>JAVMKO010000010.1:61595537-70653037 GCA_032164245.1 Sternotherus odoratus | reverse complement strand
GCGCCGGCTAGCTCTGAACTTGGAGCAATGCCGAGACCTTACCTGAAGTGCTTTGTGCTGTACTGCTGAGGGAAACATTGTAGTTGGAGGCACGAATGGATGACCAGGCACTAGTTGAAGGCAGCGCGGTGTTCAAAGATGAGGATGACCCTATGAAAAATGTAAATTACACAAAGAATGGTCCTCCTAGTGAAAGGGCAACAAGAACTGAAGCCATGAATCCTAAATCCAGGACACATGTGCCTTAATGTTGCCAGACTAGAGGCACCGCCATTCCATTCAGCCCGCTCCCCCCAGGTGAACAGATTGGCAAGTGCTTTGAATACCCAAGTGTTCAGCATTTAGAAGTGATTGAAACCAGAAATCATAGTTCAGCTCCTATACCCACAGCCTGATATAGCCTTGTGATTGCAGTGCTGCCAGGTTTGGCTTCCCTGCATGTTCAAATGATTGCTTCTCAGAGCCCTATAAAGTGCTAATAGCAATTATAATGACTTAGCATTCTCTGAAAATTGTACTCCCGAGGGAATTCTGCACCAACAAATTAAAATTCTGTGCCACAAAATTAAAAATGACGCACACAATGTTTAAAGTTCTGAAAAATTCTGAAAAATGTATTTGCAAATAAATAAATGCGACTCCAACATGGCAATGAGGAGCACTGACTGCATTGAGGTGGGAGATCACCCTGAAGCCCCCACAGCCCCTGGGACTGACTCTGCAGTGGGGCTGCACCTGACCCTGACAGTGCAAGGGCTGGGCCTGCCCCAGAAACACCCCAGGGCCCTGTCCCTGTGTGCCAATTGTGGGTGGGCAGGTTCAACTCAGGAGGATCCAGCTGTGGGGTGAGAGGTTTCTGTGTCGGGCAATCTAGGTGCAGACAGCTCAGTGGGAGATCTGGATACACAGAGGCTCAATGGGGTGTTCCAGGTGCAGGGACAATGGGACTCTTCAGGGGATCCAGGTGAAGGTGGTTGGGGCTCAGAAGGGGGGGGTCTGAGTGGGGGGAGATGGGGTCGGGGTGGTGGTGGTCTGGGTGCTGCGGCAGTGGGGCTTGATGTGGTGGGGATCCAAATGCAGCTGGCTGGGGATCAGTGGGGTGGGAGGCTCATCAGGGTGAGGGGTTGATGGGCCTGCTTAATGGGGGAACCCCAGCTGCTGTGAGGGGATGCTGCATTCGGGGCTCCTGCTTCCCCATGCAATTCCCTCATTTCCTTTTCTTCTCCAGCCCCCCCCACTGCCCCCCTCCACACCTTCCCCCACTACTTCTTCCTCCCCTCACCCCCCCTTCACAGAAGATTAGGGTCAGTAGAGACCTCAGGAGGTCTTCTAGTCCAAACTCCTGCTCAAAGCAGGGCCAACCTTCCCTCATCTCCCCCATCCACACCACAGGAACTTACTGTTGCACAGACCAGAAAACACATAAAAGGGGAGCCTGACTGGCACTAGGACCCAGTGGCATGTCCCCCCCATGCCTCACACCTCTCTGGGGGAGCAATCCCTCCCCCCCCCCCAGCAGTTTCCTTTTGCTTCCCTGCTGTTTTCTGCAGGGAAATGCAGGAAATCTGCAGTGGGTGGGGCATTTTCTGTGGGTGCACAGTTCCGCAGAATCCCCCCAGGAGTAATATTGTTGCCCTGCACCCAGAAACTCTGCTGCAGCCTCAGGATATTCTTCTAGACGTGAAACCCGTACGGTCACAAATGTTAAATGAGAATCTGGGACAATGGCAATCCTCATTCGTCAACAAACTATTTCTCCAGGTGGCTGGACAGCGATCACTTTACATACCACTGTTCCTGTCCCTGAGGTGGTCAACTTCCCGCACAGTATTAATTGAAAGATTGTTTATGACACTGCCAGGAGTGACGTAAGGGTCAGTTTCAGGGTCGATGTTTGGATAACCTTTCCATGGCTCACCAGGACGGAATTCTAGGAATAACGATAAAAAAAAGCAGCTTAGAGACATGAAGTTGTCTTATTTCCTTTTACAGGAAATTCCTGTCTAAGCCCTATAAACTCTTACTCATGACTTACATGCCAAGCTATCTAAGCTTCTAATTTATTCTCTTTCTCAATTTAATTCCCTCATTTCTACTTTTTTACACCTCTGTCGCCAGGGCAAAATTTCCAAACATGGGGAAGTTCCAGATGACAAAGCCACTGACAAGACAGACTTCAATACATCCCATTAAACGCCTGGCCACAACAATTTTTACTTCTAATGCCTGACAAACGCAGAAGAAACTTTACTGAATAGAGACAAAGCACACAGTGAGTTAACTAATGCCAAATTTTACCTGGTGGCCAGTTAACACTGCTAGAGCCATTAGGCGATTTGGCACGTGGCCAGCCATCCCCAACAGATCCAGGAGGACTGGCTGGTGAATTGCTGCTGTTCATAAAGTCATATGAAACAAATGGGGAATCTTCCAGCCTAAAACCACTTGAAATAGCACCTATTAAAGAAAAGAGGATGATCAAATAGTGTTCTCAACTGACCTCACAGAACCACAAACCTCATCCCCTGCATATGTGGCATATTCATATCAAACACAGCTGAAAAGGTTTACTGGGTCAGGTTTTAGCTCCTGGTTATTAGGTCATTTCAGACTTGCAGTGGGCACAGCGTATTTAAGTCTGAGCAGTGGAAGTGGAACATCTGCAAGTTTCTTCCCCGACTAAAAATGTGCTTCTGGGTGATTTTCCAGGTCACAAGAAGCTTGCCATTAATAATCAGATCAATGATCACAAACTCCTGGTGTTCTATTTGTCTGTAGTTCTTATCAACACAAAGACAGACATGGTCATGGCAAGGTCTTCAGCACTTCAGTGGGGAAGTGAAGTGGCTGTTAAAACCATGGCTCTCAGTGGAGACTGTAGGTTTTCCCTCTTTTTCATGCTGAAAGTCTCATGAACTGCCCCGTTAACTGGCACCATACTAAATAAAACGCAACACCTCTATGCAAAAGGAAACACCTACCAGAAAATCTGAAGTTTGTAAATGAATATGAATTTTCAAATGAAATAGGAGAATCAGATTTTCTAGGTTACTGTGTGCTTCATTCCCAAAATGAAAATCTTTCTGGACTGAATTCTAATTGTGTGTATTGGAGGTAACATGGTTCCTTACATACACTTATTACTAATACAAGCCCTGTAAACAACAGTTGCGAATAATTGTAAATAACAATTGCGAATAGTAGGTTAATAGCAATGTATAGCAATTAGCTTAGCTATACTCTGTATTCAAAATATATGGCAGGGTAAAATCTAAGCAAAATTCAAATCCTGCAGGTAAATTCATGAATAAGTCTATGGTCTAAAAGAGAACACTCCTTGATCCATTTGCAAAGTGCAAGAGTACCTCCACATACTCAGTCTTCAAAAACTTGGGCTAATTATGTAGTAAATTCATTGACCAAGGTGTTTTATGGGTTTTAGCTTTTTAAGTAATCCTGTTGGCTAACAGCATCTGGCACAAAACAATGAGAGAAGTGACAGGGTAACTAGAACGTTAATCCACTTTTTGATAATGCTCACAAGGGTGGGGGAACTCCAGGAAGCACTGGTTGTAGTCCTCAGTAAACCTTAAGTTCGGTCACTGTTACTATAATTGTCACCCCAAAGTTATCTATCTTCTGTAGGCCACAGCAGGGTCAGAACCATCAAGTTTCTAACATTGAGGTAACTCTTGTTTTTGAACAAAGGAAGGCAAGAGCAGCACACTTCCGGATTATGATTCGCTTTAAGTGCAGTACCATGATAACACCACTAGATGTTTAGACCAGTGAGGACTTTCCACAATGTTAAAGCAGCTGACAAATCTAAAAATACATCTAATGCAGCCCCTGGACTACATTGCAATGAGCGACCATGTGAGGCATTTTATAAGAATTCATCTAGAGACTGCATGTTAAATTTCAATCTGATGAGATTTCAGGTGACCACTGTTAAAATGCTAACTGAGTCCTAATTACAGAATCACAGCACCGATTTATGTTGTAGATTTGTTTGTTTGCTTATTCTAACATGGGTATAGGAAGCCTATTTTTCTATCCTTTACAAGAGGGGTGGGCAAACTTTTTGGCTCGAGGGCCATGCTGGGGTTGCAAAATTGTATGAAGGGCCGGGTAGGGAAGGCTTCGCCTCCCCAAACAGCCGGACACCTGCCCCCTATTCAGGCTCTCCCACTTCCTGCCCCCCCCCGAACCTCCAATTCATCCAACCCCCCCCCCCCGCTCCTTGTTCCAATCGCCCCCTCCAGAGACCCCTGCCCCTAATCACCCTCCTGGGACCTCACCCCCTATCCAACCTCTCCTGCTCCTTGTCCCCATGACGCCCCACCCTAACTGTCCCCCAGGACTCCTCCCCCCTACCCCGAGTGCCCCGACTCCTATTCAAACCCCTACTCCCTGACAGACCCCTGGGACTCCCATGCCTATCCAACCTCCCCCATTCCCTGTCCCCTGACCTCCCGCTCAGAACCTCCTCCCTGTCCAACCACCCCCTGCTCCCTGTCCCGATTGCCCCCCCCCCCGGGACTCCTTGCCCCATATCCAGCCCCCTGCTCCCCGCCCCCTTACCGCGCTGCTCAGAGCAGCATGTCTGGTGGCTGCACTGCCTGCCGGAGCCAAACACATTGCCTCCCTGGAGCTTGCAGCCTCACCCCCTTACCATGCCGCTCAGGGCGGCAGGAGCTCAGTCCCCACCAGAGCCAGCCACATTACTGCTGCAATAGTGTTGCCAGGCAATAGTGGTGGGCCAGAAAGCATGGGCTCACAGGCCGTAGTTTGCCCACCCCTGCTTTACAAACACTGTGCATTTATATGTACACACGCATTCTCAATCCAAAGCTAAAAACAGAAGGTGAGACACAGACAATGCATCATTTGTGGAGTTAATCCTATTGTAAAATATGATTAGATTAACATACTGGGATGAGTTTCTACATTTTTAAAAGCTGAAGAAATGCAAGATTTTGTTTTAAAATAAAAAATGAAGTGTTCCAATCCAGATTAAGGTCGGAACTAGTATCCATGGCCACACTTTAAAAACAGGCCTTCTTTCCAGTTTCAATGAAGTTTAAAAAAAAGTTATCCATCAAAAGTCACACATCAAAAGACAGCTGGCTGGTGCTGAAGATACACAGCAAGTTTTAGTCTAAAACAACATTTTAGGACTAACAGAAATTGACAGAACATAACTACATGCAGCCTTAGCAATGGAGCCCCAGTATGCTCCAGTACATAGGGAATAGAAATTTCATATGCACACAGACCTTGAAAATGTTCTGATGCATATGTAACGTCAGTGTTCTCACTAACAATGCGTTTATCGTACCATGTTTGCTGGAGTTTTGATCCAATGAGGTGTTAACAGAAATGCTGTCCACCGTTGTCCATTTCCTCAGTCGTGACTGCGGCTCCTTAATACTGTTCATATCCATGTTTACATTCAAGTTTGAGTTCAGTCCTAGAAATACATTGGCTTATGAAATAGATATAAGATACTTTTCTTTTGTTAACAGCCACTGTTTTCCTAATTACCCTTTAAGTCCATATTGCTTTAATCTGCTTGTTTCATCATGCTTCCAATTCAATATGCTGAATTTTAAATATATTAGAGTGTTGAACACAGTGAACTTACTACAGACATAAGCACAACAGTGCAAGCACCGAGCTCTTGGCTCATTCCCTCATGCAAGTGGAAGGAGCCAAAGATGAAATTATGAATTAGACCCATATGAACACTACACCATCAGAAGTGAAAAATGAAATACAGAAGAGAAAGTTACTCATCTTGCAGTAACTGAGGTTCTTCCAGATGTGGCCTGGCCTGGCCGCTCCACTCCACGTGACGGTGCGTCCCAGCACTGTGGATCTGAGATCTTCGGTAGCAATGCCTGGTCGGAATGCATGCACACAGCTGGTGTCTCGCATCGTCGTTATGGTCTGGCTGAGCACGCACGTCCCGCACCCCCCTCAGTTCCTTCTCTACTGTAGAGTTGTCGGATTAGTACTCCAAAATAGAGGGGAGGAGGGTGGGTAGTGGAGCACCCCACAGGGGGACACATCTTGAAGAACCTCAGTTAATGCAAAGTGAATAACTCTCTCTTCTTCGAGTGCTGTCCCTGCGGATGCTCCACTCCAGGTGAATGTGAAGCAGTACCCATAATGGTTGGTGGGACTTTGGAGGTGCGGCAGTAATAACGTAGACAGTATCGTATGGCCTACTATGGCTCTGCTGTGGTATCCTGTGTGACAGCATAATGTTTGGCGAATGTGTGGTCAGATGTCCACATGGCTGCCTTGCATATGTCTATAATTGTTACAATGTGGAGGGAGGCATTGGATGTTGATATTACTCAAGTAGAATGAGTCTGACACTCTGGTGGGTGAACATTCTGGGTCTGGTAGCAGGATCTGATGAAGTCTGAGATCCACTTGGATAGTCATTGCTTAGAGATAGCATCACCCTTTGATCTCTTGGTAGTAGAGATAAATAGCCTAGGCGATTTACTAAATGACATAGTTCTGTCAAGATGGAATCCAAGTGCCCATCAGACATCGAGGGTATGTAATGCCGCTCCCCGTGAAGTCTTATGGAGGCTTGGGATAGAATACAGGTAAGTGTATTGGCTGGTTGAGGTGGAAGGTAGACACCACCTTGGGGAGGAATTAGGGGTAGGGTCTAATAGTAAACTTATCTTTAGAGAAAATTATGTAGGGAGGGTAGGCCATCAGGGCACTTACGTCACTAACCCTCCTTGCTGATGTTATGGCAACCAAGAAATCTACTTTCATAGACGTGCAGCACAGGGATGAGGTAGCTGGGGGTTTGAAAGAAGGTTTCAAGAGATCATGGAGAACTAGGTTGAGATTCCAGGAGGCTGGTGGTGGATGAATCTCAGGTAGAGAATTTGTACACCTGTGAGGAAGCATTTTATGGTGGGGTGGGCAAAAAGTGAATATCCGACCAGCGTGTCATGGAAGGTAGGAAAGGCCGCAAGATGTACTCCGAGAGAACTGAGCGAGAACCAATCCTGGTTTAGTTTCAGAAAGTAGTCTAAGATGTCAGGGAGGGTTGTGGTCTGGGGGAGTACCAAATGGAGAAGCGTTTCCACTTTTGTCGGTAAGTCTTACGAGTGGAGTCTCTTCCACTATGTATGAGGACATATTGGACCTGCCCCAAACAGGCTAATTTGTGGATTTGAAACCATGAAGGAACCACGCCGTGAGATAGTCTTCCCAGAGCTGAGGATGGAGAAGCCATCCGTTGTTCTGGGAGAGCAGATCTGGTCTGTCAGGGAGAGTCCTTGGAGGACGGATGACCCTGGTCTTGTGTAGAACCCTGTGTAAAAGTGGAGTAGGTGGAAAAGCGTACATGAAGGAGTTGTTACAAGGAATGAGGAATGCATCCCCTAGGGATGCGGTCCAGAGTCCCCCTCACTGGAGCGAAATAGATGGCATTTGCGGTTCTGAGGTGTGGCAAAGAGGTCTATCGACAGGATGCCCCGCTGAGAGAAGAGCTGTCGGAGTACCATGGGATGCAATTCCCATTCGTGTTCTTCAGAGAAGTGTCTGCTGAGTGTGGCAGTGGTACCGTTGACACACCCAGGCAGGTAGGAAGCAGTGATTTCTGTGTGATGTTGTATGCACCAATTCCATAGCTGGATGGCTTCTGTGCATAGGGAGTGAGATTGTGCTCCCCCCCCACTTGTTGATGGACAATACAGCCTGTATGTGCCACATCAGAACTTAAATGGCTCTTTATGTTCAACAATTGTTCTTTATGGTGGAGAAAAAAGTGAAGGCAAGTTTACCTGAAAGCTCTGAGTGCTAGAAGACTGATGTGCAGACATGTCTCTGATAGGGACCATTGGCCCTGTACCGTGTGTTCACCTAGGTGCGCTTCCCAACCTATCAGGGAAGTGTCCATGGAGATCAGGAGTTCTGGGGGGTGTGGATAGATGGGAACACCCATGCACAGGTTATCTGGTTTTGTCCACCGGTGCAGGGAAGCCAATATGTTCGGTGGCGGAGTCAGTGTTATGCAGAAACTGTGCCTGTTGGGTTTGTAGCAAGAGTTGAGCCAACCCTGAAGGCATCTCATGTGCAGCCTGGCATATCTGACCACGAAGGTGGGGTTGCCATGTGACCAAGAAGCTGTCGGTAGGTCCGTGTCTGTCTTCTGGGGCGCACAGAGATCATGCGTATGAGATGCATAAGAGTGAGGAATCTGTTGTATGGAAGCAAGGCTCTGGTTTGAATTGAGTCCAGGTGAGCTCCACTGAACTCTCTTCTGTGTGGGTATCAGGGTGGAAATTTATTTGTAAGCCTAGATTGTGGAAGAGGGAGATGGTAAACCTTGTCACTTTTAATGTCTCGTCGTGAGAGCTGGCTTTGATAAGACACTCGTCTAAGTAGAGGAAAAGCATAATCCCATGTTTGTGGAGGTGGGCCCGCACTCAGGAAGACCCTAACAACACTGCGAGACAGCAGCTGGACATGTGTCCCCCAACCAGGCACTGCTACCAACGAGCTCCGATCAATGGCACCGGGACACACTGCCACCTGGAGTGGAGCACCCACGCGAACAGCACTCGAAGAACTTTTTTTTTTTTCTAATATTGATCTTAGATCAGTATAAAAATTGAGCCACAAGCCAAGATCTTTATTTCAAGTCTCCCCAAATCCCAAAGATTGTTTTTGATCTTATCTGTGTAGCAAAGTAGTACTTTTATTCAATGAAAAGCCACATTCTAAAGTTGGCATCTTAAGGGACATCTCATTGGGGTCCAACTGAGCAAAAATGATATCTGGGATTCTCCAGATGGCATCTCACGTCCATGCCTGGTTGAGCTATTCAACAGGATACTTGTCTGGACAAATGAACGCTACTTTGCAGAGATCCATGGGCACTTTTGCAAGGAGCTGCACAAGCACCTTGGTTTTTTGTCCACATTTATCCTGTCCACAAATAATATTAATCCTGATTCAATACGAAACAACAAAAACAACCCACTTCTCCCACAGTTTGGATTTGGAACCAGAGTATAATTGGGGCACAGTCTGCCAAAACAGAAGCATGGAAACCAGGGGTCTCAAACTCAAATGACCATGAGGGCCGCATGAGGACTAGTGCACTGGCCCGAGGAAGCTTGGCGGGCCGCAGGGAAGGGCTTTGCGGGCCGCACGTGGCCCCCGGGCCGCATGTTTGAGACCCCTGATGGAAACGATCTGAATTGCCACTGTTAGCATTCTTGTATGGGAACCCAGTATTTAGCATTCAAGCTTAATGAACACACTATATCGACTCTGGCATTCTACACACACTCCAGTTCCTTAAGGGTACTCTCTGGCAAAGTGACATGGTGATAATCTGAACAGTGAAGAGACCAGAGCCAAAGGTAGTTTGAAGAGTCTGTAGGCGATTCTCCCGAGTGAAGTGGCAGAGACCTCATGGTCCATTACAAAGTATTACTCTGGAAACCTGAGGGGCATTTTGCCATCAGATCTCTACAGTTTCATTCCTGTAAATCCTGCACATGGACCATGGGGTAGCATTTTCACAGGATTTCATGATTCATTTTACTAGCCTACTCACTTTTACTAGGCACTAGTCAAAGTTCTTTCACTAGGAAAAGTTAAAGTTTGATACTGCATTCTTTTCACAGGCCAACTTTTGCTGCCCTATGTATGGACTGCAAGGAGAGCCCACAACTGGATACCAATGTCAGACAGGCTACCACCCCTCTGCAGCACCCTTTAAGGAGCTTTGCAGCAAATGTTTCACTAACTGATAGGTGAACAGATGCAACATCCAAGATTTTGCAAATGTCAAACAATCGTCAACAGATCCGAAACAGTAGAAAGGAGAATAAAAATACACCAGTGCTTGACACCCACCCCAAATCTTGGGATTCTTTGCAAAGCACTGATGCAAAATGATTGCACAATTGATCACTGCACCCTTTGTGTCAGCTCCAAAGAAGCTAGTGCAGAGGAGTCCACTGAAACCTTCACATGAGGAGGATCAGAGACTGGAAGAATGGCCACTGCCAGTTCACAAAGGGGGATTCCATCCTGCGTATAGGAAAGTCTGCATGGGCAAAGTCCCATTATTTGGTCTATGTGCAATGGAGAATGAATTTCACCCTCAGTACATGATTGGTCTGGACCTGATCTCAGTAAATCATCACGTAAGCCACCTTCCATATCTGAAATGCTCCCATGATCATGTTCTTGGGAAATACATAGTATTTCTCTACAAAAAGAAGATATATCCATAGCAGAGGAAATATTTTTAAGACTAATAGGATCAGGCTATGGGAGGCTGATATATAGAAAAATCGAATTTCTACTGAAAAAGAGCCCTACCTTGACTTTGTCGCACACAGATTTAATTCACTTATCTAAAGTGTAGGGAGAGGGTGTCCTGCTTTGAATGCCACAAGAATCCCCCTACAAATGCTTCAAAAATTATAAGCAGGAAATATAGCAACTTTTAGGAAGAGAGATCTCCAATTTTGGTTCTTCCTCACACTGTAACACTACTGAAGTCTGCTGCTAGAGATTGCCACCATCTTTCTTACTGACTCAGTTCTTCACTGGGAAGTTTAGTTTGTTCCAGTAACCCAATATTCTCATAATTTAACTTTTCACTTGTGACCTGGATTCTGTTAAACTTTTGATTTTATAATCTATATAGTGTTAATTCAAAGTCTCTCTCAACAATTTTACAAACACTATTGTCACCCTCCAGGGACCTGCAGTTAAGCCTGGAAGTGAAACAACATCTGTTTAACAATGTACAGCAACATTACACAACAGTTTAAACCAAGTAGTGAAGAATGCTCTATCCAGTTGAAACAGCAAGGGGAATTCAAAATTGGCAAGATGTAATTACCCAGTTCAGAATCTGGTAGGAGATTAGAGTTAAATATTCCTACTCTTGCAAAAAGTGTCATGGAATCGTTAATGATCACCAGTGAGACACATTTTTACATATCCTCTTAAATTAGCTCCCAAGAGGCTGGATCTGGATATCAACCAAGTAGCAGCTTAGGTTTCAGTCTGGCCACAAGCAAAGTGCCAGGGGGCCACATGCAGTGTAGCAGCACAGCCTGCACTAATCTGCTTGCTCCACATCATTCCATCTCTAAAGCAAGGGGATTTCGGCAGCACAGTCTATAAAAAAAATATCAACGTTTCTACAGAGTAGGGCAACATGAATGCAAAGGAGACCAGCTCAACATAAGCAGCAGGAAGAGAGAGATGTGCGAGCAAAGCAAACTGGATGGGGAAGGAAAAGAAACTGGGGCTGGGGCAGGAGGGAGAAACAGGGAATACCAATTTTAGAAAATAATAAAAGTTAGCAATCAGAAGGGACCTAAGGAAAGAAAAATATACAAGCCTGGAATTTCTGAAGTGGGAATTGGATAGAAGCCTGAAAGTGTAGAAAAAAGGGGAGAGAAAAAGGACATGATGTTTGCAATTATAAAAGTTCATTTGTTTTGCCTACAGTGACAGAAGCAGTCTGAGTTCAGAGCGAACATTTTTTGATGTAATTAAAACAGCTGGATAAAACTTTTACAAGTTAGCACCAAATACAATGTCGCTATCTATGTAATTCCAAAACCAGGGAGACATTTTAATAGCCAGAGAAATAAGACCTTTCATGTGGGTTCCTCACTCAGATCCTGGACTCAATTATGTACTTAGGACTTTATATCAGCAGCTCTGGACCCGAAGGGTAAGACAGACAAATACAAGGAGACAGACATTGCAAAGGAGTGTGTTAACCTGCAAAATGCTTTCAGACTTGGAAATGGTACGAGTTTGACTGGTGAACCTCTTTCCTGAACAGAGACAACAGGATGAGTCCAATAAACAAGGCTACTGCTCTTAGTGAGAAAGAAGCAGTAACAGGATACAAAATAGTGTTGTTCCCACAGGGGAAAATGCCAAGGCAAAAGGGAAGGCTGTGCATCCTGTGGCACATAAGCATCAGTTAACTGCACTAGACTAGCGATGGAGAAACTCACCTATAGGGAAGCTGCTGAATGCATTTATTGGTGATGGCCCTTTCTGCAGCTCAGGAGTAGCATGGGGTATGACATTCTCAAGGAAAGATTTCATGGCAGGCTGATGGAGTGGCTGCTGTTGAGATGGTGGAGTCTGCTGCTTCATTAACAGGTTTGGATCAAGCTGACGGGACTGTTGCATCATCTGTTGCTGCATACTAAGAGATCGACCCTTAAAAAAATCCAGATCAGTCATGAAATAAATGGGGGAAGGAGGGGAAAAATCACATTTGGCAAGAGCAGATAAATATACGAATGTATTTTCCTTTGTATATTTTAGCTCAGGAAATTCCATCCAAGTGCATTCCATGCAGTGGTTCAAGCACCATGAAAGTCTCACGTCCCTTGTCCACTTTTGTAAACTGCTCATTAATTATATTTAAAATAAGCAACAAACAAGTCTCTCAAAACTTTACCTTTTTTTTTTTTTTTGGGTAAAACAGTCTTGTCTATGATTGTACCTGCTGTTCCTGTTGTTGACGACCATTAGAAGGCATGCTTCTCTGATTCTGCACTTTTTGCTGCTGAGCCAACAACCGCTAAGAAACAGAATGTTTTTATGAATGGGCATAGTTCAGATAAAGTTTTTGATCAGACTTTAAAGCTTAAAAAAATAGAATGAGTAGGTTGTTTTGCTTACTTGTAACTGGGAGATCTGAGAAAGCTGGTTCAACTGGGATAGTTGGTTCAACATGGCTACCTGCTGTGGGCCAAAAAGTGGACTCAGGCCACCGTTGTTTGGTGCATACTTCAGTAATGATACTGGAACCTGTAAAATGTATTACAGCATTCAGGGATTGACATAATGTGAACAATTGTACAGTTGTACAGTTGTACACTGGTAGATTGACAGTAACTTATGCATCCGACGAAGTGAGTATTAGCCCATGAAAGCTTATGCTTCAATACTTTAGTTAGTCTTTAAGGTGCCACATGACTCTGTTACCTCTGCTATTCCAGACTAACACGGCTACCTCCCTGATTCTTGACAACTTAAGGATGTTTCCTATTGCGTATCAGTCCCGCATCTTCAGATATTTTTAAACCATATTTTCCCCAGGCCCAGCAAAGATTGTATTGTTCACGGAGAACTGACTTTTTGGGTTCAGAGAAAAAAATGTATTATGCCATAAACTCAGTAAATGAATGGACAGAATTTGCTCCAAATTATCAGTAATTTTTCAACCGAGACCAAGTATAAACGATTGTACTCCGCCACTGGATTGTTTTGGAAAGCTGTGGATGACTGACAATAAGGGAATTCTGGCATGTTAACAACAGTGGGTGCTCTGTTTTGTATTACCTGAGGGGAGAGTAATGGAGGAGGCACTTGAGCACGTGAGTTAGGCTGGGATGAATTAAGAGGTTGTGCTGGGGGCTGCTGCATGCTCCTGGGCTGTGCTGCTATATTACCAACGCCAAACACACTGGGATTGCCATTCTGGAAAGAGAGATGAACATTAGCACCACACCCCTCTTCTGCGGCTTCCCCCACCCGCATGTATTCAGAATGAGAATTTAACAGCATATCATCCAAAACAGTAGTTGAGATGCTATTTCAAAGGAATAAAACGCTCTCATCAAGTAACATGCCAAGGATATGCACATGGCCTTACCTGTCTAACAGAATTCAAGTTTTGCATACCCAGCCCTGCTAGGGAGCCAAGGGCTTGGTTAGGTAGTGCACTATTTGAAGGGGGAAGCTTCATGTTTTGATTGGAAATAAACTGCATGTTTTGGGACTCGTCTGCTACAATGCCATCCTGATTGGATAGACAAACAGATGCGCAACAACCAGCCAGCAAGCAAGCAGAAGGGAGAAACCATTGCCAGGAACAGAAGGGACGAGTCACATGACAGTCCAGCATCAGCAGGAAACAGGCAGAAAACAAAAAAGACCAGATTAGTGTTATCTGCACTGCAAGTAGAAGAGCGCTATATAAGTGCTTAGTATTGATAAATAAGTTAAAAGGACCAAACAAGTTTTACAGATTAATAATAAAGCCCTAATTTATCTCTACATCAAGTACAGAAGCTATTGGACAAATGGATCACAGCTACAGACTGCTGCCTGAATTAATGTTCATCGGGGTTAGAGTTAAGCAGTCACTAACCTTATCAAAATAAGGACTGCGATCCATGGAAGACTCTTTGGAAATCTGAGGACGAGAACCAGGGCCCTTTCCTACCACCCGATTGTAATCTCCAACGTTCAGGCCATGCTTATCCAACTCTATTCGTTTATCCTGTAATATTCCTAATAAGGTGAAGAAAGAAAGGCAATGAAGTTGAAGAGTCCAATTAGTTGCTCAAATACTTAATCATAAATAAGTAGGTGCTATTCTGTCACTGCTCTAAATGAGGCACTACTGAATAAGATGTTTGAATGATTTTAAACACTATTTTTCTTGTTTTGCCTTACAGTGAACCAAATACTAGGACGACTGCTATATGAGATTGCCACAGGACAGACTAAACAGATTTTACTGGTCTTCAGACAAAACTAATTGCCTTGTTTTGATGGAGAACAGGGCAAGTCTCACATGGTGCTTTAAGTTTGTATTTCCAGATGTTATCCACACATTCTTAATATTAGCAGTAAAAATCTTCCTTCTATTTGGATGAGAAAATTCCACAAATCCTTTAACAAGTACTTCATTTGGCTACAAAAATCCTTTAAAGGAATAGATAAAAATAATTTAAGATATTTTATCTGTGTATACAAGTGCCACACTGGATAATTAAATTATTCTAATTAAACTAGAAAAATTTAAGAATCTAATTTACTTTTCAAAATTTAAGAACAGCCATACTGGGTCAGACCAAAGGTCCATCTAGCCCAGTATCCTGTCTTTTGACAGTGGCCAATGCCAGGTGCCCCCGAGGGAATGAACAGAACAGGGACTCATCAAGTAATCCATCCCGTTGAACATTCCCAGCTTCTGGCAAACAGAGGCTAGGAACACCATTCCTGCCCATCCTGGCTAATAACCATTGATGGATCTATCCTCTATGAACTTATCTAGTTCATTTTTGAACCGTATAATAGTGTTGGCCTTCACAACACCCTCTAGCAATGAGTTCCCCAGGTTGACTGTGTGTTGTATAAAGAAATACTTCCTTATGTTTGTTTTAAACCTGCTGCTGCTTAATCTTATTTGGTGATCTCTAGTTCTTGTATTATGAGAAGTAAATAACACTTCCTTATTTACTTTCTCCACACCAGTCATGATTTTATAGACCTCTCATATCCCTCCTTAGTTGTCTCTTTGCCAAGCTGAGACAGTCCCAGTCTTATTAATCTCTCCTCATATGGAAGCTGCTCCGTAGCCCTAATAATTTTTGTTGCCATTTTCTGAACCTTTTCCAATACATCTTTTTTTGACATGGGGTGACCAGATCTGCATGCACTAGTCAAGATGTGGGCATACCATGAATTTATGCAGAAGCAATGATATTTTCTATCTTATTATCTATCCCTTTCCTAATGATTCCCAACATTGTTAGCTTTGACTGCCATTGCACATTGCATGGATTTTTGTTTACATTTTGCCTTTTAGCTTGTCCAATACAAATTGGCTATTCAGTTTAATTCTCTATCTCCTGCTGCACTGTGCAGGAGACTGTAAATCTCAATAAAAAAGCATGAAATGACTTAACACAATGATCTTAATGAAAATATTTATAATTTGTTTACACTTTTCTTTGCACAGTCTAGAGGAAGGACCAAAACTACCTGACAACATGCAATTCTGAACAAATTCTGCTCATCTTTGAGATGCAATCACAGAAAAGTCATCTTGTAACTAGTGGATACTATTTTTTCCTCCACAAGAGAATTCTACTGTACACCTTTCATTTTCCACTCATTATTCAAAATACTACTATGTTTATTTGCTAAAGAAACTATTCAAACTTGCTATGAATAGAACAGTTCCATATAATCGGACTTTCATTAATGAAAGGTTATACAGTAAAGATAAATATACTTCTAAAATAGTCCCAGCATGCAAGATTCTCTTTTGCAGATAATGAAAACCTCTTTGAACAGCTAAATTTGTTGTTTGTTTCTAAAAACAAACTAAATGCATTAGTGATTAATGTTGTATCAGAAATCTTTGTTTCCAGTAGCAACAAAGTGGTTCAGCAGAAGACCTAGATAGGTTTTTAAGTTCATTATTTAGCCTCCCATCATGTCAACACTTTATGCACAAGCTTAACTTTACTTGTGAGTAATTCCATTGTCATCAATGGGACTACTTGTATATGTCAAGTTTCTCACATGTGCAAGCATTTACATAATCAGGACCTTTGTTTCTTTAGGGGAATGAGGATATTTTTTTGTTTGCATCTTCTCCTGAGTTACTAAAAGACGTGAAATACAGATCTAATAGTTAAACATAAGACTAACTTCCCTTATGCTTACCTCCAGACATGTCCATCTTATTGCTCGGTATGCTTTCTTCTGGTGATTCTCTCTGAAGTAATAAAATTAATCATTTTAGTAAGAACCTTTTTAAAAATTTAAAAAAAGGAGATCCAGATATTCTTTCTTGCAGGGTTGAATGAAATACTATAACCAAACTTTTGACAAAGCAAGTGTGATTTAGCAAGCCTTCCTCCCCCATTTTCCAAACCCTGATCAATGAAAACAGGCATCTTCAGACACAAAAAATATTGACGATCTGGTACATGCTACTAGAATTAAAACTCAGTAATGTTCATAAGACATTTTTCAAACAACAGGTGTTCTTGTATTGAACATCTGAACAGTAAAGGAAAAAATAAAAAAAGAAAGGAGTTAATCTAAATATGAAAATGATTTAATTGAAACAAGGGTATTTATCAAGCCTGACAAACATATCATACTTACTGAAAAACTGAGATTTGTGAATTGCTTAATGAATGGATTTATCCACGTTTCATCTTGCTTAGTTCCACCTTTCATTGCACCCTTAAAAATAAAAGGGATTACTGTGATACTTGAAATAGACACCAGGATTTACATTACATTGTAAGAAAGGATTAAATTAAAATGTAAACAAGGATTAAGCCTTCCTACATAACTGTACGACACAGGGTTCAATCGGGTCCTTAATACTGACTGTGCATTTAGAAGCTATTGCAATTCCAAAAAAACCTCCAAACCCAATCTCTCCCCACACCTACACCTATCCACAAAATAGTTCCTGTGTGAGAGGCTTTTAGGAATTTTATCCATTTTCTGTCCCTCAGACTTCTTGTATTCTCAAATTCCAGCCTCATCTCGTAGTCATAATTACCTTTGTAGGCATTTTTTTCATGTACGGTGGCCAATTCAATGACAGGTTAACTTCTTGGGATGAACTGCTGTTCCACATTCCAATCTCTACTTCATCTTCTTCCTCCCAGCTGGTCTGACGACTCCCTGGCAATGACACATCATCGCCACACCAACCATCTTGCATAGATTTAGGCCCTGGGTGTAAAGATTTTTAAGTAATGAACTCCCTTTAATGCAAATACATCTTAAGGTTGCCAGACTATATTCAACTGTTAAATAAAACTATATTATTGTGACAAACCTGATATTCTACCATAATCTTGTGAATCCATGAAGATCAAAGGCAACAGAAAAAGAAATCAACCAACAGCATTTGTTTCAAAATGTCACTAGTTTAAAAAAACCTGCTAGTTTCCCATTATTATTAAAAATACTAATGAAAGTAGAATTTATCTTCAGTACCTAAGATGTGGAAAAGTCACTAGCAAATTTACACCGTGTACATGTACCTTTTGTATTTATGTAAATGTCAAGATACAAGTCTTTTATATTTGAATTCACAATCAAACTTTTTGGTCACTATTTCACACTTCAGTACCTGCATAATCAAAGAAGCCACAAAAGCACATACCAGGTTTACTTGAAGCCTGCTGACCAACAGAAGCATTTCCCCAGCCAGAGGTGCCTGCTGCATCACTGATGGGCTCTCCCCAGCTAGTACCAGTATCCATGGGTTTACCCCACGCTGACGTTCCATTATCTACAGTAGTGGCAGGAGTAGAAGGCTCTCCCCAACCTTTTTAAAGCAGCAGGAGTTATTGGTGAGTTTAACAAGTCTTAAAACATTATGTAAAATGCAGAGGAATTCTTTACACTCATAATACAGCACAAATAACTAAAAGCAAGATAAATAAACATTTTAAATCAAGTAAAAGATTGCAGTTGTAAGATTCTTAATGAGGAAAAAAAACTACCGTATTTTTCGTCTTATAGGACGCTCCGTCCTATAAGACGCCCCCTCATTTTTAAATAAAAAATCCGGGGAAAAAAAAAAAAAAAAAAAAAAAAGCGCCTCGCTCTCCCGTCCCTCCGCGCGGGCGGGCTGCCGAGGTTCCCCCCTCCCCGCCGGACCAAAAAAAAAAAAAAAAAAAAAAAAAGCGCCGACTCGCTCTCCCGTCCCCGCCGCGCGAGCGGGCTGCCGGGAGCGTCCCGGTTCCCCCCTCCCCGCCGCGGGCGGGCTGCCGGGAGCGCGCCCGCGGCGGGGAGGGGGGAACCGGGACTCTCCCGGCAGCCCGCCCGCGCGGCGGGGACGGGAGAGCGAGTAGGCGCTTTTTTTTTTTTTTTTTTTTTTTGTCCGGCGGGGAGGGGGGAACCTCGGCAGCCCGCCCGCGGCGGGGAGGGGGGAACCTCGGCAGCCCGCCCGCGCGGCGGGGACGGGAGAGCGAGGCGCTTTTTTTTTTTTTTTTTGCATTCGCCCTATAAGACGCACCAACTTTTCCCCCCCCGTTTTGGGGAAGAAAAAGTGCGTCTTATAGGGCGAAAAATACGGTAAATAGAACACCAGTTCCATACATGAAGACATTACATTTTGATCACAGAGATTTCTCAAATGAGAAGATACTAAACATCTAAAAACTACACTTCAAATTGAAGGCATTCCTCTTTTGGATCCGATTCAAATGAAACTGAAAATTACTGGAAGGCAAATACGGTCTTAGATGTACTGTGCAAGCTCAACTACCCTTTCCCCCAATCTATTACGGTCAGAGCTTTTTGTCTGAAGTCCAATCCTGCTTTAGCAATATAAACAAACTTCCAGTGCATTCCCTCAACAAGAAGTGACCAGTGAAGTACCCTCCTCACTGTTAGCAATAAATATTCTGTATTAAGGACACAGGTGAAGCCTTGAGTCTGCACTGAACCTTGCAGACACCTCTTAACATCACTCTGTTTGCTATAGAGGCTTAAAGTTAAAGTTAATTAAAATCTGGAGCTACATACAAAGTAAAAGCTCATCCTTTTCTGGATGTTGCTTTTATTAGGATTCTTCTATACCCTCAGCCACTTAAATGCAAGAGTAGCCTAGCCCTAACTAAACAGCTCTAGTTCACTTTTTAAATTTCAGAAAGATTTCTTCAAATAAAATACAGCACTGAAAACCTATCTGCAGTGTTCTCAGTTCTCTGACAAAACTATTTCCCATCTTACAGAAATTTCTAGATTCAAAGTCCAGAAGTGTTTTATGAAGAAAACACAAGTCTAGGTAAAATGAAGTCTTACCAGAACTATTACTGCTCTCCTTGTTGGACATGGCACTTGAAGGCAGTAGCTGCTGATGTACCTGTGCTTGCTGGTCTGAATTGCTGCTACTGTTTGGGACATTTTTATTCCACATATTCACATTTTTGTAGTTGTATTTGCTTGGATCACCCCAAGCAGAAGTTCCATCATCAATTTCCATTTTACGGCGTATCGATTCTGGGGATGGCTCCTCCCATCCTGTGGGTTCCTCTTCCTTTGCTGGACTTGGTATTGGTCCACCCAACCACCCGGAACCTGGTGGTTTATTTGTGGTAGATGATGCTCCCCAAGATCCAACATCTTGCTGCTTGTTCCAGTCTGGGGAGTTGACTGGCTTTGATGAATCACCCCAACCTTGAGGCTGATTTGATTTGGGAGGTTCTCCCCAGCCCTGGCTCTGATTAGACTTGGCAGGCTCATCCCATCCTGAAGAATTATTTGGGTTAGTATTACTACCTCCCCAAGTAACAGAAGTTGATTTAGCAGACTCATTCCATCCAGTTACTGATCGGTCACTGTCACTACCTCCTGAACTAGATTTCTTAGTCTCACCCCAATGGTTGCTTCTTGAATTTTCTCCCCAGCTGTCGTTGACAGAAACTGCCCAACCTTGGCTGGCTTTTTGTCCATCTACCCATCCCTGTTTGATCTTCTGTGCATCATTCCAAGATGACTTGTCCTCTTTGCCACTTACCCATATTTGATTGCTCTTGACCATTACTGTAGCAGCAGAATCCTCTTCCCACCCCCCTTGGCTGTTTGAGCCTTTGGAGTCTCCCCACCTTGTAGCAGACTTTGGATCTCCCCACCCTGATATAGATGAGGTATCATTAACATTAGGGCTAGGTCTCTCCACACATCCCCCTGAGCTGGAAGTCTGTGTCATAGAGCCTCCCCAGGCCTCTGTCCCATTGTCAGTCTTTCTTTCACCTCTTGGCGATGTTTCAGTATCCCAGGCAGTGTTTTGTTTAATTGGAGTCTGTCCCCAACCAGAGTTGGAAAGGACACGTGGATCTAAGTCAGTTCTGCTCACTATACTTTGGAGTAATGCATGCTGGTCAACTTTTCTTCTCTCTCGGATCTGTCCTTCTGCAGTTACTTTATCATCATGGCATCCTGTGCTCTCTGTACTACTCTCGCTATCCCCAGTACCTGTTTTGGCCCATACATTGTTCTGCTCAGTTATCTGAGATACAGCAGAATTCTGGCTATTAAGATCATCCTCTTCAGCAGATTTCCATCCATTTGTAAACTTCCTACTATTTCCATTTACACTTTCATTGGAATGCTGATTGCTAGGCAGTTTATTCCATTCCCCATTTGAAATGCTAGTGCCAGTGTTTTGTGCAGGGTTGCCCCATCCTCTTCGACTTCCTCCAGAGCTCACACCATTTGCGCTTCCCCAGGACATATTTTGGGAGTTGACTGTCCCTCCCTCCCATGCCCCTCCTCCTTTATTCCCATTGATTTGAAAATTAGTGCTGCCAGGCCCATTGATGCCAGGCTGCGTTAGAGTTGCATTCACAGTGTCACCATTAGCTTGGCTGTTTGGGCCTGAACATTTGTCTCCAGAGTAATTAGAACCATAGGCAACCCATGTAGTACCATAAGATCCACCATTTTTTGCCTCCCCATTGCTAAGATGAGAAGTGGAAGTGCCATTTGTAACTGGAGAGGCCTGAATCTGAGAATGATTCATTGTGCTCACACGCCAGGCCCCAGGCCCTGTATTATTAGGCAGTTCGTTAATCTGTACTGAACCAGCAGAGTTTGGTAAACTAGAGGTCATAAAGTTAGTAGTGTTATTTGGTCCATTCATTTCAGTGTTAAGGTTTTGAGGTTGTCCACTGAATGAAACCTTCCTTGTACCATTCACTTCAGAATCACAATTTTCCTGAAGGCTTGCCCAGGAACCATGGGCGGAACCACCCACTTTAGAGTTAATACTCGGATTGTTAGACTTCTGACCTATGGTACTGCACTGAATATTTGTGCCAGAATTACCACTCCCTACAGACCCTTTAAGGGTATGTCCATTGTTCTCCAATACAGGCCAGGCACCATGGTTGCCATTTGAATTCAAAGTGCTTGGATTTAACCCTCCATTTGATGAAGAGTTTATGGTGCCCCAAGCATTCATTCTATTGTTGCTACTTTCAGATTTGCTGTCAGGAGCATCCACAGAAACTTGACATGTGCTTATTATGGTTCCATGGGATAAACCCCATGGCCCATTAATACTTCCATTGCCCACATTATTGCTGTTGCTACCAACCACAAACTTATTTTGAGAACCATGTCCAATGCCATTCCGAATGCTATCGTTTTCACCACCTGCGCTCCCTGAAGCCATTAGAACAAGATTTCTCTCTGACCCAGAGCTAGAGGCAGACTCAGTGTCCATACATTCTGAAGCCAACTCTGGGTCACTGCCCGTGATTGATGGCCATGCTTCTTTGTCAGAACCGTCTACGATAACTTTATCCCAGTTTGTGCTGGAGTCACTATTTGAAGAAACTGGTCCCCAGTGAGAATTTTCATAATGGGATCCTAGACCACTGTGGCTCAGATCTAAAAAGAAAAGGGGGGAAAAAGTGCTTCTGTAAATTTAAGAATTTTACTTCAGTTTACACACACAAAATACAGTAGAACCTCAGAGTTATGAACACCAGAGTTACAAACTGACCAGTCAACCACACACCTTCTTTGGAACTGGAATTATGCAAATCAGGCAGCAGTAGAGATAAATATATATATATATATATATTTTAAACACACACGCCTACTAAAAAAATATAGGGAAAGTTAAAAAAAGATTTGACAAGGTAAGGGAACTGTTTCTGTGCTCGTTTCATTTAAATTAAGAGGGTTAAAAGCAGCATTGTTCTTTTGCATACCAAAATTTCAAAGTTGTATTAAGTCAGTGTTCAGTTGGAAACTTGTGAAAGAACCCAAAATGTTTTGTTCAGAGTTACGAACATTTCAGATGTTCAATGAACAACCTCCATTTTCGAGGCGTTCATAACTCTCAGGTTTTACTATACAAGACAAATACAGCAATTCAAAGTCAGAGGTATTGCACAGATTACACTAACACTTATCACTGGATGTTATGAAGACATTATTAATAGATCAATTGCCACATATAATACCTAGCAGAACACTTAGCAAAGGCATTGAAAAATATATTCAGATATTTGAGGTATGAAATGAAATACGGCATCTCTAATAAACTACAGTTGGGATTGCCATTATAGTTGGTGTTTTTAAATATTATACCACTCATGTGTGGAATACTTTACGAAAGGGGAATTACATAAATCAAAAAACAAAACAATTGTTAAAGTATGAAAGTGATATTCTGAAAGGGAGAATGTTATATATAACAGGAAGTTAAACTGACCTAGAACCACAGACTACTATGCAACAGTAGCCAGGGAAAAGTAGTAAGGAAAGAATCACTATTAAAGGAAACTGAATAATACATCTTAAGTGACAGGTTATTCAAGGTATTTACTTTTGTACATCATCCATACGTAGCATAAGAAAATGCTTTACAGGAAGTCGCTTCAAAGAAAAAGGAAGGTCAAGGTGAGATTTAAAAGGAAGTAGCTTAGTGGCAAGATTCAATCCGGAGAAGACTGCAAAAGTTTAGACTACATTCCATAGAACAAAGAGCAAGAAGGGAACTCTGCTGTGATATTCAGAGTTATGAGGAACAGAATAAAAGCTAATCAGTCCCTCCCCTGAGGAATTCACTGGTATGGAGTGCAAATCAAATAGCATCGCTGAATTTGTACCTGTGCAAGTTAAAACATTTTCTCTTTCAGGGTATAAACCGATAATATGCTGGAACCATGAAGAAATTCTCCCCAGCTATTTATAACTATTTCACAGTTGGTTACATGCAGAATAAGGTTTTTAACTTTCTATTAAAGTGTCAGATACAGGCTGCTGTCAAAGGCAGAATAGCATAGCAAAATGTGTGCATTTTGCCACACACTAGGTCATCCTGGCTTTCTAAAACTCTATTATAGGAGACTCGAACTAGTTTTTTTTCCCCATCAAACTGACAATCTGAACAAAAGTGCTTCCCCACATCAAATATTCTAATTTTTGTGAAGTTTTATGTAACTTATATGAAAAACCAACTAATAGCAGGATAGCTATTTGGAAATACAGTACAGTAAAACCCCGATTTAACGGACCCCGATTTAACGGACTTCGGATGCAACGGACAAAATTTCTGATGCATCCGAAATCCGTTTTTTGCAGGCTGGCTGCCGGCTCCCGCCCGGGCTGGCGGCTCCCGGCTGCGGGTTCGCTGCTGGCTCCCGGCTGCCGCCCGGGTCCCCACAGCAGGAGGGCTCGCTGCCGGCTCCCACCTGCAGGCGGGCTGCCGTCTCCCGCCCGGGTCCCAGCAGCGGGCGGGCTGCCCGTGCTCGGCTCCCGCCCGGGGTCCCAGCAGCCGGGACCCGGGCGGGCTGACTCACGGCTCCCGTGATAAGTAAAACCTCGATATAATGGACTAATTCGGGTGAGGGGGTGTCCGTTATTTAATAATTAAAAATATATATTAAATAACAGACTTTCGGCTTTAACGGACACCCCCTCGCCCAAATTAGTCCGTTATATCGAGGTTTTACTGTACCAAAAAAACATGTAATGCTTGAACAATAATATGAAGCAAAATACCAAAACCCAATAGAAGACAAGGAAAAACGGTCAGGTAAGTTACTGACTTAATATTTATATGAACAAGAAAAAAGCAGCATAATATTACATTCTCAAATATATTTTATACCTGGAGAAAAGGACTTCTCACCATAGTGAGACAAACATTCACGATTTGCTAAAAGAAAATTGTGTGCAATTTGCTTAAGCGAACATGGTTAACATCTTTGCTTCATGACAGGTTCAAGAATAGCAGCCGTGTTAGTCTGTATCCATAAAGAAAGCCAGGAATACTTGTAGCACCTTAGAGACTAACTAGTTTATTTCAGCATAAGCTTTCGTGAGCTATAGCTCACTTCATGGAATGCATGCAAAGCTTCTATGCATCCGAAGCTTCTATGCATCCGATGAAGGGAGCTATAGCTCACAAAAGCTTATGCTGAAATAAACTAGTTAGTCTCTAAGGTGCTACAAGTATTCCTGGCTTTCTTTGCTTCAGAATATTTAAACACTTGATAGCCTTATTTACCTGGGTAACTGTTAATTAGCATGCAAATGTTTCTCTGCTAAACATGTATACCTGTTTAGTGGAATTATGTTCTCCTTTAGATTGTAGTTATGGAAAATTCATCATTTGTGGATGAACACAGACTACTAATGCATTTACTAATGTGTATTTGACTTAAAAGGGACACAGACTAATTTCAAACAAATCTCTTGCTTGTTCCACTATCATATTAGATCAGCAAGTCTCAAGCATTCTTAACTGTTATTGAGTGTGTTTTAAGCATGAACAGTGACTAAGGCACTTTACATTCAGTCATGAACCCAGCCTCAAAGAATTTACAATATAAAACGAGGGAAGAATGGGTACAGGAATAATTAAGGCAAAAAGTGAAATCAATTCACTTTCTCTAGTTAACATCTAGTCTAAGTATCAATTTGTAGGCAATAGCACCTTGCATCTAATCTTAAAAATTATGCTGGTTTTGATTAGTTGAACATCTCCACGAAATTTTAACCATTAATACTTATAAATAAAGCTACAGTATGTACTCTACCACTATTGATATTTCGCTCACCTGTTGGAAGTTTTTAAATGGTGTTTTTAAAAATGACATTTAGAAAAAGGGTTACATTTTAAAATACAGACATTACTGCATGTTTCTTTGACATATGCTTTAAGGACTGGTATACAACTGAAGCATAAATATTGGGTCAGGTTTTTATTTTTTAAAAAATAAACGCTTTAAGTTTAAAATGACTGACAAAGCAAAGATCAGAGGTAACAAAAAGAGTCCTGTGGCACCTTAAAGACTAACTGAAGTATTGAAGCATAAGCTTTCGTGGGCTAATACCCACTTCGTCAGATGCAAGCAGTCAAAGCAAAGACCTTATTCCTGCATCTCTCTGCCAATATGTGTGTGACTGAATGTATCACTGAAAATGCTTTGACAAAGGAATTGAATAGCTTTATTTCACTGAAATCTTGAAAAACATTTATGGCGATATGAAGGATTTTTTTTTTTTTTTGCATTCTACTCAGACGTGAGGTTCAGCCAAAATAATCACTGCAAGACTAGCTAGAGTGCGCTACATAATCTCAGAAAACTTTGTGCTGAAAAAATGACATCTTATAAAATATACTTCTGTATTAAAAGTCAACATTAAAAATTCGGATCTGTGCTCCTTGATAAGGTACCCAGAGCTTGATCACTACTTGCGGATGAAAACAGGATAAGAGACTTGTAAACAAACCTTAAGGTTAATAGTCTAACATGTCTTTCTCCACCAGTTTATTTTATATAATCATTAGAATAGTCAACTATATACTAAAAGTAGAGACTGCAACATTATGCAACAGCTATCATGTATATTTAAACTGCAAGAAAGGAGTAGAAAATGTAAAATATTAACTTGCTTAAAAGAAGTTTTTTTCAACTGCTCAGATTCAAAGAACTTGCAGTGAAGATTTTCAAAGAGTTCATGGAAATAAGAAAATATTTTAGAGCTGTGGTTTCCCATATATGGTACTGCTAATACAATTACAAAGCTTGCGTCAAGGAAAACTGGTAAGAAAATGTATAGAAAAAATAAATGATCTGAATCAGCAAAGATAATTATGATAGCACGTTTCATACTTGACGTATTACAATGTAATGAGTAAAACGAGGGAAGTGCAGTTACTATATAAGTAAACAATCACTACAATGTACTCCAGCAAACCAAAACCTTACATGTGAGAACTTGCTTTGTTCAGAGAAAGATGATGACTTGAACACCAATAGCATCTTCCTTTACATTAGGATCGTTAGCACCCTTATGCATAGATACTTGGGAGGAAAAGACTTCAGTTTAATCTCTCAATGGAAGATGACAACTTTGTCAGTTCTCTCCTCTTTCTACACTACGCATGAGCCATCCACAACAAAATATGAACCAACAGTCTTAAGGCTCAGAAGCAAATTACTTAGTTGTAACTATTTTACTAAAAAAGCCCATTAAGTTACACAACTTCCAACACAATTTAGCACAAGTTAAATGTCTAGAAGTATGTTTTCTGCCAACAGCTCATTCTATGATATTGTCCAGCACATAAGTACCCAAAGATTATTCAGCAAGTCTGTTCTGAATAAGTACTCTGAATGAACCTTAAAAGGAGCTATATATTGTATTATCTGCAATTCTGATTGACTATTCCAAATAGAAAAATATCTATCTAAGCTTCTGAGATGTAAAAAGGGATAAAAACTATAACATTGAAGGCTGATGAATCCTTCAGAGTTACAGGACATGTGAAAGTAGCCAAAAAAACCAGACAACTGAACGTTTTCCCCTCAGTTAGCAACATCCATATAAAAACATTTCTTGGTTTTATGTTACTAACCTAGCTGAAGGAACAAATCAGAAAAACCCGAAATTTTATATTACTATGGATACTTATTGATGTATATAATACAGTATTTATTTAGTATCAGCAGTCACAATTATTTATCATATACAGCACATAATTGTGCATTGGAACTTACTGGTGTAGTCCAGAACTTTGCCCCAGATTTTAATATAAAATTAAATTAAAGATTCATAACCTAATAAGTGCATAAACAAACAGTAAGCATTTAAATCAGTCATCCAATTAACAGTCAAGCTACTAAAACAACCACCAACCAAGAAGCAAAATCACTAGATAATTGTGCAAGAAGTTACTGAAATATGTAACTCTTATAAACAAACATGTAGTGCACAACAAACATGAGACTGAAATAGGTATGCATCACCTGACTGGTTAGGGGAATGGCTGACCAAGTCCCGAATGGGAGGCATGCCTATGAAAAAGCAAAAAATTACAGAATTGTTATTGAATTAAAATATTCCTTTGGGATTATTCCACAAAGCACTCAATTTTAGAACCAGTTTATCATCATCCTTTCTCAGAAAAGTTTTTCCTATCAAAAGGGCAGTCCACCTTCATTAGCTAGTGTTAGTAGCTGCAGGCTCATATAGCTCCCATATAAACCCCATCCCCTCTGATACTAGAAACCATCTCATATAGCTCTAGAAGCACCAATAAATGCAAATGCATCTGACAAACAAAACTTCAATTTTGTACTAATATCCTGTCAAAACAGCACTTCATATGCAAAAATTTTGTATTTATAATTTTGCATTTCATTTTTGTTCAGTGTTTCCATTCCTACTTAATTTCCATTAACTTGAAATGGTTTTTAAAATTAAAATACACCCAACGTAAAGTATAAATAGTTTAAAAAATTCTTGACTAAAAAAATTAACTGGAGTTTTTAGATCGGTAGTTTTTGCCATTAATACAAAGCTACCATAAAATGGTCTCTTGTTAAATTCATGAGACTACAACAACAATCACAGAATTTGAACACAGCTCTCAAGCCCAGTGGATCTTAATCTTTCCAGTCTACTGGACCCCTTTCAGGAGTCTGATTTGTCTTGCGTACTCCAAGTTTCACCTCACTTAAAAATTACTTGCTTACAAAATTAATGACAAAAATTCAAGCATCACAGTACACTATTCTGAAAAAATGCTTACCTTCTCACTGTGTGGGTGTATGGAATTTTAGTTTGCACTGACTTCGCTAGTGCTTTTTGTGTAGCCTGTTGTAAAACCACGCAATTATCTAGATGAGTTAATGTACCCTCTGAAAGACCTCTGCATATCCCCAGGGGCACATGACTGAAAACCACTGCCCTTGCCATCTCTGGTATATCCTTGGACAGTGTGGGTTATTCTTCAGATGAAGCCCTTTATCTGCTTTTATTTTGCTTCTTGGTTTATTATAAATTTGTACTGCACCATAGGACCTAGCCAAGTTTGTTTTGGATGGGCTGACTAAGCCAAACTTCTAAACACTACATACTATTTTTTGCTAGCTTCTGCCTCCTGCAACAGATTAACGCTTGCTATTGACAATGTATGCAATCAAATGGTGTAACAGTTTTAAATCTCCATTGCTTCCCCTTTAGTCTTTAAAATCTATTTAATTTCAGATTTAGAAGGCTTCCCAAATTAATTTGAGCCCCACAATTACTAAGAACCTTTCAACCTCCTCTCCTTTTTTTTTTTTTTTTTTAGCAAATTACCCAAGGCAGCTTGAATCACATTGCAGTACATTTTGTTTCTGCATGCTCCTGTTTTAATTCAATTTTACAGCTGCATTGTCAAGGCACAAGGAGACTTGCCCAAAATCAGAGACTCAAAGTAACAAACAGCCAGGATTAGAGCCAAGATCTTGATGGCTTCTAATCTACTGCTCTACAGGGAAGTAACGCCTAATGTGCCTCAGGAGCTTTAAATAATTATTTGTAATAGCCATATATATACAGCTCACTGTAACAGTTAGTGGTCTAGTAACTATCTGCTTATAATTTTGGTTTATCTTACAAACTAATGAAGATGTCAAGATTATCAAGATAAAAGACTGGGTTGTCATGGCAGAAAACAAAAGAGGGATTTATTCTAAATATCTACCTCACATGGCTTACAAATGGGGCAAAGTTTTGACAAAGAAAACTATTAGGACTGACATGGATACATTCTCATAAACAAGAGCAAGTTGTAAACAAATCTCGGAAAGCATTTCCCATGGTTTCAGCATCAAAAGTGTTCCATAGGTGAGTTTCATTAGGAAGACTTTAATCCTTGAGGAAAAAGGGATTCACCACGTTCTCAAAGTACAAATATAACATCTAGTTGTACAGCTATTAGGACCTTCCCAAACTAGCTTTACTCCTAAACAGAACAAACTAATTTTCAAAATGGAGAAGTGTGGGTCCACAAGGAAGATAGGCAATAAATTACCTCTTATTGCAGATAAATATTCGTTAACGATGCCCAGTCCAGAAGAATTAGCCTACACTGGCCAGAGAAATCAATATTAGCATAAATTGTTAATCTGCCTTCCCTGGCCTTTACAGAGAACCTAACAAACAAGAGGGTAAATTTGCTTCTAGGAATTACTCATAAAAAGCCTGCATTTGGATGCTGGGCATCTGACAGCTACTCAGAGTCAAGGTTTAGAGATCTAACAGCTCCATTCTAACTCACCTTAAAATGCCGAGAGGTACGAGCACCTAGACTATAGAGTTCTATTTATTTTAATTTGTGAATATCAGTTTGCAACTGATCTTAACTCCCTTATCTTTATGGCTTTGCAGGGGTTTTTCATATTGTGCACACATTGAAAAAAGGCCATCGATTATACACAAATTAGTTGCCAGTGTGTTTTTTTCTGAATCTCTTGCAAGCCTATTTAAATCAGAGGTGCTTTGTTCACTGTCCACATCCTTACTCTCTGTTGAAGTCATCTATGTATTTGGAACATCACAATTTGTTAGAGCAGGATGTGGCTATTCACTCCATTGACTGAAAGTATCTATCTACTTCTGTAGAGGTGTGAAGGACTTTACATCCACAGGACAGTACCAATCCATGGTGTTCTGGTTAAACAGTTGCTGGAGCCATGCCATCAGGGTATATGATACACTCTTTCAAATAGGTTACAGGTTTGCCTATTATCTTGGCCTGCTTGTTTGGTCTTACCATTTGGACTACTGAATGTACCACAGGGACATTACTGTACGTTTTGGAAAGAGGTAAGCAGGGTACATTTGATGGAAGAAGGTTCCAGGAGTCTTTGCTTTCATTAAGATTTGCCAATCTATGCATTAGCATCCGTTTCAAGGCTTGGACTTTCTTCTTGATTTTACTAACCTCTCGTCTCCTAGTGAAGTGCAGAATTTGCTCAACAGCTCATCTGCACATAGATGTTCTTTTAAAAGCGAAGGACTTTAAGGAATAAGGGATTATTTTACCTTCATGATGTTCTGATATCTTTAATTTCTGGAATGGGATACTAGTACTAGTGAGCGGACCCAAGATATTTTGTGATGGCTGGGGGAAGGAGAAGAGGGAAGTAACAAAACAACACAGAGATTAGCAGATTATTCACATCACTTTTCTTCAGATACGTTAGCAGCAAGTGACATCTTCAAGTGGCTCTTATGCAAACTATGGAAGTATCCAAAGGATGCTCTACACCAGTGGTCCCCAACCTTTCGTTCGCCGCGGACCGGTCAACGCGGCCGACTCTATGCTTGCGGCCCGGTCGGAATTTAATTTTTTACTGTGTGCGGCGGACCGTTGTATGTCCGCCGAAAAACCGCAGAATTCAATTGATCAGCGTGGAATTTTTACCTCGCCGCGGCGGACTGTTGTATGTCCGCCGAAAAGCCGCCAGAAGCAGGACCGGAACGGAAGGCGGGAAGCAACCGGATGGGGAACCGGAGGGAAACGCGCCCGGAGGGAAACGCGGAGGGAACGCGCCCGGAGGGGAACCAGCGGGGAACGCAGCCGCGGCCCGGGGGGGAACGCGGCCGCGGCCCGGTAGCAAAGGCTCCACGGACCGGTACCGGTCCGCTGACCGGGGGTTGGGGACCACTGCTCTACACTACACACTGTTTATTGTAATCCATTCTTTGTACTTTATCATCTCATCTACAGATTTCAAAGCACCTTACAAACATCAAACCTCCAGCCTTCTGGACATTATCCCTACTTCATACATAAGGAAATGAAGCCTTTGGTCACAAAAAAGACATGTGGCACAGATGGGGGTAATTAACTATTAGACCCATTCTGACTCTCATATGTGACTATTGAATGAGAATAAAATACAAAGTGACAAGGGATCTGGTAGCACAGTGACTGTCGGGGTGCAACAGATCTCACACCCTGTTTTGAGAAATGGATGAAGAATGGCCAGGACAACTGGATTAGTCTCTCCTCTCTGGAAAAGTTCCATGGGGCCTTTTACTGACCATCTGGACAGCCAAAGAATCAGGAGGGACCTAGATTTAACATCTCATTCAAAAAAATAGCAGCAGCTCATACCTTAGTACAACACTGCTGTGTCACTATTGGGGTAAGAAACCAGGATCTTCTAGCTCAGAGATTACACAGCCATACTAGGAAGTGCTCAGTATTACAACAAACAAAGCCAGAAAGAGAAGAAGAGTCCACTTAGCTGTAAATAAATATTTACCACAGGTTGGAATCCTATCAACCACATCAGAAGAAAAATAAATAAGAGGCTGTGTAAGACTGTGTTGGAATGTAATACTCACAACATATGTAACCAGTTTCTAATAGTTTGCTTGGAGGGAGAAATTTTTAATAAACTACACGTGAATCTTTCTTTGACATCACTGACAGTAAGACTAGATTAACAGACAATAGACCTATGGAGAAAAATTTCATCTGTAAAAAAACTTTTTTTTAAACCTGGTTAGACTGTGCTCATTCTGTTAAACACAAAACTAAAGAGTATAATCCCCAATATAAGAAATCACTACCTAGCTTTAAGAAAACTCCCCCAACAATCCATACTATTTTAGTTTAGATATGCATTTGTATAGTGTTTGACAGCAACATACCTGGCAGTTTACCTTCATTATAAATACTGCTACCTTCTAGATTCTGAGATGAGTACAAGGATATAAAATGGAGCAAAGTATCGAGGTTTTCCTCAAGAATTCTTTTAAAAAGGAAAATCGCCTTTTTGTAACTGGAGTGCTTTACAATACATCATATCATCTGTAGTGCCACACATCAATGATCTTAAGAAATACTAAGGTTTCTTGGGGGTGAGGAATCTCATTGGTTTGAGCATTGACCTGCTAAACCCAGGATTGAGAGTTCAATTCTTGAGGAGGCCATTTAGGGGTCTGGGGCAAAAAAAAATCTGTCAGGGGACAGTACCTGGTCCTGCTAGTGAAGACAGGGGACTGGATTCGATGACCTTTCAAGGTCCTTCCCGTTCTATGAGATAGGTATATCTCCTATATTATTATTATTATTATATTATACTATAAATTACAGCTAAGTTTAGATGGCTCAGGTGAAACAGTTGTGTATCATAACTGCTAAATGTCTTTCAAAAAACTAAATGCAGCTATAAAAAACAGCCTAAGAAACACAAACACTTTTAGAGAAGATAATGGCTGAGTGTGGAATACCAAAATGCTTTGGAAATTCCTGGAATTGGAGTTATTTCTTTCCAGTCAAGAATTACCTTTATCTTACTAATGAAAGATCAGTAAATTATAACCTAGTTAATTCATTAAAACTTATTCATAGATTCCAGGGTCAGAAGGGACCATTTTGAGCATTTAGTTTGGCATCCTGTATAACACATACCATAGAACTCCCTCAAAATTAATTCCTAGGGCAGGTCTTTTAGAAAAAGATCCAAGTTTGATTTAAAAATTGTCAGTGATGGAGAAACCCATCGATATGACCCTTGGTAAAATGTTCTAATGGTTAGCTGCTGTCACTATTAAAACTTTACACCTTATACATCCAACATACGAACTCTTTATTACACGGTTGTGAAAGTATTTGAAGGGTAGGTTGCTGAAGACAACAAGGATGAAGAAGGATCAGAGTAAAGAGCTTATGAAAAAAGAGAAAATATTGATATGAACAGCAGTCATTCTCCTCTCAGATTTCAGAGAAGCAGATCCTGTAAGAGGCCAAGATACTCTGTCAGCAGAGACAGTACTTGGGGTTAGAGCTCTGTGCGGACAGACATTTATATCCACAGATATAAATCGATATCCATGGAACCGAAGGGCTGTCCCGGGAACCGCCGCGGCAAAAGCTCTGTGCTGGCAGCTCCTCCGGCATGGCATGGCTGTACTGCCCGCAGCCCCGCTCTCGTCTCTTCCATTCAGCTCTCTCTGCTGTCTGGGGGCATGTGCGGCATTTGAACATAAGAGTGCAACCAAGGACAGCTGCCAGTGGGTAGGGTGGTGACAGTACAGCCATGCTGGAGGAACTGCCAATGTGGGGTGCTGGCTCCTGGGAGAGGCAGCACCATATTCAGCTCCTCCACCGCTGCAGTGCCCAGGAGAGCCCTGCGGTTCTGCAGATAGGGATTGATATCAATCTGTATCCGCGCAGAGCTCTACGTGGAGTACATGAACAAATCTCATCTCTTTAGCAAAACAAACCTGATCAGAATAATGGCCTTGATTTTTTTCACCCAGAAATTCAAAGTGATGTCACTGGATCTGAAACAAGAAACTTATTTTGAGGATGCTGTTCAGATTCTTGAATGTGGAACATTGCCACAGGTCTCTGTGTTAGAGCTAAGTCTTTACATAAAAGGGTTCCCGTTAAAGCGACCTTTTTGATCATGGAGATCAAGAGGGGGATCTAGAAAAAGGATATTAATATTCACCTAAACTCAAACCTACATTGTTCAAATGTAGATATGCATCCATAGAGTATAGAAACTGCATTAGTCAATAACTAAGATGAGCTGGGAAACTATCAGAGATTCGGTTAAAAGGAAGACAGAGCACAGGAGACCATGTTTTGAAGTTAATGTTTAACATGAACAACAGACACTGGAGAACTCTTTGCCCATTTACCCTAAAATGGATTCTGTGATGTACCAATTCAATCATTCTAATCTAGTTACTAAAAAAATATCTAACCTCACTGAAAATAAGTTACTTCCCCTCTCTCACCTGACTGTTTTTTGCTGCTGCTGTTCGGCACTTCTCCGTTGATCACTGGCTGTTTACTTGTGACAGCGCTGCCTCCTGATTGGTTGTTTAATACTTTAGGAGCAGATCCCAGGTTTGCAGCTATCACTGGTAACTGCTGACCTCGCTTTAAAAGCTGTTTCTGTTCCTGGTGTCGAAATCGTGGTGGTACTTCACGAGGAGGGTATCGAGGCAAGGTCTGCTGCTGCTGCTGATTGCTGGCTGTGGCCCGCTTGGCATTATTACTAGTGCTGGTTGCTGTGGAAGTGCCGTTAGAGGTGACCGGCTGAGGCTGGCTTACACTGGTCTTTGTTTGTTCTGGCACTAACCCACACCAAAAAAATAAAATAAATAAATAAAAATTGAAGAAAATTAATCACAGGTGCAATAGTTTTCAAACTCAAAAAGAGCCTAAGAAAAGATACAAACATACTTTGAGTAGGGTATATATTACGGAATGGCAGTATTTGCTCTAGTTTAAGGCTGCTACCCAGTTTCCACTATAAGCCTTGCAACGCGCACATATGCGTACACTATTTTCTAGCATGGTATTACTACGAATAGTAGGTTTGGCTATAAATTCATAACAAATTATCCCAGCTCAAGTCTTTTATTACAAAAGATCCTAACTTTGTTGAAGTGCTGATCTATCAAAAGTCCAATCCTGTTTTAACACTATATTTCTCAAAAAATTAAAACAATTTTAAAAAAATCTGGGTTGCATTATTTCCTACAGTGGGAAATTAAAAAATCCTTTGTGTACAAGTCTTTTATGAAGTCAACATAGACGAGAACAAGGCAAGCTTAAGAGCAAAGAGAATGAGTGGTTAACACTCGCCTGTCTTGTCAATCCTGACATCCAAAGGGAAATCTATGTACTGTACTAGTCTTCGCCCAGTCCATTGTCAGTAGAAAGTGATAGCATAAATATCATACACCATTTGACATGACGGGTTGCCTCCATGGATGAAATACCCAGCATTCAGCTTAAATGAAATCAGAATTACCTTTCATAACCTTGACAGCGTGGCCATTTTCAGGTGTGATGGAGGCCAAAGAATTTGCAAGAAAGGTTACGTGTGGGTGTATACACGATGACTGAACTGTGAATAAACAGGTGACAACAGTATTCATTGCTACCTGTTTATTTGCTCCATCACACCAGTACAAATGCAAACAAATTAAATGAAACCCAGAAAGGTACAGGATGAAGTACCTGGTTGGGCCTGGTCTACTAAGGCACACAAATACTCTAAACTAAAGGTGTGGAATGCTTTATAGTAATTACATTTAGAGATCACCCACAAGTTTTTTTTTTAAATTTAAACCAACTCTATTGCTGTCACTGTCACACACACTTTTTTCAAGTCTATTATATATATCAGGGGTAGGCAACCTATGGCACACGTACCGAAGGCGGCATACGACCTGATTCTCAGTGGCACTCACGCTGCCTGGGTCCTGGCCACCGGTCTGAGGGGCTCTGCAGTTTAATTTAATTTAAATGAAGTTTCTTAAACATTTTAAAAACCTTATTTACTTTACATACAACAATAGTTTAATTATATATTAAAGACTTGTAGAAAGAGACCTTCTAAAAATGTTAATGTATTTCTGGCACATGGAACCTTAAATTAGAGTGAATAAATGAAGACTCAGCACACCACTTCTGAAAGGTTGCTGACCCCTGTATATATCAATGATCTCACACAATTGTGTATGTGTTCAGTTTACTTTTTCTTTGATAAAATAAGTACAGAAGAATATTTAGGTTGATTTTCAGAGCTAATTAGAGAATTTAATTCAACAGTCCTTGAAATTAATGGGAGCTGTAGAGTTAACTTTGAAAAGCTTAACCTTAAACATTATAAAAAATGCTCGCACAACTATTGTCTCAATAGCCAGGTCCTGAAGGTACAATTAAAACTGCAAGGCGCTTCTACTGCTAAGTGTGTGATCGTTGGGTGTTTGGGGTTCTATTAAAATTAAGCTTGAGTTACTATAAAGTTTAGTTTATCTTCCTTTAAGAGTAACTCTGCACATTAGTATGCTGTTAACGTACCCTAGGCCTTTGCCTTTGCAGCAGCTAGAAGCAAGAGCAAAATGGTCAAAAGAAACAAAATTACAAAACATGAAAATCATACACTAACATTCACTTTCAGGTACAAATACAGGTGAATACAATAGTCTGGTCTTAGAAAAATCCAGTTCCCTGAAGCTTTGTTTAAAAAAAATTCAATAAAGGGAATATGACTGTTACTTTTAACATGATTAGGTAAAAATACACATACCTCAAAAAGGCACACACAATTATATGTTCCTTAAAGTGGGTCTCCTGTAGGATCAAATCTGTTACTTAAGTGTAAACAGAGCACCCAACTATCTTAACACCTAGAATTGCAGTTATCAGTTTTTCAGTCTATGGGGGAAAAAATGACAAAGCCCAAAGAAAGACTTTGTACATAAGGGATATTTGGAGCATGTATGCTATAACTTCTCCAACGGAGGGCTGACACTTATAAATCCTTGGTATAAATTTCAAGGGCAGAGAAAGGAATACGCTATTTCAGGTGATTGCAAACATGTACACCACCACAGTACCACCATCTTCCACTGCTCTGCCACAGCAGTGACCCAGTTCTACTCTATTTCACAGCTGAATGGACGGGGACAGAATTAGGTAGAAGAATGGCCATGACATAAGTCAATTTAATGCATAGGACATGGATAGGGAAGATATTCACAAGTAATTAGATAAACCGGTAAGTTGGATAAAATGACTAACAGTATTAGATTCTGCTGAGGTAAGAGTTCTGTTACCTATTTTAGAAATCTACTAAATTCAGGTCCTCTAACAACATTTCATATGCACACATTCAACAGTGTATGAATGACCTATGATCAAATGTATTTAATGTTCAAAAGTACAATTCAGTGCCTTAAAAAATTCTGAACATATTTCCATCTATTCCTTTCTATCATATTCCTCTTTGGTTTGTTCTTGAAATCTTAACATTAATGAAATGCAATGTAAAAAGGATGCAATAGAGGAAAAAAAATATTCCTCTCTGAACTTCTAAACCAATAATTTTTCTTAATGGTAAATCTTTGTTGTTATTAATATAAATTACTTATAATTATGCAGAAGTTATTTTAAAAACCTCATACTATAGTCCATTTACTAATGCAACTCAGACATTTAAAGAGTTTGTCTTTCATATACCAAACTCCACTTTACCTCCCACAAATCTTCCATCATTTAACTTTCCAGTAATCTACATTTTACCAATATACCTTTTGATGCAACCTATCATAATGTCTCATATTTAACGTTAAGAAACATACTTTAAGCTTGATCTAAGAAAGTCTGTTGACAACAGTAAAGGAAAATAAACACACTACAAACATACAGTCTACCAGTATTACTCCACCACCAAAGAACTTATAAAGAACTGCACCACTTAGTTATAAATTAATTTTTTTGGTCATCTGGTATTGTTTGTATGAATCATACTGTCTTTTTATTTAGACTGTAAACTCCTTGGTGCAGGGACTGTTTTATTACTGCACATAATGTCCTGTTGGTGCTCAATAAAATGGTAATTTTCACTTCACCTAGTCTTCTTCCATGGTAGAATTATTCCTTGCCAATTAAAAAAATCATTTACATATGACATTCCAATGGAAGAGAACTGGAGTTAGAAAAATCACCCCAGAGCAGAACGGCAACAAAGCAACAACATTCAATCCTAACTCTCCTTAGTTAAGCCCCTTTAAAGCACAGTAAGTGCATCTTAATTAACTTAATTGAACTAATTCCTGGTTACTCATTGCTAAACTATAAAATGATAGAGAATACTAGTAAATGAGATCCCTTTCAGTAAAATAAACCTCAAATAGATACAGTATGAACACTACTTTTTCTAAACAAATAAAAAATTAATACAGATAAGAAATATATTTACTTGGTAGATAAAAGCAGTAACAGGATTATTCTTTCTATGTGTAAAGCTTGACAAATTCAATAAAATGCAACCAATTGTTCAAGTAAAACATTTTTAGTTTGAGCCATGTTTCCTCTACTGTCTACAGTCAAATATGCTTTAAGATGCAACTTAAAGTTTCAGTTATTGCCCCATAGAACCACTTTTCTTAACTAAGTGATGGGGAGGGGAAGTGAAGGGGGGGGGGGAAATCACACAATTTGTTAATTCTAGCCAATTGTATTTTTTAATCAGCAACTTTTCAGAAGATTAAAACCAGCTGTTGCTAAAAATCTCACTTTAACTAACCTTTTATTGTTCCAATGACTATTATAAATTCCAATACTCCTTAAAGCCCAGAAATGTGTTATAATCTAGTTTAACACGGTTAGTGATAAAATATTGTTTAGCACATCAGTATTTTGTTTTACATCACCCTAAAGTCTAAAGACAACTTTGTTAATAGACTTACAGTGTATTACTCCTAATTTTCTTGACAAGCAGCAGCAAGATTACAAAGGAATATAAGGAGAGACATTTTCATAAAACAACAAACCTTCTGAAAACCCACAAAGCAGTGGAAGTTGAAGTTACAGTCTGCACGACCGTGACAGAAACAGTTTACAGAGAGATTCCAAAGAAAGACGCTTCCAACTTGTGTTGCTTTCCCACTCTGCAGATTTCATTAGAAAATGGAGGAGAAGCATGGTGTCATTTTACTGCTACAAGAGTACTGCTTGCCAACTCCTCCTGGAGTAGGGGCCCAGTGACAAACTCTCCCCTCCAATAAAAAAATGGCAGCTGTTTGAACAACTTTAATGCAGATGGAGAACAGTTTTACTCAAACAAAATCAGCTTACATAGATCAAATCAATGACTAAAGCACACAAAAAGCAGCAGCAAACTGTCATTTAAGTGTTCTTTTCCTATTACTGCTTAAGCTGACCTCTTAAAAATGTACTGCAATACACTTTCCTTGCATGTCATGCCCCAAAGAGTTGTCAGTTCTGGAATGCTGAAGGGCAAACAGAGGAAGTCTGGCTTTCAAGCTGACACACGTAAGATGTAATGCTAGAATTTTCGTTGTGGAAAAATGGCCGCAGCTGTAAGCTCAGCTAGCTGATCTGGAAAATATCTAACTGTTTGCCAATTCATTAACCCCTGCAGATCCAGAGAAAGGTAAATTATAAGGCATACATATGGGCAATTTTAACAGCAAGTATTCATAGCTCAGTTAATTTCTCTCTTTTTTCTACTTATAAGCTTTAAAAGCAAATATAACAATTTTTCATTAGGGTAAAGCAGTTCTACAAGTGGAAAACAAAACTTCTGTGAGCATGGACAGTTTTGTTTCACAGAGTACAGATGACTGGGAAGTTTCAAAGGTAGGAAATATGAGGAGAGGAATTCAGTTCCATCCAGTTATTTTTAAAGGCACTTTCTATTTCAGTGGTGATGCAGAGTTTATCCTATTCTGCAACAAAAGCAGTAGTTTTATGCCTAGCCCTTCCTAGGGTGACCAGACAGAAAGTGTGAAAAAATTGGGACGGGGTGGAGGGTGATAGGAGCCTATATAAGAAAAAGACCCTAAAATCAGGACTGTCCCTAGGGACATGTGGTCACCCTAGACCTTCCACAAAACAAGAAAATTTAGAGAAAGTTGAAAACAAAATCTGAATTGATGATCTAACTTTGTTATTTTGCAAAGCACTCGACGACAACAGCACGAGTGATAGCAGGAACGTCACCCTTAATCCTACTGCACAGTTTGTAAAACGATTGGACTAAAATATTATCCACGTATCTTGAAATACAATAGGTAAAGGAAATGTTTCACATTACAAAGCACTGTCCTACGCGCACACATTCATTTGTATTTACAGTGCCAGCCTGTCTTTTGCTAAAGAGTCTAGGAAGCTGGTATTTTTGTGGAAAAATTCAAGCTAAATACTCATATTGTAGAACGTTTGGTTTAGCATGTAGTTACAATGCCATTTTCTTTGCATAACCGAAGTGGGTTTGAGAGATTTCCTTTGAATGGATATTCATGATGTATGGGGAGGTTTGTTTACCTTGAATAGCATTACAAGTTAAATGCAATAAAAGCTATTACACCAGGCTACTGTGCAAGTTGGAGTAGAACACTACCACAATGTTTGACAGCTCAATTAGCACATTTAATTTATAAAAAGATCTCAAAGCACTCACCAAACTTTACAGTTTATTTATATTATAGTACCTACAAGGTCCCAATCAAGATCACAGACTCTGTGCTAGGTGCTGTACATATACAAAGTGTCCTCCCTCTGAGGGACTTAGGAATTATTGAGTTGCTGAATACATTTAAACCTAAAAAGCTAGTAAAATGTTTAACTTAAAAACCAGCTGTATAGAAAATATAACCTTATGTCAATGCTAGTGTATCAAACAGCTATTCATGGCTAAAATATCTATACTACCGTAATCTTCTTAACTGTTTCAATATTTTCATTTGAACTAGGGTATAATCAAAAGTTGTCAGTAATGTCAAACTACTTTATTCCATTCCAAGAAAGGGGTTTTATGACACTGGGGTTCTGGAACTATTAAGATGAAAACATTGCAAGAAGTGATCCTAGTCATAAATGCATTTTAGACTCAAGTGAGTAGGGGGAAAGAGGGGGTTATTACAATTTTTAATGTAATTTTCTGCAATAAAGAACTTTATTATGAAATACTTAACAATCCTATACTCTTGTATTCTATATCCACATAATATTTTATTAAATTAACACGATGGAAACTAATAAAATAATTTGCATCTTGAATGCAAGCAGACAAAACTATGATGAATCAGTGAATTGGGTATGCATAACACAGATGACAAATTTTGACATGTGAAATTATGGTTTGAAATAGCTTCACTTTTGAATCCCATAACATCTATGCTTATTAACAGCAACTGCCAGCATGTATTATTTTGACAGATCTTAAAATTCCCTCTTTTACTTCCTTAACTATATTTTACTATAAAATAACATATTAAAGTTAGAGTTGGGTCTTTACATTAATAAAGTACATTACATTTCAGCTAACAAAAGCTAAAAACCTAACAGGGACAAAAACGTCTGCATCTTTCAAACAAAGCTATTTCCTTCAATTCAAAGATGAACAAGTATTATAATGACCCAATATTATCTCTCACACGCACAAAATTTGTGCTCATCTTTATTTCCTCAGCTGTGGGCATCACTATCACTTCCCAAAATGCTGTGAGCCACATGTCAATTGTCACCTTAGAACGGACAATACCATTTTATAGAGCAAAACATTTACCATTTTTCTATTCAGTCCCTCAGTCTTTCCTGGTTTAATTTATTAGTGTAGAATTTTACAAGTGATATTATCCATAATTCTATAGTTGGCAGGTCTATGTCCGGCTATTAGCATATCATCTCTTTTACCATGCCATCTGGCTATGTACAGAGTGGCTATAGGAGAAGAGAAATATCTAACTTATTGGGTACATGAAACAATTAATTTTAATTCCATGCACTTGCTGAAAAAGGGAGCTTAAATAAATTCAGTGAAACTATTTATCTACTATAGAGGACTCCAGGGATGCAAGATTCTTTGACAGAATACAAGCCTTCTGAATGGGGGGGGGGGGAATAGCTGTGGTAACATCTTGACTTTAGTAAGGCTTTTGATACGATCTCGCATGACTTTCTCATAAGCAAATCAGGGAAATACAGCCTAATGGAGCTACTATAAGGTGGGTGCAAAACTGGTTGGAAAACTGTTCCCAGAGAGTTGGTACAATGGTTCACACTCAAGTTGGAAGGGCATATTGAGTGCAATCCCGCAGGGATCTGTTCTGGGTCTGGTTCTCATCAATATCTTCATCAAATGATTTAGATAATGGTATACAGAGTACACTTCCAAAGTCTGCAGATAATACCAAGCTGGGAGGGGTTGCAAGTGCTTTAGAGGAAAGCATTAAAATTCAAAATGATATGGACAAACTGGAGAAATGGTATGAAGAAAATAGGATGAAATTCAATGAGGACAAATGCAAAAGTACTCCACTTAGGAAGGAATAAAGCAGTTACACACATACAAAATGGGGAATGATTGCCTAGGAAGGAGTACTGCAGAAAGGGATCTGGGGGTCATTGTGGATCACAATGTATATACGAGTAGACAGTGTAACACTGTTGCAAAAATAAAATAAAATAAAAAAACGGGATGTATTGTCAAAGTGTTGTAAGCAAGTCATGAGAAGTAATTCTTCCACTCTACTCCATGTTGATTAGGCCTCAGCTGGAGTACTGTGTCCAGTTCTGGGCACTACATTTCAGAAAAAAGATGTGGACAAACTGGAGAAAGTCCCAGAGAAGACCAACAAAAATGATTAAAAGCCTAGAAAACATGACCTATGAGGAAAGATTGAAAAGATTGGGTTTGTTTAGTCTGGAGAAGAGAAGACAGAGGGGACATAACAGTTTTCAAGTACATAAAAGGTTGTTACAAGGAGGAGGGAGAAAAATTGTTTTCTTTACTCTGAGGATAGGACAAGAAGCAATGGGATTAAATTGCATTAAGGACGGTTTAGGCTGGACATTAGGAAAAACTTCTTTCAGGATGGTTAAGCACCAGAATAAATTGCCTACAGAGGTTGTGGAATCTCCATCATTGGAGATTTTTAAGAGCAGGTTAGACAAACACCTGTCTGGGATGATCTAGATCAGGGGTCTCAAAGTCCTGGCCCACAGGTCATCTGTGGACCAAGAACCCCCCCACTGCAGCCTGTGGAGGAAAGACTCATGCAGCCATGCTGCCTGCTCTGTCTGCTGCAGACCCACCCCCACAGCTCCTACTGGCTGGGGAAGAGGGACAGAGATACCATCACTAGTCTCCAGGCAGAGTCAGCCAGGGAGGCAGTGTCACTTTTTTCCACAATGAATATAAACGAGTCAGAATCCCGAACACAACTCTCTGGTGCGCACCTTGCTGCGATCTGAAGGCTTCAACTGCTCAGTCGCTGAGGCCAAACATCCACAAATCGACAGAACTGAAGCATTGCCAGGTATCTGGCAAACACTGAAAACTCTCTGGCAGGGGGAGAATTGTATAAAATTGTATGACAGCTATTATCATTTCTAAGAACTTCGAAATAAAAAATACAAGATAAATGTTTTCTTTTCTGAACACCATCTTCAGTGACATTATTGGCCTGCGGGGAGGATTTGAGGACCGCCACTGGCCCTAAGGTAAACTGAGTCTGAGATCCCCTGATCTAGATAATACTTACTCCTGCCATGAGTGCAGGGAACTGGACTAGATGACCTCTCAAGGTCCACTCCAGTCCTAATGATTCCATGATTCTGTCTGCCTTCTTCATGAAGTGTTCAGTCCTGAACTCACTGAAGTCAATGGCAAAACTCCCACAAGTTGAGGATCAAGCATTAAGAGCCAGATTCTGTAGGCAATGCATCGGATACACAAGATGGCTGCAGATCCAGGATTTGAGGAAGTTATGAACCTACATTAGAAGACTAACTCCAATTAATGGAAGAACAGTGCATTAAGACCCCCATTACACACAATGTAGAAACTATTTGCATCAAAGGAATAAAAGTACCTTTAGGTTTCAGTGCTTTGATTTCTGTCAAGTTTTCATATATTTCTAAGAGATCATTAAAAAAAGCACTTCCTTCCCACACAATCCCTTGATGTATTAGGAGCCTATTAGGCTATAGAATTTAGCTTTTCTGTGCAAGTTGTCAACTCAGTTAATCCACTTTAAGTTGAGGAAACTAGATATAAACTCATCTTACAGTACCAGGTAACTACTGCTGCATACACTAGGCAGCAAGATGAAAAAGCACCTTTATATGGAGAATTCACCACCTGATCTTGAGCTATGACTAACTAACACACTTCATTGTTAAAAAATTTCTAGTAATTTGTCTCAAGGCTTAATCTTTAATGAAAGAGTGTTTAAAAAAAAATAAAGGATTTAGCAAATGTTAGCCCCCTGCATAAATATACAACAAACACTAACTGAATTAGAATGAATGTTTAGAATGAAAAAGGAAGTTAAGCCTACACAAAGTAGATAAGCATTTTCTTTATCTTAAAAATATAGCAAGTATTTGAAAGGACTCAAAATATATAATACAAATATTCAAATTAATCACAATACTCCCAACTTGTTTTTGAGCTAAGTTAGAGCTCGTAGACATGGAAATCCTAGCCCTCTGCACCAAGATGAAACTGCTGGATGTGTCATTTCATTTCAGAGATAGATGGCAGTTACTATGCCTATCACCCTGATGAGCAATTGCACTAACAGCACACGTTTGGAAGAACTACCTCAATAACAGATTAATTACATCCCATACGGCTGGATTGGTAGGAGGATGCTTTTTTTAAAAAAAATGAAAGAGGAAGAGAAAAATGTAGAGGAAGATGAAGTAGAACACTTCTTGTATGCATATTGCTGTACAAATAATAAAGAAAAGGTGAATAAGAGTGAAGGAGTATAACAACCAAACTATTAACAATTTTCCATTATCTTTTCTTTTTAATCGCTAACTATACCACTGGCACTCTGTTTTCCCAGAACCTATCTTTTAAGGCTGAGTCAAAATGTTTTAACACCCCCCCCCCCCCTTAATTCAAACACAAATTAAAATACCTACTGAAACATCACAAAATATAAATATCTTTAAAGTAACTTACCTTTGATTTTTTGTTCAATGGCCTACAACAAAAAAAGAAAGTGTTAATTTGTACAGACTATTCTTTTCTGATCAAAAGTGGATAGTTGAAGATAATTTCCTCTCTTTCACCAGCTCTCACTTCATGGCTGCAAAACTGTTCAAAAGCATTATACTAAGAGAAGACCACATGGATCATCACAGTGTCATTTCTACTCCAATTCAGTTTAGACTCAGAATTTCAACCCATTTTTAAAGGACCTCAGTATTTATGTGCATGGCAAAAGTCATAGGAGGCAGAACAATTTTTAATTTAGCTAATGAAAAATGAATAGATCAAACAATCCCCAATCATCATAAACAGAAAAACTCAGAAAGGAGTGGGTGGTGGTGGTGTGCAGAACAAATCTAAAATCTTCACTTTTCAAGAGTCTGCAGAAGTTTGACAAGCTACCTTTAGAGTTACCTGTGTGAAAGGGCCAAGATAAAAGATCTATGTTGATGAACTGTATCATGAGGTAACAAAATGTTCCTCTTTCTTGCTGATGTATTGAAATGCCCCCTATTTGTGTAAGACTAATTACACAAGAAAAGACGATATACAAGGTGCTCTCAAAAAAACAAAGTAAACAGTGGTTCCCCCCTTTCACCCCGAGCTCTGACTTACACGTAACAGACAATTACTGTAACAGAGAATAAAATATTTTCAAAGCAGAACTGAGATTTAGCTTCACAGTATTCCTTTCATGTGTGTTCGTAAAATGTCAGTGTTATAATAAATATTCTGCAGTATACAATATTCATTAAAATTAATTATGACTTAGTAATGAGACCTTACCACAGTGCTCTGCAATGAAATCATTGAGAAGTGGTCAAGATTCACAGATTTGATAACTGTGTTTAAATATTAGCACAGTATAAATCAGCCCTGTTGTGAGGGCTGATTTATACTGAAAAGTTATTAATGCCCTTTATCATAACGTCCGCCCATCTGTTAGAAAAATCCGCATTTCACAGTATTAGCAAATTCTGTACTTCATATTATTTTTTTGCCAAGAACTGATAAAAGCAAGGAAGTGTACACAGATTTTTATACTGTCCAATTTCTAGGCACATTAGAAAACCCAATTTCTTGTTTCCATGTACTACAAAATATTTGGTATGCAGTCTGCAAAACTACATTTGCTTGGGAATTTAATACCACTCTAGGGTGGCCAATATGGGCAAATTCTTTTTTAAACAGAAGAAAAGCCATTATTGGTATGTTATATTGTATCAGTTATTGGAACTGAAAAAGAAGTGTAAATAGTTCAATGGCTGCTTATGCTGAATGCAACAAAACTTTTACTGGATTTAGTTTAGAATCCTCTTCCTCATCTCTACACTCTAAGCTTTTACTAAAAGGAGTTGCAGCCCTTTTCCTAACTCAAAAAAAAAAAAAAAAAAAAAAAAAAAAGCCAGTTAGATTAACAGAGACCTTTATAGTGTATGCCATCGTATTTGACCTAGCTTACACTTATGAAGACTATCAAATCTGGAGGAGACTTATTTTGATGGTTAGGGAAGTTTTTACAGTAATTTTGAACTGCTGAGTTTTGTATGTGCAATTATTGTTCTGTGTCTACAGTGCAGTATGCTTGTATGAATACAAATAGGTTAGTGTAATAAAATAGCAGAGCTCCCATACGAGGTGCTCCGTGGCTGTGAAGCATACCCTTCTCCCCTTCTGAAGCCAAGTAACAGTCTCACTGTAACTCTTCCTCTTCTTTCCTTTTCTCTGAATCCATTAACCCGCCCATACAATTCATATATCAAACAAAGCTGTGGCTTTTCTCCTCTCCACCACATTCATTTGCTTGTGTATTACCACCTCCCGCCCTACTCTTTGTCGGTATGCGTCTTTAGATTGCAAGCTCCTCTGGGTATACAGAGTGTCTTTTTCCTATGTTTGTTCAGATCTCAAAATAGCGAGATCTGAAGACTGGAGATTTTAGGCACCGCCATGATAGAATATTTTTACTACTAAGTGGGAAAGTGCTCTCTCCCACCTAACCTAAGTTAGGACAGTCATCACAGCCACCAGGGCGTAGTCACTGAAATCAGGAAAAAGACTTCCTTGAATACATCCCCAAACCCTGCCATTCCCACCAAAATTTCTGCCTGAAGGAGACATCACAAAATTGTCCCATTAACAGGGAGACTATAACGAGAACTCCTCAACACTGAACAAACAGCCAGCCCATTATTCATGTCAGGAAACTTGCTGTTAACCAATATTAAAAATCTTTCTACGTCTTCCATTCCATAACGTTATCTCAACCTAGCTTAACCCTCCAACCCAAAAACACCTCACCTGGAAGACCTGAGGACTTCATACTGATGTTACCCTTTATTATACTCAGCAAAAACAAACTGACTGGACAATAGTGTATTCAGACAGTACTGTTCTGTAAAAATACTACCATTTCCAGCTGGATGATCTACAAATCTTAGGAGATCAAATAGGCCTGAGGCTGGATTTTATTACTGCCACGGCTCTGCTGAATGAGCTTCATAAGTGACCACTCCAGCAGCGGCTCAGGAATAGGAAAATAAAGGAGGAAATTTTTGGCGTCTCTATAGGTAATGTGCTGGACTCAACTGTCAATTATTGGGTGCAAAGTCTACCAACTGACCTCTAAATCAGCCCTATTTAGAAGGGTTAAAAAGCCAAACTGTTTTTTAATTTAGCTAACACATTTAATTAAGTAGTGTTTAAAAACATGACAGATGTCAGCACCTAGGACAGAGATTTTTTATTTTATTATTATTATTTTTTTTACTACTAGCCTAAAGTAGACCATAACCAGCCAACATTTTTAAAGGTGTCAAACCCTGTCTGTATAGGGGGCGCTGATATGTTTTTAGACACCACTTAACTGAAATGTGTTTGCTTAACTTGTTTTTAAAAACTGCTTTTTTTCTAGTCTAGAGCCTGAGCTTCTCCAGGGCCACAAGCAAGCTGGTTACAATCTACTGCTCCTTACAGATAAACTACTTACACTTCTGAAGCATCAAGCCTAAACACTTAACATCTTGTTGCTCCTACAGTGAAAGCAGGGGAAATCTTTTGGCTTCTTAAGGACAATCAGCATGGCCACATGGAGAAAGGAACTAGTTTAGACAGAATTTCAGTAAAGTTCAGAAGGAGGTGTATTTCTTTAAAACACTTAAAAATTCTTTCTGGTGCATAGTTTGTCACTGAATGAGTCAAGCTTTCTGCTGGAGACCAAAAAACCCAACTAAGCACATTCTGGGGCAAGGATTCCAGCAATGGTAATAGGCAGGCCTACACTAGAAGCATTACATCACCGCAGATGTACCGATGTAGTTGCGCTGCGGTAGCGGCTGGTGAAGAAGTTCTGTGCTGATGGGAGAGCACTCTTCTGTCAGCATAATTACTCCACTTCCACGAAAGGCAGAAGCTGTGCCAGTGGGAGTGTCTCCAGCCCTGGTGTGGAAAGCGCTCAGCTCACTGTAGCTTGCGTCTCTTGGGAGGGAGGAGGGGATCTTTTCATTCCCCTGGGTGACCCAAGATAGATTGGCTTAAGCAGTAACGTAGACCTGCCCCTATATTAATATGCAGTGTTCAGTGTTGACATCTATGAAGCACCATCTCTCACAGAACAAGTGAAGCCAAAAATGCCATGAGCAAAGAATCTCATTTCCAGTTAAGGGCATTGCTGGAAGATTTTGAACCCTAACAAAACACGATTTATGCATTTGTACTTGAGCACTAGAGATGGGGTTGTGCACTACTGAAGCAAGTCCTTATACAGTTTCTTGTCACTGCTATAAAGTTTACGGAGGGTTTCATTCTGGGTTATGAGCAAATACCCCATCTCTTCTAAGGAGTGTTCCAGGAAAAGATAACCAGGGGGTGGGGTAGGGGGGATAACAGAACTAGGTGTGTACTTAGTTTATGAGATAAATCCCTTTATTTTGACAAGAGGTCTAGGTTGCAGAATTGACTAGTCATTTTTCTGTATATGAACTGAACATTTAACATTGCTTTGGAGGATCAAGAAAAAATTGAGAACGAGGCTTATTTTAGATGTCTCCTTATAGGAATTGGAAGTCTGAAATGGAGATACGTTCTTAACCAGATTTACAGGCTTCTCTTGACCAGGGCATCTACAATGTTAAATACTAATGACTGACAGACACTGTTTTAGCATTACCCAAAAAGTAATTTTGTATTTCCTCTTCAAAAATGCCTCAGGAATCATTCTTAGTATTCACTCAACGCTCATATCTTCAAAGCACTTTACTATAAGTCCCACTCCCTGCTGCCAATGTTTTAATTGTATCTATCTTTGATAAAGCATGTGTGATGAAGAGCCACACTCATCACAGAAGGCTAATCAGATGTATTAAAATAAGGCTAACAGCAAAAAACAACTATCTTAAACATTTCATACTATGTCAGTCTTCACATTGTGAATTCATGGGCTTGCATCCAGAAACATCCCCAATAACAGAAGATCTAAACAAGATATTTAACTTTACTGCAAATTCAGTAAAGATGTTCAGTAAGACAGTCACTTGATGATTGGCTTGTGCTTTGAAAGTGTTAGGATGAGATTTTTTTAAAAATAGGCTTATCTTTAACAGCTATTATAATAAGCAAAATTAGTCTGAGAAAAAAAACACCATTTTTTTTTAAACTTAAATGATCCACATACCTTTTTTTGAGCAGCTTCCTTCTTTTTCTTGTCGTCTTTTCTCTTTTTCCTTTCTTCCATCAACTGTTCTTCCTCTTCTTGCACTAAATCCCTGAACCACACAGTTTGTAATTAACTCTCCCAAAATGCATTCAGTAGACATTTCTATTCCTTCATTTATACTCTTTTTAGAAGTGATCTTAAAGAGATATGGCAATTTTATCCCTAATTGTTGACTGCATAAAATTTCTAAAGGGATCTGTTAGTCTAAATCAAAACAATATATACTGTCGCTCTACATCACAAATGGTAAACTGTTTTATTATGGTGTGTGTTTAATAGGCCTATTTTCAATATGCAACATACAGGAAGTGATCCTTCCTTTACACCCCTGAAATTAAACCACTACCAAAAACCATGTGCAGTACCATTCTATATATATTGTACCTCCCTTCTACCAAAGGACATAATTAAGGCTTATTCTTTTTAGTTTACTTTAATTCACAAGTCAGCGTTAGTTCTAAAGGGTTGGCATGATTCCAATACTATTTCATCTTTACCTTCTGCTGTGAATTAGCTCTGAAATTGAACTTTTACATGTCAAATTTGCCTCATCTTCCTTCAGACACAACCAGCTTCCACAGACAAAATGTTAAATAGTTTAATAGTGTTGGAGCCAGGAAATTCTTGCATAAATTTCAATTCATCCTTACATACTTTATGCAACACAATGTTCACTACCAATGCAGATGTGCAGCCTTATGATGTATTTCATCTCACTTTCTAGGCAGTTTTAAAAGCACTTCATTCTTGTAGTTAGAATGGAATTTAGTCCTTTGAACAAGAACGAGAACATATGAATAGAAAAGAAAGCTGAAATCAAAGAGCAGTGAAGATGCAAGTACTCCGACCTACAGACTATGCAGCAAGAAATGGTAAGATAGTAACAAAGACAAACAGTAAGGTTTAAAATAAACCGCAGGCTAAGAGAAGTTTATTAAGGTAATAAGAATGTAAGAGTGGCCATATTGGGTAAGGTTGGTCGCCCATCTAGCCCAGTAACCTGTCTCTGACAGTTAGAGATGTGGCAGAGGGAATGAACAGACAGGGAAATTTCAAGCAATCCATCCTCTGATGTCCAGTGCCTGCTTCTGGCAGTTGGAGGTTTAGGGACACCTGGAGAATGGGACTGTCTGCCTAACAGTCACAGATGGACCTATTCACCATTAACTTAACTCTTTTTTGAACCCTCCACCCCTTTTTTTACCACCTTAGCATCTCCTGACAAGGAGTTCCACAGGCTGACTGTGGTTGTGTGAGGAAGTACTTCCTTATGTTTGTTTTAAACCTGCTGCGTATTTCATTGGGTGACCCCTGGTTCTTGTGTTCTGTAAAGGAGTAAATAAAGCTTCCCTATTCACTTTCTCCATACCATTCATGATTTTATAGACCCCCTCTTAGTCATTTCTTTTCTAGCTAAACATTTCCAAGTCTTTTAATCTCTTCTTGCATGGAAGCTGTTCCATCCCCCTAATGATTTTCATTGACTCTCTGTACCTTTTTTGTGATGTGACAACCAGAACTGTATGCAATATTCAAGGTGTGTGTTTACCATGGATAGAAATAGTGGCATTAGGATATTTTCTGTAATTACTTTAAAATTCTATAGTTCAATTAAAAAAACCCTATTTTATATTAGGGAACTCATATTAGGGAACTCAAAGCCGACTCACAGGACATTCCACTGCCACTTTAATGTCTGAAAATGCTTCCACTGGCTTGCGTTCTCATCCCAGTAACACTTCCAAGATTGGCAAGACTACAAAAAAGTTTGAAAGTTTTCTTCTGGTCATTTTGCAGAGGCAGTGTTGTCTAGAACATGAGACACAATTGAAAGTTTGTTTCCTGACCTTGGTCAAGACATTCACCCTCTGACAAATTCCTCTGGGGTGCTGCAAGTTAATGTTTGTATAGTACTTGGAATGGGTTTTGAAAAATCCACTACCTTCCTTACTACTGGTAAGTAGGCAGTTTCCCAGAGTGGGAGAAAGTACCTAATCCAATCATTTCTGCAGAATTTAAACTTTCTAAAATGAGGTCCTTAATCCTTAGATAGCCTTCCAAATGTGATGTAGTGTTGTTCTCCTGATTCTCTAGGGAAACTACTCTACCTTCTTTGCCACAAACTGTCAAGCACCAGCAGTTAAATTGACAAGAAGTCACCAGGGTTGCTATACAGAACTCTGTGGGCTATTAAACCAATTAGAACCCATGTTAGTTCCACTCTCCTACTGCTTTGAAAAACAAAACAACAGCCATACTGGGTTGGATCAAAGGTCCATCTATCCCAGTACCCTCTCTTCCAACAGTGGCCAGTGCCAGGTGCCCCAGGGGGAATGAGCAGAACAGGGAATCATCAAGTGATCCACCCACTGTTGCCCATTTCCAGCTTCTGGCAAACAGGGCACCATCCCTGCCCATCCTAGCTAATAGCCATTGAGGGACCTATCCTCTATGAATTTATCTAGTTCTTTTTTGAACCCTGTTATAGTCTTGGCCTTCACAACATCCTTTGGCAAGGAGTTCCACAGGTTGACTGTGCATTGTGTGAAGAAATACCTCCTTTGTTTAAAACCTGCTGCCTATTAATTTAATTGGCTAACCTCTAGTTCTTGTGTTATGAGCAGTAAATAAATCCTTATTTACTTTCTACACACCAGTCATGATTTTATAGACCTTTATCATATCCCCCCTCGTAGTTCTCTCTTTTCCAAGCTGAAAAGTTCCAGTCTTATTCATCTCTCCTTTTATGGATGCTGCTCCAGGTTTATAATCTTCTTTGTTGCCCTTTTCTGAACCTTTTTCATAAGCAGCAGCTGATGCACTGGAGCTGCTGGAGCTGTACATGGCTATTGGCTCTTCCCCATCTTTTATATCATCTTGTTGCTTGTGTGTCTTCAAATTTTTCATGTCCAACCTTCGAATGTGTAAAGCTCTGTGTAGGTACTAACCACGCTATTCATCTAGGATGGAGAGTTAAATAGCTATTTTAATTCTTAATTGGTTTTTTGGGGCTAGAGAGCATGAAGGGGTAAGGGAAAAGAAGGTAGCTTTATTGCAAGTTTACTGATTAGCTAATGCTACTTTGCTAAAATCAATCCCATTTCTCTCATTTGTAGACTCAAAATTCAGCTTCACTCACCACATAAGACATTATGGTCTATTTAAAAGCACTGACGGGAAAAAACAAGGCTTTTTAAGGAAGATGTGCACTCTCCCACTTAAGACTATTTCAACATTGTGAAGCCAACGTCCGCTTGGCTGCTATCATTACAAAGTTTTACTTTGGCAGCAAAGTTATATACAATTAGACTTGGCAAGCTAGTCAATTGACCAGCTAAATAAAGTCAATTGACCACCTATTTGGCCATGGTCAATTATTCCGGCAAAAATGGCTCGATGTAGGTGGACATCTACATGTTTAATTGCATCATGGTGCCAAGTGTTAGCAAGCCTACTTATATGTCTTGATCTCTTACTTTACTACATACTGCCACCTGGTGGGGAAAAGGTGAACTAATTGAAAGAGGAGTATCTTGATTGGCTGGAATTCTCTGGAACATTCTATGTATGTATGTATATCTTTATTTGTATAGCAGGCCATCAATGCACACTGCAGTTTACAAAGCATATTAAAATGATGACAGATTCCTGGGAGGTAAAATAACTCCTTTAAGTAACTTGGTTTTTGTAATTCGGTATAAATATCAGAGGCTAAATCTACTGGACACCATAAAGTCTTACTCCTTTTTGTTACTATTCTAATAAATTAGTGCTTTAAAATATTAACCACTTTTGACATATTTGACCAATATTTAACCAGCAAATTGTCCAACCCCCTATTTGAAACTGGAGTTTCCAACAGCAAAACAAGATTTTTTTGAACTTAAATAAAAGGTAAAACTACTTACAGCATTTTTTGTATGCAAATACAAAAGAGGGAGAAACAGGAAAATCAGATACCAAACAAATTCCTATAAAAAACTACTGAGAAGACTAATTTGCACACTTAGAAACAGAGCCAGCTTCCATGTTGCATCACAGTGGAAACAGGGCTTGGAAGTGGAGGCAGATTTCACAGTGTTTTATGGGGAAAAGCCATATATGCCTTTAACCCAGTTCTGCTGCTGAGAATATACACAGGTTCAGTTGCTGTGGGAATTCACAGTATACTTCTATCTTTCCAACAGATAGAACAAGGGCTCCCATTCAGGGCTCCTGTTATTTTAGGCAGTGTCCAAATACGTATTACTAAAAATCTTTGTGGGTACACCTCTACTTGAGGGAGAGCAATTACGTTCAAGCATCCTGCAGAAAGTTCCAGTTGTTTTGAGAGGGCCAAGATCACCATTATTGCTGATCATAGGAGTACCAACTCTCAACATCTTGCAGAAGAATCTCATGGTTGAGGCAGAAGGCCAACTTGACCTTTAAAGTGACGCTCCTCCAAGATGGAAAAATCTCACGACAATGATCTTTAATCTTCATTGCTTGTAAGCACTTGGCATGGCAATACATTTCCACTGCATTGAAAAAGTAAAGTAAAGTTCCCAAACTTAAGAGTAGAAATAAGAACCCATCTCTCAGTTAACTTTGTCCTAAACATAATATAATTCATCTTCTTATGGGCGGACAAACATTTTTCTTAAATCAGTTTGAAAAGCAAAAATAATCAGTTTGACAACTGATCTAGTCTATTGACTCTAGATGGTAAAAATATCATCTTGCCCAGAACAAAAGAACTAAAGCAGGAGCAATGTAATTTCAAACTAAAACATCTATTATATTTTATATGTAGTAATTTATCCTCCTTTCCCATGCTTTTTAGTTTGTCTCCACAGAACAGAAGTTCTTTGCAGAAGGAATCGTGTACCTCTGTGTATAGCACCAAGCAGAACTGGGATCATAATATGACCAGACCACTTCTGTAATATGAGCATTAATTAATAAAGCTACTAAAAGACAAACTGCTTTCTTCAATGCTGAATGTGTCACCACTATTTGCCACCTCCAAGTTGCTTCATTAGAATCTTCTCTCCTTTTGCATCAAGCTTAAGATCTTGTCCTTGTTTTCAAACAACCTCCCCCCCACTTCTTATTCCTTCTTTCATAGTACAGTAGACTCTCAATTATCCAGGATTGGATTAACCAGGATGTGGATTAACCAGGATGTCAAAAAAAATACGCACAACTCACAGAGCCGGCTCTGGCTTTGCTGCCGCCCCAAGCACACACACAAAAACCCTCTACCATAGCGCAGGGCAGCCAGTGAACCAACACCTCCTACCCCCGGCACAGGATGGCTGGTGAATCAACCCCCACTCCCCATATTTCCTATGGATGGTGATTATCCAGGATTTTATTAACCAGAATTATTTTTTTCCCCTATCATCCTGGATAATCGAGAGTCTACTGTACCACCTTAAATTTGGAACAGCATTATTTTCTTGTGCACCAATCTTCTGCCTCTACCACTTTTAGGGTGCCTGTTGCAAGTACTTGTGAGCACATATGGTATGTTACATGTGTACTGTTGCTCACAATGTCAACATGTTCTAGCAGATACAGGGCTCTAGAGTGCTTTGGAAAAGCATGGGTGAATAGTTCTAGCGTTTTTCCCCACATGGAAGTGCAACACAGTACAAAACCTTTTCTCTTAAAAATACTGATCCTGGGCCAGGCAATCTTGCTGTCAGTCAAGATTTTCAACAGACATAGCGAGGGTTACTTCTACTTTTACACAAGACAGCTCAGGTCATTAAAGAAGCAAAAGAAAATTTATGTCCTTGGATAATACACATGGAGATCTCAAAACAAAGATATACGAAATATTTGTCTGCACTTGACACTTGCAAGACTCAGACCTGTGCTAGATCATAAGAGTGCAGCATGGCCATTCTATACTTTACCATTCATATCATTTGGACATAGGTCTGCCTTGCTGCAAAGATGAACTCTGCAATGGCAGAAGGCTGATATATGTGTTCATAAGTCTAACACCCTCCTCAATGCCAGCATACCAGGTGAGGCTACAAAAAGAGGGGCATAGGGTGTGTGTTAGGGGAGGGAGGAATCACACTGATCCTTGTCTATTTTCTGCTGTGTGTGACTACTACAGGCAGTTTAAATGAGAGCAGTTATGCTGCTTTAAGAGTAGGAGATAATGATCCACCATAGAGCTGCAGTAGAAACAGCACGGTTAAAAAGTATAAATTAAAGCCACATTTGTGCATCACCATGTACTTGTGTACACTGCATTTCTGGCTATATCTAAAGCCCTTGCCCTGATCTTCGGTTGGACTTGGTTCACTGCATTTATTTTTCAGCCCAGACTAGTTGCTATGGCAGCTAATCGAAAAAGCACAGGTCAGAAGTTAGTCTATTCTAAGAAAACTAACTTCTAGGTAGTATCAGTAGATTTTATTTTTTCCAGGATATGAAATACATTTACCATTTTATTTTGTGGAAGAAAAATAAAATTCACTAATTGTTAATTCAAAAAGATACTACTTCTATAAGATTTCTCTTAAATATAAGCAGCATTATGTAATTAACCTGGCAACGTTGCATGATGCCTATTTGAAGTGCTTGTCTGTTGCTGCAGCATATTATATTTACAATATTTATATTAACCTGGCAAGTTTATCTCAATAAAGTGTAAAGGATATCGCTAAATAATGCAGGGTTTTGTACCTGAATTTTTTTTAGTATTGTACGAACTGCAGAGATTACTGATTTGAAAGTCATACTCAGGTTTTAGGAAAGCAATACAGAGTAACATGCATATGCTTTTTAAAGAGTAAGCTTCATCCTGAATATTGTTTTCAAAGCAAAAATATTCCTAGTGTGAAGTAGGGACAACAAAGGTGAATGAAATTAGATTAGTCAACCTGGCTCCAAACCTGGTGCACTTACATTAAATAACATTACCATTTTACTCTACAACTCTGAAGCTCATCTTGAATACCAATGACTAATGAAGGAATATAGTAAGAACGTTTTGGCACAGATTCACTTTTAGCTTCTACATAGCAATCCTAAAATTCCTAAAACTCTATTTTTATCTATTTAAAGGAACTTATTCTGGAAGGCACAACCTGTAAAAAATACTTTAACATGCGAGATCCTGTTTGGCCCTCATGTCACTTCTCCAGCAATGTACAAAATGTAAAGTGTGTGCCTCTATCAACAGAAGAAACGCAACACAACAATATTAAAATAAATGGCAAACTATTTTTAACACTGCTTCTCAAGAAGTGAAGGTGTTATCACAACTATTTCCCACCCCATGACTTCAGATAATAATTGGTCATGTCTGAATAGAACTTAGCATTTATTTGTGGGTGTGCAAAGTGTCATCTTTAGTTTTATTACTTTCAACTGTACAAGCAATGTCACAAAGTAATTTTAACAAGATGTAAAGCTAAGACGCAAACTAGTTTCTTTCACTGATCACATTTCTCCCACTGACTTAATATGGCAGAGGTACTCAGAGAAGCATCATGGTTGTATTTTTGGATCTCCAAGCCACGGCATACAAAAAATAGGAACTCAATATATTTAATTCTGGTTCATATGCTCACACAATGCACAAACTATGGAACTCCTTGCCAGAGGAGGCTGTGAAGGTCAAAACTATAACAGGGTTCAAAAAAGAACTAGATAAATTCACGGGGGATAGGTCCATCAATGGATATTAGCCAGGATGGGCAAAGATGATGTTCCAAGCCTCTATTTGCCAGAAGCTGGGAATGGGTGACAGGGGATGGATCACTTGATTACTTGTTCTGTTCATTCCCTCTAGGACACCTATCATTGGCCACTGACCGAAGACAGGATACTGGGTTAGATGGACCTTTTGTCTGATCCAGTATGGCTGTTATGAGAAATATATAAGCCGAATTCTATTATTTTCATCACTACACAGCACTAAAATGCATGCATGTATGAGGAATTTCCTTTTCCTACTACATAATTTGATTAATATGTTCAAAGTTAATGGTCTTAATTGAAATGCAAACCTTATTTTTCAATTTAGATCAACTGAACATGAAATGCTCAGGCTATACCAAATACAAATTGCACACTGAAGCAGAGGTCTTCCATTTAAATATCCTATCTTAAAAGACAACAGAGCAAATGTAAATGGATTTTCCTTTCAGGAGGGACCCTTTAAATTTGATGACTATGCTCAGTCGGAGGAGAAAAAGGAAGCTGCTACTATCTGTAATTATGAGTACACAGAGTGCCAGATAAGTGTGGCAGTTAATTTAATTCCAAAATGGACAATCAGATTTCTGTAGCCTCGGTAATTATACCTCAATCAACATAAATCTGGTTCACACAAGAAAATACAAACGAGAATTCAGAATTATTGGCTCTTTGTTCAACCTAGGCTATGTCTATGCTACAGACACTACGGCAGCACAAGTAGGCGGTGCAGCTGTACCGTAGACACTTGCTATTGTGACAAAGTTTTTTCCCATCACTAGTTAAAACACCCCCTCAGCAGATGGTAGCTAGGTCAACAGAAGAATTCAATGCAGGGGTTAGGTCAGCTGAAGTTTGAATCTGAGAGTGTGAATTTTTTACACCCCTCCATGACTTAGCTAGTTCAATCCCAGGTTTAGGTATAAATCAAGCCATTTTTGAAGCATCAACCGAGCCTTCTTTCCCCTTCCTCCCCCGCTTCTAAGGCAGTGTCTACACTCTGGGTGATACAGATGGAGGATGGCAGATATGCTGCAGTGGTGCCGTAGGGTATTTGCTTCTGACATTGACACAAGGGGTTTTTCTGTCAATGTAGATCATTCCCAATCAGCGGTAGCTAGGTTGATGGAATAATTCTTCCATTGACCTAGCCACATCTGCATCGGGGTTAGGTCTGTTTAACTACAGTAGACTCTCGATTATCCAGAAGGGGGTTAACCAGAATGTGGATTAACCAGGGTGTCAAAAAAAATGTGCAACTTGCAGGACCGGCTCTGGCTTTGTTGCCGCCCCAAGCACACACAAGAAAACCCCACCAGGGTGCAGGGCAGCGAGTGAACCAACACCCGCTCTCCCTGGCGCTGGGTGGCTGGTGAACCAACCCCACCTCTCCATATTTCTTACGGATGGTGATTATCAAGGATTTTATTAACCAGGATTAATTTTTTCCCTATCATCCTGGATAATTGAGAGTCTACTGTATGGCATTTGCAACCCTGAGTGACATAACGATGTTGATCTAAATTTTTAGAATAAATCATGCCTGAGAAAGAGGTGTTTCCTTGGTGAGACACAGAGTGGTTTATGGGACTAAACTCATGAGTGAGATCCAGGGATTTCAAATCTAGTAAAAGTTGTGTCATTTACTCACTATTATCTTCGGTAAGTAACTGAAAAGAACGATATCAAGTTAAAAACCATTTTCTGAAAACAAGTGTGGCACAACTTTTGACTATATTTGAAATCCTTGGTTCTCACCATTAAAAGTTCTTTAATTTTTTTCCCCTACATAAAGAATGTAAGAACGGCCATACTGGGTCAACCAATGGTCCATCTAGCCCAATATTCTGTTTTCCAACAGTGGCTGGAGCTAGATGCTTCAGATGGAATCATTAAGTAACCCATTCTGTCGTTCAGTCCCAGTTGGTCAGTCAGAGACTTAGGCACACCTGACTGACACTGTCAGAGCAAAGGTTCCGATGAAGTGGGTATTAGCCCACGAAAGCTTATGCTTCAAAACTTTATAGTTAGTCTTTAAGGTGCCACAGGACTCTTTGTTACCTCTGCTATTCCAGACTAACACAGCTACCTCTCTGATTCTTGTCAGAGCAAAGGGTTGCATCCCTGACCATCTCAGTTAGCTAATAGCTATTGACTGACCTGTCCTCCACGAGTTTATCTAATTCTATTCTGAACCCAATTATACTTCACGCCTTCATGACATCATGATGAGTTCCACAGGTTGATGGTGCACTGTGTGAAGAAGTACTTCCTTCTCTTTGTTTAAAACCCACTGCCTATTCATTTAATTGGGTGACCCTTGGTTCTTGTGTTATATGAAGGAGTAAAAAACATTTCCCTATTCACTTTCTCCCCACATTATTCACAATTTCACAGGCCTCTATCATATCTTCTCTTAGTCAACTTTTTCTAAGTGGATCTTTTCTCAACCTCTCCTCATGTGGAAGCTGTTCTATATCCCTCTTCATTTTTGTTAACTTTCTTTGTACCTTTTCCAATTCTAATGTATTTTTTTGAGCTTGGATGACCAGAACTACATTACTGCATTATTCAAGGTGTGGGTGTACTATGGATTTATCTCATGGCACAATGATATTTTCTGTCTTAATATCTATCCCTTTCCTAATGGTCCTTAATACTCTTAGCTTTTCTGACTGCCACTACCCACTGAGTGGATGTTTTCAGAGAACTATCCACAATGACTCCAAGATCTCTTTCTTTAGTGGTAACAGCTAATTTAGAACTCATTATTTTATAGGTATAGCTGGGATTACGTTTTCCAATGGGCATTACTTTGAATTTATCAACACTGAATTTCATCTACCATTTTGTTGCCCAGTCATCCAGTTTTGTGAGATCCCTTTGTAACTCTTCACAGTCAGCTTTGAACTTAACTATCTTGAGTAATTTTGTATCATCTGCAAATTTTGCCACCTGTTTACCTCCCTTTCCAGGTCATTTATGAATATGTTGGACAGCACTGATCCCAGTACAGATCCTTAGGAGACACGGCTATTTACCTCTCCCCATTCTGAAAACTGACCACTTATTCCTACCCTTTGTTTCCTATCTTTTAACCAGTTACTTACTGATCTATGAGAGGATCGTCCCTCTTATCCCAGGAGTGTTTACTCTACTTAAGAGTCTTTGGTGAGGGAACTTTCCAAACGCTTTCTGAAAGTCCAAGTACACTATATCCACTGGATCACCCTTACCCCATGCTTCCGGACTCCTTCAAAGAATTCTAATAGATTGGTGAGGCATCATGTCCCTTTACAAAAGCTGTGTTGACTCCTCCCCAACAAATCACATCCACCTATCTGTCTGATAATTCTGTTCCAACCAATCTGCTTAGTAATTGAGTTAGGCTTACCAGCCTCTAAGTGGCAGGACTGCTTCTGGAGCCTTTAAAAAAAATTGCCATTACATTAGCTATCCTTTAGACATCTGGTACAGAGGCTGATTTAAGCAATAGGTTGGTTACATACAATAATTAGTAGTTCTACTATTCCATATTCCAGTTCATTCAGAACTCTTCGGTGAATACCATCTTGTTCTGATGACTTATTACTGTTTAATTTTTCAATTTAGTCCCAAACCACCTCTGCTGACACCTCAATCTAGGGATATTCCTCAGATCTATCACCTAAAAACTAAATATATATATATTTTAAATCAAATGTTCTAGTCATGAACATATGTTTATCAATCTGGGGTCCATAAAGACCAGGTTAGATTTTGTAAAAACTTTGGGGCTAAATTAACTTGTCTCTTTAGTTTCTATAGTCTAGTTTTCCATCTGTAAAACAGAAATATTTATCTACGATATTCAAAGATGTAATGAAGATTCACTAGTTAATGTTCGTGATGCTCTAAGTGCTGTTATATAAAAAGGAGATGTCACGCAATACAAAGCTTGAATTTTTAATCAGTCAGGTATTAATAGTTATTGGTGAAATTTACCTCTGAATTTTGTAAAATCTCAGCCATACAACTGCACTAATAGGTTGTGTGTATGTGTATAACTTGCAATGAAATACTGAAAAAAGTACAGTTCTTATGCCCTGCTGATTTTAGTACTGATGTGAGAACTAGCAGCTTTCTAGGGACCAATGGTCACTATTCTAATGGGCAATACATTAATACACGTAAACTCACTTAAGAGATTATTTTAAAAAGGATACTATGAAAACTGGCTGGTGGCGCAAAATGTGTCCTTATCTCCTTAAATCCTTATCTCCTTCAGCATGAGGTTTTTTCCCTTTTCAGAACAAATGAGTCATTTTACTAATAGCATTAGTTACCCATCACTCTTCTAATTCTATAACAAATTATTTGGATGTGTGACAGACAAATGCATTAAGAAAATTCAGTTTCAAGTTTCTAAAGGGTTATGCTAACCAGAAATAAAACATTTTCAGATGAAATTTTAACACAGGTGTATCTTAAGGATGTTAGCATTACCTCCGTGTTCAAAATATGTTCAAATTAGGAGCTTGCAAGTGAAGCAGATGACTGTAGAAAGAGCACTGCCAAGTCTAAATTAAAGTCACATCAATCCCACAAGGTGGTGCTCGTTGATTTCGAAAGACTCTTTGCTAACACATCACCAACAGATGTTTTTAGAAGTCTTCTACCTGCGATGGAATTCTCCCAACATGTTTTCTTAGGTTCATTGTGAACCACTTCAAAGTGCTACAAACAATATTTCTGACTGTTGTGTTCACATTATTATGTGCTTGTGCAGGCAAACATATATTAAATGTAAAACTGCCCCACTGGTCCCAACTGAGGGGAAATTTGGGGATTAGGAGCGAGAGAAGAGATGACAGCTAGCTACCAGCCACTCAACTGGCCTTGTATTAACTAGGCTTCCTAGGGTAAGAAGATATTTATTAGTCCAATACCCTGACAGGATATGCATCAGTCTACACGTCAGTACATAAGGCACTGGACATACTGCTACTAAAAAGCTTATTCTGAAGCATAACCTAAAATGCAGTGTAGTAGAACCTCAAAGATACGAACACTAGAGCTGACATACGGATCGACTGGACACTCCGTGGAACCAGAAGTAACCAATTAGGCAGCAGTGCAGGAAAAAACCCCAAACAAACAAAAAAGCAAACAGCAAATACTGGCTTTGGACCACAGCCGCAGTGGTTTGGGGGTGGGGGTGGTGTTTCGACTCTTGGGAGCACCAGGGCCCAGATCTTTAGGGCTGGTCTTCACTTGGGGGGGGGGGGGGAGAGGGGGGATCGGCTGTCGATACGCAAAGTCGGCGTATCTACAGCTGACTTACCTGCCGTCCTGATGGCGGCGGCGGCCGGTGGCGCGCTCCCCGTCGACTCCAGCTTGCACCTTTTGGTGAGCGGGAGTTCCGGAGTTGACGGGGGCGCTGCTGGCGATCGATTTATCGCATCTTGATGAGAGGCGATAAATCGATTGCCAAAATATCGATCCCTCCCCATTGTAGTGAAGACAAACCCTTAGACCAGGAACGGTGGGGGAGGGGGAGGGGAGAAAGAGAAAGGGAAAGAAGAGCTGGGGGCTCCCCCTGCACAGAAGTGCAGCAGTTCAGGGCTTCAGCCACCAGGGGCTGGGTCTGCAGCATGTGGTGGCGATTAGTGCTGGGGGGGGGGGGGGAGGGGGGAGAGAGAGAAGAGCCTCCAGGCTTCTGGCCCTTGGGAGCACTGAGGCTCAGGGATTTAGACAGACCAGGGGGAATGCTGGGGCTTGAACCTCCAGCCCCACAACTCCACTCCCAGCTTCAGCCCTGTGGGAGGTGCTGGGGTCTGAGCTACAAGGGAAGCACCGGTTTCAGTCCCAGTACTGCCCCTGTAGTTAAAGCTCTGAGCCCTGGCGTCCCCACCTCGAAACTGGGAACGGCGCCAAAGCCCTGACCCCCAGCTTCCCCCAGGCCTAAAGCCCTGAACCCTGTTGCTCCCGTGGGGCAGAAGTCTTGAGCCCCCCGCCTAGAGTCCTGGCACCCCAAGGGTCAGAAGACCCACTTCCCCCCCTCCCCCCCCCCCCCACACACATAGCCCCCCACATCCTGCAGCTGCAGGCCCAACCTCCTGCCCTGGTGGCTGAAGTCCATAACCTCTTGTTACAGACAACCTCCACTCCCATGGTGTCCGTAACTCAGGAGATTCCACTGCATGAATTTTCAGTTTAAGTTGCACATTGTTTTGCGCTTTCCTAGCTTCTTTCTGAAAATGGTTTTCTAGTTTACAAATAGTTTGCCTTTTTGCCAAAATAGACAATATTAAATTAGTTGAGCAGAATGTTAATAATATTGATCCTTTACCTAAAGTTATTAGTATTTTGTCCAGTAGTTTAAAAAGAGGAAGCAAAGTAAAACTCTAAGGGCCTATTCTACAAGGCAGTCTAATTGCAGCTCTGTGGAAAACCTGTGTAGTTCTACAGAAGTGAGATATTTGATTAATTGGGGCCTAACACCACCTGCTGAACTAACAGCTCATTCTAGACTGTGACCAGACACCAAGGGCATTGCTATATTTTGGATTCAAAACATGCTAGCAAGTGACATGAATACTATCTTATTCATAGGTCACGGACACCTTTTTGCAATTATCTGCACTTCTGTCAAACTATTCAGGATACTGTTCCTCTCACAGAATTGGATACTAAGAGGTGTGATATTTGCATATGAAACAATAATGCTGTCAACTTGAAATCTAATTCATTTAAAGAAAAAATGAAGTACCCTGGCCAACTGAGTCCTTGCCCCCCCCCCCTTTTTTTTTGGACTGTGCAAATCACATTTCTGAAACTGTGGCTCATTCTTCCCCTTGTTAATATGTGAAATAACTGCAAACAAAAGGGGAAATAGTGAAAGTGAATTTACACAAGTGCTTTCAAATCTACTCTAAGGTTTCTTGTGACAAGTTACAAAGCAAAATGAAAAGAACTTTTGCCTCTTTGATCTTTTTCTGTTATAATAATCTGAGGTGTAACTCATGACTGTAGATGTAACGTTTTTAGGGGTATGTACTATTTTTAGGCTAACCGCACTTAAAGTGGATCTAAATTCCAAGAACCTTTACTGTTAAGGGATACTAGTTTATGTAACAGACATTTAGCATATACATAAAACCTAGACCCAAACATAAATTTAGACCTTCTATTTTGGATATGTCCCCTATATTTACACGTTCTGACCTACAGTTTCAATGTTTATGTGGGGGGTATTCCATTTTAAACTTCTGAAATACAGTGTAATCTTATCTTTCAGCAACAAAAACGCCATTCTCTCAATCACTCTGCTCAAAAGTGATCATCTTTCCTACAACATGTAAAATGTGTTCATAACTAAAAGAAACTTAGCAATACATGCACTTATTTTGCTTAAAAACAGCTTACTTCAAAACCCACAAAATAAAAATACCCCAGTCAAAAGACCCCAAAGAACCATATGGAACACAAAGTCACACTAGATTTAAAAAAACAAAATCAAAAAAATCCACCAAAGCTATGGTCCTAAATTGAAAGATTCTTTGACAATTCAAAGAAGAGTTAAAACACTCATAAAATATGGTAAATAAGTGACAATCTTTTTATATATATGTAAATAAAGTTTTTGGCAAGAAAGTTAGTTGTAAGACAGCAACTATAGCTAATCATGAAACCTATGAAAATCATTTCAATGCACATGTTAAGAATCCTGTAAATAAGGATCAACTACTTAGTTTTGATTTATCTTGCTTTACATTTTCAATACTGTGTAATAACTCCTCAGAAACTTGAAAATTTAATTATTTTCCCTACAAAAGCCGTCCATCGAGCAAACCCAGTTCTTTCCCATTGCTCAGATGCAGAAGTTGCCTCTACATGCTCCTTAAACCTTAGCAACATTGGCATGAATGTGCCAGAGTTCTGGAATATTAGTCTTGCAATAGTACCTGGTGTCCCACTGTGTTAGCGACTCTAGAAAATATAGAATAAGAGACTGTCCCTGCCTTTAAGAGTTTACAACACAAATAGACAAGACAGACTGCTTGTGTGAATAAGGGACTGATACGCCCATTTAACAGACAAAGAACTGAGGCACAGAGATTAATTCACTAGTCCATGGTCAGACGGAAAATCTGTACGAGATCCAGGAACTGAACCCAACTCTCATGAATCCCAGTCCAGTGCATTAACTGTCAAAATATCCTTTCTCTGAGGAATATTGCGATTTTACTGCAGCAGTGCCAAAAAAAGAGAATACTACATCTCCTGTCTAGGTCCATGTGAAGGGATACATTTTACTTCCTTAGTTTGGGAAGATTACAAGAAAGAAAAGTTACTTTCCAGGGACATTTAGACATTTACTTGTGGCCTGAGAACAACCATGCTCATTGTAGCCATCTTAATCATTTTGCATGTGAGGGTAGCAAAAGTGAAGCTCCTGGAACAGGGCAAGGAGGAGGTTCCCTTTACTTCTTCACATCCTTCTCAAGCTGCCAAATGGTATTAGGATAACTTTTTTTAAATCAACAGAAATAGCTAACCATTCACCTCATTGCCGATGTCTTACCTTTTTTTGGTCCCTCTTTCATTTATTTTCTCTGAAGTGGATGAGAAAACCATGGTTGGCTGCTCTTATTTGCCAGTTTAAAAGCATGGCAACAGTGCAATAAAAGATGTGTGGCAACGAGTCTCAGAGCTTGAGCCAATTGATTTTGTATCACAGGGCTCCGGCTGCAGGTCTAAAAATAGCAATGTAGACGTTCTGTCTTGGGCTAGAGCCCAGGCTCTTAGACCTCCCCAATCATGGGGTTTCAGAGCCCTGGTTCTAGCCCAAGCCAGAATGTCTACACTGCTATTTTCAACTCGGCAACCTGAGTCCTGTGAGCCGGAGTCAGCTGACCTGGGCTCTGAGACTCACCATTGCAGGATTTTCATTGCTTTGTAGAGGTACCTTAGGGCTCAGAGTGGGGATTTAGTACAATGCCTTTGGACCAAGTCTGATGGGATAGCTGATTGGGATAAAAACACTCACTCTCCCAGAACCAGAATAGGGTTACAACTAGTGTAGACCAGCAGTTGTTTCAACTGTGATATTTGGAATGGAAATACAGATAAAGGGATGAGCGCTTTGTGAATTGCCTGCTGTAAGTTTACTTTTTTTTGTTTGTTTTTGTTTACTAGAATAAAATTCTTGTTTCTAGTTAAAAATGCGGCCAACTGATTTCAAGCCATTTAACCCACATTTTCAGTTCTGCAAGATGACATGGGAAATAAAACATCACTTCCCAAACAGAATCCATGGTGGTTTCCTAAATTAGAAGAATTGTAAGGTACATTGAGTATCTGATATATAGTGTCCCCCACCCTACTGATTTCAAATTAACCATTTATTTACACGAGCACTCCCTCCTTAACAGTTTTCTGATTTTACAAAGATTGAACTCCTACATTCTAGTTTTTAGGGATATAGTTTTCCAATTAACAATACACAGCTGTTACATAATGTTCGGTTGCACGTTACCTGTTCAACAATATAGCAGTCAGTGTTGAACATATTGAATAATGGGTGATGTTTAACAACCCCATACAAAACAATAAAATATGTAGCAATTGATATGCTAATGAGAGGAATTCAAAACATGAACTACAGCTTATATGAGGAATGCTAATGTGTGGCATTTAGTCTCAAGACTAAATATTCTGAAGAGGTTGTGCATACTGTAAATCAAGACCCTGATCTCTACATTTTAAAAAAGCTACCGACAACAGTCCAAATTTTGATTCCCTGAGGCACGGTTATCATTCAGGCTGGACCACAAGGATACAGTAAGTTTCAATGAACTACCATCAGCAAACATGTACCGTTATCCTGCCAATAAAGCAATATCAAAGCCCAAGATCTTATAATTTAAGTTACCATCTTGTAAACATTTATGCACTTAAACTTTAGTTACTATATTTAACTTCAGGAAGGTTAACAGTCACATTGATGGCCTGTGTTGATAGGCAAAATCGGTGTGATTTTTAATGTTAGTTCTACCTAGTTAGTTTAATATTAGTCGCTCATGCACTTTGTAGCTTATGTGAGCCTCATTATCACACATGCCAGGGGCTCCTTGAATTCCTCCAGTCCACTCCACAAACTCCCTGCATGCCACCCTCTCATCCACCTCTATTTCTGGGGCTCCTTGCCATTCTCCCCAGTGTCTCCCTGCCAGGGGTTCTGTTGATCCTTCACTTCCACATCCTCCCATGACCGTGTCCCCCATTTTCCCCACACAGCAGTTAGTTCTGTGCATCCCTATTCCTGCACCCCTGATACTAGAGACCATGTGCAGCTCCCCATTCCCCACCCATCATCTGTCTTGTAGCTAAATCAGTCAACATGTTAAATTGTCAGGACAGACAGATATGAGATGGAACGTTCTACTGGAATATGTTAATGGGTGCCATCAACCAGTTGTTTGATATACCGTATAGATAATTGCAGAGGTGCTTGAAGCTGTAGTAGTGCTGAACAGATGGCAAGTGTTCCATGTGTTCCCCATTTCCTCCTAAATTAACAGGGTTCTAGGTATTGATGCCAACACCATTCCCTGAAATTTTGGAATTGATCAGATGCAGCTTTCAAAAGTTATCACATTACAGATAACAGAAATGCCATGAAGCTGAGCATAATGCTTTCACAAGCTCAGCCAAACGGCTGGAAAGCTCTCTTAATGCTTGCTAAAACACAGGCCAATATCTTCTATCCTTGTATTAGCATGCCGGTGTTAAGAGGACTTTCCTATCATATTAAACTAACATGACTGAAAAACCATATAATTTTTGCCAAAGACCGGGTCATTGACTAGAACAACTGCTTATGTGCTTAAAGTTAAGCATGTGCATAAGTGCTTGCAGGATGGGGCCTGGACAGAAAAAACATAGAATCTGAATATCAAACAAATGCACCTATAGTTGAGAGGCACTGTAATTAGCTCCATGTTTTAAAACAGATACTCTGTCTTTAAAATGGAGGACTAAAGTTCACAGGCTTCAAGGAAGAAATATGTCTTGATGGGGAATCTGGAGAGTCAGATATAGCATAAGGGAGCAAATCCTGAAATGGAGAGTACAGGCATTCATTTTGAACATGCCATTCCAAAAATGTAGGTTTGGTATTTTAACTTGATTCCAGTCAATAAAAAACTTTTACATAAGAATTTTTTAAACAGCTGGCTTTTAAACTTAAGCTTTGCCAACAGGGACAAACATCACAGCAATGAGGTGTTTGTTGAGTAGGCATTACTTACCAAGAAAATAAAATGACCTAATTTGTGTTAAAAAGCTGACAACTGTTAACAAAAGAATACCTGTTCTTGAAATGCTAAGATTTTTAAAGCAGATGGGAGTGACATCTAACAATTAAGATTTCCTTTCTGGACCTCTTTTCATTCATCTCTAGGCAGTACCTATACTCTTCTCCCAGCTCAAACTACGAAACCTTTACCACCTCACTTATCCTCCCTTCTGGCCCCCCTGTATTTTTGGGTGTGGGAGGAGACAAGCAGCAGCAACCTCAGTTTCTTATCTACAAAGATTCTAGCCTCAGCAATTCCTGCTACAATCTTACAAACCATTATAAGCCACGTTACTGTTATTTTCCCAATGCCCAAAACTTACTAAAAATACCTTCAAAACAAAGTGAGAGATCAGAGACCTCATTACCAACTGAAGCTCCCACAGTAGGTAGAATGTTTGCTTTTAGAACAAATATCTCTCAAGAATTCATTTATTAGTATCACTTAATTTACTGTGTGTTGTTCAAAAACAGACTGGTGGGAGGAGGGGACTGAATGTTTCAGTTATTTACCAAAGTCTTTTTGCGGATAACACTAGCATGGCTACCACTCTGAAATCTGAAAACAAAGGCTCCCACATAAAGTTTTAAGAAAATGGAGAGAGATAAGATCAGGTTTCATAATGATCTAAAATGAACTCTAAAACAATAAAAGCATCGTACGTTCCCTGGTACCCAGACCCTCGTGTCTCAGAGTGAGACTTGCTAGTATTATGTAAAGATCAAGCAAAGGTAGTAAAATACATCTAATAAGTAAAATAGTAGCAATGTAAAAATAGTCACTTGACATATATTAACTAAAACTTATTTACTATTTGTTCATGTTGAAGCCTAACACTTCATTGTGATTCTTAAGTAATTGTATTTGGCGTCCATTTAAAATAATTACTCTACAGGACTCAAGCATACTATGGAGTGAATTCATTAAACATCTTTTACTAAGGCCAGATCTAAACAAGAATCTTTTGCCAATATTATAACTCTAGATAGGGGAGTGATGTGTGCCATTTTTATACTGAAAAAAGCCTTAGTGTTGATACCATTATGCCAATACAACTTATTTTGTTTGGGGAACTATTATAAGCTATGCCAGCAAAAGCACATTTTCGCCAGAAGCTGCATCTACCTTTTCTAATGTGGACTGGACCTTAGTGTGTTCACTCAAATCTTACATAGTGAAATTCAAGAATATTTTGCTAAGAAATAGTCCTCTTGACAAATAACCTTGCATAGCAAACACAGAAGTGATTGTGTGACCTACTAAGTAAAGTTAAAATGTGTCATATACTAAATTTGTATCCAGGCTATGTAGTAGTGTGTGTGTGTGATGAAACTCTCTTCATGATTGAAGTACAGATTTGATGAGTAACATTAAAAGCTTCAGCTGAAGACAACTGATATTTAAATACTAACTTGAAAATCGACTTTAGAATGTCTTAAATGCTTAAAGCCGTTCCAGTGTGGTCAGACAATTGTATTTGATACTCTCACACTATGGATATCACGTAGCATTAAACTTCACTTGACAAACCCAACTCTTCCCCCCCCCCCCCCAATTTATGTAAGTCTGTAACTTTAGAACTATTCCCCTCAAGGCAGCATAAGAAATAAACACTTCATTCTAGCACTTGCACTCAGGTTTTGCCTACATTTTAAAACCTCTTTTGGGTCTAACTGAATCTACAGGGGACAGAAAGAGAAAAACCAAAGAAGAAAAAAATGCAGAAAACAAAAAAGAAGTACAAAGAACATTCTAAGAATTTGCAAGAATATCATCATGCCAGAACAAGACACATGCAAGAAATGACATCTTGAAACCAAAGTAAAATATATAATATTTGTATATACTTCATATTTCTATAAACTAAGTACCTGTCATTAGAATTCCCATTCCTCAGGCTTTCCAACACATTAGGACACAAAAATCACCTACTAATGGCAGATTCAATGCCTTCACTCTTTGATATGAAAAACACACGGAACTAATAGTTACCTAGTAAGATGCAGATTATGCTAAATTCAAAGGCAAGGCTAGTTCCTTGACAACAAAAAAACCCACTTGACTGGACATGACTGAAAACAAAATCCTGCATTCATGTGTGTACTCCTAGTGGCAACAACTTAAAGTGGAAGAGAAAGATATATATATTTTTTTTATTAAAATTATATAATAAGTTAAGAACAGTGTGTCTGTGTATCTGGGCATAGCGCTTACACTATTCACAAATACAAATTTTGTTTTGACAGTCATAAGATACAGATATTAAACGAGATCTAAAGCAGCCCCCCAAAAATATCTTGCAATGGTATATTTTGCATGCACACGTTTTTTACTATAAAATTCAATCGGTAATTATTATATAGTTAATCTAGAAAGTCACAGGTTTATAGTCAGAGTATGTGGATAATGTAATATCTTTACTGGACCAACTTCACACAGAAGAGCTCTGGGTAAGGTCGAAAGTTCGTCTCTCACCAACAGAAGTTGGTCCAATAAAAGATACTATATCTCACTCACCTTGTCTTTCTAAATTCCTCAGATAAAATGGCAACAACACTGCATACAATTATTATAGTCAGGCATTTGCAGCAGAGCAGACTTCACTGAAGTTTACCTTTGCAAACATCATTTTCAAATGAAACAATGGAAAGGTTTCACTATCTATTAGGGTGCTGCACTTTATATTCAACATTTTTTCTAGCAACTAACAAGAAATTAAGGCTCCAGATAACATCAGAGCTGTTTTCCATGAAGAGGGAAAAAAATAGCTACACAAACTCTAGGCCCATCCTGTCCTGCGATCAGAGAAGTAAATTCAAACACATGTCTTACCTGCTTAGTTTTCTTTCAACTTCTTTGGTAGCTTTAGCTTCCAATTCTCTGGAACAGAAAGGGATGTTGGTTACCATGTCAACAGAATAGCAGAACAAATATAATTGGGATGGGTTTAAAAGACACACTGATCCCCATGTGTTGGTTCCTCATGGGGAAAAGGCTAGCACTGATCTCTGAATACTGGTATCCATAGGTTATCATCACAGGATAGAGGGAGAATAGGAATGGAGCAAAACATACAGATACTAATTAATCTATTTTTCCTCACACTCCCTTAAAACCTTTTCCTAAGCCAGAAAAAATAGTGTCTTTTCTATGAAAAAGGGATGAGGAAAAACTGTGCTTTAACCTTGCCTTGTTAACCTAAAAAGAAACAGAAGGCAAGATATGAGCAGCAGGCTAAACAGAAACCTGACTTTGAATTATGGACAGAAAATAATGACATATGAAGGCAGGAGATCACATCTCCAACACAGTGGAAAACCAGACCCTAGGCAGAAGATAAGCACCCCAAAAGCAGTGACCAGCTCCACTCCGGTCAAGTGCCGGATGTATTGTATCCCACCAAAACACCCATTTTTAAAAACTTTGACAGCTTGTTTCGCGTGAGAGGATAATAAACGAGCAATGCACAGAACTGCTTCTGGGGGAGGGAGCCAGGCAGCGGCTGATGGCTGAGCGGGGGAACACGCCTCGGGCTGGGACGCCCTAGCTAGAGAGACTCGAGAGCTTTTAACCAAGTGACGCCGCGGCCCCAGCGGGGATGTGTGAACCGAAAGTAACAGCAGCGCGGCCCGGGGGCACCCGCCGTGCAGCGGGGCTAGGAGGCGGATGGGGACGGTAGCCACCCTCCAGGATCAGCCGGCCAAAGGGCGCGTCACCCCGCTGCCCCCGTCCCTGCCCAGCAAGGGGCTCTCCAAGCCCTCGGAAATACATGAACACGAGTATCCCGCTGCGCGCCCCCATACCCTGCCCCCCCGCTGCGCGCCCCCATACCCTGCCCCCCCGCTGCGCGCCCCGCTCCGCGCCCTTCACACTCCCCCGCCTATCACCTCATGTATGTAAAGTGCTCGGAGTCCGGCCCGGGATGGCTGTGGCCCGGGCCCGGCGCTGGCTCGGCGGCTCTCTAGGCGGCCTGGGCCCGGCACAGTGGAGCTCGGGGGCCCGGCAGCTGCTGCAGCAGCATCGCCGCCATTTCCTGCCTCCGTCCTAACTTGGCCGGGTCCGGAGCTGGCCCGCCGCACCGGAAGAGAAATCCCGCCGGGGACATCACTTCCGGGACACCAAAATCCCCCCCAACATGGCGCCCTAGTAACCCCCTAGCAACCCGGAGGGCAGAGAACACCCCGACGCCTAATGGCGGAGGATGCGGTGCAGTCATCTCAACACTGCGATAGACAGACCCCACCCCAAAAGATACTATAGAATATGGAAAGTTTGTAATGGTTCTACAGGTGCCACCATGGCAGTCAACACGACAGGGAGAGTCTCTCCGAATAAGTCATGTTCCTTCAGGCACCATGGGAGGAGTTTTGATCTAATTTCTCAACATTAGATTACTTGTCTTAAAAGACTGGAATTGAACAGAATCTCAGTCCATGTCTCACCAACATATATAGATATAGATGAGAGAGAGAGAGAGAGACTGTCACTTCCCTAGGACGGTGCAAAGCAAGTAGTGTTTTCTGGGCAGTGCCCCTGGGCTCAGCTCTGTATAAAACACAGAGAAAGAACACACATTTTGAAGAATCAATATTAACGTACAAGATAAGCATGAGAAGACAGATAATAGTCTGCAATCCCTCTAAAATTAAAGACTGTAAGGAACAAGGGGTTAATATGTTAAGAGACTGCTAATTAAAATGGGAAGTTAAATAAAAATATTGTACTAAAAATGAAAAAGAAGGAAGCTCACCAGCACGGCCTATCCACTACGCTCTGCATTCAAGTCATTCCTGAAGACTTTTCGGCCACAAATCCTACTATTGACATTATCATTATTTATTTATATTTGGAAGGGGAGTGGGAAGGAGGCAAGGTACACTTTCCATTCTTTAAAACCTTTAAACTAAACTCTAATCAAAACTTTTTAAACAAAAACCCTGTCGCTAACCTAGGTAGCTGTAGGAGAGAATGCAGGCAGAAGTCCAGCAGCAGAGTGGGGGCTATCCTGTTTATTGCACTCAATGTGGCATGTATTACCTGCTGTGTGGTCGGGTGGCACATGTATGCATTCGGTGTACGGAGCTCCTGGCCCTCAGAGACCGCCTACGAGCTTTGGAGGCTAGTGTGGCGGAACTGGAGGAGCTAAGGAAGACAGAGAGGTATGTTGGTGAGGCTTTCTGGGACACTGTCGATTTGTCCCACCTCCGCACAGACCTCCCCTGCCCTGTTGAGAAGGATGAAGGGCCCAGGGAAGGAGAGCAGTATATGGGAGCAGAGGGAAATCTTCCCATAATTGGGATCCTCTTTCCACATGGTGTTGGAGTATCCTCTTGCACTCTCCAGGGGAGGGAACTCCAGTCATTAGGAAAAAGCAGCTGTTAGTAATGGGTTCGTGATGACCGGGAGAATCATACGGTAACCTGCCTGCCTGGTGTGAAGGTTGTGTATCTCTTGAGGCATCTAACTAGACTTATGAGTAGTGCTGGGGAGGAGTCTGTGGTCGTGGTGCACGTAGGTACCAATGACATAGGGGAGGGTAGGCGAGATGTCATGGAGGCCAAATTTAGTCTGCTAGGAGAGAGACTGAAATCCAGGACCTCTATGGTAGCATCCTCAGAAATGCTTCCAGGTCCATGTGCAGAGCCAGGTAGACAGGCAGAGCTTCAGAGTCTCAATGCATGGATGAGATGATGGTGTAGAGAAGAGGGATTTAGCATTAGGAATTGGGGAAACTTTAGGGATGCGGGAGCCTATACAGGAAGGATGGGCTCCACCTAAACCAAAGTGGAACCAGACTGCTGGCACTTAACATTAACAAGGTTGCACAGCAGTTTTTAAACTAAGAGATGGGGGAAAGCCAATTGCTGCAGCACATGGATTAGACAGATATTTCTCTTAGAGGAGAGTCTATTGATAGAGATTCTCTAGGTTTTAATCAGGAGGAGAGGATGGAAAAGAATAAAGTAGGGGCCATATCAGATGAGAAATATTCACATAAAATAATCAGAGAGGTAGCCGTGTTAGTCTGGAATAGCAGAGGTAACAAAGAGTCATGTGGCACCTTAAAGACTAACTATAAAGTTTTGAAGCATAAGCTTTCGTGGACCCACTTTGTCGGATGCAAGCAGTGGAAGTGTCCAGGGGCAGGTATAGAAAAGTAGCCAAGAACCAGGTAGGAGGTAACAAGGTTAGTCCAATCAGGCTGAACCAGCTTGTTATCTCAAATCAGAGAGGGTGAGGTATTCCTCTAGCAGCTGAATTGGAGGTGTGAACTCGGAGAGAGGAGAAGCTGTTTTTGTAGTTAGCAAGCCATTCAAAATCTTTGTTCAATCCCATATAGATTGTGTCAAATTTGCAAATGAATTGCAGCTCTGCAGTTTCTCTTTGCAGTCTGGTCTTGAAGTTTTTTTGCTGCAATATGGTGACTTTTAAATCTGTAATTGTGTGTCCAGGCAGATTGAAGTGTTCTCCTACAGGTTTTTGTATATTGCCATTCCTGATATCTGATTTGTGTCCATTTATCCTTTTTCGTAGGGACTCTCCAGTTTGGCCGATGTACATAGCAGAGGGACATTGCTGGTACATGATGGCATATATTACATTGGTAGATGTGCAGGTGAATGATCCAGTGATGGTGTGGCTGATCTGGTTAGGTCCTGTGATGGTGTTGCTGGGTTTGTTGCATGGATTGGTTCCTGAGTTGGAGTTATTATGGCACGGTGTGCTGTTGCTGGTGAGAATCTGCTTAAGGTTGGCAGGTTGTCTGTGTGCCAGGACTGGTCTTCCTCCCAAGGCCTGTGAAAGTGAGGGATTATTGTCCAGGATGGGTTGTAGATCACTGATGATGCATTGGAGAGGTTTTAACTGAGGACTGTAGGTGATGGCCAGTGGTGTTCTATTGTTTTCTTTCTTGGGCTTGTCTTGCAGCAGAAGGCTTCTGGGTACATGTCTGGCTCTGTTGATCTGTTTCCTTATTTCCTTGTGCGGGTATTGTAGTTTTGAGAAAGCCTGATGAAGATCTTGTAGGTGTTGGTCTCTGTCTGAGGGGTTGGAGCAAATACGATTGTCTACAGCCAAGCACTGAGGTACAATGGATCGTGTGGTATGTCCGGGATGGAAGCTGGTGGCACGAAGGTAGGCATAGCTGTCGGTAGGTTTTTGGTGTAGGGTAGTGTTGATGTGGCTGTCATTAATTTGCACAGTGGTGTCTAGGAAGTGGACTTCCTGTGTAGACTGGTCCAGACTGAGGTGGATGGTGGGGTGGAAGCTGTTGAAATCATGGTGGAATTCTTCCAGAGTTTCTTTCCCATGGCTCCAGATGATGAAGATGTCATCAATGTAGCGTAGATAGAGAAGGGGTGTGAGTGGACGAGAGTTGAGGAAACGTTGTTCCAGGTCAGCCATAAAGATGTTGGCATACTGTGGGGCCATGCGGGTGCCCATAGCAGTGCCACTGGTCTGGAGGTATATATTGTCACCGAATTTGAAATAATTGTGTGTGAGGATAAAGTCACAGAGCTCAGCAACCACTTGTGCTGTGGCATCGTCGGGGATACTATTCCGGACAGCTTGTATTCCATCTTTGTGTGGGATGTTTGTGTAGAGAGCCTCTACATCCATGGTGGCTAGGATGGTGTTTTCTGGAAGGTCACCAATGCAAAAAACAACAACAACAACAACAAAACTTCAAGACCAGACTGCAAAGAGAAACTGCAGAGCTGCAATTCATTTGCAAGTTTGATACAATCTATCTAAGATTGAACAAGGATCTTGAATGGCTTGCTAATTACAAAATCAGCTTCTCCTCCCTCCGAGTTCACACTTGCAATTCAGCTGCTAGAAGAATACCCCACCCTCCCTGATTTGAGTTAATAAGCTGGTTCAGCCTGATTGGACTAACCTTGTTACCTCCTACCTGGTTCTTGCCTACTTATCTATACCTGCCCCTGGACACTTCCACTGCTTGCATCCGACGAAGTGGGTATTAGCCCACAAAAGCTTATGCTTCAAAACTTTATAGTTAGTCTTTAAGGTGCCACAGGACTCTTTGTTACATTCACATAAAAAATAATCTGACACATCAGAAAAGGGTAGACAAATAAACAGTGACAAGTTTTTAAAGTGCTTGTACACAGATGCTAGAAGTTTAAATAATAAGATGGGTGAACTAGAGTGCCTCGTGTTAAAGGAGGATATTGACATAATAGACATCACAGAAACCTGGTGGCGTGAGAACAATCAATGGGACACAATCATTCCAGGGTACAAAATATATCGGAAGGACAGAACAGGTCATGCGGGGAGGGGAAGAGTGGCACTATATGAAAGACCGTATACTGGGCTGAATGGACCTTTGGTCAGACTCAGTACGGCCATTCTTATGTTACCGCAGCGCCTAGGAGCCCTTGTCATGGACCAGGACTCCGCGGTGCTAGGTGCCATACAAACACAAAAGGATGATCCCTGTCTTAAAGAGTTTACAATCTGAGTATAAAACAAGAATAGACAGACAGACAGACAATATTGATCAGCCTGATAAGCAGTGGTCACTCTTCATAAGCAGTCTCTTCATTGTAAAGTTTTTTATAGGCATCATGGGAAAGGAGAGTTTGGGGAATAATGAGGTAGCTTTGTGGATGATCACAGGGAGCTCCTTCCAAGGATGAGGTGCAGTGTGGAACAAAGCACAGAGGTGGTTATTTGAACATTTAACAAGAGACTGATGGAGGAGGACATTATGGGCCACCCAAAGGCTTCTTGTTAGTCAATGAGAGAGAAGTCGAGTGGGGATAGACTACGAGGGCCTTGAAGGTGAGAACAACCAGCTTATGTTAGATGCAACAAAGAATGGTGAGTCAGCATTTGAAGAGTAATTGGGACTAATATAAAAAAATGTTAATTTAATATTACTGAGACCCAGCCAAGTATCCCTTTGACCATGCTACTAATGCATTACAGAGCTTTCCCGCATGTGTCAGTCTTTAGATTTTGGGATCCTTGGGGACTATATCTTCTTCACTGGTTGGAGAGTACTAGCACATTGTGGGCATAACCCTCAATAAGTGAAAAGCATACTTTAAAAAATAATAATCCAAATTAGAATACAGGGTCGTCTTGGGCTTGGATGTGGAAAATAAAGAATGCAAAAAAATATGGCCAAATTCATCCAATTTTAATTGCACTGACTTCAATGGAGTTACCTCAAAAATGAGTTTAGGCAAATGAAGCTAAACCAAGTGATATGTGGTTGATGGGGAAGAGCAAAACAATCAAATATACATTGTTTTTGTTTATATATAAAATTACAGTTAAAAACATTAAAGTCTACCCAGCATTAACTGACTGATTTTCTATAGACATTGCAGCAGAAGTGGATTCTGGGGAGATTTTTTTCAATGTTTAAAATTCACTTTTAGCAATCTAAGGTGTTAATACTGACATCTGAGGAAATGGGTTTGTTTACAATGTTAATTTTAGTCAAAGGGATTAAGGGGAATAAAGAGAAGGAGAGAACTGGAAAAGAGTAATGCCAAAAGAGGACTGGGGTTATAGCAGATAGCAAATTAGAAGTTTGCAGTGCAATGCAATTTTTGATTGCATTCTCAAAGGCATCATGTTATGGCACACACACTTTGTTATTTGGGGGGGAAAAAAAGCATCCTGCTGTGTTTTTAACCCAGAATATCGAAGCAGCGAGAATCTGAAAATGAAACTATTAATAAAAAAAAAACAGAAATGATTTGATTTTCATCATCCAAGACCGGAAAACATAGGAAGGAAACAAAGAGCATAAATAATAGCAGGAAACAGATTTGTGATTTAATATTTATATTCTATTACTGTACTGCCTAGTGGACTATTGTACAAACACATAGGAAGATAGTTTCTGTTCCCCAAATGGATTATAAATCAAGAGCCCCGATCATTCAAGTTATTCTGTGCAAGTAGACCCCAGGTAGGAGCCCTGTGGATTTCAGAGGTCCATTCACACATAATATCGCCGAGGTTCGGGCCCAGGAAGACAAGTGATATATGGATGATGGAGAAGAGCAAAACAATCAGATATACATAGTTTTTGTTTATCTATATATAAAATTACAGTTAAAAATATTAAAATTTTTGCCTACTAGCCTTAACTGACTGATTTTCTATAGACATCCCAGGAGAAGTGGATTCTGGGGAGATTTTTTTCAATGTTTAAAATTAACTTTTAGCAATCTAAGGTGTTAATACTGACATCTGAGGAAATGGGTTTGTTTACAATGTTAATTTTAAGCTAACTGTGTCCTTTTAACACACACTGGGACATTAATATGATTAAATTTCTAACTATTTTTCAAACTTGTACAGATAATTTTTATATTTACATCTTTGTGTTTAGTTAGTGTAAAAAATTAGTAAGGTTTCACTATCTGATCAGTGACACCACACAAGCACATAGACACAATATTGCCATTGGTGTATATAATAAATAGTGAGAACAGATAGTAGGCTTTCACCCAAAAGAAGCTAAAGTAAAAAGGATTTAGTGCTGTACCTGACAGACTCACGGTGAGGATGTAACATGCTTGTAGTTACATCTCTACAAACCAATCTTTTTTTCCCTTATGTGTTCAAATACATGAGCCTACTACACCTGCTGTCCTGCACCATTGCTGGAGTATTTTGGTGCATGACAAGTCTGTCACCCAGATGGCTGACTATCAGCAGTTCCTGCGTTTAGCTCTGAAGCATTACTTCAAACTAGCCTAGTTACCGTTACTGTTCAAGGAAACAATTATTCTTGTACATGCCTTCAGTGCTATTCAGGAATTGAATTTTTTTCCTAAACTCTTCTACTGTTAACATAGAAATAAGCAGAGTTTCATCTATAGGAGATTGTGAGAAAAGAGAATGAAGGCAGCAAGGTAGTTGTTTTGTGGTGAAGGGAAAAACCTCTTGCAAAGCTGTCATGAACATTTACCAACCCAGCTGCAAAATCTTTTCACTTGGCTTTTACCCTCATCACAGGTACTAATGGAAAAATTAAAGTTATTTTAGTCACCTCTCAAAAATCTGACTCACCTGGACTAGCGAGCAAGCTGACTGTCACCTATATTTTGACCCCCAGTTGTCCTCAGACATCTGCTGGAATATAGCCTGTCTTGTAGATAGTAGTAAAGGGTCCTTTTCATCCTGTTCCTACATGCTAAATAATATAACTTGGATTGCTGTGCAGTGGAAAACACACACACACACAAATTGTGTCATGTTTCTCTTACTTAAATAGGCAATGACAACCTAAAATCAAATTTCTTTGTTACTAACAGGAGCTTGGAAGCTTCTAAGTGAAATCTCCTTTGAGATTAATTTTTCCTCATATATAAAAGCTGTTTGGGGTTTATTTGTGTGTCAAGCTGTGTAACTGGTGGCGATTCTTTGTTGACGTTTCTGTTCCACTTCCGGTTACTCTGCCTTGTTCCCCATACCCCCATTTCATCCACTTTTGAAACTGCATGCAGTATTCAAGGTGTGGGCATACCATGGATTTATATAGTGGCATTATGATATTTTCAGTCATATTATCTATCCTTTTCACAATGGGTTCCTAATTTGAAATAGCAGAACTGCTAACTGTGCTACGTAACCTATAGCTTAAATCAGTCTCTGTATCAGGTGACTGGAGGAGCGCTAATGGGATGGCCATGGGCCCCTAGGACGACTAGGCCTTCTAGGCATTTACAGTACTACAAATAGTTACTACTACTGGGAACTTCTATCCAAGGGTGCAAATCCTGCCCCATGAGTTCAGGCAGTTGCCCAGTATGGATCATTTAATGTCACACTTTCACCATTAAACATGGCCTTTTGGTCACTACTCCCTCTACACACCTTTTTCCTAGCCCCTGCCTAGCACTGCAATTCTGCTGCCACCCAAACCCATTGTGTGTGACCTGACATCCTGATGGAGACACGTTTCCTTCTTTCTGGAACTACCCATGTAACTTTCTCCTTCATTAGGATGTTCACATAATGCAACCAACAACAAAAAGAAAAGGGAAAAGGGAAAGAAAGAAAAATGCGGAAGATAAAGAAATGTTCTGACTAAAAATAGTTAAAAACGCGCTGGCACCATTTCAATGTTTCCTACTCCCCCTCCCCCTTTCCCTGTATCTGCAATTTGCTGTCAAGTCTTCATACAAAATGAGGGCTTCAGTGTGAAGTTGTAAAGCCGACATGTTAGAAAATACTTTCTGCCTAATGTCTGGGGAAAATAAAGTGAGAGGCTCCTTTTATAAATCAATGTGAGAAGTGCAGGCCTGGGAATGTGGTGAATTTGCAGTCAATAACCCTTTGCCGCTTGTTACATTCAGCATCATTACATAGAATGAAGAAGCTGTCATGAGCAAAACAGATTGTTTTCAAAATTGCACTTGATTTAAATAATCCAAATTAGTGGATCTGACAGACATGGGGAAACAGTCTTCTTGTTAACACACAGAGGCTGTGTCTTACTCTACAAGAATCCTCCTTTCCCAGATCACTAGTGTAGAGCTTTTTATTTACAGTACAGTAAAACCTCCATTTAACGGACTAATTCGGGCGAGGGGGTGTCTGTTAAATCCAAAAGTCCGTTATTTAACAAAACAAAAAAAACGAGCTGTCGGAGCAGCAGCCCGCCCGCCACAGGGTCAGGGCGGCAGCTCCGCAGCCCGCCTGCTGCTGGGACCCGGGCGGCAGACGGGACCCGGCAGCCAGCCCGCCTGCTGGCGGGACTCGGGCGGGAGCCAGGACCCGGCAGCCAGCCCACCCGCAGGCGGGACCCGGGCGGGACCCCGCAGCCAGCCCGCCCGCTGGTGGGACTCGGGCGGGAGCCGGGAGCTGGCAGCCAACCCTCCCGCTGCCGTGACCCGGGTGGCAGCCGGCAGCCAGCCCGCATGGGTCCCGGCTCCCGGGACCCGCCAGCCAACCCTCCCACTTCCGTGATCCGGGCAGCAGCTGGGAGCCGGCAGCCAGCCCACCAGAAATGGATCAGGAATGCATCAGACTTGCTCAGAAATTTTGTCCGTTGCATCCGAAGTCCGTTAAATCGAGGTCCGTTAAATCGAGGGTTTACTGTATTTTAAAATACTCCTAGCCTTGTGCTAAGGGCTTATCATACAGGGACCAATCAGACAATCTTGTTACTTATACAAGTAATTCTTACTCACACAAGCAGTCCCAGTGAAGTCAACTGGACTTCTTGCATAAGCAAGGATTACTTTAACCTTTCTAGGATCCTTAACCAGGAAGAGGGGGAAAAAGTGACAGATTTTGAAGTTGCGAACCAAAAGGATTTGGCTTCTCCTCCAACAAGAGCTGGAACACAGCCAAAAAGAGCAAAATCTCATCCTAGGACTTGCGATTAAACAGCCAGTGCCTATTTCACAGGCCGCAATAATAAACAGCCATTAGATCTGTGCTCAGAAAATTCACTGCCTAGCCTCCAGGCTTCACTTGCATTTCCAGCTTTATCACCGTTACACAGGGTGATCAGAGTCAGGAGAGCAGCAATAGGGGCTATTAAATGATCATTTCATCCTATCCTTTAAATCTGCAAAAAACTAATAAAAGGGAAAGAAAGAATTTCCCGGTGTAAGCTGACCCAACTTGCTTCTCCTGGTCTGCAGTTGGGAAAGCTGCCAGATGTCAAATGGAATTGCTGAGCCTAAATTTTACTCTGCATCCAGCCAATTATTCCTTCCTCACATCCCCTGGTCTCCTAAGTGGTGCAGTGAAATAGACGTTTCCAATCTTCCTTTATTTATCAGGGTTCCATTACACTTCCAAAGAAATATCACATGGATGTGTTCATTGTTCTTTTCCTTTTTGCAGCTTCCACCAGTCTGCAGTGTCCAGTCTTGAGTGATCACTTTTTCCATTGACTTCAATAGGCTTTGGATCAGGTTTTCAGGGTATGTCTACACTGCAATAAAAAGCCCAGGGCTGGCTGGTGTCAGCTGACGAGGGCTTACAGGGCTATTACATTGCAGCAGAGACATTCAGGCTTGGGCTGGAGCCTGCACTCTGGAGCTCTTCCCTCCCTCCTCATGGAGTCTTTACATCCACCACACAATGCTGTGCAGCACAGTGGTATGCCGTGGCTGCAAGCAAGGTGTCACCAGCCTTTATAGAGAAGGTTGGTCTCAGCAGAGCCCGCAACGTTAGTAGCATAGATGGAGGAGGTCTATTCGGGTCCAGTGGAGGATACACATCCAACTTAGCCCAGATGGTCCACTCCAGTTGTTAGGATTGCTGCTTATGTTTGTTCAGATTCTCTGACGCCCTTGTCTATTGAAGATAAATCCCTTTATAATCAATGGCTATTTAATGACTTAAATAAGTCATGGCACCACTGTTCAAAACAGCTAGATTACTTGCAGACTTGGCCCATTTAATTTTGCATTCCTGTACAATAATAATACACACTATTTTTACTCTGCCAAAAACTATTTTCTTCTGCACCAGCAATACTCTGTGTTGCAGGAGTTCAAAAGGATAGGAGTCTGGTGAGTTTTTGAATGTTAGAGAATCAGATGTGGAGCTAGAGCAGGTTGGGTTGAACAGTTTGAACTACAGCAGGTGTTTTGGCACTAACTACCTCCTGTGACTGTCCCAGGCTGGATAGGCATTCTACAGCAAAGTGTCTTTGCCTTGAGGCAGGCAATGTGGTTTAACAATTAAAACACAAGACCACAAGGTCGCTACTTCTGAATTATATGCCTGCCTGTGGCATGGACTTGTTGTAGGACCTTCTGAAAGTCACCTTCTGAATCTCAGCTTCCAGCAGCTATTAAAGGACACAGAGTGTGAGACAATTTATTAATGATTGTAGAGAGCACTGAATGTGCTGCAGAAAAGTATTCTAAAATCAGATACATACTTAAAATAACTCTCAACACTCAGATATCCAAAAGCTAACAGCCTTAGGAGAATGATTCTAACGTAGGCTGTGCAAAATCCAAGTTTTCTTTGGTCCCATTGATCTGGTGTGTCTCCCCCACACCCACGCAGATCCACAGGGACTTTTCCAGATGCTGAAGGCAGTGGCCAAAATGTGAAACTCAAATGCAGCAGCTGGTTTAGGACCTCTACTGAATGGGAGGATTTTACATTGTAGGGCTTTTGAATTCCTGTGGTACGGATAATTTATTACCCAGGCACATAATAATATAACTCTAAGGGCAGCATGCAAGAGTATCAAGACACATGCTGCTTTAGTATATCCTCATTTGAATGTATGAATAGTCCAGGAATAATCTGATATTGTACGTCTTCCACAGCATGTAGGAATCAGTCATGAAGCTCTGTGATGGGAGAGGGTGGGCTGTGAAGAATAACTGCAATCACTTATGTTATTTGTAGTAACAATGTACTGTAGAAACAGATGCACTCAGGAGCAAAAGGGGGACATTTCTGTGAACAATTACTTATAGTTAAGAACTGCCTCTAATGCTCCTTCTTTGAAACGATTTCCTCTACTGGGCATGTACGTATTCAAAATGAGTGACTCTGTTAAGCTGACCCAGCCCCACTGCACTTCCTTTTCCCACTCCCCCACCCACAAAAGTGAGCTATTTGCATGAAGAAAGTCAGGAAAATGACCCCCTGCAGCCCCGCTGTTCCCAGCCTTTCCAAACCAGGGGATTTGTTTGTCCCCATCTGGAGGATGCGTTACATCATTTGCAAACTATGCCAAATCCTGGCAGTTAGTCTTGGTCATCACTAAAAACAGAATCAGAAGAACAAGGCCGCAGCATTCCCGTGCAAGCCCGATAGTCAGTGGCTTGCTACTGCCTCGCTCTCGATTCTAGACTTTTCACTTTCAAATCCCTCACTGTTGTGCTTGTCAGAGCAGCTCCACCAGGACAGCAATAGTTCCCTCTTGTAAGAAATTCTCTCATCACCACTTGCCATGAAAAAAAGAGGACAGAGCTAAACAAGGTTTCAGATCCAAAACCAAAGAAATGTTGTTTGTGAAGGAAGCTCAGACAGCACAGCAGCAAGAAGTTACAAGAAGAGACTAAGGGGGGATATGATAGAGGTATATAAAATTATGAGTGGAGTGGAGGAAGTGAATAAGGAAAAGTTATTTACTTGTTCCCAAAATAGAAGAACTAGGGGCCATTCAATGAAATTGGCATGCAGCAGGTTTAAAACAAATAAAAGGAAGTTCTTCTTCACACAGCGCACAGTCAACCTGTGGAACTCCTTACCTGAGGAGGCTGTGAAAGCTAGGACTATAACAGGGTTTAAAAGAGAGCTGGATAAATTCATGGAGGCTAAGTCCATAAATGGCTATTAGCCGGGATGGGTAATGAATGGTGTCCCTAGCCTCTGTCTGTCAGAGGGGGGTGATGGATGGCAGGAGAGAGATCGCTCGATCATACCTGTTAGGTTCACTCACTCCGGGGCACCTGGCATTGGCCACTGTCGGTAGACAGGATGCTGGGCTAGATGGACCTTTGGTCTGACCCAGTATGGCCGTTCTTATGTTCTTATGTTATGTTATGTTATGTTCTTATACAGAACATTTCCTCCCAAAGTGCCTTACGATCTTTCTGCTCCCAGGAATCACTTCACACCACACTCCAACAGCGGTCTAGCAGAGCACCACTGCACAGCAGGTTAAGACAAGAAGCGAGGGAAATACTGTATTCACTTGAATTACCAAGGAACCTAAGGAGACAAAGTGTGGGAGGTCATACTGGACCAACATCAGTTGGTGAGAGAAACAAGCTTTCGAGACACACAGGGTATGTCTACCCAGCGACGAGACAGCAACTCAGGCTGCAGGGCTGTTTCATTGCTGTGTAGACACGTAGGCTCACTCTGGAACACGGGCTCTAGGACCCTACGAGGGGGGGAGGATCCCAGGGCCTGGGCTCCAGCCTTACAGCAAAAAACCACAGACCTGCAGCCAGAGCCCGGGGAGCCTGAGTCAGTGGCCCCGGCCCAGTCGTGGGTTTTTCTTTTGCTGTGTAGACAGACCCACAGAGCGATATTACCTCACCTGCCTGGTCTCGCCACTACCTTGGGACCAACTACATTCCACACAAGGAATTTAAGGAGGCACCATATGATTTCCTAAACTGTAATTTGGCCAGCTCACATGGCTTTACCCCTCGACTCCAGCAGCAAGTGCCAGGGGATCTTTAGTGATCACATTCACCGTGGGGAGGGCCTTGGTTTTAAGTCTTCTCCTACTGATGTAATAAAACACTTCACAGATTGGTTGAGAGTTTGAGAAATAAAATCTCTGTCCTCCTACAGCTGCATCCCCCCTCCACACCCAGAAGAGAACAGAACAATGATCGCCACACAACGGAAGTGGCCCCGGAAGCAAGCAGTTTCCCTCCTCCCTGCTCCCCATTGCTCTGAGCCCCAGTGAAGTGAAGGCTAAAGATGGCTAATTGCAGAACCTCCAACCTGCCAATTGCTCTGCCAGCTAGGAGGGAGGAGAGGTACATCACAGTCCCACTCTGCCCTTTCTGCCTTATTGGCCTGGGAACTGGGCAGGGATTGGGTGGTTTGGTCTTTGTTCCAAGTCCAGAGCTTTGGTGTCTGTACTAGCCTGGGCTCCTGCCATTGGTTTGGCTGCTTGTTTTGCAGTAGCATAATGCAACCTGAACATTTGGCGTGCTTGTTTCTGCATTTTGTAGCATGGGCATATGTAAATCCGATTCCGCTCTCGCCAAGAGAATCCCCGGCACCCAGCGCACGAACAAGCTGCATCATGCCACAGGAATTCTGCAAATCCGAGAGCAAACATGCATGTGGCTGTATGTACATTTAACGATCAACTCCGTTTGGGAGACATGACAGGTGGGTTTGCATCAGGGTCATCGGAAAGAGAAGAGGGTGGGCACTGGTTAGGACATGGGAATACTTCCCAACGACCCCGATTTAACCCTCTGCTGCTCATTCCTCAAACCGTTGCAGCTTCTTTTGCAAGGTCATGAGCCTGTCTTCAAGTTCCTGCTGAGCTCCAGCAGTCTGAGTCACCCGCTGGCCTAGCACTCGCTGATTCTCAGCCAGGTCTTTCAAGACAGAATGCAGAGAGGATGGGAACCCTTCATGTTTCCCCCCATTACTGTGGCACCATTTCTTCCACCCTTTTGCTGCCAAGCTCTCTCCCTGGTTTGGTGATGCTTGTGTCTGAGGACATGCTGCTGCCGGTGCTGTTCTGCTTCTCATCAATGCTAGGAGGAGGCTCCCTCTGATTGGGGACGGATTGTAGTCCCAAATCTTGTTAGTTTCATGATCTCCATCCTTTCTTCCTCCCCTCATCTGAGGTTTTGCTGTAGAGGGAGCAGACGCTCAGTGAGACTGTCCTCGTCAGTCACTGGTGCAGAGCAAGTCCCCAACGCTGCCTCCTTGCACCTCAGCAGAGCGAGGGCTTTTACCGCCACAAAGCAGACGTCAACCTCAGAGCCGTTTCAGGAGCAAGGACTTCAGATATCGGATACCCAGGGCCACACTGGCAACATGCCAGGAGTCCAAGGTGCCCCATCGTAGTGGAATATCTATTTACATACTTTTAAAAACACAAACATGGGCACCCTCCCCCCATCTGCTGAGACTCAAACCTGCCTCAAGAGAGGAAGAAAAATGGCTCGTTTGGAGCTCACTGGCAAGTAAAATCCCCCACAGCTTCTCAGCGTTTGACCTTCCCTCTATGGCTACGGGGAGAAGGCAGACACAGGCAAGCAAAGAGGGAAGATGGGTGCATGAGGCATAGTCTGGTCTCTGCTTTCCTCTTCAGGTGCTTTCTCCGCGGTGCTGTCCAAGGAAGTGGGATTGGGGTGTCGGTGTTGGGTTTCTCAGGAAGTTGACAGGCACGGACAAGGTTGCTCCCAAATGAAAAGTCTGAGGTTGATATGAATTTTCAAAGATAAATAGATACCAGGAAAGTGAAAGAAATCGCCTCTGCCCCCCACCCTACTCCCTGGTGCACTGCATCTGATGCAGAGTTCATCTTAATGAAATTCTCCTAGTGGGCTGAGCTGCTAGCCATGGTATTTCCTCCCACTGGGGAGCTCAGGTAAAACCCAGCTCCACTGAACAAACGGGCTACAGTTGTGGGAGAAGAAAAAAAAAGCAAGGAAACAAAGTGTTCTCAGCCTGATTTCTGACTAGCCATTTTGCCAATAAAACAAAGGCTGCTTTGAAATGGATGCCTGGTCTGGCCGTCTGCCAAGGCGTAACAGAAGACAAAGGAGCAGAATACAAATGCAGAGCTAGGAAGTGGCAAGCAAAGCACGATGCCTCTGCAGAAGGGAATGCACGTTGCCATGGAGACTAAGAAGGCCAAACCAGAGAGAAAAGAAAGCTACACTCAGGTTGGACTCAACCCCAGAAAAGCCAAGAAATGCAGGCCGGAGCACTGTGCGATCTGTCCCAGAGTTCAGCCACGGGGCTCCCCACAGTGCTGATGGGCAAGTGGAGAAGTGGGACCAAACCTCATCTCTTCTGCTGGCAGCGCAAGATGGCTTATCATCCTGGGTGTGGACAGTCCTGGCCTTGCGGGGTTGGAGACAAACACAGTTCTTCGAAAACGTCTGTGTCCGTGGCTTTAGCAGAAATATGAAGATACATTTCCTAAGAGCACAGAACATGAGGCACCAGAGTAGCACACTGCTCCCGTTTGTAATGCAAAGGCATGGGTGAGAGAGGGCGGTGCCCAGATACCACAATGAAACCCAGCAAGCATGGCCAAACACCCCATTTGTAGACAGAATCCTTGAGAAGGTAGTGACCTCATGTGACATCTGCCAACATCCTGCATCCTGCTTCAGGACAGGACCAGTCAGGAGACAACCCTAGGGACACTCAGAGGTGGTGGTGACATGGCAGCAGATACAGGCCATCTCCCAATGCTCCTACTACCTGATCTCATTGCAGCTTTTGACACAGCCAAGCCCCTGGTGCTGCTGATCCACATGCATGAAATGGTGGAAACAGCTGGATATAGAACAACAGTCGCTCAGTGAGGGTGTGATGGAGGATAACTGCTCCTGTTCTCCAAAAGCCCTCATCTGTCCAGTCCCACTGGTCTATCCTGTCCCCACTCCTCTTCAATAGCTATACAAGACCACTCTGGGAGGTGTTTCCAATGCTACAGGCACTTGCTGCAATGAGCCAGTGACACCCATTTGTGCAACTCATTTCTCACAGACACAACCAACATCATCACTAGCAGGACACAATGCTTAGAGGAGAACACCACCTAAGTAGAAAGCAGCAGGGTCAAACTAGATCTAAACAAGGCCAAAAATGCTAGCTGGAAGAGGGAATGCTTCCAAGAAGCAGCCCTTCCATATAAGACATCTGCTCCAATTCTCCAAAGCGAAGCAAAGCCTAATAATTGGGCTCCATCATCACTAAGCCTAGATGACCTGGGAGTGAAAAAAGCCGCCTTCTAGCTGTAGCTTACAAGGAAACTTCACCCCCTCACAACTCCTGGTCCATGCACTCGTCACTTCTCGACTGGATTCCTGTAACTCACTGTATCTAGGGAGGAATGTGGAAACAGTGCAGAAGCTCCTGGTCAAAAAGAATAAAGCAGCTTAGTTTCTCATTAGGGAAAGCCATTGTGAGCACATCTCTCCCGGGCTCCAGTCCTTCCACTGGCTCCTGTCCTGATCTTCAAAACCATCGGTGGGTTGGGACCCAGATCCATCAGCGAGTGTCTCGCCACCCATGATCTACCATGACAGCTGTGCTCCTCTGGGATGCTGCAGCAGATATAGCCCAGGATGAAGTGCGAGCAAGCTAGATATAAAGCATTTTCAGTCGGGGGGAGGGGAAGTTGGCCAGGGGACAGTTTTCCAAGGAGATTAGACTAATCCAGGGCATGCTGCAAGACTTTCCTGTTTGATAGAGCGTTCCCACTATAACTGTGAGGTGTATTATGGTCTCTGGTCACAACTGGGGCCCTATTGTACTAGGCACTGTAGACACACACCACACACACACACACACACGGTCACTGCCCTAAAGGACCTTCCTGTACCAATGTACAAGTAACATAAGAAAGGTGCTAGGGAGGTAGATAATCAAATTCATGTCATTTTAAAAAAACCATGTGTACATTAGCTATTTATTTTAGATGCATATTATATAAGTATTAACAAACAATTTCACTCCATGCATCTGAAGAAGTGGGTTTTTACCCACAAACGTTTATGCCCAAATAAATCTGTTAGTCGTTAAGATGCCACTGGACTTTGTGTTACCCCTCCAATACCGGATTATATAAGTACTGGCTCTTCCCACCTGCCCCCAAAAAGCACTAATTACACTTTGGCTGGTTACGTGCAGGCATACTGGTGGAGGATGAAGTGGGTAGTATCTTTATGGGTTAATTGAGGGAGGATGTCCCAAGAAGGGTAGTGTGGAAGGAAGAAGGCAGACATTTTATTTATATCCCCCACAGGCCTTCCTTAGACCAGGTAGAGGAGAACTTCAGAAGACTCCATGAATTCCACTAGGGGTCTTTCCTTGCAGATATAATTTAGCTGGAAAGCATTTAGATGCTACAATGACAGATAGACAATTGACATAATCTGAAATAAAGTCACCTAGATGGGCTTCGGCAGACTTGTTTCCCACAAAATTAAACTCCATGGCAAAATTCAAGTATCTCCTGTACGCTTCAGGTTTTGTCAGCGCCAGACTCATTCATTAAGGAAAATTTTACGCTGGTTTAAGTTGATCCATGAGTTAGTGGAATTTAACAGGGGTCTGAGTGGAGACGTGAAGACCTACAGCTTAGACAGCTACTGAGATAACAGCCTAGTCAAAAGAGATAAGGGAGGTGGATCTCACCCTTCAGGCCGCAACCTGACCACCCGAGGTGGTCAGGAAGGAATTCATTTTCCTTTGCTTGGTCAATACAAAGGGTGCCTGTTTGTGTGAGGAGCTGCTTTAATGCACCAGGTCCATCCAGTACCTGCTGGACTGCTCTGGACAACAATTCACACTGAACAGTTTATTCAGCCTCTTTCCGCTCTCAAATTATCTGCTCAAAGACTTTGTGATTAAAATTATTCAGTGAATGGTTTATTCCAGCACATTTGAGTCTATGGGCAGCTCATAAAGGATGTGCAGGGAGGATGGGCTTTGAGTATTTAATCTCTGTGCTGTGGGGCTGATCACTTAACATACACAGGATGTGTTTGTGTCCTCCCTGGATGACTCCCAGATGTAGGGTCGGATGCTTTCTCCACCCAGCTGAACCTTGGGCTTAAGGGTTGACTATATGCGGAGAAACACCCAGCTCTACACGTCCTTCATGGAGCAAAAATACCACCACCTCCCTGCTTTCTGGCAGCCTTTCTGAGATCAGCACCTGGACAAAGAGCAACTGTCTGACACCAAGTCCAGGTAAGACTGAAACCATGCTAATGGGAAGATGGAAGAGCCTTGAAGATCTCTCCTCCATTAATCATCCCTACGTAGCCAGCGATTTGAGTTTATTGTGTGATGTTATGATTAACTAACATGTTATGTCGTATATAATTATTGTATGCTAAATAAAGTCAAGTGGTAGGATTGTAGAAGTACAAGACTGATCAGTAGTCAGAAGGGATAAGTATGTATTAGGTATCTAAGTAAGTAGGGCTGAAATGCAAGGCCTACAGACTGAGGCCTATAAGATTTTAGTATAGCCACACTAGCCTATTGGCTTAAAAAAGACTTAACATAAGTAAGTGACCAGAGAATGACCCTATGCCACAAGATTACAGGAAAACATGTACCAGTAGGTGATATTGCAAAAAAATTGACAGCAACAGTAATTACAAAATACTCGATAGTCACATTTTTCTAACACATCCCTAACTGCAGGGTGCACTATGTGTGTAAATGCTAATAAGGTATAGTCAAAATCACATTAAAAAAAAAAAAGTGCCCAAATTAGGAAAATTGAGTTCCCTATGGGAAAACACTAGCAGAAACCATCCCCCACTGATGATCAATTGGCCAGGCAGCCATCAGACCTTAAGAATATCAGTAAGGATGTAAAGTATCAGGGGGTAGCCATGTTAGTCTGTATCCACAAAAACAACAAGGAGTCCGGTGGCACCTTAAAGACTTACAGATTTAAGCATGACTATATTTGTAACTTTTGCATTGGTCTTTAATGAATTTCTATATGCATGGGTAATCAAAACTTTAACTGTAGCTTTAATAAAACTTATAAAACAGACTAGACCTTGTACTTGTGGTCACTACCCTTTGTCTTTATGTGCTCCTAGAGACTCTAAATCTGAAGCAAGCAGCAGACGTGACTTTCACTCCGCTGGAGGTTGAAACTGTAGCTACTAGAGCCGAACCCACGGCGTTGTAATACAACATTACCAAATTCACTTTACATAAAATAAAAGGCTACACCTTCCATCAAAGACATATTCTGTCAAACTGTCAAGTCAGCCCATCTCTCCCGCTGCCACCCTGGGCTACCCAGGACAGCCGCGTACTGAGGGAAGGCTCGCGACTGACAGAACTTGCATAGAATCCAGACTATGATTATGGAATTTACCCCTGTAAAGAAATAAGAATGAACACTACCCCTCCGCCTTTCCTCTTTTCCCCACAACAGCCTCTTTCTTCTCACAGGTTCATTCACTTGATATAACTGAAGAAAAGACCCCCCCCCCCCCCGCTGCTTCTCGTCAGGCCAGGAGGAGAGACTACGCTGTCATTTTTTAAGCGATGGGAGGCACTCAAGTACTACAGTGATGAGGGCCATATAAATAGCTAGAAAGATAGATTAGACAGAACAGGGCAGAGCACATTGTCAGCACACAACAAATAATAAATTAAGAACCAGAATCCCTAGGCAGGCACTTTCCTAATAAACGACATTTTGATCTCTAGCGTTAACAGCTTCTTCCAAACCACCATGCATTGGAATTAGGAAAATGACACACAATAACCTGTCCTGTCAGCCCTTAGAAGGCTCATACAGGGATACATGTAAATATGCAAATAGCAATTACAAATTTACTGTGTATACAAGGAAGTAATTCCCCCACTGAAAATATCTTGGCAACTTCACTACTTAAAAAAATAACCAACTAATTTTCTGTTTTCCACTTTAAACAACTAGCATCCCCTACCCCCAAAACATTTCCCCTGAGAAAGTCGTCCTGGAGTTAGAAGGGCACAGAACCATCCCAACTCAGCACATTATGTTCTCTCTTTATTTGTATCGTGGAGCTTTAAAAAAACCCAAAAACAATAAACTCACCAGATTGTTTTTTCATGGGTTAAATATAATTAGCGCCTACTGGCTGTCTGAGATCTCAGCCTAGAGTATATTTTCTGGTTGGGTTAAATAAACGTTACTCTTCAAAATGCTCTCAGACCCATCACAGTTTTCCTTCTGGTGGTGATAGAATATAATTTGATTGCAACAACAGTCAGGCTGGAAAAGGTTCTATCCCCACCAAATCAATTAGCAAACACCTTCCGTCTGCCATCTCAGTGCAAGCCAAGAGCCTGTGATCAGTAGTCTCTGGGACTCATTTATCTTCATGTAGCAATCAAAACTTAATTTATCTTATTTTAATTAAAGCTAAAATATTCAGCAGCCTCCAATTCCTCTCATTGCTTTGCAGGGGAAAAAAAATACCACAGTGGAATGAAGCAACATGATAAAAAGAAAAGCTTTTGAAATAAACATGTGCCGGTTCTGTTGGCTTTTTATTTAATATCTAGCCCTTTTCTTAAAAGAAATAATTATGTTTCAAAACCTCCCTTCCTTGTTCAGAGAGCTGCCTCTTTCTACATTAATCCTATTTGCATGCACTGCATTGCATCCTCCTATCCCTCAATAATTTAAACCTTCATTTTTTATTCACTCAGTTGTCAGATTCATTTACATATCATATATCTATATTTAAGACAAAGTTCACACACCTTTTTTTTTTTGGACGGGAAATAGATTTCCCTTCTAATTTAACAGCATCTCAAGGTAAGGACTGGCTGTGTGACGAGAACATTACTTACATTTGTGCTAGTTACTGTGGATGCTGAAACGGTCTCTTGTTAGGAGCCAGAACCGCTGACCTGGACTCCACAACTTCCTGAGGCCGGTCCTCTATGTTTACTTTCTACACAGGAATCCAGCTACAAATGCATTTATTCTCTTTGTGCAGGGCAAAAGAAATCTTCACCATCATCATCACATCCTCTCACTCGCAGGAGCGATGGGAGAACTTGTTTGATGAAGAACTGCCCAAGCTCAAACTAACCCCTTTCCTGTGGTTTGGAAACTCTGGCTTCATTTTTACCTGCCTGGTTCCAGCCAATGATGGAAATAGAACTGTGACTCTAGGAGAGAAGCCAGTGCGTCATGATTGCAGGAAGCAAAAGGGCCTGAAATGTATGATTCTTACAAAACCCCGTACTTGTGATAACCTCGGGCCAACCATGCAGATGTAAGAGATTCGAATAGTTTGGAACTTCTTATGCTGGGATCTCTTGACTCCTTTAGCAAATACAGTCGAAATGCCCTATGTGATCCGCACCAAGCTGAAGTGAGTTCAGTTAGGTTTGGTCCAAGAGAAGCCCCATGGCTGGTTTGCAGGTGGAATCATGTGCAGACAACAAGCACAGACAGCTAAAGAACCAAATGTCCCTTCTGCAGGATAGCTGATCTCCAACAAACCAAGGACAGGAGATACTGACGAGTACCACTCACATGGCTGAAGGCCTCATGCAGGTGGGCCTGCTGTCTATGGAGAGTTTTGCATCTGCTCAATCTGTGTGGGGGGTTCTTTGACTGTACCTGGTATTGTCATTTGCTAAGTATGCAAACACAAATGGCTCCACACTCAGTATCTAAACAGCGGACATTGTGGCATCTACTATTAAGAAAGAAACTGACACAACTGTGTTGGGGGAGCATGCCAGAGCCCAGGGCATCTGGATTACATCTGACATTTCTGACCAGGCTCCCCCTCCAATGGGCAGTCTGCCAACCTCTGCAGGGATTGGCGAGGCCTTTAAGAATGAAAAGGGACGTGATGGAGAGAGTGCAGCGTACCAGGCCCAAACAGTGAAAGACAAAGTGATCTATCACGGTATCAAACTGTCGCCAAGCAGCGAGTCACGTGTCAGGCACACAATTAACTGCGCCATCCACTGAGACGCTTAGACATGAGGCCACACCAGGGACTTGGCATTTGAGCCAAGCTGAGCTGTTGCTATGGCAGGGAGGGGCAAAACAAGAGAAAGAGAATGGTGACCCAGACCGCCTCGTGGGAGGGGAGGAGATAAGGAACCTTCACAACTTCCGCTGCTTTAGAGATTTCATTGACTCTGCGATAAGTGGAGGGTCACTGCCTGGTGCACAGAGAAGCAACAATGGCTACCAGAGGGTTGGATCCCACCCTTGGGGCCATGTGGATGGTCATGTACATTTGTTAAAGGGGCTGTAATTTCCTATTCTTCATCCCCTATGGCTCAGCCCCATCACACAGACCTTATTGTTCAGCACTGCAGCAAGACAGGCACCCCCGAAATCTTCACACTGCTCTGAGCCTCAGCCTTAGTTCAAGATGTGCCTGGGCTGCAAGTCAGACCCACCGAGTTTCCCAGGGTTCCCAGCTGAAACCACACATTGGCTCAGGTTCCCGGCGTGGGGAGTGACACCACAGGAACACAGCTCAACGCGGGATAACGTGATCGGAGAGTGGGCTGGCCAGTGAGGAGTTGTGAGGACACCACTTTATTCCTTTCCTTTTATACTGTAAGTTCTGTGGGGCAGGGACTATATGTTTGCCCAGCAATTAACACTAGGGACCTGTGACCTGGCTGAGGCCTCCCGCAACAGAAATACCAAATAAGAATAGCAGTAATGAATCCCAAGACAGGAACATTTCACTGGTTTGGGGATTTCCATATAAAACGTCTGCATAGCCCTCGGACTGCCCTGCCCCCCCCCACCTTGTATTGTGGGGCATGGGGAGTCGCTGTATCCAGGCCCTGATTTCCTTCTGACTGGTTTTTCCTCCTGGCATATTTGCAGAGGTGGAAGAGAGAGGATCCTCCATGCTCCTCTTGTTTTGCCCCCCTCTCTGGCCAAGCAGAAATGGACGTAACTTCCTCAGGGGACACTGGCAAGCTCTTTCAAACCCTAAACCTTTTGCTAATGGCCCAAGGACTATTGGTTTTGGTTTGTTGTAAATTACTGTGGAAAGATTTTGTTTGTTTAGCAAATAAGCCTCCCCCCTTTCAGTGTCTGGAGCCCAGACACCCAGCAGGGAGCTGGTCAGTGGGTCAAGAAGTATCCAGCAACAAAAGTGAACCCAGTTATAGTCTTGGCCTTCACAACATCCACTGGCAAGGAGTTCCACAGGTTCACTGCGTGTTGTGTAAAGAAGTTGTTCATTTTAAACCTGCTGCCTATTGCTTTCATTGGGTGCCCCCTGGTTCTTGTGTTATGTGAAAGAGTAAATAACACTTCATCATTCACTTTCTCCACACCAGTCATGAGCTTAAGAATCAGAGAGGTAGCCGTGTTAGTCTGGAATAGCAGAGGAAACAAAATCCTGTGGCACCTTAAAGACTAACTATAAAGTTTTGAAGCATGAGCTTTCGTGGGCTAATACCCACTTCGTCGGATGCAAGCAGTGGAAATGTTTAGAGGCAGGTCTGGGAAAGTAGGTAAGAACCAGGTGGGAGGTGAAAAGGTTAGTCCAAATAAGCTGAACCAGTTTGTTATCTCCGATCAGGGAGTGTGGATTATTCTTCTAGCATTTGAATGGGGTGTGTGAACATGGAGAGAGGAGAAACAATGTCTGTAATGAGCCAGCCATTCTAGAAGAATACACATTCTAGGATTGAACAAAGATCTAGAATGGCTGGCTCATTACAGACATTGTTTCTCCTCTCTCCATGTTCACACACCCCATTCAAATGCTAGAAGAATAATCCACACTCCCTGATCGGAGATAACAAACTGGTTCAGCTTATTTGGACTAACCTTTTCACCTCCCACCTGGTTCTTACCTACTTTCCCAGACCTGCCTCTAAACATTTCCACTGCTTGCATCCGACGAAGTGGGTATTAGCCCACGAAAGCTCATGCTTCAAAACTTTATAGTCAGTCATGAGCTTGTAGACCTCCCTCATTCCTCCCATCATTTCCTTTCCAATCTCTCCTCATAGGCAAGCTGCTCCATGCCTCTAATCATTTTGGTTGCTTTTCTCTGTACATAAAAATCCTCTCTCAGTTTAATCAACTTAGGCATCATTTCTAACTCGAGGGGCAATGATTTCTAAGCAGCCAATGTCCTTGCCCCAAACACTGAGTCGTCAGTTATATACCTGTACCAGAGGAGCCTAAATGATGAAAGGCAAGATTTTTTTCATAGTAATGACACGTGTGTGTGTGTGGGGGGGGGGGAATGGGACTTTATGGACCAGCTCAGTGATGAGCCAGCCTAAAGCCACCTTTTGCATGCATCGCTCTCTGGCCTTGTGCCAAACAAAGCTCAGTTTGACCAGGGAATTGTGCCTGTGCATCTTTAAAAGGGGCCTTAGTTGGTCACGTTTACAGATGCTACACAATGTCTGATCTATCGCCCAGCACGGGGAACTCTGCATATTCCAAGAAGGCAGGCTTAAGAGCCACAGAAAATAAATACCCTAAAAATCAATTGGAGACAGAGGACATGAATCAGAATGGGAATGAATCAAAGGCTCAGTCACTGTGCAAGGAACTCGGATCCCCCTCCCTCGTTTTCAACATTGCTAGAAAAAAACAGTGAACCACTATCAGACAAATGAGCCCTCTGGACCCAATTTTTCAAGTTAATGAGCTCTTACTCCAGAGCTTCTTAGGTACGGAGACTCCCAGCACCTAGCCTTTGCCACTTTCTCTAATGAGCAGAGCCACCATCATCTATCTCAATAGCTGCACAAAAGATGGGTTCCATCTGCATAGCAGAGGTGATGGAAACCTACTCCTAACTGCACAAGTTTTGCATTGTACCCTCAGCACAAACTGTTAGAAAAAGTTCTCCTCCCATATTGCAGATGCAAGCACAGCAGGGAGAAAGGGTCTGGGACTCTGACAGTGCTAGAAATGCACTGAACCGACAGGAAGACACAGATTCCAAGATGACGCAGGCACTGAAGGGAGAGCTGACTCCAGAATCGCTGGAGTTTGGGGCTTGGATCATAAAAGTGTTTAGCATTTTGAGATTAAAGTCTAGCACTGTGGCCAACACAGAAGCCTCTCGAAACCGATCACAACACGACATGCTGAGCAACACACACAGGCATCTGTACTCTCTGCTAAACATGCCATAAGAAACCTGCAGCTTCTACCTGGCATATTTCTCTAAGGTCGGCGCCATTTCAAAAAAAAATTAAACCTCCGTTTTCTTTGGAGGTGAGACCTGGCAATTTCTTTGGTACATTTTGTTCTTGCCTCTCTCCAAAATTAGGTGGGATTATGTGTCGTTCAGCATCACTATTCAGCTCCGTCTTTGTATTCCCCTGTTACAAAATAACCTCTTGCTTTATGAGGAAATTGCTTTTCTTGCCCCCAGGAACCTCGTTCCAGTCTCCATCAGGAGATTTCAAATGGACTTCAGAGTTTTATTAAAATTCTTCCTCATAATTACCCTTCTTGGAACACAGGGAGAGTGATGGCTCCAGGTACAGGATCGTGCTGGAACATGCAAGTCACTCTCATATTATTATGCTTAAAATTAACAGGGATTTTTTTGTAAATTGAAGACTAATTTTCTCCTGGGAATAGATCATTAAATCACAGAATACTAATGAAAATTTACAGCATCTGGATGGCGCGTGTTTGGGGGTTTTTGCTCCAGCAAAATAAAGCTACAATAGAAGGGAAAGAAGCAACAACTTTATGTTCAAGAAACACCACAGCAGCCAGAAGTACCAGGCAAAGTCTGTCAAAAACCATCCCGAACAGCTCCAGCGATTCTTGAGGTGTTAGAGGAAAGGAACGACGGAGGCCTCCATCAACTGCGAAAAGCAAGTGAGAGCAGAAGTTTGGAGCTATGTCACTCTAGAGGGTGTGTGTGTGTGTGTGTGACAGAAAAATCTCCATCATTTTGCCATCTTCTCTTTGAAATCGGCTGCCTGTCATCTCTTTCCACTGCAGGAGTTGTGTTATTATGGCTGCTGCAGGGTGCAGGCATAAGCTAGCGCTGATGGGAATGAGAGGGGGGGTCATGCCAGCCGTGGGGGGGGGGAGGGAAATGGAGCTGGCGGACGGACTGCAGGAGAGACTGGCATTGGGCCAGCGGCTAATTAGAACTCTGCTGCTGACAGTATGTCAGGCAAACCAGGGACAGCCTTGCCCATCACCCTCGCTCTCCCTGCCTGCCCTGCTGCTGAGGCTCCACTGACCATCATCACCCTAGCAACGGCGCCAGCTCAAGATGCAATGCATCACGTATTTATTAAAGAACAGCGGTTACACTCGACGGACGTTTTTTCCCCAGTAGAACTCAATTTCTTTGGAGCAATAAGGTTCAATAGATACAGGAGCGTGGAAGCGAGGAACTGCCTTTTGGAGGGGGGAGCACTTGGGAGCGTAATGTCTGGGGGCCACAGAATGAGGAAATGCAGATTTCTTTATTGCTTTGATCATACATAATTTAAATATTCAAACTACTTTGGAATTCATTGAATTATACATGAATTGCCCAGGCAGCATTTTTTGTAACTCCTGCAAGACATTCATTTTTTCCCCTCTGCCTTCAAAACCTTGAGTAACCTTAAAAACATTTTTTTTCAAATCCAAATCAGTTGCATCCCAGAATCACCTTGAGAACTGAGCCCCTGCCAGCTGATAATGCTGCTGAATTAATGAGGATTTGCTAAGCATGTTCCGCCGCTGGCTTAGAATTAATGCAGCTTTTTGCACTGTTTAGAGTTACTTCAGCATATTTTAAAACTCTTCCATGCTTTACACACCTCATTTCAATGTAGGGAAATAACCACGGCATTAGCAAGCCTGCAGAACAATGGGATGGGAGCAGGCAGGGAGGGATTTCACTCAGAGGGAAAGAGCCAGATTCTAACACCACCAATGCTTTTGTTTATCTGCCCAGAGTAGAACAGAGCCCTGGAAGAGAGGGACCAGCAGGGTCTGTGAAATTGGCACAAATACCCTACGGTGTCCCCTCTCTGGAGCGCATGCAAGTGCCATTAGCGTTAAAGGAATGGCATGGAGAGAGACTGCACCAGTGTTTGTTGCAGTCTTCTGCATAGAGATAGCACAGCCCGTTCACTTCAGAGCTAGCCCAGAACCGACTGTCCCAATACATGAGCTACAGCCATCCTGGCTGAGCTCTAGGGCATCGACAGTCTGACCTGAGGGCTTGTCTACACAGCAAAAATGAAAGTGGTATAAACACAGAAAAGCTAACGGCCCACCCAGGGAGCTAGCCAGGCATGAGGACAGCGGTGTAATTTACGGGCACAGTTCTGCCGGTCATTTCCCCTGTAGACAAGCCCAGACACAGACCCCAAACCGGGCCTAATTCCGTCTTTGGCCCCCTCGCTGAAGGCAGTGCAGTTGCACGACTGCAACGGAGGCCAGAACTTGGCCCACAAAAGCTGCCTTTTGAAGGCAGAGTCGGAGCTGGCTGCAGCTACGGAAACGGGCGTCGGCATGTTTGTTGGTTTGTGTAATTTTTTTTGGAATTTCTTTGGCACGTGGTCATCCAGGGCTGATGGAGAACCGGCCTGACTGGGCTGCCTTAGGGGCAGTGGCCAGGCCAGGCTGCGGCAGAGGCATGGCCCAGCACATTCAGTCAGGCTGCACAGTGCTGAAAAAGGAGGGAGATTCCTCCCTGAGCACCTGCGAGGGCCGTCCTAAGCCCTCAGGCAGAACATCCAATTCCTCTTAAGCAGCCCTGAATTCATCATGGCCCAGGCTTCCCTAGTTGTCATAAACGTACCCTGTCCCTTTAAAAATCCTGCTGCCCAGTACGCTTGGTAACCGAGGATCCATAGTCTGGCTAATGGCTGCAGGGATATTCCCTTCTTTGTTAGAACTGTGCTGCCCTTTCCTCTCCCCGGGCCCCCTGGTTCTCATGTTACAGAGGAGAGGGGCTGGCTACACTCCATTCTGGAGGCGGTCACGACCCGCTGTCATCACCAGCCAATTTCTGCACCTGGCCCAGTGTCCTAACCCTGCCAGTTCGGTGTCCGGAACCAGGACGGCACAGGCGCTCCAGCAGTAGCATAGCTACCAGGACCCTAGGGCAGAAGACCCCTCCTCCCCCCCAGCCACAAGCACAGAGAGAGGAAACCGAAGCAGAACATTGCAGAGACCAGCCCCTACGTGGCTGTGCCCTGGAATCATTTCCCAGTGCACTCTGAATCAAGAACCTGGCGCACACTGCACACATCTGCCCTGCAGAGATGGCAGCTTGTATTTTCCAGCTAGCCAAGCAGCCAGATGTTTTAGGGAGGGAGGAAAAACCAACAGATGCTGCCAGCCTGCACTGCAGATGTGCTGTGAGCTTGCTGTGTGGTTACAACACAGGCCGAGAAGAGCAATGTTTGCCACAGCTGGACAGTCTGTTTGCCTTGTGTGGGGAGAGGGGGGAGTGTGCAAGGGCCTGGCTTCATTAGGATTCCACCAGCACCAGTGAGCCCAGACGTAAAGCAGCTGTTCCCCCAGCTGAGGAGAGCAGGATTCTGCTCTGGAGTACCAGCCGGGGGCCAGAGAAGCTCCTCTTTCCAGGATGGGGATGCGGCTTCCTGAGGACATTTGGTTTGGCGAAGCTGGGCCAGGCCAAGCCAGAAAAAGGCTTTATACACTGAAGCAGCCACCTGGTGCTGAGATGGCCGTGAAGCCCAAAGCCTTTCCCATGCAGGCAACGTCCTGAACGTGACCTCTTTGCGTTTGAGAATCCTGCCTCGCATCTCACCTGGCTTGTCCAGCAGCTTCCTCAGAGAGCCAGACGTAAAAGGACCAGAAGTCCTGGGTTAACTGGGACAGTCCTGATTCCCCAGGAACAGATCTCAGGACACCTGAAATGTCCTATCTTTTCATTTCATCAGCCAAAAGATTGGGATTTTGTAACAAGAAAATATTTGTCCAAGATGAGTTGCTCCACCAAATGGAATGTCCAGAGTCCGTGGTTGCTTCCCACTTGGGTCACACATGAGCAGGCAGCTTGGAAGTGAAAAGACCTATTCCCAATTCCCTGCACCACTCAGTCCCTCCAACTGTTGGAACCAGCAAAATAGAGTGGCCAGGCCCTATGGGCCAGTCCCATTCCAGAACCTCTCAGGAGTTGGCATTTTAAACTACAGTGGAGCCCCGAAATACTGCGCCCGCTATACCGCGAATCCGCTTATAGCGCGGGGCTCCTGATGGCAGCAGTGCCGCGCGACCCAGCAATAGCGCAACCCCACGCTTACCACGATCGCGATTTTTTGGCTCCCAATCGTCACGGTAGTGCAGGGTCCGACTGTACTTCAGGGACATGAGGCCAATGGAGATCAGAGGAACATAAAAAAAATTCACTGATTTACAATGCTGGAAAATAACCAGGCACCATCGAAAGCAAAAGACCCCTAGACTTTAGAGCCAGCAGCACCTGTTTGTGGACTTGTCCACAACAGTCTATTTTTATCAACATTAGCTAACCCCTTTTAAAACCTTTGTGTGGATTTTACCCTGTATTGACTGCTCAAGAAGAGTCTTTGCAGGAGAACAGTAGCTGCAACATGACTAGCTAAAACCTGTTCAAATCCAGCTTGCAACCCTGTCCTACACCAGGCTTTAAAATGGGTTGGTTAAAACATGTTCGCTCCTTTCATCCTAGCGTGGCCACGGGCGTCTGTGCACTGAGGTCTTCCCAGCATGCCCAGCAGCACAGCCGAATGGGAGCAGAGCCTAAGGGCCAAGATGGTCCCGCCTCCTCCTCAGGATGCCATCGGGTTGTTTCCAAGGAGGATATCTGCAAATCCAAGAGTGCTCTAGGGAGAGAGAAAGAGGGAGCCTGAGGGTACCTATATCCAGCAAAAAGACCAGGGCAGGACCCGGGTCAGCTGATTCGGGTTCTCACCGCAGGCTAAAATGGCCATGCTTGGGGTGAAGCCCAGGCTCTGAAGCCCGGCCAGGGGGCACCTAGCCTCACAGCATGAGCCCCGTGAGCCCGGCGATGCCAGCAGACCAGGTGCCCGCTCATGCCCAGGCTTTAGGCCTCAGCTGAGCACTGACAGATTCATTGCTGGAACCCAGCCTGTTTCACATGGGTGTTAGACTGCCTCAGGAGGGTATTGGACTTTAACAATGTGTGTAGACTTTATTAAATGCTTGTTAGCAGCTACATGTATTAACCTTACTTCTGTCCTGCAGCTAAGAAGGAAGAATCCCATGCACTGCTACAGGCTGGGGACCGACTGGCCAGGCAGCAGCTCTGCCGAAAAGGGCCTGGGGATTATAGTGGACCAGAAGCTGGATATGAGTCAGCAGTGTGCCCTTGTTGCCAAGAACGCTAACGGCATATTGGGCTGTATTAGAAGACATTGCCAGTAGATTGGGGGGGGGGGTGGGGGGGAGTGATTATTCCCCTCTATTCGGCACTGGTGAGGCCACACCTGGAGTACGGTGTCCAGTTTTGGGCCCCCAGAATGGATGTAGACAAATTGGATAGAGTCCAGCAGAGGGCAATGAAAATGTTTAGGGGGCTGGGGCAAAAGACTTACGAGGTGAGGCTGCCGGAACTGGGGTTATTTAGTCTGCAGAAGAGATGAGTGAGGGGGAATTTGATAGCAGCCTTCAACTACCTGAAGGTTCCAAAGAGGATGGAGCTCGGCTGTTCTCAGTGGTACCAGAGGACAGAACAAGGAGCAATGGTCTCAAGTTGCAGTGGGGGAGGTCTAGGTTGGGTTTTAGGAAACACTATTTTACTAGGAGAGGTGAAGCACTGGAATGGGTTCCCTAGGGAAGTGGTGGAATCTCCTTCCTTAGAGGTTTTTAAGGTCAGGCTTGACAAAGCCCTGGCTGGGGTTGTTAGTTGGGGTTGGTTCTGTTTTGAGCAGGGGGCTAGACTAGATACCTCCCTTCCAACCCTGATAGTCTATGATTCTACTTGTGAGGTCTGTATCCCATGCTACAAGGTAGCAAGGCGTTTGAGCGAGAGCTGTAAAGTATTTGTACTGAACTACGGAGCTCACGAAACAAGAGAAAACGTCACAGAGCACAAAATGCTAAATCCCTGTGCAAGGAATCCCCTCTTGCCCCCCAGGAACGGCTATCAAAACGAAATGGGCCATGGTAGGGTATCCATTGCTAATTACCATTGCTAATTACCCCTGCACACCCATGAAGAGGCTCCGTGCAAAGGGCTCATCCTATCCACTTGACTTCTGGAAGGAGGAAATAAGAATAGCTTTTCATCTCTTTTGCTGTTCGGACTTTTAAAGTGGAGCTAGGAAACGGAAGCAGAGCATCCCTGGATTAGCCCTAAAACACTTTGAGAGCTGACCGATTACTGCAACTCTGTCACCTTTTAAAACTACAGACTGCAACTCATTTGTGGTGTATAGCAACCAGACGGATCTAGGGTGACCAGACAGCAAGTACGTAAAATCAGGACAGTGGGTGGGGGGTAATAAGAGCTTATATAAGAAAAAGGCTCCAAAATCAGGAATGTCCCTATAAAATCGGATCAGCTGGTAGTGATCTATCTTTTGGCGATCAATTTATCATATCTTATCAAGACACGAAACACTGATCACCAATGGCGCTCCCATCGACTCCGGAACTCCAGTTCGCTGAGAGGTGCAAGCTGGAGTCGACGGGGGAGCCGGCTGACTACCATCGCCGCCGTGAGGAGGACAGGTAAGTTGGCCGAAGATGCGCCGACTTCAGCTACGTTATTCATGTAGCGGAAGTTGCGTATCTTCGGTCGACCCCTCCCCCTAGTGTAGACCAGCCCTATGCTTGCTTGCTTTGACCTTGTAATAACACTCATTTCCTTTCCTAGTTAATAAATCCTTAATTGGTGCACTACAGGACTGGCTACAGGTGTTGTCTTTGGTGTGAAAACTGAGGTACACCTTGATCTGGTCTCTTGGGACTGGGAGCAACCTGACTCTTTTGTGATCTTTGGTGTACAGCAGCCAACTATCACCAAGTCCAGCTTGCCTGGGTGGCCAGATAGACTGGAGGGCCCACGGGGACAGTCTGGAACTCCAAGGTTAGACGGTTATATTGCTTCAGGAGTTCACGTTTGTTGCTGGGTGGGTGAAATCCAATTCTAGACCTCACCACCAGCTTGGGGTCTCTGCCCTGATGGTGGAACTCCTGGTCATGAGGCACTCCAGACAGCGTGAGACGCTGAGTCAGCTGATCAGGCCCTTGCTACTCTTGCCATGTTTTTTTGTTGGGTTTTTTTTTTTTTTTTTGCTGTGCCCTAAAACAAACCTGGGCTCTCAGCCACCCGTTTCTTCCTCTCCTCACTTAACTCACTCTTCATTATCCTTTCCTACCCTTTTTAATTTCTCTCTAAACTCAACCAGCTATTGCTGTTCAGACTGAAATAATTAATTGGAAAAAAATTGCCACTGTAGGAGAAAAGAGTGATTAAACCCATCCAGCGGACAATGGGGCAATCATCAGCCTAAGCATCTAATTACAGGGTTGGAGAGTATGGATGCCGGGATAATAACAGAGGCTTTTGTAAACTGTGTTGCCGGCTGAGCTGAGAGGAGGGTCTGTGCTTGACTTTGTTCCTGTTTTCGTGCATGATTCCCGACATGAAAAAAAAAAAAAGATACAAATGCAAGAATAACTGATCATTACAGAGAGAACACGCGTGAAGGGCTGCTGGAAAAACAAGAGCATCAGGCAGCACACACCCCTCTCCTGACCCATCCCAGCTCTCGGCTTGCTGGCTCCACGGCACTCGCTTTCCCTCGAAAGAGACACTGGGAGAGCACAGGAACACGGTGCATTGGGGCAGCTGAACAGGACAAGAGCAGAAAACTGGGCACCGCTGGAACCCCTGAGCCTGGGCAGTTTTTCTGGCCAAACACTTTCCTGATTGTTTAAGGGCTGCATTCCCAACCCCCACCCCACATCACTAAAGCATCTGACCCCCCCCCCACCTCCCCATTGAACAGTTGCGTTTCAGAGAACAAGAATAAACCACCCATCCTATGGGGACTTGGCAATGGAGGAAAGGAGAGTGTGAAAAGCCACGTCACTGGCCTGCAATAAATGGCACTGGCCAGCTCAGTGTGGGGAAAGCAGCCGGGAGAGGGAAAAGAATTCCTTTGTTTTGAGCTCCTCTGGCTTGCAGGAACCTTGTGTGAGCTCAAAATTACCAACCCGGCTCCCCCTTCCCAAGCTCCTTCCAACCCTGCGCAGTCACACCACACATTAAAACACATTTAGCAACCAATCAGGGACCTGTGACTTCCTCTAATAAAGACATTTTTCATCTTCACAATCTCAATGAGAGGGAGTTTAAAGTGGTGTGAAATTGCAAACGGTCACGGTTTCCCTAGGTATCCTTCATCCCAGCAAATAGAGTTCGAGCTGCCCAAAGCGTATAAATCTTGAGCAACCCCAAGTCATGGTGAGGAATAGTTCATTTTCTGATTTAATTTTGACTGTGACTGCAGCTTCTAAAAGGCATTTTCAGCTGTGGGCTGGTTTGGGGTCTCTCTCCTCCCCAAGAGCAAAACCGAGACGAGAGGCTGTTTCGCTCCAGCTCCAGACAGAGTCTCAGCACAGGGAAGGAGATGAGCACACAGCCAGTAGGAGAGCAGCGGGGGTCCAGCGGTGGATTACTGAACAGAGCTCATGAAGAGCACAGATGCTACTCGGCTCCCCGTTCCCAGGAAATTAAGCCAGCCCATGCCTGTCACATGCCTGGGATCTGCCCAGCTACGCCCAGGCACTAGGAGGAGCTGGAGACCATGCAGCCTGGTTCTTCACTCACCCTCACAGTGGCCAGTGAGATTCAAATGAAGAAGCCCCCCAGACTCCCTCACAGTCCCTGCAGCTACAATGAGAAGAAAAGCCAGATGGGCAGAGAGCATTTAGGGCTCCTGAAACCTGCCAGGAAGGTCTGTGGGTATCAGCGAAGGGACGTTATCCCATAAAAGGACACAGCTATGTGTGCGATGGCATTAGAGCGAAGTCACACAAAGTTCACAAGAACAGGTCCCATGATCGAACTCCTAACAAAAAGGAACGTGCCCAGGGGGAAACCAGGGTCCATGCCGGGGCCTGCTGAGGAATGAAAAGCCATGCAGCAGCCTTACTGTTCAATGTCTTCTTGCACCAGAAGGTAGAAGGCCTCTTCTTGGCACTTAAAGGAGGATGACTCTTCTTTGACCTTTATGGAAACAAAAGATACAACAGTCCTCAGCTCTGTGGTGATTTAGTATCCTGAGCACAGATCTCGCTGTGGAAAACATGGGCCCTGGTTCTCCACCCTTCTGCACCAGTGCAGTGAGTGCCAGGCGTTGCTGTTCTGGGTTGGTGGCACGTTTGCACAAGTTTTGTACCTGTGAAAAGGACTGCACAAGGTGCAGCTCAGTGGAAAATCGGGCCCAGAAAACCTCAAGGAGGGTCTTTCACAACAGGGAGAACTGCCCAAAGCAGGGACTGGCCCGGGATTTTTTCACCATTTTTTGGGTGGGGGTGGGCACAACCATTTCCTGACTACTGCCGAGATTAGGTTTAATGAGGGCTTTCCTTCTACCTGAGCTCAGCTGCCGGGGAAGTCAAAGCACTGTTTGGGACCCCACACTCCTTTCCATACAATGTCATGACTGCACCACAGGGTCCTGCCAGAACTGGGAGGAAGATTCTAGCCCACAGACTCTAAGCGGACATGGAGGAGAAGAAGCCAAGCAAACTGCTGCTTAACCCGAAAGACCCTTTGTTGAAATCTGTCCACCTGTGGTTGTTCCCACTGTGCAGCTGAACTGTGAGTGCACCATCCTGTCCTCCACGTATGCAAATTGACAACACCTTATAAAGCTTCTTTGTGACATGCAAACCCCTCTGCGAGCTGCAGTACGTGTGGGGAGGAGGCAAAGGGGGAAAAAATGTGATTTACAAACCTGATGCAAACAGAAAAGGCTCCTTCAATCTTTTTGAATAAACTCAGTGAAAGCAGGGTATGGAGGGGCTTATGTGTTCTTTTAAGTTACATTCATCCCTGCAGTGTTGGAAACCAAAACACAAAAGTATTGAACTGTGCATGAGACGCAGGAAGCAAAACCGACCAGTCTAGCGTCACTGTCCACGCGGAGTGAAATTCAAAATAAATCAAGGGTACAAATGGTGAACAGTATGACCCCGTCCTGCAAGTGGATCGGGAAGGGTGGAACTCTGCAGTCCCATTGGCTTCAGATGGGGCTCAGGTTTTATTATCTATGGCTGCGTGTGGAGGAGGGTTTTATGGCCTGGTGATAGGGCACATTAGCAAGCTCGATCTAACACATGCTCTTCAGCATGTGCTAATCTGATTGAGTTAAAGCCCTGCCTTCCTAACAGGCTTTACTGTGACCACGTTAGCGCATGCTTGTGCCTTGACTAGAAGGTGTTAGCTGGAGCTAGCTAATGTGATCTCCTCTCATACCTTAAACTCCTAAACAAGACCCAAGATGACATCCAAGTCTTGGTCCTCTGGGGCTGTGTCACCACTTGCCCTGGAACCCTGGGTGTCTCGCGACGCTTTGCTGCTTGCAGTGGTCACAGCCAGTCTACAAGAATGCAGGAAACACCCTCCTTCATCAGCCCACACTGCACTCTGGCTTCCGCTAGCCAGCACACTGGAACAGACGGGGTTAAGAGACTAGCCTGGGTCCAGCTAGCCCTGCCCCTCCAGAGCAAGCTCCAGCTGGAGACAGGGTTAAAAAGGGAGCAACCCTGCTCAGAAGAGCCCCTCCCTGACACCCCAAGGATGGCATGCTGAGTCCGGCTGGGGCTGACGATTCAGTTTTCCTTTTCTATTTTCTTTCTCCTTATCTGGGACTAGAAGTGGAGAGAGCAGTGACAGGAAGTGACCCCAGGAGGGTAACCCAGAGGGTCCACAACCCTGCTGAGTGGTCAGTGCTGCTGACTCTCTTAGGGTGCTAGGTCAGAGCCCGGTGGAGTAGGCAGGCCCTGGCTCCCCTAGGATCCCATTAGATGACCCCAACACACTCCCAGTCCTGAATTTTCCCAAAATCATGTGCCCTGGAGTGTCCAGCCCTCTCCTGGACAATTCTGAGAAATAGGGTTTGTTGTGCTTTTGTCTCTTTAACGGCACATCACAGCTTATTAACTGGGGTAAATACACCCTTCCCTGCAAACACAGCACTGATCTGGGTTACAGTAAAAAAAATAAAACAAATTGATTAACAGTAGGATATAGGTTAAGAGACGCCAAGTAAAAGGAATAAAGTTAGAAAGGGTTACAAGCAAATATAAATGAAGACACGCATCTGAAAGTCTAAAACGTAATCTAGCAAGTTTATAGGCTTTATTCAAGATGGTTTCTCTCACCAATCTTCCTTTTTCCAGCCTCGGGTAACTTTCCCTCAGTCAGGACCTTCCATAGAAGTACAAGCAGCTGGCTTCCCTTGCCTGCCCAGGTGAAAGATCATTGCTAAACAGATTTCTCGCATAGATTCAGTTCCCAGACACTTCCACTCCTCCTTGGCTGAAGGACACAGCTTTCTCAGCTGGCAAGAGCTTTGGCCCCTTTCGTCTGTCTAATGATGGATGCCAAAGATGGCTTCAGCCCTTGACCTTGCTTATCTCTTCCAAAGTTCAATGACCTCGTTTCAAGAGGCAGGATGACCTCATGCTGTTCTCTTCCTCTGGGCTTCCCATCTCCTTGATTTCTATGTAAAAAGGGCTTGCATTGTTTCTGGTCATACCTTGCTAGTTTCTGGAGACGGTGGATTGCTGCCTTCCCTCCTGTCTGGGGAAAAGCCTGTTTCTCCCTTTGTTTGGTCACAAATTGTAAAGCCTAATAATAAGTATCCATAATTCCTTATGTAGTGTTAATACATACAAATCACAGTGATATTAATCAGTGTGTAATAGGCATTCATAAAGCACCTCACTTGGTAAACTTTTGTAACACAGTAATATTGTATAGAATCAGTTGATTCAATTGCTTCTCACTGAAGGGTCAGACCCCCAAATCTCTGAAATGTATTCTTTGAAAAGTAACCCCCAACCCAAGCTCCTCTCCTGCTGGGTGTAGACCCCAGGCTGTCTCCTGCCCACTTGTTAGTTTTATAGCTTCGTTTACATTTCATTGTCTCAACCTGATGACTAAGCTGGACAGAGAGGCATATACACATCCCTTGTTTACCAGCACCCCCTGAGTTGCCTGATATAAACACACTAGTTATCATTCCAGTTATATCCAGAACTTGTAAATCTCATGCAAATGTTTCACAAGAATATTAACGATCGGGGAGTTATTAATTTTCCAGCGATATACGACATGGCAACTTTTAGATACAGATTGGAACCATAGCAAGTTGGGACACCCTGAACTCACTCTCCAATACTAGTCAGCCCCTGGCCCTCAAATGCTCTTAGGATCACAATCAGTAACAAAGGCAAGGGTGTTTTTAAAACATCTGTCAGTTCAGGTTGCCTGTTCCTTGGACTGACTGTACTCCCGGCTATGAATCGCTCTTCGGATTATGTCCCTCACCACTCCCCCCCCCCACCATGTCTTATTTTCCTTGCATAAAAATGAATTTTATGGATTATTTTTTCCACAAACAGTCTAGAGGAAAACAAATGTGACTAAATCTATGTTGCAGATTTTGATTCTCACTCTAAGTCAATCACTTCTGTCCAAGAACAAACACACTAACAGAACAGGTCTGGCGGAGTCATGATATATACAGCCTAATTAATCACATTACTCAGGAAAATATATTGGTATAATTAATAACACAAGGCATCTATATTGGCCTCTGTGGCGCAGCAAATTACAAGGCAGTAATACTTGGACGTGTTGACCTGGATTTCATACATAATCCATCAAGCCATTCCTGCCAGATCAAGTCTCCAGAGACAAGAACAATACAAAAATGATAATTAAACAAAAGCAAGATGGACAGCCATAGTGTAACATTCATCATTCCCAATATCTCATGGGCTGGGATATTCAGATTTTGTCCTGCGCATTCTTGTGCTTTCCTCTGTGAAGATTTCGGTATTTTAATAGGCTTGGACGGGGATACATTACTGTTAATTATGAATAAGAATAAATGATGGCTTGGTGAATGAAGGCATATGGCAATATCATTATACAGACGTAGCAGCCCTGAAGGCTTTCGAAAGGGTTCCTGGGTTACAGTACGCAGTGATGTGCCTCGGAGATCTATTGCCCAAACGGTCAGAGCTCTACCTTAGCACTGATCCCTGCATCAAAGACCAGGCCCATCTGAAGGCCTTGCCTCTTTGCGGGGTCCTTCGCTCCAAAAGGAAGTGTGGTCGGAGTGCGGGAGTCAGACATAGCACGCACATTGCATTCCTGCGGTTGCTGTTAATAAATCACTACAGGCAGCACTTCCAGAACAGGAAAAGAGGCCCAAACACCAAACAGCACATATAACCAGCCATCGCTGGAACACACATTCTGGACATACCACACGATCCATTGTCTACAGCCAAGCACTGAGGTACAATCGTATTTGCTCTAACCCCTCAGACAGAGACCAACACCTACAAGATCTTCACCAAGCTCTCTCAAAACTACAATACCTGCACAAGGAAAAAGGACACAGATCAACAGAGTCAGACGTGTACCCAGAAGCCTTCTGCTGCAAGACAAGCCCAAGAAAGAAAACAACAGAACATCACTGGCCATCACCTACAGTCCTCAGTTAAAACCTCTCCAATGCATCATCAGTGATCTACAACCCATCCTGGACAATAATCCCTCACTTTCACAGACCTTGGGAGGAAGGCCAGTCGTGGCACACAGACAACCCGCCAACCTTAAGCAGATTCTCACCAGCAACAACACACCGCGCCATAATAACTCCAACTCAGGAACCAATCCATGCAACAAACCCCGATGCCAACTCTGCCCACATATCTACACCAGCAACACCATCACAGGACCTAACCAGATCAGCCACACCATCACTGGTTCATTCACCTGCACATCTACTAATGTCAGATATGCCATTATATGCCACTAATGTCCCTCTGCTATGTACATCGGCCAAACTGGACAGTCTCTACGAAAAAGGATAAATGGACACAAATCAGATATCAGGAATGGCAATATACAAAAACCTGTAGGAGAACACTTCAATCTGCCTGGACACACAATTACAGATTTACAAGTCACCATATTGCAGCAAAAAAAAACTTCAAGACCAGACTGCAAAGAGAAACTGCAGAGCTGCAATTCATTTGCAAATTTGACACAATCTAGGATTGAACAAAGATTTTGAATGGCTTACGAATTACAAAAACAGCTTCTCCTCTCTCCGAGTTCACACCTCCAATTCAGCTGCTAGAGGAATACCTCACCCTCCCTGATTTGAGATAAGCTGGTTCAGCCTGATTGGACTAACCTTGTTACCTCCTACCTGGTTGTTGCCTACTTATCTATACCTGCCCCTGGACACTTCCACTGCTTGCATCCGACGAAGTGGGTATTAGCCCATGAAAGCTTATGCTTCAATACTTTAGTTAGTCTTTAAGGTGCCACAGGACTCTGTTACATTCTGTACGACAGCCTCCTAATTCCACAGGGATCCCACGGACGGGCAACATGGGGGAATCGCTGGCTGAGGCAATCTTTAGACAAGTGACTAGTGACTGGCTAAGAGATGGAGAACAAAGAGTGGGAATGAGCGGTCCGTGCTCACCGGACGAGGAAGTTAATAGCTGGATGTGCTGAGACTCCACACTGTGGCCAGTGGTATTTTGTAAGTTTCCCAGTGATCTGGTAGAAGAGATGACCCAGGTGGAATCAGAATCTGTAGCTAACACAAGATTATTCAGACTAGTCAGTTCTAGAGAGGAGTGAAAAGAATTTCAGGACGACCCAAAAATCCCAGGTAAAAAAAGATAACGCACGGAGAAATGAAACTCATCCTGACAAGTGCAAGTGGAAGGAACAGTGAGCTACTCCTACCCCCAGATTTTTCTAAAGAGACTAACCACCTAGGAGAAAGATCCAGGAGCTGCTGTGGGCGGCACACTGAAGACCTCCACTCAAAACACAGCGGTGGTCAAAAAGAAAGAGATATTGGCTGTATTCAGAAAAGGGTAGTGACTAATGCCTCACATATTAGAACGGCATTCCAGGTGTAGACGGCACGTCCCTCTCCAAAAGGAGACAGTGAAAAGAGAATAGGCCCAGAGAAAGGCAACGAAACTAATTAGAAACCTGGGAAGGCTCCCATACAAGAGATTAAACAGATAAGGTGTGTCATTTACAGAGTAGATGAACGAGAAAGCTGAGCTCTCCTGTTTACCGACTCTAGTGTACAAGACCAGCATTAACTTCCCTCCTGACTTCACGAAAGGGCAGCTGGTTCCTCCCATGCACAGAACTCATTTCATGGGTTATATTCCACACACCCATCCCTTTGCTTAAACACATTCATACTACTGGACTCCACCACCTCCCCTGTAAGTCCAGTGCCTATTCACCACACACTGTAAAGTGTGACCTGAAATTTTTACTACTGAGACATATATTCCTTCTTAACGTAAACCTATAATCCCTATTTCGGGTCTGCCCAGCAGCCTCTAGCTGGTTTAAATACTTCAGTCATGTTACTTCTTAATCATCTTTTCTCAAAGCTAAATAACCTCAATTTTGTTTCTCTCACCGCATTCATAAGCCCCTCCATTCCACTGAGCATCTCAGCTGCCCTGTGCTGGATTCTCCAGTTTTAACTTATCTATCTCAAATGGGTGACCAGCATGGATGTCTCTATCCCATATGTGATACAGTCATGTAAGGTGCCTGCACAATATCCTTAGTCTTATGTGATATATATTGTTAGAAACCTACATCCTATTAACTTTTTATACTGCAGCTCCCCGGACCAGGAATTTAAATGGTGGGTCTGACAATAAAGACAGATCCTTTCCCTTTATTGAATTAATTCAATACTGTCTGAATTATTCTTAGTTGGTGTGACGGGGCGGACCGGCCCCGCACGGGCCAGGGCTGCCCCTGGCCGGAAGTTCTGGCAGCGGAAGTCCCGCCCCCGCTGCACTGGGCATGCTCCAAGTGCTCAGGCAGTATAAAGGAGGGGAGCACAGCTCAGTCGGGGCGGACTGCCGGAGGGGGAGGACGTGCCTGGAGAGCTCCCACGGAGGACCAGCCCCAGCCACACCAGGAGCCGGAATCGGAGCCATGGTCGGACCCTGCCTTCGAGCCTGAAGCTGACCACAGCCTGCCAGGTGCCTTAGACCACTACCTGACTGAGGGGGCGACGGACCCAGCCCTATACGGGGGATCAGCAACCAGCCAGGGGACCCCGTCGCTGGATCAGGTAGGAACTGACCCCAGGATAGTGAGGGAGTGGTATTGCCCACCCGAAGACACTCAGCGTGTGTGAGTGGGGGTCAGGCGCAGGGCCGCTAGGCCACACTACCCCAGGGAAGGGGGATTGATATAGACACTGGCCGCTGGGCCACACTGCCCCAGGGAAGGGGGATTGATATAGACACTGGCCGCTAGGCCACACTGCCCCAGGGAAGGGGGATTGATATTGACTCTGGCCATTGGACCACACTGCCCCAGCCGAGGGGGCTGATACTGACTCTGGCCATTGGGCCACACTGCCCCAGCCGAGGGGGCTGATACTGACACTGGCCATTGGGCCACACTGCCCCCAGCCGAGGGGGCTGATATTGACTCTGGCCATTGGGCCACACCGCCCCAGCCGAGGGGGCTGATACTGACTCTGGCCATTGGGCCACACTGCCCCAGCCGAGGGGGCTGATACTGACTCTGGCCATTGGGCCACACTGCCCCAGCCGAGGGGGCTGATATTGACTCTGGCCATTGGGCCACACTGCCCCAGCCGAGGGGGCTGATATTGACTCTGGCCATTGGGCCACACTGCCCCAGCTGAGGGGGCTGATATTGACTCTGGCCATTGGGCCACACTGCCCCAGCTGAGGGGGCTGATATTGACTCTGGCCATTGGGCCACACTGCCTCAGCCGAGGGGGCTGATACTGACTCTGGCCATTGGGCCACACTCCCCCAGCCGAGGGGACTCGTCAGGGACTCCGGCCGCTAGGCCTCACAGCCCCGCCTGGGGGCACGAACCCTGACAGTTGGGCATTAGAGTTGGGTTGATTTAATTGGGGATTGGTCCTGCTTTGAGCAGGGGGTTGGACTACATACCTCCTGAGGTCTCTTCCAAACCGGATTTCTAGGATTCTAGTCTAGGATATTTCCACCCGTTGAATACCAGCTTGCTCCTAGGCACAGAAAAGCAGGAAGCTCCAGGACAAGCACCTATGAATCCCTTTGTTTCAGACAGCTTGTGTCACAACTCCTATGTTTTGTTTCACTTTCCTACGGGTATTAGAAACACATTCACATTAATAGGTGTTTAATGAAACCAGAACAGCCTCAAAACCATAGTTAGAACCGGTCTAAAAACAGGGCGGCCTGTTCGATCACATCAGGAAATATTTATGGACTTTAAACCTTCAGGAGACAGCAACAGCCCGCTAAGGATTTGTCCAGGAATGTTTTTAATGGGCTAGTTTGTGTTCTGAGCCAAGTGGCACCTATACACTGAAACCACGGCACATGGCCAGGCAGCTAGAGACCGTGTTGCATTGCAGCACCACAAACCAGGTCCCTCCCACCTGGAGACCAGTGGTGCCTGGAACGCAAGGCAGGAGCTGGCTTCTGGGCATGCATATCCCCCGTCTTCATCCTCTCCTGAAGAGTCAGACCATGGAACACATTTAAGGCCTGAACCAACCTCTAAGTGACAGAAGTTAGGAAGAAACTTTCCCTGTGAGCTGGCTAGGCCATGGCTGTCCCCTGCAGCGATTTTCGGATACTGGGCTAAGTGGGCCATGGTTCTGATCCTGTACAGCAATACCTATATTCCCAGCTGGCAAATTCTCTGCTGGCAAAAATCCCTTGATTTCAGTAGATTTATGGCCACAGCGAACTCGTTCCCATATATTCAAGAGCCGATTGTTCCTTGTAATTAAAGTAGCATTGGCTGGACGGCTCTCTCCACAACCCAATTCCTCGCTCTCCTTCAGGACCCCGCAGGCTTTATTTCTAGAGGGAAGAGTTTAATCATCCAGGCTGAATTACTCTGCAGTAGTGATGCGACAGTAACACATGGGAGAGGCAGGCTGGTCTCATGGTCTCAGCACAGGACTGGGAGTCAGGAATCCTCTGGACAAAGCCTGGCTCGGACACGGACTCCCTCTGTGACCTTGGAGAAGTTGTTAAAAACTTTCCTGAGCCTCAGTTTCCCCCACTGTAATGTACATCGAACACAACTTACCTCAGCCGGGTCTGCTGAGGGGTAATTATCTAGTGCTCATAAGGTGCTTCTGAAAGGTTGCACGGACTGAGTGTGTTAAGGGTCAATTCTCCCCTCTGCCAGAGGGTGAGAAAGGACTTGAATGTGGGTCTCTCAGGCAGGTGCTCTATGCACCGAGCTACAGGATATTCGGATTTGCGGGGAGGTCCCCCCCATCTCTCTGGTTGATGTTCCACTGTGGAGAAATGATGAAGGAGCAATTGGAGCAGGGGGACTGGAGCCACTTCTCAGGTAGGTGTCCTGACCTGTTCTCGTCCTCACTTGCTCTCCTGGCCCAGTGACTATGTAAATCTTTATCCACAATGGAACAGGCACGTGCTCTAACCACTGGGAATCACCATCTCTTCCTCCGTCCCATCAACCGTTTGGGTTTTGAATGGGACCCAATCCCGGAGGCAGCCTCTGAGCAGGTCATCTATTAGAACAGGCCCCGCATGCAACTTAGGGAACCAAATAGATTTTCTCCCCTCGTTTGTGAATTGCCCTGGGGCTGGGGCAGGAGTTTGGTACCTAGAGGGAGGCAGCAGTGCACATGCTCAGAGGCAGAAACACTGGCACAGCAGGAACTTGGCCCTGAAAAGTTTAGGGGCCTACATGGGTTAGATGGGAGTTTGTGCATCAAACCTGGGACATAGACCCCTGAAATAGGTGCTTAACTCCCTTTGAGCATCAGACCGGAGCTTTTCATTAAGCATTATTTACAATCAATTACACAGCAGCCTGTTTTGCCTGACCCCTCATGTGGTGCCTGGTCTGATAGAAGAGTCAGGGGCACTTTGTTTTAGTGCTCACCCTTTTCAGTCCATTTCACCACAAAACATAGGCTGGGCCTTGAATCGGGAATGGCTGGGATGGTGCTCCAAGGCTGCAGTGCCCCCGATGGCCCCTCTTGTCCAACAGAGTTCCCTTCAGCCTCCGCATCCTGGCCCGTAGGCAGCCTCCTGCGTGAAGCGGACATTCCAGAGAACGCCCCGCCACCCCTTTGGAGTGGGGCAGGGAGAGAGTCTGGCAGGAGTGGCTCAGGGGAGGGAGTAAGGAGTGGCTTTGCTCTTCCTGCTCCTCAGGAAAGCCTGCAGCCTATGAAGAGAGCTGGCTAAATAGGATTTTAAAACTCCCTCTTTCCCGAAACCCGCTAGCCAGCCATGGCCTGCTTGTCTGCCCTGCAAAACTTTCATTCTGCCAGGAAATTAACTAGGCTGAGAGTGTCTGTCAGTCAAGATGCATCACGGTGGTGTATGCTACTGAAGGATCAGACAGACTGCCCTAAACTTATACCTGTCGCCTACGTGGCTCCTATGTACCCTTCTGTTCACCCTCCCCAGAGGGAGCGCATGGGGCTAGAACATGTTCATTAACATCAGTTCTCACATGAGCTCAGTTCACTAGAATTCAGCTTTGTTCCAGCAAGCAATCTGGTTGTGGGAGTTCAGTGTCTGGTACCGTAATTCACTACAACAGATTTCCAGAGCGGAGCGCATCTTCTGTGGAGAGCCGTGGGGACATATTTCATTGCCTTCAGATTTCACTATAGTGGACAGCTTTTGAAAGGCAAATCATGTACACAGCGAATCCTTTGATGAGAGATACAGTAAAGGCATCTGACAAAGTGCGGGATGCACACCTAGTTATGAAGAGATTGTGGATTTACGGGCTCATTAGTCAGATTATACTAGGGGGCCTTTTGCAGCAAATCAGTACAAATATTTTCAGGCAACAATGCATCCTCTGGCTGAGCTCCCCCTACACCCCCCCTCCCCCCCCCCCCGTCTCCTTCATTCAAATGCTAACGTGAGGAGGTTTGGATTTGCCATGTGGATAATTACGGCAAGACCTGGGCTTGAGAGGGCTCCCATCAAAGCGTCACCTCCTAAATTAGTTTAATCATGTCGGTCATTAGTCATCTTTCCTTGAGCCCCCATTTAAAGGGGATTAGAGAAAATCTTCCCTCTTTAGTGCTGTACCATAGTGATTAACCATCAGAAGTCGCAAGGCATTTTCAGATTGAGAGAGCGAAGCAAAAACTGACTAACCACAAAAGCCAAGCGCCCGCCGCTATGAACCAGGCCTGGCGCTCGCAGGAGATGAAGAATTATTAGTGCAACACCTGGGGTGCTAATTGATACACGCGGGAGCCCCTGGTGCAGGGCTGGAGATGAGAGCGAGGTCAGCTCAAGGAGCTGTTGTAAATGACATTGGGCAGGATCTTGTAATCCTTACTGGGAATTCTGCGCCACCAGGGAGTGAGTTAGTAGGGCATGGTTTGTTCTCTTTTCGTTATCTATTATCCCTCTAGCTCTTAGACAGATCTATCAACATATTCCCACGTACATACACAAAGAGACCGATGTGTAGACAGGCACATTTAGATACAGATTTGCACAGAAGTAGGCACCCCATATTAGCTGTGCTTAAATAATAATTCAATACTATCGCCCAGGGAGTGTTAATTACAGAGCATAATTCACTCTGATTCTACAGACCCCTGGAATAGTATCCTCATCCTGCCCTCGCTCCAATCCTGCCTGTTCTCCTGCAGCCTCCTCTCCCCTCCAGCCTTTGTCCAACTGCTCTCGGCCCAGTTTCTCCTGCCACTAACCTAGGAGGAGACCAACTGCTCTGGTTCATTAGACAGGAGAAGTCACTGCAATGCTCTGACTGAGAGGCCAGGGGTTTTCTCAGTGCCTGGCATTTACATTAAGCAGAGCTGTGAATGAACTCCTGACATTTCGAAGTTAGCCATGCCCAGCCAGTTGGCTGTTTGCTCTACTCCAAAGCCTGCCAGATCCCACCTGCCTGAGGTTTCACACCCTCTGGGATCCAGGCACCACCCGTTTGGAAATGCTCAGATGTCGTTCAGAACAGGCCACCCCGGCATCGCTCGTTTACAAGGCTGCCTAAAACAGATGTGACTGTTGGAGTTTTCATTGAAGGACTCACCACTCAGTCGTGCAGGCACAAGTGTGCTTGTGTCAAAGTTCACTCTGGGCACATGGAAAGGAAAGTGGGCCTGTGTATTAATACGGATACTGGATACACAGAAAGGAAAATAAACGCACAGCTGAGCACAGGGGGAAGGAGCTGGGGCAAATCTCACAGCAGCTGCTCAGCAGTCCTGGAGCAGCAGAACTCTGGACTTTCACTGAACCAGTGACTCGTAATTGTTCCACAAACGTGCAGTTTGCAGAACAACCTTTTGGGTTATAAAGTGACCGGAGGCCCCTGCAGGCGCTCAGGGCATTGAGCAAACATTTCCCAATACAAGACAACAACTCAAAACGCCCCCCAGCAAACACGGCAAAGGGCAGATCGGATCAAACCGTTCAAAACACAAATGGCATGGGAGGGCGTTGACATTCCTAGCCAGTCCAGAAGGGATCTGAGCAGCCGGGTTGGTTATTAATCCAAGGGATTGCTTTAGTGTGTGCTTGGAACGTATTAGACGGGCAGAACACATGCCACCGTCTGAATGCTACGCTCCCCGGTTCTAATCCAGCTGCCATTTGATTCAAGCAGCCCAACAGAGCAAGTTCTAATTATCGCTGAGGCTGGCTCTCCAAATGGCCCGGCGGGCGGGGGAGTTATCCGTGGAATGTGTGTTAGGATGTCACACCGCTTTTTAACCCAACAAAAGCCGGGAATAAAAACAACGTAAAAAAATAAAACCTTTTCTATAAAACCACAGTTGTAATCCCCTCCTGTCTGCACACCAGCTTTCCACAGCTAACCCTGCCCCGTGCCAGCCTCTGCAATAACCAGGGGAAACTAGCACTGGCACAAAACACTCCTGGTAGTGGCACACGGTGGGTGCACTAAAAACAAACAGCAGAGGCAAAGACGGGTCCCTTGTTTCAAAAGCTCCTGAATTCTGAACAGAGCATCTGGAAGAATTGGAAAGTGACTTACCCGTCGGTGTGCAAGGATCCCAAGGTAAGGGTCCCTGCAGTAAGCACAGGAGCCTTCGTGAGGAAGAGCGAGGAGCCAAGGAAACCTTCTTAAGAAAGAAAAGTGGCACGTGCATCCTTTGCCTTATAAATGGAAGTGGCATGGTGACTTGCCTTGGGTGCCTGGCAGAGGAACATGCTGGTGCCCGTGCGGAGGGAGACCACTGGGACTAGTGGAAAACATTCCCCTGGCTTGGCTTAACTCCTCCTATGGTAGGATACTGACCTTTCCTTGGCTGTGTTCCCAAGGTAAGAGCGAGAGCGCGCTCCAATGCAGGCATAGTGGGAGGAAGGGGACACATCATCCGGGCAAAGAGGGGAAGGGAGGCTGGCTGATCACTCAGCCTCCTGCCTAAAGCTTTTCCCAGGGAGAGGGTGAACAATCAGCCATTCGCAGAGAGGCTCTTCTGCAAAGCCGCAGCTTCCCAAGGCTCTCGGCAGCCGCTCCACAGACTCTCTGCCTGGACTCGCTAATGCCATTGCATCAGCCAGGACACCGGAGCATGCAGAGCAGAGGCAATTTCTTAGTAAACATGCCTTAAATAAAAGCCACCCTCAGTGGCTTCATCTGAGCTGCCTCTCTGAATTCAGCTACCTCCAGGGCTCCTGCTCCAGTTTTGGATTCAGCATCTGTGGAGAGGAGTCCTCGGTGCATTCTGTGTTAAGTAACGAAGGTTAATTTGATTTGATGCACCACTTCATTATCATAAACAGCTCACAGTATGTCAGTCGTCTGTAATTACAATTTCCTACAGCCGGCATCATGTTCATTTCCTGTCATTGATGGTGTTTCCCTATGATCATCTCACAGCTAAGCGCTTCTGCATGAACTTCCCTGAACAGTAATTAGGTGTCATTTATTCTGTAGCTGCTGGTTAGACTAATTTACAAAAATAGGACCTGGGATATTAAATTTACTTTTCATTATGGCTGCATTTGTGTCTGATTATTTGGATGTAATTTTGTGTGTGTGTATGTGGGGGAGGGCACAATGGGAGACTTTTCTTATAGCCCTGCTGTTAAAGTGGCTAAATCCTGTTGGATTCCCACCCCCGACTCACAGACAGTGAGTGCAAGGCATAGGGAGGGACCCAAGCATGCATAGGGGGTGGTCCCTCCCCTCTTACCAGTACACAGTGGGGGAATGACATGAGCTGCAGGCCACGTGGTAGGCTGCAAAAACCGGGCTATGTCCAGCGTGGTGCTAGGGGACGAAGGGGCTCCATACAAGCCGCAAGGTCAGCATGGAACCAGAGCTGCCTAAGCCTGGCACAGCCCTCCCCCGATCAGCGTTATCCCTGATCTCCCCATTGCTGCTCACAACCAGGGATAAAAATCACAAATACAACCCAACCGGGGCTCTGCAGTGTGGTGGAATAAACCCCTTTGGAATCTCCCCAGACTGCTAAGCACTCCCGACTCAGGGACCTTGTTCAGACAACTACCACCTCTCACCACAACACAGACCAAGGCTGCCAGCTCTCACCCATTATGGGCACGCGGCCATTTGGGAGAGCGGACAGTGAGTTCTGCCAATAGCCAGAGCAGAGGGCGTTCTGGGGAGCCAGCTAGGTCTGCAGCCTGTTAGACACCATGGAAACAATGGGCAGAGTAAAAAACTCCCACCAAGCAAAGGGAGCAGAGCAGCTCAGAGCTGTGAGGAGACCACAGAGAACATGGCTGGGATCTCTCATGCACCAGGGTAACGCCATGGGCTTCAGCAGAGTTGCCTTTTATTAAAAGCAGGATAAGCCAGACCCCCTGAGTTCCCTACGTGAGAGATGGTCTCTCCCCAACACCTTCCCTTGCCGCCCTTCGCCGCAGTGTCCCCGTATTAATAAAATCTCACACAATGGCCATGTAACCCTTCTGCCCGATGGTTAACAGCAGCAGCAAGGCCGGGTGCAATATATTTAGGGTCTCTCCGGATAAATAACTCAACTGTCAGCCAGTAGGAGGCTACTCGAGGAACTCCGAGGTCCTGCTCGGGGTACACCTCACCAAGGAGCTAACCCAGGCCTGGGCTAGCCTAGAGCCTCCAGACCGCAAACCCAGACTGGAGCCAGACCAGAGTTTTCATTTCCACACTGGTGCTGCACTCACCCTTGTGAGGTGCCTGGACTTTTCCCATGAGTCTTAGCACCACTGAGCCACTCGACAGATGGTTTCACACCACACTGCGGGAGGAGGTGCATGGCCTTCCTGGGATGAGATCGGAGATGTGTTCCCGGGACTCTGGCGCGAGGTCATCCGGGCTGTACCCCAAAGTGGTCAGCACCTGCTCCGTGCCCTCTGAATCAGTGCGCCAATACGGACACCATCCAGAGTCAAAAGCAGTTGCAGCATGAAACCGCTGGTCAGCTGGCAGCATGCTGGGCATACCATATCCCGGATGGCACCTCTGGTCAAGCGCTGTCAAAGCCCAGCAGCAATACAGCCGCCAGACATGGGGGTTTAATGCTGAACTGGTGCCTATAAACTGGTACGCGACTTCCAGTGCAGAAGGGAGTAGGAAGAGGGCAAGAAAATACAGCCCTGAAGGAATTGTGGGAAGGCATTGGAGGACTATCAGCCCCTGAATTAATCGGCCTGCATCCACATTGCAAAGGGGGCAGGTAATGAGCCGCGCTCCAGCCCACCCCCACCCCACACTCGGGGGGGGGGAGGAGGGGAAGCTCGGTTGGGGTAACAGCTGAGTAAGGGAAGCAGGGAAGACAGACCCTCTGGGCCACGGCGCCTGAGAACACACTCCTCTTGCTTCCCCACTGGCTGCAACCTGCTCCGCCAGCCTGACCGACGGAGCTCAGGCGGCCGATTGTTACTGGCAGGGCTGCTGGTGGGACTCTCTCCGAGCACGTTCCCTAGGGGCTGGGCTGGATTCCAAGCCGAGCGCTGCTGTCGTCCAGGCTCCTGGGGCGGAGGCTGAGCCAGGGAGAGGCCTGGGATGCTAGGCTCTGGCTCTGCCGTATGGGCCAAGCTCTCCTCTCGAGCCCTAGACTTTACAGGGGTGGGGCGGCCGCGATGGAGGGGTTCACCGCATGCATTGATGTGGCAGCTCGTCCGTCTGTCCTGGAGGCTCTGCCTTTCCTGCCAGGAGGAATCACAGAGCTCAACGTGGACAAGCCGGTCTCCGAACAGGACAATGGAGGGTCTTTAGCCAGGCTTCCTCTGCCTACCTGCCCAGCACCCATCTCTCACACGCCTGGCTCGGGTCCTGCATGCTCCCAAGAAACGGTAATCTATGGAGAACAAGCCCTGCAGCTCCTACGGCTCCTGCATTCACACCATTCAATTCACACCATTCTCTCCTCTTGGGAGATCACCTCCCAGCCCAATAAACCCTGCTGTGACACCCAGGCCTATTCCCACCTAGGGCTCCGGGCTACTGCCTCTGTCCATCTCTGGGATCTACCACCATCCAATGCTCTGCAGCCATTTGGCTACTCTAAGAACTTGATCCCCTTCGTCTCTCCTCCTTGTTACTTCTGCCCTGACAGCGGCTGACTTGGGTCTCTTCTCCAGCGTGTTTCTGGTCTGTATCCAGCACTCAGATGCTATGGCAATTACAACAACACACAGCTGCCCAAGGGGGTGACTTGCACGTTACTGCCCTAACAGCAAGCACCCTACCCTGAAGGCTTCCAGACTCATCTCTCTGGGGACCGCGAGAGAAGCAGGCTCAGAGGCGGGAGACAAACCCTGAGACTAATGACCAACAGCTCGGACAGCCTCGCTGGCAGGTCTAAGGAGAGGCACATTTTCCCCAAGTGCTGACAGAGATGCTCAGTTAATAAGATGTAAATGCCCTCTGTAATCGCGGACCGGGGCTCGGCAGTAACCGAGGACTTTTCCGGTGCTGACAGTGCATCAAACAATGCAGTTGCTTTAGGCGGTGGCTCTGACCCCACTGCTCTATTCGTGTAATTCTGTTCCATGACTGGGGAACAGCTGGAGGCACTTGAATGTCGAATAAGGCCAGTATTTCTTTTATTCCACACTGGAAAGCTGTGAGCAGCTGCCAGTCTTACAGCCGGAGAGGGGTTGTTTCCATCAGTCAAGGGTTCTCTGCCTGGACCCGACTTCCCTGAACATCGCATTTCAACATCCACTCTGCCAGCGTTTCCTTTCCAGAAATCCAGAGTCATGCCGCCAAAGGACAGCGATTCTAACACCCCCCACGGGAGATGCCAGGGCAGCAGGAACGCACAGTGTTAGGGACATTCCACCCACCCCTGCTGCCATAACAGTCTTTGGCAGTGCCCAGGGAAGCCCAGGTCACTGGATTCCTGGTACACAGGACAGCACGGGAGCATTTCATCCCGTTTCATTTCATACCTGCTGCCCAGGTAAATTAGGGCAGCAGTGAAACAGTTAACCTGGCAGCAGGCAACTGCTATTCATTCATCTCTACATTGCGAATATGCTGTCAGTGGATAGGCAAGCAGGAGGCTGGGGGGCGGCGGGGGGAGGGTAACAAATTATCTCAAGTATTAATGACCCAGTGGTGGCGCAGAAGGCAGCAGGCCTGCCACTTTTAATTGAATGAAATGATTCGGCATCAAGTTCCATCATGTGGAACTCGCCGGGAACAATGGAATGTTTAAACAGGACAGTATTTTACAGAGAGCGCGTTGCAGTTTAATTATTGTATCCACGCTACGGAGCGAGCTTCCACGACACAGCGATTTATTCGCGCCCGTGCAGTGGGTGTGAGAATCAGCCACCCAGCAGATGTCTATTTCCATTTAGATGTCTGTAACAATGATTCTACAGAGATAAAAGCAGCCGGGGCTGAAGCTAGCCAGTGTTTTCTATGGTATTAAAAAGTCATCTAAGATGAGACACATGGAGTAGTGTAGCACTGTGGTTCATGACCATAATCACTGAAGCAACAGAAGCGAAAGCTTTAACAACCCTCCCCAACTGCCACCACCAGTGAATCTTCTACTCTGTTAAAGTAACAAAAAGCTGGAAGTTTATGAGGAGGATTTTCCCAGCAGCCTATTAAAGGAAGGCCCTGCCTTGGCAGAGGCAAAGGGAATGTGTGCTGTTGATACAGCAGGAGCGTGAAAGCTTGTGTCCCATACAAAATGCTCCAACCTTTTGCTCTGAATGGTCTCCGATTGAATTACATGCCTGTGTAGGGGGAGGAGAGGAGAGGTGGGATTGGTTTTATTTTATCAATTATACAGATGTTTGATATCTCTCTTATTTGTAGCCAGAAAAACAGGACAACACGGGCACGTTCTGTAAATATCAAAACCCTAGAGAAGACAAATCCCTCAATGCTACAAGGGTCAAAAGCAACACAAACCTGGTAGAAGGAAAAAATTTGTTTTTGTGAAGTTCAAACGAATATAATAAAAGCCCAGAGTTTGGGTTTTTTAACTAGATGGGCCAAATCTCCAGCTGATTTAAACTGGCTGGTCTCCACTGAAGTCAACAGAGCTCTGCAGATTTACACACATGAAGGCTCTGGCCTGTCTGTCTTTAAAGAAGTTCGTTCATTTACAATCCTTTCTCCAGCCAGAGCGTCCGAGTGCTGGATGGGCACCGAGAACTCCTAGCACAGGTAACAATTAAAATACAGCACCACACCATTCAGCCACAGCCAACCCTTCTCGAACCGCCAGACAGGACAGCGGCATCCACTAGAGAGGTGCCAGGCAAGGTAGGGATCCCTAAATAGGGACTGTTATAAGTGTGAAGGGTGCCTTGCCTCGGTTGGGCTATGTTATCTAACACAGTGTGCCTTGCCTGGGTGGGGCTTGTTATCTGAGACAGGTAACGTAGGAGTTTCCCTGCCATGGGGGAGGGAGGAGGCAAAAGCCAGAGAGTTCCATCTTGGCTGGTCTCCAGGGAGGAGGCAAAAGCCAGAGAGTTCCATCTTGGCTGGTCTCCAGGGAGGAGGCAAAAGCCAGGGAGTTCCATCTTGGCTGCACATGAGGCAGGAGGCTTGCCAAGGTAGCTGGCAAGGGTTCTAGACCATCTTTGGCTATAAAGATGGCTCTACCTTTTTCTGATACTTCTACTTAGCTAATGTGAGTATTACCATTTGATTCTTCTATTAAGCCGTGCCTTTTGGGGTGTTCTTTCCTTTTCAGAACAAAGTGGGGAACCCCAAATGTAAAGTGTCTGTATCTCTGCTTTAACCTTTTTCTTTATTAAATTTTCTAGTTATAAAACCATCTGGTTTATTTCCCTTAGGGTTTTTCTCTGCTTCCAGTCTGGGAAGGGGGAAGGGAAGGGAATAGGAACCAGGGCAGCTAGGGGCCTAGCTGGAGTGTGAAGACTGTCTCTCCTTACCGTCAGGTTAGACGGGGGAGGGAGGAAGCAGTCTCCAGGTGTCTGCCTCTCAGGTACAGAGAGATGGGGTGGGGGAAGTCTGCCTTCAGCCGGGGAGGGTGAAGGACAGAAAGCAGCCTCCAGGTATCTGACTTTGAATCCCAGGAAGGGGTACAAAGTTAGGGTCTGGCTCTCAGGTTGAGAGAGACAGGGTTAAGGGAAGTCTGCCTTCAGCTGGTCAGGGTGAAGGGAAGCAGTCTTCAGGTTTCTGACTTTAAAACCCAGGGAGGGGGTACAAAGTCAGGGTTAGGGGAAGATCGGGGGCCCCTCCAAGGTTTTGGAAATATACCCGATTGGTGGCAGTGATTGGTGACCCCAAGACCCCCAACTGGCAAGGTGTGGGTGTGGGGGGAAAATGACTTGTTGGTCTGGCATAGAAGAGGCCCAGCCTTTGTACTCAAGAGCATAGAGGCTGGGGGTAACCCCCTCTTACAGGGACGGACGCGCAAAACACTTGAGACAGAAAAACACCAGCACATTTTCTAATGAACATAAGTATGAAGAAGCTGTTGGGTAAGGAGTACAAATGACCCCCTGACTAAGGACACACTGGATTCAAAGCTAAGCCTTTAAAGGCTCTGACTCTGTGCACATATCCATCCCCCTCCGGTCGACAAGCCGGGACGTGAAGGCTTCAGTTCACGTTTTCATGGCGGTGAGACGGCCCCCCCCTCCTTGGGCGCCAGGGCATGCAACGCAGGCTGCAAGATGGAACCCAGCTGGATCTGTTGCTCCAAACAACGAATGGCAAGAACGCTGGATTGACTCTGAACACCGGGGAACGTTCCAGCGCTCGCTTGTATCAAGCGGGACGGCCCCTACATACAACGCTTTCTCTGCCAGCGCTGCTGGCTCCCTGCCACCTCTCCCCGCTCGTGCCTGGTGAAACAAAAAGGTTCTAGTGCGTATTTACAAAGCAAAGTGACATTGTCACAAGATGCCTTTACACACTGCAGAAAGGCAGCCTTGGCGCAGCCCCCATTCACAGGGACGCGAACAAAGAGCTAGTCAGAGAAAATCATTTCTATTTATCGTTCGTTTCTTCTTTTTTTTTTTAATTGAAATATCCATAGACCTGAACGGATGGTATTTGCACTGACTGCTGAATTAGCAGAGTACTAGACTGTAACAATATAAAATATATATTGTTAAAAGCCACTTAAGGCTCTCTCTCTGGAAGGGCTTCCTGAACTTTTGAACAAGAACCCAGGGGACAGTCCTTTATTACCACGGTGACCAGGGTCAATTGCTCTAGAACGGAGAAAATTATGTAGGAGGGTGATCAGCCTATTATACCATTAACACATCCATTTCTTGAGCTGCTGATCTGGCCTCTGTCTTTATTGCATTGGGAATTTGCTGGCATTTTATTCAGTACCTAGCTACATTCACAACAACAACAACAACAACAACAAAAGACCAGATAACAGGTTTGCTTTGACTAAGTTATAAAGGAAGCCTCTCATTTCTCAGCACTTATTTTAACTATTTTGTTTTTATGCTTTTCTTACATGGTGTAAATAAAGGCACAAATTGCAGGTCTTTAATCTACAGAGATACTTCAGATTGTCGAAAATCAAATTTAGTTATTACCACCTGAATCTCGATCTCCCTTTAAGTGTAAGAGCTCGCACTGGAAATGCCTGATGAACTAGCGGAGCCTCTCCTCTGAAAGTGATAAAGCATCAAATCTCGAAAATAAATGGGCTGTTACAGCTCTAGGCACCCTGTGGTTACAATACGGCAAGGAGAGGCAGATAGTGCTTTGGAGAAAGAGGGCATTTATTCCTGTCTGTCAAGACTTGGGAAAGATGGAGAACATACAAGAGACAGAAATTAGTGTCTTAATCTAGTACATTTACGCTCTTCGCTTTCTTAAATGCCTTTTGGCTAGTCATTTTCTTGCATCTGATGTTTTATTATCACATCTCATATGACATTTTCAGATACTTATTAAATCAAGACTGGGGGTTTCTGCTTTGTGTGCAGCGTCTGATAGCGAATTCCGAGACCAAGCGAAAAGGAGCGGGGCAGATGGAGTATGCTGGGAGGTACTGGCCAGAGTCTGTCGTCTCTCACATTGGTCTAAAGCCTGAGTGCAGATTTCCAAGGGCATGACAGATCAGAACCTGGCCCAGTGCCTGCGCGCAGCAGGGGACGGAAGAACACACCTACCCTGCAGGGCGCTGGGATTGCGCGAGGCAAAGCAGGGGCCGGGCCGCAGCAAATTCCTGCCAGGGTGAGACACTTCGGTTTGAATACCCATTGTCTGGTAGGTTAGTAGCAGAAAGCTACTTGTTTTCTTACAGAGTCAAAAAACTTCTCTAGCACATTCAATGCTGATGAAGTTGCCAGATTCCCCCTGCAGGTGAGTCCTCTTGTTAGCCCCATGTGGCCCTCTCAGCCTTGGGGTGGGGAGGGGGGAAGAGTTTAAGCTTCAGGCTAGTCAGTGCCTGTGGCAGAAGTGCCCTTTGAGATGTGAACCCCACTGGAACCTCGAACAAAGAGCCACCAAATGCACCACACGAATCCATCAATTTTCCATCCCCACAGGCCAGGGCTGGATTTGAACCAGTGCCTTCCAGTGAAAGGCTCGATTGCACCCATCAGCCACCCCACCGCTGTCAGGAGGAGATGGCTGGGCAAACCTCTCCCTTTAAAAACCATAAATAACTGTGTGGCTGAACAGATTAATTTAAAAGAGAAAAGCCCACACAAGGTGCCAGACAGCTGCTCCCACCCCTGGAATTGGTCCCACCCCAAGGCCTGCCCTGGCACACTGTAGGCGTCTCTAGCTGCAGGTTGTGAGGGAAGCCAGGTACGAGACTGTCCTGTGCTCCCTCTTCTGGCCACTGGTGTGTACCGAGCACACGACTCACAAGCTGAGGGCTCAGCCACAGGTGCCCTAGAAATTAAGCGCTCCCCTGTATAGCCTTCCTCTGAAAGGAAGAGTTCTCCTCCCCCACTCAGTTACAGCTACTCCCTTGGACGGGTGAAATCCCTGTGGGTGGCTCCCGCAGGTCATCGGGGTGAACAGGGAAGTGTCCGGGGGCTGTTTTGTATCACGCACTTAGTCCTGGTCTCTACTCCATTTGTTCTGAATATAGATCCCAGTGCTGCCCCTGCTGGGGAACTGGCAAACTGGGTGCGCTAGTGCAGACGTGGCTCCACGCAGCTGCCCGCATTTTAACCGTGTCCTCTAGCCCTGCTCCAGGCGGTCTGTGCGAGCACCTCCACCGACGGCGCTAGGGCTGGAGTAGGACCCGGTGCAGACACAACCCTTCGGTGGCAAGATTGCAGCCCAGCCTGATCTTCAGCTGAAGGGAATCCCGCCGCTAAGCCCCCCCACCAAGGCTCCGGAGGTCAAAGCTGAGCCTTTCAACCCACGCAGCAGGGACGGGATGCCGAGAAATGGGCAGTTTGCACGATCGCTGGGCCTTGTCCTGTTTAAGAACTGGGAGGTCCACCCAGAAAGGAAGTGGCAGCCAAAGCCAAGCGTGGCAGGAAGGAAGGTATTGCTAGCCCTGCTGCTCTCTGGGGGTCCAGGAGCAATGAAGTTTCCAGTAGAATCCCGAGGCTGCACCTCTCATTGTCCAGCACGCTGAGTGGAAGCAGAGATCAAAACTCCAGCCGACCAGGGTCATTTCCACGTTACTGGGACAGAGCCTGTCAGCCGCCCTCCAGCCAGGAACCCAGTTCACTCAGGCAGCAGGGAAACCACTTTGTTTACATCTATTTGGAAGGAGATGTAGCGCTGGGACCGACCGCATATTGGGGGCACGGATCCCTTGAGATCTCTCCATCTCTCCTGGAACTTACCCAGATGCTGAATAAAAGGCAACGGAGTCAAGCCCAGAAAGACTCCACAAGAGAGGGACCTCAGTGAGCAGACGCAAAGATCCACCACAACCCTCTGGGTTCTACCAGCTTGAAGTGACTCTGATTATAGTCACTGCCGTGACAGGTGTGCAGCACCCTTGCAACCAAGAGGTCAGTACCTGCTGGTAGGTCCGGGAATCTTAGCCTGAACACTGGACCCATGCCCACTCCAACAGGGCTTCAAGCATCATCTCTGTGCCTAGCCAGGACGGGGTCAAAGCTACAGGGGCTGGCCTGTCACCACCTTCTGGGTGACCTTAGCTGGGAGAGAGTTGAGGAACCAGGCGAAGGTGAGCCATATCGTCAGCATGGAGGGATGCGCTAGCACCAAGCAGGGCCTGGATGTTGACGCATTAGTAAATTGCCCCTCCGTTTTCAAATGGCAACAATCCCATTCCTTGAGTGGAAAACCAGCAAGGCCAGTGATGGAAGAATCCCAGTCCGTCAGTCGGTGGCCCGGTTCCTCACCGGGTTACGCTGACTTTTAAGGCCAGAAGGGGCCACTTCAGTCTGACCTGCAGAGCACAGGCCAGAAAACGCTGAGCAGAGCTTTTCAAATGATTGACAAGGGGTCAGTGCTGGAGAATCCAGCTGTTCCCTCCGTGGCCTCAGATCAGTGGAATGCACAGGAGAGCCAGGCCCCGGGACATTCCTAGGATGTAAAAGCCCCGCAGCTCCAGGCAGCATTGGTGCCCACCTGGCCTATCAGGTTCACTCTCTTGGGCCCTCTGAAACCCCATTTCCCTCGCTCTCAACACTGCTTCTTTACCTGCCTGTTACCTCAAAAGGCCACCCGGACACAGAGAGAAAACTCCTGGAGGAGATCCAGTTTGCCAAGACTCAGTTTGGAGCAAATCTTTGGGAGCCCATTAGAACCCTGCAGCAAAGCAGCTGCAACAGCAGCAGCGTGAAAGCAATCCCCGGTAAAACGTCCATCTCCAATTTCGTATCCATCTTGTATCCCCTTCCACTTCTCTTCCCTTTGCCATACTGTGCAGGGGGGACCGCCCCCCTGCCCAGTGCTGCCCAGTCCGGTTCTTGAATCGCAGACAGCGACATTTCAACTTCTCAGCAGGATACTTTTCACAAACTCCAACCCCTAATCCCATGGCTCACCCCTGGGGGATGCCTGGCTGAGCAAACACTCCATTTGCTGGCTGCCTTCTTAATTACTGACCATTTGTTAACAGCCTCTGACAAATTAAATCTTAATTCCTCATGCTAATCAGGGAATGTTGTTCTCCTGAAGTCTCCTGCAGTTTACAGCTCCCAGAAGCGTCCACCTCTCCCAGTCAGTATGGCAGAAAGCAGCAGCAGCTCCGAAAGCCACTCATTCAGGACATGCCTGATTTCTCCACCTGCAACACAGGAACTTTCCACTGAACGATGTTTAAAAATGGGGAGGTAGGAGAGGAGCGCGCTGGCTCCATGGCCCACTCTGTCCTTGGCCTCTCTGGTGAGATCCACAATGCTGTGTTGTGTGAGATTTATACGTTCTAGACAATGAAAATGTAGTGCATGGTAAAAAATGTCTAGTTCTACTCTAGGTGTCCATATCCTATAGCTAGGGTTGCTGGAAACACGGGCCAGGGAAACGCCGCAGCCAGAACGCAGCCTCTCCCTAGAGTTCAGGTTTTTTCAGAATTTTAAACTTACTTGGTAAAACAAAAACATGAAAACCCCAAGCCCGCCACTCTGTGGCACCAGGAATGCTTGACAGTTAGAAGTAGCAGCAGTAACTAGGTGCACTGAATAAAGGTCCTTACGGACTGTGAAATCCATTGAATTAGAAGATATGCATGGGGGAGGGGTGTTATGAATATATTTATTTATATGAGAAATGATCAAATTTAGATGTACTGAATTTCAGTGTTGACTCTGGTCATACATAGCAGAATAACTTTTTAAAAATTACAAACCTGTATTTCAGGGTGGGGTTTTTTTGGGCTGAAACAATACAAAGGATTTCGGGACATGGGGGTGGGGGCGGGGGGGTCAAAGGAAGGGAAAATGGGGAATTTGAAGTTATGGAAGACAAAGGGTGGTTTTGGCCTCACTGAAGGTTTTGAACTCCTGATTACTCTGCTATAAACAGGGAAGAATGTGGGCAGCCGTGGCAATAAATCAATCAATCAATCACAAAAAAAAAAGGGAATCAGAGAGGTAGCCGTGTTAGTCTGGAATAGCAGAGGTAAAAGTCCTGTGGCACCTTAAAAAAAGGGGGGGGGGGGTTGGAGCCGGGTTTGGAATCTGTGCAGCTCCCAGGGTCTGCAGACTTGCATGGGAAGCCCCAAGAGAACAGCTTCCTTGGGAGAGACCTGGCACGGCTGGTAATACAGCAAGCACATGCACCGGCCCTGGGTACTTGGCACGACCAGTTCCAGGGGCAGCAGGGGGATGCTGTACTCAGCTATAAGAACAGGATCGAATGCTTGATTCCAAGAACGAGTGCCGTTTCAGGGTGGAACGTCAACAGAGCAGATGGCCAGTCCCTGCTTTCCCCTCAGGCTGGTTACCACCTCACCTCTGCTGTTGCTCCCCAAGGAGGGAAAACAGCAGTGCTGAAACACGGGTTCGGCCAAGAGACGGGACGGCCTAGAAATCAGCAGCAGAAAATCAGACTCATTAGATCACTGAAAAGCTGTGAGCTTGGTGGGGATGCCCAAGGTCAAGTGTCCCCTACAACAACAAAAGGCTGATTTTCTAGTGCTCATTAGTAGTGAGCTGGGCCACGTGACCTCTGGTTAGTGCCTCTATCTCACCCCCCCCCCCCAAGCTACCAAAATGCCTCCGCAATGGCCGGGCTCAGAGCAGGACCCCATCCGAGGAGGGAGTTTTTAGTTCTTAAACACGCTGGAAATGCAACTAGCTCAGAGCGGCCCGTCAAATTCAGAGCGGCCCGTCAAAACGAGGGTTTCGCCTCATTCCGCCCTCTACTGGGAAATCTCCCCTCAGGAATTGGTGTAATCTCCCCTCACAAACCCAACTCCTCATGCTGGCCTAGAGCTCAGTGAGGCCGGAGCCCCTGAATGCAGTGGGGTGGTTAGTGGGGGAGGCATGTCAACACCAGCACCTGGTAAGGAGCAGCGTGCTCCTGGCTCCGCTTGGACTAGAGAATATCAGGGTTTTCCTCCCAGCCTTCAGCACACTTGTTAACAACACTATCATTAGCTTAACGTTTACTACAAGGAGAGAGACAGTCTTAGCACTGGCTTTTGAGACAAATGGGGGAGTCTAACTAAAGGCTGCAGGCTGGGTTTGGAAGAGGGGAAGATTTTACATTGCGGTCTCAGATCAGGGAGCCTTAGCCAGGGATGTACAGAAGCAGAGAGGGACACAGGTGCAGGAGCTTTTTCAATGAGTTGTCCTTAGACTCTAAAAGTAAGGGACCAATTCAGCGAGGAAGAGGGGTTCCGCTAGGTGGTATTTTTATAGCACAGCTGCCTCTAGATGCAATGTCACTCCAGCATGCTGACCAACCCACAAACCAGACCCGGGGAAAATTCCAAGACACCCTTGTTTAGGAATGGGCCCGTTTCCAGATGCATTCCTCTTGCTCTGGTTCGCCTCATGAGCGATTTCATTTAGAAGAGAGAGTCCTTTTAAAGTTACCTGCCCTTTCACTTACAAATGCACAAGGAATGCCTTGTCCCCAAAAAGAACAAGGTCCAAGATACAACAGAGCGTTACCTTGTCCCTCGTTTTAGGGCAGGGGGAATACAGAGTCCTACGGCACCTTGTCTGAGACCGGGAAGATAACGTAGGAAACCAGGTACAAAAAAAGCATCTGCCAGAGTGGTGAAAACAAGCATTGTATCCTCCTGCAGACAGGACAGCAGGGATGAGGCCTGGAAGGAAGTAGCAGTGGGGAACAGAGAGCAGGCTTTGGAGTCAGGTGTTGGAGGGTATGAAGGATTTAAGCTGAGATTTGAAGAGAGGCAGTAGTAAACAGGCTGGAGTGGGAAAGGCATCACATACACAAGCAACTGCCTCCCAGCTCTGGGGAGTATTAACCTACAGAGCAGGGCACTGGGCACAAGAGAAGGTAGATGTGAGGCCACTGATCAGTTATGGAGAAAGACTGGATTTGAGATGAAGGGGAAGCAGGGAAGGGGATGGACAAGTGTGATCTGATTCCATTTCCTGCTGAGAGTCCAGTATGGCTCCCCGACTGACTCCCTGGGTGTTCAAAGAGCAGAGCTTTAGAAAGACCACAACACAAGGGGAAATCACACTAGCAGGTCTTCGACATAAGGTGGGAACAAGGATTTGGCAGAGACACATTCTAGCAACACTCCAAAGACGGAGGTTTACAGGGAACAGAGAAGTGGGAGGAAAGAAATTTCTGGCCTGGAAAGAACAGGAACAGTTTGAATTAAAGCGCGTGAGAGAGGAGTGAAGACCTGGGTGGAAGAATGGGACCCTCTGGAGCATTTAGTTGCAGAATGCTCTGGTGCGCCCCGGAGATTGTGAAGTCGAGAGACAGACCGATGAGTAGAGAGCAGAGGGCAGGTGTGGATTAGGCTATGCAGACGTCCGGTGCTTCAAAGGGAGCCTTGTCATCCTGGCTCCCCCACACCTCAGACACTGTCTTGCAAAGTGAGGCAAGGAGGCGGGAGAGCTTGGGCCCAGAGGAATCCTCTCAGGGCCCGAAGGGGCAGGAGGCTGCACGCAGTTAGGAGAGCCTCCCACAAGGCCTCTGGGGAGACCCGCTCTCCACTCACTCACAGAAAGCACCGAACGTCTGTGTTACTTTGTGGTGGGCTGGGGCCACGGCTTGAGTCAGCAGCCAAAAGTGCCTGGGACGGTGGTGTCTGGAAGTGCTCGGCAGCCGCTTCGGGGACAGGCGTGTCTGCGCGCTTGCCACAAGACTCTCTGGGACTGGGCTCTGCCAGAGGAGCTGCCTGCACAGACACGACCTCCAAAGCTGAAGCGACTGTGGCAGCCGCTGGAGAAGATGCTCCAGGACTGAGCCGTAAGCCCAGTTTTCCACAGCAGAGGAGGCCAGGGCACAGTGCAAAGCTACACTGGAAATGGGAAGAGATCAAGGTCAGTGTATCCGCAGAGCGACCAGCGGGGGAGAGTAACAAAGGCTCAGGTCACTGGGAGAGCTCGGAGTAGAAGCCAGGAGTCCTGATGCCCAGCTCTTCCCACTACAGGGGAGCAAACTTGGTTCATTAATACGACTTTACTTCCTACCAACATCTCCTATGTCTCATTAAAGTGACAGAGTCTTGTAGCACCTTAGAGACTAACAGATGTTTAGGAGCATAAGCTTTCATGGGCGAAGACCCACGTTCATCTAATGAAGTGGGTCTTTGCCCATGAAAGCTTATGCTCCTAAACATCTGTTAGTCTATAAGGTGCTACACGACTCTTGTCGCTTTTGCAGATCCAGACTAACACGGCTACCCCGCTGATACTATGTCTCAGTAATTTATATACACCAGAATGAAAGATGCTAATATGTGCTGGAGTTCATAACAGATCCCCACATTTAGGTCCAGATGTGCAACCAGTTGTTCAGGTATGGTTCTGACCCAAGAGGGGGGTTTATAGTAATCTCTGGAAAACACAGAGCAATCCCCCTTTATGGAACAATTGGTAGAGCCCTGCAAATCTGCAGGTATCTGCTTTTTATCTGTGGATCTCCACATTCGTGAGGTGGATCCCCACGGACCATGTTTGCGGATTGGATATGGATACGATTTTGTAACCGTGCAAGGCCCTAACAATTAGTATTGCTCTGAAAGGGATCGTTACACCTGCCTGTTGGGGTAGGTGTGCAGTTTGAGTTACCCTATAATCCTCCATCTTGGTTGAACGCCTCACCAAGTCCACTACACGTAGGATGAAGAGACAATGAAAATACTGTTTCACAACATCCTAGACCCAAGTCTGGCACGTCTACAAGTGTTGGAGGGCCCGAGTTTATGCTGCAATTTCAGTTACATTCACATCACTACACTGAGGAAGTCCAGGTCCCAAAACACCCAAACAATTTACAGCTAGAGAAGAATGTCAAGCTTTAAAAAGACCTATAGATGAACGACTGAACGAATGGAGTCCACAGGAGTTTTCCCCAAGTCCTACCAGGCTGGTATAGCTGAAGGTAACAATGACCTGATGTATCTTGCAGCAAGTTTGACCTGGGTTATCTCCCTATCAGTGCTAACCTTGGCACTCACTTAACTTCCCTCCCTTTTTCTCCTTTTTAATCATGTTGGGGAATGTTCAGACGGAAGGTTTCAATGGAAGGAGAATTTTCTGCTCCTGAACAATTGCAGCACAATTGAAACTGCACACAAATACACTGTATTTGAACAACACCCTATTGGGAGAGCTCAAGAAATCAGCCCATGCCTGGGACTTTTGGGAGCATTTCTGACATATAGGGGAAAGTAAGACCTGGGGTTTGGCTTGGCTTTTTTGGACAGGAGGGGGAAGTTGTTGGTTCATTTTATCCTTTGTTCACTGGGACCATGCAGAAATTCCACAGATTCATCCGAACAGCAGAAAGAAATGATTCTCCAGCAGTGAAGCCGCGAAAGTCGTTCCTCTGCGGCTGATTTAAAGGGTTACATTTGTGATGGCTGGCAAGTGTGAGGAAGGAGCAGGGCGGACATTTATGCCAATTAAAGAGCTTGCAGAATTCATACCCCAAAATGGAAAATCCTGACTACAAACATGGAGCTTTATTTACCTAAGCAGCAGCAGACTGCGTTGGAGGGAAGTGAATGTAAAATACAATCAAAAGCCCTGAGCAAAGAAAGCTGATTGGCAGGAGCATTCAGCAACACAGAGAAATCCTCCTTTTTTTGCAAACATCTTTCGAAATGCCTCTGCCATATGGCTTCCCTCAGTGACACAAAGGGGCTAATTATTGCACAGGAATGTCCCAGGTATTAAATATGGGATCACCACAGTTACAATGCCTCACCAGAAAGACAATTCACAGTCCGGGTCAGCTCCAAAGAGCTGCTGTAGACAATTAGTTCAAGGACAAAAATATATATGTTACTGAGGCTGAAAACAGAGGTGGATGCTGCTGCTGCTCAGATCTCAATCCATTGTTTTCCCCATATCACTAACTGCGCCTGATTAATTTTACTTTTCTCTCGGATTTCTCTGCTGGCAATAAATGGGGAACAAAGGCATGTGCCTGGACAGGAGCAGTAATTCATCAGCACCCTTCAGAGCTGCATGCAGCTGCCCTCTTCTCAGCATGGCTGCCAGTTGTACCAGACACTAATTCAGCCGAGCCCTCTTTTCCCATGGTCTCCACGGAGATGGCAATGGACTTGCATCCTAATGAAGTGGTGGCTGGTATTGCCTCAAGCCTGCAAACCTGGGAAGTGGGTCTCGCAGGGTCCTTTTAAACTTGGACTTGGAGCAGCGCCGGGAATGGCACTCACGTAATTAAAGCTACAGCCCTCTGTTCTTTGCCAAGTACATTTGCAGGGCAGTTCATTAGTGTGCAGAATCAGCCCGAGGAAATGAGCAGCCCCACCCCTTGCAGGGATATTACTCGGGAGGAGCACCGAGACACTGACTAACTTGTACTTTTATTTTGGTGCGGCTGGGACCATTTAATGCCGAAATAAAACGAGCATTGTCTGCGAGTTGCCACTTCAGGATGACAGCCCGGCGCTGAACAATGTCCGCGACCGGCACGGATCAGCCCTGCTCCAACAATTTGTCACCCAGAGGCACCCGGACACAAAATACAAAAACCAGTCCCACACAGGAGAAAGGATTGTGATCCCAACATCAGAGCACTAGCAGGCAGCGGAGGCGAGACGGTCTGTCTGACTCCCAGATGGAAGCATTCCATTACAGAGCGTCACAATATTGGCACCGATTCAGTCACTAGGGCTGTGCCGCGGAGGCTCCACGGAGAGAGAAAACAGAAAACGGGCACCAAAAAAATTAAACAAATTAAAATCCCCAACCCGGAGCCGTCCGCTAAAATGTAAAGAAATGCTTCATCTGCAGTGAGGCATGTTCATCGCCGCTCTCCTGGGCTTGACAGCAGATCCCATGGAGAGGGCGCCTTCACATTTATTTGATGAGATTGCACGCATATTTACACTTGGCTTTGCACCATGCATGCTAATGAGTTACTCCAGGAAAGCTGCGCAAATTAATTGCTCAAAGTATCCGTTAACTTACCAAATTGGGAGTCGTGATGCAAAATGAGAGGGCAGGATTTTGTAGCGCACTTCTGTGGCACGGTGCTACCCAGGTCTGGCAGGCGAGTTGTGGCAGGGAGCTTTCTAAACCTACAGGATCTCTCAAGACTAAAGGTAGGGACTGAGCTATAAAAGGGCTGGTGGAAAAAAAAAAAAAAAAGGAGAGAGAGACCTGCTTATATTTTTGTATTTAAATTTTTTTTTTGAGCTCACGTAGCATTTAGGGTCACATGCTGCCTTTAGCATCAGTCTGTACTGTCACGTGATCAAGGTCATCAGTCACGTGACAAGCAAACCTGATGAAGTGCCACTAAGAACCATTTAGAATCAACCCTAAAAAACTTAGTTGTAAAAATTTAATTTATAACAGGTTAATGAAATAATTAATTTTGAAGGAGACGTCTAACCTTTAGAACTACATTTTTTGGAGGGAGGGGCGCCGGGGGAAGAGGCGAATGAAATGCCAAGGTTTCGATGAATATTTAATACACCCTCCTCACCAGCTCCTGCAACTTGGAGCTGTGCCAGCGTCATTTGAATTCCATCCTTTGTTAATAACTAAATTGACGCCTCTGTTGCTATTCAATGTTTGCAGCTCTATCAAGCTGTAATCTGTCATGCAGGATACCGGAGGAAGCATAACTCAATAGAGCACACATCCATTTTCAACCCATACTGCACCCGCTCTGTACAAAGCACTGGGCGCATCTGTCCTGCCGACATTCCTCAGTGGGGTGCGGGGTTCCCCCCCCCCCTTTATTGTTTTAACAATACATTGAACAGAACCAAAAAAATTAACAGGAAAAGGTGCAATTTGGAACACAGCATTCCGTATTATTTGTAAATTTACAATTAAAAAAAATGTAATAAAAAAATAAAATATCCTGATCCTAGACACAAAAATCTCCCCAAATCCCGCTACAAATTATAAATCACCTCATGTTACAAACCCATGGACACTTGGAGGATTGCTGGTCAAGCTACAGCAATCCATACAACAATCACAGCAAAAACAGCAGCAGGAACCGCACAATGAATGAGAATGGTAGAAAACGGTGTGGAATCCCAGGGACGGGTGACTTGTTCCACAACTCAGTGACCAGGCTGCACAAACATACAACCACCTCATTCTGCATGTACAATTTTAAAATTAAAAATTTAGTTTCAGACACGTGTGGAGAGACTCAGAATCCCAGCCATAAATACGAATAAGATTTTCCCTGTGAAAATCAAGCAGCAGATCAGAAAGATTCTCATCTACCTGGGGGAAATTTAGATATGGACCAATTTATACAGTAGGGTCGGTTCTGAGAGCAGATAACACCGAAGGGAGCAGCCAGGATGCCAGGTCTCCGATAGCCATTGTTACTTCTCAATTAGTTTAACTAATTGGGCTATAGCGTCAATATAATTCGCTTGATTCCCCTAAACCATTAATTACTTCGCATGCAGGACAAATAGATTTTGCAGTTTGCTGCACAGCAAGCCCATGCTGGCGGGTTCATTTGCATTCCTGGCACACCGACAGACACTGGAACTAGGTGTCTGCAAAGCTGCGCTAGGCTTTAATGAAACACAGTCGAGGGAACAGGCGACTGGCGGCACGCAGGAGGCGGGGGGAACCCGATTTTCATTTTGTATTAAATCAGCCACATGCGTTTCAGAGAAATAGTGAACTCCTGGGTATCAGTAGCAAGCCCTAGCAGGGTTATAACCATTGTGCTTGTCACAAGGCTCAGAAAGAAGCAGGTTGTGTGGAGCACATGGGGTCAGCTCTTGGTTGGGGGGTCAGAGAGGGAAGGGTAAGGGCAGATGTAATGGCACTGAGGGGGCGCCTTTCATTTTCCTAACAGGAGCAAAGTTCGTTTCCATCAGTTAATTCCCTCTGCAACGGGCTGGTTGTGATTTCCGAGAGCATCAGATGGGCTGGAATGACTAGAGACCATTCCGCTGCCTTGGGAGATGAATTGTGGGGGAGGAGCTGAAAGAGAGGTCTCCGAAAGGGATCGACGGGGGATGCAGCTGTGCCCCAGAACTGGTGCCAGTGTGTGTCCAGTGGGAGTGGAGTCTGAGGGGGAGCAGGCAGGGAGGGAATTCAGACGCCTGAACTGGGGCCAAGACCACAAAGGAGTCACAAAGCGTGGGAGCACAGACGAAAGCAAGCGGCACTCTCCATGAGGAGGGCAGGGAAAGCAGGAAGCAGCAGCTGGCGCAGGTTAGGGGGAGGTCAGCTCAGGCAGGAGGCTGGCGGTTCGGTACCCCACCAACTGCCCAGAACTACTTGCTGTGGTGCCAAGTGCTAAATGGACATACCTAGTCTGAGCAAGTCCCGGTTCTCAGGACCCATGTACTGCAGGGCGGGGCAGCTGAACAGATGAGTAAAGGAGAGAGAGAAGACCCAGAGCCATAACTCAGAGGAGAGACACAGCGGCAGGATGGGAGAGTGGCTAAGTGGCCAAACACATACATTAATTATTTCCCCTTTTGGCTTCAGTCCTGTGACCCACAGAATTCAACTCCTCTTGCTCTAAATATACAGACCCCTACCACTAGAACTAAATGAGAATCTCCATTAGCTGTTAGCAGTATAGGACATGACACACAGATTATCAGTTCTGATTTCCTTGGGTAGCAGACACAGGTGTACACACAAATACGGACTAGTTGGTCCATTGCAATATAATCTCCCCCCAAGACATAGGCATAAAAGGATCCCAGAACCCAGTTAATCAGGCCAGTGCTGTTTTAAATACAGCTCTCAGAGCCATATAAATGCCTCCCGCTAGATTTAAGCAGCGCACAGAGAGGGCGCTCCGTGTCCATATGGCTGCAGATTCCTTGCAGGTTTCTTCCTTTCAAGTGACTGCGTTGAAATCCCCTGGATTTTTTTTATTTTTAGAGAAGGGGGTGGGGACATCTCTCCTCCCCTTGAAGGGAAGTTTACTCCCATTGAGCTCCATCCTAGCTGAGAGACAGACGCACCCCCTCACTACTGCAGCTCAGATTACGTCCCAAATGGCCGTGGTCACGTGTACAAAACATATTAAAAATGAAGAAAGCCGGCATGCATGGGCGACTGGTGACCCGGCCACTGGGGAAGGCCAGCCTCTGGTCCCTCCCCTTGTGCCTCTGGTCCCTCCCCTTGTGCCTCTGGTCCCTCCCCTTGTGCCTCTGGTCCCCCTGCCCAGCAGGGGCCCAGGGCACCCCCACCGCAGCCCTTGGCCCCGGGCCGGGTGATGAGATCCCAGCCCCAGAACACCAGGCAGCATGGCCCCAGCAGCAGCTGCCCTGAGCCCCTGCAGAAGGCAGGCCGGCCAGCCCCAGCCAGCCCAGGGCAGTGAGCAGGAGGGGGGGCCTGGCCTGGGGGCAGAGGGTGGGCAGGCCCATGCAAGGCTGTTTGGGGAAGCACAGCCTCCCCCTGCCTATGATGCCCACCGCCCATGCCAGCACAGCTGGGCCGCCCCGGAGCCAGGCCACGGCTATCCCGCAGCTCTCAATCTGTCCCACTGGGGTGAGCTCTATTTGCCCCTGCTCCCACCCCTCTGACTGGGAAATAAACCTTCCCCTAGGATGGAACAAGCCCCATCGCTTAGCAACTGAGCCTCGGCATTGTACAGAGCCAGCGGGAGAACGAACATCACAGCAACGTCACCCAGTGGTGCAGCTAAAGCAGTGGCAGGAACAGGGCAGAGTGTGTCGGCAGCCAACACTCTTAGCACCATCTTCTCTAACCTATAAGGGGAGGAAAAACACCGGCGCCCTGTCTACACTAGCACACTCGGGGGGGGGGGGCATGGAAAATGTGCACACAAACTAGAGCACACGAGGCTTCTGACTCCCTCAAGTCCTGGGGGAACTGTGGTTTTAATTTGAGTTGGGCCATTAGCACCAGCAACAGGCACAAAACATCTGACCAAAAAGGAGGAACTCGTGAGAAAGAAGAGTGGTGGCGACTCTGCAATACCAGCACTCTCTTCTCTGAGCTTTGGGCTGAGGTAATAGAAATAAAACCCGGTTAATTGCGTCCCAGGTGCAGTAAATATCTGGTTACACACGAAACTGCTTCCCCTGACCATAGCGAGGGTCCGATAATTGCCAGTGTCACGGATTGTTTGTTAAAGGATATAACAAAGTAAACTCTTCAAGGGTCCGTTGCTAATGCCAGCCTGGCCATGTAGGAACGGACTAGCAGCACTGCTGGGTTTAGCCTGTTTGTATCTTGATCAAATGCTTAGAACAGGTTGTGTGGCTGTTTGGCTGGAGTAAACTGCTTGTTATTGAGACTTTTTAGGCATGTTTGCAGCAGCTGTATAAATGTCATTCACCCTTTAGATTTAATAAAGGAATTGATGGTTAAATGAGTGTCATGGTGATACCTGCCCTAAACCGTAATAATTCCAGCATTCTGAGGACCCTGGAAGGGACTCCCATGAATGTTACCTTCAGTTGCTCTAAACCCCCAGGCAGAAGGGGCAATGACCTTTCTTCTCGGGCCAGTATTCAATTCTCACCTTAAGAGAAATTCAGTAAGGGATGGGGAATGGAGGGAGGTAGGGTGGCTACCCTTGCAAAGGACTACTGGGCGAGGTCCTCTGAATACCACTGATATTTTGAAGAATAAGACCCCTGGGCGACCATCCAGAGAGCGGTAATTGCAGCTCAAGGGGGAGTGCAAAAAAGCACAAGAAGCTCAGAAAGGTGAGAGAAATGGGCTGAGAAACATGTCACTCCGGGAGATAAGTAAGTGATTTAAGGGAAAGGAGTGAGGAGTTAAAGGGAGCCTTTATGCAGACAGTAAAAACTTTGCAGCAGGCTGGAGGGATTAAGCAGGCTGGTGCAGTAAAAGTATTGGAAGCAACATTAGGGGAAGAGGGGAAAAGAGAATGCTTGGTTTAATAATGGAACCCAGTTGCAGCTGTATAACTGGGTGCAGTCATGCCCGGTGAACCCCTTTGTAATACTGTAAATCTAAGCATGCAAAGGGGAGGTAACAACCACCACTATGTTCTCTCTCCTCCCCCCCCCCCCAAATCCTTCAGAATAGATGCAAAGGCTGGGGTTCCATCCCGCTGCAGGTATCTGTAAACAATCAATTGTGCTGGCCGCTGCCAGCACAGAGACACGGATTTAAATTGTTTGACTCTGGACGATTTAGTCAAAATCATTAAAAAGAAAATAAAGTTTCCATTTGTGCATTATGGCCTGCGAATGTGCAAGGAGGGGATGTAATCTGGGGACAGTTGTGTTTAAAATAAACAATTGGTGCAACCCAAGGGGCGTTCAGCAAAAAATGTTCACAAGAAATGCAAATACATTTGTGTAATTATGTAAGGTTTAAAAAACAAAACTCTGTGCTGGTAAAACCCCCTTTTGTATGTGTAAAATAAATCGGCTTTTAAAAGATTCCACTAAAGGTCCCTTTGAATCTTTCATTCAAAGTTACAAACCTGACAGACACTTTTTGGGCAGTTGCCAAGGGTTTTCTGGCAGTCTTTGCCACATTCTTTTCTTTCAAGCCAAACATAGGTAGCTAGTGTTATTTAGCCTTTAACTCATTTGGTACCGCAATGCTTTTATAAAGTTAAACATCTTTTTAAATCAGGACTAACAGATGTGATGGTGGCTGTGGCAGCCAGAACCGGAATCATGGGGAGAGACATGATCCTGGCTCAGTAATAAAACAGCAGCTGAAAAAGCATCTGGAGAATGAAAAATTAGAGACAGGGTAACAGCAGGGGGATGGCACAGAGAAGTGATGGTAGGAACACTGAGCTGTAAGGAGGTGCTGAGTGATCAGACAATCATTTTGATAGGGGTACACAATATTGCCAACCCAAATGTTCAAAAGTCATGAGAATGGCTTTAAAAATCACAAGATTATGTAAAAAATACTAGATTTGGGGGTCTTCTCATTTGCCTTCGGCTTTTGAGCCTTTAGGGTGCACTGGGGTCACATTCTGAAGCTTTCTCCACAGCCATGAGGGCTAGAAACTTAAAGAAAAAGTAAGAATGAAGACTGAAATTATTGCATCTCCACCTGACTCCAGAAGCTGGGGCTTTAAGGAAAATAATAATGATCATGTGACTCATTCCAAAAATCATGAGAGTTGCTGACACTGGGTACATGGGAACTTTAAGCACAAAACAAATAGTCACATTTCATGTTAAAATTAATTTTGATAACATGTCTATGTTATGGCAAATAAAGGATGAGGATAAATTAGAAAAGGAATGTACATGCTCGTGGAATATGCAGTGTAAAAAGGCTAAAAGAAATGCAAACAAGTTACTGAATTAAAATCCTATAGAAGCTCCACAAAGAAGCCACAATAAGTTGTATTTTCTTTTTCATACTCCGGTGTGCCTTGGAAGCAGGAACCACCCAGTACCAAGAAAGACCAGTGAGTATAAGAAATGGAGTTTAACCATTAAAAATACTATCCTAAAGATTTGTTCAATGTGGTGTAAAGTAAATTTTATTCAGGGAGTGATGTATGGCGGTGTGTTGTAAATGGAAAAGATTACATTTTATACAGTTGACCAAAATTAAAGAAATTGAAAGGCCCTAGACTGGAAACAGGTTCAAATAATGGCTTACAGGTAAACCTATTAAAGAAATATTGTACAACAATGTTCAGTTTATGCATATATCAGAGTTACCGAATTTCAGTGAAAAATTGTTAAAAACTATTAAAAGGACTTTATGGACAAAAACTATAAACTTTAAAATGCATAAGACAGCTAAGGTGGGGCAGCAACAGAAATGGAGGGAACTTAATAAAATTGGCATGGAAGCTGAACTGTTTGAGACCAGGATGTCACTCTGAAAGCAAGTGACAGAGACTCTGTGGGAACATGACCAAGCATATTACCAGAAGCTCGCTGCAGAAGTATTGCATCTATGACATGAGCAACTGTTTTAGCAAGAATCAGCATCTGGAGAATTGCATTGCATTTTAAAAAATCAACAAAGCAATGAATGTCTTGATAAAGAATTTTTAATTGTTTATTATGCATGATGTTGTAAATATTTTTTCTCAATGTATGAGAAAGTTAATTTGCTATTACAAAAGGTAAAAAGCAAAAGCAATGATGTAGTATATTGGAAATGTGTTCTATAAAGCAAAATGCTGCTTTAATGGAAGGTTGTCCTCTGTTATCACTACAGAAGTTATACATTTGGTATAAGGAAGGTCATACTAATTAGTGCAGGGTACAGCAATTAAGAAGGGTCCAATATCATGAAGTTATATGTGAAACCACTGCAGGCCATATGGTGTGGAAGGGGTTTGCTTTTCCTTCGCAGACGCAGTTGCAAGACAGTGACAAGGTCTAGTGCAGGAGTAACAGCTGAGACAGTTACCAGCTTGTGGCGGTACTCTGGGAAACTGTCTGCAAATTGAACAGTGCAGCTGAGATGCTGGGGAGCTGGCAAAGTAAAAACTTCCTATACTGGGAATGGCAAGTATTGTGTGGTGGCTGGAAAGGACCACTTCCTATACGGAGCCAGAAACTATTTTCATTGGCATATTTCCTGTGGTGATAAATGGCAAGATTTTTATAATTTGTACCAGTTTTCCATAATGTAAGCGAAATACAGGCAAAGTTACAATTGCAGTAGTGTGATTTAAAGGCAGAGCAAGCATGTACTGTGGGATTACATTTAAAGTTTTGGACATTAACAGCGTTATTGTGGTAATTTGGGGGTTGATTTCATATTGCGGAGTTTGGTGGTTGTATACAATTTTGCCAAGTTGCAGAAGTATGTTTGAAATGCTGGACGTAGTGAAACCCACATCATATGGAGGGTTTTAAGATGGGGGATGTAGGAGCATAAACCCCATAAGACTTGGGTGTAGTGTGGTTTTAAATTGAGTTGGGGTGTCAGCAAGAGCAACCGAGCCAAAGCACGTGACCAAAAAGAATGAGATCGTAAGAAAGAAGAGTGATTCTTTGAAATACCAGGCTTCTCTTCTTTGGGCTGAAATAACAGAAACAAAACACAGTGAACTGAGTACCAGGTGCAGTAAATAATGGACTATATGAGAAATGGCTTCCTCTGGCCTTTGCGAAGTTCTGCTAATTGCCAATAACATCACTTTTTTATACCCTTTAACAAACAAAAGTAAACTCTTAAAGGCTGCTAATACCTTCCTGACCATGTTGGAGCCAACCAGCGTGTGTCTAAGCATCTCTGGCTTAGCCTGTTTGTAAGTATCTTGATCAAATGCTTATAAATGTTTGTTGCTGTTTGGCTGGAGTAAATTGCTTATTATGGAGGCCTTTTAGGCAGTTTGGAGCTATTGTATGAAGACATTTGGCCTTTGGATGGAGTCAAGGAATTGCTGGTTCAGTTAGCTGGATCAATAACAATCCCCCCCAACACCAGGCATGTGCTGCCTGCAGGAGCCAGCCTTTGAGATTTGCTGCACTCGGCACACCCCTGGCTCCAGCACACTGGGACATGAGGCTTCAGGACTCTCAGTCCCCTAGCGCAGGCCCATGGTTGGGCTGGTCTGTGCCTGCAGGGGTCACAACTCTGACCCGTGCTGGCTGCCATGAGGTGGCCTGCAGACTTTACCGGGGCACAGCTGGCTTATATGGCCCTTCCTGGTGCCAGTCCTGCCCTTTGTGCAGACGGGACCTGCCCCGTGCACCCTCCTCCCCTTGCACCAAGGCCTCTGTGGCTGCAGTGATAGGCCCACAGGGTAGAACTCCCTCCCCTTCCCCCCGCCCAAATCCCTCACAGTTCAGCCACATCCTCAGAGCAGGGACCGCCCCTTCCCCTGGCGAAGGCCCCGCACCCAGCAGGCCCCACCAGAAACAGAGATTAATATCCACTTACAAACACCACCTTAGCTCTGCCCCAAGGCCCCTGCCGGCCTTACAATCCCCCCCTCCCCCCTGGAGAGCAGGCTCCCTGCCTCGGCGTTATGTTCAGTATGTGTCTTTTATTCGCAAGCTACATGGCTGTACGGCGCCCAGGCCCTAGATACCAATAACCACCCGCCTGCTGCCCTCTCTCTCTCTCTAGCCCTCTCGGCGGGGCAGGGAGGGGAGACACGAAGAGGGAGGAGGCAGCTATTCAAAGGCAGCTGCAGCGAAGGCCCCAGCACAGGAAGGGTTAAGGTCATTCCAGCTGACAGAATTGGGGACAGTTCTCGGTGCCCCTTGTGCTCGGCGCGTGGGGGCAACGAGCAATAGAGGGCAGCGCTGGCCAGCAACCCAGCCACGGGGGCACTGCCAGCCAGCGCCCCAGGGACAATCAGCGCAACAGGGATTTGTCAGCCTACCTGCACGGCTGGTCGAAGGAGCACACCCCGATCCGGCTCTCCGCCGCACAAAGGAATCCCAGGCTGCAGCCAGGTACGAGATCATTCGTCTAGATTAAAGGGAGCTGCTGGCTGGTGACCTGGCATTCGAAGGAGTTTTCCTCCCCCCCCATAGAGACAGAAGCTGGGCCCCAGCTTCACCTGTCGCTAAGGCTCCTGCTGCAAAGATTGGTAGGCGCCGCGCTACGTCCTTGAGACACGGACTGATGCCATCTGGGCAAAATGCCACGAGTTCCCTGGAGACCAGGAAGTGCCGCGCTGCATCCGAAAGCTGCACTGAGAGCAGAGCCTGGTGCCGCAGTCAGTAAACATTAACCACTTGGCAGCGCAGGCAAAGGACAGACCAGGAGGGGAGCTTGGCAAGAAAGGCTTCCAGAGGATGCCCATTATGCTGTTAACCCTTTTCGGTGCTGGTATTCGCCCGGGATGCTGTGCAGTTCGGTCAGGCACAGGGAACTGAACTTCCATTTGGCAGGTCCAGCCGTAGCGGGGGGGGGGGGGGGGGGGGGGGGGGGGAGAGAGCAAGCCGCAAGCCAGTGGGACACAGATCAGGTAAGAGAACATCCTGTGTCCAAGGCAGGAGGCAGGGCTGCAAGGCACCCTCCCCCCCCCAGTGCCAGGACAGGTGGGCTCAGGGCTTTCTGCTGCCCCAGTTCAGGAGCTGTTCTGTGCTGGACTGGTCCCCCAGGGCTGAGTAAAACAGTCAGGGGGCTGCTCTAACTTGACAAGAGTCCCAGGGGCCCATTGGAGAAGCAAGGGATTCCTGGGCACCCAGATCATACCACCTTTTCCTGGCTACACCCCCTCTACCAGCATCCAGGAGGTAGGGGCCACTGAAGGGGCTCCAGGCCATTCCAGTAACCCTTCATAGGGGAGATCACCAAGAGCTGCACGCACCAATTTTAGGGCAGCTTTGTGGGGTGGGTGCATAAACCACCCTGATCTGCTGTGAGGCTCTGGAAAGACCAGGGCACAGAATGGCAGCCGGTCGGCTTAATGTAGAACATCCTGGATTTTGGGGGGTCACTTCACAATTTCGGTGGCAGGATCTATATGCAGTGCTCTAGAGCGGTCTCCCTTCTCCTCCCCCATCCCTTTGAAGGGCCCTGCACTTGATGCGCGGCAGAAACAGCAACAGCCATGGCTTCAGAAGGGGAATGGTCTCCTCCCAGGGATAAACCCCCGAGGAACAAAGATCCTGCGCAGGAGACTGTCCCCAGCAGTAACCGAAATAAGAGGGCAGGAAAAACAAACGTACAGAGAATGAAAGAGAAACAGAAAGATCGCCCGGGTGTCCTGAAGGGGTCAGAAGGTCTCATTAGGACACATACAGGTGGAAGATTTAATTGCCTGCAGGAGGTGGATTCTTGCATGCTGCCGTGGGTGGAAAACTTGTCCAGAAGGGGTTCTCCCTGGCACAGCAAACTAGGAATTGAGTTGGCACAAACAGCTTGTCCCAGTTCTAGTAAGAACACTCTGGAAAAAAAACCCCTCTCTTGGCCGACTCCTGCAGCCCCCTGATCCCTGCCTCTTAGCCACCAGACTTCATGTAGGTTTTACGTGTGTGCGCTGGACTGCTGTGAGGACAGGGTAATAGATGCCAATCAGCCACAAGCAGCTGCTCTAGTCGGAACTGGGGTTTCAAGCAGTGGATTGAAATCCAGGACGCCTGGGTTCAATTTCCACATCAGCCCCCGATTCGCTGTGTGAACTGTAACTTGGCCCATTAATTCTGACTGCCTCCATTTTGGAGATGCCCAGCACGGTGCATCTGAAAACTGGATGGTTAGAGGAGCTGAGCACTCAGCTGTCATTGACATCAGCTGGGTTTCTGGAAGCTGGGCACCTCTGAAAATCAGCCCCAAGGATTCTCAGGTCAAGAAAAACCAAAGCACTTAAAACTAATTGACACTTAAATTAGGACTTCAGGGCCTGTATTGCTACCTGTAAAATGGGAACAGTAATTCCCATGCAATAAGGGACTGTGAGGCTGAATTCATTCATGCTCATAAAGCGCTTTCAGATCCTTAAATTCTTGATTGTTACGACTAAGAAACCGACGCAGGAAACGTGACATTGACCTCAGTAACATGTTTTCCCTCTGCAGCACTTGGCCCAGAAGGGGAAAGCTATTTTTAAAAATCTAATAGCGGTCTAGGATAAACCCACTGGTACCAGCCACAGCTCCGCGCCAGGTCTGAAACATTAGAAATACACATGTAAAGTTCATCTAAGTCACTGGGCATGCGGACGTTCCACGGACGAGTGAGCTGCTGGACTCCAAAGCCACTTAGAGGTGTCTGAAAAATGTGAAGCCAAAGAATTTCAGCCATGAGGGAAGCGCCATTAGCAAGGTTCCTGAATATCCTCATAAAAGCTCTCGGCTGGTCCCCTACTGTCGAAGTGTAACTGTAACCTAAACTAGTGTACACTAGGGGGCACTGTTGTAAGATCACACAAACCTTGCATATCGATGAGGAAAAAAATATGTCCAGATATTTCAAATCCTAGCAAACCCTTTTGTAGCCAGCCATTTCCTGGCTGACCCGCCTTGCAACAACACCTACTGGGCTACCACTGTCCATTCACAGGCCAGGGGGAAAATCAATCAATAGCAAGTAAAGACACACTCCACTGGACCCATTCAGCAAGCCCACTCCACCTGCAGCATTCATTCAGCAGCACGGCTGGGACTTTTTTACCTGCCGATACCTGGAGCATTCAGCAACAGTCAATGGCATAGGATATTAGCGAGGCCCCATTGTATTTAAGGGGCAACCCGACAGAGCACTGTTATTAAACACGGCTGTAAGGAAGACTGCAGTGTGAGGCAAATTGCAGCCATATTTTAAAAGGAGGAAATCCAATATTTGGAAAAAAAGTAATATAAAATAACTAATAGTCATGGCAACCCTAAAGCGACTTCGAGCTCCTGAAGTGTCATTATTCAGAGCAGACTGTTTTAATGCCGGTAGCACTGAGTTATTGCTGAAATAGACCCAGCTTGTCCTTTTAACATATTCATTTTTATGATTTGATTCATATCGATTTCTCTCTGCTGGTTACAAAATCAGATTTGCATACAGAGACTTGTGAGCAGGCAGCTTCCTCACACTACTCCATATGCAGGGCACACGGACCCTGGGTTTGGTGTGAGTTATACAAGGAGCCCAAAGTCAAACACAAAAATCCAGCTCAACCTTCTCCCCGCATTGGGCTGCTCAGCACACACAAACCAGATCCTTCCTAGAGGCCATTCCTACTTCCCTTACTTCTGGGTGGGTTAATGAGCCACCTATGTCAATGGCCTCATCTACACTAGAGAAATCTTCTGTTCCAACCCCCTGGAACCTACGGAAACCCTCCTTATCCACATGCAAAAGTGCTCCAGCTAGTTTATAAATGGTCTAAGAATTGGGTGGAGCAGGCGAGGCTCGCAGCAGGTCCAAGAACCAGTGCCGTGTGAACAGCTTTGGTTCCACTGTGGGTAGGTTCACTCCCCAAAAGCCTCCCAGAACCCTTTGCTTCTGCAAGGGCACCCTGGGTGCATGCCATTAGGTGCCTCAAGAAGCCTTACCCCTTGGAACACCTTGTTCAGGGCATTTTCCTCCCAGAGGAAGATCATAAAAGGCACAAAAATGGACCAAACCTAGCAAGGGGAAGTAGATGGCACTAACCAGACCCCCCCCCCCCCCCGAGATGGGGCCGCTGAGGGTCCCTGGTGATTTTCTTGAGATCCAGTAACACAGCAGGTGTGTGCTGTGTAGGAAGGACATTCTCATCCAATGCTCTGCGAGACCTCCCCTGTGCCCAGTCTACTGCCTCTGTGAATCTCCATATTTGGGCCCCAATGTCATTCCTTTCCAGTATCACTCAGAGGTCAGTGTCATCCCTCTGTGGGTCAGGCCATTCTGGCTGACTTCCCAACCTTCTGCTCACACTGTGACTAAGAGGCGGAAAGGATGGCCCAGGGCTCCGCTAATGGTACCCCGGGCAGAACAGCACATTTTCAACCTGTCTAGGTGCATGTGGTGGTGGACACTTGGGGTGAGGTAATGGGGTGCACTCACCTCTCACGAGTATCACCTGGTCAGGTGTGTGCGGGCCTGCACGTTTCCCCTTGATTTCCTTTGCTCACGGTTCCCATCAGCCATTGCACTTGTCAGGCAGCTCTGCGGTGACACAGCCCTTCAGCTGAGTCACACGCCGTCCGGGTGCAAAACAACCAAACCCCTAAAGTGTCCTACCTCTCCTCGAGTCCTCAGTGACCCCAGCCTTCCTGCCAAGCCACCCTCTTGGACTCAGCTTGCTGACATCAGATTCCTGCTTAGACCCTTTCAGCGCCTGTAGCCTCTTGCTCCCCAGGTCCCTGCACACAGACTGAACTCATGCTGGCCCTGCAGCTCCTTTTATAGGAGTGTGCTTGGCCCTGATTGGCTGCTCCCTGAAGCCCTTCTCATTGGCTGTGTCCCACATAGCTGCTCTAGGCAGCTTGGAGGACCTCTCTATTGTTCTTTTCCTGTGACCGGGCCACACAAGGCCTCCAGCAGGGGACCTCCGAACCTAGTCCGCCCCAGACATCCCGGAGAGGGAGGTCACAGCATACGGGGTTTCCAGGCTGGAGCGTGATGGGAGGACGCTCCGTTCCGGGCAGGGAGAGGGAGAAAACTGTCCAAATGAAAAAGACCAATAAAACAGTCCTGCGGCCCACAAAAGTGTCCAGGGTCCCCCCCATGGTCCCTTGCCAGGCTAAAGGTAAATAGCCTCTGGGAAGGAGACCTGGCCCCTAACCCCCCATGTCCAGAGGCCCCAGGCTGAGGGCTCTGGACTCTAAAGGGGAAAAGAAAGCAACGATGGTGCCCCTCTTTCTCTGCCGCTTGGCCTCTCTGGAGACTTTTCACCCACTTCGCTGACAAGCCGCCCCTGCCCTGTGGGGCTGGGGGCCCCAGCTCTCCTCCCCTCAGAGCACAACCCTGCAATGGGGCTTGGATCCTCCCTGTCCCCTCAGCCGTGTGCCAGCTTGGGGCTGCTTGAGCCAGAGGAGCTCTTTAATCCCTTCCTAACCAGGATGGCGACCTGCCCCACCACCGTACTTGCACGGTGCCCATCACCCTGGCATCGGCGAGTTTAATGCATCTGTGGAAGGGAGGGAATTGCAGCTTCCCCATTTCAAAGCTGGGTCTGCGCTCACAGGACTGTAACTTGCATCCGTGGAGTCTGACGCAAGCGCGCTGACCACGAGCCCCGAGCAGAGCTGGTTTAACAACGTTGACACACTGATGCGCCACGGTGAAACCCCGGGAATGGACACAGCTTTGGGAACAATGGCTGGTTCTGTAGCAGAGCTAGCGCCTTAGACATTGCTTTCCCGGGTCGGAGGCGGGGAGGGGCTATTGGCAGGAGGGAGCGTGGGGAATCTTGTCCTAACTGCTCTGTGCATCAACAACGGAAGGACTCCACTTGTCAGGACTGTCAATCCAGCACCTACTGCTCTAGGCACCGTAGGTACGCATAGGCCGCAAGTATTGTACAGAAGAGGGAAGGAAAGCTTTCACCACCAACTTCACTATTTGGTTTTCCAGGTTCTTCTGAAACAAAGGGCTGGTTTATACAGCAAAATACAAAGCACAGAACAAGAGGGCTTATCAGAACGACGCGACACACTGACACTAGCAAGCAGCCCACAGTGTGGCTACAAGATTTCAAAAACCAAAACATGAAAGAAAACCACCCAGAAAACCACAGTAACTGCCAAGAAGAGATGAACATGCTGGCTGTGCGGACTGAGTCCCTCTCTAATAACTGAGCCACACAGAGAAGAGCTTGCCACTGCTACAGGTTACCAGGGTTATTCCTTGAGCTCGAGTGATAGGGATCTATATTGATGGTCCTGGGTTCTATCCCTGCTCATGGTTTGTGGAGGACGGAGGATGAGCATAACTTGTAGAATAGCAAAGGTCAACTCCTTTCCTGAGAAAAAAACCTCTATTTTTCCAGCCCCTGCTACCAGGCAGAACCAGAGGAACACTTTATTAATACTAAAGCTTGGTTAGGGGGCACTGGTGAATCCTAGGACAACAGGAAGGGAGAAGTGGGGTCTGTGGGGATGTTAATGTATTAAAGGAGGCACACTCTCCTCCAACACATTCCCCCCACTCCATGCTGAGGTATGCATCAGTAGGTCAGTGTCACCCCCTCTGAAGGTTATTCTAGGTATTTGATAGCAATAGCATATGAAACCATTCAAAAGCAGCTTTCCACCAGCCTCAGAAAGACAGAAAGCCGTTAGGACCCAGGGCTAACCAAACCCAACCATGGAAAACACACGGAAGTGTTCCGCATTTGCTGAGGGATTTGATCCTTCTAAGAATTTAGTTTTAAACCATTCTTCCCAAGAGTCTCAGCTTTCACTGAAATTATCTGTATTGGTTGCCATTGAAAAAATCCTTCCCTACACAGCACCCCACTGGCTTCACTGGCACCTCAAAGCCCAGGGGGAACCACAGAAATGCATGGACAATACGGGGCATTGGTCCTGCAAAGCTGTACACTGGTGCTTTCCTTCACACACAGTGAGTGGCCCTATGCAGTCACTGGGCGTGAAGTCAGCCACATGCAGATATCTTTGCTAAGAAAGCAAACAAGTAAAAACCCTTCCCCCTCTCCACAGCTCAGGTTTCCGACTTGTCTCTTACAATGTCATAGTCCCAGCAGCTCTCCAGTCCTCCAAGGAGTCCTCCAGAATAAAACAGGCAGATTCTCAGCTCCAACTCCAGAGAACAAAGTAGATGGAAAGGATTCTCCCAGACACAAGAGGTCCCTGGCTGTCCTGTTCTCTGGTATCCACTTCCTTCCCTTTGTGTAGAGGTGTCTCTGGGTTGTCCCAGGACTAGGCGGGGCACATGGCTCTACCTGATCCCCAGGTAGCAGAGTATCATTTAAATCAGCCCCTAGGACACTGTAACTTACACCAGGGCCTGTTTCAGGATCAGCAGAAGGCAGGGCTAGAATCCCCTTTGTCCCTGCATTCCCCAGCACAATTTCAGGGCAGCTGAGAATCAGGCTCAATAACTCTAATTAAAAGTAAGGAAGACTGGAGAATTTCAAATACAACAACAAGTTAAAGAATAAATACCCTTTATGCATTTTATTCCCTTTGCTTTATTTCTTTCAATAGTTGCCATTCTAATTGGAGGACGGTAGATACAATGAGTTAAGCCACAGAGAATTGGTTCTCACCAAGGTTTCATTCTTTTCACATTTGCTCTGATCAGTGGCTGGCTTCTCGGACCCCTCACTTTCTAGGTGGAGGATCAACCATGGATCACTTACCTGTTTCTCTTCACTTTTGAGAGCCCTGTTTATATGTTCCTGGGCATGGGTTGACAGCTCTTCCATTACCTACAAGAAAGCACAGTGCGCACTGACTCAGTTTTTGGGTGTGTGCAGGATTTTGCAGAGAATTCGTCCCGGCATGCTCTTGGCCTTTGTTCAGTGTGTCAGCTCCACACTGAAGCTGTGTGTGTGTGTGAAGCTGTGTGTGTGTGTGTGAAGCTGTGTGTGTGTGTGAAGCTGTGTGTGTGTGTGTGTGTGTGTGTTTGTGTCAGCTCCACACTGAAGCTGTGTGTGTGTGTGAAGCTCTGTGTGTGTGTGTGTGTGTGTGTGTCAGCTCCACACTGAAGCTGTGTGTGTGTGTGAAGCTCTGTGTGTGTGTGTGTGTGTGTGTGTGTGTGTGTGTGTGTGTGTGTGTGTGTGTGTGTGTGAGCTCCACACTGTTCAGAGGATGAAAGCTCTTGGCGGGAACAGTATCAAAGGGGATCGCGGACGGCCGTGCTGGAGCCTTAGCAAGGTTCAGCTCTCTGAGGCTTGTTCTCCTCTTTCCATCAGCCCACACAGAGCAGGGAATAAACTCCACCAAGAGGTCTGGGAAGTTCCACTGTTCCCTGTCAGGGCGGATGAAAGCCCCCAGCCCCAAGCCTTTTGGAGAGCGAGGTCTGAATGGCACATTTCTCTCAAACAGGTGAACCGGGGAGTGCACGAGGGAGTGTTTTGGTCGGTTTTGGGGTCCTTTGATTTTAGGAGCCTCATGTATAAACTAGCTGTAGAAAGGGAACGAAACATGGTGTTTCTGTGGTGCCAAGGAATGTCTGGTATCCTTCCCCACTCTGCCACCTAGGCCAGAAGAAATGCAGGATGAGGGCTGTACGGTAACAATCGGACAGGGCCCATCCTACCAGCTGGGTCATCATCTCTGTGCTCATCTTTAGCCTGGTTTGCACTGGGGTGGGGTGGTTCTGCACCAGCATAGTGACACTGATGTAGCTGCATCAGTGCAAACCCCGAGTGCACGTCACTTTTCATGCCAATGCAGCGTATCCACACTACAGGATTGCACTAGCACAGCTAGATCAGAGCAGCTACAGTGGAGCAAAACAAAAACCCCTCATTCTCCATAATGCTTTGGCCTTGGGCTGTGGGACAATACAGTTTTGGGATCAGAAGTGCCGTGTTCTCATTCTCACGTCTCACTTGACCCGGCGCTCTGACAACGTGCATGTAACGTGCTGCGAATTGTGTAGCAATTGCAGAGTGCTGGAGTCACTTCCCTGGGAACCCCAGCTATCCTGGAGAGCCCGGACCCCAGCAGGACTATGGGTTACCGTGCCAAATAAGCACTGAGACCTTGTATTTTTCACCTGGCTGGGGCCCAAAGGAGAGGGGGATGGGGCTGGAACAGAACAAACAATTTTCAGTCATTTGAAGTGCTCGGAAGGTGAACGGGGTCATACTCACTTTCACGGCTGGCACTTGGGGTGGGTCAGTTCCTCTCTCTTTCTTGGCACTTTAAATCCCGATGTCATAGGCTGAGACAGAAAAAGTCAATGATTATAAGCAGATACCAGCCCCCCCCCCCCCCCCCCCCCCGACCTGCGGAGCTATGCCAGGGGCGTCACTTCACTCGGGTACAGAATTCAAGCACCCCGCAATGACAAGGACAGCAAGAGGCAGCACTGATAGGACTAGGAAGGTTACAGCGCCAGAAGATGTTTTGGGCCATCCATGGGCTACACACTGCCGTACAGCGGTGGGTGCTCCGGTGTGTTCTGGGAGGCCCCCGGAATCGGGCTGTGTGAAGGCTGTCTAGGCTGCAAGGGAATGGAGTGGTTCTTTGGAGTCAAGGGAGATCTCTTTCCCCTCCCCCAGGCCCCGCAAGCAACACTGCCCAGAGCAGAGGGCGTGGGGTATCAGGGTGCAGAGAGGCAAACCCTGCGCTCTGGAGACTCGCCCCCAGATCACGCTCTGGAGTTAAGAAAATACTTCTGTAGGGACTTTCTTTTTGTCCCCTGGAGAAGAGAAATCAGGAGGAGGAGGCTGCAGGAGCAGCCAAGATCAGACATCCAGCTTCTCGCTAGCACCAGGCTTGCTGCTCAGGGGAAATGGGGCTTTAATCGGGCTGGAGGAGGGTCAGGGTGGGAATTTCATTCTCAAATCTGAACCCAGACAGGCTTCCCAAGCGAAAAGCCCAGGGCCTCCCAGGCAAAATCAGGAAAAGCTGCAACTGAACAGCCAAATTCAACAACTGGCCAAGCACAGAGCCAAAGGAAGGGGAAGGAAAAGGTCTGTAAATGACCCCAGTGTAGACCAAGCCCTCCAGAGCTAATGAGGAGTAGATGAAATTTAGGCCTTGTCTACACTCCCAAGTTTTGTTGACAAAGGCAGCTTCTGTCGACAAAACAGCACACGTGTACACACTGCGAGGCGGCAAAAATGCCCTGTTTTGGTGACAAAATAAAAGCACCCTGATGAGCGACAGACATAAGGCTTTTTGTGCAAAATATGTGTTGACAGAGTGCCAGTGTAGACCCCAGGGGGATTTTATTGCTTTAATTGGCCTGCAGGAGATGTCCCACAATGCCCATTGTCAGCAGTTTGAACTCCAGGGCCCTGCAGCCAGGGAAACCATCCTCCCCTCCCCCTAATCAGCCCAGCAGACCAGGGTGTTGATGCATGCGGAGATCTCACAGGAACCCTCCAGAGGGATCGCCAGGAAGGTTTCCTGGAGGAACTCGCCAATCATCTGCCAAAAGTTCCTTTGCAGAGCAGCTTTGTTCCTTCCCCCATGGCAGGAAACTTTCCCACACCCTTCGGCAATCACTTGTGCAGAGACCAGTGCGGGACACGGACGAGCAGCCTAGGGAGCAGGGCAGAAGCCACAAGCGTGTTGTTAGATGCACCCTCGTTTCCCTGCTCACCCTCAGCAGTGAGACTCTGCTACAATGACCCCTGCCTGGGGAAAAGGGTGGGAGAATTTTAGAATGTTTTCCCTGGTCGGTTGTACCACAACCCTTGCAGGGTGCTCTTTTCGCCACGGAGCCCACCCCCCAGCCAACACTCACCAGACTTTGGGTCGGGTCGGCAGCCTTTCTGAAGTGGGGTGCCACGTCTTCACTGATTCACTCTCATTTAAGGGTTCACAGGCCAGTCATACATTTTAATGTTTTAGAAGGTCTCGCTCTCTAAATCTGTCATATACAACTAAACTACTGTTGTATGTAAAGTAAATAAGGTTTTTTAAATGTTTAAGAAGCTTCAATTCAATTAAAATGCAGATCATACCAGTGTAGTGTGATCCTTGCTCTTGCTTTTCCTTGCTGAGTTTTCCAATGTCCCCAGACTGGGACCCCGGCTGGCAAGTTAAGACAGGCAGCAGAGTGCCACTAAAAATCAGCTCGTGTGCTGCCTTTGGCCCGCGTGCCATAGGTTGCTGACCCCTGCTTTGGGTGTTCGCCAAGATGTGTGCTTGCCAAGGGTCAATGAGAAAGTGATTGTCATGTTACCAGAGGTGATTTTACTGTGCGGGAACTTAACACTCATGTTCTGTGCATTGTTCCGTGTGCTTTGGGAGATGCTTGGGACTTTTAAAACTGGGCTGGACAAAGCACTTCAAAGTGTGCTGTAGGAAACACTCCTGCCCTGGTACCAGGGAGACAGGCCAAGCAATCTGCAAGGGCATCCCATCTCTCCTCTCTACCCAACTCTGCCAAGCCCTGCATGTTTCTGTCCCTGGATTAGTGGCACTTGCTACACCTATTAATCCGGCAGATGGAGGATTAACTGGGGTCCGGGAAGCAACATTGGATATAATTAAAATATACATCCCGTTAATTACTGATAATGCTTCCCCTCTTTAATACTGGCCTCTAGCAAGGCTTTTGCTGAGAACAGCAAAGCAAAACACTTTGTGTTTATTAGTTTTTTTAAAAGGAAAAAGCCTCATCTATCTTAACATGACACCAAAACATTCTTGGGTCCAGCCTGCATTCACTGACAATATCTGTGCATTCATATACCAAGGAAATTCAATTATCTAGCAGAACATGTCCCAAAGGCATTTAGATAATTGCAACCATAATTATTAAAGAAATACCAAATATGGAAACCAAATGATAGAAAAGTAGTATTACTGAGGATAAAAATCACTCACACATGCTGGAAGCAAGTACATTTTCACAGGGGCACTTTTCATTATGATTCTAGAGTTAAAAAAGAAAAAGAAAAGGTCCATTATGGAAGCTGGAGAGAAATGCTGCTACTGGTGAACTCCATTACCAGGATTTTGTGGGTAGATTGAAAACCTCCAGGGGGCTCTGCAGAGGGGAAGAAGCTGCGTGCAGGGCTGGGCAAGAAGGAAGAGAGGAGATGGGCGCCCCTGTGGCAGGCAGAGAATTGGGCCATGTGGAAAACACATGGTTTCCAGAGGAGAAAAAGACCGAAGTGTTGCAGAGAAAAAAGCTGGCTTGGGATATAGGCTGGGTGTTGACTGAGGGTCTCCAACCACTTGTAAGAGAAGCTGAAGCTTGAAGAGCTTATTTGGAGTCCGTGGTCAGGGCACTGCAGGGTCTCTTTGTGAAGTCCTTTGAGAGCCTGGGATAACAGGTGCTTTGTGGAGCCAGGGCCCGCATGGGCATTCTTTATTAACCACTAGTGTCACATTTGCACTGTATTTTGTTTGCCAGTGCGAAACATTTTAAATGAAAATTTCTGGAATTGACAGTTCCCTGCAGGGACCCTCTGTGCAAGGGGGATGTCTGGAAAGTGACTGAAACCTCCTGCCCAATAGTTATTTCTCCTATAAAATATATAAATTATATTAATAGTATAAGAATATTGCTGGAGAATGCAGGGGTGTAATCAGGAAAGCCAAAGCACAGTTGGAGTTGCAGCTAGCAAGGGATATGGAGGGTAACAAGAAGGGTTTCTACAGGTATGTTAACAACAAGAAGGTGGTCAGGGAAAGTGTGCGACCTTCACTGAATGAGGGAGGCAACCTAGTGACAGATGATGTGGAAAAACCTGAAGTACTCAATACTTTTTTTGCCTCAGTCTTCATAGACAAGGTCAGCTCCCAGACAGCTGCACTGGAGGAAGTGAGGAGCCTGCAGTGGTGAAAGAACAGGGTAAGGATTATTTAGAAAAGCTGGACATGCACAAGTCCGTGGGTCCGGATCTAATGCATCCGAGGGGGCTGAGGGAGTTGGCTGATGTGATTGCAAAGCCATTGGCCATTGTCTTTGAAAACTCGTGGCCATCAGGGAAGGTCCCAGATGATTGGAAAAATGGCAAATATAGTGCCCCTCTAAAAAAGGGAAGAAGGAAAATCCGGGGAACTACAAACTGGTCAGCCTCACTTCAGTCCCCGGCAAAATCATGGAGCAGGTCCTCAAGGAATCCATTTGGAAGCACCTGGAGGAGAGAAGGATGATCAGGAACAGTCAACATGGATTCACCAAGGGCAAGTCATGCCTGACCAACCTGATTGCCTTCTATGATGAGATAACTGACTCTGTGGATATGGGGAAAAGCAGTGGACGTGATATATCTTCACTTTAGCAAAGCTTATGATATGGTCTCCCATAGTATTCCTGCCAGCAAGTTAAAAAAGAATGGATTAGATGAATGGACTAGAAGGGGGATAGAAAGCTGGCTAGATCATCAGGTTCCATGTCTAGTTGGCAGCTGGTATCAAGCGGAGTGCCCTGGGGTCGGTCTTGGGGCCAGTTTTGTTCAACATCTTTATTAATGATCCGGATTATGATGGGATGGATTGCACCCTCAGAAAGTTCACAGATGACACTAAGCTGGGAGGAGTGGTAGATACACTGGAGGGTAGGGATAGAGTCCAGAGTGACCTAGACAAATTGGAGGATTGGGCCAAAAGAAATCTGATGAGTTTCAACAAGGACAAGTGCAGAGTCCTGCACTTAGGATGGAAGAATCCCATGCACTGCTACAGACTAGGGACCGAATGGCTAGGCAGCAGTTCTGCAGAAAAGGACCTAGGGGTTACAGTGGATGAGAAGCTGGATATGAGTCAGCAGTGTGCCCTTGTTGCCAAGCAAGCTAACAGCATATTGGGCTGCATTAGTAGGAGCATTGCCAGCAGATCAAGGGACGTGATTATTCCCCTCTACTCAGCACTGGTGAGGCCACATCTGGAGTATTGCGTCCAGTTTTAGGCCCCCCACTACAGAAGGGATGTGGGCAAATTGGAGAGAGTCCGGTGCTGGGCAACAAAAATGATCAGAGGCCTGGGGCACATGACTTACGAGGAGAGGCTGTGGGAAGAGGGATTATTTAGTCTGCAGAAGAGAAGAGTGAGGGAGGATTTGATAGCAGCCTTCAACTACACGAAGAGGGGTTCTAGTGAGGATGGAGCTTGGCTGTTCTCAGTGGTGGCAGATGACAGAACAAGGAGTAATGGTCTCAAGTTGCAGTGGGGGAGGCTTAGGTTGGATATTAGGAGGGTGGTGAAGTACTGGGATAGGTTCTCTAGGGAGGTCATGGAATCTCCATCCTTAGAGGTTTTTAAGGTCAGGCTTGACAAAGCCCTGGCTGGGATGATTTAGTTGGGGTTGGTCCTGCTTTGAGCAGGGGGTTGGACTAGAACGTCCAGAGGTCCCTTCCAACCCTGATATTCTATGATTCTCCTTCCTCCATAATTAGCTTCTGAACAAGGCAGAGTAAGGCAGAGATGAGCAATGGTGCTTGCACTGACATCTCGGATATCGACCCTGCAATAAAAGCAATTACCCTGAATATAGGTCACAAGTGATTTGTGTTGAATATTCAAGCAACTTGAAATAGTAAACAGTCATGTACAAAACGGATAGTTTCTCCTCTACCCTCTGTTTAATCGCTGCCGATTTCCATCCAATACACCAGGCAGGAATTGCGGGGCTGTGACGAGACACTCGCTAGACAACATACCAGTGCTTCAACGGAGCCAAAAGTCAAGAGCAATGCTGCCCAAATAGGAGCGTATTGCTTAGTCAGATAAGTGCTGAGCCAACCCTTTCATTCCACTGAATTGCTTTTAACAGAAAGCCTGTTCCATCCACCCAGTTTAGAGCTAGAGGGCCCAATCCTGAAAAGCCCTGCGTCTGTCCCCGTGCCTTAGCTCTCCTGAGACCAGTGGGAGTGGATGATTACCCCCGCGCCTTTTGGATCAGGCTCAGGGTTTGTATGTGACCTAACTCCACTATCTTTGAGTTTTCTCTTGGCATGAAGAGAGCAGTCGCTAGTTCCCCCGAAGGAAGAGCTAAGACAGCTGCAGAGGTTCGCAGATAAAATGAAATGCTTCCAGTTAGCTCTCTTGTTTACACGTTGGAAAAAGATGTATTCCTAATGCGCTATTTGCCGTAGGGTCCTTCGAGTGTCAAAGCAGATGAAAGTCTTAGTTTAGTAACTATTGGGGTTTTTTCCCCAATCAAGGCAAAATGCAGAAGAAAGGCTCTTAATAGTGAAATTAAGTGCTTTTTAAGATAGTCCAAAACCTCAGATGTGTACACTTGAAATTCAGAAATAACAGTTCCGACAAAACAGGCAATAACTCCGTTCTTCCTTTATTTGCCAACCAACTCCTGAGTTCAAGCTTCTAGCGGACATATTCTAAACCCCCAGAATGGTCTTCACGTAAAGGCCACATCAATAGTTGATCCACCAGTGCAGAAGCCACACTAATTGTCTGGATATAAACTTGCAGTCTTGAGAAGGATCATGTGAATGCCTTACCGACCACATTAAGGAGAGAGATTCCTCTGTAGTTGTTGCAATCACTCTGATCTCCTTTGTTTCTATACAATGTTATGGTGTTGGCATCCTCCATGCCTTGCGGTACCTTCCTCCACCACACCAGCAAGAGATTGTGCTGATGTTTAAGCACATCAGGTCCACTTTCTTTCCGTGCTGCAGCTGGAATTCCATCTTTTCCTGTAGCCTTTCCTGGTGCTAGGAAGGTGATTGCCTTTTCAAGCTCATGTCTAGATGGTTCTAAATCAAGCTTTTCCATAGTCTAGAGCCCGGGGATTGCATTTAATGCTGCTTCCGAACATCGTTTGGGGTGAATAGAGTTTGTGATTGTGTTCCACTCAGTGCGGCATCTGGTTGCTTCGGTCAGTAACGACGTATGTCTCCATTATGAAAACAAAAATGAGCACAACTGAATAGATCAACTAGGTCCATGAGCTCTCCATCCTCTGAGTGCAGAGCATAAATTCTACCATGTTATTGACACATTCCAGGTAGACGCTGTGTTACCCGGCCAATGCATAATATCGACGGCAAGAGATAACATATGCCAGGTTAACACCCGCATGCTCAGTCCAGTCCTGCTTCCACCAAAGTCAATGAGCGCTTTGCCGTTGACTTCAGCGGGGCCAGGATTGCACTCCCTGCTTCTTGGAATGTATCCATCTGTCTTTGACTTTGGTAGAATGTAACATTTAACAGGTAGGAGCAATACGAGGTATCCCGCCCATGTGCAATCTGACAAGGAAATCATGAGACCCAGATTCTAGAAGCTTTCTTGGGCAGAACGAAAGGCCTCTTCATCCAGGCTGGGTGGATCTTAGGCTTGGCGTGGGAGTGAAATACCAGTTCCTTTGGGGTGTGCACTGACCCTAGCTTGAAGGTTCCACTTTCCCTCCCCAGAAGCCAGTAACAGGTCAGGATGCCACAGTTATCAAGGCTCGGTTATGTCCAATTCTCAGGGCAGTTTGGGGGTTGTGGGGAGGGAGAGGGAAACCTACATTATGATTTGAAATAAGGACATGGCTGTTGTCTATAATTCAACGCAACCGCCAGCTGTTGTCGCTGTCTACAATTCAACACAGCTGTCGGTTGGTGTGGCTGTCTGGGATTACGGGCTGGTTCTTTCGGAAGTTTTCTCTGTTGTCACTTCTTCCTAGCATGCTGATTCCCTTCCCCCCCCCCCCATGTTTGTAGACAGATTTTGTAAATAATCCTAATCCTTATATTGCTACTTCCTTACCTGGCAGAAGCTTCTTGATTGTCCTGAATAATAAGAAAACAAACCAGGGTAACTCCAAATTGGAGGGGGCTTCAGCAGAGACCTTCTGTTCTGCTAAACGTATAAACACAAAGAGCAAAGGCTAATTTGGTGACAGTGAAAACCTCTTATTTGATCTTCTCTATTAACTGTCCTGCCCTCCTGTCTGAGCTGCTGAGTCACCAGCCTCTTTTCTTGAATCCTGAAGCCACAGTTCGTCCTCCAATCACAGCACTTGAAGGGAAGAGCAGGAATAAAAAAGACGGGGTATGCAAAGCCAACAGAATGAGATCGGTGAAGGGTTTGGAAGGAAGCCCACGTCTGGAGGTTCCCAAAGGGGAAGCAGCTTTGCTGTGACAGCATTTTGGCAAAAAATGTATTATTTAAATATAACAGTTTCTTCAGTCAAAGCAAATAATTATTAATGTAAATCCAAGTAAAACTAGGAACGTTCCAAATATAGCCTGGAAGCATCTGAATATTTGGATAAATGACACTGAGCGTAAACAATGTGCTGTCCAAACTGTAAAGGTGGAAAATTAGGTGTGCGGAATACACAGCCAGAGGCCAGGAAAAATGTGCCTAGCAGCAGATTTGGGGGGGGGGGGGGGGGGGGCGCAGAAAGGGAAGCATGTCATGGGCCCAAACCATCTACCCACCTCTTTTGTGGTGTGCCTAAGGTCCCAGAGGCCTTCATCCAGCCCTGCTAATGATAGCTGCCTATGGGACAAGAGCTGCGAGGCAGAACTAGGGCTTGCAGGGAGTGGTGGGCTGTGTGATCAAGGCACGGAATATCAGTGCCCATTCCCTTCCCTTTCCATGTAGCTGGAAGGCGCGAACTGTAAAGCTCATTGCGAGAGCAGAGGGCAAGCCGTGGATAAAGGATGGGCACACGCAGGACGCTGCACGTCTACACCTAGGACAGCGCTGCAAGTTGTTCTCCAGAACGGACAAGCAGCTGCACAAAAAGCATTATTACCTTGCCACCAATCCAGAGTGCAGCTTCACGGCTCTGCAACGTACATGAAACCGACTGCACCAGAGAGGTGAAGGCCCCAGCCAGGCGCTAGGGGGAAGGGAGCATAGGAGAACGCAGGGAGAGCCACCAGTGTGCCAGATGGGACAGCACAGGGGGGTCATGTCCAGCCAGCCAGCGAGCTTGGAAAGGTGCTTAGCAAAGCGTGTCAGGGTTTCACTGCCCCGGGGGGCAGCTCTCAGAGGATTCAGGATACGAATGGCGGGGCCCTGGGGAAGAGTCATTGCACCATCTCTGACCACCGGCACCAATACAGTGTGGCTGACAAGTGCTGGGTGCGTTAAAGCAGCACACGTCTTGTTTAAAAGGTAGGTTGCTTGCTGGGTTTCTGCTCTGCACACTCAGTCAGGTCCAGCCTGTTCTCCTGCTCCGGGACCCGGCCACCCCAAACCCAGCCCCCCGTCTCCTAAGTGCTGTCACTAGCCTGACTCCTGCCTCGCACCACCTCCTCTGGGGCGGCCAAACCCTCAGGGCTAACGGCAGCTGTCTTCCCCGTGGCACGCCTCCCCCTCTGCCCCTTCCACGGCTCTCGGTCCGCTGTGGCCTCTTCCTCACCCACCCACCTGCTAATGTTGGACACACCCAGCAGAGACCTAAATGGGCACTGGGCGGTGATAGTGCAGGGCCGTCCTGCTCCTCCCCTGTAGCTTGGGCAGGGTGCCCCAGGGTGCGGGGAGGGGAGGGCCTGTCTTGCTGCACCCCATATCACTGGGGCCCCCGAGCACCGCTCCCGGCTATTCCAGTGGGCTCTGTCTGCTCTCGCCTGGAGCCAGGCTCTGGGTGCTCCTCCCTCCATCCTTCCCTCGGCACTCCTGATCCCTCTTCCCATCAGAACAGGGGAGAAGACGGAGGGACCGACCCCCAGGGAGGAGAGCATGGATTGTAGGTAGAAGCAGCTAAAGGAACGATTTCCTTCATCTTCTTTCCCTGCTACCCTAATTCCAGCCTCTCCCGCTTCCCGAAAATCAGTTTGGCAATTAACTGTCCCCCAAACACTAATTCTGTACCCCCCAGCAAGACCCTTCTCTTGCACACACAGGGCCACTAATTCATTCTACAACATCCCCTCACAGCCCCCAATTCATTCAATGACACCACCACCCCGCCCCACCACTAATTCTATCACCACACAAAGCCACCAATAAAAAAACACCCCAATTACACAAACCCCACCAGAGCCTTCAAATCACGCTACTCTCCCCCTGCACACTCAGCCCCCCAACGAATTCTACAATGCCCACAAGCACCCCCCCCAAGGAATCCCGCCACTGCTCCCCACAGCCGTTGGCAGGTGTGTGTCAGCCGCCGTCCCACCTGGCCCCTGTTCTGCTCTGAGGTCGGGGACAGCAGGTGCTGGGGGACCAAGCTGTCCCTCACCACAAACAATGGCTCTGATTGGTTGCCTTCTCCAAGAGGTGGGATAAAGTGGAAGGCAGCCAATCATAGGAGGATTGACCTGTGCACTGGAGTTTTCCCCACAGATTTCTAAGGTCCTTGAGGCCTAATGCAACCCAGCCCCCACCTAGCACTCTGCACCCTTCGTTCCCTTCTAGGACCTTCCCCCAGCCTGCTCCATTTGTCACTTCCCCCCTAGGCCTCATGCCCTTAGCCTGGAACAGTCTCCCGGTCCCCCCACTAAGTCGCACCTTTCCTCCCTCCCGTCTGTTGCCCCTCAGTGCGTCTCCAGAATTAGGTGTTTCCCCACTGATCTGGAACTCCCACCTGTTCCCCAGCAGCCGCGCTGTTCTCAAAATCCCACCCGGAAGCTCTCCCCTCTTCCTCACAGCCAGCTGGGAAGCACCCCCGCGTGCCGCCCACAGAAACAGCTGCGTTAGAAGCAGAAATAATTTGACACAAACCTTGGGCAGCACCTGGAGCCTACAACATCCTGCATGAGAAGCTCCCGGTGCTTCAATCCCTTTCCCTCAGGAATCTAAACGTAGCCCAGCGCAGACGACGTCCAGAGATAGCGAGCACACCCGGTCTGGGAGAAGCAGCAGAATCCTGGAGTTTGTCAGTCTGGGTAACAAACGCCCCTTGCTCACAGGTAGCTGCAGAGGGATCCCAGGGAAAACGACAGCGGAGACCTGACCACTGATCACCAATAATTTTGGGCTATTCAATATCTAGATCAATCTTTGCAGAAAATCTTTGAGACGTCTCCCCTGTGGGTAGCTAGATCTGTGCAGCTGCTGTTTCACCATTTGTTTCCACTGCATAACTGTGAGCCCTGCTACAGGTGAACTCAACAATTATCCTGCACCTCCCAGCTAGTCAGCAATTCACCCGGAGGGCCTAGAAACAGCCCAGGAGGGGCACAGAGACCAAAGGCTGGAAATGGGAATGCACAGTTACCTGCTGACAGCCAGAAACTTCCGTCATACATAGCAACGGAGTCTGGCAGTGTTGGATGGAGATCTACCTCCACAACAACCAAGGAAGAGTTAAGGGAAGGGGAATGATGTTTCCTTTCTGCTTGCTACTCTCAAAGCCTGTACGAAAGTATTAAAATGTGAAACTAAATTAGCAAACTATTCTTGATGGGACTTATTGCCAGGAGAGCCACGTACCAAAGTACGTTTGTAGCTCCTGGCAAGATGTGCCACCAGCATACTGTGAATTACACTGCAAGCACCGAACTATTCTCAACTACACAACTATATGAAGTTATGTCACTAACCCCAGCAATAGATGCCATGGGCAGGCGCCGACAGGTCTCTGCCTCTACAGGTCCCCGAATAGAGGCATTTTAACAAGCACCAAGTATCTCTGGAACTAGAACATCCAAATGAAATGAAAATGAAAAACAGCAATTAACAGTTCTTGTGGTTTTTAGAAGTGGTTGGAATTCCTTGATCCCACATACATGGGGCACAGGGCTGCAACCAAGGAGTTAACTGGGAGACACATTTTCAATTTTTTTCCCCCAGAACATTTTCACGGATGTATTTTAAATCGCATCTGGGCTGAAAACAGCTGAGAGAGGCTCAAAATAACTACAAGAAATATCAGACACATCTGAAGGCTGACATATATCTCCTGTCTTCAGCCAGAACCTCAGTGCATGAGAGGCTACAAACAAAAACAGAGAGAACGTCTCTAGGAAAGTGCAAAACCCGGAGGCACATACTAAAGAGAGGGATTTATTTAGAATAAAATGTAACTGTATCCCTGCAAACTCTGTTGTTTCCAGTGTATCCTCATTTCTATGCAATGCTTAAAACAATGCAGAGTGTTTTCATTTGCAGCACAGCGTATGTCGTTCGCTCTTCTTTTGTCTGAAGGGCTTTCTCCTTTCATCAGCATAATAATCAAATAAAAAATCAAGCTCTTTCTGAGAACGTCCTAAAGCAGCCCAGGCATTTTGGAGAGATGCCAAGGTGCTGACTGAGAGGCACTTGCTCTGTTGTGAAGCAAAAAGCTTTCAGTGCAGAACTACTGCATCCTAACTTGGTTCGCCTGTGCTTTGGTTCCCCGTTTGCAGAAAATTGAGGCAGGCAGCTGGCTTGTAAACCAAAAACATGAGATACATTTGAAAGCCCCTTTATCATCGTCCTGTGAAAATATCGGGATGTGTCTGCCCTGATCACAGGGTGAAAAAAGAATCAATAAAAATACCCCAATGCACAAATAATGCTAAACTTAGTTACCGCAGCCCCTTTCGGACACAGCTAACGTGGCACCTCTGCTCCTAAAACCACAAACTGTCAAGGGCAGAGGCTGAATTCTAAGCAAAAGCCAGACTCCTGAAAGGGAAGATGTTTCCCGCACACATCTCCGCGCCTGACTCTACAACCAGGAGTGCAGAAATATAAAGGAAGAACGCGCACAATTCTCGCATGGCCTTCCCTTTACCAATCAACAATCAGCAAGCATGACAAATAATTGTTTGCAGCTGTCATTAGCTGAAAACAAGGCAAATCTGCATATACTTAATCTTAATTAGGCAGACTTGGCAAGGAGCCCTCGCTCGTTGCTACCAAACAACCATTCCACTCACAAAAGGGTGACAAAAGCCCGGACACACACACACACACAATGTTGATGGAAAAACAAACTGCCTGCAAATGACTAATCCTTCTCCAGCCCCCCTCTCGCCCCAGTAAGGGAGGTTATCGAAAGGGAAAGACCCCGTGCCAGAAAAGATGCCCAAGTGTTGTCTGGATCTCCTGCTTTCTGTCTCACTGTCCCTTTGTGCCGCGTCTCAGCACCACTGCTCACTCGCAGAGGCTGGCCCGGGTGCAATGCGCAAGAGTGGAGTGGATATAAATTCAAGCAGAGAAATTTTGCCACCGAATGCATCATTACTAATTATTCAACTCTCGTTTACCTCTCAAATGAGCAGGCATTGATCGACTTCACAGAGGCATTTCCATTCAAAGACGAAGAGAGGAATTTTGGAGGAAGAAAAAGGGAATATGAAACTGAGGACAAAGTGAGTCTGTCACAGCAGCCCTGGCCCGGGGAGCTGTGCTGGATTATGACTTAGAATTTATGAGAGAACTCCTTGCTGCAGGAGGGAAGAAAACCAGGTCACAGACTCTGCAGTAAATGCTCTGCAACGACACACTGCAAAATATATTCATCCCATTGTGACTGGCAGTGACGTCAGCAGACTCCTAGCGGAAATTTGCACCAAGCCAGGGCAGATTCTACTCAACATTCCCTCCCCCCCCCAAAAAAAACCCAACCCAAATATTGCTGAGAACCCCATTTTCCAAGTTGTGCTTCCCCACTCCTTCAAAACTCTCCCTTCGTCTCCCTCATCCAGCCATGCCTGGTGCTGCCCAGCGAGACGTTCTGGAGTTGTTGTACAGACGATGAATAAAAGCGGCGATGGCTTTGGAAGCCTGCCACTTCTCTACCCACTGCAGAGCTGGGACTGTCTACAAGGGCTGCACAGTTCAGGCAGCATCTGTACTCTTGGCACGCTGGCATCTTTATTCCCCCACACGCACCCACCTTGGCTCAGACGGTGCCAATTCACACTTTGCACGCGAACACGCCGAACAATCGGTACACACGCCAGGAAAAAAAATTGCTTTAAAGAAACTGCACAAACACTCACGCAAAAATCAAGCCCCAAAGCGGTGGAACGTGCTTTACCTGGAAGCTTGCAGCCTGAAGAGTGAAGGGAGGCATCTGACATCTAGAGCCTTTCGCATCCCAGTACACACCACAGACTCAAGGAAGGAGAAACTTATCACGGCGGAAGGAAGCAAACAGTTGAGGCAGATTTAAAATGTCGGCGCGCAGTGGCTGAGTTAAAAAAAAAAGTAGCGTCGGATTAAAAAGATGACATCATTTCATTATTAAAAAAATATTGCAATGATCCACACATTGTTTTAATTGAGCAGCACGTAAGGAAAAACTATTTGAAATAAATACAAACAAAATCGAAAGGAACCTGGAGTCGCCACAGCCAGCAGAGAGAACTAGGAAGGTATTTTGTAGGTGCGGCCAAACAGAAATAACTAACATTATTCAGAGTGGTCGAGAGCCAGTGAAGGAGATTTTTGCAGTTGGAATGACAGGATTACAAATCTATAGAAATTCAGGTTTTCAAGGTTGTTTTTCTAAACCTGGGCGGGTGAACTACTGAGATTTAATTCAAAGGCAAAGTGTTTGGGGTGTGTTTGGTTTTTAAACAGAAGAAATTATAATCGATATGATTAAACCTTCTAGGAAGGAAGCTGTCTGATATACAGGGAACTGAATGCAATGTAGATGCTCTAGCAGTGCTAGGTTTTTTTGGTCAAACATTTAGCCAAAATCACTTAATATTGTGAAAATTAAGCCTGTGATTTTCTGAAGGTGCGTGAAAATAGACAAATGACTTTTTAAAGTGAAAAAATAACGGTGTTAGCTTTTGAGGTGCTTAACTTTATGATTTATCCATCTCTAGCATAGTCTACATGGAGGGGGGATTAAACTAAGAATAGGATTAGCACAATATTTCAATTTTAATTGAAACTGACTTCGAGATTGTATACCTGGGAAGCTAAATGAAAGAAATTATGTCCAAGCAAAGTCCCATAAATACTTTCTTTAAGGAAAGACGAGGATAACATCTCAACACACAACCCCCTTAGATTTTTTATTTAGATCTGTTGGGATAGGATATATGTGCATATGGCAGATAGACAGAGGGGGAAAAATCATCATGAACAGCTTTAGTTCAGCTACAAGCACAGATATTTGAATGTTTAAAGCAGAAGTTTCCCATACAGTTTAAATAACAGTGTAATTAATGTATTCAAATCAAACGGTGTTAAAAACTTAAAAGTGACAGATAACAAGAAGTCCCGGGATTCTGTTAACGTTCCTTTCCCTGTATAGCATCTGCAGAAGGAGAAATGCATCTGCATCTATTTAAAACGTTAAAAGCATTTCAAGAAACATGACTGTTTTATTTTTTATTCTGCCCTCGCATGTGTAATGTATTTAATGTATTTTTCAGATAGAAAGGACAGAGACAGATAAATACACATTTCAGCTGTAGGAGCATATTGTATGGATTGCAGCTACCCAGCCCAAACTGAAGTGACAACATACTGTAAAGAGAGAGATAAAGAAGTGGTGTTATCTTCAGAAAATACTTTCCTATTAGATTCTATTTACACATAATTTGAACCACACTCACTGGGGTTTGGTTTGGACAATAAAAACAGACACAATAAAAACGTGAGATTCGTAATCAGCAGCACAAAGTGCACCCCGCCTGAAACGACAGACTAACCCATCTTTAGATACATAGATGGTAAATCTGCTTGTCCCTGGGCTGGAGGTTTGGTTTTGTTTATTTGCTTGATCATTTTTCATGGTACTCTAAGAAAATGTATCAATTTACGTGCTAGAAAATTTAATAGAAAACTTTAAAAACACTAGCTATGCAGCATTTAATCCAAACCCATAAAGACACTTTAAAATCCTGGCCTATATCACAACTGAAATGTAAAGTGTAACAAAACGTTAAATCAATCATCTTCAAAACTAGAATTTAAAAAAACCCTAGCAACCTAAGATACTATTTGATGCATTTTACAGGCACAAATCCTGCACGGCCAGATAAATACAGAACTCAAGCAGGCTGAATAATTCCTTTTCTTTACAGCCAGACGGAGCATAGTTCTATATAAAAAGGGGGTGTTTCCTCACACACTGTAATCACTGGTTATAAGAAAAACTGAACAAATAGTTTACAGAAAATCATTTGACAAACGTTGCTGTTTTTCCTGTGGGCAAACTCCTGGTGATTTTCGGGGATTTAATGTTTATTGAAAGTTAATCCTGAGTCACTTTGTTGTTGGAGGCCATTTGCGAGCGGTTTCCCAGAGAACCCTTTATCCTGGAGATGCGATCAGCATGGGTTAGGTTTGATGGCATGTAGCGAAGTCACAGAACATTTCTTCCGAGGCCTGGCCGGATGAGTGCAAATCAGATTCAGTCGCACACACTTGACTATGGAGTTTGAAACTCACTTCCAGCCAATATTCCCACGCTAGTTATTAGGTGCTGGCATCACTTGAATCACCCCAGATTACACCATGAGCAGGAGAGTGGAAATTAAGGGCCAGATCCTTAGCTGATGTAAATCCGCATTGCTCCCCTTCCATCAGAAGATAAATACCAAGGGGGAAATTTCAGCCTCATTGATGTCAATGGCAAAACTCCCCGTCTTCAACAGGGGGCAGCATTTCATTCGGTGCCACTGCCTCGGTTTCCATCAGCAGAGGATCTGGCCCATTCTCTGGGACAGCCAACACAGAAAGCTGCCGAGCCTGTGAGTACTTGGTCTAGAGTATGTGACAGTGCAAAGGACCAAGCACGGGGACTAGATGCCCTAGCAGCTCTTTCCCAGGGTTCATGGCTCAGAGTCTGTGGCAGCCAGTCTCTGCACACCCGGCTTGCTGTCTGACAGTTCAGGGGCTCCTCCACCTCGCTGGATCCAGCAGACTGGCTCTTGACTTTGCCATACAGCTCTTCTCAGCTCAGACTGACTTTGCCAACGTCCTGGTTAAAGGGACATGGGCTACCTGAAAGGAGCCGATTTGTTTTTCCATGGCTGGAGGGAGCGGGGGGCCGGAGTAGGACTAGCGGATCAGACAAAGGACAGCAGATGTCTGCAGCTCCTCCAGACGCTCTGCTGTGAACCGAGTGGTTTTACTGTAGCAAAGCATCACTGGTCTGTACTGTACATCCCCCCCACCCCGTTACTGCCCATGTGACCATAGGCAAGTCACTGACCTCTTCTGTGCCTCAGTTTCCATTTCTGTAAACAGGGGAGACTGTTCCCTCTCTCAGAGGGGGAGGAGGGGGCAGCGGGTTACTATGGCTCTGGGCTGTTGTTATTCTGAACTAGGAGGAATAAAGCTTTGGGGCATTTCTGTCAAGGTTCTCCACAGGCTTTCCCCGAGCAGCGAAGGAGATTTCAGAAACCCCCCTGGGGACGGGGTGGAGGGAAGTTAAGGTGATTTTTATAGCTGCTTAGAGCCGTTCTGATGGGCACAGCAGCCAGAGCACTGGGCTGGGACTCAGGAGACCTGGGTTATTTCCCCAGCGCTGCCACAGATGAGCTGGGTGACCTTGGGCACGTTCTGGCCCCTCCCTGCTGCTCTCCCCTCCCCCCCCCCCCGAGTCAGCTGAGCTCAGACTCTTCCACTGGGCAGTGCCCAGCACCAGGGGGCCAGACACCACAAATGAACAATCACAGGCGGTGTCCCTGTGTCATGTAAGAGAGCCTCTGGGACGCCAGCACCAGACCCCAGCCCTAATGGGCCAGGCCGGACCCCCCGGCGCACAGAGGCTGGGAACAGGAGTGGCTGCAGAACCAGCTGGCTGGCGGGGCGGGGCGGGAGCGGGGGGGCTCTGGCTGGGTGAAGCTGCCAGGCCTGCATCAGAAGATCCCAGGGACAGAGGGGCAGGAGAGCTGCTGCTGCTGCTTTGACTGGCCTGTGCCGGTTCCAGGGAGCAAAGCCAAACCCTGGGCATTGCAGCCCGGCCCCAGGCGCTGGGTCTGAACTCCGAACGCGTTGGAGGTCCCGCGAGAGACAGAGGGTGACCAGACAGCCAGCGTGAAAAATCGGGACAGAGGGTGGAGGGGGGCAATAGGAGCCTATATAAGAAAACGCCCCAAATCTCAGGGCTGTCCCTATAAAATTGGGACATCTGGTCCCCTTACCAGAGGGACCCGGAAGCAGCATGGCAAGAAGAGCCCCCATCTCTGGGACAGGCTGGAGAGGGAGCAGAGTAAACTCCACCCTCGGGCCTGGGCCCCAAACATTTTCCCAGCTGGTTCTAATTGCCTGGGGGTGCAGCCCAGCCAGCAGCTCCTTGCTGCAGTGTGGGGCTCCGAGCCTGCTGCATGGATGGGCAAAATGTGCCCGCGGTGGGGCAGTGAGGGCTCGGGGCCCTGTCTGGGCAGCGCTGGCCACGCGCCCCCAGCCTCTCTGGGCCACTGCGACAGTGCAGCGGAGCTTCTGCCAGACCCCGAACCAGGAGAGAGGAGCAGGCCTGCCCCACAAGCTTGTGTGCGATCAGCAATTCTAGCGCTACCCTGGCATCCCCCCCAGCACCGCCCCACACGCCTGCTGCTTCCCTGGCACGCACACTGCACCTCCCCCTCAGGGGCATTCCTCCTCCCCATGCATGACAACCCACAGCCCCCCAACGGATGCAGAGACTGTCATGGAGCGCCCGGGCGATGGTCTGGAACCGCTCCCTAGGAAGCCAGACCGGACTCCGGGTGAAGGGCCCCTTCTCCATACACAGCCTGTTTCCAAGGCCAGGAGCTTCACGGGTCCCCACTTCCACCTTCCTGGGTCTGACCTCGGAGCATTCAGCACCTTCTGCCCCTCCGTGCGCTTCCCCCAGCAAGCCCGCCTGGGCGGGGTCCTGAGGGAGCCCGGGGATCCTGCACCCCAAATCCACAGTCAGACGTGACTCTCAGCCAGCCAGTAAAACAGAGGTTTATTCGATGACCGGTACCTGATCTAACCCAGACCATACAGCGAACGTGAGCCCTCAGCTGGATCCATTTTGGGCGCCAGAGAGTGAGATAGCTCCTCTGCCTCCCTGCCTGACTCCAGCCAGCTTCAGACTCCCCCACCTCTCTCCAGCCCCTCCTCCCCCCCTGGCTCAGCCAGGTCAGGTGACCTCCCTCCCCCACCTGGGGTCAGATTACAGCTTCAGGTATGGACACATGTAAAGGGGGGAGGGGGCGTTGCCTGCTTGCTTCCACTGCCAGCCCCCATTCCTTCACATAGACACTTAAGAAATGCATAGGGGAAACTGAGGCACACACAGTATTCCTACTTCGTCACAGAGACCCACGGCACCCCCCAGCTAGGCACAGACCCCTGCTATATACCATGTCCCTGGGTACTCAGCGCCCTCCCACCAGCTCTTTCATCGGGCAGTTTCGGCCACGACAAATAACAGTAACAGAGACGAAATGCAGGTTGCTGCCTTCCCCAGTGCAAAGCCCCCGCTGCACGGCCACATTCTTGAAAACAATTTGTAGGTAACCGGCCCGAGGGCAGCGCCTGCGGTAAATTACTGACCCACGCTGGCAGGGGTTACCACACGCACACCCTGTTAGCAGGTGTTGAGCCTGCTGAGAGAGGACCAGGTGGGTTTTCTCGCCTTGGCTATAAAGAAGTAAAAATGGCTCTCTCTGGAGCGGAAAAGAGGGTCTAGGAGATGGGCTGAGCATTTGTGATTGTGAATTTCTCTGCTAACAAAGCCAAGCCCCAGGATGGGGTGGTTTTGACTCGGACCACTGCGTGGACTTTTTCTTCTAGCTGGTTGGGAGAAGCACTTGCTCACTATTATTCACATCAGAAATTGCATTACAGGAATGGTGAGGCTGTTAAGTCAGGAAATGCCAAGGTGAAGGATGCCCAGGCAGCCTGAACTCTGCCCCCTTGTGCATACACATTCGGAGACAACCACGTTAGGCGATCACATGCTACTGCTCCCACAGCACATTCACCCTTCATTGCCCACTATCCCGCCTTTCCACTGAGGAGCCAAACGTGCTATCGCACCAGCATAAATGCAAACAGACTCTGTCCCCAAGTCAGGAACGATTCCCGTCACATTCACCACGATCTCTGCTTCACTGACTGGGTGATTGCCCAGCCTGTGCCGCGTATGGGACAGGGCCCCCGCAGAAAAAGCAAGAGGTGAGAACATCCAGGTATTATCTGTGGGAGACAGGGCCCCTGCCTCAGTCTGCACACCCCTTCATGCGCCACACGGACAAGGTTTCATGGTGCACCCAGGTTCAGGGTGGACCTGGGCAGTGCTAGCCCAAGGCAGGGAACAGACTCCTCGGGGGCAGGGCCGGCGACAGAAATTTGGGGGCCCCCTACTCTGATCGTTTTTCCCCCGGACTGCGCCGCTGCCACCAGCCGGGCTCACCGCTCCTGCCAGGGACACACGCGCCACCTCCCCGCCCCTTCCCCGCTCTCCAGGCCCGGCGACAAGGGGGGATGACTACAGGTCCTGCTGTGTACCGGGGCCCCCCTAAAGTCCAGGGCCCGGTACAGCTCTACCCGTAGTACCCCCGTCGCCGGCCCTGCTCGGGGGTTATCAGGGCAAGGGACGCTCACAGGCTTTGCAGCTGTTCCTTAAATCCCTAGAAATGTGGCCCAATCCAATCATATTGTCTCCAGTCCCAAGCGTGGGGTAGCGCTAACCTAGGGCCTCCCCCCCCCATGGTGATTTCTGTTCCCCCCCCCCCCATGCAGCTGCCTGGGGCTTACGTCATTCTTGCATAACCGTCACGGGGTAGTTTCGTCAACCATCCGCCCGGGCACTGCAGCTCTGCATTTCGTTAGCCAGGCTCCGCCTGGGCAGGTGGTTGGCCAGAGACGACCCCAGGGGATGTCAGAGGAAGAGAAAAGCCCCTTTCCAACAGTGTTCCCAGCACTTGCCCTCCCCAACCTGCCAGGGCCAGGGCCGCATCGAGGGGAGTGAGAGAGAAATGTCGCTCCCCTGGCTGCGCACAGAGACTCAGCTAGCAAGGGGCTGAGAGGCAGGACTCCTGGGTTCTACTCCAGAGTCACTGGGCAGAGCATTTGTCATCATCATCATTTCATCATTTCACATCTTATGTCTGCTCAGCGTGTCTACCCTTTGGGTGTGTCTGTCTGCACAGAGCCCAGGACACGTGGAGTGCTTGAGAAATAACCTTGAATACAATAGAGCGCACCACAGAGCTTGCAACAGCTGCTCCCTCAGAAGAGGCTACGGTGCCATTTACCATTAAAACTAAGATTTTGTCGTGGATATTTTTAGTAAAAGTCACGGACAGGCCACGGGCAATAAAGAAAAATTCAGGGAAGCTGGTGACCTATCCCAGGCTTTTTCTAAGACTATCCATGATATGATGGGAAGGGACCAGGCAGCTGTGGGGCAGCTGGGAGTTTTGGGGCCCCCACCACCCATGGGGACTCAGAGCTCCAGGGTACCCCTGTCCCCAGCAGCAGGCAAGCTGCAGGGTCCCCATGCCCCCTCCCCAGCACGGGGGAGGTGTGGGAATCCCCCTGCCACTATTGCAGTGTGGAACTGCAGGGGTGCCGATGCACCCCACGGAAGGCTGGAGCTGCGGGGATCTCCCTAACCCCACAGTGGCAGTAGGAAGCTGCCAGGGTCCCCCTAACCCCTCCAAGACTGGTGAGGAGCTGCAGGGGGTCCCCCTGACCTCCGCAGCATCTGGGAGGTGGGGGGTTCTCCCCCTGCCCCATGGCAGTGGTGGGGAGCTGCTGGGGTCTCCCTGCCCCATGGCTGGTGGGGAGCTGTGAGGATCCTCATATCCTGCCCAGAGGCTGGGAGGTGTGGGGTCCACACGTGGCCCAACTTCCTGCCACTGAGGGAGGTGGCAGGACTTTGCAGCTCCCAGCCGCCAGGGCTGAAGTCACAGGTCTTTGGACCTCACGGTGTAGCAAAGCCGCGACTCACCCCTGTGACGCCACTTGCTGGTTGTCTGGGGAATTAGCCCTTCCAGCTCCAGAGCACCCTCTGCAGGCCGGTGTCTCGCTGTCCACTGGCCCCCGTGCCTCTCCTGGACCCTGGCAGTACCCCCCCAGTCTAGCTCTGGATCTCCCCTCCCTGGGGAACCCCCAACCCTCTGAGCCCCACCTTGCCTCAATCTAGGCTCCTGCCAGTCATCAAGCCCCCACTCCCTGGGGCAGACTGCAGTGGAACAGCCAGTCATCACAGGCAAGTAGGGTTTGGCCTGCTGCCTCTGCCTACCCCTGGGCTTCCCCCTGCAACCACAGTACCCCTTCTAGGCCTCAGACTAGCCCTGGAGCCTGGGAAGTTGCCAGCCTGGAGCTTCCCAGCTCCTCTGGCCTTCCCCCCCACCCCAGCCCTGCCCCGCCCCACTCCAGGTACCCTGTCAAGCACCCCAGCAGCCAGGCCCGTCTGCCTCTACAGCGAGAGGAAACGATCTCTGCACCAAACGGAGCCCTTTTATCAGGGCCAGCTGGGCCCTAATTGACCCAGCCACCGCTGTGACTGCTCCTCTCCAGCTGCTTTCATTTGCATCCCTCTGCCGGGCGGCCTTTCCCCAGCCACAACCCTTTGCAGGGCTGTTTTACTTCCATTTCTGCTGGAGTGGGGCAGCCACCTCGCTACAGACGGATTCTGTGACTTCTGCAACTTCTGTGACAAAAGTGAAGCCCCATTTACAGTTCACGTGGACTGGGCCTCTGCTCGCTTGTGTAGCAAGTGAGACTGCAGATAAGAGAAAAGAGTGCAAAAAAATCCCAGGAGACCCAGAGCTGGTGTGAAATATTTGTTCTTTGGACACAGAGAGTTCTTTTGTGGTTGTCTCCAGAATGGGTTTTTCACACAACGCCCAGTCAACCTGTGGAACTCCTTGCCAGAGGATGTTGTGAAGGCCAAGACTATGGGCAGGGAGGGTGGCCTGAGCCCCATTTGCCAGAAGCTAGGAATGGGTGGCAGGGGATGGATCTGTTCCCTCCCTCTGGGGCACCTGGCATTAGCCAATGGCAGAAGAGAGGATACCGGGCTAGATGGACCTTTGGTTTTACAAAGAGATGAATTCAAGTACAGAGATGCCACCTACCTAAATTACAAGGCTGACACAACCCCGCCTCGCTTTATTGCATAATCAAGGGCTAATTTCTCCCATTGCTATCCAGGCTCTGATGGTTGCACCTAGAAGGGGAAAAGCTCCCTCCCCCTTGTTTGGGTTCAGTTCCTCCCGGCTCACACAGGATGGCCACGTGCCTGGCAGACCCCAGCTGAGCTGGCAAGAAAGGCTGGGGAGTGGGGCAGGGCAGAGGCTGAGGATTTGGGGCATTGTCAGCATTCAAGGTGTTTCCCGGCCTAGGATCCTGGGGGAGCAGTTTGTCCTTACAGCAGATGCCTCCTGCAGTGTGTCAGTGGAAGCTGCTGGCTTTGGGCCATGTGGCGAAGCTGTCCCCTCCAGGTGGTGCTAGGCAAAGGGGAGGTGGGGCTCACCCTGCATTCCCCTCCACCCCCCGCTGCACTCACATGGGCTCATGACAAGGGCTGGCTCAGGATTTGCTGTGGGGCCTTTTCTACACCTGCCCAGGGTCCAGGTGGGTGCCTCAGAGCCACACACTAGGCCCAGGTGACCCCTTCCCCAGCAGGGCCTCACCCTCTTCCTCCCATCTCTCACCCAGCCCGCTGTGTTTGTGGAGCTCTGCCCTGCCATGCCCCATGGGAAACTCACCTGGACTCCTCCTTCCTCACTGCAAACATCACCAGCTGGAGGGAGCTGTTGCAGTCACACCCCAGCACGCCCCCTAGTGGCACAGGCCTGAGCTGCAGCACTGCCCCCCTCCCCCCCCCCCCGACTCCGTACCCTGTGGCACAGAGCCAGGAGGATTCCCTAGGACAGCTGCTTCCCTCAGCCCCCAGCGTCTCATCAATTCTGGGGGAGAGACACCAGCCCCCACTTTCCCCACTCAGACGTCCACGCCCCGCTGCACCAGCTGTGCTGGACACAGAGTCCCAAGCCGCCACACAGCGCCTGGCCTTGCAGCCTCTTTACTGACAAGAATCCTCAGGAAAGGATTGTTGAAAGGGCTTCTCTGGGATCGCTGCAGGGAGCTGCACAGAGAGCTCCCGCGCAGATCGCCCCAACCCTGTGAGCCCCCTCCCCACCTGTGCTCCTCCTTTGCTTGGACTCTAGGATGGAGTGCAAGCTCCTTGGGGCAGGGACCACGTCATCTTCCCCCATCAAATGTCATGCCCGGGCCCCTCCGCTCTGTACCAAGAATCATCACATGCAGCAACATTGTGCACACCCAAGGCTGCAAAGGGAGGTGTGGAGAACAGCAGAGTCTGAGGCCTTGGCACGAGTCAGACACCCTCGAGGTGAGTTACAAACAGTAAATGCAGTTTACGGCCAGGGTCTGTCCAACGGCTGCAGGTCCCGTGCACCAGAGAAATGACGTTGCCCCTCGGACCAGAGAAGCTTTGCCTTGTTTTGTTTGAAACACAGAGCATGGGCTGTCCCGACCTTCCTCCTCTGCTGTCAGGGCTGGTTTGTTTTAATCCCGAACATACACATCTATATAGTTCTGTTTGCTGCCACAGCATCACTTGGTCACACCAGGCCCAATCCGTGCCCTGGGTGACACAGGGAGGGCTGGGAGCTTATAGGGTGAGTAGTAAATAGGACCTTAACACACACCTTTTTCATGGAGGAGCAGAGAATTTAACAATAGGTTCAACTGGAATGATTGCTCCTTGAAATTTCTCATCAATCTCCCTAAGGAAGCCAGCATGTGGTTAAGTCAAATTCCAACCACTGAGTTTGCGGTTGGAGAGGCTGAAAAACAAGGTTACTTACCTGTAACTGTTGTTCTTCGAGATGTGTTGCTCACATCCATTCCATTTAGGTTAGGTACGCGCAGCGTGCCTGGTTGCCGGGTAGATTTTCCCCTAGCTATAGCCTGGGTGAGCAGGGAGCCCCCTGGAGTGGCGCCCTTATAGCAGCCTATATATACCACTGCGACCCCAGGCACCATCTTAGTTCCTTCTTGCCGGCTAATCCGACAGTGGGGAAGGAGGGTGGGTTTGGAATGCATGTGAGCAACACATCTCGAAGAACAACAGTTACAGGTAAGTAACCTTGTTTTCTTCTTCGAGTGATTGCTCACATGCATTCCATTTAGGTGACTACAAGCAATACCTAGGAGGAGGGGTCGGATTGACCCATTGCTGATCGTAAGACCGCTGACCCAAACGCCGCATCGTCCCTGGTTTGCTGGACTATGGCGTAGTGTGCGGCAAAGGTGTGGACGGAGGACCAGGTAGCCGCCCTGCAGATGTCCTGAATAGGGACTCCCTCCCGGAAGGCCGCAGAGGATGCCTGCGCTCTCGTGGAGTGTGCTGTTACTCTCTCGAGCGGTTTGCCCGCGAGTTCATAACAGGTGTGGATGCACGACGTGATCCAGGAGGAGAGTCGTTGGGCTGAAATCGGCTGGCCCTTCATCCTTTCCGCAACCGCTACAAACAGCTGGGTCGTTTTCCTGAATTGCTTTGTCCTGTCTAAATAAAAAGCAAGAGCCCTCCTAACATCCAACGTGTGTAATTGCTGCTGTTTTTCAGAGGTATGCGGTCTAGGACAAAAGACTGGGAGACAAATGTCTTGGTTGATATGGAAGGGTGAGACCACCTTAGGCAGGAAAGCCGGGTGGGGACGTAGCTGCACCTTGTCCTTATGAAAGATGGTGTAGGGCGGCTCTGAGGTCAGTGCACGTATCTCTGACACTCTACGAGCCGAGGTGATAGCTACTAAGAATGCCACCTTCCAGGAGAGGTAGAGTAGGGAACACGTGGCGAGGGGCTCGAACGGGGGTAACGTGAGGCGTGAGAGCACAAGGTTTAAGTCCCAAGGTGGAATTGGGCGCTTCACGGTCGGGTACAATTTGTCCAGTCCCTTAAGAAAACGATACACCACAGGGTCAGAAAATACCGAGCGGTTTGCCTGGCCAGGGTGGAAAGCCGAGATCGCAGCCAAGTGGACTCGAATGGTGGAAGTAGACAGGCCTTGGTTTCTAAGGCCTAAGAGGTAGTCCAGTATACGAGGGATAGGAGCCTGAGTCGGGACGATGGCCAATCCCTCACACCAGGTGGAGAAACGGGTCCACTTTGCGATGTAGGTGTTTCTAGTGGCAGGCTTCCTGCTACCCAGAAGGATGTTCTGTACCTCAGCTGAGCATAAAAGCTCTGGGCCTCTCAGCCATGGAGTAGCCATGCTGTGAGATGGAGGGACTGAAGGTCCGGGTGCAGGAGGCGACCGTGGTCCTGAGAGATCAGGTCTGGGCATAATGGGAGACTGATGGGAGGGGCTCTGGAGAACTGCAGGAGGGACGCATACCAACACTGCCTGGGCCAGGCTGGGGCTATGAGGATGACGTGGGCCTTGTCCCGTTTGATCTTCAGGATCACCTTGTGTAGAAGCGGGATCGGAGGAAACGCGTAGAACAGGTGCCCCGTCCAGGGTAGGAGAAAAGCATCTGTCAAGGACCCTTTGGCGCTGCCTCGGAAGGAGCAGAACTGGAGGCACTTCCTGTTCTGCCTGGAGGCAAAGAGATCGATCTGGGGAAACCCCCACCTTAGGAAGATCGGTCGAATAACGTCCGGTCTGAGGGACCACTCGTGAGTCGCAAAGGACCTGCTGAGGTGGTCTGCCAGCGTGTTCTGAACACCCGGGAGGAACGAGGCCACAGGGTGAATCCGGTGGGCTATACAAAATTCCCAGAGAAGAAGCGCCTCCTGACATAGAGGGTTGGAACGGGCCCCGCCCTGTTTGTTTATGTAGAACTGGGCTGTGGTGTTGTCCGTAAGTACCGCTACACATCGGTCTTGTAGTGTATTCCGAAAGGCCTGGCAAGCCAGGCGAACGGCTCTCAGCTCCCTGACGTTGATGTGAAGGCAGAGATCCGATTCCGACCAACGGCCCTGAGTCCTGAGGTGACCGAGGTGGGCCCCCCATCCCAGAGATGAAGCGTCCGTCACCAGAGAGAGGGACGGGCTGGGGGGGAGGAAGGGGACACCGCGACACACATTGTCCTGATCTTCCCACCAAGCCAGAGTGGATAGTATGTCTCTGGGGATAGTGAGGAGAGTGTCTATATTGTCTCTGCGAGGTCTGTAGGCCGACGCTAGCCACGACTGTAGTGGACGGAGTCTCAGCCTGGCGTGTTGCGTGACCTGCGTACATGAGGCTAAGTGGCCTAGTAGGCTGAGGAACGCTCTGGCCGTGGTCATGGGACAGGCGCGCAGACCCCGAATGGCCGACTGTATGGCTAGAAAACGAGTGTGAGGTAGGGACGCTCGTGCTACAGTGGAATCCAGAAAGGCCCCTATGAACTCGATCCTCTGGGTCGGTTCCATTGTAGACTTTTCTCTGTTGAGAAGGATTCCCAAACGTTCGAACGTCCTGATGACCAGGTGCACGTGTGAGCGCACTTGGTCCTTGCAGGTGCCTCGGATTAGCCAGTCGTCTAAGTACGGGTATAGCTGTACCCCGTTGCGCCGAAGGGACGCTGCTACCACTGCCATGCACTTGGTGAAAACCCTGGGTGCAGTGGAGAGGCCGAAGGGTAGAACAGCAAACTGGTAGTGTTCCCCTGCCACCAGGAAGCGGAGGTAGCGCCTGTGCGATGGGTTTATACTTATATGGAAATACGCGTCCGTCATATCGAGGGCAGCGAACCAGTCTCCAGGATCCAGAGAGGGGATAATGGTGCCTAAGGCGACCATGCGGAACTTGAACTTGCACATGTGGGCATTGAGTCCTCGCAGGTCTAGGATGGGCCGGAGGCCCCCTTTCGCCTTGGGAACCAGGAAGTAGCGGGAGTAGAACCCCTTGCCTCTGAACTCCTCCGGTACGGGTTCGATGGCTCCCAGTGCAAGGAGCGACCTCACCTCCTGTACAAGGAGTTGCTCGTGAGAGGGGTCCCTGAAGAGGGACGGGGAGGGTGGATGGGCGGGAGGAGTGGAGGACAGTTGGAGCGAGTATCCCATCTCCACCGTGCGGAGGACCCACTGGTCCGAGGTGATGTCCGACCAAGCACAGAGGAAGTGGGACAAACGGTCTCCGAAGGGAGGATCCGGAACTGAAACTGGTGCTCTGCCCCCGGGCGCACCTTCAAAAGTTTTGTCTAGGCCCGCGGGGTGGCTTCGGGGCCTGTTGCCTCCCACCTTGGCGTGGGCCTGGGCGCCGGCGATAAGGTCTCGGTCTCCTTTGCTGGAAGTCTCGAGGTGGGCGGGCAGGTGGGAAGAATTGCCGTCGCGGGGGGTAGAAGGGACGCCTCTGCGCTGACGGTGCCTGCATTCCCAGGGATTTAATGGTTACCCCTTTGTCCTTCAGGTTCTGGAGACGAGTGTCCGTGTCTCCGGAAAAAAGGGAGTCCCCTTCAAAGGGGAGGTCCTGGATTTTGAGCTGCATAGCCTGGGACAAAGTGGTGGACTGCAGCCAAGCCGCCCGACGAAGGGCGATCCCTGAAGCCATGGCCCTTGCCGCTGCGTCAGCCGAGTCCAGGGCCGCCTGCAGGGCATATCTTGAGATGTCCCTGCTTTGGCGGATCAAAGCCCTATACTGTGGCTTATTGTCCGGCGGGACCACGGCCTCTAACTTCGCTAGGGCCTCTGTCGTATCAAAGTGATGACGACTTAGAAGGGCCTGGTGGTTGGTTACCCTTAGAATAAGGCCCCCTGAAGAATAGACTTTGCGACCGAAGTGGTCCAAGCGCCTTGCCTCTTTAGTCTTAGGGGCCTGCGCTTCCTGCCCGTGTCGCTCCTTATCATTCACCGATTCCACGACGAGTGAAGAGGGAGGAGGATGGGTGTAGAGATATTCGTACCCCTTAGCAGGGACGAAGTATTTCCTCTCCACTCCCCGAGCGGTGGGGGGAATGGAGGCCGGGGTCTTCCAGATCGTAGCAGCGTTCTGTCTAATCGTGTTAATGAACGGTACTGCTACCTTCGACGGGGCCCCTTTAGACAACATGGTGGTCACAGGGTCCTGAACCGTCGGAGTCTCCTCCATTGGCAAGCACATGTTAGTTGCCACCGCTTTTAGAAGGCCTTGGTAAAGGGCCAGGTCAGAGGAGGGTAGATTGTCTGATGACATGCCCGCCACCGCATCCCCCCGGGCAGGGGAGGCGTATGGACCCAAGTCGCCCGCCACCAAAGAGGCACCAGAGGGGCCAACCATTGAAGATGGTCCTGGCAGAGGGTCATCGGTGCTCCCTGATCTCAAAGGGAACCCTGGGTCTGACTGCGTGGTCTGGGGCTGATCATAAGCCCATTGCTCCCAAGGTGGCCACTGCTGTTCAGAGGCGGGTCTTGGGGACACCGAACCTTGGATGGGGGCCCAGGGTTGATCTTCCCTGACGGGCTGCGAGGGTTGGGTGAGAGAGTCCTTAGGCTCCATGGCTGGCTCTCGCTGCCCCGAAGGGCCCGGCCCCGGGCTGAGACGAGGTCCGCCTCGGTACCGGGACGGTGATTTGTTGGGCGACCGGTGCCGCCGAGGAGAGGGGTCCGAAAACCCATGCCTAGGAGGAGAGCCGTTGGAAGAGCGGTACCGTCGCGGCGAGGTCTCCGGGGTCCGGTGCCGGTGCGAGGAGCGGCTGTAGGACCGGTGCCGATGAGAAGAGCGGCTACAGGAGCGATACCGGCGCGGAGAGTGGCTATATGACCGGTATCGACGAGGGGAGCCCCGGTGCCGGGAGTGGGACCGGTGCCGAGAGTCTCGCCGGTGCCGAGGCGGTGATCTGCGTCGGGACCGGGACCGGGAGCGGCTGACGGAAGGTCTGGTGTAGCGGCTCGACCGGCGTCGGGGTGGCGATCTGCACCGGGATAGTGAACGGCGCCGGGAGCGAGATCGTCGCGGGCTCCCCCTATGCCTGCTAGCCGACCGGTGCCGAGAGTGTGACCGGTGCCGAGCAGAGCGCGGGCACCGGGACTCCGATCGGCGCCAGGACTCGGACCGATGCTGAGACCTGGAGCGATGGGAGAGCGCCTCGGGAGATTCAGACGGCCTCCTCGCTGTCCTGTGCCGGGGCTGCGACCGGTGCCGCGATACAGAGCGGTGCCGGGAGCCCGAGCGGTGCCGGGAGATCGAGCGGTGCGCAGGCCCCTGCGGGCACCTGGCCGCGATCTCGGTCCCAATCACGGGCGGTCTGCCCCTCGATTGGACCTGGCTCAGCTCCAGACCGGCAGCAGCGATTGCCTCAGAGGTCGAGGGAAGGTGCTGCGGTGGAGGCACTCTAAGTGGCGAGGCCACTTGCACCGGACTCGACGGGCCCTGCACGGGTACCGGAGTCGACGGTGTCGGTGCCGAGGGCTGCCCCTCCGAGCGGGCTGAGCCCATCGGTGCCGCGATCACCGGCGGCGGCTGCTCGAAGTGGTCACGGCGCGGTGTTGGAGCGGCGGGTGCCTGCGAGTCCCTCTTTCTTTTCCTTGAGGGGGAGTCTGACCGGTGCCGGGGCTTTGCCTTGGCTGGTGCCTTCTTGGGAGCGGATCCCGAGGTCTCCCCCGCGTCCGGAGCCAGGGCTGCCTCCATGAGGAGTTGCCGGAGACGAGTCTCCCTGTCCTTCCTCGTGCGGGGCTTAAAAGTTCTGCAGATGCTGCAGGACTCCGCGACATGGGACTCTCCGAGGCACTTTAAACAATGAGTGTGCGGATCGCCCAAGGGCATGGGCTTCCCACACTGCGTACACGCTTTGAAGCCTGGGGCCTTAGGCGACATAAGCCCCAGGAGGCAGGGGAAACCCCTGCACGTACTATCTATTTACACTAAGAAAATAATTAACTAACTGACTGCTAACGGCAGAACTATTTACACTAAGTATTTAACTATTAACATAACAAGAGAAAAAAGAAGCTAGGAGATAGAGAGACTGTGGGACACAGAGCTCTACTGTTCCTGCAACCAGCTCGTCTGCGGTAAGAAGGAACTAAGATGGTGCCTGGGGTCGCAGTGGTATATATAGGCTGCTATAAGGGCGCCACTCCAGGGGGCTCCCTGCTCACCCAGGCTATAGCTAGGGGAAAATCTACCCGGCAACCAGGCACGCTGCGCGTACCTAACCTAAATGGAATGCATGTGAGCAATCACTCGAAGAAGAACTATATGTTCATACGGGGCCCACACGCTGCAGGGCTGGATAAAGCTCACAAAGGCTACTGTTCCTTACACTAGATTTCTTCCCGTTATTCCGTATACGGCGATGACACTCACGGCAAATTAATACTCTTCCTCCAGTACAAACCCTACCTTTGAATGTTTTTTTACCAAGATCATCTCATCTCTGCTACCCAACCGACTTCCTCTAACAATGTACTTCCAAGCTTGTGTTCAACTGCAGTGAGAATCCCAAGTAATTCAGTGAGAAACAGCCTAGCTTATAGAGTTCAGACAGAAATAAACAGCACTCTCTTCACCCCCAACAACTGTAACTTGATCCAAGACAACCGGGAGTTGAAGCGGTTGCACTGCCTGCACCGTTTAAGGGTGTAGAACATTACAGGAGAGGGAAAACAAAAGATGCCATAAAAATATACCACGATGCTTGTAATTACAAGGAGGCCATTGTGGCAACATAAGGAAAGACCATGTAGTACATCAAATTCCTATTTAGCCAGATGACTTCCCCAGTGTAAATTTCAGGCTTTATATTGTGGGACTCAGATCTTTGCTTGAAATCCCCCTTCTCTCCCAATACCAATCTCCATTTTCCTTTTAAGGCTGGCACGGAGCGGAGGGTCTGAGGAGAGACAGAAGCAGTTTGGGAGTTTTTAATTCTTTTCCCAGCACATTAAGGTACCTATCTAGCACCAAGCAGCCATTAATGGGGAATGGGGGGTTTAAATGCTCTCCCATGTCTGAGTTTCATATACCAATTTCAGAACATTTCAGTGCTTTATAACAACTAGTCGGATCTTGCACTTACATCTCCCAACTATTTCATTTGTTAAGCACTCAGGGTGCTCAGTGCGGTACAAAGCAAGATACACACAGTTCCTGGCCAGAGCTTAACAAGCATTAGAGACAGGATCAGAGGCACTACATGGAAGCATTATCTAATAGAAGGGCTTTCATTTTCTATTCATAGCATAGACTGGATCTGAAGAGAGACTGCCTTAAGGGCCATCCGTTATTGGCAATTAAACATCCTTGTGCCAACTACAAGTAGTGTTTACATGGAAACCACTATTAGGAAAGTATTTACATTTATAAAAATGTACAAACCCGGAGTAGATGCACCTTTTGTCAACAATTACAAAAAGAACCAACTAAAACCAGCAATCCATGAATGTTTAACTTCTTCTCGCACCATTTAGTTCCAGAATGGGTCAGCACAACAAACCAGCCAGTGCATCATAGACTTCTTTGGGTGCTCTAACAACCTATCTTCTTACGGGACTGGCCATTCTTGCAGTTCCCAACTCTATCAGGGGCCCAGCCTTGAGTGGTAATACCACAATATACATTTGAATGGTTTATTTTTAAAACATCTGTGCACATGTAGTGTGTGAGAGTGAGAGAGAGAAAAGCAGCCCTCAACCTACTGCGCTGTTCACAGGTACAATGTTCTCAGAAGAGAAACTAAAACAGGCACACATTTCATTGACAATTGGGACTTGGGAAACCAATACAGGTGTTAAAGGCCAAGGCATGTTTCAATAGATCTACAAAGTTTTTCAAAACCTTTATCCACAGGTATAATAGCCAGTACATTTTGCAATGAAGATTTATTTTTGCTATGGAGGCAGATTAGTGGTCTTCAAGCTTATAAATTCGTTTCAGGATCAATATGAAGCGCACTGGGCGGATGACAATGTTTTGTGGTCACTCTGTGTTGCATCATTGTATTGTAAGTAATGTGACTGCAGTTTCTAGAGCCAACGGTTGTCACTAGCCCAATGCCAGTTCTTCCAGCAGTTGTGTGAAATGTTGGCCTTGGCTAGGGAAGTGGTAACAACATACAGTGTACAAGGCACACCTAGTGGGGGTGACGGGTAGTCAGATTGGATTTTGTTGCCCCCCCCCCCCATAGCGTGTGTGGGGAGGAAAGGTAATTTTTACATAGTTCTTTTGTGGAGAAAAAGATGGCTAATGCAGAACTAGTAAGTTAATGGCAGAAATAGTTAAGTCGGATTTTAGAAAGAATTGGTTGTAATCACAGTTCAAAGCTCATATCTCCCTTTGTTTTTGTTACCATCTAACATGCTTTTGGGAGAGGCATTCACTAAGGAGACAAGCCTGCCCCCCTTGCCTTCAAGCAACGACTGAGCACTTACAATCTCTGGCACGCCAGTAAAAACAGGTGGGGATAGGTAGAGGGAGCCTTAGTTGCCAAACATTTATCAGCCTGTAAAACTAAAGTGATCACTGATTGCAACAGCACTTTCAATATTTAACGGTCCTGCATAGATCGCAAAGGCGGTTAGGTCTGCTGCAGTTCATGAGAGCCATCTCCACATCTCCAGTTCCCACACTTTACCTTAAAGTACCATATTTCATTCTGACAGACCATTCCCTGTTCAACTCAAAACACAGCATCGAATCCCCTTCTGTATTGTAAATGCATTCTGATGGCTGGTTATAGACTGGATCAAAGGGAGAGACTCTTCTATCAATAAATGAAACCCTAGACGACCAGTTGGAACACTTTCCCAAGGGTGGAAGCCAGAAACTCTCATGGGTCATTCTGTGGAAGTGATTTATATCAGAGGGACTTGGCCATTTTGTCAAAATTTGAAAAGCTAGTTTAGATGGTAGAAACAAGTATCCAGTTCTCTTGACAGTCTCAGTTTAGAACGTCAGTTTCACTACACTGAAGTCATTGGAGTTTCATCTGAGATTAATTTGACCACACACATCTAGAAAACATGTTTGGCGCTATTCCTTCATAGCACACTGTGGACTGCATGAAAACTGAATACATTAATACCAAAGTACATTTTCTTCAGAAATTTGTAGGATATAGAAGAGGTTGCTCAAAACTGACAGTGGTACCGCATCCTCTTACATTCAGGGTTGAGCACAAGAGATGTATTTCAGACTTTTCCATCCCAAGAAATTCAGAAAGGAAGATAGGTGATCAGAGATTCTGCACATATTACCTCAAAATTCACTGAAGACAAAAATGTGTGAAAAATGTCATAAAACACCCCAGCATAGGTTTTACAGCTGACAGCAAAGGATATGTAAGCTAATGTTCTAAAAACAGCGGCTTTGACCATTATTTTAGCATTGGGTCATGAAGAACTACAGCATCTTGTCTTTTTTGTGAAGACATGGTGGTAATCAACTTCCAAAACCCGATTTCTAAACAGATGCCTTATTTTGAGCCTAGACAATAAAGAGCATGTTAACATCTTCTAACTGCAGTTTTAAGAATTTAACTGAAGCCTGAAGGAGGTCATTGTACTCATCAGGTCCAAAGCAGTGTACCCTTTCCCATTTTCAGTGGCATCATTCTAGTGAGTAAGAGATACAGGAATACAGAGAATAGAAGGGGAAACTTTTACAGATGCATTCAAATACCAGCTCATTTGCTGCTTACTTAGCTATGAAATGGCTGCACTGGATTGGAATGTGGGAACATTTAGAAAGAGATGCATGCAACAACTTCACTTCCTATACATTTGCCTCATTCTTTTGGGTCTTCAGAGCAAAATTTTGACTGGCTTATCTCTAAAATCTGCTACTCCTTTGTAGAACAGAAGATGCCCTAAGTCCACTATAAGAAAAATGCCTTCCTGTAAAAATGGGAAATTTGCTGCTGGGGAATGGAGTCCAAAATTCATCCTGATTTACTATTGTTTTAGTCAGCACAAGCACCCGAATGCCCATCTTTAACCCAATGCTTACCGCAGGAAGGCCACCCGCCTGTAAACAGGATGGAATGAGTTTATGTTCGTTCACTCCCGAGTGACTGGTCAAACTGCTGCCACCACAAACAACGCCACTTTGGAAGAAAATAGTCTCCACAAGCAGGAAGCCCTGAAATGCCGCTTTTAATTTAAATAGTTTCAAACAGAACTCAGTTTAGGTCAAATCCCAGAGCCACTGAAGTCAAGGGGTTTTGCCACCAGCTTCAACTGGTATCAGGATTTGGCTCTTAATTCACAGTGAAAAATACTTCTCACCATGTTAACTTTCCAACCGTTGAAAAACCCTGCTGTCACTTTAATAAAAAAAAAGTGACACTACAGGTCTTCTTTAAATTATCAAAATCATTACTTTTACACTTTTTCTGTATTTCCTCTCATCATTCAGAAATGTTTATATCAAAAGCTTGCCTAATTAGCTTCTTCCTCTTGCCATTTATTTATTAACCCCAAAATTCAATGGTAGCGATAAGTCACTTCCATGGTGAAATACAAGGAACTGTGTCATCACAGTATGAGACAGCCCATTATAAAGCAAAAGCTTCTATTTTAAAGACACAAATATCTTGGTGATTAGCAATGATACAAAAGGAAATACAGAATATAGGACATGTTTCCTAAAATACATTTGTAAACATTTGCCAGAGTGTGGCATTGGTTCTTTAACATAAATTGGAACAATGTTGACATGACAGCTTCATATATATGACATTGTAAAAAGTCAGTACCGGCTACGTACAGTGGCTATTTATTCAGGTAATATACCCTTTTAAATATAAAAACATCTAGTTGGCATAACCTGGCACATTTAAAAAAAGCTCTTTTTTGCAACACCACCTTATTAGCTCAGTTCAAAAGTTTCCTCAAGTTCTACTGATTTTTTTTAAAGGTTAAAACTCTTATGTTCAGTACATTTCGGCTGCCTAAAAGCTTTCATTTGTCATTTTTGTCTGCTACTGTTCTTATTAATACCCTGTTCATGTTCAGCTTCTATTGCAAATTCCATCACATTGAATAAAGTTTACTGAAAACTTTTTATTGTAATCAAAAAGTGACATAACAGGGCTGTAATGTATTCTGCAAATCATTCTGCTGATATTTCAGAACTGATATCAGCTTTTTCTGCCAGGCAATTAAAAAAAATTCAAATGTGAAAATTTTCACAGTACAGTAAACTCCACCCAAACTAATTAATGGTGGTTAAAAATAAGATGCCTCAGCAAAACCTTTCATGTTACATGGTCACAACTCACAATTCTGTACAAAATGTTCACTTTATAAAGCTCTGATGTAAAAATCAAATAATCAAGCAGCAATATTTTAAGTGCAGCACAGGGTCTTTCATGTCATTATTTACAAAGCTTGAATTTGTTTACATTATAACAAAATTTAATACAGATGACTTAATAATTAAGTCAATTTTTCTTATCTGTCATTTTATACAGTGACAGATTTCACTTTTTGGTCATCTTTCTCTTTCTCCTTTTCTTTATCTTTGCTCTTCTTGGATTTTTTCTTCTTGTGTTTGTGTTTTTGGCTTTTCTCCAATTCAGATTCGTTTCCAGTGTGTTTCTTATGTTTCTTGTGTTTTTTATGCTTCTTATGTTTCTTTTTGTCTTTTTTCTTTTTCTTTTTCTTGCTGTCCTGACTCTCTGCTGAGCTTGCACTGCTGCTGTGGCTTCGAGTCTGACTTTCAGAAGGGCTTTGACTCCGGCTGCGGCTAACACTGGGACTACTTTGACTCGGATTTCTACTTACGCCAGGTTGGCCAAGTGTTGCTTTAACTGCAGTCTCTTTAGATTTATCTACTGCCTTTTCTTTCAGTTCTCTAGTATTTCTTCCTACAGAGTCTTCATCTTTTGTCGACACATTACTCTCGCTGTCGCTTTCATTGTAGTCTGGTACAAATGCAGCCTCATCAGTTTCTCTAGTTAAGTCAGAAGAGAGTCTAGAGGAGTGGCTTGACTGAGGCTTAGGTTTGATGGTGTTCTTGTCACTTTGCCCAGTAGCATGTTCTCTCTCATTTTTTGCATCCGGTGATCCATGTTTGTAAGATGATTTATTGCCACTTGTGTCTCTGTCTTTATTGCTCTTTGTCTCTGATGTGTGTTTCTCTCTCTCTTTACCTGAACTTCTATCTAGAGATTTGTGTTCGTCAGATGAACGTTTGGAATCATAAGCTGTTTTGTGATCATGCTGTCTTCTGTCCCTCTGAGGGCTATAGCTGCTCCTTTTGGACTCTACGGTTCCCTTTTTGGACAATTCTGTACGTTCATCTCTTGGTTTACTCTTCTGGCCTGATGCAGACTCTCTATTTCGAGAAGGGGAATCTTTTCTCCTTGTTAACTCATTCTTTTCATCTCTACGCTTGAAACTGGAATGATCCCTGCTGCTATCATAGTCAGATTTTTTGTCCCTGTTAGGAGTAAAATCTCTAGCAGAAGATCCACGCCCAGTATCATGTTTATCTGAAGATCTGCTGTCTTTGGAAGATTGAGAAAGGTTTTTTAGGTTTCCTTGTTCAGTCCCACGTTCTGAGTGGCCTTTTTCTGGTTGAACACTGCTCTTCTTTCTCTCAGAAGTGTCCTTTTCTAACACAGAATGATCTCGGTCTTTGGTTTTCCCTTTTTCATTTGACACAGAATTTTTTGAACTTTTTGCTTCATGCTGGGAGCTTTCATGATTTGCTTCTTTTGCAGTTTTCTGTGTTTTTTCCAAAGGTTCATTTTCTTTTTCATTGTTTCTCACAGGGTTTGTGGGCTTAGCACTGACATTTTTTACAACACTAGCAGGTTTTCCTACATTTGAAGGTGTTTGTGTAGATTTAACGTCTTCCTCTTCAGACTCAAAGTCATCTTTATCCCACTTTGACTGAGGAACCTGAATCATAATAATGACATCTTCAGCAGGGGCAGTTATATCATTATTATACTCTTCCATGGTCTTAATGACCGTTCGTTTTGCGTCTGGCTTTTCTTCAGACTTTCTAACAGGGCTGCCTCCAGTAGAGCTAGTGCTGGGGAGGATGGGGGGAAGAGGGTGGAAAAAAGTAAAATATATGCATTAATAAAGACCTAAAATCTAGTTACAGCAGATTATTTTTGTTAATCAAAGTGATGTACTCTATAAAGTGGTTTTTAATTTCACAATTTAAACTCTAAATCTTCAATTTTCTTTCCAAACAAATTCATATTATAAAAGTGGGCAAGAGAGGATGATCCCAAAGGTAAGAAGTACGAGCAATAAATTAATATGGCATCCCCCTACTATGCATTTCATTAGTTTATGCACTAGATCATCAAATTGGGGAATCTCTTGTCTGATAAATCTTGTGTTCCCTAGTTCCACCACTGCTAAACAAATAAGGTAGTTCCTTCACTTCTCCAACTGGCAGGTCAGCAACCAAAGACTCTCTAATTTTCATCTGTCCAGTTGACCCAGGCCACCTCTGTGTTGGGGGACCGGGGGTGGCGGGGTGGGGGGAGGAGAAACAAAACTTTCTAGAGATCACATTTATTTTTATAATGCCTGTCACAGTAATCCAAAAACTCCCAGCCTGGATGAGTCTATTATCTTGCTTTTAGCAGTAGCCACATCTGATGGAACAAAGGGCAGCAACATGTTCTTCCCAGCCCACACAATAAACGAGGCATAGTACACACAGCAGTGCTATACATGAGTGGGTGATAGATAGGAAGCAGTCGCAGCATCAGGCTGTTTATCTCTGCACCCCCAATCCGGGTCCTGCGTGGAGTGGAACTTGGCTGAATTTGAGGATCTAGCTCAAAGCATCTGCTTGTTTCACACAGGCTTGATTTTTAATAGATTAGATTGTAGTTTAAGGACTTGTCTACAGGAACAAATAGTTCCCAGTATGAATCTACTCCACTCTAGCCTGCCATAGACTAAGGCTTGGTCGACATGCGGAAATTAGGTCAGCATAACTACATTGCTCAGTGAAAATCCACACCCCTCAGCAATGCAATGAAACTGACCTAATCCCGGGTATAGAACAGTGCTAGGTGAATGGGAGAATTCTCCCATTGACCTCTTGGGGAGGCAGAATACTTATCACAAAGGAAGAACCCTTCCCAGCAGCGAAGGTGACATCTTCACTGAAGCACTGCAGCTGTGCACCACTGTAGCAGTTTGTGTACACAAGCCGTAATTGTCCATGTGGACCCTGCTGATGTGCATTAACAATTCATTAATGTACTTTGATCTAGTTCCATTTCTAAGAGGACCAGATAAAAGTGCATTAAACTGCTAGTGGGCCTCCGCAGGATCACACCCCCGATTGCTGTGAACCAAATGTTTTGGTAGATAAGCCCACACACTACAACAGTTTGTACAGGTTGAACCTCTCTAATCCATCTGGCAACCTTGGGACCTGACCAATCCCAAACCAGATAATGTGTCGAACTACGTGAGGTCAACGCAGAGTGCCAGCAGGTCTCCACAGGCACGGGAAGTAGGGGTGCAGCAGCAACCTAGAGGCTTTGTGCCGAGTTTTCCCCCTGCCCGGGGGTCCAACTGACACTCAAGAGTCCCCCGCACAGGGACACCGATGACAGCCCCAGGTCTGCCCTCCTCCCTCCCAGAGCTTGAATGCTGCAACTCAGCTGTTCCTGGTGCTCCAGGAGCGCTGGGAGGGAGGAGCAGTTGATAAGCATGGTGCCACTGGTGCGTGACGGGTGCCGGGAAAGGGAGGAGTTGGCAACAGTGGATGCTCAGCACCCACTAACTTTTCCCTGGGGGGTGCTGCAGCCCTGTGTCGGACCTGGGAGTGCCAGATTAGAGAAGTTCAACCTGTAGTATAACACTACCATTGCTTGATTGTGGTTCATACTCTCATTTTACTATCAATGTAGTTGTGCCGGTCATTAGACAACTCAAAGATTTTATTTTATGGAGAGCAGGAGAGAGAAAACGAGTGAAGAGAAAAATCAGAAGGTACCTGGTGTAATCTACAAGAGTTGAACTGGATCCATCAGCTGCTGTTACTTTTCTTCTCATTTTTCCTTTCACTTTTTCTTGTTTAACTTTGCTGCTGGGTGGCTCAGGTTTCTCAGCAGGTTCTTTTATAGGAGGTACATTTTCCCCACTTACAATCTTTTTGCCTGTTTCTCGGTTTAGTTTAATCTTTTTTGCTGGGGCAATCAGAGAAGCAGCTTTGTCCTTTTCAGGGGATCTCTCTGTTTTTTCACCATCAGGCTCAGTTTTTCCCTTTGGTGATTGTTTCACTTCAGCAACTTCTGCTTTAGAGGTTTTTAATGAAGTGGTTTCATGTTCCTTTTCTACCTTTTCCTCTGCTTTTCTTTTTCTTTTTTCAGGTTTTGTATCAGTAGGTTTGCTTTTCTCAGTCGGTTTTTTTAACTTCTCTTCCTTGCTTGATGGCTTTTCTGGCTTGGATTCTTTTGGATGCTCTTTCTTTGCTTTTTCGTCCTTGGCTGGCCTGGTTTCTGGATGCTCTTTTGTCACTTTTGGATTAACTTTCCGTGGCGTGCTGAGTGCCTTATCATCCTTTTGAGAGGATGTCGATTTAGTACTGTCTGTCTTTGGCAACTCCTCCTTTGCTTTTTTCACAGGAGGCTCAGCTCGAGGAGACTTTTCACGATCAGCCTCTGCTTTTTCTGGGGGTGCTTTAGATGGTTTTACTAAACTGTCTTTCTTGGTAGTAGTGGCAGTTCCTTCTGTTTTCCGTTTTGTCTTGTCAACTTTTACTTTAGGTTTATCTTTCTCTTTTTTCTCCTTTTCAGATACTGGTTTAAAAGCAATAGAATCTGCTTCCATAGGCTCATCTCTGACAGGTGTAGCATCATCTCTACTGGGGAGCATGAACAGTGAGTCTGTTTTAATTTCTTCCCCCCCACCTGGCTCTCTAGGCTTTCGTGAGCCTTCCAACAACTCAGCATTGGGAAAGCCTTCATTTTCTTCTCCTTTTCTTCTCTTTCTATGCTTTTTATGTTTATTTCCTTTGCCATCTCCTGACGGATTTTCACCTTCCTTTTCCTTTGATTTTGTAGGATCTTTAATGTTGTGGCCTTCTCGGCCTGAAGGCTTTTCTGGATAATTGCTACCTATATTGCGACTTCTATGGCTTTGTCCACTAGCAAAATCCTCTCTACGACCCCGAGCATATGGGGAATTCTCTCGCCTGGATCCTGGTGGAGCAAATCGGTCTGGAGAAAAGTTCTCTCTGTTCACTGGAGGTCTAGGCTGAGCTCCAGCAGCATAGCCCTTGTAAAACTTTTCATACCACTCTCGATAGTTCCTTTCCCATTCTCTGTATCTTTCCTTTTCAAACGGATCTCTAAAATCAACAGATCTGCCATAGTATGCTTTCATGTCATATGGTGGAACTTCTCTATACCGGTTAAAAAGTTCTCTCTCCCCCTCTCCTTGAGGTATAGTCCGCTTAGTGGGGGATTGGCCTCTAAAAACTGGAGATCTTGATCGTGAATGGTATCTTCTATATGGCGGAGACCTTGATCTTGAACGATGATATCCATGGGACCTTGACCTAGAACGATAGTTACGACTCTTCCCCCTACCTCTTCTTGGGTATGGAGGTGATCGTGAGTATGAACGAGAGTGTGAGCGACTAAAGGATCGAGAGTAGGAACGGGAGCGGGATGAACCTGATCTTGACTTGGAGTAGGTATATGAACTTCTAGAGTAAGATGAAGCACTATATGGTGACTTGGACCTTAAATACAAAAAAACAAAAAACAAAACATTTAATGTAAAATAATCCCATCACTCTGCTTTAAAAAAAAACTACCAAACCCATCCTCCCTAAAAAATGTTTTTCCCTTTTCTAGATTTTGTTACCAAAACCACTGGAGGCAGTTACAACAGTCATAATGCCACTGCAAACTTCTTACGAGTAATTTGTTGCGTAAGTGTGTGTCTCTGCAAGACATGCAAAAGTTGCTCTTTTGTTCCGGCTAGCACAATTGGTGCAGGAAGACAACAAGCCCAGCCTCTAGTCCTATCACTCATTTCCATCATATTAACCACCATGTTTGTTAATTGATTTAAGGTGGTGTATAGCGGCCTCTACTGGTATGTGTAAGCACAGACAAATATTTCACTACTTGGCAAATCAGCCTGTACAGATAGATCATTTATGTTGGAGCAGAATGCTAAAAGGGCAAGTCTTAATGGCTAAAGTGCAGAACCAAGCATTAGACGACCATGAATTACTTAAAGACAAAGCTAAATCTTAACAAAATGCCAGCTCAGTCTCAATTTAACTTTACTTCTTATTTGGTAATTTGCACAGTGTGCATAATATTCTGCACTGCAACATGACATACGATGTTATTTAACTAATGCTTTCAGTTAGGACTCCTTGCTGGAGATAAGTGTAATACATTGATAAAGCACTGTGACCTTGTTTCAAGTAACATTACATTTAAAAAGCTTTTAGCTTTCAACTTGTAACTTTTGATAATACATAAATGATTGTTACTAGCAATACTGTGATTTGTATGGTGTTGTTACTGAAGAATTATGCAGATCAACGTTGCAGAACAGGTCTGTCCTATTAAGGTGGGAAGCTTTTCAGGACTTGCAGGACACTGAAGATATTTGCCTGGTAGAAACTTATTAAAAAGATGCCTAATTTAACATGCCACTACATTTTCATCAGTTCCCCATGAAGTAACCCTTCAACTGTAATTTAACATGTATTTAAATTTTTGAAAACATTTAACAGCAAATGTACTTTTTCTCATTTCTGAGAAAAAGTTGAAGGAAGTAAAGTGAACTTAATGCTAATGAAAGGTACCAGATATGCAGTCCTGGAAGTTAAAGGCTTCCAAAGTATCCATAGATTAGATCGGGGTGGGCAAACTTTTTGGCACAAGAGCCACATTGGGGTTCAAAATTGTGTGGAGGGCCGGGTAGGGAAGGCTGAGCCTCCTGAAACTGCTTGGCCCCACCCCATCCAACCCTCACCCACTTCCCACCGCCACAGAGCCCCGAACCCATCCAACCCCCCCTCCCCCTCCTTGTCCCCTGATCGCCCCCTCTGGAGACCTTAACGCCCCCCCGCCCCCGAACCATGTATCTTAAGCCCTCCTGCTCTTTGTCCCCTGACTGCCCCCTCCTGAGACCCCCTACCCTAACCAACCAACCCTCCCCTGGGAACCCACCCCCAATCTAGGCCCCATCACTCCTTCTCCCTGGACTACTCCCTCCAGAGACCACGCAACCTAATCACCGCCCAGGACCCCACCCCCTATCTAACCCCCTCGCTCCCTGTCCCCTGACTGCCCCACCCCCTATCCCCTGACTACCCCACCCCCTATCCCCACCTCCGACAGGCCCCCTGGAACTCCCACACCCTATCCAACACCCCCGTTCCCCATCCCGACCACCCCTGGAGACCCTCTGGCCCTTATTCAACCCCCTAGCCCAGTTCCCTTACCACACCACCACTCAGAACAGTGCATCACTGCTGTGACGATCCCCCCAGAGCGCGCAGCGTGTCTGGCCTGGAGCCAGACATGCTATTGCGCAGCCCTTCCCCCCCAGAGCGCTGCTCGCGCGGTGCACTGAGGGGGCAGGAGCAGCCTCCCCAGCCAGAGCTCAGGGGCCGGTTCGGAGAAACCTGCGGGCCGGATAGTTCGCCCAACCCTGGATTAGATGACACAGATAGAAATAGTGGAGTCTTTTCACACATTGCTAAGAAACACCTACAGAGTTCAGTAAGGAATTCCGTAAGCACATTACTCAGTTTTACCCCTGTGATGAGATGGTCTACAAGGGTCACTGTAGGCTTAGGGATCTCCCTCACCAAAACCGGACTAAGTCATAATTCCAGATGGGTCAAACTGCTGCAAGATTATAACAATTTTCAGTCAATTACAATCAGGACCAAATTTTGCCAGTGGTCTAACCATTAAACTTGTATCATATTGCTAATTCCTCTGAAGAAAGAGGGATGGAGTGGAACTCGTTAATTCTGCTAGGTTAGCTGGCTCTGCATTATAGACATGTAAAACAATTACCTGGAAAATGAGCGTCTACGTTCCTTTTGAATCTTCTTGTATTCCATCAATTCCTTAGCAAAATCATTTGTAAACTCATCGAGTTTGGACTTTTTCTTTTCTCTGTTAAAATAAAATTATGACAGTTTGAACATATACACACCAGGACATCAAGAAACAAACATTAACATTGCATGCAAATAAAAAAAGAACATCTTATTTTTATGAAAAAAACACTAGTATTTCCTATATGAATTTCATGGCAAACTTTAGAATTACAGTTGTCTTGTTTTAGTTTTGTAGGTTTACCACCTTGTAGTGCAAAGCACATTGGAAAATTTGCTTTATATGTCACTTTTGCTTATGGCAGATGCACTTTAGTGTAATTGCTGTCCAATATGCTATTGAAATAGAACAATGAAAAATAATGCAACTTCATTCAGAGCCAAATACTTACTCCTCTTTAAGTCTCCGCTGCTCTCTGTAAAATTCCTCCCTAGATAAAGGAGGTGCTTGTGTCGTTGGGATGGTATTTGAATGAGCCGTTGGTACTGCTGTTGGTACCCAAGGTGTTGATATGTTTGCAGGAGCTGGGGGGTATCCCGGTGGGGGGACATTGTACCCAGCAGGTGGAGGCTGACCAGGTGGAAATTGAGGAGGAAACTGTGGTGGAGGTACCCCCGGTGGAAGAGGAAGTGCATGGGGAGGTGGAGGAAACAGGGGAGGTGGAGGCACAGTCACAAAGACAGGTGTTGATGCTGGTAATGTTGGGGCCTGAGTCCTTTGTGTACGTTCACTATGCGGGCGTCCTCGATTTGAACTTCTAAAGAAACCCAAAAACACGTGTCACTGTTTGTTACACTCTGCCCTTATTTTAAAAGAGGAAAGTGAAGGAAGCTGGTGTCCATCTGAGGGCATTTCCTGTCCTTGTCCTCAATTTAAGTCTCAAACTCCACCCTGCTCATAGGTCTGCTCATTTCATCCTATACTCCTCTTGCTCCTGACTTTCCCACTCCATATCCTCACCCCCCAACTGCTCCCTCAATCTTTTTTCCTCACTCTTAGTTTTGCAATTTTGGACTGATGGTCCCTATGCTTATAACAGTCTCCCACTTTGCGTGTACCAAATGCCCACCGCTCCTTGGCCAATCATTGACACATTTAATACTTTGCACTTTGAGCACATCTCATCTTCAACGCACTGTACAAATGTTTACTAATCTTCTCTTGAACTTCTTTAAACTTCTTTCTTAGCGTCTTCCTAGGTTGTTGATTTCACGATGATCCATCTGTACTTTCTTGTGCCTGAACTGCTCTCCTGTTTATTGATTTTGAGAGTTTAATATATTTGTGGTATGGACTTTTTTTGGGGGGAGTGTTTTGTGAAGTGCTATGTATGCTTACAGCACAACAGTAATCAAATACATGAATATACATCCCAGAAAGAAGGATCAGCTGGATGATGACATATAGGATTGAAAGGAATTGGCTTCATCATTTGAAAGCACTAAGTCAGAGAACCCAAAATTGCAGTAAGGTAAATGTTATAGGGTCTTTTTATTTTCATAATTTAGTCATCTTAAACAATATCAACCAAATTATTTAAAACAGAACGTATAACTTTGAAACTGATTTCCAATGGCTTCAAATGACAAAGCCAATTCCTTCAACCCTATTCTGCAAGCTATAAAGAGGGAAGTTTTCCACCCAATTTTTTAAAATTATATTTCAATTTTAAAATCTTTTTAACGATTTATTCTTTGAAAGTAGATTTATTTTTTGCAATATCTTGTAGATCACACTGAAATTTTCCTTTAGGTAATCCTAAGGGAATCTATAGTCCCTATTTGTTAAAACAGATTCAGATTAAAGCATATAAAAATGGTGATTAGGATTTGGCTTAGATTCACCACACCTGTCTACATATACTTAGATAACAGGTGGTTTACAATAAAACATGTTCAATAATCAAGTCACAGTTAAATTTAACAAATTAGCAAGCTGCTTAAAAGCAGTACAAAGTGAAATATTTTTTTCAAATATACTTACGGCTCCCAGCCTGGCCTGCTGCCTGCAGAGCGAACCGTATTGGTTCTTATTGGATGACCTATTTTGGGGAGGGGGGGGGGGGAAGGAGGAAAAATTCTGTTCAGTTCATCTGAAGAAATATTTCTGTAAGAACAGAGCTAAAGTTGTGGTTACTCACCAGTAGTGGGTATTGACTGTCCATGTGAAGTGAGCTGGACTTGTAATGCTGGCTGTCTTAGTACAGGAACATGGTAGCCCTTAGGGATCAAGAGGGAAAAATCAGAAGAGAAGCTTTCTCAAAACATAAAGCTCATTATATATGCTCAAGTAAAGATGTACCTTCTCTTCCATCACAGTGCTAATTGATAGAGAGGAAGAAGTTTTAGAATGTTCAGAGGCCGGCACAATAGCAGCGGGAGGTATAACACTATCAGCATCGCTGGAAAAAGACAAAGGACACAAGATTTGACACATATTCAAATATGGTGCTTTAAGTTATAACAGAAAAAGGACTGAGGTATACAAGAAAAAGCTGCACAATTTTTAATTATTGCAAATAAGAAAAAGTTGCATAAAAACAGATTTAGGACTGTAAAAAAGGTAAAGTACAAGTTTACTGACGGAATGGGTCAGACGGGAACAAGTTTTCCAGAGTAGCCTCTATATTTTCACATGCAAATTTTAGAATGTGCACATTTAGACTTTTAGATATAAATCTCAGTTCCAGAGTGTGTAAAATTTAGTACATACTTTTAAATAGAATTTAGTGGCTGGGATGAGATAGTTTTGAAATATGGCCTCAGATGTTTAATGATATAGGTATGCTATACTGCATGTGTCTTGCATTGTATCCTTGTATTTTGCTAGGATACTCGGACCTGAAGAGCAGCTGTGTGTAAGCTCGAAAGCTCGTCTTTCTCACCAACAGAAGATGGCCCAGTAAAAGATATTACCTCACCCACCCTGTCTCTCTAATAAGTAGGCTGACACTGTTCTAGAGAGGTGAACTTTCAACTATGGTATATATTTTTTAAAATAGACTTTAATGTAATTTCATGGGAAGTTGTTTTGGATCCTAAATTTAGTGTGTGAAGAGTTAAATTTACATAGCTTCTAAGTAATGCTCTCTGACTCATGATGCTTCAAACCTATGTATGTCACTATTGCTTTGATTTATGTATTTCATTACATCCTACAGGGCCTGACCTAGCTGTAGAGGATAGAACTTGAGCAGGGGGAGCGATATGAATATAAATGATAAACTACAAAATTGCATCTACAGGTAAAACTTAAGGGAATGTACCCTGTCTCCTCAGTAGGAAAAAGCGAACGTAATAAGAATCAAGAATGCTTTCCAACCGGAAGAGACTGATGTAAAGTAGCAAAATGGTAACTTTAGAAGCTACTGTTCTCTGCTAAATTTAGAGAGTCTTCCCCCCAGAAAAGACACTGGGAGAAGAGTTTGTATAAGAAAGTAATCCTACACTGGGAGAGATTTAGTAGTGACCAGGGAGCCACCAAGACAAGTGCTTCTGGGGAACCGGCTGCTCGAGTGATGCATGTCATCAACCTATCAGAAAACTGAGTCTTTATAAGAATGGTGAGCATCTCCATAAGAGCAGACTAATGTAATTAATTTTTCTACAAAGAAGCAAATACACATGAATGAAATAAGACGGTGTGCCGTACCTCAATTAGATAGGAAAAGTCTACAGAAACAAATGCTTGAGTACCATTCTCCCAGTATCTAATGGAGTCACTACTAAAAGTATAAGGTCTCACAAGGTCATGAAGTATTCATATGTTGGCTATACATAACGTGTCAAATAACACATCATTGGTTTCAAGGAGGAGTGAAGGGGGAAAAGCAAGTTTGTGATATCTACCCTATCAGAATACAAGATGAATGAAACTTGGCATCCAGATTACTCTCTTAAGATCTGTTAAGTTACAGCAGGGAAGGTGAAAGACCGTATAATAAATGAGAATCTTCAAGGCTGTACTTTGAGCTGGAAAGGAGGAGAAGTTTGTCTATCAACCATCACTAAAGCACATATAAACAGCTACCAGACAATATAAAACATTAGAAGTACATGAAAGTGGAAAACCAGCGTTAACATTTTCATTTCTCTCTCTATTGCATTAAACTACAAGTTTACTTACTGAAAAGGTCCTTCTGGTTTTTCAGAGTGAAGAGATATGGACATTGTTGCAGAGATTTCAGCCGCAGGTGCTGTGGCAGAAGACTGATTTCCTGGCAAAGTTGTCGTCACAGATGATTGACTAGGAGTCAATGACGATGTTAGAGAAGGTGCAGAAGTGATTGGAATCATGAGAGGATCCTGTTGTCTAGAAACTGGAGGCCTTACTGCAGGCTGCAGGTTCCGCTGAACTGGCTGTCTTGGTGGCTGTATCTGCTTACGGAGTCTCTTTGTGTAGCCAGTTTCATTTTTGAAGTTGTTTACAGCCTCGAGGTAGAAAAATCATTGTTATATAAAAGTTACTATCTATGTACATTATGATCCCCATAAAAAACTTCCTTCACTAAGTATTAAGGTTGAACTATTGTTTCTAGTTTTCAGAGCTAACAACTCTGAAAACGAGATAAACTAGATGTTCATTCCCTACAGAGCTATTGTATGAGGATGTCCTCAGATGCACGAACAGCACTGCATCTGTTCACACGTTCTTCGTATTTTCAAGCTTCTTTGCAACAGTGAAAACTAGAAGCATGATTTATTTTGTGTGTAAACCAACATCAGAGCATCCCTTTGACAACGTATATATTCAACAATGAAAATATCGATCAATGTTTTTTGCTGAAATCTAGAAGTAAGCAAATTTTCTAATCTCATAAATCAGGAATTTGCTATCTGTATTTTTAAAGTGATCATTTCAAAACAAGCAATTAACAGATTTGAAAGTGCAAATCTCAAAATGTTTTAATTACGGTGATGGTTCCATGAAGTAGAATTGTCTTGCCTCTTATCTACTTACATATAAGATGAGCTTTTCTTACATACATTGTATGTAAAGTGAAGTTACCTGGCGTAAGAATTTGTTGGCAATTAAAGCATCCGGGGAAACATCTGTTTGATGACAAGTTGGGCAGGTATGTTCCTCTGATTCCAGCAGTGATGTTCTGATACCTGTGAACAAACAGAAGTAAGCTAAACTGAACTAAAATACTTGGGTCATGCTTTACTCTCATATCCCGGTACACAACTAACACTGGGCTCCAGGGGAAACATGGACTAGGCGGAAAACATTTAAACAGGGACTTATTGAGAATTTCTAGTATGTGGTATTATTCTTTAAAACAAATTCTGTGCCCACACACTCATAATTAACAGTTACTTTTACTAACAGATAAAGAAATGACAGGTTGATTACAAAAATATTTTTTTGTGAAAAGAAGTATTTACAGGGTATAAAAAAAACCCACGGTTTTTTGAAAATTCCAAAAAACAACAACAAAAAAAGCACATTGTTCATACTTAAACATTATTTAGTGTTTGCAAATCAAAGTACAAGATAAAGTTAGTCCATGACAACCAGTCAGTGAAACTGATTCAACTAGTTTATTTTCATTGTCTAGTGAAGTGGGATACAATAAATAATCAACTTCTAGATTAATGGGTAAATTTTATTTCTACAAAAGCATTAGTAAATGAGGTTAAGATTCTATTTTTAACTATCCTTTTAAGAGAGGAGTTTGAACAATAGTCTTTCTTTCCTCTTATTAGAGCCTCCAGTTAATTGCCAGTGTTGAATTTGGGATACTAACCATTTATATGGCAAAAGTGATGACAACTATTACCAAATCAAACAGAAGAAACAAAAGGAGAAGGGCTTGCGAAAGCATTTATTCCAACTAGATTAGTGTTTCTCAAACTTTTATTGGTGACCCCCCTTTCAAATAGCAAGCCTGAGTGTAACCCCCCTTATAAATTAAAAAAACACTTAATATTTTTAAAACCATTATAAATACTGGATGCAATGCGGGCTTTGGGGTGGAAGCTGACAGCTCACGAGCCCCTGATGTAATAACCTCATGACCCCCACAGGGGTCCTGAACCCCCATTTGAGAACCCCTGAACTAGATGTGTTCAACATCAGTGACTATAAAAAATAATTATACAAGCATTCACTTCTTATGCTTCTCCATCCCTATGTAAAAAATTCCTCGAGTCTGAGTTCCAGCTAAGATCATCTCCAGCATTCTTCCTTGACCCCAAGATAAAATGCAAGAATTTTCTGTTAATAGATACCTATGTTTCAGAATGAAGAGGAGTATAGCAATTTTTGTTAATGTAAAATTAACAGGAATCTGCAAGATCATTTGGCATTTGAGTTAACTGTAATGTCAGACTATGGCACTTACATTCATCACAATAACTGTTTCCACAGCAGGGAATGACAACTGCATCATTCATTATATCTTTGCAGATTAGACATAACAATTCATCTGGAATAGGATCGTCCTCTTCTGAGGAGGAGGATGGTTCCTCTGGCAGGAAAGGGGGCTTTTCCTTCTTCCCGATAGCATAAGCCTCCCTGAAAGAAATAACAATTTAAGATTGTTTAAAGAAGGGGCATAACATTTTTGGATTTTATAACAGAATTAATAAATTAAGAAAACACTTGCTGAATAGAATTCAACAATGTATTTAGTATTATATATTACTTAGCAAAGATTTAATCTCTACCCAGGTAAGTGATTACTTATTGCATAATTAGCACAAATCCACCATGGTACTGTTTTTACATGAGGTACACAATGGAAAAATGAACTGGGATTTAGAAAAGGTGAAGCTTTAGCTGTATAACAGGTACCTTTTTAAAATTACAGTATGAACTAGATACAAGGGTTATGTAGATCCCTCTCCCTGAACCCACCATAACAATATTTTCTTGGTTTCTACCAACCACAAAGTATTACATAAAAACATTTGATATATATTGGTATTTAATGGGATTTTATCAGGTCAAGTAGTTACTTCTATTTTTGGACAATTTTTGATGTACACTACATATAGTGCAAGCACATTCATACCATCTGCCATCACCACCAAAACGCCCATATAAACCCAAGTACACCGGACCCCCGCTAGAACGTGGGATTTGGGATCCATGCCAAGTACCACGTTATAGCGGGGACCACATTAAAATGAACTTATTGTGGGATCCTTGGCCCCAACTGTCTTATATCCAAATTCGCATTATACAGATGTGCATTCTAGTGAGGGTCTGGTGTTTTTGCAAACAGCAAACTGAATACAATTGGAGAGGCAGAGAGGGTTCTTGGACATGGTGACATACCTGCGTGCTGTGTGCATATATCTGCATAGCAAGTTACGAGCGTATGTACGAATGGAAGAAGAAAAAGGTTAAAAAATACATTTAGACCAGCTTCAGGGGGTACTAATATTTTCCAAGTTTGCACCCCATTAGCATTATACAGAGCAGACTGCAGCCACTCTGATACTGAGCTAGAGCTCCTGGAGATTACAGATGCCAACCTAAATTGCTCCATTTGATTTAAGTACTTGTACATGCAGTCTCTGTTGGTTATACTTTGGTCACCTCTAAAGTACTAAATACTTACGCATCAATAGTTGGTATTGCATATTTTCCTGTGTTTGTAAGCATAGCACCCTTTGTATTGGGATCTTTCACTTCCATCATGAAACTCCTGGGTATTCCTGTGCTCTTTTTAATCCTGGGAACAGACTCAAAATTTTTGTCCTGTTAAGAAAAATAATCCAGATATATTTCAGCTTTCAATGGAACGAATTGAAAAGGACATCTGAATGCATGTGTGAGAGCAATAAAAAAAACCCTGCATTTAAATTCTTTTCTTTGCAAATATGAGGATTGCATGATAAAAACATATAATTCCTTGACTAAGAAATTGCAAAGAATCAGGCAGGCGTTTTGAATTTAATGCGACAACTCCTGTTCTTGAAGTCAAACACTAGCACAGGTCTTTGCAGTACTACGGCCTAATGTGATAATCTCTCCATTCATGTAATAGTGGAGGTAAAATATTTATGCTACAGAGTAAATGTCACATACATTTGAATGTACAGGAGGAGAATGGCTGAAAGATGCACTCTCTTTACACTCATGTGTACAATTAAAATGATAAAGCATTCAAATGTGAATGGTTTATTCATACCAAATCTATATTGAAAATATGAAAGATGTGACAAGTCTCAGGTAAGCATGAAGCATTCCACAATTTGAAATATGGAAGTACAAGGCCTACTGGGATGAGTTAGAGATGACTTGCAATGCCAACATACTGGAAAGGAAAAGTCATATCCCCTTCCCCACAATTTCTCTCCTTTTCTTTATAGATAATTAAAATATTTTAGAAGAAATTTCTTCTAAATTTTCCTCAATTTTTGACACCTCCCCGCAGAGTTTTTAGAATACATTCTATAAACTCGTTTTACTCTACACACTGAAATGAGGCTATCATGCATATAAATACCTAAACCTTTGCTCCTTACTTAAATGTGCAATTACTACTTTTAAAAATAGATCAGACAGATAAACATATTGCAAAGGACCCGCCTTTCCTTAATTTCTTGTAATTCAGAAGAACACATGGCAGAAAGACACTCAGAATGGAATGTTTATCTCTACAGTGCATTCCTATTCTGGAAAAAGATACTAACTCTGAAAATGAATTTTTTAAAATACAAATTAAATCGAGCCAGAAATCTGAATTACTAACAAAGCTCTCCACTCTATCAGGGTGAATGTCTTGTCAACAAATAGTTTATAGTTAAACACTATCTGCTCCAATGCATAGGCACAAAAGGAGAAATTCAAGGCAGAGTTTCAACCTTTGCTATGAATTACCTTGCCTATGTATTTAACTTAGATCATAAAGTTCAATAAACGCATACTACTAAAAACATAACAGTGCAAATCCCATAATAGACTCTTACCCCATTTGTCGGACAATTCTTTATGTAATGACCAGGTTTTCCACAACGAAAGCACGTATAGGATGGTGGAGGCGGACCCAAAGGTTTCTTCATGTAACTAAAAAGGTTTAGAAAAGGTGTGTCTACAGTTTTTAAAAAGAACATAAGCATATCTGTACAATTTGTCCATAATCTTCAAGGAAGAGATTTGACATTATAAACACTTACTTGACTGGATCATATTCATGGCCAGACTGTGACATCATAGCTTTTATTTTATCTTCTTCGGAAGCATTGGCTTCAGCCAGATTGGCAGTCTGTTTAATAGGTAATTATTTGACACACACATTAGAAACACAATTAAGTCCACACAGCCAAAGACAACACCACTCATCCAATCCTGTAAAGAGCAGCACAAAAACTAACTGAAGTTGCATCAAAATTGCTGCTTATATTTTATATTGTCATGAAGATATTCTGGGGAGTCCTTAAGCCATTACATGATGTTTGTGTGCCTGTTAGTCTACTTGAGAAAAGCTTTCTTGGACACTCAAACCTTAGGCTCTGTTTGTACCTTACATAAAGACTTGTGTAACTGCTCCAATTTTCTTTAAAACAAAAGTGGATTTGGACTTAAGCTAAGTGTACAGAGATCTTATTCAGTACTTTTAAGTTAAAGAAACTGAATATTAAGCTCCGGACTATACGAAAAAGAAAGTTCACTGTGTATTTGTATTTATTCAGAAAAATGGTACACGTAGCAGTATTTACATTTCACAGTGTTAAAAGGACACTCAACTTGAATTATTTGAAACATTCTCTTTTTTTAATTAAAGTCTCTAATAAAGCACCCTTGAAGAGAATGTGCTTTAAAAATTCCTTTAATTTTTTAAATAAGAGTATGTGTGTTCCCCTCCTGAGGTTTTTAGAAGGGTCTTTTCAGTAAAGCAGAAACTTACTATACACAGAGTGCTGTCACATGTAAATATGCTAAAAAATGTATTTTTATTAACTTTACACTATGAAGTATTGTAACTACAGCAGGTACAAAATTTGTAGATAAATAACTTTCAAGTTGACTGTCTTTCTTTAATATGAAAACTGTAAATGTAATCCTCATATGTGGAGCTAACCTTTCAAAATACTAAAGCCAACTGAGAATTTTTTAAAAAAGTTTACCAGTTCTTGTTAAAGTATTTCATTACACACTAGTCCAGATACAAGCAGGGTCTAAGGGAGTGACTGCTAATTACTTGGATCTTCAAGCACCTAGCATTCAGATCAACCACTCAAAGTATGTTATCTTTTTATACATTCATTCACAAAAGCAACCAACTAGTTTCAACATTTTATTAAATGGTTGTTTCATATACATAGCTTTTCTTAACAGTAACATCATCCAGATTGACATCTATGAAACCATTTCCATTAACATTTACAGAAAATGTGATTTACAGATACTTAACTAATTTGTTTGAACCCAAACAGTTTACAAACACATCCAAAAGCACAAAACATTAGTAGGAATAGACCAAAATTCCAATATGGCATTTAATACATAATAGGAATAAAACAGAAAACTGTTAAACACATTGCCTCCATGCTAAGCCAGTCTGAGCTGAAGAGGTTAAAGTAAGTAACAGTTTTGAGCTGCTTTATGTTGTTTCTGCATTCTTCAGAAGTACTTCAGTTCTATCAAAAAAAATTAAAAAGGAATACAGCACGTGGACAGCTTTTCACATCTTAGAATAAGAAAGTTGACATGAGCTTACAAAACCGAGGACAGATTCAGGGACAGCACTAATGGAAGCCAATCTCTTCAGATGGCTATTTTTCAAATTAAATTTCTTAGCTGCCAAATGCATGTGAGATTTTTTATGTTTTTAGTGGAGGGGAAGCTATAGATGGAAAGAATTATATTTTTCCCTGGAAAACAAACACCAGTCTTTACCCTCAAAAGAAAGGAAGTCTAACTACTCTGTATTATGTCTTAACCTTTCTAATCTTTTAAATTTTAAAAGAGCAATAATTTACTTGGCTGATACAACAGTATCTTTTTAGTTAAGTGTAGTCACTAGTGCTTTCCCAAACAAAGTCACACATCATTGAGCAGAAAATGCAAGCAGTTTCATAGCAAAACATGGCATATACAACAGTTTCAAAAGATCACATTTGCCAGTATGCCACAAATACACATTGGTATATTCCTATAAACAATTGATACATTTACACAATTTACAAGTCTGTGTTCAAACAAATTAGATTGTATAAATGTTGTCCACTTATATATACTACAAGTCTACAACTTAAGAAATTATGTGCATTACTCAAAGAATTGGTCTAGCACTGGAAAGTCTAGAAATCCAAAAATAATCGTGCAATTGTCCATGTTAACGAAAAGCTTCTATTTTGGCTGCTGCAAAAAACTCTGGCAAGTCCATAACTTACAGCCAAAATATTATTAAATTCTTCTTTAAAAATTGTGCTAGTTTCCAATGGAAAATTAATGAAACGTATGAAAGAAACGGTACACAGCTTCTGAAGTGCTTCTTCCTTGTGTCTTGAAGATGAGTAATACTGCAACATTATGTTGAGGCTGATAAGGTACTCCCCTTCTATCTTCCCAAACTGGGAGCTACTCTTTACAGGATAGTATCAATCAATATATACACATATTTTCAAGTTAAAGTCAGCACTTTTCACTATAATAAAATTTTGCTCATATTACAAAATTAGCCAGATATAGCTCACAATATAAGACATTTAAATATCAAGCAAACAATTCATTCAGTTTTATTTGACAAGAATATATATGTATATATACCTTTGTAAGCTGGGCCAGAGAAATAGATGCAGAAGAGTCATCAATCTGTTCACAAAAAATTAAACACACATTCAAGTTCCACAGTCAAAACATAGCGATATTTAGCCTCTATTGTAGTTTGAATGTCTACTCTGGGTATTTTGTGTGTGTCTTATTGACAGAGGCATTTTCCAAAACAGTGCAATTTTTATTTGCACAAAAGAAATGGGCCCCAAGCCATGGCAGCTTTAAAAATGGGAGAGATCAGGAGAGGTCAGCTTCTAAGGGGAAGACACTGAAATAGTGAAGCAACTTGCTTAAATCAATTTATTGAGTCCGAGCCTATTCTCCCCTTGATGAGACCCCATAATGCCCTAAATCTATAGGACTCAATATATTATGGACAGAACAAATACTTCTCACTTTGTAACTAAGTGGGTTAATTAATTTTTTTAAGTTAGTTTGAGAAAGAATTGGGTTAATATATAAAACGTATGTTTATTATATTTTGTAATTTAACATTTAATCATGAATGAGTGTGCTTATGCTTTTGTGAAGTACACAGAAGCCTGTTGTCAAAAGAAGGAACAGGCATATCAGCCCAGAGATAAAAATCAATTTACTAAAAGCAATCCTTCCACTGATCTAGGAGTCGCAAAATAAATTGTCTCGATCAAATTAGGACAGGTAAAAAGCTGTATAATTCTATATGCCACAAAAGTTTACTAGAACAGGGAAGAAATGAAACAAGTCCATTTTATTAACAATTAAAATTGAACTGAAAGCTTGCAATTGACTTTATAGAGATTTCAATATTTAACATCCTTCACCGCCCAAACCACCAAAAGGACAGGTTTTCATAGCCGTCATGAGGAGTGGTTATGGACTCCATTATGGACAAAAGCAAGAAAGCATACTTTCAGTGATGAAGGTAAGAACTCAGGTCCCGACGCTGCTCATCCATGCAGGTGGACCCACTATGCTTGCCCAGACAAAGTACCTTGCAGGAAAGTGGCTGATTTTAAAGGCTTCAAATGGGCCATTGACTGCAGCATAAATTATATCAGCTATTCAAAACTATTGGTAATATGTAATTTTTCCACACATAAAAAGGAAAATCCCTGGCTCTTTGTAGAGGTATCAAATTGTAACATGCCATCATCATCAAGAATAAATGATTAATCAAAATGATAATTAAATAGTTTCTCTATGCAAATTTTATTTTGATAGAGATTTGGGTCTCTGAGGTTATTTTGTCCTAAAATTAAGCTGACTGGAGAAATGGAATAAAATCTCACACAGACTTTTCTCAAGAGAAGCCAATACTATCACGAGCTGGAGAGAGATTTTTTTAAAAAGTAACGGAACAGGTTTTTAAAGAATCTTATAGAAATTCCACATTACTTAATGTAGTAGAAATATGACACAGAATAGTTGTATTCCAATTTTGGGGAAACTAATCTGTAATGAACATATTCTTCATTCAATCAAAAAGGTTCTAGCGTTGATGATTCCTCCACCACATGGGACTCTTCTGCACATGAGCAGTACTTGCAATACAACTTTTACATGGATTTTTACTGAATTTTTACAAAGACTTCAAGAAATGACACTCCGGAAAATATTCCATGGAGGGGAAGAATTAGAAGACTCAGAATTTGAAGTCCATTTTTAAATGGCAATTCTTTATACATTTTTTTATTATAAATTTCAATTTAAGAAAATTTCAGTTTGCTATAAAATCTCGATATGCTATTATGTTGTGACACTCTACATTCAACTAGGCTAAAAAAGGAAATGTAGTTAAATAACCAGAAGAAAGCTGAGGTTCCAGAAGTCCCTCCTTTTTACGTGTGGAATTAAAGAGAGCTATGGTTTACAATTATAGCTGATAAACACAGAAACTCAGAAAATGGTTATAACAATTCATTAAGTGTTGTGAATGTTTTACCAATTTTTGCCAATGCTAGACTCCTCAGTGTTTAATAGTACAACTGCAAGAGTCTAATGGAGAGCTTTTCTACATTGGTCATATTTTCTACCTTGAGCACAGCAAGATAACATTTTCTCATGCAAAAGTGTTAATGGCTTTAGACGCTGACCTGATTTCTTAAGGAAGGAGGTAATAATGTTATTCCTGAACATTAAATTACCACCAGAGGGAGTGAATAGTTGATTAATGTCTGAGTGAGTGAATCTCCTGTTGGCCTCCCTGCCTGTGTTATATTCTTCTCCTTTTTGCTGTCAACTTTCAAAAAATTTCTACTACAGTATTTGGCCAGCCACTGGATTCAGACATGTACATGTCCAGAGTTCCTGTGACTCCACGTAACTGTGGAATAGAACAGATCCAGTACTGTAGTAGAACTTCAATAACCAAAAAGGTGAAAGAGTAGACTGGATCCCATGTCACACAGAAGACCACACAGAGGCACTGCAAGGTGGAAGGGAAGGCGGGCGGGGGAGGCCAGAAGGAAAACAAACCCTCCAACCCCAAAATTTACACATAGACCACTGTTTGAGAACTATAGGGATTTCAGTTTCAATGATAAGGCCTACAATACTGAGAATTCAAGTTAACTGAAGTACTGGCCAACTAGGATTTCAGTTGAATTATAGTGACTTGTGCTCTGAGCAAAGGACTGTTTTCTGTATTTCTACAGTACCTAAGACAATGGGGGTATTGATTCTGATTAAAGCTCCTTTTTGCTACTGACACACTGATACTAATAAGTTAGTCACCAGCTTTAAAACAAAGGATCAAAACCTTAATTCTTATTGTGACAATGTCAGAATGGGCACAGTGTAGGAGGATAGTAACTCATAAAAGAGCAAGGCAATACAGAAATAATCAGTCAAGATAATTATCAAATTACTTGAATTTATATCCGGTATTACAACCCATTTTAAACTTGCTGTCTTATGCTTTGTTTTTAGTGTGTCAGTTGTCAATTAACTTAATCCTCGTACACTGGAGCCAAGTTCTGCTTTCAGATATATGTGCACAACTCCCACTGCATGTAACTACGGACAGAATTTCCCCGATTTTAGGTTGTGTTGGGCAATTACGAGTAATAACTGTGCCCACATCACTGGAAGTGAGTTATCCTGTATACTGCAAGGACAGAACCCTTAGTGTCTTTGAAATTTAAAAGATGAAAAGCACTAGGAGCTATGTATTATCATTAACAGAAATTGCTTATGTAGAGGACTGGGACGATCAGGCCCAAAATGATTTTTTTCTGCCCACAACCTAAATAGAGTCCAATCATGCCAAGAGGACAAGAGATATTTTTGCTTTGCTTTGATTTTAATTTAAATAGTTCTAATTAGAACTAATACAGCCATTCTCTAATATATATATATTTTAAAACTGATGATGATTTTTTTTTTTTTTTTTTTTTTAGAAATCTATATTAGCTCATAAGATGCTACTTAGAAATGTAATACAGAGATGCCAGGGAACACACAAGGCTAAAAGAATGTTAACTTTATTTATGAACATGTGATTTGTGTTCATACACATGCTAGTAAACAAAAAAGTAAAGAACTGTTTTCAAGAAATAAAAACTCATCTGAATTAGACCAAATACTGTAAATGCGATTTACATAAATGCATTACATTAACTTTTAGGGTCACTGGGCCAGTCAAGCTAATTTGAGCTAGCGTTGAGACACAAATATGTCTAAAAACCAATCTGAACCAACTGCTAACAGAATTTTGGATTGAAGATTAGATTTTAAAAAATGTTAATACCATAAGTAAAAAACACTATGATTTTAGATTTATGATGTTACATTTCATGAGAACCAGAGGCTATATTCTTCACAGACCACCGACCCAAAGGTAGGAATTTCTAGATTCTGTTATTTTAAAAGTTTATCGAGCAATCAGATCCAATGATCCAGGGTTAGTGTAATGCCTCATACCATTCTAGATAAAAATCAGTTGTACTTAAAGAAAAATGAAAAATAAACACCAAGTAATAATTCTGAATACTAATTAGAACTATTTTGAAATGTTTGAATTATGCACAATATTCAACCCAATCAGCAAGTCAAAGTCTACACCATAACCAGTTAAATATTTGTTTGTGTAACTATAATTCTGAATTTTGCAACAGACTAACAATCAGTGTGTCAAACCTAAAGAAAAATGCAGCCCTTTTTTCAACTGTAAAATCAGAAGTGGTGGTATACTAAAGAAAGGCTTGGTCACTGACAGCTTAAGAAGCATCCAACTTGGAATTCAAACCAGAAAATGTGTTGCAGGTAAGAGTTAAGGAGGTTGGCAGGGGATTTCACCTAAATTGTACAAGGGTCTAGCAGACAAGATAACTAATTAGCTGAAATTCCTACACCAAGTTTTAGATACTTTAGTCTGCAGACATACTAAATTGTATATCACAGAAAGTGGAAGAATCAAATGCAGAACTTTAGAATACCACTTTGTGTACCAAAAGTTAGTCAAATGCATGGCAACCTTTTCAAGACATTTATGTACTCAGAGGAGCCCAAACAATACTCCTTTTTAATCATACAGTTTTAGGGAATGTAAATGCTCAAATATTTAAGGACAAAAAAATTAGCCATTTAGCTGCATAGAAATTCGCCCTTCCTCCCCCCAGAAATGCTGGGATATATTTGGTTCAGCATTTGTTTGAATCCCAACTCAAAAAGTAAGAAACAATACCAAGTTTAACAATAATGGTTTCTCAGTGGTTTTTGATAACATTTTCAAAAACCATTAGGCAAAAAAAGTATTGAAAACAAAAGCTAAGTGATACAATGTGAAAATGGCAAAAAATACACTCCAAACATTTTTATTGCAAGAAACAAAAAGCACACAACAACCTGTACAAACATACAAATTACTAACTATAGACAGACAGATGTAGAACATGGCACCATGTTCAGTTGTGCAAACCTTGAACCTTCCTGATCTGAAAATGATCATACATTATCTGTACAACACAAAGTCATACAGGAATTATTCTAGCATATTCAATATGAAATACAATGCATTACTTGGCACAAGTACTAGTATTCACATTTAAAGTGTGCAAATGATGGCAATTACTCAATATTTTTACTATTTTGCAACAAATACATTGTATTTACAATATATACTGTGCTTTGTTGGAAGTTAAAATGTAAGTTAATGTTTAGAAAATTAATTTGCTACATTGTTTATAATTAAGTGCAGTGTGTAGGAAAAAAGTGTGAGATTGTGTTTTTACATACTGCTTTTGAAGTTCCACTCACTGGTTCAGTTCGACTTCTAGAAGAAGAAATAAAAGTCATCAGAATAAAAACATTGTTTACATCCTTTAAACAATGAAAACATACTATGCTGTGATTACCAATATTATATGTTCTGACAATTTAGTGAATATGGAAGTTTAGGTGATTACAGAAACTGTTCTCCCTGGGGACTCACAGCATTACTTTAAAGTTACATTTATATTTTGTATTTCAAAAAAAGATTGCAAGATTCATGTTTGTGGAATAAAATTTAGTTAATAAAAATTAACTTTAAAATTCAACAAGTCTGCCTTCGGACAACTGCCAACATATTCATGATCCTAAATATGAACTGCTTCATGCTACAATTCTGTATTCTCAGTCAGACTATCAACTATCTAAGCAGGGGCTGACAGTTCTCCAAACAACTCTGACATTCCTAATGCAGTTATACTAAGGATCAGCTGTGAGACTCATTGACTATATTTAATTATTATTCTACTTCTGGGGAAAAAGTGGTAGTCTAGTTAGTTATTGGCCTAGTGGATGGGAGGAAGTAGTAGACACGATGTATCTTGATTTTAGCAAGACTTTTGACAGTCTCACATGACATTCTCAAACAAACTAGGGAAATAAATGTGCTCTAGATGAAATTATAAGGGGGTGAACAAATGGCTGAAAACCTATACTCAGGGTAGCTATTAATGGCTCACTGTCAAACTGGGAGGATATAGCTAGCTGGGTTCTGCAAGGGTCGGTCCTGGGTCTGATATTCTTCAACATTTTCATTAATGACTTAGATAATGGAATGCAGAGTATGCTTGTACAATTTAGGGATGACACCAAGCTGGGAGTGATTGCAAGCACTTTGGAGGACAGGATTAAAACTCAAAGTGACCTTCACAAACTGGCAAATCAAATTCAATAAAGAAAATACAAAGTGCTACACTTAGGAAAGAAAAATCAAATGCATAAACACAAACTGGGGAATAGTTGGCTAGGCAATAGTACTACAGAAAGGATCCAGGGATTATAGTAGATAAATTGAATATGAACAAGTATGTAATGCAGTTGCAAAAAAAGGCTAATATTCTGGGATGCATTAATAAGTGCATGTATCTAAGACGCGGGATACAATTGTCCCACTCTATTCGGCACATGAAGCCTTAGCTGGAATACTGTGTCCAGTTTTGAGTGCCACACTTTAGGAAAGATGTGGGCAAATAGTGGAGTCCAAAGGAGAACAACAAAAATGATAAAAGGTTTAGAAAACCTGACCTATGAGGAAAGGTAAAAAAAAATGGTCATGTTTAGTCTTGAGAAAAGATAACTGAGGGGGAACCTGATAAAAGTCTTCAAATAGGTGAAGGGATGTTATAAAGAGGACAGTGATCAATTGTTCACAATGTCTGAACAAGGTAGAACAAGTAAGCTTAATCTGAAGCAAGGGAGACTCAGGTTAGACGCTAGAAAAATTTATCTAACTATAAGGTTAGGAAAGTATTGGAATAGATTACCAAGGGAAGTCATGGACTCCCTATCATTGGAGATTTTTAAAAACAGGTTAGACAAACACCTGTCAGGAATGGTGTAGGTGTACTTGGTCCTGCCTCAGCATGGGGGAGATGGGTTAGATTACCTCAAGGTCCCTTCAGCACTACATTTCTATTGTTTGAAATGTGTCTGATACTGAAATATTATTCAATTCTATTATTTGAAATGTGAATTTTAATTTGTAAAAATCGTGCTAAAGGTAGAATGTTTGAGGTACAGTGAATACTACTATAAATCCTCAGCAATGTGGTCCTCATACAGGATTTCTTTGTGGAAGCCCAAACACCCTGGTGAGGGATCTGTGATTTTAGCCATGAAAGTGCCCAGCTAGTAAACCTTTTATATATGCTATATTGACTAAAAGTAGTAGTAGAAACATCACCTGAAAGAAGTTTCTAGGATTTTGTGCGGTTTAGGAGTCCTGTGACAAAAAAAAAGTCTTAATTACCAGAATTTGCTCAAAATAAATGCTGAATATTCTACAGTATTTAGGAATTCCTTTATTACAACTGAAAATGTGTTGAGGTTCCACATATTGATTATGGATCTGCAAAACTACTTAGAGAACTAGGCATGCAATTGTTGGTACTGTTAATAAGAGTTATATAATTAATAAAGTTGCAAAAAGTCTCCCATGAGCTGAGGCAGTTTAAAACCTCTCATGGAATTTATGCATGTAGGACTTGTGCTCACAACAGTCACTACTAGGAAAACTGTTCCAGGCTTACAATCAGAGGTAAGTACATCCCAAAGGTGGGGATAGGTGAGGAAGTTCTTTAAGATAAACCAATCTGTGGTGTGTATCAATGTGTTTACCTTGAACATGCTGTAAGATGAAAAGTAAATTTTGAAAGGCATTGCATACAACAATACTGTAGTTCTGAAATCTCAAAGCTGCTTATTCTTAAAGTTAACTGTACTACTGAGCAGCTTAATCATTAAATTAGGATAGGGGCACCCAGAGGCAATGGGCAGCCTTTATGGAAAGAGCAAGATGCACCATTCTTCCTGTACCCCCTTACAGATTTCTAACCAGATACTTAGTCTATCCAGTAACTTATCTGTTACTATCTAACACTTTCTCTGGAATAGCAATGAAGCACCAGGAAGATGCCCTCTGCTCAGTCACACATTAAAATGACTCATTCAAACAAACCTAGTGCAACTAATGCAGAAGTGGGATAATACAGGATGAAAGAAGGGTAACAAGCAACCTGCAATCCTGACTTCATTCACTGGAATTTGACATTTTAGTCAAAACTACATGTTACTCCACACTGGGATTAATAGAGAAAACAGAAATTTGGTGCTCAATGGTCAACATAGTATAAAACAGAATTAATAAAAGAATCTCTTAATCTTATTCACATGCAAAATGGCTGACCTGATTACTGAATTTCAGGGTGAGGAGGGATGGTCACCTCCCTCACCACACACATTTGGGAACCTTATTCTTTTTGCCTTCCACTGAAGTAGTGATTGTCTCATGGAATCTGGTAGGCATATCCCACATAAAACCTCCTGCATTTGGAAGACATACAGAATGGTGCACCTTGGTCTTTCCAATACTGTTTCTGTGCAAGACTCCATGATTGCTGGCAATACGAATACTAATAAAGTACCTGTCCTATCACGTCCTGAGACAGAAGTACACCCATCCACTTACTGATAAGTAGCCACCTCTGACATGGGAATGAGTCAGTAAATATACACAACATGCATAAGAAATGAGGGAGGGGAAAACTTTGACCACTTCTTATAAAAAGTGCTTTGAAATCTTTCCTCTTAATATAGAGCAAAAAGGGCCTCAGTTTAAGGGTACAACCAAAAGACCAACTCAGAGTAAACTGAACAGAACTTGATCTACTTCAGAATTTAACTGTGGGATAAGAATCTGGAGTCCCAGGAAGCCTAGATATTCCAACCATCCCTCTGGCAAAGATCAAGAGGTTACAGGTCTCCATCTTTTCAGCTACAATGTGAACCAGTAGTAACTCTTATGAAAGGAAGAAAACCTAGACACGTTTGAATGCTTCTAGCAAACTCTGTATTACCCAAGTCTAATAGCCGCAACCGGATAGAGTATTTGATTTTATGAATACCTACATGACATATGTTTTGCTTGTAGATTTAACTCCGCCAATAGGGATTCTTCTAACAATTACGGATGAGTTCTTAGGAATCAGGGCACTATCATCTGTGTATTCTGAAAAGAGCAAAAATATGGTAAGAAAGATCAATTTCCATTCCCCAAAACACATTTCTCTTTTTTACATGCAGTTTGTTAGGTACTTAGAAGATTTAACGGAGAAAAAAAAAATCCAAAATTTTACAATAAATACTGAAAGATTAAAATTAATCCACACAAATAAATAGTTGATTTCTATTAACTGACCACCAATTCTAGAGGGTTGTTGAAAACACACACACACAGGGAAGCTCTACACCAGGGGTGGGGAACCTCCGGTCACCAGGCCGTATATGGCCCGCCAAATCATTTGGTCCGGCCCGCAGGCGGGTCTCCAAATCTCCGCCGTAGAGATGGGCGGACCAACGTGGTGGTGGGAGCAGACCGGCGACAGACCGTAGTCCCCCTTGTCGCCGGGCCTGCAGACAAAGCGGCGTGGCGGGAGCGGTGAGGCGGCGTCAGCGGGTGCGGCTAAGGCGGCGGCGTCTCCCCCCTCGCAGCAGGCCGGGTGCAGCGTCGGCAGTGGGCGCGGCTGAGGGGAAGGCGTCGGCGGCGCCTTCCCCCTCGCAGCGGGCCGGGCGTGGGGAGCCAGCGGGCTGCGGCAGAGGGAGGGCCGTGGCCTGCGCGCCGCAAGTGAGCGGGCGCGGGCAGATGCGCCGCAGCCGCTGGCCAGGTACGCACGCGGCTCCGCTCTGAGCGAAGGGGCTGGGAAGCGCCAGAGGGAGCCGCCGGTGAAGGGGAAGCCAGGCTGGGCAGGGGGGCAGGAGACTAGGCTGCATGGGGTGGGGAAGTGGCCAGTGAAGGGGGGGGGGGGGGGGGGAGGCCAGGCTGGACGGGGAGGAGTGGGGAGGAGGTTAGGTTCGGTGGGATGGGATGGGCCAGGCAGGGGTGGGGGAGGGAACGCAGTTAGATTGGGGGGAGGCTGGGTGGGGGTAAAGCAAGATCACCCCCTACACCCAGGGTGACAGTGGGAGCTGACTGGGGCAGGTGGCAGGACCCCCCGGTTGGCAAGGGGTCAGTGGGGGAAACCCCAAAGCAGTGCAGGGCTAAGCACTCTGCTTGCCACTGCTTTGGGGTTTCCCCCACTGGCCCCTTGCCAGCTGGGGTCTCAGCTCCCATTGCCAGCCTGGGCTTCGGGGGGGGGGGGGGGGGGGAGGGAGAGCAGCCCGCGAAGGACATTATAAATGTCCAAATGGCCCTTGGCACAAAAAAGGTTCCCCACTCCTGCTCTACACTTATCAGAAAGGTGACTAAATAGATACTTTCTTATTCAATATCAGAGGGGTAGCCATGTTAGTCTGGATCTGCAAAAGCGACAGAGTCCTGTGGCATCTTATATACTAACAGATGTATTAGAGCATAAGCTTTTGTGGGTGAATACCCACTTCGTCAGATGTATGCAGTGGAAATGACAAGAGGCAAGTATAAATAGTTATAAAAAAGTATAAAGGTTAGTTCAATCACGGAGGATGAGGTTCTCTTCTAGCTGGAAGAGAACCTCATCCTCCCTGACTGAACTAACCTCGTTATCTCTAGCCTAATTCCTGCCTACATATTTGACCCTGCACAGAAACTTCAGAAAGAAGAGCAAGGAAGGTCACCTAGGCAGTGAATGCTGCACTGAGAGATTATAGCATAAGGATTACTTGTACAATTGAGGGGGGTTACCCCAGAAATCCCTATCCACATGAGCAATGCAATAGATATTAGCACAGTGGTTAGCCTTTCTTCAAGAAAGGGTCATCTACACAGTGGCAGTAATGCCTGTGTATCATTAGAAACATTTGAATACATGTAAGGTGTGTTAAAGATGTATAGGGGGAGTCAAATGGTGGTTAGCACAAGTTTTGTATTGTAGATAGCACTTAAGTAGCATCACCAAAGCTGCACGGTAGAAACCAATTCAGACAGGGCTAACCACACCTTTCTACTCCTTTAAAAAGTAGAATTAGATGACTGTAGTAAAAAAAAAAAAAAAAAAACAGCACGGTTTGCAAGAGCACTATGTATTCTACAATTATCCATCACCACTATAAGCAATGTAGAGTTATGAACACATTTTTTCCAACTGCTGCTCAAGAATCTACAAGAGAAACTGCCAAGCATCTAGTTAAGGAAGAAAAATCATGAAATCAAAGATAGGTATGAATTTCATGATCTCAGGGTTCTCCTACAATTTTTGATCAATTCTGTACTATATGAAAATCTCCACTTATAAAAATATGTTCTGAAATAAATGGTTTTTTTTGTAATGTATGTAAATGTAATGAAGTGCCCTATAGTGTTTATTTACCTCAGAAATACAGTGTCCAAAGTCTGAACTTTACTGGTTTTGCTCGATTCTTCTTTTTCACTTTCAGAGAACGTTTATTGTGAATTTTAACACCTTACCATTTGATCCTCAGTTGTTTCAGCCTGAACTGTTTTAGTGCCAGTCCATGTGAAGACTAGCTGAAAAAATTTAACTATTCCTCCCACCACGGTTCCACATTGTATCAGTTGCCTTTTAAAGTATGCCAAAATCACTGTTTCTGTGAGCTGTGTCAGGAACTGTGGGGAAAGTATTCATAAGGCATTGTAATTAGAATGGTTCAGAAAGCGCTAGTGTGGTTTGTGGCCAAGCATGTGTTCTTAACATGATTCAGCACCAAAGAGTGTATGCCATATTTATTACTAATTATACCTTTTAACATTCATAGTATGCCTACACAGAATTCATCTGCTTAACATGACAGCTAGTACAACAGTTGCAACTTTATTGACAACTCGTGTAATGAGAAAGAACACTTCACAACTAAAACATACATCAATGAAATGAGACTACAGATGGGCTCTTGAAGTAAGGCCTCACTCAAAATGAGGTTACTAGGCACCATAGTGGAAGAGAGGAAAATTTGATATGGATATTTCCATTGATTGAGAAGTAATTTAGCAAATATCACAAATTCAACAAACTAGTTCAACAAAACTACAAAAAAGCTCTTAGCCATACTGCTGCATTTCCTAGAGTCTACAACTACATTTTTTAATAGTAGGACAGTGAGAGGTAGAAGACAGCATCAAATGTTTTGTATCCTTTTGAAAATTAATGCATGTTCCAGGATTGAAGAGTAACAGACTTCATTATAAGCAGATGTACCATACAATTCTATCTATCCAAGTTACTTAACTTTTCCAAAAAACTTTTGGCTGCACAACTGCAAAGAAGATGGACATTTTAGCTACAGGACTCACTAAATTTTCCTACAATTTGACCTGTGTGTGTTTGTGAACAGAATCTAATTCAACTTGCATATCTTGCCAGATTTATTCAGTGATATCACAACCTAATGTTTGATGTTCCTAGCCTTGAAAGCAAGTTGACATCACAGCTCATAACTGAATCAGGTTGGAAAATAAAGCTAATTATAAAAACAGACCACTTTAGGTAACAAAAAAATCTCAATAATTCACAACCAGACAGGGGAGAAGAAAAAATGGTAGGCTACATCTTAAACTTGTCTACTACTGTGTCTACCCTATCCAAGCAAAGCTGAAATACCTCTCCATGACTTATTACACTATCTTTTACCACGAAACTAAATCTCTCATGAATTTTCCAGTACATCACATCCTCTCAATTGCAAGGTCTCTGGAGCAAAAACTAAAATTAAGTCTTGTATAGCACAAAGTACATTGTAGTATTTAATTAAAAATATCCAACTGAATTGTAATATTTTTTCTTCGTCTTTTTCATGGTTATGCTGAAGAAGTTTACAATTTATGACCAGTAAGTTGGACAGGCAACTGAAATTCAAGGCCATTAGGCAAAGGGATTTTGGGTAGAGATATATAAAAAGTTCTCATTTATAAATCTATTAAGACAACTTTGCTTTCAAGAGCCAATACTTTTTTGCAACAACATTTTGCCTTTTCCTCCAACTTCTACATGAACTCTCCCCGAATAATCATGCAGAGAAAACACTCTCCCACCTATCTCAGCATTCCAATTCTAGAGATTTATAGTTGCATTAACAATATTTATTTCCTAGTTTTATCTTTCCTCATCTTATCTGAAACTTGTCTGTTCTAACCAAAACTAACAGACTAGTCATTCTATGAATGAAACTTGAGTTATGTTCCTTCTATTTTAATCAACACTATTAAATTGAGTGCTTGCCTTCCTAAAATAGTCTGGTGAAACATTATGGATTTCTGTTTTTATTCTCTAAATAAAACATTAACTTTTACAAAGATCTCATCAAATCAATACAAATTCAAAATTAATGAGCCATAAACCCTAACCTTGAAGTTGTCAGAGTCTCTTTAGAGTTACACTTTTCTCTGAAGATTGTTTACCCGCCTCTACTACAAACACCACCTTACAGTCCAATCCTATAAAGATCAGGGCTGAACAAAAAATTTTTTAGTTAATTTATCCTGTTTCCTTTTAATTTGATAGCCCTTTGTTTCAGTTGCATATTCTGTCTGTGGGTCTTTCACACAGCAACAGAGAGAGGAAACAAACACACACACACACACACACAAAGGCAATTGCAAAAAGCACAAAAACTGGTTGGCAGACAAGGGCAGATATAGCATCTGAATGTTTCATTTTTATATTAAAGAAGTCAGATACTAAGTTGAATTCTGAAGTTGAATTCTAAATTAAATCAAAAGTTATACCAATGGTTGATCCACCAATGTAAGACTCCTGTAGAGAAATATTAAATGATAAACCCCCCAGAACCAGCAGTCCTATTCACTGAATGGAAAATGGTATTTCTAAATACTTCTAATAAGAAGTGTATGTTATTCACAAAGCCATTTACAATAGGACAGGTCATGTACCAAATACATCAAGGTTCAAATGCTCAAATAGGATTTAACCAGGTGAGCAGATGCAATTAGTTTGTAACAAAGAAGTAGACAGAATAAAAAAAGTGATTGACAGTTTGAATTTAAATAACTTCCAAATGATTGAAAGTCCTATGTTTGATTAAGAAAAGAATGGGAGTTAGCTGTTAATGCAATACCAGACATATCTACATGTTTGTGTATGAATTACTTTGGAAAGGATGTCATAAGGGTTTCCATGAACTCGATAACTCCTCTTTATCCAAGGAGCTAACAATGAGCCCAGTTTCTACAACCATCATTATTCAATTCTGTAATCTCACAGCAGACAAAACTAACCTACTTTTAGGCAAAACTAACTCAAATATTCTCTATTGTCACAGCACGTAGTTCAAGAAGGAATCCTCCCCATTTGTATTAAAATTCTGCATCTTTCAACCTCCTCCTTTGATGCCAGTAGAATTCTCCTGGTTTGTTACTATAAAACTTTGCCTAATGTTTCCCTGCTAGCCTGTAAACCAGGAAACCCAGAAGAGTTCTGGGAAATCAAGACTTCGGTGCCAAGGAATTCAGCAGATCGAAGCCTAGTCAATTAAATCTGGCACTTCACCTATGACAATGGACACAATTCTTCAATGGTAGTTACTGCGAGGAAAACGACTAGAGAAGTGGCATTTATTACTCCTTGAACATACACTCCAAGCCAGATCTACCGATTTCAGAGGTCAAACGACATCTTTATTCGATTGTATGTCTGGTAAACACTTTATGCTCCTGCTCAGCCCAGAGAGCCCCAGCTGGATCTAAACCCTGACTCCTGTCCCAACAGCACTGGCCAGGCAGCCCAGTTTCCCTGACTGGTGCCCAAACTAGACAGAGCCCAAGGCAGCCGGGCTGCTGCGCAGGACCCCGCCGCAGGGACGAACCCCCATCCCCAGGCCGGGTCTCTCTGTGCAGCACGGATTAGAGCCGGCGGGGGTCCCGGCGGGGCGCCATGGGCCCGCAGCGCCCCTCGCCCCGTACCTTCTTTGGTCTGCGCGTTGGTGATCTGCAGGTCGCAGTCGGCCGCCTTGAGCTTCTCGCGGCCCATGATCTGGCGCTTGAGGTCGCACAGGGAGATGTGGAGCCCGTCGAAGGTGACCGTGTCATAGTTGAGCTTGGAGGAGAACTTGTAATGGACGCAGGACATGGTCGGGGCGGGGCCTGCTCCGCGAGGGGGCCGCAGGGGGGAGACGGGGCCCGCTCCGGGCGCGGGGGGCTCTGGGGCCCGCTCGGGCCCGGCCGACGAGCCGCCTGCTCGGGTGGGGCTGCGCTCGCTCGCTCGGGGCCCGGCTCGCGCTCACAGGCCGCCGCGCTCCGCCATGGCCAGGCCCCGCGCTGTCAGGCTCGGCTGCCGGAGGCCTCAGGGCTCCATGGCGGCGGCTCCGGCCTGGGCCCCGCAGGGAGCGATCTGGGCCTCGGCGGCGCTGCTCCTCCGGTTCCTCCTCACAGCCCGGCACGGCCGGACGGACGCTGCGGCTCGGGCTCCTCACGCAGCCGCTTCGAGGCCCGGCTTCTCGCTATGGCGGCTCCAGCGGCCTCAGCGCTCGACTAGGGGGTTTCCCAGCCAGGAACCGCACGGGCGAGGGGGGGAAAGCGCCGCACTGCGCGTGCGCCTCACGGTGAGCCACGCCCATTTTGCTTCACGTGACCCGGCGCATTATGACAAAGGAGCGGGCTGCTCCGGCGTCACGTGATATGGGCGGGGCGGTGTTGGGGGAAGGAAGGGGGCGTGGGGGATGGGAGGTCAGGCAGGAGAATAGGGGAGAGGGAGAGGGATGGGGATGGAGAGGGGGAGGTTGGTGGGGAGGCTCCCCAACGTCTTTGAAGGTCCAGTCCGCCAAGGACCTGGCTGAACCTCACTTCTTGTATGGTCTGGGGCTGCACACACCCTATCATGAGCCACAGCAGATTCAGCACCTGAACCCCTAAACCATCCCAGGGGTCATGAGGCGAGCGGGTGGAATTCCCCCTCAGGCGGCAGATCATTTGGCACCCCTTAAATTCCACACAAAATAAGAGTTCATCGAAAAAAAATCCAGTTTCTCTGCTTGCAAATAAAATCTCCCGCAGAGACTTGATTCTATGTTACCTTCCTGTGGTGACCAGATGTCCTGATTTTATAGGGACAGTCCCAATTTTTGGGTCTTTTTCTTAGGCTCCTATTACCCCTGACTCCCTGTCCTGATTTTTAACACTTGCTGTCTGGTCACCCTACCTTCCTGAGTATGCTAAAACCTGGGTCTATACAAGGCTTTTTTATGCAAAAATATCCAATGTTGGTACCACTAGTTTGACTATTCCTAGTAAAAAAGGAGGGACCTTTAGGATGGTCTAGTGGTCCCTTCTGGCCTTAAACTTTACGACCTTGTCTGCACTAACATTTCCAGGAGGGGACTGCAACTGGCGATAAGGAAATATTTCAGAAGAAAGGCTAATGTAGACAAGTTTGTATTCATGCAGTAGGCTGTTAACTTTAAAACCTTATACTGATGATTTTGGCACAAATTCCTATGGAAATTGTGTACATCTGGAGCCAAACTATTCAGATTTCATCAAAAATCCTTACTGCTTTCTATTGTTACTGACTGGGGCTTCAGCTATTTCCTAGTTAAGTAAATATATAAGATAGTGTTATGGTTTTTAGGAAGCTCAGATGAAGGGCAGGTCAAGGCAATGGTAAATACACAAGAGGTTGTTAAAAGTATCGGGAATAAAATCTATATACAGACCACAAATCACCAGATTTGAAAAGCAATCAGTTACGCAATGCAAGTGATTTTCTTAAGGTAATAATAAAATAACTGACACTGGAGAAGAACTACATTACATGGATTAGCTCTTGGGAGCCTGCCAATATCAGGTGTGGGATGGACACAAATGACAGGCTTGCCAAAGGAACTTAATTGTATTATTTCTTGGTCTAAAAACATAACATACAAGCAAATTGAGTCTCAGAATGTGCAATGAAAACTTGAATTAATAAATTTCCAAAGACAAGATAGGTGAGGTGATCTCTTTCCAGCTTCTGTCAGTGAAAGAGACAAGCTTTTAGGTGACAAAACTATTGATGTCTATAACTTCAAATGACAAATGATTTTTTGTGATTTAATGGATTTTAGGGCAAAGAGGATCTATAGCACATAGGGCAATTATAATGTATATAAGGACCACCATGTATATAGATACATTGGGTCTTTAGAAAGCCCTTTGAGATCTATATCTGAAAAACATTATATAAGAATAAGTATTTTATTATAGAGCCAATCACTTCCCATTGTAACTTTCATCCAACTTTTAATTGCATTGAAATAATTAAAAAACCCAGAACATTAAATAAGAAAAATTGTGCTAAATTACAGTTAAGATTGCACTGTGCAGTTAAAGGATTGTTAAACACAACTTTAAGTAAACTCAAACATTTAAAAAAATGGAAATCACTAGCTAAAGTTACATAAACAATTTTGACACCAACCTTAATATACACACCATTCAACAAACAACAAACAATTATCTGTGATCAGCAGACAAATAATATTAATTCTGTCCATGTGACAAAACACAGTAACTGCAAGTTCTGGTAAAGTCTGAGGAAAGGCTAAAATTGTTTTCAGTAGAAGTTGGATTGTGCTTTAAAATAGCAATATAAATATGGGCAGAGTTAAGGTTGATTACTGGTTTTGTGGATTTTTCCTCCATAATATAATTTCATGTGCACCAACTGATGGTTAATGTAACTTTAATTTGAGACTTCCATAACTTTTGTTTGATGATGTGTTCAGTAGTAAATCTTCTTATTTGCGCATAGCAAGCAACCTGAAGTGTAACTTACTGGGTTTTTAATTTTGTATTGTATTTGCAGATTAGTGAGGAAAGAGGTTGATGATGAGGAGATGCTTTATTGTTCTACCAGTTAGTTTATAGATCAGTAGGAACTGCTTAGGGAACTACTTACCACTTTAGCTATATTGTTTTAGAAATGGGTAATTTCTGTAAATTTACAGGAATAAGTGATAGAGTCACCTTTTTCTTAGTATGACTGCGTCCACCCTGGAGGCTATACTGCTTTAACTCTAAAATGGTACACAAACTGTGTGTAGACAGGCCTTTTGGTTTTGAGGTCCTTGGAGCGGGGAGTGTCCTTGAGTGTTTGGAACATACCTAGTTAGTACATAATAGGCTCTACTTTAAAGAAAAATTAAGTAAATAATCTTCATCATTTTGGAATGGGGGCAGTGGCTGCCTGTTGGCAACAGACCAATGAATAAGTAGGGCTGTTCTGTTCATTGCTGTACATTGGCTTCTCCCTGTCCAGAGTTTGCTTTGTTGGGTGGATCTTTAATTCCCTATTTCTTGAACTTTGGGTGGGGGGAAAGGGGAGGGCAAAAAGGACTCTGCATTGCCTTGAGAACCTGGGGAAATGATCAGTTTGAGAGCCAAAGACCTGTTGAGCTAGTTCTGGAATGTCCAGATCTCTCCGCCTGTGACATCCCAGAGTTCCAAAGCATGTTCTGTCATCCTTGAGGCTCCTGAGATCACACAGCTATTGTGAGCACAGCAACATTCATAATAAAGTCACGCTATGATTGTAAATATCTGGTGTCTCCCATCCTAATAATTACCCTGGGTGGAAACTGGCATTAATAAACAAGAACTTGATTCATCCCCATTGCATAGTAACTATTGCCTTTGGCAATATATTACATGGTTAGCTGATTTCAAGGGCAGAGAAAGATCTGAGAGGCATTTGAATACCTATACATGATACTTGAGACTCACAGATTGTCACATTCTCTCTCTAAAGATACCACATTGACTGAAGTCCTACTTTTGGTTCTCAGCTCCCTAGAGTGAGACCGGAATTACAAGACAAATTAGAAGTGAAGAGTTCTTTGGGGTCTGTACCAGTCTTGGAGACAATATCCCAAATTCTGCTGTTGAGAGCTGGATGCTTCAGATCCAGTAAGGCCTCCAAATGAGATTCCTCTTCTGAGTCCAAACCTTTTCTTGGCATAAAGTGCTTCCAAGGCCTTACAATGGATGCCTCCCCCGCCCCTCCCCCATCTCCACCACTCTAGGTGTAGTCTAGCTTGAGGCTTCATGGAGAAAGACCCTCTGAGGCAATGCTTTGTGATTTGGGACCTCCACTCAGAGCTGTCCCTAACTTTCACACATCAATGTGGAGTGGTCCTTCAGCATAGGACATTCTGAGTTTAAGGTAAGGGACTTCACCATGAGGCTAAAGCACAGATGAGTGCCTGTCTCCTGGCATAAACACATTTCAGGAAGTATTTTGACACTTCAGTGCAAACAGCTTTGATGATTCAGACCTTAAAATGGTGATAACATCAAAGCTAAACCACCTATGCAAAAGGAATTTCCAGCTGCCCACTGTGAACAGCTTTCTACTATGCATAGGCTGATCACACAGCAAGTGTGAAAAATTGGGCCAGGGGGTTGGGGGTAATAGGAGCCTACATAAGAAAAAGACCCCGAAATCAGGACTGTCCCTATAAAATTGGGACATCTGGTCAGCCTAACTATGCAGCATACTGCTAGCCAGATATTAAGTGGGAGGTTTTGGTCTAATAAATAACTCCCCCCTAACAAAATGCCGTTAGCATTGGACCAAGTTGTTCATTTGGAATCTGGCCCTTTGACTCCAGTGGAACCAAAGGAAATGTATATTAAATATGAATTATACTTTCATAGACCAGTAACAACCACACTCATTATAGAAAATTAGGTTCCCATTCATGAAATTCAGAATATGGGTCTTTGTGTGTTTGGGGGGGAGAGAGGTAGGGCAGGACTCCTCTGCAGAACTTCTTCTACCCAGATTTTTTTTTAGCATTTTCTACGAGGTAACCATGAGGCTTTCAAGTCTCCAGTTCCAGAGGTGGTTTGGGGGTTGTATGGAAGTACTTATGGAAGGTGCTGATTGACAGCCCAGCTGGGGAGACTGGAGTCCTGTTTATCCCCAGATAACTACAGATACAGTATGGGATGGAGAAGCACCAACTTCTCAAATCCTGCCCTGCCAATGTGCATCACCAAGTCATTTGGCCTCTCTGGGAGACCAGTTCTTGTATATGCTTGTCCACTGCAAACTGGACAGAGACCACAAACACAGCTGATAGCTGTTCCATAGGCTAATGGTTTTTGGCCAGTACCTACCTATTCTGAATCCAAACGGATGACCCAGAGGTGAAAGACATTTTTCTTTAAGCCTATTGGAGACTTCTAGCCTGTTCATATCTTTCTATCCACCCCTGTCTAGTAACTTTTTCATAGAAGAATCCATTTTAGTTTCAGGATAATCCATTAAAGATTAGGATCCATCGGATTTGTTCCTAATGGCCAGGTCTGTACCACCAGCCAGTCATTTATAATCAGAGTGCTAACCCTTTATAGTGTGCTGGGTTGGGATGCCAGTGCTCAGATGATGCATCAGCACTGTACATCATTGTATTACCTTTATTCTGTTGATGTATCACATCTCGGGTGGCACTGCCTGGGAAGAATGGGCCCAGGGGCTCTAGTAAGGGGTTATTTATTATTTTAAATACTAATAAATATTCTAAATCTCTTTAAAGAACTGCTCTGCAGTTTATGAAGTGCAAGGAAGAAGAAATAATTAACAGATGGGGTGAGGGGCTCAGAAACTTTATGATACTGAATAGCAATTTGATTTCACTGGGCCCAGCTGTGTTGTTTTTGGCAGTGCCTAGTATCTTTGAAAAGCAACGCAGGTTTGGCACTGTCCCTTAGTGCCAGAGGCAAAGAGCAAGACCCCATAGGAGGGCATGTGATACTCTTCCTTACAGTCTTTTTGCTATGTGGTGCATAAACCCAAGTACAGTGTACTAATGACATTGCTAGTCTCTGGCAGCATGGCCAGTGGGTACGAAGATTTGGCCTGGTTTTCACACTATCACATGTGCTGAAGGTCTTATTTAACAATCTGAGTGAAAAAGACAACCTCTTCTTTCTGTCCAAATGTGCATGCCACATGCACTCCTTGTTCTTTCTTTCAGGGGCCTATCCCATCCATATTGTTATTGGGCTGGTATGCATTAAACTTTGATAAATGTTTGTGCCGGGTGCTTTTCATCTTTAAATTGCTTTGCAATCATTCATTAAACCTTATGTTAGCGTGAAGAAGAACGCGGTGTAGTTCAAAAGCTGGTTTCTCTCACCAACAGAAGTTGGTCCAATAACAGATGTTACCTCATCTGCCTTCTCTCTCTAATGTGCGGGGACACGGCTACAGCATCACTGCAAACAACATCCTGGAAGGCAGGCAAGTATTATACCTCCAATTCTGGGGAGAGCAATGAGTCACAGAGGTGAACTGATTGTTTGAGGTTAGTCTGCCAGTCAGTTTCAGAGCCTCAGGTAGAACTCTGCTGACCACACCTCTTCCCTGGCCTATGTGATAGAATTCTGGTTTTATCACATGCCTCTAACCTGAGTCCAGGAGGTTTCAGGGTATTATAGTAGCAATTTACATCTTCATAGTGTCTACAATCACGAACCAATCAGGAACTGGATTCAATAAGTCAGTATTTACCAGGAGCCAGCTCCTATCATCCTCTCCTCCAAAGTTTCATTATCAACTGCCCAGTCTCACTTTCTTTCCTTGTTGTAGCTGGGAATGGCTTATATAGCACTCCTTTTGTATGTATGTGCCACCCGTTCAGGAGGAGGGGACCATACAAACCCATCACAGCAAGCTAATCCCCCTCTTTGTTCTCCAGCTGTCTTGTATGAATATTTCAGTTCACTCAGGCTGCTGGGTACATCTGATCCAGACTGAAGCTAAAAACCCCAAACACCACCCATGGATTGTACTAGTATGTTTTCCACAGGGAGAAAACACTTCAGAGAAGGGGAGTGTTTATTACCATCACAAGATGCCTCTGCCATCCTGTAGGTCTCTCCTCTACCTTCCCATCACCCAGTCTGATCTTTGTGGGTTCAGCCTCCCCTACCTGATTGTGTGGGTGTCTAATCTACCCACTGCTGGGTGCTTTGTGAGGTAGGATGGGTGACCAGATAGCAAGTATGAAGGATCAAGACATTTTTTTCCCCAGGGTGTGTGGGGAGGTAGAGATGTCTATATCAGACAAAGGCCCCAATATTATAGACTCATAGACCTTAAGGTCAGAAGGGACCATTATGATCATCTAGTCTGACCTCCTGCGCAATGCAGGCCACAGAATCTCACCCACCCACTCCTGCAATAAACCCCAAACCTATGTTTGAGCTATTGAAGTCCTCTAATCATGGTTTTTAAAGACTTCAAGGTGCAGAGAATCCTCCAGCAAGGGACCGATGCCCCACGCTGCAGAGGAAGGTGAAAACCCCCAGGGCGTCTGCCAATCTACTCTGGAGGAAAATTCCTTCCCGACCCCAAACATGGCCATCAGCTGAACCCTGAGCATGTGGGCAAGACTCACCAGCCAGACACCCAGGAAAGAATTCTCTGTTGTAACTCAGATCCCATCCCATCCAACATCCCATCACAGGTCACGGGGCCCATCTATCATGAATAATATTGGGATAGTTCTGATAATAGTGGGATGTCTGGTTACCCTAGGCAGGATTGGAATCCAGGACATGGTGCGTTAAGTGTCTCTAGGCATGGTTACATTACTGCGTGTGTTAAAGGAGCACCATCAAACGTCACATCTCCCAGATTACCTGCGGCCCCATCACAAGCCCCAGTCTCCAGTCACATGGGCGTATCCCTGAGCCTGTTTCACTCCGAGGTCTGCTCTGCCAGCTCTGGATATCCTCTCATTCCCATCCACCCCGGCACCGTGCCCCAGTTCACATGTTCAGTTAGAGGCTTTGCATCCCTCCTCCTCAACATCTTCCCTTTTGGGGTGGCTGACAACCCCCACCCTCAGAAGAGAGGGAGGGTGACCAAGAGCCCATTACTTGGTCACACCTCCTACGTTATGACACATTACTAGCTCGAAAAGTAGCCCACGGTTTTCATTCCAGTGAATGAGATGCCTGTGGAGTCTATCTCCAGCTGGAGACAGATCGCCATCTAGGGGTTTAGACCAGCCCATGTCCTGGGAAAAATCAATTCTCTGTCAGCACACGGGAGGAAACAGAGAGTGTCAGAGATGTTTGTTGAGTGCCCCTGGCAGCATGCTCTGTGCTTTGCAAGACCCAGGGCAAGGCCTGGCCCTTGGAGCAGATTGCTTACAATATCTGTGGTGGGCTAAAGAGGAAATTCTCAACTGAAGCAAGAGCTCTGGGGAGAACACTAGCATTTGCTTGGATCCCCTCATTGTGTTTCCTACCAGTGGTGGATTAACCTATAAGCAATAAAAGCACGTGCTCAGGGCCCCAAGAGAAAAGGGGCCCCAAGCAACACCAAAAAATGGTCACAAAATTACAAGTTTGCACGGCCTTAAATTAAAAAAAGTCTCAATTAATGTCTTGGGGCCGAGTCCAGGGCCTCGGGGCCCCTTGTGCCTGGCTAGATCAAGCTCCCCTTTCACCCTCCTCTGCAGCGTGGGGCACCGGTCCCTCATCAATATTTTATTTAAATGCGACATTGTGATTTTAAAAAAATCCCCCAAGGTTGCGTCGATTACACTCCCCCCCCCCCCCGACTTCCCTCGCATCGATAAAAGCCTCGCGGTATCCAAACAATACTTTAAAAAATCCGACAACGCAAATAAAACACATTTCCTCCATTGTTGCGTATATTTCACTTTTTTTTCTTTGCCACCTTTACTTGCGACAACACATGTAATCTAGAGCGACGTCATTGATCACAGCACATAAGCACAATATTTGCTTGAATAAGTGGCAGCGATTTTTTATCAATTGTGTGTTGGGGCAACCGATTCAACGTTTTTTAAACTTTCTGGAACTAAAGAGCCATACTGGAGAGGAAATAGCAAATCAGGTAATGGAATACTTAGTCGAAATTTGCAAACTTAATTTTTCCAAGTGCAGGGATCAATCCTATGACAATGCTGCAAACATGTCAGGCCGTTACAAAGGCATGCAGCAAAAATTTTTGGAACACAATGAATTTGCCATCTATGTGCCCTGTACAGCCCATTCATTAAATTTGGTTGGCCGCAGTGCTGTTGACTGTTGTGAAATGGCTGTTACTTTTTTCTGTACAGTCCAACTGCTGTATACCTTTTTCTCGGCGTCAACAAACCGATGGAAAATTCTGAAAGATTGGCTGGGAGATAATAAAGTGTTAAAATCCCTCTCTGATACCACATGGGAGGCACATGCAGTTGCAACAAATGCAATTTTGAGTTGTTTCAACAAGATTTTGGAAGCTTTAGAATGTGTAGCTGATGACCAGTCGCAGAAGGGAGCCAGTAGACGGGAAGCAGACAACATTGCAAACAAGATGCTAGAGCTAGAGTTTGTTTTTATGCTCATCCTGTGGGATGACATTTTGCAAGAATTTTACAGAACAAGTCAAGCTCTGCACAAAGTGGCTGTGGTCTTAAAGACCTGGGCAGATTTATACATGTCCTTAGCTGAAAAACGGCGGGCTAAGCGAGATGATTTTGAAAGAACTGAGAAGCTTTCAAAAAAAAAAAAAAATGCTACCAGAGGGGAGTGATTACAAAACATCTCACACTCGCAAATGTATTAGAAAGACGCTACCCAATGATGAAAATGCACCAGAAGTAGAGCTGACCCCTAGAGAAAAATTCCACATTGCCACCTATAACGTAATCATTGATCAGTTATAACAAAGTCCTGTGGCACCTTAAAGACTAACTATAAAGTTTTGAAGCATAAGCTTTCGTGGGCTAATACCCACTTCGTCGGATGCAAGCAAACTGTATCCCTTCTGCGACTGGTCATCAGCTACACATTCTAAAGCTTCCAAAATCTTGTTGAAACAACTCAAAATTGCATTTGTTGCAACTGCATGTGCCTCCCATGTGGTATCAGAGAGGGATTTTAACAGACTGCTTGCATCCGACGAAGTGGGTATTAGCCCACGAAAGCTTATGCTTCAAAACTTTATAGTTAGTCTTTAAGGTGCCACAGGACTTTGTTACCTCTGCTATTCCAGACTAACACGGCTACCTCTCTGATTCCATTGATCAGTTAGAAACCCAAATGAGAAGAAGGGGAGAAATATATGTTGATATTGCAGACAAACTTTCTTTCTTAAGTGATGTCCCAAATAACATCATTTCATCTGCTGAAAAAGATACACTCAGTGTTCCCAAAAGCTAGTTGAGACCTACCCAGAGGATTTGGACACTAACCTTTCGACTGAGCTTCAGCAGTTTCATTCTTATGTGCGCCACAAGTTTATTAACACTAGCAAAAGTACTGCTCTGTGTGGAAGACATTGGGTGCAGGAGTCAGTTCCCGCAGCAGCACTGTCCCCCTTTCAAGGACCACGCAAAAAGCTCTCTGCCGGCTTGGGATGTGCTCGGGAAGGGAAAGGCCAGACAGGGCCAGGCCAGCACAGCAACATTGTCCCATCTCCACCCTGCATGGTTTACTAATCACAGATAATCCAGGTTCACTGGAGCACGCTACCATGCACCAGCCAAGTGGGCCCCTGGGTGTCCACAAGGCCACACATCCACAGGCCTGGTCCTGTGTGAGAAACCAGAGCTCACCACACATGGGCTTTGGCAAGGTCTGGTACTGCCCCACAGGAGGATTTGGTGGGGACTCAGCATGCTGCTCCTCACTCAGTGTTCCTCTCTCACGGACATCTCCCTGAAAGGGGACGCCTTGGACCACTGTTCTGAACAACACTAACCTGGCTGTGATGTACAGTACCCCCTTCTCCCACTCCAGTACCCTTTTGTGTGTGCGTGTGGCAGGTGGGGGGAGGGGGAAAGGGGTTGACAGGGGAAGGGTTTGGTGGAACATTGCTTCATAAATGGTATAATTTTTTAATGAAAGAAGGTTTTAAATTATGCCATCTTGGGGGCTATTTTTATTACTCTTTAGATAAAATTACAGTCGTGACAATCACAGGAAAAAAGCACAGCATTAAAACTCTCCTCGTTGCAAAAATCCTAACCCCTCCCTCCCCTCTCCCCCCACAAGCTTTGCAAGAAACCCACTAAAATACCAGAGGAGCAATAAAACAAAGAGGCAAAAATCCACTTAGCAATTCAACCACCAGATCAAAGGATACTGCATTTTGGCACAGATGGTAACAGATTCACAAGAAATCAATTCACTATTAAACATGTCCATAGGCACGTAACAAAGAATTAGACTAAATGTCCTCATTTGAACATCCATCATCTTCATCTAGATGAGATTCCTTTTAGTCTAATTTTGTTAACTGGGAGAATTTGGCATCATTATAATCTGTAAAACATGTATTTTAAAAAAAGCCTTTTCTAAGCATCAGTATTGCTTAAAACCGAAATGACAAGAATGCAGGGACTAGTGCCAATAATTTTCCTCTATGATTTTGAGTAAAAAAACCTTTCTATTTTTGCCATCTAAAAACTGAATATTACCCTTCCGTTTCCACGGAGAGTGGGAAAGACACAATACTTACATAAAAAACCCTCCTAATCAAATACACGCACACGTTATAGCGAGGACATATTTAGCACAAAAACACCAGAAGTGTGGAACTTGGCTTGACAGAGCTCTGGCTGCGGATTTGCACTTTTTCACGTTTGGAGAGGAAATTTTAAAATATCACAGAGGATTGAAAAATCATTTCTGGGCATGCTCAGTAGGCGTGTACTACATTGTGTGTTTGACAGTGTACTGAACACCTCTCCCAATCTGGGACATTGCTGCGTGTTTTCTTCACCCCGCCTGGCATGCCCAGGGACTCCTCTTTTCAGGGCAACTGTAAACATTTCATTGACACTCATACAGCATAGTCCTCCCAGAAAACAAAACCCATCTTAGCATCAAGGATCGGAGAATAGCAGATGCTCAACCAGCCAACCAAGGTGCGTGCACATTCTGTGAGCTGAGGGCCGCTCCACAATCCCAGCTGTATCCTGTGCTGTTCCATAAACCCCAACCCCCCATTTAAGACTGCCGAGGTTCTTGGCCTTATTTTCAGAGGTGCTGAGCACCCACAAATCCCATGGAAGTCGAAGGCAGTGCCAGGTGCTCAGAACCTTGGAATTTTCCCTGTTCAAATATCAAATTCCAAACCCACTGAAGTCAATGGAAAGGCTCTTGCTGAAGACAGTGGGCTTTGGATCAGGCCCATACAGACTTGTAATTCAGAGGAAGATGTCCTGGGAATCCCACCTTGCAGGTAACGGCCTCCAAACAAACAATAGCTGGTAGGGAGGGAATTCTCACTTGTCCCCCCCAACTCCATTCACATCAGGGATGTCCATACAAAGAAAATAACTGGAAGAGCTATTGCCCCGGAAGCTATTCCGCCACAGCTGTTCCTAACTCTTATTCCGGAACAAGACATTGTAGAAAATAGCACTCCGAGTCCCAACCACGAGCCTGCCCACACACAGGGAGATACACTGCCCTAAGTAGAGCAGGAGAATTCTAGTGATCTCTCTCCTGTGCAGACAAGCCCGGAGCGTGCTGCTGCTGATCTCTCAAGCACATACAACATGTGCAGCCTGGCTGCTGATGGAGCATTTCATGCTGGGAGCTACTCCACGTTAGCAACAGGTGTCCCCTTCCGCGGGTGTTTCTTTGATCAGGCCCCAGAGGGATGGCCTTGCAATGGCTCTTCAGATCAAACCTGGGCATAGCAGGAAGGCACCAAGCACAGGCCGACTTCCTAGCTGATCCTCAGAAGACAACGACATGATTCCTCATGATTCCAACAAGATCATTTGGGGAAGAAAAGAAACAGGACCAACACTTGCCCTGTGATTTTCCCACACAGGACACGTGCTGTAGCTTAGATTCTATCGTCAGGTTCTGTCCGTGGTCAGCTGGCTGTCTGGACTGCCCCAGCTCTCAAGGGGGAACCGAATATCCCCACTGGCTGGAAAGGGAGAGTTGGCAGGAGGCCCCCCAGTCTGGCAGCAGCATGGCTGGATCTCTGCCCTGTGTTACACGCAGACCCAAGCCAGTTTAGTTCTCACCACTTACGGCCTAGTCACTGCGGCGGAGCGAGGCAGCATTCACACCCTTGTAGAGGAAAAGACACCACCCCAGAGCTAGGGAATCTCTGCCTAAGTCCATTCTCTGCTCTCAGTGTCCCTTGGGGTTGCTAGTGCCCATTGGAAGAGTCTCTTTACGGCTGCCTTCTGGCTCCAACATGTGTCCCTTTCTCCTGCATCATCCAGAGCCTGGCTCACCAGGACCCCGGCCAATGCCTGCTGGGCATTGCATGGAACCCTGCTTGAATCGCCCTGGTAGAAAACACACGGTCACGTTTACTCCAGCGATTAGCATTGTGGCTGTCATTCCCCAGACAGCTGGTGGGGAATTCTGCCTTCCGGCTGGTTGGTGAACCCCCAAATCACAGTGTATAAAGACAAGGTACAGAGCTCAGTTTAACAACAGCTCCTCTTCCTCAGCAGCACGTATGAGCTCCAAGAAGGTGCTGGAATGTTACCCAATGCCGTCATGCTTCTCAGTCTAATCACAGCTCACAGCCTGCTGGAGAACGCCTGGAGTGACCTTGCAGTTTAATGAATCCCTAGTAACTAATTATTCAGCTCAAGGAAAGAAAGTGATAAAATTAACAATCCTTCTCCATCCCCTGCAAGGGAGGGTCTGAAATGCCTCAGCAATGTTAGCAGCAGGAGGTTTGCACAGCTGGCTTGCTCTCCGGGAGCTGGCCTTTACTTTGGGCCTGCTCCAGATGAAGTCAGTGAGGAAGAAGGGTCTTCTGGTTAACACCCTGGTCTGGGACGCAGGAGGGGCCTGCATTTAATTCCCAGCTCTGCCACAGACTGCCTGTGTGGCCTTGGGCAGAACCTTCCCTGTGGAGGGTTCGGAGGATAAATTAATTCCTGTGTGCGAAGGGTGAACTACACCAGTGCGTAGTTTTAGCAGTGCAAGGACACTGGAGGTTTGTATCAACGTAGCTTCTGAAGTGTTGCTAGACCAGTACCAAGAAGCCCGAATATCTATATGAAATATGCGAGAAACCCCAGAAAGACACAGCCAGTCAGTGCTGATTGCCAGCAAGATCTAACCATTGTTGCTCTGTGTGTTGCTCCCGGTCCTTGTTTCTGGCCTAGTTAAGCTACTCAAGGCCAGAGCAAATGACATACCAGACCTTCCCTTGGCAGAGGTCACTGCAGACATGTACATCTGGCACCAGAGAGCATCTGGCCACTTCTGCTGACATTAGGGTGACCAGATGTCCCAACTGTATACGGACAGTCCCGATTTTGGGCTCTTTTTTCTTATATAAACGCCTATTACCCCTCCCCCCCCACACCCGATTTTTCACACATGCTGTCTGGCCACCCTCGCGGACATTCACAAACTTCCTTCTACCCACACAGTGACATCCCACCACCCTGGTCAATAGTCACATCCAATAGCTAATGAGTGCAGGTGAGGCGAGCCTTCCCTGAGGAACTGCATCATTTTCTTGCTGCAACCCCTGCCCTTACCTCTCATTAACTGACACTTATTCAGGTCATGGGGAAACCCAGGGGTCCCAACCCGGATCAGGATCCTCGTGTGCAGGGCACTACAAAAACACAGAGGTAGACGTGGTCTCTGATCGGAAGAGCTCCCACTCAAAGAGGGTGAGCAGCATAGGTGAGGGAAGAGGTAGAAGTTTCTAATATACAGAGCGAGAGAGGACATGTAATCGAAGCAATAAAGAAGCAAGACTGCCCCTCAGTCCAGCTATTTAGACGTTGGCTGGTTATCTATTGGTACCGTGGCAGGCTTGATTTCAGGAACGGCGTTGAAGGCCCAGGGGATAGCGGCCGTACGGATTTGTCCAGACTGGGGTTTCCACATGCCCTCACCGGCTCTCGGCTCTTTGGTTGTTCCTGTCGCTCCACCACATTCTGAAATCAAATAGTGAGCTCTTCGGGCAAGACCCAGCATTGTGATGAATCAACTCATCATTTACTCCCGAGGGCATTCTGTGCCAAATCATTCACAGTTCTGCACCAAAAAAATAAAAATTCTGCACACAATATTTTAAAATTCTGCAAAATTTTATTTGTCAAATAAATGGGGAGGCTCCAGCATAGCCATGGGGAGCACAGGCCACTGGCTGCAGCTTTCCCCGGACACGGACTCAGCGGTGATGCTGCACCCAACCCTGACACAGCCCAAGGACTGGGCCTGCCGCAGATGCAGGCAGCACATCAGGGGTGTGAAGTTTCCTTTGCAAGCAGAAGGCTAACAACAACTTCTTTTTTTTTAATGAAAGCTTGAATTCTGTAGAAGCTAATGGTGCCTTTGGGCAATTCCAACTCCTAACTGCTTCTCTCTGGGCAGCGCCTTGTAGATTGATAGCACTGTGACACCCCACTAGGGCAATGGCATAGCCAAAGGGAAATGGGGCTCACAGACAAAGTTAGCACAGAGACTCTCGCAAGTTTCATTTTAGCCTGCGTGTGTCCTGGTTATAAGGTTTATTATTTTGCATTTTTATCTTTAAATTGTGCAGAAGGATGAACTGCTCCCCAGGTTTCTCAGAGTCACTGTGCTAATGAATGGCTGGGCTTCTTTTAAAAACAGCTTGAGATTCGTGCAGGAAAAAAACCTGCCGCTGGAGCCAAGGAGTCCCTGTGGAATTGACGTCACCTTCGGAGAAAGGGATCTGATGACACAGGCAGTTAGGAGCTCTCGAGAGCCAGACTCTATCTTGCTGCAGCTGGTCTGTTCTGCACTGTGTACAGTCCTGCCTTGGAGGAAAGGGACTTTCCTCAGTTTCTGTTCTGCCACTAGAGGTCATTTGAACATCAGAATAAGGAGCAGGTTAGTGGATGGCCAAGGCATGATTTAATTTCCATCTTTGCAAGATTTTGCCTTTTCTTTTTCTCTCCATAGGCATCAAGATACCTCCTGGCATTCTGTCTTGCCTCAGAGTATGCCACGCAGGACATGGTGCGTGTGCCAGAATGTGTGTGTGTGTGTGTGTGTCCCTCGTCTCCAAGACAACTGCCTAGTATCCATCTAAAAGTTTTGCCAGGATGAGGATATGTCAGTGTGAAGGAGCAGAGAGACGGCTGCCAGGCGCAGCAGGGGTTAAAGAACACCTGTGGGGTCAGCTAGCCCCGCCCCGATTATACCTGCCGCCAATGCCAGGCCTGGAGGGGGGAAGAAAAGAAGGGAGCCTGGCTCAGTCAGGGGCTGACCGGCGAAGAGGCAGGAGCTCTCTGTGTGCCTGCCGGCCAACGCAGCCACTGGAATCAAGTCTTCCCCTGCCAAGGGGAATCTACCGCCAAGCCCCAACTGTGGGGAAACTGGACTAGCAAGGCCCTGTCCCAAACCAAATGACTTACATAGGGAGCAGCTCAGACAACAGGCCCTGGACGCGCCCCCCCCCCCCCACAGCTGGGAGCAAGATCCACCTCCCCTGTCTAGAGGTGTGAGCAGCCCAGGACTCTGAGGCAGGACTTGAGGGAAAGGGGACAGCTCCGAACCAACCATAGATGCTAGGCTGCCCGGCCATGGACGGCCCTATCACAGTCAGTTACAAGTGTGAAAAAGTCGCCCCCACAGACACAGCTGTGCTGGCCAAAGCCCTGGCACAGACGTCGTTATACCAGCAGAAACCCCCTTTTGCCAGTAGTGCACACTCCACTCCGAGACCTGGTTTAAGCTACACCAGGGAAAGGACTCTCAGGGAAACAAGCTGCATCCATACCAGGAACGTTTGTCCTCACGGCTCTACCTGCAATGAGCCTAATCCAAGAGCTTCCACCGGCTGGTGCCCCCGCGTCTCCCCCTCCTGCCTTTCCTGGCTGAGAGACAATAACCACATGAGTGTGACCGGCAGGGCAGGGAAGCTACAGGGATCACCATGGAGACTCTGAAGTGCTCTTCCGCAGCTGGTCACGGGAGGGTGCCAGAGTGCAATGCATGCAGCATCCTCCCACACCCCGGGGTGCTGGAGAGAGCCATATGATCCTATGCAGCAGATGTCAGCCACGCAACATCCTGGGCCCCAAGAACTACCTGGAAAGCGGACACCCAGGTGGTCCTGCCCTGAGCCTCCCCCAAGAGGAATGATGGCCCAGTGGCTCGGGTGTTAGCCTTGGACCTGGGAGAGCTGCGTCCAGTTCCTGGTGCTGCCGCAAGCTTCCTGCGCGACCTTAGACAAATCTCTCCGTGCCTTGTCTCCCCAGCTGCATGCTGGGGCTAACAGCACTTCCCTGCCTCACAAGGGGGCTGTGAGAATAAGGACATTAAAAACTGTGATGGGTTTGGGCGGGGGTGGGGGCAGAGATGTGCCTTACCTAGATGAGCAGCGTGCGGTGCTGTCCGTTAAGGCACCGTGCTTCCCCACTCTGACTTCACTATCACATTATTTATCATGATAAAGACAGACATTCGTGTTGTGAATGTCAGCGAAGGATCCCGAAACCTCATCAGAACATCCCCCACCTCTGAGGTGTAGCCACTACCCAGACACAGCAGGGTGGCACCCGGCAGCACTCCACACCCGGTTATGAGGGGAAGGGAAGACGAGCCCTGCACCTAACGGAGACTCGGGGAGAAGATCACTGCACAATGCTGAATTTGTGGAACTTTGCCCAGGACATCTAGGTTCGCTTTCCTACTCTTGCCATATGTGCCAGGATCTTCAAGAACCAAGAGCGTGCAGGGCCTCCGTTTTTGGACTCAGCCTAAAATCGTTTCCCAGTTTGTAGATTTTTTTTTTAAGTTGAGGCACAAACATTTGCTTTTTGCTTGAGACAACTTCAGCAAAGGAGGTGCCTTCGGTTACAGAGAAAAAGGTTTAACAAGGAAAATTTACTTTTGAATGCAGATGATTTATAGAACTTCTGTTTGTGGGAGGCCTATTTTCTTGAACAAAATGGTTCTGATCACGACGTCTGGGCCTAAGGCCACTTTGTCTCCGAGATGATTACTACTATGGCAATTACCGGTACTGCTTGCTTATAAAAATGAACTCTGGAAGAATTTAATGCCAGCTATGGGACCAGGTACTTGCCGTTTAGTGATTCACACTAGGAACGGCAGGAAACATGCCACTGACATTTGCCTCTGGTTCTGCTAATGAGCACAGCTTCCTGAAACAGTTGATCTCAGATCCAGCTCTGACAGACAAAGAGAGCAGCTCTTGGCCTTTCATTCTCTCTGAACACAAGCGGGAACCTTTCCAGTAGCACTGATGTAGGGAGTTTGCTCTGCTACAGGGTCACAGAGCCACGGCCGAGGAACGCTGTGCTGGGGCAGAAATACCAGAGTTTACCGGCTTCGGCATCAAAACTCCCGAATGGGATGAATGCCAAGACTGGAGGCTACTGAGAAATTCAGAGCTTTACCTCTTGCTACCTTAAACCCAGTTATCACGCTAAAGGTCCCCAGGGAGGGGCTGACAGGAAGTTTAAACCCTGCACATGAATGAGCATTGCCACACTTGGCCATTCCCACCATTTGGCAGGAATGGGATTAATACAATGTATTCCTCCCTCCCTGGGCTGCTGGAGCAGACCTGCCATGCTGCAGGCCCAGCCGTGAAGACTCAGAGGACGACCGCACTGGAATGCTAATGAAGGGCATACGCCTGCACAACAGGGATGTACGTGGCCTGGCTCGAGGGGCCCCATCTTCTTCCTCTGAGGCAGGAGGAGTCTCTCTTCTCTGTGGGGTCTGGCCACACGGTTCCATGCGGCCCTGCTAAAGGAGTCCCTGCCTGCTGTCTCCTGCTGTGTCTCATGAATGCTGGGGGTGGGTGAAGCCGCTGACAGGCAGAGCTGCGACCGATATTAGGCATCTGGCTCGTATAGCCACACAGGCAGGTTGCCTGGGAGCTGTCTCCGCTCTCCACTAGAGTGGAACCTTTCCGGAAACTTCCAGGGTGACAGTCCCACGGCCCTGCCCATGCACCGCTGCCCACTGCCGCTGCTTGTCCTGCGTATGGAGAGTGAGAGACTTTGGCAAGGCCCAGGGAGCCCTGCGTAATGACTAGTGCTCTGTGAAGAGTAATCACGGCATTACATGAGCTGGGGACGGTTGGGAGCAGATAGCACCTGGGATGGGCAACAAATCAGCTCCCGAACTCAGACCAAGACCCCTTTGGAATCCGAATAACTTGGTTAGCTCTGTATTCTCCGTTCCAGTATGTTTTCCTGCAGCTCTGCCTTGGACGTACAGAAATAACACAGGACCATGACAGTGTTTGGCGGGATAGGTGCCCCCAATTCCTAGAGTGCCGCAGAGAACTGAGTCAGCCCAGAGCGGGGAGAGAGGCATTAAGCTGTGACTGGAAAGGAGATGGAGAGCTGGTGAGAGGAAGCAGCTCAGCAAAGCTACTTCTGAGCAGGGAGCTGCAGAGGAGAGGGCTCTTGCACAAACACTGCTGAGAACACGTGAAGGCACGAGGGAGAGGAGGCTGCTGCTGGATGAGCAGGGGAATGGGCAGACGGGATGGAGACAAACAAGGCCAGCTGGGTGCAAGTTTCATGGAGGGTTTTAATAACAAAGAATTCCAAAATGAACAAGGAGCTGCACTGCACTGCTACCCTCCTGCTCACAGGCAATTCTGCACCTGCCGGAGGCAGAGGCCTGGGATTGGAGCGGCCATTCCAAGCATTTTGGCATAAGGAAGAGGCCTGGGTGGGGAACACTCCACAAGGGAGAGTCTCCTTTTGGGAATCAATACCATGAACTCTCTGAAGGGAAGGGCTGCGACCCCCAGCCCAGGTTTCTCTGACCCCTTCCTGTTCTTAGACTCCCACCTGGATCTGCCTCTGCTAACTCCCTGCCTGAAGACTTACAAGGAGCTTGCTCGTCATTCCAGGCCCATCTCCTCAGGCACATCAAAGCCATTCCTGCTTTCCTCTCCATTTACAGTTTCCTAATACATTTTAAATCAAAGTTAATTAGGGGATCAAAGGCCCCTTCTTTATATCCTCTTGAGTCTGCCTTTCCCAGCCCCGACCATGCATGGCTGGCTATCACAAGAGACAGATGCCAAGCCACGGGAACTAGCGCTCCTGCAGCAGCCTTCTCCTGCCCTGCCAGCTCCCTGTGCGATTGCACCAATCGCTCAGCAGACACTGCTGAGTTTGTGAAACACGGCTGTTGATGGGGGCTGTGTGAGTTGACGTTATCCCTTGGCGGCTGCCTTCCTTTGAGCCTTTGAGTCATCTTAGTTCTGAGTCACTGGTGTTGGTTAATCCCGGAGAGATAACATCCTCACTCAGTGAGCAGGGAGTTTTGCTCTTTTACTTACCTTTCCCAAAGGGAATAAATAACTCTTCAAGACCAGCACTTTATCAGCAGCATTCCAGGTCACCAGGCACTTCCCACGCTCGCAGTTTCCCCTTCACGTTCCAGAATCCGGGATTCAGGCTGGAGGTGAGATCAGTGGGTGCCTCAGAACACATGCCAGGCCAAAGGTTTAGTTCAGTCCCTAAGCCCCACATTGTTAACCTCTCAAATGCTGATGTTTTCCAGGTCTCTGACTGAGAAGGTGCACTTCAGTCTCCAGTGAGTTACTCAGTCATTTACTCTGCTAGGCCCAGAGTCAGTGAAGCATGCGCCTAACTCTGAGCACAGGAGTAGTTCCACTGATGTCAATGGGGCGGATCGAGCACTTGAAGTGAGGCATCTGCTTACACACCATGAGTTTGCAGAGAAATTCACCCCATTTTTGCAAGTGGTGCATGTTAGAAAGCTCCCCCCCCCCCACCCCAGTTCTTGTCAACAGACAGACAGCAGAAGACCAGAAGTCCGAAGTGCAGGCAATGCGATGTTTATTGGGGTTAGTTCCAAGCAAATATGACAAGAGCCCTACATGCTGGTGTCACGGAGCGCCCGGGCGATGGTCTGGAACCGCTCCCTAGGAAGCCAGACAGGACTTCGGGTGAAGTGTCCCCTCTCCGTACACAGCCTGTTTCCCAGGCCAGGAGCTTCACGGGTCCCCACTTCCACCTTCCTGGGTCTGACCTCGGAGCATTCAGCACCTTCTGCCCCTCCGTGTGCTTCCCCCAGCAAGCCCGCCTGGGCGGGGTCCTGGGGGAGCCCATGGGTTCTGCACCCCAACTCCACAGTCAAACGTGACTCTCAGCCAGCCAGTAAAACAGAAGTTTATTCAATGACCTGTACCTGGTCTAACCCAGACCATACAGGGAGCGTGAGCCCTCGGCTGGATCCATCTTGGGGGCCAGAGAGCTAGGACCGCTTGCCTGGAGCTCTCTGCCTCTTCCCAGCCAGACCCAGACTGACTCAACCCCCTCTAGCCACTCCCTGCTCTCCTTTGTCCCTTGTCTGGTTTCCCGGGCTTCAGGTATCACCTGACCTCCCTCCAACAGGTTCAGCTGACCTCCCTCCCCCACTTGGGGTCAGGTTACAGCTTCACCTTGGCTTTGCTTTGCATCAGCTACACATTCCTTTCCCTCCACATATAGACGCTCCAAAAATGCATAGGGGAAACTGAGGTACACACACACAGTACTCCCACTTCGTCACAGCTGGTAGTGTTTCCCAGTGTTCCATTCCCAGCTCTGACACTGCAGAGCCTTTGTCTCCGTTCCCTGTTCCCCATTTCCCCTATTCCCACCCCGTCCTCCTTAGCAGGCCCAAATATATCTGCAATGCACACCCATAGTCCCACCCCTTACAGTTTAGGGTCATGCTCCATTTTGGATCTGGGGTCTTCGTCCCACCCCTTTTGTACCCCATGGGAGGGATAAGGAGTGAGGTTGTGCTGCAGTCAGGGATGGGCATTTCTTTGGTCTTTTAGTGTTTTATATTTCCCTCACAAGACCCTTTCCCACCACTCCACCCCCATTTGCTTGACTTTGCCTTGAGATAGAGGCTGGGGCAATCTTACAAGTGGGTAGCAAAGTCTGAAGGCAGTACAAAATTACTCAGGGTAGTTAAGTCCAAAGCTGACTGTAAAGAGTCACAAAGAGAATTCACTAAACTGGATGACTGGACAAGAAAATAGCAGATGAAATTCCGTGTTGATAAGTACGAAGTAATGCACATTGGAAAAAAGAATCCCAGCTATATCTACAAAATTAAGGGGTTTAAATTAGCTGTTTTACCACTCAGGAAAGAGATCTTGGAGTCATCATAGATAATTCTCTGAAACCATCCACTCAATGCTGCAGCGTTCAAAAAAAGCTAACAGAATATTTAAAAAAACATTAGACAATGGATAGATAACAGAAAATATCATAATAGATCATAATGCCTCTATATAAATTCATGGTAAGCCCACTCCTTGAATACTGCATGCAGTTCTGGTCATCCCATCTCAAAAAAGATATATTAGAATTGACAAAAGTACAGAGAAGGTCAACAAAATGATTAGGGGTTTGGAACAGCTTCCATGTGAGGAGAGATTTAAAAAACTGGCGCCGTTCATCTTAAAGAGATGACTAAGGGGGATATGAGAGAGATTTATAAAATCATTAATGGTGTGAAGAAAGTGAGTAGGGAAGTGTTATTTACCCCTCCTCCTAACACAAAAAACAAGGAGTCCGGGACCACCCAATGAAATTAATAGATAGAAGGGTTAAAAAAAACCATAATGAAATACTTCCCCAGGTGGACTGCACTGTGTGTGAGGAACTCCTTGCCATGGGATGTGTGAAGGCCAAAAGTATAAGTGGATTTAAAAAAAAAAAAAAAAAAAAAAAAAGAATGAGCTAAGTTCACAGAAGCTAGGTCCATCAATGGCTATTAGTCAAGATGGCCAAGGATGCAACCCCATGACCCGGGTGCCCCCAATTCTCTAATTTCCAGAAGCTGTGACTGGACAACAGGGGATGGATCACTCAGAATTGCCCTGTTTATTCATTCACTCTTTTGCCATTGGCCACTTTCAGAAGACAGAATATTGGGCTACATGAACCACTGGTGTGACCATTGGGCTACATGGACCACTGGTGTGATCTACTGTGGCCATTCTAACGTTCCCCCATGTAGGTATTTAAAGGCTGCAATTGAGTGACATTTACCCTTCCCCTTGAGGAGATACATAGATTGAACTTCATTAGTCTCCCACTCTAAGGCAGGTTTTCCAGACCTTGAATAATTCTTGTATTTCTTTTCTGAACCCCTTCCAATTTTTTTAACATCTTAATTGAAGTGCAGACACCAGAACTGGACACGCTATTGTACTAATGGCCTGACCAATGCCAAATACAGAAGTAATATCACCTCCCTTCACCTACTCAATATTCCTGTTGATACATTCAAGAATCACATTAGCCACAGCATCAAGTTCAGCTGGTTCTCTACCATGACCCTTAAGTCCTTTACAGATTCACTGTTTCCCAAGACACAGTACCCTGGCCTGACATATGGCCTACATTCTTTTTCCTTAGATACATGATCTTGCATTTGGCCATATTGAAATGCATGTTATTCAAATGGGTCCGCCTTATTAAATCATCCAAATTGCTTGTATAACTGCCCTGTCCAATCATTATTTAACACTTCACCGTTTTTTGTGTCATCTGCAGACTTAGCCTGCAATTATTTTATATTTTCTTCCAGATCACTGATAAAGATATCGATGGCCAATGGGCTAAGAACAGATCCCTGCAGACCCGGACTAGAAACCACCCCCAGGTCATGAGGATTTCCTTTTTGAGATCAGTTAGCTAGTTTTTATCCATTTAATATGGGCAACGTGATTTTGTATGGTGCTAATTTTTTAAACAGAACAGCATGTGGTATTACGTTAAATGCCCTACAGACATCATACACAGCCTGCCCACGGGCGTCACCCTGAGGAACCCTAGAGGAGTAAGAGGGGAGTACAGGCACCCTGGCTCATCCAGTCCTCTCCTCTCTGCTGTGACTAACAAGAGTGGCATCCAGTGCCAACTAGGATAGTGGCTTCTGGGATGTGGATACCTGATCACTGGGAACTGGGCTGAGACCCCAGAACCTCATCACGCAGTCATCAGCTACCACTGACCTGGACAGGGTCAGGACCAGTAGCCCAGCGGGGATAAATGCTATCCCCTTCGCTAATCCTGAGTCAAGTGCCCGCAAAATGAGTGGCGTAAGGCTTAGAAATGCTTAAGCCTTCTGTGAAGGAGCAGAGAGACCGCTGCCAGGCACAGCAGGGGTTAAAGAACACCTGTGGGGTCAGCTAGCCCCGCCCCGATTATACCTGCCGCCAATGCCAGGCCTGGAGGGGGGAGAAAAGAAGGGAGCCTGGCTCAGTCTGAGCCTGACCGGCGAGGAGGCAGGCGCTCTCTGTGTGTCTGCCGGAAGGCACGGACCAGCAACCTGCTGGCCAACGCAGTCGCTGGAGCAAGTAAATCTTCCCCGGCCAAAGGGAACCTGCAGACAAGCCCCAACTGTGGGAAAACTGGACTACCAGGGCCATGCCCCAAACTAAAAGGACTTGGATAGGGAGCAGGTCCTGAAGCCCTCCTCCTGGCTGGGGGGGAAGGTTCATCTCCCCTGCTTAGGGGTGAGCGACACAGGACCCTGGGCCAGGACCTCAGGGAGAAGGAGAGGTCAGGTCCTCCCTTCAGCCCCCCAACCACTGCAGGCCCTATCACACCTTCCATGCACGAATGGAAGGGCCATGAAGGGCATCACACCCTGTCCTCTGCTACAGCAGAAAAGTGTCACTCAGAGCCCCTCAGCCGCTCACCCCGTTTCCTCATCCAAAGGAGAAAACTGAAGCTCGACAGCTTTGCATGAACCTAGCAACAGTTACCGGGTTCTCAGCTGCAGCAGGAGGGACGTGGTGGAAACACCCAGCAGAGGGAAAAGGGAAGGAATGGAGAAAAACTGGGCCCAGGAGAGCTCCGAGTTGCTACAGCCATGGGCTCTGGGGAAAGTCACCTAGGATAGCAGGCAGCAGCAGGCCAGAGGGCACCCCGCTGACATCACGCCCATGAGCCTAGCACTCCCCTACGAGACAGCTTCCAAGGGGCTGGTCTGAGAAAGAGCACTCCTACTCCTAGTCCAGCTCTCCTGGCCACAGAGTTGCACTGTTCAGCTGATTATCCACCATGACCCCCCCAGAAAGCAAGTGCATTTGGAAATGGAGTTAAAGACTCCCCAGTGCTGGGGGGTGGGGGGGGGGAAGGGCAAAGACCCATTGCAAAGGGACCCTCAGAGACAGGGACGGGTAGCTCCCCCGGCAGGACTTCACTCTGCCTGCAGCGGTTTGTTATTTATGTCACTCTGGTACCTGCAATTATAGCGGAAGCATTTTATCATTGTCTGGGGGAGCATCTCTCTCTCTAATCTCATTCCAGACCTGGGCGAGGGAGATAAAACTGTGTCTGCTAATGCAATAAGCGGCCATGTGGTGGAGGAGGAGGATGCCATTCAGTCCTGCCTGCTCCTGTCCTGGGAAGGAGCTGTGCAGAGGGCTGGATGGATTTGATCGGGCCCCAATGGTTCAAGGGTTCTTTTGTCATCACCCTACAGCCCCTCCTAGTGTCTAGCCCTAGGGAACCCTGCTCCTCTGCCAAGCACTTCACGGAACTGGGGGGGACTCTGGGAGGTCGCCTGGCGTACTCTGGCCCTACAGCTGGTGATGGGGAGGGGAATCGCCTAGAGCCAGGATGGTCCTGGAGTGGCAGAGACTGGCCCAGGAGCTCAGCCTGACCGGCTCCTTCCGTGTCTTGGTTACACTTGACATTTCAAAGCACTGCTGCGGGAACGCCCCGCAGCAGCGCTTTGAAGCGCGTTCGTGGCCACATGCGAGGGCTGGGAGCGAGCTCTCCGAGCACTCCTGCGGGATAAGCTCGGAGCACTGGGAGCCCGGCTGAGCCAGCAAGTTAGAGCGCTATAAAGTGTCAGTGTAGCCAAGCCCTTGCACTCAGCCAGTGCCATTAAACGGTGCCAGACCGAGCAGGGCTCCTGCAGACTGTTAAAGACCCGGGAGCTCAGCCGTGGCTGATGAAGGTTCCATCCCACAAGATGGTAGGGCTGGGGTGGCTCACCTAGAACCATGCAACCTCCTGAATTACTCCATCCTCTGGGCCAGTAGCACCATTTCCAAGTGGAATATTGGACACCGATGGGCAGTTGGAGATTAACCCATTTCTCAGGCGCTTCAGTAACTTGACCTGTGGTTTACGTCTCTTGAATGCATCTGGTTACCACAATGTTAAGGTCTCCCAAACCTTGTCCAGCACAGGTCAAACCTTGTCCAGCACAGGTCAAACCTTGTCCAGCACAGGTCTATGCGGAGGACCTGCCTGGAGCCCAAGAGACGCGGAAACTTACCTTAACTGTCACATAATGCAGCTTCCTTCAGCTTGAATACGGAAAATACCTCAAGTTCCCTGCATACCATGCAATATGGAATCCCAATTCCAAAGTTCCCAGCATGCATTACACCAGCGGGCATGCCGCTCCGATTCACGCAGCTCCAATCAATCACCCTGGGGCTCTGCCTGTTGATACTTGTAGTCTCCACAGTCCACACCTGCATATTGCAAGGGTGGCGACAGGCCTCATTGTACAAGTCAGTGGGCTGCACACCCACTCCCATTCACAGTCGCCGCATGGCTCTCTCTCAGATTAGTGCATCTCAGTTTATTATATGTTTCTGAACAGGGCCAGTGAGTCACAGGTGAGGGGAAGAAGTCAATCTAGGCTGGATAGGTTCGACAGCACAGTACCGCTCGCCATCAAAAGCCTTTAAGCCACAAAGTTCCCAGGAAATTATTCTGATTTGAAGAGACAGCTTCTAATTTGTACCTGCCAGAGACTCGGTGGTTTAGTTCTTTCAGGCACACGTATGTGGCTGCAGAGGTGCAGCTGGGGGGGGGCGATGGAATGAATGTTCCTTATGCCCCCAGGGGAGCTGCAGTCCGGCACCACCACCTGGGCCTTGCGCGGCTCACCTCCTATTAATATGACACTTTCTATAATCAGGCACAAAGTTTCATTTGTGCTCAGCGTTCAAGAGCCATGGGGTAATTAAACTGAATTCTAATGACAGTGTATCACACATTAGCAATTTCCAACATGCTAATATTAATGGTTGACAAGCCGATAAGCCTGCCATCTCACACAGTCGTGACGTAGCGTGTGTCCGCTTGTTTGGAAGAGATGGGAAATGGGATGAGTGGACTCTGCCTTGCAGCGATTGCTGCATAGACAGCCTCTAGCTGGGAGACGCCATATAAGCCATGAACACAGGTTTTAGGTGTAAATGAGCATGTTCAGATCTGACTTTCCCAGAGCTGGGATCCAAAACAGGTTGAATTTTGCACCTCTCAGTCCCTGGTTCCATTCCTGAATGGAAGGGCCTTGGCCAAGTTCCCACCTTGTCTAACTCCAGTTCAGTTTCTTGGGACGTGTATCTGACCCCTCATCTTTCTCTGAAATGAGCTTGGTGGGTCAGAGTCCATTTCCTAGTGGAGAAAAGTCCACATTTCTAAAGCCACCATCACATGCCTGGCCCTTTAAGCACAAAAGCCAAAGGCTGGTTCAGCCATTAAGACTGAGCTACCCTCTTCCTGCTATCAGCAGCCCCTTCGGATCAGCAGCGAGGTACAATGGAATAAAACCGTGCAGGCCTGCAGTAGCCCTCTTTGTCCCAGCTGTCTCTAGCCAGCCTTTGGGACTGGAACTTTAGCACCACTGGCTTGATTAAACTCACATACAAATTAAAAAGGGAAAAAACAAAACCATCCCCTTCCCCCTCGGTGTCTGAATGGCCGTTCACCATCGAGCTGGGACTTCACCTGCAGAGGTTCCTGCTAGAATCCAAATTCCTCCACTCTCTCTTTGGAGTCGCATCACCTCTAATATCCAACAAATTAAACAAAGCAAAGCAAACCTTCCATCATGTTGCAAAAACCAAACAGAGCAAAGCCAAAGCAGCTGGAAAAGGCTCATGTGGTTAAGAAAATCCCTTTTGAGAGATGCTCAGAGAGGAAACCAGCTAAAACATCAGCTGTGAATTAACTAGAACTGAAGTCCTGAAAGGACCCCTGGGAGCAGAAGACTGTCAGATATGCCAAGAGACATTTCGAGAAGACAGGCTCAACACAGCTACTGCCAGCTAAGGTCCTTTTTGCTCACCTGGAAAAGTGGCAACATATGGGCCTGAAGGTCCCAGCTCGAGTCTCAGTTGTGGTAACATACAGAGATCCTGACCAGCAGATGGGGGATTGCCACTAACGGCTTTCATTCACTCTAGCATCTGGTGACAGGCAGGACAGAATCTGCACCAGAATCCTGTGGTCACTTAGACTCATAGATTTTAAGGTCAGAAGGGACCATTATGATCATCTAGTCCGACCTCCTGCACAACGCAGGCCACAGAATCTCACCCACCCACTCCTGCAATAAACCTCTCACCTATGTCTGAGCTACTGAAGTCCCCTAATCGTGGTTTAAAGACTTCAAGGTGCAGAGAATCCTCCAGCAAGTGACCCGTGCCCCACGCTGCAGAGGAAGGTGAAAAACCTCCAGGGCCTCTGCCAATCTGCCCTGGAGGAAAATTCCTTCCCCACCCCAAATATGGTGATCATGGAAATGGAATCGGAGTATGTCCTTGCTGCAAAGGGAGGACACCCGTCCGTAAGCAGGACAAACCTCTGCAAGGAAGCAGCTATGGCCAAGCCATTTTGTAGGAGGCTCCAGGAGATTCCTCAGCACTCTCACGGGGTTCGAATCATTTAATAGCAGCGTTGTCTTTCAATAAGTAATTTGGTGTTTTATCTGAAAAATCTGTATGAGTCAGAGAATCTGTACAACAATCTGATTATAAATTACATTTGGACATATGCCGAGTGACATTTACCAATGAAAGGCTGCAGCTTTTCCCTGTAATCCTCCTCCTCCATCAAAAGTAGCAATACTCTCCCTAGTGCAAATGAACTGCAGGAGTCTTGCTACATCAAACAGAAGCTGAACTGAATGGTGAAGGGCTCTAAATGATGCTCTTCATTGTGCTCCTGAATAATCCTTTAGTTTGGACATTACTTAACAATGCATTGGGGAGACTGACTGCTCAGGGCACAGCTCCTTTCAAGGGGCTGGAGGGCTGCTTTCCGCGACCGAGTTCATCATCTCTGACGAACCTTGCAATCAGATTTCATGCTTGTTTTCCATCTCAATCCATGCACCCATTGCACATCATGAGAGAGAATAGGTTGTGCTAATCACACCAATTACAGCGAGGCAGAATGTTCCACTCACACCACAAAGGGGTGCAGAGTCAGTCTTGGTTCCAGTCTGATCCAGATTCCTGAGCCACCAGTGGTCTGTTAGTGTCTGTTAGGGTATGATTAGACTACAGGGTGTAGCGCTTTTGACTCTTTCTGAAGATCTGCAAAAATTTGGAGGCTGCTGCTTGTTGGTCAATTTCTAATTCAAACTTGGGTTGGCTGTGAGAATTACAGGGGAGTAGGGTGCCCAGATAGCAAGTGTGAAAACTGGGACAGTGTGTGCTGGTAATAGGAACCTATATAAGAAAAAGCCCCAGATATTTGGACTGTCCCTATAACATCAGGACATCTGGTCACCCTATATGGGAAAGTCACATGTTTTTTTTCCAGTTCGGTCACTAATCCCAAAGCCATTCCTGACAAAGCAACGAACCCCCTGCCAATGCATGGGAAAAGGCTGGAGCCTGTCAAACCTTCACTTCCCTCAGGCCTCGCAACAAGATTCAAAAAGCCACAACAGCAGCAACACCCCCGGTTTACTACAATGCAAAGGTCTGTGCTTCAGAGCCTGCAAAGGCACCTGTGACTAGATGAACTCAAACGCTGGCACCTCGTTTCTCTACTTAGAAGGGCTCCCAACCCTGTAAAGAATATCCCTCTGTGTGAGCCGGACGGGATATTGGCCATCGCTCCGGTTAGAACATGGACTTTGGACACTTTTGGGGATGCAGCAGCCAAGTTGAGTTCCCCTGGATTTGGCTCCTCAGCTAGGTTGCTCTCTTGTGGTCTTTTCTCTCCAGCTCTCCTGAAGATATGAAGAGATGCATCCTTTCTTCTGAAACATGTCAGCCACCCACACTCCCAACTTCCATTGTGCTCTGAGAGGCCTGGGCAGCCCCTCACGGGTTTATCTTCACTAGAGCGGGGAGGGATCGATGTTTTGGCGGTCGATTTATCACATCTCGTCAAGATGCGATAAATCGATCGCCAGCAGCACCCCCGTCGACTCCGGAAGTCCAGCTCATCAAGAGGTGCAAGCTGGAGTCGACGGGGGAGCGCACCGCCGACCGCCGCGAGGACGACAGGTAAGTCAGCTATAGATACGTCGACTTCAGCTACATTATTAACGTAGCTGAAATTGAGTATCTACAGCCGATCCCCCCCTAGTGAAGACCAGCCCTATAGGATGCCCAGAGATCAGGGAGCTGTGAGAAGTGACCGGAGGGGAATACGCAGGAGGGTGTGTTGTGCGATATGTCTGAAAGGGGCGAAAGGCAACAAATCCAGCTCAGCCTGTTCCATACAATTGTTTATGAAACAAGCAAAGGGGGAGACAGGCAGACACAAACCAGGTGTATTTTAAAAAGACCCCCCCGCCCCCATGCTTATTTTTGTGGGCAGAGGGGGAGAAAAAAAATCCCAGCTCCCAAAATGGAGGTTGCCTCACAGTGTGATAGTTGTAGCAGGTGATCTGGGGGGTTGGCACCGAACAAGCCCAGGATGCGTATCACAGTCTGTTCTCCACACGTCCTTCTACCCCACAAGTCACCACCATATCCGAGTGCCCGGCTGACCGGGAAGACGAGAGAGTTTAGCTCCTGCTTCGTGTGTGGCTGTAACACAAGTATTCTGAATCAGCAGCACTTGTGGCATCCGAATGGGTGCTACCTGGGGAACCAGAGACAACCCCCGGTCAGATCTGGAGTCGTGTTTTCGGATGTAACTCAGCTTACACGCTTGTAAACAACACTTCACCACGTCTGCCTTGTATGAGGTTTTTAATAAATGAGCAGACAAGTCCCCCAAGATACACAGTGATCGGCACCTGGAAGTTCAGCGAGGCTGTGGAGGCGGCTCCCTGGGATAACAGTGTGTGTTGCACACTGCGCAGTGGGTGGGGGAGGGCTCCATGGCCAGCTGCTGTTACACGTGACCAAGTTCACTCTGAACCCAACTGGGACGTTAGGAAGCTGCCATCCGTGCGAAGCTTCGCTCTCATCAATGATTCATCTGGTTCGAGGCACAGCTAGCGGCCAGCCCAGCACACGGCCTGGGCTCCAGGTCAGCAAAATGGAGTTGCCAGCAACTTGCATTATTCATGAAAATGGCCCTGTTTCCATTAGGTTTCCAGGTCCCACCTTTAATTGATTTCGGGCTGGAGGAAGGCGGTTTCCAGAGACTGATTTTGTTGTGCTCTCCGGGATCGTCAGTCCCGCTCAAAGCAGATGGAAGGTAGGTGTGGAGTGGCAGGTTCAGAAGCGTGGTGGTCTATGGAAAAGAGTCACGCTATACTCCGGAGAGTCAGGGGAGCTTAGACGAGACCGATACCTGTGAAAGGGACGAGGCGACCATTGCATCAAAATCCGATGTTAAACCACGGAGTCACCGGCTGTTTATTTGTATTTTTTGTCTCTCCTGGCGCCAATTATTATTTGGAGCACGAAGAGAATCAGGCCCATTATGTTGGTTAGGTCACTTTCGTGGCCAGTGTTCCTGGGAAGATGAACCTTTGTGAAAGCTTCAGGGGAACCAAGTCTGAACAACATCCTGGCCAGGGCTTTTCCAGCCGGTGAGCAAATCCTCGGGCAGAGTGCTCAGAATGAAACGGTTTGGAGACGTGCAGGTAGTACCGCCGCAGGCCGAGGCGGCCCATTCGCAGGGAACGATAAAGAACGGCTGCTCAGAAAAGGTCCACGTTGTTATTATCTGCATCAGTCTGGGCTCTGATGTCTGTTCCCCACGGCCTTCTGGGACACACAGTCAGCAGGAGCAACGGCAAGAGCCAGCACCTGCTACTTCAGCATGGCTGGTTTGTCACGAACTCACATACATTGCTGCTGCTGGGTCAGGAGGTGTGGAGGGTCACAGGTCATAGGGAACAACACAGGAGCTCCCCAACTTCACCCAATCAATAACCACAGCTTAACACACACAGCTGGAACCAGTCTGTAATGCAACCACCTGAACAGCTGGTCACTTGGCTTCCTCATTTGGAAGCCAAGTGCAGCCCCCTCCCATCTCCGGTCTTTAATGACATGGGGACGGCTCAGACTGTCTGGGAGGCTCAGCCTAGGTGCTGGGATTAAGATGGAGTATTGCAAACTGGGACCAATAGTCTGCCGTGAGATGAAGGCATCCATAGGTCTCATTGTAGAACACCATGGGTCAGATCTGGCCCACAGGCTGTGTTGTGGTCACCCCTGAACTGGTACAAATAGGACCTTAAGGAAGGGTGGATAATTTTACAACCATTAAGGAATGGATGAGTTCTAAAAAGTGCATCAAACTCTAGGCACCATTTACAGTCATTACAGAAAATACTCTCTCTCTGTTAGATCAATATCCGCTCCTAGAACAAAGAACTCCCTCTGGAAATCCTCCCAACTATATCAAAGGAAAACCACCCCCCTCAATTAATCACCTACGGCATCCACCCCCCCCCCCAAAGGGAAAACACAGGCCTGGAATGTATGAATTGAAAGTCAAAATCCAGGCTCAGCCATGGGAAGAAGCAACACAGTTGCTAGGAAGACACAGAGGAGTTAAGCAACTGGTGCTGCACCTGCTGCTGATCAGACTGTTCACAACTGGCTCCTGGCTTTTCTATAGGGTGTTGGAGTCTACACCGGAGGGGTACACATCTTAGTCTGCACTGGTGTGTCGTGCACAATCTGGCCTGCTGTGTTATTCCCCAAAGGTTCCCTAGTGTGTTATTATCATAGCATTATTTGAAATGTGACTTCATTACTGCACACTAGAGAACTCTAGTGCACACCAGCAAAGCCCGCCAGTTCATGTGTGACATGCTAGTGCAGTCGCAAATTTACACCCTCTGGTGCAGACCGGCCCTCACTATTACCTTGTGCTGCCTGTCGCTTTGTGGCCAGCTGATGTCTCCTGTGACGTGTGACTGTATGTGCTTAGGAGTGTGGGGTGGGATTGTCTCTGCTAGGGGTTTGTACAGTGGGACCACGATCCTTGAATTGGGACCCCTGGGTGCTACCCCAATACAAATAATACACCAAGTCTGGAGACCGATGAGCAAAGGCCATAGGGTTATGCAATGGATAACTGGCCCCAGGGTAATCACAGTTCATGCTACAAGGCATCACCTGATCCCCTGCTGGAGGGAGAATTAGTCCTAGTTTCTGCCAATTTGCCTCTCCACATTACAATAGAATTGTTCTAGCTGCAGAGGTCGGAACCACAATCAATATGGGGCTTTGCCAGCCTGTGATGTAGCTTTTAATTGTTTTGAACCTCAGCAGCCCAGCAAAATCCCTCAGTGCATTTCCTTGGTGTGCTCGGGAAAGCTGCCGACACACACGTCAGGTGCCTGCACTTTGCTGCCTCAGATGAAGCTGTGATCAGAGTCAAAGACAAAACACAAGCATGCAAGTTGGATGCACAGCAGTTCGGGGGGAATGCTGCCATTTCTAGCAAGCCAATTTTCTCATCAAACTCAGCAGAGTTGTGAATCTTCCTGATTTTCCCCTTGTCACTGGATAAACAGCACAGATGCCCCATCTGTGGAATCTACCTTCTGGCTTTACAAGAATTCAAGGCAAGATTCAAATGTGATTTGCTGTCCCAATACCTAGAAACACAATTCCCCACCTTCACTTTCAGTGGCAGTGCAATTTTGTTTTGCACAGCACAACACAGCTACAGTGGTACCCTTTCATGTCCTTAAAAGTTGCTGGCCCAATAACCATTTGGCATTATTTATTATTTGCACAACAGTAACTCAGAGGCCCCAACTGAGACCAGCACCCCAGTGTGCTCGAAATTGGATAGTCCCTACCACCAAAGAGTTTACAAACAAAAGAGAGAGAGAAATAATTGGAGAAAGGAAGAATTATTATCCCCATGCTATAGCTAGGGAACTAAGACACTGGACCATTGTGGGACTCGCCCAAGGTCACATGGGAAGCCTGTGGCAATGCCTTCTCTCAAGTCCGAGTCCAATGTCTGAACCACAAGACCTCAGCCGTAGAGGATGCTCCCAATCTCTTCCTCCTAGAGTAAACACAATAGGGTTGATACACAAACATCCCCGGGCAATCCTGGGAGATGTCATTTTAAGAGAAGGCCGGGAGATAAATTGCCTGGAGGGTGGGGGTTGTGGAATCTCTGTTTTTAAAAGCATCTTAGACAAACATCTGTCAGGGATGGTCTAATACTTAGTCCTGCCGTGAGTGCAGAGGACTGGACTAGATGACCTCTCAAGGTCCCTTCCAGTCCTACGATTCTTTAATCTCCAATGTCAGCACTACCTCTAGTCTGTTGGTCGACCTTTGAGGAAGTCTGGCTGGAAGGGGTTCGGGAGCTGGGTCTGACGTGTGGCGGTGTCTCTCCATTGGGAGAATAAAGTGGTGTGTGACACTCTTCTTAGGGTTGCTTTTAGTGTCCTGCCAGCACACTAATCACAGGAGCTCTTGCCCCAACGCACTGACCTTTCAGACCTGTGACTTGTGCAGGGTGAAGGGTGCACCGTCCTCTCCCACTGAAGGGGACAGCAGCAGCCCAGTGGACAAAAGAGTTTGGCCAAGGAGACCAGACAAACGCTGCACACACCATAGACCATTTAGGGTTCTCGTGGGGCAGGGAAGACATGGGTTTTGAAGGACTCATCTGAAAGAAGGTCGTCTCCTCCCAGACAGTACTGAACTCATGTTATCTACCTTGGAGGGACTGAGGCAACTTGACTGGGTTGGAGGTCAGGGAGTCCAGGTACTGCAAAACTCATCTTAAATCTACTTCTCCAGGCCCTCAAACTAACATAAGAGAGAAAGCGTTGCAGTCAGATTGGCTCCGTTAGCTCATTCAGCAACACTCTGTACCTGCGTCAGCAAAGGACCCTGGTACTGACCCCGCCTCTGATTTCCCTCAGTAAATGCACTTGGTAATTAGTGCCCAGGCCTGGTGAGTGGCAGGCTCTTCCGGGGCAGTTGGGCATGGAAAGCATCACAGTTTGTACAATTAGCCACTAGTCCTGTGAGGAGAGAAACCTCACACAATTAAATTTCCTCACTAGCTTAATGAAAAGGGAGAGAGAGTGACAGAGGAGAGAGTTCCCTGAGCTCATTTTCCAGCTATCAGCCACTGCAGCCTTGCTGGTAGAGAAGATTAAGGAAGGCAAAAAGAGACAGAATTGTATAAATTGCCTTTGTAGGCTGGGGGAAGCAGTCACTCTGCTAAACCGCAGGTCAGATTTCCTAAGGAAGCAGGGAGAAACAACACCCAGAATTACATTTGTGATGGGATATGCAATTAAAAGAACGAGGCAGGAGAATTCAAGCCCCATGGTATCGCTCTGATGACCACCTGAGTAAAGCCCTGAAGTGTCCTGACCCAGCATTGTGTACACGTGACTGGGGGTGGGCAGAGTTAACCTGCCTAGTAGGGAGGATATAAACCCTGCCCCACGCACCTGGACAGGGTTTAGGAGAGGGCTGAGGGCGTGCTTCCAGAACCACACAGGAGTGGAGAGGAGCGGGCTCGGTTGGGATGATGACTGATGGGGCTGGGATTTTGTCGAATTAACGATGTATTAAGTCACCTAGAGGCTTAGAGACATTTTTGTAGTTATTATTGAAACCTAAATAAAACAAACTTCACTGCATCTGTTTAAGAGGTGTACAGCCTAAGGGTAAATTCCCCTGTGCAAAGGCATTGCACCCCTGAAATCCAACAAACACAGGGCACAGGGCTGATTTTCACTCCAGCCACCACGTGTGTCTGCCACAGGGCAACCAAAGTGGCATTAACCTTCACTTGAGACATTCCAGCACATTCTCCGGCTGGTCTCTAAGAGCCGATATAGACTAGTCTCATGTTCTTGCCGTGGTGCCTACTGTACATTTCTTTCACACTCCACAACTTGTCTGAGGAGTCCAGCCCCTCTCTAACTCCCAGAGCGTCTGGAGTAGGTGCCTACTGGCCAGCCAATGGCACAAAAAGGCTGCGCCAGGGAAGCTGGCTTTTAAAGGGGGTTCAGGTTCCATGGTTTTGTGCCAGGCTGGACAGGGCCCAAGTCTATGAAGAACATCTGAAAGCTGGCGGACACGAGCCAGCTACTTCTGCACACCCACTTACTGCACTGACTTACGTCACATGGGTGGGATTTGCCTGGGTAGCTCCGGTCTGGTCCAGGGAGAACGTAAACCCTGCCACTGGGCATGGATTGAAGCCACCTGAAAATATGGACCAGGACGTTCAAGGAGGAAATTCCCATCTGAGACCAGGTGCTCAAATACAGTGCGATGGGGCCATGTAAGTTCCTAGACAGATGTTTGGTTGCCAAGAGCAGCCTGAGTCAGGAAGGGAAGAGGTGGCCCTGACAATCAGTCAATTCAACAGTAGACTCCATTGCCTACAAGTAGTGAGTGAATGGGAAGCAGCTCATCAGTGGATGCTCTGCACAAACTAGCCATTGCAGGGAACATCACAGGAGCAGCAGCTGCACAACATAGTTTTGCTCATAAGAGAATATTTTGAGTCGCGGTCTTTTGTGTTTAAGAGCCAATCTTTCTCCTTCGTATTCTTTTTCAGGCTATAAATAACTAAATGCACGGAGGCCTCTCCAAGAACACAAAAGTGATCTCTGTATAAAGCCTATTCACTGCTTGTAACTGAGCTGGGACTCCCGATTTCCTTTGGCGTCTAAAAAGATTACACAGAAAAATATTCCTCATCTCCTCCATTAGAAACTTTTAACCATTGCTAAAGAATGGTCCGTCTTGCATCCCCGGCTGGCGCGGATTTGGGATTTGCAGCTTTTCTTTTGGCCACAAGACTCTTTTTACAATCTCAAGACTTAGAGCTCCTGCAGGGAACTCAACAGTCTGATAGGTTAAAAGGCACTTGAACCTCAAGGTGAAAGCACAGGGGATTGACAGCGATAGTGATTTATTAACTTCTCCACTAGTGCAGAGCCAGCTTCTGCAGCTGCTCTCAGCCTGGTTTTTACTTATTTCTATGAAATAAATAAGACCAGGAACTAAAACTCAAATTTCCAGTACAGGTGACATCCCTGTAATGGGTCCTATTCCCGTCCTAGTGCAAATGGCTTGTGATTTACAGTGTTGTCAATCTCCTGATTTTATTGCCAGTCTTGCACTAGTTGGTGTTTTTCCTGAAGTCCCAATTCCAGGAGTCACGTGATCCCATGAGAATCTTCTCTCTTGCTCTTCAAAAATAATGTTTCTAGCCCTGATAGTTACAGAGAAAAACTTGCAAACGTGGCACAAGTTCACCCTAAAGGCTCAAAAACCAAAAGGGAAACAAAAAAAGCCCAAATTTTATTTCATTTTTAAATCTCATGAATGCTGGGAGCTAGCAAGAGTGGGTTTGCATCTCGGTTTAGACTGACGTGCGTAGGGCAAGGTGGAGTTTTTTATTCTCTGGACTTCAAGGGCAGGGGAGGCAGGCGGGGGAGGGTTGTGCTAGGAGGGCTCCTGTAAGGCTTTATACTCCTGAGTACAAAAGGCTGGGCCTCTTCTATGCCAGACCAACAAGTCCTTTCTCCCCCCCCACACACCCCACTTTGCCAGTTGGGGTTTTTGGGGTTACCAATCGCTGCCACCAATCGAGTATACTTCCAAAACCTTGGAGGGGCCCCCGATCTTCCCCACCCCAACTTTATCCCCCTCCCTGGGTTTCAAAGTTAGACACCTGAAGGCTGCTTTCCTTCACCCTCTGTCTCTCTCTACCGGAGAGCCAGACACCTGGAGACTGCTTCCTCCCTTCACCCTGTCTCTGTCTACCCGAGAGCCAGACACCTGGAGACTGCTTCCTCCCTTCACCCTGTCTCTCTCTACCTGAGAGCCAGACACCTGGAGACTGCTTCCCTTCACCCTCCCCGGCTGAAGGCAGACTTCCCTGAACCCTGACTCTGTCTTCCTCCCTGGAAGCCAAAGTCAGATACCTGGGAGCTATGCACCTCCCCCTACCTCCTCTCTTCCCAGTGAAGAGAGAAAAACCTTAAGGAAAATAAACCAGACGGCTTTAACTAGAAGATTTAATAAAGAAAAAGGTTAAAGCAGAGATACAGACACTTTACATTTGGAGTTCCCCACTTTCTTCTGAAAAGGAAAGAACACCCCAAAAGGCACGGCTTAATAGAAGAATCAAATGGTAATACTCACATTAGCTACGTAGAAGTACAAGAGAAGAAAAGCAGAGTTATCTCCATAGCTAGAGACACACTCCTGGACCCTTGCCCATGTTGCCTGGCAGCCTCCTGCTTCATGGACAACCAAGATGGAGCTCTCCTGGCCCTGGCCTCCTCCCTGGAGACCAGCCAAGATGGAACTGACTTTTTTGCTCCTCCCTTCTTCATGGGCTGGAGGCTCCTCCCTCCCTCATGGCAGAGAAACTCCCACGTCACCTGTCTCAGACAACATAGCCCCCACCCAGGCAAGGCCCCCTCCATCCTTATGACAGCTCCTTCCGGGGTAATGGATTCATTTTCTTGACACCGCACAGCGTCCAGGCTGCCTCCCAGCTGATCAGTTTTTAAGTGACATCGCTATGGCAATGATACAGCCACACAGCAGCACACTGCAATCCCAGCCCTACACCCGGAGGAAGGGGTACAATGTTCCCTCCCCAACCTCTGCCGGGCCCCCTGTCCACTGGCTTGGAGGACAGGCTGCTTACCCCATCCCTCGCAGAAGGCTGGAGATGCAGAGACTTGATTAGCTTTTAACATGCTGGGATTCATTTGCTGCCTATTGTAGGTCAGGTCTCGGAGGGGCCAGGCTCAGGCTGGCAGATCAGGGCCTTAATCCCTGCTTTTCCTGGAGATCAAATGAGCACTGAGAATTGCTCCAGCTGCACTTGCTCTGGGGGAAGGGGAATGTGCCATTATCAATGCATAGCCGCTGCCTGGAGCAATGCTTGAAAGCCAAAATAAATCTACTGCTATAGCCGGGTAGGGGTTAGTTGTACTTCCTCGCTACTGCAGCCGCTTTCTGGTCTGTCTCAGCATGGATACAGCCTGTTTGAACTCTAGTTATACTGTCCCAGTCACCATAGTATCTATTTCAGACAACTCTGAGCTTTGGGCATCTTCACAATGGACCCTGGATTCATAACTTAAATTAGCTCCAGGACTGTGGACTTACAGTGGCTGAACCAGAGCCCTGGATCCAAACACTACCAGCCTTTCCAGGGGTTGAAATTCAGGGCCAGGTTTTGCAGCTTGAGTCCAATGACTCAGGATTGTCCCCAACAGGGGGATGAGGCCATTACCAGGGTCACAATATGGGAGGGAGCTAATGGGGGCACCGCGCTTTCCATCCCCAGCTTCCGGGGAATCTGAAGAGCACCAGATAGTGACAAAAAGAGGAATTAACTGGCCACATATCACTGAGAATGGGTACGAAATGGGCTAATTATGACTTGCAAGCGAGATTAAATAATCTCCATTAAGCTCCAGGGCCTTGCCAAGAAAAATGAGCCAGTGGTTTTAAGTATTTGGTTTAAGGTGATAGAACATCCTTTAGCCTTTTCAATTATTTTTGCCAGTTTGCTGCTAAGTTAACTGGCTTGAAATTCACAGTGGAGATATATGGTGCATTTAAAGACTTGCTGCAAAGCTTTCATCCATTCCCCGGGGAGCTGGGATATTGCGCCATTCATTCATCTGGGTTTATAATGGAAAGGTTCATTCTGTGCTCTCTCTCCCCCGTTTTATAGGTTCAAGTGGCAGCAATTTACCTGCTGCTGATTTCTCGCTTTTCAGTTTCACCTAGGTCTGAATGAGTTAAAGAGGCATTTTCTGTCCAGACAGATTTCTAGTAATTACGCTGTTTTCCTACATTCCCTCGCGGCTGGGAGGGAAATCACTGCTCTCCTAGTCCATCCGAGGGACAGCTGCAGAACCCACCTCCTTAACAGGCTCGTGATGGGCATCCTGCCCGCCAGCTACTGGAGTAGATCTGGCAGGGAGGCAGCCCACGCCCTACCCAGCCCAGCGCTGCCTGACTCCCCATGGCAAGAGGGCCTCCCAGGGCGCCCCGCAGACCTGCAGGGGTTATTGTTGTTACTGAGGGAGACGGTCCCTAATTCAGCCCTGGTCTCTCAAAACACTCTGCTGGAGTCAGGCATTTCCTCCTGCACTGTGATTTCTCCCCCAGTCTCTCTCTCTCTCATCTGTGGCTCTGCCCAGGCTCCTCTGGCCCCGTCCTCGCCCCTGGAGCCAGTTCACCCCCTGGGGCCTGGTCTTGGCTCCTGTTCAAACTGTGCTACACAGACACCATTAGCAGCACTTGGCCACCGCTCTGTGCGTGCGCATGGAGCCCAGGGGCTCGGCTGGGCAGCCCTAGACCCAGAGCTCCACACCCAATGGGGCAGCCTCCCAACGCGACTCAGGCATTCACTGGCGTGAGGGAGCTTTAGGGGTGTTGTCAGCCATGGCTTTGCCAGGGCACTGCCCCTGGCCAGACGTGGGCCCCGTGACTCCTGTCCCTGGTGTAGCAGGAGGATCATGCTCGGGAGAGCTACTCAGCCGCGGCGGCTGCAAACGCTCCCCCAGCTCTGTATTTCTGGAAGATGCCCAGGCCCTCAGCCCTGCAGCTGGGAGCACTGGACAGTTTTCTTACCTTCAGTATCCCAGGCCGAAGTGCTAGGAGATCCGCACAGGCTGGGCCTGGCCTGGAGCAAGTCACTGTCCAGGAGCTCAGTCTGTAGGGGCCTCTGCTGGCGACCAGTTTTCAGATTGAACTCCCAGCTCAGGCTGCCTGTCGCTAGCCACGAGTGACCTGTCCCTGCCCCAGGGCACGCTCCTGGCCTGACCCAGCTGCCCCCATAGGACTCTTCCATCTCTAGCTTCTACCACCTCATCCCTTTACTGCCCCTGCATAGCTCACTCCAGCTAGCTGGAGGCTTTATCACCTGCCCTGCCTCACCTCACCTCACCTCTCTGGGCATTTACCACCCCCCAGGGCTCAGTCAGAAAACAGAGACGCCTTCCTCAGTTCAGACCCTTCCCTCTCTCTGTATTTAAGCTCTGGCCACGGATGGGCCCCCTCTAGCTGCTGAGAGACCCCCAGGCCAGGCCAGACCCTCCCCAGCCTCATAGCAGCCTAAGGTTGTGTTGTCAGGAGCCCTAACTCTCAGCTTGCCCTTCCCTCCTGAGCCTCATCACTGAGTAGACCAGTGAGACTCAGCCTGACGCTCATAAGCCACAAGTGGTTCTTTCCTGTGTCTCCTGCATCACCTGATGTCAAAACACTGGGGGACTGAATTATTAACCAATCTAAGTGATTAATTCATCAGGCTGCGTCTACTATGTTCTTAACCAATTATCAGCTTGCAGCATGTTATTTGCTGGGAGACTAATATCAGCGATATAGAAATGACCTCTGGGTTCACACTCCTGAGGCTCCTTTGGGTAATGCTGATGGCTAATTTGGTTCCTGATCCAACTGAGGTCTGAGCATTGCTAGTCTCCAAGCCCTGCCCCAGCATACAATGGGCTCAGTGCAAGCTCTGGGGTAGAGTCTCTGTGCATTTGGAGCTGTTCCAAAGGCCTGGGCAGGGAACTGGAAGGGATCTCTCTAGATGTGGCCTGACAAGTTCTCAGGTGTGGCCTGAGTTCCCAGGCCTGGGCAGGGAACCGGAAGGGATCTCCCAAGATGTGGGCTGAAATGCAGCATCCTGTTCTGGAAACAAGTTCCCAGGTGGGGGCAGGTACGAGAGGATGCTGTTGTAGCCTCTCTCGGTGGCCTTGCTTCTGCTGGTCAGAAATGCCTGATCTGAGCTGAAACTTTCATCCCCTGTCCCTGGCAACCCCTGCTATTAATCCCCGTACTCCACCCTCTGAACCAGGCTTTGCCTTTGGCTCTATCTCCTCCCTTGGGCCCAGCCATCTGGGGAACCAAACCTGCCACCCTAAAATAGCTCAGCGCAGAGCCCAGCAGAGCTCGGCGGCCCCTCTATTCCCGGTCCATCCCATACTAATGAGAACATAGACCAGTGAGCACCCTGGGCAGCGAGCACCCGTGCCAGGCAGGAGATGGCTTGCCTGGCTTCCCCACGTCTCCCGCCTCCCCTGCTGTTGTCACACCAAAGGCCGGACTACTCGCCGGGTGTTCTGGGTGGCAGCGCTGCCTGCGGACGCCATCCAGTGCTGGGAGCTGGCTGTGATCGGAGGAGGATAAAAATCAGCACAGCGCTGTGTAACCAGAATAACTCCTCTCCAGGGGCTCACAGGCGCTGCTGCCCGCGGTGGGCTGAGAGCCAGGCGGGTGACCTGGTGAGCGGGAATGTGCTTTGTCGTTCTGGCGATCAGGGAGGAATCCTTCTTGCTATCTGACTAAGGCCAGGGGGTTTGCTAGGAGTTAGGAGATCTCTGCCTCCCTGGGTTGTCGTGCAGCCGGCCTGGTCTCCCCTTCCCCTAAGTTACTCAGGGGGTTGCTGGATCCCCACTTAGCTGCAAAATTCATGAGCGAACTTTAAAGGCCGCTGTCAGCTTTTATGACCATAGACACTAGTTTTTAAGGGGGATATTCCAATAGAGTGATCACCGTTCTTACTGAGGCTAAGAGGAAGTAATGTCCTTATAAACCGGACTAGGATTCCCGAGGAGACTTGTTCAGTTTCTTTGCTCCTCATTTTGTAAATGCAAAACGACATTGTCATTGAACAGTTCTCGCTGGGACTGCACCAAAGGGATCGCGTTCTCCGGCTCATTCCAGGTTGGGAGCCCACCCGCGGCCAAGGGGAGGCTCATTTCAAAGGAACGTGCAGCACGGACTACACACAACACACAGGATATGCACAGCCAAAGGCTGACCTGGCAAGAAGTGTGGCTGGAGCATGGAGCGTCTCCTTGCTCTGAGCCTGATCCTACAGGCAGCATATTTCGGACGTTTCTTCCACGAACAAAGAACCTCAGACTCGGTCTGTGTGTGAAGGCTCCAGCTGGCCGATCTTGAGAAAGCTGATCTAAGCCACTTAGCTCCAGTCTCCCTTGAATTTGGGGCTGGGGCTGGAAAGATCAAGAAATGTGCTCTGGGGAAATTTTTGCTGGCCAGGTGACGGGGCACTCTGAGCATTGGTCTAGGAATCAAGAACACTTGAGTTCTGATCTTGGCTCTGCCACTGACTCCCTAAGTAGCCTTGGACAAGTCACTGAACATTGCTGTCTCAGTTTCCCCCTGTGTAGCATAGGGGTGGGGGTCATACTTACTTGCCTCCCAGGGGGGTAGTGAGGGTTAGTTTATTGTTTCAAAATGATATAGATGAGCTAAGTATTATTCTTAACTGGAGCAAGTGGGCGAAACTAAAAATACAACTGAAATGACATTTAGTTTGTGCTTGTTAACAACACAGAGGTTGCTAAGAGTTGCTAGGACAAAAGCAGTGATTAAAAGTTATTCTGTCCTTGATACCGAAGAAGAATATTTTTAGGTTAGAACATGGTGCTAACCCACTCTGGCGGAGAAGGCGCTATTGTTTTTGTGAAGTAAACACCCTATGATAAGTACCCACTTGCCCAAATACAGAAGTGGGGTGCAGCGTGAGGCAGTCACAGGAACCTCAGGAAGCTAGCACTGGTGAGTTTAACACCTTGGGGTTCACACAAAATTCAGCTGGGTTTGGAGCCTGAGACATCCTCAACGTTTAAAGGTTCTGGTTCTGCTCAGCCGGGACCTGCTTTGCCCCTGTGCTGTGAGGCCTTGCCAGTATTAAATCAACTGAATTACTCTGCACTGGGTCCACGCTAGGACCTCATTGCTTTTCAGACATGAATGAATTCAGCGGCGCAACAGCCCAGTGAGTTAGGAGAGTCATTATTATTATTAGCCCTAATTTTACAGGTGGGGAAACCAAGGCAGAGTGAGGTTAAGGCCAACACTTCCAAAGTGGCCTCCGTTTTTGGGTGACCAGTGAGGGACACCAAGACCCTGGCTCAGCAAAGCACTTAAATGGGTGCTTAACTTTAAGCATGTGCATAAGTCACATAGAAGTCACTGAGACTTAAGCATGTTCTTAAAGTCAGTTACGTATGTGAGTGTCCACCGGAACAGGGATGTATTTAATGACATGTTTCAAATTAAACACCAGCTTAAACACTTTGCCCCAAGACCGAATTTCCAGAGGTGCGGAGCACCCACAATTCCAAATGAAATCAGTCGGTGCAGCAGGGTGCTCAACGCCTCACAAAAACCAGACCCCAGGATCCCCAGCTGATCACCTGAAAACGGAGGCCTGGAACATTTTGTCTTGTGCAAGGATGACTCCTAGCTTTGGGCATTTGCCCTAAGCAAGCCCCTCCCCCCTCTTGGCATGCACAATGGAGCTGCCTGCCGTCTGTCACTTGCCACTATTAGTGTGTCAGTGAACAAGTGCTGAAGCACTCAAGAAAACCAGCCATGCCTCTCACAAAAGCTATTTGTGGTGAAACAGTGAAAAGGCCTAGTCCTGCCTACTCTTCTGAGAGGTGGCACCAGCTGTGTGTTAGGGCAGGGTCTGTCAGATATGGTATATTCCACCCGGGGAAGAAGTCTAGAGCAAAATTCCTGCTCCCTATTGCAATTTACTTCTCCAGCTTATTTACCATTAAACCCCAAATGCAAAAGCTTCAAGCTCTGGGATTTGCTTTAGGAAACATACTGAACATTTGCAGCAGATTGTGTTTGAAGAGGGAGGTGGTGTGGGGGTTTGGCTTTTATTTTGCACATTCATAGTTTGCTCTTCCCTCTCCCTCCCCAATCCTCCTTTGAAACTGAAACTTCCTGTAGTTTAAAATGGACAATCAGTCTGTACCAGCAGCTGCAGCCTGAGAACTCCAGTGCTTGGCAGCCGGATCAAAACTAAAAAACTATATTTCTTTGAGGCAAATTATGCATTCATCTAGCTCATTTGAAACAAAATATGATTTGCAATTTAACTTTCTGTAATGAGCTCCTGCTATTATACGGTTTTCCTAATGGCTGGTTTCGTTGGAACAGATTGTTGGTGCACATGGTTTACAAAACATTTTCAATGCAAGCCCCGTTTTTTCTTATTTTAAATAGCAGCAGCTGCTAAGCACGATAATTATTGTATTTCATCAAAATAAACGTACCAAGTTGCTTCTTAATGCTTCTCATTGCAGTTTTCCAATGGCCCTGAGTGTTAGTAAAGAACACAGAAACTTTAGTTCTGTAAAGAGGGCTTCAAAGAAACAAAAACAAAAATGAACTGGGTGTCGGTAGGTTCGGGAAGGGGAGCGCTGGGGTCCTGCCATGTTCATGGAGGGGATGTTTGAGAGAAGAGCAGACTTGAAGCTAACCCACTCCTAGAAATCTTCCCCTGCCACGCACTTTCAGCTACATTCTGCATCCGATTCAATTTGTCAAGGGCCAAATTCTGCCTGCAACAGACACTCCGTAAAACCCAGGGGATTGCAGGAGTATAGGGTGACCAGACAGCAGTGTCAAAAATTGGGACAGGGGTGGTGTGGGGTGGGGTGTGTAATAGGAGATCCTTACTATTCACACGGACAGGCTGAGGGTCTGTTAAAGGCCTGACTGCTTTCTAGATAGGCTCCCAGCCATACGGTGTGCCTCTAGGGCCAGATTCTTAATCAGCTCTTTAGAAATTGAGGAATTATGAGACATGCTCTTCAAAAGATCAGTAAGAATGTGATCAAGGGCCCACTGAGCAAAAGGAGGGCCCAGAGTCTCTGTAGAGTGGCGCCGCAGGATGGTAACAGCCTGGGCTTGGTGAAATATGGGAGAAAAGAGCAGTGTGGATGTTTACCTAACAAGACAAGGAGAATCAATTGCTCTGCTTGTAATTGTTTGCAGCAAAGGGTAAAAAGCAAACCTGGAAGCTCTGCTTTTCTGATCAGGGCTGCAGTCAGGAACAGAGCTCCAGGGACAGGGATTTTTCCTAAATCATCTTATGGGATGACTGTCCTTTCCTAAAGGATGGGGAACAAACAACCGAGCTCCCTGAACCCACCACCTTCTGTCACTAATTTTCCATCAGCCCCTGAAACAAGCTCCTGGTACTGTGGGCAGCTTTCCTAGACCAGGAGTTAGTCAGCTGGTAAATGACTCAGGACGTGAGCTAATTTATTTATTTTAGATGCCATTCAAAACTCTTCTAGGCTATACAAATGCATTGGCACAATGGATTGACCCACAGACATTGGGCTCTGAGTTAAGCAGGTTGGCTGGGAATGTGGACTTCCGTGCTTCCATATCAAATGTGCCCAATTTACAAGTCAAAGTAACTGGCCAGGAGTGGGGTAAATTTTGAACCTGAAATTCAAAGCACCGCCTCCAGGGATCACAAGCCAAAGGGAAGGTTCACACCCAGCTCTTGATCTCAGCATGCTGAATTTCACCCAGGTGTGAATGCTCACGTAGGTTACAGATCAGAATACGGGAGATTAGGGTCAGGGGCTGACTAGGAGACTCTTCTAGGTCTCTCTTCCTCTCCATTTAGCACTGAGGGCAGGCTGGGCTGTGCGTGCCACATACAAAACCCCCAAAGCAAAACAAACAAACCAACCCAAACGCCTCCTATGCTCCCGTTAATTTATTCTCAGCGAACAGAAATATTGCCACAAGCTCAGACATCTTCCTCCCCAAACAGCTGAAGTGCTAGTATAAGCATCTGACTGGAGTTACTTGAGATAGCATCTTGTCAAACCCGCCACAGCACTCAGAGTCAATAGGCGGCTGTGCCGTTAACCCTTTCTGACTGCACCCCTTCCTCCCCTCACTCACACGAGCGAGAACAGACACAAGTGCACACACGGGGCGGCTGCTCCCAGGCACGCTCACCTGTGTAAGGGCTGCACAGGCTGCTCTGAGGAGCACAGCAGCCGGTTTCTAAACCTTAGACTTGCTTTGTCCTAATCGTTGCCATTTTGACCGTCTGCTGTTGTGACTCTCACCAGCGTCCTTAATATTCTCATTACCGTGGCTTGCGGCTCTAGACGTAGCTGGGTCTCCCAGGGCAGCCGTTGTCAGCTCTGGGGTCATTGGTGCAGCTTTATTAGCGACAGAGAACTGAAATTCCCTTTCAACCGCAGCTTCTGAGGCCAGATTGCTCGTGGGCCCTTTTACATGATGCTGTCATATGACAGAGCCAGAAACGTGTTAATTAATTTCCTAGTGGCGGTCTGGATGCTTGAGCTCCTGGTGGAACGTAAGGTCAATGCAATTATGAAATTTGCAGGAGTCGCCACCTTTTGTCTTCTTAAATGTTCCTCCTTCGGTCACTCAGCGCGTGCCTGGGCATTGTGTGTGTCTGTGCAGCTTCTTTCCTTTTTGCTTCCAGTAGGTCTCACAAAACTCATTGTGCTGCAGGTTTTTTTAAAAAAAACATTGGAACCATTTGCTGCAGCTCTAGTCAAAAGAGGACAGTTTGCATGGTTGAAAAGTATTTTTTTAATAAGCCAGGAAATTGCTATGTGTGAATGCACCGTCTGCTGCCAGGCTCGGCTAAACTCTGCCGATCTCAGCTGCAAAGCAGGAGGAAGGATCCAGCGGTCTTCCCCAGTTATGAGGTATCAGCTGGAGTTGGTCGCCCTCGGCTGTTTTTGCAGATGCAACAAGATGCGCACAAATGGAGTGTGATGTGAGATGCACTGGAAGCATTGCACAGCTGATGATTATGAATCGACGCCAAGGGCATGAAGCAAAAGCAAGATGGCCCGGACGTCACCTGATCCAGGCCTGACATTGTGAACACAAATTGCTTAGCAGTCAGGTGTGTGTGTGTGTGTGTGTGTGTGTGTAGTAGTGAACCAGCAGGGCCCAGTTACATGCTCATGTGCCGACAAGCACTGAAGTGGGAGCATGGCACATTCCTCCCCCCCCATCCATATGAGGAGTCACTGCATTTGAACTGCAGTTGTGTAGCACAGCCTTATAATCAACGCACCTACAAATAGTTCTAACCGGCCGCATTAAAGCACACCCCGTTGTTAGGCTCTTTTTAAAGATCTTATGTCTACTGGCTAAATTTTGCAGCCAAAAAGACCCGAATACACACACCAGCACCCTTGAGAAGACAGGGAATTCGGGCTAGCTTGCCTCCTAGTGAGAGGAAATTCCAGGCTAACTAAAAGCCGTATCATTTGGGCCCAGTTCTATGCTGACAAAAATTTGTCATTGCGTGTAACTATAATACCAAGGAAGACAGCCAGTGTCATGACAAGTCTTTGCATACTGATGAGGCTAGAAGGAGTGAGAGTAACTAAGGAAACAGTAAGTTAACTAGCAAGAGAGACACCAAAGCAGGTAAAGGGGTAGAGACAAGAAGCAGAGATGGGAACACATCCAAGCCAGCTTAGATCTGGGATGACTTTAAGAATATAGAGTTGGTCTTCCATTAGCTTTGATCCAGACAATGAGACTTACATAATCTCTATTAAATATAACACAAATCCCCGTCCTTCCGGCACCCCCACCCCAATCAATAACTCCAATTGCTCTAGGGCCAGGCGGGTATCACTGGATAATTCTGTCCCTGGCAGGAAGTTGCCATTTAATTGACCAAGAAGGTGGAAGAATTTCTGAATGTCCCTAGGGAATCACGCCCATGGACGGCGATGTGTACAATGGAGGCATTAGTCTTGACATTGCAAGCACTGTCCTGTGCGGGGCGTGAGACATGTTCAGGAACGTGGCAACCGTCCCTCATTTCGATCCCAGTGGTCCCTTCTGGCCTTGGAATCTGTGAATCAGGGGTAGGAATGGACTCCACTGGAAGAAGAGGAAGGTCCCCCGACTTTCTGTCGCCAGAGGCCCTGGACATATGGTGACGTCGCCAGAGTGGCATAACCCAGGGCTGAACCGAACTCAGCATCCGGGTGGTGGAAATCTGACCTGGCCCAGACCAGTGTGTGCTGGGGACGCAGTCCCCCTGCTTCACACGTCACTCCTTCCCTTCATGTTCACTCCGTCCCCATCCCCTCCCGCCGGGCTCCCCCTTCGCCTTTTTTATTGCAGCCAGACACTGGGCGGATGGCTTCAAGGCTTTCGCTGCAATAATGTTGGAATCCCTCTCCTGGGCAGGAGGCAACATGCTATTAAATCAGAGCTCACTGGTGCGGTTGGCTGGCTCCAGATTTATTATTTTAATTTTTCTGTATTAAGGTGTGAAGTTTTCATTTAGGGCCTCAGTCTCCTGAAAAATGTAAATGCCATGGAAACCCATTGCAGTGTTAGACACACCGGCAAAGGCAATGAAATGTACAAAGCAAGCTTTCCGCTACGCTTTGCTGGGAAGGCAGGTGTCATCTGCCCAGACTTAGGTTTAACTGGGGACCATCGGTGCCAACTCTGTGGGGGTTCCAGGGCTGGAGCACCCATGATAAAAAATAGTAGCACTCAGCACCCACTGGCAGCCCCACGGATCACCTCCTTCTCCTCCCCTTCCCCTCCCGCCCGCTGCAATCAGCTGTCCAGCAGCATTCAGGAGGCACTGGGAGAGAGGAGGAGGAGAGGGGCAGGAAGAGGCGGGGTAGGGGTTGGGGCAGAGCAGGAGTCAAGCACCCCCCCGGGAACTGGAGAAGTTGGCGCCTCTTCTGGGAACTTTCTGGCTGGCGCGTAAATGCTGACGATGGACAATAGCTGAGGATCTTCCAGGTGATCACTCAGGCAGGGATGATTTATTTCTCTTTTCTGGTGCCCAGGTACGGTGGGGCAGGTACGGTGGGGCAGGTACGGTGGGGCAGGGCTGGCTCTAACTGTTTTGCCACCCCAAGAAAAAAAAAAGCCACGGCCGGAGGAGCGAAGGGGGGAGGATGGCGCAGCCGAAACGCCTCCCCTTACCGACTGCCGCCCCCGGCACGTGATTCCTGTGCTGGTGCCCGGAGCCAGCCCTGCTCTGGGGATAAGGAAACAGAGAAGCAGCAATAATTAATATTTAGTTGCCCATTCTTATTTCCTTGTCGTTCCTGCCTCTCCCCAGTGTGAAACATTAAATGGCCAGTACTAATTTCTCAAAACTCCTAAATGGCACCAATCAGATATGCATCCGCTGCTGACCACGTGACACACGTTCTTGCACATAAAGATGTGCATTTGCACAGCAGCGATGCATTCTGCTTGTGCAAAAGGTGCTTGCTCAAATTTTGTGGGTGCAATTTAATTGCAGAGCTGGTCCTAGGAATCTCCCAACGTTCAAACAATTTTTCATACCAACACCATAATGCACATAGAGGATGGTGTCTTTTAACTGCTTTCAGTTACCAAAGGAATGTGGTTATGGAAGACAACCACAATGGTTTGTTCAAGACAGAAATTTTGTTTTGAAAGCCAATGAAACTCTTCCCCAGTGAGATTTTTGAATGAACTTTAACAAGTGGATTTAGTGGCCATGACAATCCAGGGATTTAAGGATCCTTAAGAGCTCACAATAGAACAGCTCCTTTGGAGTCATTACGATCCAATCTACTGAGTGAAAAGCTGCCCTTTAAAACATCTCAGAATATGGATTTAGATGACATACGGTAATGCTCCAGAGAAGCCATTACTATCCATCAGGTAAATAATACTGTACACATGCTTGTAAATTGCTAGCATTCTCCTAGTCTTTCATGAATGATATCGAACAAAACCCAACAGGTGTTCACCTGGGGAAAAAATACATCAAAACAAGTGATTCCTTGACGGGCTACCAAGAGCTCGGGGGGAAATTTTTGTTATAGAAAAATGTGTTTTGAGTGTCTATAGTTTGTGTGTTTAACGTTTCTATTGCTCCACTTCTAGATTTGGGTTTGGAAAATAAAGCTTGTTAAGCCAAAAGGAAAGCTGTTCCTTTCTGGCACAGCTGTGCCAATGTATCTGACATTTTCTCGATGTCTCTTCCCCTTTGCATTTTTAGGCATTCAGACTTTTACAGGATAACAGTCGATTCTTTGGCGCTTGGGATTTTATCTGCTACCCCATGAAACAGAAGATATGTAAGTCTGCAAAGGAGAGCTATGAGCACTTCCAATTCTGGGTGATTTCCTGTCCATAGCGGGTTTCAGACTTGTCGGCTGCTCAAGGGAAATTTAAAACATTATTCTAAGCAACACCCAAGCACAGCAAAGAGAGGTAATGAGGGATCCTTCACATTGTTTTAACCTGGCGTACACAGTATGCACGTTTGGGTATGACTGGATGTATATGTGTATTCCTATACACACACACACACACACGTTTCCATTTTATACATGATGATATGCAAGTAACCAATGGCAACAACCACTATTCTATGTGACATTGAAACAATAGGCTCTGCATTAGTAACAGAACAGGGTGGATGGATGGGTTGCTTTTTAGCCCACTGAGATCATTCCAAGGACAAGGACTAAATTGAATTATTTTAAGTCTTTTGCTGAGATGAAAATAATTGCAGAAGACCGAAAAGTTGCCATCTTTTTGCACCACCCACAATGGTCACATGATGATCTAAATCTGCATAACGTCATTGGATGGATAAGTATAGAACCATAGATTCCTGAGTCCTGTAGTACCCTCCAATCAGTATGTGAACAGAGCAATCATTGACGGGTCTAGGATGGGACTCAGAGGGGAAAGAGGGTGTATCCTATTGTAGCATGTTCCAGGGAACTTTCCCTTTCTCTGTGATGTGGAGCTGCCAATTACATGATGGACGAAGCTCAGACAAGTTATGACAGGGCTTTGAGTCCCTCCCTGCTCTGCTCTGCATGATGTGGCTCACTGCAAGAACTGCACTGGCACATACATGATGCGCCATGGGATCGTTATGAGCTGTCAGCTTGGGGGGAGGGGGAGAGGGGAACGTTAAAATAATATAACTGGCTATTTACTGGTGCATTTCTTTGTGTGTGAGTGAGTGTGGCCGCCCGCCTCCCCAAAGGATGGAAAGGTCAGTGCACGCGCGGTGTTGTGTGCTTCTGGGTGTTTCAATTAAAACTTGTTAAGAAATTCATATTGATTTGCACATCTCTCAGAAATATTGCAGGCTCCCACTGTAGCCCGGGTATTGATCTCCTCTCTTCAGAGAGGAGCCGTGGGCACAGGAGGAAAGACATTACACAAGCCAATAAACACTCTCAATCACGGGCTAGCCTATCTCCCTTTCATACACTAGTCACTCCTGGTTCCCCCCAAAGAGCACTGCAGCCTCATTATAGCCTCTACAAAATGAAGACCTCGGGCTAGTTTTAAATACACCCCGGTTCCGAGAGAAGCATGACCACAATAGAGTTGCAGGAGTTACCAAATCATCATTCCCTCTCCCCTTGCTGTGCCTGTCTCTCTCGGGCTACCAGCCTGCTGTGAGAGTAGTCTACATTTCAGCCCCTCTTCCTCTTGCTACAAAATGAAGCGCTTGTCATTTCTTTCCTTGGTTTGGTTCTGTGCATTCATAAGGGACTTTGAGATGCTTGGATGGGGGACACTGTGGAAGCCCAGAACAGGAAACTTAATGCATCCCATCAGAGATGTCTGCAGAGAATACTTGGTGTTTGCTGGTGGGATAAAGTAACCAATGTTACAAAGAACTGGCTGTGACAGGATCCCCAGGGTACAACCTGGAACTGGGGTACTGCTGCACCCCCTTCACTCTCCAGTCTGGGCTGTCTCACACAACGCTCTGCTAGTGACAAGCAGCAAACCCCTCCAGGCCCTGTTATCAGTCAGCATGTGGAGCCCCACTCCCAGCTCAATTGCATGAATGCTCCCTCAGCCACTCATGAATCACACAGAGAAAGGCACCAGCAGATCTCCCTAGCTCTCAGCCTCGCTCCCCCAGAATCTACTGGCTTGCCCTAGTCAGAGGCCTGACCAGTGTCAATTTATTACCCAGACTGTCCTTCCCTTGATGAGGACACACACTAGCCTTTGTAACTGAGCTGAGATTTCCCAAGCAATTCAAGCTGAACACACTGATTTAAAATCCATCTTCCTGTAGTTAAGAAGTGATTATACGTGGTAGGCACAAGAAGTCAGAGATACTTGTAAAAGAAAATAAAAGGTAAACTCGCAGTCTAAATCATCAACCTTATTAGACTAAGCAGGATTTGGACCAAGCAGTTTTCCCTCACCCCTCTGGATATTGTAGGTAAGTTACAGGTCTTAATACCCAGGCTTCTCCTTTAAGCCTGGGACCAGCCTCCACATTTCAAGTCTTTGTCTTCACAGCTTTCTCGTTGCTTCCAGTGTGGGAGGAGAAAGGTAAAAGCATGAGGTCTCTGTCCCTTATGTGACACTAGCCTGGACATGCCTGGTGGGCTTTGCTGAGCTACAGAGTTGAGCAATCCCCATTGTGTGATGCTTCCCTTACAGAATTGTAAATCTTTTATTTAAAACTCCCCAGTTGATTAGTGGTCATTTAATCCCTGCCTGGGTGTGGCTTACCTCCTTGGTTGTCACTGCAGAACTAGCAATGGATGACTCCCAAACTTACAACATATTTCAATAAGTCATACAGCAAAATCTCATAACTTCATACACACGAACGAGATACATATTTTGACATAACCACGGCTTTCAACAGCTCATGAGCTTTCCTATAATATCTTACATGGAATGCTCTTACAATACTGCATTTTCTCAGGGTATGTCCACACTTAAAATGCTTCAGTGTAGACCATGCATGGGCAAACGTTTTGGCCCGAGGGCCACATCGGGGTTGCAAAATTGTATGGAGGGTCAGGTAGGGAAGGCTGTGCCTCCCCAAACAGCCTGGCCCTGCCCTCTATCCCGCGGGCCATAGTTTGCCCACCCCTGGTGTGGATGCTACTTATGCCAACAGGAGGGCGTCTCCCATTGAGTAATCCACGTCCCTGAGAGGCAGTATCTAGGTCAATGGAAGACTTCGACCTAGCGCTGTCCACACTGGGGGTTAGATTGGTCTAGTTAGATCGCTCAGGAATGTGGATTTTTCACTGATGTAAGTTCCTAGTGTAAACCAGGCCTGAGTTTCTTTACCCCAGCCAGCATTTAGGTTGATTCTTTACTCACAGTATCATGTCTGCGATATAAGGGGGTGTCCAACTCATGCTCCCTTCTGTACTTGACCTCCCCCCTAAGATGAAGTCAGTAGTGACAATTTTTGAGCCATGGACTCCTGTTCACTAGCACCTACCTATAAGAACAACTGTACGTTTCCTGCAGGTCACCGACAGCCTTAGATGATGACATATATCCATCACTCTGGCCAGAGCCGGATTTCAGTGGTTGATCTGGATTTGGAACAGACCCTACCCTAGTCCACTGAGACAAGAGAGGGACATTCAACCGCAGCCGCTGGGAGCTCACAGAGGGGACCGTTCTGCACATGGCCCCTGGCCTGTTACCTGCCTGAGGGCTGGATGAGATCATCTCAAACACGGACCTGGAGAACTCTGCAGAGACACACTAAACCCCCTAGAACGCTCCCGGCGCCCCTAGGCCGTGCTTTGGCCACCGTGGCAGTAGGGTTACCGTTCTCTTAGTGGGGCCGGGGTGACGGTGCCTTGTGGAGTGGAGCAAAAAGTGGGGAAACATTTGCAAAAGTCTTTTTGAAATATTCTCCCCCTCCCCCAAAATTCAAAAGTATCCAGCTAGTTCCATAGTTGGTAAAAACCCCAAACCAAAAACCAGAGAAAGCTGCACAAGGAATTCCCACACCATTTTCTCAAGTTCCTTTTCCAATTCTGAAATGTCTCAGTTCAAAACTTTTCGACCAACTCTCTCTGTCGTGTGATGTCATAGGCCCCCCCATGCCGAGTCACGACAAGGTGACAGTGTCAGCCACACCACGCTCCGGCTCGGCCTTCGACAAGGATGCAGCCGGCGTGGGCGGCACCCAGAAGCAGATCCCCAGGGCCGGGCTCTGTGGGAGAGAGTCTTACCCGGCTGGCTCTGTTGCATTAAGAGCCTCCAGCGAGAGCTTCTCACCAGCCTGTACGGACTGGGCACCGTTCACGGGAGCTGCACAACGCTCAGCTTTGTTCTCCCAGGAGCCCATGGGAGCCTCTCGCTCAGTTCCTTTTTGCTGCAGTTCACAGCCCCACGATTTCACTTGGAGTCTGACATTTGAACAAATGCCAACGGCTCCATGCCAGGCGGAGAGGCAGGCAATGGGCTTTGCAAGGGTTTCACCTGAAAGCACAAGCTGGCACAGGAACATAGATCAGGTGAACGCTCATCCCCAGGGAGGGAGCAGAATCCCTGGAGCTCTGAACAGCCTGTTCCGCTCATGCTCCCCTGCCCCCCCCCCCCCCGGGGTCTGCTCAGTAAACCCGTCTGGTTAAATTCTGGAGCTGGACAGGATGACGTCACCAATTCTGGAGTAAGGTCTCCAGTTCACTGTACTAGGCACTCACTGCAAGTCCCTGCTAAAAGCTCACTTCTTCCTGTTAATTTTCCCACCAGCTCCACTCGATACCATGGCGATAAGCTGTTACTCTTGCTGATTCAATTAAAACAATCAATATACATTCTGACCGGCATGAAATGCACGCAGAGAGAGAAGGAAAACGGAAGCCAGGAAAGACACACACACACACACACACACACAGAGTGTACACACACACACACACACACACACACACACACTCACTCTGTGTGCCAGAGAGAACTGTACAGATCACTTACAAGGTTGGCATCCTCGTTATAAACTGGGTTGGCTGCCTAGGGGAAAACCCCCTGGGGACGGTCTCAGCACGGGAGATGCAGCCACTGATGTGGATTTATATCCTGGCTTTACTCTAACATCCATTCAGTAAAAACATAGACCATGTACCAGCGCAACCAGCGGCCTTGCTGCCGGTGCCTCCTCGGAGACATTCAGCTGCAAGGACAGGATGGCAGGAAGAATGGCCCAGTGGTTAGAGCCCCAGCCTAGGCGTCCTGACTTTAATTCTCTCCTCTGCCACAGGCTTTCTTTGTGACCGCGGACAATTCACTTAGGTTATGTCTACACTGCACACAAACAACTCCCCTCCCAACCCCCATGGCAGCAAGTCTCATGGGGCTAAGGACAGCAGAGTGGAGCTGAATGTCTGCACGGCCATTTTGAAATCCCACTGGTCTCCGTCCAGAGCCCTGGCCCGGGGAGAGCCCTGCCAATCTACTCCTTGTAGGCTTCTTCAGTAGCTTCAGGGCCCCTCCTGGTCTACTTCCCTTACTCCCTCTCCACAGGAAACCACACCAGCTCAGGTCTGGGCCCAGGCCCGGGCCCCTGGCAAGCTTCACTCCCCACCTTGTCCCCTCTCTGGATCCCTCTCAATAGAGGTCTGGACAGTTAGCAGAAAAGTGCCCAGGAAATTGCTGTTGCTTTGCTTTGTTTTGCCGCTGCCACCAGCCCTCTCCCCAGCTCTGAGCCAGGAATGGGCTTTTCTCCTGATCACTCCTTCCCAGCAGACCTTGCTGTAGTCCATGGTCCCCTTATCGGAGGGGAAAGTCAGGCACAGGGAGTGGGGGTTATGTCTAAGCTCTCCTTGTGTGGGAGTAATGTTTAAAAACGCCCACACAGGGAGAACTTAAAATGTTTTAAAATGTTTTGGCTAGAACCACTGTAACCAGGAACTTCTGACAACCCTTCTTCAGACAAAGGGTAGTAACCATGGGAGGAAGCGTAGAACCAATTCCGGGGTAACTATGTTTGCTTGGTAAAAAGGAAGAAGTAGAAGGACATGCAGAAAAAACAGGAATATATGTGCTTATTACATACACCTTTTCCTGAGTGAGGAGTCTGCCTGGCATCTCCGAAATATCCAGTGAATCACTCAGAGCTCTACTTTGCTTTTCAGAAATGTATCAATGAAAATGTCTCCCTGCTTTAAATGCAAACTATGTTTAAAAGTCAAGGAGGAAAATCTTTTTTGCTGCTTTTGTCAGGCAGAATCAGTTCTCCTTGCTCATTAGCACCATTTATTCGTTCTAACCAGCAATCACATAGTTAAAGACACTTTCATTTGTTTTGGCAAACTCCTCAGGAGGAAGATACAGAAGTTATGGCAGTTTGTTTGGTGCTTGGCTTTAACTTTATTGATGAACAGCTGGAACAAGAATTCCACCAGGGTATTAGGATTCCTAGCAGATAAAACTGGTACAGGGACTGTCACCTTTGAGACGAACAAGACTAAAGCAGAAGTGAATATTGAATGAAGGGTTCAGTGTGGCTTTCAACCTGCGGCGTATCAACGGTTCTCTGATCAGAGTCTCTAATGATTTACTTAAAAGCGGTTCTCTAAGTGCATTGATCCTGTCAGCGAGCTGAGGAGATTTGTGGATATTGTAGGCTGGCAGTTTTGTTAGAATAGCTGAGGAACTGGGCTGGATTTTCCAGCAGGGTCATTCATTTAGTTCAGCTTTTCCCTATTTTACCTTCCACTCTTGCTAGCCAAGGTAACAATGACTCTTCATAGGCTGAAGTTCTGTGTGCTCGCTGCGAGGCTTCCAGTGTGGGACCAAACCGAGTCTGTGCCACAGAGCCCATTTTGAGAAGGATGGGCATCTCCTGGATCTCAGCACCATCAGGCTGCTCACAGATCGCAACCTGACTGAGGTGGGGTCTTGAATAGACTGCAATGAGCGGGGCCTTCCTGTATGGCAGAACAGCATCTGATTGCAGGCTGCCCTGATCTACCAAGGAGAGAGTGTGAAGCTTGTACTGGAGAACGATATGCACTATCCCTTTAACAAGACAGCGGAGTCCTGGGACTCCGCTTATTGGGGGAACAGCTGACTGGGAACCATCAGTTTATGCTTCTGTCTAAAGGACATAGCAGCTCCAGCATATTGCTCTGACTCCCGTTGCAGTCTGGCAGCTGGTACAGCCCTTTGTGCGATATACCATAGCCAGTGCCAATACGCGGTAGGCGCTTTCCCTGCACGCCGAGGGAGGACCCAGCTGACTAGCTGCAGGATGTGACCATACAATGGCACAAAATAATGCTTTGTTTTGAAAACTCTGCTTTTGAGTCACTTGAATCAGCCCCTGGTCACAGGCGCCCGGAGGACGAGGGCGTGGTTGGGCCGCTTGTGTTCTCATGGTTGGTAAACAGGTAGCTGCAGCCCGGAGACCCACTCTAGGCATGGTAGGGCCAGATGATTCCACCCACAGAAGAGTGAGCTGGAGAGCGACTAACAGGAGTCTAGAGCGCCGCTTGCCTGGTGTCTGTGACACCTGCCAAAGGGGTTGGAGCCGTTTTCAAAGCTTGTCTAAACTTACCTGAACATCGTTGGTCAGGAAGCTGAGTGGAAATCTTGGGCGAACAGGATACTTGTGTGTGTGTGTGTCTGGGTGTGCATGCATGGGCGCACACACATGTATGTCTGTGTCTGTGCATGTGCAAGATTTGCACTATTTCACAGTGAGTTCCCAGAACTGTTTTTTTGGGGGGTTGATTACATTTTTCGCCAAAGAAGTCATTTTTCCCCATCCCGCCGCCTTACATGGGCCAAGTGTGTCAATCGCAGCATGAGACAGCTGATATGGTTATTATGGCAACTCCATTTCTAAGGGCTTCTCTTCACTAAGGAGCTAAATTGGCACTGCTGCAATCGATGTACTTTAGTACTGTAATTTAGGGCAATTTACCCCAGTAGTGAAGATCACAATGGCTCCCAGTTGTGGCTATCCCAAAGGAAGGACCTTTTAGTCTAGCACAAGGGTTTCTACCCCCACTCTTGACTTCAGTCGCTGTGTAAGCAGCCTCTTCCGCAGGCCATTCCTGTCCCTTGGAAATCCCCTTGTCACAAAGCCCACCCCCCTTTACAGACTCTCAAAGGGTGAAGACATTCTTTTTCGTAAGCAGTTGATATATTAAGCATGACGACTTTCCTTGTGGATATATTATTGAGATTGAATTTTAAATGTTTGTCAAGGGCATGTAGAGCGAAGATAAATAAGTAATGTAAGATTTCGTTAGGTGTTACCTAACCAACCACCCAATGAACGAAGTTGTGTAACACCTCTGTCCTCAGACTAGTACACGGCAGGTAAATTAAGATGTTTCCTTCTTCTGTGTCTTTTTTCACTGCAAGTCTTTTCACTTCTTTGTTTTTCAATATTTCTCCAAGATCTAATTGCTACACTTCCTCAACTGTTTTTAATACATGCAATCAGCGACTACTGCAATTAAGAGGCCTAATTAGCATCTGAATGGTTCTTCTTACACAAAAAAAATCATTGCAATGGTAGCAAATAAACCTTAATGAAGACAAAAAAATCTTTACACAGTCTAAAGCCACTTGTAATCATGATCTTTTATTGTAAAAACTTCCCTCTCTTTAGATTGTTTGAATAGCTCTTGGAGGGACTCTTCTGTATACAGAGCTAACAATGAGATGCTAACCAGTGCTCTCTGAACATAGCAACACTCAACAGCCTAAGTAAAATACAGCCGTAGAATCTGATTCTTATGTAGCTGGATGCACATAAAAAACATTGTCCTGTTCTCCCGGCCGGCTGGGCTATGCACCAAAGGACAATTGTGCTCTGTAGATGTCAAGATTGGGTTTGATTTTTCAACACAGTCAAGTGGGCCGCAGGTGCATGAGTGGGACGTCATGTGGATTTCTCACCGGGAAGGCAGTTTGTTGACTTTTCAGCCACCTCTTATATACACGTTTCCTTTGCCATGTCGGGGGAACCAGGATTTCACCCCAGATCTGAAATCCAGGCGGTGGAGGTGTGAATTAACCAGGAAAAGGAAGATCTGCTCTTAAAAAGATCCTGCGACACCATAGAGCGAGTAAGAGAACAACAGAAGTCATGCAGGGCTGGAGAGGCTGGGGAAAAACTCAAAGCTGATGCTAACTGATGCCCAAAGAAGCACAGGAGACAATTTCTACACGTCTGAAGGGTGTAAGCAGCAAGCTGAGTAGTTCTGTAGTGTGGAGCACAGGGGTCACCAGAGGGAATTAAAGAAAGGAAAAATTGGGTTGAATACTAGGGGAAATTTGCTGTGAACGTATCTTGTGAGGAACAGGACAGTCTCCCGGGGAAGGGCCGAGGCTCATTTGCTGGGGACACTGAAAGCTAACCCTGGACAGAACATTACAAAATGCAAAGTAGGGACCAGGGGATGGAACCAGCTGGCCTCATCAGCTTTTCCATCTTTTGTTTCTCTGAGCTGCTGCAAAAAACCACACAAACATTCTGCAACAGGCAGGGTGCTAACAGGGAGAAATCTGACCAGACAAGCTGAATAACCAGAGCGGTCATCACGTGATTAATTGATTCCATCCCCTCACAGCAGCCTGAAAGGTGAGGAGTTTGGAGAGACATGCCTGTTTCTTTTTCAAGTCCCAACCTTACTAGCACCCCCACGCTTCTGTCTTGTGAGCAAATGGCCGAGGGACACGTTCCTAAGGCTGGAAATGAGCACAGTGTCTCCTGGTGACCTGTTCACCACGAAAAGGGGCTGCGGTTAGTCTAGGAGAAGAGTTTAGCCTTTAGACAATAACGTCAGTTGTCCAGAGCCCCGGCTGATGTACGTTGACTTTAGCAGAGGGAGGACAATGCTGGGGACCTGTCCTTGCGTTTCTAGCTAGACTGGGAGGATTCAAGGGAGGAAGTGTCCTGTAAATGCACATTCTTAATTCGGCTGCGAGGTACTGACCGAGATGACAAAGGACACGCAAGCCAGACATCACATCGGGTTCATTTTCCTGTGGTCTGCAACCCCCGGGGGTCCGCAGACTGTGTCTAAAATTTCCAAATGAGTCTGCACCTTAATGTGAAATTTTCTAGGGGTCTACAAGTGAAAAAAGGTTGAAAACCGATGTTCGAATGTTAACAAAGCAGGAGAGTAAATGGAGCAGTTCCTCTTCCTCCCCCTTATCTGTGATCAATAGAATCAGAGAAACCTAGGGCTGGAAGGGACTTCAAGACGTCATCCAGTCCAGCACCTGGTGCTGCAGCAGGACCAAGTCAACCTAGGCCATCCCTGACAGGTGTTTGTCTAACCTGTTCTTAAAAATCCTACCTTGGAAGCCTGTTACAAAGCTGACCTATTCTTGTAATTAGAAGAAGTTTTTCCTATTAGCTAACCGAACTCCCCCTTTCTGCAGATTAAGCCCATTACTTATTGTCCTACTCTCAGTGGACATGGAAAACAATTGATTGCTGTCCTCTCTAAAACAGCCACTAAGATAGTTGACAACTGTTATCAGGTCCCCAACTCAGTCCTCTTTGCTCAAGACTAAGCACGGCCGGATTTCTAAAAACTTTCCTTACGGATCAGGGTTGCGAAACCTTTTCTCATTTTTGGTGCTTTCCTCTGGACTCTTTCCATTTTGTCCACATCTCACCCAAAAGGTGGTGCCCAGGTTTGGACACAGTCCTCCAGTGCTGAGCAGTGCGGGACAAGGGCCTCCCAGGTCTGACACATGGCCCTCCTGTTAATACGCCCCAGGTTGCTCTTAGCACTGTTTGAAACGACATCACATTCTTGACATACATTCCGTCCGGGAACCACAATCTCCGGGCTGCCTGATCAAGCCCTGTAGACCCCCCCCAGACAAAGTCTCTCCAGCAGGCCCGTCCTGCTTGTCAAAAGCTTAATGGAGATTTCAATTAAGTGACATGACAAATTGTGAGGCCAAGTGCTTGGAAACGGCTTCCATCAGAAGATCTCTGCTCCATCATTTCGAACCCATTCTCTGGCTGCATACACATGCCCTGACATTTAATGACTCGCCTTCCCAGAGCTGTCAGGGCAGACAGCCGACACTTCCCTTCAGAGGCAGCTCAGAGGCGGCCCTGGCTAATGCTGACTTCTAAGCCCAGCGATGTGTCAAATGCAGCAGATAAAATGAAGCCAGGAAAATTGGTCCCTGCTGATTTTGTAATTGCATACAAACAGGAGATTTCCTCCCCAAGGGAACCAGGCCAGGAATGCCTGGGCGAATTCAGTCCCCTACCCGGCCCCCAGACAGACTGGAAGACCAGGCACATTTTAGAAAAAAAAATGGCATTTTGGTCTGACCTTGGAGCAGGCAATGCCCTGTTCTGGTTCTGGTTCGGCTTTGTAGTCGCTCCGGCTGGGTAAAGCATCTTCACGCTGAATCCTAGGGCCAGACCATCCGTGGCAAGGGGCCAGGCTTTTTTTTTTGCAGCATACATTTATGTCCATGCTATAAAGCAAACCCGCCCAGCTGCAACGACTCCTCTGCCATGCATCGTCCTTGGCAGGCAAATGGGCACCACTCAGTGGCAGAGTTCACCAGCAATGGAAATCAAGGCTTTCCTTCTGCCATCATCTGGAATGAGCAAGTAGGGGCATATGGCCTCTGTAGTCAGGGGCCCATGACCTGGGGACAGAGGAATCCAGACAGGTCAGAACAGCGAGAGCAGCGGCTGGCTGTGTCCCAGGACTTCAGACTCTGCATCTGGCCACTTTTAAAGGAGCAAACTCATGTGCAGGGATTGATTCAGTCACCCTATGTCTGGGTGTGGGGGACAGGGGAGGAGTTGATTGCTGGGGCAGTGATGGGCGGGGGGAAGATGTTCATTACTTAGACCCTGACTAATGCCCCAAAGGTGGAGCAGGAGGAGCAGGTGATGCAAGAGGCAGCAGTGCTGGGCTGGGGAGTCTCCTGATCTAAATAGGTCCCTACACTGTTGCGTTTTGGCAGTTGCTTTCCCATCTCCACCACGGTGATTCCAGTGGTCACCACAGGGGATCAGCAGCTATGCCTCTGGGGTTCCCTGCCTGGCTGTGCCACTAACTTGCTGAGTGACCTTGGGCAAGTCACTTACCCTCCCCATATCTCAGTGGAAGGTCGGTGTGATACCTGCGTCACAAGGGGCTGGGGAGCTTTTACAGGTAAGCTTGGGCCGCACTTGAAGAGCCCCAGGCTCTGTCTACACTTCCAGCGGCGCATAGAGTGCAGGCACGATCGGAGTAACGACACTGGGAAGGGAGAGGCTCCGGCAGCGGGGAGGCAGCAGGGAAAGGCTCCAGCAGTGCCCCAGGGCACCAGCCTTTCATTGTGGCCGGGAGAGGCTCTGGCAGCAGGACCCTGCGCTGCTAATACTAGCAGCGTAGACATGGGTGGCACCGCTTGGGTGAGCAGAGCGCTGTGGAGGGCATATACCCTGCGGGTTCAGGCATGGAGGGTACTCTGTCCTCTATCCACCTCAGCTAGGTCTGTCTCCACTGCTAGTGATACCTGGCCTAGCTGGGCAGGTGGGGTCTGGACCATACATGCCCGCAGTAAGTGTTGACGTAGCTGCAGATGAAAAGCATCAGGCCTGAATTATTCTTGTTTTGTTAATAGGCTGCCAGAGCCGGGTGCTCGGTCTACACACATCACTATCTCCGTCCACATTTCAACTCTCACGTGCAGGAACCCAGCCCGCCTGGCCCTGGCGCTTGGTCAGCTCCAGAACTGGAAGATTCCTGCTTTCGGGAGGTGGTTGGGATGCCGCCCGGCAGTCCCAGGGCATTTAGAATAATTTTCAATAGCAAGTAATTTCCATATGACTCTAGCTGATCACGGTCAATTGACCCGCAGAGAACAGGGGGAAATTCACTAAATGATGAATTCATCCCAGCTCAGCCTAGCGGTGACTGCAAGAGCCATGGGGACAAACGCTGGGGGAGCAGCCAATTTACTTAGGCATGACTTCCCCATAATCAGCTGGAGGAGGAGGAGGACAATGGCATGGGGAGGCTAGATTCCCAGGCCAGACGAGACTATTATGACTACCCTCCTGCATAGCACAAGCCTGGAACGTCCGCAAATAATCCCTAAAGCAGGTCTGTTAGAAAACCCGCCAATCATCATTTAAAAATGGTCAGTGATGGAGAATCCAGCACGACCCCTGGTAAATGGTTTCAATGCTGAATTACTCTGTTAACAACGTTAACAAAGTCCTGTGGCACCTTAAAGACAACGTACGCCTTCTTTCCCATCTGAATTCTTCTAGCTTCAACTCCCAGCAATTGGATCACGTTAGACCTTTCTCTGGTGGATGGAAACCCATAATTAAATATTTGTTCCCCAGGTAGGTACTTGTAATCAAGTCACCCCTTAAGCTTCTCTTTCAGTGAAATGGACTGAGCTCTTTGAGTCTCCCCTATTAGGCATCCTTTCCAATCCTCTAATCTTTCTTGTGCCTCTTCTCTGGACACTCACCTATTTCTCCTCTTTAATTGTTAACACCAGAATGGGACACAGGAACCTAGCAGCGGTCACACCAGGGCTAAATATAAAGGGAAAATAACCTCTCTCCTCCTTCTCGAGATTCCTGTTTATTCATCTCAGGATCGCACGAGCGGACTATCAATTCCTTGGGCCCCGCCCCCAGTCTTTGTCAGAGTCACTTTTCCGGGATAGAGTGCCCCCTCCTCGAAGTATGGCTGCATTCTCTGTTCCCAGAGGTCTACGTTTACAGTGAGCTGGAGTAAAACGCCCATTGTTTGCTCATGCCCAGCTTACCAAGTGATCCCAGTTGCTGGTATCAGTGACCGTCCTCTTCATTCTTTACTACTCCCCTCATCTTTGCGTCATCTGCAGACTTTATCAGTCATGATTTTACGTTTCCTTCCAGCTCACTGATGAAAATGTTAAATAGCGTAGAGCTAAGAACAGATCCATCCAGGATCTCTCTGGAAACACATCCACACAGTGATCATTCCCCGGTTACACTTTGAGACCTATCAATTAGGCAGCTTTTAATCTGTTTAGTGTATGCCGTGTTAATTTTAGATCACCCTAGTTTTTGAATCAAACTGTCATGCAAGTCCAACCCCTTACAGATGTCTAAGTATGTGACATCAACACTATTACCTTTATCAGCCAAACTTGTCATTTCCTAAAAAAAGCGCCGGGGGTGGGGGTGGGGGGGAGGAGAGGGCTCCCTAGGAAGGAATGATGGGGGATGCCCTGAGACCACATGGTGGCATAGGGAGAACTCATGCTGTGTGTGAGGTCAGAGAGCTCATGCCAAGGTTCAGACAAGCACAGCTGCACAGGGCAATGTATTTAGTTCAAATACAGCCACTGAGAGGAGCCAGGAGCAAATGCTCAGAAGCTGTGCCCGACACGGCTTGGCTAAAGAAATACTTCAGTGTGCCGTTCTTCACTCCTTCAGAATAAATCTTCCTTCCTTACGGTGGCGTCTGCCCCATAGGACACTCACAGCACACTGCAGACTATGCATGTACAGAGGTTGTTATACCCACCACTGAAATGCAGCCACCCCTTTGGCAGCTGTTTATCAGTGCCTGGAACTCTGCAGAACAGTGCAGTGCGGAGGGGGTGGGTGGGGGGGGGGAGGGAGAGAGATTTTAATTGTAACTGCAGGGGAAGGTGAGGAGGCAGCATGTGTTGCCATGATTAAAATCCCTCCTCCTGTCAACACACACCTTGGGCTCTTTACTGATGAGAAATGGCCACCACCTCGGATTTAACCCTAGCACGAAGCACAGGCGGATACGTTCTAGCTCTTATGCAGTGGGCTCCCTTCCAAGCACTGAGCTTAGCTTAGCCCCATGCTTAGCTTGGAAGAGTTCAGGGTTCACCACCTGGGACTTACCTGCTGCTGAGCGGTGGCCCTGCCGTACAGAACACACATGTTCCTTTGCTTTCTCTGTGCTCCACCTTGTCGGAGCGCTGGTAGGAATGTTTGAGGCGCTATTGTAAAGTGCGTGGACACACTTCACGATTCCCCAGCTGTTCGAAGCGGCGTGAGAGCGAGTTGCTCGTTTAGCCCAAGTAACTGATTCGCCAAACTTTTATTGTTACTTTTCTCTTTAATCTCCCAGTCAATTGAGACATTCTTCATTACAGACTCGTACACCAGACACACGCAGATCACTGCCACAGGCTCAGATGCAAACCCAGCTTCTAAAACAAGACTAGGCCAAACATCCCCTCCTGAATTGTGCCCACACATTCACCTGTGCGTGTGTGTGTTAATTTCAGGGAGCTATTTCTTTCCCTTTAACATCAGCGGGTAATCAAATGCAGTCTAGTCGTTACTAGTCATTGGAGGGAATCTGTTTCTTAGTCCATTTACATGATCTAAATGGAACACGCTTTGCCCCCTAGACCTCCTCCCAAGCCCTTCCAAAACCACAGAAAATTACGGAAAGGATGTTTCTTCCAACCCAACATGAAGAAATTGGATTCCAAGCTATTTAATGCATGCATGAAATGCCAGAAAGAAACCCAGGCCCAACTGCTCCATCCATTACAACAAGGCAAAATGTTATAACCACGAGTGCTTGTTACGTTAACTGTCTCAGTGCTCCATACCCTGAACTTCTAGGCAATTTCGCATAAATGTAACTATCGGGTTAATGGTTTTCACAAACAAGGTGGTCTCCAATGTTGCTATTGGGACATACAGCGAAGGTAACACTGATTGTTATGATCAACATGAACAATGGTGACTTTGAGAAGTCATTGTCCCAGAGGCCACTCGAAACCACCCTGCCAGTCCTCAGGGGCCTTGCTCCCAGCGAGTCACAGCAAAGCCCATGTCCCTTTCCCACCACAGAAGGAAAAGGAGTGGGATTCTGGGGCCCAAACACAGTTCAACCATAAACACAGTGGCCTGGCCTGGCAAGTGGCATTTAAAGGGTGGGGTGGGGTTGGGAGCCATTTGGGTTTGTTCTTTAAAAACAGAGCTTCACTGGTAACACCATCACAAGGATCATGTCATGCAGCCAGACAAAACGCCTCTCTCTACTTCCCTGGCTGGCCCAGTGCCGGAGAGCGACGTGGGAAGGAGCTGGCTCAGACCGGTGTGGTTCGTCTGTTGGCTTGGTTGTTGTGCAAGGACTCCTTGAACTCTTTGGGGATGGAGTTATGGACCTGTAAAAAAGTGTGATCCCGCTCTGAGTTAAGCAGCGTCCCCATGGTCACCTTGGAAGGATCCCTGGAGAGGGTGAACAAGGAGATGTCGGTGGAGGGGATGGTGCCGAACCCTTTGCTGACAGGAGACAGATCCCTGGACCTGGGCTCCGTGGAGCGGGAGCTGGATCGCCTGCGGAACCGGTACCGGTAGGTGGGGAGACGGGAGAAGGCCGACTTCTTCAGGAGCTCGGAGTGGGACTTGGCACGGATCTGGCGGTGCTTCTCGATGTACATATGTACGGCGATCACCCCCACCATCTCGGCAATGATGAAGGACAAGGCGCCGAAGTAAAAGGACCAGCCGTATGAGTAGCTCTTCTTGGAATCGCTCTGCCCTGGGTCCCCAGCGTTCGCAGAGATATAGACTATAATCCCGATGATGTTACTGAGACCTGAGAGAGACAGACAGACAGAGAAGGAAGGAAAGGCTCCCTTTACATGTACTATAAGTCGCTGGTCTAACAGAACATCTCTAACCCATTCAGAGCAGGTCAGAGGCTCAGAACGTTTTCGACTAAGTATTTCCATCAAAGCCAAAACGTTTGGTGGCGACGTTGCAGTTTTAACAAGTTTTCGACAGGAGGTTTCTGAGGTGCAGGCTCCCTGGACACTTGACGAGACGGCGAGAGTGAGAGGACACCACCGCCCGACCGTTACTCTCCAGAAATGGAGGTCTCGACACAATTCCGTTTCGTGGAAGCGTCTGGGGTGGAACAAAAGCAAATCTGGAAACCTCAAACGTTGTCACAAAATGGAATTGTCACCCTGGGGCCACCATCAGACATCGGGGAGCTCTGGGTGGAAGCCCCATTCATTCCATCTTCTAGGGAGGTGGCTGCCTCTGCGGCTGGAGCATTTCACAGTGTGGACCAACACCACAAACACCGAGCAGGGAGAGGACTGTGAGACTTCCCCTGCTCGCCTTGTGTTTATTTCTGGTCTCTGGCGTTCAGGCTCAGGCCTGTCCCAAATCCAGAAGACTGGGACTGGTGGCAGGTGTGTTTATCATCCTGTGCCTCGGGATTTCATCATTCTGGCTAAGACCGTAAGAGTCAAGGTCTCCTCCCTGGGGGCTGCCTCCCTGAGGGGAAGCAGGGCACCCTGGGAAACTTCTGGAAGTTTCTTCTAGTGGGACATCCAGTCTGTTTTCCCTAATGGGGGCCAGCCACAGGGCATGTCTATACTGCAGCTGGGAGAGTGTCCCCCAGTTTGGGTGGACAGACGCTCTAGGTCTCCAGCTAGCATGTTGAAACGAGCAGCAGAGCTGGGGGCGGCACTCATGGGGGCTTGGGTGACACTGGTGTGACACTTAGTCTACACCTGCCATGGGGACGGAGGCCCAGTGACCTCGCTGAGGTCTGAGCGTACCCAGCCCTTCATTCCCAAGAGCTCTGTGAGTGTACGAAGAGTGGCAGAGCCGGACAGGACACCTAGCCCTGCCCCCGGGGTAAGAGGGGAGTTCAGTCTCCATGGCCAACCCTTACGCACGGACCCCCCTGCCCGAACAGACATGTAAAGCAGCAAGCGCCTCCTCCTTCAGACCCCTCCCTAAGACCCCTGGAATTTCTCTCCAACAATAGCCGGGCCCATGACCAGCTGGGAACAGGACAGAAATGGTGTGTCTGGTTTATTTATGCCATTAAATAGCCCCCACCCTACCCCCGCAACTTGTCACCAGATACACAACCAACCATGCCTGTCCCCGCCCCTCTCATTCTCCTCGCTCCCTCAGCTTCTTTGCAAGCCAGATCTTGGGCCTTGTCTTAGGGTCGAAGGTCCTTGGGGTAGGGCCCCATCTCACCATATGCCTGTTCAGCACTCAGGAGGACGGGGCCCTAATCCTAGGAGGAAGGGGGTAGAGCCATGCAGATCCTGAGCAGTCCTGACTTAGGCAGGCACTTACCTGCAGAGACAAAGAAGATTCCAGCGCTGAGAATCACATTGTGTTTGCTCTTGTAGAATTCGCTGGCGGCCACACACAGGCCCCCGAAGAACAACAAGGCCACACTCAGGATGGGGAAGATGCTGGATGCTCTCACGGCACCTAGCCGGGGGAGAGGAGAACGGCCCCATCAGTGATCATTCGCACGGGCTCACGGGCCCCGTGAAAATGCACGTGCCGCTCCTTGGCAAACCAGACACTAGTGACGGAATGGCTCCGTGCCGGGGAGGTTGGCGTCTCTGATTCTGCTCCCATTAAAATCACTGGCAAGAATCGTAACACTGGAGAAGTACCAGGCTGGAAGGGACCTCGAGAGGTCATCTAGCCCTGACCCCACACTGAGGCAGGACCAAATAAACCTAGACCATCCCTGACAGGTGTTTGTCCAACCTGCCCTTAAAACCCTCCAAAGATGGGGATTCCACCTCCCTGGGAAGCCTGTTCCAGTGTTTAACTATCCTTGTTGTTGGAAAGATTTTCCTAACATCTAACCTCAATCTCCCTTGCTGCAGATTAAGCCCATCCCTTCTTGTTCTACCTTTAGTTGACATGGAGAACAACTGATCACAGTCCTCTTCATAACGTCCCTTCACCTATTTGAAGAGTGTTATCAGGTCCCCGCTCAGTCTTCTTTTCTCAAGACTAAACATGCCCATTCTTTTGAACCTTTCTTCATAAATCAGGTTTTCCAAATTTATCGTCATTTTTGTTGCTCTCCTCTGGACTCTCTCCAATCTGTCCACATCTTTCCTAAAACAGGGTGTCTGAAATTGGACACAGTTTTCCAGCTGAGGTTCACCACTGCTGAGTACAGCGGGATAATTACCTTCTGTCTCTTATATATGACCTCCCTGTTAATAGACCCTGGAGTGTCATTAGCCTTTCTCACAACTACATCACACTGTTGACATCTTCAATTTGTGATCCACTCTAACCACCAGAACCGTTTCTGCAGCACGGCCACCTAGCCAGTTTCCCCCCATTTTGTATTTGTGCATTTGATTTTTTCTTTCATTGACTCTTGCTGATTTCAATCATACATGCTCAGGAGCTCGGTCTCAGTCGTGGGTGCTGGGAGGACTGAAGGTGCACTGAGCTGGTTATGACTCCTTGATGCTGTGCCAGCCTGGTGTGAGTTAGAGAAGCCTAGAAGCTGCTCTAACTTATGCCACTAAGGGACCTCAGGGCAGTGGAGGGTCACTTTCCTCCAGTACACACTCCTTTTGCCACGATCGGGCGGGGTCAGTTGGTGCAGGTGCTGACTCCACCAGGTTTATGCTAAAGGAGAGTTCCCCTTTGCAAGGATAATTCCCTGTTGGCTGCTTCTGTGCAGAACCTGGCCCTTTGCACGGTGTGAGCACCACAAAGGGTTAAGAACATAACCCAGGGTCTCTAACGAAGTTTCCAATAATAATGAAAGTCCCAGAGCTGCCAGTGGGTCTGCCCAGACCTGCAGGATTGGGGCCTAAGGTCATCACCACTGAAAGGGCCAGCTACTGCCCTCCAGGACAAACGCACTCCGTTCCTTCCCCAGGCCTTCCATCTGTGTCACTCTCCCCCCCACCCCTCCGCTCAGGGCCGGTGTAACCACTAGGCGAACTAGGTGGCTGCTGACTTTAATTCTGCCCGGGGAACAGCTCTGCAGACAGGTGACTTCGGGACTTGCTTCCAGGTCCATGAGCAGCAGGGCCAACCCCAACCACCTTCAGTAAGATGAATCAGGCCCCTCAAATCAACAATTTGTCTTACAAACCATGAGATTCTAAAATGAACAAAGTCTGGTTCTTTTTATTTGCTTCCTGGGCTTTGAGCCTTGCGGGGTCAGGTTTTCCAGCTTCCCCCCCGCAACCAGCAGGGATAGAAATGTACCTTTTATTTTAAACTGAAAGGTTAGATTCTGGTATAATCACATGACTCCAGGTGCTGAGGCTTTAGGAAAAACATCACTTCTCGTGAGACTGGGGATAGCACTGAGACTAGTGGTACTGCCGACCCCAAGCATTCAAAAATCATGGGTCAGATCTCCCCACATAATGAAATCAAGAGATTTTACTGAAGAATACATCTGGAGTTCTTTTTATTTGCCCTCTGGGTATTCCCAGACATGCTTTCCAGCTTTTTTCCACATGAGGACTAGAAATGTACTTAAAAAAAAAAGAAATCTGAGACTCTCAAACAACACCATGACTCCAAGAGCTGGGGCTTTATGTAAAAAGCCTTTCCTCTCTTTAATTCTCTTCCACGCTTCAGCCAAGCCATTTCAGTACCAGCTTTGGAGGCATTAAGCCCAGGAAGTTACAGAGAACAGGCCTTTTTGCCTTTTTAAATTGGACTTGCAAAGGTTTAGGCCTCCAAAATGGTCAAAGTTAATTAATTCAGCAAAGTACTATCTGCTGCTAAAGTAAAGGCATTTACTGGGCTGGGCTCATGTTTGGGGCTCTCTTCTCTCCATTAGGCCTGTTAAAATAAGCCCAGGGAACATAGAGCAGCCCCATTCAAATGCAATTCTGTTTTTTTTTGTTTTGTTTTTTAAAAAAAGGCTTCCCCCTGCATTTTTTTTACAAGAAGAAGTTAAAAGCTAAGCTGCTAAAACAAAAACGTTTGCAGATGCCTGATGTGTGCGCATAGCTGTGCTATTGTGCATGCTTGTGTGTGGGTGTTGGGTGCGCATGTGTGAGTGAACATGTGCGTTTGCAGTGTGTGCGCAGAGATACAATGTTTCTTTGCACATGTGGGTGCATATCTACCTGCGAGTTTGTGTGGATCTGTGTTGAATGCCTAGGTGTCCATTTGCATGATTGTGTTTCCATGTTTAATTGCATGCACATTTGTGGAGGTGTAAAAGGGATGCGGCCCCTTCTCTCAGAATCTGGCCCACCTCCACTATTAGGGCCCTTTCACATAAACACCCTTTCGTTTGCTAGATTTCCTGATCGGGTGGAAAGGCCAGGCACCCCGGAAAGCTGGAGGGTTCTGCATTTCCTGTGAGGTCTGCCAAGTCTGTTTTCATTCAATCTACTTGCAATTGACTGCTGTTGGCAGAAGACACGCCAGAGGCTTCAGATCCTCACCTCACTGAATGCCAACAATTTCCAGAGCCGGCTGCGGAAAGGCAGGACACAAAGGAGGAGAGGAATCACTGTAAAAAATCAACAACCCCTCGCAGCAAAATTGCAAGGGCCTAGCTCCTGACTCTGCCACAGCTGCAGGCTTCCTGGGAGTGAGGATACTGGGCATCTTCCAGGACTGGGCCTGGGAAATGGCGGGACAGATTTGAAAGAGGACAAAGAAGAAAAATGCGTAAAGAGGCCCATCAGATGTGACATCGTTACACCAACAAACAGAAGGTGCCGTCCAGTCAGGAGGCCATGAACCGTAGGAGGACCTTTGCTGATCTGCCTCTGTAATTGAACGGCAAGAACCAGGTGGTGTTGGTTCAGGCAGCAGAAAGGACAGCTCCTAGCCGGGTCTGGGCATCCCAGCCAGCGCCACAGAGGGGTAGAGGCAGAGCTGGTGTCAGTGTGTCTGTATATTAAGGGAATGAAAGGAATGGCCAGTATTCAGGGAGGGAGTCACCGTTTTGGAGAGTGATATTAATAGTTCCTAAATTCTCTCTCTAGATTCGTAGAGCCGCTGCGCTCCCCCGAGGGTCTGAGTTCACGCCAGGAGGGAACAAGCAGAATCGCAGTGGGCCCAGTGTGGACACAAACTTACGCAGGAGGTACTCGGACGTGTCTTGTTCATAATCCGAATCTTCCGGGAAATGATCGATTTTTTTACACACTCCTCGGAACGTTCCTAAGGAAACACAAACCCAATGGATGCATCAGTGGGGTTTTCAAGGTCTCTCCAGATGGCTCAAGGAGGGCTCGAGACCCACTCTGGGGCTGAGCAGAGAAGGCGCAACGGAAAGTCCACAAAGCCACCTCCCTGCTACACACAGCTACCATCTGGCTGGCTTCCCTCTGGGTTTAACACCAGCAGCCAAGCTACCCCGGGTGCCTGAGGATCTGATTTTAAAACTTCTCCCCTCCCTGGTGGCCGTGGCCTGGGAGGCCTTCCCCAAGATCTGGCTTCCAAGTGCCTTCCGTCCATGGGGCAGGTTGCTTTGGCCACTAGGAGACAGTCACCACTCCAGCCTGGCCAGTTACTGTTTCCCTTGGCAAGGCAGCCTGCTGTGCTACAAATAGCAGCATCCCTTGGCTGCCTTGACCACCTCTGCCTGAGTCACGTCCTCTCTCTGTTACGGCCTCCCGCTGCCCAGCCGTGGCCCCTGAGCAGGTGGGCTGGGTTGTGGCCCTAGCTAGTCCCCCGTGGAATCCTAGGCCCTGGAATCTCTCGACGAGGATTCATGAAGCCCCAGGCACCTGGTGCAAAGATCCTTTACCACGGCCTGTGGCCTCTCGCTCATCCCCACGTGGCCCAGGTAGGAGGGATCCATGCAAACAGCTCCACCTGCTGCCCATCGCTGAGCTCCACCCCACGGAGAGCTGCTGCGTAAGCACCAGCTTCCCCGCAACTAGAGGCTGTGTCAGTGAAGCTCTGTAGTGTTTCCACTGCGCTCAGGCAGGGCCTTGGCGCTAACCAGGGCAGGATCTGCCCCACCTTCATTTGCTTTCCCTCTGGAGCAGCCATTTGAGTGATCACATTCTGTGCCCCCGCTATTCCTCTGCACGGGTAACTGGGAACGACACTCCCTTGTGCTGCCTGCCCTACCCCTTTCCTGAGCACCTGGGTGGTATTTCTGGGGGCTGTGTCCCCCACCCCCGATGAGGAAGCAATGCCTGTAATTATTCTGCAAAGCATGCTGGGACATCGATGAGGGAACCGGAGGTGCTCGGGAGCTGCCGCTCCTCCGCCTTGAAGTCGTTCCCATCATAGGCAGTTAGGTTCAATGGCTCTCAGAACCCCCCACCCTACAAATGATTCCAGCGCCCCAGGGCTGGGATAGTGAAAATCACCCTATAAATGTAAACTGTGCTTATTTCTTCTAATAGTCCCAGGCCCTGCTATTGTTACTGATGCCTGACGGGATTCAGCTGGCCTGTGTAATGGATCTAACCTGAGCGCGTTGCCCTCGGTCTGGCCAGCAGCGGTGCAAAATGATTGCACTGTTGTCCTGGGATCTATTCTCAGCCCTGTTATTATTCTGCAGTTATGTAGAGCCTGCCTTTGGCTAGCATTCAACCGAGTCTCACTTTCCTCCCAGTGTGATATACAGATGCACTTGTCTCAGAAGCTGGCTGGTGCAAAGCACGCTGTTCCAGCATTGATGGACAGAAGGGCATGAATGAACATTTATAAGCTCAAATAAAGCAGGCCAGGCAACAGTTTGGTCTCACTGCCCGCCCACTTTGAGCAAATCCTTCCCTGGGTTTTTAGTGGAGACTCATTCAACGGGGCTGCAGATAAAATCCTCCCAGCCCTTTCACTCCAAATTCTCTCATTTGAACGGAAAACCCTGCAAGTGAGGAGCCCACCTGTTACCAGTTGGGAAAACTTTCCCAGGCATCAGCCCTGCCACTGCGTCCATCTGAGTCCAGGAGGTTAATGTCAGCTCCTCCCAGGCTAAGTTCTGGACTGCTCTGCTAGATAACCCAACAGAGACCTCGATCGCCAAGCTGGGCACACCGGCATTCAAAGAGATCAGCCCCTCTTCCTCACAGTGTGGCCTTTTTGCTCTAGCTACTTATCTGGCAAGAGGAGCACTGCTGAGCTGCTGGCCTGCAAACGCATTGTGTGAATGGACAGACAGAGAGACCAGGATCCCGAGCAGGGGCAGTGGGTATCATAGGCCAGGGGAGGCTCCTCCTCGGTCAATAGGAGCGGCCAGGGGACTGGTCTCCCTAGAACGGGGTGTTCACGCGCTGCCCAGGATCTTCAGCACATGTCAGCTAGAGATTCATGGGAACCTGTTTGAATAGAATAAGGTCTGGGCCAAATCTTTGCCCAAAATACAGATTTTTCTGTATTATAAATGATAATATGATAAATCCAGTTAAACTTTAAACAAACAAAAGGCCCTGCGAACACCCTCATCTCCGGCTGCTTCCCCCTGCCGCTCCCCTTGGATCCATGGGAGAGCTGCTGGGAAGGTCAAAGGCAGCAGGACAGCGGCCTGGCTGGGCTTCAGACAGGACTGGGAATAAAGGAGTCACGGGAAAGGCTGGTCTCATGGGACAGATTCTGAGATGAGTTGCGCAGGGAATGTTGACGCTGCAATTGCCACTGGAGAGCCCTAGTCGGAATACACCCGACATCACTGGAACGGGATCTTCCCTCAATGTTATTAAACCACCTCTCCGAGAGGGGAGAGCTCTGCTGATGGAAGAATTCTTCCGTCGACCTAATTACGTCGCACAGGGCACAACATTTTTCACAGCCCCGTGTGCCATTGCTAGGGTGAGCTCGTTTTTAGGTGATCAGGCCACAGATGCAAATCCGGAGAACAGTGTAACCCAAACCAGGATCCCCTTAGGGCCGGTGGAAAGAATTCCTGCAAAACTTCTTTTTCATTGGAATTTGCTGATTTGTCAAACTTAAAAAGTTTCACAGTCTTATTTCAGCCGAGTTCCTCTTTAAGCCAAGGCGGCTTCAAACCCTGCCTGCCAGGAACACTTCCTTTGGAAATCTGCCTGGTTTCATGCCTGCTCCCCTGCCCAGCTCCTTGGGAGTGACCCAGTGGACTGCTGGAGACCCCAGGACTTCCATGGTCTGGGGCTCTGGGGCAGCCCACCCGGCAGATTGCCCCTTGGCCAGGGATCCCAGAGCTTCCACGGTGTGTGGCAGCCTGCCAGATGGCCTGCCCCAGGGCTTCCAGGCTCTGCAGGGTGTTCTATCCTTGAGCCAGGGCTCCGTTTCCTTTTGCAGAGAATTTTGAAATTTTGGGGGTTATTCCAAATTTTTATGGAACCAAATTTTTAAATCTCGAACTCCTCCGGGAAATACGATGACCTTTCTCTGCCCAGCTCTAGTCCTCTCCTTAATACTCCGGGAAATGCGATGACCTGTCTCTGCCCAGCTCTAGTCCTCTCCTTAATACTCCAGGAAATGCGATGACCTGTCTCTGCCCAGCTCTAGTCCTCTCCTTAATACTCCGGGAAATGCGATGACCTTTCTCTGTCCAGCTCTAGTCCTCTCCTTAATACTCCGGGAAATGCGATGACCTTTCTCTGCCCAGCTCTAGTCCTCTCCTTAATACTCCGGGAAATGCGATGACCTTTCTCTGCCCAGCTCTAGTCCTCTCCTTAATACTCCGGGAAATGCGATGACCTTTCTCTGTCCAGCTCTAGTCCTCTCCTTAATACTCCGGGAAATGCGATGACCTTTCTCTGCCCAGCTCTAGTCCTCTCCTTAATACTCCGGGAAATGCGATGACCTGTCTCTGCCCAGCTCTAGTCCTCTCCTTAATACTCCGGGAAATGCGATGACCTGTCTCTGCCCAGCTCTAGTCCTCTTCTTATATTTACAACCACAGATGTTTGCGCTGGCACCCCAATCCAGCATCACACTCCAGCATGTGCTCAGTTCATCTCACTGAAGTCAACTGGGCCTGCTCAGATGCTCAAAGAGAAACACACACTTGAAAGCTTTGCTGGATACAGGCCCGGGGGGGCACCCAGTGCTCCATGCATATCTCCGGCTCCTCCCGTTTTTCACTAGTGTAACTGCACTAGCTGAAGTGAAGTTACTCTGGATTTACACCAGTGTAACTGAGATCAGACCTGACTCCCAGAAGCATCTTCGAGAGAACCCTCTGAGTCATCTCAGACTCCTCTACATGGCTGCTGCGTGCACTGCCAGGGAGAGAACTAACCACGGGGAACAGCACAGCGGCCGTCGCTAGCAGGTGCACATGCAAGTCCGAGCAGGGAAGAGAAACGATCCCATGGGACTATCTGAACAATTCCTATTCCACAACAGAGCTCAGATTTCAACCATTCAATTCAATTCAGACTGTCAAAAATGCAAATAAGTTCCAATCCTGAGTAAATTGAAGGAAGCTGTAATTTGTTTAACACATCTACAGTGCACACACTGACTCAAACGCACCCCGATCCAGCACACACTCACACCACACACATCCTGACCCAGCATATGTCCACAGTGCCACTAGAAACACGTTCCGACCCAGCACAGGCATGTGCCCCCCAGTGCACACCCACACCCACTCACCATGTACACACAGACCCTCTCTACACACCCCTCCACACAAGGGCCACGTGCAAAGTGGTAGAACCCTTCATCAGTCAGCGGTTCGTACACGGCTCAAACAGAGAGTCTGGTTCTTTGCTGCTGATTAAGAAACAAGGATCCTGCGTTAAATGAGTCTAAACGTTACCGTGGCTGCACTTAGACATCAATTTATAACCTTCTTTGCCTCCTTCAGTCCATTGGCTTCATGCGCATCTCAAAGCCACACCATGTCTGAGCTCTGTTCTGCTCAATGTAGAGCTGCCCTTTGTGCCTTGTAATGGTTGTAAAACTCCTGTTAGCGAAGAGCGCTGGGCACAAGATCTTCCCCAAATGCACTGACTCACTCAGAGGCTGAACAGCTCCGTCTGTAATAAACTCCTGGGCAGGGTCAGGGGCCAGCATTCACTATCTGATTAGAGAGAGAAAAATACATTTTCACTTGATACAGTGTGGGGGAGAAGTTTGGAGACAAAGTCAGTCGATCGGTGCTGTGTGCAATGAGAATACTAATTTCCCCGGGCTCTATCTCTTTTGAAGTTCTCCATGTCAGTCTAAACCAGCATGGGAAGCCATGGCCGGTGTTGGAGCATGGCCGAGCATCAGGCTGGCTGATTCAGCCACGAGGCGGGTCCAGACCTGGCTGTGGGGAACCCTGTCTGGCTCTCAGCTAGGCCTAATGGATGACTGGCCAAAGGACGCAGGAATGGGGAGTGGGGAAGGAGGTTGGGAATGGAGAGGGCTAGCCCACATTGCTTCCCATGATGTTTCACATTCCACAGTGTTTCATGCATGTTGACATGTCACCTATTTTGAGTTCCTGTGTTGTGTGTGTGTGTTTTGGGGACTGTAACGTACAGAAGGAGCCATTCCACAGTAGTGTAGACAGGAAAAATACACCAAGAACTGAACAAGATTCACAAAGGGATTGTGCATTTCTAGGGAGCTCAAGAGTACCCATGTTGTTGTAATTCATGCCAACAGCCCTTTTGGCAGGGACACGAAACCTCCAGCTTCAGGGCTTTAGAGAGCAGGAGAAGACCTAATGAGGGGGGCACATAATCCCGAGGCTGCTGCTGTGTGTGTGTGTGGGGGGGGGGGTCTTCCACCATCCCCCAAAGCAGCTGGTGTGGGCCACTGCCAGGCACAGGATAGGGGGTAGATGGACCTTGGGTTAAAACCATCTGGCAATTCCTTGGTTCCTAATCCTGGTATAGGAAGCACGTCCCTTCTCGGGCATCCACTGCTACTGACAGGGGAGCAAATGATTGGGAAATTGCAATTCCAACCGCCCCCATCCCATCCTCCCCTCCCCACACACACTCTTCTGGAGCAAAAAATATGATGACAAACTGCCCGGCTGACAGGGTGGGGAAGAGCGGTGTCTTTCCTAATGCCTGCGAGCTGCCTGGACACCACGGTGGTGGGCATGGGATGAGAAAACAGCTCCAGGAAGACAAGTTGGCTGCCCGAGTTCTAACTGAGGCAGCAGTCGGGCTGCCAACCCTCCAGGACTGCCCTGGAGTCGCCAGGGAATAAAACTCTGTTTAATCTTTAATTAAAGATTCCGCTGTCATTTGATGGGCCCTCCGGGAATACGTCCAGCCGAAAGTGGCAACCCTACGCAGTGGATCCAGAAGACACAACTGCAGCCCACAGCAGGCCGTGGTGGACGCACTGGCCAAAGCAGGCCAGCTCTCTGGCTTTCCTTGGTAGCCTTCGCTCTCCCGTCTGCCATCCTGCATGCTGAGCGTGGGTTGCTGCACCATGGGCCAGAGCAGAACCTGCTCAGCAGGGAGCGAGGAAGGCGGGTGGGACATTCACTCTGCTGGGATCTGGACAGAGCTGTCTCCGGGAAGGTCTGTAGGGCGCATGTGCAGAGGGGACAGGGTCCATAGAGGTCACCGAGATCTCAGGACCGGGCTGCAGGGAAGGGGCCGTCCCAGGGAGAAAGGAGGCTATTGAGAGAAGGAACATTCAGTTCAGTGGCGGTTCCTGGGCTCATGAGAGCATGGAGGGTAACCAGGCTCCTGACACACCCTGATGTCCTCCCCTCTACAGGGGCTCTGGGCAGGGCCGGCGACAGAAATTTTGGGGCCCCCTACTCTGATCGTTTGGGCCCCTCCAGCCCCCTCCCAGCCTATTCTCCTTCCCCCCCTGCCTGACCCGGCCCACCCAACCTAATCTCCTCCCCCAGCCTAACCTGCTCCCCTCCCCACCCATCCCTGCCTGGCCCACCCTGCTGTTGGGGGTGATCTTCCTTTACCCCTGCCCAGCCTCCCCCCACCAAACCTCCTTCCCTCCCGCACCCACGCCTCGCCCACCCCATCCAGCCTAGTCTCCTGCCCCCCTCCCTGCCCAGCCTGGCCTCCTCCCCGCTGGCTACCAGACATACCAGCCAGCGCTTCCCCCACCCAGCTGACAGTGGCTCCCGCCTGGGAGCCACGGCCTGAGAGAGCGAGAGCCTGGGAGCGGCGCGAGCCGCCCTTGCTGCTCTCCCCCCCCCTCCCCGCGCGAGACCCTGCGGCTGGCGATGGAGACGCCGCTGCTGTGACCAGCCGCAGGAGCGCGAGAGCCCGCACCAGGCCCGGCGACAAGGGGGGACGACTACGGGTACAGCTGTGTACCGGGCCCCGGAATTAAGGGTCCCCCCCTTAAGTCCGGGGCCTGGTACAGCTGTACCCGTAGTACCCCCCTGTCGCCGGCCCTGGCTCTGGGTCAACTCTGGGGGAGGAGATCTGGCTCCCCGCTGGGTTTGGATGGGGGAACAAAGTGCCTGGAGCTGGAGTCCCCGAGGAGCTGCAGGAGGAGGGTGCTAGGGCCCAGCCGGACAGACTGAAAGGGACCGAGGCGCTGGGTAGGTCACGGTGCACCCGCGGGAATGGAACCTGGCTCCGAGGCAGGGGAATGGTCAGAAGAGAGGGAGCAGAGGGAGCGAAGGGGTGAGAAAGGGCCCCCGGGAAAGGAGTCGAGGGCGGGTGTGAGAGTGACAGACAGACGGACCAACCAAGAGCTCTGGCTCCCAGCTGCCGTGGAATCGGCGCGCGCTCCCCGAGCTGCCCGTCACCCAGCGCCCCCCCCCCCCCGAATCTATTTTATGCTCTGACATTTATCTAGGATTTTTTACTCCACGCTATTCATTAACCCAAGATAGTTACCGTGGCAACCGTTCAGTCACATGATACCCAGAAAAAAAAATTGCCCAGCTTTGGAGCAAACACCAAAACAGTTTAATTCAGAGGGAAAGATCCTGGAGCCCAACGCCCCCTCCTCCCGCCCCAATGCTGATGGCTTCCCCAAAACACAGGCCTGGCCTTCTCCCCTCTCCCTGGTTCAGGAGCCCAGGGGATGGGGACAGCCAGAAGGTAGCCCCATTTCTCTGTCAGCCCTTTGTGTGTATTTCTCGCTGTCCCCCACCCCAGACAGGGTGCTCTGGGAAGAGGGAAGCTGCAGGAGCGTCCGCATGTGCCCAGAATCCAGGCGGGGGGAACCGGGGCGCCTACGAACAGAACCCCCCTGCTTGTGATTCTGGGGCTTGCAAACTGTCTCCAAGTAATTCCACAGATGATGCATGCAGCGGAGATGCCACTGTCACTGCTTAATGCAGCTGAGTCATTGTGCTGAGTTTAATTCATACATGGGCCAGGAGGGACTGAGCAAAGGCAGAAGGCTTCTGCCATTATTCACCCTCTGCTTAGCTGTCCCTGTGGTGAATCTTGGTAATTTTCTCTCCCTGTTCATGTGAATTTTGATTAGGTAACTTAGCTTATCACTGCACACAATACTTCCCTGGCCAGACCCCTGGAAATGACAACTGCCTGCTATCTACCGGAATGGCAGCTTGTGTGACGCTGCCCAGGGAGACTCTCGGGCTAGAAGAGTGGGTCCACTCCAGAGAGAACCAGGGCTTTCCTCATCTGCTGCAGCAGCAGGACTAACTCTTCTCTCTGCTTGTCTTAATCTTGGTGCATGGGACGTTGTATTCAAGGGCATACCAGTGGACCCCAGGAAAGCTGGAACAGGATTCAAAGCAAAGTGATTTTGAGCTTCACTGTAATTTGTAGACATATTTTGCAATCAAGGACAGGAGAACTGGTTTGGATCACATAAGCAGCATCTTGAAACATCACCCAAATGAGTGTTCCTCCCCCAGGACTGCTCAAGCCCATACCTAGATCCTCTTTTCCCAGATAGAAGGGAGGTGGGAGTGGCTATCTAGGCAGGGTAGTGATCCTCCTGCCTCACTGGCTCTGTCTACACTCGGAAAACTTTCCATAAATGTCCTGGGGTTGCCATTATTGGCTCAACAATCCACGTTCTCTGCCTTGGGAGTTTCCGTGAATGGGCTCCGAGCAGGGTTACATGGCATGGTGCTCGGATCGCTGCCAGCGGCCTGCCTACGCTATGGATCCCACCACGGCTGACACGGGTGGAGCTGAATCAGAGTGGGGCGTTCTTTGAAAACGTCCACTGTCGTGCAGCCGGGATCAGTGAGTCAGCAGAACGGACTGAATCCTTTCAGGGCAGGATCGAGGCCAACGACCGGGCAGAGAGATTCAGGCAGACGCTGCCAACCTCCTGCAGATGGTTATAAAGAACCTGCGGCAGAAGCTCAATTTTCCCTGCACTGGCCCACTGGATCCACCACTGGCTACTCCCCGGGGCTGTCTGGCAAACGTGCTAACTGGCTGTGCTCTCTCAGCTGGCCTCCGGGTGACTCCCTGCTCTCCAGAGCCCCTCCGACGGATGCAGGGGCAGTGGCCTCATTACCCGCCAGAGAGAGAAGAGCTCCTTTCTCCAGGGAGCTGCTAATGGGGTTTTACTTGGGGAAGATTTTGTCTAGATTGCAAAAGTGAGGGGACGGGGGGAGAGCCTGTGTCAGGGTTGGTGCGTTCGCTCTCTCGCTCTCACGCACACGGTCACTGCCTCAGTGCTCCAGCCCGACATGCTCTCTGGGGACCTAGTTTAAAGCCCTCCTTACTAGGTTGGCTTTAGGGAATGTGGGAATGTGGCTGCTGGATTGACCTGGACGCTAGCTCGGACTCTGCCGGCGTTCATCCCCTCCGATGGGTCAGGCCCAGCCCCAACCCGCTAACGCTTGTGGCGATGGCAGAATCCACAAGCCAAAGCCACGCCCGGCTTTCCCCCAAGCTCCGATTTTCAGGGGTGCTTGGAGCTTCTGTCAGAACCCGCCTTTTCCCTCCCCAGTGTCAGACCTAATAACAGAGCCAGTATCTCCAGGAAGAGAGGCCTGAAAGGGGCTTTGCATGCGCTCCCCTCAGCCTCCCGCCCAACAGTAATGCTGCAGTAACACCCTCAGAAAAACCAAATCCCCTTTGGAGGCCTGTGGACATGGCTGGAGAAGAAATGGGGGGGGGGGGGCCTTAACAGTGAACCACGGAGCTCTGAGAAAACAATCGAATGTTTGTGACCCGGAGTCAGTGCGATCTCTTCAGACGTAATCCCCCTCCCCCCTCCAGGCTGGGCAATTCAGGGGCCTGCATTTCCTCTGCACCAGGGACCCCCGGCATCGCTAACGCCTAAAGCGGGGCACCCTGCATGAAATGGGCACTCACCAGAAAAGTGGGGTGGCCCCCATGAGAGGGTAACAGCCACGCTTCCTAGACCCCCAGCTGCAATCCAGCCACTAGGCCAAACAATGGGCCCAGGGTGTTAACAATGTAAGAACAATGACAGGCAGCCACCTTTGGGTAACTGTTGCTTCATTCCCCTACACCAGTGGTTCTCAGCCGTTTGTAGTGACAACCCCTTTCACACAGCAAGCCTCTGAGTGCAACCCCCCGCCCTTGTAAATTAAAAACAACGATTATAAATGCTGGAGGCCACACAGGGTTTAGGGGGAGGCTTGTGAGACCCCAGGTCATAACCTTATGACCCCCTCAGGGGTCCCGACCCCCAGTTTGAGAACCCCTGCCCTACACTGGTATAGTGCATGGACATGAATATATGTGTGTGTGTGTGTGTGTGTGTGTGTGTGTGTAAAAATGTACTGCCCTCTAGTGGGTGCAATCAGAACTGCTCAACTGTGTGTCAGAGCCCTATGCTAAAAAGAGCTGAGGGAGATTCTCTATTAGCTCATATATGAGAAGGGCCTGTAGTTTGGCACAAGGTGACACAGGTTCTAGCCCCACAGCGGCTATGACCATTGCACACAGAGTGGTACCCATCAGACCTGAGGCATGTATTTGGTACCATACCCTTCCTTTCCCAGAGCATTCTCTTGAGGTTTCCAGGGACCTTCACCCTCACGAGCATGTTACCTTTGTGAATGAGGAGTGCTTTCCTTTGCATCTATACCATTGTGACCCAGATACTGAGATGTGGGGGAAGGGAGGTGAGCTTGCTGGATGCCCAGGGACCTAGGAAATATGTTGCAATCCTTTTCATTTCTCCATCACCAGAATTGTGCTCTGCCTGCCTCAGGAGACGCTCCCCCAGAAAGCCCCGTCAGACTAAATGTCAACAATTCAGCAGCCAGACAGGGCAGTAAAAAGCCAATGGGAGGAAGTGCCTGGTGTGAAATGTACAAACTGGGGAGCAGAGAGAGTTCACCCGTGAACCCTCCCCTCTCCAGCTGAGAGTTCAGCCTTGTTCTGCCTCTCCCCCATCGCGCTGTATCGACCAGGAAGGCGGCGCTGTCACTCGAACGCCTGGCTGGGCACCGTGGCATTATGCTCGACCATCAGTTTGTATTAAATGGGAGACAGGGTAACTGCACACAAACAGCGCTGCCTGCCCCAGGATCTCCTCTGAGCTCTGACGAGAGGGCTGTTCAAGGAACCTGTCAGCCCCAGGTAAAGGCAACAGGAGTAGCTCAGGCTAATTAACTGTGTTGTCAAGACTCACGTCACTACACCCAGCATCAGAACCGGCTGGCAGCTTCAGCAGAGAAGCGAAGAAGCGTAGGCCCTGGAGCCCGACCCGTTTGGTCGCCCTTGGAGATGAACCCTCTGGCTCAGATTTTCCGAAGTGATCGGTGCCAGGGGGTGCCTGGATTTGGGGTTCTCCACTCAAGACCCCATGAAAGCCACTCGCTCAGCACTTTGTGCGAATCAGCTTCCTTGGATGGGTCTCAAGTTGGGCCTCCAAAATGGCTAGTTACTTCTGAAGCTCATGGCTGCTGGGTCCGGGCACAGGCACATCCATGGGGGGTACGTGCAGCTTGCGCGGGCTCCGTGCTGGATCAGTTCGGTGGAGATGGGGAGGATTTCAGGCTCCAGAGGCACCCCCAGGGTCCAGCACCTTTCTCAGCACCAACAGCCTGATACACGATCCACTGAAGTCCCCGGAAAGACTAAAGAATACTGTCTATTGACCTCAGTGGGCTTTGGATCGGGCCCTATACATTCACGATCCCCTGCGCTACTCCAGTGTTCACGTGTCCTTTGTGAGCTAGGGCCCTGTCTCAATGACCGGTCCATGGACTAGCACCAGTCCCGGAGATCTCCCTGTCCCAGGTTAGGAAAGCAGCAATCCCGTTCCTGGTATCAAAAAGAACCACTGAGCTACAGGACAGGCCCCGCAGCATTGCCATTTACTAGTGGGAATCTCAATCACATTTGCAGATTCTTCCGAGAAACTCTTCACTTGCAACCACTGTGCCCATCAGTTTGATCATCTGGGCAGCAGGGACTTTTCCCAATTACTATCTTACTACAGTGAGCCCTGCCCACTAGGGAGCATTGTTTTTAATTTCGACGAGCAGGACTCATATAGAGCAATTTGTATTTCCCGGACTTTAAAAAGAAACCCCCCCCTCTGCTAGTCTCTTCTGTTCTGGTTCTTACCCCACCCTCACCACTATCGCATCTGAGCATCTTCCCGTTGTACATTAAATGATAGATCGTTAACATCTGGCATGTTTGGTTCTCTCTCTCTCACATCAGCGGAGCGGTTTGCTTTGATAGGGTTTTTGACTGGGGTTGTTTTAGTCTGTACTGAATCAGAGAGGTAGCCGTGTTAGTCTGGAATAGCAGAGGTAACAGACTGTCCTGTGGCACCTTAAAGACTAACTAAAGTATTGAAGCATAAGCTTTCATGGGCTAATACCCACTTCATTGGATGTAAGCAGAGGACTCCACTGCTTGCATCCAACGAAGTGGGTATTAGCCCACGAAAGCTTATGCTTCAATACTTTAGTTAGTCTTTAAGAGTCCCGTGGCACCTTAGTCTGTACTGATTTTTGCTGTTGGAATACACTGCTATTGTGTTTAGATCAGAGAGGTGATTAGAGTGTTGCTAACCCTCATGATTTTATCTCAAGGCTGGTGATATTTAGTGTTTTTCATACAGCCCTAGATTCCAGAGCAACATGGATGCACCAGAATCTCCGCCGTCATTAACAAAAATACATTTCTAGCTCTCATGTCAGTGGAGATAAGCTTGAAAACAGAAACCCGAAAGGTTCAGAAGTCAGAAGAAACAGAGAACTGCAGAGGTGCAATTTTAAAAATCCTGTGCTTTTCAGCTGATTTCATGATTTTGGGGGACTGGGCTCCTGATTTTGGAACCCTCGGGAGTGGCCACGCTGCCGATATTGGTTTTAGCATGCAAAGCCATGGATTGGGTTTGGAAAAATGAGGACAAGATCTTCCCTAAATGAGAAGAAAATCTCCATCCCCCTGCATGTTGGTAAAGGACTCAGCCAGAAGGAGGAAATACCTTGCGTGAAGGTCTGAACTTGAGACCTGAGGTCTGTATGCACCCCACTAAACTCGGGCTAGTTAAGGATAACAATGCCAAGTGTTTTTCATCAGTGATCAGTGATGGATCAGTGATCAGTGATAATGCCAAGTGCTTTTCATCAGTGATGGATCAGTGATCAGTGATAACAATGCCAAGTGCTTTTCATCAGTGATCAATGATGGAAGTACTTTGCAGAGGAGGTCATCATCCCATTGTAAAGATGGGGAAACTGAGGCACAGAGAGATTAAGGGAATCACCCAAGGTCACCCAGCAGACCAGCGGCTGAACCAGGAATAAAACCCAGTTTTCCAAGTCCCAGCCCTCTATGGCAGGGGTTCCCAAACTGGGGTTCAGGACCCTTCAGGGGGTCACATGGTTATTACAGGGGAGGGGGGCTGCAAGATGTCAGCCACCACTGCAAACCCCGCTTTGCCTCCAGCATTTATAATGGTGTTAAATATATAAAAAGTGTTTTTAATGTATATATGGGGGGAGGTGTCGCACTCAGAGGCTTGCTACGTGAAAGGGGTCACCGGTACAAAAGTTTGAGAACCAGAGTTGACGGGGAGAGCGCTCAGGGATCGATTTATCGCATCTACACTGGACGTGATAAATCAACCCCTGATAGATTGATCACTGCCCACTGATCCAGCAGGTAATATAGACGTACCCTAAGATTCATGCTACTTGGGGAGCCTAAGACATTCGGGAGAAACCCCCTTTTGTGTGACTTTGATACTCAGTGATTAGTCGCATCTTTTTAGCCTTATTCTATTACCTGGCTGTAAAATGCCATGAGAAAAACCACCACAGGGTTTAAGAGGCTGGGCAGAGTGATTGATGTGGAAATATTCAAATAAATAAATATGGAAAGGGCAACATCAAGCAGCCATGAGCCTGCAGTGCCTCAGTCCCTACAAAACCCAGCTGGAGTTGAAGCTGTGGCCTCCAGTGAACTGGTCCATGATTCATGCCCCGAGCGGGCTCTGTCCATCTCAACGCAATGCTCTTAGAATGGTGAGATTGGTGTGAGAGGAGCATCACGCCCACTGCCACCCCATCAGCTTGCGCGAGGTTCCTTCTGATTTACACCCGTGTAGGTGGAGCCAAATCAGGTCCTGTCCCTGCACATTCAGAATAAGCTGGCTAGCCTGGCAAACCCCTGCCGCGTTATTGATATCAATTATCCATTGATGAGAAGTAACACGGCTCCCCGCGGCTCCTCTTTCTAGCCTAAAAGATAGAGACGAGCTGCTCTGTCCTGTAGCCAATTTGCATTCCCGGGAGCCAGATTTTCTCCTCTGCCTGGACTCTGCGTTTTAGACATCACCCCCCTACAGTGAGGCCTAAACAAAGCAGCAGTTTGGCCACCTGTTCCTTTCCTCATCTCAAATAATCAAGCATCTTCTTTGCCACCCACATTGCAAAGTCTTCAGCATTGACCAGCTTCATCAGAGATAATGCAAACAGCTAACAAAAATGCAGGCAGAGCCCAGTGCGATTGTGTTACCAACGCCGCAAACCAATGGCCGAGAACAATCAAGCCCAAGCAGCTGCTAGAGCCAAGGGCAATACAGCATGCGCAGGCCTTGGAGAAGGACCAGTACGTGACTCGATTTTTAGTCTTTCCCATAGCCAAGGAAACCTCATGGACACAGGGCAGCAGACTGTCCTTGCAATGAATTGATTTTGTTTGCATGCTTCAGAGCATTGCTTGTTGTCTCTTTACATATGCATCTGTTTGCATAAATTACACTGGGGAGCAGCTAAATTAAGATGAGCCATGTGAGATGGTTTAAAAAAACCCAAACCTCTCTGTTACTATCTCTAATGAGCAGCACTCGCTCTCCTTCTTTACATAAATCTCACACACACACACGGCTATCGTATAATCTCAGAGCTATAAATCCAGAATATCTCCATTCACTTCAATGACTTTACTCCAGATTACACCAATGTCACTGAGAGCAAAGTTTGACTCATTGTCACTCTTCCCCCCCCCCCCCAATATGCCAGTTATGTGCAATGATTCAGTTTTGAGTCTAAGGGGTTTCATCTAGACACACACACACACACACACACACACACACACACACACACACACACACACACTTTTGTAAGGAGTTTTGTTTTGGGGAAAAAACCCAAACTCTGCCACCAAATCAGTCACTCAATCAACGCTCGGCTTTGGAGGTCCAGTCCCTTCTGGGCGAAGGCACCAAGAGACATCGTGCATGGCGGCAGCATCGGCCAGAAAACAGCACAAGAAAGCACCAAGGCTGAGGATTAGTGGGGGAAGACAGCAAAGCCCAGAGAGGGAGAAGCAGGTTTGTGGGTCTGCTGTAGAATTCCGCTGACCTGCATAATTCAGCCCGAGCCCTAGAAAATGGATTTGTGCAGGGAGACCCTTGTGATGGCACTGATCTGACTGCAGGATTAAATCCCTTCACACTAGTGTTCCACCCCTGCTGTCAGCAAAGCTCTGAGAGCAGCGCGGTAGTTGGGTCTCAGATGTAGTGGGGACTTCAGTATTTGCACCAAATATAGTACCCCACATTCCTAGTGTTAGAGACAATCAGATCTAAATTGCTACAATTGTCAAAAGTAACGAACAAAAGATGTGATGCATCACAGTGCTTGTCATGTTTTTAAAGTTGTATTTGTTCATTTACTAACAAATCTGCAAATTTCTGCACTTTGCAAGTAGTCTTACAGACAATGGATGTGCAAACTGGCAATGTGCGTGTGTGTGCGTGAGAGAGAGAGAGAATAATGCTAGTGCTTGATTTCCACCGCATGTACAACTCCCGCTGAAGTCAGCAGGAGCTCCCTCCCTGCAGAGCAGGCCCTGGGTTTTTCTAGTGGATGATGGTGTTTATGCACCTTACTCTGGGAGGGCGGAGGAAACATCTTGACTTATTTCCCCCCTGGGGAAAAAGTACAATGCTTTTAAAAACAAGGTTCTAACAGGTTTTCTGTACCAGCTGCAGAGTGCGTCAGCACCTGCCTTAGAAACCCCTTCACGGCCAAGGAGGGAAACTGCAAAAAGCTACAGCATGGCCGGGAGAAGGTTACAATAGGCAGGGAGATATACAGCTTGCAGCCTAGAGAAGAATTCCCCCAAAGTTCCCGGTGTGGAGGCTGCAATACCACACTGCATGTGCTTGATACCCCCCCATCCTATGCTGTGTGATGCCGTTTGCTGGCACTCCAAATACAGAGAGAAAATATAACTGGGACACAATGGGGATACAAATCAATGTCAAGAGATAAATACCCCAACTATTCATCTGGAAAGCCCTGAATTCCCTGGGGTCCAGCTCCTCACTCTGACCCTCACAAGCCGTGCGGTCGAGCGGTGCCATCTTTGCAAGTCCATTCGGTCGCCAGTGCTCCTGTCCTTCGCTGCCAGGCTGCGGCAGCCCAGGTGGAATAGGCCAGCTGGCCATTGCTGGGAGGGGACTGGTTTGGGTGATTGAGGAATGGATCCAATCGTGGAAAGTTTGAACTGGATAGTCAGAAAACTACCCTTGTAATCCAGCTCAACGAATTAATGGAGGTGATGGATCCCACATGGCAGGAGATAGTCAGACTTAGTTTAGCTACACAAAGGCTCAGGCGAGACAGGCATTCATTCCGCCTTTGATTGGGGATGGCCTGGCTAATCCAACAGATTTTCACTATTTCTAAATTCTAGGGTGCCAGCACCGGTTAACAGAGCGTGTCAGGGAAAAGCGTTACTCCCTTAGCATGTCTTTAAAAAAGAATCTACATTTCGACAGTGAATCATTTCCCCCCATTCTGGAATCCGTGGGATAATTACAACCTACACAAAGTAGTTTAGAAAAGCAAAAAACAACTCTGACTAATAAGGAGGCCAAGGGAGTTTGAAACTGATGGGTAGTTTCCAGGACTCCTGCTCAAGGCTTTAGATTTATGTCTTTCATTAGAAAAGCAATCAGGTAACATTCCATGATATGGTTCCACCCCATCCAAACTTTTAGCACGGGTTGGCTTGAGCCGGAAAGGGAAGTGAATTGTTCCTGAAAATGGGTAAGAGATGGGATTTTCATGGGTTATTTATTTAGGGCGATGAGAAAGGTCCACCTACAAGGGTTTGGTACATAGGCTCCCTCCCATTGAAGGCAGACATAAGATCACAGAAATGCAGGGCTGCAAGGGAACTTGAGATGTCATCAAGTCTAGGCCCAAGTGCCCTGGCAGGACCAAGTAAACCGAGACAATCCCCAACCAGTTTTGTCCAATTTGTTCTTAAAACCCCCCAGTGATGGGGATTCCACAACCTCCCTTGGAAGCCTGTTCCACCGCTTGATTAGCCTTATTGTTAGAAAGCTTTAAGATTTGGGCCAAATTAATCACCTGACTTCAACACCAGGGATAAAGGGGAACTTAGAACATGTGAGACAACTTGTCATGGAGGATCTGGCACTGGTCTGAGCCCATTAAATGCAATCACATCAAAGAATGTCAATAATAATCTTTATATCAATACCGGGTACTAAGAGATGAGAGACTTGCAGCCTAAACAGAAAGCTGCCAAGAGAGGGAGTGGTTGAAAGCGGAGCTCATCACATTCACATTTGTCTTCCACCCACAATTATTTCTTAATATAATATTAAGTCAGATTAAAACAGAGGATAAGGACAATTGAATGATCACTACTAAGCCTCAATATGCCTCTGAAAGCCACTTTCTGGAAAGAACAAGGTCAAAGACACTAAATTCAGTCCCTGATGGTAGGTCAGGGCAGGTTGGAAGTGTCACATTATCATTATAGTAATCAGGGGTCTTCTCCAGAGGCCACTGAAATCAAAAGGAAAGACTCCCCATTGACTTCAGTGGTTTGTATCGAGTCCAAGAAGACTAGGCCTAGTCATAATTTCTATGGCCACCATGTTGTATTTTATCTTTAAACAAACAATAAACATGATTTTTTATTTAAAACATTAATTATGACAGAGAAATTAGTGAGTGAGCAGAGTCAGTGCAAATAAACTATGTTAAAATTAATGAGCTCAACGACTGAGTTTATCCTTGTAAATTAATAAAATTCTAGCAAATCTTTTTTTAAATTCTCATTTGTTTCGCTGCATGGAGATCATTAATTTTTGTTTTAAATCAGCCATAAGTCAAATTCCAGAGCTTACCATCATATGGCCCAGTGTCCAATTCTTCATTAGAGATGGTCAGCTCTTCCCAGGGTATGATTCACCACTGGGCAAGCCGCCAACAGATGAATTTCACACATAGGGAATAAATTATTTCATGAGTTTGGTCCTTTATTTCTGTTCAAAAATTCTCTGTGAAGGGGCACAGATTGTTATCAACACATTAGGCTGGCAGACAAGGTGCCAGTTCATGCCAAAGACTCCATGTCTCAATGGAACACTGACAAATACGCTGCTGGGATCTGTCTGGCCCACTTGTGTGTTGATGGTGTCACAAGAAGTGGAAGAATGTGTTTTGTGTTATGTTATTGAAAGCTTGTGAGTTGCCGCCTATATTAATCCCACTTATTACCTCTGGATCCCGTATTATAAGGGAATATTTGAGTGGTTGTATTGTGAGCGTCTAACTGTGTCAGTCACCAGACAGGAGAGACATTAATTAGCGTGAAGGGCTGATCTTCTACAGAAGGTCTTATGTGTTGCCCAGCAGAAAAGGTCCATTGACACCAGACAGACTACTGTGGAACATTAAAGAGGACAAAAGGTGTCTGTTTAGCTTTCTCCCTCCCCATGTTCCCTGCCTCACCCATGAAAGTGAGTCAGGCAAGTGGATTCCTCCTATCAGCTGACTGCAGCGCAGAGTACAGGGCAGGAAGGGGATAAAAACCCCAAACAGGAACTTGGTTTCTCAGTGCTGCTTGGATTCTTGGGGACAAAGTTTTTCTAGACATAAGCAAGAGCTCCATAGCTGCTTAGCCTGGGTTAGCCGTAAAGGACGTGTAGAAGCTTTTAGAATAAGCAAGCTCTGATTTTTTGAAACTTAAGATGGTAGCTCCTGTTAATCTGCTTTAACCTTGTCAATAATTCTCTACATTTCGTCATCTTATTTAATAACTCTGTAGACAGATTAATATAGAATTGGCTACAAGTGTTGCCTTTGCCATGTTGTCGAAGGTGCAAGTGGCCAGGGCTAAGTGATTGGTGCTTTGGGAGTGGGAGTAACCTGGATATTGCTGTGATTCTTGGTGTCAGGGGCCATCTATCACAGAGGTATGCTCAGATGAGTGGGGAGCTAGACTGGAGTACCCAAGGGGACGGTCTGACTCCGTGCTGAGGCTGTTGTAATTCCTGGGGAGTTTATGCTTGATAACTGTTGGTGAAAGCCAAGTGCAGAACTCACAACCAATGTGGGGTGTATGCCCTGGTTTCCTAACAGCCTGCTCTGCAGTTGGTACTCACGCTGTTGAGTCACCACAAGCAGCATTACACGTCTCTTACTCACTGTTGTTCGATGAACACTGTATGTTAGTGTATGTCAGCCTACGCTTTTTTCCAAAAGCCAATTCCCTTTAGCTGCCTCTTTAGACATGAATGGTGTGACTGGCCACTTCGCCACATCCTACCTATACCGTTTGCCATCCAATCAGACAGCAGAGAAATTGTTATAAACAAGAGGCAGGACATGATTATTTAGTGCATGAAGAAGCCCTAACACTCAAAAGTGCGGAAATGCCAGACTTAAGGTTGCCACCTGCATTCTCGCCCCATGTGCATGTGTGTTAAGATACGGCCATTCATTACATGTCACCTGCTAGCCTTTCCACAGGACCCCTGCATCATTCAGGGCAAAGGGTAGATTGTGCTCTGGGAAGGGATCAGGGCTATTAGAGAGGCTGCTGTCTATAGGTCACTGGTCTCATTGATTGCAGACATTGGAAAGTGCGCACCTATTCCAGTTGCCGGGAGATGCTGGGCTTTTTCCTCCTGTTTCTGTCTTACCCCCTTGCAGCTCACCCCCTTCCCTGCTATGCCTATCACCCCCGCCCCCCCGTACCCTGACTCCTGTTCCTCCCCTCCTTCACTCACCCTGCATCTCTTCCCCTGCAGACCCTGTTCCTCAGCCCTCTGCATTCGAGTCAGATGCTGGAGCGTGCTCAGTGCAGACAGAATCTTCAGAGAATTTAGCTGCCAAACTTTAACACAACTCTACTGAGCATGTGCAAACTGGGATTTTTTCAGATGTTTATAACTTGGCAAAATCCGGGCATATTTTCAGAGGGATGGCAAAAGGCGCATCCCTGACACCAGGGTGACCCGCTGCCAAATTTCAAGCCTCTTCTCCAAAGCATGGAGCTGCTACAGTGTCTCACTGAACCAGTTCTAACAGGCTAAACACCATATTTCCCCAGTCTTGTTCACAGAACTGTCTGAATCATTTTAACTGAAGCTTTCCAAAAAAAATTTGGCCTGATGCCAACAGCTGGCAAGAAAAATTTTAGCCTGGAAGATTTAAGTTTGACAAAATTCAAGCAACTGCGAACATGATCTTATAACAGAAAATGTCTGCCAACTTTAACTAGAGGTGTCACTACCTGTACTGCCTGTAATTACTTGACAGTCCCACTACAGCAAGTGAGGGGAAAAAAAGAGTTAAAAGTGGTTTGGACATCTTTGAAAGCTTTTACTGTTATTTCTGAAATTTCAAATAAATGTTTACACCTCAACATTTTTAATAGGCTTCGTCATTGGCTGAAAACCCCAAACATTTTTGTTGAAAAGGGTTGTTGCTTTTTTAATGAAAATTTTCATTGAAAACTGAATTTGGAAACCTTTGACCAGCTTGAGTCCCAGTCAAACTCTGGATGCTACTATTTTAGACACTGTACAGACACGGGACGAAACCAGCTCTCCCTTCAAGGCCTTACAATCTAAATATACAAGACAAACAAGGGGTGGAAGGAAGGATCGTTCTCTCTATTTTACAGATGCAAACAGAGGCACAGGCTGACCAAGGGACTATTGAGGGATTCTCACCACTGGGGACTGATCTCCAGTTCCTTAACCCCAAACCCATCCAAGGGAGAGATTTGAGGACAGCTACACAAACACGCCCAGTGTGAGCCTTTGCACAGCCGCAGTCACTTCTTTAGGTTTTATTTGGATGAATGTTTCCAAATCCTTCTTTGAGGTACTAGTCCATTTGGACTTACTCCTGTTTGACACCATGTGGCAGGGCAGGGGTAAAGACCCCGGAATGCCCTGCCTCTGCAGCTCAAATCCTGCTTCCTGGCAGGAGGCTCGGGGGCTGGAGCAGGTAGCGGCCAGCAGGGGGGCCCAGCTGTCACCCCTAACGAGCCTAGGTCCTAGGTTTAGCCAGGGCTGATTAGTTACAGCTGGGGCAGGAAGCTGGGCTGGCTACAAAAGTCCTGACTCGGAGAGGCCAGGCAAGGGAGAGGAGGCGGGAGCCCTGCCACCTGGCTATAGGCAAAGGGGCCTCGAGGGCCTGGGAACTAAGGCAGGGAAGTAACTGTCTGGGGACTGGGGGAGCACTGTACAGAGCACGGGTTGTTTCACTGGAGCCACAAGAAGCACTACAAATAAAGGACACTTGAGAGCACTGAAAAGTGTGTCAAGACCCTTATTGTGGGCAGACAGAACACAGGCCGGCCCGGATCCTGTGACACACCAAATGGCAATCTGTCCCTGTACAGTGACCATGAATGCAGTTGATGTTTATGTCTTTGTAACCTAAAAACAACATGGGACTTAGCAGAGTTGAAGTCAGAAGGTACCCAGGACTCCCAGGATCTGATTCTTCCTTCACACGCACACACACACACGATACACCAATACAATTCCACTAACCATTGAATTCCTCTTGATTTACACCAAATGAGCTTGAGAGCAGGATCAGTCCAAGTGCTGTTCTCTCTGACTTCTAGCCAGAGAAAAGGCTGTGGACAGCACAAAAGCTTTGGCCAGGATTCCCTTCTCCCTCACACACCGGTGTGAATGAGGAGCTAATGGAACTGCTTCAACGCGCAGGACAGGAGAACAAAACCCCTTGAATATACTTGGCTGGAGTGTCTATGTTGATGTGGTGGCTAAATCAATAGCTAATATTTCACATTCAAATCTGTATTTGTCTGGCCCAAGGAAGAAATCCTTCCAAGGTTGTACCTTGGATGGCAGGCTGATGGCAGGTCTGGCTGCTGTGTATTTTGGAGAACACGGTGACAGGGTAGAGGAGCACTTAGCAATTGGTGCTAAATCTGATTAGGAATGTGCAGTGAGGAGTGAATTTAATATAGAGCCGTAACTGAGGGGGAAATGCAGATTCCAGAGAAGGGAGAAGAAAGTAGGGCCAACATCTTTAGAAGTGCCCATTGGTTCTGGGTACCCAGAATGGCAGATCTAAAAATGCCAAGGAGGTTACCAAAAAACACAGGACTAAGTCTGAAAAGTTTGCACAAGGAGGTCTTAATTCTGCCCTGAGCAGCACTGCTATCTGTGGGGTGTTCTGCATACATTCCTGCATTGAGCGTGCACTGTGGAGTGGCTGCTCCAAGACCCCTTTCCTGGCTGGTCAGGCTCTTTCCCATTCCTTGCAGGGACTGACTTGCAAACCAGTGGCCTAAAGGGATGATATTATGCAACTGCCTCTCTAAAGCACTTTAGATAGTTGGAGGAGTATTATTAGCCCCATTATGCAGACAGGGAAACTGAGGCAAAGGGCACCTCTACACCACATCTGGTGAAGGCGCTCTGCATTCGGCATAATAAAACCACCTCCGTGAGTGCAGAAGCTCTCCTGCTAACATAGCACTGTCCACACCAGCACTTATGTCAGCATAATTTATGTCGCTGGGGGGGTGTTATTCACACCCTTGCGTGACATAAGCACTAGTGTAGATATAGCCTAAGTGGCTAGTACACAGTCAAACAGCAAGTCAAAGAGAACTCTGGTCTTGACCACCAGCCCCTGGGTCATGTCTCCTCTTTGGAGTCTGGCTGGTTGCGTCAAAACCTTTTCAGTGTGAAAGTGGTTTAGCTTTCAGCTTCTGGAGGGGACTCCTTCCCCACAAACGGCTCGGTTATCTGGCTCCACCAGACAGCCTGGCGTTCACAAAGTGCACAGGTCGAACTCTGCTACGTTATGTGCCCCTCACACTAGTGACTGGACAACGCTGGTTCTGCTGCAGCATTTGTTACTAGAAAGAGGACCGCAGCGGCCTCTATTTCATTTCACTGAGCTCGGCGTACACACAGGGACACTTCGAGCGCCGCTATAAATCGGGCAGTGCAAGAAGAGCGAGCGGGCTCTCTGGCAGAGTGACAAGCAGCAGCTTTGTCAGGATTTGACGGAATAACTCAGGAGAATTAGGGCCGTGTTCAAGGGAGGCTTGGTGATTTAAAGCTCATGTGGAGATAACTGTAACACGGGCTTTACTGCTCTGTGCTCTTCCGTCTGGGGAGGGAGGGTGCTAACCAGGGCTCACAACCCCTGCTCCCAGGGGTTGTGTTTGAAAATAGAAACTTGGACTCTAGACAGGACACCAAGAGCTGCTGGAAGCCCAAATCCTCAGCATTCAACCAGGTTCTTATTATGTAGACGGCAATTGTCCCAACGTCAAACCTTTGCTTTTCCCTCTGATCCCCTCTTTTGTCACAAGAGCCTATCCCAGCTGACTGCAATGTCACTTTACCACCTACACTTGACAACCCTGCCCTCCCCGAAGCAGTGGGCAAACAAACAGAGAGGGACAGGGTATAATTAAAGAATTATTTCTTCGGGGACATCAGATTTCCTTCTCTTTTCTGCAATAATCCCGCTGATGCCAGCCAGTTCTAGCTCTGAAATGGCTTGGGTTAGGGAGCTCCTATTGTCCTACTGTGCTCAGAGGGAAAATGGATTCAATTTGTCGAAGTTATAAACCTTTGAGAATCGCACTTGGTGCATGCAAAGTGCAGTTGGTCTGGATTTAACACTGTTTGTAGCAGAGGGGAGCCATGCATCCCTGGCATGGCTAAATTAGTAATGAAGTAAAATATGTAATAAACATGAAGAGTAAATGAGACCAGAGCTTCCTTTGACAGGTTGGCTAGACTAGGCAGTGAGCATTAGACTAATTAAATAAGAGAAGTGGAAGGGGAGGGGAGGGAACAAGTGACTCCCCCCCCAATTAGCACAAAATCACATGGTTGGGAACAAAATTAATCAAGGCAGCAAAGGACGTGAAGTAAAGGAATTTTTTGGTTGCTTATACACCAATGTTAGGAGACTGAGTAATGAACAGGAGGAACTGGAATTGCTCATTTAGGAGCATTAATTCGGTCTAGTGCGTATTGCTGAAACGTGGTGGGAACATTCCAACCATGTGGATCTTACAATCAGTGGCCACAACCTATCTGGGAAGGATCAAGTGGGCAAAAGGGCAGGAGGCGCGGCACTACGTCAAAACCGGCATTCTGAGTCACTGCCAACCTGGAAGCAAATGACCTTGGATGCTTATGGCTCAGCGTCCTAACAGCTAACGCACAAGATGGAGTATTAGCTCGGACCAGTATCACACTAGGGAACAGGATGACCAGCTCCTTAGGCACTTATCTCTAATGTGTAGGAAGGAAAGCTGGGTGACTGGGTGACTTCAATCTGAGTGACACATGCTGGAGGTCTCATGCGGCCAGTACTAAAAAGTCCTTGGAATTTCTCAAAACATAGGTGACAATTTCCTAATGTGAAAAATCTTGCATCCAATACTGGAGAATTCTGTGTTAGACCTCATGTGCACAAGTAAAGAGGAATTGGTCGCAGAACTAAATTAGCGGTTGCTTAGGTACAAGGTATCACTACTTGATTAAACGTATTATGTGCAGACCAGTAATCTAACTACTTGGTGCTTTAAACAGGTCAATTTCACAAGGATGACTAGACTTTCTGAGCCAGATTAGTTGAGAGAAGGAATTTTAAACAGGCAAATTTGAAAGATAATTGGGAATCATATAAGAACATTTCACTCAATGCTACAAAAAGCCACAAACACACAACTGAGGAAGAAGGCCACACTGGTTAACAAACAACCTTGCTCAAAGGGGAAATGCCAGCAGCCAGAAAAATAACTCTCTCTCTCTAGCGCTATCTAGAACAAATGGAAGAAAGGGGACGTTGACAGTAATGAACAGAAATCCCAAACTAGGAATTATAAAAAATGGATATGGGAAGTGTAGTGGGGCAGCTGCCCCGCTCCCATGGAAAGGGATTTGAAACAGTCCAGGGAAGGGGTTGTGGCTGGGAGCCAGCAAACTCCCAGGCTGATTGGGAAGCAGGCTCAGCTGGGTGGCCACACCCCAAACACTCAGGCCTGTATAAAGCCTGAGAGGCAGGGGCCTGAGAGTCAGTCTCCTCTGTCTCCAGAGGAAGACAGGCCTAGCTGCGGGGAGCCTTAAGCAAGGTACCTGGACTGGGGCAAGGCACTGGGAGCTAGGGAGCTCTAGCCTGGGAGCCCCAGGCTGCAAGGCCTGACCCAGGGGTACTGGGGTTGCAGGGGGCAGCCCAGGGCTAGCATTAGGAGCAGCAGGCCAACCCCCCTGGTTGGTGATGAGAGGCCATGATACTGCAGTCTGCCTCAGTGAACGGAGGCAAGTGGTGACTGGCAGTGGCCAAGTCTGAGGCAAGGTGGGAATAGTGGGTGGAGAGTTCCCCAGGGAGGGGAGACCCTAAGACCAGTGGGATACTGCAGGGGCGCAGCACCCCAAAGAGGGCACCAGGGTCCAGCAGGGACACGGGGCAGGGTTCCCCAGGGAGGGGGGACCCTAAAACCAGGGGGGTACTGCAGGGGTGCAGCACCCTCAGCTCGAGGGCACCGGGGTCCGGGAGGGACACGGGGCCAGAGTAGGAGCGGGACATCGGCCGGCAGAGGGTGCTCCGAAGGCTGGAGAGCTGATTCCCCAGACGACCAGCAGGAGGCGCCGCCGGGGTGGGTGCCCGCTCGCTTACAGGAAGCAAGAAGAAATCTGTGTCCAGCAGAGTTAAGGACAATATGAAGGAGTTTTTAAAAGTATATTAGCAACAAAAGGATTTCTAGCAATGGTATTGGTCCATTACTGTGACAGAAATGTCAGAATGGTCAATAACAATGCAAAGAAGGTAGAAGTGTCCGATAAATATTCTGTATTTGGGAAATAGCCAGATGCATTCAGGTCATATGGTGATAAAATACTTTCCATTCCAAAATTAATTAAGGAGCATGTTAAATAGTAGCTACCACAGCCAGACATTTTAAAACCAGCAGGTCTGGATAACTGTCAAGAGAGCTCTTTGGCCATCTCTTTTAACATTGATTGTTTATAAGTCATCGGACACTGGGGAAGTTCCAGAGGATTGGAAGAAAACTAATGTTGTATCAATATTCGAAAAGGTAAATGGGATGACCTGGGTAACTATAGGCCTGTCAGCCTGATATCGGTCCCAGGATAAATAATGGAATGGCTGATATGTGACTCAAATAATAAAGAATTAAAGGAGGGTTAATATAATTTCTGACCATCATCCTAGGTTTATAGAAAACAGATGCTTTCCAAGTAACAATTGTTTTTTGCATGACATTTTGATTAAGAAACTTGAATGATACAAATTCAACATGGCACACATTAATTGGATTAAAAACTGGCTAAATATATAATTGTAAATGCAGAATCATTGTTGAGCAGATGTTTCTAGGGGGCATTAGTTCTTGGCCCTAAGCTATTTACAATGGCCTGGAAGAAAACAAAATCACTCAAATTTTGCAGATGACACATAGTTTGGGGGAGTGGTAAATAATGAAGATGACAGGTCACTGAGAGAGAGAGATCTGGATCACTTGGTAATCTGGGTGCAAGCAAACAAGATGAGTTTTAATTTAGTGAAATGTAGAGTCAGACATTTGGGGACATAGAATTCAGGCCCTACTTCCAGGATGGGGGACTCTGTCCTGGAAATCAGGGACTCTGAAAAAGACCGGTAATCGTGGTGGCAAAGCATGAGGTCCCAGTGTGGTGATGTGGCCCAGAGAGCTAACGCGATCCTTGGATGCATAAATAAAGGAATCTTGAGTAGGAATAGAGAGGTCATATTACCCCTGGGTTTGGCTCTGGTGTGACCACTACTGGAATACTGTGTCCAGTTTTGCTGTCCACAGTTTCAAAAAGGATGCTGACAAATTGGAGAGAGTTCAGAGAAGAACCTCAAAAATGATGAAAAGATTGGAAGAAGCATCCCTTATAGTGCTAGGCTCAAGGAACTCAGTCTATTTAGCTAACAAAGAGGTCATGGGGCAACTTGATCAAAGCCTTTAAGTCCTACAAGGGGAACAGAATATTAATACTAGAGGGCTCTTCAATCCAGCAGACAAAAGGTATAACAAGATCCACTGGCTGGAAGCTGAAGCCTGAGAAATTCAGACTAGAAATATGGGGTACATTTTTAACATGGAGTAAATAAGCACTGGAACAACTTACCAAGGGCTGTGGTGATTTATCCATCACCAGGGATTTTAAAATCAAAATGAGATGATTTTTCTAAAAACCTTCTCTAGTTCAAACAACATTAATTCAAGGCAGTCCTACGGCCTGTGTCTTACAGATCAGATGATCCCAATGACCCCTTCACGCCTCAATCTATTTTAGTGTAAATTGAAGAGTGACAAAAATAGAATCTGTGTCCGAGGCTGTAAAAATAGTGTATTTGGTATTATTTGCAACTAGATCGTAGCATGTACAACCATAGCATATCCACACACAGACATGGGCAGGATTAAGGTTGCACTTAAAGTAAACTCTCACTTTTTGATTCTCCCCCCCACCCCCACCCCATATGCATTGCCTGGAATCTTAATGTTCTCTCAACTTTCTCAAAGATGAAATGTGTCTCTGGATAACAAAGACACAGAGAGATTGAACCTAACTTTCATGACCAGCATCAGCTGCCTAGTGGAGGCTAGTCTTTTGAGTCAGACAGAAGATTTCAGGGATGTACATTTTGAAATAGCTTGAAAACCCTGGTTACAAATGGACCTTCCTGACCTGCACCTCCCGGTCATTAACGAACAGCAAATTCCAGAGCGGAGTCTCTTTGCTTTAGGTATTGATTCTATTCTTAAACAGCAATCAGGGCCCCAAACCCATGATTAAGGGATCATCGTGATTCTCAGGTGGTTGCAGTCCCTCAGCCTGCAGTCATATGACACAGTCCTGGACACGCCATAATCCTCTAGGAATGTGTGGTGTGGATCGGAAGTGTGACACCAATCACTCCTCTGCTCCATTGGATGCAGAGTGTGGAGGGCTGTCATTAACTTAATTGCTGAGTGCAATAAAATGAATCCCTCTATGCCTTCCTTTTTACAGTCCGATCTCATTCGAGTGCTACACATACGGAATTACATTAAGAGGGCAGCAAAAGGAAATCGTTTTTCAAAGCAGCAGTACAATGTGGACTATCAAGGATAAATACATGTAAATTGCTATGGAGCTCACACTGTTGGAGCTTTAGCAAGACTAAACAGTTGCCAAAAGGCATTTAGAATTTCAGAGCTTATTGCACTAGGCATTAAAAAAGGTCAGTGTTTCTTGAAATAAGGATCTTGACAAATAAACACATTTGCTCAAGACCTGGTGAGTCATGCGGGAAAGGAGCTCAGAGCACTTTCAGCGTAATGGCTTTGACAGGCCATGATCGGGGTGAGCGTCTCATGTTTACAGTTCATCAATAGTTTTTTCAGCTGTACAGTCAATCTTTAAACCAGGTTCACTCAGGGAGGAGACTTGGCAGCTTGTTTTCCATGCAAAAATGCTATTTGATTTTTTTTTCTTTTATGCCATGCATTTGATGAGAAGTATTTGAACTTCAGATAGACTGTCACTCAAACACCTGTCTTTTTTTGTCTTTTTTTTTTTTTTTTTTTACTCCTGTCACATCCCCTTACCTGTATAAATACTTGACGTTTACAGTTTGTGCACTTAAAGGAAGTGGATCTATTGCAGGGGATTCGGTGTGTAACGTGCTGGGCCTGCTTTGAGCCGCTGGTTGGAAACGAGAGACAGCTGCAGCTTCCGGGTCAAAATTTGTATTTAATTTACAAGCCAGAAAGATTTACGGCTTCTTTCTTCAATGATGTACATTCATTCCCCAAATTAGAAGCCCAGCCTGTCCAGGGCCCTTATCTATCTTAGATACTCATCTGAACTCCCCACATCTAGTGTATGTATCCACATAGCCTCCCTGGGAGACAGGTAGGGTGACCAGATGTCCCGATTTTATAGCGATAGTACCAATATTTGAAATATTTGGGGCTTTTTCTTATATTGGCGCCTATTAGTCCCCCCAACCCCTGTCCTGATTTTTCACACTTGCTGTCTGGCCACCCTAGAGGCAGGGCAGTGCTGTTATCCCCAGTTTACATGTGGGGAACTGAGGCCCAGGGAGACTAATGCCAAGATTTCCAAAAGTGACCAGTGGTTTGGGGTGTGAGGCTCCCTAAAAGTAGATAGTTTTGAGCACCTACCCTCAAAAAATCAGCCCCTTTAAAAGGTGTCTCCAGTTGGGCAACAAAAATCACTAGCCACTTCTGCAAAACTTGGCTTAAATGACTTGCCCGTGGTCACACCGGAAGACTGTGGCACAGCAGAGAATTAAAATCCATGTCTCCTAAATTCCATTCCAACACCTTGACGACTGGATCATCCTTATAACTGCAGTAAGAGGGACAAAGCAGAGCCCACTAGTACATTTCACCCCCTTGAAAGGTTTTATGGCCTGTACATTGACATTTATTCCACCAGTGTATCCTTTGGTTTGGCATTTCTGAGGGAACCCCTTCCCCATGCCCCAAAATATGTTTAGTGACTCAAGAATGTCTACAGAATTTGTAAAATGGCCTTAAGACGCGGAGGCATTCTACTGAATCAGTCCACAAATGGCATTTGAAAAAAACCAAAACCATTTCATATTAGCAAACTCTAGAAAAAGAAATAATAGTATGGCAAGTCTTGAATGAATTTCTACAGAAGGAAACATACAGGTCATCCTTTACCAACTGCTGTCCATCACTGGCAACCCCAAGCTAATTTTAGACTAGAAAATAGGTTTAAGAACAATCCCTGATGGGAAAAAATCCTATATAAATTTAAAAGAAAATTCAGACCTTTTTTGGGGGACCATCTGATAGGATTAAATGAAGAATTATAGCTGTTCTAAAGGATGCTTTCAAAACCCCCAAAATCTACAGAAAGATTCTCATGATCTGTTAAATTCTTTAGGTTTTTAGATTAACTTCTAGAGAACATTATTGGTTTCACCCTATGACATGCTGTAGGATTTTTCCAAAAGAAAACTTTCCCCCCGTTAGGCTATGTGCTTCTGCCTGGAGGGCAGCAGGACTGTCAGCTGTGGGGCTATTGTATGCTCTGAACAGTACATTGGAAGCTGATGGCAGTCGTGTTAGAGACGTACTGACTAGGATACTAACCCTCTGTTACCTGCAGATCTGGAGGATGGGAGTCCATCTCAGTTAACCTACCGGTACTCTCTCAGCTGCCTGCACTCTGGCCCAGACTCAAGGATTTAACCTGCCTGAAATGGACTTGGTGTGAGTCAGTGGTGTTTTCAATGACAAACCGCCCCCCTACCCAGCTAGTCCTTCTGAGGCCTTAGTGTCCCCTCGGGCCAACTCCCAGGATTCTCTTGGCTATAAGTTAGCCTGGCTCCCTCCAAGGGTTTTCAAATCTGACTCCAAGCAGAAAGCGTTTCGCTAGAATAACTCTGTGGCTTTGAAACAATTCAAACTCCCACTCGGTTTTTCTTTTTGGAAGGCAGTTACTGAATATAGATATGAAGGGGGGGAGGGACAGCGTGAGAAAGCGAGATACATGGATGGATGGAAGGATGGATGGATACACTCATATTATGCACCAATTCTCTCTCATTAAATTCTTAGCCTAGCGTAACTAGATCTGAGTCCCAATCTTGCTTCTGTTGAAGCCAGTGGAAATTTTGCCATCAGCTTCACTGGCTGCAGGTCTGGGTTCGGAATAGTTACTATCTGAGGGCTCCATTCGTTTTCTTCTCTTGAGACTTGTGGGGCGGGGAGTGAGGGTCATATAACCGGAGCCTGAGGGCACAATGGCTTTCCAAGGCTTAGTACCTCCCCTGTGTTATGGACATTACCTCTTGCTACAACTGTCCAACAGGTATAGCTAGTCCTGATCCAAGAACAGCCATACCCAGAGCTATGTCCCCACCCAGATATGCTCCCTTGGGTGAACCCCCACCCACAGTGCTCCCCATATGCTTGCCACTGTATATGCTTGCCCCCAGCATGGGTGTTGCCCACAGCTGTATTAGCGTGACCCTAATTTACCCCTAAATGAGTAGTACCAGAATGTCTTTCACAGGTAAGTTATTAAAAGTGACACCACTTCTAACGAGTCTGGCCCAGTTCTCATTCAATATCGAGACATGGTGATTATGCTCATGAAATGTTCCTACCTCATTTTTATATAACACCACCACCAACATTCAAAGAACATTGTTACGGTTGCAAAGTCAAGCACTCAAGAGTTAGGAAACACCAGATTTAAGGTTGCCTGAGCAACCTTAATCCCGCTTCCTTACGCGTGTGCATTACAGTACAGTCTCTAACTACGCAATCACATACTTCGTCTCCCCAGAAGTTTTTGAAAATCTCTCCCAATATCTCCATGGTGAAACCTGCCCTAAGTAAGAGCCTGAGAAGACACGGGCTAAAAGTTGTTGCCAACCTGAATCTGGTCTTTAATGAAAGGTTGGATAACTGTACGGAAAACCTTAGGAATACTTTAGTTCTTGCATAAGATGGGGGCTGCTTTGGACACAACATGGTGATCAGCACCTTAGCAATACTTGAGACACACAGGTAGACACTACAGAGGTGCCCAGACACAAGGGTGAAGGATATTGCTTAGCTACTAATAGGCAGCTTAGAAGTACCTGACACAGATAGAGGACACAAAGAGACATTAAAGGCTGCACGTTTCACTGACAGACAGATCCATTCCATTGTACCTGATCGGGCACACCAGTAAAATACTGAGTTAATGAGGCACCAAAGCACCTGCCCCATTGTAAATCCCTGTAATGTAGAATGCTGCTGTGGTAGGACCCTTGTGCCGAGGGGAGGCACTTACATGCCTGTCTCCCTTCTCTGTTGTAAACTGGCTAGGATACCCCTCACAGCGAGTGGGCAGGTGTTTATAAGGATACAGCATGTGTCCGAACTGATTAACTGGCTCTAGCGTCACAGGCTGGTTCTGCACTTCCTGCAGGCCTGTCTTCCCATCTTGCTGGCTGTGAGTGGAGGAGAATGTAACAAGCTACACCCTTCAAATGGGGACAGTGGACTGGATCAGTGGTTCTCACCAAGGGGCCCCCAAGGGGCCTGCAAGCAGGTTTCAGGGGGGCCACCAAGCAGGACCAGTGTTAGACTTGCTGGGGCCCTGGGCAGAAAGCTGAAGCGTGTCAGTGTGGGGCAGAAGCCAAAGCCTGAGCAACTTAGCTCTGTGGGGACTCCTGTAGCATGAGGCCCCATCAATTGCCCTGCTTGCTACCCCCGCAATGCCGGGCCAGGCTTTTATATGCAGAGAAACAGTGGTGGTGGCACTGGTGGGCCATGGAGTTTTTATAGCATGTTTGGGGGCGTGGACTCAGAAAGACAAAGGTTGAGAACCCCTGGACTAGATGACCTCGAGGTCCCTTCCAGTCCTAGGATTCTATAAAGGACTTAGACCCTTGGGTGGGATGGGCTCCAACATTGGAGGTTACTGAGAAAGGGACCCGGGGATAACACTCGATCATAAACTAAATAGCAGTCAACAGTGTAATATTGTTGCACACACAGAGAGTTGATAAGGCCACAAATGGAGTCCTGTGTCCAGTTCTGGGCACCACACTTCGGGACACGTGTGGACAAACTGGAAAAAGTTCACAGGAGAGCAGCAAAAGTGATTCAAGATCTAGAAAACATGACCTACCAGGAAACATTGTTTAGTCTGGAGAAGAAGATTAAGGGGGGGTCATGATAACAGTCTTCAAGAATGAAAAGACTGTTATAAAAAAAGAGGGTGTACATGGGTGTAAATTGTACATGAAATAATGGCCTTAAATTGCAGCAAAGGACATTTAGGTTAGATGTTAGGAAAAACTTCCTAAGTGTAAAGGTAGTTAAACACTGGAACAAAAATGACCTTGGGGAGGTCGTGGAATCACTGTCACTGGCGGGTTTTAAGAGCAGGTTAAACAAACACCTGTCAGAAGTGATCTAGAGAATACTGAGTCCTGCCTCCGTGCAGGAGGCTGGACTAGACGACCTAATCAGGTCCCTTCCAGTCCTACATTTCTATGATTTGCCCATTGGTTGATTGCCCCTTTTAAATACAATCACTGATTTGTAACCCCAGCGGCATGAGAAGGTTAGCGGGTTTGTCTGCATGCTGGTTTGGGAAGTCAAGGTGCTGATGATAAATGGCAAAAGCCAGCCAGAGGCTGTCCAGTTCTTGGCAGATCTAGAGCAAATAACTTTTAGTTTGATACATATATTCACAAGTAAAACCGAGTTGTGTTACCATCATGCACTCCTGGTTTTATTGCAGTAGGTTTGACTTCAGCTGTACTGCTGACTTTAGGGCCACAGACACATCACCCTCAAATGCAGCCTATTGTTATCCTGCTGACTTGAGACGGGTTAGGAGTGTTTAATGGAACTTTGTGAAGATTATTGTCCAGATTCTCTCTTAAAGGAAAGTTGGGCTTTTCTGAGGTTTGGAACAATTTGACACTCCACAACAGAGAAGATTTTGACATGTCACAGTAAGAATTGCCCCCCCCCCCCTTGGGGTCCCCTGGGTAAGCACCAGCAGTGTACATTGCTAACACTTTTATATGTAGTGGATTGGCAGTTGGAAAGGGTTAAAGGTGTGAGTGTGGAATGGAAGGTTCCTTTGCAGGTTACAAGAGGCCTAGAGAGAAAGGAATGGGTTAATTTAAAGATTCAGCCAGGACCAGCGTTAAGAAGCCCAAGGACTTACACAGACACACTCGCTGCATGCCAAGCAGCTAGAGACTGCCTCCCAAGCCCAGATGGCCACGAGAAATGAGAACGGAGACAAATGGAATGGAAGAAGTTGCAGGACTGACGAGATTACACGTTTGCGAAGGTTGGCCCAGTGACACTCAGTCTGCCTCACAACCCTGAAGCCAGTGTGTTATGGAAAAGCTAGGGGAGCTGCAGGGAGCAAAAAGCACGGGGAATGGGAGGGCTCCCCTGACCAAGACGCCCCCAGGAACATCCAGGGTTTAAAACCCTCCCGAGAGCGGAAGCAAGTTGGAGATCTACAGCAGACCCCGGATGACCTGTGCACTGGGCAGAACTCCCACCCACCCTTCCCCTTCTTACACTACATCCAGGCTTGGCCAGCTTTGTGGTGTGTGTGTGTGAGTATGAAAGTGGGTTAGGGCTCGGACACTAACACTTTCTTCCTTCTTCTGAGCGATGTGGGGCGTACCCAGCACTCACGACTAGTATTTGGTTAATAAAGCTTTAAAACTTAGTCACTTGGTGTGATCCTTCATCTCCGCCCTAACCATCCTGCAGGCTCTACCTGATCACTGAGGCCCCAGGCAGATTGGTAACTTACATCCATCACAGACCAGTTCACGAACGATGGGACCCCCTGTGACGAATTCAAGACATACCATATGTTGGGGTTCTGGAACACTAGTGAATACACACTCCTTCTCTCTTGGAACACAACTCAATTGCAACTCTGCCAAATGCCAGCGGGTTCTTGCATAATTTTGTCCCTATCATTTTGGGATAGGCCTGGCTGAGTTTACTCTTTTTACCTATTAGTCCAATTCTGTTTTTATTGGCTATTTCAGGCCTTGTAAGAGCAATAGTTCACCCAGACTGAAAATGTACCTTCTGTGTCTCCCCAGGGATTGTCAGACTCAAACAGTATTCCATAGATCATTTCTCCATGGGCACTTGCTTCCCCTAAACATTCCCTCTCCAGCATAAGAACCCCAGGTAATCTGCTATCCCCTCTGAAAAGCCCTCTGAGGGGCGCTCTGAAGGACAGGGACAGTGCAGAGTTCGATAAACTGAAAAGCCACCCACACAAAAAGCAAGTACGACAATGTGGGAAGGACAATAACACGTTGTAACCACTCAGCAGAAAGGAGACTAAGAGCACACAGTGAATTTGCAGCCAGAGCAAGGCTCATCACTTGGCTAAACACCCTGGAGACCAGCACCTGGGGAGAATGCTCTGCAATGGAGTCACCCTGCCACGTGCCTTCTGACTGGGGAGTGTACCATGGCGACGTTTTCAAGACAGGAATGGGGATAGCCAAAGCATGGCAATGCCTTTATCCCAGGCATAGACGATGAATTATTCATGGGGGATTAGAAGCAGCGGAGTCAGGACAATAGTTTTTAAGAGGTGAAAGTGACAAATATTTAATAATGGCAGCTACTTATTAGTAACCACTTTGGATATTAAGGGGTTTTTTTCCCATTGCAATTCAAGTCAGACACATGATAAAAATACAATCACATGCCAATCACCAATTCACCAGAGAAACGTCAAATATGAGTGTTTGAGGGCCACAGACACATCACCGTCAAATGCAACCTATTGTTATCCTGTTGCGAACAGCAAAAGTCACAGGTATCCCTGCCTGATGACATTATCCCTACTGTGCGGCACTCCCAGGGACTTTGAAAACTGCAGCAAAATGGATTTTATATATTCCCCCATTTTGCTCTTCTCCTCTGCTCACAGGTCTGGAACAACAGGACATTTTCTGCTCTCGTCCTAGTCTTTTGCACTAAATAAAAACAACTTGGCAACATCCCCCCACACACACACACACACCCCGCTCCCATCCCCCTGAGAAAACGGGGACATTAGGTTAAGTAATATGGCTGCTGTACACTGAGTAGCACATCAAAGAAGGGGAGATACCACCTCTAATTTGATGACTTTTGGGTGTATTTCATAGGTGCTCAACTACAGAGAGGTGGTCTTTATGCAGAAGGTACCTAATTACATGCTCGGAACTCAACATGCACTCAAAATGCTGAGCTCTTTTTAAAAAAACGGACCTAGCAAAGTAATGCCATTGCTGGGTGATGAGGATTCTCTCTGCTGGGCTTCTTCTGTCTGACATACCATGTTGAGTGTCTTTTTTCCCTAGTTTCTTCTACTTGTTCCACTTTTCTCTGCACTACGGTTCTTTTTCTTGGAGCACAAAACAAAGGGTAAAATATTCTTGTCCAGTTAGAGGAACATAGTCCTACATTGTACTTATCTGTATGGGGGTTTCTTATTTCACTGTAATGACTATAGCTGTTTTGTTTTCCTCCGTATAATAAAAACATTTACGTAATTAATAAAATTAAATAGCTATTGCTGAATCAAAGATTGTTATAGATGCCCATCCCTTGCAGAACAAAACAGTAGCATTCTTATTTTTGTATTTGATGCCTAAATACCCAGGTGGAGAGGAGATCAGAAATAGAACCTGAAAATGTTGTCATAAAATGTTACCTGTCCAGGAACCATAATCTATTTGCCTGTCCTTTTCTATTCTAATCACAAAAAATGCTTATATTTTCATGCCTATCAAATGCAGTTACTCACCCTGGGTGAGAGGTCTAAATTTTTCAATGCTGAGATAGAGACACACAAAATAAAAGTATCATGCTACCTGTTGAAAAATGGAACAATATACCATACTCATGAGCTCATTCCATCATTCCTTATTTGGAAGTGCTAACCATGAAATAGCTACAGGCCAGGTGCCTCTGAGGATGGGAATTGGTTGTGGTGCAGACACGAAGTAGCCAACACATCACAAACTACTGGAAAAGTTCAAATAGAAGAAACTAGTACTGACAGCTGCAGTTCACCTGTCTGAAGCTTTAAAATTCTGGTATTGTGCCTTGTCCCTGGGACTGAAATTAAAATAGAACAATGGCAAATTAGTCTCACTTATCAGGCCTTCTGCAGTGAAACATGGTGAGAAAGTGAAATCCACTCACAGGGCAGCGATTGAAACAAGAGCAGAAAATGGTTTAACTTCACTCTGTCCTTGCTAGAGATTGAATGACTCAGTTTCAGAGGCAGGGCTGTAAGTTACTCACAGGACAAGATACATGACCCGGAATAAGGGCTGCAGTTATTTATTTTGACTATGCTTAGCTGTAGCATCTGCGAGCCTCACAGTAAATTATAAACAAACACATACAAAATATTAAGCTGACCTTACATGTGACTTGATTAAAATAGGGCTCGTTATCTGCCCTCACACAAGGCACATACCATACCCCAAGCGTAGATTGCTAAAGTGTTAAGTAAAAACGCGAGCTCTATACAATGCCCTAAAGTGCATCAAAATTGGCCTCTGGTGGAGAACTTGGAAGAGCTAGTTCCACAGGCAGAGATGCTCAAGAGAGAGGTGCCTTGCCTGTGATCCTGCAGAGGCCAACCCGAGCAATCAACAATGTGAGTGACTGGGCAGGATGCAGAGCAGAATGGAACACGGGGGGAAAAGTGATTCCAAAAGTAACCAGATTCTAGAGCGCTCAAGCCTTCACAGGGGACAACCAAGAGCTCAAACTGCACCAGAAGAGGAGGAGACACTGAAGGGAAATGAATCTGTCAGAGGAGTACATGAGCCAGTCAATGAGGCTCCAGGACCATTAATATTCTGCTGTTATTTGACAACACCCCACAACATGAACACTGTTTTTCTTGCCTTTTGTGGTTTGGAGTTCTGTATCCCTGGGGTCCATATTGCACTCCATAGCATGGTATCCAGGCACAGATGCAGAGCTGATTCTGGGCTCTCGAAGGAGGGCTAAAACAAATAGTTGTTGGCAAGAGTAGTTTCCATGGAGATGGGCCAATGGGTTTGGAGAGAGGCCCCTGTTTTTATAACTGCACATATGTGCGCACAAGGACTGTACTTTGATTTACAGTCTCAGCAACCACACACACAGATTTGCCTTTTTGCACCGTTATGGCAATCTCTTTCTTAGTGTCAATATGGATTTCTGTTTCTGCTCTGGGGGATAAGATCTGATTTTTCTGGGCTGCATTTTGCAGCAATCAATCCTCCCCCCCCCCTTTTTTTGGTCATCACAGAATACATGGTAATTCGAGTACAAAAATGGATTTTGTTCTGAATTTTTTTTAATGTGTGTTGAGTGGGCCAAGGTTAATTTCACTTCAGATAATTATTCCCTTGTATTCATTTCTTACATTTGTCAAGCAAGGTCACAATCCAGTCAATTGTAGCCAATATTCAATATTTTTCCCTCAGAAATTCCATTTGACCCAAAATAGACCTGCATGTCAAGTGATGTTTATGTTTGCTTTGGGTAATGGCAACAAGAGGTTAACACTTTCAAGCAGGCTACTTTGTATTTTCCTAGGATATAAATATTCATCAGGACATGGAATGTGCTTTAAAATAAAGCACAGCCCTGCTTGCAGATTATATTTCTAACATATTAAATTTAAAACGTTTGAGCTGATCTACCTAAGCATGTAGCTTAGAAGATAAGACTGTAAAGACTCATATGTGAATCATCAGGGCTAGTCCCACCAATCAATGATGTTAACACTTTTTTGTTATATAATCAATTTTAAATGCTATAATGAGGAATGCAATAGTGTTCCTTAGCACAAACTCTGAAATGCCTTCTATTTATTGAACTATTGTGGAGCTCTGTCAATATACATGAGCAAAGAAAGAAGACACCAGTAATCAGACAGACACTGTCAGTCTTTATCACAGCAGGTGTCTCCTTAATCAAAGGAATCTCTCTAGATGCCTGCTGATACGTTACTTTCTCCCTGAAGTCTGGGTTCACGTTGAGCCATGGTTCATTATAGTCTGAGCTTCAGGATTTCACAAAAGGAATGGCAAAATAGATGGATTCAATTTGTACATTTAACCCCAGAGAAAAGAAAAGAAAAGATACAAATAACTTTAGGAAGAAGTGTGAAGCCATAAACCACAGTGAGTTCTCTGAAAAGCGCTTTTGAAAAAACACCTTCAACTATTTCCTAAATATCAATGACTAAACCAAATTGTAGTCAGATAAAACTTCAAGAAATTAGTTCAAGAAATCATTTCAAAGACTATAAAAGGCTATATTACAATTCTAGCCTTTCTCCGGGGACACAGTGGGAGTCAGTTACTGGGGAGCTGGGGACAGGATTCAGAACTCCTGGCTGCCGGACCTGTGCTTTAACCACTAGATAACACTCCCTCTCCTTGTGCACTTGTACTATGTACCGGATATATCAGATGGCTATGAAAGTGCCATTCAAATAGATTGAGTAACTGTATATCTGAAGACAGAGGCCGAGTTTTCATTCCATTTCCCTCTTCACTTTCAGATTTGGGTGCTTTACCTCCTTCGACATCTACATGCTATTTGTGCTGATAAGAATTAACAACAACAAAGACTATGGCAGAGCCGCTCCATGAATCAACCAGGGAGAGACCATAAGAACGGCCATACTGGATCAGACCAAAAGTCCATCCAGCCCTGCGTCCCGTCTTCCGACAGTGGACAATGCCAGGTGCCCCAGAAGGAGTGAACAGAACAAGGAATCATCAAGAGATCCGTTCCCTGTCACCCATTCCCCGCTTCTGGCAAACAGGCTATGGACACCATCCCTGTCCATCCTGGCTAATAGCCATTGATGGACCTGTCCTCCATGAACTTATTTCATTATTTTTTGAACCCTGTTTTAGTCTTGGCCTTCACAACATCCTCTGGCAAGGAGTTCCGCAGGTTGACTCTGCATTGTGTGAAAAATACTTCCGTTTGTTTGTTTTAAATCTGCTACCTATCCATTTCATTTGGTGAGCCCAAGTTCTTGTGTTGTGAGAAGGAGTAAATAACACTTCCTTATTCACTTTTTCCACACCAGTCATGATTTTATAGACCTCTATTATCTCCTCCCTTAGGCATCTCTTTGACAAGCTGTAAAGTCCCAGTTTTATCAATCTCTCCTCATATGGAAGATGTTCCACACCCCTAATCATATTTGTTGACCTTTTCTGAACCTTTCTGAGTATATCTTTTTTTAGATGGGGTGACCACACCTACATGCAGTATTCAAGGTGTGGACGTACCATGGATTTTTATAGAGGTAATATAATACTTTCGGTCTTATTATAATGAGAGGGTCATTTAAAAGGTGCACTAGGCACTTTGACACCCTTCTCTATATAGGAGCCCTCGTGTGCTTGCCACAAAGTGGTGCTAACTACTTATATATTTTTTAAAACCCCTTTCTATTAACTTGATAAATGAGATTAATGTCAATTTACTGGAGTGTGCATTATGTGCCTGAAAACCCATGTGAGCAGTAATTAGTATGAAGAGACACTTAGCATTAGGAGACTTCCTTTCTGTACATCGGTGTCCAAAACTGGGCACAGTTCTCCAGCTGAAGCCTAACAAGTGCCGAGTAGACCAGGAGTCTCACCACCCATGTGTCTCTGTTAATGCAACCTAAAAATGCATTTGCTTTTTTTGCATTGCTGACTCACCCCCCACTCCCAGATTCTTCTCAGCCATGCTGCTACCAGCCCAGTTATCCCCCAGTCTCTATTTGTGCATTGGGGTTTTCCTCCCTAAGTGCAGCACTGTAGCGAAGCAAAGACTCACCAGTGCGGCGCCTCCTGTCCCTCCCGGACCCTGGTGCTCCTTTATCTCAGGGTTCTGCCCCCAGCAGTAACCCTCAACCTCTGGGTCTCCCCTCCCAGGGGAACCCCCAAACCCTCTATCCGCACCTTGCCTCAGTGGCTACTGCCATACTGCCAGTCATCACCTAGCCCTGTTCACTGGGGCAGACTGCATGTAAACCACTCATCACTGACAAGGGGGGGTTGGACCTGCTGCCTTTCCCTGCAGCCCAGTATCTCTCTGTAGGCCTTGCACAAGGCCTGTATCTGTGAAGTTGCCAGGCTGGAGCTCCTCGTGCCTTTCCCAAGCACTTCTTTACCTTTTGTACCCTACTCCCAAGCAGCTAGCTCCTCTCTCCACCACTAGAGAGAGACTGACCCAGCTCCTGGCTCCCAGCCCTTTTATAGGGCCAGTTGTGGCCTGATTGGGGCGTGGCCCCAGATGTGACTGCTTCCCCAATCAGCCTAGGCCTACTCAGGAGCAGGGTAACTGCCCCGCTACAAGCACCTTACATTTGTTTTTGTTGAATTTCACTTTTTTGTCCACAGCCCAGTTCAGAGGGATCTTGATACACTGGGTGTGAGAGCTAAACTTCTCCACAGTGTTAACAACCCCTCCCGCCCCCAGCTTTGTGTCAGCTGCAAACTTGATCTGTCTGCTCTCTATACCTCCATCCGGGTCATTAATAAATATGTTCAACAACACTGGCCCCAGAAGAGATCCCCACAGAACCATGCTGGAGACCTGCCTCCAATCCAACATCATTCCATTAACAGCTACTCTTTGTTTGTAGTTTTTAACCAATTATGTCTCCACACATTTAATTAATTATATTACATGAGCTTGGAGATGCCTTTAACGAGATCAGGGCTCTATTAAACCAGGCACTGCACATATACACAGCAAGAGACAGTCCCCATTCCGAGGAGCTTGCAATCCATACAGACAGAGGAGAAAGGAAAACAAGCCCAGAGAGAGAAAGCAACTTTCCCAAGATGACAGGTAGAGCTTGACTAGAAGCCAGGTCTCCTGACTCCAGGCCTAGTGCTCTGTGCACTAGATAATGCTGCACACAGCATATATAGAAATGTGGGGGTAAAATTCAAGCTGCTTACTTGTGCCTTGGTAAGTTTCCCTTGTTTTACACCCGGGGCAGGATTCATCCAGGAGGCGATTCCCTTTCAGTCAGTGGAGTTCCAATAGCCCTGAGTTTAGTTCAAGGTGTTTAATGGACTTCTGAGTTAAGTCATCCTCAGACGGGAAATCACCCACTCAAGACAGCATTAGGACAACAGCTCCTCTTTGTAATCTGCAAGCATTTGATCCACATGTTGAAGTGGTTGGCTCCCCTATGCCAGTACAAAATGCACCGTGTCCACAGAGAGCGTGGAGCGATCCCACCTACGTCGGAGCTCAATGGGTTACTCTCGGCCAGTTGCCTGGATAGTCCCTAGACTAACAACAACATTTGGTGCTTCTAGACCACATCCCATCTATGCATTCAAAAGCATCGGATAAATATGGATTAACCCACATAGCCCTGCTGAGAGGCAGGTGTCATTATCCCATTTTACAGATGGTAAAACTCAGACACAGATGTACAAATATTTGCACAAGGTTACACAACAGCAGAGCCAGGGGTTGTAACTCCTATTGCCATGTTCCCACCATTCAACCACACTCATGTGAATTTCTGAATTCTAACCACCAGGAAGTCAGCATATGATTCCCCATCTATTCCCAGCAGTAAAACCTAGAGGGTCCCTTTCTCCTGTACTAATCCTCAAGGTCTCCTCCCTTTAAAATCAATGCTACATCCCACAGCAATCAGCCTCGACTCGGGATTTTTCAGCCTTCATTAGCCATCCCTAATTGTGCACAGCAGTAATGGAAGCAGCGGCCGTACATGGAAAAAATCCACATAAGCCTCATTCACACGCAGACTTCCACCGTGACTGAAGAGTCACAGCTCGGGAGATGCCAGCCGACACACCGCTCCTGTGCGGTTATACAATGCCCGACTCGGAGCTGGTTCACAGCACACATTTCACTTTCACCCATCACAGCGACTGCTCTTTTACTCATCCCGCGCCGCTCGCAAGCAACGTGGAAGCTGTCACTTTGTGCAGCCCTGAATACAGGTACCCGAGCTATAGAAACACATCGCCTTTCTCATAGAGAAAACCGCAGGCCTTCTGTCAAGAACAAAGCAAGCAACCCGCTCCCCAGGGCAGTTCTCAAAGAGGAGTTCTCAGGAGCTGGTTAAAGCAATCCGTGTCTCGGGGTAAATGCTGGCTACATGGAGGTTCAAAGCAAACTGGGCATTTGAGCACAGGCAGGTTTCAAAGGTCGGGGGTCTGGCAGACAGTTTGCAGCCTGGCTCCCTCCAGAAGCCCAGGCTGTGGCTCTTGCTGTTAGATCACTTTCCAAAAATCACAGCTTCCACTTCCCTGGAGACATTTACTTGTGTGTTGGAGGCCAGGGCTAGAGTCATTAATCCAGCCGTGCTACCCCTAGTGCAGGACCACAGGGGGTGGGACTGGGACAAAGGTGGCTCTAAACCACCTGTCACGGGGGGACACTCACCTCTCGCGGGTGCCTCCTAGGGGCTGGCTGGGGTACGGCAATTTTTCTTTTTTTGCCCCTGATGCCCCATCAGCTACCAACCTGGCCTGGTAGGTCTTCAGCAGCTCAGCTCTATGGCCAAGTCACAGGGAGTCAATAGACATAAATGAACATCTTCCGGGGTAATAAAGGTCCAACTAGGACCATGACTGCACCCTTGTTAAGGTTTTCAGCCCGGTCTCTGGGCTCAGTTCTCAGTCTGTCCTAGGCTAACTTGAAGCCCTTCCACGCCATGTTATAGAGCAGCGCACCCAGGGGTTACTCCCTGGAGACCTTTTGCCTTCCCTGGTTCTCACTGCCCCAGGTCTCCAGCCAGGTTCTCTCTCAAGTTCAGTCCCCATCTGTGGGGTAATTAAGAGTTCACCAGACAATCTGTCTGCCTTTACCATGGTCATCAGCCCCATCCCGAAGCCCTTTAAAGTCCATCCCTTTGCTTGGGCTTCTAAACGAGCTTGGACCACTTCCCCGGTGGCTGGTGGGGGGACCCAGGTCTACCCACTATGCTGGGTCCCAACCCAGGGACCCTATGAACAGGAGTCACACACTGCTCCCTTTAACTCCTTCCGTTAGCTGCTGCTGTTTTCCCCGGACTTCTTCCCACGGGGTCTCTTCCCTGCCAGCCCAGCCCACAGGGGTACAGTTCTCAGGTCCACATTCTACTTGCAGAACTCCACGTCTGGTCCTCTCTGAGGCGCCTGTGGTCAGAGCCTCCATCCTCACCCCTCTGGCCCCAGCCAGGAACTGACCTGCTCGGGCCCTGCCGCTCTTTTTAGCCAAGCCTGCTGTGCTCTGATTGGCTACTTCCCTGCAGCCTTTCTAGGCAGGCCTGAAGGACCCACCTGCACTGCTGCTTTCCTGGGGTGGGGTGGGGTAGGAACCAGAAGCCTCCAGCAGGGAGCCTCAAAGGACCTGATACACCTTGTTATAGCACCTTTATACTCCCCCCAAACCTAGGGCTTCATGGGGACAGGTTGAGCCCCATTGTAAGTAAGTGCAACACATGACTGGAGTGTTAAAGTCACGGGATAAACCCTATTTGGGAACAATAGAGTGGGCCTCGGTGACACGACATCAAAGAAACCATTGCCAGTGTTCGGGTTATTGATGCCGCAGAAGAACAGGAACCGGAATGCTTATGGATCAGTGTCCAACTGATAAATCACAAACCAGGGTGCTGATGAGGTTCTGTTACAGACACCAAACCAGATGAAGGAACCAGATAAGCAGCTCTTTAAACATCTACCTCTAATGTATAGAAAGAACAAGTGTGTTATCATGGGAGTTTTCAATCTGGGGGACGTGCTACAGGTCTCGTGCTGCCTTGTGGCTTCTAAACATTATAAATAACTTTCTAACACAATAAGCATTGCAACCAACTCAGGGTCATTCTAGATGAGGCCTGATTGTGATGGATAAAGATGAATTGATCACAGACCTAAAAACTGATGGTTGCCTAGGTACAAGGGATCACCACCTCATTTCATTTGCTATGTGCAAACAGAATACAGTCCAAAGCAGCAATACATTACTTCATGCTTGAGGGCCAACCCATCCCTGTTTGCCCTTCTGCCCCTTGTCTACGTAGACTCTGAGCTCTTTTGAGCAGATTGTGTCTCTTACAATGTGGAGTGCTGGGACAGACGGCAGGGAATGAACAGGTGGGCCTGCACTCTGATCACTCGGACACCAGTTAGTTCCCCTGGAGGAAGCAGATTGGCATAGTTAGCGAATTACCTTTAATCAGGCAGGTGGGCTGGATGAGATAACAAAACAGTTATCTCAAGATTGATAGAGACCCAGGAAGGAAACCCAGCGGGGCAGAGAGGGGAACAGGCCAGCTGAGTCCAGGCTCATGCAGGTGTCAGGAACAGGAGACGTCAGGTCCCAGGGAGAGGACCAGAAGCAGAGGGATGTTGTAAACAGACTGTTGCACGGTCTGAAGATGTTGGAGGAGGGAGCTCAAATACATGGCATGATGCATAGACAGCTAGTAGAATCTGAACCAGTTTCTGTGGTGCAAAGAGGCAGGAGCAGAATCTGCGCTGCTACAGATGCCTAGCACAACGGCGTCTGATCTCCACTGGGGCCTCTAGCCAGTGTGGTTACAGGATATTAACAGCCAGAGGGCTACCAGCCTGCAAGAGTCCAGGGTGGGATTCAGGGGCAGAGCTGGGAGGCCACTGTGACAGTGAGTGGGGCTGCAGGATATTTAAAAATAGCACTAGATTGTTTTATGACCATATCTAATTGTATGTGAGATGAGCAAATGAACAAGGGGCGCCCCACTGTGATGAAAGCACAGCTGATCCCCTTCATTGGCCAGGGACGATTTATATCCACTGGGGTGTATTCTGGAGGCTTTTGTCTTCCTTTAAAGCAACAGGCAATGGCTATTTCCGGGGGCAGAATCCAGACCTAGATGACCAAGAAGGGCAACCTCAGCTGATGAGCAACCTGAGGTCTTCAGCTTCCTAGTGCAGTGGGTATGAAGCATGGTAAGTGGGGATTATGCTACTTAACCCAATAACACCACAGCAGGGTCAGCTACAGAAAGGTCATTTAGCCACCCTCACTTCAAGAAGATGAGCAATAACTTTGGCTCTCTAGGAAAATGGTGGTGATCCTAAGGGTTACACCTGGAGAGACCTGTATTTGGGGCTGGGAGTAGTGAGGAAGGTGCCCGAGAAAGATGAATGGGCAAGGCAGTGCTTAAAATATGAATAATTCAAACAAACTGGGCCTGGTTGTCCTCTCATTCACACCTGTTTATACTTCTTTAATAACTTGGAGTTACTCCCAGTTGACACCAGCGTAAGGAAGAGAACAATTAGGAGCACTATATTTAATGTTGTTGAGTTAAATTAAATCTGATGGAAACCAAACAGCTGTTACTTTTCAGGAACCAAAGCCCAGCTCAACTATTTCCTTTTCTCCATAATAGTTCTGTGCATTATCCCCTTTCTCTATTAACGATGAAGTCAAAGAAGAGAAAAAACAATTGATTATAAACAACCAAAGAGGATGCACAGGAATAAAATATATTTGTCACGTTTGAGCAAGAAGCACAATAAGGTAGCTTAAGATATTCACATATTCTACAAGTGATAATTAAAATTCAAAAACTGCAATTTAAAACAAAGGCCACGTTAGCATGGTAGTTGGTGAATTCCTGCCTAGACTCTAGATAACAAGTCAACCATTAATTTGTATTTTCCAGTGTGGGTGTTTCTACATAGGTCCTTTGCTGATTCATTCAAGATTTATCCTCTTTTGCCTATGGGCTTTCTATAGTCACCTGATATAAATTGTTCCCACACAGCTGCTGTGCATATATAACTGACATGTATTTTAAAAGCATCAGAGACAGTACAAACTCAACACTCACTTTGGCCATTTGAATAATCATAGAATATCAGGGTTGGAAGGAGCTAAATAATCCACCATAAACACTCAGGTAGAGAAAAATCTAACATGTAACAGTTTGCCATTTAATTTCTTTGAATAAACTACATTAAAAAGCCATGAGCATGAACTGTTCAAGACAAGTTCTCTTTCCCACACATGCAGAGCACCTGTTAATGTTAACAGCATATTCTGCCCCTTTGAGCTCACCATTTTCATTTCCAGTCAGTGTTGGTGTAGGGCAAAATTCAAGTATTTCCAATCCAGGAAAATGAAGAGATATAAATTCAGGTGTGACTAAGGAGTCATCTCCCTTAGAAACCAGTCAGTATTTCTTGTGCATAAAAAGTACTTCATGCACTATCTTAACAGCCATCTTATTGCACAGCAGAGACAGGTGGGTTTCAAAGTAACTGCCATAACAGCTGGACAAAATAGATTGAATTAGAGAAGGAAATTCAGAGCTCTTTTATTTCAGCAAAATGTCCCCTTCTATCTAGCTGAGAATGTTGATCTGCGGCTCGCACTGTGCTGGAGGCAAATTTGTCTTTTCTAGCATCAGATCAGTGAACAGAGCACGATACACAAGATAGTTTCTCAGGCAAAAATCAAGGGGGTGCCGGTAGCATCTAGCGCTGTGCAGCCCGGCCCCTCCGGCGATTCCACTGCCTTTGGAACTGGCAGTTTACTCAGGAGCACTGGGGGGCTCAGTGGTTAAGAGCGAAGGGTCCTTGCAGCTCAGCTCAAAATCAGCTGAAGTGAGCCGTGGCCAGACTGGCCATTACTGCAGTAATGCCCCAAGCAGAATAGAGGCCCCATGGTAGCAGATGCTGCACAAACACAGTGGCAGAGTCTCTGCCCAATGAGCCTACAAGCTAAGGCCCCAGTCCTGCAAATAATACTGCACAGGCAGATTGCTGGGGATTGAAACCAATGTCCAGGTGCAGCAACCCCCTGTGAAGCGGCTGGTTGTAGGATTGGGGCCTCAGAAGACAAGAGGAAGGGGGAAGACAGGAATACACAGAGGGATCAGTGCAGTGTCTTCTCCTTAGTCATCTCAGTTTTCGTCTCTGACCTACGGGAAATGAATGGTGCCGTTCACACTGGCACTGCAGCTGATGCTGGGTGGTACCTTAGTGACCGTGTTACACAAGAGACCAGGCTCTCATTTCTAAAAACAACCCAACCCTGTCCTCTCTGTCGGTTTGTTCCAAAGCAGCACGTTACATCAGCGAGGGTAGCACAAAAACAGTCACTTAAAAAACGTAACACACACACACAAATACGAATTTCAGAAACTCCTTGTGCCACCCTAGCACTTTTCACACACCTGGCTCTTTCCCCCTTTTCCTGTCCCCATCCCCAAACGGGACTGTGTACCACAGATTCATTTATATATAATTCAGGCCAGATGCAAAGCCCATGGAAATGGTCCCATTGACTTCAATGAACGCTGGAACAGGCTTTTAATACCATTTACACACACACACGGAATATTTTTTGTCTAGTTGTCAAGTATTGAGCACTTTCAGACACCAAGGAACTAGGCACCTCAGAAATATCACAGCTTATTTAGCCAGGTTAGAGAGAGAATTTCCCATTACGAGGCACATAGCAGGAAGACGAACAGAGCTTTATGCTCAAAGGCCATTCATGTCTAGGTACCAGGTTAACACATGTATTTGGTGGCTATAAAATCAGCTGCTGCAATTTATTTAAAGTTACTTCCCAGCCTGGCTCCTCTCTTCACTGGTACTGCTCAGGTATAGTGCTTAGATTCAGGCCAAATTTATACTTAATCAGAATTTTCTGTTCCTAATAGAAGTACCATGCAATAACTGTTGGGAGAAATAACTCTGAAAAGTGGCAGTTGATGTAGATGCAACAGAGTCAGCTTCGGAGCTTGTAGCTGATTTGGGCTGGAGACATTGGCAGCCAATGGAGAATACAGGGACGATCGTTGCTCAGGCTGTTGGCAAGGAGGTTTTGGAGTGATGGAGAAGTACAGCACAGAGTGAAGTTCTGACACAGACGTTTATGGACTTGGGAAGCTAGATTCCAGTGAGTGATGGGGGCACTGATGGGCAGGGTAGGTGCTTCCTTCCCGATACAATATCTAATGCAGCCTTTCCTGGAGTGTAGTCCCTTTCCCCCTAACCTGGTCAGGATGAAGAGGTGTGTGAGGCTGGTTTCTCTTTCCTGGAAAGAGGGCTCAGCATACAAAACCCTGAGACCTGCTGGTCTAATGGACTGAATCCTCCAGCGGTAGTCCAGCAAAGACAGGACTAGGGGAGAGCATAAGGGGCAGCCACAGCTAGCTGTGTGGAAAATGAAGGAAGTCGGTGGTGCCCAAGCACTGAAACCCGCCTGGTAGAGCACCTCTTAGCACGCAGTATTGGGAAACTCAGGGCTCCCACCACAACTTGGCCAGAGAGAAGAGAGCCTGGAACCACAAACACACAGACCACAGAAGCCGCCCCTGACTGTCCTTCAAGCTGTGATCCCCCTCCCCCCCCCCGGCTGTATTTGTGTCTAGACAGGGTTAACTCCCGCCCCATCTTCCAAACCCGGGCTGAGCGCAGAAAGGGGCCGCGTCCATTCCGGATTCTTTGGAAGCAGGTGTCAGGCGGAAAAGTTTAACTTGAACCAAACGAGAACGGGGCTTGTTAAAGCAGAAACTTGCTTTGGCCGTGAGGGGAGCCGGGCTGGGGCTCCTGCCGTGGGCGGCTGGCGAGGAGGGCTGGGTCTATCGCCTTTCCCGCCGTCAAGGATCGGCCACACTGGTGCGGACAGTCCCGGAGGCTCCCGGCCGATAGGCCAGGGTGTCCCATCCCTTGGCGGGGCTGGGAGCGGGGGCAGCGCACACGGGGTACGAGCTGGCCGGGGCCGCTGGGAAGCAAAGCCGGGGAGGGGGAGAGAAGCCCCCACCCCACCTCCTTCCCTCCATGTCCCCCCCCCTCCCGCCGAGCGGGGCTGAGTCAAGCCGCACAAGCCCCGGTCCCTCGCCCCCCCCGCAGCCAGCCAGCCGCGAACTCGTGCCCGGAGCCGGGCCGGGCCGGGCCGTACCTTCCAGGCAGCACGTTCTCCACAAGCCCGAGTGGGTCATCACCTCCTCGTTCTTGCGGCTGGTCTCGTTGTCTCCCGTGCCCTTGGCCCGGCACACGCCCCGCGAGTAGAGCCAGTAGTCCGTGCCCACCGCGATGGTCATGAGGCTGAAGGCTGCGAAGGCGCCCACGGTGGTGATCAGCATCTGGACGCCTCGGTCACACATCCTCATGCTGCTGCATCGTCCGCCGCCCGCCCGGCTCAGGCCAGCGCGGCCCGGGGCTGCCCGGCTCCGCACGGACGCGGCCCCTGCCCGAGGGCGAGCGAGGGGCAGGGCTGGCGGGGCGGGCTGCGGAGGCGCATGGCGGGGCCGCCGGGCCGGTGCCGGTGGGTCGGAGCCCGGCTCGGGAGCAGCCCGGCTGTCCCCTCCCCGCGGCGCGGCAGCACTGGCGCGGCGGAGGCGGGGGGAGCGGGGGGAGGCGTGCGGCGGGGGGGGGGGGGGGGAGGGCTGCAAAAAATAGCTCCGCTCGGGGGGCACCGCTCGGAGACGGACCCGCGCCCAGCCCCTCCGGGAGCTCGCCCCGGTCCCACCCCCAGCCAGACGGCGAGGGGGGCGGGGGGAGGAAAAGAGCGGCAGAGAGAAGGCGCAGAGCGCCCCTGGGTGCTGGAGAGACCGCCCCCCACCCACCCCGGGGTGCTAGAGGGACCGCCCCCCACCCCACCCCGGGGTGCTAGAGGGACCGCCCCCCACCCCACCCCACCCCACCCCGGGGTGCTAGAGGGACCACCCCCCCACACCCACCCCGGGGTGCTAGAGGGACCGCCCCCCACCCCACCCCACCCCGGGGTGGTAGAGGGACCCCACCCCACCCCACCCCGGGGTGCTAGAGGGACCGCCCCCCACCCCACCCCACCCCGGGGTGCTAGAGGGACCGCCCCCAGCCCAGCCCCCCCCCTGGGTGCTGGAGGGACAGCTACCGGCGCAGGGCTCCCCCACCCCGGGGTGCTGGGGGGTCCGCCCCCAGGGATCGCTACAGGCCGCCTCCGCCTTCCCCTCAACCCCGCCGGGACTGTGCGGGGAGTTCCGGGGAGCAAACCCCGTCCGCTCCGAGCCTAGGAGCTCGCCAGCCGCCTGCCCCTGCCCGCCGCTCCCTGCTCCTCGGACCGCCGCCGCCCGGCCCCGCCCACGGGCCAGTCGAGGGAGGGGGGTGCAGAAGCCGGAGCCCGGGGCTGGGGACCAGCCAGGCAGCTCCCTTCTGCCGGCCGGGCGGCCCGTGGCGGGGCCCGGCTGCCCCAGCCCCACACGATCGGCCGCTGGCTCGGAGGGGCACGGGCGGGAGGCGCCGCAGGCACGAGTCCCGCGTCCACACACACGGGGCAGGCCCCGCCGGGCCACACACGACTCACTAGTGTCACGTGGCGCCCCCCGCCGCCCCACTCGTGCCCGGCTGCGGCGGCGACACGCCCCCCTCCGCAGCTCGTGGGCTGCCCGGCGCGATCCCCCCCCGTACAGCCCCGCGCGCCCGGCCGCTCCTCCAAACTCAGCCCCGGGCTCCTGCGAGCCAGGCCGGGCCGGTGCGTGGCCCCCAGCTGCCCGGTCCCCGCTCCCTGCTCTGCCCATTTCGATCCCCCCCCCCCCCTGCGCCCCTGCCCGCGGGGAGTGCCGGGGGCAGCGGTTCGCTTCCCCGCAGGAGCCCGGCCCCTCGGTGAGGAGAGCAGAGCGCGCCCGGCCCGGGCGAACCCCCAGCCCCCTTCGGCTCACAGCGGTCCCCCGCCCGCAGCAGCTCCCGGAGCCAGAGCCGGCCACGCCCCAGGGAGCAGAGCCAGGGCGGCCAGTTGGACCCTCTCCCCCCCCCCCCCCAATTGACTGTGCCAAGCCTGCTTTCCCCCTCCCCCCCCCAATGCTAGTGACCCCGCTGTGCCAGAGGCTGGGCTAGCCCCTTGGGGTCCCCCCACATAATACAAAGCGAATAAGGGCCTAATCTGCCCCCTACCCCCACCTGCTCAAAGCTGCCCCTTGATTCAACACCCCCCACTGCCAGCCCAGGACTTTGCAGTGCACAGGTAAGAAGACTGGAGCACTGGGAAAGTCACCACCCCATGCAGGATAACGCCCAGAAGGCTGGTCGGGGGGGCACATGAGGTGTCCACAGCAACCCTGGAACAAACTCCTCCACCACTGTGTGTGGGGGGAGGGGAGGGGGGTGTTTAACACTATTCCTTAGTATGCAAGTGGGCTTGGCAGAACTTGGTTGTTAGTGGTTTACAAGTTCAGTGGCTAATAGTGGTTTATTGTGAAGTCTTTTTAAAGATTGCGTTACCGGTTTCATGGTTGCACAGCGTTAAGATTTTTAAATTAGGTTTATGGATGTAAAATTTCACACTTGAAGGAAATTTTGTGGGAGGGGCAGGTCACAATAATTCTTTAATAGGAGGAGATGTTGAGATTCAAAAAGCTAAATCTTTGTGACTGTTAAAACCCAAATCATCCACATCACACGCCAAACTATACAAGGTAAAAAGCCTTAAATCAAACACTTTATTTCTCAAGCAGCATCTTTCTTAGTTTGCCTCGCTGTACGTTTCAATGATCATCAGCTGAAATATGTTGTCAGTTTGTGTCTCAATGGAAAAATTGACATGTATCTACATTTACCAATAAAAATCTTCCATCAGGTGTGAGGGACCGGTCCCAGCTCCCTGTGTGAGGAGGGGTTCAGCACACCTCAGAAGCAGGCCCTGGATCTCTTTGTACCCCAATGTCCTCATCTGTAATGTGGGTATAAAACTTCCTACTCCACGGGTCATCTACATAGTGTGGAGGTGGGGCATGGCACCTGCTTAACTAGATTAGATGCAGCCAGGCTCTTGTGAAGCTAAGTGAATGGTTTGTAAAATGCCCTGAGCTGCTCCCAGGACAGCTGCCATGTGACCAGGTGTAATTAATGCTCCTAGATCTACAGGTGCTTCAAATAGAAAAACACTGGCTGGAGACTGGCCTGCTCTCTCATCTGCACCCCAGCACCACCTGTAGCTATTCCCAAGGCACTGGCACAGTTGGAGTGGCTTCATCATGCAGAATCCCATTAACTCTGGAACCTGGCAGCCGCCTCTGTCTGTCCACACGCTGTTGTACCCGCTCCTCCAATTATTCTAGTTCACTGGTTACAATTTTAAATAAAGCTGACGAGTCCAAATCCCTTTTTATGTTGCATAAGATACTAACCAGTCAGTTCCCACCCGTGTAGCCCTTTGGAACAAGATTCTTCCTGTCCTCGCATTGACACAGACAATCATCCATGAACTTACCAGTATCTTCCCCAGAGATCCTAAACCGCTCTTCACCAAACACGTCCCTGCTTGCGTTTTAGAGCAGCAGCCTCCCAGTCCTGCTGAAAGTCATGGAGCACTCACCTCTGTGCTGCTGTATTGATTCTCCATCTCAGGAGGAGATGTAACTCCTTAGTCTCCCGGGCCTCTTTGCTTGGAACTAGTTTTCACAGGGAGACTCTTTAAACGTTCTTCAAAGGAAGGAGACGTTCCTGGAAAGTCCTAGTTGGGAAATCAACAGATCCGATTTGCCAGGTGTGTGTGACTCTCAGTCACATTGAATCAGACCATCCCTAGCTGACTGTTACATGCATCTGTCCTGACGGCTTCCAACAGCAGCAGCTGCTACGCTTGCCCTGGAGATTGGCCCTTCCACCTCCTGACTATGGGCTGAGAAGACAACTCCTCCTCCCTTTGGTCTCCACCCCTAGAAACCTCTTCTCTCCTGGTCTCATGAAGAGTCTCCAACCAGGCCAGCGGCCTTCCTTTGGATCCCTCCCCCACTCACTGGTTCCCACACCCACCTACCTTGAGCAATTTGGAATAGCTTGCCATCTCCTCTCCTTTTAGAGGTTTTAACTGGTCAGCTGATGGGTGCTATGGGAGGGTGGAAGGCTGCCTGCCCTGCCCCAGTCTGTAGTAAGGCAAGCTGCTCACAGAGGAGGAAACAGGCAGGAGATGGTGGTTAGTGCCACGTTGGGGCCAGGGAATTACATGAAGAATTTAAAGGGGTCTGAATATTAGGGTTTAGATGGGGACCCAATGTGGAGGGCAGATTATCCCACCTCTGCCTAATGCAGTATTCTTGCTCGGAAGCAGCTATGCTGAACACTGTATAAGACAAGGCATTGGAATAGATGGACCTTGGGTCTAATCCAGTCTGACAATTCCTGCCTTCATAGGACTGCCAACTGGGATTGTCCAGTTCCACATCATGGGGTATTTTCCTATTGCTGCTGGAAAGACCTGCTTTCCCTTGCTCCTCCTTTGCATTTCCCCTCATTCTAAAGCTAATTTTCAAACTGGCTTCTAAATTTACCAGCACCATGAGATCTAGACTGTTCTGAGAAGATGCTTCCCCAATGTTTCAGATGTTGGATTAAACTAGCAAGAAGAGAGGAGAAGTGAGGCACACGTTGAGGGAGTGACATGCCCAAGGTCACATAGGCAATCTGTGGCAGAACCCAGCTCTCCTGAGTGCCAGTTTAGTGCCTTATCCCCAAGGCCATTCCCATCTGCGGATTTTTCCTACACACTCACATCAGAGAGAGCATCTATCAATGGCTAATCAACAATGTCCTATTAGCATTACAGCTTTTTAACACCTCCCTAAAGTGGCACCACAGCCCAAAACCAAAGCAGAATTCCCATACATGAGAATTATACTGAGAAATCTCTTTCAGATCATACTGGTTTTGATTGTTTACTTGCCCTTAGTTACAAAACTCTGTCTGCAGATATCTCCCACATTTCTTTGCTGCTGGTTGGATGAGATTATGACTCATGCAACCTTTAAAAACCAACATCTAGTATATCCAGCAGTAAAAGAATAGCTGTTTAAAGGCTGTGTGTATGAGATAAGGAAACCAACAATTTACCTGGTAACGTCTGCTTCCAATACAGTATACCCAGTGGTTAGTACACACACGTGTATAACTAGGTGCATTTGTTACACTCAAAAAACAATGTTAAAAGTATAATAGTAACGTTACAAAATCAAACACACAAAAGTTAGGAATTATCAGAATTAAGGCTGCCAGTGCAACCTTAATTTGGCCCCTTGTGCATGGGCTGGTCTTCACTACCCGCCGGGAGGCGCAATCTGGAGTCAACGGGGGGAGCGCACCACCGACTGCCGCCGCCGTGAGGACAGCAGGTAAGTCAGCTGCAGATACGCAAACTTTAGCTACGTGATTCATGTAGCTGAAGTTGCGTATCTGCAGTCGATCCCCCCCCTGTAGTGAAGACCAGCCCATAGAATCTCAGAGTTGGAAGGGACCTCAGAAGATCATCCAACCCCCTGCTCGAAGCAGGACCAATCCCATTTTTGCCCTATATCCCTAAATGGCGCTCCTCAGGGATTGAGTTTACAATCTTGGGTTTAGCAGGCCAATGCACAAACCACTGAGCTATCCCTCTGCCCCCAAATTGCAGTACACAGTGTGCAATATGGTAGTCTTCAATTACATGCTCATATACTACTTTTTCCAGAGGACCACTGCTTGACTCAGTGCACAGGATGGATGGTACGCAGTCAGCAGATAGTCATTATTTTGTTTTATCCTCCTTGTTCAGCGTATGGCCCTAGGCCTTATATTCGCCACAACATTGAACCCTTGCTCTGAAGACAGAATTATTCATCTCCTCAGGGGCTCATCAGTGTTGTATCTGAGCGCGTAACAAATATTAGTTAATTCCTCTTCACAGCCCCTCTGTGAGGAGAGGAGGAGATGACAGCCCTAGTTTACAGCTGGGGAGCTGATGCACAGAGAGAGGAAGATCAATTGTGTCTGCTACTTTGGGATGTCCAATGCAAGGTCCATAGGACTGGATTTTTCAGAGCACACAGCATTATATAGTGCTTTGTATGTTCAAAGCACAGCTCCCATGACTGCAGTTGCTGATGGGAGTGCAGGGCACCAAGTTGGGCACTGAGAAAATGGGGACCATGCAATTAGTGACACTCTGTGGAAAGTTTGGATTAAGTGAATTGCCCAGGATCACATCATAACTCAGTGGCAGAGGCAGGAATAGATGCACGTACTAAAGGGCAGCATTCACCTACCTTAACCATGAGAGCGCCCCTTTTCTTCCTGCAGACCTATGCCCCATTCCCGGCATACTTTCCAACTTCTTCAACAAATAAGGGGGGGAGGGGGAGCTACAGACAACAGCTTCCCTTCATTAACAACCCTTATTCAGCCCCATAACAGGTCCAGCCTGTGCACTGAACGAGGCAGAGCACTGTGGAAAAAACCGTATGTAATCATATAAAGTCTGTATCATAATGCATACACGCAAGGGGGGTGAATTAAGGTTGCATGGGCAACCTTAATTCTGATGTAACAAAGTCCTGTGGCACCTTAGGACTTTATTACCTCTGCTATTCCAGACTAACACGGCTACCTCCCTGATTCTTAATTCTGATGTTTCCTAACTGTTGAGTTATTGCCTTTGCAACTTTAAAAATGTGATTTTAATGTATCCGGGTGTGTGTCATTTCCCAGGTTTTAAGAAAGCAAACTGAAAAACCAGAGACTCCATCATGTGACACCCACATTGCTCATCAGCAGAACCAGCATCTGTAGATCCACTGCACAAACCGCTGCCCTGGAGCTCATGGGGTCGCTGATATCAGTAGTGCGCTGGCAGCCCATATGTGGCCCAGAACTAGAGGGAGGTGAGGCACACACTTTGCCAGGGGGGTTCACAGATATTTGCTGCTACTGAGACTCAGGAATCTTGGATGCCATCCCCTGTTCTGCAGGGGAGTGTGCTCTAGTGGTCACAGGCCTTTTTCCTGTTCCCCCAAGCTTAACCCCTTCCTAGAGTTCTTTCCCATTGCCCCATGTTTTTACTCCCCTATTGCATGTGTCTTTCTTTTTTATTCTCTGACTTTGTAGATCTGAAATTCACTCCTAAATCCCTCTTCACCGTCTTGCCCCAGTCTGCCTCCTTCACCTGGGGGGTCATCTTTCTTCAGGCTACTGCTTTTTGTTGTTTCATTCTCATTTTTGATTCTTACCTCAGTCCCTGATAGCTCCTCTGATAATCAGTTAATCTGATAATCCTCTTCTCCAAGCTCTTTCCTGGCTTGCTGACCAGTGATGTCCTGTGGCAAAGGCTTGTACTTAAAGAAATTAACTGCCCAGGTCCCATTTTTGTCCAGTCTTCATGCTCAAATTTGGCATTTCGGTGCCCAAACATCTATTTGTGATGCCTAAGTGCCCAAACAGGGAAGAAGGAGCTTCCATGTGGGAGCCCATGTTGGAAAGTTTGGCTCAACAAACGAACTACCAGCTGGCACTATAAATCCCATTTTGAGAGTACTCCAAGGCCATCCATTAATTACTGTTATTAGTTATTATTTCTATTGTGTTTCGGTCACGGATTAGGACCCATTGCTTACCAGTCACTCTACAAACACATAACAAAGAGGCAGTCCCTGCCCCCAAACTTACAACCTGCACGTTCCTAACAAGGAGATCTACTAGGCTGTAGCCTCGCAAATCCAGTGGTGAAAGCCCTATTGCATTTAAAACTGACAAAGCAACAGAGAACACACTGTAAGGAATAATCCTGCAGAAGCCAGGAGCTGGTTGAATTGATAATCAGTCCCCCTCTTTAAATCTGTGATTCAGTTGACAGAAGGGAGGCTCAGATACCAGGAACTGCACAAGCCAATAATGAAGCTACATTGATGTCTGACCTTCACGGCTCTGGCCTCTACAGGGTTGAGCACGGGGCACAGGAACTAGGAACTGAGCTCTTGGGCAAGTCACTTTGCCATGGTGTGTCTCAGTTTTCCCATCTGTGAAATGGTGATGGTGATTCCTACCCACCTCCTTGAAGAGAGGCCCTTATTGTTTGTAGGCACTCTGAAAATGCCAGTCATTATTTAAGTGGCAAGTGATGCTATGGGACTTGACTGTAGGGACAGAACAACTTGGTGTCTTCACGGACCTGCTGCTGAGTTCAGTCACCTTTCTGAACATGCATGCAAGCAACGAAGGAGCAGTCTGCCAGACAGAAGGCATCAAACAACAGACAGACAGGGTGAAGCCCAAATATTTCCTGCCACAGCCTGGGGACCAAAGCTGTGCAGGATAATGGTGAGACAAAAGATAGCATCTCCATTGCAGGGTGAAGGAGCCTGACCTCCAGTCCACTAAAGGCAATGGGCGTCTTTCCACTGACTTTCCTGCACTTTGGGTCAGGCCTATAGGGAATTAACTGCGTTTCCTGTGAGTTATTAGCGCTCAGAACAGTGACAGAGTGAAACAGGAATGTACTGCCTCCTGCCTGAGTAGTAAGACTTCACCCTCTCAGCAGGCTGACAAGATAGGTATCACTCCCATTTTACAGATGGGAACACCAAGGCAACGGCTCATCCAGGGTCACAGAGGGGTGGAGCTGTGAGCAGGACCTAGACTCTCAGTCCTGTGCCTTATCCACGAGACCATCCTGCCTCAGGTGAGAGGAGAAGAGATCACAAAGAGGGCTTTATATGGCAAAGGTGCCACAGGAGCAAGGAAGGAACACGTAATGGCAGATTGAGGGAGATTTCATGGTCTGAGCCCAGCTGAAACAGCCTGAGCCACCATAAAAGGTTTGATGCTGCTCCAACCGGCCACATTTTAATTGATTTGCTTGAAATTCTTTGATGAAGGAGTGGATAAAGAATAATGAGGCAAACAGGATTGTAATGCAAATTAAATGCATGAAAGATGGCCTTGGGGAGATGGTTCCTGAAGGTCAGAGACTAAAGCAAACTGCTTCTGGTCACTCTTTCAAACATTAATGAGGCTGTGTTCTTCCTGATGTCTGTGATGGATGGCGTGATGGCTCGAGAGGAAAATGCAGTGTGCGCGCCAATCCTTTATACTCCTCATTTCAGTCAGCTCAGGCCCACCTCGAAGTTGGGGAGAATTTTACCTGCCAGGCTGCAGGGACTTTGATTCCATAGCCAGCTACGTTAAATTACGTACGTAGACTCCTTAATAAGATTTAGGGAGGATCAAACTTCAGAATTAATTAATTTCACTATTCAAAAGCGAAGTCATTTGTCACAATGGCTTTGTGATTAGTTCCCATACTTAAGAAAAGTGTCGCAAAACCAAACAGTTCATTTGCAGAAGCGGAAATGACTAAAGCTAAGAAATATTTGCCAGAGGGCTGGAAGTTGCTATTTTCACAGCCCCCCTGTTGTGAGTGGTTCCGTCGCCAGGCTGGAAAACAGAACAAGACTCAGTTGCTCTAATTTTATGCCAGAGGCTACACTGGCCCCTGGGGCAGCCCAGAACCCTGAGGGGCCAAAGACAGATTCAAATGATCTTTGCCCTTTCTCCTCTCACCTGCACCTCCTGGAGACCTGTCCCAGAATTGCAACCAAAGTGTGTTTTTGTTTTGGTTTAAACTGCACAGGAATTGTCCTCAAACTAAATTCCTCCCCTCATGCTTCACCGGTTTTATAGTGGCAGGAAAAGTACCAAAATCTTAGCGGTCATCCAAGGTTGTAGTGGCCACAGACTAAATCATCTCACTGTAAGCTGATATGTAATTACTGACTGAAGGAGGAAATGTTCTCAGTTATCACACTCACAAAACTTCATTGTTGCAAAACTTAATACACTGATGGCAATTTGTAAGTCAGTGCCAAGCACAATAAACATCTTTCAGGCAACTCTGTTCAAGTGTTGAGAATAAAGAGAAAGCAATCAGATGCAGGACCCATATTGCTAAATACTGCCTAGCAATAATCAGTGAGTATAACGTAAGCCTGATGATACAGCCAGGGAAACAGATGTCTCTGATTAGCTCTGATTCAGCAAGTTGATGATCACAAAGCAACAACCAGTCATGGAAGGAAGAGGGACTACCAGCATCACCCCCTCCCAAGGTCTTGTTTCAGGAGAAGAGGTTAAGCCATGAAGAACAGAACAACCTGGAGATTCATCCAGTGGCCAGATGTAGCTGGTGGTCTGAGAGCTCTTACAGGATTAGCCACTTAAGTGAGAGCTACTAGAAAACACAAGACTAAACTTTTGACAAAGGAAGGTTCTTAACAAGTGTAACAGGCTGCTACTCTGTATTATACTGTTCAGTCACTAGGCGGCCCCATGTGTAAAATACTCCATTGAAATGAACCTCAGTCATACCTGAGCATTAAAGGTTAAAGGATTGTTTGATGAACACATCTGAGGGTATGAGCAAGCTCTGTAGCCACGCTCCATCTGGTAGAGCATACATGACATGGTGTCAGGAGGAAGTTAAGAACAGAAAGAGAAGGAAAACAGCAACAAGGATTGCAGATAGAAGGAACAAAACAACAAAAGGCACAGGGTATCATTAACAAACCTACCACTCTTCAAGGCTCCAGAGAATTTCAGCTTTAACAAACCTTCAGACTGGACAGATTGGAAATACAATTTTGCACTGCTAGAAAGATCCACAAGGAAACTGGGGATATACCGGTATCATCTTAAATTTATTTGAGGGGCAAACCAACAGAAAATATCTTTAAAGCCTTTGACTTTACTGAAGACAGTCACAAAGATTACTGTCAAAGAGTTCTGGCTATGCTTGATGCATACCTTATGCCCCTGAGATATGTGGTTTGTGAAAGAGCATGTTTCCACTAGAGAATTCAAGAACCACGGGGGAAAATGTTGAATGTTTTATAAGAGCTCTGGCTACATTGGCTGAAAAGTGTGATTCTGGGAATGCAAAACATGGAAGTATCAGAGATAGGCTGGATAGCGGGCTAACCGATGAAAACCTTTCAGAGGAGCTACAGTTGAAGAGTGATTTAACCCTAGCCACAGCTATTCAAATAGCAAAGCAGTCTGAACTGGTGAAACAGCAAAACCCAGAGAAAGTTGACATACTTGCAAAGCCTGAAACTAGTTTAGAATCTGTAAAAAGACACGTGAATGTTAATAGTCAATATAATAAAACCCCTGAGGCAAGAACAGAGAACTCTCAGGCTAAGAGAAACAAATTCCAGCCAACATAAGGTGTGGAAAAAGTCATATCCCAAGAAAGGATGCATGTCCAGCCAGAGGTTCATGGTGTAATAAATGCATGAAATATGGGCATGCTCACTGGTGAATAATTTGTATCAAATGAAGACAGCATGTGAAGAAAGGAGGAACTCAAGTCCAGCCTTTCCAAACTTTTCTAGCTTCCCTCCCATTGAGGGGGGGAAGAGAGGCTTGTGCTAGGTGCTTATTGGTTTGCTTAGGTGCATATTCTGAAGGACTGAAACTCATCCCTGTGCAGAGGGCCTGCCGACAGCCAACACACTCCTAGAGTCCTAATTTAGCCCAGAGAGGATGCATGCAGGTGGCCCCACTGCTCAGAGGGCTGACCTAGGGTTGAAGTGGTGTATCGGCAGCCTGCTGCACTGGTTGAATTTCACCGTGCAAGCGCCGCCTCTTGCATCCATACTGGTTCTGTTGCATGCGGGTTCCTGCTTGCAGCCATACATGCGCAGGAGGAGCAGGAATGGATACAGCTGGGTAAAGGTTTAAAAAGCAGCTCAGCACCAGTCTGGCATTGCTGGGAAGCAGAGCTGCACTGTCACTTTCCTTTCATTGCCTCTTGTTCTAGAAGTGCAGAATAAAACCCAGCCCCAGCCCCTCCTTGTTCCTGTTTGTTTGGGGAACAGCTCCCGGGAGGCTTCATAGGCACATGCGTCATTAGGGGAAGGGAATTGTACTGAAACAGCTGTCGAATGAACTGAAGGGAAATTCATTCTAAGAAGTTACAGCCTTCATTGATACAGTCATGCTACAGCCTGTGCCGGGGGTGATGAACCCAAGCTCCTGGGGACAGAAAGGAAAGCTGGCCTTGTGCTTCAGATCCCAGGTTGAGATCTGGGGTCAGGCCCCGGCCCTCTCACGGACTCCTTGGGTGACCTTGGGAAAGATTCACGCGATTCCTCAGACCCTACCTGTAAATAATACTCCTTCGGGTCTTCCATCCTCTCGCTGGTTACACTGCAAGCTGTTTGGGGCAGGGATTGTCTCTGACTCTGTGCAGTGCCAGCGACAACGGGGCCCGGATCGGAGTTGAGGGGGGCCTGGTCTAATAGTCGGCTCAGTCTCTCTACCTCCTGGGTTTTTAAACCAATGATTCAATGGCATTTTACTACCAGGCTTTTCTCTAACCGCCGGGAGGCTCTGGGGTGTATTTTATGGGGCTGTGATTACAGGTCTCTGGGAGCGGGAGCCCCTTGGCACTCCACGATGCCATAGAGGCCAGTGTTAATGGCTCCTATAAACCAAACCCTTCTCCTGATTGTTGAATTAAGCCCCCAATGGGAGGTGGAGACAACGGAAGGAGCACACATGCTCTGCCCTGGGCTGGGGCTGCGCGAGCGGGTGCCAGGGGGCAGCAGACTCTGCCATTCTGCTCACCAGCCATACAAGCAAAGCCAGCCCTGTGGCTTCACGGGGAGACTGGCGTTCAGGGGATGCTGCCCTCCCAGGGACTGTCCCCAGCCACTCCCTTGGGACGGCCCTTCTGAGTCAGGTGTCTGCGGGAAGAAGGGCCAGTGCCGCTGCCTCCAGTGAGCACAGGTGGCGAGTCCAGGGCCAGCTGCTAGATACCCAGAGGGGCCCCCTCCCCAGCGGGGGTTCCCTCAGTCCCAGCTTAACAGAGCTGAGCGGGAGCCGGAGCATTCGCCCCACTCCTGCCGGTCCCCTGAGATCCCAAGTAGCCACATGACACTTCTCTGAACAGAGGGTGGGAGAGAGAGGCGGTGTGTGTGTGTGTGTGTGTGTGTGTGTGTGTGTGTGTGTGTGTGTGTGTGTGACACTTCTCTGAACAGAGGGTGGGAAAGAGAGGCGGGGTGTGTGTGTGTGTGTGTGTGTGTGTGAGACACTTCTCTGAACAGAGGGTGGGAAAGAGAGGCGGGGTGTGTGTGTGTGTGTGTGTGACACTTCTCTGAACAGAGGGTGGGAGAGAGAGGCGGTGTGTGTGTGTGTGTGTGTGTGTGTGTGTATGTTCTGCTGGTACGTGCATGGATCAGCCACAGTGTATGGACTTTGGCATGCACAGGCTGAGGGTCCTGTAGGCGAATGTCCCGTGTCAGGCCCAGGCTGACCAGTTGCATCTAGTCCGCCAGGCTGAATGGCTCCCTCTCTACGGGTCTGTCCACACTGCAGAGGAAAACCCGGGGCACCAAGTCCACAGGTCCAGGTCCACTGCAAGGCTAAACCTAGCCGCAGAGCCGCTCCCACTCGGGCAGGGTCTGGGCTCCGAAACCCAGCGAGGGGGGTGGGGTTCTGACCTGGGCTCCAAACCCCTCCCCCCACGTTGGGGTTTTCAGCCCAGGCTCCAAGACTTTCTTTGCAGGGTAGACGTGCCCTGTAGGTTCCTACGTGGCCCCATCACGGCAGGATCTGAGCACCTCACCTAGCTTCATCCCTTTATCCTCTGCCTACCCCCGTGCAGGGCTGCAGCCCTCGAGCTGTTCATGAACTCGACTTAACTAGGAATGAGCTCGTTACAACCAAAGACCCTCGTCTATACAGACCCTTACAGCAAACACTTCTGTAGGCTCAGGCTTCTGAACGGGGGACAGGTCGGCGTTTAACAATAGCCCAGCATTCCTATTCCACTGAATTCTACCCCGCCCCACTTCGTTTAGTAGCGCCTTCCAACCCTGGGGTATATTTGTACAAGAGGTTTGTCCAGGACCTACTCCAAGAGGGTCCTTGGCACTATGGGGATACAAATGACACTGGCATTATCTGTCCATAACAGCAGCACCCTGGGAAGCCATGGCTTTGGCGCTATGTAGTGGCCCAGCATAAAGCTGCTGACCTTAGAGTCTATGAGTCTATAAAGCAGGCTGAACGTTCATAGGCTACCAAAGAGAATTTACTGGGAGACCTGGAGAGCATGCTGGAGATGAAGACACCAGCGGATGAACTAATTAACTTGCTGCGTGCACTTTCCATTTACAGAATCGTCTCTTTCATACGTTAGGTGCCCAGGGCACAAGATGCTGCATCTGAAAACAGCTTTATAATCCTCTCGGCAACATACAAACAGAAGACAGGCCAGCATGAAATTCACCTGCCCCGACCCCTTGCGAACCCACAAAAACTGCTGTGTGAGCTCCATGAAAGGAAGAACTCCTCTCAAAACGCAGTAGGTTGGAACAACTCCCTTACCCCACGTCTGACATTAACCACTGACTAGAGAGAATCAGCACAATTAATAAATAACAGCTAGCTCGTCCATAGCACTTGGAAGGGGTTAAACCTACCTCCAGGCTGGGAGATCGCTGGTTTCCAGGCAAGAATCTATTTGTTCAAAACCCAGTAATCTGGGTATTTGTTCTTTACAGAAATCGCCTAGGTCATTTCAATGCTATCTGTGCACTAAGATTCAGCTCGGATACACAGGAGTTGGAGCTCAACCCAAGAGTGGGTTCATCCAACTATCCAATTAGCATACACCCAGTGACACAACAGCTGATGTTCCAGAGATTCCTGCAAAACAACCACCCCCAACACGTCCTCCATAAGCAAAGGAAACCAAGCCACGCCAGGTTTCTTTAAAATTATATATTTTATTTGTTTCATACATGCAGCAATAGAATAAAGATTATATGTCCATCTAAAAGTAGGTATTTAGGAGACTCCTTTGACAAACACACAGCAGGTATTACACGGTGTAGAAAACTTGTCAAATACTTGCAGGTGAAATTTAATTCAAACACAAACTGGCTTACAAAGGCAGTTTTCAGTTTTGTGGTTGGTTGTTTTAATTGCCCCTTGGAACATGATCATAAAAAGACCCATCTTGGAATTCTGAGGACATTTCCAGGCATGGAGCATGCTGCTTGGGGCTTCTCCCACCGGGTACAAGCTCAAGGGCACAACTGCTACTGCAGGAGCAGAGAAGCTGCAGCATGTATGTGTTTGAGGTAATTCTAGAAGCTTTAACAACAAGAGCCCAGCCATTTGCCCAGTATCTATCCTACACTAAAAGCCATTATCACATGGATCCCATTTGCACTGGAGTTCCTGGGCTCAACGGGGAATATTTACTGTCCACAACCCCTTTGAGATCTCATCCCCGGCTATGCATGAACAGCTGCTATACCTGAGCCCAATCTGCATAGGTTCTGCTTTGCACACAACTATCCCATAGACCCAGGGAGACACCAGCTTGGCCCCAAACACAGTGCTGAATGCGTGACCTGCTCAAGGCTCCCGTTTTGGACAGGTCCGTGTAATGCCTCTAAGGGGCCTGATTTACACATAGACCAACATAAGATGCAAACAGAAAATAGCGAAACCACCTGAGTTCCCTGGACGGCCAGGGGGACGTTTTCCATGCACAGGCAGTGAGGGCTCGCCTCCCTTACAGCCATCTTGGGGCTCACAGAGACATCCGCCTTTGCACACAGGAGCAGCTCACCCACCAGTCTGCTCAGCCTGGCTGCCAGCTTTAGACTCGTCTATCTCGTAGCACTTCCTGCTCCCCGTCCAGGAGCAGTGATTACCCAGGACACACAGCGCTCTCTCTAAAGAGGGCAGGGCACCCCACCCTGACATCACCAGGCTGCCTGGGAGGTAAATTGTGTAAATCAGCGATGGCACCAATGAAATCACCAGTTACACTGGTGTAAATCCAGTGTGAGACCAGAATCAGGCTCTCTGATCATCAGGGTGACTCATAATTCAGCCCTGCCCCTGCTTGACTGTTCTCCATATAAAACCTAATTCTCTGATGTCTACACTAGAAAGGTGGCAGTGGCCCAGGTGTGCTGCAGTAGCACTGTAGTGTGGACACTTACAGAGGTGGAAAGGGATCTTCCTTCACCATAGTAAATTCCCCTGCAGAATTATTCCACTGTCCGAGTGACCTGTCAGGAGCTCCCTGCTCTCCAGGGTGGAGTTCTCCCTTTTTTAGTCTCAGGCACATGGGCCTCCCCTTTGTCATTTTCAGCATCCCTGCCCTCATGTTTATAGACTTTTGTTTCCACACCTCCCTCCAGCCTGTGCTCTCGCTGTCCGACAGAGAGCCAGGCCAATGTGTACTACAGGGGGGTGACATGTCCAGCTGTCATGTTACAGGGCTATTCAGACCCCAGCACACACACACGAGTACTGGTCGGGCTTGTCTGAAACCTCTCAGTGGTCAAGGTCCCCCTGAAGTGCTGGTTCTTTTTCCATCTTCTGTAAAGCTTCAGTCAGCAAGCCGAGAGTCAGCGCATCCGGGCTTGTCCCTTTGTCCTTCCAAGACTCAGTGTCAGCTGCTGGGCAGATTTTTCCATTTCACCCGTGTCCATAAAACAGCCTGAAAACAAACTTTGAAAAACTATTTGGGGAGTGGCAGGACGGGCTGAACAGCCCCAAAGGCCTGGGCCTGCAGACCCCGAAGCGGATGAGTAGCTTCATGCATTGACTTCACTGGACTCTGGATCAGGCCTAGCCAAAGGGGGTCGAGGACAGGGACCATCGGTGTTGGTCTTGCAGACACTGATATGTGTGATTAGCTTTACCTGTGTGCACAATCCCAGACTACTCCCAGGAGCACAGTTACACCCGTGTGCAACTGTTTGCAGGATGGGGAACTTAGGAAGTTCTTGCGGTAGAAGGTGACTGTGTTGTTTAGCATTTAAGCAAATCTCACTCCATGCAGAATTGTCGCTCAAAGATACAGAAACGTCTAAAACAAAAGCCCCTTCTCTAGGCGGCATGTAAAATATTGCGTATGGTAAAGCTACCATGACACCTTCCTTGCCATAAGGTAAATCTCAGTATTCCATGGTCAAATATGTTGGGGGCAGGGTGTTAAAATTTTAAAATACAAGAGACACAAATTAAGAACACATTCACCATTTAAGTAATACTAAGTTTGTGGCAATATATTTGACAGTTACAGTAACACACGTGCTTCAGAAGTCAGCTGTGATCTGAAGAAGAAACTAGAGCACTTCCTGCAAGATATGCTGGAGTTATGAGAACTCATCATAAATTCAAACCACATCTTCCCTGGTCATGGCATGATGCAAAGTTCCCCATGTACCTCCTATCTGATCTGGCACAATTTGCAGTTTTAATTTTTTTAAATTTTTTTGCTTCCTTAAATACAGATCATTGAATGCTCAAGGAGACCAAGAATACACCTGCTCCAAAGAATCAGCAGGTATGGCCTCCACTAATTCAGGAATGGAATAGAGTAACCTAGTGTTGTCTCGACACCTTTCATGGCCCAAGGATGAGCTAAAAACATCTGTTGCTAGTGTTTAGCAGCTTTTTTCCCTTACATCCTTTAAAAAAATATTTAAAAGTTAAAGTTTGAGGTTTATAAAAGACCTACAAACCACTATTTTCTCTATAGGATTCTATATAACTCATAAGATTCCCACCTCTACCTTTCACTATAGTCATGAATTAATGTGTATTTACAATAAAACTTGTACTATTTAAAAACAAAAAATTATTGGAAACCAACCCAGTGAGATAGGAATAATAATCAGTGTTTCCAAATGTACACACTTCTTCTGTTTGTGCCTAAATAAAGAGTAAGAATAGCTAGCCGGCTGAAGGACAAACAGTTGACCTCGTCTGGCTTTGCTCTTCCATATGGCACCTTGCTACATGCATGTTGAAATTCTTTATTAAAAATATCAACTGGAATATTTTTGTAAAATTTAGAATTTCTAAAATGATCCATATGGTCCTTGGTTACTAAATAAACCCCCCGAAAACAGAACTTAGTTTTACTCCAAAGTAAACCAGGGCATGTGGAAAATGAATTACATTACACATCTAGATAATAGCAAAGGATGTATACTATAAAAAGGTTACCTTTAGAAATAGCCCTCAGTAGCGCCCTCTCCTAATGGGCAATATTTTTCAGTGACTAAACTGTAAACTGAGCTTGCAAATGTGTGTGTTTGGTAGAATATTAATATCCTTTACAGATCTGTTAACTTTCAACAGTGTCTGTGGAAAAAACAAGAGAAAGATTTATGAGTGTTGTCATTGTATATCAAAACTGCAAACTGTTCCAGATGTTTTAAAAAAATCCCACCTTTTACTTAGAAAAAACATGTGTTCTGATCTACTAGAACGGAAATGAAATGTTATGTTATGTCTGAGTAATAGGAACAAAAATGATTGTTGTATTGAAATGCACACTTTTACAGTGGGCTAAGGAGGAAGACCGCTTCATTGAGCCAGTTTGACTGTATATACAATGCATTAAAAAATATAAATGTTCATACGCAGACTTCTTCACACTGATCAGATATAACTGTTTCAATTCTTGAACAAAAGGTGCTTCTCAAACAACTTCACGGTCATTGCAAGCTGCAGCACAACAATTTAAAAATATCAACAACCATGCTTGGCATTCCAAGGAAACAATTTTTGAATAATTAAATTTTTACCAGAATAGCAATATCTGATTTTAAAAATTACAAAGACAAGAGCAATTTGGTATTTAGAGACAATATTCAGACCTGTTTAAAAATCCTATTGATTGCCATTATTGGCAGTGTCTAGAAGTGCTACCTCTTGCTGTTACCTCACAAACTAAATATTTCCAGATGTAGAAACCACACTAGCAAGTGACACATACATAGAAAGGCCTCCTAAAACAAGTTATCTCCACATTTCGGGTGAGGGTATGTATGCATGTATGCATCGTTAATCCCGGAAGACTAGGTCGATATTTACAAGGCGATCTGAAGGTTTGGATTGCAAGCACAGGAGGTGGCCTTTGCATCTTGTCTAAACATTAATGACAAATTCTGGATTAGTATAGGAGAATCCAGCAAACTCAGTCTGATCCAAGTTCATGATGAAGAGTTTGTCAGTAGGCGTGAGTTCCACAGGCTGCCTGGTGAACTCTTTGTCGAAGTTGGAAGTGTCTCGTTTGTCTTTCTGTCAAATGGAAAGCACAAAATTAAACACAATCAAAAGGGAGAGAAAAAATGCAAGAGAAATCCCAGCAAGGGGGAGGTCTGTAAAACCGTCTGTGTGTTCAGAGCGATCAATGCTGCCCATTCTTCAGGATTTGTACATGGTATGGTTACATATATTCTGAACTTGCTTGTTTTTTAAAGAAAATGACACGTTAGATTAGGTACACTACATTCAAATACTCAGCAGTGGCCTTTATACACATAAATGCAATTGGGTACAGTGTGCAAAAACAGGAAAGCATTTATCTAACACTTGAAACTACCCAACAAAAGCTGTACAGGGATATGATGACAGCACAGTACAGTACAGAAGGGACAAATGGAGAATTCTCCCCTCACCCATCAATCCGGCAGCTTTAAAAAAGAAAACTAACGGAATAGTTTCTCAGCATGCAGAACTTTCACAGGAAACACTGATTTGTTATCTACAGTATGAGTGTCCCGGAGAAAGCAACAACCCACAATATTGGAAGTAAACAATTTACTAGGATTTCAGCATACACACAAAACTAATCAGCCATAAATGTTCGGTAGTAGCAGATAATCTCCCCCCCCCCCTTTTCTGTTAGTAGTCTGACATTTTTAGTTGAACTGCTGTAGCATCTTGATTTCCACATTGTTTTATCTAGTTAATTTGAGATGAGTATTTGATTTTCTCCAGGGTCGCATATAAAATATACAGTGGGTCCAAAAACCTGGTGTAAAAATAAAATTACACAGATGAAACCTTTTCTAAATCCAGATTATCACAAAAATATAGACTGCCCAGGTAGACCAAAGCAAGAAGAATTATTGTCACAGTTAGGCTGACATTCTATTAGCATGCAAGACCCAATTTGTTAAACAAAAAGATTTATGGAGTGTTTACTACTCATTTATGCCATGGATCTTGCCTGTGTAAACTAAGGTACATGCTGGCTGTACTGCATTAGAAAAGCTTGGCTGGTGTATGAACCCAGTAGCAGCGAAAACACAATATAAGCACCAGAAATACCTCATCAGTAAAGAAATATCCCGAGGGGAACTTGTCTTGTTATTAAAGACCTTGCAGTGTGTAAAAGCAGTATAGTTCCAATGCTGAGGAAACCTACGAGAATCTATGTGATGACTGAATCCGGATGCAGACAGGTGGCCTAGCACAGCTATTCCATGCAATTGAGTCATAATATTTAGGTCTTACATAGCACTTTTCATCAGTATAAAAATGGGTGATTAAGAGAACGGGGGGTGTTTAATCATTCACAGAGCTGCCCCAGGTGTTTGTAAGGTGCTCATCTAAGCACCATTCAAAGAGGATCAGTACATGCGACATCCTACCGATAGGTTCCAGCTTTAGTTCAGGGTCATGATTTCCAGCTGTCCCTGGCCATCGAGTCAGTTTATGGGGGGATGTGTGTGTTACCCAGTGTGCACCACTTCCCCTTCAGACAGACGCTGGGCTACTGCGAACCTCAGCCCATAGCAGCAGGGGCCTGCAGGGCGGAAGGGAAACCCATCCGAGACCCATTGCAGGGGGGAGGGGTACAAGCTAGGTCTGAAGTGGCAGGAGCCCTGGCCATGCATATTGGGGATTGGGTGCCACTGCTGGAGAGAGAGACTTGCCCTTCGTTCCCCCCAAAGTCAATGGACTCCCTTCACTGCGGTGCTGAGTTAGTTTCGCAGCACCCAGAGGAGTCTGGGGGGAAGCAGATGTCATTGCTGGTAACGGTGCGTCTCGTGCAGCCCGTCGGTCACTTCCTATTTTTGAAAGCTGAGACCAGGCCTTCAAAGGTTCCATTTTAGACAGGGGTCTCCCTGTTTTCAGAGCGGTCTGCGGCGCCGGGCCAGCTTGCCCAGGCTCTCCATTCCAGCACACCGCCTTTTTCTGCAGCTCTGGTTTATTATCCCGTCAGCTAGCGCCAAAGGAGGAGCCATTGCTTTGCAGCACTCCTTAGGGGCTAGGGAAGCAGAACCTCATTCCCGTGTCCCTTTGTGACTGAGTACCTCACACTCCGACAGCTCCCTGGCCTGACTGAAAATGCCCTGCCTCAGCGGTGTGCAGAGAGCGGTCGGAACACTCCACTCTCCGCCAGGCGTGGCCATTCGCCTTCAGATTGTCTTTACTGATGAAGTATCAGGAAGGTTTATATTGCGTCTTGGCAACACGCTTTAGTTCTGCTGGGCACAGAGGCTGTGAAGTCTAAAGGAGGGCCCTGGCCAGCATGTGAGCCATACAGCAGCCCTTCCCCCGCAATCCCTTCCCAGAACGCAGCGGCCCCGACACACGGTTTGCTGCGTTTCCAGAGGAAGCCTCTTGTTGCTGCTTAGGACAGGAGCGCCACATCACAATCCCACTCCCCAGCCAAGGGAGTCGGCCCAGAGCAATCTCTCCAGTCAGAGTGGGAGGCGGGGGTGGAGGGATGTGGAAAACGCCTGCCCCTCGGTCGGCCCTGTGCCTCAACTCAGCCGGCTTTTACTGCAGGTCGTCACGGACACGCCCAGATATCCCCTCATTGGGAAGGCGCCGTTTTCTCCAAGGCTCTTCATCGCCGACCATGCCGGCGACCATGAAGCGGCTGGCTCAGGAAGAGGCTCGGTTGGTCACATCAGCCTGCGATAAGAAGAGACCAGCCCGTCCACGGGGCACTGAGCAGGCCCCATCTCCTTCGCACACCCTCCCATCCACCAGGCTCTGCACAAGACGCCGCTCCCTGGAGCCGGCTTGCCCCAGGGAGGCCTAGACCATTTCAAAGGGAGACAGCAGCCCCCGGACCCACAAAGGCGTGGGGGAGAACGAGGTGTGGTTAAACCCCCCGAAGAAGAGGGAGGGGAGACAAGGGTGAATGTGGTGTGGAGTAAGAGAGGCCACAGGGGCTTGCGGGGGTTTGGGGGAATTGGAGAGAGAAGCTGAGATGTAGGCAAGAGATCAGGGCTCGAACGGAGAAGACTGTGACCACGTGCTCTGTCGTCACTCAAAGCAAGATGCCCCCCATCCCTCCCCCACCCTTGAAGTGACCAAATGACCTGTCTCACCTACTCTCATCTGCCCCCCCCTCCCCAAGTCCAGCGCTCTATCATTTGCCTTTGGTCAACTGGCAGCTGAGGGAAGCGAGGGGCTGGGGGTAATTGCTTCCCTCATCACCTCTCCCCTTCCCAGGGGAGGTGTTGGGGGGAGGGATGTGTGCGCAGGGCAGGGCATGGAGCAGGTGGGGCCAGTTTTAGATGTAGAAGAGGCAGCACACTTCAGGCAGACGCGAATGTACCTGGGAGCCGAGCGGGCTGTTACCCCACCCCGGGGCAAGGCCGGATGGATCATCTTCCGCTCGTGCTGATGAGCCGGGCTCCGCATCAGCCTGACAAGCGAGGGGGTGGGGGAACCGGCAGATCCTTCACTCCTCGCCTGTGAAACTGGGAAGGCGAGAGAGTCCAAGGGGGGTAACTGCTAGGGATGCCACCCCTCCAGGAGTGTCCTGGAGTCTCCAGGAATACATCCAACCAAAACTGACAACTCTAGCAAGAGCCCAGATCGCCACGGGCAGCGGGAAGGGCTGGGAGCCGCGAGTTTACTGGCAGGTTCCTAAAGGCCAAATGGAAACAGAGGCACGGGGCTCTCTCAGGAGATCGCGCTCTCAGACAAGGGATGGTGCTTGCTAAAAGCATAGGACGGAGGGATACCTGTAAAGTAAAAGAACGGCACGTGTAGGAGAAAGACACAGTGACAGCTGCCGCAAGTGTCCATTCAGAGGGGTAAGGAACGTGGGTCCTGGATAGCAGAGAACTGGTGCTAAAGCTGGAGCACAACGGTCTCCATCCCTTTGGAGCTGGCTCTTCAGGGCTGCTCACAGCAAGGATGTTTTACAGGAGCTTCCCCTTCAGCCCTGGCACCTTTCCACTGGCTTGGGTGAGCAGTCCATAAAGAGAATCCATTTTGCTGCTCTCACCAGCAGGGGTTTCTTAGTGACGAGTCAAACGATTATCACTTCTTTCTTCTCACTGAATCTCTCTACAGATTGTGTGTCCGTGTGCATTGATATTCTAGATCTCTCTCTAAAGGTGTGTGTCTATGGGTGTGTGCACGCACATTCTAGTTAGGCCTCTGCCAGGAAGGAAGTTACTTGTTTGTGGAGAGAGCAGGGAAAAGGATATAGGGGGGCACACGGGGGAGATCCTGGAATGAATTAAGGAAAGGGAAATTGAGGCCGTTTGGGAAAAAACTCCCTGACAGTGGGATGCAGAAGGCTGTGGAATCACTTGGCTAAGGTAGGGCAGGGGAGCCCCATTTCTTGGGATGCATAAAACTTGACTAGCCAGAGCAAGGGGGACCAAATCCTCCCTTGACCTCCAGGTGATCATAGAATATTAGGGTTGGAAGGGACCTCTGATTGTGTGTAGGAGACACTGCACCTCTCCAGGGTGAAGAGGGAGCGATGAGATGCAAAGCTGTCCAGCTTCACTTTGAATTCTGGTGAAGGAGGGGCCTGTTTAGTCTCCCGCATGTATTGAAATGTGAAGTGGTAATGCCCAGGCTGTTTCCGCACGCCGCTGCTGCGGGGACCGTGCATTCCACATGCATAGTCTTGCACAGAGGCCTGTTTATATGTGGGCAACTTCCTCCTAAAAGAAAATCACTCCCCCCGCTGTGTCTCCCTTAATATTAGAGAGGCAGTTGCAATTTCTTCAGCAGTCATTTCCAGTGCCTGTCCATGTCCCTTTCTTATGGACTGGAAGAATTCCACACTGAGCAGCATGCCCTCTGATGTGGGGTGGACTAGAGGAAGGGGGCTAGTAGGTGGCCCCTGCCGCGTTTGGTACTTGATTTGGCACCCCGAGGCTAATCCTACAGAGCTCAAATGCTCCTATAATGCAGCAGAAGCAGAATTCCAGAGGAAGCAAAGGAATTTTGTAGGCATTTGGGAGAAGGAGATTAGCAGACGCCTGTGATCTCTCTTTAGCTAAAAACCTACCAATTGCTTTGAACAATGGCTCCCTTGAGAGTTCATACATGCAGTAATGAGTCACCAGCTCACCATGCACTGTCTGATACAGATAGTTTCGCTTAAAATTTCTGGAAACTTCAAAGCCTCATTCTGTAATCATTACTTACTGTTTAAGTAATTTAAAGAGCTAACCTAGAGGGTGTCAAGGATGATGGGGTTTCTTGAGCTCTCACTAGAGAAAGAATGAATTTTACCTGATTTCAGAACAAGGAAGCCCCCTCTTCAATCAGCAGTTGAGATCTTGGCTCTTGCTCCTTCTCATAACACAAGAACTAGGGGTCATCAAATGAAATTAATAGGCAGCAGGTTTAAAGCAAACAAAAGGAAGTATTTCTTCACACAATGCAGTCACGCTGTGGAACTCTTTGCCAGAGGATGCTGTGAAGGCCAAAACTATAACAGAGTGCAAAAAGGAACTAGATAAATTCCTGGAGGATCGGTCCATCAATGGCTTTTAGCCAGGATTTGCAGGGAGTGTGTCCCTGGCGTCTGTTTGCCAGAAGCTGGGAATGATTCCCTGTTCTGTTCATTCCCTCTGGGGCACCAGGCATTGGCCACTGTCAGAAGACAGGATACCGGGTTGGATGAATCTGGCTGTTCTAATGATGGGTGGGAAGAGGGGCATTATTCTAGACATACCGCAGAGATTGGTGGTGGTGCCCCTGAAGGATGCCAGTTGATAGCTCCATGCATTGTCTTGAAAGACGCACGCTCTACAGGAGTGAAAGGGGTAATTCAGCTCAGACCTATGCCACATCCTGGGCAGTGACAATGTGGGTGGTGCAAAGGTGGAGGAATGGTATTGTGATGTGGGCTACTGCCTGCCTTAGAGCAGACCTGGAAACTTGCGGGTACCCCAGGTTGGACTCAAACACCGTCAGCAACCAGAGATGAGGTGCATGTAACATTCTGATTCCTGAAGCCACTCCATCCCGACAGACTCAGTCTCATGGTTTCTGGCAGCTCGGAGTGCAGTACTGTGTTGAAATTCATCATTCACAAATAAATGCATTGTTTTTTTTGACATACTGTTTCTTATTTTTTATTTTATAATCAGTACTGGAAAAAGATTGGCACATTACAGCTCAAAGCAGCTTGATTCAAAGTGACAGCGCACAAACATCTGGCAGAATGGTACAAAAGGAAGTGATACGATTGTCATTGTTTTATGAGAAACATCTTTCCTGAAACTTCTTTTTTTCTTTTTTCAGATGCTAGGAACACAAACTTCGACTATTTAAATACCCAGCAACATTCTTTAAGGTAGGAATATTAGTGAAAACAAAATTCTTTACAGGCTTCATCAGATTTCACAATACTGCTAGACTTTAAATATCAGCTCATTTTCATTAATACCATTTTTGACACATTTAAAGCGCATGTAACAAACTGAATTAATCATTTTGGCATTTGAAAAAAACCCAAAGGAAAAAAAGGTTTGATATGAAATCATGTAAAAACCATGTCATGTATGGGGTTTACTAGGGTGACCATAGATTTGAAAGCATTTACAAGGGTTCTTTCAAACTTTCCTGTTATAGATAGATGATACACTTTCTTCTAATAAAAAAGCTACTAAGAAACTGCACAATCAGGAGAAATCTGGGTGAGCAATAGATTTGGTTTCCCCAGTTATTTATTACTGCTATCAGGGAGTGCTGTGTCTGATGAAAAATGTTTTTAAAAAAAGGCAAGAGATTTTGCAGTGTTCTTAAATAAACAAGGACTCAGGGTTGCATGTGAGACAAGAAGTCCCATGCCCAATCTCTTGACAAACTATTTTTTTTTTGGGGGGGGGGGAGGAGAATGGGGGCGGGGACTCAAGATTAACTAGAAGCCTGCAAAGTTCAGTGTTCCACACTTAATTCCCAGGTAAAGTTTTAATGAAAACCACTTGCTTTGCCACTAACAGACTGAAATGACAGCAGCTATTTTCATGTGATTACATTTAAGGGCTAGATAAGTGAAAGAATAGGAAAGCAAGGCAAATACTTAGATTTCTCCCAATTGTCATGGCCTGTAATTGGAGAGCTGTTAGACACCCCATTTAATAATCTGTCGGTCAATGTACTGATGTCATTAGCTATGAGTAAAATTTAATTAAAACATAATTCAATTGCAGTACTTTTCACACAACAGTTGTCATTCAGAGAGGTCCCAAATTATGTGAAGACACTTCTGGCTTTGAAACATGGTCACTCTAGTATTGTTACAAAAGAAAAACCATGAATGCAACTTTTGCAATGAAGAATGTCACCACGACAGCTGTTGGGACTGGGTGATAAAAATGCAGGGATCTACACAGCTACTTAGCTCTTGACTTCAGGTTTTAAAAATTCAGAGTTAACAAAGGAAAATCCTTCGAATTCTGATTGGTCAATGTTCCTGATGACTTCCTGGTCAGGTGGAGTTAAGACGGGTGGATGGCGAGTGAAAAATCGGTCGAAGTTTTCCGCATTCCGTCCACACTATGAGAGGGAAAAAAAGAACTCATGGTGGGTGGAGAAAACAAAACAAACTGGATGCGGTTTGCAGCAATCCCCTCCCATTCACACCTCGCAGAGCAGAATATTTCAATGAGGAAAATGAGCGAAAAGAAAAGAAGATGCAAAATACTTATGAGTTTTGTTCATTGCAAGGCTATGTTTTCTCATGGAGTAGCCAGAGACTGATAAACGATTAGGCTGTAGCATGGCTAGTAATTGCAGGAGCAGGATGAGATGGCAGTGCAATTACTTGCTGAGCTTTTCCCAGCCGCATGCAGTCATACTGTACCTGTTTGAGCTGCGCTGCTAAGCACTAGGCAGCTTCTGTTGCCACAGAGCATCAGTGTTATACCAATACACCCCTCATCCTTCCCCTCCATCGCCTGGGAACTAGAAGGGTTTGTCATGAACGAACAGTTTAGATAGTTCCACTTGTCCATGGTTAAGCAGCTACACCTTAGCTTCTGCCGATCTCACACTAGGTAACCCCTACGGACTGAATGCCTAGCACAGTCATGTCCCTTGTGCCACTGGAGAGATTTACAGTGCTTCCCTTCCCCCAGCACACCTGTCAGACACCTCATGCCCCCTACCACACACCAAATGCTGCCTGGATTAGACTTCCTCCCAGCAAAACTAACCCGTGTCAGCACCGCGTGCAAGGAGATCACAGGTGTAACAGTCCCTGCGCCCCACATTGCACCGCTCGCTCCTGCATCGAGGTCTGGGAAACAACGCAGGTGCTGCAAGTGCGCATCTCTTAGCGAGAACTGGAAAATGCAGCTCACGAGGGCAAGGTGCGCTGCCTTGTGACCCACAGGGAAACCCCTCCCTTGAATTGATCGGGAGGGCCGGGGAGGAGGGCCTATGTTATAATGCAGCTGCCAAAAGAGGTAGCTTCTAAAAGCATTTCAGGCCTCCTCTAGAAGAGGGGGAAGGGTCACCTGGAGAGAAGAGCAACCACTCCCCACCCTGGGGTGCAAGGGCTCCTCTTTTCTCCAGGATAACAAACAGCTCTTGGACATTGTCATATGAGCAGGCGTCCTAGGGAGGCTTGGTCTAGTGGTCCCAGCCCAGGGCGGGGAGTCAGGAAGTCACAAGTCTTAATCCTGGTTGTTACACTGACTCCCTGCGTGACCTCAGAAAAGTGATACTCTCGGACTCTTCTTCCCTACCTGTGAAATAGGGATAATATTCACCTGGGGGGAAGGAGTGAGAGGATGCGGCTTAGTAAATGTGACACTATTACTCTCCGGTGCGCTTGGCTCACTAGGTGCTAAATACATCCTCATCCTGGCTCTCCAGATACCATGACTCCTGAGCGCCCATGCAAGCAGGTGTGTTGCCATGGGGAGGAAAGACCATGAAAGGAAAGGGAATGAAACCCAACCATCTCCTCCAGCACTCAAAGGACGTGCCATCTCTGACAAAGGGGCTGTGTTCCCTGGATGGGCTGTCCTGGGTTAGCCAGCCTGGCCACTAGACACCCCCATACACTGAACTACACACAACTTCACCTTCACTTTCCTTTAAAAAGCTTGCATTTGTTAAATACTCCCTGGTGTTTCCACAGAACTGGTCCTCTTCCAAACGCTCTACATTCTCCTTAATCCCCCCGATCCCTATGGTGTGTGAGGTAGAGAAATAAGAATACTCCCCATTTCACAGCTGGGAAAACTGAGGCAGAGAGGACCAGAGACCTATCCAAGGCCACAAGAGAATCTGTGTCTGAGCCAGGATTAGAGCCCAAGAGGTTCCAAGCATCTCATCTTGTGCAGAAATGCGCCACTGCTATGCCTGTCTGATAGGTTTTCTGAGGTGACACTAAAATAGCCAGCACGATGGTCCTCTGAATAGTAATTCTAGGGGCCAAACCCTCCCTTGATGTTAATTGACACCTGACAGCTGAGAATTCGACCATAGGGGCTTTACATTTTCTGTATGCAACAAAGGGGTGGTTAGGGACCAGAGTGAGAGAAACTGAGAAAGCACTGGAACAGGTTATCTAGGGAGGTGGTGGAATCTCCTTCCATAGAGGTTTTTAAGGTCAGGCTTGACAAAGCCCTGGCTGGGATGATCTAGTTGGGTTTGGTCCTGCTTTGAGCAGGGGGTTGGACTAGATACCTCCCGAGTCTCTTCCAACCCTGAGATTCTATGAAACCTGTCAAATGCTTCACTTCACTTTGAACATAAAACAAGTGTGTAAAGAACTCCTGTAACCTATAGAGAACTCAGAGAGGTACCAGTGTTAGTCTGGAATTGCTGACAAAATGGGTATTAGTCCACGAAAGCTTATGCTTCAATATTTAGTTAGTCTTTAAGGTGCCACAGGACTCTCTGTCACTATAGAGAATTGTTAGATGGGTACTAGGTTCTAACAGAAGCTCATAAGACATATCATTGGTCTATTATTAGGAAGTGATGCAGTTACAAACTGCTTGACTATACCTACCCCATGCATATCACATCCTATAGGAACTGGAATTAATGGCTTTACTTTACTGTATTTCTTATCAAAACTACCACACTCCTGGCTCTATTCCCACGGGCACTGGAGATGCAGGAGCCAGGACCTATCTGCCTCCTCATCTCTCCTCCCTAATACACATCTCGAGAGAGCACATATACATTACACACTGGGACTCTCCCCAAATGAACTATCATTTGCTGCAAAAACAGATTTGCATTTCTAATCAATGTAATGTCGGTCTAAAAATATTAAACAGTAAAGACAATACCTGTGAACTGTTCACAATTCTCCACTTTGTTCACCGATGAGTTTAAAAAAGAGACAATGGTCACATCAGCCCGCGGGCTAATATGCAGCCCCTTTGACATATTTCATGTTCTTACACCCACCAGGGAAGCCATAATTATTCCTAAAACCACTGGACAGTTCAGTGAATAACGTTAAGTGCTAGCCACATAAGCCGACGTTAAGTGCTAGCCACATAAGCCGACGTTAAGTGCTAGCCACATAAGCCGACGTTAAGTGCTAGCCACAGCCATGCAAAGTCTGTTTGCTCATCTTCAGAATGTATTCTTCAGCCGTAATGACTCCCTTTCCCATTGTGCAGATCAATGCCTCAGTGCAGCCAATCACCTAAGCACCTGCTTAAATTTAAACATGGGTTTAAGATCATCCTATTCAGCAAGGCACTGACACATCTGATTCCTAGATTTTAAAACCAGAACGGGCCATTACGATGACCTAATCTGATCTCCTCACAAACCTGGCCACAGAACGCCACCCACCCATTTCTGCACGAAGCCCTTAATTTAAGTACAGTTAGAGCATATTTTTTAGAAAGACAGCCAGTCCTGATGTAAAGGCTTTGAGTGATGGAGAACCCACCACAGCTCTAGCTAAGTTTTTTTTCAATGGTTAATTAATTGCCTTCAGTGTAAAAGTTTCCATTGAAGGTAATTAAGTTTATTTCTAGCCTCGCTTTGTCCATCTTCAGCTTCCACCCAATGGATTTCATTACGCCCTTTTCTGCTAGATTAAACAGGTGTCCATGATCAGAAAAATTCTTCCCCAGATAGATACTGCGATCACGTGCTTAAGTGATTTTCTGAATCAGGGCCTAAATCTGCTCAAACACCTCAAGATTTTTCCTGTCTCTTTCCCCCATGGTATTCTAGCCAGATGAAAGGCAAATATACCGTGCCCCCCTCCATCTCAGCGACCACGCCTCCATGAAATATATAGCTAGTATCACTCCCGGCTCTGTATTTTGACCAGATGTATTAACCTTTAGCACTTCCGTGGGACAAGTCACCTCATTTTCACTATGTAAAAGATGAGTCAGTCAGTGGCAAAACAAGAGGGAAGGTTCTTAAATAGCTGAGGCCATGTCTATGTCTAGATAATGCTAGTGCTGTAGTGCCGTTGTGTAGATCCTTCCTACATAGAAAGGAGGGTAGTTAAATCCTCGTCTTTCAGAGGCGGAAACTAGACCAACAGAAGAATTCTTCCATCGACCTAGCCACATCCGCAATCTGCATATTTTAGATCAGAGCCGTACCTCCAGGGTTCTTGTTCTTCATGGATCCTAATTCAACTTTCATCCTTGTATGAATGAGATGTGACAACTGCACCTTCTTTCTTTAAAAGGTTACAGAGGCACCTAACAACGGTACTCACCTGAGCAAGGTAGCCAGATGGATCTCATTGTTAAGTGTAGACCAGGCCTTAGTTTAACAGCAGTTAGAAGCTTGTCTTTGAAGAACACAGTATTATCCATAGAAACACCTGAGTCTTTCAAGATCCAGGCTGACCAAGAAGTTATGCAAGTGACAAAGATATTAAGCAGCCCAAAGTGCAGATCCGGTTCAAACTCATCATTTATACTGTGGGGGTGCCTTAGATGGGACAGCGGAAATGCAGGCCCTGCGCCGAGAAGCAGAGTGTCGAGGACAAACACTGAGTGAGGGGAAGAGTTACAAATAGACAAACCCAGTAATCAGAGTGATGGGCAGGTGGTCAGTTAGATGCTCTTTATACAGATAAACTGGGTAATTTCTCTGCCCTCACAGACCAATTCCCAGCCTCCCCTCCAAGGTCCTCACACTCTTCACTCCCAAAATTCCTCTCGGCAGAGAGAAATCTATTCTATGCGTCCCACAATGCAATGCATCTTAGGGAACAAAGGGCTGAGAACACCAGAAGGGAACCCTCTGTTCGCAGGGTGAGTGGCTGAAGCAGAAACCACTGCACGTCTGTTTACTCTGCCCTCTTGGCCTCCTTCCCCAATCAAAACATCTCCCGAGTTGGCTCAGTCAGACTGCTTCCAACCTCTCACCTCTGCTAAGACTCGCAACGATTTGAAAAGGCGCCAAGCTAGAGACTCTGGAAAGAGGGAAGGTTTCAACAAAAGCCCTGATGGCACCTTAGCTTAGTGACACTACTGGGGCTGGTAGAGGATTCTCCTAATTTCCAAATGATTCAGGGAGAGGAAGAAAAGCTAAAGACACATGCCCTCTCTAACTCGGCATGATAGCTGGAGAGGTCAGACCTCTAGAAATTAAGATGAACCAGCCTCACTGTCCCATGCTGATCTGACAACCCACAAAATATAAAATTTGAACAATATCCATCAAGACTTCCAGTTTCTTTGGCAAGAGCTGGTAGCTATCCCAAGCCAGGCAATGAAACACCAGACCTAGACTCTTACAAAAGATATTGTAGATGCTGGACACACTGGTATCAGCAGAGAAAATATTTTCCTTTCTGCTGGCTGGATGCCTGAAAGGCATCAGGTTAGCATCAAAAGTAGAAAATAAATTCACAAATATGAAGTTGCCAGTTGTGCTAACCTGGGAGGCTCAAGAGAATGTGGCGATATGGACTCTTCAAGGCCACGTTGTCACTAACTGTTCCCCTTAGCAACAAGATAAAACAAACTATTGGGAAAGTAACTGAAAAAGGTTATCCAAATTGTAACGTACAGCACAAGAGCTACCTGCTAATAAGCAGCTCACTTGCGATTCCATCCACTCCCATATATATTTAAAGCCTTGCAGTGCTTTGAAAATATACCTGTCATTGCCCATTAGCTTCACAAGTTCTTGGTGGAGAGACGTTAGGTAGCTCATTTGAAACGTTTGCAGGCACTAGACCTGAACTTGATTTGAAGGGATTTGCTGCATGTTTTTTTAAACACTTAGTATCGATTACCGTATTTTTCGTCTTATAGGACGCTCCGTCCTATAAGACGCCCCCTCATTTTTAAATAAAAAATCCGGGAAAAAAAAAAAAAAAAAAAAAAAAAGCGCCTCGCTCTCCCGTCCCCGCCGCGCGGGCGGGCTGCCGAGGTTCCCCCCTCCCCGCCGCGGGCGGGCTGCCGGGAGCGCGCCCGCGGCGGGGAGGGGGGAACCGGGACTCTCCCGGCAGCCCACCCGCGCGGCGGGGACGGGAGAGCGAGTCGGCGCTTTTTTTTTTTTTTTTTTTTTTTTTTGTCCGGCGGGGAGGGGGGAACCTCGGCAGCCCGCCCGCGGCGGGGACGGGAGAGCGAGGCGCTTTTTTTTTTTTTTTTTTTTTTGCATTCGCCCTATAAGACGCACCAACTTTTTCCCCCCCGTTTTGGGGAAGAAAAAGTGCGTCTTATAGGGCGAAAAATACGGTACTTTAGGATTAATTGGGCAAGGTTTTAATGTTTGTGAAGTTCTTTCAGATCCTGGGATGAAAAGTTTGACAGGAAAACAAAGTATTTTGTTTTACATTTTACATTTACAAAGTATTTTAATGTTTGTATTTCATCACGCTAACCAACATAGCTATAGAAACCTGCATCAACAAGTCATAGCTCCTGCCATGATATCGGAAGGGCCTTTAACAGTAAGAATATTTGAAAAGTTGTCCAGACACTATGAATTTATTTTCCAAATTTGTGAATGGGTGATTTTGTCCCTGCAGTTTGTAGAACTGTAAGGAAATTGCCTGGCCAATAGGTCAAAGTCACATAACTACAATTTTGGGGTGAAGGGATGGAGTGTGTGTCATGGCAAAATAAATATCATAACCAAAAGAGCTGGTAAGTGACTGATGTGAACTGCATGCAATCCAAAATGCAAAGGTGGAGGGCTATAACCAGGGATCCATGTTGTGCTGTTAGAATAGTGAGTGTGAAATGACCTTGAAGAGACGTTGTACTGCAGACTTTAGATCAGAGCCGTACCTCCAGGGTTCTTGTCCTTCATGGATCCTAATTCAACTTTCACCCTTGTATGAATGAGATGTGACAACTGCACCTTCTTTCTTTAAAAGGTTACAGAGGCACTTATCAGCAAACCAGCTATCCCAGCCCCCAGCACCTTAGAGCCCTAATGCGCCATATCCTGCCATTTCACTAATTAATACAGCAGGCAGCTGTGCATGGTAATGTGAACAGGCCAATTCCTTTCCGAACAGATTGACAAGTAACATTTTAACAGGTTTTTCTTTTGAAGGATGATCTAGCCGTATTCTGTTGGATAAGTGATACAGAGAACAATTCTCATTGCTATCGTCTGTAACAGATGCTCTTTGCATCAGCCCCGACTTTTACTGCTTCTAAAACTGAGCTCCTCTTTAAGAAGAGGAAGACCTCCCGTAGGAATTTTTATATTTAACAAAAGCCACTTGAGGAAAACAATCCACCCCAGTTTAGTACTCTCTGAACAAACAAGCAGGACTCCATCCTGAGCTGAGAAAGTGGGAATCTATTTTACACAAATCCTCAAAGTATCCTGTCTAATATTTATAGCCACTGCAGAATGGCTTTTTTTAACAGCTGCAGAAATAAAACTGTCAGTTTAGAAGATAGCCTTTTTGTTTTACCAATATCTAGCTTGATTTCCAATAGAGACAACAAAGACATCATAAAATATTTCCCCATTGATTCTGGAGATGCAATGAAAAACCACACAGTCGACTCTGGCTATTCTCACTGTTATAACAATCATCTTCCTCTCCTCCTGAAGCTCAGCTCAGGTGCTGCGTTGCACACACCGTCCAAGTCTCATTGTTGCAGCCTGAGAACACCTAATCACAATGGGGAACATTTTCAAATGGCACCTAACCTAACTCCCACTTTTCACAAAGCGATCGCTCTGCACCTGACCTATCAGCCCTGGTCTTCAGAGGAAACCTGCACCAGGCATCCAGAAGATGAGTCTGGGAGCTACCTTCATAACTTTGCTAGGCACTAAAAATCACGCTCTTCAAGACACTGGATTTATGGCTTATTACCACAAACTCTACCTCACAAGCCCCCCTTTTTCTCCTATAACTACAGGCTTAATTGGCTTGTGAGTTGCTTGTTGGCTAGTTTTTGGCTTGCAGCTTGTTTGGCTTGCAGCTTGTTGCTTCTTTTTTTTATTGACTCCCAGCAAGTGGGGGGCAAGGTGGGGACGAAAGTCAGGGGTGTACAGCGGGCCCACCACAGTCCCAGCCTGCACACCGGGCGGATCTAGTCATGTAGAGTGTTGGGGTGCTTAGGGACTGGCTTGTTTTGATTAGCTTGATTTTTGGCTTATCGTGAAAGTGGAGGTGCTTATTTACCATGTGGAAGTTGGCTACTGTGGTGCTAACTACTTATGCTAAACTATCTGTAGTTAGCTGAGACACGGTACGTACCTTGCCCATATCTGAGGAAGGGCTCTGTGCACCTCAAAATCTGCTCGCTCACCAACAGACGCTGATCCAACAAAAGAAATTCCCTCCCCCACCTGGTCTCCCCTGGGGAGCGTGCCTGATTCCGCTACACTCGTCCCCACTGTGGCAGACCCTCGGCTGGGGTAGATGGTCAGCCCATGGTGGATTTCAATGGAGCTAGGACCTATTCCAACAGTGGCGGATCTGCCCCATTGAGTAGTATCTTGTTCAGGGGCACTACCACTGAAAGCATTGGGTCTGCTCCACTGGGCCCAGAGTGCTGGGTAAAGGGACCAGAGTTCTCAAGTATTTTCCTTCTAGCAAGGTTTTCTGGAATGCCAGGAGGAGAGGTTTAAAAAGAGGGGACTTCATCACCTTATAACATATTGCCTTATTCCATCACCGACGCATTGACACAAATTCTACAGAATGAAAATAAACAGGCAGGTAATTTTTGGCCAGACTCCACGCCCTAGTTTAACAGCTGTCTGCTTCACAGTCCTTTTTGCAACTGTTGTAGTGAGACAGAAAACAGGGTTAAAAAACAACCTTCTCCCCAGTTCCGTCCACATGAAGAGGCAAAAGAGGACGAGTCCTCAGCTGGCCAAGTTCCTGCACATGCTTCCATGAGGCCAACTTGGAGGGCATCTCCCTAGGTATCCTGTCCATACGGTGGGAAGAAGGGACTGTTCATGGGAAGCATGAGAAGTTTAAAGAAGCATGTCCATGACCATGAAATGCACAAAGTGCTGATTGCTTTTATAAAGCATCTTCGCAGAAAAATGAGCAGCTTGGGAACGAGACAGCATTTAGGGCTGCCAAGATGCTGTACGGATGGCTTTGTCTACTTAACTTCTAAAAATTATACTAAGCACAAGGCTGGGTGGAAATTATGCACCGACAGAGAAGTGTTTGGATGAAACAGATTCCACTCCCCTTGTCTCCTTTTCACAGCCAGGAGAGGGAGAGACAGTCACACAGAATTACAGAGTACACTGGTGTGCTGCTAATCCTTTGCTCACCAGAGTGGGCCTTCAGAGAGGGGCACTTTAGGTCTCTGGGGGGAGCAGGGTTGCTTTTTTCTAAAGGACCCCTAGCAATCACACGAACCATACACATCTCAGCATACTGTGAAGAGGGGCTGTTACAAACTGCTAATCGACAGTGCTCCATTAAGGGTGGGATTTTCAAAGGAGAGGATTGAAATGTGCCATCTCCAACCTGGGGCAAATGCTAGAGAGGATGACATTTTCAAAAGCCCCTAAGTGACCTAGAAGCCAAAATCTCATTTGCAAAAGTGACTCGGTCAGATTTTCAAAAGATATTTCTTTGCCTGAAGATGGAGACTGACACCCAGCAGCAGGGCTGACTCCCATGGGAGTTAGGCACACAGTGGGAATGTCAAAAGTGTCTGTTTGAATGTTTAGGTGTATAAATACCTTTAAAAATCTGACTGACAGGAGCCCAATTAAGGAGTCTCCAAAGTCACTTTTGAAAATGGGTCTTAAGTGCATTTGAAAATTTTACCTCCCAAAAAGTCTAAACCCAGGGATACACTGGGAACACTTCTGCAAACTGAGTAAATATTTTCAGTATGTAACAAACCTGGTTAATAATATACGCCCCAGTTCTGCACAGCATATACTTAATTTTAAGCACATGCTTAAGTCTCATTGACTTCAATGGACCTTAAGCACTTGCTGAAATGAAGAGGTGTCTTCAGAGAGAATTAAAATATAAAACAAATAATTCAAATTAGGTCAGAGAGAATGATCTGGAGGGGGACAGAGAAGAGCTCATGGCTTTACCCTCACTATAGATTTCCTGCATGTCCATTTTGGTAGGGGAAAAAACAATTAACATTAAATCCTTGACTAGTTGGGGATTTCTGCTGTACACAGCTAGAAAACTGTTCTCCATTTGACAGAGTCTTACCACGCTGTAGAGTGCACACGTACCGCGTGTACAACACAGTCACACTGCACGTGTACATGTGCTTGCCTACATAGGAGCTGCCCACTAAACCCTTAACCTTTTCTGATTTGAAAATGGCTCATAGGGTCTCCTGGACTCACCTCGCCACAACAGAGGTTACAGCAAGAACTGATTGATTTCCTTAGTCACTGAGTCTGTAAATAGTATTTCATTAACTCCAAATGATTCAAATAAGATCTAATTTATGCAATTAGATAATTATTAAATTAAGATTATTTTTAAAAAATCTCACTGACTTCCTTGTTGTCAGCACTTCTGTACTCTGCCATTTGATTTCAACACTTTCAGAGTGAGGAGACTTTTCAAATCACTAGGCTTTATGTAAAGTAAAGGAGTAATTAGACACCAAAAACAATAATTATCTCAACGAGAGACAGAGAAGTGTGTAAACACACTTCCCAGGGTAAGCGCCACCAGGCAGGGAATTGGTATGCAGAGACCAAACCTAAGAGCAACAAAGCACAGCCCCTTGTCAGAACTGCCGACTTTCTGCATACCAAAGACAAGCTGCAGCCTGGATCTCTTGTTACAGTCACTGTGATAAAGGTTAATCAAGCACCAAGCAGGAACCAAACCACAAAATCTCAAGCTTGTATTTTCAGCACCACGGACAGAGCAGACCCAAGTCAGGCTGAATAATTTTGTTTGTTTGTTTGAAAATTGTACAATTTTCCAAGAAGTGAAGCGTGGCCATTACAGGCAGCCAGACAAGGGGAGAGTAAACAAAGGCTTCATCGGAATCCAGACGCTCTGTCTGCAGAGCTGCTACGGAACTAGGAAGATGCTGCAAGGAATTCTTGGGTGTTGTGCCAAAGTGGAGGTTAGTGAGGATAGTCCCCAGCAAGAGCAATGTCTAGACAGGTGACCATCCAGCGTGGTGAAGATGCCACCAGAGCTGAAACACAGCAGAGGACCTGACCCTGCCCAGTGCCAGCCCGCTCCCATGAGCTTCTTAACTGCCATTTGTATTGGAGCCCTGGACCGCTCTGGGGCCCGGGTGGCTGTGGGCACAGCACAAACCATTTCGCCGTGTTTGAGCAAAGCTGTCACCAGCTGAATTAGCTGATGTGATGCTGAACTCAAGGGGTCCTGCTCCATGCTGATCACTGAACTGCAATCAGCCTGGTGTCAGCTGACTCTTGTTCAAACACGGTGACATTCTGCAGCGCAGACACGCTCTCTGTGCGAAGTGTGTCCACATGGAGACTGGTATCTACAATCTGTATCTTAAAAGCTTGGCTGACAAGAAAAGCTCCATGTAGTCTATTGTCTTTATATTATTTCCATGGCTAATTTGAAATACAAAAAGATTTCCATGGAAGTGAAAGAGACCATGTTAGCACATATTGCCGTCACCTGCACCTATCTGCTCAAGATCAAACTTTCTGCCATTAAAAGCCTTAGATTGCAGGTGAACTTTTCAAAGTGATCACAAACTCTTCCTTCCCCAAGTATATTTGAAAGCTGCATAGACCCAGATTTTCCGTATCCCTGTGACTGTGAATGGGCATTTTGATAACAGGACAGCACCATTTTTTTAAAATGTTCCTTTCCTTTGATTTCCTTCTGCAGATGACATTAAAGGAATATGTATTTTTCAACACAGATGCATGGCTGTTGAAATATAAAACACCAGCAGGTACCTGAGTCATCTTAATCCTCACTAATCCAAAAATCTACTAAACCTACCTTAATGCTAATCTCCCTTTCCTATCAAATGTTAAAATATTTCCTACGGCAAGCTGTGAGAGGAGAAACAACAGACAATAGCTTACCATACTCCATTCCAAGGTCCAGGTTCAAAGGGAATTTTAAAGAAATAAGACATTTACAGTAGGACACAATTTGAACATTTAAAAAACAAACATTGAAAGAGTGTTTTTGACAGAATTCAACTTTTTACATTAAAAAACAAACAAACAAAGAAGCTGCAACATGTGGCAGATACAGTAACAGGACATCTGGCTCAGGAAGGAACTGGTAAACGGCAGGAGACAGGAAGAAGCAGGTCTGGTTAGAAAATGAACACAGATGGGGAAAACAGTTACAAATTTCAGGAAAAATGGATCATTGCCAAATGAAAGTCAGTCTGTGAGCTTCCTGGGCCCTGTGCTAGCTGCTGTAACTTCCAGACACACATTAAAATGCATGGCATCATCCTCGCGCCTCTTTGAGTTTGCAGCCCCATGTGGGTTTTCATTTTTGAACATTAACATAATTCACACAAATATCTCCTGTCCTGAGCATGCAAATGAGGGTCTAGCTTTATAGCTGACCCCAAATGATTCACCAGCTGTGATGATTTGGGGAAACTAGGTACAATGTACGAATTCCAGTTTGAAATGATGAACTCTTTGTACATCTCTCTATCAAACTGCAAACTCCATTTTGATTGTGAGGCTAGTCTGCTCTTTGGACCTCCATCTAAGGATACCATCCAAGGGGGGGAGGGAGGCAACAGCAGGCTAGTAATGCAGGGTTGTTAAACCTTGATAGTCTTCTAGTCAAATGGAAGTACCCTGTTTTAAAGAGAGAGGGAGGCAGGAGCAGAGGCAGAAAGCAAGGCTGTGCAGAAGGAGAAGGGGAGGATCCTGGACACACTAGGAACTCCCACTTCATCCCCAAGAACAGTCCAGAGTGGTGAGGAAACTGAGGCAGGGAAGGGGGTGCAAGTATTTTATTGGTTTGTCTGGATCTCTCTAGCTCTTGTGCTGTGTAAAGAGAGAGAGGTTTTGGAACCCTTGTTAGCCTGCATGTTATGTGCTTCAACTCACACGTTTTTGGAGACATGAACGGTGAACACAAGGTTGGAGCTCTGGGGAAGAGCATGCCTGAGCTACTGGGATGTTCTGGGAGGTCCTGGCAGCTGGACAGTGAGGTTCCACTTCAGTGAAGGGGTAGCGGACAGAGTTCGTGCTCAGGAGGCCAAAGAAAGATGATGCTGGAGCCTAGCCAGATCAAGGGAAGCTCAAAAGCACTTGGGACCCAAACACTGCTGCCTGGCAAGGGTCTAGCAGGGGAAGCTTTATCAGGGCTGTGACAACAGCAAAGAAATCTCTTCCCACACAGTGTACGACCTACAGCTTCCTCCCCTCTGAGCCACGGTGCACAAGTTTAGACTTCTTGGATAATCCTCACCCAGGTGCCACCCGCTCCCTTGAGCCTCCAAATGTCCAATATGGTTGTACAGTAGACTCTCGATTATCCAGGATTGGGTTAACCAGAATGGCAAATATATATATATATATATATACGCGTAACTCGCAGGGCCGCCCCAAGAACAAAGAAGAAAACCCCAGCAGGGCACAGGGCAGCCAGTGAACCAACACCCCCTCCCTCCTGGCGCAGGGTGGCTGGTGAACCAACACCCTCCCCCCATATTTCCTATGGATGGTGATTATCCGGGATTTTATTAACCAGGATTAATTTTTCCCTATCGTCCTGGATAATCGAGAGTCTACTGTAGTTGTGGGGAATGGGACATTTATTTCTCTGGGAATATGATCTGAGTGCAAATCCCACAGCAGCAAATTTGGGGTCAGATATGCCTGAATTCCCTTTCCTAGGACAGCGGAGTTCCTTTGTTCCCATACGAGACTGCGGTAAGGTGGAGTTCTTTGTAAAGATACAATAGTAATTTAAACATAATGACGTTTGAGCACCTGGCGCAAAGCCAGAGTCCTTCCAGGGCTTGGTGATGTCCACAGGGCACATATGGGACTGTGTAGTGAGGCAGTTGTAGGAATGGGTTAACAGCAGCCCGGGAGAGGGCTCCGGCTGGGATAAAAAGAGTGAGGGCAGCTGAGGGAGTAGCTGAGCACAGGTGTGGCCAGCTCAGTCAGGACCCAACTGGCCCTGATAAGAGGGCCGGGGGGCAGGAGCTGGACGAGTCTCACTCACCCTGGAGTGGGAAGGGCCGAGCTGCCTGGGAGAGAAGGGTACCTGAGGCGGAGCAGTGCTGGGAATGGGAAAAGGGAGCTGGGGAGCTCCAGCCTGGTAAAGCCCCAAGCTGCAGGCCGTGTTGCAGGCCTGTAGAGGTACAGGGGGCTACAGAGGTCCAGCCTCCTTGCCAATGATAAATGGTCATTACAGACTGCAGTGTGCCCCAGTGGATGGGGGCTAGATGACGACTGGCAGTAGCCACTGAGGCAAGGTGGGTTTAGAGGGTTGGGGGGGTCTCCTGTGAGGGGAGACCCAGAGTGTGGGGACTGCTGGGGCAGAACCCCGAGGTAAAGCGGCACTGCGGTCAGGGAGGGACACGGGGCCTGAGGCAGGCGAGACGGGCCAGCAGAGGGCGCTCCGGAGCTGAAGTTGAGCTAATTCCCAAGACGGCCAGCGGGAGGCGCCACGCTGGTGAGTCCTCGGTCTGCTACAGGCTGGGAGACTCAGAATGAATGAGCACAAGGAGGGATGTAAATATCATTATCCCAGTTCTGCAGAGGCAGAGAGGTGCCCCTGGTCACATGGGGCTTGTGGCAGAGCTGGGAACAGAATCCATTCTCCCAGGGTCCACTCCTGCGCCCCAATGAGCGTGGCAAATGGGAAGCCGTCACACAGCTGGGGGGGTGGTAACTTCACCCACCCGCTGGACAATTTCTCCATTCTGAACAGTCAGGCAATGGACTTTAAAAGGGAAGAAGAGGCTGCCAGAGAAGATTGGTGTTTAACCACAGCTTTGTAATGCTAAAGAGTCTCCTACGGGCACATGCTCCACTCATTACATATGTTAATAGCAAATGAGTATTCCTGGAGGGAACCAGAGGAAAAGCAAGTCTGGGCATTTCATTACAGGAAACCGGCCCCCTGGAGGAAGCCGCAGTGCTGAGATCGGGTGCAGGTACAAGTACAATGAGCAAGAATAATAAAGTGTTTGGACAGTAAGACCTGAGAGGGAATGCTCAGGGCATGGGGCAAAACAACTAAGGCCTTGGTTACACTGGCACTTTATAGCGCTATAAAGCCTCCAGGAGCGCTATAACTCCCTACCCGTCCACACTGGAAAGGCATGTATTGCGCTATAAACCCACAGTTATACCGCTCCTGGGAATCCTCCCTTTGAGGAATAACAGCTATTGCGTATTCCCTGTAGCGTGTTATGGCAAGTGGAAACAGTCATTATGCTATAAGTGATCTCTGGCACGCCTCCGAGCCATTTAAGGCAACTGACGTCTCTTCGCGTTGTTTTGAACTCGGCAGGAGGAATGCGGACGTACCTTTTCAGAGTTTCTCTCAACTCGTCAGATAAGCACTGCAAATGTTTACAAAGGGAGCTGTGTGACTTAAAGCAGGCTCTAATTTCAAATGAAACCACTGACAAGTGTAGGAGACCCGCTTGTTGCCCACTCCAAAAACAGGCAGGAGACTGCTTTGTGGCTCCACCAGTGTCCTTTTATTTATAGTGCAAACCCCCACCACCTTCTATGTACAGCTCTAACAGTGCTTTGCAGCTCAGGGAGAACAGGCCACAGCTCAGGAAGACAATTCCCTTCTTCCTGGCTCACAGGATCCAGAGTCTGAATACTCCTCCCTATCCTGCTTCCCTAGCCTCCTTCTCTCTCTGTCTCCTTTCTCTCTCTCTCTCACTCCTCCACCCTGGGCTTCCTCCCTGCCAGGCTTTTATAGCCCCTGGGGAGGCTACCAGGTGTAACCCCTTTGGCCCTAATTAGCCCAGGGCTGCACTCTGCTAGGTAATCAGCTTCCCTAGCTTAGGGAAGCTGCTAGCAGAGGCTTTTGCTTTCTTAAAGGGGCAGCAGGGCTGGCTCAGTCCCTCCTGGCCAGCACCCTACCACACAGGACTCTCAGCCTGTCGAAAATCCCCTCGCTCTCTCCCTCTGCATACACACTGCACGTTCCCCCTTACTCCCCTCGTTTGAAAAGCACGTTGCACCCAGCTGAATGCTGGGATAGCTGCCCATAATGCACCACTCCCTGTGCCGCTGCAAGTGCCGCAAATGTGGCCATGCCAGGACATGTTATAGAGCTATACCTACTGCGGTATATGGGTTCAGCTATAACCAAAAGCGCTATAATCCTGTAAGTGTAACCATGGCCTAAGAAGAGTGAGGACAGTGGCCTACAGCTACTGGAGGGATGTTACTAACAAAGCAAAGATTGACTATCCTCCACCTCAGGGGACAGAAAAACAAACACGACCTTAAGCTGCAGTGAGGAAAATTGGGGCTAAATATGGGGAACGCCTTTGAAACGAGGATGGAATAAAGGACTTTACTTGAGAGAGTCAGACCCAGATGCCCATTTATCAGGAGGGGGTCGTGGATAATTGAATCACTTCTGCCATAATGCAGGCGGATGGACTCACAACCAGACGGAGCCTCCTTCCAGCTCAGCGTGAGGTTACTAAACACAAAACCCCAGTCCTGCCAATCAGCTTCAACTTTGGGCCTATGGGATCAGATAGAGTGCAGGTGTCTGACCCAGGAAATGACAGACAAGTGATGAGAAGGATGGACACACGGACACACACAAGTAACTTAAGGACAAAACTGGAAACTCCAGGAAGAAGATTGTAATTGGGCTGTTACACCATTAGCTTCTCCACACCATATCACTGGCCAATGATCAATTATTGCCAAAGGGACAGAGGAGCAGATCCATCTCTCTCTCGAACTGACATGTTCCCCATCCCTGTAGTATCTGAGCCCCTCACAATCTTTAATGTAGTTCTCTTCACAGCACTCTTCTGAGGCAGGGCATTGCTGTTACCCATGTTGTACGTTGGAGCACTGAGGCAGAGAGGTCCTACAGGAACATCACGGCAAGTCCCCCAACAGCTAGGGTAGCGCTCTAACTATTGGGCCATCCTTCCTCTCACATCAGGCACAGAACCCTGTTCTGTTATTCAAAATGTCTCCTTTCTCCTCTGATTTCTGACTCCCATGCCTCAAGCAAGGCGTTCTACAGACTGAAATGCATGCTGCGTTACTGGCTGCTCAAGCTGCCTCAAAGTACCGATTCCTCTTACCCAGGGTAGCTAAATAGTCTTCGAACCATTGGCATACTCACCTCTCAGAGTTTACACCCCACATCTAGCAATATATGCTGCACAATCCCCCCCCCCCGCCCCCGCTGAGAAGTACCTAGAACTGCATTCCAGCTAGCAAAGTCCAGCATGAAGAAATTCAGAAACAATGCAAGAAACTCAGATTCTCCTTCTCACAAGGATTCTCTGGCTTTCTGCTAATGCTCATACACAATTCAAGCTCCAGACTTCCTGAGCTTTACCTGGTGTAGAAGCTGGTGAGTGAATTGCTGCTTTGTTACCAATTCAGACTTAACATCTAGCTCAGCAACATATGCCAAGAGGCAGTTTAGAAAGAGACTTTTTCAACTTCAGAAGGAGAACAACAGGAGAGAGTGACCCACGTGATAAGGAATTGAGAGGTATTGCAATGCAACTAGAAAGATCCCGGAGCCAACACACCCAGGATTTCTACCTCTGTACTCTGAAGACAAGATGAGGGGCCCTACCAGGCAGAGTGATTTATTCTCTTAGGATGGTTGCTAGACATGTGCCAGCTTTCTGGGCGTGGGATCTCCTAAATATATAAAGTAAGTGTGGGATACATTCACCGAGTGGGTACGGCAAGTAGCATCTGCACATATGCTTGTATGTGAGCGTGGGGGGAGTGAGAGAAAGTGTGTGTGGGAGAGAGAGAGACTTTAATACAATCGAACTTACAGCCTTTGGCTTGAATGGAGGTTGAACCTCCTTGCGCTCGAGTTTCTCCCAGTCGATGTATCGGAAGAAGGCGTGCTCCTTGATGTCCCGCTCCCCTTCGGGGCCACAGCCTAGGCGTTTGCCAGGGTGCTTGGTCATTAGCTTAGAGAGAGAGAGAGAGTAAAAGAAGAAACATTCATTGTCAAAAAGCCAAACTGCTTCAGAAAATCCCACCAACTGAATGGGTGCAAGACGGGGCTGAGGTCAGTGTTACACCGTGACCCAGCCGGCTAGGCACAGAGGGACAAACGGGCCACCGAGAATCAAACCATCTCCCTCAACAGAAAACCCCACAACAGGGCCCAGAAACACAGCAAAGATTCCCAGAGTCTTCTCTAAATCCTTCCATGGCCACCCTCCCCCGCACCAGCCCCACCAGAGCTCTGCCTCCCCCCTGCGTGGGGCTGGCATCTCTGCTCACACCCACCCCTCACATTCCTCCGCCCCACACCCTGCTTTTTCACAATTGTCCCATTTGCCAACTGATCAAAAATGTCGGGCCAGGGCTTTAAAAAGGAACCGTCCCAGTCAAAATAGGATGAATTGTCAGCTGCTCTTTTCACAGACCCACTAAGGAAAGCAGAGAAGAGTACGGGAATCCAGAAAGGCCGTGCAAGCATTAATATCCTGGGGGCATTGTTTGGGTTATGTTCTGAGATAAGATGCAAATACCAGAGGTTTATAAAATGCCAATAAGCAGGGAGAATATGAACAGAATTCTTGCAACAAACGACTGCTTCATGAGGCAGTTAAAACAAACCAGTTCCAAGACCAGCTTGCAGCAAATCTTGTTCTACAGCACAGAGACTTGGGTCTGCAAAAGGACACTTCCCGTTGGGTCTGCAAAAGGACACTTCCCGCTCGTCACTACCTGTGACTTATGGAGCTGTTCACATTAGAAGGCTCAGTGCAGGAACCACGGGGTCCAATCTATGTCCAGCTGTGGAGGTCAGACTAGATGATCACAATGGTCCCTTCTGCCTTTTAAACCTATGACCTTGGAACTGCTTGGAAAAGGCAAGGGAATGACCAACGCTCAGGAAGTGGGAGGAAGACAGGCCTAGTCCTTTGCATACCACCCCCACCATGACACAGAAGCATAATTCCCCTTCCCTTCATGGGGAGAACGTTCACTTCAGCAGCTGGCAAACCTCCACTGCCCCTTCTTCTTCCTTGGACAGAGATTCAAATTCTCTCTCTCTGGGTCACGCTGCCAATTTTCAGGGCATGTCAGACAAAGAACAGCTTTTAATCTGCTACAGGCCACATCTGGGAGGCTGGGAATGGGCGACAGGGGATGGATCACTTGAGGATTCCCTGTTCTGTTCATTCCCTCCAGGGCACCTGGCATTGGCCACTGTCCGAAGACAGGATCCTGGGCTAGATGGATCTTTGGTCTGTCCCAGTATGGCCGCTCTTATGGTCTTATGCTGAAAGTCCCAAAGCGAAGGGGGACACAACACTGCTCATGCAGGAAACATGTTTAGTTTCAAGGCCTCTCTTTCTAGAACGTCTGATTCCTGGCTCTATTTCTGATGTAGTGTCTCATCCTTTTTTATTTACGTGTGTGGAATGTGGTAACTTTGGGACTAAAATGAGTGACAGCCCTCAACACTAGGGGAGGGTTGTGAGGTGTGCACACAACTCACAGTGCTGTCTGGGTGAAAGCAGGATTTAAGTCATTCTGGAATCTGGACCTGGCCTCTGTCAGGGGTGAATTTCACCCCCTGCAGAGAGTCTATCACAGCAAGGTAGCAGAACTTGTGTCCAAGTAGGGCTTCAGTTCTGGAAGTTGCAAATGTTTTGACATAAGTCAGTCATGTCAGCCATGATTGCACATAAACGTGCTCAGGGAGACTGATCTTAAAAAGAATGTTCCACACAAACCTGATGGTCAGGCCTGCAAAATAAAATAATAATAATAACAAAAGTCGGAAATACAAATGTGAAGTAAAGTAAAACGCTGGAGCCAACAACTGGTGGCCAGTGGCAGTGCATTCATTACCCAGCCAGCTGGGAAACCAGCCCAGGTTAACCCCTTCAGTGCCAGTGGTTGACTGGCTACCGAAGTAACATTCATGGCTTCTGCGTCAGCTGTGGAAGTCCCAGCAGAAAAGTGCTAGGCAGTGGGCCCTGGCTTCTGAGATCTGGATCAAGCGTCTTCTAGACAAGATGGGCTAATTTGCTAGTGGCAAGGATCACAGCATCCCGCTAGCAAGTCTAGGAAGTGGTATTGGTCTCCGTCCAGTACAGCATCACTCCCTCGCCCTCCCCTCCTGCCAGAGAAGAGACGCTGTAACTGTGGCTGCCAGGAGCACAGAACAGAACAGCTGTGGTTGGGAAGGAGAGAGGGGGATCAGGGAAGAAGAAGGGCAACACTGATGATAGGACTCAGGGCGGGGGGACCTGAAGTTTTACTTATTCATTGTTCATGGATAATAGTGTCTTATTTGAAGTGTTTGAGTCATTGTAAAAATTAATAAATAAGAATAAAAAGGACATTGTAATACACTGTGCTGATGTAATAAAAGCAAAAAGGTCCCTGCTCATTCAGAGGAGTACGGTAAGTAGCCTATATAGAAAAATGTAGTCACGTTTTTATCTAACGTTTGATATGGATTCCCCTATTCCTCTACCAGAGTGAACAAGCCATAGAAATACAAGGATGGGCCACACCACCTGTCCCATATGGTAAGGAGGGGGCTGTTCTTGGTGGTCAAAAGTCCCAGATGGAGGCTCTTGGGTGGCTTTCTTTTAGCTCTCCTCCACTCTATGTGGGAGACTTCCTGTTTCAGATCTTTGCTCAGGCATTCACTAGATTCATTATGATGCTGAGCCAGCTCTTAGTGAAGTCAACGGGAGCCTTTCCATCTCCCTCACAGGGCTCTGGATCAGAACCTCGCTGATAAGTCAAATCCTGCCAGTTGAATCCCGGCAGTGAGAGAAGAGGTCTATGAATCAATGGGATGTTATTACAGAAGCATTTCCTCCACAACAATTTGAGACTCTCACATGTCGTCCACGGAGAACTCTTCATCAAATTGATTTCGTTCAGTTGCAGTCTCTCTCCATCTCTACGTTTGATTTTCACATGCAATATCAGCTTGGATTACATCCAGTCAACATGCAAAGAGCTAGATGGGGGATGTGTGTGTGTCTTCTTTCTTGGGCCCCGATCCTAGAGATGCTTATGAACACATTTCACTTCACTGAAGTCAATGGGACTCCTCATGGCAGTGAAGTGAAGCACATGTGTGTTGGCACGACCAGGGCCCAGGCCGAAATATCAAGCACTGGGACTCCTACATATAAAATTCAGCAGTGAAAATGCCAAGCAGGATGAATCACTTCAAATATTGAATTAGAAACGAGATGTGTTTCAGCCACGTGACTCCTCTGAAGACCGAGGAGCCTACTCAGCTCCCACTGACTTGGATCAGATCCTGTGGAGGCAGAATGGCAGAAACACGGCACCTCGCTGAGAAACCAGCGGGATCCGCTTCTTGTTCAGACTTGACAGAAATCTGATGGTCACAATTTAAATGCCAAAATGTCTGTTTTTCAACGCCTACTTGGGTTTGGATGGAAATCTTGCTCACCTTTCCGCATTGCTCCTTCCTACACGACAGCGACTTCCCTTATCTCTCTCTTCACACCAAGTTATCCTGCTCTCCTCACACAAGAGAATTTAACATTGAAGAATCAGGGAGAGAATTTTCAGTTTCACTGGCAGGATTTTTTGTAGTTTTAATAATGGATGTAAATAATGGTTTTGTTTCCACAGCTGGTATTAGACTGAATGCTGAGTATTGCATACATTATCTACTGGAGCTGGCGTTCTCCAATGCATGATATCAGAAAATTGTTGCTGGTGCTAAAATTTCTCTAGATTGGGACCTGGACGTTAACACACAGGCAAATCTTTGTTTTAAGAGAGAAATCTGATTATTGGAGGGGCGCACATTAAAATTTGAACTAGCATCCGTTCCATCGCACCTACTGTCGTTTTACAGTCAGCTTCTCATACGCAGCAGTAAATATATCCTACATTAATTTACTAATTAGGTTTTACTAGCCAAAATCTTACAGTTTACCTGCTGGTTTTTTTTGGTGGTAGTTGTTTCAAACAGGCATACAGTTTATAAATTTAAATTTCCCTGTTAAACACACAGGTTCCCAGAGTTAACACAAATCCACACCCCAATCTGAGCAGCTTGCCTTGACTCATGAATTATAAAAGATTAATTTTCTACTTGAGGTACCTGTCTGCATTGCTGCACAGGGCTATCTTGTGATGCAGTTATTCTTTTGTATTTTTGATACATGCACCAGAAATTAAATCTTCCTGTTTCCTTTTGTACTTTTATTCTTCATGTTAGCATGAAGGTTCCATCTGCTATTGTCATACAGAAGCCCATGAAGCCTACAGATTGATTCTCCTGATTTATAGAAGAGAATCATTGCCATTGTCTGTGTTAAATAGGAACAAGTTGGTTTAATCCTTACACTAATGCCGTGAATACAACACATCACTGTTGATTAAGAGGACTGTTGTAGATCAACACATATTCAAGGCCAATGGTACATTTCAAGAGGTAATTCAAGCAACAACTATGTAGCCTAGGAAAAACATAATTTCTTATCTTGACTATGTGGTCAGCTTCTACTGATTCAAGCCCTAATGCAGCAAAGTCCTTAACCAAGTACCCAAGTGTTTTGCTGATCTGGGGCTTTAACTTCTCCAGTTATAATAGGATTAGCCAATGGAGGAGTAGCCAATGGTGATGCAAAGGGAGCTACATCTTTGAGGGCTCTGTTTAAAGCAGATCATCCTGCACTGGCAGGTGGAAATGCCTGAACAGATCCCCGTGTCTGTCTCACATGACATGCATACAACATATTGACTTCATTGCATGTACCAGACACGTCACTAACATGGAGATTACCACTGAGAGTTATTGTGTACCGTGGTGTCTTGTTCTGAAAGCTGGCTTTGTCTCCACTGTGTGTTCATTGCCTATTCATTACTTACTGAGAGCATCTCTAATGTCTTCATTATCTGCCAGTTATCCCAAGAGATAACAAACACACTGGAAACCTCACTTAAAGAAAACCACAGGCTAAAGAGCTGAAAGCCATGATCTAGATATTTCCCAGATTCTCATGGCTGGAACATGGTCACAATAACTGTAAACTGGGACACTAGAAACTGAGCTGAACCCTCAGCCATAAAGAAATGCAAAGACCCTATAAGGATCAAACAGACTATTCCAGAACTGGCGGGAATTTCCCCATCAAAATTTGGTTGTTTTTGGAAAAAAATAGGTTAATTGAGAATTAAAAATTGGCAAAATTTTGACCATCACCAGACTGATGTGAACTGTCATTTTCAGAACTGGTGAGTTGCATGTAGCCTGTTGAACTCCTGCAGTGCGCCATGTCATTCAGCATGTCACCACGGCATGGCACAAACACATCACCGCAAAGACACAGCTGACTGGCAATCTTCCCACGTCACCACGGCATGGCACAAACACATCACCGCAACGACACAGCTGACTGGCAATCTTCCCACGTCACCACGGCATGGCACAAACACATCACCGCAACGACACAGCTGACTGGCAATCTTCCCACGTCACCACGGCATGGCACAAACACATCACCGCAACGACACAGCTGACTGGCAATCTTCCCACGTCACCACGGCATGGCACAAACACATCACCGCAACGACACAGCTGACTGGCAATCTTCCCACCTCACCACGGCATGGCACAAACACATCACCGCAACGACACAGCTGACTGGCAATCTTCCCACCTCACCACGGCATGGCACAAACACATCACCGCAACGACACAGCTGACTGGCAATCTTCCCACGTCACCACGGCATGGCACAAACACATCACCGCAACGACACAGCTGACTGGCAATCTTCCCACCTCACCACGGCATGGCACAAACACATCACCGCAACGACACAGCTGACTGGCAATCTTCCCACGTCACCACGGCATGGCACAAACACATCACCGCAACGACACAGCTCACTGGCAATCTTCCCATGTCACCAGGCTCACTTAAAACCGACGTTAAGAAATGTAAAAAACCAAAACAAAATAAAAAACCATGTGATCAGCTTCTCGATGTTTTTAAAAGATAAAGATTCCATTGGAAATATCAGATACTGTGTGTTACTTCAATGTCCGTGTCTCCAAGAGATCACGGGGTAGTGGCATGTGGAATAGCCTGATGTGTCTATTATACACTAAAATGACCTAAACAATGTTTTCCTCGCCCAGCCATCTGAGCCATTGAAAATACCATTCCAAATACCGGTAGATTTTACTGAGAAAGCCATGGCATTTTTCTGCTTTTGCTATCCACAGAGATTCAAGAGGGACAGGCAATCTGTTCACCTGGAAACAGTGACTTGTTCAGGCACATTCAAAAGTCTCCATATGGAAGAAAACAGTTTATATTTATGCGAGTGCTCTCGTGCACACGTGAGCCATTAAATACAGGCTTTACGAAAACCAGTTGGGTCACAAACAAGAGTGTGCCCCTCACAAAGAGACGGGGTATATTTTTAGTTGTCACATGCCAGGTGGTCTGGATAGAAGACCAACCTGTCATTTCATCTAGGACACAGGTCTGATGGCAGGAGCCTGCCCAGCATAAGTGCTGGCTTTTGATAGCTAAACCAGCATTTCTGGTCTCTAGCATGAATGGATTTCTTCTCCTAAAACACTTTCTCCTCCACCCCCCAAACCCAACTGATACTCTAATAGGGAAAGCACTATTACATTTGATCTAGTAAATAGCATTTAATGAAAAGTCAAAGATTCAGTTAACTATCCCATTTGTTTCCCAGTGAGTGCATCTGATGAACATTTACCATTTGGCTCATGCAGATACAGAGCCTCTGTGTCAAACTGCTTTCCATCTCCTGGCTTCCCAAAGCAACATCTAAAACTACACTGAATAATGACTGGCACTAGCACATAGGATTAAAATTGTGTAGGGACAACAAAATCCCCCTTGAATTGTTCCTGGAAATTCTGGCTGAGGTATACAAAACCTTTCATGTTTACATGCAGAGCTTTTTCCAGTTGCTGTTTTCATTGAATTGATACTGGGTTGGTTTTGTACGTTAGCTAATGAAACTTTTTCCTGGAAAAGCAACAAGACTTAGATGCTCATTAATTTGAAGATACCGACCCCTCTACTGTGTTTGGACAAGAGCTGTCTTTTTAGCTTACTGAGGCTTCTTAAAATTGCAATCAGTTTTTTTTTGGGGGGGGGGGGGAGCAGAGGGTAGGAAAAAAATGCAATGTTCCTTGTATCTTTTTAGTTCAGAAAAATATATGTCCTGAACCACCACTTTGTTGTCTACACAAAGTACACAAGACAAAAAAGAAACCAGACTTGTATGCATAGTGAGAAAAGCCATTACACAGCTATATCCAGCAGATGTTTTAATCATGGTCTCTTCTTGTCGATTTACAGCATTCAGGTTTTGACTGATGTGACAGAAAATAAAGCAGACAGCTAGATTTATCACTGCTCCAATCTCTAATCACTCGCCAGTGTTACTCCCTGGAGCACTGTGGGGATAATGATGTTTAGCATAACACCAGAAAACATCTTCCTCTCTTCATTAATGCCAAACTTGGAGAAATAGCCTCCTCCTCTCCACACTAAAAACCAGAAATTTGCAGAAACTCCCGCTCAGATTAATATGATGGCTTCTAAATTAACATGCAGACTTTTAACTGCTACTTTTTAAGGAAATTGACTGCCAAGTGACCTGGAAAACAATCACCTCCCTATGACCCACTAAAAATCTGGAACACTTAAACTTTTCCCCTCCAAAGAACCGGTACTCCCATTGGTAACCCGTTTCGAGTCCCGCTGCAATGGGAAAGGGAGCTATGCAATGCGATAGCAGCTAAATGAACCACAGGTTGTGTCATTATCCACTAACATGTGCAAGTGCTACTTTCCGAGTTACAGACAGCTTGACATTTTAAAAATCACAAATAAGTAAAAAAGTTTTTAAAACTAAAGTAAGCACCCTGCCCAGTAATCTAATGATCAGAGAGCTCGGACTACAGCAGAGTTGTGGCTGACTGAGGAACGGGGTCAATCCTGAATGAAAAACAGCCACATCAAGACTCTAATGTGCTTTGATCCCTTAGGGTGCAAATGAAGTTAGGCATGCACTTAAGTCTTTGTAGGGCTGGCTCCCAGCTCAGTCCCCTGCTCCACACAGGGTCTCATTTAAAAAGCCATTTGATAAGGTACAATTAGGCCTTGATCCTGCAAAATACATATACGGGCACTTCAATCTGCAGGATTCTGGCTTATTTTCTACCTTAAAATGAGTTAGAAATAGCGTGGTGTGGTTTCCCAGATCCTGGCCCCAATACTGTTTTACGTCTATACAGATTCCTGAACTGCCCCCGTTGCCACTCAGTGTGGTAGGGGGGTCTCTGGATAAATGGTCCTAAGTCTGGGGCCTGTTTTGAGCTTCCGCATGTCACCCCCACCACTCCCACTGAATTGGAAGGCCAGCAGCCCAAACCCCAAAGACAGGCCCAAGTGCTGCCTGGAGACAGCTGCATCCCCACATCCTCAGCTGCAAGGTCACCACCACTAAGAGCTAGTCTATACGAGGAGTGCTACATCAGCGCAGCTGCCCCAATGCAGCGCGCCTGGTGCAGACACTCTATGGGAGTGAACTCTCCTGTCTGCATAATAAATCCACCTCCGCGAGAGGCAGTGGTAGCACTGTCCACCCTGATGCGCAGGCCAGGGTCGCTCAGGCGGGTGGCTTATTCACATCTCCAAGTGGCGCCAGTGGTAGTGTAGAGCTGGCCTAAGACCGCTGTAGGGTGCGTGAAGATTTTGTAATGGTATGCATATAGGGACCCTCCCCCTCGACACCAGGGAAAGGGTACTCTTGGTCAACACACGGCTATTGCATACCAGTGCTATCTCTTGGATACCGGAGCTCTCCGGTCCTAACTGCCTGCTAGGATTGTGCGATACTAATGAAGCAAAACAAGCCATTAGCTATTCATGAGGTATGCATGAGATGTAAATGTGCATGTGTATTTCTATGTCTGCGTTCCCCTGCATAGTGGGCTTCACCCTGAGCATTGCTCCGGTGCGTCGGGATTTCCCCATTTCAGTGGCAGCAACGAAGGGAGCCCCCGTTGTGGGTGTGTCACTGTCTGCCTTCAATAAACTCACCACTTTTGTTTAGCAGCTATGTGTGTGCCTCGTTTCTACGGGACTTCAAGTACCCTGCAACAACCGCAATGAAGAGAAAGGGTTGGGTCCTGCTTCTAAATGTGATGGAGCTGCTGAGAGGAGAGGAGCCCCATTAATGAACCCATTAAGCACAGGATGGCGTTTCATCCTTATTTCTCTTGCCACAGGGTCCTCATCCATATCAGAGAGGAGGGCTGTGCAGAAACAGCTGATCCAGGACAGGGGCAGAGCTCTGGAAACTAGGCTGGGACTGTGCACCCAAAAGGCACTGATAAGGCAGCTGGAAAGGGGTGAAGGCAGAGAATGGGAGGGGACGTGCACAGCTGGGCTCAAACCAACACCTGCTGCTGACCCCATGATCCCTCCTGCCAGCACTGCTGGTGTGACAGCCGCAGCATGATGGCTGGCAACAACAAGCCAACAGGGATTTAAAACTCTGAGAGGCATGAAGCAATAGAGAGGCCCCTGTGCGGAAGAGGCCAGCCTGTGGCACCCACACTATATCACAATGGATCTTCTTGTTACACCCCCCAGGGCCAGGGGACCTACCCTAGGAACTAGCCCTGCTTTGCCTTTGTAGGACTGTGTGCGACACTCCCCTTTGCTAGGTGGCCCCTGGGCCCCTCACACTGCACTGCGCGGAGGGAGCAGTGCACAGCAGGTGTTCTCCCGATCCACGGGAGGAGCAGCAGGAGTCTGCCTCTTCCCAGGACCCCTCTTTGGAGCGTCCACACCCAGTAAATTGCCAAGGAAGAAGGGATAAAGCCGGGAAAGGGGAGGGGGAAGCAGCAGCTTTCTGAGGCCCGTTCTCCCTCCGGCACAGAACGGGGAAGGGGCCTCAGACACACGAACAGCGTGAGGGGTGGGCTGGAAGATGCACATTAAGGCGGCACAATCTCTCTGCTGCCGTTGTTCAAAATGGCTGGCAAGTGGACACTGAATACATAGCACTGCCTAGTGGCCTCCGAGGGAAAGACCCTTCTGCTTCCCTGTCCAGCGTGAGCCCGGGTCCCACTGCAATCAGTGGCAGAACATCCACTGGCTGCACTTCACCCTGCCTGCAGAGACATTTGGTGATGTAGAATGGCCGTGGGCTGCAATATTACAGCCTGAGAGGGAGTAAACAGGACGCCCATTTCACAGCTACCTGGTGTGTGCACTTATTCATAGATTTTAAAGGCCAGAATGGACCATGAGATTATCTAGTCTGCCTTCCTCTTTAAAAGAGGCCAAGGAATTCCCCCCAGACACTCCTGTACTGAGCCCAATAACCCTGGCCTGTGCACCTATTGCTCACAAATAACGATGATTAGCTACGGTATTTGTAGGGGCGATCCCACAACGTGTGACAGCGGCTGCAGGCAGGGTGCCCGGAATTACGCATGCAGCTACATGAGCAACTCTGCACCTCGCTGCATAAAAACCAAGCCCTACGTTCCTTGCCCCTTACCCCTTTGCATATTGCCACAGCCTCCTTGGACATGGATTTGGGATAGGCGACGTTGTGTTCCATAATGGACTGGAAAAGTTCATCTTCATCTTCCCCTTCAAAGGGTGCCTAGGGAGGAAGAGAAGAAGACAGGTTACGCGGTGTCTCATTGTATTGGGAATAATGTTTGTGTCTATGATCTTCAGGCAGGAAGTCAGTCACCTTTCATTCTCCTGGGAGCTTCATGGTGGATCTCTTTCAGATCTGCAGCCTCTCCCATGGCTGTGATCCATGACTCTTTGATCCCCAGCACCGCACAAAGCACACAGCACTCCCCCTCCTTCCCCTCCTCACTATGTTTGTAGGTGACAAAACAAACTGCTCTTCAGCAGCTGCTCACAATGGAATTTAACAAAATCCCACGGGAATCAATTAAAATTCAATTACCTGGCCAGCTAACATTTCATAGAGCAGAACTCCAAATGCCCACCAATCCACCGACTTCCCATAGGGCTGATAAGCAATTATCTAAAAACAACAAAAACAGCAGGATTACAATGCTTCAATTATTAACCGGTTGGCACAATGCAAAACAATCCCAAGCCTCTCTAGGTCAAAAGGACAGGGAGATTTATTTGTGGTCGGATTTTCAGAAGTGATGAGTACTTGCAGCTGCTGTTGGAATAGACAGTAGCGGCAGGTATTCAGCACCTTTGGAAGTCAGACACTGCACAGCACTGTTAACGCGGATATGTGTGACAGCAGGAAAAACAAAACATTCACTCTGATTTTTCAACTAGCATGTATTTTTTTTTTAAATACAGAACAACTGGTGTCTAAAATACGGCCTGCAATGAGCTGCAGCTCTAAGAAGCCAGGTAAATTGAGATATCACCTGAAAAGTCAATGAGTGACAAGAGAGAACAATAATATGATCAATCAGAGTGATCAGGTTTGCTCACAACCATAGGGTCCCCCGCCTCCTCCCCCACAGATTCATCACTACAGATACAACGTTATTTCAATTAGAAACATTAGGCCAAATTCTGCTCTCATTCACACTGGTGTAAAACTGGATTAATTCCAGTTGCACTGATGTAACCATACAGAATTTGGCCTCTAGGTATATTCAGTAGAGGTATATCTTTCAAAAGGGATTATGACATTTTAGTAATTAAAAATCTTAACATCTGAAGCTTAGCTTTGCATAAAATAGCTCAAACATCCAGAAAAGAAGAAGAAAAAGAAAAAGCTCCCACAACTGTGCACCATCACATTTGCTTACAAATCTGTTTTGGAGTTAAAATGGATAGAATAATATAATTTTCCATGGAAAGCTGTTATATTTTCAAAATTTCAAGAGTTAATAATAAGGGCCAATTTCTTGCCTCAAAACATGACATTTCACTTTTTTTCACATGGTTCTTTTTGTGAAAACTTGCGGCTGTGTGATCAGTTTACACAACCTTGTGGTGAAATCAGCAAGATCGTTTGCCAGGTTTGCACACAGCTTAGTTTAATTTCTCCTATGTCATGAACACTCATCTGTCAGGGCAGAGTACAACTGAACCCAACTGGAGTACTGTCTGGCACAGAGAAACTCTCCTTCTGGTAAAATAAATTGAAAGCTCAAAAATTGTTCCAGTGCATCGCAAGATTTAAGTTACAATTCCGCTTCCAGAGAAACTCCACTTAGATAGCAAAGTTCAGTGGAGAAAAACCAACCATGAGAAAATCCCACTTTACCTAAATAAGCCTTCTCCACTTCACATTCTTCAAAAATAGAGGCAGTTATATTGCACCACAGTTTATGCTTTATGCCTGTAGACATTCTAGGTAAGTAGTCCTGCATTAGGAGCGGCCCAGAGACTGTTTCCAGAGATGCTTGTGCCTGCACAATCCGCATGATCACTAGCAGCACTTCAGACTTGTTTCGAGATTGTGAACTGCCTAAGTCACTTCACAGTATTTTGAAGAAGGGCCCAGGCTATCGCAGTCAATGGCACTGCTCACGTACTTTAATTTAAGCACATGCTCTAAGGCAGAGGTGGGCAAACCATGACCTGCGGGACTGTCCTGCCCAACCCTTGAGCTCCTGGCCAGGGAGACTACCCCCAGTCCTCCCCTGCTGTCCCCCCTTGCCTGCAGCCATGCTGCTGCACAGGCAGTGCAGTTTGCTCTGGCTGGGCAGCGGGGCTGCAAGCTCCTGCTGCTCTGAGCACTACGGTAAGGGGGAGAGGGGGTTGGATAAGGGGCAGGGGACCCAGGGGGCAGTCAAGGGACAGGAAGCGGGGGGCGATTAGTTGGGATGGAGGTTCGGGGGAGCAGTCAGAGGACAGAGAGCAGGGAGGGGTGGATAGGTGTATGAGTCCCGGGGAACTTGTCTGGGGGCAGGGGTGTGGATAGGGGCCAGGGAAGTCTGGGGATGGGAAACAGGGGGAGTTGGATAGGGGATGGGTGGTTTGGGGCATGGGGTCCCTGGAGGGGGTGGTCAGGGAACAAGGAGCAGGGGGGTTGGATGGGTTGGGAGTTCTGAGGGGGGCAGTCAGAGAGTGGGAAGTGGGAGGGGATGGATAGGGGGCAAGTGCCAGGCTCTTTCCTACCCAGCCCTCCATACAGTTTCACACCTCGATGTGGCCCTTGGGCCAAAAAATTTGCCCATCCCTGCTCTAAGGTTTTTGCTGGATGAGGATCAAAACACTCATTGGCTTGTGTGATTGAGCCCCAAATGAACAAAGTACCTCGCCCACACGTAGGGACAATTTAGATACACCAGCATAGATTGTGTGTCTATCATAGAAAAAGCTAATGTCCAATCCCGCTGCACAACTGAGACGTTTCCAGACAAACTGGGGTGCCAGCAGCATGTGTTTTACTCTCCCAGCTGTTTAAGGAATGAAACTACTCTGGCAATCAGCCCTCCGGAGAGTGAAGGGGAAGGAGGAACACCGCTTGTTCTACCAGCCCGGTCCCACTCTGTCTGAAGGAGGGGGCATGTGGGGGAGCCCATGTTGCTGCCATTTCATTTTCCCATTTTCAAACGAGGAGGTCACTCAAGTCTTGGGTATCAAAGGGGAAGAAGACATGCACACCCAGAGTTAGAACCAGGCTGGAAACCTGACTTAAAGGAACGCGGCTTCTGCAAAGAGCGACTCTGTTCTGAAGGGTTCTTTCAAGCCCCCATGTATTTGCTTAGCTGCTGCTGCTGGGCCTCGTTTCAGCGTACAGAGTTTGACAGGCCTTAGGCTGCACCATCTGTTACTTAACGCAGAACAATTACACAATTTATTCATCCTAATTACAGAATTCTATTCTGAATAGATTCATATATTCACATATGAATGCAAATCACATGCTAATCACAGTAAAATATACACACAGTGATTCAGTTCAACTCCAAGAGGTTTTTCTTTCTGTTCCCACCTCCCCACCCTCCACATTTGACTGAGGCCCCAATCCTGCAATCTGACATTGGAGCCCCACTTCTCTCCTACATAAAGAGAAAACTCTGGCACATTCCACCTCCCCTTCCCTCGGAGAACAACATCTCCAAAGAACGAAAGGCAACTGGTTATTTTTCAGATTACTCTGCCAATCTTCCAGAATGCAAACAGCCATTTGCATTTGATTACAGCCATGAAATGGAGCAGGTTATAACCGGAGTGTCTCTTCCGATCGTTTGGAAAGTTTGAAAAGGATCAGCTACGTACAAGAGGCTCATTGGGCAGGATTTAGATAAACAATACAGGACCAACCCTATACGCCAAATAGATACGAACAGCTCCAAAGTTACCACTCTGGTGTACTATACAGAGTCCAATTATGGCCTCTTGCCATGATCCATTACTGCCCCATTAGGAAAATAAGGTGTTTTCAGTCTTTAAATCACAGGCCTCATCAAATGATCTATTAACAGCCTATTTTAAACCTTCAAAAACAAGGACATCCAGTAAAGTCTAAAGATCAGAGCGGATAACCTGTCCTGAACTTCACAAGGGCCCTGGTTCAGCAAAGTACTTACACATGTGCCTAATGATAAAAACATGAACCATGTGCTTATAAATCAGACACAGAGCTTGTTGAATTGGGGACTGTCCCTTTTCCTTTCTGTGTTGGTGAACTACTGAGATCTGACACAGAGTTTCAGCTTTGAATTTCCTTGACTTCAAGTTCACTAGTGATTTGCCAGTGCCCTGGGAAATTCAGAGGTGAACTGCTCATACCAAAGTCCTCGAAGAGCAAACAATATTCAATAAAACAACCAAACAAAAAAACCTTGTAGGAAACCAATGTCTGTAAATAAAACACCAGAAAAAACTACTGCTAAGTAGTACTCTCTCTTCACAGGAAAGTTCCAGTGTTGGTCATTCATATCACTGCAGTCCCTTAGGTCTAGAGTGACTGTACAGGCATGTCGCGTCTTGTGCGTCTTCCGTTCCGCGGTTACCGCGTAAAGCCGAAACCCCAGTGAGTTCAATGGTGGGTGAAAGCAAGTTTTTATATTTTTATTTTTCCCTTTCTTTTTTTTCTTTTTTGCCGACCGTGTAAAGCGGAAATCGCGCAAGTTAAATGTGCCTAAGACGCGACATGCCTTATAACGGAGTCCCAGCAAATGGGTCAAGCTAATCACAGGATGTTTCTAACTTGAGGCCACAGTAGCATAAAACATTTTCAGCTTCTTAATGGAAGGCAGGAGAGCCTAGTGGAGAGGGAACTGAACTGGAATTTAGGAGAGCTGGGTGCTAATCTTGGCTCTGCTACTAAACAGCTGGGTGATCTTGGTCCAGTTATGAAATAGGGATACATTTTCTTACTTCCTCGAGATCTACAGGTAAAGAGCACGATCAAAAGGATAAATAATTATATTATTCCTGAATCCATTAGCAATTTGCATCCTAATTTCCCATTCTCTGCTTTTCTATTGAAAAAACAAAAACAAATTAAACCAAGGAAAACAAGTGTTTAAGTGATAATGCTCAGATGACTACCAAAGGACGTGGTCATTTGTCTTGCTTTGAAGGAGTATTAATCACCCACAGCAACAGAGCTATTACTCTTAGTACACAGAGGCTACATAATACACATTTGGGCTATTAATTAAATATCTCCCTGGCTGAGACGAAACACAAAGCAGTTTAGAATACTGGGACAGAATCTGACATACGTCTGAAAGGGATTTATTTCCTTAAAATGTTTCAATGGGTAAATACTAATGTTTCACCACTGAGCTGCAGGCAGAATGTAAGAAGATTTCTTTGTTTTTTGTTTTTTTAAGGGGCAGGTATTTACAAGCAAGCACAACATTGGCTACCTTAATTAAATGGCTAACATGCCCCCAGGCGGCACTTTAGGCATAATTATTCACACACAATGTCATCAGCTGTTAAAGTAATAAGCTGACACAAGCATTAAGATAGTGAACAGTTTGGAGACATTGCTATGAAGTTATTTCAGAACACACCTGCAGCCTCTCACTGGGAGAATCAGGATGGGGATGTCGGAGGGAATATTAGTCACTGGTAATTCCGTTTGTCATAGTTCTCTCTCTGAGATGAAATGAGGTAACTGATCAGCCAGGCAAAGCCGGTGATACGCTACCCACCCACTGTATTCCAGCTAGAGACTTCCAGCGCAAAGGCAGGGAGATAACCTCTCCGTCAAGGCTGGGACGGGAGACGGACTGATTACAGCCAGCAGACCTACTGGTGAGTGGGTTTCCCTTGTTGGACATCCCTCTTTTCCCATCCAATCTGGTGACACCATTTACAAACAATGGATGTTGCAAGCAATAAGCAGATGGAGGTGCTTTACCTTACAGCTGTCCTGGAAGCCCTAATGGACAACAAAGTATCAGTAAACGAGGGCAGAGCCAACAGGTCAGGCCCAATGAAAATGAGCACCAGGGGGCCACCTTACAGATTTCAGAAACAGACGCTTCTGCCCTAGGAGGCCAATCTGCTCCAAACGTGAGCTCCCGTGAGAAACCCCAGGAGACGGTGAGAGATGGAGCCTTGTCCAATGATGAGAAAACCACGAAGAAGGCAAAGATCTTTGACTCTTGATTTCTGCACTCAAGGGGGGGGGGGAGGGGAGTGGGGAAGGGCATCACCACCCAGGTAGTAAAAAACAACATACGGATTCCCCAGCTGGCAAAGAGAACTCCGGATTTCTGCGAGTACTTGGACAGCAGCCAAATCAAGAGGCAGACCCAACGGAAGGAAAGGGAGACGTCACCCCGACAGGTGACTGCAAAGTAGCACTGGTGGGCTGGCTAGACAATGTCATAAGGTTCCCAGGACTGCAGGTGTAGAACCACAGATCGGGAGCTTATGAATGCCCCATAACAAGAAGAGGGGTATTGTTTAAAGAGAGCACTCATCCCAGAGCCTTGTAGACTGGGAAGAGCCTGGGGAAGGCAGGAATTCCCCAGACCGAATGGAGGGGAGAATTCCTGCCCATTTAATGCCTTGCGAATTGGGCCTTGTAAAGGCCAAAAGCCTCTTGGCTTCCATCCGCCTGCACCTTGTCAGCCTCCCTTGTCAGCCTCCCTCAGCGAGGCAAGGCCTTGTGGACAGACATGGCTCTTGAGCTGTCCTGCTGAGTCCTGGGGCAGGTTCCTTGACGTACCAGAGGGAGCCATTAGGATGGGGAACCCGCCTCCCTGGTCAGAGCATCTTCACTAGAAAGGTGTCAGGCGGCCTTGAACTGTCACAACCTACAGTCGACAGCAGCACTTGCTGCTGTCACAGGCCACTGGCTCTTAGCTGGGAGTGAATGGGTAGGGCACACGTCCCAGGGCTGGGATGATGGTGAGCAGGCTCTCCATGGAAGATTTGGACCTGGGAACAGGGATCTCTCTTACACACACACAGAGGCAGAATTGCTAAGGATTCAGGACAGAGACAGGTCCCTACGAGGAGTGGTCCTGGGAGAGCAGTAAGGCCTGGAGACAGTGTAACCTTGCCCCTCAGGCCCCAGCAGGAGAGAGTACGTGAGGAGGAGGAGATGGAGGAAGAGAGGCCCAGAGACAGAGGAACCCTGCTGCCCCACCCCAGTGAGAGGGAGTCGGGTGTGGGGAGAAGGGTTGCAGAGATCCAGACCACATTCATAGGCAAGTCAGTGCTCATATCCCCAGCAACAAGGGGGGGGGGGGTGATGATGGGTTGCCAGGGAAGGGGCAGCAACTGCACCCCAGATACTGATCCCCAAGCCAGAAACCAGGGAGGCCAGCAGAACATCTCTTACTAAGGGGGCTGTGGCATCTGTTGGGTCTGTCTCAAACTGGCTGACCAACAGGCACAGAGACGTGGCCACGCTGCTGGGAACCAGAGCCGGCAACAGCCCTCTGTGTCTAGAGGAAGAGGATCGATTCGGAGCCAACAACCCATGCTGAGCCCTTGAGAAGGTGGTTTGAGGAAGCAGGAGAGAATGTTCCTGCTGGTTCCCTCCTGTCTGGCTCGAACCCCCTGAAGTTGTGAGCAGGGCCATGGGCGCTATGCAGTAAAGGATTTCTCCTTACTGTCTTCCCTCACCCTCCTTCCACCATCCAGCAGCTGGAAGAGGGAACTGAATGGGAGCTGGAATGAGAGCAGAGACCAGAGACAACTCCTTGCTTGCAGGTTGCAGACAGCTGGGAAGGAAATGGGTGGACTGAAGTTCAGTACAGTCCTGGGTAACAAAGACCAGCAGCCAGAGCCTGGCAGGCCCCTATGGGAGCGGAGCAAAAAAACAGGCGTCCAGAACTACCGCTCCCACAAGGCTAGGGGTCACAATAGGAAAGTGTAGTTTCTGTTTTACTGAAGTCATTTGAAACTAATCATTTTGGGTCTGTTAAAAAAATGAAACATTTCAAATCAGGTCAAACCAACCCTAAATGAAATATTTTATTTTGATTTTCCAAATGGAAATAAAACAACTTTACCTTTTGGTTAAATTAAAATTTTTCCACCAAAAATTTCAACTTTGTAGAAGCTGCACGTTCTGTTGCAAAATCATTCCAATGGAAAATTCCCAGTTAGCTCTAGTGCCCATTTTGCTTTGCACGTGTCCTCCAGCTGGCCCTAAAGCAGTGATGGCGAACCCGTGGCACGCGTGCCGCTGCCGGCACGCCGAGCCGTCTCTGTGGGCACGCCGTCAAAACGCCGGAGCAGAGGGGCGGGGTCAGTAAGAGGCGGGCGGGCGGTGGAGGAGGAAGTGAAAGGACGGCCGGAGCCCGGGAAGGAGAGCGGAGGCGGGGCCGAGGCAGGAGGCGAGGCAAGGCAAGAAGGAGAGCGGAGGCGGGGCCGAGGCGCGAGGCAGGAGGCGAGGTGCCGCGCGGCGCGAGGCAGGAGGCGACGCGCGGCGCGAGGCGAGGCGAGGCAAGGCAAGGCAAGGCAAGGCAAGGGGGGGGAGGCGAGGCAAGGGGGGGGAGGCGAGGCAAGGGGGGGGAGGCGAGGCAAGGCAAGGGGGGGAGGCAAGGCAAGGGGGGGGAGGCAAGGCAAGGGGGGGAGGCAAGGCGAGGGGAGGGGAGGCAAGGCGAGGGGAGGGAAGGCGAGGCGAGGGGAGGGAAGGCGAGGCGAGGGGAGGGAAGGCGAGGCGAGGGGAGGGGAGGCGAGGCAAGGCGAGGGGAGGGGAGGGAAGGCGAGGCGAGGGGAGGCAAGGCGAGGCGAGGGGAGGCAAGGCAAGGCAAGGGGGGGAGGCAAGGCAAGGCAAGGGGGGGAGGCAAGGCAAGGCAAGGGGGGGAGGCAAGGCAAGGCAAGGGGGGGAGGCAAGGCAAGGCAAGGGGGGGAGGCAAGGCAAGGGGGGGAGGCAAGGGGAGGGAAGGCAAGGCAAGGGGGGGAGGCAAGGCAAGGGGAGGGAAGGCAAGGCAAGGGGGGGAGGGAAGGCAAGGCAAGGGGGGGAGGGAAGGCAAGGCAAGGGGGGGAGGCAAGGTGAGGGGAGGCAAGGCAAGGCAAGGGGGGGAGGCAAGGGGGGGGAAGGCAAGGCAAGGGGGGGGGAGGGAAGGCAAGGCAAGGGGGGGGGAGGGAAGGCAAGGCAAGGGGGGGGGAGGGAAGGCAAGGCAAGGGGGGGGAGGGAAGGCAAGGCAAGGGGGGGGAGGGAAGGCAAGGCAAGGGGGGGGAGGGAAGGCAAGGCAGGGGGGGGGAGGGAAGGCAAGGCAGGGGGGGAAGGGAAGGCAAGGCAAGGGGGGGGGAGGCAAGGCAAGGCAAGGGGGGGGGAGGCAAGGCAAGGCAAGGGGGGGGAGGCAAGGCAAGGCAAGGCAAGGGGGGGGAGGCAAGGCAAGGCGAGGGGAGGGGAGGCAAGGCGAGGCAAGGGGGGGGAGGCAAGGGGAGGCAAGGCCGGGGGGGGCGAGCCGCGCTGCTGAGGCGGGGGGGGGGTGAGCCGCGCTGCTGAGGCCGGGGGGGGGGGGTCCCGAGTCGAGCGGGGGTGTTGGCACTTTGAAAAAAAACACGTCGTTTTGATTTGCAGTTTGGGCACTTGGGCTCAAAAAGGTTTGCCATCACTGCCCTAAAGGGATCGCCCCTATCTCTGGTTTGAAAAACTCAAGCCACCTCCAGACTCAGTCACACAGGCATCTCTGAAGGAAATGCTGTCAACTGACAACTATTGTTGGAGGGCTTATGACAAAAGCTATTCAGTGCATCCACTGAGTGACAAAAGCCACTGAAGCTGTTGTGTTTTCTCTGCCTATATGCATTCAAACCTTGGTCACAGAAGCAAAAAGTGTTTTACAAAATACACATTTCCATAAGATATTTTTTATCTTTGAAAACCCACCCCTATGCGCATCTCATTCTCTCACCTCGGGCGCAATGTAGTCGGGAGTGCCGCAAAAGGTCTTGGTCGTTGCTCCATCCCAGATGTTCTCCTTACACATGCCGAAGTCCGCAATCTTTATGTGCCCTTCGCTATCTAGCATCACGTTGTCAAGTTTTAGGTCTCTACAACAGGACAGTACAATAACTGTTACACAAAAGGGTAACATTGAAAGGATGTAGTCACAAGCTACAATAGGGTCTGCTGGAAAATAACCACTAGTTAGGGTGGAAACAAACCCTTTGCCTCTCCTTGATTTCCCTCCAGCTAACATGTTAGTAGCAGCATCTAAACTCCTCTCCCTTTCTGGCTTCTCACCCAGCAGCCAACTGGCCTCCAGCATAAACATAATCATGCATACATTCATCTAGTAACTTGAGTCACAGTGGCAGAGCCTCTGGTACATGTACAAAGGTCCATCACTCCCCTGACTGAGTGAGCACACGAGGATTATGGAGAAGAGTTAATACAAGAGCTCTGGACTGCAAATTCCCCAGCTAACTGAAAACATGTATCAAGACTCAACTTGGAAGGGGACAAAGATGTCGTGAGCTGGTTTCCCCGGTGTAATCACAAAAACGTTTGGGGAGCAGAAAGTGATGGGGTGACCAGGAGTGAGCCTATGTTTATCCTGCAGCGACATGGAAAGGGACACCAAGGGAAGAATATAAAGGTTTGGGATGGACAACTCAACAGTCCGTATTGCAACACACTTCATAGAGAAATTATATTTAGCTATTTGGAGCCAAGATGATTTCATATGCAAAATTATACTTGAAGCACTTCCTCAGGTCGACCAACTAGTCTTGGTCAATTAAGTGAAAGTGCACTAGCGGGAAGAGCACAATTTACACTGTTTGTTGGATTTCACTGACTATGGCAACAGTGCTTGGTATTTGGATTGGGCAAGGACAGATACACAAAAGGCTGCATTCAGTTTTATAGGGGGAAGACACTCAAAGTACCAGTGAATTTACAATGTCTCTCTGCAACAGCCAATGGCAAAAAAATGTCCCTTGTGTCAGGTTGTCCCGATTGCTTTTGTCTTTGGAGCAGTGTTCAGTAACTCATGACTGCACTACTGCAGTCAGCATTCTCCTTCATGGGCAGTTAATGACATCTGACATTCATTAAGGATGTTCTGCTTTACCGTGGGCCTTGCAGAGACTCCAGCATGTGAAAGAGCAATGGCTAGTTTCAGTGCCTGGCCAGACACCTTCGAGTGCTGTCCCAGGCCTGCCAGTGCTCTAGCTAACCTAGGATGTTAGAACTCCTATTGCAAGCATTAGAACGGAACGTGCCAGGTTTATACCGCAAGTCTCAGGACAAACCACTCATAAGTCTCAAAGATGAGGGAAAAAACTGCTCCCTGGTAAAATACACATCTCAGAATTGATCCACCCCACCAGCAGTGATTAATGTAAAACAGGGAGGAAGGAAAAAGAATCCAAACCACTTTGATGCGCTCTCGTCCCTACAAAACTGGGGTAAAAGACAATTATGCTCTCAGAAAGCACTAATATTAACAGGCCTCCAGTCCGAGTCACAGACAGCTGACAAACCCTGCTCCATGACACGGCAATCGGCCGCAGCCCCAGTGGACTGCTGTGCTGACAACGGTCACCTAGCTGACACAAAACTGATTCCTTGAACTCGAAGCACAAACTCCAGTCACTGTAATAAACAGGCTCATATGTCTGCACCAGTTCTTTTGAAGGGGAGACAGGGAGAATATCTTCACCTACCGATAAATGATGCCTTTGCTTTGTAGGAAGAATAGGCCAATAGCAATTTCTGCTGCATAGAATCTGAAATGAAAGATTTGAACAGGAAGACTGATAATTAAAGCAGATAAATTAAAATGAAAAGCTTTCAAATCTAATTACACAAAATGAAACACACCAGGCCTACCGCCCCAAAAGATAAAGGCAAGCACATGGAAACACACTGGACAAGTATCACGCAGGAGTGACACGGATTCCCCTCTGCCACAGAGCGGGTAATAAACAGGATCAGGTTGCTGTGGGGTAGAGTGGGGCTGTCGCATCTGATTACACAGATCTCCATTTAAAAAAAAAAAAAAGGAACCAAGATCTATGACTGTTCGTTACCGTGGGGTGATTGAATCTGACACACAAAATTACATGTCATCATGGAGAGGCCAGGGAGATGAAGAAACCAGTGGTAACGTGTGTTGAAGAACAGTCTGTGCTCAGAGGACCGCGGCTGGAAAGGATGCTGCTTTAAATCCAGCCTGTATCTGAAGAGGCTGTTTCAAAAAGACACATTTGGTGGGTTTGTGAAAGGTTTTGTTCTCCTCAGCCCAGATTACAGCCAGTAGGCGCCAGAGCCACTGACCAGCACCTGGCTGGAGCTGCAGTAACGCAGCCAAAGACTGATTGTTCCTCTTGCATGTCTGGGGACGCCCCCTCCAGGGCCGGATTGAGGCAGGTGTCCATGGCGGCGTGAGGGGAAGCCCCCATTCCTGCAGCCTGCGCTCTACTACATCGAGCACTTCCAGGGAGCTTCCAGGGCTCCCGGCCGGGCACCTTTACCAGCATGAAATCATGTTCAAACCATTTTCCATCACGCCTCCCACAGCACAAGGCGGCGCGGCTCTCACTCAAAAGCCCAGCCCAATAGGAGAGGCTTGTTCCACTCGGCAGAACACCTTCGCTGTTTAAATACTTCACAGCACAGTTTCTCAGGACTGTCAATGGATTAAAACTGGGGGGGACCCAGTGGTCGCCCCCAGGCTAGGAGAAGGGCTGTGCAGACAGCATCTTCCCCTCCATATAAAGGAGTCCCTTGTGTTGCCCTCCAAGGACCTCCGCTGGCTAGCCAGGGAGTCTCTGGGTGGAGAAGTGGCTCAAAGGATAGGCTGTTGAAATGTCAGGACACAGAGGACTCTCCTTTAGAAGGCCTACGAAATCTCCTTGCATGTGATGATCTAGGGCCAAAGTTTTAAACACAACAGAGAACTAAAGTTAGGCTGCCAAGTCCATATTTAAACCCATGCGTAAGATAGGCGGCTTTCCAAAACTGCGTCTCCCACTGGAGTCAACAGGAACTGCTGCATGCTCAGCACATGAGAGACAGGTCACTGAGTGATGTGTCTAAGGGTGGGCTTAGGGGGGTCATCTTGACCGAAACACACATCAGACACCACCCACTGAGCACTGCCTATTCCCGATGGGAAGGGACGCGGTTTGCTCCCAGGGCATCATCCACTCTGCTCCTCCTTTCGGGATCATGACGAGAAACCACAGACTGGAAAACCCCCCTTGGTGGGATCAGAAACCGTGGGCAGAGCTCATCTAGCAGACGCAGCAGGCGGTTTAGGAGAGTGAGAATTGCTGAAGGAATTCCTGCCCCCCCCCCCCCGGTGACCAGCAGGGCCGGCAAAGGAAAGGCCGAGACAAGAGCACAAGGCAACGTGGTGCCAGTGGCACCTTATGTCATAGCTTAAAATCAAACCCAAGGGGAGCCTTAGATTTACCCGCTGAAGGGTCCAGTCTGGGCAATAGATGGGCTGGCCTGGGACACACGAGTGGGACATTTACTTGCTCTGTAGAGGCCATGGTTACACTTCCAGGATTATAGCGCGTTTGGTTATAGCACGCCCCATATACAGCAATAGGTATTGCGCTAGAGCGTGTGCACACTTAGACCCGCCAGCGCTAGAGCATGGCCACATTTGCGGCACTTCAGGCGGCATTAGGAGCAGCGCAATAGGGCGGGTATCCCACAGAGCACCTCTTCTCAAACAGGCGCAATGCCTTGTGGGTAGGGGGCCTCACTTGCGGGCATTCTGCATCCTGATCCAACTCCCTGTGATGCTTTGTGTCATATCCCAGCAATCCCTGTGTTTCCGTCCACCTCAGGCGCCATCTTTCAACGGTTTCAGCAAGGCGCACTCCATCGTCCATTTTTTCATGTGCCGTAATGGATCGCGAACTGCTGAGGAGCATGCTGGCAAGTGCCGCCAGCACAACTCTCTGCGCAGCGGAGTTCATTCTTGACATGGACCGTGACAGTAGTGATGGGTCTGAAGACGAGATCGAGCCGAGGAACACACTGGACACTAAACTGATCGTCGCTTTAACGGACATGCTCACCACCGTGGAACGCTGCTTCTGGGCACGGGAAACGAGCACTGAATGGTGGGATCGCATCGTCTTGCAAGTGTGGGACGATGAGCAGTGGCTGCAAAACTTTCGCATGAGAAAAGCCACTTTCATGGGACTGTGTGCTGAACTTGCCCCCGCCCTGCAGCGCCAGGACACCAGACTGAGAGCTGCCATCCTGGTGGAGAAGCAGGTGGCTATAACACTCTGGAAGCTGGCCACCCCAGACAACTACCAATCGGTGGCCAACCACTTTGGGGTGGGAAAGTCGACCGTTGGAGTCGTGTTGATGCAAGTGTGCAGGGCCATTAATAGCCTCCTGCTACAAAAAATCGTGACCCTTGGTGATGTGTGTGACATCGTGGCTGGCTTTGAACAGATGGGTTTCCCTAACTGTGGAGGGGCGATCGATGGGACCCATATACCTATTCTGGCGCCTGCTCACCTAGCAGACGAGTACATTAACCGAAAGGGGTACTTCTCCATGGTTCTTCAGGCGCTTGTGGATCACCGTGGGCGTTTTACTGACATTAATGCAGACTGGTCGGGAAAGGTGCATGACGCACGCATCTTCTGCAACACCAGTCTGTTCAGGAAGCTGCAAGAAGGCACTTTTTTCCCAGACCAGAGGATCCCCGTGGGGGAAGTTGAAATGCCCATTGTGATTCTTGGCGACCCCACTTACCCTCTAATGCCCTAGCTCATGAAACCCTACACGGGGAGCCTGAACAGAAGCCAGAAAAGGTTCAACTACAGGCTGAGCCGCTGTCAAATGACTGTGGAATGTGCTTTTGGGCATCTCAAGGCGCGCTGGTGCTGTCTTTATGGGAAGCTAGACTTGGCAGGGGGAAGTATCCCGGTGGTTATTTCCACGTGCTGTGCCCTACATAATCTTTGTGAGCAGAAGGGCGAAGGCTTCACTGTGGCACGGTCCTCAGAGGTTCAACAGCTGGAGGCCACGTATGCGCAGCCAGAGAGCAGGGCTCTTAGAGGGGCCCAGCACGAGGCTACAAGGATCAGGGATGCCTTGAGGGAGCATTTTGATGCTGAAAGCGAGTTCTAATGGGAATTGCAGAGGGAGGGAGGGAGGGTGCATTCTATTAATAGGATAAGGCATTTGCTTTTCTGTAGCTATTAGATAGATATGTGCACCGAATAAAGAAACCCATTTATTAAAAAGAATTCATTTATTGAACAGCTTTTTCAGAATTTGAAATAAAAGTTGAAAAAAAGTAAAATGTGTGAGGGAGGGGGGGGGGTGCAGTTGGGGAGAGAAGGGGTCAGTCAGAGATTGGCGTATGTCCTGACCTCATAACCTCCAATGCCCTTCGAGTTGCTGTGTTCCCCCAACCCCATTTGCGGAGGGCGATTATGCTTGTTATTAGGGGTTGAGTGCAGTGGATAAGGGTGCTGGGTCTGTGGGTTGGTCGGTGAAGAGGGGGGTTGGAGGCAGCCGTGGGTGGTGGTAACCAGGCAGCTGTTGATAGTGGCCCGAAGGGGCCAGAGGCCCAGAAGTGGAAGAGTTAGGAGGCAACTGACAATGGGGGTGGCGAGCACGGTGCTGCTTCTCCTCCTGAACGGCAGCGATCCGCTCTCTACTTGCAGCAGTAATATTGTAAACAGCTTGTCAGCGCGCTTCTCGCGAGCCATCTCCCTCAACTGGATCTGTCCATCCCTCCGCTTGCTCTCATTCTCCCGCCACTGCTGTGCAATGCGATTCTCCATTACAGACTGTTGCATAACTTGTCGTAAGAGATCTTCCTTGCTCTTTGATGGTTTCTTTCTAATCCTCTTCAGCTTCTCAGCTGGAGAGAAGACTGACGGTGATGGGGTGTTCAAGGTCGAAACTAGGGAAAGTCAGTGCAAAGTTAAAACAGAGGATTCCCTTGTTCACAACAGACAGTGCTATGATTCCCCCGCATTCCATGTTTCTCTGTCCCGTTTGCCTGTCCCACACAGCTATAGCACACAGACAGGAATGGAGCCCCTGCCATGGTGAGTTGTCTCAGGATGCAGGGGCAATGATTGTTGCCCTGCCTTGCTGTCCCATGGCTTGGGGGGAGCGGAGGGCATTTGCGGGAACCGTACTCTGAGCACTGTCCCAACATTCTCTGTGTAGGTGTTTGTGCTGGAAGATATCTCGCTGCTGCGGGTGACGGAGCAAGAAAGGGAGGGCATTCTAATGAGATGCAGATTTCGGCCAGGCCCATATGCAGCTTGCCTCTGTGCAGCAATGCTTCCCCCTTCCCCCCTCGTAGAACAGTGGTGGGGACTAGTGACCGTGGCTGGGACAGGGACCACGCTGGCTCTCCCGAGAAATCTGCGCAGGCACATTGCAAGAGCTCTTACTGAGACCGTTGAAGAAATCACTGATGACGATTACTGTGATGTGATAGACTACATCAATGCACTATTCCACATGTAGACAAGCATGCGGCAAGCATCCCTTTCCACCCCGCCCAAGCTGCCTGCCTTCCCAATAGAACAGTAGCTGTACCTGTGCAATCCGCTGCTGCTACCCTGCCCCCCGCAACCGCCGGACGCTGTGGCTGGCTCTGGCTGCACTCGGGCTTGAGAAGAGTTCCTGGCTGCATGTGTCCTGTGACTCCTCCGTGTCCTGGGTCGCTGCCGCTGCCTCCTCCTCCGCCTCTCCATCCTTCTCCTCTCTGTCCTCCTCTTCTTCGGACTCCTCCCCCCCCCCCACCTTCACTGGTGGGCTGGGAAGAAGTGTCCTGGGTGGTCGGTGGAGTGCACGTTGGATCACCACCAAGTATCGCATCCAGCTCCTTGTAGAATCTGCAAGTCACCGGGGCTGCCCCAGAGCATCTGTTTGCGTCGCGGGCTTTGCGATAGGCAATCCTAAGCTCCTTTACTTTTGCCCAGCACTGCAGAGTGTCCCGGTCATGGGCTCTTTCTGCCATGGCCCGTGATATCAGGACATATGTATCGTAATTCCTGCGGCTAGACCGCAGCTGAGACTGGACAGCCGCTTCCCCCCAACAACTGATGAGGTCCAGCACCTCACTATTGTTCCATGGTGAAGCTCGCTTAATGCGAGGAGTCATGGCACGTGGAGCCATGGCACGTGGAGCCATGGCACGTGGAGCCATGGCACGTGGAGCCATGGCACGTGGAGCCATGGCACATGGAGCCATGGCACGTGGAGCCATGGCCAAGCAAAATAGTTACCTGCAACGATTGCCTGAGGAGCACTCCACGCCTGGCTGGAGCAAACAGGAAGGGGATTTTCAAATTTCCCTGGGAATTTAAGGGGCGGGTCTGACGTGTGGTCACCTGAGGACGTGACAGAAGAGTTTGAAAGTGATGACCAGAGTGGCTCGAACGGGAATTATGGGCCAGGCTGGAGGCTAATTAACGCACAATGAGTGTCCACGTTCACGCCGTAGCGCTACAGCGGTAGCGCCAGAGCCCTTATTCCCTGTGTGGAAGTGGATTACCACGAGCGCTATAAACTCGGACTTATAGTGCAATTCGTGCCTTGCCAGTGTGGACGGGTAGGGAGTTATAGCGCTCCTGGAGGCTTTATAGCGCTATAAAGTGCCAGTGTAAACAAGGCCTAAGAAGTTCTGCACTCCCTGACACACTCAGGCCACCAGCAGGTCCAGGCTCAGCAGTCCTCTGACTGCCAGCAAGCAGACCGTGGGGAGATGGTCACCGATCCTGTTTGCAGCCTCTCACAATGCTTAATTAGAGAGACATTTGTAAGCACTCCCTGGTGCTTTTTCAGGCCCAGGAGGCAATAAAACCTGCTGTCTGCAATTACTTCTGACCGTCGGGCTGGATCGGGAGCATTTCATCTTTGCATTCCTGCTGTCCCTCTGCTCATCCTCCTGTTCTGCATGTCTCCTCCCTCAAAAACATGGACACTGACCCAGGTCTCCTAAACAGGCAGATACACTCCACAGACCCAGGAAATACCCCTCCCCCCTCCAAAGGATGAAAGTTAACACTGGCTATTGAACTTACACAGCATGGGGCTCTTTAAACCTGCCAACCTGTTGAATCTGGTACATTAAGTCCCCGCCATTCACGTATTCCATCACAAAATATAAGCGATCCTAAAAGAAAAGAACACGAAAATTAAGAACTGCAGTGGAATCATGAGAGCAGGGACTTGATTGAGGCTGAAGATTGTGGGGTAGATATTTCCAGCCATCTAATCCCCCAGTGGAAGTGCCACGTGTACCTTCGACAATCTATATAGAGCATATCGCTGTCATTACCGGTGCCCGTCCTCCAACATGCTGCAGACAAACATGGGTCTGCATGATGCATTTAAATTAACTAGATAGATCCTAAGTGCGTGGAGCCCATTATCTGACCCTCATGGACAGTTGCAAGCTTTGGCCTGTAAAGCAGGTGGGGCCAGGAGTAGGACTGCCTGAAGAACAAGAATTGGATTTTGCCAAAAAGATGGAGGTTTTGCAATTTGGTTTTGTTTGCACGGGAACAAAAACGAGCCCCTTTCCAAATATTTTGCAAGACGTTCAAGTGAGCGACCTTCCCCAGAACAGCCAACGGCTCAGTGGTTAGGGAACGTGAACGGGTGCCCTCCCACATCCCAGCTCATTATCTTAACCAAATGAACTATTGACGAGTCTGGGGTCCCCTGCCCCTTCTCCCCTTCCAAATTTTCATTTAAAAAAAAAATTCCCAGCCAGGTTAGGGAGCAGCCACATCTGTGGGGCTATTGCCCCACTCAACCACTCTGAATACACAACTTGCATGAGCACAGGGAGAGCTGTAGTCTGTCAGCACAATGCACTGCCGTTTGTGGATATACGACACACACTTGCTCTATCTGGAACTCTTAGGAATTTACACCCAGGTTTTTTGAGATCAGGGCGTTCTCTTTTCATCTCTTATCTCAAGACATGTTTGTCAGCTGCATTCAGGATCCTGGATTGTTTGATATTTTTTCAGCCTTTACACAAGAACATTCAGCTAATGGAGAATCCAAAGCTAAAGCTAAAGCTGCAGAAAAGGCATCTGCAATGTTCGCATCAGCCTGGATGTCTCCCTTGAATCTTCTTGCATTTGCCAAATGGTGGCCAAACACTTAGTGCATTTACATAGTCAGAAAACCTGCCATCGCAGGCCCAGACACAAGGTGTGTGCACGCACTTGTGCGTATCCATCCATCACACATTGCTGCAGCAGAGACTTCAGTTAGCAGCCTCCCGTCTCTCAGGTGAGCCAAAGGGAAGCTGCACTGACCTCATCCTCCCTGAAAGTCGCTCTCCGCAGAGCGGATATTCAGTCTACACTCTCTCCAGTAACTGTATTCAAGGGACCTTTATAATAGGTTAATAAAGAAGTAAATGTTTTAATAACTGGTACATCCATTGTTAGAGAGTCAGACAGGTCAAAAGGTTATAATCATTAAAAACCTGCTGCTGGATGTGCTTATAAGTAGCTCTAAAACATACTGCTTGTGTCTATAAGATGTTTATAACACACACTAACCCTTCATAACATGTATCCCCCTAATATGCAGTATCCCCCCTTGGCTGGGCACACAGATCCAGCTGAATAATCCCCACAGCAGGTTTTTATTTGAAGTCTTTTTTCGATGACGTTTCTGACTCCCCCGGCCCCCCGGCCGATAGAAAGCCCAGCCTGTGTTCAGACCAGCTCGCCGGCTTGTTACACTTCCCAGTCCTCTGGAAGCAAAGGTGAGTAATGCGGGCTAGTGAGGGTTTGGAAACTGACTGCATGAACTAATCCAGCTTTCCTTGCTAACATCAATCCAATTAGCGCAACGCTGGCTGAAGCAGGTCTAGAAATGTTTCTAGAAATGTAACAGCTGTGTGAGATCTCTGGAACGTGTCCAGCAGAGAGGAACATGGCAAAGTAGAAGAGAAAGCCCCGGTAATTCCAGTGACGTTCTGGAAAGTCAATTAATGAGTCCAAAGGGTCTGGCTCTGTTACTATTCCACATTCCAGAGGGGCAGAAAGTCAGTGGCAGCCTTTTAAAGCTCTGGGGCAGAACAAGGGAATTTTGTATGAGAGACGCCTTCCTCCCAGGAAATTTCACACCTTCTGAAGGGTCACTTCCCTCGGACATCTCACAGTGTTGGTCCTTTATTGATTTTGCGGGGAGGGAGGGCTTGTACTCGCCAACTCCCCCTCGTGCCCAGACACTCCTCCCAAATCCAGTCAATCTTTCTGGGGAGTGGGGGAATGGTGCTCTTCTGGGCAGATGCAAAAATGGGATAGATACTGACAATGAAATGTCTCTTCCCACCCAACAGAAGGGACCAGGACCAAACTGGAAGGGAAAGGAGTAAAACACACATACATCAGAACATAAGAATGGCCATACTGAGTCAGCCCAAAGGTCCATCCAGCCCAGTATCCTGTCTTCCGACAGTGGTCAACGCCAGGTGCCCCAGAGGGAATGAACAGAACAGGGAATCATCAAGTGATCCATCCCCTGTTGCTCATTCCCAGCTTCTGGCAAACAGAGGCTGGGACACCATCCCTGCCCATCCTGGCTAATAACCATTGAGGGACCGATCCTCCATGAACTTATCTAGTTCTTTTTTGAACTCTGTTATTGTCTTGGCCTTTACAACATCCTCTGGCAAGGAGTTCCACAGGTCGACAGGTTCCACACATAGAGCAGGGCTTGTCCCTCCAGCAGCACACATGCACACACCAGGGTGACCAGCCATCCTGATATTATTGGGACTGTCTCAATATTAGGGGTTTTGTCTTACATAGGCAACTATATCCCCCACCCCCAACAAAAAGTGTCCCGGTTTTTCACACTTTTTCCACACTCAGATAATAACTGAAATGTCAGACAATACTAATATATATAAAATATAAATGGAGATATACCAATCTCCTAGAACTGGAAAGACCTTGAAGGTCATCGAGTCCAGTCCCCTGCCTACACTAGCAGGATCCGCCTGCCTACACTAGCAGGATTGAGTACTGTCCCCTGACAGATTTTTTGCCCCTAAATGGCCCCCTCAAGGATTGGGTTTAGTAGGCCAATGCTCAAATCACTAAGCTATCCCCCCACCCCCCATCCACTTCTTCAGAATGGATACCTAACAGTATCAATCAACACCAGTGCAGAACAACACTAAAAAGGGGGCCACTCAATACAGCCAAGCCAATACTAAAAAACAGGCCTTGAGCTTCCTTCATTTTGGAGGAAAACAGAATGTCTGTGCTTTTAAAAAAGTGTGTAGCTAGATATAGACAGAGATATAGCTTCTTTCTTTGATATAGAGAAAGAGAAGCCAGATGGCTGGCCTGACTGTGGGCTGGAACAGAAAGCTGCATCTCCAGCTAGGGAAACCGACTCTGATCCTCAGTGTGGAAGAAAAGAGCCAGGATTGTGCAGGGAGAGTGGAATAACTTCACTCCCTGAGAAACAGCATATTCCACGGACGTTCCATCCTCACCTGCCAGGACTTACCTAGGATCTGATAAAACATGCATGCCCCTCTCCCGCCCAACGGCTGAGTCAGGAACAAAGGAATTCTTTGGGTTCATTCGGGTCCCTTTATTCTGCTGATTTGATTTATCATTTCTCCTGCCTTGCTTCACACTGCAACTTGGAGGCAAAGGCAGGACAATACCCACTATTCTCACAATTCTGGAAGTGCTCATCTCTGTCTGGCCCACATGGGAACAAGAGGTGCCTTTATGATTGATGGGCAATTAACAGCAGTCCTTGAGGACTGGCTGGGGCTAGCTGTGCCTCTGGGATTATAAAAATGCTTGAGTTACACTCACCTTTTTCCAGATTAGCTGGAGCCCGCAGACTTTTAGCTGATGGTGCAAAGTTTCTCCCTGTGATGTCTGAACAGTAATTCTCTCATTCTTTGAGAGGCGGATTTGCGGGTGTTTTTTTTTCTTTACTAGTCAATTGAACTAACAGCACAGGCTGGGAACTGTGCTTTGGACTGTGCTCCCAGAAATCTGAGGTCTTGTGCTTGCATTTGATAATACACTCGACTACACATTTTGATTACATTACAAACATGATTACTATTTAGCTCCTGTAGGTCTCCTAGAAATAATCCTGCACTGACTCACTTCAGATGCCACAAAGATGGTGTTTGAAAGAGCTTCCCCTGCCATATTTGGATTACTGCTCTGCAAAGCTGGGCCACACACTTTAAATACACTGAATGTATTTGGTAAATCCAATTGCTGGGAAAATATTAAAGTGTAATCCTCTCCGACTCCACTGTCGTCTGTCTAAAGGACTATACCGATTACTGTTCCCTGCTCCTGCTGACAAGTACCTGGGCATTTTCATTTACAAGTTGTTCAACAGCTGGCCAGACTGCTTTTAAAAAAGCTATTTATTATTTGCAGAAGTTAATAAGCTGCCTATTTCTTACTGGGTTTCACCATCTGCTCAGCTTCCTAATTCCAAGCAGCAAATACTGACAAAAGTGGGATTTTGCTACCTGAAGTGTAACTCAAACCTCAGACAAGGGTCTTTCAAAAGGCTCAAGGCCCAGGTCTAATTCAATCAAGGGCTGGCTGATAAATTTGCCAGGTTCCCAGACCAAGGCTCCCTGTTTGAACGTGCACACCCAGGGTAAGCGTTTGGTGCATGCAGCTATCTGTGCATTAACGTTTGGTGTATGACGAGGCTGGCAAGGGGGAAACGTACGCCAGCACTTCTTCAGGCACAGTTATTTGGGTGTGCAGAGAGTGCAGCGTGAAATCAGAGGCAGGCTCACAGGGGGCTGAAAATTTGCCCACGTATTTAATTAATATATTTATGTACAGGCATTTCTATAGCGCTTCACAGCCCACTGCAATGTCTCGGTATCACCCCAGGTGTGGAGAGAACTTGGGGGGGAAAGCGGATATTCCCTTCTCCTTGGAATCAGATAATAGGGTATCTTAGATGCAAGTCTCTACCCTCCACCCCTGCCTGAAGTGACTGGAACCTCTTCCCCATCACAGCACCCCAAGCTGTTGCAGATTTCATGGTGCCTGGTGTTCTTGGTTTGGGGGGTGGGGGGGGATCTCACCTATCCAAGCTTTCCCATTGGATACAAACCCCTAAGTTATCCCAGGCCTCTCTGAGGGGCATTTGCACAGGGCTGAGGGCAATGCAAGGGTTGCCCACTTACCATTGTTTGAAAGCAGGAGTGAAGTTGCGTTAGGAATGGAGGCTTCCCGGCCAGAGCCAGTACTCGCTTCTCAACCATGGTGCACTCCACGTCGTCGTCCTGAATGACCACGTCCTTCTTCAGGATCTTAACTGCGTACAGCTCGTCGGTGCCTTTCCTTTCCGAGAGCATGACCTGCGTGGGAAACGAGAGCACCGATTACACTGGGCGTGTGCCCGGGCTCCATTACTACCTGGTCCTCACAGAGGTCGGGAGATCCACGGAGGGGTTGTTTATTCTGCTATGGCTCCCATTCCCACGGTGTGAGAGTGTCTCCGAAATGCTGACCCTCCCAACAGCACCGTGAGGTAGTTTAATACTTTTATCCTCATGTCACAGATGGAGAATTGGGGTCCAGAGACACAAGGGGTCAGATTCTCAGTGGTAACTATCCACGTCGTTAGGCACCTAATCCCATTAAAAATCTGGCCCTACATGCTTTACCCAAGGTCGGCTGTGGAAATGAATTGAACCCAGATTTCTGGTCCAGGAACTTAACCACAAGACCAGCTTTATTCTCCGAGTGCCCATCCATATTTGGGGTGCTCTGAATGGAAGCAGCATTAGTGGATGAGCCTCGGATTCAGAGAGCTTCAGAGAGTCCTCCTCAAATACCACAGTGGTAAAAAGTTATGCAGCTCTCCTAATTTGCTTCCACTTCGTTTGACAGTGAATGAAAGGCGGCACTCTGTATACCCCCAGGGTAAATTGAAACACAATTATTCATCTGGCCCATCACTCAGCAACTGCTTTACTTCCTGCAGAATAATTTGTTCACCTAATATTTTAAACCAGTTGTGTCAATCTGCAGATTTATTTATTATAATAAATGGAGGCTGCCGTCTCCTGCTAGTGCGATTTTGTCTCATTAATCAACTCAACCCGAAGGAGGACTCCTGAAAATCCTGCCGACACCCCACAGATTATTAAGATACATTGCTTCAATTTGGTGTGGGCTGTTTCCGAAACAAACACCGCTCACCAGTGGCCACGTTCTGCTTCCCATTTTCTCTCTCTCGTGTTAAATTCAAATCGTCAGTGGAATGGAATTACTTTACATTTAAAAGAGACTATTAAAATCCTTAGTCACACGGAGAACATACGTTAGGATGTTTTGAAAATAAATTAGGAGAAATGAACATCGCTAGAGTGGAACAGAAATAATTTAAGACCATAGCAGAGCTGGAAAAAAATGCTAGGCAGCATCCCGTGGACTTCTGAAAGGCAAGAGAATAGAATCCCAGCGAAAACAGCGCTATTCGGGTGATGAGAGACGTGACGCTAAGAGCACCACAATGCCCCCAGCAGAGGGTCCACAATTCTGTCACAGCAACTCCTATCTGGCCTGACCAACTCACTACACCTAACACATTGCTTAGCGTGGTATTTATCTCCAAAGAATGTTGTGTAAGATATCAAATGAAAACTCGTAACATGCGGGTCATCATGACCATTGTATAATGGCAGTCCAGCTAACAATTAAGTAGCTGTGTGTGTCGACTGAAAATATGTTTAAAGCAGGCAAACCAGGCAGGGCTGATAAAGGTTTCCCAGATGCCGGGTGGCCAGTCGGCCCAGGTCTCTCACATGTAAATGGAGCAGGGTTTGCCAGAGAGAATGGGGATTATATTTGCATTGAGTCAGCAGGAAGAGCAAATTAACAGAAGGTTGAGAAGAACAGCATGGTGTGTTGCTGAAGAACAAACGGAAGGGGAGAAGAACTGTTTCTGGGGGTGCAGTTCACAGGATAGATCTAAAAGATTTACTGGACTAGACGAAGAGGGGGAACAGACCTCCACGGCGGGAGCAAGGAGAGCAGCACTGTTTACATCCACAGGAGCGGGATCCTGGCTGGCGGGCGCTTCTGACACAGAGGAGACTTTCGGTGAGCAATCCTTGTCTAAGGCAGCTTTAGACGGCTACGTTTAGTCATTAGAAAGCACGTTTTATTTATAACCATTTCCTGTTTTATTAGCCTCGCGTAGTATCACTTGAATCTCTGTTCTCTATTCATAAGCTTATTCTTGGCTTTAATAAACGTTCCTCTCAGTACAATCGAGTCGAGTGGGATTCCTCAGCCGAGCCAAGAGGCAGGCGTGTTTATTGTCTCTCTGGAGACAGCGGACTTGGTCATTTCTGTGAGTGCCCAGCGATGGGCTGGACACTGCAGGCCAATGCTCTTCCCAGGGCTCAGGCACTGATTTGCAGCAAGTGTTCTCTGCAAGGTGAAGTAAGGGCTGGCTGCGTCTGGAGGAGCGTGGTGGGCTGGGAACAAACCGAAGGATCAGGGAGCTGATGCACAGTCTAGCAGTAGCAGCTGAGGCAGAGGAGTTACACGGCAATTTACAGTTCTGGATGCCCCCAAGACAGTGTCACTGGGGCTAGATTAAATACGGTGACAATATCTATGTTTCACCATAGGCTCAAGAAGGGTTTTATTACATAGGGTTCCCAGGGCCTAATTCTACTGTGGTACAGCGATGGAAACCGAGAATAACCCCACAGGTGTGGAGGTTTATATTGCAATGAGTGTAACAGAGCAGAAGGTGTCTGAATAGATAAAACCCTGATGACTGAGCAGAGGTCAAGTGTTTTGGCAAATATTTGCACATTAAAATGAGAATCATGGCTGGTGAGGACATTACTCGGATTAACTAATGTCACTCCACCACCTGACCGCTCCACCCGGCTGTTCCATATCACAGCCCAGCTCACTCATCCCCACACCCTGCACATGGGGAAAGCAGGGCACTAAGATAGAGGGATTTGTTCCCGACTCACTGCTCTAGGCTCAAACCAGGAGACCACCGTTCTGTCTCCTTACCCAACAGTGGTTGCAGACAACTGATCTGACACAGCAGTGGTCCACATCCTCAGCCAGCATCACTTGGCATCCCCCACTGAAGTCAACAGGATTGCTCTTGTGCTTACAACTAAGCACGTGTTTAAATACTTTCCTAGACAGCAGGCCAGCATGCTCAGCATCTTGGAGGATCAAACCCTCAGGGCCTTCACCAAAGCTCAGGAAAACCCTTGGGAAGATTACCATTGACCTTAATGGGTACTGGGACAGATTATTAATTATTATTATTATTAGAATGGCAGTAGCACTTTGAGTCCCCAGTCATCAAATTGAAGATCAAATACCTCAGCAGCCTGACCAGCATGTGTGTCGTGTGGAGGCCGGCATTCCCTGGGCCAGGAGGACAAGAACATGAAGGTTACCTTCTTACTAGGGACAATGTCCTGCACAACTGATGCCTTGGAGAGGAGAGGAAGTCAATTCACCCTCTGGTATTTTTGACACCATTGCTCGGAGAAGGCATGTCCTGATTCCTCAGAGGGAAAGGTCCCTAGTTTCCCTTGACTGTTCTTCACTAGCTCATGAATAACATCAGGAGTCAAAGTGGGGATGGAGGGGAATGGCGTAAACACTTCTCTAAGCAAGAACTAAGTTCTGCCCACCTTTGAAGCTAGAATGAGATGTCACTGACAACTGACCACAGGAATCTTCAGAATATAATCACCATTCTTCCTTGCAAGCTTTAATCATCAGTGAGTTCCAAACATGGACATTTAAGTCATCACCATTAGGGTTCAGAGCTCACACTCTAACAGAGGCAAACAGCGACAGATTGCACCTCTTGGAGACACGGTTTTAGGCTGCCGGCAAATACAGGCAGAAGCTGCCAGTCCACACTTCAAATGGCCACTGCTTCCAGGAGGGCTAGAGGGTCTTAGTTTGTTTTTTCATGAAGCATAAGATGCAGGCACAAGACCAGTTTAGCAAGTTGCCCAATGAGGGATAGGGACAAGGAACAAGAACCTTCTTGCATTTAGTCACAGCTCTCCAGTCAATTCACTGCATCACTTGAACAAGTCCTTTATCCTCTCTGTAGCTCTGTTTCCCCATCTACACCACTGGGATAGTTCTACTAACCTACTTTGCAGGAGCATTTGTAGGGAAAAATTGGTTATTTCCTGTAAAGTGCTTTGACTATGAAAAGTGCTATAGAAGCACACAGTTAAGATTGCTTTATTCTGTCTGCTTGTACCTGACCTGTGCAATCACTTACAGTTTTGCATGATGAACTAAGGAATATTTTAAATTGATCTTTAACATTTATCCTTAGCCTTCTTGTGAAGGCAGTTCAGGTTTATAAGTCACTCTGATTATGTTTTAACAGACAGAGTTGATTTTAATTGATCAAAAAGGATGAGCTTTGGCTCCTGAAAGCCATCTGCAGAAGGGAGATTATCAGGAAACAAGTGAATAAACTATGTTGTTCTGGTCTGGAAGGATCAGGGCTCCAGTGGACTTGACACCTCTTTCTGAAAGGTTACAGGGCATCTCTAAACCTTGCGTCTCCACATTAAGGCCACAAATGGGCTGCTTCCTTGAAACCAGCAGCAGGAGGAATCTCGGTTTTGAAGCAAAGGAATCACGGTGCATTACAAAACTTGGAGAGTGTTCGGATACTTTTTAAAACTTCTGTGCCTGGGAGCCTCCAGGAAAGCGGGGGCAGCGTTTTGGTAAGAAAGCTCATTGAGGGATAAACACACAGGGACGTTTCCCCTGAGGTACAAAAAAAATAATAATTGATTACACTTCAAGATAAAAGCCACTGGAGTGCAGGGTTCAGTAACTGTAAATAATTATGTGGTGGATTCAGACTCTGCTTAGTCAACCTCCAGGGTGAAACCCCCCCAGCAGATTGATGGATGGTGCCCAGGTTATGTCGTGTACCTTTCTCCAATTGGAGGGCACATCTGTTGCCACATCAGCGTTCTTAGTGCCTGCAGTGGAATGAGAGGCCACAATTTCCTGATGTACAAAACTAAATGGGAAAAAGCTGCTCTAGGGTTTACTTATGCTGTAAATGTTTTATTCAGTGGCTCTCCCATGGCACACCAGCGCTGAAACGTATGGCATGCAGCTCAGTGGGCTGGCCTGCCGATTGTGAGCCAGGCCAGTCCGCATCACTAAAATACAGGAGGAAAACCAGAGTTCCTGCTCTGCAGCTGGGTAAGAAATCAGTGGGCACTTGCACAGAGCGTGTGTGTTGTGTATGCTACCAAGCCTGGGTCAACATATTACTCTGTGTTTACATCCAGATCGACAGACACGTGCGGTCACACAAGTGTAAATGTGGAGTTGCTTGGCTTAAGTCAGTGGAGCCTCTCTGAATTCAGACCTGCTTCACTGAGGAGAGGATCTGACCCTCGTCCTGTTTGGAAGATACTTTTCAGACCGCTGGGGAGAGGCATTCTGTGCAAACAAGGCAGTGTAGTGTCTGCAGATTTTGCTTCCTGGCTACACTCATCTACATCACTTTAGCAGCACCCACGGCACCTCAAACCCTATAAATACTGGAGGAAAAAAAAACAAAACCCAACAGGCAGTTTATACCATTGTCTTCAGTGCCATCCTACTGCCAACTGTGACTAAAACTGATCTCTCTAGGTACTTCTCTGACCCTCAAACAGGGTAGCTGAGTGCGTACTAGAACGTCTATTGAAAGTGATTCAATTCCAAGATAAACACTGCCACTGGGGAGCAGTCTTCAGCAACTGTAAAGAATTATGTGATGGATCCAAAAATGAAGGCTCTCCCCCACTCCAGGGAAATAATCGACCCTAGACATGCAGAAGAGTAAGTAACCCAAACTCATTCACCCAGGGGATCCTGCCAACACCCTGATCTGCAGAAGCAAAAGGCTCAGGCCTTTCCAGAGAAAGGCCATAAAACCCCGGCTCACTCGTGTGACAGACTGAGTAGCTGCAAAAGAGGAACAAGCTGCATCAATTTAGCTTTTTATGATTTTGGTTAAACCAGAACAAAGCAATGGGAGGCTTTGCCAACGTGGCACTTTTCAATTAAAAACAGGCCTAGGGAATAATGGGTCCCTGCTCCCCTTCTACTTGTTAAAGCTCAAGGAGAATCCCATAATTTATAGCTGTGTGAGTCTGATCTGGTCCTGGCTATCAGAGCAGCCAAGGAGGGGGGACACATGGGCCTGTCCCCAGTGTAGGAAAGGGTCAAAACGCCCTGGATTTAGCGAGGGGTGGCCTTAGCGTCTTGCTAAGCCCATTTCAGCCTGAGTCCGGGTGGAACTGGAGCCCAAACCCCCTCTCAGTGAAATTTTACTGAGTTCCCTCAGCAGTAACAAAGCCAGAGGAGAACCGTGCCATCCCATGACCCTCAAGCCGGCCTTTGCGGTGGCTTTACCCCAACAGAAGGCGCTCTGCAATTCCTTTTCTGGCACACAAGAAGCTGATATTTAACTTGATTTATTCCTAGAACAGAGTGTATGTGCTTGGGAAGGTTCCAACTTAATAACTGGAGGCAGTCCAACTCTGGATGAGGAGAGGACAGGTTTGTTCAACTCCTCCGAGGCCAATATCTAGGCTTTCCTGATGCTTGCCAGCCGTAGCATGCAAGTGAGGAGAATACTAAGCAGTAAATGCTGGCTCTGGGTACCAAAGAGTTAACAAGTTTATTAGTGAACCAGGGATTCACTAAAATAGGTTCAATTATACTCAAACAGCTCTTACAGGATCTAAAAAATCAATGACTTGATAGGTGGTTTGTCACGTACGGCAAAACATGGAGCTAGAAAGTTGAAGCTGCGACGACACAGGCAGCAAAAGGACGTGTGACAGACCGCTCTCTCACCCCTTCTCAGGAACACGCAGGAAACCCTTTTTTGCTCCAACAGTGCCCTTTAATTTACAGTGCAGGACCCCACCACCAATATATACAGCTTAAAACAGTTCTTCAACTTACAGTTTACAACTCTATCAACATCTACAGTTTACAGCTCTCAATAGCTCCACAGGTTCTGGCTCTACAAACTCTATATAGTTCAGCCCCTAATACAATAATACAAACACAGCTCTGAATACCCCACTCTAAACAGCTACAGGGGGAGGCTGAGTCCACTACCCCCGGTTGGGACTTCCTCCCCAACTGCACCCGCAGATTGAGTATTGGTTAGCTCTAGCATACACACACCCAGCTCTTGATAGCTCAAACACACACAGCTCTTGATAGCTCATATACACACAGCTCTTGATAGCTCATATACACACAGCTCTTGATAGCTCATATACACACAGCTCTTGATAGCTCGTGCCACCACCACCACACTGGGCTTCGTTCCTGGCAGCCTTATATCCCCCAGAGGAGGCTGCCAGGTGCAACTCATGCAGGCTGATTGGCCTGCACCTCAGGTGACTAATTAGCCTTCCTGCCAGGGAGGTTTGCAGAGGGCTTCTGCTCCCTCTTAAAGGGGCGGCAGGCTGGGTCAAGCCCACCCTGCCACATACCTCCCCCCTTAGCCTAGCCCCATAGGGCTGGCTCAGACCCTTCAAGCCTTCGATCAGCTCTACAAGGGCCCCAACGCTCTGCGGACTAGTGTACAGGTGGAGGCTGGGTCCACTACCCCCGGTTGGGACTTCCTCCCCACCTGCACCCGCAGAGTGGGTAACTCAGGGCGGATCAACCAGGGCAGATCAACGCTCTGTGGACAAGCGTACAGGGGGAGGCTGAGTCCACTACCCCCGGTTGGGACTTCCTCCCCACCTGCACCCGCAGAGTGGGTATCACCCCACACGGTTTCCGCCCCCAAACCCTAGTCCATGGGCCATCGCCCCAAATCCCAGACCCGTCGTGGTCCGTCTTCTCCCCAAGGTACCTCTGTCTCCACGTACTTCTGGTCAGGTGCACCGCAGACTTCACCGTCTCTGGCTGGTGCCTTTTGACTCCGGTACGGACAGTCCCGGGGAGGCAGAGCAAAACTGCTCCAATATCAGGGAGTCCATAATGTCCCCAAGTCCTGGGCCTCTGCCCACAAGGTACGGAGCAAGACAGAGGGCCCAGGTGGTCCGCTCCCACCCGGCTGTGGTGGCTGCCCTCTCAAAAAGTCCTGCAGTACCTTTACAGCTCCAACTGAGCCTGCTGCATCTGGTGGTTTTGCTGCAAGGCGTGCATGGCCTGCTGGGTCCGCTTCTGTTCTTCAACAAGACACTGCAGGGTTCCCTCCATCTCGGGGCCACCAGTTGTGTTGCTGGTGTAGCGATCCCACCTCTGACACCAAGTGTGACAGACCGCTCTCTCACCCCTTCTCAGGAACACGCAGGAAACCCTTTTTTGCTCCAACAGTGCCCTTTAATTTACAGTGCAGGACCCCACCACCAATATATACAGCTTAAAACAGTTCTTCAACTTACAGTTTACAACTCTATCAACATCTACAGTTTACAGCTCTCAATAGCTCCACAGGTTCTGGCTCTACAAACTCTATATAGTTCAGCCCCTAATACAATAATACAAACACAGCTCTGAATACCCCACTCTAAACAGCTACAGGGGGAGGCTGAGTCCACTACCCCCGGTTGGGACTTCCTCCCCAACTGCACCCGCAGATTGAGTATTGGTTAGCTCTAGCATACACACACCCAGCTCTTGATAGCTCAAACACACACAGCTCTTGATAGCTCAAACACACACAGCTCTTGATAGCTCATATACACATAGCTCGTGCCACCACCACCACACTGGGCTTCGTTCCTGGCAGCCTTATATCCCCCAGAGGAGGCTGCCAGGTGCAACTCATGCAGGCTGATTGGCCTGCACCTCAGGTGGCTAATTAGCCTTCCTGCCAGGGAGGTTTGCAGAGGGCTTCTGCTCCCTCTTAAAGGGGCGGCAGGCTGGGTCAAGCCCACCCTGCCACAGACGCTACTGTGACAGATACAAATTACTGCTAGACACACAGCACGTGTCCAGGGCAGAATTCACTTCTCAGACCTGCACAGCAGAGCTCAGCCAACCCATTGGGCAGTTGTGGGGAACATGTAACAAACATAAGAACGGTCATACTGGGTCAGACCAAGGGTCCACCCAGCCCGGCATCCTGTCTTCCAACAGTGGCCAATGACAGGTGCCCCAGAGGGAATGAACAGAACAGGGAATATTCAAGTGATCCATCCCCTGTCGCCCATTCCCAGCTCCTGGCAAACAGGCCAGGGCCACCATCCCTGCCCAGCCTGGCTAATAGCCATTGAGGGACCGATCCTCCACGAATGTATCTAGCTCTTGAAGCCTGGACAGATCTAAGGGAAAAAGATGCCCCATCATGGGGAAAAGATTGTTTTGTGCTGATGCCATCTTAGAGCCTGTGCCTCCCTGTCAACCAGCCCATTTCACAGACTAGCTAGCCCATGGGCTGGGCTGGATTTGGTGATCTCCATGGTTAATTCTGAAATGTCCAACAGCTCCATCTTACTAAGTGGAAAATAAATAATAATAAATGATGTTCTCTCCTTAAAAGCCTTAAATCCTCTAAAGCCTTTTCCCAGATAGCCCTCCGGCAGACACATACAGCTGGAACGCCTTGATTTCACAATGTTAAGGAACAAATGTGAAGGAAAGGATGAGAGGAAAAAACTGGGGAACACTCCCACTGGAGAATAGCGGAAGCCGGGCTGGATCTAATCACATAGACCAACGCTCTGTTTTAACGAGCACTAATTAGCATATTTATAACAGTCTGTTCCATGGAACAGTTGCTGTCACATTCCCTTACATAAGCCACGATTCCAATGGAGGGGTTTGTTAATGTTTCTCAAAATAAAAAGAAGAGGAGAAAAAACTCCCAAATTCCCAGATGCCAAAGCAGGAGACTTTCAAAGGGATTATTTGTGTGGAGGAGGAGTGGGAGGTTGGGGGGAGAGTGGGAAAAGCAGCGGCTAGTTTTCATTTGTAAGATTTTAGTGTTGTTGTTTTAAACTGCAGTTTGCTAGGGTCTGAGATAATGAACGAGAAGGCACTTGGGAGAGGTCACGGCTGGCAGAGAACGTTTAGATGGCGCTACATTTAATATAAATTTGACAGGGTTACAGGGGGAAGTTGAAGACTGTTCCAATGTTCCAGGTGAGAGAGAGATTTGGATTGATTGACTGGCTGAGTTAATCTGCATGTGATTATTTAATACTGCTGGACAGTCACTAATTAATTGTTTGGGGACCCACTGCTTTCTGTGGGGGGGGGGGGGACATTTTGTTGTTTAAAGCTAAAGAACTAGAATAAACCCGCATGCTTCTTCCCTATTATTTTAGCTTTATAACCAAGAGCAAACAGCTAAAATGGACCCTCTCCAGAGCTGTTGCTTCGAGAAGCTGCTCGGATGAAGAGCCTGATGGTTCTAACGGCTGAGGGAAGTAACACCTTTTGGAGGACCTCAAAGCCCCCACAAACATTATTCCCATTTCCAGATAGCAAAACAGAGGCTGTGACTCGCTTGAGGCCGTGAGTTAGTGCCAGAGTAAGGACCAGAACCAAGACTCCTGACTCTAGCCAGAAGAAAACACTTCCTCCATCCAGACGAGTAAAGGAGGGTAAAAATAGGGTGAATCCTGAAGGACACCCTTTCCATCCATTACATTTATCTATTTGTCTTCTCAGTATGCTGTCACCCCCTCCCCCCAAATATATTTATACTGAGGTGGAGGAATATTCCTCTATTAAGAAAGCTCAGTAAACAGTCTGGTGTCAGGCCATCTGTCATAGCAGTGAACGATGTATTGATATACCAACAACGGAAACACAGCCTCCCGCCTAGTCTAGACTTTGAAGCTGAAGGAGCAATTTCAGGATTGGAATTTCTAATGAAAATCTTGATAAAGTTGGCAAAACACTAAGAAAAATGAAGACTCTAGAATCCCAGAATTACTAGAAGAAATAAATTATCTTACTGCACATAACGGGTCTGTTAAGCCAATTAAAACGTTCATGTAGATTTTTAATTATTAGAGTGGAAAAACCATTCAGTTGAACAGAAAGCGCTTTAACACATGTATATACACACACTATGTATGTAACCCTGTTTCCAGAAAGAGAATCTCTAATTTCTAATCTCTAACTAACCAGATACCTGCATTTCAGCATCCCTTACTATGACTGGGATGCATCAGAAATTAATAAATTGCTATACAGTCCTCAGGTGAAAGGTTGTCAAAATAGCAGAGCACTCTCCACCTTAAATCAATACCCTCCCAACCCTGATACACCCTGGAGACGACCTGAACACCACTGGTGCCTCTTATAAGTAGAGTTCCCCAAGACACAGAAATGGAACCTTGGTTGTCCTACTGCTCCACAGAGAAGCATTGGGAAGACAGCGAGGACTGCTTCGTTGTTTATGGCATGATCCCTTTTTAAAGCAGGTATTGAAGTTTTCAATGGGATGGTTCTACCTAGTACAGCATATAAGAGTGTGAGAGGAATCCCTGCTGACTGAACAGTTCTCTGCCCTCTCACTGTATTGTGGAGGAAACCCAAGGCAGTCCTGCCTGCATTGCTTACACCATCTAGAGCCAAGTCCCTCTGGTTTCCCAGCCGCGGTCACCGGAAGCGCTCATTCTCCTCTCTGCTGACAGTTTGACTGAAGCAATCCCGCAATTAGTGGTCATTCTTCTAGTCCCATGTGCCAGACTCAGATGCGAACTCCCTTCCCATATGGTCTGTCCTTTCCCCAGTCCTGCCATCTAATGTGATGGGGAACGCACCCATACCAAAGGCCAGCCAGGATCCCAGGCATCATTCCTAGCCCCAGCCATTGGAGATTATACCTCAGCCTTCTGGCCTGGAGTAATGAGTCAGAGCCTAGATTAGGAATGATTATGGAGACATGAACGTCAGGCACAGCACCGTTCACAGATGTACCGACACATGGACCTCCTCAGACCGCACCTTTCCAAAGCTTCCTTTCCCCAGCACCATGAGGAAATTAAAATCGGACAGTTTCATCCGATCTCGGTTTCCGTTGTTGTCAAATTTGGAAATGGCATGCGTCATCCTCTCCTCCGCTGCCTTGGCGCCTGGACCAATCCTGGCTCTCTGCAAGGGGAAGAGAGGGGAAAATCAAGTGAAATGACAAGACAGACCATTTTTAAGAGTGAGTGCATGTAAAAGGGATTGTTTCTAGGCAAAACCCAAGGCTGAGCTGTGAATTCCTTTTCCATATGAACAATCCAAACACCACCCAGGTCACCATTTGGTAGGTTTGCAAACATAGTGCATTGCATTGCCCCCTATATTTTAAAAGGTCCTCTACCCATTACCCCTCCCTGGAGAGCTCAGAAGTAGCTCACTGGCTGTCTCCCTCGTCTCCTGCAGCTTTCAGAACATTGGGAAAATCTAACTTGACTGGTGAGGGGAACCCTTCCCTCAAGGTATCAAAAAAGTAATTAAAAGAGAAAAAGACACCAATTACATTCCACCTAGACCACTCCACTGGGGACACTACACGGCATATTTTCCACGTCTTTGTCCTGTCTCTTTAAATGCCTTTGTTCATGGGCTTCCACTATTTCCCCTGTGAAGGCATTTCCTTAGAACAGGGAGTCTCTAAACTCCAGCTACAATACAGAGAACAGTAACCCCACTGGAATACTTGTAAGTAATAGATCCGTGGAATGCCCTTACACATTGCTATCAGAGGGAGAGACCAGGTAGTGTCCCCAAGCATGCCAAAGGTTCACTGAACATTTCAAATTCTGTTCTCCCCCTCAGACAGGAGAGAGAATGTGCATCAGTAACAGCACACATGCAAGAAGATGTAGGAAATAACACACACACACATGGGCTTAGATAAGCTGCTTCCTTTACAAAGGCAAACTGTATGTGTTGGGTCCCTGGCCTTATGCTCAAAAGGCTGTTAAATACAAACATGCTGGAGTAAAACAAGGGGAATCTTTATCCAGCCCAGACTTTCTTAACATCTGATATTAAAGGGAACTGGGCTCCTCTGTCATTTCAGGCTGAATGCATGAAACCACAAATACATTTCTGAGAACAGACTCGACAGGGCTGCTTCTTCTGCATCCTCAAAGCAATCACACAAGCGGGCTGAATCACAATAGCTTATTAAGAAGCCTCACAAAAGACATTTTTAAGCACTAAAGCACCTCACTTGCTCTGTGCCTTGTCACTGGTCCAGTGGCTATCGAACTCACTGAACTAGAATTTGTAAAAGCTATCTCACAATGTATTCCATTTTAATTTTTAGAAATATGCCACACTGTAGAGCCTGCACAGAGTTCAGTCTAGCATGAAATTCCATTACCCCGATTCCAGCAGTTCAATTTTAGTCTCGCTCATAGCTCCTCCAGATAGGAGGCTCACAAGTAATCACCAAGACTTTGCTGGTGCTAATTGGTTATTGCAAGGTTCTCCCTGCTGTAAGTCTCCATTCAAGGTCACCTGCAGCATCTACCAATATCGGACAGAAAGCCTTGCACTGGAAACGAAAGAAAACGTTGCAAAAACCTGAAGCCATCGACGCCTAATTGTAACTGCAATTCTGAATGAGTGCTAGAGAAGAGGTTGAAGTCATTGAGCGGCCTTATGTCGAAGACTGGCTGCAAACAGAAGGACAGCCTAGGACCTGTGCTAGAAGAATCTATAATCCTATCATTTTTTAAAAAAAAAAACCCACTGAATCAGCCTCCCAGAAAAGTAATTTTTAGACTTTTCAACGTTTCCAAAGTCCTTTAGCTAAGGTGAAATCCTGCCCAAACCCATTGTATTTGTTTATTGATCTGCACTAGACATGTGACAGTCAATAAAATCCAGGCACTCCCAGCAGAGGGCAGGTTTCTGCTTCCCCTAGCTGGCCCCCTGGTGGATGGCTCCATCTGCACCCAGTACTGGGGCTGAAGCAGAAATGAAAGGCTAGCAGTCACCTGGAGCCTTGTCTGGACTCATGCTTGACTCTCACCATTGCTAGCACTGGTCAGAGACGAACTGGCGAGAGCAGCAGTGGGACATTTGGCGGGGGGGAGGGGGAGCCTAGGGTGGACACCATGCCTGATGGGAGGTGGAATAAACTTTCCCCACAGTCAAGTTATTCCATCGGTGCCCTTCTACTGAAGCACCCATTAGCCATTGTCAAACAGAACATTCAGCTAGATGGGTCTGCAATGGCAATTCCTAAAACGGTTTTTACTTACATATGATCCTAATTCATACACACAATGGTGCAGAATTAGGGATCCATGTTTCACTTTGCCCTCATCACTTCTTAACAGAGTGTCCTTAGCCATGCACAGGGGGCATGAGATGAATATTGTTTTGGGCACTGAATTTGACTTAAGAGGTTTCATATTTGTACAATTAAACATGCTAAAGCCCATCCTGGGTTGTATATTTTTGCCTGTAAAAGTTCTTACAAAGTCCAGAGCCATTTTACTACAGGTGAAAATAGAGGCACGATGAAGAGGAATATTCATATTAGGGGAAAACATTTCCACGGGCTAGAGGCAGTTTTAAAAGGCATTCTTGTCTAGTCAAATTTGACACCAAATGTTGGTCTGTGAAAACAAGCTGTTACAAAATTCAGAACCAATATTGACGATTCCATGACATTTTAAACTATATACGTTCCCTGGTGGTGTTGGCAGTGCAAACACTGCAACACTGCATCAGTGATTGGGAACCTGAAAGTGACATTGACCAACCAAAAGTGAGATTTCCACTGCTGAGGAAAATGCAAAGAGCAAATGAACAATATAAGGAGTAAAAAGTAATCTAAGGGTTTTAATTTGCTCTATTTTAATAGTCTCAAGTATCATTAGAAAAATAGTATTTTCTTAAATACAATTTATAGCCCAACTATCTCTTTAAATGTGATATTGACAGGTCTTTTCTATTACTGTTGTCCATAGTAATGTTGCTAGTAATTGAGGGTTTTGTGTTTAAAGACTTTCTCCATCCATCACATTTCATCTAGTGTGTACCCTGAATTTGTGATACCACAATAATGTCTAGGATAGCAGAGACTGAGGTTATAAATACAGGAGGACTTTACTGAAAGATCAGGCAGAGTGTTTAGCAAAACCAGAGGGAGAAAGCTCTGAAAAACCCACAAGTGCCTATAATAATAGACCACAGAGCATACTTGAACACTCCTCAAGTAAAGGTAACTTGCTGTCTCTCTCATTGTGCTCATGTTCCCTTGTCTGAGTCAGTGCAGAAGTCCTTTAATGTATTTTTAATACGCTCCTAATGCTCATGTTCTCTCTCTGGTTTATAACTAAATCACTGCAAATGCTGTCACAAAAATAAAAAAGCACTTGGCCATCATTATTCAATCCAATTTGTCACAGTTAATTTACTGCACCTGACTCTATGCAATACCAGCTGATGTTCACATCTATCAAGGTGTCCCAGCAAGTGGCTGGGAAATGATAAGGAAAATTGGCAAAACATGCAATGCAAGCTTCACTCTACACCTGTTTCAGAACTCATTGTTAAGCCCAGAACACTTACATTTGCAGGCATAATTCTGAAGGAAGCCCACAGAAAGGCATATGGCAATCAATATTTCAGCCAGTCATAATACTGCATGCTAAACAGAGCAGCGGGGCCATAAGTTGCTGAAAAAAGGCATGAAGACAAGCAGTTTAACATGTCTTCTGTAGCATGCAGCGCTGCCTATCACTCCTTTCATGTTTGCTTCCTTTCCAATCTCAGCATCTCAAAATATACGCCTGAAACTTTGTCCTATTGATTTGTGCTGCCCAGAAAACCAGGATCAAGAAGTACTAATGCAAATCGATTAGTGGATTCTTTTTATCCCTTATCATTTTAACTGAAATGACAGAACTCTTGTCTGCTGCATCACAATTAGTGTCCCAGTGCATTCTTGTGACCTCTCAGGACACCCGAAGAAGGCTACTGCTGAATGGATAGGCGAGTTAGAGATTTGACTTAAATCACATTCTCAGTTCCTACCAAATCTATGTTGTAAGGAAGCGCTAAAGAAAGATAGAGTATCCTCATGGACTGGAATACTGAACTGAAATCATTCTGAATTTATTTCTGGTCTAGGATGTGCTTCAATGTGGTTCCATTGCAATGTCAACACATCCAGGAAGGGGGGGGGGGGATGATTGTTCGTTGTTTACATTAGGCCTGGTGTGAAGTACAGTCTTATTCAGTCAGGCCAACAAAAGCCATATTAAAGCTGCATTCTTTGCCTCTTGCTGTGCAAGCAAGACACACATGAGCATTATAAGACACTACACATCTAAGCAAAGAAATAACTGGGCCACGTACAATAGTTGTGTACTTTAGACCAATGTCCACCAGACTAGCAATTTCATTTTACACACAACTTAAGGACAGGTTGCAGCTCTCCAGATGTCGCACAGTCCTGCAGGAGGCTCTTCCTATGATGAGAAACCAGGGAGGAGACTGAGTCAACTGCCATTCTAGAAAAGAGCCACTGGGGCCTATCCAACCCCACATTAAAGATTCTCCTTTCGGAAGCTCTTAATGGGTCAAATCAAAACCCCACTGAAAATACAGTGAAAAGTCAGGGGCTTTGGAGCAGGTCCTGGCTGCTAGCAGCCAAGTTATGGTGTCTTATAGGTGGCATTGACATCCCACATTGAGGGTCTTTCTACACTTCATGTCACTACCCTGTGCTGGTAGCAGCTAAGCTAGACTCATTCACCTCTGGACAGTCCGTGCTGGAAGGCTCCGTGGGCACGCTTCAGCCCCAGGAATCCCTGGGACCTTTAAGAGTGAATTCTCTCCCCCCTCCCCACCCCCGGCATGTTTCTTTCCAGGACTGTCTGTGCCAGTTAAAAGGATTCCCCTGCCTCTTCTAGTAGCTGATTATCACAAGTTTGAGTTCCGAGTCTGTCTCCTGCTGTGAGGGTCACATGTCAGTAATTGAACAGCTGGTAGGACACAGGGATCCTGCCCAAGGAAGGTTTTCTCTTTCCCCTTATTTTCTCCACACAGTCACCAAAATGCTGGGGATTTGCATACCGTAAACGGGAACACGCAACTATTTCCAATGTTCCAAAGAAGCTTTTTGATATGTAACTTGATATGAAGCTTTTTGATATATACTTGTACTTTGACAAGTAACTAGCGAGAAACACTGAAAGGAACAAATGGTACAGAAGAGATTCTGCATGTAGCTAGGTCAGCGTGCCGCACCAGTGACACACTTCCCAGGGGACTGACGCCTGGAACCCAGCTTCCAAAAAGGGGCTTTGCTCCCTTCCAGCTCCTCCCCTTCAGACACATCCAGCGGTGTCCAATAGAAATTTGATGCTAGGCGCACTGCTAGCCACCCTTGTGGTTTTGAATTTTTCTTATTAGCTACATTATAAAAAAGCCACATGCATTAGCCACAATTCAATAGCCTATTAGCCATATGTGGCTAGTGGTGACCATATTGGACACCACTGTATTAGCCTGATGCTTCTGCCATTCTTCATTGCATTTGCACTTTGAATCTCATACAAATACACCATAACCAAATCTGACCTTCGCTGTCACTTGGCCTTGCCAATCAGTCTATGGCCCAATTAATTTAGCTCCCAATTCCTAATATATTAGACAGCGTCACTGCGCAGGCACACCAAGGTAAAAAGGGCCAATAAGAGGTAACTCGTTAACTTATGTATAGGGCCCTGTTGCTCCTCCAAAGAATCCGTCAGCATTTTCTATCAGTTAACAATTTAGTACAAAATACCTATTATGGATCAATTCCTAACCAGTGTCAATTCACAAGAATGATCATCCTCTCAAAGATGAAAGAGACACCACCCTAATATGTTAGACCAGCGGTGTCCAATAGAAATTTGACGCTAGCCACACTTGTGGTTTTGAATTGTTCTTCTTCGCCACATTATTAAAAAGGATTAAAAATGATACTACACATACACACTAGCGCCTGTTGCTATTACATGGAGCACACACACATCCACTGTCGTCTATGCTGTCTCTCGCACTATATCCTAGCCACATTAACAAGCTGTATATCAAAGCACGTAACCTGTCTTCCAGTACTGCTGTCTTCAATATGCCAACGCATTGCTCATGCATTAGCCACAATTCAATAGCCTATTCACCAATGTGGCTAGTGGCGAACGTATTGGACACTCCTGTGTTAGATAATATGTGTTACCATAACACAATGTAGGAAACAGAACGTGTGCACAATAACTAAAGGATTCCTCTCCAAGCTTGATCTCCAATCCAATTATATCAATATCTTAGTTTATCTTCATTAATTATATTAATTTATAACACACAGACCACAGATAAAACAGATTAACAAACTCCATTATACTGTACATCAAAACTGTGCGTAAAATTGCAATTTCAAACAACGCGTCCATTGTTCTGACATCAAGTATATGTTAGACCATCACAGGACATGATCTTCAACCTTCTTAAATTAAAAGATAGCCTTGAAAGTACATTAACGGAATGATTTCCTCTTCCAGCTACATTTATGTTCATTCTGACAAACACAAAAATTGTATAATCCCAAACCTTAATAAAGAGATCTAATCTAAAGAGTTGAGAATTAAATGGTAAAGCTGAGTTTATTATAAAGCTTTGTGTTTAAATAAGAAATATAGCAGCTGCCAGCAATTAAAAACAAACAAAGCAACCATTCATGCCTACTGTAAGTTCTAGATCCATGGCTCTGACTTGAACTCTCAGTAGCACACAGACTACTACAAACCAAAGCTACTGAAAATTTTACTTTGGTGCAATGTTTTTCTAGCTTAATTGTAGATGACATTATTAGGATAAAGAATCCCGTGCATACATCTCACCTCCTCAGATAGGTTCTCCAATTGGTGGCTAAGCCATAGCTTCAAAAAAGCTAAAACTAAACACACAGAGATCACTGTCTTTTCAAATTAAAATACAATACTCTAGGGAAGTGAGAGGGTTAAACTCATTAAATAAATTAGAAGTGACTCCTATCCGCAACAACAGTCATCAATGTACAGCTGATGCTCCCCGCTACAACTTCATGCCCTAGTGAATCTGCATATTGGATCTATACCTTCGCAGCCTTTCCATCTCTGAAGTGATCTTTAGTTAAATGCAAAGAAATAACTCCCTCTCTCCTCCCCCCCCCCACCCCCCGCACACACACAAACCCAGTGCACGGCTGTGGGTGGGATGAACACACAGGCTATCCAGGGAAGGCCACAAGAGCGAATGAAGCCCTGCCCCATGGCTATACGGGCAGGAAAGGGGACGGGGAAGAGCATGGGGTTGGAGCAAAGCTCTCCTCATTGATCTTCCCTCCCTCCTTGGGGAGATGATGGAAGGCAGGAAATGCCCTTTACTAAGACCGACCTTTAACCCCATGACTCCAGGCAGCCCACAATGCTGGCTATAAGGAAAGGTGGTGGGCGTCTGAGAAAACTCCATTCACCTCAAATTTCTGCCTGAGTTCTTCGTTTCCTTCTTCTCCCTCTGGGGGAACCGGGACGTTGAAGTATTCCCCTTCCTCCTGGCTCAGCAATTTAAACCTAGATGGACAGAGCAAGAACAGCACATAAGTAAGACAGGCCCGAACTCAGACCCCAGTCACAGAATCCTAGAACCATAGATTTGAAGGGACCGCCAGGGTCAGCTAGTCTAACCCCCGCCACGATGCAAGATTTGTTGTGTCTGAACCGTCCGAGACAGATGGCTCCAGACTCCTTTCGGCTTGGCTGTCAAACACAACTGTCCTGCTCTCTTCCCTTTTCCTTCTACACCTGTGATGACTCCTGGGTTTGAAAGAACCCAGCACCTTCCAGCTGTGTCCCTGGAACACCGTGCAGGCAGGAGTGTTATCCCTAGGCTGAGCTGGCATCCTTTAGAGTTTGATTGTTCCCCCACCCATCAGCATAATGCCCTCCAACCCCTTGATGGGCTTTTTTTGCCAAGCGATGCAGACACCAAGAGCCACTGGAGACCAACTAAAAGTCCACTGAAGTCAATCAGTCTTTCCCTTGACTTCAGTGGGTTTTGAATCATGCCCTCTCAACCAAGGCAGTGAAACTGGTGGTAGCACCAGTTGGAATGTCACCCCCCATCCCACAAAGATAGAGACGTTGGCACTGCCGACCCAATCTGCTCCAAGGGCGACCAGGACCAGAACAGGAGGCCGGCTGCTTATCACCAGAGCAATCACCGATGGCAGGGGCTAGTGCTTCTGCAATGCAAATATCGAGGGGCCTGATAGATGTTTCTTCTCCCGTGTGTTGTTCCGCTGCATGATCCATGTTCCCTATAAACTGTGTGGAGCAAGAGCAGGACGTGAAGGGGCCAGCGCAGATGCTGCAGCGCTTGAAGTCAGGCCGGAAAGCAGGCCAGAATCTAGGCGATTGGGCCAGGGACAGGGCAGCTACTCCTGGCAGTTAGTGAGCGAGATGCAAATGGCCGGGAGCTGCCTTCCCAGCCCAGAGCTGCCCACCCACTCAATTCTCAGTAGCTCGCCATGCACATCACCCATGCTACTCCCCCTCCTATCGGCTGCATCCCCACTCAAAGCAAGCTCCGGCTGCCTCGGAGAACAGCCAGAGCCACCAACTGTAAAGCAAAGATTTCCACAAAAATGATGGGGGTTGGGGGAGCAGGGGGGTGGAGAGCTTAGCCAGCAATTAAGAGAAATCATGGAAATCTCCTTCAGTTCGGAGGTCTTTATTCAGCCCCAGACAAACTCATTGAATTCCTTTCCACAGCGTTTCGGCTGGATGTTATCTAGAGAGGCTTGTGTCTACAGTGACTGAACAAAGTGTATTTGCATAATAGAGGGACGGCCTCTTCCTTTGAGCCAGCTTTCTCCATTAACTGCAGTTGTTTAGATATGAAATATGCATCAGAGTCTTCTCCTAGACTTTATTCTACCCGAACGCTGTGACCAGGAAAATTACTTCGATCGCCACCGACATGATTTTTAAAACGGAGTGAGAAACTCGGCATCGGGCTCTCCATTGCGCTAGCGGGGAGCGATGGCCTATCCCAGCTGAAACACACACAGTTCTTCAGGCGACCATACACCGTGGAGGGATTTGTAATTTAGTTTCTTTCCAGGAGAGAGACGCTGCCTCCATTTCAGGTATATTTTAAGGGAGTGAGGCCAAGGGACCTGAACGTGGTTTCGGGAGATGGGATCTCTAGTTCCTGATCTGAGTGTTGCACGGAGCCTCTGTCTCTATGCTTCAGCTTCTCCATCCGCACAACAGGGTTCATTAAGACCTGCCTTCCAGTGGAGCTGAGAGGCATCACTAACGTTTCCCAGGCCCTGAGCGCTCCACCGGGAAAGGCAGGGTATTGTTACAACTATTACGTTAGCAGAAACACCGGCCAGGCAGGAGGTACTAATGTCACCAGATGCTCCACAGCAGAGTGCCGTGTTCCACTAGCAAGGTAAGTTCCCCATCACTGGTTCTGGAGGGGCTATTCCTGGAGCTGCTCTGTACTTTTAGAATGACAGACATGTCTATCCAGAAACCCGGATTTTGGAGGTGGAAATGGTGTAGTCCCACTCCTCAGCCTTAAACAGGGGTGGACCTGCTTCATATTTACAAATGTCTTATCAGGCCATAACAGCCCCTTCCCCAAGAGCTATTCTGCAGAGATCAAGTGGGAGCCTGGACAAGGTAATATAGTAATAGGGCAAATGAGTGATGTGCAGGTATATTTTTCTGGTATGCCACTACCTGTTAAAAGCAAGAGATTACAGTTGGATGACGTGTTGATTATTCTGTTTTCTAAACGTTCCTTCTTTAACTGCTCGGAGTTCAATTAGAAATATAGGCTCTTCCACACTTTCCCCTCTATATGTGCAAGGCAGTTTCTTCAAGGAAAAAGTGGAGAATCCAGGAAAGCTTTTTGCCTCCCATAATAAGGGGTCCCATCTGGGTTTTTGCTTTCAAGACACATACAATACCAGTTTAAATTACTATACTCCACATGGTAAGATAACATCTCTCTCAAGCCTCAGTGACTACAAAAGGAAATTAAAATGGCATGAAACCTGCTGGGGAAGATAACATGAAAATGAACAGACCCCATACAACATGATTTTTATGGCCCCACTGTGTTCATCTTTCGTATGGTAACAAGTGAGAATAATTACATGCTTTGGACAGGATTTCTCATTTCATTGAAAGAAACCTCTAATCATCATTTCAGCTAGTCCACGGGCTGTAGAAGCAACAGTCTCAGACATAATTCATGTTTCTTCTCTACTCTCTCCCTTAACTAGCTACCATTCTGGCTTTTCTTTGCATTCACACTGTGATCAACACAAAGGCTCCTTGCTGGGTAAGTGAAGCCAAGAGACTACTGTTAAAATCACCCTAGATTACATTTTCCATGCCTCCTTGTAGCCCAATACATCTGAAGTTTTGAAACCTACGTACTAACATGCAGGACAAACGCTGGCATTTGGGATTATGAATTCAATGTCGTGTCATTCGGAGGCGTGCCTAGCTGGTACCAGGGGCGGCCAAACTGTGGCTTGCGAGCTGCATGTGGCTCTTATATTAGGTAAACTGCAGCTCACAGAGCCCCCCCCCACACCTCAGCCCATTGTCCACCTATCAGACTGGGGGGAGGCTCAGGGCTTCTGCCCTGCAGCAGAATGGTGGGGTTATGGACTTCTGCCAGAGAGGACTGGTGCCTGCTGAAAGTGGGGGCATAATTTAAAGGTTCGTTCCCCCCACAACAGCTTGAGTCACCCCCACCCAGGCACATCCCCTCCCTCTTACCATCAGTGGCCCCTCCCTGCAGCTCCCAGGCGTTAGCTCCTTGTGGAGAAGTAGCAGCAAAGAGCTATGAGCTGCAGGGAGGGGCCTGCTGCTTTAGCTCCCAGCTGTTTGCCGCTCCTCTCCCTACAGCCCCAGCTCCCAGCTTGCCAGCTCCAGTAGCTGCCATGCGGGGAGGGGGCCTGCTGGCACCATGTCACTGAGCATGTGCCTCCCTCTCCCCCATAGGTGTCACCTCCAGCTTTTGCCCAGCAGAGAGAGGGGTCTTGGGGCTTCAGCCTGCCTGGGAGCTTCACCACGAATGGGGCAGAAGCCAGCGTGCCCAGGCTCTCAAACTTCTGAAGATGCCGTATGCGGCTTGGACGGTCGGTACATTTGGCCGCGCCTGGCCTATACAAATGAGAAACCCTCCGAGGTCACAACCAGCCAGAGCCCAAAGGTGAAACACAACAACGTGCGACAGAAAAACACAATGTATGTAACCCAGTGAAGGAAATTCAAAATGCGGTAGGAATTCCTCCCTTCACGATTCTCGTTCTAGGACCCTCAGCTGCACGATTCTGTATTGTGGATGCAAATCGCTGGCTGCAATCTGAGTGATGGGACACGCTGTGTGGAGCACAGGGGACTTGGGGACTAAAATGGTTGTTGGAACAGTTTGGGAACTCTCCACTGAACGACAGGTTGCCAGACCTTTTCCTACTGGGTACAAGGTGATATTGACGAGGCTTTAGAGCAAATTGAGTCTTACCATCCATCAACGCCTGCTTTCTGCAGCTCAGAAATCCCAAACGACAAAGACCCCATGAAATCATTTCTGCTGGTCAGATCCCAGTCCCAAATCTCCACTGACAACCTTCTGTCTTTGTCCGACTCTTTCAGCTGACTGCAATAAAGGAGGGGAAGAAGCAAAATTTCTGTAGTGAAGTTATCTCCACAATTCCACATGCTTCGCGTGTGCGTTCAATAAATAAATGAATATGAAATGAAGTGATGGTCTTCAGTGACAATACGTTTCTTTAATGTTTAATTTGCTGATAGCGCACATTTCAAATGGAGAATGTAAAGTTCTTTCATTGAAATGCAAGACTTTGATCAATGCACAGAGCAGAAGTTAAAGCATTTCCGAGACATTTATTATGACAGGAAGAAAGTTACTTCTCCATTGAATCAGTTGAATATTTCAGATAATTAAAGCCCAGCAAACACATTCCCAATCATTCTGGAGACGGGAGGGTCTACTTTACAATATTACATTTGTGTTACCCTACTTACAATTTAAAAGTCTCATTCCACTCAGGATTCAGAGAACACTTGATAGTTTTGGTCTTCTGTTTGCTTTCACTTTTCGGGTCGGGGATTAGTTTAAGTTTCACATAAGGGTCTGACAAGCCGTTGGGGTCCATAGGAACTAGGTTTCTGGCATCTCTTACTAGGGGGAAAAAAAAGTAAATTAAGTGTTAAAACGACAAAGATCTCTGCAGCCCTACTCAGAGTCCTTAAAATATTTCTGTCCTGTACGCTTATGACAATGCATAATGGATTGACATTACATTAAAATACTGACTGAAAATGGAGTTAATATAGACATTGAACATAATAGGAATGATTAATACAAAGTCAATACACAGGTAATGGACATTCTAGTCAAATACAGGACCGTGCAGCTCCCTCTCTTCCTCCTGTTGGTTAAGAAGAAATGAACTGCCATCCCAGATCAGACCAGCAGTCCATCTAATCCAGTATCTTGTCCCTAACAGTGGTGAGCTTCAGAAATGCTTCAGAGGAGGGTGTGAGAATCCTGCAATAGCAGATGCGAGATAATCTGCCAGTTCCCTGATAGATAGGGATTGGCTAAGGCCCCGAAGCACAAGGTTTAACGTCCCTTTTCAAAACTTTTCTTAGATTAACTGTGGATATTCTTTTCATCCATATAAATGTATAATCCACATTTTAATTTTGCTAAATTCTTGGCCTCAAAGACTTCACATGGCGATGAACTCCACATTCCAATTCTACATTGTATTTTGAAGGAAGGATTTCATTTTATTATTTTTACTTATACTGCAACCAAAAGTGGGTTAAGGGCTTTAGCATAACGCCTCGGAGTCAGGCGGGTCGAAGGGTAGTGCAGTTCAGGGGTCAGGGTTCATACAAGAGGTCCATCAGCCAGGAGATACAATCCAAGGGGAGGTCACACAAGGCTGCTGGCAGGATCAGGTGAGGCAGCAGGGCAGCCAAACAGCGTCTGAGAAGCAACCAGCAGGCAATGGCTTGTTGCTTAGACAAGGCCAGCAAGAAGCAGGAAATTTATATACGGTTATCAGCCAATCAGAGTCAAGACCATGTGGCCAATCAGGAAGCAGGTGGTGGAACCACTGATAGCTAGCCCTCCCAGGTCAATGAATTCCCTAACAATTCAATGAGTTGGTGGGGGTACAATGGCCAAAGCTGCTTCCGAAAAACTTTGTGGGCCCAGGTTCAAGACCAGGGTCTGAGACCAAGGTCCTACACTTAGACCTAATAGGAGAGTTCCCTGCCAATAGTCTAAATAAAACAAACATGTGGGGAGAGATTTTTCAAGAGTGCATACGTGATTTATGAACACTAGTGCCACTTAAAACAATCAGTGGAACATACTCCTAAACTAATTAGGGCTAGATTAGTAAAGGTATTTAGGCACCTAAAGATACAATTAGGCATAATATAAGAAAGGCCATACTGGGTCAGACCAAAAGTCCATCCAGCCCAGTATCCTGTCTATCGACAGTGGCCAATGCCAGGTGCCCTGGAGTGAATGAACCTAACAGGTAACGATCAAGTGATCTCTCTCCTGCCATCCATCTCCACCCTCTGACAAACAGAGGCTAGGGACACCATTCCTTACCCATCCTGGCTAATAGCCATTAATGGACTTAACCTCCATGAATTTATCCAGGTCTCTTAAATCCTGTTATAGTCCTAGCCTTCACAACCTCCTCAGGCAAGGAGTTCCACAGGTTGACTGTGTGCTGTGTGAAGAACAACTTCTTTTTATTCATTTTAAACCTGCTGCCCATTAATTTCATTTGGTGGCCCCTAGTTCTTCTATTATGGGAACAAGTAAATAACTTTTCCTTATTCACTTTCTCCACACCACTCAGTTTTATAGATCTCTATCATATCCCCCCTTAGTCTCGTCTTTTCCAAGCTGAAAAGTGGGATCCACAAAACGCAGGCACACATTTCCCATTGACTTCAGAGGCAGTTCATTCCCTAACCTGCTTAGGTACATTTGTAAACACTACCCATGAGCATCTTGCAGGGCCTAAACACCTCCGGAAATCTGGCACTTTGAAAACTCTATTTTTGAGAGGAAGAACTAAACACTGCAAACAGTAAAATAAAACAAAGAATGAGATCCAGGGCTCCTTTAGAAGACGAGAACAGCATCTATCTGAATTTAAATTTCCCTCGAAGAGCAAAAGGATGAAGAAATAGGTTCAAGACATCGATTAGTGCCTGGGCAGCAAATGCCCTTCACTGTCCTAGGAAGGACAATGGAAAGAGCAAAGCAAGAATCATTGCAAGGGCAAATTAGACATTAGGGAAGTTTAATCAGGGTGGCAGATTCTAATGCAGGGCCCTTCTGTTGAGTCACTCTCGGTTCAGCTGCTAGCGCCCTGAATTCAGGGTCAGGATAATTACAATGAGTCATGCTGCAAATTGGGCTAGAATATAAAAAGGGAGGCAGGAGCCTCTCCTTGGGCCAGGGAACATGAGAGAGCTACAAACTGGAGGGGAACTAAGAACAGGCAAGTTCCAGGAGGAAGCCTCAGCAAAGGTTTACATAGTGTTGTTGATTTCCACTAGTTATAAACGCCAGTAATTGTAACCCCTCTAATCCCTGCATATGCTGGAAAAGGAACTGTGCTCCACAAACTCAGGGAGAGTTCAAAGGGACACAGTAGGTTTATCACATGAGTTTTAAATATTTATTTGCAAAAAAAAAAAAAAAGCAACCACCAAACAGGTGCCTGACTTGAGAGCAGGGAGTCGGCAGCAGGGGGGAAGGGGAGGAAGGGTTGAAGTGGGGGAGCCAAACACCCACAACGCCGACACAGCAAGTCCATGTCCTTTGACTTTCTCGGTAAACAAAGTACTCAAGTCCGTTTTGGGAGGACAGCCTTGGGCATCGCAACAGGCTGGGACGTCATTTCTAAGCTCTACAATTAGAACAGGACCGTGGACTTTCTTGGGGAATTTGCAGCAGCACAACAAAGAGAAGTTGCATAATTTCTGGAACCAGGCAATTTCCATGAGCTCCTGGTTCCAGAGCGAGGCGATATTTATCTCTCCACAGTGCTCGGTGAGCATGGGCTAAAGATAATTTTAACTGAATTCAAAATGAATTAATCAGAGGAGATAAAGCAGGTGGGGGAGGGGAGATGTGCAGGAGACCTCAAGTGCTTCTAATTGGATTGCAGCATTATAAAATAAAATTAGGCTGGGGAACAGATTAGATCATTCTCCGTCAAAGAGCTGCCAAGCATTCAAAGCACGCTCCCGCTTGTGCTCAGGCTGCCGGCTGAGGAGAAGATATTCCAGATGAGAAGTCTCACCGGATGTGTCAAAGGACAGACAACAGGGAGTTAAAAATATGGAGGAGGATGCAGCTGACCCTCTGCTGAAAGCTGAGGGAGAACACCTGCTCTTCCAATCTACAACCACTAGCAAGGGGCTCCATCGGGTGCTAAATTGGGCTATGGGTTATGACAGCGAAAGGGTGAATTTGGAAAGTCAGCTTGTCTAACTAACCTACCTCTTAAGGAATCAAATCAAAGGGCCCCAGAACTCTAGGTGAGGGAAGGAAAAAGCAATGTGTCAAATCCTGACCAGGGATTTCAATGGAACCAGGATTTCACCCACCATTCCGCTCCGGAGGAGAAATACCAACAAGACCTGTTGTATACGAATGCAGAGCATTCGGGATTACTTGTAAAGATCCAAGTCATTTTGAAATATGCCTCCCTAGTCTTCTGGAAAGCCGCCTTAGTGCAGACCTGGGAGCCAGTTTGTTTTTCAAAGGGGATTACGGTTTCAAACTCTGCAATCTAGCTCTGTCCTCCTGAAACACAGCCCAATTTCCAGCTCCGTGGAATCAAACTCCTAGCCAAAAATCAAATCTCCATTTATAAACAAGCTAATTCATCAAACATGACACCTTCACCAGGAGCGTACGAGATACAGAAAGGCAAAGCTGTGAGGGACTAGCCTACAATCCAATCAAAGTATCATTGATTCTATAGCACTAAATATTCTTCAAAGTCAAAAGATGACCAAGCCGTATGGCTCAAAGAACCTGCCTGCACCTTTGACAGAGCAGGGGACAGGATTGACTTCAGTATGGAGATCCAGATAAGAAATATATACAGCGGGCAAGGACCCACAAAGGATCAGGATACGTCTGGAACAGATTGCATCTCTTTACTGCAAGATTATGGGCCAACAGTGCCCATGTCAAGGCTCAAGAGTACAGCGGGTGCCATTCGACATTCACCAACAGTATTTGAGACTGTATAGTTATTTCCTATTAAGTGGAAGGAAATATGGTGGGCATTCAAGATATTACAGTATAGTAACTCTTGGCAGATGCTGGCTAAGACAACTTCTTGGTTTTCCCAAGGATACAACGTGTGGATGATTTCAACCCCATTACAATCACAAGAAGCTCCGTTCCCTTAAAGACAGTCTTCAAGCTATTAGGTCAGAAAACACCAAAGCCCAACCTCTATATAAAAGATGCTATCAGATGTGTTTTGCTGATGATCCCTTTCCAGCAACTCCCAACCCGTGTGGGAGGATAAGCCATTGGAAAAAGAGGTCTTATTCCCAATCCTGCCCTCTTTAGGGCCTGGGTAAGTATATAAAGAAATCTTGGCATTATTTCTCTTTATACAAGAGTATTATTATGTCATTACCTATTTTCTCTCTCTCCACGTGTTTATCCAGCTGCATACATGCTAAATGCTAATGAGACGAATAATCAAACAGAAACCACTTTTGTGCAAATTCAGGCACTCCTGTTCCACTTAATTTCTGTAGTTACAACAAACCCAGCCAGCACCCCAAACAGGGAACCAGATGGAAAATGATATTGGAAAAATTTTAAAAATCCCAGTGAGTTGTTTTGGTGTGTGTCTGTTTTTTTTAACTCCGTAGATATCAGACAGTCTGGTATTTCAAAACATGACAATAAGGCAGGGAGTGAATTTAAAGCAGATTCGCTATTCCTGAGTAAATCCACATGCTAACGTTCTTATTCCCAGCAGGCAGCTGCCAGCGGAGTTTAGAGACCAGGCTCTCAGCTCCTCCCACTACCCCTCTTAGATCAGTGGAAGCACTCCTGATGAGGACACACATCACCAACCCCAGGGGAGTAGTGTGGACATGCACCACCGCAGTAATTACTGTAAATCAACCTAATGTAGGTCGACTCTAGTTTCTAGTGCAGATGTACCCTTAAGATTAATCCACTTCCAATGAGGATTAAACTAACTTGGAATAAAGGCACTCCCATTCTGGAATAAGAGTGTTTACACACGGATTTAATCAGGAATAGCTTTATCAGAATAACTTCTCAATACACAAGCAGCCGTCCTTAGGGGGTGATTTCTCCACTGGGCTGCTGGTCACAGTAAGTGAATCAAGCCTCAAAGAGCTCTCTAAAGAAGCTGTCTGTGGCTCAGGAAGGGAGGTTAAATATCTGATCCAAGCTGCCTGGGGATGGCTAAGGTTATAGACGGTTCTATCATGGCAAAGGCTCTTGTCTGAACCACTGCCAGCTCCGCAGAAGCACAGGAGACCCTACCGTAGTCCACACATTTCACGAGGAATGGACTGTGGCTACAGAGCACTGGAAGTAATAGGGGACAATCTTTATTAATTTATGGCGACCTGGTGAGTATCTGTCTTTGATAACTGTGCGCACATCGTAAACATGAGCATCTCTGGGGTATTTAGCAATAGAGAATGGGATCAGAATTTAATACAGTAGGAAGTTATTAACAGCCATGCCATATTCCCCTTTAGAATAGCTCACTGAGACACAAACAGCGTGACTTCATTTATTTTACGTTCATTCAAACAATTACTTTCATGTGCCATTAAGTAAATTAATCATTTTGTTAAGCCAATACTAATACCAACTCTGGGCCTGAGAAGATACACAGTAGCTACTTTGTGGCTTAATTTGGACTCTCAGTCAAAATCTTCCAGAGAAGGCTTTGTACCATCCACACAAAAATGGCTTGAGAACTGGAAATGTGAAATCTCTACGTAATGAGTTTAATTTCCAAAGGTCTGCACCAATAGAACCAGAATGATTTCCCCACTCCTCTGAACCCAGCCCATCTGGGGAGAAGAATACATATTTTCTCATCATTGTGATGTCTTTTATCTGTTCTTTTTTTAATAGAAAAAGCCTATCATTATAACCACATTTTTTAATAATGAAACACAAAACGTACTGGAAATAAAATCGAAAACTAGGTCCCAACAAGCCATTATCTGACTAATAATACAAGTCTAAAGAAAGCAAGCTGTATGGTATTCATAAATAAACACAAGTAATTCCTAAATGCTGGTTCCTAAAATGAAAGCGTTTTGTATTAAAAGCCAAGCACAAAAACGTTCCTGCCTATACAGCTGCGTGCAGCTCAGAATCTCTTCTCCACGGCTTCCCTTAGTCCTGTGCGTTTCCCATAATTGAGTTCTTAACTTCTTGGTTAGTTTGATCACTCACACACCCCTCTGCCCTTGGTTTTGACCCATTACTCTATTACTGAACAATTCAACCATGGTCAATTAAAAAAATTGCCAATAAATGGCCATCAAAATTTTGAGTGAGTGAGATGCCTCAGACAAGATAGCCACTGTGATCTGAATCCAGTGGCAAAAGCAAGCTGTGATCTGTGAAATGCAATACTAGCAACAGAACGTGTATTTCCAGAAGTACAAACATTTCCAGCAAGGCTCGTCTGGCCACGTGCTTTGCTGAATTGGGGGACTCAAGGTCCATTTGTTTTGCCCAGTACCGTTGTTTCCTTCCTTGGTAACCCTCTCTAGGGTTACCCGAGAAAGCATCTGAATCTCATGCCTACTTGTTGTAAGATCTTGTATTCTGGCACACAGGGCTTTTTACAGGCTAAGGGAAGGTTTATTTTGTAGGGGGCATTAGCAGCATATCACTCCCCTGTAAAATTTATGACCATTTAAATCCTTGGGGTCAAGTCTGGTTCTAGACACTGTTTATGGAAACGGTCACCCCACTAGTGTCTCATTCACCTCTGTGCCAATATTCAATCCCTCCTTCCGAGTTTTGCTCAGGGTAGCACAAAACTGGCTGGTTTCATCTGGTAAACCCAAATGAGCAAGAGGCGATTATGACATACCCCAACTGCGGTCACAGATCAAGCAAACCCGAGTGGCCATGTGGTTCTGGATGCACCAGGGCCTCCGTGGCCAGTCATTCCTCCCATCCTCACCAGGGCAGGACTTTCTCTGTGCAGCAGCCTTTTCCCCCAGCTCAAAGGTGCGGAAAAAGCCATCCCAGCATCCAGAGTGATTACTACTTGATTCCAACACCAGTTAGCACAGAAAAGCTCTTCCCATCACCCTTCATCTCACTACAGTGGAGATGCACAGAAGTTCAGGGACCCCTCACATTCCCCTACAATGCTGACGCTATTGTGTGTCTGTCTGTGCTGGCAATGTAGGGACGCTAACACCCGCTTCAAATACTGGGAACTTCACCCATCCTTTCACTCAACGAGCGCACTCCCCACATGCCTTCCAGCTACAAGAAGAATAAAGGACAAGCCATAGTGGATCAGACCAATGCTGCACCCAGGGTGGTATCCCACCACCAGCACTGGCCAACATAACACACGCTGGAGGCAGGCAAGTAAAAACCCTGCATCATTTATCCGGGCCACTGCGCAATGCTTTATGTGCAGGGGAAAGAGAATGCCTGACCCTTGCAGTCAATCAGTTTACGCCCGGAAGCATGAGATTTGATTACCCCGATGTCATCATCTCCGCACACACAGCTAGAAATGTTATTAATGGAAATAAAATTATCATGTCATTAAAAAAATAGAGACCTCTGCATAATGCACCTCCTTTGACCTTAAGTAACTTTCTAGTTCTTCAAGTGGAAATCAGTGACTTTAGCTAAGGAGAAGTGATTTTTAAAGAATCTCACACACACAGAGAGAGAGAGAGAGAGAGAGAGAGAGAGAGAGAGAGAGAGAGAGAGAGAGAGAGAGAGAGAGAGAGAGAGAGAGAGAGAGTGTGTGTGTGTGTGTGTGTGTGTGTGTGTGTGTGTGTGTATAATCCCACTAGGACTGGCATAGCATTCTCGGGCATGGCAGAGAGACACACTTTATGCTGGAAATTTATAGCACTTCTTAGGTTATTAAATTCTATTACAAAATATTTCTACCTCTCAAATTGTGACAGCTTCATGCATCTTTAGGCAAAAACATTTTCAGTGCTAATGGTTACCAATAAGAATACTACCATCATATTTCAGGTGGCTGCTTTACAATGAGTTTGGATTCTGCAAAAGAAGTTGGAACAGTTCGCGTGTGCTCAAAAAATACAAACTCAGGAAAAGGCTGCAGTTCAGGAAAGTTCATCAGCCATGCTTAAATCCTGCTGGACTTCAATGGGACTTGGGCATGTGCTTCTGGACTGGTCTGGGAGGAAGGGATGCTTTTCTGAATTGGACTCCAAACAGACACATCCCCGTCACTCAGTATAAAGTGATACTTAATCTGTGCAGTAGCAGGAAGAGTCAGAAGTAAGGTCTGGATGCCAAATGAGCAAAAGCCCTTCCAGGCTGAACAAGATCCCCCGCTTGCCATGTATTCCCTAAACATTTCCCAGCAACTTTCCAGGGTTTGAAATGTGTCTTTGCTCCACATTGGAATGACCCCAAACCATAGAATCATCGACTCATAGAATATCAGGGTTGGAAGGGACCTCAGGAGGTATACAGTCCAACTCCCTGCTCAAAGCAGGACCAATTCCCAACTAAATCATCCCAGCCAAGGCTTTGTCAAGCCTGACTTAAAAAACCTCTAAGGAAGGTGATTCTACCACCTCCCTAGGTAACCCATTCCAATGCTTGATCACCCTCCTAGTGAAAAAGTTTTTCCTAATATCCAACCTAAACCTCCCTCACTGCAACTTGAGACCATTACTCCTTGTTCGGTCATCTGCTACCACTGAGAACAGTCTAGATCCATCCCCTTTAGAACCCCCTTTCAGGTAGTTGAAAGCAGCTATCAAATCTCCCCTCAGTCTTCTCTTCTGCAGACCCTTTCACTTGGTGTGTGGACGGTGGAGCGGTGTCAGGAGGGTGGGGCTGTCCCGTGCTCGGAGGTTAAGACACTGGCCTGGGAGGTGCAGGTTCAAACCCTTGTTCCATTGCCAGAGCCCTAAATACCGAGACCTGGGGCACTGGCACTTGGAGGAACTCTGTGCTGCCCAGCTGGCTTTGGAGTGAAGTGATAATCCTGTACTCGGGACCCAACTCTGTTGCCATGGGAATGAGGGAGCTGTGCCAAGCTCACCCACCCAGAACCAGGACAGGTAGAGGTGGTCGAAGGGCATTTGAATAATTTATTCCACAACATTTGCAATAGTTTTCATATGAATTATTCAGCCGGGATCTTTTAATTACTCAGCCAGCTGTATCGGCAGGGAGGAGTCAGGAGGAAAGATGGATTTCAAACCCTCCCTTCTCCAATAAAAAAAAAAAGGCAAAAAAGAATTCACGTTTTGAAAACCCACATGATGCGAGGGTGAAGGCACATAGGGCAGTGTGGAGTGAAACGGGGAATGAAAGCCGGGAGCTGCCAATCTCTCAGTCCATCGCTGTTACCTGCCCTTGACCAGGTCACGTTCCCCATCTGCAATACCGACTCGCCGTGCATGGGGCTCGCACTGCAGAAGGGGGAGGTGCGCGCTCCATGACCCCCTCTGTGCCCGAGCCACTGGTCTCAGCTACAAAGCCAGGCTCTTGAACTCAACTGTGAAGACTCCTGCCTCGCCGTGGACATCCCCCCATTCGAACCCGGTCGTCAGCCAAGACGGCTTAGAGGCTGATCTACCGCACAGGACTGTCATTCCAGCAGCATGCACCATCCCCTCCCCAAACAGTATATCCGCACGGCAAAACCCCATGGCAGCGAGTCTCAGAGCCTGAGTCAACTGATCTGGGCTCGTGCTCTGGAGCTAAAACAGCAGCATAGATATTCAACATCAGACTGGAGCCCGGTTCTGAGACCCTCCTGTCTTGCCGGATTTCAGAACCCAGCACCAGCCTGAGCCCGAACGTCCACACAGTTCACCCAGGCTGAGACTCACTGCCCCAGGGTTCCCCTCCCGCCCATGTAGACATATCCAAAAAAGACTGCAGCCCAGTGAGTGTACAGAATGCAGATTAACACCCAAGTGCATTAAAACATTTAATTAATATGCTGCAGAAGGATAGATCTCCACATAATAGAAAAAAGCACAGGACTCATTACGGTTGCATCTTCTTGGGCTGGTGGTTATTAATTAATGCACTTCCAACTCGTTCATCTAATCGCGGCATAATTGGTTCCAGTTTTGGTCAATGTTCTACTTCATCAACTCGGTAAATAGCAAGGATTGAGTTCCCACAGCATGCGCCAGCTCCAAGGAGACAGCAGAAGGAAACACTTCAGACACTCAGCGGGTTTCCGCCACTCACAAAGAGCAGACGCCCAGATACATGAACTGGCACTGCTGTAGCCAAAAGGTCTGTCTGTAGCCCCAGGGACAAGCCAGGACTGATACCCACCTTCCCCCCAAAACATTCTTAAGTGTTGCTTGCAAATCTCCACAACACTCTCTCGAATAGCGCCTGGTCTGGGGCCTCTCAGCCCAGTGGGGACTCAAAGCAATGGATTGGCAAGACACATCTTTCCAAAGCCAGCAGGTATCCTCCTGGCTCCTGGCCTGAGATAGAGCCATGAGCAGAGCTAGGAACGGGAAGCCAGGAATCCAGATTCATAGCTGACCCTCCTACCCTAATCCATGATTAGATCCTACTCCCCATCCAGAGCTGAGAGTCAAACCCAAATGGAGGGAGCTGTCGACAGCTCTGATCCAAGGAGAGAGGAGGCCACTTACAGTCATTGAAGGAGCTGTAGACCTCAGCAGGTAGGGGTGCATATACCCAGCCTGGGAAGTGGGATGGAGAAGGGTGCCTAGTCCTAACAGTGTACCTAGAGTCAGCACTGAGCGACTGGCTTCCTCAGTAGAAAGAGCCAACTTCTAGGGAGGGAATCCCTGAGGGCTCTCCCACAATAACTCCAGGTCAAAGGAACTCTGGTACTACCAAAGCCTGCATTTAGCTGTCACGCTTCTCCAAGTCAGACCACGAGCACAGACCTTGTCTCACTATAGGGTGCAATGCACCATGTGCATCAATCGCACATACTAGCACCTCCACCAGACAAACTCTTCTAAATACCAGCATAGAGCTGGAGAGGCAATGCACCAAGACCGTCCTTCAATCAAGAGCTTTATTGCTGAAATTCGGTTTCATGCCATGTGTAACATACTGCCTTTGAAAAGTACAAGCTGAGAAGTAATAATGGACTTCGAGCTGAGTCAATGACCCAGCTTCCCATCCTCTTGCTCCTCCATTCCACAGACTCAAGTATTCACACCTCTTAATACAACAGGCTTAGAATAATCTGTCACCACATTGGGAGCCACTCCATTATGGAAGCAAAAACATGTAGTGCCCCGGTGATATTTTAATTTGCTACCATTTCCCATTTTATTCAGTGAAGTCTTTTCCCTTGAATAAGATTCTTGATCAAGGTCCACCTCAGAACACAGTATGAAGTACAGTCTCATTTGTCCGACACCAGCCAAATCATGCCCTGTCACATTCATCACTTCCTGCCTTTCACTTAATGCAACATAGATAAATATATAGACACATCGCAGGGCTGATACACCCCATCACCCCACATGGGCGGGGGAGAGGTGCATCACAGCCCCGAAGTTGAGTCTTAGGGGCTGCCCCGCAACCTTAGGGGTTGGTGACCTCAGTCCTTAATACGGCCCTTGCTTTCAGGGTAGTGCGGCCCAATAGCCAGAGTTCGGGGTACGGCCCTTGCTCTCAGGGCAGTGCAGCCTAGCAGCCAGAGTCTGTAGCAATGGTGAGCAGTGACACCACCCCAGGGTGGGTGGTGGCCAGGATAGGGGGATTCGGGCCAACCATTTCTACCAGATCCCAACCCAGGGACTTATTGGTGGTGGGACTCCAACCAGAACACGCTGAGCCTTGGTCCAGTTCTGTAACCATTTCCCCGCCAAACTTCCCTGGGTTACTTCCTATCCAAGTCTCTGGGATTCTCCGGTTTCTCCCATCTCCTCATCGTCCTGTGCCGGTGTGTCAGGGTCTGTCTCCGACTCGTTGGCCTCCACATCCTAGAGTGCAGATGCTCTTCCCTCAGGAGCTAGCGCCACTCCTCCTTCCTCACCAGCGGTCAGCCCAGACTGAACTGCTCTGCTGGCTTTTATAGCCTGACTCTGGCTGGAGCATGCCGGGGAGGCACGGCTACCTTGCTAAGAGAGAAGGGTTAACCCCTGCTGTACCAGTGTGGGGCTGAAACACAGTCACAATACCCTGCACTATCTTACGATGCCCCATTTTATTCCATCTCAACTCACATATGGTGCTCCAGGAATGGAGGTTAAATACATTTACCGTTCCAGTTTTGCTTTAGGACAAAAACTCTATGCACCGATGCAGCGGCACCGCAGTAGCATGTCTGGTGAAGATGCTCTAAACCCATGGGAGAGAGCTCTCCCGTCGGCTTAACTCCAACGCCGCAAGAGGCGGTTGCTGTGTCAGTGGGACAGTGCTGGTTATGGTCAGTAGAACTACGTTGCTCAGGGATGTAGATTTTTCACACCACGAGAGAGTCCTACCAAAATAAGTGGGTAGTTTTGACCAAACCTAAATCCTCTTGAAAGCCAGTGGACGTTAGGGGCTTAACTTGGGTGAGTTTGTAAAGCTCTCTAGGTGCCTGTCGGCATCTTTAAGTGCCTAAATCCCTTTGTAAATCTGGCCCAGTGCTGTCTGTAGATCAGTTCAGACAGACAGACAGAGCCCACACTGCCTACTTCGCAGGAGAGGAAACCCGTGCTATTCGGACATGGGGGCCAGGAGTGGAGCAGAACATCCCGGGACTAGTGCTGGTGGCAATAGAAGCAGCTGGACCAGAGCTTCTCTCAGGTTTGGAAGTAGCCCAGCGACACAGTGCTCTGCAGATCATTCTGCTGCCTTTTAGTCACTGATCGTCAGGTCCAAAAGCGTGTTTAGCCTTATGTGCTCCTGAAACCTCGGCCAGACACTTCCACACAATTTGCAATAGTTCTGTTAGAAGAAGGGAAATTACCTGGATTTTTATTCTTGTTAAGAGAACATCACTGATCAACAGAGCCCGGGGCTGGCTCCAGCCACCTGTCCTAATAGTTTGCAAGGTGATGGGGCGGCTCAGAGCAATGAGAATTATAGGCGCTAGTCCATGTGTTTAGATTCCATTGTAAGTTCTTTGCATCAGGCACCACCTCTGTGTTCTGTCCATGCAGCACCTCATGGCATGGGGCTGCCACAGGTAATACACATGCACACGCGTACATCATTTCTAGCAGGCAGAAATCAGTTCTCAATCACTTCACATTTTATTTTTCTAACCCGACACTGTCAGAAGATCTTGTTCAATCACCTGCTTCCATTTCTTGGCTTTGTTCTTTTCAGCACTGCAGTGGCTGAGCCAAACTGCAGGGAGCTAGATTAAAACCCCAGATAACTAAATTCACTAAGGTAGTGAAGGCTCAGCCAAGTTTCCCCTCCCGCCCTATGTTGTCTTTTCTATTTCGGCTGTCAGCACTTGGGGCAGGGACTGGCTCACACTACTATGTGTGTCTATAGTACCTAACCCCGTGCTCTGACTGTCCTTAGCCTCCCTTTGCCAGAAGCTGGGAATGGATCACTTGATGATCTGTTAATTTCCTCTGAAGCACCTGGCATTGGCCACTGTCGGAAGACAGGATACTGGGCTGGATGGACCTTTGGTCTGATACAGTATGGCCGGTCTTCTGTTCTTAACACTATGTCTCTGATCTGTGTTGAAGCTCTAACCACACTACTGTAATAACAGTAACACAACTAGCATTGCAAAAACAGAAGAAACCTTAAATTTGGAAATTCGAGAGGAGGTTTTTTTCCTAGCTACAATTTGCATCAAGTGATGCTAACACTAGCTGAAAGAGGAGCCATTAATAATGCCCCCATGGAGCGAAGAACTAGAGCAGACCAGAAAATAGAACTTCTGCAGGCCAGGAAATTCTGACATTTTAAAATTCATTTTCACTTCAAATCAGAAAGAAAAGTCAAAATGTCAGAAACATCAAAACAACCTGATGGAAACTTTGTCATTTTGATATTTTTTATATTATAACAAAAGGCAAAACAACCCAGTCAAAACAAACCATTTCCCACAAAACATTTCGATTTCATCTCAGCCCATTTTCCAACGTCACCCTTGGAGAATTCTCAACCAGCTCCACTGGGAACCGAACAAATCAAACAGGTCACTGCTCATCCAGCTGGCTCCCTGCTCCTTGGGGGTCCTGCTTCAATGCTTTTCATTACCATTTTCCCTCTCCCCCTTTGGATTCCAATCAAACCCCAAACAGCATCACCATCACCGCTTCAAGGCTGGCTCCTGCTCCTCCAGTTCAGTATGGGTATGGTTAGATTGAAGATTTTTGCGTGTTTATTTATAGCGCTTCCCAATGTAGCGCAATAGGTATCGCGCTACAGACCGTACAAACTGAAACCTTGTAGCGCAAAATACTGTATACACTTGTCCCGCTTCTGACGGCAGTATCAGTTGCGGGATAGGGCAGGTATCCCAGCATTCAGCTGGGTGCAGCCTGCTTTGCAAAGAAGAGGGGTAAGGGGGAACAGGGAAAGTGAAGGCAATGAGACAATTTGAGGCTGTCGTGTTTAGGAAACTGACCAGGCTCTGCAGTGCACTCACACAGCTCAATCGGTCAGCATTTCCAGTGCTTATGGGCTGTGAGTTTTAAGAGAGGAACTGATCAGCTACTTCCTGATTCTTCCCCCCTTTTTCAAAACAACATTGACGTCATTTGCCTTAAATGGCTTGTTGATTCCCTTATAGCGTAATGAGTTATTCCTGGGTGTTCACATTCCCACCCTTGCGCTATAGTGTTAGCGCAAAAAGGCTTATCACTCTGGAAAAGGAGGTTTAACACTTGCGCTTTAAACAGGGAGTCATTGCGCAAAATCTCCCTTTGAAGTGTGTTCCCTATGAAAATTATAGCGCTACAGGAGGGTTTTTGCACCGCAAAGCACCAGTCTAACCAAGTCCTATGTGCTTCAGCAGACCAGGACCAGAATGCTCAGCCCCATACAGGATCAGTCCTCAAAAATCGTCAGCATTTTAGAGTATCCAGCCAGCGCCTGTCCCAAGTGCCTTTCCTAGCCTTTGACTTTCCAATCTCTCTCCGCACCGACAGCTTAGAGCCTGGCTGTCCCTGAGTCATTACTTAGAACTGGGGAGTTTCATAAAGCAACAGCATTAAGAGGGTGCAATTTATTTATGCAGGGAACTGTATTATTAGATAAAGCAGTACAGTAAACAGGGAATTTAGGCTGGGAACTCCAGAAAATCCTTGTGCTTCCTAGCAGGCAACAGAGCTAATAAGACAGATCGCAGTATAAAGCCACAGTCCTGGGCATGCCCATTATCCAATTAATCAAGTCTATACAAACAGGGGAGTGGTAATGGAGCCCTGTTCCTATCACAAAGGACCGATTAGCAGCACGACTCGCCCTGCTGGGACAGCTAAATAGGAGAGGCAGCTCAACAGGTTTCTGCTGCTGCCCTGATTCCAGCGATGAAGTGTGGGGTTGAGTCACATCCCAGAATTGTTCCAGGCATTAGCGCCTTCAAGTCCCGCTGGCATCAAGGCACTAGAGCTTTTGCTTCCGAGGCACTCAACGGCTGCCGTGCCAACAACGGCCCACATTCCAACTGCTATCGGTTGTATGTACAACGGCCCAGCAGCTCCCCCCCCCCCCAGACTCTTGGCCTCGCACAGCTCCAGAAATGCTAGCGACTGACACCTTCCTAGCTTGCCCTGCCTCTGAGCTAACCCAGGAGGAAGTGACTCCCCACCCCGGTTCCTCTCCGGTACCACAGCAGCAGTAGATTTCAAATTTTCATTTTCAAAGAGCAGCATATTTCAAAGTCGTTTTATGTGGACCGTTAACATATGGAAAATTGGCCTGATTCAAGCACACCAGGTTCATGGTACATGCCTGGCCTTACCATGAGGCAAACTGAGGTGGCCACCTGTGACGAAGTAGGAATGCTGTGTGTGTGCCCCTCAGTTTCCCCTATGCAGTTCTTGGGCATCTATGTGGAGGGAAAGGAATGTGTAGCTGATGCAAAGCAGAGCCACTGCAGGTGTTAATGGGTGAAGCTGTAACTTGACCCCAGGAGGAGAAGGGAGGTCAGGTGTTGTTCGCCTAGCCCGGGGAAAAGAGACAAAAGAAAGCAGAGGAGGGGCTGGAGGGGGAGCTGGCAGTCTGCGTCTGGCTGGGAAGGGCAGAGGAGCTATCTCGCTCTCTGGCCCCCAAGATGGATCCAGCTGAGGGCTCACGCTCACTGTATGGTCTGTGTTAGACCAGATAGAAGTCATCGAATAAAACTGTTTTACTGGCTGCCTGAGAGTCACGTTTGACTGTGGATTTGGGGTACAGAACCCATGGGCTCCCTCAGGACCCCGCCCAGGCGGGCTTGCTGGGGCAAGCACACGGAGGGGCAGAAGATGCTGAATGCTCCGAGGTCAGACGCAGGAAGGTTGAAGTGGGTACCTGTGAAGCTCCTAGCCTTGGAAACAGGCTGTGTACGGAGAAGGGGCCCTTCACCCAAAGTTCTGTCTGGCTTCCTAGGGAGCGGTTCCAGACCATCGCCCGGGCGCTCCGTGACACCACCTCAGGTGCCAGACTGGTAGCGGGACGCACCTAGGACCCAGAGTGTAGAAAATTGTGTCTGCTGCTGGTGCAGATGTCTTCTCTCTGCTCTAGCTGCACAGAGATGGGGGAGTACTGGGCTGGAGGAAGGAGGGCACAAGAGACCTTTCGAAGTTCTGGCCAAAACAAGGAGGTATGGGGGCGTCATTTCAGCTCCCCGCCTCAGGTGTCAAAATGTTGTGGACCGGCCCTGAGCGCAAGACAGTCTGGCTGAAATATGAGATTTTAGACCCAAGATCTGGGATCTCTGGTTCAGAGCAGATTAAAACAAACGAAAGAGAAATGTCACACGAACAGCAATGTTGCTTCTCTTGGAGAGAATTCGGAACTGACCCCTCCTTTTCATTTTTGAATTGCGAACCATTTTGGAAAAACAATCAAAATCATTAATTGGCATTTTTTGTTTCCTGGAAAAAAACAAAAACCAGACAAACAAACAAACAAAACCCAACAGGTTTCAGTAAATGAAAAATGCCCAGACGAACCCAGCCAAAGCAAAGAGTTTTCATGAATATTTAGATTTGGAAAGAAAAAGCCATTTTTCTAATTTAAACAATTTTTCCCCAGCAACTCTAGGATATATAAAAATCTACTAAAGCCTCAGTCCTTGGGGCATCGCGCAGGCACTGGAGTGGGCCACAGCTGGGGCTCACATTTGCTGGGAGCAGATAGATCAGTGGAAAGAACAAGCAGCTCAGGGAAAATATGGGACTGACTTCAACAAAGCCTTCCGCGTGCTGCCCTTAGCTGAGCAGACTGCACGAGCTCACTGGCAGCCGGCTCTCTCTCCGGCCCCAAAGCCACTACACGGACGGACAGTGCTGGCTTAGTGCCTGGTGACTCCACTGGAGGAACACAGCATAATCCCAGCCTATGCCATGGAGCCTGTTGGTTCCTGACGGGCAGGAGAGATGTTCCCACCAGGAAGAGGCGTCGCACTGTTCACCAACACACTGTTCACCAACACCCTTCTGCTTCCACGACGGCACCTGTTCCCATTAAGAAGGGTGTCTCTGCAGCAGAAGAGTCCACAACCCACACGGAGGCCTGTCCCGACCCCTCACTGGGGCCTGAACAAATACAGCGTTGCCAGTTCTTGTGATTTCATCACGATTCTTGCGATAGTTGGTGTTTTTCTTCCAGCTCCTGGCATCAACTTTTTAAAAGCGCAAGTTTCCAGCCCTCGCAACTGCAGAGAAAAGTTTGAAAAAGGGGCTCAGAAACCAGGGACAAAAATCCAACATTGATTAAAAAACAAAACAAAACAAACCCACTTGTGGTTTCTAGCCACTGTCACAATTTGAGGCTCGACTCGAATACCTCAGACGATGAGGGCCCAGAATTTTGACTGGGTAATTGGACAGACCAAGTCACAGACTCTTTCCAGGAAGAGAGATACAGATTCCAGGTACATCACACACCTGAGAGGTAGGAGAGGAGGCCTGCATTGTTTAAGAAGATAAGACCGGCCACACTGGGTCAGATCAATGGCCCATCTAGTCCAGGGTCCTGTCTCCTGACAGTGGCCTCATCTGGAGTACTGTGTCCAGTTTTGGGGCCCACACTACAAGAAGGATGTGGAAAAATTGGAAAGAGTCCAGAGAAGAGCAACAAAAATGATTAGGGGCCTGGAGCGCATGACGTATGAGGAGAGGCTGAGAGAACTGGGATTGTTTAGTCTACAGAAGAGAAGACTGAGGGGAGACTTGATAGCTGTTTTCAACGACCTGAAAGGGGGTTCCAAAGAGGATGGATCTAGACTGTTCTCAGTGGTTCCAGATGACCGAACAAGGAGTAATGGTCTCAAGTTGCAGTGGGGGAGGTTTAAGTTGGATATTAGGAAAAACATTTTCACTAGGAGAGGTGAAGCACTGGAATGGGTTCCCTAGGGAGGTGGTAGAATCACCTTCCTTAGAGGTTTTTAAGGTCAGGCTTGACAAAGCCCTGACTGGGATGGTTTAGTTGGGGTTGATCCTGCTTTCAGCAGGGGTTTGGACTAGATACCTCCAGAGGTCCCCTCCAGCCCTGATAGTCTAGGATTCTACGATTCTATGGCCAATGCCAGGTGCCCCGGAGGGAATGACGAGAAGAAGGCAACTATTGAATGATCCACCCCATGTTGTCCACTCCCAGCTTCTGGCAAACACAGACTAGAGACACTTCAGAGCATGGTTTTGCTTCCCTGCCCATTCTGGCTAATAGCCATTGATAAACCTATCCTCCATAAACGCATCTAGTTCTTTTTTGAACCGGTTTCTGCTGGCCTGGGTTTCCAAGTGACGAGCTTCCTGCTTGAAAGCCTCAAAGAAGTGGGTGCTTCGGAGGGAACTGACTGGAAGGAGGGCCTGGGTCTGGGGAAGTGGTTCTGCACATGGAGGGCGGCATAGAAAGATGCACAGAGTGGGAGAGGGGGGAGATGGCCAGAGAGCAGCGGTGGAGTGGAGGAGTTGGAACTGTTTAAGAGACAAGGTTCGGGATGTGGGCGTGGCTGGATAGGGAAGGGCTTTAAATGTAGGTCTGAGACGGCAGTGGAGGGACTTAGAGAGGAGGGTGTCACGGTCAGATCAGTGGGGGAGCGTTTGCATAGAGTCCACTGTCAGAAACGGGGACCAGACAGCGCTGAGTGCATTCATGCCAGGATGTGCTGCCCGAAAGCCAACCTCAGCACATCCCTCTTCCGCTGTGCCAGTCATTAAGGCCAGCACTTTCCCCCTCAGGGCTCCTATTCAGGGCCCATCGCCAGGATCTCTCACGGCACAAGGATCGCCGGGCAGGGTGATTCCAGGTTGTCCACATGGAGAAGTTCGGAACAAAGAGAGGCCTGTTCCCAAGCCCCGATATGGGGAGGACAGCGACTGACCACAGACTCAGCAACAGATCACCCTGCATGGCACATTAGAAAGTGCCAGTCACGCCTCGGGGGCCCTTCCTGTCCTCAGGGCAGCCTGGCGAGGAGCAAGAGACGCATCCTCCTCATCCGACCGAAGACGAAGACTTGAACTGACCCCAGCGGTGCGCACTCTGAAAAGGTCACCACGCCAGTAAACACCGCGCTGAGAAGAAAACAAGGCCTAATTGGATGTTGCTTCTACAGCAGACACAGGAAAAACATCTTTAACCGTCGCTCAAGTGTCAGGGCATCTTGGAAACAGGCATCTCTGATCCCTGGAGGCGTCAGCAGCATCTGCAAACACTGAAGCTAGTCTAGCACCATGAGCCTGGCGCTCACAGTTCATAACAGCCCCCACTGCCTTCCCAGATGAAGGCTGGCAGGGAAGGGATGGAGACACCCATTTTTTTTTGGCTCAGCATAAGGCCAACTGCACAGTGAGACCAGACTATTGCCACCTGGGCTGTGTATTCCAACAAAGGGGATGGAGCCAGACATGACCTGGGGGTGGGGCATCTTAGTCCCAAATTTGCTGTCTCAGCTAGATGGTGGCTTGGGCAGGTGGGGGAAACTGAGGCTGGAGGCTGCTTCAGGCTTCAAAACATGCAGTGGAAAAAGGATGGCAGAATGAGAGAGAGAGAGAGAGAGAGAGAATATTACCATGGGTAGCTAGTCAGTCCAAGGGCATTGGACTAACTAGGTACCTGGGCTCTTTGCATTTCAGAGAGAGGGCGGGGAGCTAAACCCAGAATCAAGGGTGTGTATGGCGGGTCAGTAACACAGCGGTGCTGCCCATAGCAACTGTCATCAGCCAGCAGGGAGTTTTGCAGACCAACAAGAACGCCTCCTGCAGATGCCGGCAGGGCCCTGGGGTCAGCAGGAGTGGGAGCTACTGGAGGCTTCAGCCTGGCCCCCTGAAAGGCCTCACAGAGGGAGTCTGTTTGGGGAAGCACTGGGGGAGGGGCAGCGTGGCCATGGGGGCACACTAGGATGGAGGGCAGAGCAGAGCAAATGGAAGAGCGGAGCTGGGATCATCAGCACAAAGGTTCCAGCTCTTCTGGACTCCACACCACTTACCCAGCGGGACAGAGGGGAGAACCGGCCACATGGACACAGCTAGTGGCCACCGGGCAGTCGCCCAATGGGTGCTGTTTTGCTTTATAGCCTGGAGAACACAGCAATGCAAACCCAATAGCCATCGGCTGGCACGACGCCCTACCACTCCCCAGTCTGGTACCATCTCCCTAGCCTGGGTGAATGTGGACTTCTCCCGTCGCTGCTGTGCGTGGCCACAGACAAAGCGTGCAGCGTGCACAGGAACAGGCAGCCCGGATCAGTCTGACTCAGTATCCTGCTTCCACCAGAGGCCTCAGAGACAGGAGCAAGAAGATTCGCCTTAGGCAAAAGTGGGACATTAACTATTACAGGTGAGGATGAAACCTAGAGACTGGCTGAAACTCAAGTGGGAGGTTTAATCATTCCCCGTGGCTTTTGTCAGCATTAATTAGCATTCCGGAGAGCCTTGCTATACATAGAGACAGGATGTTTATCTCCTGGATCTTGATCTGTTTGGGGCCTGAACAACTTCCTGTGGCAGCGAGTTCCACAGTCTAATTATGAGCTTTTCCTTTGATTGGTTTTCAGTTTGACACCTTTTAACTTCGATTAATGTTCTGTTGTTCTTGTGTTCCTCAAGACACCAGGTGACCAAACAACTATTTCTGCTGCCTTAAAGCAGAGAGACAGCTCCAAACTAAGACGGGCTGCGATCCAAAGCCAATGCTTATTTGCCTTATCAAAACCTGCTCTCAGAAAGACAGACTTGTGTCCCTCTTTAAAGAGCCAGGAATGTCCATGCTGCTACCCACATGGGCTATTAAGCCAACTGCATCGGCAACCACAACCCATGCCTGACCCCAGGCTGATCTTCACTCCCCTCGGCTGCTGCTGTCCTAACAGACACAGCTATTTCGGTTTTCCTAAATGTAAAGTATTGAATCCGTCACGAGACAAGGAGCTTTACCATTTATTGGCATGGTTATTACACACACATTATTAGAGTAGACCGAAGACATTCCTCCAACCCAGCACATTGCATTTTGAGATGCAGCAGCTCAACCCAGGACAGGGGTCTCACAGATTATCAGTATCATTAACCTGGACGCACAAGCAAACTGGCATCACCCATGAGAGGAGAGACATTGCTAATGAGTTCGGAGGGGCCTTGCATGGGAATCAGTGTCAGCTCCTGCTGGAGTCGATGGAAAGTCTGCCTTTGACTCAGTTGGAGCCAAGAGCAAGTTTCTGGATCCTGGGAAGTTTTGCCGGCATAGATTGTTGTAAAGCTTTGACAAGTACAGTAGACTCGCGATTACCCAGGATGATAGGGAAAAAAATAATTCTGGTTAATAAAATCCTGGATAATCATCATCTATTGGAAATATGGGGCGTGGGGGTTGATTCACCAGCCATCCTGCACCGGGGGGAGGGGGTGTTGGTTCACTGGCTGCCCTGGTATGGGGTTTTTTGTGTGTGCTTGGGGTGGCAGCAAAGCCAGAGCTGGCCCTGCGAGTTGCGCGTATTTTTTTTTTGACATCCTGGTTAATCCACATCCTGGATAATCGAAAGTCTACTGTATTTAGAGTTTCAAGTCTTTGCCAAAAGGGTTTTGATTTTATTAAATCAATGAGATCTGGGTTCCCATCAGGCTGTTCCCAGCCACACCTAGGGTCAACCAGATCCCGTGCTAAGCTACAGTCCCGTTCCAGCACGGTACCGACTGACAAGTTCTGCTGATTCAGCATTGGAGTAGTCTCACATTTCTGCCATGCCCATCATCGGGGTGTCTGGGCACCAGCAATACAGATGGTTATTCAAAAAGTGTATTCTAATGCCAACGCCGCCCCCGTGAGGGTTCTCCAGGTATGGCAGCGTGGGACGCCGTTCTGTCACACAGCCCCGGGAGAGGATGGCTTTCGTCTCGCGCACTCACACGGCTGCCCCTGGCCCGCGAGGACGTGGGAGCAGGTCACGACTGCGGTACAGTGCAGGGGACGGAGACGCACGCACACGCCCTGGGTGGATGGGGAAAGGGGGATGCTCCGACAACCCACTCACGGTTTGTGGCTGCTCTCCCTGGCCCTGGATGGACCCGTGAAGCAATGCCTGAAAGGGGAGCTCCACAGAACCCAGTGCTCTCCGCACCATGGGCACGTCCATCACCTTGGGGGTAGCTTAAGGAAAGCCAGGCCAGTGAGACAAGAGCCCCTTGGCTGCACCCACCAGGGCTCAGAGGAAACCTGTTCCTAGCACTGCCCGCGATACAGGCATTTATGGGTCTGTGCTGCCACCTAAAGGGGAACATGCAATTTACCATCCCACCCGTTCGCAGAGTGCACTACCCATGTTACCTGGATCCGCCTGTGGAGACGGACAGACAGGCACCCCTTAAACATAAACGCTCAGCGGAGAGTGGTTACCCTCTGGGCTTGTCACTGTTCAACTCGCAGTGCCGCATCGAAATCATGCCACGTTCAGGACTGGGGTTTCAGACTATCGAAATTCCAGAGGAGCCCAATGCCCGGGCTCAGGACCTCTGAAAAACCAGGCCCCAGGAGCCCCGGGATGGGGGAACAGAGCCAAACCGCTAGCAAGGCTCTCAAGGAGTCTTCCAGGACGTATTTTTTTGGCTCAGAGAACTGGCAGATTTTTCAAGAGGATTCTTCATTGGCACATTCCTCCCTTCCTGACAGAAACTTTCTAACTTGGTCGCTCTGCAGACTGGATCTCCCTTCCAGCCAGTCACTTCTACACAAAGGAGGGCAGGACAAGAGGTGATGGGTTCAAACTCCAGTAGAGCAGATTTAGATTAAATCTCAGGAAAAACTTCCTCACTGTAAGAGCAGTCGGCCAATGTAGCGGACCCCTCGGGAGGTCATGGAAGCTCCTTCACTGGAGGTTTTCCAAAGGAGACTGGATAGCATCTGTCTGGGATGGTTTAGACCAGGGGTCTCAAACATGCGGCCCGGGGGCTGCATGTGACCCGCGAAGCTCCCTGGTGCCTGCCTCCCATAGCAGTTTCCGGGAGGGAGGGGCCAGAAGCGGAACCTTCTCTGCTGCCCGGCTGGGCCGCTGCCGATCCCAGCTACCAGGCGCTGCTACTGCGGCTTCAATGAATGAGCTGGGGCGGCGCTTCCCAGGAGCCCTCTGCAGCAGCAGCCAGGAGCTCAGAGGAGGAGGCGGGGCAGGGGCGGGACCTCATGGAAGGGGTGGAGTGGAGGCAGGGCCGGGGGCACCGGGGGCGAGGGGGGAGCGTGTCACTGATGCGGCCCTTGGGCCAGTGCACTAGTCCTCATGCGGCCCTCGTGGTCATTTGAGTTTGAGACCCCTGATTTAGACCCAACAGGGGAACACGGGGGTGGTTTAATGGGATTCTGAGGGCGGGAAGTGGAAGGGGGTCAGATAGAGGGCAGGGCCAGGCTGTTTGCGGAGGCCCAACCTTCCCTGACCCGGCCCTCCGTACAAGTTTTCAACCCTGATGTGACCGGCCCTCGGGCCAAAAGGTTTGCCCACCCCTGTTTCAGAAAGGCACCCAGCCTTGATTTAAAAACCCCAAGTGACAAAAAGTCCACCACATCCTTAGCCAAGTTTTTCCAGGGGTTAATCACGGTCACAGTTAAAAATAAGGCACCATTTTTTAGTCTGAATTTTCCAGTTTCAACTTCCACCCATTGGATCTTGTTCTGCCTTTGTCTGGTAGATTAAAGAGACCTTTGCTCCCAGAAATATTCTCCCCCGGAGGTACTTGTGGACCATAACCAACTTGTCCCTTGGACAAGCCAAAGAGATTGAACTTCTTAAAGTCTCTCACTTTAATGCAGGTTTCCCCAGCCTTGAGCTGGGAATCATTCCTGGAGCTCTTTTCTGAACCCTTTCCTTTTGTGTTCCACAGGAATTATTCTCTCTCTCTCACACACACACACACACACACACACACACACACACACACCCCCTTAGCAATTCCCACCTAGTTATCCAGTCATGTAGCAGCTCAGACACTGGGAGTCCCTGCATCTCTGTGCCCACTCAATACACAACAGGGATTTCGCTTGAACGTCCTCAGTTACTCGCAAGCTGCAAGATGCTTTTTCAGACCCCTGGGAGCTCCCTGCATCTTTTAGATCAACGCTCCCCTTCTCTGCACGCTCAGAGGGGCAGACGCTGGTACAAGAAAACGCGAGGGTGGGGAAAGAAAAGGAGAAGGCGGGTGCAGCAGGGAAGAGGAAGATCAGCTCCCCTTGGGATTACCGCCGCAGGGCCTTTGTCTTTTCAGACCCATCATCCCAGCCTCCCAGCACAATCGCGACTCGGACCACATTAGCCGGAGTCAGCTTGTCGCCATTTCAGCCCGAAAGCCCCAAAACAGGAAACTAAGGAGCCCGGAACAAAAGCCCTTGGAGCCAGCCCTATCCATTTCAAATCCAGCCTCCACAGGCAGGGTGCTCCAGCCTCAACGGGGAACGTCTGAGCAGCACAAACTCAGAATCCCCTCCCAGACGCCAGATCTGCACTGCAGGGAACGGTCAACTAGATTTCTGCCAAAGGAGCCACCGAGAGCTGGGAGATCCGAGAGCGCGGGATTCAGGCCTTGCTACGGAAAGATGGGTGGAATAGTGGACTAGTCCAAAGGCCAGCCTGGCCTTTGAGGTCAGGGGTAGGGGAAAGGTTGTAGGAGAGACCCAGAAGCTGTGGTCTGTCCCTTTAATGCAATTTTATGCGCTTCCTGCTCTCTGCACAAGCCCCAGCTACAGAACTGGGCAGGCCTCTTTATAATAGTCCCCAGCCACTGAGACTAGCTAGCCCGGGAACAGCCACATGAACAGTGACATTAGCACCAGGCTAAGTCCTTCTTCCTGTCTGTGGGGCCACGCATCATTCTCAATCTTCAAGAGAAACACACCCCATGCTCTCAAAGTCAGCTTCTGTCCCTCCCAGCCCATCCAGACCCCTCTTCTCTACGCCTCACAGTGGTCCTCACCAGCTGGATCTAAAGACGTCTAGTCTGCAGCAGTTTGTCTCTCCTGCAGTTAATCAAGATCCCGGACAGACACTTGGCTGGGTTCTGCTGGAAGAAATGGATTCTCCACCAGAAAATAACCCTCTCTAGAGCCCAAATGCCTTTTCTTTTCTCTGACACCTTCTGCATTTGCATATGTCCTGTGTGCAAGACACCACAAGGGGGCTCTGGTGCTTTGTGTTTTCTTCCTGGAGATGCCACCCTCTGAGAGTTTTCCCCTATGTACAGCACTGGACGATCATATATATCCCTTCCACTGTTTGCAGAGCTAGGCTTGGAAGATCCAGCACACACCTGCATTAACAAATTGGTTTGTTAAGCTACTGTTGGTCCAGGAAATAGCAAATGCACCAGAAGACAGTTATTTGCTTTGTGTTAGTGCTTAGAGGCCCGTGCCCCATTGTGCTCGGTGCTGTACAAACATACAGATCCCTGCCCCAAAGACCCTACAGTCTATGTCTGAGAGACAAAAGCAGGAGCCAGCAGATGGGGTGGGGAGACCTGGAGTTGTCAGTTTATTAAACAGGTTGGATCAGGAAGAGGCGGCCGTGTTCTAGCCAGAGAATTGGGAGGGCATTTCTCCCAAACTCACCACCAACGGGCACTGGCATGGCGGTGAGCAGCCCCTGCACATCCCGGCCATAAGAAACCACTCGCACACACCTGATATTTATGCCAAGTTTGCAGAGCAGCAAGTTACAAGAGTGAGGCACTGGAGGAGTCTGCATCTGTACGGCAGAGCCATGAACCTACCTTCAACAGTGAGAACCTCTTTTTCTATATCCGCCTTGATGTATATCCGGCCCCTGCGCTCAGTGTGGTCCGTTCCACATAGGCTCGGGACGTTCATCACACAGCGTTTGTGGACATTCATCATACAGGCTGCACAGAAGGAAACAGAAACACTTACTGCACAGCAGGGAGATTACAAGATTACATTCCCCACGGTCAGCTCCTAGCACAGCCGGAAAGTTCTGAACAGAGCGGGGTGAAAAGTTTAGCCTCCTTTGAGATGGGCATGATGGTGGGGGAATCGGGTGCCAATACGAATCCAGGCCCCAGTTCTGCCTTTGGAGCTGTAGCTTTAGCAGGGCTCCCCATGCGCGCAGAGATTCACCTGCATGCCTCTCATCGCAGCATCCAGGCCAGAAACATCGTAACGCTTTTTGTGCCAGCTTTAATCACCATGTTGGGACTTTTCTCCGCTGATTGGATTACTTCTCCCACAGTGCCCGTGTTGCAATACTACACACTGGGTTGAGTTGGTCAGTGGTCAGCAGGAGGGGAGAGAGCATGTGCATGTGTTGAATTTGGGCAAAATATATGATTTCTACTTGGTGACATTTTAGAAGTGATAATTGATTAGCAGCGCCTGCACCAATCAGCAGGTTTCTATATTAATGGGAAAACCAGCACTACATGTTGAGCCCCCTGTGGCTGGACGGGTTTCCCATCACAGCATATGCTCGGTATTCATCGCCAGTTCCGCTAGTTACGGCATATCCCATTGTAACAGAAACGTCATTTACTTCATTAGCATTTGAGCAATGAAGAGATCTCTCGGTCATTCCTCCCTGATGAATTCCACCAGGTACTCTACCTGAGCAGCCTGAGCACAGGGAAAACGCTTTCCAGAAGGAGCTGTTGAAATTGCATAAACCATAGGGCACTTCGTCACCACCATGAGACAGCCACAGGGTGGCACTAAAAGCCAGCATATAAGGGAGTCAGTCTCTGAATATAGGGTGTGAAATCACCATAGCTTTTCCCTCTGCGCCCATAGAAAGCACATGTCCCCACAATTCTTCACCCTGTCCCCTGTCAATGAATGACAGACGTGATCCCTCCACTGCAGGGCTAAGAGCTCAGTCTCTTTGGCTCATCAAATGTTCAACCTCTGCTGAGGCAGACAAGGGGGACGACTAGTGCCCAGCGGGACAGACACCCCCTCCTCCAGGAATCATAACACCTCACAGCTTGTTTCATGATGGAGGCAGAACCACCATTAAATGGTATGGGCCTCTGATAACTGCCCGACTGAGCGGCATTCAAACCCACGAGCTAGAGCTGAAAGGCCTCCTAGCCCATGACAAAGCCCTTGAGCCACCCAGCTCTGGAAATAACCTTCATCTTGGGGACTGTACAGCAGCCAGGCTGGGGGAAGGGAACAAGGAAGAAAAAAATGCTGGAAAAAAAACTCCCCTCCTTTTTCGTGAGCCTTAAACAGGGCTGGCCAATAAGGCTGGACTAGCCAAGAGAGACTTAGGCCATGTATTTTTTCTGGTCCCAACCATGGACTTCCACAGCTCTTCCCCTTCCAGAGCCCTAGGCCATTCTGTCTCCCTCTCCATCATACCAGTGAGGCGTGACCACTGGGTGGTACCTGGGTGATGCACCATGAGTATGATCATTCCGGGCAGGGCGGGAGTTTCCGTCATGCTTGTAGCCTGCACATCCTGGATCTCTGCTCTCTGACCGGGGTCTGGGAAAAGCTCCCTCCCCCGCATACATCAGAGGTTACTTCCCACTCTAAGACTTCTGAAAAGTCAGGTGGGGAATGGGAAATTTTACCTACAGTGAATCTGACCGAGGTGTGGAAGAGAGTTTCTGATTTGTAGTCCCCTTTCTGTGCCTTCTGTGCGCCCACCTAGCTCCAGCCCGAGCTCTCGGAGGCAGGGCTGACCCTCCCCAGCAAGCCTCGCAACACACGAATAGTAACTCGTGTTTGCTACAATATGCATTTCACCCTAAGACACTGTAGTCCTGCTTGGAGCGTTGGGATAGGTTGCGACGAAGTGAAATCCCAGCCCCATTGAAGTCAATGGAAGTTTTGCTCTTAGACTTCAATGTGTTCAGGAGTTACTCCCGGGCATGTGCCCCAAACCACCAGAGGTTTGCTCTGCCCCTTTGTATCAGCCATGGCCATGAGACAGAGCTTCACTTACTGTCACATTTCATCCCTTGGTGAATGAGTCCATAGAGTAATGAGCCACAGTGGTCACAGAAGGTGGGACTGGAGTACGTGTGGATTTTAAATTTGTGCTTGCTCCTCGGATCCTAAAAGGGAAAGAAGAGAGAGACCAAGATAGATCATGGACTTATTACAAATATCAGCATGTAGCCACCCCCCATGGCATTTCACCTGGCTTTCCAGAGACAGGGCTTCAAGGCCAGATCCAACTCCCATTGATTTCAGCGGGAGCTGGATCAGGTCCATAAAGATCCAGTCGTGTTTCATTGAAAGAAATCATTTAACTTATCTGATGTATTAAGTCTTAGCCTGGAAGCTACGAGGGTGAAATTCCCCCATGGGCAGAGCGCCAGCACAAAGTCTGTTCTACTGGATACAGGTTCTTCCACCTCTCTCTAGGCCTAGTGAACTATTAGTAGCAAGGTAGCAAAAGATATTCAAGATCTCCGTCCATGTTCAGACCACACAATAAACATCCTTATGCTCTGAAGCCAACCAGCAGCCTGTCTACGCTTAGGGAATCAGGTAACTCAGAAGAAGAAAGTAATCCTAGTCTTTTAGCCAGTTGAGATTTTTAAGCCAACTATCCACTTTCCCCAACAGCCCAGCACCCAAACTAAGTGACTCCCATTTTCTCTGGGCAGCCGTTCCAGTGCTGGAAGCGATCTTCCATCTAGCAGAGGCAGGCAAAACTTGAACCAACAGCTCAGAGCTAAAGCCAGACAAATTCCAGATAGAAATAAGGCACAAGTTATTGAAGGGAGGGCGATTAACCCTGCAAACGAACTGTCAAGGGAAGTGGTGGATTCTCCATGTCTTGCTGGCTTCAGACCCAGGCTGTTTGCCTTCCTGGAAATTACGTGTTGGCCAAACACAGGTTATTGCACTCAGTCCAGGGGTACGTGGGGACACTCTCAGACTAAACGATGAGATGGTCCTTTCTGACCTTCAGCCCCATGAGCTCTGGGAACCTAAGACACGGTGATTCCTGAAAGCAGTTGGGAAGCTGCTGCAGGAGGCTCGGAGAGCGTTGGCCAATACCACTCTTATTAAGCACAGCAGCCCAATCAGAAGACAGTCGTGTCCAGTGTAAATCACAATTAGCTCTCAGAGTTCCATTTTGCGGAGCCTTCTGATGTTCCAATTTGGAATGAAAACCAAACTCTGAGATTCTCACCCACCGGGGAACAGAGCCCAGGCTCCGGAGTAGTCCGCCGGGTAGGTTCCCCAAGCCAAGGCTAGGGTACCCAGCGCTAGGGCCATCCTGCATTTGAACTGCCAAGGGGGCGAACTAGCGGAAGCCAGGCAGGGTTTTGCCGTGGCCCTGTCTGGCTTCCGCTGCAGTTTGACCCACATAGAACCATCCCCGCAAAACGTTTCCATTTCAACAAAAGTCAGAAAATCCCAACAACAAAATAGGTTTTGCTGGAATTTTTCCAACCAGCTTGAGTCATTACAAAGAATATTGCCCATTGCCAGGCTGTGCCCCCATTTAGGTGAGAAATGGGGTACCATCCACTCATGGTGGTGCCTTGTTTTCTCACTGCACCCATTATCCCTCTCCCTACCGGTCTCACTGCGGTCTGGGGAAACCTGTATGATGACAGAGGTTGACAGGAACAAAAATAGAACAACGGCAAATGGAAAACAAAAAGCAACTGCTGGAAGCTCGAAAGGTTTTTTTTTTCCTGCAGCATCCTCCTGTGTAATTGAAGCCTGATTAACCAGCCCACTTTGTACGTTTTATTTAGCTGCAATCCATCCTGGGGAAGTGTCACTCAATAGCCATTTATAAACTCTGCCTTCCATTTATTACGGTGAGAGCGAGAGCCTGACGCGCCGTTTTGATAGCCAACGCTCAGGGTACCCTACGGAGTTAAAATTCTCAGAAATCCAAATTAGATTCTGTCTACGTCAAATCTTGCTGGGAACTGCACCTGCCTCCTAGACACCACCGTGGAGGCAAAGGGAGGATGTAGCCACTCGGAAGGGGAATCATTTTCCCACCGCTGGGAACTTTGAAGGGAATCCCAGAAAGGAGCCCGGCCCCTTCTCCTGCACCAACTCAACTGCAGGCAACTTTGGGGTTGGACAGGAGAAAGACAGATCCCTACCCTAGGACACCCCATTCTCCTTCTATTTCTTTTCTCTGCCCGTTACGTTGGATAGCATCATAGTGAGCTGCAAGGCCATTCCTCCTCAGCTGGGAGCCCGCGCGTTTTACAGTGTAGAGAGAACGCTCCATTCGTTGTCTTCCTGCCATTGCGGCATGGTCCCCAAAATTCCACGCTCTGATCAGAAACTGAAGCATGCATGGGCCACAGACCCAGTGACACCACCGGTTTCACCTTTGCTCCTGTTTGCTTTCCGCTGTCCGTGGCATGCTCCCCCAGTCTCACCCGCGCTGCTTCAAGACTTTACAAGCAACTCCCCGCAAGCATTTCTTCCTGGCTTAGCCTGGAGCTGAGCAGGGAAACATTCACTATGGACTAGGCTCCCTCAACCCCATTGAGCTCACAGAAGGAATCCGAGGTACCAATACCCCCAGGGAGGCTCGAGAACATGTTGGTGCGAGTCCCTGGCAGGGGAAGCCCACCCAAGGCCAGTGCGCCTCAGCAAGGCCTGGACACATGGCAGCTGTGTTGCTGCTGGGAGAAGGAGGCCAGGTCAGGAGCACCAGCAGCATGTGGCAGGGACAATGGAAGTCCCCTGAGCCTTCTGCCTTCAGCTACTGGTAGCTGGAACTGGCTGGGCAACTCAGGGTCTGGGACATACTGAGCGGCCGCCAGCAACACGAATACACTCTGCCCACCTCAGTGTGTCTGCACCTGGTATGGGTGCCTCTCCCTTAGCCTGGCTGCTACTGGGCAGCCACCCCAATCATCAACAGCGGGGATCGTTGGAAGAGCTGAATTTGGAGTCTCCTGGGTATACAAGGAGATCTCAGGAGGGTTGCCCAAGAAGGGTCCTCCAGGTTGGAAGCGAGACCCCACTCTGGTCTGAAACAACCCCAATGCTGTTAACCCTTTAGGGACATGGTCTCAGACCTGGTTCCTGGACTTTTGGGGTTGGGCCTCAGCAAGGACTGGCATTCCTGTAAAGACAGGGATGCTTTAATTATTGGTTAATTGTTTGCGCTTTTGGGGGCGAGTTGCTCTTGGCTCAGACCATATCTCTAATGGATGGCCAAGGTGCCCTGAAATGAGGAGCCATCCCTTCTCTGTAAACTGTAACTTAAAATAAACATACAAGAGACGGGTTGAGAATCATCTACCTGGCTCAGCTAAGCATGGCTGTCAACACAGTACATGCTCCTTAAATTAATTTTCTCAGTGTTACTGCATTTAAGCTTTCAGGTGCACTAATCACTTTGACACACGACAAGTTTCCTTTCCCGATACCACAGATAACTCAAATGACATTGGAGAGATGGGCAATAACTGAACTGCATTTCATTCAGTCTGCTTAAGTGCAAGATATTAGGTGCATGCTTCAGCAAATTGAATTGCATTTGAAAACTGAAGAGGTCTCATACATTACCCTAAGAAAACCTATTTTAGATTTATAACAAAAGACACTTCCTTTTAATAGCTGGGCTTGTCATCTGGATAATAGGAGGCCTGGGAGGATGAGGGTTAACAACAATTAACCTGTCTCCTGGAAACCTCCATACACCAAGAAAGCTACTTCATTAAGTAACACTGTACTTCTGAAAAGCTCCCGCAGTCCCAGGAGAGGCCATGAGACATCGCAGAGATTTCAGAGAAAAAGTCAAACTCTGATTTTAGCACAAAAGAGGGAAAGGAGAAACTTTCAGACCGGTGAAAACTTAGTGATTGGAAAGTTAAACAAAGACATTCTAGTTGGCAGCTGCCTTGGGATGTGTGTGTTAAAGTCTCTCTCGCTCCCTGCGGGCCCGTCAAGTTACTGATGGTGCTGCCCCTACCGCATTACTTAGCCAATAGTAAAATGCCACATGCCCCTGACTCAGAATTCATGGTGATGCTGCTGGGTGAAAGAAGAAGAGGAGGAGTAGGCCATGAAGAAGCAAAGGCTGCCTCTCAGGAAGATGGGTTTCAGTCCAGTCCAAGTAACCGGGCTCAATCCAGGAGTAACTAAGTGAAATTATATGGTCCATAACGCCGATGAATATGAATGAGTAAACACAAGCCATTTCTAACAAAAATGGTGAGAAGAAAAAAAGTACACCCTGAAAATTCCATTTACTGTGTAAGGAAGCGTATGGATACAGGCGGATACAACTTCCCCCTGAATAGAAGTCCTTAAAAGTGACCCGTATTTGATTTTTCTAATCTCAGCTCTATTTGTGTGGAAGCTCAAAATAATCGCTCTAATCAGCTTTGGCCTGCACAAGAAGGATCTCTGTTTCTGGTTCATTTCGATTCCAGTGTAGCCGTGTTTGCACCGTGCAGGAATGGATTTAGACAGCTGTCTATATCAGGCTGATGGGTCAGTGCCTGAGAATACAGATGTCAATCTCAGCGATGGAACGGAGACAGCTGACAATAACGGGATCAAGTTTTCCAACCAAAGAACCTGAAATCTATCATTTACCAAGCACCGGTTGTGTGGGGGCATTCAGCGTCTAGGGAGCCATGGACCCTGCTCCTCATTGTCTGTGTGCAGTACAGAAAGCAGCTAAAACACAGATCCTTCAGCCAGAACGAACTGCAGGGAGAGCAGGAGTCCCACAGAGGTAATTTCCGAGAGGCTTGCTGGAAGAGTACAACCCGAGGAGCAGAAGCGAACTCGCTGTGCACCCTGCGTTGGAAGAGTCTGCTCAGCACAGTACAACAGGAATACTCACATGCAAGGAGAGATCACTCCCCCACCCTCCCTCCACAGAACGCCCCTCCCGGCCAACAGCAGGGATCTGAGCTATTCCCTCCTCATTCTGAGGAGCCTGCATCAGGCATGCAGCCCTTGCTATGGTATAGGCGCTGGAGAGTCATTGCCAAGTTGCTCTACAGGGTTGTGCCGGGATTAGGACTGGCTCCCGTGACTCTGTCCGAAAAGCGCACGATGGCTCCGGAGAGACAAGACACTCGAGAAGATTAAAAACTGCTGTGAGCCTCCCTGAGGAAAAGAGGCCTCTTCTAGGCCAGCCAGCGGAACAGGACAGGGAGGTACGGCACGCCTCATCCACAGAGAATCACATACACAGACAAAAGCCCTAAGCCGGGGTAACCCAGGACACAGCTCCTGAGACCAGGGGCAGAGACGTGTGTGTGTGTGTGTGTGTGTGTGTGTGTGTGTGTGTGTGTGTGTGTGTGTGTGTGTGTGTGTGTGTGTGTGTGTGTGTGTGTGTGTGTCCCGCACTCACACCACTCTCCTTTTGCAACCTGAAAACAGGCAGTGCGTTCCCAACCCCAGTCTTTCCCACAGGAACGGCAGCTGCCTGCGGTGACCAGAATCCCTGGCGAGAGCTCTGGGCTGGGTGGTGACGGTATCTAGGCAGGGGACAGGCAGAAGGGATGCCACACCTCTTTCGTATTATGGAGGCCTCTGAAGCTCCATGAGGGGGTTTCTAGGGGGGGCAGCTGCAGTCCACAAAACAACTCATTTCTTCCACTAAGGTTCTTATATGGCCCTGGCACCATGACAGCCGAGTGCATTACGTGATGATTGACACCTGTCACCTGGGGTTCTTTCCTGGTGTGGTCTCTCTTCCCCTCTCCAAGGATACGTTGTCTCAAGGGTGATTATTTCAAAAATAGAAATAATCACATATTCCGTGGTGCTCTGGGAGTACATTAGGGAAAGCAGCTTGGAGCAGCGCACCTGCAGGGGAAAGAGGGTGGTGTGGGATGGTCCTTAGCTTCTGGGGGAGGACACTTCCCTGGCCCCAGGGAAGCTCTGTCTCCTGCAGAGACGAGCTCTCCCCTTGCAGTGAGCAGTTCTCCTGGGTTAGAAGACTGGAGCTGTCCAGCGGAGGTCATTCGAGCACGGGTCCAGCCAGTGGTCTGATCATATATTGTTAAGGACAATTAGCTCTCTCTCATCTGCATATTGCGACATCAGAGTCTGTGTCATCTTACCCGCTGCAGGTAGAGGTTGAGAAGGACTGGAGACAAAATGATCCTTGTGGGATTCCCCAAATACAGGGGATAGCAGTAGAAGTGCTGCTTTTCACCCCCTACTCTTTGGGTGCCTCCCTGTAGGGAGGACTCCAGCCATTTGAATGTGTTCCCCAACTCACCTTTGGCACCAGGCTGCCATGGTGGGGCGGGGTGGCCAGGTGACTAGGAGGCAATGCAGAAGCAGCGATGGATGCCTGCTTTGCTGAATCTCTCCCCGTACTTCCTGGATGTCCTATGGCCCATGATTTTTACTTGCTCCAGAAAATGGAGGGGGAAAATTGTAACCAAACAAAAAGAAAAAGAATCATCCTTCTGGCATGATCAAATCCCCCTCATCCATTAAAGCCATAACTCTCTAGGCAGGAAAAACAAACGGGGTCTGGAAGAGAGTCAGAAATGGATGATTTGCCATATTTACTCAGCTGAATTACCCTGACTTTACCAATGCAAGGAAATCATTTCTCTTGGCTCCCTTGTGACATTTACTATCCCAGGCTGCAATTGCCAGAGCCATTCTCCTGGCGATGCGATCCTACCTGAGAGCTAGGCTCCTCTCTGCAGGGGATGGGTACGCTGGCACAGCAGCTGTGGCAGGGAAGACGCGCCTCTTGCCACAGAGGGAGAAGAGGTTTTCCTCCTTTATTCTGAGGTGCCAGTGCTATTGGTGGCAGAGAACATCTGGTGGGCTCCCTCCTTGTCACAGCTGCCTTCCCCCCAGCGGCTTGCACTCACATTTAGCCTGATTTGGTCTGATGCCACCCATCGTAATTTTTTATATCTGTAATGTTACGCTCTTTATCTCCTTGGCAGCGGGGGGAGAGAGGGGCAAAGGGGAGGCTGTGAGCAATGCCTGCCTGTCACTGAAGTTCAGTGTAGCATACCGATAAGTAAGGAATGTTGTGCTTTCCTTAGCTGCATCTTTGGCTTAATCCTCTAAGTAACAGAATAATACACAGAAGGCAAACTCTCCCTCTCTGGGCTATTCCTAAATAGTTGGAGCATAAATGCCACACGCAGACTTTCCTAGGACTTGTTCTGCTGCAGGTTGGTTAGCGCCTGCTTCCTTCTCCAGCCAAAGAGCCGAAGCACCACCAAACACGTCCTACGAGCGTCACTTTCTTCCCCTCACGGCCACACACCCTCAGCTCACACCCCTGGACCATCATAGGAATAGGAGCATGGAAACAATTCTGCTGATGCACCCACTCAGGAGTACAAAGACCGTAGCAAACTGACAGAGCTCACAGAAAGGCAGGGAAACAGTAAAATGTTTCTCTGTCAAATCCTGGTGTATGAAGGCTGATACCATTCTGGGACCATATGTGAGAAATGGTAACTTCTCTCTGAATTCCACATTCCTTCCTGGAGACAGATTGATCTGCTCGGGCAAACAAAAGCTCCAGTCATTCATAAAAACAACTACACGGAACTGGATGGCTTTCAATTTAGCTCACAAATGAAGTCTGAATTCCCACTGGATGAGACATTTATGGTGGGAAAAATGATGGCATTTCAGAGATAAAACTGCAGATGGCACAAGCTGCAAAAGGAATAGCACTTAGTGCAATTAAAACCCCACAGAAGGAACGCAAGTGTATTTGCACATGTACAGCAGGAGCAATAGCAGGGGAAGCTGCCACAGGCTGCTCCATCAATGTGACCCCAAACCTGGCAGAGAGGAACCTGCCCTGGGGGAAGGAGAATTTGCCTCCATGATGCATTCATTCCTTGGGCCTGTGCTAAGCATCCCAGAGGAATGTATTGCGGTGACGGATTTTGTGTTGACATCTGCCTAGCAGAAGCCAGACTGCCACTGTCAACTCATCTCACTCCAGCCAGCCAACAGGTGACACTCTCTAGTCGTCACCCGATCAGAATGGTGACTAACTCCATATCTCCTTACACGTCAGCCGCTCCTTAGTGCAACCTGCTCACACAATTAAATGACCAACTTCTTCTTCTGCGTTTAGGCGAGCGTGCTGCAAAGCAGCCACAGCCCAAACCAACTTATCCAGAGCTGGGTGACAGTTTTCAGCTGAAAGCCTTTTGGTTGGAAAATGCAGAGTCAGCAACACCGAGACACACAGTGACCTCATGCTGGCCTCCTCAAATTGTGTCAAAAAAAAGTTTTGCAGACCCTGGAACATTTCATTTCAACGCTTCGACAAGGAAACATGCCCATGTGTGGAGTAGATATTACTCTGATTTGAAATTTCCTTCCATTTAAAAATAATAAAACCATTCAAAATAGCTCAAAATCAAAATGTCACATTTTGTTTCGGGATGAACAAATATTTTGTTCGAGCCAAAACAAAAATTGTTTTTATTTTTATTTTTTGGACTTGCCAACCAAATGACCAGTCAGCTGTTCGCACAGCTCTGGAAGCCCCAAGGCTTAGTTGTTGTGTATTCTCTCTTTTGGATAAAAGGCCAAAGGGCGGTGACTCATTGGAACTATCCATAAAGAGGAGTCGGTCTAGCACCTGTCTCTGCAGGTTTCCGCACCATCACCGAACAGCTCAGACAGTGGAAACACTCAGCAGGTAAGGAGCTTCAGGGCCCCCACGTGAGGACATGAGGCCCACAGAGGGCCCAACTGACCGGCCTGATTGGCCCCGGGGTGCTGGAACAATTTGTATAAGGGGGGTGCTGTGAGCCACTGAACCAAACTGAAAACTCTGTATCTGATGGAAACCATTTCAAGCCAGGGGTGCAGCAGCACCCCCAGTTTTAGCACCAATGGATTGGCCCAAAATGTACTATTTAAGCCTGGGGAGGATTCAGGGAATTTGTCTATGCAACTAGGTGGATCCCCAGCTAGCTGTTCCTACAGAGCCTGCTTCCAATCCCTGATTCGGGATGTCAGCTTTACCTCCTCACTCCAATACCTAGTTTGACTCAGCTTTGTCTCCTGCTTCGGATTTCTGGTTCCTGGCCTTGGTCTTACCTCCCAGCACCAATGCCTGGCTCCTCACCTCCTGACTCTAGCCCTGGGGTTCCCAAGCCTGGGCTGACCCACTTCTCCAGGCCCCGATGTGTGCTCTGGCCGCTAGGCCGGTCGCCCACAACCCAGCCCTGACACTATCACTTCAAAGGGAGTCAGAAGGAGCCTCGGCTGATTTTGCATTACGTATTTGAAGTGCATCTGAAGTATTCCTCCAAGGGTCTATTTTGTATCACAGTCGCTGTTTGACTTCACACAAATCAGCATGCAAAGACCTGGAGTCTGCACATTAGCAAAGCAGTCTGCAGTTTCAGGGTTTTCCTGGAATCTCTCTCTATCCCGGATCACCCGGTTGCCATGTTCTCCAACGGACCAAGGGATTGTGTCTCCCTCCCGTCCCCAAGGGTGTAGAGAAGTGTGGTGAGGTCTGTATCAGTCACCACCACCATAACCTACTTTACTTCGTTCTTCCCTTCGGTGCTAGAGATTTTCTAGACCTCTTCATGTAGGGCAGACCAAGGACACATTCATCCATGCTGCATGGGCTGCCAATCCCCGGAGGGGTGCTGTTCAAACTTCTGGGTAACTCAGAGCCCTAAATCTTCTAGGGCCCAGTAATCTCAGACCCCACCTCCACCTGCTACATCGACGACATCTAAACTGTGGGTGTAGGAATCCTTGGGACAAAGGATCTTCTGGCTCCTTATCCCTGGGTCAGGTCTCTTTGGAGGAAGTTTGACTAGGGGCTGTGGCAGCGATGTTTTGTTGCCAGTTTTCAGAAATATTTCCTGGGCCTAATTATGCAAATTGAACCAAGATGTCATGGCAACAGATGCCTCCTAAGTAAGAGGAATTTTCAGTAGGGGCAAGACATGCACCAAGGGGCTGACCCTGCGGAGACGTCTAGCATGACTGCAGTTGGGACTTCGATCTTTTAGATCCAGAGCTCCCGCAAATCCGGCCCAGTGCAAACTGGAGTGATCTATGCCTGGCCTGAAGATGTAAGCAAGGTGGACACCTTTGGTCTGACCCAGTATGGCCGTTCTTACATTGTAAGCTTTAATGTGCATTTCGCAATGACAAACATGTTCGTTATACTGGGGTGTGAGCAGCTGATGGGAAGCTGCAAGGCCAGGCAGCTGGCAATTAGCCACCCAGAACTACCTGGCAGCATGCCAGGCGTCTGTCTCAGAGTTAGTGACAGAGGGGGGAAAAAACCCATTGAAACATCAGTGAGTAACGTGACAAGGAGCAACATACCGGAGACCTCGGAGCCGGGACAGGAACAACATGCATTTTGATACAATAATTTGGAAGTGATTGCACCTGAAATTTTGTGAACACAGGATCATTTTAACACAGTTTATGGACCAGTTTCTAATCTCAGCCAGAGTAGCTACTGTTTTAGCCAGATTAGCTGAGTTACTCTGGTCTCAGTCTGGTGCCCTTTATAGGGCCCGTCAAATGGCCCTCTGCTATCCACCCTCAAATGAAGTCTGTATAGCAAAGCTAGTAGTTTATCAATATGAATATCTTCAGTTTTCTTACAAGTGAGAGGATCCCAGCTGAGAGCCATTAAAAGCTTTAGGGGCCCAGTTCTCAGACAGTGCAAAAATAAAATAAGAATTCTGTTTTGGCCGCGGTTACATTTAAGTTATCAGGCAACTAAAGAAATACAAGAACAAATAGAGAGAAAAAAAGATCATTTGAAACACTGACCTATCTGGCTCCCATGGGACCACTGCATGGAACGGCCAGACGACATTCCACCAGCGATGGACTGAGCAGAGAGCGCAGGAGATGGCTGACAGAGAATCAAGCAGCTTGAGGGAACAGCTCGATAAAGGATGAGAGTGCTAATAACTAGGAGCACAGGGGAGGAATTTTAAGAAAGAATATTTAAGCTCAGTCTCAGGAAAAGCTTCCTGACAGTAAGTTGTTAGGATGGGCAGTCGCTTCACCAGGGGAGCTCACATCCAAAATAGAAGTAGAGTTCAAAATAGAACAAAGGAGAGTGGAACAATTTTGCATGGTCATAGAAATACAACAAATGGTCTGATAGGACTTTCCCATCCCCAAGTCCTGCAATGCTACGAACAGAGCCAGGAAGTATTCAGAGATCTCGGCTAAAAACACAGAAGCAATCCTCCTCTAATAAATGTCTCTGGGCCGGTGATGGGATTCAAAGCACAGCGCTGCAATCTGTAACATTCCAGAACACTGCCCGCAAAGGCCATTAGACATTTTCAGAACGGCAGGAGAGACTTGTCAGAGCCAGTGACAACGTGAACAGGAGAATAATTGCTAATCTTTTGCATGGACCATGAACCTCGCACACCGCAAGCCTCATCAAGATGCTGTTGACTTCCACATTACCAGTAGATGCTTAGAAACAAGACATTATCCTTTTATCCCATTTAAATTCCTTCCTGCAAAGAGACCAACCTCTGGAACTGCTTTGGTAACAAAGGACAGGCGCTGCGGCTCTAAGCCATGGCCTGCTGCAGACAGTAATTAATGCTTCAGCTTAAGCTTTTAATAAGTGAGTGGGGAGAAGCTGTGCTGAAGACCTCGCGAGCCGGGCACGCCGCTGGCACACACCTACAGCAGCTATTTACATAAGGGACATTTTTAGCATGGTCAAATAGACTTAAAAAACCCATTTCTGAAGCCGCAGCAGCCGGAAAGGAGCTCCTGCCAGCAGCGCCGGAGGGTAAATACTGTAAATTAAAAAATTAGCTGCTGCAGCTAATAAAAAGATTGAGCTTCACATGGTGTCTTTAAGTACGATCAGAGGTCTCTGGCCAGCGGCAGAGCCTGCTCAGAATGAGGGGAGACACTCAACAGAAGTGTGAGCTGACAGACACTGAAGAGAAGTGCTATTTTACCGGTCCCAACCCCCATCTGCTGGGCAGAGCCCTAGACCTGCATGACATCCAGCTGCAGTCAATGGGGCTCTTTGCGTTTCCAACCCATGAAGTTTTATCAAGAGTCTTGCCATAGTCAGTGTTTTTTGTAAAGTCCCTGCTCCTGGAATCCTGTTATTTCATAAGAATCTTCCATTTCATTTTTAAAACATGTAGCCTCAGCGTTGCAGGGTAAAGCTTGAAAATATGACCCCATGGCACCCTGCTGGCTCAGAAACCAGAATCCCAAATGTAAAGGTCTCAAGATTTTTATGCCTGTCTCACTATTTTGGGGGCCAGACTCACCATCTTTGGAACACTAGGGGCGGGTGATGCAGGGCTCTGCATGGGCAGGAGGGCCTGCCTGCCAGGATACAACAGCAGAACTGGGGGCCTCAGGAACTAAGCCGCATGAGCAGATCTAGGTCAGAAGCTCAACTGTGGCTTTAAAGCTGTGGTCACCCGGAAGGTGACTGAGGAGAGGCTGTGCAGAAATGAAGGTTCCTAGGAGGATTCTGGCTGGGCCTGGATCTTTGCCACACGCATTTGGCCTCCCTACCACTCGCCCTCGTCAGCTCTACAGCCAGAAGGAGAAGGTTGGCAATGCTCCTTTGCGGGAATACTAGCATCAGGGCTAGACCTGAACAGTGTCCGTGCTCCTCACCACAACACTGGCAGGCTTGTGTGGATGCAGGGGAGGAGAGAGGGACGGACCTCCTTGCAGCTGACACACGCACGCGGGGATAGCCCAACAACCTGGTCCCCGAAAAGGTCATGCAGAAACCAGCCATACACAACTAGAAGGCACCAGGTCCACAGTGCCCACCGTGAGAGGTTTTCCTTCGTATCTCCCTTAGCAACAAGGCATTCACTCCCCTCCCCCAAATACACACATCGGGTCTGCTCGACAGAAACTCTCACTGAAACTGGACACAGGAGGACTCCAGGATGGCAGGTTACAGCTACTTAGGTCTCAAGTCCACACTACCGCAAGCAATGGGAGTTTTGCCATTGTCTTCAATAGGGTCAGGGACAGACAGCACCAATTAACCCCACAAATACCTCAAACCTCCCTTAGGGAGTGAGTCCTTGGAAGAGGAACACAAATGAATTCCCTTTGTGATGGGAAGGCCTTGCTTATAGAAGCCCACATCCACCTGAGGAGACCGTGGGCTCCATGACTCAGTACACACCTAACAGGCACTGGTTTTTACACGGTCATTAGCCCTGTTCAGTCAATAAAAGGTGCAGTTAACTTTTGAAGCCAGATTCAGCTGTTCATTCCATTCCCCTGCTCCTTTATTTTTATCAAACCGAAATCTACCTGTCAGGATTTACCCCGAGGACAGGGTGTTGGAACAGTTCTAGTCTGACAGTGAATCCATAATCAGGTAGAGCTTGTTACTTACACGTTCTCCTTTCTAAAAGGATGACTTCCTGGCTGTAAAAGTCTCATTTATTTATAAGTCACTTAAATATACATTGTGAATCTTCCTCCTCATCGGAGGGCTAGACGCTGGCACCCTGTAATGATGATGATTCTTTGTTAGTTACTGTATTTATACCGCCGGATTCTGTGATGAGTTGGATGTGTCACTGGCTAGCTTCGATACAATTCAGTACATTAAAATGTGATTGTAAAGGGGGGGGGGGTCGCTCCAGCCAATAGCCCCACCCTCCCTAAGTACCACATTTCAAAGACGATTGGCTGCACTGTGGGATGAAAATGCCCCATCTTTGGGAGTGAGGATCTTCTCCGCTGTATTTAATCCCCTCTCCCAACCATTCACACAGCCACTGTAGGTTTGGCTGGGCTCCCTACAACAAACAGGAGATGCAGCTCTGATGCCAGTGGCGAAACGGAAGGTCGCAGTCACCTTCTCATTCAGGAGACAGCCGGATTCATCACATCAACTGAAGCCATAAGGAGCCAAGCAGCCATCTGACGTGGGAAGAGAAGAGCTGGAGCAGGGTTGAAGAGCACAAGTTTATAACAGTATAACGACAGCCTTATGGCTATCCAGGTGTGACAGGGAATGACCTGTCATTATCTCTGCAAACTGTTCCTATCTCCGCAGATCTTTCCCACATTAAATTAAACCCTGGCTCTTAATTTAACCGATGTTAAATTAAACCCTGGCTCTCAACCTGTCAAGCTGCCAACCTCGGACTTTTTTTTAAATCATGTAGGGTAAAATTTTAGGAGTCCCCAGTCTCATTGAAATCAATGGAATTTAAGTGCTTAAGTCATTTCGGTATTTTGAAAATGTTACCCCTGGTTTATATTAACACAAAGTTACATATTAAAGCCACAGAAGAACCATCGGAGAAACTTCAATTATTAAAGCAGGTCAGCCATAAGCTTACAGTACTTCATCCCTCACAACAGGGATCACATTTGTCCTTTTCCCGCAGTCTGCCAACCCTAGGAACTGTCTCAGAGGAAGCAAGCACAATTCCAAAGCGTATCGGTGGTCTGCGAGATTTTAATCTTGTGAACTTCTGAAATTGCTGGACTCTGCAAAACAGCTGCCGAGGTTTTCTTTGAAATTATGCACCCAGTACTTTGTGTGTGTCATATAGAAAGCTTTAAATTATATCTTTTGAAGAATTAACACAGCTTGTAGGAAGAGCCTTTTTCAAATGAATTTCATAATGATTCTGCAACTTAATAGCACCGCAGTCCCACTGCACAGAAGCAGTCTACTTTGCATACCTAATTAAATGCATCTAAAGGATTTAAACATCAATACTTGTGCATCCTAGTTTCTTTACTATATGACGTGAGGAAGTTCCCCAAGGGGGCGGTCACCTGAAGCCCCAAGTGCTTTCAGAGAGAGTGGGATCAGGCCCCAAACTAGCTACATGCCCTAGAGAACAGACCTGAGGGCTATCCTGGACTAGACAACCCAATAGTTTCTTTCCAGACTAACGGTGCATTCATTGTCATACCGCATCACCTCGGTATAAGCTAGAAGACCAAAACACCCATAAACCCATGGATTAATCAATGCCCTTCAGCGTGTTTTGTTCTTTTACAGGCAAAAATTTGAATATGCAGCATTTAGAAAACACAGCTGTAGAACGAGCGGCACATGCTGGTCCCTTGACGATCCATTGCAATCAACATTTCTCCGTCCATTTATTTGGATGTCTGGAATAAGCCCTTCTATTCGGAAATGATAATTTACACAGACTGTTATGTCTGTTCAGTCCCACTGATCCCCACTACACAGGATTAATGAAGCAAAATAGGTCCCATCAATGACACAGTGGTACATGGGGGTTTTGTTACTTGAGTGAGAACCTGCAGCACTGGATTACAGGACGCATGGCTCTGTTGAGAGACATTTAGTGTCTTCATGGTCTCTGAAGCAACCCAACCCGTAGGTTAAGCAGATTTTGCTTTATAACAGGTGCCCCAGCCACTACAGCACGGAACTCCAGTGTTCATTACACTCTGGATGGCAGATGGCTGCAGCTACACTGCTGTTTTTCCTACTCCGGCATTTTTTCAAGGAGGAAATTGTGTGGACTATCTACCCCCTCCTACGCGGAGTTACAATTCCCAACTCCGGACTAACTCCCCATACCCCAGAGGCGTTTCTCAGTGGTTGACAGAATCCCAAGCTAGCATATTTCAGCACCAAGAATCAGATTTTAGATTCCCAGGCCTGAAGGGATCTTTGTGATCATCTAGTCTGACAGCTACAGAGCTGCCCCATAATAACTCCTAGAGCAGAGCGTTCAGAAAAACACCCAGTCTTGATTTAACTGTTTTATTTAAAAATGGTCAGCGCTGGAGAATCCACCACAACCCTTGGTAAACTGGTCCAAGGGCTAATTATCCCCATTGTTAAAAATTTATGCCTAATTTCCAGTCTGCATTTGTCTAGTTCAACTTCCAGCGATTGGATCATATTCAATCTGCCACTCTGAAGACTCCAATATGAAATATTTGTTCCCCATGTAGACACTTACAGACCATAATCTTCCCTTTGTTAAAATAAATAGGGATAGAGTTCCCTGAGCCTATCTGTAGAATTAATATGAAATTAAACAACTGGAGTTCGCTTAAGTTTGGTTGAGGAAATATCTGTGTTGTAAAGAACAGCCCTGAATAGCAAGTAGAAGGAAGGCCTTGAAACTAATGAGTTAAAAGGCTAGAAGGAATGGAGCAGGAAGGATGTGTGGTTCAAAAAATAATTAACGAGATAATAGAAAGTTTCAAAAAAGAAGGCATCTGACTCATCAGGATGCCTGCAGATGGTTTTAAATAGGACCAAAAAGAATCTGGCTTCAAAGCAGCCAACATGGTCCTTCCCATCCCACATACCACCAGTTCTCTTAAAAGTAAAGTGTATGTGAACCAAGTACAACAAAATACACTGTTGGGCAGGAGGAAAGAGGGGAAGAGATAAAGAGGAAAGATCTTGAGGAGAAAGGAGGTTGTCAAACTTACCTGAATTAAAATTGAAAATTAGGGGGAACGGTCTCAAATTAGTTGTTAGCTAACGTGTCATTGGCCATGACACCATTTGTTTGTTGAAGGGTATAAAAAGTCATGAATTTGAGGATTCTTTGCCAGACTCTACCTGATCTGGAGCATGCCCGGATGAGAGGGCTTTCTCTAGGCCTGGCCTGTTTGTAAATCTCTTGATCAAATGTTCATAAATGTTGTGTTACTGTTTGGCTGTAGTAAAAGGCTTACTGTTTAGGCTTTTTAGGCATGTTTAGAGCAGTTGTATAAATACTATTCTGCCTTTGGATTTAACAAGGAAATTTATGCTTAAATTGGTGTCTGGTGGTCTCTTACATTAATATCGACAACTTCTAGTATTAATAATTCCAGCATTATAAGGCATTTTTCCAATTCTTTAATCACTCTCAGGGCTCTTCAATTTATCAACATCCTTCTTGAATTGTGGGCACCAGAACTGGACATCTTATTCCAGCAGTGGTCACACCAGTGACCTCTCTGCTTCCTCTCGAGGTTTCCCTGTTTATGCAGCCAAGAGAGCACATTAGCTCTTTTGGCTACAGCGTCACACTTGGAGCTCCTGTTCAGCTGATTATCCACTCCTCTTCCCCCCAAATCTTTTTCAGAGTTACTGCTTCCCAGGCTAGAGTCCCTCAGCCTGTAAATATGGCCAATATTCTTTGTTCCTAGACACACACATTCACAGTTAGCCGTTTTAAAATGCATATTGTTTGCTTGCACCCAGTTTACTAAGCAATCCAGATCTCTCTGTATCAGCAACCGGAACTCCTCATATTTATCGCTCCCTCAATTTCGGTCTCATCTGCAAACTTCATCAGTGATGATTTCATGTGTTCTTCCAGGCCACTGATAAAAAATGTTAAATGGCATAGAGCCATGGACCCCACTAGAAACACATCCACTTGATGAAAGTTCGGTTTACAATTATATTTCAAGACCCATCAGTTGGCACGTGTGAATTAAACAGTGGCCATGTTTATCTGATATTGGTCTAGTTTATTTAATCAAAATTGTGTGTGGTACCAAGCCAAAAACCTTGCAGAAATCTAAGTATCTTATGTTAACACTATTGCCATTCTTAAAAAACAAACTTTAATCTTATCCCCAAAAAAATAAATCAGTTTGACAGAATCAATTTTCCATAAGCCCATGTCAATTTGCATTAAATTACATTAACCTTTTTAATTGTTTATTAATCAAGCCCCATAGCATCTCGTCCATTATCTTGCCCAGGATCAATATCAGGCTCACAGGCCTATAATTACCCCGGTCATCCTGTTTACCTTTTGTACATGCTGGCTCAAGTTCCAGTCTCTGGAACTTCCCCAGTGCTCCAAGACTTATTGAAAATCAACTCTAACGGCCCAGCCAGCTCACTTAAAGCTTTTGGATTCAAGTATTTGTACCTGTTGATTTTAAAATGTTTAATTTTAGCAGCTTCTGTTTAACATCCTCCAGAGATACTAGTGAAATGAAAAGAGTGTTATCACCACGTGACCATACTATATCATTTATTTTTTCCTAAATTCAGAACAGAAATATGTATTGAACCATTTTACCTTTTCTATATTATTACTGATAATTCTACCTTTTCCATCTACTAATGGACCAATACCACTGTCAGGATACTTTTTGTTCCCAATATAGTTAAACTCCTTTTTATCATTGTTAACTCTGCTGGCCATAGATTGCTCACGTCCCTTTGCTTCCCTTATCAATTTTCTACACTTCCTAACTTCTGACTGATATTCATTGAAATTTACATTCATATGTTGCACATATCCTTGCAATGCCTGTGCACCAAAGTCGGTGCTCTTTCCCTCAGTGGTACCCATCAGGATGGCACAGGCATTCTCTGCTGCCTCACACCACTGCACAGTGGCATAAAGGGTGGATTCACCCCAGACTCCCCTCAGTTCCTTCTGACCACACAGACTCCGATACAGGGGAGAAGGAAAGTGGGTCGTGGAATGGACATATGCCACACATCTTGAGATACTACTATTATGGAACAGGTTAGTAACCATTTCTTCTTCAAGGGATTGCATGTGTCCATTTTACTTCAGGTGACCCATTAGCTGCTCAAAACAGAGGTGGGGTTTGGAGTCTATCTGAACAATGACTGAAGAACTACGCGTCCAAACTTGCAGCATCTCTTGAGTGCTGAGATCTAGCATAACGATTAGTTAAGGAATGTACGAATGACCAATCTGTAATAGGTACTTGCAAAGCTGTGGAAGCTGCTTGAGAATGTCGAGTGTGCCAACACCCTGCTTTGTGGGGAGGGGGCGTGCACTGGCAATGTCGTAGAGACAGACAGACAGACAGAAAGATTGAAATCCTTTGTGCCCAGTCTGGAAAACTTTTCTTCCTATCTGCAACAGACATGAACGGCTGGGATGATGATCTGAAAGACCGAATTCTACCCAAGTAGAACATTTTAGTGCTGAGATGTCAAACATATGGTCACAGACTTGTCCCCGAGACCACTTCATGGAGCCACCGGCAAGTGAATCTATTTTATTGACTTGATGGATCTCAAACACACACACAGTAATCAGGCAGCCAATATCCAAGGGGGATACTTCAGATACAGCTTTGTGCTGCGCACAGCATGGAATAAAATCCTCCACATGTGAACAGCACAAAAGAAAAATAGCTTCTTTTACTATTTAATCAGTGTTAACCTCAGAACCTCATTTGGGAAATGCTCACTAGACCCCAATGCGAGTTTGAGATGGTTTTGTTGTAATTGAATTTAGTGCAATTGAAAGGTAGCCAACATTATTTTAAAGCTAAGTTACAGTAAAATGATAACACACTACCTTGTACATTATTTATTCAGGAACAGATTAATATTCAAAGAACCCAGCTAAAGGTTCAGGCTCACTGCCTGGGGAGCCATCCTTCTCAGAGTATGCCAAGAAGGACGACCAAACTTCTAAATCCCTGTCCTCCGTCTGCACTTCTTTTGTGTACATATTTGGTAGGAAAGCTTTTGTATTACAAGGCCAGTCCATATTTTACTCTACCAATCCCAGCAACCCCTTTGCCTCCATAGTAGCAAAAATAGGATGGCTCTTAATTGGAGTCAAATGTCATCTATAAATAATTTATAAAAACTTTATGAGCTACACCTAGAGAGAGAGATCAGGAGAACTGAAGAGAAGAACCCAGTGTTTATGAGTGGCGGTGAAAAAGGCTGCAGGAGTACTGTGGGACAGGTAATTAGGTAAAAGGCGGAAAGGAAAAGGATTTATTGCATGTGTCTGCCGCTGCCTGCTCTATGGCTTCCAATCAGTGGGTCCTAAAGAGATGGAAGAAAGGAGAAAACAGGTAGTAAAAAACAACATACGGAAGACAATGACAGGCAAGCAGCGAGTAAACATAGTGTGCATGGAGGACATTGAAGGAAGATGAACTTGGGACTCTTAGCGATAGTCTGGACAGTGCCCAGTTGAGGTGGGCTGGACATGTGATAAGAAGAAGAGAACAACCAGCAAAGAAATCTTCCCAGTTCTCTAGGATTTCATGAGACTGTGTATAACAATGACTATCTATTCAGCAGGCTGCCATGAACAACCATGGACGTGGACAACCACAATTCTGGCATTTCCTAAGTTTTGTGTGCTTGACTTTGCAACCTTCATGCTCTAATGTAGCTTCTATAAGTCATTTAAGCGGAGGCTGTTGGCAAAAAAAAACCCCAAAACACGACGGTTTTTCCATTTCTGACCATAGCAAAGCTGAACACCGTTGAGCACACTCTGACTCCAGGATCATCGATCCCCCCAGCTAGTGAGGACCAGCCTTTAGACACTGATGCAGAACATTCATATTCAGTATACTCTGCAAGGTTAAACACACTTTTTTTCCAAAGCGGTTCAAACATAAGTAGACCAAGAGAGCAGATGGCACAGAAAAAGAGACATTAACAAAACAACAAGAAAAAAGACCTCTAGACATTTTTCTCGCCCCTAGTTTTTTTTATTCTCTGCAGAGAACTTTCAGCTTCTCCCTATGGTTATGTGCAGCATACACTCACAGGCCCCAAATCCTGCCAAGCACTTAAGGGTACGTCTATACTACCTGCCAGATCGGCGGGTAGTGTTTGATGTATCAGGGATCCATTTATCGCCTCTTGTCTAGATGCTATAAATCAATCCCCAAACACGCTCCCTGTCGACTCCGGAACTCCATCTCCACAAGAGGCGGAAGCGGAAATGACGGGGGAGCAGCAGCAGTCGACTTGCCGCCATGAGGATGGCCAGGTAAGTCGACCTAAGATACTTCAACTTCAGCCGCTCTATTTACGTAGCTGAAGTTGCGCATCTTAGGGCGACTTCCCCTCCATATAGGCCAGATCGAAGTGTGTGCATACAGTTCAGCTCGAGTAGTTCCATTTACGGCTTTATTCACCCACTTAAAAGTCAAGCGTGTGCTTGAGTAGCTCCACTGACTTAAATGGACATACATGTGTGCGCTTCTCTTTATGAACAAATGTCAGTGCTTTGCAGCGTGGAGTCACGGTTTCCCCGGATCTCAAACTACTTGAAAAAAATAGAAGTAGGCTGTCATGCTAGAAACAGTGTATTGTCTCATTCCCAGTGATAAAAGCAAGGCGCACACTAATTTCAAAATGAGCGAGATTCCAGATTGCCTGGGGTGAAGAGTCAGAATTTCTATCCAACGTTCAAAGCCTTTATTTACAGCTTCAGTTGAAGTGGGCCTAACTTCTGCTATTGTTACGCATTACAGCTGCAGACAAGTTTCTCTAAACTGTCAGTCAAAGATAACCCGGTTCTCTGGCAGAGGAGGTATGGTTCTCTTGCACTTTCCTTAAGCTGTCTTCAGAGCAAGATATTTAAGATGAAGATTTATTGCTTCACGTGGAGGTTTAAAATTTAGGGCTGGGATTCAGAGTTTTAATGTCACTTTTGAAAAATCTGTTTTGTTCGGGTTCTGTGCTCATTTAAACAGCTGGAAGAGCTGCAGTGGATTCCAACAGTCATCTAAGAATATACATCAGCAGCTACAAGATTTCACAGGCTCATCTCTCTAGGCTATGCTTGGTTTTCAGCTCCACACAGAGCAGCAGAGACACCCAAAGCCAGCTCCAGTCGCCTTCCTATTTGCAACGTCAAGGTGAGGAGCCCACAGAAATGCCTGCACGTCTCACCCATCTTACATACTTCAGCGATCAATGTTCAAACTGTGCTAAATACCATTCGATGAGCTGGCCTGCAAATCACCATTAGCTGGAACATTTGTTTTAGTAGTGACCTTGGTGATATCCTTGTTATCTGAAGGCAAGCTGGCGTGATGCAGCACCGTGAATCTTTCTTACAGCCCAGCAGAAGACATATGGCCTGTTGTTACGAAGAATAATCCCAAGAGTTTTTCATGTCAGCTGCCGGGTTTCAGCAAATCCAACATTTGACATTCCCAGTCAGTTAAGTGACTGCCCTTCCTCTCAGATACTAAAAGCCAATTAAATCTTCCTGTCACCAGATAGCTGGTGCAAAAATGCACAACTGAGTCTCTACAACCCAAACCTTATTGTCTGACATAATCGTCGGTTGCTCTAGAACGATGACAGGCATATTAGCAACATCTTTAGGGAAGAGGAAATCTTTAGCTTTTCACTGGTTCAAAATGAACCCGGTGCCCTCAACGGATTCCTGATCTGGCTGGGATACTCCTCTATCTGCGGAAATATGCCTCACCCTCGTGTCTTAAAGCTCCTTAAAAATGAAACTGCTATAACAAGCTTGACTCTCCACAGCGTGAGGAACAGAAAGCTGGCCCGTGCGCATTCCCCAGCCATTGCAAAGTAATGGTTCTCAGGATGCACATACAAGACAGAAACGCCTGCTAGACAGCTGGGCCACGTGCAAAATTCAACTACAAAAGGAGAAGCGTTGCTTCCTTTTGAGGAGCCCAAACAACGGCCATCCTCTCTTTATTTGGAGAAATAACACCTTCAATAGTAATTGTCAACAGGGTTGGCCTTTCCATGACTACCTGTCCGCTTAACGAACCGCGGCGGTAATTCTGAGATGAGGTTCCAGCCTGGCACCTGGCAGGCAATAGAAGACCTGGGCAACATCTTTCACACTCACCCTGGCATCACGCAGTTGCTCTTGAAACATAGCAATTTACTTTTCATTTAGACATCTCCTTCCTAGGGAAAGGCAGCCCACAGTGAGCCTGCAATCTGCCGCTCGGCCGCCTTCCACAGCAAGGCACAAGGAAAGCATTTAGTCTCCTCCTCACCTAGTCAAAGTGACTGCATAGCATGGTCCGCAAGAGCGGCTGCGGACAAAGTACTGCCGGAAGAGCTTCCCGAGGAAGTGAAAGAGAGGCTGGAGTAGATGCTAACGTAGTCAAGGGGAGGGGAGGAATCTGGAGTGGCTCTAAAAAAACCTCCTTTTCCCCTTTATTGTTCATTGTTCTAGCTGCTCAGATTCTCCTGTCTGCCCCTGCACCAGGCAAGGATTAGATTTTTTACATGCATAGTGTCCTTTCCACCTGTAAGCAGATCAGTACCATATCTGCCTCCCCTCCACCCAAACCCTCTGGTTCCTCTCTAATTCTCCATGAATTACCCACTCAAAGGGGCAAAATGCACCTGACCTCCTTCCCCCTCCCCCTGTGCACGCGGAAGGTAGGTCAGCGCACAAGCAAGGCCAAGATGAGTACAGGTGGCAGGATCTGGCCCAAAGCTTTCACTGTTCTCCCACTGCCAAACATCATCGGAAATACAAGAAAAAAGGTTAAGCAGTTCGCCCTTTCCCAAACCCTTCAATTTCATCTCTGTTGTAGCTGTGCCTCCTGGCTACCTTCCATTATTTCTGTCTCCCAGCAGAAGCGCTCTACAACCGCCGTGCGTCTTCCATAGATCAAAACCACTCCGCTCTTGTGAGTCAGCAGTTCCAGTTTACTGGTTTCAAAAGTGGCAAAGAAAAACCATCAGCCAACTTTGGAGGTGCAACATACATCTGTTGTTCCCCCAGCAAACTCCTCACCCCCGGGACCATTTATTTATGAACCTGCACGCTGGCTTGTAGTATGGAGCTAAAAGCTCAACTTGGTTGTTTTTTTTTTGTTTCAAAATCAAATCAAATCAACAACAACAGCCACAGATTGCAACGTTTTCCTCCGGGGCGATTCTGAGGCAAATATTTTGCTTTTGGTTCCAGACTCCTTTAAAAGCATATGGTCATTTTCTATATTACTGCTCCAAACCATTTCAGAGCTGTCTAAATGAATGCCATGTTGTGAGAATTAGTCAACAGAGCAATACAAAATCTATTTCTTGGGTACATCCCATTAGGTAATGGCTGTCCCTACTTATATGCCAAGTACACCAATGCAATGGCCATTGTACACAACTCAATCATTAACATTTAGCACTTATCAGACCTTTGTGTACAAGCAGAAAGTGCCAAGTTTTCCAAAGGAGACTCCAGAGTCAACATCTTCAGAACATGCTACAAGTGAAAAAACTTGCCTGTGAGGGTGAACAGACATCTGCACACCCCTACTCATTTCTGCATATGTAAAATCCTGTTCTGTGCACACAAGAAGCTGCCTCTGCACACAAGGTGGGCACAATTCAAAAGGCACCTTTAAAGATTTCTCTGTAGGTACATTAAAAAAGGTTATTTATAAGTAACCTCTCTCTATTTATAGGGCTCATGCGCTGTTGGGTCTGCTGGGCAGTTAGATTAGAACTAGCAGGGTTAAGCCTTGTATCTTCCATTTCCTCCAGAGTTTGCCCAGTGGAAGGGGACCAGAAGACTGAGGGATTTAACAGTGAGCTAGAGCTACACTGGATATGAAATTGCATAGCATTTAGCAAGTAGCAGTAAAGGCCCTCATATTACCATGCAGCAAAGCCGGCTACAAGAAGGGGCTGGGGAAGCGTACACTATACTGCCCACAGGAACAGCCAGGCAGACTAACAGAAAAGCTGGTGGCAGGTAATTTCATCTACCCATTGCTTAATGCTCAAATTAAAAGGCACCTGAATAAGTGTGTGTGCACAGAAGCATTGTTCGAGAGATTGCTTGGATGACTAAATTCAACTAGGAGACACTTTCACGCTGGGCAAAAATGTCAAATATTTTATACGCAATTCCCCATGCTTTCCGCAGCTCTCCTTCTCCGACTGTTGTGTTAACAGATACAGATCTGAATGGCGTAAACACCAAGGAGGGAGAAGATTTGAAAGGAAGGGGATGAAGTTAAATAAAAATTAGATTTTAGCTAAACTTCAGGAAACAGTTCCAGAGAATGTGCCTCGTTCTTTTTAACCTTTCCTCATAGGTCACGTTTTCTAAACCTCTCATCATTTCTCTTGCTCTCCTCTGGACTCTCCCCAGTTTGTCCACTTCTTTCCTAAAGTGCGGCACCCAGAATTGGACACAATGTTCTAGGGACACCTCACCAGTGCTGAGTAGAGTGGGAAAAATTATCTCCTATGTCTTCCTGTTAATACACCCCAGAATAATATTTACTTATTTTGCAACTGCCTCACACTGTTGGCTCATATTCAATTTATGATCCCCTCTATCCTCCCCCGTCCCCCACAGTGCTTCTACCTGACCTGTTCTTCTCCATTTTGTAGTTGATTTTTTTCTTCCTAAGTGAAATACTTTGCCCTTGTCATTATTGAGTTTCATATTGTTATATCCACATGCCTTATAATTCACTGAGACACACTCACCCCTCCACCACCCTCCCTCTACTTCCACATACTAAATAGCAGGGTATTGCAATGAAATCACATATTAAGGTATTTTCATAAAATCTGCAGTTCACTAGGAAGATTGGATGGCTAAAAGAGAAGCCTGCAAGTAGCTGACCTTGTTGTAGGAATCAGTGGGTGAAATTCTATGGCCTGGGTTACGCAGAAGTTCACACTAGATGATCTAACGGCCTCTTCTGTCTTCCTACATTGACTAATTATCTACGTGAACAGGATTCTGCAAACCATTAGCCTGTTTGGTGTATTTCCCTTCTCCCTCTACTTACTAATTCGGAACATTCAGTAATTAGCAAATTGACAGGAATCAGTGAGATTCTCCCATATAGAAGGTTCCAATCAAGACAGTCAGAGTCTGACAAATGAGGTTTTCCCCCTAGGCACTTTGGCTATTAGGTTGTGCTGGGGATTCCTAGATTCCAAGTGTTCGCTACCCTCCCAGTTAAGATTTATGCCTTATTTCCATTCTGAATTTGTCTAACTTCAACTTCCCACCATTGGCTCGTGTAGACCTTTATCTGCCAGACTGAAGCCCGTTATCAAATATTGTCCCCCACATAGGTACATCTGGACTGTGATCAAACCAGCCCTGCATGTTCTTCAAAATACACACCCACAAAACTGAAGTCAACGTGGTCCAGAAAAACAGCCTCCTGTTCAGAAAGAAAGCCACACTAGGCGTCGGGAAACTCCCCAAACAAAGTCTAGCCTGCTTGTTTATCTACAGCTCAACTGCAACATGTAGTAGAAGACCAGTTCTACTCCACTGCCTTCTGCTGGCACAGGTCTGCCAGTCAGGCATGCGGGAAGGTGTGATCTCCAACCGGCATGGACGTGCCAGTAGACACCCATCATAGACACAACTATAAAAGAAAAGTTGCACTTTTACCGGTTGAGCTTGTTTCCTTCCTAGGGGTGGTTTTACTAAACCAGTGCAGAATTGCCCATATAGCCACATGCACACTGGGGTGCTTTGCCAGCCTGGGGTTACCAGCATTCTACTACTGGTATTACACTCAGCATACACACGATGGGACAGTATTTATCCACGTACTTCCAAGCACCAGAGCACTGTACATGGGACAGCATCTGCTAAAGACAGGGGGGGAAAGGTGACTAGGAGAGTAGCTGGGTTACCAGCTGGCCCAGGGATAAAGCAGTCCCCACAGAGCTGCATGCTATAGGAAGTAATACTCGAAGCATTGCTAGGCCAAACATTTTTTTAAAAGTTACATGTTTTAATGTATTTACACCTAATCCTCCACTGTGTGAAGGCTTCAAAACATCAGTTTTGCCAGGCTCCTCCTTTAGCCCTCGCAGCCGTGGGGCCTGTACTATCCAGTGGAGAACATGTCACTGGCAGATACTGACCCCAGCTAACCCAGTGCCAGATTCGGGAAGAGCCTAATCAGACCATTTGTAGCCTTCAGCTCTTTGGCAGACACCGGATCTGCTGAACATGCAAAAGCTGCATTTGCTTCTCCAGCGCCATCCTTCTTATTCACCAACCAAGCCATTAAAACCAAACACACTCCATCAAGGGCCTTCTTTGAAACTGAAGGACTGAGGTCAAGTACACTTTTGTGTTACACAATACCCTGAAGTGACAGCGCACAACAAATAAACATCCTCGGAGCACTCAATCGCACGCAGCCAGGGACGGCTGGTTAGTGTCACACGGCAATATTAAAAAGAACTTGAAATCCAGGCACTGAGAGGAGAATGCGGTAGGATCATATCTACACAGCGAGGGGACCGTCTGCCCTGCTCCTGCCCAAACACTCTCCAGCTCCTTCCGGCAGACGGTGACACAACACGGCTGCTTGCCATTTTCTTTCATTTGCTGAGCCAAAGAAAAAGCAGCTCTCACCAAGGTGGCAAAACTCATGAAGCTTAAGTCTCTTCTGCAGCCTGAAAGACGGGCCTGGAAAAAAGCTTCCAGCTGCTCTCCGACTCCATTCTGGAGCTGGGGAAAGAGTAGGATGGAGGATCCCTGCTAGCAGTTAGAAGGGAAATACGGGCTGAACTGAGAGACTCGCTCAGGAATCACCCTGCTGCTAACCTGAGAAGCCTCATTTCCAAACAACGGGTGACCCTGCAAAAGAAGCAGATGAAGGGCACGACCCTGCCCCCGCGCATGGGAATGCAGGCATAGGGCAGTTCCCAGATCGGTGCAGGGGAATTAGCAAGGAGGGACTGAGTCTGTAGCTAAAAATAAGGCTCACGTTATTTAGCATCAGTGTAAACGATGGGCTGGGAAGGTGTGAGGGGATCGGGAATGGGACGGTCACTCGCGGAGCTGGCAGGGACGGATTGTTTAGTGGCCTGGGTCTCAAGAAATATTCTTAACTGTAGCTGTGCGTGTGCACACAGTACAGCCCCAACTACAGAACCGCGGCTCCGGAGCTCAAAATGGGGCAGCTCGTGCTTCCAGCTCTGGTATTTTCAGCACCCAATGGGCCGTGAGAATTCTCCACTCAGTTGTAGAGGGGCTCTCTCCACAACAGGGGGGTGTCCCGTTGTCCTACATCCTCGGTCCCTGGGCTGGCTGCCAAAGGAGCAGGCAACCCTTCCTCCTGATGCACAAAGCTGGATATGTGCAGGACTGGGAGGCAAACTTGCCTTTGCAGTGTCCTCATATTGGGGAGCAAATCCAAAGTGTAGCGGGGTCCGATGTAAGAGCCACTCTCCCTGTGATGTGCAGATCGCATCATGCTCCTAACCCTTCTTCCAGCACTTCACAGCCCTCTCCAGCCCAGGCTCCCCGCAGCCAGCTCCTGACTGGTATAGACAGCCCCATTCCACCTCCTTTCCTGACCCTGGGTCTCTCCTGTCTTCTACCATGATTAAGAGGCGGTGGAGCTTTATACACAGTGTCCTGCAGGACACAACTAGGAGCAGGCATGTGACCTACCACTACGGATCCAATTGTAAAGGGGCCAAGGTGCTCTGGGATGGATGCACACGCCTCTGTTAGGTGCAGCGACAGAGCCCTTCACCGGAAGGCCCAGAGCTCCACGACATGATGCAGGAAGGTGCCCTTTATAAATCTCTGTATGCGATCTAGTTGTTCCCCACTTCAGATTGTAGTGGCAACACAATGTATATTTAGCCACCACGTTTGGTTAAACTTTAGCCTCCTGCTCCCACTGTTTCTATTTTTAACAAGCATTCTGGTGCATTGTAGTGTCTCCAATTCAATCTTGTAGCACTTGCTGAAATTAACCAGTTTCCATGGTAAAAAAAAAAAAAAAAAAAGAAGTTAGACCTTCCAGACAGGCCTGAAGAGCACTGGCAAAATCATAGCAGGGAATCTTACAACATGACTGCACCATGCTTGCCCGTCTTCCTTGTACGCAGCAGGATTCGCCAAGAAAAAATGTAAATCGTTCATTAAACCACCACTAGGGTCTGTCAGAACAGCTGGCTTTAAAAGTGGCGGATTTCCACACTAATTGTTTTATTATTTTTCAGTAAGTAATTATACTTGATATTGTTTCCTTGTCCACTTCATGTCATTCCTTCCTGGGAGAGCTGCAGTGATTGCTGCCAGGCTGACCATGCAAAGCAAAAGGGAGGCGTGAAATGGATTGAAATGGTTTTTTTTCTGGGGGCAGGAGAGGGTTTGACAAACATATGCGTAATTTTAATTAAATCCGAGAGCTAATGTTGTGATTGAAATTCTTGAAAAATATGTATTTTTTTCTGATGAACACCCACGGCATTAAGATAATCAGGGATGACTTTGTATATTAATGACCAAGAGAGTCTAAATTGTAATCGAGGCGAATTCTCATCAAATATTGGAGTAATGGCTAGGACTGGGTTGTGGTATGATAATCAAGATGATGAAGGGGAGTCAGGATCAATAGATTCTTTAGGGCTCAGAGAAACCCTGTAGATTAGCCACCCACAAAGACAGGTTTTTAAGAACTACAACTCATCCTCTGACAGTTAGTTCATCACCGTGACAAAAGATGAAATGATCAGCTATTTCATCAAGGGTCAGTGTTTTAAGACGTATCGCTAGGGACAACAAAACAGTCAGCGAGGTCTCCTACAGCATGATTCAAACTAATTATTTTAGCACTTAGGAGTACTTGGCAAGGGTTAACGAACTCTTGGAACAGCAGGTTAGCCAGTGCAGCAGGTATATTAAATATGAACATTTTACAGATGGGGAAACTGAGGCAGTAACTTAGTCAAGATACCAGAGGCAGCTGGGCGCACAGCTGGGATGACAGCTCAGGTTTCCAACCCTCTGCTTCAGCCTCAGCACTTCTATTGTGACACTGAGGTGGTTTTCCTTCAACTGGCAACAAGTTACCACCTATCTGAAGGTCTTTATTATAAAACCTCAAAACTATACAAATAGTTCACAGGACTGCAATAGTGCTGAAATTCTAGATTCATGTGAAACGGCAGCAGTTTCGCAGGCTAAACAATTATCAGCCAAAAGAGTCAGTGGAATCTCTTCTCAAAAGCTTTGTTACGCATACAAGAGACAAACAGAATATTTATTGAGGGGCAATTTGCACTCAAGGTCTGCCCCCCCACGATTAACATTTCAAGCAGAGGTTGCATTTTTACCGGCAAGCTGGCTCACCAGTGTCTCCCCAATGACTTCACATTGCAAACCCATAAACAGGAGATCAGCTGCTGAATTTACTTACATCAGAAGCAGGACCTTTATCAGCACCCGGGCAGGAGAAAGTAACAAATTCATGGCACCGCTTGTGTACAACGAAGCAGCAAACTGCAAAGAGAAATGCAGTGAAAATGTCAATCAAAAGGTAAATGAAAGGCTTGTAATAGTTTCATAAGGACGTGAGGCTTTTCCACAGGTGCACTGAAAAAGGCTGGATCGGGGTGGCCAACCTGAGCCTGAGAAGGAGCCAAAAGTTACCAATGTACATTGCCAAAGAGCCACAGTAATACATCAGCAATCCCCCCTTTCCCCACAAGCTCCACCCCACCAGCTACCAGCTCCTCCCACCCATGGGCAGCCCCGCCGATCAGTGCATCTCCCTCTCTCTCTGCCCCTCCCGATCAACTGTTTTGTGGTGCGCAGGGGGGGGGGGCAGTGAGGGCAGGGAAGGTTCAGGGAAGGAGGCGGAAAGGGGTGGAGTGGGGGCAGGGTCTGTGGCAGAGCCTGGGGTAGAGCAGTGAGCATCCTCCCCAGCACATTGGAAAGCTGGCGCCTGTAGCTCCAGCCCTGGAGTCGGTGCCTAGACAAGGAGCCGCATATTAACTTCTGAAGAGCCGCACGTGGCTCCGGAGCCACAGGTTGGCCACCCCTGCCCTGGGTCATTCCATTTCATTTTCTATTTCTTTGCAAGACGTGCCTCATTATCAGAGCAGTTTTTCACAAATGTTGTTTTCTATCAGCAGTCAGAATTAACAGCGTTGTTCAGCGATTTCTCAGCAAAAAGACACCCACAACTCCCCAGGCAGGTCATCTTTCAACAAGACCACGGTGGAATTTAAGAACAGCCTGTTGCGTGATATCAACAGAGATCGCGTTTCAGTGCAACTTCACTGACGTGAAAAGCTGACTGAGCATCATAAACAACTAATGGAAAGCGTGGATCACATCTACATCCACTTAACTTAGTATCGCTGATGTTGGATGCTCTGAAGTTACCTCATGTATAAATCATCCTGCCATGCTCTGACTCCCACCTCTCTCAAGGTGAACGCACACCACGGGAGAGAAAGAGCATCAGTAGATATGTACAGCATGACAGAGATTTAACTTTAAAGGGGTAGGCAGATACGTTTGTGGGAGGAAAACGCTTCTCCAGCACCAGAGGCTCAGTAATTTGCCATACTATGAAAGCAGTTGTCCTTTCCTCTTCTATCTTTTATATTTCACACGAGGAACCCATACATAGATTTAGGGCCTGTGTGTGGAGGTCTTCTCTCTAGGAATATCACAAATAAATTAGTCACACTATGCTAAGGCCAGTGTCTTCAAAGCCAGATGCCTAAAATTCCAGCAAAGCACTTAAGAACATGCCTAACTTTAAACATGCATGTCACGCCATTGAAGTCTATGGGACTACTTGTACTTAAGAGTTATGCATGTGCTTACGTGGTTTGCTGGATGAGGGCTGTATACAGGCAGCGAAATCAAAGTGGCCTGGCCAATTTAACTGTAGGTAACTAATTTAACTGTAGGTACCCAGGGGTGAAAGTGTTAGCCTCAGGGCTTCTGTACAGCTCCAAGCTTTATCCTGGCTTACTGAAAACAACAGATATTTACTCCCATCTTACACAACAGTCACACCAGCATCTCTTGAAGAAAAACAGAGACTTAAGGATACTCTGAGTTGGATACCTAAGGTGCAAACACTGGCAAATTGTGACGGTAAAGAAACCAAGATGTGACAAGGCATTAAGCTCCAAGTTCAATGTAGTATTGCAAACAAGATTGGGGGATGAAGGGAGGGAGCTGAAAATAGTAGGTTTGGAAGTATTTGGCTGTACTGTTGAAAGCCCCCGTGTTTAAATGACTGCACTTTACAAGGGCACAGATGGCATATAGTGGGGTACCCAGCACTTTACTGGAGCTTAGTGGTGGGAACACCTTGTATGGCTGGGCCCTACATTTACAAAGAAAGGAGCTTTTAATTCAACCACTCTTCTCTCCGATCAACAAATGTACATCCCTAACAGAACCGCGTGAATAACCACCAGCAGACAACACAAAGGTAGTCTCCGTCGGCTTCCAGATTGCAATTTTCTCATGTTCATCAAGGCACATGTGTTTTAAACCCTGAGGGGAGTGATCATGAATATTTGACATTTGAATGGTGTCGCTAAGTCCTATTGAACAAAGACGTCACATGACCTTGTTTCTGTTCTGAGCAGAATGAGCATTCAAGCTTAAACACCCCGCTAGGTGCGGATGTGAGGGCCAGCATCCTGGCTGACACCCCAGGGACTGAACCAAGGATCTGGAGAGCTACATCCAGCAGCTGCGACAAATTGAGCTAAAGAGCCCAGACTCTGTTGGCAGGGTTTCAGCAGACTCATGACCGCTGCAGATTGAGCACAGAGGGGTGTGAATCTTGAACAGGCACCAGTAGCCATGAGCAGGGATCCAACCAAGGACAGTCAGCATCAAACCTACAGGCTTCTACCGCTTGAGCTAAAGGCCAAGTCACTAAGCTTGGAGTCAGTGGCAGTCTCTTCTAAGGCTTGGTTACAGAAAGCAGAAGGAGACGATCACATTCCTAAGGCAATATCTTATACAGGCACTTCCCATGCAGATTGGTGCATGCCCCAAATTTAAACTACAGTGTCTGAATTTGACATTTCACAGAAGAACCAACCCACAACAGAGCACAGCGCTGAGGGATTTGAATGAGTAGTTGCAGAAACTGTGTGTTAAATCCCTCAGCTCTACCAGTCACCAGCAGTTCCTGGGTTAAACAAAGTAACTGTGGCAAGACAAGACGCCCAGTGAAATGTTGCTTAGCCAAATGCACCCAGTCTCCTGTGTCTTCTCTCCCTTCCATCCTCGCCCAGCTCTGTACTACCTATGAGGTTTTCAACAGGCACGGTCAGCTCTTTAGCTCTAACTGGGGGCATAAGTAGAACTGAACGGCAGCTGTAAGAGTCTGTTACCCCAGCCCTGTGCTCTCGAGTACAAAAGCTGGGACTCTTTACTAGCCAAACCACTCAACCAAGCTGCTTCCCAGCCAAATTAAGTCCTTCTCCCCCACACCCCCACTTTGCCAGCTGGGAGACTGGGGTTACCCAATGCTGCCACCATTCGGGTGTACTTCCAATACCTTGGCGGGGCCCCCGAACTTCCCCTTTACCCTAACTTTGTCCCCCTCCCTGGGAGCCAAAGTCAGACACCTGAAGGCTGCTTCCCCTCCCCCTTCCCGGCTGAAGGCAGAGGCAGACTTCCCCTAACCCTGTCTCCCTCCCCGAGAGCCAGAATCAGACACCTGGGGGCCATTCACCTCCCGCCCTCCTCTCTTCTAGTTGAAGAGTCAGGCACCGTTCCTCAGCTGATAACCTGAGCTGATCTGTTTACCTACTCCCTTCCCTTCTCCCTTCCCAGACTAGAAGCAGAGAAAAACCTTAAGGGAATAAAACCAAACGTTTTATAACTAACAAGATTTAATAAAGAAAAAGAATAAACAGAGATACAGTACACTTCACAATCTGGGGTTCTCTACCTCCCTTCTAAAACGGAAAGAAACACCCCAAAAAGGCACAGGCTTAATATATCAAAGATCACTTACATCAGCTAAGTAGAAATATAAGGAGGAAACGCTGAGTCATCCCCACAGCTAGAGATGCTCATGAACTCTGGCCCCTGCTGCATGGCCAGCCAAAACGAAACTCCTCCCTTCCTCATGGTCTTGAGGCTCTGAGGACACTCTGTCTCAGATAACATAGCCCCACCCAGGCCTTTACACTTATGACAGCAGCCGTTAACTTGCCATGGTCTCTGGCTAATGAGGAACGTGTCTGGGTTGCCTTGAAACCCAGACGACGACTCTTTTGGCCACATCACATTAAAACTCCATACGAGTGAGCCTCTTCTCTCCTAAAGCACCACTCCTTCCCCAGAGCAGCTCTGAAATGAAATTCAAGAGCAAAAGAAAACACATGGTGCAAAAAGCTCAACAAAGAATCCTGGAAGGTATGAAAAAGAGAGATGGGAAGCAGTGGGGTGTGCAAATATGAAAACGAAGGCTTGATTACATGGGTACAGGACTTCTTTTTTGTAGGAACAAAGCACAGAGCAAGTGAAACCTGCAGCTAAACCTCTCTGTGTAGCTAGATGAAGTGGGGTGTGTCCCTTCCATTTCCCAACATTTCATTATGAAAAAAGTGAAGGTAGATGGGTTTTTATGAGGGGCACAATTACTGCCAGTAATTCCTTCCCCCCTGTAGGAATGTGGATTGGCTCCTCCACCCCCTGCAAGTATCAGTCTTCTTGAACTACTGAGCTTCCTTCAAAGTGTCTCCTCTCTCCCTGTTACTCATCTGTGTACAAAGGCAGCACAATCCGGGAAGCAGGAAGGAAGAAATTAAGACTCTATTAGCAACGACCTCTCTGAACCTGGTACAAATTAAAATAGGCCCCGAAGACACACTCAAGATGTTGCACGATGAAGGATAAATTCCATGGTGGCTTTTTTGCTTGGCTGTAACTAGTGAGTTGTTACTGGACTGAGTAGCCTTTTGTGGTACCGCCTTCCTTCCCACCCTCCAAATATGAAGGAAAAAGTCAAAACTCTGCTGTTGAATGCAAGCTCCACTCTGAAAATCTAGAAGGCATTCAGCAGCGCTCTCTGCCCAATATTGTGTTCAGGATCATCAAATCTAATTCATGCGTTGCCTGGCTCAAGGGAATCCACACTATAAATTTGAGTCAAGTAGTTTGGATTGAGCCTATATTCAAGATGTACTGGAATGGTATTAAATGTCACTTCTTATAATAAGCAGATAGCAATAGACCGCTGACAACAAAAGCAGTGCTTGCCAACAATGGACAATAAAAGACAGAGCCACTTAAAAAGTGTGGATTAGAATGGAGACAATGAAAAGATAAAGCTGTAGGTTGGTGCTTTAAATTATTAGTGGCCAGTTTGTTAAATGTCTTCGATTCTATTAATGGGCTGGATTCAGTTCACTTTCCTAACTGTGTATTTCACTTCAGCTTCACAACTGTTAATACCGTGAAGCTGGACATTCAAGTGGGGACTGGATTACGCAGACTTGACAGTATGTCATGGAACTTTTCAACCTTATTGAGCTGCCCCAACTAGATTCTTCAACTTCCTAATAGCCGAGTGCTCTATGCAGAATGGCTGAGTGCTCTAAAGTCTAGTTCCTAGACTAGTCCCCACTCACCCACCTATCTAACACCCCTATGAGAGAAGCCATTGAGACTGAATTCTCCTTCAGAAGGTCAGATCTTCTGGTTGGGTTGAAGCAGCCCAGCAGGATAGTGTGGAGAAAATACCACAGGCAGCCACCACAGCAAAGAATTTGGGCTCTGGGTCGAGGACTCCAGTCTCCATCAGGCAACTTCAACCTGCATTAGAACTTCTTGATCTTTTATACTGAACTCGCCAACCCAAACAGGGGGTTCTCATTGCTGCATGCTCCCCATTGCTGTAGACGCCCTGCCGTCCCCAAACGGTCCTCCCCACCAACCAACCCCATTCAGCTTCAAACCATCAACTTAGCACACTTGGTCATTCTCACAGCACTCACCAACACCAGCCAGGAGAGCCCCAGCAAGAGAGACAAAGGACTAGGCCGGACGCAGATGCCTTTGCCTTCACTGCCTCTTTCCCTGACTAGTCGTTAATCCTCCCAGTCTTAGAGTGGAGTCCTAAAGAAATGAATAACAGGAGATGATCTAGTTCTCTTCTCTGATTCCAACACGGGTCACACAATTTGGCCACAAATTTGACTTTTAAATGTTTCCCACTGTTTTGTTTGGGGTTTCTTTTGGTTACTAAGCCAAGATGGATGAGTCCAGGATGAAGTGAAGAGATCCCTGGCCAGGAGGAAAACGGCACAGACTTGGGAGAACTAATTTGCATGTGGAGAAAAGCAAAGGGCAGCAGTGCAAGCTGCATTTACAGAGAGATTCATCCCCTGAATCCTGCCCATGGAGCAGAGAGATACTCACCCATACCTTCATTTGCTTTTTCCATTTCTGCAGCTTCCCCTCAGCCCCTCCCCACCCAGTGCATCCACTAAGTCCATCTTGCCAATCAGACCACAGCGCCCGCTCTTCGAGTCCCTCCCCCAGGACTCTTCACTGCCTCAAGATTAAGCATCTTGTCCTAGACGCAAGAATCAGTGAAAGTGCCCCCCTCCCTACTCCCTTCCGAGTGCCCCTCCAATGCCAACGGCTGGATCAGCCATTTGTCAGCATCTCCCTCCGTTGCTTTGACGCTTCCCTGCACCAGGGCTGTCCTGTGTGTATGGAACCCCCTTCCAGACCTCTCCCCGCAGGGCACGCTTCCGATGCGACACAAGAAAGGAGTCAGACACTTATTTATACAGACACAGAGGCTGCTCTGCCATGCTGTGCTCTCACCTCTGCAGAGTGATCCTCCCACTGCAGACCCTGCTCTTTCTCCCCCTCTAGCCCCTTCCTCGTGGTGTGTCTGACGCTGGATTTTAAGTTTTTGCAGACTGGCATCACCCCTGACTTGCTTTTATTGTGAGGACCTGCTACATTTCTTGGGGCTGCAAACGCAACCATTAAAACGTGGCTGGGCAAAATGACTAACAAGCCAGAAAGATTTCAGCAAGAGACTGTGCCAATTTAGCCTCCAAGTAAGGGAATGCCAGAGCAGATGGCATCTGGCCGTACGGCCTTTACCTTTGTGGATACAAAAGGTAGCCTCATTACTGGACACCTGGAATACCCCAATTTCCATCACTAATGCTGGTTTAACATTCACGTTCATTTCCTCGCTAGCTCGGTTATAGGGTTCATTTACAATTTCAGACACATGGGGAGGAAGCTTAAAGATCTCCTGAGAGATTAACAAGTTGGGTGGGAGTTTTGGGAGTGCTCCTGATTTGCCCTAACTCTGCTACAACCCCCTCGCTGTCTTCAGTGGGAGCGGAAGGAGGCCAACAGTGAGCACTCTTGAAAAACCCACCCCCTGGGTACACAGCACTTGCTCTTTCACCTGAAGACTGCTTGGTGTTGCAACTTCAACCTGTTTATATATCCCACCCACCAGCCTTGGAAAAATTCCACCCAAACCCTTTCCTTTCTTCAACAGACTTTAAATCCGTGCATTTTGATATTGTATAACAGGCTAACAAGTTCATTTGGCGAGCTGATCCTAGGAGCTTTTATGAAGTCACCTTTATGTATCTTTCTTCAAAAGAAGAAATAAAAACCAACTTCAAAGCCACCTCTGTCTAAAGCTGTTCATCCCCTTAAGCTGTTCTTCCCAGGTTAGGACACCCCTTCCCATGCCAATAAAGTGTTGAATCGGAATACATTTCTGGACCAAATAAATCTGAGGAACACCATATCCAGTATCGGATTAAGCAAGATGCAATGAAGGTTAGAAGCCAGGTTGAAAAAGTTTTGTTGCTTTCACCTTAGAATACTGGAACAGGGAAGGATTTTACAAACTTGTTGTAGGACAAGGCTAGGTGAGGAGGGAAGACAGGAAGGGAAAGAGAGGAGGGTAAAGGTTGGAGATAGAATGGAATGCAGGTGAAAGAATGCTTAAGAGGAGAGACTGTGAGAGTAGCTGGAGCTAATAGTCCATGAGCAGAAGGGAAACCAAGACACATCAATCTGAGGCTCAACTTTGGCCTGTGGCCCTTTCTCTTGTGAAGTAAGGAAGGAAAGCACCACACCTTCATTTTAAGTTTCCCGCTACATGAGCGGCAGAGGTGTTGAAACATCCATTTCTAGTGGCAAGAGAAGCTGGAAAGCCTAGGTCTGCTCCATCCCAAGTTTTGTAGGACAGCCTCTCCCCATGCTCTTTTGAGGTTTCATTGCAGAGTTTAATAATTAAGGAAGTCATTAAATATAAATACACAGCTAACACCTCCTGGCCTTTCAATGGGATCCTGCAGGGCACATTAGCAATGCAACATTCTGCCACCGAACAGAAAAATAATTATGGTGCCTTCAAAATGTTACATGTCACAGCTCAATGAAGTCAGCGATACCCCCATTGCTGTTGCAAATAAGCGGAGAAATCATCTTTGTGGTAGCTGTATTGAGCAGCAGCACAAAGCTTTTCAATTGGAACACCAGTTGCGTCCATAACATAGATTGCTGTAATGGAAATCAATGGGGGGGGGGGGGACAAAAAAAATCCCTATGAAGGTGTACCCCTCACTTACACATGTAGGGCCTGATCCAAAGTCAGTCAATGGGCAGCTTTCCATTGATTTCATTGGGCTTTGGATAAAGCCCTTGGGCCCCAAACCTGCAAACATTAAAGCACATGCCTAATTTTTAAACGGAACTAGTTACGTGTCCTCTCTTGCAAATGAGTAATGAAGAGGATTGCTCACATGACGAAAGTTACGCAGGCGCTAATGTCTTTGCAGCATTGTGCCATGATTCTTACAAAGCTGCACCCCACCGAACACAGAAGACAGACGATGATGAGAGCTATCCTCGGGTGACTAATCCAGCGCTTTACACGGGAAAGGAATTACTCAGTTTCCACTCTGCTGAGCAAAATCCAAGGTCTGATTTTCTACACAGATGTCCCACAAGGAGAAAGCCCAATCAGGCAACTAAACATCTATACGCACTGGGACCGCCGGGAGGCACTCTTTGCGCCAGTGTATTAATTTCATTACACTTAGGAGTTGTAAGATTGCATCTTCAGCAGTTTACAAATTACAGTACAAGCAACAGCTTCCCCAGGTCTCTCATTAGACAGTTAATTTGTAGATCTTATATGGATAATAAAGTCATCAAACCCCACAGATAAGCTGCACAGATTGTGAGCAGTTTGTAGAATCAAAAACAAACATTACCCAACATTCCTTTATCATTTACCACTGCTTAATGCAGGAATGTTTGCTGGCCTGATAGTCCCATTCAGTGAACATATGTTATCTGTAATACAATCATTGAGGGGAGAAAACACCATCTTACACACACCCCTCAGATTTTAAGAAATCTTGTTTAGGAAACGTACCATTTTCCATACCTGAACACCTGTCCCTCAGAACTGACAGCCTCCATCTGGCTGTGGCCAATATGGATGCCTCACAAGAAGATAAAAGTCACCTCTTTGCACCAGTGCAATACCGTACACACGGGTGTGAAGGAAGGGAGGGAAGATGTTTTCCGGGTAGTGGGGAAATCAGATTAACCCTGGGGTCCAGCATCGTTTCATTCAAGATCTTGTGAAGCCTGTCTTGTAGCGGAGACCAGGAGGGCTCTAGATCAGGTGGCCAAACTAAAGCGTAGACAGAGTTTGAACTCCGTCAACCCCTTGAATTTAACAGGCTGCCCTCCAAGACCCATGCCTTCGGGGTGCTAATTCTGCCTCTCTTTAAACTGCCGCTCCTTATAGTCATGACAGAATTTCAGTAGAATGTCACTAACTGGGGAGAAGATGGCCCTGACTCTGGAAAGCTGGGAGCAGCACCCAGTTAGCCCAGGACAGCAGCTCAGAGAGTACTATAAACCCCTCCTGGTGACTGAAGGCATCTTCAGCACAACTCCAGGCTTGGAGTTCAGACACAGGCCCACGATAGACCACGTGCAGCAATGGACACCTACTCACAAAACAGACAACGGCAGGCCAGGCCAGTTTGGCATGAAAGTGAGCCCCAGAAGTGATGGGCCACTTAACAGCAGTGCTGTGTCCGTGATCCATATACAAGCAGCACTGGGAACCTAAATCACGATGAGTTAGATAACCAGGTCCAGTAAAAGTCCGACAGTAAGAAGACAAGACGTTTCACTCAAGAAACACCCACACAGCCAATTTATGAACAGTGCAGCAAGAAAACAGTCAATTTGACAGCTTCCCTATAACGAAGGTTTTAGCACAGAAATAATGTGTTCCAAGGTCCTGCTCTCCGGCAAAACACCCCAACAGCAGAACTCCGCAGCAGCAAGACACCAGGGTATTTGCAAGCCTGTGTTACTCTGGTAAGAAAGAAGGCAAGTGTGGAAAGTAATAAAATCACTTTCGTAATAAAGTCAGCCTAAGATGAAACCTGTAACAATTCCCAGGGAAGCTGTAGAGCAGTTTCCCAAGCAAATCACAGTGGGTCTGTGTAGTGAGGTACTTTGGATTTTGCGAGACAAGGCAGACACACGTGGTTAAGTAAATAAAGTAGGTGAGTTTATTGGAAGGTCCCGGTCCTCAGCGCTGAGAGGGCTTATCAGATCAGCACGACCGCAGAAGGAGTACCCGGCACTCCGGAGCAGTAGCCAGGAAGGAAAAAAGCCCGCAGACAGCCCACAGGAGTGGGCTTAAGTACACTCACACATTTACATCTCATACATACTCATATCTCATTAATAGCAAGCAACAAACTGATTAGTTAACACTTGTTGGTTACGCAGTCCTGCCTTAGTTTCCCCATTTGGTTTCCCACGCATTCATTCTCACACAGACGGGGTAAACACTCATGCAGCTGGGAACTGGTTCCCAAACACACAGATAACAGCAAGGTCATTCTCAGTTAATACCACCATTATGCACTCTCCTGGAGTTGACTTAGAAGCGTAACTGCACTTCCTAGTGATTGCCCATCACAATATCTTCCGGTCCTAACAGTATGGTAAGACTGGGGCTGTTTTAGCGCTAAAACCCTTCTTTAGCGCTACAATAGCTCTGCCAGAACACACTTTCAAGGCACTTTTTGCGCTTTTACTGACGTTTTAAAGCGCTACCGGTAAACCTCAAAACGAGAGGAATAAAGCTTTTTGCGCTGCTGTTTTAGCGCAAGGGTTGCAATGTGTACACTCCTTGCGATATAATGAGCCTCCAGCCTCCAGCATCCTGGCCCAGAATCCCCATTGCATCCTCTCTGGCCAGCATTTAAAACTCTTCTGTCCCGTCCTCAGGTGACCCCATGTCAGAATCCTCCCCCATATTCATATAAAATTCGGAAACCCGGGCCGCTGCTGCGGCAGGGCTGCCGGGTCCCCTGCCGCTGTGGGCGGCAGGGATGCCGGGTTCCCGCCATGGCGGGCGGCAGCCCGGAGGCGGTCCCAGCCCCTGCCCCGGTCCCCGCCGCTGCGGGCAGGGCTGCGGGCGGGCTTCCTGGTCCCCGCCGGTGGCGGCAGGGCGCTCCCAGCCGCTGTCCCAGGTCCCCGCCACGGTCAGCTGCATGCGGGCCCCCCGTCCCACCGCCGAGAGTTGGCGACAGGGATGCCGGGTTCCCGCCATGGCGGGCGGCAGCCCGGAGGCGGTCCCAGCCCCTGCCCCGGTCCCCGCAGCTGCGGGCAGGGCTGCGGGCGGGCTTCCTGGTCCCCGCCGGTGTCCCAGGTCCCCAGCTGCTGTCCCAGGTCCCCGCCACGGTCAGCTGCATGCGGGCCCCCCGTCCCACCGCCGAGAGTTGCGTCGGCAGGAGCTCGCGACCCCCCAGGGAGCACTCCGCTACACACACACACCCTGAAGTTTGAGAAACCCCCCCAAATAAATGGTTAGGGAAGGGAGGTGTGTGTGCAGAGCCTGTCAGTTTCGGAAAAGAAACTGACAGCCAGAAGTTCCCTCCCTGCACACAGGTTCCCAGTCCCCCTTCGCCCCACTCCTTTGCAAAGCAGGTTGCACCCAGCTGAATGCTGGCATACCTGCCCTGTCCCGCTACTCTCACTGCCGCCAGAAGCTCTGCAAATATGTACATTCTTTGGCGCTAGAGGGATTTAATGTGTACACCCTCTAGCGCAACACCTGTAGCGCTAAATAGGGAAGCGCTATAAAAAACAGTGCTATACCCTGTAGTCTAATCATACCCAGTCTGTGCTGCCAACAAAAACAGGACAAAATTTGTTCCAAGAGTATAAATTTTAGAAAGTAAAAGTCTAGTTGCGCTACCAGGGAGGAAAGGACCTTGCTGGGAGGTCCTGCTTAGCCTGACTTCAAAGACAGAGAGTTAGATAGGTCTGCTGTAGACAGACAGGCAGTTCATTGAATTAAAGCTTGTAAATGGTAAGCAATACTGTGGGAGAAGTTGGATGGTAACAGGTGTTCACTATTGTGCAACAATATTGCTGCTAATTAATGCATCAAGCACTGGGTATCTTTCAAGCATGGGAGGTCGGCTACAGTAAGAGAGAGAGAAAGAGATCCAGGATTTGTCTACAGTGCTCCCTGCCTGGGGAGAGTGGGGGGAGAATTCGGACTGACAGAAGCTTTTACATATTCTAAGCCAAATGCCCAATATTTGTGACACAGCTAGTGCTAATTTGGAGAAGACAGCTGTAGATCATTGATTTTCTTCCTCCAGATCCCAGCCTGTTTTTTTCCTGTGTTCTCAAAACAAACTCTGCCTCTGTATAGCAACCACGTCTCATCTAGAGTAAGTGAATTAGAACAATTATCCCTAGCAGTCAACGGAGGAAAAAAACAAAAGGTCTTCAGAGAGCAGGAAACATTTAAACTCCATACCAGAAAAGACACTTTACTGGTAACGAAGAGGGCAATTGGACAAGAGACCACAATGCCCAGGAGTGCTGGAAAGCTGTGACAGGGAGATTATTTGGAAGCAAAGAGCAGACAAGTATCCATTAGCATTTTTTAGGACCAACAGGCTAAATCCAGCTACACAATGCGGGAGGGGCATGATTCATGGCAGGGCTAGCCCTGTCTCTCTGCCACTACTCTCACCCAAGCGAGGTGGAAGGAAGCTCCTCCACAGGGTCGTTTGAAAGCAATGCAAGATTGTTCCTCAATGACCCAATGCGCCATGACCTGCTGCAGCAGGAATGTCAGAAATCAGGCAACTTCAACGTGCTTTGCAATGTCTTGCAAGAAATAACTGATGTCAGCTATTCATGAGAGATGCCACCATGAAGGAGAACACAGTGGTGCTGCATGAAATGACCCTGCTCTGTTACGTGTGTCGGGACAATGCCTTTTATTCCTCCGGGTGCTTGTTTGGTTGGCATAGCCAGCAAACCCAGGAGGGCAGGAAATCCCATTCGCGTTGGATGGCTGTTGGCTTATTGTGACCCTAGCCAACGGTCAAGAGGCCGCAGTTAGATCCTGTTCCAAGCATGCTCCTTCTGCCTCTCCATCACAACCCGCCCACTCGCAGACAAGGTGCATATCTGATGCATTTCCAGAGTTCTAAATGATCCCTGGTAAAATGAGGTGCTATCTAATCCTCTGAGTTTCACCAGATTTATTTACAGCAAATGGGACGCCAGTCTTCCCCCTCCACCCCCCACACCTTATTTCTGGCTCAGAATATTTGTTTTTCAGCTGACAAAGTGTAAACCAACACAAAGGAATTTCCCCACCATATGCAGGCTGCAGCACCTCACACGCACCATCTCCGTTCGGCTGCTTTTTGAAAGCAGAGAGTTTGGGCAAGTTGCCCAAAAACACCAGGATACTGAGCTTTTTTAATTTTGAAATACAATCTTTTATTCGCTCGAATGGCTCCTGCTTTCGGGAAAACCCTCTAACGCTTAATTCCCCCTCACCAGCATGAGATGGTTTGGGAGCCTCGCTATGGAACTGGGAACCCCCCGGGCCATTAAAAACAAAACACAGCCTTCCAGTAGGGGTGCTGAAAGTCAAGGACTGTTTCCAGGTGAGTCCAATTTATATTTTAAGAACAATTAAAAAAAATAATAATGACATCACTCCGGAGGCTATCAAGGATGCAAGCACCGGGTGAGCTGCTGTAGGAGATCTAAGCTTCATTGGGAAATCTCTCCCCATTGCATGACTAGTGTAGATCTATCACGGACATTTTTATTGCTATCAGCCAAGCCTATTTAGAACAAGTCTGGTCCACACACTGATAGTTGCCTGAGCCCTGCCCAGTAGTGCTCTCATCATTGCTACCAGATCTAGTGCAGGCATGGGAGATTCCTCTCACCCCTATGCCCCAAAAAGTAGCACATGGCCAAGGACCAAGAGGGATAGCCTCTTCTCATCTGCATGAGTACCAGCAGCAGGAAGGTCCCACTGGATCTGCTCCTAGCGGATCACGCAGGGGCCTGAGTGGGAAGAATGCCATCGGTGCTATACGTCACTGCCTGGACAGGTGTTTCCGTTTCTAAAGGAGAGACCATGCAGCCTAGTGATTAGAGCACAAGATTAGTAGTTGAGATGCCTGGGAACTGCTCCTGGCTCGGCGACAGGCTCACTTGGTGCCCTGGGAAGGCTACTCTGGGCCTCAGTTTCCCCACTGGAGAAACAGAATACACAGTCCCTGCTATGCAAAGCACTCACAAGTGTGCAGCCTTAGGGGAAGGCTGCCTCCACTTGTGCAGTCACAATAGAGAGGGTGGACTACGGGGGGCAGGGAAGAGGGCAGGAGAAGGGAAGCATTTAAAATACTCATGAACAAGCTGCTATCCTGGAGGAGACCATTGGCCCGTCCAGTCCTGTACGCTGCCCCCCACCATTCTCCTACACCCAATGCATCAGAAATATGAGGGGGGGGACAAACCTATAATGCACCTGGCCCATGGTGCAATGCTGCACCTAGACAACGGATCATTCCCTGTCCCCTGCGTGCTATCAGCTTGGAGTCTGCAGCATGATATTTGATTAGCCCCATCTCCCGTACAAATGCAGTTAGCTGTCAGGAAGTCATCCAGCCCTCCTTAAAAACCCAGGCACTGTGTCCAATGACTTCCTGAGAGAGCAAAGCCTGCACAGTGACTGATGCATAAGACAGCATCGCCTTTGCCTTAATCTCCAGATATTTCTCTTTAATTGCACTGCATCACACACACACACACAGGTCTGATATTTGGGAGAGGACAGAATGGAGACACTGATCAGTTTTCACTGAGCCCTTCAAGACATGATGAATATCTCCATCAAGTCACCTCTAACTCTCCTCCTCAGAGCTATCTTGCCCTAACATTTGTTATATGGAAGTGTGACACATCATTTATGTCCCTCTTCATCACTCTTCACCTTTAAAATTGTTAATAGTCCAATGATGTAATCACAATTTGGACACTGCACTCCTCGGGTGGAAATAGGGAATCCTTTGAAACCATCTTTATAAAAATATATAATGGAGATAAAGCCAATGAGGTTAAATCAATGTTCCTCTAAAAAAAACCTATATAATTGAATGGAAAATTATACCCCTTATAGATTATTTTAAAGCACTACTTTAATAAAAAATGGTGTATCCCTGCCATAAAATTCAAAAGTCTAATTCAAGTTTTATTGGGTGTGGTTATTCCCCATTCAGTTCTATTGGCCTTTCCATTTAAAGACGTTTTCTTACACTACAAGCAGCGAGATTCAATGAAGGGGATGACTGAATAAAGATGCTCAGAATGGGGAGAAAGAAAAAAAATACCTAGGCTGGACAAACAGTAACTTTGTTTTTAAAAACCATCTACAGGCCAACTTGTTTGTTTGCTTAACATAATTTTCACATCTCTGGAAAAAGCTGTTAGAAACACGTCAGTTGTACTGCAATTGCCTGCCCAGATGTGGCAGTTATTAGTTCCCTAACACACACAAAACCAGTGGTACATGGGAATCTTCAAGTTGGAAGAAAGAGCAATTATTTAGGACAGGAAGTATTCCTTACAACCCTGACCAGTTCTTTCAATAATTCAAATCAAATTGAAAAAAAAGAGACAACCTGAGAATTTGCTTACACCAACCCTTTGGTGCTAACCCCCAGCTTTGACCAAAAATACTCTCAAGTTCTTGCAATAAGTTATCATCTTCCAGCTGAGCACCAGATTGGAATGTTGTTTCTTCAGCTTCATTTAAAAGGTCCTACAAAAATTTTATGCGCTTCACCTGCAGGTTTTTAGTGGCAATAATTAAACATTGCCCACAGAGCTCCACTGACATCAGCTGATTCTGCAACAGCATCAAAGGATGTTTTAGCCAGATAAGAGTGTTTGTTTTCTATGCTGCTCCACTAAAAGCACAAGGGTCTTTTGCTTTGTTTTGTTTCCAAAGAAGGAGGAAAAATCCATTGACACATTCAAAATACTCCCTTTATCTCCTTGCCTGCTCATATGTCTCTTGCAAACATAATTTGGTGGATGAACACGGGAGCTTTATTCTATTTATTTTAGTTACTTAAAAGCAAAACTGATGTACCTAAAGTTTTCCTTGTTATGGTGCTAATATGATGCCCAGTTCTCATCATCTCCTAGATCCAAGAGTCTAGACTCCACGGGTGACAACTGTTTTTCTGAATGTAAGAGCCAGGGCCAGCGTTAGGGGGTCACAAGCAGGGAAGTTGCCTGGGGCCCCCACCACAGGTGACCCTGCAAAACTAAATTGTTCAGGTTTCTGCTTCAGCTCAGGTGGCAGCATTTGGGTCACCAGGCTTCAACCATGCGATCAGGCGTCGGCTTCCTGCCTTTGGCCTCAACGAGTCCAATGCCAGTCCTGCTTGCAGACACCCCGAAACTTGCTTGTGGGCCCCCAGGGGCCCCGGACCCCTGGTTGAGAACCACTGCTCTAGATCTTCTTTTGAGGACACCCTTATTGCTAGATCACCTGCATATAGAACCGTCTCACCTTTCCCCATGGGGATCTTCCTGCTGACACAGTCCATCAGTGACAAATAGCAGTGGACATAGAACCAACCCCTGGCACACTCTGACTTTCAATCCAACTCCACAACATGTTTGGATCAGGGTTTAAGGTGATCTGTATAGCGCATTCACCACCGTTATGAAATCCTCAGACACACCATATTTCCTCCTTCCGTCCACTTTGTCGTATGCCATTTCTAGCTCTATAAGCCCACAAGTCATCATGTTGGTGCTCTAGGCACTTCCCTGTCCCTTGCTGAATTACAAACATGGCATCTGCAGTACCTCACCCTTTCCTAAAGCCAAGGGGAACTTGTTCTCCATTCTCCTAACCCTGGCATCCAGGGTACCTTCCTGTATCTACTGCCCATGTGACAACAGCTTCAATACTGCCACATGCCTGGATGTTTCCATTCTTACATAGTGGGACCAGGAGAGAGTTGGACCAATCTTCGAGAATTCGTTGCTATACAGCTTTAACCACTCTGCTCAACCATTTTATGCCTTTACGAATTTTCTGCTTCTATGAAAGTGTGCTCTGTAGGCCTTATGCAATTGACGGCTTGTGTGTCAAGAGTCCTAATTATCTTTTTAATTTCCCCAATTAATCCGATACCTAATTTTTGTTTCCCTGCCTTAATATTTCCCTGAGTTCTCACAAGGCACTTTGCAAGTCGTAAATTTCTCCTGTCAACATGTTTCTATCCCTAACTAGGAGTCGTATTAAAACTTAGTGCTGGGAAGAATACATAAGATCTGGCGTTACTTATTAGGCTTATTCCTCCCAATGCTATGGTAACACAAATAGTAGAAACCACAAAAAGCAACCTTTTCCTTCACAAATATTATGAAGTACAAATGTGCAGGAATCTGCAAAGAGAATTTACCCACTAGCTGCAGTCTTATAACAAAGTGGTTTGTCGGCACATCACAAAAACTCAAAGCTGAACTTTTATTCAGACCATTAAAAAAAATTGCTAATCATTGGGGGGGGGGGGAGACCCTTGTTAAAGATTCAAAGAGCCCCAACCCTTCACATAAGGGCTAGAAAGCTTCCACTCAGCATCTCAGGATCCAAGATCTCCAGCAAGAGCCAGGAAGACAACTTCGTATTCCTGACATTCCTCAGGTAAGGCACAAGACAGCACAAAGCCCACATGCTTTTCAGGTTCTCTCTGCCCTTTATAAAGCAACAACTGGGACTCTATCTATTTCACCCTCTGTAGTTGCTCATTGGTGCCTTTTAAGACTGTCATCCTGCAAGCAAACACACACACAAAACTTTACCCTCATGTGTAGTCCCACATGGACTTCAGTGGAACTCCCGATGAACCATAAATGTTTTCAGCATCAGGGCCTTTCTGCTGATGCTCCATTGGCCTCCTGGGACAGTATACAGACCTGCCATTTAGAAACCCGTTTGTGCAGATATGAGAGGTTAGCAACCTTCTCCTAACCACGTTGCTCTTTTTAGCATTATGTCACTAAGTCCGTTTCCCAAAGTCAGAACCTCCCCGTCTCTCCGTCACACCAGTCTCCCCACAGGAGTCTGCACCTCTTGCTGCTTCTCCCCTTGCCTGAAGCGCTTTCACCACCATCAGTTGCTGAGGAGATAATTGCAATGTCAAGAGAAAGGCTTAAAATTTCAAGCGAGAAGTAAGTGGCAGGAGATTAAACTGCTAAGAAACAGAGATTCTGTTTTCATGCACATATCCTAAAAACCCACGGAGGGAAGATTGAAACCTTCCACTGTATTTAGAAACCATTCTGCTCTTCAGCTGCTCTGCCAGCTCAGATTTGTTTGAAACACTTCTATTTGCTCTACTGAGACAAGCTCCAATTATCTGAGATGTTGGCCTCTCCCCTCACGCACACACCTTCTCTCCCTTTCTTCCATAAAGCACTGATTTTTTACTCTATGGACACCTGATGCCGTTGGTGCTCTCAGACTTGGGAGCAGGCAGCCTTTCAAATTATTCTCAAGGAGAAGGTTACAATCCTACAGCAGGCGACACAGGAACAGAGCAGGTGGGACCAACAATCTGTGCTATTTAAGGAGCCGAGGCCGCGAGCTATATTTAAAGAGGTGGAAAGATGTTAATGTGACATCAGAAAGACTCGCCCTGGCTCTAAGGAAAGCAGAGCAGAATTCCAAGTACTTCATCGTGATCCCTCACTTCTCAAGCTTTAATGGAGCGTTTGCTTTCATAGACTGAATAATTCAGCAACATGCAGGCTCATGGCACACAGAATACACCACATGGGAAGAGCTTCTTTGTCACACATGCTGTGTGCTCAAGACTCACATTAGTGTTACCAGTGGCAGCTACTCCAGCTGTTTTGACAAAGCAGTTTGGCCAAGGAGAGGATGATGGGAGTTGTTATTATTAGATGGATTCACACCATGTTGAGGTGTTCAAGACAAAAGCCAACCCAATTGTCTCTCAGTTGCACTGCTGAGCAGGAACACACACTCCGGCACACTCACAGATTATAGGATACCCAGGCTCAACATGATCTTCCCGCAAAGCTAGTCAATTTCTGTCGCTCTGCTCTGAACACCCTCCGGTTTGTCGATATCTTTCAGAGAGTGCCGGGCACATTATTCCAACCACAGTCACCCCACAGCCAGGCTGGACAGGGACTACTAGTCTTTTCCCATTTTCTCCTTGCTAAATGGTTACGTATGGCCAAAGCAGGAAGATGCACAACCGTCAGCTTTCGAGCCTAGTTTTCCAGACGTCAAGATCCCGCTACCGCAGCATGGCTGCCAGGGCGTGTAGCATTACTTTAAAGAGTTTAAATTAAGTATTGTTTCACTCTCTGTGACGCAGGAAAGCGGAACAGTTCTGTATAGCATTACAACTCAGCCACACTGGGGAGCTTACACTGGCCTGAGTCAAAGCCATGCAGCTATTAACCAAGAGCAGGCTTCATAGCACAACATACTTTCCATCCAATGCACCTTCAAGTTCTTTTGGCAAATCAGAGTGGCTTCTTCCCCAAACATGTCAGCTACTTTGTGTGCGTACAAGTCCTACCTACAGCAAATACCTGCCTGAGCTGGGGTATATCCCTAGTTACACGGGGCATAAATTCAAAAAGGACCTTGTTATTCTGTACTAAACTCCGTGCTTCAAGACATCAGTTAGGCTTTCCGGTGTAAAAAAACCCCCACATTAATTAACTATTCATACATACAGACCTAATATCAAGGTTACATAGACAGACACATTAAGAATTAGTGAGAGCAACGTCCGAGCTGGTTGGAAAGCTTATGTTTTTCCTCATCTCCCATCAGGATGTAAAGTTGAAATTTCCCATGAATCGGAAATTTGTAAAAATACTGATTCAGAAGCAAATAATTTAGAGAAATGCCAAACATAATAAAACGGATATCCAAAAATGTCATTTTGACATTCTTGAAATGTTTTGACATTGAAACAAGAAAGTCAAAAACAGAAAATTTCAAAATTTTCCCCATCAAAGTCGGAACATTCTAGTGAAGTGTTTCAATTTCGGTGAAACTACATTTCTGATGGAAAACTATTCTGCCAATGTTTTTTAACTAGCACTAGTGTTAAGACTTGAAAAAAGTTCACCTTAACTCTTCCCCCAGTGCACAGCTATGTGCATTAAACATTCTCCAATTATACAGCTCCCATACTATTACACAAATGTTATGACCAAGATAAACCTACCAAAGAGAGAATTCAGACTCCATCCTGGGAGAGCTGCAGCAGTGAAGTGCAAAACTTTTTTGGCTCTGGCAGTTCACCTTTCAGATACTTTGAATATTCACTCTCTGAAACAGGTTAAATATTTCTGTGCAAAATAATTATGCATCCTATTGCTAGGATTTGAGAACATGTGAACAAAACGTTCAAAAAATAGCCTGCAGCTTTTAAATGTAGTAACGGATTGACAATATATTCTGCATGACAATGAACACAGCCAGCTCCGGCTGGAGCAGGGACATCAATCATTCATAGAACTAGAGTGTGCGTGGGAGGGGAAGGGAAGGATGACAGCATTAGAGCTCAGACTGGGTGGGGGTCTGCACTCCCTCACTAGTGTGCCGCAGAGATACACACCTAAACTCACATTCAAACCACAAGGCACATGATCCTGCTCAGTGCTCACACACGGGCCTCACTTCCACTGGCACAGACTCTGTGGAAGCTGCTGCTAGCAGAGAGTCCATGGGGGCTATAGAATGAGCACAACTGGCTCTAACTTCCACTCCAACAAGGATCCAGCAAGACTCCAACTCCTATTTCCTCTCTGCAGTACTCGGGCCAGAGAAGCCAGCCAGGACGATTCACTGAGTGCCCACGACAGCCTTTGCCACTGAAATTCCCCGGGGGGAACTGCCCCGTGAGGTCAAAGTTGCCCCTTCCCCGCCCCCCATTCAGGATACCCCAGGGGAGAGCAGCACTCACTACCTACCCTCCCTTGGGCTGAATCTGAATCCACTCTGGGGTGGCCAGGGACCCAGCTGGCACCAGGAAGGGAGTGGTTCACAATTTCCTGGGCCACAAGAGTGAATCTGGGCAGGTGTGCCAAGATGGCAAGAAATCGGTTTTCAACTGAGCCATTGAAGAGGGATGGGAAGAGACTGACGTGTAAACTACGTAACACCAGAAAATGTACTAGTTAAAACAAAATACAGAGTGTACCACTTGCCAGGCTAGGGCCTGGTGTGGAGAGACAGAACACATCTTACTACAGCTGCACGCCAAGTGTCTGGAACTGCTTGTGCCTGCGTTTTCGTCTGGTTCTGCAATCTGTGCTCCGGAGGGAAAAAATTAATCCTGGAAAGGCAGCACCGATGGGCTGGCTCCCTTTCAAACGGAATCAGGTTCTACTATGGACCTGAATTAGTCCAAGCACATAAAACGGGAAGGGGCGTCTCTGGGTGGGTGCTACCATAGAACCAAACCGTAAAAACTGAAAGGGAATTTACGGGACCATTCACAAGAGAAACGGGAAAGTAACACTGACCATGGTCCATTTCCAAAAGGGCAGTTAGAGGAGTTTCCAGTACTAATTCTCTGACTCCAACAGGATCCGCATTTATCCCCAGAACAGACACAGCACAGGAAACAGCAGGGGAGTTCCTCCACCTCATGCTGAACTACCCACCTCTTCAGTGAAATAAAAGGTGCCACTGCACACTCCCCAGGACCCGTTCAATCCTCAGGACGTTCGTCCGGGCTGCTAGAGCTCCTGGTCAGACCCATCTGTCTGTTCAAAACTGGACAGAGACCTGCACTCCTCTAAGCTAATTTCACACAGGCCAAAGCACCATCAGAGAGATTATTTCCAATGCCTACCAACATGGGCCATGAGTCTGTAAACGTATTAGCTTTAGTTATCTCAAAAAAACTACCCTACAAACTCTCCCAATAACTCAAACCCTGGTGGTAATCTTTCACTAGCAAGACCTTGAAAATAAAACACTCCATGGTTTCTTAGGGTTCTTAAAGACTGGATTGGTCAGACGGGCTTGTGAATTAGTTCTGGATCTCCCAGGTAGGCATTGCAGGGCACTGGAAAAACTGCCACCTGAGAGGCTAATTTAATGCCAAACCCTGTTGTAATGTAGAATAGACTGCACTAGACAGCAGACGTTATTTCTCGGTCTCACTGTCACAATGTGTTAAGTTACAGATGGTTCAATTAAAATCTAATAGAGCGAAAGGAGGCTTGGAAAGGAAAGGAAGCCCCACAAGGCAGATAAAGAAGATCATTAAACCTTTTGCAGGTCTACTTTTAACTCAAGTGATCAGGTAATTTAACGTTGTAATTGAAACCTCTCCAGGTTGATCTCCCGAGAACAAGTAAAAATAGCAAAAGGTGTCTCTGGAGGATCCATCCCGCACAAAGAACAGCTTGAAAATGAAAGAGTGGGGGATCCAGGAACAAATCATCTTCACCTGGAGTGTTATTCTGGCATCTTTTACACTTCTGCACCTTCAAACTTCTAAGCCAACTGGCCATAAAAAAATGCACCTCCAAGCAGGCCAGTGTGGAGCTACTGCTATCGAAAACAGGCAAACATACTTCTGTGTCAGAAAGTATGTGAAAGCTGGGTTTCTGGTTAGCTCCGGGGGCGGAGAGAAGGGGATAGTCTGTACAGAGAGATGGATGATACATGAAGAAAGCCAGCCAGCCCCCTCAATCACTTTTTTGAGGATGTGAAAAAAATGTTGAGCGATAACAGGGGCTTCTGGTTGGTACGGGAACGTTGAACTCTACGTAAATGATGCAGAAGCTGCAAATTACACACACGGCTCAACTGTGTAACCATGTAATACAACCATGTAATACAACTCACTTGTTCCACTGGGCCTTGGCTTCAGCTGTGAACTCTCTGGGAAAGGCACCAAGTCTAGCGATGCCCATGTACGGAGCCTAGCGAAATCGAGCCCCCAATGCCAGGTGAGACCTTAGACTGCAACACAGATTTCACAGGAACTAAGAAATGTTGTCTTTTCACTTAGTGTCAAGGGGGGGGGGGGAATTGTTAACGCCTGAATCTCCTTAGCACTTTTATTCAATTCTTGCCATTTCTCCTCTCTCTTAGGGGGGGTTAGTTTATTTTAAACACCTTGTGTTAATTCAGCAAGACAAAGGACAGCTCCCTGATACAGTGTTGCCCTTCAGAACCTCACAGCACCCTAACTTTGACCACAATATTTTGTCCATCTGGCCTGACACCATTTTAAACCCCTAGCCAGAGTGAAGATTTGCCTGGAACAGCCAGAAGTAACCATCAACACTGCTCTCACAAATCAGATTAAAAAAAAAAGATCAGCAGTTTCCTAACAGCAGTGGCGTCGCTAGGGTTGGTGTCACCCAGTGCGGAGGCAGCAGCCGGGGCGCCCCCCCCCCTCCCCCCGGGCTCTCCGCACTTGCGGAGGCAGCAGCCGGGGCGCCCCCCCCCCCCCCGGGGCTCCCCGCACGGCTCCGGCCGGGACCCTGTAGCCCCCCGCGGCCGGCCCGGGGCCAGAGGCAGCGCGGGGCGGGCCCGGGGGCGCCCGGCGCAGACAGCCCGAGCCGGGTGTCACCCCTCTGAGAGGGTGTCACCCGGTGCGGTCCGCACCCCCCGCACCCGCCTAGCTACGCCAGTGCCTAACAGAAGTCTATCAAATGTTCCAGCCCTGCAATGAGCCAGTGACTGGTAACAGGACAGGTGTCTCACTGGGAATACAGGGTCGGGAGGCTCTAGTAGTTATTGTGGATTTTTGGTGTGCCTGTCCCCTAGACCCTGATCTCAAAGGGATCTGTGCAGAAGTTCATGTATGGAGCCCTAACACGAATAATCCCCAGCTCTCACCCAGTGATCTCAAAGCACTTTACAAAGGAGGTCAGTGTCATCATTCCAGTTTTACAGGCGGGGAAGTGGAGGCACATGAGTGGGGCGGTGGTTTACCCAAAGACACGCATCAGTAGCAGGGCAGGGACTAGAACCTAGGTCTCCAGACTCCCTGTCCCCTAGAAAGGCAATAGGGATGTGTACAGATCCTTTTCAGGACTAACATTTCGGGGGGGCTGCACTCTGATCCACGAGTGGACCCCTCTACATGTGCACACACAGGCCCTCACGGGCAGACAAATGGTGTGGAACCAGTTGCAAAAATCAAGGCCTAATCAACAGGGAACATCTGTACCCAGCACCAAGCCATTTAATACTGATTAAACGAGTGTTAGGTTGAGAAGCCTTTTCTAGAGGATGCAAATTAGGGATTCACTGACAGAAACACGAGATCGATTTGGAGAGGGTGCTGCTTCCTATAGAAAGGATGCGCCCAAGTCAAAATTAATTTGTTCCTTCTAAGGCTGAGGAGCTCTGCAGTTTCATTTTAAGCCCGTAGCTGACAGCTGAAGTAGCTGACCTGTTCGCATCTCCTCCTCATCTCAATTTCCCCATCACGTTAAATGTACCAAACCACTAACACTAAGCATCTGTGCTCAATGTACCTGCACGCTCACGCCGAGACTGAAAGGCGTTCTCACTATGTGTTGGGCATGTTTAAAGCAAGATTTAAACAGCCACAGGCAGCCAAAGCAAGGGGAGTTTGCTCATAACTTGAAGCCCCTGGTAAACACAGTCAGCATCAATCTGACCGGGGGAAATGCCTTCTCAATTCAGGATGGAGTGATCGGTGAGACCCTGAGCACATGAGCAATCCTGAAATTGAGTGTGTTAGTTCTCTGGAGTAGAGTGCAGATCCAGGGAGATCAATCAGCGTTTAGTTCCTGAAGGCAAAGGTAGTGTTTATTAATGTATATATAGCAGGATACAATGCCGGTTTGTTTCCTTTACCTTGGTTTTCTATGCTCCTTAAAGTATAAAGCGAAAAATGTATTTTGGAGATACGCAGGGAATTTCTCCCAAGTCAATGATTTCGTTCTGTCTACCTTCTAGAACATCTTAGTACGCAGAAACATACATTCACCAACACTGGATGGACAAAGGGTTTGAGGATTAGACTGACCACACCGAAAACTTTGGGATTTTCAACTGGGATGATACCAAATCCAGGCCATGGCTACAGAACAGCTCTGTAGCATGTTTGGGCTGTGTACGTGTACTGCGGAAAGGCAGCACAAGCCAGCTCGCTGTGCTCTTCATCTCCCCTACTCCCAAAATGTCTTGGTCTTAAAGAGCCAAGAGATTCAGGGCAGCAAATAGATACAATGGGCATTTAACTCATTTTACCCAGTTTAGAGCCCACAGCTTGTTCCACACTCTGCATTTGTAGCTTTCACAATATGCACGTCTAGGTCCCGAGATCGCTGCTAATTCCACCGTTTGATTGTTTCCTTCTGCATCCTGCCATCAAAAGGCCTGACATCTCATCTTATATTTCAGATACCAGCTCCTTTGGACAGGGACTGTCTTCGTTCTAGGATTGTTCCGCGCCTATGGGCCTCAAGGTGATAACAGGTATAAACCATCATCAAAGACATTAACTCCTTCTCCAGGAGACAAACCTAAAGGATAACCCCATTCATAAAAACACTGTATCCAAGCCATCCAGCTACTATTGATCTCAAAGGCCTGGGCAGTCTTTTGTATGCAAACCTTCCAGGCTTCGCAAATGACCCACTCACAAAAGGACCCCTTGCCCAGTAGTAGAAATAGCCAGCTAACAGCATAGCACAGTGTATCAATGTACTCCTAGGTCTTTGTGGGAGAGGAGGGAGTTTAAGACACTTTAAGATTAGTATTAGCTCCAAAAATATTTCACTGGTTATTTTTTATAGCTACAAAGCACTCATGGCTTCCCTACTACTGCATGTGGTTTATTTTTGGTACGCTGCATTTTGGCAGCATTTGATCTTTGTTGTAAAAGTATCTGAGGTTTCCTACATTTAAAAAAAGATCATCTGTTAGTGCAATTGGAGGTGACGAGGTGAGCCGACCTCTTCTAAACTCACTCTGAAGGCGGAAGTTTCACATTATTATTGCTCTCATGCCGGGTGTGTCTGGTCCCAGATTTCCCATCATCAGAATGCTGAACACTGCTCCAGTCTAACCTTAGCTCCCTACTGGTCTCTCATTAGCATAATGCTTCCCTGAATAACTCCTGTTCCATAACAGAATGTTCTTCAGCATCAGGCCATTTCAAAGGCAAAAAAAATATGCACTAAGTCGCACCGGCAATGCTGTCAAACACAGACAGTAATGACGCCGGACATTAACACACCTCTGTATGCGTAGCCAATCAAAAACTAAAGGGATTCAAGCTGAATTCAGGATACAGCTCAGTTTCTTTGCTGCAGAGCTACATTGGTGTGAACAGTGTGCTAGTTAGGTTCTTATAATGGGGACCGGCATAGCACTGTGCTTCCTGGCAGGTGAGACAAGGCCCACAGCAAGGTCATGGATGAGAAGGGGCTGGTTATACCCCTTTTAGAATAGTCAGAGAGTTTTAGGCCAGAAGGGACCACCAAATCTGACCTCCTGTATATCCCAGGCCACCAAATTGCACCCAATCCCTCTCATGCCAAGCCCTGGAACCAGAACCAGCCCAGCCCTCAGGAGACTAAACTATCACATGCCACAGGCAGAGGACCAAGATGCACCAGTGCCTGAGGTCCCACAAGGACAGGAAATTAAGTGAGATGTGCCCCCCGTGATCCTAGCAGGTAACTCGGCACCCACACACTGCAAAGAAAAGCAAGTCTCCCCTCCCCCCTTCACTGCCATTCTGACCTGTGGGGAAATTCCTTCCTGACCTCAAACAAGGCAAATCAATTAGAGGGTGTGTGAGGCTGGCAGGCCAGATGCCAGCTCATACAAGGTTCCCAGGTCTCAAATGGACACTAAGAGATACATTGCTGGGATCTGCCTGGCCCACTTGTGGGTTAACAGTAATAAAACAGGTATTTGAATTTTCAGAAAGTGTTTCGTGTTTAGATTCTATTGAATGCTGGTGAGTTGCTGCCTGTATTAATATTACTTGTGACATCTGCATCCCCTATTGTGAGATCATATTTGAAGGGTTGTAGTGAGAGTCCTTGTGACTGTAAATCACCAGACCGGAGAGAGATTAATTAGTATGAAGCACTGATCTTCAACAGAGGGGTTATGCCCGTCCTAAAAGGGAAGATTCAGCACTCCCGGACAGACTATGGCAGGATGTTGCAACTGGAATTTCCCTTTCCACCATCAACAAGAGGATTAAAGACTTTTATTATTCTGCTCCTCCCTATGAGGTGGAGTCATGCAGAGGGCTACTCCCATTAGCTGAACCTTGCAGCCAAAAACATATGGGAAGAAGAGAATAAAACCCCTAACAAGAAGGAACTGATTTTCTCTGTGCTGCTGGGACTCTGGGCGGGAAGACATTTCTAAGCACAAGCAAGAGATCCCCAGCTGCTTAGCCTGGATTGATCCTAAGGACATATACAGCTTCCTAATTATAGAAACTTCTGTTACCTTTTGGAACTTAAGATGGTAACTCATTTGTGTGTCTGCGTTTACCTTCTTTAACCTTTTAAACAACTCTTATTTCCCTTTTCTCATTTAATACATAAATATATATTTAATAAATATATGGTTTATTATAGGACTAGCTACAAGCATTGTCTTTGGTGAGAGATCTAAGGGGCAACTGACCTAGGGTAAGTGAGTGGTCGCAACCTGAATATCGCTAGGATTCCTGGAGTAAGGGACTAGCTACCACAAGCAGCTCATCTGGTTGGCAAGATAAATCAGAGCACCAAGGGGACTGTCTGTGACTTCATGTTTAAGCTTTTGTAGTGCCAGAGGAGTTCACGCTTGGTAATTGGTTGGTGAAATCTAAGTACAGAACTCACAATCAGCCTCTTAACAGTCTGCCCGGAGGGTGGTACTCACGCTCCAGAGTCACTGCAGGCAGCGTTACACCCGGAGTGTGTGCACAAGAACCAGCCAGCCATTTATCCCAGACGTCTCTTGCATTGGTTGCACTTATTCCTGATCAACATGCTGGCATCTCTGCCAACCTGGCTCCGTGTCCAGACTAATAACCCTGTTAAGCCAGCACATTCTTCTGAGTTTAATAAGCTTATAAAGCCACCACAGGATGCAGGCCCTGCCAGATGAAGAAAGGGAAGAGACAAATGGTCCGCCTAGAAGTACCTGGCCTTCTGCCATATTGTAACAGAGGAAAGGTTCATCTAGTTATCTTGCCTCTGGCGCTGATTGCACTGTACCAGCCCCACAAGTCCTGCTCGGTTAACTAAGATGACTGGTCTCCCTCCACCAAAGAGAAGACTAGCGTTATGGACTTTAGTTTGCAATCTGAACCACTTCCTGTTGTTGAATGCTGCCAGAGAGCAGGTTCATTGTCCACAAATCTAGAGTGCAGCAGGTGTTTCCTTTTGTATTTACTCTCAGTGACAAAGCCTGAAGTTACCAGGCTATCACATCAAAGGAATATGGGTGTAGGGTAGATTTCCCCATCTTCTGATACATATGAATACACGCAGGGAAATAAACAAGGTAGCTGAACATGCTGCACACATCAGCTGACAGAGGGATTCTGTTACTATGATCCACTTGACACAGCCTTGACTGTCACATTGACTGTCGCATATTCCAGCAAACAACTACATCTGGTCGAACAAGGACTGGTGACCCCATAGCAGAGCCCCTGTTCTATATTCAACCCCTCAGCTCTAGGGCTGCTGCAGAGACTATGATTTCAGACCTACAGCAGAAGACTTGGCCTCCAGCTGCTCAACCACATCCAGTGCTGCCAATTTATGAGTGACGCAGACTTGCTCCAAAATAAGTCCCATGCTACCCTAGAGCTAGCAGAGCAAGTGGCAGAGAGATGAATGGGTAACATCAGCTCGCGGGTGCAGATGAAGAACTTTCCCACAATCCTTGAGGGGCACAGAGGCTGAAGCAGAATCATTGCTTCCCATGACTCCAAAATGTCCCTCAAAGGCATTCCATTGGCAATGCCGCCCGGTCCTTAACCCAATGCAGGCTGGGATGCCTCTTGACCAGAGTAGACAGGTCATTTGACAGCAGCACCAGGGCAAGTGCTGCCACAGGAAAGCTAGTTGCTATGCACTGCATCAGGCAGGCACCTGTCCAGAGAAAGAGGCACAGAAACACAACCCAAGTTAGGCATCTAGGAAAAGGCTTGATTACAGAATTATGGTGCTAATCAGCAAGTTAGTGATATTTAGGCACCTAACTCCCACTGATTTCAATGGGAGCAAGGCACCTAAATACCTTTGGTCCTGAACAGTGAAACAAAGGAGGAAGAGAAGGGAGAGGAAGTGAAGACAACTGTGCACATACAAAAAAAAAGTCTTCCCTTCTTTTAAACAGTTTTGATACAGGACCTCATAGGATTATGCAATTTGCATTTGTGGTAGTACACATGGCTACCCCACGACGGATCCTTTTACCTGCAGGTGCAGTCACCAGACTGCTGACAGATTATACAGAATATCATAAAACTCAAGTGCAAGCGTGTCTCTGTTGTTTTAGGGTGGTGACGGGGAGAGAGCAGAAATCCAATACAGCAACTAAGAATTGCAGTCACTGATCAGTTAGCAGTACCCTGGATAAAACATACAAATGTCTTCAATGCTTGTCAGGCTAATCCACTTCAGTAACCAAGCAAAATCCTAATCCTATGCTACCAGAGGAACAGCACAGTATACTAGGATCTGAGAGAGGGGGGGGGGGGGAGGGAGCAGTTTGCTTTTCATCCTCCTTAGCCTCATTTCACTTCCACTCTCCTTTAAGTGTTTCATCAGTTCTCCCACTAGACCATCTTAATTTGATGGCTTAGCTCTTAGTAACAACCTCCAATGATTTCCCCTTTTACACACGTGCGCACACACGTTATTGGTGAGGGCAGGGAACAAAAACCATCTGAAAGAAATATTTAGATTCGGTTGAATTTGAGTTCTCAGAACAGGAAGTTTCACAGGCTAAGAAGCCGTGGGCATGGTTTTCCTCTGGATAAAACCATGCTATCTAGGTCCACACATTCCCGTCTCTTCCGCAGAAGGGGGGACACCAAGTCACATTTCAATTCCATACACATTTAACCCAAGATACTTTCTGCTAAGCCGCCAGTTTAGTGGCAATGCTGCTACATCAAACTATTTGCATTACTCACTCTGTCCGCCATGAGCCAATGTCATCATTGAACCCTTGCAGTTAGTATCACAGGGAAAGCATTTCTGTAGGACTATCCCCTTTGGAAAGGGATGCAACAAATATTCTCTCTCTCTCTCACACACACACACACACACACGGTGTGGGTCTAGCAAGCCACTGCACTACTTGCACTATTACTGTGCAAGAGCCACTTGGTGCTTCTGCAAATGAAGAGATCCAAAATAAAGACGGATGGATTAAAGTGCACACGTGCAAGAAAACCAACCAAAAAACCCCACCCTCACCTGTAATGATAGACTCAATCTCTGATCATCCCCCATCTAGAATACAGTTTGGTCGACCACTTTGGTGTTCTTTTAAAGAATAGCTGTACACACAAAAGGTTTCAGACCTGAGGAGAAATCGTATTCTCTGTGCCCTCTGCAGACTATGCTTTCTGAGCAGTGCTCAGCTGTAAGTGAAAAGGGCACATTTCCCAGCAGGGTACAGGTGCCGTCCAGTAGCAGGGCCTCCCACTGGATTTAGTTTAAGTCACTCCTTCAAACATTCCCATCTCTCCTAGGAAAAAGATATCCAAACAACGCGCTAGGGACTCATCAAAATTGTGCTCTGTGAAGAAGAACCCCTAATGGTAATTCAGCACACAGTGTTTTCAGAGAGAGAATCAGCGGACAAAACCCTTTACCCCGAACACATCATGAAACTACATGCACATACACAGCTCATGCATTCTCAGAGCATCAGCTGTGGGGAGACAACGCCTAAGTTCACGGAGGTCCCAGCTGAGACCAGGACCCCTTCGTGCTAGGTGATGTACATACAAAGTGAGAGCCTCTGCTCCGTAGACCTTGCAGGCTAATGAGAAACTGCAGAACTGGAATTAATTTGCAAACCGGACACCATCAGATTAGGCCTGAATAAAGACTGGGAGTGGATGGGTCACTACAAAAACTAATTGAAATGGGCCACCTTGATTACATTGGCCACATCAGCACTACAAAAGTGATTTCCCCTCCCTTGGTATTCACCCTTTCTTGTCAACTGTTGAGAATAGCCCACTTCCACTGTAATTGAATTGGTTCGTTAGCATTGACCTCCTGCTTGGTAAGGTAACTCCCACCTTTTCATGTGCTGTGTGTTATACCTGCCTCTGTATTTTCCACTCCATGCATCTGATGAAGTGGGTTCTAGCCCACGAAAACATATACCCAAACAAATTTGTAAGTCTCAGGTGCCACAAGGACTCCTCGTTGTTCTTACAGGATAAGTAGACAAGGCAGACCATGTGTCCGAGGAAACAGAGGCACAGAGGGGAAAGGGATGTGTCCAAAGTCAGAGAAGCCTAGTGACCCAGATTTCCTAATGACCAGTCCAGTTTCCTAGCCACTAGACGGGCTGCATCTAGAACACAGGTAGATAATTTTTTAAAATCAGTTAGATCTTCATTTGCAAGAATAAATGAATTGGTTGAACAAGTTTTAAAATTAAAAAACATTTATGCCATTAGCCTGCTTATTCGATCGTCTGTACGTTTGCTGTTGTAACTGAATCTGCTGCCCATTTAAGACCTTGACTCAATAGAGGTTTTGATGGAAAAGTTGCCGCTGCAAAAGTTCACTTGCCACGTAGTCCACAGCTTCCGACCCTGTGTGCTGCTTCTGAGCCTGATCCTCAGCTGGTGTAGGTCAGCATCAGTGGAGATATGGCGACAACGAGCCCCAGGGGAGATTTCAACCTGGGTGTAATGTTACTCCCTCAATCAGCTGAATGCAACCCAGCTTAGCAAGAAGTGGCAAAGATCCTCCTACTAGCAAGCCCACCGGTCAGACACCTTCACAAGAAGGCAGGTTAGCATTTTTAGAAGGAATGCTTTGTACAGTGTTTTGTTTTAGCCCCTTTCCAAAGGAGTATGGCTCGGACAGTGAAGGGATACAAGCCACGCTGGAATTCATGCAAGTTGCTATGACCAGAGAGAACTGGGGAAAGTAAGAGGTCTTTGCTTGGATGTCACACTGTTCTGAGAAGCTGACAGAGGCCTTCTGGGAGCTGATGAGAAGGATGTATAGAGTCCACAGACTAACCATTTAGCAAAGGAAAGCCAAGTGGGTGCTTCTTGGTTTTTCAGTAGGAAATTGCATGTAAATATAATCGATATACACAAATCACTCATTCACTACCAAACAGCCAATGTTGCTTAATGTCGCAGGATCAAGACCCCCAATTCATTTTGGAAGTGGTCCCAAGGAACTTCAGCCACAGTATGACATGCCCCATAACACAAGAATCCAGACACCACAGGGCTGGGGCAGCTCAGTGTCACTTCCTTTGACATGGTTAAAATGAATGGGCACCCTCATTCTGTCACACACACATTTCACAGTTGGACAGCACGTTTCATTGGAACATATTACATTGCACCACAGACACTGAGCCTCACGATTCCCCCCCATGAGCTGAGGGCACAGATCCACTTTATAAATGTAGAAGACGAGGCACAAACTGATCTACCCAGTGTATGAGCAAATCACACTGGCAGAGCTGGGCACGAAGCTGGGGTGTCCTGGTTTTCTTCTCCACTGAGTAGACCATTCCTCATTGCCAAGTCTCACTTTACCCTCGCTGTTTCCATCTCCCATCCACTCTTGAAGGAAGGAGGAATCCATTGTGACCTCAGGAAACAAAAACCAAAGACTTCCAGGGCTGACTTGTAGATGATCTTTGGTGTGTTTTGGTCTTTTTCCAAGTCAGAGTCAAGTCTCCTAGCCTAGCGGAGTGAAAGACTGGAAGGTCTCCTAGCCTGGATTTCGACTGGTCAGGAGGCGTGGCAGTCATTGACAGAGGTGGAGATTCTGACTCAGTCCTATTACTTCATCCACAGAAAAACCGGTTTCAGCCAAGAGGCAAGAGTACGGGAACAAACGCGTGAGTCAAAGCGCAGAACCTGTTTCAACACAGCTGGAGATCAGCAGCCCCTGCTCCAGTTCTACCGGAGCTGAATCCTGGGTTATTCAGCACCTTTCTGACTCGAGTGTTTTGCAACAGCGAGTTACATCCTGGCAGAAATGGGACGTCATCATCAGCAGAGTCAGCCATAATGAGCTCTGCAATCACAGCGCCGCAGCTTTGGGCATTATAGAATGATTTTGTATGGAGTGATTGAATGCTCAACTGAACAGCAGGTTCCCTGCAATCTTTGGGGCCATTCACTAGTGCCAAGACAGTGTAGATTGGCAGAGAAGACGGGGGTTTAATGCCTCCTCTAAAAGAGGTTAATTCCCATGCCATCCGTAGCAGGTAAGATTGCCTTCTCTTTATTCCTAATGCTGCTGTTATATAACCACCGCTCACAACAGCTTGGCTGTGGACAGGACATGGACCTTTTCTTGGACAGTTTATGAGCCGTCTTCTCCACAGTGGGAATTATTGGATGTTTCTCTTTATGAAACAAGCACTAAACAGTCCCACTCACTGCATCTTATAATGGGGATATGGCTGTTTGGGGAGAGGATGGTAAGTTCTACATTAAAAAAAAAGAGAGAGACACAGGCCCTTAGCTCACAACAGTTAAAAGCACTCCCTCCTTCCCCTGTTCTCTCACCAACTTACACATCTGACTTTCCTTTCTGTTTGATCCAAGTAGGGCTGTGGGCAAACACATGAAGAGGATTTGGGGGGGAAGGGGGCAGAAGAGTTGGGGCTGGAGGGGAGAGAGAGAGTGTGTGTACATGCGAGGGAGCAAGGGATCTAGTCATTTACATCTTCCCTGGCTTTTCTGAAGGGCAAATTCAAGATTGACGGAGAGAACTTTATCCAAAGTGCACAATCAGAAATCCCACAATAAGCCAAAATACCAATGGGGACCACACTGAATGCTGTTACCTAGAGTACTTCTTATTCATGGTCTGTATAAAGGATGTGAATCATCCAGTATCTAATGTACCCCATTAAGTGAGGCAGCTAAAGGCATATTCTACAGGGAGAAGTAATCAGTTCTGCTTGATTTTTAACAATTGCTGCTTAAGTGAATTTTGTTTTAGCTCCTTAAAAAAAAAAGTGCCCAGAGCATTCAGCTTGGTTAATAAAGCTTCGTTATGGTATGGATTGGGTTCATTCTTCTTGGGCAATGTCCTATACAATTACACACTACGGTGTTCAATTCGAATGTTACCAGGGCTGCCAGCTCTCATAGGATGGGAGGAGGGGGAGAGCGCGAGAGAAGAGTTTCATTTTATTTACATAGAGCTGTGCAAAGAGCTTTCTTGGCTTGCTCTCCAGATCTGTGTCCCTGCTGGGCAATAGGACTTTATTAATGTTTATGATATGGCCTACTTTTGTAATGCAAGTCTGTCCCAGTGAAATATTCCATTTGCATTTTTAATGGAGGTTTGATAGGCAGTTCAGCCCATCCCTCCAGCCTACTGGCCTCTGTAATCCTTGCACAAAAACTGTGTGTTGCAGCAACATCTGTGAACAGTGCCTTCATTTGTCTTAAACCACTGAAGGTGTCGGATGCTGTAGCCTCTCCCGCTGAGGGATCTGATTTTGAATAATGTTTGTATTGCTGTAGTTGGCATGGTTTCCATCGATTGCTTCTTCTATAAGACAAATGTAGGCTGTCATCGGAAACCTCAAAGGCAGTCTTTACATTTAGTTTTCTTCTTTAGAATAAAAGCAGTAAAGAAAAAAAGGCACCTATAAAGCCATAAAAGGGACACAACTTTAAAGAAAATCTCATTTCCACATGAAATCCCATCACCTGTCATTACATGCAACACCTAAGGTTACTGTAACTGAACTAGAATAGAGAAATACATTTCTGTTTTTCAGTTTGCTTGCTTTCTGCATGGGTATGTCTCCGTTTCCCCAATTTAGACTGTTTTCCCTGTTCATACTGGTCTTTCCCACAGCAACGGGGGTGGGGGGGGGGAGGGAGAAACCATTTTTAACAAAGCTAGAAAATTATAATTCTAGAGCCACAGAAGCTGGCAGCAGGACTCAGGAGTAGCAGAATTACCAGATGCTTCTTGAAACTCATTTTTAAAAGAATTTGATTCAAAGCTGACAGCCCCTCTTTAAGCCATCTTTCCTTGCCCTCTTGAAAATGAACACCACAAAAAATTGCTTGTCATTTTTAACTGCCATCTCTAAAAACTCTGCCTTCTTGGCATCTCACCATGTAACTCTCTCTCATTGCTTAATGCACAGACTGAGAATTAACTATTTCTCTGTAAAAAGAAAAAAGTCGAACAACTGAATGATCTCCCTGAACCATTCTTTCTTGAATCCACTTGGGCTCCTTAGAATGGAGCTGTATTCTGAATTGGTTACATTGCATCACCAGCCCCTACAGTAAACAGCAGCGTGATCAATTTCTCCGTGTTGTTTAGGTAGAATTAATACGTGAACTCCCACCTGCTTTACTCCCACCTGCCCGGAATTACTTCTGCTTTCTCCATTGCGCATACTAAAGGAGGAATGTTTCCAATCGGAGTGTCTGCAGTGCAGTCCTCTGCTTTTTAAAGTCCTCCACCTACAGCTGAGCCATGCACTGCTTGTTTGTTTGCTTAGCTGTGACGACTGAAGAGTCATAAGGACAGGGATCCTCACCAGATCAAGTGTAGAAGCTCTTAAACCTGGACCTTCACATTAATTCCCATTCTCCAAATGGTATTACCAGAGGTCGGGGTGGGGGGGTGGGGTGTTTTGTTTCTCTACAGAACACCCCGCCACAGTGCAACATCACAGCAGCACACAGAGCAGCCACAACGCAGCCATCTAACAGAGTATTTGCATAGCTCATCCCCCACCGCACAAAGACACTGGAGAACGAATTGCATTGCAGGGCCCTGGGGAAAAGCAGAAGTGTCAAAAAAGTGACTGCTTTGTCTAGCAGCCCCTAATGGGCCCTGGCAGGGAGAGTGTTTCTGTGAGCTAATCCCCCTCCCCAAATGTTAACACTGCTTTCGAGTGAGAGAAAGCCACACACAAACACTGGACTTTTATTATGCTCATTTGTGGAGCTGGTCAAAAATTGGACAGAAATTTTCCAGATTAAACGTGGGATTTTGATCAAAAACAAGTTTTTGTGAGGAAACGTCTGACACTTCTGAGCGGGACTTTCAGAGTGAACATTTTCTGTTCTGTTCTGCATTTTTCACAGGGGGCTTGGAAATTTCCTGCAAAAAAAAAAATGTTTTTAAATGTTTCATGTGAATGTGTGTGTGTGCGTGTGTGTCCAGGGAAGAGGAGTTTTCTGACAAGCTCCCCGCATCTGCAACTTATATGTTCCAATTTTAAACAGTCTTATCTGTGCCACTTCTTCCCTGCACTCCAGCCACCCCAGAATAGCCTCAGCCATTTGCCTTCTTCCAGTCCCAACGCCCGCAACCGCTCCTATTAATCCACAGTGGAGCTACATTCCCCGCCAGCCCACTGCAACCTGCTGTCCCCTGTGGCAAGGTGGCCCCCCGGGCACCCCAGATTCAGGTTCTCGAGCAGCTCCTCTGGCTAAGTTTGGCTCCTCGCCTGGCTAGGGAGGGCGAGCTCCCTCCTGGGAAGGGGCTCCTTCCAGCTGCTCTGCCTGCTGGCAGCCTTTCTAGGTTTGACCCTCACTCTCCCTCACTTTCTTCTGCTTCCACAAACTCGCTCTTCTAACTCCTCCTGCCTCCAACCACACTCCTCAACTCCCACACCCTTCTCTGGGGAGGACTCTCTTTAAAGGGCTCTGGAAGCCTCCTTAACTGGTCTCAGCTGGCCCTACTTCTGATTGTGGCAGCTTGCTCAGCTGGACCTAATTTAGCCTGCAGTTTCCCCTCTCACCACAGCCTTCCAGCCCTGGGTTTACCACACATCCCCCCCCCCTGCTCAACACCATGGGGTTGGGCTACTTGGGTCGCTGCACAGTGTACCCTTGACAGGCCGTCTGCATTTCCGTGCAGGAGGCCGGATCTATGGTGCACGCGGAAGTGGTAGGGTTGTAGCGAGAGGAACCATCTGGTGACCCTTGCGTTTTTGTCCTTATTCTGGTGCATCCACTTCAGCGGAGCATGGTCCGTGACCAGGGTAAACCGTCTTCCAAGCAGGTAGTAGCGGAGGCTTTCCACGGCCCACTTTACCGCCAGGCACTCCTTCTCTACCACGGCGTATTTCTGTTCCCTGGGTAGGAGCTTCCGACTGAGATATAGGATCGGGTGGTCTTCTCCATCTATTATCTGGGACAGCACCGCTCCTAGCCCTACTTCAGAGGCATCCGTCTGTAATAAAAACTCCTTCTCCCAATTCGGGGCTATTAGCACGGGGTCAGTGCAGAGGGCCGTCCGCAGATCCCTAAACGCCTCTTCTGCTGAATCTGACCATCTCACGATGTCCGGGCCACGGGCTCTCGTCAGGTCAGTTAGTGGGCATGCCCGGGCGGCGAAATGGGGAATAAACCGTCGATAATACCCGACCAACCCCAGGAATGCCCTGACCTGCCTCTTCCGGACTGGTCGTGGCCACTTCTGGATCGCCTCTAGCTTGTTGAGCTGGGGTCGTACCAGTCCTCTCCCCACTATGTACCCGAGGTATTTGGCTTCTGCTAGTCCGATTGCGCACTTGGCAGGATTCGCAGTCAAGCCGGCCTTCCTCAGGGTGTCTAGCACTGCCTCCACCTTCCCCAAGTGTGTCTCCCAGTCGGGGCTATGGATAATTACATCATCTAAGTAAGCGGCTGCGTACTTACGATGCGGCCGCAGCAGTTTGTCCATCAGCCTCTGGAAGGTGGCGGGGGCCCCGTGCAACCCAAAGGGGAGGACCGTGTACTGGAACAATCCCTCTGGAGTGGCGAAGGCCGTCTTCTCCTTATCCGCTGGGGCCAGGGGGATTTGCCAGTAGCCTTTGGTTAGGTCCAGGGTGGAAAGGAACCGCGCTGTTCCTAGTCTGTCAATCAGCTCATCTACTCGGGGTAACGGATAGGCATCGAACTGGGAGACGTCGTTTAGCCTCCGGAAGTCATTGCAGAATCGTACACTGCCATCTGGCTTGGGTACCAAGACCACGGGACTGGACCACTGGCTATGGGACTCCTCTATGACCCCTAATCTTAACATTTTCCGGACTTCTGCCCCAATCACTTCCCTCTTGGCCTCAGGGATCCGGTATGGCTTGACATATACCTTTACCCCCGGCTCCGTGTGGATGTGGTGGCATACTTCCCTGGTTCGGCCTGGTGTCTCTGAGAACACGTCCGGGTGGCGTTCGATCATGCGGATTGCTTCTTCTCTTTGGTTTGGGGTCAGCTCGGGGGATATCCGTACCTGGCTAGGCTGGTCCCCTTTCTGGGAGGTTGCGCTGAGCGCGACTACTTGGGCCTCTCTATCCTGCCAAGGCTTCAGTAGGTTCACGTGGTAGATCTGCTCCGGCTTCCGGCGTCCCGGCTGTCGGACCTTATAGTCTACACTCCCCACGGCTTCGATCACCTCATAAGGCCCTTGCCATTGGGCCAGCAGTTTACTTTCAGCCGTGGGTACCAACACCATTACCCGGTCCCCCACCTGGAACTTCCGGCTCAACGCCCGGCGATCGTAGTACGTCCGCTGGGCCTCTTGGGCCTTCTTCATATGCTCTCGCACGATGGGGGTGACCTGAGCTATCCTCTCTCTCATCTGTGCCACATGTTCAATGACATTTCTCCCCGGATTCGGCTGTTCTTCCCAACCCTCTTTGGCTATGTCGAGGATGCCCCGAGGGTGGCGCCCATACAACAACTCAAATGGGGAGAATCCCGTTGAGGCCTGCGGCACCTCCCTCACGGCAAACAGTAGGTAGGGGAGCAGGGTATCCCAATCCTTCCCGTCCCGGCTCACTACCTTCCGTAGCATGCTCTTCAAGGTCCTATTGAAGCGTTCGACCAGGCCGTCAGTCTGAGGATGGTAAACCGACGTCCTTAGGGCCCGCACTTGGAGCATGCTGCATAAGTCCTTCATTAGTTTAGATACAAAGGGGGTCCCTTGATCGGTTAGGATCTCCTTGGGTATCCCCACTCGGGAGAAAATCTGCACCAACTCCCGGGCTATGGTCTTAGACATCGTGTTCCGTAGGGGCACGGCCTCCGGGTATCGGGTGGCGTAGTCTAGCACAACCAGTATGTGCTGGTGGCCCCGGGCAGATTTCTCTAATGGGCCTACCAGGTCCATAGCGATCCTCTCAAACGGGACTTCAATGATGGGTAGAGGTACCAACGGGGCCCGTAAGTGTGGCCGGGGGGCGTGCAATTGGCAGTCCGGGCAGGAGGCACAATACCGCCGGACAGCCGCGTAAACTCCAGGCCAAAAAAATCTTTTCAGGACCCTATCAAGGGTTTTATCTACCCCTAGGTGGCCCCCAAAGAGGTGGCTATGGGCTAGGTCCATCACGCTTCTCTGGTGCTTCTGCGGTACCAAGAGTTGCTCAACGGTCTGGTCCGATACCCGGGCTACTCTGTATAACAGGTCCCCTTTTATTATATAATACGGCTCTCGGCCCTTGACCTTCCCTGCTACCGGGACTCCATTCACCTCAATTACCTCCCTCTGGATATTGTGGTAGGCTGGATCATTGGCTTGATCCTGCCCAAAACTTTCCATTGAGGGGCCAATTGGCCCCAACTCTGGGGGATCTACCCCTGACTCCCTCTCGGGGTCAGTCTGAGAGGTACTAGGTCCAGCGTCTGGCTCCCCCACAGCTCGCCGAGCCCTCTTCCCCCTGGGGCTTACTCGTTCTCCTACCAGCGCAACCCTCCGGTACTGGGTCAAAATCTTTGTCCCCAACTCCTTCGCTGCCCTTCTCTCCCTCCGAGACTTCTTGGGTCCCCCCGGCATGGAAAATAGCTCTTGGTCAAATTCTCGAAAGGCCGGGGGTCTGTGCACCCTCGGTGCCGTCTCCTGGCTCTCGGCGCTAGCCCCTTCTGCCTGCCCTCCGGGGAGCAGGCTATCGAACCCCGGGAAGTCTCGGCCAATGAGGACTGGGTAGGGGAGCTTTGGGACTACCCCCACCATTACCTTCGTGGGGTTTCCCCGGATGTCTATGCTTACGGGGATGGTGGGGTAATAGTTAACATCCCCGTGCACGCAGGATACTCCTGAGCGCTTGGCCCGGGCGAGTTGGTCCCGCCCGACCAGCTTCCCCGAGACCAACGTGACCGCACTCCCGGAGTCTACTAATGCGGTGGTGCTAATGCCGTTCATCTTAACGGGCCGGGTGTATCTATGGGGGGCCACCGTGACCCCCACCTGACTTATTAGGTCACATGGACCTTCTATCCCCCCCAGGTCGCACTGCATGGGTTCTGCCTGGTTTGGGCACTGGGCAGCTATGTGCCCTACTTCCCCACAGGCGTAACAGCGTATACCCGCTCGGGATAGTGCCCTGGTTTTCGGGCTGTTAGGCCTCACCCCCCGAGTCTCGTTCCCCCAGTCCCCAAGCTTCTCCATATTCCCAGGCTGATCCCCAGCCTCTTTTCCTCCTTCCATATATCGGGTTGGGGTCATGGTAACCCGGGGTTTTGGCCCTAGGCCCTGCCTTCTACTCGGGCGCAGTCCTTCTTTGGCAGTCCGAGGCAGCTCCTGGGAGGCTAGGTGTCTCTCCACCAGAGCTACTAGTTCGTCATAGGAGGAGGGATCGTTCTTACGGACCCAACCCCTTATGTCAGGTGGCAACCCCCGCATATACCTGTCCCGGACTAGGATTTCCACCACCTTCTCGGGGCCGTGGGTCTCGGGCCGCAGCCACTTCCGGGCGAGGTGGATCAGGTCGAATAGCTGAGTCCTGGGGGCCTTGTCGGCCTTGTACCTCCACTCGTGGAACTGCTGGGCCCTCAGGGCTGGCGTCACTCCCGCCCTTGCCAGGATTTCGGCCTTTAGCTGGGGATAATCCGTAGCGGCCTCGGTTGCCAAATCAAAGTAGGCCTTCTGAGCCTCTCCACACAGGAAAGGGGCCAGTATGCTGGCCCACTGCTCCCGGGGCCAGGCCTCTCGCAGGGCTGTCCTCTCGAATGCGAGGAGGTAGGCCTCGGTATCGTCATCTGCCGTCATTTTCTGTAAGTAATTGCTTGCCCGCAGCGGCCGGGCGTCGGGGCCCCCACGGGCCATGGTGCCCAGGACTTTCACCTGTTTTACTAGCTCCTGCAGCGTGGCTCGGTCTTGGGCTGCCTGGGACATCAGCAATTGGTTGGTCTCTTGCTGTACCCGAACAGCCTCCTGTTGGGCCGCCGTGGCCTGGACCAGTGCCTTCACCACCTCCTCCATTTTCCTCTCTTTTTTTTTTTTTTTTTTTTTTTAAAGGGGGGGGGGCTTTTCGCCCTGCCCGAGAGGACTTGCCACCAAGTCTACTCACTTATCCCACCGCTAACACCACGTGTGGCAAGGTGGCCCCCCGGGCACCCCAGATTCAGGTTCTCGAGCAGCTCCTCTGGCTAAGTTTGGCTCCTCGCCTGGCTAGGGAGGGCGAGCTCCCTCCTGGGAAGGGGCTCCTTCCAGCTGCTCTGCCTGCTGGCAGCCTTTCTAGGTTTGACCCTCACTCTCCCTCACTTTCTTCTGCTTCCACAAACTCGCTCTTCTAACTCCTCCTGCCTCCAACCACACTCCTCAACTCCCACACCCTTCTCTGGGGAGGACTCTCTTTAAAGGGCTCTGGAAGCCTCCTTAACTGGTCTCAGCTGGCCCTACTTCTGATTGTGGCAGCTTGCTCAGCTGGACCTAATTTAGCCTGCAGTTTCCCCTCTCACCACAGCCTTCCAGCCCTGGGTTTACCACACCCCCAAGACTCAATCCACTGCCTGCTCACTGCTAGCCCGCCTGCACCCCTCCACGCCAGCTGCCAGCTCCTTTCAGTGTGAATCTCACTTGAAATGGTCAGCTGCTGGGGGTGCATCCCTTGGCCTTCTGTTTCCCTCTGGCGCTACAGAGATAGCAATACAGATTTTCAACCAGTACTAGTGACATATTGCAAAGATTCAATCACATTTTTGCTCCTCCTTGCAAGGCTCTGCTGGATTTCGATCCTGTCCCAATTTTCTTCGGCTCTCTCGTGGGCTCCTCAGTCCACTGCTTCCTATGACCACCAATCCTGCATTCTGCGACCCTCTGCTCAGTGGGTTACATGTACCCCTCCATGCCGGATCCACAGAGGATAGACAGAGCCTGCTAGAATTGCTAGATAGGGGACTCATTCTTTCCATTCAAATGGCACAGGCTCATGGTCTTGAGATCCCATGGGCCTCTGGAGATCCCAGATTAAATCCCCAGTGACAGCCAACGGTCCAGTGCTTATATTTACATGGGGAACGCCCATTTGCATCTCATGGGAGTTTTACCTGAACGCCACATGCAAAATCAACTCTCAGCCTCACACCCCTCTTCCCAGACACTCAGAACAGGAGCCTAATATTTTGATTCTTCACTGAGATGGAAGGTTTAAGCAGCATGGGAAAAAATGGAAGCTTGATTGCCAAGAGCAATAAAAATGCACAGAGGGAACATGGCCTTCCAAGCCTATATGACACATAATAGAGTTACTTCCCACACCATCAACTTGCTTTCGGCTTTAATTGGCTTTGGACGCAGTTCCCCCCAGTATATTACATTTGAATGGCTAGATTGCATTCTCTAGTGACGGCAGCATTTTTCTGCATTACTCTTCAACATTTGATTCTCAGCAGAATTTTGGGATTTTCCTTGCTGCCCTTCCCTGTCATTTAAACAGAACAGTTATCTCTGACTGGGTGAAGCCTATTTTGGATTAAAACCTTCATGTTTGTGCAGAAATGGCCAGAGGAGTCCCAACACAAAGCGCTGTTAACGCGAATGATTTTCACTCTTACAACTCCTCTCCTCAGGGGATGGCGTCTGAACCCGGGGATGGCGGCATCGGGGAAGCTGAGCTGGGAGAGCATGTGGGAGCAGAGAACTCTTCTCTGTGCCATGGAACCTCACCTTGCTTTTAGCTTCTGGATCGCCAAGTAGATGAATTTCTGGGGCATCTCACTACAGGGCTTCAGCACCCTAGCGCCGGTGTAATACAGCAGGGAGGATTCCCCCCCTCCCCTCAGCATCTAAGAAAGATTTCTTTCCAGTGATTGTCATCTTAAAGTAGGCACCAAGAAGGCTAAACACTGTTTTCAGTTACATTGCTACAATTGGGAAGGAATTTCACCGAAGTCATTTACATCATTGTAAGGGCAGAATTTGGCCCTACAATGCCATATGTGATTCATCCCGGGACACTGGTTTGCTTTTTGGTCTTTAAAAAAAAAAACCACCGTTGAGCATAGTTAATGTTTTTAAAAACCAAAAAAGTACTAAAGTGTCCTACAAATACCCAGAGACTAGATCCTCTCCTCCAGTGCGTCCATCAGCTCTGAACCTACTGAATCACTTCTCCTTTTATAGACAAGGTTGCAATGACTTTCATCTAGAAGCCAGAGACTGTCCCAGATATAGCAATCATGGAGAGGTTACAGTTTTCTCTCTCTACTGTATCTAATTTTAGGCCCTTGAAACAATGTGACATCATAAACAGTCACATTAAATAGCTGAACCTGCCACTTACCAGCAGCTGACATATACAGTACCAAGTTTGTATGGAACTTTCAGGGGGGAACTGATACTATTAAAGTGATGCTGCGTGGGACTCCAGGCAAGGCACATGTCGCCATGGACGAGTTAAACCCAGGGGATTTTCGGGTCAGAACAGTAATAGAAGACAGGCCCTTGAGAACTTGTTTGCCTTGGTAGGTACAGAGCACTCCCCGTGCAGGCGGGAAAGTCTGCTCTGCGGCATGGAGAACGAATTTCTTAGCCAAGCCCTTTTAACATGCACAGTTCAATGCTGACCTTCAATCAAAATGTGAAGCAGTTTGAGTGCATGATGGAAGCACCATCACCACCGCCTCCCTTTGAGGTAGGAACGCCAGACCATTCGTCAAACATCCCGGGCACGGGGTGGAAGCAGAGAGGGGTCGTAAAGGCACTACATTCGCAGACTGCTCATTGGCTTCAAGGCGGCATGAAAGCAGTATGGAGCAGGGGTCAGCAACCTTTCAGAAGTGGGGTGCCGAGTCTTCATTTCTTCACTCTAATCTAAGGTTCCGTGGGCCGGTAGTACATTTTAATGTTTTAGAAGGTCTCTTTCTAGAAGTCTAGAATATAGAACTAAACTACTGTTGTATGTAAAGTAAATAGGGTTTTTAACATGTTTAAGAAGCTCCATTTAAAATTAAATTAAAATGCAGAGCCCGCAAACTGGTGGCCAGGACCCGGGCAGTGTGAGTGTCACTGAAAATCACTCCCTCCTGGTATGGAGGGGTGGCAACATCCTGTTGGTTACAATGGCACAGGGTGCTTTTAAAGGCAGCCGTTTGTCCTGAGAAAGAAAAGCCTCACATGGTCCTGAAAGCCCACCAGCACTTGGTGTAAGCAGCACAGTCACCTTTTAGGTAGGCAAAATTATCCAACTGGAATTTTATCCAGAACACGGAGCTAACGCCCCTCCCCTTACATCACATCATGGGATCTCTACATGGTGAAGACATCCTTTTACATCTCATTCCAAAGAGATCACTTCCCGCAGTCCCTAGCAGCAGGCTGGATCACTGGAATAGTACCGACACCGGACAGCAGAGCACCCAATGAATCATTAATGATACTCCCTGGCGAACTGCATACAGCATTTTCTACAACAAGCGCTGACCAGGCCCAGCTTGATTTAAAACTCATTAAATCCTTATCTGTAGGAACCTCTGATTCCTAGTGCTTCTGGTTGTGAAGATAAGGATACAACCTATTGATTTCCAGAGCACAGACTAGGTTAGATGGATCTGCAGCTGGACAAAGACAACATGGGAACTGAGAAATGGGACTTCAGTGTCCAGTTCTGACTGATTCGAAGACAAAACAACTAGTAAGAACAGTGTCTCTCTCAGCCACGGAAGTTTTGTTTCAAGAGTCCGCTCACATACATTTTGCTTTTGACCCCAAGCTCGTACAAGAAACCCACATAAACAAACCCAGTGAGCCTCAGCTAACTCAGTGCACGGGACAGAGGGACAAAATAATGCTACATTTTAACTGCTGCTGCTTCATCTTAAAAAGCATGATCACCCCAACCTGTGTCCAATGGCACCCTAGTAAAACTGGTTGCAAAGCGTGTCCAGCCCCACAGAAATTGCAGCCATCTTGCCAATATTTCTGTGTGGAGAAAGAACAGACGTGTCCTTGGACAACCCCTCAATAAGGCAATCTGCAGTCCACGGATGGATTACAAGGCCTCAGTGCTCCTGAAGGAAGTTTTCCTTCGTGGTCGACTGCATGGCAGTGCTATAAAGTTGCCTTTAGCCCCTGTAGTTGTTCCTCTCCCTCTGGTATGGTCCGTAAGATTGCAAAGTGAGACTGAACAGGACCCCTCGCTAAATGAAACCACACACGCCAGCGCGGAGCACTTCCTGCTGCCCCCTTTGAGCCATCTCATGGAAGACTTTTCTCAGACCTTTTTTGCTACCAGTTTCCTGTAGTGAATCCTGACTAATGATCCCTTTATGCATTAAAAAAAGCATCCACAGAGCGACTCAGCAGTTGCTAGAGAAGCCACCATCTTCCTCCAGAACATAAGAAAAACCTCCTACCTAGGCAAAAGCCTCTGTTCAAGCTTCCACTAACAAGCTTCCCACAAATTAGTCTTTGTTTTCTCCAACAAAAGGAGAACCACGGGCCCAGGAAAAGAACTCCCCCTCGCTTCCATTTAAGGCTATTTTAACTACAGAACTTATGACCTTTTTTTTTGCACTGCAATGTAAAAAAATGTACCCCACATGCTTCATGACTAGGAGTCTCAAACTCAGTTTACCTTAGGGCCAGCGGCGGTCCTCAAATCCTCCCTGCAGGCCAATAATGTCACTGAAGATGGTGTTCAGAAAAGAAAACATTTATCTTGTATTTTTGATTTCGAAGTTCTTAGAAATGATAATAGCTGTCATGCAATTTTATACAATTCTTCCCCTGCCAGAGAGTTTTCAGTGTTTGCCAGATACCTGGCAATGCTTCAGTTCTGTCGGTTTGTAGATGTTTGGCCTCAGCGACTGAGCAGTTGAAACCTTCAGATCGCAGCAAGGTGCGCACCAGAGAGTTGTGTTCGGGATTCTGACTCGTTTATATTCATTGTGGAAACTGCCTCCCTGGCTGACTCTGCCCGGAGACTAGTGATGGTATCTCTGTCCCTCTTCCCCAGCCAGTAGGAGCTGCGGGGGCGGCACCACCAGCAGAGTTGTCAGCGTGGCTGCATGAGTCTCTCCTCCACAGGCCGCAGTGGGGAGGTTCTTGGGCCGCAGATGGCCCATGGGCCAGGACTTTGAGACCCCTGTTTGTGACCATGCTGGCTGAACAGGTGGCCTGTAAGGTTTTAGGCTCACTGGGAGTTGCAGGACCACAAATAAAATAAAGGGTCAGACAACAGAGGAGAATAAATCCTACCGCCAAACCCACCCTGGTTTCCCCTTGTTGCTGTTCAGAGGACACTTCTCCAGAACCTTTCTTAAAAATATTGAGAGGTGCAAGACCTCCAGTACTGCCTGACAGAAACTATCCATTAGAGGGGCGAAGAACCGAGGTGAACCAAGCCTAGGAGGAGAGGGTTTAAAAAAACCCAACGGATTAGTCAAGTATCAGGAAGGGAGTTCTCTTGAGAAAGTTATAACAACTGGAGGGATGGAGAAAGCTCATCCAGAGATGGAAGCTCAAGGGAGCTCTTTGCTAATCAGAGCACTGAGGAGGGAGATCAATGAAGAGGCGCAGTTCTGAGCCCCTCTTCCCAAAGCCTGCCCACTCCCAATTGCTTCCCGCTACTTCAAGCACTGAACAATTGCTTCAAGATGCAGCTCGCGCGCTCACCCACTCCTTCCCCCCACCTAGCGTGATCCCACTCAGATCTCTGCTCTCACGGCTCCCACTCACTGTGGGATGGCCTGTGCTGCTAAAACTTCCATATTTAAAGCTGCTTCGGGAGGCTTCATTTCATTTTGAAATTGCCTTAAATTGTTCCATTAGTGTCAAAAAATAAATAAAAATTCAATTCCCTTGTTCGCTTTCTGGGGCGCTGGGGGGCGGTTCCATCCTCAGCCTGACAGCAACCGTACCTGCCATGACAAAGCCATTTGTCGTCTTTCGTCCGGAAGTCAAAAGTGACACTTGCATTACAAGTCTCTGTTCACTTTAGTCAGCACTGACTCCTAGATGCATGATGAGAGTTACCCTATATAGCAGCACGAGTTAGGAATAGAAAGATACTTGTCGTCATCTCATCCACCTACACTCCACCGGCCTCTGCGGCATGTTCCCGAGTGTTCGGTCCCAGCCAGTTGCATGAAGGGCCCCGAGCGATGGTATTTCCACTACCTCCTTTGCAAGTTTGTGACACAGTCCTCTTTACACTTCCTCACTTCCCATGTGCAGACAATGCGAGTTCCATGACATGGCCCTGATTGCCAGAGAACTCTAACTGTGGAACTCATTGCCATAGGATGTCACTGAGAGGGGAAAGAACTTGGGAAGATTCAGGAAGAGATTGGACAGTTATCTATAAGGTTTTGGTAGGCATATTAAGCCTCAGGCTTCAGTGTTTCAGTCACAGATTACCCCAAATCTTCTTACTGCAGAGTAGTTACGCCTTCTGCTGGTGTAGCTGGCACAGGCAGGATACTGACCTAGCTGGATTTTGGGGCTGATCCAATCTGCTGATCCCTATGTTCCTAAATACAGACATGCATTTTCAGCATACAGAGCATGTGACTCTGCACCAGCAGGTAGAAAATGGTCTTGCACTCCCCTTAGAACACCACCAGCCTCACAATTTAACCCAAGCGGGAACCAGAATAGACAGCAGAGCACATTTTCAACTGGGGAAAAGTTTTCTTCTCTGCCTCCACTCCTAGCTTGCAGGATTTTTTTAAAACCCACTTATTCCCTCAGGAGGCTGGGAAGCTACGGAGGAATTTGTGACACAAGTTTAACTAGACACTTGAGATTTAAAAATTAGAACACACTGACAGGCCATTAACGTACATCACAGTGTGACTGCTTGGAATCCTCTGGAAAAAAGTTAAGCCAACTGAAGTATTCACAGTTGAAAGTCAGGGGCAGTCCCTGGGCCCTCAGTCCCTTCAGCTGAAGCATTCACACGGAGAGGAAAGAACTGGACAGTCACTAACTTTTGCCCTATGCCCAGTAGAGTGTTTTGCAACGAAAGTAAGAGGGAGCCAAGCACGTAGAGAGTTTCGAACACGTGGCTCCAGCAACTTGCTCCGCTCTGGAGATGTTCACCACACCAGCCTTGGCAAAGCTCTCACTGATGACAAACAAAAAGAATTGCTGTCCCGGGGGCTTGTGTGAATTCAAAACAGCTCAGATTTATTCCCACCGTCACAGAATCCTTGAAGCTAGGGGTGGGAGACAAGGGACGTGGTTGCAAGTCCAAACACCCCACTGGGCATCACCAGTTCGCCTCTGTTCTATTTTAACACCATCTGGTAGCTGGTCTCCCTTGAGACTAACCCTCTAGGACCACTACTAGCATAGCCCTTGAATGGAGCTCCCTACCGTGCTGCTATGGGTAAATGTGCAAACCTGCTGCCGGCCCCTGGCTGACCACACAATCTCTTTGGGGATATTTCTGTTTGTTACACTTTGCTTGACACACCATGGACCTTACCCTCAAGTTCCTGTGGGTTTTCAGCTCAAACCGTGATGTGCACAACTCACTAGTCTCAGACCCAACCTACCCTCAACCCCAAGGAGCTGTTGGCATAGTTGCACACCCTCCGTTGGCATAGTTCCACTGAGGTTAACAGGGAGAGGGGAAGTCAGAGCTAAGTTCATTTACACCAGCTGAGAGCCTAAGCCACTGGCTTCTCCCAACTATTCAGTTTTATATGCAACATAGAAAGAGGAAAGGCAATTTGGTGCAACTCTAACAGCAGCAGCAGATGTTTCACAAGCAGTTCACCAACTGCTCAACATCCACGCCCGTGGATTCTCCACCTTCCTGTGCTCGCCTCACTCCAAGCCTTGCATCTGCCCCCCTCCAGCCTACACCCTGCTCTGCACCTGGCCTTGTCCTAGTCCTGCCCCAGCCTTGCTCTTCCTTCTGAACCTGCCCTACTCCTGCCTCCCGTGACTCCAGTTACAACCCTCGGGCCTTGTTCCCGGCTCAGACTGTCCAGACCCATGGTTTGGGCATTCAGACCCTGACTCCGGTTCTTGCCTTCAGCTCCGACCACTAGGCATGACACCTACAATGTGACCTCCTGCTACCCTCTCACGATACCTCCTTCCTAGTTCCTCCTCTGGTTTCCCATTTTGTTGGGCATGAAGTTTACATCCAGCCTCCTCTTTGAAGGCTCTGCGGACAGCTTTCTCCATCTCCTACCAAGCCACTCTTGTGCCCTGCGAACAGCTTTGTCTCAGTGAAGCTGTCGTCTCATTCCCCCACTTATTACGCCATGCTGCTCCCTCTGCCTGGAACAGTCTCTCCTAAAAAAAAAAAATCAAAACCATCACTTATTCAGATGCTCTCCAACCCCGGCGCCCCCACTCTCACGCTTCCGTCTGTTCTCTTCACTTCACTCACACTGCAGTGTAGATAAGACTATCTGAGAACCACGACAGGCTGATGAATGCTGTGTCTCAGAATGGTTTTGATGGAAAATTGGGTTTTCAACTAAATGAGGTCTGTGCGAGTTTCTGCTTTGAGGAAAAGCTGATATTTCATCAAACAGCACGAACTCCTGAAAACCAAAATGGCTCAAGTCGGATATTTTACTGAAAAGTTAACATTTTTCCATGGAAAAACCAACAAAATGAATTAAAAGTTTCATCTGTCAACATTTTCCAACCAGCTCTCTTAACAAATCACATGCTAAACTTAACTGTTTAAGGGCCCTCGTCCGCTACATAATCCATTGCAAGGCGATTTGCAGATATGCAGTTCTGGGATCCTGAACATCCCCAGCTCACACCCACTCGACAACAAGATTCTCAGACAAGCATTAAGCTAGTTTGGTGTGTAACACTAAGCATCACCTCCTCTCCCTGCTCCTGCCCTGATGTACCCGACTATGAGCCTCCTACAGTTTCAACACCCTGCGGCTGACGCCAAGGAGCCATGAAAACAATACTGCAGTGAAGAAAAAGGGTCAGAGACAGGGTTAGCTGCCGACACCATCATCCACAGTAACTGCCTACTGAATGCAACATCCCAGACTCGTGACACAGTACAGCATGGCCAGCAGGTGCTATGTACTGGAGTAAAATTCCCACCGCTCAATCAGAGGGATCTTGTATGCAGAGCTGGCCACTGTCCAAGACGGGACATTGGACTGGGTGGACCTCCTGTCTGGCAGTTCCCACGCGTCACAGTCCAGAAGCACAGAAATTCCGTTCCCCGTGGACTTATAGCACCAAGCCACAAGCATGTGTTTGCCTTTAAAGCAACTAACGAATTTCAGAAGCTTACAGGAGTGGCAGGGGGCAGAGAGAGACCCCCTCTCAAGTTGTCCCAGTGCCTGTTGGGAGCAGGTTTAGGCGTCCTCTCCAGTCCTTGATAGCAACCACCAATGCCAGGGGTTCTCTGATCAGCTGTCTGAAGTACATCACTGCTGCATTTCCTCCATGCAGCCCAACTTCAAACCTGCCCTCCATCCTTCGCTGAAGTCTTGGGGGAAGCCCAGGTCACAGTTATTCTAAAAACAGCTGCTCCGCAGAAGTAAACATAACCAAGACGACTTAGTAATTTCACACCACTAGCTTTTTCTGTTCTGCTCCTTTGATATGGAGTCATGTGCTTAAGTAATCAAACATGGAAGTGAGTCAGCAGAGAAGTTAACCACATGCAAAGAACATAACTAGTACTGCACTTCCGAGTGTACAATATGAGCTCAAACCCGTGATACACTCCAAAATAGCCCTGTGTTCTGGTTTCAAACAAACCCAGTTGCATAGGTGGGTGGCAGAAACTAATCCGGGAGCACTAACACAATGCACAACAATAGAACTGGAATTGTAGGCACATTTTCGGTGGCGGTTCAGACAGGGTCCCTGAAGATCTCCAAAGCTTGGCTGAAACGGAGCCGCAAAGCAACTTAGCTTCAGCCTTGCTGAGTTGATGCTCTCTCCAGGAGCACAGCACCAATCAATGGAAGCCCAGTGGGCATAAATCCAGCGAAGCAGGATTTGGGGAGGGAGAAGGAAAATGGCCATTTTTGCACTGCATAAATCAGTGACATGTTTACACACATAAATGAAGCAAGTAAGCAAAGTCAAAATCAGTGCCCCTCTCTGGAAACTTATACAGCTCCCATCACCCTAGTATCAGGGCCTTGCACAGTCATTAATGCATTTATAATCCCACCATGCCTCAGGCAATGAAGTGCTACTATCCCACGCTGCAGATAGGGAAGTGAGGTAAAGGTTGTGCCCTAGATCACACAGGAGGTTTGTAGCATAGCCGGGAATTGAACTTTGGCTATTTCCCATGTCCTAACCACTAGACCATCCTTTCTCTCACCTGCCTACTGCAAAGTACAGAGACACCAGGCCAAGTTCACCTCTGGTATAACTCCATTTAGGTTTATTGCTGTACCATAAAACATGATTCATTAGATATGCTGTAGCTTATTTGCAAGGCAACAGCATAGATAAAAGAGTTCAGCTCTTAAAATTGGTGCAGAGAATAAAATAAATATTCTCCTAAAGAATGTTGGGAATTCCTACCAATTGTCAGCGATATGGGATGAGACTATATCCTGGAAGGAAGGCTCCAAATCCCCAAAAGGTGCTCCAAGGGCCTAGGCAAAGTAGTGAGAACATGGACATCACAAGTGATTATCTCCTTTCACAAGGGCTTATGGGAAGAAGGGCTTTTAAATAGTCACTGGATAATCATGCCAACTGGAATTTAACAGCAACTTACTTCAGAAATAGGGCAATTTAATAAAATGTATGTAAATTAGGTTGCATATCAAAGGTATCTTTCAGAGAGCACAGGAGTAGGGGGAAATGCAGCTTCTTATCACTAAGATCTTTGCAATCTACTGAAATAGGAAGGTTTTATTTAATCTATTTGAATGTTCACCTTTATGTTCATGGGAAGTTCCTGTTAGTCTGCTGCCCTGTTGCCAACCTAAAATGAAATATGGACGAGAGGAAGCAAATGCAGTAAGTGCGACTGAGATGTGACAGGTCAGGGTATGTGGTAGATCTTGCCAGGAAATGGCTTTTGCAAGATTTCTGCAAACAAATCCCTACAGGACCCAAAACATGGCTTTTCCAGATGTTAAGACATAAGAGGGAAAAAAAATCCTTCTAATGTGTATGAATTCTGCAGCATTTCTTTGGTATTATTCAAAATACACTAATGAAGATTGCTTCCTAATGCATTTTCCCCACTCGAACTAGTGACTAAACAGATCCTCATGTAACTAGCAAAGATGGACATCCAGGGGCTGGATTCCACCAATAGATTTTGACAGAAAATTGCACGACTTATAACTGGACACTTAGCTAACATTATGAGACAATAAATAGTGCTTCTAAATTGTAGACACACTGACCCCTTACTACTTCAGAATATCAATCCAGGCATTCCCTGCAGATAGGGCACTTCAGCTGGGTCAAAGCTCAAACTATATGTGTCTGGATGAGAACCGCTGCAGTTGCAGTAAGTGGCCCAGTTCTTCCCCAAACTGAACTCTGCGGGGCATGACAATGGCTACATGTCAGGCCAGGTAGGGAAGAGTTAGGAAAAGTCTATGGACTTGCGGTTGCCATAGGCTGGTGGCTCCATTAAAGACGAAAGCATCTCACTGCAAAGGCAGATGTTCCAGAGGGACAGGAGGTGTTCACATCTGAATGGCCAGTGGCTGAGGAATTTGAAAACCACTTTGGAAGAAGCCTATTGCTGTTTTCTGCTATATCAGGAGAGAACCAAAGTGCAAGCAGCCTTTAACCGGCTCGACACAGCCCCTTCTTAGAGCTCTGGTGTACGGATTCTATTCCCTCTCGAGGCACGTTCACTTCACAGTCACATCGCAGCATGAATCCAGTTTCACCATCTTCATTGTCATTTCTCCAGGGCTGAGGTCTTGTAACAAGTGCTCTATGGTTCAACCCCACTAGCGCAAAGGAGTCACTCTCTCACAACAGATTGCAAGGATTGGGACATGTTCCTGAAATGGTTTCTTAGACCTCGATCCTGCCTGTGTTTACTTAAATGCTTAATTTTAAGTGGGTAAACAGCCCCTGAACTCAATGGGACTGCTCCCAGGCATCAGTCTGTGCAAGACTGGGGCCATCGGCTGTAAGCTTTGGGTATCTTTGTATTCACTGGCGCTCAAAGACGCAATGCCCCTTCAGCCTGACTGGGCCCTCTGCATGCTACTGTAATACGGAGAGAAAACACTGTTCGTGTTTAGAGCTGCAGCGGACAAGCCTTCATCAGGGGAATAGATTCAGAACATTTGTAAAAGGCAAACTGGTATCAGCCTCACTTGTTTTGGCAGAGGGGCTATGAAGGAAGGCCAGTAGCAGCCATTCACGACCCAGCCCTTCCAAAACTAGCAGCCTGCGCAGTGACCTCCAGGCACAAGATGGAAAGGTGAACTTGCCCTGATGAAAGGGTGACACTTCCCACTGGGCTTCCTACAGCTTACATCATTGTGCATTGATACAGCCAAAGAGTTACACACCACGAAACAGGACAGGGGTCAAGGCTCCATGGTGACTGCACAATACCAAGTGACAGCAGACTCCAATGTAACATGCTGTATTGTTTTCACACCAACCTGGCAGCCAACAGTCGCACTAGACACACCATGCCCTAACACACCATCGCAATTGCCACACAGGGCACCCTCAAAGAGCCCTATTGCCAACTTACAAACCAAACCCTGCTTTAACTTCCCAGCTTGTAACAAGCCAACAAGAGCACTGCTCTTAAACGGCACAACAGCTCCTGAGGTTTTACAAAATGTACGTGCTGTACAGCTTGGGACAGAATCCTCCATGTCTCCACTCTTCACCTCCTTGCTATTCTAAAGTGATCATTAATTCTGCCCTTTGAGAAAAGCCCCTTCTGACTTGTGAAGGCACAACTGAAGTGCCGCGTGGAACCACATGTGTAATTACACTGCGTTAGAAGAGAATGGTGTGAACTGCCAAATGCACAATGGTCAAAGTGACCCACTTTAATGCAGTAAGTTACCCAGGTATTGAGAGCACTAAACTTCTCTATCAAGCCAGAAAATATGGGGGATCACTGCAGTAGCGCCAGCTGCAAACATACAAAAGCCTAAATCAGGCTATGTCCCTATAAATTACTTAAATACAATTTGGGCAGGGGGAGTTCCCCTTCTTGCTTGAGACTTTAGGGATCATATTTTCAAAGTGTTTTCCCACAACCATGACGGCTTAAGACATTTTAAAAATCAAAGCAGTGTCCCAGAACTGGGGCTTTGACAAAAAGATCTGGGGCTTTGAAAAACCAAACCAACTGGCAAACTCCTGATTTCTATGGGGCCAGGATTTCACCCCGGGTTGTATAAAATACAGATTTCAAAGCTACTGAACTATTTGTTAAAGAAGTGGCTAGAGAGTCGTTTATTTGAATTGCAGTAGTGCTACAAACTCTTTGTGCAGTATCAGGGCCCTATTGTGCTAATCACCGCACAGATTAAGTAAACCGTTATTTTAATTCCTGACTCTGGGGGCATTGCCAGTCTGATCATGAAATCTTCAGAGCACTGGTCAAGATACCGTCTATCCAGGGTAGGACAGCAAATCAACTGGAATCAACAAGATCTTGAACAAGGAATGAGAGCAGTTGGTTGATGGGACACCTGAGAAGCTTGCAGAGCATCTAGTTTAATCATGCAGGCAGAACTGGGACAGCAGCCACACACGTTATGGAAGAGAATCACAGTGTCCCACCCAGGATGGGAATTGACAAATGGCTATTTCACTGGCAGACCAAGAGCCTAGAGGGTTCAGTGGTTCACATGCCAAGATTTTTATTTTTTAACCCCAGCTATTGCAGCACAAGAATGCACACGTACAAACCAAACCAGGCTCTATAAAGAATCCTGTTTTCCCCAAGAGAAACCATCAACAGTCAAATGGAAAGGACTTACAACGGGGGCTGCTCTATTTCTTTTGTCATCTAAAAAAACATGCCGCTTCCCCTCTTCAAAGAGATGTATACACACAGAGTCATAAACCTCACAGCTGAGAAGTTACAAGTGCTCATTGGGATCAGCCAGGTTCAGGCTGGGCAGCAAACGGAAATGTTTCTTGCCGACCCAGCACCTGCAAAGGCACACTGGCACAGACTGCTTCTCCCGGGATCAGACGGCTTCTCCCAACTGCAGGAGGAACAAGAGTTAAACATCCTCTGAAGTATGCCAGAGAGGAAAGCCCGCTCACTTCCACGTGATTGCGACCCCTAAATCGGAGCTAATGATGCTGCAGTGAGTCCACATGGAGAAACTCCTCCCACTGATGTGCAGCAGCAGTTTAGCGTCATCGTAGTTTGTATTACGGTAGCCCCTGGAGGAGTCAACCTAGATCAGGGCCCCATGGCGCCAGGCATTGTACAGCCCAGGTGCAAAAGACAGTCCCTGCCCTGAAGGAGTTACAGTCTAGGCAGGCAAGTTTAATCATCCCCATTTCGCAGAGAGGCGAGGCACTGAAAGGGTGAGTGACTTGCCCAAGACCAGACGTGGAGTCTGGCAGAACCAAGATCTCCAGAGTCTGGGTCCAGTTCTTTAACCACTAGACCGTCCTTCCTCTCTAAGGAATTTTCTCCCTCTCCTGCCAGAGAGGAGGAGTGCTGCTCTATCAGAACTAGTTCAGATCAACAGAAAACGGAACATGGAACCAGAGAGGGGCTCTCAAATCTGCATTCCTGAGCTTTAAAGAGAAGAGTGCCAGTGCCAAGAGAGACAAACCAATTCTGCGAGAAGTTTGCAGCATTCGGTCAAGTACGGGAGAGTTCCAGCAAGCCCAGAGATCGTAGCCTCAAGTATTGCTGCTAGAGCGGAGCATGCAGAAGCAGCAGCATATGAAAGAGCTCACATACAAGCTATGTGTATCACTAATTATATTTGTATGTTCATCAGAAACTAGCAGCCTACATCAAAGTGTTGTCTGGGACCAGAAAAAAGAGAGAAAGCTGATAATTTTTTCTTTTGATAAGGACAACGTCCTCCCTGAGACAGTCCTGTATGCAAAACTTGTCAGAAAGAAGAGTGAAGCAACTTTCACTTCCTTTTGAGCTAAGAAGCAAGGGCCTAACCTCAAAAGTTTTTTTAAAACCTTCCTTCATCTCCTAGCCAGCCAGGAAGAGCCTCACAACTAAGGCCCGAGACAAGAGGGGATAGCATTGAAATGTGACTCTGAAATGACCTAACGTACCAAACCAGGCTGAGACACACTGGGAAACAAAGCAAAAGTGACGGATAGTCAGGTTGACCTTGTATTGATGAGCGTAGTGAAGGCAGCATAGGAAATTAAAAGTGTACTGCACAAAGTCATCACCAGCCCACATACATACAGAGAGAGACAAAAGAAGGAGTTTGATGAGTTTGTTGGCAACGTTCATATGGATTCACATTTAATGCCTATTCCTCGGATTTATGCCACATATGAGCAATACTGTACTGAACAGGTCAGCCAGCTAATCTAGCATCATAAATTGAAAAATCAGCAAAAAAAAGAGCAATATTTGTAATGATTTAGTTTCCTTATTAAGGCATCACTGCAAAGATACATGGGGCAGGTGGGGGAGTTTGTAATTCAACGGATGGTATCTGGAGATGGGCAGAGGAAGGGAAGGGAAAGCGTCCAAGACAACCCACAAACAGGAAGACCTTGTGGAAACAGGGACATTGCTCTGAGCAAGCTCTGCAGGGTGTCTGGAAACAGCACTCTTGCACATTTTCCACACTCAGGAGGCAGGATTTTGAGTCAGTCTCTTGGCTGCAGGTGTTACGCTCACCATCCCAGGAGGGGAAGGAGGAGAGGGCACGGTGTGCTTACCATAGTGCTCAGTCAGCCATACAAGTGTGCAAAGATGTACCTTCCCCACAAGGGAAGTGCTAGAATCATCTCCATAGCAGTTAGAGACTGCTTACCCCCAAATACATATATATTGGACAGCAGCTCTTGATTTCTCTCCCCCACCACACACACACACACACACACACACACACACACACACACACACTCCCCTTCCATGTGAATGTTGTGTAAGCGACAGTCATGTCCTTTCAGTGCCCATGAAACTCTCGGGGAAGCCAGTCCTGATGGAAATTATGGGATACTTCTTTATCAGTATTGCATTGGCACCTCAAATTTCTCAAGCAGGATCAGAGCCTTTCTGGGGTAAGTGCAAACCTGTCCCAAGGTAAGTCCAAGCTGCAACAAGCACACCAAAGAACAGGAGGAGTAACAGCACCGGAAGAAGGGATTACGTAGGGCACACGCATACAGAACTCAGAGATTCCGAGTCAGAGTTGAGTTTACTTTAAAAAAATATATATAAAAAAATAAACAGTTGTAAGTAGGTAAAACACGTCAGCAGCCCCTTCATCGACCCAGTACTGCTACTGCATCCACCGGGCTTCAGAGCACCCTTATTACAGCACATCCGAACAACTGATTATGACAGCCATGCGTACTTTGCACAGAATTCCTACAGAAGCATTGATTTGATGTACATTCTGCCTGGTCTCCCAGCAGAGCAGTACATGGTTTATTCTCTCCAGCTCAGCAAGGAATGGCCAGCCACATTCCCAAAATGCAAAAAAATAAAGCAGCTAATAACTTCAACCTAAAAGAGAAGGATAATTTTAGGCAGCTCACTCTCTGCCACTTTCTATGGCTATTTGTGCAGCTGTTTTAATATGGTATTGAACAAGACTAACTAAGAATGGCTCCTTGTCTAACAACTGTAGCGACTCAGGTGTTTTCACTAGTGACAAACCCAGCCTGCTCTATTAAAGGGCATACACCGCTTATTGTAGCTGTTGATATGTGCTCCACAGGGGTTATCTGAAATGCTGGGCTACCAGCCTTCTCAATTAAGCTGCCCGCTTTCCATATAATGGCCAGGCAGCTGTAATACATTAGGGTCCAGGAAGCAAATAAAACCTAATTGGGACAGGACCTGAACATGCAGTAACAGCTTAATTGGAACTGAGCCCTTATGCACAGCAAACCTCCAAAAGGCTGCTGCAGAGCAACTCGAAGCCCGTGTTCTCCTGCGCTATACAAAGATGAGACAAGGTTCTGTGCTATACACCTGCCTTTAGCCCAATGCACCCATATACGAGGTCCGGATTCTGTAAAGCACATGCTTAGCTTTAATGAGGCCTTTTGACATCAGTGGGCCAAAAGTACCTACTTAGTGTTCAGCATGTGCATAAGTGCTTTCCTGAATCGGGGTCTATACACCCACATTGCTCAGTCACTTACTTCTGGGGGAATTCTGCATCATGGCATGCAAACAGAATTCACGTCCCCTGCAGATTTCTTTGCTTCCCTGCAGAAAAATTACTTTGACAGGGAAACACAGAGAAGCTGCAACCGCATCATGCACCCCCTCCCCACCAGTGCAGGCACATCGTTTCGGACACCTGGAGCATCCAGGGAAGAAGTAAATCACTGCAGGGGGGCATGGCTGGGGAAGCCCCACCCAGGGGCTTCTACCCTATGCCAGGCTCAGCTGCTAGTCCTGCCTGGGCTGGAGAGAAGGGGAATTTCTCTTCCCTTGCATGGAGCATCCTTCATGCTTATTAAACAATGGAGCCTTTTGGAGCAGGATTTTCAGCAGTTTACTGTTGCAAATGCTCAAAAGTCTGTATTTCCCTTTTATCACCACAAGTGCTTCATTGAGAGTGTGCAAAAAATAAAATATTGCACTAAAAAAACAACCACTTCTAAATGTGCCTTCTCATTCATTCCCTAGATAGATACTTGAGGGGGTTTAGTTTCTTCGGAACGGAAAAAATATTTAAAAATCCCCCACAACACTTCCGTTTAGTGCTGCGGAAGAGTGCTGAATTGACACCTACAGAGAGCTAGTTCCTCTAACCACAACGGAGTGGGATGCATCTCCCATTCCCAGCATAAGCAGCACAGGGGGCAAAGGTCAATGTTACTCTGCAGCGACTGTGCAGACTTTAAATGGCACCCCCGAACAACTAGGGTAACTTCCTGTGACCTTCATGCATTCTACCCTCCTCCTCTGAGGAGTCTCAGCCTGCCCGAGAGAGCCACCCAAAGCAGCCTGACAGAAACTCAGCCTGATGTATCTGCCCACCGTACAGGATCCTCGCTGCCTGGCTGGTGACCATTTCTGTGGTGGAGACATTAACTAGGGCCCTTTCAGTTACAGCTGCAGTTCCAACAGGGGAGCCAGAATCAAACAGTCGTCCACTGGGAGTTATCCTGTTTATGCTCTATATAACAGTCAGCAAGGCGCCACCATTCCTTTGCCTATATGCAGACAGTCAACAGGCAGGCCAGTAAGCCACAGGCGAGGTGGTGAGTTTGGAGGTAGTAGGTAGATACTTTTTCTCTAGAGGAGAGAGTGACTATCCTGCAAGGGCATTTCCCTCTGATACGGGCCTTTCTGAACGGCTTTCACAAATCTCATCTGAAGACAAGGAAAGAATCTCTCATCTATCTGCAAGCACAGGGGGTTTAGGCCCCAGGAGGCAACCTCAGCAGAACATCGGAGGGGGGATGTCGGCAGGCTCAGTCATCTCACGGAAGCCAGGGCATGTCTCACTCCCTTCCACTTCACCCCTCGATTTAATGTCCAATTCTTTGCTAATCCCCCTGGGCCAACAAATGCTACAGAACTTCCCATCTGAATCAAAGGTAAGATAACCCCCAGACTGTTAGCCCCTCTTCAGACCTTACCAGATTAGCCCGGCGATTTGGAGCCAACTCCAAAGACTCAAACATATCACTGGTTACTCACAAGACCTTTCCCTCTTACTTTTTAAACAGAGTGCTTGTGTTTCACTCTGACCATAACACCTGTGACAAGCAGGCCCGGTCAGGAGAATTCTACAGCCCCCGGATCACAAGCTTGCCAGGGGACAAGATGCTGGTACGAGAAACCAAACAAACATATCCCAAAGCTAGCAAATGAAGTCCTACCGCTTGCCAGACTGCCCACATGTAGTCTCCTATGGAGCTAAGGAACGTTAGCAAGAGAAGGAAGTGGTACCTATTTAGTGTAGGGCACATGTATTCGGTTCTGATTTCTGAATCTAGCCACATTTAATAGTATTTTAAGTTACAAATAAAAGACATTTCTCACTCCCCAGACAGGGCAAGGATTGTGAAGAGGTTATTTTGAGGAGGACTGGGTATGTGTAGTACACCACACAAAATTAATTTAGTTCTATCACTAGGAATGCTGGTCTTGTGGTTAAAGCACTGAGGACTCAGGAGATCTGGGTTCAAGTTACAGCTCCACCAGAGTTACTGCTGAACCTTTGGCAAGTCACTTCGTCTCTCTGTGTCCCAGCTCTCATTTGTCAAATGGGAATCATATTTTCCTTCTTCCACGCCCTCTGTCTAGCTGTGCTGTACGCTCTTCAGAGCGGAGACCGTTTCTTAGTAGGGACTAGTAGAGCACCTAGTAAGAGGGGGCCCTAATTTCAATCAGAGCCTCTAGCAGCTAGTGCAATACTAGTAGTAAAAGTGACGCCATCCGAAATTAGAACTGGATTGTGACGCAGGAAGAGGGTTTTAGAGGCTAGTTAGACATGACCCTACTGGGAGTTTATTTTTTAAAATATTGTTGATTTTCCTAACAAGCACAACATATGCACTTTTGTTTGTGCACGCGCGCACGCACACACACACACAGACACACACACAGTTTAGATTTTTAACAGTAAATGTCAATATACAAAATTTACAGATAGGCAAAGTAAGAAAACTGCTGTTTGAGAGCTTATTAGACTTTGATTTAAGGATATTTCTGTTGTCAACACCAAATGTCAAAATATTCAATTTGTGTTTTAACAGTTCTAAATCTAACGTACTGAATTTCAGTATCTACTGTCATTCAGTAATGACTGTCTGACACCCCCTGCCCATAACTTCCCACAACTGTAATAATTTAAAGTCTATAAAAACAGAAAAAAAGCTTACAAAGAAATATCAGCAATATCCATCAACAATTTAACAAGATTAAAATCAAAGTTTGCCAAGTTGCTTTCTCTCTATAAATACAGCTCCCCAGAGAGAAGCTGTACATAACTTAACTTTAAGTCCCAGTTAGACGCAATGGGTTAGTTCTTAGGCAGCACATTGCAGGGGGGCAGTATAATCACTCTGCAGAAATGGCCTTCATTACCAAGTTTAATTTTTAATCTTCCCGTTGCTCTTTCGTGTAATGAGGCCTGCCATGCTGAAATCATTCAGGCCCCGAAGGCCCTTACAACGTGCTGGCACCACACCAGTGAAAGGAGTCCCATCCTAGTGGATGGATACAAAACATGCACAATAGCTTGAAACTTTTGGCTATGCAACTAATGTGGAAAATGGGTGGAGTTATCTGTGGCGGGTCAGGAACTCCCCATCCTGTCTCCTCCCACCTGGGAAGACAGAGCTGGGGACTAAAGAGTTAAAGAAGAACCACAAGTAGATAGATGTGTTAACTATTCCCCTTTGGGGGGACACGGGGAGCAGGCCTTATTAATGGTATTTCTTAGCTTTTGCACATGCAGCTAGATCAGTTTCCATAAAGAGGGCTCTAGGGAGAGATCCTCGACATCTGTTTAAGAGCCGCCATTTTCTTTGCCCCTTACACACGTGCTGTGATTGGCCTTTGAGTGTATCCTCTTGAAATGGGTGAAGGTGATTGTCAAGCTGTCCTGCAGAGGCTTACAAGCATGAATGCCAAGGTCAGGGCAGACCGTTCAGAACCGGGGCACAACCCCCAAACTGGCTGTGTGTTCTATACTTAGATTTCACCAATCAAGTGTAAACTCCTCAGGCACTACAATAGCCCAACCAGAGAGTCACAAACTCTCTCCCTTGGGTACTCTGGTCTGCCTTGCCAGCCAGGTGAGCCTACAGGTGTGACAGATGGTCCCTTACACCAAGAGTCACAGCGATATTCAGAAGCGACAGAGTCCTGTGGCACCTTATAGACTAACAGACATATTGGAGCATAAGCTTTCATGGGTGAATACCCACTTCGTCAGATGCATGCAGTGGAAATTTCCAGAGGCAGGTATAAATATGCAGGCAAGAATCAGGCTAGAGATAGCGAGATTAGTTCAATCAGGGAGGATGAGGCTCTCTTCTAGCAGTTGATCTGGAGGTGTGAACACCATTAATTCAGACTGCTTTGCAGTGATCAATTTGATTGACTTGGACTTGAAGATCTTGTAACGAAGTAGTTCGGCTGTAGCGGGGGGCAGGGGGGAGGGAAGTCTCCATACAGTGGTATGGATACTTTCCTGGGAGCCACCTTCAGCTATTCAGCTAATATGTAAAATTGGAGACTCCCCAAGCAATCCCAGTGGAAAAACTATCATATAGCCGATTCAAGTAGGTTCTCATGCCACACCCAATACTGTGGTTAACTGATAGATGGCTTTGATTCTGCACTGGTCTTTTATCTACATTACCAACAGTTACACACTAAGGGTTGCAATCACTTTATCTTGCAGGCCACCATAATATTGTAGTTTAATTATTATTTAATTCTTCACCTTTCTCCCCAGCTCAAACTTTGGGTGGAAAAGACCGTTCAATCTATCGTACACCCACCATCTTAGTGTTGCCCTGGTTACAGATGTTTATTGGTACATGCATACTGAAGATTAGAGATGGTTATGTAATACGATTAAGCCATGGGCAACAGCTCAAGCTGATCTGAAAGCTAACAAGTTTTTATTGATGTTTTTAAATAGGCCACCTGAAAGGAACATTTTAAAGGAGAGATTTTTGTGGAATATCCCTTTACAAGAATTAAAGCTGTAGAATTTGCCACTGGAAAGGGAGTTATTAGGTAGGGACCCAAAGCATCAGCTTCCATATCATCACTATTTGTGACTAGCCTTCCCCCCTCCCCCCCCCCCCCACACACACAACCTGAGCATAAGTTAAAACTTGCATGTAAAAGTTACAGAAGAGCTAAAATGCAAGTCAGTCTGTCCTTTGCAAGGACTCTTCTAATTCTTAAGCCCGTCTAATGGAGTCTTTGGGATCTCATTTAACCAATACTAAAACTGGAAATTTTCCCTTACTTGAAGAACTCCAGTATGGGACTCCTTTAAAAGGGGAGAAGTTGTTTGCTCGCAAGTCAGAAGAGACAAATCGCCACTAACACAACCTACAGCACAGGACCTTGACCAAGGATGCTTGAGGAAAGCGTAACTCTACCAGCGACTAAATCAAGCCACACTAAAGAGACTTCACTCCAAGGGGAAGTGGGGTGGGGGAAAAGAACACTCCCCAAGTCTGTTTTTAAACTTACCTTTAACCAGCACGTTCACATCCATGAGTCAAGGGGATCTGGTTGTAATGTTAAACCACTCCGCTGTATATCAGAAAAGGCTTGGAGAAGTGGGAAAAAATATAGTGTGACGAGAAGACCACTGGGGCGCCCCCTCGTGGCTGGGTTTGGGGCACGCTCTCGCGTCTCTAGTGCCCCGGCTGACAGCTGCTCCGGGCCCACGGTGGGCTTCCTCTCTCGTGACCGTCCAGGTTACAGTTTAGTTCCACCCGTTTCCAGGGTAACAACAATACAACTCAAAGCCCCAAAACGTCCCAATACAAAAGATCCTTCTCCCCCCTCTTGGGCTATTCCTCAGCCCATTCTTGAGACTCGGTCTGCAGCCTCAGCCTGGACGCAACCGTCCTTATGATGGGTTTGTACACCCCTTTCTCAAGGAGGCAGGGGAACCCAGACCCGCCCTCTGCTCTGGGTTCTGGACCAGAGATCTTGAGTTCAGCAAATCGGCCTGCTCCATGGTGGTTTCCCTTGGCCACTTCCTACCATCAAGCCCCTGGCAGCCTGTGCTGAACACAGCCTCCCCTCTGGTTCTTCTCCAGAGGCCCTCCTAGCTCCTCCTCTCTCCGCTGGAACCCCGACCCCACAGGGCCACGTCTCTGTGACTCAATCCACTTTCAGGGCCCACCACAGGGATTCATTCCACCCCTTTAGTCTGCCTCCCCCAGGCCGCTCCCAGAGAATGGGAATTCCCTACCCCCTCTGTCCTGGTTTCTCTATCCTGAATTCCCCCTTGCAACTCTCCTTTCCTTCTTTTTGAGGGCCCAGCTACTCCCCAATAACAAACCTGACACCCTCCAGGGGCAGCAGAGTCAGCTAACTGAGCTCAGACTCTTGCTAGCCCATTGTTCACCTGCGTGGGGTAGGCCCCCCCATCACATATAGACAGAACGCCACAAAATCAGTAGGCCAGGAACTTAAGCCAAACCACCCCCCCTCAGATTCCAAAAGGAGTGTTTTCATTGTCTTCTACAGGAGCAGACTTTTAAAGCCGGACAGGATCAGACAGAACTAGGCTGACATCCTGCAGAACGCAGGACGGGGATGTTCACCCAGTGATCCCTGCATTGATCCCAGCAACTTGGAGTTGGCCTGGAGCAGGTCTCTTAGGAAGTCATCCAATTTTAGCAGATTAGAGAGAGAAATCTCTGCTTACAAAGCACAAAATTCAGTTCCAAAACCAAGCTGAAAACCACTGAATTTGGAAAGACGGGATAGTCTAGGGAAAACATTCACCTAGCTGCACAATCACTGGGAAAAGGATCCCAGACCAATTTTGCTAGAGCTACACAGCTCTCCCCGGAGCACAAAGTGACTACACGCTACAGCAATGAAACACAGGACAGAAGCATTATGTTAGCACAAACTGCCATGGCTAGAAGCGGAGACTGCCTTTGAGTTGTTACCCAGCAACTGCTGAGAGCCAATTAACTTTTTCAAAGGCATCGCATAAACCAGGGTACTCATTCAAGGTCTGTAACTACTGACTCCCTGCTCAAGATTTCAGAGGTGCGATAAATGCTTTAGCTGGTTTTTAGTATGGGGACGCCAGTGGACATTGCCTTGTGCTGGTGACATCTTACTGCTTTTTTGAGACAAAGTTCTGAGAAATATATGTGAAATATCCAGGGATCAGAGCAGCGGCAAAGCTAGATTTCAGAGGCGGCTGGAATGTTCTGGCCTGTAACCTACCAGAAACCCTTCATAGCTAGAAGTATGTTTATTAAACATTCAACTTCTTAGAGCAGCTGCTGTTTAATGAAACAACTTTTAATGTGCAGCCGTTTGAGAATTTAATCTTCCCAGGGTGGGAGTAGAAGAAGTAATTTTTCATGCAGCATTTGATGATGGAACTTGTCCACAGCTGGAAAGGGGTCTCCTTCCCCAGAGCAGAACTGGAACAGCAAAATGTAAAATAAAAAACCTGATGCTCTGAAGTGTTTTCTATTAAAGATCTGATCATACTGCTCTAGGGAAGGGGGAAATATTTGAACCTTCTGGTTGAGAAATGTGCTTTTAATAAAATATATTTAAATACTTGAAAGGATTTCGTAATCACACAAAGTCTAATCACCGCAACAGTTCCACCTAGCAAGTGAGTCGCTGCTGCAATTTTTAAAAATCCAGTAACGTCTCATCTTGAACATTTAACAGCCGCCCTATTGTGTAGAGGCTAATTAAAGGCACTTCACAGCTGAAAAACCAAGGAGGAATGAAATGAGCCTGGCCTATTACAGAAGTGCTGCAAGGGGGCTGGTCATAGGACGAGAGAAAATGCTCTCCTACAGCACTGATGACTTTGTGTTTCCCCATTTAGATACAATATTTGGCTGCTTAAAGTCAGACTGTTTCACAGAGGCACAGTAAGAAAATATCTTTCCGTGGCAGCTACTTTAATGCTCACTCTCAGCTCCGGGCTCATCAGCTCTGCAGAAGCTATGGCACAAACTGAGCAACTCTTGCCCTGCTCCTGCAGCGCTGATGGCCTCTGCAGGGGCAGTTAATGGAGCTAGAAAACCTACAATGCTTGAAAACTGCAGAGGACGACGTGTTGTTCTCTTGGCCCCAAGAGTTGGTTGTGTGATTCTAAACTCCCCAATTCCAGCCATGGACTTTATGGACTGTGTGTGTGACGCAGGGACGTCCTACAGATTTAGAAAGCGAATCACTCCACAACAAACCTTGCCCCCCCCCCCAAATACTGCTCAGAGCCACTAGTCCCCTGGGGACAGGATACAGCAGCTACGTCTCCACTGCAGTGAGGAGGTGCGATTACATTCCACATAGGTGAGGTACTTAGAGCAAGCTTGCTCAAAACAGCAGCGAAGTCCCGGCAGCACGGGCTGGCCGCTCGAGTACAGCCCACAACCCTGGGTGTGTACGCAGGTGGCTAGCCTGTGCTGTCGACACTTCATTGCTATTGTTAGTGCACTTGCTAAACCAGAGATGGGCAAACTACAACCAGTCGGCCACATCCGACCTGCAGGACCATCCTGCCTGGTCCTGAAGCTCCCGGCCAGGGAAGCTAGCCCCCGGCCACCTCCCCTGCTGTTCCCCCTTCCCCACAGCCTCAGCTCACTGTGCCACCAGCACTCCGGGTTCCTACTGGGATGTACAGCAGAATCGCTGACTCCAGACAGGCGATGCAGGTCCCAGGGGGCAGTCAGGGGACGAGGAACAGGGAGCAGTTTGATAGGAGGTAGGGTCTCGGGGAGGAGGGATAAGGGGCAGGGGTCCCAGGAGGGATTGGATGGGTCGGGATTTTGAGGGGGGCAGTCAGGATGTGGGAAGTGGGAGGGGCCAGATAGGAGGCGGGGCCAGGCTGTTTGGGGAGGCACAGCCTTCCCTACCCAGCCCTCCGTACAGTTTCAGAACCCCGATGTGGCCAAAAACTTCCCCTCTCCCCCCGTGCTAGACCAAAGGTAGCTCAGGTATGCACAGACGAGCTGCAAGCACACCTGCATACAGACCTAGTCACTGAGTGGGGAATCACGGGCACACGGAGCACTAATGTAACCCAACGCTTTCCCCGGAGCAGCCCACCAGCCTCGGTTCTTACAGCTGACGGGTGTGTAAGAGAATCTGGAGGGCCCAGGGCCCAAGACACATGGGTATCCTGGACCCACTCGAGTCAATGGTAAACCTCCCACTGACTTCAAATGGGGCCAGGATTTCACCCACTTCTGCAGAACAGAGGTCTGACAGGAGCTCTGTTTCCGCTACAGAAATAGAGTTTGTGTTTGAAACACCACAGCTGCAACAGAGCGTCTTGGAGGGAAAGGGGCAGGACACACACACACACACACACACACACACACACACACACCAGAAGTTTGACCAGAGGAACTAAAACTCCTGATTGCATTTTATTTCAGCCTTTGACAGCCACTGCCATGGCCCACAGGAAGGCAAGAACTACGGAGGCTGCTGATCCTCTCCTACAGTTGCAATGAGGCAGCTAATTGGGAGAGAAACTTTGACAGGCCAAAACTGATGTTTGACTGCAGGGGAAGGCCCTAAAGGGGGCCTAGAGGCAGCTTCTCACTATGGCATTGCGGAAGATTTGATCTGGTTTTACTTTTCTGCAACAATATGCAGTTTAAGAACTGCAAGTCTGACTTCCCGGAGACTTTAATCCCGAGGAACCTTCCCATCCCAGAGACAAATGAATAGACATGGGAAGTTAACAGAATGAGCTATTTGAGATGGCGTTTAAAAGTGAAAGTGGGAATCAGTTCCATTTAAAACAGATCTCTAGAACACTGCAAAAATTACTATCAGCTGTTTTCCATCAAGAATTTGAAAAACTCTCAGGTTTTTAATATTTCCCATGAAAGTTTGAATTTTGATGGAAAACCCAAAGAAGATTTGAGGTTTTAAAACCCCTTTTTTCCATCTCTCTCTCTCACACACACACACCCCAAAATCCCTAAACATTGTCAATTAAATAATTTTTCCCATTAAAATTTTGCTCAAAATATATGCTATTTTTGGTTGAAAAACCTTTGGTGGGAACATTTTAGCCAGCTCTCCTGATCTCAAACTCTTTATTCAATATATACCAGATTCTCCCCCTTAAAACATGGTTTTCCTGAAGGAGCAGCACATGGGCAAGTTGGAGCAGATGTGTGTCAAATTAAGCTTAAAGTTAACAACAACCTCGATTATAACACTTCTACTGCAGTTCTACAACCAGACTGGTTTCTGCCTCTCCACATCATCACGGCCCATTGTGCCAATCAATAATAACAACTGAATCTAGAGGATTGTGTTCTAAACCAGAGGAGGGCAAACTTTTTGGCCTGAGGGCCACATCGGGGTTGCAAAACTGTATGGAGGGCCAGATAGGGAAGGCTGTGCATCCCCAAACAATCTAGCCCCCATCCCCTCCCACTTCCCGTCACCTGACTAGCCCCCACAGAACCCCCAACCCATCCAACTGCCCCTACAACTTGTCCCCTGACCGCCCTCTCCAGGGACCCCCACATCCCAACCACCCCTCTGGGATGCCCCCTGCAATCCCTGTCCCCTAACTGCCCCGACCCCTATCTACACCCCACCCCTTGACTCCCACACCTATCCAAACCCCCCCCCATTCCCCATCCCCTGACCACCACCACCCGCAGAACCTCCACCCCTTCCAACCGCCCCCTGCTCCCTGTCCCCTGACTGCACCCCAGGACCCCCTGCCCCTTATAGAAATGCCCCCCCTTGCTCCCCTTCCCATGCCACTCAGAGCGGCAGGACTGGCAGCTGCACCACTCAACTGGGCTGAGGCTCCAGAGAAGGGGGACACCTGGGGAGGAGCAAGGGACTAGTCTCTCCTGCCGGGAGCTCAAGGGCCAGGCAGGACGGTATCGCAGGCCGGATGTGTCCTGCGGGACGTAGTTTGCCCACTTCTGTTCTAAACTGAGCAAGAATATGGGGAGAAGTCACAATACATTGACCTAGAAGTATTAAACAGAAAAGTGCTCCAACCCTCGCCAGGCACTTTTTATTATTTGGCTAAGACTCCTATTGTTCTCTCCTATTGGTTATGCCATAAATTAATAGTTATGCGGGATTTTTGGGTTTCAAAAACTAATGCTTTTCCTTGGATTAGTGCAAACAAACAAAAACACACGGCTTAAAAAAGCTAAAATGAATCCACCAACGTCTTCAGAGTAGGCAGGGAACATGCAGGTTTCATGACCTTGACAGCACTACCATTTTGCTTACATGGGAGGCATAATTAACCCAGGCAAATAAAGTGCCAAGATGTAATGATCTCTGAATAATGTCTCTCCCCCAATTCATCGATAAAGGGCAACTGATCTGCAGGCACAGTAGTAAACGAGGACTGTACAATGCTTTATCACATGCCGCCACCATGGCTGCATGCGGCAGGACAGCCTCCCAAAGCATGGGCAGAGATTGGGTGAGCAAAACACAGGAATGGACAAAATTCAAGCAGCCTAATTCAGAAGGCAAGTGCTAGGATTATGAAAACAGCGTTGGAATTTTAATTAGCTCGTCCCCACAGAAAAGAGGAAGAGCCTTTAAGCAGATAGCATTCCCACTCTGCTTCAAACAGAGCATGCACATGCTGTATATAATCATAAACTTCTTCCCTCCACCCCCGCCTAAAGTTTGGCTTTCCCAGTAACTCAAAACATCTTGAAGTTCTCGCCAAAGGAACTGTTCCTTGGGCATCCTTGCAGAGCATCCGCGGTCTGAGCCACTAACTCTTCTGTTCCAGAAACAATCAATCCCTTCTCAGATCATGCTTGGCGCTAACAAGATCTACTTGCCCAGGAAGCTGGATCTGGAGGGCCAATGCTTTCACCTAGACAAGGAGGTTCACGGGTGGTCAGGGATTAGGGAGGGCTTCTGCATGCACATAGTAGATTTAATTGGCAAAATGTATTTAGACAGATAAAACCCACAAGGTACTAAAATCAATACAAGTTAGCTTCAGGGTGAGGCATTCAGCCACAACTCTTAAAACAAAGAGTTCATGCCGTCCCAGGTCTCTCCTACCGGAGATCTGGACTCAAACAGGCTTTGAGTGAAGCACTAGGAACAGTCTCCAAGCACAGTGTTCAGCACCCTGGGCAACGAGTCCATCTGAATCCCTTGAAAGCCAACAATTCCATGTACAGATGTGATTATAGCCCAGGGTCAAATATGATCCACACGGAGCCGACCAGTGTGCACAGATTAAAGTATCTGACAAACCACCCTCCCTACTTTAGTTTACCCATGTGTGCCGTGGCCAGTTCCCATACTCTTCTCACACTATTTGATTCCAGTAACTCAATACTCAGAGACAGTAATAGTAACAGACAAGACAGTGACTTAGTCCAAAGCATTTTTCAGGAAAGTCTAATACATCAAGCGGACTTTGGATGAAGCATCTTTTCATAGGAGATTTGCTGACGGCAGCCTCATGCTTTTGGAAAGGGAAGCCTTCCGTTTGTGCAGAAAGATAGTGTAGCACAGTCTTCTTTTCGGTGAGTATGGGGCAGCTGGGCAGAAGGTAATGGGCAATGGGGAGTACAAGGAAGAGCTGCATCGCTAACCACTGAGTACAATTGTATTTTGCAGTGAGAGAGTTAAAAAAAAAACTGCAGATGAAGTAGCTGCAGGAAGAACTGTCCTGAAGTGATTTATATACTGCAGTTCAGCGTGCAGCCAATAGACAATGCCCATCACAGGCAGCAAACAGATACGAGGCAGAAGGGCACTGACAGCTGAATTTGCACAGCGAAACCATACAGATACGTCAGCCATTGTTTCATGGAACAAACTTTCCACTTCAGAAGCAATATGATCAGCCACTGTAAGAGTTAAAACTGCAGGACACACCTGCTGACTTCAGCAATGGGTGTGTGAGACAGTAACTCCCTACTACCCCAGCAAAGAGTTAAACAGTAATCCTATCTTTATAAAAAATGGATAACGTATAAGCAGCAGTAATTAATTTTACTGCACATGAGCCAAGCACACGAATTCCAAGGACATCAGAGACCTTCCACCTCCAAAAAGCCAAATATTTTGTAGGTCTGTTTTAAAAAAAAAAAAAAAAGTTTAAAGTATCAGCACAGCTTCCCCAGCCAAGAAATCAACTGCAGCCGGTTTCATCAGCAAAGATGGGGAGAAGGGACGATTATCGTTGAACCGTCATGTATCAGGGAGCACCTCCTTTCCTTTCACAAGGGCCAACCCCACCATCTCTAAAGCTCTGATAGCCAAAGGGCATTCTACCCCACACCAAACATCTACTCAATCCATTTGACACTGGCAGATGCCCCGCAGACTCCTACGGACCTCCAAGGAAAACAAAGTTCTTCACTCTAAAGTCATCCCACTCCACATCTGCTTTTTATGGGACACAAGCAGGCAGAATCATCCTTCTCCTATAGAAATGTCATTTATACTTCTTACGGGATTAGAATCTATGTTGGGAAGGCAGGTGCCGGGCAGGAAGAGCAGTCAATGAGCGAGGAGTGCAGGGCACAGAAGAAAATCCACAGAGGTGGCCTCCTCACAGGGTCGCTGTCTGGAGACCGTTTACATTAACTCCACTGATTTCACTTCTCTGCCCTCTCTCTCTCTCCTCCACCCTGGTCCTCATCTCCTCTGTCCCCTGCCCAGCCTGCCTTGGGAAGAGAGCAATTACTGATTGGAAAACCATTGAGACACCTGAAAAATAGCTAAAGGCAGCGTGCCTTGGGGGGAGTTGGTGTTGAGAGGCAGGACATGCTCTTCCTTACCACAGGGCTAAGCAAGCTGCCTCCATGGCCCCTATGCAGGGCTGAAGGGGGTACAAGGGAGACAACACCCGGTCCCCTTCCAATAGCAGAGGAGCGATAACACTTATCTCCCTGGATTGGGTACACAACATCCCCCACAGCTTCCCCTCCTCTTCCTCGACTGCTGTGGTGAAGGGAGGGGAGCTCTCTCTCAACTGTTGCCCTAATGTACCAGGGAACCGCAGATATGACAGAGACACGATGCTCCCAGCCTGGAGAACAAGGCATTGTGTGCAGTACCTGAATTCTGTTCCTTGTGTGTCAGGACAGAGCTTGTGCTCTTAAGAGCACAATGGCTTGGGCTCTAATGGAGCTTTCTGCCAAACCCAGGGGTAGCACCACTCCGTTCAAGATGTACCCATTATCTTTACCTCACTTGCTTTGTCTGCTGTGATGTCAACGCGGCACTGAAGAGACTCCGCGAAGAATTCTTTTCCTCTCCTTGGCCTGGTTATCACACAGCACACAATAGAGAAGTCAGTCTCTTAGGTGATCTGAAGGAAACCTGACAGTATCTGTGCCTCTCTGGGAGCTATCAGGACATACCAGGGCCAGATTAGCTAGGACGAGGGTAACACAATAGAAAGGCCTTTTGACCTCAGAAGTTCTACTTTTGCAGTGAAATTTTTCTCCTGCCTGCGCTAAGAGCTAGCCCAGCGCAATTTCCTGAGAAAATCTGCCTTGCATTTGCATTTTATGAACAAATGAGGAACGTGTTGCACGCAAGACCTAATGTTACTTCTCGGCTAGTGAGGCTGGTTATTCCCCTTTTTAAAGCTGCCCTAGTTCACTGACTTCCAAACTAATGATTCGGGAAGGAGGGCTGAAGGCATTAGCTGCACAGCACTTCCCTCAGCCTCCGCTGCTGTTTTGTTTTGTCCCTCACGCTGGAGCCCGGTCACATGTCTAAGCGGCTCCCGTCCCACGTCTGGACCTTGGCAGGTCGAGAGCTGTGTTTACATTAATGTGCAACACTTTAATTCTTTTCACAGCTGACTTCTGCAGAGAAATACACCCAAACATTTATCTTTGGCACAATCCCATCCCACCCACCACTAGCAAAATGTCCCTTCTCATTACTGCACATATCCACAGGCAGGAGCAGGAGGCAGCCTAGTCACATTTTATTTTTGACTGTACACTTTTTAATTAAGTCCTCTGCATATGGATCAAGCCCTCATTGCGCGAGAGTGGTGGGCAGAATTCAAAGTTAACTTTAGTCACACAATTAGCACACGCCTCGTTAGCTCTTAAGTTCAAAGGTGAACCGGAAATCTGCGGTGAAAGTTTTAAGCATTTCACAAGTGATGTGCATTTCAAGTTGAGCTGGACCAAACATCAGAAAACAATATTGCCCGGACTGTCTGGGCGAAAGGCAAGACTGGACCAGATCTTTTCAAATTCTAACTTCCGTGAAGATCCCAAAAGAACGAGAGCCTGGTTTTAAGGTTTTACGGCCCAGCCTCCACTTCTGCATCTGCAATTAAGCACCAATCCTGACATCTGATCTACACAGGTAAACCCTTATGCCCTTGCTGAGCCCCAACGACCTCCACTGTCATAAAAGTCCACCCACTCGGATCAGATTGCAAGATCAGGGCCTAAGATTATAGGTACTGGATTTCCTGGCACAGTCAATTGGATGACTGTTAACCTGTGCACCCACGGCTAGTGCAAAACCTGTTTGCAACGAGATGCAACACCCTACTTTTCCAAGACCAGGTGCTCTGCATGTGTAAACGCTTGTTTTCAGAAATATTCATTTCACCTCACCTGGAGACTAGGGTTCTGGCTTTCCTTGTTCAACAGAGAGAACAAACTGACCCCAAATGGAAGTAAGATGCTACTCCATGTCCCTGCTCCCATTCCCCGACACGTGGCAGGACTTTGCAGATCATGATGCTGAGCGGCAGAGCTGGGCGTGAAATGTTTTTTCTGTTCCACAAAAATCTGAGATTTCCAAAGTTCTCCCATTCTGGTTGAAAACCCACCGCAGAACAGCCTGGGGTTTGGGGGGACCCACTGGGATGGGGGAGAACTAGCTTCAAGGTCCTACTCCAACCGATTTGGAGCAGGGACTGGAAGCGGATTCCAAAGAGGAACCTGAACTCAGACCTTCCACATGCCGGTGAGTCCCCTAAGTTAACCACCGGGCTCTGAAGGCATCTCTCTTGAAATTCCACCCTGGAATTGAGCAATGTGTCTGGAGGAGAGTTTCACCAAAACTGACCCTTTCCCTTGAAAAGTTTTGGCTTCAGCACATTTGTTTTTTTCTGTCAAGCTCTGAGCGGAAATGGGGACTGTGGCGCAAACATACCAAACCTTGAGACATAAGGAAAAACAGCCTATTCTACAAAGATTTGTTTATCAAGGTCTCCTTTACGCCCAAGCATTGGATTAACCTTCCACCAGAATTCGTTACTGTAGAAGAATTTAACCACAAAACTAGTGATCATACTCCGCTTTTGGGGATGATTCAGGGAATGGGAAAATACCCCTACCCTGACGGAGCAGCAAGAGGCAAAGAAACAGAGGCTATTCAGTGGGCTTCATGTCAAGTCCTTTCACTGCCCCTTTCGAACAGGAGTATCCAATTATTGCAGCTAAAAAAAAATGTTTTTTTAAAGGTGGCAGCTATCCTTTCTCAGAAGACTAGAAAGGAAAATCCATCGACGTTAATTGCAATGGGGAAAAAATAGATTTCCCTGATTAACTCAATGGATTTTTGTGCACTTGTAAGAAGAAAGGTGCTAATTAAGTCACAGCCTCTTAATGTACCCAAGTGATATATGCTGCAACAAATTGAACATTTCTACAAGGCAGCTGCAGATTCTTGAAGTTCCAGAATTTCCTCCCCATTCCAAAACATGCTAATGAACCTTGAAGACAGTTATGGGGTGAGGGAGGGAGAAATCCAGAGCAAAATAGGGGAGAATTAGAAGGAACCATCACCACTTGCCTGTTTTAAAACAGGCCCCGCTAACTTGACCTAAATTCAGAGGGTGCGTCTTCTTTTGTGTCTGTCAAACAAATCTTTAATCAAAATTCTGCAAAACTAACCATCTGGAGAAGCAAGCAGAGTACTAAACCAACTTCCCTTTTCTATTTCTACCTGCTCAACTGCACTGGTTCTAGCAGCAGAAAGAGTCGGGTTCCTTGTATGCAAGCACACTTCCTTGTTGCAGTATTAAAGTATATTAAGAATTGTTCCACCCCAGAGGCATCCAAACATTCTTCAAAATGATGTTTCCAATTTCTGCAGCATTACATAATTAACATCATTTGTGTTGCAAAAGTAATTGTAGTACCATTTTTAATTAGTCTGTATGATCACTAACATTTCTCCAGATTATCACTAAATTACTAGTTTTGAGACAACTCTGAATGATTGGAGTTTGGTTTGTTTTATGTCTCACTTACAGTCAATAAAGACACATTTTGAGTAGCTACATGGAGCGAATGACAGAAACAAGACAGAGGAGTACTTGTGGCACCAGAAACAAGACAGAATGTAGCATCGGAATGATTTGCAACTTTAGAATGTGCTATGGGTTTCACTTCCGTTTGGAGGGCAGCAAAGGAGTGGGGGAAGGAAAGGGTGGGTTTTAAAGGCAGATACCTTCAAAGCAAGTATTTCTCTCTAATTAAATCCTCCGGCTTCTTATGTTTTGAGCCAAGTGTTGAGTTTGAAAACTGACGCCAAAATCAGAAAGCTGAATTGTAAGACGAACGGATATTTTGTTTCCAAACTTCAGTCTAAATGAAATACTTAGTGAACATACCTCAGCCAGCCTAATTAGAGAGTCAGATAAAGTCACAAAGAAATATAAAAACTGCTGCATATGAGCTAAGCCGCCAAGAGAAAATAAGGCACTTTGTTGTGTTTAAAAGAATTAAGATTCCTCTTCCCAATTGCTCTATACATTAAAAAAGCTGCAAGCAGTAACCGGAGCAAGTTACTGTATTTCATATCCACATGTGAGTGAGTCCCCCTGCCTGGCTCTTCACCTGCAGGGCAGTGGTTTGATTCTTGCCTGGGTCAGCAGACACAGAAACATGGCTCCATGTTGGCTGGCAACAAAACAGCTGCTAGCAAGTCCCGTTCCTAGAGGACACGGGCCCTCATTCCAGAGCCACTGGCACGCCCGTTAGCAGTCTCTGCAGAGGTGCCAAGGATTGAATGGGTCACAGGAACCAAGAGTTCCCTTCAAGCCACAGTTGAGACAAGTTATCTAAACAGATGTGGAGAAAAACAGACTCCCACTGCTCAGGCCATATGAGTTCTCTGGATAAACAGAGACTTCGCTGCCCAGGGCTTTCAAACCAGCCCTTGTCCCCAGCACGTTTTTTTAATTGAAGAGGAATGAAGATCTTACTCTCAAGTTTCTATAGTAAGGCGGCAATTTCCATAAAGCCTGATTACAGGTTAGTTCCACAAAGGTACCTGGTTTTTAATCTCCACCATTTGTGCTATGGTAGGGCCCAGCAATGCAAATGAAGGGCAGGGACTCATTGTTCTCAGCAAGGCACAGACACCTTTGCCTTGCTTGAGGTGAGCAGGCGATCATTAGCAGAGAAGCTTCGCTTCACTAGCAGAATTCCATCCCACCGGAAAACCCCTGGCCAAAATTTTCAAAAATAAGACCCTAAATTTAGATGCCTAAATACACCTGCCATTAGCCAAAATTTAAAAAGGGGTGGAGGGGTGCCTTGCAGATCGGAGCTCCCAGGATGCTGTGAACCGCTACCTCCCCCAATGTCCTTAATGTTACCACGGTCAAAACATTCCATTAGGAATTCCCGGGAGGCAATATCACTAACCATTGAAGGCCATACATGATTATCTGACTTGGTCAATAAACCAATCCTAAACTCATCCCACCCCTCCCGTCCCCTGCCCACATCTCTTCTCTACACAGTTCTCACAGCATGGGAAGAAATCCATGTTAGAACTTTGTAAGAAGCAGAGGGAACTCAAAGTACTACCAAAAAAAAAAAACCCCACTCAAGGCCACATTAAAGCTTTCATACCTTTCAGGGATGACAGATCATTATAACAGTCAAAAAGTTCCATCTGGATCTTTTCTTCGCTTATACATAACCATTGCATGCTGAACTTTGTTCCTCTCCAGCAGCGCCAAACACATCCATAGTCCCCCAGGAACAACTACATTTTTCTAATATTCCTATTTCTCAGCATACATTGAGTGTTATCATTCACTCATAAGAATCTATAGGCCGAGTTCTGTTCTTGGATACAGCATGTATGCAAGACGCCTGCTAGCTAATGAAAGATGCATGTGAAGGGAGAAGTTGCTCAATAAGTTTAAGATACATGAAAGAGAGAGACCAGCAATAAGTGTGGAATTCATGGAATCTTAAACATTCAAATTACTACCAGTCAGTCTCCCCAAACATAATACAGAAAGTCACAGTAATTAAACTAATTATTGTAGATGCCCTGGAAAGAAAACAGGGCACAGATGAACACCTGTTTAAGCAGGTACAGGCAGAAGAAAGCAGTTTAGAAATGGGAAACGCATATACTTCAGTCAAGTTTCCTGACGGCTCCTAAACAATGGAATAAAAAATAGTTGGAAAAAATATTAAACCTGAATTGAATTTGTATTGAATAAATGCAGACTCTTAAAATCTCAACAGTGGTTTATGGTAAGGCACCTCAACCTACAAGAAAGGAAACAGAACTAAATGGAAACTTGTTCTGGCATAGGCATCTCACGTAAGAAAAAGCTATTCCTAAGAGCACCAGGGATAGAGATCCCAACGGGAAGGCCTATGACAGTAATAAAGTAATAAGTGACAAAGGACAGATTCCATCAGATGTGTGACACTTATATAAAAATCAAGTATCTTATTTCATCTAAGACTTGAAATAATGAAATAAATGGAGATATACCAATCTCCTAGAACTGGAAAGACCTTGAAGGTCATCGAGTCCAGTCCCCTGCCTACACTAGCAGGATCAAGTACTGTCCCCTGACAGATTTTTTGCCCCAGATCCCTAAATGGCCCCCTCAAGGATTGAACTCACAACCCTGGGTTTAGCAGGCCAATGCTCAAACCACTGAGCTATCCCTCCCCCCATCCCAATCAATCCCTTGATTGATTTCTGATACAAACTGCTTAGACACAGCAATAAAAAGATGCAGGGCCACTTATGTAGCCAAGTCAGAATAAAGTACTAAGTTCTCCCCATTTTAGCCCTGAATCACAGCAACCGCTCAGCAGCTAGGCTGATGCAAAGGATGGATTTGTGGTAAAGACTCTGGACCAGGAATTAGGAGATCTAGATTAAACTTCTGATTCTGCCTCAACTCTATTTGACCTTGGACAAGTCACGGAATTCCTCTGGGTCTCAGTTCCCCATCTTTAAGAGAGGTATAAGTAGCCTTTCTCCAACACTGCATTTATCTTGTCAACTAAGACTGCCAACAATTTGGGACAGGGTTTTCTACTCCAGGCCACTAGCACAATGAAGCCCCAATGCATGGCCACTGACTAGGGTGACCAGACATCCCGATTTTATCGGGACAGTCCCAATTTTAGGGGTCTTTTCCCGCGTCCTGACATTACCTCGGTCGGAACACCCTCTTTGTCCCGATATCGGGACTGAGGGAAGTTCGGGGAACTCAGGGCGCCGCTCACCACTTCTCTGCCTGGGGCAACTCCAGCAGGAGCTTGCAAATTGGCCCCAGGCAGACACAGAGGCGGTGAGGTCTTTCCACCGCCACATGCTGCAGGGGCGGGGCTTGCAAAGAGTCTCTGGCTCCCGCCCCAGGTAGGCGCCCAGAGCTGGGTGAAGGGCCCTGCGCGGTTGCGCCGCCAATCTGCGGCGCTGGGGGGTTTGCCTGGAACCAGAGCCAGGCAGGGGCCCTGAGCTGCCAACCCATGATCTACGGCAGGAGGGCTGCGTCCAGAGATGGGGGCTGTGCAGCCGATCCGCAGCGGGGGGCTGCCCCTGGCCACGGAGCCGGGGGGGGGGAGGGGGCTATGCCGCTGACCTGTGGCAGAGGGGGCTGTGTCCAGCCCCAGAACTGAGGGGGTCTCTGAGCCGCCAACTGAGGGGGGGGGGCTGTGCTGGTGACCCGTGGCTGGGGGGGGGAGGGTTGCCTGGCCCCCTCCTCCAACTCCCCCTCCCATGTGTCCTGATATTTTGTTGTGGTGATCTGGTCACCCTACCACCGACAAGATGAGACCCAGATAAAACCCAACAGACATGAACTGCCCTTCCATTCTCAGCTACTGCAGGAGAGTCTTTATGAAGTTAAAGAACTTCAGAGTCAAAGTTGGTGCTTGATACTAAAACGATACAACCTGGAATCATTTCAGAGTACAAAAGGCCTCTCACCATCAACTAGAATTGCATTATGGATAGTTTCATCCATTTAGCAATAGAACATTTATTGAATCCAATACCATGTATTCTATGACACCTGACCGGGAAGGGGGAGGGGGGCAAATAGGAACAAACCCCCCAGTGTTAGCCACTATCCTAGCCTCATGAAACAAGATGACCAATTTAGCACCATATGGACAAGAGAGTAGTAATGATCAAAATTTAATACTGATCAATTCTGGGGGGAAAGGGACAGGCCCCTATGATTCCTGGCCGGGGATCCTCAGTTCTTTCTTCCTGCCGTGGGAGAAATGATAACCTCTCCTGAAGATTTCTGTGGATTATTAGTCGTCTAAAGGCAGATGGCACATCAAGGTTATTCTATGCCTTCAATCGCTAACCTAAAAATATTCTATCTAGATTGTCTGAATAAACGTATCGTGTACATAGTGGACGAGGTTTTGGCTCTTATAAAGATTAGTTCCACTGTTACTAAGTTAAAGCAGTTTAATCATTAAGTTTAATTCTACCACCTCCAAGAAGATTTTTCATCCACAGATCTCAAAACACTTTACGAGGGGAAATAAAAACTAAAATCCCATAGAAGCTTAATGATTTGGGAAGCAATTTGGGGGCAGGTACTGCCTATTTTATGTTTATGCTGTGCTAGGGTGACCAGATGTCCCGATTTTAGGGTCTTTTTCTTATATAGGCTCCTATTATCCCCACCTCCATCCCGATTTTTCACATTTGCTGTCAGGCCACCCTATGCTGTGCCCTGGCAAGTGAAGCCCGTATCCCATCCCTTTGGAGCCTCTAAGTCAGGGGTCTCAAACATGCGGCCCGGGGGCCACATGCGGCCCGCAAAGCCCTTCCCTGCGGCCCGCCAAGCTTCCTGGCGTGCCCCCCCGGTCCCCCCCATAGCAGTTTGCAGGACGGAGGGGCCAGAAGTGGAGGCTTCTCTGCTGCCTGGCTGGGCCACGTGTGTTTCTAGCTCTGGACTTCCTAGATTGCTCTTGCTTTGTTTTCCAAACAGCCGTTGGTGGTGCCTAGCGCTTTCCAGGAGGGAATGGGGAGCTGCGTGCTCAGAGGAGGAGGTGGGGCAGGGGTGGGACCTCTTGGAAGGGATGGAGTGGGGGCGGAGCCGGGGCAGCAAGGGCGGGGTGTGTGTCAGTGGTGCGGCCCTCGAGCCAGTGCACTAGTCCTCATGCGGCCCTCGTGGTCATTTGAGTTTGAGACCCCTGCTCTAAGTGCTACTCAAATACAAAACAATGATTTCTTCACGCTCGTAACTTGAAATATCTCAGGAGGTGTCTTATTAAGGCAAGGAGGGCCCTTTACAGACCAGGGTGGGATTTTCTAGAATGCCTAAGTGACTTAGGAGGCTAAATCCTATTGAGTCCACAGGACTTGTGTGTCTGCATTACTTAGGTGAAGAAAAACCCATGGCATCAAGTCTCAGAGCCCAGGGGCTAGAAACAGCCGTGTAAACATTCCCACTTGGGCTGGAGCTCTGAGACACCCCCGTCCCGCTTCAGTGGATTTTAGAGCGCTGGGGCTGCAGCCTGGGCAGTAATGTCACACTGCTTCTTTTAGCCACACCTCCCCAGCCAGGCTCCGACACTCAGAACCGCAAGCGTAATGCGGTTCGGATATACTCCCAGAAGTTTTGGGGGTCCCACCTAGGAATCGGTAGGGTGGGAGGGAGGGTTTGTTTGCAACATTTGAAGGTCAGTTGCTGTGCATTTGAGTCAGCCTGTATGTGCCCTGTTGGCTGACCTCACACTGCACACTAATTTAATACTGGTTACAACCATACAGCTTAAACCTTGGAGAAGTGCTCAATTACAGGTTTGGTCCATAGTTCCTAATGGCTCCAAAAGAGACTGTAAAAACCTTAAATTTGTCTGCTGCAGAGCACGGCAGGTAGGATGCAGCAAAGCACTAGATGTTACAGAGCAGGAAAGAGATTCTGCATTGACACTGGATGGTCCAAGCTGATTCTTTTCTATTAGATTTTGACTCTCAATTGTTATAATTCTATAGGCACTTTTGGCCATGAGGCTGCGCACACCAGGAACATTCTAACGTTCCACAGGTAGCACAGGGTTAGCTAGTGGTGTAGTGGTGCAAAACGAAGTGGGTAAATGAACCTAACCTAAGCTCCATGTTCCCCAAATGAGAAATGGGTAAACTCGACTTCGCTGCGGGCTATAACAGATGCCAGGGGTGGGGTAGGCCAGAAGCTCTTCCTGCAAGGCTAAGCCACAAAATACTCCACTGGAGTAACCTGATGAGTGACTCTAAAACCATGTACAAATCCTCAGAGCGAAAGTTACTGATCCCTGGCAAGACACTGTCCTTGCCTCCCACCACTACGACTTTCCGTCAAGCAGAGGAAAACTGGCACGAAGGCTACCGCGTCAGCCCAGGTCGTTAGTACGAGCTCGGAGTCCCTTTGGTTTTGCTAGTTTAAGACAGACACATACCGTATTTTTCGGCATATAAGACGCCTTTTTAACCCCAAAAAATATTCGCAAAATTAGGGGGGGCGTCTTATATGCCGAATATATGAACTCACCGGGGGCGGCTGCAGGTGGCCCGGCGGGCGGGGTGGGGCGGCGCTTCCCCCCCGAGCCCACCCGCATGTATTCGGGGCCGGCGGGGAACGGGAGCAGCTCGGGACAGCCGGGAAGCCCCGGTCGCGAGTCCTTTGCAGAGACGCAACTTCGGAACCGGGCAGGCGGTTGCCTCCCGGTTCATCCTCCCCGGCCGTGACCCCGCAGGATCGAGCCCCGGCGCTGCCCTCCCAGAACAAACCCGTCCGTGCGCCAAGTCTCCCAGCTGGGGCCGGGCGCGTCCAGCAGCGCGGCTCAGGGAAAAGGGGCCCGACCACGGGCTACTGCGAGCGCCGCTGCCCCTACACGGCGGGGACCGGGGCCGTCCGCACCCGGCCGGGAGGAGGGGGGAAGCCGTGAGCCCGACAGCAACAAACTTATTGACCCTCCGCACGAGAACGGGCTGGAGCCGCCCAGCGCGATCGATGGGCTCGCCGGCCGGGCTCCAGTCCCTCCGCATGCTCCTGCCTCCCCCGCACCCCCCGCCGCCGGCAGCGCTGCTTGGCGCCCCCCCGGTGCAATCAGCGGCGCATGGAACCTCCCGGGGACGGGAGAGCGGCGCGCTCCCAGCAGCCCGCCCGCGCGGCGGGCTGACGGGAGAGCGAGGCGCTTTTTGTGTGTGGTGGTGGGGTTTTTTTTGTTTTTTTTTGTGTCCGGCTTTTTTATTTAAAAACTCGGGGGCGTCTTATAGGCCGGAGCGTCCTATAGGGCGAAAAATACGGTAAGTGGCAGATGTTATGTGGCTCTGGCAGCACAAGTGAGGCTCTTACAAGTAGATTTTATTGGGAACAATCTCCAGAACCCTGCCGCCTGTGAGAGTTTCCGCAGGGATCCCCTCAAGAGGATTTGGACCCTAGAACTGGCCTTCCCGCAGTATTTGGGAACCTTTTTTATAGTCCAGAAATGGGCCATAATAGAACCTCTCCTCTGAAACCCCCTGGCTTCCAGAGGTGGGGTAGAGACAGGTGTCAGATCGGGTTCAAATCTCGAGACACTGACTTCATGCCTCGAGTTTTGTTTCTGTGTCACTTCCAAAATCTGATGGGGCTCATTTTCTGATTCGGATGCAAATGAAGTCTGCCAAGACTATCTGGTCTTGTGAGATTTCATTCCACAGAAATCTTCAGTCATATTCAAAATGGCTGATCTTGAGAGAAAGCCACAAGTCAAAATGGATATATGGGGACAAGATTTCAATGCCATTAAAAAAGTAAATCACAAGCGGGATTGGACTTCAAACCCTGACACAGATCTGAACCAAACTGACTCAGCCAATGCCTAGTTACATTGTAGGTGCATGTATGTTACTTAAATACATTTAAGTATTTCCCTTCAAAAAGATTAACAATAAAAAGAGGGACAACTGCCAGCCATCAAGTATAAAATCAGGCTAAACTCATCTAATGTAATAAGGACGCATCATAAATCCCTTAACACAAAAAAATCCCCAGTATTATCAAAACATGGAGAGTTCTGATTATACTAACCCTAGAGTTAAGGGGGGTTGTTTGTTGGTTTGTTATAAAGCCTTATTTTCCAAGCAGTTTAACTCAGGGCAGCATAGTTAAATAATTCCAAAACCAGACAGCTGGGAGTTCGCAATGAGACACGTTTGGATAGTAAGTCATGTACATAAAAAGTGAGTTTACCTATCTCCTCTGATTTCTTTGGATCTCACTGGTATTTCAAGTGATGAACCATACCCAACACTCAGTTTTAAAGCACGAACCAAATCCCTTAGATATTAAGGGGCGGGGATGACTAAGCTACTTCATTGTGACTGTAGCTTCTGCATACATTTTAACTGGATTTCGGATTCCATCATCCACCCGCAACCCACATCCCTTTCAATAATAATATTCCTGAAAGGGTAATTTACATGCTAGGCTGGAATAGTTTCAAGAGCAAAACCATCCCTTTATCCAATACATGTCCTACACTAATAGCCACCCGACTGCAGGGGGGAGAGACTTGGGGGGGTGGGGGCTGAGGAAAAGAGCTGCCTAACAAACACCTGTTGTCAGTCCACTAACAGGGATTTCAATATCCACCTAATGCAAATCTGTTCTCCAGTCCAGGCAGTTGCATTGGATGGAGGTGCAGGTAACACCCATCATTAGCTGCTGCAGAGTCCTGTCCCCCTCCCATCCTGTCTGAGCAAAGCTACAGCTGAGACAAGAGTCACTGCAGCATGTTGAGGGATCTCGCTTTTAATTAAGTCGTCAGTGAAAGTTATTAATGAAAGGGAACAACGAAGCGCCCCACACCACCCCCAACAGACAGAAATAACCTACAGGGAAAGCAGAGGGTGGGGGCTGACACTGTCACTGCACTTCCCCACCAGTCACACCATCCGCCCGCACTTCCTGGCTCTTGTCAGTATCTGTCAGTACCTTCAAGCTACTTACCCAGAGGGTGCTCTTGGTTTGGTTTTTCCAGCCTTGTCTTGTGTGCTCTGCACACGTCTCAGGAAGGGAAGCCCTGGCCCCTCAGAGAACCCGGGGCACACACCACCAGGCAGGGAGCTGCTCTGGCTTCACAGCAGCGCACTGAAAACCCCGGGCACTAGGCTCCCACAGGGCTTATCCCAGCCACATTTGAGAACTTCAAAGATGCTCTATAGGAGGCCCAGAGACTCCCCTGTTTGCAACACCCACGGTGGAGCATGGCAGGGATCCCACACATGCAGGTCTGTATGGCAGGGGACAACCCCCCGACATACACACACCACAAGCTGAAATGCAATACATGTGGAGCACCTACCTTGACACTGAAATCCTTGCTTCCCAAACCCCCTGCAAAGGGAAAGACACACACAATTAGCTTTCCCAGTACATCAGCCCACACACAACCCCCTCCCCTCTCCCTGGGTTGAGCCTCCCCAGTGAGAGCCTGTCAGACCCACACATCTAGAGCTGGAAGCAGAGTGGCAGCAGCTGGCAACCTGTTCCCAAGGAGCTGCTGTCCCCCAGGGACATTCAAACGCTCCCCTGGGGATACAGGCTGGGAAGTGCCCAGCAGCTGGTTCCGTGTTGCAGAAACAAGCCCCTGTAGGATCTGTGCCCTGCCCCTGGGAAAGGCTGGGTGCACTGGGAAAGCTGGGGGGTGGGGGGACCTGGAGAGAGGGGAGGCTCTAGTTTAACAGTCTTGTTCTCCAGCTGCAGAGGGTGAATTTACCAGCTGGTAGCAGGGGGGTGCACACAAGGGAGTCCCTGGTGCTGCTGTGTGAGGGGCCAGGGAGGAGCAGAGTGAATGTCTCAGGGAGCGGGGCATGCCCTGGGGTGGACAAAGGAGGGGTCCCAGGGAGAGAGGAGTAGCTGGTGAACACAGAGTCTATATGGGGGTGCAAGGGGGCAAAGAGTCATACAGACGGATCCCTAGGAGAGCATATAAACCAAGGAATGCAGGGGGTTCCTGGCAATGCATGCAGCGGATACAGGTGTTCTTCCATGGGATACACAGTTGTGGGGGGCCCAGGGAGCACAGCAGAGAGGGGGCTGGCAGTGCATGCCAAGGGATGCATGCAGAGGGGCTGCAGGGGTCCCGGGTGACGCACACCAGGGGGATCAAGGGGGGTGCACGACAGAGAGGTCCCCGGCGTGTTGCGGAGGGGGTCCCCAGGGCTGCACACGGGGGGGGGGGTGCAGGGGTCCAGAGCGGTGCACATGAGGGGGATGCATGATGGAGAGGGCACACAGAGAGGTCCCCAGAGCTGCAGGCCCCGGGGGCAGGGGGGTTGGCAGGGCTGGGCAGCACTCACCAGTGCAGTGCTGCAGGTGTGGGGGGAGCACTGGGGGGATGTTGGGGGGGTCTCACCAAATGAAGTTGGTGCAGTGGCTGCAGAAGGTGGGCTGGGGGGGTCTCAGGGCTGGGAGGTCTCAAGGCGGTGGGGGGGACTGGGGGATACGGGGGGGTCTCACCAGTTGAAGTCGGTGCAGTGGCTGCAGAAGGTGGGCTGAGGGGGAGGGGATCTCACGGGGCTGGGGGGGGGGTCTCACGGGGGTTGGGGGGGTCTCACGGGGGTCTCACCAGATAAAGTCAGTGCAGTGGCTGCAGAAGCTGAACTGGGGGGGGTCTCACGGGGGGGTACTGAGAGGTACGGGGGGTGTCTCACCAGATGAAGTCAGTGCAGTGGCTGCAGAAGGTGGGCTGGGGGGGTCTCACGGGGGTTGGGGGGGTCTCACGGGGGTTGGGGGGTACCGGGGGGGGTCTCACCAGATGAAGTCAGTGCAGTGGCTGCAGAAGGTGGGCTGGGGGGGTCTCCCGGGGGTTGGGGGGGTTGGGGGTACCGGGGGGGGTCTCACCAGATGAAGTCGGTGCAGTGGCTGCAGAAGGTGGGCTGGGGGGGTCTCCCGGGGGTTGGGGGGGTCGGGGGTTGGGGGTACCGGGGGGGGGGGGTCTCACCAGATGAAGTCGGTGCAGTGGCTGCAGAAGGTGGGCTGGGGGGTCTCCCGGGGGTTGGGGGTCTCCCGGGGCAGGGGGGGGTCTCACAGGGGTTGGGGGGTACCGGGGGGGTCTCACCAGATGAAGTTGGTGCAGTGGCTGCAGAAGGTGGGCTGGGGGGGGTCTCCCGGGGGCTGGGGGGGTCTCCCGGGGGTTGGAGGGTACGGGGGGGGGGGTCTCACCAGATGAAGTCGGTGCAGTGGCTGCAGAAGGTGGGCTGGGGGGGGGTCTCCCGGGGGTTGGAGGGGTCTCCCGGGGGTTGGGGGGTACCGGAGGGGGTCTCACCAGATGAAGTCGGTGCAGTGGCTGCAGAAGGTGGTCTGGGGGGTCTCCCGGGGGTTGGGGGGGTCTCCCGGGGGTTGGGGGGTACCGGAGGGGGTCTCACCAGATGAAGTCAGTGCAGTGGCTGCAGAAGGTGGGCTGGGGGGTCTCCCGGGGGTTGGGGGGTCTCCCGGGGCAGGGGGGGGTCTCCCGGGGGCTGGGGGGTACCGGGGGGGTCTCACCAGATGAAGTCGGTGCAGTGGCTGCAGAAGGTGGGCTGGGGGGGTCTCTCGGGGGTTGGGGGGGTCTCCCGGGGGTTGGGGGGTACCGGGGGGGGTCTCACCAGATGAAGTCGGTGCAGTGGCTGCAGAAGGTGGGCTGGGGGGGTCTCCCGGGGGTTGGGGGGTACCGGGGGGGGTCTCACCAGATGAAGTCGGTGCAGTGGCTGCAGAAGGTGGGCTGGGGGGGTCTCCCGGGGGTTGGGGGGTACCGGGGGGGGTCTCACCAGATGAAGTCGGTGCAGTGGCTGCAGAAGGTGGGCTGGGGGGGTCTCCCGGGGCAGGGGGGGTGTCTCCCGGGGGTTGGGGGGTGCCGGGGGTGGTCTCACCAGATGAAGTCGGTGCAGTGGCTGCAGAAGGTGGGCTGGGGGGGTCTCCCGGGGGTTGGGGGGTGCCGGGGGTGGTCTCACCAGATGAAGTCGGTGCAGTGGCTGCAGAAGGTGGGCTGGGGGGGTCTCCCGGGGGTTGGGGGGTACCGGGGGGCGTCTCACCAGATGAAGTCGGTGCAGTGGCTGCAGAAGGTGGGCTGCTTGAAGAACCGGGCTGTGAACTTGTGGTTCTTCACCTCGTGCACGTTCTTCTGCCTCAGGGCCCCCTTTCGGGCGAAGCGGACCGGGCCCTCCTCGCCCTCCGACCCGGGGGCGGCGGGCGGCTCCGCCATCCTGCGCTGCTGCCCGGCGCCTCCGCCCCTGCTCTCCCGCGGAGCCCGAGCCGCAGCTGGTGCGGATGCTGCGCGCGAGCCGGATGCAGCCGCCCGGCACCTCTGGCCGCAGCTGGGAAGGGAGAGCGAGAGACTCTGCCCGCCCCGCCCACTCATCTGCATAGTGCCCGCCCTCTCGTCTCCATACTAAGTCCCGCCCCGCCCACTCATCTGCATAGTGTCCGCCCTCTCGTCTCCATACTAAGTCCCGCCCCCGGTTTTCATTTGCATAGCCGCTCCCCCTGCACCGGCGGCGCGGCTCCTAGCTCCGCCCACCGATTCTCCCTTACTTGCGCGACGTGCCCCAGCCCCGCCCACTCCACTCATTTCAATAGACACGTCCCAAGCCCCTCCCACCACGGAATGATTTGCATAGCTCGGTCCTTAGCGTCAAAGCTGCAGTGTTTCCAGCCCCGCCCCCCGGGCCCTGATTTGCATAGCCCTGCCCATCCCTTGATAGGCAGAGCTTTACACCCCCGCGAGTTTATCCGCAAACATGCCCACACACTTCTAATTTGCATAGCTCCCACAGCCTCATTTGCATATACCTGCCCCAGACCCCGCCTATCCTCTCTACCACCCGACATCCCTCGGAGGGCCCCAAACGCTGAGCATCCAGCTTATTTGTATATTCCACAGGCATCAAAGAGCCTCCCTGTAAGCCCCGCCCACGCCCCTCTTCATTTGCATAGAGAGCCCGCCCCCCATAATAGCTCCACTCCTTGATTTGCATAACTGGGTCCCAACCCCAACCGACAGGCATGGGGGGCTAGTAGGAGTGAGCTGGATAGGTGGCTGCCTGGAGGGCCACATTCCAGGGACATAACTGGGGAAGGAGGGTCCTAGGGCAGGGAGACACCATCCCATCAGCAGCCCCCATGCGGCAGGAAAGAGCCTGCCCCCCAGTACAGGTTGTAAGAAGAAGGTGGCTGACTAGGGACACCAGAAGGAGAGAGCATTAGAGATAGCCAGATAGATCCCCCATTGAGTATTAGAAACAGACAGAAAGTCAGAAATAGATGGACAGACAGATCCCTCCCTGAGATGGGGGGAGGGGGATCTTTTTAAAAGGAAAGAAAAACAATTACCAGGGTTATTAACAAATCTCATTTTCTCCTTCTCTGCCTTGGGAAAAGCTCCACACCCCTGAGGAGTCTCTCTCCAGTATCTATTAAGTCTGTCAGATCTAGAGCCAAGTGTACTTCCTTGTATTTACCATCCATGAAATGACACACAAACAGTGCACTCTATAGATATAAATACTCAAGGAGGACAAGAAAACAAAACCTACCTCATCTTCACAACCACTGCAGTAATAACCAAGGATGAAAACAAACTAGGAGTCACCGCAATACACGTGTATAATAAAATAATAAAATAATGGGATATGGAAATCCCTTCTTTAAACCATTAAGGGACATGCCAGTCTCGTGCGGAAAATATCCAGAGTAAATTTCACTTCCCTGAGATTTCATAGAGTTAAAGGACCAGAGGAGACCATCATGACCTAGTTTGATCTCCTGCACCTGAACTGCAGTACTGGGGAGATGTCATGTAAATGGGGCATCCCAGACTGAGGTCAGGAGTGGCTCTGAGAGGGAGGAATTTAAGCCTCAAACCTGCAGCTGGATTCTGTGAGCAAACCCCTGCCTCTGTTCATTGCCCAGAGCATGCAGGAATCAGCTCAGAGAGCAGGAATGAAGCCTTAGATACCATGAGTAAAGTCAGGCAGGCTGAAGACTTCCTTATGATGTTCTCACCTGTCCTGTTTATTTCGGGGAGGGAGGAGGAATCCAGAGTAAATTAGTTGAGAGGCATTGTCAGGTTTGTTTTGTTTTTTAATCACATAATTTATACAATTCTTTTATCCAATTTACTAAAAATATCCCAGATACTTAAAGTGAAAGGATTTTTAAAATCTCATTTGCCACGCTTTTTTTCTTTTTACTACCTCTTGCACATCTCTGATCCTGGACAAAGAAAACAGATTTGTCAATTTCACTTTAGTGCCTAGTCAGTTTTACTTTCAGATTCTCATGTACCAGCCCAATACTGCAATGTTAGGGTTGAAAATAATGAAGAGCGAGGTCTAAATCCACACACAAACTTATTTTAATTTAATTTTAAACCAATAATGGGTTTAAATATTAAGGAGGCTTAATTTTTTTTGTTTATGAAATCCATCATGTGATGGTTTTCCTTGGTCCCCCCCACCCCCACCCAAGAATAAACAAGACATGAAAACAACATAAACTGAACCTTAATTCCTGGAATGCTGCAGTATCTTCATCTCATGCAACAAAAGTTTCATCCTTTGATAGTTCCCACATTCATGGATGGTTCCTTTCTTATGTTCTGGGACCTGGATAGACTTGCGCCAATCCTCAGAAACATTAATATGAATAAATTATAATAATAAATAATTTTTGCAGAAAAACACAACACTTCATCAAAGGCTTTGAAAGGTATCCTATTTAGAGACAACTCCGCTGACAAGTTCTTTCTGTAAACACACAGGCTTGTTACTAACACCTGATGCCTGCTTATTTTAAAACTATTTGGCAAGTGATCTTACTTTGAAGAAGGAAAAGTAAATGGCTGCTCTGAGATTTTGATCATAAATTAAGATGAACAAGAGCCTTCCTACAAAAGCACAGGGTGCTGCAGAAAGAACGATCAGTAGTTCAGCAAGTGATGCTGATCTTGCTAAGTCAGAACTCCCAGAATATGCTACAAGGTATCCTGAGTTTGGAGTGTGAGGTGTGTGATCACTTGTGGTGATTAAAGGAACTTTACTTGGAACTTTTCACAAAATATTTAGAAATAACTCTATATACACGCCTAGCAATGAGGAATAATAACAACACTGAGCATAATGGGTCATTTTGAGTCCCATCTTGTGTACTTTGGCTAAAGAAAATGGCATATTACCCTGACAGCGTGCTAGATTTAGCACAACTACGTTGAATTCTGCTCAGTGTTGGCACTTTACCTGTTTCTTTTTTGGTGGTGGTGTTCTTTGTAATTTATGTACCTATTTTCAAAATAAAATCTGCATTGTAATTGCATGTGAACTCAAACTGTAGCAGAGCCACAGAGGTTGGTTTTTGTTAGTTTCCCAGTTGAAGTATTAATAGTCATGTTAGCATTCATACTCCAGCATCCAAATTTATGGCATATGGAGAGGCGCCAATACCAGGTCCAGTTCCTGTATTTAGGAGATTAATTTAAGAAAAACCACACATATCAGATTACAAGGTAAGATTTTCTAGGGTATATTCATGTTAATGGGAATTGGGTATCCACATTTCTTAGGCAGCTTTGAAAATGTCAGCCTAAGCTTCCCAGTATTTTCATTAATACAAGAAAGGTCCCTAGAGGTGCCCTGAAAGCACTAGTACAAGCAAGCTCTGAAACCACACTCCCTGGGTGAGAGGGAACATGCGGCTGGAGGATACTCAGCTCTGTTCATTTCCATTCTCATAGAACTGCAGACAGGAATCGGAACCAACAATTCCTCTGAATTCCAAGAAGGGCAAGATACTGAACATGAAAATAAGCAGCATACAAAATAGTTCAGACATTTTGCTCCTGCTGCAGTATCATTCCTCTCTTCTCCAAGGATGTTCAAGGATATTTCACAGAGAATATCTGCTTAATGCTCACAACACCCCTGAGAGGTAGGTAAGCGCTATCCCCATTTTACGGATGGGGAAAATGAGGCACACAGGATTTAATTTCCTTGCCCCCACAGACTCACAGAAAGTCAGACTCACTCCTCGACCCCATCTTCTCCCTGCAGGTTCTGAAGGGTGTGAAAACAAACACAAGCAGCAGTGGGGAGACCTATGAGATAGCAGGGATCAAAGAAAGCTCAGTTGGAGGTATGATTCATATCCTTAGGAAGGGAACTCTTCTTCACAGCACATGGAGAAGAGCCAGCTCCCAGGAAATGAAAGATGTGAGTACGTGAGCTGTGTTACTGTGTCTTGCTCACAAGAAACGCTTTGCTGGAAGAAACTGGTGTTAGACCAGGACGTGATCATTAAGGGAGCTAAATAACAAATTTCTTCTGAGTGTCCATGAGGAGGATGGGAGGTGAGCTGCCAGAAACGGAATTAATAGAGTCATGAATTTTAAAGGTAGAAGGGATCATTATGATCACAATACCAGACTCACCAAGCTACTCTCCTGAGCCCAATAACTTGTAGTTGAACTACAGCAGAGCCTCCAGAAAGACATTTTGATCTAAAGAAAGAGCAAGTCTGGTTTTCCTCTCCCTTAAGCCAATCAGAGACTAGTGGGGCTACACTGACTTCATTGGGTTTAGTTCCTGTTTACACCGGTATGAGTGAGAGCAGAATGTGGCCCAAAGTTTCTGTGAGAAACTGACCATTGGTATCACAGGGCATTTCTGAGGACACCAGTGACTCTCCCTATGGCTTAGAGGTTACGGAAGGGAATATCACACACCTGTCCTCAAGTCGGTGCACAGCATCAGGACCTTACAATGGACTAATTGTACCTGAGAATATTTCAAAGCAAAAGTCACAACCTGAGGTGATGGCAGTGTGTATTGTGACGGAGTCAGACCAGAAGGGTATAGGAGAGTGCTGGAAGGGAGGTATATCAGCCTCAGGATGAGCAGGTCCCTGTTCCCTGGCTAGCCAAACAAAGGCTACTCCAGGCTAATCAAGACACCTGGGGCCAATTAAGAAGATTCTAAAAAGGAGCAGAAACAGCTAGCCTGATTGGGACACCTGAAGCCAGTTCAAAACCTCCCAGTTAGTCAGGTGGGTGTGGATGTCAGGAGCTGTGGGAGGAGGTTGTGCTGTTGGTGAGACTGAGTGGTAGACAACATATATGCAAGGAAGGAGACTCTGAGGTAAAGGTGAAGTGGAGTTTGAAGAATCAGGGACTGCTGTGGGGAAGTAGCCCAGGGAATTGTATTGTGTTTGGTGGCTAAAAAGTCAGCCATCTTAACTAATACTATTAGGGTCCCTGGGCTGGAGCACGGAGTAGAGGGTGGGCCCGGGCTCCCCCCTTTCTACCTCCCCTAACTAATCACTGAAATTGGGAGACAACAGAGACTGTGCCAGGAAGAATAGTTTCTCCTCACTGGCTTATGATGAAAATGGCTAAATAGGCTGTGACCTAGTCTCCAAAGAGAGAAGGGAGGGTCACAGTGAGCCTCTGAGGCTAGCACAAACCGCCTGGAAGTACGGAACCCACAGGGACAAGGCCAAAGCTTTGCCACAGTGTGTACTGCATGCTAAGCACGTCAAGTTGGCACAGAAAAGCATATATTGTATAAAACAACTTTAGCTTGGCTGTCCAACACGGGTCCCTCTTTAGTTGCAGTAAGCGAAATATGGTTTCAAAACTCAGATACAATGTCTCTTCTAGTGGGGCTCCAAGTAATAAAATGCATGTTGAAGTCAGGAGGGGATGTGGGTATTGTATCAAGTCAAGAGAAAGGGATGAACTGTAACTGCATACTGTGGTTGTCTATGGCTGATGGCAGGCTGTGGTTTATTTGCCTTGTTTCCTACTTCAGAACATCTGAATTCTACTTTGCAGGAAAAATCATTTAAAGAAATTACAGCGGTGCCGGGAAGGGAAGATTTTGTTTCTGACAAAACGCTGGAATAACCAGCATTGTGCTCTCTTGCAAAAAGACAGCGCCCACAGGGACAAGACAGAGATTCTTGCAGTTTGCAGAGAAATCGTCACACGCCTGCAGCATGCCCGTGTTCCTGGGGAAAGGACGGTGGAGCAGGAGTTAACTGTCACGGGGTTCGGATTCTTGGACATCAGCATCCCGGTCATGCCACAAGGGCCACAGTCACTTGCCTTTTATTTATTCATAATGCTTCAGCACTGTGAGCCCAGGCGGTTTTGTTCTGCATTTCAACTTGAAGAGGCTTGAGAATTCCTCTTTTTTTTTTCATTAGAGGATATTTCTGAGCAACCTAAATCCGAGCAAGGCTGTGGAAAAAGCATCAGAGCAAACTCAAATATACAGGGACTAACAGCAGCACCAACCCCTTTCTCCCTGCCATCAGTGGCTCTATCTGTACTTGGCATGCTCACCACCATTTCTTCTCCCGGCATGCCCGGAACACCCCTCTTGTCCACACACAAAAATGGTCCCCAAGACCATAGCAGCAGGACACAGACTTGCTTTGAGCAAGGCTAGCCATGACACAGTCCGCCTCTGCCCCACTGGCCACCATTTCACACAGTTAAGCAGCAACTGCCGCTCATCCCAAATCTCAAGGATTACTCTATTGCACCAGACTTGACCCCGGGGCAATGCTCCTACTGGCAAACCTCAGACTGACAGACTGCACACATCTGGCTACACTGCAGTTGGAGGTGCAAGACCATTGCAGGGATAGCTTAATGAGCTGCTGGTCTTGGTCTCGGGCTCTCACACTTACTGCCTGGACACCTCCACCATCCCACTGCAGACAGCTACTTCAGACTTCCCCCAGCTACTCTGCAAAATCTGCCACGGAAACTTACTTTGCTGAGCTAGGAGCAAGAGTTGCTCTTTCATCCTGGCCTCCCTTTGGAGAAATGACCTAGGAAGTGGGGTTCATGGCTGGGGACCTTGGGGAGTCTCCTGGGAAACATTGAGAGTTTACCTCCCCCATCCCCCAGTTCTCCTGGGCTCCAAAAAGCTGCTGCTTCAGATAACCTGTTGGATGGGTACCCAGAGGGCAGTGCAACTGCAGTGGTGTAGTGCAGTGCAAGCAGGGGTGTGGGGCTGCCAAGCAGTGCCTGAAACAGCATAGCTCACGTGGCGGCACTGCACCCTTGCAGCTTACGCCAGTGCTGTCCAAATGCTTCCGTTATCCGTGGTTAATTTCTGCAGTGTGGGCACAGCCAGGGGAACCGGGGGCAATCTAGGGCAAGATGGAGTCTCCTCCAGGCACCCGGCGTAACGTCCGCTGCTTTGCTCTTTCTTTCTGTGTTCACATTTTTGCATATTTCATATCCTCAGTGCACATAAGACAGAGCAAAGGAGGAAGAGAGAATCTGAATTCAGATGAGACTCGAGAGAAAGACCTAGTTACACACCCTCTGGGGGCAAAGACATCCTTCGCTGCCGGTCCCGGTATAAACACAAGGAACGCAAACATTAGAGCACAAGTGCGACATAAATTCTCACTGAACAGCCAACAATAAGCAAGAGTTGCAGAGGCAAATCTAGGCCAGGACATTGGAATGGAACAGCCCTGGCTCCCGTTTCAGATGAGAAAAGCAATCATTTTTCATTTACTCTTAACTCGCTTTTTAAACAACCTTGTTTTGATTCTGTAGTTCAGATTCCGAGTCACTGTCTCCTGTGTGTACGGTTGTGTGCTTGGAAGGTGAATGCTTTAATTTTTATTCTGTGCGGTAGGAATGAAATTCATAATGTGAAAACCAATGCAACACAGGGGGTCTAAGGACTGAGCTGTTGGCTCCGATCTGTATTTGTGACCCTATAAAACAAGGCTATTCAGAGATGTGAGCTTTTCAAACAGACAGCCCCGAGGCATCACAGACAGAGGAAAAAACTCCAAGGTAAATAACCACGTCGCAATTCAGGAAGAACAATGGGTTGAAGCAGTTTCAAAACCCTAAAAACATTGTCCCCAGTTCTCCATTACTATCACCCTCCGTACTGGGTGCAGAGATGGCCCCTGGAGAATACGTGCAGTTCAGAGCACCTCCCTAGCTGATGTGATATAATGGCTCTGTGTTGATCCACCCCACAGCCCCTGGTGCTGATCTCCTACACAGCCTTGGTATCGGGGTGTACAGGAGGCAGGAGGGGGGTGGGCAAAGTGGAGCTGTCCTTATTTAAAATGGGGGCCCATCAGGCCCCCACCCCAGCCCCAGAATTCATATGTCAAGGGGTGGAAGGACAGATTTCCCCCGGGGCAGTAGAGAATGCTGATTTATAGTCACAAACACCGGATTTAACGCGCATCTATAGGAAGGGCAATTTTTTTCTGAGTTTTACCTAATAACATGCCATACGTCCATGTTATGGATTACTGATCTGTAGCTAATAGATATGAAGCTCTCCATAGACATAGAGGGCCCGGTCAAAGGGTCCCATAAAGTCTGGCTTTTGCACCACACGTGTGTTTATGAAAGAGATGGGGTGGATTAAACACTCTGCTTTGTGGAGATTTGCAGGGAAGCCAGTTTCAATGGACACTGGTCTTAGCTTGTTTGATGTGCTCCTTGGAGACATTGCAGTCTAGCAGCTAGGGAACAAGACTAAAACTCAGGAGCTCTCTGGTCTAGTCCCAGATCTACCATTGGCCTGTCAGTTCCCCTCTCTATGCCTCAGTTTTCCTATCTGTAAAATGGAGATAATGATACTTTGTAAAGTGCTTTGAGCTGGATGAACAGTGTGTTAGAAGAGCTATAACATCTCGTGTTACCAAGCCCCCATACCAGGCCTAATGGAGCTAATGCCCAAGCTCTCCTGAACTAGCACATCTTCAGTAATGAGAAGAGTGAGGGCCCTGAGACTGGGCTAAACGATAGCCCAGCTGGGGCAGGCCGAACACAGGAAGAGAGGAGAGTTGAACACAGAGAATCAGGGTCAGAGATGGCAGCGGCTTTCTGGCTAAAAGGGCTGCTTTGGCTGGGGTTTCTGGGAGAGGGCTCACCTGTTTGCAGGATCGCTGCTGTTTCTGCCATCTCGGCTCAGGGCTAACACAGTACAGGTGAATAAATTAGACTAAGAAATACCTTGAGTCTCTGTGCCACTGACTGACCCACTGCCATGTCCCCACATCCCAGCAAAGAGGCACCAGGATCAAACCAGCTAATAGATCCATATAAACCAAAACCAATCAGGATTTAAATGCAAGAAAAGCGCACAATCATGCAAAACACATGGTTTGGTATATATATCACAACGGTTAGGCTATTGAAATATTTTATATTCTTGTCTGCTGGGTTTTCAGGAGGAACAAATTAATTCTGTTTCATGTACCCTGAAATGGCCCATAATGTCAAACCCACCCCCTATGCTGATGATGAAACCAAGTTAACTACACAACTCCCGAGTTTGTTTCACAAACATTTTGATCAATAAGTTGATGATTTTCTGTTGCCCGGCACCTTCTGGTGTCAGTTCAGAGAGGGAGTGTCTACGCTGCAAGAAAAGGTGTGATCTTAACTCGGATTGGCCAACTCGGGTTCAAGTAGCAGTGAAGGTTTTTAACTTAGGTTAGCAACTTGAGTTCAAACCTATAGAGGAGCCTGGAGTTAAACCTCGAGCTGCTAACTGAAGTGAAAAGCCAACTTGCCGTGTCTTCACTGCTATTTCAACCGGAATTCGCTAACCCGAGTTAAGAACAAACCTTGTCTTGCAGTGTAGACGTACCTTAAGTCACAGTGGTAACATTTCACACCCACTATACACTAGCGCAAAGAATGACCCAGGGTGCAGGCACATGGAGAATCAGATCTAAACATAGCATTTGAAATTCCACTGGGTTATCCACTGCTCGGGTAAGTTGCAAAGAGCTCTGGAAACAGCCCAGAAACCCAGCGCTGAATGCTGGAAGGTTTTGATCTGAGACAAAGCTCTGAAGGGAGGGTGTGGCTGAAGAGCGGGAGGGATAGGAACCCAAGCCCTGGTCATGTCCCCTGACATCAGCGTGTACCGTTTACTGATCTCCTTCCTATCTGAAGGCTGTAGATAACCTTTGAGACTTTCAGATCAATGGGGCAGGTCTGCAGCTGCTGCTTTTCTCTTCCCTTCCCTTCCACTTGCTCTTGTCCCAGGCTCTGCACTGCCCTCCTCAAGCAGAGATTTCTCTCCTTTCACAAGCTCCTGTGTCTGCAACCTTTGGACCAGGCAGTGCTGAGAAGACACTGGAACCCGCACCCTGCCCTTGGAGTAGATCCGCCAATCTTCTGCAGCAATATGGTCACTCAATACCCTGCTGGAGGGCTGCAGGGGTGGAGTTTGGAGAGGATTCTCCCCAACACCTGCTGTTCATTTAAGGTGGGCTGAAGTGGGACATAAGGAGCAGATCAGCCCTCTGTGCAGGGGTGACCTTCACCCCCATCCTGTACTCACTGGAGGCAATGGCCATTGACTTTAACAAGTGTGATACAGCATGGCCAGCGGGCAGCAGGAGAGTGTTAGAGGGAAGCAACTTTGCTAGAAGTGGCTGGAGCACCTGAAGCCAGTTAAAGCCCCTGAAGCCAGTCACATGATAAAAGCCCTCTGCTTCAATCAGACAGTTTGAGGGAGTTTGGAAGGAGTTTGGAGGAGTTGGTGTGGAGAGCAGTTTGGAGGAAAGCAGAGCAGAGTTTGGAGAAGTGCTGCGGTGAGCTAAGAAAGACCCAGACCCTAGGTAAAGGAACACCTGGCTTGTGCAGAGAGAAGGCAGGAAGCCCCCACAAGCTGAAGGGTAGGAGAGGGAAGTAGCCCAGGGGAAGGAATAGCTAGTCCAAGTCATTTACCGCTATCCTTAGGGCCCTTGGGCTGGGACCCGGAGTAGAGGGCAGGCCTGGGCCCTCCCTCTCCACTTCTCCCCTCTAGGATACTAGTGGGACAGTAATACCCTGTTCAGGGGCAAGAAATAGGCTCCCTGAACCCCGCACAAGAAGAGAAAGCACGGGACCCATCAATATAGTGCCGGAAATTTGCCACACAAGTCACAGGGTTCCATCCCGGAGCTCCTATTAAACTCGGTGGTTATTTCTCTAACCTACAGCATTTGATTTCTCTTTAAAATTCCTCCTTGTGTGGCGATGGCGGGTTTTACACAAATGGCAGCTCCCCAGCAAATTTCACTCTCCCTAAAAAATGTTTCATCTTTGGAGCTCATCACATTGCCCAGCAAAACATCCCCATTCCTGCAGGAGCCTGGCTAAGTTCCAAGCTACGGGCCTCATCCTGATACTGGCTTTTCCTCACAATTCCTCAGCTTGGCCATTAGCCTTTTGCATTACAGCCCGTTCTGCTGAGAGGGATCCAGCAAAGATTCCTTGGCACGAACCAGGCCTTCACTCTCCCCTGGTGGGTGGACACTTTAGGACCCAGAATGCACTGGGGTAGCCAGTATTGTCAGGGATGCTGGTGTGTGAATACTCCAAACCTGTTCTGTCAGTAATGGTGAGGCTTCCCTTAATCCCTGTAAAGGGAAGCAAGACAACAGACTGTGTCATACAGATGATGATTCTGCAATGGTTTGCCCTCAGTCCCTCTTCTAATCTACCCTAGCAAAGGCATGCACTGAGCACGTGATCACAGCACCCCATACTTGGCAGCAAAGCAATGGGCTCCTCACTGCTTGCTTGTTCACAGGTGGAACCATATCCCAGCTTGGCTTGTGCCCTTTAAGGAATTGTCATCATCCTTTGCTCCTTCTCCTGTCCTTACAGCTCTATTCCAGGGACATCTGCCCCAAGTGAAAGACTATGTGGGGATAAGGTGCAGGCATCCCTGTTTTTTCCTGTTCTCGCTGTTCTTGTCTTGTGTTATTTTCCACCTAAAGGGCAGTGCACAGCCAGCAGCCACCGATCAACCTGCCAAAGTGCAGGTACTGTTATCTTGCTGGAAGACTTCTGCAGCCCCTCCCACGCCCACGCCAAGAGGAAACGATCGCTGGTGTTATGGGAATTTAAACGGCTTTCGGAGCTGGGAGGGATGGGGCAGCATGTTCTGAACATGAGGCATGTGCATGCTTCGCTGATGGGTACATGGATTTCTCGCCGTCTCACTTCCTCTCCCACCGCCCAGAGCCCTGCCCATTCTTCCAGCCCTCTTAATGCCTCCGATTAAAGAGCCTCACCTCATGCCTAGCCTTCCTACAGGCCCAGGAGGGCAGGATCCTGCTACTTGCAGAGCCAGGTAATACCACTCCTGGGTCACTGCCAAGCTATAAAGGGTGTGCCTTCCTGCAGAGTCTGAAACCACTGGGGCAGGGATCCCTGTTGCCTCGTTTCATGGAGGGAGGAACTGAGCTTGATTCTTAGGCCTGGTGCCCCCTTATGGGAGTATTTTGTATCCAGCGGGTATGGAGCAGGAGCCGGATTCTCCTCTCACTCACATCATTGTAACTGCATTGAGCTAACAGAGTTAGTCCGATTTACAGTGATGTGCGCAAGAGGGGAATCAGAACTTCTGATGCTATCTATGTGAGTGTGGTGAGCGCGAGGGACTGTTCACACCACTCTCATTGCCTTGGTAGCTGAGTTCCTATCTAGGAGCCAGGATCCTGGGGCCTATGTCCAGGTCAGTCACTGACGTGTTGTGTGATCGTAGGCTTGTCACGTCACGTCTCTGTAGTTCCGTTTCCTCGCCTGGGGGTGGCAATCCCTTGGAATTTGAGGACGACGATCTTCCATAAAACGACAGCCAGTTATCGCAGGTGCCTAGCGAGAGTGATCTGGAATCCACACGTGTTGTCACAGATCTTGGGGGAGACATTTCCCAATTGAACGGGCGGATCTGGCTTGTGGAGTCGGTCTGCGGCACGTTCTTTTCTCCTTTCCCATTTCTCCGTTTCCTGTTATCTCTGTTCAATCTTGAAATATTAGCTTCCTTGCTACAAGGTCCTCTTCCATTTTGGTCACTCGAGGGCTTGGGTTTCCCATGAGCTTATGTCAATATTGCATTCCTTCAGGCGGGCTTGGAGGGTGTCAGTGAAGCACTCCTTTTGCCTATCCTTCATCCGTTGGCCATGGCTCAGATGTGAGAACATGACCTCCTTTGGGAATCAATTTTCTGGCATTCAAAGAACATGACCAGCCCAACAGAGTTGGTGACGGATGATCGTAGCTTCAATGCTGGAGATTTCGGCTTGGGACAGGATACGGATGTCGGTGCCTCACTCATCCCACTTGCGGTGGCACCATTGATGATATTGCTCAAGAGCCTTGAGGAGTCGACTGTACGTGACTCAAGTTTCAATGCTGTACAAAAGAGCAAAAAGACCACGAGACGCTTGATTGGATTCTTGGGGTCACGATCTTCGAAGACTCATTTTCTCAAGCATCTGGAAGCTGCACTGGTGCACCAAAGGTGGTATTGAATTTCCTCATCAAGGTGAGTTTTCTGCGACAGATAGCTACCTGTTTGTAACCGAGCAGAAGCACCTCACCTTCCTGATCAGGGTGGGTGTCAGGGCACTGATACTTCTAGCAGGGGACAGAGCATGCCTGATAGACCCCATCACAGACGGGTCTAATAAAACTTACTTGTCCAAGAGGAAACTGAGATCATTCATGTCTGGAAAGGGCCTTGAGACCCTCAACTAAGAGTCGTTACAGAGCGACACTGGGATATCCTTGCAGAGTGACTCTGCAGCGTGCTCCCTTTCATCCCAAGAGTGGCCCAGTGAAAGTGTCTCCTGGCATGTGAGATCAATGAGCATCGGCGCTAGAGATCAATAACCAAGAGTAGCCTGGATCAGTCAGTGGGTCAGCAGAAAAGCTGGCCTGATTTTCCACTGCCTGGGCACAGCGGGCACAGCAAGTGGAAGGAGGCACACGGTGCCACTGGGGAAAGGGAAGTAGCATACAGTTCTGATCTGGCAGCATTTTACCAGGTCCTCCTGCCTGCACCAAAGGGCTGCCCTTGCCAGCTACAAATAACATTAGCAAGAGTAACAGTTAAAGAAATTGACCCTCCCTGGAAAACAGGTAAAATCCGATCAAATCAACCTCCTAGGGACACCTACTTCTTGAATAGGCTGCAGCTAGCTTTGTGGAGAGAGGGGAAAATAAGGCTCCAATTTTTAGAGGAGCGGAGCTTCCGCAGCTCCCACTGAGTGCTCCGTATCTCTGCAAATCAGGCCCTTTCTCTTTAATGCATAATGAACTAGGCTATTTAATTATCCGAACGGCTGAGCTAACCTGAGTGTCTGCGGCCTCTGCTCACAGACAGTGATCATCAGTCAAATGGGCTAGCAACCTGGTTAGGCCTGGCTGTCAAAGCTGTAGTTCTAGGGATCCTCTCCAGTCAGTCAAATGTGCCGACATTGGCTGAATTACGAGAGACATGTGACGAGCATGAGTTCTGCGTGGGAATCACATTGCTCACCTCTCTGGACTGGCCTCCCGCCACTCTCAGCCTGTTATCTGGAGTCGCTCTTTGAACCCGGAAGTCAGTTGCTATCGTTATTAGTCAGATTACGCCAGCTGCCAGCCGGAGGTGACAGGACTTTGTTTCTTGGATTTGCCAGTCTGAGTGCCGCCAGAGCATAGGCCAGACTTCCTGCCCAGCAGGGCTGGGCTGGGCTGTGCACATACCGGCCTGCTGCCCACAGCGACAGCTGAAAAACAAAGACCAAAGAATGGCAGGACCAGCAGGAGGTGGAGCATCCTGGATGAACCTGCCTCAGATGAGACTGTCAGCAAGGCTGTTGCTCACTCCCAACTGCAACCATAAGTGCTGGAACTAGGGGTGCAGGGGGGAGGGGCTGCTGCACCCCCTGTCTTGATGCGGTTTCCATCTCATACAGAGTTTGCAGCTGGGTTCAGTGGCTCTCAGCACCCCCACTCTACACATTGTTCCAGCGCCCCTGACTGTGATGGGATTATTTTAGCTTTGTGGACACCCATCCTCTGGGAACTGGGCTATGACTAATCAACTCGTTTCACATTGGCTCAGAGGCAGGGGAATAAGCCTCAGGTGCCAATAACTTTCCATAGTCCCATCAGTTGTCTAGACAGAAAAGGGTCCATATTCCATTGCCTATTCCCTGAGCCATTCTCTCCTCCCTGTGGTTTCCCCAAACCATTCATCTGTCCGATCCTTCCATGGCCTTCCACCCTCACGTCAACCCCAAACCCTTCTGCAGGCCATGTGGCGGTTCCATCCTCCTGTAGAAGACCTGACCTAGCAGCAACTGTCCATCGCCAAAGGACCTTCCTTTCGATGTAGCCAGCCCTGAAAATTAACACAGCTCTGATTAGTGAAAATAGACGTCTCGGTGCTTCCAACTCAAATAACAAAAGTGCCGAGCACGCACCCATTGGCCCATTTAAAACCAGTGTTCACGGGATTAAATGCCACCATTGCCTTTTTTCTAATTCTTTCAAGGCAAAGTGGAATCGTCTAACCTGGAAAGACCTGCTAGAGGGACTGCAGGTGTCTGTTCATAACGAAATCCGGATGCTTTATCAAATGCTGTTGGGAATCTTCAGCGTGACCCATTTCTGAGGCACACCGGCCACTACAGTGCAAATAATCTGTATTATTTCTGCACTAATCTAGCATGTAAACTAGCAAATCAACATATTTTATTTTCCAGTATAGTGCGTATCTCTGGGTCAGTGATCAAATAATAAAGGTTATTGACACATACTGTAATTAATAGCACTCTGGGAAATGTAAAAAACCAGTATTAAAGTCTACCATGAAAGCATGTTGACTCAGAGGGCCTGCCCATCAAAAATGCAACCATGAATTAATTTGCAGGCACAATTACTTTGTGTACATACCAAGAACTGGCACTTACATATGCAGATTGGCAGTTATGAGGCAAAATGGCCATTTGCTTATGAAATACTTGATTTGCACATGCAACTGTGGTAATTTTGTGTGCAAAACAGAAATGCAGTTGTGCCAGAACATTTTTAAAGTCAAAGACAGACACAGTTGAATGTACATATATATAAACCACATGCACACTCAGGGGATTTCTACGCTGTAATCAGAGATGTGATTGTGGTTCACATAGGCTAAAACCTGTGCTAGTTTTAATCTAGTTAGCTTGGAAACACTAGCACTGAAGAAGCGGCTGTGTGGCCTTCAGCACGGGCCGTGCGAGTGCACCCAGAACCCAGGTTACACACTCGCGTTCTTAGCCCATGCTGGGTCTGAGCCATCTTATCTTCACGGCTGTTTTTATCCACGTCCACAGTAGCTTTAATCTAGCTGGGGTGGGTATGGCCAGGTGAGCTTCAGTCACATCTCGGGTTGCAGTGTAGACCTATCCTACATTCGACAAGGACCTGATTCTGCTCCCTTTACACTCCATAAGTTGGAATTTGGCCCTTTTTAGATCCCAGCTGTGTTAATCGTATTCCCCAGACCGGGCTCTAGATTTCAGTCCATTACATAAACGGACTTTATACTGCACACACCAATATCCTTAAGCTCCACCCATACTAAAGACATCACCATTTCCATAGCAACAGAAGTACTTCAAATGAGGAACAGAGAGGGAAGGCTAAGAAAAGGGGGGGAAACCCCTCCCTGGACGGCTTAACCAAGGCGCAGCAGGGCTTGGGGTGTAGTTAACGTTTGCTGCTAATCTTGGGGGCAAGCGGCATCATTTATGTGTGGCTCTGCTGGTGCAAACATTTTCTACAGCCTGACTCTGCAATGAACCCCCATAAGCAAGCAAGGCGCAGCCCTGGTTAGAGATGAAGATTGGACCCTTCACAGCACTGGGCAAACACAGCAAAGGCAAAATTCCTCCTGCGCGAGCTTGCTAAGTGCTCAGCTGTGCTCCTCGGGGAGTCAGATGATACTCCAGGTGAGTAAGAGCAATGGGCAACTCCACTTCGGCAGCACTTTTTCAGGCTCCCCTTAAAACACACTCGCCCCGTCGAGCTTTGCTGCTCACAAGAGCCATAGGCGAAGCACGGCACAGTCACGTGCGTGAGACAGGAGCAGAACCGAAACGTGCAGTTTGCCCTGGGGAGTCCTCGCCCTGCAACTGCTCGTACACTCCCCCAATCAGAGGATCTAAACCACCATCCCGTGGGACTTATCTGATCGGTTGCTAGCAATCAGCTGTCAGGCATCAAACCCAGGCCAGCCACGTGAGACCCGGACCCCGAGCACCGCTGCATGGCAAGGTCAGATGAGGCTGATGTCCCTGTGCTGGAGGCACCACCCACGGCCTCCGTAGGCTCAGGTGACCCACAGCAAACTTGCTGATTGGACACCACTGGGTATAAAGCTTCCTATTCCCATCCCACCTCTTCTCTGAGCAACTACTTGCTAGGCCTGTTGATGCCCAGACTCCCTGAGACCAAGAGACTGCTCATTGCTCCTGTCACCACCACACCCTATTCCTGGAGGCTGCTTCCTCACCCTGACCTGCGCTGCGGACACCCACCTTGGGCCTTGGTTTGACTTCCGACTCCAGCTGACTCCTTGGGGTGGCTTCACATCCTTACTCAGGCTTTGACCCTAGGCACGACTTTCAACCACGACTTTGACTCAGCTCCTGGCGCTAAGCACTAGGCCAGACCACTGTTACAGCCCCTCACACCGACACAGCTCAAATAGGGTGAAATTCACCTATGGTGGAGAGGGAGGCCCCACGCACCCCTTAAATTCCACTTGAGCCTTCTCTCCATGGGGATGGGTTTCAGGCAGCCAGAATATCAGTTGCTGAAGACCAGCAGAAAAGTCCATCAAATGAGCTATTTACTGTGAATTCTGTCTCAGCTGTAATATTTAGCATCAACAAGAGTTGACATCACCCTTCCCTTTTGCCCAGGTAGCATGATTATTGCAGGGAAGAAATCAGTGGAGCTGAGGGGTTTTGATTTTCCATCCACGCGTTTAAATTTTGGTTACTCTTACTGGGCTGGATCCTCATTGTGGCACACAGGCTGTGCCTGGAGGAGGAGTTCTTCAGAAGATAGGGAGAAACTTCCCCAATAGCTGCTTTATGACCATGTTTTTGCACTTTTCATCCCTAGTAGTTGCTCTAACTCCCTTTTATGCAAACACACTATTACCACCCCACATGTTTAAAAATCATAAGCCAGCTCCCCCCCCCCCCCCAATCATGAGATTGCCTTGAAAATCATGAGATTTAAAAAATGAAGAGGTTCTTTTTATTTGCTGTCTGGTGTTGGAGCCTTAAGTGGTCACATTTTCAGTCTTTTGTCTGCAGCCATGAGAGCTAAACACTTTCCTTTTTTAATGAAAGCTATGATTTCCATGTAATCCCCTGACTCCAGGAGCTGGAGCTTTAAGAAAAACACCAAATAGCACAAGATTCATGATAAAAATTGCAAGAGTTGGCAACACTAAATTCCATGACCATGGCAACTGGGTGCCATATAGGTCTACAGGTAGATAATACAGCAAGACAGAGAGGGGGAGGCTATCATATACATTAATGTAGTTTTTGATGCACCGTCTGTGCTTCACCTCAATCCCCAAACATCCTTTTGTACAGTGCTGTACTGCAAAGAGCACAGAATCCTAGGAGATCTCCCAATTCTTGCTCCCCCTGTGCACTAGAAACACTCCTTGTCTTCGGTTATTATGGGCATGTGTGCCCATGGAAGACCAGGGTGGCACCCAGAGCAGAGCCTGGAACAATTAGACCCTATGGAGATTGAAGGTGCTCTTTGCAATCAAGACACAAAGAATAGCAGCAGAGAACATAAAGCTCTGACAGTGATCAGGTGCCAATTATTCAGTCATTAGGAGTAAATATGCTTCCTTATCAACCCTGCACTTCTCTGTACAATGTTGATCATTTGGATGGAGCATTTGTTTTAATTTTCCAAATGAGGAAGCGAACTCATAAATATTGTGCAGTAATTAAAATGGCTATTTATTGTGCAGCAGTTGGTTTCTGCCAACACGGAACCTGATTAGCATTCTTCTTTTATCATCTGCCTTAGCTCCATCCCATCCTTATGGCTCCTATAAACATGCACTCTCTCCCTCCCATTCTGACATCCGTGCTGCTAGCACTATACAATAAAAGAATAGCTCCAAGTCTATAAGTCACGCTGCATCGATTTCTCATTGCTAAAAACAATGGAGATTAGCTATCCTCCAAAATCGGAGAGGAAGCCAGCCACAGCAAACAGCTATGGAAAAACTCCCTTTAAAGACTGAACCAGCCCCCACAGCTTCTGCAGCAGCAGGAGGTAGCATCCCTCTGGCCCAAAATCAGTGTCAGGTGTCTACATTTAGAAACGTGGCCTGCAGAAGATGGATCCAATGGCCTATGAGTAGTAATCAATTTAGGAGCTTCATTCTGTCCCTCGCGTTGTGTGGTTTTTCTCCTGCTTTCAGATCTGTTCCTGAAAGAAGGTGGAGTCAGGCTACTAGTGCATAATCATTATCCATCCCCAGGTATCACCAGGCTGCCTCCTCCAGCCTTGTTATAATTGTATGCAGCACATGGTGGGTACCAGGGTGACACCAGGAGAGTCCACCAGACTGAGGTGAGTTGTCATGGAGGCTAATCCAGTGCAGCTGTCTAGAAGAACCAGCATTGCTGGTTAATTTTGAAAATACTCGAGGAGGGGACAAAGAAAAAGGAATTAATGAAACGTTCACTGAGTGTCATAACCCCTACAATATTTTTATCCCTATTTTACAGAGATTAAAATAGAGTCACAGAGAGATTAAGTGGTTTTCTCCAGAATCACAGCCCATGTTAGCGGCAGAACTGGGAATAGAATCCCGTGTATACGTATACACACCTGCTTTTACTGATAATGTTCACAACCACCCACTAGATGTTCAGGATATTAATGGTCTGGGAACTTAATATAGCTGTGATCTCAGAGTGTGTGCGCACACGCCGCTGTGCATGCGTGTTTCTGTGTCGGAATTGTGTAGGTTCAGGAAGAACATTGTACTATCTTAAAATGTGCCTTGTTGTAATCTGATTAGAAACAATGCTGTGATGCCTGGCATGTTTATACAGTTACAACAGTAAAACTGTAACTGAGAGATAATATGGTTTAATTTTCTTTGTTTTCTAGTTTTGGGGGGGGGGGTTAGTGGTGCTAAATCTTTGTTCTAGGTCTTAATGGTGACTCCCAGCTAATTTTCTGCTCTCCTCTCACTGGGAGTTCTGTCTTCTGTGCATATGAAGGGGCAGAATTTAAGAGGGACCATGGGGATGTGAGAGGAGAAATCCCCTGTATCCAGAATACTTTGCTGTGGAAGGACTAGCCTATAATGAGTAAATGCCAATAACTGTCAATTTGTTCCTCCACCCAGTAACCAATGGAAAAGGCATTTCACTCATGAACATCACGGAGAGGGACTCACAGCACACTGTTTTAAACATATTTTGAGAATTACATGTAAAGTTTAATGGCAGGCTTGAGTTTTACATTTCTGAATCTTGTACAGTCACTACATTTTGCAAAAATAATAATTAGTATCTGAGGATTTGGGTTTTATTATTTTCCTTCTAAGGCAAAAATTTAAATTGGCAAAAACTGAAAAAAAATAATCTCTGGACATAAACATCTGCAATCTATCCAATTAAAAAAAACAGGAAAACCAAGCCCTTCTACCTCAATGATACCAAATGGAGAAATGGATTGTTTTTGAAACACATGAGACTAACTCGTCTCTCAGATTAGGGGAGAACTCAGTCATAGCCACTGGTTTCAATGGAGTCTCTCTAGATTTACACGGCTGTGGCGTGTTCTAATGGGACAGGGGAAAAGAAGGGGAAATCCCTGATTTTCATAGAACCAGTGTAGCAAGCTTTGCTTCACCCTTCCCTGGCTCTTCCAGTAAAGAGGGTATGGTCAGAGCATGCTGTGTTCCAGTCGTCCCCTAGGGCAGTGGTCCCCAACCCCCGGGCCGCGGACCGGTACCGGGCCGTGGATCGATCGCTACCGGGCCGCGGACGCATTCCCGGAAGTGTCCGCCGAAAAGCCGCAGTTTCACTTTTCGAAGTGAATTCGGCGGCTTTTCGGCGGACATACATTCGCGGCGGCGAAGAAAAAAGAAATCCGGTCCGTGCCGCAAAAAAGGTTGGGGATCACTGCCCTAGGGGGCTGCTACAAAGTGGTTTACAGCAGCCCTGAAACTGCACTAAGTTACACTGGGGGAACAAATCAGCACTCCTTGGGGCCTGGGAGCACAACGGGAGTTTAAACTTACCCAGGTCTCTTACCCAGGTCTCTTCTCCTTCTGCTCCAAGCAGAGCTCCAGTGTGGCTGAGGCTTTGGCCCAATAGGTACATGTCTATCGTACTGAGTGACATCTGCGGGCTGAGGATTATAAACTGTGAAAAATAAATCAATAGAATGAAAAGAGGGAAAAAGAGGCGGAACCTGCAAAGGGCAGAAAATTCACCCTTCCCCTCAGCTCTCTTTCTGCTCCTTTGCTTTGAGGGAACCCTAAGGTCTCTCTTACCCAGTTTAGCGAGTGCTGGCCCGTTTGGTAGCACCGGAAATGTGGTTGGAAATAATCCTCCACTCCATGCCTCTAGGCCTCTGCACCTCGGACCGTTACCTGTGGCTTTAAAATCTTGTTTGCTAACCAAAGCCCTGGAAGATTTGCACTTGGTGTCAATGCTCATTAGTTTTCGGTGTGTGGGTGCTCATCAGTAGGGAGGCTGCCTTGGTCATTATTCGTTATTATTCTTGGGTACCCGAGTAATTACAGTAGCAAAATCCTACATAATTGTCCCAGCTTTAACCAGCACTGTGTTGTACCCACTGCTTTTCCTCTCTCTCATGCATTTCCGACTCTCTCCCTCCTTCCCGTCCCCTCCCAACTGTGTACAACTTCGGGGGGAGGGGTGGAAGTCCTCTGAAGTCAACTGGTGTTACACAGGGATGAGTTTGGCCCATTATGTGTATCTCAAAGAGGTGAATCCTGGTGCCCCGAAACAGGCTCAGTGACTCTCTGAAGTCCGGAGGGCCTGGTTCTGGGTGTAAGACATGCCCACTCGGTGTGTCACATCCAGACTCAAGACACAGCTCCCTACAGGCCCTGCAGCTCCCTCTGCTCTCCTCGGGAGCAGGCCCCAGAGGGCAGTAAGCAGCTTCTGGGCTCGCTTTCTCTCCAGCCGCCAAAACAACCTGCAGGCCAGCTAGGGAGGGAGTGTGGCCTTGTGGCTACTAGACTGGGACTTGGCAAACCCGGGGTCTAGTCCCAGTTCTGTTGCTGGCTGATCTTGAGTAAGGCTCTGTGCCTCAGTTTCCCCCTGTGTGAAAACAGGGGTCATGCCCCTGCCCTCCTTGGTAAAGTGCTTTGAGATCTACAGAGGCACGGTGCTGTGCGGGGGCTAGGAAGTAGCAGTGTGGGGGATGGGGTGGATTTAGGGAAGATGAGGAGGGAGAACTCCTAGTGTTTCCTCCCACATAAGTCTAAATACTTGCCTTGAACTCCACTGTGGAGTGACCTGAGGGACAAATGCAGGACATTGAGGAGGAGGGGGGTCCTAGGCCCCCCAGGGTTGGCAGAGTACTTCTGGGGATGCTCCTACAATGGCCTAGATGCTCCTTTCAGTGCAATCTGCACCTAGACTACAGGGCTGTGCCGGCAGAGCTGGATAGACACAGGGTCTAGGCTCCGCAGGGTGGACACAGCCCAGCCACATATGCCCCTCACCCACCCACCCTCCCAGTGCAGGGAAAAGCAAAGGAGAAATCTGTAGCAGGAGGGGAGCGGGCCAGGGTTAAGCAGGGATTTCTCGGAGTATGCCGCCCACAGCGTGATCACGCAGCAGAGACACGTCGGATTATAGCTGGGACAATCTGAGGTTTAAAGCACAGAACTCAAAGATAAATACAGGGTGGTTAGAGGGTGAAATGCCAGGCAAATTACTAGCTGCCTTTGAAGTCTTTGTGGAGGAAGCAGACTCCCGGCCTGCCGCCTCAGCACTGTCGTGTAGCAGAGAAGGGGGTTAAAATGGAAAGCATCACACCAGATCCTCTGATAGGATCAAGGGCACTTCCTCAGCAGTGGCAGGGACTCCGCCTCCTCTTCGGCAAGCTGTGTGCTGGGTCAATATTTGGACAAGGTCATAAAAACTGAACCATTGGCAATGGGGGCTAGACTCCCACACGCAGACAGGACCAAATTCACGGGGAGCAGAACACCACTGGCAGCAATGGAATTATCCAGGGATTCATTTGGGCCCAGAAAGCATATAGATTTGATGGCCAGTTTGATTGTGTCCATTACCAGGGTACGTACAACACACACAGAGCATCTGCGACTGCTGGTTTGCAGGGACAGGTTTTCCATCCGAAAAGTTGTAAATAGAAATCTAAGGGCCCTTCTGTCTCTGGGTGCGAAGGAGCTGGGGCAATTTTGTTTACAGGATAGACACCATCTCATGAAATGAGATCAGTCTTTTGTAACCACTTCCTCCGCCTGCACGGGGGGCTGCAGTGCCTGGGGAGAGCACGGATGTAGTGAACACGGCCGATTCGCAGTGCTGCCTGGGGAAGATCTTCACTGCAGACAACACTGGCTGAAACCGCTTGTTGCCTCTGCCGTGTGTGTGTGTGTGTGTGTGTGTGTGTGTGTGTGTGCACGCGTGCGTGTGGGTTCTGCCAATACACATTGTCCTGTATGCTTTGTGCACAGTCATATGAAACAAATAAGAGAACTGGGTTGTTTCCCATTGAGCTGGCTGGAGGCTGCTCTCTCTGCCTTTCAGACGAGCCTTCTATTCCCCCCTCTCAGACTTGCCTTTCCCCTGCCAGCAGGTGCCAGGCACTCTCACAATATACATTAACCCTCAGATTAGCGCAGCCTCACTCTTTCATGGCTTCTCTTTGGAGAACAATTCAAATGAAAAAAGTCCACCCAGCTGTGCTGCTCCAGGAGTTTCAGGCCGTCAGAGCCTGTCACCTTGGGGCAATCTCTAATCCTTGCTTTGCTGTGGGGGGGGAAAGCCATCGGGATTGAGGTGGGCTGCTGGACTGGACTGGTTACTCCTCAGCCTCTGCCTCTTCCCTGGGGGATTTCTCAGCCGGTTCGGAAAAGAGAGTTTTTTAAGTCATTTGATTTTCCCTTTCATCCTTACACCTTACCAAGTGGTCCTGTCTTCTGTGACTCCCCTCCCCGAGCCTCAGCGTCCGGGCAGACACAAACCCCCAGGAAAACTCGGAAATAACCACAAAATGCAACAGATAAGCAGTAAGGCTGATTCTCCCAGGCCCTGCCACATGGTGTCAACCTCTAGCCTTCTGCAACCCTGCTTTGCACTGGTGTAAGCGACAACACGCGGGGCAGGGAGGGGAGCATCCAGTGTGCTCTCTTCCAGCGGCTCTGTCGAGCTGTTCAGGATTACTAGAGCGATAGCATCACAGCCCAATGTAGAGCTCTACGCAAAGAAGCCAAGGAAGGCGCCTGGCCCTCAGCGTGTGCAATCTGAAAGAGAGCAATAAAAAGCACAAGAACCACACAATGGCCAGTGATCCTGGGGGGGGGGGGGGGGGGTGAGAAGCGGCGGCTGGAACTAAGAGGCAAATGTCAGATGAAGTCAGGAAACATTTTCCAGTCGTGTGAAATTAGGCTGTGGAAGTCTCCAAGAGAACGGACTGAAGTCCAGTGACTGTAGACATGTCAAACCACACTAGGCTGGAGAGTGGGCTGCAGGGAACAGTCCTTGTGCTGGCCAAAGGAACCGTCGTGTAGAAACATCTGCAACCTTGGATGGCGCGAAGGGACATTCCCTCCTTCCCCTGGAGGAAAGTTGGTCCCACTCTCGCAGAGACGCCGTCATTCAGGGACTCTGCAGCTCATCTAAAGAGAAACAGGTGGAGACTGAGCAATAGGAGGTGGAGCCATGGGAGAGAACACCCTTCTCAAGAGGACCCCATGGGACGTTAGCTCAGGGTCCCCCTGGCTCCCATGGATCACAGAGAATGCAAGTGGGGAGGCAGTGAATATGGACAAAGAAACCATGTGAGGAACCAAGTGCTGGAGGGAGCTTTCCCCCCAGGTTCAAAGAATGGGTTCTAGAGCCATGCAAGGAATCCCCACTGCTGAACAGAACAAGTAGTTACGGTGTGTGGGGCAAATCCTGTTTCCAGAGCTTCTCCCAAAAGGTCAGGAAAAGGCCTTGGCTTCTGAGAGCCAGAGAGTGGACAGGCTGAAGTGGGGAGGTACTGGAACGGGAGCTGTGTGCACACGAGACTGAATGGAGCAGATTGGAGCTTCCAGGAGGCACGGCTTTGCGTTGTGTACCCTGACAGCATGCACTGGTGATGCTGGAGTACGCACGGCCCATGTGGTGCTCCTCAGAGGGCGATGAGAGGAGTCAGGAGATAGAAATGCCCTGTCCTGTCTCTGCCAAATTGACTCGCCTTTGGATGCACAGTAAATTCACCTCTCTGTCACTCGGGGCTGGTCCGCACAGGCGTGTGTTACCATTTATACCAACAGGTTTCAGAGGGGTCGCCGTCACGGTTCCCTCTAAGCTGTGCGTGTGTGCACACACACACAGATCCTAAACCCCGTGCACACAGTGAAACACTGCACCCACCAAAATTTGCACAGAAGCACAAAAATTGGCACAGTAGACATTTTTTGCATACACGACCTGTCAATAATTTGCACAGAAGAAATTTTTTGCACACACAGCCTGTCAAAAATTAGAGGGAACATTGGTCGCTGTGTTAGTCTGTATCAGCAAAAACAACAAGGAGCCCTTGTGGCACCTTGGAGACTAACACATTTATTTGGGCATAAGCTTTCATGTGCTAGAACCCACTTCATCAGATGCATGGAGTAGAAAATACAGTAGGCAGGTATAAATATACAGCACATAAAATATGGGAGTTGCCTTACCAAGTGAGGGGTCAGTGCTATCGAGCCAAAACAATTAAAGTGGAAGTGGGCTATTCTCAACAGTAGAATACCAAGGGAGGAAAAAGCACTTTTGTAGTGGTAATGAAGCCAATGTAATCAGGGTGACCCATTTCAAACAGCTGACAAGAAGGTGTGAGTATCAGCAGAGGGAAATTAGTTTGTGTACTGACCCTTCCACTCCCAGTCTTTATTGGGGCCTAATTTGATGGTGTCCAGTTTGAAAATTAATTCCAGTTCTGCAGTTTCACATTGGAGTCTGATTTTGAAGCTTTTTTGTTGAAGAATTGCCACTTTTAGGTCTGTTATTGAGTGACCAGGGAGGTTGAAGTGTTCTGCGATTGGTTTTTGAATGTTATCATTCTTGAGGTCAGATTTGTGACCATTTATTCTTTTGCATAGAGACTGTCCGGCTTGGCCAATGTACATGGCAAAGGGGCATTGTTGACACATATCCCATTGGTAGATGTGCAGGTGAACGAGCCCCTGATGGTGCGGCTGATGTGGTTGGGTCCTCTGATGGTGTCCCCTTAAATAGACCTGCCCTTGCATCAACGTGGTCACTTCCTTTGGGGAGAGCGTTAACCGCTCTCTGCAGGGAACCGCCGTGGGTCCAGCTCGAGGACAGGCAGCTTGGCAACTGTTTCTTTTTGTCGCCGAATCGGTTTTTTATTTGGCTGGTGCTGTTACAAAGTGACGCGTGGTGTAAAGCAGGAGCTGGGAGCGAATCACGGGGATGGGAGCTTCTGTAGTGGCAGTGAGGATGAGTTCACCATCTCTCTTGCCCAGTACATGAAAGGTTTTCCACCTTCTCTTCTTCCTGCGTTATTATCCAATTGGCTTCCCTTGGGATGGGCTCTCCAGCTACACCCGTCACACGGCTGCTCCTGCCATAGACGGTAGATGGCCAGTAATTTTCAGAAGCAGCCTGCAGGGTTGATGCCCTGCTGGAGGAAGATGGATGAACGGTATTTATTGTCCTTTTTTTCATTCATTCCTCTCCTCCACTCCCCCCCCCCCCCCCATCAGTCTCAAACAATAGTTACTAAACTTTCTCTGGTTCTGACTTTGGAGAGAGTAAAGGAAAGTTAAATAGATCCCACCACATTATGCACCTTAGACCCTTTCCAACAGCTTATTTACTGACCCTGAGAAGAAATAGAGAGAAATTCCAAAGGGTCGGTTTAATAAAAGCACCTAAAACTATCCCAAGGCTCCAAAGCTCTGGATTTTCAGGAGAGGAGGCTACACGTGTCCCTGCACCAAAAACAGACAGAAAACAACACCCCAGCCAGTTCAGTTCTGTGTCAGTGAGAAGAGCTTTTCTGTAGGAATTTCTGCTCTTGGCCCCAAGCAAAACCTGCAAGTGCAAAGGCTGGAGAGAAGTTTTAAAACGTTTTTGGTGGGTTTTTTTCCGGGCAGGTCGGTGATTTAGGTCAGACAAAGGTTCAGATTGGTTCTTGGTTCAGCCGACCTATTAACAAGCCTTCAGCAGGAAAAAGCGTGTGAAGAATGAGGGGCCTTTTAATGGCCAGTCTGTTCCCCTGCCAAGAGCCTCATTCCAGAGATTGATGTGTGTGTGTGGGAAATGGATCTATGGACGACGAGTGTCATAAGAGGAATTAAGAGCTACAAAGCAATATCCCAGCCATCCGCATCTGTGGCCTCGGCTAAGGGAGGCTGTTGCTTTGCCTGCCCCCTCGGAGCGGACAGGCTCAAGTAGGTGCCGGGTTTACAGACTGCTGTGGGGCGGTTCTGCAGCTGCTGCTGGAAGGGTTCTACCCAGGAAAGCTGCCCCTTGCAAATAACTCCCCTGTAATCCCAGGCTCTGCAACCCCCAGCTACCTCCTGACCATGATGGAAGTCTCGTGTTAGTCCTGTCGCCTAGGGAAGGGTGGTCACACCCATTTTAAAGAAAGCAAAACTGAGGCTTTTCTACCCGGGAAAGTTAGGTCTGTAGCTGCTAAGGCCAGTTTTTCCTCAAGCTGGGTCCATGGCAGTTTCTGCCCAGAGGTTTGCTGCCGTCCCTGTAGGAAGTGGCACCGTTGATGCATCTGCTTACAAAGGGCTAGAAAGTAACAAGAGTCTCAGTGTTTTGAAATCTGAGCCCATTGGATCATTTTCTGCTGCTCTCTGCAGAATTCAGCCCTCCGCAGCCGGCCGGCCCAGGGCACTGTGCTGTGGGTTTCAAGTGAATCTCACCTGTGGGGAGGAGGGATTATCTAGCTCGGGCTATTCACTGGGCTTCTCTGCTCTTCGCTGTGCAGTTTGCTCTTCTAGGTTAGTGTTTAAAAGCAGCGGATCAGAGCTCAGGCGCCAAGCTCAGTCCTTTGCCACCCAAAGGACCCAGAACCTCAGCTCCCTGCCAGACCAGCAGGCACAGCCCTGGTGAAAGGGGGCAAGAGCAGAGCAACTCCCTGTGGTCAATGTCATTCTTTAGCAACACCCCCTTGCTTCCCAGCCAATGGTGAGAACTGCACTGCCGGACACGGGCAGGAGCAGATCCACCCTGAACTGCCACACTCCCAGGTGCGCTGTGCTGGTTGCTAGGGGAAATGCACCTTATCAGCACTAGCCAGAGGGCACAGGGGCAAGGCCAGAGTAGGGGAAGTAGTAGACAGGATAGTACATAGTGGGACTGCCAGTTGCCCAAGCCCCAAACCAAACAAGTCACCTGGTTTTATTATCTCGCTTTGGTGCTGGTGCCTGTCAGAGACAAGACATTGATTCAGATAGAAACTAGATCTGATCCAGACTGGCTGATCTCATTTTCCTTCGGGTTCCTTTTGTTTCACAATAGCATTCCCGGGCTGCAGCAGCGTGATTGTCACACAGGGTTGGGATGGTACAAATACCAAGCTTTCAGCTCTTACAGCGCTGTAGTGTAGACATACGTCGGTTTCCTTGCGGTGCGATATTGCTCTTATTTGTATGAGCACCTAAGAAATGGGCTAAGAAGCACCTCACAAAACCAGCCAGGCACGGAGATTTCCAAAGGAAACAAAACTGCAAATGTCGCAAGGCGACATCTGCTAGCAGCAAACCAACCTTGCTGCAGAACTGTACGGACACTCTACAGTTCTTGGCTGACGGTTGATGCTCCCGCGTCATGCCCAGGAAGTTCCAGTGGGAAGTGGCACTGGTCTTTGCCTCTATCTTATCAGAAGGAAACAAAAAGGGAGTGGCAGCTGCTGGAGGTAGAAATGAAGTCACATTCGGAGCTGAGTTTGATCCCTTGGGTTGTGAAAAAGAAAATCAAAGACGGGAAAACAAATAAGGAAATAGCATCAGCAACTTTTAATACATTAATTTTGTTCAAAAGATTGTTTTGGATTTCAAAACATCAGCAAGAATAAAACGAAGACAAGTCCCGGCAGCTAGCATTGTGCTATCAAAGACATCAAAGGTCCCAAGCCTGCTCCCACTGGAGGCTGTGATTGTTGAAGGAGCCTAAGGGAAATCGACTCTTCTGTCAATGGGAGTTGGGTGCTCAGTGTTAGGCCCTCTAAAAAACCAACATGAAGCCAGTTGTTAACTGACAGCAGGATTGGACCCAGTTTGAAACTGACCAGAAACAAAGTGAAATTGATCTTAGCTTTCAAAGCAGAGCAGTGAGAAAAAAAAGTGAACAAACCGCAGAAATAGTTATTTAGGCCTCAGTCGAGCAAAGACTGACGTGTGCTTCAATGGGACTGCACGTCATGGGCAAATTTCAGCCCAGAGCCATAGTTTGTGAAGACACTTTCAATGTATGTAAATCAGAGGAGTCACCCTTCTCAGGTAAGGACATTTACAAACAGGGAGCCTGGCTGATCTCTTTAGCAGTAAGAGCTCGGTACCGATTGTCTCGCGCACGCACGGCCAGCTGTGTGGATCTCTCACTCGGCGTTACATTGCTGAGAGGTGGCCTCTCTCAAATGCTTGGCCTGTACTTCAGGCTTTGTGTCATCAGGATCATTCTCCCAAGACGCACTCTCCCTGTGATAGTCTCCAGCAGGTCTCCTATAAAGGACAAGAGCATCAGGCTTTGCCCTTCCTCCCAGACCATCCCAAAGCTGGAGTCAGACTCGCAGGGCAGCTCTGACCGGCCGAAATAATGGCACTGGGAGAGGGTGACTAGACATCCCAGTTTGGCCGGGACCGTCCCTTTTCTAAGCCCTTTCCCAGCCATCCCAACTGTTTTGGCAAAGGTGGCATTTGTCCCCTTTGCTCCTGCCGACTCGGTCAATTTGCAAGAGCAAACGGGACAAATGGGGTGCAGGTGAGTGGGGGTGCAGGTGCGGGGGGGGGGGGAGCAGCAATGCCAGTCCCAGGCAGGGGGAGACAAGACTCACATGGCAAGGGAGGCAGGGCCTTTAAAGCCACTCAACCATTCACTGAATGCAGAACGTTACATGGAAGCAAAAGGAAATTGCACAGTCTGCATGTAGTTCACCTATTTCAACAGCCCGTTTTTATGGGAGGAGCATAGCTGTGCAAGTGATGCCGTGTGTGTGTGTGTGTGTGTGTGTGTGTGTGTGTGTGTGTGCACGTGTGTGTGTGTGTGTGTGCACACGCATGCATGCAGGTGAAAGAACACCACAGAGAGAGAGAGATTGGGCAAATAGCGGGGGAGGAAATTCCAAAGACATCAGTCAGCAGACGGCCATTCCTGTTTCCCTAATATTTCCACTTCCAGTGGGGACAGGGTAAGAGCTGTACTCATACGATTACAACTTGAAAGAGAGGCTGGGTACCAGGGTCATTAGAAGGCAGAGGCAGCAGCCCTAGGAGCCCCAAGCGCACACGACGGCCTTCTCAGAGGACAGGCAGTGGCAGAGAGAGCAGGGTTTCAGTGAAGGCGCGTGGCTTTCTCTCCCGCTCCGTTGCCAGCTGAATCAATCACACATATTTGGTGGACTTTGGCCCTGATGCACTGAGGACAAAATGAGCTAAAACAACAACAACATAAATTGCCCTTTCTTTTTAAGGCTGAGATTTTTTTTCCAGCCCCAGATTGGCGGAGGAAATCTTAACAGAATAGCAAAGTGAGGATTCCCAGATGCTTCTGGGGGTTGGGGTGGGGGGAGCAGTGCCTTGGCTTGTCCCACAAAGCGTTCATCCATCACTTCCCCACTGCAGCCAGACACTTGGCACCTTTATGCCCCCGCCTGTGTGCAGGGATGTTATTTTAATGTGAGTCTTTGGGGAGGGATTTCTGGGTGGAGAGCTTGGTGGATCCCTTCCTTTTCATGGTTTGCAAGTGCGTTGGTAATAGGGAAAAGGGAAGGGATAAAGGAGACACAGGCGAGTGCTCTGCTGAGGAAGGAAACGCCCTTGGTATGATCGTTACACAGAACCCCCAAGCCATGGCAGGGCAGGGATGGTAAATATCATAGAGGGTGAAACTCACTTCAGTGCATAAAGCCAGCACAAGGCTTAGGCAGCGCTGCAGCATCTTGAATCTTGCCAAGTTCTTGGCCTCAGCAATTTATTATGGCAACGAATTCCACAGTCTAATTCTGCAGAGTGTGAAAAGGGCAGTGTCTTTTGCTCTATTTTCAGTTTCCCACATTTTAAATGTAATTGCCTGTTTCCTTGTTCTTGTGTTATGAGACAGGGAAAACAGAAGCTCCCCAATCTGTCTTCAGACAATTCTTTTTGTGTAGACTTTTATCCTGTCCCATCTTATTCATCTCCTTTCTAAGGAAACAATCCTCGTCTTTTCCCTTTGCTTTTCATGAGAGTTTTCCTAGACCCCTAATCAATCTCATTGCCCTCTCGGGGGGTTTCTAGCTGAGGCTCTAGCTTCAGATCTGGATTTGTTTCTCTTTTTTTAAAAAAAAAAGAAAACCAAGACTCATATTGCAACCAGATTCAATAATCACATGACTCCAGAAACTAGAGCCCTACACATGGGCCTATAATGCCTCGGCTTCAAACAATGATCTTGGGCAAGTCTACAAATTTCGCTAAGGTTCAGTTCCTCCTCTGCAAGACAGGAAGTGTCCCTTTCTCTCACACTTTGTCAGTCTCCTTTATTGAGCCTGTAAATTCGCTGGGGACGGGGCTGTCTGACAGCACCCACTGCACTGCATTAGAGTGGCGGTTCAGAGCCCCAAACAATAAAGTCAAAATGATGGATCGGTTCTCGAGTGACTGTCATTGTGCAGCTGTGTTGCTGGACAGACGACGAGCATTTCAGAATACAGGGAGCGGGGTGGCAGTGACATTGAGTCCACGTCTAGAAGACAAACACTTCTTTGCTCTACCGAAGTTCTTCTGTGGGAAACATGTAGCCTGGGAAGCGGGAGTTTTGATATCATGGGGCATAATTCTGCTCCCACTGAAGCAAAGGGTAAAATTCCTTTGACTTAAATGGCAGCAGAGTTAGACCACCACTGTGCAGACCTGGAAACCCCACCCTGAAAACGAGAACCTTGGCCCCTGGCTTGAGTCTGCCAAGCCCAGAGAAGATTTGGGGTTTTTTTAGGGCTGTCAGGCAATTAAAAAAATTAATCGTGATCACACTGTTAAACAATAATCGAATACCGTTTATTTCAATATTTGTGGATATTTTCTACATTTTCAAACCCATTGATTTCAATTACACCACAGATGAGAACATGTACGGTGCTCACTTTATAGCAGGGGTCTCAAACTCAAATGACCACGAGGGCCGCATGAGGACTAGTGCACTGGCCCGAGGGCCGCACCACTGACACACACCCCGCCCTTGCTGCCCCGGCTCCGCCCCCACTCCACCCCTTCCATGAGGACTAGTGCACTGGCCCGAGGGCCGCACCACTGACACACACCCTGCCCTCGCTGCCCCGGCTCTGCCCCCACTCCACCCCTTCCATGAGGACTAGTGCACTGGCCCGAGGGCCGCACCACTGACACACACCCTGCCCTCGCTGCCCCGGCTCCGCCCCCCACTCCACCTCTTCCATGAGGACTAGTGCACTGGCCCGAGGGCCGCACCACTGACACACACACACACCCTCGCTGTCCCGGCTCCGCCCCCACTCCACCCCTTCCATGAGGACTAGTGCACTGGCCAGAGGGCGCACCACTGACACACACCCTGCCCTCGCTGCCCCGGCTCTGCCCCCACTCCACCCCTTCCAAGAGGACTAGTGCACTGGCCCGAGGGCCGCACCACTGACACACACCCTGCCCTCGCTGCCCCGGCTCCGCCCCCACTCCACCCCTTCCAAGAGGACTAGTGCACTGGCCCGAGGGCCGCACCACTGACACACACCCTGCCCTCGCTGCCCCGGCTCCGCCCCCACTCCACCCCTTCCAAGAGGACTAGTGCACTGGCCCGAGGGCCGCACCACTGACACACACCCTGCCCTCGCTGCCCCGGCTCCGCCCCCACTCCACCCCTTCCATGAGGACTAGTGCACTGGCCCGAGGGCCGCACCACTGACACACACCCTGCCCTCGCTGCCCCGGCTCTGCCCCCACTCCACCCCTTCCATGAGGACTAGTGCACTGGCCCGAGGGCCGCACCACTGACACACACCCTGCCCTCGCTGCCCCGGCTCCGCCCCCCACTCCACCTCTTCCAAGAGGACTAGTGCACTGGCCAGAGGGCGCACCACTGACACACACCCCGCCCTCGCTGCCCCGGCTCCGCCCCCACTCCACCCCTTCCAAGAGGACTAGTGCACTGGCCAGAGGGCCGCACCACTGACACACACCCTGCCCTCGCTGCCCCGGCTCTGCCCCCACTCCACCCCTTCCAAGAGGACTAGTGCACTGGCCCGAGGGCCGCACCACTGACACACACACACACCCTCGCTGCCCCGGCTCCACCCCCACTCCACCCCTTCCAAGAGGACTAGTGCACTGGCCCGAGGGCCGCACCACTGACACACACACACACCCTCGCTGCCCCGGCTCCACCCCCACTCCACCCCTTCCAAGAGGACTAGTGCACTGGCCCGAGGGCCGCACCACTGACACACACACACACCCTCGCTGCCCCGGCTCCGCCCCCACTCCACCCCTTCCAAGAGGACTAGTGCACTGGCCAGAGGGCGCACCACTGACACACACCCTGCCCTCGCTGCCCCGGCTCTGCCCCCACTCCACCCCTTCCATGAGGACTAGTGCACTGGCCCGAGGGCCGCACCACTGACACACACCCTGCCCTCGCTGCCCCGGCTCCGCCCCCACTCCACCCCTTCCATGAGGACTAGTGCACTGGCTCGAGGGCCGCACCACTGACACACACACACACCCTCGCTGCCCCGGCTCTGCCCCCACTCCACCCCTTCCAAGAGGTCCAACCCCTGCCCCACCTCCTCCTCTGAGCACGCAGCTCCCCATTCCCTCCTGGAAAGCGCTAGGCACCACCAACAGCTGTTTGGCAAACAAAGCAAGAGCAATCTAGGAAGTCCAGAGCTAGAAACACACGCGGCCCAGCCAGGCAGCAGAGAAGCCTCCACTTCTGGCCCCTCCCTCCCGCAAACTGCTGGGGGGGGGGGGGAACAGGAAGCCTGGCGGGCCGCAGGGAAGGGCTTCGCGGGCCACATGCGGCCCCCGGGCCGCATGTTTGAGACCCCTGCTTTATAGTATTATTTTTATTACAAGTATTTGCACTGTAAAACCCAAAAGAAATGGTATTTTTCAATTCACCTGATACAAGGACCGTTGTGAATCCCTTGATCATGAAAGTTGAACGTACAAATGTCCAAAGGAACTTCCCCGGCTTTGGGAGAGGCTCACTCTTGCCTCCAGGACGACTTTCTCGACCTCGTTAGCCGTGTTCTGGTGGCGGCCCTGGTCCGCTGGAGTTGCTGTACTGCTTTTCAGGTGAGCCATGCCTCAAAGAACTTTCTGTAAGGCCAGGACTGTTGACCCGGGAGTCCCGGCTCTGTTTCCATTCAGCCAGTTCCATTCTAGCTGGTCAAACTTGCCACTTGCTGTTTCAGTCTGTCCTGGGGCTCATGCATTTCCTCCTAGGACACTGTTGTAGGGTAACTGAGGCAGCTTGGCTGCCGAGCCTCCAACCTAGAGCCCACAGCATCTCAGCAACTCTCAACTCTCTTGCTGTCCTCCGAGGACAAAAGGCTCAGGATGTCCCATTCAGGGTGGTGCCACAGGCCAGGCCGGGGATGGTCGTCCACACACTGGAATGACGTCAAGGCAGCAGGAGCAACACAACAGGGAGGTTACAATACAAATCTGGGATGCCGGTTTTTGACACGGCTTCACATTCCTCAGCCCGGACAGTAGGGAAGAGACGCTGCTGCCTCTGCGGGTGTCCAGCTTCCCAAGGGACCGGGAGCGTGACTGACACTGCAAAGAGGCGCACAGGAGTTCCCGCCTGTCCACACACTGCTCTCAGGAGGGCTGCACTTTGGTTCAAGGCCATTTCCAGGAGGCCAGTGAAGCAGGCTATGGGCAGGGGAAAAGCAGAGGCAAGGGACTCAGGACTCCTGGGGTCTATTCCCTGCCCTGCCAGCCACTCACTGTGTGACTCCCCCCCCAGTCTGCCTCCCCCTCGCTAGACTCCAGCTTTGTGTGTCCCCCCCCCCCCCCAGTGCAGGGCTTGGAGAACCCCTGGGGCAAGTCACCACGTAAAGCGTTAAGAAGCAGCGGGTGACTCGTGTGAGCAGTGAGAAGGGATCTGTGAACAGTCTCATTTCTTGGCGTGTCGACGGGAGACTGCAAAGGGCTCTGGGGTCCCTTCGCACCAACAGGCCCTGTGTAAACATCGCACTTAGCACAGGTGTGTGAGAAACCACGAGGACACACACTGCGAAGTGCAAGGCACGCTCAGAATCCCAGCAGTGGGCCTGGGTGTGTCGTTCCCAGGCTGCAAGCACCACTGGTCTGAGGCTGACTTTTGCATTTGTGTCTTGGTGCCATTTTCCTCCCCTCCTCTCGCAGTCACGCTGCTCCAGGGAAAAGGCAAAGGGGACAGTGTCCTTGTCAAGCTTATTGCTTTTCCCTGGCTGGAGATACTGACAGCACCCGGCAAGCAAGGAGACGTCTCGCCTCTGGAAACTGCAGGTCCGTGGAAAAGTTCCCAAGCAGCAGGCAGGCTCCCGGCCCCCTGAGGGTCTACTAGGCAAAGCCCCTTACAGGAGGGGCCACTTGTTGGGTGGTTCTTCTGGGCACTACAGGGAATCACAGTCTCTCTCCCTGCTCACCGTTAGCCATCTGGGAGCAGCATTCCTTCCCACACTTATTAAACCAGGGTGTCTGCTCTCAGGGGCTCTCCGGCCCTCGGCCCTGGCGAAGCTGGCGGTAGCAGATGGATTTACCAGGGCGGATCTAGAAAAGTACCTCTGCTGAAAGGTATAATGCAGATCAAGAGGCGAAGAGACACCTGTGATTTTCTCACTGGGCCACAAGTGGGGACATTCTGCTGCCAGCCAACTTGTACCAGCCAACGTGAGACTCTCCGGGGAAAGGCCTGGGGGGGGGGGGAGTAAATTCAGGTCTTGTGCTGCCACCTGCTCAGTGCAGAGGCTGCCCAGGACAGAAGAGAGGCGCTGTGGGTCCCATCCCACAGTGCGGGGAGACAAGGGCTGTTTGGTAACTCCAGTAAGATTCAGATCAGCCACAAGCGGGTGCTACAGCTCTTCCTTCCAGCTTTTTATTGCACCTGTGTGGGTGGAACTGAAACCAGCAGGCAGAAGCAACTGAGAGCGAAGCAGAACCCAGCACTAGGTGCCGTTCAAAGGGCGACCCTAAGAAAGGGCAGGGAAGTGGAGCCAGGGGTTGCCTCTCCAGGGGCAACTGGCCACCCCTGCCCTATCCCTGCTGCCAGAGGGTTGTGCTCCGGGTTCAGGTTCACACATGCCCGTGCAACACTCGCAGGGACGTGTCTGAACCGAAAGAAGCTAGCGTGGCACTGCAGGAGCTGGAGAGCTCTGCCACGGCCGGACGATGCCACATCCCCTCTTCTGGGAGCACCCCACTGCGGGGCGTCTGGAGTTACTCAGATCCTGAACAGGAGTTGGGCGCCTAACTCCTCTGGTAATCTAAGGGGGGAGCTGGGGCTCTTCCTGTGCAAGGGAGGAAGGAACAACAGTGGCCACGCATAAAGCAAGACACAGCCCCATGCCCCTCAGTCCTGCCCTCCAGCATCCCTTGGGATCACAGTCCTGGGCCCCAGGTGGGAAGGCAGAGGGGCTCACCTAAGGGCGCACTCCCTCAGGGGGTTTTCACAGCCCAGGATTTGACCTTGGCACTCACATGGTGAAAGGTCCAAACACTCACCCACTGCACGGTGGAGCAGCTTCGTGACACACAGAGGCTCTGTCCAGAGACCCTGCATCAGCCGCCTGCCTTCCCAGCCTAGATGTTGCGCAGGTGTGAGCGCCTTCGCCCGTTATTGCTCTGGGCCGGGATGTAATAGGATTTCCTGATTGCCAGAGTTAAGTGGTAAATCACCCGCTGGTTGGCTTCCTGCTGGAACCTTTTCCAAGCGGCCAGGCCCAACAGCAGGTGAGACCAGGAATCAATTAGGGTCGGCCCTGACAGAGAGAGAATACTTTCACCTGGACATACAACGCCCCCCTTTCTCACAACTCCGTCTCCCTTTTCCCCACACCTGGGATTTCTCCACTTCATTCTAAGACAAGTAAATGCTGAGTTGCTGCGAGTTCACCCCTTGTACCCTCCATGGGGACAGAATCCCTTGCACCCCGCAGCCTGTCCAGCAGGAACGGGCTGATTACCATGCACCCATCAAGCAGAGGGGGGAAGGGTGACTCTGCAGCTTCTGCTCTGGAAATCCAAGGATGGTTTAGCTGGGACTTGGGATAAACTGCTGGGAACGGGGGAGGGCAGAGAGACCGGGGTCAGGGCCAGGGTCAGGGAAAATAAGAGGCTGCCTCTGAAGCCGAAGGGCTGGAATGGTTTGAAATAACCCCTGAGACTAGCAGCGTCACACTGCTGAGGTGGAAATACACAACTCCAAGGGAGCCCCCATGCCGGGAAGGGGGGGTGGGGTGGAGCCAGCCCTTGTAACTAGTTTGTAGCCACCTCGGACTTTGTGGCTGGCCCTGTGCTATGCAGTGGGGTCAGTTAGAGCTTCAGAGGCGGCAGGATTAAGCTGTCACCTCTAGTGTCCATCACCACCGTAGTCAAGGATCCCTCTTCCGCTCCCCCTTCCCGGCTCACGGGAGCCTCTGTCTGAAGAGTGGCTGTTTTGTGTTGTCCCTCGGGTTCTGGTGGGGAAGCTTCATCAGACCGAAGGGTCTTGCAGCTTCGGGCACCAAATCAGCTTCCTCTCCTCTGAAAACTGATTCCGCAGCCCAAACCCCTGCAGCCTCCGTCCCGAGCTGTGTCAGGTGCATTGTTCTGGAGGAACACAGCTGGCTGCCTGGGTCCCAGTAGATGAGTCCTAGCCCATGGATAGCCAGGAGGGTCAGGATACAGCTTTCAGCTGGCAGCAGGCTGGGAGCCAAGGGAGGGAGCCCAGTGCAGGGGTGCTGTGCTCACCCCACTGAGACGTGGGGCTCCCCCGTCCTTTCACCATTGAGATCATTTGCACCCAGTGAATTTCCATGTTCCCTGCCAGGCTAGATTCTCCTTACTAGGGCCACCAGAGCCTGTGGAACCCTCCTGCCTCCTGCCGCCTGGACCCATCTCGTGCCAGGCCCTGTAGCCTCTACAGGCTGCGCTGCCATGTCGCAGATGAAGGCAGTAGGGGCAATCTGCTCTTTAATGCAAACCTGGCGTGGCCCCAGCGAACTGCCCACACACCCCTCAGCTGGGCAAAGCCAGCGACTGGCTTCCCGCCTCTGGGGAGCGTCGCACCGAATACAGTGGAGAGCTGGGACCCGCTTCTCCCAGCACAGAGTCCTCTCACCGCAGTGGAATGACAGGGACCAGCCAGCTGTGAAATCTCCTTTCCACAGGGACCTGCTGCAGTGTGAGAGCTAAGCAGGTCGTCACAGCCCAGGAGAAAGCCAGCCAGACGAATTAACTGACTCATTAATCCACACAGCTGCGCCGTTTGCTTACTGTACGTCGGCTAGTCACATAATGGCAAAACCCCACCCTCTGTCTTCCAGCTGCCTTCCAAGTAGCCAACCAAGCCAGGTTGAGTATTGCAGTAGGATCCACCATCAGACTGGGAGGGGAACGAGCGGGGCTTGTGGTGATGGTGTAGGACTGGGGATCAGGAGACTTGGGTTCTTGAAGCAAGGTGCGAAATCAAGCTCAGTGACAGGCTTCCTGTGTGGCCTTGGGAAAATCACTTAGCTTCTCCTTGCCTCAGTTTCCCCAGCTCTATAATGGGGATAGCAGCTCAGGCAAAATTTGGTCTGTATAAAGTGCACTAAGGGTGGAGTGTTGTTAAACCATCTTGGTACTGAGGGGGCTGATACACTGGAAATATGGAGAGAGAAGCTGGGGGAGTCGCCCCTCCACAACCATGACCGATATTACGAGATTCATGGCCAGGCATCTTCTCCAGTGTCCCCAAGACTGAGGAAAGCAAAGCAAATATACAACACCCCCCAAGCGGCTCACAGTCCATCCCCTGCAGCAGCTGCAAGTAAGGGTATGTCTTCAGTACCCGCCGAATCGGCGGGTAGCAATCGATCTTCTGGCGATCGATTTCTCGCGTCTTATGAAGACGCGAGAAATCGATCACGCACGGTGCCCCCATCGACTGCGGAACTCCAGCTTGCCGGGAGGCGTAAGCTGGAGTCGACGGGGGAGCGCGCCGCCGACCGCCGCCGCCATGAGGACGAGTGGTAAGTTAGCTGCAGATACGCAAACTTCAGCTACGTGATTTACGTGGCTGAAGTTGCGTATCTGCAGTCGATCCCCCCCCTGCCCCCAGTGGAAACCAGCCCTTACGCTTTGTGCTGGCCACAATTCAATGGAACCTGCCGCATGGATTCCGCTGCTCATGGCTCACCTCCTGCGGTGAGTTTGCATTTCATGCCGCGGCTGCTCTTTGCTGCCGTGCACCATTTGGCAAGTGCACAGGCTGGCAAGGACAGCGCCAGCGAGGCTGCGCCTGCCATCTAAAAAATGGTGAGGCTCCTTTTGGAGTGCGATGGGAGAAGACGCCTCGCTGCACATTGTGGATTGCCACGGACTCGCAGGGGCGAAAAAAAATTGCAGGCCTGTTATTTACCAGGCTGCACGTGGCAATAGACTATATTGGTAAGGGATGCAAAGAGAGTGTGGGTCAGGACTGAGCTGCAGACACACACACACACACACACACACACACACACACACACACACACACACACACCTAAAATTAATCAATTTAAAGTTTTATTGGGGATAATTACAAGGGGTAAGGGAGCAGTTTTTTGATTAACTAATAGACTTAATGAAACTTAAAACACACAATGACTAAAATACCTAGTAACAATATTTATAAACAAAGATGCAGCATTTAGTAATAACTGATACTTAGAAATACAAACCAACGCATAATGACCGGCAAACGTAGAAGCTCTGTTTGAAAACACGTGAGCTGAGAGAGAGGCTTCGAGGTGATCAAGCTCGGTTACGGGGATACACGGATACACAGGACTCGTTTTCGTTTCTCCTCTCTCTGTCTGCACATGGCAGGCAGAAACATAAGTACCAACTATGACATCACAAAAGTGTCATAGGGGACGGGGCCCAAAACTTGTTTGTGTTCGCTTCTGATTGGCACAAGCAAAGTTTACACCAAGTAGGGGAGCAGGTGCCTCAAAGTCTGGCTTCACCCCCAAAGGTGAGGAAATGCACATTGTTATAGAATGCATGCAAAACTGAATGACAAAAGAAGAGGCCAGGGCAATAGCGGTATGGGCAAGTTCACAAGATGCAGACAGAAACTGATCTGAACACACATATCTGAAGCCAGAGGCCTGAGACGGGGCTTTGCATTCAGAGATTATTAAGGCTAATACATGGCCACCTACCACATGACAGTTGTCACTGAGCTACCAGTTCTGGCCCCAGGGAGCTTCACCGTAACAGCAGCAGTACAATGCTGGACTTCCACCACAGGAGGAAAAGGGGACTCCCCCTTACTCATTACCAGTACAGGTCCAGTGATACACAGTTGGGTAACACCCACTTCTGTCCAATGGGTGGCAGTGATCTGTGTGCACTCATACCCGGTTCCTTGCAGTATTATTTGATAAGCATGGAGAATGCACTCGGTCCTCTACACTACAACTGCAAACATCAGTGCAAGGATCCAGTCCCAAGGAACCTGCCGTGCAAGCAGATGGCGATGCAAAGGGTTGTAGAGGGTTTGTTTTATAAGTGGATGGAGCACTGACATGGGGGAGGGAGTCGGTGGGCTTGGGGGAGGATGTTTGGGGGGGAGGGTGCCTGCGGGAGAGGTTTAAGATCCAACCCCACTGCACATGCCCCTGTTTGGCTGGCCTACTTTTCTGGCTCCACCTCTTTGGGGCAGTGAGACGTGCCCTGCCTCTCGATCCCTCAACCAAGGCAGCCACTCTGGGCATAGTTTGCCCGTTTTAACAGCCTGCCCCTTCCTCTGCTGGGACATCTCCGCTAAGTCCCTGCAGTGGCCAATAGAGCAGCTAGACCTGTTATGAGGCCTGGCAGGGTCTGGCTGAGCTACACTGTCAAGGCAGCATTAGCCAGACTCTCCAGGGACACACAATGCAGACACTGCCCAGCGGGATGCTAGCCAATCTGCAAGCACCGTGCAGGTCCGGCTGGAGGTGTGAGACAGTGGAACTGCTGGCTGGCTGCACCACCTTCTCTTTTCAGACCTAATCTCACGGCTGCTGAAGTGACCTGTGAATGAATGTGCCCAAACCACTGCCGCTTCTGCATGTAAACAGACACTTGGGGAGCAGCCACACTGGTCATCACCAGCTTGGCCCGCTGAGCTGATTCCAGGGTTACATGTTCCTTCCACATCATGCTCACCGCCGCATCAGGATCTGCGTCAATATCCACCCAAGACCCATCTCTCGGAGAACATCAGAGTTAAATGTCAAACCAGTCTGTTCGGCCTGCGTAAGCACGTCTAGCATACGCCTGACTGGCCGTGGGGCTGGGGAGAGCGAGAAGGACTGAAAGTAACATTTCTGAAGCAAATGTGAGGAACAGAATACAAGCGAGTTCCCCTGGGCATTAGGGAGCTCTTATGTAAATGGATTTGCTGGGAGAAAAATGCCTCAGCTACTGAGTAAGTGCAGGAACAGAGAGAAACTCACTCCTGCCTTTAGGATCCCATCAAACCCAGACCTTATATTTCCTCCTTATAATTCAAGCCACTTCACTCCTTACTGTTCGCACTGGGGCAGTTTGCTAGCCAGACAAGCCATAAGCTTGTATTATAACTAGCGGTAAGCTTGAGAAACAGGCTCAGAACTGAAACAAATGGATTGGCTGAGTCAGTCATAGGCAGCACCTGCAGGAGCCAATGCTGACGTAGGCAGATCGTCAGAGGAATTTAGGCTCCTGGATTTCACACTTGGACGTACTGCCGTGTACATCAGTGTGCACTAGGGGACGTTGGGTGACAGCTACGGGGTCCACCCGAGCAGTTTGGGTGCAACCTGCAGGAGCCCTGCAGACATACAACCAGGTCCATACACTCCCTCCTGGGAGTTCACCCCTTTCAAATCCTTGCAGGTCCGCACCATATTCCCCGCCCCTTTGCTCCCGTCTTAGCTCTTCCAACACCATCCCTCCACACTACTCAGTTCTGCTGTCTGAACTCCTTTTCATTAGTGTCTCTCCCTTCTGCCAGGCAGTTGCTTGGAACCCTTCAGGGTCGTCAAACCTTCTCCAGATTCCATGCCTTGAGTCAAATGCAGCGCATGCCTCTGTTCACACCCAGTGCTGATGTAATAGCATGGGAGAAACAGATTTATGTAGTTTAGGTCTTTAAAGCACATTAAGTGTTCGGAAGTTAATTGATATTTAATTAAAGTGTCTTAAGCACTTTAATAAATCTGGAAAAATCAACATGCTCTTAGACGTGCTATTAAAAGTCAGCCCAGCCCACTCAAAATCGATGTTTGGCCACGAAATGTGTCAATAGTGCAACAGGAAAGTTGTGAAGAAAGGGCAGAGTCTTGGGTGGGAGTCTCCAAGTGTCCTGCCTTCTTCGCTCGGGCTTTCTGGATGTAGCAGCTTCCTGAATGCTCCGCTGGCCAATTTGCCTCCTCTGCTGTGTTTATGGGCAGGCGACAGCTCTCTAGTTGTATCTTAGCGGTAGCGGTGAAAATGGTGCCATTACACTGAAACCCCCAGAAGCAGAAGGTGGGGCCCTGGCTGGTTGGGGCTAACCCCAGCTTTGCATTCAGGGGAGGAAGCTTCCTGTAGAAGATGTTCAGGGGGGCAGGAAGAGGCCCACAAGCCAACAAAAGGCACGTGTGTTTGTCAAACCCTCATGGGAATGGCAGGGGGCTGACCAGAAACCGCTCAGAATTCAGGAACTGGACTTAGCTTCTGAACATCTGTGTGTCTGCTTCTCTAAACACACTTCCTGGGGGCTGCCTGAGGGCTGGGCTTCCTTTTCAAAAGGGGAACGGGAGCACTTCTTCCCTGCCAGCCTTCTATTGGCCAGTGCAACAGCTGTAATGACGGAGGCCCCAATCCTGCAAAGATTTGCACTCGCACTTAGCTTCCCACACAGCATGCGAGCCCGTGAATTCAAAGGGACCCCTGCAAGTCTTTGCAGGGTCAGCACGCGAAATGCGAATTCCTGCAGAACTTCAGCCCAAGTTTCACTGGCCAGCCAAGGCTCTAGGGTTTCTGGTTCCTTAGGGGCTCTCAAAGGGAGGATGTGGATGCTTTGCTCTGCTAGTTGGTTTGGAATTTTTAAGTGTTGCTATGACAACTGTCCTAGACATCTTAGTGCCATTTGTGTTTATGCGAGGGTTTTTTTTGCTTTCCCTCCCAAAGGAGGAGCTGTCATTGCTCCTGACGCAGCTGCTAAGGGAGAAGCTGCAGCTTGGAATCTGGCCCACTGGCTAGGTCCGATTTCTTCCCTTTTAACAGCATTTCCCACTGGCTTGGGCCTGCCGGAGCGCTGCCCAGAGCTCACCAAGAAGCACTGCAGCATGGCCTAGACTTCAGCCTCCGTTCCCCGGGGCTGCAGCGGAGGCTGGAAGTGGGGTGGATGCAGGTGTTGGCAGTGGGTGAACGTGAACAAGAAGCCATTGCAGCGCCTCTCTCAAAGGCCAGAGAAATATCGCGCCTCGGCCGCGTTCCCTTTCAGTGACTGTGACTGACCTTTGTTTCAGGACATAGATGCGCTGGGTTTCCACGAGTCAGTGAGAAACATTGGTCCATCACACACTATATTCCACACCTGTCAACATCCACAACTGAGGCAAGGGTCCTCACTTACTATTGAAACTTACTATTGAAACAATAGTAAAGAATAAAATTGTCAGACACATAGAAGAGCATAAATTGTTGGGCAAAAGTCAACATGGTTTCTGCAAAGGGAAATCGTGTCTTACTAATCTATTAGAGTTCTTTGAAGGGGTCAGCAAACATGTGGACAAGGGGGATCCGGTGGACATAGTGTACTTAGATTTCCAGAAAGCCTTTGACAAGGTCCCTCACCAAAGGCTCTTACGTAAATTAAGCTGCCATGGGATAAGAGGGAAGATCCTCTCATGGATTGAAAACTGGTTAAAAGACAGGGAACAAAGGGTAGGGATAAATGGAACTTTTTCAGAATGGAGAGGGGTAACTAGTGGTGTTCCCCAAGGGTCAGTCCTGGGGCCGATCCTATTCAACTTATTTATAAATGATTTGGAGGAAGGGGTAAACAGTGATGTGGCAAAGTTTGCAGATGATACTAAACTGCTCAAAGTAGTAAGGACCAAAGCAGACTGTGAAGAACTTCAAAAAGATCTCACTAAACTAAGTGATTGGGCAACAAAATGGCAAATGAAATTTAATGTGGATAAATGTAAAGTAATGCACATTGGAAAAAATAACCCCAACTATACATACAATATGATGGGGGCTAATTTAGCTACAACCAATCAGGAAAAAGACCTGGGAGTCATTGTGGATAGTTCTCTGAAGGCATCCACGCAGTGTGCAGCGGCAGTCAAAAAAGCAAACAGGATGTTAGGAATCATTAAAAAAGGGATAGAGAATAAGTCGGAGAATATCTTATTGCCCTTATACAAATCCATGGTGCGCCCACATCTTGAATACTGCGTACAAATGTGGTCTCCTCATCTCAAAAAGGATATACTGGCACTAGAAAAGGTTCAGAGAAGGGCAACTAAAATGATTAGGGGTTTGGAACGGGTCCCATATGAAGAGAGATTAAGGAGGCTAGGACTTTTTAGCTTGGAAAAGAGGAGACTACGGGGGGGATATGATAGAGGTATATAAAATTATGAGTGGAGTGGAGGAAGTGAATAAGGAAAAGTTATTTACTTGTTCCCAAAATAGAAGAACTAGGGGCCATTCAATGAAATTGGCGTGCAGCAGGTTTAAAACAAATAAAAGGAAGTTCTTCTTCACACAGCGCACAGTCAACCTGTGGAACTCCTTACCTGAGGAGGCTGTGAAGGCTAGGACTATAACAGGGTTTAAAAGAGAGCTGGATAAATTCATGGAGGCTAAGTCCATAAATGGCTATTAGCCGGGATGGGTAATGAATGGTGTCCCTAGCCTCTGTCTGTCAGAGGGGGGTGATGGATGGCAGGAGAGAGATCGCTCGATCATACCTGTTAGGTTCACTCACTCCGGGGCACCTGGCATTGGCCACTGTCGGTAGACAGGTTGCTGGGCTAGATGGACCTTTGGTCTGACCCAGTATGGCCGTTCTTATGTTCTTATGTCCTACAACCAGCCTCCTTCACTGCTAGATTCAGCCCCATTACATGGGCTAGACCAGGGATTGGCACCCTTCGCACGTGGCCCCACAGGATACGCACCCTTCGCGGGCCCCGCCGGTTTGTCTATTTGCTGGCTCACCAATTGCAGCTCCCACTGGCCGCGGTTGGCCATCCCAGTCCAATCCACCCTTCAGACTTGCCACTTGAGCTAATGGACTGGCTGCAGTAGCAGGGTGCTGTGCTATCCGTAGACCGGCCACCAGGCACGGGATGCGACACACACACACACACACACACACACACACACAGTTCACCGGTAGCTTTCACAGGTATTTGCTGAGAACAGAATAATGTTGAGACTCAGGAATCTTGGGTTCCATTCCGGGTGCTGGAAGGAAGAGTGTCCTAGTGGTCACACCATGATGCCACTCCTGTTCCCTCCAAACATGATTCCTTCTGCCCCATCCCCTTAAGCCGGTCCCTCTCTTTGTCCTGTCTCCCACCACCACATTGTCCAGTCTTCCTCCACCCCTCTCAGTCCCTTGAACTAAACCCAGTCCTCTCAGCAAGCCACCCCAATCTTCACCCCTCCCCAGGCTCCTCGCCCCGGTTCCAGGCACCTTGCAGGGGCCCCATCTAAGTCCCAGCCTCCCCCTGCCAAACACTGCCTCCCAGTTCTCGTCTCCCTCCCCGTACTCCTCTCCCCCTGGCTCCTTAACCTATTAACCTCACCACCCTGGGCTCCTCATCCGGTCTGTCTCCTCACCACCGCCACTGGCTCCCAATATCCATTCAAGTCAGGCTTATCCCTGTTCAGGCTGCCTGAGTGCAGGAGACAGGAAACCACGATCTGCTCTTAGCTCCTGTGCTCAGCGCAGCTTGAGGGCTAGTCCTGCCCGGCCCCTGCAGGATGGAGCACGCTCAGTTCCTCTGCGGGGAGGGGACATGTGCCCTGCAGATGTAGGAGAAGCTGGGAGAGGATGTAGGATGCTCAGTCTGGCTGGAGTCTTCCAAATTCTAACACGTTTCTACTGAGCATGTTTCAAAGGCTTGTAACTTAGCCAAATTTGGGCTTTTTTCATGGGAACAGTGAGAGCCACCTCCCTGCCAGCGGGGCGATGCCCACCGCAAATTTAAAGCACTTGCTCTACAGCACAGGGGTTGGGGGCGCTAGGACTGCTCAGTTCAACGACTAAAAGTATCCAGCATTGGCAAAACAACTTCTTTTCCCCCTCGCCTCATTCTCAGACACAGCTGGACCGTTTTGGCTCAAACTTTCCAAAGTTCTGAAGCCTGAGGCAGGCACCCAGCCTGGGAAATTTGCTAAAGTCTGGCAAAATGATAAGCAACTGAAAACAGCATCTTTTAACTGGAAGCGTCAAGCAGCTTTAAGCATAGGTGGCATGACCAGCTCTGCCTACAATGATTTGTAATCACACAGGGCGTTTCTATCGCCTGGAATGTTTTATTAGCTAATCAATCCCCACAACACCGCCGGAAGTAGGGCAGCACGTGGAGAGAGGTGACCTGACTTCCTGAGTACACAAAGTGAGTCGGTGGCAGAGCTGTTTGGGGACCCAGCTACTAAATACCTAGATAAGTTAGAACCAGGTGTTCCCGGCTCTGCCAGCGACACTCTCTTGCCTCTTGCGGCAAGGCTCCTTTAATGCACTAGTACCAGTTCCGATTTTAATCTCTATGAATTGTGCAAACGATGTGACCTCAGCAGGATGGAGCTTTCCTGCCCTAAAGCGCCTTTTTCCCGGTCGCTCTGCAGTCTGTGAGCTTAGGCTAAGGCTTCAGACCATGTCCCCTTCACCGTTTCCTTTTCCCTTGCTTTGTTTAGTGTTGAGAGGCCTCTAGAGAAGAAGGCTGGTGACCTGCTACCCAGCCAGTGTAAACTGTTATGTATATTTACAGTGACAGCCACCATAATGGTCTATAAACCAAAGCAAACACCATTCATACTGAGGCTTCAAGCCAAGCTAAGGGATCTGTGTGCACAGACATGTTCTCATCCAACATTATTTTTTTGCTTGAGCAGCCTCTGCTGGCCAGCGGACGCACTAGCCCGGAGGAGACGCTGAGCAATTCCTGCGGCTTGCGGCTGTCCTGGGGCAGAGGGCGAGTTATGTCTGTGGAAGGACAGAGCAGGTCAGAGCTGGCTTCAGGCACAGGATCCTGCAGCAGAGCAGACTGGGATAGCAACGGGCCTTAAAAGGAAAGATCCACCCCGGGGAAAGGGCAGCGGGCTTTAGCGCTCTTGAGGTTTGGGGAGGGCAAGAGGGGAGGAGAAGATGGTCCTGTGGAGGCCAAAGAAAAAAAGGGAGAAAGTCAGAAACAGGAGACAAAGTGGAAAGTGGGGTGAGGGGCAGGGGGCAGGCGACAGGCTCCCAGTGGGGCGCAGGCGACAGGCTCCCAGTGGGGCGGGGTGCAAGTGACAGGCTTCCAGTGGGGCGGGGTGCAGGCGGCAGGCTCCCAGTGGGGCGGGGCGGAGGGGGCAGGCTCCCAGTGGGGCGGGGCGGAGGGGGCAGGCTCCCAGTGGGGTGGGGCGGAGGGAGCAGGCTCCCAGTGGGGTGGGGCGGAGGGGGCAGGCTCCCAGTGGGGCGGGGCGCAGGGGGCAGGCTCCAGTGGGGCGGGGCGGAGGCGACAGGCTCCTAGTGGGGTGGGGCGCAGGCGACAGGCTCCCAGTGGGGTGGGGCGGAGGGAGCAGGCTCCCAGTGGGGTGGGGCGGAGGCGACAGGCTCCCAGTGGGGTGGGGCACAGGCGACAGGCTCCCAGTGGGGTGGGGCACAGGCGACAGGCTCCCAGTGGGGTGGGGCGGAGGGAGCAGGCTCCCAGTGGGGCGGGGCGGAGGGGGCAGGCTCCCAGTGGGGCGGGGCGCAGGGGGCAGGCTCCCAGTGGGGCGGGGCACAGGGGGCAGGCTCCCAGTGGGGTGGGGCGGAGGGAGCAGGCTCCCAGTGGGGCGGGGCGCAGGGGGCAGGCTCGCAGTGGGGCGGGGCGCAGGGGGCAGGCTCCCAGTGGGGTGGGGCGCAGGCGACAGGCTCCCAGTGGGGTGGGGCGGAGGGGGCAGGCTCCCCAATGGGGTGGGGCGGAGGGGGCAGGCTCCCCAATGGGGTGGGGGGCAAGTTCCCCAGTGGGGCAGTGACCTTGCTCAGCTGCCCGGTGCTGGGAAGTGCCCGGCCATGTTTCTGCGAATTTACATTCTGGCCAGCGGGGTAGAGGTTGTTTCTGTTTTGTTTTGGTTTTTTAAGAATTCAGAAATCAATTAGTGTCGGTGCAGTGACTTATGACGCACATTCCACAGGCATTTCTGTTCAACTCGGCTTTTATTCACCTTATTGGGATTAGAGCAGGCTCCTCGCTACAGCGTCTGGCAACCGGCGGGGATGTCAGCCAGCCCTAGGGAGCAGGAGAGGTTGCTGGAGATCCAGCACATGGGACGGGAACATGGGACACGATAATAAAGTGCTTTCTCCAGAAGCACAGGTGTGCTGGGCCGGGAACGCAGTGGGGCCAGGGGAACGCAGGGATGGACGCGCCCATCTCCAGAAAAGGAAAGGAAGCAAATTTCCCCAGCAACTGGAGCAAGCACGTTGGCATCACCGAGGTTCTGCAGACGCCCTCCATCATGCCAGCAGGAGCGCGGTGCAAACCAGGCCAGCCCTGCTTCATCCCAGCCGCCAGCCCCCCAAGCCCATTGTAGCTTCTCTCCATACAGGACATTAACCCCCAGAAGAACTGCTCTGGCGTCTGGCTATCGTTTGGGCAGTAGCAAGCGGCCCTGCCCGAGCACAGAGAGGAAAGATCAGCACTCCTAGCGCCGCTACCCAGCCCGCCAGGCCTTGTCTGTAACCTTAAATGCAACAGATTGGTTGGTTTGAGTTTTTTGCAGAATCAGTAGCTTCAAGTGGGATCATCCCGCCCACCCCTGCTCTCTGGGGGAAACGGTCTGGAGAGCTTGGATCCCGGAGCAGTTCCACGTGGCCAGACAGCGAGAACGGAGGCGCCGGTGTGTGGTGAAGCAGAATTTCTCCCAAGGGCCAAGGAGAGCCAGTTTCCTATCCATAAGGGATTGTGTTCTGCATGCAGCTCTGAGCCAGGGCTCACTTCAGGAGCAGGCGGATTTTCCTATCGCCAATCAGGAGCCTTCAGGAGCAAAACACAGAGAGATGAGCACGGGCAGTGTATGTGCAGGGCTGTGCACAGGCAAAGAAAACACAACCTCCCTGTCCCACTCCCAGTCGCACACTGCCCCGCGGGAGGGAAAGATAGCCGAGTGGGTGGGAGGTTGGGTAAGGGAAGAGCGAGTGCTCCAGAAAGAGCAGGAATACACGCTCTATTCAGGGGTGATCTAAACCTCTACAATTTTTCTTCCTTCACAGGGACTCTAGGAACAGGCAGAGGATTCTGGGTGTCCCGTTTTCCAGCTGGGCATGCACATTAAACAGCTAATGCTGTCCTTCAGAGAGAGGGGAAAACTCCAAAGCACGGGGGCTGGAAAACTCAGCAGCGCCTCTGCAGCTGGTTAGGATCCGGCTGAAGCTTTTATTGCTGATTCTTTTTGATCAGGTAACTTTGTGCCTCTGGCTTTCTGATCTGTGGGAGCAGATTCCCTTCGGCCAACTCTGCATCACCCAGGCGTGGGATTTATGCCAATCAAGGCCCAGAAGGACACTCTCGCCAACGACTCTGGGACCCTTATTTCTAACGCGGCGTCAGAAGATGAGTGGGGAGGGTTGCAGGAGCTCACGCAGCGTGTGCTACAGAACTCAGCTCCAAGGGGCAGTGTTGGGAGACAGGGGATTGGGAAGGGCCTCTGGATCCACTATCCTGTGGATTTGCCAGTCATTCCCCCACAGCTGGGGATGCAACCAACCGGCTAGGGTAACCTGAGGAGCAGTTCCGATCACACCACAGCCAGCTCCTACTCCCCGGGAGACCTTCTGTGCTAAAACCTCCCATCTGGGCCTGAGAGGAGGGACTGGACTTGCCATTTAGTGAATAACCACATCCTCTTTTACAGACAGGGAAACAGACAGAAGTAGGACATGGCCTGGGGAGATCAGACCCAGGAGCTCCGCATGACAAAGTACATGCAGCTTTCCCTCTTCTGACACATTTCATCACCACTGTAGACAATGTCCCCTCACCTACCTTATCAATGCCCCCACTAGCAGGCTGGCTACCATGGGCCCTACCCAGTAAACCCAGTGATAGTCCCAGTAGTTTGCTACCAGCGCTGGCCCGAAAGCTCTGGCAGGGTTCATGCAAGCCCCAGAGATAGCGCCTCTGAAAGAGAAAACAAATGAATAGTCACACAATTCATCCTGCTGAACGTAGTGTTCTGCCACCGAACTCCAAGGACACATTGTTTTCAGAAAGTCACAATCTCTGTAATAATGCCCCACTGATGGCTGAGTAGAGTAATCAGAGCTACTGTACAAAATACAATGGTCATTGCAAAACTCATCTGAACAACAGTGACAGACCTGGGAACGGACCTGTTTGGACTCCAGCATTCGCTAGGGAGCATCTATATCTGATCATTAATAAATGAAAGCTAATGAGGGAAGTAAAAGCTTCATGGGATGGAATGAAAGTATCCGTTTTAAATGTAAATGGGTTTGCTAGCAGCCTGGGTTTTAATGTTACTGGGCGTAGGTCACCATGTGCTGCAGAAGGGGCTCTGATACAGATCTTTCAGCAACGGATAAACATTTGCACCTGACGTCCGTGCAGTGCTGAACTAAGAGCTTCAAATCCCACTAGAGGGGGCTCTCCCTTAAATAAATAACCCATTAGTATTCATAATTGCAGGCTCTTGTTATCTGATTCCCGGCACACAAGAAAGTGAACAGCCTGCTTGCTTGGAAAATTGGTGCGTGCTGAGGCCAAGCTGGGCAGTTTCTCCTAACAACAGCCAGAAAATACAGTAAAAAATGACTCAAAATGAACCGGCTTCTGTGTCCTTAGGGCTTCCTATTACAAGCATTGCCCGGGGGAGGAGGGCGGGGGGCTTTCTTCTTTATCCGACCACAACAGCTATTGAAAAACTTGATCTGGCTTCAAGCATCCAGCATGTTAGATGCCTGCGGACTGGCCTTTTCTAACGCCGTCATGGGGCTCTGTCCACTTGTGGCCAATATTCCTCCCACCATGAATTTCGGGCTGGGGAAAACAGCCGGAGTGACTCATAAACATGAAGGCCAGAAGGGACCACTATGATCATCTCCTCCTGGATAACACAGGCCAGAGAACCTCACCGGGAGAGCATCAGTTACAACAGAAACTAAAGTCCCCTGAATATCCATGGAAGCTATTCAGGGTGAATGCCACCAGGCAAGCTTCCACCCCACCGTGCCCCAGCCCTGCACTTACTCCCATGTAACAGGGCAGATTCGTTTCACTCCTTGGACATTCTGCTGATGCTGCCCTCGGGAGACACTAATCCCTGTTTATTGTCTGCCATAGAAACTAAATCCAGACCCACCAGCTCATCTCCCGGGGCTGCATCAGACAGGAATGTCGGGCACTACTCTTCCTCCGGAGGTATACAGCTACACAGAACACAGGAAAGACTGTGCCGGCTCACCCCGCGAGGATGTCAGCGGTGACGGTGAAACCAATGCAGAAAGGTGCCAAAGGGCTGCTGGTTTTTTCATTGATGGCTCCCATGCAGACGGCTAAGACCAGGAACATGGTCATGACAATCTCACCCACAAGGGCGGAGGGGATCTGCCCATCCTCTGTGATGCTGGTGAAAGCTGCTCCCGTGGCGTTTATGTATCTGTCGTTTGCTGTCATAACCTATGAGAGAGAGCCCAGGAAATGGTACGGTTCCAATCTCCACACCATGGCTGTCTGTCTCCAGTCAGGACAGTGTAGGTGGATACAGAGAGAGCAGCTAATCTGATCACTTTCTTTCTGAAAGTCAACCTAAGTCTCTAGCGACCGTAAACTCATTAGCAAAGGCTTTTTGCCTGTAGATAATTACAAGTGGATTAGCCACCAGCTACCCTAGCAAAGCTGTAAAGAAATTAACCTCAGGTATCTGCTTAATGATTTGCAACGTACACAGCACGATGCTATTTATATATCAAATAGTTTGGAGGATGAGACGGGTGACAAAGTGGAAAAGGCCATCGTAAATAGCGGGGAAGTGCAGATGGTGGTAGCTGACGGGAGGAATATGCCTTCTTCTGTATATAATAAAATAACTATAACGCGGATTCACTTACTAAGCAACTGCCCCTGGGCATTGGTTCATGAAGGTTCCCAGCACCCTGTATAACAGGCACGTCCGCATTAACGACAGGCAAACCAAAGCACCAAGCGATGGGGCAGTGACTTGCCCAGGGCCAGCCAAAGAGCTGGGAACCGCACCCAGGAGCAGTGGCTCCCCGTCCTTCGCTCCAACTACTACACGAACTCCGTACCCACAAAGGAGGGGCTGCGCATCACCCTTTGTGTTCAGATTCCAAGCACGATGTTACTTCTGTAAATTAAACTAGGACCGGACGTTACAGTATAATCTGCCCTGCCCTTTCCATCAGCTGCTGTGTGCTGACTTCCAGCATAGGCCCAATGGTGCAGGACAAACCGTTCCCTGACAGCGCACAAACTGCACTGAGAAACAGAACCCGCCTTTGAGGGCCCGTACCCAGGGCTGAGATTCACATGCCTGCATGAAGGAGGGGAGCCCAAGACCCCAGGAAATTAACCCTTTCATCTTCTTGGCAATGAAGAGTCACCTGATTTCCCTACCTTTGCCAGGCCAGCTCCGATCAGCCCCCCACACAGCTGGCAGATCCAGTAAGGGATGAGCAGCATCATGTTCAGCCCACCAATCAGCCATGCGGCCAAGGAGACAGCTGGGTTAAAATGGCCACCGCTGGAATCAATAGGAGAGATGGTCAGCAAAGGCTAATGGGGTCCTGTGACGGAGTAGGAATACTGGATGTGTGCCTCAGTTTCCCCTATGCATTTCTTGAGCGTCTATGTGAAGGGATAAGGATGTGTAGCTGATGCAAAGTAGAGCCTCTCTGCAGGTGTCCATACCTGAAGCTGTAATCTGACCCCAAGTGGGAGAGGGAGGTCACCTGACCTGGCTGAACCGGGGGGGGGAGGGGAGGGGCTGGAGAGAGGAGTTTTCAGTCGGAAACTGGGTGGGCAGAAGGGAGGCAGTCCCAGGCAGGGTCAGGCCTCCCTTGGCCCCCCAAAATGGATCCAGCTGAGGGGTTTGGGTGCCTACAAGCTCGGTGTTAGACCATGTACCTGTCGACGAATAAACCTGTTTTACTGGCTGGCTAAGAGATACGTTTGACTGTGGAGTTGGGGTGCAGAATCCACGGGCTCCCCCAGGACCCCACCCAGGCGGGTTTGCTGGGGGAAGTGCACGGGGGGGCAGAAGGTGCTGAATGCTCCGAGGTCAGACCCAGGAAGGTTGAAGCGGGTACCTGTGAATCTCCTAGCCTTGGAAACAGGCTGTGTATGGAGAGGGGACACTCCACCCAAAGTCCTGTCTGGCTTCCTAGGGAGCGGTTCCAGACCATCACCTGGGCACTCCGTGATAGGTCCCTGGGTTTCTCTGCTAGCCTACGCATACTCTATGTATACATAGAGCAGCAAGCTCCGGGGAGAAGGAAAATAACCTCCTCGTCCACAACCCAGCCATGGGGGGAAATGCACCGCTGGCGGAACGAAGCGGTGCCTGCCCAGACTAGCTATGAGCCTGGCTACCAGGACTCTTCCAGAGGGCCCAACACACACAGGCAGCTGGGACCAATGGCAGTTTTCTCCTGCCTGGCTGGAGTATTGGATGGCAAATCACAAAGGCCCAAACGGGGTGAATGAAAACAGCAAAGGAGCAGAACTGGCTGTTAACTGTCATTATTGGGGGGGGTTCCCTGCTCTTTCCCAACAGAAAAGAAGGCCCCGTCCCCGCTCCCAAGAGCTCCCCCACTAAAAGAGACAGAATCGAGACACCAGCAAAGGAAGAGTGGCAGCCAGGTTCGGGGTGGGCCATGGCCTGGTAGCACAAAATGTTCCTGTCAGGATAGTTTCGGTGGTGGTGGCGGGAGGGGTCGTCATGTGGGTATATTTGTCTCTCCACAGATGTAAAGAGGCACAGACGGTCCCCGATTACCCGGCAGCCGTGGTGATCTAGTTACTCACAGGCCTTGCTGCAAGGGAAGGGGTTAAATGAGGAGAGGGTCGGGATATCCTTCCTGTGTTTCACAGAGAAATCGGAGCTGGGAGAGACTCCTTGGGTCTCCTTGTCCCTCTCCACAGCCTATAGATGGTTCCCTGTTAGCCTCTCTCCCTCTTTCTCCTGGCAGCAGCAGGGAGCTGAGAGAATGGCCCAGCAGAAGGAGGGGTTCTGCGCACGTCCAGTAGAGGAGCCCAGCCCGGAGTCCTCGCTGGTGCTCATCCCTTTTCGAGATACGAGCACTGCTCTCCTCCTTGATGCTACCTTAGAACCGGGGCTGACAAGGGCTCAGGAGGCTCCATACATCAGCTAGTGCTGATACAAATGGTTCTCGTTTTCTCTCTCCCTTTGCCTCTTCTTTGGAAGAATTTCTCTCTTGTGAAAACCAAGACGACAGCAAGACGTTCAGCACTGGCTGGTTGGGGCGGTGGTGCGCAGTGTAACCCTCCATGCCTGTCCCACGCAGGCGAAGGCTGAATGATACTCAGGGCCAGAGCCCCGACCCCACTCCTGTAATGAGGCCAACAGGTTCACATGCATGGATCCCACATGCAGGATGTGACGGAGCCTAATCACTAAATCTTAGAAGTGCCAGTGGGAGGCAAATGCAAACATTTTTTAATGAAAACAGATTACTGGGGAAACGCTCATTAGTGAACTAGCTTCATAACCAATAAACCCTGATGATAAATTGCCCTCAAAGCTAATGAGTTAGAGGGTTTAGGAACTGTGATTATTATTGATTATTTAGCTTTAATTAAAGAGGTAATGGAGTTGCTAGGATTTAATTGACCGAATCAGCAGAGAATTAATTAAATTTTCAGGTAAATTCCAAAGCTTTATATTGCGGCAGTGAAGCAATTCCAGCTGTAATCTCGGTATGCAGCTGAAAATGTAAATGATAGGGTCCAATCCTGGACCTAATAACTACAATAGTACAGTACCCAAGTCTACAGATAGGGAAACTGAGGCACATGGGGGGAAATGACTTACCCCAGGTCTCCCAGAAGGCCAGTGGCAGAGGTGGGAATAGAACCCAGAGGCCCCAAGTCTCTGTCCAGTGTTCTGTCCACTGACTAGGCAAGTTGCAGGCTCTATATTTACAGTATATGGCCCTGACTCAGGGAAGCCCGTAAACACAACTTCAATGGGACTTAAGCACGTACTTAAAGTTATGCACGCGCGTAAGAACTCCCTGAATCAGGGTCTCTTGTTGTAGCTGAGCATCCATAGGGTATAAACACCTAGGAAGGCAAGGAGTTGTTTACGGGGGTCACAGCGGCACAGTTAAGAGTAGTGGATGAAATTCAGAAGTGCCTAACAGTGGGAAGGGAGGCAGACCTATGACTAAACAACACGCCGGGGGCATGGTGGAGGGAACAACCTTCCCCTGGCCGAGGAGGATGGATGTGGTGATCTGACAGAGCTTTCCTGTCTCTGCTTTCAACAGTCCAGTCAGTGACTTACACCCTGTCTTTGCAAGAGGGAAGAGATGGTTTCAGCTTAGGTAGCACACTCAGGAAATGGAGACCAGTGACCAGCCTAGTCCAACAATTTAGCATTCCAGTCAGATCTGTGTATACTCGGGGACCCACCTAGTGTGTCTGTTAGTGGATAAAGGATAGTTTATTTAGCCAGCCGCGTGCACAGTGTCCAATCTATTGCTAGTCATGAAACCTGAGCATCATTTGTGTTTTTTCCTCCAAACACTAGGCACATTGTCAGCAAAGGCTAACGGGGTCCTTGGGTTTCTCTGCTAGCTTACGCATACTCTATGTATACATTAACCAATGCACAGATAACTCTGAATAACAGGCAGTTAATAGCCTGTTATTCAGAGCAATAAAATGTGGATTCCAGCCTATTTTTTATGGAGCATTGATAGAAACAAACTTGCTTTGGCAGCCTCTTTGTTCCATCTTGGAAACAAACTTCTAACCCCAAGTTAGTTCGTTTGGAATGATGCTTTTGCAGAAAAAACTTTAATTGAACAATTGGTACCTTGTTGCTCAAGAGATTTGCTCCCTGTGGGACCTCAGAGCAACAGCTGCTGGCTTTACTAACAAACCCAAATTTTGACTCCGTCCTTCCTCTCTTAGCCTCGCCCAAAACAGCTATGGGAGAGGGAGCTGGATTCTGTTCTGGCTCACGCATCATCAGCAGAATTGCTAAGTCCCAGTGGCAAAATCTTTTCTTTGAGTGTAAACTTTAATTCCACCCTCACAAGACCCTCCCTTGGTCCAGGACTCCTACTAAGCCACAGAGGACAAATGCCTTGATCATCAGAACACAGGCAGAGTTTGCAGGACTGTCAATTAATTGTGTGGGGTGGGGTGGGGTGGGGTGGGGTGGGGGGGATTTTTTCACTTGTATGCTGGGCAAATTTGATCTGGAGTGGCTGAGAGAGAACAGGTGTGGACCTCCCCAGTGCCTGTTTTAAAGTCACCACTCAGAGTAGATTTGTATCTTTTACTCTCTGGGGCTTTGTTCCCAAGTTTAATAATGCAATTACAATAATAACTACCTTTGCAAAACTCGGAAAGAAGCACTAGGCTGGGAATCAGGAGACCTGGCTTCTAGTCCTGGCTCTGCCACTGACCTCAGGCAAATTGGTTGTGCCTCAGTTTCCCTTCCCATTCTTTATCCCTCTAGGGCCAGATTTTTAAAGGTATTGGGAGTTAAGCACCTAAATACCTTTAAAAATCTGTCCCATTGTTTCTTTGGATCATCAGGTCTTCAGAGCAAGAGTTGTCTCTCATTATGTGTACGTACAGCCCCAAGCACCATGCAGCTCTGCTCCAATCTCAGCCGGGGATTCTAGAAACTACCATAATACAAAGAATAGTAAACCTTAACTGAAGGCACTGTGTAAAGTGCAGAGTGATTACTAATGATCACTATTACAATTAGAGGTAGTGATCCAAATCAGAAAGGAGGCAGGAGGAACACAGACAATAGGCTCCCTCTAGCTAGCTATCAATCAGCAGAGCCGCATTCACATACTTTCCTGGGAGGCGTCTGGAAGCCTTTGCAGGTGCCTGCCGCCTGCCCAGTGACTGTCTGAGCCCCGGGCTGCGCAGCCAATGCCAAGCAGCCAAGTCCCCAAAATTCTCTCACCTGATGTTTCCCAAAATAGCGATGATGAGCCCCAGAGCCAAGCCATGTGCCAGGGCGGGCTGCAGCCTCCCCGTGCCATCCACATTCTCAATCACCGACGCGCACCCGATGAAGATGAACAACGCCGACCCCAGGAGCTCTGCCACACAGGGCTGGGCATACAGCTCGTACCAGTGAGGCTCCGGAGGCTTGTACTTGCCCTCCATTTCCATGCGCCCGAACTCCAGGTCAGACATCAGGGGAGCTGAAATGAAGCAGGCAGAGCTTTGGTGGCATCCAGTGCCAGGCTGGGCGCTGCCAGACAACGGAGTAGACTCAGCACGGAATTGACACCTCACATTAGTACACGCCGTTGGGAACAATCCAGACCCACTATCGCTTAACTCCTTCAGGGACAGCGTGCTCCAAAAGCCAGGCGCACTCTTTTCCAATTACTCATTTAAGTGCCTCAAGGGGGCTAGGCACTTCACACAGCACTCAAGAGATACGGGCTGTTATGAGCAGGTGCCAACCGGGGACGTTCTGGTGCCAAGCCGCTGAAAAGGGTTTGGAAGGCAGAAATTCTGTGGGGATTTTTTAAATGCCTTTGTTACACGGAGGTACTTACTTTCTGAGTGCTCTGTTCTTCTGAGAGCTGCAGAGACCTCTTGACGCCAGCAGGACCTCAGCGAGCAATGAGCACGTTCCACCTAGAGGAATGGCTTATCTGTCTCATGGGAATATTGGAATGCTCCCTACCTGACCTGTACAGAGACACAGCGTAGGGGACGCTTAAAAAAAAATATTGCAATGGATTTACATTGTTAAAAAAATGCAATAAAATCCAAGAGGCAGGTACCAGGAGTACGAAAGCTGTTTATCTCACTGGTTCTATGGTTCAAGGATTTAAGGATTTCTGCCAAGTCGGGGAGTATGGTTCCTTCCCCCGTGTGAAGTGCAGAGTACAATCCGCGTCAGTGCCAGTTGGAGGGACAATGGACCTGACGCTCTGAGTGCCTTTTGCTGGGTTTTGTTCTCAGAGCGTAATGTGCCATTGGCACACCTGGTCTCGCTCCCTTTCCAACAAGTGCGTGTGTGGGGCACTTATTGGTCTGTAAAGGAGCAAGCAAGCAGAAGAGTTATGACAGCAGCAAGCTCCGGGGAGAAGGAAAATAACCTCCTCGTCCACACAGAGTCCAGCTCTGCCTTCCTTCCTCAGACAAAGCTTCCCGGAGGGTCTCCAGTGGAAGTTCTCCTTGAGCAAGTCGTTCCCAGCTGAACCCGGACTGAACTGGAAAGAAAGGAGCTGTGTCATTTGCAGGGGTGGACCGAGACCCCGACTCGTCCCACGCGTGGCTCACGGCTCTCCTTCCTGACAAACGTGAAATAGAGTCAAACTAAACCGCGTGAAGCTGGAGGCCAGGGGCGCTCAAGTCACACCGAGTTAAGATGGGGACAGGCCTGAACCAAAGCACCGCAGACACAAACCTTGGCTTGGGAGCTGCCCCACGGTGTGGGAGAGAGAAGCCCTCGGACACAGCAGCACACCAGCTTTGGGGGCAGTTTGCATCCTATGCACGTTGGCGGCATTGTTCTTCGTTATGAGGGGCCCTACACAGCGTTGCTGCTATAGGCTCACCCCATTGCACACCCCAAGGACCTCCTGTTCCCCTCCTCCACCCCCAAGTTCCCAGGTGCTTCCTTGCTCTATTTCAGGGACTGTCCACAACACCCTCCTTCTCCCTCATGCCAGGGTCTGTGTCCCCCTTTCTCTCCACCCCCCCCCCACGCCAGGGACTGTGCCCCCCATTACCTCTTCCCCCATACCAGAGAACCCCATTCTCCCCACCGTCCCATGGGCTTTATGTGCCCCTCCGTGCCCTCCTCCCCATAACTTGAATCCCTCTCCACCCTGGTCTCTGTGTATCTCCTTTCTTCCCCTGGATTGGAGGGGGTCGGCAGATGGCTGCTGCCCCCTCTCCCCCCTCATGACAGGGGCAGGCTATGGGGAGGCAGTGGGCGAAGAGGGAAGGAATCACACCTCCATCTCTCTGCTCTCCCTCTAGTTCCCCTTGCTGGCTGCGCACCTGTCCCACAGCTGTTAGATGGAAGGGGCTCCCTGTCTCCCCCTTTGGTTTTCAAATTCCCCCCCCAAATCAACAGAGCTCTGCCCTCTGGGGCTGAGATCATCCCTTGGAAGCTGGGAACTGACTGGCTGCTACGTTCAGAAGTTATCGTGTTACAGACACACTCGCCAAATTGGCCAATTCTGGTCAGACCTAGAGGGGCCAGCCAGGAGCAGGGCCCTGTTGTGCTAGGTGCTGTCCCTCCACACAGTGCGACAGGCCCCATCTTGAAGGGCTTACAGTCTAAGTAGACAAGACAGAGCATGTGTGTGAGAGAGAGAGTTCTGCTAGCCCCATTCGACAGACAGGGTCAGCAAGGCAAAGAGAGTACGTGACATGGCCAGGATCACACAGGCAGTCTGTGGCAGAGCCAGAAATGGATCCAGCTCTCCTTAGCCCCAGTCCAGTGCTTATGCCACGCCCGTCCTCCTCCTATTTGACCAACCTTCCACTGTCTTTGAGACCATCATTAAAACCTCTCTCTCAGCCTGCCCAGCAGGAGCAACGAGAAGTCCACACGGCTGGGGGGTTAGACCGAAAGGCATTCCCAGGAATGAGGGCTTGAGCTCTCTCAGCTCCGTGGAAGCACTGTCGTCCCTGTCATACTGGGGATCACAGCAAGGCCGGGACCCAGGCCCACACCTGGCTTCTCTCTCCTCCCCAGCAGACAAATACACTGCCCTGAGTGGGAGCTGCATCCTGGGCTTTCAGGCTCTGCGTTGTGCAGACGGGAAGAGCTTGTGGTAGAAGCATTGCTCAGTCCCGCTCTCACTTGGCTGCTGCCAGCTTAATTCCTGCAGGTGGGCAGGGAGCCCCAGCGTCCCCAGTCGAACCAACAGAATAAATCACCACGCCGGGACGCAGTACCCCCTAGGGAGCAAGATCAAAGTGAAAACCAGATGGAGTGTTTGCCGTGTTCCTTGGTTCGCAGAGACCCCAAGTCAGTCACACGCACAACGAGGAGACTAACAAGTTACTTATTACCGCACTTGTGCTCCCGGCCAAAGGGAGCGGAACAGCCTGGTTGCAGGCTTCCGAGCAGCAGAAAAGCTGGTGCTCGAACATAACTCACCATTAGCCCTTCTGCCTGCGGAGACATTTTCCAAGAGAAAAATAGTAAGACACACAAACGTGCTCGGCTGCCTCACACGGGCTGTTGCTTCCCGCCACAGAGGCGGCTCCATGTTGTGGCGAGTGAAAGGAAGCCAGCGTGCGTGGGTTAGAGCCCTTTCTTGTGGAGGGGTGTGGGGCGGGGGGTCTGTAAGAAGCTGGAGAGCAGATCTCTCTCCCTCCAGAGCCATGCAGCCCAGGCAGTAGCAGCAAGAGCTTTCTCCAGCCCAGCACTGCCCCACCAACAGGCCTCCGGTGCCGATCTGAACGGAGCTAGCGCTGAGACAGACGTTTGGTCTCCATGGACTGTTAGCTCCTTGGCTATCTCTGGGGCCCACGGAAACTGGCCAGCTAGTGCCACTCGGGGGGGTGGGGGGCGGGCAGCAGGCAGGGCTTCCCTAAGAGCTGGCCACCAAGCTAGTGCGGAATTCTGTAAAGCGCTCTGCAAATCAATACAAAATTCACAGGGTGGTTGGAGGGCAGCTTGGAGGCCTCTCCTACTCCTTCCTGCAGGCCAAACACAAATCCTCAGGCTGCAAGTGAAACAGGCTCCCTGCCCTTAGGCTGACCAGACAGCAAATGTGAAAAATCGGGATGGGGGGGGGGGGGGAAATAGGAGCTAAATAAGAAAAAGACCCAAAAATCAGGACTGTCCCTATAAAATCGGGATATCCGGTCACCCTACCTGCACTTCTCTGACCCCCATCACCACCGCACCTCACAATCACCACCAGATTTTATTCTCAAACACCCCCGTAAGGACAGGAACCCTTATCTTCCTTCTCCAGTCAGGGAACTGACGCTCAAGGCAGATGGAATGACTTGGCCATGAAGTCCTTGTGTCTGAGCCAGGAAGAGAAGCCAGGTCTCCTCAGTCCCTCCCAGCCAGCGCCCTGTTCACTAGATCAGCCTTCCTACACTAGCGGCAGCATCACTAGCCCTTCCCCTACCTCACAACCCAGCGGGCAGGTCACCAGATAAGGCAGGTGGGGACAGAGAAATAGATACAGCCCCTCATGGAGGCAGAACTACTGGGGCCTTTCCCCCAGGCAGAGGCTCTTGGTGCTACTCTGATGTGCCGGCTAAGACGCAGCTCTCCTGGCAGGGGTGTTCCCAGGTGGCAGAGGAGTTCCCCCGGAGAGAGGAGCAGCCTTTGAGCAGTGCGGTTGGCAGGGCTATCAGGAAGAGCACCTCTCCCCTGAGCCAGGGCATTGAACCCCCGCCCAGAAATGTGAACGCCTCAGCATTTCAGCAATCATCTGGAGGGTTTTATTTTTGTAGTGGGTAATTAAGGAGCCTGGTTTATGGGGATTGTTTCTCTATTAACTAGTCAAAGAACCCTGGGGATGTTTTTATGATGTTTTCCCAAGGCTTTAGGGATGGGAAGGAAATTTCCATTTGCCTGTCTCGGAAAAGTCTGCACGCTCCAGGAGGGTCAGCACAGCAGAGAGCGGGAACCCAACTTGCCCGCTTTTAAAGAAGAATCTGACTGTCCCTGCCCTCTCGCCACAGACTCCCCTCTAAAGACCGTGGGAAAAAAGTCTTCCAGTGCTGAGCTATCTAAACCAGATTTGGCCAATTAATCTCCAGGGCCCTAGCTCCTCAGCAGTGCCCTGCACAGACCAATTCACCTAGAAAAACATCCAGTTGGTCTCATCTTATAAACCACCACAATGCAGCACATACAATAGGGACTAGAACAGCCGGGGGTTCCTGAGCTCTCAACTCCTCCCAGATTGTTGTTACTCCCCAGGGAGAGCCCTGCTCCTCCTCCATTATTGATTAAATCTGGCCTGCTGCGAGAGACATCCTCTTAAATGAATCCAAACCAGATTTCTTAGGTAGGGTAATCCTTGTAAGGACAGGAGCAGTTAAGGTGCAAACCAAAACAGCAAGGTCCTGAGTTAGCTGGCACTTGCATGGGTTAACCGGGCGTAACCCCACTGAATCAAGGGAGTCGCACCAACATAGCGCTGGAGCAAACGAGAGAAGAATCAGACTCTTCAGTATTTTTTCCAAGGAAGTAATAGCTTCAGACCACAGCATGGCCCCAATTCAAACTGTAGCATTAGCCCAGACTCCGTAGCTTTTTAAATATTTACCATACTTGTTTGGGGAAGAGTGAGGTTCTTTTGCATGTGCTGCAGGAGACCCTCCATCTTTCCCCAATATAGAGGTTGGTTATGGCTAAGTACAGGACTGGAAACGAAGCTTCAAACAAGACAGGTGCAGTAGAGAAGAGTCCCTTGTAGTGATGGGGTAACGAACGTGGAATGAATTTGGAAACATCTGATGTGGGACATGTACAGACATTAAATAATACTGGTAGGAATTATACAATTATGTGACAAACATATTGAAGACCCCAATGCACCAAGATCCCTAAAGACCACTTCACATGCTCAAGTAAATCTTATTTCCAATGATGCCATGATGAAAAAGAACAGGAAAATGACTCAAAAAAAGCAAAATCTCTGGAGAACAACACACAGAATGGCCTATAACTACCCCATGATCATTAATACACTATAGTGCTGCAGCGAACAGGGTCAGTTACTGGCAACCCGCCTCAACACTCTCTCAATGTCTTGTTCCTTTGGTAGAGTATTTTCCCAAGATCCTACAGGAGATTGCTGTGCATGTTGGTGTAGGCCTCTGTCTTTCCTACTGGCCATGCATCTAGTGTGATACAGTTTTGTTTAGTTTTTTAATTTACCATTTGTTAATTCAGTGCAATATTCATCATGGCAGCTGCCCTGGTGTTTGCTCACCGTTGTGATCCAGACTGGAGGTGGAGCAGTAGGTTTCATTAGAGGGGTTATTAGGCCTCCTTTCTATTGTCATTGAAAAATAAGAATATAGCAAGAGCCAAAACAGGGGTAGACCATGGGGACCTCTGCTCCAGCATTCCATCTTCTGCCACAGCGAACGCACAAGTGATCCGGGTAATTAGACTTTCCAGCTCCTGCTAGTCCTGAACAGACAAATGATCCATCTGATCTGGGATCTAGCACCCGGGCAGAACAGACCACTGCTCAGTTCAGCCAGATTTCCTTTAGCTAATAGTAGCCAGTGCCTAATGTTGTAGAGGAAGGCAATAATCTACAAAGGCAATAGATAAAAATTATTCAGGTGACAGGTGCTTCAAATGCTGTACATAGATTAATTTGGTTGATATCCATACTTCAGCTACCACTTCAGCACTGTAACAAGGATTTTCTGCTGCTTTCTTTATGCCCTGAGGCAGGCAGATTGGGAGCCCTTATAATTCCTATCTAAGGAAGTGTAAATGCCGCTGCTATTCTTATTCACCAAAATGTCACATTTCTTCCCCATTTCCTATGGCAACAGCTTTGGCAGCCTTGTGAGCAACTCCGCAGCCAGCCAGCGGTTATCAACAGGAGCACGGTTTCGCTTGCTTGCAAGTTTCCTGCCCTTCCGTTCAGATGCTGAGCAGACTTGCTGCTCTTGTTCCATGTGCCAGCTAGAGCACCACATTTTATTCTCCAAAGGTAAAGAACGCAACAAACTCCTGAATGGCAGAGGGAAGTTAAGCTACCCCCACCAGACATGTGGTGATACAGCTAAACAACAGTGACCACGCTCAGCAAGTAGATGTCAATGGAAAGGCATAGTGAGCGAGGTCCTGGAAGGATCTGTCTTGGGTCCAGTTCTGTTCAATATCTTTGTGTTATAAGTGTAAAGTGCTGGAGAGTGTTATTCTGCCTGTATGGGGTTAATGTTACCTGAGAGGGAGTGACATAAGAGCCCCGGACCATGAGGCAGAGGGAGGGAGGGAGTTTTAAGTTTTCCCACCTCTGCCACCATGTAAGAGTGTCTTCCCTCTCTCTTAACCTGGGGTACAGAGAGGGGACTCTTCTATGCCAGACCAAATAACTACAAGCTGTTTCCCAGCCTAAGTTAAGTCTTTTCACCCCCAACACCCACACTCTACCAGTAGGGAAATGGGGGTACCCAAGCTGCCACCATCCGGGTGGATCTCCAAAACCCTGGAGGGGGGCACCCGGACTCCCCCAAACTCCTGCTCTCTCTCCTGAGAGCCGGACACTCAGAGGCTGCTCCTCTTCCCCCTCCCCCTTCTAGCCTGAAGGTTGAGAGAGACAGACTCCGCACTCCAGCTCATACACTGAGCTTGTCCTTAGACCTACTCCCCTTCCTCCCTCCCTTCCCAGTCTGAAAGCAGAGAGAACCTTAAGGGAAATAAACCAAACGCTCTTTATAACTAAAAAGATTAAATAAAAGAGAATAAAACATACTGTGACAGACCGCTCTCTCACCCCTTCTCAGGAACAGGCAGGAAACCCTTCTTTTGCTCCAAACAGTGCTCTTTATTCCACAGTGCAGGCCCCACCACCAATATATACAGCTTTACACAGTTCAGTCCTTCAGCTTGCAGCTCTATCAACTCTATATAGTTCAGCTACAGCTTACAGCTCTATCAACTCTATACAGTTCAGCTCTAAACACAGCTCTACAGTTTACAGTTCTACAGCTTACAGCTCCGTCTCTCACTCCAGACTACCATTCCACCACCACCACCCTGGGCTTCCTTCCTGGCAGCCTTTTATCCCCCTGAGGCTGCCGCCAGGTGCAATCCCTCCAGGCTAATTGCCCTGCAGCCCAGGTGGCTGATTAGCCTTCTCTGCAAGGGAGGTTTGCAGGCTTCTGCTCCCTCTTAAAGGGCCCACAGGGCTAGCTCAGGCACTCCTGGCCAGCACCCTGCCACAATACACTTACAGTACAACTCCACAATCTAGAGTTCTCTAACTTCCCCTCTGAAAAGGCTAGGGGCACTCTAAATAGGTGCAGAAACTTATGGAAATCAACATATTATACTCACAGCACAGCTAGTTCTGAATATAAGAAGGAAAGTAGGAGTTTTCTCCTCCGTAGCTAGAGGTGAAAACTGGGTCTCTTGCCAATGCTGGAACGGTGAGAAAACTGAAAACTTAAAACTCCCTCCCTCCCTCTGCCTTGTGGTCCGGGGCTCTTACGTCACTCCCTCTCAGGTAACATTAACCCCATACAGGCAGAATAACACTCTCCAGCACTTTACACTTATGACACGCCCCCCAAATCGCAGATGGTATCGGAAGGTCACTGGATGAGTTTTCTTCCTGGAGCTCTAGGAAAAAACAGAGTTAAACACATGCATTTCTAAAAATACTACTGGTGCAATAACTAACAAAAGGTTTTACATTCCAAGGACAGTTTTACTAATTCATTCTGGGAAACTTTCACGGGATAGTGCGTCAGCCACTTTATTGGAAGTTCCTGGAATGTGTTGTATGTCAAAATCAAAATCTTGGAGAGCTAAACTCCAATGAAGAAGTTTCTTGTTCGTGTCGGTGACACCATGAAGCCACTTTAGCGCAGCATGGTCGGTCTGGAGCTGGAACCGTCATCCCCAAACGTGCTTTCAGACTGGGAAGGGAGGGAGGAAGGGGAGTAGGTCTAAGGACAAGCTCAGTGTATGAGCTGGAGTGCGGAGTCTGTCTCTCTCAACCTTCAGGCTAGAAGGGGGAGGGGGAAGAGGAGCAGCCTCTGAGTGTCCGGCTCTCAGGAGAGAGAGCAGGAGTTCGGGGGAGTCCGGGTGCCTCCCTCCAGGGTTTTGGAGATCCACCCAGATGGTGGCAGCTTGGGTACCCCCATTTCCCTACTGGTAGAGTGTGGGTCTTGGGGGTGAAAAAACTTAACTTAGGCTGGGAAGCAGCTTGTAGTTATTTGGTCTAGCATAGAAGAGTCCCCTCTCTGTACCCCAGGTTAAGAGAGAGGGAAGACACTCTTACAGTAAGTGATTTGGATAATGGCATAGAAAGTACACTTGTAAAGTTTCCAGGCAATACAAAGCTGAGGGGTTGCAAGCGTTTCGGAGAACAAGACTGAAAAAACTGGGTTGTTTAGTGTGGAGGAGGGATGTGAGAACAGTCTTCAAGTAGGTAAAACAATGTTATAAACAGGAGGATAAACTGTTCTCCATATCCAAGGAGGACAGGACAAGACGAAATTGGCTTAAATTGCAGCAAGGGAGATTTAGGTTAAACATTCGGCAAAGCTCCCTGTCAGGGTAGTTAAGCAAAAGAACAAATTACCTAGGGAGGCTGCAGAATTCCATCACTAGAGATCGTTGGACAAACACCTGTCAGGGATGGTCTAGTCCTGCCTGAGTTCAGGGGTCTGCACTAGATGACCTATCAAGGTCCCTTCCAGTCCCACATTTCTACAATTTTATTTTGCTCTACTTCAGCACCTCTCCAAAGGGCTTTATACACTTTGACTAATTCACCCTCCTTGCACTCCCCGAACAAGCGTTAGGGATTACTTCATCTACCACTGAAACGCAATTGACCCTACAGGGGATACACCCAGGATGGGAAATGGAGAACAAATTGCAGGGGAATGAATATGGGGAGACAGAATGCAATTAGCCAAACTGGAATTCAGCCAGAACAGCTCCACTCTAATGAGAAGTGTCAGGGGACCTTATAGACCAGAAACAATCGGCACCATGGCACCTCCAGCAAAACAGTAGGGACTAGGAGGTTGATTGTAGGCTCAGACTTGAGCACTGGATCTATACAGACTCCAGGAGAATAATGCCACCCCCTACACTTTCTGCACCAGTTGCATTCCTTGGAGGTGACCAATCCACGTAATATTCAATAGCAGATGTGTGTCCTATATCTATAATGAGAAGAATAACTCTGCATACAGTTCTATTAGATCTTTAATAGGATTTGTGATATTGTAGACAGCAGTTGCAACTCCCTCGTTAGTGCTGAGTTCAGTTTTGCACTTAAAGCAGGGATCCAACCACTTTATTCTGCACAAAACACCCAGTGAATCCTTACACGGAGTACAGAATTGATTTTTTAATTAATAAAGTCATTTTGAGTTAAAAATCATTTTTAAAATTGGTCAGTCCATGCGTAGTGTGTCTTTAAAAGTCCGTTTAATTTGGGACAATCATTAATATGCAGTAATCATGTAATTAACGTGTCACAACAGGGAGGAGTTAAGGTTGGTTGGACGCCTTAGGTGTGCATTTCCAGACATTAACATGTTTAGTTTTCTTTTAAGATTAACCGTCACTGTGATTTTCCGTAGACCTGGCCTAAGATCTCTGGGTTTCCCGGTCTCACAGCAGCCAAGAGGCGGTGAATGGCTGTAAATGAAAGGTATTAAAAGGTGCAAGTTACTAGTACAACATCTAGAGCTACATTAAGCTGCAATCGCATTTCATTCAGCTCCCAGATAATTCCTCTGGGGACGAACCAGCTGGTTTTAACGGATGATTTACTAGAACCAGAGTCTCCTTGAGAGGTCCTTGAGGGCTGTAGAGGCAGACACAAAGGATGGCCACTCTTCCCCACACTCTTATCCAGCCGTTCCACTACCAGTTCCTTTTGCATACAATTTCAGATATGTAAATGAACCTTAATATAAACCAAGAGACACCCCAGACACCATTACTAGGAAACTGCAGTTTGTTTATGCTGGCTCTGGGAGTCTAGCCTACAAAGTGCAGCTTCATGGAAGTTAGGGGAGCTGGGCTGAGTTACAGGCACTGTCAGGATGGCCTGGTTCCCATTCTCTGTCGCGAACATCATCCTTTATAGAATGCCATGAGTGTGCATAGTACAAATGAAAACAGAGCCACCAGCGCCCTGAGGAGCTGCAGCCTCCTGAGACCTAGACCAGACTGCATTAGTCTAATGATCCAGTGCAGACATAACAGCCGGACATTCTCCCTCATCACATCTTCCTCCCTACAAACACCCCTAAAGTTGCCCATGTAGGACATGCGCCTTTGATCGTTATTGTAACCCTAGCAAATTTAACCTTTCAAGCTTCATTGCAACTGGACCACTTAACTAAGAACTCCCGAGGAATGCTTACACTCAATACCACAGTTCTAGTCTTTCCTCCCCCGGCTGCTGAATCTTTCAGCTGTTTTTCCACCTTGCTCCAAACAAATGTTTGCAAGCTGGAAGATGTTAGAAAGGGGGAGCTTTCATAGCTTCCACTGGACCATATAACAAACTAATAGGGCTATTTTTTTTCTATCCCCATCCATCTGGCTATGACAACATTCTCCTTACATTGTATTCTTCCATGCTTTATCCAAGATAGTTGATTACTCAAGAGATAAGGGAAGAAGAGGAGCTGACAAGAAGAAATTCCCCCTAAATTACCTGCCTTGTCTCTGCTGATGGGTGAGATAATTGCTAATACCAAAGGGAAGAGACAGAGGAAGACCCAGGTCATCACCAGTGAGAAAGTAACGAAGGAGATTGTGTGTATGTAGGAGTGGAGGGGAAAACGCAGGCTGCAATCTCTAGCGTTTCAGCCTTGGTAAATCAGATTCAAAGCAGGCTTACATCAGAAGCCCTGTAACAGCTTGCAGCTTCATGGTAGAACTGGTCACAGACACCTAAGGCACATCCAAGGCGTTAGCCTGGACATTTAGGTCATGCCCACATCACAATTTTAACAGGCTCAATGGACACACCAAGCCCCTGCCATGGTAATAGCGGCTATGACATCAGTGATCCCTTGAGGTGGAGGGTGATCTCTTATTTTTCCTGGGTCCTTCGGTGACTGAGGAGTGCAATCTTTGAACCACGGGCTCGTTGCAGGTGGCGTTGGAAGACAGGATTGGGCCACCGTTGCTGCAGGACTGTGGTCTTTCCTTTCTTTTCCGGCATTTTTCTGTGACCAAGGCAAGGCGGTTTTCCTCAAATGTGGACGTTCCCTCCCCGACAAGTCTCGGCCAATTACCCCATCCCGGGCTGCGGTCTCCCAGTATGTGGTATCGATGGCACATCTCTCGGTGCTGATCTTTAGGGTGTCTTTAAAGCATTTCTTTTGGCCTCCCCGTTTCCTCTCTCCTCTGGTGAGCTGGGCCTACAGCAGTTATTTTGGGAAGCGGACATCAGGCATGCGCACACCATGCCTGCTCCACCTCAGCACCAAAGACGTTGGTGTCTGTGAGGACACTGACATTAGTGCCATGAGCCTCCCACTTTATGTTGAGGATCTTCCAAAGAAAGTGCTGGCGGCTCCCGGTTTTTCAAGTGTTTTCTAGATAGACAGGGATTCACATGCTGCTGGACACTTGCACATTTCAGCAAACACCACCCTCCTCCCACACCCATGTGCTGCTGCAGAATTTGACCCAGCTTGCTGTCTTCTCAAGCCTTGAGCAGTACTTGAACAGAGGTGGTGCTCCCATGCAACAAGGATTGCTGAGGCCAGAAATCTTTTCTAGGATAGAAACAGGCAGGCTGGTAACCTTCAAGTTATGCTCACAGCCAGTCTATGTAGCCACCTGCTTCTGGCATGCTTTCCCCTCTTCCCATCCCAACTCCTCCTCTTGGTTTGTTCCAGGACTTTATCTTGATTCAGATTGTAAATTCTTCAGGGGCAGCACCATCTCTCCCTTTGTACAGCCCCTAACACAACAGGCTCTGATCCTGAATGAGGCCTCTAGGCTCTCCTGCACTACAAAGTGCACTGGACAGAGCTGAGCATGGATCCAGGATTGGACTAGAAAGGAATGCTTCAGGCCCAACAGAGCTAACTGGGGGAAACTTGTATGGGCTTTAAGGTTATTAATCATACACTTTAATACGATGCTGTTCAAATAAGAGAAAATGGTACTGGCCTAGCTATAGATCAGGGCAGAAACGCCAGGACCTTAACTCTGGCCAGCAGTGATCAACGGCTGTTACTGGATAGCTGTTTGGTGCCCTCTAAGAGGAGTTGGGTAGAGCATCTCAAAAGATATGGACACAACATAAGCCATCATCACATGTTGTTCTAACTGGCTCCCCTGCAGGCAGCCTGGACAGAGATACCAGAATGAACAGATGATAGAGACTGAACTCTTGTCTTATTTCTAAGTGAGAATCCCTCCAAAGCAGGGTTCAAGTTCATTACAAGAAGCATTGTGGAAACTTGCCCTGCTGTTGCCAATGGTGCCCCTGTCTGTAGACAGAGGACATCAGGTTCTGGGACTGTTGATGCAGCACTTTTCATTGGTGCAACATTTACTTAAAGTGAAAGAATTCAAGATGAAAGACAACCTGGCCAACTACTTGATCTTGGAGCTATCCGAGGACACTCATCTGCCACAATTCTAAAGGAGACAAGGTGGGTGAGGGAATATCTTCTGTTGGTAAGACAAATGAGCTCTCAAGCCACCCAGAGCTCTTCCACCTGTCTATGTATGGAGTAGATCTAAGCAGGTCTAACTAGTATATGTTACCCATCTTTGTGAAATTTGGTCCTGTGCTCAAGTTAGGATGCAAGCCATAGGGGAGGTGGGGGAATGGGACCACAGGAAGAACTACATTCTAAGGAATAAAAGCATAGAGGTTACAGCCCATTGCACATGACCCTGGCCCCAGGAAGCAGAAGGGACCCAATGAGCCAGCAGGCAAGGATAAAAAGCGTACCATGCTCTTCTGTGGTAGATCTACTGAACAAGAAGAAATTTAGGTGAAGAAGATGGGAAAATCCAGGCTAAATCCTCCCATTCTAGTACCCCTGCATACAGAGGTCAGCACAAAGGGTCAGGGCTGTGGCGGACACAGCATGCTCATGCCTGTTGATAGAAGACAGGCACACTTAAGCCGAAAGCATGTAAAGGGTACAGGGGTAAGCATACCACGAAGATCAGTATCTCCGTAGCAAACAGATGTAAGCACCTCTTGTGTATGCAGAGGGCTCTCAGTCTTGCTTTTTCCTGTCGGGGAAGGGAATGTAAATAATACGGACATTCAGCGAGCAAGGCATTAACGACCTGCAGCATTTATACCTCGTGATTTAAGAAAAGAGCTGGATGCAGACAGCAGGAGAGGAAATTGTTGTCTCCAATTACTCCAGCAGCATTCTACTGGCAGAGTGAAATGTACAAGCATGGGGAAGTGTGCAGTGGCGGTTTCCCTGAATTGCGATTTTATATCTTTCAAGTCACGTAGTAAGAGCGAGAGTCTCAAAATGGGTGGGGTGGGGTAACTTTTTTGTAGCTAAGTATCACGCACTAGGAAAAGGTAGTGTTAAGACACTTGCACCCGTTTGCACCCATTACTAGAGGTGATGCTGAAGTGTCTGGTGAGAGGAAAATATTAGATATTCCCATTATGAACAAGACATTAGACAGGTTATAATTACTAGACATTTATTACCCTTCTTGAAGGCAAGTTGCAAGTCTCAATTTCAGGTAGCATTTTTTTTTTTGGGGGGGGGGGGGGATTGGTGTGAACACACAGCTGGAGCTCTGGATCTTCAACTCAATTTCTCACTTTTGCCATCTCTGCTGGACTACAAAGCAAGACCTTTCCACTTTCAAAGTCCTGCTGAATACAGCCAGTTTTGCTGTACACAGCTGAGCAAGAGTCAGTGAGAAACTGAGTTAAGTGGCAGCCACCTCGCTGCAGCCTGAACCCAGAGAAGGCCCAGAGGATACCTTTAAAAAAAAAATAAAAATAAACCTGAATGGAAGAAAAAACCTTCTATGATCACCGGTGAACAAAGCAACATCCACTAACACAGCCCATGGCACAGTTTATACATCTTCCCTTCACAAACACATTTCATGTACATCCGGAGAGACACACCAGGAGGAGTAAAGTGACCAAGGACACAGTGCTCTCCCCTTTAAGCAAAGGGAGTGGGTGTTTTAAACAGGAGCTCTTGACATTCAAAACAGTCTCCTACCAAGTCCCTGAAAAAGGGAGACGAGTCTCATAACAGAACGATTGCTCACAAAGGCAATAGAGATTTATGAAAACAATTACAAGCCAACAAGAAAGGGTCAGCATCAGCAACACTGCACTGGTCACTTTCTTTTCACTGGCGCTCTTATGAGGACGAGCAGCCTGGAGTCCTCACATGCACAGTCCCATCATTTGCGTGAGCTCCCCTCCAGCAGTAGGCGGCAGCTTTGGCTTCTGTGCCCACGGCTTCTTTGAATCAAATACTTTGAAATGTGATGTTTGAAAGACCTATTTGGAAAGAAAGCAAAAGGAGAATACATTCCTATGCCAAACACACTCCTTGACTATTAAAACAGCTTTTGGGTGGAAAGGGATGATTATAACAAGTGTCTGGAATCTAAGGAACGTAGGGGGCAAGGTAAACGGTCAATATTGCAACCAGAGAAATTAAACACCAGTGATTTAAATATGTTGAAATTAATTCCCACGCTTTCCAGACATCATATTTTATTCCCACTGGTACTGCATTTTAAGGGCCACACAACGTGAAAAGCAAGAGAGACAGACAGCATGGGTGATAGTGGAAAGCAATGGAACAAAGCAGAAAGATTCTAGTCTCTCTCCATATAGTTTCTAGCAACGCTGCCACTCTATTAATAAACAGGAAGAAGCCCAGGAAAAGCCACAGAACCAATTCATAGGATTAGAGGGATTGACTGGTGAGGAAAGATTAAAAGAATCCAGTAGCCAGGTTAAGAGAAAGCCACATGGCTAGTCTGCAAATATTTGAAGGGTTTAAGCCAATTTGAAGGAAAGTGAGGATTTACCTAGGGTAGAACAAACGTGCAGCTGGGAGGTAAGGACTCAGGGCAACTACAGGGTCGGTGTAAGAAACAGGCCACTTTCTGACAATGGGAGCGATCAGTCCGTGGAACTGCTCCACGAAGGAAAGGGTGGAAGTCTCACCATTGTGCAAGGCCTTACAATCAAGGAGAACATAGAACCAGTTCATTTAGAGTAGGACCAGTCAATGGAAATAACAAATAAGTCTTCTCTCTCCACAGCTTCTCGGATCTGCTGTACCATTCAGTCCCTGCACATATAGTTCTTGCTGATAGCAAGAGGCCCTGTGAACAAAGGGCACCAATTTCTCCAAGTGTTTTTCTAATCAGAGTAAGGCACAGCGGAGAGAACACTAGCCAATATTACTGGGGAGAAGTGAACTTTTGGTGTTGAGCTCCTCCAGATATAGTTCTGCATGGTCATCACTTCTCATCTCCCTGTCATCAATGGGGAACCAGGCATTCCTGCAACTTACACACAAAGGTTGTAGGCCCTTCTTAGACAGCATAAGCCAGCGGTTGTTATGCTGCAGCAAAGGAGAGCTTTATCTGGCTGATGAAGCTAGATCTAAACTACTCCGCACTCAGCCTGGCTAGGATATATGGGAAACCCTTTGGAAGAGGTTTCTCCTACTAAGAGTGGATGGTGAACAGCATGAATGAAAATTACTTTAGAATCTTACTCTGTTGCACCTAATGGACAATTGGGAAGAACTGATTATCTGACATGTTTTCTTGTGTTACACCGCTGGAAAAGCTTTTGGGGAATATTCAAACTATCAAGCAGCCTATGGAATTCTGCAGTAAAGTAGTCCTAACTAGAACTAGTCAGAAAACCATTTTCCCATTCTGCAAAAATATGAGCTTTAGAAAACGTTTCCCATTCTGCATCAAGACAAACTAGAGACCTTTGAAAAAAAAAATTGTAAAAAAATTGGGGAGAACCACCCCAGACAAGCCAATAGCCCAGTGGCTAAAGTACTCACCTGTTTCGGAGCAGGGATGTGAACCCCGGTTTCCTACTCGCCAGGCAAGAACCACTAGTCACTGGGCTATCTGCTATTCAGGGGTAGGCTGGTCTCCCCCTCTCTTTTTGATATATTCCCACAATAAGTGATGGTTTCAGCAGACTGGCATTTTCCAATAAACCATGTCAAAAATTCCCAGCTTTATTCCTAACCTCTCTGAATGTGTTCCAGTTGAAGACATACATCCAGCCACCCAAACTATAGCTAGTTAGTTGGCTTGTTTTTTTAAATATGCACCAGCAACACATGGTGCTACAGAAGACACAAATCAAGACAGATTCCAGTCTGGGAGACACAGAATTGTAAGCTGCTTGCCGTTTCAGATCAGGGGACAGATGTGAAGTTAGATTAAGGAGGGAAATTTTAAAACCTCTCCCCCTCGCAGGCACCAAGAGAAGAATGGGTCTTCAGGAGAGATATGAAAGGGGACAGTATGGAAGGAGCAAAGACTAAGCTAATGAAGAGAGAGAGCATTTCAAGTGCTGTCAAGTCACTATAAAAACAAACTGTTTATTAATTTATACAGCACTCTAAGTGTGCAGGACTTTGGAACCCACTTTATTAGCTCTGACACCATCACAAGCTGGCAATTGCCATAAAGGTTATTTAAGATTTCTTAATTTAAAAATTGTAACCCTGATCTACTTGGATGGATTTCCTGGTGGGGCAGGTGGGGAGTGAGAATCACTTGTCTAGTCACCACCAGGTAGGTGCTCACTGCCGTACAAGGGTAGATAAGCTGCCCCCAGGTCCCGCTGCTGGAGACTCCAGTGATACATCTGATGTATGCAGGCAGCCTTGCCAAGCTTTAAGTTTTAAGATGTCTGTTTAAAGGAACATTACCCAGATTACAGCTATCTTTCGTAGCCCAGCAGATGCAGTAATGCTGCAGGAGTTGTTCAAGAAGTTCCTTTTCGTCGAGGAATTCAAGTCCCTCTATTCTGTAGGGAAATAGAAATGATGGTTTAAAACTGAATCTTCCTTGGGCATTTTGTAACATGCCTCTTTACTCCACAGAAGTGAACAGTTTCTGTAGTAAAAGTTTTCTTTTTAGGTATATGAATATGTACAAAAGAGGAAATGCCAGTCAGTGCTCTGAGCCTTTGCTCAAGATAGACCATAGAGCAGTCAGGGAGGCCAGATTTCTCTGTTTAAAGGGACAGTTTCTGCAGATTCCAAGTACGTTGTGCAATAAATGCCAATGTGCATACCCAAGTGTGATTTTCTATATACTACCCTTGTCCTCTCCACTCCCTTCTAACTGCTGGCATTCAGTGTACCCATACTAAACCATGCATCTTTACATTACGGTAAATACTTTTTATTCATCTCTTTTGCTAAAGTACGTATGACATCATCAGGTTTGTGGAGATGCAATACTATAGGCTGATGAAAGGAGCCTATATCCTGATGAATGATTCTAGGCTATCATTTCAGACGAGGGGTCAGCAACCTTTCAGAAGTGGTGTGCAGACTCTCCATTTATTCACTCCAATTTAAGGTTTCGTGTGCCAGTAATCCATTTTAACATTTTTAGAAGGTTTCTATGTCTAATATAGAACTAAACTATTGTTGTATATAAAGTAAATAAGGTTTTTAAAATGTTTAAGCAGCTTCGTTTAAAATTAAATTAAAATACAGAGTCCCCCACACCACTGGCCAGGACCCGTGCAATGAGAGTGCCACTGAAAATCAGCTCGTGTGCCACCTTTGGCACACGTGCCATAGGTTGCCTATCCCTATTTCGGACTATGCTCCTACCAAGGCCACAATATTTACTCATTGCCATCGTCCAGAAAGTGGGGAAGTTTCATGCTATCCAGCAGAGTTTTTCTGAATACCATCATGGCTCCCAATAACCACCTTCCTGTGCGAGCAAGAGACTGTCCGCACTCCCAAATCTTATGGACGAGACCTGTATAATTATGTACAATACCTAGTGCCTAGAACTCGGGAGTCATGGCCCAAGAGCCTGCTGTGCTAGTTGCTGTACACACAGAACCAAGATAGGCGTGCCCCAAACAGCTTCCCATCTAATGACTTTCTTCCTCTCTAAATGGCCATCCCTACGGTTTCTTTTGATATTTTAGTCTCTACTTTCTGTTCTAAAAAACTGCTGAAGTGCTGCTGCTGTGGACCAGGCCAGGGGCAGGTGCAGTTCAGTGATGGGTAAGTGATCTCCAGGTATACACACCATGTCAGTAAACACTGTAAATTCATTCAGGATAAAAGATGCTATAGAAATAAAAGGCAATCTCCTCACTGAAGGTCAGAGAACTGGGGTAGCTCTTTCAGTGGTACCTGGGACAGACCAAAGGAACTGAACAGTCAATGTTTACCACCATGTTAGAAAGTAAGGAAGAAATGTTTGACACTTCAGTAACAGACTGAGAAAACCCAACCTGGTCACCCTGACTTGGAAAGCACCTGATTTACACTCTCACCATTTGGGAAATCTCCATATGTGAACATTTACTTTGATCAAAATAATCTGGTTGGCCAGCTCAAACAGCAGCTGACGACTGATTTCTAAATGGCCTGCCATTCCGATTAAACATTAGCAAATTACTTATTTAAAAACTTATCTGTCTTGTTCCTTTTCACATTAAAGACAAACTTAAACTCTCACTGTGGAGATGGCCACATGCCCAGAAAGCTTATTTCATGAATAATCCAGTGGTAGGGAATGGCAATGGCTCTCTTTGGGAAGGAAAGTGCAGATGAAAATCTACTTTATAAAAGCGCATTTATAAAATACACCACTTTGCCACTCAGCAGGGAAATGGCACCACTGGCTGGGGGCACGGCAGATGTTTAACAGCCAGCAGCAACTCTATGTAACAGTTCCTATCAAGTGAAGGATAAATACAGCTGAGTTCGAACTGTAGATAGAATGCAATTGACGAACTGGAGTTTATCGAGGACACAAAACACCCTCAGTTTACTCTCTGTGGACTAGACTCTGCCCTTAGCACTAGCTCTGAGCAAGGCAAAGTGCATAAGCTGTATCAACCCATTGTGACCTAGACACACTCCTCCACATTGCAAGTCCTCTGCTGCTTCTTTACTTGTGAGACGAAGCAATGTATTGTTGGCTTATACCAGCAGGGGAGCAGAACAGAGGCTGACCATTCCCCACCCACTTGCTCCAGAGAGGGAGGAAGCAGACACAAAGCCTTGTTTACTCCACAGGTCTGAATCAAAGAGCTGGGTAAGTGGAGTGCTGACTCCGTGGTGTGAGCACACAGCATGAGTAAAACTAGCCCTACATACTTCTAGCTCACCCATCACGGCAGTGGTTTAGGCACTTACAAGAAATGCCAAAGGAACTTTCATTCCTGTACTTAGCATTCCTGCAGGTCTCCATGCTCGGAGTTATTTTACATCTCCTCCAAAGACAGCACCAACTGTAGTAGCAGTGGCCCATCGTCATGCTGCAGGAGAGGTGAGGACAGTAAGCTCTTAGATTACTTATGCTGCTCTTGGCGGTACCTTGGAAGTCCCACTTACAAGTAAGATTTAGGTCAGGTCTACACTACCCACTGGATCGGCAGGTAGCAATCGATCTATCGGGTCGATTTATTGGGTCTAGACCAGATGCAATAAATCGATTCCCGAGTGCTCTCCCATTAACTCCTGTACTCCACCACCGCAAGAGGCGCAGGCAGAGACAACAGGGGAGCAGCAGCAGCAGGGGGCTCACCACCGTGAAGACATAGTGGTAAATTAATCTAGGTACGCCGACTTCAGTACACTATTCTTGTAGCTGAAGTTGGGTATCTTAGATCGCTCTCCCCGCTGGCTCCCCAGTGTAGACCAGGACTCAGATAAACCTTGTTTAGCTCAAGAGATCCACAAAGATCTCAGGAAGATGGTGCTATGTATTATAGATACCAAACAAGTGATTGAGACGAGCTATTGTGGAAACATCATTTTGAGAGGAGTTCTGCATATAAGCAAAAAGTTAGCAGTACCTTTTGACATCAGCCTGTGGCAAGTAGCTGTAGACTTTCATCATATCCATGGCATTTGCAGTTTCCCAACCATTTAACAGTAACCGCTCCCTCTGTAAAATGAAAGGGAAGTAGAGTGCTCAGAGAACTTGAGAAGGAAAGCGAAGGTAAGGCAAGTGCCCAGTCTTTTCCTTAGCATTTGCTAGGAGTGCTATTTGCATTAAGACAGGGGATCTACTCTCAGATATTACAAGTATCTGATGGAAAAATCATTTCTGATTCATGGGAATTAAGATTCCTAAAAAGCCTAAAATCGAGGGTAAGATTTTTGCTTTTCTCCCAAAACAGTCACCTTTTCACTCACATGAATGGTGTCTATGAAATAGAGAAGGGTAATTCCTAAGGACAATGATGACAGGGAATAGAAAATGTTTGTACTGGCATCTTAGGGTACACACAGCTGCTAGTCACTGGTCTGAGTCCTATAATTGCCATATCTGGAGAAGCTGAAGCTTGCCATTGGATTGATTGTTGGCTACCCACCTGACTCATTGCTCTGGGTAGGCTGGGCTCACCTGAGATTCTAAAGATTTGCAGGCTTCCACTCCAGCCAAGCTGCACTGTCTTCTCTGCAAATTCTCAATCATGATCTGCCCAAACCTATCAGCCATGTTCACCTTGGAAAGCAGAGGAGACAAAAGATGTCATTTGTCTCTTTGAAAGGGGATTTAGCTACAGTGGAAACAGGTTACTTAAGATGAATCAAAACCCCCCAATTAGCCCCAGAAGTTTCACAGCACATGCAGTGCAAGATTTTCACATGTTCTCCCACCAGCATGCTCAGCTCTCACTCAGCGTGTCCACAGACATGTCAAATCCTTGGTCCCTCAATCGTGACCGCCAACAAGGGGACCAGTTTAATGTGTGTGGGGATAGTGGTCTTCCCTCTGTGGGTAACTGAGCACTAACAACTGGACTGGAGGCCCGCTCATGCTGTTCACAGACCAATTAAAACTAACAGAGCCATGACTTCTGGTTTCTCCCTACCTGGTTTAGATTCAGATCAACAACTTACAAGATGGAAGGCTCATTACCAACCCGAGTTAGTCAGGTCCCAAAAGGCAGCTTTTCACTTTCACACAGAAAGGCTCAGTGAAGGCTGATGCAATATTTGCTCCATTATCAAAGGAGCCAAGGGAGTGATGACTATAAAATGTAATACATATATATAACATCACTCCGTGCCATTTCCTTGAATTGTGCCATCGGCACATCTTAGTTTCTTTCCAAAATCTGATTAAGCTGGATTTTAAAAGTCTCAGTTATTTCATTTCAGTTAGACTATTTTGGTACACAAATCAGCCATTCACCAGAACATGCACTTGTAGCTATTTGTTACCCAGTATCTGGTCAGTCCCATAGCCTCCCCTGCATTGGAGGTATTTAAGAACAAGTGAGACCAACACCTGTCAGGTATGGTCTAGGGCAGTGGTCCCCAACCCCCGGGCTGCGGACCGGTACCGGTCCGTGGATCAATTGGTACCGGGCCGCACAAGGGCTTCCCGAGCGGCGGGGACTGGGGGCCGGGCGGACCCGGTAGCGGCGGGGACTGGGGGCCGGGCGGACCCGGCAGCGGCGGGGACTGGGGGCCGGGCGGACCCGGCAGCGGCGGGGACTGGGGGCCGGGCGGACCCGGCAGCGGCGGGGACTGGGGGCCGCGCGGACCCGGCAGCCTGCCCCCAGCCGTGGGGACTAGGTCCTGGGTGTAGCCGACGGGGGGTACGAGAGGGGGGTGGGGACTTGGGCCCAGGGGGGTCGGCGCTTTTTTTTTAAAAAAAAAAATCTGCGGCTTTTCGGCGGAGGGGGCCCCGGGCCGCAGTAAAATTGTCAAGCATTGACCGGTCCGCGGTGATAAAAAGGTTGGGGACCACTGGTCTAGGGTTCACATACTCCCGTCTCAAGCAGAGGGATGGACGAGACAGACCTTAAGATCCCTTTCAGCCCTACCATTTCTAGAATTCTAATCCAAAAGCCAGCTAAATCCTGAACTTGCAGAGTTCTGATTTGAAAAGTCTACACAGTTGTAATCTATCGTCATTTTACATGCAAAATCCCCACTGCTCTCAGTGAGTTATATGCAAATAATGCAGCCGTGAAAAGCTACATCTTTTTTCCTTTTACCTGCTCATAGTTTATAAACATAGTCGCCTGAAAAGTGTTCGTTGCCCACTTTAGAAGACTTGCGGATTGCTGAGGGGTCATATAAACCAGCACACACTCTGCTATCAGAAGCGTAGGCAATCTTTAAAAAAAAGGGAGCGAGAAAGAAAACATGAACCTGTTTCTATTATACATCACTCATGAATGGTGAGCAACAGACAAATGCTTTCACATGCACATGTGAACCAATTTGGGATACTCCACATCTCAATGAAACAGACATTTGTGAAGGACTGAATCATTTACCAGGAAAAGACTAGGATTGGGTCTCCAGCCTTTCCAGATATTAGGAATGCGAAGTTACTTGTACAGGAGTTGTAAACTTTTCTATTCCAGTGATTTCCTAATCTTTTCCATACCAAGACTCCATGTTACAACAGAAAAAGAGGTGTAAGGCCCCTTTCCCATCTAGCCACAATGAAAGGGAGGTGTCACGAGCCCCCAGAACCTGTTTAAGACCACTCGATTCTGTTCTTTACCCTGGCCCGTCCCTTTCACGGTAGCAAACCAGGTATCATCAAGAGCTTGTCCCCTCTTCATCGTGCAATTCTGTGTCTTTCTCAGCAAAGGCAAGAAGGACCCTTCACTTTCACCATTTAATTCTCCTTTGCCATAGGAGGAGCTGGAGGCTGTGTATATTCTGAAGAGATGTGGACTTCAATGGCTCTTGAAGTCTGTTTGAGGAGCACATGCTCCCTGCTCTATTCTTTTCACACAGTAAAAGCATCTCTCTGCACGCAATATTTAAGACAGGAATTTTTTAAAGGACAGCCACATACAGACAAGTACCAGCAGAAAGCCCTTGATAGTACTAGATCACATTTTGCTAGCTATGATTCAGCTATTTCTTCTCTTTTCCCCTCCATCCACACTGAAAAATGCAAATATCCACACAAGTAATTTTGCCGACAAGTAAGAAGTTTGCTTTTTGATACCGTTATCACTAGAAACAAAAGGAATTCCACAAGAAGGAGTTGTATAGATAAACAGGGACAGTGCTTTTAAGATAAAAGTGCAAAAATCTAAATGACAGCTGAATACATCCTGACTACCCCACCTGCCTTTTCCCTGCCTTTTCCCTGCTATGCTCAGTTTCTCTCTCTCTCTCAGATTTAGAAAGGGCATCTATCGCTTTATAAATGGTGTCCAACCAAGCTCTCTGGGCTCATGTATGGAAACCTAAGTGCATAGTTTATGAGCAACAAAATCGCAGATTCCACTTCCAGGATAGAGTTCTTAACATATTCTCCCATTACCCACCCAAAGAAAAAATAAAAATCGTAGGAAATAGATTGACTTTACAAAGAGGCATAGAAAACAAGCTGCATGAGTAAAAACCTGGAAGAGTAATTCCGTGTATGTTAGAGTCTTTATTCTATAAAGTACTGTAGCTAGATACCAGAATCTCTTGGACAGCACCCTCTAACAGTACACAAATATAAGATTATATAGTGATGTAGACACTTACCATTAACAAATATAAATAGGAATGTAATGAACACAGCTTCTAAAAAAGGCAATTCAGAATGGCAACATTTGGGCAATGTGTCAGTGTTCGTATTTTAATCAAGTGATATTAATAATCCCAGGTATTATAAACAAACTACACACATACTTACAGAGCAGGCATAATAGCTGTAGTGGATTTTCCTCTAAGAGGTTTGATGTTCTCATGTAGGAAGAGTGTGAATCTTGCAGAATGGGCTGAAGATGAGGAGCTACCCTGATTAGGACTTGGAAATATGCAGAAGACAGTTACTGCAGTAGCAGCCTGCTCAATGAAGCTACACAGAATCTGCACAATTCCTTCTGCTCAAAGGATTCAGAACAAGGTAACCATGGAAATGGCATAATAAAAACTGGAGGCAGTTACTGTACTCCCAAAACAGATTTTACTTTCACCAGCACATTTCCACAAACCTTTCAAACAGATTATCTTACTGTGTATCCATGTTAAATTTCTTTAGTTTTTCCTCCAGCTCTGATGAGTCTCGAAGATCTGCTGCAAGTATAGAATATCGGCTGGAATCTAGGCTGTGAGCATCTGCAAATTTAAGATTAATGGTTAAGTTCTTGATAAGAAAAAGGGATGTTGCAATTACTGGAGTATTATTTTACAACAGAAGACGCAAGCAACTTGAGATCCAAAGTGTGACCTGGTTAAGATTAGTAGCCGTGTTACTTTGTATCCATAAAGAAAATGGGGAATACTTGTGGCACCTTAGAGACTAATCAGTTTATTTGAGTATAAGCTTTCGTGGGCTATAGCCCACTTCATTGGATGCACAGAATGGAACACAGTTCTGTGTGTTCCGATGAGTGGGCTATAGCCCACGAAAGCCTATGCTGAAATAAACCAGTTAGTCTAAGGTGCCACAAGTATTCCTCATTTTCTTTAAAGTTTGACCTGTTGTATATTAAAAAGAAATAAACAGCAGAGTCTTAAAAGCTCTCTGTAGTAATTGAATACTGTATATGCAGGATATTGACATGTACAAATTGGAATGCAATACTATCAGACTGTTCAGCAAATTGAGTCTCTTACTTCTATGACCACTAATGCAGGTAGATGACTCTGATTGTTGCCATTGGTTCAGGACAGGAAGAAGAGAAGGGAAGTAAAAGATAAGGATAGCAGGCTGTCCCCCAAGGAAAAATAGAGCTTTGCCTGAAGGCTTGATTTATTTTGTAAAACTGCCGAACTTTTCCTCATGCACTCTGATTTACTAATAAATAATTACATTTTAATTTCACGTAAGTTAATGACGGAACAACCATTATGATGTAATAAGGATTAGCACATAACTGGATGGCAGACAGAGGACAGGAGTTCTGAATGTTTCTGGTTTTAGATCATAAGAACAGCAATACAGTGTCAGACTAACTGTCTATCTAGCCCAGTACCCGGTCTTCTGACAGTAGCCAATGCCAGGTGCCCCAAAGGGAATGAACAAAAAAACCAAATATGGAATCATCAAGTGATCCATTACCTGTCACCCATTCCCAGCTTCAACCATTTTATCTAGTGAATACGTTAATGATTATCAATGTTCCCTCTAATTTTTGACAAGCCATGCATGCAAAAAATTTCTTCTGTGCATATTTTTGTGCACATAGCGTTTCGCTGTGTGTGCACAGCTTAGGATCTGTGCGCACGTGCACTGCTTAGAGGGAACAGTGATGATTATGTTAATTTAGTGTTCAAAGATTAAGTGAATGAAAGGAGGAAATATTCTATACAGGCAAAGATGCTTCATAAAGATACAAGGATAGCTGAGCTCTCAGGAAACTGCTTCGAGCAGTACAAAGAGATGAAGCCATGGTAGTCAGCAAGTTAAGATACACATGGATGTTCCTTTATGCTGGCATTAGACTGCCAGTATAAGGAAGCCAGTAGTAGTATTATCGTTCAGGAATGGTAGCAAAAGGAATCCCATGTCCAGAGTGGCCAACCGATTCAGACTCTCAGTCTAGTCTCGATAGGAAGGACTTTACATTTAAACTGAAGATATGGTCTGATGAGACACTTGAAAACTGTCTGGGGGGCAAAAGGGCAGAAGTGATATTTTGAAGGACTTCAGGCATAAAGTTAGATTGCTCAAGCAACTGGTTTATGCCCTATTTTGACCTCAAACTGTGATTATACTGTAAAACCGCTAGGCCAAAATGACACATTCATTTCCCCCTCTGAGCACTAGTAGTAAAATAAGTAAACAATGGAAAAACCCCACGTGAGATTCAAATGGCCTTGCAGCATTCAGTCTACATACAGCTGCAATAGCGATCACCAGCTTTGGCATGGTTCCATTCGAAAGCCTGCAACACCACTGCAGACAAACATCATTACTGAATGTTAATACAAGGCCAGGTGTCAAAAACTAGGTAAAGAGAGTGCAGCCAAGTGAATGAAGAGACAGGAAGAACAGGGTTTCCATTTCAGAAAAAGTAGTAATTGAGAAGCAATTTATTAAACTCAGTAAGTACTTCACACACTGCAACTGGTATAAACCTGATTAGCTCTCAAGAGACCAGCACTCCAAACTGTCACCAGCAAAATAAAACAGCTCTGTCTCCAACAGTTTTTGAACAAAGATACAAACACAAAACGTTCACTCAAAGTTACAGGAGGGACGATAAAGTTGGGCAGAGTAAATAATTCACCGTTTTTATGCACAAATCAACTTTTTATACACATTTACTCTGTAATAACAGCTCTATTTCCCTCATATATTCATTTCAGGTATTATAACAGGCCCACAAAAGTGGAATTCAAGGGCCAGGTGATGCAAGCAGAATTCCAGATGGCCAAGCAAAAAGCAGGGAAGGAATACTGAGCATTAGCTAGAACTTTCTTGGAGCACTGTCTCACCATGCCATTTGGGTTGAGCCCCGCTCTTTAATTAGCTGGTGCCCTGGCTAGACTTTAGAACAGCTTTTTTTGCCCATGCATTTCCAGATGTATTCATTAACAAATGCAGAGGTCTTCAGATATTGAATCCTTGCTGTCTAATCTGCACATCTTTCATTGGTGAGGGTTCTGTGATTGTATGACATCAAGAGAAATGGATTTTTTTCATTCTTCAAACTGAAAGAGTGAACAGACTTTATCCATTGTTTGGGACAAAATTCTTCAAGTCTTAGTCTTGTTATATTTTATCCGGGGGGCTCTTTCTTGAGCCCCTCAGATGTCGGTGTTGTGGGTATATGGATTCACAAACAATCGTGATGTTGGCATTTTGAATTGTGCAACCTACTCTTATGCAAGGATTCTCTCATGAGACAGCCAAGTCAGAGTATGCTTTTTTGATAAGACAGGTAAAATAGCCCATCATTGAAAAGGAAGTTACCTGTACCACTATGCAACCAGCTGTTTTGGCACAGGTGCTAACTAGCTACAGAAGGGATTTTTTTTTTTTTATGGGGGTGGGAAGTAGTCCCTTGGGAATGAAACTTAAAAAGCCAGGCTTTGCATGTAAGCTGCAAAAAACACATTGATGGGCCCTACCATCTGAGAATAGACTATGCAGACTGACTTCATTGTACAGTTCAGATGGTAGATACAGATAAAGGATTTATGCAATTAACAAGACAAAAGAAGACAGGTAGGAATAACAGCAGATTTTTTTTATATAAGCTACTGTACATGTGATCCCTTATACTCTTCCCTTTTTAAGAATCAGAAGAAAGCATAATCAGTAAATAATTACAATGTAAAGAAAAAAACACTGTGAAAGATTGCCAAGGTCCCTTGGAGAGAAGACACATGAATAGCCTCCCTTCTCTCACCTATCAGTGCATGGCTGATTTACTTAAAATGACTCACCTATTAGAAAAGACTCCCCAGAATGGGATTCCATAATTGGTTTTGACAGGGGAGGTTTTGATCTGTGGGAGAGGGAGGGGGAAAAAGTGTCAGTGAGCTGGTTTAGATGCTGTCATTTTTCATTACACAAAAGCACCTCTGCCCTCTGCTGATAACAGACAAATCTGCAGTTAGACGTAACATTAGATGTATTTACCAAAGACTGGTTCTAGAACTAAAAGGTGAACAAGAAACTGCAAAAAGGAATGGAAAAGGAATGTACTGAGCTCTAGGCACTCTTAAGCCTTGGAACAAATCTTTCGTGTCATTTCCTGACAAATCCACATATGCTCTCTAAAATCCCTATGAATTTACTATTCATAGTCTTTCGACATTAAAAATCACTCTCTCCTAGTAGCCAGCCTCAGTATAGAAGTCTGAGGATTTTCCATCTCCTTCTAAGATTTTAATGGGGAAAGAATGCAGAGCTTAGCATCACTAGAGACAACCCTCTTCTGTCCTGCACTCAGAAGTAAAGCCTGCTTTGCTTCAGGAGTTTCTGTATACCATAGAACCCTCATTAGTTTGTAACAGTGACTGGGTAACATTTGCATATATAACTAAGTCTCGGTAGTTAGAAATCGCACTACAGTAATTCTTATTTTTAGGACACCCAAAACCATGCTATCCTTTATAACCATTGTTTTCAAACTTTTTAGGTTGCATACCCCTTTCCAAATAATGTAGTCTACCATATACCCCCATCTAAGATAAGTATATTATGACAGTATGATTAGATTTCCAAGTCTTACTAAATAAAATGCATTGTCCACCATTACAGGATTTTTCTCGCATACCCAAGCGTACATGTACCCCATTCTGAAAACCATGATGAGACATGATGAGACAGATAATGTACAGTTTAAATAGACTACATATAAAGAGAGGCAGGGATAGAGGACTATTTTACATTTTTGAGTTCTATTTGTACCCTATTATAAATTTATTTATTTTAAAAGGCACACAACTGGAAACCTAATCGGTTTAATAAACAGTAAATTTCAATGTGTTTCAGGCAGCGCACCGGCCATGAGTATTCCTATTAATTTCTGTAGGGTTTAAAAGTAGAAAAATACCTTGTAGTCGCATTTTCCTGTCCCCACTCTGTTGTTCATGTGGATCTTTAACAAGGAAATAGTGAAACTGACTATACAAAAAGTAAACTGGAAAGAAAATAGAAAAAAACTCTAATTTCTTCCAGGTGTTACTTGTAATGATTATGTGCCAAAAATTTTCAGAGAGATGTGTAGTTTTTAAGCCAATAGTATCTTCAACTCTTTGCTAATGTTGGTCCCTTCATGTAGATTTCAATCCTTTCTTAATTACTAGATTAAAGCTTTGCTAAGAAGCAAGAGATATAGCAGTTAGCACATGTAGTTTGTGATTAATGAGGTTCTGATGTATTACAATTTTTTTTAAAGAAGCTATGTTCAGCTCTGTATAGCTAAACATGAAGCAACACACACACTTACTTGATGTTATATATTTTTCTTGCTACTATCATTGAAAAATCCACTTCAAAATATTTTTTAGGGAGAAGATTTTCATCCTGAAAAAACAAAACAGCAAGAGTCCAATCTTAGGGGATTATTCACGCTTCACGCAGAGAGAATGGGGAACTTAGTTTAGTTTTTCCCTGATCGGTTTTCTTTCGTGTTATAGTAGAATTTCCAGTTCTTTATACCTTAATGCTCTGGGTTTGTTTGTTTTTTAAATAAATGAACTAAAAATTAAGAAACAATATACCCACCCATTAGCAAACAAACAAACTTTTAAAATATTCAAGTAATCTGGACACATGGTACGGTTTGGCAAACAACATAATGGAAATTGAATTGCAATATACTGTCAGGACATAGTACACAACAGCTGGCTGCAGCAACAGAAAACTTCGTCTAGGTCCTTCACTCATCATCACTCAGTGTATGTCTCCAAGGAAGGAAAAAGGACCATTGCACAGGAATGCCCACAAAGAGCTTGTATTAGTCAACTGCTCACAAATGTGTATGTGCTATGTAGCCAACCTGAATCTCTCAAAAATCCTTCCAAAGGGTTAATTTTAGTCCACGTTCTAGAACATGGCCTTGTGTGCAGTCCACAATTTGCACTCATGCTGGCAACCTCAAAGAGGATTAGAGCTCTATACTCCCCTATCAGCACAAAGTGGGGAGTCCCACCAGACCCGAGTTTAGGTACAACACCAGGATAGCATAGGAAAGTTTGCACTGTCCCTCTGCCTATGCTGTTGTTCTTCTGGGGATAGATATGTAATGCTAGCTCCAGGGCTGTCAGTCTTGCGCCTTTCTGAATGCTATATTAACAGAGAGTTGTGTTAACTACCAAGGAGAACACTATAGATTATTCTTAACGGGTCTCTTTTTCTATACTACGCCTGCTGGTCATGACGAACAGAAAGAGGTGTAGCACAAGGATATAATTAAGGGCACCACTCTCAGTTTTGTTAAACCTTGATAACATTGTTTCAACATAATTTTAGCATGAGTGCAGGCAGGGAAAAAGCCTCAGAACTTCATTATTATTTTTTAAATCCAATATATTTGCATGACTATAACACAATGGTTTAGGGTCCTGCTAAATAAACTTAGATTTTTCAGGCAATCTTCCAGCAGTCCATTTACATTGATAGGACCTGATCCGGAAAAATGCTGAACACCCTTACCTCTTACAAAAATGAGGAAGGACTCAAGTTTGCTTTTATATAGAGTCTTACCATAATATTTGTCATTTAGAATCTTTCAAAGAATAATTCAACGTAGTATTTACGACACAGAGAGATGGTACCAAGTATCATGTTGCACTTGCTCTCTCTTGGTTCTGGATTTAGATCCTTAAATACAAGCAAGGAAATGGAAGTATTATAGATGAAACTATGACTATAGCTATAAGGAATAGAGACCTTGGACATTTCCAAACAGCCACTAGAGGTCACCTTTGTATCATGCACTCCTAAGTGACACTGGATTGACTGGTCAATAATGTATTCATTTCTTACGAGAAAATAGGAGAAAGTTTCAGATATATGCAAACACTTCCTTTTGCTCGTGTCATGATTCTGGGTTATCATCACCTTTAATCTCCAGAACATGGTATCCATACCCGCACCAAGATTTATGATTTGACAGTTGCATTCTGTCTTCTTTAAAAAAGCCTTAAGTAGCTGACTGACACCATGGACACGAGCGTAGTATCCTGCAGAAGAAAATGAGTTAAAAAAAACCTCAGAAAACTATAACCATTAGATGCTCCCTTAGGGGATATGTATATTGTATAGGTTGTTGTGGGTTGTTGTTTTTTTAAATAAGTTAAGAACACTAACAGAGCTCCACACCTGAGGAACTGGAAATTTCAATTTAAAAGTTCAGACTGAGTCATCTTTGCAGATTTATTCTGGGAGATGTACAAACTATACAGCTGCTTTTTTTATTCTCACGTGGAGAGTATTACTGCCTTGTGCTTTGAGGTCATGGATCACATTCCTGATCTTTGGTTGCTTTGTGTAGTACATTACATGTTAAGAGGGGCGCATACTAAAGGCAGAATATGACAGAATATTACAACGTAATGTACCAAGAGCGAGGGCCCAGTGTGCAACCACTACACTGGGGAGAGCTCATATCAACCGATTACATGCTTCCCACACACATTCTATGATATCCAGCACACGGAAGCTCTATCTGCTGTTATTCAAGAACTCCACATGTTCAGAGTATGCTTGCATTGTCTTTGTTTAAGTTCACATACTAACTTGCCTCTATTAATTTCAGGTGCTTTCCTTTCTTTTGACTGTCTCACAAAATATTGGATGTAAGGATCCTTCCAGTAGCCGATACTTACAGCAAATCTGACAAGGGTATGCGGCGGGGGAAAGGGAGGGGAAAAAAAAAGAAGAGGAAGATTAGCAAATAGAGCCACTGGGGTTTACTCATGAAGACTTTACCGAGACAGACAAACTAAAAAACTGTCTTGGAACAGTCTTCCAAAGAGGCATGCTTGGGAGAGAGACTTAAAATGCCACTGAAACCCAAGACCGTTCAAACACACACAGATTACATAAAGTAATCCTGATTAGAAAAAGACAGCTGTTACTATTGTACAATTTTAGACGTAGTTCTCCCCCTGTATTTGAAGAATGTCACAGAGTGGAAAAGCAAAGTCCAGGTACCACCTGCAAAATAATTTGAAGAACTTCAGTGCAAAGATTTCTTCTGTGAGGCCCAATAGACAGAGCAACTACATTGTCTGTGTTAAATTCCAAGGATTGCACATCACAAGGATTTTAAATTCCACACATCAATCTAATCTCTAACAGGAATGTGGCTTGTATGCACTTATACCAAACTGGAGCCTCTAAATGCTACCTTAACACTAATAAAAAATATCCTCTCCCTCCCCCGGAATCTCTTCACAATTAACTCTCAGAACTAATTGCCGGCATGTTGTCTCCACAACACTGTTCATTATGACATAGATGACGGCAAAACTAGAGGTACTGAAACACTAGACTACAGTAAAAGATTTATCAGTCACTTGTTTGGTGTCTCTGGACAGTCTTTTCATTATTGAACTGGGTCAGACTTCCAACGGAAGTATGACGCTCATTCTCTCCACCATATGGCTTTATATATAATCGCTACGAAGTTGAGATGTTTTTTCAAGCCCCGCTCTTAAATGTCTGTCCAAAATGTATCCAAGGAATAAGTGTACTAGATAAAATTAAAAATAAGTGTGTCAGCCTGCTGGGCCCCCCTCCATCCAGGGTGCTATATTTAACTGTAAGTCCTGTCAATCAACTTTCTATTTAATTGTTTAGAACAATGGTTTTCAACCTGTGAGGGGCCTGCAGATTGTCTAAGATTTCCAAAGCGGTACATGCTTTCATTGGAAGAAGTTTTTTTAGGGGTCCACAAATGAAAAGAGGTTGAAAACCCCTGGTTTATAATGTAACTTAGTACATCCTTTTTACTTTGAGAACCAACCAGCCAAAACAAAAAAGTCTTAAGCTTTCTGGACTCACTCCTCTTCATTTTTTCTTTCCTAAATAGGTCTTGGTGAATTTATTTTCCTTCTCTTCTTTTTGCCACCTACTTTCTCTTTCCTAATCCTACATTCTCTCTACACAACTTCCTCTGTATTTTTTCATCAGTATCCTCCTCACTCACTATTCTACCCTTCTCCATTGTTTAGTCCTTCCTCCTAGTGAATACTTCCAGTTACAGACTTATGAAAACATCACTGCGTGTGTTTATGCTTGGTTCACATTTGAAAAGACACCATGGGGGAGAAATTACTGCTACTGAAGTTGATGGCATTTGCCTGGGAAGAAAAGTTTCCTGCTTATGCATAATGAGTTGAATTTTTCAAGTATTGGTAAAAGGACACAAGATTTTACACTATCTGCTGATTGTACAGGGCTGTAGACAATTCTTTTTTTAACAGAGAAAAGAGCTAAAAAAACAACAGTGGATGAATATTGCTTTCCAGAGTATTTTTGTGCCATAACGAAATTTCTCCACTCTTAATTAAATGCAATAAAGGTTTAGTGTTTCCTTTATTTATTAAATTGTTATATGGGGTGGTGGGGGGACTGAAACCCTCCTAAGCCCCCAAGTCACCCGCACCCTTACTTCATACATTTTCTGTTATGGGCTACAGTAGAGACGGTTGGACCCTGCAATATGTCCTATTGCCTACCATGCAGGTAACTGAATGCCTGCAGCTGCTCTCCCAATACCCTATATCAGCAGTGTCCAATACATTCGACACTAGCCAAATGTGGCGAATAGGCGATTGAATTGTGGCTAATGCTTGAGCAACGCGTGGGTCTGTGAATCTTCTTTTCTACAGTAAATTGTACAAAAGCCAAGTACAGTACAGATCAAGTATTATGGATGCAAGTCTGGAGGCGTGGTCGGTATGAACCACACACCAGATTTCAGGGTCATAGTACAGGGAAAAGAACGCAGAGGGTCACACTGTGGTCATCCTGTTTTATTATCGGCCAGATAGGAAAAATTAACCCCCCCCCCCGGTGTGGTTAGCGTCGGATCTCTATTGGACACCGCTGCCCCACCCGCATATTTCAGATGCGCCTTATCCCACGCCGGGGGGAAGGGGGGTGTCACCCCACTCCCTGCCCGGCCTGCTCCCCCCCGCCCATCGGGGGGGGGGGTCTCCCCTACCCAGCTTCTCCACACTCAGGCACCCCCAGCGCCCCTCCCCCCGCCTGAGGCCTTGGGACCGGCCCGGGGGCGCAGCCCCCCCCCCCTCGCCCCGGTACCGTTTACAGATGGACGCGTCCTCGCAGGTGCCCCTCACCGCCTCGTCCGCCTCCTCGGAGCCGGCGAAGGACGAGGAGTCCCGGGCGGCGGTCGCCATGGGGGCGAGAGGGGGAAGGGTCAGCCGCGGGGAGGCCCGGGAAGGCGCATGGGACTAAGAACGGCTAAGGGGCTCGCAACCCTCCACGAAGACTTCCGCCCCTACAAACAAGCCCCGACCACTGGGCCTCCCCGCCTCCCATTGGCCAGTGGCTAGGAGCCGCATGACGAAGGGAGCTGCTGTTGGTCAGCTGCACTGCCAACTCAAATTCGATCCAACAGGAACGTGGGAAAACTAAGAAAGCTCCTCCCATTAAAGGTTAGCACGCCGCAGGGGCTTCTGGGAATTGTAGTCCTAGCTGCTCATCACGGCTCCCATCCACCTTGCTGCTGCTGCTGCCTAGACCATAGGCTGCGGGGAGTGTTTTGGGGGAAATCAAAAGTCATCAGCATGGTACTGCACTGAGTCAGTAACGAGTGGGTCATTCAGACTGTAAACTTTTTGGGTCAAGAACAGTTACTTTCAATATGTGTATACAGCAATGAGCACAATGGAACCTGACCATGCTACCACAACAAGCATTAAATAATACAGTAGTATTTAATAAATAGCAGGGCTACCAGCTTCATCCTCCAGAAGCCTGACCACAAAAAAGGAAAAATCAGTTTTCTCTTAAGTGCTTACATTTCTGCAAATTTTGTGATCAGCACTGCCCGACAGTATTACAGACCTGATCCCACTAAAGCTTTATGTTGCAGAATCTTTTTTACCTCCCTTGGGCATGGTTCTTCTTGCACAGTATACAAGTAACTTTGATTGATTACAAGTGATTTTGTGCTGGGAATCTATCTACAGTTCACATCAATGGGATTTACTTGTATCCTGCAGGGGGATAGTACAGTCTCTAAATTAAAAAAATTACCTACCTGTTCACAATGGTATTTGGGGTTGAAAGTGGTCCAGCGAATCACACACTGGAATGGGAATCAGGAGATCTGGTCTGATCCAGTATTGCTCTTGACCAGTAGGGTAACCTCGAGCAAGTCACTTCCCACTCTGTTTCCCCTTACACCTTTTCTGTTTCTTGTTTTGTTAGATTGTAATTCCTTTGTGGACTGTAGTTTACTACAGTAAGGAGCACAATGGTGCCCTGGTCTCAGCTGGTTCCTCTACAAATAATAAAACAATGACGTCACCTAGGAGATCAGTGGTTTTGTGACTAAAGGACAGGATGTGGTGAAAAGCAAGCAGCAAGCAGTCTAGTTTGTGTTTCCAGCTCTATCTGTGTCTTGCTGTATGTCCTGATCTGTAAAATTGAGATATTTGCCTGTTTCACAGGATTTCATCAATATGTATTGAATACCTGTAATATTTTTGAGCCACAGAAAAATACTGTTGTATGAACACATTATTATAATAGATTTCTATTTTTCCTGTATAAGGCTGTTTATTTTTCAATTTTTAAAAATACAGATTCTTAATTAAATATAACATATCAGAGGAACCCACTGTACAGAAAAAAGTGGTGTTGGTGTTTCAATACGTAGCAGGCTTCCCTCTAGGTCAGTACTAAAGCTAATACCTATGTTTTGTTAGAGAATGTACTATGGAGAGTTGTGCAACTTTAGGAGGTAAAATAAGCTGGTAACCACTTGTGGATATTAAAGACAGCACTTCTAGCAAGTCTTGAATCCTAGTGTACTGTCCAAACTCCACTGAAATATAAGTACAGTATGTTCTGTCTCACTGTAGCGTGACGAAACAGCAAATGTGAAAAATTGGGACAGGGATGGGGGGTGATAGAAGCCTATCTAAGAAAAAGATGCCAAAATCGGACTGTCCCTATAAAATCGGGACATCTGGTCACCCCGGTTCTCCCTAGGCACAGGACACATTCACTTTCTGCAGAAGCCTGTTCTCTAGCAGTACTGCACCCTGCTACATGCTACGTAGGGTTCCCAACAGTCCCTTATTACAAGGGGCATCTCTCTACAAACAATTGAGAGTTGCTGACTGCCGCAAAAAGCGGCAAAACCCACCCGACAAAGGCGGGTGCTTGTTATTATTAATGGCGAGGGATGATCGTATCAGGACAAGAGGCTATCCATCCAGCCCCTCGTTTTTGAAATGCCCAGGGGTGCGTAGGCTGGGTGGCCTGGAACTCACAACCGGCGTAAGGCCCCAAAGAGGAGGGGGGCGGCGTGACTTGAAGAGGAAGGGGGCACACGGCCCCACCGGCTGGGGTTAGGGTGACCAGACAGCAAGGGTGAAAAATCAGGGTGGGGGGGTAATAGGAACCTATATAAGAAAAAGACCCCAACATCGGGACTGTCCCTATGAAATCGGGACATCTGGCCACCCTAGCTGGGGTAAGCCAGAGTCCTCCGCGCTCCCCCTGCTCCTTGGCGGACACCTCAGGAGCTGGCCTGACGCCGTCGCACCTGGCCCCACCTGCGGGGCTCGGCGCGCTGGCCTAGGCACGGCTCAGGTTCCCCCCGGGCAGGACACTCCGGCCTCAGGGGCACAAAATGGCTCCCGATCCCCGCGCGCTGCCAACATCCGGGCCCCAGCGCCCAGCGGAACGACCCCACTCGGTGGCCCCCATCCGGGTCTTTTCGCCCTCTCCCTTCCGGGGGGGGGGCGGATGTTGTCGCCAAGGCCGGCGACTGGGTCACATGACGCCGACTGCCCACACGTGACTCGCTCCTCACGGCGAAGGCGGAGCCGGAAGTGGCGGTGGCTTCCGGTGGGGGACGGCCGGTTGGGTGGGAGAGCGGCGCTCGGGCTGCCGCTGGGAGTGGGGAGGAGGAGGCCGGGTCTGGCCGCGGCGTTTCCCCGGGAGCCGCAGGGACAGGAGCCGCCGCCATGAAGAAGCAGTTCAACCGCATGAGGCTGCTGGCCAACCAGACCGTGGGCAGGTCAGAGCGCGCGAGCCCCTCTCCCCGCCCGGGGCCCGGAGCTGGGGGGCGGCCCGGGGTGGGAGCCTGTCCCGGGGGATGCGCCCAACCGCCGTAAACGTCCGGGGACGCTCGCTCCCCTGCGGGAGCCTGGGCGGCTGGAGCCCAGTTGCGGAGGGGTCCGGAGGTTTGGGGGGGTCGGTGGGGGTTTGAGGGAGGCTTGGGGCGCCGGTGGGGGTTTGAGGGAGGCTTGGGGGGCCGGTGGGGGTTTGAGGGAGGCTTGGGGGGCCGGTGGGGGTTTGAGGGAGGCTTGGGGGGGCCGGTGGGGGTTTGAGGGAGGCTTGGGGGGGCCGGTGGGGGTTTGAGGGAGGCTTGGGGGGGCCGGTGGGGGTTTGAGGGAGGCTTGGGGGGGCCGGTGGGGGTTTGAGGGAGGCTTGGGGGGGCCGGTGGGGGTTTGAGGGAGGCTTGGGGGGGCCGGTGGGGGTTTGAGGGAGGCTTGGGGGGGCCGGTGGGGGTTTGAGGGAGGCTTGGGGGGGCCGGTGGGGGTTTGAGGGAGGCTTGGGGGGGCCGGTGGGGGTTTGAGGGAGGCTTGGGGGGGCCGGTGGGGGTTTGAGGGAGGCTTGGGGGGGCCGGTGGGGGTTTGAGGGAGGCTTGGGGGGGCCGGTGGGGGTTTGAGGGAGGCTTGGGGGGGCCGGTGGGGGTTTGAGGGAGGCTTGGGGGGGCCGGTGGGGGTTTGAGGGAGGCTTGGGGGGGCCGGCGGGGGTTTGAGGGAGGCTTGGGGGGGGCGGTGGAGGTCATCCCTCCTCTGAGCTTCCAGTAACCTGCCCTGGACACTCGCTAGCCCCGGTGCCCGCGGAGGCGGGCTGGTGAGGGGTCTCGGACCTGGCCGAAATAGGTTTTGAATTGAGCCAGGTCCCTGAGCCCTGGGTTACCTGGTCTGCTGTTCCCAGGTTGAGACACCCTCCCCCCACTACCACCACCTCGTTCAGAGTCCTGGTGCGTGCCAGCCCTTTGCCGTGATCCGCTCTCCGCCTGGCTGACTTAGCGAAAGTCTCCGGGGTGTTTGCTGAGATGGAGGTTTAGAGAAGCAGTCCTTGACTGACCGTGTCTCAGTACAGCCTGGGGCACAGTGTCCTTTGTAGGTAGCACCGCTGGGAGTTTGGTCTGGTAAAATGTATGGGAGGGGGGCAGGTCCACACATGAGCAAGGCCCAACAGATATCCTCAACATCTTGAATACACGATGACCTCACTGTTTCCAGCAGTTCTGGTACAGAAATTGTTTTGTGGCTGTTACACTATTTCAGTAATGTAAGAAACTTAATTTCTTCTGGACACCATGAGGACTTGATCTACTGTTGTTCCACAGGAATATACTGTTATCCTCCTATATGGATACTGAAAGTAACTTCGGAAATGCTGCTTCATGAGATGGGTGTGTGTGTGTGTGTGGAAATTCTATTTTTATGCTACTCTTTATCATATTGTTTAGGACTTTATGCTCCTTTCACATATATGGTATCACTTAAGTGATTTATGAGATTGGCTAACATAAATATAAAACAAAAGGTAGAAAAATGTGTGCTGCTTCCTATGTGATTAAATGTTGCCATCTCAGCAATGCTGCAAGTTTAAAGCTAGCTTGTGTAAAACATTGCTTCTCAGGTGTATTTTGGTATACAGTAGACTCTCGATTATCCAGGATTGAGTTAACCAGGATGTGGATTAACCAGGATGTCAAAAAAACTATGCATAGTAATTTGCAGGGCTGGCTCTGGCTCTGTTGCCACCCCAAGCATATACACACACAAAAAACCCACCCGGGCACAGGGCAGCCAGTGAACCAGCACCCTCTCCCCTTGGCGCAGGGTTGCTAGTGAACCAACCACCCCTCCCCATATTTCCTATGGATGGTGATTATCCAGGATTTTATTAACCAGGATTCATTTTTTTCCTATCATCCTGGATAATTGAGAGTCTACTGTATTGTTATATATCAGTATATTGTTTTTAAGTAGTATAATTTGACATGTATAAACACAGAAAGTGAAATACTTTAACCTATTGCAGGTATGTTATAATGATGCAAAAAAGAAATGTAGGGGAAATGTTTTACCACCTGGATTGGCTGTAAATGTGGTAGCACAGTTTGATTTGAGTTGGGCTACACAAAGTTCCTACAAAACTATTTGCATTGTACACTTCCTTTTCATATTTTATTTAACTTTCATTTCCTTATTTTTTGGTAAATTTTGTTTATACTCTCTTCTAATTCTCTTTGATATTTTTCAAAAAGCTCAGACTGCCCAAATATGGGTCACTCTTAATTGGCAGAGAAGTTAGCACTCTGCAGTAACCAAAGTGCAAGTTTCACTAGGCATAAATGCCATGAATGTAGTTTTGTTTTATTGTCTCAGATCTTTTGAAAGGTCTTTGGCCTAGTTTCACATATCTAAGCATAACCTGGTATCATCTGTACAAATTGAAATGTGATTTAGTGTTCTTTTAAGATAGTTTTTTCTCTTTTAGAGTAATTTATTTGTGTCTTTGTTTTGCTTTTTTAAGCTTGGTCTGGAGCAAGGCTCAGCTTTTGTGTCAGTTCTAAGTACCCTGTAATGAGTATGTGCTTTCTCTTCAGGATTCACTTCTCCATGAAACAAATGCGTCAACTAATGATGGGGAGATGGTGATAGCTGTTTTTTTATTTATGATTATAAAAATAGAGGTATTTCAGACCTCTTCCGTTCTTATTTCTCTGCCCCACATCTTAATTTTCATCTTAAACTATTAGCTTTTTGAGGTAGGGATCATATCTAGTGTTTGTATAGTTTGTAGAACAATGGGCCTGATCTCAAATGGGGCTTCTTGGCGCTATTATAATATATATGGAACTACATAGAGCAAACAAATGCCACAGACTTATCGCTTTAAAAAAAATGTTTGAAAAGAATGCATGAAATCTTGTAAACTATATGTAGCAATGTGTACTGGAGTAGATGTTTCAACCTTGAAGGTGATCTTTGACTACTGCAGTTGAAAAATGTTTATATTGCTAGAGTCCAATGGAAGCTGCAGCTATCAAAGTTGTTTCATTACTGGTATTCTCAGGGTGTGGTAACCATATAAGCATGATTATCAGTCACATTCCTCTGCCAGGTAGCCCTGTTGCTATGTTAATGGCCTGTGTCTGGAATAGTGGAGTCACTGGATTCATTAAAGTATAAACATGTACAGAATAACTTCTCATAGGGGGAAAAAGTTGAAAATGGCACGAAAGCTATGAAAATTAACATGTCATCTCCAAAAATTGAAGGGAATTATCAAGATATATCTTGACTTTTGGTTCTGTTTACCATAAATCCTTGTATGCTTTAAATGGAAACATTTCCTTATCAGCTTTTTGCTCACTTTCCTATTGGAGGTTTCTCTTGAGTTCAGGACTTCAAGCATGGACTCTTTCCAAAGAGAATTAAACTACTTATTTTTCAAATGACCTAAAGAATTAAATGGAAGTGGGGACATTAAGGAAGGAAAAAGTACTTCACACTTTGGACAGTGCACCTTGATCATTGTCCATAGTGGTTATACCGGTACCTTTAACCAGGGATTATGAGGGCAGTCTGAGTTAACAGTTCCACTTTAGTGATCTAAAAAGCACAGTCTTGGGGTTAACTAAATGTAGTTCTCAGTTAGCATCGATATGCTTGCCAACTATAAACATGCATATTTCCCTGACTTATCAGTCTAGGGAGTTGCAAAACTCTGATCAGGGAAAAAAATTGTTTACTGAAAGCTCATGGTTATTCCTTTTAAAATCCATATTAAATGGAACGACTGAAAAATTACCAAGAAAAAATCTGCTTATTTCTACAGAATGTGCAGTGATATCCTTATGTGGAAGCAAGAACTGACTTTTTTTTACTATAATGTCTGACATACTTTAATAATAGAGACATCACCCTTGTACCTCATTTAGCACAGCATGTGAGACCAGTGTTCTGTTGTATAGTTACCACCTTCCAGTAATAGGGGAAGTGATTTCTGTAGCTTGCAGTGTGCACTGAGGACTTTTAAAGCAGTGTTGCCCACTTCTTTTAAAGCTCAGCCCCCTTCTAGGGAAATTAAATCAATCATACATGCCCCCTTAACTACACCATGTGGTGATAGTCATACATCACAGTTTTTGATTAAATGTCACTTTAAGGAGTGACATTCAATGCTGGATATTAAATGTTGTTAGTTTGTCTAAAATTGAAACAAGTTTGCAATAACAATACAGGATCTAGTGAAGTGGACATACTTTTTCCTCTCCTGACAGGAGAATGCCCATGAGCTCCTCTGGTTTGGCTTCCTTTGGTGCATCTTCGATATCCTGCTGGGCTGCTTCTTCATTGAGGGGGAAGTGTGTGGTGGTATCTCCCAAGCCCATCCACTTCTGGCTTCAAAATGAGTTGTCATTCAATAGATTGTGGAAATCTTCATACTATAACATTTGCTTTTTATGTGCTTTGATAAGCTGTGAATTAAGTTACAGTGTTGATATGCAAGATGTTTGGATTTGAATAGATGTCCTTTAAAATGAATGGAGCAATTCACACCTTAAAGCTATTGTTTCAGGCTCCTTGTGAACTCTGGCAAATATTACTTCATCAGTTGGCCTGGAAAAATAACACATAAGATGAGAAAAAATAAGGCTTCACTATGTGCACTACACCTTAGAAGACACCAGTTTAAAGACTTTTACTTAAAATGTGAAGTTTTTCTTCAAGCCATCATTTAAAGGAAACTGCTATATGATGCCCTAACAGAAAAGGTGATGGTATGAAAAGACAATAAAAGGATAGACCACAATAACTACTACTTGAGCAGATGTTTCCACACACTTAAAAAAATAACATCTGATGGTTGTACGTGCAACTTCTCCTTACCTTACATAGCAACTGAGTGTCCTCCATTTTTCAGCAGAATTAACTGTTGTAAGAAAAATGTCTACTTTTAGCTGGCTAGTGCTCAAGATGGCCTCTTCTTCAAAGATAGGTAGGGATCCACACAACTAATCTTTCCAGGGGTATGAAAGGCCTTTCCTGCAGTCAGTATGGTGATATGTATTCCGTACCTAAAACTACCATATCTCTTTCTGTTAAAAATGGATCTGTTTTCTAATCTACAACTTTGCCTCCTTCCTGGAGCTCTGATGGTGCAACTTCAGCTGCAGGCATCCTCTGTGCTAGGAAATAGCTTCTGGTGCTACAGCAGAGTGGTTACTTTAAAAATTAACTAGGTTAAAGTAAAGATAACTATGAGAATTTGGTGGGAAATCAAGGGAGATTAGTTTCTGCTTCTTGAGTTAGTCACTTAGGATGGGAAGCGGCAACTTACTGGAGCAATGAAAACAACAACAAGGAAAGACTGCAATAGAGTAGAGAAGTGACACGCCTAGGAAGTATGCCTGTAAATATATTGAAAGAGGGATACGGAAGGAGCTGAGAGAATATAATTGAGGAGGGGAGAGTTAAGTGGAGCAGAATTCCAAAATCACTAATTTTCCTGGTTTCAGGTATTCTGCGGTAATTATCCTTCAGACATCATACTCCAACAACTCTTAATTCTTGTGGAGTGCTTTATTTTTCAGTATTTTTAACTGGAGGCTTGCTGCAAGTAATGCAGCCCTGGAAACCAGTAATTCTGTGTAAGATGGTCAGAACTTGAAGAGCCATGGTTAGTTTTAAAATAAAATATCAAGTTACTGCATTTTAAAATAACTGAGGAAAGGGGCAAAGGTGGGTAACTACTCTAAGTGAAATGGTGTTAGTAAAAATTGTATTAACATGCTGAAAAGGAAAGTGACCTAGAAATTGCCATACTGGATGATATTCGTGGTTTCCCCTCTAATTTCATTATCTGATAGTGGACAGAACCAGCTACTTCAGAGGAAGTTGCAAGTAACTCTTTACTAGACAATTAATAACAAAATAACCTGCCATTACTGGTTACATTAGCCCTCTTCAGAGGGGGATGTTTTATGCTTGTAAGCAAATGTTACATCCCTTCCAAAAATCAGAGAGGTAGCCGTGTTAGTCTGGATTTGCAGAAGCGACAGAGTCCTGTGGCACACTAAAGACTAACTAAAGTATTGAAGCATAAGCTTTCGTGGGCTAGTACCCACTTTGTTGGATGCATACCAAAGTCGGTATTAGCCCACGAAAGCTTATGCTTCAATACTTTTGTTAGTCTTTAGGGTGTGTCAGGACTCTTCATCCCTTCCAAAATTACTATGGATGTTCTTGTTACCATGTCAATGCCCATCCCGTTTTTGAATCCTACTCAGTTCTTGGCCTTCCTATAGTGCAAGGAGTTTCACAGGCTAACTGTGCATCATTTCAAAAATATAGGAAATTTTTAACTTGATAGTTTGACTAGAATGTTGAATGTGTAATAGCTTTAGCTTTTCAGTCTCTGACTTGGATTCCATGTTAATATAAAAATTGAATGTCGGTCAGAGCCAGCTGGCTACAGTTTGCCTCCCTGTGCTAATCTTTCTAGTAACAAACAGAGAATGTAGTCTAGTGTTCATGGCCTGGAATGCATTGAGATTTGGCATGCTAAAACACTCAGGAATTTGTGTGTTTTGCTCTGAGGATTTAAGTCAGGAATTGTAGACAAGGCATTAGCTAGGAGTATCTTATTGATTTAATTGCCTTTGTTTACCAGAGCATCGTTATGTGGCGGTGTTCTCAGTGATCCTACAGTTAACGGTGAATGGCAATACAAGATGAGCAAGAAGTAATAAAGTTGAAGACTTTATCAAGTTACAATAATCAGCTAAAATTAACGCTTTCTCTTTAATCTGAAGCCTCAACTCTAGGAAGCTGTTTCCAAGAGACATTTTGCTTACGTTGGCATTTTGACCATAGCTCAGATGGGAATTGGATCTGTGTTTTTCATGTGGTTAGCTGCATACTGTATCTGCAAGTCACAGCTGGCAGGATATATATGGGTAGAATTTTTTTTAACTTTTTAGAATTAATAATTACAGAAGTCCTTACGTCGATAGTCTCATTTTTGCCAATTCAGATATTTGCAGGGCTTTTAAATGTGTATGGTTTGATTGTATTTTGTTATACATAATCTCATAAAATAGTGTATAGCTTTTAATTGGTATCATGTGAAATGGAGATTTTCTGTTATGGAGTTTGCATATTAAATTATTGTCTGGCTTTCTGTCCTCCTGACATTTATTTTATTTTGGATACTAGATTGGCTTCAGCCTTTGAGATAAGTGGTTTCTATATTCTGCGTGTCCTACAGTGACAAATATATGCTTTTAGTTTCACTTCTATTTAGCTGAATAGACAATCATTTAATTTTAAGTAGAATGCAGAAAATTCTGTAAACTCTGAATATTCTGCTATATTCTCTCTCATGAGTTTCAAGAGACAATGAAATAGACTACTATTTTTTTCTTTATCCTTGACTCCTCATGATCAAACATTGATTCTGCCAGGTAGAAAAGTGCAGTTGGAAGTAACTCTAAGTGTTCTCTTGCTTTGGTGTTGAAATACTAATTATTTTTTTGTCCAGGACCAATAGACTCTCTAGCCAGGTTCCGAAGTATGGTACTGCCTAAAGGAAAAAATGAGGTTTGAGGTAGTTTCCAGAATTTGGCTTTATAGTTGTAATTACATCTCAACAAATTATATTCTGAAAGTAATGTCAATATGAAGTTTTTTTTCCAAGTGATATGAATACAAATGTGCCCTTGACCTACACTCATCTGAAAAATTATTTCATAAGGGTGTTTTTCAGGGATGTGCTGTTTAGTTTGAGAAACCGGTTTACAGTTAAGACTATTAGACTTCATGTCTAATGAATGTTACTCATCACTGTGGTTTCTTTCCTGATTCCAGAGACCTATCTGTATCACTACTGTTCCCAGTATTCCCTTTTTAGTTAGTCTTTAAGGTGCCACAGGACTCTGTCATGTCCAGTATTCTCTTAGTGTTTTTTAGGATGCATTTGCCAAGAAGTGTACCTTATATACTTGTTCATTAGCCCGTTAATTTATAAGCCACCCCCTCCCCCCCAAGACAGGTAAAAATAACAAAAACTTTGATAAGGTGACCCTATATTTCAGGGGTTGGCAAACTTTCAAGGGGTGGCACCACTTCCCGCAACTCCCATTGGTTGGGAACGGCAAACTGCGGCCACCGGGAGCTGAGGGGCTCTATGCCTTCGGGTGCTCCAGGTAAACAAAACTACCATGTATTAGATATTCAATTCAATTAAATAATTTCATAGAGTTTGAAATCATCAAATTTTGGTGTAGACCTGTTTATAAGCTGAACCCTTTTTTACCGAAAATATTCGGTTTATGAACGAGTATCTCTCTTTGCCCGTCACCCCCCAGCCGGGGTATGGGCCACCAACTGGTGTTGGTGTTTCAGTAGCAATTGGTTCCCTTACGGGGTGGAGTTGCTAGCCCCACACCCATATGAACGAGTATATGCGGTAATTAAAACTGAGAGGGGTCAGGATCAGACCAGTTTTCCTGGAAAATGATCTCATCAGATGTAAATCTTAAACTTTAGATTGATCGATACATGTGTTTCTTGGCATTGGCAGAGATGTTATCTATTATTAAAGAATAGTCTTGGTCTCTTAGAATACAGATTGCAAATCTGAATAATTTGCCTTCAAGATTTCATCACAAGCCCCTTAAATGTCTGTCTTGCAGGAGATGGGACAACATTTACTGCAGCCACATCCCACTTAGTGCAAGCTCTCCTATGCAAGTGGAGTGTTTCAATATCCTACACACGACATCAGTCTGATTCAACAGAAGTGTTCTATTGCATCTTTGAATAGCTCACATCCTGGATTAAAATGATTATGCTAAGCAATAGGTAGTAGTTCTCCAAGCCTCAAGATACAAGATGGAATGAGGAATGTGTTGTCATTTTATTAATCTAAATTGGTATTTAGTGTTACTCTTAGATATTGCTTGTTACAAAGTACTTGTAAGTAACTCCTGACTTAATCAGTTTTTCATCCAGAATGCTATACAGTTCTGTTAAGCAGTTAATTTCCAGTTCTTAAATATCATGCAGAAACTGGATACTCAGGGCACCACTCACTCATAGCCTGAATACATTTAGGAGTGTATTTTCCCTCTGAGTTTTTTAACATGCACATCAACACTTTTTAGAGGACAGACTGGAAGGATAATCTGATATCAGGTATTCTTTATTACTGCTTTATTTATTCAGAATTGTGTACTTTGTTTGAGGGAGGTTTCCATTGGTATTTTACGCTATATTTTGAAAACTAGGTGTACACTGGCAATTGAATGACAAAACTTTTGCATTTCAGAGGTGTTAACTTTTGTCTTTTGGGGGAAGGGATTTTGTCACAACCAGCACCAGTGTGAACAGCCCATTGTCAACAGGAGCACTCTCCTTCTGATAACATTTATGTATGGAAAAAAATGTCTTGCAGTTAGTCTACAATAACATTGAGCATTCCATTAGCTGATGGCCCAGAGGAGAAATCTGTTTGCACAGGACTAGAAGCTGACATAGGGGATCCTGGGACAGGTATCTCAAACGCACACAAAAACCCACTCACTGGTAACCAAACTTTCTGGTTGTCTTGAGGAAAGCTCTTTATATTGGAGCTGTGTACTTCTGCAAGAAGAATCTGTTCTGGTTTTAGCCCACAAAGTTCATTTAGCTGCTTTTTTAAAGCCTGTATACTTTTCATCCATGTTCAGTCTCAGCCCGTGTCATAACATAAGATAGCATTTTCTCAAGTACGGGTATTATAAACACCATTATCACAAATACTGGGTTACATATTTCTGTCTATGTAACTTTAACTTAAATGTTCTATATATATTCCGTGGTGTCTCCAAATGGAGCTCAGGTGCTGCTCAGTGAATGAAATTGAAGTTTGACCTCCGTTGTGTAAAAGATTGTTTGAGGGAACTGTCTGAAATCCTAAAGATCTCATTTTCCTAAACGGACCCTCTTAAGTCCATTCATATGATTGCCAAACTTTAGATCTATACAAATTCTATTTAATGCTAACATGAATCACTAAATTGACAAATGGCTGTTACGTGACATCAGATGCTCATTGCCTTCAAATCACTCTTCTACTAATAGCAAAGGAAATTAATGGAATGTGTTTTCTACATGGCAATGCGGAGCACTGTTACTGAACAATCAGTGTCCAAGGAACAACAAGCGTTATTGCCTGAAACTGATGAATGTTGTACATAAGATTTTGCCTACATTGCATCGCTTACGGCGGCACAGCTGTGCTGTTAAAGCAGGGGTGGGGAACCTTTTTTCCGCCAAGGGCCATTTTGACAGTTATAATGTAATCCGCGGGCCGCTTCTCCCCCCCCCCCCCCCCGAAGCCCAGGCTGGCAACGGGAGCTGAAACCCCAGCTGGCAAGGGGCCAACAGGGGAAACCCCAAAGCAGTGGCAGGCGGAGTGCTTAACCCTGCACTGCTTTGGGGTTTCCCCCACTGGCCCCTTGCCAGCTGGGGTCCTGCCGCCTGCCTGACCCACCCAGCTAGACGAGATGTGATAAATTGATCCCCTAAAGATCTATCTCTACTCGATTGGGGGATAGTGCGGACCTGGCCTTCATATCAAACTTTAGTTCTCTGTCCTAGTTTGAAGGATATTAATTAGCCTCTTAAGATGTATATCTGTGTAGGAGTTTTGAATCTGCTACTTGTGTAACAGAACAGCTCATGAATACCTGATATCAGATTATCCTTCCAATCTGTCCTCTAAACACCAAACCAGAGTGAAATAAGTTTCTTCATATCTGCAAAACTACTTATTTCCAGAGGCAAGGGGAGTGAGGTAATACCTTTCATTGGACCAACTTCTGTTGAGAGAGACCAGCTTTCAAGCTTACACAGAGCTCTTCAGGTCTGGAAAATGTAGTGTCACATCTACATACAAGGTGGAACAGAGTGTTTAGCATAAGTAGTTAACACATTTCAAGGGACTCTAAGGTAAAATGGCCAGTTAACACCTCTCCTACTTTGTCCCTCTAATATCCTTGGACCAATAGAGCTACAACAATACTGCATACACCTATTTTCAGGACCATTTGAGTGCACTGAAGCAATATAATACATGTTGTGCTATTAAAATGCATTTAGAAACCCTAAATTATTCATGTTAGGAAAATGTGTATCCATTATGTGAGTTCAGTTTCGATCTACCTCTGGCGGTAAGATCTTCTGCTTGTCTAACATACTTCATCTTGTTCTACAACTTAGCAATTCCTTGCATTGAGGTAACAATGAATAAGATGCTATGGGGAATTTCCTCTGAAAAGGATTAAATTTGAAGACTAAATCAAGTGTGAAATAGACAGACTTTAAGGCTAGAAGGGACCATAATGACCATCTACTCTGACTTCTTGCACATTGCTGGTAATAGAACCTTTCCCAAACACCCCTGTAGACCCATATCCTTTGGCTAAGTTTATGAAATTCTCAAATCATGATTTAAAGACTTCAAATTACAGAGTGAATTTACTCCTGTTTTTAAATGTATAGTTAAGGCTGCATTGATATCTACATCTGCTAGGGCAGCGGTTCTCAAACTTTTGAGAACCGTGTCCCTTTTTTCCGTTCCTGGACGGCGCAGCGGACCCTTGTATGGCCGCCGAAAAGCTGCCGAATTGATTACTTCCACATTCAGTGTCTATTTTCGGCGGACATGCCGAGCGCTTCCGAAATAGCTCGGCATGTCCGCCGAAAATAGACACCAAATGTGAAAGTGATCAATTCAGTGGCTTTTCGGCGGCCATACAAGGATTAATAAATATGATCACTTGCAATTTGACAATCAGTGCAATTCTTGTATTAATGCTTTTTAAAAAGATGATGAAAAGGCTAAATTTTGGCTTGAAGGGTATAAGCCTTCATTTGTTAATATTACTAGGACTTCAGATCAGAGTGCCTTAGCGGCCAAAGTCTTTCAGCCAACACAGTCTTTCTTTAGCTACCGCTCTAGTTTTTGAAGGTTCTAGGGTAACTTCAATCTATTTTATAAAGCCTGGTCTACACTAGAAGATTAGGTCAGTTTTATTGTTGATCAGGATGTGAAAAATCCACACTCCTGAGTGGCAGCATTAAGCTGACCTCAGTCCCCTTGTAGACAGTGCCAGGTCTACGGAAGAATTATGTAGTTCCAGAGCTAGAAATTTTTAATACCGGCTCATACTTATGGAACCTTAAAATAGGAATGATTTTAATCTGCTAAAATAGCTATTCAGAGTGAAAGTTCTAACAACCTTTTTGTACATAATAGAGTAATGCAGTTCACTTGAGATTAATAAAAACAGTTGGCTTTAGTCAAATACTTGAATTTGTTTTTAGGTGTATGGCTGGTGGGGTGGACATACAGATCATACTCGATCAAGGGAATTTTTGTGGCAATAGGCTATTTGACCATTTAAGCCTGTTTATGGTACATGTTACATAACTTGCTTGTACACAGTGACCTGTAATAAAAACTTTGTAGGACACTTTAAAGTTGTATATAACTTCTGGAAACAAGGTTTCATAATTGGTTAAAATCTGTGACACTCGCTCTCTTTCATATTCCAATAGAATCTAGGTACCCTGTTTGGGAATTAGGGCCACATTCTCTTAAGTACTATGTAACTATAGCTATATGGCTCAGAGCATAATGGAGTCTTGCTCCCTGGGGCCTTTAGGAGTTACTCTAGTCTAATACAAATTAATACAGTGAGCCACAGTGGATCTACTGTATTTTTATGACGTTTTCCAAAACTTGTGGTGATGGCTTACTAACTGGTTTCAATAAATCATTCCTTTCTGCATCTGGCTCATTGTCTTTAAGGCATGCTTCGTAGCTGGATGTTTGTTTCATTGCTATAGTTACTAAGACTGCTGGAAGCAAGGTCAACCTTGGCATTTACTAATATTACCATGTTTAAATCACCACTTAGTGCAGGCACAAATAAGACCAGGGAGATTTTCAAATGTCTGTCTGACACTCCTTTATAGGGTGAATTATTTTCACTAATGACTTGGGTAAAATAGCCATTAAGTATTTGTTTTTAAGGCTTAAGTTACTTCTATGAAACATTCCTTTCTCTAAAAAAGTACATCATAGTGCATCTTATACTTTTACAATCCCTCAGGAAATGCAGCCTTTTTAAAATAACCCAGCTGGGTGAGGCCACAACTTCTCCACTTAAAAGAGGTGGAGACTTTTTTCCTTTTGCATGAATTGTTTTCTTCTTAAGTTAATTATATTGCGAAGTGACAAGAACGTTTGGATTGACTGATTCATTGTGTTGCACAAAGGGCCAGTAGAACCACAAAAATAAAGTAATGCTGTCACTAATTCCATTTTGCAAGAAGTCAGTGACCTTACAGAAGGACAGTAAATGCTCTTTTGCTCATAGGTCGGAAGCTATTTCATCCACCAAAAATCACTTGGCTCAGACTTGTGCAAATACGGTGTTCAGATGTATCTATGCCTTCTGAAGGGACCAATGACACTTTTTCTAAAGTAGAAACTTTTAAATAAAGAGCAAGACTTAAAGTTAACTACTGTTTGAATGAGTGACCAATAAGCAGAAAATGGGTAGGTAGTTCATTGCTAAAACCTGCTTCTTGCCTATGTTAATATTGCTAGCATATGCCACTCAAGCTTGCACAGGTATAAACTAGAAACAGTAGATGTGGTTTGTAAACCATCTTAACATACTTCTAAAGTGTACTAAAAAAGTCAAACTTGGTTTTAGATGCTACCAGACCATTAACACTTTAAACATGTATGATATGAAGGGCAGTTATTGTTTTCATGATTTGATCAAGGGAAATACTGTAGTTTTTCTGTCTGCAGATGACTTCTTCAGCAAGATATGAGCATGTAAAATTCACACGGCTAATGGTTCAGTTTCTATTTTGTAAAATTGACCCATTATATTGGAAAGTATAAATCCCTTGAATGGATCCAGACCACCACATTGCTCTTACACCTATCTGTCCATTGACAAAATCTGTTGCTGCACTTAACGTCTGAAACAGCTGTGTTGAAGGAGTATAGCTTCATACCTCTGCTTCGATTATTATCCAAGCAAATATTTTGAAGTTTGATAAACTAATTCCTCAAAAGATCCTGTAGTGGTAGAATAATTCTAAGGCCCCTCCCCCATTTAAATTGTTCTAAAGTTGCTTCAGATAAAAACAGTTGTATGTGAAACTGAGACCATGGGAGAAGCTGCTTTAATTTTTGCTTTGAACAGAAATAGGAATGAGGTGCTATGTTAGTGGGATCATATTTCTAACAAGCTGGTTTAAGTGTAGCCAAAAACTGACCTGGCCTACAGAACCAGTGGTCTTAATGCAGTTTCCTTATGTTAAAAGAACACTGTGGAACAGAAGTCTGATGTATTTTTAAATCTAATGCTCTGCACTTTAACAGCTAACTTCTAAACATGCTAAAATGTCAAAACAAAAGCTATAGTATGAGGCTGGCAACCCCGAATTAGACTTCTACTCAGGGCTCCATAATTCTTTCTCAGATGCTTAGTAATAAAGAGTTAATTTCCAGATTCATGCTTGAATAGCAAAAACATCATACTGTGCATGACACATGCCAGGATGGTAATAGCATAACTCTGCATGTTATACACATTAACATGGTTTCTGTATACACTGTAGCTAAGTAACATAAAAACAGACTTCAGTGTCCAGTGACGCAAAACACAGTACTCAGATGAGCAGTCTCAAATGAAGGTTAGTTATTGGAGAGGAGAGTCCAGCCCAGATGGTGACCTGTTTAAGAAAACTATTAGGAAAACTTCTGTGCCAAATTTTTAATTCTTACACAGATGTGTTTCTCTCAGGAAACCGATGTGAGACCTGAATGTGAAAAGACCGAGCTTTTAGCTAAACCCTCAATTCCGAATGTCTTTCAACTGGCATCAATGATTTCAAGACCAGAAGGGACTGTTGTAGTCTGACCTCCTGTATAACACAGGGCAGAGAACTTCCCCAAAATAATTCCTAAGGCAGATCTTTTAGAAAAACATCCAAGCTTGATTTAAAAATGGGTGATGGAGAATCTCCCACAATCCTGGGTAAACTATTTCAATGGTTAATTACTGCTGAAAATGTACACCTTGTTTCCAGTCTGAATTTGTCTAGTTTCAAGCTTTCCAGCCATTTGGATTGTATTATACCTTTCTCTGTTAGAGGGAAGAGCCCATTATTAAATATTTGTTCTCCATGTAAATACTTATAGACTGTAATGGAGGCTCCCCCCTTAACCGTCTCATTGCTAAGCTAAAAAGAAGTCCTTGCATCTATCACTAAGTTATGTTTTCTAATCATTCCCATGACTCTTCTCTGAGCCCTCTCCAATTTATCAACATTCTTTTTGAATTGTGGACACCAGAACCAGACACAATATTCCAGCAGCAGTCACACTCGGTAAAATAAGCTCTATACCAGGAGTCAGCAACCTTTCAGAAGTGGTGTGCAGAGTCTTCATTTATTCAGTCTAATTTAAGGTTTCGTGTGCCAGTAATACATTTTAATGTTTTTGGAAGGTCTCTTTCTATAAGTCTATAATATACAACTAAACTATTGTATGTAAAGTAACTAAGGTTTTTAAAATGTTTAAGAAGCTTTGTTTTAAAATTAAATTAAAATGCAGACCCCTCCCAGAACCAGTGGCCAGGACCTGGGCAATGTGAGTGCCATTGAAAATCAGCTCGCGTGCCACCTTTGGCACACATGCCATATGTTGTTTACCCCTACTCTATACATACTCAAGGTTGCTGTTTATGCACTCCAGGATAGCATTAGCTCTTTTGGCCATAACATCATACTGGGAGCTCATGTTCAGCTGATTATCCACTATGACCCCCAAATCTTTTTTTCAGAGTCACTGCTTCCCTGCATAATGTGCAAGTATGCCAGCATTCTCTGGTCCTATAATACCTGAGCCCCCATTTTCCCTACGGTCATGCCTTGACTATTGCTGTGTCACTTCTAGGTTTTGCCCACTTTCTCACTCCTGCCTCCTTCTGTCACTTTTTCCTTGTTTAATTTGCTTTGCTCAATTTTTGTTATCCACAGTTCTGCTTCTTGTTACAATCCCTCTCCTTCGCCTTTTTTCTCCATGGCCTTGTCTGCATAGAACTTGCACCTGTTTTTAACCCTGATGTCATTCTAACGCACCAAACATCTAGATTCAGATATTAAATACTACTGTGCCATTTAGATGCCATATCAGAATGTCTGTCTAGTATTGAAGATTATAAATTGGCTTATTTGGTATCATATTTGCTGTGTTTCTCCCTTATAGTAATAAAAACTGTCATGTCACCTTGAATGTTTGACTCTGTAAACGTCATGCTTTTTTTAGGGAGTTACATTTTAAAGTCATGTAAACCATCTATTTCTGTGGCCAGATGTGCATTTTCCACTTAAAATATTTGTTTCTCAATTCTGGGAAGATCATGTGACTGAGATCCAAGACTTCAGTCTTACCAGTGCGCAAAAAAAAAAAGTCTAAATGCTTTTAATTAACTCAACATGCTTTGTGAATTCTACTTATATGGTTGTACTTTTTTATCGCAAACATATGCTATTAATATTGTGTACTGCATCTAAAACTAAGCAATGAGACAGTGGTATTTTAAAAATACCTTTTTAATGGCTGTATATACTAAACATCTTACTGTTTTCAACATCTCATTATGTAATGAGCGAAGATGTTCTTCCAATACATAGCAGTATGGCGATTGCAGCTACACAGATAGTGGAGCTTTAAACTATGTTAAATTGTACACTGCACACCTATTTCTTTGTGACAAGGGCAGGGAAAATAGAAATCTGAGGGGACCTATTTTCTTTTGTGACAACACAAGGGAACTCCCAGGTCACCAGGTGATTTAACAAGGGAATACTCTTTTCCAGAACTAAAAGCTTACAGCCTCACATAGGGAACTTCTGACTCATTCTGTTATCTAAGAACATTGATACTGACTTTTTAATGTCACAGTTGTGTTCAGTTGCACTGCTTTAAAAAAAAAAGAAAAAGATGCTGGACTCCATCTTGGACCAGAATTAAATGTTTGACATTTTTATTCCCCCCTCACAGCACTTCGTACCTTCAGTGAACAGAACTTTCTTTTTACATTCCTAACCATGAGCAATGAGAGTGCACATCTTAGTCAGTGGGAGTACTTATACTCATTTAAAATAAACTTCTAACTTTGTTTATTGGGGGAGATGTAACAAATACAGGAAAATGGGTCACTAAAGCCCTATAGCTAAAACATTCCAGCATGTTATTTAATTGCATAATAAGGTTACAGTATAGCTGCAATAAATATACAAATTGACAGTGGACAAGTTTCTAAGTCATTATGATAAACAGAAAATGCAGTAGAAGCTTAGAGTTACTAATTGCTTCTGATTTTTTTTTTTTTCATATCTGAAATGGAAATCAGATTCAGGCTCAAGGCAAGAAACACAATTTCTCTTTGAAATGTTCGTGTGGTAATTTCCTCTAACAAGGAACTTATTCTGCATTCACAAACCTGCAGTTGTGTGATGTATAAAAGGTTACCTTTAACTCTTCATTAAAGCAAAGAAGTTCAGTATTAGTGTTCGGTCTGTATCTGTCCACATTATTGTACCAGATTTGTAATACATACGGCATGTAAAATAAGCTACTGTCTATGCTCACCCTGCTCCATTGATATTTGAGCACACAAAGTGATGGCTTAAAGGATGTTTTAAACTAAACTGAATGCCTACATCTAAGGATTTAAATGTCTATCAACATGTATTTTGCAAAGAGGGTTGTGAAGTTCTTCTACAGGACCTCATTACGGTAACTTATGCCTTACAAAGATTCTGAAATAGGATTTGGCCTGAACTGCAGTTGTTCCTTAGTAGTGAAGTCTCTTGACTCACTTGTGAGAGGGCTTGGATCTATTTAATTTACTAAGGCATTCCAGATCTGCTAATATGAACAATCTGCCTTTGGTTTCCCTCTGCCTGTGAGGAAACAATCCACTTTCCTTCCAGTACGATTTGTGGAACTTGTTGGGATGCCTTTTGATTAGATCCTGTCAGAGTTGGGTGGTGGGAATTATATCTGGCATATTATGTAAAAGTTGTTTAAAACTAAACTGAATAAACAGATTTAACTTGAAACTAGAAAACTGGCTATACCTTTGGGCAGAGTTCACTGGAAGAGCTCAGTGGAGCAAGAGAGAAGATGAGAATGCAAGTTCTTAACTATTGTTTGACTAAATCAGCAAGGTTTTGTTTCTTCCTAAGCTTCTAAAACTGTAGTTCTTGAAACATCTTGTGTTCTTAAAAATGGCACCCGTCAGATAATCCACTTTCCTGAAGGGTTGGGTATTAAACCCATTCTGGAACCAGAGAAGCTGTTTTACCAGAACAAACTCCTTTGACTGATGTGTACTGCAAGCTCAGTCATCCAAACTGGTTCTTAACCTAGGAAAAGTTGTTCGGGTGAATTCATGCAGTATCTGTTCCAGAATTAGAGTATTTATTGTTGCTAATGTTTAAAATTTGTTAATGCTTTCTTCTGGTGATGAATGCAAAACCCCCAGTAAAGAGCTGGAGATGGAAATAACTTGTTTATAGTTTGTGCAATAAACGGTCTAAAATTCATTCACAGTAGGAAAGTAATTTGTTTAAAATGGGGCAGGCCATTCAAGATGGTGCTGGATTGTCAGGGCCCAAGGACCCACCTCTTGGGCTTCATCATTGGCATCTGCCAATAATGGCTTGCCTACCCTTGGAATAGGAGGGTTGCTGTGGTAGGTAGTGAGCACAGGATTGGCATCTTACCTACCACCTACCTTTTTAAAAAAAAAAGTGATAGTTGGAATCTCTTTGCTCTGCGGAACACCACTATGTTGTATTTGGTTGTTAAATACGTGGTGGTGTTTTGTGTACATATAATCATGGGTGGTTTTGGTTTTAGTGGTATGGCTGATGCTGCCTGGGCATGGACAAAGAACCAAGATGTGTGGATATTAACTTGCTATAAAGCTGTCTCTGGAAACACTGAAAATAAACGGCTGTGCTGGGATTTCAGAACACCCCAAACCCTAATCATTGCTAAGATATTTGGAGAATAGTCCCATGTGTGTAAGCTTTTTTTAAAAGAAAAAGTAGAAGAGAAATTCACTCTGGAAATGTTACCTCCTACTGTGCACACTCTGTTGCTAGTTTGTATTGTGGTAGCACCACCTCAGAATTAGGGCTTCATTGAGTTTGGCATTGTCTCACAGGAGGACGTGGTCCTTTCCCTGGAGAGTTTACAATCTAATGTAATCTGTCCCCAAAGTTCTCTCCTGAGTTTGAGAATATGAATTGAGCAGAAGAGTTAGACTCCTAACATCCTTTGTGTGGCTATTCCTTGTGTACTCCGTGGAAGGAATAGTCCTGTCTCCTCTTTGACTTGAAAATTAAAACCACCAAAATTGAATATTAGAACTTAGCCAAAACCTATTGGAAGCTGAATTTAAATATGACCTAACTGAGGACACCACCTTAGCTTTTTCTACCCATAAGTATTAAAGAAGAAAACAGCATTTCATTCTACGTCTGAAAAGTTCAAGTGCTCTCTTATCAAGAGGTGTATATAGATAGGGATGTACGGGAAGTCCAATGCTAGAATTGTTCTTTGAAAATGATAAAATAACTTTGAAGCCGCATATGTTTTGAAAAACGATGGTGTTTTCTTGTCCCTAAGCCTCAGAGCGTATGCTATAGCTTCTTAAATATTGAGTAATTCTCAAGGGAAACTACTTTTTTGAAAATAAATTCCAAAGAAGTTGGCTTGTCTTACTTTCCATAGCCATGAATCACACTGCATGTAGGAAAGTCAGGATGCCAAGTGAAAAAGAACATGGTTGGGAAAAGCATCCTTACAGCTTAGTGTCCATTTTTCAGTAATGGGCAAAAAGCATTAAGATGTACCAAAAATAAATTATCACACTAAATGACTTGGTCTAGGACTTTTTGTGCTATACTATTCTGCACTTCATGTAAGTTTTAGAGTCCGTGCTATTCCGGTTAAGCGGGAGGATAGATTCATGTCTAGATTTCTGCTGAAAAAATATTTCATTCTCAAAATAAAATTTCAAATAACTTAACAGCAATTTTATGTTAAGAATGCCAAATGTACCTGGTACGTTTGTTTTAGCTGTCTAAATGTAGTATCTAATTGAACACTTCCCCCTCAGGTCAGGATTAAATACTAATCCTTGTTCATAATGTATCCTGTATAAAATCTAGAATGCAGAACAATCTAAACTGAAGTATGAAGGATAGGGAAGTATGCTGTGAGAACTCTGTGCAGAAGTGTTGTTTGGAGATCTTTCTCTTTGCCATTCCTGCCAGCCTTCTCGACAAGTCATCCATATCCTATGTCCTCTGTCCCAATCAAGGAAGATTGAAATCAACTCTCTGTAAAGCAACAGGTGTTATACGAAGAGCTAATTTTTGAATAACTTTGTAGGCTCCCTTTGCCCCTTCAACCTGCCTGGACACACAATTACAGATTTAAAGGTCACCATACTGCAGCAAAAAAAACTTCAAGTCCAGACTGCAAAGGGAAACTGCAGAGCTACAATTGATTTGCAAATTCAACACAAACAATCTTGGATTGAACAAAGACCTACAATGGCTTGCTAATTACAGAAATAGTTCCTCCTCTCCATGTTCACACCCCCCCATTCAAATGCTAGAAGAATAACCCACCCTCCCTGATCGGAGATAACAAGCTGGTTCAGCCTAATTGGACTAACCTTTTTACCTCCCACCTGGTTCTTGCCTACTTTTCTATACCTGCCTCTGGACACTTCCACTGCTTGCATCCGACGAAGTGGGTATTAGCCCACGAAAGCTTATGCTTCAAAACTTTATAGTTAGTCTTTAAGGTGCCACAGGACTTTGTTACCTCTGCTATTCCAGACTAACACGGCTACCTCTCTGATTCTTCATAAAACTTGCTATACCTCTTCTTTCTCTCCCCATCCAACAACTTTATGGGACTTACGTACTCACTCCCATTAAAGTCAATAGGCAGATTCCCATAATGTCAATGGAACCAGGATTGGGACCTTAAAAAAAAAAAGCTAAAGTTGCTTGCTTCTTGGACAGCATATGTGTTTGGTATTATCAGGTCTGCAAGCAAACCACGAGTTCAAAAGCCCCAAGCTGTTTGTTTATAGAAGTAGATAAGTACAGAATTTGTGAACACTAACAATATGTTCTCCAGCTCACAGTAATAAGAGATAAAACATTAGGGAAGTGAGGGTTATCGCGTCGGTAGTAAAACATTTAAATTGTGTTGAGAATATCTAGGATAACTCACCAGTTTTGAGAAAACAATTGAGAGCTGAATGGATAAAAGGAAAGAGGAAAAACCAAATAGTATTTTGTCATGTTGTTAATCCTAGAGTTCATCTGCTCCCCCATATTATCTCCAGTGGTTTAAAAAAGGCCAATGAAAGTTGAACTATTTTCTTTCTGGTAAATAATTTATATTAAAAGTTTGCATAATGTGTTTTCTATCTGTCTAGAGCAGGGGTCTCCAAACTACGGCCCGCGGGCCGGATGCGGCCCGCGAGGCCCTCTCATCCGGCCCGTGGAGATCGGTCGGGAACCAGCCACGGGGCCGGGATGCGCCGCGTGCTCTGCTGCCGCCGCCGGCCAGGACGCACCGCGTGCTCCGCTGCCGCCGCCAGCCACGGGGCTGGGACGCCGCATGCTCCGCTGCCGCCGCCGGCCGGGACACGCCGCGTGCTCCGCTGCCGCCGCCAGCCACGGGGCTGGGACGCCGCATGCTCCGCTGCCGCCGCCGGCCGGGACACGCCGCGTGCTCCGCTGCCGCCGCCGGCCGGGACGCACCGCGTGCTCCGCTGCCGCCGCCGGCCAGGGATGGCTCAGAGCTGGGGTTGGAGGAAAGGAGGTTTTGGGGGAAGAGACCTGGCTGGGTGGGTCATTTGGGGGGGGTTGGAGGAAAGGAGGTTTGGGGGGGAGAGACCTGGCTGGGTGGGTCAGTTGGGGGTTGGAGGAAAGGAGGTTTTGGGGGGAGAGACCTGGCTGGGTGGGTCAGTTGGGGGTTGGAGGAAAGGAGGTTTGGGGGGGAGAGACCTGGCTGGGTGGGTTAGTTGGGGGTTGGAGGAAAGGAGGTTTTGGGGGGAGAGACCTGGCTGGGTGGGTCATTTGGGGGGGGGGTTGGAGGAAAGGAGGTTTTTGGGGGAGAGACCTGGCTGGGTGGGTCATTTGGGGGAGGGGGGTTGGAGGAAAGGAGGTTTGGGGGGGAGAGACCTGGCTAGGTGGGGCAGTTGGGGGTTGGAGGAAAGGAGGTTTTGGGGGGAGAGACCTGGCTGGGTGGGGCAGTTGGGGGTTGGAGGAAAGGAGGTTTTGGGGGGAGAGACCTGGCTGGGTGGGTCAGTTGGGGGGTTCATGTGTAGTGTTCATGTGTAGTGTTCATGTGTAGTGTTCATGTGTAGTGAACAGGTGTTCATGTGTAGTGTTCATGTGTAGTGTTCATGTGTAGTGTTCAGGTGTAGTGTTCATGTGTAGTGTTCAGGTGTAGTGTTCAGGTGTAGTGTTCAGGTGTTCATGTGTAGTGTTCATGTGTAGTGTTCATGTGTAGTGTTCATGTGTAGTGTTCAGGTGTTCATGTGTAGTGTTCATGTGTAGTGTTCAGGTGTTCATGTGTAGTGTTCATGTGTAGTGTTCAGGTGTTCATGTGTAGTGTTCATGTGTAGTGTTCAGGTGTTCATGTGTAGTGTTCAGGTGTTCATGTGTGGTGTTCATGTGTAGTGTTCAGGTGTTCATGTGTGGTGTTCATGTGTAGTGTTCAGGTGTTCATGTGTGGTGTTCATGTGTAGTGTTCAGGTGTTCATGTGTAGTGTTCATGTGTAGTGTTCAGGTGTTCATGTGTAGTGTTCATGTGTAGTGTTCAGGTGTTCATGTGTAGTGTTCATGTGTAGTGTTCAGGTGTTCATGTGTAGTGTATATGTGTAGTGTTCAGGTGTTCATGTGTAGTGTATATGTGTAGTGTTCAGGTGTTCATGTGTAGTGTATCAATGTGTTATTAAATAATAACTGAATAAAATAATATTAAATAAATAATTAAAAACAACATCCATGTTTTGATTCTTTTTTATTTGGACCTCGAGTGTGTTGTCGGCCCCCGAACTGCTATTTGATAGTTAATGCGGCCCTCGGGCTGAAAAGTTTGGAGACCCCTGGTCTAGAGATAGAAATTACAGATATTTCTATTTAACTGCACAGTTAACAGTATCAAAAGTAGCCACCTCTTCCTAAATTTTGGCACTACTTTTTTAGAAAATAGTACATTTAGTTGTATTTCACTAAGATCAGTCAGAAATCTGAACCTGAGTTGCAGACCATTTGCTTTGGTGGTGTTCCACAACATCATGTCTTTTCCCTTTGGGCATTTTTCTCTTATCAGACGTGTTAAGACCATTAAATTAAGACCTGGAACTTCAGACTAGCATATATAGTTCAAGTGACATGAGAGTCTAGTCACCAAGATGCTTTGGATCTTAGTACAATGTAGAATGGGTGGGAAAATTTCAATACATATGAAATGTCTTTGTCAAGTTACATTTTGAGAATTTCTAGTTAGCTTTAGAAAAACAAGACTCTTAAGGGAAACTAACCTCATTAATTCTGAATGCTTTGTCTTTGTTTTTGAACAGAGCTACTAATTTTCCATTTTTCCTGGCAGCAAATCCTGCCTATTGTACAATAGAAAATGAGCAGGATGTACTGGTAACACAACCCTATCTGAAGGTGCTCTGAAATTTTAGCTTGCCTAAAGCTACCAATCTGGCCTCTCTTGGGTAGCAAACAAATAGGTTTCATTTAGTTAAGGAAATCAAATGGCAGGAAAAACTAATAATGACTTTAATAGTCTTGTGTCATGTTTTCATGGATAACTTTGCCTCTGCTATAATCTTGACAGAGTTTAAGAGCTCAGACTTGTCATTTCATCATGAAGCAAACTACTCCCATAGGCATCATCTATTACACCAACACAAAGTTCCATATACAGTACTAGCAAAAATACCCGGGTCAGTCGGAGGTGGGGAGGGGGGCAGAGAGCTGAGCGAGTGCGGGGTCCGTTGGATGGGAGCAGAGAGCAAACCTGACACCCCCACCTCACCCCCCCCCGACCAAACCCGACACCCCCACCTCACTTACCCCTCGACCAACCCCGACTCACATTTTCACCCCCCCACCCAAACCCAGCACCCCCACGTCTTCCCCTACCAACCCCAACACCCCCTGACCAACACCCACACCTCACCCCCCGTAGACCAAACCTGACACACCCACCTCACTTCCCCCCCCAACCAAACCCGACACCCCTACCTACCACCACAAACAAACCCGACACCCACACTTCACTTACCCCTCGACCAACCCCAACCTCCCTCCTCATCCTCCCAACCAAACCCAACACCCCAACACCCCCAGCTGATGTGATTGGCCTTTAAAGAATTTCACCCCTGGGGGGTGTCAGAGGTGAGATTTGAAAAATTTTCGACTCTTACGGTCATTAGGACCCCAAGACCTATAACTGTACCAAATTTCAAGTCTCTAGCTCAAACGGTGTGGAAGGAGTAAGCTTACGTACATACATACACGCACGCATACACCATTTGACTTTTATATATATAGATGAGTAAATATTTACCGGTTTTACATTTGAACTGAGTTACTTTGTCTCTAGCGAGTGTCCATGTTTTTTTAACAGCATTTTTTGTTTTAGGATTTCTCTTGTTGCTTCCTTACAGGCTTTTAAAAGGCATTAAGCTTCTTTCTTTGTAGCTCTTGACCTACTTTTTAGTCCATCAGTGATCATAGAATCCTTACTGTGCTGGTTGGACAAGACAGGTGACTTTTTCTGAAGCCAGTGACCTCTCCAGAATGTTGCCGAACTGAGGCTAAGGGTATGTCTATGCTGGGAGGGAGGCGGGGGGGAGAGAAGAGAGCCTGCAACAGAGAGTCTCAGAGCCTTGGTCAACTCACTTAAGGTCACATTACAAGGCTAAAACTGTCAGTGTAGACATTCCTGCCCAAACTCTGAGACCTACCCCTTTCCCAGAGTGTCAGAGCAGTGGTCCAGCCAGAGTGGGAATGTCTATGTTGCTATTTTTAGTCCTGTAGCATGAGCCAAAGTTATTTGACCCCAGGCTCTGAGACTCGCTCTTATGGGTTTTCTAAGGTACATAGATATACCCTTAATCTCTCCTTCAGTTGTCCAGATTTGCCTAAATCAGTTTTTCTACATCAAAGATGAAAATTCCTAGCACCTGATCTACTGTTCAGAAAGTGATCCCAGCCATGGTACATGAAGAAGAACTGCTCACTGAAAGTAGAAGACGAGGGATGGTTTTAAAGTGAAAGGGTACCTGTGAGCAGCTACTTTCCCCAGTGCCTACCCAGACAAGAGAGGAGCAGCCCAGCTCCAACTTAGAATGTCTGCATATTATGTCCCAAAGCTTTATTGGGCTGAAGAGCCCTTCCAGAAAGGAGGAAAGATGAATTCAGTGGATATGACTCCATAACCCACATAACTAAAGGAGCGGTACTGGAACATGCAGTAAAGCATAAACAAACATGGTGGGATGACTAAAAGTTTTATAATAACCATTAAGAAATTCTTGGCACGGAAGTGGGTAATTACTTTTAACTGTGGACCAAAATATATCATTTCCTAACTTCTCTTCATAATCTGGAATTGTATACTCCACCTTAAACATCCAATTTAATTACTGTCTTTAGAAATGACTAAACATTAACATGACTGCTGAGACTGCATGTCATACTGTGTGACTTGAAATATTAAAATTCTGTCGTATTCAGAAGGAGGTGATGATTTCACCATAGTACTTTTGGCTGGTTTTGAACAAGTTGGGGAGACAATTTCCCAGGTTTAACATTAGAGCAGTGATAGTTAATCCTTATTGCCTTTCGAGATGTTTTATGTGCCATCATCATTGTTATTTACAGGAATTCTGCATCTGTTTGTGATATTCCTGCTGAAACTGGTATATTTCTTATGGCTGTTCAAAAATACTTGACAGACAATTATGTTCAGGGTTTTTTGACTTTCTAAATCAGCCTTTTAAAATTTAGTGTAATCCTTCATTTCACTTGAGAATATGGGTAATTGTGGAACCCGTAGTGGTTATTCAGAAAATGAGAACACTTGCTTTCCTCCAGAACAGCTATCAATAAATTGTGCCCTTTGTGCTGTATTCTTCAACTTTGTTTTCAGTTCCCAGAATCCTCCTTTTCCCACAGGTCCAAATCTTACTCTTTCAGTGGAATGTTGCCAATTAATCAGCTATTTTATATCTAAACTGTATAAACAGATGAGCAATCAAATTACCATTTCTGTTGTGGAAAGCAATGTCACATCTGAGAAGGACCTTGGTGTGCAGGGCTTCCACACTCTGTAATTACAGTTTACTAATCATTTCTAACAGTCTTTTTTTATTCTTACGTAAGCATTATCTTTGTTGTTACAGAATGTGTCAGGGAATATCCTTAGTTTAATCTTCTGTTTCCAAGACACATGCCAGTAGGTTCTGTATACCGGAAGTTCACACAACAGAGCCAGTCATAAACCTGGAATGTTTTGGGCCTCCTAGTACATAGGAGGGGCTGGAGAAAGGGCATGCTTTTTCAATTAGTCATACTTTGGAGAGAGACTTCATTTTGCATTCCCAGTATTTAACTGTTTTGTCTACATTCAGTTGAACTCTTAAATTGTGAAACTACCATAGAGGATGTAGTTTAGGAATTTTAGTTTGAGAAACTAGATTCAAGATCATACTGTGTGTAAATAAGCAGGTACTGCAGGAGGAATATGTATTTGAAGTTTCAGATTTGGTTTATTACGCTGAGCATCTTGTCGTTTAATGGAGTGAATCTGATACAAAGTTAATAGACCTTTTAACATAAGGGGATCAGGCCAGAAAAACACTTGTTTAATGATATAGGCCCACCAAAATTTGGTTGACAAACCCCTTCAGATGTGGTGGGATCTTAAACTAGACAAGAGCTAAGAGTGCAGAGAAGGTATTCTTGCATGCTGCTCCCCTAGTGTGACATGCCTTCCTTAGTTTTGGTAAAGGGATCTAATTTATTTCTTTTACAAGTGGCAGAGTTCTTTAATCTTTCCCAGTGGCTGTAGGAAAAATTAAGAATGCCAGTCTCCATCCATCACACCCTCATATAGTGGATAACAGTAGGCTATGCATTTATTAATCCATGGTGATTTTATCAGCAACGGTTAAGGTCGGTCTTCTGGAACAATACAAGCTTACACCCTTAAGGAATCTTACCTTATTTCTGTTATTGTACACCTGGGAGACCCAGTCAGAGACCGGGACACTGTTGTGCTAGGCACTGTCCAGACACTGAATAAAGACCGTTCCTATCTTTCCAAAGTAGTCCTTACTTCCAAAATAACAAACTTCAAAACTACAAGGTCTTTAATTTTAATATGCAGTACAGAGCCCATTTTTTTTAGAATTGCGTGCACACACTATAATTGCAAATGGAGTTGGGCATGCAATTAAATACATGTAGTAACTGCCCCTATTCAATCTGCTTCTGGCGCAGTAAATGTGTGTTTATAAGAAACAGTGCATGTGGCAGAATATGGCTTTTGTACCAAGTGATTTCCCTAGGCCTGTAACAAAAAAGCAACGTTTGCAGCTAACCTCTATATAAAGTATACTTTTAGGTCTTTTCAACCTGCAATAGACAATAATACTTTAAGCCTTACTTTTAACTGCTACGTGATTGTTAAAAAGTACAATCCTGTGTGCAACTGCAGTCCTTTAATATTGTATCAATCCTTGTAAGCCTAGATATTGACAGTTAACAGATGTCCTGTTTAACTAAAACCGAGTAAATGTGGTGAATGACTTTGCTGGTCAGACCAGGATCATGAACAATTGACACACACTTTGATTAGAGGCCCAAATCGACATCACTAATATTTGTGCTCTGAACACCCCCAAGCTTTAGCAAAGTGTGGTGCTAGTTTACAGCATTCTAACTTGGGTCCATCTTATAATTTAAAGAGGCTTATTTTTAACACTTTGGAGGCCTTCTTATGTCATAAAGCCCGCAGTCCTTTTGTGTTTACATAATATTTTCTACATTCTATGGAGTTGGTTGATTTAAAGCAGGGGTGGACAAACTACAGACCGTGGGGCACACCCGGCCCGCGGGACTGTCTTGTTCAGCCTGCCTGAGCTCCCAGCTGGGGAGGAGAGCCCTGGCCCTGGGGAGGGGGAGGAGTCAGGGAGCAGGGGGTGGTTGGATGGGGCAGAGGTTATGGGGATGGTGGGGACCCAGGGGACAGGGACCGAATATGGGTCGGGGCAGTCAGGGGATGGGGAGCGGTTGGATAGGGTGTGGGAATCCTGGGGGGGGGGTCTGTCAGGGGGCGGGAGTGTGGCTAGAGGTTGGGGAAGTCAAGGGAAAGGCAGCAGAGAGGGGGGTTGGTTAGGGGTGAGGTCACTCGAGAGGGCAGTCGGGACAAGGAGTGGGGGGGTTGGATGGGTCGGGATTCTGAGGGGGGTAATTGGGGAAGGAAGTGGGAGGGCGGGTGGATAAGGGCGGGGCCAGGCTGCTTGGAGAGGCACAGCCTTCCCTACCCAGCCTTCCATACTGTTTTACAACCCCATGTCGCCCTTGGGCCAAAAAGTTTGCCCACCCCTGATTTAAAGCCTAGGCCATCCCCTGTTCTAACTCAGCCAGTTCATCACATGTTAAAGCAGGGGTAGGCAACCGAAGGTGTCACGCAAGCTGATTTTCAGTGGCACTCACACTGCCCAGGTCCTGGCCATCGATCTTAGGGGCTCTGCATTTTAATTTAATTTAAATTTAATTTTAAATGAAGCTTCTTAAACATTTTGTTTACTTTTCATACAGCAGTAGTTTAGTTCTATATTATAGACTTATAGAAAGAGACATTCTAAAAACGTTAAAATGTATTACTGGCACATGAAACCTTAAATTAGAGTGAATAAATGAAGATTCAGCGCACAACTTCTGGAAGGTTGCCGACCCCTGTGTTAAAGCCAGTGAGTGCTTAGTTTATATTTGATGTCTAAAACATTGTTTTCACATGTTTGCTAATGTGCTATCAGATCTTAAATTCTTGTCTAGACAGGTCCTAGATTATCATGAAGTACATGGCTTCAAAGCATGCTTCCTGGCGAGTTTCATAGAGAAAGGGGGAATTTAGTGCTTAAAGGTGTGGATGGGATAGTTGTATTAGCAGGAAGAGTTCTTAACTAAAGTGTTGCTAACTATACTCTGTCTTCAGCATGTGCTTAAAATAGCACTACATATAGTAGGCCTACATATTCCTATCGGTTTTAGAAGAAGTGCTTGAAACTGAAAACAGACACGCTGAAAACAGCATATCCTTTGTTTTTGTCATTCAGGTGTCTTTGTTGATATTACTATACATCTGTCGCTGTGACATCTGATTCATATAAAAATACATTGTACCTAATTTTCTTTGTCTATACGCCTTTTTAAAATGTGGCATCTCTTGATATAAAAAACATGCTCTCAATGCTCTTTGGGGAGAGTGGTTGCGTAGTAGCGCAAACTTTTATTTCTGAATGTCACTTTATTTTCAGGCAGAGGAGTGATGTCTCTGTATTAGATACAATAAAAGGATACATCTTTATATACACTTACAAATGAGCACACATGATTTTACTGTATAGAGGCTCTATAAACCTAGGTCTAAATTCTGCCTATATTTTCCCTTCATTGAACCCTATTTTCAACCACATACCTGCTTTTTGGGGGCGGGGGGGGGGGGCTTCTAAACTAGGAGCTAACCAGTTGTATTGATTAGTTTTGCACAAAATGTTGGGTGAAAGGGTGTCTTCTTTCATCCAGTGTATCCAGTGACACAGTTGCTTGTCTCATTGCTAAAAGAGAGGAATGCTGTTACAATCTTAAGCCTGCTCATCTATGAAAATGTGTACATCTAAATACATTTATATAAAATCGCTAACAAGCTGATATAAGTCTAAGGCTGTATTAGATGTCTATTTCCTCTTACGTGATTCATTGCTGTTAAGAGCTGAACATGAATATTTTAAATTAAGTCTTCACTAATTCCTGAAGCAGATGGCAAAAAAAAAAAAAAAAGTAATGTACCTCCTATGATGTGGGTATTGGATGTAAAATCTGCACTGGAACAGACAATCCATAAAATGCAAGAGGAAGCATGGTTATTGATGACTGTTCAGCCCTTTGTTCACTTGCTTGTGACTGTTCGGTAATAGGAAGTCGCTGGAAGACTTAGCCTTATAATAAAGATTGTACAGTTGCTTCATGGTTTGACTACAGTGATGAACTTGGGTTAGGCTTGCAACTTTAGGAATGTGGAGCTTTCCCTGTTAATCTCACTAATTTGTGTTAGACAAGTGGTGAAAGATCGCTCCTCAGCAGTGATCTGCAATTTGCACATAATATGGTACATGCCACATTGACAGTGTGTGCTGTGCATCATAACAATGTTCATAAGCTTGTCACGGGATGGTTCTTTTTTTTAATGGGGTAATTTTTTCATAAGAGATCAATTCTTAGCTCTGACTATTTTTCCTGTTAATGTACTGCAAGGTTTTTTTTACCCTTGATTTAAAGTCTTTTAGGTGCAAATTATTCTAATTCAAGGCTTACATTTCTCCTTTTCCTCCCCCCCCCCCCCCTTTCCTTTCAGGGCTGAGAAAACTGAAGTCCTCAGTGAAGATCTATTACAGGTACTGTAACTCAGCTAATGTGGTGCCTTAAAATGCTTTATAATAAAGAGCTAAGCAAGTTTTTTGACTTCATAGCATTCTGCTTGTGGAAACAAATCACAAGACTACAAGGACAGAAGTTAGGTGGCTGTAGCTCAGCTTCCTCACACTGGGCAGGCTATGAGATAGCTTAAGGAGAAGAGAAACTGCAAAGCCACATGAGACAAAAGGGGATTTGAAAGTTGAAGTACACTAAAAAAGCAAGTCCTAGATTAGAAGCAAGGAAATTCTATCTTTGTATTAAGTAAGCTCTTTTACTGTATAAAAATGATGCTTTACAAGAATATAATTGCTTTTCTTGTTGACTATTGGGCTGTTTCTAGCTGGGAGAATGTTACTGTTTGGCAAGACCTCTTCCTGTCCCCTTGTTCTATATTTCTTCCTGAAGGAGTTAATTTGTATGGGTTTCAGAGAAGCTGCAATAAATGCCCACTCTGCTTGCAGAGATCCAAGGATAATTCGGAATAAGCCCATGTTCTGTTTATTCCTTGCACTTTACATAGTAAGTGCTGTCCTACTGATAGCAATTGCGATACTTTGAGTTGTAATGGAAATTTTATTGCAAGTTTCTAATCTTTTTTTAAGTTATACCATCTACTTAACATAGCATTTGTGCCTGAATTTTTAGATACTATTTTTAGACTACCACTGATTGGTATAATTGACAGATTAATGGAAGTTTTCTTTTCACTTTTATTCATTCATTTGCTAGCTCTTAATCAGTTTCTCCTGTCACACAGCAACTAGGGGAAGAAACCTTCATTACAAACAATATGATTGCTAAACCACACAGATTGGCTGGGGAACTCTGATACAATAATAGCCCAAACCAATTCAACATTATTTACATAACTAGGTTCCAAGTTGACAGTATTTTTCTAATATGATTACGTTTCCAAAAGACTTGCATTTGAAGCTGAAATTTTCCATGCTTGGTCTCTGCAGCTCTTTTTTTCAAAATTTGAGACACTCTCCACCTGTTGATGTTACAAGAGTGCAAAATTAATTTAAATTAAAAAAAAAATTAAATGTTGCTATTAGAGGTGTATGTATAACTACCTCAGGTAATCTTGAAGCAAGCTAAATTGACATAATCCAGCTTTCTCCTGGACAAGAGGGTTTATTTTATCTTTGGATCAGAAATATCCAACAGTTTTTGGCAGCATTACTGAGAAAATATCCGAAGTAAAGCTTAAAAAAAATCTAGCTATATTAAGGACTTCAAAATATGCCATGAGAGCTTGCAGGGATCATCTGTTGTCTTAGTTAGAAGGCAGAATATCAATGTGAAATAAAGACACATGCTGGGTTCCTTGTTGCCAAAAATTTTTTCAAGCAGCTTTCCCAGGTTTAGTAACCAGACTGGTTACACCCAGATGGAAGAGTTTGCTTGTTCTTGGGGAAAACTCTTGTCTGACTAAACTGCCTACGCATTTGGTAGTGATCATTTTGTAAACAGGCTTTGGACTTTTTTATGTTTAACTCATAAGTTTTGGCTTTGGTACATTTTGAAATAGTTGTTCTAATTTGCCTAGTGCAATAGTCATCTTCAAATATGTCTTTGATTAAATTTAATGCCTTTCCAAATCAGGCAGGGACTACCCTTCAACAGTATTAGAAATGTTAAGGTATGTCTGTAGTGCATGTTCCCTACAGTAAGCTCAATGATGTCCAACCAGTTGTATATCTTCTACTCTCGAGGCAAGGTTGGAAGTATCTGTGTTTGAACCTTGAATACAAAAATGCTACTTTCTAATCCACACTCTAGATATATAAACCAAGTTACAATCAGTGTTACCAGCAAAGATGTGTCTTTCAGTAGCTTCATTGACCTGGAGGAGGAATAGAAAGACCTACCAAGTCTGTTCCCCCTTTATATGTCTAGAACAGTCAGATCCATTTGTGTCAGCAACTGGGCAGTAGTTACTGTAGCAAGCACTGTGACATAATCTTCAGTTCTATATTCTTCTGCAGAACAAAATACTGCTTCATGCTTTTGTTTCCTGCTCTTTGTGATAATGTTTTCTTATCATGCTGGAATTCTTAACCAAAGATGTGATTAACGCTGTCAGTAAGATTTTTAGGTGGTTAATTTATATTGAAGATTTAGTGACCATTAATAAAAATGTGGTAATATTCTTCAATAGGCACCCATGACTACTTACAACCTTGAGATCTCTGAACCATCTTAGAACATCAAGGAAGAAAGCACTGGTATAATGAGCTTAATCTTAGGAGGCACAGCAAAAATGAACCACTCAAGCACATAGCATGTAGCAGAAATATTAAAACAAACTATTGAAACATGGTGTTCAATATCAGAGGGGGGTAGCAGTGTTAGTCTGGATGTGCAAAAGTGACAGAGTCCTGTTGCATCCGACGAAGTGGGTATTCACCCACGAAAGCTTATGCGCTAAAACATCTGTTAGTCTATAAATGCCACAGGACTCCGTCGTTATTGAAACATGGCCTCTCAGTGTCCTCAGTGAGCATGGAATACTGTCTTGGAAGAGTGGAATTGTTTTCAGGGATAATCAATTTTAATGCAGCAAATAGAAAACAATGGTGTACATAATTTCAGTGCAGCATTTTACAGTGGCTGTTTACATCTTGGCTTATTAAAGTAAAAAGCCTCCATTTATCAAGATTACTACATAGCTAAACATGAGTCTTTTGGGTCAGCAGGCTGGTTTCATTTTGTGTTTAAATAGCCATAGATGCCAAGCAAACAGTACATGAAAGATTTCAACCTTAAAGAGGAGTAACGTGAAAGGAAATCCATAACCGGGAAAAAGCTTCATCAGGGCTTTGGGTGTAGGACAGTTTTCAAAATGGAAAAGAAGAGAAATAGCAGCACGTTTATTCTGCATTCTTTGTAATTAAGAAAAATGTGAAGCTCAATTTGTCATTTGTGTGGAAGCCTGTGGTTGATACGCTTCATGATTTTACAACCATTTTTTTGTGTGCTTAAGGCTGTGATACCTAAGCAGAACAGATTTTAATCTTTTCTAGGCAGAAGTTAATCTATATTTATGTTTAGACATAAAGTCAGAAAACATATTGTTGTCCTGGAAATGTTAATTTTTCAGCAGCATTTTTAGGTGCTTAACTGAATACTTGAATCTGTTCAAATTATTTCTTCAGATGAAACTTGTTATGCTTTTTAAAAAATTTTTTAAATAGAAACCATTCTGAAGGGTTTCCTTTTAATCTTGGTGAGTCATCAAAATGCAGATAAACTGCATTCCTTTGACACTGTACATAGAGTTTATAATGCCATAAACTCATTTTGGGGACTATTCTTGATAAGGTTCTTTACTTAGAAGAATCCTTTAACTATTCCCATTACTGGCTTTCGGTGATTCTTGAAGCAAAATAATAAAATATACAAAGGCGATTTTAATATTTCAACTAGCAAGGATAAGGGTTGAAATTCACTAAACTCAATCGATGGGCATGATCTTGAAAAATTTACCAGTATTTCTTCATCACAAAAACACTTCAATACTTCTCTATTTCCTCATTTTTTCCATCCATCCATGCCTACATCACCTTGTCTGCCATCTACTATTGCATAGAGAGCTTAGAATTTTCCTTCATACTTGATAACCAGAGAGCAAAGACAAACGATGCGGGCTGGGGGGACACTGGTCAAAGGCAACACTTAGATGGCAACCACGTGGTTTTCTTCCATTCCATCCCACACAGCTGTAGGGAAGGGAAAGGACTTGAATTCTTACCGAGATATCCCTAAATAATGCTTGTAAACATACCTTTCATGTCCAACTCCAAATAATAGGTGTCATCGTAGGAACTCCTTCTGCCTGTTACAAAATCAGGGAAAGTTTGTGCCATCATTAATGGAAGTCATTTAAGTCCCCTTCAAAATAAATTTGCTGTCAGGCTCTTACTGTTAAACTGATTATTTTGTAAGCTGTAGAATTTAAGGAAGATGCAAACATGAACTAAATGTGGCATAGGAGGAAGATGTGCCGAGACCAACAAAATAACTTCTGTGTGTTTCTTTTCTATGGCTAGATTGAGAGACGTCTGGACACAGTGAGATCTGTTTGCCATATTTCACAGAAGCGGCTAATAGCATGTTTTCAGGGCCAGTATGGCACGGATGCTGATAAAAGACATGTAAGTACTAGAGCGCTTCAGATTGTACTCGGAGTCTGGCTTGTAAAGGCCTTATACGTACTGATCAGATGACCATGTCCTAAATCAGCTACCAGAACAAAACTCTCCAGAATCATCCCACATGTTGACATTTCTTACTGCTTGGAATGCTTTGGTCTAGTTCACAATCCAACTTCAAAAGCTGCACTGTGTGCAGGGCACTCTAATGCAATCAGAGAACTTGGTCTGTTCCCTGTGTCTGGGAATGGATACAGACAATAGAATGGAATGGATACAGACAATAGAATGGATACAGACAATAGAATGCCAATTGGCCAGTTTCTCTGAGGTTATAGAGATGTGGTTAGAATGTGTTGTTTCAATAGAAAATTAAAAGTGGGTCTTGTAAGTGAGACACTACGCAGTGTGTTCCATGTTCAAAAACTTGAACTGTTGGTTTGAAAAACAACCTTTGTTGATCAGGGTCTTCTGACAGTCAAGCTTATTCTGACTAAACAATTTGCACTAATGAGATGTCTACACTAAATGCTTCCTAAATTATGATGTATGGTCATTAGCATCTCTAACTGTGGCATATTCAATTTTCTCCTGACAAGCTTTGAAATTGACCATTTAACTTGAGAGTTAATCTCTCAACTATCCTGTTATACATAAGAGTAGCAAATATTATAGTAGTCTGGAATAATTTTAAATTCATTTCAAAAGCCATTAAGTTGATCTGGAACTCTAAATGAAATAGCCTAAGAAATACTTCAGTAGAAATTTGTAGGAAAGGGAAGAGCAAACTTTAAAACAGATACTCTTTGCGGTCTTTTTCTAGTGTATCTTAAGGGAGAGAAACTAAATATTAAGTCTCTTCTCTTCCACAGAAAAAGCTTCCTCTAACAGCTTTTGCTCAAAATATGCAAGAAGGATCTGTCCAGCTAAGCGATGACACCCTGTTGGGGTAAGTGTCTGGGCTTTTGTGGAGCTATGATTCCTCATTGTTTAGTTCTGCGTGCAATAACTTCTGTAAAATGAGTCTATTAAAATGCTTGTCCTTTTAGTTGATTTAAAGTAGCAGCAGCTAATCCAGTTTATAAATGCTGTATCAATGTAGGCAATCTGCAGGACAGTACTGATCGTATTTAGCCCTGACATTTTATTATCCTAGACAAATGCACATTTTCATTTTTTCCCCTGTAGAATCCTAGAAATGAAGGGCTGGAAGGGACCTCAAGAGGTCATCTACCTCAGCCCTCTGCACAGTGGCAGGACCAATTAAACCTAGACAACCCCCAACAGGGGTTTGTTAAACTTTTTTTAAAAACCTCTATTTTTTTAAAAACCTTATGCGCCTCTAAAGCCTTTTTCAAGATCTTAACTACCTTATGGGTTTAGAAGGTTTTTCCTAATATCTAAGCTAAGGCTCCATTGCTGCAGATTATGCCCATTACTACCTCTCCAACCTCCAGTGGCTGTAGAGAACAATTGATCACCATCCTCTTTATAACAGCCCTTAACATATTTGAAGTCTATTATCTCGGTTGTCTTTTCTCAGGACTAAGCATACCCAGTTTTTAAATCTTTCCTCAGAGTTCATCCAATTTGTCCATATTTCCTAAAGTGTGGTGCCCAGAAGTGGATACAGTATGCCCGCAGAGACTTCACCAGTGCAGAGTATAGTGAGACATTTACCTCCCATGTCTACAACACTCCTGTTATATACCCCAGTATAATAGCCTTTTTTGCAACTGTCCTCACGTAATTCATATTAAATTTGTGATCCTCTAACTCCCAGATCCTTTTTAGCTGTATGACCATCTGTCCAATTATTCCCCATTTTTAGTTGTGCATTTGATTATTTTTGCACTTGTCCTTACCGTATTTCATCTTGTTGAATTCAGACCAGTTCTCCAATTTGTCAGTTTCATTTTGAATTCTAATCCTGTCCTCCAAAGTGCTTGCGTCCCTTTCAAGCTTGATGTCATCTGCAGATCTTATAAGCTTATTTTCCACTCTGTTATCCAAGTTAAGGAAAATATTGAGTCCGGTACTATTCAAGACTGACCCCTGTGGGATCCCATTAGACATGCTCTCCCAATTTGCCAGCGAATCATTGATGGTAGATTTCTGAAATAAATTAACTTCAATATGCTAACAATGAATTCTAGATTCCCAGGAACCAACATTTTCCTCAAACTTGAAATGCATTCTAATGAGGATGGTGTAGGATTTCCTGAAAGCCTTTGTATTGATTTTTAGGGTTGTCACTAGGGGCTTGTCCTCACTGGGGGGGGATTGACGGCAGATACACAACTTCAGCTACGTGATTCACGTAGCTGAAGTTTGTGTATTTGCCGCCGACTTACGTCTCGTCCCCACGGCGGCGGCAGTCGGCGGCGCGCTCCCCCATCGACTCCAGCTTGCGCCTCCCGGCGAACTGGAGTTCCGGAGTCAACGGGGGAGCTCTGGGCGGTCGATTTATCGCGTCTTAGTGAGACGCAGTAAATCGATCGCCAGAAGATCGATTTCCAGCAGCGCTAGTGAAGACCAACCCTAAAATTTTAAACAAAAGGTCACAATATTGAAGTAATTCTGCTTAATCTTTAAGAACAAAGGCCAAACCATGGTCTGGGTTTTGACCCTGTCAAAAATATTTTATTTCCAAATGTTACAGTATTAAGACTTTTTGATATTAAAGGGATGTTATACGTTCGAAAGAAGGAAATCAAACACCTCCTACATACAGAACCAGGTCCTCAGATCCAACCAGACTGTATTTAGTGAAGGGTTTGAAAGGGGTAGGAATAAGAATTGGCTCTAATACCTTTCTGCTCCCCCAGTCTTGTGGCCATTTTGTCTCCTAGAATAACTTAAAACATCCTAAAGGCTTTTTAAAGTTACAGTAGCAATAGATTCCCTAGGGACTGTTTAGATGAACAAAGTGTTCTACCCATTCTCACTGCCTGCCTGAGCTCACCCTGTTTGAGTGAGGAGCAGATAGCATAGAGCCAGCTACCCCAATTTTGTGTCACCAAAGGAATTTCTAGCATTTTCAGAAGCTCAAAGTAGTCAGGAGGACAAAGAATTTGTCCCATAGGTCTTCATTCTGCGTCTTTATTTTTTTTAGCTGTAGGTGTGTAATAACTTGAATAAACTACACAATGATTTTCTGTCCTTTTTTTAAAAAGGAAGATGCTTGACACTTGTGGTGATGCAGAGAATAAACTGGCAGTAGAGCTCTCTCACCATGAGGTACAGGTTGAAAAAGAAATTTTAGACCCACTAAGCCAACTAACGGAGGTAAGCTACTTCATCATGCGCCAAGAAACACAGCATTATATTTTCTGAGCAAAATCATAACTGTACATGCTGCAAACTTCTGTTCAAAAACCAAGTGAATATTTTATTGTATTTAATGCAGGATTGTGTTATTTTAAGTTTTTCAGACTTCAGTTACACTTAGCTGCATGACACAAGTCTAAAGTAAATATAAACATTAGATGTTTGTGGTTTCAGGCAGAAATCCCTAATATTCAGAAACAGAGGAAGCAGCTTGGAAAGTTGGTTTTGGACTGGGATTCTGCAAGAGCTAGGTAAGAAGTGATTTCAAATACCATACAGTTTGCATAGTACATGCTGATTTCTTAGTAATATATTCTCCATACCTAACCTTGCGTTGGTATTTACTTCTGACGTGCTGTAATGTGCATGATAACCCAGGGGAGAAAACCTCAATTAAGTTTAAGACTTTAAATGGTACAAAAAAGAACACATGGCTTTCTGATCCGAATATGGATATAATTTAGATCTCTCATATTGTGAGCCTACCAATTTAGGTAGGAAAACTGTTTTTTTCCTACCTAAACTTTTTCCTACCTTCACTGTATTTAAGTGAATACAAGAGTGCATCTTTAGTCTACTCCACTTCGCTCAATAGTTTAAAGAGGCAGAGTTCAGCATCTGTCAAAACCTTATGCTGCACAGTGTTGGGAAGCATTCCTTTGGGCAGTGAGGTTTATACTGTGTTAGATTTATTTATTTAATCAGGATGTTACTAGAACTTTTTAAAAATCCTTTCAATGTTGTGTACTTCCCACCATCTGCTTGTGAACACCAGGTTGGGATGGGGGGGAGGAGAAGCATCGTCATTGTGTTGGCCATAGGATTTTAATTCTGTTACCGTACTGGAGTGCTTTTATAGCATTTCCGTTGAACCCTCTCATGGGCCACTGCCCAGACATTTCAGACCTCTTTACGTCTTACTGAACCTGGCATTATGGATAAATGCCATCTTTATTAAGGAAGTGTGTGGCCTGCCGATATTAAGTCATGCTCATTTTTATCTGCATGGGGTGTTTGCTAGGACTGGTAATCTCTGCAGACTCCACATCCATGTTGGAGATGAGTGGCTGCAGGATCCGTGCTAGGATTATAGTGGCACATTGGGTTTGCTTGGCCACCCTGTGTCTCCTCTACAAGACAGTAGGCATGTTTCACACTAATGACCCAGAAGGGAGGAGGGGAGGTTAAATTGCACTGAGGGCTGGTATTGAAACTACCTTCTGGAGTAGTGAATAGACATCTGTTCACCAGAGGCAAACAGTTAAAATAAGAGGACCGTAAAGACATTGACTTTGTAAGTAGTATATTAAATGCTAACTATAATCGCTATTGAATAACTGTAGTTTCTTTTATACAGATATAGCCAAGCCTGCAAGACTTCAGGAACTAATTTTCAAATGCATCCATCAAAAATAGATTCCCTTAAGGAAGAGATGGATGAGGCCGGAAATAAAGTAGAACAATGCAAGGTAAGGTTGGCTCTATAAATCCTCTCCTAGGATATAGCTGCCTCTGAGAGCATGCCAGTGGATGACTTTTGGCACCAGTTGTAATTGCTGCCATCTTCACAAACTTTAATGGGTTGTTAAGTGTTAAAAAACAATATTCAGTTAATAAGGGTTATCGCAGCTAATAGGCAATACAGAGACTGGCACAATTGATTGACATTTCTCTTTTTTAGCTGTTTATTTCTGATTCCTGGGATATCTTACTTCTCTCCAGAAGATCAGATTCTATATTGTCCATTCAATAAGTCAAAATGTTGCCCCAAGACTTGCACTGTTTTCTCCATGAAGTGAATTTGATCCCTCTGATTCATTCATTTCTGGTCTCTGAGGCTACAAACAAGGGCGACAATTGTGAACATCTGTCCATTACGCCTGGATTGAGATGTTTGCATACTCTAAACCAGGGGTCTCAAACATGCGGCCCGGGGGCCAAATGCGGCCCGCAAAGCCCTTCCCTGCGGCCCGCCAAGCTTCCTGGCGCCCCCCCCCAGCTCCCCATAGCAGTTTGCAGGACGGAGGGGCCAGAAGTGGAGGCTTCTCTGCTGCCTGGCTGGGCCGCGTGTGTTTCTAGCTCTGGACTTCCTAGATTGCTCTTGCTTTGTTTGCCAAACAGCTGTTGGTGGTGCCTAGTGCTTTCCAGGAGGGAATGGGGAGCTGCGTGCTCAGAGGAGGAGGTGGGGCAGGGGTGTGACCTCTTGGAAGGGGTGGAGTGGGGGCGGAGCCGGGGCAGCAAGGGCGGGGTGTGTGTCAGTGGTGCGGCCCTCGGGCCAGTGCACTAGTCCTCATGGAAGGGGTGGAGTGGGGGCACAGCCGGGGCAGCGAGGGTGTGTGTGTGTGTCAGTGGTGCGGCCCTCGAGCCAGTGCACTAGTCCTCATGCGGCCCTCGTGGTCATTTGAGTTTGAGACCCCTGCTCTAAACCAACAAAAAGCCATTCGGTGCTAACTAGGAGGATGGATTTCAAGAGGATGAGCTGGAGATTATGCTCTGTTTCCTCACACACAACCCCTCAGCTGTCCAGACCCCATGCTGGAGAGTCTTCACAGGGCTTTGTTTACTCCCATCTTTGCCTTTCTTTGGTTTCGTTACTCAGTTAAAAAGTAATCAGCAAATTTTACATCTCACTACCGTGGCGTTTGGGCAGGAAAGTCTTTGGGAAATGATGAATTTAATAACTAAATTTGAAGTATGTACTACTTGAATAGCCAAGCACAAATCATTGTTATATTTAGTGGGCAACTTGACTTGCTGTAGTAAATAAAAACAGAAAGTTAAACAAAATTACAAAATGCTTGGAAGAAAAAACTAAGATGCCATTGGAACAGCTATATTTACTTGCTTCAAGGAATGATGCTGTCAGTATTCTTGTTCCCTAGATAATAGATAATACTTTGACAGTAATCCAGTTTAATAGTACAGACCTTTGATTCACCCTGCGTAGATGGGGGAGGGGGGAGGGTGTGGGCTATTCCTAAAACAGCCTTTTCTGTCTGCCCTCCCATAGGTAAAACACGTCACTGGCGATGCTGAGCCATTGGGCTGTAACTGCCAGTACTGTTTATCCCCTCAGTCCACTTGATAGCCTGCCACCTGATCAGTGTGCCATGGGCAGGTGCTCGACAACTTTCAGATCTCCTTGAGATGCAGCATTTTGGGCTCAGTGGGGGGGAAATGATGTAAAATGAATCCTAGACGAAGAACTGGAAGGGATCTTGATAGTCATTTAATGCAAACCCCTGCACTCATGGCAGGGCTAAGTATTGTCCAGACCAGGGGTGGCCAACCCGTGGCTCCAGAGCCAAGTGCGGCTCTTCAGAGGTTAACATACGGCTCCTTGTATAGGCACCGACTCTGGGGTTGGAGCTACAGGCGCCAGATTTCTAGTGTGCTCACTGTTCAACCCATGGCTCTGCCACAGGCCCTGTCCCAAGTCCACCCCTTCCTGCCCCGTTCCCTGAGCCTGCCCTGTCCTCACTCCTCTCCCCTTCTCCCCCAGAACTTCCTGCACCCCACGAAACAGCTGATCCGTGGGGAGGGGGAGGCATTGATCAGTGGGGCTGCCAGTGAGTGGGCTGTGTGGGGAGCTGATGCAGGGGCTGCTGATGGATCCCTGTGGCTCTTTGGCAATGTACGCTGGTAAATTCTAGCTCCTTCTCAGGCTCAGGTTGGCCACCCCGATCTAGATCATCCCTGACAGATATTTGTCTAACCTGTTCTTAAAAACATCCAATGACCAAGATTCTACAACTTTCCTAGGTAATTTGTTCCAGTGCTTAACTACCCTTAGGAAGCTTTTCCTAAAGACTAACCTAAATCTCCTTTGCTGCAGTTTAAGCCCTTTACTCCTTGTCCTGTCCTCTCCTCAGTGGTTTAAGAGAACAATTTATCACCATCCTCTTTATAACAACCTTTTATGTACTTGAAGATTTATGTGCCATCCCCCCCGCATCATCTCTTCTCTAGACTAAACAAATCCAATTTTTTAATTTTTCCTCAGCGGTCATGTTTTTAGATCTTTAATACCGGTAATTTTTGCTGCTCTCTGCTAGACTTTGTCCACATCTTTCCTAAAGCGTGGTGCCCAGAACTGGATACAGTACTCCAGTAGAGGCTTTATCAGTGCTGTGTTGAGTGAAAGAAATATTTGTATTCTTAATATAGAGTTAATGGTCTGCCAAACACATTACACTTGTAAATTTGAGTCCCACAATGTAAAATGGCATATAAAGTTACAAGGTATGCTTTTCTTTCCTCAAAGGATCAACTTGCTGCAGATATGTATAACTTTGTGTCCAAAGAAGGGGAATATGCCAGATACTTTGTCACGGTGAGTGTCCTTTTGTTTGCTTATATTCAGGTATGGTGTTTGTTATATGCAAAAAAAAAAAAAAAATTCATTTCATGTGTTAAACCTTCTAGTGTTTGTATGTGTTCATCAGAAGCTAACAATATTTTTGTTTTTTTTAAAATATGGGTTCTGTTCTCAGTTATTAGAAGCACAAGCAGATTACCATAGAAAAGCATTAGCAGTCTTAGAAAAGGCCCTCCCTGAAATTCAAGCCCATCAAGGTAAAGTAACTTGTGCTCTGGCTGATGCTTCTCCTTGCCTGTGCCACCTCTGCACTATATTCTCCTTCTTACCTTGATTCTTTTGCATGCAGACCCTTTTTAATAAGGACATTATAATCACTTTTAACAATGTTACATTCCCCAACATACTTCCATCTTTTGCTGCTGTGCTCTCGGGAGCTCCTCCAGTCCTCTATTAACACACTAATGTAACATTAAGGGTCTGTCTGAAACCTGAGTGAGAAAGGGAAGACTTTTATGTTTTTAGGTGCACCGGGGTGTTCCCTGGACATAGTGTGACTTTTTGTTAACCCCAAGAGAACTCTCCGAGAGAGAGAGAAGCTAGGATTCTAATTTCTCTACTAGTATGGTGGGATCCAGACCATCCAGAGGTTGCGGGCCTACTACAAAGCGGGTGAAGGAGTTTTTCTGGCTTGCAATGTGTGAGAGGTTAGAGCGAGCATGATGGTTCCTTCTGGCCTTAAGTCTGAGTCTAAACTTTGTGGGAGATGTTTTTTCCTGAATCCCCCTTTCTCTATGCATATGATATTGCAACTACATCCTGGCCCCTGAATCCTGTGGCTAATTCTAAGTGTCCAAGAATGCAAACTACACCAACTATCAGGGTACATCTAAATGAGGCAGCTACATCCGTTCTATCAGGCTAGGCATTAGTCAACTGCAGGACAGATTAGGATTCCCCTTACATTGTCGTAAATATCACCCTTACCAGCATGGTGCCCACTATTGTCACTGAAGTCACTAGCGCCAAAGAGTTTAGATTGAGCAAAGTCTGAGATCCCACTATATCATGATCGGTATCGAATGTGCTGAGACTTTGGCAGAGCATATCAAGCTATGGACCAAATGGAAATACTTAAGTTTTCTAAAGCAAGAACATTTTGAGAGATGATTCTGTTGGAAGTGAGAGAATATCTACATTTGATAGACCTAACGGAAGATGCGATTTGTCAGGCTATTGCAAACTAATAAGTATCTTTATGTAGTGTCATGACAGAACGCTGTGGACAATTGAGATCTGGTTTGTGTTTAAGGGAACTAGATCTGACTGCACTGGCTTGCTTCCTTGCATATTAACCAATTTGTTCAACACTTGAAAGACTAAGTGCTAAGTATTATATAGCAGTCTGTATCACTTCAAAAGCATGCTGGGAGACAGAATGGTCCAGTGGATGCCTGGAACAGACTTGGGTTCTTCTCCCACCTCTGCTCTAAGCTATCGTGACTGAGTGACACTGATGCCTCTGCATCTCAGTTTTCCCACTGTTTGTAAAAATTGGGATAATTATGGCTTGCTTGTCTTTTGTAAAGCACTTGGCGATGGGTGGATGAAAAGGGCTAAATAAATGGTGGGTAGTGGCGGTCCAGCTTTTTTATATTGCATATACGCGGTATGGAAACTAAATTCTTAGAAGAAGCTACAGTGCATCTGCACTAGAATCTTTCAAACCTGGCATACTCTGCTCGTTCATTTTTTTTTTCTGAATGAAATAGTGCATGATATAGACTGACAGCTTGTCAGTGCTTTCTATGCATTTTTTCAATAACAACAACAGAGAAGTGTGGCTATAAAGAGAAATAATTTGCTATAGGGCGCAAGGCACATTGATCTCTTTATGTGGAAAAACATTTTGTGTCAAACTGTTGTGAGGTACTTTGGATTTTGCGAGACAAGGCACACACACGTGGCTGTAGAAAGTAGATGAGTTTATTGGAAGGCCCGGTCCCTCGAATAGGCGCTGAGGGGCCCGATTTTGATCAGCGCGACTGCAGAAAGGGTGCCTAGCACTTCAGAGCCATTGCTAGGTCGGAAGAGCCCACAGACAACCCACAGGTGTGGGCTTAAATACACTCACACATTTGCATCTCATACATACTCATGTAAAGAGCAGCAGGGAGGCAGACAGAAAACAGGCAGCTGCGAGACTGTGTTCTTAGCTCATCTTCGCAGGAGATAATGGGTTGCCGTTACCTTGAGAGCGTTGTTCATGGCTCAGTGCCCGTTCCAGGGGAGGGGCCGAGGGAGCGCTCGCTACTGCTAGGCCCTGCACCGTGACAATGTCTTCCGCTTACTACACAAACTTTAAAAAAAAAAAAAAAAAAATGCGCACACACACACACCAAGGTTTGCAGCCATGAGAAAAAATTTAAAGTGAGTGTGAATCCTTCTTTGGAAAAAGGAGGATTCTAATGGAGACATGGGGCTACTAATGATACGTGTCTAAATAATTGACTTTTTGACACAGTAGTAGGCTTTGTGTTTGCCTTAGCTGTTAACACACAATATCAGCTGCAGGAAAACCATCCTACAAGCAGCTCAGACCAAACAATTTGAACCTATTCTGAGCAAAATTATTTATAAAAGGATTACAAATCTACACTTTTTGGGGTCTCAGAGAATCAGAATGAACTTAATACATTTAAAACCAAATTATGTCCTCACCATGCTTTAGTTGGAACATTAATGTGTTCACTTATACAAAGGAATAAATATTTCATACACTATCCAAGAGAGATGGATCATTATTTTTTACAATCTTAGTAACACCTGCAGGTTCATCATTTTTCTCTTCACTCGTAAACTTAAGGGGCTTTACAAATCAAGGCTCAAAGTTGCAGTATTTTTGCTTGCATCCAACGAAGTGGGTATTAGCCCACGAAAGCTTATGCTTCAAAACTTTATAGTTAGTCTTTAAGGTGCCACAGGACTCTTTGTTACCTCTGCTATTCCAGACTAACACGGCTACCTCTCTGATTCTAGTATTTTTTTAAAAATTCATATCCCCATACTGGAGACTCTTCTCTAAAATTCGCTGGGGAATAATTCAGTTTTATTGGATAACTTGCTCAGTGGTTTTTGTACTCTTTAACTAGACAAATGGACAGAAAAGCCGGCCTTTGGAACGCAATTGGAAGAGCATCTCAAACGCAGTGGTCGTGAAATTGCACTCCCAATTGAAGCCTGTGTAATGATGCTCCTGGAAACGGGAATGAAAGAGGAGGTAGGAACTTCTACTTAATGCGCAGTGGTCTTTCTCATGTAAAAGGCTCAACTCGGAGGAAAAACCCAGTAAAACTATTGAATGGGGAAATAGCAGCTATACCTATCAGTGTGCGCACAAAGGTGTGTAATTGCATGTGGCATTTTGTCCACTGGTATGATCTAAGCCTTCCAAGAGTACATTTTTCAATTACATCCAAGAATCAGATGCAGCTTAACCTAAATGTAGAAAAGCAGAGAGACAGGAAAGGGAAGAAATTTAAAGCATGGTCATCTCTTAGTAGTCCTTTGAGTGACGGTCCCTATTTGTATTTCTGTCATGGATGCACATGCACTGGAGCCAGAAGGCTTTGTAGCAGTGTCCGTTGACCTGCACGTGCGCCATGCATCTCCTTGTGCTCCCAGCCAAGTTTATAATGGGCAGTGTATGACTCCAAGGCAGACAGAGCCCATCACTCCCTTGTTGTCCACAGTGCCATAGCTGCCTATCTACAGAGGACCTGTGTATCAATTGCAGATCAATCCAAAGGCCAAGCACACTCCTGCCAGCGGATCTCAAAATGGATCTCTGGGTGCATCTGGACGTGCTACATGCTCGGACATATGACCACCGGATACGATTATAGCACGTTCTATGCGAGCGCACGCTACCACACAGTCATACATATCCGATGTTCCTGGCAGGACATCAGTTGAGCAGCAACATGGCAATCCATTCACACTTTCACCTCCTACTATGCTGTGGGCCATGCTGTATTACAAACAGCATTTTCTTCTGCATCCTTGTACCCACCTCCTCAGTGATTACTGCTCACTACTCCCCATGAATGGAATACATATAGGGACCACCACTTGAAGGCGAGGTTACTTATCTGTAACTGGAGGTTCTTTGAGATGTGAGATCCCTATTGGTATTTCAGTACTCGTCCTCCATCCCATCTGCTGCACACTGGCATACTTAGCGGTAAGGGGGTCATTGGAGAGCTGTCAACTTACTTGGCAGGGAGCGTGACGAAATGTTGAGGAGCCTTTAGTTACAGGGAAGTAATCTCTTTTTAGTGCAACAAGAGCTGACTCAAAAAAAAAAAAAAAAAAAAAAAGTGCAAAACTGTAACTGCTATGAAAATGGAGTCTTGCTCATAGTACTGTAAGTGTGAAAGATGAGACCAGCTATTGTACAGGTGAATTTGACACTTCAATTTTCATCATGTAGGGCTTATTCAGAATTGCTGCTGGAGCCTCCAAGTTAAAGAAGCTGAAAGCTGCATTGGACTGTTCTACTTCCCAGCTAGATGAATTTTATTCAGACCCCCATGCTGTTGCAGGTAATTTGAGTATTCTGAATCAGATCCTGTATAAACTACTTAATGCAGTGAAGGTTTAACTTTATTTCATGTCTAACCTGGCAGACCTATTACAGTATTTTAAGATATTAGGTATGATCTGTTAATGAAAATAAAATGAACCTTCTATCCTAGCTGTATAGCCTTAGCGATCAAGAGTAGGGGGTGTGTGCCGTGAATGTCTTGCATGTTTATTTTTGTAAGGCCAGAGTAGTGTTCAAAATTCAGAAGGCAGTGTTCATATGAGTGTTGTATTTCTCATGACCGGACTATTAATGATCAAGAGATACTAAGGCATGTGGAGTTGTAACTGTATCTCTTACCTGGTAGCACCATCTTGAGGCTTTATAGTGTGTACTCTTGTCAACTAGATTATTAAATGATCCCTGTAGTGTCCAGTGGTAGGCCCCATTCTGTTAAGTGCTGTACAAATCTATTGAGGGAAAAGTGTGAAGTGCGTTCAGTCTGAGGCCTGGTCCTGCACTGATTTCAGTAGGGCTTCACTGAGGTGCAAAGATTGAAGCCAAGATGGTTTCAAGCAATCTAAAATGAGTCTGTATGATCTACTGGCTAAGAATGTCTCCCAATTTGCAGGTGCCCTGAAGTCTTATTTACGAGAGTTGCCTGAACCTTTAATGACCTATAGTTTGTATGAAGAATGGACGCAAGCTGCAAAGTAAGAGCTCTCCAAATCTAGATATGCAAAGAAATGTGTGTGCTGACTTGTGTTACTGAATGAGGAAAAATGAACTTAGGGAAAGGTCCATAAGTTTACACAATTGTGCTAATTGTCGTTCAACTCCAGCTAGTAAATATTTGTGTGCTGAATTAATCTTCAAACTTTTGTGCATTAGTGTCCTAAGTTGGTTTTAAAAGCAGTAAAATATACTTCACAGTAAAACAGTTTACATTACATTTGAGTATTAAACTACTCCAGGCTCTGTCACACACTATGAGATATGTGCAAAGGGCATTACCTATTACAAGCAGAGTTACTGAAGGGATAAAGAGAAGTTATTAAATGAGTGAATGCAGAGGCAAGAGGATAATTATACATAGGTGGAAGCCTATAGTCTCTGCTTTTCCTTTGCTGGTAGCCGAAGGAATTCTGTTTGCTGATCTAAAAGTTCTCTTCCCCACAGTATACAGGACCAGGACAAGAAGCTGCAAGAATTATGGAAAATTTGTCAAAGATTGCCAAAGCCTAACCTGGCTAATTTCAGGTACATTAAGAACAATTGCTACAGGTTTTTAGCACTACAGCTTCAGTGCTGAAAAGTCTAACCTGTTTCAAGGCTAGGATTGATGAGATATGCATTTTGATCTGGTTTGTAATTATCTGTTTAAGTTCCATTAGGATTGTAAAGGGACACTTGTTTTATCAAGGCACAAAAAGTGCCTTAGTGTCACCATTCCATTCGCTTTTATTAATTCCTTGAAGTGGGGTCACGTAGAATTGTTCCCTACTCTCTAACGCGCTGAACTGATCATAGAAGTGTAGCTTCACTCCAGTGGTGTTTTACATAAACCCAACACTCACTATGCAAGGTTTCTCAACTTCTCACATGGTATTCCTTTTCCTTGAGAACTTCCCAAGCTCAGACACTACACCTGGCTTCTTGCTAAGCAGCTAATCCTCTTGCTATTTCACAGTGAAACAGAGAGAAAACAAGGTCTCTAACTCAGTACTCTTAAGTGCATGATTGGAAAATGTTTACTGTAATATGGTATTCTTTGGCTTTATTTAATGGGCTTTCCTAGTGCTTGATCATTCTAACCTCAGTACTTCACTATATTTACAGCAAAAACTAACGTTTTTGAAGGCATGCTAGTTCCTTCATGCTTAAGAGAGAAGATATTTTCTGACTGTTAGTCACTTTCTCAGTAAGCTAAATTTTAATTGATTAATGAGAAGAAAATTAGTAGCAAACTACTAAATATTAAATGTTAGTCCCATTTTTACCACAGTCATCCTTAGGAGTTTCTGGAAGCTTGACTTGAAATGTTTAATCTCTGATTCCAGTTAGCCACATCCCCTCCAATGAGAGACCACAATTATTATCAGTCATGTGCTAGCAGAGCATTGTGTATAGTGAGCTGTTGCCACTATAACTGCCTAATGACTTGGTTCATTCTTTGTAGGTATCTAATCAAATTCCTAGCAAAACTTGCACAGAACAGTGACATTAACAAAATGACACCCAGCAACATTGCAATAGTGTTAGGCCCCAACTTGCTATGGGCAAAGACTGAAGGGTAAGTTGGCGTTTAAATACTACTACTAATTGTGTCTTCAGTAAAGCATAGAAATAGAGCTGTAAGAGCCTACCCAAGATCTGGAAAGGTCTTAAACAGGCTATTGCGAAATTAATTGTAAAGGGTGGGATTTCAGGAGCATGTCTGCTCTCTTCCTCCAGCAAATATTATGAAAAAGCACACAGACCAGTGGCATAAAGGCTGTGTAGTTTTCAGAATTTTTCCATTCCATGCACTATGTGGAAGTCTAGAATATTCTGGAAAAAGTCTGTGGTTGATGTTTATGTGGCAGTAATTAAGTGTGTAGTGACACTCGTTTAATTCACAGCTTTCGGCATGCAAAATGAAAAAAACGGCAGTATTTTTAACTTTTTGAAAGAGCTTTCTGTATCCAAGATCATGATCTTCTGAATTTCATCCACAGATCTCTTGCTGAAATGGCAGCAGCAACTTCTGTCCATGTGGTAGCAATTATAGAGCCAATAATTCAGCATGCAGACTGGTTCTTTCCTGAAGGTAAGGACTTGCAGTAATGGGAGGAATTCTGTCAGTACTACTTCCATGGTATTCCTGACCTACACTGTTAAATAATTAGGAATATAAAATGTTGATGCACTGCTTTTGTATACATACATGTCTTACAATGCTTTGTCTTCATCCAGATGTGGATTTTAATGTATCTGGAGCATTTGTTGCTTTACCTGCCACTAATTCCAATCACTCCTCACAATTTGGGAGTGAGTATGAGTCTGGGACCCTGGAGCGGAAGAGGCCTGTCAGCATGGCTGTAATGGAAGGCGATTTGCTGAAGAAGGAAGGGTATGTTTAGCTCCTGTAATTTTTTCCAGCCATTAGTCCACACTTGAACTCCCCAGCACTGAGGAGGTTGGAATTTGACCTGTTTCATAGCTCATCTTAAAATAAAATTAAAAAATTGTGGTCAGAAAGGGAATTCTATGGAAATACTCCTAGATAACCAGTGAGTGATTTATTTCCCCTCATATTATTGCAGCCTGAGGAAAGGTCAAAGGTAATGTACTGGCATTTACTTCAAGTTCTGCTCTATGCATGATAAAAGCCAAGCAGATAATTACTGCTTCTGTTTATAATATTCCCAACGCCTATATTTTAGGTCTCAAAATAATCCATTAAAAATAAAAGTACATTTGATAGTATCTATTGCTTTAACTTCTGAATGTTCCAAGGCTTCTGTTTAAAACCACAGGCTGAAGTGGTGTTATCTGGTGCCTTCATGATAAAAGACTTCTGATTTGATGATGGTACAGTATACCATGGCAGATGTGCTGTATTTACCCCCATACAATAACATGTAGTGCATTTGTTATCAGTTTTTCATCTCTGTATTTAAGGGATGTGCTGTTCTAACTCCTTATGCAAATATTAAATTATTACCTTGGTTTTAACTATGGTTAGACACATGCAAATTATTTTATTTATTGCAACTATATGCTAGATTTCTCTACGACTGTCATGTGGTGAATAGTATTTACGGAGGGGAAAACGAGAATCAATTCAAGGTTCGTTCATTCTTGTTTTAGTGGATTTTAACCATGTCAAATTAACTATTTCTAGAACATGCTATGTTAGTTTTTTTTAAATGGCATATGTTGGAATGGCAAAGTTTATCCATAGTTTAAAAAGGTAATAGTTTCCTTCCTTTTTTTCATGCTTTTAACCATGCAAATGTATTTAAGCCTTTCTTTAGTAAATAAATGTTTATCTTGAAGTCTATATGGTGACTTGAAGATACCATTTTAAAATGTCTGCGAAACCCCTAATGCACAAAGTCTGAAGATGTCCTGGTGTCTAAGGAAATTTGTGTATATTTACCAGTATGGTAAAATTACTCAGCATTCAGAGCTCACTTGCATCATTGTGTGTCTTCAATTCGTAATTGAATAGCCCATCCCACGGATGTTTAGTTTACCCTTCTGTGTGAATAAGTCAAGTTGTGTTGCATGTCTTAACAATAGCAGTGTTATATGGGGAAAGGTGTTGCTTTTTTGCATGCTAAGCAACGTGGGTTGCTGTCTGAGTTATAACGTGCAATATTTCTCTTTGGCTTTATTTATCTGGAGTTGGCCTGCATGGTGTGTGTTCACTCTCTCTTCTCTCTAGCTTTGGTGTCAAGGTTGTGGACTTCCAAGTGAATCCTCGGAGATGTGGCACTATAAATAGAAAGCACACATCCCCAGCTTTCCAGCCACCACTTCCACCTACTGAGGCTGGCATGCTGGCTCAGCCTGTAGCAGAGCAGCATTCACAGGGTTCTGTGGCTGAAACCAGCCCAGTAAGTGCAACTTTTGCTCCCTTTGCTGGCACAGCAGAACATTTACAAAGTCAAGGAAATGAGGATGTCAGGTAAGAAGTCTGGCTTCTGTTGGCAGTGGCTTAACAGGCTGCTTCAGCAACAAACTGGTCTCTTGTCAGTATAAATTAATCAGCAGGGTAGTACCATCCAACTTGAATATAGATGCCCTTTTTGTAAAGTGCTTTGAGATATATGGATAAAAAGCACCATACAAGAAATTGTATACCTTTCTCTTTTTAATTGGAAGTTAATTACTATAAAATCTGTTTTACAACATGAGAATTTTCAAGAATTCTCCAGCAGTATACTCTGCTGCCCTCTATTGATCTCTTCAAATCATAATCCTGGAAGGATCTTCAAAACTCAGGCTCAGTTTATTGCTGAAAGCACTAGGAAACTCAGTGGCAATACTAGAAGCCTGTAAGTCTTGGTCATTTCTGTTAAGTGATCTAGATTCATGTTGTTTGCTTTACGTTAGCAAGTATGTTAGCTAGCAAGGAACAGATGTAATCTTAACCTTTACCAGCAAGTCAGAAGTCAATTTATCAGTCTTCAGCATCAGTTTCTTTAGCACAATGGCATGTTCGATTTTCACCACTTGACTGCAATTGAAATGCTATGCAATCATTTACTTTTTGCTAGTCACTATATATTTTGATGTGGAGACTAATGTAGATTTGCCCATTCCTTTTCCCCCTCTAGGGTTGATGAAACACTTTGCTTTTGGTATTCTCCTGGTTTGTCCAAGTGAGAGCTGGTAAATCATTTAAAAGTGAAGTTTGAGAGGATTCGTCTCTTGGGCAACCTCCCAAAAAGTAAAGCAGACCACAGGTGCCATTGCTGGATTGGCTCCGATCAATAACTTCATTGTCCTTTACTGAACTTTTGTTCCCAAGTGACATTCTTGCAGATCTGATCATAGTGGATTAAGTCTCCTAAATTAATAATGCCCAAGATCTCTAACTCTGAAAACATTAACTACACCCAAGCTATTAGCAATCAAGGACAGTACTAGTGGATTCAGAAGTACAGCTGTATACAAGGGGTTGTTCTTTGCCTTTAAGAGAATGTACTGATCTAAATTTATCTACACACAAGCTTTCTTTTGTGAGTGTTAATAAATTCTTTAGTGGAGTTGGATCTTGTAAAAGCTGACACCCTCTCCAAATTCAAGATTACAATCTAACAATACAGACCGGGAAGGGGAATGTACAACATGCGGGCAAAATGATCACATACAGGGTTTAATTTTTTTTAATTGTGAGGCAAGTATAGGGTGTGGGAATTGCAGGAGAAGTAAAACAGCATGTGTGTGGGAAGGGAGGAGGACATGGGGGGGGGGGGGGGGGAATGGGGAATGCATTCCCCACAACCTACACTCCACACAAACCATTCAGACTCCTTGGCTCTCTTCCCATCCTGTTATCCTGGTGGCTTCACTCTTCCTCTGGCCCTGCTTAATGCCTAGATCTTTATACAGCTCCTTTCTCCGCCATACTCTCTCCATTTGTAGGCCCCCACTAACCTCCTGTCTTCCTCTGATGTACCTCAGGGGTGGTCTATTTGGCAGAAGCAGATCCCATGGCAGCTTCTCTGGCGCTGCATGGGTCATGCATGTTTTCAGAAGGAAGCTACTCCTTTTATCAAGCAGTCTCAGCCGTGCCCCCTTCAGCATGGTTTTTCCAGTTCTCCTCCCTGGAGCTGTACTCTGAGCCAGGAGCATTAGAGTGCTTCTCTGCTCTCTGCAGGGCACAGTTTGATATGCTGCAGTATCTGTCAGAGGTTATGTAGTGTCCATGGCTCAATCAGAAGCTACTGTCGTGTTCTCCAGAATCTCAGCTCTTCTTTAAAATGGTGTGTAGCTATTGCATTGCAAGGGAAACTTCAAATGTGAATAAAGCGTAACCAATGCAAAGATGTCAGAGTCTGTTCCAAGGCTCCTGCGATAGCCCCCTAGGGTATGGCCAGTCGCAGCTCAGTGAGGTGTTGAATCGGATGGCCAATGTGGATATCACTGGGCTCATCTGGACTGCACAAAAGGTGGTAGTGGTGGAGGGGAGTTATGCCAAGATGGGTATCTCAATGTCAGCCTTGCATTATAGTTCCTACCCTGAAGTTAAAAACTAAACTCCTAGGGGGTGGGGGAGGGGGGGGTCTTGGGTAGCTACACTGGTAAAAAAAAATTGCTGCTGTCTTGTCTCAATACATTTTCCCCCAGTCAAGCGATGCCAAGAAGCCAGAGGAGCTTACAACTGCCTGCGGAGTATCTGCATGATCTAATGTGTGCAGAGTCTCATGCTGGTGACTCACATGACCTTGTGTGGGCAGAGCTTAATGGAGCATCCCCACTTTTATTCCCCATTCTCCCCTCCTGGGTATATCAAACTAGCTGCTATTTGAGATGTCCTACAATGCTGGGGAAACAGAAGTGATTCTGTTGTTAAAGCCACAAGCCCATGATGACTTAAAGTGGGATTGAATTTTTTTTAGAGTAATCCAAGTGTTTTTTCCATGAACTTTCAAGTTGGAGGTCTGATGAACCAGCCTTAAATGTATTGACTCCTCTTCAACCCAGAGAGAACACAGTTGGTATTAGAACAGTAATTAATGTAAATATGTATTCCGCTGTTCATGCAAGGATGGCTATAGGTTTATTTGTACTCCAGATCATTGTTTGGGAAGACTATATCAGACGTAGTCAGCAGTGCCCACTTAAGACTTGGTCTACACTTGAAAATTAGCTTGGTTTAATTACATCAGGGCGTAAAAATCCATACCTGTGAGGGGCATTTTAAAGTGACCCAAGTCCCTGTTTAGACAGGGTTAGGTTGATGGAAAAAGTCTTCTGTTGATCTCTTGGGGAGGTGGATTTACCCTGATGGGAGAATCCCTCCCATCAGGATAGGTAGTGTCTACACGGAAGCGCTGTGCTATTGTATTGTTTTAAGTGTAGACAAGCTGGAAGGGGACAGCTGACCATGGCAGCTCTAGAGACGCAAAGTATCATTACTTCACTTGTAACTCAGAATCCCTTCAAATGCCATTTTAATACAGGAATCTTTGTTTCCCATGACGCAGACACCTGTATCTGGAATTTACCTGTTTCTACTGTAAGCCCATGAGTTTGGTGCAGTAAATTTGGGAGAGAGGTATTTCAAAAGCAACTTCTGATTCAGGTGTGTTAAATTTTCAGTACCTCAAAGCCCAGGGACACTGCAGCTTCAACTACTCCTCCACCTGTGAGAAATGGTGGGCACTTAAGCACTGTGCAGAACCAGCCGCAGTCATCCAGTAGCTCTAACCAGCTTTGTGTTAGTCAAACACAGAATGCTGCTGGGCCCAGCCCCCACGCAGTGAGACGAGGTATGTTGGATTCTTGTTTGCAGTTTTCAAAGTGTGACAGGACTCATTTCTTAAACATTGTGGTTAAAATATTGCTTCTCACAGCTGGGTGCGTGCCCAAGTAGCTGTTTTCTGGGATCGTTGTCCATTAATTGCACCCCTAGTTTATTTGGATGGACCAATTCTCCACTAAAGCAAATAGTTCAACAGTGTATTTTACCAAAACCTACTTACATTCGTGTCTGCTACCATGGACAAGAATGAAGAATATTGTGACGTTGTCAACAGCATACAATGAGGCAAGAGTTGGCCGCTTAATAATCTTTATGTACATGTCTTGGTAACCAGTATGAAACTACAACAGTAGTAGGCCTGGATAATTTGAATTGGAAAGCGTCTGAGCATTTTAAATGATGTTACTCATTCCCTTGTTTAAAGGTTTTATAACTAATAAATTCTTATCGATTTCTCTCAAAGCTGTTAAAAAGCCTGCACCAGCACCTCCCAAACCTCCACATGGGCAGCCAGGAAACCATGGTTCTGTCGCAGCAGCTCAACTACCTTCTGTTTCTCCAAAACCATCCACAAGAAGTCCTTCTCCTCCTGGTCAACTTACAAACCCAGGAGCAGTCCAGAGCTCCACCTCTTCCCAGGTTTCTGCACCTCGGAGATACTCCAGCAGCCTCTCCCCAATACAAGCTCCTAACCATCCACCTCCACAGCCCCCAACACAGGTTACTCCTCCACTGCAGCCTAAACTAAATAGTCAAGTGTCTTCTCCACCTGCTGTACCTAGTGGCGAACATGGACCAGAACAGCCATCTTGTACTCCTCCTCAGACTCCAACGCCACCTGATACGCCACCTCTGGGAAAAAACAATGCTGGCTCCACACTATTTCCACTGCAGTCGTCTACCCAAGAAACTCCACAGTCTCATTCTCCTCCTCAGACTGGTACGTTACCGAGACCAAAGCCAGTACCAAAACCCCGGAACCGACCTAATGTTCCCCCACCACCTCATCCCCCTGTTTCTCATTCATCTGGAGACAGTGTTCTTACAAATCCCACTCAAACTGCTTCCAAAATAATAACTGGTGAGTGAATTCTTCTTTCTATGCTGTAGCATGTTAATAGATTTTGGGGCTGGGGGAATGTCTACTGCTGTAAACATCAAGTTGAAATATACTGATGAACCTTCTTTGGTGAAATACAAAAGGCAAGCTCAGTTAAGTTATTAACTTACTAGTTTGATTCTGTTAAAATACTTGACCTGCATATTATGGTTTACGAGGTCTCTGCAGAGAACCATCCAGCACTTTCCATGGAGAGGACTTTTTGTTCTTATAAGAATGAATGTGGTTTACTTTCTAAATATGTTTTTCAGCCTTGACAGCAGAGCATTGTTACAGTAAGCAACTTTAAATGGCTTTTCCAAGCTCTTCACATCATGGCAGCTACCATTACATAGGCATGAGTTGCAGAAAAGGCAAATATTTTGAAGGGGGAGGAGGCCTAGCTAAGAAGAACACATTAAGTGTGGATTCTAAGCCAAGATTTCTGAAGTGGCTAATGTCTTTGAGCCCTGACACAGTGTTTATGAACCTGATTTTTCAGAGGGTGAAAAATCAGGCCCCCCCCCCCATTAAGATGTTCCAAATTGGACACCCAAAATCACTGATCGTTATCTAACCCCATGGCCTGGTGTAAATAGCATCCCTGTATTCCAGCATAACGTACCATGCTGATGCTACTCCAAGTATGTCTGCGCTGCAGTCAGAGATGCAAATAACAATAGCAGTGAAGCTACAGCAGCATGGACTATACAAGCCTGTTTGGGGAGCCAGGGAATCTATTCAAATGGCTAATCTGTGCTGCTGTAGCTTCACTGCTATTCAGGCTAGTAAGAGATCACACTTAACTTGGCTATGTCTAGACATTCTGCAGTCACACCTCATTGCAGTATAGATGCATCTTCATGGGGCACAAGGTGGTATTTGCAGGCTCCCACAGGAACTGTAGAATCTGCATTTTACAGATGATAGTGAATTTAATAAATTTAATAATGAATTTAAATCTTGAAGAAAAATGTAACCATAAGTCACAAAACCCAGCACCCTTGAAATGTCGTCCTGCTAAGTCTGACTTTTTTTAGACATTTTATAAAGGAAAAGTAATTAATATAAAAGACTAATGCTTTTAAATCAGCTTATTTATTAATGGTTTAAATCCTTTCCAATGACACTTCAGCTATCTAGAATAAAGACTAATTTTGTTTGGAATGCAAACTATATTCTGTTACCTAATAGCTCTACCCCATGATGCCTTCACAGGTGGGGAAGGTTACTGCGAATAAGGTTTGTACTGATCAAAACCCTGCAATATAGCTACACATGCTCCCGCGCAGCTCTTTTTATTTGTAGCTTTATTTTGTTCATGCGCTTTAAAATGTGTGCTTTTGTCAGATTTGCACAATCTCATTATTACACATGGCATCCAGTTTGTAACAGACATTAGGACCTATGTTTCATTTTGATATTCACTTGCAAGCTTTTTTGAAAAGAATCCTCAAAGTGTACCTTGTAAAACCATGCAAATAATTAACACTTAAACCTAACGCAGCCATTACTAGAATTGCCACTTCTAGTGTTTAAGGTGATGTAGTGACCCATTTTAAATATCCGTTTCCCCCGCCCCCGGTTAATGTTTGCCAAACTGAAGATTAGGAGTTAGCACAGGCAAACTTTGCCATTCATATTTTGTTTCTAATGCAGCTTTTACACTAGGCTTTTGATTATTTGGATTTTGACTGCTTGGAACTTACTCATATGAAGTGCACACTGTTCATGAACGAAACCCCAATGCAGAAGAGCTACTGGCAGCATCTCTTTGCATCGTGGCATGTTTGTATTTGCATTCTGAAAGCTCATTAATGGTGCAACAGGTATTCAACTACAGGCTGTCCAAAGAATAGGTTGTTTAGAAACTTGACAGGTGCCTAATGTAATGGCATAGTGGTGCTGTCTGTTCCGAGACAACAGTTTACGGTGGGCTGAATAAACTGAGGCCACGTACCTGAGTTATTACCCCAGGATGTGGTTATTACAGGATTTATGGACAATGCACCTAAATTAATATTGTACTCAGAAGCTTAATTGTAATTGCAGTTTCTAAATGAAACTACCATAAGCTGGCTGTCAAACTGCTGAAAAGTGAAGGGCTTTAATCTTTTGTCCTCTTCCATCCCCCTCCCTTCTTCACAGGTCAGCCACATTAATCTTTCCAGAATAACAGCAAACTTCTATTTCCAAATTGAGTTGGGAAAATGGTGCTGAGGGGCTGGGATTCGTGCCGTATGCTTGACAGTGAGTTATTCTGGGATAAGAGCCACGCTGACATAGGGCAGAGAGGAAGGGCTGTGCCCTTCCCAAATGCTGGTTTCTGCAGTTTGACTACCTCATTTTGTTTGGGCTTCGGTGTATTTTTCTATATACACGAAGTTTCTTGCTTCATCTGAGGCCGTGGCTTTGTTGCTGGCAAACAGCTAAAAACTGAGTTTTATTAGTCAGGTCAGTCTCGTAGGGTTATTTAGGAATAGCCATGTAATTAAGCAAATCCTTCCCCTTTGGATAATAGCCATTCAGAATACAGGAATTTACTTATCTGTTGTAACAAACGATTATTCAAATGAGGCAGTCACAACAGAGTACAGCAATCAGCACAGCAGAGAGATGTGGCTATATCAGTAATCATAAAATACTCCTACAAGTCTGTTCTGGGGAATTCCATTTGTTTAGTAAAAGAAGCCACTTTAAGAGCACTCTAGTTCTGCTTTTAGTTTGATTTGATCCGTATATATTTTCATCATGTATCCAGGGACTGATTCTGTTAGCTGTGTACAAATGGCATCATTTGAGATAGTGTCAGACTGGAAAAGTTTAAGGTCACAAGTACTAAAGTAATGTAATCATTAGTGAGAAAGCTTTAGCAAACCAGCCAGATAGAGTGGCGGCTGTAAGCCATAGTACAAAAATTTTACTGGCATCATTACATGACTAGGGAAAAGCAGGGAGTGTTTATACTATTGGATTCTATATTAAATCTAACAAATACATGCAGAAAATGTTCAAGAAATCTCCTGGAAGCTAGGGAATTTGGAGAAAAGGCTGAATCTCAGTGCTCAGGTTCACCCCTTGCAAGCCACACTAGGATTGAATCATCCACTGTTTGGAGACTAAAGAGACAATCATACAGATTGTGGTGAAAGATACAATTTCAGCCTTAACACCAGACCTCAAACTACTTAAAAGTTATGGAGCAGTTACTCTTACTACAGGTGCACCTTAAAAGCACTTATTTTAAAGACCACTGGGCTGCTTTCATGAATTGGCTCCTTTGTTAAATATTTTTAACTGATCTATGTGTATGTAGGCTGTCTTAATTTTATGCTTAAAAATAAATAGCATACTAGGGAAAATCAGACTCTCACAAGCTGAAACTATGGAACTTGGATTAAATTAGCAATAAATATCATATTTGAACTGCAACCCCTGAAAAGCTTGCAGGGTGTTTGTTACACCAACACCTTAGTCATGCTGTAGATTTGAGTAACTCTTCAAATCTTGTTTATGATTGTAAAGAAATTAGCTCTAAATTCTAATTGAAAATTTTATTAAACAATCTAGATGTTTGACCTGCATTATTCAATGTGAACTGAAATTGGAAAGTTTAATGGTAAGGAAAAGGCATTTGATTGGCCAAAGACATTGCTAGTTTCATGACTGAATGTGACTAATGCCCACTACTAACCTGTCACCATAACGCCGCTTGCTTGCATTCCGATTAATATAGCATGCAAAAAGAATGGCTCTTCTATTTTATGCTTGCCCTTAACTTAACAAATACTAAATGCATTCAAGACCCGAATGTAGTTCGTGGTTTGCATCACTAATTTCTCCAGTCATATTTTACTGGGAATCCTAACATAAATGGGTTTTATCTCTATTCGGGGCTGTATTTGAAGCTGTGCCTTTTTACTACTGTTTTTTTGTCATAACTCAAAAAAAAAAAAACTTACCCCATCATCCTCATTAACGGACGCCCTCCCTTTTCTAGTCCATCCTTCACAATGAAGTAGTGATGGGGAGCTCTCCTGTCCCATGCCTTCCCCTGGAGGTTGAGACAATCTAACCTGATTCTGCAAAAAAGCCCTTGGAATACTAAACCACTAGTGCAAATTTAATAGTACTAAATTTGTAGAAAGTGTAAGATGCTAAGTGTGTAAGTGCTTCCAGTCCCTGGCCATTTTTAAAAAAAAAGCTTTGTTCATGGACTTGGAAAGTCTAATTGTAACTTGCAGCATTGTAAACATATTGGTTCCAGGATATGAGACAAGATAGGTTCGGTAATAGCTTTTAGTAAACTAACTTTTGTTGGTGAAAGACAGGCTTTCAAGCTAAACAAAGCTCTTTCTCAGGTGTGGGAAAGAAGACCTCTGGAGAGCTTGAAAGCTTCTTTTTCGCCAGCAGAAGTTGGTTCAATAAAAGATATCACCCACCTTCTCTTTACTAGCATTTGAGTCTAGTATGTAATACTTGTGGTGATGGCAGTATAAGAACCTTGTGTATGAGTTACTAAGTCTTCAAAGGTTTACGATTAGCAGCCGTGTTAGTCTGTATCCCTAAAGAAAACAAGGAATACTTGTGGCCCCTTAGAGACTAACCAATTTATTTCAGCATAAGCTTTCGTGGGCTATAGCCTACTTCATCAGATACATAGTCAAAGTTCCTTTAATACTTTTTTTAAAAGTACTTAAAATTGTAATCTTTTTATTTCAGTATTAAAAATTAGTTTTGCTCTACCCTGGAAACATGAAATCTAACTTTTTTTAGTGGTGGTTCACCAAAATATATAACTGTTTACCATGCTGTTTATTTTAAAATCGTGAAGGTTTTTATTGTACCTATATTATCCTTATTCCTAGCAGTTTAGGAGCTTTGGAACTAAGGATAAAAAAGGTACCATTTCACTTATCACTGAAATTCAGCCACTTTATGGATGGTATGTGTTTTCTTCACACAACAGCACAGTTCAAAAATTAGAGAAGGAAATGCATAACTTACTGGCTGAATCTACACAGTGAATTTAAGTAAGCTGGAAGTTCTGTAATTTGGAATCTTTTACAAAAAGAGACATGGGATCTTATGACTTCATGTGGTAAGGACCTAATTAAGCCTTCTGAAAAAAGCTATCCGCATAGGACCTTCGGTGGGGCATTGATTCAGTGACTCTAGTGCCACCTACAAAGAGAGCAGTATCACTGAACTGCAGGAACCTGGATTTTCCAGGCCGTTTTTCCTAACGCCCTTGAGCAAAGATTTAAATACATTTGTGTTAGTGGTGAAGGAGAGGAGTTATTCTCCTAAATTCTAATTCTACCTCTGCCACTGACCATCCCTGGGCCCAGATCTTCCATTTATGCATTTGTAAAATGAATACTTACCCATTGTTTCTGTTTGAGGCTTAGTGTTTGATCTCTTTGAGCTCTTCAAGGGGGGTTTAATTGCCTCTCCATGCCATCTTGAGCCAGAGGAATAAATAATTGAGCTGTGTCTTGAGAAGCTGAAGTGTATGTGACATATATGAACATTGGTTCCATTTCAAAATACTAAGGTGAATGCTTTCTTTCAAATGGTTAGCAGTTCTTCCTGGCTTTCTGCCCTGTTCCTAACAGCCACCAGAACTGCAAGATTGAGATCCCCTCTGTCCCTTTCTAGATATCTCTTTCAGAAAGGGCCAAAACAAAACTCTCCTCTGTCATTGATCAAAGACAAATTACAAGATGTTCCCTACCAGGCATGGGGAAAGAAACCAAACCCAACCCTTTCTTGGGACCATTTGTGTTGATTTTAAATAGTTTCTTCTTCTACCTGTAATAGACACCTCCCCTGGATATCATACGTGTTTGTTACTTAACAAATAATCAGGAAATACTTGACTAATACTCTTCATAAATGCAAAATTCATTCTTGTTTCCTCCAGAGTGGGTTTCTAGAGCAGAAGCTGGGAATCTTAGACAGCAGTGTAATTTGACACTGAAATGTTCAGTTCTTTTTTAGTTTGTTTCTGTCAGGCAGGTGACAAGGATGGGGGTGGCTGGGAGGAGCTACCCAAACCTCATTCAGTTTTTCTGAAGTGGCTTGTGTGTGCATATGCAGGCCCTGAGCTTGCAAAACCTCTAAGCTGTTGTCTTACCTGGATCTGTTCCTTTCGCTTTGTTTATAAGGAAATATACCTGAGATCTAATGACTGCCAGACACCAAACATTTTACATGTTTTGCTTTTTTTGTAGACTCCAATTGCAATGTTCAAGAACCACTTAGGAGCCTCTCTTCAGAGCTTCCTACAGAGTCAGCAAGCAAGGAATTTCACAACCATCTCATGCTTAATGTTGACACGGATACAGAAAGCACTGCTCTGTAAAAGAAACCAAATCCTCCAAAACTTTAAAAAAACCTTTCTGTCCTCATTTAAAGTAGCAAATCGAGACATAACAGTGAAAAGCTTTTTTTTTTTGAAGATATGGTGGAACTGTATGAAGGCTCTACTTACATGAAAGGCAATTTAACCATACAGAAGAAGCTTAATGATCTGTGTCTTGACAGTGGTTTCAAAAATCCTGGATGGGAAGAGTTGATTACTGTGGATATTTACATAGGAAGTTTAATTGCTGCTAATTCAGATGGCATTAGCAGAAATCCCAAAAGAATAAAAAGCAGTGCATCAGTTACTATTTAAAGTGCATGTATGGAAATACCCTACTTAATGTCACTGTTACCTTTGTTCCTAGTTCTTAGACATCATATTAGAAAGGAGATGCCTTGCAAGAGACTTGCCCTCACTGACTTGCTGCAGACTTTTGTTTTTGTTAAAGTATGAACCAAAAAATGCCAGAGTCCTGGTGGTGACTGCTGGTTATCAGTCACCTGTCAAAACTGTGGATGTATTCTAGTGCCTTGAAGGACTGTCATCCTCGAAAGAAACTTACTGTATCTTTAACCATTTTATTGCTACTTTAAGTACTGACCATTATCTGTATGTTATAGCTAGTTATTTGTATTAACCATACCTGCTTTTTATGTGAAATTCATAACTGTTTCAAGGTGAAACTGTGGAAATGTTTATGCTTTCATTTAAATTGGTTGAGTTTTGAAAGAATTTTGAACATCTGTTTGGATTCATCAGTTGAGTGAGCATTTATAAAATTAAAGGATTCTGTCTTTTGTCATTTGAAGTGTCCTTGCATCTTGGTGATCCATAGAAAACACAACAGGACTTGAATGCTGAGCTTTAACTGTTACTCTTTAAGTGGCTACATCTGAGATCGGGCGCCTATTTAATTACTCAACCACAGAAAGTATGGCTGAGAGCTCAACTCCTGTATCTTTCATAGACTGTGCAAGGGAGAATCAAGAAACCTCGAGTGGTCGTCTAGTCCAGTCCCCTGCACTCCTGGCAGGACTAAGTACTGTATTATCTAGACCTGCCCTGACAGGTGTTTAACTTGCTCTTAAAAATCTCCAGTGATGGAGATTCCACAACCTCCCTAGGCAATTTATTCCAATGCATAAGCTTCCTAACTGGTTTAAAATGTCCAACCTAAACCTCCTTAGCTGCAATTTAAGACAATTGCTTCTTGTCTTAGCCTCAGAGATTAAGAAAAACAATTTTTCTCCCTCCTCCTTGTAACAACGTTTTACAAACATGAAAAGTGCTATCATGTCCCCTTCAGTCGTCTTTTTTTCCAGATTCTCTCATAGGTGGTTTTCTAGATCTTAATCATACTTGTATGATAGTCATTTGTACTCTTTTGTATACAAGGTCATGCCCTACCCAGGTCTATGTCTATTTGACCCTGCCTGCCTCTGAATTTTTGGTATAACTCAGGCACAGTGATTGTCATATTCCATAGTTTCACACTGTCCTTGAAAGTCTATTTATTCACATTTTATAGAGCAGATAACACATGACTGACTTTGAAGCCCTTTTCCCGACCCTCTCCTACCGCATAGAAGCTCCTCCTTCATACTTCCACTGGTCTCCAGGAAGAATGTCTGGTTAAAGTGCATTGTCTCTAAAAGATAAGTGTATCCAGCATTCATGGTGAGCTTGGTCACTTTGTTACACATAGAATTCAAGGAGGCCTTGGAGTGTTTTATAAACGATGAAAACATGACCTGCTAAGGAGGAAGTACTTTAGTCTGGTGTATCATGGAAAAAAGTGACAAGGAGTAGGCCACACAGTTTCTGTGAGGAAGAAAAGATGAAAGCCTTAATCACTGAAATGGAATTGAGCGAATATTCATACAAACAGCTGAAAGTGATTTCTTTAATCCCTGCAACTCTCCGACTAGCCCTTAGGGTTAATTGGGAACATGCTGCCACTTATAGGCCTTGCAGGTTACACTTCAGTCCTGCAACCCTCTAGTGGGGGATAAAATGGTGCATTTCAGAATGGTGGTGTCTGCCAGACTGAAAACAAGCTTATCCTAATATAGGTTCAGGAGTAAGGCTTCCCCCATCTACTTAGCCTGACTGCTCCCCACGCAGCAGAAAAGGCCTTGAGCTTCCATTCAGGAAATTCTGAGGGGCAGAGCTAGAAGCAGCATGACAATTTCAGGGACCTGTGTCACTGTGATGAACAAAATGGGCAACAGTTCTTATAAAAGCACCTTTACTTCTGATTTTTCCTCTAAGATTGAGTTTTGCCCTCTTTCCTCTTCTCCCCACCCCCCAAATATGCACAGCTGGCAGGTCTAATCAAAAGCATTAAATGCCCACTTCTATTGAGTCCCTAAAAGTGGAGGAGAGGGTGTTACCAAGATTCTAATCTTGTGTGCCTCAGGCACACAATCACACGCTGCAGCTGGAATGAAAAGCTCATTACTATACTTGTGAAAGGACAATATTAAATATTTTCAGATGAGGTGGTGACTTCATGGAATAACTTTGAAAGGCAGCAGTGACTCATACCCCTATTTGTGCAGAAGAGTTCTTAAAAGGGAAGGAATCTCTTGTTAATAGGTACGCTCAATTAGTCAGATTCTCCCCATTTCACTAAGTGTTAGTATCCCTATACTTTCCCATAAAAATCACCATTATGTGAGCTAGAAGTTTGGTTCAATAAAAAACACTAATCCTGCCCCCTAATAATTCATCCTAACCGATTGCCTTGTAAAACTGCAGAAGTACCTGAAGCCATGGCAGGCTGTAAAGGATTACAATACATTTTCAGAAATGCTTCCGGACTCAAAAATTCTTTTGCCTTGCACAAGTAGTTAATTATTTCAGCTGGGATTAGAAGTTCTGGTACAAGGGTGTGTAAATTGTCACCCAGTCCCTTACTGCTCACCTGTGTGTGAAATAAAATACTTCAGTGCAGTTAGACTTATGTTACAAATTAATTAAATACACCATGGCATTCCTATACCACAACTAAGGGAATGTGCCAAAAGCAGCACATCTGATTTATCTTCCCTATTTACAAGTGTTATACTTGCTCTGTTCAGAACAATGGAGCAGGCTGTGCTGGGTAACAGAATTTAGAGGGTAACGTAGCTGATGAGGTTCAAAAATTAAATTTGTATGGTTTTCTGCTTTTTAATGCAGTCAATGATGGACTGCAAAGCCTGCACCAAACAAGCCAGTGTAGTTTGGAAGATAAAGGTTGGAAATACAAGTGTTTTCATTCCCCTCCCTATACCATTCTAGAGTCCACGTAGAGAGGCAGGTAGATGGACAGCAAGATAAGAATAAACTGGCACCTCTTTGCATTAGTAAACTCAGTTTTGAAAAAAGGTTAATTTAGAATAGTAATGTGAACATTTCTAGTGTAAGTTTCACCTTAAAAGTCTTGGAAAGGTATTTTCCCAGTTTGAGGAGGAGCGGAAGACACTCCGTGACCACCTCTTCTGTCGACTGTGATTGCATCACATCTTCTAGGTACGTCACAGGCGGGGTCACCATTGTGACATACCACTGCAGGAAGAGCTTGGTTGGGATGTTATGTGACACCACTAAAATCTTTATTTCCTGTAGCAAAGCCCTGAGTAAAGAAAGTTAGCCATTGTCTGAATTCCATCACTCTTCGGTCTAGATCAAAGGGTTCTGACAGGAGGCGGTGTATTTCATAAACTGGTAATGTTAATGTTTGATTAGCAAGGATCCATATGATGCAAGCATTTTTAACATCTTTTTTTAAAAAACTTCCTGCCTATATTAGTGATCACCTACCTCTATTTTGGGTCTAACTATTGATATGGTCTCCTTATCTGACCACATCTTAAGATTCCTATCTTGAAGAGTAATTATATATTGTGGGGTGTGGTTTTATATTTATATAATAGGTGTGTGGTTTTGATTGGTAGAAGTTTATGCAGCTGATGACTTTGACATCAGCGGCCAATTATGAAATGAAAGCAAAGGCCTGAGATGTCTTCAGCAGGTTGGTAGTCTCCTTTTCTGCATCTTGTGCTGGGGTGTAATCTCCACCCTGCCACTGCAAGAGCTAAATTAGACCAGATGGGCTCAATCAGGCAATTACCGTAAGTTGTGTGGAGGGAGCTAATTAGAAGGATGCTTACCAGTGAGGGAACAGGCAGGGCTTCTAGAAAGCTAGGAGGGTAGGAGAGAGGAAGCCTGCAGCCCTGCTCCCTGAGGCAAGGGAGAAGATGCATGGTGGGTGACAGCTGTAAAGCTGATGTAGACACACACCTTTTATTGCTTGTTGAGGGTCCTAGACTCGAACCCATAGTAGAGGGCAGGCCAGGGTGTTCCGCTACCATCTGCTGCAGCATGAGGCAGTGAATGGGAAGACTACCTGAGTCACTGCGGGAGTGATGCAGTCAGGGCAGCAGGTATGAGCACTGCATGAGGCTGTTGGTGGCAAAAGACTTTGAAAGACCAACCTCCTCCTCCCTGAGGCAGGAAGCAGCCATGCTGCGACTGAGTGGGAGGAGTGCTGCCACAAGGGAAGAAAAGAAAGGGGGCACTGAACTAGGTGGAGCTAATTGCCAGAAGGAGGTGTCACCCCATGGTGAGTAGAGCACATGACATACCTATATCTAAAAACGTGTTCAAAGCAGAATTTGGAAACTGCACAGCCAAATTAAATGCTACGCATCGGATCTCAGAAGGCAGGAGACCTGCTAAAGAACTATAGTCAAAGGCAAATTGGAGAAATTTCAGTGGAGGAGTTTGCCAACTTTCTTAGTACTCAGTGCCACCTTATCCAGCTTTGTACGAGATCGTGAAAGAGGAAAAGAGCCAGTTCTCCTTGCCCCCCCCCCCCAAAAAAAGAAAAAGGCATGTGGCACCTGAAGGATAAATACAGATAATAAATCTAAATGGGGAAAATATTTTTCACACTAAAATTAAAATATAACCCACCCCATAGTCTCTCCGTGTTCAGCAGGAGGAAATACTAAGCTCTTCATCATAATTACACTAAAAATGCTCTTTTTAACCTTAAATTAATTTTCATTCCTGCATTAAAATTTACTTCCAGCTGAGCTGGTTTCTTTGAGCTCTTCTGAAACACATACCTGGAGCCTTGCTTCTGGAGAGAAGCTAGGTCTTGGAGGATACGATACAATGTGCCACTGGAGGACTGCAAAGGAAGTGGGGTGGTTACAAAGGTGCAGTTTAAAAAAAGAACATCAGATACTATTGGTGTCTGATAAGCTTCCAAGCTGATCCTAGATGCTGAGGTGGGAGCACTGGAAAGTTCAAGTGCTCAGCCAGAGGTGGGGGGCACTATTCCTCCTGGTACTGATGGACTCCACAAAGAATGGTGTCCAGCCTTCTTCACTCAGAGTGACAAATTGGAGGCATACCTTGAATAGAATGGAACAATATGGACAGTCATAGACACACCTGATTCTCGGTTACAAACCCCACCAGTAGGGTTGTCAATACATCGCAGTTAACTCACGTGATTAACTCAAAAAATTAATCACAATTGCAGTTTTAAGAGCACTATTAAACAATAGAATACCAATTGCAATTAAATATTTTTGGATGTTCTACATTTTCAAATATATTGATTTGTTACAACAGATTTCAAAGTGGACAGTGGTCACATTATTTTTATTAAATATTTGACTTTATATTCATTGTGGGGGGAAAAGTGACAGTCTCCCTGACTGACTCTGCCCGACAACTAATGATGCTACTGCTGTAGCTGACCCTGCCTGGCAACTAGTGATAGTATCTCTGTCCCCCTCCCCCAGACAGTGGGAACTGCCAGGGGTCTGGGGCCTACCACAGAAATCGCCAGCAGCATGTCTGCATGTGACTCTCCTCCATGGGCTGCAGTGGGGAGGGGGGGGGGGTTCTTGGGCACAGATGGCCTGCGAGCCAGAACTTTTGAGACCCCTGCCTTAAATGCCCTAGGCCATTAGAGCCTGCCTTGTACTACATTCACTACATCAGACAGAGGTGACAGGGATGGTTGGGCAGATAGAACCGGGGGAGGAGGGTCTGCGCAAAAATCAAGAGTACAGCTTTTGCTGTGGGAGGCCCAAGCTTATCGAATGTATTACCCGAGGAGATTTACTTCACCTACCTCTAGTATATGAAGAATGGACTTGGGATAGAGGAGAAGTACACCTGTGACTGGTTCTCCTAGGTGGAATTTTAATATGTTCTGAAACAGGCTTTCATGGTAACCTTATTTAAAAAACACAGGATTGGCTGTCATGGGAATACAGTGCACAACTTCAGAAAACTAGCATTTCACCCCACCCTCTGTCACTGGCCATCACTAACTAGATGAATGAACTGACTCTAAATCTAAGAAGAAACATTAAAAATCGTCACTGGCTTGGGGGTCTATTCTATTCCAATGTGCACATGACCCAATTATGCATGGAAGAAACAGGACTCCTAGATTTTTCAAAATTGGCTTTGCTCAAGTATCATATTAAGTAAAATTGGGACCAGCTAATCAGATTGATTAGTGGCTAATATAATTAACATAAGATTTAACAATAGGCTTAATCTCAACATGGTGTACCTAAAAACTGTACTACTTGGCATGCTAAGGCACGTGGCAAAAAGTGCCCAGAATTTCCCCTAGCAAGTGTTGTGTTGAAGGCCGAGCTCTGTCTTTGTTGTGGTGGTGGTGGTTTTTTTAACTGTGCAGTGCCCAAAGCCCATACAGGTTGGGAATGCTTTAGAATTAAATTGGTGGGAGTTGTACAAATGCACATGGATAAGAATCCTTGCCTCTGGCTGTTAGAGCTAACTGTGTAGCTATTTAATTAATGGCACCAATAACCACTGCATCCTCATTCATCATGGTATTCAATATACACATCATTTGGTTTAACAGAAACAGTCATAACTGAATGTAGGTCACAGAATCAGTCTCCTGCTTTGAAAATAAAGATCTCCCTGTTCCCTTCAGGGTTGCTTATTGATAGCCATGCCCTCGTTTGCTCCTACTAAGCAAGGACTCTTGTCACGTGATAACTTTTTATTGCATTAGTATCTAACCAAATGGTAAGTTCATCTGTACTCCCACCCTGTAAATAGACTACTGCTTTATTGCCGCTCCATTCTATGTAGGTTGTATGAAGCATTTGCTATAACTGTGTAGTGTACAGTGACAGCTTAGGATGACGGATGCTTAACAAAAAAAAACTGAAAGAAGGGGGGGGGGGAGGAAAATAAAAAGGCCAGGTATGGAATTAGACCTGCTCAATAGGGTGATCAGGCTGACAGCGAGGGGCTGCCCCTGACCATAGCTGCATAAATCTTCAACTCTTACACGATTGTGAATGCATCACACTAACTGCTACTTTCCATCTTTTATTTGAGTTCATGCCAAGTCTGATCTCCTCAAGGACAAAGCCAGCTCCTGCTGGTCTGTAACTGAAAAATCGCCACTTATTGTAAAGGGAGAGAAGAAATGATTTAATGAATCACCGAAACCAGTACCATGGTATGATAGCAGCAGGAAATGTCAACTACTTTCACACACACCTTCTCCAGTTTGGGTTATGAAATAATTGACGGGTTGGGGCTTTTTTTTAACCGTTTGTATTTATTGCTTGTCATACCAAACAAAAAGGGTATGTTGAAAGGTTGCTGTCTTTCTTTAACATATACTGCAGCCGTCCCTGCCCTCTCTGCGTACAGGAAGAATTGGATTTCAATCCAAGTGGTACTGCCTAATTCATAATACTTAGTTCCTTTGTCTTCAAAATAAAATGAGGTCACAGTGCTCATCTTTTTCTTGTTGGGGATGAAGCTGTGAAAACAATGGATTCAGGTCCTCTTCGGCCATGACACTGCTGTGTGCCTGACAATAACAGACATGACCCTGAGAGCTTTGTGGACTTAGGAAGAAAGGGCTGTGAGGGTGGGAAACAGGCAGCAGCCCTTTAAAAGTATGTCTTTTATCTGATATCACAGGGTTGATCTAGGTGTTAGGGATGAAGAAGAATTTATTATTTACAATACTGGCATAAATGAGAATTGTATTTGTACAGCAAGCTTTGTTCTACCAGTCTCTAATTACTTCATCAGTGAATAAAGCTGGTCGGAGTGGTCATATAACTAATTATTTTCAGGATCAGCAACATATCTGGATTTACCATAAAGGCAGTTTAGGTTTATTATAGGATCCAAAGAGGCTGGTGTATTCTCCCATGCCAGGGCTGAAGTGGTCATTATTTAAGTAGAGGTAACAAAGAGTCCTGTGGCACCTTAAAGACTAACTAACGTATTGAAGCATAAGCTTTCGTGGGCTAATACCCACTTTGTCAGATGCAAGCATCCGAAAGCTTATGCTTCAATACTTCAGTTAGTCTTTAAGGTGCCACAGGACTCTTTGTTACCTCTGCTACTCCAGACTAACACGGCTACCTCTCTGATTATTTAAGTATACATTTGTTTGTTATTAAAGCTGCATTGGAAACTCTATCCTCACGTTTTAAATGAACTATATAGCACCAGAAGAGCAGCTGTTTCTGCTGGGTAGCCCTGAAATTTCTCCGTTACTCCTCACCTACCAGTCTGCATCCCCAAGGCAAGTATCTTACAAATTAAACCAGTCAAAAGGCAGATTAATGAAAAGATATTGTACCTGTAACCTCTCGCCTGTCTGTTCTTTCTGATAGCTTGGCAACAAAAAATAACCTGTGCAGCAGGAACTTCTACCCAGGAAAGAAAACCAGATGTGTTTATGTAAAAGCTGTTGTTCCCTGGCACTAATCGCTTTTCACTGTGTACTATGAGGCATTCCTTGTGGCACACTCAAGTATCTGAGCACTTCATAAGCAATGATGAAGTTAGCCTAACAACTACATTGTAGCGGGGGCGGGGGGGAAGAAGTAACATGTCCAAGAAGTAACATGGAAATGGTGGGAACAGAAAGGAATCCAGACTCTTTAGGGGCTGATTCTCTTCTGTCTTGCAGTTTATTTGTATCACCATCCTACCAAGGAGCCTGCATGGAGTCATTTATCCCTGTGCAAGATGGGTACAATCCACTGCTAGTCTGGCCGGGTAGCATTGTACACTGTCTTGTGTAGGGTAAGTGACTGCATGAGGTCATAAAACGGAGAGAATCAGGCCTTTTCTCCCGTTTGCCTAACTTACTCAGTTTCGGAAAGCTGTGTGTGGGAGCAAAATGGCATTGCAAAGAACGAGACCTAGCGACAGCTGGGGCATGAATTTATGAATCTATCATCTCTGCAAACCTTACTGGTCCCCACTCGGAGACCCAGAGTGGTGGCTCCAGCCCCCACTAAGGCTCCCAGGCACCATGGGGGAATGAGTTAGAAATGAGCAGGTCCTTGTTTCTCTACCATGCAGCAGGGACTCAAGGGCCTGGCTGGGCGGCGTTCCAGCCAACAGGCTCCAGCAAAGAGGGGACAGAGGAGAGAAACGTGGTTCATGGCCCCCATGCGTGGTGAGCGGGGGGGACAAGCCTGAGTGCAGGGATGAGGCTGGGGGGTGAGACTTGTCCCTGCCTCTGGGGGACAGCGGGCTACATCCTCTGACAAAAAACAGCAGCAACTGGAGGACAGCCCCCTCCCCTACCCCCAACTACACCTCCCTGCCTCCCAACTACCCCTCCCCGGCTCCCCGCCTCCCAACTACCCCTCCCCGACCCCCAACTACCCCCAGCTACCCCTCCCCGCCTCCCAACTACCCCTCCCCGCCTCCCCTACCCCCAACTACCCCTCCCTGCCTCCCAACTACCCCTCCCCGACCCCCAACTACCCCCAGCTACCCCTCCCCGCCTCCCAACTACCCCTCCCCGCCTCCCCTACCCCCAACTACCCCTCCCTGCCTCCCCGCCTCCCAACTACCCCTCCCCGACCCCCAACTACCCCCAGCTACCCCTCCCAACTACCCCTCCCCGCCTCCCCAACCCCTCCCCGCCTCCCCTACCCCCAACTACCCCTCCCCACCTCCCCTACCACCACCAACTCCCCCTCCCCGCCTCCCCTACCACCACCAACTCCCCCTCCCCACCTCCCCTACCCCCAGCTACCCCTCCCTGCCTCCCCGCCTCCCAACTACCCCTCCCCGACCCCCAACTACCCCCAGCTACCCCTCCCCGCCTCCCAACTACCCCTCCCCGCCTCCCCTACCCCCAACTACCCCTCCCTGCCTCCCCGCCTCCCAACTACCCCTCCCCGACCCCCAACTACCCCCAGCTACCCCTCCCAACTACCCCTCCCCGCCTCCCCAACCCCTCCCCGCCTCCCCTACCCCCAACTACCCCTCCCCACCTCCCCTACCACCAACAACTCCCCCTCCCCGCCTCCCCTACCACCACCAACTCCCCCTCCCCGCCTCCCCTACCACCACCAACTCCCCCTCCCCACCTCCCCTACCCCCAGCTACCCCTCCCTGCCTCCCCGCCTCCCAACTACCCCTCCCCGACCCCCAACTACCCCCAGCTACCCCTCCCAACTACCCCTCCCCACCTCCCCTACCCCCAGCTACCCCTCCCCGCCTCCCCTACCACCACCAACTCCCCCTCCCCACCTCCCCTACCCCCAGCTACCCCTCCCCGCCTCCCCTACCACCAACAACTCCCCCTCCCCACCTCCCCTACCCCCAGCTACCCCTCCCCGCCTCCCCTACCCCCAACTCCCCCTCCCCACCTCCCCTACCCCCAACTACCCCTCCCCCCTCCTCGACCCCCAACTCCGCCTCCCCAACCCCCCCTCCCCACCTCCCCTACCCCCAACTACCCCTCCCCGACCCCCAACTACCCCTCCCCTCCCCCACCCCACCACCTGCCCTCACCTCTCGCCCCTCCCCCACCTGCCGCCTCCACCCCACCCCCGGACCTTGAGCTGCAGCCGCCGCTTCTCCTCCAGGGCGGTGAGCAGGTTGGTCCGCGGGAGCGGGGCGGGCACCAGGGACTCGGCCCGGACCGACACCTGCCTGCGCGACGGGTGGGCGCGCGACATGGCGGCCGGGCCCAGCGCTACGGCGGGGGGAGGGGCGGCCTGCCCGGTGCCGTTACCCCCGGGCGGGGGAGCCGCGAGCGGTGGGGGGCGGGGGGGGAGCCGCGAGCGGTGGGGGGGGTGGTGTGTGGGGCGGGGGGGAGCCGCGAGCGGTGTGTAGGGCGGGGGGGGGGAGCCGCGAGCGGTGTGTGGGGTGGTGTGGGGGGGGGGGGAGCCGCGAGCGGTGTGTGGGGCGGTGTGTAGGGCGGGGGGGGGAGCCGCGAGCGGTGTGTGGGGCGGTGTGTAGGGCGGGGGGGGGAGCCGCGAGCGGTGTGTGGGGCGGTGTGTAGGGCGGGGGGGGGGAGCCGCGAGCGGTGTGTGGGGCGGTGTGTAGGGCGGGGGGGGGGAGCCGCGAGCGGTGTGTGGGGCGGTGTGTGGGGCGGGGGGGAGCCGCGAGCGGTGTGTGGGGCGGTGTGTGGGGCGGGGGGGAGCCGCGAGCGGTGTGTGGGGCGGGGGGGAGCCGCGAGCGGTGTGTGGGGCGGTGTGTGGGGCGGGGGGGAGCCGCGAGCGGTGTGTGGGGCGGTGTGTGGGGTGGTGTGGGGAGCCGCGAGCGGTGTGTGGGGCGGTGTGTGGGGTGGTGTGGGGAGCCGCGAGCGGTGTGTGGGGCGGTGTGTGGGGCGGGGGGGAGCCGCGAGCGGTGTGTGGGGCGGTGTGTGGGGTGGTGTGGGGAGCCGCGAGCGGTGTGTGGGGCGGTGTGTGGGGTGGTGTGGGGAGCCGCGAGCGGTGTGTGGGGCGGTGTGTGGGGTGGTGTGGGGAGCCGCGAGCGGTGTGTGGGGCGGTGTGTGGGGTGGTGTGGGGAGCCGCGAGCGGTGTGTGGGGCGGTGTGTGGGGTGGTGTGGGGAGCCGCGAGCGGTGTGTGGGGCGGTGTGTGGGGTGGTGTGGGGAGCCGCGAGCGGTGTGTGGGGCGGTGTGTGGGGTGGTGTGGGGAGCCGCGAGCGGTGTGTGGGGCGGTGTGTGGGGTGGTGTGGGGAGCCGCGAGCGGTGTGTGGGGCGGGGGGGAGCCGCGAGCGGTGTGTGGGGTGGTGTGTGGAGCCGCGAGCGGTGTGTGGGGCGGGGGGGAGCCGCGAGCGGTGTGTGGGGTGGTGTGTGGAGCCGCGAGCGGTGTGTGGGGCGGGGGGGGGTGTGAACTCTGCCAAGGGAACGTGTCACCCCCCCCCCCCCAGCTGAAGCCGGAGCCCCCCGGCCCAGCCTCCCTTGCAAAGCCCGGCGGGGGGCGGGGACACTCCGCCCCCGGCCCCGCGCTGGGTCCTTCCCCCCCCCCCCCCCCCGATCCCAGCAGCGCGTTTCCATTAGTACAGCCCGGGACCCGGCCCTGCGTGCTGCGAGGGGACCAGACGCCCCCCCCCCCCCCCCGAGTGCGGGGCTACAGCGTCCCTGGCCACCGCTCCAGTCACCGTCCTAAAGAAACGGGGTTTAGTAACACTGGCAAGGGATTTGTAAAGGGACAATACAGGGCGTTGCTCATAAAATACTCTGGTTGTAATAATAATTTACTTTAAAAACATGACCGGGACACTATCGACATCTCCTGTACACATCGGAGAATCTCTCTGTGCAGGAATCAGAGAGGTAGCCCTGTTAGTCTGGAATTGCAGAAGTGACAGAGAGTCCTGGGGCACCTTAAAGACTAACTACAGTATTGAAGCAGAAGCTTTCATGGGCTAATACCCACTTCGTCGGATGCCTTAGCCCACGAAAGCTTCTGTTTCAATACTTTAGTTAGTCTTTAAGGTGCCACAGGACTCTTTGTCACTTCTCTATATGCATGTTACCAACAACACCTGACATTGCCTGAAGGATTTAAGGAGCCTAATATACTCTTCAAAAATGTATATGAATTTTAGTGCCAACTGTATTGCAGAAATGCCACTGGAACCTAATGAGCTGTATAACATAGGCACACAAACATTTATTCACCAGATATGTACATACATTTTTGTGTAATGTTTTGTTTTCCTATATGCCAATACTGTCCCCATCATTACAGTATCTAAGTACCTTGCAAACATAAATATTGATCCTGACTGCACTGTTTGGAGGTGGGAAAGAATTATTACCCATTCTTACAGAGGGGGGAGTTAAGGCACAGAGAAATTAAGTGCTTTACACAGGTCAGACAGACATCCTGAGTCTCTAGTGCTTTAAGTGCAAAACTATCAAGATGTGAAACATAACCAAACAAACCTCTTCTGCTTTCCAAACCTCCCTCAACCCCTTTTGCACATATAGCCTATCACTGTCAGGGGCCTGATCTCATTGGTGCTGAGGCAGAAGATAAAGAAGCTCAGTAACTCTCAGAAGCGAGTCCTTCGTTAATTGTAACTAAAATACTTAATTTTTTCCCTATGAAATGTAAGAATGGATTACAAATCACACTGAACCATCATTGATTATATTATTATTTACACCAATCTTAATTGGGGAGCCTAAAACTAGTTGACGGTGTCCGTTGAATCATCTGGCAAGCTGCTATGCAAAGTAGCCCCAAAGAAAGATGCCGGCACATATGCAAAGTATCAAGTTGATGTTCAGAATGTGTTTTGCCAAAGGCCGCTCCTCCAATGAAGCCACAGCAGGTTCAGGGCTGGCAGGAGCTGTGTTCTCAGGAGGTTGTTCTTGTTTGCTCTCCATCCCACAGAGCCACAAGATGGCTCTCATCACTTTAGACCTTTTCTGAGTACCAGTCACACCTACAATGATAGTAATTAGTGAGGTAAAAATTCTGTCCATGGAACAAATGCCAGTAACACACCAGTGTTACAATCTTGTACCAATCATTTTGACATTACTACACAAACTTATCTGAACTCACACCCTGCCATTCCAAACACTTTAAGGAATGGTATCAGTTAGCCAAGTCTAAAAACATGGCTGTTTCATCATTCATTTCTGTATGCTTGAACCCACTTTGGGCCACGGTTAGGGCTTGTGAATGCAAGTTCCCCCAAGTCTACTGAAGATTAGGGCATGCAAAACCCAACAGTAAGCAGGTTACAGGGATGCGTGGGGGAAGTGGGGGGGAGCAGGGAGGAAGTTAGAATGCCAGTCACAAAAGGCTAAAGTCCTAGCAGCTGGGAATCAGTAGTCCAGTGCATTAACTCATTGCACCACTTCATACTAATTTAATTGCACATAAAGGAATATGCGTCGGCCAAGGCTGCAAAGTTACCTAAGCAACAGTATAAGTTTTTCAAAACCTGACAATCATCTCTAGGTGCATGAGAAGTGCAGGGTGAGGATCTAATACAAGTGTGTACCTAACACTGGTACATCAATCTGCATTAAAAAAAATATATTTGCAAACTCTCCTTTGCAACCTGCCAAGAGCTCAGCTCAGGGTTCTGTGTTTCTCCTGCCACTACAGCTGGTCAGAAAATACCAATGAAAACAGAAACTGAATTTTATGAAAACTTTGGCAATATTTTTCTATTTTCCAACCAACTCTCCTTGCAGCAGATACTAACAGCATTACTCCCTAGTACAGAAATAATGGATTCCTTGCTCCATTGAAAGGATATGTGATACCAAAAGATACAGGCGAAACATAGCTCTGAACTTTGGTCTTTGTAGGTAAAAGTCTTTCAGTACAGTACCTTGAAGATACAGAAGTCTGAAAATAGCAGGAAGATTCATTTCACATTTCCTGCCTCTATAACCTTTACAAAATGCATAGGATTGATTTTAATTAAAGCACATGCTGTATATAGTAACAGGGCACTTACTTGTATTGTCATTGGAAATATTTTCAGGAACCACACTAATATCAAGCTGGGCAGGCGGGCACTCAGACTTAAATACGCCACTTCTAGTATCAGGAGAAGTACTGACTGGTGGGTGTTTCTTGGCTGGTCGATCCCAGCGTGTGAACCAGGTGAGATGACTGATCTGGCAGCATGAAAGCATTGTTAGAGAGAACCGATCCTGTTTGTTTAAGGGGGATACCTCAGCCGTAAGGCAGCTTTGAGGAGTTCTTACATGTTCTAAACACTTGGGGCCAAATTCTGGTCCCTTACCTGAACAGCCCTACTGGAGCTGGGGAACATCCAGTGGTGATAAGGTACTATGGAAATAGATATGAGGAGGCCAAATGAAACAACAGAACAGCACTAAAAGTGCTGTTTATCCAGATTAAACCTTGATCTGAAACTTGCTTGTTTTACTTCACTTTTATGTTCCTGATGATGATGGTTACTACTAGAACTCTGCTGTCATATAACAATAAAAGCAGAGAACAGAGTGTATATGTTTTAAAAGGGCTTTGTGATTGTGACGGAGTAGGAATACTGCGGGTGTGCCTCAGTTTCCCATATGTATTTCTTAAGTGTCTATGTGAAGGAATAGGGGCTGATAGTGTAAGCAAGCAGGCAACGACCTCTCCCCTCTCTGCAGATGTCCATACCTGAAGCGGTAATCTGACTCCCAAGTGTTGGAGGGAGGTCAGGTGACCTGGCCTGGGGAGGGGAGGGAGGAGGGGCTGGAGAGGGTGAGTGTCAGTTTGGAGTCTGAAGCTGGCTGGGCAAAAGGAAGGAAGGCCCAGGCAGGGTCTGGCCTCCCTGGGCCTCCAAAATGGACTCAGCGGAGGGGTCGTGTTCACTTTACCTAGAGTATGTTCCTGTCATCGAATAAACCTCTGTTTTACTGGCTGGCTGAGAGTCACGTTTGACTGTGGATTTGGGATGCAGAATCCACGGGCTCCCCCAGGACCCTGCCTGAGCGGGCTCGCTGGGGGAAGCGCACGGAGGGGCAGAAGGTGCTGAATGCTCCGAGGTCAGACCCAGGAAGGTGTAAACGGGACCTCTAAAGCTCCTAGCCTTGGAGACAGGCTGTGTACGGAGAGAGGACGCTTTCCCTCGGGAGTCCTAACTGGCTTCACAGGGAGCAGGTTCAGGTTCCCGGGCACTCCGTGACAGTGATGTCCTGTCATCTCCTATTATCTAGGATATCACACATGGATCCAGCACTGTCTCTGTATGCATTGTGGAGTTAGGCAGACTGGCAGGATCCAGAGGAAGCAGGCTGGTTGCTTCTACTGTGCTTAGACAAGCCCTAGGTAAGGGATTCCATAAGGAAAAACCATCTCACTAATCAACTGCAGTTCTTTGAGAAAGTTAATGAGGTGACCCAGTGACCAAAGCCTCTCGGACAATAATATGATGAAAGAAGCAAACTTGTCATGGATTAAAATTTACAGACTGGGGTTTGAGATCCTTGTCCAGAGCATCCAGGTGTTGGCCACTCCTGGAGGTGGGATTCTGGACTTGAGGGATCAGTGCTGTCTCCTAGCATAGCAGGAGGCAGGATGCCAGACTAGACAGACCCGTGATCTGATACAGTATTGTGCATGTTCTCATGTGTACAGGAGGAATGAGACTGTCCATCCTCATGGGTGCATAATGGGGGCCCATACTGGATGTCCATTAAAAAATAGTGAAAGAAACCTGCTGGGGGAGACTCACCATTTCTTCCGAGGGAGGTTCTGTGAGCAGGCTCACGACCACCACAGTGACTGTCGTGATGACACTGAGGATCATGGAGAAGTACAGATAGTGCACGTATCTCACCACGGCCGGCCGGTGGTCTGGCTCCCCGCACTGGGGCTGCACGTAGATAAAGTCCAGCACCAGCCGGATGAAGCCCAGCAGCATGCCAGTCAGCAGGCCCCAGAACGCACCCTAGGAAATGAAAATCATTCCTTGATAGAACAGGAAACATACGGAAATCACCTCTGGCAACGAAGCCCAGGCTGGCTCTTGGGCTGAGTGCTGGCAGGAGTGAGCTATGCTACAGTCACAACTGTGACAATCTGATCAGTGCAGTCTCTGGGGGGAGGAGAGGTTTACTGTTCTTTGGGGAGGGTTTCTGAGATCCCCTCCATATGCTGTTCTCCCTCCCCCCCATGGTCTATTGACCTGCCCTTCCGGTGGAGGAGAGCCACTCTCTAGACCTGCTGGTGCTGTGCAATAGCCACCAGATCCCACCTCTGCAGCACCACCCACCTCAACAGTCGCCCTAATCACGGGCTGCTTTCATTGTGGCTGTTGCTTTGCAGGAAAGGCTGCCCTGAGGATGCTCCAGAGCCGGGATACAGCCCTTCCCCAGCCAGCACTGCCCTCTTTTGGGGGTTGCATTGGCCAGCTCCAGTTTCCCGAGGAGTGGAGGTTGTGGACATCTTGTGTGACTGCAACCCCCACCTTTCCCCCTCCAATTTACTTCACGTCCTGGGCGACATCAGTGCAAGGCCATGGCTTGCAAATCTCTGCTCCGAGGTTTGTGAAAGGCACCTGGCAACCTTTGCCTTCTCTCCTCGAGCAGCTGAGGGAGCTGCCTGGGAGCAGTAGGAGGTACACTCCCTACTTCCTGGGCTGAGTGGCCTTGACAGGATGCTCCAAGCATGAGTGTCGTCGCCTACAGGGGAGAAGCAGAGCAGCGACACAGTGCAGCTGGTCTAGCTGTCTGCCTCCTTGTCCATGTGGACAGCGGGAGGACAGGCTGAGGACGGTGCGTCAGACCCTGCCAAGTGTTACCTTTTCATTCGTTCTCTTCCAGAAACAGCCCAGGATGAAAACCATGGCGACCGGGGGCTGTAGGTAGGAGCTGATTGTCTGGATATAAATGAAGAGCTGCCCCCCTTGGCTGGCCTGCACCAGTGGGATCCACAGAATGGACACCAGCACGAGCAGCAGCACAAACACCCTGCTCAAAAAAAAGACAGTGTTACTGCTGGCCTTTGCCCCTTCCTCTCCGTGTGAGTCTCCCCACCCAGGCGAGCCTCCCTCCTCTCTCGCAAATCTGTGCAACAGTGCTCCCCACCACCCGGCCTTTGTTCATCTGTATCGCGTCCCCTTGCCCGTCTTCCATCAGAGTCCGGGCTTACACAAACACCCATATTTAGATGCCGTTGCCCTTGTGTGCCTTTCTGCCACTTCGGCCTCCTAAATCCTGGGTCTGCCGCTATAACTTACATCCCTTCACCGGCCCTATTCATTCTCCTGAGCAACCAGGGAAAGAAAATGTAACATTGGCAACAGGAAAAAATAATACCATGGGCTGGAAGAGCCAAGTTCTGCTCTCAGTTAGTGCACAGTAGACCTGGAGCAACGGTTTGAAGATGAAGGGGTTGCTCTCAGTTTACACCAGGGCACCAGAGAGCAGAGTGTGGTGTGAAGATCTCCAGGACAGGCTCTGTGATTTAACAGGCTATGTCCTAGACTGAGTTCCGTACCTGCCGACAAGCATAAGTTCCCACTCAGAAGAACGGGGCCGGATGTGCCGCCAGAGATCCATGGTGAATATGGTGCTGGAGCTGTTAAAGATGGAAGTCAGCGAGGACATAAGTGCTGAAATCATCACCGACATCATGAGGCCTCTGAGCCCTGAAAACAAAGGGAAAGGCATGTTCGCTCTAGTGACAATGTACAGTCCATGTGCGGAAAGTGCTAAGCGTCCAACTTCACCCCCCATCAGCCAAACCCTCCACTAACGGCTGCAGCTCCCCTCTGAACTCAGCCCATCCTCTGTTCTGAGGGACTGACGCCTACACTGCCCTCCCTAGAGTCCTGGACAGCAGGTGACCTCACAGGCCATACGAACTTGTCAGTCTTTCCTCTTGGACCACTATAGCTCTGTCTGCATGGGCAGAGTCTTTACTCTCCTCTGTAGCTGGCCAACTCAGAGAGGCAGCTGAGATGCAAGGAGGAGACCTGATCCATCTGCTCACTCCTGTGTGATAGTGAGTGTGCTCCCCTTTGGGTTACATGTAACTCAGTGCACTTGGACACTACGATGTCCTCATCTTTTAGGGAACTGGTCGTGCCCAGGCAATAGGAGTAGAGTTCCTGAATGCTGGATGCCTTGTTCCCCAGCAGAGGCCTCTCCCAACAGCTGTGCACCCAGTTGCATGTTATTCCTTTTTCATCTCTCTACCATCAACCCCAGTATCATGACTGTAGTTTATTCGTCTCCCCGTACATTTCCTACAGTCTGTGTCTTGGTTGGCGTAGGCCCTGTCCATGTTAGTTAGTTGCTGTGAAGTTCCTCACCTAGAGGCAGCAGTTCTATGACCAGTTTGGGATAAGCAATATCAGAACAGCCAGATGGGTTGCCACAGATTTTCCGACAGGTTTCTGGGTCTGCACAAGCCACCAGGTCTACAATAAACACGGGGGAGAGTAATCCAATAGTTACAAGAAACAAGTATGTCCAGACGGTAACCGTGGAGTGAAACCCATCCAGCAGATAATGAAGCATATACACATTCACAAGAGCAGCTCTAAGATTCCCCTTTCTTTATCTTCTGTGTAAAACATCCGCCAACTGAAATAGGTTTAATCAAAAGATTTCCTTAACAGCTCATTGGTCTTGTGTGCCTGACTCTCTTCTCTGAAGCTGTTCTTTATTCAAACTAATGTTGTTCACCACGAGAAAACACTGACTCCCTCCAGACATGCGCTAACACCCAAAGACATGCAAGAATCAGAGAGGTAGCCGTGTTAGTCTGGAATAGCAGAGGTAACAAAGAGTCCTGTGGCACCTTAAAGACTAACTAAAGTATTGAAGCATAAGCTTTCGTGGGCTAATACCCACTTCGTTGGATGCAAGACATGCAAGACATGCAAGCTCACTGTCTCTCTCTCTCTCTCTGAGGCTTAGAACTTTCAGGGAGCAGATGTTAGGATTTTTTCTTTTCAATGCAAAAACATGGGGTCCAGAGGGAACATCATTGGGACAGCTCTTAAAGCTGGGTTGCTACAGGAAGCACCTGAGACCTGGGACTTGTGTTCAGGATGAAGGGGTGTGGTCCCTGGGGAGAAAGGTGAGTGTAGATTAATAGTGTTAACGGGGAAAAAATCTATTATGAACTGCAAGTTCATGCTCCTGGCAATTGAGCTGCTACAACCTTTTAGCTTATTCTGTAGGGTCTGTCACTTATGCGCTAGGTAGAAATCACAATCTGTAGTGACAGACGCAAGGAATATTTATCTTCTTCAATTCTTACCTGGGAAGAGAACCCGGCTGATCATGCCTGGCATCACCATCATGAAGAGAGGCAAAATTTTCAGATAGGAGGCCAACAACGAACCTCCTTTGGCATGACAGAGGTTTTTAGCTGCAAGAGACCTTTGAACAATGACCTGTAAATCAGGAAGACAGTTTGATCCAGTGCTTTGCAGAAAGAGTAAATAGATGCAAGAAGATGTGATGTATGTTTCTATTTATAATTACACATGCTGGTTCCGAAAGCACCATACTGGACCTCTAGGGCCAGACTCTGTTCTGGATTACATAGATTTAACTGCGAGGGAATGCAGACCGTCATCATGATGAAGGATCTGATCCTGCAAAGTGCTGAGTGTTCTTAACTCCCAATGGCTGCTCCAAACCTTGTAGGATGCTGCTGCAAATGAGCTAACTCACCTGTAGTGCTTTAACTAGCCGCGCTTCTTGCCTTTATGCAAGGGAACTCTCACTGTGTTTGTTCTTTTTTGGACTCTCTGTATCTTATGCGCCTTGACATGTTTTGTCAAGTCAACAGGACTACTGACTCACAAACCAGGGCACATGGGTAAACTTGCTGACATCCCATAAATTAACCCTCCCACTGTAGAAAGAGTTTGGTAAACAAATTCCTCAGAAATATCTGATATGGATTTTGTTATGATTCTGCTCTTCCTGGCACTGCTGTTTACAACTGGAGATACAGCCACTGGAGCCCTGCACATCCTGAAGGGGGTGGGTTCACACATAATACAGACATGCTCACTTTATAGTTTGGGGTTACATGCCCCTCATGTTACATATCTGACTTCAAATGAGCTCCAAAACTTAGCTACAGGTGTCAAGTTTTGTCTGGTTTGAGGTTGAAATAATCAGATTTCACATGGTTTGCACAGAAATAGTAAACCAACCCAGGTTCTGGTCTGAGTCTGGGTTTTGTAATGAAACTCGGCCTTAGTTGCATGCCATGAACGTTCTACATGGTTCAACGGCCAGCCAGGTGGCATGTCTCAAAACCCAACCTGAGGGTTAATCTTGTGAAGGAAACATTGATCTACCTGATCTGTACACCAGTACCACAGAGATGGGATGGTCATTCCAATCAGAACTCCTGGCCAAGGAAGGTCAGAGGTGACAGGGTCTCGGAAAATGTGGAAGGCATCTTCTCTTGGTAAGCCACAGCTACTGTTTCCTTTGTGGCTACTAGCAATGGCTTTAAAGTATTTGGCCTGCAAACTTTCAAGCCCACCAATTTTAACAAAGCCTAAAATGGGAATAGGAAGCAGTTACCACATTGATCAGGTTCATGCTATTATTTTCACTCTCAGCAGTTTGCTCTGTATGATCCCAATTCAATGTCCACTGAAGTCAATGGAAAGACTCTGATAAACTTCACTGGGAGTTGGATCAGGACCTACAATGACAAACCTGGTTTAATACCATACGTTATCTGGGTAGAGGAGGTAGTTGTCTGCTTTGATATGAATCTCAGACCTCAGAGTGTTTTCTGTTTATTTTATGTGGGGTTCTTATCTTTCATGGAACACCCTACACTTTTAACCCTATAAAGAACTATCACAAGATTATTTGTATAGAAAATATTCTAACAGGAATGTCTGTTTCACAAGATGCACTGAATAAATGTTAAATGGCTTGGACCAGTGATGCATATTTGCAGTGATTTGGTATAGGAACAAATGTATTTTTAGCAGTAAAATCCCAGAGAAGTACTCACTGAACCCCATAAGAATTAATCCCCCAGCCAGCATGATGACAGTCTGCAGAGTGTCTGTGTAAATCACAGCTGCCAGGCCACCTAAAGGAGAAAAAAAAAAATCAGAGGGGCGAATTTGTCGGGATCTGGGTTTGTTCTGTGTAATAACGTCTCCTCCTTTGCAAAAGTCTGTTGGCCAGTAGCATAGTCAGAATGCTTTGCCTGACACAATGGGATGTTTTGTGGGTTGTTTTGACCACTTTGTGGGATGGTTTGGCCAACTCCCCTGGCTGATACTTTGGCTGAAATGTGCATGTTTGAACCACAGTGAGTCAATGTTTTGTCACTAGAAACCCAAACTCCAGAAATCTCTGCAGGAGATGCATTGAAAACCGCAAGAAGGAAGGACCCAAATGAAACAGAAGCTGCTTCAAAAAGACAAAACAACAAAAAGGAAGTTGCTGAATGGCCCATGTCACTGGGAATGAGCGCTGCAAGAAGATAAACTTCATTCGTGTTGGACACACATTTCACTCCCTTCATGGCACCATTTCCATCCAAGTTGTGAAGACATTTCCCACCTCACCCTGCCGAGTGCTGTGTGTGGCTCTCACTTATATACCCATAAAGCCAGAAGGAGGAAAAGTCCTGAGCAAAAACCTTCTGTGTGGTTCCACTTTGAGCGAGAGAGTGCTGTGCACAGATCTGGGCTGGCATTAAGCAGGCTCTTTATACCAACCTTGTAAAATTACACTCACCCGCTCTCACCTGGAGAGTCATTTTTTTGACAAGTACGTTACTATAATTAGTTTTTTCATTATAAACAGTCGTCTTGGTAAAGGGCAGACAGAGAGATGTAGTGCCTCAGCTAATCAGAAGGAAGTACTTTATAGAACAGTACCTTGTGGAAACTGCTAAGTGCTTATTACCCAGGGAGATGGATGGTACATTGTACGGCTGTTCTCAACCCATTAGCAAAGATGGATGAGATTGCATTCCTATGACCTGAAACACAGAGACGCACCTGCAACCGTGTAAACAGCAGTGATTGCCAGCAGACCTATGACAGCAACATAGAGGTCCCAGCGTAAGGCTTGCTGAATGAACAGGGCCCCAGCATACATATCAACCTAATGGGAAAAGATATTTAGAAGGGTTACAATGGGGACAGCTCAGTGCGTAATGCCAGTCAGCTGCATGGATGCACAGTATATGCATAACCAAACCTTGTGTTTCTCAAGGACCAACCTATTTATTCTCTTTTCATGGCTCCCTGTTTTCTATCAGTCTTAGGGGCTGCTCCAACTGGCAAATCAACCCTAACCTGGCCTCACCTCCTTCTCCACACTCCTCATTAACAGCCAAGCTCAATTTAGTTTTGAGATACAGTTTAATGAGGAAAATGCTTGTTCTGCATGGCGGGGCAGAGAGTTTTCCACTGAGAGAGAGCTGAGTTCAAAGTAGAAATTACTTTTAGTGGTAGTGGGGGTCACTTCTCCATTCCTCAGGAGTAGGGGGCTCAAGGTGAGAGTCAAGGAGTGAGGGGACAATGAGGGTCAGAAACCGGAGCTGCCATCTGTGCTGGAGCCCTATGCATGGGGAGTTAATCTGAGGACAGTAGCCAACCAGAGCTCCAAGGGTTGGCATCATGCAAATTCCTTTCCTCTGACTGGTGTTGGATGAACCGCAGTAGGGATTTTCACCGTGTGCTGTTATAGAGCTATGGGTTAGGAGGAGCAGCCTCCTTGTGTCCCGGTGGCCTGAGGCGGTTGCTCTGCAGCAGAGTTAGATATAAATGCAACCTGCAGACCATGAAAGCATGTAGATGTGCAAAGCCCTGATGACTTTGGCCAGCTGTAAATAACTGGGCCTGTCCCATTAGCCAGCAGCCGGGGATTGGAATGATCCAATTTCTCTCTCAGAAAACTTGTCATCAGAGATTTGGAAAAAAATAGTTGATTGTTTCTATTAAAAAACAACAACCCTACCAAGGACCAGCCACCTGGCCCCAGTCTAACACCACAGGCATCTTCAGTTTCAAGGAGGGAGGGGGCGAGAGGCATGTGCCAGTCTACCCTTCCTACTGCTGCCTATGAAAGGAAAAACATCCAGCTATGAGTTTTTCTTCTTCTTTTGTCAATTCAAGCACTACCTGGTGGTTAATTAACAGCTGGCAAGGCCCTGCACAAAGGGTGAATACATCACTCATTTAAAGCATAAGCAATAAAGTACTAAACTAGGCAGCCAGCAAGCTTGCTCCTTCTGCCAGCAAGAGGGTGCATCCCACTCCCCTATGCACCTATATCCTGCTACTGTCAGAAGAAATGTACAGAGAGGACAAGCCAAATTAACTGAGCAGATGCCGAAAAGTCTCCAGTGAAAACGACTCCTTCCCCTTGATTGGACTGGTGTGCTTTGATACATTACCAAGCTCTCCCTCTGACAGCAGAGAACATTCAAACCATTTATGGCAAAGCTCATGGATCCTGGGGTTTGGCACCTAACATCTTGAAAGAATTGAAATCCATCCCTTTTCTCCACTCTTCCAAGACATTTTCATAATATCACTATCACTATAGCAGCGAGGGGACCAGGACTAGGTTGCACTTCTGAGTCCCATAGATTAATACAGACATACTCTTTCAAACTGAATTCTAGTCAGTCCTCTTTCCTTCTTCTTACTTACTGATATTTTGGTGAATATATAGATAAACAAATAGAGAATTGCCAGGAATATCTGTATTCTTTTGCCACCAAAGCGTTTCTGCAAGTACTCGGGCATGGTTGTAACCTGCAGGGAAGGAGATTGTATCAGAGGAGGGAGACTAAATAACTTTCTCTAAGCAAAATATAGAGGCATTGGTACAGACCTTGTGTGGTTGGCAAACTCTGGCCTGTTGTTGTGTCTTGGCATATTTGCTGGGAAATGTCTGTCCCTCTCACACAATGAATGGTCACCAGTATTTTCCCTTTAGGGTCTGGCACAAGGTCCAGTGAGGTTTCACACCCTTTGGAGACTGCAAAAATACCATCTGCTCTGTTCCCTACTTCATCTGGGAATTGTGCTCCCCATGTGGTTCCCCTGGCCTAACCCTACCTAGCAGTTCTCCAGGCATCACCTGTCCCCCTGACTTGGTAAAGCCAGCCTTGCCCACAGTCGCTTGGCAGTGTCTCTGGAATGTCAAGTGTCACGTCACCACAACCTCTCTCCTCATCACGGTGTCAGGGAAGCACCATTTCCACCTGAACTTTAGCCTCTGTCCCTGATGTCTCATTTCCGAGGAGGCGGCAGCTTTGGAAGTAGCGTTTGCTCTTGGTGGTGGGACATGGCATTGCTCCGATGGGCTCAACACGAGTGAGTCCTCCCGTCCCCTCTTCCACCCTTCTCAGTTAGTACATCAAGAGAAGAATACCCCTGTGTGTGAGTCCTGGAACGCTGCTGCTTCAGGAACTTTACCCGGGGCACAGGCCGTTTTAGTAGGTTCAGTATTTAAAAACCCAACCATTTAAAAGGATGTTAAAAAAGCAAGTCACTGATACGCATAGTGTGGCCCATTGACTTACCCCAGCTGCTATGTAAATAGGAAGAAATAGCCAGGCCAGCACCAAAACGCAAAACATTCCCTGGGGAGGCAAAGGAAAGACAGGTCAGCGAAACTGATAAATGCTGTCATCAGCTGGCTAATGTCCATGCCTGCCTCTATGTGCGTGTACATACAACTGTCCAGCTGTGACTCAAACGCGCTGTATAGCTAACAGTCATTCTCTAGCTCATGTAGTAGGTCATGGGGTTTTGGATCTAAGGGCTCTGAATTCTAGTCCTGCTCTTCCTGTGAAGTTTCAAGGAGCTGCTGTCTGCAGCATAGTGACAACCCCAAAGACCTAAACAGGCACAGGCTTGTTACAATGCTGACCAAGGATGTAATGTTGCCCAACATTAGTGCGCCTGTATGAGCTGCAGGGCCGAGCAGATTGAGAGCCCTGACTCTGATACGTTAGATCAATCTGAACTATCCGCATTCATTAGCATAATAAATATAAATATAATATAAATTAATTCACATAATTAACTAATATGGATACAGCTCCTGCCTCTTACATAGCTGCAGATGGAGCCATGTGGGTGCAATGTGGTAAAAGCTAGAAAGGACCAAGCCAACTTTAACGACATCGAGAGCGGCTTCTCCAGTGCAATACTTACGTTCCACTCGTATGCCGTAGCAGCGATGCCTGATGCTGCCCCGGATCCAGCCAGGCCTATGAAATGCCCACTCCCAACATTACTAGCAAACAGGGATGCACCCACCTGCAGAGATAAAGAGGAAGCTAGTTCTGTGTATGGCAAAAGGCATCGTTCTCAGACCCTGGGAGGAGCGGCTAGCCCAACGGGGTGAGGGGGGGGACCCTCGGAAGTGGGTGATATATAAATAAATGGAGTGGGCCAGTGTCTCCCACTGCACTTAGCTCTCCATTGGATCCGTTCCATGTAGACCTTGCAGAGCCCCAGTTCCCACCAGGCCAGACTGCAGTTTCCTCACAATCGGTGGGAATTGAAATCCCCTCCCTCCTAGCCCCTGCTGCCTTTTCTCTTCACCCCACTCGCTCACTGACACCCGTACTGCTGCCAGACCTCATTCCTTCCCTCCTGCTCTGTCACTCATCTGGGAGGTTGCATGGAAGCAGCCCGCTTCCTTGCTGCGGCATCACGGTCCCTCCACAGGGGAGCCTCAAAGACAAGCAAAGGGGCATGAGATGAAACAAAGAGAAACACCACCTGATCAGTGAGCTGGTTATGGCTTTATTTACTTCATCATGATCAGCCCATCCCAAATCAAACCCCTACCCCTAACAGAGCAGCTAAATGACCCTTCCTCCCCAGAGACCAGCCACCCCTGTTCCGGAAGCCCCAACCCAACGTTTGAGAAAATAGATGAATCTTGCAAGTCAGCAAACAGTAACTATCTTGGTGCAGGAGACGGGGTGGTGGGGGTGGTGGGGAGCTGTAACAGGCATATTATTGGACGGAAAGTGCCCCCTCCCCATAGGCTTTGGTCACAGGCTCTCCTGTTCTGCCCATAGAGAGACATGCCAGTGGGACAAAAGCACCATTCAGTCTCACTGCGACATAGCAGAACAGGCAAGTTGATGGAGACACTTACAGGCCACCAAACCATCTTTCCTCCAGCCAGGAAATAACCCTTCACCGTGCTTCGCTTTGTCTTCCACATGGACTGGGAAATCAGAAAAACAGGACAAAAGCTTTAGAACACTCCAAGTTCTGCTCAGGACATTACAGATCACAGCACTTTCCACAGAGGGACATTCTATCCTGTCATCCCCACGGGACGCGGGCAGAATGCCGCCTCAATTGCTGCAGCTGCAGGATCCTGTGTGGCAAAGATCTGAAATGAGGGACACCACCATGAACAATAGTTGTTGAGGGAGGAAGGGAACTGCCACCGTGGAGAAGTTTATGTCTGTATCACATGCAAAGTTTTTCACAGTCTCAGCTTCCTGCAATCAATGTCAAGATCACTCCAGAGACACAAGGAATGCAGGCACATTTGGGTCATTGATTAGAGACATCACTTGTTCAGATGAACCTGAGAGGGATACTCAGTGCTAGACTTCGAACTCTGGACTGTCACTTTTTATAGTCTTCCTTTATCGGAAATCACACTACACACGCTGTGCCCCCGTATCGGGAGAGAGCAGCAATTCCTGTCCAATCTTGTGGCAGCTGGGTTGGCCTTTTCCTGTGATAGAAGCCAGGCCAGAAAGTTGATTTATGGCCGAGCCACAGTCGAAGAGTACAGTACTTGTAGTTTGCAGGATCTGCGATCAGAACCTTATTGTCAAGCCAATATGATTTCCTGGATAGCTCTGTAGCAGCCTAACGTGTGTTGGATTCTGTATCACCAAACATTGGCAATAATATGATGTTGTATGTCTACATCTCTTCCATCAAAGGACCCTCAGGTGTTTAAAAAAAACATTAACCCTGAACAGCACCCATAGGAAGTGGCTGAGATTATATTCCCAGATCTGAGTGAACAGGTGGGAAAAAAACAAAACACTATTGTGCGTTTTGATTTGGACAGTTGATGCCAGTGGAGTTAGGCCTGATGAAAGCCCAAGTAAAAAAAAAAGAAGTGCTACTTGTGCAAACATTAACTTTAAATAGAACAGAACACATAAGAGAAGATCTAAGAGCATCTCCTTACCCACAGTCCAACGGCCAGGACGAATACAAAGTACAGAACAAGAACAACAATGTCCACAGGCTCCAAGATCTGTTGGGGGAACGTGTTCCAGCCGGGAGTGACGGAGGGCGGAGTGCTACCAGGGGTCTCCATTGCGTCTCAGACGGATTCAGTTCCTCTCTTTCTTGATGCATTTATCTGTTGAAAAGTGGGATACAGATTTATAGGGCTCATGTTGTTACGGCAGCACAGTGAGGATGCTGCCTCCGGCCTGAGTTGGGTCAGCAGGGGATGGTGTCTGAAACGAGTGGGTGGGTTTTTCCTCTAGGCAACTTGTGTTGTGCAGCAGCTCCTACCCCGTGCTGTGGGGAGCAGAGCAACCACTGCCAGATGGGGTGGGAATTGGTGGTCTGGAGGGGCCCTGTGGCTGCAGGTTTGGCAGCATTGTATGCACTGACCTTTGAGAGAAGCCGCAGCCACAGAAATGCCTGTGAATAGGCAGAGCTGAGCAATTCCTTCCATGGAAACCAGGAGAGCGGGGGTGAATGTGAACGCCAGCATCCCAATGGCTGCTTGGCGCTACCATCAAAGGGCCCGACCCAGATTCCAGGGCAGGAGTGTGGGAATCTCTCTGCTGGCCTTTCCTTGGAGCTGGACGTGGGCCCAGGAGGAGAGAATGTTTGAACCACGTCAGAAGTGAGTCCAAATGGCTGGCGTCCAGGCACTGCCCGTGCCATTCCCTTACCACCCCGCATGGCAGGAGGGGGAAGTGGGAACGCATCAGCAGGCGCCGAGACAATGTGCCCCCAGCAGGGCCGGGAGGAGTGCGGAGGCACCAGGCACCTTGCTCGCGTTGTTCTGTTGCTGTGACAGGTTCCAAAGGGTTAGGTGCTGGTAGCTCTTCGGGGGCTTCCACAAACATTCCTCCCTCTGCCTGCCACAGACCCACTCCCCAGGGAGCGGGAGGGGCTGGTCTATTGGTTTGTTTTCCACTTAAACAAAAGCTCTTTCTTGTAAGCCCGGCCCAGGGGGAGGGGACGCAGGAGGGTGAACAAACCACTGAGTGTCCCGCCCGGAGCTGTCTGTGCTGGGATCTGAGAGCTTCGCTGAGTGCCCTGCAATGTCCGGCTTGTGCCATTTGGAGCAAGGGCACAGAGCGAAGACCTGGGGCCTCCCCTGGGGACGAGCTCAACAAACCGACCGTTCGGTAGAAGGGCGTCCCCTGCACAGGCAAATCATTTGCTCTGCGGAAGCACAGGGGGAGTCCAGGACAAGTCCTCTCCCCGAGGCCATAGCCAGAGTAGGGGCAACGAGAAGCAGGGAGGTTGGCCCCAAGCAGCTTCCCTTCAGTTTGATGGAGGGGCTTTAACACAGGTTTCCCCGTGACCACCCAGCAGCACATCACTGCCCGGCTCCCTAGTGATTTACCTTTCCTTTCCCCGCCGTGCCATGCAGCCAGTCCCTTTGAATGAGGACAGAGCTTCCCTTCTTTGGGGCTTGCCCTCAAAAGCTGGACTGCAGGGCAGTCCTTTCCAGGCTGGCCAGATCCAACGTTTGCTGCTCCTCACTCCCTCCTCACACGCAGGCTGGAGTCTTTGGCCGCTTGTGCCCAAAATGGGGCACCTTACGATGCCTCCGGGGTGTGGGGAAAAACCAACACTCCAAGCCAAACAGCCCCCGAGTGTGCGCTCTGGCCCAGCGCTCAGCTCCTCTGACAAAGAGGCTCTTATTGCCTGGTGCTGGGTAAGTGAGGAGCCGACAAACAAGTTCTGCCTCAGAAAGCCCTGAGGAGGTGACAGCCACAAGAGCTCCTTATCCGTGGGTGTTAATTTCACCACAGCCACTGGCCTCACCCACTTACCGATACAAGGAAACAAAGCAGCCTCGCCAAGGGAACAGTCAGCAACGACCAGTCCCAAGCAGGACCTTCTCCCTAAGGAATGGCTTGGAATTGTCCCCGGCCACGCCTGTCTCTGGCGCGGTTAGTTTCTCATGCCTGGGTGAGCGGAAGAACCCAGAGAGCGTGTGGAGTCTCAACAGCTTCTCCAACACCACCCCGCACCGGGGCAATGCCGTCCAGTGTCACATGACAGCACAATGGAGTGGTTTAATCCTGTCAGCCAAATATCCAGACTTGCCAGCTCTCGCCGGTGCCTCTTGTTGGGCTCAGTCCTGCTTCAGGAGTAGCAGCATTTGGTTTGTGCAGCTGGAGGAGGGTTGAATGGTGAGCACCACTCCCATGGAAGTGATGATCCATTACCTGCTTTCCATCTCCAGCGTTTTAACACATCCTACTTACTGTTACTTCTGTCTGACATGCCTGTACCGCCTTTCATGGAAAGCATTTACCATAGTAAGGCCAAAATCACAAGGGATGCCCAGGACCATCAGCGGCAACTGAAATCAACGTGAGCTGCACGTGGTCAGCACGATGCAGGATTTTGGCTTTCTGGACTGGAGTCGCTTCACCCCCAAATGCAGCTGTTCGTAGCACGCAGCCAACGCTGCAGTGTTACTTCACAGCAGTAAAGAAAGGAAGTGAAGATATATACTCCAAGTGGAATGCCAAGAGAATTTAGGTCGAGTGGTAGGTATTTGCTTACTGGTCTTTCCATGGGATCCCTTGTGGGACGGTCTGCCTGCGGGCCGGGAGAAGTTTAGTAAACTCTGATGCATCTGATTTCAAATTCTATGTGTGCCTTGAGCCAGTGGAAAGTTTGACTGTTTTGCTCATTCAGCTCACAACCGAGTCTCCCGTCGTTCCCTTGGCATGACCTGCAGTGGTTCGCTAGGCAGGGATTCTGAGCAAAGAACATCTGTGGCATTGAAATGCATCTGTGGAAGCCAGCCCTTTATCGATGGCCTGGAAGAGAGGGCAGCCCACGCCGGGATTGTATCACTTCTGTTGTTTCTCAAGTAGGATTTTTAAACATTCCTAATTCCTTTCACCTGCTAAAAACATCACAGACGTGGAAGGGATCAAACTGAATCCACAACTGATTTGAACCCACCTACCGAGACCATCCCAGACAGAAGCAAGACACTGAAAAGAAACTTACCATGTTCAGCTGGGTCCCATTCTGTTCCCTTGCTCTAGACACCACCGACCAACCGCCTGCCAGCCCACAGGGCAGCTTAAATATTGCCAGGGAACCAGGACTTGCCAGTGAAGCCGTTCACAGATTCACAAGGAATGTGTAGGGATCCTTAAACTCATTAGCCCTAGTTACTGTTTCTCCTCTCTCCTCTGGTGGGAAGACTGCTATTCTCACTATCAGGGCTTGTGGGGTCAAACTCCAAAGTGTGTGATTCTCTTAAGCAATCATTCCAGCTAGAAGAAAGATGAGTTACACTTAGGAATGGGCTCTGCCAACCCCCCACGCCCTCAGGGGAGCTGACATCCAGCTCTGTACAGTCACAGCTAAGTCCTCGATCTGTAAAAAGCCGGGGGGAAATCCATCTCCTCTTCGCCCCACAATCTTGGGGCAGGATGAGTGCTCAGAACACAAATCCAAAATTTGGATATTAACTTCTCATCTGGATCCCAATCTGAATCTAGATTTGGCTTCTGGTCTAGGCATCATCTCTGACACACACATATTACAATAAATAAACCACTAATATCAAATAGTAGATGGATTTAAAACGTTAAAGAGGGACCGGAACTCTCCAAAGCACAGAGACACTGCAGCAGGAGGTGCTATACAACAGATACTATCGCTGGCCTGTGGCCAGGCAGGCCCCAAGTGTTGCTGTGTGTTCCCGTCTCAGCCAGAAGGTCCCAGGGCACTACATGATGTCAGAGAACAGGTTTGATTCAGAAATAACCCCCTTCTACTAGGGCTATTCATAACACTGGCATTAGCCCATTCACATACCGGTACTTAGCCCAGGCAGGATCCTCTTCCTGAGCTGTGGGGTGAAGCCAGGATTTTCAAGTGTTCCATTCTCTTAAGTTATGTTTTACAGGCCTTTTAGCTGGCACGGTCTCTGTTCCACTTTGACGCTGTGGTGGCCATCATCGCCTGAGAGGATGAGAGCTGCTGGGATCCCAGCTGCCTCCCATAGCGTGGCCTCAAAGAGTGGGAAAGCACTTTCCCCAGGGATAGATCTGACGAAGCTTCACAGGACTCTAGGGAACCCTTCTCATCCGTCTGTTTCACTCGGTCATTGACTGGCTAATTGAACTAGTGCTGCCCACTCTGGTGATGCTGCTGCAAGTCTGGCCGTATTGGATCTCTCTCTTAAAGCTCCTCCGCTGGACCCGAGAGACGGCAGGAGAATCTCAGCGTTCATTTTGATAAGAAGGCCAGTCTGCACCAGCCCAGGTGTGAAGAAAGGCTTGGAACTGTGACTTGAGTGAATCCCAAAGGCTCAGAAATCAGAAGACAAAGAAGAAGTTTGTGATTTTGTCCCCCATAATTTTGAGGGACCTGACTCATAGTTAGCAATATTTGAATTGGATTTCCTGGCATTCAATATCTGTGATGTGATAGAATCGAGTCTGTAACCAGTGACAGGCAAATCCTCAAAAAGCTCAGACTCCAGCCGCCAGGTCCTTCTGCCAGCTTCTAGACCCTTGTACCTACACAGCTAAGCCTAGGCTGATTTCCAGCCCTTCCAGTTTGGAGCTGGGCCAGAAAATGCCTTGAGAACAGTCATTTCCTCTGGGGTTTCTCTTCAATTTCCTTCACAGCATCCACCGCCATGGTATCTGAGCCCCCGTCTCAGTGCATGGGACCCCAGGAAGTGCAGGGACTCTGAGTCCCTTTAAAGGTAGCTAGAGGAAAAGTTCAGGTTTGGCGCGGTTTTGGACACCAATGCTGGCCAGGTGACATTTTATCCCAGCTACTCTGTCCACTCTGTCTGACTGAATCAGACTCGTCTCTGCTGTGACTCCACTGAGGCGATTCAATTTTTTCTAGAATTTCCTCTTTTGCTGCAGGAAACAGAGAAAACCGAACACACGCCAAGGTCTGAAATCGAACCTCAGCTGAGCTGGGGATGATTCTGTTCTCCGTGCAAGAGGGAGACAGCATCCTAGAGCTGAGCCAGGCAGGGGAGGGGCCAGGCCCACAACAAGGTGTGTGACACTGATCAGGAGACTGACTGCTTTGTGCCTCAGCCATTTCGTATTTGCTTACGAGAGGGGCCCGGTCGCCAGGCAGTGCGGGCACACGCTGGTAATGATTAACCGCACAGGGCTGCAGGGCCAGCTCTCAACTGATACTTTTCTTTCGAGAGTGTTCGAGGTTATCACCAAAGAATCAACTGATCTCAAGAGCACGTGACTTAAGTTATGCTGAGGTATAAGAACCAATTTCAGCCTGTGTCAGAGCATAGCTGCAGTGGTGGCTTCAGCATATTCAATGGCACTCAGTAGCTCACCTCAGCTGCAGGTGTTCTCATTAATTCAGAGCACTTTTGGAAGTGCTCCTGGGTATTTAACAGTGGTGGGTGGGCTCTTCTAGAAAGTGCCGCTGCCTCGGAATGTCGGAGATGTGCGTGAGGCAGGCGGGGCCACCTGTCAGCTGGCCGACACGGGTTCTGGAGAGCCGGTCTGTTCAGTTAACGGCTGTGAAGGGCCCCGAGAGTCAGGAAGGAGGCACATTTATTTTACCTGTACATGGCACCGAGGGCTTGCCCAGCGAGTGGATTTTATCTGTGGCATTTTGTAAAACTCTTTCAAACTCAGTCTACACTTTAGGCCTATGCTGAGGCTTCATGAAAGGCCTCATTGCATATACGTAATGGTTTAATCTGAGAAAGAGTCCTGCCAGCGGCGATGGGAAATCTGGGAAATCAATCACTTGGTTTATTTCCTGCTAATGCAAATGAAGCAATTGCCACAGGAGAGAAATCTCCTGGGAACATGAGCTCAACCTGCCTCTGAGAGGATTGCAATGCGCTGGCTCATGCTTGCATTAAATAATTACCACTCAGCAATGCAAAATGGCAGCACTATATTAAACCAAGACATACCAGCTTTGCTCCCCACCCTACTCTGAGCAGGGACTGACAGGAAGCCTCCTGCAGAGATAATTATGCAATTATTCCTTCTGTTCTACTACTGCTATTGTGAGGGTTAAACAAGTTAAACCTCTCCCTGACTGGGACAATGATCTCTCAAGGGAATAAGAAGGGCCATATAAAATATTCAGTCTTAAGACCTGCAGTTATAAAAGCTGCCCTCCACAGAAATACATCCCTCTATAAGGCTATTGTGGAAAACCAGGGTGTGTTACCTATAATGGATTCAAATGCAATTGGGAGGCAGAAGGCAGTAGCTTTATTTTGGGAACAGCACATAGGTTTTGGGTAGAGACTAAATTGTGACTATACACATAGTCCTGTTATCAAATAATAGAACCATATCTCACAAGGTCTGGTTCTCTGAAAATTTTCACATAAAAATACCATCTGGAAACAAAGCGATTGGAGTTTTAGCTATTTTGTCAAGTTACAACAGGTAGCAAAGTCTATGTACAGCATTTTCATTAATGACAGTTTCAAAATAACCTCAAACAGTTTAAATACATAATATGTGCTCTAAAAAAAGGTCAACTATACACAGTATGCAGCATCTGAAACACAGAATGGAGACAAATATGCATTGTCCTATCATAAATCAAGAAGAAAAAACACAGATCTGACAATGCAATGTTTGGGCATCTGATAATACGATCTAGAAGCTACCTGGCACTTAAAGCTGTAAAAACTGAAAACACTTGTGGAAATATACATCACTTTCTACAGCAGGGATTTTTACAAAATACTGAAAACAAAGGATTTGATGCACATAAGGTCTCCTGTAAATAATGCACCAGTTGGTGATTCTCTCCTTTCCTCACAGGCTGTGATAGAACCTCTCTTGCTCTGGCATGACGTGAGGAGAAGCATTTGGATGAGAAATGTTCCCTACGCTCCAAGTGTTAACTGGAGTGTTTCAAGGAGCAGGATGTTAGAGCACATCAGAGTTGAAAGGCAATGACTGCTTTTTGCACAAAATAATGCCCAACAATGTGAATGCACTGATGCTCCTTGCTGTAAGGAGCTTAGCAAGCTGTATTCCCGGGAGGCACATGCGCAGACCACAGCAGTCTAGGAGAGCACTCATCCCAGAAGGACATCTCAGATATAATTAATTTACCTAGTGAATAATCAGAGGCTGCCAGAACAATGGAGCATGGTGTGTACAGGTCTGCAGTTCACAGAATACACTTGGCATGAAGGACTGATTGAATCCTCCATTATGTCAGATGTTACCACAGAACTACAGGCCCTCAGTAAATGATTGAAAGGTACAGCACATACTTGGTTTCCTGCTGGGCTCTCTGGCTAGCCTCAGAAGCTACACTGCAGGGTGTTAGCTGCTTGAAGGAATCCCACTGATTGCTAGACGTTTAGACTGCCAAGGGTTTTATAATTTCTATGGAAGCTTCAAAATGCTCAGTGAATTATGTCTCCTGGCAAGTACATGTAGATCTGGGGAGGAAGATGTTAATTCTCTAGAAAACTGTCCAGATCCATCAGTCATTGCCACACACCTAAGCAAATATGACACAGCCAGGAAGGAATTTCAGGACTGTCCCATTGTATAAAGCAACTGGATGGAATCATATTAGATCCATTTGGGGGACAAAGTGGATACACCATGCACAATTCTGGGAAGTAATTTCCTGACATCGTCACTGACCTTTCACTGCTAGGATCCAGGATTAAAGACTCTGAGCCAAACCCTGAAGCGCCCTGACTCAACCAGTGAGGGGTCAGCGGGAGTTCTGGCTGGGTAAGAGCTATGGAAAAATTAAGTGCCGGCTGGTGGGTTCGAAGGTGCTGCAGGGTGAGGAGGAAATCAGCTTGACTCATCAAAGGTTCCTCCCAAGGCTCCCCGGAGAGCATGTTCCAGTGGCTGCTCCATCACCCATTCAAGGGGTATGGCATGTGCTTGCTTCTGTGCCCAACCAGCTCTCGCTCACTGGGTATGGCCCTCTCTTCCTCTGCCTCCTTGGGAGCAGTGCCTGTGTCCCACAGTGGGAAAATGCTGAGCCCATTTTGTGGGGAGAAGAAAACTCTTTGTGCACCCACAACAGAGTCCTGGGCAGGGATCGAGGGTTTACTATTGCCGACATGTACAGATTCTGAAAAATACAAGGGGGGTTCTACATCTGCAAACCTGATTCAACAATACACTGAAATCTAGGGCACTAAAAGTAAGCTCCTGTAGTGAGGACTAACACAGTGTTTGTCTTAACTCTGTAACCCTGCCCCACCCCTACACCCATCCCAAGACCCATCCATGGTGCCTTTTCACAGACGTTATTCCTACAGCGTCCAGATTACCATTAAACAAGCCCCTTTGCCTTGGTCCATGGTTCTGATTGGTGCTAATATGACAGAGCATATTTACAACCAATAGGAACCAACTGCACTTTGTTGGCAATAAAGTGTTGCCCCAAATGTCACAAGTCCATCACCAGGCGAGGGGCGAGGTCATCCTGGGACTGCGTTGGCTTTCACAGGCCTGCACGTCACTGAGCGCCCGCTGCAGGGAGAGAAGGAAACAAAACAAGGCGCGTCATCAGGCAAAGCTCTCTGTGGCCAAGGAGACTGTGAAACACACAGGACTGAGCTCTGCCCTCCAACTGCTCCACGCAAATTCTACCCAAGTCAACGAGTAGTGAGAACGAGTGGCTGAGGGCAGTAAACCCAGTTGCAGGCACGATGCCAACTAAAGAGAGGATCAGGCCTATGCCCAACTTCCCTCTTCTACAGCAAGTTTAGTGCTGGTGCCGGGGGGCGCTGAGCCTCCGAGACTGACGTCCTCTCTTCTTCCGCAGAACTAGTACAGCATGCGCTGGGCGAAGGCAGGTTTCCTCTGACAGTGCCCTGCGGGAGCGCTTCAGGGCTGTCTTGGGAGGACTGTCTGCAAGGATACCTCTGTCTCTGCACCTTTTCCATGCTTAACCTTCTGCTGGGCCCACTGGCAAGGGGTGCCAGTTAATGCCAAGTCTGCTGTGGAACTCCCTGCCCCTATGCTTAGACTCAAGCCCGTGATCAGTGCCCTTGACAACAGCCCATCACATGGTAACAGCAATTGTTTCACTTTCCATCTGGTCAGTATTCACCGCGGTGACCCAGAGCTGAAAGGCTCTGAAGTATCATCCAAGTCTCCTGAGCCAGGCAATTCCTGACTTGCTTTTCTTTAAAGATTTGGATTTTACTCACATTCAGAGCCAAATATTGAGCTAAAGCTAAACTAAGCCCCACTAGCAGGTGATGCAGCAAAACCCATGCTGGGCCTTTATGGTGAGACCCCACCCATGTCTGCTGGCTCTGCAGCCATACAGCTCACCTCAAACTTGCTCATGAACTCAGCAAAAATGCCAAAAAAAGATTCAGATGAGGTCATTTTGGAGTCTTCCCCAAAAAAGGACAGCACTTTGCCGAATTCCTCCATGGCCTTATGCTGCAGGTCATCCAGGGACCGTATGGTGGGATGGGCGCTCTCCAGGAAAGACTGAGAGGAGTGGTTTAAAGGAAAACGACACCATATTGTGAACAGATGCTGCTTATGACGGAGTAGGCCTTCGTCTAGAGCCCAACAAAAGGTTCCCTGCAACCCGAGCACAGCAACTGTGGGCTGCTAGGTAAAAAGAAACCCACACACAAAAGGGAGTTTGTTCTGCATCCATCTCCTACAACACAGAGACAACACCCAAGTGCCTTCTGCCCACAGGGGAGGGGCATCCCCCATGATAACTCTGCTAAGGCATGAGCACTGGCAGCTTCTGTGCGGCTCCACTGGGAGGCCTCTCACCTCTGGGTCATAAGGGTGGAGTGCCATCCCATGCTCGTCACCAAATGGTGCCTCCTTACTAGATGGCCAGAATGCCTAACAAGCACTGGGCCAAAGAAGGCAGATAGCGAGGTTTGTGATTTGCCCCTTTTTTGGAAGGATACATTCATCACAACAACAAATTTGTCTTCCTCAGCGGCTGGCATGCTGTGGCAGGCAGTCTCTATTTCACTGATGGTGGTGTGAAGGTCGTCGAGTTCGGCTGTTAATGTTCTCTGGTTCACTGAATAAGGAGGAGAGTTCAAACAACGTCGTTAAGCTAGTTCTGAATGGGAGCCGGCTGCTGCTACGCCAAGAGTTTGAAAGAGCACCGAGGGGCTTTACAATGTGGTCTACAGCTGCCCTCATCTTTAATGCAGAGGTTCTTCTTGTGGAGGTACACCTCCCAGCAGGCACTGAACCCTCTTGACCTGAGTGACCAAGCTGCATTGCATTGGGGGTGAAGCCAGACCTCCAAGAGGGGATAGAAACATTCCTACTGACCTCTGCCAAGCGAGTCAGCTACCCATTAGCCCAGACAGAACTGGCAATTGTCAGGAGGAGACATGTAGAGAACACTGGAGAGAAACTGGGTCTTGTCAAGAGCAAGAGACATGGGGGAATGCAATGGCAGAGGAGGAAGGGTAGTTATGGACAAAGGAGTACTTCGATGTGGGAGGGGAATTTAGTGAATTTAACCAAAAAATGAATGGATGGAAGGAAGGATATTGGCTGGTGAGCGGGGGTGGGGGAGCAGGAGCCGGGGAGAAAGAATTAGTAATAAAGGCAGAGAATTATTTTAAGAAAAACTAGGTCAAGTGAGAGCGCTGGGCAGGACCATGAGACATTTCAGTTATAACTCGGCAGTGCTTGATGCTCCCACTTGTGTGATGTCTGCAGCTAGAAGGTGAACTCCGTGGAGCAGGGCGTGGGGCGACTGTGTGTCGTTAGGGCACACAGCACAGAAACATTATTCTAAACAATCAAAACGCTGGGATCTGTAATCGTCACAGCCAGCTCGGTCACACCGGCACACTCAGGAGGACGGGGCCTGCTGATCAGGTGTGGCTGTCAGGTCCCCAGCTTGGCTGGCCCACAGTAGGCCTGTGTTTGAGGTGCTCGTGAGCTCAGTACTGCTGCACAACAGGAGCTGTTCAGACATCTGGTCCTGACAGCGTGAGGCTGATGAGCCATGAGAATGAACCAACCCAGCTGATGCCTGTGAATATTCAATATAACAACCGGGGCCTCATCTTCGCTGCTATAAAGGTATGTTTTTCACGGCAGGGTAACTAACACACAGGAACAATCCTGAGGTAAGAACACTGTCCAAGGCACTTTGGTTCACCAGGAAGGTCATTAGGCCAGGGCAGCACTAAAGGGTCTGGCTTAAAACCAGCAAAACCAAAGAAGATGCAAGGTCAGACACAACTATCACTGTATGTAACGTCTCCTCTGGGGTGTAATGATTGCTGCATTGCCCAATGGGCAGAGTTCAAATACACACCCTCGAGTTGGAACACTTCCCCCAAGACATCTGAACTCTGAGCCTCCTGCGGTTGCTAAGCTAGGCTGGAAATCTCACAAGAGCAGGCTCCCTTCTGAGATCTCCAATACTTGCTGCTTCCCATGGGGCCAGAAACACAGGGCACAGAATCTTCCTTATGGGATTTCTCCTCTGTTGCTCACAAGAACCTGGACGGGCCAAAGCGCAGCAGAAAGAGTAACTAGTATTAAAAATGGGAACCAAATGTTTTCAAGCCACTAGAAAGGTTCCCTTTACAGAGGGGTCCAAACTAAAACCCCAGATCCAGCTACCTCCATGGTTTATGGGTCCAGCCCATGACTAGTTTTTATTTATCCAAGTGACTTTCCCAGTCTCTATTTGTGTCAAACTACATATGTTAGGCCTAATGGTGGCATAGAACCAAGAGGGGGGCGCAGAGAGGCAAGGGGCAGGGAAGTCCTTTATTGGCCCCGTATCAGGACAGGTTTCTCTGAGGATGCTCCTTGTTAATTTACCTTTGGCAGCGAGCGGCACTGTAGGAAGGTCCTTGGCAAACCCCAGAAGTTCTGGGAAATGTTGGCTAAGCGATTTGGCAAGAATGTGCAGGAAAGTGGATTTCCCATCAACCGTCTTGGTTGTGTTCAGCTAGAACAAAGCAAACCGGGTCAGGAGATTCCTATGCACGGGCAGGGTGGGTTTTTCACTGACTAGTCAGCCTACATGTGCAGTTTCCAAAATACTGGCAGAAACACTCCCGCCCCTCTGCTGGGATCGCTGTGCTCGCGTCCACAGGAGCTCCCACCAGCAGCAGCGGCACGTTACGGATTAATGTTTAAAACTGGTGTTTAATATTTACACAGGATATTAAATCCAGGTTAGTGAAATGGAGAAATTAGATGAAAAGTTTCCCCATGTCGGGGGCAACGTTCCCTTTAATTTTCCCCACGCATGTGCGGAATGAATTTTGTTAGGTGCACCAATATGGAGGTGGCATATGACACATCACCTTCATATCGGTGCACCTAACCAAATTCATGTGGTGGGGCCCAGAGCTTCCGAATGTGGGAGGGGACTCAGGGCTGGGGCAGAGGGTTGGGGTGCAGGGGTGGGGGGGAGGGCTCTGACTGGGGGTGCGGGGTCTGGGGTAGGGCCAGGGATAAGGGGCTCAGGGCTGGGGCAGAGGGTTGGGATGCAGGGGTGGGGGGAGGGCTCTGATTGGGGGTGCGGGGTCTGGGGTAGGGCCAGGGATAAGGGGCTCAGGGCTGGGGCAGAGGGTTGGGGTGCAGGGGTGGGGGGAGGGCTCTGATTGGGGGTGCGGGGTCTGGGGTAGGGCCAGGGATAAGGGGATCAGGGCTGGGGCAGAGGGTTGGGGTGCAAGGGTGGGGGGAGGGCTCTGATTGGGGGTGCGGGGTCTGGGGTGGGGCCAGGGAGGAGGGGTTTGGGGTGAAAGAGGGTGCTCCGGGGCTATGCAAGGGAGAGAGAGCTGGGGGAAGTCCTCTCTCCCTGCAGTAGCACCTGGGCTGGGGGGGGAAGAGGTGCCTCTCCCCACTGCAGCAGCTCTGGAGCTGGGGCAGGATAGGCCCCAGCAGGTCTGGGCCATGGCATAGCTAGGGCCGGGGGGCCGCCCGACGTAGCTGGGGGCCGGGCTGGGTTTGGGCCAGGAGAGGGGCACTTGTGCAGCTTGCAGGGAACTTAGGCTGGGGGCCCCGTGACTCTACCTCCGCCCCGAAGCACTCTCTCTTTATGCTCCCTATGTCACCAGCACCCCGAGCTGCCTGGGGGCACAGACTGGCACTCAGATACTACATTGATGGCTGCGGGGTAAGAAGCTCTACAGAACAGCAGCTCTTCTCCCAGGAGATGCCCATGGTGCCAGCCCGGTCCCCTATTAGCTCCTGCCAGCCTGGGAACCAAGTATGCATCTTAGACCCCCACAGGGAGCCGCACTGTGTCCCCACTGCCCAGCACTGCTCTGTAACCCCTGTCTTGGTACCCAACCCTGCCACTCGCATGCTCCCTTCAAGGGGGTCTGAAATGCCCACTGCATTCAAAAGCTGTCTTTGGAAATCCACCAGTACCCTGTTCCCCCCGAGCTCCCCGAATTCACCAGCCTGGGCAATGAGGACTGGTCCCATTCTCCTTACCTCGGTGAGGAAGTTGATTTTAAAGCCTGTCGTTTTATTGGTCTTGGGCTGCCCGTTGTTCAGATAGTTCCCCATGGCCAGCACAAACTGCAACGAGAACCTCCCATGAGTGATCGGTCCCTGGACCCTGAGCTGTTACTCACCCTCCCACCCAGCCTTCCCACTGTGCCTCACGCTGGGCTGGAGCCGACACCTCAGGAACGCTGCAGGGAAGGTAGTTTTGGTGCCACACCTGGATCACTGGTAGAGATCCAATCGGCCAGCAGCATCCCAGTCCCACGGGGATGTGATCAGTAAGTTGGGGTGAGCTCTCTATTTCCCTGGTTCTGTCTGGCAGTAGGTGCTGGGAGGAATGTGTGCTGCTCCTTACAAAGACAAGTATGAGATGCACCACACAGCCGGCTCAGCACCATCAACGCTCTCAATCAGTTCTGGAAACTCTTCCACCTCCAGTTTTTTTTCTTCCCTAATGAGGGCTACAAAACACACCACATTGGCCAGCTCCAGCATTAGCTGTCTCTGAGTAATGACTGTGCAAACCGTCTTCAGATGATTACACAGAGGATGGTGATCCACTGTTCTCTATGTAATACGGATATTAGGAAAAACTTTCTAGCCCTAAGGATAGTTAAGTACTAGAAGAGGGTACCTAGGGAGGCCGTGGAATCCCTGTTATTGGAGGGAACACCCATCGCTGCTTTCTTAGGTCTGTAAGAGCAAATAGTGTCTCTCTCAGCAAACGCTGCCACTGGAGTTCCCAGCAGTTGCTTCAGCCTGAGGGGATAGAGACTAAGGCAGGGAACGCAGTTCCCATGTGAAGGTCCAGGAACTCGGGGACTTTCAAAGCCATTTGGGGGTCTGTTATTTACACGTTTGGTATTAACTCGGAGGGAGCTTGCGCAGTCAGAGAGCTCAGTGAGAGTTATAGACAGAGGACTGTCCTGCAGGATCTGCAATCCCACCTAACGTTCAAATGGGAACGAATGTTCTGATCCATTGCCTCACACTGGCCATGAGGCAGCTTCTTGCAGGATAGTTAATGATGATTTGTTTGCTGTATTTGACCCCCGACTTTGTTCAGGCATGTATGCTTGACAGGTTTACTTTGGCTTGCAACTGGAGGTAGTAAACAGAATCTCCTTTATATTCTGCAGCAGTCTCCCTTTCAGGATCAGTGTGCTTATGTTCTGAGTATGTAGGCCCTGCCCTGGGATCTGTAAGCCTGTTGTATCGCGAGCTCTCCTGTTGATTCAGTAGCAAAGTGCCCAGGGTCTTTGCCGCAAAAGACCAAAGGGCTTGGACACCTCTCTGCCTACACATGGAAATCCTTAAGAAGTGAATTCTTTCAATGTAACCCTTTCACCAGAGGTGAGCTTTCCCTTCCTTTCTGTCCCTCTGACCCTTCGCAGTGAGGCTGTGTAGTTTGGAAGGGCTGAGCCTTCACTAAAGTGCTCTCAGTGCCTTTCATTAGAAAAGGCCAGTCACAGTCTCTGGAGGATGATTCAAGGAGAGGCCCCAAGACCTGTCATGACAAGAAGACAGAGGAGCTAAAGAAAAGTGGGGGATCCCCTTGTCATGAGAGCTGGAGACCACCACTGGAGTATGTGAATTTCTCATATGTACAAGTTAATCTGTAGCCAGCTCCAGCTCCAGACTGCTAACTAGGTGTGACTTGGGTTGCTGCGATTAAACATTCCTTTGGAAATGTCCTTTGTCACATTGTGTTGTTTGTTTGACCAGTTTCTTCTAAAGCATGGAACTGATAACAAGGGGCAAATCGACAAGCCCCATGCTCAGTGGATCGGTCAGGAAGGCAGGGATAGGCTGCTGCAGTCCAGGGCCAGGCTGGACAGCAAGGGAAGAAGGATATTTTCCATATGGCAAAAAATCTTTGGCTAGCTAGGACTTCGCATTTGTCACTGTGCTGTACACCCTTTAGACGTTCATAGCGACTGCTAGGGTAGAGCCCAGATCCTCCTGCTCCAGAAGCCAAGACCCTCCTTGCGCTAAAGGAGAATCTCTTAGGCTCTGTAAGCCCATGTACAGCCAACCATTCTGCCGCAGAGTTAACATGCAGCCAGCTGTCAATTCTACCTGGAGCCCAAGGGTGGTCCTTGATGGAATAAACCAATAGCCTGGATTGGATCAGCACGTTGCATTAACTCTCTCCCCGCCCTCACACTGTACATGCATTCCAGAGGAAGGCAGCGGTGGGACCCTCTGGAGCCCAAAATGCTGCCGTAAAACTCATGAGGCCCATACACATGGATGCAACATGTGGCCTTCCATCTCCAAGGCAAAGAATGGAGAAAAAGAGTGAAAAGAAATAACTGCATGAGTTCAATGAAGAAATTGACCTGCTCCCGATAACTCCTCCGCGTTTCTCCAGCATCACATACTAGCAAAACAAAGCCTGCTGCTGCTTGGGGCTTTGTTCTTTCCCAGTCCATGCAAGCTCTGCAACACCAGCACTGATCCAGGGATGCTGATGGGTGGGAGGGAGGCCCCTACAGGCTTTGCTGGGTGGCGGACGCTGGATGCCCCCCAGTGGCTATTACTGGCAATAAGATTTGTTCTCTGACCTCTAAGATCTTAGCCAGTTTCTTGCTGCTTTTCAGCTCCAGGGAAGCCTTGCAGATACACTCATAGCTGGCTTTGATCTCCTCTGCCTTCTCCTGCAGGGTGGTTTTACAGTAAAGGCTGCGTAGCCGGGTTTTATATTCTGGTACTGATAACATCTGAGAAAAAAGGGAGCAACACATTACTGGGGTCACCGTTGATTAACTCCCTCCCCTCCCTCTTAACACGCAGTGTTACCCTCAGTGCAGAATTTCCCTCTGCTGTGAAACAGCGCTTGCCTGCTCACCCCTCAGCTACCACTGGATGGCAACTGTGGGTAGCTGCTGATGTTTTTATCAGCAATAGCTTTCAAGTCACTGCCACAGACTGGGTTTAATGCCAGGATCCACCAGAGAGTCTGTCACTAGGAAGAAACTCACAGCTGGGCAAAATCGCACAACCAGAGCTCAAACTCAGGTGTTTGGTAGCACTGATTTGTCACCCTGCACATCCACTCATAGAGTGGTAACCACGCAGCAAGGGAGATCTGGGAGACCCAAGTGGCAGAAACCGAGGTTGATGCGCTTCACTTTGGTACCTGAATGCAGAGCAGGTCACAATGCCTGGCCACATTCTTATATGTCATCAGCTAAACCAAAACTCAAGAGCAGATCTGGCTATTCCACTGAATACACACCAGCCCCGCACCCCAATAGTGCTGATCGCAGAACGCTGGCAAATCTTTCCTCTCTGCACTGGGCTCCTGGGCTGTAAGGCTGAACGCTGGTCAGAACATTGCACCATTTCCATAAAACAGGGAACCAGTTCTATGACACCTACTAACCATTACTAGCGGAAACGCAACCCTGGATTCTGGAACTTCCTCCCTGATTCACTTCTACCCTCCCCTCATTAAACCAGATTTTTTAAACACCCTCCTGCCAAGCGGTCTATGAGCCCTGAATCCTGCCTCAAAAAAACACTGGCAAATTAGACCAGAGAAAATCTACAATTAAAACCAAGTCCAGTTAATAATCACAGAGGTGCCAAGATGTGAGCTAATCCTCCTCCCTGCTCAACCATGTGGATTTCCAGGTGCTCCACCTCCCTCCCTGGGTCTGCATAATGTGGGTTTAGGCTCTACAGGGCAGAGACAGGAGTATAAATGGCCCAGCACACTGCTAGTGCTACACAATTGTATGATAACACCAGTAGCTGCTTGATTTGATGCAGGTTAGTCTAGGAAACAAGGTGCAATTCTTCTGCAGCTGGCTGAACTGCTTCCATTTACACCGGCTGGAGTGTCAGCAGGACCATCCCAATGACACTGCAGTACCCATGCCTCCCCCACGCCCAGCCACATGGCAGCTACCTGCAGGACGAACTGGTCTGGCTCACTCAGCTTGCTGGGATTGTCCTGGTAGTTCTGGTACTGCTGGACCTCCTCCGCGTCAGGCGCGTACAGCAGGAGCTGCTTGATGTGAGAGGACTCCAGGCGGTCGCTCTCCATTGTCATGAGGATCTGACGCAGCTCGATGTGCGAGAGCTTGAGGTGGGCTATCAGGATGGCTGGGGAGGAGGAGGAAGGGCATCAGCGGGGGCACAGGGCGGAAGCAGACTCCTCCCTGTGCCCCAGGGTTACATTCGATATGAATTTTAGTGTTAGGGAAAAGCTTCTGGGTGGACACCCCAACGGGAAGCTCCATAGGGACAGATGGGCAGCACCTTGGCCTCTCTGCTGAGATTGTTGGCAAGAGGGCCACCTGAGGAGATGTTTTAGAGATGGGGACACCTGCCCAACAGGAACTGGATCAGGACACTTGTATCTTTTCACCCGAGCCACCAAACCACCATCGGATCATAGAATCTCAGGGTTGGAAGGGACCTCAGGAGATCATCTAGTCCAACCCCCTGCTCAAAGCAGGACCAATCCCTATTTCTGCCCCATACCCTAAATGGCCCCTTCAAGGATTGAGCTCACAACCCTAGCTTTAGCAGGCCAATGCTCAAACCACTGAGCTATCCCTCCCCCCCAGTAAGATGGTAACACCTTTCCATCACTGCCCAGCTGGGCTGGATCAGAAGATGTGACCCAGAGGCAGGAGACTCCATTCCCGTTCCCAGCCCCCTTTAGCCAAAGTGTGTTTGGAATATGACTCATTTACTCATCTGCTGGAGCCAGGCAGAATGGTGACCCGTCGCTCTACTGAACGCTAGGCAGCAGGGCCAGGCTAAGGTGTCCTCTTGTATTCCTTGGATTAAAGGGGGAGTGGCCAAGTTCTCTGGGGTCACAGTCAGGCCCTCACCCTGCCCCACATCTATGTGCCTGCTGGTGCCTCATCCAGAGACAGGCACTGGTGCAATGCACACGGATCCTTAGTGGAGCAGTTGTAAAGATCAGCCGAGTGTGCTGCCCTCCGGTGCTGCTGGCCGTGTTCTGCAGCATCCTCTGCTTTGCACAACCTCCCCACCTGACACTCCACAATGCAGAGAGAAAAGACTCTTTCCTGGGGCTGCCCCATTATCTGGAGCTCTACCTACCCCACTCCAAGCCAGTGAGTCACACCCCATCTTTATAGTTCTCCTTCAAGCCTTCCTCTCATTAGCTTAGGGCTGACTCTCGCTGCTAGCCTACAAAAGACACTGTATTGCAGTGGTCTCTATTGTCCTGCACTGACCACTGCACCCAGGCAAGCTGGGATGTACCTATTTATCTCTGCTCTTTTTACCTTTCCAGTTCTCTATACTGCCAGGCACTGCTGTTGCATCTCAGGACCTGTTTAAGGTTTTGCTTCCACTCTGACGTTTACTTACATGTGTTGTAGGCCTTTTTGTGAGACAAAATTTCAACCACATCTTTCTTTTTAAAGGATTCAGGCAACAGAGTTGGCTCTGGAAGAGAAACTGAAAGATTTAATCAGATGTAAGGACAGGCTCAGTTGACTCCAACACAGAGGAAACTGGGCTGAAAACAGTGAGATAATGAATGAGAGCGAGAAGACATGATGCTTTGGGCACAGGAATGGCTCTGGGAATCCTTGAATTCTGTAATTCAAAGATCTCCTGAATGGAAGACTCACGCTGAGCTGAAAAAGGTAAAACAAAAGGTGAGATACACAGAAAAATCCCAGATTGCTCCAGAAATGTAACTGGCTGAGTTAGTACCACCTCACCTCACCTCACCCTGCCAAAAAGCCTCCCAGACTAGCACCCCGGATGACCCTCCAAAAGCACAATGTTCCCATATCAGATTTTTTATCTGAGCACAGAAGTCCCCACTCAGGTTTGAATCTTCTCAATCCAAGTGAGTCACAGACTCTGCCTTTCTCATGGTTAGTCACCACTTCCTCCCACATCCATGAGAGCAATCGGAAGTTACCCGACCACCTTCCCCCAAGGGACAGACAGTTATCACCTCCCCATGCCCCGCAAAAGACAGACGTGACCTTTCTCCCCCTGCCCCTGTCATGGACTCACAAGTCATGCCCACTCTTGGCCCCAGGCGGTCTGGGGGAGGGGGACCCCTTCAGTGAGACAGCTCTTCTCGGGGGTTAAACCCCTCCACCTCCTGGAGCCAGGCCTCTCGTCACACACACTCTCTTTTGATTTTCATTCATTAAAGTTGCTCTGGAGGAAGGCAGATCAGGACTCCTGAGCTCACGCTTAGAGATCCACCTGGAGTTCTTTCTAGCCCATTAAGTGCTGTTAGCTTCTCTCCCTTGGTGTCTGATTTGCACCCACAGACTTGACCTGTGTCACATAACTGGGGTGCCAGGTAACCTCGGTGGGGCACATAGGCTGTATCTACAGCAAAGCCATGACTTAATGAGACTCGGCCACTAGGCTTATATTTGACATCCCAAAGCTTACTGTGCTTCATTACTTTTCCAGGGTCTGGTTCTCAGCAAGGCAGATGCCCAAAGCTGCAATTTTGCATGTAATTTGCACACTCAGTTACTATTACTGTGAGCACAGATCGGGTATTTGTCCATGCAGTTGGCCAATTAGATGCCCTAATATGCAGAGAACTGTAGTAATTGTGTACAATATTTAGATACAAAGTTATGCATGTGTTTTTGTTGCCAGTTCAAGCTGCTGGTATTTGAAAAACAGGCTCTTAATGACAAGGAAAAGAAAGGAAAAGAGGTTTTTGCATGTTAGCTTTCCCATGTAGTGCAGGGAGTTACAGCTGCATTAGACCCAGTAAGTGAAAATGAACATAGAAAGTGAAACTGTCCAGCTGAGTTTCACAGCCCCATTTGACTGAAATGCAGAAAATAAACAAACAGCATCATTGAAGAAAATTAAGGGAGATTTTACAATAATCTCCACTTTAATAATCTGAGATGTTATTTAGTATTGTGTGGAAGGATTATTGGTAGACCACTATATATGGCTTCTGTGTTGACAGTGTCCCTGGAAATAGACATTAGCTTACTTAGTTATTTCACCATAAAGTGTTCCCTGTGTCTGTTCTGTGTCCGCTCTAGGTTCTAGAGGCAGCATGGCTGTTCATACGTGGTTTACTTACTTGCAGGCTTTTGAGTTCCAAAATGAAGCTCCAGGTCGAGGTATTTGACCATATCACTCAGTTTGTCATAATCTGAGTCTTCTCCAAGCTGCGGGGGAGAGGGAGGAATATAGTTAGTAAAACCCTGTCCCAGGAGGAGATCTCCATGTTCCACATCCACACACTGTGCTGCATTCTCACCCCAAAAGCCATAAACTATGCAGCCCCAGAATACCTAGAGACAGGTGAATTGTTGTGGCCTTTTCCTCATAACGGGATTGCCCACTACAAAGCCATTGCAGACCCTGGAGTTTATATGTGGTCATGAATTTCTCTCTTACAGTGTCCTGGAGCGGAAGTATTTTTTATATCAGAGTCTGACTACATCCAATGGGATCATTCTCCGTTCAGAAGAAAGAAAGAAACCTGGTGATTCAATCCTCCAGCATTGCTGCTAGCAGACAGTCCCACTGGCGGTAACTTAGCAGGCTGTAGGATATTTCAATTAAAAAAATAATAACTCTTCAACATGTTTCCTGGGCAGATATTATTTCGGTGACGCCTACGATGAGAATTACTCAAGGGCCTTTTGCATCCAAACAAATCACTGAGCAGAAATACTTCATTCCCAGGCCCCCCCAAAGGGGAGTGAGAATCAAATTTACAGGCCGAGTACTTCAAGTGAATTCACAGGATAAACTCACTTGGTGAATGGGGGATCCGCATGAAAGACTGCCCCAGTGTTCATTTCTAAGTTTTCTAACGCTGTTTAGGGAAGAAAGTCCATGGCTTGAAATTTAAACTTCACTGGACTCAGCTTTTTCCAAATCAATTCACAGCAACTAAAATTCACCTCAATCAAGTCAAATCCTATCATTTTTGCTGAGATAAACAGCTGAGTTCTGTCTCACCACCAGGGGGCGAATCAGAGCCTGCCTGGCACAGGTGTTAGAAACACTTCTGGTTCTAGCCTCTCCTCCATCTCTCCCGTTACAATGCACCAGTCCCTGTGATACCTGAGTGCTGTTCTTCTGCTTTCCAGCATGTTCACAATTTTTAGCTCACCCCTGTTAATAAAACTGCAATTTCCTGTGGCTGGTGATTGAAGACAGCTCCTGCCCACACTGACCAGGCCATACGGATATAAAGGAATATTCCGCAGCATGCCGCTGGGGCAGATCGGATTTGATATGGTTTCCAGTAATAATCACACTTGACCCTTATGTGGTCCTTCAGGTTCTGATCCAAACAAAGCAAGGATGAAATTAAGTGAGAGGCACCACATAATACAGCAGCGTAAGAACTGCCACCTTGGGAGAGATAATTGAGTGCACCGGTTTCCGTGTCTTGCCTACGGAGTGGCCAACCCCTGATATTCCAGGGGAAGGGAAGAACACCCCCACAGAATGCACTGATCGCTGGAACTGCTGCTGCTGCACATGGGAAACTCTTAGTTCCTGACCCCTATAATGAATGCCTTGGAGCCTGCGATTTGATTACTGATGGAGATGTCAGTGTGACTAACGGATCCAACGTCATCCTGCCCCGACTGAGCGTGAGTGCTGGGTTCCGTACCATACCTGCCCCCAGATGGTGCCTTCCGAGTTCTCCACTTGCTCCCACCGCAGCCTTTTGACACTCATGTGGCTGGACTCGCTCCTGCGATGTACGAGGCCCCGCTGCAGCAGGGGGGGTGCACATGGCACGGGTGGGGGAGGGGGGGGAGGGGGAGGGGGAGGAACTGGGTGTGAGTGACTCCCTGGGGTTTTGGAGACGAAGGAGGAGATATTTCTGGTGGCCTCTGAGCTCAAAGTGACTGGTCTGGGGTCATGGAACTGCGGCGGGGGCGGGGGCGGACTGAGTGGGGGAGGGGGGATGTGATCGGATAGGGTGGAGTAGGTCAGAGAGCTCCCTTCATCGCTGCTGCTGATGTACTCGCTGGCACTGCTCATATCATTGGTGACATAGCTGCCCTGGTCGTCATGGAAACTCATCTGCGATGGGAAAAAGAGAATGAAACTACACCATGAGAAAAGCTCCTACTCCCAGCCACTGGACACAACAGCCCACCAGGATAAAGCTTGAGTTAGCACAACCCGTCAGCTCTTAACATGACCACTCTGTAGTTTGGACGCAGGCTAGCACCTAGGATACAATTCACTGGGAAAGAATTACAGCTTCTGGCAGGGCAAAGAGCCCTGACGTGAGGAGTGCAGCACCCGTGTGCATTCAGCAGCTTCAGTGCGGCCGCTCGTCTCACTCGAGCTAGGCTGAGTGGAGAGCAGGAATGTAAGTGGAGATAACTCGAGTTACTCCCCAGTGTGGTCAGGTCCTGGGAGGGCCCTCTGCCCCAGGGTCCCAGTGCTCCGCTGTACAGCACAGAGCTCTGCTTCATTGTCCCCATCCAGCTACTTCTGCAGGAGCCTCCCCGAGACATAGCCACCACGCTTCTCCCTCCTGCTCTCGGAGTCTGATGCGACTGTACCTCGTCCAAACAGGGGACCCAACCCGAGGGAGCCCCGGAGAGCCCCAAGCGCAGCCCCATCCAGGTCCCCTTGCTCACCTCCTCGTAGTCATTCTCGGGTGTGAGGAAGTCGTCCACGATGGTGACCCTGTGTCCCAGCTGCTCACTCAAGGCGTCCAGGAAGCGATCTGTGTCCCGGCTGCGTGGGGGCCTGGAGAAGGTGAAGAGCTTCTTCCGTCGAGACAGGGGGCTGAGCGTGTAGTCCACGTGCTTGGGGGAAGGGGCGGGACTGCTGTCTAGGCTGACGTAGGGGTTGGACTCTGTGCTGCTGGGGGAGGGGATGCTGCTGTGTGGGTGGTAATAGTACTGCTGGGAGGGCAAAGGATCACTCTGCCAGGAGATGGTCATCCCTGACTTCCGAACACCTGTTGGAAACACAGTGCTGCAGAATAGACTCCTCCAAGCCTACGTCTCATTTAAAAGCAGGACTATGAACATTTCCTGTGGTCTAACACGGATGTCTAGACTTCACCCAGCCATGGGTCACTAGAGCAGACTCTTTGGATCTCCAATGTCTGTGTACAATGCAGCAACCTTGATATACAGGTGCAGCCTGGAGAGATGATAGTTACCAGCATGCAGTGATCTAGCCTGATCTGAGCAGAAGCTTCTTGGAGCAAACCAGAGCATGGCAGCTCCTGACTCCTCTTCACTGACGATGAAGGTCACTTTCTAGAGCTCCGTGGGGCCCCCTCGACTCATAGGCTGCACCTTTGCCTTCCTTAGTACAAAAGGTTGCTGTGAGGTGGTGCACAGACCCCACAATGACCAACGAGGGGTTAATTAGCCTCTGGGTTCCATCAGCCCTGCCCCAATGGACCTGTGAGAGCTGTCAAGCCTAGAGGGAGGGGCACGAGGGGAACGCCCAGCTCCGTAGTGCTGACCAGCAGAGAGAGGGGATGTCTTGCGCTAGCTCCTTGAAAGGAGGAGTGGGCGGGGCCGGGGGATATTTAGAGGCTACCTGAAGGAAGGTGTGGCTGGGGCCAAGATCTAGCAGTCTCTGGAGGGACTACTACATGTCACACAACTAATGTGTTTTCCTTTTGGATCTGGGAGATGGTGCTTTGTTGCCCTGCCCAGGCCCTGCTTAAGGTCAGAGGATGACCAGGGGAGCCAAGAGGCCCTTCACCCCTCAAGGGGATGACTGCCTGCAGTAAACCTGTGTTGATCTCACCCTAGCCAAGCCCATGCAGGAATTTGTCATGAGACCTCAAGTGACTTGATCCCAGGTGCAAAGAGAAATGTAACATAATCCTGGGATTGCAAAACTAGCACCCAGCCTTGCACGTTGCAGGTCATCATACCAGCTAGAGCAAATGAACTGCCCCATCCCAAAACCAGGAGAAAGGAAGCCTCTACCTGCAGCATTCGCCTGGTCTGGGACAGGGGGTGAATCTCTGTGTGTGGTGGCATTAGCCATCTTTCCTGCAAAGCTGCTGATCAGCCGATTTTCTAACTCTGCATAAACAGCCGACATCTGAAAGCAAAAGGGAAAAAAAACACTTTGGAAGTGTCTGAAAACCAGTGATGTAAAGGAGGAAGTTCTGTGTCCCATTCCTGATCCCAATTACTCTCTATTGTTGATTGCATTAAAAAATTGCCCTTTTTAAAGGAGCATTTGACACTAAAGGAAGATGGTTCCCTCTTTTATGAGTCTCACACAGTTCACTCTCCCTGATTAGATTGTACCAAGGCTTTGAAAGATGCCAGCACTGGTAAAGCAACTGACTGCCAGGGTAATTTGTTTAGAGAGCCGCTCTGATGAGCTGCTGAAGGGATTGTGTCTGGCGTGGGAAGCAGATGCCAAAGTGATACATTTGCATGCAGGATCCGCAGCACCCTTCCCTTGTTTATCTGCCTTCTGACATGAACATAAAATAAAGTCAAACAGTTCTGCTGCCAGGTGGAGTCAAAATGTTACATGTTCATCGAGCAAGACGCTGCCCAGGAAGACTCGTCTCTCCCAGCCACCACCTTCCTCACAGAAAACCCACCCAAACAGCTGCACATGTAGATAGCCAAGGTTCAAACCATTTTGGGGTTGGGAGTCTCTGGAAGGGATGTGCCATCACCCGCTTGCCTCTCTCCAGGCGTCACTCGAACTGATACTTCCCCCGTGTCACTGTGACCTGCTAGGAAAGGAAAGAACTGCCAGTGATGTCCCCTGTATGAGCATCCTTTGATTTCACTGCTGCACCTGCCCACCTCTCATTACTCAGAGAAAGAGGAACATCCACTCACACGAGACTAAGGGCCTCGTCTCCTCTTCCCTGTGGACTCAAATATCTCACTCCCTTCAGTGGAGTGGATGCGGAACAAGGATAGTTCAGCCTTTGTGGAGTGGATGAATGGTGAAGAAAATGACATATTTCCTGCAGCACTGTGGATAATTTGTTTAAAATTTCATTTAAATTGGCATCTACACTGTAGGACAGGGTCGCTCACCAGGGAAAATATTTGTGTAGAACAGGCAAATGTGCAAAATATTTGAATGATGACACTTCGTAGAGAGACACGAGACATCACACGAGTAATCAGATGCAGTCTATGATTGGAATACAAGCCTGGAAGCAAGGAACACAGAGTACGGATGCATTTCAACAGCTACTCCTATGCTTTGGGGCAAGACACTTTGCTTCTCCATGTTTATAAAATGAGGGTATTACTGTTAACCTGCCTACCTTGCTGGTGGGTTGGTGTGAGGCTGTTTGAAAGGTGCTCAGCATTATTATTACAGTAGAATCAATGATGCACTTTACTGGCATTGCACAAATTTTCAGCACCAGTTGCACAGTCTCTAGTACAACTATGGATCCAGACAGACAGAATTGAGCCTCATCCCTTAATGCTGCAGTAAGGCTTATCCCTGGAAGGGCCCTGGGGGGGATGTGCAGAATGGTTTAGATTATTGCTAATCCACCAGCCTGGCAGCCCACTGTAATTCTCCCTTGCTGTCCCTCTAAACAACGTCAGGGAACCTGAATAAATAACTTACAGCCTCAGCCCAGGCAGCTTTCGCATTAAGACTTTCTGATGTTAAACAGTTTGTTCCTTGTCTGAACAGAAGTGGATTTGCTGCCCAGGACTCTGAACCTGACCCTCTGCTAGCTTGTACCTAGTGCTGCTATTTAGACCAGTGTCAAATCAAGGACCGAGCTGGAACAACTGCTAGAAAGCCTGACTCTTGGGTCTGTGTCTTAACAACCAGGCCCTCTGGGCCCAGGATAAATGGGAAACAGCCACAGGAGCTCTCCAAAGGGAATCTCACTAGAGCAATAAATTACCTACCTGCTGTCCTGCCTTCCTCAGGGCCTCGTGTTCGAATGCTTCCCCGACATACTGAGGCCCCTCGAACCGAAGTCCGGTGCCGCTCCTCTGCCTCTGGCTCTGCTGCAGCAGCAAAGAGACTTTATAAGTTATGGTCTGTCTTTGCAAGATGCAATGGCTCCCAGTGCTCTTCACCTACCATCTTCCTATTCATTACAGAGGGACAACCCCAGGGACATTCAGGTTTGCAGCTGCTGTTGACCACAAAATTCTGTGAGCCTGAAATGACCCTCTCCCACCCCACCCAGGGAGAGGATCCCAGCATATATGGCTCATTGGGAATGATTCCAGAGGGAAACAGTCAACCTTCTCTTTCTCTGCCCTCTAGGGATGGGCTCCTGGCATGCAAAGCAGTCTCTACTGCAGTGAAAGCTGCAAGAAGAATTCTCCAAAACTACATGGGTGAGGCTGGTGTTGGGTAAAATAATCTTAGCATTACATCAGAACCTAGAGACTATGGCATGCAGTGCCTGGCGGGTAGGCACTCAGACAGACTCCCATGAAATGTTACCACAGTGGAGATGACCTTTTGGTATGGAACCAGATCAAAGTAAGAGCTGCCCCAAATCTGGGGAGGTTTGGCCTTCATATTCCCAAACATGGGCATGCACACACTGTACCCAGAGTACATGGAACGTCACTTGAGCACAGGCTGACCTTTTACAGAAGGGAGCACATCCATCACTTCCTGATTGTAAGGTCTGAATACCAGGAACTCCTGGTTTTAATCCTGCCTCTGAAACTGGTTTTCACTAGCGGGGGAGATCGGCTGTAGATACGCAAATTCAGATACATTAACAATGTAGCTGAATTCGGCTTATCTACAGCCGACTTACCTGCCGTCCTCACGGCGGCGGCAGTGTGACGAAGTGGGAGTGCTGTGTGTGTGCCTCAGTTTCCCCTATGAATTTCTTGAGTGTCTATGTGGAGGGATAGGGATGTGTAGTTGGTGCAAAGCAGAGAGACAGGGTAAGCAAGCAGGCAACGCCCTCCCCTCTCTGCAGGTGTGCATCCCAGAAGCTGTAATCTGACCCTAAGTGGGGAAGGGAGGTCACCTGACCCAGCTGGAGTCAGCCAGGGAGGCAGAGGAGCTATCTCACTCTTTGGCCCCCCAAAATGGATCCAGCTGAGGGCTCACACTCGCTGTATGGTCTGGGTTAGACCAGATAGAAGTCATCGAATAAACCTCTGGTTTACTGGCTGGCTGAGAGTCACGTCTGACTGTGGATTTGGGGTGCAGAATCCATGGGCTCCCTCAGGACCCCGCCCAGGTGGGCTTGCTGGGGGAAGAGCACGGAGGGGCAGAAGGTACTGAACGCTCTGAGGTCAGACCCAGGAAGGTGGAAGTGGGTACCTGTGAAGCTCCTAGCCTTGGAAACAGGCTGTGTACGGAGAAGGGGCCCTTCACCCGAAGTCCTGTCTGGCTTCCTAAGGAGTGGTTCCAGACCATCGCCCTGGCACTCCGTGACAGGCAGCCGGTGGTGCACTCCCCCATTGACTCCAGCTTGTGCCTTTTGACAAGCTGGAGTTCTGGAGTTGGGGGGGGGGAGGGGCGTGCTGGCAATCGATTTATCACGTCTTGACGAGACGCGATAAATCGATCACCAAAAGATCGATCCCTGCCGGCTTTAGTGAAGACAAGCCCATATGTGGCCTTGGGTAAGCCACTTCAACACCCTTTGCTTCACCTCCTTCAGTAACCAGTAACGTTGACTCCTTGTAGGGCATTCTTAAATTACTATCTGTAAAGTCTTTGAAAATGAAAAGTAATGTGTATGTGCCAAACAATATTAGTAATCCACTCAGAAGCCCAAGCTCACCTCAAATGACCTGAAGTAGATACATATCTAATCTAACCATATGCATGGGCAAAGGGCTAGCTTTCAAATAGCATCACCTGTAAAGTACATATCTGTGCATGAAAAAGAGAACATACATGTACAGTGGGTGCAATTACATGTTTGTAGCTCATTTTACTTGTGCAACTTAAATGCCTATGTCTGAAAACTGCACTCATAGAACAGGAAAGAATGACCTATTCTCTACCAGTGTTAAACTAAATTAAAACAGGCAACCAAAATCAAGACTTCAGCTCTGTCTCTTGACACGATTCTGATGTTAATAATAATCTCATTTAAAGTCTTCATTTTGAATATCAGGGCCTAGCCGCTTGGAATGCTCATGTAAAAACATGCATGTTTGCCCACCTATTCTCAATGTACAAATACAGTCATGTTAAGTGTACGTGCAAATTAGACGAGCTAATACACAAGCATTTCTGCACGCACAATTCGGAATATTTGTGCCTGCGCTGCAAGAACTGGTTGTCCCTACACAAATGACGTTTCCCTTGTAAACAGATTGTGTAAAAAAAAGTCTGCCTCAACAAGTCCCTCCCTTCTTTGCACTGAAAACTCTCTCCTGCAGTTTTAGCCATATGATGGGTTTAAAATGAACTTACAAGCAAAATGCAAATGGTTTAAAACACAGGAATTTAAAAGTAATTACCAGATCTAGATACAAAGATTAAAACCTTTCATTCCAAATTTACCCTCTGCCTTTTTGCTGCCTGATTGTGAAGCCCATAATCCACAGCAAACCACAGTTGGGTTGTATGTTGCTACAGCAACCACAGATAGTGACAAGGAAGAAAAGGTAGGTGCAGACTCCTTCACTGCAGGAAGCAATGTGATTTGTTAATGCACCCTAAATCAACACAAAACCTCCTAGGCTCCTGGAATCAAGCATGTTTTTCACTTTCTTTGGATGATCTTTCGATGATCCTTAATTTTAACTGAACCTTAGTTGTAGACATTTATTTATGCCACTTGTTGGTGACATCAGGGGAGAAATTGCATCCATTACCTACCTTTGACAGTCTCAAATGCATTCTGCCCACTAAACCATCCTTCTACTCCCGGGACTTCTATCATGCTAAGCTTCTGAGCAGCCTTCAAAGAACCACCATTTTTTAAGACTGCCTACCACAAAAATACTTTTCTTTCTTTCCCCCAAAATGTGAAGTTTCCTCCCAAAATTACACTGGTCCAAGGAGCAGGAAGAGCAGCCTTCAGTCCTGGACCAGTTCCAGGTTTCAAGATCAATATCTGATGAATGATCAGGGCTAGAAACAGAGGGTCCTGATTCTGCACTGTCCTATACCCTGGATAGTCACTTACACCTGTGCAAAGTGGAAGTACAACACTGCCATTCTGATCAGGTAGAATTTTACACCCAGTCTTCACAGGTGTGAGTGACTATACAAGGTGCAAGGCAGGGGAGAATCAGGCCCTAGAGCTCTGTCCCATTCAAGAAAGGCTGGCAAGCCACCCTGGCCAATGAGAATTCACCACTTTTTTCTAGCCCTAGCACAACACAAGCTCTTCAGCCTAACCTCCACTAATCCTAGGCAGCTCTTGACAATGTGATAACATGCAACAAGCCCTGATCCCCAGGGAAGTCATGAGACACAGCGTGCACATGTCAGAGTACAGGAGCTTTCCTCTCACCTGCCACCGACTTGTAACCGAGGAACCTGGCAATCTTTTGCTGGCAGTGCTCCTGCTCTTCGTATGTCAATAGCTGGTAGATAAACTGCCAAATGACCTGCTTGACTGGTGTGTCCAGCACGGGGTACACATCCACTATGAGAGTATCGATGTTCCTGGACAGTTGAAAAGAGAAGGCAAGAAATGATCACCTACTTTTGCTGCAGTATTCCTTCCCATGAAAACTCCCTTTTTATTTCATCCCCTTCTGTCCTACATCTAACTTAGATTTTAGCTCTGGTAGCCAAGGGCTTGCTTCTTATTTGTCAGTGTAACTGTACCGGGCCCTTTATAAGAAGGCGCTACCAGCCCATTTGGCACTGGTACTTGACCCTTTAAAGCAAGAGAATTCTGGGACGTGTAGTTCTGCAGCAGTCCCAGAGCATGTGACTCAGGGACCATGTGATGGCTACTAGGCTATAAAAAGCACTGCTCTTGGGTCAGTGTGAGGATGAGATAAGATCTAAGGCTGAGCCCCATTGGAGATAGGGGAGCACTGACGCAGGCTCGGCGAGACTACTGGAAAGGGTCTGGGAGGAGGCTTAGAGATAGGTGGAAGAAGAAGGAGAAACCCCAGGGAGAGGTAAGCTTTGGACAGGCGGCAAGTAGGAAGTGGCCCAGGACAAAGTGAAGTTGGGGGTTCTGAGTGGAGAACACAGGCACTGGATAGTTAAGACCCTTAAACTGAGGGCTGCAGCTTAGGCTGGACTGGGTCTCTCCAATGGTGCCATGTAAAGATGGTGTAGAAATCTCTAAACCAAGTGGCAAAGGATTGCTAAGCCCCAGAGAGGACTGATAAATGGATTGATTGTTTAGCCTGAAAAGGGAAACCTTGCATCAATGGAAGGGAACTCTCTATGTAGGGCCAGGTTCTGCTCTCTGATATGCTGATTTAAATTTAATTTGATTTTTGATTTTAAAGATTAACTTAACTGATTTCTTAAGAGCCAAGACTGTATTTTGCATGTGGGAACAAAGAATTCCAGGGTAAAAGGGTTAAGATACTAGTCTATCCCAATGCAGTGGTCACCTGCGAAATAGAAGCTGTTTATATTAGTGGGAAACCACAAAGACGAGGAAGAAGCAAAAAGTTACCCAACATTTCCTGAGCCGCACAGAAGCTACAAGGTTCATTTCCAGCTTTGAGCAAAGGCCAAGATTGCTCATTATTCTGGCTACCTACATCTCTGGCACAGCACCTGAGGCAATCATACTTTGTCCATCTCAAGTACATGTTCCATTCCAGGATCGTCAGGGGGTTTATCACCATTAATTAATGAGTCCACCCTACTTGTCTGTGAGATAGATACTACCCCTATTTTACTAATGGGGTAGCCAGTCTTTGAGGTGAAGACTTGTCCAGAATTATTCAGCAAATCGGTGGCAGAATTGAAAACAAAACTTGGGAGTCTTGTCTACCAGTCAGCTGCACTCACCTCCCGAGGGATGCTGGGAATTGAAGCAATGTATATTCCAGGCTTGCCATTTGCAGTCTCAAAACAATCGTTGTCTGAGACGGAGACGCTGGGATTACAACGCCTGGCGTGTTAGTTGGTGATAGGCAGTGTTATATTGTACAGTTCTGACCCTTCCAATGTTTTAGCATGTAACTGAGCAGCTAATTCTGCTCATTTTCAAACAACCCTGGCAAACTATACACAAACCGAACCAAATGAGAACATAGGAGGTGCGACAGCTGATCCGACCGCTAGGCCACCAAGTCTAGCTCCCTGTCTCTTGCAGTGGCCTCCAGCTGGTGTATCAGAGCTGGTGTATCCAAAGGACCAAGACACAGGTGTGGTGCAGCACTTGAGAGAGGAAGGGTTAGACTTTGTCTACACTACGCACCTTTCAGCGACACGGCTCAAAGGCGCACAGTGCAGCCGCTGTTTGTTGACAAGAGAGAGCTCTCCCACTGACAACATTTGTCAGCACAAGCACCAGTGCTTTTCATCAACAAAACTTTTGTCTTTCGGGGGGGGGGGGGGGGGGTTAACACCTCTAAATGACAAAAGATTTGTTGTTCAGTTGCCAGTGTAAACAAAGCCTCATTACATTTGATATCTATGGGCACAATCCTGCTGCCACTGAAGACAAGGGCAAAACTCTAATGCAATTAGGATCACAGGCCTATAGGCTGCAAAACTGCATCATGTTAATGACCAGCATTGCAAGAAAATGCAGAATACATCATCCTCTGCTCCGTTGGGGTGTGTGTGACTGGGGAATCCATACAGAACGGTTCTTGATCAGGAGAGTTCAAAGCAACGAATGCTGTTTAATCAGGATTAGCATAATCTGTGTTTAAGGAGGGCTCATTCAGCCAAGCCCAAGGTGCTAAAAGGCATCTAATCAGGTGTGGCATTCTGAGCTCTGAGACACTGCCAGGTAAGGACCTGATCCTGCACTCCCTGATGCTGGCAGTAATGCTCCCATTGATTTTAGTGTGTGCAGCATCACGGCCTGAAGGTGAAGGAGAAGGGCTATGAACAATCCTGTTATTGGTGTGTTTTTATTTAGTAGCTTATACCACCATGCACAGTCCCTCATCTTCCATCGAGCTAAATTCTGAAGCTTCCCTTGGAACGCCTCGTGAAATCAATGGACCCGTCCGCACCCTACTCCATGTGTATTCAGGCCTTACTCAGGCAAAGCTCCCAGTGAAGTCAGTGGGAGTTTGCCTGAATAACTCCGGGTAAGAGCTCTGGATTTGACCACTGGCATTGACACCTGTAAACTTGCCATAGTAATTAATATCGGGGGGGGGGGAGGGGAGAGGCTTCTTTTCCCAATGAATCTCAGGGCTTTAAGAAAGGGGGTCTTGAGCAGCCCATATGGGGACATTATCACTCCTAATATCCATATGTCAGGCCTGATGATGGCTTTATCAGCACTGTAAGAAAAAGGTTAAGGGTCAAGGGTGGAAAACAAGTGCATGATTGAAGCTCTCAATGCCTCCATAAGATCAGTTTCAAGGCCTGCAGCAGGGCACAGAGGATATGTTCAATCACAGGAAGAAAAGTTTGCCAGCGGGAGGCATTCTTGTGCTAAGGCCAAGGGAACACATTAGCCAAAATGCTGAAAGGAGCAATAAGAGAGGAATATAACAAAATGAAAAGTAAACCGAAGGGGCTGACGGTAAGAACAGGACACGCTCTTGACTCAGGGTCTGTCCAGGCAGCCATAGAGCACTAGCTGCATGAAAAGAACAAGGTAATTTTTGTTCGATTAAAGGGCAATTATGGGCGACTCTCAAAAGGTAATAGGTTTGGATGATTCCCTGACCCCTCAGTGGGCTGGGCATCTGGCCAGATGGGGCTTTCCACCCTGTTACCTTAATGCTTTCTCTGATGGATATGTACAGTGTAGGTACGGAATACAGCTCAGTACCCCAATGGATGCTCATCACTTGTGGGAGAAGGGAAACTGCACCTCATATTGCCGTCCAGCACCCTTTGCTAGCTGCTGCTTAAACAGCAGCCCTGAGTATCTCAGTAGGGGAGCAATGGCCACATCTCCTCATCCAGAGCGACAGTCACTGTCATACAGGGCCCCGTGGAGAGCTGGGGAACATAGCCAAGAAAGTAAGGAAATTTACTCTCGTATAATGGGAAAGAGCAAAGAGTTTCAGGCTTGATCCTGCAAGGTGCTGAGTGACTTCAACTCTAAATGAAATCACTGGGCATGGAGGGTGCTCAGAATCTTACAGGATCAAGTCCTTAATCACCATAATCACTACAGTGCAGGTATCTAGGCAATGCTGATATGGTCAATAAAGCTGATGTCTGTTCCAATCATAGAGTATCACGGTTGGCAGGGACCTCAGGAAATAATCTAGTCCAGCGGTTCTCAAACTGGGGATCGCGACCTCTGGGGGTTCGCCGCCTACTTCCAGGGGGGTCGTGAGCTCCTTGCGCCGCTGAAAAGCTGCTGAATTGATTACTTCCGCATTCGGCGGCTTTTCAGCGGACATACAAGGGTCTGCAGCGACGATCAACTAAGTTAAAAAGGGTTGTGGTTCACAATAGTTTGAGAACCGCTGATTCTAGTCCAACCCCCTGCTCAAAGCAGGCCCAACCCCAACTAAATCATCCTTGTCAAGTGGGGTCTTGAAAACCTTTAAGGATGGAGATTCCACCACCTCCCTAGGGAACCCATTCCAGCACTTCACCACCCTCCTAGTGAAATAGTTTTTCCTAATATCCAACCTAGACCTCCCCTACTGCAACTTGAGACCATTGCTTCTTGTTCTGTCATCTGCCATCAATACCAAGGCTCAGTGCTTTGATTCAAGAAGCAGGCTGTAATCAGGGACACCACCACCATAACCAACTAAAGGAATACGTCATTTAACAAGTTACCGATGCTGGAAGAAGCCTTCTAGTGATTTGCAGATGATGTAGCGCTCGGGTGGTGTCAACAGACGTTCCAGCTGCTGATTGAAGGTCCTTCCTTGGATCTTGATGCTAGAGGGAAGTATCTCTGCCACCCATTGCAGGGAGGTGAGGGCTGAGGAGGGGTTTGGGGAGTCAGTAGACTCAGAATCTGCAACACATGGGCACAAAGGAAAGAGATTATTAAATGAATAAAGAACAAGAGGCAACACAGAATCTGAGCATCAGGTTTAGGCGTCTGAATCCAGTTTCAGCCATGGTACCTCTGGGGGAATCTGCACTCCAGCATGAAGAGGGGAAGTGTTTAAAGAGCTGGGAATGATTGCAGCCAAGTCTGTTGTGAAAAGACGAGGACCCGAGTCCACCAACACCTCACCCTGTAACTACAAAGAATTTCTTCCCTTGGAGAAGAAACAAACTATCAAGGCCAAAAAGTCTCTAGCCTTTAAAACAAACCCAGATGTGCCTGGCCTTAGAGCTGTATCTGACAATCCTCAAAACCGTCTGTCCTCATTCCATTGACTATTCCACTTTTACATATATTCGGCCAAAACTCCCATTCGCTTCAATGAGAGTCTTAAAGAGCCTTCAAGAACTGGTTCAACCTTTGTCTCTCTGATCCCTCTATGCCTACAGCTTCGATTGCCCAGGCATCCTGGACTCTGTGTTTTTATCAGTAGGAAGGACTCTGATAAGGCCAGATCTCAAAATAAACAGACCTAACAGAGTCATTTACAAAAGCACTACAGCCACTGAAAAGCAATGTGATGAACAGGGCACTTTAGCTCGTCAGAAAAAGATACTCTGGCTGAACCACAGCTTATCATTAACCTTGCTATTCTCAAACTTGCTGAACCGATACAAACAGAATAAACTACCACGGAGTGTCTATGGAAATTTAATCACTACAAAAAGAGACTTTTAGACCTTTCTCTGCTCTGCTGGATGTGGTTTATTTTCTAAAGTGAAGGATTCTTTTTAAGAATAGCAAATATACACAAAATCATAGACTTTCTTTTTCTGTAGAATCTTCTGCTGAGAACCTCAAAGCACTTTACAAACATTAATGTACTTAGCCCTCGCAACACCCTCTTTGAGTGCAATACTTCAAATGTTATACTTAGGTACAGTGAGGCACAAAGAGGTCAAACTACTTTGCCACAGTCATGCTGTACTGCTCCTACCATTGAAGTGCAGACACCTCTGGAGTGGAGCACAGCACCTGTTTAACAGTGCACAGCAAAATGCACAACAGTTTGAGACAGGAAATAAAGAAAATTCTATCCAACAGAACCTAGAGAGAGAAGTTAGGGGTACAAAATATAATTATCCAAGTAGACATTTGCAAGGCACCAAAACTAAAAACCAGACACTTTTTTTCAGAAGAAGGATGGTCCAGTGATTAGTGCACCAGCTTAAGCATTCCAGGTTCAATTCCCTGCTTTGCCACAAACTTTGTGTGTGACCTTGGACAAGTCACTTAGCCTCTTTGTGCAACAGTTCCCCATCTGTAATAACAGCACTGCCTTCCCTCACAGGATTCTGGGAGAATAACTCCAATAAAGACTGTAAAGTGCATTGGGATCTTCTGATGCAAAGTGCTATGTAAGGAATAGTATTAATTATTATTATTCATTATTACGTAGCCAGGATTCCAGTTTTCCTTCCCATCCAAAAGACAGCACCTTCAGCCGCCTCGAGCCCCTAACCCTCGGCTCTGGAATGGATTCAGTAGGGAGGGAAAGGGAACCGTGCCATTCATGGAATCCCAATAGTATTTCCTAGGTCTAGGTGTTATTTGGCAGCATTCCAACAAAATACTAACCAAGCCTGCCCTTACTTGGCATAGGAAATGACTTAGGCTTGTCTACACTGTGCCAAAGTACAGAGGACGGGCATGTGAACTGCAGAACGCACCACAATGCTGTGCTCTAACTGGCCCAAGTGCATGTTGCTGGCATGAGCTAAAATGTATCTAGTTCATGTTGCTGCACCCCTGTTTGAAAGAGGACTAGGTTAATGCATCTTTTAGTTCACACCAGTAGCAGCCATCCAGTGACAGGGCAGTTAGAGCATAGCCCTTTGGTGCACTCTGTAATTACACACTCCCCCTCCCCCCCCCCCACTCCTCATAGTTCACATTTCAGTGCAGTGTAGACATACCTTCAGTCACCTATACACTGTGGGCCAAGCTCTCCTCTCCGCTGCACTGAAGTCATTGGAGTTGCTCTGGTGAAACAGGAGAATTTGCCCCATGTGTTCTGATGACTCTGACATTCTCACCACAAGTACACAAGTTACACAGGATAAATGATTCGGAACACAGCAGAGTTACATTCAATAAGCCGTACAAAATTGCATATTGAGCAATATCTGCACCGCTGTGTTCATTTAGTCTCATACACCGCCCAGGCTTTGAACACAGGTCATTCTAAAGGGCCAGCACAGAAAACTAGCAGCAATACGGTGATCCCTTGGATAGAGTGTGGATCGGAGACCAAGCTTGCTCCCTCAAGACTAGCAGCAGCAACTCTGACTGCAGAGAAAGAACGCTCAACCGCTGGGGGGAGGAACTACCTTTCATCACTGTCCAGTGACTCCAGCTAACTCAGGAGCAGTGTCAGCTCAAGCCAATATGCAAAATTTGATGTGGAGCCTACTAGAAACCTGGCAGATTCCTCCCCCAGGTTTAGTGGTTTGAAGGATAGTCATCTCCACCCCACTCCCACTGACATGGCAAATTCCAGAGTGAACTCCAGGCTTTCCAGTCTGTTAACCTGTTGTGTATTTCTCTTTAGCAATCTTACCCACTGGAAAATGGACCATCCCTTCTTCCACAACCAGGGTGGGCATTGCCCCACTGCCCTGCAGCATGGACACCACCTTATCATGGGAGCAATTCCTGCAGAGCCAGACAAAGAGAACCCACATAAATAACACTTTCAGCATCTGCGCTGCACCCACCATTTGTGACATGGGCATCTCTGAAGTCTCCTAAGGATGAAAAAGATTGACAAGTAAAGCAGGACTCAGCTAACAGGAACATAAGAGGTCTGGGAGGGACACCCAAACAAGGGCACAATGGCAGGAGTTGGATGGCTGCACCCCTTGGTGTAAAATGAAGAATGCCTTCATCTTTATGATTGGGACTATAAGTGTGGCATGCTGTTCAGACCGAGGTAGAGTATGATACTCTAGCTATAGTCTGCCTGGGCTGCAGCTCTGCATTAGAGTTGTAGGAGCAAATTCTGCTCATGGTGACATTTATCCCATGCAGAACAGAAACTAGCTTGCAGGCAGCAGTGGATTTAACTGTAGAACATTTGTGGGATATTCTCGGCCATGCCTGCAGAGTGGAATAACTACAGTACAGAGCACATATATGGAGGGAGTCAAGGAGTCTGTGTGGCAAATGAGTCAGACACTTCTGCAGCTCATGCTGACAGACTCAACTGATCTTTCCATCTAACATGATACACTTTCACAGAGCCTTGTCTCCCGCTTCTCTTTCTACATAAAGAGATGATCCAAAGTGAGGGCGAAACACATTTTTCCTGCTGATGATATAGCCATTTTGGATGAAGTACAAGCAGATTCGAGACACCGTTTGCCAAAATGCAGGATCGGAGGGTAATCTACAAATAGTCTCATCTGTTTCCTGGGGATGCTGCTTCAGCCAAAAGTTTGCTGGATCAGCTGAAAACTGAGAACTCAGGAACCAGCCAAAGCAGCATTAGATGTTTAATCTTTAAATATTAATCACTCTTTTACCATGCAGACTGTTCTAGCACTTCACTTCTGCTTATTGTACAGTAAGATTTAGCCCTAGAATAAATGCTACTGTCATTGTGCAATGGGACACAGACAGAGCCAAGGTTTGGTGGGGTTGGACTGTTTTGGGTTTTTTTAAATCCTTGTGTGTGCAAATAGTAGGTGGAGAAAAGTAGTTCTGGATGAAAATACTACTGTCTGTGTAGGATCCTCTTCCAGGGGTGATTCATGGATTGGTTAGTACCTTGCCCCTTCCACACTATTTAACACATGGCTCTGAATTGACATTGATTCGAGTCAGATGTTCCAGGATTGTTACATTTAAGAGCTGTACAGTAAAACCTCGATATAACGGACTAATTCGGGCGAGGGGGTGTCCGTTAAAGCCGAAAGTCCATTATTTAATATACACCCCCTCACCGTTATATTGAGGTTTTACTTGGCAGCCGGGAGCCGTGAGTAAGCCCGCCCAGTGGCAGCCAGCAGCCCGCCCGCCCGGTTCCCCGGCTGCTGGGACCCGAGCGGGAGCTGTCAGCCCGCCCGCCCAGGTCTCGGCTGCTGGGACCCGAGTGGCAGCTGGGACCCAGGCGGGCAGGCAGCGGGGAGCCGGCAGCCAGCCCCCGAAAAAACGGATTTTGGATGCATCGGACTTGCTCATAAATTTTGTACGTTGCATCCGATGTCCGTTAAATCGGGGTCTGTTAAATCGGGGTCCGTTAAATCGGGGTTTTACTGTATTGTTTATATTATTTCATGCATTATGCATGACTATTGGCAGAATGAACTGTAAAGAAATGAAGGGAATGGAAGACAAGAGTCTGGAATACCAATCTCATAGAAATGATAATATGAAAATAAAACATTTGAATGAGGCCAAGATCACTGCAGAGTCATCTATGCCTGCATATAAATGTTATACACACATGCACCTTGCACAACAGCACCTCATACCCCACATAAGTAGCCACTTAGTGCACATACCTACTATATCCTTCCTCACAACTTGCACACCTCTCATGTTCATGAACATAGTTGTGCTTGGCTATTTCACACTATCCTGGGTTCTCATAAAACATGGACACACTGGGTCAGACCAACAGTCCCTCCAGCCCAGTATCCTGTCTTCTGACAGTGGCCAGTACCAAAGGCTTCAGAGGGCATGAACAGAACAGAGCACTTATTGAGTGAGTCATCCCCTGCCATCTAGTCCCAGCCAGAGGTTTAGGGACACTAAAAGCATGGGGTTGCTTCCATGACTATCTTGGCTAATAGCCACTGATGGACCCATTAACTTATCTTTTTTTACTCCAGTTATCCTTTTGGCCTTCACAACATCCCCCAGCAATGAGTCCCACAGGTTGTCTGTGCAATGTGTGAAGAAGTTTGTTTTAAATTTCCTGCCTATTAAGCAGCAGCATTTAGGCCATTCTGAAGACACAGTTTTAACAGCCAGCATCTCACCTCATATCCAGCCCATTGAGAAATAAGATTCGGTCTCCAGCTTTGAGAGCAGCCTTCTCAGCTGGACTGCCTAAATATAGGAGGAAATGAAATAGGTCACTTAGCTGTACTGGTCTTTTAGTGAGGGATGCATTGAGGCTGCTGACAAAGTAACATTCAGATTGTGGATATGGTTACAGTTCCAGGGGACCTCTGCTCAGAGGAAAGTTAGTCTATTGGAAGAATGATTTCACTAGAAAGGGTCCAATTTGTAAAGATACTCTGGGGCAAAGCAGCTTGATGGCGTTAAAGGGCCGAGAGTTTACGCTAAAGTAATAAAAACAAATAATGTTTCTTTCTGGTAGCCATTCAGACTAGATCTCGGGTATAAAGCTCAAAGTCCACCGGTAACGTCTGGTTTCCTTACCAGGCAGAATGGACTCAATCCACACAGGGGCATGTCCGCGTAACGTGAAGCCAAAGCTTTTGCTGCCTTTGTAAACTCGAACAGTTCTGCAGGTGGAAAAATCAAAACCCCGCAAGGAATTAAATCAAAACCCAACAAGCTTTCGGTTCCTGTTTCATATTCCTTTCCTCCAACACGGCATGTTTTGGACCCTTTTCGCACTGAGTTGGGCCCCTCTTATTTAAGGTGGATAAAAATTGATGATATTTTAAAATTAAAAAATCAGTTTTTCTAAAAATTTAAATTAGCTTTCTTAAATTTAAATAATAGTTTTTGGTTGAAATTAAATGCAGGTTTATAAACCTATTTAAAATTGCCAATCAATGTTAAAGGCTAAACTTATTATAATCTATTAAAATAATTACAGTGAAATACACAACAAGAGAACTAAGACTTACATGTTTGCTGCCAAATCTTAAAGAAAGTTCCAAGTGAAACTTTCCAGAAGCTTAAACTTATCATGAAATAACATGAGAGCTTTTGGCACGCAGCAGATGGGGGACTGAGGAGAGAGGAAGGGATGCCAGCAGCAGCAAGAGCTGCTCAGGTCTTGGAAGGAGAATCAGAGCACCCACTCCTGCTCTCCTTTGGAAATTAATTAACAAACGTATAATGGTGCAGTTTAGCAGAAATACTATATTCTTAACATGAAGACACACAGACATGGTCACCTAAAGATGCAAACAATAGGAGGGAAGAATTACTTGAGGTGATACTAAGACTAATTGAGCAAGAAAAATTTGGGATGAGCATTAAAAAAAAATCTTTCCCTCAGGAGGTTTGTTAGACAGTGGAATAGCGTCATGGAAGTGATGGAAGCCCTCTCACTTGGACCATTTAAAACTAGACTGGATACAGCTCTAGAAAGCTTGTTATAAGGACTGATCCTGTGCTGGCAGGGAGATGGATTGCATGAAGTTTTGATTAGTTCCATCTCTGGCTTCTGTGCACCAAACTCCGCCCTGACTTCCAGAAAGGCGTACCTGGTGTAAATTGGGGCAGAATTTAGTTTGCTGATTCTGTTAAATACAAGGGTGCAAATGCAAGGGAGAACCTGTGTTATAACCCCCCTTGGGAGGTACAAAGGCATCACCCTCATTCCCCCCTGCCTGCAACATTCTCTTTGTAATTAGGCAACCCTAATCCCGTGGCTCCCACGGACAGGGCTGGATGGGGCTTTTCGTGCTCTGGTGTTACCATGGCACATCTAATTACAGTTAGCACAATTCCTCGCTCTGGACTGGCAGGAACTGGGAGTGCTGTGGGGGTGACATGCTTGGACCCAGAGAGACAGGAGCTTGTGTCAATGTGTAGACACTTCTGGACACTTCAGGAATAGCATTCATAAGTGCTGGAGAGAGCCACATCCAGCCCTGCTCAACCAGGGGGAGGTCCCATCCCCCTGACGTAGATAAGGAAGAGAGCCCAGTCACTCAAGAAAGGAGACTCAGGACTATGGGAGATGTGTGGGAGGCTCCTCTCCACCTGGGGAGGGAATGGGCCGGTCCCAGCTTGTGGGGAATCCTGCCTGCAGGGGGATTTGTTCTGTGCTTGTGCCCAGCAGTAAGATGCTGGTAGGCGTGTAAGTGATTTAAGCATCTCATGATGGTGTTACAGTCACTCCCGGAGGAGGATTCACCAGCTGTGATGACAATGAAAAAAAGCAGCCAGCACATTCTCTTGTGAAGTATGAAACGGATCCCAGAGGAAGGGAAGGGAACAGGTCTACTAGTCACAGGGGAATGGTTCGGACAAGCATGCTGAAGCCACATGGGGCCATGGAAATGGGTGTCTCACACCTCTCATCCCTTCTCCCAATTTCTGCCACAGCTCTAGTGGTGCTGAGGAGTTTCCAGCAACCATGTGCTCTGAGAAACTGAACACTGCATGCAGCCTAGGATGGGGACCGGCATCGCATCAGACCTGGGCCGTGCGGGAAGGAATTCCACAACCCTGAGCAGAGCACGTCCTTTACCAGACGGAATTCACTGAGACAACTTTAGAAAGCCAAAGGAGAGAAAGGATCTCCCAGGAGATGGGCCTGCGCTGTGACGTGGAGCCCAAACTTTCCCAGAGTTCAAAGGGGAGATGTTGCAAAAAAAGGCCCCAATTCAGTCTCTTCTATACTGATTTCACTTGCTATGAGCCACGGAGTTTTTTCTTTCTTCCCTTTTCCCCATGTCTTTCCCCATTACAATGCACCTGCTCCGTCACAATAACCAAGCTTTGTTCTAGTAAAGACCAACCCACTTTGCATTTGAAGATTAAAGGAAGGCTGTTACCTGCGGGCAGCCCCTGATCCCACACTGCTGGTTGTCAGAGACGTTGTCTTTCGCAAACCCTTGCTGGCTTCCTCGTGGCTCCGAGGCACCGAGCTTGCCCTGGTCGACACTAGCAGCCGCTCCTGGTGGTCTTCGCTGCGGCTGCGCCTCAGCCGGTTGGTGTGGTGCTCGCTCTTTGACCGGCAGAGTTTGCTGATCAGGCTCTGGGACACCACCTCGTCAAAGCGCTGCCGGTGTTTCTTGGGGATGAAGATCCTGGCAAACATGACAGAGGAGGCCAATCAGAAGAGGAGCAAAACCGGCAGCATCCCAGTGGTGGTGGCAGGTCTCTGGGTTCAGCGGCACCTGCAGAAAATTTCAAAGTGGCCTTCTGCAGCACTAAACCCCACTGCACCATAAATCCATCAGCCTCCCAAACAGTAACTCATGCAAGAATACAGGACCACACCCAGTGGGCTTTGGATCAATCACCTGCTGGATATGTTTGTAGGATTCTGCTGCAAAGTCCTCCCCACACCTCCTTACAGCTCCAGTCAATCCTGAGAAGGCTCCAATGCCACCCTCTATAGAGCGGCTGTAGTTTGGGAGCAATGGCAGTGAAAACAAGAGGGATTTTTTCTAGCAGAGATGGATTTAAACAACTCAATTACCCTCCACCATATACCCAGTCTCTGAATCTCCGTCAGCTGCCAGTCCCTCTCTTCTGGTAATGACAAGGCACAACTCGAATCCCAGTTAAATACTTGCCCCACTCCAGGTAACTTCCCGAACAGCCAGGAATGAGGGAGGAAGAGTCTTGTCCCTGCAATATCTATTCTGTTGCAGAGCAACAGGATCTGTTCTGTGGGTCCTGGTAGTTCAAAACTCCATTGATTTTTTTCCCTTCAGCATCAGGAAACTGCTACGGTATTTGCCATGTATATGAAGTATCATGGTTCTACAGTGTGTGTCGTAGCAAAAAGGATTTTTAAAGTTCATCAGCCAGATGGTATTTCATAGGAACTACGTTCTGATAGCAAAAGCAGGATGAAATCATCTGCCGTCCTCCAGTCATTCTCCTTATTACTTGTATTCAGGTGTACAAACACCCCCACACTAACGTCCCTGCACACTGAGAATGCCAAGCTACCACCTCCAGACATTTACTGTTTTTTTATTGGGAGAATCTGCTGCCTAGAATTTTGATATCTGCCTCCCCTCGCCCAACTTTCCTGCAGTAATATCTTAACACACCAACACTCCTACTCCTCTGTATTGGAGCTTATCTCTTGGCTATGGGGGCGGAAGAGAAAGCTATTGTCGTCTTCCTTACTCTTGGAAGATGTTCTGATATTAGGGTGATGAGTGCCAGTATAATAATATTTTAGATAGGAAGAAAGTGAAAGTCAGAAAGGAGAGACGCTAACCAGGCAGCCTTTAAACTCAGACCTTGTCTATCACATTAGCAGAAGCATTTGATATATGGAAAATGCAAAGTGATTTTCTATAATAATCTCTCTCTCCAGCATATTGAATCCTGAAGAATCCCAAAGCACTACCCAAACGATATACATACAGCACCATTCAAATGCAGCCACCTTTGGGGTGGAGGAAGCAATCAGCACAACATTGCTGGGAAGAGGAGCAATTTGGTTGGCGGAAATCAGAGCAAACTCTGACATTTATGAAAGGTGCCTCCAGGAACATTAGGGTCTGAACAAAAGAGACAAGGTCTCCAGTTTTCGGGCCTGATGTAAAAGACCCACATGCATTAAATTGTATGGAATCCACTTGCTCTCCTTGGCACGACAAAGGCAGAAATGGCTTAGGCTTCTAAGTTTCCCCTCCAGCCATGCCCATCTGAACTCTGTGGTTAGAAAGTTCAATCTCTTTACATTTGGAGATGTTAATTTCCTTTTTGGGACCTGTGTTCACAGCACAGGGGACATTTGAATTCCTTCTGCATAGGCAGGCAGGGGGCTTCGTAGAGGTATGTTACAGAGCAGCCAAAGGAACCTTTCTTCTAAGGGTGGATTAAAAGTGTACTGAGCCAGGGTCAATACAAATGTTAGCGCATGCGCACCACTCCTCCTGCCATCCCAACAAAGCTTTGCTTCCCCTGATAGCAGTTTGTGCCATGCTTCCTGGTTGAATCAGAGTCATGTTTTCCCAGGCAGTGCTCCCCTTGTCCTTTCCATTGGGAGATGTCAGGATGTGACCTGAGGGGTTGAAGGAGGCGGGGGACCGTGAAACCAGCGTGTATCTCTTCCTGCCTGTGCCCTTTGCTAGTAGTAATCAGCTGTGCCCTATGCCATCTGCTGCTCACGGCCTCACTGCTCTGAGTAGGGGATCTGGACCCCATGGCTCTTCCCGGTATCCTGACTTGAGTTTTCCCTTTCTAGTCTTCCCTTTGTCTTTCCAGGCACTGCGGCTTCATAGTCAACATCAGTCATCAGCATAGAGCCAGATTTAAACTCTGCTTTGACTCTCGCCTCATGCAACCTCCGCCCAGTATCTGATAAGCAGAGTGCAGCACACAGTACAGAGAGCTGTACTGCCGGGGTCATTTTGGCTGAAACCAATTTTCTCAGATAGGCTTCGGCTAAAAGATTTGTGCACAACAGAGGCCAACCGTCTTCTCTTGGGGTACGTCTATACTATCCGGATCGGCGGGTAGTGATCAATCTATCGGGGATCGATTTATCGTGTCTAGTGTCGACGTGATAAATCAATCCCCGAGTGTGCTCCCCATGGACTCCTGTACTCCACCTCCACAAGAGGCGGAAGCAGAGGCGGCGGGGGAGAGGCCGCGGTCGACTCACCGCCGTGTGGATGGCCAGGTAAGTTGACCTAAGATACGTCGACTTCAGCTACACTATTTCCATAGCTGAAGTTGTGTGTCATAGATCGATCCCCCCACAGTGTAGACCAGGCCTTTGTTACATCAGATTCAGTGCCAATTACGAACCCCTTGGAGAACATATCTCTGTATCATAAGTATTATATGTGTCTCCATCTTCATTAGTCTGGCAAGCTGGAAAACACCAGGCTCTACCAGCAAACACAGAATTCTCCTCGGAAAAAACAGATTCATTCAGGTTTTGAGTATATAAGCAAATGAGTTACAAAAACTCTAAAGCCTTAAATCTTCTTCTGCCCTTGCACGTCTCTTGTGTCATCCCTTCTCTCCCCGTTTAGTCAAGGTGAATCAAGGATTCCCATGGAACTGATTAGCAGGTTCCCACTAGGAGATCAGTAAACTCTCCGAAGTGTACAAGGAGGAGGAGCAGGCTCCCACTGTTAACAAAGACCACCTGGCTGACTCCCCCGGAGCCTTAGCTTTCCAGTATAGACCAGTTCACATAAAAGACTGGTCTCCATTCCATTTCTGAGTTTTTTGGGGGGGGAGGTGGGGAGAATTGGCTCTTTATTATTCATTTTGGGCCAAGTTCTTACTTCAGTTACATGCAGGCAGCCCCACTGGCTGTACCATCGAAGACATGCACATCAGATAGTCAGAGGTCCTACTTTCCTGGATAAAATTTCAGGCTTCAGCTCCTGGGACTCAGGGAAATGTCACTGCTTTGTTTCAGCACATGGAGCAAATTTTCATGTCCACTTACTGCCTGGAATAGTGATTTAATGATATGACATCCCAATTCACCCCAGTCCCACCCATTTGGTTTGCACTTGTGAAGGGCTTCTTGGGAAACTGGAATCGTGTTTCTATAGTAACCATCCTTATAACTCAATATGCCTCCATAGGGTGTCTTATTGTCAGTCTATTCTTCCCCAATTGTTCTTGTTCACTACCCAATACATTCCGGCTAGGTCAATAGTTCATTATTACTTTGCAGCCTTTTTGTCTTCTAGTAATCAAAATGAATTCAGTGCATAAAAAAAAATCTAGTATCTATGGTGAACTAGGGACCCATGGTTTACAGCTTCCAAATAATCTAGATTAAAGATCACAAACAATATACATCAAGATTTTGCTGAATTACAAGCAGAATTATTGGGCCAAGCTCCATGCTGGTTTCACAGGACAGTTCCATTACTTCAGTGGAGCTGTGACCTCTTATCCAGGTGTTGAATCTGGTTCACTATCCGACAGTCACCTACTAGTGAACACAAATCAAGCAGAGAAGAAACTGACAGAATAATGCCTGAACATCGAGAAAGAGACTCAATGGATAGTTCAGGGGAACTAAAGGTGGGATGTAGAATCAAGTAACCAGCCCAGGGCAGTGGTGACCAGAAGTCATTACCATCTGATTGCTGTTTGATGCCTTCTGTGAAATGAGTTTGTGGGTGTCAGACCAGTTTTGAGGATGCAGCTTCCCATTCACTTAAACTCCCATTATAAATGGCATTAGATGGCAACCTAGAGCTATGGGACTGATTGAGCCACGAGGACTAAATGACTCTCTAACCCATAGAGTGGTTCCTCCAGGTCAAATGTAACACACATTGGTGGGGAAGAACACTTGAGTTATACCTGCTCCGGCAAGAAGCAGAGGAATCCCAAGCTGCATTCTGGCCCCTTCTGCCAGCATTAACATTTATTATAAAATATTTAAAAGAAAAACGATCCCTGACTGTGCTTAGAAAATAACGAGCTGCAGCAGGAATATTTAGCATTTGCAGCCGCATCTGTTGAAGGCATCAAGCTCCCAGGAGTGTTGTTCCCCTTTATTTAGGCAACTCATCAACAGGGATCTGGGAAAAAATTGATGAATTCAGGGTAGTGGGAGGAAGAAGGGCTTTAAATCCCACATCTACCAAGTACAATGACGGCTTTAACTCCCTCATAGTGAAACACAGAACTCAAAACTAGTGTTCATACATTAATAATAAGTAGCAACAAACTGCTTACAGCACCCCGGAGACTGAAATAGGCTCATGTTAAATTTGGTGCTTGATTAAAAAAGAATTAACACATTCATAAAAGTCACAGCCTGGAGCAAGGGTCTCAAACACGCGGCCCACGGGCTGCATGCAGTCCACGAAGCTATTTCCTGCGGCCCAACATAAGCGCTGACTTCCCCCTTTTTTCCCGCCCCCTCTCGCCCGAGCGTGCCATGTAGCTCCGCCACCTACCTGCCAGCGCGTCCCGCCACCAAACAGCTATTTGGTGGTGCTTAGGACTTTCCAGGAGAGAGGGGAAGGAGTGGGGACGCAGTGCACTCAGGGGAGGAGGCGGAGAAGAGGTGGGACTGGGATTTGGAAAAGGGGTTGGAATAGGGGAAGGAAGGGGGCAGAGTTGGGGCGGGGACTTTGGGGAAGGGATTAGAATGGGGGTGGGGAAGGGGTGGGGCCTCATGGAAGGGGTGGAGTGGGGGTGGAGCCAGGGACAGGGTGGGGGCTTTGGTATCTTTGTATTAAAAGGTGTCAATGATGTGGCCCTCGGGCCAATGTACTAGTCCTCATGTGGCCCTCGTGGTGATTTGAGTTTGAGATCCCTGGCCTAGAAGGGGCAGGGAAGGGCTGCCCAGGAGGCTGGAGAGCACTACTGGAGCCCTGTTTACAGGTCTGCATGTGGGGAGTGGAGGTTGTAGTTGCGGTCTTTGTCTTGCAATTGCCAGTTTTTCTCTGTTTGGACTCTCTCTAAGCTCTTATAAAGGCGGCCCTGGGAAGAAGGGACCACAACTGGCTTCCGGCTGCCTGACTGCTGTGTTTTGTGGGCTGGGAAATCAGCAGGTCTGTGTCCCCCTCCCAGTGACACAGAAGAGAGGATGACATCCCTGTTTTTAAAGGTGACAACAAATAGCTCACCTAGCACTAACTGCAACCCTCCTGGGAAGTAAGACAGCATCATCCCCAGTTCTAGATAAGGATGCAGACAGCAAACTGGTCTCAGAGTTAAGAGCAGAACTCCCAGTCCAGTGTCTTAACCACTGCAGGGTGCTTTGTTTCCCCACAAGGGTAAACGCTGGACTCTCGGCATGCAAAATAAAACCACCTTTTCTTTTGCTGTTAAAATTTGATAGCCAGGTCCTCGATTTGTGTAAACTGGCAAAGCCAGTGTGACTATTCCAATTACACCAGAGGAAAGCTGGCCCGCACTCTTAAAATGAAAACCGCAAGAGAGAAACTACAGCTAGTCTTGTAAACATGATCACAAGATGTTTTAAGTGTTGCACTGCTAATTTATTCAGCGTTAAAGAATTAGGAGTTGTTATCAAGAATGAAGGGTAAAAGATTGATATAATAACCTCACCAAAACCATAGGAAGTGTTTTTCATCTTCAGAGCACTTTACAAACCATTAAATTATAATTACTCACATGGTGCCTTTCATTCATAACTATACAGTCTACACAAGAACCATATCACTCATCACTGGAATGCATCGGAGGGGATGTGTGACGGAGTAGGAATACTGGGTGTGCCTCAGTTTCCCCTATGCATTTCTTGAGCATCTATGTGAAGGGATAAGGATGTGTAGTTGATGCAAAGCACAGCCTCTCTGCAGGTGTCCATACCTGAAGCTGTAATCTGACTCCAAGTGGGGGAGGGAGGTCACCTGACCTGGCTGAGCCAGGGGGGAGGAGGGGCTGGAGAGAGGGAGTTTCAGTTGGGAGTCTGCAGCTGGCTGGAGAGAGGAGTTTGGAGTCTGAAGCTGGGTGGGCAGAAGGGAGGCAGGCCCAGGCAAGGTCTGGCCTCCCTGGGCCCCCAAAATGGATCCATCTGAGGGGTTTGGGTACCTATAAGCTCGGTGTTAGACCATGTAACTGTTGACGAATAAACCTCTGTTTACTGCCTGGCTGAGGGTCACGTCGGACTGAGGACTGGGGTGCAGAATCCACAGGCTCCCCCAAGACCCCGCCCGGGCGGGCTCGCTGGGGGAAGCGCACGGAGGGGCAGAAGGTTCTGAATGCTCCGAGGTCATTCCCAGGAAGGTTGAAGTGGGTACCCATGAAGCTCCTAGCCTTGGAAACAGGCTGTGTACGGAGAGGGGACACTTCCCGCAGAATCCTATCTGGCTTCATAGGGAGCAAGTTCCAGACCATCGCCCGGGCACTCCGTGACAGGATGTAACAGTTTAGCAATGATCAATACCAATACATGATGGTGCAGAGCACGAAGTGAATACTGGATTTAAATGCAAAAGCAGTTCCTAAGCCTGCTGAATGTAATTAACGGAGATGGGATTATTTGGCCAGGGGCTGACTTCGCCCCAGCTATACCAAAATCCGCTGTGTGTGCAAAACATGTCAGGACTCCCTTTAGCTCCCACTGTTTATTGGCGTTGAAGCCACTGTTCTCTATACACCTAGAGCTTATATCTAGGAAAAGGCAATGGTGTTTCTGGAGGTGAGGTGATCTGAACCCTTAGTAACTCTCAAAAGGGAGCAGGTTATTATCGAATCTGTTTGCGTGCTGATCAGATAACAGCTGATTAAAGATGAGCCTTTGCTATATTTTGGATCACAGCCCAAGCCCAGTGTTGCTCCCCAGTTTCTTTGGTCCGGGAACACCCCCCGATGGGGAGCGAGGGCTGTGCAGCTGATACAGTCATAGTTGCTCTTGCACTAAAAGTGCACCTGCTTACAATATGGTAGACCACGCAGCTCTCCTCTTGGCATCCATGTTGCTAGGCATCTGAATTAAAGAAGCATCTGAGCACTAAATCTTCTTGTTAGCAATAATGCGCTAGCTTAGCAAAACGCCAGTGACTGGATCGTAAATGATGAGTAACTGCCTCAGTTACTCAGCCATTTGGGTTGGCTGAGTAAACACTCGGTATTAGACCACGAACACCCTGCAACCTCCTCAAAGCAGAGGATATCTGTGAAGCTTATTGGAAAGCACAGCAAAGGGACAGCATGGTCCCAGCTCCCCACAGATCAGCTCTGGCCTCGATTCTGCCTGAGTCTCACAGAACTTGTGTGATTCAACAGGGAACAGGCTTTTCTGGTTGCCATTAGAGGGCATTGTAATGTCCTAGAAAAGTCACAAGTGGAATGTCTTGTGCCCGCTCAGAGCTACTCCTGAAAACAGGGAACCTAGATTGGTTTGGTAACTCAGTACACGCAAGGTCTGCATTGACTGGAAATAAAACATTCACTTCTTGACTCTCACTTCATGTCCTGAGGCTCTGGCTATACACGGCTCTAGGAAAACTGAAGCAGAGACAGGCCCCAGAGAATCCATCCCATGATGCCTTGTGCATAATGGGGCAGGGCACAGCAGGAGAGTTCAGTTATCTCTGTGGGGAGGGACATCCAGCCCAGGTGAACGTGCTCTCTAAAGCTTTGTTCTTTATCTTATTACAGAGAGCAGAGAGCAAGAGTATTTCCACATATCAAATGCTCCCAGGGATCTGTGACAGGATGGCACCATAACTAGCTCTTGCACCAGATGCTGCTACAGCTTCCAGGCTTTTGGGCCCCGACTCCCCAGGGGCTGATACTTTGTGCTGCCTTTAGCCCTGTGCAGTTGCTATAAAAATGCTACCAAATGAGAATTCCCTGCTCATTCACCACTGGATACGCCCATTTTGCACAGAAGTAACGTGTGACGCAAGGTGCCAGGCTGAGGAGAATCAGGCTCTACTGTAAATAAAGACACCTTTCTGTGCTGCACGTGAAGAAATGACAACTGCACATCTGCTTAGGCATGAGGTGGTGACACAAAGCACCTGTCGCATAGATTCTGCATTAGATTGGGAAGGAGGAGCCCAGAGTGCACAGCCCAAAAGTCCCAAGGTGACGTCTAGGAGCCACAGGCCTTTCACCATTGCTGATCGGTGTGATTCTATGGGAGTGCAGAGGACGGCACCTTGCAAGGCCCCTGCCAACACCTGGGAGCACTGAAAAAAACTTTCAGATCACCCAGTGTATCTGTGCAATGTTTCTGTCCCTGCCAACTCGCAGATCAGGACCGAGGCAAATTAAAGCAACAATGAAAACGGAGTTAAGTCCAGCTTTCTATGCTGAATGATCCCACTAGCCAGGCATCAGAGCATTCAACACAACTCCATCCCCTGTAACCAAATCTTGGGGAGGCATGCAGTCCCCCTTTCCCCCATCCATCGAACCTCGATGTGGGCATTCAGCTCATAAATATGTTTGTTTAAATCTTTTTGCAGTCTGCAAAATCCTCAGGCTGCTTCCTGCTTCACTAAAAGCAAACATCACAGATGCCAGTGGTCTCTTTATAACCCACAGTATTTCCACTGTTGCAGAATGATGCAATTCTGGGATGCCACTGGTGTACCAGGAGGTATCAAGAGCATTTCACGGAGGAAGAAAATATTTTATAAAAGATTCATTCTCCGGTATTTCCATGCTCAGTATTCCTGCAGTCTGGTTAAAGGAACATTTCCCCAAGAAATCAGTGTTTCACATATTCTGTGAATTTCACCTTAAGCAGACATAAATCTGAAGGGACAACTCAACAATTTAGCCTTCATGTGCACTGAATCATCACTCCAAACTTCCAAAACTAGTCATCATGCTCATTAGTTATAGCTTCTTTCTGGGATATTCTCTAGCTGGCTGCGCATTGTGTGCTGCAGAACGCAGTCATTCTGGTAGCAAAATAAATTGATCCGACAGCCGGCAAGGTTCTGCTCTGAGGTCTGAAATGGGACGGTGGAACAAGGTCAGTGAGGACTAGCAAATGGTTTAACTACAGATATGTCCCCAGGTTGCATCAACTTACTGCAATATTTTGGAGATACAGAAACATTGCTCCAAGCCCTGCATTGCATTATCTTTATATGACATAAAATACCACTCCATTCTGCTCGCAGGGATCACAAGGTTTTCCTAAGGTGCAAATCACCCTGGTAACTATGCCGTGTACCACAATTAAGCACAGCATTGAGCGTGCCCTAAGTGGCAATATTCTCACAGATCCCGTTGTTCCCTGTGTGCACATGTCTGGAAGTAGTTTTAGTTTTTCACTTTCCTTCTTGCCTTCTGCTTCCTCCGCTGCTATCTCCCTGATTGTTGGTTGGGCCAGGGAAGCTGCTGTTACTGGAAGAAGATTTTATGTTGCACCTAGATATGAACATGGTCAGGGTTAGGCGTGTCTCATCTTCTTCGGTAAGGTATCCCCCATGGCTGGGGTCCTGCCAGCATAGCTCTTTGGCCTTGTCTATTATGGGAAAATACATTGTCAGAAGACGGGTTAATTAACACATTTTAACCAGGCTGACATTACGTAAGTTTTCCCTGGTGTGAACAAGGACAGTCAGGTTTAAAACCTGTTAGGTAAGTGTGTGATACACACTTTTAAACATGATCATACTGGTCCATATGAAGGATAAAATTGCGTTTCATATTGTGCTATTTAAAAAATGTTAGTTAGAACATCTTAACTCCCTTAATTTCTCAGGATAGACAAGGCTTTAGAGGGTTGTGTCCGCCCAGACTCCTCTTACAAAGCCCACTCTGCTATAAGTGTGTAGTGTGTACCTGTGGGACGCATGTTCCAACTTCAGAGTGAAACGCACACGTAACAAGGCCCTGTTATTTTAAAGGTAATCGTCATTTCATCTAACCTGGATCTTTATAAGACCCCCATCACTATAGTATCTAAGCATCACTTGTTTCTCCTTGTTTAATTAATACCAGCTAAGGATTTGCGGCATATGTATTATGATTACGCCTTTAAAAACTCACAAAACAGGCTGTAGTGATTTTTCTCGCTTAATGTAGGAAAATCCCATTGCTCCAACTTATATTTCAGGAACAAGGTATTTCCTTCCTTCTCACTATTTCCTTTACCCAATGCAGCACCTTGCAAAAAGACTTTACTTTTTTTTTTTAAGTGGAGGTTTCCAGAAACAGGTGTACATTAAAGAGGTGTTAACCAGAACCAGTTTGTGATTTCTGTGTCAGGTCTGGTTCTGAACTGCAGACTTTCAGTGCAGTTTAGATTCCACAGTCCTGGCCCCCAGTAAGGTTCAAATGGAAGATTGGGAACAAGTTCTGACCACAGTTAGCAAACAGAGAAGCCCGAAGCTTGTTCAGAGCTCCAAGTCAATTAGGGCTGACTCTATAGCTAAGAATGGCACCTCCACTGGAGATATAGGATTCAGAGAAGTTAGGGATGGAAAAAAACCTATGAAATGATCCAGTCCAGCTTCCTAACAGTGCAGGATTGTTCGTGTCAGTATTTTCAATCCTAGAGTTCTAAGAATCCCAAGCAATGGAGATTCCATCCCTTCCCTTGGGGAGACTGGTCCACAGCCTGATCCATCTCACTGTCGGAATGTCTTTCCCCTGATATTCAGCCTAATTTTTCCCTTTCCTAGTTTCTTCCCATTACGCTATATTATGTATCATTCTAAATAATTCCTCCTTATCTTCAGTGATTACTTGCCTCAGATTGTTGGTGTGTACTTGGCTTAACCAAACCAGACACATTCAGTTCTTTGAATCTTTCCCCAATCCCTCCAGCCCCTGAATTTCTTATTGTAGTATTTTCTTTTAACTCCTTCCAATTTCTCAGTATCTTTCTGGTAATGTACAGCAATATTCCCACTGCAGTCAGCCCAAAGTCATATCAAGAGGGACTCTCACCTCCCTGCTTCACAACATGATACACAAGAGAATATGTTTAAAGAATATAGTTTAATAAAATGGCAACAACTGAAGTCTCTAGTAAAATCAGCCTCACGCTGTTTGTGGGGGTGGGACCCATTAGTCTGCTCTGCCAAAGATAATGAGACATCCTCATTAAATCTAACATCATGCATTATAAAGAGAGAGAGAGAGAGAGAGAGAGATCAGGAAGACATACCGAAAATGTCGAGAGAAATTCCGGTCCTTTCCCATTGGTAAGCGTGTGATAGGAACAAAAGGAAGAGTCTTCAGATCCTCAGGCAGATGACAGTCACACTAGGATCACGCCCAGGATCCAAACAAATGCAAACCACATACCAGCCGGTGCACCTGCTGTCACTTTACACCTCCCTCAGCGCTGAGGGATATGTATCCAGATGGACCATTTGCCCATGAACAGTACCTGGGATACTCCTCTCCTGTCTCCCCTTCACGCTTTCCTCTTGTCTAGCTTCTTGCACTCTCTGTCCCAGAGTTGGAGGTTTACCACATAATAAAGTCTTCCTTTTTCACCAATTCTGCTTTTAAGGTCTGCTTTGCTTTTTATTTTGCCCAGTGGCTCGAGAGATGTTTTCGACTGTCCCCTGCCTCCCTACACCCTGGCAAGGAAGCCTCCTGCCTTCTCTAAAGCTGCAGACACAGTCTCTGTAGTTCCAGCTGGGTTCTATCTTGTAGCATTACTGCAAAGAAAGGAGGGCACGAATCCTTCTGAACTCCGGAGGGATGCCTCTGATAGTGCTAATTAGTTGACTTCTAAAGTGTTTCTGTTTAAATTACATGCCATTATAATGGGTGAAAAGCCTTAAAGGAAAATAGCAGCCAGTGATTGCTTGGTTGTTTTTAGACCTATCCTTCGGTGAGCTTTTACTCCTGTGGCTCAGTTCAGAGCCCCCTTGCCTGGAAGCTATGGGTTCAAATCTGTTCTAGCAGACAGCTTTATTCCCAACCCTGATTCTTCAGGAGTTGGTGCTGCATTGATATAGGATCTATCACCAATTTATACCGCTTCCAGCTTATTTTCTTCTCTCCCTCTCAGCCACGATAACATTTCCTCCCCTTCCGCTCCTGCTTCAAAACAGCACTGAAAGATCACACCAGCTCTATTTCAGAATGAGAAATGGTGCCAAAGAAGCCATCACCTTTCTTGTGGTGTTTCAAGCACACAACAGGAGCCTATCTGTGTTTCTGTCCATTCATGTACTCATGCCTCAATGCAATTTCGTCACTGTTCCATTTTGAAAAAAGCCCCCACTTGAGACCAATGTGATTCAGAGCTGAGTGCAATGCTCAGTCTCGTTCCTTACACCATTACCCAAGGGTATGCAGTGACACCAACGCCAGCAGGAACAAGGGCTTCAGCATTATCTCTTCCCTCCTCTTCCCAGTCTTTCTACCTGCTTGCTCTCTTGGGCCAGATTCCAGGAGCTGCCACGACCTCATCCCCTGGCAGGAAGGAGGTGCTCTACATCTTGCAGGATCGAGTCCTTTATCTCTTCCTCTCACTCTCAGCTTCATGCCCTCTCTCTACCATGCTGTCCCCAAAACTGGAGCAGTCTTCACGTCTTCCTCTGTCAAGCGTCCTCTCTCTCCTCAAACCCAATTACTCCAAGAATCTTCCCAATGTTCTTCTCATGATTAATAGTCCCCACATCCTTCCATATCTGGCTGCTGGCCTACGTTTACCTCATCTAACTTAGGAGAAATCCTGTTTGCTTTGATCATAGCAGTTTTCTCATCTGTGTCAAATACAGGCCCGACCCAGTTTCTACTGAGTCAATGGGTTGATTCTCCATACGGTGACCCGATGTCCCGATTTTACAGGGACAGTCCCAATTTTGGGGTCTTTATCTTATATAGGCTCCTATTACCCCCCCTCCCCCACCCCCTGTCCTGATTTTTCATATTTGCTGTCTGGTCACCCTAATTCTCCATGACCTTTCACCTTGTGCTGTCATTTACATATGTGCAAAAACAATGCACAGTGCATTTTTACAGTCATTTTGCACAAGGGTAGATGATAACCCACGGTGCTAGGCAGTGGAGGCCCCTTGAGATGATTCCGCTCAGAAAAGGGAGGTAATTTAGCTTTTAGACTGCACACACTTCAGTGCCTTAAACCAGAGTTGTAAAGTGCCATGTAAATTTATGCTGCTGTGTACATTATTTATTCAGTGAAGATAACATAATTTTAGAAAGTCCAACTGCAGCCCCAAGATAAAAAAGCTGCATTATGTAAAGCAGCCCTCCAAGTCATTTCTGCAATGTTGGGAAGTCCAATCCTTAGAGATATATAAAAACAAATCCCTTGATTGTAATAATGTTGTCTTTCTACACAGCGAAGTATCTCTTTCATTTAATAAAGAGGGCACAGAGCTGCCAGTCTAAGAAATTATCTTCAGGTAGCTATTAAGGGAATAAAAATGAAAAATGTTTGATTTATCACCACAACAACTTGACCCTGAGCCTGTCAGTTGTGCAGAGAAACCCGTCTCAGGATGGATTAAAGCACTGAATGATATTTGAATTACATCTGAGTTGTACTATAAATTCCCCCAATAGGGCTACCAGCCTGGAAAAAACCCTTCAGCCTTAAACATACACTGCCAGGTTTAAAAAATTCACTTATTCTTATTGTGCAAACATCCTTGCTGGTGTTACAAATACAGCAAGAGACGAGGTTATTAAACTAAATTAATTTTCTAAAATCTAATTTACTTTTCACAATTTATGCGAATTTAAATTTGTCAGTCAGTCAGATTCACTTCTGGATTTTATCCAATTTCACTTTCAGGTTTTTATGTAGTAGCCCAGTGCTGCAATGTGTAAGCTGCAAATGTTGCAGGGCACAATTAATGGTTTTAAAATGAAAACCTGTTTCCACTGAGATTAAAAAAGAAATTCTTTCTAACAGTTGTATTAGTCTGTAAAGCTTTTTTACTAAACCTAAATGCACAGGTTTTTACCTCCAGTACTCATTTAAAGTTGTCCATTCTCAGCTCACAAATGGCCCAATTAATGCGCAAAGCCATATATTAGGGTTGTCCCACTTGACTTTTCACAGACCTGTGTCTCTTCCTGACATAAGCATTCTGCTGCCAAGCACTGGAAGTAGCTAAATATATTTTCTGTGCCACTGCACGACATTGTCAAGGTTTGACTTGGTATTATGATGTGATAGTGTTGTTTGCCATTTCTCCAAAATGCAGATTCTGCGTATGATATCACACCATCCCCCTAAAAGCAGAGGCTGTATCACAAGGTACCCTGGAGGTTTGAAGAGGTTAATGGGAACTGTTATTTGCAACTGAACACCGTTAAAGAGAAATAAAACAAAGTTCCACCGCTACCACCCCTCCACTGCAGCACTTCAGTGGATACACTCATGATAAATACCCAAAGCCTTAAAATAGTTGAGGCAGGGGATGTTCTCTGCAGGTATGCTCAGAGATATTGTGGAAACATGATACAATGGATCCTGCATATCCCAGAGAATAGAAGAGATGGAAAATCAGCAATACATGTGCCCGTGTTTACAGTCCCTGTCTTGGAATCAGGCCATCAACAACAACAACCCAGGAACATAAGAGCTTCAACAAAACAAGCTTTACGCAAGAAGGATTTTCAAATGGAAATTATTACTTCAGCTTCAGCAGTAAGCACAGAACTGTAATTTTCACACAATGCATTTTTATGTGCACTAGACTATTATCCCCTGAGTATAAGGCTCAATTATTTGTTTAGCCACAGATGTTTTGCAGATGTGGCCATAATTATCATTAAAGAGAAATGAAGGCACTTTTCCACCTGAGAACAGATGCTGACTTGGGCATTATGTGATAGCTGTTTGTAAACCAAGAACCAAGCAAATCAGAACAAAGAATAATGGGTCAAATCCTGAAGTTCTCAAGCCTTCCTTCCCCTGTCTTTACTCATGCAAAACTTTGTCCAAAGTCATCAGTTGGAGCTTTGACTGCATAAATACTGAGTACAAACTGGATAAGGATTTCAGGAGAACCACAATATCCTTAGATTTTTAAGGTCTGAAGGGACCGTTAAAATAATCTAGTCTAACCTCCTGCATAACAGCCCATAAATTTCACCCTGTAATTCCTGTATAAAGTCCATAACTTCTGGCTGAGCTAAAATCTTGAGCAGCTTTTGAGAAAGAGGCATCCAGTCCTGAGTTAAAGGCTCCAAGCAATGGAGAACCCATCACATCCTTTAATAAATTGTTCCAATGGCTAATTACCATCACTGTTAAAAAAAACTGCACCTTAAACCAAGCTCAATTTGTCTAGTTTCAACTTCTAACCACTGGAGCGCCTTATGCCTTTGTCTGCTAATTAAAGCGTCGTCTGCTATCAGAAGTCTTCTCCCCAGGTAGATACTTAAAGATTGGGATCAAGTCACCTGTTAAACTTCTCTTTGATAAGATGAGATTGAGCTTCTTAAGTCTCTCACTGTAGTATGTCTCCAAGACCTTGAATCATTCTTATAGCTATTTTCTGAATCCTTTCCAGTTTTTCACATCCTTTTTGAAATGTGGACACTAGAAGTGTCAGCGTCTCATTAAGCCTGTAGACAGAGGCAACACCACTTCCTTACTCCTACTCAATATTCCCCGGTTTAGATAGTGAAGAACTGCATTAGCACCACACTGGGAGCACATCTTCAGCTGGTATCCAACAGTCTTCTCTATACCACTTTTTATCTTGAGAGATCCCCAAAGCACGGTCACCTCTGGCTGCCTTTTTGAATCAGCAACTCAAAATACTTTTTTTAGGACGAGGGAACATGATGAGATACTTTAGCAGTTAAAATGGAAGGAGGAAATTAAGGAAGGAGAAGTCTACAGACATCTCTAGTTAGCAGCATAATATACACGGTATTGCAAAGTGCTATGTCACAGTGTATTTTTCTAATACAACAACCACCTGATTTCTCCACTGGCACTGCCTTGCATCTTACCTAGTCATTCCCACCAGTGCAAAGCAAATGCACAATGCTGCTGTACCAACATGGCTGAGTTTTACACGGTAGCACAGGTGGAAATGAAATCACAGACCCTGATACTCTGCTACTTTCCAGCTGCTTTGTGCTGCTCCAGCGTAAGAGAGCAGAGACACAGGCTCCGGATTTCTTGTTAAACGCTAGGAAAAGGTCAGATGAAATCTGTTATGTCATCAGGTACTAAAGCAAGATAAGTGGAATCATTTGTATAGCCAATAAAGCTGATTTAGCATGTTTTATTGATCCAGATAATTAGCTCCGTGCTTTGAAGGAGGCATCATAATGGGATATTGTTTAAACAAAAGAAGTCCAATATCTTCATATTTTTCAGGAAAAGGGACTCATCTGGAATTACTTCCCCCTATTCTTCCTCTTTGCCCTCCTCTCACTTCGCACAGGTGTATACGACTATACAGGGTACAATGCAGAGGAGAATCACTCGTTGGGTGATAATGGCCCTCCCACCAACTGGTGAGGGCTGGATGTGATTCGGTTCAGAGTCCATGGATTTTGCTTTGAGCATCAAAATGGGACAGAGGGTGGAGGGAGGATGATTCCTCCTTCCCTCTCTCCCAGGTACCAACTGTGCTGTTTCTGCAGCATTCCTGACCCCAGCTGACCGAGGAACACAGCTCTAGCCCTGAGTTTAGATCCCCTGCATGGCGGAATGTTTCTCTAACAGCAGGAAGATACCATATTAATCCCCTCTGCACTCACACACCCTGCCATCCTCTGTTCAGAGAACTATTGATTGCCACTGTGGCACCATCTCCCAGAACAAAAGCCAGTAAGAGCTTCCCTGGAGCCACTGTAACACTTTGTGTTCATTATTGGGTGACCTTCCCTATTAATAGATGGGAGGCTGGTCCCTGGGGCACTCTCACTTGTCACTACATGAGCTCCGGAATCTGGGAGGAATCAGCAGAGAAGTACACGGGCTTGTAACATCCCTTTCAGCTACTGAAACTGACGTCACCTTCTGCTCAGGTAATTGAATACGTTCTGATCAAGTGGCTTTGTCCTCCTGTGAAGGATAATTCTGACAGTCCTGCTTCAGAGACATACCTGAGACACAGGAACTTCTCATTCAGAGGCAAATCAAACAAACAAACAGGAAAGTTTTTATTGCATCATCTATTCTAAGCAGTTTAGCAAATGACAATGCCAAGCACCATTCACAGGCTCTGACCTAATCCCTTTGAACCAAGCATCAATTTACCCCCATGCGCCAGACTGACCTCCAGAGGCCCAGTGACCATGTCCCCCTCCTCTGCCAAGTAGCACACAGAGGCTGCAGGCTAACTCCTAGGGACATCTTGTCCCTCCCTGCACAGACTAACCCACAGGGCCTGTGGTTGTGACTTACCTTCCCCCTTCCAGGGCAGCTGATAGCCTACCCTACGCCAAAACAAAACTTATTCCCACACTGCAAAGTAGATGCCCAGATCGCGCATCCAGGCTTCAACCTAACTCCTAGAGCCATTTTCTCAAGAGTTATTTTGCGGTGGTGTAGTTAGAACAACGCCTACCTTTCCCATGAGTGCAGGCTCTGCCAGTAGCAGCTGCAGCCTGCCTCTCTCCAGTCAACCACTCTGGACTTTTGTGGGAGAGGGGAAGGAGGTTACTTAGGCAGACACTCTACCTTCTTTTGGTTCCCCTACTTCATACTTGCCTCTTTCTAGGCCGGGGTGGGCAAACTTTTTGGCCCGAGGGCCACATCGGGGTTGAAAACTTATATGGAGGGCCAGGTCAGGGAAGGCTGTGCCTCCCCAAACAGCCTGCTCCTGCCCCTATCCACCCCCTCCCACTTCCCGCCCCCTGACTGCCCCTCTTAGAATGCTATTCAACCCCCCTTGTCCCCTGATTGCCCCCTCCCAAGACTCCCCATCCTAACCACCACCACCAGGGCCCCACCCCCTATCTAAGCCCCTCTGCTCCTTGTCCCCTGACTGCCCCCTCCAGAGACCCCCACACACTAACTGCCCCCCCCCACTTCTCAACTCCCCCTGCTCCCTGTTCCCTGACTGCCCCCACCCCTATTCACACTGCTGCCTCCTGAGAGACCCCCCACCCCGGGACTCCCATGCCCTATCCACCACCTCCCCTCTGATCCCCTTTCCCTGACCGCTCCCCGCCCAGAACCTCCATCCCATCCAACTGCCCCCTCTCCCCTGACTGCCCCCAGGAATCCCTGTCCCTTAACAACTCCCCACCCCATCCCGCCGTGCCCCCTTATCACGCTGGTGGCCCCGCTGGCGTTGCACATGCTGCACCACTCTCCCGGAGGAGCGGCAACCCTGCTCAGTGCGCTGAGCTCCGGGAGAGCAGGGGAGGAGCTGGGAGCAGGCTCCCCTGCCAGAAGCTAAGGCAGGCTGAGCTCCAGGAGAGTGGGGGAGGGCTGGAAGCAGTAACCTCCTTTGCTGGAGTTCAGCTGCGCTGAGCTCCAGAAGAGCGGGGAAGGCGGGAGCAGGCCAGGAGCAGCCTTCCTCGCTGGAGCTCAGGGGGGCCGGTTGGGATGGTCTCACAGGCCAGATCTGGCCCGCGGGCCGTTGTTTGCCCACCCCTGTGCTAGGCCCTGTACTGTCACACCCTTCCTCTGGAACCAAACAAGAACTCCTCAGACCATGAAAGATCAAACACCCCCATAGGTTGCACCTCAGCATTCTGGCAATAGCCAATGACACTCTGTAGTACTCTGAATGCTGCATGGAGGCCCTCCCAGTCTTTGGAATAAATATACCACCCCATCCAGGAAAGAGTACCAGCAAGGCCCAAAGGTATCTTGTGAGGCAGACAAGAGCAAACCTGGTCTCTGTGAAGGGGATGTTACACTGGAGACGAACTGGTTCGACTTACCTGTGGATCACAAAGTTAGGAGAGCAGGCTGACTGGTTTCCCCCATAGCAGATCAGCATGTTCTAGGAGGCTGACTGGTCCCTGTGGGCAGGTGCTGCTTAGCTGGTAAAACTGAGTGTGCAGTCAGCTCCCACACATCACTTTGCCCAGCACCTTCCTCATTACCATCTGCAGTTCCTTCTGTTCGGACTCCTACTGTGTGCCATCTACGGCACCCCAGTGTACTGAGAGAGCAAAGGATCTGGAGCCGGATCCAGGCTCCCAGGGCCTGAGTCTCCATTGCCCTGCACCTCGTGCATTCATTTACACCAGTGCCAAACAGGGGCAAAACACACCCAATCTGAACAGTGGTGCTTTGCATCCCCTTTGCATTGGTGTAAAGCACTACACCAGAGACAAGGTAACATGGAATCAGGCCATGAGTCCTCTCAGTCTTCCATCATGCCTCCGCTCCCAGAAGGAGAGTCCACAGTCTGAATTCCTTTTACTTCATTTCGACATGGGTCCTATTTGAATCCAAACTTCCCTAAAGTACAAAGGGAATTAGAGGCAGGGTTCTGACGATCCTCAGCCTCAGCCAGCAAGGAACAGTCCTCCCAGGGTAGCTGGGGATTCTCCTGCTGTACAGCCAGGACAGCTGGCTTGAAAGGGCAGACGGGGAGCAGGCAGAGGGTTGGCAAAAGTGTGGCCAAACCATGCTGCAGTCCATAACAGACCCTAAAGGATTGTTTCCGCCAACACAAATTAAAGCAGCCCTCAGGCTTCTTTCAATTACACGAGGGGCCAAAGCAGTCCCCAGTGAACCCAGGTACTGGTGCAGCTGTGCAGCTGTAACACTTTAGTGAAGACGCTACTATGCAGACCGCTTAACCCTGCCTATACCTCCTTCCCTCAAAGGGTAGAGCAGCCTGCACTCCCATGGGCATGCCCCCCACGTATTAAAACTGATCCTTTACTCAGACATACCAATGAAAAACTGGAGTCCGTCCCCGGAAGTCAGTGGAGAGTTAGTGATGTAAAACTGCTGGAAGTAGAAGAGACTTCTGCTTTTAGGAGTGACCTTTCAGGATGGTAGAAAGGGGGCTCTAGGTTTTGTGAAAATATATCATCCCTCCAAGGAACTACATACCTATAAATGCAGTCCTAACTCTAAAGGGTTGCTGAGTATCTGCAACAGCATCTTCCAATCATGTCCAATCATGTTGCTCTATTCAGGGTCTGAGCTATTTTTTAAACTCCATGGTCTGGAAATAACTAATTTAGCTTCCCACAAGTGTTTCATTTACAGAAAGCTAAAAACATTTTTTGAATCAAACTATTACTTTCCGACATAAAAGTTACAAATCATTTTTAACTTTTAAAAAAATACAACCTGCTGTCTGTTTTGACCAAACCATTCATGACACCATGAGAAAGGACTGTGTCAAAACAAAGAGTAGTATCTTCACAGGAGAGTTTACACTGGGCCATACTGGTCATGACCTATTTGAACTTTCCCCAATATAAAAGGAGCCTCACTCCCAGTCATTTTGATTCTTGCTATCCAGTTGCAGACATCTTTTCTGCTACCCTAATTCCTTTTTTGGGTCATTTAACATATGTCTGACTAGAAGATTAGTGGGTTTTTTAAGGGAAACAAGCAAGAAGCTGCTTTTCCTCCTTTATCTCTCCTGCTTTGCACAGAATTTCAAGAGGATCTGCATGGATTTTTAGACAAGAGGAGAGCATTCTTTGGTTTGAAGTTCTAAATTCTGTACAAAATCAGCAAGACAAAATAAAGCAAATCCAATGGGGATATTGTCTATTTCTCTTACCAGCAGTATTTCCACATAAAAACAGAGAAAACATCCATTATATCTTAGAGAAGCAGATCTTTGGGTGGGGGGATTGGGGAAAATGGCACAATCTAAAATATATAAATCCCTCTGGCTAAAATTAAATGTCTTATCCAGTGATAATGTCTTGTCACAGATGGCTGGAGAAGTTTAATACTGTGACATTCCAAGCAATTTGCTGTGAAAAACAAGCCAAGAAAAATAGATTGTGTCCAAACCATTATTAAAATGAACTTAGTGGAATCTCTTCAGTAATAGAAGAATCCCTGATGGGCAGAGGCTTTATCTTTATCAGCAATCTAAAGTGACTGTGATAAAAAAAAAATTACTCCTACTCCCATCTCCCTGGAAGTGGGGATGTTGATGGAATGCACTGATTTTCTCCCAACAAATGTAGGCTGCTTAAAAAGCAGACAAATAAAGTACCAATAACACACTGTACCGCTGAATGCATCCACTAAAATACAGCTTGAGGAAAAGACGTCAAGAAAATGCAGAAAAATGTATAATAAACTGCATAACATCCCTAGAGTTATCATCTAATGAACAAATATGATCGGAGATCAGTGGAATAGACAGGAAGATTAGAATCTGAATGTACCCTGCACTACACACGTTCAGCTATTCAAGCCCAAAGTTAAAGGGACAATATCAATTTAAGTAGGGCATTAACATTTATAGTTTGTAAAAACAAGCTTTTATAACACTGAAGAGCAATAGAAAGAGTCAATTAATGTCCAATGTCAATCAAGCAGATTATGATAGGGTTAAACATTTCCACAATTTAACAGCTCTAATGAAAATGGTTGTTTTTAAACCCAAACACTGCATCTAATAGCAAAACTGACAATGACGAAAAGTGACTGTCACTTCACTGATGCTCGCTGTCCAAACCTAGAGAAATGCAAAATGTAAACAAAGAGCAGAAACATTGACAAGTACCCTGGATTTTTAAGGCACTAAAATGCTGCCAGTAACTTCAGAAAGACATCTGTTTCTTTACAACACATGATTTTTAAGTTGAGTGTCCCTTTAAAGTATCTGGGAAAAGATACTCAATCATTCTGAGACAGCTTTAGGAAGTAACAGGAAAAGATGTGCTGCAACCTCCCTGCTGATACTGCAACTCCTCCAGGTAATAAAAACAGTAGTGAAATGAAAGAAGAGCCCAGATGTTGGGATCACAGCTGGCCGAAACTAACCAAAATCACCACAAGCACACCCATGCCCAAGTTCAACCTGGAGGTCTTTCCCAACTAACAAGAGAGTTCCATTGTCTGGAGCCACTGTTTCAAAAAACAAACAAACAAAAAACACAACCAATTCTGACATTTATAAGTGCCTGAGGAATAGAGGGAAAAGTTTCCCTGTCTCTCTCTACTTGGCTGAGTCCCACTGACCCAACAAGTCACCTCCGACAGAAGCCCTTGTATAGGGAGGATGTTTAGCATTAATTAACTTTTGCAGTGTCCGGTGTTATCATTAGATTATGGAATTAAGTTGTTAAAAATCATTCCAGTTCCGCCCCCTCACTCCCCCAGGAAAGGTCTCATTTGTTACTTACCCAAGGCAGCTCATCTTTCTCTCTCGCTGCTGTATTTCATCATATCTGAGCAGAGCTAAAATTGTGCACTTTACTCTGTACACCAACCATATGGACAAGGGAACTGAGTGCAGTGAAGAACTGGCACAGCACGTGCATTATCCCTGCTATCCACAACGAAACGGATGAAAATGTCAGCAAATTAAAATCTGCAGGAGCTTAATTCTGGATAAATGTGCTGAAATCCATCTGGGAAAAAAAATCAACCCTAGCATGGAGGGAGGGGGAGTGTTTCGCCAGAAGGGGGATTTGATTCTGTGTTAAATCTATGGGCTCTTGAGGTATGCCAAACACACACATTGCAGGAAATATGCTAAATCATTAAGGGGGGAGACAGGGAGGCATATGGAGGAATTATCAAAGGAGGAGACCCAGCAACAGTATCCCAAAATTAAGTCCAGCTAGTGCAAAGGAAAGATCCATAAGGCTGCAGCTAGGTTAGCGGTTAAACTGGGGATTTATAAACTGCATTACTCTGCAACACAATACATGCCAGCACGGAAAAATCTGCATCACATTCAGAGGTGTGCTTTAACCAGAGGAAGAATGTGCTTGTGATGCTGTGATCTGGGGGAGGGGACAGTGCACAGCACACTCTGGGCTGAGAGATGACAACTAAATGCACACCCTGCGTGGGGGGCACAGAAGGCCCGATCAGCTGAAAAACTGCCAGAGTTTAACTGCCCAAGGGGCAGCCACAGAGAGGTTTGCAGGGGGACTCAATTATAACACTCCTAATCTCACTATTTCTCTGTGACAAAAATCACTAAACTTGTGCTGAAATCTACAATTACAATAATTCACCAGAGAGTTAACATGCAAAAGGACTGTATATAGTTTATTGTGAAACCACTGGATTCCAGTGATAAAAACAAGAATACGCTCAGGAAACACGTCTCCATTCTGCTTCTTTATCTCCGGGATGCACAGTGAGCCACTGGATGCCCCAAGACTTCAGATGCAAAGCACCACACTGGTTTAGAAATGGACGTGAAGTCAGCGTCCATCTGTACCTCCTATATCTAGGGATTTATGTGACCCATATCACTCCTGTATCTGTGTCTAGGAGTCACTTGGGTGGGCAGCAGACTTGCAGAGGACTTTACTGGCTTTTGATGTACTATGGTGCTAATGATTTCCTGCCTTGCATACCTTTATAAGAGAAAAATCAGCAGTCACATTTAGTGGCTGAATATACAGCCACCAAAAGAAGTCAAAGGCACAGGCTTCTTTTCTTATGTAGAAATTCAGCATTTGTAAAACCCATGGCATGCTGACCACGAATGACTGAGTCACTACAGAAAATGTAAAGGAAATGAAACAGAGATGCTGGGGGAAGGTTTCAATGCTGGTGAAAAGTACCAGAAGACTAAGTTCCTCAATTTATCTCCAGCACAGGTACAAAACAGCAACAAGCCTTCCCTACTCTGCTCCACCCTGACCTGAGAGACAACCTCCCAAAAGGAATTCAGGCTCCAGGGCCCATTTAGTGCCTGGTCTTTCTTCTGAGACTGCCAGCAAGGAAGCCAACTAGTGCCGTTTTTGTGATGACAGGCTTTTTATTATGTGGACACCTTTCTACTGGATAGAAACCATCAGCTCATTTCAGTCACTAAATGACCATCGGTTGGTAAGAGAGACAAGGTAAGGGAGTTAGTATCTTTCATTGAACCAGCTTCTGTTGGTGTGCAAGATAAGCTTTCGAACCACACTGAGCTCTTCTTCAGCAAGGTACTCCCAGCCTCACAGCAAAATACAAGAGCGAACAGATTATGTAGCACAAGTAGGTAGCATATATTGTAAGGGACCATTAGTTGGGAACAAATTTCAGCAATCTGAGATGAATTCAAATTGACTGCTAATAGGCAACAGGTTCCATCTCATTTAATCTATTCTGAATCATCCAGTCCCCTTCCAAAGCGCATTTGTGAGTTTGCTCAATTTAGCTCAGTTTATGAGGGTCACATTCAATTCATTGGCTGAACGAGCTCTGCAGAGGTGAGCTGCTGTCATTGTGGAAACCCTTGGCTTCCTGTGAACTTCACAAAATAAAATGTAAGTCGCGCTGTTCTCAGTACTGCACCAAACTCCTTACGTAGCTTATACTCAGGCAAAACAAGCATTCACTTAAGTGGGAGTGTGACAGGGTGCACATGTCCTGTCCCTTGGCTGGCAGGGAAGGGATTAACCTGTCTGCTTAGGAAGTGCTTCAGCTGCTAGCAATAATTGCAGAGACAGCCATGGAGAGGTCACATGACTTAACAGGGTCAGCTGATAACTGGGCAAGCTCTGTGCTCAGCAGGAAAGATCTGTAGGGAGTAGCAGGGTTCTTTTATAATAGACCCAGAAAAGGCTGAGATGCTCTCTGCAGTGGACAAGGGAGACAGCCAGAAAGGGCTGATGGGAGACCAGGGACTAAGTAAACTTGGGGGAAAGTTTCTCCACAGAGACTCAGGGCCTGGAGTGAGAGTAGCAGAACTCTACTCAGAGAGAACTGGGGAGCTAAGATGTGAAGGAAGGGATCCAATGGACTTGTGAAGCTCTGAGATGAGGGTGATTGGGGAATCCAGGAGGGAAGGGGGCTACAAGGATGTGGGGAACTTTGAGATGAGGTTGAGGATGAAGAGTTGAAAAGACTTGTTGGTGATGATTATACAGGGGCGGTCGTGTGGAATGACTCTACAACCTAGCAGGAGTCTCCATCACTTAGAACTGGCTTGTGTGAGAGGGGGGAGATTGAAGTGTGTGGAGCTGGAAGATAAGGGGATGGTGTCACAGGGAGTTTTGCTTCTGTAAGAATGGAGCAAAAGGGGTGTGAACCCCTCAGAATATACCTCCCTTAGAACCCTGGTATTTCAGGTGAATGCTGAGGACAGTATCTTCAAAGTGTTATTGCCCATTGACTTTCAAACAAGACAGTATGTTTAATTCAGGGCTTTGGAGCTGGAGCATGGAGCTGGAACGCGGAGCAGTGGAGCTGCAGGTCTTTGCCTGGAGCTGGAGCACCGCTCCAAAGCCCTGGCTTAATCACAAAAGGCATAGCTGGAGAAAAATAGATGCTTAAAAAAACCCTCAGCCTTCCTCCATGTGTGTGTGTGTGCATGCACGTGGTGGGTTTGGGTCTGTTTTTGAAGCGGTAAAGAACTTTGGGAAGACTTGGTTTTTCTTTTAAAAAAATAGCTGGGAAATTTCTAGTTAAACTTCACAAATGGAAACCTGTAAATACATAGTTAAGGTCACTCAAACATCTTTAACTCTGCCCCTGCATCCCTGCCCAGAGACCCAGCTGGCTCTCCAGCCAAGAGGTGATCTTGCCAGCTGCAGACTGCAGGGAAGGGTTAGGTCTAAATGCTCAATCAAATATTAAACCAAGGCCACACTTGCCACAGAGCTCCTTGACCACACACACAAAATCGCAACCATTAATTATACTTAGTCCTCTTTCTCTCCAGGCCTGGAGGCTTTGAATTAAAGGGGAAATTATCTGCTTGCTTTGTAAAGCAGCTCCTTCTATTCCCAGTTCTCACTTCTGTCTCTGTAGTGTCTCCAACCCTTTTGCTCCAGGGTCACAATCCACAGATGGCAAGAGAGTTACAGTTCAGAGACATGAGAACTGGTGCTCTGGTGGATGGTTTGTTGGTGCATCACCAGGTCTCTTCCCAGTTTCTCTGGGGGTTGGCACCAGCAAGGTGGAAAAATTAAATCTCACCTCCTCCCCCCCTGGATTCTGATCCTCCAGAAAGAGGCACTGAGCACCCGCTGCTCCATTGGGATGGAGAGTGCGCTGCACTTTATAGGACCAGCACCTTGATGACTAACACAACACAGAAGGGTGGGCAGAATTCCAGACAGCATCAACACAAAGGGAGATGGAACGAGAGGGAGGAGCACGTCAAAGCACACTGGGGTATGAAAGTAAGAGGAATCCTCAGACAGGGGTGAGAGCCAAGCAAATGTACACTACCCACATATAGCACAAACCACATATAGCCCCCTCCCATCCCAGACAGTCACTCCAGGACCTCCATCCTACTCAGCCTTCAGGCTGCATGTGCCCTCATTGCATGTCCTCAGGCTGATTTCAGAGCCGGAAGGAGAGAGGCTGGGTATTTGTGTTGGTTGTTTTTAAGCAGCTAGGAAACTAAATTAAAGGGGGAGACGACTCCTTTCACCATTTCCTTCTGCTTGGCTTGAAATCCTTGGAGACTTCACAAGTCTGCTGTGTGGAGTAGATTTCCAGACGCTAGTCTAGCAAGGCTGAGAGAGGTTTCCATATGCTAGTCTAAGGACCCTGCTGCCCCGATATGTTTATTTATCCATGAATTTATCTAGGGTTTTTTTTAACACTGTTATAGTCTTGGCCTTCACAACATCCTCTGACAAGGAGTTCCACAGGCTAACTGTGCATTTTGTGCAAAGAAATACTTCCTTCTGTTTTAAACTTGCTGCCTATTAATTTCATTTGGTGACCCCTTGTTCTTGCGTTACGAGAAGGAGTAAATAACACTTCCTTATTAACTTTTTCCATACCAGTCATGATTTTATAGATCTCTATCATATTCCCCCTTAGTCATCTCTTTTCCAAGTTGAAAAGTCCCAGTCTTAATAATCTGTCCTCACACGGAAGCTGTTCCGTACCCCTAATCCATACCCCTAATCACCCCTTTTTTGAATCTCTGCCAATTCCATCCCTAGGTCTCAAGCCCCTCACAAGGGAGGTAAAAATCATGGTCTACATTTCCCAAATAAGTTAGCTGAGAGTCAGAGAAGTGAAACGGGTCCAACCTGCCCAAAATCACACAGCAGCAGAGCTAAGAATAGAAGCCAGTGCTCATGACTCCCAGCTCCATGTCTCACTCACCAGAGTCTGTTTACTCCCTTCACTGAGAAACATTAGATGAACCTAGAAAGAAATGAACATAGCTGGAAGTTTCCCCACCATCTGCCTCCACAGAGAAGATAATATTCTGCCTGTAAATTCCTGAAGTGTGCCAGCTCAGCCTTGTACATCTTCCTGTGTCAGAGAGTGGGCTGAGCAGTAACAATATTGAGATCTTCTCTGGCGTCTGCCAGCCAAGGAATTCACAGTTTTATATCAAGTAATGAACGAAGGTGGGTTAGTGTGTTTCACAGTTTGGGAAAGGGAGACACAGAGGTGAAACAATCTGTCCCAAGGTCACCCAAAGGTTAATCTCCTGCAACCCCCTAGACTGTGCACTAGCCCCCAGAGCTCCCAGGATCACAGTGGCTAAGCACCCAGAGAGATTTCACTAGGAACAAGATTTAATTGGAAAGACAGAGTTAATTTAGCTAAAGGGGACAACATTCATTTTGATTATCTGGAATAATGACATGGGAAATATGTTTGGTTGGTCTTCACCCAGCAAGGGAGGCACTGCCTGAGACCTGACATCAGCTACATCTGGCCCACCCCTTCTCAGCACAGATGCCCATTCTCGCCAAGGTCTGCTTGCCTGAGAGGTGCAGTTGTTGCAGTAAGGAGAGAGCCGCCCCCTGGCACCTCCAAGCAGCATTCCCATGAGGTCAGAGGGAATCAGAAGTTACACACACACCTGGAGCTGCAGATGGTTGAAAGGTGCCAGCACGGATGGGTACCAGGAAGCTGAGCCCATCTCTCAGTCATGTTTCAAAGGTGACCATCGCCTGATTACATGCGGTCAATGCACATGGCAAGGTGACAATACTTTCATTTGAAACATGGTGTGATGCTGCATGAAGAAGGCAGGCAAGATGGGCTGCGAGCTGCCATCACTCTCTTTGAGTTGCAGTTCCCTTTGCAAAGGTTTCTAAGACCCTGTGCATGGAGGACAGTTGTTATGGTAACCGTAATATCTTACAATTCCACTGATTAAACAGGAATTGGAAAGCCGGGCCCAGAGTGGAGCCAGATGGAGGCTTGATTCCCTAATGAACATCATCTCCGACGGGCCATAATCCTCATCATGTGTCCGGCATGCAGACAGCATCCCACTGCAAAACAGACCTGGCACTGCCTGGCCATACAAAGAACGTGCAGCACCTTCTGTATAGACTGTGGGCCCAATTCTGATCTCACTTACAGCAGAGTATTTCCACTGAAATCAGTGTGTAACTGAGCTCAAAATCCAGGCTTCTGTGCATGGGGTATGCACACCCACGCCATCATCAGCCTTAAACAATCAGTCTACTGAGGACCACTGTACTAGCCAGAGTGACCACAGTGGAGGGTTTGCACCAGGCACCACATAGTGAAGTGCCCAGATCTGGCTCAATCCTGCAAATCCACCCATCTCTTGGCTATCCCATGGGCGGAGCCAGGTGAGGTCAGGGAGTGCTCCCCTTTGCATGTGGATGGAGAGTTTGAGAGCACAGTGTGCAGGGGGGCAAAGAGCATGAAACACCTTTTCTGAATATGAGGGACTGAAGAAAAGCCAGATCTCTGCCATATTATGCCCATACGTGGTGCCCAATGCTCATTTACGACTCAGGCCCTTTTGCACTACTCTGGCAGTGACTGTCAACGTCATTTATGCCTACTTTAAAGCTAGAATCAGAGAGGTAGCCGTGTTAGTCTGGAATAGCAGAGGTAACAAAGTCCTGTGGCACCTTAAAGCTAGGTTACACTGCCAGACTGGTGTAAAGTGGCTTTTTTGTAAATGAGAATCCGGTCCTCCCTCTTTACACTTAAAGAGACAGGCACAAAGGCTCTTTCTGCATAGGAAAATCTAACGTCTATGTTCCAAGTGCTGTTCGCAGTGGACAGCCACTCAAAGTGATGTTTTTCGGGCTCCTTTTGGAGTGACGGTAGAGGCCACTCTCTCCGCCACTCGGTGAGAAAAGGGGTTTCAAGGGCAGTAATTTTCCTGTACAACATTTATGTAGGGATTCAAGCTGTGCTGTAAGTGCCAAGCCCAGAAAAACCAAATGCCATGAATTACTGTATCTACCGGCAGGTGAGGAGAGATTCAGGTACAGTGCATATACATAGACATGCAGCCCCCTTGAGGTGCAATACACACCCAGCTCCTCAGCACACACACACATATACACCTTCCCCTGGGCATACACACACACACACACACACTACCTCCACATTCCCAAGACACCTCAAGCTCTACCCTCCTCCCCCCCACACACACACACAAGCAGAGCAAGCAGCATTGCCCAGGAGAGTCTCATCCAGAGGCTCAGAGATGGAGCAATATTTAAAGCCTAGCAATCTTTTTTCCTTGACTGGAGGTAGTGGCACAGCCTGTAAATGGCACAGTGCCAAGCGATCTCCCAGCCTTTCACTGCGCCCTCATTAGGTGTTTCAGCTGTGCTGGGTGTAAAAGCTGAGAGGAAATGTCCCATGGGAAACAGGAAATAATGAATTTGCCACTAATTCAAGAGTGTGTTATTAAAAGAAAATTATCAAGCACAGACCCTGCTTGTATCCTTCTGATTTCCCACCTCCCTGTCCAATCCCCCCCCCCCCCCACTAGGGGTTCACATTCGGGGTCAGGGGAAAGGAAGCTGTGTTGTCTGGAAATGTCACTGGAGCTGGAGATTCGAGCTGCTTTTTCCTTCTCATCATAAATATATTTTCCCTTCTAGTTTTGAAAGACAAATTATCCTGACAAGACCTCGCAGAGCCTCTGGCCCCGTTTTTCTCATGACAGACAGCAAGTGTTGGGATGGCATACGGCAGGGCAACGCTGTAATTGCAGGCTTCACTCGGCTCCACAGAAAGCTGGCTCTCGGGCTGTCAGATGGACCAAGGCTTGTAGTCTGTTTACTGGGAAATGGAAAGTCAGCCACTTTCAGAAGTCTAAAGTCAGGCAAAAGGTCAACGACTTTGGGAATTTTACCACTGTCTTCAAAGGAGCAGGATCAGTCCCTGTTTGTTCATGGGAGACAATGGGTTTGTACCGCAGATTAATTAAAATAGTGCTGTTCTTTCTAGGGATCAGGACAAACTAGAAGGAATTCAAAGGAGATCGCCATAGTGATAAAGGACTGGAGGGGCTGATTTATGAGGAGAAATGGACAGCGCTAACCATGCAAGGCCAGGTTCCCCACTGACATTTAGACGAGGCAGCATTTTACACCTGCTTCCACAACAAAAAGTGGAAGGCAGGAGAGAATGAAGCCAGTAGGTCTTGGCCATAGGGTGGCATGAGACAAGTCTACAGACCTCAATCTCCTCTCATTTACCTTAGCCCTGGTCTACACTGGGGGGAGGGGTGTCAAGCTAAAATACGCAACTTCAGCTACGAGAATAGCGTAGCTGAAGTCAACGTATCTTAGGACGACTTACCTGCCATCCTCACGGCGCGGGGTTGACTGTCGCCGCTCCCCCGTCGACTCTGCTTCTGCCTCTTGTCTTGGTGGATTACAGGAGTCGAAGGCAGAGTGATCGGGGATCAATTTATCGCATCCACACTAGACATGATAAATCGATCCCCAATAGATCGATCACTACCCGCCGATCTGGCAGGTAGTGAAGATACATACATACCCTTAGTATAATTCGGGAGTCGCCCATTGACATCAGTGGGGTTACATCAATATACAACTCATGTAAGTGAGAGCAGAATCAGGCCCCACAAGATTTTTAAGGGTGTAAACACCAAGAAGAGAAAGGGATTTTGTAGGGTGATTCAGGGAGTCAGGACTCCTGCTGATGGGGTAAAATTAAGCAAAGGAACAAGCAGAAAAGTATCCTGGCAGTGAGATTTATTAGGCCACAGAACAGCTCCCAAGGGATGTGAAAGAATTTGGGGCATCTAGACAACTGGACAAAGCATAGACTAGACTGCAGAGAGCAATCTTGAATGGGATGTGACTCATCTTCCATTTCTAAAGTTCTGTTATTCTAGAATTATATAGTCACTTAGCAGTTGCTCTACAACCAAGGCTACAACTGACGGAGTTTTCTCCTCTTTCCTTAAAAGATTGCCATAGATTTGATGCTTTGGAAAGTGACTCACTTGAATTGACACACCCACTAATCTGTGTTTCCCAGACCCATGGTGCCCATGTGTGTTAGCAAGTGTGATCCATAGAAATGGCAACATCCCATCCTGGGGCACAGGAGGCAGTCGCAGCTCAGACACAGCACTGGCAGCAGACAGGTAGAAGGTAAAAATCTCTCTCCTTCTGCTTCACCCTCCGGCCCCCAGCTTCCCCACACGGCAGTCTGCCTCTCCTGCTCGTCAATCCATCACCCCCGTGACTGAACCCTAATTTATCTCCAGTTTTCTAATTGTGGATTTTGGTTTATTTTCCATCATCTTCCTTGGTTAATTTCCAGACATTTTGAAGCTAATTTAGTTTCTATTTCAAATTATGTCCAAAAAAAGGGATCCAATTAAAATGCCGTTAGATTGAATGACTCACCAAGCAAGGCAACAAACCAGAACATTTCTGTGAACTTGACAATGGGAGATTTCATCCCTAAACTGACGCTAGCCACAGCAAATATCACCTCTGCAAGCAGGGTTCTGCATGACACATGCCCACGTGCTAGGGCACATATCTCTAACCAGCTGACCACCTAGTGAATGTACTTGCCACGCAAAGGTGTCCTGCACAATACTGTAGCTGGGACTCGAACCAAGAGCCTGTGATCTGTAAGCAGTGATTGTTACAAGTGGGTTACATGACAGTGTCCTGATGGCTAATCTGTGGCCTTATGAACTTCACACGGGAAAGAATTCAGGCCTTTCTGCTCTAATTTACAAGCCCCCTCGCTTGAGCTCCAGGACACTGTCAATTAGCTGTAGTCTTAGCTCCAGCAAAGGCTGACACAATCACACACGCTGGAGTAGGTCTAATGTTCCATCAAGTAGTGGGGACAAAAACGCTAGTCATAAGGTGCTAGATTTTCTACTGGACCTCCCACCGAGCAGCTTCCATGGAGAACAATGTGTAAATGTCAGCTTTTGACAATCTGTCCTTGTGCTGTGTTGAGTTTGTCTCAGCTGCAAGTTAGTGTCTCCTGGCAAAGCTGATCTGATCTCAGTCAGGAGTCAAAATACAGTCTCAACTGAACGCCACTGTGCAAATCTTACACTTCCCAAATCAAGAAAGTGAAAGATTCTTGGTGCTGCTGATTGCAATGAAGGATTGGAACTGTCTCTATAATTAGAGCCCAATGTCCTTCACCTTCACTACCTAGACACCCCATGTATTAATTACCTGCATGACAACATGATAGTTACTGATCACTTTGTACCTGATATTGTCAATGAGAAGTTGATGGGATTCTTTGGTGAGAATCATGGAAAGAGTGTAAGCCAAGTATTCCACCTTCCTCTCTGCCGCATACTGTTTCAAGATGGTGAAAACTTTCTCTTTTACCTCTGGCTGATCTCCAAGAATTTCGTCAACCTGTGTGGGAGTGGGAGCAAGATACACATTAATCGAGGAAGAAACTGACATGAAACTCAATGGAAATAAAACCATCAGAAATACGTACATGTTTGCAATACCTGGACCAACACAAGGGAGGAAACAATTTACTTAAAAATCAAACAAACCCACCCTTTATCATCAAATGATCATGTTAGATGCTAGTGACACAAACTCAGGGCTCCCTGGGACCTCACAGCTGTCCTTTATCACATGCAATGGTCAGTGAGAACTTACAGCAACAGCAGGATTAGAAATTCTCCTACTTCAAAAGCACAGAACACCACATATGAGCTCAAAGATAACCTTCATTTTCAGTGTAGGGCATGACACAGTTGAACAGTTCCGATTCTATCCTAACCCTTTAATTACCACTTGATTACACAGAGTGACAATTTCTTGCTATTAATTTCTTGAAATGCTGCAGAAAAATAGGAAATTAACCTTAGAGAAACTCTTGCCTTGGTGCAGAAAGTGGGAAGGGGCCATGTTAGCTCATGGTTCCCAACCGCTGGTATCTCACTGAGATTCCAAGCTCCCTTTCTCTGTCTTAATGAAGAGTCTTGATGCTAGTCTTCAGTGCATCTTGGCTAGCCTTCAATCACTCAGTTACACATATTCTGACCCAAAGTGGATCCTGGCAAGGGGGTCACGACCCTGAAAGATCCCATCTTTGACCTATAAATGAATGGGAAGCATAAATAGGTACTGGCAAGTACAGCTGAGCTCAAAGTCTTAGTCTAGTTACTCAGTTACTCCAGTTACCCTAAAAGATTGGAACCTGCTGGGTAAGCAGGCTTTGGAGCCGTCTGCTCACCCTGAGACTTCAGAGACTCTTCAGTCTAGGCAAATGTTCTCCAGATACAATAAATGCCAAGCAGGCAGAAAACGGTCAGAGATCTCCCTCCCCACTCTGCACCCCTGTTCTTCTTTTGTTTATTTTTCCATTGGTGAAGCATTTTGTGGGCCAAGCAGTGATCCCCCCCCCCCACACACACACACAATGCTGTAGGCTTCTGACTACTGGGGCAGGGCACTGCTAGGAAAGCCTTTAATCAGGTCCTGCCACCCTGTTACACTCACAAATACAGGTTGGATGTAGTAGCCAGAGAACTCATTCACCCTTTGCTCCTGAGTAACAAAGGGACTGGCCCTTTCCTTAGGTTGGATTCCTGCCACTCCTCTAAAATGAGCAGAAAATAACCATCTGAGAAGTGCCAGGCGTTGGGTGACAGAGACCTTTACATAAGAAAAGGAAAAGGAGTTGTTGCCTCCTTGTTCCACTTTGAAGTTCTCCAAAGTCACTTCTCACAGGTGTTTCTAACCCACATCACAAACCACAAGGTCCTTGCCAATTTGAAAAAGCCACCACGTGACTACTATTGAAATTCCCAGGAAGCAGCAGACATTTCAAGGTTATTAAATCTGGAGCAGTAAAAACAGCAGCTACACAGCACACAGACTCACATGCCTCTTACTCTCAAGAGCCAGTGCAGTGTTTACAATGAACCTGGTATTTTTAGTAGGCCAGATCCTGAGGTCCTCCTGTTAAAGTTTTTTTCCGAGTCAAGACTTCAGGTTTTAGCCCCAAAGCAATTATAAAACCTGGTCATATAATGAAAATTCTGGGCCAGAATCCTGGGTGTCCTCTGGCTGCTGCAGCCATAAACCCAGCAATCTGGCAAGTTAAAGATTCCCCTGCCTAGAAGAAGCCTTGGGATGGAGCACAGTTACCAAAGCATCTCCTACACCACATCCTCCAGATACTTTCCTCTCTCCTCTCCTCCCCATACAGGGACGTTACTCAGGAAAAGAGATTGGCAGGGCCTCTCTATGTCCCTGCAATTCTCAGCTCTAGAGTGGCCCCTTGGGCCATGGTCAACTGGGTGAAAGTAGCACAGCTGGCTTGATAGCCATAAGAGGGAACTCTCTGTGTTTAAGTACAGAGCAAATACAGGATGGGCAGTGACAGGACAAGCTGCCGTTCCTTTGCCTTACTGAGGCACATAAATATGACCGGAAGGGGCTACAACTAAGGATGTTCGGTCTCCATGATCCGTTCAGTCACTTGGGCTCAGTTTACATTGTACATTCTTCAGGACCGGGACTGTCTTTTTCATTATGATTGTCTGTATGGTGCCTGGCACACTCCTGGGTGCTCAGTGAATAACAAGCAGAGAGGGTGACCTGGAACTGAAAGCCTAAATATCATGATTATGTCCTGGCAAAGTCCCCCACCCCACCTCACCATTCAGACAAAGAACAACAAGTGAGGAGGCCAGAACCCCATCTCTGGGTCCATTCTTCCCATCAACTTCTGTAGCTCCCCTTGGAGTGGGCCAGACTGGAACAATACGTCCAATAACACACAAGGACCAGATCCTGTATCAGTGACTCAGACACTGGGAATGTTTGGATGCGGATTTTGAGCCCCCAGGTCAGGGATAGGGTTTGGGTTCCTGCCCACAGCATAGCCAGCCATGACAATAATACCCATACTGCCACTTGAGTCACCCAGCCCCCTCCATGCGTGCTGGTAGCCCAGGGAATCCAATACGGTAATGATCTAGTGCTCAGTGTAGGGAAAACCTTCTGCACCTCGAGCTCACAGAGCACACAGCAGAGAACCCAGTGCTACCACACGCACCCTTAAACCTTTCAGCATGTGAAACTGTGACCAGAGCCTGACCCCAGTGATGTTGTGAAATAGGGGTGAGCTACTAGTGCATTCTGGGTAATGGCATGCAGATGAGCTTCCCAAGCATCCCCCCCTCCCCCCGCACACACACTTTTTGGCTTATCCTATCCAGTTCTACCACCAGCAGCTCTAACTGAAGCAGTGCTTATTGAGAAAGGGTAGAGGGAAGCACTCTATTGGGTTTTATTATTTTCTGCGGCTTGTTGAAAATTAGGTTACTTAAAACATCTGAGCCATTACACTCTCCTTCCTGAAACCAGCAACCCACAAAACTCTACAAACTCATTTCCACTCAAACACTCTGGGGAACAAGAGGCTGGATGAGCTGGTACAGAAACAAAGTGTGTGGAGGGGCTACAGCTTGCAAGCAGTGCAGATTGATTAAAGTTCCATAGAGATGCAGCAACCACACCTACACGGCTAAATCCAGCTCCATTTCCATGAATGGTCCCATTGACCTTAGAGGCACACATTGCATGAGGAAGAGCCTTTCCAAAATCATTAACGTGCTTGCTTCCTACATTTTAACGACAATCATCCAAGAAATATTTACTGTGGTTTAATCCAATTGCACTAGACAGTGTAAAATAGACCAACACCTTTACCCATTTGTTAATCCTCAATGATCAGGAGGTATCTGTCTAACACACAGTGGGAATGCCTTTGGAATAATAAATTAAGTGTATATTTGGGAGCCTTTAATTTAAAGCTTGACTGAAGAGTGAGATTCTGCTGATACAGACACATCTCTTTACTAATGTCTTAGTGTTTATCATCTTGGGATCAACAAACACAACCCGGTTATTTCATAACAGTATTTTAAAAGGTTACTTTGAAATGGAAAGTAGGAAGATTAAAGAAACAACAGTGATCAAATTTATAATTAGTAAGAGGTGATGAGTTTGGCAAATTACCCACTGGGTAACCATCAGGAACACAATGAAGCGGTAATTACTTTGATTTTTTTCCTTTGCTGCAAAATAAGAGCTAAATTTTTAAAGGCTGATATGATAAAACTCTAAATGAATATTTAGATACTGAAGAGAAGGATATCTGGACTTACAGATTATCATTTGACAATAATTGTGCTTTAATGGCAAAAAAATAATACTGTAATACTTGGCTCTTCTCTTCAGCCAAAGATCCGAACGCCCTTTGCAAACATTAATTCATTCTCAGAATCCTCATCTGTAAAATGATGGGGAAACTGAGGCACAGAAAGGGACAGTGATTTGCCTATGGTCACCATCCAGCTGGTCAATGGCAGAGCTGCAAATAGAACCCAACAGTCCTGATTCCACTCTCACAACCCAAGTTTTATCCAAATGTAACTCCACTGAGTTCTGTTAGGATCACACTAATTTACACAGTTATGAATGAGAACAAAATCTGGCCCCAAGTCTCCTGACTCCCAAGCCTGTGTTTTAACCACAAAACCCTCTTGATGAATCAAGCTCCTCCCACAGGACCATCCGCCTTCTCCTTCTGAAGACATTTTTGGTAACGGTGAAGGAGAATGTCCCCAAAAAACTTCCCTCTGTGAACCCTTCCACTGCACAGATCGAATCCATGCATGGGAACATTATCGTTTCCAGATGGATCTGAGAGGCACACCCCTGATTTTCAGACGTTCAGAGAACCCCCATCTCAAACTGAAGTCAATGGGAGATGCAAGAACTCAGCCCAAAGTCAGCCCCCGACACTCTACCTGGCACTGAAAATACTATATACACCAGAAAAACTGTAGCAGGCAATGAGAGCTGGACTGTCAGGACTCTGCCTTCAGCAAAAAGTGGCAAGAGAAAAACAGCTCCAGAGGTTCCCTGTGACTTACATGGCGGAAGGGCAATAACAGGAAATGGCCAAGACACCAGCAAGTCCTCCTTCTGTATGCATAAATAAATAGGCTCCTGTCTCAACCAGGAAATAGTCACAACCCACAGCCCCTCACCCAAATCACAGCTGGCCCCCAATATTTGAGCACACCTGGGACGACTGACAGATTTCTATGGAAATCACATAAAACTCAATGACTTGAGTGGAGCTACCCTGATACTGGCTGAGGATATGGCCTTGTGGTCTTTGCATTTTGTGAATTACCCAATGCTCATGGTAAAACTTCAGGGGATTTAAATTCCTGAGACCAGAAGTGTCCCAGTTTCACTCAACTCAAACATCAGTGACCGCAGTACATGAGAAAAGGGAAAACATGGATCTATATTATCCAAATCTGCTAAGATGCTACTGGGCAGATTCTGTTAGTGGAGACTCACAGTGTGCTGCCAGACTGCCATCTGGCCTTGCACCCTTGGCTTTACCTTCCTGTTGAATTCTTGAGCCTTCTGTTTTCTCTCTTGGTGGATGGTGTCGGCGCTTTGGACAAATCCCCGTACACTGCTGCTGGTCGATCTCTGCACCCGCCCAAGCCGCAGAAGTCCCAGTCTCAGAGCCTTCCCTTGGCAGGATTTGATCATGGCAGCTGCTGCTTCATAAAGCTTCACTGGGATCCCGTTGACTTCCAGCACATAGTCTCCGGGTTTGATTCCACACTCAGAAGCGGGCAAGTTTGGGGCCAAGCTCTCCACTTGCAGGGGGTTGCCACTATTACACATCAGGCTGAAACCAAACTTTCCATCCGGGCCAGGATTGATATCTATCTGCTGGATGCGTGAGACCACTCCAATGCTTGGAGGGACATTCTCACACTGCCTCGCCAGGGTGATGAGAGTCTCGCGGTTCATGGCCGAAACATGCTGGCCTTCTATCTCCAAGATCTGGTCTCCTGGCTGAAGACCAGCTACATAAGCACTGCTGCCTTCTTCTACTGCAAGGATGTAGCAAGGACCATTTCCACTTATTTTAAACCCAAACTCTTCAGGCCACCCCTGATTGGTAGCCGGCATGGTTGTAACTGGAGAGGGAGGGAAGAAAAATGTTGTGAAACACAGTCAGAACATTAGGTCCAACTGATGTTATTTATATAGGATGCCATCTGGTGGGAATCTAGTCTGCTCTGTGTTCTCATCCCTTTGGAAAGGAAATGCTCATGATAGGGTAGGGAGAAGATTCTTTTTATCCCTCCCTAGACACTGCTCCTTATCCTTCTTGTCTAGTCCCTTTGTTTCCTTTGGAAGCTGTCTTTTACCCGCATAGTGAAACCATCATTTCATACTCCTGGCAATGTCACCCTAAAAACCAGGTCATACAAATCACTCAAAATGGGTTACTACAATGAATATTTCTTGTTACCCAATGACTTCAAAAGTATGTGTATTAGAATATGCCAGATCCTTTAGCTCAGGGGTGGGCAAACCTTTTGGCCCAAGGGCCACATCGGGGTTGCAAAATTGCATAGACGACCAGGTAGGAAGGCTGTGCCTCCCCAAACAGCTTGGTCCCACCCCCTATCCGGCCCCCTCCCACTTCCTACTCCCTGACTGGCCCCCTCAAAACCTCCGATCTATCCAACCCCCCCTGCTCCTTGTCCCCTGACTGCCCCCTCCAGAGACCCCCCACCCATCCAACCCCCCCTTGCTCCCTGTCTCCTGACTTCCCCAACCCCTATCCAGCCCCCTACGCCCTGACAGATCCCTAGGACTCCCCATGCCCCATCCAAACCCCATCCCCCCGCTCCCTGACTGCCCACTCCAGAGACCCCCACCCCTAAACACCACCCCGGGAGCCAACCCCTTATCCAACCCACCCTGCTCTATTTAAGTCCTGTGGAGCCCACCTTATATTTTTTTATCATTTTGAATTCAGCAAGAGATTAAAAGATTTTTAATATCCTATTAAAATCCAAGTAGGTGAATGACAAATATCTCTAACCTCCTTCCCGTGGCAGGGATGACTTGGAGCAGCTTGTTCACAGGGGAAAAGGACAGTGGGGGGAGAGAGAGATCCATTCCTATAGAAACCTATATTAATAATCACCGTCTGGATCTGCTGCTGCAAATTGCTACTTGAAGCTGTGCTGTAAAGGGAACTGGGAGGATTGTCTTACAAAGGAATATTAAAAGAACTAAACAACAAGAAATAACTAAAGGAGAGATATAACTATTGTCTGTGAACAGTGGATGGGTGAAAATGTCCAGGATAGAGTGTAAGTGTTCAGGGTGGAACAAGCCTGGGATTAATGGGGTGAAATTAAGCAAAGGAAAATTTGGCTGAATATCAGGAGAGCTATTAGGTTGTGGAGTGAGCTTCCCAAGAGGAGTTTGGAGACCCCAGACAAGGACCATATAAGTAGGGAGACAGACAGACAGACAGTTATCCTGCAGGCTGGACATCTGAAATGAGACTAAGCAAAACACTGGTGATTATGTAGTGGGGAACAATGCTACTTTGGGTAAAGGGAGATGGACCAGGTGACCACCCACAGAAGGTCTGTTCCAGCTCTAACTTCTATGAATCTGTGATATGAGAAAAGACTTACAGAAATCTGTGGCCCACGGAGGCAGGCCAGCCAGGCTCCCACAAAGGGCATGTTTGTCCCCTTGAGGTTTCAGGACAGTCTTCATTCTCATCCGTTTCCTTCAGAAGCACATATCACTGATCCACCCAAATTCTTTTTACTCCTTCAGACAGCCAGGTCTGTTCAGCTGCTATATCCACAATCCAGCGGTCAAGGTTCACTTCCCTGGGGAAGAATAGCCTATACACTTTTTTTCCCCTTAAGGACCATAATAGTGATTGAATTGGCAAAACTCTTATGTAAGGCACCTTAATGGTGAAAGTATTGAGATCAGCAATATAAAGACAGATTTATTCAAGCCAGGTTTCATTTTTCCCAACTCACTACCACAACAGATTGCCACTAAAATAACCTTCCAGTCTCCTTAGAACAGAAGTAGTTCCCTTCAAGATGCTGTGTGTTAGGTTCATGAGTATTTTTCTTACTCTGTTTAATCTCACTGTCACTCCAAAGAGAACTGCAGACTGATTACAGTGTTAGTAATGGCTTGTCTCATGCTGACCTGAGACTGAGACCTATAAGTGGCATTAGAATTTGAAAGCAGCTAAAATGGATTAGAGCCCAAGCAGGGAAATCTACTATGCACACAAGCAAATCAAAATAGACAACTATGGGATGTCAAAGCAGCAGAAATACAGAGCTAGAGAATGGCCAGAAGCGCTGTCCTGGCCTGATCCTGCAACCAGCTGTGCTGGGGAGAAAATTGGGGATATTGTGCTGGGTAGGAATGCACTGATACGTATCTGGCACACAGACGAGCACCTTACTCGGATGACTGCTGAGATGTAGGCTAAAGAGTGTAATCAGAACTGTGTTTCCTACGTCCTATCCATACTCAGCCCCCAAGCAAAAAAACCAATGGCCATTCTCCTGGGTGGGAATGGCGGAGAGAATTGGACAGAGAAGGACAAAAAGGCAGGGAAATGTGTGATAACATGGACTGAATATTAAACTGATGTCTTCTGATTTTCTCCTTTGCTTCCTCAGCATTTCAGGATCCCTGGGCTTAGCAAGATAAAAGGTTTTAAAGTATTATGCCTCCTGCTAAGGCACCAGCAGGAGCTGGGGCCTGGGGTAGAAATCTGGGGGAGGGATATTACATCCCATTAGGAACCACACAGCACGACTTCCTTCTGTTTTATGTGCCAATGTGGGCTGAATACCAGGAGAAACTGCCCAATGGTGACATCCAGAAGGGCATGGAATAGTCCCAAGGAAACCTGATTGGAGATACAGCCTTGGAGAGGACACCATGGGCAACAATCGTGCCTTGTACTGGTATGGCTGTGATGCTCTGTAGGTCTTTTCCATTTCTAATTGTATCTGTTAATGGCCATAAATGTATCGCTGCTGTAACATGCGTAAGCATCTGTCCCCTCTCACCTTCTCTTTCTTGATTCCACAGCAATCATTACTTTTACAACCAGTCTGTTTATCCATCATATGCACCAGGATCTGAACACTTCCCTGGTATAACATTTTGGACCTCGGCAGTGATCTATATTTACCTGGGACACTGTGTACATTTCCCAGAACCAAAACAGAGCTCTGTGTGAGCTCAAAAGCTGGTCTCTCTCACCAACAGAAGTTGGTCACTCTAATATCCTGGGACTGTCACGGCAACACCAACACTGCACATGTGCTCCTAATCCATTTGAATGCAGCTTCAGTCTCTGGCCAGGCACCGAAAATCGGCAGCAAACAGCAGCTTTCTCTCCTGGAGGATTGTTTGTGTGTGTTTACTTCCTGACAACACTCTTCTTCCTATATTAAATATTTTCACTGCTGCAGGATGTCTAGAGCAGGACAAGGCAGCATTTAACATCAATGGCTGATGACTAACTTCTCACTCTGCTAACTGGCCAATGTACATTCCTGCTCTCCTCTAGCATTTGTGTCTGTGTATTTCTATTGTGCTCCTCACCCTCCCCTTCCACAATCCCACACAGTTTGGTGCTGATTCCTACACTGGCTGCCATATTCCCAGGTGCAAATTTAACTTCTCTTAATCAGGGAATGGAGGAAGCTGATAAGGGATGTGGGTCACGATAGAAATGCTGAGCTTTGGGTAGATCACAGATGTGAAGGGTTGCAGGGGAGGGGTGTGTCAGCCTCGTTCCAGATTGGCATTTGCTCACATCACAAGTACAGTCTCTGCTCTGAAGAAACCTGAGGCTGAAATAGCAACATGTGTTGTAGACCAGTATCCTGGCAGAAATGAATGGACATTGAGGAACTCAGGACTAGAATAAAAGAAGGTACTATAAAGCAGAATTGAGGTGCATGAGTAGAACTCAATGGGAATTCCTGACCAAATCTCCAATAGTCATGGGTGCTGCAGGTCTGGACTGAGGTTAATTTGCAGAGTTGTGAGGGTTCATGACTGGATTAGCAGTGGGGGCTGCAAGTTAGGACTGAAGTTCACTGGCAGAGCTGAAGGGGGGACCCAATGGCTGAAGAAGCAGGGAATGGTCCAAATGAGGACTGAGATGCACTGGCAGAGCTGTCAGCGGGAGTTTGCACAACATTTCTCCTCTGTATGCTTAGCTCTTCTAGCTCCTCACTTTCATCAGCACCAAAATCACACAATAGCAAAAATAAAGGTAAAATTTCTAATACAGAACTGTTCCTACATCTGTACCCCAATGTTTGTCAGGCACCTACAACATGTCTAGTTAACATGGCACGAGTGTTATTGACTAGGAAAGAGCTAGAAAACCCTTATAGTTTATCATTGGCCATATTAAGACTATGAAGAACATAGCGCCTGATGACAGGTCTTGTGTAAACAACAAAACCAAATAGTCTTACCATGTCCAGATACCTACAGAATAGAGAGAAAAGGCCAAGATACACAGGAAAACCTCTCTGATTTGTGGGACCCCCTTTTAAAAAAGTCCATAACTAATAGAAAATTCTTTTTTTACCAGATGAAACAAAACAATCTTGACTTGGAGCACTACCTGGTGTATTCACTGCCCTCTGGTGGTGACACAGAAATAAAAATAGGAATTCCAGGAGAGATTTTCTTTAGCTATTAAACCCACTCAATATGAATAAAGGTCAATAATTGTGATGAATTTTCTTTTTTAGCAAATCAAAAAACCTTTGTCTCCTTTTCCAATAAAATTTCAATATAATTGGGTAGTTTAAAGCACCAGACAGGGGCTTAACACTGAGCTCCAGCCTTTGGTCTGCAGAGCTTTCACAGGAATTAGTAATGGCCAGGGATCTCTGAGCTAAAGGCTTAAACTCTGGATTAGAAAAAAAGATTCATTTTGTTTCCTAATAGACCATCATCCAAACTTCTGGATGAGACACAGCCTGGTATGTGGTGACTGCTCAGCACAGCCTGTGGATTAAATTATCTTTACCTACTTCAGATTCAAACCAATCCTAATATTATTATATTGAAGCGGGTGAATTTTTATCCGACAGTTTGAAAGGTCACTCCCCAAATAATAGCAAGCTGCTGCATCTGTGCCAGCATGCAGCCTTTGGTGGTATTCCTACAATGATTCCTATTTATATAGCCAGCTCTATAGCAGTGTGTGGCACTTTGCAGACAAATTAAACTACAGTCCCTTCCCTGAGGATCTTACAACCTAAATTAGACTTAAACCAGGGCTCCCAAACCATGCCCAACCAAGGGTCCCATTAACAACTCTCCAGAGGAGAGAGGTCCAGGCCTAAATTGCACATACATATAACATCACAAAGAAATATACACACCTAGAACATCTTCTTGCACTTGAACCAATGCACAAAACTTGCTGGTTGGTTATATCCACCAGCAGTAAGAACTAGTGGTTCCTTAGTTTTGTCCTCACGCTACGATAACAGGAACAGAATGACTGTGGGCTGTATTGTAGCCTATAAGACACCACACCTGACCTTTGGGTTACACTTTGGGGTAGGTGTTGCCCCACAACTAATATTTCTGTTGCATTTTCTGTCTCCTCCAATTTTACTTTGGCACTTTTTTTTTGTCAGGAATTTACCAGTGAACTGGTTTCCATTGCCCTAAAAAATTACCGTCCAGCTTCCTGAAGCTACTCTCCTTGACTAGAAAAAATAGTTTACTCCCAGTAGGAAAGCAGCCCATGCAAGGCTTACCTCTTCTTCACCAAGTCTAGCCAGTAGCAGACTGGAATAAGGAAAATTACCAGACAAGACCATCGCAACAGCTTCAAAGCTTTTGGATCAGTTACATGCTTGTGACAACTACCTGAGTTTCTATGGCAAATTCTATCTGAGTATAGTAACCTAATAGGCCATTCATTAGCAAGCTGACCTAAAGAGCTCTCTGGAGAACAGGAGTACAAAGTGTGCCGGGCAGGCACAGGAGCGGTTTCAGCTAACACTGTCACCATGCTGGGAACAAGAAGAAAATTCTCAGGCTCTTAAAGCTTTAACCAGGTTAAACCTTAGATAGATGTAAAATTCAGGGGAGAATTTAGGAAGCAACCTCCCTCCAATGTATTTGCATGGGAAGATGCTGTTACTCAAATTCATTCCTGTTCTAACTCCAAGGATGTACATCAGAGACAACCCTTTGTGACTGCAGAGGCACTGTGCAGCCAGTGGAAATATATCTTACAGCTCCTGCAGAAGCCAAAGGGTTATTTGCTTAAGAAAATTTTTCTCCTAAGAAAGCTGCAGGGAAGAGGAGGCAGCAAATCAGATGAATTCTATGCTGCTTTTTTAACAAACACAAAGAATAGCAAATACCATATGTCTGTGTTACACAAAATCTTTCCTCTTGGGTTTCAACATTTCCAGGTGATCTCAGCTTTCTGGATCCATCTAGCAGTACACAGTGATCAGAAGGCAATTCAATGGGAATCTTTGAGAATCTGAGACCCAAACATGTATTTACACTAGGGCTGTCAACCGATTAAAAAAATTAATCACAGTAAGGGCTGTGCCTCAATTTGGAGCCATTTCCCTGGTGGCTTTGTTTTGTAATTGCTTCATTTTGAATCCATTGTACCACTTGTCTTCTTAACGAACCTTCCTGTCCCAGTGGTCCCTACCCCTTGCAGAGCTGCATCCATGGGCTAGCTCTGCATAATACAGCTAAATTCCTGCATAGCCTGAGAAATAAACTGGGATCCAAGAAGAGACTATAGAGAGGCATTTTTCCTCCTATATTAAACTTCATTCTGCAGTTGCCTGGATTCTGCTTTCTCCTCAGGGGACCAATGACTCCTTAAAGGCCTAGAATTAAAATTGAATTATCTCAGATTCTTAGTTCAGAGGAGGGAAAACACAGGTATGTGTTGGGAGCTGAACTTTCTGTACTGCCTAGGGCAGCTGGACGAGGGCAGCTCCAGTCCCTTTCTGGCCTTTTCTTGGTTTAACCTCTCAGCAGCCATTCTCGTTACATTACATAAAAAGAAATAACACAAATGGAGTCAGTGTTAAGCAGTTAGTTAGGGGTTAGGGTGCCCAGGCTCCAAAACCAGCCTGAGCCATCTGAAAGGGGGTTATTAGGAGAGTCCCCGTGCTAGAGGCTTATCCAATTACAACAACTAGCTGTAATCTTTGCAGCCTCTCATAACCGTATCTCATGATTCTTGTTATATGTGGCTGGCTACTGCACCCTTCTTAAATTTGTCTACCTTCCCTCTCATTAAACCTGACTGATAAATGACACTGGGGGATTCTTCATCCCTCCCTCTTCCCCTACCTCAAAAGATCCTTGGCTCATCTACCTCAGCTGTTGATCTTGCCTCCTTCCATGACAAAAAAAACCTTATTCCCCTTTCAGGAAAGTCTTCCCCACACGTACTCCTAGTTGTCACTCTGCCCATCTGGGGGTTGGAACCAGGAGCAGAGAAGTGAATCAGAAAGACAGTTCACATCCAGGGGGGAGGGGTAAGTTTCTGGCTGAGGTAAAGTAGGTAGAATAGAAAGCACAGGCCGGTTGTTAGATCAGAGAGGCTTTTCAGCAGTTGGGAGACAAGTCTAGGGGAATCTGGGAAGGTTTCTGGCAGCAGGGGTAGGTAGATGAAGGAGGAAGCTCACACCAGGTGTGATGTGTGAGGGTTTCTGCAAGCAGGGAAATAGATCACATAGGAAGTGCATATAAAGGACTTTTGGAAGGTTTTCTGCTGGCAATCACATAGGCAATACTTGACATGAAAGGCATAGGTGGATCACTCCATAATTGCCATGTTCTGTACACTCCCTGGAAGTCATACTCACTGTCAGAGACTGGATGCTGGGATAATTAGACCACTGGTCTTATCCAGCGTGGCAGCTCTTATTGTCTAGTTCTCTTGTGCTGTGCAGAACCAGTGGGAATTGCGGAGGGCTCCGACTGCAGGGAGGTTGATTTGGTGAAAAGATTTGGGCTTTGTCATTGCACTAGTAATAAATTGCTACCAAAAAGATTTCAGTTCTGGACTTTGAAGGCTTAAAGGCACATTATTAGGTTATAAATCACGGCATCATTACCAACCAGTTCATTGACTGGATGATTAAACTACCATTTTGCAGAGCTTCTGTACAATTTCCAGTGCCACTGAACTATAAGTACCATGCCCTGTTGTTGTAACCGTGTTGGTCCCAGGATACCAGAGAAAAAAGTTCTTTGAGGTAATATCTTTTATAGGACCAATTTCTGTTGATGAGAGAAACAAGCTTTTGAGCTTACACAGAGCTCTTCTTCAGACCTGAAGAAGTAACATATCCTGATGCCATTATTACACAGTGCAGTGTTGGAATAGGTATTCCATGAGTGTGGGGATGAAACAGATACATATCTCAGACCAAGCTTTTCTGGTCAGAATGGATCATTTGTTCTTTTTAACCCCCAATAAATAAATGTATTTTTAATTTTTCAGATTGTACCTCCTCTTTGATCATTCTTCTTGTTATCATTGGCTGCCAATTTATGGCTGTTTTATTGCTATTATGTTATTTTGTTTATAACTGGCTAGCAAGGTGCTTAGAAACTGAGAATAACTGTCTTTATATCTTAAAGCACATGTCAGTCTTGGTCTCTCTACTCAGAAGAAGTCACTTCCATCCCACTGGATGCAGTCTCTGTTCAATATTTCCATTCAGACTGAAATTTGTGGGCTGGTCCCAAGTTTCACAGGTTTAGCCTCCTGCATCCAGCCTGTAAGACAGTTATGGCCTCCTGCATTTTAGATGTGTTGATGCAGCATCCCTGCATGATGACTCATCCCTGTGTCCGGGCGTGCTGAGGGCAGAAACCCTGTATTTGTGTTTATCAGAGCTTAAAGCCAGGGGCTGCAGCAGCACCCCTAGTTCCAGCACCTATAACTGTGTCCTTCTTATAATGACATGGCACCTTGCAGAGTCCTAACAAAACAGCTTCCTTCTGCTAGGGTGGGGCCTGTTGATGCAGTGGTAGCCATTTGAAGATGGTGGCATCATCCTGCCGCAATGGCAACCACCTCGCCCAGGGGCTGGTGAAGTGATGTGAGGATTTGGCCAGCATCAAGCAGTAGCAGAGTAGGTTGTGACATCATGCACCACGTGTCAGATGGGGGCTGTGACATCATACAGTGGGCTGCGCTCCAGCGTCACCACATCCTCCTCCAGGCCAGTGTGAGGCTAGTGATGTCCCCGCACCACAGGCCGCCACAATGGGCGGTTTGGACAGACAGGGACAAAACAAACTCGGGTGGCGAGAGCCACTGCTCCAGTGCTGTTGAGTCAGCAGAAAAGGACCTTCCGGTTGGGCTGACCGAACTTCCGGTTGGGCTGACCGAACTTCCGGTTGCATAACTAAGCTTGCTCGCTTAGTAACCGGAACTTCCGGTTGCATAACTAGGCTTGCCTGCTTAGTAACCGGAACTTCCGGTCCCGTACCTGTCGATCACGGCGGGATTCTTAGCGGTCGTATGACCCGAGCTCTGACTTCCCAGTGAGGGGCGGGGTCCGGAGCCTCCCGGTTACTAGGCAACGCCCCCCTCCGGGACTAAACGATTCCTGAGCAGCCGGCTACTCGGCGCTCGATTAGCCAGGCCTGGCGGGCCCGGCGGAAGCTGGCGGTGAGGGTCCCACTCAGCCGGGCTAGGCCCAGCCGCGGCGAGTCGCGTCCCGCCCTGTTCGGCGCGGGTCCGCCAGGCTCGGGCCCGGGGGCAGGAAAAGCCCCGTCGGTAGCGCGGCCCCTCAGGCTGGCGTGGGAGGGGCCGTCAAAGGGACCCGGCGGCGCGCGTCCGATGCCCGCCCAGCGAAGCTCCGTGTGGACGCGCCGGTCAGGGCCACGCCACGCTGCGGGTGTCGTGCGGGGGTGACCGGATGTCCCGGTTTGATAGGGACAGGCCTGATCTGGGGGCTTTTTCTTATCTAGACACCTACTACCCCCCACCCCGTCCCGATTTGTCACACTTGCTGTCTGGTCACCTTTGCACGGCGTTTGGTGCCCCCTCTTCCTGGTGCTGTCTAGTATTAAAGGGAACTGAAATGTTGTCTTTTAAACCTAAAATGTCTGCAACTGTTTCAAATGACCAGATTATTACTGTTACTTACCTGATGATACCACCCGTAGATCCCAGTCGGGGCTCCATTGTGCTAGGCGTTATATAAACATACAACACAAAGATGTGCCAGCCCCCACCCAATAACTTAATTAAGTAAAAGACAAGCGACAACAGGTGGATGCAACAAAAAAACAACACAAGGTAAGAGCGATAAATGCAGATGAGTACTTGGTTTTAAAAAGATAAAAATCAATGAATTTGTCTTAACTTCAGTTCTGAAGTTCTGTGCCAGCGCTCCCATAAGGCTGGTCCCGGTCCCAGCTCCCGCTGCGGCGGGCTACTGGAGGCCCCATGAGCCCGGTCCCAGCTCCTGCCGCGGCGGGCTGCTGGCGGCCCCGCGAGCCTGGTCTGGGCCCTGGCTCCCGCCACGGTGGGCTGCAGGCACTGCCACGTGCCTGACCCGGCACCTGCAGAGGTGGGCTTCCGGTGCCCCCGTGAGCCCGGCTCCTGCCGCGGTGGGCTGTCTGCATCTCCGTGGGGCTGCTGGAACCCCCCCCCTCACTGTCCTGGGGGGCTGCTGGAACCCCCCCCTCAATCCCGACCCCTGTCCTGGGGGGCTGCTGGAACCCCCCATTCCAGTCCCTGCTGCAGTGGGCTGCATGCACACACACCCCTGCCTGACCCCTAGAGGGGGTCGCGCTTAGAGGCCCGGTGTGGGAAAGGGGTCACCACTACAAAAAGTTTGAGAACCACTGGCATAGAGGCTAGGTACACACCGCAGTACCAATAAGCTGCTTTTTTTGTTGCAGGACTCAGGATGGACTTTTTGGCTCTCTTCACAATTTATCTGCTATTCGTTCTGGCTAGTGTTGTTCTGTTCTGCATCTATTCAGGAAGGAAACAGAGCTTTCCTGCCAGAGGCCTCAATTGTATAACTCAGGTAAGGAGTCTAACATTGGTCATGTTCATATCGTGTTGTGGTCATGTCTCCCCGATTTTGAGAATTAATACAGCTAGCACAAACTGAGCCTCCAGTTTTCAGGTTTGTCTCTCTGTGACTGGCTGGTTGTGTTATATGCCACACTTCAGTTTCTGAAAAGGGTTGTAATATGTATGGATTTAACCGTGTTATAACACCTATGTATATCAAATAATGCTCTGTATATAGAAAAGAGCCTTCTCCTTATTTGTTTGGGGGAGAATCCTGGTCCATCCTCTGCTGGTTGTGGGCCTGCTTTTAGCAGAACTGGTGTGCAATGATGATGTAAGGGGGCCCACTGATAGGTAGCAGAGTGTTGGGAGTGAGGGCAGAAAGGGGCTGGAGATGTGAGGGAAGAACAAGGGAAAACTGGCTGCTAGTGGATCCTCCAGCTGTATTCTGCATGAAGGGAGTGGGGCACTGGGATAGAGTCGATTCCATATAACCACTTTTGTATTCCTTGGTATGTTGATTTTTCAAGGAATTTTGGTAGCAGTTTAATGATTTTGAGACCTACTATGGACAGTTCTATGATACCATAAGAGTATCCCTCTAATTAGATGTAAGCTGGGATCAGGAATGAGAGAGTGTCTTTCATCTGTCAAGCATTCTGTACACAGGGATGCACAAAGCTGGTAGCCCAGCTGGTGATGACAAAAAGTCTAAATGACCTATCTGAAATGAGATTACCCTCCAGTTCATAGATGGCATGTAATCAATTTTAGACACCAAAATCTGAGTGAGCCATGGAGACCGAATTTCCCCCACTTTGTTTTGGAGTGTGCTTCTAGGTGAGGCACACTAACAGGAGGCTTGTGTTACAGCAAACTGTGCTGAACACACTCAGTAAATAAATGAAAGGTTTCCAAGGCTCTGAACCCACCACAAAATGTAGTCAAAACCAATGTTGTTGCTGCATGGAATAACCATTGTATGAGGTAACAGTAGAACTTGCTGTTCTGTAATATAAAAATTACACTTGTTCAATAGCACTGCAAAATAATTATCCTAAAAAACAAAAGTGGGAGGGGGGAGAGAAACCCGAGTTGCCATACACTTATAATATATGTAGTTCATATGAAAATAATTGTAGGGCTGTTTTAGTTGAGCAAATATAGCAAATGGGTCATATGCAATTGCAATTTTAATAAAATTGTATTTTAAAAATGCTACTCAGTACTATGTGTGTAATGTAATTTGCTAGAATACGTTAACAAATAAGGAGAATGAACTTTAGCTATACACGGCATTTTTCTTTAAAAGGAGATTTTAAAAACACGAGTGTTTGTTGCAAATTAATAAGAGCAAGAATAAACAAATATTCCTCTCCGTAAATAAATCCATCTAAATGGAAAGAAATAGCACAGTACTATAAGTAGGGAAAGAAGAATGAAAAATCTGAAGAGTCAGTGAAGTAACTAGACACATTTAACATTAATTGCATAATTATGAACAGTGTTTGGCTTTTGTTATTGTACTTTGTTAGCAAGTAAAGGGAGCTGGGCGAATTGTTGATTGTATTTCTTCATTACTTAAAATGTATCTCTCTGAGCTGTTTATGCAACAAACTAGATATTACAAATACTATTTATGATGTAAAAGAAGTACTCACATTTTGCCAAAGAAATAAAATGTGAACATATCAAATTTAAAACAATCACAGGGTAACTTTAAAGGGGTTTTTATGTATAAACTGTATCTTTAAAAAAATTAGTTGGTTTCTGACTGTAGTCCAAAATGCATAAACCCACTGGTTTATTGAAGGTGTGACTGGCTGTATTATTTTAAGCACCTCAAGATGTGGATTTTGAACAATATAAAATGACTTACTTATACACATCATAGCTGTCTCTAGCTCTCTGGCAGGTGAACGTCCATCCCACTGTTCTCTTTTTCATGCTGCCAGTGTTCATTGGAGCAAAATGGTTGGCTTCTGGATGCAGTTCTTTCCACATTCATATCATCTTGCTTCCATAACAGGGAAAGACAACATTTTTAAGACCCTTTTTGCTTTACTTTAACTTGAATGCTGTTTACTTCAGTGATGTGCGGGGGGAGCCCTCTGAAACACATGAGCTTCTTATGCCACATTAATTTTTACATGAGGGGGGAAATTGGGTGTTTCTTTCTGTTGTGTTTTGGCTGCAATGATAGTTAGAGAATAGTAAACACATTTTCACACAGTTAATTTAAAGTCAGATTCTGACAGTTGCATGAGAGGTTGGTTTTTATATCTAATAATTTCTAATGCCACTCTAACAGCAGCATATAGCCTCCTGTTTTTTAAAATGTTTCCATTAACTATATTGTGGTATGAAGCAGACTTATTAAAAGTAGATATGCACCATCCCTCCCAGACCTGCCTGACTCGTCTGGCTTTTGATTTTTGTCACATGTAAGATAAAAGGCCTTAGTGCAATTTCCTCTCCCACCACTCTCCCGGCATATAGCGATTCTGCTTTGCTGCTGAGCTTTTTGCACCATTGGTGGAGAGGTGTGTTGCTATAGAGATAAATCATCTTCTCCCTGACAGCTAGAGATGGTTCCACAGCACTGAGTGTGTTAAGCATGTCACTGAATGAAAACAGACAACTTTTTTCTTTCATTGTTTATGGCAGTTTTTTAATTGACAATTAGAAAAACATGAAGCTATCAAACTGGATATTCTTAGCATCACACCTTTCCTGGTTGGTTCTGGTCTTTCATTATAACCCTTTGATTTCACTCACTCGACTCTATCAAAGTTCTTCTTTTTGGGCTAAAACTTTCCATGAATATTCTCAGCTTTAAATGTGCTCTTTCCTGTTAAACAAAACAAAATACCTAAAGTTCTTTAAAATCACAAAGAAACAGCAGATCTTTAAAATTGCCCAGAATTGGTAAGAGCTGGGGTGAAAAAACAATGTAGGTACTTCTGAACATCCCATCAGCATTTAGGTGCCTAAATACCTTTAAAAAACTGGCCCCCTGTGCATCAGTTTCCCATCTCTTCTCCCCCCCCCCCCCAAAAAAAAAAAAAGAAAGAAAAAGCTATGAGTATCCACCTCAGAGGAATAGGGAAATTTTAATTAACTAATGTTTGTAATGTACTTTAAAATCCTTGGAAGGTGCTATAGAAATTTTATTTTTGTTTCATTTTTTTCACTACAAAGAGGGAAAAGTGATGTGCAATTCAGATTGGTATCTTCATTTGCTCCAGGTATCTTCATTTGTAATCCCAACATGGCTTCAAAGAGCAACACAGAAGGTGCTTCACAGGCTCTTCCACACACGGTACCACACTTCTTTTTTCATTTGACATCCTTTTCCTGAACTGTTTCTGATGGCAGCCTCCCACTGGTACCAACAAAACTGTGAGAGATTGCTCTTAGAGGTGTTTCTCTCTTTGCCAAGGATGTTTGTCTGGGACTACAGATTCTCTTTAAAGTTAACTGTGTTCTCTCTTTCTTGCTTGTTCTTGGGAGAATGGAAATTTTACATAACATAGCTCCATAGTTCTAGAAGAATGAACCACATGGACAGATATTCATCATATCACTTACTGTATTACAGGAAGGTGCTCAGAAACTATGGTGGCAAAGATGGTATAAGAACAATAGAATAGAGCTTTTCTGTAACTGAGAATTCAGGCTATAGTAAACCACATATTGCTAAGGACATAGAATTGATAATACAGGTGTTCATCCAGAATACTCTTGGAACAGTGAAATTTAATTAATAGATGGATCTTTCCCTTAATCCACAGTAATCCTCTCCTCCTACATGGGTGCACTGATTTTGGGGCACAGATTCAGCAAGATATAGCTGAGTATCTAAATGCTGGGGAAATGGCACACTGACTCAGTTTAAATGGTCCACATAATGGGATATGCAGTATGTTTTAGGTGTGAATTAGTGTTTGCCATCATTAACCTTTCAGTATGCTGTTCTCTTGTTCATAGTGCTGCTTCCTTTCTCTTATGGCTGCCAAATTGGTCAATTTTACTTTAATGTTTTGTTCGGTGCTTTCAAAGCAGTCCATGGAATCAAGGTGAATCTCTGTCAGCATCAAAGTGAGGTCTAAGAATCAGCCTTTTCCTGTGGCACACTTTTGTGCCCGTGACGATCCATTTTGATTGAGACTTTGATGAGATTTACTTTGAGAACCCCTCAAAGACGCAAACATATTGGGAGTTATCATAAATTTTGAGAACTCCAGCCTTGAGATTTCTCCTTATGTTTAGGTAAAGCTGTGTTATTGTGGTCGGTTTTTTTTTTTTTTTTTTTTAAAGGTAAAACAGCAGTTGGCTAGGCTGTATGCTATCAGTAGGGAATCCCAGTTAGAGAAGTTAGTTTGACCATGAGCCCGGTAGCAGCTCTTCCTGAGCATGAGCCTAGATGCGATAAATTGATCCCCGAAAGTGCTCCCGTCGACTCTGGAACTCCAGCTCTGCACGAGGAGTAAGCGGAGTCAACCGGGGAGCCCCTGCGGTCGACCCGCCACTGTGGGGACAGCCAAATAAGTAGAACTGAGGTACTTCAACTTCAGCGACTCGAATAGCGTTGCTGAAGTTGAGTACCTTAGTTCAAAGCCTGTAGTCCAGTGTAGTCCAGGCCTGAGAAATGTCACCTCTGAATGATGCTTATCTTGTATTTGGAGCACGGATTGTGAATTAAGCTGTCCTCTTCCCCTTTCGCTACAGAAGTTGCCTGTTTATTGTCCTGCACTTAGCTTTACAAGTGGCAGTTTATGGTGAATACACTTGGGAAGTATTTGGCTACTGCCAAGAGCTGGAGTTCAGCATTCATTACCTTCTGCTGCCATATTTGTTGCTGGCTGTGAATATGAGGTTTTTCATTGTGTGCTCTGTGACCAACCCTGGTAAGTTCATATTTATTTTGAATTGTTGACTTTCTTGGGCAATTGTCATTTCGCTTTTGACCTGGTGCTTTCTCCCGCCACCCAAGGTATTGTGTAATTGCCCAGAAATGCTCTGTGTGTCATGCCTAATTGATAATTTGTTCCATTGGATGGTAGATAAGAAATGGCTTCAACAAATCCCATTTCTTTAACGCTCCAAATAAGAAGTGCTGAAATAAGTGATGAACAGTTTGAAATGTATTCCCTGCACTTGCCCTGGAAAAAAACCAAACAGCTGTACATTGCTTTTTTTTAAATAATACTTTGCCATAATTAGCTCTTAATAAGGAAGAAAGTGGGCTAATTGCTTTTGGTGTATTTTAGTAACACACTCCAAAGCCAGGAATATTCATGTTTACCACACAGTGTATTTCTGTATAACAAGCAGATATTGTGGTTAAATCAAAGGAGTTGGGAATCTCAACAGAAGACTGGGTTTTTATTCATGGCTCTGTCACTCACTAATTTACTTTGCAACCTTCATCAAATCATCTCACCTCTCTGTTTAAGTCCTCATCCACCAGTCACTGCTCTGTTGTTAGTTGCTGCTGTTTGTATAGATTGGCTTGATTTAGAGGAGTGAGTGAGCCGGAAAGAGGTGCATACAAAGTCAGAGAAGGGTAGAGTGAAGAAAAAGTCCTGGAAGAGTTTTGAAAACCAGGAAAGTATCTATTGACCAGGCTTTGGAGATGTATTTGTAGAGCATTCACCTGCTTTCAAGAGCTCTAATGTCATCATCACTGTTATTTCATTGGTGAACACATTTCATAACCTTTGCTTAAAAATGGGGAGTAACACCAAAAATAGGGAGTAACACCAAAACTGGGCTGCTGTACTATTTCCACTCACTACAGACATTGTAAGACTGTCATCCCCTTTGAGATTCTGGCAACAGACACATTGAAAGTGCATGAGCAGCCTCGCACAGTGTTAACTATTCAACACTTCTTGATTGAGAAGTTTGCTGCTATAGTGTTGTTTCTTTTATAGGTACAATAACACAATCTAATCAGGAGTCCTTTCTTAAGGCTTATGCATATGATGGAGTAATGTTTCAGAAAAGCACCATGTGTCCTACATGCAACGTGGAAAAGCCAGCTAGATCTAAACACTGCAGTAAGTCTTTATCCTTATGCTTGTCAAGGATATTTAAAAAAAAATTTTTTACACCAGATTCATTTGCTGCTGATAATTACAATTCACCTGCCTTTAGCTTAGTTATCTATCCAGTTTAATTATTGCAAAGAATTGTTGGAATTATAGCTCATTTTCAGGGAGATCTCAAACCAAGTTTCAGCAACATATCTATGCTGCCTTTAAACTACTCCTCTGAGAATGTTGGCCTGGAGACCATATCTTGGTTAGTTTCAGGGAATAAATTGCAAAGCAACCTTTTAGCCTAGGTTTGGAATTTTACTTCATACAAAGGAAAACTGGCTAGTCAAGGTGGATCCTGACATGGAAAAGCTGTTGAGCATCTGAAGGTAAAATTAAAAGCTTTTACCTGCCCAGACTGAGCTCAGGATTCTGTTTCTCTTGCTATATTTGATATCCCTATCACTTAAAATGAAGCAGAGAACTGTACACTCTACCTTCCAAATGATGCTTTAGGTAGCACTAACAGGAGAAACCTTGGTCCATGGGATCCAGCCTTGACTGGTGAGTAAAAGAGGAACTGTTTTGTTTTAATGCCTGTTAATTTTTAAACATTAAGTTTCTCTTGCTGATTTGTAATCTGAGACGATCATACTTGCTTAACCATTAAAAGACACACACAGTGGTAACAAACGAAAAGAGGATGAAACTTTTCATTTACCATTAATGGTAACAAGCGTCTTTGACAAATGTTCCTTGGCTCCTCCCCTATGAATCTTCTGGCCATAAAAGATTCCTTAAGAAATCAAAAGTCTGGATATATTCCTACAAACCACACTGTATGCTCCTGCACACACTTCTACTAATCACATGTGATCAGGCACACACATGGGTATTCTCATCTCTTAATGGCAAATGCTGGTCATGCTTCTGTATTTCCTTTGGGGGGAAAAATAAACTAAGGTTCATTTAAAAAAATAAATAAATCTGTGGTCATTTAAAAGCCAAATAATTGTGTTGTCTTGTGTTTAATTTTTGATCAGGTGTATGTAACAATTGCGTACATCGTTTTGATCACCACTGTGTATGGGTCAACAACTGCATTGGTGCTTTCAATACAAAATATTTTCTCATTTACCTCTTCACTCTGACTGCCATGGCTGCAAACCTTGCAATCATAACAGCAGCATTTCTAATCCAAGTAGTACTGCTGTCAGATATGATGCTTGGAAGTTACATTGATGATCAGGGACAAGAGCATGCAGTTGAGATTCTCTTTCTTACTCAGGTAAGCTCACTGTTATGTCTGAGTTTTAACCTACTTCTGGGTTTGTAGCCTGAAAAAAGGGGTTGTTTTTACATCTCATCTCTTAAGAATCTTGCAGTAGGCCCAGCAGTTCTGTTGTTTTGTGTGAGGAGCGAGCCATTGTAGCTTAGTGCTCTAATTAGAGGAACAGTCATTCCAAGGAACACAAAAATATTGTAGAATGGGAGTTTCTTCAATTTTCAGTCTCTCCATCTCCAAACCAGTTGTCCAATATAAATCTTTGATCTCTGTAGAAATAACCTGATAATCATGAGTTACCATGTACTGTACTAACATGTTTTTAAAGTAGTTCACAATCTTCTTTACTGTTTGAGATGTCCTTTGGAAGCGATGTTTAACTTCTGTTGGCCCAGAGAGGTCTTGGTTTAAGATTTCTGGGTGTGTGTTCTCTCTCGCATGTAGTTTTCTGACCGTATTTTTGCTCACACTTAAAGGTGAGTTTTTGTGTGTTTTTGAGTCATACTAATTTTTTTCTGGCGAGTCCCATGGCTCCCACTGGAAACCTTATCCTGCAGTTTCTTTTCATTTGACATTTGCGATGTTTATACTATATGCTGATGCCACAGCATACATCTGGCTGGGAAAGGAAGACTCCCTTTCGAAGCTGGTTTAAGAATGGCTGAGTGATAGGAGGCAATCCATCTCTATCGTCCATGCTCTGAGCCCACCAACAGCTGTCAGCCAACTTTCAAATCCCAAGTTAAGTTCTCTGTCTGAAATGGGACCTAGTACCCTAGAATTCAGAGACATTAATTGATGTTTGTGAAGTACCTTCAAAACGGCTGTATGTGGGATTTTAATCCAGAAAATGTCTTAACTAACACTAAAGCTGTGACCATAAATCACCAAAATCCAATAAATTCAAAAGTGAACCAGGTGTCACTATTAAGATAGTCTATATCAGTATTTTTTTTTTTATCTTTAGATCATCACCAGCACAGTCCTGTGTTCAGTATGAAAATTCAGGAGCTTGTGTCCCTTCATAAACAAATTTTTCAGGAACTTATTTCCTTGCCGATCTTTGAATTACTAAAGGCTTCATATAGGATTTGCCATCTCTGAGCTGGTTATACTGTGATTTAGAGTGAAATCAAAATGTTTTAAAATGGGACTTTGAAATAAGTTACTATTTTATGTCTTTGCAGCACCTGTTCCTGACATTTCCTAGAATTGTCTTCATGCTTGGTTTTGTTATTGTCCTCTCTCTGGTGCTGGGAGCTTATAGCTGTTTCATTCTGTACCTGGCCCTGACTAACCAAACATCCAATGAATGGTATAAATCTAGAAGATATGAATGTTCTTGCTGTGAGGCGTTGCAGCCCCATGACAGGCATATTGTTTACAGAAATGTTTATTCTCGAGGAGTTTGGGTCAATTTAAAGGAAATCTTTAAACCTCCTCCAAGTTCAGAAAAAAAGAAAAACACATGAAGAAAGTTACATATTTGTAAATCTATATTTATTTTTTAAACTTTTTCTGAAGGATTTAACTCCAGGAAGAGCATTTTGCCAGCACCAAGGACTCTTGAAATGATACTGTGCTTTTCATTAAGTGCTATCGCTAAAAAATTTTTTTTCTAAATGACTCAATTGTAAAATATATTTTTATAAAGCTGATCATTGTCTGTGGTGTTTGCTGAACTTCTAGAATAAATGTGCTGGTTATTAACATCGGGGACTAAGGCCAGGGCTTGTGGACCTCTTTAGAAAATAGCTTCTTCGGACGTCATTGTAGCTCAATATTAAAAGGTTTTCTATCCGTACATTCTTTGGTGTTAAAACAAATATACTGTACTTGAATTGGCTAGCCAGCTTCCATGTGTGGGAAGGACTAGTATACTAAGCATATTCAGCAGGAACCTCCACATCTTGTATCTAATATGTTTGTTGTAACTATGAAAATGAAGCCTTTGAGGAACTGCATGGAAGCGTTTTAGCAAATGAATATATGTCTTCAAGAAGCCAGTTCAAGGTATCTTCTTGAACAAATCATGACTACTAATTAGGTCTTAAATCTTAGTGTGGCTTCATCACACCTACATGAATGTATCTAATACTACATTACAGCTCTTTGGATTTACACTTCTAGATCTTGCTTCCCTGGGAAGGCAGTGGCTCTTGTAGGGCTGAATTATGTGAGAGAGAAATTTAGGCTGGGATGACACTTTGTTTCCACCTCATCCTGTATTCTGTATTTGCTTAGATTCTATCTGATGATTGTTTACTTTCATTTGATTTTATGAACTTGCAATTAATTCTCTTTACACATCACCAGTGTGGATTTTACAGCTAATAAGAAGCTAAGCCAAATGTTTCCCTGGCTGTACTTATGATGGATACTTATTGTAAAGTAGATCTGTAACTCGTAGAAAGAAGAATGTGTCCCTCCAAAACAATCATTTTCCTAAGAGGGGTTCTGGTTTGTCATGGAAGTTCTTTAGAGCAGAGACCATCTTTGTGTGTGTACAAGGAGTCCTATCCCCTCCCCTTCCCAGAGACCCCAGCAGCCAATCCCCTCCCTCAGACTGTGCTGCAGGTATTCTGCTCTATGTAGGATCCAGTGCTGCTCTTACATGCTCCACTGCTTCCCCTGTGTACCAGCACAATGTGGTGCCCTATACAAATGCCTATGGCTAAGGATGATCTTGCAAGGTAGCTACAAACAGGAGGTCCTCACCCATAACTAGAGCTCCTAGGTGCTACAGTAAAAGGAGTACGGGTAAGTCCTTTAAGTTACTTTAACCCCTAACTGTAGGGTCCAGAATGTTAAGCTAATGCTCGTGAGGAGAAATGAATTGCCCTGGGGGAGGAGTGAATAAAACAAGAGGTAGCCTTCTGAAGCCCTAGTTTTGTTTGAAACCTCATAACCCATGAGGGAGTGTGCCACACAGACTTCAGGCACTAAGCTGAAGACAAGTTCAAATCGCCCTCTGAGGATTTTTTAAAGATGTACATTGGGGGGGAAAGAGAGAATGTTCCCTTCTCCTTTCAGAGATTCTTCAGGGTGGTTCTGGTGATCAATTCACTCAAGGAGAGATACTAGAGCCATGAAGAACTTTAAATATTTTATTTTTTTAAAAAAATGTATTCTATTTACAATCTGCAAGTAAAAAATCTGTATATGGTTAAAAAAATAATGTACAGTATGGCTTCACACATGAAAAGGTTAGCTCTGAGTAGCCACCTGTGGAGCATTGCAAGGATATGATGCATTCTTTCAGAGATTTCTATATAAAGGGCTATTGTCTGTGATAGAGAGAAATCTACAATACTATGCCTTATGAGGATTAAAGTAGTGTGGGTAGAAGGCATGAAACCATGGCTTTTCAGCGATGGTAAATTCTCCCAGAAACACTTAGTTATTAATCTGGTTCTCTCAGAGCAAGACACATCTTCTGTTTAAGTTGAGATTGAAATACCAGAACACTACTGTCCAGTGGTCTGAGGTAAATGCTTTGCAAAGGATATTCCTTTATTGGAGGCATCTGTACAAAAAGTTAGACTGAATTAAGACTGTTAATCACTTTTTGCACCTTAAAGCTAAGCAGAGGTCTTTATGGTACTGGCATTTCCATTTTAAAACAGAAAATGTATAATGCCTTAATTTATGCCACTTTCAGTTTATAAAGTATTGCCTTATTTTTAACAAGAGCATCTGTCTTGCTCCCCAAGCAACTGGAATAGCAAGCTTTAATGCTAATTAAGCCTGTTTCCTGCCCTGGTGAAAAACACTTGACTAAGGGCTTGTCCTCACTAGCGGGGGGGATTGACGGCAGATACACAACTTCACGTAGCTGAAGTTTGCGTATCTGCCGCTGACTTACCGCCCGTCCCCATGGCGGCAGCAGTCGGCAGCGCGGTCCCCCATTGACTCCAGCTTGCGCCTCTCGGCAAGCTGGACTTCCGGAGTCGACGGGGGAGCTGCGGGCGATCGATTTATCGCGTCTTAGAGACGCGATAAATCGATTGCCAGAAGATCGATCCCGGACCGCGGTAGTGAAGACGAGCCCCAGGGCACTGGTGGGCAACCTGGGACCCGTCAGGGTAATCTGCTGCGAGAGTGTTTACATTGACAGTTCGTGGTTCACTGTTCCTGGCCAAAGGGATCTGGTGGCTGCCAACTGTGGAGACACAGTCCCTGGGAGCTGCAAGCAGCTGGGCCTGTGGATGGTCAATGTAAATAAAACTCTCAGCCTGCCCGGTGCTCATCCCTGATCTAAGGTCTACCAGTCACCATGCATTAGTCCCTAGACAATCACTGTCTGAACTTCCACTTCCCCTTCCTGGGAAGCTATCACAAACTCTCCTACTTGCTCCATTATCTCGATATCCTCTGATGCAACCATTGTCACAGTTGCTTCTTCTGTTTCAATGCTACCTTCTGTCGTCAGCACAGCTCCTTCTCCAATAGCTGAAGCCAGTGTCATAGCAACCTGCTCTGTAAGACTTTCTGGTGTTGCTATGGTGATAGTGTCTGCGGCATCAGTAGTTACTTCCGAGTTTTCTGCCACTGTAACATTCTGCACGATGATCTGGTGGCCAGAGTTTGCTTGATTTACTATTTGCTGAACAACCTTCATAATGTGACTGTCAACCTAAGTTAAGAAAACATTAATTTTTTTATCATGAATAATCCAGACAATTCCTCGTGTTCAGTGTATTGATTACTACTGCCCAGCTACCACTAACTGCAGCCTAGTAGCTTTTTAGTGAGATAATACAAACAATTTAAATAAGTTCAGATGAATTCAAATGTTTATTGAAGGGATGGCATGTTAGTGAGAGTGAGATAGCTGGAGTCCTTCACGTATCTCTAGAGATCTGTGGTATTTGAGGAAGCAGCAGCTTGTATAATGAAGCCCAAGTTATTTTTAGCAACTATTTAAAACTAGCATGAGGATGTCACACATTCTAGGTTCTCAAATATTAGAGTGATAGCCTCAGTGTATGAACTTAGATGAACCACAATGTTACAACGTGTCCAGCCGTAGACTAGCCAGCCTCTCAACTGGTTTGCAGTTCCAACCAGAGAGTTGACCTAAACCTGAACCCTGGTTGAGGTTTTTTGACTGAACTGGAACTGAACCCAAAACAAAAACCCCTGAAGTGGTAACTCGTTCTAAACAGGTTCAGTAATCAAATGCTGAGGGAGATTGCTGTAGTCTTTTGGGAGTGCTGAGGAAGGGTATGGCTCTCTGCTCCAACCCTAGAGAGGGGTGTGTGAGAGAGAGAGACCCTACTTCCCAGGAAGTCATTTGAAGAGAAGAAGGGGAGAGAAGGGTTCTGGGTATGGGTAGTTCTCCTAGTTGTTATGCCTAGATAGAGGACTAGTCCTGAGAGAACTACATCTTCTAGAACACCTCAATCACCTTCTGAGTGCTTGTTCTCCTGTGCAAGTCAGAGAGAATGTTTTCTGCCCTGAACTGTATTTTGTACATAAACATACTAGGTCAGATCAAAGGTCCATCTAGCCCAATAGTGCCCAATGCCAGGTGCTCCAGAGGGAATGAACAGAACAGGGAATCAAGTGATCCATCCCCTGTTGCTTAGTCCCAGCTTCTGTCACTTTGTCAGTCAGAGTTCTGGAGGATGTTGTACTAGAGTGCAAATAACTTGTTTAAAAACTTTCTACGGTGAAAAATATTTCATTGTATTCTTTTGCTAGGAGTTAGTGCAAGCATAAGTGAGAGACATTAACCTGTCCTACAGGAAACATCTGAACTGATTCAAAGTATCTGAACTAGTTACTGAACCATCATTTCAGGGTAGTGTTTGAACTAGAACCAAACTGCAGAGTTAAGAAGTGTTGACTATTCCAACCAGAATTGAATCAAATTTAACCATTCAATGCCTTCATTCCAACTATAATTTTCTGTTTTTAGTACACCTGTTGGCATTCTTAAGAGAACAGTAAGTTTCACAAAGATCTTATGGTATTAATGTAAAGTCCCCACTTATCCATTATGTACACTTGTGCTGGGCCACAAAGCCCAGTCTGCAAAACTATATGGGGGATGGATTTGCGATTGGGGACTTGCTGGGTTTTAGTATACTTAGTGTGGCTTTCAGACACTGTGTGTTCTTCTTAACAGTGGGTAATGGACAGCAAGGTCTGAAAGAAGCAATCAGCAGCCTACCTCATGTCTTGTTCCCTCTATTATTTCAGTAGCTTCACTAGTCTCCATTTCTTCAGTAGCAGTCTGGAAAGACAAGAGATTGCTAATGAATACTATAATGCAGGTGTTCTCAACCTGTGGGTCGCGACCCCTTGGGGGGGGGGGGGGTCGCCAACCCAGTTCCCGAGAGGTTGCGAGCTGTTTTTTTCCTCCGAAAAGCCGCCGCCGTGATCACGATCGCTTCCGTTTTCGGCGGACATGCCGAGCTATTTTGGGAACGCTTGGCATGTCCGCCGAAAATAGCCACCGAATGCGGAAGTAATTCATTCGGCGGCTTTTCGGCGGACACTCAAGGGGTCGCGGCGCTGTGCCGCTCAGAAAAAAGGGGTCGCGCTAAAGGTAAGTTTGAGAACCGCTGCTATAATGGATCCTGGTGGTGAGAAGCTCCGCAACAGGAGTGCGGGATCCCTCCCACAACATTCTCCCTCTATGACCTGTCTTTCTCAAGGAGGCAGCTAGCTGTATGTAGTTCCCTCCAGGTCCTACTAACACGAGTTACTCAGAAGAGATGCTGGGTACACTCCTCTTAGCAGAGACACAGCATCCTTTTGCCATAGCACCCTGTGAACTGATGGACTCTTCTCCCCTAGTTATTCCATTACAGGGGAGCACTGCACAGAATTGTGCAGGCATTTAGTTACAGTACAGGTTTCAGTGGAACAGAAGCCCTTCTTCATAGTGGCTTATTACCTCAATGATGTATTCCTGAGTATCTGCTACCACTGAAGAAAATTCTACTAAAACAGTATGAGGGTCTTCAGAAATAACTGTTGCTGCTAAATTGTCAGCTGACTGACTTTCCTCGGAAACCATCACGTCTTCAACCTCTTTCAGTGCAAGGAGGCAGCCACCTGAATGAGATGTCAAGAACATCAGGAGAAACAAGGATTTTCATACCCAGAATCAAATGCTAGGTCCCACCTAATGAAACACTTTTTATGGGATACTGATGGGAAGAAGTTAGGAGCAATTATGTAATCTTCCTCCCTATCCCCATCAAACATTTTGGCCCAGATTTTAGCTCCCCTTCCAAATGCTGCATTTTCTAGATCATGGAAGCTAGAGTTTGAAACACAGCTAGCTCAGAGTGTTTTTCTTGTCAGACTGAACACATCAATGAATTTGCATTCACTGATTTCCACTTTTAGTTATCGTTCTATTACATGAATCTTGCTATCCATAAACCAGTTCTCTCACCGATCAGTGTTGCTTTTGGTTGGAAGGGTGAATATAGAAGGGATTAGTTTAGTAGTTTAAAGGAATGTTGCACCTTTTGATGCCACTCAACTGCAGGTAAACAATCAACAGCTTATGGGAAAGGCAGCTAGAACCCATTCAAACAAGACTGGTTTATCAGCCACTAAATTTGCTTAGTGTGACTTAAGCAAGCTATGCTGTCACACTGATTTGAGAAGTTTAACGTTACATGGATTCACACAAAATCACTAAAATTCAGCCATAGCAGGGCAGGTGGCCCAATCAAGCAACAAGAGAATCCCACCATAGATAGATACCTCCCTATCTCACCTTTGGTTTTTAAGTGCCTGTTAAGAGTGCCATGCTCTGCAAACCCACGTCCACACTTGTAACATTTGTATGGCTTTTCGCCTGTGTGGTGACGGATGTGACGAACCAATGAGCCCTTCTCCCGAAAGCCCCGGTTGCAGAATTGGCAGATGTAGGGCTTCTCTTCCAAGTGAGTACGGAAATGAACCTGCTGGGCATTCTACAGCAGAAAGCAGATACAAGGGAAGAATGATAGGAACAAGCCACTTAAACAGCCTCTCACAGGGAGTATTGTAGTTCTGACTTTGAAACAGACAACCCTTTGAGGTTTTCCTCTGCCACAGGTACTACACAGATTATTCCTGAACAAGGAAACAGCTCCCCCTATTACCCTACTTAGAGATGAACTGCAAGGCCACTGTATCTAATGGTAGAGTCCAGCATCCTTTAGTTCTGCTGGAACAGCTGAAGATCGCTAACTAAAATAAAACAGACCAAAACTGCATTCCCTATAGTATATTAGGAGTCAGGTACAGAATGTCTATAAGGAGGCTGACATTGGTCCAGTGTGCTAACTGTAGCCTATACCTACCACGTAAGAAGTAACTGCATCGTACTGTTTCTGAAGGTAAACCCCAGCGGTGATTAGCTCATGCTTGTACATAGCAACTGATCTCTTAACTGTCACATTTGGCAAAGAAAAAAAGTCAGTTCACATAGTGACTAATTTTTTTTCACCAACCTGCCAAACTATTTGCCTTACCAATCCCCTGCAGCACAGGCTCTCCATCCAGAACGGGAGGGAATTTTCTCCAGCGTTTGTTTGGTTCTTGCCCCTCATTCTTGTATCGCTGGATCTTAAAAGTTACTTTTTTTTTTTTTTTTTTAATAAAGTGTTTGTCAGTTCCCTGCTAGACAAAGCCTGTTAACTTTCCACAGAGCATGACTTTGGGGAGAAAAGATCTGCAGGCAAGAGTGTTTTGAAAAGAGGCACCTACCTTTGTTTTGTATCTCTTGCCACACTTTGAACAGGAATATGGCCGCTCATCTGAGTGCACCCTCTTGTGTCCCTTCACATGTGCGATGGTCTTGTAGAGCTTGCCACACTCACCACAACGGAAGCGCCGCTCACTGACATGCACTTCTTGGTGCTTTTTCAACAGGTAGCCTTTCATGAACTCTTTACCACACTCCTCGCATTTAAACACTTTGTAACCTAGAGGAAGACACATCTTAGACCACAGGCAACAGCAGCACAAGGGAATTCTGAAATCGTTATTACACCAAAGTAATAACATTGTTATAGCATGTCTGACCAGAGGGTCTAGATGGCACAGGGGAATTAATGTAAGACAATATGATGCTTCTTCCTTTCAGATCCCCTGGTTCTAATCAAGATCAGGTTGATAATGGCTCTGTTGGTACTATCTAATGGCTATTTTGTGTCTTACATGAAGCAGGTCTGGTCTAAAACCACTTCCCACTATTTCTGCCCTCCTCAGAGATCATCACAATTTGCAATCGTCAGCAGCATCAGAGCCAAGACGACTCAAATCCATCTGTCCCCCCATCTTTAAGCACGCCCTCCACCGCAAGGCAATGTGCATGAACGTAGTGGGAGCATTTCTCCTGTGCCAACTGTGCCGTACATTTTATGTGGCTAAAATGAAAGACTATACAGAAGGTCATTCTTGTATCTTCCTTGGAGTCTAGTGGGGAAGAGCAGGAATGATTTTTCCAATAGAAGCGTTAACCAATGGATAATAAATATGGTCTCTTCTCCATTCTCTCATAATTCTATTAGCTGTCTATTCATTACAGGATCCAGCTCAAAATTGTACTTGTTTGCTTTTAAAGCAAGTCAAGGAGCTGTTCCAGTCACTCACAGATCTGGTCTCTCTCCAATCTTTTCCCTGCTCATCTAGAATCTAGCTCTCATGTTCCTTCCACACAAACTTCCCCCCACTGGGGCAAGCGCCTTCACCTCTGCAGCTCCTGAAATATGGAGCTTCCTTTGCATTTTTTTATTTAGACTTTACATCTCTCCTGAGATCTGAAAGTGATCTCAGATCTTCTTAATTGTTCTGACCTTCATTTCTCCATTAGTGTTTTAAACGCTAATTGAACCAGCATGCAGTTATGGATAAAGTTTACACAACACATGCCCACACACAGTTCAGAGATATACATTTCAGAGAACAGCATTTGCAAGTAGGCTTACCTAAATGTCCTTTGATATGTGTTTCAAGGGAAACAGATTCACTGAAGACTTCACTACAGTGAGGGCAAACATAACTTTTGTATCCATTTGTTTCTGTATCTGTCTGAAATTAAATATAATATAAGTGCCTTTTCCATATACCATGTGGAATCAATATTCGTAATCAAAATTCTAAGCTAAATGCACTTTGATTTAAAGACCAGAAAAATCAAGTTATCAAAGAAGCAGATGGTGCTGACACTGCAAGTTCTAACGCACAAAAAATACATACTCTGCTGGTCACTATGCTAATAATGAACAAATATTAGAAGTATAGATACACTGAAGCTAATGCCCAAGGTGATCACATGCGATTCCCAACAGCCCATGTATTTCCTATAGAAAAGGAAACATAAGCTAATTGATAAAAGTGCATGATGCAAACATACAGTCTCTACTTGCTCTACTTCAACACACTGTTCCCCACACTGCTCTTCTTCCGCTTCCATCTCTTCATTTTCTAGTTCTTCTGTAGCAGCCACAGCAGGTTCATCTGATTTTTGCATCTCCTCCAGTGTGACTTTTTCTATCACAATCCCAGAATTCCTCATGGCCTGCCTCAGCAAGTTCTCATTGTTCACTTCCCATTCACATGGTAGTTCCTCGGGATTTGATGGCTAAAGAAAGTCAAATAGATAAGAACAGCAGACGTGAAGTCAGCCTTTTAGACAACAGAACTCTGTATTTCAGTGCTTGTCACTAGGATGACTGGTTCTGTGATCTCAGAAACGGTAAAGCAAAAGAGATGTGTCTACTTCAGAGAAGTCCTAGAGCTTGAGAAACTACAGTTGAAGGGATACTATCCAGTCCTTCACTGGGAGTCTATCCTCAGGGAGTGGCCATAAAATACAGCCATTTCTGGTCACTCAAAGTATACCAGACATCACTGATCCCCATACAAATACATGACAGATCACTTTTTTAATTTTACAACGGAGACTGAACTCCACTACCAGATGCTCTAGTATGGCCTTTTCAGGTAACCTACACAACCATTTATTTTCTCTGAACATGCAGGCTGTTTTCTTATGTTCTTTTGAGATCAGTTTCACAGCATGGGCAGGAAAAGCATCCTCACTCTTATTTACACCTGGCTTATTAGCTTTTAAGTTTCATATTCACATCAAAGTTAAGATGTTAGTAAAGAAGACATTACTAGCACCACAGACTTTTGTTTCTCCCCATGCAAGAGGATATATTGACAACCAGATACCCTACCATTCTCAGTCATGTAAAGCAGTGGTCTTCAAAGTGGGGTGCGCACACCCCCAGGGGTGTGCGAGACCCCGACGCTGCCACTGATCCCGCCGGTAGACCGCCAAACTCGGCAGCAGTCTATTTTTGTACTGCCGAAATGCCGCCACAGAAAGCAGAAGCATTTCGGCGGACATACCCCGGGGAGCCGCGAGCAGACGCCGCGCCGTGGAAAGGGGCAGCGGCCAAAAAAAACTGAGGACCGCTGATAAAGAACTAGTCAAGAGCATGAGCTACCGTTATTTTCAAAGGCATTTAGAATGTTTACCATCTAGTGTTGGAACTGAAGTTCTACAGGAAAGGTAGCTACTGAACAGAATTAAAATTAGTCTATACAAGACTTCTGCAGACCTTCCTAAGTCCTCTTTAGATTCCTCTCCTTTCAAGTGTGTGTCCTTAGAACTGATGGTAAGGGGAATTTGAATAACTCTGCCTTCCAACCAAGACCTATGTTATCTGACCCCTGACCTCTGGAAGGAGACTGTATTCACCAAGTTTCCTTATCAGGAATTCGCTGATCATCTGGCGAAGACCCACACCAGAGAACCCAGGTAGCCACTGTGGCAACTACTTAAAATGTTTTTGTACAAAATAAAGTGATACCGGGGGGAGGGGGAATCTCAAGAGCCCTGGCCAAAAAATAGCAATTCTGCTTCTTTGCATAAAAATATGTGAAGAGTATCCAACAGAAAAACACTCACCTCTTGACCCAAGGATTTGGCATCAACAACAGGAAGCTCCTGCATTTGGACATGGACTTCATGAAGGACATTGCCTTTTGCATCTGTTAATAGGTGAATCACAGGAGTCTCAATGGATTCACTTGCTATAGGTGAAACAGTCTCTGTGTTTGAACTGCAGGATTCTTCAAGAAAAGAAGCACAGGATTAAACAAACACTCGAGTTCTATTTACAGCCACTTGACTTAATTCTACTTCAGTGTATTTAGAAACATTAACCTCTGGCTGAAGAACTGCTTTTTTGCATTTATCAGGTATAATCCTTTTCAAGCATTGTTCCATACAATAATCAGAGAGATAGCCGTGTTAGTCTGGAATTGCAGAAGTGACAAAAGAGTCCTGTGGCACCTTAAAAGACTAACTACAGTATTGAAGCATAAGCTTTCGCGGGCTAATACCCACTTCGTCAGATGCATTGTTCCATACAATGACATCCAGCATTTTGCAGATAGATAAATTTCAACACAGATTTCCATGTCAATTGTGATTATGTCTTAATGCCAGATTCTCAAATAAATCTTCAATCTCTGATCCGTATTTACTCATCCATGGCATGCCTATGTCCATGTGCACTCTGGATTGATAGATTGGTTACCTGTCCAGAGGTGGTAGTTTCTTTCTAAAGATGGGAGCCAGATGTCAAACCGCACATTATACACATGTAAAATATGGAGGAAAATAATGTCATTTGACTGCCAGGAATGTCACGTGACCTACACTTTGTTTGATGCATGACATGCATTTGCGATATCACTGACCTGTTGGCAATTCATCTTTGCTAACAACTATCTCTTTGCTCATATTGAAACGGATTTTTTCAGTGCAAGGTGTCAAAGATTTCAGATGCCGTGTCAAAGCTCCTGATTCCCTGAAGCTTTTGCCACACTTCTTGCATTTGTAAGGTCGCTCATCTTGACAAAGTAAGAGAAAATAGAATTTGTTGTGTGTTATGATTCATGCTAACTCCATCCCAGAATTTTCACTTGATTACACATACTTCTAATATAGCACTTCCCAACCTTTTGGAGCAAGTATACTTGCCCGTGCCCACTACCTTCCATCCAATTACATGCACTATCTGCAATGGCAAGAGTTTTTGAAAATGGGCTTCTGAGCAGCTCCAACACCATGGGATTTACACTGCACTCAGCTCAATGCAAGGTGGGAAACATTTCAGCTAATAATTTAAGGCAAGATGGAGGAGCCAGTACACTCCAGTCCAGCAATTAAGAACCACTATACTAAAACAGCATCTTACCTGTGTGACGCCGATGGTGTCGAATGAGAGATCCCTTTGTCCTAAATGATGTTCCACATAATTTACATTCATAGTCCTTCCTGCTACTATGAGTGATCATGTGAGCTTTAAGGATACTGGCCTAGAAAATGAGTTTATTTTTAAAAATTGGTAGAAACACTCCTTTATTAACTTTTTACATTTCAAAAAAATCAAAGACATTCAAGAACACTCACACTAGTAATAAAAAATATAACTGTAGAACTGCTAGAATGTTGAGAAAAAACAGTTCCAGCCATTATCAAGATTAAAGAAGTGCTTGTAACATTAAATTTACAAATGCAGATAATGGACATGTTGGAATGCAGCCTAATGCAAAACTACATGAGTTATATAAGCCTTCCTGCTTCTGGGCTTAAGCCAGCTACTACAGTTAAGAAGCAGCTTCACCTGCAGATTATTCCATGATTGTCCATTGTAGAGGTTTCATACTTTCCTCACTGGCCACTGTCAGAGACAGGGTACCAGATAAAGATAATAGTCCATTGTATGAGCTAGAATGGCAATTCCTTTGTAGATGGTAATTAAAGCTTTATCGTGAATGTCCAATTTGACTGACTGGCAGTAATTCTGAAATGAGGTCAATCTCCAAAAAAGCTTATGTAGTAGGAAATGAGTCTGAAGAGACCATGATGCACAACTCTCCTAAAAGATTTGAGAATATGAACATTACAAAAGTAGACTGCAAGCTACCAGCTCCACAACTTACTGTTTTAAACGTCTTGTGGCATAACTCACACACATATCGACCTTCTTTATTAACCAGCAGCTTAACACTTATCAGCTCTGTGGAGCCATCTTGTTCCAGGTCATTGGGGCTGCCCTGCTCTTCAGTGATCTCACCATCAATTTGGCCGTTTGGGTTTTCAAAAACATGTTCTCCTGTGACAATGACTTCTTTGATGTGCCCACTACCTGGGAAAATGACATGAAGACAGCTACGTTCTTTACATAACACAAGTTCACGTGACTCAATGGATTCAATCTTTTAGGGTATCAAGTAGTGGAAAGAAAAGAGAAGCAGGTGACTCAGTGAATGGTATATATGCCAAAATCAATATTGACCAATTAGGAAACTCTTTCTTGCATTTTCAAAATCATGCTAAAGGTGTTGGAGCTCAGGATAGATGGCCTTTGACGTGGAGTTTTAAATCCAAATAAAATACATAAATATACTCAAATCAGTGCCTTTCCACTCATCATGGTAGTTGCTCCCTTCTTAGTTCTACCAACCCCAGAGCTCAGGAGCCACACACAGATCCCTATGTAACAGTTTAACACACTGTCTCAACCACCAGACTTGGTAACAAGCCCTTCTTTAATCTGCAACTCTGACAGGGAGGTCATCTCACATAACCTTTGAAAGTAAATGCCACAATCACTTGAGCTGGAAGGGACCTGTAACTAGGTAGACTGGTCAATTTCCCTGCAGCATGGATTTATTTTATACAGAATATAGGTAATACAGTGCAAGCCAAACTCAGTTATACTGCAGAGATACTAAAACAAAAAGTTGTACTTCTGCCAAACCACATTAGACAGGGATGCAGAGATTATGGACCAATTGGAAAACTGACAGGGAAAGAGTTCATTTCAAACTTTCTAACTGGGTACAGCTTCAATAGAAAAAAGTATTTTGTAATGTATGTTTCCTTTAAAGGACCTATCAATTTACTAAAATGGAAATCAATAAAGAAAGTAAGGTTTCAGAAACATTAGTCTTTATTTTAACAAGAAAAAAAAATCCATTACTAATTATGGACATTGATTTATAATTTAATGTGGCTTCATTTGAACTAAAATATAAAATTCTATTGAGAAACCATCTTCAGTTGCAGAGTTATCACCACCACACAAGGACCTACATACCAAGTTTATTCAATTACAATTTTTGGCTCTATTTTAGAATTCACTCCAGAAGATCCAAGCTATTTCTAAAACAGTCAAGGTCATTTTTGTGATATACTATTAACTTTTATCCACAAAGCTTCTTTAGGAAGTGTACACAGCAATTTTCAGACCAGAAGATGTGTGTATTAAAGTTATAACTCCCTAAAAACTGGAATTTGCAAAAGAAGCCATTAATTGAAAACTAGTATAATTTTCATTGCTTAGAAAGCATCTAAAATCTGTTTCTCCCCATACACACGATAGAGTGAAGCTAAATCAACTCTGACAGCATGCAGTTTTGACTATGAAATTAAATTTTTACAGAGCTAGTGAGTGCACAACTCAAATTTACAGTGCAACTCCATCTGACTAACCTTTAGAGTAAGACAACAGACTAAATGATAATAGATTACTAAAGTAATATCAGTTACATAAAGACCTTGCAACTTACCTACTATAGAAGATGCATTACTGATTTCTTCTGCTATTGAAGATGCTTCAACAACTATATGAGCAACAGTTATGGACTCCTCAACAGAAGGAACAACCTGCTGTAACAGATGTTTTAGTAGAAAAAGTTAAAATCATCTCTTATATTTTCTTATGTTCAATTATTGTTCTAATTATTTTGAGACATGGCTGTCACCTTTTGTACTTCTTGGCTAGGAAGACTCGATGTGGCAGTAATGGCTTCTTGAGTTCGTTGACAGATCTTTTGTAATTTGTGTTGTACAAATTCTTCCAAAGAGGTGAACTCAGAATGGCAACGACCACACTTGTGAACATCATCTTCATCTGCAATTTAAAATGTAAGAAATTATTAGATTTGGAAGTTAACATACACGGTGTTTAAGACTGCGTGACAACAGCCCTTTGTCCCCCGCAGTCTACTAAATCTCCGACAATATGGAGAGAGGAAGTTGGAATTGGAGTGTGTAAGAATTAGGACTATTTCCATCCCATTAGATACACTTTTGCTCCTACAGCAGTATTTCCTTTTAGGGTCTGTAGAGGGCTGTGATGTTAATTTAATTAATGGGCAACACTGGCATTTATGCATGACAGGGACATGTGTTGGACAGGTCACAGCCAGACACAACAAGATAAAGGGCTCCAAGATTTTGAAGCTAAGTTACATAAACACTTTGTGCAGTCTTGCAAAAGGATCATAAACATTTACCAACGCAGACAACAAATTTGTTGTTAGCATTAACTCATGTAACTCTGGATACTGTCATTCATACAAATGTCCAGTCCTGTTTTTTTTGGAGGGGGGGGGGGGGATGGTGGATCTTGCTATATTCTTGGCCTCAACAATTTTGTGTTGCAATGAAATGCTTCCTTTTTCAGTTTTGAATGAGCTGTTTTTAAAATATAATTGACTATTCTCTTGTGTTGTAGGACAGGGAGAACTGAAGCTCCCTATCTACCCCCACTAGAACATTTTTCATTTGATCGTGTCCCCTCATCTCCTTTCTAAGAGAAATTATCTCGATTCTTTCCCTTCTTTGGATGAGTTTTCTTCCAGGCCCCTACTCATTTCCATCACCCGTCTCTGCATCCCCTCCAAGTCCACAGCCTCTTGGAGATGGGTGACCAGCCCTGCGGGCAATAACCCAACACAGGAGACCCCACCGCTGACTCCGGGGGAAGCATCCCAAGAGGCTTTGGCGTGGTCCCCACCCCACGCAGCAGGACACACTTGGCTATTTTGGGCCGCAGCTGCCCACCGAGCAGAGGTCTCCACCGGACGGTGACTCCCCACCTCTCCCCGGGGTGGACGCGAGGAATTCGGACTCCGACCCGGCGCCGGAGTCGTTCGTGCGGTGAGGCGGGCGAGGGGCCCGGAGCGGGCCCCCCCCCCGGGCCCCCCACCGCCTCAGCAGGCCGCTCTCCCCTCAGGCCCCGGCGGGGGGCCGGGACCGTTACCTTCCTCGCTGAAGGGCGCCGGGAGGCTGAGGACGGCGGTGGGGCCGGCGGGCGCCTGGGCCGGGCTGGAGGCGGCAGCCGCCGCCCCCTCCTGCTCCCCGGCCGCGGCTGCCGTAAGCCCCGCCGGCCCTGCGCTCGTTGCCATCACGGCCTCCATGTCGCAACGCGCCGCACCACCAAGATGGCGGCTTTACGGCCGTGTCGTCATAACAACGGGCCGCGGGCCGCATGCCACAAGGGAGGGGCGGAGCGGAGATTCGGCCGGCAGAGGGAGTGGGGCGGAAGGGGCCCCGAGCGGGAGCCTCGCTCTGGCTCACCACTCCTTTGACACCTATGACCCCACACTGACCCCTGACCCTCCGTGCCCTTCATGAACCTGAGCTCTCAAGTGACCAGTTACCGCCAGATGCAACTAGAGGGCGAGGCTCGGTGAGCCAATGGGCTGCGAAGCGGGCACGTTCCAAAGCCAGTTACCCAATGAGGTGTAGGGGCGTGGCTGAGGGCCCGATCAGGCTCGGTTGCGGCCCGATCGGGTCCCCGCGCGACTTGACCAAGGTTACGGATTCCGTCACCCATTGGACTCCAGAGAGGGCGGGACTCCAGGCCCGCTCCCCCAACGAGCAACAGCGGGGGGCGGGGGTTCCTGGCCCATTGGCCGAATGGGCAGCCGCGTGGGCGGGGCTCTCGGGGCGGCCGGCCAATAGCCCGCGGCCTGGGCGGGGCCGCGCGCCGGCCGGCCGGCTGAGGCGAGAGGGTCCCCCAGTCGGACGATGGCGGAGGGCCTGGCGCGGCGGTGCCTGCGGCTGGAGCCGGCCGCGGCCCGCGAGGTGCTGGGCGCGGCCGACACGCTGCTGTTCGACTGCGACGGGGTGCTGTGGCGGGGCGACACGGCGGTGGCGGGCGCGCCGGCCGTGCTGAGCCGCCTGCAGGCCCGGGCCAAGCGCCTCTGCTACGTGACCAACAACAGCAGCCGCACGCGGGACGCCTACGCCGAGAAGCTGCGGCGCCTGGGCTTCCCGCCGGCCGAGCCCCGCCAGGTCTTCGGCTCGGCCTACTGCGCCGCCCGCTACCTGCGCCAGGCGCTGCCGCCCGCCGCCGCCGCCTACGTGCTGGGCGGCCCCGCCCTCAGCGCCGAGCTGCGGGCCGTCGGCGTCCCGCACCTGGGGCCCGGCCCCGCCGCCCTGCCCGGGCCCGGCCCGGCGGACTGGACCCGCGCGCCGCTGGACCCGGCCGTGCGCGCCGTGCTGGTGGGCTTCGACGAGCACTTCTGCTACGCCAAGCTGTGCCAGGCGCTGCGCTACCTGCAGCGGGGCGGCCCCGACTGCCTGCTGGTGGGCACCAACCGCGACCACCGCCTGCCGCTGGAGGGCGGCGCCGCCATCCCCGGTGCGTGGCTCGGGGCCCTGCCGCCGCTCCTCGCGAGAAGGAAGGGTGGGGGGTGTCCCCTCAGGCCGCTCCCTATGGAGGGGGCCGGCCCTGGCCACGGCCTGCAGTATGGCGCTCAAGAGCTCCATAGACCAAGGAACGGCCGATTCTCGCTTGTGTGTTTCTGCCTTACGAGAGGGGTGGTTGGGTGTTGAAATATCACCCAAAATATGTCCCCTCGGCTAGGCAATGCACTGGGTCTTGGGGGTCACGGCTGTTGTGCAGCTCTGGGCCCCATCTGCGGATTCCTCAGCCAGCTGACGTGCTGGCACCATGGGTCAAAGCTGTCATGTAGCTCTGGGCCCCCACCACACCCCCTTGGCCAGGCTATTGCTGGCACCCTTGAGTCACAGCTGTCGCGTAACTCCATGCCCGTCTGCAGCCTCTCTGGGTGGGCAATGTGGTGGTGCCTGATGTCATATCTGCTACATTTCTGTGCTCCATCCTTAATCCCCTCGACCAGGTCATGTGCTGCCCAGGGCTGTCACACAGCTTCATGGAACAGCCCGCCTACCTCAATATTAGAATGAGGAAAGGGCCATTCAGTTATTCGTCATGTTCTTCTCCCGGACATTTTCTAGATGACCTCCTGAGGTCCCTGCCAACCCTGATATTCTATGATTCCTTGAACTGTTTGTGGGTACTACTTTAATTGTCCATGGATGTAAAAAAAATTAGAGGGAACATTGCCTGTGGCCCCCATTTCACCTGTTTAGTCACGGAACTGGATTTTCTAGACAAACCTGTGCTCTACCCTTGTCTGTTCAGTAACATGCAAGCATCCCACCCTTTGCAGCTGACTGGGGATCTGGTGGAATGTAGGCAAAGCAGTGAGGTCTATATGGCAGCAATCACTGTACATGGCTTCACTGGTGGGGTAGTTTAGCAACCCCCCCTTAGTCACTGTGAATTAAAATATTTTACAAAATGAGAGGGAGGGCTTGGACTTCCCTACTCTGCCTTAATCTGCACCAGGCAAGCTGCCTCATGCCCATTATTAGGTCTTTAATGCTCTGGGGTTACACTTCTGAAATACCATTCTGTGCACCACTGGCTCATCTGGGTGCCACAAGTCCTGTCCTATATTTCACTTCGCTTTTCTCTTCTGTCTGCAGGGACTGGCTGTCTTGTGAAAGCAGTGGAGATGGCAGCAGAACGTGAGGCATTCATCATAGGCAAGCCCAGCCGATACATTTTCGACTGTGTGGCGAGTGAGTTCAAGATAGAACCCGCTCGAACCATCATGGTGGGAGATCGACTGGACACAGACATCCTTATGGGCAATAACTGCGGCCTCACCACCCTCTTGACTCTCACTGGAGTCACTACTCTGGAAGAAGTAAAAGGTCACCAGGAGAGTGACTGCTCTTCCAGGAAAAGCCTGGTTCCTGATTACTATGTTGATAGCATAGCTGACCTTCTTCCTGCACTTGAGGATTAAAATAGCAAAAACCCTCAAACTCCTGAAACGGTACCCACATTAGTGAAGGGCAATAGTTAATATCACCTCTGATTACTTTAACACACACAGTGTGACACCACTTGTCATTGCAAACTGTTAGCTTTTAATCTTCAATTTTGAATCCTACGATAATTTTGTTTACAAATCTTATTTTTAAAATGCACTTTGAAATGAAGAGGGCATTATAGTGTCACCTAGTCTTGTTTTTTAAAGCCAACAAGTACATCCAAATGTTTGCAATATTAGGTGTCAGGGTATTGTTTTGCTGAACTGGGTTAAGGAAAATAGAATAGATTATAAAAAACAAACCAATGTTGCGGTATGTTTTAATGGACAAATCGTAGTTCAGACTTGATTATTCAGGGAATTAACTCTTTGGGTATATAGCTATCTAATGGCTCTCTTCTATGCTTGCACAGGCTGCCTCAGTTAGAATTTGATCCCATGCTGCATTCTTGATGCTTACTCAGGTCCTGCTCTAGACTCTTGCAGCCTATTGCAGGTGTAACTTCAAGGGAGAGCAGTTCAAATATCTGTCCTGTATTTGATCATATAAATTGCAGCTGTGATACAAACTGGACCGGTTCTACATGCAAAGTATATTAATGGTATCTTCTGTATGTTATATTTGTCCAAATATTGGATGTATATGTAAAGTATGTGTGGTATATAAAGTAATTACCCTGACTGACACTAAATATATATCAGAAATGTTTTTAAAGTATACATTAAACATAATATATTGAGAATTTTATCTTATTTCCCAAAAGAAAGGATATGAGGAATGTTCTTCACTCTTTATTAATTATAAATTTTAAAAGGCATTTGCATACTAATGAGATAATGCAGCAAGTGTAATTACAGAATTGTCCTACATTACTACCATTTTCAAAAAAGAATTGTATCAACTGATTTTTTTTTAAAAAAAAGTCAGTTCTGATCATCCTTAGAATTCCCTAATCCCTCAGTATCAAAACAAATATTTGCCTGGGCTCCTTCTTTGAGGTATCTGTATCGTACACATGGTAAATCTTTCTTACATCCTGGGCTTATTGTGGGTGGAATAGTGGTTAAGTACTGGAACAGTATGGTGCTTCCTTTACATTTCTGATTTTAATACCTTCCTTACAGAGCTGGTGTGAGGCCTGACACCAGCTACTTGCCTAGGTAAGAATGAATGCTCAGGTTATTTTGCTTCGCATCTTTAAAATAGGCCTCCACATAGTTTTTGTTCTTGCTGCACTAACAGCCACAATGAATATTTTAAACTTTTGTGTTTAAAAAACTCAAGTAATGAGATATGCAAATTGTGTGTTCCGTTATTCCACAGAAGTTCTTCCGGTAATTGAAGGAGTGTCTGTTTTAATTTCTCTCTCATTGTTCAGTTTGAACAAGTCTGGCAGTGTATATTAGTGCCATTTCCTCGTATTCAAACACTTGAAACATGTAAATGTATCATCTTGTTCATAAAGCAATAATTGTTCACAATATCTTTCAGTGTTACCAGGATATGAGCTGAAAATAATCTTACGAAATTGATGTCCGCATTCATCTGTAACTTTGGAAGTGTGTAAGAGGCATGAGTCATATCTCGATCCTGTATTATGTCTCGTTTGTAAGCCTCAAAAGGCTTCAGGCTGAAATACCTGTGTGTCATGTAGAATTTGTTCTTGACACTAGTTATGTAGAATTGGACATAGTGGGTTTATTGCAGTTAGGGAAGACTTCAAATACAATGTTTTCTTTGATTTATTTTCTCGACTTGTGCTTATCAAATTCTATAGAGATTCAAGAAAATACATTAAGTAAAGGAGTAAATATTAGCGTGGTATTAAACCATATAACAGCTGCACATAATCCCTGTTAAGAACTACACCTATACAATGGTACCATTACCTCTATTAATTCTGTCTTTCCCTAAGTATTGTGGAACTGTATTGGTGAAAGCATTTATTTTAAGAGTCTCTATATAAATTTTGTTGGAGTTGTCAATCCTATACTTGAATTTTACATTAAACTTACAAACCTGTTTTTCCTTTAGCTTTTCTCATTGTTTCTGTAGTCTGTTCTATGTTTACGTGTAATGTTACAACAATATGAAATATTGCATGTAAAGGGGTGAAATACATATGCTGTTATATTGCTAACTCTAATTTTTAGAACTAATATTCACTCAATCTTATTCTCCTTTTCAATACCTAGATCCAGCAATGAGTGGGTTGTAGAAGCCTATGACCTGGATAGCATTTGCATATTCTTGCAATTTCAAACAAAATATCTTACTCAGCATGGCTAAGTAGATTCCTGCCCCTTTTTGTTCAGATAGATTAGAATAGTTTGTGAAAGATTTCACTTGACTTTTCTATCTCTGAGAGCATATAGGTGGTATAAACTTGTTTGAAAAAAGGGTGTAGAGAGAGAGAGTTAAAATGTTGGTCAGTAATTACTCTTGCAGAACTAACCAGTGTGGTTAAATTGCATCAATGCCGACTCTTTCTTCATCAGAACTGAAGCGACTTCCTTTAAGGAACATGTTATTGTGCCACAGTATTTCACAATGCCAGCATGTGCTGAAGAGTTATTTCCTTTTACTACTTATAAAAATTGAAAGGAATGAGAAAAGTGGCCAGGTAATCCTCTGGCCGTTACAGAACATAGGCATGCTTTCCTAATTGTGTCACGAGCACTGTATATTGATTTCTAATCATTAACTTCTCATGGTCTTCTCTGAATTTTCAAGTCAGACCGAAGTAATAGAATGAGAAGAAGCAGAACTTCCTCCGATCTGTTTCCCTTTTTACATCTTCCTAATATAAATCAGTGGGTCCCAGATAACAAGAGTGGAGCCCTCTTTGGGCCTCTGCACAATTAAACATTGAGGGGGGGTAGGCTAGGTGCTTCAAAAGGAATGAAAAACCCAATGACCAGCCATCTTGCACTTGCTCCTGCAGTAAGGCTTAGCCTCATCCCAAGCTTATGAAAATTCAAGACCGTCTGCTCAGGGTTGTTAGGAGTATAAGGAAACTGCTGCATTGGTCTTCTAGATCTCCTCTGGGTAAACTGGTTGTAGGACTTACAAAAATCTTACTTGTATAAGATCTGCTTTAAAGAGGGTCCTCTATAGGGCCATGATAAAGCCCATACCATTTATTATACTAGAGGGTGGCTTGATGTGGCCACATTTCTGAGTTCTAGTTAACCCTACAGGGATACGCAGAATACCTGGTATCAGTCAGCCTATAAAACTGACACCCAATAGGAAAAGTATACCAAAGTACTATAACATACAGATCCTGTGGTCTTCGGCTGCCAGTAAGGGAGATTGGTAGTGGTGGTGGCTTTGCAATGCTGGTGCATCTTCACTGGGAACTGGACTAAGCTCATTAAAGTAGCTGAGATACATGGGTGGAGCGTGGGGCAAATCTGTACTGCGATGACTTGTGCTGCATCAGTCTCAGGATGAATATAAATCAATGTAAATAAAAATGATTTCTGAGATTATTTTAAAAATCTATTTAAAATTAAATTTGAAATTAACCTATGTTAAGGCCTAAACTTACTATGGTCTGTTAAAACTATTTAATTTAAATACACACAATTTAGCTGTACCTATTTGCTGCCAATTTTAGAGAGTCGACTCACTGAACTGCTGGGAGTCACTAGTTAAGCACCTGGAACCAGAGTTTGTAGAAGTGCTAAATCAGTGGTTCTCAAACTTTTTTATGGGTGACCCTTTTCACATGGCAAACCTCTGAGTGTGACCCCCCCATACATTAAAAAAACTTTTAAATATATTTAACACCATTATAAGTGCTGGAAGCTAAGCGGGGTTTGGGTGGAGGTTGACAGCTTGCGCTGCCCCCCGCCCTATGGAATAACCTCACAACCTCCTCAGGGGTCCTAACCCCCGGTGTGAGAACCCCGCATGCTAAATCCACTTGTGAGAGCCATAGCCTCTTGTGCAGGTGCAGAGAGAATGTTTTCTTCATTTCAATTTATTCAACTAGTTCAGTTCAATGACTAGATCATTCAAAATTAGAAAGCAAGTGGGAGTTGAAAAAGCTTATTTTTCTCTCCCAATCTTTGGGGGGAAAAATAGATGCAAGAGGATGAGCTCTGCTAGATCTAAATCTTGAAGGATGTGATGACCAGAAACCATCAGTTCAACTCACTAATTTCAGATACTTCCTTTGCACTTAAATTGATTTATTAAACAATGTTTTGATAAACATCCAGTTTTATTTAATTTCTAAAAAATGCTGTTTTGTCCATTTTAAATTGTATTTGAATATTCATACAAACCACTAGAAATAAATTAATCATAATTTAACTTCTTAAATGTGAAAATTAAGATTCTGAATAAATGTACCTTAGGCTATATAATATCTTAAAGGTGGATAGATCTATTGATTCCTCCTGGTTAGCAAAAAGAAACATCAGTTTAGTATAAAGGCTATATTTAGTTGCAAATCAACTTGTTTCAAGGATTACCAACCAATGAGAATCAACCTTTCCTTAGGAAAATAACTAAAAAGTACAAATGCAAAACAAGATTAAAACTGATGATTTAAATCAAGGTTCCCAGCTTGCTGATTTAAATCATGATTAAAATAGCTTTTATTTAAATCAGTTCACCCTGATCAGAGCTAGAGATAAACAGTTTGACTGCAGCATCCCAGAGCTATCTGACCAGCATTACATTCACTTTGAAACTTAAAAGTAATTAGATAACAAGGGCAAACAGCTGGTCTCCCCTATTCATTTTCATTTTTCCCTAATAAATAAGACTTGGCACCTGCCATAAGCGTGGTTGGATAAAAGAGAAGGCCCTGCACAAAGCCTGTGATTGTGCTCCAACTGAATACCTACAGCTGACTCACAAGGGGAGGCAGGAAGAGCATCTTTACGCCAATGACAGTATCTCTCCACAGTATCTGTTTTGCCCCCATTTACTGGATCTAAAGTTTCAGCCTCCACGTGGGTTTCTCTGAGCTGAGAGGCTGGGGTAGGGATTTATTTGGCTGTGATGGACACAGTCTTCATTTCCAGCTGCATTCAGAGGGTTCTGATCATGCACAGTCTGTACAGCTACAGGAGCAAGGGCTGTAACTAGACTGGGAGGATGGAGGAGGAAAGGAGCAGTGCTGGCAATGCCACCTCTGCAGTAAGTATCCCCCTTTTGTCGGGGCACAGCCTACAGTACCCAGTACCAGATGCCTCCACAAAGTCCTTAGTTCTAGGTTTTCACAGGTTGTGGAAATGGAGGTTACCAGACTTTCCAAGGTGCTGAGCACCTGCAGCTCACATAGACTAATGTGATATTTGTGAGTGCTCAGCATCTCCAAAGTGCCTAGCACTCACTCAACAAGCTGGACTAAAATCTTAACTCTTGTAACCTGTTGGAATCATATCATCAGCTGATTTGTTGCAGATGACCCAAGGTATATAGCATAGAATACACATAAGATGAACTAGGATCCAGGGACATGCTTGAAGTGAAATCAAATGAAAGTGATACCAATCCATCATAAAGTGCATATTGCAAATCAATTGGAATTTGCTGAGTTTACAGGGGAAAGAGCTCTGTGAAAGACAGGACTTCATTAAACCTTCATTATACAAGGGTTCCCTTCTCCATGTGTCTGTGTATATCTGCCCTTGCAATCCAGGGGAATTTCACTTGCAGTTGAAAATCTTATATCAATAACTTGTGCAAATGTATATTAAAACAGGCTTTTGAATGTAAGTATCTATGTTTTTATCTGTTATCTTGTGGGTGATTTAACATTTAATGCATTTTGCTAGAATATACAGATCAACTGTAAAGTATGTGTTTAAAAATATAAATTCTAACAACTTGATGAACTTTTAAAAGTTCATTTACTGTTTGATTCTGACAGATCCACTTGCCTGAAATTATTTGATTTATCCCTGTGCTTCAGAGCCTGAGAAACAGGTCATTTTTGTAATAAATCTGCATTTTGCTATTGGTTCAAGAATAGCAGCCGTGTTAGTCTGTATCCGTAAAGAAAGCCAGTTAGTCTCTAAGGTGCTACAAGTATTCTTGGCTTTCATTTTGCTATTGTATTTTCATGGTGTATCATGCTTTGTTTACAATCTATTATGAAATTACTACAAAAAAATATTTCAAACACAAGCATAAAAGTGAGACTGAATCTTTTCCAGGTAGTAATGAAAATGCTGTGTATCAAAACATACTGTGGAAACATTAGAAATACCTGTCTGACTTTATGTTTATTAAGATTTTTTTGCTTTAAGTAAAAACTGTCACAGGAAAATAAAATATAAGCAATTCTCTTTTGTAAAAGGGGCAACGGACCATGGTTGCAATGTACAGGGAATTTTTTAAAAACTGGTGACTTTTTTTCTATTTCAAAACAAGATAATGGCATTTAATACTGAAATGTTTTTCTTCTAAATCATCCCCATGGTTAAAAGTAAGGTAGCAGCCTTTCCCCCGCAGGAAGCCTGGTCAGTTCAAGTGACTGTAAAAATATTTGAAGGGCTTCCTATCTTCATGGGGAAAACACTGACAGAACTATCATGGTATAATTCTAGTTGGTATCATGTCCCTGTAGACACGCTCTATTCCAGAATAAGTTCCAGTATCATTACTCTGGTTTGGAAGTTCTGCTGGCCATATAGACAAGTCCTAACACTTTGCCTTTAATCCACAGAGCTGCCCATTCAGCACCTTTCATGACTTCTGCAACTTAAACGAATAAATGACACTGGGATGTTTAACTCCATTTGCTTTCTTATTTATTGATCTGTATTTTGGCTCCTAGGAGAGAAGACCTCTGGCAGAATCCAAAACTCCTTCCAGGATACTTTGGGTCATCTTGTCTGTAATCTTGTTTTTCGCCATTGTTGGCATCAGTGTGGTGGTAATTTTCAGCTTTACCCATAGGACTACCAAGGTAAGGAATTAATTCATTATGGCTCCATATACATAGTTCAATTTCCTGTAGGAATATCTTGAAATTGATTTTGCACGGGGGAGAGGCCCAGAGGAAACCTTCCACAATTTTTTTTGTCCTTTTTACAGTAGAAGTGAGCTATAGCTCACGAAAGCTTATGCTGAAATAAACTAGTCTCTAAGGTGCTACACGTATTCCTCGCTTTCTTTACGGATACAGACTAACACGGCTGCTATTCTTGAACCTAACAAATATATAGTTACTTATAAATATCCAGAAAGTGTTGCCAGTTGCTTGACCTAGTTGTTAAATTCTGCCCCCATTTACACTTGGAGTCAGTAGGATTACATAGGTCAGAATTTTGTCCAAAGAATGCCTTTTACCTTGGCGAGAGCAGACATCGAATTTTTCTTAACTGTTCCTGATATTTTAATCGCTCATAATAAATGCTGCCTCCCAGCAATAACATCATTCTCTGTAATCCCAGGGGGAGTCTGGATGGAGGGGAATAAAATCACTCCTTGGGGCTGGGATCGCAGCCGCTGCTCTCATTTTGTGTGTGTGCTCTCAGCCTGTTTTGCAGATTGTGCGGCTAACGTTTCAGAATCACCAGGGCTCCCAGACGAATCAGTCGGCCTTTGTTGACAAGTCCAAGAATACTGTTACTTATCATGTAACTTCGCCAAGTAACCACACAACGGTGGTCTTGTTCGACAGCAAGAATGTGAGTGCAGCAGAGCAGGAGGGCTTTGCTTGGTGTTTCCATCTCTTTGAGTGAAATGGGTGACTTTGCAATTATAAGAGTAAACGTCTCAGAGAAAAGTTTCCACTAAACGTGCCTGATCATTGTTAGGTTGAGAGCTACATGCAGACAAGGGGGTGGTGATCAGCTGGTTTTTCTAACTGTCCTTTTGAGAAGCTTTAGGGAGGCATGTGTTGGCCCTTCCTCCAGGCAGCCTAGGGCAGTAATACCCTTGGGTACTGACTCTGGGGCGTGCTGTTCCTCTCTGCACATCAGCTGCTTTTACACAAATCCTAGAGCTGAGGGGGCTTTGGAGTTGGCTGCTGCGCTGTACTGGAAAGCTATGCAGCGCGCATGCCCACCTGAAACGCAGCTCAAGTATCAGTTGAGACTGTGTTCAAGATGGGGAGCTGTCCAATGTCATTTTAATGACCCCCATTTTGTCCCCTATCTTCTCGCATCGCTGACCATGCAACAGGGAAAGGACTCTGCAGCAAGTCCTGAGTGATGGAGACAAAGCGGTCTGAGTAGGGGACCAGGACTTTGAAACTCATGAGTTCTAATTCCAACTCTTACGCAGACTCCCATTCACAATCCAAGGGACCCCACCTCCTTTCCTGTTCATCACTGCCCACTCCTACCACCCTTCCCAACTGTGATCACATGGCACCCCCATGGCAACTGCCACAATTACTTGCTTGCAAAAGTATCAAGCTCATTTATTACTTTCCTTTCTTCTAATGAAATGAGAACAGCTTGCAAATGGTCCCCAGCTAGCTCTCTACAGCCAGCTTCCAACTGCTCCTTGGCCCACAGTTGGAGAGCTACTGTTGTATATACAACCGCAAATTCCCAGTGCTCAGCCACAGCCAGCATCTAATAAATCTCCACCCACTCCATTTCCAGGGCTAGGCTCATTCCTGTCGAAAGGCAGCCACAATGCAGGACAAAGGGAAGACTTTCTATTCAGTGTTAGCTGTAGATACACAGGTGCTGTGTCAATGAAACATTCGCTGGTCTGTGTTGTGTTTTGCACAGGGCTATGTCTGCTATAAACCCGCAGGTCAAAATGCATGTTACCTGCGGAAGATGGACGACTGGGATCTTGAGAACGTGCAGATATCTTTCAATCTATCTGAGCACAGGGTGAGCAGTTACATGATTTCTGCATGGGGGTAGCTGAACCGCTGGGGGAGGAATGGACACCAGCTTCCCAAAGACACTCTAGAATCTTGTTAAATCCCCATCACTGGATGGATGTTTTCCTAGAGAATGTTTTTACAAGTTGAACCACGGCGATGCAAGAGAAGCTAACGGAATCACCAGCTCTTCCAGCTGTAAAGGATCTTTTTGACATTTCCTCATTTTATATCATTTGTACTTCTAAGATGAGAGCAGAGGGCTATTTTCCTTTGGAGAATAGTGCCACTCAATTCTGCCTCGCACTGGAGCCAGGTTGGATTGGGTTTATAGTGATTTAATATTTTTTGTACAAAACATAAGGGGGATGGAAGGGCAAACAGTGGTGTGCCATGGGATGTGAATAACTGGACTCCAGTCCCACTGTACTGGCTTGGGAGATTCTGTTACCTGCTAATAATAATTCTGGGGAAGAAGACACAAAGGTGGTTTTGTTAGCAAATCAACAGTGAAATAAGTTTTGAGTAATGATGTATAACAACCCTCTGAACAAAATGTTAATGGATTAAATAGAGGGGAAAGCCAGATTCGATTTCCAGCAGACAGAGGGCCCTGTTTTTTGAATGTCAGAAAACAGATGCCAAGCTCTGGGCCAGCCTGTGCAGGATGTCCTTACTGCCTTGGTAATGGGGGCTACTTAACGCAGACTCGTCCTTTTCTTTCCTTACCCCCTACTCCCTTGCTGGAGAATAAGGGCCATTTAGAATAAACTAACAGAGCAATGAGAGACCCCTGAGAACATCAACAAAATGCACCCAGGAATGAGAGAACCCTTCCGCGGAAGCCGTGTTGGCTTGGAGACCTCTGCAGGGTTGTTAAATGAAACTAGTCTCCGCTCCAGACGCAGATGGAAAAGTGTCTCTTCCAGTCACACAGTGTGGGGCCTCAAGGTCTTGCCTGGACACTGTGGTGAGGGAGAGGTTCACACCTGTGTGGGTGTCAGGTGCCCCCTCTGTCAGTAGTGAGGGACTTAACTATTGTCTGCGAGGCACTGGCAGATCCTGGGGTGGAAGGGCAAAGGGACATTCTCACGTGGTCTGTGCTGTTAAAGTGACTTTTCCCCCCCAGGAGGCCTCAGAGTCAAGGTGGGAGACCTGCATCCAAGTTCCCCACCCCTGAGGTAACTCCTGGGAGGAGGGCAAGCCTCTTCCTGGGAAAACCCCTCCTGCCTCTCTCGGCAGGTTCCACCCATCGCTCATCCTGTCCCTCCTAGCCAGAAGGAAGGTCCCTGGGAGAGGGGAGAGTCCATAGAGAGGGCCCTGTGCTTGCCACTAGCTTAGGGATAGCTCTTGGAGGGTCTGTGAAATGAAACCAGAGCTCAGACGTCCCTTGGGCACACTTCCTTTCCTTTTCAGGTCAATCAGCTGCTACTTCAGAATAATCAAACCAAGTACTACAGAGAGTTCCTGGGGATCCTGCCTGGGAGACAAGCAAATGCCGGAAGTCTGGGGGAAGCCATCCAAACGCTGTGCGAGCAGACGTCCATCTACTGGGTCAGGAAAGGGGATGGTAAGTTAGAGGAACTACCCCTCAAAGGAAGGGATCAGGGCCTCAGCTGGGAACCTGGGGAAATAATGGGCAAAGGGGGTTCAGCTACGTCATATGTGGAGACGAGATTCTGTAAGTGCCATGAGTGCATGCTATCACTGCTGCCGGCTTGACAGCCCTGGCGTGTGAAGTGGGCTCTGCCTTCCTAGACAGACATGGAGCTGTGCTAGTGCAAACGTCCCCAGCTAGCATGATAATGAGCATTAACTCTGCTGAGCTCAATCGCCAGAACCATTTGATATTGGCCACTTTGCTCAGACTTTTAACGGGCAGCCCGCTGTGCTGGCTTCTGTAACATGGACACGGCCCTGTCCTAAGATCAAACTACTCATACTTCACTGGTCACTGCATCCCATTTCCCTGCCTTCAGCCACTCCACATGCCCCAGGTAGAGGAGAAGAAAAAAACCAACCAAATAATGACCATCCAGGGAACCACCTCAACGGTTTTGGCAGCTTAATATTCACCATCTCCTCTCCCCCTCGGAAGTGTCCCTAGAAGGGCTTGTCCTGTTTTAACGGAGCTCTTCGAGGACAGAGCTAGGAAGATCTTTACCCCGGGTTTCCTGTTTCATGCTCCAGAGGGGCAGCGTTCCTACAGAAGGATTTGCGACAGGACAAGCTCTTCTTTCTGTGCATTTTATCTTTTTTTGTTTGTTTTTTTGCAGGCCCTGGGAAGAACCGGCTCATTTACCTCTGCATTGACATCTGTTTTCCAAGCAACATTTGCTTGTCTGTCTGCTTTTATTACCTTCCTGATTAAGCCCTGCACCAAGGGGACTGACTCCCTCCTCCCCCAACTTCTTTGTACTTGAATTTAAATCCCGCAAAGCCTCTGACTTAACTAAGTTAATGTCTAAGTTATTCAGATAACTTCCGTCTGAAAGGCTCCAACCCTGATTTCACAGTGCAATGCGAGAGGTTGGGAAAGTGCCAAAAGGGTTCAAATGAAACAGGCCTATTTCCAAAAGCATGTTGCAGCTCTGTCAATACATAGACACATTTTATTTACAACCTCTGCCTGGGCTGGGACCTGTAGACCTGCACAGAGAGTAATGACATCACGTAGGGAGGGGACAGGCTAGGCTCGGGGCTGCATGTACTAGTGTTCAACAAAGTCATTTGTTTTGAATCAGTGAAAATTGATATTGTCTAAAATTCCGCTGCTAAGTCCGTGCAATTGAGTTAAATAAAGTGACTCCACAATGAGGAAATGGGTGTTGCTCCTCTGCTCCCCTTTCAAAATGATTCATTCCAGCTTCCGCCCGAGAGAGGCTGCTGGCTTCTTCCCTTCCGCGCAGAGGAACTTCCAAAGGCTTTCACTGCACTGTTGGTGTTGCAGAGGCTGGATGGGGGCTCACTGATCTGCACTGAAAGGGGCTGGATCAGATGCCTCTGAGCTTGGCACTCTATTCAACTACATTTCCCAGTCTGTTCCAGGGAGAAGTGCTGGGGTGAGGAAAGGGGGCAGTTTCCTTTTACTCTAAGGAAACATTACAGGCCATGTTTTATTCTAACAAAAAAACGGGCATCCAAGGCTGAGTCCATTAGTCAGGCTACTGGGAGCATTAAACGATCTGGCACTTACAAAGCAGCAACTACCCAAGGCTCCTTTATTGTCTCTCTCTCCTCTAACCCTGCTCTAGTCACACCACTGCAAGTTCCAAACCACCTATCTGAAGGACGGCTCCTTTAAGAGCAGACATCCGTCTGTCTATCCCTCCATCCATTGGGGGTAGCACTGCTACAACGAACAGAAAATTCTAGTGCAATCCCAACAGCTGGAGGGCTCATTCAATACTGCAGCAGTCTCAATTCAAGACCCCCAGCTAGGATGTAAATATCAAATACAAGCTGCCAGATGAAGTTTACTGGTCCTCTTGGACATGAACAAGATCCAGTGTCACAAGGGCAATCTCCGGCTGCTTCCATTTCATTTTGAAACAGTAATGGGGGAGGTCATGCTGCTGACTGGCCGACCGCCCTGGAGAGTGAAGGCCTCTCTCTGTCCTCAAAGGCGCTGCAGGGCCAGCTTCCCTCACACCTTGCCTCAGCCCTGGGCTGTAGGGATGCTCTGGAGCAGACAGAGGGATTCAGTCTCCATGGCCCATTCAGTCCTTGCTGCTGAAACTGAACGAGGAGACCAATTAGTGCCAAAGGTGATGGATGTTTGTGGGTTTGGCTGTGCATCCACTAGATTTGGACTGTGCACATCAGCCTATTTCACACAGGCGCCGAACACCCATCTGCACAGAACCGCATCCAGCTGTTACCCTGGGCGGGATGGAGGTGAAAGACGCTGTGTCCCACTCCCACCCACCTGAGCCACCCAGGACCCCCCTCCATTTAAAATTACTTCCATTTTGCTTTGCTTAAAGCTGAAGGCTGTTCTCATTCTAGGCTGAATGCTGCTTCTGCTGAGGATTCAGCCATCTCCTCTGAGAGAGGGGGGTTGGTTACAAATGTATGTTGCACATACTCTGGGTAGGATACTTGTCACGAGAAGACAACTGAACGAGCAGTGGTCCCATCTCTCCAAGGCATGCACGTTATCCCAACACGCTATCGTTGAAAGCGAGGCACACGACTGCTTTCTGGTGGCCACTGTATTCTCTCTTGATCTCGCCAGTCTCCACACACCAAAGCCTGGCCAAGTTATCTGAGGAGGCTGGAAGGGGAGGTGAAGAGATATTGACCATAAGGAAATTTCACACTTGTGCCTGGTTTTTCTTGCAAATGTCCTTGGGAACATGAACTGCAACATTCCATACAGTGTGGAATACTCACAGGGAGTGCTTTGAAATACTAAAATGGTCATGCACATTTCAGGCTTACCACATGGGAAAAACACAGTGCACATTAGGCTTATATCAAAGAGACAGGACGGGGGAGGTAGTATCTTTTAATGGACCAACTTTTGTTGGGTAGAGAGACACTTTCAAGCTTACACACAGCTCTTCTTCAGGTCCAAACCTGACGAGGAGCTCTGTATACACTAGAAAGCTTGTCTCTTTCACCAACAGAAGTGGGTCCAATAACAGATATTACCTCACCCAGCTTGTCTCTCTAACATTCTGGGACCCACTCAGAGCAAACGAGGCTTATATCTGATTAAAACAAGCTGCAATAGGTTTTAAATAACAAACCAGTAGAAATAGCTAGAATTAGAGAATTAGTCACCTATATGATATCGCGGAAGAGTGTCTGAGTGATGGATCACATGCTCTCTGTGCGGTGGGGAGGGGGAAGGAAGGGATCCTCCCTTCTCTTCCATCAGATGCATTTGGCATGAATGGGGGAAGTCTGCTGTCTTTGAACCATTGTCTAGACAGGCCTCCCCCCTGCCAAGGGATTCTTGGGATATCTGACCAGGGATGTATGTCTTACCGGTGACAATGTACTGAGAATCCCCAGAAAATGCGCAATCCCACATCCAGCCCCGGGAGGTTTCTCCTGGGTTGTTACTCTTAATGCTCAGCTCCGTCATTAGAGAGAAGTTTGAAGTCCTCCAGATCTTACAGGTCTGGTCTGCAGAACAGGTAGCTAAGAGCCTGGACAGGGAAGAGGAGAGAGACGTGAACATGTTTACAAATTGGTGCTATGCTTCTAAATGACTCAGCCGGTTCTGGACTGGCAAGAAACAGATGAGGCACAGCATGCTGGGGCTGCCAGTCTTCACCAGCTGTTTCCCCAACCTGGTATTAGAGGACTAGGGTCACAACCTGCCCTCCTTAATGCAAGGTAAATGGGGGAGAGAGAGACTTTCACTCTCAGAGCGGTCAGGAAATCAGATCTCTGGTGTAAATGCAGCACCGGTTCTCAAAACCATAAAAAGGGTTGAAGCTTCCCAGAGCACGTCTGAGATCATTAAGCTAAAACAGGGAAATAAGTGACAATGGTCCAACTAATAACTGAGCTGCCTCTCTCCAGCAGCTGGAATGCTGCTACGGAGCCAGCATAGTGTCAACAGCTGGGGGCACAGCCAGTCTCCTGGTACCTGACTTGAAAGGACACTTTTGTTTTAGCCACCAGTAAATACCTAAGCTGGCAAGTCACTCACGTGGAATCAGGGCTGAACTTGCACTGAAGGGCATAGCGGTTGTGTGCCGGAATTTTGGTCTTGGGGATTAACTGAGTTACCTCCTCTCCGATCCCACCTGTTAAATTCCAAACATAGCAATTGCCCTACGAAGAGAGAGAGACATTATTGCTGCGAGAGATCAGAAGAGAGATTTGAGCACCATCCCTTTTGATCTTTATCCCCACGTACTCACCACCTCCTGCTCCATGATACAGTGAACTTTGCACATCAGGCACATGAACAGAAGCAAAGCATTGATGTGCAAAGGCAGGCCGACTTCTAATGCCTTGCTGCAGCAGTGACAATTCACATTCCCTTTCTCCAGCTGTACTCACCGAACTATTGACAGCGGCCATGTAACTGGCGTCTGGGTCAATATGAACTGAATTGACAGAAACTTCAGGCTCTGGAATTAGTTGTTCATTGTGGTCTGTTTTCAGGTCCCAGATGTGAATGGCACCACTCTGATCACCTACAATTAGCTCAGCCTGCAAGAAACAAACAAATTTCCATAGTGCTCAGAAATATGTCTGTGTATGGCACATCCAAGAACAGGTGCATCAAATGCAGCTGCCACTCATTTACGGAGACTAGATTTTCCTATTCTATCCACTGATTCGTTAATATGGTCATCCTTTGGCTCTCCATCTCCCTGGACAAACGTTGACTAGTTAATCCTACACAGGTTACACAGGTTGATGATACTATATGAATAAATATTGCCTTCTCTTTGTAATAATTTACTCTGAATTGCTCTTGAACTAATGTCCTTCTACATCGCTGTAGTGTTCTGCTTAGCCATGTTTTCAAATGCAAAAATTGTGTAAAATATTGGACACTAAAAACTTTCAATTTTTCACTGTCACTGTACAAACAGTATTAATTAGGTGAAGGTCATCATTGATCTAATCCAAAATTCAGCTCTTGCAAAATTAAGGTTTCACAAAGCCAAAAATTTTCAGGCTTATGCACAATTAATAGAGCTGAACAATCAACAGAGAGGAATCTAAAACCATAAGTATCAACACACAGTATGAGAACACTTCCTGGGACTGACACAGAAGCGGTCTAATATTTCACATATCTTGGCAGAATTGCAAATATTAAAGGTGGAGCAGATGAAGACATTAAAGCTAGAACAGCAAAAAACAAACATGCCTTTGTAACTCTAAAGCCCATCTGGAGAAAACAAAACCCTGAGCTTCAAACTAAACTTAAATATTTTATCATCATGTAAAGTTGATATTATATGGCGCTAAAACATGGAGACTTCATAAGATCTTGAGATCTAAACTCCAAGTTTTCACAGTTAGTGGCTTTAGATAAATCCTCAACATCAGATGGGCAGAAAAAATTACAAGGCAAGAACTCTGGAGAAGGATGAAACAAACAGATAGAACAGGAAACAGAAAAAATGGGGATTACTAGTACATCCATGGAGAAAGATCTAAACAACATAAGACAGGCATTGGATTGGAACCCCCGGGCAAGAGGTGACAAGGTAGAGACTAAGGATAACATGAAAGCGCACAACAGAAGCAGAACTGAAAACTATCAAAATGACATGGAAGAAGCTAAGACTGAAGGAGACCAGCAACGCAGGAAGACAGCGATGAAGGCCCTATGTTCCACATGGAATACAGAGGCATAAACATAAGGAGACCGAGGAAGTGTTTGTGATTTTCCCCTCTAAAATGACAATGGTTTGTTTTTCAAGACAAATAAACCTTAACTTGCAATGTCTGCACAACACAAACAATGGAGTATTGAGCTTGTAGATAATATGAAACTGACTTAATATGGATTATCAAAATAGAAGTGAAATCAAATGGTCTATTTGCGTTGTCTCAGCAGAGTAAAATGCAAAATTTTAAGAAAAACCCCAGATACATTTTCCTTTTATTGTAGGAAGAATTTAGGTGGAATTAGCCCAACAGCTACAGTTTAAAACATGTTTAACGTGCAAGTCAAAAGTTTCAAGCCTCTGCTAGAAGAAATATGTGATTTTGAAACAGGATTAAAATTCAAAATCAGCCACCAAAATGTCCTTGAAAGAATCCAATGAACAACCTGATTAAGAATGAAAAAATGAGAAAGTTCTGGGTGTCATTTTTATTTACTGCACACGGGATGTTTTGCTTTCACAACCAGAGAGTGAAGAACATTTCCATGGAGCAGGGCACCTGTGTCTCAGTTCAGCAGCAGATTGTAATTAACAAATAGGCACTGTGCACAGTACACCAAGAAGTGGATCTGCAGCAACAAAAGGCAGTATTGCTTACATAACAATCACACATGATGCTTATCCAGTAATGCCATCTAGTGCTCAGAGCAGTAACTCATCTATCATACTCACAAAAATTCATTCTTTGTGGAGACGGGTCATTCTCTGGCTCAAAAGTATTAGACTATCTTTGACTCTGTAGCAACCCCAGCATCTAGTAGTTACAGCAGGGATTGGATGTCATGACTATTGGGTTCTAATCCTCTCTCTGCCCTTGATTTGCTTAGTGGCCTTCAACAAATCACCTTACGTCTGTGTCTCAGGGCTTGCCTACACTAAACACGCTACAATGGCGCAGCTGTCTCGTTGCAGCACTTCAGTGCAGACATCACCTACAGCAACACAGGGGTTTTCTCGTCCATGTCGTACTCCGCCTCACAGAGAAGCAGTAGCTAGGTTGATGGAAAAATTCTGTCAACCTAGCACTATCTGCCTGGGGACTTAGGTCAGCTTAATGCCACTCAGAGGTGTGGATTTTTCACACCTATGGCTGTCATAATTAAATGAATCTAATTTTCTAGTGTAGACTAGGCCACAGTTTCTCTGTCTCAGGTGCTCGGAGGCTGCATGGTTTGTAAAACACTCTACTATCCTTCAACAGAAAGAGTGGAAGATATGAAATCCATTACAACAGTCGGGGAACTCAGATCTTGCTGACACTAATTACCTGATTCACACAGCCAGGAAGCCCTCTGATTTATAAACAGAGGAGAAAATAGTCACATACAAGAGGATTTGCTGTATAACTGCCAACATAAAATGATGTAGCACATCAGATTTTTAACAAGGAGAACGACCGTAAAACCTTCCTCGATCAAGAATAAGTCTGGTAAGTGCAAAAGAGACTGTGTTTACCTGGTTGGGATGCAAGCAGACACAATTAATAGGAGCATTCACTTGGAAAATGCGTTGGCACTGAAGGTTACGTGATCTGGCAACAAAATGAACACAAACACGAGAAGTCAGATGAGATGAGAGTTTACACCAGGATCTTCCATTTCTTTGATTTGTCTCGTGGCCTTGAACAAGTCACCTTACTTTTGGTTCTTAGGGTTGTCTACACTTAACACTGCAGCGGTGTTTACCCACAGCAGCTGTTTGACAGCACATAACACCAGTGCACAAGAGCTTTGAGCAGGATCTGAAGAATCCCATTTCCAACTAAAACTTCAGAAGGGATTTTGGGGAGACACAATGTAAGTCCTGTGACAAAGAGACCCTTTGGCAAAAGGTCCCCTATTGTTCGTAAACAACTCACCACACACCTGACAAACTCATTACACCAAATGTGTCATACAGGATATATATCCATAGTAACATGTGAGGTACCTATTGAAAGCTAATAACTTGTCTAGATTCATATTCACATTGAGATGTATAGACAGGTAACGTTTAAGGAATAATATTGAAAATATGCTTTATGGACTTGGAACAAAATTTGGTCACCAGGGTAACAGGTATCAGTGATGGTGCACTCAGGCAGGAGCGAGCTGTCACCCAGCCGTTTAGCTGGTGATGCAATGCAAGGCACAACTGCGTAACCTTGCCAATACCAAGACTTTCAATGGAAAAACATCAGAGACAACTGCAATCAATCAAACTCTCTGGAAGGTAAAACAGGAACATTCTAACATGAGGTTTGCCTTACGAACAGAAACAAAAGACTATTACAGTATAACCCAGAGAAGGGAGAGGTCCTCTGTATCCTTTCACTGAAGAGAGATCTTGGGGAGCAGGGATAATTCTATTTCTTTGTGAAATCAACTAGCTCTGCCAGAGACTGAAGTCAGGGGGCACAGCCTACTTAAGGGACCTATAATAAGTCTAGACCCCGGCTCACACTTTACGCTTTTCTTTTGTTTTGTAAACCTTTTGTTTCCACCATTCTCTCATTTCTTGTTAAATCTTTATTCTTTCTTACAGTAAAAGAGAGAGAGGTTTATGTAAGTGCTGTGTGGTTTACAGGAGCAGAGGTTTAAGGGTAAACTGGGGCACACTCTCCTTTGGGGGGGAGGGAATCTGGGATTTCTTGAGTAGCCGGTGTCAAGAGCTGGAGAGCACAAAGAAATGATTCAAAGGAATTCAGCAATTGGGGTGCACCCATGGTTAACCTGCACAGCGTAGCCCAGAGAAGAGTGCTTGAGTCACTGAAAAGCTGGTGATATGAGGGAGCTGATCCCCACCCAGGCACAGGTAAGACTCCCTCACACCGGGGGCAGAAAGTAACATACCTCACAATCTGGGCATCCCAAGAATGGTCACAATTATCCAAACTAGAATTAGCCCAGAACACTGGGGTTAACACTCCTACTCTTGTTAAAGGCTCTTTGGAATCTCTAATGATCCAAACTGGCCAGGACCTTGGTTTTGCATCTCTTCCAAATAAGGCACCTCCAGAAGCCCCACATCATCATTACTGGTTCACTATCGATTCTGGGGAAAGACTGCTACCTCCTGAATCCCCAGTGCAACTTCACATGGCACCTGGCACTTCCTTGGAGACCTCCCATCCAAGTACTGACCAGTGTCAGCTTGCTTAGCCTCGGAGATTTCATAAGCTCAAAGCCAAAGGACATTTTGGAAACCTCAACTCTCTTAGAAGTTTTGTCCCAAGTGGCCCAGCACAGGAAGGTGGGCTGGAATCGGCAGTTACCTCAGGTCCCATATCCTAGCCATGCAATCTTCTCCTCCCGTGTACATCCAACGACCATCTTCGTGGAATCCAACAGAAGTGATGTTCTTACTTACGCCATCATAATTTATGACAGGGTTGGGGTTATTTGAGTTCAGATCATACATTCGAATGTGCTGGTAACCTGGGCGACAGAAATATGAACACTAATCGTCAGACACTCTGCATGTTTGGCTTCTATCAGAAAACTGCCAAGCCCCCATTCCACAACCTCCTTGCTTTGGAACCACTAAAACACAGTAAAGGCAAATTTCACCATTTCATTCATCACAGCCGTCTGCAAATCCACAACTGCAGATGCACCTATCACAGGGACTCCCAAGAACCTGCTTATGAAATAGATGACAGGTGGCATTTCTGAGCCTATTGTTGGTAACCAACCGGTAATGAAAATCGAATCATGTGCACTAGGGCTAAATTACAACAAGGGTAGTGGAGACCACCGATATCAGAGGCTATAGAAGAGTTTCCACTCTGCAGGCATGAGAAAAGGTGGGGAGAAGCCCATCAACAAGACTCACCTGCAGCAGCAATCATGCTGCGGTCTGGGGTAATCTCCAGAGCATTTACTTGCTAGCAGCACTGGTTAAGGTTAACAAAGAGAGCAATTAGTTCTCAAGCAGGACCAAAGTGTTCTCTTAAATTCACACTGCCCTTAGAAAAGTAAGGTGAACAAGGATTTACTAATTGGTGGACCTTTCATGATTATCCATTTGGAAAAGGGGCATTTTTGCACACTTTGATGTGTCAGGAGATTTTCAAATAAAAACAATTCTGTTTAGACCTTTAGTCTGATGCTGACTCAGTTTCCAAACATGTTTATTTAAAAAGTGGGACATAAAAAAGGTCAACTCCTCCAATGTAGCTTAGTTAGAGGTTAGTGAAACTTGATTTAAGCTCTCAACATGCTTCACTGTTTAAAAACAACACCGTGCCCTTGACCACCTGCTTTTGACACAGCTGTCTTTTCAAATTCTGGATTTTCATTTAAGGTTCACAGTTGAGATGAAATACAGAAGCAGTAGACTAGCTCTTCATTTTGCCCCAAAAATCTGTCAGAAAGGGTATCCAGTGTTGAGGAGTTAGCATTTGTAGGGGAATCTAACACGGAGAGCATCAGTGGGGCTGTATTCTTACAAGCACAGACCAATTCCTGTTTATTAAATGTGTGTGTATACATGGTGGGATCCAGGGGGCTACTCTTCATTGATTGCAAAGCCCTTTCCCCAAGATGTTATACGTTCATGCTTCTCCTGCCTCATTTTGCCCTTTGTCAACCACTAGTATTTATTTTCCCTTCTCTGTTTTTACTCAAGCACAAAGCAGCACAGCTGGGTTTTGTTTGCTTTCTTCCTCATCTATGAGGAAACATAATGCATGATGCCATCAGGCATTTGCACTAGTCTAGGAACAGTGGAGTTTTAGCTTACTGACTTTGCCTGGTCATGATGGGGAGAAACTTGCCCACTTTCTGTCGGTCCTACAATTTTTTTTTAATAAAGCAAGCACCCAAACAGATAAGAAAAAATTCAGTGTTCCCCCTGAATCCCCTCCCTACCAAACTAACGCAGAACAGTGTTAGACAAGTCATTGTACTTTGGCATCCCATGCAGCAATTTCTGGGTTGTGGGCAGCGGGTGGAAGAGTTCCACCTCTCCTCCGCCAAATCCGACAGCCGTTGTAGAAGGTGTCAGCGAAACACAAAGCCTGCCTCTGGTAGGGCCACCGCCTAGCGTTTCCGATAGCCCAGTGTGAATGTGTGCGGAGGGCGCAGATACACAGACAGAAGATAGCCAGGCCATTTCCTAAAAAGCCATCGGGGGTTGCCCAGCCTGAGCGCGTCTCCCGAGGGAGGGAGGCCTGGGCTGAAGTGTGGGTCAGGGGTCTGAGGTGGGGTCAGTTCGGGTCCGCCCATAACACAGCAGCGGGAGGAGAGAGACGCCGGCGTGTTTCGGGAAGGGGGGCGGCTCTAGCCAGGGCCCTTGTCCCTGCTCCCCGGGGCCCAGGCCTGTCGGGGGCGGTCCCCATGTCGGGGCCCAGCCCGGCCGCGGGGAAGGATACGGAGTCCTGGTGCTGGACGGTCCGCGTGCAGATGCCGCTGTGCGCCTGCCAGAACCGGACCGTGTGGTCGTAGCCCGCCGTCGCCAGGATCACCGGGTCGCTGCCCACCGAGCCCTGCGCCGCGTTCATGGCCGACACCTGTGCGGGGGGAGAGCGCCGTGAGGGGAGACCCGGGCCCCCCGCGGGCCGGTCCCCCGGCCCCATCCCGGCCGCACGGGGGCGCCGTGCGGGAAGGCCCGACACGGCGCGCCCATCACCGACGCGTCGAGGCGGCCCCCCCCGAGAAGGGAGGCTGGGGGAGGGGCCGGAGCCAGGGCGAGCGCCCCGTTACCTGCGAGGCCCCGGCAGGAGAAAGAAAGCCGAGCCAGGCGCACGCGCAGAGCGAGCCACACCGCCCGCAGCAGGCGGGTGCGCATGCGCAACGTAGCGGCGCTTGCCAGGAAAGGGGCAAGAGGAGCGACGCGCGCGCGCCCAGGCAGTCTCAGCGTCCAGCGGGACTCGGGGGCGCATGCGCATGCTGCAGTTGCTTGTCAATACCTCAACGGGGCGATACCACGTGAGGGAGGTGGGACGAGACCATGGGAGACAACAAGCGGAGGGGGGGGGAGGTGTGAGACATGCGCACTGTGCTCGTGGTGGGAAGCAGCCCCCAATCCATTCTTTGCTGGCTCACGTGTCCCCAAGAGGGGGCGCTAGAGAGAGACTCCAGTATTATTTGTATCCCCTTAGCACAGGGGTGGGGAACCTTTTTTCTGCCAAGGGCCATTTGGATATTGGGGCCATACAAAATTATCAGCTTAAAAATTAGCCTGCTATATTTGGTCAAACATTTAATTAACATTATATATGGTCAAACATTATATTTTTTTAGAGTTATATTTGGTCAAACATTTAATTAACATTAAATTAACATGTAATTAACATTTAATTAACTCCTGCCAGCTGGGGTCTCAGCCCACTGCCAGCCTGGGCTTCCTACTGACTGTGGGCTGTGACCCCGGCTGGCAAGGATCCAGCGGGGAAAAGCCCGCTGCCGCTTTGGGGTTTCCCCCGCTGGCCCCTTGCCACCCGGGGTCCCGCCGCCTGCCCCAGTCAGCTCCCACTGGCAGCCTGGGTTTAGGGAACCCAGGCTGACAGCGGGAGCTGAGACCCTTGCTGGCAGGAGCCTGCGGGGAAACTCTAAAGCTGCAGCGGACTGAGTACTTATCCCGCTGCCGCTTCTCCGCCCGCTGCCACTTTAGATTTATTGAATTTAGAGACCTGCCTGTGGTTGCCTTGGCAGGGCCAGACCAAATGATTTTGCGGGCCTTATACGGCCCGTGGGCCGGATGTTTCCCACCCCTGCCTTAGCACATCAGCGCCCCAGCCATGCACCACGACCCAGCAGTGTTCGGCGCTGTACAGACAGGGAACGACAAGCCGGTGCCTGTCCCAAAGAGCTTCCCATCCACGGGTAAGACAAGAGACTAGACGGGGAGGACCAGGGAACGGTCATGGCCAGCATGGTAGGCTGGGATCTCTTGGCTAGTCACCGGCCTTCCGGGGTTGGGGCTTTCAGAAACGTCCCGATGTCTGAAGACTCGTGATAAATTTGTAGGAATTGGCAAGTGCCACCTTTGCCAGCCCCGGCCCTATGCGGGAGAGTGGCTGAGTTCCGATTTCGTCCAGCAGAGGGCAATGGTGCACAGCCAGTTTATCCCCATAGGTCTGCATTCCTGGAAAGGGGTGTCCTGCACCTGCTGGCTTCTCACCCTAGGTACTGTTTCCTCAACCCAAAGGAGCTGGAGGGAGAGGATCTAGCCCACAAAGGGCACTGGGTCACGCGGGAGCAGCCCTAGCCATTTTGCTGGCCAAGACAGAAAACATTTTTGAAGAAAGAAAAGAAAGAAAAAGAAAGAAAGAAAGAAAATAAAAGTAAAAAACTATCAAAGTGGTGCCCAGAACAACTGCCCTGCTCACCTTCACCTCCAACTGGCCCTGGTGTCAGTTCAACGGAGGGCTTCATAATGCCTAGAGAACAGGACAGGGGAGTTTTTCCAGACATCGTCTGGGACCAGGCTGGTGGTGAATGAACAAGGACAGCAGGCAACAGCTGAGAGTCAGGCAGGGAAGCAGCCAGTGGCCGGCAGGGATCCGCAATAGCAGCAGGATACTGGGCAGCAGCTAGCACACAGGACGTGTGGGACAGCGGCATTGTGCATAGGAGCTCCAAGGAGACCATGGACAGAAGAACTGGGCTCTGGACAGCCCAGCCTGGAGACCAGGACTTGATTGCCTCTGGGAGGGTGACACAGAGTGGAGGGAATCAGAGAAGTAGCCGTGTTAGTCTGGAATAGCAGAGGTAACAAAGTCCTGTGGCACCTTAAAGACTAACTATAAAGTTTTGAAGCATAAGCTTTCGTGGGCTAATACCCACTTCGTCGGATGCAAGTATCACAGATAGGAAGCATGGGGAATCCTACAGGGAGCTGTGACCTTTATACTCCCTCCTGGGCGGCCCCGAAGGGATTGCATTAGGAAGGGTTGGAAGTAGATCCATTGTACAAGTGTTGAAGTCCTTGTGTCTAGGGTATTTGCATCTGTTTTTTCTTGTAGCCCTATTGAAATATTTGGTGTATTTGAAATGTGTGTTACTAGGGCCCCATCAATGGTCTAGACTCTAGAGAGCCTTGTGCGTGGGGTGCCTACGACATTTCTGGTACACCAAGCATGGTGACAGACACCTAAAGGGGACTGGCGTATTACAACCCACATAGTGGGGGACACCTTGCAGTGGGATCCACCTGGGGGTGTTCCATAGCCCTGAGATTTCAAGGGAGAAATTAAGTGAAGAGAATGAATCCCGTGACATAAACCTTCTTGCGGTGCTCTTCTCTTCTTGTGTCCCTTGGGAGCTACAATGCTTTTAGTGCTCCTTGCTTGTGGGTACTTCTTAGCTCAATACAAAGCTGAGATGCAAGTTCATGAGCTGGTGCATAATTTATAGGAAGACTTGGCCTTTCCCCCGCTGGTTCCATTTCCTTTTTGTAGTAGCAGAATATTTCCCCTTCACTGCAGGTGTTAAAATAAAAGCCCCTGTTTAACTCTCTCTTAAACACTCGCACCTTTGTCTAATGCTGTACACCTTCTCCGATCAAAGCCCCTCATTTACCTTGATGGTTTGAATGAAGGCTAGTAAATGTATTCACCCTCACTGAAAACACAGAGACAGGCTCCCAAGCATTATCTAAAAAATATTTGCCAGTAAGAAGACAGTAAAGGGAGGTTTGTGGGAGCTTTCAATCACCATCCATCCAGCAGGGTGAGAGTCCCCCATAAACCCTGTATTGCTCCTGTTCTTTGTTTTCCATTGGTACATACTACAGCTGAAATTTAGAGCACGCTTTAAATGGGAGCAAAGACTTGATAGCACAGGCAGTGTTATGATTAACAGCCTTTTTCTTTTAAATCAGAGAGGAGCTATGACAACTTGGGCAAAGCCCAAGGGAAACAGGAATTTACCCCGAGGGAGACTTTCCTCTGTTGAAGGTTTCTTGTTGCCGTTAGTGTTTAAAGCGTTTATACAAAACCACCATGATACAGGCAGTACAGCATTAACCGAAAATTAAAACTATATTAGGATAAAATACATGTAGTTAATAACACAAAGGTGAAAGAGGGTTTATGGGAGGTGGGGTAATACTGCCAACACATGTCCACTTTAATAGTTTTCATGATTTCATTCTGGCCAGGCTCATGCCCTTGGGGATTTGCTTTCTGCAGATACTCAACGTGGTTGAGTTTTACTAGCACAAATGTGTGTGGAAAGCACATTTCAAAATCAGATGTGCAAAGATTGGTAGAAATTACATTTTACACTCACACACACAAGTATCTGTGCTAGAGCCGAGGGAGGATTGTTCAGTGCTAGGGCATGCTGCTAGCCTGGACTCAGGAAACCTCCATTCAATTTCCTTTGCTGCCACAGATGTCCAGGGTGACCTTGGGCAAGTCACTTAGCTTTCACAGTGGGAGTTAAGCACCTAGACACGTTTGAGGATCTGGGCCTGGGTTTCCCTATGCATCACTCCCGCTTCTGGAAAATGAGCTTTAGGTTACTGCTCTGCTCCACAGGGGGGTTGTAAGATTAAGAACCTTCAAATTGTGAGATGGTTTGCTACTGGGGCGTGGGGGGGGGGGGTATATAAATATCTCAGCTCCGTAGTTCTCAAACTTTTGTACTGGTGACCCCTTTCACACAGCAAACTTCTGAGTGCAACCTCCCCCCCTTATAAATTAAAAACACTTTTAAATATATTTAACACCATTATAAATGCTGGATGCAAAGCGGGGTTTAGGGTGGAGGCTGGCAGCTCACAATCCCCATGTAATACCTCACGACTCCCAAAGAGGACCTGACTCCCAATTTGAGAACCCCTGTCTAGGCTGGAACTGCTTCCACACTCATCCTATCAAAGCACAGCGGCCTGTAAATTATCTCACCAGTCGCAGCTAACCGGCATAGCTCAAATAGCAAAAATTGGCATGCAATAAAATAATCATAGAAATCTGCACATAGAATAAAAACAAGAAACAAAAGTCTCTTATATTTGAGGCTATGGTGAACTCCTCACAGTTACTTCATGCATAGAAAAGGAGGCTAATTCATCAACATGTATGTTGTATGTTAAGAATAATTCACTCAGCTTGCAGTATTGCACGTACTCATTCATACTGAAATCACAGAATGGTCATAAAAGGGAGAGTTTAATAGCACCAGCTAGAGAGAGAGTTAATGTGACAATTGTTATGCAAACTTTCCTTACCAGCTCTGCTGATACACTTCAGTCCTGCCCTCCACACCCTGTGCTCTCTTGAGAAGAGATTTGTTGATCGATTCATGGTGGTCGCCACCATGGTTTTGTGAAGTGTAGGAAGCAGGACTGCACTCAGCTAATGCATTTTCACCTGTGGGGTAGACTAGACCTGGAACCGATGTCGCCAGGTGGAAAATACTTGTGCACCATCCTGCTGGCGGGACCAGATTTAACCATCCATTTTCCATTACTTGCAGGGCAAAACAACAGGTGCTGTCAGCACAAATCCACCAGGTCTGGGTGCCCATAGCAGGACTGTGCTGTCTCTCCTGTGTTGTGGCCCATAGGTGACTCAGGCTACTGAGTGCCAGGACACTGTATCTTCTCCCTGGCTATGTGCACTTTCCCTCAGCTCTCCTGGCTCCTCAGGCTCACCGATGTGCTAGACTCCCTCTCTTGTATTATTTGCACAGGGGTGCACGTCTGCAGTCCCCTCACGGATACTCACACCCAGTCACCTCTAATTCCTCCTCCGCCCCCCTCTCTCAGAGACTGAGCTCCTCCCTATCTGCCCTTGGAAAATGGCTTTCAGCTTCACCGCCTCTAGCGTCCCACGCCAGAGCCTATGGCGCTGCACAGACTGGTGGTGGAGGAGGGGTGCCAAAGGGGGTCTCAGGCAGGGAGGTGGTGGTCCTGGGGAGGGAGATGGCTGGTTCTTCCTCGTGTCAGGATGCACAAAGTCCTGCAAGGCCCAGCTCCGGCCCTGCCTTCGCCAGTCAGGCGGCATCTGAGCCGGTCTCACGGGTAGCACATGGGGGTATAAATCAGGGGACGGGGAGGCTAGTGACCGGCTGCGCATGGCTGCCCCCACCCTCCCAAGATCTGCACCAGTAATGCTAGCAAAGGGGACTCAGCGCAGAGCTCTGCCGCACCCCACCTGCACCAATGCGCTGCACGGCTGGAGCACTCGTTCCCCATTTCCCCTGCACGCACCCCAGTGCCTCCATGCACCCCCTGCATGCCCCCTGATATTCCCCTGTACCCCACCCTCTGCATGCCCCCCGATACCTCCATATGTCACACCCCCTCATGCCCCCGATAACGCCATGTGTCCCACCCCCTGCATGCCCCCTGATATTCCCCTGTACCCCACCCTCTGCATGCCCCCCAATGCCCCCATATGTCCCACCCCCTCGTGCCCCGCACGCTCCGTCCTGGGTCCGTGCCCTTTAAGAGCGGGGCGGGGCTGAGCCGGCGCGGGGGGGGGTTCGCTCCCTGCTGCAGGCTGATGTCGGAGCCTGGCCTGAGAGCCCGGCTCGTCCCCTGCACCAGCGCCGGGCGGGGTTTGCTGCGGCTCTAGCCGGGCCGCCCCCTGCGCCTACAGCTCACGGTAGGGGCGGGTTGCATGGGGGCAGGACCCAGCGCCGCCCGCCTGGGGGGCCCTGGGGGAACCGCCCTGGGGGAGATGGGCCCCGGGCAGGGATTGCGGGGGAGCACAGGGCAGGGGGTGTTGGGGGAGATGGGGAATTGGGGGAGGTACGAGGGGTACCTGCCGCGGGGGGGCTCCAAGTAAGGAGATGGCACATGGAGGACTGGGCGGATGGAGCACTGGGCAGGGGGGATGGGGCACTGGGAGGTACCTGGAGGGGGGCACTGGGCAGGGGCCCTGGGGAGGGTACCTGGGGGGCACTAGGTGGAGGGATGGGGCCCTGGGAGGGTACCTGGAGATGGGCCCTGGGAGGTACCTGGAGGGGGGCACTGGGCAGGGGGGATGGGGCCCTGTGGGGTACCTGGAGGGGGCCTGTGGGGTACCTGGAGGGGGGCACTGGGTGGAGGGAGGGGGGCACTGGGTGGAGGGATGGGGCCCTGGGAGGTACCTGGAGGGGGGCACTGGGTGGAGGGATGGGGCCCTGGGAGGTACCCGGCAGGGGGCATTAGGGGGTACCAGGGAGGATGGGGCACTGGGGGGGAGTAATGAAATACTGAGTACCAGGCAGGGAGACACTGGGTGAATGGGGCACTGGGGGGCAGGAGAGGGGCCGCTGAGTACTGGGCAGAGGGGCATGGCGGTGACACCGAGGGGGGTAGCAGAGGTAGTCCTGGGGGTTGAGAAGGTGCCAGGCAGGTGTACTGACCTAATCTGGGAGTGTTGGGACTGGTAAGAAGCCGCATGGACATCAGTTGGGGGAGGGGTGGCCAGGAGGTCTGTACGGGTCTCCAGAAAGTGCCCTGGCCCCAGCTGCAAGACACGACTGCTGGTTCTAATCTAGAGCGAGCAGAAAGTGAGCCAGACACGCCTAGCCACTGCTGAGCTCTTCCCCCTTGCCCTGGTAAGAGCAGTAGGTTTCTCTAGGCCTGCAGGTGCTGTCCTGCCCTGGCAGGGGATGAGGCAGGTTTAGGACTGGGGGCACTGGGTGTTCCAGGGAGTCAGATCAATGTGCACCTTGAACCTTGCGGAGGCTCAGAGGCCCGGGGGATGGTGGCCGTGGCTTACTGACTGTTACAAGGGGATTTTATTTGTATGGCTTGAACCATCCTGTTAACCAGGCGCAGTTACAACCAGCACGTCAGACAGCAGCTGATAATGATCTGTCTGTGTCTTCATCCTGCCGCCATGGTGTCTGAACACCCAGCACAAGAATATTCTGTGACTGATCAAACCCAGGAACCTAGTTTCCCCCGCTGCCTGATTTCCACCGAGGGCTGGGCTGCTGGTGTGTGCCTCTGCTGACAGAGTTCGTCTCCATTGCCAAGTTACGGAGGTGCAAGCCGGTAGGAGGGAGCTCTGTCAGGTCTTTTAATGATTCAGTCCAATTCTGGTACCGTGTATCCTGACCTTGTGAGGCTGCTTCCAGCTGAGTGCAAAACCGCTTTGGCTGGATTGCAATTTGTTGCAGGGAGGGGCCCCCTCTGGGCCTGTACTGTCTGCCTCTGCTAAGGTGACATTTATTAGACTCCATGGGGGGTGGTTTCACGTACTCTCAGGCAAGGGGGAGAAGAATTGTGCATGCCAATAACAGCTGAAGAGTTCTTTAAAATGGAACCGCAGAGGGACCTCTCCGATGGTCGTGCTGCTGTTTGAGGTAGCAGAATTCACAAGAATAAAATTGTCATTCTCGGAGTCCAGTGGGCTTTCTGGAGAAGCTGCGTTTTCAAATCCGCCTGTCTTCTGTGCAGGGCACCCTCCTCTGGCTACACCGAACCCTGGGTGGCAGGGCCAGAACGCGGATGATCCAGCCAGCCCTTGGCCCACTCCACTTGTGTTTTTCAGGGTTCCTCTCTCATCGGAGCTAGAAAGGTAGGTAGCTGTACATAAATCCCAGCTCCCCAAAAGGAAATTATTAAACAAATGCTTTTCTGATTGCAGTAGCTGGGAGGGAGGGGGGAGGTGAATTGGGGAGGAAGGGGTCTCAGACAGTTACCCCAGGCTGGATAGCAAGCCATGTATGTGTAAAGCCATAGTATCTGGGCATCGTGAGCTGTGCTCTGGACAGACACTTGTACAAAAACAAAATTAGAAGCTCAGTTTATTATTTTCCTGGGTGTAATTAATTTTCTACATTTAAGCCTCTCAGCTTCTCTATCCTGCAGCTTTGTTCTATTGTTTCCAAAGAAAAACATTTAAACAAATGTGTAAAAGTGGAGTGGCTGGAAGGGCTGTGTGGTTTTTAGGCTGTCTTAGAATTTAGCGCTCAAATTTGAGGAGCGGGGGTTTAAAGCTAGTCAGACCTTCTATCTTGAGAAGCCCTGGGACCTGAACTCCAAGGATTTGACCTCAATAGTGTGCCAGTATTCTCCTAACAGTACTTCTGTCAGCAGACAATGTCCGGTTAATAAACGTAATGCAGCCGTAGTATTCTCACGCCTAGTGAAAGAGATGGGGACAACCTTGACTGACTTGCTGCTAGAAATGAATTTCTTTCCCTGTGTTAATAACACCTTTGATTTTTTGAAGTGAAAGATGAAAAACATTGATTTGTTGGTGTTCATTGTTTCTTCTTTGGATGTCTCTGCTAGGACAATAAAACCCAGTTTCCCTTCTGCTGAGCAGGTTTAGTTGCATGTGGCCGAGTGATTGTAAATAGCAGTTTTCAATTAAATGTTGTAAAATTGTGGAAATGTTTCTATTGGATGGAGAAGGCTGTTCTTCCAAAATTAAATATGGCCCAGCATTTCAAGTTGCCAGTGCCCTTTTAATGTATATAAAGCACTTCCCCAGTGTTGGGGGTGACTTTCCCTCCAAAGAATGAGACTGGTGGTCAATTGTATCTTGAAAACACACTTTATACCAGAAAGGTGAAGTCAGATACAACCCCTAGAGAAATTTGTACAGAAGATGACTCTTACCGCCCAAGGGTTGGTGGTGGGGACAGCGAGGAGGCAACAACGGGAGATTTTTTTGAAAAAGGATCTCTTACCCCTAATTGCAGCGCGGCATATTCTGTTGCCACGTTCCCACAGTCCACCAGTGTTCCAGGAGTGCCAGTCATCCTGTTTGTGATGCCAATTGTTTTTTACCAGAATTTGGATTGCCTTTTTCCTTTAACTCCTGCTTTCCAAACACACAGCGATCTGAAACACCACTATTGTAATCCCTTAGAATCTAATAGGTTTTTAAATAAATAGCATTACATATTCACATTTCTTTAGAAAATTTGACTAAATTATTCATAGCCAAATAATTGCAATCAAATAATCTCTTTGCCTGGATTACTCATCATGAGGATTTATTTACAGACATTTCAAAGACATCCAAAATTTTCCTCTTTACCATTTTACTAAATTAAACTGCTTGATTCCCTCCAGCAACTACAGAGTTAACTTCTCACTCTCTTTTCTTAAAGGACTTGCTTGTCTCCCAAAACTACACTTTTCATCAGTTCAAATCACCGTTCCAAGTATTGTCCCGGGGATTTGAAATCCCCATGCGTATTCTTACTTACTCGTTCCCTTCCACTAGGCCCTTAAAGTTTTTAGCCTGTTTGCCAATCTCTCTATCTGTTGCTTGCCTTCTCTCCTGGGCCCGATCCTGCTTTTCTTGCTAAACCGTCCCTTTCCATGGACACCGGCTTTGCTCTACTACCAATTTAACAAGGAGGGTGGCTTCTTAACTAGCCCCTTGCCCTCCTGGTCTCTTCTCTTTAACATTCTCACTCACAAGGGCCACCCGAATTCTCCCACCTGGGCAAAACACATGGCCAATTGGCATTTAACTATTCAATTTCCTCTTTGGCAAACACCCTCCTGTTAGGGAACTGCTGAGCAAAAATGGTTACATTTTGACAAGTCCCTGAAGGACTGGTTCTTGCTTAGCCAATGATTCCTTTTCCTCCTGGAAGTCCTATCTCAAGGCTTGGAACTTGTCCTGGGCATAGGTTTGAGTTGCTGCCTCTTTCATGATCTATGCTCTTAATTGCTCAATTCTCGTTATCAAGTACACATCTCTTCCCTTTTTCTCCAACTCCTCTTTGTACCCCAGGCATGCTACCGCTAAGATCATGTGCACCAAGAACTATAGGCATGGAACGAAACTCTCCGAGTCCTCGGAAAAGGAAGCATTGGCTAAGCAAGTACCAGTCCTCCAAGGACTTGTCAAAACTTAACCATTTTTGCTTAGCAGTTCTGTTCAAGCTGACTGAAAAGCAAAATGAAAGCCGACAAGCTGATCGGTTTTGAGTCTCCATTGCTCGCACCAACTTATGTTAAATAATGTCCTACTTTGTATTTAGCTGTGACACTGTTTCCTAGACCCGTGTAGTAATCTCGAAAGCTTGTCTCTCACCAGAAGAAGTTGATCCAGTAGAAGATATTACCTCACCCTCGTTGTCTGTTAACAGTATCGCCAAATCTCATGATTTTGTCATGACTCTCGTGATAAATATTGGTTTTCTTAAAGCCCCGGCTCCTGGAGTCAAGTGGAGATGTGGTGATTTCAACCTTCGTTCTTAAAGAAAAAATAAAGTTTCTAGCCTTCCTTGGGGAGAAAGCTTCAAAATGTGACTTCAGTGCACCCTAGTGTGGCAGACGCATCAAAAAGTGGAAGGCAAATAAAAAGACCCCCAAACCTTGTATTTTTACACAATCTCATGCCTTTAAAGCCTATGACATGATTTTTAATGAGCCTGACTCATGACTTTTGAACATTTGGGGTTGGCAACTGGAACCCCTGGAACTTACAACGCTACAGCAAGCCTGCAGACACACTTGATATCTAGCAGGAAAGTTTCTCCTGCCGTTGTCCAATTGGCCTGTGAGATCAAAGGGTTAATTTTCTGAAACTCCCATGGGGTCCCAACATCAGTTTTCAAAATTTATTAGCACCCCCACCTTGTTTAGATATTTTACAGTGTTCCTGAAAGGGATGCTGTCAACCCGGCATCTTTTAAATAAGTCAGATTTCCTGTTTTCTGATTGGGATCCATTTCTATAACATGTACTGGACGTTTGAGTATTTGATTATTATTTTTAAATTCAGAGTGAAGGTCTTTCCTGCACCCCCACTGTCCAGTTCTTTCCTTTCTTCCCCCTTTGCCTTTCAAGAAAGTCTCTTGCGCAGACCCGAGAGTAACGTGACCAAACATAGCGAGGTCCGTCCCTCTTTCCAGAGGCTCTGTGCATGCTGCTGTTTTCTGCTTGCTGCCTGTTCACTTTCACTTGCAGTGTCCCTGGCGAGCAGTCTGGCAGGACTTGGACAGGCATGCCCTGGAGCAGCGCAGAGGCTGTGTATATGCACAGTGCTAACCGCTGCGCGAAGTAAACAAACGGACAGGAATCGAGAACAATATTGTTTTCTTCACGTTCTTTCGGGGAGTCCTGTTTGGACGTGCTCGGAAGAACGGCAAGTCAGTCGCTACAGAGGGGGAGATGATTTTCTTTTAAAGTTTTTTGCTTCTTTCAGAACTAAAGCAACGGATCGGTTCTGGCCAGCGTGCTGTCTCCCAGGAGCCTTTGGAATTGTGTGTGTGTTCCGTGGGTCCAGGCCAAGGCTACCTGCTGAGCACTTTATTATCACGTGGAAACAGCGACGGGACCAAACAAGCTCCTCGGAGTAGGAGCGGGGACAGACTTCAGCAAAGGAGTCACTGCTTCTTTTTTAACTTTCCCAGGGCGATATTTATAGCTCAGCCATGACATCTAGCCCCAGGGCCGTTGTGGGGAGTAATTCCCACTGCAGGATGGGCACCTAGCAATAACCGTTCCTGTTGCTATTAGCCCAGCACTTGCTTTGATGACTAACAGAAGCGTTAACACTTATCAGACCTCAGGACCTTTCCGAGGCACATGCATCCTGTCGGTGGCATCTACGAGGTGGTTTTCACTGAAAACCTGCCTCCCCCCATCTCAATGGAGCTCCCTTGGTTCTGCCGACTAGGTCCCCAAACAGCCAATTAACTTGGTAGCTCTCCTGTGGCACTAGGGAATAGCCATGTCCCCAGCCAGCTGGGTGATCTCACCCCTTTCCTTTCTCTTTGCTGCTTGTCTCATTGCTAGTGCTGCAGGACAGCATGGTATCTCCAAGAGCAGGTGGCTGCATGAGAGGAAAGTGGTACCCATTAAGGTTCATTGTCACCACTGCCCTTTCAAGAACAACTGGAGAACTGGTCATAAATCTCTTGGCTCGGGGCAGCGTGAGGCCAGTGACTAAGCTGTAAATGGCACCTGGGTACCGTGGCGAAGAGCACAGTGTAAAGCCTAAGTCGTGAGCACGTTGTCCAGGACTGTGTCTGCCATGCCCAGCAGTGTGGTGGCACTCGTGGATTGGGACAGATGGCATCAGAGGGGTGAAGAAGCTGCAGGTTAATCGTGCTAAGCTGAGGAACCTCCGCTCCCGTTGCTCTGGACGTTGGTCTGTGTGTGACCAGACCTGCCGCCCTTCATCCTGCTGATCTGAACGGGAACTTCATCTGTGTGGGGAGGGAGGGGGGGGGAGGCAGGATCTGGCCTGATGCCCGGAGGAGGGTGTGGGTAGTGGGGAGGATAAAACTTGAGCAGAGACTGCTATGGGGGGCCTGTTCCAAGCCCCCTGATGCCTGGTACCCTGCGAAATGTAGGACCACTTCTCAGGCCCCCGGCTACTGGCGGACTCTGCCGCTGGACAATGTGTCTCAGGGAGACTTTCCAGCTACCGCAGCTAGCGGGGAGGCTCGGGTCCAGCCCCCATCAGGAGCAAGTCTCGTTTTCTCTCTCCCGTTGGCACCACTGTGGCAAAGGAGACACGTCCTAGTGAGACAGCGTTTGTACCTCCCTCAGCTCCTTGGCCTGGCCTTCCAGAGCTGGGGGAACTAGGATCTGTTAACTGCCAGTGATGACAACCCTGGCGGCGCTCCTGTGAACAGGGCACAGGTGTTGTACCACCCAGTTATATTCTCCTGCGTGAGAGGCAGCAAGGTTCGAGGGCCAGCGTGCTTGACTGGGACTTGGGGAGACCTTGGGCAGCTCCCATCCTCTCACCGTGTTCCTATCCTCCCTTCACGCCCCGCAGCCGTTTGTCTGATCTGTGAGGTCTTGAAGCTCTTTGAGGCAGGGACTGTCTCTCTTTGTATGCAGAACCCCTAGCACAACGGGGCCCTGATCCCCCTCCGGGGTTCTAGACCCAAGAACTACTCACGTCTATTGAGTAATGGTGATAAAAACACCTTAGTTCTTTCGGCCCTTGTGACGCTGCTGTTCCTAGTGGGACCCAACTGAGAGTGCCAAGTCAGGACAAATTGCTCCAAAAGGGGCAGTTACAGCTCAAAGCTGGGGTTTTTCCACTCTAAGGCAAACCAAACCAAACCAGCCAAACAAAAGACTTTGATTTCGCCCCACTGGCTAGCCACAAGTCACCCAAGCAATTCCCTCAGACACTCCAGCTTCCCAATATCACCACCAGCAGCCACCTGTCCTGGGGATAAATGGTTATGAAAACCAATCCCCCAAATAAAGAAAACGGTTCCCCCCAATTCCAAAGAATCGAGCCCCAGACCCAGGTCAATATACAAATCAGATCTTACCCACAAATCACGCTGTTGCCAATCCTTTAGAATCTAAAATCTAAAGGTTTATTCATAAAAGAAAAAAGAGCTAGGCGAGGGTTAGGAATGGTTAAAAGAAATCAATCACATGCAGTAATGGCACAATTCTTGGTTCAGGCTTGCATCAGTGGTAGAATAAACTGCAGGTTCAAATCAAAATCTCTGGAATACATCCACAGCAGGGATGGGTCCTTCAGTCCTTGGTTCAGAGCTTCCATCCAGAGGTAGGAGGCAGATTGGAGAAGGCTGAAAACTGAAGACTATGGAGGGTCTCGAGCAGGTCTTTATAGTCTTAGCTAGGTGCAGGAATTCTCTTTGACCTTCCTGTGGAAACTTACAGCAAAATGGTGTTTTGAGTCCCATGGCAATCCCTGCCCCCTCGCTAAGATACAGGATGGGTCGCCTTCCCTTAGTGGGTCCATTGTGTAGCTGATGGTTCTTAATGGGCCATCAAGCAGGCCAGGCGGAGCTAACAGCAACTTGTCTGGGATCTCACCCCGAAGTAAAGCATAAAGTTTGAGGTACAGACATTATATAGCCAACATTCATAACTTTAACTACCAAAATGATGCACACATCCCGATCGCATAATCATAACCAGCCAACCATAACCTGGCCTTAGACACCTTATATGACCCCCTTTCCACCAAATTTGGTGCCCTTACAGGACTTTGGTTGCCCTAATGATCAGTATGATCCCAGATTATTTCAGTACCGTGACAGCCCTAGAGCCACTTCATCAGGGCAGCTCCACTGCTCCGAACCATCCTAGTGTAGACACAGCCCAGCCATTTGTTAGGGGTTTCTTTCTTCCCTCAGCTGGGTCGTTTTCTTTGCCACGTCTCTGATCTGGGAAGGGAGGGGACTGAGGCAGCTGAGGTGATAATGGCTACAAAGGCTTTGCCCTCCCTTATTGACAGGACTCTTGTTGACATAACCCAGCGCAATCCAGTTCCGGTTTCTCCTGTGAGTCATGCCGCCCCTATCTCCAAATGCTCTGGAGCAGAATCACTCTAAAGGCCCCAGGCGGAGGATGATTATTTGAGGCGGGTTTCAGGCAGGTGATTTTCAGGTAAGGCCCTAAGTTAAAGAACAGGGAGAGGAGGAAAAAGGGAGACGAATAACAGAGAGGAGCCTGTTTCCTTGTGACTGGAGAAAGGAGTGAGCCATCCAGTTGTACTGATTTTGGTAAGTGCTCACAAGCTGTAGCAATGGCTGCTGTACTGGAATCCAGACAGGGAAGAAAAGGAGAGATGGTCAGGAGTTGCACTGGAGAAGGCTCTTACCGAGAGCAATATGAGAGTTACATGAGGAGCAGCTGTTGCATGAGCTGGGTGGGCTGGGATTGGGGCAAGTCCAGGGGGATTTTTAAGACTGAAGAGAATGATTTTGAGAAGGATGTTGGAATTGTTGTGGGGCCAAGGGAACAAGCAGAGATTTAAATCAAAATGATTGAAGTCGCTGACTTTAATCATCACTGAAATCAGCAAGCCAGAAACCTTGATTTTTTTTTATATCATTGAAATTAATCTTGTTTTGCATTTGTACTTTAGTTACTTTCCTAAAGAAAAATTAATTCTTAGTGATTGGTATAACAATTAAAACATTGATTTGCAAGCAAATACAGTCTTTACACTAAATGTGGTTCTTTTTTGCTAAGTAGGCAGAAACACTCTCAGTGGTTTTCAACGTTATTTTTCATTTGCAGACCCCTAAAATATTTTGAATGGTGGTATAGACCCCTTTAGAAATCTTAGGCAGAGTTTGTGAAGCCCCAGGGCTCTGCAGACCCCAGGTTTAAATCCACTGCACTATCTGTACACATTTATTTAAGCTATTCTATAGTTCAACGTACACTTACTCAGATTTTTAATTTCTGTGTTTTTTATTAAGTTGGAAAATGACGAATGATCCATTTCTTATTTGACTGGATTGGGGTGTTTTTTATTTCAGATTTTTGTGAAGATTTCAGAATGCTGTGGTTGTAATTCGTAATTTAATTCTGGTTAGGATGGTAACCGGAATTAAATTACAAATATATAACCACAGCATTTTGAACTGGCCTTTATTAGTTAAATGACACTTCCTTAAATGTGCTGCATACGTAAGAAAAACGGCTCCTTGAAAACTGCTCTTGCATTGTAACCTGACCGATGAAACCCAGGATGTGTTTCTGATCACTGGAGTTGGTGTTGGGGGGTGCAGGCTGGGAGGACATAACCGCGCATGGCTGGCGTGGCACGGGGCATGGCTCATGGTGTGAAGTCAGTACTGTGTTCTCCGTTCCAGGGCTGGGACAGCTTGTTTAAACCCCCTCCAAGCAGTGGCTGAGTCAGGGAGGTGTGTGTCACGCTAGGCTGTAGGAACGGATATCGAGGTGAGGTGGTTCGAGGTTCTCCAGTGGGGGGCAGAGTGTGGGGTGCCCATGCCAGGTGCACTCTGATCTGGGGGTGAGCTCAGGGGAGGCGTCACTGCACGGTGGCCAGCGTGAGCTCTCCATCCTGCACTCATACACACACACACACCCCCCCAATAACCTCCTAGCTCCCCAGGGGGGCATGCCCCCCAGTGTGAAACCCAGTGGAGTTGTGTGTCTGTGCTGGGCACACTGTGTGCAGCAGCCCATGCGGCTTTGCAACAGTCTTGGGTTTACTGAGCTGAGCATCCTGCAGGTTGCTGTTACGTCTTGTAGCTCTTCTCTTGTCACACACCTAGAAAGACCTGAGCAGTGAGCGGCTGTTTTCTCTGCTGCCCGGCCGGGTTTTACGCTGTGCGTCCCATCGGGTCGCGCACACAGACTTCGAGCGGAGAGCCCTTTCTCTCGGGGCGGGCAGCCTGGCTGTGTGTTGTACATATTACAAATCCCTGTCCACACAGGGCTGATCTGCAGCCACCTCTAGCTGCAGTGAGGACGTGCTCCTTCCTTGTACGGGGCGTGACCTCAGCCACGCAGAGAGAATCCCTTGCTCTTGGCTTCCGCAGTTCAGAAAACCAGTTTCAGGTGCTACGCCTTGAAGTGGCACAGTGCACGCAATACCTGCTCATCGGCTGGGTTCGTATTGGGGACGAGCTGAGGTTTTAACAAAGCAGAAAGAAGCGGCACGCCCTCTGCATAACGACATGTAACCACAGTGCTGCACCGGGTCACCACGAGAGCAAAAGCCGTCCGTTCGGATTGTTTCTGGGGATCACAGGACAGCATGGCTCCCCAGGAAGCAAGGCAGGAGAAGGGATTTACAGAAAAACTGCCAAGTCCGATGAGCGACCTCCTGTCCAAGGAGAGATTAACACAAGTGGGATTATGTCGGGCCTGATCCGGTGAAGCTTGCCGATTGGTCGGGGTGAAATTGTTGGGGCTGCTCCCTGAATATGGGACTGCGGGGCTGGTCCCTTCGCTTGTAAAAGGAGAAGATCTGAGCTGGGGAGAGGGGTCTGGAGTAACACTTGTGGCAGTGAAGGCAGCTGTCTGCTCTTTGCTGCTGTTTTGTGGTCAGCCTGTTTCCTCCTCTGTGGTTGGCGTTCTATTTCTCCCCCCTCCTCTCCCTGTCTGCGGTCCTGCCTCGTTGGGTGCCGGTCCAGTGTGTCGTGTGTTTTGTGTTTTCTAGCTGGCCTCTCTTCCCCTGGTGCAGGGGCGTTCTCCCTCCGTCCCTGGACGGGTCCATCCAATGAAGTGCGCTCCCCACGCCAGGATGGCTGCTTTTTAAACCTGCCCTGACGCTGTTGGCCGCTCCCAAGCTCAGACGCAGCTTTTCCTGTCAGCTGCCACCAGGTAAAAGGGGGGGGGGGGACCAACCTGAGCCTGAGAAGGAGCCAGAATTTACCAATATACATTGCCAAAGAACCACCGGGATCTGTCAGCCGCCACCCCCCCCCCCGCCCCACTCCCAGTACCTCCCACCCATCAGCAGCTCTGGCCGATCAGTGCTTCCTTCTCCCTGTCCGCACTTCCCAATCAGCTGTTCCATGGTGTGCAGGAGGCTCTGGGAGGGGGAGGAGCGAGGGCTCGGGAGGGGGCGGGAAGGGGTGGCGTGAGGGCAGGGCCTGTAACAGAGCCAGGGGCTGAGCACCCCCCGGCACACTGGAAAGTTGGCATCTCTAGCTCCACCCTGGAGTCGGTGCCTAGACAAGGAGCCGCGTATTAACTCCTGAAGAGCCACAGGTTGGCCACTCCTGCTGGTTTGCAGTAAATCTTCTGCTACCTAACGCTCTCCTCTACCTATGCTGTGCGTCTGGGTTAAACCCACAAGCACCAGAGAACCTGCTATTCCGTCCCTGGTGTCTCCTGTGGAGCTGGCCAGCTCTGCGTAGGAGACAACAAGGGTGCAAAACGAAACTGCTTCCCTGATCTGCTCTTGGCAGCAGGTGCTTTGCTCCCTCCATCCTCAATAATAATATCCCAATAGCACAACCTAGCTCTTGTATAGCATGTTTCATCCACAGACCTCCGCGTGCGTCCCAAAATCCTTATCCCGGCTGTACAGATGGGGAAACTGAGGCACGGGGCTGGGACGTAACTTGTCCAAGATCACCCCGCAGTCTGGTGCTCTGCCCACTCGGAAACAGCCAAGACACAGGAGCTACCTCGGAACAGAGCCGGGTCCCTGCCCAAAGGCACTGGCAGCCTAGCTCAGACACACACACACCATCCTCATGGGCCGGGGAGGGTCTTGCAGGTGGTTGGTGAGCTCCTGTGGGCGAGGCTTAGATTGCCTGGCCTTGCAATGGCACCTGGGGTCCTAGAGCGGAACCCATCACACTGGCTACTCTGCCGGCACGTGGGGAGAGACTGTCCCTGCTCCAGAGGGTTTTCTGACAGCAGCCACGCAGGACGAGGAGGGGAATGGCGGTGCGGAGGGATGAAGAGACTCCCCAGGGCCCAGCTGAGGTCACACGGGCCTGAGTGTGAGAGATGAAGGGAATTATTCTCCCCAGTTTCCAGAGTAGGAACGGCAGCTCGGCAAAGTGATTTGAACCCAGCTCTCCTGAGTCCCAGGCCGGTGCCCTAACCATAAGGCCATCCTGCCTCTGCGTTGCACAGGTGGTGCAGAACTGCACTTGGGATGGATGGGTGTCAGCTGAGGTAGCCTTGCCAGGGAGGAGGCGGCCAGCCAGCAGGATGGGCCGGCTCCTTGGGAGGGGTCTTTCTATTGCAAATAGCTTGTGCCGGGGCGTCTCTCCCATCCCACCCCTGGAGTGACCCCAGGAGTCGGTGGGTCGGGTCTGTTTGACGTGCTTCTGTCCCGCTCGCTCGCAGCGCCACTTTGCAGCCCTGCGTTGGCTTCTGCGGCCTGACCTCTGCTTCCACGTCCCTCCTCCCGCTGGTGTGCAAGGCAGGTCCTGGCCACAGGCGGAGGTTTTCTCCGTGTTTGTCAGCTCGCTGCTCTACCTCCTGCTCCACAGCACAGCCGGCCTCCCCAGACATGGCCTTCCCGCGGAACCAGAAGCTGAACCTCCTGCGCCTCGCCGTGCTCCTGATTGTGGCTTTAGCGGGCGTCAAATTTATCTTCAGAGGCAGGTAGGAGGCCTGTCCGGGGCCAGGCTGCCCGGGGGGAGTGCTGGGGCCAGCTGAGGAGCGCGCTCGTCCCTTGGTGCTTGAAGCTGAGTTCTCTCCGTCCGGCCCCAAGGCAGCTCTTTAGCTGAGCGAGTGTCCGTCGGCCCCCACCCCCGGCCCTCTGAGCTCTGCGCTGGCCTGCCACACGCGTCTGGGTTTGGAACCGGACAACGGGGACTGGGATCTCTCGCTGGGTGCTGAAGTATCCTGGGTTCCCATTGCTGGGCCAGCTCTGCCCCATAATATACAGACCCATAGAAAAGGGCAGGAAGGTCCCAGTTCAGAGAGCTGCATCCCCCCTAGTCTGCCAGCGACAGCAGGTACCGGAGGCTGTGACCCATTCCCAGGTGGCCTCTCTGGGACTCCTGCAGAGCCCATGCTGGAGGGCACAGCCCCATGGCAGTAGGTTGGACTGTTCAGCTCCGATCCCCTCCAGGGCCAGCAGCTGTTCTTGGGGGGCAGCGGGGCTGGAGCAGGGCGCACCCCCTTTGCTTGAGGCAAGGGTAACGCCGTGACTCTAGGAGTGGGTGGAAGCTGCTGCCCTCACAGCCCCGGAGGTTGATGTCCCGGCCCGTCTCCAGAGCGGATACCAGTTGGGCTTCCCTCCACACCGGCTGTCCTGGCAGACCCCCCGAGGGGTGGGCGGGGAATTCCGTGTCTGGGGCGCTTTGCTGGGGCTGCCCATGAAGGAGCCGGTGCGGCGGGGGCTGAACGTTTCCAGCTGCTCTGTTCTGCTTGCACAGCGTTACCCTGGATCCGCCCAAGCACACCAGCAAGGACAGCGACTTCTGGGGAAAGGCTGGAGAGGAAAAGGAGGCGGGAAAACCCCACAGCCGGGCCCTGGAGCTCTCGGCAGTGAAGATAACAGATCCAAAGGAAGAGCCCAAAAAGCAGCTCTCCAAGGACTTCAGCACCACGGAGATGAGACTCGTCCACCTGGACCTGAAAGGAGCCGCGCCCAAGGTCTCCTACTTGGAGCAGGTGAGAAGCAGAGGGTTCTGGGATGTCACTTGTCCCCTGGGCTGCGGGTTGACATCCAACTTGTTACAAGCGGCTCCTGGAGGCGCCAGAGTTCAGCCACCGGCTTCCAGTGCTCGCAGAGGGCACGGGGCACCATCCCGCCCTGCCCGCGCGAGCCTCTCTCGGCTCTGGTGGCTGAGCGGAGCAGGGGGCAAGGGAGAGGAAGAGCTGGCTCCGGAACTGCCTGAGCATGGGGTGTTGCCCGCCAGCCAGGGCTCTCGCATGCTGCCCTCACGGGGACGTTAGGGAATCTCCATGGCTGCAGTTCCGAGCGACAGACTCGTGCTAGCCCGGGAACTCCGGGTGGCTGACACCGTTTTGCTGCTCTTGTGCTCGCCTGGAGCCCATGCGGCCTGGCATGGAGCCCTGGTGAGGCGGGTTTCTCGCCAGACAGAGCCATGGGCTGTTCTGGTGCTATTGAGCCCGGCTCCACGGAAGCCAGGGGAATTGCACCCATAGACACCCTGGCTCAGTCTGACCCCTAGTCTCTGGCCAGGAAAGTGATTGACGAGCTTCCCCCAGCCCCGCCCCGCCATGCTGTCCAGCCCCAGCCGGTCGGCTCATTGACTTGGGCATTTGCTCTCCAGGTGTTTCCGCTTCTCTCCAAACTCGGTGCGAATGGAATCCTGCTCGAGTACGAAGACATGTTTCCCTTTCAGGGTGAGCTCGAAACCCTCCGCTCTCCCTACGCGTATAGGTAAGATGTGTGGCGGGCGCGAGTGAACCGCGGCGCTGTGCCGCCGGGGGGGGGGGGGGCGGGGGGGCTGGAGGTGACAGGAGGAAGCGTTTGGCTGGGTGTGTTGGTGAGGTATCCAAAAGTAACGTGACCCGCCTGATGCCGGAGGACCTGCGAGGCTGGGCATGGCCCTGCTGGGACAGAGCCCTGGAGAAGAACCCGCTGCCTGCCACAGGTCTGAGCCCTCTGCCTGCACCCACGATTAGAGCAGCCTCCAGATCTGTCCTTACAACGTTTGGATCCCAGTTTGCCCTCCCAGAGTCTCTCCGCCTGGAAAAGCAGTGAGCCAGTGAGCATGGAGTGTCTCTGAACTGCCCCATGTAACTCTGCCACTCGGGGGCCGCTCACAGGTTTCCTGGGGTGCTAACGTGCCACACTTACCCGGAAACGTTGAATGTGGGAGTGAGGCGGGGAGGCTGCCCCATTCCGGCAGAACAGGGGTTAACAGCAGCCCGGGAGAGGGCTCCGGCTGGGATAAAAGGAGTGAGGGCAGCTGAGGGAGTAGCTGAGCACAGGTGTGGGCAGCTCAGTCAGGCCCCAACTGGCCCTGATAAGAGGGCCGGGGGGCAGGAGCTGGATGAGTCTCACTCTCACCCTGGAGTGGGAAGGGCCGAGCTGCCTGGGAGAGAAGGGTACCTGAGGCGGAGCAGTGCTGGGGAAGGGAAAAGGGAGCTGGGGAGCTCCAGCCTGGTAAACCCACAGGCCGAGGCCTTGTTGAAGGCCTGTAGAGGTGCTGGGGCTACAGAGGTGCAACCCCGGGTTAGGCAGAGGCAGCAGGTCCAACCTCCTTGCCAATGATGAGTGGCCATTACAGTGGCCAGAGGACGACTGGCAGTAGCCACTGAGGCAAGGGTTAGAGGGTTGGGGGTTCCCCTGGGAGGGGAGACTCAGAGCGTCAGGGCACTGCGGTGGGGCAGCACCCCAAGGTTCGGGGTTCTGGGGTCCGGGAGGGGGATGGGGCCTGAGGCTGGCGAGACACGGGCCAGCAGAGGGCACTCTGGAGCTGAGCTAATTTCCGAGACCACCAGCAGGAGGTGCCACCGTGCTACGAGTCCCAGGCTCCCCCTTTCTGTCCCACAGCCCTTAGCACCCTCTTCCCGCAGTGCCCTGAGCCACGTTTAACCCGCGCTGGCGCGTCTGGGCGTCCGCGAATGGCCTGAGTGTTGCAGATGCTGGTTGGCAAACGCTGAGCCCTCTGATCTGCCCGTTGTCCCTGTCGCCCTGCAGCGAGGACGACGTCGAGAAGATCCAGCAGCTAGCGGCGCTCAATAACCTGGAGGTGGTTCCCCTGGTGCAGACCTTCGGGCACGTGGAGGTAGGGGTGGATCTCCGTGCGAGCCGGCCCTTCCGTGGGGAATGGCTGAGAACAGCTGCTCCTGGCCCGGCGGGGGAAAGGCATGTCCTGCCATCCTGTCGGCTTCAACCGCCTCCCAGAAGTGGGGTGGATCCCGGTGCCAACGTGGCTGGTACCAAACACTGCCTAGAGCTGAATCTCTCTCCAGGCAGGGCTAGTGGTGCAGAGACCTGGCGCCACCCCGGAGCTCTCCCCAGAAAAGCTCAGTTCTTTTCTGGCTTAAACCAGGTATCACTGTGTGGCTTGAACAACTACGGCAGACCCTGAGTGGCTTGGCTCTGGTGGCAGGCCTGTTGCAGCAGTGGATGGGGCCTGCTTCAGGGGCACTCTCCTCGGGACGGTTGGGGCAGGGCTTCATGTGTGGTGTTTGCAGCTCTCCGTCTTCCAGGGAGCCAGGCGCGTTCTTGGCGCTCACAGACTGTCACCCGGTGGCTACTCTCCCTTTGTCAGAGGGAGACAGGAGGACAGTCCACGGCCCTTCGTTGTGTGTCTTGATTGGAAGCATTTAAAGGGGGCTAGCTCGAGATTGGGTTTTGGGGGCTCTAACAGGCAAACGTCTCCCTGGCCGCAGGGCCCGGGTGTCCTAGGTCTGAAGCGCCTTGCCCACCTGGGGGGGTAGGAACCTGCCTGTAGAACTGGCCCACTCAAGCCAGCGTCACACCAGAGTGACCTCACGGGAGGACCCGGGTCTGAGAGACACCCAGTGCTCCGGTCTCCCCGGCGATGCCTGCTGGCCGCGCTGCAGCACTGGGCCGGGGACCGTTTCTGTGGCTGTTGGGTTTCCCTCAGGAGTGTCTGGCTCCCCTCTCTGTCGCTGAGTGAGGAACCTGCTTCTCCTGAGGGTGTCTCGGTCCCTTTCCTCACCCTGCCACCTCAGTCTCATCAACCCAACAAGCTGGCATGGTCTCTGCCCCTCAAGCTGGGAGGGAGCTGTAGGCTGGCTTTCCTCCAGGCAAGGGGGCCACTTCCTCTCTGTCTTGTGCTGGCAGGTCTCCCTGGGGCAGGGCGGGAGCTGGCAAGGAGGCCAGCCATGGGTCCAGCTTGGCTCCACCACCACGTCACCCGTTCGTACACACCTGGTATTTGCACGGCTCTGGTCAGTGAGCCTGGGGGAGGCTCTTGTGAACTCTGAACTGGTGCGCTCAGCCCGGGACACTTCCCACGGGCCGTGCTGATCAACATCCCCCCCCCCCCCCGCCCCATCTGTGCATGTGGGCAGTGGGGGTCGCCCTCTTACCGGCCCACCTGCCCCGATGTGCAGCAGGACTCTAGCTGGACAGAGCCCCTCTAAAGCAGACCCATGACTTGCTTCCCGGTTACCCCTTTCCTTTGCACTCAGACAGCCCTCCCCAACGCCCAGCGTGACCTGCCTGGGGTCCAGCGGGGTGGGTTCTGCACGGCATGGTTCGGGGCTGCGCTGGGCTCACACGCTTCCTTGTGACAGTTTATCCTGAAGCACGACAAGTACCGATACCTGCGGGAGGTCGAGCGCTTCCCCAACAGCCTCAACCCCCATGTCCCAGACACCCTGGCCCTGCTGCGGAGCGTCCTGTCCCAGGTGATGGACAAACACAGACACTCCAGCTGGGTCCACATCGGAGCTGACGAGGTAAGCACCGGGGAGGCTCTGGTGGAAGGTGTCCCGTGCTCTCCTCTCAGCCTCCTGTGGCTTAGGGGGTTATGGGGGGGGGGTATTGCAATAGCCCCAGCTGTAGATTGGGACCCCGCTGTGCTCGGTGCTGTATTAACACAACAAGGGCTGCCCCTGCCTCGACAAGCTGTCTAACGATCTAAGGAGGGACACACTAGACAGTCCCCAATTCTAGCTGCAATTTCCTCTGCTGCTTACGACAGCCCCTGTGGGTAGAGGGAAGGGAAGAGGAACAAAACCCCTGGAGAAGGGGCTCACAGGCCGGGCCTCTGACTAGGCCGGAGGAGAGGCGTGATCGCTGCGGGGGGCTGCACTGGGGAGGGGTCTGGCGCAGGGGTGCGGTTTCCCATCCCTGGGTGCATGCCTCTGGGAAGGACGTAAGCCTTGCGCACTCTTCACCCCATGCCTGTTTACAGGGACTATGAAGGCTTCTGATCGTAACAATCGTTTCCCTTCCGGTAAATCCAGGTCTTTCATCTAGGGGAAGGGATGGATTCCAAGAACTGGATCAGCCGCCACAATGGAGACGTGGGGAAGATGTACCTGAATCACATCAAGGAGGTCGTGAACTTCATCGTGAACCAGTACAAGGGACTCCAAGTCCTCATGTGGGACGACATGCTGAGGAAGATCAGTGTGGGAGCCATCCAAGGTCAGGGGGGCTTTGTGCTCCTCTCTGGGAGCAGGTAGCTGTAGGGGATTTTCTAGGTCTCAGGAGTGGCATCCCAGTCCCACCCTCATGCTGATCCAGCTGCCCGGAGGGGACATGTAATGTCCCCCCCACCTCGGTGTCGTCTGGGTGGAGTCAAGGCAGGGGAGAAAGTGGAGCACTGAGACTAGTGTCTCCTGCGGGTTTGGGGGTGCCCCTGCTAGGAGCAGCGGAAGGTCCATAAAAAGTGGGGAGGGGGCCACAGGTGCAAGAACCATGGCCCGGCCCTTCACGCTGCCCCTTCCCCCGCTTGCTTCTCTTGGGCCCCTTCCCGCCCCTCCTTTGATTTTAGCCCCATCATTATTTCTCTTCCCCCCCGCCCCCCCAGCTTCTGGAACCCCATGGCAGGGAACGCTTCTGGACTCACTTATATCTGTGCAGTTTGGAGTTGTGTATCCTGCACACAGTCACCCCCACTCTTTGTGTAGGGAGCAAGGGGGCGGGATCTGAGCTGGTGGAATGTGGTGTGGGGACGGGTTTCCCCACCGGCCTTCTCTCTCTCTCCTCCCCCGGACCTATTGGCAGAGATGCTGTTGCATTCTCTTAGGCTGACCAGACAGCAAATGTGAAAAATCGGGACGGGGTGGGGGGCAATAGGGGCCTATATAAGAAAAAGACCCAAAATCAGGACATCTGGTCACGCTGTTCTCTCCCCTCCGGGGTTTCTCTGGTCCTGCAGAGTCTGGCGTACCGAAGCATGCCTCCCCGGTGCTGTGGTTCTACGCCCCAGACTTCGACACCGAGCAGATAGGTGAGGAGCAGAGCCTGTGAGTGTTTCACAGCCGCCTGGCACGGCAAGCCTAGGAGGGAGGGAGGAGAAGCGGAGCGGTGGCCCGCTCAGGGGAGGAGGCAGAGTGGAGGTGAGCTGGGATGGGGGGTGCGGGGAGCTTGGCGGGCAGCAGGAAATAACCCTGCGGCGGTGGGGGTGGGGAGGCAGATGGCCGCTCCCAGCCCCGGAGCAGAGGAACTGAGAGGTGGGTACTTGTGTTAACAGCTCTCAGGCTGGTGCGTGGGCCCATGCCTACGGCTCAGCAACAGGACCAGTGTGTCTCCCCCTCAGCGGTGCGGGTGGGTCTGTGTGAGGTCCATGGATGGCGCCTGTGAGGGGCGCTTTGCATTAGCACCTCGGAAGTGCCGGGTGGAAGCTCCACGTGTTGGCCCTGGCAGATGTTCTCCAGCTGTTTGCTCCTCTTGGTTTCTCCTTCTCTCCTAGGAAAGTTTATTTCAAAGTACGTGGACAGCGGCTTCAGATCGGTGTGGTTCGCGAGTGCCTTTAAGGGCACCACCGGCCCCGCACAGGCCTGGACCCCTTTAAATGACCACCTGAAAAACCACCTGAGCTGGCTGAACGTGATCCAGGCCATGCCCAAGTTCCCATCCATCAAGTTCCAGGGAATCGCCCTCACAGGGTGGCAGAGGTGAGGTCCGGCGCTAGGCAGGGGAAGAGCCGCCCCTCTGCTTCCGACGCACGCTGCTCGCAGAGAACGTGACCTCTCCCCGGGGGTGGGGGATGGAGGGCAAGACAAGAGCAGCCCCAGGCTTTGCTCGCTGCCCCATGGCCGGGGTGACCCGGGAGTGGGAAGACACCGATGACCTGCCAGGAGCTCGGGGAAGCCGGGATTAGTGAGCTGGAGAGCGGGGTGACGGGGAAGGGGCTTGGCTGGGTGGCTGCAGGGAGGGTCCCTCAGTCTTGAAATAAGTGGGGGGTCATGCCAGGGCGGGTTACACAAGGCAGGGGAGAGGGGGAGGTAATTTGGGGCAACGGCATCCAGAGAGATGGGGCAAAACAGACTGTGCCTGCGGGGGGTCCCTTCTCCTGAGGGGAAGGTGAAAGCTGTCCCGCTGGGGACTCGACTGAACTCTAATAGGAAGCAGCCCTGCCCTCACTGGGCATCTGGGGACCTCCTGGGTCCATTCCTTCTCCAACTCCAGCCCTAGACATAGCTAACTGCCCCCCCCCCCCGCACACTTTCCTTTGCTTCTCCTGCTGTTACTGCTTTTTCTGGCCGAATCCCCTGCCCTGGTTATATAGAAACCCACCCAGAATCCCAGGCTGGGCGGCAGGCGACGCCCCCAGCAGACTCCCCGGCTGCTGCAGCATGTTCCTCTCCTGGCCCATGGCTGTGCCCCACAGCACCAGGGCACCAGCCTGCTGGAAGGGCTCCCAAAGAGGCTGCTTGCAGCACAGATGAGCAGAAGCTGTCGAGGAAGGGGCAGGGATAGCTGCGGGGCTGGCAGGAGTCCCTCAGGGCAGTGGGAGTTGGGGATTCGTGCTGGGGCTCAGGACAGCTTCGGGACCCTACAGATTGTCAGTGGAAGGATCTGGGGCTGTCCACCACTGTCGTGGGCACGTCTGCCTCCCAGTGTGATGCCAAGGGACTGCAGGGAGACGGCAGGACAGCTGGCATCGGGTGATGGGTTGGGCACACGGTTCTGCTGCTGTCCTGAGAGCAGAACACTGACGGGCAGGGAGTTCTGCAGCGTGACCATGGGCTGCTCTCTCCTGTCCCCGCAGGTACGACCACTACTCCGTGCTGTGTGAGCTGCTGCCGGTGGGGATCCCGTCCCTGGCTATGTGTCTGCAGACGCTAGTCCACGGTGAGGGGCTCGCTGTGCGGACTGGTGCCATCAAGCCTGAATTAACCGAGCCCTCAAAGGCGAGAGGCGCCATGGTCTAGCTGTTAGACCAGGTGACTTAGGAGTCAGGACTCCTGGGTTCTATTCCTGGCTCTACCTCTGACCCCCTGTGTGGTTTAATCGCTGGCTTCATCTAAGGCTTACTACAAAAAACCTGTGTTTAGACCAATTTTGGTCATCTAGGAGAGTGAGATCTATAGTCACCCCCTTTGACCCAGGCAGTTAGCCAGTGTTCAAGGTCTCGTGGGTTGTTTTTGTTAGGAGGTGAAATCGATGATGAGTCAGGTGTTTCTCTGCAATATTTACAAAGTCTGAACACACAGTTCTGCATCCCTGGACCCAGGAGGAATCGGACGGGGGGCAGTGTCTTCACTCACAGCTCCCAGCCTCTTTCCAGCCCGCACTCTGCTTTCAAAGCACTCTCTTGGGGCCACGTTCCCAGTGCTTTTCTGGCTGTCTCCTTGGCTTTCTGGCTGCTTCTCACACTTCTGCTGAATGAAAGGCAGCTGTCATACCCACCAACATCAATGAGGTGTCACTCGCCTCTCATTCTATGGAGCTATACATTGTATAGCTTATCGCCTATAATTTATAGGAATGAGCTCTCCTGGTATGGGTGCCCTTCATACCAGTAAATAAAACAAGGAAGACTTTGTAGCACCTTAGAGACTAACCAGTTTATTTCAGCATAAGCTTTCGTGGGCTATAGCTCACTTCATCAGATGCATAGAATGGAACTAATTTACCTTCAGTAGGTGTTAAATCCTGCCTGACCGAAATCCATTTCAAAAGGTATTTTTTTCTCCTACTGATAATGACCCATCTAAACTTAACAGCCTCTTAGAATTGGTGTGCTAATGTACAACTTTTTTTTTCTTTCTTTCTGTGTGTATAAATGCATCTTACTTCTGTTCCATTCTATGCATCCGATGAAGTGGGCTATAGCCCATGAAAGCTTATGCTGAAATAAACTGGTTAGTCTCTAAGGTGCTACAAAGTCTTCCTCATTTTATTTACAGATACAGACTAACATGGCTGCTAATCTTAAACCTTCATACCAGTGTAACTCCATCTGCCCACACTAGGGGGTTGTGCAGCTTTAACTATCCAGGTTCCAAACCGATCTAGGTAAAGCTGGACCAATAGTGTGTGTAGACCAGTCCTTAGTGACTTACCCAGGGCAGCGGTGGGAGGGGCTGGGATTAAAACAGCGGTGTCAGAACTCCTAGCCTCCCATGCTTGGCGTTCCCGTGGTGAGAGGAGGAATACCAGACTTGTGCAAATCTCCAGCAGAATACTGAGTGTTTCTGTGGCCTCCGCCCAGCCTGCCTGCTAAACACAGGCAGTGCTGCTCACTCCGGGAGTGTTGCTCATTAGGTGAGCTGCTGTTTTGTTTCCCTGACGGGTGAATATCTTGTCCTGGAAAAGCAAGTAGCTTGACCTTGAACCTGCATGTTGGTGGCCAGGAGGGTAAAGTTTGCCTGTAAAATAGTATTGAGCTCCTTGGGGGCATTTTGCTATTTTTATTAAGTGATCCCAGTTAAGATGTTCTTCCGACGGGGTTGCAGGGGGTGTGCACACGTGCACACTATAATACAGAGAAGGCTGAGCAGAGTTTTCTGTCCAAGAACTGGTGTTTCAGAATGCTGTACCATCCCCACGCAGTCTCTGATTGCTTTGAGTTGCTTTGCTGCATCAGGACCGGGGAGAGGACTGGTGGGGGAAATGTGAGGTCATTTAACCAGGGGGTTCCCCAGACACAACCCCTTGAACAAGCTAGCGGTGCCTAGTTTTCCAAAGGCTCTCCGATGCCATGCCTGAAGTCGGTATGCCCGGCAGGCGCTGGGGTTGGCTAGTGGCCGGTGTTTCTCCATCGTATATATGAGAGCCGTCCTGTGCATTGGGCCTGTTTGTGGCGTGATGCTGACCTGGGTACTTGTTCTCCCCTTTATAATGGGGACAGCCGCAGGGCATCCGCCCACGTGCCTGCAGGCTCCCATTTCCCTAGCGTGTGGGGAGACGGGGAGGAGCCGGCCGGCCGGGACGCTGTGCTGGGAGACCGCTCGCCAGTCTAAGGGTCCATCTAGCCGGGGGCAGTTCCCGGGGGCAGTTCCCAGCGTAGCTCTCATTCAGCTGGCACACGCTACACACTGTGGACTTGCGGTAGCACAGGAGGGGGTGGGTGGGGCTGGCCACCCCGAGCACGTACCCGGGGTTCCGGATAGGTTCATCCCGCCAATGCCTGTGCTCCTATGGCTACTGCCCTTCCCACGCGGGCTAGATGGGTGCTACCGCGGGTGTGTCTCCTCCGACAGGGACCACACTCCCCGCGCCACGTGCAGACATGACCTAAAGAAGCAGGTGCCCTGTTTGAGCTCCTCGCAAGCAGCCGGTACAGCTCCCCCCCTGGGTAAAGTTTAGACCCCTTCTTAGGGCTCCTCCTGCCTGCACTGGCCTGTCCCCTCCCCTTCCGCTAACCCGTGTGTCGTCTCCTCCCCCTCTAGGTGGATTTACTGAAACAACTAAGAAGAAAATCCTGGACTTGTTGGGCTTCGAGAACATCCATCTAGAGAAGAGCACGTGGTACGTTGCTCAGGCCAGTCTGTTCCAGCTGACTGGTTCCCACCAGTGACTGGCTGGCAGTCACTGAGCCCAGCCGGCCGGCTGTGTGTCCTAGTCCTCCTGCTAACTCTTGTTTGCGGGGTGTTACCAGCACATCCCAGGAGCCTGCTGTATCCCCCGGGCGTGGAGCTCCTCGCCCCCAAAGCAGGGCAGGGCTCTATCCCCATAGTATGGATGGGCCCTGGCGGCACAGAGACTGAGTGATCTGCTCCGGCTGTGTCATGGGGAGCTAGTGCCCTAACCACTAGGCCTTTCTTCTCTGTCTGAGCCACCAATCCTCTCTCTTAGCTGCTGCTTCCATAACGGTGACCCTTCCTCCGAAGTGTGCGGGTTCCGTGCCCATTGGACTCGCCGGCAGCAGGTGCTTGGGGTGTAGGCATGAGATGCCTGCAATCCAACAGCCTCCATGTATCTCCGCCTGCCCCTCCCCTGCGACACGCTTGGTGCCTCAGTCCAGCGGGCAGGCGTCCCGGCGTCACTTTGAGCCTGGTCTCCAGGCCCCCCTCGGTTAGCACCTTGCATGGGGGTGCTGCTCTCCTGGATTTAGGGCTTGTCTTGTGGTGGCTGCTGGCTAATGAGCTAGTGGTTCAATTCGTTTCTAGCAGCTCCTGGAGCCCTTTAAAGCTCCGGCAAAATGTGCTTCATAACTTCCCCAAGCATGGGCTGTGAAAGCCTCCGAAGTGAATTCAAGTTCCTCTGTCTAGATTCTCTCTAAAGGCTCCTCGATGGCAAGATAATCGAAAGTCCTGCCCTGGTGTTGGTGTTCTAGCACCCAAACTCTGAGCTCTAGGGAGTCGTCTGGCTCTTAGGTCCTTCCGTCACTGGTGTGACTGCAACTCCAGCTGATAGCAAAAGGCTTCTCATCCGGGGCTGGATGAGTCCAGGCACCCCACTTGTGATGCTGTAGCGGGTAAAACCCCTGGGGAGGAGGAACTCTCTTGCATTCAGAGGTCGTTAGGTAGCCCTGGATTTGGGAGACACTCTGCTTCATGCCCCTACTCTGCCATAGACGCCCACGTGACCTTGAGCAAGGCACTTAGCCTCTCTGTGCTGCCTTCTCATTTATGCCAGGGGGACAACAGCCTGGCCTGCCTCATAGGGCTGTGTGGGGACATACGTCCCATCCTGAGGTGCTCAGACGTTGTGGTAATGGGGATCCAGAAAGGAAATCTCTCCATAATATGGCAGGTGCCTTTGTTTGACGTCCCGAAAACCTCTGCAGTAAGAACTGTGTAACCGGTATCCCTATTGTCTATCAGTCCACGCACAGAGCCGTCCTCTTAGTGTGATCTAATCTCTTCCCCCATCCATTTGAGCCCGTTCTCCACACTATGACCCAGTCCCTGGCACAGAACCGGACCTGCTGTGTCGGACACAGAGCTTAGGTGAAGTCATGGGTGGGCTTTGGGGGGCTCTCGTCTTTCCTGTCTTGATTGGGAACTTGCCCCCGTCCTGACTGATTAAATTCCAACTTCCTGTAGCCCAAACCAGAAAGGGTTGGTGGGGATGAATGAGAGGCTGCCCAGCACTCAGAAGTAGGAAGCTGGGTGCCTGTTGGTCGCATTAACCAGCGACTGGATGAAATGGAAAGTCCCCTGTATCGGCTCTGAGAGCCAGTGGGGATCTGCTTCCTCAGTTGTATCTGTAACTCCCCCCTGGCTCACGTCTGCTCCAACCGTGTGCTTCTCCTAGTGACGGGAATGGTGCTTTTCCAGGCTCTGAAATCTATCGCATGGTGGAGCACATCAATGACCAGTTAAAAGAGAGCGTTGCGAAAGTCCTGGAGGAGGAAAGGTAAGTGGGTGCTGTGGGGCAGGAGACTGGGCCCCTACCCTGGTCTCCTGGCTCATGTCGAGGAGTGCTGGAGTCTGGGTGCTGGGAGCCAGGCCAAAGGGTTGGGTTGTCTGGAGGTGGGGTGGTCACTGGAGCTCCTCTCTGGGCTCTGCTACTTCTGGCTTTTCTCCAGAGGGGTGCAGAGTCCGTGACTCCTCCCAGGCGCCTCGGCTGATTTCAGTCTCTTTCCCTCACCAGCCTCCGCCCTGCGGGGTCCTTGTCCCAGGCTCCCCTTTTCGCTCCATGCACATCCGCCCCGCTCCAGCTCTAGTCCCCTCTACATTCGAATCAGGCTTCTTCCTCCTGGGCGCCTGGTGGAGGTGCATTAAGTGCATGGGGGAGACATGCCGCTTGCTGTCAGTTTCTGTTCCCTGCACCACGGCCTCCCCCAGCCACTGTGGGGTGCAGCTTCAGAGAGAGTCCTGCGAAGCCGCTGCAGCCTCGGGGCGGGGCGTGCTCGGGTGTGGGGATAGTGTGTGCACAGTCCAGTTGCACGAGGAGCTGTGTGGGGATGGAGCATGCTCAGTGCAGATGGAAGATTTAGAGGATTTATCTGCCAAACTCTAACAAGTCTCTACCGAGCGTGTGCAAACCTGAGATGATTTTATTTTTTCATAGGTTTATAATTTGGCCAAATTGTGGGTAGTTTTTCACAGGAATGGCAAAAGGCACCGATACCAGGGCAACACCCCCACCCCATTTCAAATTCCTGCCCCCAAAATATGGGGGTGCTGGAGCCTCTCAAGGAAAAAGGTGGTCCAATTATTACTTTTTTAACCCGGTTTAACGCATTTGTCCCTAATCACATACTACAAACCGCTGAGCCCTTTCCACTAAAACTTGAACATAAAAACTCAGCCTGAAGCAGACGCCCGGCATGGGAAACTTCGGCCCAAACAGTGTTTGGCAAAGTTACAAGCCAGTGGAAAGTGTTGAATAACCCTCAAGGAGAGAAGTTGCTGCCAGGCCTGTCCGTAGTCCAGTTCTCTGGCGATTTTGTTGTGGGGCTGGCCCCCAGGGTTAGTTGTCGCTGGTGAGACCTGCTAGGGTGAGAGGTGTTGTTACGAAACAACTAACGTGGTGATTCCGGGGCGGGATCTGTTTGTGTGTCTCTCCCGTCAGTGCCATCCAGGGCTGGTTCAGCTCTTACCACAGGAAGCACCAGTTCGGAAACCCGCGCAACCTGGAGAGCTTCGGCAGCAAGGTGTTGAAGTATGTGGGGCTCCCTTGGTCGGCTCTTGGGGGCGGGTAGAAGGGACTCGTACCGCTGGGTGGGCCTGTGGGAGTCTCTCTGTGAGCCTCTGCAGGTATGGGCCTGCCCTGTCCCAGCCCTGGGGAGGGCACGCAGGGAGGCAGCGCCCAAACCCAAGTTGCCTGTGTTGCCGAGATCCGGGGCTGGTCTCTCACAAGCCTGAATCTTGATCCGCACCCCAACGCTTCTTCCGGTCTGAGGGGGCAGCTTCCCTCGGCACCTTTGGGGATGTCGTATCCAAAGCAGCAGCCTGAACTCGAGCTGAATCCTTCCTGCTGCGTTTTGTCAAGGCCCAGACCTGCTGCTCTCCTGGGAGAACCAGTGGCCTTTTCCCAGCCACTAGCGGTCCCTGGGTCTCTCCCACAAAGCCCAGTCCTGCCTTCCTGGGGCCGGTTACGTACCGGGCAGTTAGTTCTGAAATGATGGGAGGAGGGCTGGGCAATCGGGGTCCTAGGCCTGGCTCTGCCCCAAGCATCCCAAATGACTTTGGACCAAGCCCTGCCCCTCCCTGGGCTCGGCTGCCTCTCTGTAAAGTGGGGGGGGGGGTCGGGGGGGGGAGAGGAGGGCCTTGTGGGCTTCACGGGGCATCATCAACTTCCAAAAGGGAGTTGGGGCCTGGGCCTGCCCTGGAGCCCCTGCCTGTTGCCATGGTGATGCCGTAGCCCCCTGCTATGTTGAGAGGACTTGGTCCACGTAGCTGGGAGGGTGAGGGTGGGAGGATCTCACAAGATGGCGCCTTTCACCTGTCCCCAGGGCGCTGTGCAGAGCAAAGCCTAGGTCCATGGGGAGGTCTCTCCACGACAGGAGCTTGGCTGGGGATAGCAGGGGCGATCCTGTGGGGTTTGTCTGGTCAGTGGTGCCCCTCTGACCCACTCAGAGCCCCTGGCAATGGTTGTTAATCAGCCTGCGCCCCTGCAAGCGCCGCAGGCTCCTTCCTGGCTCTGACGTGCTGCCGCCTTCTGCTGCCAGGGCCCACGAGGACTGGGAGAACTTCATCCAGAACTTCCGCTCCCAGCTGGAGAGCATCTACTTCCCCGACACGGTGGAGGAGTGGATGGAGGAGAACGTCAATCCCTCCATGGACCGGCTGCGGGAGTTCGTCCGGGACTACAAGGAGATCCTCCGCCTGAATGCCAAGCCCAAGACCTTGTAGGGGCAGGAGCCCAGGCTGGCTTGCTGTAGCCAGGAGCCCGATTTCACCGCACAGTGGGCTTGAGCTGTCGGGAACATGGTGACTCTATCCGGAGCTTATTTCCCCTCGTCATAATCCATTAGCAACCTCCAGGCCAGTCTCGTTTCCTGGCTCCCTCTCTGCAGAGGTGGCCATTGGACCTCCCTTTCCCAACCCCTCTTCACGCTAGTCCCTACAGTCCTCTTGAAAAGCATGAGCAAGGCCATGGGGGCCTCTGGGATTGGGCAACGGTTAATGTCTTGGGCTTGCCTGCTCATAGCCACTGCACCAGACAGCAAGTGCAGATTGTGAGTCGCTGGCCGTCTGAGCTGAGCCCCGTGGCCGCAGTGCGTTCTCCAGCCTCAGGGCAGTGCCCAGGACCGTGCTATTGCTGCGGTTCCCCCAGGAGGGGGGGAGGGACTGGCTTGCCTTTTAGCCCCCATCCGTGCTCATCAGGAAGCCCATGGCTCTGAGAGCTCAGAGCTGCTCCATGGCTCCTTCTTCTTCGTGGGACCAGGTAGGAAAGCCAGGCCCCCTTCCTCGAAGCTGGAACAAGGGGAGGTGTTTGGGCCTTCCCGGGAAAGCTCTCCCTGAGGCGACCAGCTCGTTTGGCACTGAGCCCCCCACCCCCACCCCAACCTGCCTCCTGGTGACCCGATGTGCTGGTGTGTGTGAATGGAAATGCATGAGACGGAGCCTCTCCTTGTGGGGGAGCTTGGGGCTCTGCCGACACTCCGGCCACTCGGGGAAGAGCAGCGCCTTGAGCGTAGGCTGGCAGGGGGGGGTCGCACAAGGTCTTTTGCTCTTTGCACTAGTTGCAGATTGGTGACCCGTGGAAAATAGCCATTGAGGTGACCGGGGTGCTGTCTAGTGCTCACGCTGGCCCCGTAGCAACGCTGAATCTGGAGATGACTTGCTTAGGCTTCAGGCTGTTCGGAGCCGGGCTTTCCGAGGTCTTGGAGTTGGCTCCGCTCCTGTTGGCCAAGTCACTGGTAAAATATCCCCTCGGTGGAGAGTCCCGGGCCGAGCGTGTTGAAAACTGCACCCTGAGCGTACGTCCGCTACTTCCCATAAGCCTGCCTGAGTTGCCGTGGCTCCTCCGATTGCAGGGTGGACGTATCCTGAGCTGGTGGCATCCACTTTGAACGCTGAGATCTGATGCCCGCGATCGGGTTCCTTCTGGAGCTGTGGATCTTAACGCACCAGCCACTGCTCTTCTGCACCAGGGATTCTGGGGCATTTTGTGAGTGTTATTGTCCGCTGCAGTCTGGGGAAGGGTTCGGCAAATGCTGAACAGGTCCTGCTTTGGGAGGCTCCCAAGCAGGCTTGCTGGGGGCAGGGTCTTGTTTTGGCAAATAAATGCCCAGCGCGGGAGCCTTCTTTCTACTGGGGATGGTGACAGACCCTGGGCCTTGCAGCAGGATACAAATTAGAGACACAAACAAGTATCAAGGGCTCAGAACCTGCGAGGGGTTGGCCTGTGGGCTCTAAACCCACCTACAGCTGGGAGTTCTCACTGCCTTGGTGGGACTGACAAAAACCCAATGTGTTAGCTCCCCCTGCTGGTTCCTCAGCAGCGCTGGATCCAGACGCTTCCCCAGACTGTGACCACTCCCTTTGCTGATGCTGGTGCAAGAGCCAACATTTTGGCCTAATTAACGTGCAGTAAGTCGGGGTAGCAGCAACCTCTGCAAGCAGCCGTATTAATATCAGTTCCATTTGAGAGGACAGGGGACTGGGTGACTTCCGATCGGTGGAGTAAAGGGCAAGTCCAGGGTGGGAGACCCTGATCTCAAACATCTGAACTTATTGCAAACATTGGGCTTGCAATCAGAAGTGAAGTGTGCGATGTATGGTGTCCCCCTACCCCGGCCAGTCATGAGGCTGGGGTCCCTCACAGGGTCTCGCGGTGAGCTGTAGTACAACCGGACGTTTCATGTCCCCAGGGAAGGTGGCAGACCCTGTGCAATAACTTCTCTCCCGTTGCCACTGTCTCTGCACTAGCTGATGTTGCTGTAATACACCGAGTGACACTTGGGTCCGATGCCTGCATGACTACGCGGAGAGGACACCGGTTTGCCGGTGGGTCGATTTGGTCTAATATATTGAGCCTAATTTGTTTTGGGTTTTTTTACTGTATAGAAAGCTTGTGTAATACCGACGTCCACAATAAAGTATTTTCCTAAGAAACGCACCAAATGGTCACTTGTGGCCAGAGTCCCTCTTACCGATTCTGCTGCCCCCTCTGGGCCTCTTCCCTCTGCAAACAGCCCCTGGCCCGAGGTTTGTGCTAAATAGGCATTTCTCCCAGAGGAGCCTAGGTTCAAATCCCAGGCTGGCTGCAGGCAGAAAGGGTGGGAAACCAAGACCGTGTGGGACTACAGCACAGCCGAGCCGCCCGGGTGGGTCACGCAGGGTCCCCGGTGGGCTTGAACTTGTGCTGCTCTTGGTACTCACCTAAGCCATGTGTAATGGAGTTAGTGTGTGGGGCCCAGGGCTGGGTTAGCAGGGGCTGAGTGAGAGTACGCAGAGCTGGGTGTGGGGCCCAGGGCTGGGTTAGCAGGGGCTGGGGGGCGGAAGTGAGGGCACGCAGAGCTGGGTGTGGGGCCCAGGGCTGGGTTAGCAGGGGCTGAGTGAGGGTACGCAGAGCTGGGTGTGGGGCCCAGGGCTGGGTTAGCAGGGGCTGTGGGGGGGGGGGAGTGAGGGTACGCAGAGCTGGGTGTGGGGCCCAGGGCTGGGTTAGCAGGGGCTGTGGGGCGGAAGTGAGGGCACGCAGAGCTGGGTGTGGGGCCCAGGGCTGGGTTAGCAGGGGCTGAGTGATGGTACGCAGAGCTGGGTGTGGGGCCCAGGGCTGGGTTAGCAGGGGCTGTGGGGGGGGGGGGGGGGAGTGAGGGTACGCAGAGCTGGGTGTGGGGCCCAGGGCTGGGTTAGCAGGGGCTGTGGGGCGGAAGTGAGGGCACGCAGAGCTGGGTGTGGGGCCCAGGGCTGGGTTAGCAGGGGCTGAGTGAGAGTACGCAGAGCTGGGTGTGGGGCCCAGGGCTGTGGATCGGGAGTGAGGGGTGTTCGTACACTTCCCCAGCACCTGCCTACGCCTTGCCTGTCTCTGACCTAGCACGTATTTGTTCATCCCTTTCAGGAGCACGTCCGGCAGCCCCCTCTAAATGTGAACGGGGGAGGCTCCCCCAAGGCCGCCTGCTTAGCCCATGGGCAGCGGTGCCCTGCTGGCAGCATCACACAGCTTGGTCCAGGGGTGCTGTGGATGGAAACCAGCTATTTGGTGTGTGTTGCAACATGAAGCCAGGGCGGGTGGCTGCACGCGCCCAGGTCCTCTGTGCCCCTAGTTCCAGCCCCACTGCTCCTGACCCCCCCGGAAGCTGCCACTCTTGGGCGTGAGGAGCAGGATGGATTTTTCAGCCAAGAGGTGGCACTGTTCTCGCTCTGGGGATGCCAGCAGGGTGTCTCCCAGCAGGGCCGGCGACAGGGGGGTACTACGGGTACAGTTGTACCGGGCCCCGGACTTAAGGGGGGGCCCCGGAGCAACTGTACCCGTAGTCGTCCCCCGGAGGCCCCCAAATGATCAGAGTAGGGGGCCCTAAAATTTCTGTCGCCGGCCCTGCTTCCCAGGTGTCTGGAATCTGGAGGACTCTCGGCTGCTCTCCCAAGGGAGCTTGGAAAGGCTGTGGTGCCGTCTCTCGTGCCTGGAGTGTGCCCGCCCCGGGCCAGCCTCAGGCGCTGCTCTGCGGATGCCTGTGGTGCCCCAAAGAGAATGCGTGACCTCACCTGGGGGGCACTGGGTCTGTGCAGGGCCCACTGCTGAGCCCTGCGTGTCCAAACGCCATCAGTAGAACTGGCTCTAGAGAGAAGGGAGGAGGGGATTTCATCTTGGGGCGAGGGGGGTGCAGAAACACCCCTACTTAAAGCGGGGTAGCAGCAGATCCGCGTCTCTAGGCTCCCTGCAGCACTCCCTGTGCTGGCTGTCAGCACACCGGGGTCTAGGAAACTAGAGACTCAGCTACGCTGCCAGCCAGTGGGCTCTAGCTCGCTCCCCTCTGCTTGATGCCTGAGCCCTGCTTGGTCGAAGCGCCCGGCGGTAGGAGTCGCCTTGTTTTCAGGCCTGGGCCCCAAAACCCAGCTGGATCTTTGTTACTTTGGGCCGTGCAGGCCTCGGTGCTGAGGGAACCGTCCTCTCGGGGGAGAGAACCGTCCCTCAGGCAGGGAATCCCTTCCAAGGGCAGCATGCACTGGGTCCAGGGGACGTATCCAACAGCAACGCTAGGCAGACAGGGGAGGGATGAGCCAGAAACAGGCCTTAACAGCTGCAGCCAGGAGCGGGGGAGAACAAGGGGGGCTCTGTGGCAAGGTCGGGAGGAGAGCGCTGGCGGGTTATCGTCCCCCCTCGGCAGCTGGGGGCAGGGGAGAGCAGCCCTGGCTCCAGAACTAGCTAGAAGGGGTTGCAAACAAACCCTTGCTCTTGGGTCACAAGGATCCCAGCCTGTGTTCGGAGATTGTATCCTCACTGAAATGCAGCTGCTTCTGGGGAGGAGGAAAAGCTCTCTAACAGCTCCCAGCATCCGTGCATGGCAGTTTAGGGCTGGAAACGAAGATTCCCGAAGAACGGCCTAGCCTGTGTGGGTTTTACAAAGCCCTGCGTCGCATACACAGGTTAGTGGCGAGGTTTGCCTTTTGGTGCAGGTAACGGTGCAGATGTTGGGATGTTTCTGAAACCAGGTGAGTGGAGGATCCACCACAAAGGTCACTTCGATTGTGCTGGAGCAGGGCAGAGCTGCTCCAGTGAGGTGCACTTGGAGAGAGCAGGGCTGGAGGGAGCTTTCAAGTGACTGGGCGCTGCAAAGGAGAAAAGAAATAGGGGCAGCCCCCATGCAGTCCTGCTATACAGGGCATGTAATCCCATTGCCCACACAGGCACCCTCTGCCAGGGGGTTTTCCTTGGCGTCCGTGGGGGTTGGGCAGGGCTGGGGCCAGTAGGGTGTATGTATGCCTACATGTGGGTAGCAGGGAAAGGGGAGATGTCCCAGTCAGCGGCTGCCGCTGCTTTTGCTTGGAACATTTCAGTCTCTTCCCAAGAGCCTGGTGAGCAGGAGATCGCCCAGAATCACCACTGAATCCTGCTTCCTGCCCTCCGGGCCCTGCCCCGGAGATCTGTGTGAGCTGGTACAGCTCCCACCCCGCTGCAGCCCCAGAGCACACTGGAGCAAGACGTGTCCAGAGACGTGTGACTGAGCAATGCAAACCTGCCGGTGGCTCTAGCTCCGGCCTGTGACCCGGGGCTGCTGAGGGAAGTAATAAAAGCGGGCCAAGGGCAGCTTTGCATGGGCTGGAGGGGGCCAGGTGTCGAAGGAGGAAGGGGGAGCCCAGGCAGATGTTCCCCGACTAAGGCCAGCGTCCATTCGAACTGGGAAGCACAGCGAGCAGCTGTATGCGCGAAGCATGTGGATGGCAGGACAGAGGCACAGAGCCCTGGGGAGTGGTACCCTTGTTCCACCTGTGGGCTGAAGGAGGCAGAAGACGCCGCACACCTGTTCCCAGCGCCTGCTTTGCTGAGGGGCTGAAATGCCCCAAACTCCCAGGCCTGTCCCCTCCCCCAACTGTCCCAGCCCTTTAAGGACCACAGCATGCCCGGGCGAAGGTGGAAATCTGCATTCTGCAGCTAGAGGGGGCGGAGCCGGTTTCACACTGGCCAGCTGAGCCTGGGAGCTGAATCAACCAGGCTCTGCCCCCCTTTCTGCTGCTTAAGCTTTTCCCTTGTTCTCTGTGTGCTGGGAACGATCTGGATCACAGCTCTGCAGTGGGGGCAGGGGGCAGCCGTCCGCGGCCCGGCTCCAGGGACATGGCTAGGAGCTGTGAAGGTAGAAGAGGCTCCTAGCGGGGGTTTAGCAGACCTCAAACGGGGTTGTGCCAGCTCAGCTGGCAGTAGGTAGGAGCACGGACAGAGCCTGCCCTGCCAAGGTGCTGTTGATTTCAGCTGAGGGGCTGGGCCCCTCTGAGCTTCACCCCCATGGTGGACGGCGGAGGAAGGTCCAGTCTGACCCCCTTCGCCCCCATGGTGGACGGCGGAGGAAGGGCCGGTCCGACCCCCTTCACCCCCATGGTGGACGGCGGAGGAAGGGCCGGTCCGACCCCCTTCACCCCCACGGTGGACGGCGGAGGAAGGTCCAGTCTGACCCCCTTCGCCCCCATGGTGGACGGCGGAGGAAGGGCCGGTCCGACCCCCTTCACCCCCATGGTGGACGGCGGAGGAAGGGCCGGTCCGACCCCCTTCACCCCCACGGTGGATGGCGGAGGAATGGCCGGTCCGACCCCCTTCGCCCCCACGGTGGATGGCGGAAGAATGGCTGGTCCGACCCCCTTCACCCCCATGGTGGACGGCGGAGGAATGGCCGGTCCGACCCCCTTCGCCCCCATGGTGGACGGCGGAAGAATGGCTGGTCCGACCCCCTTCACCCCCATGGTGGATGGCGGAGGAAGGTCCGGTCCGACCCCCTTCACCCCCATGGTGGATGGCGGAGGAAGGTCCGGTCCGACCCCGGTGCATGGACTGGCCCTTCCCGTCATCCCGGGCCCGGTTGGAGATGGAGGGGGACGCAGCCTGCTGGGTGCTTTGCTATAGCTCCCGTGTCAGTGCCCCAGCCTTGCCCTCCATGCTCACAGCTGGGAGCGGGATGGGGGGAGCCCTCTGTTAAGAGGTTCCATCCCTTCTGAGTTGCAGGCCCCCAAGCTGCCTTAAGAGGGGGCCGGGCCACTGCCTCCCGCTCCTACCCCAGTGCTGGGGAGGCTGGGCTGGCTCCTCAGTTGCTGAGTCAGAACCACCCCCAGCGCCCCCCAAAATCCTGCTTGTGGCAGCTCAGCATCCTGCTGATCAGGGTGTTGGGAATGCAAAGGGTCAAGGCCTTGCGCTGGTTGTTAAAGCCAAAGGGAGACGTATCTGTCACCATCCCACAAGAGCAGGCCCAGGTGTTTGGGGGGGTTGACAGGGAATAACCTCACAGAGGCTCCAGGGGCCAGGACCGGAGAGAGAGGGAGACTGATTAGGTCTGAAATTTGCACATTCAATCAATCAGTGATGCTCAGGGCTGGCCCTAGACTAAATCGCGCCCCAGGCGAGGAGCGTCTTCGCCCCCCCCTCCCCGATTTGTTGCACTTTTGAATGTTTTAATTTTTTTTACTGCATTTGTAGCTCATTTCCTGACTGACCGGCGGTGCCCTGTCCCTGGTATACCCGCGAGAGCCTGGCCGATAAGGTTTGAGGAAAATTGTAGTTCTTAGAAAGTCTGGAAGGTTCCATGAGATTCTACAAAGGTCTAGAACATTCTAGGAGGATCACAACTTCAATTTCCAGGTGTGACGCTGTGGGCAACTCGCTCATGCCCTGTGCTGAGTCCAGTGGGCAAAATTTCCCTTTAAGCACGAACCTTGTCGCTGGAAATCCCTTCTGGGGAGAGGCTGCTAGCCCCTAAAACAAACCATGTGCAACCGGTAACCGTGAAAGCGATACGGCCAGCCAGGCTGGAGGTGGCACTTGGAAGTGTGCAAAGGTGAGCTGGAGAGAAATGTTTTCACTTTTGGTTTACCTGTCAGTGAAAACAGGCCCATATCCAAGCTGCCTTCTGAGGCGGCAGCAGCCCAGACCCAAAAGCAGTGCGGGGATGGCGCACGGGGAGGTGAAACTGGCCGGCCTGGCAGAGGGCTGTGCTCCCAGTGACACAGCATTGCTGGGGAAAGGCAACAGAACATCCGCGTCCTTTCTGTTCCAAGGTGTATCTAACAATGGGAAGGAACGTGCTGCGTGCCCCATTAAAGCCTGCCGCTCGAAAGCCAGACTACAGCCTGAAATGCCAGCTGGCGCCCAAACAGCCTCTGATCATAGTGTGAGACAGAAGAAACAGGATAATGAGGAGCGGATTTTCATATTTCAAACGTGACTAAAAACATGTCCTAACGGAAAATGAAACCTCTTTAGTCCACCTTCGTCTACTTGTAATCTGTAATCCATGCACTGGTCACGCTCCCCCCCCAGTATGTGATCCGCTTCCTTTCTGTAAGGGCAGCATCCCTCACTGGCATTTATCTAGCTTTGAGATGGAATAAATATTAGAATGAATTTCTGATTCATATTTTAAGGCACATTGTCAGCTAAAAACTCCTGTATGGGGAACCAAGCCCATTTTGTTAGCTATGTTACTAAAATCTCGTTAAAACATAAGAACGGTCGTACTGGCTCAGACCAAAGGTCCATCTAGCCCAGTATCCTGTCTTCTGACAGTGGCCAAAGCCAGGTGCCCCACTGGGGATGAACAGAACAGGGAATCGTCAAGTGATCCATCCCGTTGCCCATTCCAAGCTTCTGACGCCTTGGATTATTAGAAGCGAATGAATATCTAAAATCCAGGTGCCCTTGTCTTGCCATTATTTATTCTGTTATTGTACATCTCAGCTTCTGCAGAGGGAAACGTTGTAAGACAGTTTCACGGTTACTTATAGGCCCTTTCAGTTTTGCTTGGTGGCTTTCCTGTTCAGCTTCTTGCTGCTCAGTGTTTAGCTTGCACCCACTCCAGGGTGATGGCTTTGGTTTAAAATGTTCACGTTTCCTTTGTTAAAATGATGATTAACGTTAGTCATGGCTGAAGGCCCCAGCCAAGAGCAGGGCCCTCTTGTGTTAGGTGTTGTACAGACACACAGGCCCAGATCCTCCAAGGGGTTTAGGCGCCTGCCATCCATTGAGCACATGAAATGAATGGCCATTAAGGTCCCAAATACTGGTGGATGTGGGCCCTAGTAAGAGACAGTCCTGTTCTCAAACAGGTTACAGCCGAACTCGATTAAGCACACAAGTGAGGGGAGGGGAAACAAGCGCAGAGAGGGCCTGGGACTTGCCTGAGGTCACTGGCAGAGCCGGCAATAGACTCCCAGTCTAGTGCTCTGTCTGCTGCACTACGGTCTCTCCCTGTTAACCGTTCAGACCTGTCTGTGGATGTCGGGGTTTGTACAGAACGTACGGGCCAAGTTTGATAGGGGCCTGGCCGGAGCAGGGGTCCCTCGTGGTATCCTCATCCAATGGGTTCTTGAGGAAACTCTTGATTTCCAGCAGTGCTGTGTCAGACAGGCAGAGCTCAGAGGTGCCATTTCTTCCATTCAGTGCCCCACAGATTATGGGCATGGCGTAAATTATCTCCCCCCATCTCGCTCACTCCAAACTCCCTCTCGGCTTGGCGTGGGTTACGCCTCCGCCCGAATCCTACAGTCAGTTTTGGTTTTGTTTGGACCTACGGGAACGGGGGGAGCTGGGAGGGGAGCCACAAACATGCAGAAACGTTTGGAACACACTTTAAAACAATAACTGGCTCAGTTCAGTGAGGACCAGGGACGCTTGCGGGAGACCAGATACCGGGTCAAGTTACCCTGGCACAACCCCACTGACTTCAGCTTGCAGAGCACAGGCCCAAAGAGAACAGGGGCTGATTGCTTCCTAAGCAGCGAGGACACAAGAGGAAGGAGTGGGTGAAACGGCTGCAGGCCCAATCCTGGTCAAAGAGTAGGAAAAACATCCTGAAGGGACAGCGCAGCCCTGGCACGAGGTGGGGTGGGGGGCTGTGAGCAGAGAGCCCTGGGGTGGGGGTGGTTTGGGGCCATGAAATCACTCCACCCAGGGGCGAGATGAGGTCCACCCAGGGTCTTTCCAACCCAATGGAGTGTTTAATTTAACCCTGGGAAAGAGAATTCCCCTCCGGCCTGCCCCTTCCTCCATCCTCCTCACGGCCTCCCTTTGCCCCAGCTGCAGAGGCCAGAACCGCAGTGCTCTGTGCCCGGCTGGGATTTCTGCTGCACAGAGACGGGGCTGGCTCCTCTCCCTAATTACTGCTCAGTTGTTTATCTAGCATTAGCTGGGCTGCTGGAGTGTTTGCTCCTGCCGAATAGCTGCTGCCAGGCTGTTTCTCTGCTGGATTTCGGGCGGTGCCTGGGGAGCAGGGCGATGGCCGGGTCCTGCACCGGGTACCTCCCAGACCCAGCTGAGCCAGGTTTAGCTCCCATCCCATTAAGGACGGCGGCTCCCGTGCGAGCCCAAGTCATGGTAGCAACCACCAGCTGAGCCTGGGATGATGGCGCTTGGTGAGCTGAGCTCACGGAGAGTCCGACCAGCTCAGGCAGGGAAGGGGGTCCCAGGCACCGGCTCACTGGTGCTCCGACCACGGTGGCCAAGGCTGGCGACACAACTGAACCCAGCACGGTGCAGCTCCTGCCGAGACCAGCCCTGCCGGCGGGAGGCTCCGTTTGCCCGATTTGTGCTTCAGGCTGAGGCTGTTTGAACGATTCATTGCAAAGCCCCCAGATGGTAAAACGGGGCCGGCAGCTGCCCCGGCTCCCTTCCCCCACCTTAGCCGTTCACAGCTTGTGGGGGAATCGTGTCTTGACCGGGGGGGTTATTTGCTGAGTCGTCGCGGGATACAAACTGGAGTGACATGCTTGGTGCTTTCCCCCCCCCTCCAAAATGTCCCAGCAGCTCAGGCGTGCCAGCCTGGGGCTAGCTCTGCATTTCCCCACTCATCTCTTGCTGGGCAGGAGACGCTGGCTCGCAGCAAGGCTAGCTGGAGTGTGCGTGGGAATTCCTCGCCTCCGGCTGCCTTCCTTGTTCCACACCAAGTTCTCCCCAACATCAGCCACTTACAGTGCTGATCACAGGAGAGGCCCTGGTAAGGCCCGGGCAGGGTACTGGTGAGACTTTGCTGCCAAAGGGCCAGTCAGCGAATGGGCTTAGATGCAGGAAGGTCACAGACGAGGGCTGGGAAATACACTCTCTGAGACAGCCCGGGTTTTGGGGTGGAGGGTTTCACGTTCCTGAAATAATCTGGGATCTTATAGATCATTGGTGCAACCAGGGTCCTGTAGTGGCACCAAATCTTATGTAAAGGGGGTCATATAAGGTGTCTACGACCAGGTTATGGTCGGCTGATTGTGATTATGCCATTGGTATGTATGTATCAATTTTGTAGTTGAAGTTATGAATCTTGGCTATATAACGTCTGTATCTCAAATTGGTGCTTTGCTTTTGGGTGACATCCCAGACAAGTTGCTGTTAGCTCCGCCTGGCCTGCTTGATGGCCCATTAAGAACCATCAGCTACACAATGGACCCATTAAGGGAAGGCGACACATCCTGTGTCTTAGCGAGGGGGCAGGGATTGCCATGTGACTCAAACTCCATTTTGCTGTAAGTTTCCACAGCAAAGGATAAAGGGAATTCCTGCACCTGGAAAGGCTATAAAAGGGTGGTGCCCCTGTAACGGAGTAGGAATACTCTGTGGGTGCCTCCGTTTCCCCTATGCATTTCTTAAGTGTCTATGTGGAGAAATAAGAATGTATAGTTGGTGCAAAGCAGAAAGACAGTGGAAGCAAGTAGCCGATGCCCTCCTCCCTCTCTGCAGGTGTCCATACCTAAAGCTGTAATTTAACTCCAAGTGGGGGAGGGAGGTCAGCTAACCTGGCTGAGCCAGGCGGGAGGAGGGGCTAAAAAAAGTAAGTTTCAGTCCAAAGCTGGGTGGGAAAAAGGGAGGCAGGCCCAGGCAGGGTCTGGCCTCCCTGGGCCCCCAAAATGGATCCAGCTGAGGGGTCACATTCGCTGTATGGTCTGTGTTAAACCCTGTACCTATCATCAAATAAACCTCTGTTTTACTGGCTGGCTAAAAGTTGCGTCTAACTGTAAAACTGAGGTGCAAAAATCCACACGCTCCCCCAGGACCCCGCCCGGGCGGGCTCTCTAAAAAAAGCGCACTGAAGGGACAAAAGGTGCTAAATGCGCCAAGATCAAACTCAAGAAGATAAAAGCAAAAACCTGTAAAGCTCATAGCCTTAAAGACAGGCTATTTACAGAAAGGAAACGCTTCCCCCAAAGTCCTAACTGGCTTCATAAAAAGCAAGTTCCAGACCATCACCTCGGGCACTCCATAACAGTCCCACCTCCATCTTGTCTTCAGTCTCCAGTCTTGCTCCTACCTCTGGGGGACTTTACTACAAATGGAAGCTCTGAACAAAAGCCTGATGACCCATCCCTGCTGTGGATGTATTCCAGAGACTTTGATTTGAACCTGCAGTTTATTCTACCACTGATGCAAGCCTGAACCAAGAATTGTGCCATTACTGCATGTGATTGATTTCTTTTAACCATTCCTAACCCTCGCCTAGCTCTTTTTCCTTTTATAAATAAACCTTTAGATTTTAGATTCTAAAGGATTGCCAACAGCGTGATTTGTGGGTAAGATCTGATTTGTATATTGACCTGGGTCTGGGGCCCAATCCTTTTGAATTGGGGAGAACCGTTTTGTTTTATTGGGTATTGGTTTCCATAACCATTTGTTCCCAGGACAGGTGGCTGCTGGTGGTGATATTGGGAAGCTGGAGTGTCTAAGGGAATTGCTTGTGTGACTTGTGGCTAGCCAGTGGGGCGAAACCAAAGTCTTTTCTGTTTGGCTGGTTTGGTTTGCCTTAGAGGTGGAGAAACCCCAGCTTTGGGCTGTAACTGTCCTGCTTGGAGCACTTTGTCCTGACTTGTCACTCTCAGTTGGGTCCCACCAGGAACAGCAACGCCACAGAGGGGATGGCTGGAAGCTCCTGGGAACAGTGCTGGTGATGGAGGAGCACTGGGTTTAGAGATGCTCAAGGTGTGAGGACGGCGCCAGGTTCCTGGCAGCTGAATTGGTGCCTGTTTAGCTCATTGGTCAGTGCATGCTCCGTGCCCGACCCATGGCCGGGGGGGGGAGGGGGAGGGGTTGAGTCCATCCCCGCTCTAGCTCTAGAGGGGTGTTTTCAACGGAGGTCCCTGGTTCAGTCCCATGTCGGCCGAGCTGGTGCCATCGGCGTTGCACAGAGCTTAGTTCACCCTCCTTGCACGGGTAGAGTCCCCAGTAAACCCTGTCCTGCCTCTGGGCGGGGGTGGGCGGCGGCAGGGTCCAGTCTTGTTAACATTGCTGCAGACAGAGTTAAGGCTGGACAGCGGAGCGATTATGGGTAGAGTGAGGGAGGCCTGGGGTGTAGTAGCCTTATAGGCCAGCACGGGAAGGAGGCAGCGAGTCCCAGAGAGCTTAGGCTCAGGTAAGGGAGAGCTCGAGGTCTGGCTAACGAAGTGGGCTAAGCCAAGGGGCCCGTCTAAGATGCGAGATCTGCTGGATCTCCGCGAGCCCAGCCGAGCCCCTCCATGCCAAGGGTCACGTTCAGAGCGTCGGCGAGGGCATGAGACTGAGACGTGGGCAGTGCTGGTGGATGTTCCCTGAACAGAGCGGGGCCACGGATCCGTTTGCTTTCTAGCCACGCGGGAATTCATTTTGTTCGGACGTGCCCAGCAGGGTTGGGACCGAAGGCCCAGTCACACCCGCGGAGGAAGGGCAGCGAAGGGACGGGGACAGAGCTGCTACTCCCAGGACTGAGGTCTCGCTGTTCGGCGGATGGAGAACCGTGCTGCTCCGGTTTCTCGATCCGCTGCCCGCTCGCGCCCCTGGGAGGAAGGATTCTGCCTGAGCGTATGCGTTGCCATTGCCAGTCCTGCTGATGCGCATGGTCAGTTGGTCATAGCGGTACCCTCTGGAGGGGGGAGGCCTATCCATTCCCACTGCAAAACGGAGAGAGAGGACGTCAGGTCAGCCCCTCTGTGCATGTCATGAGTGTCTCTCCTGTGCCCATCACTCCTCAATCTAGGCCCCTCGCAGGGATGGAGCTAAACTCTCGCAGACACAAGGGGCCGGGGAGGAGACGCTCAGGGTGCAGAGATGATTTGTTACAACCTACCGGACCCCAGTGATTCCCTCTGAGGAGGTGATGACAGGCAGCACGGAGGAGCCTGAAGCCGATCACTGTTGAGGGATTCCACGTGGAGCTCCCTGGGCACACCCTGTCCTGGAACAGGGAGGCAGCTCCTCGCTCTGGGGAGCTAGATGAAGGGACCCTCAATGACCAGAGATCCCACAGCCACTGGCCTAACGACACATTGCTGGGTTAAAGGGCAGATGAGAAATGCTTTTCATCCTGGAATCCGTGGGTTGCCAAGTGGGAGGTGGGGAGGAGGCCCAGAAATACATGCTCAGATCCTGGCAAGAGCCCCGGTGCACTGAGGGGGGGAGGGTCAGCAGAGAGGGGGGAGGCTGTCCGGGAAGGCTGTGCTGCGGAGCCAGGGCTTGGGATGCTGCCCAAAGGCACGCAGCCTGGGGAGGGGGCTGGCGCGGAGAAGGGCAGCAGAGGTCCCGCTCGCAGAGGTCGTTATTGTTTTAAACTCAGACTCGCACCTTCGCTGCCCCCTCCGTGCACTCTCGCCGAGGTCTGAACTCAGCTGAACACCGGCTGTGGCCCCAGTCCACTGCAGCGCGGCCATTAACCGCCTTTGTGAAGTATAAAGACTGGGACAAACCCCGTTCACCCAGACTTGTATTCCAGATGATCTGCCTTGCAGGAGCCTTGCGTGGTGGGACATTCTCTGGAAATAGCCCCTGAGCTCACCAGCCCCGGGGCCAAACACCCCAAACGGGTCCCCATCAGCTGAGGCTCCCGCAAGGCAGGGGGCCTGGAAAAGAAGTCCAGCTGAACTTTTTGTTTCTTGCCCGTTCTATGCACGTGGGGCGTTGATGTCGCACCGTGTACTCAGCTTCGCGGGAGCACGAGGGTGGGGTACGTCAGTCAGTCCTGGTGAGCAATAGGTTTCTCAGCATCTTGTTAGCCCATTACAGACCCAGACATTCCTGGCAACATTTGTTCCTCTCCACGCTTCTAATGTCTTGCCCGTTTGTAAAAAATACAATAACGGCAGGCGGACTAATGTCCCGGCCAGCGTGGGCTTTATTTAAAGAAACCGAAACCTGCTCACTTCTCCCACAGGACTGGCGGCCAAACCCTGATGCGTTCTATCTGCCAAGGCCAAGGGGAGGAGCGGGGAAGAGGAGACCTGACCGGGCCCTTCAGAGCCTTGGCTTTGAAAGGGAAACCTCTGAGCAAGTGTGGGGCTCGGGAAAGGGAGCTGGGGGCAAATGCCTCTTGTGACTGCTGGGGCAAGTGCTCCTGAGGCCTGGTCCAGAGCCCTGCCCTCCCCCCCCCCCAGTACTCTGCGGACCCCCCTCCTTCCTGACCTGCAGCCCATGGCCTGTCTGTCGCATTCCATCCCTGTGCCCCCCCCCCCCCGAGATCTGCTGATGCCCCTCAATCCTCAATAAAAACACAACCCCCAGTACAGGCCAGAGGGCTACCGGAGAAGAACCTTGTTAATGGGGAGCAGCCCCACCCAACCCCCGTCTTTGCTGCTAAACCAGACACAACGGCATCCGAGCCTGCGCTGATTTGGTCATGTAGACAACCGAAGCCCCCCCTTGAACACCAGAGGAAAAGAGGAGTTGTGTAAGTAACAGGCCAGTGGTGACACAAGGACAAATGCATATGAACTGGCCATCAGCAAGTTTAGGTTTGAAGTTAGGCGAAGGTTTCTAGCCCTCAGAGGAGTGACGTTCTGGAACACCGTCCAAGGGGAGCAGTGGGGGCAAAGTCCTACCTGACTTCACGCCTGAGTGGGGTAAGTCTATGGAGGGGACGGTGTGATGGGTCTGCCCGCAAAGGCATGTGGCCCACCCGCGGCTCCTCTTAGCAAATATCTCCAAGACGGGACTTTGAGTTACTACAGAGGATTCTTCCGCAGGGGTCTGGCTGGCGGGTCTCGCCCACAGGCTCAGGGTGGAACTGGTTGCCGGATTTGGGATGGAGAAGGGATTTTCTCCCAGGTCCGACTGGCAGAGACCCTGGGGGGGGTTTAACCTTCCTCTGCAGCGTGGGGCACAGGTCACGTGCTGGTTTGAACTAGTGTAAATGGTGGATTCTCCCTAACGAAGTCTGTCACTGAAGATCCGAGCTGTGGGTCACTCGGTCAGGGGTCAGGGACAGGAGTGGGGGAGGATGACCAGGATGGTCCTTTCTGGCCTTAAAGCCTCCGAGTCTATCCCTGCGGGATCCCCCATGTGCTTCCCTGGGCAGCAGAGCCCGGAGGAGCCGAGATTGCTCTGCAGGTTTCTTCCAGCCTGGGCGAGGAGGCTCCTCCCGCGCTCTGGGGACCCTGCCCGGCAGCCAGACGCCGTTCCGGGAGGGGCAGCGCCGGGCACCCCCCGGGGGCCCAGCCAAGGACCGGGGCAGCAGGAACCGCTCGGGACCCGCCCGTGCCCTGCCCCCCCCTTTACCCGCCCCCCGCTTCCAGGCTCACCCCAACCCATAACCCCTCCCCCCGCGCTCAGCTACCGACAGACCCGCCCCTGGCACCGGCCCTCAGCCGGCCGCGGGGATTCGGGGCCGGGCCAGGGACCGTCCGCTCCGTGCGTGCGCCCCGGGGGCTGCCCGGGGAATCGCCCCGCGGAGCGCGCCCCGGCTCTGGGCCGGCCCCTGCCCGGGGGGCTGGTCCCGGCCTCCCCGCCCCCTGCACCGGGGAGCGAGCGGCCCCTGCACCGGGGCTTCCCAGGCGGCCGGCGCGGCGGGGAGGAGCCTTCCGGAGGCACCGGAGAGCCGGGGAGCGGCGCGCTTGCGGCGGCGGCGGGTCCCAGCTATGGAGGAGCCGGCGCGGCGCGGGGGGGCAGCCGCCCTGCAAAGGCGGCGCCGCCGCTAGCGGGGAGCAGCCGCGCCCCCCGCCCCTCCCGCCCGGGCTGCGGCCCCCGGGGGCTCCTGCAGCGGATGCATCGCGGGCGCCGGCCCCCCTGCGCCCCCCGGCTCCCCCCCTCGCCGCGCTCGGGCTTGTGAGCCGCCGCTGCCCCTCCCGGGGGATGCTCGGCCTCTGAGGGCGGCTGGATCCCGCCGCGCCCGGCCGCTCGCCATGGGCAAGGACCAGGAGCTGATGCAGGCGGTGAAGGCGGAGGACGTCGGCGCGGTGCAGAAGCTGCTGCAGCGGCCCAAGCCCGGCAAAGCCAGTGAGTGGCCCCGCGGCCGGGGGGGGGGGGGGGAGTGGGGAGGGTGCTGGGGGGGTCGGGGGCAGAGTCCCCCTCCCCAGGCTGCCAGTCTGCGGCGCGCTCCTGGGCACGGTGGCCCCTGGGGTCTGTCAAGGCTCATTGGGTTTTGCCCCTGAATGAACCGATGGGGGAGGGGGAGCCCGCGGGGGTCTGTGCCTGCCCGGGTGCCCAGCTGAGCGTGCCCCGGGGAGCTGTCAGGCCGGGGAGAGCAGGCGCTCAGCTCTCCATCCTGCTGGCATAGGGGGGAGGGGTTTGCTCCTTGCAACAGGGATTAAATCCCCGAGGTGCCCCGCTGCATGTTTGCCGGGGTCACTCCCTTGCCAGTGCAGCAGAGGGGCTCTTGGTTGCATCAATCGTGGCCTTTCCCCGGGTCCCTCGCCTGCCGTCCACACCCAGGATGGCAGGATCCCGCCTGTGGTGGCAATTGACTTCTGGGGGCAGCTGGGCTCAGGGGCTGCTGCCCGGCCGGGCTCTCTCCTCTGAGAAACCCAGCCCCGAGTGGTACTGCCGCCAGGGTTTTGCCCAAACATGGACACGGGCATTCCTGAGAGCCTGGGAGCCAAGCAAACAGGATCCGCACCGTGGAAAATAATTCAGTGCTACTCACCCAGGCACCCCCCTTCCCCTCCGTCCCCGGCCTCGGCTGCACACACTCATCGGCAGGCCAGGCTCCCATCCAGCGGGTGGGAGCATGAGGGAGCCGGAGACAAGGGTGTTTCTTTCATGCTTTAACCCCCCCAAGCAAGCAGACCCCTGGGCCCCCCAGTTCAAGCCGTAGCCCGGTCGGCTCTCGTTTCAGGCAGTGATGGTGTCAGTAATGGACCAGCAGTGGTTTAGGGCTGGAGCTGAATGAATTGAGGGCGGGGAGAGTTTGAAGTGAAAAGGGGGAAAATGAACCTTTCGGCAAAGGGCCGGCTCTTCGGGATGGGGCTGATGGCAATAGGGCCCAGTGTTCGGGGGACCTCGGGATTTGGGTCAGTGCTCGTGAAAGTGAGGGATGCGGCACTGGTGCTGTGTGGCCGTCGCCAGTCCTGACCACAACAGCCGGTCTTGTCCGTGGTGCGGAGCTCTGGCAACGCACCTCTGCCCCAAACTGCAACCCCGCTGGTGTCTTCTTAATCCTGACATCCCCATCCCTAGCGATAGCTTTGTCAGTCCTGGCTGGCAGCTCCAGTTCTGCGCCCTCTCCCAGCTCTGCCAATGCACCTCAATCTTGACCTGCGGTTGCCCCATCTAATCCCATCCTGCCCCTCGCGAGCAGCCATAGCTCTATGGTGCAGACAACCCCCCCCAGGGGGTTAAGCTGAGCCCCCCCCCCCAACCTCTCCATTTGACTTGTGACCAAAGAAAACCCTCTTTGGATTGTTTCCCCAAGATGGCGCTGCAGGTGGGTGGAGGGTCAGGGATGGCGGCCAGGTTTTCAGAGGTGCAGATTCTCTGTCGCTGTCATGATTTTCAGTGCGAGCTCCATGCAGCTGAAAATCAGGCCCACGGTGCACGCTGAATGAGCATGTCCTTAATTGATGAGGAACAAGGGCTCTCTAGTGGAATGGGGTGAGTGTCCGGTTTGCATTTGGCTTTAACTCACTGAACCAGCAGGTTCAAATCTCAACAGGATCAGCTTGGAACTTCACTCTCAGCAGCTAACTATGGGTGGGTCTTTCAGAAGCCTGAAATGATTAAAAATCTCTCCCCCACAGTCTGTCTGCTTTTCAGGGCATTTCAGTTCCCATGGGGGTGCACTTGAAGAGTCATGGTTTGCCCTAGTCCCTTGGCCGAAACGCTCCCTCCCCCCTGGTTTTGCTGTGTGCTGGTTGGCTGTGCTATACAAATGACCACATTTCTGGGGCGTTGCTTGTTTGCATTTGTGAAGCACATTGGGGTTCCTTTGGGATGAAGGGTGCTGTAGAAGTGTCTCCTAGTGTTAGCAGGAGTCATTCTGATGTTTCAGCCATAATGAGCACTGCTTGGGAAATGCTTTGAACCCTGAAAATGCTTTGAAAGCATGTCTGACAGCGAGAGACTCAAAGAGCTCAATGCATTTCATTTAAAAAAGAGAAGGTTACGGGGTGACTTGATCACAATCGGTAAGTACCTACGCTGGGAACAAATATTGAATACTGGGCTCTTCAGTCTTTCAGAGGAAAGTATAACACAGTCCAATGGCTGGAAGTTGAAGCAAGACAGATTCAGACTGGAAATAATGCATACATTATGTGGATTCTCCATTACTGACCATTTTAAAATCAAGAGTGGATGATTTTCTAAAAGATCTGCCCTAGGGATTATTGTGGGGATATTCTCTGGCCTGTGCTATACAGGAGATCAGACTGGAGGATCAGAGTGATACTGTCTGGCCTTGGAATCCATGTACTGGTGCCTATCGGTGTTGGAGGTGGAGTCACGTGGCAGGGTGCGGTTCTGCCGGGCTGGTCAGGGAATGCACGATTTGATTGGCTGGGCAGACTAAGCCATTGAACAGATAGAATCCATTCTGAGCTTCACCCGGTCATACGTTTGGTGAAGACTTGACACACTTTGAACTTGTGTTGAGGTGTCAGCCCAGAGGTCAAACGGTTTTGGATTAGATTCAGCGGTGGGATAAATGGCTTTATGGAGCCTGGATTGTAGAGGAGAATTTGGTGCATGTTGCATAGGGTCTAGATGATGAGAGCTATGAACCTCTGCAGCTCATTCTGTACCAGTAGAGTAACTCTCCTTGGTTTGGTGGCTCTTTCTAATGTGTGTGTAGCCTAAAGATAACCTCTGTTTAAACAATAAAAGAGTGTGGATGTGTTCTTACTGCTCCCCGAATCCATCTCCTCTGGGATTGTTAACTGGATCACCAATTTGACTGGAGCTGTTAGTCGGTAAGAGGGTGTCACTGGGATTCCTCTTCGGTGTCATTAAATGTGTCCCCCGGGTGCCTTTTTGGACATAATATTACTCAACTCATTCCCTAGCAAGGGCGAGGGCCAAGGTGTGTTAACTTGGGTCCAGAAGGGTTAAATAGACACTCTCGGGTCCATCTTGGTGCCCAAATTTAGACGGGTTGTTGCAAAATCCAAGGCCAGTGGAAATGTTTTGGCATTGTTTGAAATCCAATGGATAGTGTGTTGTTTATGAATCCACCCTCCTGGTGTAGTGTGTGCAATCCAGACATTGCAGAATTGATTGGAAACAAGAGTGAAACTAACCAGGGTGGGTTTGTTGCCCTGCCTTGGAGAACTGCAGAAAGTAAATGAAAAGTACATTGGATTTTTTAAAAACAATTTTGTTGTGATCATCTGGGTGGCGGCGAGGGAGGTGGAAGAGGGAATCGTGTTTTTCAATATGCTTTCTTGCCTGAAAGGGTCTCTTGAAGTAGAAGCTGCCAAGACGTGCCTGTGTTTGTTTACTATACTCTATAAACTCACAGGATCTTGAAATTGTTCTGCCAAAATCTCAGCCTGAAGGGACACTGATTTGTGGTGTAATGGTAAGAGCCAAATAATTTTGACCGAGCCAGTAGCAGAGACCGGCATTAGATCTTGTTTGGTAGGGATGGTACCCACCTGCAGGGTGGGGGCAGGTTTGGCGTCGCAGCGCTGTCTGATGGAGGAGGAGGGGTCTCAATAGAGGGAGACTGTAACAAATGTGAGATGTTACAGCAGAGCCTCACGTCAAATACTCTACAGCTCCCATCGCTCTAGGGTCAGGCAAGATGGATCTGTTCCTATGGCAGGAACTGTATCTGTATCTATGGAACTGTGGATCTGTTTCATTTGGTTCACTCTTCGACCTGCACAAACTCTGTTTCAGTGCATGGGGAGGCAGACGGTGTAGACTCATAGAGCCGCCCGCGTATGCTGTTATCTCGTAAAGTCTTTGCCCTTCTCTCTCTGCTGCTCTCTGTGTAGTTGATTGTGGCGAGCGGTCACCTGCAGATGTGCTGGAGCAGGAATAGCTGTTCCGTGATGGGATCTCCTGATTTTTAGCACTGCAGATTGCTGGTGCGGCAGAGACGGGCCATGCTGGAAATCGAGGCTCCAGACGCTTTTCAGGGAAACACTGCACATATGCAGATTGCAGATTTATTGTAAGCCACTACCTGCAGCTAGTACTCACCAGAGCCGGCGTGCAGGAGATTGATTCCCATTTCAATGCCAAGATTTCGTGTGCTTTGCACAAGCAACAGGCATAGAGGGACAGATCCTAAAGCCCGTGACAATGGTCAGAGGCTTTTCGGACTTTCCTGGTGAAAGCCGGCTGTGAGGAATGAGGCAGTGCTGGGACGTGTACGATTGTTCCTGTTTCATAGCGTGTTAGCAGCATTGAGACAGGCTGAGTTGGCTCTGCCATGCAACTGGCAAACAGGGAGGTAACTCCTGACTCAGGTCTGGGGCAGCCCTTGCCCACGGAGGCGGAAGATACCAGGGTAATGAAGCATCGCTCCTCCTTGAGGCATCAGGAAGCCCTGGCCTTCTGTTAAACACACGGGAGAATGAGTGCAGGGAGCAGCTAAGCCAGGAGACAGAGCCTCATGCCTGGTTACAAGGTGCGATTGTGGTAGCACTTAGGGAGACAGCCCACAACCCCACTGTGCAAGGTGCTGTACAAACACAGAATAAAAAAGACAGTCTCTCCCCATTGTACTCAGGTTAGGGTGTCCCGATTAGGGACAGTCCTGATTTTTGGATCATTTTCATACCGTGTTTCCCCGAAAATAAGACAGTGTCTTATATTAATTTTTGCTCCCAAAATTACATTACATTATATTCCAGCGAGAGGCAAAACTTGAAGTACGTCTTATTTTCGGGGGATGTCTTACTTTTGGGGAAACAGGGTATATAGGCTCCTATTGCTCCCCATCCCTTGTCCCGATTTTTTCACACTTGCTGTCTGGTGCCCCTAACTCAGGTTCTTCTATTGCACTCATCACTGTGGTATCATAGAATCATAGGGCTAGAAGGGACCGCCAAGATGCAGGATTTGTTGTGTCTAAACCATCCCAGATAGATGCTATCCAGTCTCCTTTGGAAAACCTCCAGTGAAGGAGCTTCCACGACCTCCCGAGGTGTCCGCTCCATTGGCCGGCTGCTCTTACAGTGAGGAAGTTTTTCCTGAGCTTTAATCTAAATCTCCTGTGCTGGAGTTTGACACCAGAAGAACCTGTGCGTTTTCTGCTTGTGTAAAGCCCTGTGGGTTTTGTAAGATCTCTGTTTAACTCCCAGCCCTGACAGTCAGCGCCTGGGCGCAGAGCCCCCTCTGTGTCATATTCTTGCTGTCAGACCATGCTGGCTGACTCTGCCCCTTTAATTGTCTTAAAGCTGCTAGCAATCTCTTTAAAGCTTCCCCAAGCAGCTTAAGCGTGATATCGCTAACGGGAGCAGCCCAGGCAGTGTCAGGGGCAAGTGAGATGGGCATTATTATTATTATCGTTGGTGCTTCAAATGTAGGCCCCATGTTGGCATTTCGGCAGCCCGCCCACTCAGCCCCTGTGGAGAGCTATGAGGTGATAGGCAAGCGACCAGGCGAGGAAGGCCTTACGCTTCTGCAAGCGATGGCGAGAGCAGGTCGTGGTCCGAGCTGATGGGACGTCCCGAGGGGGAACTCGGTATGCAGCGTGGGCATGCCGGGGTCAGGAGGAAACTTTGCCGCTGGTCATGCCAAACAAGATTTGTCATACAAACAAATCCCAATAGGTGGGAACTGCCTTTTCTTCCTGCCTGCTCCTCCCCAGAGCGGCTTGCTGGTTGCGCCTAGTTTTCATAGAGCGGAGCAAGGTGTGGCGGCTGCATCGGGATGGAGCAGTGCATTGTGGGTTATGTAGTCTCCGCAGGCCGCATTTGTGCGCTGAAGAATTCCTCTGCTTGTGTCCTCTTGCTCTGGCCACCACCGGCGGCTGCTGCTACCTTTGTTGTCGCCCGTTCAATAGCCACTCTGTCTTGTATGTGACTGTAAACTACATCCTGGGGGAGGACAAGAGGGAGGGAGAGCACCGCTCGCGAGCCGTCATGATTTCCACGGAAAGCGGAGCGCAGAGTTCTTCGTCTGCGTGGGCGCTCGCAGGGTTAGTTTGTATCTTGTAAGATGGAGACAGCGTTTCTTAACTGCTCTGGTTAAAGGCATTTCATCCACCAAACTGAATAATTCATGCAGGCTTATAAATATACAAACTTACATCCAGCCCTCCCCTTCCCCGTGGGACCCAGATCACTGATAAATACGGCACTTACATCCTGCAAGACTTCACTTCCCCAGCAGAACCTGTAGTAGTGAGGGGAAGTGACGGATGTTCCTCTCGCAGGGAGATGAAAGCAAATGCATTTGCCTTTTGGAGCTGGGAGCTGCTGGTGGATAGGGGAGGGAAATAGGCAATGGAATAGCAAAATAGTACTTCTGCCTGTGCCTGGGGTGCTTTTTTACTGTGCTTTGTGTGGCCTGGTTCTTTGCAGTTGCTTTTCTTTTACCTGCACCACTCCCATCGGAACAGCGATTTCTCTTCTGCTGGGCCCCGCGTGAGGCGGCAGGAGAGACCTTCTCTCGGGAATCAGACATATCCTTGCAGTCCTCCAGCTGGAAATGGGTTTCTTCCGCCAGGGTGTCTCAACAGGCTGCAGGACTAAGAGCGGCAGGGGACACGCAGCTTTCCACCTCCTGCAACACTGGCTCCGCTCTGGACCAGGGCAGGAGGGGGAGAAAGTTACTCCCCTTGATGGCTGTTTGGCCCTGTGTGAAATGAGTTACCGGGTCCCAGGCCAGGCATGCAGTTGGCACTGATTAGTGGTGGGTGCTGGGGAAGAAGAAGCAGTTTGCGCCATTAGCCGGAGTCCTTCCAGGGAGGAGTAAAGCCTCCTGGGGCCCGGTCCAAGGTCAGTGGGAGTCTCTCTGCTGGCAGGGGGCAGTGGGTGGGGAAGGGAGCCTGCCACAGTCCCCGCTGTGCTTTGCCTGGAGACCCTCCTTCCATTTAAAGCCAAACTCTGTAGAGGACGAGCCCCTGGTTTGCTCCTTTGAGTCTCTCAGGGATGCAAATGGAACGTTCCCACGCTGGGAGAGGGGCTCAGTGCACGTACCTGGCCAGGTGGCTCCGACTTGGAAGATCATCCTTGTGCCACTTCAAAAAAACCCTTCCTCTTAGCTTGGGGCACCTGTATGCCCTCAAATCTCCTAGCAGCAGCACCTCCAGGCCAGTCCTGCAGGGGGGAAACGCCTTGCACTGCGGCTCCCTTCCAAACTGAGGCAGCTTCCAGAACGCGGGTCCCTCCGCTGTGAACTCCCTGTCGCTGGCTTGCTCAGGATTTGGTCCATGGTCTGCATTTTTCCTGCTGTGATGCACCACAGGGAGAGAAGGGGAGTGTGGCTAGCCAGGACCCAAGTCATCCAGGGCTCTCTAGCCCAGCCCAGCCCTCGTGTTGCAGGTGGGATACCAGTCTCTGTCTGTCTACACCGCAGGCGGGAGGGGTGTTCACAGCATGTGTAGACAGAGCTTTGCTCATGCTGGCTCAGGTACCTATAGCAGCGAAGCTGCGGCAGTGTGGGTGACTGCATCAGGTAGTGGCCCGAGGAGGTACCCAGGGTCCTGGCTGGGCTTGTACTCAGGTGTCCCGTGCCACCACCTGTGCTGCTGTAGCTTCACTGCTAGTTTTAGCGAGCTGGCTAGGTCAGAGCTAGCTTGGGAGTGTGTTCACGTGTTGGGATCACACCCCTTGGCACTCACAGAGACCATCCTGGGTGCTGATCGGCGAGCAAGGCTCTCTTCGGCCAATGAGGTGCTTCCAAAGGACCCCAGCAGCCCTCAGCCAGGTGGCCATCCCCAGGGTTCATCTCATCAAATCCACACAGCTGGCGTTTCCATGGCAATGCCCAGCTGTGTGTTGGAGTGAGGCTCCGCCCCCTCACTGATTCTTTCTCTTCCTGTCTTTTTTTTAAATGCACCCAAATCCTCCTCTGCTAAAAACCCAGCCCCCCAGGTTCTCAGTCAGGGAGTGCCCTGTATTTCTGAAGAGACCATGCCGGTCCCCTGGTAGATATCCATGCCCCGGACGATGCATTTAATCGGGTCCGCGGGCCACTTCTGCAAACAGCCAATTCGTGGATTGCCCATCCTGAGTACAGCTGGTTCTCAGCCACCCCAAGACATGGGGCTTCCCACAGACCTCAGGAGTTCTGAAGGCTTTTCCGTAGGCCACTTGTGTGCTCAGCGAGGGGTCTTGGCAGGGGAGCAATCCTTGTATTGCAGCCCCAGGGTAACTGGAGACCGGCACAGTTGCTTTCTCTTCAGTTTGTTGATCTCAGTGGTAAGACCCACCCCCACCAGCAGCATCTTCCTGGTTGTTTCCCTGTCACCACGGAGGTGTCTGTTCTTTCTTTCCCAGCTGTTTCACAGTGCTCTGCAGGCACGGAGCAGTCCACAGCCCTGGCTCACCCTTGAAGCTCGCCCCTTCTCCCCACTTACTGAGCCACTTCCTCGTTAGCCCAGCAATTGCCACCCAATGTCAGGAATCCCCAACAGAGACTGGGGTTGGCTTCAGTGGAGCCTGCACTCCTCCCAGTTCCTCCCAGTGCTGCAGCCACACCGACCCAGAACCCCAGTGCTCGCTTAGTCAGAGCTAAGCTGGCCAAAGGCCTGGAGACCACAGCGGAAGGGACCAGTCCTGCACTGGTCCCTGGGAGGTGGGGCGAGATCACCTGAGAGGGCCATGGGGCTTGCTACCTGTGACTGTTTATCATGGAGTCCCCCCACCTAGAGACTTAAGAAATGCATTGGGGAAACTGAGGCACCCTCACAATATCCAGAGGAAACATTACGAACAGTCCCACCCTGTCGCACTGTTCCCGAGCACCTTGCCATCGTTAATGCGTTCACCCGCCCAGTGCCTCTAATTGCCTGGGGTTACAGAGGGAGGGAGCGTACCCCTGAGCCAGGAATTGAACCCAGATCCTCTGCGTCTCAGCTCGGGGCCCACCCTCCCTGCCCGAAGGGGACCACACTTCTGTGCAGTGACACACCCGCGGAGGTTGCTCAGGAAGTAATCCGCGGGTAGAGGCGCTAACTGGAAGGGAGGGGTGCACGGCCGGAGCTGTGATGGGGAACGCAGCCTGCAGGCCTGTGCGTGAGATCAGCTTTACCACAGGATCCCACAGCCCCCTCTGGACTGGCCCCTGTCCGGCTCGGCAGGGCCTTGGACTGGCAGCGCCCTACTATTGCCAGAGAAAGACCCTTGTGCTCTCTGCTGATCCTTCCCCGACAGGTCTGGAAGAGCTGTTCCTCCGGTGAGCTGCGCTGGGAGCTGGGAGAAGCTGGCGGCCCAGTAAAGTTGTCCCGGGCCGGCTCAGTGTCCCGCCTCCTCAGAGACCCGCAGGTAGTTCGACTTGGCAGTTGGAGCCGCGCACAGAACTGGAGCGAGCGAGAGAGGGCGGGGGTGGCGTTGTGCCACGGGAGGGAACGTAAATAGTGTAGTAGGTGCGAGCTAATGTTATTCCAAAGCGTGAGCTGCCTGCGCTGCGAACACGCGGCCTTGCCCTGTTTCCACTGGATCCCAGCCCCAGGAAAACCAGCCCCGTCCCTTCCCCTCGCTGCCCACCCCAACGCTCCGCAATCTTCGGGGCTGGTTTCCCATGTGCAGAGAGCCCCTCTTCTGTTTTCACAGGGAAGATTTGATAACTTAGCCCTGTTAGCTGGATAACGTCCTCTTCGTAAGGGGTTTAATAAATCAGATTTTAAAAAATCCCTTCGTGAATCAACATGGGTTGCCATGGTGACCCGGGGCCCGGTTTAGCGTGCAGAGTGAAATACTTTAGTTCAGCGACGCATCTGGGGCACGGCGAACGGCTGGCGGGCGCGGGGCGTAATTCCCCGGCGTCCAGAAGGAATTAGACTGGCTGAAAGGTGCGTGGACGGAAACTCCAGAGCTTGGCGGCAAGTTGTTTTTCTCCTCTCCAGATCAACGTATGGGATAATTGCAGGGACTTGGCAGTCTTACATAAACACTCCTCACTTCTGCTCCCTGTCTGGGCACCGCGGCATCAGGAGAAAAGAGAGAGGATTTCTGTTGTCCTGGCTGAGGGCTGGGTGTGTGGCAGGGATGTAGGACCCCCAGGAAGTGCCGGCTCTGTGTCAGATGATGTTTAGCTAGGGTGTTGCCACTGTTGTCTCTTCGTCCCCCCTCCATATCCAGTCCCAAGAAGTCCTCAGCTCTTAGCTATCTTCCACGTGGCTCTGCCCAAATAAGGAAAAGGGATGAAGGGGTCAATGGAAAACTCCACTTGCTGGTGTCTGTGGCTTTGCTAAGGAAACTTGTTGCTCACGGGTAACTGAGGGAAGCAGACTGACTGACTTTCCGGGAATGGCCTGGCCAGTTGGTCCTGCCGGCTGGTTGCCCGATTTGAAAACCCACCACCACTTCCGCTGGCCACAGGCTTTTGGCTGGTGCCCAGCACATCCCGGCTGCTTCAGGAGGAAGGCGTCTCCGCAGGGAGCACCGATATTTGAAGGGGTTGTACTTGAGTCCCTTGTACTTGATTTCTGGCTGCCCAAAGCTGCTGTTCCATGAACCAGCTGGCTCCAGAGCCTGTGTTTGCTGTAACGAGCCAAGGGGAGGTCAAGCCAGCGTCTCTTTCCAAGACACTTCCACGTGTGTGTTACTCTTGTGAGGAAGTCCGTGCTCCTGGCTGCTGAGAGCTGCCGTGCTGTTGTGTGCGTGTCCAGGGCAGGGGCGTGTCGGCCCCCTGTTAACTGTGCAGGGCCTCAGGACTTCAGTGTGTGGGCCCCAGGGGCTGCCCGGGAATGACGGGGAATCCTCCGTGCTCATTGGCCGGTGGCAAGCACCAGTACGTGACGAGGAAAGATAGACTAACTCTGTCCTGGTCTATGCAGCTCGGGCTTCTGCAGTGGAGGTTAATGGGAAATGTGGCCTCAAAAGAAGCCAACATAGTCCCGAGTATGGGACTTGGAGCCAGGATTCCTGGGTTCTTTCGTGGCTCTGTGGCTGACTTGTGTGACCTTAGACCACGTCCCTGCCCTAGCGCTCTCAGAGTAGGCCCCTTCCTCCACGTAGAGTGTTCAGAGAAGCATCTTCCTTGGAGGAAGGGTCTGTTTGGAAATCTGTCCTGTTCTGTCTCTCTGATGAGAGCTCCTCTCCATTGTGGCTGGCAGTTAATTCTGGGTTTCTTGCCTGCGTTTGATCCCCTTAATAATCTCCCCTGATAACAGTATTTAATAAAACCAGGCTAATGTGGCGTAGTTAGGAGATGTCAGACGTTTTACAGTTCAGTTTTCATGCTGTAGAAGGCAGGGCACCAGCAAGTCCAGCCGTGGCGTGGTACACACAGAGCGTGCTGGGGTGATCGGATGCAGGAAAACCACTAGGGACCGTCCCAGGGTATCGTTCTTACAGATAAACTTTCTGGGGCGGGGGCCGTTTCCCTTCCTTGCCCTGTAAAGCTGCTAGCACTCTGTAGGGGCTGGAAACGTAACTAACACTAGTGATATAAAGCGCCTCTCTTAACTGCCGTGGGCACCCAGCAATAGGAGACCTTGAAGCACACACAGCAGATCTAATCTAAAGGGACATCCATGAGGTTCCTCAACCCACCCTAGAGAGGGAAAACCAACCCCCTCCCATCTGTTACAGGGATTCCAGACGTCTCTCCAGCATAGTACGGCGGGCCCAAGGTGGGCTCCCGCTACTGGATTGCTGAGGCTAGGGCCTGCCTGCAGTTAGCAGTGAAAAACATCTGGCTCATGAGAGGAACTAAAGCGACGCATTCATGTTCTGGTCATGGCGCTGCTAGGGAGCCATCACAGAACAGGGAGGTACCAGCCTATCTCTAGGGACCTGATTCCAAATTTACAGAGGGGTCTTTCCGGGGGGATCATTTTGAAAGCCCTACATCCACTCCTGGGGCTTTCCGGGCTAGAAAGATGTCACGTCAACAAGGCACAGGGAATTTGGAGAAGAGGGACAAAGTGAGGAAAGAGCTGGTGAGATTGACTCCTGCGGAGAGCTTAGTAGTTGCTCACAAGGGTCCCTTTGGGGACTGTACAACCTGTGATAGTTTGGCTGTATAACCTGTGATGGTTCCGTGTCCCTAGCCTGCCCAGTTAACGCCGATGATCATTGGGTTACAAAGATGCCTTCCCCCCATAGCAGGTGCTGTGTGATGACTGCAGACAGCAAACACCACTGGAAACAGGTAGAGATGCAGAACGGGGCTTCTCGCTTTGATTGGCTGTCTGTTTACTAATCCGCTTCCAAGGGCTGGCTGGGATGAAGGGTGTAAACACCACGGGGCCGGGTGGAAGGGAGTGAGATTTAGGGAATGCCTCCAGCAGTGCGATCTCAGAGCACTGAATGCCCTTCCAGGGAGAGCCAGGTGTGGCCGTGTGCTGTGCGGAGCGGTCCTGCCCTGCCAGTCGACTGGCTCAGTGTTTAACCCGGCCACTCATTCCCATCTCTCCCGCCTGCGAGTGCTGGCTGCGTCCGGGCTCCATGCTGTTCGTCAGAAGGATGCTGCTCAGCTCGCTGCCGTACTTAATGATGTGTCAACGTTTCCCTTATAAACCTCTTGGTGGGGTTTATAACCTGACTGGGAAGTCTTGTTCCAGGATGGAGCTTGGCAGGCTGGGGACACTCCCGCGTGCCAAGTTCCAGCCTGGCCGGGAATTATTACTCAGCCTGGGGTGACATGGATTTATTTGATAGGGTTTGCCTCTCTATTTGGCCATTCTGAAGTTGTAAACACGAACCCTCCGCTCCCCTCCAGCAGCTTCCTCCGCCGCGGCCCCAGCCAATGCTGGGAATCCGAATGTGGCAAGGGCTGGCTAGTCGACTAGTTCCCGATCCATCAGCACCAGGGCTTCACTGTGAGTCTAGTGCCAGTGAATGGCGCTCGAGTGCCAGCCCTCAACACTGGCGCCCTTTAGTTATCACCAGAACCAGGGATGGGCCAGGCCCAAAGCCCAGGGTCTGAGCAAAACCGACCTTTGGGTGATTCCCGGTCCCGGTCGCCTGCTAGCTCTGAACTAAAGACCCGGCTCCTGCAAAATCTAGGCTCATATGGTGCATCTCCCCACCACGCAGGGCTGCCCCCCGTACTGCCCCTGCCAGGGCTCCTCCGTGAGGGGCAGCAAGTTCAGTCAGACCTCGGCCTCTTTGCTGAGACTTCCAGTGAGGGGTCCTGCTAATGCCTGCCATGGCGGTCTAGCTAGGAACTCACGTGACGCCCATCACGTGGCCCGAGCATCGCCAGGTGGGGTCTGTGGAGGCCACTGAAGAGGCCTGAGAATCCCCAGCTTGTTGGACGCAGATGTATCAAAGAGCTGGCTCTGTTCCACCGCTGCCAGAGACGGGGGGAGAGAGCACTTCTCCCCCCATGCGCTGCTGAAAGCCCCCTGCTTCCTTGGCAGGTGTGGGGAGCCGTGGAGATCTGAGGGCACAGTAGACAGTGTGGGGACAGGGAAAGAGGTTCAGTGACTCAGGTGTCAATGCCAGGGCTGCTGGGGGCTTGCCTGGGGTGGGGGTTCTGCGTGGATCTGAAGTGGTAACCCCCAGGCCCCCCCCATCCTCTTCCCTCTCGCCTGTGTCTTTTCCTTTCGACACCTGAGAAGTGGCCCAGAAGCTCAGCTTCCTGGCTATTCTGTGTCCCGCGAGGGGCCCTCTGGGGGACACGGAGCAGGGGTGGCTCTGGCAGATCCAGGCCTCGGGTACCCAGAGAAGAGAGTCGCCATAGACACGTGACCAGAGAGTGATGCCTGCAGCCATTTGAACACCCTCATGGAGGTGCAGTGTGGGCACATTTTTCCTTGAGGCATCAGCTGGAGCAGGGGCGGGGGCAGGGGGGCTGAGCTAACAAAGGGCACATCCATTAGCATAGTGTGCCGTGGGGAGATGATGGTGTCATGGCTAGAGCCGGGGGCTAGGAACCAGGACTCCTGGGTGCTGTTCCCGGCCCTGCCAATCACTCGCAGGCCACGTCGCATCTCTTCCCCAGCGTGGAAAGAACTCCAGCAATGTAAACCAGACACGCTTTGCACGTTCCAGAGCAGCCCCGGTGGTTTCTCGGGTGGCTGAGCAGGGGCCCGGTTTGGATGGTTCCTGGGAATGGGTCTGTGGTGTGCAGAGCGAAGAGCTCCCAGGGACGTTCGGTTTGAGGTCCCTCCAGAAAGGCAGCAAGAATCTCCGTGTGGAGGAGACGGGCGTAAAGGCTCCCCCCCACCGCCCAGTGTGGTGATTGCTGGCTGCTTTATCTCTAGGCTGCCTCCTCCCTGCTCTCAGATGCCTTAGTTGCCCAGAGGCCTTGCTCTGTGCTAGGGTGGGCCCCGGGCCTTGACTCTCCCTGCATCCCTGTGGTGCTCTGTACGGATGTTGAAACCTTTATCACCATCTCGATTCTGCTTGTGGTTCCTAAAGATCCCGGGGCATTTTTGCAGGAGTAGGGAATGGTAACCTCAGAATGCTGGCTGAACTCAGGCCTTTGTTTCCCTAAGTCACTCCCCCCGGTTAGTTTCAATTAAATACAGGATTCCGGACTTCCTGGCGTAAGCTGCTGGGTGAGGCTGATGTGGTTTGCCAAGTAGCCACTGTGTTTTAGCAGTGGATGAAGGGACCTCTGGAGTGCGAGTCTGCCCAGATCTTTTGACAGCTGTCGTTTATGGGTGTATGCTGCCGCTGCCCTCTGCTGGACTGAATTAAAACTGCTCAGCCGTGTGTCATAAGGCCTGTACAGTTGGCTGCTGCTTTGTAGCAACATAAGGATTGCCAGATGGGATCAGACCCGAGGTCCATTGGGCCATTCTGCTCTGTCAAGCAGTGGCTAGCACCAGATGCTGCAGAGGAAGAAGGTGTAAGGATGCTGACGTGAGTCTTGAAGCGCAAGGTTTAATATCCCATCACACTGATTCACATCAACTGTAACGACTCTGCTTACGCCTATTACCCAGATCAGTGTCCTGTCCCTCTGGAGACCTTGTGATGGGCTCGGTCTCAGGGACCGAATCTCAACCGGGTTCTCCAGCGGCTCAGGCAGGAGTGTTGGACCTGTGCCCTGGGGTTCCACGTGCTCGCAGCGTCCGGAGGGTGACCCCCATGTAAAGTCCTCGGTGGTTGTGTTGTCATGTCCTGTATTCATGATGGCAGGAGCAGCTCCACCCAGCGCACCTCCTGCCCACAGGGTGCCGGGGAGCAGTGTCCTGCACCGTACAAAGCAGATGGTGGAAGTCAAGATTCACTTGAGTCAGCTGGACACTTGCTCTACATCATGGAGAGGCAGGGCTGGAGGGACCTCACGGGGTCCCTCCCACCTACGGAGGCAGGATGCGGTGCAGACCTAGAGACCGTCCCTAGGAAGCTCAGGGCAGTGGGGCGGGTGTGTGCCGTACAGTCGCTGGTGTTATGGGATGGGTCAGTGTCAGTCTCTGCTTCTGGTCGGTTTCACTTTCCTGTTCCTGTCTTTGTTGCTGCCTTGGCCTTCCCAGGGGAAAGGGTCAAATCAGGCCCCTGCCCCCTCCTGGTTTTTTAGGGTGGCTCAAACCCATTGAATCTACCTGGCAGCGCCCTGTGCAGTGAGGAAGGGGCCGTCTCCACTCCCCCTCTCCCGGTTCAGAGCTGGCTGCTGTCGCTTCTTTGATGAGAGGTGAGATTGATTTGCCTATTGTTGAACGTTCTTATAAACCCAGCTCTGCACCCACTTCCCCGTGCCAGGAAGCTAAAGGTGCCTTTCACGAGTGTTTTAAAAACCATTGGGAGAGCATTAAGAGCTAACTTGATCATATTTAATGGCTGATCTATATTAGTGCAGAACTTGGATCCGGTGTGCAAAAAAGCTTTACAGATCAAAAGCTGCTCTTTCCCTCTGCCCGGGAAGTGTCCCGTGTGTTCCCTGTGCTCACAAAGCTACGATGCTATTCAGTCCAGGGAGGGATTCATGTTTCTGGGTAGGAAATGCCGCAGTCAGTGTAGTTTCCTTCACAATTGCATGCCCCGGATGGATGAGAGGACCCATGGGACAGGGGAGGTCAATGGAATCTGTGAATTCTCTTCTACATCCAGTGTGTTGCAATGTCTGATTAATGCACACACGAGGGGGAAAGGACGCTCTTGAAGTTAAAACACCGGCTCAGGAGTCAGGACTCCTACCGTAGGTTCTGTCCCCAGATTTTCCGTGTGGCCTTGGGCAAGTCACTTACAGCCCGATCATGTGAGGGTTAAATACTGGGCACTCTGGAGCCAGCCTACCTGCAGGATCAGGCTTCAAATTCTTCAGGCTCTGTGCCTCAGTTTCCCCAGGGGAATGATGCGCGTCTACCTCCTTCATTCAGTGACATTTGTAAAGTGCTGTGAGATCCTTTGATCTGGGCAAAGCGTTGCTCTTGCTTACTGTATCCCAGAGAGGAAGGTCAGTCATTCACACTGGGGCAACCCTTAGGCACGGCACCTGTGTTGCAGTCATCCAGGGGCATTCCTCTACCACCCACGTCCCCTTTTACACTGAAATATCTCCCGGACACCCCTCCTCCAGGCTCCAAATCCGCTCTCTGTGGTTTAGTCCCTATCTCTTCATGGCAGAGGAGAATGGCCGGCGAATCCCTCGCCTGATGAGGGAGTGATATGGGGTATGGATTTTGCTGTACATCTCTGAATGAAAGAGATCTTTAAAGCAGTAATGAAATGTTAATAGTATTTTCAAACTCGGCTATGAAAGAGAAAATGATCTGTTTAAAGCCAGCCTCCGCATTGACAGAAGCAATCAGGCTGAAAAATTAGAGTCTATGGTCCCCAGAGCACCAGCCTCCTCGCTCCTGCGCTGGAACGCCTCAAGAGTAAGGTCACATTCAACTTGCCACCACATTCCTATCGCTAACCTCTCATGAATACAGTGGCATGAAAGCTTTCAGCTGCTGTTCCAGGGGAAGGAGTTGTTTAGGGAGTGTGTGTGCATCATTGCCTTCTAGTGGATGGGATGAGAATTGCTCAACTATGTGTCATATGCCCCATACTGCGTATGAGAGATTTTCTGTTGTCTCCAGTGGTAGGAGCCTGTGCTTTGGGAACATCAGGATTTGGATTCTATCCCCGTGTCCACCAGGAACCCCCTGTGCTGCTTTGGAGACGCTGTGGGCGACATCTGGCCTGTGGGATCGCCCTGCCCGTCCCCTGAGCTCCTGGCTGGGGAGGCCCCCCCGGCCCTTCCCCTGCCTTCCCCCCTCCTCCGCAGCCATCCCGCTGTGCGGGTAGCGTCCAGAGGCTGGGGAGAGAGGGGGGATGGCACGCTCCTGCGGGGCAGCACAGTAGCATGTCTAGCTCTGTCCAGCTGCCACTCTTGGTGCCATGGCAAGGGGGTGGGGAGCAGGGGGGTTGAATAAGGGGCAGGGAATCCCGGGGGGCAGTCAGGAGACAAGGAGTAGGGGAGCTTAAATAGGGGGTGGGGTCTCGGGGGTGGTTAGGAGTGGAGGGTCTCTGGAGGGGGCGATCAAGGGACAAGAAGCAGGTGGAGGGGTTGGATAGGACATAGGGTCCTGGGGGGCAAGTGGGGGTGGGGTCTCTGGAGGGGGTGGTCAGTGGAGAAGGAGCAGGGGTTTGGGGATAGGTTGGGAGTTCTGAGGGGGGCAGTCAGGGGGCGGGAAGTGGGAGGGGGTCAGATACGGGGCAGGGCCAGGCTGTTTGGGGAGGCACAGCCTTCCCTACCCGACCCTCCGTAGAATTTTGCAACCCCAATGTGGCACTTGGGCCAAAAAGTTTGCCCACCCCTGAGCTAGAGGTGGGAGGGAGGGAGGGAGGGGGGTTTTGTCTTTGCTTGGTTCCAGTCAGGTTCAGAAGCATCCCTCAAGCTGCTCCCCGGGAATATTCTCCGCTCTCAGCGTGCAGGGGAAGGGGAGGAATGGGGAGCAGGGCTGCCCAGAGGGAACCCCTTTCCCTGCCCCGTTGCACGCAGAAGGCCACGTTGGGAGATCGCTCCCTGCATGGCTCTCTGGAAACTCCACCAGGACGGAGGACCCTGGGCCATCGCGGTGAGTGCTAGCCGCGGTGTGAGGTCTGGGCTCTCTCATCTGGTATTCTGGTCCGACTCTGGAACTCGCTGGCTGCTTTTGGATCCAGACGTGCTCTGTCTCTTCGGTTCGGTTCTGTTCTCCGGAGGGTCTTATCCCGCCCGTATCGCTCCTGCGTCTGAGCGCCTGCCAGCCGTGCGTTAGTGATGTGACGAACATCTGTCACGGGTGGTTTGTTCTCTCTCATCCTCCGTCCAGGGGGCGAATGCTGCGTGCAGCAGAGTGGTTTGCTTCGGGCAGAGTCTCTTCTCTGTGTGTATGCAGGGCCGAGATGGGCCAGTGGCTCTCGGCGCGGGAGGTGGCGAGGTTAGGGATGGGCCTTTGTGGAGTTCGGTCCACAGCCTGGGACCAGCTCCTGTGGTCTCCCACACAGATGTAGCCGTTGACCGCAGCTCTTTTAAATACCCTGGGCCCTGGCTTGAAGAGAATGCCTGAGGCCTTGTGCTTGATTCAGTGCTTTGGGAAGCCAGTGTTGAGAGCGGAGGAGAGGCCTGACGTGCTTGCGGTAGCCTGTGGTGCCGAGGAGCCGTTCGGTATGGTATTTTCCATCTGTAATATTGTAATGAATTGGCCAGTGTGTCTGCCTCCCCGCTGCTGTCTGCTGGATGGAATCAGAACTACTCAGCTGTGTGTCAGAGGCTCTGTACTGCGAAAAGCCAGTGGAGATTCTTCTTGAACCTGAGTGGTAGGCGTCCAGCCTTGTGGAGTAGGAGGAACTGAGCTTGGAGCCCCACACTTGCAGCGATATCCCATGTAGCTACAGTGTGCAATATAGTGACACCTGTGATGTTCCTAGTTAACCCGGCTTTTGCATTTATACCCCGCTGCTTCCGTCCAAGCGCCCTGGAGACTGGTAACAGCTGCGTGTAGGGAGAACGAGTCCCCCTGGGGGTAGAACAGAGTGGCTGCTCAGTAGTTTGCCCGGTGATGCTGCCCAATGTTTCAAGGCGTTCCCATGTGTCTCTGTAGTGAGTCCAAAGACTTAACTAGCCTAAGTGTAGTTGATTTCAGCCCCTGTGCCTTTAAGAGAGGCTGCCTTCCCCAGTCCATGGCCGTGTGCAGCTGTGGCCTGGGGACTGGTCTCTCATTTCAGTAGCACTGGGCATGGAGTGGAGCAGCTGATGAGTTCCAGATGAGGATGTTAGGAGCTTGGCAAGGAGCCGCCTTCCTCCTCCTCCTCCTAAATGATTCAGAAATAGATTTGGTACGTTCGTGTTCGAGCTGTTTGACAAAATTAAGCAGCTGCCCTCGCAGCTCCTGCATTGCAGTTGCCTGTTTACAGTGTGTATTCCTCAAAGGCTTCCGCGCGATTCATCAGCAGCTATTCTTAAATCTCTCTCCTTTCCAGGGATCGCAAATCCTGGGATTGTTTCAGACAAAAATAATGTGGACTAAGCAATTCCATCGACAGCTCTATGGCAGGAATTCAGGCGATCTGTTCTGCGGAACACCGCGCAACCCTACTTGATCCCCCTACAATCGGTACTGAGCTGGAAACCAGTGAGGCTGCCTTACTGGAACCAGTCAGAGCTTTGCTGCTCACACAGAACCTTAATTAGCTCTTAAATGGAAGAACGATACCCAGGGCTAATTAGGTGCTTATGATCCATCAGACTCCCTGTGCTTTGAGCCTGTCCCATTGCATTGTCGTTATGTGTCACCGCTGGCTGGGAGTCATTTATTTCTAATGTCCTGGCCTAACTCCAACTCTGGTAATTACATCCTGTCAGATTCCCCCAGCAGTTTCTAGTAGTTCTGAGATTCCTCTTCACTTCCTGCTCCAAACTGTGACTGTGGTGTTGTTGAGGGCTGTTAGACACCTGCTGTACTCCACCCAAGAGGCTGCTGCATTTTGGAGGTGGGTTTAGTAAGGTAATGAACGAAAGGGGACAGGATGGAAGCGTACATGATAACTAACGATCTAGAGAAAGCAAATTGGGTGAGCCTATTTCCCCTCTTTTCATTATTCAAGAACAAGGGGACATCTTGAGGAAATTGAAAGGTTACAATGGGGTCCCAGCCTATGCCTGGGACTCCTAGGAGCCGCAGCAACGCTTCCTGTTATAATTAGCATTATTTATTTATATTTTTACACAAAGCAAAAGTAACCTGCGGAACTCACTCCCACAATATGTACTGGAGGCCAGGACCTCTGGAAAGACTGGACATCGATATGGATAATGTGAATGCACACAACAAAAAATACAAGGGCTATAAGCCCTCATGCTTCAGGGCGTAATTCTGTCTCTACCTGCGGGGATTGGGAAGGAGCTTTCCCTGGGGGCAGGTTAATCAGCCGCCGCTATTGTGAGGTTCGTGCAACTTCTTCCAAGGTGTCGGGCGGCAGCTGCCTTCTGGGACAGGATAGCGGGCTAATTACACTGTGGGTCTGGTCCATTGTGGCAATTCCTATGAAAACACATTGGGACTCTTCCGGGCGGAGCAGGGTGTAGAACTGGAAGAATTAAATAGCTATCTGTCCCGGAGTGCCCGGGCGATGGTCTGGAACCGCTCCCTAGGAAGCCAGACAGGACTTCTGGGGAAGTATCTCCTGTCCTCTCTGTTTCCAAGGCCAGGAGCTTCATGGGTACCCACTTCCACCTTCCTGGAGCATTCAGCACCTTCTGCCCCTCTGTGCACTTCCCCCAGTGAGCCCGCCTGGGCGGGGTCCTGGGGAGCCCATGGATTCTGCACCCCACTCCACAGTCAGACGTGACTCTCAGCCAGCCAGTAAAATGGGTTTATTCGATGACAGGGACATAATCTAGGTAGAGCGAAGGCGACCCCTCTGCTGGGTCCATTTTGGGGGCACAGGGAGGCCAGACCCTGCCTGGGCCTGCCTCCCTTCTCACCAGCCGGCTTCCTATTCAAACTCCTCTCTCCACCCAGCTCCAGACTCCAAACTCAAACTCACTCTCTCCAGCCCCTCCTCCCGCCTGGCTCAGTCAGGTCAGGTGACCTCCCTCCCCCGCTTGGGGTCAGATTACAGCTTCAGGTATGGACACCTGCAGAGAGGCTCTACTTTACATCAGCTACACATTCTTATCCCTTCACATAGACGCTCAAGAAATGCATAGGGGAAACTGAGGCACATGCAGTATTCCTACTCCGTCACACTATCCCTTTGTGGCGTCTCGCCTGACATAGCAGATGCTCCTTTCTGTTGGCTTACCTGGGGCTGGATTTCCATTTCTGAAGAGCATCGTGCCTCACCACTAAGCAATACTGTCTTTGCCTCCCTCTCTGTTTTGGGGTGCACATACCTTCTGCACCTCCACGCTGGCTGCCGCAGTGACCTGCGCACTGAGTCAAAGGGGTTTAATTTCCTCCCTTCTGATTTTGGGGCCTTTTGGGGCCAGAGAAAGCCCAGTTCATAGTCTGATCCCTTTGCCGGCGGGTGTCTGCGGCCCGAGGGGCAGATAACATTCTTGTTCTGATTGCTTTATGGCTGCCTTCAGTTGTGTTCCTGGGGCCAGCCAGGGGGCACGGTTCTGGCTGGCTCTGATGCCCGGGGTTTAGGCTGGGCATGAGGAGCCTTGGAGGTGCTCTCCCTCTGCCCTGGGACCAAGGAATTCACAGCTTCCCTGAAGGGCTTGTTTGGGCTCTAAACTGCCGACGACTGAGGTCTAGGCCGGACAGCCTGGACAGTGGGGCTGTCTGCTGACTACACAGAATGGTTTGTTTGGGGTTGAGCAAGGGACCACAGGGGAGAATGCCGCAGGGATGCGTGTGGCGTTCGTAGGGCAGGGAGGACTAGAGCCTGTTCGCACTGCTACCCCTTAGTGCTGCTGTGGGCCAGGACCGGCAGAAGAGGCGAGTCCTCCCTCTTCCTGGTTATGCTGGGCCCAGGGATCTCCTTCTTCCCTGGAGGAATTGATTACCCACATGTCCCTCTGCATGCACCTTGCGATAGCCCAGCCTGCCTGGTCTTCGACCCAATCTCCTTCCGGCCCGGGCTGCGTCCCCACGCAGGTGCCCCTGCTGCTGTGTTGGTTGTAGTAGTTGGGGTTGATGTAGCTGGGTCGTTGCCAGCTGGGTAATGACGGATCGTTTGTGCTAGTTCTATTCCAGCTGGCTGACACAGTGCGATGCGTAACCAGGGTTTGATCGCAGGATCAGCAATGCAGAACTTGCCCGTTGCCATGGAGTTGGCTGTTAGTTTGGACACTCCGTTGTAATGTTCATCCGCAGACACCGTTCGCTCACGGCAGATGGAGAACTGATCCCCACCCCCGTGTAGTTCGAGGCTCTAAACTGGAAATATTTGATTTTTCCTGCCCTCGCCCCCAAATAAGTGCAACTAGTGGGGGGGGGGGGTCTTTCCTGCTTTGGTTCTGCGAAGATGGGATTTGCGCTGGGCACATGTTCCTCCCGCCGGACTGCAGAGCGAAATGAGCAAAGATCTCTCACCCGCAGGGAACCCTGTACTACTCTTAAAGTGGGTGTTTAGCTGGGTGTCCCGGGCTGCAAGCACAGGTGTGACCCGGACAGCCTGGGAGTGGGAGCCAGGCATGCTGGGAAAACCCAGGTGCAGGAGGAAGTGATGGGGGCAGTTCTGCCTTTGGGTCACTACCCAAGCCTGGTGCTAGGTGGCGCTGTCTTTCAGGTCGGGGTCCTGACTTGACTCAGGAAGATTCATGGCTCTTTTGGCACCACTCCCGGGGGTTAACTCAGTCCTGTTCAAATTCCACCCTGATGAAACGGTCTCCCTAAAGCCACCCCCCAGCTCTGAAGTTTGATTGGATACCTTATTCTTTTTCACTTGTTGCCTTACCTGTAGCATAATCTTGATCTGTGCAACTAAACAGCTACTATGTTCCAATCCAGAGGTGGCTGCATTTCAGCAGTGGGTGAAGCAACTAATATCTTGATCTCAGTGAAGGACTGTGGGACCTCTTCCGATGAAAGGTGCTGTAGAAACTCAAGATCCTGCTCCCCGTTCAGTCCCCGGTGCAGTGTCCGGGTAGCTGAATGCTGCTGGAAGTGGGATAAAGGGCCATTGCGCTCTCTGGAGCCCGGGAAGATCTCCCAGGAGAGGTGAAGTGCATTTTTGCCCATGCACGAAAACGTTCTGCTGCATACACGAAAGAGACTCTTGTGAGCTTCCCCTGCCCTGGGACCAGGCCTCACGGCAGCACATCACAGGGCCCCTGGATACAATGAGGCTTCTGTTCGCAGTTTGGCGGGGAGATCCCCTTCCTCCCTGGGCTTTCAATTACAAGTAGGTCCTGTAATTGTGCTCTCTCTCTCTCTCTCTCTCTCTCTCTCTCTCTCTCTCTCTCTCTCTCTCCCCCTCCCTCCCTCCCTCCCTGGGAGATGAGCCCTGCCCCGATCCTCCCCTCCTGCAACCCTGACGTTTTGGCTGTCCTGTCTAGCCAGTGCACAGAGCCGTGCGGTCTGCACTGACAGCGGTGTGGAAAGAGAGCTGCTCCAGTGACGTGGCAGCCACGGCTTGTCCTGGGATCGCTCAGTAAGCGTCCGGGATACGTGTTGCTTTGAGCACTGGTCCCTTCTCCTCGCCGGCTGCCGTCAATCCAAGTCTGATGTTTGCGCTGATAGGCGTGTTCTGCCGGTGGAATGGCCCAGCCCAGTCGCCTGCAGTCGCTGCAGGGCGTGGCTACCATCTTGGGTCAGTGCCAATCAGCGGGAAGCCCCGGCCTGAGTCTTCCTCCCATTACTGGACATCGCCCATAGGGAACAGTGATGGGGGCTGGGGACTTCCCTGCTGGCTGAGGCAATAGGAAAGGGAAAGTACCTTAAATTCTCTGCCAGTGACTAAAGTGGTGTTACAACCGTAGATAGTTTGGCCCAGCTGAGTAGAGGGCAATGGAAGAGCCTCTGTGGACTGGGCAGAGAGGGTTGTTTTGAGCGAGTGTGATGGAGTAGGAATACTGTGTGTGTGCCTCAGTTTCCCCTATGCATTTCTTAAGTGTCTATGTGAAGGAATAGGGGCTGATAGTGTTGCAAAGCAGAAAGACAGTGGAAGCAAGCAGGCAATGCCCTGTCCCTTCCCCCCACCTCTCTACCTCTGAACCTGTTGGGGAGAGGTCAGCTGACCTGCCTGGGGAAGCAAAGACACAGAGAAAGGAATGCAGGAGGGGTGGATGAGGACGTGAGAGTCTGGTTCTGGCTGGGGGCTGGAAGGAGCTGCAGGCAAGCTCTGCCTGGCTCTTGGGCCCCCAAAATGGACCCAGCGGAGGGGTCGCATTCACTCTACCTAGATTGATGTCAAGAATCAGAGAGGTAGCCGTGTTAGTCTGGAATAGCAGAGGGAACAAAGTCTTGTGGCACCTTAAAGACTAACTATAAAGTTTTGAAGCATAAGCTTTCGTGGGCTAATACCCACTTCGTCGGATGCAAGCAGTGGAAGTGTCCACTCTGACACATCCCTCTACCTAGATTATGTTCCTGTTATCGAATAAACCTCTGTTTTACTGGCTGAGAGTCACGTCTGACTGTGGATTTGGGGTGCAGGACCCTCTGGCTCCCCCCGGGAAGCCCCTCCCAGGCGGGCTCGCTGAGGGGAAGCGCACGGAGGGGTAGAAGGTGCTGAATGCTCCGAGGTCAGACTCAGGAAGGTGGAAGCGGGAACCTCTGAAGCGCCTAGCCTTGGAGACAGGCTGTGTATGGAGAGAGGACGTTTTCCCCCGGAGTCCTAACTGGCTTCATAGGGAGCAAGTTCCAGACCCTCGCCCGGGCACTCCGGGACAGCGAGGGGGTGTAGCTATGTGCCAGGCTGGTCTGGGGTAGGAAGAGAGCGCACTCTGGGGCTGGGGATTGACCTGACTTCCAAGGGGAGGACGGTGTCGTCAACCCCCCTCCATCAGAGACCTGGGGCTGTCACCCATGTGGGCCCCTGCACGTCCTTCGGGGGCGGGGTGGGGTGGGGTGGAGTTCAGGGCACTTCCCAGTAGCCTGATTGATAGGCAGCAAGAGAGAGTAGCAGGGTGTGGAAAGGGGCAGTTTCTCCTGGGGAGCTTTTATTGCCTTTTCCTCAGCCCGGTACATCTAAAGTGAGAGTGTGTGTGTGTGTGTGTGTGTGTGTGTGTGTGTGTGTGTGTGTGTGTGTGTGTGTGTGTGTGTGTGTGTGTGTGTGTGTGTGTGTGTGTGTGTGTGTGTGTGTGTGTGTGTGTGTGAGAGAGAGAGAGAGAGAGAAATGGGGGGATGGGGAGGCTTGGTGCTCAGTTGAGGCAGGGACCTGAGTTCTCGGGTCTGTTCTGGAAAAGGCCGCTAGACGCTCATGTCTTAATCTCACTGGAGTTGGCCGACGAAGGGCTTAACAGGGCAGGCTCCTGGCTCCTGCTCTCACAGGGAGCATGGGGGGGGGGGAGGCAGTAGCACTGGGAAGGTTGTGGGCTTCCCCCCAGAGCAGTGCCCCCACAGGGCCTGTCTGGACGCAGTCACGTTGGTGATGGAGACGCACCCAACAACCTGGATCCTCCAGGATCCGCAGCACTGGACCGGAGCTCTGCGGCGGCTCCTCAGATACCGGCTTTCTGAGGGGTGGGGAGGAAGCCGGACGCTCTCCGTAGGTGCCGAGTGTTTGCTAGTGGGAGCGATTTCGCCCCCCACCGCCACAGTCAGTGTTGAGCTGAGTTGCCTCCAAGACCAGCTGCTGGCTGGGATGCTGGTGACTCCCCGAGTTCCCTAGCAGGACAGCACATCCCTCGGGCCGTCGGCTCAGGACAGAACCAAGCGCCCCGGGTAGCGCTGGGTGGTGTGAGCGGGCGGTGGGCCCGTCCTTCCGATGGGATGAGGTGCTGGAGCCCTGGCCACTTGCGGTCAGTAGAGATCGGGTGGCCCAACTCACATGGGCATGGTGCCCGGTGCCCTGATCACCTGCCAGCCTCCCTTCCCCGCCCTGGCCCGTTGTGTAGCAATGCTGCGTGCTGTTAAAACAACTGCCGCGTCCCGCTCCAGAGGTGTCTGCACCTCAGTGGGTGACCCAATCCTTGACCTACCTCCTGGCGGGGCTGGGGGCTTCCACGGTAAACGTGGGTAATGAGCCCTGGGGGCTTCGGGCTGCTGAGAGCCTCTCTAACGAATGAGTTAAAGAGGGAGAGAGAGACGCCCTCCCACCCCATCTCTTCCCTTTCTGCTCTTTTCCCTTCTCTGCTGCGCGACTCCTTTCCAGCGGCTGCGATTACTGGAAATTACCTGTTTAATTTAGCCCCAGAGCTGTGAAAATAGAGTTTCAATTAAGGCTCCGTGAAATGGTACCAGCGTGAATTTCCACCCAGACGACGGCGGGTGTTTTGCTGCTGAGAGGCCTGTCGAAGTCCCGCTGGCTGTGCCGTGCCCCGGGCTGGCAGGGGGCCAGTAGCTCAGGGAAGATCAGCAGGACATGCCTGGCAGCTTGGGGTGGAGCAGGTCAGCCCCAGATCTGTCGTCGCCCCAGTGGCACTAGGGGCCCAGGGTCCTGAAAGGGGAATCAAAGAGCTTCCCCGTTCACACCCTCAAGGGCAAAGAGACAGCGGAGAGGATGCAGGTCCTGTGTGTGTGTGCTAGGCATCGGTCCAGGGCAGGCAGTGTGGGAACCTGACCCTTGTAATGCTGCTAAACCAGGAAATGCAGGAGTAGAAGGGGATTACCGAGGAATCCGCGCTACCACTGCAGCAAGGACCTTGGATATTGGGCCTGGGTGCTAGGAGACTTCCCACACACACTCGCCTTCATCACTGGCTTCCCCAAACCTCTGTTCTAGTCAGGCCCTTACACTGTGCCCATCACCATGCTGTCTGGTGCCTTCACCACCCCATCAGCGTGGGCACCCAGAGGCTGATTTAGCCACCCATGCCCCTTAGCACAGTGGCTGGCACGTGCGAGAGGGGCCCTGGCTCTCCCAGTGTCATGGGCAGCACCTCCCCCCCAGTGACGTATTGGGGGGGTTCACATGGTTCTTCTGTCCCCCCGAGAGCCATGAGTAATGCCCTCAGCTCTTCTGGGAGTGATGGACCCTCCTCTCCTCCCATGGCAGCTGGCCTGTATCCATGTTCATTACAACCCTGTCCCTTTAAACCACAATGTCCTCCTGCAGAGTTCGGAAGAGTCTGGCAGGGCCCCTGGGCAGTCTCTGGAAGTGTGGGGCAGGGATCTGAGGTTGGATTCAAGGCCTACAGGAGGGGCAGCACAGTCTCAGCACCTGGGGTGGGCTGGGGAGAAAGGAAGGGCCATGGGCCCCCTCCTAGCTGACAGACTCTGAGGGTGTCCTCCGGCTTCCTTCCCTCCTGCCCTAAAACTGAGCCTGAATCCGTCCATCTTGAGATCTTGGTGGGGGAGGTATCCGGAGAATAACCCTATGCTGTAATAAGATGAACTGGTATGTGTCACCACTGCCCTCTACTGGATGGAATCAGAGCAGCTCAGCTGTGTGTCATAGCCCCCACACTGCTAACAGCTCATGGAGAGTCTCTTCTAGCTCAAGTGTTACTGGCCTGTGCTTCTGGAGCAGAAGGATCTGAGTTCTAGCCTTGCAGTCATTGTGTAGACAAGTAGCATTAAGGAGCTGCTGTCAGGTGTGGTGTTCCCCAAATGTCGGTTTGGCTGGAAGGGGGAGTGGGGATATAAACAGGAATGTACCTCAAAAGGCGGTGAAGTCAGCTTTGGATTCAAACCTTCCCCTACAGTGCTGGAGATCCAGATGCCACCCTGATGGGCTAGGGCATGAGCGCCAGGCAGCAAAAGTGACAGGCCTAGGGTCCCTGTCTCAGCTGAGCGGTGTGTGGAACGCAAGAAACTACCTGCCTTGTAAAGCACAATGGATCTGTCAAAGCTCTTCCTGTCTGGAGTGTTGTCAGTTACATAGGCAGAGCCTTCCTGGGTCTGAGTTTGCTCTGCGCCTCCTCCGGTTTCAAATACAGACGTTGTGTTTCTTTGAGTGCCCCTCTCACTGCTCCCTGTCTTTACAGCCTGTTCTTAGCAGCCGCCCTGTGCGGTTGATTGTATTAGGATGAGTCACGTAAAGATCTAAAAAAGCAAACCAGGCCTTTTGTGTTATTCAAGGGTCACTGGGTTTGCAAGGAGCCCAGGGCAGCAGGGATTCTCTCGCCGGCTGGAACTTCATCTCTCCTGACTTGAAACGAAGGCTCTAGCATCCCCCAGGAAAGGGCATTCCCAGTGACCCGGGCTTGGGAGCCGCTCTGTGCTGTAGAGAGGGGAAACGAACCAGACTGTGCCTGGGGATTGGATCATAGTCCTGTGCAGATGGGAAAGATGCAGAAATCCTGGGGGACACATTGGGTGAGGTGGGGGGCATTTCTGGGGGCACCCTCTTTGGTACAGATACGGGGAGACCCGGTACGGGGAGGGCTGGCTGGGTCCAACATGGCTAATGTGGGAGAGAGCTCTCCACCTCCCTGCCGGCTTCCTATCCTCCTTGCCTGGGGCACTTGTCAACTAGACTGGGCAGAAGGGCTGGGTGCATAGGGGCTCTCCCAGCCCCCTCCCTGGGCTGACGAGATCCAGTTTGCAGCGGAGTAGAGATTTCAATGGCTTTGCTCTAAGTGACACTTAACTTCTCTGCTTGGCTGAGAACTCACAGGAGTGTTCGAAACTCCCCGAAATCGCGCAGGGAACACGGTGCTGGAGAAGAGCTGTGTGTTCCTCGGGGGCAGAAGGAGATGGGCATTAGCGCCACGTGAAACCTTGATTAAGTGGCTAATATACTAGGCGACCCCTGTCCTTGAGGGGCGGGTGGGGGGGCAGAGCGAGGAGGTGGGTCTTCAGCCTCGCAGGGAAGGTCGCCCCAGGAGGTGTCCGTGGCTGCCTCAGTCCTGGCAGGGAGACCCAATAAACCAGCGTGGGCATCAGGAGAGACAGGAACAGCAGGCAGAGTGGTGCGTGCCCTCGGGGTGCAGTGGGCCTCACCAGGAGCCGGGGGCTGTGTATGTGTGAACAGCCAGCTGCCACAGGGTGCGTCCGGGGGATGCATGTGGCCGGGTGCCACAGGGCACGTGGCCTGGCTGTGGGTGCCAGCGCTGTGCTCCGAGAGCTGGGTATCTGCGGCCCGGGGGTGACTGGCCGGACAGTGGGCAGGGGGTGGAGATCGGCAGTGGAAGGGCTGAGCTAGGTCTGTCTGAGAACCCCTGCCCTGGGGCACTGCATCTCTGCTGCTCCGGCACTGCCTGGGTGCCTGCAGAGCAGGGTCCGGCCTGCCACCCTTGCTCCTTGGGCCCTGGCAGAAGCTCAGTGGACTTGCTGTGTCTTGTGGCTGGTCTCCCGGCTGCCGTGGGACCTGCTGCCTGGGAAGCTGGCCTGGGCGTTCCCCTTCCTCCGGGTGGAGTGGGCACCGTGTGCCAGGCAGCCCTGGCCGCAGCTGCCCCTGGGAGCCCGATGCTGATGGAAAGCCGCGGCATCTGTCAGAGCTGGAGACAGCCAGACTCCACTTCCCGGGCTCTGGAGCCGGGGCTGACAGCACGGTACCGTCCCGAGATGGCTGATGGTTTCCAATCCAGGGCAGTCCTGACCGCTGGGCACCTGGGCAGCTCCTGTCTCCAGCCAGAGCCCTGGGAGCCCCCCGACTGGGAGGGGAGGAACCTACAGCCCGGAGGGGAAACGCAGGAGTCTTGGAGCAGGTGGCTGGTGGCTTTACGGCAGGTGTCCTGACTCCCCCACACGCCGGGATGCAGCTTTCCTTCCACGCCTAGAACGAATTAGCTGGAAACAGCTTGAGAATGGTTCATTTGTGAAAGGAAAGACTCTGTAACGAAGCTGCGTGGCACTCCTGCTCACGCCCCCTGCCCCCACCTTGCCAGCCAGCCCTCCCCACCTTGCCAGCCTCCTGCCTGTGACCACAGGGGCCCGAGAGATGCTCTTCAGCGGCTGTCATGGGTGCTCGTTCGCCATCTCTCCGGGTCAGGCCTTCGCGTGCCCGGGTGCACCGCTCGGGGGCTGTGTAGTTGGGAGCTTCCGTGAGAACTGAAACCCAGAATCAAGCCCGTGGCACGCTCCTGGCTGCACTTTGCATGGGGGTCGAGCAGGTGCCATGGCCTGTCCCGGGCCTTTGTTCTGCTTGGCTTGGGTGGCCAGGCGTAAGCGTGATCTAGCTGGTGGGGGCAAAGATACTGATCGGTTCAGACGTGCTTCTGAGCAGCTGCAGCAGGCGAGTTTGGGGCGGGGGGCGGGGGGAGGTCAAGTGAGGATAAGGCTGTGGGGGGTGGGCATGCGGCAGGCATGGGAATCAGATGCTGTGGTGCCAGGGACTGAGGGCAGAGCTGCACGGGGTCTGCGTATTTACTGTAGACACAGGGGTCCAGGGTTGAAAGCCAAACCCCGGCTCTCCCCGCTCCCTTGAGCCCCGCAGCTCTTCCTGGGGTGCCGTGCAGGGAGGCCCCCCCGGCGGCACGCCAGGGAATGAAGGCTGCCCCTTGCATGCCAATGGGTGGACCGTGGTTGCCCCTTCCCTTTCATTTGAGTCAAAACGCAGAGACACTACAAGTCCCAGTATGCAAAGGGGCCAGTGGGCTGGCTTGAGGGAAGCATTGCATGCTGGGATGTGTAGTCTTCAAGTGCATTTTGGCCACCCCTGCTTTATATGCAACGAATACACCTGTACACCTGGTGTTATTTACAGTGGGTGGGGGTGGATTTAAAGTGACAATGAGTTTAACCCCCGTGTTGCACTTACCTTCACCACGGGCCTGGGGAGAAAGCCCGGGGAACCCAGCACCCCAGTCACGTCCAGAATCTACCTCGTGTGGTTGCTCTTACTCTTCTTGCCTTGACGTTTCATGACCTGCTGGGCAAAGGGGCATCAGCTGGCACAGGCCCTCCAAGCTGCCTCTGCGGGGAGGCGGCCCCACCACCAGATCCACCCGTGGTGGGCACCTCAGTGGCTCTTTGGGAGCCTCGGGAGAGAGGCCCTGGGTCGTGGAGAGTGAGCAGCCCTCCAGCCTGGGGGGCAGGGGGCTGTTTCCCTGCTGGGACAGAAGTGAGACGCTAGTTGGAGGTAGGGGGGGTTGTAGCCCTTCCCGGGACTGGGTCGAGGCTTTGGCTTCAGTCTCACGATATCGATCCAGCACCTTTCGCTGGCGCTAAATTTCATCAGGAATAACCCAAATTCCCACCGGCCTTCCGCCAAACCCGTTCCTTGAGATGACCCCCCCCCCCCCCCCCGCGCGAGGCTCCCCGTGAGGAGGGGAGAGGCAGTGATAGATGGCGGCAGCTTTTCTCGGGGCAGGCAGGGCTGCAGCTCCGGGGGCAGAGGAACACGGTGACTAAGCGAAGGCAGCAGAAGAATTTGCAAGGGTGAGTCTGACGCTTGCCCAGCCCAGAGAGAAGCCGGAAGCGTCTGGTCCCCATCTTGATTCTGACCATCTGTCTTGCTCTCCATACGACCGTCTCGGCTGTGGCCCGGCAGCGTTCTTCTGTTGCGCGCTAGGAGACGGTGTGGGCTGTCGGGAAGGCGGGCAGGACATCACAAATAGGATCCTTCACCTGCCGCACCTGTCTGGCCATGCGGGATGAGCCTGGATTCCGGTAGCACCGCACCTTTGTAATGCTCCATTGCCCACCTCTGCAACCTGTCCTCTCCCCAGCCGCTTGCCTGCAGCGCCTCCCTCTGGCGGGAGATATAAACCGCATTGACAGCCATGTGAATTGGTGGCGAGTTTTGGTGTAAGGGACTTCCCCTTCCCTCCACAGTCCCCCGGCTTCACACCTCCCCGAGTCGATATGCAGTGCTCAAGGGAAGCACTTTCCTTCTGTCTCTTGATTTAAAAAAAAATTCTTTTTTAATACAAAGGAGTTCTCTGATTTCCTAAAGGCCCCGTTAAGATGCTTCGTCTGGGCCCCAGGGGCCAGGCTCACTCTGCATATTGCTGCTACCGGGCGTGAGGGGAGGATCGATTTTGAAGTCCCTTGGAAAGGCTCAAACAGAGGCCCAGAGATCCAGCTCAATCTGTGTTGGGGATGAAAGCAGCATTGCCAAGCCCAGCTGGCTGCCTGCCCTCTCCTGCAGCTCTACAGACGCCGGGCTGGGGAGGTAAAAATCAGTGGGATTTTTTTTAAATAAAAAAGTCAGATTTTTAAAATTTTCATTATTTAAAAAGAAACGTCTGATTTACAAATCAGCCTGCTCAAAATCCACCCTGATTTGAATATCAAGTACATGAAGCCTAAACGTCTTATAATCGCTTACTTAAACCATTGACAATTAGAAAATGAATATGCCGAATCCATGATCCTCTATCAAGAATTCAGGCTGCTCTTCTGTGTCCAGAATGACGTTTTCCCCCCGATTGTACGGCCTGAGCTCCAAAGTCTGAATACGGCCCAGTGTCTAGTGTAAAGGCACCAGTGAGATGTAAAGCGGTATGTTTTCGTGGTTATATCCACCAATGGGAATGCCCCTTTCTTGAGAAAAGAACCAAAGTACAAATAGAAGAGGCAGGTGAGGTTGCTTATTTGAACTGCCACTTTCCACTGGGTGATTGAAATGAATCCACTCTGGGCGTGGAGCAGGTGGTGTCTGTTGCGTCGATTGGCCGCGTTTCTGCCTCGCTCTCGGCAGATGGGGAAGGAGGAGAAATGTCTCTGGAGGGGGACGTATATCCTGGGCTGAAATGGAGGGGAAGTTGGGGATTCTCTCTGGGGGCTGCTGCTGTTAGCATCTGATTCATGCGGCTGGCATCCCTGGGCTGTCAGAGCCATCCAAGTGTGGGGGGAGGGAAGTGGGGCTGGCCTCCCCGCCCATCACTTAGTGATTGTTCATGTTGCATTTAAAGGGGGCAGTACCAGAATTAGATGGAAGAGACACCAAGAAGCATCTCCAGAGGGCCCCAGCCCCAAACACAGCGCCCGCAGCCGTGAGCCCCTGAGACGGTAAAGGGAACTCTCTGTGCTCTCCCCGTCTGCTGCTGCTCCCACCTGGTGCCAGGGCAACACATACCGGTTGTCTCTGCAGCGCTCGGAGCCTGTGCAGGGGCTGTAGCTGCTGGCGACTTGCATTGCCAGGTGCTTCTCAGCTGCTGTGTTCTTAGGGATCATTTCATCCATCATTGACTTTTATCCACCCTGCCCACAGCCCAGCGTCTGCAATGGGGACGCTCGAGCTGCAGTGGGGGAGGGCCATCAGCCAGCTGTGCCCAGCCATGCCATGGTCTGAGCTGGATCTCTCAGCCTGCCACCTCTGGGGTGGAATTTGGCAGCTGGCTAGTAACGCACAATGGTTTAGGACAGGAAGGGAGGGATTTTTCTACACGTGACTGCAGCTGCAGAGCGCCCAGCGATAAGGTGCCTCAGTGGGAATTTCATGAGGCTGCTTGGGCTGACGTCCCCTGTCCCCATGAAACGTGTCCTGGGATTGAATGACGATAAGTATCAGGATTTATGTCTTATCTGCAAGACAGCAAACCCCTCTGCCCTCACTGCTGGAAGAAGTGACTCTCTGCGGACACACACCTGGAGCCGAGAGGGGGAGCTTCCTGATTTCTAATCCTACTCATGCCACGTGGGGCCTTGGTGAAGTTTTACCCCTTCTAGGTGCCTTGGTTTCCCCACCTGTGAGCAGTAGCCCCTCTCCAGGAGCATTAAGGGCTCCTCAGTTAGTGCTTGCGCGGCCCTTTGAAGGCAGAGGGTGCTGTAGACGTGATAAGCATTAGTGTTTCCTCTGCACCCTTGCCCGCCCCGTTCACGGGACAGGCCAGCCCCAGCTTAGCTTGGTAGCTGCCCTGGGAGAGGTGCCCTTGGAGCTGTGACTTGCCTCCTCTGTGCTGGCAGCGTCAGTGCCTGACGCGGTGTCTAGCTCTTTTAACCAGGGTGCCCGTGGGAATGGGTCAGCCTGTCCCTGGGCCGCAGGGGCCTGTAGCCCTGGTTTGGGCCCATGACCCATTCCCCGCAGTGTGTCCTGGCCCGCCCGGCTCTGCCAGAGACATGCAGGGCTCCTGCAGCCCCTTTCCCGCCGGAGCGTTTCAGTGGTGCCCTGAGGGGATGCAGCTGCCTTGAGCGCAGAGTGAGAGGGCCAACAGACCCGCCGGGCAGCCACTCCAAGTGTGTGGCCTGGCGCTCGCGATGCCATCTGTCCCCTGGACAGCCGGGGAGAGGGGAACCCTGGCACAAAAGCCACAATCCTGTCCCCCCGGGCTCACGTTCCAGAGCTGCACCCCAGGGACAGCCAAGCTCTGGGCCTCAGCTTCCCTTTCTTTTGTTCTGTGCACGCTCCTCACCGCTCCTGCTAGCAGGCTAGCTTCATCCAAGCTACCGTAGGTCTGGCTACCTGAGCTTCCCCTAAGTGACATGCCCAAGGCCAGGCAGGATGTCTGTGGCAGAGCGGGGAACTGAACCCCAGTCTACTGAGTTGTAGGCTAGTGTCCGGACCACTGGACCATGCTGCTTCTAGGTCCAGTCTACTGACCCGCCTCCTGGGGAAGATCAGCCAATGAGAGCACTTCTTGGATAGAGGAGGGGGAAGAGAGGCAGAAAGAGCCTAGCAGCTCAGGGCTCCCCCCTTCCCTTGGTGAGCCATGGATCAGTCTTCCCCCCATTAGCAATAGGTCAGTCTGCTCCCTGTTCCTTACCCCTCCCTCCCCTCAGTGAGCCATGGGTCAGTCTGCTCCCTGCTTCTCACCCCTCCCTCCTTGCAATACCTGCTCTGCACAGGTGCATGGGGGCAGACTCTGTGGGATTGCATCCTGTTAGTGGGCTGGGGGAGGAGCAGAATCAGCCTGGGGCTCAGGGGGGCACAATTAATTGCTGGGCCAGGAGGTTGGGGGGCAGAGGACAAAGATCACACTGGGGGGTTGGGAAGAAGCTGGAAGTGTGATGCCAAAGCACAGAGCGGCGCAGTGAACTCTGGGGAAAACACCCAGGAACCTTTGAATCTCTCCCCAGCGGGTACGGTGCCAGCGTGGTGACGCTCCTGCTATGCAGTCTGGTTGCCCTCTGTCGAGTGTGACCGGGGCAAGATGAGTGGCCTGGGCAAGCCAGCTCGAGGACAAAGCCGCTGCAGCTGATCTTCGCTGTTACCCGTGCTGGAGCTTCGAAAGAAAAGAATTTAGCTGGGAAGTACCGTATTTTTCGTTCTATAGGACGCTCCGGCCTATAAGACGCCCCCTCGTTTTTTAATAAAAAAAGCCGGACCAAAAAAAAAAAAAAAAAAGCGCCTCACTCTCCCGTCCCCGCCGCGGGCGGGCTGCCGAGGTTCCCCCATCCCCGCCGCGGGCGGGCTGCCGGGAGCGTCCCGGTTCCCCCCTCCCCGCGGCGGGCGGGCTGCCGGGAACGCTCCCGGCAGCCCGCCCGCGGCGGGGAGGGGGGAACCGGGATGCTCCTGGCAGCCCGCCCGCGGCGGGGAGAGGGAAACCTCGGCAGCCCGCCCGCGGCGGGGAGGGGGGAACCGGGACGCCCCCGGCAGCCTGCCCGCGGCGGGGAGAGGGGAACCTCGGCAGCCCGCCCGCGGCGGGGAGGGGGGAACCCCGGCAGCCCGCCCGCGGCGGGGAGGGGGGAACCCCGGCAGCCCGCCCGCGGCGGGGAGGGGGGAACCGGGACGCCCCCGGCAGCCTGCCCGCGGCGGGGAGGGGGGAACCTCGGCAGCCCGCCCGCGCGGCGGGGACGGGAGAGCGAGGCGCTTTGATTGTGAAAGGGGGATCATAATCCTTCCTCTCTGCCGTCCTGTCTGTCTTGTGTATTCAGTCTGCAAGCTCCTGGGGCAGGAGCTGTCTCTTGCTGTGTGAGAGTGTGCATGTGTGTGTGTGTACATTTGCAAACACCTAAAAGATAATAAGGTGTAAGTAACAGCATGGATTTGTCAGGAACAAATCATGTCAAACCAACCTAAGTGCTTTCTTTGACAGGGTAACAAGCCTTATACATATAAAATAATAGGGTCTAAATTAGCTGTTACCACTCAAGAAAGAGATCTTGGCGTCATTGTGGAGAGTTCTCTGAAAACATCCACTCAGTGTGCAGCGGCCATCAAAAAAATGAACAGAATGTTGGGAATCATCAAGAAAAGGATAGATAAGAGGACAGAAAATATCACGCTGCCTCTATATAAATCATGGTACACCCGCATCTTGAATACTGCGTGCAGATGTGGTCGCCCCATCTCAAAAAGGATATAATGGAATTGGAAAAGGTTCAGAAAAGGGCAACAAAAATGATTAGGGGTATAGAACGGCTTCCGTCTGAGGAGAGATGAATAAGACTGGGACTTTTCAGCTTGGAAAAGAGATGGCTAAGGGGAGATATGATTGAGGTCTATAAAATCATGACTGGTATAGAGAAAGTAGATAAGGAAGTGTTGTTTACTACTTCCCATAACCCAAGAACTAGGGGGTCACCAAATGAAATTAATAAGCAACAGGTTTAAAACAAATAAAAGGAAGTATTTCTTCACACAACGCACAGTCAACCTGTGGAACTCCTTGCCGGAGGATGCTGTGAAGGCCAAGACCATAACAGGGTTCAAAAAAGAATTAGATAAGTTAATGGGGGACAGGTCCATCAATGGCTATTAGCCAGGATGGGCAGGGAGGGTGTCCCTAGCCTCTGTTTGCCAGAAGCTGGGAATGAGCAACAGGGGATGGATCACTTGATGATTCCCTGTTCTGATCATTCCCTCTGCGGCACCTGTCACTGGCCACTGTTGGAAGACAGGATACTGGCCTAAATGGACCCTTGGTCTGACCCAATAGGACCATTCTTATGGATGGGGGGAAACGGTAGATGTGGTATAACTTGGCTTTAGTAAGGCTTTTGATACTGTCTTGCATGACCTTCTTATAAACAAACTAGGGAAATCCAATCTAGATGGAGCTATTATAAGGGGTGTGTGCATAACTGGCTGGAGAACCATTCCCAGAGAGTCGTTATCAGTGGTTCAGTCATGCTGGAAGGGATAACGAGTGGGGTTCTGCAGGGATCAGTTCCGGGTCTGGTTCTGTTCAATATCTTCATCAGTGATTTCGATAATGGCATACACTTATAAAGTTTGTGGATGATACCAAGCTGGGAGGGGTTGCAAGTGCTTTGGAGGACAGGATTAAAATTCAGAATGATCTGGACAAACTGGAGAAATGGTCTGAAGTAAGTTGGGTGACATACAATAAGGACAAATGCACACACACAAGATGGGAAATGACTGCATAGGAAGAACTGCGGAAAGGGATCTGGGGGTCAGAGTGGATCACAAGCTAAATATGAGTCAACAGTGTAACGCTGTTGCAAAAAGCGAACATCCTTCTGGGATGTATTAGCAGGAGTGTTGTAAGCAAGACACGAGAAGTAATTCTTCCACTCTACTCTGCCTTGAATAGGCCTCAACTGGAGTCTTGTGTCCAGTTCTGGGGGCCACATTTCAGGGAAGATGTGGACAAATTGGAGAAAGTCCAGAGAAGAGGAACAAAAATGATTGAAATTCTAGAAAAATGAGCTATGAGGGAAGATTGAAAAAATTGGGTTTGTTTTGTCTGGAGAAGAGAAGACTGAGAGGGGACATGATACCGGTAGCAGTTTTCTAGTATATAAAAGGTTGTTACAAGGAGGAGAGAGAGAAATTATTCTCCATAAGCTCTGCGGATAGGACAAGAAGCAATGGGCTTAAACTGCAGGAAGGGCGGTTTAGGTTGGACATTAGGAAAAGCTTCCTCACTGTCAGGGTGACTAAGCATTGGAATAAATTGCCCAGGGAGGTTGTGGAATCTCCATCATTGGACCCCTCAGAGGGACGTGATGTTCTTACATGGGGAGTCGTGACCTGTCAGTCTGCACCCCCAAATCCCAGTTTTTATAATGGTGTTAAATGGATTAAAAAGTGTTTGCTCGGTTCCCCTGCAGGAGGACTCAGGGATTGCGCAATGTGCTCATTAGGCCTGTTCCTCTTTTCCTGTCTGGGAACGTGGGTCAGGCCTTGCAGAACAGAGGGAGAAACGTCCCTGTGCGTGGGTGACAAATGCCGGCTGATCTGTGCCTGCCGCCTCTGCTAGGGGAAGGCTGTGGGTTTAATCCCCCTCTGGGATCGAGCCCCTGGGGGTTTCTCCAGCCTTTTGCAGTCAGCAAATGCGACGTTCCATTATTAATGTGCTTCTGCAGCATCCGGCCAGCTTCCCAGTGCATTATTTATCCAGTCCGAATTGATCAGAAGATGATAATGGCTTCATTAGCATCTTAACGGAGTGTGGGGCTGGTTACTTGACATGACCTTGGCTGCAGAAATACAAGCGTTTCCCTGTTTTACAAGCGCTAGGAACTGCGCCCTGCCTTGGCAAGGCCGCGGCTTCCCTGCGGCATCTGCAGGCTGCCTCCCTACCCCGATGGAGAACCAGGCACATTCCCGCCCCATGGCTCGGAAATCCATCTGCCCACATGCGCGGGCTGACTAGCGCTGTCTGTCCGTCTGTCTGAGGCCTCGTGGGGTTTGTCTGGAGCGTTGCGGGCAGGGAGGAGGTGGATCTGGCAGATGGAGCAGGAGCACCTTGCAAGGCAGAGTGATAAATGGCTCTGTTGTTTTCTAATCGTGTATCTAGCTCTGGGTGTGATTGGTATTGACGCTCGGGACCGGGCACTGTGGCCACCTTTCGGTCCTGGGGGCTTTGAATGGCCCCCATTGTACGTTGTAACTTTGCCTTTGTGTGGTTGCTAAAGTAGCTGTTCATGATTATTGACTAGATGTTGGAGCGGAGGATGGGGAGCTAGGACTCCTGGGTTCTCTTCTCAGCTGTCCTATGTATTCTGCTGTGGGAGATGTGGGGCCCATAGGCTGGGTACCCAAACGCCACCTGATCCGGATGGGCAGTGTTCAGACTGGCCTGACCTGCTGCCAGATTCCAAGGAGCCCCCACGTCCTGCCCTGCTCGGGCTCTGGCACGCTGGCCCTGGGCTTTATAGTCTGTTCTCTTGCAGGTGCTTCACTACCAAGGCAAAGGTTTGAGGGCTCATCCCTCCCCGGGGTGGGAGCCGGGTTTCTCGCTCTCGCTCTCCCTCTTCCTCAGATGAGATCAGCCGGTTCTTTGAACAAGTGGGCTGCGGCTTTCGGGCCTGGTGTGCCGCGGGCTGACAGTGGACGGAATGGGAGCCTGGTCGTGAGGCGTCTGATGCAGGGGAGTAAATCGCAATCCCCCCCTTTTTAACTGGGCTCAAAGTTGGCCGTGAACTGAAACCTCCTCCGGCTTTTCCAGCTGAGACGGGGAAGCTGCTGCTCCCAGAAGCCAGGGGACAAGATGGCTGATTAGAGCCACGCAGAAGCTGTGCAAACTCCTGCACACGTCCTGCTAATGCACCGCAGCCCTGATCCACGGCACCCCCCGCTAGGATCGGCCTGGCCTCCCTGCGTGTGGAGCCGGATTGCAGCCCCTTTCCCCTCACCCGCTGTTCCATCCAGCTCCACCAGCCCCCACCCTCCATCCCTTCCCCTCTCTTCCGGGGGGACCGCGAACCTGCTGCCTGGCCCTGGGTTAATGGATTGAAACGAGGGAAGATTAATCCCCAGAGTGGGAGGCGACAGCCCCCAAATATTCCCCTTCAGTCTGCGTCGGGGGCTGCCACCACCGGGGAGCCGTCTCTCCCGCACCCAAGGGTGCAGAGAGCAGGGATGGGGCGCCTGGCGCGAGGCCTGGTTTGGGGCGTGTGCCTGTGTTTCTCGTCCATCCCCTCAGTGCTGTGGCTGGCTAGAGGGGGTCTCTCTCTGCCCCGCAAGCCGCAGCCCCAGAGAGGTGGGAGAGGAAGATCTGGCTGCCTTAGCCCAGCCTAGCCTGGGGCCCAGGGCCACGTGCTGCTGATGTCCCTGCCCTGGGAGCCCTGTGTCCCCAACCTGCTGCCAGCCGGGCCTGGGAAGGCTCTTCCCAGTTAGGACACCCAGGAAGACTGACCAGTTGGGGTAATAAGTTGAGCGTGGCGCCCGGCTGCCTCTGTGAGCACCTTGTCTTTATCCATCAGCCTTCCACGGTGAAGTGTTAACACCAAACCTGAGTCCTATTCATTAAAGCCGGCCCCACACATAAGGGTCGCTGCCGCTGGTGCCGGTCTCTCTGCAGGGCCCTTGCCAATGATCCAGGGGTGGGCGTGGGGTGTTTCAGGGAAGCCAGTCACCCCCTGCGCACACCCACCCACGGCAAGGAGGGGCCCTCTGCCTGGGGCCATCCCCTGTCCTTGGAACCCCTGGGGGGTCAGGCCCCCACGGGCCGAGCATGAGACCTTTGTGCTGTAGTGTGGCACTGCAAGGTACAGATCCGACCTGGGCATGGCCCCACACGCCGGGACTGCCCGGTGAGATCACACACCCAGCGGCCCGTCTGACAGTGCCCAGCACCGGAGACTTGCTGGAAAGGTGCAAGAGCTCCCTAGAAAGCCGGCGTGGGAGAACCTGCCCCCAGGGAGTCTCCTTCCAGCCCTAATAGAGGTTGGCAGAGCCCCAGCACAAGAGGGTTTCTGTGTCAGCCAAACAAGTGTCCAATCTGTCTTCTAACCTTGCTAAGTTCTCGGCTTAAGCCACTTCTTGTGGCCGTGAGTTCCGCTGATTACTTATGTGTCATGTGAATGATCAGTTTCGAATGTGCCCTCTCCCAGGTTCACGGAGTGTCCTTGTGTTGGGAGCCAGGCCCAATGGGAGTGCTCGGCCCAACTTCTCCGAACCGTTCACCGGCTGGGGTACGCTGGGGCTGACTTGTGAAGTGTGGGACCCCACGCAAGGCTGGGAGGCTCTTTGCCCTCGGCTGCTGCACGCGGGGACGCCCTGGAATCCCCTGCGGGAGCCGTCCTGCTGAGTTGGCAGCTCTCCTGCAGTGTGTTTCTGGGAGCTGCCCGGCTCACGCTCTCCTTTCAACCTGCCTTTATCGGCCCAGGAAGCTGGCCTGGAAAATATCATTGTTCTCTTAACGGCCCTTGATAAGGCCCAGCTAATGCAACAAAAGCTTTCAGCGCCGGTTATTTGTGAGCTGCTCGTCAGCCGGAATATAATTAAGAGCAGCTATTTCTGACACTTCCTTTATCTGCCAATTCACAGCATTTGCTGTTACGAAACCTCCCCCCCACCCAATGAAATATGCACTTCATTTCCTTCATAAAAATATTCCTCGCTCACATCCCGGGGGCGTCGGGAACCAAAACACAGCGTGCGGCGGGAGGAGGGCAGGAGCGGCTTCAGATCCCTGCTCCCGTGCCAGCCTGCGGAGGTGGCGATGGTGGTTCTGGGCCCTCTGCGAAATGGACACCTTGCCGCTGCCTAATGAACGGGTATCCGGACACACCACTGCCCCCTGCTGGCAGTCTTGGCCAAGGCCTGCTGGGCTTAGGGGGACCGGGTGTCCAGTTTTCAACCAGAACACCTGGTTGAAAAGGGGGCCGGGCAGCACCGCTGACTGGGCTGTTAACTGTCCAGTTGGCAGCGCTGCGCAGTGGGGCTGGCAGGCTCTCGCCCTGCTCCCAGGAAGCAGCCAGTGTGTCCCCCCTCCGGTTCCATGCTGCCCCCACCTCAAGTGCCGCCTCTGCAGCTCCCATTGGCTGGGAACCGCGGCCAATGGGAACTGCGGGGGCATCACCTGTGGAGGGGGCAGCGTGCAGAACCGCCTGGCCACGCCTCCATGTAGGAGCTGGAGAGGGGACATGCCGCTGCTTCTGGGAGCTGCTTGAGGTAATTTCTGGCCCAACCCTGGAGCCCGGACCCCCAACCAGATCCCTCACCCCCACCTGCACCCCAGCCCCCTGAGCCGGCCTGGCGAAAATGAGCAAATGAGGGTGGGGACAGCGAGCGACAGAGGGAGTGGAGGATGGAGAGAGTAGGGGCCCTGAAGAAGGGTGGGGCATGGGTGGGGCCTCAGAGGGGGGCGGGGCAGTGATGGTGGAATGCTTCATTTAAAGAACATGTTGACGTGGAGCCCAGTGGCCCATACGTGCTCCGCATCCCCCTCTGCACCGGATCCATAGAGGGGGTGGCCCTGCTTCACCCCTTAACCACAGTGCCTGCCATAGGGACATGTGCTTTTACCTCACAGGGATCCTCTCTGATCCTACGTTTCTGGTGCGAAGTCTGTCCCAGAAACAGACTGTTCTGCTGCTGCTGCTGTCCAAACACCGATGGCGATTGGGGCTGAAGTCTGCACCTCTGCCGGAGCAGAGGGCCACCGGTGTCTCCGGGGACGCGGCCCTTTCCCTGAGTCTGTAACAAGCCAGAGTGGGACTTTCCTCTCCCACTCGCCATGACGCGCTGGGACAGCAAGACCATTCCGGAGTCTTGACGCCGAGGGGCACAATCAAGCGAATGGTCCTGGTGGCGGCGTTTGGGGACCCACTTTGAGATCCCGCCAAGGGCCCTGATTTTCAGAAAATGCTGAATGGGGCCCGCTGAGGGGTGTCAGGTGGGGCAAAACGGGAGACATTCTAGTTGCTCTTGGAAACCTTGGCCCCTCTATTTTAACCCTTCCCTCCCCCTCGCTCTTCCCCCATTTCACTCATGTCACCTGAACTAACGAGAACTGGAATGGCCTCCAGACGTCTGTCGGTTTCACCCGGGACTCTCCTGCACTGGCCCATGGCTGCAGTGGGAGGTCCCAGACCTTGGAAAGGGCACCAGCTGTCCAGGAGTCCAGTCCCAGGAAGAGGTGATGTTTGAGAACACCTGCTGCGAAGTCCCATAGGGGCCCTGCCTCCCTGGGATTGTTCCTTTGAGTCTCCCTCTTAGAAGCAGCCAGCAATAGTTCAGTTGCGTGGGGGGCAGGGGAGCAAGGGAATTACTTTGCCCCCAGATGAATGTTGATTTAGCTGCAGTTGAAACCATCTGCTCTGCTTGGAAGCTGGTTCCCTGACAATTAGCGCTCGCACTCCCCCCGCCCTGGGCGATGGACTGGGATTGGAACGTGCCCGGGAAGTAGAATGCAAAGGGGGGCGCAGGGCCGGGGCCAGGGCTGCGGGTCGGCTTGGCGGCTGTCTCCTCGCTCTCAGCCCCTCTGCAGTGCTTTCACACGCTCTCCCGGCGTGGGCGGGATCGATAGCTGCTTCATCAGGCTGAGCTTGGTGGATCAGTGGAGGGAGCAGAAAATCCTCTGGAGACGCAGAGACCGGGATCAATCTCTGCTGGCTCTCACCTTCCCTGCAAGTGGAAAACCCTTGAGTGGTGGACTTTGCACAGAGACATTCATGGGCATTTCGTGGCCCAGCAGCTGATCTCTGAGAAGCACCCGCCCTTGGCACCGTCTTGTGCTCGACCCGTGCGGCTGCTCGGGGCACCAGTCCTCACCCGGACTCGGGCGCTGGGCGCATGGGAAGAGCTGAGGTGTGCTGGCGGAGGCCGGTGGCGAGCGGTGTGGCGGAGAGGAGCCCTGGGTGAGGTCGGGCCGGTGTTGGCTCCCGAGCTGAAGCGGCCGCAAATGACCAGCGTTCCCTGGCAGAGGCGCGGTGCCCGTCGCGGGGCCGGCGCTCGTCCATGGTGACGTGGCTCGGCTCCAGGCAGGGGCAGCAGGATGAGCTGCGGGGCCTATGCCCTGGAGGAGGGGGGCCATTGCTCAGAATAAGGAGGAGTCGGAAGTGCAGAGGGCAGAATGTAGTGACTTCATGTCTGTCCTCTGCTCGCAAGGCCCGTGTTCTGGGCTGACTTGGCACCAGTTGGTGATTGACTCTGGCTTGCTGGGTCCTTTGGCTGGATCGAAGGTTCTGGGTAGAAGGGAATGGGACAGCTGAGAGACTTCGCCCTTCTTCAAGCACTGGCCAGCTGGTGCTGTCCTAGGCTGTTCGGGGAGCTGGGTTATTTTGCACTTTCCACCTGGTGCTGCTGGTGCACAAAAGAAATGGGTAATTTGAATCCTTTACCCAGGCCATTTCTCACGCCTACATCTCTTGCTTCATGTGCCCTCTTGCAAAGAGTGGCCCCACGGATCCCAGCGCCGTTTGAGAGGATGCCCAGGGACTGGGTGGTTCTGCTTGGCACAAAACTCACACTCGGCTTGTCTCTGGCAATGGTGGATTAACCTATAAGCAATAAAAGCAGGTGCTTAGGGTCCCAAGAGAAAAGGGCCCCCCAAGCAACAAGAAATGGTTACAAAATTACAAGTTTGCACGGCCTTAAATTAAAAAAAGTCTCAATTAACGTCTTGGGGCCCCCAAAATCCCCCAATGTTGTGTCGATTACACTTTGTGAGTAAAAGCTGGGTTGTGAATGGGGGGGAGGGTTGAAAGGGGGGCCCATTGCTTGGCTGTGCTTAGGGACCCAGGAGCAATTAATCCGCCCCTGGTCTCTGGGGTTAGTTTCCCTTCTCAATATGATCCCAGCTGGCTGGAGTGAGCAGCGTCCGCCTGAGCGCGACATTGTCCTGGGCTGACAGACGTCCGAACTCATCTGGGTGGGGAGGCGCTGGGAGTCGCTCCTGGTGGCTGGATCCCCTGGTTGGGCGGATAGCAAAGGAAGCCGGTGCTGTCTGAGCGGTGCCTTGGAGGAGCTGGGAGAGTCACCCATTACCCTCCCGCCCCGGGGACACATTCTGGTCTTAGTGGGCGTCCAGGGCTGTGCAGCTGTGGGTGGAGAATGGGCAGAGCCCTTAGAAGAGCACGTTCCCGGCTCCTGCAGTGAGACGCTCGGATCCCGGGAGCCAGGCGGAGGTTTGGATGGGAGCGAAGGCGTTTTTGACAGCAGTAATTGGGGTTGGATCTCTCGGGGAGTGTTTATGCCCACCAGACTCTGTTTACTGTTGCTGTCTCTAGCAGACGTCTGTGCCTCTCTTGCACATGTACACTAATCTGGGAGTGGGGCGGGGACGGGGCTTTGTCCGTCCCTTCCCTGGAGCTGCTCATTTCTCTTGCTTCCTGTTTAACCCCGTCAGGCCCTTTGGGCCATGGGCTGGGAAAGATGCTGTAGTGTAACCTAATAAAGCATTGTATGCGGTGTGTGCCCGCATGAGTACAGGCGGCTCTCCGGATGCTGTGGGTGTGAGTGGATCTCCCAGCTCCGGGGGAGGGGATGGGGGCCGGGGGGTAAGTGGTAGAAAGAGGCCCTATCAGTGTGTGTGCGCAATATATAGGGGCAGCCCAGGTGTGGTCAGGCGTAATTCCTGGGTTGCTCATTGCAGGGCAGTTTGTAGTGTCCCGGGCCTGCTGCCGGCGTGTACGTGGTGAGTTCAGCCTCCATTCTCCACGCACGGGCTGTTAAAAGGTCCCATCCCCGTTCTAAGGCAGTGGCGTGTCAGCAGACTTGGCCACTAGGGGGAGCCACAGAGCAGCGGGAGGTGTGCGCTGTGTGTCCCCCCCAATCCCTGGGAGTGCTCTGAGGGTCTCGGGGTTCCCCTAGCCAGCTGGCAGGGGAGCTCACATTCTCTCTCCTTCTGGGGCAGGAGAGGGCAGCCCTGCGAACAGTGGGGCTCTGAGCTGGACTGCTGGGCCCCATGTGCGGGCGGGGGAACAGCTGGAGTGGCTGCCTGTCCCAGCCGTGGTCCGAGATCTGTGGGTGTCACGGCTCCTCAGTGGAGGTGATGTTGGCCTGGTGTTTGCAGGGCCCAGACCTGGGCAGGTTTCAAGCCAGTGACCTTGCTGCCAAAGGCTCTGTGGCCAGTGATGTCCTGACTGAGCTAGCCCGCGGCCTGCTTTGGAAACCCAGCAAGCCATCTGGATCCTTGTGCCCCACCAGCCGGAGTACACGTGGTGCCGTGACTGGGAAGAGGCCAGAGGGCAGGGTAGGAAGCCGGGCCTAGGAGGTGATGCTGCAGGGGGCTAGCGGGGCTGGCCGTCCCTTCCCACAGGGCATCCCAGCGTGTGGGCTGCGTCCAGGTCTGCTAAGACCCTGTGGCTTGTGGGCTGGGCTGGGCTGGTGCTGTACTGGGGTGTACCAGGCGATAAGCGGAGGGCTCACGGGTTTAGGGCTCCCTGGCGTTTTATTTCAGGGGCGGGAGCCCTGGAACTCTGGCCACGTCCCAGCCGGTAATTCCCTGCCACCTCCCTAAAATGCCTCCCGCAGTTTCAGTCTATGCAGCCAGTCCTCTGGACTGGTGCCTATTGCTGTTGCTTTCAGACAGCTCTGGGGCACCGTTAAACAGCTGCCATGTTCCACCCCAGCAGCGGCTGTATTTGGATGTTGGGTGAAAAGATCCCTGTACAGGGCGTGTAACTCTGAGGCCCTTTGGTAGATGTGCAAGCCGTTCAAATTCCACAGGGTCATCAGGGAGGGATCTCTCTGCCGCCTAGTTACAGCAGAAGTACCGACCTCCCCGCTCCTCTGCCGGCAGGGGACGTGTCCAGGGATCAGGTGTCACAGAGCGCCTGGGGCGATGGTCTGGAACCGCTCCCTAGGAAGCCAGTCAGGACTTTGGGGAAAGTGTCCCCTCTCTGTACACAGCCTGTTTCCAAGGCCAGGAGCTTCAGGGGTCCCCACTTCCACCTTCCTGGGTCTGACCTCGGAGCATTCAGCACCTTCTGCCCCCCCTGTGCGCTTCCCCCAGCGAGCCCGCCTGGGCAGGGTCTTGGGGGAGCCCATGGTCTGCACCCCAAATCCACAGTCAAACGTGACTCTCAGCCAGCCAGTAAAACAGAGGTTTATTTGTCAACAGGTACATGGTTTAACACCGAGCTTGTAGGTACCCGAACCCCTCAGCTGGATCCATTTTGGGGGCCCAGGGAGGCCAGATCCTGCCTGGGCCTGCCTCCCTTCTGCCCACCCAGCTTCAGACTCCAAACTCCTCTCTCCAGCCAGCTGCCGACTCCAAACTCAAACTCACTCTCCAGCACCTCCTCCCCCCCCCTCCGCTCAGCCAGGTCAGGTGACCTCCCTCCCCCACTTGGAGTCAGATTACAGCTTCAGGTATGGACAGCTGCAGAGAGGGGGGAGGGCGTTGCCTGCTTGCTTACACTATCAGCCCCTAGTCCTTCACATAGACACTTAAGAAATGCATTGGGGAAACTGAGGCACACACACAGTATTCCTACTCCGTAACCCACCTCCTCCCGGAGGCGGTTTTGATTGGGGAATTCAATAAAGAAATGCACCTTCTTTAGCTTAGCAACAGAGAGCGAGCGAGCGGTTCTGTGCCGGCCGGCGTGGATGTTGTGGAGTCAGCAGCACTTCAGTTGCGGTTTGTGCTAAAGTAGGACAGACGCGAGACGAAACGGGGAGAAAAAACCCCAGACTCTTAACAAGCTTTTCTGTGGTCAGCTGGCCCTAGCGTGGCTCTTGTGGCCATGCTCTTGGGAGGAGCCCGGTGCAGCTGCTGGATGCAGGAAAGGGGGAGAGGAAGGAGGCTGGCTGGGGGGGGAGAGATGGTTGGTCTCTTGGTGAATAAAAGACTCTGTACCGAAAATTAAAGGGGCGAAGCGTCCGCACAGCGGATCTGCCCTGCTCCAGGGGGGCTGGAACAGTGTGTCAGGGGGGGGGGGAGGCTGAGAGCCATCGAACCAAACTAAACCCTGGATATGATGGAAACCGCTTCAAGCCAGGGGGTGCGCGAGCCCCCTTCCTCCAGCACCCTGCCCTGATCACGCACCCCAGCGTGGCTCTGGCTGGCCGGGACCCGGGGTGGCTTGGTTCATGTTCTCGTGCTCTCTTCACCTGCACCTTTGCTACTGGAGGGTCTTCGCTGCTGGGCTGGGGTGGCTGAACCGTGGGCCGCCCTCTGCTGCCAGTGGCCCAGGGCTGTGAAAGCAGTTCGGTCCTCAGTCCTTCTCCTAGCCGGCCGGTGTCCACACGGCCCAGCGTCACGCCCCCCGGGATCCCTTTGGATACCCAGGAAACAGAACCCCAGAATAAAGAGCTGGGCCGACGTGTGGAGGGAGGCTAGCTTGGCGAGTGCCCTTCCTGGCGCTGGTGGATACAGATGTGCCCGCCTGTTGTCCCAGCCAAGCTCCCAGCACCGGCTGAGCAATGGGAAGGATCCCCCACCAGTCGCATGTGGGTTAGCCCCGCCAACGCGAGCGGCCGCCTGCCGTCCCCCCGGGAACAGCCGGGGGGGCTGGTTGTGACGACTCCTGACTGTTCTGAGCGGCGGCATATGCTGGGTTGTCACCATGTGGGCGCGGCGGAGCCGCTCGGAGTGATCTCCTTCACATGTCTTTAATTAACAGCAGGCAGAAGAAGCAGGGTACACAGTCTCTGGGTAATTAGCCAGAGAGCCGCTGCTCGTTAGCGGCAGTCCCCCCCCCCCTTCCAGCACAGTTAGCTGTGCTGCCCTAGCCATGCTGTTAATTTCCTTTGCAGTGTGTATACTTAATTAGTCCAGTGCCTAATCCCCCTCATCTGACTATCTCCTCATTAATCAGGGGGAATTGTGCTCCCATTTCAGCCCCGTTAACGAGCTCTTGTTTTGTGGGGAAGCGTGTGCATGCGGGGGAGCAACACCCCATGTCCAGGACGCGGGGGGGACGGCGCCGGGCCGCTTGTGTAGTGCAGTGATTGCATCTCCTCACTGCAAGGTCTGCAGACGCCTGTCAGGCCCAGGAGCAGGGCTGGCTTAGCCTGTTTCCTGCCGCTCCGAGCCCTGCCTCCACCCGTCTTTGGCAACCTCCCTGGCCCCCGACGCGCTTCCAAAGTCCCACCCGGGGCGGTGGCCCGGCTTTGGGGAGCAGTGGCCCCAGTTCTTAGTGTGGGGCGCGGACTGCGGGCTGGCATCCATGGCATCGCAGCGTCTACTGCACAGGCTGGGATCACAGTGGCTACTGCTGTACCCTTCTCTCCCGTGCTGACCATGTGCTAGGCTGTGAGTCCCCTCTGCCAGCCCCCGTCTTCACTGCAGAGTTACCCCGGCTTTTCCCCCCGACGTTCCCCTAGCCCTGCTCCGGCGCCCACCCGCCGGGTGACATTTTCAGGCAGGTTGGTAACCCCCGTGCTTTGCTCGACCCCAGGGCTGGCGACAGGGGGTACAACGGGTACAACTGTACCGGGCCCCGGACTTAAGGGGGGGCCCCCTTAAATCCGGGGCGGGCCCGGTACGCTGCTGTACCCCCTTGTCGCCGGCAGGGGTGGGGGGGCGGGCGGCAGGAGACCGGCCGGGGAGGGGCCCGCAAGATCTGCGTATGGGGCCCCAAAATTCCTGTCGCCGGCCCTGCTCGACCCTCCAGTGTCGACAGTCCTCCAACCCCTTCCTTCCCACAATCCCCTCTCCCCCGGGACAGCGCTCCCCCCACTCCCAGCAGCACAAAGAGCCAGGGGCCAGCAATACCGGGTGTGTGCCCGCCCGGTGACTCAGGTAAGTCCTGCAGCGTGGCTGCCCGCCCCAGTGCTAGGCTCGCCTGTGTGTCAGTCACCCAAGTGAATGGGCCCGTGGGGACCCCTGACAAATCCCTCCAGCTGCAGAGAGGGGCCGGGGAAGGTCACAGCACGGCAGTGCCGTTGGGAGAGGGACGGCACGCAGGGATGACTGGTGGTGGTTGGCAGACCCTGCGCTGCTCCTCGCCCCGTCCCCAGGATTTGATCCTGGCTCAGAGGCTGGGGAACCTGTACGCCGGAGCAGGGGAATTTGCAGGTTGCTGGCGGGCGCATAGGTAGCCTTTTCCTCATACAGGTGTGTGGGGGAGGAGACTTGCATGGGAAAGCGAGTCCGGTGCTGCTGTGTGCGGAGGATGGGCTGGGACAATGGGGTCCCGCTGGAGATAGGAGCCAGGGATGGGTTGGAGAATCCCCCCCCCCCATGGCAGGTGCGCGGGGTGTGCTGGGCACAGGGTGCTGGGCTGGACTCGCTGGGTGTGTCCGGTTCGGGCCGGAGGGGACAGTCACTCATTGGATTCGTAGAACCAGCCAGGCGAGGTGTGACGGAGTAGGAATACTGCGGGCGTGCCTCAGTTTCCCCTATGCATTTCTTAAGTGTCTATGTGAAGGAATAGGGGCTGATCATGTAAGCAAGCATGCAACACCCTCTCCCCTCTCTGCAGGTGTCCATACCTGAAGCTGTAATCTGACCCCAAGTGGGGGAGGGAGGTCACCTGACCTGGCTGAGCCAGGGAGGAGGAGGGGCTGGAGAGAGGGAGTTTGAGTTTGGGAGTCTGAAGCTGGCTGGAGTCAGGCAGGGAAGGGCAGAGGAGCTATCTCGTTCTCTGGCCCCCAAAATGGATCCAGCTGAGGGCTCACGCTCGCTGTATGGTCTGGGTTGGACCAGGTACCGGTCATCAAATAAACCTCTGTTTTACTGGCTGGCTGAGAGTCACGTCTGACTGTGGATTTGGGGTGCAGACCATGGGCTCCCTCAGGACCCCGCCCAGGCGGGCTTGCTGGGGGAAGCGCATGGAGGGGCAGAAGGTGCTGAATGCTCCGAGGTCAGACCCAGGAAGGGGGAAGTGGGGACCCGTGAAGCTCCTAGCCTTGGAAACAGGCTGTGTACGGAGAGGGGACACTTCCCCCGAAGTCCAGTCTGGCTTCCTAGGGAGCAGTTCCAGACCATCGCCCGGGCGGTCCGTGACACGAGGTCACTGCACCGGCCCCTGTGCAGAGCCTGGCTGCTCGTTGTGCCCCCGCAGACCCGGTCCCCGCCCGAGCTCTGGTGGGACGTGGCTCTCGGGTCTCAGCTCCTCTCCCGGCTGAGCTCCCAGCGCTCGGGCCAGCCTGGCGGCAGAGGGGTTAACACAGAGTCCCGGCATGACAGAGCGCGGCTGGATACTGGCAGAGGCTCTAGTGACCTGATTCCCCTGAAATCCCAGAGCCAATGGTCTGTTGCAGGGTTTCCAAGGAGAACCGGCTCCTGCGTTCTAGAGACGCCTGCTGCTGGATTTAGGACTCTCCCCGGTCCTTATCCTGCACTCCAGGCTCCACAGCTAGGGGGCAGCCTGGAGGTCAAGGGGCTGCTGATCCCACTTCACTGGGGTTGAATTTAACCCTATGTGGCCCATTCAGATCTTGGGCTTTCTGCGGGGGTGGGAGCCAGCGGGCCTGGTGGTTAATGAACACCTGCTCCTAGGAACTGTTTCCTTCCGGCTGCGCCTACAGGGGGATAAAAGCGTGTGGCCGGCCTGGGCTCGAACTCCAGGGCTGAAAACCCGCCTAGGTGCTGGCACCGGGGCTGGAACCCTGTGAAGTGGGAGGATCCCAGAGCTCCGGCTCCAGCCCCAGCCTGAGCGTCTACACAGTGGCTTTTAGCCCCCCAGCCTGAGCTCACTGACCTGGGCCCGCAGGGCGAACCCTTTAACGCCCAGCAGACGGTGACAGCTGTGACCTGGCGATCCCCCGGCCCGCGGCAGCGCCCCGGTCCTGATCCTCAGCCGAAACGTTCCCTTCTCAGGTTCAGACCAGCACACTGGAGATCCCGAAAGAACGCCCCTTAGACGGGGGCCAGTGGCAGCCCCCTGACCCTGGAGCTGCGCCAGTGAAGGAATGAGACCCGTTCCTCGCCCAGCTGTGACTCCCGCCTGCTGCCGCGGGGAATCCGGCTTTGCGCGGGCTGGGAATGACAATGCTGCAGCCCCGTGCTCAGAACAAAGGCGGGATGAACTGTTGATTCTCCAGGGAACTGATGTCCCTGATCTGGTTTGAAAAAAGCCACTTTGGGTTTTAAATGGGGGATAATTAGTAGCTGCCGGTTGGAAATTAAATCCAGTGCATAATAATCTATTACTCGCTCTCACCCGGGTGGGTTTTTTCTTTTAAAGCATTAATTTTTATTAGTCACTTTGCATTTGACGAGATCAGGTAGCAGATTGTGGCTCACGGTTCAGTCACAGACGTGGCTTCGTTCATTCACCAGCAGCACATCAGTGGCAGGTGTGTCACGTTTGCAAAGGACACAATGAATAATTCCAGTGGCAATTACTAAACAGACCTATTTTTAGGTGCTCTCCTAAATGCTGGCTTGTGGCAGCGGGGGAAAGATACTGTATGTTTAAGCTGTACCGCTCGCTCCTAAAGGACCATGCAGTGAAGTAGTTCAGCAGACCTCAGTCCCCGTGTAGATAGCGCTGGGTGGACGGAAGAATCCTTCCGTTCTGCTACCGTCTCCCTGAGATCTGTCATTGGTGCTAGCCGGATATCAAGTCCTGCATACCAACACCAGAGCATCTGCCCCAGGGGGTCGCACACAAGAACTTAGATGAGATCAGTTCTGGTCACAGTTGGTCAGAAAGGTCCATTCACCAGTGGCTTATAGACGGCTAGTGAGTGGGCAGGAGATGGTCCAAACACGGCCCTGTCTGGCGTGTCCTGTAGCCGTCAGGTTATCAATATAGAGGTTGATTCCTCTGATCCCACTGTGATTCGCTCTGTCCTGGGCACGTCCCACAAAGCTACTGCCCACCCATCCCCTAGAGCGGGGGCTTTTCCGGGCGCACCCACCCACATTTCCAATACACACCTTGTGACGGAGTAGGAATACTGTGTGTGTGCCTCAGTTTCCCCTATGCATTTCTTGAGCGTCTATGTGAAGGGATAAGAATGTGTAGTTGATGCAAAGCAGAGAGACAGTGTAAGCAAGTAGCCGATACCCTCCCCCCTCTCTGCAGGTGTCCATACCTGAAGCTGTAATCTGACTCCAAGTGGGGGAGGGAGGTCACCTGAGCCAGGGGGGAGGAGGGGCTGGAGAGAGGAAAGCTAGCTGGAGTCAGGCGGGGAGGGCAGAGGGGCTATCTCGCTCTCTGGCCCCCAAAATTGATCCAGCTGAGGGCTCACGCTCGCTGTATGGTCTGTGTTAGACCAGGTACCGGTCATCGAATAAACCTCTGTTTCACTGGCTGTCTGAGAGTCACGTCTGACTGTGGATTTGGGGTGCAGAATCCATGGGCTCCCTCAGGACCCCGCCCAGGTGAGCTCGCTGGGGAAAACGCACGGAGGGGCAGAAGGTGCTGAATGCTCCGAGGTCAGACCCAGGAAGGTGTAAATGGGGACCTCTAAGCTCCTAGCCTTGGAGACAGGCTGTGTACGGAGAGAGGACGTTTTCCTTCGGAGTCCTTAACTGGCTTCCTAGGGAGCAAGTTCCAGACCCTCACCCGGGCACTCCGGGACACACCTAGCCACCAAGGTTCAGCTGCTGGCTTGCTGGTGGTGGGGGGGATTGGCTGTGGGAGCCCCAAAAGGGGCAGGATCCAGCAGCTTGTTACTGCTCTGTGTCTAAGCAGGTCTCAGTCCAGCGCTCGGGGCTTAGATCTCCAGGCTGTGGCCCCGGGAACACGAGATGCTAATGTGAAGGCAGCAAAGCCCATTGACAGATTGTAGGTCGCTCTGATCCCCGCAAATCACTAAATCCCGTTAGCCCCTCAGAGGAAAGGAGGCGTTTGCCTCGGAGCCACCCATAGCAGGACGGTGCTGCTGGGAGCTGACTGCTCCAGAGGGGGCCGGCAGGACCTGCTCCTTTTAGTTATACAGAGTAGGTGGGGTGTGGGGCTGGGCAGACCCCTGGGGGATCTTGGGTAATGGAGGACACAGAGCAGGCCTTGGGGGGACTCTGGATAATGGGCTGCGGCAGAGGGTTGGGCAGGGGCGTTCTGGGTCTGCGAGCTGTGTGGAAGCTGTGAGTGCAGAGCTGTCTGTCCTTTGGAGACCCCCTTTGGAGATCAGCATGGTGGCACTGCCGGGGGGGGGGGGGGATCCCTGAGGGCCGAACCGGAGGTGCCAGGGCCCGGGGGAGTGCTGCAGAGTATGTGCCCCTGCCAAGGTACGCCATGTCCGCATTGCACGTGGCCTGCTGGGTTCCTGAACCCAGACACCCCCTGCCTTGCTGAGCTGGGCCCCTGGGGAAGACCGTGCTCCGGGGACCTTGTTGCTGTAGGCGGGGTGCGTTTCTAATGAGCTCCCCCCGAGGCTGGGGCCCCTGCTGCATTTCTCTGTGTCTCTGACGGAAACACGCTCCGGGCTCTGGCGGGAGGCAGGTTTCATTTCAGCAGGTTTGTTGCGGATGCTGTGAAATGTCTAGCTGGCCGGAGCCTGTGGAAGGAACAGGAGCGAACACTCAGATCCCACCTGCCCGAGAGGCGGCAGAGCGGCCGCACGCTCTGTGTGAATTATCCCGTTCCCCGGGGCCACCCTCGGGCAAAGCCGCATGAGACAGGTCACGCCTTGGTCGCCGGCTGCACTCCCGCAGCGCGAGGATGAGGGAGAGCTCCCCCGTTCTTGCCTGGCTCGCTGGCTGTGAGTTTATTCTCAACCTGTGTGTGTGTGTGTGTGTGTGTGTGTGTAGGTAGGCCTGTGCTGGCGTCTTGGATTTCTCTGCACGTGTGTGGTGTCCCTTTAAACCTCTCGGCGGAACCGGCTGGCTCTGGAAATGGGCACAGAGTCTGGAGCATGTCTGACCTCTCTACCGGCCAGTGGTGACCCTAAATTTACCCGCTCTCACGGCCGTCGGTGGTGTAGTGACGTGAGCGGGGCACACAAGCATTCTTGCTCTGGGTGTTGCGGTCTCCGCCGAGAGGCGGAAGGTGACTGGCGTGTGTGTGGAGGGGTGTTGGGGGGGGCGTACTTTGGTATGCTGGGGATGGGGGCCTGTGCCAGTCCTGTGGATACAGGCTTCCTTCAGTGTGGGGTTGGCAGCACCAAAGGGATTAGAGCCCTCCAGGGACACCGGCTGGCAAGGGGGGCATGCACTGATCGGGGCCAGGTTTGGGCAGACGCTCCCTTCCAGTCCCGTGCAATGGGGGGGGGGGGTTCTGCCCCCCTCCCTGGTACAGTAAACCCTCGATTTAACGGACCTCGATTTAACGGACTTCGGATGCAACGGACAAAATTTCTGAGCAAGTCTGATGCATTCCTGATCCATTTCTGGTGGGCTGGCTGCCGGCTCCCGGCTGCCGCCCGGGTCCACACAGCGGGCGGGCTGGCTGCCGGCTCCCGGCTGCCGCCCGGGTCCACACAGCGGGCGGGCTGGCTGCCGGCTCCTGGCTGCGGGCGGGCGGGCTGGCTGGCTGCCAGGTCCCGCCTGCTGGCTCCCGCCTGAGTCCCGACAGCTCATTTTAAAAAAATTATTAAATAACGGACTTTTTGATTTAACGGACACCCCCTCGCCCAAATTAGTCCGTTATATGGAGGTTTTACTGTATCTGAGTAGAGGCAGGGTGCTCAGTCCTGTTCGGAGTTCGATTGTCCCCAGATGAGGGCGTTGCCTGGGGCCAGGCTGCTGCCTCAGGCTCTGATCTCGGGCGCTCGCCTTCTCAGCTGTGCTGCGAATTTGTTGCTGACGTACTTCGTTAATATGTTAAACAAACAGAAGGCTCCATGTGGGCTCCGTTCAGAGGAGAGCCGATCTCCCCTCCCCCACACCTTTCTGAGCCATTCTCTCCCTGCCGAGCAATTGTCTGATGTGCTCTACATACAGACCAAGGAGCTGGTACCTGGCAGAGCCCCACGCCCGCTGCGCCGTCGGGTGCCAGAGCTGGGGGTCCCGGCTCCCCAGGACTCTCGCTCGGCTGGTGTTTGAGGCCTTTCCCCGTAATCTGTGTCTCTAGGACAGTGGTTTCTGTGTACCCCTGTGGGTAGGCAGAGGGCTTCCAGGTCATCAACTCCGCTAGATATTTGCCTAGTTTTATAACAGGCTATGTAAAAAGCACCCGTGATGGAGCAGGGTGGATGTGACTGGGAGGGGGGCAGGGAAGTTACACGGGAGATGGGAGACTTGTCTGAAGGGAAGATACCTGAGAGTTGTAAGGTGAGCCCAGGAGAGAGGTGGGGAGACCTGACACCTTGGGCCCAGGAAACTGAAGGAAGGAAGGGGAGAGACGGCTGCAGAGATTTGTGGTGGGGAGTTGGCCGGGGAAGAGGAGGGAGCCCTAGGTTTGGGGTTTAGTCTCCCTGCCCCCGGCAGGACTTGACTGAGGGGTCTTATTTGTACCTACGAGCTCTGGTTTGGACTGGGTTCCTGTTGTCTCTAATAAACCTTCTGATCTACTGGCTGGCCGAGAGTCCCAGTGAATCCCAGGAAGTGGGGGTGCAGGGCCTGGACTCCCCCACACTCCATGACAACCCGCAAAGTCAGTACAAACTAAAATTTCATATAAACAATGACTTGTTTGTACGGCACTATACAGTACGCCCTGAAATGTAAGTACGAGGTTTATATTCCAGTTGATTTATTTTATAATTACATGGTAAAAATGAGAAAGTCCAGCAATTTTCCAGTCAGTGTGCGCTGTGACACTTGTGTAGTCTTATGTCTGATTGTGTAGGCAAGCAGTTTTGAAGTGCGGTGAAACTTGGGGGTACACAAGACAAATCAGACTCCTGAAAGGGGTCCCGTAGTCTGGAAAGGTGGAGAGCCCCTGATCTAAGCAGACAAGGCACGTCCCAGGCGGTGCAGCAAGAATCCTTGTGTTCCTGCTGTGTGCAACTCCTAAGGGCAGAAAAACACCCTCCTCTGGCTGCCTGGAACGCCCTCCGCCCTCACCAGCTGCTGGGCCTCCTGCAGGGGAAGGGAAGAGGGCTCCTTCTCCCTGGTGTGAGTGAGAGGTGTGTGTCATCTCTGCGAGTGCTGCTCCTGACAGGGGTTTAACAGGGCAGGCCCTGGCTTTGCCCCCTGACGGATCCCTAGCATTACGGGTCTCCTCTGCAGTACGCCAGCTGGCCTGGGACATTAGCCGCTCTGGGCCTGCATGGCTGAGAGGGTCTGGGATGGACGGGAGCGGGTCTCGTTGAACGTGGCCTGTCCCACTCACCCAGCAGCTGTGTCCCATCGGCACAGGCTGGCCTGTCCCCCATCCGCTGCCACCCCGACTCCCACCCAGTCCTCCCGCAGCGCCAGCCTGAAACGCAGCTGTCCCTGCTGGTGTTGAGGACGGCGTTGGGCTGGTCACCACCCCCAGCTGGGAACAGGAGGGCTTTAGAAGGGCCCGTCTCTGGGCCTGCCTGCTTGGGCCTCGGCTGCTGACCTGTGGAGCTGTCTTGTATTGTTCCTCTCCTTTGCATGCCGATGGGACCGTCTCCTGTGCCAGCTGTCCAGGCCCGGTGGTCGGTGTTCCCTCAGGGCTCGGCGTGCGCCAGGCAGCTCTAATGAAGCTCAGGCTGGTTTGGAATATTTCAGCCCCCCGGTTTGTTGGTTGGTGGGTCTCCGAGGCCGTGGTGAGGCACCAGTAGAGGACACTGGGATCCCTGGGCCTGGTGAACATTCCCCTGTCAGACGGTTGGTTGCGTGCTGGTGCTAAGGGCTCGTTCGGCTCCGCGAGGTGAGATTACGCATGCCGAGGGGAGCGCCCCGGCTCCGATTGCCGAGATCTAGCCCGGAGGGGCAGCTGTCCAGGCTTCCTCCCCACTGGGGCTGTGTTTACCTGTCCGCTGACCCAGACAGAACCCCCCGGGCGCAGTGTTACCACCGGCGGCACGCCAGACCGCGATGCTTTTCAGCCCTTCCGCAACGGAGCTGGTCAAAGGTACCACAGCCAGAATCCCCTCGAGTCTCCGGCCCTCTCCTTGGCGCATCCAGAACCAGACAGCTGGCAACCCTAGGGCTAGCCAGTCATTCGAGGTCACGTGGTCTGTGCAAGAGCTGGGGTGGTGGTGCAGCTGTCCTGGCTCGGCTCCAGCCTGCCGGATGCTCTGCTTCCCCACAGACCTTCTCCCGCTTCAGTGGGATGCTGGAGCCTTCACAGCCTTTGGGGCAGGAAGCTGTTTTCCCCTGCGCATCCCTTGCACCCCAGAGGTGGCTGCGTTTCAGGGGTCCGGGGGACGTTAGTCCTGGGTGTCACGGAGCGCCCGGGCGATGGTCTGGAACTTGCTCCCTAGGAAGCCAGTCAGGACTTCGGGTGAAGTGTCCCCTCTCCGTACACAGCCTGTTTCCAAGGCCAGGAGCTTCACGGGTCCCCACTTCAACCTTCCTGGGTCTGACCTCGGAGCATTCAGCACCTTCTGCCCCTCCGTGCACTTCCCCCAGCGAGCCCACCTGGGCGGGGTCCTGAGGGAGCCCATGGTCTGCACCCCAAATCCACAGTCAGACGTGACTCTCAGCCAACCAGTAAAACAGGTTTATTCGATGACTTCTATCTGGTCTAACACAGACCATACAGCGAGCGTGAGCCCTCAGCTGGATCCATTTTGGGGGTCAGAGAGTGAGATAGCTTCTCTGCCCTCCCCGCCTGACTCCAGCCAGCTTCAGACTCCCAGACTGAAACTCCCTCTCTCCAGCCCCTCCTCCCCCCTGGCTCAGCCAGGTCAGGTGACCTCCCTCCCCCACTTGGGGTCAGATTACAGCTCAGGTATGGACACATGTAGAGAGGGGAGAGGGCGTTGTCTGCTTCCTTACAGCATCAGCCCCTAGTCCTTCACATAGACGCTCAAGAAATGCATAGGGGAAACTGAGGCACACACAGTATTCCTGCTCTGTCACACTGGGTCTGGGGTTTTACCCCAGCTCTCTGGCGGAAAGGCTCTCTGGAGCAGCCTGCCGCCCTGCTGTGCAGTGGAAAGGAAGGGGCTCCTCTGGAGGGGGGCGTGTGGATTGTGGCAGGCCTCGCATGCTGGGTTGGGTGCTATTTGCAGAGACGGGGGCGCTGGCTGCCCCTAGATGCTGGTGCTGTTGGAGGGTGTGGGAAGAAGCAGATCGTCCGAACCTCTACAGCTGCGATGTGCCCCATGCACACGACACAGGGACTTTGTTGTGTTTTGGGAGTGAGCAGCTCTGCTGACCACGATCTGCCAGGGACTAGCCCCTGCCAGCTGGTCCGAGACGTGGCTGCATTAGCTGTTTGCTCCCTCCTTTGCTCGTGTTGAATGTCATCCCCGTGACAAGCCGGTGGATCGAATGAAATCGGGCGGCCGCGCAGCTGCAGGGCCCGGCGGTGCGTGCCGGGGAGGGACTGGGCAGGCTGGCAGGGGGACTCGCTCCGCTTCGTGAGGCCTGCCGCATGGCCAGCTGCTATGGTGTGTGCAGCAGAGGCTCCTTTCGGCCCCTGGCTGATCCCTGGAAGGGGAGCGTGTGTGGCAGGATATCCAGGGAAAGGTGGCGGATCAGTGTCAGCCCCTCACCCCTAGCACCGGCATTTGCCATCCCCGCTTTGCGCCAGCCGTGGCTCGATGCGTTCCCGAACGTATTCGCAATGAAGCCCCAAGCCCCCGGGGCGGTCGCTCAGGGCCGCAGCCTCTGCCCAGCTGGGGCAGTGGAGATACAGACAAGGTGAGCGCCGTGGGCCCTGCGCCAGCAAAGCGCACCCGGGTGTGGTTCGCACTAAACGTGTGAGTGGCCCCGTTGGCCTCAGTGAGCCTGGGGGCGCAGGCTGCAAGCCAAGCGTGCGCTCAAGCGCGCTGCCCGATCCAGGGGTTTGCCCAGCGAGCCGGTGGCCGAGCCGGCGTCAAACCCGCTCTCAGCAGAGACGCCCTCCCTCCAGGAGTGAGCGAGGTTCTCTGTGCCCCGGCTCGGCCGACGCAGCCCGTGTGGCGTGTAACTGAATACTCCCCGCGGGCGCAGCGACGGAGCAGCAGCTGGATTAGATGAAACCCCCCTCACGGCCTTGGAGGCTTTTCTTTTCCTTTTGCTCGTTTTCACGTCTTCCCTTCTGCCGGGTCTGTAGCGAGCGGCGGCTAGGCCCCAAATCGCATTGTGCACCCGGCCTGTCAGGAAGATTGATCACCGCTCTCCACGTCTAACCATGGTTCCTTTCAATGATTTCCCATGTGGTCTGGGCAGGTATTGCGTCACTCACGGGCACATGCGAACAGCAAATGGCTTTGGAGAACATCCCCAGCATGCGGGTCCCAGTGGCAGATGTATCTGCAGGGGCTAGAGTCTTTTTGAACAGCCAGAGATCGCCCCCGAGGGTACAAGGCTGAGGTCCTGGGGGCCGCCGCTGGGCCTGTGGGCTGGTGGGCCCGGCAGAGCCCTGAGCGCATGGGCGCAGGATCTGAGGGTTTTGTTCTGCAGATCTGTTCTCAGGAGAGGGGTCGTACAGCCCCCGGGGAAGCACACAGCCTAGTACTCAGGGTTCTGCTCCCCGCTCTGCCACTCAGCTGCTGCACATCCTTGGGCAAGCCCCTCCTCGCTCTGTGCCTCAGTTTCCCCTCCCATCCTTTCTTTCGGTTGCGCGGTCTTTGGAGCAGCGCTGCCTCTGACTACGTGTGCGTGGTGGGGCCCAGGTCTCAGCCGCTCGGCGCTGTGGCTGCAGGAGTGATGTATTTATTTTCTAGCCCTGGCTTCAGATCCAAGATCCCCTTTCTCCAAGATCCATCCGTCTCCTCTGGCGTTTTCCCAGCCACCGTTCTTTTCCCCAGCCAGGGTTATTTTTTTCCTTGGCGGTTTAAAATAGATCTTTGACGTGGAAGAAATGTTTTCTTGAGAGTCCGTCTCAGATCCCAGACTGGGCCTGCGAGTCCCGGGAACCCTCCGGATTGATGTCTGTGGGAGCCGGGCCAAGTCCAATAGGCAGAAAAGCCCTAGATCTCCGGCAGACTCTGGGGTGGGTTGCTCTGGAGGGAGCCATCTCCCCGCTGGGTCGTGCTCACTTGTTGCCCCAGCCCGGCAGAGCGGGGTGTATGTTGTGGGGGTTGCTGTGCTTTGGAAGAGACGTACAAGGGAGCTCCTGGCCACGTCACGGCCCCTCTCGCTGGAGTGTGAGTGCAAGTCCGGGTGCCCTGGTCCCATCCCACCTCTGTGTTCTGATGTCCTGTCCTGGGCTGGTCTGCAGCAGGACTGTTCCCTCTTACTCAGCTGTCTCAGGCCACCCCAGAGGTGGCTGCATTTCAGCAATGGGGGAGGCATTCCCTCTGGGCACCTCATTCCTACCGGGGGGGGGGGGGGGGGCTCTGTGAAGCGCTCGGAGACCCTCTGGAAAGTCACTAGAGCCGTGCCCAGAATGTTTCCCCAGCCCGCTGCCTTCCAGACCAACCCTGAGCGGAGATGGTTGCGGAAAAGATGGCTTGCTGGGCAGGGGGGGCACAGACTACTCGACAGGGGGGGGCGAGGTATGTAGGGTTATTTGTGAGTGAATGGGCTCTAGTTTCTGGTATAATGAGAAGGAAAGGGAGAAGCAGTGCACCCTACATGATAGAGCAGTGGACTGGGACTCAGGAGACCTGGGTCTATTCAGTACTGCCAGTGGCCGGCTGGGAGCACTGTCCCGCTCTGTGCCTCAGTTTCCCCTGCTGCACAGTATGGGTAATGCTATGACCCTGCTGCTGGAACGGGCTAGCTAAGAGCTGCCCTGCTCTTGTGTGATTGCAGAGCGGAGGCCAGGAACTGAGCCAAGGAACCTGCTGAGGGGAAGGAGCTCAGAGCCAGCATTGGGGAGGGGGCAGGCAGAAGGACTCCCGCCTCCCCAGTGCTGGGCTCGCTAACCAGGCCAGGCCAGCCTCCGCGGTCTGGCGCGCAGTGACTCCTCCTGGCTCTCCGGCCGTGGGCTCTCTGCCCGCAGCGCTCTGTCAGCCTCACCCCTGAAGCCTGGGACCTCCGGTTGTTCCCTCTGAACAGTGCCGTGTCATGTTTTCTTGTCAACAGCCCCGAGAGAGGCGGCTGAGCCAGAGCGGCGCTCCCCTCCCCCCGCCCGTGTCTCCCATTCCCCTCTTCTCCCCCCTCGGGAACCTCTGCCCGGGCCCAGAGCCCCAACGCCCGGGCCCTGGTGTGACGGAGTAGGAATGCTCTGTTCCTCTGGCTATTGTGGGAAGGGGGCCATACCTGAAGCTGTAACTTGACCCCAGGGGGGGAAGGAAAGACAAAAGGGAAGCAGGGGTGTGGCTGGGAAGAGGAGTCGGGGTCTGAAGCTGGCTGAGAAAAAGGGAGGCAGGCCCAGGCAGGGTCTGGCCTCCCTCTGGGCCCCCAAAATGGATCCAGCTGAGGGGTCACATTCACTGTATGGTCTGTGGTAGACCCTGTACCTGTCGTTGAATAAACCTCTGTTTTACTGGCTGGCTGAGAGTCACATTTGACTGTGGATTTGGGGTGCAGAATCCACGGGCTCCCTCAGGACCCCGCTTGGGCAGGCTCGCTGGGGGAAGCACACGGAGGGGCAGAAGGTGCTGAATGCTCCGAGGTCAGACCCAGGAAGGTGTAAATGGGGACCTCTGAAGCTCCTAGCCTTGGAGACAGGCTGTGTACGGAGCGAGGACATTTTCCCTCGGACTCCTAACTGGCTTTATAGGGAGCAAGTTCCAGACCCTCGCCCGGGCACTCCGGGACACCGGGCCATCAGCAGCAACCTCCACGTTGCCTGGTCCCTGCAAGACAGACCTGGCGTTGCCATGGTAACTGCCAGATGTGTGCGTGCAGCGCTTCTGGCTGCGGGAAGATGCTCCTTGTAACGTGCGGTTTCACCCGCCCCTTGCTCTGCCGGGTGCTGTCAGTCACTGCCCGGCGCGGTGCCGGCTGGTGCCCGCTCTTAGGCAGCCAACCCGTGAGATTGCGTCCTGTGCTGAGGTATGGCCACTTTGCCTAGGGGGGTGAAGTCACCCGGCTCAGCTTCGTTGCCAGTAACGATGATGAACGCCAAGAGAGCGGGACTCAGCCCGAGGGGATGTGGGGCAGGGTGGGGGTGTTATCCCTTTGTTACCTTGGGGAGATTGGACAAGAACCTGCTCCCAGCCGAGGGCCGTTGCCTCCTTCGAGAGCTAGGCGCAGGGGCCCCAGCCGTGTCGGCTCGGGGGTTCCCTTCTTCCGAGGTGGTGGCTAGCGCAAACTCCCTGTCCCGAGCCACGGGTGGGTTGTTCGGAGAGGACTTTCCAAAACCGAGGTCCTGTTTTCTCCTCCAGGGCCAGCGAGACCCATGGCTCTGCCTAGCAATCGGGGTTCGCCCCGCCGTCCCGGCCAGCGTTTCCCCTCCACATGCGGCTGTTGGGCTGAATGCTGTGCGCCCCCCAGGGGGCGGTAGTCTGTGGGCGTGATGGGGCCCTTTGGAAGGGAAGGCCCTAAGTACCTGGTTATCTGGCTGCTCTGGGGCACATGACTCGGCCCCACGACGCCAGCCCAGATGTTCGGTCTTGCCAGGCCCGCAGCTCGGTCATTGCCGGGAGACTCTGGGGAAACATCACAAATGAACAAGGAGCCCGAGGAGATCCGGGGAGCTGACCAGCCTCCCACAGCGCGAGGGGGACAAGATTCAGTGACGTACCCGGGGGCACGCTCGCAGGCCCCTCCGGAGCAGGGCTGGGGGTCCCAGCCCAGCGTCTCGACCGTGAGACTGTCCTTCCAGCCCCAGAGCCGATAGCCATGGCTCCGCTCAGGGGTGTCCCCGGGAGGGACACTGGATTTGGCTATGCTGGGAAAATTCAGACCCATAATTTGCCACTGGGGCTAGGAGCAGTGGAAGATCGGAGTGGTGATTAGAGCAGGGTTGGACAAACAGCCGGTCCCTGCTCCTGCACCCCCTGCCTGTGCCGACGGGTAAGGGTGTCCAAGAACGGGCTTGTAATTCAAACCCAGACGACTCTGTTTGCGTTGGCCCTGCTCCTTTCTGCTGTGGCGTCCCCTGCTCCCGGGCTGCGGCGGTGCCAGGGCTGGGATGAACATCCTTTTAATTGAAAGCCTGAGCTGTATTAGTGAGTAAATCTTATGTAAATCTTACAAAATCTGTCATAATTTTGGTAATTGGTTTGATTCCCAGGATTTTATTTTCTCTGCCGTTTAGTGGGAGGAAAGTCCCCCCCTCTGCCAGGCGCAGTTTGGGTTCTGAGCACTGCCAGACTCCATTTAGCATGAACGGTAGTGACTACAGGCGCGGGCCGCCCTGCCAAACCCAGGGGCCTCGGAGGAGCGGGGAGGCCTCTGCACAGCCAGAGTGAGAGCCAACCCCGAAGGAGAACAAGCCCGGCCTCGAAAACGATTGCAGATCTGTCACTGGCTTGAAAGCCACTTTGCCAATGTGTTGCTGTGCGCGGTTAAACAGCAGCCATGTTCCACTCCAGAGGTGGCTGCCATCCAGTGGTGAGTGTAGGTATTCTGTAGTTTGTAAAGCACATTTGAGATCAAAGCAGTGTGGTCCACTGGCCATTCTACTCCTGGCTCTGCAAAGCCCTTGTGCTCAGTTCCTCTCTCTCTCTAAGGTTGGGATCGTATTTGCTGGTCTTAGGGAGGTTTCGAGCAGTGGGGTGCAGTATCTACGAATCGAATGGTTACTGTGTATTTCTACCTCAGCTCGGCGGAGGGTTGATCAGAGACGGGCTGTGCCCTCTAGCAGACCAGCACCTGCGATACTATATTCCCTGTGCATTCATGGCACTGCACTGCCTGCTCTAGCTCCTTACAAAAATGTGGCCAAGCTATTTTAATGATCCCCCTCATTCCCAGTCCTCTCGGTAATTCTCTCCTGGTGTAAATCCGTCCCCTGGAAGGGTCTAACCCCTGGGAACGTTCCCTGCATTCCCGAGGCGGGTGATCAGCCGTTTCTTTATCCTTACAGGTGTTCCCCACCCCAACTCCCTGTCTCTTCAATAAACACAAAGTATTATTCAAACCACAGTGACCACTTATTCTGAATACGGGTACCTCATTATCCTCTAGTTTGGGGCACACTTCAGAGAACGTTCCTCCACATTTCTCCATAGCCCACAGTTCATGCCCCTCCTCTTTCAATTCCCTTTAACTAACCTTTGACATTCCTGCTCACTCAAAGGAATCTTCAGATCGGTTTCTCCAGGTTTTGAAACGTTGTTCACTTCTCATCTGCCATTTCATTGCCAAGAGGCCCAGCAGGTGCTGGAATCCATGCTGGTGTTATGTTTGCACCTGAGCATGCTAACTCTGTTGCCAAAAACCATCTTTCATGTATCAGATCACTCTGGCTTTCCGCTATCCCCCTTTTACTTGCCGGCAGTGCACCTGAGGATGAATTCAAAAAGAGAAGAGCTGGGGTAGCTTATCCAGTTTATCCATATCTAGTTTAATGCTAACATGATTCCCACCAATTCACCAGTTAGCATGGCTGCAAAATTAGATATTCTTTTAGATTTCTTAACTCCAATCTCAGGGGTGAAAAGCCTGCTCCAACTCTACCTTTCCTCTCCCCTGCATCTTTAGATCTGTCAGAATATATTGAGTAATGGTGACTCCATTTACCATATATAAACTCATAAACTTCATCTTAAATTGGTCCAATAAAAGATCTGACCTCATCCACGCGGTCTCTTTAAACATTATCTGTCACACAGAATGACTCTGTCTTTCCCTTTACTTTATTCTACAATTCTAAATCCACACCCAGAAAGATGATTTGCCAGGTATAAATTACAGACCCCGAACAATCAATCTTAATCTCTTCTAGACTTTCCTTTTCGCTTCAGTCTTTTACCCACATTTTAACCCAAAGAGCACGAGGGAGTTTACCGTGTCAGTCTACATTCCTGCTGCATTCCTCATATATCTGTCCACAGTTCTTATCTGCTGTGTTTCCCTTGAGTTTAACCTAAAATGCTAGATGTAACATTTTCATTCGTAAACTGATGGGCATTTCTCGAATAGTTACCTGTGTTACACACAGTGGTGTCATAACAATGCACCACATGCAATTGTGCTTGGTCTTGAATTGACTCAAACTTCAAAGCCCCGATTTGGATGCAGAATTAAAGACTTGACGCTTGTAATCTATGCCTGATCTTATTAACACTCTATACAGCATCATCTGGACTTTCTTATCTGCTCCCTGGTTAATCCCAGCAATACATGTAAATAGATTAAGTCTACTTTACGTTTGTTTGTAAAACTTTTCTGTGTGACTCTTCCAAGGAAGTTGACTATCAAACAATGTGCCCAGAAATGTAAACCTGTTAATGAGATGCACCTGTTCTTCATAAAGATCTGAATTACATTCCTCTCTCATCTTGCTTCTAGTGACGCTCATTCCCTTTGGTTAGTGGTTGAAAATTGAAATCCCTAAACATCTCCCCTTTCCACCCCGTCCCGTGCTCCAGATCTGTTCTGGTGTCCAGGTGCTGCTCTTCCCTTGTGACTAACCCCACTGGGAGCCCCGGTTCTGGCTCGGGGGAGCCAGACCTGCTTTAATCACAGGGGCCAGGCACCCTGTGACGGTCACACCTCCATTATAGCCACTGGTTTTAACTCAGTTGCTCTGATCGTACCAAATCCCTCACTGTTGCTTCCATTTAGCCTGTTTCCTGCCTCTCCGCCTGCTCAAGGAGTGTGACGAAGTGGGAGTACTGTGTGTGTGTGCCTCAGTTTCCCCTATGCATTTCTTAAGTGTCTATGTGAAGGGATAGGGGCTAATGCTGGAAGCAAGGAGGCAACGCCCTCCCCTCTGTGCATCCCTGGAAGCTGTAACCTGACCCCAGGTGGGGGAGGGAGGTCACTTAACACCTGAAGCCCGGGAAAGGAACAAAGGAGCAGGAAGTGGCTAGAGGGAGTGGGCAGTCTGGGTCTGGGGCTAGCTGGAAAGAGGGAGAGAAGCCATTTTGCTCTCTGGCTTCTCTCCTCTTCGATGGATCCAGCGGAGGGATCACGCTCTTTCGCTGCATGGTCTGTGCTGGACCAGATGGAAGTCATCGAGTAAACCTGGGAAAGAAGCAGGAGCCCAGAATCTGGGTCTCACCTCCTGGCTTCCCAGAAAGGCCTGACTGAGGGACCCTGTTTGGACTGAGAAGCTGTGAGTTGGATGGTGTTCCTGACATCTCAAATAAACCGTCTATTCTGCTGGCTGAGAGTCACGTTTGACTGTGGATTTGGGGTGCAGAACCCCTGGGCTCCCCCAGGACCCCGCCCAGGCGGTCTCGCTGGGGGAAGCACACGGAGGGGCAGAAGGTGCTAAATGCTCCGAGGTCAGACCCAGGAAGGTGGAAGTGGGGACCCCTAAAGCTCCTGGCCTGGGAAACAGGCTGTGTACGGAGAAGGGGCCCTTCACCCGGAGTCCGGTCTGGCTTCCTAGGGAGCGGTTCCAGACCATTGCCCGGGCGCTCCGTGACAACTGGTGGCAGCGCGTTGGGATGTGTGGCATCCCGTGGACCCTGTGGACGGCGCACCCTGCAGTAAGTGACTGTGGGATCGCTGGGGAGCAGGCATGCTGAAGGCCCAGAGAATGCCAGTTACAGGGGGTGGAAAAGCTGCAGCTTAACCCCTGAGAGTGTGTGACCAGAGAGAAGGACTGTTGCAGATCCAGGGCCCCCCTGAAAACTGCAAGGAGCAGTCAGGGGCGGAGAAGTATGTGGCTTGGCCCTAGGAGGGAGAAGGATTTTTGCAGTATCAGGGTACCCCTGGGGTTTGCAGTGAGCGGTCCCAGGGGCGCAGGAGCAGACGCTCAACCCTGGCAAAGAGGCGGTGACCTGGAAAAAGCTGGCACACAAGGGAGTTCCCCCTGGACACTGTGGGGCAAAGAGCACACAGGCATGTGAGTCCAGAGCGAAGTGATGAGACTTCGTGACGCTGTGCTTTGTGAAGCACAGGTTAATCGTGCAGCTAGGAGAAGCTGGAGGATTTGGCCCCTCGGAGACAGTTGCAAGATTCCTGATCCAGGATGGGGTTGCAGGAGAATCTGGGAGCATCTGGAGTGGTCATGGCACATCCCCAAGACTCCTGTCCCTGACCAGACGGGGGTCTTCACGATTGGGTTCCCCATCCGGGGACGGAGACGGAGGAGAGTGGAGCAGAGTCCAAGACAGAAATTGGACTGTGAGAGGCGACAAGGGCCTGGAAGTGCTGCAGTGGAGCAGCAGTGTGGACTGGGAATGGTGATGCCAAGGGACCCAAGGGACTTCCGAAGGGTGAGTGGGGATAGACCCCTGGATGCCAGTTCCGCAGGGAGCCTCATTACTAAATTGGGGTCCCTGGGCAAGGGATGGGGGGAAGGGAACGTCCACCTCACTGCTGTTGAGCAGGCTGGCAATTCGAACCAGGGGAACCCTGCGGACAAGCCCTGGTGTCTAGCTCCCCGCTGGGTCCCAAGGCTGAGGACGCCATTCACCAGATGGGTGGGGTGGTGGACAGACTCCCACCCCTGTCCCTGACCTGTATGTCTGTGTGGAGTCCCCTGGGTTCAAGTCGTGTGGACACCCAGAGGGAGCAGAGAGAAGTGGTGAAGGGGGAACAGTCCTGGGGTGGCAAGACCCTGGGGGGAGAAGTGTTGTTGGGCCCCGATGGTGCAGTGTCACTGGATGCTGGGGGGCGGTGTGACCTGGGTGAGGGTCACAGGGAGGAAGATCTTTGCCCTGCCTAGAGCCCAGACCCCTGTGCAGACACAGGAGGGGTCAGGCTGGCAGGCTGCTGGGAATCTGCAGGATATTGCCTGTGAAATCCTGTTGGGGGGAGAAATGTGTCTTCCTGGGGGCAGGATGCAAACCCTGCTCCTGTGACAGCTGAGGGTTTGAATTTGAATCCGGGGAACCAATCGGTGGAGAGGAAGATGGTCATTGAAATGCAACTGACCTGACTGGCAGATGAGAGCAGAATTCCTGCCTGCCTGTTAGCAGAGCCCTGGGGCGGGGTGGGACAGAGTGATAGTCCCCTCCAGGGCCTGGTGTGACTCCTACCAAGGAGTGGGAAAGACAATGGGGCACCCATGGAGCACTGGTGAGGTCGAACTTCCCCAGGTCACTGGCTAAAGTGACCATTGCTCAGTTCGTTCTCGAAGAGGGGAGATGTGTGACGAAGTGGGAGTACTGTGTGTGTGTGCCTCAGTTTCCCCTATGCATTTCTTAAGTGTCTATGTGAAGGGATAGGGGCTAATGCTGGAAGCAAGGAGGCAACGCCCTCCCCTCTGTGCATCCCTGGAAGCTGTAACCTGACCCCAGGTGGGGGAGGGAGGTCACTTAACACCTGAAGCCCGGGAAAGGAACAAAGGAGCAGGAAGTGGCTAGAGGGAGTGGGCAGTCTGGGTCTGGGGCTAGCTGGAAAGAGGGAGAGAAGCCATTTTGCTCTCTGGCTTCTCTCCTCTTCGATGGATCCAGCGGAGGGATCACGCTCTTTCGCTGCATGGTCTGTGCTGGACCAGATGGAAGTCATCGAGTAAACCTGGGAAAGAAGCAGGAGCCCAGAATCTGGGTCTCACCTCCTGGCTTCCCAGAAAGGCCTGACTGAGGGACCCTGTTTGGACTGAGAAGCTGTGAGTTGGATGGTGTTCCTGACATCTCAAATAAACCGTCTATTCTGCTGGCTGAGAGTCACGTTTGACTGTGGATTTGGGGTGCAGAACCCCTGGGCTCCCCCAGGACCCCGCCCAGGCGGTCTCGCTGGGGGAAGCACACGGAGGGGCAGAAGGTGCTAAATGCTCCGAGGTCAGACCCAGGAAGGTGGAAGTGGGGACCCCTAAAGCTCCTGGCCTGGGAAACAGGCTGTGTACGGAGAAGGGGCCCTTCACCCGGAGTCCGGTCTGGCTTCCTAGGGAGCGGTTCCAGACCATTGCCCGGGCGCTCCGTGACAAGGAGTCTCTTAATTCTTCATTGTCAATTTCAGCTGCGTTCTGGTCTCTGCTGAAAAACAGACGCAGCTGTTAGGAGCATAAGAGTTCCTGTACCGGAACAGAGCAATGGTCCGTACGCTCCAGCCTCCTTCCTCTCTGCCAGCACAGGGCGATGGGCCATCTACTCAGAGACCACTCTCCAGTGGTGGCCAATTCCTGATGCTTCCCAGGAAGGATAAAAATCCCCCAGTCCAGCTAACTGCAATCCTGTACTAGGCAGGAGATTGCTTCCGGTACTTGGCTGTTGATTGTCTTCACCCTGTAGTATGAGGAGTGAGCTCTTAGAATTTGTACCCTGCTTAGTGTGTTACAGATACTGATCTTATCAACAGAAATATCTAATCCCACTTGCCTCCATGCAGCAGAGAGTTCTGCAGGCTGATCACAGATTTTGTTCAGTGATAATGTGCGTTCTCCATCTCTGTACATGTCACCTGTCGAGGGGGTTGTGTTCTCCCTGTTCTGCGTGTCAATGGATGGTGCAAATAAGAACCCAGCTGGCTCCACTGTTTACTGCAGGGACCCACTTTGTCTGGAAATCTGTTTAACTGGGATGTCTGGGAAGTCTCCCAGGGGACTGTTTAGCCCAACCACAGGGAGTCCCACTGAGCTCCGTTTGGGCCAGACAGCATCAGCAAACGTTCTCCTTAGGTCATGCCCGGGGTTACGTGACGTCTAACTGAGTGTGCCGTGGTGTGAAACTATCCACCGTTTGGGCTTTTAATACAGAATTTGTCAAAACCAGATGAAAAGAAGAAACAAAGCTGAAGGCGAGCGAGGCGCCTTTGTGTTCGTTCCCTTGGCTCCAGACTCTCTTGTATGTGCTTTTTTCAGCCTGAATTTAGTTTTTAAAGTTGCTTCTTCTCCAAGTCAGAACAGACCCTTAGTGCAGATGATGGCCTGGCCCTTCCCCCCTGTCAGGTGTTAGCTGGAAGTGTTGGAGAACAAAGGAATGAGGGGACCTCCTGGCCTGGGAAGGAGACAAAGGCAGAGGAGGGCGGGGAAGTGTCAGTCTGAAGCTGGTTGGGGACAGTCAGGGAGGCCCAGACATGGTCTGGCCTCCCTGGTCCCCCCAAAATGGATCCAGCTGAGGGTCCGGCTCTTTGTACCTACAAGCTCGGTGTTAAACCATGTACCTGTCGACAAATAAACCTCTGTTTTACTGGCTGGCTGAAAGTCACGTTTGACTGTGGATTTGGGGTGCAGAATCCACGGGCTCCCTCAGGACCCCGCCCGGGTGGGCTCGCTGGGGGAAGCGCACGGAGGGGCAGAAGGTGCTGAATGCTCCGAGGTCAGACCCAGGAAGGTGGGAGCTGTACGCTGTGAAGCTCCTTGTCCTGGAGACAGGCTGTTCACAGAGGAAGCTTCCCCTCTCCCCCCCTGGAGTCCTGACTGGCTTCGTAGGCAGCAGTTCCAGACCATCGCCCTGGGGACCCCGTGACACCATGTCTCAAAATGGCCCCCACCCCCAACTGGCCGTAGCTGGGCCCTTTGCTGGAATTCTCTGAATGGGCCATGAAATGAAGGAACTCCTGTCCCACCCCAGGGTGGGGTCCCTCCAAGGCAGGGTCGAGTCTCCCCTGCTGCTGTTCCGTGGTTTTGCAGGGGCCCTTCAATTACCGTCAAATGACTTACAAAGCAAGGGACAAAGTGCCATAGATCAGAGCGCGGGTGAAGGTCCCTGCTCGTCACTCCTTTACCGCTGGCTTTCTCTCTCCCCAGAGCTCCTCGGGTCGGCAAAGAGAGTCAATGTCAACTTCCAAGACACTGATGGGTAAGTAGGTGCACCCCGCATGCCCCGGGGACCAGCCAGGTGTGTGGATGGGGGGTGACCACAACTTCCTCCAAGCTCCAGGAGGAAATTGGGTGGCTCTGTCAGTGAATTGCTCTCTCTGGTCTGTTGGCACCTGTGTTTTCCCCCTGGTTTACGCTCACCCCATCCTCCCAAGCCCTCTCCAGGCCGGGTCGATCTGGGATCTCCTGCGGTGCTTTAGGGAAATGCCCCAGGTCTTCCTGCAGTGAGCTCCCTAGGGACAACCGTTGGTTTCTGCGTGAGTCTGGGCTTCCTGCAGACGGGACTGTCGCCCATCTCCCCCAGCCCGGAGGCCAGCCCCTGCCCTGAAAGACGGCCGGCGGGTGGCTCAGCGAGGCCGGCGAGCCCTGACAGCAGCAGTGCAGAAGCTGGAACGTCGGGTTTTTCTCTCCTGAACAGACGCAATCTGTCTTGCCTTGGCCGGGTAACTCCTCACCCCGGGAGAGCCGCGCACTCAGCTTCGCCTGGAGCGGGCAGGTGCCCACGGAGACGCAGGGAAGCCGGAGCGGAGAAGAGAACGAATAGTTGCAAAAGCCGGCTTCTTTCCGTCTCCTCCCCCGCCTTTGGCTGCGGGCTCGGCTGGCAGGAAGGGCCCTGGGCTGGCTAGCGGGGCTTTCCCGGCCTGCGTGCTCTGGGTCGGAAGCCGGGAGGCAGGAGAGAGAAGAGCCTGGGCGTGGCAGCCTGGCCTCGCATCCAGCGGTGCAGACGAATGAGCCGGCTCTGCGTGGGGAGGGGCTGCGGCTGCCTCAGCCCAGTGGCTGCTCCGGGCCCAGCTGCTATGCTGGGGGGCTGGAGAACTAACTCCGGGAGTTGGGTGGTTCCCATTGAGTTAATCTGGTCCCTGTTGACTCCCTTCACCTCTCCCTAGCGATTGGCCTTGGGGGCAGCTCCCCGTGGGCGCGATCCCCTCCCTGGGCCAGTCTGCTGTGGCTGCTCAGGTGCTGGCCACGGGGGCACAGCACCGGCCTCCCCTGTAAATGACATGCCAGGTGTGGATCCCCGGGTCTCTCGCGGCCCCTGGACTGTTAGTGCTACAGGCCCCTGGGTGGGACACCAGGGGCGGGGGATTGAACCCCTGAGCCTCCGTGTTCCAGCCCCAGAGGAGCAAGAGCGCCCCCCGGGGTTCGCGTGGACCCGGATCCTGGCTGACCGCCGCGCTCTGAGCCCTCTGCTGGGATTTGCTGCCTGTCTGCTCGGGGGAGCCCGACGCTCAGGCGCTGGGCGCCTCTCCAGAGGGATTCAGACAGAAGGGACCCCCCATTGGTGCCACGGGAACCCCCAGGGGCACCCAGAGCCGGTTGGCTCGCCCCACAGGCCTCCTGGCGCAGTTGGGGGGATGCTGAGCGCAGCGTGGCCAGGCAGGGCTGTTTGATGCAGTGTCGGGAGGGGCCGTCTCATCTGCATGGCATGCGAAGCCCGGACCCCCGGCCCGCCCTGCAGGCTGCGGAAAGAGAGCGAGAAGCGCGGTGGCCGCAGACACGCTCTCCCGCGCGGAATGAAGAGACGTCCTGGAGCCTGCGTGATCTGCGTCCTCCAGGTCTGCCGGGCATGTCCCCTGTTCAGCTCTTCAGGGCGACACGGGGGCTGAGCCGGGACCTGCAGTCAGAGTCCCCGGGGGCTCCCCGCACGGTCCCTGCTCCAGACAGCAGCTGTCAGCCCTCACGCTCTAGCTAACGGTCCCCCCCGACTCCCCGCTCCAGTGAGCAGCACCGGGTAGCGGTGCCCCCTCCCCCGCGGGACGGAGCTGTGCGCGAGTGGGGCGCAGGCAGCGGGAGAACATTGGAGCGGCGCAGAGGAGTCTGGGTTGTTTACAGCAGCAAGTAGGTCAGCGCCTGCCCGGCTTTCTCCTGATGAGTCTGGCTGGGAGGGGCTGAGCGAGGCCTTGCCCGGGGCCCCTGGCAGCCTGGATTCCTCGGCTCACACATGACCCAGCACACCCAGTCTCGGAGCCGGAGACGCTGTGGGTCTCGGGGGCTGGAGCGAAAGGTCTGGGACCCAGGAAAGGTCCTGGCTGCTCCTTCTGGTTCATTGTTAATTATTCAGTAGCAGCTAGAAGCCAGGCGCGATGGGGCCTGCATTGTGCTGGGCACAGCCCCTGCCCTGACGGTCCAAACAGGCACAGGGTGAGAGGGAAACTGAGGCACTGAGCAATGAAGGGCTTTGCCCAAGGTCATCCAGCAGGCTGGTGCTTGGAAGAGAACCCAGGCCCCCTAGATCCCAGTCCAGTGCACTAGGCTGTACTGCCTCTCGGTCCCATTTTTGCAGCGGGTTCTTGATCGAAGACATAGGGTCAGCTGCAGGCCTGGCTGGAGAATTGGGTGCCAAACCGGGGGGGGGGGGGGGCGTGAGAGAGTTTATTTAAAAAGCAGCGTCCCTGCCCTGTGGTGGCGGCGATTCCCTGGGTCACTGACTGCCTGGGATCCCACTCCCTGCCCCCTAGCCCGCCCTAGAGACCCCACGCTGCCCCCCGGCTGAGCTGGGGCCCTGCTGCTGAAACCCAGGGGGAATCTCCGTGACGTTCCGCCCCAAAGAGCGAATCCCACCCCTCCCTCTCTGCGGATCCAGCCCTGGGGGCAGGCCCGGGCTGTGGCGTGGTTTGTTCTCCTGCACACGCCGTGGGGAAGGGGCTGTCGGCGAGGGCGGGGCGGCCCCCAGGCCCTCAGCGACCTCTGACCTGGGACCCCGGGGCGGGCGCCACGGCCTCACCCTGGGCCGTGTCTCCCCAGGTTCTCGGCCCTGCACCACGCTGCTCTCAATGGGAACACGGAGCTCATCTCCCTGCTGCTGGAGGCCCAGGCTGCTGTGGACATCAAGGACAACAAAGGCAAGTGCCGGGGTCCGGGCGTCCCGGTGCGGGGGCTGCTGCTCACAGCCAGTCTCCTCAGCCGCCCCCATCCCGCCCCTCTTACCCTGCCCCCAGCAGAGTAAGGGAGCGGGGGGGGGGGGGCATTTAACCGGACACGTGCCCCCTGCAGCCCCTGTTCATATACCAGGGTGGGCATGGTGCAGGCGGAGCGGCGCGCACTGACTTGCCGCACGGGGCTGGGATGGGAAAAGCAGCTCCCGGGACTGGGGGAGGCGAGACCCCTCTGGGCCCCTGCCAGCTGCCCCGTCCTGCGCTCGGCCCCCTCCTCTCCCTGCGGTGTCCTGGCCCACCGGGGGCTGGACGGGAGCAGTGCGGATCCAGGGGCCACGCCGAGGCTCCGGGGGCAGCCGCTCCGTCGTGGGAGGTGCCCACTCGGCCAGGCCTCCCGTGCAGGCTGTGGCCGGGTACCGCTCGCTGAGCCGGCCCTTCCCCTTCCGCCCCCGCAGGGATGCGGCCCCTGCACTACGCCGCCTGGCAAGGCAAGAAGGAGCCCATGAAAATGGTGCTGAAAGCCGGGTCGGCCGTGAACGTCCAGTCGGACGAGGGGCAGATCCCCCTGCACCTGGCGGCGCAGCACGGGCACTATGATGTGGTAAGCTGGGCTGGGCTGGCTGGGGGCTCGCTGACCCCCCCGGGGACCTGGCCATGAGGGGGGAGCTGATGGGCCGGCACTGCCCTGGGTGCTGACAGCGGGGTCAGCCGGCAGCATGGTGGTGGCTGGAGGCCGTGGGTGGATGGGGAGCAATTGGGAGGGGACCCCGCACCCGGGCGCTGGCCAAGCCCATGTGCTCAGCTGCCCGCCCCCGAGCCAGCTTTCTTCCCGTGGGCAGTGTGAGCGCTGGTCGGAGGGGCGGGCCCTGCCCGGGCTCCTGGATCTGCCTGCGCCCGTGGGCAGTGGGCGCTGGCGGGCGGGCGCACTGTGTGTCCTCCCACAGGTGGGGGCCGAGGGGCTGTGCCCCCGCCAGCGGGCAGGGGACTGAAGGGTGAGTTGGGAGAGCAGCTGGGCTCGAGGCCTGGCCACATGTATCCGAGCTGGTCCCCCTCGGGGAGCTTGGCAGGTCTCGTTCTCGTCTGGGCAGGACATTTCTCCCCATCAGAGAATCACCCTTCAGTCTGGCATCGCTGGCAGGCCACGAAGTCTGGGCTAGCAGGGGGCTGCGGGTCGGGAGTGAGGGGCACTGGCAGAGCTGGGTGTGGGGCCCAGGGCTGGGGTAGCAGGGGGCTGCGGGCAGGGATTGAGGGGCACTGGCAAAGTGTCAGAGTGGAGTCTCCAGCTGGCAGCCTGGGATGGTGCCACGTTCTCTGGCCTGGTTCCTACTCTGGCTGGAGCTGTCCTGCCCCGAGGGATGTGTCAGGCTCCGTGTGCCCCGCCTGTTCCGCCGGGCGTTGCGCTGACCTCTGCCCCCTCTGTGCCCCCGCAGTCGGAGATGCTGCTCCAGCACCAGTCCAATCCGTGCATCGTGGACAATTGCGGGAAGACGCCCCTGGACTTGGCGTGTGAGTTTGGCCGGGTCGGGGTAAGTCCGTCCAGATGCCCGAGCCCCCTTCCGATGGCGCCGTCAGCAGCACCGGGGGAACCTGCTGCAGGCCTCGGCTGACCCGGCAACCCCCTCCCCGGGCAGGGCTGGGGCTACGTGAGCTGGGGGAGCTTTGCCCTGCCCCTGCCCAGGGTCCCTCTCCACTCCTGGGATCCTGCTCTCGCTCCCAGCAGGGGAAATCCGGATTCGCTCCCCAGCTGCCCTGGGGTCGCACTGGGGAGACGCAGGGCAGGATCCGCCGGGAAAATGCTCCCTTCCATTCCCGCAGCCGGCCCGTAGCGCCCAGGGCGGGGGGCACCGGAGGCTGGGACGCCCCCAGAGAGCGGGGGAGGGGAGTTGCTCTCTTGCTGCTGGCTCCCGAAGGCCGGGCGGAGCCGGGTGCGTCCCAGACCAGCGCCTGGGAGCCGCAGGGGAGGCTGTGGGCTGCTCCCCTGGCAGGGCAGGGTTCGGTCGGGTGCGGTGGGTAAACAGTCCCGGGGGCCTCGAGGAAACGGGGGGTAGTTGGATGCTTTACAAACCTTCCTGCCCAGGTCAGAACATGCCCCGGCTCGCGGAAAAGCCCCACCTGGCTGTGGGCAGCAGCCGGCCGCCCTGCCCGGGGGATCCGGCGCCAGCCCCTGGGTCCGTGGCTGGGTCTGGTGCGAGGGCGGGGGGCTCCCCGCCCCCGGGCTGGCGTCCTCCTCTCCACAGCCGTGTCCCTTCCGCCCCTGGGGCCCCAGGTCGTCCAGCTGCTGCTGAGCAGCAACATGTGCACGGCCCTGCTGGAGCCCAAGCCGGGAGACATCACCGACCCCAACGGCACCAGCCCCCTGCACCTGGCAGCCAAGAACGGGCACATCGACATCATCAGGTGAGCGCCAGCCGCTGCCCCGGGTGGGGGAGGGGCTTCTGGAGGGAGACGCCCCCTTGGCAGCCGGTGACTCCAGTCTCTGGTCTGCCGGGGCCCGCGGCGTTGGGTTTGGTGCCTTGGCGTGCTCTGTGCTGAACCCCGGTGCCTTGGCGCTGCCCCCTCCTGTCCCTTTGGGCTCACCCCTCCTCTGGCAGATGGCAGGTGCCTGGCGCAGGCGAATGGGGGTAGGAGCCGCCCCTCCTGGTGGGCAGTGGCAGGCGGGAGCCCCGGGGGGGGGGGGCGTGGCCATGGGTGACGCTCACTTTGCCTTGGCTGCCGCGGCCGGAGACAAGGTGCGGGACTGTAGGGCCCCCCGCGCTGAGCTCCTATGGGCAGCCGCACCCCCAAGGCTGGGCCCCTCCTAGTGCCAGGAGCCGGGTGGCTGTGTGTCCTCCCCCGCGGAGTCACTGCTGGGCACGGCCTGCCCCATTGAGCATCTGAACCCGCGGGTACAGCTCCGGCACCGTGGCAGGTTGGCGGGAGGGCGCTGCCTGTCTGGGTCCTGCTCTGGGGCTACTGGCTGCCAGGTGGCTTCTGCAGCCCCCCGGGCAAGCAGGATTGGGGAGGCTGCCGCTGGCCCTTGGCGGGAGGTTTCCGGGGGAGGAGGGTCCCTGGCCCCACGGCTGGGCCCTTGGGTGCAGGTTTCTCATTGAACTGGTGCCACCTGCTGGAGAAGCTGCAGCATTGCAGTGGAGGTGGCTGGTGGCGGGACGAGGGGCTGGGGGACGCGTCCCGGATGCCCAGCACCCCCCGTGGGGCAGCAGAGCGGGGGCCAGGCCTCCCCTGGCTGCTGGACTCATTTAGCAAATGGCCTGTGGCCTGACCCCGGTGGCTAATCTCCGAGCCTGGCCGCAGCTGTCCTGCGGGGTCGGACGCGTGACTTCATCAGTGGTAACGCCGAGCTCCCCCCCCCGGGCAGCTCCGGGTGGCGCTTGCCTGCGGGGGCGCCGGGCAGCTCCGGGATGCCAGGCTGGGGAGGGCGCGCAGCTGTCAGCGTCCTCCGGAGAGAGTTTCTGTCCCTCTGAGGCCTCGCCGGACCCTCTTCCTTCCTCTGCTCCTCCAGACTGTGGGCAGCGCAGACAGGTGCTCGCCAGCTCTAGCAAAACTGTGCCCCCTGCCAGCCACTGGGTGGGGCCCTGATGCCCGCACCTGCCAGCCGGGGCGGGCGAGCTGAGCCCCGGGGGGGTTGAGGGAGAAGGGCAGTGTCTGTGGCACATGTGTGCAGGTCTGGGGGGGAGCTGGTTCAAGCGGGCCATGGGAGGGGGAGGTGTCCTGAGTCCCTGGCTTAGCCGGGAGCTGGGCTCACTCCTCCTCCGGGGCACCAGCCCCTGGCTTCTGCCCGCCCCAGGAAGTGTGTTTGTGTGTGTGGTGGTGAAAAGGGACCTGACCCGGGAGAGCTGGTGTCATGGGCCCGATCCTGTGGTGTTCTGAGCGCTGAGCGCAGGGCCGTACCCACTCCCGCACTGACTCTGTCTGACCTCTGCAGGGAGCTGCTGGTGATCTCCCAGCCGGCTGGCGGGGGTGCGGAGGGGGGGGGGAACAGGGCACAGGTGCCCCACTGCATGCCCCCCGGGGGAGAGACCCTTTGGAGTTTAGTCGTTGTTGGGTTAGAGAGACTCGGGCTGGGTCCCGGGCACCAATGGGACAAGTGCAGCGAGTCTCCTGCTGCGGCAACTGGGGCTCTAGGAAAACCCCCCACAAGAGGGGCCGGGGTGCGGGACGAAATCGCCCCAGTGTCTGGCCTAAACCGCGGCCCTTGCTCGGGATCTGTGGGTCGGGATGGAGGGGCAGCACCAGGGCTGGGGGGCAGGGCAGGGCCGGGCTGGCGGGGGGGCTGCGGGGCAGGAGTGTGGGACGCCCCCCCCGGCCCGCGGGGCTAACCCCCGTTTGATGCGCTCCCGGCAGGCTCCTGCTGCAGGCCGGCATCGACATCAACCGGCAAACCAAGGCGGGCACGGCTCTGCACGAGGCGGCCCTGTGCGGCAAGACGGAGGTGGTGCGCCTCCTGCTGGACGTAAGGGCCCCTGCGGCGCGTCGGGGTGGGCGGGGGGAGCTCTCCTGTCCTGGGGTAGCGGGGCTGACCCCGGAGCCGCTGGGCAGGATCAGTGCAGGGGGCTCTCGGCCTGGCTGCGAAATGAGCATCCCCCTGCCCGATGTCCGGGGGGCATTGGGCAATGGTGACTGGCGCTGCAGCATCGTTCCCGGGAGCCCACCCTCCTGGGGGCGTTCCTTCGGGGGGAGGCAGGGGACTGAGCTTGTCCCCGGGCCGGCTCAGCTGTGCCCCAGCTCTGCAGGGCCGGGGGAAGGGGGTTTCCCTCTGGACTGGGGGGCTGTGCTGCCGTGGGGTGAGGGAGTGAATGGGAAGGGGGGGCCGAGAGAGAGAGTCCGGGGGGCGTCCCTGCAGAAGTGGGGCCCTCCTGGGGTCTCCTCCCCGCGTGGGCAGAGCCAGGAGTGGGGCATTGACTCGCCCTGGGCTGCAGGGGAGGGAGGGGCTGACTCACACTGGCTTTGTGCCCCCCCCCATCTCCCCATAACCAGCTCGCCCCAGTCACCCCGTGGGTTTCACGCTGGTGCCTTCAATGGGCACTGCCCAGTCCCGGGCTCAGGTCTCCCCCGAGCTCCCACAATGCAACGGGCTGGCGGGTGCGGGCCTGTCTGGGGAGGGGGCAGGGTCCAGAGCCTGTGGGAGTCTGGCCCTGCGGGACTCGCTGGTCTCGTCCCTGAGCTGCCTGCGAGCTGGGGGGGGGTGTGCAGGGACCAGCGGGGGTGGGGGGAGCTCACCCCGAGGGCCCCTCCCCACAGGTCTGTCTCTGTCTTTCAGAGCGGGATCAACGCCCACGTCCGGAACACGTACAGCCAGACGGCCCTGGACATCGTCCACCAGTTCACCGCCACCCAAGCCAGCAAGGAGATCAAGCAGATGCTGCGGGGTAAGGGGGGGGGGTCCCTCCATGGGCGGGTGCTGGGGGTGCCCGGGGTGGGGAGCAGCGTGCTCTGCAGGCTGCCAAGGGGGGGGCAGTGACTCGGGGAGGGGGGGTGAGTCCGCGGCCCCTCGGGCTCCACCCCGGCTAGGGTGTTTGACATGCAGGAGGCGAAGTCCTGGCTCCTCTGCACCGGCCTAGGCACTGCCCCCCGCAGGGAGATCCCAGCCTCCTGGTGGGCTTGGTGCCTGAAGATCGAGGGGATCAACTCAAGAGCCGCTTGGAGCATCTTCTCCTTGGGGTGCAGCGCAGGTGCCCTGGCCTAACTCCTTCTCCAGGACAGTCCTGTCCTCAGTCCGCGGTATTGCTGTTAAACAGCTGCCGTGTTTTGCCCAGAGGGGGCTGCCTGTCAGTGGTGGGTGACTCGGTTCTGATTCTGCAGAGGGCTGTGGGCTCCCTGGCAGGGGCTCCGTGCCGGATGGGGTCGGGGCAGAGAGCTCGTGTTCATCCCGGGATCCTGCAATGCTCTGCCGGGCCTGGCTGAGGTTCAGCTGCACCCGGCTGAGCAGGGCCGTAGGGTCTAGCGCTGCCTTGGGGTTCTGGTGGGACCGGCTCACTGCTGGGTGCTCTAGCTACAGGGAGCTCCTGTCCCCCGTTCCTCACCGGGGAGCCCGGCGCGCTGCTGGGGGGCGGGGGAGGGAGGTTACGTTGGGGGGCTTTCTCTCCGACACTACCCTCCTGCTCTCTCCGCAGACGCCTCGGCGGCGCTGCAGGTCAGGGCCGTTAAAGATTATTGCAACAACTACGACCTGACCAGCCTGAACGTGAAAGCCGGGGACGTCATCACCGTGAGTTGTTTGGAGCAACGGGCCAGGTTCACGGCCCCCATGACCCACGGCCCCTCCCTCCTGCAGCCTGACCGTCGGCCCCCTCTGCTCACGGGGAGGGAGGAGCCTGCTGCCCCTTAGTGCCCCAAGGCAGGAGTCCTTCGCTGGCACACCAGTGATGATGGGCCCAGGCTGCCGTGGGGCCAAGGGACCAATGCCAAGGGGGGTAGAAAGAGCCCGGTTGGAGAAGGCAGGACTAGCTGGGATGGGAAAGGGCTAGAGAAGCCTTTGCCCCCCTAGCGAGGGGCTGGGCAGGGAGCACCCAGTGCCCGCAGAGATGGGAGCAGCCCGCCCCTATGCTGGGGGGATGGGGCTGCCCCCCCAAGCCCGTGGGCTGGCAGGAGGCTCGTCCCCCGCGTCTGAGCCATGGGTGATGGGGTTGGGGCCGTAACATGTTCTTGGCCGCTTTCAGCGTCGTGCCTGGGCGGAGATCGAGACGGGCAGCCCCATCTGCCTGCCCCTCTAGTCCCAGTGCTGGGCCATTTCCCGATGGTCCCTGCCCCAGTGCTTCCCTGGCCCCAGTGCCCCCTGGCGGCCGAGATGCCGGGGGCAGCGGATCAGCAGCCGCCTGCCCGGGATCCCAGCCCTCGCTGGCAGGAGCTTGCCGCGGGAAGTTGCCCCGTCTCTCCCGCCGGCTGGCTCTCGCCTGCGGTTCCCCCCCCCTCCCCCGGCCGTGCCCCCGTCCCGCCGGCGAGCGCCCCCCTCTCCGGGCCTTTCTGTTGTGCAGGTTCTGGAGCAGCATGCGGATGGCCGGTGGAAGGGCTGTATCCATGACAACCGGACCGGCAATGACCGCGTGGGCTACTTCCCCTCCAGCCTCGTGGAAGCCATCAGCAAGCGCACAGGCAAATACCCGCCCAGCGCGCGTCAGGCCCTGCCGCCCCCACCCCCAGCACCCAGGAAAAGGGCCTGGGCAGGGTCCCCCCGGAGGGGCCTGTGAGCCCCATGGTCCGTGTGGGAGGGTCCAAGGGGAGCTGCCAGGTGCCGCCGGGAGCAGGGACCCTGCGGGCGCGAGTCCGGCTCTGAACCCCAGCTGAGATGGGAGCGCGGGGCCAGGCTCCTCCAAGGTCCCATAGGATGTTGCGGGGGGCTTGCAGGGAGAGGCGTGGCTTCAAGGGTGGGCGTGGCTGGCTGGAAAAGGGGCGTGGCCAAAGCCCATTTTGCAGCTCCCAGCTGGCAGAGTTCTATTGGGGAGGGGGGGGGGAATTCACCCCTCCCTGCACCGCTGCTCTGAATCTGGCCTGGAGTTCGGTTCTTAGTAGCCCTTCTCCCCACCCCCCAGGGTCCGGCTCCTCCCCACGGCAGCAGGTGGTAGCGCCGTTGACTGAGGACCTGTTCGTGTCCCCGTGCAAACCCTGCAGGGAAGCAGTAACTGCCTGGCTTGCGGCAACCCACCCTGGGGAGAGCCGACCAGCCCGAGTGCTTCAGCTGCCTGGTTCTGCCCCTGCCCCTAGAGGGGGCTGGGGTTTGCTTGGGGGGGGGCAGGGCAGACTGGGGGAGAGCACCCAGTGGGGTGTGGTGAGGTAGGGCAGGCTGGGAGAGCACCTGAGGAGGAGGGTGGAGCAGCTGGTAGAAGCCACGTGTGAGCCCGGTGCAGGGGGTTTGCTGGGGAGGGGCTGGTAGAGCTCCCCCCCCCCCCCCGCGGGCCAAGTCCTGGAATGGCTCTGGAGTGACTCCCAGCTTCTAGGTGGGGATCCCCGCGAAGGGGGTGAGTGAGCTCGGCTCTCGGCCAGGCGGGAGCAGCTCCGTGGCCTGCACAGGCAGATCCCAGGGTCTCGTGTGCACCGGCTGCTCGGCAGTGGGGTTTCTGCCTGCGGTTCCTGTGAGTCTCGTGCCCGTAGGATCCGGGGCTCTATGGCAGGCCCCTGCCTGGCACAGGCCAGTTTTCACCATTCACGAGCCCCCAGACCAGGGTCCTGACGTGAGGGGAGAGGTTTTTGCGGCTCCTGGGTCTGCGGAGGAAGCCGGCTCCCGGCTCGGGCAGCGTCGTGGTCGGAGGAGTTCAGCTCAGAGCTGGAGACCCGCCAGGACCCAGGGATCTTCCCTTCCCACGCTCTGGAGGCGGCCGTGCTCCGGAACGGGTGCCATGGTCCCCTTGCCCTCAGGAGTGTCCAATCCGACTCGCTACGCTTACAAGTGGAGACGTTTTCCCCGCCTGCCAGCCCTGTTAACCCGCCCTGGGGCCTCCTTCTCCCCTGCCTGGTGTCTTCGGTCTCCTTTCCACCTGGGTCACCTGGTGGGGAGGGGGGATGGGCGGGAACCCTCGTGTGCACGGCCGGCAGAGTCAAGTCCTGGCTGGCCACACCAGGGCAAAGCTGGGCAAGGCAACGGGGCTGCGGGGGATTCCTGAGTCGGGGCTGCGGCCGGCTGGGGGCTCCGATCCCAGGCTCTGGGCAGGGCTGACAGCTAGAAAAGCCCCCTCCTGGTTTGTAACCTGAAAGCCCCTGCCCTGGAGACACAGTGCCCGGTGCTGCCGACCCCGGGTCGCTGTTCAGAGCCACACTTGATCGGGCGTCCTCCCAAGGAGCGGGCAGGGAGCGGGCCAGCCAGGGCTGTCCTGCCTTCGGCGGAGCCGCGGGGACGCGGGACGACCGGCTCTCTGACGTCTTTACTGGCCAAGGCTCTGGTTACCTTGGCGATGGTGCGTTCTCCGACTCCTCCTGTGCTGGGATCGATTTCTGGCACTAGGCTGATGTCTCCGGCTTTTGGGGCTTCGCTGGCCCCCTCTAGCTTCATGTCCTGTCCAGTGCACGGAGCTGCAGGGCCGGGGTCATGCCGCCAGTGCCGGCCCCGGCCTGGGAGCAGGATTCGAGGACCGTTGCAGGGAGCGGGCCCGGGGCGGCCCAGTGACACGGTCCAGCGACGTTGCCTGGATCCCGTCTGCTGTCGGGTTCTAACCTGGCTCCACGGTCACTGTGGGGTCTTAGCCCAGCCTGCGGTCATGGGGCGTACCCGGGCCGTGGCACCCTTCACATTAGAGCTGAAACGAGCCAGACGTGGGCAACCTTTCATTCCTCGGGCACCTGACGAGAGGAAGCCAGGGAGAGGCTCTGTTATGGGCCGAATTTTTCAACCCCAGCGCACAGAAACGCACCAGAGGAACATCGGCTGGTGTCAGAGCTGTGGTTAGCACTGCGGATCAGGAGACCCCCGGCCCTCCGGCGGCTGGGCAGGAGACTTGTCTCTAGTTTGACCAGCTGCAGAAAGCAGGCGGGTTCCTCAGTGCAATGGGACCCCCCCAGCCATGGCTCAGGGGGGCTGTGTCCCTGGCGGAGTCGCAGGGCGGAGAGCTGCACCTCTCATGGGTGTTTTCATTTGGCACTGGGAGGAAGGTGATCCCGTTGTCTGTAAATCCCCGGTCCGGGCTGCGCTCTGAGCCTTGGTGCCAGCCAGGGCCTTGGCGTGGCAGCTCCCGGGGTCCTCCTTTCGGGGGGGGGGGGGTTTGCATGTTTACAGTGAGGTCACGGCCTCGGTGCTGCATGCAGTGCCGGGGCCTTCATGCCCCCTCTGATCAAAGCCCCCCTCTCTGTCCTTGGCTTTGATGATAGAGGGCAACGGGGGCCCAGCTCCCCAGCACCCCTCGAGCACTGAGACCTGCTCCCAAAGGATGGAAACACACCAGCTTTAATGGCTGGCCCAGGGAGCCAGGCGCCAGGGGCCTGGGATCTGGACTCTCCTTTCCCCGGTGCCTGCCCCCGTCGCTGGCTGTCTCTGGGTGTACCCAGTGGGGGTGTGGGGAGGTGCAAGCCTCTTGTCCTGCTCTGGAGGGTGGGTTGGTGTCACTCCCAGGGAGGGGGCTGGGCTGAGCGGGAGCGATTTGCGGCGGGGAGCTGCTGGTGGGAGTCTGTCCACCGCTGCCCCCCACTGGTTGCGAGGTCCTGCACGTCTCAGGGGCAAGTTGAGGGTCCCCCTGAGCCTGATGGCGCTCGTGGCCTGTCCTGTAGCCAAGGGGCAGAGCGCTCAGCACAGGGATTCTGGTCTCTGCCAGCTAGTGACCATGTGGTCCCGGCACTGCCGCTCCATTTGGGTTTGGAGAGAGGCCTCCGAGAAGTTGTGTGTGTCCCGGAGTCGCGGGGCGACGCTCTGGAACTGCTCCCCACTGAAGTCAGTCTGGACTCTGGGGACGTCTCCTCTCTGGAACAGAATGTCTTCAGGGCACGAATCTCACACAGCGTCCACCGTCCTGGGTTTGACCTCAGAGCATTCAACATCCTCTGCTCCACCGTGCGCTTCCCCCAGCGAGTCCACACAGACGGGGTCCCGGGGGAGCCTGTGGGTCCTGTACCCCATAGTCAGACGTGACTCTCAGCCAGCCAGTAAAATGGGTTTATTAGACGACAGGAACACGATTTAAAACAGAGCTTGTAGGTACAGAGACTAGGACCCCTCAGCTGGGTCCATCTTGAGGGGCAGTGAGCCAGACACCCCATCTGCACTTCACTCCATGTCCCCAGCGAGCCCCAAACTGATTGACCCTCCAGCCCCTCCTCCCCTTTTCCTTTGTCTCTTTCCCCGGGCCAGGAGGTCACCTGATCCCTTTGATTTCCAACACCTTCAGTGGGCACCTTACAGGGGTGGGAAGTGGCTCAGGCCATCAGTTGTCTGGAGACAGGGCGCTGGCCACTCCTCTCCACTGGTCTTTGCTTTGCAACAATCTCAGCCCCTAGAGACTTAAGGAATGCATAGGGGAAACTGAGGCACTCACAGTATCCAGAGAGAACAGTAAGAACATTCCCACTGTGGCCTGTTGGTTTCCAGCCGGCCGGCTCTGGAGAGGCTCTCCTGGCGGGGAGCTGGGATCTGCTGTCTGGGGTTGGGTCCAGTCCCCGCAGCCTAGGGGGGCCGGGTTCCCGAGGGGTCCGGCTGTGATGCGGTGCTGTGCTCTGAGTTCAGGGTCTTCCCTGGCTTGGTTTTGTTTTCAGTTTGGCCTGCTGGTTTTGGTGGCTTTACGTGTCTCCTGGTTATTTGCTTCTTTTTCATTTTGTCTCTTGTTATGTTTTTATTAGCAGGTCCGTGGGGCGCAGTCCCCATCCCCCACCACTACCAAAAGATCCCGCTCCCAGCTCCCCGGGCGGCTGTGCTAAACGGTGACTCCTCGTCCCATCCGTTCCATTTCTTGCCTCCACCTCCACCTCCTCCACCACATTCCCATCAGCCTCTTTTCAGTTCCTTTGGCTATCACAGGCTCTCCCATAGCACTGCAGAGGAGCGGCCTTATGGACCAGGTAGTTCACCGCTCGCTTCATGGCTTTGCATTTGGTTTGTGTGCTTTTTTTGGGTTGCCTTCCCCTCCCCCTTGGTTTGCTTTGGTGCGTGTGCGGGGAGGGGGGGTCTGCCCAACCGCCCCTCTCCTTTCCAGTGCTGCTGGGGCAGGATGTGTTACCCGGGGGGTCTGTCCCGGACGGTCCTTTGAGCTGCCGAACTCCCTAACGGGAGGGCGGCTGCGCTGCGCGGCCCCCTCCCAACCAGTCGTCGGCGCTCTGCCCTCTAAACCCCGAGACGCTTCCGCAGGGAGATCCCTGCCGAATGCTCTCCTCGGTCCGTCTCCACCAGGCGCCACAGCCCGGTCTTGCAATGGGGGGGTCGAAGCGCCATGGTGGGAAGCACTGCTCTGGAGCCAGCTGGGGGTGCCAGCGAGCACGGCCCGGGACAGGGGAGTGGCTGTGGTTCCCTGCCAAGCTGCTGCCCAGACACAGCAGGGTCCCGGGGAGCCGTTTGGGGGGCAGGGTGTCCTGGACACCTGTTCTGAGCCCGTTTGATGACACAGCAGCCGAGCAGCTGAGACTGTCCCCTGCTCAGTGGGACCAGCTGTAGGTGTGCCGACCCCAATGTGTTCCTTGCTGGTTTGACTCGCTGCCTCCTTTCCTTTCCACCTGCTGCCAAGCAGCCTGGCACAGTCTCTGGTACCCGCAGTGGCTCCCCGGTACACATAGTGCCAGCCACTCATCTGAATGCCAGGCAGGCATTGCAGCGGGGTGTGTCGTAGGCTGCCCAGCGCAGCAAATACTGGGGTTCCTGGAGCTTCTCCTAATTAAGAGCCACACTAGACATTTAAAGAGCGTGTGTCTAATTACAACCCAATGCACTGAGCCACGGAGATTGCTGCATTGCAGCCGTTGGGCCTGGCGGGCCATCCTCCTGCTCCTTGTGCCAAACCAGTGTCAGACACTTGCCGTCGGTCCTGCACCCACCGTGCCCAGGAGGGGCCCGGCAGTGGAGAATCGGACCCATCGTCAGCAAGACCCCGAGGTGCAGATCTTGTAATTGGGAAGGATGTTGGGGGAGCCAAGCTCTATGTGACGTTATGGTGGAAACCAAAACACAGATCGGTTCAGACCCTTCTGTTTTCAGTGCCGGGAAGCCGAAGGCACCAGCATCGCGCCCGCTCCGCTGGAGAGCCAAGTGGTGAAGCTGAGCATCCGCCGGATTGGCTTGCAATCAGGAGATTGAATCATGCTAATAATTAATGTGTGTGGGGGGAGTCTTTGCTTTCTGGTTTCAGAGGCCTTGGTGCACACTCAGGTCATATTTCCAGGCTTTTCTCTGCAACCACCAGGGCTAGAAACTTCCTTTTTACTTAAAACGGAAGTGGAGACTCTCCCGGAATCCCGTGACTCCGGGAGCTGGGGCTTTAAGATAGACGCCAAGTACTGCAAGAGTTGGCCCACTGCAAGCATGTGATAACGTCCCAGGGTCTGCATTGCTGCTGTGAGACCAGTGTCATGCCCCTCCAGTGCCAGCTCTGTCCTATGCTGTCCAGCTCCCCGCTCTCCACATTGCTGCCAGGACAGGCTATGCGGGGATTCGATCTGCAATGTCCATGCTGCACTATAAGGCCCCACTGTGCCCGACCCTGTATGGACCAGAACACAGGGCTCCAGCCGCCCTGTTTGCATCACCTAGCGCTGGGAGCCTGGGCACGCTGGCTAAGCGGGTCTGGGGCTTGCCTGGGAGGCTCTGGGCAGCAGGTTGCACTTTCCCCTTGGGCAGGCAGTGCTGGCTGCTGGCGGGGCTCCCCGGGGTTCGGAGGATTCCCCGAAAGCTGTGCCTGTGAGCGCTGAGCCTGCTCTTCTGCAGAGCGAAATCCCCCCAGGGCTGGGCCATGCCCTTGTGTCCCCCGCCCGGGGGCTGTGGCGACAGCCCCTGGGGAGAGGAGATGGGAGGAGGCGTTCTAGCTCGTGTCATGTCCCTGGGGCGTGGGCCGGGGGATCTTTGATACACACGGAGGGTCCAGACTCGTTCCTACGTCTCCTTAAAGTAGCGATCCCGGCAGAAGAGCGCCCCCGAGCGCCATGCCAGGGCACCGCCGTGCGGGTCTCCCTGGGAGCACTTCCAGGCCCTCTCTGCAGAGCTGGTAGGAGCTGGCTGGCTCCCCGCTGGCGGCCGCGTGGCTGTCGGACGTGTTCCTCCTCTTTGGCCAGTTCAGCGCTTTCCACGCATCGCCTCTGCCCGATGGGTTTGTGGGACGGCCGCAGGAGAACAGCCTCTTCTCTCACGCTCAGCGGGGACTCTCGGGACGGGGACGGCCTGTGACATCGTCCCCTGCCGCTCTCGGAGGCGTTCCCTGGCGTGGGCTCCCTGCTGCTGTCCCAGGCCGGGTTGCCCAGCTGGGTGGCTGTGGCTGAACCCATCAGAGATCATTGGATCCCTGTGTTCGGCCCTGGGGCGACGGCAGCGGGAATCCTGGGTTCGAGGAGGGTGCTGAGAAGAGTCGAGAGGATGATCAAAGGATCAGAAAACCTGCCTGATCGTGACAGACTCCAGCAGCCCCGTCTCGCTTCGCAAAGGGAGGGCTGAGGGGTGACCTGATCAGTCTGTAAGCACCTCCCTGGGGAACAAAGATTTAATATCGGGGCCCCGCCGCCCCGTCCTGTTCATTTCCCCCCATCACTGGATGTCTGGCCGACCTGCCCCCCGCCGGTCCCGTTGTCTCAGCCAGGCCTGCTGTGCAGACACTGTGCATGCTCCGAGGTGCAGGGATTGGTGCCTTACGTGTCATGAGGTGGCAGGTCTCTGGCCTGTGCTGAGATGACCCCAGAAATTCACCCTCTGGTTGAACATGAACCCCAGCTCCAGGACCGCCTGTGCCCAGGGAACAGGGGTGTGACGAAGTGGGAGTACTGTGTGTGTGTGTGCCTCGGTTTCCCCTATGCATTTCTTGGACGTCTGTGTGAGGGGAGAGGAATGTGTAGCTGATGCAGAGCAAAGCCAAGGTGAAGCTGTAACCTGACCCCAAGTGGGGGAGGGAGGTCAGCTGAACCTGTTGGAGGGAGGTCAGGTTACAGCTTCACCTTGGCTTTGCTCTGCATCAGCTACACATTCCTCTCCCCTCACACAGACGCCCAAGAAATGCATAGGGGAAACTGAGGCACACACCCACACAGTACTCCCACTTCGTCACAGGGGGTGATGAGGGTGCCCCGCTACCCATGCTGTGTCCGCTCTGTGCACCGAGGACGTCCGTCAGTCCATCACTGAATTCACGGGGGAAGGACCAGGGCGCGGAGGCTGCCACGCGGCTCTGTATGGAGGGAGGAAATGCAGACTGGCCTGGCTATAAAATCAAGGCCCATGTGCCAAACCTTAGCGGGGTGGGTGTATGCCTAGGGGCTGCCTGTTTCCCTAGGAAGATTGCACCTTCCCCTTCGCCTGCCCCGGGGCAGTACTCCGCACGGCTGGCCTGCCTGAGCGCAGGAGGAGTCCTGACTGACGCAGAGCAGACACCTTCCAGCTCATTGGAGGCTGTGGTCCTCTCTCCGGCTTCCAGCCCTTGCGATGGCTGTAATCACCCTGCACAGTCTGCCCTGCGCCGCAGCCGGGGCGCCAACCGACGTGGTTTGCTGCACACAGACCGCTGCGGGGACACCAGCCAGGGTGAAATGCACCAGGGCTCCGCTGCGGGGTCGCCAGCCAGGGTGAAATGCACCAGGGCTCCGCTGCGGGGTCGCCAGCCAGGGTGAAATGCACCAGGGCTCCGCTGCGGGGTCGCCAGCCAGGGTGAAATGCACCAGGGCTCCGCTGCGGGGACGCCAGCCAGGGTGAAATGCACCAGGGCTCCGCTGCGGGGACGCCAGCCAGGGTGAAATGCACCAGGGCTCCGCTGCGGGGACGCCAGCCAGGGTGAAATGCACCAGGGCTCCGCTGCGGGGACGCCAGCCAGGGTGAAATGCACCAGGGCTCCGCTGCGGGGACGCCAGCCAGGGTGAAATGCACCAGGGCTCCGCTGCGGGGTCGCCAGCCAGGGTGAAATGCACCAGGGCTCCGCTGCGGGGTCGCCAGCCAGGGTGAAATGCACCAGGGCTCCGCTGCGGGGTCGCCAGCCAGGGTGAAATGCACCAGGGCTCCGCTGCGGGGACACCAGCCAGGGTGAAATGCACCAGGGCTCCGCTGCGGGGACGCCAGCCAGGGTGAAATGCACCAGGGCTCCGCTGCGGGGACGCCAGCCAGGGTGAAATGCACCAGGGCTCCGCTGCGGGGACGCCAGCCAGGGTGAAATGCACCAGGGCTCCGCTGCGGGGTCGCCAGCCAGGGTGAAATGCACCAGGGCTCCGCTGCGGGGACGCCAGCCAGGGTGAAATGCACCAGGGCTCCGCTGCGGGGTCGCCAGCCAGGGTGAAATGCACCAGGGCTCCGCTGCGGGGTCGCCAGCCAGGGTGAAATGCACCAGGGCTCCGCTGCGGGGTCGCCAGCCAGGGTGAAATGCACCAGGGCTCCGCTGCGGGGACACCAGCCAGGGTGAAATGCACCAGGGCTCCGCTGCGGGGACACCAGCCAGGGTGAAATGCACCAGGGCTCCGCTGCGGGGACACCAGCCAGGGTGAAATGCACCAGGGCTCCGCTGCGGGGTCGCCAGCCAGGGTGAAATGCACCAGGGCTCCGCTGCGGGGTCAGGCAGGAAACGTCCCCCCGGGCGGGGCTGCCGACTCGATTCCTCCTAGTCTCGTGCAGCTAGTGCGTGGGTCTGGCAGAGCCTGTCATTGGCTATCGCTAGCCACAGCTGGGTTTTCCAGGTCCTGGGCATTTCAAGAAGCAGGATATCGGGCCACTGCCCCCCTCTGGACACACACGACAGTGATGCTTGTTCCTCTCAGCGGACGCATGGAGACAGGCGCCGATGAAAGGTTTAAATCCTGGGGTATCAGCATCACTCCTGTGGGTCTCTTAACAAACCTGCCCCTTCCCCGTGGGCGCTGGCTGGCTCCCTCCAGCAGGTTCAGAGCATTACCAGGCCGGGTGCCTCCGTTTCCCTTGTCAACCAGCTTTTCTGTTTCTCTTGCAGGTGTGAGGAAAGCGTTTCCCTTTCGCCCTGGCTGTCCTGGCGCGGGGCGTGGCAGGGGATCAGAAATGCATGTTGGTTTGCGCTGCTTGAGTCGCTGCGCTGTTAGGTCGAGTTGTTTCTCTGGTGCCGTCTGTGAACCCCTTGTGCCGCCCTGCCCGCGGGGAAATAGCTCTGCCTGTTTTAAACCCTCCTGACAGCCGCATGCCGCCCGCGCGGCCTGCCCAGGGCTGCTTTCCCCGGGGCGGCGCACGCCCCCGGCCTGACCCACTTTGAAACGCCCAGAGAACGTTCCCTGCTCCAGGGTGACCCGTTCGAACTGTCCCCTCGCTGCGGAGAGGAGGCAGAGCCCACGTGGGGTTCACTGCACAACACGGGTGGGCTCCCGGCTCTCCACGGACATCACAGCCCAGAGCTGGGCGCTTTGCCATCATCTGTGCGCAAGGAGAGCTGCCTCCCTCCTGTCCTTCAGCCCCAGGGTGTGTGGAAGACTAAGGAGCTGCCCAGTGAGTCACTGACTGCCCTTGAGAAGCACAGGGAGCGACCCCTAAGTGACCTAAACCCAGGTCTCAGGGAGGACAGCGGATGGGGAGTTTGGGGCCTTGTGTTGTCACTTCCCCATGGCTCCCAGGTCTGTGTAATCCCAGGCGCTCCCCATGGGTTGGCTTCAGCTCCCACTACACACACAGGCAGGTGTCTGCCTCCATGGGCAGTGCATGTGTAACACCGACAGACCCTATTCGGCGGCGGGCAGGATCGAACCGGGTGTCATAGAGTCCCCGGGGCGCTGCGCTGGCGCTGCACCCTACGAAGCCAGTCAGGACTCTGGGGCGAAGCTTCCTCTCCGTACACAGCCTGTCTCCATGGTTAGGAGCTTCACAGGTTACAGCTTCCACCTTCCTGGGTCTGACCTTGGAGCATTCAGCACCTTCTGCCCCTCTGGGCGCTTCCCCCAGTGAGCCCGCCCGGGTGGGGTCCTGGGGGAACCCGTGGGTCTGCACCCCAAATCCACAGTCAGACGTGACTCTCAGCCAGCCAGTAAAACAGAGGTTTATTCGTCGACAGGTACAGGGTCTAACACAGAGCTTGTAGGTAGAGTGAACACTACCCCTCTGCTGGGTCCATTTTGGGGGCCAAAGAGACAGCCAGCCTACCTGGAGCTCTCCACCTGTTTCCAGCCTGAGACTCCCCGTTCTAGCCCCTCTGCTTTCCTTCGCCTCTTTCCCGGGCCAGGAGGTCACTTGATTCAGCTGAGATACGCAGAGAGGGGGAAGGGTCAGGCCCAAGGCAGAGCGTTGGCCACTTCCACACTGTCCAGAGGAAACGTTAAGAACATTCCCACCCCGTCACGCCGGGGATCTCTGGAGCTTAGTGCGAGAGCTAAGAGCCAACCGGCTGGAGAGCGGGCTCCTTTAGGTCTCTCTCTTTAAGTGGTCTCGGGGCCGGGGACAGACCCCCCCCCCCGGACAGTGTGTGGGTTACACATGGCGTCGGGGGCTGCTCCGGGTGAGTCGGGGGGAGGGGGGCGCGGCAGCACTGAGGTCGCTGGGTCGTGACTTGCTGTCTGTCCTTATTCACAGCCCATCCCAGGGGCATCGGGACCCTGCTGCCCTGGCCAACACAAGCAGCGTGGGTCCAGCCCCCCTGTACTTTGGGGGCACTGGGACCCCAGCCAATAAGCACAGTCGAGCCGATCAGAGCGTCAGGCTTGCTCAGTGCTCAGAGGGCCGCCAGGCAGTGGACTTTGCTGCCGTTCGCTGACCGCCCCAGCAGGGCTCCCCGGCTCCTCTCCAAGGCCTCTCCCGGGGCTGCTGATCCACACCCCGAGAACACGCAGGGCTCTGCTCCTCCAGAATGTGCAAGGGTGGGCAGAGTCCTACGTCCGCCGGTGTTTGCTGCTCCAGGGAGCCGGGCCGGGGCTGGGCCGCGGTGGCCCCCGTTTGTCTGGCCAGCGCAGAGGCTTCGCTTTCCCTGGGGGCTCTAGCGTGCGGCTCGCTCCCAAGGGGTCCTGCGTGTTGGCCACGGCGGGATGGAGGGTTTAGTATCTGCTTGGGCGCGTTCTCCCTAAGCTTTGCTGCTCTGTGCCAATCCCGGGGCCGCCTGCCCTCCGGTCGGTGGGGAGGGGGCGCCAGTGCCATGGGGCGGGGAGAGGAGCTGTTGTAGTCCACCTTGTGTCTTCCCAGGCAGTGGGTCCCAGCTGCCCTGGAGCTTCATGCCAAGGGCCACATTGCCTCCCTGGGCCTGTGATGCCCGTGGGCGCAGTGCCTGGCAGTAGCTAGGCTGGGAGGTTGCCCTCAGGGGGCCGATGGGGGTTGGTCAGCAGACGGGGCCACGCGGGTGGAAGGAGGAAGAGGGGACGGTGCAGCGGTTCTGTGCTATGTCCTGCCATGGTCACTTGGTCACACGGTGCCACGCTGACACCAGCCTGAGATTGTTCCTTTGTCACTGGCCTGCGTGCCCAGAACGCGCCCCCCCCCCCCCTTCCCGGGCGCACATCTGGGTCAGACCACACTGGTCCCCGCTGCTCCACCCCTTCTCACCGCCGCTCTCTCCGCTCTGCTCCAAAGGGTCCCGAGGGTCCGACAGCCCGTCGCATCTGTCGCCGTCGCAGGGCGGGTCGGCTGCCACCCCGGCGCCCGTGGAGGAGATCTGGGTGCTGCGCAAACCCTTCGCAGGTACAGCCGCCGTTGCATGGGTCATGCATACGCGTGTGTGTCACTGAGCCTGGGAACCGCCGCGGCGCCCGGCGCTGGCTGCTCCTGCTGCCCAAGGGTGGGCTGGTGTTTGGTGGCACTCGTCAGCGGCTGTTCCGAGCCGATGAGAGGCTCTGAAACACCGGCGTGGAACTGCAGCCGGTGCTGGGGCCCCGAAGCCAGGCCGCGCCCAGCAGCAGGGGGTCCCCGCCTCCCCGCGGCGCGCGGAGAAGAACCCCGCCGTCACCCACCATCTAACTCTCCCTCCCCGTTGGCAGGTGGGGACCGCAGCAGCCTGGGGAGCACGGGAAGCGTGGCCAGTGCCCGGAGTTCGGGGAGCGGGCAGAGTACGGGGAGTGGCAGCCATGCCCTACATGCTGGCTCCGAAGGGGTCAAGGTAACGGCAGCTGAGTGTGCGGCGGCAGCAGGTAACCCTGGGCCCCTGTCTCCCCAGAGAGCCCTGCCTGGTGGGGAGCTGATAGAGTGAGGCCATCTCCCCCCCCCCCATGGAGACGCTCTCCGCGTACACACCCGATGTAACCAGAACAGGCTCCTGCTCCTGCCCCGGGGGCCAGATGGCCCAGAGCCCGCCCCTGTGCTCCGCCCCGTGGACGCTGGGCACTTTCCTGTCCTTTGTTCCGTTTGGATGGCGAGGCCAGGCCTGCCCGGGGCTGGTTTCTCCTGCCCTCCGCCCCCTGCCAGGCTGCTGAGTCTGGGGGCAGGATGACACGGCAGGGCTAAGCCCTGCACGTCCGTTGGTCCCCACTGCGCCCCTGCCGCCCGCTCTGGGCCTGGGGGTTGGGCGCAGAACGCTGGGTGGTCCCCACCAGCTGCACCCCGCCTCTGTCTGCCGCAACCCTCCCCTAACGCGTGCGCTCCCGGCCCTCTGCCCCACTGGCCTGCCCCTCTCCGAGGCTGACCACTGTGAGTGGCACCAGGGCTGACTTTGGGGGTCGGAGATCCATCCTTTGTGGGCTGCTCTGCCCTGGACCTCCTCCATGGGGCAGAGGGTCCCCCGGCTGCTGCTGCCGCTGGCTGGGCTCTGCTCCCCTTACTCAGCCATGCGGCCCCTGGCTCCAGACCCCTGCCCTCCCCCCAGCCGAGGGGCCCCCTCCCTGCTCCCCATGGCGGCGGGGGGCTGGGATGGGGGTGCCCCGGATGGAGCTGCAGCTCCTGCCATCGCTTGCTGGAGGCGAAGCGCCATCTGTGCTGTGAGCTGTGTTCTCACTCACTCCCCGCTGCATCCAAAATCTGCTGCGCCCCTCCCTGCCCGCCCGCGCCTCCGGCTCCGGCTGCCGCAGCGTTAGCAACACGGAGTCTCTGGCTCCCTCCAGCCCCCCCGCACCCCCTCCCCATTTTTTACCCTGGGTGGTGTCTTTTTTCAGCTGCTGGCGACGGTCCTGTCCCAGAAGGCGTCGGTGCCGGAGTCCGTGGTGGGCGATGGGCCGGCCAAGGCCCCGGAGGCACCTGCAGGTGCGTGGCTGGCGGCTGCCTGGCCGCTCGGAGCAGGGCCGACCCGCGGTCCCCGCCAGGGCTGGGGCTTGATGGTTTTGCTCCTGTGGCCCGAGAGGAAAGCGCGTGGGCAAAATGACGCTCTCGCCTTTCTGCTGCTGCCAGGCCTTCTCCTGCTTCGGTTAGTCGGGGGCCGGGGGGCCGGGGAGGGCGCGGGGGTGTCCTGCCGTGGGCTCCATCTCCGGGCTGTTGACCTGGCCACGCGCCAGCCCCACCGAGGTGCTGCCCGCGGCCTGCGGGGTCAGCGCTGCTGCCAGAGCCTTTCGTGGGTCACTGGCCCTTGTGTGCCAAGCCGCATCCTGTGTAGTGTGTGTGTGTGTGTGTGTGGAGTGACTGGTGTGTGCGCGAGTGTGATGGGTGTGGGCGGGAGGTCTGGGGGATGGGGTGTGTGTGCATGTGATTGGTGTTTGGGGCGTGGGTGTCAATGTGTGTGTGGGGGGGTTGTGTGTGGTTGGGGTGTGCATGCAATTGGTAGCTGTGTGCCATGGTGGGGTGTGTGTGTGTGTGTGTGTGTGTGGTTGGGGGTGTATGCCATGGTGGTGGTGTATGTGTGTGTATGTGTGATTGCTGTGTGTGTCTGTAGTTGGGGATGTGCGGTTGGGGTGTGTGTGAGGGGGTGGTTGCGTGTGTGGTTGAGGTATGTGTGTATGGTGTGTGTGTGCATATAGTTGGGATGTGGGGGGTGATTGGTGTGTGTGGAGGGAGGTTGGAGTGTGTGTGGTGAGGGTATGTGTGTATGATGTGTGCGTGTGTTTAGTAGGGATGTGTGTAGTGGGTGGGGATTGGGGTGTGTGTGTATGTGTGGTTGGGGTGTGGGGGGGTTGGGGACGTGCTTGGGTGGGTGGTTGGGTTATCTGTGTGGGGATGGTGTGATTGGGGTATGTGTGGATGCTGTGTGAGTGTATAGGTGCGGGGTGGTTGGGATATGTGTGTATGGTGTGTGTGTGTATAGTGGGGTGTGGGGGTGGTTGGGTGTGTGTGTGTATGATTGGGATGTGTAGTGGGTGGGGGGTTGGTGTGTGGGTGGTTGGGGTATGTGTGTATAGTGTTGGGGTGTGGAGGTGGTTGAGTGTGTGTGTATGATTGGGGTGTGTAGTGTGTAGTGATTGAGGGTGATTGGGGTGTGTCTGTGGTTGGGGTATGTGTGTATAGTGTGTGTGTGGTATGTGTGTATAGTTGGGGTGTGGGGGTGTATGATTAGGGTGTGTAGTGGGGGGGTTGGGGTGTGTGGTTGGGGTATGTGTGTATGGTGTATGTGTGTATATAGTTGGTGTGTGTGTGTATGATTGGTGTGTCTGTGTGTGTGGTTGGGGTGTGTGTGTATAGTGGGGTGTGTGTGTGGTTGGGTGTGTGTGTGTGTATGATTGGGGTGTGTAGTGGGTGGGGGGGTTGGTGTGTGTGGGTGTGGTTGGGGTGTGTGTGTGTGTATAGTGTTGGGGTGTGGAGGTGGTTGAGTGTGTGTGTATAGTGGGGTGTGTGTGTGGTTGTGTGTGTGTGTGTGTATGAGTGGGATGTGTAGTGGGTGGGGGGCTGGGGTGTGTGTGTGTGGTTGGGGTGTGTGTGTATATTGTTGGGGTGTGGGGGGTGGTTGAGTGTGTGTGTATGATTGGGGTGTGTAGTGGGTGGGGGGTTGGGGTGTGTGTGTGGTTGGGGTGTGTGTGTATAGTGTTGGGGTGTGGGGGGTGGTTGAGTGTGTGTGTGGGTGGTTGGGGTGTGTAGTGGGTGTGTGGTTGGGTGTGTGTGTGGTTGGGGTGTGTGTGTATATTGTTGGGGTGTGGGGGGTGGTTGAGTGTGTGTGTATGATTGGGGTGTGTAGTGGGTGGGGGGTTGGGGGGTGTGTGTGGTTGGGGTGTGTGTGTATATTGTTGGGGTGTGGGGGGTGGTTGAGTGTGTGTGTATGATTGGGGTGTGTAGTGGGTGGGGGGTTGGGGGGTGTGTGTGGTTGGGGTGTGTGTGTATAGTGTTGGGGTGTGGGGGGTGGTTGAGTGTGTGTGTGTGTGGTTGGGGTGTGTAGTGGGTGTGTGGTTGGGTGTGTGTGTGGTTGGGGTGTGTGTGTATAGTGTTGGGGTGTGGGGGGTGGTTGAGTGTGTGTGTGTGTAGTGGGTGGGGGGTTGTGTGTGTGTGTGGTTGGGGGGTGTGTTGTGAGGGGGGGTGGGGAGTGGTTGTGGGGGGGAAGCGAGGGGGCGGGCGGGGGTGCTGCTCTCTTCCATGCTGGTAGCATCCAGCCATTTTCCCAGGCTGATTGCAAAGTGCTTCACGTGGGGGTTGGGAACGAGGACGCCGGCAGCTCGAGCGAGTCGCTGACCCCTTTGGGGGCCCCGCCCCGCCCCACGGAGAGCCAGCGAGGGGGGGGGTTCTCTGCAGGGCCCCGGGGGGGGACCCCTCCCTTAGCCAGGGCTACTGGCACACGTGTGGGGGGAGAGCAGCCCCATGCCGAATGCCCTAGTCCCTGTGGGTCAGAGCCGCTCCCTCCTCTGGAGCCAACCTGAGGCAAGAGCTGACTGGGGGGTGCTGAGCAGAGCCCCCCAGCGGGCGCCGCTGTGGTAACGGGGCTGGAGAAGGGCCGGTTTCCAGTCAGACCGTCCTGGCCTTTCCTCTGGTCCCGGGCCGGTGTCCAAAAAGCAGCATCAGACCCGGGGATCGGGAGCCGTTCTAGGGTCTGATGCACTGTTATCCCCGGGGGGCAGGCCGGCCCCCTGGCTTCTGTAGGGTTAAGGGCTCGTCTTGACATGCTCCTGCCCCACATCCCTGCCCTAGGATATGGGACATAGAGACACGGGTGCTCCAGACTGTGTGGTGCTGACGGCCATCTTCCCTCTGTTCCACTCGAGTCCTGATGGCTGCGGCACACAAAGGCTACAAACCGCTGCTCCGGGGCAGCCCCAGGGGCTAGGAATGCCAGAGCCCCAGGGGCAGGAAGTGGGCCCGAGAACCCCGAAGGGACACAGCCCCGGCGGGCACGCAGACATCCCTAATAAAGTTCAGAGGCGGGTGGGATCAAAGCCGCTCTCGGCTCTCACCCTAGATCTCCCCATTCATGGGAGGATCCCCAAGCACCCCACTGACGTGAGTGGGCGAGGCAGGAAAGGCGCCCATTGCTGAAATGCAGCCACCGCTGGGGAGGAGCCTGGCAGCAACGCTGCACAACAGGTTAGGACAAACGAGAAGAGTGTTGGACCTACAGGGGAATTGAGCCACATGTACTGTCCTGGGGCCAGGACCCCCAGACTGACACCCCAGACCGAGGGGCCGTGGGGACTTTCATGTCTACATCCTGGGAGGCCTCTGCAGGGCCTGCCTGTGCAGCGTTCCCAGCTGCTCTGACCGTCCCCTTTGCCTGCTTTGCAACAGGTTCCTCTCGGACCCAGAGCCTGGCCAGCTCTCCCTACGCCGGGCAGCCCCCCGCCGAGCAGCAGCTGAAGAAGATGGAGCCGATGTCGGAAGGGAAGGTAAGAAGGCGGGAGCCGGAAGGGGGAACGGGCCTTGAAAAAGAGGCAGCCCCCATCTGCCAGGCTCCCACGGCTCGGGTCGCCCTGGCCCCGTCCAGCAATGATGGGCCGGCTTGTCCTGGCTCAGACGCAGTCGGTCCCTTTTCTGGCGAGTGGCAGAGTCAGGCCCTGCTGCACACGCTCTGCCCCCCCTCGCCTGCGTCGGGTGGGCAACTTTCTCATCGCACAAACCTGAAAACCCTTGCCCCGCCCCTTCTCCGAGGCCCCGCCCCTTCTCCAAGGCCCCACCCCTTCTCCGAGGCCCCACTCCTGCTTACTCCATCCCCTGTCCCTCTGTCGCTCGCTCTCCCCCACCCTCACTCACTCTCACTGGGCTGGGACAGGGGCTTGGAGTGTGGCAGGGGGTGAGAGGTGCAGGTTCCAGGTGGCGCTAACCTCGGGTGGCTCCCAGAAGTGACCGGCACGTCCGGCTCCTAGGCTCAGAGGCAGCCAGGTGGCTCTGTGCCCTGCCCCTGCCTGTAGGCGCCTCTCCCACAGCTCCCATTGGCCGTAGTTCCCAGCCAATGGGAGCTGCAGAGTCGGTGCTCAGGGCGGGGGCTGCTCCTGCTGCGTTCCCCCCACTTGAGTTCACGTGCGGTTTGGTGGCTGCCCGGCGGGCAGCTCTGGACACTGTTCGGGTGTAGTGGCTTATTGTTAGAGTTACTTATTATTAATGACCGTGGCTCCCCCTGTCCCGATCCCGCATCCTGCCCCGCACAGGTGACCCCGCTGAGGTCAGGGGTCACCGCGCAGAACCCACGTAGGGCAGCCAACCCCGAAATTCGCAGAGCATGAGATTGCAAAATAATAGTTGGGCTCCATCATCTGATCCCCCCTCCCTGTGACTCCCCGGGGGGGGGGGGGGCGGTCGCAGCCCTGGCCCCTCTCCCAGGTGTGTTGAACACCAGGATGTGGGCTCTCGCTGAGGAGCCCAGCTCAGACCAAATCACACAGACCTTTAGCAATTGCCACCTGGGGGTGCAGAGCTCCCAGCTTCTCCCCAGCCCCACCTTCTAATTCAGTATGTGCCCAGCCCCACATCTGCCCTTCCCCCAGCCCAGCGACTCTGCTCCCCAATCCCTACCTCTGCCCCTTTGTCAGCTCCAGAGGTTCTGGTGTTGCAGGGAGGGGGCCAGTTTGACCCATTGCTCGTGGCAAGGGGGGCTCCGTTGCCCTGCGAGCGGCTGTCGGTGCAGGAGGGCAGATGGGGGTCGGGGCTGGCTCTGTGCAGGGCAGGGGGATGCAGATCCGGAGCTTGCGGCGCGTTGGGCTCCGTTATCTGCGGCCCTCGGCTCGTCACATCTCGGCAGCGGCATGGCGGGGTCCCCTCCCTGGAAGACCGTTCCGGCGTTGGGGGCGAGAGTCGCATGTTGGCCGAGCACCTCAGACTGCTTCCCTCATTGCGCTGCCACCTGCCCTTCACAGCTTCCCGGTGCGGTGGGACGCCGCCGGCTGCGAAGGAACAGGCGGCGAGGAGCCTGGCGCGATGGGGGGCAGGGACCTCGGGCGCGCTGGGGGCATTGCGGGGATCCGAAGGGCCTCTCCGTGTGGGGCTGAGTGAGGGGGAGGGAATGTCTGTCTCCCTGGTGGGGTGATTCTCGGGGCCAGTGACTCGCCTACCTCCTGCTGTGAGGCGCCAGGGCAGAAGGGGACCAGCTGGCAAATCTCCTACAGGCTCCTTCATGTCTCAGGGAGTTCCCCAGGCTCCGTACAAAAGGCTGCAGCCCATGGGAAAACTCTCAGCCGGGAGGTCCGTTCCCTGCTAAAGCCTGAAGCTGGCTGGGCTCTTGCCTCTCCTACCCATGGGGGTTACAGCCAGAGCCTCTGGGCTTTGCCAAACTGCAGCTCCCCCAACTGCTGGGTCTAGGGGCAGCCCCTGGGGTGGTGGAGTGGGCCAGGGAGGACTCTCCTCCCTGTACAAGGACTGGCTGGGTGCCGGCTGCCATGTCCCCGCTCTGTCTCGCCCCCAGAGCTCCGAGGCCGTGTACCAATGGCTCTGCAAGTTCCAGCTACAGCTGTACGCGGCCAACTTCATCAATGCCGGGTACGACATCCCCACCATCAGCCGGATGACCCCAGAGGTGAGGGCGGCCGGGAGCCGGAGAGGGGGGAGGGGGAGGAACGCTGAAGGGTGAGGGGCCCGATCCTGCTCCCTCGGAGCTCTCCTGGCAGTGGCACGGGATGGGGCCCAGACAGAGAGCATACGCCCCCTTAAGTGAAGGGCGGCGGAGGCCCCTGTCCCGAGCTGCCGTGGCTCTGCTACGTGGGGTGGGAATGGGGCCTGGATCGAACGGCCAGTAGCAGCGCTTATGGGCGGCACGCCCAGCTTAGCTGGCTCCCGGCGTTCTGGATGCTCGAAGGGGTTTGGGTGTATGGGGAAATCGCCATTGACTGATCAAAACCTCACCCTTCCGAGCCTGCTCCCACGCCCCTTGTAACAGAGAGGTGGCCTGCGGCCGCTGACAACCTGCAATCTTCTGAGGGGGCTGCTGGCGTCGCGCGGCTAAGCCCTGCTTGTGCGGGGAAGGTGACAGTGTCTCTCTGTGCCCCAGGACCTCACCGCCATCGGTGTGACGAAACCCGGACACAGGAAGAAGATCACCTCGGAGATCAACAGCCTGAACATCCCCGAGTGGCTTCCGGAGTACAAGCCGGTAAGTGTCCCCCGGCAATGGACATTGGAACGCTCTCTGCCTGTCCGCTTCGCCCTGTCGCCAGGTTTCCCTACAGGGCAAGGGGTCGCCAGGCTAACCCCACTGGGGTGTACCTAGGCCCCACCTCCCCAACCCTGGGATGGCCTGTGGCGCTTTAACTGCTGGAGATAGGTGAGGCCATGGACCCCTGTCACGGAGCGCCCGGGCGAGGGTCTGGAACTTGCTCCCTATGAAGACAGTCAGGACTCCGAGGGAAAACGTCCTATCTCCGTACACAGCCTGTCTCCAAGGCTCGGAGCTTTAGAGGTCCCCGTTTACACCTTCCTGGGTCTGACCTCGGAGCATTCAGCACCTTCTGCTCCTCCGTGTGCTTCCCCCAGCGAACCCACCCGAGCGGGGTCCTGGGGGAGCCTGTGGATTCTGCACCCCAAATCCACAGTCAGACGTGACTCTCAGCCAGCCAGTAAAACAGAGGTTTATTTGATGACCGGTACCTGGTCTAACACAGACCATACAGCGAACGTGAGCCCTCAGCTGGATCCATTTTGGGGGCCAGAGAGCCAGATAGCTCCTCTGCCTGACTCCAGCTAGCTTCAGACTCCCAAACGGAAAGTCACTCTCTCCCGCCCCCTCCCCTGCTTCCCTTTTGTCTTTCCTTCCCCAGGCAGGTCAGGTGCCCTCCCTCTCCCCCCTGGGGTCAAGTTACACTTCAGGTCTGGCCCCTTCACATAAGAGTAAAGAGCATTTCTACTCGTCACCACCCCATCTCCTTGCCACGTGGGGCTAGCCCCCTGGCTTTCAGCCTGTTTTGTTTGGGACAGTGTCCCAGTGCAGCGGGGGAAGGGCCCTCTCCTGGGGCATTCAGAGGGTCCTGGCCTCTCCCAGAGAGCAGGGAATAGTGTCCACCCAAGAGAGGAGTTTTGCCTGGATATCCCACGAACTCTGAGCATGGGTCTGGGTGCCCTGTCCTGGAGGGGACCCCGAGAAATGCAGGGAAATGGCTCCGGGGTGCTGGGTTGATCAGGATGCCGAGGGAGGGGGGAGCCCGGGGCGAAGCCATCTCCAAGCGAGGGGGCAGAACCGCTGTTCGGGGATGGAGCAGGAGGCTGGAGCAAAGGGAGAACTTAGGCAGAGTCTGGGGAACCCCCCTCTTGGTGCGGGCCTCTCCCGTGGCTCAGGGTGGGCGCCCCTGCACTGGACTGAATAATGTGCTGGAGAACAGCACCTGGGCAGCGTCCTGCAGCGAGGCTGAGCTAGGTGGGCTGCTGTCATGTGCCTTTGGCTCAGGGTACCATTTGCCACTGCCTGGCACCGGGGGGGCTGTTCCCAGCAGGGCACGGCGGGTGCACAGACCTGAGTGCTGGTGGTGATGCTGGTACACACGGAGGCCCAGGAGACTCGGGCCCCAGGGGCAGGAACGTCATTGGCTAGATTTAAAGCTCTTGGCTGCCGTAACCTCGGGGGGAGGGGAGGCGTTAGTACCAGGCGATGGCGTAGGTATTACCCCCACGCTGTCCCTTTAAATGGTTTTGGGGCAGGGCCAAAGCACCGTCTCCCTTTGCCTCCTGCAGGCCAACCTGGCGCTCTGGCTCTCCATGATCGGCCTGGCCCAGTACTACAAAGTGCTGGTGGAGAACGGCTACGAGAACATCGACTTCATCACGGACATCACGTGGGAGGATCTGCAGGAGATCGGGATCACCAAGCTGGGTAACGCGGGGCCTGGCATTGGCATGGGGCAGCGCCCGCTGCAAGGGGGGGCGGGTCTTCGCAGCATCCTCCAGGCCAGGAGGAGAAAGCACCGCAGTTGTAAAGCTCGTGGACCCCATGCAAGTAACCCGAAGTTTAGGCAATCAGGGAGCGATGCCGTCTGCAGTGAGCGCGGTCTCTGGTCCTGGCCGGCTCTGGGGGGGGGCGCTACGCTTGGCACCCGCATGGCGATAGGCCGGTCGAGGCCAAGAACGAACAAACTGAGCAAGGCAGCCGAGGTGGGGTTGTGGGTGCGGGGAGATGCTGGGGGGCCTTGCGCAGTGGGAATGGGTTGAGCGGAGGAGAGATCGGGATTCCTGATGGCGAATGGCTCAACGCCTGCTCCCAGGAGAGCGGACACGGGTCGCTCCCGGAGCCTGAGAGGCCAGCTAATGGCTGCTCTGCAGGGCCGGCGACAGGGGGGTGCTACGGGTAGAGCTGTACCGGGCCCCGCACTTTAGGGGGGCCCCGGTACAGCTCTACCCGTAGTCATCCGGCGCGGCTCTCCCCCGGACGAGCGCCTGTCCCCGGCCGAGCAGTGAGCCCGGCCAGCGGCGGCTCAGTCCGGGGAGGGGGGGAGCAGCAAGGGCAGCTCACGCTGCTCCCGGGCTCTCGCTCCTAGCTGCGGCCAGCTGTCAGCTGGGGGCGGGGGGGGGGCTGGGGGCCCCCCAGCCACTGTCAGCTGGGGGAGGAGGGCGCTGGCTGGGCTGGGCTGGGGGCCCCCCAGCCGCTGTCAGCTGGGGGGGAGCACCGGCTGGGCTGGGGGGGGCGGCTGGGCTGGGGGGCCCCCAGCTGCTGTCGGCTGGGCTGGGGGGGCCCCGGCTGGGCTGGGGGGGCCCCCCAAACTATCAGAGTAGGGGGCCCCCAAATTTCTGTCACCGGCCCTGCTGCTCTGTAAGCTCAGATGGGAGCTAGAAAACCCATCAGCCTCCCCTCCTGCTGGGAGAGATTCTCCCTGCCTCCCTGCTCATCAGAACCGCCAGTTGCTATAGCTAGGGGGGTTGTTGCTTCGTCCACGGTCTCCCCCTGCCTAGGTCATTCCCAGCAGGAATATTCCCCACACAGCTGGGAAGCAAACAGTTGAAGGGCTGGAAGTGTTGGCTCAAATCCAGCCCCGGGGTCAGGGAGGGACAGTGGGAACCAGCTGGTGCAGAACCTTTGCTTCCAGGAGAGCCCGGGCACTGAGCTGCTGGGGGGGTAGGATTGTCAAAGGAGCTTTAAGGAGTTGGGCGTCCCTGTGAGATCCCCTCCCTGCAGCAGAGGGGTGTGTGCATGAGGACTGGGAAGGGGAAGGGCGAGACCCCGGAAGGGACGGGCAGAACAGGAAGAGCCAGAGCTGGGATAGCTAAAGCTAACTCAGCGGTTGGCAGGGACATTAAACCTCCTGCTTCAGGGATTTAGCCAAACGCCGCCTGTTAGAGACCAGGATGAGACCTAGCGTGGGGGGCAGGTTACCCCACATCTGCTCCCGCAGGGGTCCCTGCACCTCTCTCTGAAGCAGCCAGACACAGGATGCTGGGGGAGATGGCCCCACTGTGGCAGGCCCTAGGTTCCTATGAAATCACTTCCGGTTTCGTGATAAGGAGTCATTCGTCAGGGGCCATCTGGGTCAAATCCTGCTTTCATGTCACGAGTGTAACTCCAGAGATCTCGGCTGACACCAGTCAGGGCCCCCCCGTGTGTCTCTACCCTGGCAGCCTCCTTTTAGTTAAAACCCCCTCAAACACACAGCCCTGGTGAAGCTGCAAAGGCCCCACCGAGGCTCCGTGGGAGCCGAGCGCTCAGTCAGGGTGTGGGCACGGTTGGGTTGGGCGGAGACCGCCGTCCCGGGGGAACGAGCGTTACTAGCCCCGGGCCAGCACCAGGGCTGGTGGGATGCTGGAGGGAAGAGTCGCTCCTCCTTGGTTAACCCCCCCCCTTGTGCCATTTGCCCCCCTCCCCTCCTTCCAGGCCACCAGAAGAAGCTGATGCTGGCGGTGAAGAAGCTGGCAGAGCTCCAGAAGGCCGAGTACGTCAAGTACGAGTCGGGGACCCTGAAGAAGAAGGCGCCCCAGTCTCTGGACGTGCTGGCCATCGAGTCCCCCCCGCAGGAGAGCGCCGAGTGCCAGTCCCCCAAGCTGACCACCTTCCAGGACAGCGAGCTGAGCAGCGAGCTGCAGGTGGCCCTCACGGGCACGGGGGAGGCACCCGAGGGCCAGGAGAAGCAGGCGAACCACGTGGCACATCTCCGGGATGGAGCGGGCTACCGGGGCCCCTCCTCCAGGCACGTGCATGAGAACAGCCTGAGCGGCCGGGCCAAGCACATTAGCAGCTCCCAGGAGCTGCTGGGGGATGGAACCAAGGGGCCGAGCGCAGCCATGTCCAAGAGCCAGGAGTACCTGACGGAGGAGGCGAAGGAGGGGCCTCCCAGCACGCCCAAGGAGGTCCGGCCCGTGCGGCACGGGCACACCGTCAAGAGAGCCAGCGTGCCCCCCGTGCCAGGCAAGCCCAGGCAGTCGTTCCCCCCAGCCGGGGGGCGCTTCACCCCGCCGCAGACCCCCACCAAGCCGCGGCCCTCCTCGCCCCAGACGCTCGTCGTGCCCCACGCCACGGCCAAGGTCAAGCCCACGCCGCAGCTCCTGCAGCAGGCCGACCGCCCCATGTCGCCCAGGTCTCTGCCTCAGTCCCCCACCCACAGGGGCTTCGCCTACGTCATGCCGCAGCCCGTGGAAGGCGAAGGCCTCGCCGGGCACCCGCCGGGCCCCGTGGCGCAGGGCGTCCCGGTCCTGCCGGTCGCGGTGCCCGTGCTGTGCCTGCCGCCGCCGAGCGGGGAGGCGGAGGAGGAGCTGGGCAGGCCGAAGAAGCGGGCGCACAGCCTGAACCGCTATGCCATGTCCGACAGCGAGCAGGAGCGGGACGAGCTGCTGGTGCCGGACGCCGGGCCCTACGCCACGGTGCAGCGGCGGGTGGGCAGGAGCCATTCGGTGCGGGCGCAGTCGGGCGGAGACAAGAACGTCAACCGCAGCCAGTCCTTCGCCGTCAGGCCCAAGAAGAAGGGGCCGCCTCCGCCACCCCCCAAGCGCTCCAGCTCCGCCATCTCCAGCACCAACATGGCCGACGACTTCACCAAGGAGGGGGAAGGGGACGTGCCCGGCGGGGAGGAGGAGGAGGCGCAGGAGAGTTACCAGGGGCCGCGGCGCGTGAGCGACGTGGGGGGCAGCGTGGACACGGGCAGCGCGGGCAGCGTCAAGAGCATCGCGGCCATGCTGGAGATGTCCTCCATCGGCGGGGGCGCCCGGGGGCTGGCCCTGCAGAAGCCTCACCCAGGAGGAGGAGGGAAGGGACCCGAAGGCTACTACCTGCATCCCGCGGGTGCCATGCACCTGGCCAGCCCGGAGCATTCCCGCGTGGCCGCCGTCCTGGCCACCGTGAAGCACAAAGATGCCATCGGGCTGGACGGGGAGGTGGTGAACCGGCGCAGGACCATCAGCGGCCCGGTGACCGGCCTCATTGCGGCCGCCCGTAGGGAGCGCTCCGACAGCATCCGGTCGGACACGGGCAAGGACGGGGGCCCGGCGGAGCGGCGGCGGGTGGAGCACGGGGGCTCCCCCCAGAACAGCTCGGCCGAGAACATCCCCTTCGCCGAGGAAGGGAACCTGACCATCAAGCAGCGACCCCGGCAGATGGGGCTGGCCAAGGGCGAGGCAGGGGAGGGGCTGTCCCCTGCTCACCGGCACGGGGACCTGGCCAAGGTGGAGGCCAGTGCCACGCTCAAGAGGAGGATCCGGGCCAAACAGAGCCAGCAGGACAGCGTCAAGTTCATCCTGACCGAGTCGGACACGGTCAAGCGACGGCCCAAGTCCAAAGACAAAGAGCAGGGACTGGAGCCGGCCCCCCTCTCCGTCTACCAGAACGGCACCGGCACCATCAAGCGGAGGCCGGCGTCTGAGATGAGCGGTGCAGAGATGCCCCCGCAGGGCCCTGCCGCAGGGGACAGGCTGGAGCCCGCGCCGCAGGCTGTGGGCGGGGAACCCAAAAAGCCCTTCAAGCCGCCTGTCTCTCCCAAGCCCGTGTTAACCCCACAAGCACAGAAGGTCCCCGGGCCGCCTACACCCACTTCCAAAAAGGTGCCGATCCCCAGCCCCGGCAGCCCAGGTAGGTGGTGTCCTGCCGAGGGACACGGGCCCTGCTCCCTCTGCTCCTGAGAGCCCCCGAGCGACGCGTGGTCAGAGTCGGTTCGCTCTGGCCTGGGAGGGCAATATGGCAAACCCCGCGTGGTGCAGGCACAGGGCTCTGCCTCGTTGCCCGTATGGGGGGTGGGAGGCTCCGTGCCAGCCAAGCATCTGCTGAGGGTGTTTCGGGTTTAATCCCCTGCACATGACAAGCCCCCTCTGGGAACAGCCGCGGGAATTCTGGGCAGCGTTAAGAGGCTTGTCCCAGCAATCAGCCAGGCCCTACAATTCCTAATGCTCTTGGGAGGGGACTGGCCCCATTCATGGGAGTCCAGGGCAAAGTCCTAGAGGGGCCTGGATGGGTGTCACGGAGCGCCCGGGCGATGGTCTGGAACTGCTCCCTAGAAAGCCAGACAGGACTTCGGGTGAAGGGCCCCTTCTCTGTACACAGCCTGTCTCCAAGGCTAGGAGCTTCACGGGTCCCCACTTCCACTTTCCTGGGTCTGACCTCAGAGCATTCAGCACCTTCTGCCCCTCCGTGCGCTTGCCCCAGCGAACCCGCCTGGGCGGGGTCCTGAGGGAGCCCGTGGATTCTGCACCCCAAATCCACAGTCAAACGTGACTCTTAGCCAGGTAGTAAAACAGAGGTTTATTCGATGACTTCTATCTGGTCTAACCCAGACCATACAGTGAGCGTGAGCCCTCAGCTGGATCCATTTTGGGGGCCAGAGAGTGAGATAGCCCCTCTGCCTCCCTGCCTGACTCCAGCCAGCTTCAGACTCCCAAACTCAAAAAACACTCTCGCCAGCCCCTCCTCCCCCATGTCAGGTGACCTCCCTCCCCCACCTGGGGTCAGATTACAGCTCAGGTATGGACACATGTTGAGAGGGGAGGGGGTGTTGCCTGCTTGCTTCCACTGCCAGCCCCCAGTCCTTCACATAGACACTTAAGAAATGCATAGGGGAAACTGAGGCACGCACACACAGTATTCCTACTTTGTCACAATGGGGACCGACTATAGGAGCTCTGGAGCTACGAGCACAAACCTCAAAGGTGGCAGTGGGTAGTCTGCGGCCTGTCAGGGTCATCCAAGGCCAGGCTGCCAGACAGTGTGTTTACATTTGCATGGCCGCCCTCAACTCCCAGGGCCCTTGGTTTGCTGTTCCCGGCCAACGGGAGCTGTGGAAAGCGGTGGCCATGGGTTGCCCACCATGGCTCTGTGGCCTGGTCCTGCTAGTTGGTGGCACTAAGTTACAGGTGGCCAGATCAGTGTCCAGGGAGGAGAACTAACAGAGCTATTCCTCCAGCCCTGGGCTCCATGTCGGCGGGTCATGGAGTCTGGCTCTTCCTTACGCAGGTGTAATGGTGCTGTTCCTGATGGGACCCAACTGAGAGTGCCAAGTCAGGAAAAATTGCTTCAAGCAGAGCAGTTGCAGTCCAAAGCTGGGGTTTCTCCACCTCTAAGGCAAACAAACCAGCCAAACAGAACAGACTTTGGTTTCGCCCCATTGGCTAGCCGCAAGTCACACGAGCACTTCCCTTAGACACTCCAGCTTCCCAGTGTCACCAACAGCCACACATTCTGGGGATTAATGGTTATGAAAACCAATACCCCCAAAAAGAAACGGTTCTCCCCTATCCCAAAGAATCAGGCCCCAGACCCAGGTCAATAGATAAATCAGATCTTACCCACAAATCACGCTGTTGCCAATTCTTTAGAATCTAAAATCTAACGGTTTATTCGTAAAAGGAAAAAGAGCTAGGTGAGGTTAGGAATGGTTAAAAGAAATCAATCACATACAGCAATGGCAGAGTTCTTGGTTCACGTTTGCACCAGTGGTAGAATAAACTGCAGGTTCAAATCGCGTCCCTGGAGCACAAACATCCCCAGCTGGGATGGGTCCTTCAGTCCTTTGTTGAAAGCTTCTGTGTGTAGCAAAAGTTCCGCCAGAGTAAGACGTGGGAAATGAAGACAAGATGGAGATCAGACCTCAGCCTTTTATAGTCTTTCCAGGTGCAGGAATCCTGCCACAGGGCAGGGGTGACCCCCCTTACCCAGCCCCCCTCACCTGGAGCAGGGTGACCCCCCCCTCACCTAGCCCCCCCTCACCCAGAGCAGGGGGGACCCCCCCTCCCCAATCCCAGCCTCCCTGTGTTAACAGCAATGGCTATGACTCTCACAGCCCCTCTCCTATCTTCTCTCCTGCAGAGGTGAAGCGAGTCCATGGCACCCCACCCATGGTGTCGCCCAAGCCCCCACCACCCCCGACGGCACCCAAGCCCCCCAAGCCTCACGCCACCATCCAGTCCGTGAGCGCGGGCTCCACACCCACCCCATCCCCCGCCAAGCAGCTCACCACCACGATCAAGCCTTCAAGCACACCGCCTTCGCTCTGCTCGAGCCCTGCCAAGCCCCTGTCGCCCGGCGGGCAGCCCCAGCAGGTGCCCGTCAAGCCGCCGCGCTCCTCCATCGCCGGGCCCTCGGCGGAGAGCGCCAGCCCTGAGATGGCACACCAGAAGCTGGAGGAGACCAGCGCCTCACTGGCGGCTGCCCTGCAGGCCGTGGAGGAGAAGATCAAGCAGGAGGATGGGCAGGCAGCAGAGTAAGGATCCTGCTCCCTCTTGCGCGTGTGTATGGGGCTGTGCCTTGTTTGTGAGGAGTGCCGAACTGTGGAACTCACTGCTGCGGGACAGTGTCGGGGGTCGCGAGTCCAGCAGGGCAATTAGGAAAGGAGTCCCTGGGTGCAAGCACTGTTGCTCCTCATGTTTCAGGAATAGGGTACTCCCTTTGAGGGGGATCTGAGCCCTCTCCCCAGTGTGTGGCACCCCCCCCCCCTTGACTGGGAACATTGGAGGATGGGGGAGGAGGGTGGTGCCTTTCCCCGGAGCATCAGGGATGAGCATGAGGGGTATTTGTTGGAGGCCTTGTCTAGATGGAGCCACCTAGCCCTTGTTCTCATTAACATCTCTGGGAGCTCTGGCCAGGCCCTGAGGATTGTACCTGGTCCTCTGTGAGCCAAAGGGAGAAAACGAGGCTGTAACTCAGTGGAAGGTGCTGAGGCCTGTCGGTGTCAGGTGGGGCTGTTTGCTGAGCCAGGCTAGCTCCATGGCGAACAGTCCCTTCTCCTCTAGTGTAGGCAAGGCTCAGCTGTCCGGTGAGTCTGCTCTCTGTGGGTCAGGGCAGGGGGCTCCCTTCTATCGCACTCAGTGTGACGGCGCTTAGTGCAGATAACCTTCATTCAGGTACCGCCAGCGCTTAGCTTTGCAGCCCTTCACGTGCTTGTGAGGGGAGTGTGGGGGTGTTAGGTAATTCCCTAGGTTTTTAAAACCACATTGACCCTCCGCATGGGTCATCAACAGGGCTTGGTTGGTAAGCGAACAAAGAACTGGTAGCAGGAGAAGGGTGTTATCTTCTACCTGGCTATGCTCCCAGAGGGGACGGGGATGCTCACGCTGCCAGTGGGGTTCACAGCTGATTGCTAGGCCGGGAAGGATGGTGAGACGCAGGGCATGTGCACCCAGGGGTGGGGGTGTGAATTCAGAGCCCTGCAGTTATACCAGGCCGATCAGCCTGCAGGGCTCTTGGGGGCAGGTCCAGGTTCTTTAAGGGCGTGTGCGCTAATAGGGACAAACTCACCTGCCCCTGCCCCCCTCCCCAGGGTTCCCCCTTTCAGCTGTTGAAGGACAGTGCTTCTAGGGGCTGCTCCATGGCCCCCTCCCTGTGGAACTGGCTGAGCCCCCCCAAAAGGCAGAGCAAGGGGAGGCCAGCTAAGAGGGGAGACAGAGCCCAGCTTCAGCTTCTTGTTCCCCCAGGACGGAGGCTTGCTTCTGAGGGGGACCCAAGAGGCCAGGGAGCTGGAAGAGGGACGCAGGTTTGGCGAGGGGCTGGGGGGCAGTATTGGAGGGTTCTTGGGGAGGGGGCTCTTATGGACAGGGGCGACTCTAAGGTTTTTGCCGCCCAAGCGCGGAAGTTCTGCGGCACGCCTGCGGGTGGTCCGGTGTACCGCGGATTCGGCAGCATACCACGGGTCCCGCAGCCTCGTCGTCCCCGTTGCCGAAATGCCGCCGAATCCACGGCAGCTGCGGACGTCCCGCAGGCATGCCACCGAGGACAGCCAGACGGAAAGTCAGGCCGCTCCCCCCCGCAGCTTGCCTGGAGTCGGCTCTGCTTATGGAGGAGGGGTGGGACACAGGTTTGAGGTGCACGCTGGGCGGGACGAAGAGTGTTTGGGGAGCAGAACTGTACAGATGGAGGGACAGGAGAGAAGTTACCTTCCCAGGGGACGGGGGGCAGATGAAGGGGTTTGCTGGGCTCTGAGGGCCCCGCAGTTTGGGTGGAAAGTTACTCCCCTGCTCAGTGTGGCACCCCTCCCGCCCTCACATGCCCGCTGCCTCTGCCCTCCAGGCGAGCCCCACATCAGCCACGGGCTGGGGGGCAGTGCCGTGGGGCGCAGCCTTCCCTTCCCCCACCCCCATCATGCTCACGGCCTGGCTCTGCCCCCACAGCTCCGCCGCGGAAGCGAAGAGCACAGTCAGCATTCTGGACGACATCGGCAGCATGTTCGACGACCTGGCCGACCAGCTGGACGCCATGTTGGAATGAGGCCCGAGGAGAACCCCAGCCAACCTCAGGATTTACCGTGGGTACAAGGGCACAACGACCCACTGCCTCCCAGCCCCCCTTCCTGCCCCCCCGTACAGCCTGGCCCCCCCTCGGCGAATAGCCCACTCTTCGGGGTTTGCACAAAGAAGAAAAGATTACCTCAGGATTGTGCTCACTGACCGCGACCCGCGGCGCTCGGGGCAGGCTCATGGCGGGACTGGGTTTGCAGAAGCAAAAAAACAAAAAGCCCTGTTCTGTTTGTTTTTCCTCCCTAAGTAGCAAGCGACCGTGGGATAAAGGCGCCTGTAATGTTGTCTCAACCCAACTGCCGGGCCGAGAACCCAGTGGGGTGGGGGGGCTCGTCCCCCAACTCATCTCTCTGGGCCAAACCCGAAATCCCAGCGAGAACGGTTCTCTTCCAGTTGTGTCGTTTAGCTGAGCTTCCACCTCTTTTAGTTTGACCTGATCGTCCTCTCGCTCTCTGGACTCCAGATGTGACCGTTCCGTGTGTAGCCAAACGTGGCCCAAATCAGTATTGATCTGTCTGCTTTCCTCCCCGTTCGGTTTGGGTTAGACGCTCGTTCCGGTGACGCCGTGTTGCTCTCCTTTCTCGACCGAGCACTGCCATGATCCCGTGTGCCGCCGTCTGCGTTCCCATGCCCCCGTCTGCTGATGTTGGGAGATGCGCGGCGGGCTGGGGGCCGCCCGCTGTGGGTACCAGGGCGGGTGCGTGCCCGTTGGCGTTCGGTTAGCTGCATGCTTTGTTTTATTCGGAAGGTGTTTGTTTGTTCTTTCCTGGTGCTGAGAAGCTGTGACCGTGAGACGTTGTTCTGAGACAAGTCCGGTTTGACCGATTCGCTCGTTCCTTTTTTTTTAAACGTTATTTTTTTAACGTGTTCTGCTTATTTTGGGGGCCGTCTAGCCGGGGAAGCAGCGCGCTGTACCGGCGCCGTGAGAAAGCTTCATAGGTTTGCATGCTCAAGACAGTGTTATGACCAGAAAAGAAAAATATAGAAGATAGCCCCCTCCCTCCCACAGTTCGCTCCCCGCTGGGGGGGGGGGAACGGCTCCGGGGGGCTGCCCGAGGAGGTGGCTCCCAGGTGGCTTTCTGAGCACAGCCCCCCCCCCCCCCCCGTGTCCCTTTCTTCCCTCACAGCTACTTGGCTTCTAAGGACTTTTCCTTGCCTTTAATGCCCGTCCTCACCCTGCTCCTCTGTGGGAGCGACCCCCAGTCCCCGCTCGCTGGCTGCCGGCGGGGCCGGGTTGTGCTCTGTGGAAGCCCGTGGCAGTGGGCTGGGGGGGGGGGCCCCTCGGAGGGCGTTCTCCATTGAAAGGGATGGGGGGGATTTGGCGCTAGTGGGGATCTGGGGGGGGTCACCCTTTGGGGACAGTGTGAGCGGGGCTGTGGAGGGGGGGCTCTCAACCAGGAAGAGCCTGAATGTTGTGCCGGGGGGGAGGGGGCAGAGAATCCTCCTGCAGAGGCCGCTTGCGGGCAGGGGAAGGGGCTCTGAGGGCATGAGCCTAGAGGCTTGTCAGCTCTCTGAGGGTCATGGGCACCAGGCTGACTCCCATATCACTGCTCTGTCCCCTCCCCCACACCGGCCAAGAGCCCTGCCCTGAACAGAGCCCCCGGAGCCCAAGCCCCCGGACGCCGTGCTGCTGGTAGACGAGCGTTGCCTAGTGAGCGGAGCACAGGGCTCTCGTCGGGCTGGCGCGGCGGGTGGTTGGGCCTTGGGGGGGGGGGAGGGGGACGAGAGGGTGGCTCTGCGGGGTCTGCTGGAGGCAGTGATGGCAAAGGGAAGCCAGCCTGGGGTGCCTGTGCCTTAGAGACACGGACAGCCTGAGTCAGGCCCTGGGCCTCCCCCTGCTCTGCCCAGTGGGTGCCACAGCTGCCCGGCTCTGCTGGCTTGGTGCGGCCCGAGCGAGGCAGGCGCCCACCGTGGCCAGCCCCAGGGGAGCTGTGTGGCGCGGCGGGGGGATGGGGCGCCCCCTCATACAAGCACAATACAGGAGTCCCTAGTGCTGGAGTCCCAGGTGGCCTGCCAGGCCTCATTGCTCCAGTGCGGCTCCTCTTCCCCGCACTGGCCCGAGGGAGCTCAGGGAACAAATCCCTTTCCTCATCTCAGTCAGTCCTGCAGGGGGTGGCAGCGGCATTTCCTGGTACCCCTCAGGGAGACCCGCGTGTGTCAGAGTGTGACCGTGGAGACTGGCAGTAGCTAACACGTGTATAACGCCGTAGCACGTGGCCTGGGCAGGTTAGCCTCATGCCAGCTGCTCACGGCGACAGGCATGGCAGACTGTTTCCTCCCTGGGCCACTGACCGATAGCACAGGACGCCGCGCCCTGCCGGTTCATCCCACTCCTCCAGGCCGTAGTCTGAACACCCCGCCGTCCGTGGGGAGCCAAGCCTTGGGTGGGAGCTGGTCTCCCTAGAACTGCACTGCCAGTTTCCAGTCCGGGCTCACTGGCGCCCGCCAGGCTCCTGCTAGCCTAGTGTCCCTTCTCAGATGCGGCAGAGGCGGGTGTACGAATGCCCCAGTGGCAGATGTCGGCTAATTCCCCTCCGCTCTCATTAGGCCTCCTCCTGGTCTCTTAGGGCTCGTCTGCAGGGCACTGCAGTGCCTCTGCCAGGGGTGTGAAGTGTAAAGCTGAAACTACTAGGCAGCAGGTTTAATGCCAACAGAGGGCAGTATTGCTTCACACAACGTACAGTTAACCTGTGGAACTGGTTGCCAGGGTGTGTGGTGAAGCCAAAGTAGAATTGGGGTCCCAAAAGCGTTAGATCAGTTCATGGAGGATTGGGCCTGCGATGACTGGACAGCAGGGGATGGATCACGCGATAATGGCCCTCTTCTCTTCACTCCCGGTGAAGCCTCTGGTGCCGGCCACGGCCGGAAGACAGGACACTGGGCTGGATGGCCCACGGGTCTGACCCAGAGTGTGGTTATGTTACGCTGCACTGTGGACCTTTTGGTTCAGGCCAGCGGCTCTACAAGGGGCGATTAGAGTGCACAACCATCCCCACCCCTTGGCCATGACGCGGAGCCCGCCCCAGCCGCATTGGGCTACAGCCCTGAACAGGAGATTTAATAGCCCTGCCCCTAGGTGTGCTGCCGTTAGTTACACAAACTCCGGCTCTGCTGGAGCTCCCTAGAAATGTCCAGTCCTTTGCCACGTCTCCAAGGGGCCGGTGAGCCGTGCGCTGCGATGCCGGCCGTAGGGCCTGGGGGGGCATGGCTGAGACATCTCAACCTGTTCATTGGTTTCTAACGCCTCCATGCCCCGTTTCTGTAACCTGGCCCCCTCCTCCCTGCCCCTTGCTGTGTCTGAACAACCAGGGGGTGATGCCCGGACCAGAACGAACAGCCATGGAGCTGTTATGTGGGCTCAAGCATCAATGCCTGGGGTGGCCCAGCGGGGATGAGGCCAAGCTGCTGATGGGTTGTGAGGGTTTTGCCTCCAAACACTTGCCAGCCCAGCATTTCCCATCTACAAGGGCTCCGGTTCTGCAGCCTCCCATCCTGCAGCCTGTACCCAGGTGGGCAGTTGTTACTCGCAGGGCTGGGCCCATGGAGTCAGCAGGGCCATCTGTGAATGGGGGAGGGGGGGGGGGGCGGGAGAATCGGCTTCCCTGCTTCTTGCAAGTGCCAGCGATTCCCCCCGCCCCAGCTGGATAGGTCTGCTCCGTTGTCAAGCCACGGACCTTGGGGACCCAAAATTGGGCTAGAGGATTCAGACCAGTCCATGGGCTCGGCCCCATCGCTTCTGGATTGAGCCTCCTGGTCCAAGAAGGTTGTTAGCTCAGTAGGTTACATGCACTGGGCTCATGGCAGAGGAAAGAGGAGCTTAGCTGAAGCAAGGTGAGCAGGTGGGGGCATGGCTGAGCGAGGCCTGTGTTTAGGACAATGCCCTGCTGCAGTGAAGTGTTATGAACACTTCCTCATTGGGGAACGAAAACTCTTTCTGTGGAGGGTGATAAGGGATGAAGAAATAATAAGCTATATAAAGAAGTATTAATTTATTGGGAAAAAAGATTTGACAGCTATTTTCCCCCAGAAATTAAAAAAAAAGGAATAAACTTTAACAAATATATATTTAAAATATTTAAAATAGTACCAATTATATAATGAAAGTTTTTTAAAAAATCACAAGAACTGGATTTTAGCTTGACAAAATCTATTAGGTTACAATAAGCTCTATGTCTTTGTGGCAAGATCATATTAAGAGTAGCACAAGCATAAGATACCTTTTATCTCGTTAGAAGGTCTGTGCAAACAGCTTTTGGGTTGATTTTCTGTTGGAATTCAGTGTTGTTCTTTTATTTTCACACCGTTTAAGAAACTCAAAGGATGTGCCTTGTTTCATGAAGGTTTTTGTTAACTCTGATCTGGCGGTTGTTTTATTTTTCTTAGGTGTCTTCAGGGTTGGGTTTTTTTTCATTTTTTTTATGTGTGAGTGTGTGTGTTTGTGTGTGTGTGTGTGTGTGTGTGCGTAGTCTCCAAAATACACAGCTGTATATTCATGTATAAACAGGATTTGGAGTCTGGTTTAGCACTTGAATTCTGATGAATGCATTTTGCTTGTGGTTTCAAAACAATGTCAATGTAATTTTTTTCTGAGAAGTACAAACTGTTCTCTCTCTCTTTTCCCCATTGTGTTTGCTGATCCAGATGTGTTTGGCACAACTTTGAAATTTCTTTAAAAACTCCCCACAAACCTAGAACTATCTGTTGTAAAGAAAAAAAAATGTATCTTAAAAAAAAAATCCATAAAGTTCTACATGATGGATATATACATATATATATATTTTTTATGATTAAGTTATGGAATCTGTATTGTATTCCCATTCTGTCAAAGCTATGCATCTCGGTGCTTTTCCCTGCTCTTCTGTGCTTCGGTTCCACCTGTATTATGATGACTATTCTGAATATTAAATGGCTCGTGGTGCTTTGAAGACGTTTGCGCCTATAAAAAGTCTGGCAACAAATATTTAAAGGAAGAAAAAAAACAACACCCCCTTATCAACCTTACTTGTAAAAGAGACAAATGTTATTTTTTATTGTTGGGAATTAACACCAACCAAAAAGAATTTCCATGGTACAGACAATTCCTAAAGCACCAGGTTGTACAGTGTGTGTATATGTCCTTCTGGTCCCCTGCGATGGACTGACTCATACTGTAATTTTTTGTCAGGCATGTGGCAGTGGTATGCTTGACTGACTGCATTTACTGCCATCGGCTCTCAATAAATGTCAGAAAACTCAAGGTGGGTGCGGCTTTTGTTTCACTAGGCCTGGCGGCTGCAGTTAATGGGGGTGTGGCCAGACAGGGGCATGGGTGTTTTGTTCGGACCCTGGCCGACGTGGCTGTGGCGTGGAGGAGCAGGCCTACCTGACCCACCCGGGCGCGTAGGGGTGGCCAAGTTGCGCAGAAAGCGGGCCATGGGGACTGACGTGATGTCAGTGCACTGCGGGACAATTAAACCCGTTCCTGCCCCGGGGTGTGAAATCCCCAGCCCAGGTTGAGCTCCCAGCACCCTGACACCTTTGGCAAATTAGGCTGGACCAGGTAAGTTTCTTTGGCACCAGGGAAGGGCGCTGGGGCTGAGTTTACACCTTGCCCTTCTGGCTCCAGCAGAACCCAGGACACTTTCAGGCTTTTGATGCTAAACTTGACTCTGTTACTCCTAAAAAATCCTGTCCCTTTGGATAATGGTGCTCCCGCCCCCAGCAGCACTTGAATCTGGGCATGTTCCGGGTGAGATTTAAAGCAGAACGAATGTGATGGTTACTCAACGCCCCCTGGGAGGCTGTGGCAGAGTAGCCTGCACTTCGGAGCCAGCAGGTGTGTGAATGTCCCTTCAGGTGAGCGCTGCTGTCTGAGTATTACGTTACAATTGTAAGATCTAGTCTGCAGGGCTTTCGGTGGGGTTAGTCCCCCCCAATCTATGGTGAAGCCAGAGGAGCCCCGACTCCAGGGCACCCTTTTTGTGAACCCACCCCGTGTGTGCCCTTCCCCAGGGTTAAGGCAAGACCTGCTGGCAAGGGTGGCAGGCACACAGCAGGTACCAGCGGCACACGCTGGGCCAGGCGCTCTCCCAGTCTGTTCAGCTACCAAACCCCTCGGTGAAGGTGGTGGCAGGTGCAGGGACTAAGCCAGCGGAACAAGAAGCTGTTTCACTTTGTCACCTCATGTGCTGCTCCCCTACCAGCGGTCAGTGCCTCCCTGTGCAGCTTCTGGCCTGGCCCCCCCCTTACCTATGGGTATAACTCCCCCCCCCCCCCCCCCCCGGCTGAACTAGTCTGCTTGGAACCCTGCTCCTTCCTTAGGGGCAAGCCTAGTTCTGTGGCCAGACGCTAAAGGCCCCAGGAGAAGCTGCAGCACTAGTCCCGTATGATCCAACCCACGGCCCCTCTCCTCCTCAGCCCCCAGTCTAGTGCTCTGCAAGGCGGTGAGGCCAGGCCTAGCCGTGGGAGAGGAGAGTTGTCCATGGCTTTTGCCCTCAGCTAAGAGGCAAACGGGCAGGGTTCTAACCCCCTTGGGCCACAACCAACTTAAAGCGCTGGGGATCCCGGTCTCGCCAGGCTGCAGATCCAGCCCTCAGCTTAGCACTCCGCTGGGACAGTGGCAGGGATTAGACCAAGTGACGGGGATTTGCTTGGACTACACACACAACAAGGCTGGTTTCTCCGTTCCTGCTGCCGGGAGCCGATCAGCGCCTTGGCTCAGCACCGGATTCTCCCCCCCTGCGTGGACCTGAGCCACTTTGGCTTGCTGCCACGGTTCTCCAGCATACGGACGGGAAAGCCCCAAAGCAGCAAGAAATCACTTCACCCCTGTGGGTGCCCCGCCATTCACTTCTCAGGGCTCTTATCTTACCCTAGGTCTACACTGCACAGGGAAACCCCTGGCTGGGCTATGCGGCTGGCTCACAGGGCAGGGCTGTTTCACTGCTCGGCAGACTTCAGGGCCGAGCTCTGGGACCCTCTCCTGGGATCCAGCAAAGCCCAGAAGTCGTCTACACAGCAATGAAACTGCCCTTAGCGGACTCGGGCTCAGGCCAGCTGTGGCTGTCCAGCAGCTGTGTAGACATACCTAGTGGCCTCCCACACCTGCTGGGCCTGGCGCAGGGACGAGCTCCCCTGGCCAGGTGTGCAGGGCGGGGTTGGGAAGTGCGTGCCCGCGGAAGGCGAGGCGGGTGGCAGCTGGCCCTCCCGCAGCAAGCCCCTCCCCCCCCCCCTCCAGTGACTCACACAGGCCTGGAACAACTCTTTCCACTTTTATTGTCAATGAAGAAATAATCCAATTATATTACAATCTTAAAAACCGTAGAAAATGTGAGTAAAAATGCCACCGAGGCTTTTTCTCTTTAATGTGGAGACAGTAATTACAGGGAGGGTGAACCAACGCGCTCGTGTTACCTGATCAGAGAACCAGCGTGTGGTGTACAACTCGTACCTGGCTATACAAGGAAGATTCCTCTTCAAAGGCCAAACAGCAACTCACTAGGGTCTGGGCAGTCAAATTAAATACGAGAGAGAGAAAGGGGCCTGGGGGAACCCGAGCAGAGGTCAAGGCCGAAGCCCAGTTCACCTGGTTACAAAGTGACTTCACTCCCGGTTCTTTGCTTCCTCGGCAGGCTCCGCTGCGACCAGCTGAGCTGTGCTGTCCCACTGCTGCCTGGCGTCCCATGCCAACTGCGCCACGCTTGGCGCCAATGGCCCAGCCAGCACGTGTCCTGTTTGGCACGCCGAGCCTTTGGTTCTGGCTCTGCCGTGGTGACACTACGGTAACAAACCCCTGCCCGGCGCTGTGTGCAGTCCGGAGGACAGCAGCGACCCTCGGGCCCTGGCAGCGTTAAATACCGGGGACATGGCCGACTTCTGGGGCGTCCCCGGGCAACGGCCGGTTGGAGGGACTAGCAATGCTGAGGGCACAGCTGCTGGTGAGCAGGGGGACGGCAGCAGCTGTTTCAGCGGCGTCAGTCATCCAACGGGCCGGCACAGGAGATGGAGATTTTGGTAGCTCGGGGGGGCAGGACCCGTGCGGCTGCTGTCATTAGCATGTCCAGACCTGTGGGGGCAGGGAGGGGCAGGTGAACAGGGATCCAGGCCAGTCAAGGGAACACAGCTGGTTCCTTCCTCTCCCTCCCCCAAAACGCCCTTCTCCAAGCTGAGCCCACAGCGATCCCTGCTGGCCAGCCGGGGCCTGTTCTGCTCCCACACCCGCGGCTGCTGCCCTGGTGAGCCAAGAGGAAAGGGGAGCTCTTGGTCTGCCCAGGAACCCCAGCCCCCCTGAAGAGTGGACGTGTCATGGGCAACAGCTGCTCTCCCCAAGCTGCAGCCCCCAGTGCAGGGCTCAGCTGTTGATTCTCCCCCCTCCCCCCGGAACGAGCTGCTGGGTTCTGGGGGCTCCCCTGGGGGCGACCGACCTTAACGGTGCTGTCCACAGCGCCGGAGAAGAGGCGGCCCCTGGAGACCGCGAGCGCCGTCACGCTGCCCTGGTGCCGCAGCAGCGTCTGAGTGCAAATCATGTTGTCCATGCTCCACACCTGGAAGCACAGGCAAGGATGGGTGAATGTGAAGCCGGGGGCCGCGAGGCCTGTGTGCCCAGGCACCCGGGGGGCTCAGAGGAGAGGGCTCTGGCCACAGAGGGAAGGAAACAACCTGGGGGTGCGAACAACGACCTGGAGAATTCTTCACACCCAGCCTGGAGGCCTCCCTTGCCCTTCAAGGACCTATGTTCCTCTCCAAGGGACCCATGCTACCTACGGGAACCGGGCCGGGGCACTGAACCGAGACAGTGTGTCTGCGTCACCATGTCCTGGCTGGCTGCAGATGGACGTGGCCCCAGCACCATATCATCTGGCTGCCTCTCACTCCTTCAATGCAGCGGCACGGTGCCCCACAGCTGGGTACTAACCGCAGCTCTCCCAGTGCCAGACTGGGCCGTAGTGAGCAGGTTCTGGCAGGGCTCTGCACTGGGGCATCACTAGTCACTGCGACCTCGCCTCAGGGCTCTCCGAACACTAAGACACCGCAGCTGCTCCCGTCACACAGGCCTGCACTTAGCCCCATTTTACAGCTGAAGGGACTGAGGGACACAGCAGAGGGGCTCACTGAGTCAGGATCTGACCCCAGGACGCCTCACTCCCAGTCCCCCGCAGCAGCCAGTGCGCCCCCTCCTTACCGGACACTGAAAGCGAAGGAGAGCCAAGACCCACGGACCAGGCGAAGGTGGGGAGGGAAGGGGGGAGGTCTACATGGGGACTAGTCTCCCAACACTACTTCCCCCTCAGCCACGCGAGCTGCAGCTTGGGACCCTCCCCCCCAGCCAGGCAAGGCCCCCCAGCACGTACCCTGAGAGAGCGGTCGTACGAGGCGCTGAAGACTTTGGTTTGATCCGGCGTGGAGATGACGGCCAGGGCGTACACCGTCCCCACGTGCCCGGTCAGCGTGCGCACCTGCTCCTTGGACTCGATATCCCAGACCTGAGCGAGGAGAACGGGAGAGACAGGTCAGCCAGCAGATGAGGGTGCGGAGCAGGAGGAAGCTAGGCCAACACCCAACCCAGAGGGGGTGTGTGTGTGTCAGGCCAAGATCCCTGGATAGCGCCCCGCTTGGATAGCCTCACTGGAGTCCACCTCTTATCCCCCCCCGGGGTGCTCTGTCAGCCCGCTGGGCAGGAGGATCTCTCATGCCCCTGTCCCGCAGGGCGGGAGCGGCGCGCCGTGTTCTTACGTGGATGAGGTTCTCGTAGGTGCCACACACGATGTGATGGTTGGTCACGGCGATGGAGTACACGCTGCCTCCGGACGTCTGCAGCACATGGACACACTCCAGGTTCCGGATGTCCCAGATCTGAAACAGCCCCCGCCCAGGTCAGCAGCGCCCCCGTGCTGCACCCAAGGATTCCTCTCAGTGCCTAGCCGGCGGTGCTTTCCAGACCGGCTGGAGGCCCGTTGGGGCCAGTGGCTCTGTCCCAGGCAGGGCCAATGGGCCGGCAACAGGTGGAAAGGCTCTTGGCCATGTTCCTACTGGGGCATGAGCTGCACCACGCCCCAAGCCAGTGTCCGAGGGGCAGCATAAAACAGAGCTGGGCCCAGCAGAACCAGGCCCAAGCCTGGGTCTGTCCCGGAAAGGGAAGGGGAGATGGCCCCAGTATCCCAGGAGGGGAGAGGGTGCTACAGCAGAGCCAGGCAGGAGCAGTGGGGGCCGGGCACAATGTACCCCAACTTTCCCACATAGTTCAGACACCAGCTGCTAAGTTAGCCAGCAGGGACTGGTTACACAGACAAGACTCTGACAGGGACCAACGGCAGCTGGATGGTGATTCTCAGCCCAGACACTGCCCCTCTTCTCTTCTCTTAGCAGAACGGACGACAAGTTCCCAGGCGCCGGGAGAAGGACCACGGCTCCGTGGCAGTGTCAAAGAGCAGCGGCAGCAGCGTGGACTTGCCACACTCGGATATTACTGCAAAGATGGGAACCTACCAGCCACAATCGCCTGAGTAGACGCCAATGTGTCAGCGAGGCAACAGCCGTGAAGGCCTGCGGCGGAGTGCTCTCGGCTGGTTAGTGCTGGAAGGGGCTTTACACACGTCTCCAGCGCTCTTACCTTGATTGTCTGGTAAGACCCACTGTAGAGATAGTTCTGAGAAGCCACGAGTGCGCGCACCCAGTGATTGAGCCCGGTCAACTCCTTCTTCAGCTTGAGCTCGGTGCCCACGATGTCCCACACCTGCGGCGGGCGAACGGAAGGGACAGGACGGCTCAGCTCACACCCCGCTGACCAGACAGACCAGCCCCAATGGCTACGAGTAACTCTGCAGGGCTGCTTCCTGCACTAAACCCACCTCTGTGCAGAGAGACACCACAGTCCCCAGGGGGTGGAAGTGGGGGCTCCATCCCATCCTGGCCCTTCCATGTGGGGGGCGAAGGAGAGCGGCGGTGCCAGACCCTGGGGAGATCCCCTGGACCGGCTGATCTCCAGATGAATTCAAGCTGCCATGTGTTCGGCCCTGTCTCTAAACTGTCAGGCATGTGGCTCACGTTAAACAGAGGCAGCTGCAGTGGAGACCTCGCCCGCCATGGGCTGGGGGGGCTGCAGGACAACATAGAGCGTCCCCAGAACCCAGCAGCAGCTGCCGACCCAGGGAGCAATGCCGGGGAGGGGCACCGAGGCACGTGCGTCAGGAGGAGAGGCCAATGGGGCAGCCTTCGAAGCAGGGGTCAGTGCTCTGCCCCCCTCACCTGGCATGCACGGAGCAGATTTCCTAATTCCAGGTGTTTGGCTCTTGGGTGCCTTCCAAGTCCCAAAGCATCATAGCCAGACAACACCCCAACAGCTGGGGAAATGGAGGCACAGCCCAGCAAAGCGGCTCACCCAAGATCCCATGAATTTGCCAGCAGAGCTGGAAACAGCACTCTGGAGAGCTGGCCGGGATTTTCCAAAGGACTTGTAATTGTGGGTGTCCCACCAGAGAGCCCTTGAATGGCCCCCGATTGCCAGGCTGTGGGGTGCGCACCCTCTGGAAACCAGCCCCTTGGAAGGATTCTCACGTTGGACACCCAAAAACAGTGGCACCTGAAATCAAAGCTCTCTTATGGCGATCTTGGCCCCATCCCAGCCCCCTGCTCTACGCGCGTGGTACACGAGCCCCCCGCACAGGTACACACCAACTACACACCTGCACCCAGCCTTCAATTTTTAGGAGTCAACAAAAGCAAGCAAGGCTCTTCAATCAGCTGCTCCAAAATCTGCATGCAGCCTCGGCTGCAGGGAGCACCAGCCATCTCTCCTCATGTCTGCCTCCCCCTAAGCTCACCCTGCAACGCTAGCCAGACAAACGCACGCAGGACCAAAAGAACCTTTTCTTGCCAGCAAACTTCTCCCCAATGGCCACCCCACCCCACCAGCTGCCTTCTCAGCCCTCTACCTTAATGGCTTTAAGGGAGCCACTGAACAGCATGTTGTGTGAGGAGACCAAAGTGCAAACGGGATTGTCATGCGCTCGGATCGTGTTCACCTTCTGCAAGGTTTGAATATCCCAGACCTCAAAAAGGAAGACAAAACCGGTTAGGGATTGGCCTGCTCTGGAAACCCCCGGCACTCTCCCCCTCTCGCCTACCTGCCCCGGCAATACCCCCCAGCAATGACATGGGAAGGGCTCTGCTGGGTGGGTGAGAGATGGACATATGGGTGCATCCAACGAAGGGGGTATTCACCCACGAAAGCTTATGCATGTTAGTCTCTAAGGTCCACAGGACTCGGTCGCTTAGTCGGATATAGGCCTCTCTTTACAGCCCCTCTGACGGGCGTCAGTTCGACTGGAGGGCTCCCAAGTGGGACTCATCCCAGACACTAACCCGGCCTCCTGTTAACCAGCCAGAAGAGGCGGGGAGGATTCAGCCGCTGGGTACCACACTCCCAGCCCTGGCTCGCTACACAAGCTGGAGGCCTCATGTGGCAAGACGGCGCCTTCCCAGGAAGCCACGGCTGGATCAGAACTCGTCACTTATTCTAGGCTATGCACGGTCAGCCCGGAGCCCGTTCAGCGTCCTGGCTTCCCACTCTCTGCGGCGGGGCGCCTAGTCAGGCTTTTATTCTTATCAAACCCAAACAAATTCATCCCCGGGATGGGGCACCGCACGCGAGGGATTCGGTGGTTCTATTGCTCTCGCAGGCCATTCCCAGCCTACAGGACACTAGAGGTGCTGCCTTCCACAGCCTGTTGTGCTCTAGCACACCCCCGTAACCCCCCCACGCTGACGAGAACCAGGGCGGCACCGGATACTCACAATGATAGTGCAGTCAGCAGAGCCGCTGTAGAGCTTGTTCCTGCAACGGCACAAGAAAAGGAAAGGGCGTCAGCGTGGGGCCAGCCAGCCGCGGGGCCCAGCCAGCCAGCCGCGGGGCCCAGCCAGCCAGCCGCGGGCACCAGCCAGCCAGCCGCGGGCACCAGTCAGCCAGCCGCGGGCACCAGTCAGCCAGCCGCGGGCACCAGTCAGCCAGCCGCGGGCACCAGTCAGCCAGCCGCGGGGACCAGTCAGCCAGCCGCGGGGACCAGTCAGCCGCGGGCACCAGCCAGCCGCGGGCACCAGCCAGTCCTCCTTGAGGCTCTGCTCACAGGACATCAAGATCAGGAACAGGATTCTCGCATCTTTCAGACCCTCCCCCCCCCCGGCCTTCTCAGAGGAAAGAGGCCGGGGCAAACCCCACCCCCCCCAAACAAAACACTCTGCTCATCACCTCCCAGGCGGACAGGGCTGGCGCAGCTGTGGTGAGCGGGGGTTGGGACAAAGGGGCTTTTCACGCCGACGACTTAACCCATTTGTCCCTCTTGCTTCTTAAAAGGGGAGATGTGGGAAATGTGGCTCCTCCAATCCACATGTGTAAAAAGCCTGGTGCATGTGTTCACGTCAGAATTAGGAAGGAAATTCACTTCTTAGTCCCTCTTCTAATAATTCACTCATTAGGAGAGGCCAGAGAACAGAGCCCACGTCTCTTGTTGCAATTCCCCATTTCCCCTGCCAGCGGCACAAAACTCATCCGCTCCACTCACCCCTGAATGCAGAGAGCGAGGACAATGCCGTCGTGGCCCTCCAGGGTCTTTTGGCACTTGTACGTGGTGCAGGTATCCCACACCTAACAGGAAAGAGAAGTTAGCAGGAGATCACATGCCTGCACTACAGAGCAGCTCGGGATCAGAGCAGGAAGTCAGCTGAGCCAGGAGAGCAGGGAAATCAGTCAGCTGTTTCCTGTCATCCATGCACCTGTTTTCCTGTCTCACCAGCAGAGATGAGCAGTCTAGGAAAGGAAATTTCGCAAGCAGGGGCAGGCTGAATTTCCAAGGGACACCATACACGGAAATGTAGCCCCAGCAGCTCCACAGCGCTAGGGCAGACAAACAACTTTCCTAAAAACTGTGGTAAGAAAACGCCAGGCAATTTCAGGTGGGGGATCCTGATGGAATCAGGCAAACACCTGGGCGGTGAGCGCTAGTCACTGCACAGCTAGCTTTACCTGCTTCTTTTCTCACCATTCCCAGCTTGAGCATGAAGAATTTGTGTTCTGCACTATCATTCCTGCTGCACGAGGGTTTCAGCTGCTGAGTATTACGAGCTATTTGTACAAGTGACCTCAAAACCAACTGTACAGCAACACTGTCCCATACTGGGAGAGCAAGACACAGGCAGAGAGAAGTTGGTTCCTGCTAACTAAGACTGGGCCTGCTTTTCTAACCTGGCCTCCCTGTTTAGATATCCCACCAGGCCGACACGTCGGCATTTGTGGCTCCGGACAATGGAAACCAGGTTCAAGACCAGGTCCTTTATCTCAGAAGTCCGAGGGTTGGGAGAAGAATGCAGACAAATGGAACACTTTGCCAGCCTCAGATCTTTAAGCACTTGCCACTTTCCTGGCATTAAGGCTTCCAATGTCCCTCGACCAGAGGTAGTTCAGAATTATTACTCCCAGCTTATGTGTGGGTAAATGAGGCCGAGAGAGATGACCAGGCCTATTGCCACTGGTGCTGAATACGCACAGCATTCACTGATGTCAAGAGGAGCAGAGAGAGCTCAGGCCGCAAGTGACTTGCCCCAGGTCTGAGCGTTAGCAGCTCAAGCAGGATTGCAACCCAGAAGTCATGGCCCCAGCCCTCAAATAAACAAACCAAAAAGAACCAAGCCTAACCCACGACAGTCTGTTTATGTAGGGTCTATAGGGACCCAGTTTCCTAGTAATCAGTGAAATACACAATTTCCAGAGCGTTGCTGACATCTGTGTACGTGACCCTGGCCAGGATAATATTTGAATCATTTGTTTTGGTGGGACTGTCAATTTGCTCTATTCAAAAGCAGGACAAGGAAAAGCAAAGAATGCTTGTAAAATGGAGATATTTTGTAGGGATAATCTATTTTGTTTTCCAGCTTCTAAAAGGACTTTAGCCACCACGGAAAATAAAGAATTAGCAGCTGAAACCCTCTCTAAAGGGAGAAGGTGAAAACAGGAACAGCAGGCGTGAGATCAGGATCAGGAGGCCAGAAGACTGTATTTTTCTGCTGAGATGAGATCTGCAGGTCTGGCATCTTCACGCAGATAACTAACAATGCTTCCAGCCCAGGGGTAGTTGGGAAGAACCATTATATCTCAAACCGGGGTCCGAGCAGGTAAACTCGGATGTGGAACTACATTCAGAGCCCTGCTGAGGGGTGGATGGTCCTGTCTAAAGTTGAGCACACGCTACGGGGCTCTTACCTTAATGGTTTTGTCCGAGGAGCCACTGAAAAGCAAGTCTCCTATGGAGTAAACACACAGACACCAGACAGGGCCTTGGTGCCCAACAAAGGTCCCCTTGCATTTGAAGATCTGCTGAGGATCGTACGCTGTGGAGAGAGAAGAGGCAGGAGAGGGTTAAGGGAACCATGAGTCTGCGCCCTGCCAGTACAGAACAGGCCATGGGACTCAGAGGGGAGGGTTCAACGGAGTCCTCTAGTGACAGACAATAGCTGGAGGGTTACACTAGCCTGAAATGCATTATGGGAAATACACTGAGTCAGCTGATGCTTTGCTGACAACACATTCCTGCCCCAAAAGGGCTCTGCTGAGAAATCCTAACAGCAACCGAGGGAGAGAGCATCGAGCGGGTACTCACATCCTAATATGCCCATGTTGAGGCGGGCGTTGATGTGGGACAGTTCATCCTGAAAAACAAACCAAGCGGGGTTAGAAGCAGAGCCACTGAACTCACGCTGGAGTCCCGGCACTGGCAGGCGCTCCGCTAGGCGCTGCTTTAATACCCCCCCTACCAACGCTGGGGTCTCCCGCCAGCGTCCTCCTGCACTTGGCAGGGCCCACCCACCCTCTGGCCACAGGAAGTGGAGTTCTGGAAGCACCGTCCTTAGAGCCATGCACGTTGTCTCTGCAGAGGGGAGCAGACACCTGCCTGGCTACGGCAGAAACCGAACTGGGGGCGAACGGAGGCACTGCGAAGGGAACTAGGTCTTGGCCACCTTGAACCCCTAACCCGGGTCCCCCCTGCCCATGGGAAGGGAAGCTTTACAAGTACATGCTGTTAACCCTTTCTTCACCAGAAACCCCTGCCGATGGGAACCACTGCCAAATACAATGGACAAGCTCCTCCCTGCCACCCCGTCTCACGCAAAGGACTCACATTCAGCATGGAGGCGTCCCTGCGGAACTCCATCAGGTCCTCGCTCAGCTTGCTTTGGTTCTCGTCCAGCACATCTAGGGCGACAGAACGGCAGATCCATCAACCCCAGGGCCGCCTGGCCAGGAAACTCACCCACTGCCCCGGGGGATTTGTTTGGGTTACATTTGTCGTGACTCTGGGAATCCTGCACTTAACCTAGCGAAGGCTGAGGCTGAACTAACAGAAATAAACAGCCCCTGGTTAATGGGGTCCCATGGGCAGGGCACGGCTCCGACTCCCTTTTGTGTCTTTGGCGAACGTTCACTAACCAGCAAAATCATCAACTGGTTTGTTCTAGGGGATAAAAAGCAAGGCATGGCGATAGCAGAGCCTTTCCCTTTGGAGTTACTCCACGATGGGAAGGACTCTCCCAGCCCGATTGCATTCCGAGTATTTTTGCCAATGCTTACAGTTGTATTGCTGTTAGGATATAAAGAGTGTGTGTCTGTGTGTGCGCGTGCCTGTGTGTGTGTGTGCGCACGCGCCTGTGCTGATATTTGGATGTAATTAACACCCAGCGGCCTTTGGACTAATAAAGGAACACTTGTGTAGAAGCTGAGTTGTGGTCAACCTTAACAAGGGACTTTAACATTCCCAAGGGAAATTATTTCCAGCATCAGAGCTGTAGAATCAGGTTCCAAACCCGCAGACCCAAGAAATCCAGGTGGCTCCGAAGATGGGCTGAATGTTGGTTGCTTGGCCCAAGGGAATCCCTGCCCCTCTGGAGGTTTCCCACAGCTAGTTTTCACTGGGGTGTGAATGGGACGTTTAAACCCTTGACAAATGTGACCCCCTAGCTGTAAAGCCCTGAAGGAGGATCCACACCCTCGGCCTGGACACTCACCAAACTTCAGCTCCAGGTTCTTCTCCAGCTGGTCGATCTTCTCGGAGAGCTTGCCCAGCATTGAGCGCAGGAAGGCGATTTCTTGGTCCTTCTGAGCCATTGCCACCTGCATCTCGTGGAAGCGGTCGTCTGTCTGCTGCAGGAACTCCTTCAGCCCCTCGAACTTACACATCTCCAAGTGAGTCTCGTAGGTGTCTTGATTTCCTATGAACGTACACCTGGAGGGAGCGGGAGAGACGGGGGCTGGCGACAGGCTCTGTTGGGAGGGCCTAGTGCTCACTGGCTCCTGCGCTGGACATTTAGATCCAGGGTGAAGACTCTTGGGCCCCACACCCCTCTGGGGGGAACTGTGTGTGCGGCGGTGCTTCCACTACGGGCTGAGGTGCCCAAAGGCCAATGCTGGCTGCAGCCGTCCCTTCCCCACAACCACAGGAGAAGCTGAGCAGCTGCACCTGGTCCTGCTGGGGAACTTGCCCAAGTCAGCTCTTCCGACCCCTCTCTCCAGGAAGTTCCAAGAACAAGCCAATCCCAGGCAGGATCCAAGGTATGAGGTCAGTGCACGTGCCCTGTGTCACGTTACTGAAATAATTTGGGATCCTATAGATCATTGGTGCAACCAAGGTCCTACTGTGGCACCAAATCTTATGTAAGGGGGTCATATAAGGTGTCTAGCGCCAGGTTATGGATTGCTGATTATGACTAGGCCATTGGTCTGTGTGTATCAATTTGGCAGTTGAAGTTATTAATATTGGCTCTGGACTGTCTGTCTTTCCAAATATTGGGCTCTGCTGGGGGGGGACATTCCAGAATACTGGGCATCCGCTTTGCCTGAGCTGCCTGATGGCCCATTACGAACCATCAACTACACAATGAACTTTGTCCACACCCGAGCTTCTCCAGGAATGTGACCTGCCTGGTCAGAAACTGAATCTTGGAGAGTCTGGTAATGGGACCATGTGACTATGAACCTCCATTTTGCAATTGGACTCTGCATAAGAAGGAGGAGGGGGGTCTTCGTCCACAAGAGGAAGTCTATAAAACCTGGGAGAAACTTCCTCCATTTTGTCTTCAATCTCCAGCCTTCAGCTAGCACCTACCTCTGGATGGGATTTTGCTACACGTGGAAGCTCTGGCCAACAGATTGATGACCCATCCCTGGAGGGGATGCATTCCAGAGACTTTGATTTTAACCTGCAGTGTATTTTACCACTGCAAGCCTGAACCAAGAGATTTGCCATTACTGCATGTAACTGATTTCTTTTAACCATTCCTAACCCTCACCTAGACCTTTTTCCTTGTATAATAAACCTTTAGATTCTAAAGGATTGGCAACAGCGTGATTTGTGGGAAGATCTGATTGGTATATTGACCTGGATCTGGGGCCTGATTCTTTGGAATTGGGGAGAACCGTTTTCTTTATTTGGGGGATTGGTTTTCATAACCATTGATCCCCAGGACAGGTGGCTGCTGGTGGTGATACTGGGAATCTGGAGTGTCTAAGGGGATTGCTTGTGTGACTTGTGGTTAGCCAACGGGGTGAAACCAAAGTCTTTTCTGTTCAGCTGGTTTGGTTCGCATTAGTGTGGAAACCCCCAGCTTTGAGCTTTAGTTGCCCTTTGGAAGCAATTTGTCCTGACTTGGCACTCACAGTTGGATCCCACCAGGAACAGCCCCGTCACACCCTGCGAAGGCCCCGCCCCGTCCAGCTGCCGTTAAAGTCAAGGGGCAGGCTCCAGCTGACATGACGGGTGCTGGTGAGGGCCTCACGCATACACCCAGGCGCCTGGTCGGCGCATTGCACCTGTTCTAGCAGATCCCAGCTCTGCAGGCATCCATCAGGGGATGCCACCATGACGGGCAGTCTCCGCACACAACTGCCAGCTTCCAGCAGAATCTAGCTACTGCCATGCCAGTGTCCTCGGGGCAGGGCATTTCCCGGACGAGGAAACCTTCCTGTCCAGGGACTCCAGCACACAGAGCGGCAGCCTCAGCTGCACTTTCATTATCCTTGGATCAGCTGTGCCTTGGACAGATCCGGCCACTCTCTCTAGCAGGCTCTCCCCTGGAAGTCTCAGGACCCGCCCGAACCGCCAGCGGGGGTCACACCTGAGCAACATGGGCTGTGTGCTCCTGGGGGAGAGCTCAACCTGCTCGGATCGCGAGGCCAAGCCCCAGATTCGGTGTCAGGGCCTTGCCCAGCACTGGGCAGAGCTGCCACAAGCCCAAGAACCCGGTGTCTGAAAGAGTCCAACCACCCCTAGCAGTGAGGGGCCCAGCCCGCTCCCCCAGGGCCAGTCCCTGGCGCCCCACTGCTTACCCGTATTTGGAATGAGGGCACTTGATGTGTTCACACTCTTTGAGATGAGCCTCCAGGTTCATTTTCAAGAGAGGTGGGCAGCTGGGGTTATTGGGACAGCGAACTGGTCTGTAATCACAGCTGCTTTCGTGATCTCTGTGCACACAGGGAAAGGCACCAAGGAGAGAAAGTCACCGACTGGCAGAGAGGATGGGAAGCCACGCCGCTCAACAGGGCATGGAGCAAAGCCGCCCTTACGAGAACTCCGGCTAATCAAAACCTTCCCTGTCTCTAGACACACACTTGTTGGGACGCTGGAAGCTATCTTTGAACCTCAATTCAACCGGGTTTGCAGTAAGAATACTGCAATTGCTGGAAGACATACAGGCCAACTTCTCCAATTGCATCAGTCCTTCCACAGACAGCTGATCAACAGCTGAGGACATGACGTGAATTAAATGCTGCGGGGGGTGGGGGCGGAGAAGGGAGGCAGGATGGGAATTGAGGTAGGACAGTGGGTTTAATGGCCCATCTCTTGGAGATCCTGTGGTCCTTGCCACAGGTGGCCAGAGCCTCTGTTTTAGATCTTAACTGAAAGACATCCTATTCAGCAGTTCTGACTCTTGACGAGCAGCTACTACAACACAGCGCTCCCTAGTGCCCCCGTAAGACGGGGGAGAGGGCGTCCCCTCCTAGAATATCAGTGTTGGAAGGGACCTCAGGAGGTCCAACCCCTGCTCAAAGCAGGACCAATCCCACTGTCCCGGACAGATTTCTGCCCCAGATCCCTAAATGGCTCCCTCATGAATTGAACTCACAACCCTGGGTTTAGCAGGCCAATGCTCAAACCACTGAGCTATCCCTCCCCCCCTGCACCCACCCCATCCCCAGCAGCACAGGGCTGGACAGAAGGACCATGGGAGCAGAACAGAACGTTGCTAATCCATCAGTTGAGGCTCCGCCCCCGAGAGTTCCCCCTCCGCTCACAAGGCACTTACTTCCGGGCGCTCAGTTTAATTGTAAAGGGGCATCCGTGGGGGTCCACCTCGAAGGCGGCGGGCTTGCTGCTGGCGGCGGGCCGGCAGCCATATTTACAGTGAATGAACAGCTCCCCTATCTGCTCGGCCACAGCAATGTTGTTAACAACCACAGTCAGTTTGGCGTTGTCCACTGGGCACTTCTCTGAGAGGAGGGAGAGAGGGATTAGTTCAGACACTCCCGGGGCAGAGAGGGCGGCTGGGCCCCGGAGGGGCCGTTTGCAATGGTGTTAGAGAAAAGAACCTGCACAAAGGCCTCATCTCTGCTGGGAGTTCGCCCTGATTTCAGGCCTCAGAGCCAGCTCCTGGAAGAGCTGCATCAGCACAAGCCTCTAGTGCACACAGGGGAACCCTCTTGTGTAGCCATTTGCACCTGTGCCATTTCTTAAGGGCCAAGCAGGCGTCAGCTGCACCAATGCCGGTCACACAGCCTGGGGCACAGCTGGCTGTGATCATCACTAACCCCGGGCACACGCGGGGCTCGAGGGAGAGAGCTGCAGAGCCCTGGGACTCCGGAGCACAAATCCATCATTCTGGACTCGGCCTCTTTCCCACCTCAGCTCCAGCCACCTCTCTGCTGTCTCCGAGCAGAGGCGGCGGGGGGGGGGGGGGGAGGTTTCTTTTCTCTCTCTGCGTGCAGAGAATACCAACATCTGCACACCAGCTTGGATGAAAAGGGAACAGCTGCTTTTCCACACACTGCTCTGGTGCCTTTATTCCCTGGACAGACCCCAAATCACACCAAGCCTCCTGTTGCAGAGCCCTGGGGTGGGAAGGAGCGAAGGAGGACACAGCGAGCTTACAGGGAACAATCGGCAAATAAATGCGGGGAGTCTTCTCACTTGGAAGCCAAACATCTATAGGCAGAATGAGCTGCTGTTTTACTCCGGCCCTTGGGGAGCTGGAGATGATCCACTCCACACTCCTGACCAGGACTTTGGAACGCTTTGCTCCTAGGGAATCCACTCCAGCCTACCCTGAGTCTAGTACCTGCTGCAATGGGTCTGGGAGATCAGTGACAGCCATGTACTTCCCCATTGAGCCCCAGGGTTGGATCTGAGGAGCTACCAGAAAACTGGGGCAAACAGGTCACAAGGGGGGGGGTTGGGGGGAGGGAGGGTCCATTCTAGGCCCTAGCAGACTTTAAGGCTGATGTGCTGAAGTTTCTCCAGGAGGAGGAGAGGAGTAGATTGCCAGGCTGAAGGGACACAGGAGGGAGAAGTGAGCATGGCACAAGGGTAGTTCTGTACTTACCAGATGTTAAGGCACATCTTCTGCAAAATGTGTGCTGTGGAGGCAAAGAAGAACAGCACTATGAGACTCCCCACGATCAGCCAAATAACCCCCGGGGAGAAAGAGGCAGGGGGGGTCAGGCGGACAGAGGCCCGCGCCCCGTGGATTGCGGGCTACAACAGATATGCTCCCTGTTCTGTACTGTAACATGCCCCGTGATCACCCAGCCACATACCATGAAAAATGAAGCTCTGTGAAAACAGCCATATAGTTCAAACAGCCAATAAACCCACACCAGGAGCCCAATTCTCTGAGGCACTGAGCTCCTGCCATGAATCCAGTGCGACTTGCTCTGCACCCCTCTGAGTCCTCGGGGCTGACTTGTCTAATCACAAACACCAAGGTAGGTTTCCCTGCCACCCACCCCTGTTAGAAAAGAGAAGTGACAGTTTATGAAAACAGCATCCAAAGGTGAAAAAGACAGTCTAGCTTTTCCCCCTTGGCCTGTGCGACTTGGCAAACTGTTCGCATACATTCCACCTACCCAGACAGCGTTTAGGTCTGTCCAAAGCACAGCTGTGCAGTGAGAAGGATGGAAAGGTGGCTTATAACCAGCCATGTTAAATGCTTTAATAAACCGTTAAGCCACAGAATCTACATTTCTCCTCACGCAACAGGAACCTACAGGAACTAAAGCAACTGACTCACTCTCAGGCTAAAGCGAACAGACAGAAAAAGAGAAAGATGAACACCGCAGTGGTCCACAGGACTCTAATCGTACTCAGCAGGATCTCTGGAGTCTGCGACGAAGCCACAACTTGGCATCGTCACTTGAGAATTATTACAGCAGTACATTATCTGCTGCGGCCTCCCTTTCCTGCCTCACACAGCTGCCTGCTCCCCCCGGAGCTGCCAAACAAGAGCTGTAAATGAAACCAGTTGGTTTCCTGCTGCAGGAGGGTTATTTTCCATATTAACCAGTAAATCTCAGAGTCTACATGAAAGGTTGCTGGCTGGAACAGTCACCCGGGTATTGTGTACAGAGAGGCAGGCTTGCTGGCTGGCTGAAAAGGAACAAGCGTCAAATAACGAGAGAGAGCACCGTTGCCTTAATAATCATCCTACTGTGTGCTTCTCTAGTTCTAGATCTAACCTAGGGTCCCACGGCACTTTGCAAGCATTAGAGGATTATACACACGACACAACCGCAGAGACATATTTCTTTTGCAGGTAGCACAGAAGCAGGAATATACAGCTACTGTTAACAGAGTATAGAAAAGGAATAATACTTTGCACTTTCACTGTGCCTTTCATCTGAGGGTCCTAGAGACTTAAAAGCATTCACTAAATTAAACTTCATGCCACACTGGGTAGATAGGGAACAGTCTATCCACCACTAACATGCAGCTACCTCTGGGGTGGAACACAAAAGAATGCAGAAACGATGCACAACAAAGCAGTCTTCAGGACTGGAAGTGAAGGGTTACAAACCCAACTGAAATAAGACTGGTACATGCAATATGAAAAGTGCCATGGGATCTTTAACCATCTTTAATCTCATTTGACTGGCAGCACAGAGCCCTCTACCACCTTGGTGGGGCACTGGTTCAGAATAGACATAGGTGACAAAGCCAGCTACTAATCATCAACACCTTTCACGGAGCACCCTGGGTTCCCCTGGCAGGTCTCCCCTCATCTAAGCACACATCCAGCTTGGCTTGCAAGAGCTGCTGGTCACCAGTCAAGTTGGCATAGCTGCTAGCCACACTGTGACTTCACAAAGCCCATGGTAGTGATGTGGCAAGAGGACTTCCTTACCCCACAGGTTGTGATGACTGGATCTTTAAACACACTACAACACAACTGGCAGCAGAGTTTCACGGATGGCTGTTCGGCAAACACCAATGGCTCCTGAATACAAAGAAAGATGCAGGGTGACGTCAGAAGCTTTTCTACAATTGAAATGCAACCACCTTCCCGCACTGCACGGAGCAGAGAGTAAGGAAGCAGCTTGGACAGTAAGAGTTCTGAGGCCACATTTGCACTACAAAATTCAGCCAACCTAACTTAATTTGGCATATGGATGCCACAGTCATTCCATCGCTCCTGGATGTCTACACCTTGCTCCTTGGGTTGGTGGTGCACGGCTTCCCCAGAAGAGCTTGTATCCACTGTACTGTCAGAGTGGGGCATTGTGAGGTGACTCCTGAAAGCCAGGAACAGTCGATGCAGCGTTTACACGGACACTGACTCTGTGCCGCTCGGGGAGGTGAAGTTATCAAGTCGGCATAGCGGGGAGGCTACATCAGAGGGAGCGAGGTTTCAGTGCAGACACTTCAGCGTAAACTGCCTTGCATTGACCCGACTCTGTAGTGTAGACCAGGCCTCTGTCTGTCTCTGTGGCTGTGATGCCAGACACCACTAATGCAGCCCCAAGGCTACCAAGGAGACACGAGAACAAAGCTTCCCAACCGACTGGCAGGGCTGCTAGGATTCAACTTTCCTTCTCTCCAGCTGCAGTTTAATTTTGATAGGCTAGCTGAGCCTATCTCAGGGGCTGAGCCTAGAAATGGCTGGGGGCCCTTGCCCACCACTCCACCCTGGGAACTGGGGGTAATCAGCATCTGGCACGATCAGGACCCTAGTGGGGTCAGCGTGTTTCAACAGAAGTCAGTGGAGCTCAGCCAGTTCAGTCCCGCAGAGAATTTAGTCCTTAGGGACTGCTCAGCGCGACAGGATCTTGCTAAATCATGGCCACACTGAAGTAGTGAGTGACAGCTGAAATCTTCCGGGTAAAAAGGCCTCAGTGATTGATTTGAAGCCTGCCATTTGAAAGTGATTTAGGAAGAATATAAACTCCCCCAGTGTATCTGAGATGTCCTAAAGGAAAGATTTCTCTGCCGCAAGCAGTCCATCGGACTTTGCTTCTATCACTATGGACAAGAGCTCTGCTTTAGTTTTCCAGTGGGACTGGAAGCTCAGGGCTCAGACGCAGGATTCCCTGGCTGTATGGAGTACACGCTCTGAGCTCAAAGCAGACCCAGCGGTAAGTATTTATTAACATTTCAGTGAAACTCAGCCTGAACACCCCATGGACTGTGGTAAGGATGAGTCACTCACACATTTGCCCAACCCTTGAACCAGATGTGGCCTGGCCGATGTTTAAATCTGGATGCAGTCTCTGTGACACAGGTTCAGTTCTTGTGAACACTTTTAAGAGTAAGGCCCCGATCCCGTCCTAAGCTCCAACCAGGTAGATCCCCATTCCCAAGTGGAGCTGTGCAGAGCTAACTGCAGGACTGGGACCTAGGACAGCGATGACCTACATGGGCACTGCCACCCGCAGATAGAATGGTAACCTAGCTCTTTCCCCTCTGTAGCACCCTTCATCACAGCTAGGATCTCCAAGCACTTCACAGATGTTAATCAGTGAAACCTCACAGCTCTCCAGTCAGAATTATCATCACCCCCATTTTACCGATGGGAAACTAAGGTACAGGGAGATGGGGTGACTTGCCCAAGGTGACAGAGCAAGTGAGTGGCAGAGCCGGGATTGGAGCCCAGGAATCCTGACTGCTAATCTCCTGACCAACCCACTAGACAACATTCTCTCCAAACAAGGGCTCTTCCATTTGAAGGCCACATGCACACACTGCAGGTTACACAAAGAAGCTGTTTTGACACGAGACATCCTCGTTCTGCTTCTAAAGAAGACATCAAAATACCTACTGGTTCCTCCTCTTCCTCGTGGAGCGAGAACGTCGAGCGCAAGGACATGTTGGACTCAGAGTGTAACGAGCGAACGGAGATGGCGGAGTCGGAACGGCGTGGGGTGCTGATCGGAGGCTTCCATAGTAGAGACAGAAAACAACCCAGTTATTGCAAGTAACCCCACCACTCCATGCAGCTTCCAACTCCCGTCGTCCCTAAGGCAATGTAGCAGTTCCATGGGCCCACATGCTCTGCCAAATCCTTCTGCACGCCAGATTGCTTGGCCTAACCAAGTGCAAAAGAGGACTGAAGTAGCATGTAGCTAATTGCCAACACAATAGGAGTCACCTGACTCCCCCACCAGATTTGGGGTGAGTAGTCATTCTGGCCCAACATACACCAGTACATTAAAATGCAACTGTTCGTTTGTGCGGTTACTTACTGTGCGTCCCTGCAGTGCAGTAGCTAAGAACGACTCCTTTGCAGAAAGCTTAGTAAATCTACCCCCGAAACAGCTCCCAGACTCTGCAGTTTCTATAATCTCTGCAGTGGCACTTGTTGTTTCACGGCTATCTAACTTCTGCCAAATTGCTTTGCGTAAGTGTGGAGACTTCCTCCAATTCAATTCAAGAACAGCTTGGCTTTGTTGCTTCCTGTTTGGGAGGGGTGAGCTAACTGGGCTTTGCATGCACCAATCAAGGAGGTCGCTCTGGGTGCCGGGCTCTCTGGGATTGGCTTTGCAGGGGATGTTTCCACTGGAATATTAACAATCAGCAGGGCCCTTAGTGATTCCAACTCAGCGCTAAAGCAACAATGGAGAAAACTCTTCAGTCCAGCAAGGGGGAGGGGGAATGAACAGCCTGTATGTACATTCACTGCTGGGCATCTCAGTACAAGAGCGATACGGACAGACTAGAAGAGTTTGGAGAGGACCAACAAAAACCTGCAGGGAGCAGGAGGGACGGACGGATGGAGAAAAGACTGAACGTGTCATGTATGCAACCTAGGGAAATCTGGTCTAGGTGAGATTAGTCTAAGGTGGGTGCAGAAAGAGCAGTTATCAATGGTTAGCAGTCAGACTGCAAGGACGCGTCTAGTGTTGTTCTCCCGGGGGTCTGGCCTGGGTCCGGTACTATTCAATATTTTCATTAATGACTTGGATAAGGACATGGAGAATATGCTCATAAAATCTGTAGATGACACCAAGCAGGGAGGGGTTGCAGGCACTTTGGACAACAGGTTTAGAATTCAAAATGAGTGTTCCAAATCAGAGAACTGGTTTGAAACGAACAAGCTAAAATGTACTAAAGACAAGTGCAAAGTACTACACTTAGTTACACTTAGTTACAAAGAGTGATCAGTTAGTTGTTCTCCACGGCCACTGAAGGCCAAACAAGTAGTAATGGGCTTAATCTGCAGCAAAGGAGACACAGGTTAGCTCTTAGGAAAACCTTTTAAACTCTCAGGGTAGTTAAGCTCTGGTCTGGCCTTCCAAGGGAGGTTGTGGAATCCCCATCACTAGAGGGTTTTAAAAATAGGCTGGATAAACACTTGTCAGGGGTGGTTTAGGTTACTTGGTCCTGCCCCTGTGCACAGGGCTGGATGAGAGGACTTCTCGAGGTCCCTTCCAGGCCTACATTCCTCTGCCTAGCTTGTCTCAACAACGACTGAGAAGGGACAAGCAGAGATTGCACCAAAGGCTGATGCTACAAGCCCTTACTCATATGAGTAACCCCAATGAGGGCTCTGGCGTCAGGGTTTATAAACTCAGGCCCCAGGCCAGACAGGAATGGGTTAAGAGGGGACTCAACAAGTGTCCGACTGGAAAATAAGTGGGAGAAAATTTAGACTGAGCAACAGGGAATATCTGCCAGCAAGAGGTAGCAGGCTGTAAAATGGGCTCCCCAAGGGAAGTGCGGGAAAACCAACTGCTTTGGGATTTTAGAAGTGGCCAAGCCAACATCATGTATTCATGGCAGGACTAAGCATGATCAAAGTCTGACAGTCTACTTGGACTAAGGTGGGTGTTTTGCTTGTTTCAAAAAGCCCATCAATCTAAGTTTGATTTAACTGCCCCGTAACCACACTGCTCTCAAACCCAGTGAGAACACCTGAGCCTTGAGGAGGAAGTTACTCAGAGACGTGTATGTGATGCATCACTTAGCCAGATACAGACAAGAACGTGTCCTTTGGCGAGGCTGCCTGGAGACTCGGGAATGTTTTGCTTTAAGAACTTCACACTGGGTCCCCCGTGGCTGGGGTAAAACCCACTAACTCCAGTGGACAGGACGAATATGAAGCACGGTCCTTGGCACAATCATGGCATGTCTAGCTCGGATTCTGGCTCCAGGTTTTCACTCTGTGGTGAGAGGCCCCCTCTAGAGGTGCAAATAGGAAAAGATCCTGCAGAAGTAGCTAACTGGTGCCCTGGGCGTCATTGAAAAGGGACCCGGTTCACACTGGCAGGCCTCAAACCTTAGAAAAACCGTAGAGAACAAGTGACTCTCGGGGCAGAATGTTCCCACCCAGGAAGCTGCTGCACGTTCACAAGTAGACCCGTGGGCTTTGCAGCTGGTCGACATGGACATTTAGCAGGCACACCTGCTTTTGAAAAGAATCAGAGAGGTAGCCGTGTTAGTCTGGAATAGCAGAGTTAACAAAGTCCTGTGGCACCTTAAAGACTAACTATAAAGTTTTGAAGCATAAGCTTTCGTGGGCTAATACCCACTTCGTCGGATGCAAGCAGTGGATGCATCCGACGAAGTGGGTATTAGCCCTCGAAAGCTCATGCTTCAAAACTTTATAGTTAGTCTTTAAGGTGCCCCAGGACTTTGTTACCTCTGCTTTTGAAAGTTAGGCATATTGCTGCCAAAGCTACGGCTGCAGTTTGAAGAGTCCTACGCATACATCCAACCCCAGCTACAAACTGCTAGAGCCTGACAGACACGTGGCCTAGCAAGCGGAGCACCAGACAGGCAGCCATGAACGCGGGGGTCTAAACCTGACTGATATTGACCACCAGCGAGCACCATCACCTCTCTGTCTGCCAAACAGGGACAGCGATATATACGTGCCATCCCGCGGGTCCCCGTCACAGCACTCTGCATCTCCAATAAACCAAGCAAAGACCAGATGGGTCGAGTTGTGCCTACTGTCCTGTCCAGGAACTGCACACGCCCTGATCGAGACTTGCCTGGCAGAGTGCTCCCAAAGGGGATAATCAGACAACACCCGTTTCTTGTCACTTCCTGCAAGCGGGATCAGAAAGGTTACTCCTGTGAAATACGTACCATGCCATCGTCCTCGTCTCGCGGGGAGTAGGTGAGCGTGCTGGATGAGGATGGAGTCCTGCGGTGCTGCTTAAAGGTATTGGTCCCGTCGGCTTTAAAAGCAAAAGAAACATTTCAGATTTTTCGCAGCACCTTTAACGAGCGAGGGCTCCCGCGAACGCTGCTGCAAACTTAGGAGAAGCGAAAGAAAAGGAATAGGGATTTCTACTACTTCTACTAAAGGAATAGGGATTTCTACTACTTCTACTAAAAGAATAGGGATTTCTACTACTTCTACTAAAGGAATAGGGATTTCTACTACTTCTACTAAAGGAATAGGGATTTCTACTACTTCTACTAAAGGAATAGGGATTTCTACTAAAGGAATAGGGATTTCTACTACTTCTACTAAAGGAATAGGGATTTCCCCACTCTGGAAAAGGCCCCAGGAAGGGCAGCGCAATCGATACCTTATCACCAGTGCTTCCTTGAGGGGAGCTGGCCCAGCAAGAAATGGACATTCTGCTAGAGCTATAGGCTTAAAATAATCTTAAAAGGGAGCCTCTGCCTTTATAAAGTGTTTACATCACGGGAGGTCGGGAAGGCTACTACAGCCAAAGTGGAGATGTTCATATAAAGATCAGCTTGCTACTATTTTACACTAAGGTTGTAAATGTAACTTCAAAAGTCCGGAAATGCAACAGGTACAGCGGCAAGCGTAACCTCATCTCTGCCCCTTTGTGAGTATGCATTACAACGTGAGTGTTCCTTTTAGTAGGTCATCTTTGCCTGTAGGAGAGTCTTAGCTTTGCTAAATCAAAAGCAATGTTGTCAAGGCATGCAAAGCCACTGGTCCTCTGTGAGGTCGATGGTCATGCCAGGCTCCTCCCCGTCTGGGTGGAGCCCTTTGAGGGAAGGGATAATCTGGTGTTTACAAACCAAGACAGCATAGGAGCAACCAAGAAGTGCCTTGCCCCTGAGCTATTTAAACAGGAACAGGGAGGCTGAGCACTCAGAGGACCAGAAGTCATGTTGGATGCTGTGGGTTGCAGGCCCTGGACACCAGCCTGGCCTAGACTTTTGTTTGCGGATGGTAAATTTGCTCTGACTCAAGGCTCTGAGATAAGAGCCTCATGCACTCCAGCAAGCTGCTCCTTCCCCGACCTATGCCCAAGGAAGGTAGAAAGCCTGCCTGCTTCCCAGAGCAGTGAGAGCTGGGAATTCTGCCAGCTGGGGTAGGTTTGGGGGCCTTCTTAAAGGGGACTTTCGGTTGGGTGGCTGTGGACTCCCTTTCTTGGATCCTGTGCATTATTTTTTTAAATGAAGAAAAAGGGGCAAGGATTTATTTTTTTAAAATGGGAAAAGTGCATTTTTTCACCCCCTCCCCCCGCCGCTGAACTCAAAACAACTTGAGGGAATTTTGCTCAAACGGTACAAAATAATTCACATTCGGGCAGAGAGCAAAGATGGAAAGTATCAGTGCTAACAGCAGTGCATGGGAGGATCCCGAGACGGGGACCGTCACTGGAACTGGGGAGATAACGAACGCCGTGCAGTCCTGGAGGTAGCAGGGACTCCCCCGCAGCACCGCAAAGTCTGACGGACGCTTATCTCTGTCCTGCCGGGTGAGCAGAGCCCTAGAATAAGCTGAGCAGGGGCTGCATGTGACTTGTTGCTTGTCCCTCAGCCAATGCGCAGTGACTAGCTCTGGTTTACTGCAATCTGTGCGGCGAAGGAAGAATTCAATCAGAGCCGCACGTAGCCCTTCGGGCAAGGCTGCAGTGCTCCGCAGCCATGAGACCCTCACCTTTCGTGATGGTGGTCACAGCGGAATAGGCAGGCCCAAAAGTCGTTTCCATTCTCGTCTGAAAGGAAGGCAGAATTAACGTCACCACGTGTCGGTCTGGCACAGACTGGGGGTCGCTACTCAGCCATGGTTGGTAAGAGACAGGAGAAGATTGCTAAGATTTTATTTGTGGAGATCGCAACCCCCGGGGCCAAATTTTCAATCATCATCTTTATTTGCCCAAACAAAGAGGGGGGCATAAGAGGCCAGAAATCCCTGCCACACCCCGCTCTCCCCATTTCTCACTCCTGCTCTGCTCCTTACCCCGTTCGCGTTGTCAGAAGTAGGGATGTTTGCTGCGCCACTGGAGAACCGATTGTAGCGAGCGCTCTTGTTTGAGCTCATAATCTAGACCAGCATTTATTAGTCATGGGAAGTTTGCTCTGGAGGAAGAAGAAAGAGTTGGAGGGTTGGTTATTTTTGCAGGAGCAGAGGAGATCAGAAGAACGTCCCTCCTAGCCCATGAATCACCTTCTGACATTATACTGAACACGTATGCACAGGACTGGCTACACTAATTCAGGCTTTCAAGAGTGACTAATGAACAAGGACCTCTACCTTAAGACACCCTGCTCCAAAGGAGGACTTGGGAGGACTGGTGTTTCCCTGTATACAGTTCACGAGAGCATTCGCACACCTTAGCTGGGTGTGTCTCTGCATGCTGGTGGCTGAGTGATCACAACACCAGGAGGGGTTTGCTGCTTGGCACTGGCAAAGCACTGTGAGAGACAGCCCGGGCTGGAGAGTTAAGGGGGCACAGCGATCCCCCAGTCCCAGGCTGTACCCTGTGGGTCCTGTCACAACCTCCCAAGCCACCTTTCCAGCACGGGGCAAAAACTCCATTTTCAATCACAGCCAAGAGCTTTTATAGGTGAGGGGTCAATTCCTCCATTTTCTCCCTTAAAGGCCACCCAAAATCCAAACGAGGGCTGGCCACAGCTCCCTCGACAACCTGGCCACATCACTCTGAATCAGCGGGGGTGGAAGATCATTGCTGCTGCGATTTTCCAAGTGACCCCCGTGCCTAGAGTCAGAATAGGCTGCCTCCCCAGAACTCCCAGTTTAGGAAGCAGCGGGCTGAAATTCTTCTTCGCCACCCAACCTTAACGCTGGCCCAGAGTCAAGCGTGTGGTCAATACAGGCCTGCTCCCGGCCCTGTGAGCTAGTCAATGGCAGTTTTGCTATTTTGCCATGGTGCTGGACTTCCAGACCATGTAGCATGGGTTGGTGCTGCACGGGAAGAAACAGGACATGTGCTTTTCTGTTTAGCTATTACATTTTTGCAAAAACAGTTATTTCCAGCGTGATCCAAGCTGCATGGCAGACGACACCAGGAGAGAAACCTTTATTCAATTAAAGGTTTGTGATTCCTGGATCTCGCTCGCAGTTCCCGCTCCAAATGGGCAGGCAAAGCATGGAGCTGCCAGCCCACGAAAGAGAAATTAACATTCCTTCCTCCTTCCGGACAGGAAGCTGCGAGACTCCTTTTCCCTCAGTCAGCTGGTTAAGCTCTTTCACTAGGTTCAGATTTGCAAAGGCGCACAATTGCCCACTAACGATGCTTAGAAATGCCGAGTTTGCTTTCTTTAGTGTTGGCTGAAGCCCTGTCCTGTTTGAACACGTTTGCTGGCACAGAACCATTTCACTGTTCTGGCAAATCCCATGGTAGAGAGAACGCTATGAAGGTATCTGTCCATCTTTTTAATATCATTGTGTTCGACACGTTTGACACAAACAAACCCTTTGGGAGCTTACAACTCACAGCCGTGCCCTCATGGTTTTGGCTCAATAGTAGACAATCACTAGGCTTTTTAACATAGGGCTGGAGGCCTGGTTTGTTATTGTAGGGTCAGCCAGGAGTCCTGGGCCCCGATCCTGGGATGGGACTCTTGTGAGCAGATCCTGATGCTCAGATGCATGTTGACTGATTTCAGTGGATTCCAGGTGGGCGTGGTTCTCACCCTGCACAGATCAGGCCTTGGTTTATAACAGTAGGGCAGCTCATGTGTGGGGTTTTGTTTAAACAGCAAAGCCCAGCCAAGAACCACCAGACACCGAGCTGCTTATTTGGCAGGTTCGGGACCCCAAGTAAAGAAATGCAGGAACATTTTTGGTGACAGAGATGGGGAGAGGGTGGAGCGATTAAGAGGGAGTCCTTCCTAGCCTGCTGTTCGGAACGACCACAATGATTTGAATCTCCTCCCCTGAAGTAATGCAGCAGCTCCTCTCTTGGCCTAGGGGAGGCGACATCTTCCAGGTGAAAGGGTGCCAGGCTCTCTATGCTCACAATCTCGCAGGATAAACAGGCGCACCAAGTGGCTACAAGACCCCCACCCCAAATTCTATTCAAAACAACTGACAACTGACTGTTGCGGAACAGACACGTGTTAAGTAGGAAACACAGGCACATGACATGAACCGGGAGCCTCAGGCCATTGGGAATGAGATGCAGAGCCTGCCATCTCTAGCTCACTGGTTCAGATTCAGCCCAGGGCTTGTGGAAGACTTTAGTTACCTATCTGGAGGTTTTCCAGACTACAGAGAACCCTGCAGTATTGTACGTTAATCGCTCCAATGATGGAAACTTCAGTGTGTGGGGCCATGATAGTGCTATACCATGGAACACCCACCCATAGGGGTCACTCAGTCCAGCTTTACATCACAGCAATTTCAGACGAGGATTCACGGGGCCAGGACACAGAGCTCCCCTCTTGAGTTTCCCCTTCCTCGTCACGGCTGAGGCGCTTTGGGGAGGGGCAACGCAGAGAATCCTGCATTCCTGTATCTGCTCAGTGGATAGAGAGGGGACTGCGGGATTTGAAAGGCAAGACACTTACCCAGCTGTTTGTACAAGCCACAGTTATCCTTTGGTACTCACCGCCACTGGATAACCGAGTCCAAGAGCTTAAGAGGATTCAGTGTATGAGCAGATATTTGTACAGAGAAGAACATCTGCAGTTCAACTAGACAGAACAAAAATAGTTAAACTAAACAGTGAACTGAATCCTCCTATTTCAGGGCACGAGCCAACACCAACAGAGGATAGATAGGGAGAGAAACATCTGCTCTGGACAGCTATTGCATACTTGGCCAACACAGAGCTTCTGGTCCATCTCCCCCAAGCAGCTGGCGCTAACCACTGACTAGAGACCTCTGCCCTGGCAGCCCCTTCCATTCAGGACTTCAGTTTCCAGGGCTCCACATGCAGTCTCTGCATTGGGTCCATTTAAGCTCTTTGGGGCAGGCGCTGTCTCTGTGCTGCGTTTGTACGACACTGCCTCGCGTGCTACCACAACACGCCCAACAACCTAGCCTAAATTCACGCTTACACATTTCTCTACGTGACCGACTACTCTGGCTATGTCCCCGTAGCTACGCCGGCAGCGCTGCCGGCCGCACCAGCCGAAAGGCTTTCCCAGCACCTCTCCGAATGACTCTTCGGTTACCACAGCTGCAGCTACCCTTGGGGTTAAGTTGGCATAACTGTGTCAGTCAGGGGGTCGATTTCTTCACACCCCTCACCTAGGCAGCTGTGGCATCCTAGCTGTTAAGTGCAGTTCAGGCTTCACAAGCATGACAATCCTGCCGGGCCAGGTTTTATATTAAACATTCTGCTGGTGAGCGGAAAGGACACCACTCGGCCCCGCCTCACCAGACAGTTTTTAGGTTCCATGTTGCACAGCTGTCCGATAGTCACTGTACAATAGCTCAGTCCGGGGAAAATAACTGTTCCCTAGAACTCAACTTTTGGAACAGGCTGTGGAGTCAGAGAGGAAGAGACCGGAGACGATTTGAAGAAGCACTCATGGGGGAATGTTTTCCATTGCTTTGGACACCATGAACTGACCACTTTCAAATGCCACATCCCATCGGAGATGTGGAGAACTACTGGAGTGGTCTCGAGAACACAAGGAACGGAGCAGCACGGTGCTGCTTCAAGCCAGAGGTGAGCAGTGCAAAGCTGTGCTGCACAGCACCAGGTGCCGGGCAGCGGCTCAGGAGTATCTTTGTAGAGTACAAAGAAGGGGAATAACTAATACCGGCCGGGGCTTAAGACACTGGGCGGGGACTCAGCTCTGCTCCCAACTCTGTGGGTGCCCTGGGCAAACCACTGGCGCGCTCTGGCCAGTCTGCTCGGAGAGTCCAGATCCCAATCTCGTCCTGTGTAGCTGTACAGTGCCTAGCACAATGGGGCCCCTGGTGCTTCTGTACTAAGAACTCATAATGCACAGGCCTGCCTGCTCCCCATTGCCAGGCCAGGATACCGCTGTGCCCATTTCCAACCATTCCCATCACCACCTCAGCCCCACTGGCAGTCAGGGTGCCAGCCCTCGTGCCAGCAGCTGAGCACCCCATGTGATTTTGGTTCAGCTCAGCTGTGTTTGCGCTGCCCCCCAGAGTCCCAGAACAGACGACAAGGCTTCAGTGGGCAGTCGCCCTGCAGGAGTGGTTAGGGGGAGCTGGGTAGGGGCTGGGGCACCTAGGAAGTGTGGCAGTTGGTGTGATATTTTGGCAAGCAGGAAGCATTTGAGATTTTTGCTGGGGGGCGGGGGAGCGATTTCTCCTTTCCCCCACCCTAGCAAACCTTGGCAGCATCTCCCTGCTTCCTGCCCTCTCCCTCCACTCCAGTGCTCACCACTTCATCCAGCAGCCGCATCCTCCCCACACCAAGCCAGGGCAGCGAATCAACTCTAGTCCAGAAAGAAGAGCACCCCTTGATGAATCCACAGCACTTCCCTACAGCACACTGCACTTTCCTTCAGCTTCCCCCCTCCACGCACAGTCAAGGAGGACAGAAATCGCACCTGAGGCGGCGTGGGTACCTGTTGCCCCAGTGACCCATTTCCGCCATGACCTATTCTGTGTTCTACAGCGTGATCCCGAAGGAAGCCTTTGGAATAAACGATGTACAAGGAATAACAACATCCTGGGGACTGTGATCCTGGGGCCTTAGATACCCACTTGCACATCTCCACAGAGAAGGCCTTATTTTTGGAGTCCCTCTCTGAGTTTTCCAATCCAGGACTTTATAGGGTCGGCTCCCACAGTGCCGGGGGTATCCAACCAACTGCTGCAAGGAAAGGGACATCTCCATTTTGCACCAGAAAACTAAGCAAGTATCAACCGTTCATGTGGCCAGGTGCCATTGCCAGTGGCTAAGGCCTTGGGGTCATACCTTAGGAAAGGGGCAGGCTCAGAAGGACAGCTAGCCAGCTTGACCAGATCCACATGTCTGCAGAGCTCCTCTGGCCTGCAGCTTATTTTTTAAAGCAGCTTCCTTGTTTTCGCCAAGAGAAAATAAAAAAGAGGAAGTAGCGGGGCCAGGCTTTCACTCCATCACATGACTGACAGCAGGCAGAGGCAGTGAGTCAAGTACACACACTGAACTTTTAGATCCCGGAGTTTCTGCCTAAGTGACCCAGGCAAAAACACCTGGGTCTGGCTGACAGCTCACAGGGACCACGACCCTCTCTCCAGAGCCAGCAGCAGGGAGAATTTCTCACACTGCCCTTCCCAAGCCAAGACAGGAGGAGCCCCAACAGGGGAGCGTGTTCCCCATGGCCAGTCTAGCCTCTCTCGCACCTGCCTACAAGGCAACGGGAACAGTGAACCTGCTCATTTCCAGGGACGTCCCCCTGTTCGGTCCCAGAGCTCTCAAACCTGGCATCCCCTCCCATCCACCACGGAGGGTTCTTTACAACAGAAACAGACAGGTCAAGGAAGAGCCCTTTACCCAAGGGAAGGGATCCCCCCGTATTTCCATCCTCCTGCATGAACACAGTTCTAGGTTTCTCTTTTTGGGTCTATGTCCCAACTTGGGTTCCATGTTTGGGCCATAGAAGGCTGAGGGGCATGATGGTAGTGATGGGGTTTGTGATGGGGATACTTCCACTGGGGTGGGACAGAACCCCCCCAATGCACGTCCTTAGATACAGACCTGCACCGACGGAGGGGGACCTGGCTGATGGGACGCCTCATCCTGCAAAAAGGCTGGTACTTGCCAAGGAATCTGCGACCACCTCCCAGCCCTAAAAATTGCAGTTCTACACACAGAAACAGCGCAGTCATCAGCAGCGTGAGCCTCCTTCCACTGTCAATGGGTCACAACCTCTGCCCTGGGGGGGGACTCTGCCTCTCTACGACTGGAAGAGGAGTTCAGTCTCCATGGCTGGTGAAAAAGCAGGCAAGGACAGCCCTGTGGCTAAGGCAGAAAGGAGACCAGATTCATGGGTTCTATTCCTGGCTCTGCCGCTGTCTCACTAGGTGACCTTGGGAGAGTCACCTTGCCTTCCTGGGTCTCAGTTTCGCCATGTGTAAATGGGGATAACAATACCCAGCTCCCAGGGGCTGTGAAGCTGAATTAATAATGAAGAGACCATTATGATGCTCTAGTCTGACCTGTACAACACAGGCCAGAGAATTCACCAAGGGAATCCAGCAGCAGCCTGTAACTTCTGGCTGAGTGACTGCAAGTCTTTTAGAGAGGTCTAGAAAGAATCCGCCAACAGACTGCACTGGAGAACTGCAAAATATTGTTAACAGAGGTCCAATAAAAGGGCCCCAGTTACTACCATTCAGGATGGCAGGGTTTGTAACACGGGTCTCTGGTCTTCAGGAACAGAATCAGCCTTTCCAGTCTTTGGGTGTCCTTTCGCTGGGCTTCTTCTCTGAGCCCCTCTAAAGTGGCTTTCCCCTTCTAGAAAACAATCAGCTTCAGTTATAGACAAACTATTTGCAATGTCTTGTTTTTAAAGCTGAATCAATAACTTTTACACAGTTTTACAACTGGATCAAAAATAATTTTCAGGGGGATAAAGCATCTAGTTTTTCCTTAGATCACATCCCAGCTTAAACCAGAGGTCAAAGGTCACAATCACTCTTGCAGCATTGAAAACAAAAACTACGCTTCACGGTGCTTTCCCCCGACTTAATTTTAGGAAACCTGGAGGGTGGGAGGGAAGCTTCCCCTAGTAAACAGACTTTTCTGATCAGATAAAACTCAAAGGGCTAGACTTTCAGAAGGGTCCAGCGCCTACAACTTGGGGCCACATTTTCAAGAGTTCAGCTTGAATCAGTGGTCAGATCGGCATGCTGCAGAGCTCTTAAAAATCCAGGCCTGGCCTCAACTGAGCTGAGCTCTTTAGAAAGTTCTGTCTCAAGACTAGCACCACACGTGACTCACTGCCGGGTCTGTAAGCACCGTGTTGTATCCGATATCACTGAGACCCCCATTTTGGGAGGTGTGGATTTTTATAAAGTTACATACGAAGGGCCCAGTCTTAACTATTGAGAGACAATGACCCCAACTTCAATGGAATCAGGGCTTCAAAATCAGAGCATGACCCTGAGAGATGACATTTAAAAAACAGACGGCAGAATTAAAAATCACATCACAATTGGCACTAATTGGTCCCACAATTCACTTTAAAAAATCTGAAGCCATTTTCGGTTACCAAGGGCACTCCAGAGAAATGTCCGACAAGATGCTACCGACTGCAGACCAGTCCCAGTACTGCCATAATTAAACAAACCCTAATATAATAACCCAGAATACGGACACAGCATTCTCCATGTTCAGAGTTCTGTGGATGTAGGTAAATAGTGTTCCCATTTCACAGGTGGGTTAAACTGAGGCACAGAGTGGGGAAGTCCCTTTGGCACAAGATCATGCAGCAAGTCGGCGGCAGAGAAAGGGTGTAGAGAATTTCATCTCAACCTCAGTCCTGGTGTTATTGTATGTGTGCACAAGAAATACACATCAGAAACAAACCACCGCTGCAATTTGCTGACTAACGCAGAAATAGTGACAATAGACCCAGGAAACTACTGTACAAACACAGACCCTGACCTCATCCCCTACACTTGCTCCTCAAATATTCTGTGGCAGAGGAATTTGCCAGTGAAAAAGCAGCAGCTGACCAGAAGCTAACCTGTCCTCAATCAATCAAACCGTTGGTGTTTGACTCACATGGGCTGCAATGGATTTAAAAGCCATCTTCCACTTGAATTGTGAAGGGATTTAAACACCACCAAATACCCAGTGGTAAAGTTTTAGAAGTGATCAAAGAAATCCCTGTCAATATCAAGGGAACTCTTGCCAAGTGGTAGAAAACCTGCCTCACCCAGGACACTAAAAGCAGCACATTCCAGTCGGCCTTCTTAAAACTCACCCCAACTGGATGACTTTCTTCTTTACCTCCTGTTCTAAACTGTTTCATACGGCTAATGTCCTCTGTTAAACAGCTACTATTTTCCATCCTAATGGTGGCCACATTTCTCTGGCAGGGTCCAGCAATTCCATTTCAAGCACTCTAGGGGGATTCTGAGGCTGAACGGCATTGTGAGAAACGTAAGACAATCGCTACCCAAACATATGTAAGATCCTTTTTTTTTTTACACTGCTTTGAAATTGGATTACTTGCTTTACCCATGTTCTGGGTGCAACTGGCCACTTTAAAGACTCATCTGAAATATGCCAACAATCCCCCCCCCCCCCCCCCCCCGCGATGTCACAGAAGCAATAAGAAGAGAAAAATTTCAGTGCGTTTTAATTGTCTGCTCATATTACTACATCTCCCTGAACTTTGCTGCTTAAAACAGAAACAATCAGATGCAATGCAGGCCAGCCAAAACTACTGCTAGAGCAGTGGTCCCCAAACTGGGGTTCGTGAACCCCTGGAGGTTTGTGAAATGTTACAGGAGGTTCTCGGGAGAAAATTCCCTAATGGTGGACAGAGCTGTCCATAGGGATCCTGGGCAGTCCCCAGGGCCCGTGGACTTCCAAGAGCTAAGCAGATCAAAGCAAGCATCTCTATTACACTGAGGAGTTTAAACTTCAAGACTCCTTATCAGAAATGGAAAGAGAGGTGGATATTTTTTGCTGTTTTTAAAATTCACTAAGTATAAATTAAGTATTAAATAAGCTAGTATTGTTTTTACAATTATTATGAAGAACAAGTTTAAGATTTGTTATAACGTGCACTGTTTGTCTGGACCACTCAAGACCGGAATGCCTGTGTAGGAGGAATTCTTTGAGCTGGCTTCTTAAATCCTTTCCTGCTGTTTCACATCTGATATTCCTTGATGAAACCTAGGAGCCTTGCCTTAGAACAGGATTACTCAGAGTGATACAAGCTACAAAAGTGAGATGTTGGAAGAACTCTTTTCATAATGTAATAAAAAGACTGTAATGATAAATAATAATTATAAATATTGTATAATGAGCATGTTATAAAAACAAATTTTATATTTCTAATATTACTGCTTTTATAATTTATACTCAGGTAAAGGAGAAAATCCTAATATTCATTTTTAGGAGGGGGTTCTCGCGAGACTGGACATTTTAGTGAAAGGGGTTCACAGGCTGCTAAAGTTTGGGAACCACTGTGCTAGAGAAACTTTCAGCTAGCAACAGAGCAAATGAAACAGACTACTGATAGCAGGGATTGGAACAGGTTGCTAGAGAGCCATGAATAGACCTAGGAATCCTGTGCATTTTGACACTTGAGAACAGACCCTGAATTCCTTCAGATAAATTTGTGACAATTTTGATTCCCAAATGTAAGCACAGAAATCTAACAGCAGCTTTTAGATAGAAAATGTACCAACTCCCAAACTAATGAACCACTCAAATGTTTCCTTTAAATAACACAGAGCACTTTACAATGGAGTGGTATTTTGAAGAGTAGCTGACATGAGACCTCCTTAGTTAGCATTTGTGACACGTTTGGAAATGTAGAGTCCCCTGATCACTGCACAGGAAAGGGTTAATGACGCATCAAGCTGAACTTTATACCAACACATTAAGAGATCTTAAGGTATTGCAGTTAGGTGCAGGTGAAGGTAGCAACCACTTCCAAACAGGACTTGAATTTTAGCTCCATTCAGCTTCCTTCCTCAGCTTTGCATACAGTTATGAACACACATAATACTTCCCTCACTTGTCATTGATACTAAAAAACAGCCACCTTCCAACTGTGCTTCAAACAGAAACTGCTGACATACACAGGACACTCCTTCCACAGGGCTTTACCTTGTGCAAAATTCACTCCGGCTAGAAGCAAGAAGCAAAGCTCGCCAAGTAGCTCCCAGGACAAAGTGCTCCAGCTCCAAGCAGACTTTTACGCCTTCAAAATGTCTCTTCCACTATCTGTGTGGGTCTGTATCGCTGGTTCTTAAGTGATGTAAACAGAAAGGCATGCAGAGACGTGGGTGATATGTAAATTCAGCTGGAAAATCCCACAGCTCAGCCAATCCCAACTCTCCATTTCGGCTTTGTCCGGGTTGTTCTCCGAGTCAAAAGAGATTTAGGCTAGCAAGGAAAACTCTCCTCACACAGGGATTTACTCCCAGGAGAGGTTAGTACATACAGTGCTCGCTCCAGATGGGTTTTAGAACTGGGCCAAAGACAAGCAGAAATTCTCAAAACTATTCATAGCATTTAGCAGCTTAATAAACAGCAGCTCATGGTTTGCAGATCTGCCCAGGGAAGGCTGGGGTGACTGGAATTGTTGTGATCACAAAGAGCCCTGTTACTGAGCGAGAGCCTGTCTGAAGAACTAACCCTGGCGTAGATCAGGAGAAGGCTCGTTGGAGTTACAGGTCTGTGAAACCTGTGCCAATTAGATAAGAATCTGGTCACAGGATTTAAGATCTGCCCCTGCTACAGCTAGTGATCTCCAAGGGGAAACTTTCTCCATCACTTTCAAATCAAACACCTAGTTATGTTTTCTCCTAGATCCCAAGAGTCACTGTTGACTCAGCTGAAGCTCAATAGAGGTTGTGTTAAGGGGAGGAGGACCGTTTACGACATCCAAAATGAACCCAAATCGGTCAGTGACATTTGGACTCTCACACGTTTTTTGGCTGTTTCTTAAATTGGTGGTGGGATTTTTAGATGTGCCCTCATTGGCCTAACTTGACTCCCATTGAAATCAATGGGAATTTTACCCTTGACTTCAGTGGGAGCCAAGCTAGACCAGTGCAAGGCCCATTTGAAAATTCCTCCCTCAAATCTCCTAATGTGCCACTGAGAGCTCCAACGCCTCCGTGACAGGACTGGGCCACTTCGGGAAACCAAGCAGGCCCGGATCCCTTGCCCAAAGACAACAAAGTGATGCCGGAGGATATGGGAAGCAACGTAACGGGGTGAAAAGCAAAGAGGACTGTGAAATGGTGCTTGTTTTCATAATCGAAGGGCACAGAAGTAAGACTGGGAAGGATCTTCTCCCCAGCGTCCTTCGGATGACACGGATGGAGGAGGTGTGTTTGTTTGACCGGGGCCATAAGCAGCTGGAAAGACTAACATTATCATAGTGGAAGATTTATAGATTTTAAAGTCAAACATCATAAAAAAGGGGTTGGTCCCGAAGGTGTTCAGCACCCACGGCACATCCTAAAGTCAACTGGAAGTTGCAGGATGTTCAGCACCACTCAGAATCAGTCCCAAGTAAACATTTACTTCACAGTCTCTTCCTCTCTAATTCCCCCTCCAGCTCGTCACATGACACAGCTTCTTGCAGAGCACATCCGAGCCAGGGGGAATTGCATAATCAAGAACAAACTGAACTGAATAACCTCCCAGAGTCTTGCCTGTTTCTCACCCCGGCATTGATGGCTGTCCAGCTTGGCTGTGGAGGGGTTAATACAGGTACTGCTGGTAACTCGACCACAACCACATCTCTGAGGCTTACTTTCTGGAGCTATTTTCACTCACTAAACGCTCAGACCTACCCTTTGTGCACCAGTTTGGCCCTAGTTACCCAGCACCACTTCGAAATATATCACCAGAGAAACCGATCTTTACTTTTGCCTAGCCACACCTTGCTGGGGCATTTTATTTGTAGCTGAGCAAGATCAGCCACAGTGCAGAGCACTCCACAAAGCGAATCCAGCCCTTTCCAGATTGTCGTATTTCAGTTTACTGTGGCATTTCTCAATCTGATTCTGGGAAATAGTGCAGTAAGCTCCACCCTCACCACATGGGAGTGAAAGCACTGGGACTGGAGAGCTGGGAATCAATTCCCTCTGCCACAGACTTGGGCAAGTCACTTCATCTCTCTGGGCCGCAGTTCTTTCCAAATCTTTTCTCCCGCCTTATTCATTTAGGTTCTAAACTCTCTGGGAGCGGGGCCCAGTTCTTACTATGTAAAATGGAGCCCCATTTCCAGTTGGGGCATCTAGCCACTCCAGTAATACAGTGATAACTGCGGATTTCCTTAAGTGGTAACTGCTGAATGTGTTCTAATGAGCTGACTGCACAATTCACTCACCTGGGTGCTTCTCCAGTGCTGAGCACGGTGTAGATACAGATGGGTTAAACAAATGTAATGGGATGGGTACACCAGGCATGGATTGGTAAGGAAAGCGTTCATCCGTCTCTGCCTAGATCTTTGCCTGTCCTGCGGGGATTGTTACGGAGAAGAATAGGGATGGGTTACAATGGAGCAAACTCCTTTTCTGGTGAGGTGACTAAGAGCTCTGGACTCGGACTCCTGCAACGTGGAGCCCTTTAGACCAGGCCTGCACAACCCGGAAAGTGGCAAGGGCCATATTACTGCAAAAAAAACCCCAAAAAACCAAACAGCTGCGGGTCAAAAAGCCCTGCCCTCGCCCCGCCCTCACTGCGCCTGCCTGCCCAGCTCTGTTGGCTTGCCCCACCCCTACTTACCACCCGCGGGCCACACAGTGAGCCCAGGCCGGTCGCATTTGGCCCCTGGGCTGCATGTCGTGCAGGCCTGCTTCAGACTGTGCCCAGGGAGCCTTGGCTGCAAGGAACCTTTTGCCTCCCTTCCTCAGAACTCCAAAGGTGTGAGATGTTCCTCCTCCCCCATATCCCCTGACTGCCACAGAGAGTGACTGAAAGTGACAAGTGCTGACTAGTGCAGAAATTATGTCAGGTAGACCTGGTGCAGGAAGCAACATCTTGCAACCCCCCACTTCCTTGATTCCCTTCAGAATTCCACATCATTTCTCAGCTCTCTCTGCTACGAGCAGCATCAGGAGCATAGTCAGCATGTCAACAAAGCCTCCACAACCCAGTCCTCCATATTCCTGGGTCACCCTTACAGCCATAAGTTACAAATGTTTGATTAGCCACATTCAGCTTTTCCCAGAGAGCTTGGGTTCAAAATCTTCAAACGTGGGTGTGGAAAGTGAGGCCCGAAATCGACATTCCGGCCCCTAACCAAGTGGAACATTTTCAGAGGTGTCAAGATCCCGCTGTAATGGGGGCCAATGGCTCACACTATTTCAGACACTGCAATAGCTGCTAGGTCCAGAATGAGGAGTGTGACCTAGCCTAGGTTTTACAGCCGATTTACCAGAGTCAGTCCCGTTACCACATACATACATCAGCATGCCTACTGCGGACGGATTCAGTGTCGGAACTAATGCCCGCTGTAGTGAATGGGAGTTTCTCCATTGACTTCAATCAGGCCCTGCACAGGTTTTAATTTTAATGTGCATTTTTTATCCTTATTCAGAAAATTGAACTGTTAAAGCCCCCTCCGCCCTCTCCTATGGCAGGCAGATATCCATACACAAGAATTATTTAAAATCCCTAGCCAAACTGAACAACCCTATGCAGTTAGGTATGTAAAAGTCTATAAATATTCATTGTCATACATATGGATACAAATCAATTCCTAGCCTAGGTGGCCATGCATGCACAGAGAGGCAAGCAGTTGACACGTATTTCCATTCCTTCGTCTCACCTGATGTGAGAGAGAGATTTTGGCACATCTGTGCCTCCGGGCAGTAAAACGAAGTTACTTACCTGTAACTGTTGTTCTTCGAGATGTGTTGCTCACATCCATTCCACTTTAGGTGTGCACGCGCCGCGGGCACAGTTGTCGGAAGATTTTTCCCCTAGCAACAGGCTGGGTCGAGCAGGGAGCCCCCTGGAGTGGCGCCTTTATGGCACTGTATAAGTACCCCTGCAACCCAGCCCGCACCTCAGTTCCTTCTTGCCGGCTAATCCGACAGTGGGGAAGGAGGGCGGGTCTGGAATGGATGTGAGCAACACATCTCGAAGAACAACAGTTACAGGTAAGTAACTTCGTTTTCTTCTTCGAGTGATTGCTCATATGCATTCCACTTTAGGTGACTACAAGCAATACCTAGGAGGCGGGGTCGGATTGACCCATCGCTGAGCGTAGGACCGCTGAACCAAACGCCGCATCGTCCCTGGCTTGCTGGACTATGGCATAGTGGGCGGCGAAGGTATGGATGGAGGACCAGGTAGCCGCCCTGCAGATGTCTATGATCGGAACTCTCTCCCGGAAGGCAGCAGAGGACGCCTGCGCTCTCGTGGAGTGAGCTGTTATCTGCTCGGCGGGCCTGCCCGCGAGTTCGTAACAGGTGCGAATGCACGAGGTAATCCAGGAGGAGAGCCTTTGGACGGAGACCGGTTGGCCCTTCATCCGATCCGCCACAGCAACAAAGAGCTGTGTTGTTTTCCGAAACGGCTTTGTGCGGTCTAAATAAAAAGCGAGAGCTCTTCTGACATCGAGCGTGTGCAATTGCTGCTCCCTTCCCGAGGTGTGGGGCCTCGGGTAGAAGACTGGCAGGAAGATGTCCTGGTTAATATGGAAGGGAGAGACCACCTTAGGAAGGAAGGCTGGATGGGGGCGTAGCTGCACCTTGTCCTTATGAAAAACCGTATACGGTGGTTCAGAGGTCAGCGCCCTGATCTCGGACACTCTGCGTGCCGAGGTGATAGCTACAAGGAAGGCTACCTTCCAGGAAAGGTATAGCAAGGAGCACGTGGCGAGAGGCTCAAAGGGGGGCTTAGTGAGGCGGGAAAGCACAAGATTCAGGTCCCAGGGCGGGACAGGATGCTTAACCTGCGGATAGAGTTTATCTAGCCCCTTGAGGAATCTATAGACCGTAGGGTCTGAAAAGACAGAGTGGTTTGCCGAGCCGGGGTGAAACGCCGAGATGGCCGCCAGGTGGACTCTAATGGTGGAGGTAGAGAGACCTTGTTGTTTAAGGTCTAGGAGGTAATCCAGGATGACTGGCATGGAAGCTTCCCTGGGGATGGTGTTGCGCTGCATACACCAAGTAGAGAAGCGGGTCCACTTTGCGGTATAGGTACTTCTGGTTGACGGTTTTCTGCTTTCCAGAAGAACACCTTGGACCGCGGCAGAACACAAGAGCTCCGGACCCCTTAGCCATGCAGTTGTCACACTGTGGGGTGTAGGGACTGCAGGTCCGGGTGGAGTAGATGGTCGTGATCCTGAGAGATCAGGTCTGTCCACAGCGGGAGGCTGATAGGAGGGGTCGTGGACCACTGGAGGAGGGGTGCGTACCCGCACTGTCTGGGCCAGGACGGGGCTATGAGGATCACCTATGCCTTGTCCCGCTTGGACTTGCATAGCACCTTGTGTAGGAGCGGGATGGGAGGGAACACATAAAGTAGATGGCCTACCCAGGGAAGGAGAGAGGCGTCTGTTAGGGAGCCCCGAGAACTGCCGCGGAAGGAGCAGAACTGGAAGCACTTCCTGTTCTGACGAATCGCCAAGAGGTCGATTTGGGGAAACCCCCACCTTAGGAAGATCGGCCGGATGACCTCTGGCCGAAGGGACCACTTGTGCGACGGTAACGATCTGCTGAGGTGGTCCGCTAGCGTATTCTGAGCTCTCGGGAGGAAAGAGGCCACCGGGTGAATAGAGTGGGCTATGCAAAACTCCCAAAGGAGAACCGCTTCCTGGCGAAGGGGGTTCAAATACACGCCGTCCTGTTTGCTGATATACAATCGGGCTGCGATGTTGTCCGTTAGGACCGCTACGCGGTGCGCTGCTAGTGCGCCCCAGAAAACCTGGTACACTAGTTGAACGGCTCTCAGTGCCCTGACATTGATGTGGCGGCGGAGATCGGCCGCTGAGCAGTGGCCCTGAGTTCTGAGTTGTCCGGGGTGGGCTCCCCAGCACAGAGACGAGGTGTCCGTTACTAGGGACAAGGAGTTGTGTGGGAGGAAGGGAACGTCCTGGCAAATAATGTCCTGATCTTCCCACCAGGCCAGACCGTCGAGGGTAGCTCTTGGGGTGATGAGAAAAGCGTTGATGCTGTCTACGTTCGGCCTGTAGACCAACGCCAGTCCGGGCTGAAGCGGGCAAAGTCGCAGTCTGATGTACTGTTTGATATGCGTGCCTGCCGCCATGTGACCCCATAGGCTGAGGAACACTCGGGCTGCTGCCATTGGGAAGGATCGCAGGTCGTGGGTTGCCGACTGAATGGCCAGAGAACGAGGCCGTGGGAGGGATGCCCCAGTCACGGTAGGGTCTAGGGGGGCCTCTATGAACCCGATCCTTTTTATGACAAGTTACACATGTATGCGTACTTGGTCCGTGGAGGTGCCCTGTATCAGCCAGTCGTCCAGGTACGGATAGAGGTATACCTCGCGGCGGTGCAAGAGCGCCGCTACCACCGTCGTGCCCTTGGTAAGGACCCCGAGTGCAGGGTGAATGATAGTGTCCAACGAGGGGAGCGACCTTACCTCTTGAAGGAGAGATTGCTCGTGAGAAGGGTCCCTGGAGAGGGACGTGGGGGGAGGGTGGGGGGGAGGGCGGGTGGAAAGCTGGATCGAGCATTCCCGCTCCGCCGTGACGAGGACCCTCTGGTCCGATGCAATGTCGGACCAGGCACGGAGGAAATGGGACAAACGATCGCCGACGGGGGGATCCAGGTGTCCGACTGGGCTTGGGCCCTTGAGAGGGTTTAGGGGGCTGTCGTTTGTCCGCCTGCCATGACGTAGAACGACAGCGATTACCCCACCCCCCACGCTGAACAGAGTCTTGGGGCGGGCGAGGAGGGGAATAAAACCACCTCCTTGGGAGTTGAAAGGGCCCTCCCTGGGTGACTGGTGTATGCCGCCCCAGGGTTTTGGGGATCATCCTCTTGTCTTTAAAGGTCTGTGTGCGTGCATCCGTGGTCTCCGAGAAGAGACCCCCGCCTTTAAAGGGAAGGTCCTGAACAGTATGCTGCATTTCAGTGGGTAAATTGGAGGATTGCAGCCACGCACTGCGCCTTAGGGTGACCCCCGGCAGGACTGTTCCGCCGGTGGAGTCGGCAGAGTCCAGGGCGGCTTGCAGGGAGATTTTGGCCACGTCCTTACCCTGCTGGACAAAGGCTCTAAAATCCTGCTTGGCCTCAGGGTAAAGATCACTCTTGGTCCTGCCCACCGGGGCTAGAGTGTCATAAGTATGTCTGCTCAGGGGGGTCTGTTGGTTGGCCACCCTGAGCTGTAGGCCACCCGCAGAGTATACCTTCCTGCCCAAAAGGTCCAACTTCCTGGCCTCCTTTGCCTTGGGGGCCGGGGCTTGCTGCCCGTGGCGCCCCTTCTTATTAACGGAGTCCGCCAGTAAGGAGGAAGGTTGAGGGTGGATGTACAGGTACTCATAGCCGTGGGCTGGAACAAAGTACCTCCTTTCCACCCCTTTGGCTGTGGGTGGAATGGACGCCGGAGTCTGACAGATAATGGCCATATGGCAGTACGGGGATCGGTGTAGGGATGGTGCCCGGTGCCGGGATGATGATCGGTGCCGAGATGATGGCCAGTGCTGGCTCGGAGACTGGTGCCCGGAGTACGAACCGCGCCGGGACTCTGACCGGTGAGAGTGAGAGCGGTGCCAGGGGCGAGAACGACGAGACCTAGATGTTGGTCTCGAGGCTGACAGGAGCCGAGACCGCGACCGGCACCGGGATATAGATCGGTGCCTGGAGCGCAACCGTCTTCCGGAGCTCAACTGGTGCCGGGACTTTAAGAGTCTTGCGGGAGTCAGTGGCACCATCACGGGTGGCTCGCCCCGTGATTGAACTGGTCTCCGGGGCACCGGGGAGGCTAGCAGAGTGAACATCCCCCTTGCAGCAGCAAAGGGAATGGAGGGTAGAAGCTGCTGCCGTGCCGGCACTCTGAGCGGACTCACTGGTTCCGAACTGAACGGGGCCTGGCTCGGTGCCGGAGTCAACGGTGCCGGGGCCGACAGCTGCCCTGAACGTTCCCTCGCGGGATGTCGGTCTGCGGGCTGAGTTATCGCTGCTGCCTCGGCCGCTTCAGACCTCTCCTTGCGGGCCGGGGAGCGTGACCAGTGCTGAGGCGGCTGTTGCCCGGAACGCTCCCTCCTGGGATGCTGTTCTACGGGCCGCACCGGATTGAACGGGGCCTGAAACGGCGCCGGAGTCCACGGTGCCGGTGTCGGCGGCTGTTGCCCTGAACGCTCCCTCACGGGATGCTGTTCCACGGGCGGCACCAGATTCAACGGGGCCTGAAACGGCACCGGATTCCACGGTGCCAGTGCCGGTGGCTGCTGCCCTGAACGCTCCCTCACGGGACGCTGTTCCATGGGCGGCACCGGATTCAACGGGGCCTGAAACGGCGCCGGAGTCCACGATGTCGGTGCCGGCAGCTGGTGCCCTGAACGCTCCCTCACGGGATGCTGTTCTACGGGCGGCACCGGACTCAACGGGGCCTGAAATGGCGCCGGAGTCCACGGTGCCTGGTGCCCTGAACGCTCCCTCACGGGACGCTGTTCTACGGGCGGCACCAGATTCAACGGGGCCTGAAATGGCGCCGGAGTCCACGGTGCCTGGTGCCCTGAACGCTCCCTCACGGGACGCTGTTCTACGGGCGGCACCAGATTCAACGGGGCCTGAAATGGCGCCGGAGTCCACGGTGCCGGTGCCGGTGGCTGGTGCCCTGAACGCTCCCTCACGGGAAGCTGTTCTACGGGCAGCACCGGACTCAACGGGGCCTGAAATGGCGCCGGAGTCCACGGTGCCTGGTGCCCTGAACGCTCCCTCACGGGACGCTGTTCCATGGGCGGCACCGGATTCAACGGGGCCTGAAACGGCGCCGGAGTCCACGGTGCCGGTGCCGGCAGCTGTTGCCCTGAACGCTCCCTCAAGGGATGTCGTTCTGCGGGCGGCACCGGATTCAACGGGGCCTGAAACGGCGCCGGAGTCCACGGTGCCTGGTGCCCTGAACGCTCCCTCACGGGACGCTGTTCTAAGGGCGGCAGAGTCAGTGCCCGGACAGCCGTCTCGGGCCTCTTCCTGCGGGCAGAGGAGTAGGACCAGTGCCGAGCTTTGGATGGTTTAGCGGACGCCGCCCTTGGAGCGGGTCCGGGTGCCTCGCTGGAGTCCAGTGCTGGGGCGAGAGCCGTCTCCATCTGAGATTCTCTGTCTTTCCTGGTACGCGGCTTAAAGGTCTTGCCGATTTTACACGATTTTACGACCAGAGGAGACTCCCCCAGGCACCTAAGGCAGTCAGCATGTGGGTCACCAACAGGCATAGGCGTCCCACACTTCTCACAGGGCTTGAACCCCGGAGTCTCAGGGGGCAGAAGCCCCAGGCGGCAGGGGAAGGGAACGTCCCTGCCTTAACGCTATACTTAACTAGAACTATCAACAACAAAGAACAAACTAACAACTAATCTACACTACAATGCTAGGAGAAAGGGAGATCGCTAATAGCAGAGCTCCCAAGTTCCAACAACCAGCGCGGGCGGTAAGAAGGAACTGAGGTGCGGGCTGGGTCGCAGGGGTACTTATACAGTGCCATAAAGGCGCCACTCCAGGGGGCTCCCTGCTCGACCCAGCCTGTTGCTAGGGGAAAAATCTTCCGACAACTGTGCCCGCGGCGCGTGCACACCTAAAGTGGAATGCATATGAGCAATCACTCGAAGAAGAATACCCATATGGGGCCAGGAAACTCCAGGAGAATCTCTTTGCCTTCTTCCGAAGGGGAGAAATTGCAGAATGAAGCAAGGATTCGGGAGGGCCACTGGTCTATGGGCATAGAGGCTCCCAACATTACCTGGCAACACTCTCCAGAGTCAGTGGGGAGGGGAAGAAGGGCAATCCACAGTTCCCCTGCCCACTTCTCCCGGAACGACTCACTTCCCTCAGACAGAGGGCCACCCCGAGAAGCAGGTAGGGATGCTACCATGGAGATGGCTGATCTGCTTGCCTCCATTCTGCATGTCAAGGGTAACTGAGGCGCTGTCTGGCCTTCACCCACCTATACAGCCCTTCCCTTCCATCCCAGAGTGCGTAGCAAATGTAAAGGTATCAAAGAGTACTGTGGCACCTTAAAGACTAACTATAAAGTATAGAAGCATAAGCTTTCGTGGGCTAATACAGTAAACCCTCGATTTAACGGACCCCGATTTAACGGACTTCGGATGCAACGGACAAAATTTCCGATGCATCCAAAATCCGTTATTCGGGAACTGCCGGCTCCCGCCAGGGAGCTGTCAACTACCCCCCCCCCCCGCCCCCTGCCGGGACCCGGGTGGGCGGGTTGACGGCTCCCGCCAGGGTCCCAGCAGCCGGGCTCCCGGCCGTGATAAAAGTAAAACCTCGACATAACGGACTAATTCGGGCGAGGGGGGTGTGTGTCTATTGTCAGCCAAATGTCCATTATTTAATAATTTTAAAAAATTATTAAATAATGGACTTTCAGCTTTAACGGACACCCCCTCGCCCGAATTAGTCCGTTATATCAAGGTTTCACTGTACCCACTTCATCTTTAAGGTGCCACAGGACTCTTTGTTACCTCTGCTATTCCAGACTAACATGGCTACCTCTCTGATTCTTAGCAAATGTAACAAAATGATGCTCCAGCTGTACCCAGAGCTTGCTCATGCAGCAGCCATTCTATGCTGAAACACAAGAGATACTTCTCATCAGTGCTAATCAGGTTAGGGCAGAGGTGAATTGAAACTATACAGGGATTTTAAGGAGAAAAACTGAAATTACTGAAACAGAAAGGAATGATTTGTTGCAAAGAACTCCTGTGTGGCATTAATCTCCACAGGGAGAACACAGTAACCTGCTCCTTACTTGTTACATGTGGATCAAAAGCTGTTGATGTCTACACTGATCATTCCTTTCATGTCAATCAACATACAGCAGACAGGTTCTTGATGAATGGCTTACAATGGGATCCCAGCACAAAGGCGAGCGGATTTGAAAGACCGCTCACACCTCACAACTCCACAGAACAATAAAGATCAGGGAGTTGAAATCTGATCAAGTAGGAAAAAATGGCTCTGGGCATATGGACCGCAGCTAGACACTGGCACAAAAATCAAGCAGAACTGAAGAGGTGATCTGAGATGAAAGATTCAAAGAGCAATTTTCTACTCTGCCCCAGAGAGGAAGATCTGTAACCAAAATATCCTTGAGGCAACTGCAGAATCTTACTACGAAATGCATATTGAGAGGCAAGTAATGGGAAAGCTAAGGGCACAAACTTGGAGGAAATGTGATTATTAAGGTGATCAAGAGAAACAGAAGACAATCAGCAGCACATGCTACGGCGGGCAGGACATGGAACACAACTAGCCAGTATATATTTGAAATATACTGTAAGATAAAGTAGTACATAAAATAGCACCTACTAGAGAGAAGGTATTGAAATAAGAGATAAGACGAGCAAGAGGCAGCCAAGACTTATCAAGGCCTATGTCCCATAAGGAGACAGGAGTCCTGGCTCTACTGTGCACTGGACAGTCACAACCCCCCTATTGGGACTTAAATTATTTAACTATTAATAAAAGACAAGGAAACAGCCATCAAGAGAGCGGTGGGCATAGCTTTATCCAGTGGCCACTGCAGCGCTCAGCACCCCACACAGTTGTCAAGCAGTCAACTAATCACAGGTGCAGCATAGAACATCTATTGCAATAATGCCACACTTGTCATTCCCAGGCAGGACTAGCCAACAGGAGTGCACATGGACTCAGGTGGACTCCAATACAACCCCTGTGCATAGAGGCCAACAGCCTCTTAACCCTTGAGGCATTGAGCTTCTACCATGACCCTGCAGTGAGCAGCAAGCCCGGCTGCCCCAATGCAGGGGCGATAAAACTGCGCCCCTGTTGCAGTGCTGGGAACAGCTCCCACCAGTGCCCCTGTCACACAACCAGCCACGGACTCCCCCCTCCGCGACAGCTCCCACCCCCAGTGTCACCCACAGGCTGCCCCCCCCCGCTCCCTGGGTCTCCCTCCCCTCATCTCCTCCCCCCACAGCCCCCCCGACACCTCCCCTCATATAGCCCCCCCAAATCCTGCCACCCCGCTCCCTGGATCTCCCTCCCCCCACCTCCCCTCATATAGCCCCCCCAAATCCTGTCGCCCCCTCGCTCCCTGGGTCTCCCTCCCCCCACAGCCCCCCCGACACCTCCCCTCATATAGCCACCCCCCCCGCTCCCTGGGTCTCCCTCCCCCACCTCCTCCCCCCACAGCCCCCCCCAAATCCTGTCCGTCCCCCCCGGTCTTGTGATCCAGCCCCTCCCCCTCCTTTCCCCGGCCCTCCCCCAGCCACAGGCCCGGGACCCCCCGCAGGCCCCGCCCCGCCCCAGCCCCAGCCCCAGCCCCCGCCCCCGGCCCGCCCCGCCCCGCCCCGCACTCACCTGGCGGCGGCCCCACCGCGGCTGCCCGGTACCGGCCCATAGCGACCTCCTGACCCCCCCGCTTCCACCAGCTGCTGCCCCGGCGCCTGCTGTGCGTGCCTAGCCAGGCCGGAAGCGCAGGTCCCAGGGCTCCTTGGGAGTTGTAGTCCCTCCTCGCCAGTCCCCCGCCCGCCGCCGTGAGAAACTTTGGGCTCGTGAACTACAAATCCCAGCAGCCCTCGGCCGCCTGGCCCTGATTGGTGCTCATCTGCTCAGTCTAGGCTACAAGCCATTTGTCTATTGGCTACTATCGGTACGTCCCTCACGCCTACTGCCCAATCGTGCGGCTACAGCCGAGTCTCTCGTATTACAGAGACTGTGGTGGGGGGGGGGAGGAAGCCGTTACCCAATTAGAGCCGGAGGAGGCGGGGCTTTACTGAAAAGACTATTTGTGATTGGCTGTGCGTCTGGAGAGCGCCTGCCCAACGACGTTGCGGCGCCTATAAAAGTCTGGGCAGCGGACAAGCACGTTCTTTTCACGCCGAGCTGGCTGAGGTGAGGATCTGGGGGGTGGGGGCTCTCCGAGGGTCGGGGCCCATCGACCTCCGCTCCAGTCCTGGGCCTGCGCGTTGCGGGGCTGCCTGTGGGGACGGGGTTGGACACGGGGCCGCTAACACGCCCCCCCGCTCGGGTGTGGACGGGCGCGGCTGTAACTCGTGTTAGCCGGGCCTGGCCATGTGGCCCAGACCCCTCCCAGCTGGCGTGTGTTAGACTCCTCCTGCCTTGGGCTTGAGGCTGAGTCCTAGTGAGAACGGGGCAGGGCCACACTGGGTGCTGAGGGCGGGGGTTGATTCCTGTGCGTGTGTGGACTTGGCTTAGTGCACGGTGTCCATGAATGTGAGTGTGGGTAGATCTCTGTAAACGGGGAATCGCCTCCCCCCAATGCCAAGTATAGACCTAACCCACAGGGCCCGCTCCTGTGTCACGGCTCTCCTGCCTATGGAGCTTAAAACAGGTTAGCTGGCATGTTCTACTGTTTTATCTAGTAGACACTTCACCTGGGGGCCTGTTCTTCATGGAAAACTTGCCCAAGTTAAAAGCTGGACAAGCTGCTGTTGTGGAGGTTACTCCAGTAACCATTGCAGTACGTCTCCTGCCAAGGGTGGCCTGTGATGAGCTTCCAATTTCTGACACCTCGTATGAGTATTGCCCAAGCAATACTTGATTACACTTTATGCCTGAGGCTGCACCATTGTCCTCATAACGCTCATTCAGTGTTGGAGGTGTATGTAGTGTTCAACTTCTTTTGGTTTTTTTTCCAGGTTGCTTGATGCTCTGGTCAAGGCAAGTTGAGGTGAGTCTAGACCTGTGACTCTTGTTAAAATGAGGCCAGGAAAACTCTGTTTCAGTAGGGCCAGCAACCCCTCAACTTGAGCCGGCGATGAGCTACTCTTACACCTCATCTGCAAACTACCTGCAGTATTTGATGGTGTTTGAGTGGTCTGAGGCTCAGACTAGTTTTAAATCTTGGCCCGGTAAGGGTGAAAATCCTCTGACAAGGATTGGAATAGACAAGTTTGTAATTATGCAGGGAATGTCAGTTTGCAACCTGTCTTACTACTTTGCATTTACTGGCTGGAGTTTAATGTGGCTTTGTCTCTTGTAGGAATGAAATGGACCAGAAGAGATGCCCACTTCCATTGTTGGCACCAAAAGGACTACATCTCGTTAATTCAAATGCAGAGTCTGTCATTTGGATTTACTTTAAAGCATTTGTGACTTATGCACTTTGAGTGAAACGTGAAAAGTATATTGTATGAGTGAAATGTATGTCTTAAAGAAAGTGAAACCACTTGCTCTTTTAATGTGTGGGACTTGCCTGTCGATTCATGTAACATGCCAAAGACAAGTGTCCGCTTGCGTGCAGATGAAGCTTTCTAGAGTGCTACTCTAAACTGCCATAACACTCAGTACTGTTTCAAGGGCAGGGGCAAGTAATATGTAGAACTTATTAAATAAGGTTAAAACAGGAACTTCACATTTCCCCTTGGATATGACCCTTAATAGTTCCATTGCTTAGTGGAAGAGCAGGGGAAGAATGTTAGAACATCGTAGTATGGAGAGATGAATAATCATTTTATCTGGAAAAGACCATCCTTAATTCCATGCTGCTCTATAGCATGTAGTTTTGGCCCAAGATTCAACAACCCTAACCCTCAGCCTTATTCTTGAGGAAGATTACCAACCTGTTAAATGGAGGGGAAAGCTGAAGTGCCTAGAGCAAGAATGCAGCTGTCCTGAAACTCAGTACCCTCTTCCCCTGAAGTACCAGCTAAAGCTGACAATTCTTTTCTGAAAGATGGCCTTGGACTTTTGTAGATACAGTCTGAGAAACCCCATATTAAAAGCACTTTACCATAGTTGATGCAATGGAGGAATTCTCTATTCATTACTTAAGGTCAGAGTAGTAAACCAAAGTCGTCATCACTTTTTCTAGCCCAATGATGAAAGAAAGCAATCTTGATGTTTGGGGGGGGAAAAAACTGCTATGAACAGAAAGTTGGAAAAAACTCAAAGCAGAGTTCAGTAAGATAGCATGGGGACTATATTGGATAATGGAAAACTTATTGGCAATATCAAACCTGTCATCTTAGTCAAGGAGAATCCAAGAACCATCTCTGAGCTGGATTCACTTAATTTTCAATACTGAGTATAGAACTCATTTTCATAAGCATTTGACAGTATCTAATGCTAAGTCATTACTGTGTGTATTTGATGGTATCTATTGGATACGTTAGGAAGCCAATATAAGTTCTGCTAGTCTTTGAAGCAGTTTGGGAGTAGTGCTACAAGGTGCAATGCTTTTCACAGCCTGCTGTGATAGAGGGTATGACAATGTAGGTTCTAGAGGGAGAGAAAGCAGATTATTCTGCAACAGTCTATTCACATCACTGGGGTTAAGATGAACTGTCCATCAGTCTGTTACTAGCAGGTTTTAATAGTAAATTCACTACAGTTAACTCTTGTTGAGGTGCATGGCCAAAGGAGTGGAAGGGTTAAACCTTAGCTTTAACTTGCCTTGGAATTATGTAGAAAACTCCAGTTTTTTAGATACCTACCATAAAGCTGAAGTTATATTGGCCTAGCTTAGAGCAGTAGACAACATAGATGTTTTGAGTAGAAAAGTACAGGTGTGAACATTGGACTCTGCCTCGAGCAAATTCAGGGAGTAGTTGGGTCTGAAATGCAGTTTACTTGAGAAATCCGTTACTGCCTAGGTAGGTGTGTGATCATTCTCCCTGGTACAACTCAGTCCAGCAGTGAGGTCAATTTAAATGCTCTGTGATGGAGAGATCAGACGATAGTGATGTTTCCTACAGCAATGGAAGTGGTTTTTGGGGAGCTGGGTAACTAAACAGCTGATGTTGGGTTTTATTTTTGTAAAGACAGAGGCTCATTTAAAAAAATTTATTAAGAGGAACAGAACATAAAAACTGTAAAACAAGTGACAGCAAGTTTAGTGCACACAGAGTTCTTAGGCATGTTTATGATTGACTGTATTAAATTCTTCCTCGCTTGGTGGCAGTAAAAGCCCCTGTAAAAAGAGACTACAAGAACTTGTACAAGTTCCAGGAGGTGCTGCACTAGAGTCTAGGTTAGTTTTGAGAAATAGACTGCAGAAGTCAAGCAGCAGAAAAGGCTTGAATCAGGTACAGTGGGATATTTAGTCTTATTTTTAAAGTCTAGGCTTTTAACCAGAAAATTGTTATTTGATACTGGTTGTTAGTTATTTTCTGCTATTAACACAATCCATGTTTGCTTCAGACCAGGGGATTTAATGGGGGAGGAAGGCAGGAAAGCACACTGCAGAGACATTGCCATTTCTTGCTCTCTTAAATATCTGCTTTTAAATAGAAGTTCTATTCCTACTGGCAGATTTTAAAGAATGGAGGCAGGGGTTCTTTTCAGGTTTATCAAAGATGACAAAGCTCAAAGGATTATGCCCTGCTAGGCACATGGCAGCAATCTACCAGAACTTTAGGATTAACTATCCTGGTGAGTTTTCCAGAAGGATTTTGCAATTACAGTAGACTCGTGATTATCTAGGATGATAGGGAAAAAATTAATCCTAGTTAATAAAATCCCAGATAATCACCATCCATTGAAAATATGGGGGGAGGGGGAGTGTTGATTCACTAGCTGTCCTGCACCTTGGTGGTTTTTTTTTTGTGATCCAGGCAGCAACAAAGCCAGAGCTGGCCCTGTGAGTTGCGTGTATTTTTTTTGACATCCTGGTTAATCCACATCTAGTTAACCCAATCCTGGATAACAGAGTCTATGGTCGCTGTCACTATTTGGCATCTCCATACAGTGAAAGAGGCTGGTGTCTTGCATTGGGGTCTCCCCATATGTTTCTCCACTGAAAAGCAGTTTTTAAAAGCAGAATAAAATTCACAGTTTTCAGTTGATGGGTGATTTCACTGCGTTAGGTACTGAAGGAATGGTCTGAGTTTCCAGTAGTGCTGGGTTCTGATAATTTACAGTTTGGTGGCAGGCCAGGGGAAGTACTTTACTTAGGTGCCACACACAGACCCAAAGAAAGGAGAGGAGCAGAAAGCTTCATGGAGTCCTTGAAGGACTTTGCTTTGCAAATCAAGAGGAGGAGGAAGTGCTCCAGAGGGAAATTTTGGCCAGATCCAGACTGTCACTGTCCAAATGAACAGTAGTGATGCTCTAGTGTCCCCATGTATATTTCTGATGGATCCTCCTAGCTAGAGGCTGGCTAGCTTGCTAAGAAAAAACCTATTTACCACCTCGGCGGGCAGGACAGAGCTACTGCTGTTAGCAGCAACAGGAGCACAGAAAAGTTCACCTGGACACAGTAATGCTATTGTCCAGACTCATTGTCTCCAACTCCCACTCTGCCCTTGCTGCTGCTTACAAGCTTGCAAAAAGGAAACCAGCCATGAATTGGATGCTTTTAAGGTGGGTAGTTCTGTGGTCTAGTGTGTGACTCACATGGTTAGTATTGCAAACACATGGCTACCTTTACCTAGCAAACAAGTAGCTTACATGTCAAAGGTAGCCTCTTGTAGGCAAACCATGTCTGTGCTGTATTTACTCACACAAAATAGTTTCCCCCAGAGAACAGGCAAGACATCTTAAACCCATCTTCGCACTGCTGAACAAATGCCAATTAAAACATGCTGTCCACTTGCATCTTTTCTAAAGGCCACTCTGTTCCCTGCATGTGGCTTCTGGGATCTATCAGACACAGCTCTGACCAGGAGAGTGGGGGGATCAGAGGAGTCTGCTGAATCCAGTGCAGTAGCTGCACTTCACTGGGCTCTGCTACAGGGCACACTAGCTAGCCTCATGGATTCAACTGCCAGGAAGTGCAGTCTGTGATGCATTTCATTACAGTACCTGCAAACGGTGGTAGAACAGTGCACTGAGTCCTATCCAATAGCATGTCAGGGGGTCAGTTATTTATAGCAGAGAGCCAGGATTTATAAGCATCTCTTCAGGCCAAGGTTTACGTCGTGTTAGTTCACTAGACTATAGCAAGTATCTGCTGCAGTACGGCACAGCTAACGATTTTCATCAAAACATTTTTTTGACAAAAAACTTTAGGAAAAGTTTTTGTTTTGAAAAACAATGGTTTTGGTTTATGAAAATAAATGTTTAATTTTTAAGCAAAAATAAAAAATCAATGGGAAATTAAGAAAAAAATTCAACATTTCCATGTTTTGACTAGGTCAGGGTTGCAGCTAAGTTGTGATTCTTTGTACAACACTCACCTTCGGAGCAGTTCACTGAGGAAGGCCTGAACCCATTGCTTCAGTGGCCGTGCCTGCATCCTGCATTCCTCTCAAACACCAAGTTCCCGCTGGCAGGAGCAAGTTATAGGTGTGGACAGAATGTAGTGTCACAACTTAACTGGGTTCAGCTGAACAGAACAAGGGGGTTGATTTTAATGAGCTAAATGCTAAATAATCTCCACCCTGCTTGCAGCTGGTGGGGGGTTGATTTGCTGATTAAAAGAATTATTTATTTCACAAAGTGGTATTGGGAAATTCAGTGCAATTAACCCTGACAGTTGTAAATATGAAATTTGCAACTATATGCAGTTAAAAATCCCCTTTTGGCAACAGTCTCTGCACGCTCCCAAACACTAGTGCATTACAAAAATAACCGTGCTAAAAGACCGAGGGGAGGGGGGGTTTCCAATGAACAGTGCTGGCAAAGGGCTTTTAACAAACCTGTACAGTTAAAACCTATAGCACTCTCCTTGGTTTTCTTTAGCTGAAAGCAAGATCTATTTCAAGAGAGTCTCAAAGAAATCAAAGCAGCATTGCAGTCTGAAAACACTATCACCCACGTTAAGATAGTTAGAATAAGCTGCAGGACATTGGGGTTTTTTTACTTGGGATACTAGAAACAGCAATAACGGAGAGCAAAAACCTTTATCGAACATGTAAACAGTCAGGGTTTCTCTGTACAACAGGTACGTTGGTAGGAGCTTACTCAAAACCAGACAGCTACGCTCTTGTCTTTTGCAGGGCAGAGCAGGAGAAGCCTCTAGCAAGGAATGTACGTTGCACAACATGGTAAAACTGATGTATGTAACAAGGGAGAAACTACAAAAATGTTTGCCTTGAAAACAGATCTTTCCTGGGCATGTTTATAGATCTAGAATACATACAAAACTACCCTGGGCCAAAATGTTTTCATAAGTGAATTCTGAATGGGAAAAAAATGGAATGGAGTGGGGTAGCCCAGACACAGTTATGTGGGGTGGGGGGAGTTTTCCTAGTCATATAATACCACCTAGGACTTAGATAGTGCCTTCAGCATTAATCCTCACAATGCCCTCTGCTGCTGGGTCAGTATTATCACCCCCATTTAAACCGAGGCACAAGGAGGTCAAATGACTTGCCCAAGGCCACAGAGGGCAAGTGTCAAGAGCCACATGCTAACCGGAATTCTTGACGTCTAGGTGTGTGTATGGACCAATACCAAACTCCTCTGGACACGTTCGAGAGAGCCTGCGTCAAACCCATGTCAGAACCGTTAGCTCGCAGGAATGGACCAGTCCCCAGTGACTGACGTGGGACAGACATTTGGTCCCTCTGGGAGGAACCTGAAGTTTTACACCCCACCGGAAGCGATCCCAGCGTGTAATTAACGAATATTACTACAATGGGGTGTTGGGCTGCGGTGCCTGGAATGAAGTGGCCAGCAAAAAGCCTTTTCTTCTGCTCCTTTCCCTCCCCGTTACGAGAATACACAGACAAGGAACACACATGCACATACTGTCCACGAGGAGGGAGTGTGGCACATGAACACTTGGCATGAGTCTCTGTACAGCTGGCCGGGCTGCCGGAGCCTGCACTTTAGGATCTGCAGCATCCCGAGCTTCTGACTTCCTTCTTCACATAGTCATGGAGCTTGAATTTGGGCTCGTTGGGCAGCTTCATGGACCTGTGTTTCAGCTCCCTGCAGGAGAGACAGACAGCAGGTTATCGCTTTGCCTGTAGAAGGAACCCCCAGGAGCAAATCACAGGCAGGAAAAGCCTTTACCAACCGTGTCTCCATCGCACTGTCGTGGCTCATTCTCAAGCTGGGCTCGGGAGTTAGGAAAGGGTCTCTGCTCAGGAAAGCCCTTAACCACAGTTAAAGTCCCACTGAAGTGACGTTTCAGACGTTTTAAGTGCTTTCCTGAATCAGAGTCTTAGATGCAAGACAATGTAAGAAAAAGCCTTTGAACCAACACATCTTGCTCCTTAGATACCAAAAATTAATGGAATTCAGATTCAACTTCGGTGTTTTTTAAATGGCCATTTCTAAGAACACAAAAGAGAATGGTTTAAAGGTGGGGCTGTGATTGTTTCTTGGTGCAGGGGAGGGCTGGGAGTGAAGCCAGCTGACTCTTGCCATATCGCAGCATGCTAAGATAGAGGAGAATGGCAGGCTGTAGTTTGTGTTTCATTGTGTCATGTTCAGTGAACTCGTTTTGGGTCAGTGCGGGAAGGGAGTGGAGATCAGGGAGCGGTGCAGATTGCATTCCAACAGGAGAGGCGGCAGTAGTAGGGCAATTAACTTACTTTGCAACGGCCGTAAAGGCCAAGTCGACATTCAAGCCGCTTTTGGCGCTGGTCTCCATAAAGGGCACTCCGTACTCCTGCAAGACAAGACCCGTCTCAGTACGAGACCCAGCAGTGGCCCAGAACAGGCCACAGGTTCATGCAGTCTGCTTGGCACAAGAGAGCCCAGCTCCGGACACAGTCCCTAACAAACCCATCCCACTCCGGCTGGGCAAAGTGATAGAGACTTTGGAACCTGACCCTGCTAAAGAGGGGTCTTGAGGGGAATGTGGCATTTAGGGGAAACCCCAGGAGGGTTTTCTGGGAAAAATACCAGGAGAAGGGTTATTCTACAAAGCACTGAAAAGAGCAGCAAGGTGGTGAAGCTAGGGCAGCGTGAGGGGTGAGACAGAGCTGGGAAAGCACAAGGAGAGGCAGAGAGCGGGAGAAGGGGGAGGAAACGGAGGGGAAAGAAACAAAAAAGGAATCCAAGGCAGCACCGCGCAGGCTCCTTCCCACTACGGACTGACCCCTGCCCCACTCTTCAGGACCGGACGTAGCCTCACCGCTTAACCGTAAATGCAACTTTCCCAAGCAAGTGCAAGCGGCAGCTGACTTTTCTGGGCGAAGTCTCGGGTGGCGAGGACACACGTACCTTGGCTAATTTCTCGCCATCTTCCCTTTTCACCACTCTGTCCTGGGTCGAATCCACCTGGCAGTGATAACAACAAAGAGCAATTTGCAGTGGATCAGCAGACAATGGAGTGCGGGCCACGGGCACTCAGCATCCCTGCCCCCCGCCGCTTCTCCGCTAAATCCCTTATTGGGAGCTGCTCAGGTTGAGGATGCAGCTGGGTGGGAACCACACATTTGAGGTGTCCCAATGTTTATCACTAAGGAGAGAGAAGGCAAGGATCTGTCCATCGGGGTCTCTGCTGCAAGAGCTGAACCAACCCTCAGAGAAACATGATAGTTGCTAGATCACAGGCAGGGACTGACCACTATCCGACTCTGCGATCACCTTGTCATTCCTCTCACTAAGGACCCGCTTTGTAGACTGGGGAAGAAACTCAGCCCCTTGCATCTCAGCAAAGCCGATCTCCCGACAGGCCTGTGTGTTCCACACTGAACATGCCCCTGTTCCTCCAGAGCCTACCCATGGAAAGTCCCTCTCATTTGATGGGCGCCCAAGGATCAAACACTGACCAAGTAATAACTCACAGACCCAACCTGGGCTACCCCTAGGAAAGAGGACACTCCTGGGGGACACCTATCGTGGTCTTCAGCTCCTGGAAGGGCTGCTATAAACAAGATGGAGAAAAGTTGTTCTCTCTTGCCACAGAGGACAGGACAAGAGGCAACAGGTTCAAACTCCAGCAGAGATGATTTAGATTAAATCTTCTGTGAGCTCTAGGAATCTAAACTTAGGTCCAGTAGCTACATTGCTCAGGGCTGTGAAGAATGTTGTGCCCAGTTTGACGTAATTAGGTCAACCTCACCTCACTGTACACCCGGTTGGGTCAATGGAAGAATTCTTCCATTGACCGGGGGTGGATTGACCCCCTCTGTAAGGGGCCGCACTACAGGGGCATGCAGGGGCTTGCAACCCCCCACCCCCAGCGGAAGCCAGCAAAATCTGTTAGCGGATTGGGCCCAAGGTCTGTGAAGTGCCTCAAGATCCTTGGAGCAAAGAGGTGATCGATGCCCTTGGCATCACGAACGCAGTACAGTAGGGTCCAGGCAGGCTGACATCGGGCAACGACGTAACAAAGCGAAGAAACGGGAGTTTCCCCCCAAGAAGTATCAAACCCCCCCCCCCCAATTCTGCAAACCAACTGAGCCAGGGGAGCAGGGCTCTGCCTACACAAACCTCCCCAGAGTCAGGACCACGTCGGGAACCAGGTGCCCCACCCCAGGGTCACTTCTGCAGCTGGTAATTTGGATACTCAAGAAAGGTGCCCAGATCACTTGTAAGGGTCAGGCCATGCCGTGGCACAGTGAGGGCGGGGCACTGCTGGACATTTAGCCCCGTCAGAGTGCCCCCATAATCGAATTCTCCTCATTACATTTGCTAAGAGACCGCGTGAGGGCCCAGCGGCACTGGAAGCCTCCTGGGGAGGTTCCCCAGCTTTGAGTGCTGCCTGATTCAGAGAGCACAAGGAACAAAGCGGATTTCCCGCCAACTCATGGGCGAGGCGTCCCTGGGCTCCCGAGAGCCCCAACATTTCATGCCAAGGTTCAGCTTTGAAACCATGGTCCCATAGGCAGGGGGCGTCCTGGACCTGACTGGCAGTGACACCGCGGGACTGCCCGGAAACGTGGCCGGGCCCAACTCACCTTATTTCCCAGGAGCATGAGGACCACGTCTTGCTGTGCGTATTCGTGGATCTCAGTCAGCCAGGCCTAGGAGGGAAACAGAACAGAGGCTGCACCGCCTGGGTCGAGACATTCCCGGGTGGAGGAGCAGGCGGCAGTGGGGCCCATTCACACAGCTCCCCCCTTCCCAGGCCTGCCCCCCGGGACACGCCCAGCCCTGGCGGTGGGAGTCGTGTGATCCAGTCACTTCGTGCACACGTGCTACCGGATTGCCATGTTCTACTATTCACATCACTGTGGCCTTTCCTCGAAGATCAAATACAGCATCCCTTTAGCATCTGATTGGGGGAGCCGCAGGGAGACGGACTCAACCCCCTGCAGCGGGGGCATTTCCTACACCCATGGTGAATGAGGCTACACAACTTGCTGGAGGAAGATGGGGTGACGTCACCGAGCCCCGTGGAGCTGAGCATCCCCTGGAGTGCAGCCTCTGATTGAAAGGGGCAGGACGGCTGGGGGACGGACGAAATCGTTACAGGAAAAAGACAGATTCTGGCTGTGAGGCCACGTACCGGTAGCAACAAGGGCAGGTGGTTGTTGCTCGGAGAGCGGCTGAGTGCAGACACCAGGAACGCTAACAAGATAGACCCTGCTGGGCCCTGCCATTAAGGCTCAGTGCTGCCGAGAGCAGGAACACTCAGGGGGTGCAGGGGGAGGGTGTCTAGGAACGATGTCCATTGAATCACAGGACTGGCAGGGACCTCGAGAGGTCGTCTAGTCCAGTCCCCTGCACTCAGGATTATCTAGACCATCCCTGACAGGTGTTTATCCAACCTGCTCTTTAAAATCTCCAGTGACAGAGATTCCACAACCTCCCTGGGCAAATTATTCCAGCACTTAACCACCCTGACAGTGAGGAAGCTTTTCCTGATGTCCAACCTAAACCGCTCTTGATGCAATTTAAGCCCATTGCTTTTTGTCCTATCCTCAGAGGTTAAGAACAATTCTTTTCCCTTCTCCTTGTAACAACCGTTTACCCCTCTCAGTCTTTTGTCCCCTCTCAGTCTTCTCTTTTCCAGATGAAACATACCCAATTTTTTCAATCTTCCCTCATAGCTCATGTTTTCTAGGCCTTTAATCATTTTTGTTCCTCTTCTCTGGACTTTCTGCAATTTGTCCACATCTTCCCTGAAATGTGGGCCCCAGAACTGGACACAAGACTCCAGTTGAGGCCTATTCAAGGCAGACTAGAGCGGAAGAATTACTTCTAGTGTCTTGCTTACAACACTCCTGCTGATACATCCCAGAAGGATGTTGGTTTTTTTTGCAATGTGGACTCATATTTCCCTTGTGATCCACTATGACCCCCAGATCCCTTTCCGCAGTTCTACTTCTGTCATTTCCCATTTTGTATGAGTGCAACTGATTGTTCCTTCCTACGTGGAGTACTTTGCATTTGTCCTTGTTGAATTTCATCCTATTTACTTCAGACCATTTCTTTCTTTGTCCAGATCATTTTGAATTTTAATCCTGTCCTCCAAAGCACTTGCGACCCCTCCCAGGTTGGGGCTGGAACTGAGGGTCTGCCGTGGCACCCCCAGCGTGAAGTAGGACTAACAACCCAAATACAGGGTTTCCACCTTCAGCACCCACACTGTAAAAATTGTTCCACCACCCCTGGGAGTGGGTGACATACAGAGCACTGTCCATCCCAGGCACCCCAAGCGCTGCGCCTGCCTCTGCCAGTGTCACCTACGTTTCAGACAGGACATTTGCTATCTAACCCTTCTGTCGCCCTCCTTGCTATCCTGTCTGACTCGCCCGAGATCAGCATCACAGCCAGGCACAGAACCCAGGAGTCCTGACTTACAAGCCCCCGTGCTAACTACTGGGCAATTGTGCCTTCAGACAGCCGGCCCTGGCAGGCCCGGACTCGTACATCTCTGCACATCACAGTCCCTCTCAGCTCTGGACCAGGCAATGTCTCTCTCTGACCTCTGTTAAGGAGCGGGCAGAACAGCTGGGCTGGATTCCGATGGCTGCTGATTCCCAGTGAAGGGGGCACTTCACTGATGGATTAACAGACCCAACCAAAGATTAGTGAACCCCATCTCTGGCAAGTTGTTCCTCCTCTGGGGGCAGCCCGAAAGCCAAGACGATTGCTCCTCCAAGCCTGCCTCTGGTGCAGTCTAAGAACAGTCACCCAGAACTAGGGGCCCCTGTAGCCACTTAACAAGAATTGCTCCTCTTTAAAACTAAATTGATCAGTTTCGATCTCGATGGCCATTTGAGTCACATGCTCCTTACCCTGCTGTTCTTCCTGTGCTTTTTTAAAGGCTGAAATTAACGTCGTGGGTCGGTGAATACAGCTTTGTTAGGGAAAAAATGTCACCATCCAAATCAAAAAGAAAAAAAACCCCACAGCCTCTAATTTTCTTGCAGACCTTAATTTCTGATCCTGTTTAAAGTGTCTCCCTCCCAGACCATGCTTCAACAAGTGAATCCTCCTGGTGTGTGCCCATCACTCTCCAATGTGGCCCAGAGACTGCAGGAGCATCAACACGTTATTATTAGCCCAGCACTGACTGATGCAGCTGTTTCAGAAATGCATTTGCGCCACTGTTGTTTAAAATCCCTAAAGCTCTTGATAGCCTGTCCCAGAGGCCCTTGCTGGGTAAATTCGATAACCAGGGTTTATCTCACTTCCCTCGGAAGGGCTGGGCTGGAATTAGACATTCTCCCCCTCTGAGAAAGGGCCTATAATCAGATTTTTTGTTTTCCTGGAGGAGTTGGCGTTTTTGACATCTCATCAGTACGACCTAGCCTTGCTTTCCAGCTCCGAGTCAAGCCCTTTGAGGGGAGAGCTCCGGATGGTTCTCCGATGGCATGAAAGGCCAACGGTGCACTAGGAAATAGGTGGAGAAATAACAAACAACAAGGGGCCTGTCCCGACGGGGGCTGGAGCCGCAGCCCCCCTTACCTGACCAAGAGCAGAATTAATTAACAGGAGCTGGCTGCTCTGTTTTCATGGCTGACATTCAATAATAAATAAATCATCAGAACGCTTCAGTTTCTGGGAGGTTGTTAAAGAAATGTTCAAAAGGATGTACAGTCCCTAGACCAACTCCACAGCATTCCAGGGACACCCGACTCATCACGATCATGAATCAATAAGGACCTAGCCTAATGGGCTGAACCGCAGAAACCTACTCACCCCTTGAGCTCAGTGGGAGTATTGAGGTGAGTGAAGTGGGCAGGATAGTGAGAAAACAATACTGAAATGGGACGTTTATCCAAACGATCAGACTCTCCTCTCAAAGCTGTAAGTCAGGGAAGGCTACGGGTGGGTCAGACACAGCAGGCCCCAGCAGACAGTGGTTGTCTTGGTGGAGTCTAACTCCTCCTATCTGCCTGGAGGCCGGCAGCCAGCACAGAACAGCACTATACAGAATTCAGTCTGATCTCGGAGGGCGAGCCCACGTTGTCCAACAGGATGGGGAGCGGTGCTCTGTCTGCTCAGCATGACTGTCCAGATCAACCATCCAACGGGCATCTTCCATGGTAACAGGCCGGGAGTCCCTCTTTCTAATGCTGCACTCCGTCCCCTCTAACAATGCCTGTTTCAGGGCCCCCCCAACAATGTATATGCTGAACAGAGCTGTAGACTCTCCTCCCCGGGTCATCGGGCTCTGTGCCGTCCGATTCCATTTTGAGGTTAAACAGACAAGTCGGGGGATTGGTGCGAGGAACACGACATGCCAACTTCCCCGCAGGCACTAAAGACAAGACGCTCGGTGCAAGCAGACGCGTCCCTGCCCTTCCCAAGCGCACCCGCCTTCTCGGTGCTCTGTGCACTGGCTGCAAAGCTGAGCCCCTGGGCTGGTGCGTTCAGAGGGGCTCACGTCACAGCTGCTGAGAGCCCAGCCTCCACGTGCTCCCGCGTTCCAAGGCCGGGGTGGGGCAGTGGGGCTGCCTGCTGCTAAGGAGGCTCCCTGCCTGCCGCAGGCCCATGCTGCTCCGGGAAGCGGCCAGCACGTCCCCGCGACTCCCATTGGCCGGAAACGGAGGGGCAGTGTCTGCAGAGAGGGGCAGCACACAGAGCCATGTGCCTCCCCCAGGGGCCCCAGAGGCCAATTGGTCCCTTCCGGGTGCGGCGTGGCCACGCGGTGCACTACTGGCTGGGGGGGTGGCCCGGCTCGTGCTGGGGAGGAGGTGCCGAGGTGCCTGAGTGGGGCAGAGCCCTGCTGCACCGCCACCCAGGAACCGCCAGCCGCCTGAAGAAAGAGCCCCCCCCGGAGCCAACACCCCATATCCTCTCCTACACCCCAACCCAGTGACCCAGCCCTGACCCCCCTCCCTGAGTCAGCACCCCCCTGCATCCCCAACCTCCTACCCCAGCCCTGAACCCTATTCCAGAGCCAGCACCCCATACCCCATCCTGTATCCCAAGCCCTGGCCCTGAACCCCATCCCAGAGCCAGCACCCCCCCTGCATCCCAACCCCTACCCCAGCCCTGTACCCTCTCCCAGAGCCAGCATCTCATACCCCTGCCTGCACCCCAACCCCCAACCCCAGTCCAGAGCTCTCTTCTGCACCCCAATCTCCTACCCCAGGCTCAGCCAAGAGCTCCCTCCCACACTGCAAACCCCTCTGCCCAGAGCCCGCACCCCTTCCCGAACCCCACCCTCTGCCCCAGCCCGGTGAAAGTGAACGAGGTGGGGGAGAGCGAGCAATGGAGGGGTGTGTGGAGTGAGCGGGACGGGGCCTCGGGGAAGGGACGGGGTAGATCCTGGGTTGCCCTTAATTCAAAAAGTGATCTTGGGCGTAAAAAGGCTGGAGACCAGCGCTTAGGGGGCACCCCGCTCCCGTGGTGCACAATACCTCTCTTGGGCACTAGATGGAGCTGGAGACATGGGAGACCTGGCAGAAGGGCCTGGGGAAAGGGCACCGGTCCGCTTCGGGCACACACAGGCCGGCTGCGCCTCCGGACACCGACCCCCTTCCCCCGCCGGAGTCTCCGTCACCCTGCGGGGCGGCGGCCGGATTAATACGGCACTTCCCCCCGGCCGACCCCGGGAAACCCCGAACCCGCAGCCAGGGCCCCGGCCCGGTGTCAGCATCGCTGCCCCCGTACCCGGGTCCGCCCCAGTCATCACCGGCCTCTGGCAGGGGCCCACGTCACACTCCCCTCTGCCCAGCTCCCTGCTGTACACTGATCACCCCAGACGGCCCGCGCCTGCGGGTCGCTCCGTCTCCCAGGGCTACGACGGTGCCTTGCCAGCCGTTACATGTTACCCCACAGCTCCCGCTAACAGGCCCCCTTCTCCCCACGGTAGACGCCTTCCACAGAAACACAGAGCCACTGGAAACTCCCACACGTTCCCCATCCACGTCACGGGCCCGAGCAGCCAAAGTCTTCCAAAGCTACTCCAAGGGCTGGGCCTGACAGTCGTGTCTGTCTGAGGATCCGGGAGCAGGCCCCGAGCCCGTTCCCACCCAGCCTTTCCCACGAGAAGCCCTTTCTCTGTCAGTTGCACCCTGGAAACCCCAGGCTGAAGTGACCTGTGCCAGCCTCCCCGAGCTGATAGCGCTCAGGAGCTGGGAGCAAAGACAGCAGGGAGTGGGGGGGCTTCCCATCCCCCGAGGCTGGAGCACAACCCTCTCCTCCTGCATCAGTCTAGGGGAAGTGCTGGCTGCAGGGGGAGCAGCTGGGGAACCTGCCAGCTAGAGTCCTGCGGTGTTTTTAATGAATCCCTGGTGAGAAGGGAAAGGCCTGGTAATCACACGGAGCCCAGCCAGCACGCTCCCCGAGCCACACGCTGACAGGCGGGAGAGGAACGCCTGTCTGAATCCGACAGCCTCGTTATCACCGGGGTCAGGGTGTGCCCCAGCGAGACCGGTTGGCAGGAGCAGTTCAAGAGTGCGGCTCAAAGGCAGATACACCAGGTTATCAGCTGCCAAGTCTGCCACACACAGCATGAGCGACGACCCCGGGACGCACGGAGAGACGGCACACGGCAAGATGCCATTAAATACAACACTGACCCACTTTCTCAGAGAGAGGGTCACGGAGTTTTGTGTGCGCAAAACTATATACAAACACCCGAGTCTGCTAAAGTCATTGTGCACCGAACCCAACAATGCACACAGCTACCGTCCTGCTTCCAGCCGCCGTTACAAGTGGTGCCCCTGCTAGCCGTCCATCAGAAATCCACTGATCACAGTTCCAGAGGCTGCTGAGCTTTGGAGGAGATACACTAGGCCTGAAAGTCTGAGAATCACCGATTTAAGGGACTGGGCCAAGGTATAATTCTGGGTCAAGGAACCTTTGAAAAGGTGACAGGAAATGCCAAGTGATTAACCCCCCCGAGGGAGTTCCCCAATCAACGGTTTTAATTGGAACACAACAATTTAAGGACAAAATTATGATTTAGAGTCAGCGCCCATTTCCCAGGCTATAGATGGGCTGCATGTGTGGCTAATAAACCTCGGGGAGGCAGTGAAGGGGTGTATTCCAGTGCAGAGAGGATGCAGCATTATGCTTAGTTCTGAGGAGGGATTCAGTCATGCCTGTCAAACTCCTTTGCACACGGAGCTTGGTTTAACCCCCCCCCCCCCCCCCCGCCGAACAATCAATTTGCCACCTCCACCGAAAAGGATTTTTCTCGAGTGTTCGACAATCAGCGGCTGCTCTTGGCTGAGAGGCCAGCAGCTTCCCAGGGAGTCTCAGGGTCTGGCTGCAGCGGGTTAGGCCGAGAGCTAACGGTGTACTTGAACAGAATCATGACAGCGTTAGCCAGCGACGGGCTCGGCAATGCAGCCCAGAGTCTCGTCCGGGGCTGGCCAGCCACCCCGGGGCAGAGTTTAGGAAGAGCACAGGTGAGGACAGTATGCCCCACAGGTCTTTGTAAGCAGGGAACAGATGTGGGAGAGGTAGTAAGATCTTGGGGTCTTCCCAGCAATCCTTAGATTCACATCAGCATCCTCTCTCTTCTCTGGCCTACAGGGCCGGTGCAGGTTGCCTAGGGCAGCATGATTTGAGGGTGGCATTTTGCCACCCTCAGCAGCATTTCGACGGCCATACCTTCTCCTCCCAGGGCTGGCGAACTGCTTAGGGGGCAGGAGGCAGCCCTCGGGGGGCGGGGGGGAGAGGCGGTGCCTGTCCTCTCCTCGGCAGCATTTCGGTGGCCATACCTGCTCCGCCAAAATGGCCATTGGCGGCATTTTGGCGGCTGCTTCAGGGCCGGTGAACCATGGAGGTGGGGAGGGGGAGGGGGCTGCGCACCATCCGTAATTGGGGCAGCGCTCCTCCCCTCCTCGGCAGCATTTTGGCTTCGCTGGATTGCACCTTCCGGAGCCTGCTTTTGAGCGGTGTGAGGTGAACACGTTTGCAAAGCACTCTGGGAGCAAAGGCCTTTCCCCCCACATCACTGATGCCACAGCAAAGCTGCTGCGGAGGGAGACGAGCTAAGGGAAGTCATTGCTTGGCAAGTGCATTATTTCTAAGCAGAACGGTTCTGGGCCCGACACCTCCTGATCAGCGACAGAGTTGGTGGCGCTCGATCAAGCCCGTCTGAAGGCCGGGTCCCGGCCCCAGGAGCCACATCTCCGACAACTGAGAGGCCGGGACGCCGGGACGCCCTGCGGCCGCAAAGAGGCCGTGAGCGGTGCGTAGGAGGGCACTTGGCACTAGAAGGGCAGCGCTGGTTCCACTTGGCCAAGCTGGAAAACTCCCGACCGAGCCGGCGATGCTGATGGGGCTCGGCTCAGCCGTGCCTTCCCAAGAGCCAGCGCAAGCCAAGGGGTCCGAGAGGCAGGCGAGTACCATTGGGCCCATTTGGCAGGCGGGAATACAGAGACTCGGTGAAGTGAGGATGCAGGCAGAGGAGAGGGAATTCACTGGGCTGACGTTTAACCCCCTCTTCCCCCACTGAACGCCACAGGCTCCGAAGTGCAGCGTGTCAGAAGCAAGCCAAAGACAGCAGGCTACCGAGCGGCCCCACCATCTCCCAGATGGCTGCAAAACAGCTCTAACCAACCCGCGGCTCCACATGGCTTTCGGGTTGGCTGCACAATGTTGTCACTACACTGTGCTCCTACTCAGCCCGCCCAAAGAAAACCCTGCCCGGGGGCTGAACATGGATTGTTTTTAATGGATGTGTCACTTCCAATCCCAGCTCTCCGGGGGAGGTGGGATAAACATTTCACCCCAAGCGCGGGGGAGACAGAGGCTCAGCCGCTCTGCCCAATTTGTCACAGCAGAAGGGGCCTGGATGTGTCTAGCCAGGCTGCAGTGAGGGTTAACACGGTGCTCTAGGAACCTGCGGGAAGAGCGAAGGTTAGTGCGTGCTTGCGGGAGGTGGGGATCCTTCCGCTTGGGAGGAACCCGCAGGACAAGAGCAAACACACTGGCGTAAAGATTTCCTTAGCCTGGAGTTTTCTGGTTCCTTTCCGATGAAATGGAATTCACACTACGTGCAGGCAAACCTTTCCGATCGGAGCGTGGAATACTGCACGAAGCGACCAGGAAACGACCACGAGCAAAGCAATGGAGATGTCTACAAAACACGCCAAGCCCGCCCCTTCCATCCAGCTCCGCTTGGCAGAAAACGGGTCAAAACGTAGATGAAGACGACGACTTGTCAACGTTTCAACGGTGCTTTTCATCCTTAACGTGCTTTCCTGGCCTACCTGGATTTGTTGAATTAGTGAGCAGAGCTAACATGCCTGTAGGACAAAGGGATGAGGGGAAGATTTCACCTGTGGAGGGATTACAGCTTTTCAAAGGGAACCCATTTAGCCAGCGTGGGACAGCTGGAAAACGTGGACAGTGCATCCCTCTGAGATGGGCAAACAGATTTCAGCCCCTGGCCAGCAAAGCACATGTGTAACTTTAAGCACATTGAAGTCAATGGACAAGCACTTTGCTGACTGGGGCCGCTATCAGAAGAGGGCGGAAGGGACGCCTGATCCCGTTGTTACAGTGCTAGCCAAGGCCATGGCAGATCCAGGTTTAACACTGGCCACCGCCTTCCTGTGTGGCCTTGCACAAGTCTACTGAGATGTCAGTGCTGTCAAATGTAACGCCACGTGCCGGTTTGGTTGGAACGGTCCTGTTTTTACACCTCCTCCCTGGAATGTCCGGTGGGGGCATTTAATGAATTACAATGTTTGGCTGGTTGTGGGTTCTCTCTTTGAAACTTATATCTACAATATGTCCGACCAAGAGACACCACTTCACCCGGAGACCAGCCCCTTGATCTGCGCTAGCCGGGGCAGGCCATGGAAGGAGAAGTGTTCAGTGAGAGGAGGGGAGAGAAAACGGGAATGATTTCCACTGGAAGCGCTTCTACTCCTCGGTTGTGACTGGCCGTAACGCCCAGGACTGGGGAGAAGGCGCACAGGCGCTCAGAGCTGGTCTTCTTCCTAATGGGAACGTTACCGACGCTCGTTCAGTGTTTCATTCAGACACTCAGAAGACGTCTACACTGCAAAAGACGACCCACTGCAGGGAATCTCAGAGCCTCCATCCGCCGACTCGGGCTGTGGCTAACACCATCCCCTCCTCAAGCACCTGGGTGGGAGAATCGCCGAGGGCATGAGCGCCCCAAATTTAGCTCTTTTAGGCATAGGTGCCCCCTTAAAAGGACTGGCTCTATAGTCAGCTATCACCCCTCCCAATGGAAGCTCTTCTGCTCCCAGGGAAGGGGGATCTGAATGCCCAGAAGGGGGTAGGCTGCTCCCCATCCAGCAATACTGGAGGAAAACAAGGGTAAATCCCACGCCTCGCCAGTTCAAAGAGCCGGCGCTCCCGATGTCAGGGCCAGGCCGAGCTGCGGGGAAGAACGCCATCCACCTTCCCTGTTAAAAACCAGGACTATTGAGGATCTGGGGATGTTAGAAACCCAAAACCTGGGAAACCGCAACGTTGCAAACTCCGCCCTGGGGGCCTTCGCTGCTGAGGGCTGGGAGCTTCGTTATGGCCGAGCAGGAGAGGACAGGGCAGGTGCAGGGGTGGCAGTTCCCCTCGGTTTGTGTGTCTGTTGTTAGCGCTGAAGATCTCCCGCAGGCAGGGCCGGGGTGCACATTGCAAAGACCACTGGCCCCAGCACCACCTCTGCCTCGTTAGCCACTGTAGCAAAGAAGCCAGGACCGAAAGGAGCCGTGGTGCCCGAGTGGTGCTATCCGCCCTGGCACGGCTGCTGCCAGGTTGCTCGGGGGTTGCACCGTCGCAGTGAAGTGTGTGGGAAGCTTGCACTATAGTTGCCAATGGCCCGCCTGTTTGGTGGAGCCAGAGCGGGTGTTAAGCGCCACAGGTACAGTCCAAACTCTTCTTCCATCACCAAAATTCTAATACAAAAGATAGCAAGTCCCCAGCGCATGGTTCAAGCTGCCGCCCAAATGGCAAGTTACAAACTAAGCCCCAGCTCAAGGAAAAGAAGAAGGCTAAAAAATCCCCAGGCAGATTAATTTCCTGCCAAAGCCCTCTCTCATTCATTACGACCTCCATCTGGTGGCCTCTACTATGTTGCCACGTGAGCCCTGGTTAATGGGAGCAATTAGACGATAATCGTGTGCATGAATCTAATCTGACCATTGATTTTTCCAGGGACATTCACTTGGCTGCCGGCAACGAAGGAACACGAAGCAAATGCCGGGGAGAGAAAAATATGAGAGTCCATGTGGCCATCACGCAGTTGTAGCCAAAGAGAAACCCAGTGACACGTAAATTTCAAACACCTGCCAAGAGAAGGGTGCAGGCGGCGTCCCCGTATTTACAGAGGAAGTAAAGAGGTGCATGACCAGGCCTGCGCGGCGGTATTCCTGAGACAATGACAGTCTGAGATTGACTAGCAGTTGTGTCTCCCAGCTCCTGGCACAGATCCCTCGCACTCTGGCTAAGGTGTGGAGACAGGCGGCCAACTATTATAGACAGGAGCGGAACCCAAAATCTTCTACAGCAGCCGCCACAAAACAGCCTGTGCTGTCCAAGTCGCCCGAGCAGCCGTCTGCCCATCAGCAGACATGGCAGCGGTGTTACCAGACGGGGCTGCCTCATTGTTCCATGTCAGTATGGCTAGAAAACTCACCGGCCACCAGCCAGCCAGCAAAACAAAGAGTTAAGATGGGTAATTGTGAAGAGTGGAGTTTCAGGTTCATTTCTCAAGTCAATAAAAGCCCTTTACAATAGCCCTCAAGGAGTCATTGTATTCAATAAACTAGGCAGAGCCACGGCACACCGTTTAAAGAGAGAATGGTTTTATTTCTTAAGTACCCTGCAGAGAGTTATCTCCCGTCCTTTTAAATGTCACTCTGGAGCGGGAACAGATAATGAAACCACTGAACGGGGAGCAGAGGCAACAGCAACATCACCTGTTGGGAAGCAAATTGGGAGCCAATCATGGCTAAGCAGGTGCCCGGTTGAGATCACTGCTGTGGATATATCAATCCGAGCTCAATGAAAAGAAACCTGACTTAGCTCTTCTAACCCACACACGGATAGAAGGGAGGAAGGATGGCTTAACAGACAGGGCAGTGGACTGGAACTCAGGGGATCTGGGGTTCAGGAGGGGGAACAATAAGAATTTGTTCAACCAGAACATTAAGAAAATGATTTCATCTGAATCATGATTTGAAAATTAGATCAATGTTTTATTTTCACGTTTCTAGCTCTTTACTCTTCACATTTTATTGCCTTCAATTGCCGAGCAGATGTGTTGTACTTGGTTAGTTAGTTTCCTAATTGCTAGTAAAATTTCAGATCACAGAGAGATTTTTTTCCAAGTCAGAAATTTCACGCTTAAAATGCTCATCTAATGCTGAAAAAGACAAGTCCTGGGTCTCATCAATACCCTGACTGTGAAAACACCACCAACTCCAACACCTCGCCCCTGCTACATCTGCAACCAACCCTACCTTCCAAGACATTGAACTTCCACAAGTTCACACAGCCGCAATGCTCCAACCAGACACTGCTCCCCAACCAGTTCGCCACTGGAAGGCAACGGGAGCTATGCTCCCAAGTCACTGCTTTTGAAGATCCACCATTAAGTGCCTAGATATGGGTTTAGGAGCCTACCTTGAGTCTCCCATTTCTGAAAATGTTGCCCAGGATGTATCAAAAGTTCACCGTCACTTTGGTGGTGTATTGGAATTCTGAATAACATTGCAGCGGTCACACGGAAGCAATTTTACTGTGAAATGACAAAGACATTGAGGCACCGAGGGAAAAGTTTTCAATACAAACACAATTTAGTCCCTGATGCTGCAAACACGCACCTGTGAGGTGCTTCCGTGTGAGTTCAGTCAGGCACCTACTCATGTGTTAGCTGGATCAGGGCCTTCATTCTCCTTATTTTGGTTTTTGCTGTAACGAGTTTTGTACCATTCAGAGAAGATCCCACACCAGCAGTGGCATTTAAAAACCCAACATTCAACCTTCAGCTCGTGGTGACTTTTAATCGGAAGTTACAATAGCACAGATGTTCAAAGTAGTTTTACCACCTCTCAGCCTGATGATTGATTAAAATCATTATTTAATTGCCTTGATTTAAAAGTGCCCCACGCTGTCTGGGTCCAGCTCGGCCACATCTCCCTGGGTGGCTTCTGGTAAGTCGCTGACTCTCAAGTCCCCCATCTGGCACAAGTTCTACAGGCCAGATCGGACCATCCGTTACCCCCGCACAACCCCGGGGTGTAAATTAGGAGTAAGGTCAGACTCAGGCTCTGCTTTACCCAACAGCCTCCTGTCACACCCCTCTCTCCACCCCATCAGGGTGTAATTACCGTCTCCAGTGCAAGCTGTATCACCTCACTGCTAACGGCCAACCTGCAGCTCACCCCACCCTTCCGGCTCTCCACACCGTGGCCCATAGAGATGGCTGCATCTCCGTCACCTCTGGGCCCGAATCTCTCCGTTAAGCCATCTGCTACAAAACTACCCTCTGGGAGGCTGCAGCTTGACTTACAATGGGATTGTCTCCCACGGGCTCTCTGCAGGGCCTCGCCGGTTACAGTTCACCGGGGCCGGGAGTATTAACAGCATTTCAGTCAGCCACAGACTATTAAAGGCCGTGTTTTTGCAGAAGCAAAGGAGCCGAGCGGGATGGTCTCCTCGGAGACGTACACAATGTACTTCCACATCTGGAACATTAGCAATTATGTCCTATTTATTCAGGACTAATGCCTCCTGCTTAGCGGGGGCCTCGTAAAACTGTCTGACTGTATTTATTGAAATGGCTGCGTGACGGTGCGCCTCTCCAGCAGCCAGCGCTGCCAGCCTCTGCCAAAGGAACAGCTCCCGGTGCGCTCACCCAGCCCGGGGAACTCCGCCGTGTCCCTCTGCCCCTAGGAAACTGCACCGTGGAGTGACTGAGCCAGGCTCAGCCCCACGCCTCTGGACCATGGAGCTGCCCCCAGGCCTGGGGAAGGGAGAGCAGGCAGTGGCCTCCCGGCCTGTTCAGCCCTTGACCTCTCTGCTGGGTGCCCGGCCCTGGCCATGCACGGCAGTGGTTTTATCTGCCATGGGACCAGAGAGAGACCCACAACTGACATCGAAGGGTGTTTTCTACTCTCCCTGGTTCTCACGGCACCTATCGCTGGGGTATCCACATGTCTCCATGGATGGTTCTGCTTCTCAGGGCCTGCTCTGCAGGTCTGTTGTTCCCGGCCATGCCCTGGCAAGACCAACAGTGAAAGCACCATCGCGTGAGATGTTTGAAACCGGCCTGGATAAAACTCCGCATGGAGCCTTCACTACTGCATTGCTTGGAGGGGTGGGTAAAATGGACTTTTTTAGTTCTAATTAGTGACATGCTCTATCCATTACGGGGACCTCTCCCGGCTGGGAATTGAACCAGTGACCTGCAAGTCCCGAAGCAGCACGGAAGCGAAGCTAAAGATCTGCCCTCAGTAGTGGTAACCTCTGTGCCCTCTGTCCAGGCCTGTCAAAGCCACAAGAATGGAAGCATTGCCATGAATTGAAGCCAAATGAAGGTTGGTCTTCCTGAATTCTTCAGCGCCCAGGAACTAATCATGGAGCGGAAATGTGCCTAGCACAGCTGACAGACCTAAGGAGTTTGCTCTATTTAGCATATCGAAGAGACGGTTAAGAGGCGCCTTGATTGCGGTCTGTAAATGCTGACATGATGAGCAGATCTCAGATTGCAGATTGCTCTTCCATCTAGTAGCCAGAGGCAGGATGAGACCCGACGGCTGGAAGCTGAAGCTAGACAAATTCAGACTGGAACTGGGGTGCACTATTTCAACACTGAGGGGAATTCCCTTCGGAGCTCTGGACCCCAGGCGTTCTCCATCACTCGGGGCCGTTAAATCAAGGCCGACGGCTCTTTCTGAAAGATCCACTCTAGCTTAAGCACCAGTTATTGGACTTATGCAGAAATCAGTCGGGGAAGTTCTCCGGCTCATATTCTACAGGTCAGGCCAGATGAGCCAGATGCCTCTTCAGGGCTTTAAAGTCACCAATGTATCTTCGTTTTGCCTCAGACTAGCCATTAACTCCTCACTTAAGACAATGTTTTGTTAGCAAATACCCGTGTGGATAGAGGCAGGAGGGTGGGAGAGGCGTCTGCAAAGAACCAAGGTTCTTCTTGCTTGAACATGCCATTGCTACATCCTGCGCCACCCCACAGAGAGGAACCTGCTACCGGGTGCAATCTGTCATTCTCCTCTCTAGAGATTTTAATGCGAGCGCCTCGTTTTGCACCAGTGCACGTCAGCACTTCCCCTAGGGAACGACAAAGGGGATTCCCCTGTCTGGTGTAAATCTTTTTTTGCTCTGGACTGAAACTCCGTTTATGGCAAGGTCTCGCCCGGGGAGCGCTGTCAAATGGTCGTTTCACATGGGCACATGCAACTGGGTCACTGAAGCTGGCCATCGGTTTGCTCATGGGAAGTGCGGCCCCCGCTAGGAAAAGGGCTTTCCATTTTAGTTTGAAAAAGGACCTTGGCAAGAGATTGGTTTGAGCCAAACTGAGTGTTGTACCGAGGAGCAGGAGAAGATGTAACCAGTGGAGAGAGGAAGGTGAGGAAGCTGGTTCCCACGCCCTTCTTCTACTGTCTTTTGTCTTACTCATTTGGACTGTGAGCTCGTGGGGGTAGGGGCTGTCCCCTGCCGTGGGTACCTCTACACTCCAGCCCAGCTGCAGCACTGTGTCTGCACCGCTGTAGTGGAGACGCTTGCTGCAGTGACGGAAGCGGTTTTCCTGTCGCGGTGGTAAATCCACACCCTCGAGAGGCGGGAGCTAGGTTGACGGAATCGTTCCTCCAGTGACCTCGCGGCGGCTGCAGTGTGGCATAGCTCAGCTGAACGACAAACTCCTTTCCCCCATCCCTTAGTGACGCAGATCAGGCGACCTACGTTTTAGGTCGTGATGGGACCTGGATGTGCTATTGGATCCAAACACTAACGATGGGTGTATGGTGAAGGATCCAAAGAGTGCCCGGAGTGTGCAGATCTGCCTGCCACCACAGCTGGGCTTTCTATACTGCCCCCACCACCTGGTCAGGAAGGGCTCTTAGCTCTTCCCCTTTCATCAGGGCAACATTTGAAAACACAAGCTTTAGCACAGGGTCAAACTTTGGGCTTGCCACAATCCTTTCAGCTGGGCTCTTGAGCTTTTCTTTTGCCACCCCAGGTTGTAAATATCGCGATGTGAATTTACCGTTTGTAGCAAAGTGGCAGCAAGGATGACTCTGGGGTCAAGATACCAAAACTGCATTTCTCCAAAGGCAGAGACTTCAATGAGTTTAATCAAGAAAACCTTAGGAGCTGCAACGCTCCACATTACGGTTTGTTCCTTGAGTTACTGGAGGCGTCACAGGTGCCCAGATTAATCAAATGTTCAATTTCAGCTTCAAAAGGATCACTCGCAAGCGCCTCAACTAATCGGATTTATCCTAATCCAGCAAAGAGAAAGACACAAGCTGGCCGTGAAAGTTGAAATCAGGATGATTTCTGCTGGGCGGACTCACGCTTAGAGAAGCGGCGACTCTCTGTTCTAATGTTTCATCCAGGAACTGGCTCAGAGTTTGTACTGCGATCGAAACGCCTTTCCTCCTGCAGAATCGGAAAACCGTTTCTATGCCGTCTGTCGGAGTCACTGACCCCCCCCCCCATCCAAATGCAGCCACCTCAGATGGGACGGCAGCAGCTGTTTAGGCAGCAGCCAGCGATATTCACTCCAGAGGGATGGAACAAGTTAGCCAAATTAATGGTGACATCCGTACTCTTAACAGACAGGCTCCATATTTTAGCTGCCACTTCATTTCCATGGCGTTTCTGACAGACAGCACAGCGTAGGGTTCCAGTTTGGGTTGGACGTATTCCTGGAGGTTTCATCACATGACAAAGATTACTCTTTACTTCCTGGAGACTCCAGGACAATCCTGGAGGGTTGGCATCCCTACTATAAACCTCCTTCCTGGATTAGGCCCCTGAAAGCCCTGGATTTCCATTGGCGGTCTCCAAATCTTGGCTCCATCTGCCTCTCCCAGCTCAGCAGGGCAGTTCTGAGCAGCCTCAGGTGGGGTGGCTACGAGTGTAATTTGGACAGGACTTTCCTTGCCTCCTCCCGTCTCTGCCCCCGAGTCCCCAACCCAACCCCCGAGCCTCTCTCTTCCCTGCTAACAGTCGTGCACAGCCAGTGCAACAGGGAATCCTTTGGAGCCCCAGGTGGGAAGAGCTACGCACTAGGGAGCTTTCCAAGGCACTTTCCAAGGCCCGTGAAATCAACCTGGGGGGAAGGTAGCGGCTTTGCTGGGGGTTAGTGCTCCAGGAGAGAACCCTGGGCTCCGTCCCTGGTCACACCTGTCAGAAAACCGCCACAGACACCAGAGAGGAGGCTGCCAGTAAGGGAGAGGTGCAGGGAGGGGGTGGCCGTGCCCAGACCAGGGGGAAGGAGAGGAGACTGACTGGGAGGTGTGTCAGAGCCACCACCCGCGGAGGGCAGTCTGTAACCAGCAGAGGGTGTCAGGCCTCACCAGGGGCCGGCAAAAGCGAAGGACCACTGAACCCGATTACAACACAGCTGTCTAGAGAAGTGAACAGCTGGGAAACAAGGGCAGGTCAGCGACTCAGCAGTGTCACCTGTGGGCACGGAGTCTACAGGCACAACCTTGCTACCCAGATTGTTCTTCAGCCATCCCCGAAAGCCAACTGCACAAACTAACCCCAAACTTGCCACCTTAAAAGGCTCATCGGAGAGAAAACACAACCCCTCTCTGCTCCATTAGCAGTTACAGCTAGGGAAAAAAAAAAAGCCTGTTTGGAAAATCAAACAAATAAATGTGCTTCATTGGGGTTGCTAAGCAAATATCAGCTACTCGGGGCTCCAAGGCCATGTTTGCTATGAATAAGCAAACACCATACTGCTCACAGTACCTGCAACAGCAGGGAAACCAACCTGCGCAAGGAGCGGGAGAGAGCATTCACTGGTCAGAGTGACACGCCAGGGCAGCGTGGGAAGGAGGGGTGTGGGTGGGGGGGGGTGAATGTGTGAAACCCCGAGGTTAAACAACAGCTGCAGCGGGACGCAAAACTCTGAACTGTGCTGAGGTGGGAACAGTTCCCAAAATACCCCACCAGCCTACTGGAAATGCAAAACCAGCTCCCAGAGAGCTGTCCACCTGTGGGCTGCCCCCTGCAACCGCAGGACCCCGTCTTGGCCACAGACTAGGCCCTGCAGCCTGGAGCTCTCCATCTCCTCTGGCCTTTCCCCCCAGCCCTGCTCCACTCCAGGTACCTTCTTAAGCTTCCCAGCAGCCAGGCCTGTCTAGCTCCACAGCTAGAGGAGATTCTCTGTCAGCTCCTGGCTTCCCTGGCCTTTATATGGCTAGCTGGGTTTGTTGGGGGCATGGCCCCCATCTGAGACTGCCTCCCAATCAGCCCAGCTTTGCCCTTACTCTAGCCCTCTCCCAGGGCTGTTTTAAGCCCTTTTAGGCCGGAGCGGGGTGACCACCCCGCTACAAGGCCCCAGGGGAAAGGAGGAGGATTCCCCCCTGACCCCAGCTGTTTATCACCTCCCCATTGAAGCAAGAGGACTGATTCTCATGGCGATGGGAACTACACCCAGATGTGGAAGGCAGGAAGCATCCCTTCTCTCACAGAGGTTCCCAGAGGCACCCCTCTCCCCAGAGAGCTTGCTTTTATTCAGCTCACCCTTCCCGCTCTCCTGCCATCCGGAGATCAAGTTGGCAGCAGCTCTCCCCTTCTGCCTCTGAGGGACAGGTCACAGAACCACCCAGGGCTTCATATTTCCATCACGCTCAGGGATTTTACAACCATGAACGGGCCTGAATGTCTGTGGACTTCAAATCCACGGGGGTGAAATGCACCAGCTCCAGTGGCACCTTGTAACACCGCAAGTCCCCAAACACACAACAGTGGGGCCATTAAGAGACAATAAATGAGACATATGTTCCGGAGTTCACCGCCTCACCCATAAAGCGGGCTGCGGTAAATTACCAGGTACATGTTTCCCAGCCCGTGTTGTAATTACATAGAACATAAATTAGCTGCTCAAGTTAACCTGTCACCCCCCTTCACTCACTGCAGAGAGAAAATGTTAACTGTCAGCCCTCTCGAACATCTGCAAAAATAGAAACCCTTGGAATAAGACAGTCAAGATTAACTGTATCTATTTAAGTGATCGGAGCTCATGTTATAGTAACACCTTGTTTTCTAGTATATTTTTGGTTAATAATTGAAAATACATTTAAAGCCCTAATTCAGTATTTGTCCAGCGTCAGGAGGAACAAAATATTAGCCAGGGGGGTTGAGTAGACCACTGAATTTTTCTGCAGAGTCTCAGCTTTCATTGAAAAAGATAAGTCTAGTTAGTTTGGTTGCAAAGAAAAACTTTAAAAATGTGACCTCTTTGAAAATGATCCTGGGGTGTCTGAGTTTGCAGAGAGCCTGAAACAATAGCTGTGAGGTATGAACTGCCCGTTGGGTACCCACTGACTCAATGGGTGCTAACTCCGATGCTCTTTAGAGTGTGAACAATTACTATTTGCTCAAAGCACGTAATGAAGGAGGGGAAGGGTTCTATCATAATGGCAGGAGTCAGCAGACGGTGATGGTGCTGTTATAAATAATACAGGGCAGGAGTGAAGGGGGGGGGGGGACACAATTGGTGTCATTTTCCTGCAGGGAGAGACAGTTTTCAAAGATTCGCCCTCAATTATGGGATTAAAATGATTTGCCAACATCCCTTTAACCCAGAATAAAGAAAACACAAATGCCTTTGGATGCAAGCACCCTGCCTGCTAGAGAAGACTCTGTTTTCCACTTGCTGCATGTCTGTGACTAATATTAACGAGTGTGACGCTGGCGCATCAAGGACAGGTCGCAAGGATTAGTTAGTGCTTCACAGCCCTCCAAAGACCCACCACACTAGACACACGCTGAGTGGTGGGACGGTTTGTGGATGCTACAGAAGAGGGGCTGAGCACGGCGGAGAAAGATATGCTGGGGCGGGGGGCGGGAGGGACATGACATTTTCACCCTCCCCCCTCCCATCGGGGATGGCTGCATTTCCCTGGAGTGAAATGGGTCTCTCCTTTGGGAATGTCATTTACTCTCATGTTCTAGCTGCTGCTCACTGATAACCTGTGATTAAAGGATAGAGGGCGAGAGGCCACATTGCCAGTGGACTCTAGGGGCCACGAAACCGAACCTGTCAGCGCAGAGAGCGTTATAACCCAGCAGTTCTGAACCTGCCGCTCTGAGAAATACCAGCAACACCAACCCGACTGCAGTGAGGTCAGAGCCAGGAAGAAAGGAAGAAAAGCCTCTGGCAAAGCAAAGCATTCTTCTTGTGGCTAATTACACAATCTTCCCAGCTGGTTTTGCTAGAGGTGCTTTCTAATCCCCATCCTCTTTTCTTCCCTTTGACCAGCAATGGAAAAGAAGGTCTTGCTCTGATTTATAGCAAGGAATTCAGAGAGTGGATGTGTGCACATATCGAACTTCAGCCCAGCATGTAATCAATCTTACGACTCCTGTATCAGAATTAGCCAACCTGCGAAAGCTTCAGAGCCTTCTCTTGTCCCTTGAGAGGCAAGAATAAAGCAGCTGACACCATGAAGCAGACCAAGGGTCCCTCTAGTCTCCTATTGTACAGAATCAGATCGTTTGATCCCTCTGATGTGTTAACAGCCTCCTGCAGAAGGGAGCAGAATACCGGCCGGGCAAGTATGGTCCTGCCACATCAGAGCACATCAAATCTCTGGTTAGTCTACAACCCTGGCTCTGAACGGGGAAAACGCTGGATTCTTCAGAGGATGGTAAACACCTCCCCCCCCCCTATAATCCTATATTGTGCCGAATCATGCCATACTCCAGTACATCAGAAAGGGACATTTTCCCTGATCCCAGCATGTGGCTACACAGGTTGAGGAACACAAAGTACCTAAGAGACACCCCAAGTACTTTTGTTAATTTTTCTCAATTTTACTGTGACACTAAGCCCCTTATTCTTCAGAGAGAGATGGGTAGGATATGATTATGGCATAACTAAGATGTGTTTTTTGCAAGATGGGGCACGTGAGATCTCATTGGGAAGGTCAGGATGTACTGACTATGACTAACCGATTTGTAGGCAGGTATCATTTTGTATCTGAAGTTAGGAATACTGTCTATGCCTCTATTACAAATGTGTTTACACCCGGAGAACGCCCACTAGACAGAGTGCAATCAGCCAGGGAAGGACCAGTAGGGAAAACAATAGGTCTTTGAAGATGCTAATCTCTCACCGGGTGAGAATTTGCTACTTATAAACAGTTTCTTTAGCATATTAAGCTTAGTTTGCATTCTTGTTTTATTTGCTAGGTAATCAGCTTGGATCTGTTTGTTATCCCTTATAATCACTTAGGACTTTATTAAGTACAAAAAGATAGATTCTATCTCATAGAACTGAAAGGACCTTTAAAGGTCATCCAGTCCAGTCCCCTGCCTACACTAGAAGGACCAAGTATTGTCCCCTGATAGATTTTTTGCCCCAGATCCCTAAATGGCCCCCTCAAGGATTGAACTCACAGCCCTGGGTTTAGCAGGCCAATGTTCAAACCACTGAGCTATCCTTCCCCACCCCAATAGTCAATAGGTAGGAAAGGCAAGAACAGTCAACCAACCAGCAGAGAGCTGCTATTTTCATTCTGGAGTGGACAAATATTTAAGTCAGCAGGTGACTATTTTGTGTGTTTATGGTAATAGGGAGAGAGCCGCAATAATCAGCCCCATTGACAAACATGGAAGGTTACTAATAAACAGCACAGCCACATGGTGCCAAATATTTTCATCGTGAAATGCCAGCACATTGTCCGCTGCACTGCCGGGGCCTCGGGGCCCAGTAGGGGCAAGGGAGGCGGGGAAAGGCAGTGTCTATTTCAGAAGAGCTCTCCTATGGTGGGTGACATGGTGCCCAATCCAGCACGCAGCCAGGGTCTGGCTACTAGCCCTATCCCCTGTCCAACCCCACCTTCAGCGCAAGTCTGAGGCTGCAAGCCCCAGCCCCCAAGAGAGCAGAGAAGGAATGACCGTGGCCCTGTTGTCTCTCCTTGCTAGTCAGCAGAGCTGGCCCCATTTAGGGGGGTGTTTGTGAGAGTAACACTCCAAAGGGCATCATGGCCTCAGAGGATAACGGCCTACTACCGCTCCCCGCCAGTGGAGTTACTTCCTCAGCTCCAACGGCAGAGGTTGTGCTTTTGTTGCTGAAGGTCCAGGACCATGACAGGGGTTGGAGCTGAGCCAGGCTGTTCTCAACCTGCAGCAGGAGCCCCTAGAGTGCTGAACAGACCAGGAGCCTGGATCTTGAAAACCCGTCACTAGCTGTTTGGAGACCTGCTATTAACAAGGTGCAGGCTGTGGAGACAGCGCACGGTGCAGGACACGGGGCAGTCTCAGAAGGAGCCATTTCCAGGGGAGCGTCTGCCCAACAGATTTTCCACAGTGTTTAACGCCCCGTGGAGCCACCCGCGGATAATCCCAGCCAAGCCCGGAGCCGGAGCCGCCCCTCTCTCGCCGCTAGACACGGTTCTGGTCTACTCTGGCAGAGCGGCAGGCAGAGCCGAAGCACAGCGGCGACTGAACCCTTCGCGGAGGGGAACCTCAGTGTCCCACCTCCCCCGCCGGGAAGATCCGCAAGACAGGCAGTGAGCCCAGCTGAGCGCTCCTGCCTCTCTAGCTGGCCGGGCACTAGGTCGGTGAGCTGGGGGTGTGCCAACAGTGCTGGCTTGGAACCCCCCCCCCAGGGGTTTGAATTCTCTCCCCAAAGCAGCTCCCACACCCCGGGGGGACGGGCTGGAGGCAGGACCTGCCTGTCTGACTGCTGCACCTGGATTCCTCCCTACTGCCCCCCCCCCCGTCTGGGGCAGGAATGAGCAGGACTGGGAGATGTGGATCATCATACCCAGTGCTGATCACCACGCAAGTTACTTGCGTAGATTGCCAAGCCGGTTCTCGGGAGAAGAGGCGTGCAGTGTTCTTAGGGAGACAGCTCTATACACACCCTTTCCCATCAGACGCCTGTATCTGAATGGAAGACATGCTCCCCCGCTGCTCCCGCTACCCAGCAGCAAGCGCCGATACTCTAGTGAGTCTTTGGTGTCAACAGAATCAGTCTCCTGGTAACCAAACTGAGATTGTTTCTTTTACAAGCTCCAGAGCGTTGCACAGAAATCTCCGCGTCTCGCAAGGTCCTAACTGTTCACAGTAATTTATTCTAAGTGCACTTGTCTCTGGAATGCACGCTGAGAACAAGCATGCAGAGAGCATAACAAGCACTTGCTCAGGACTAAAGACCGAGTCAGTCACTCACATGGATAGCAGGAGGCATCAGAAGACTTGGCAGTACAGAGAAGCACACAACATTCGAGCTTCTGCTCAAGTGCCTTCTAATTCTTGAGGTAACAAAGTCCTGTGGCACCTTAAAGACTAACTGTAAAGTTTTGAAGCATAAGCTTTCGTGGGCTAATATTAGCCCACGAAAGCTTATGCTTCAAAACTTTATAGTTAGTCTTTAAGGTGCCACAGGACTTTGTTACCTCTGCTATTCCAGACTAACACGGCTACCTCTCTGATTCTAATTCTTGAAGACTCTTGGGTCTACAAAAACAGGCTCCAGATCTTGCCAGAACTTCTTTCTTCACGTCTGGCCAGAATTAGCACAATAGCCGCCTGTGCCCGGTAATCCAGACTTCGCCCTGCCACGCCAGACTAGAGCCCGGAAAGGCTGAGGCAGCAGCCAAAATAATAACTGCTGAAAATAATGAATCAGACTTCAGAAAGGTTTGGACTGAAGAGCTTAGTGTGAGCTGCAGGGAGGTGAGAGTTGTCCTGCTTTATGGGACCTGGTTCACCAACCCTGCTCCTAACATGAGGCAGAACAGACCAGCCAATAGGATCTTATAAACACTGCAAAACAATTCTAGGATGCCATCAACACCAACCAACCAACCTACAAACAACAACTCAAGGAACACAAAGTATTTTCCTTAAATTCTCATCACATTCCACATGGGACCTGAACGTATCCAACTTACTTGGATGTTGTCAAATGATGCTCTGTTTGTAACATCGTACAGCAGTAACAAAGCTGTGGAGAGAGGAAAAGACAATTAATGCAAGTAGTTGCTCACTGAATGGTCAAAGGGTTTTTGTTTGTTTGTTTTGCTATCTACAGCAAGGTGTTTTCAGAGCGATGAAACTGAATGCTGAGAAATGCAAAGTAATGCACACTAGAAAACATAAGCCCAACTGTACATGGAAAATAATGGGTCTATAATTAGCTGTTAGCACTCAAGAAAGATCCTGGAGTCATGTGGATAGCTCCCTGAAAACATCTGTTCAACAAGCAGCGGCAGTCAAAAAAGCCAACAGAATGTTGGGAACCATTAAGACATAAAATCTCATAATGCCACTGTATAAATCCATAGTATGCCCGCACATTTAATACCGCGGGCACGTCTGGGCACTTCAGCTAAATATATATATTAGAATTGGAAAAAGTAAAGAGACCCACAACAAAAGTGATTAGGGGGATGGAACAGCCTCCATGTAAGGAGAGCTTAAAAAGACTGGGGCGCCGTATCTCACCCAAGAAATCAATTCTCTGAAAGGGGGGTGAGCTGCTTTGCCTTTCTCCAGCACTGTTCATCGGTACATCTAATATTGCCTTGAGACTGTTCAGGGAGCCAAACTTTACAGAATAGAATTATGTCCCAGTTCCTCTAAAAGTCTACGCTCCATTTCTGTGACTGAGAACAAGAGCTACAGTAGAGAGGAATAAATGAATAATAACCTGTGTAAGTCACTAACTCGTGATTTCAAATTCCACACCAAGTGACAGCAAATGTTCTCCTAACGCACTGGCTGTCATCAGAGCAAAGCAACTAGAACATTATCCCCTACCCGGCTGCACTCGGAACCGTTCACAGTGAAATAGTGACACCCAAAGCCAAATCCTTACTCAAGACATAGGCTGATGGGGAGTTTTGCCAAGAACCACCTGCATGCCAGCAAAGCGCCAGAACCACAGGTACGTGATATGCCAAGGCAAGGATGATGCCTGGGATATTAGCTTGGCATGTTTCTTGCAATGCACCGTGATCTCTGCAGGTCTTCCATTGGCTACGTCTGATCCTTGTCTTTTCACCAGCATGGGGCCCTCTGCACACGAATACGCTTAATTCCTGGAACCGTCCCCCGAGAGCACACTCTGTCAAATAGGATGTAGGTGCTGACTAACATGTGGACTGTTTAGAAGTCAGAGGGATTGCTCAGTGGGGGAAGGTTAATCTTCATTTCACAGAAGGGAAAGCGTCTGTAAATATCACTGGGTTGCAAAGGAAGAGTTCCAGTTTGCTGTGATCAATGCACTTAAAGCCAGCTGGCTTTTCTCCAAAGGAAGCACGCCTGAGATACACCTAACAGCCGGAGGCACTGAGACAACACTAAGCACACAGCCTGCCACTCCACTGGCTTGGGGACGTGAACTTCTCAGCTCTCAGAAGCCAAGCAGTCAGCTCTGCTCTGAATGTGGGTGGATAACCTGCAAGGAAAACAGCAGGAACCATAGGAAATGGTGTTTGGCACTCAGTAAATCAGTGCTGCTGTGCAAAAGATTGGGGGTTGTGGTGGATAATCGGCTGAACAAGGGCCCCCGGTGCGATGTTATGGCCAAAAGAGCGTGGGATGCATCAATAGGGGAATCTTGAGTAGGAGCAGAGAGGTTATTTTACTTCTGCATTTGACACTGGTGCAACTGCTGCTGAAATCCTGTGTCCAGTTCTGGTGTCCACCGTTCAGGAAGGAGGTTGATGGATTGGAGAGGAGAGGACTCAGAGAAGAGTCATGAGAATGACCAGAAAACATAACTTACAGTGATAGACCCCAGGGGCTCGATTGATCTCTGTGGCAGGGCAAGGGTAAAAACCCTGAGAATGCCCTGCCCCTGCAAGCTAAGCCCTGCTTGGGGATAGCAGGGCCAGGGGCCGATGCAGGAAGCAGCCTGCAAGAAGCCCAGCTGGAAGCCTTAACGAAGGCTAGCTCACAGCCCCTGGCTGGAGAGATTGACCACAGCTGGGGCAGGGAGCAGAAAGGGTTAGAAAAGCCCTGACTCAGGGGCAGTCGAGGAGGCTAGCCAGGCAGGAGGACAGGGGGTACCTAGCTCTGTCTCTGCTGGGGGATACAAGCCTCGAGGGGCCAGAGGACCTGGGGAGAGGTCTGTGAGGGGCCTGACGTTGGGGACGTGGGGACTTTGAAGGCACTGTGAATACAAGACCGCGGGTGAAGCAACAGAGGAGTGTCTGCTAACCTTTCTTTGACCAGCCTAAGCACGGGGCACAGGGACTAGGGGAAGGAAGCCTGTGCCGCCCCGTGACAATCTCATTTAACAAAGAGAAGGTTAAGGGGTGATTTGATCACAGTCTATAAGTACCTACATGGGGAACACATAGTTAATAATGGGCTCTTCAGTCTTGCAGGGGAAGGTCTAACGTGATCTAATGACTGCAAGCTGAAGATACACAAATTCAGACTGGAAATAAGGCATGCATTTTTAACAGCGAGAGTAATTAACCACTGGAACAATTTACCCAGGGCCATGGTGGATTCTCCATCACCGACAATTTTGAAACCAAGATTGGATGTTTTTCTAGCAGATCTGCTCTAGGGGCAGGTCTCTGGCCTGTGCTATCCAGGAGGTCAGATTCGAGGATCAGAATGGTTCCCTTCTGCTTGGGTGATTCCATTTTCCTCTCTTCGATCCCTCTGCAAAGACCTGGGACTCTCCTTCGTTTCTTCCCCGAAATGTTGAGCAATGGCTGCGTTCCCCCCAGCCTCCCCCGAGATCCCTGCCTCTACCGTTTGTCAAGGGGTTTTGGGTCGTCCCCAAGGAAAGGAGCTCCCTCCACGTCTGTTGACATTACTACAGCTCATTTCACTTGGAGCAACAGGAATCACCCGTTCGGTAACCATCTCCCCGGAGGGGCCCGCCGGTGTCTCCTCTTCTCTTGATAGATCCAGGACGTTCCCGTTCCCTTCCACTGGAGCTCCCTGGGCAGAACCGGAAGAGAAGGGGTCGGCCTGGAGATTTCTTAATGGAGGGCAGGAGATGCTCTGAGGGAGGAAACTCCCAAAGGGAGAGCGTACCAAACCACAACAGGTCCTTCCAGCTCTAGCCCTATTGGCGGTTAGTTACCGCGGAGATTTCGTCACTACAGAATGGTACGAGATCTGGCGTCGGAGACCCCCAGGCAGGGGGGCTGGATCTAGGGGGGTGGCTTGAAGGAATACCGGCAACTGCTTGCCTGGTTTCCATCAAATATGGGGTTTACTGTTCTGTTCACTGGCTTTCAGCACCCCAACTCTACAAACTGTTCCATCCCCCTGCCCACAGCTTCCCTCTCACAACCGCTGCTCACGGGAAACAAAACGCAGTGAGTCCAGAGTGTTTAAATAACTCCACACACCCCCTCCCGCAACGCTCAGAATTCCAGGCGTTGCAGTGGAATTCCTGTCCACTGCCTCAGTTTACCTTTTACCAGAAACCAGGAGGGGAAAGTGACGGTAACACAGAGCTGACTGGACTCGTCACCGCCCAGCCCGAGCAAGGAGCAGAAACTCAAACAGCGGCAACAGGGACCAGCAAGGAGCATGACACTCCGTGGGGATCCATGAGTGTCATGGAACTAACAAGACATTCTCTTGACACTGTCCCTTTAAACTCTCTCTTTCCCCACTAGAAAGAAGCAAGCGCAGAGAAGCTCTTACCGTGGGCGTCTCGGTAATAGGCATGTGTGACGCTGCGGAACCTCTCCTGCCCCGCGGTGTCCCAGATCTGAAAGAGGCAAAGACAGGAAACCATCAGACATAATGCAAACTGCTCACACCAGTCCAGGCTGCTCTGGGAGCCGGGAGGATCCACCGGGCTCCTTTGTTTGCCTTTTAAAGACGTTCCATTTCTTTTATGTTTAAAATGAATTAAAGGGGAAGGGCTAGACAGAGCTGAGCTGAGGCCTCCAGAGACATAAGGGAATGAGGACTTTGGAAGTCTCCTGTTTAGTCCCATGTTGAAAGGGACCTGCAGTCCCCAAATCATCCCTGCACCAGTGTGCTCTCAAGATGGCAGCTTCTGATTGGACTGCTAATTATTGTTTAATGCTACTATAAAGTTACCCCTTTTGACTCAAGTGGTTAGCCAAAAATTTTGGGTCCTGTGGGTTGGTCCAGTTAGAAATTATGACGACACATCCTTTGTAAAGAAACAGGATTGCATCAAAGAAACACCTGGTTCAAAGTTCTGTTTCTCTGAACACAGCAGGAGATCACGTCTTTGTTCATCGCTCCAAGCCTCTTTCAGACAACACTCTGCCCAAAAGCGCTCGCTCCACTTTTTCCAGTGCCACACTCCCCTGGTGACCACTCTTGGCTTTTCTGTCGCTTCTCTCTCAGCTTCTCTGGTCTTTCTGGTGCTTTCTCAGACACACACGCCTTCACCGTGAGCCCCCTTTGCCCAAGTACCTTTGCTGTGGGCCCCCTTTGCCCAAGTACCTTTGCTGTGGGCAGTGACATGGGTCCATGGGGAGGGGGGAACCGGGACGCTCCCGGCAGCCCGCCCGCGGCGGGGAGGGGGGAACCGGGGCGCACATTCGCCCTATAAGACGCACCAACTTTTCCCCCCCTGTTTTGGGGAAGAAAAAGTGTGTCTTATAGGGCGAAAAATACGGTACTTCTTTGCTAGGTGTTGGCCACAGGCAGGGTCTGGTTCACTCATGCTATCACCACAGGCTACTCGTTCCATGGCTCCATCCTTCCAAGAGAAGTACCATGGAAAATGGTCCACTCAGCTCCTCATGGCTTCATGTCCTGCCAGGCCACGTACCGCAAGCTGAGGTGACTCATAGCTGGGAGTTCAGCAGTCTGCTCACATGTGAGCAATGCCAGCTGTCAGAGCAATGGAGGAAACATTGCGGGTTTCAGCAACGAGGGGAGAAAAATTAAGAGCCAACCAGCTAGTCTTTTGGAAAATAAATATAAAATCCAGTGACAAGGTGCACTCCTGAGAAAATGACTTTAACGTTTCATTTCAACAACAATTCACGGTCTGATCTATTCGCACATGATTAATTCGCAAGAGGGGGATGTTTGTAGGGCTAAGAATAGAAAAAGTGACAAGTGCAATAAATATTTAAGAGGCACGTCACCATTCTTCAGCATGTCTGAATACCGAAATGATGGCATTTGACAAATGGCCGACAATGCACCCTTAATCGAAAATCCATTGGATGGATGGATGTGTGGGGACCCACTAATTGAATTGATCAGTTTTTAATGCAGTGATGTGTTCACACAGAAACACACAATCCTGTTGGGAGAAAAGGAGAGCTAATGTTATTAGTTAGCTTTCGGCACAGTGGGCACAGAACACAGCCAGATCTTGGGGGAATTACAGCATCTCAGATGCTTTTGGAACTGAAAATGTTGAGTTGAGATATCACAGGGCCAGGATGGGCCAGGGGACTGGGTAACAGTGTCTTTCACCTCAAGGGTCTTGTCGGCACCGGGAATTAGCCTGAATTTCAGCCATTGGAATGCACCACCATTGCAGACAAGGCGTGATTTCGACCAGTGGAACCCTGGTTTCTATTTTGTTCTACACAGGTTCTTATACCAAAAGCTTATCACCATAATATCTCAACATCTTCCAGTAGTGTATTAAGCAACATGACTACACATGTTTGTTCTCTCATTTTCTCCCTGGGGGAGAAGTGGGTACAATGGAGTGTCTTGATTCGGTAGAGTTTTAAGGTCTGGCTTTCTGTTTTTCAAGGAGGGATAGTCTCCAGCAGTTTCAGTTGTGACTTTCCTTGTCTGCATGGGAGCAATAAAATCCGCAGCTGATGCCAAGTAGATCCAAGATCCAAGTAACTGGTTTGAGTTGGGGCTGTGTCCAATCAGAATTGATTCTCACCCAGTGGGGGTTCAGCCGCCATGTGAAAAGAGCTGCTAGGTTTGGACCAGTGTCCCCAGCAGAAGGATAACCAGCAGCGAGGCCAAGGAGGCACCTCTCCTTCCTTCCCCAAGCGACCCCTCACAATCAGGCTTGAGGGGCATTCGCAGAGAAGGCAGGGGAAGCTTGCACCTCGGCCAGATACGCTGTACTTGTTCAATGGTGCACAGAGGCTTGTCTCCAGAGCTGCCGTTCAGCAGGGCTGAAAAAAATTCCCACTAAAGTGATTATAAAGATAAAGAAAGAGGGAAATAGTCACAGAGAGGAACTCGTGCAAAATTACAGCTGCCAAAGCTATTTCGCGAACTGCTGCTCCCCGGGGTGTGGCTGACGCCGTGTTTGGTGTTACATGTTGCTGATTTCATTACCCTGCAGCACATGTTCGAAAGTCGCGTGCAGGCGGGAGAGAGCACTCTGGTACGTCCCTCACATCGCTGCAAAACTCCAGATTCCCTGGGGAGACCGTATGCTGGGGAACCGTGTTAAGAAAGCCCAACCGCTACGAGAACCAACCTTGCAGGGAATTCTTCAGCCGGAGCAGAGCGGAATTCACTTCCACTACATGAGGTCAGAGGTCTGCGGTGCCTTTCTCCGCCAGCGGACTTGTTGGGATGGTCTCCTGGTCTGTGCTGCGGTGGCGACGGGGGAGGTGGGGTGTCACTTTTTAAATAGCAGAGGCCTAATTAGCCCCAACTCCTAGATCCTTCTCAGTAGAGCTGCTGCCACACGAATTCTCCCCATTCTGTATTTGTGAATAAGGTTTTTCTTCCCTAAGTGCAGCACCTGACATTCATCTTTGTTGAATTTCATTTTACTGTCTATAGCCCAGTTCTCCAATGCATCAAGATCCCTCTGAATTTTAGCTCTATAGTCCAAAGTGTTGGCAACACCCCATCTTAGTGTCATCTGCAAATGTGATCAGCATGCTCTCTAGTCCTACATGCTGGTCATTAATAAAGATGTTAAACGACCTAAACACGCGATCCTTCAAAACTAAACCCAATCCAAACCAACGTGTTGGTTCTTTCCTTTCTTTTTTTTTTGCAGGTGCAGAAAGATTTCATGACACCCTCGATCAATTGTGGGTATTTATAGGGTTCTAGTTACCAAAGCCAAAAGCACAAAGCCCCACAGCAAACAAGCTGACATGGACAAGGTCAGGTTCATGCAGAGCAGATGATCGCGGGTCAGGGACTTACCTGCAGCTTTACCTTCACTGCATCCACATTTAAGACTTTATTCTGAAAGAGAAAACAGAAGAATGATGAGAACATGTATCCTCTGTACAGAACAGATTTAGACAGTTACAACAGCAGTGGCTTTGCCCCATCTTGTTTTATTAGTTTGTATGGAACTGACCAACAAATACTTAAGATTTTCCCGGGTAACCGTCCCACCTCCGTATTGTATCGATTAAGAACAATGGCCTTTCAGTTATGCAGCCCCTTTCATCCAAAGCACTTTACCAACTAACACCTGGAGAGAGATCACTGCAGCCAGTGCTGGGGAAGAACACAGCAACGGTTTAGCAGTGTACATCAACCCCACACAAGAATGGAGAGACAACTGTCAATAGGCAGAATGTAATTGTTCAGAGTGGAAATTAGCAGGGCACGGAGGTTAGTGAGCCGTAGGAAGGTGGTCAGCAGTCAGGACCTTCATTGTTCAACCCCTCTGAAAGACTGTTCCTGCCGGCACATTCTGGGAGTTGGGTTCTGGGTGGACCCATTGCTCTCGCACCTCTGCTCCCCAATCTCCAAAGGAGCGATCATACCAAACTTCTTCGTTGGGGGGATTCAATCATTACACATTCGTCCCGTGCTTTGTGTGTGAGACAGCACACGCTAGAGGGCATTCAAAGCACCACCAGCAAATACATCCACATTACACCAGCTTTCAGCCCACACAGGATTGTCAGATTTGATCCTCAAGAAGGTCCTTGTGGTCACAACAGGGAGGTTTTCTTCCATTCCTGGTAAGCCTGCTAGTTCTGATTTCCGGGATCCTGCCCCAGCCCCGGCCCTACAGCACAGTCTATGGTGTTAACGCACAATATAAACTCATGGCTAGAAACAAGGGCACAACCGGCAGAGGCTGCATGTGCTTTGCTGGGGTGTCGCACCGGGGAAGATACAGAGATGTGCACCATATGGGGGAAAGAATTTCTCCCGATTCCAGCTGCTAATCAATTTCTGCCCTGAAGCATGAGGCTGGGGAGTCTTGGTAGCCGCTCTCCTAGCTGCAGGTGTTATTTTTTATTCATAAGTGCTCAGGCACTTGTTTAAAAAACTTCCTATGTTCTATAAAAATCATCCGTGGAAACAATTTCTATTGTGGTGCAACTCGAAGATCATTTTCAATGTCAATGTCTACGGCAAGGTATAAAGATTTGGCTATTTAAAAATCCAGTATCACCGGTGTTCTGACTGGAGGACCTCTGGCAATAAATTAATGAGCTGCAGAATGCTGTGTTAATGGCTTTAGAAAGATACAGCCAATTACTTACAATATCCAGTTAGTAACCATACTTAGAAACAAAAATCACTTCTTTTCCTGCCAATTTTGCTTCTTCTTCAAACACAGAGATGCTCTCTCTCACACACACACCTTCACACTCTCACACCATCCTTTTTGTTCATTTTGTCTGTGTTCTAGATGATTGGACAATACAAAAATCATTAAGAAAACGACTCTCTGCACTATCCCTCCATACTGCCCTTGTGCTGGATAGAACTGTACAGAGATGAAGGATGGGCCAGAGATCATGGTGCTAGCTCAGGAATCAAAAGACCTGCGTGACTTGGGACAAGACAGGAAATCTACCCCGTCCCGCAGACAGACTGGGAATAACAGCACAGCCTCCCGGGGCGCAGGGAGGACGACTGAGGTGCACAGGTGCTCTGGTGCCCGCGGTAGATAAACATGCCAAGCGGAGGGTGGACCAGAGTTGCTGCTGCCTGTTATCTCTGCGCTGATGAGCAGCAGCTCCTCTCTCCTCCTGACCCGCAGGTTAGCGACACCTTCCCCGCCCGCCCCTTAAACAAACGTTATTGCTGTGCACTACAGCAGATGGGCTGCATTATCGCTATCCATTTTTTACCGCTGCATCCTAGCAATTAACGAGCCTCTAATGCTCCTATTTCCGTTTTATGGCCGTCCCTGCTGCTTCCACCCTGAGCCGCGCTGATAACCAAATCAACAAACCCATCACAACTTCATCTCCACATCTAGACTGCCTGGAGGGAAGACACCACACAGCAATGGGGGCAGCTCACTTGGAGACAAGCCCTGCAATTCTGCTTCTCTTTGGCTGCTATGCAGTTGCAAGACAAATCCTAGAGCGCCTGCTATTGGCAGATCACTTCTGGGGCACAGGGAGAGGGGGAGGGCAGAAGCTCCCCATTAGAGGTCTGATAATCAACCACACCCTATGAAAAATACTAATACCTAAGAGAGACTCTCCTTCAGTATCCAGAAAAACATGGTCAAAATATCTTTGTCTCCACAGTATGACTCTGCACTGATCTGGCACCTTAAAATCCCATTGGGCCCGCAGGAAAGCGGCTGGGGAAGTCTCCTTATTGAAAAATTGGGTAGAATCAGCAAAGAGCTTCAAAAAGAATTCAAAACCCAGACAACTGCAAGGCTCAACCTACGGAGTTTATCCACGAGACAGCTAAGGTGACCGGATCACAGGCCGTAAGTACCTCCACAGCGAGAGAATTTCGCAGAAGGTTCTTTAATGTCGCGGACACAGGCTGAGCCAGATCAAAGGGCTGGAAACCCAAAGCTAGACAAATTCAGACTAGACATAAAGCACAATTTTTTGATCGTGAAGGTAACTAATTACCAGAATGACTTCCCAAGGGCTGGTGTGGACTTTCTGTCCTTTGAAATCTCTGAATCATGAATGGATTTTTTTGGGGTGAAGTTCCATCTAACTCAACCAGAAGTTATGGGTTGATGGGTGAAATTCTATGCCTGGGGTGTGCAGGAGGGCAGACAAAATTATCATAATGGTCCCTTTATGGCCTTAACCGCTAGGAACAAATGAATCTATAATGAAATCCTGACAGGCAAAGACACACCGGAGCAAAAGGCTAAAACAGTCCATAGACTGAGAATGTCGACAGATTTTATTTAAATTTATAATAAAACCATGCAAAAACCCCCACATCGCTATTACTCTGGGCACCTTTGACTGCTAGCACAGCGCCTAGAAGCTGCCCCATTGCACTATGCACTGCAAATCAAACACACAGCAAGAGACAGCCCCTACCCCAAAGAGCCTACATGCCAAAAAGACAAGACAGACCGAGTTGGAAGGGGAAACCGAGGCACAAAGGGGACATGATTTTCCCACAGCAGGTCAGTGGCAGAGACAGGAATTGAAACCAGATCTACAGAGTCCCAGCCCAGTGCACTATCCAGTGGACCAAAGCCAGCAGCTTATCAACCACCAGTTTCCAAAAGGACAAAGTTCCCCTCCTCCCCCCAAAAAGGAGTCAGTCTTTGCCCTGCACAGAGGTTACATACAGCAATTTACAGAGCATGCCCCAAGGTCAACAAACCATGGTGAGCTGAATCCGAGGAGAGGAATAGGATCCAAAGTGGAGAGCGCTGGTGGATAGCATCCTGCCCGTACCGCCTTTTTAAACTGATTCATAGGCCAGAAGGGAACAACGTGACCATCTAAGCCAGGGGTGGGCAAATGTTTTGGCCCAAGGGCCACATCAAGGTTGCAAAATTGTATGGAGGACCAGGTAGGGAAAGCTATTCCTCCCAAGACAGCCTGGCCCCGCTCTCTATCTGAGCCCCTCCCACTTCCCGCCTCCTGACTGCCCCCCTCAGAACCTCTGACGCATCCAACCGCCCCACGCCTTGTCTCCGGATCACCCCCTCCAGAGACCCCTGTCCCTAACCTAAACATTCTCCCCAGGACCCCACCCCCTAAGTCCCCCTGCTCCTTGTCCCCTGACCACCCCCAGCCAAGACTCCTCCACCCTAACTGCCCCCCAGGCCCCCCCGACTCTCCCACCCTGTCCCCTGACTCCCCCAACCCCTATCCATACCCCCATCCCTGCCCCGACGAACCCCCGGGACTCCCACACCTATCCAACCCTCCCCCATCTCCCATCCCCTGACTGCTCCCCCAGAACCTCTGCCCCATCCAACCATTCCCTGACTGCCCGGAGCTCCCTGCCCCTTATCCAACCCTCCCGGGCCCCACCTCCTTACCGCATCGCTCAGCAGCAGGTCTGGAAGCCGTGCGGAGCCAGACATGCTGCTCTGCACCCTGCCCTCCTCCCCCCAAGAGTTCTGCCAGCGCAGCGGTGTGGCTCTGGGGAAGGAGGGGGCAAGGGAGCCTCTCTGACCAGGAGCTCAAGGGCCAGGCTGGATGGTCCCATGGGCCAGATGTGGCCCACGGGCCATAGTTTGCCCACCCCAATCTAAGCCATTATGGAAAGTAGGAACAGTTTGTGAACTATTCGCAAACAGGACAAAAGGGTGAACCTCAGCTCCAATGAGAAGCGGGTTTGGTTTTAAAATAATTCTTTCCTTGTTAATAATATAAGGCATCAGCTGGGTCTTGACAGTGCCCCTTCTAACAGTCACCCTCGCTCCACAGCAAAGTGCCAGGAGAAGCAATCTGCTAGCACCTGGATCCCCTCGAAAAGCCGACACTTCGTTCCCCAGCCGCGACGTGGGCCGCGGAGACGGGAGGGAGGCAGACGACAAGTCTCCCATTTAAATTGTGAATCTGCAGACTCCTTTATCGGGGTGGGCACAGGGCCAGGGAAGCCGGCTTCACACACAATACCCAGCAGGAATTCCATTTCAATCCTGCGTGCCCTTAGAGAGCACGGTGGATGGAGAGGAGGCAGCTGCCTCGGTGAAAAGCTCTCTGGAAGAGTCTATTCCAGGCCCCGCGACTGCTGCAGGACAAGCTCACTCATTTCTCAGAGACGGTGTTTTCTCTCCGCGTGTTTGTAACAGAATTGGCTGGTAACGATGTTCTGTCGGCTAAAGCAATCACCCACTCTCAGCAAATGAACTGACTCCAGGAACAATTGTTTTCTGGATGGATTGCAAGGGAGGACCACAATCCTGAGCCTTGGGTTGTTCTGACAAACAAGCAGAGCCGCCGGCTGCATGTTGGCGGAGGAGGTACAGACGTTCCAGGGGCTGGCGCTGCTCTTCGACAAATGCCCTCTGGCCACGGCAGGCTGCCTGCCAGGGAAGAAGAGCTGTCACAGAGATCGCACCGCGCCAGGGGTGAGGCCTTGCAAGCCAGCCAGCATTTCGTCATGCAACCCAGGTTCTGAGGGAGCAGAGGTCAGCAAAGTTACTGTTACTCGTCACTACACACACCACACACATCCCCCTGCCCGGCCCCAGGAGAAGAAAGGCTATTAGTTGAGGTGAGTACGGCCTAGTGGCCTGGACTCTGGGCTACAGTCAGGACACCTGGGTTCCATTCCTGACTCTGGGCGAGTCCCTTCCTCACTCTGGGCCTTCATCTCCCCTCTTACCCTTCTCTGGGCTTCTCTGTGCAGAAGGTGAATTTTGTAGGGCAGGGGCCCTCTCACGGCAAACACGCGCAGGGCTGAACTTGGCCAGAGCCTTTTGTCAGCCTCATAATAAGGGCACAGGACTCCTAACTGCCAAGCCACCAGCCAATCCACTAGGCCGTACTGCCTCTCCTCCTGCTCTTCCGCAAGGTTTCCTCTGCACTTGGCAAAGACAGCTGTAACCAATCCAAGCTACACAGGCCATAGAGCTCCCTGTTTTCCTTATTTAAAAAAAAATACAAAATTATTTGCCGTGTCATGGCCTCTCGAATGAACTGTGAGCAGCAAATAACCTGCCCCATTAACCAGCCGGGCTCATTATTAACTAATCGCTGTGATTCACTTCAGCCCGTCGCGTGCGGAAGGCCAGGGCAACCCTCAGCTGTGAGCCAGGGAAGGCTACCAAACCTTGGCCCTTCGGAATGATTTCTCCTTCCCAACACAGGACCAAAGCAAGGCTCCCCCAGGCATTTGGCGGGTGCCCTCCCTAGGTTAGGGTGTGTGGCTGAAAGCAAAGGGTCAACTAATAGAAGCAAGCGGGCCCTGTACCGGAAAGAGAAAAATTACACAAGCTCCAAGCATATAAACCTACGTGCTCCCAGCAGGCCAGTGCAGAGGGCTTGTAGCTGTACAGAAGAGACTGAGGCCTGGTCGACTCTTAAAACTTAGGTTGACATAGCGACAGCACTCCATGGTATGAAAAAATCCACCCCCCTCAGCCCCGGAGCGATGCCCAGTGCAGACACAGCTAGGTTGAGGGAAGAATGTTTCCATCAACCTAGCAACCATCGCTCAGGGAGGCAGAGTTCCTACGGCAACGGGAAAAATGCCTTTCCATTACTGTAGACTGTCTACGTTAGGAGATTGCAGCCGCACAGCTACCGTTGCCATTCTGGACCTACTAATGTGGCAGGTGAAAACATATCAAACGTCTCAGCCTCCCAGATTCCGGTGGATAACCAAAGAGCTAAATTGAATTCACTGTGGTTACTGAGGGGATCAAAAAATCTAGTCCTAGGGTCTGCGTACCAGCAGCTCTCTTCGAAACAAACTGCCAGGACTCGAATAAAAGTGTGCCAGGAACTGCTCCTCTTGCTTTGTTTGCCCAGGTGTGAAGCATCTGACTGAATTGCCTCTTCTAACCCAAGTCCGTGAGGGAATTCGTTCCTGTGCACACCAGCTGTCTGACTCTCCCATTCCCCATCAGGTGCGGCGCGGGGCTCAAGGGATGCTGTACAACTCTATTAGTGCTGACTGGATGCCAACACGTGAACAGCCTTGAAAAACAAACATGGCATCTCTGTTTGTCTTTATGTAATCGGGGGAGAACATTTCCCCAACACCAAGCACCGGGCCAAAGACCCTGTCACCACAAGACTTATTTTCAACCAGGCCACATGGTTTGCACTCAGTAACCTGGAAATGGGATATGACGGCAGACAATCTCAGCGGCTGTAGCTTATTATATTCTGGACATGAACTAAATCATGCTAGAGTCTCCACGAGGCATGGTCAGTGTGCCGATGTTGAGCAAGCACACAAGGAAGCCAGGGAGAGAAAGGGGAACCTAGAGCAGATTAAGTATTGTAAAAAAGCACTCGCTAATATTTGTTTGACTCCTGAGTGTAGATTTGACCATAGTCCTGTATCTTGCTGTCTGTAATCGTTCATGTGAATGATTTCCTTTGGCACAAATGGGTGGGAACCGATTTCTCTTCACATCAGCAGCTCTGCACATGTGGAAGGAAGAATATTTGCTAATCTCGTGTTCAAAACCTGTTCCAGTCACCAATCAAACTAGAAACGATACAATGTGATTTAAGTTACAAATCACACACTGGGTAGTTGAAGTGAGCCGCTGGGGAATAACCCACAGTCCAGTCTGTCCATCCATCAGTTATGGAAAGTGAACAGATTATGGTCTGCTTCTACCATGTGGCCAATTTGTCCTGCAACAGTGACTCTGTGTTAGGCTGACCATATTTCCTTGAGACAAAAACGGGACATTGGGATGGCAAAAACGGGACGGGGTTGGGGGGTCTCACCAGATGAAGTTAGTGCAGTGGCTGCAGAACGTGGGCTGAGGGGCACTGGGGGGGGGGGTCAGGGGGCTCTAATACCCAACCCTCACATAACCACCTCCAGGCCCCCCAACACCATCCCACTACCAACCCCCCAGCCCCTTACACCCCCCCAGCCTTCCCTACACACTCTCCCCATAGCCCCCCACTAGCAACCAATACACCCCCCAGGCCCCCCCCAACGGCCTCAAAACCCAGCCCCACCCCCCACAGCCTCCCACCTCCCCCATGACCCCCCAGCTCATCCCACTCCTGCAGGCCCTGCCGCTGCGCCCCCCTCCCCAGCCCCTACCTGGCCGGGCAGGGGCTGCCCGGCGCCTCGCTCCCCCCGTCGCGTTTCCTCCACATGGGGCGGGGGGAGCGAGGCACCAGGCAGCCCCTGCCCGGCCAGCAGCTCCACTCTGCGGTTGCACCGGGCTCTGCTGTAACCGGCTCACACGACACATGGGGGCGGCCCAGCCAATCGCGCCGCACGGGCTCTGCAGCGGCGGCGGTGGAGGGGAGGGGAAGGGACTGAAGGGCTGCGGGAGGAGGTGGGACCCAGCCGTGGGTCCCTGAAATAAGCTGCGTCCCGTTTTTTTTACGAAAAATGGGACAAATTTGATATTTTTATTAAAAAGACGGGATGGTCAGAAAATATGTAAAAAACGGGACTGTCCCGTTCAAAACGGGACGTATGGTCAGCCTACTCTGTGTGAAACCCGACCTGAGTTGATGGGGAAACTTGTGAGAAAGCCCATTACGAAATGGCCATAGTAGAGTTAAATCACTGTAAATTGCCTACAATATCTATGGACTAAGCCTGGAGTCACTGAAAAGCATTAGATTTGATAGGGGAGAGCAAGTGATTTAACTTTTTTCATTTTAAATTCTCTGCTCCAACAACTTCATTACCTGTGCTCTAATTACTTAGACACACACTCCGCTTTTCTTTCTTTCCTCCTGTTCATATTAGGCTTGGTTTAATTCTTTGTTTTGCAGTAGCACTAGAGAGCCCAGCCAAGATACAGACCCATTAGGCAAGAAGTATAAAGCAGCCAGAAGGAAATGAATGGAGTTACTGGCATATCCAGTTTACAGGGCTGAGTGAAGGGATTCAGGGAAAATACCTGACTAGAGCTAAACCCAAGCTTGTGTTTGTAATTTGGAAAAGTTCAGGTAAGTTGAGTCTCGATCTCATGCTCTTCCATCCCCACTTCCCTCCCTGAGGTCTCCAGCCTCTGCTGAAGTCCGTTTCATCGTCACATTGGATTTAAGCAAGCTGGGCTGGGCCAGATGTTCTCTGCATCCAAGAGGAGCTGTGGGTTCACCCAGGGCTGGTGGGAATGGAGCGGAAGCACTGCATTCTGGGGACCTTTAAACCCAGGAACCTCTGGAATCTGAAAGGTGTAAAACAGAGTTCAAGAGCTGGAGAGAGTGAAAGATCCCAACCCATAGATGTGATATCAGGGGGGAGGATGTGGCTGAATTTGGAAGAGAGGGTGGGGAGGGGATCTTCAAAGGGTTGAGTTAATTTTCAAAGAAGCCTCCAATGTGAAATCCTGGCCCCACATAAGTCAAAGGCAAGACTCCCATTGACTTCTCTGGGGCCAGGATGTCACTCCCTATCTCTAAGGCTTATTCTCATCTCAGCAACAGGAGAGTGGGGATGGGAAGGTCTATTCGGAACCGGTTCCTTTATGGAACGACCCATCATGTGACATGTTAAATGTAGCTCTCTCAAGGTTGAACAAAAAATCCTAAACATTAAAAAGCCCCCAAGGAAAAGAGCCAGGAAGGAATTAATTTACCCACCAGAGCCATTGAAATTAGTAGCAGTAACAATGATGGTGTCATTAAAAAAACCTCTACCAATCACGAAGCACCATTTCCGAGCTGGAAAATGTCTACACAACACGCACGTGGCCAGGAACACAGTGACATCCTGGGGTCAAGTACAGCCGAAAAACCAACAGGTGCCAGTTTGTCCGCAGAAAATCAGTCTTGCCTGCTTGTTCTGACTAAATATCCCAAGAGCAGCTGGTCAGTTCCATGCATGCTAATGCTCCACCTTCTAAGATTGCAATTTAAACACAAACCCACAAGAGCCAGCACTTCAAGGTGTCTTATTACTGCTCTGATGGAATTGCTTTTACAGCAGGCACAGTCCTGAATACAGAAGGGAAAGAGACAAGGGACCCTGAACCTGCACTGGCGTAGCCCGGCTGACTTCAAACAGAGATCCACCACAGATGGAACCGGCTCAAGGAATCAGCCTTGTCACACAGGACTGGATGGGTCTGCGTAGCAATTGAATGCTGCGTTAGTGACATGATTTAAACGTCATTTGTTCAGTGTGAGGTGAGGGGCGCTCTCCCCCCAGGGACAGGATGGCAGCCCCATTGCTTGGGTTGTGTAACAAATGGATAAAACATTAAGGGGGGGAAACCGAACAGTACTGCCCTGGCTGGCGGCCTGAACCAAACCCCAGCGACCCCTGAGCTTTAAAGCAGGCTCTAGAAGCCAGTGGGGTTTTTCCCCACAGCTCTAAAATCTCTAGTTAGGATTTTCAAAGGGCCCCCCAATCACTAATGAATATAATTGGGATTCGGGTACCTAACTCCTGGAGGCTCCTTTAAGAAGCTCAGCGGCTGAGTCTAGGACTATAAAACCAACAGGTGAATTCGTGTCAGCTCTGACCCGAGGATCTCCGAGAGCTTTACACACAGAACTTTACTAAGCCTCAACCCCACTAGGAGGTAGATGAATAAACTGTAGCCCCTATAGTACAGATGGGCAGAGACCCAGTGAGAGTCAGTGACTTGCCCGGGGTAGCACTGAAAACGAATGGTAAAGCTGGGACAAGCTCTGGTTGGGAATAGATCAGGAATCTTAGCCATCCAGCTCTGGTCAGGCAACACCACACACTGTAGCAGTCAGCTGAACCCCTGGGAACCTAGGGGCACTGTCAGTGCCCCCACTACCCCCGAAACTGCTCGCCTGTCGTTTTCCATAAGGGGAATAGAATGAAAAGTTCACGTGTTTCGAACGGTGACAGGAACCGGTGCAGAGGGTCAGGACAGATTTCTATACACGGTGTGAAATGCTTTAAAGGTTAAAGTATTCCCCCCAGGGACTGTGGGCTTCGGGCTGCTGGACTGCACATGGGAAGCTGACCGGTTAAAAACCAGCATCTACTGTCACCCTCTGGGAGCCCAGCGATGGAGCCTCTGAGCGGAGTATTCCTCTCGGTTCTGAGTGAGCCTTTACAGAGAGATCCCACCATCATCTCTCTGCTGAACACACGATACGTGGCTAATGAGTTCACTGCTCCCGCCGGGCCAGGAAACCCACAGGGGCAGACTGAGCGGGTCGGAGGGGGTCTACAGGAGGCATTGTTTTGTTCTTGCTCCAAAGACGAAAGGGCTAGTCGTCCTCCCTTCTTTTTCTTCTTAGGTCTGATTTTTATTCCACCCCCAGTGTCTCCCTCCTTTTCTGTTACATGGTTCTGTGGAATCTCTCTGAGTCCCAGGAGGTAATAGGTGCTGGAAGTAGGGCGCAGGGGGTGCTGTGACACCCCCTGGCTTGAAGTGGTTTCCATCATAGACCAGGTTTACAATTTGGTTCAATGTCTCTCAGCACCCCCCTCCCCTCATTTGCAAATTTGACACGATCAGCTCAGGACTGAATAGGGATTATGAGTGGCTAGCTAACTACAAGAGCAGTTTCTCTTCTCTCGCTGTTCACACCTCCAGTTCAGCTGCTAGAAGAATACCTCACCCTCCCTGACTAGAGATAACAAGCTGGTTCAGCCTCATTGGACTAACCTTGTTATCTCTAACCTGGTATTTGCCTCTTATTTATTCCTGCCTCTGGATACTTCCACTGCTTGCATCCGACGAAGTGGGTATTAGCCCACGAAAGCTTATGCTTCAATACTTTAGTTAGTCTTTAAGGTGCCACAGGACTCTTTGTCACTTCTGCAATTCCAGACTAACATGGCTACCTCTCTGATTCCTCCCCCATAGCCATTGTTCCAACACCCCTGGTTCTATTAATTTGCCTTCCAATTTTTAGCCTTTGGAGATCATGTTTTTGAGTTGTTCTTCCTAACCATGAGGGCTAGAAACTTCCTTTTTATAAAATGAAAGCAGAGTCCCGTGTAATCTCAGGACTCCAGGAGCTGGGGCTTAAAGGTGTGATGAAGTGGGAGTACTGTGTGTGTGTGCCTCAGTATCCCCTATGCATTTCTTAAGTGTCTATGTGAAGGGATAGGGGCTAACGCTGGAAGCAAGGAGACAACGCCCTCCCCTCTGTGCATCCCTGGAAGCTGTAACCTGACCCCAGGTGGGGGAGGGAGGTCAGCTGAACCTGTTGAAGGGAAGCCGGGGAAAACAGACAAAGGAACAAAGGAGCAGGAAGTGGCGAGAGGGGGTTTTGGGTCAGTCTGGGTCTGGGTCGAGCTGGGAAGAGGGAGAGAAGCCAACTCGCTCTCTGGCCCCAAGATGGATTCAGCTGAAGGCTCACGCTCGCTCACTGCATGGTCTGTGTTGGACCAGATGGAAGTCATCGAATAAACCTGGGGAAGAAGCAGGAGCCCAGAATCTGGGTCTCACCTCCTGGCATCCCCCAGAAAGGCCTGACTGAGGGACCCTGTTTGGACTGAGAAGCTGTAAGTTGGATGGTGTTCCTAACATCTTAAATAAACCGTCTATTCTGCTGGCTGGCTGAGAGTCACGTTTGACTGTGGATTTGGGGTGCAGAACCCATAGGCTCCCCCAGGACCCCGCCCAGGCGGGCTTGCTGGGGGAAGCACACGGAGGGGCAGAAGATGCTGAATGCTCCGAGGTCAGACCCAGGAAGGTGGAAGTGGGGACCCCTGAAGCTCCTGGCCTGGGAAACAGGCTGTGTACGGAGAAGGGGCCCTCCACCCGGAGTCCGGTCTGGCTTCCTAGGGAGCGGTTCCAGACCATCGCCCGGGCGCTCCGTGACAAAAGGAAATCACACACCAAATATCACGAGACTCATCCTAAAATCCAGAGAGCTGGCAATGCTGAAAGCTACTGTTAGCAAAGTACAGGGCTGTTTGTGTTTATTCTTGATACAGCTCAGTAAATTATACTTACCACAATTGCTTATTAGGCACAGCATTTCGGTTCCTGGCAGTTTGCCAATGCAGGCCTGCCCTCCCCTGCCCTGAATTGCTCATTGTGCTTTTCTGATCTGTAGTCTCTCTCTCTCTCTCTCTCTGCGTTTTACATACATATGAATAAAACATCAATTAAAGTAACCTCTCATTGCAGGGAAGCATCTCCCAGGCTAAGGAAAAGATTGCACGTTTTCCGCATCTTCTACACAGAAAAGTCACCCTCACCCATGATGAGTGAAGAACAGATACCCTGGCACCCCAAGAGCGGGCATTTAACACCATTTCCTTCAGAACATGCCCGGGTAGCGTAATTTATTTTTTAATTAGCGCACCCATGGTGTCTCATCTTCTATTTCAAACACACCTGCGCAGAAAAGCGAGCGAAAGGATTGGGTGCAGAAGACATAGAAGGAGTCAATGAGAGAGCTAAATTTATCCAGTCTACTAAATAGGACACAGGGGAGTATGTTTGCAGTTTATAAATACCTTCAAAAAGCAGCTATCTGAACGAGGGAAAGGAATGATTCACCATCTCGGAAGCGGGTTAAAATAGGAGCTCTGGCCCGAAGCTAAAAAGGGAAGGAAAAGTTTTGGGGAGATATTGGGAGAAAACGTTGAATCCTATTAAAGCAAAAGCAACCAGTTCCCAGGGGAGATGTTCCTGTCAGGAGTGGCACAGCTGGGCTGATGCAGTGAAATGCTCGTGTGTACGGGGGGATGGTGTAGAATTGATCACTCCAGCGGTTTACTTAGATCCTACCATAGCATTGAACCTATGAACTCGCTTTGTCCAGTTAGTTTCATCCAGGTATTAGAGGTGCCCGGGGGGACTGCAGAGAAGGGCTGCTCCGTGCTCTCCGTCACTGATGTGTTCCCTTCTCCAGAATCTGACTGGGGAAAGGGCTTTATGACGGAGAGGGGGAGAGGGAAACGTACCTCCTCCAGGAGGGCTCTTCCCCGCTGTTCTCTCCAGCGGAAGGACGGTTAGCAGGGTTAGAGTCTGCATTGGAGATTTTCCAAGCCGACTAGGGGATTTAGACACAATTCCCATTGTGATGTGTGGGAGGCAAGTGCCTGGGTCCTAGACCACTCTGAATAGCTCAGCCTGAGGTCGGAGTAGGACAAAGAGGAACACGTGCGAGACGCGGGTGGCTACAAGGATGTCTCAGGTCGTTCTTTAGACCCAGATGCAAACCAAGCTCTTCTGAGGCCTGTCGGTGTGCGACATTCACAGTCTGCACCAAACACCGAGACATTCACATTCACATTCAGTGGTGGGAGAGAAGGGTGGAGTGATAGCAGCCGGCTGCAGCAGGGTTACTGAGCATGCTCAGTCTGTGTGCGCATGCTGTTATCCGTACGAGCCACACAGCAAATCGGCGGGGGGGGGGGGGGGGGGGGGGACGGGGACACACATGGCCCTGCATGGATACCTAAACCTGGAATCACTACAAAGTCAGAAACTGTGTTTTAAAATCCAGGCTCAAACCCGTGTAACCCTGTGAAAGCCAATCCCGCTGCCCACACCTTACCGTGAGCCTAGGGGTCTATCAACGTAAGGGAGGAAAAAACGGGCTCTTTGCAGACTAGAACACTGAGAAACCTGCTACAAGAAAAGCTTCAACATCACAAGAGGGAGCAGTGCTTTTATACCTCCCTAACTGGACCATTTCTTATTTTACTTTCAAATTTTCCATGGAAATGAAAAGCAACAGGATAGTCATAACATGGGTCTCCAAGAGAGAGGCCCTTTCTCCTTCCTGGAAACGAACGTAAATTTAGTGTGGTCCGAAAGCATGTGAGCAGATCAGCCCTGGAGAATGACATCCTCCGAGGTCTGGACTATGATTGGAGGCAGCACCAGTGCACGATTCCCTACCCGGCCCTTGACACATCTCAATCCTCACCCTCCTGTAGGGGTGGAAAGGAAATTCCCTCTCTATTAGCCTCCCAGATGATACTACAAGATGCTGCAACTTAATTCCCACGGCACTGATGGTTCTTGGCATTCTGAACCTCTGATTCACGGAACACAGGACAGATCTCCACCATGGCTATTTCACGTCGGCCGCCGAAGCTACATGAGGCGACAGCCACATTCAGTCCCTGCCCCGAGCTGCACTTCATCCAGTGACCTATTGTAGGGGTAAAATATCTGCATCCCATTCACCATCTGCAGAGCTCCCACGGGCTGAAGAGAAAACGAACGCTCACTCAAGCCGAGAGCAGGAAGGCAAGTCAATTATATCGCAGGCATGTCTTGATTAGCAAGTCTGCTCCTTTGTTCTGCATTAAGAATAACGTATCCCAGGGAATCGGCTTTCCTTTACGTTCCCATGAACTCACTACAGCAGTTTGTCTTCACCCAACCCTGCGCAGATGTTCCTATCTGCAAACTTTTCCTGATGTAAATCTCAGATGCTCACTTCAGCTCTGCTGCCGGCAGTGTCAAGCCAGAATAAATAGAATCTCGAGCCGTTACCACATCCACCGTATGAGATCATGATTCATTTATCATTCCTTGAGATTTCTAAGGGGAAACCCCCCCAACTTTCAGCCAAATATGAGCAAGAAACATATCACACGCGCACACACACACCAGGAGTAGCTGTGATGCCTATACAGGCACCACATCAAACTAAGAGAAACCCAGGGTCTGCAAGACACAGGAACTGAATCCTTCCTATGTTAGCTAGTTAACCACAGCTTCGTTCCCAGTACAGCCAGATACATCACTGCATTAGATCTATGAAAGTCACCGCTGAAACGAGGGTGATAAGTGTGCGGTGGTGGAGAAGGGGGGAAATTGATGCTTAGGAAAAAAACTGGAGATGGATACGGATGGGCCAGCGGTGGCTCATGGAACGGCATGCAGGGATTAGGGACCTAGAAACAGCGGACTCTCTCCCATGACCCTTGCGATCCCCAGCAGCCCCAGGCTCTCAGACAAACACTCGCCCGGCCAGAGGAGCTTGGTCTTCGCAGGACAGAGATACCCTGAGCAGGGTGCACTGAAGAAACACAAGCCACGCATTTGGCTTCTCTTAAGAACCAGTCGTCTTCCATTTAAACACAGGAAAATTCCAAGGGGCGGGAGGAAAAGAGAGCAGTTCCGTCAGCCTCCAAAGCACACGCTCCTCGTTAGTAGCTCTCCCGCACCCCTGCCACCAGCCAGATTAAAGGGGCACAGTGCAAGCTACAGCATCAGCTGCACCAGTGCACAATCTTGGGGCTGTTTCTAGCTAGTGAGCGCACAGCAGCCCCCCGGCTCCCAGTTCGGATCGGATGTACGTGTGCAGCACTTAGATACTAGAACAACGGGGAGCTACAGAAAACCTACAGTAGACACCAGAGTCCATGTGCTCAGAGCCAGGCAGGCAGGAGGCTAGAGAACACCCGGATGACCCAGCTAGGCAAAGCAGGAATGCAGCAGTTAGAATAAGTAAATGGGTGTTAGGACTCCTGGGTTCTGTTCCCAGCTCTGCAGCTGTAAGCACTCAAGTAAATCCTTCACTCTCTCCGATGCCTGTCTCGTCCCTGCCTCGCAGGAGTGCAGTGGAAGGGGCTTTTCAAGAGCTCAGTATTTCTACCTGTACATGCATCATGGGGCCACTGAGTGCAGACTCCTGGCTAGCGAGGATTTAAACGCTGCCGTGGAGGCCGGCTGGCGGGCAGGAGGCGGAACACGTGGCAAAGCCAGAAAGTTGTCAGCGGACAGGCCAGGCCTTCAAACGCTCTGGGCTTCCCGCCACCAAAGCTGCAGAACAAAGGTCCCAAGCCAGCCATCGGGCCCGCACAGGTCAGCGCCAGCAGATCTGACTGCGGGGGCAGCAGCGGCAAAGTGACAGGTTTCCATTATCAATAGAGACTCGACCCTTCCCCATCCAGGAAAGGAGCCAAGACAGCTCCAACCCCAGCAAGATTCCCTCCAAGTCACCCGAAGTACCTTTCAAAAGACTAACCCTGTGGCTGAATAAATCACGCCGGTTGTTTGCTGGCAGGCAGGCAGTGACGGGGAGGGGATTTGTCGTCTCCGAGGTGGTGAAAAAGATGACTCTGCTCTGATTAAACACAGGTGGATGGCTTGAATGAGTGATAATGGCAGAGTTTCTGAGAACACAGCAGGCACAAATAACCCCCTGACAAGTTGGAGTTCCCCAAACATGCAAAATGTTGTCTTTAAACCACCTAGTGTCTAGGGCCAGGGCAGATAGATCCAGCTATGCCCAGCGTTCTCCCATCTCCTACAGGACAAAGTAGGAGCCTGGTGTATTTTACTTACTTCTAAATGCCTTTTCTCATGAATCACCAAAAAAGTCTTGAACCAAAGTCCATTAAGCAGCCACCAGTGCAGACCGCCAAGTGCCAGACCAACCGGGTAATTTCCATTGATTAGAAATGAAATAAAGTCAAGTCACCTGAAACGGTTCCAATCCCAGCATTTACTGCACAAATTTATTAACGTCAACAAGAGACACCCGAGTATGGCTGGAGCGAAGCAGGCCTTGCAAAACTGCCTCCGAAGCCTGCTAGTTGTTTGCCCGGGACCCGCTGGGCTTCGGGGTGCTCGGGGGTCTGAAGGCAGCCAAACAAAGGAATATCCCATCCAATTGACTGAGGAAGCAGTCCCAGCTCTGGAGGACTCATCAGCAGAGAACTCATTCCGGCTGGGCCACAGAGCCCTAAAACTTGCTCCCCCTCCCTCCCTGACACGTACCTAGCAGCTGTAATTGTCCAACATTTCTCAGGGTGCGGGACACCCACAATTCAATGCCAATTAGGCCCCTATATCCTTGAGGCAGCTTTGAAAATCTCAGCCCAGGAGTCATCTCTACCACCAGTGCCCAACTGTGCCTGGCCACAGGAACTCACAGCAGTTCTTGAACCAACAAGTCTCTTGTCCTAGACTTGGCCTGCCAGCTGGCCTGGCCCAGGATTGTTTGGTTCTGTTTGTACAACACCCAGTGCAATCATGTCCTGGGCACGACCACAAAACAATAATCAGGAAGGAGAAGGAAATACAGAGCCCCCTATCAGCTACTGCCCAACAACTGCAAAGGCGAAGAGATGGGGAGCATCTATCACCCATTCTGACTAGTGATTTAGCCCCGTGATCCTTCCTAGAAGCCCTGGAGAAGCAGATCATCTGCTTAGCTATGGGGTCCTGCGGTGCATTCCCCTGCCGAAACAGGATTGTTCCATGCCCTGTATTGTCTGGTGTTTTCAGAGCAAGGGACAGCTGGAGTCTGTGCTCGACAGAGATGACGTCTTAGGTGCCAAGAGTTAGCTGCTGACAGACCGCAATGAGTTGGTAGAACATCAAACTATTTGAAGGGGACAGACACCGGTCAAGGAGTGTAGGGCCGGACCGATCTAATCTGGCCATGGAGCATCCTCCAGGTGTGTGTGTTCTTAATGCACCACGGAGCCAAGAAATTAGACCAGCAAAGAACAGCACAAAGCTGTGGCCCCCACGCGCGCTGCAGCTCCAATACTCTCCTCTGCTCCAGAGGAGACAGGCAGCAGAGGGAGCACAAGTTAAAGCTTATGACTAGGACGGGGTCTGACTACACTGAGCCCACAAACAATCCGGGGACAACACAATGCTCAGTTCAGAGGAGTGGAGGAAATCGACGGACCACAGCACGCAACCAGCAGGAAAACCCTGGCAAGCTATTTAATAAAGGGCAGCCCAGCTGTGCTCTGACTGGGTAAGTTATTCAGTTACTCCAGATCTGAACCCTCCTAAGAGAGGAAGAAATGAAATGGAATAAATGGAGATATACCAATCTCCTAGAACTGGAAAGACCTTGAAGGTCATCGAGTCCAGTCCCCTGCCTACACTAGCAGGATTGAGTACTGTCCCCTGACAGATTTTTTTTTTTTGCCCCAGATCCCTAAATGGCCCCCTCAAGGATTGAACTCACAACCCTGGGTTTAGCAGGCCAATGCTCAAACCACTGAGTTATCCCCCCCGTCCAGTCCATCAGGAGTATTGCTTTCAGTTTTGGGCCCCCACTACAGATGGGATGTGGACAAATTGGAGAGAGTCCAGCAGAGGGCAACAAAAATGATTAGTGGGCTGACTTACGGGGAGAGGCTGAGGGAACTGGGCTTATTGAGTCTGCAGAAGAGAAGACTGAGGGGAGATTTGATAGCTGCTTTCAACTATCTGAAGGGTCCAAAGAGGATGGAGCTCGGCTGTTCTCAGTGGTATCAGATGACAGGACAAGGAGTAATGGTCTCAAATTGCAGTGCGGGAGGTTTAGGTTGGATATTAGGAAAAACTATTTCCCTAGGAGGGTGGTGAAGCACTGGAATGGGTTCCCTAGGGAGATGGTGGAATCTCCTTCCTTAGAGGTCTTTAAGGTCAGGCTTGACAAAGCCCTGGCTGGGATGATTTAGTTGGGATTGGTCCTGCTTTGAGCAGGGGGTTGGACTAGATACCTCCTGAGGTCCCTTCCAACCCTGATATTCTATGATTCTATGGTGGCCTTTGTCAAAATGTCCCCTTATGAGTATCTGTTGATTGCTGCCTCTGTCCCCGAGGTGGCTGCGTCTCAGGGGGAGCAAATGCAGGTAGCTCATGAAGTGCCTGGGATCAGATAGGGTGAAACAGACGAAGTGTGTCTAGGTATGGAACTCTCCCAGGAAGAGCGGGCTCACTTCCTCATCCTGAGCTGCTCAGAGACTCCTTCAATGGGAGGGCTGGAGCTGTTCCTTAACCCAATCCATGATAAGCTTCCTCGCTTTGGGATTTCATCGACACCCGACGAGCTTTACAGCTGTTCAGATTTCACGCTCATGAATTCCGGGAAGAAGCACAAAGGCGCACACGAAACTCCCGCCCCTGCCCCAGTACATATATTTTAAGAAGTTTTTGATTTTAAAATGGCAACATTTACAGCAATTTTATATCTGTCGAGCGATTTGAACACGAGCAAACCCACACACATTTCAAAGGCATTTGGATTCAAGTTTCCACCTAGGCCCCTTCACTACTTTTAAGAGATGATAATTGTACAGAGCACATACATTGTATTTAGTGAATTACTGTGCTCCTAATAGGCAAAATGTCCCAGCTAAGGTGGCCCAAAGCAGTCAGTCCCAGTAGAATTGAGAGCAAATTGCTTTCAATCTAGCACAGCTACTTACAGACGAACATGCAGTTCCTAGACAAGAACGTTCTCTCTCCCTACAAATCATTACCCTGCTGAATCTGTTCCAGCCCGTATTCTTTTTAATTACTTTAGTCATTGCAACAATAACGAAAAGATAGATAGATCTGTAACAAAACCAAACCACAGCTATAAATGTATTACAAAGGACGGCTGATTCCAGCTCAACATTCCACAACGCAAACCTAATTGCACGAGGAAGAGAAGAAAATCTTTATTGGCACTTGAATGTCATTTCTCAGAAGAGGGATGCTTGCTGCTGTCTATGCCTTTATTTTTTCCCTGAGCACAGAAGGCTCTTTAGGCAGCTGCAAGCCTCTTGCCTTCTGCTCCTCTGTTCAGCATCAGAAAAGGACCCCGTCTGAGCCACGCGCGGGAAAGGGGGCAGCTTCGGGCATTGGCATCTTTTACATCGGAGGCTCACGTTCAACTCCAGCCTAGTTTGGGAGCAGCCTAAAATGATCATCATTTGGCCTGTGCAAAACGTGCTGGCTGTCTCAGTCCAGCGCCAAGGAGACAGATGGCTCACTCGTAAAGTCATCAGCACCAGGGGCCCTTTGCTGGCAGTCTCACCTGAGAGGCCCACACTGAGCATCCGAAGAGGCCGGACTCCTTTCCTCATCCCTAGAGAAGGGTCTTACTGCAGGAGTGGGCGGAGGCAGGTGATCGGTGGATAAAGAATTTCACTCTCTAGGGCCATAATACAGCGCAGAGGGAGATGTGGGGAAGGGGTCAAACCCGCTTTTCTAGACAGGTTGTGGATGAATCTTACTCCTCCCCAAATCGAACGCTTCCTGCTCACTCTTCTCCATTCAGCCGTGACACAAACTTCACAGAAAGAGACAAAGGAACCAAGAAAAGGAGGCCCGAGTTTGAGCCGGTCAGCGTGACGGGGCCCTGTAGTTAGCTTGACCAGTCACATCAGCAACTGTGAAAAATCAGGACCGGCGTGGGGGTAATGGGCATCTGTATAAGGCAAAGCCCCGAATATCACGACTGTGCCTATAAAATCGGGACATCTGGTCAACCCTGCCTGTAACTGCACGGCAGAGCCTGAACCATCCCACTCACTGACACCGGGAGAGGTGACACACTCGGTCTTACCTGCGTCCACCTCCTCTGCCAGCAGTTTCCCTAATCCCACAGGGTGTCTTGGAGGCCCAGGTTCAGCGCGCGTTTGAGGGCTTTGCTGAACTGGGGCCTAGCCAAGTGGTTCCACCCCCTTCTGTAAGTCTCGGAGGTGACCCCTAAGCCGCATGGGGTCAGCCAGCGTCCACTTTACTGGAGCCACCATCTGAGTTGAGCCTTTTTAAAAAGTAATATCCAAATCTTTAATGTATTTATCCCTCAACGCACCCCGAGGCAGGGATGTGCTCATGTCCCCACTGTGCACACGGAGCGTGAGGTGCAGAGAGGCTACGTGACGTGCCCAGTGGCACACATGCCAGAGTAAGGACTTGAACTTGGGTCTCCTAGGCTAGTGCCCTAACTATTGGGCCATGCTTCCTCTCTTTCCATCTTGGCACTACAAAGCAGTGGGCTCTGGAGAAAATTCTCTTTCACACCTCGTGGTCCCTTCAGGTCTAGGCAAAGGCCATGGGCAGTGGGCAGCACTTTTCAAAACACACACACCTGTGTGCTGTATTATTAACTCCTTATTCACGTTCTCAGCTCCATTCATGCCTCTGTCCCATCTCCTCCGAGTCGTCTCTTTGCCAAGCTCAGCAGTGACTCCTACTTCCAGCCCGTAACTCGCAGATCTTTTAGAGAGACATCCCAGCCAAGGCTCTGCTCACAGAGCTCGAAGTCTCGGTACTGAAGTTTGTGAGTTCTCACAAACTCCCCTCTCCACAAGCTCCCAGCAAAGGAAAGTTATTGATTTCACGCAGCCCAGGAGCCAGACTCAATCCACCCTCTAGGTGAGAGGCAGAGTCAAAACCAAAATCTCCTCTCGCTGCTGTTGATTGAGCGAATCCAATCCTAAGAACACCCGGAACACACCGTTGTGATATCCAAGTATGCAGTGCAGCCGCAGAAGATTGTTCTGAACAAGGCCAGGCGGCTCTCAGTGAGACAGAGATGCCCACTCACTAATCCTATCCCCTTACACCTGTATCACACCGTCCCTCGTAATTCAGGAATCAATGTACTAACACCCGCGAGAGCGAAACAGCACATCTAATGTCAGTGATTTGAGATCTGCACTCACTGCTATTAAATGGGCCTAACTCTATAATTCAGAGTGCTGCGGGGAAGTTGAGCCAGGCATACTGATTCTGAGAGCGAGGGCAGCTTTTGCAATGACTCAGTCAGTCACCCAGCGAAGTTGATTATATGTTCCAGAGGTCTGGTTTTCTTTCTGCCAGCCGACAGCAGCAGGAGATTGGTACTTGGCAGAAACACCGCAGGTTGGGATATATTTTTTGTTTGCATTTTAAAATAACAGATTTTAAAGGCACAACTGTTAGGAACAATTCTCACCATCGCCAGACTCCAGGAGACACACACACAATATATTTTTTAAGTGTTTTTTCTGGAGTGGCTGTAATAACAAAGTCACCGATTTCCCCAGATTGCAAAGGCCTTAAACAATATGTCCCCCATTAACAGTATCACTGAGTGGCTGTGAGTGCTATTCGTTTTAAATGCAAACACCAGGGTTTGCGCCGAGGAGTGGGAAGGGTTTAAGGGCTGTGGGCAACCCCAAACATTTTCAGGCTCAGTCCTGCTCCCACTGCCCATTTCTCCCTGTGCATGCCCCTGCCGGTTCACTTTCAGATTTGCTGCTGTGGCATACTGGCAGAGTCCCTCTGGACCAGCCTGTGCCACCACCAACACAGAAACTGGCCACGTCCAGAGTGCTGTTAAATGCACCAGGCCCCAGTTTGGGAACACACTTAAGCCCACATAAGCAAACTGATGAGAGTCTTTTGTTGTAAATTCTCTAATCTCTTTCCTTTCTAGCCGTTCTGTGGGTACTTGTAGCAACACGAGGTATAAAATCTTCAGCGAGAAATGCAGTGCTCTTTGAACACCGTTATTGGTATTTTAACATCTAAAAAGAAAAAATATCCCCAAAGATCTTTTTAGGAAAGTGCATTTCTCTGGAACGAAGCTGGTAAGCGTTTGAATTATTGACCCAGGCATTCAAATGTAAAAAGCACATGGCCTCGGGGCAACTGTCTGGATATTAATTAGCCGACTTTGGGGTTTTCACTTTTACGGAGGTTTTGCTAGACATGCAAGCCTGCAAGCAATTCAAGACAAGGTGTAGAGGCTGCTCAGATGCAACAAGTACCGCTTGTTGATGGCAAAGAATCATTGCCTGTATTAAAGGGTCGCATTTGCCATCAGTTTCCAGACAGTGATTTCTGCCTTGCCAATTGTTTCTCTGGTTCTTAGTAAACAAAATAGCAGCAGCTGCGTGGTATCGGCTGGCAAATCTCCCCACCTGTGCAAAGGGGATCATCGCCCGCTACTTTAGTCTGTCTTGTCTCTTTAGATTGTTAACTCTTAGGGCAGCGATCCTATGTGCCTGCTACAGGGTGGAGTCCTGAGTCCAGCTGGGGCTGCTGTAACATAAAGAAGTAACAGCAGCAGCAGCCTGGTTCACGCAGTGTTCTCAGATACTGAAACAGTACCAGCAGTTGTAGGTAAGTGCTGTTATCTGTAGAGAAGGGGAAACTGAGGCCTGCAGTCAAAGATAATCCCTTCCCTGACAGTCACTTTATAGCCCCATTTCAAGATCAAGGCCCACACAGAGCTAGGAAGGAAGGAATGTCTCCTGGCCCCCAGTTCTCATCTCTGGACACACTCCCCAACTCCCTGAAGCCTATAATTTCTAGTTGCAAGTATATGCAGCTAATCCAACCCTTCCTATTGCTCTGAAAACCCAGGCTGTTTTATTTGATCATTCCTGCAGCGGGACAAATCTCACTCACCGGCACCAGTGCAACTCCGTATCTTTGGGGATATTTTCTCTTTTTAGATGTTACTCCATCACCCGGCTGCTGTGTAAGCGAGAGGGGGATCGGACTCTCGGGCCACGGTGCTACCTAGAACAAACCCTCCCTGTGCCGTAGCAAAGGCTATTTGCATATTTAAAGGGTAACTCACACACTTGTTTCCTGGAGAAAAGACTTCCTGTCAGTTTAACTCTCCGTCCTCACTTGGACAAAATTCACCATCCGCGTAGCTGAAGTCGAAGTATTTTAGTTCGACTTACCAGGCCGTCCTCACGGTGGCGAGTTGATGGTGGCGGCTCCTCCGCCAACTCCGCTTCCTCCTCCCACCGAGGTGGAGTACAGGCGCCGATTCGGGGATCGATTTATCGCGTCTTGACGTTGAGTCCATCTCGGAGTTCAAACCGCCCTCAGTGTCTCCCAGCTGGCTGAGTTCTGAGCCACATGATCCCTGGACTCACTCCCTTCACCAGAGAGGGGGCCAGCTCTGGCTTAGTGACCCTCCGCCCAAACTCTCTTAACAGGCCAGCACAGCCTGTGACTTTGTCCATGGAACGGTTCAATCCCTCTCCGAACTTTGATGAGTTCTTGGCCATCCGGTGCCTTATTCGGGAGGTGGGATAAGGAGGCGGGGTTGCAGAAATTGGCCCTAACGCTTGTTGTACAATAGGATGCCTGGTAGGTTAAGGGATGGGACAGAGAGATAGGGCCTTTCGCTTTTAGGTCTCTGGTGCGAGTCCATCCCAGGATCAGTGGTGATCAAATGCCACTCCCATTTGCTGGCTGTTCAGTGGACCCTTGGTGTTCCCAGAAATGTAGGGATCACACGAACGCTTTGTCTGTCCAGCTCTGTGTCGGGAGCATTTCATGATTTCGGGGAGAGATTTGACACAAGGCAGCTTGCGGAGTGCCAATCTAGCAGAGTGCTGTTCTTTGGCTCCTCTAAAGCACAGGATGCTTCCAGCAGGAGGAGAGACAAGCTCTCTGGCCTAGAGCCTGCTCTCCATCAATTTAATAACCGCACACAACGTCATTCCAGACCCAGAAGAAGGGCAGGGGGAATCAATTGGGGGCTGGGAGAGGATCTGGGCCAAGAGACACCCTACAAATCGAGATGATTGAAACTGATGAGTGAAAGCATATTCTCTAAGCAACTCTCTGCTGCAGACACAGATCGGCGCTGGCGGAGCGCGCAGCTCTCTGGGTTGTGCTGGAAACCTCAGTACTCACAAAAAATGAATTACCAAAATAAACTGCCACAAAGAGAGAATGACAAGGATAATTACTCCAGCTCTGGAGCGGCAGGCGATTTAGGGCTGCTAAACACAGGGACTTATTGTTTTATGTTCAAAATGAAAATGAAGCATGACACAAATCCCCCTCTCCGCAGAAAGATTTAACCCTCTATCCAAAGGGAACAGCTCCAAAAATCTAAAATGCCCTCCCCCCTGCCCCCCGACACCTAGTTCCATGACGTTTCTTTCATCGGAATCATGTCTCATTCCTGGAGTCCAAATCTCCCGAGTCAGGTTCACCCTGATTTAAAGTGTCGCCGTTTGACTCAAAATACAAGGAGACTAGCATCAACATTCATCGAGTCTTTAAACTCCATGATCACACACACACACACACACATACACACACACACACACACACACACACACACACTCACTCTCTCCAAAAACCAGGGGCTGGTTTCCCCTACATGTGTATCAGGAGGATCAATTTCCCATTGACTTTTGAGCAAGAGACCTCCAACCACTGTCATGGGAGTTTTGTGCATTTAACAACAAGGGGAGATTAGAGCCTGGGGTGTTTACAAACCATTTCTGCAGCTAAGAGCAATAAAAACTTCATCCCTGGTGGGGTTCCACTGAATTCAATGGAGTGACACCAGGGGTGGATGTTTTCTGATGCTGTTCTCCCAGGACGCTATTCACCCCCATGCAAATGGCTTATGCTCACAAGTTCCACTTAAGCCCTATTTTGAAGGCAAAAGCAGCACGTAAGCTCTGCACTGGCCCCTGACGGGGCGTGAATTGCAGCCCAAGGAGTAAGCCTAGATTTGTAAAGAAGAAATCTGGGATTGCAAAATATGCACCTGTTTGCTCTCAAAAAGTGGATATTCTAGCGTCACATAAACCAACAAGCTTCAGGGGAGAAGGAGACAGTGCAATTTACCTCACTTAACTGAGCTAATATGCAGACGTAACGGCCTGGTGAAAATGAACAACAAAAGAAGAATATTACAGTTCACAAGATGGCTGAACAAGAACTGCTATCCAAACGCACCGGCATGATTGCAAATACAAGCTTCAACTGCTTGAACATTGAATTCATCACCGAGAGATATGGGTCAGCAGAACTCAGTGCATTCCTGTCTCTCTCAGCGGGACAAACAGGACAGACACGTACGGCAGAGACCAGTGGGAAAGCATCTGTCCAGGATCAGGAGATGGGAGTTACAGGTGTGGCATCACACCTATTGTGGCATTTGTCTTCCAGAGACGCTTAATTAAAAGGAAAGTGAGGAGTGATGGGATTTACGCTAATTACCACTGATCTACATTGCACAGAGAAAAAATACACTGGAAGCTAATTATAATCCTAAAGAACAACGAGCCGCGCGTGATCCTATTGCCACTGGACCATGGCAGGAAAAATTAGACCCACTGGGCTTTCAGTGTTAAGTATATTGGAGTTTTAGGACTAATATTTGCACACTTATTTTACCGCGGTCTCCCTGGGTTTATTCGCCACGTGACAGCAACAGGCATCCAGATTGAGCACCCCACCTACACCCCCTAGACTCTGTCCTCACCCCGGTTATTAGGTGTTCCTAGGCAGTCTTAGGACTGTGGCCCACAGTTATTATTGCTCACTAGTTGTATTAGCCTAGAGCCCCCAACAGAGATCAGGGTCCCATTGTGTTAGGTGCTGGGCAAGAGACAGCCCCTGCCCTGTACTGCTTCCCGTCTCAAGAGACAAGACATACAAACGGGCCTGGCCACAAATTACACCACACATTTTTTGGGTGATTTTCAAGATTTCACCTGCCCCCTTGGAACACTGCAACCAACACGCAAAATTATGTTGCTATCCACTAGTGTGTTATGTATTTTATGGATAGCCCCACAGCTGGGGAAGGATATGGAGGCCGGGAGAGGGGAAATCACTTGCCAAGGTCACCCAGCTATTTAATGACAGAGTGAGAAACAGAACCCAGACTTCCTGAGGTCCAGTCCTGGGCCCCAACCACTAGACCGCACTGTCGCTCAGCGAGGCACCTTCAGGGAAAGGCCCTTTAAGGCCTTGCCTTGCACACTGGAATTGCACTGGTTTAAGAACTGATTTTGTTCAACAGGTAGAAGTCCTCAGGCATGCACTTATATTTCTTTCAAACTATTAGAGCAGTCTAGCCTGGACATTTACCAATGCAAATTAAACCAACATAAACCAGGGTTAAATCAATTGAAGAATATCCCCATGGGATTTGAAATCAGTTTAGCTAAATCAGGTTAAAATCAGCATATCTGTGTCTGTGCACAGACCAAATTTCCCAACCACAGCCTTCTGGCCCGAGAACCTCAAGCGAGACAGGTGTTAGGCCACCTTTCCTCACTGCCTAGCCCTGGAGATTAAAGGAGACATTTTTGGTGACACTCCCAAACCAGAGACCACCGCCACACGGGTTATAGAAAAACAAGACAAAAAATCATACTAAAACCAAAGACACAATAAGTCACCTGCAGACCATGTCATCTGTCATTTTGCAAAGAGTCATTCAGAGCGGTATGATCCATGTCGTTACAGGGAAGCAGGAAAATATGCCTGGCAGCATACCAGACAATGCCCCATCCCCCCAGGTAAGTGTTCCCTGCAGACTTGATCAGCACCTCTGTTAAACTCCAGCTTTCTTTCATTTGCCTAGATTATCACCACACCACAGGCCCCCTGCCGAGGTCTGCGCTCAGCGGTGATATCTCCACAGAGTGAGTCCATACAGCCCGCCTGCCTCTCCCGTTTTCACTATGGTGAGCTCCGCCCTGGGGCAAGCAGGGCCGGATTCCTGTTTTTCCCTCTGACATCTCAGTTCCCCTGTAAGCATCTCTACCTTTCTAGGTTTAAGATTAGCAGCCGTGTTCGTCTGTATCCGAAATAAAATGAGGAAGACTTTGTAGCACCTTAGAGACTAACCAGTTTATTTCAGCATAAGCTTTCGTGGGCTATAGCTCACTTCATCGGATGCATAGAATGGAACAGAAGTAAGATGCATTTATACACACAGAAAGAAAGAAAAAAAAAGAAGTTGTATATTAGCACATCAATTCTAAGAGGCTGTTAAATTTAGATGGGCCATTATCAGTAGGAGAAAAAAATACCTTTTGAAATGGATATCTGTCAGGCAGGATTTAACACCTATTGAAGGTAAATTAACAAGGGAAATGCAATCAATTAGTGTAATGAGAGAACCATTCGTAAGTTCCGTTAAGCCCTTGGTTTATTGTGTCCAATTTGAAAATCAATTCCAGTTCCTCAGTTTCTTGTTGGAGTCTGTTTTGGAAGTTTTTCTGTTTCAAATTAGTTTGCAAATGCTTTCAAAGTAGTTTTGAAATTAGCCTTTTCCTCTCCCAGCGTCTGTCAGAGCTGGGGCCATCATTCCCGCATGTGCTGGTTTCTTTTATTTGCTACACCTGAGCCGGAGGGTGGTGAAGTCAATGGGAGCTTTGCCGCTGACATCAGTGGGACCAGGATGACACCCCGGTGCTTTAGGTTTCTGGGTTTCCCATTCCAACAGCGCGGCTCCGTTTCTCTAGAGGGCTGTTACTGTGGGCCCAGGATCCAGAACTGTGCCCTGGGCAGGAACACACAGGGACTGGGGACCCTGCCAACCATGTGTAGAGCCGATGGTAGCACCATTGCATGCCCTTATCACTGGCTTAGTTCTGACCTTAAAATCTGTATGTAGAGTGGGCTAATAATCTGGGTTTGCGGTTCTGGCAATTTCCGTGGTGCGAGAGCTGACGCCGCTTCTTTATCAAGGCAGCCGCTTTTTAATCTAAACCGCCTTCAAACACAACTTCGCAGGCGCAATCCCTCATCACTTAACAAGCCTTCGTTTTCTCTCCCTCTTCCCTGTACATTTCCCGAGGAGCCCAGAGCCCCTTCTGCAGACAGAAGTCTCATTCCCATTGGCAATTGCAGAATGGAAATCCAGAGAGGCTGCCGCTCAAATTGAAGCAGCTTTGCAAACGGTTTCTGAAGCAATCACATCACCCTTTCATTCCTGGCGCCCCCTCCTGCCCTTCTTAACAACCATTTCACCTCTGGCTACTGGGAATCGTTTCCTTTTTCATTTCTCCTACCTTCTGCCACTGATGCTAATACGTGATTTTCAACCTGTGGTCTGTGGACCCTGGGGTCTTACATCTAAGATTTCCAAAGGGGTCTGCCCCTTCATTCAACATTTTTTAGAGGTCTGCAAATGAAAAAAGGTTGAAACCCACTGATCTAACTACTGCATGATCACACAACCCTTCTGTGCTTGAGCTTCCTCACTTGAAGAATAGGTACACCATCGCCTACACCTAGCTCAGGTGGGAGTCGTGCAACTTGACTAACTTTCATAATAACGAGAGCATCAGACAAAGTACTTTTGATTTTTGTTAATACAGGTGACAGATGCACTTGCTCAGCTGATCGCTGAAGATGATTTGTAACATGGCTGCTGCATTCTGGGGCAAAAAAACCAATTTCTCTGCTCAGTTAAACACGCAAAAGCTTCCATTCCCTAGCCCCAGTAACCAGACAAGCAGTGTTATTTTCTACCTTTTTTAAACAAAAGTTAATTCCATGCTCAAGTGAGCCTCAAAAAGGCGCAGCTGACCTTCAACAGGTTTTCAGCCTCCACAGATAAAGCAGATGTGTTTAGAACGTATTGAAACATGAAGTGTCCTGTAGATTCTGCAGCTCTTGGATACATTTTAGGAGACACTTTTAATCTTATGTAGCTGTAGTGCAACAACAGAGAAATTTTTCAAGACCGGCCACCTGCTATACAATAACGTGCAGCAGAAATTATCCAAGAACCTTCACTATTTATCTTCAACTGCTGTTTTATGACAAAGGTTTTATTGTAATATTTTATTGAGTTTTTGAAAATCTTTCTGTACTTTTTAAACGTGAATTACAATACAGTGGCCTGAGCACCTTAAAGGGAGGAATGAGATGCCTTATAAATGAAACAATTATTGTGGTGTTTGGAGAATTAAATCAGAACCTCGCAGATACAGAGAAAGATTAAATTACTGGGTCCAAACGCTCGTCATTTAGGGGCAGTATCATCAACGGGCAGCTTTTAAATAGCCGCGTGGTTACAAATTGTGTCACGAACTGATTTTAATGGGGGGCAGAGGGCTCCCGCACATGACCGAGCAGGAGGCTCAGAGGAATGGGCTGGGAGGTTGGGGCAATGCAAAAGACAGGTGCCAATTAAACCTGCTTTCCTAGGCTCAGATCCTGCAAAGGAACCCAAATAGAATTCACTGAGAACCTCTGCAGCTCCCTTTGTAGGACTGGGACCTTGATCGTCTGGTGCCTCTCTAAAGTAGAAGTAAACAAAGCAGAACCGTTACCACAACCGGGGTTTTCGGGGGGTTTAAGTGTAATTTACTGGCACTAGCTGCTGAGAAAGTTGCAGCCGTTATTACTGGGGACAGAAAGAACCAGAGCCCAAAATAGCTTGCTGCAGAGGTTTATGAAATAGAGACAAATCAGTCCCACCCCCATCCTGGAGCGTGTTTTCAATGTTATTGTGGCTGGCACCTGGTCAAGCAATGTTACTGCAAAGCCACAGATAAGCGCCTGGGGCAAGACCAGACAAGTTACTCAATGGCACTGGAAAGAGAAGGCTGCTTTAAGGGTCTTCAGATTCGACATGGTTTGAAGGAAGATGACCAGGGCACCGCAGCTGAAAAAGTGACCAGTGCTTTTGGGTGCCTTAAAGGGGCCTGACATTTGGAAGGTGAGTGCTCAGCCCTTTCTGAAGATCAGGTCCCCTTTGTGTGTCCCAAGTTGGCTACCCCACAATGAAGACATCTAAAATCACTGGCCACTTCTGAAAACGTGGCCCCCGGCGCTTTCTGGGCCTCGTGGTCTCTGGCTCCTGGGAAGAAAATCCCAGAGCACGTATATCCAATCCGGCCTGAGCGTCGCCAACTACCAAGCCCTGATCCATCGGGGTCAGCCGTCACGTTAACGCACAGTAGGGTCGGGCTAGTGTGAGGCAGGGACTGGGCTCCTGTTGGAACATGGCAGAGCACATGTGCCACATAACTCCAACACCTCCCCAAATGGCAGCACTTCCAGCTGCCGCACAGCTGGAGAACTCCACTCCCCATCTCTGATCCCCTGGATGGTGGCTCGGCCAAGCCATGCTCTGTCCTGTATGATTAAGATGCGAGTTACGTACACACTTGAAAACATGCCATTTCCCTATTTGTGAACACGGATTTCTCCCCCCCTGGGAATCCACTCAAATCCATACGTCTGGCGATTAGCACCTGGGACCCCTGTATCGACAACCCTTGGAGCACTTCGCTTACTTACAGCCATTGTCGCTCTCCAAAGCTCATGGGACACAGCTGAATTTTAGGAAATTTGCAAAGGTTAGAATCAGCAAAGAAAATTGCTCATTACTCAAGCATTTGCATGAAAAACACAAGCAAATGTACACACCTTATCGAACACACGTACTTCCGAATGAGACTTCTTAAAAACAGCCAAGCATCTAACCGCTAATCAGTACATTTTTGCAGGTGCCACTATGACTGTGTTTACAGTGATGATAATCGTAACTCAGCTCAGGAGTTGCGTGTAACACCCATATCCCGCCAGCTTCAGTCTTCCAGAAACAGTCATAGTCAGACCATCAAGAGCACAGACAACAACGTGGCCCAGAATTCTCTTCATGCAAATTGGCTGGGTCTGGGGAAGAGAGGCAGAGACTCTTTTTTTAAAAAAAAATATTATTATTCAAGCAACTGCGACAACCAGAGAAACTGAACTCCCCAGGCAGTAGGATTTTTTTTTTTTTGTGCAAGACCGTTTGAAACCCCATTGCTTTTGGGTTTTGTAGATCCATGCAAGTCAGCGTAACCACAGCTATTGTGACAGACCGCTCTCTCACCCCTCTCAGGAACACAGGCAGGAAACCCTTCTTTGCATCAAACAGTGCTCTTTAATCACAGTGCAAGAGGACCCCACCACCAATATATACAACTTTATACAATCCAGTCTTCAGCTTACAGCTCTTCAGACTCTATATAGTCCAGTTTACAACCCAAACACACAGCTCTGACTAGCTCAAACCACCACCTCACTCTATACCATCCCCACCACCCTGGGCTTGCTTCCTGGCAGGCCTTTTATCCCCCTGAGGAGGCTGCCAGGTGCCACTCATCAAGCCTAATTGCCCTGCAGCCCAGGTGGCTGATTAGCCTTTCTGCAAGGGAGGTTTGCAGGCTTCTGCTCCCTCTTAAAGGGCCGGCAGGGCTGGCTCAGGCACTCCTGGCCAGCGCCCTGCCACACTATGCACATGCCGACTGGCGCGGATAAGGAGTTTGCATGCTTTTATATTTGGGTCAAGATCTGGCCCTGCATTTTACAGGAGGCTTTACCAAGCAACACTTGTGGGAGCCATCCATTCCCTCCTCACCCCCCTCTTTGCATATGCAGCTTAGACATGGGGTTTGCAGAAGCATGAAGCCCCAGATAATTGCTGGGTGCCTTTCGCATCGTTGGAATAACACTCCCAGAATACTTTGCTCTGTCGCAATGCCTCAGCATTTCTAAAGAGCGAGACAGAGGCTGGGGCAGCAACTCGGGAGGATTTCTACCCCACTGAAGGCATCACACACTTTGGTGTTTTGCTGTGGGTGAATATTCAAAGTACCCCTTTAGATTTGCACAACCCTCCCTGGATTTGCAAATGTCATGTGATGTCAAAGCAGAGAGCACACTGGGGGAAATGGGTCTGCAATGGCACTGGAAAGAAACCAGCTAGATTAGGGAGCTGGGGGTGGAGGGAAATGGATACTGGACTCCATACAGTGCTAAGTTATTTTCATTGACTTTAAAATTGAATTCCTACATGAAACAAAATGAAGGAACCTCTTAGGATATCAGGCCATTCACAGCTATTGCACTGGGAGTAACCGCAGACGTATTAACCTGCTGGAATGGCCACGCGCCATGCATTTTTATACCAGCACATGCCTCTCTTCCTGTTTAGGATGGACGCACACCGTTTCCAGGGTCAGTTTCTGCCCTCAGGCATATGGTTGCTTTGTTCAATGATACAGGCTGAGACGCAATATCTGAGATGCACGCTACAGTACACACAGCACAACAGGCAGGCTGGGATCACAGATCAGAAACAGGACGTCAGCCTAGCTTGGATGATTAGTCTGGTTTGTATTAGGGTAGCTCCCAGTGATCAACTGGGAATGGGGCCCTTTGTGCTAGGAGCTATACAAACAGCGTCAGAGAGTCCCCGACCCAAAGAGCATACAATATAAATACACAAAGATGGGCAGCAAACAGTATGGTAGCGTGTGACCCAAGAACCCCTCACTGCCAGTTGACCAGAGGGGTTCCAGGAATGCCCTGATTCTGGTAGGTACCAATTCACCAAAGAATGTCACCTGAACGGCATGTGAGGTTATTAATACCACAGAGAGAGGTATGTATAGATACTACATAAGGAGTTGAGTATACGTCTGCATGGTCAGAGGGGATCCCCACTGAGCGCGCTCCCTTCCACCAAGTGGATCCATATCCCAAGAACACCGGTGGGGCTGTACTTAGACTGCAGGGCGTGGGAGCACGCCGGACAATCAGTGGCACGGTACGGAAAGCAGTCTCAGTTTAAAAAAGAAAGCACATCCCATTCTCCCAGCAAGTCGTGGGGAAGAGACCATCTCCAGAACAGAGCAGCCGTGCATGGCCCACAGTGTCACCGCCAGGGAACCGGGCCTCTTCTCCGGCCCACCGCAGCAGCCCCTGCGTGTCCTTGCTTCACCCCAAAGATCTGTTCTTTGGAACCAGCTTCTATGGAAGGCACCCAACAGTTCCTTTGGTGCCGAGTGGCTCCAATTCCCATCACGACTGCCAGACAGTTTTTAAACGCTGTTCTCTGAGATGTAGTTTTAAGGGTTTTAATTGGCTAATCTAACTACAAATCCACAAATACTCACATTAGCAATAAAACAAACTCAGTGCGACAGAGCACAGCTGCCTAAATACCCCCGTAACAGGTGTTTTAGAGTGACAGCTACACGTAGATTACTCTTTATGTAACCAAACCTGCCTCTAATGAAAGATGTAAGAAGCCACAGTACAGAAGGCCCAGAATTCAGGGCTCTGGAATTCTTCACAGCTTTTCACACATTAGCTCATTAATTAAAGCCTTAAAAATTAAATCGGATACACGGATTAACTCAGCTCATAATTAAATTGACAAATCAAAAGCTTCTAAGAAAAACCCAATGCAGGCGCCAACAAAAAAAATCAAATCTGGCTTCACAACAAATCTGAAGACTGCCAGTTAAATTATAATAGCAAGCCTCGTTCGTTAACTTTATTACTGCTCCAGCATCTCTCTTTAATCAAACATATGTTCAGCATTATGTTCCAGGTAACTCTGTGGCCTGAGCTTCGGGTATGGCCATTGGCCAATCTATTTCCAATTAAATTCCATCAAATGCAAAAAATTAAAAAATAGTTCTGTTCATGCAATAAGTTAGTTGAGGTTTTTCATGAGTCGGGGCAGGAAGTTCCGGTGCCCTGGCACATATGTGGCATTTTATGTTCCTGGATATGCTCTTAACTTTAATACCTTAGTAGACATGGGCAGGTTACATGAGACACGGGAGCTCAGCATCCAGTTTTTCTGTGCATATTCAATCACCCTATTTCTATTCCATTTGCATTCGGACACGCAGGCATTTCTGTTTTCCGAAAACAAGAGCTGCTGCTGGCGTCGCCGTCTCGGAAGGTGCGGTCCAGCATTTCGAAGCGCACTGGCGTGGGGGAGGGTTGAAAAGTGGACATGAGGGAAAGACACCAACAGCTCATGGAGTACAAACTCCTTTTTTTCTGTGTACGAACGGTGGGGCGCACAGACAGAACAGCGCACTAGCAAGGATTGCTAGCTAATAGCAAGGTGGAGGAGGGTTCAAATCCCAGCTCCCCGGGCACATGCTATTTACCCAGCAACGGTCTGCAGACACACAGACTGTGTGTTGCACCCAAAGTTTGCAGCACAAGGGTGCTGTGCACCCCCCCGACACTGAAACGCTGTCATCTGCTGCACACCTTCTGCCCCTTCTCCTACCTCAAGGATGGCATCAGAAGAGAGAGTTCAAGGGAGACATGGCTGCCTGAGGTGCTAGGAGCAAGATTCTCCATCGTCTCCATTATTTCCTGGCTCGTAAGAAGAGAGTGAACAGAAGGAAAACAACTAGAAACCCAGAGTTTATCGGGGGATGGTTGATTTCACCAGCTGAGTGGAGCCAGGACAGCAGGGGAAGGAGGAAGTCAGCACAACCACTGTACATCTGCTTCTGCCATTAGCATGGTAGCGCCTTGTCCAGGAGATCTGGGGCAGTCAGCCAAAAAGTTTGGGGGGGGGGGGAGGCATCATGGCGGCTGCTGCTGCATGGATGAAGCAGGGACAGTGCCCGATTTCATGACCCTGCTTTTAAGAGGGAATGGCACAGGGACAATATTCTAGCTGTTTGCAAACCTCACTTCCACTGCAACGTTGTGTGCGCACTTGACTTGGGGGGGGGGGGGGGTTTGCAGTGACCAAGTGCAACACAGAAGGGGAAATTATCTTCATCATCGTTTCTTATTTGCACTGTGGCGCCACCTTGGAGCCCCAGTCATGGGCCAAGACTCCAGCGTGCCGGGCACTGGTCACAGAACAGACAATCCTTGCCCCAAAGAGCCTGCACCCTAAGTACCCTCCTTTAATACGAATGTCCTTCAGCAGGAGGGTCGCATGCACACGCAAGAGAACTTGGGCAGTGTTCCAAAGGGTGAATCATCTCTCACCAGTGGGCAGAGCCCACGACGGTCAATGGAGGATCCACCTGCTCAGCTAACAGTTACGATTCATTGCGCTTTAATGTTCTAGCTCAAAGCACACGACCGGTCCAGGCTGCTTGGGCGACTTAGCGTGTGCGGAAACTAATTAATTTATAGGGAGACCATTTATTTAACCTGAAACTAATTCAAGCGATCAGTGATCCAGGAGACGTGAGGTCTAACAACCATTTTAAAGCAATTGGATGGAGTTGCTTCTCCTGGTTCTCCACTGAAGTTGTAGGCATAGCAGGTATGACGGACTCCAAGTAAAAAGCCTGGAGACTATTTGTCATTTGCAGATGCCTTCCCCCTTCTGTGTCACTGATCTAGCACGATCGAGGGGCTGCTGCAGTGTGTGTGCAAACCAAGAACACGACTGCTCCTGCTGTCCCTGTGCACGTGTGAGCGGATGCCTGGGGGACACCCACGCACGTTCACAACCCTGGAAAACACACTGCTCATACTTCCAGAAAACAAGAAAACGTCTTCAAATACCAGCCCCGGGGGCAAACCAACAGCATGTCGCGCATCGGCCTCATTCGCTTCGCTGAGAGCAGATAACCACCAGTGAGCGTTTGAACCCACAGACAGCAATCCCACCGGAAACACCAACTCTCTTCTCTCCAGCCACAGGTGACCTGAAACGGTGCTGAACCGAGGAAGGAAATGCAGGGGAAGACCGTGGGAATTTGCTGGTCTGCCATTGCCAGTTTCTCTCCGAGGCGCACAAATGGAACGGGCCGATTGCTCCTGCTCTCTGACAGGGAAGCAGCCACAACTGAGGCCGACACTCGAAGGCCGGAGCATAACCAGCCACTGCATAAAGAGGGGTTCAGGGTCTGCACCTCCCCAGACGGAACAGGGAGGTCAGGCCCCGCCCCTCCACCGTCCACCACGTTAGCCACAGAGAGCAGCACATATTGCAGCCCAGGAAAGGGGACATAGCAGCAACTCCACCCACACTATGCCAGGGTTATTGGAGCAGCCCACAGATTAAATGCAGGGGACTTTAACAGCCATGTTTCAGCCAAGTTCCATTGTTTACATTGGCGGGGAAGAGGGAAGAGTAGTAAACCAACCTTATTCCCACCAACTCAGCGCTCAAGTCAGGCCACCCAGATCCAGCCCTGCAGAGAGTTCGCATGGCAGTTCCTGTGACCTGGATATTTCGTTAGCTGGCATTTCACGTGAGTAAGGATCAGAGTGCAGGGAAGCGAGGGGCAGGTTGCTTCTCTGATCACAAAGTCACTGGAGGGGATTACAAAGTGAAAAACCTTTACCACCAGTAAAACTTTACCACTGGTTTGCAGCAGGCGAGTCTGCATTGGAGGACTCCTCACACTATGTGAGGTTTGCTTTTGAAGTCAGGGGGACACTGTTTGCACCAGGACAGCTCCAACGTGTGTAGCTTCCTGGAGAAACCATTCAATTCTTGGGAGCAGGATCCTTCTAGGTCTTGGGACAGTTCCTAGCACACAAGGACCCCAGTCCTGACCGGGTCTCTGTGAACTACGGTTCTATAAATATTCAACAACGTTAACAGCAGATCAAGCTGAGCTGAAGGCCTTGCCCCAGGCGTGGGTACCAATCAATACAGTCCGTGCCAGTAAAATGCTTGTGACAGCAACTACCTGCACCGGGAACCATTTCCCACAGATCCCATAAAGAACAAGACGTTCCATCTAGCTAGGTGTTTAAACCACGTTTGTATTCATGGCCTCTGAGCACCTTCGGAAGGTCGTTTGCTGCTGCACCTTGTCACCTGCACAGGAGAAGCGTGATCTGTCCTATTGTGCATCTCCTATTAGATGGTTCCAGAGAGAAGCTTACTATGGAAGCGCATACAGCAAGTGTAGACACGGGAGCCCCCCTAAAATAGCTTCTTTTAAGTGAATGACAGAATGGGTTATTGGGGTCATCTAGCGAGCCCCCGAAAGGAGCATTCGTCACAAAACCTGCTGACCACAAATCCTGAAGAAGTTTTCCATTACCCACACCCTCCCTCTCCCCCTCACAGTGTGTTGAGATTCACACCTCAATATCCTGCCCAATGTCATTTCAATGCCAAAACCAAGCCGGCCGACCCAGAGGCAGGCCAATCTCTCTGCCAAATTCCAGCTCCTAAAAGCAAACCCTGCCTTGTTAGGTCTGTGTGACCCACGGGGTTTATTCGGCTGCAACTGACTTTATTTGGCCCCAAAAGGGGCAAGAACAGCGGAGAGGAGACCAGGGTTCTGGCTGGATACCCTGGCTCTGCACACATGCGGAGGGCAGGGCAGCTCAGAGAAGGTCCTAAAAACATCCAGAAATAGGGTCTGAAGCGGTACAGGAAGTTTTTCTTGTGGGCAATCCACCTGGCATCACACACTCAGCCAATCAGAGTGCAAATGTGCGGAGTGGTTTGTAACTCTTCACAGTCCGCTTGGGACTTAAACTATATTGAGGAATTTTGTACCGTCTGCAAACTTTGACACCTCACTGTCCACTCCTTTTTCCAGATCATTTATGAATACGCTGACCAGCACTGGTCCCAGTACAGCTCCTTCGGGGACCTTTCTATTTGCCTCTCACCGCCAGGAAAACTGATCATTCATTCCTGCTCTTCTTTTCCTATCCTTCAGCCAGTTACTGATCCACGAGACGACCTTCCCTCTTACCCCATGACAGCTTCCTTTGCTTAAGAACCTTTGGCACAGGACCTTGTCGAAGGCTTTCTGAAAGTCCAAGCATACTACACCCACTGGATCCCACTCAGCCGCCTGTTTGTCGACACCCACAAGGAATTCTAATAGATGGATGAAGCCCTCCTGCTTCTGGTGTACTTAACAAATGTTGGGGTCGTCTTTGCTGTTTTTGTCTCTCAAATGAATTGCTCTTTGAATTCTTTTTTGGCCTAGCTAACTGTACTTTTATACTTGAGTTGTCAGAGTTACGCTCCTTTCTATTTTCCACAGTAAGATCTAACTTCCAATTTTTAAAGGAGGCTTTCTTCCCTCTAACCATCTCTTTTACTCTGCTGTTTAGCCATTTTGGATTTTTTGGGTCTTTTTTTAAAATGTCTGAGTATACATTTAATTTGAGCTTCTCTTACAGTGCTTTTCAAAAGTGTCCCTGCAGTTTGCAGACATATCACTCTTGGGACTGGTCTTTGTCATTTCGATTTAACCGGACTCCTCATTACCGTGGAGTTCCCCTTTTTGAAGTTCAATGCTACTGTGGTGGGTTTCTTTGGTATTTCCCCCCCTACCCGGACGTTACGTTTAATTACACTACGGTTGCTCTGACCGAGTGGTTGAGCTATATTCACCTCTTGGCTCAGCTCCAGTGCACCACTTAGGACTAAATCAATCAGTCTTCTCTGCACACAACCCCCCACTCTATCTTTGCCAGGTGTATTCTGCTGCCCACCTTGCTATTCTAGCTTCGGTATCTGCAGGGCCGGTGCAAGGCTATTTCGCGCCCGAGGTGAAACTTCTTGCGCCCCCACCCTCCCCGGGAGCCCTGCGACAGCTCCCTGCCCTCCCCTCACCCGGGGAGCCCTGCAGTCGGCAGATCCCTGCCCTAACCTCCCCCCGGCAATGTTAGTTTCAGCAGAGAGCGGCTTCGCCTGCGCTGGGAGAGCGAGTCTGAGGACCACAGGTGTCAGCACGCCGAGGCAGGCGAGGAGTTTGCTAGTCTGGACTCTTGCAATGGCTATATCCTTTCACCTTGACTGGATGTACAATAAGCAGAATCACAAACCCCTTCACTAATCCCAAGGCCACTTTAATACTTGTGACAAGGAAGAAATAAATCCCACTTGAGCTTTTTCCCAATGCTGAGTTGAGGTTTCAAAGGGATTCAGGTAAGTCTGGCTTGACTTAGAGAGCACAAAAATATTAGCCAAGAATTACCTCAGATGAAAGAGGCATTAAATAAACAACCTTCCCAAACTGTCAACGTACACCAAACCGACAAATGGATCCCAAGAAAACACAAGGGGGCCATTGGCTGAGAAATCATTCCCAGGACATTACATCATAGCATTAGGCCCCTCCAGGGTCATCTTAAAGATCTGTACAAGTTTATCAAGCAGGAGGCGAGCAGGGTTTGCAACGTGCCATGCTCCTCTCCGGAGGAGACTGCTGCTCTGCAGAATTATTACAGGAATGTCTGGTTGGGAAGGCAAAATAAAGACAGAGGAATGTGCCAGTTTCCTGCCTGACAGGTGTACAGTTTGCTCAGCGCTCTCTTTAATTAATGACCCCAAATCCATTTATGCTGAAAGCCCAGGGGTATTGCAAACCTCATTTAGAAAAACGTCCCGCACGCAGTATTGATTCTTCATGCAATACCTGCCTTTCAGCTCTCTAGCACAAACTGTTCCATCACACAGAAAAACACTCCATTCCCTTTTGGAAGGAAAAGGCTACGCTAAGCCAGGCGGACTGCCAAATCTTTGCTGATTGGCAGGGCACCCGGCTTGCTTTGTAGCACAGATGATGTGATATAGAATGTGTAAATTTGGGGATTGACTCATGTGAGCTGAAGCAATATGTTGGGAACAAATGAGACACACAAGGCCAGACCATTAACCAGAGCAAGGGAGCAGAACTCCCCTGACTACAGTGGAGATGCACCAATTAACAGCTGTGAGGATCTGGCCTGTAAAACTCCATGTGTACATCTGTCCCAGCATTTGGCCCTTCTACTTGAGACTGCCAGCTGTGATCGGGTTTAGTCACAGTACGATCATCTGTGTCAATTTGTTTCATAGAGACTGCCGAATGATGGGGTTAGACAGCTCAAGGGGCCTCTGAAACATTCTCTGTTAAAACTAGTAACCGCGCTGGGGGCGGGGTCAGTGGCTGGTACCTCACATCCAGTTCCTTGAGTCCATTCAGGTCCTTTTGTGCGCCGCACTCCCCACCCCCCACCCCCCGCGTTAGGGAGAGAAGAATTCCTGCGCAGTAAGTGCTGATTGGCAATCTGGTTGGGGACTGGCAGATCTGAACATGCTAGACTTGCCATCTGCAATGAGTAAATACTAGGTGTAAAAAGGGACTTAAATATTCAAGACACACAGGGAGGGGCAGAGAGAGAGAGGGAGGAACAAAGCAAGGTAGAAAATGGCCAAAATGTCAGGCATTAAATATGTATCATTAAAACAGGAAACTGACAGGGTTTGTGTGTCTAGCCCTCCAGGACTGAATTATTTATGGCATCTATGTGGAAACCTGGCACGTGGGTACAGCGCAGAGAGTGTGACAACAACTCGGCGTGAACATATGGTCCCCTTCGAGGTTATCCCCTGCTTGCAGCCGGCCTGTCTGCGCAGCGCGGCCAGCGATCTGTGCCCAGAAGTCAGAGTACCTCCCTGCCAACAAGTTGTAGCCCCCGCTGGCATACACTGGATATAGGGTTGCCAACTTTCTAATCACACAGAACCACACAAGACCCCTGTCCTGCTTCTTCCCCGCCCCTTCTCTGAGGCCCCGCCCCCTGCTGGCTCCATCCCTCCTCCCTCTGTTGCTCACTCTCCCACTTCATTGGGCTGGGATGAGGGGCTTGGGGTGAGGGAGAGGGCTCCGGCTGGGGGGTGCGGGCTCAGACAGCTACAGTCCACAGGGGAATGGATCCACAAGCAAGAGGCCAGAGCACTGGAGTTAACAGGGAGATTGGCCCCAGCAGGGCTCATGAGAGAAGAAAAGGAGGAGAAGGCGCATGAACAAAGCACAAAGCTATGAGGAGAGCGGTAGAGGGAAGGGCGAGGGAGACAGAACCCGTGGGGCAGCAGGAGACAGGGACTGGCGAGGCTGCAGGCAGCTGCGATCACATGCAGGAGGAGTGTATAAACCTGATGCAGAAGGGAATTCATGGGCCACACGTAGCAACAGGAAAGGGTCAGGGCTGCAGGGGAGGGGAGACTTTCTGCACAATGACAGCGGAGTCACATGCTTCCCGTCAGTTTGGACACTGCCCAGAATCACCTGGGTCTCCGGGTCCAGGTTTGCAACAGCGGCAGTTAGTAAAGTCCCATCTCCATGTGTGATTTGGTCCTGGGCCTCCTCTCTGCTGAGTCGCAATAAACCCCCTTAACGGAGCTGTTCCGCCAAGAGCAGGGATTTGATTGTGTAGTTTGTCGGGTAGCCATAGGCACAAGCCAGTTTCCAAGGCTAGACTGAACCCCTAGACAGGCAATCCAAAGGATGCCCTGTGCCTTTCACAGAACACATGCATCAGGGAACCTTCTCCACCCCGTAAGCAGCAGTTAAAACATACATGTATAGAGGCCCCTCGTTTGCAATTCATCAAGCTGAATACCTCACTCAATTAGCCTGGATTTCAAGCACATTCTAAGAAACTCACAGTAAAAAAACTCCGGTAATATCACCGATATCGGACTCTTCCAAATCCACCCGGGAAGGTTTTTTTGTTTGTTTTTCCTCAACCTGCTGGATATACGGAGCCTTGATGAATGCACCATAACAGCACCTTTAGGCACTCACCAACCACCTCCCACTGTAACTCAGTTTGGCACAAGCCACCAGAAAGCCAAAGAAGGAAGATGTCCTTAAAGAGAACAATGAGATGGGCCCAGCAGGGAAGCACCAACCCCACTAATACAACATCACAGCTGGATTTTCACCCCACCACCCTCCTCCAGGCCTTCCTTCGGGTACAGGAACGATTAATAATCGAGCTGCAAAGAGCCCAAAAGCATCACCCCACCAGGAGCAGAAAGCGGACACTACAGAGAGCAGGGCGTGAGTTAGCGCCATGCAGGTTAACGGACTAAAGAATTGTTTCTTTCAGTCACTCGCATCACACCCAGTATGAAGTCCTGATCAGAAGCCATCAGAACGCCGGACCCAGGAACTTATGCAGCACATCTGGCCTTAAAGCAAAACACAGCCCCCAGCGTTGTCAGAGAGATTCTCTGGGTAGGCAGGAGCTGATTTAGAACATATGAATTCATGCTAAGGAGAATGGGAAGGAAGAGCAGGAAGCAGGGACTTTACAAGGGAAGTGTGTTGTTTGAATCAATATTCATTCAGCAAAATAATTCACCCATGAGAATGAGCATCTAATGGAGGAAGTGAACCAGAAGTACGGACAGAGACTTGAGTTCAGACTGTAGAAAACAGTGCTGTAGCAAATGGAGTTCATGCAGCAAGTAGTGATGTCAGGGTCCAACTGCTGGAATTATTAATAATATTAGAAATGATTGATATGGGAAACCACCAAACTCCAATTCCGTTCCTTTATTAAATCTAAAGGCCAAATGGTATGTGTACAGTTGCCCCAAACATGCCTAAAAAGCCTAAATAATAAGAATTTACTACATCCAAACTCTAAAAAAAACATTTATAATCATTCGACGAAGATACTTACAAACAGGCTAAACCCCGTGGTGCGTAGACCTCTGATGGTCAGCTCCCATGTGCTCAGGCTGGGATGAGCAATGAAATCTTTAAGAGTTAACTTTTATCCCCTTTAATAAGCAGGTGATGTCATTGCTTATTACCGACTTCAGCTAAAAACCAACGCTCAGACAGTTGGCCCTTTTTTCCTGTCTCAATCCAGACAAGATTTACAACCTCCCTTCTCCCCAAGGCCTTTCCTCCCTGTCTCTTCCCCTCCTTCCGGCTGACCAACAGTTTTTCCTTTGCACCTGGGTTTACATAGGAGATAATACAGATATGGGGGATGGCAAGTGCCATATTAATTCATTTTAAGACAGATTCTTTGATTGGGGTAACTACAGATGGTTTTAAATAAGACAATCAGTTAGGGCCTTTTCAGAAACTGCCCCTTCTTTCATTGGTCATTCTGTGAACCAGACATCCTCCCTACTCCATTCCTTCTGGCCGACAACTCAACATTCAAGGCCTTCCTTCTAGCTAGCCAGGGCCTCTCTCTACAAAACGTATTTCCTTAGCCAAACCCTAATTCATTAATTTCATATTTATCCTACAGCAACAATCTTCTAGAATATAAAAAACTAGGAATTTGGTTACGAGGAGAGACTGAGTAACCTCGCTTCCAGAAGGACATCAGCTCTAGTCCACCTTCCAGGACAGCTGATGTTTAAAGAACACTCCCCAAGCTTCAGAGATTGGATCACCTACATATACACACCTTCTCCTCAGAGGAAGCTGTGCACTCCCCAGACGGGCAGAGTGACTTGTTTGGCATTTACTCATGCTCCCGGGCTATACTATTTAAAAAACCCACAAAACCAAGATACTAAGAGTCTTTTTAAAAGCGCGGTGGCCATTCAAACAGATATTGTGCAACTAAATAATGACAAATATTGCTGTTCTGCTGAAGTTTCATGGATTTGGGTGCCTGTCTGTTCTTCACTGACGGGTTTCTTTTGTTTTTATCTCCTCTGTAAGCTTCCCTAGCTTTTTTCCCCTATTAAAAATGGTGTGCCTTGGCCCTGGTACTCCACCCCTCTGGGGATGCACCTTTTAGCAGAAATCTTCCCGGGCCTTTGGGGGAAAGAAAACGGCAATTACTTGGGTTTGTAGTCACAGCTTAATTTTAAAACCACAAGACTGTTAAACAAACGATCCTAGTGCTGCATGCAAACTCCTGGGCTTATGTGAAAAATACCAAGCTCATTGATAAAGACTTCAGGGAGCTCATCTGTGGCCTCCTCACCGGCATGTGGATTTTTTTCAAGGAATCCAAGCAGGTGGTGACTAATATAGCAACAGACATGGGGCAGGGAAGGGCAGGCTCAACGGGGAAACCACATAAAGACTTTTATGTCTTCACTGCAAAGTTAACATGGAGGCTACCCCCAACCCCCACCCTGTCACCCACTCAGAAACTTCTGACCAAAGGTGATGATGCTTTTGACCCAGACTAGCTGGCTCAGCTGGAGGTACAGGCCATGGCTGGGGTGCAGGGAATCCACCCACTTTCAAGTGCTGACCGTACAGGAGAGTCTTGCCTTTGTATCAAGGGGGGAAGGAACCAGAAAGACAATTTTAAGGGGGAGGGGCCTGGAGACGGAGGAAGAGCACATGTCCTTCGTCCGCTCCAGCGGCTACACCTGTGCTCAGTGGGTAGTGATGCCTAGAACGGCCAGTGCTTGGAATGGACGTCTCAAAGCTGGCTCTGTACAACCAGCAGCCCCCACTTGCCCAGCAGGTCCATTGCCATTTTGAGGACATTTTTTAAAAGCGTGTGGTCATCGGTCTAATGCCCCCATCTGCGTGGTACATGCTGAGCAACCGTAGGTAAGTGTGGAGTTAGAGGCTGCGTCGGAATGCCCATGCACAAGGGACAGAGTAACGGGGGCACGTGCAACCTTGTTTCTGGCATTTTTACAAGCTTAAGCCATTAAGACATTGCAAGATAGGTATGTGTTAGATGCACTAAAGATTCATATGTCCCTTGATGCTTCGATCACCATTCCAGGGGACATGCTTCCATGCTGATGCCAAGTTCTGCTCGATAATCCAAAGCAGTGCGGACTGACACACGTTCATTTTCATCATCTGAGTCAGGTGCCACCAGTGGAAGGTTGATTTTCTTTTGTGGTGGCTCAGGTTCTGTGTTTAAGCATCGGAGTGTTGCTCTTTTAAGACTTCGAAAAGCATGCTCCACACCTCGTCCCTCTCAGATTTTGGAAGACACTTCAGATTCTTAAACCTTGTGCTGAGTGCTGTAGCTAGCTTTAGAAATCTCACATTGGGACCTTTTGTGTTTTGTCAAATCTGCAAAGAAAATGTTCTTAAAATGAACATGTGCGGTGTCATCAGCCGAGACTGCTATAACATGGGATACATGGCAGAATGCGGGTAAAACAGAGCAGGGGATATACAGTTCTCCCCTAAGAAGTTCAGTCATAAATTGAATTAACGTGTTATTTTTTTAAACCAGTATCATGAGCATGGAAGCATGTCCTCTGGAACGGGCATCTCCGGCACACAAATACCTTGCAATGCCGGCTACAAAAGTGCCATGCAAATGCCTGTTTTCACTTTTGGTGACACTGAAAATAAGAGGCAACATTATCTCCTGTAAATGTAAACAACCTTGTTTGTCTGAGCGAGTGGCTGAACAAGAAGAAGGACTGAGTAAACTTGCCAGCTCTGAAGTTTTACGTTGTTTTGTTTTTGAGTGCAGTTATGTAACTAAAAAAAATCTGCTTTTGTGAGTTACACTTTCATGCTCAAGAGATTGCACTACAGTACTTGTATGAGGTGAATCGAAATATGCTATTTCTTTTGTATATCATTTTTACAGTGCAAATATTTGTAATCAAAACTAATGGACACTGATTTCAATTACAACACATTACAGTATATATGAAAATGTAGAAAAACATCCAAAATATTTAATACATTTCAATTGGTATTCTATTGTTTAACAGTCCGATTAAAACTGCGACCAATCGCGATTCATTTTTGTGAGTTAATCGCGTGAGTTAACTGCGATGAATTGACAGCCCTAATACATATGGTACAAGGATGGATTCCCCCTGCACACTGCTGGTGCTCTCAGCTCCCATATAAATGAGATCATTTCCCACTTTCTTCCACTAAACTTTCTGCAGGGCAGAGCGTCATTTCTTTTCCAGCGCAGGTTGATTTATTCTCTCGCAGGCTTGTGCACTTGCACTCTGCAGCTAAAAATAGAGGCTTTGTTTTTAAAAAACCCACGCGCTCCTGTCAGCAGCAGACGAACTTCAGAGCAGACTGACCAATGCCCCAGTGCCAAGAGCCTTTCAGAAACAACCGTGTGTAACAACCACTACCCAACTCAACAACAGGCCATGCAAACACAATTCATTATGAAGTCATTTCCTGGGCCAACTCATCCCTTAGCATTCTCACCCCTCTCCCCAAAACACCATCACTTCTCTATTTCCCACTGCTCCCACACAGGCCTCTCCAGTGACTGCCCAGTGAAATAAAGATGGCGCTCCAGAGCAGGTGGATTATACGCAGCTGTGGCAGAATTTTATTTATTTTTTTTAAATATAAACTTAGATATCGCTTGAAATGATCTATTTAAATTGTCACTGTTTCACAAAATTATGGGGGAGTCAGACAATGGGGGAGTCAGACTAACTATTTAATGGCAGTAAGTATTGGGCTTCAAAAGTTAAAGCTTTGTAACCGTTAACACACAAAGCGACAGGCTCGTGTGTCAAAACGCACAAAGTAAGTAGCCTTAAACCATAAGTTTGCAAGCAGCATTTGTCTTACTTTGCCTAGCTGTACGTTTCAATGATTACTGATGGAAATACTTTCTTCTCTCCGTGTATGGTGAAATTGATGTTTATTGATATTTACCAATAAAAATCTAATCCTTCCAAGCCCACCTACGTGCAGACATTTCTTCATTCTTGGGAGGCTCAGCTTGGCGATAATCACAACAGAGCTCTGAAAACGGGACATCGTAGAAGCTCCCAAGGAGTCAACAGATCTAAAGAGCAACATTTGAAAGTCAGAGCATAGTTGGGAGAACTCGAGAGAGAGTAGGGAACAACCTTGCATTGGCTAGTGGATCAACGAGGTCTTCTCCAGCGCTATGGAGTCTACTCATGAAGCCCAAAAGAGAGGTCTGAACAACCACAAGAATCAGGACAATAAACCTTCCACAGGCAGTAGGTGTACAAGAAAAAGCAATGCAGATCGCAAGGAACTCACTGGGAGACATGCTACCGCCCAGCACACAGGGGATCTCTGCCATTGTGCTCTGCAAAGGGAAACCCAGACCTAGGGGTCAGTCCCAGTGCAGGCCTAACTTCACAGGAAATACAGGATGTGGGCGTAAGACTAGATCGAACTACACACGCCTCCCCAAAAGACCTAATACAAATAAACCACACAGGCACCTAACCTGGCAGCTTTATAGGTTCAACCAGACTCTAGAAAACGCCTTGGTCACTGCAAACCTACAGCACCTGGCCCCTTGCCAATGTTCTTATTTTCAAAACAGCGATCAATCGATCCCCAAGAGATCGATTGCTACTCGCCGATCAGCAGGGAGTGTAAACGTACCCTTAGCTAGGTTGCTCAGGGGTGTAACAAATTCAAACTCCACAAGGCCGCAGTTAAGTCAACCTAACCCCAGGTAGACACAGCTAGGTCGCTAGAAGAATTTGGGAGGTGGAATACCTAGACCCATGGAAAAACCCTGTATGGCTACATCACGGCACTCTGGGCCCCAGACGTGTCCTCGGGAGGATCTGTGCAATTTTTTCCAGCTGGTTTGTTTACAGGGCCACCGGCCATATTCATGTGAGGACTATGGCCCCGATCCTGCAAGGACCTTTGCATGTGCTTGGCTTTATGCACATGAGTAGCCGCGCTGGTCACTGGGGAAGTGTGTATGTCTTTGCAGCACTGGGGCTTACGTTTCGGGCTGGGGGGACATGCAACGGGCTGTTATGCAGGAGGTCAGACTAGAATCGATCAACCTGTATTACAGCATCAAGCTATCAGGGCATCCAGAGGCCTCGGCGGAGAGCTAGGCGCTAAAAACATGCACTGAGTTAAAAAGCAACCATTTGCAAAAGTAGCAAATAGCTTTCCCTTACAATTTCCTTAGCTGATAAAGGAGCGAGGCTATTTCCAGCTGAGGGGGATTTTTAGTTAGAAGTATTAACACAGGTTGGACTGTCCCCTCTCCTAACCCCCCCTCCCCACAGTCCCAATTGGGGGGCAGGTAACAGAGTTAAGGAGGAAGATTCTGCAAAGTTCGCTCTCATTCTTATCCTGATGCACAGCGCTCTATAAGGCCCCGATCCTTAAACAGCGACACACATGCTTAACTTTTGAAACATGGGCAACCCCAATGACTTGCTTAACTCTTTGCAGGATCGGGACTTAAAATATAGACATTTGGGTTTTTTAAAAAAATTGATCTGTAGCTGATCCCACAAGGCTCCCCCTCCCCCGCACCTAAAAATCAGCCACACACACACACCCCTTTTTGCTCCCCTCACCAGAGATGGAGAACATGAAATGGCTCACCACAGCTTAACCGGTTCTAGCTGCATTATTCACTCATTAAATCTTTTATTTGCTTTACACTAGAGAAGATGTGTTCCTAAAAGAGGCAACCTTGGAAACTGGGGTGGGGGTGGGGGTGGAGGGATGTTTGCGTTGATTTTTGTCAATACAAAGAATAAATAATTCAGAGATCTACATATTTATTTTCTCATCAAGGCCACGCTGTCGTGAGAGCCAGAACAAGGAGCTTTACAGCGTATTTATTCTGATCTAATTTCTCAGTTACTGTACACACAGTGTTTATCAATGCTATATAAAAGGAAAAAAAAAACAGGTCACAAATTAACGTGATGTAGTGAATCATTTACTAGCCCTGTAGGGGAAATAAAATCTTGCATCGTTTTTATGATTAACATCCCCACCGCCAAAAACAACAACAATCTTTCCAAATTTCCCAGAATGATTTTGCCGCTTTTAATACCATCACTAGGCAGTCACAGCTCCTCGGATTGGAAACGAAGATGAGATGGAGGTGCTAGTGGGGAGAATTGGGGGCTCTTTTTCTCAGTTAGGAGGGTCTTTCATCTCAGATTAGACCACACAACCTGCTTCACAGTTCATTTGCCTTATGGATATTGATTGACTTTCCTCCTTGGTAGATCTTGTAAACATGCAGTTGACACCTATTGAGTAGCCTGTGTTGCTGCTTCATCAGTTAAAGTGACAGTGCGGTTGGTGCTGTACAAGGCCCACAGGAACACCTTCTGTAGTTCGCTCCATCGACGCTGACCTCTCAGGCTGGGCATCTTTCCACAGCAGGATCTCAAAGTGGGTGGGGGGATAGCTCAGTGGTTTGAGCATTGGCCTGCTAAACCCAGGGTTGTGAGTTCAATCCTTGAGGGGGCCATTTAGGGATCTGGGGCAAAAAATCTGTCAGGGGACAGTACTCAATCCTGCTAGTGTAGGCAGGCGGATCCTGCTAGTGTAGGCAGGGGACTGGACTCGATGACCTTCAAGGTCTTTCCAGTTCTAGGAGATTGGTATATCTCCATTTATTTATTTAAAGTGCATTTGGCAAACACCACAAGTTCAGCCTCTCAGTCCCCTGTGAGGGAAGATCGACATTATCCCCATGTCACAGATGGGGAAGACAGAGGCCCAGAGGCATTAGGTGCCTTGCCCAAAATCACACATGAAGACCCAGGAATAGAAACCAAGTCTCCCAGCTCACAGTCCCACCTGCAGGGTGCTCAGATCACAATAGCATTGCATGCCGGGCCTGGTTCTCTTCATAGGCCAAAGTTCTCTGATGAAGAGGGTGGCTGCAGCTGAGTTGTTATAGTTGGTGCTTATCTTAAAGCCCAAGCTCCTGGAGTCATGTGATGATGGGAGAATCTCCACTTTCAAGCTTTAGCCTCCATGGTTGTGGGGATAAACCATGAAAACGTGACCCCCTACAGACTCAAAAGCCAAAGGGCAAGTAACCAACCCAGAATGTATGATGGTACCAAAATCTCATGGGTTTTAAGCCAATCTCAGGATTGGGAAGGTGGGCTGGAGGGGGGGAGGGGAGGCCGACAGTTTTTGACCACCACCGAAGCTGGTGAGCCACGTGTCCTGCAGACCATGCTTCAGCAACCCTCAGAGATGGCCAAAGAGTTCAACCTCCTCACCTGTGACCCAAAGCACGAAAGCAGCCAGCAGAAGCCCTACTGGTTTTCCTCTCCGATTCCTGCGGCTGCGCTGGCCTAGGAGTGGCTGCATTTGTTTTTAAACCACATGCCAATGCATCTAAATGCACGAGGCAAGATCCAGGACTAGTGGGGTCTTATTGAATTGTCAGGGCTCCCTATCCTGAATAGAGGAAGATTTTACAAAGTAGCCACGTTCCCTATGCTCTTGGTGGAGTTTGACGAGAGCGGACGTTCAGGTGAAAGCACTTTCTGCCCGGGCAGATGGCGTCTGTTCATTAAGGCACCTCCATTTCCTCCCCTCCCACGGCAGCTCTGGACTGCAGCAGTAATTGACGGACACCTGAAAGCTCTCGGAGCAGATAACGCTGGCAAAGGCCACCATCCCTCGGCTATGCGGTGCCGCTGGCCCCCGTTTCCTCCTGTTCTCCGGAGTACAGCACTTGGTAAGATCCATTCACCTGGGGGCAGAAGGATCTGGATTTGGTTTCTGCCACCCAGCTGGCTCTTGATGCAAAGGGAGGAGCTATGGCTCGTGCTCCATGAACATAGACAGCCGAGCGTTTCACTGAGGGCTAGCAGTCCATATAGGCATCTGGCTAAGAAAAGCCCCCCCCCCCCCCGCCCCCCCCAGGAGAGTCCAGGGACGGCCTTCAGACATAAATGGCTTAGTGGCCAGAACATGAGACTGGGCAATGGGATACCTCAGTTCCATCTAGCCCTCTGTTCCTCCTCCAATTGTTTCTGAACTCGGGAACCGGGGCTGGAGGACTGGGACACTCCAGCTGTCATTATAACTGACCAGACCAGCTCTACTGACTCCCATGGAGAGCACCCAAGAGGCTACACACAGTTTCACCCTCTACAGCTTCTTGGTTGGTTGGTAGGATGAAGGAAACCACATGTCTAGAAAGCGCGTCTGAGGGGCATCAGGAACAAAGGAACAAGTCATAATTGCCTATTGCCAGCGGCATTCCTAGTCCATCTGGCACGGTGACGGATCCTAACAAGGAAAGGGACGTGAAGAGTTCCCCGAACAGATCAGTCAGTTAATCAGAGATGTCAAAAGAAAACACAGAAAAGCTGTTCTGAAGAGTGTGGTGGCCGGGTGCTTAGAAGAGCTCGCAATGTCTGCACACCAGAAAAACCAGGGATCTGAAACCTCCATTCCTAGCCTCTCCGACCAACCACCCCCCTATTCTCTGATCATTCTTATGAAAACTCTCGGAGGCTGCCTAACACATTTCAAAGAGGAATGAGATTGAATGGGATGTCTGAGGAGACACGGCCTAGGCGCCTATAAAAACAGCACAACACAGTTATAATCCTGTTTCCTTTGTTGTGTGAGGAGGTCTGGGGGGTTGGACCATCTACGCCATGACAGACATCAATGTACTTGAAACTAGTGATACTTGGGCTGTTTTTGCATCTGGACTATTTATACATCTGGACACATTGTTCTCGGAGTCCCTCTGAAGTCTTGTTGAGCTCACACCAGAAAGAGCAGGAGATTGGCTGGGTTTGCCAAAAGAAAGGGGCCATTAAGCAGTGGCCCACTGTGGAAAGCCTTAGGCTCAGTAGATCTGCTGCACGGAGCTTTGGTTTGTTCTACAGCTCCAAGGCTGCGCCCATTTCTTGGCTCAGTACTCAAACCTGCGAGCAGCTTTCAGGCACTGGAGGCAATTAGCACGGATTCATTTTTCATGGGGTCGTGCACGGTCCCTGCTAGTCATTTTCCATTTGGCCTGCTGAAGTGAGAAACTGATTAAAAATATTATTCAGCACTCCGAAGCCAGCCATTCGGGAAGACAAATGGAGTCACTCCGCATTGACACAGATGTCACTGGCCATGGACTCCAGCTCTCAAAGCCCACCACGTGAGACCTACACGTTCACTAGCGGGGGTGTAATCAACCGGCCCTACGATCACAACGGCCTCGAAACCAAGCTGCTGCCTGCTGCCCCTCCACAATCAGGAGTTAGGTATCTACATGGGTACAATTGTGCCCACCATTTTGGAGGTCAGGCTCACTCCCGGACTGAAAATAAGGGCATGAATAGCTAGAAACGGTGGTCTCCAGCAATCAGAGCAAATTCTGTGAACATACTGCTGTTTGGAAAGCAACCCTCCTACAGCGCACCTAAGAAATCCCAGAGCACTTTAACAAATTGCTCTATGGCAGCATATGAATTATTCTATAGCTACGCTTAACACTCCCACAAAATTACTGCACCTGCCACTGAAATGCAGAAGGCTCTGGAGTGGAACGGGGCAGCAGTTTATCAGGGCCTGTGCAAGAAGTGAAGAACTCCATGCCAAGTGAACTGACAAGAGGGAGAATTTAGAGAAGCAGAAAATTAAAGATACTGAAACCATTCCAAGCAGATATTTTCCTGTATCCTGTGCAAGTTCCTGAAGAGAGTTCCATCCGAATGTTGTGAATGATACATTATGTATCATCTCGGGATACCAAACGCATCATTGGACTCCTGATCCATCTCTAAGGCATTCAGAAATATTTCAACCAAAGAGTGTTAGAGTTTTAGACAGATCAGTCATGAGACCCTATACGCCTAATTCCAATTGAGAGGCCAACGTGGTGGCTAGCATAAAGCCACCCACAGGTAAGAGGCTGTTATCCATCTAGAATGAAATGCTTATTTGGAGCATGCTTTCCTATGACAAAGCCTGTTTAAGGTTTCACCTAATCACTGAACTACAGACACTGTGTTTGCTGCTGACTAGTAAATCCTCCACAAAGCACTTTAGACAGTTCACAAGACACACAGACGGCACAAAGTGTTCATGTTCTCCGTACCATTTACGCTTCATCTCTATGTACACAACAGAGGAGCAAGCCCAAAATAAAACTCAGACAGATCTCTGGATAAACCCAGAATATTAGAAAGAGTACCTGTGTCTGGGGATTAGCAGCCAAAGCCACAGAGGCTGAAATTCAATACCAGCGCCTGATTATACAGAAAAGAATAGGCCTGAAAATATGAATTCTCATGAATGCTAATGCTGAGCACAGTGCACTATCAAATGTCAAGATATATTTTAATTAAAGTGCTGCCTTTGATCTTTTAGAACGTCCCCCCCTCCCCAGTAAACTGCATCTCACATATGTTTATAGCAAAATAGGGGCAAATTCTTTATTAGGTTACAGAATTACTGAAAAGCTCTCTAAAACTAGCTCCCTCTCTCCCCGCCTTCCTATTGAAATAGCAACTGAAAAAGAAAAAAACATGTAATAGAGAAAAAACCATGTCTCTCTCCAGCACACTGAAGAAGTGCAGGTGATACCAGGCTACCAAATATCTTAGTCCGGGCCCCAAACAGGTTTTTGGAAACAAGAGGAATATACTAGAGGACTGCCTGGCATATGTAAAAGAGCTAGTGCAATCTTGTTTTCTTGCCTAACTAGATTTCAGGCATGGAACAACATGTCTGCAAATCCATCCTCTTCGTGAAATGAGCCTTGCAAATTCTAACGGACTTGCAACTGAGACTTCAGCGTTCTTGCCAGGATGTGGATTTGATGCTGTCTATTTCTGGGCTCAGGCTACATGGGAAACAAAAATTCAAATGTGGGCCCTTTGCATGTGGCAGAGGACAGCTCCCTCCCCAAACCGTGACATCTATCCATAGCTGACAGCACACGGCACCGCAGGAGTGAGCGGACTTGCGGGGAATGATAATTGACTTCCAAATAATTCAGTGATTACTAGAGCTGATTGAAGAAGTTTTAGACACTCTCATGCATGGAGTGAGCTCAAGACAATGACCAGCTGACACCACAGGATACTTATCCCAGTCCTAGGCGTCCAAGCAGGACTGAGTGAGCTCAACTGAGCCTGAAGATACAAGTTTGCATGTGACCGCATTCAGCTGTGCCGCTTGCCATGATCCTGGGAGAGAGAGACCGAGTGATGGAGGTAATTTTAAAGAGAGGTCTGCGGGATGCCTTCCACTGCTTGGTGAGAGCTGGAACAGTCCTGCTCTAGCTGCCAGGATCCAAGCGAGCCAAAAGGGGCAGTGACACTCAGAAGCTTTGCCAGCCTGTAACGGAGACGCAGTCCTCACCTCTGCTTACCCGAGATATAAAAACCCCCAAACAGACACCCAAGTTTCCTTAGCCCCTTGCACTATAATCTAAACCCAGACTCTACAGCCACCCTGTTCTGTCAGCAGCAGCCAGAGGCAGACCAGTGCAGCTCAGCAGGAGACTGTGCTCAGAAGAGGACCACGTCAAACGGGAGCAAGCAAGAGCACATTGTACAGGACGTTACAGGCCAAAGCGCAACGAGCCCAGGGTGGAGCTGGACCACCTCTGGGGAGGAACACAGCAGCTGTTGAGCCACCTCTAAAGCCACAGACACTGAAGGGGGTTAGGTACATAGAATTAGCCATGCTCGGGAGTCAACCTCCCAACCATGGATTCTTCAATGGCTCCAAACAGTCAGAGGTCCCTACATCTCCCCGGACACAGCACATGCCAACGAGACAGTGCCCCCAGAATGCCACAGGACCATAGACCCGTTACTCAGTCCCGTGCGGGGAGATGGCATGAATCCGCTGAGGTCGCCCTTCCTGCCCTAGGCTGGAGCTGACTCCGCAGTTTCCCCACCTGAATCAGGAGTAGGCTCGTCCCACCGTATTTCATCACAACAGGCCACCTCCCAAAGGCACTGCAGCCGGATTGCCTCTCTTTGGGGAGAGTTCGTTGCGTGCCCACGCCGATCACACTGAAAACCTCTACAGGCTGCTGCAGAACCAGGCCGACGAGACAGCTCCAGGGCCAAGCGGGACAAGGAGGAGTGTCCTTAAAACCCAGCTGTCCTGTCCCTGCCGGCCCGCACCTCACACCCAGGCTCACAGCCTCTTCTTGGGAGCTTATTTTTGGCATCTCTGAAAACCTCAGAGGCAATTAACAGCTATAATCCTGTCTATCAAGCATCCGCGCGCTGACATTCAGCTAGAGAAGCTCCAGCTGCTCATAAATAAAAGGGGAGAGGGGTGTTTGTTCTGACTTTATGAGGCAGGGCAGAGGCCCCGCAGGCCCTGCTGTTCGTAGGAGGCCGGGGCAGGCGTTCGGAGCACCCGAGTGCCACAGGGGATCAGGCCTCTTTTGGCAGACTCACCTCCTCCCCTCACAAGATTTAATGAACAAGTGTTTTCATTCACAAGACTTTTTTTAACCCTTCCCTGCCTCACAGCAGGCTCGAAGGAGCGTCAAACATGCTGTTTCCTGGGCTCCCCCTTGGGGAGAGTGATGGGCACCTTGTTCACTTCGTACTTCCATCCCTGTGGAGCGGTGCCGGGGTCTGAGGCGTCCCAGACAGGGTCCACGAGGGGCCAAGGCAGTCGGCCATCCACAGCCCGCAGGAGACCGAGTTCCCCCAGCCACGTGCTCGGGAGGGGAAGCGGTCTTTAGACCCCTGAACGAGGGAAACCTCGGCTCCTATGTATGAGTCTCTTCATCTCACTGCCTCAGTTTCCTCAGTTGTAAAATGGAAATAAATGACATTGACCTCCTTCGTAAGGCACTTTGAGATCAACAGATGAAAAGCATCACACAGGAGCTAAATACGGTTACGTATCACCATAAAGTTCTACGTGCAGGGTTTGTTTTGATCTTGTCAATCGCTGCACTTCGTGCCCACGCTGCCAATCCGGCACCTCAATGTGCCCTCCAAAATGTACAACGCTAAAACGTCCTGTGCTCGCTTTTTACTTTCAAGAGACGTTGCCTTAGCAATCCCAAACCAGTCAATCATTCTGAGAGGAATGTGGCAGATACCGAGTCAGCTTCAGCTCTGAATCACGAGAGCCTTTCCTGTCAAGACTGGGTTAAAAGTTATTCTTTAAAAGAAACGACGAGGGGTTTGAGGCCCCGATCCCCATGTGTTGGTGCAACGCACCAGTGACTGCGCTGGGGTTCCACACGGATACGCACGAATGGAGCTGATTACAGGAACAGCTTTAATTTGTGACGACTCTGGGGATCCTTTTCGTAAGCAAGACCAATCCTGGTGTTGATTCCCATGGGAGCTGAGCACCTAACCCCTTCTCCTCCTGTTAGCCCTGCTTTGCACCTGGGGAACCAATGCACACAGAGACGCAATGAACTGCTCCAGCTCAGACAGGGAATCTGCAGCAGAGTAGGGAACTAAAGCCAGGTCTCCCAACTCCCAGGCTGCTGAACCCGACACATACGAGGCAACAGGAACAGCATGGGGAGCTGCAGGGCACACTTACCAACCACTGCACTGCTGAAAGGGTTAATTAGCACTGCCCAGAAGGGGCTGCATCTGGACTGGGAGCCCTGGACACAAGTTCCTGCCCCTGCACTAACACACACGCACGGCTGCATAGGGAAGCACGCACCCAGCATTTACAAATAACTAAACCTGACTAATAACATTGCTAAAGAGTTAACCGCTCAAGTATCTCAGCTTCACGCCAGCTCAGGGTTTACTAGTGGCCAGGGAAGTTCGGTGAGGTTCCTGTAGTAATGCCTGTGTTGTTAGTGTTCCTGAAAAGGGATTACTGAAGGTAAAATCTGCAGCCAGGAGATCTCTTAGGGTACATCTACACAGTGACAAAACACCCATGGCTGGCCAGTGTTAGCTGATCCTGGCTTGTGGGCTTTGGGGCTCTAAAATTACCGTGCCAAGACCAGGGTCCCAAAGCCGGGGCGCTAGCCCGAGCCCAAACATCTACAGAGCAATTTTATAGCTTTTGTGCATTTTAATTAAATTTTAATTTAATCCAAATAGAGCTTGGTAATAATGAAAAATTATCTAGTAAATAAAAAGTTCATTTTCCATTTTCTAACACATAAATATGAAAACAATTGGAATCGGAATAAGTGCAAGTTAAACAATATAATAGCTTAAATAAATGTATATAGATATAGTGTATCCTCCTCATTAGCAAAAAGAAGCACCAAATCTAGTGTAAGGCTATATTTAATTGCAAATCAGCATGTTTTAATGGTGACCAACCAATGAGAAACAACCTTTCCTTGGAAAAGAGCTAAAAAGTACAAAGGCAAAACAAGACTAAAATCAATTACTTAAATCAAGGTTTTCTTCTTGTTGATTTAAATCGGTAATTTCCCACTTAGATTTAAATCAATCCACCTTAGCATTAGAGAGTTTATACCACTCCTGTCTATTCTGCACCTGTTCTGTGCACATTAAAAGACTTCAGTCTGCAGAGCTGAAACTCTGACATCTTCCATGTGTTCTATATATATTTTTGGATCAGTAAAAGCTGTACTAAGTTAGGTTAAGCAACAGGTTTGACTCATATCAGAGCCAATTACCTAGGTGCACACGCCACATGTAGCATCCCAAAGCTAAACACATCTGTGATTTTTCTCATGGCTGCTCTAAGCCAGCTTTCGCCAGCCCTCTGGGGGAGGGGGGTTGCTCTACCACGTTCTTAAACGGTTCTTCCAAGTCCCCACAAAGTTTCCCTTTTGGAGCCAGCACCTGCCAAAGTAAAATGAAGAAGAGGGTTGGAAGAGCGCGTCGGAGCAGGATTTCTAAATGGGTGTAAACCAGCTAATTACCTCACCTCTGCATTCACCAAAGCCAGCTCCCTTCCGCAGATGACACACATGAGGATAAACAGGATGGCGAGAGACAGTCCTTGAAAGAAACAGTGTAATTACAATTCAATAAAGCTAACTGCTCATTCTCCCAAGAAGTTGGGTGAGTCCCCATTGCATGAGTTGCAGCAAATCTCCGGCCAGGCAAGCCCGACTGGACAGCAGAGGTGAGCAGACGAGGCGGACAAGCCTGGGGAGGAAAATTAAATGACAAAATCCTCCTTCCAGTGTTTCTTTTGGAAGGGGAAATGCAGCAGGACATTGTCAAACAGCTTCGGCTCTGAGCGCAGACTCCTTGACTGGTGGGGGCAGAGAGGGGCTCCGAACCCCAATACAAGTTGAGACATTTTCAAGATTTAAAAAATACTTCTGACCTGGTCTTGGATTTTAAACCTTCCCCTGCACTGGTAGAAACCCAACCAAACAACATTGCTGCTAGGGAACCAGAGTGTAAAATGACCACACAGTTAAGCAGGTCAGTGCCAGAGAGTGAGGTACAAGAAGTAGGCAAAGCAGGATGAGTGGTGAAAAAGAAGTCTTTAAATCTGCTTTTCTTTTTAATCATCTCAGCTGTTGTTACTACTGGGGCGAGGGTATTCTCTCCAACCGCTCACCTCCCTGACAGGGCCGCGGGGAAGAAAAGCTTGCAGGATTTATAAAGGGTTCGCACAATAAAATAAGTGGCCTGGAACATACTGTTCTGCTGAAAGGTTGTAATGGCTGCCATCAGGTGAGTCTTTGACCCAAAGACAGCCGCCAGCCTCGTTACTGAAGTCAATACCTGCACCGAGCACTCTTCCAAACAGACGCAAGTAAGTTCTTTTATGTAGCAGAGAACGCTACAAACAACGCAAGGAGTGACCAAGGCCCAGGAGAGGTCAGGACTAAATTGTGTGGGCTGAAGGGCTTACCGGACTGCAAACCCAGGAGCGAGGTGACTGGTTCTGCTGCCTGGGTGTGTTAAGAGGCAGAGAAGCAGCTGTGTGCACGACCCTGAGAGGAAGCAGTGAGACAGGGCTTCTTGGAGACAGGGCTTCTTGGGCACAGGACTCATCGGAGCAGTAGACATGGGGACAATGAGAAAGGGAACTGCCTGCTGCTGTTTATTTCTACTCTGTTCAGGGAAACAGGACCGTGCGCACACACAAATAGCCCCAAAGAACAGACCTGACTGGTATCTCTCATTTCTCATCTTCGCAGACACAACCCTGAACACTGGCAAATGGCTTGGGCCAAAAGGGGCAACCGTACTTTAGGAGAGAATGGAGAATTCGGAGTCAAGTTTCAGGATGCAGTGAAGGAAACTTTACCCCCCCCCATCTCTCTGACTCCCCCTTCAGCATCCCTCAGCACATTGATGGGACCAATTGTGAACTCTATAAAGCTAAATGTTTTAAGCCACTTGACCTCACTATTGTTCAGGAGAGGAGAGCACATCATCTGAGTTAAGCTACACATTAGTGCTTCCTGGAGCAAGGAAAAATTATTTAAAGCATTCTCAAACCCTTTCCCTTTTAATTCATGCACAGTTATAAATACTGCATGGTAGAGTATTTTAAATGGTTTTAGGTTGTAATTATTAAAGAGATGCCTGAACCAAAATCCCAGAGCCAAGCATTCCCATCTTGGCTGTTTGAAATCAGGATCCAAGCCTTCTTCAATGTGGGGATGTGTGATTTGGGGGTTCAGAGCCATTGAATAGTTATATAGCTGGGTTTGAACGCACTCGGTACAAATCCGTGATTCATCCCGCTAGGAGAACGGTACACTGCACACCCACATTGCAGTGGGACCTCTCACAGGCTAAATTCAGCTGCTTGTCACAAGCTAAATTAAGCATATTAGGTGTTGATCTGGAGATGGGCTACATGCCAGAATGAGTCCCCAAGGCCCCATCAGGAGCTCTTCCAGTGGAGTTGTCTGTCCTCAACTTTCTGTGCCCATTTCTCTTCCCCATTCTGAGTTCATGGTAAAAGGACTTCATCAAACAGACGCGCTGAGCTAACTGGCAAATCAAACAGTCAGGCCTGGGGGGTTTACTGCAAAAAAAACAAAAAAAAAAACAAACAGAGACCTCAACAGAATCCCCAGTTCAGCTGACAGCACAAGAGCACAGCATGATGAAGTGGGCAGAGCATAGGTTTGGGGGTCAGGATCTCCCAAGGAGCCTGGCTTGTTTAGACTAACACCTCAAAGGTGAAGGGGAATCACCAGAGGAGTGACGTTCTGGAACACCGTCCAAGGGGAGCAGTGGGGGCAAAGTCCTACCTGACTTCACGCCTGAGTGTGGTAAGTCTATGGAGGGGACGGTGTGAGGGTTTCTGCCCGCAAAGGCATGTGGCCCACCCGCGGCTCCTCTTAGCAAATATCTCCAAGACGGGACTTTGAGTTACTACAGAGGATTCTTCCGCAGGGGTCTGGCTGGCGGGTCTCGCCCACAGGCTCAGGGTGGAACTGGTTGCCGGATTTGGGATGGAGAAGGGATTTTCTCCCAGGTCCGACTGGCAGAGACCCTGGGGGGGTTTAACCTTCCTCTGCAGCGTGGGGCACAGGTCACGTGCTGGTTTGAACTAGTGTAAATGGTGGATTCTCTGTAACAAAATCTTTCACTGAAGAGTTGAGGATTCCAGTAACTCAGCCCGAAGTTAAGGGTCTATTAGAGGAGTGTGTGGGTGAGAGTCGGTGGCCTGCGATGGGCAGGTCAGACTGGACGATCCCGATGCTTCCTTCTGGTTTTGACGTCGACCCGTTTTGTGTCACCCTGACACTGACTCCCTGTGCAAGGTTGGGCAACTCACTCGACATTTCTGTCTTGGTTTCTCTACACACAGTACGGGGATTCAAATGCTCTCTTAGGGGAGCTCTATGACAATGAGCAATTCTATCAATAGTAGAATTCAACCCAATACCATTCCCCACTCCCTTGCTTTTAAGAAAAGGGTAACCTGCCTCGGGACTGACACAGGCAGCAAGAAATGCCTGAAAGTAGCCTCTGACTAAGGCCAGAGCCCACTGCCAGAGGAAGCTCTGATCACTGGAGAAACCGTACCCTGAGAAGAAACAAATTCAGACAGTCATGCAGGGGGGGGGGGGTCTCAACTCCAAAGCTCCCAACACAGCTGTTCCTTGGCAGATTCTTTTAGGCGAGACGCTCCTCTGAACTAAGGGAATATATCCCTGCAGCCCGGCAGCTGCACCCAGCACTCTCCCGGTGCTAGAAACACCCCAGGGAACAGGACCGACACAGAACGGTCTCTTGACTAGGCTGTCAGATGGAAACTCGTACCAGACACTAGCCTGCCTTCAAGGATCTCAAAGGGCTTGAAGATCAGGATCCTCATGGAGATACGCACACCCTAGACATTTCTTGGGGTGGGGAACTGAGGCAGGCACAAGGCTAGGGGATCAGGCCCAGAATCCAATTCTCATGAAGTCGATCAGGCCTGTTTACTTCTGCAAATCAATTTCCTGGGCATCCACTGCCCAGCACCATATTGCTGAGTAATTGTTCAGTCTGGCACCCAGTCCACTGTCTATCCCAAGTCCCTGTGTGCAAAGCGAGGAAGAAAGAGGCGAGAACTGAACAGGCCTGGGGAAAAAAGAAAGACACAAAGAGGGAGGACCCGTGATCTTTGCAAAGACCCTCGTTCCCGCTCAGACCGTGCCTGGCTTTGAGGCTCTGCACTCACAAACCTGAGCCACATTTTCAAGGGTTTTGCTAAATCAATCAGTGTTTGGTTTGCAATCCCCTCTTCCTCCTCCCTCCACAGCAAAGAACTTTGGCTTCCAGCCAAGAGGAAAAGGCAGCCCAGCCTTTTCGGCATCACCCTTCCCCCATTCTAGCCTTCACAGGGCAACCCCCTACCTCTCCTCTCTAGCAGCGGGTTTACACCAGCGTTCCTCCTGCAATCTGCTGCCCACACCCCCGAAAAGGCCTGCTAGGAAGCAGAATTCTGGCTACCTCGCTGAACCAGGCAAAGACCCTGGAGTGCATGGGGGTAGGGCCTGGAGCTAGGGCTCCCCAGGGTCAGAGAGCCCAACAAGGCCCAATTCTCAGTCCCCTGCTCTAACCACGTCGCAACACAGCTACATTTCCACCCTTTCACCCCACAAGCAATGCCAGCAACCCGCAAGTGGCGAGAGACGATGGCGGGGCGGGCGGGTACACAGAGCGAGGTGCAGGGAGGAGTGGCGGGGTGCCAGCCCTGCCCTCCTTTGGTTCCGAAGGAAGAGCGGAAACACCCCGCAGCACCTCGGTCTCTGCTCGGGACCCCGCTGCTCCGGTGCAGTGCCAGATGGTGCCCCTTGGCACCAAATGGAAAATCCCACTCATCTGAAACGTGCACGGCATGATCGCTGGCTGGGAAACGATTTTCTTCAATCGGTTTTCAGAAATTATTGACTCATTTAAGTTACAAGTCTGAAAAGCCCACGCCAGAAGCAGAATGCTTTCAGACACCTTCAAATTACTCTCTCCACACACACACACACACACACACAAACTCACTCAGCCAGGGCGTAAATCTGCAGAACTCCACTGACTTTAAGGGAGCTCTACGGATTTATGCCAACTGAGAATCTGGTGCACTCGAAGGCCAAACCTGTGCAGGCGTTGTATCCTGTATTCCCATATTAAAAGATCCATCACAGCAGTAACGAAAGGCACCTTGTTAGAAAACGAATCTCCGAGTGCAGAGGCCGGTAGTTTAGAAGAGACACTGAGCTGACCTGGACACTTGCCTGGAGCCGTGTGGCCCAGGGGAGTCCGAAAACCTGGATTCTATTGCTGGGACAGTCGCTTCTCTCTCGCTCGGTTTCCCTCCCAGCCTTTGTCTAGTTCTGCTGCAAGCGGTTTTGGGCAGGCACCTTTTCCGACTGTGCCAAGCACAAGGGGGCAGCTCGCGCACTGAAATGAAGAGGGGGATCTAGCGAAGGTGAAGCCTTCTAACCCCAGCGATGGAGCATGACAAGCCCCACCTGCGAGCCCCTGTAACAGTGCCGCAGCCGGCCACGACCACCGATCTGACAGCTGACACGAAGAGATGTACAGGTGCAGCATGCTGCAGGCCCGACTCCTTCGAAGACCAGGGCACGGGGCCAACCTCAGCCGGGCTCTGGTTCTCACTCGGCCGCTGGAGAGCTGAGCAGTGCGGATGTGATGGAGACGTAGAGCTGTGTCCAGCCTGTGCGCGGCTGGCTCCCCCTGGATTGAATACAGACGTTCAGTACAGTGGGGCTAGGACGGAGTGTGAACTCTGTGCCCGTCCCAAACCCTGCGGATCAGTCCCAGGGGAAACCAGCTCCATGCACTGCATGCCCCGGCCAGGTCCCCTTGCGGAGTCAGCTGGGGTTGAACAGCGCTGTCGGATCTAACAGCACCAGCAAGGCCCTTCCCTCCCCTCCCACAAGCCCAATGGGTACGTCTACACTGCAGCCTAAGCCCAGGTTCAAACTCTCCCTTCTGTCTACACACAAATCTCGCTAACCCAGTGGAGATGCAGCCCCACTGGACTCGTGCTCTGGGAGTTCGCCACAAATATCCCACAATCCCCTGGGCCAACGTCCTTTGTCCTGTGAACAGTCCAGTTTTCCCACACAGCACCAGGAACAAGGGGCTGCTCACCGATTTTGGGAGGGCACTAGGTCTGGCTGGACTCTGGCCCGCATAATGCAGTGTGGACGCTGGGGCCCCGGGTGGGACCCAAGGTTCAACAATTCCACAGCTGGGAGCCACAGCTCCCGCCCTAGGTTAGCAAATCCAGGGTCTGCTAAGTCTAGTGTGACTAGCCCTGGGCACACCCGCCAGTGTAGACAGACACAACGACACCGGCAACGGGGACTTTGCAGCAGCTCCCCGCTCACCACAGCAGGAAGTGCACGAGGGTTAGCGGATGAGGCAGGGTTTTGCTTACAGTCAGTCCCCGGAGAGAGACAAGGAGCAAACTGTAGAGTGACAACAGCTTCGGATGCCAACAGACGACCCCTGCAGGTCAGGGCTGAGGCATTCCGGATAGTGTGGGGGATGCGGGTCCGGGTGCTACCTGTGCTGTGCCTGCTGCATGGATCATCCGGCACACAAACTGGGGAGGGAGTGGTCTGGCTCCTTCCTACCCAAAATAGCAGCACTGGAGCCAACCCTCCAAACCTGGCACCAGCGAGTGGGCAGACGAGATAGACCCTGGAGCTTCCACAGTCACTTCTGTGCCATGCAGGAGTGAAGAGGCTTGAAAGATCTCGTGTTCTGAGCTGCTCCCGAGGACGGGCTCTAGGAGCCGACGTGCAGAGTATTATCCGCTGGGTCCAGGCAGAACAGCCAGGCAAAAGGAACCTGTAATCGGGGGGTGATTAACAGCCACGGCCAGTGCGAGCAGGATAGCTGGGGAAGTCACAACGCAGGAAGCCATTTCCAAAGCGTCAGTACCTTAGGAGCTGGTTTTAGTCCAACCCCAAATAGTTCACTGGTAAATGTGTGGACCATCCCTGCACCCACTCATGGCCTGGAGTGGTTGTACAGCACCATGCCTCAGTTTCCCCCTTTAAACTGACTGCACTCTCCCCTTGTATTGGGCCCGTTACTATGCCTTCATTTCTCGCGGTACAGGAGATGCTGGCTTACTTACAAGCCTGGGGAATTGGCTTCACCAAATTAGTCTTTAGCCCTCAGTTCTGGGCTCCATTGGCTGTTCAAATGTCCACAAACTCACAAGAGGAAAGCAGGACTTTCTCCCCAGCTTGCCATTCTCCCCGAGAAGCCTGTCCATTCCTGAAGCTTTCATAGAATCCTAGAATCTCAGGGTTGGAAGGGACCTCAGGAGGTATCTAGTCCAACCCCCTGCTTAAAGCAGGACCAATCCCCAACTAAATTCCCTGCACTTCCCCTCAAGGAAGCCACTTGCTGGCTTTTATAATCACTTGCTCCCTTCCCAGCTGGGACTGATAATTACCAGGGTGGGCTGGCCCCAGGCCCCTGACCCTGAAAGGGGGAGATCACCCTGTGACGTGCCCCCAAAGACGGATACATAAGAATGATCCAACGTGGACTAACTGGAAATCTGTAACAACGGGACGGAGCCCAGCGTTAAACCAGGGCATGGGCACAAGTGGGATTAGCTGAGGGGCAGCTCCCCCATTTCTCTTTATTTAAAAGAAGAAAAGAGAAACATTGAAAGAAAGCCAGAGGCGGCAGAGCTTCCCTAGCGCCGCCGGTAGCTCTGTAAAATGGTGCACGTTAGACAAGCTTTTCACTTGGAGCAACTCTATTCAAGAGCCTGTTCCTGAGAGGGGAAGGGAGCTCGGCGGTTTCCATAGAGACGTTGGCGTACGCAATGCTGGAAAAGCAAAAGCCTCCATTTCCCAAATGTGTCACTTGGGCATATGATCATCGCGGGCTGGACGGGGGGGGGGGGGGAGAGAGACATGCGTGCACACAAGACGCTCCGAGACAAAGATTTCACAAAGGTGCAAAGCTCGGGGTCTGCTGGTGCCCACACTGCCCTGCTGCGAGTCTGGGTGGGTGAACGTAAGCAGGAATCTTTTGCCTCCATTTAGGGGCTGGCGGAGAGGGGTGGCTTGGTTTTGTTTTTCAATTTAGTGCCCTCCCAGCGAACCCCTCGATTGCACAGCAGGGCTGGTCCTTACTGTCATTAGAGAAAGTCCTTTTCCCGCCTGCTGGATGACACATGCTCAGGTCTGTTCAAACCCATAACTTCCATTTGCACCAACACCAGTCGAAGGTGGAGCAGGGATTCTTTGCACGAGTCTGTGAGCGAGAATTAGACAAGTCCACAGCTGGGTAATCATCAGCAGTGCCCGAAAGGGACGTGGGCCAGCAATCTGGGTGCTCCGGGGATAAAACACCCATGGAAAGAAAATACTGGAATACTCAGCACCCTTGAGTCAAAGCTATAGGGCAGGACTCCGGGGCTGGCCGCCAATCAGCTCTTCGGCAACTGGCGGGAGGCAGTTGGGGAGGGCAGAGAGAAGCAAATGGCAGGCGGGTGGCGGGGAAGTCTCGGGGGTGGGGGAGAGTGGGAAGAAGCGGGGTGAGGGTGGGGCCTCAGGAGAAGGGGTGGAGTGGGGGCAGGGCCTCGGAGCATGGGTGGGGCCTTGGGGTGCAGCAGGGGTGGAGCACCCACCGGGAAAAATTTTAAAAAGTCAGCGCCTGTGTCCATAAGAAACTTTCTAAAAGGTTATTTCCATCTGGGTGTCAAATGTGACACCTGCTGCTTTCCAATACTACTCCTAAGCCAGGCATTCAACTTCTCCCCCATTCAGGAGATACACAAGAGTTTTCACCAGCACCACATTCCAAAATCCGGTCAGCACCACGAACGTCCCACAATTCACTTCCGTGCATTTCGAGAGGCAACCGTTCTCCCGCGCTTTCCTAAGGAAGGCCAGGCCTGAGCAAGCCATCCCTAGTCTTCGGATTTCTTTGGAGCAGCCTCCTCAGTTGGCTATAGATAAGATCCCAGCTAACAGTCACCTACTGCTTCTACCGCTTGTCCGTTAATCGTGCTGTTCACTTGGTTCTGTCAATGCACACGCATTCTCCTTCCGTCGCTCTCAGGACAAGCCCCCATTGCTCTCCGTGACGGCTTTTACAGACTCCAGCTTTGCATCGGGGGCTGTCGCAAACAGCACCGTGTCAATGAGGTAGCAATTATTTAATACTCCCACTGAAGTTCCTTAAGCACTAAGTCACTCACCCAACACATGGAGAGACAAGGCACCGGAGACATCCCCCATTTCAATCCCTTATTCTGTTCACACTTTGCCAGCATCCCCCCCCCCCCCCCCCAGCCTTGTATCTCTGCAGATTTTGCAAGATCACCATTTAAAGGCTACGGAGCACCAGGTCCCTGCCTGCATTTAATGGTGTTTAGGGAGATTTTTCTTCCGTTGTAGGCCTCACCATTTGCCATAGCTTTCAAGGGGTATTGCAATCCTTCAGGACAATGATTTGGTGCCTGGATTCATGTCCCTGTTAGACAAACAAAGCTGGGTGAAGGATACTCCTCCTTTGGAGATCAGCTGGAGAGGGGGAATACCGGCAGCTTCGCCTCTCTCCAAGCCAAAGATGCCTCGGAGTAAATAAGGGAATCTGGAAGATTACCACCGTGCCTCTGTTCTCAGCAACTGAGCAGCTACAGTGTTGGGAACAGGGATGATATTTGGTAACTAGTCTCCAACTCCAGGTCAGATCATAGGACCTGCTCCTACTCAGGTCAACAGCAAAATCTCACGGTCCCCACTGGTACAAGATGAAATGGAATGAGAGAGAAAGAATGACCTTGCGGTCACGGCACCAGACTGGGACCCAGCAGAACCTGTTTAAGTCCCAGTTCTGCCACTGGCTTTCTATGCAACCTTGGGAAAGTCACTTAGTCTCGCTGGCCCAGATCCTCACCTAACTCCCAATCATTTCAGCGGCTGTTCGGCACTTGAATCCCTTTCAGGACCTGTGCCTCTGTTCCCCATCTGTAACACAGAGAGAGTGCTACATCCCTTCTCCTCCCTTCGCCTGCCTTGGCTCTTTGCCTCAGGGAACGTCTTTCACTCGGTGTTCGTTCCACGCCTCGCACAATGCGGCCGTGATATCGGCGAGGCCTCTCCGCCCTAGCCTAATACTGCAGCTACCAATTCACCCAGGAGAGCCGGATACACTGGATAGGAAAAGCTGGCTTTTTAATATCGAAGATTCACAGAGATCACTGCACCTACCCTCATCCTTCTACAAAGCAATCGATACCACGGAAACCAACAACAGTCTGCCGCATTTCTACAGCCTTCTACCTCGGAGCCTGGGCAAACCCAGCACCGCGCTGGAGCGGATCTTACCTTCACTTTGCAGATGTGGAGAAGTTTGGATGTTTGCAATCGGACACAGAGAAAGTTACTGGCAGGGCCATGGGGACAGCTGGGTTGTTCCTGGCTCCGAGGCGACAGACCATGCCACCCCCACTAATCCAATATTATAAAGAACCTGTCCACAAACCACGGCATCCAGCTACCCTTTTCTAAAAGCCAAGCACTGAAGAAATAACGGACACCACAGTATGAGCCAGAGTCCAAAGGAACACGGCGACCCAGAGCCATCTGAGACCAAGTATCAGCACCGGATCCTGGCTGGGGGCGTGGACAGGCAGCATTCTGCACAAGTTGGCAGAAGATGCAGTAATTGCAGGATAGGCGGCAATGAATGGACAGCTCTTCCCCTTCCCACCAACACAGCAGCAGGGAAGTAAGTAACATTTCCCATCATCCAATGCATGGCCGGGCATTGCGCGCCCCGCGCCGCTCACAATATGCAAGGAGACGGGAAGGAAGGGAACCCTACTGCCAGGACGGTGCTGGGACAATATAGCCAGGACCCCTCATTGAAACCCATCACCAGGTGACAAGTAACACCAATACCAAGCGCTTGTTGTTAACAGATCTCAAAGCACTTCACCTTCTCTGAAATGTTCCCCACACCAGCCCTGTGCGGCAGGGCCATTGGACAGCTGTGGAACGGGGTCATGGGCCGGCTGCCCATGGTCATCCAGGATTTCTGTGATGGCACATAGATTTGAACCCATGTCTCCCACGTCCTAGGCTAGTATCCTCACCACTGGGCCATAGTAAGAGGACCGGTGCTGACACATTCAGATGTTCCCCTCCCCTTTCGTGGTGCTCAGACACCCGCATTCCAGAGAAACCCACCCCCATGCTCTCCTCTCCATAGTCACCTGCCACAGAAGTCCTGTTCCACCTCACTGGGCCAGGAAGCCTGTGCTGCAATGCATCATGGGTATTGCAATCCTCTTCCAAACCACCTGGCAGTCTTCTGCTTTAAAGGGCTATTTCCCCTCTACCCCTCTAAAACACGACTTGCATCATTTTTAGACTCCTGGAGGCAAAGCTTCTGCAGGTAAACAAGCACTTGATCTTTAAACTCGCCATTACCATAGAAACCAGTGGTGCCGTGTGTAGCTAGCTCAGAAAGAACATGGATGCTACAGCTGGGCAAAAATATGCAGGACACTGGCAGCCTGTGGATGGAGTTTGAATGCACACGAGTGTGTATTTTAAAGGAAGAGAAAGGTTTCTCATAGGCACTCACTACTCCAGCCCCAGACCAGAACTGCATACTGATTACACACGTTTCCATTTGCTCTGCAAACATTCAATATTCTCTGTGTAGGACACTACAATGGCCAGATGAATGGGACATTCACCAGGTGATTATCTCGGTCTCTCAGGGCCTTCTCCTGACCTTTAGCAGATTCACACAGTAAAAGAGCAGAGTGATTTTTTGACTGTCACATAGTGTTTAACATGGTCATGGAACGTACAACAAGAGACCGGCTCCCCAGAGCCCTGGGTGGAACAGACAGGCAACCTCCAACCTCAGCTCGCTGGCGGGATCGCTTCCGCCCTATGACACCTTCACAGACAATGACAAACCAACTGCGGTGCCTACCGAAACAAACTGCACTGGAGTCCTTACACCAAGCACTCCAGACACCCTCCCGGAAGCTTTGGAGACAGAGGCATCTTACGAACGACATCTTGGGGGAGTGGGGGTGGGGGGGATGAGAGATGGTGGGAATGGGAAATCACCCAGGGGATCAACAAATAAGAGGTTCCTCTGGTTAGACACACCCCAGGCTCATTAAGACTGTTGCCTTCCTCGTTTGCATGCTTTGCAAACCATTTCAGTATAGAATTTCGAGGGAGCAGTGGGCATATTTCACACCCTGATCCTGGAACATTTGGGGCCAGATTGCTTTGTCATCAAGTGAAGAGTTTCTGATCTATTCACCTAGGCACTAGCTGTCCCAAGATCTGGGTGCCCCATAACATTAGGAACCAGTTATCCACTGCTCCCTGGGACATGCTTTAGAGCCACTCCCAGGATGACTAGGAGGGATCTGGTAGAGTTTCCAGTACAAAACTTTGGGTCTCCGAGAGCAAAACTCCCCGGCACCGGAGACAGCAGCATGGCCTATCCTGCTATATGGAGTTCAGAAGTGTCCCCATCTCTCTCCTCCCTCGCCTGGTTTTACATCCAGCGCCACAAAGACCCCAGTGCTGCCCTGAAGTGAACCCAGGTCTGGATGTTACTCGGGACCACTCCAGGTGGCTTCCCATATGTGGGGGGGGGGGGGGGGGAGGGAGGTTTCTGATGAGACCCTTCGAGAGAGGCTGAGCTCCACTGCTTCCTCCATCCACTCCCAGCTCTGGGGAGGGACCAATAATTCAGCCTCCAGGCTAGCCACTGAGCCACAGAGCAGACACTGAAGCCTGGGCCGAGGAAGTGCAATTACTGTCATTTCCTGAGAGCAAGGGGGCTCAGGCAGGACCAGTTATCTCAAGAGACTCATTTATTTAGATACCTGCTGACATCAGGTGGAAGGAAATTAACGAGCGGTGATGCAGTAAGACAGCAGCAAAAGTAGGAAGAGAAATCAGGAGTCCAGAGTCCCAGTCCCCAGATCGAATCACTCCCCCCTCCCCAAAGGAGCATAGAAGCCAGCAGCACATCCCCATCTCCCGTCTAAGCAGACGACTTGGGCTGGTCCTTTGCTGGTGGATGCCACCACTGGTTTCTGCAGAGATGACATCCATAAGGGTGGGATTCACGGACAACAAAGACAAGATGTTGGAGCCTCGGGCCCAAATTCAATAATGGAAAAGCTGACCTCTGTGCTCAACGCAAGTCCACCTCTCTCCCTGCAGGGCTGAATTCGTCTGGGCAGCTTCATCTTCACATTGAATTTGCGTTTCCTCTCAGTGATGAGGCTGTGAACCGGGCGGGGGACTCCATAAACCATTCCGAGGGCGCTGGGAACATTTGAAAAGGAACGCTTTCCTTTCCGTTTGCCAACACAAACGCTCGCGACAGAAATAAATCTCCATGCACTTGAGACCGGGCGAGAGAACCCTCCCGAGGTAACGGCGTCCGGAATGGCTGTCACAGCAACAGACCCGGACTGCTGGACGGCCTGCTCTTCCCCCGCCTGCCGCCAAGGCGCGTAAACATAAAGATGCAATAAATCAATATCCACAATTGCAATGGGGTCTGAGACAGTCCTGTCCTGCAACAAAATTTCCTTAGATGCTGCCCTTGGCAATAAAAAGGGTCTTTATTTCTCAGTATAATCCCAGAGACTCCCCCTTGACTCGCTGCTAAATGCGGGGGCCCATTATGGCTTCGGGGACCGGAGCTAAACATCGGCTTGTACTGTTTACAAACTGTACAAAACACACAACTCTTCAGACCCCCAGGAATTTAAACTCTTCTTAGTCAAGCAGTGCAGCAACTTTCAAAGGATCAACAAGTTAAAATATCAAACCTTTAAAAGAATCTCAGCTCAAATTCCAGCCCTCCCTTTCCGGGTTAGCACAGCTGAAATGCAGGCGCTACAGAATATAGGCTCTCAGGAACATCACCGCAGACTGCTTCGTAGAAATTTCAAACTTTTTAAGCACATCACTCTTTGGGGCACTCCCTTGCAAGCAAGTTTAATTTGTTAACCCGAGGAGCATCGATTGCACACTGGTAAATCAGAAAGGTTTGAAGAAGCAAGGAAGTGATTTAGAATACACGGTGGATCAATTGCTCACGGAGAAAGAAGAAACCCTGAGCAGCAACACAGTAATATTTCTCGGGCTTCAGGCACAATTTGCAGTTGCTGCCTGCATCCATATTTTAATATTCCCTTCTCTCCTGCTACTGATAATTCCCAGCTCAAATGTAACTGATCATCTGTGTTTCTTTAAGAAAAAATAAAACCCAATTGCCTTTGTTGGGTCATGTCCAAACACAGTCAAACCTGTAAGTTTATAAGGCACAGTGGGCATCTTAAAAAGACAACGTCATGACTCCACCACATAACGTTTGTCTTCAGTAAGGCAACTATAAACAGAGAGGAATTATGCAGCTACTTCTGGGGTGGAGGACTACAGCCGACTGCTCAGCTGTGGGATATTCAGGGATCTTTGGACGCTCTCTCTGATCCGTGGGAACGTGAGATTTAAGGCCTCGTTTGAAAGACCAAGATGCAAGGAAACTGCAGGCGTTAAACTGATCTACCCTTGAAAGGATGAAGGGACGAGCCGACCCTGCTAGGATTAGAACCCGGGGATAAATCTCCATACGTTCCATTAGACCTCGCAGCCCGAAATACTGCATCACCCCAGTCAGCAAGAGGCTGGGAAAAAGCAATTGGACGTTAGTTTGTAGCAATTGAGACTAGTTTGGTAACAGAATCATACACGTTAGATCCTTTAGGTCTCACAGACCGGTCAGCACAGGGCTGTGACTGAAAGCATCATTTCTAGTGTCACAGCTCTCACCTTGGTCCTCTGTCCCAAGCCCAGCATTGTCTCCATCTGTACCAAACAATAGCTTCAATGAGGAGTGAAACGTCCATGTACAGTGGCCAAGTCTCAAAGCACCTCTTGGCCCCAGGCCAGCTCCCATTATAAATTTGAGCCAAGAGCCTGAAAATGTCAAGTTAAGGAATTAAGCGGTTTCTGTCCCAGACACAAAAGAAGAGCGGAGACAGGGAAGCTGCATTCTCCACACCTAAAATAAACAGGCTTCAAGTGAGTGTTTAATGCGCCCCAAGTTAGCAAATTCTCCGTGCCCCGTTTGAATGCTGGGCAGGCACGAGGCCCTTTGTAACCAAGAAAAATGGCATTTCTCTCTCACTACGTTAAATGTCTCTCCGTTTACATGGTCTGCTCCTCCCGTACTGATCCCCCCTTTCCCTTGTAGAGTAAGGAGGCCGGTGGAACTGGAGCTCTCCAGTCAAAGGGGCCAATCCCTCGGCTTCCAAAGCAGAACGAGGGGGTCCATCGATTTGGGGGAGAGCTACACCATTGCAACCCCCCAGGGTGAAGTGCTGCACAGATGTGGGTGGAAACCCCATCGGATGGCAGTGCTGGGGGTTAACAGGACAGGGTGACATCTGGACAGCTCCAGCCGTACAAACACCCCCAGTACAGACGGGCCCACAAATAATTCCATTAGCTTAATGTGTCTTGCAAAAACCGGGCAATGCTGCTCCTATGGGATTCTTGTGAGTATCAGGTGCCAGGGGCTGGAGATCCCAGAGGAACAATTCAAAGGACTCAGGGATTGGGTATCCCTATTATTAACCTGCAAGGCAAAGACAGGGCAGCTGTAGCCCAGTGCTGGAGTGGCTGGGAGCGGATACCTAGTTACCATTGGCCAGTCTGTGTCTTGCTGGAGGCAGGGCAGGGTACAAGGGGACTCTCAGATCTGCCTCCCTCAAGTACGGTCATAGGGCCTGACCTACCAGTACCGAATCCATGGACCCAACGCTCCAGAGAAATGATCACAGATCCTCAACGGCAGCAACCTAACTGTAGCAGCCTTCCCACCAGACTCCAGCAGAAGAGACCATAGAGCACAGATCACGCCAAGGAGCATAGGTTCAGCCGATCAGCTCAGCAGCTGCATCCTCTGTGATAGTTATACCATACATCCAGGTCGGAGCAGGAACCAACACGACGGCGCATCGACCCTGCTGGTGAGCAGGGATTAAGACTCTATGTAAAGAGTTTTCATTTGCAAGTCTTTGGCAGTTACGACACACTAGGGAAGAATAAATAAAAGTTTAAAGCCCCAGAAGACTGAATAGAAAAGAGAGTTATTGCAGAGAAGCCACATGGAACCACCATCGAAATGGAGACATAGAATACGTTTCGGAGATGAATGTTTCTCCAGTTAGTGCACGGGAACGACTGCTTCCCTCTCAGACAGTCTGTACAAATTCATGGATTGCAGAAGAGCTGCATCTGGGTATAAAGTCAGTGCAGGATTCGGTCCATGAGGTCTGAGCAAGACAGGAACTCAGGAAGAGCTAGACACAGTGTATGACTATTAGCTAGGGAAGGGAAGGGAAGACTTCCCAGCAAGCCAGATCTCAGGCTTCAGAATGTAAAAATGTTGTTTAATAAGGAATGTCCAGAAGGACCCCCCCCCCAAATCTCCAGTCACCCCATAGTGCATCATCCCACAATTTTTAGAAGCATTATTGGAAATGGGCTTTTATCAGACCACGGGAAATAAATATACGGCAAGTCTTATGTTCCTAGACACCTGAACATGCACACACAGAGAATCATCTAGTAACAACTGTAGGACCAATCTACAGATGAAATACTGGAGTGTGTGCTACAGGGACAAATCCTGCACTGGTTGTGGTTTGGACCATCTGCCCCAGTGAATCACCAGGGATGTAATTTCTGTTCTCTGTCTGGCACATGTGTGACGGGGCTGTTCCTGGTGGGATCCAACTGTGAGTGTCAGATCAGGATAGATTGCTTCCAAAAGGGCAACTACAGCCCAAAGCTGGGGTTTTTCCACTCTAATGTGAACCAAACCAGCCAAACAGAAAAGACTTTGGTTTCGCCCCACTGGCTAACCACAAGTTACACAAGCAATCCCCTTAGACACTCCAGCTTCCCAGTATCACCACCAGCAGCCACCTGTCCTGGGGATCAATGGTTATGAAAACCAATACCCCCAAATAAAGAAAACGGTTCTCCCCAATTCCAAAGAATCAGGCCCCAGACCCAGGTCAATATACCAATCGGATCTTCCCACAAATCACGCTGTTGCCAATCCTTTAGAATCTAAAATCTAAAGGTTTATTATACAAGGAAAAAGGTCTAGGTGAGGGTTAGGAAAGGTTAAAAGAAATCAATTAGATGCAGTGATGGCACATCTCTTGGTTCAGTCTTGCAGCTGTAGAATAAACTGCAGGCTCAGATAAAAGTCTCTGGAATTCACCCCCTTCTAGGGTGGGTCATCAATCCGTTGGTCAGAGCTTCCACGTGTAGCAAAATCCCATCCAGAGGTAGATGATAGCTGAAGGTTGCAGATTGAAGATAAAATGGAGACATCTCTCCCAGGCTTTATAGACTTCCTCCTAGAGTCTGGTTGCCAAATGGAGGTTCCTAGCCACATGGTCCAATCACCAGACTCTCCAGGATTCATGGTCCAATCACCAGACTCTCCAGGATTCAGTTTCTGCCCAGGCATGTTCCATCCCTGGGGAAGCTCCTCGGGTGTGGACAGAGTTCATTGTGCAGTTGATGGCCCTTTAATGGGCCATCAGGCAGGCCATTCAAGTTAGCACCAGCTTGTCTGAGATTTCACCCAGGAGCCAAGCCTAAGTTTGAAGTACAGGCACCCTACATCCAATATCCATAACTTCAGTTCCAAAATAGATACACACATATGGTCATAGACACCTGTTATGACCCCTTCACATAATATTTCGTACCCCAGTGATCTATACGGTCCCAAATTATTTCAGTACCGTGACAACATGGAACTGGCTAACCTCAAGGACTAGACATTCCAGGGTCTGTCTCTAGCGTTTGCCCCGGTGTGGGAGACGAAGGCACTATGAGCCCCATTCTGCAGCATGCGGAGCAGCCTCCCCGCCCCTCCCCCCCCCCCAGCGGAGGTGGCCACTCAGCACCTTGTGGGTTCAGCCATTATGAGTGGCCATGGCCCACATACACAGAATGGTGGTGGGGGGGGGGGAGAGTAAAGAACTTACAGCTTTCTGCCCCCTTGTGGGCTGGCATTCATGAGTTGCAAAGTGGAAGAGAGGATCGGGCTAGTGCTTGGGAGAGGAAAGCACCAACAGCAATCGAGAAAACAATCAGCACCAGCAAATTAACTTTGCTATTCTCAACAGGCAGTTCACACACACACACCACATTTTCTCCTTTATATTTTCCTGTTTAGTTTCCATCACCTTGTTTAAAAAGTCATTGTAAGGATGGGGACCAATCTTAGCGCTTTAATGAGCACATCAGTCAACAGCTAGATAGCCCCATGTACAATATTATCTGTAAATCCCACCGAAATAATCTAATTTGGTTTCCTAAATAGTCCCATCCCTTTCATTTTCGACTGGGTTTTGCTAGCAGCCTCTGAGTAATTTTTTTAAAATGCTTATGCACCAACTGTGAAATCCCTCCTGGGCCCAAGACAATCAGTGACTGAGGCCTTCCAGCCTGTGGCAAAGTTAATTAAACCTTTTATTCAAGATCGCCGAGGACAAGGCCATTTCAGAGGGACATTTCTCAAGACTGCCATGTTCAGACAAAACTGCACCACAGAAGATGCTGTCATGTCTAAAACCGGCTGGCCTAGAAATTAGAGCCCCGTGATTTAGCACTTCATAAGCACCTTAGGTAACATCCTGGCCTCATTAAAGTTATTAAAAGGGCTGCAGATGACTGCAGTGCAACCAAGATTTCAAGCCCAGGATTGAAGAGTGAATGTGGTCTGTATAATATCTTTGAGATATACAAACAGGGGGCATATGTGGCTAGGGTCCTACCAAATTCATGGCCATTAAAAATGCATCACGGACCGTGATATCTGGCCTTCCCCCGTAAAATCTGGATTTTTGTGTTGCCTTACCCTGTACTATACAGATGGCAGCGGGGAGATCCGTGTTTCTCAAACTGGGGGTCCTGGCTCAAAAGGGACTTGCAGGGGGTCACAAGATTATTTCCGGGGGGTCGTGGCAGTGCCACTCTTACTTCTGCACTGATTTCAGAGCAGAGTGGCCAGAGAGCAGTGGCTGTTGGCCAGACGCCCAGCTCTGAAGATGCCCCCCTGCCAGTAGCAGCACAGAAGTCAGGGTGGCAATACCATACCATGCCATCCTGACTTCTGCGCTGCTGCTGATAGCAGCTCTGCCTTCAGAGATGGGCCCCTGGCCAGCAGTCACCACTCTCCAGCTGCCCCAAGCTCTGAAGGCAGCGTCGCCACCAGCAGCACAGAGGTAAGGGTAGCGGTACCACAACCCGCCTTACAATAACCTTGTGTTCCCCCCAAAAAAACTCCTCTTTGGGTCAGGACCCCTACAATTACACCCCCGAGAAATGTCAGGTTTAAATGGCTGAAATCATGAGATTTACAATTTTTAAAATCCTAAAACCATGAAATTGACCAGAACGGAGTTTGACTTTGATATGGCCGTATAGATGGGCTCCCAATGGGCTCCGTGCAACCCACTCACTGGGTTCCAAGGACAGCAGGCCTGGGGGAACCTGCTTCAAGTTGACCAAGTCAATTATTACTCCAGGAGGTTCAGACGTCAACGGTTCGCTAGCGTATGGCTGGGAGCCGAGGACGGCTAGTCTTTGAGCCAGCCTAGAATCAACTTAAATCAGACGTCACTTCATGATGTGGCCAGACTTGTGACTTCGGCAGTCTTTGTCGGCTGGGCACAGGTCTTTAATGTTTCCCATTCTTAGTAAGGTTAAAATGTGGTTCATCTTTAAAACGAACAGAAGCGAATTGAATGTGAATACAGATAATCCCCTGGCAACCCCAAGCCCCGATACCCTCGGGTTTTGGCAGGATGATAGGGGCTCCTCTTCCTTTTCTCCCCTGCTTGATTTGCTCAGCTTGCAAAGTAAGGCATTCTACAAAATGCACAACAGAAACCCTGTGGGTTTATGCCCTTAGTAGAGCCCAAGTGGAGGTGACAGCTACATGCCGTTCCTTCCCCCCATGAGATCAACTCTGAAAAAAAACCATTCAGCTTCCCCAAAGGGTAGTTTTGGGGACGGTAGACCACGATCACCATACACTGGCTGGGAGCATCCTTACCGGTGCACATGAAACCCAGACTGTCCCAATGTCTAGCCACCTTGTATCTAATTCACCCTGGGTTTGGTTTCTTAGTTATGCAGCGATTTCTCCACATTTTGTGACTTGCTTATTCCAAGAGTGCATTGGCGTGACCGTATCTAGCCCATTCAATCAGATCGAAGAGAACACAATTTGGTTTCCTATAGCACTCAGTGTATGAATAATTCAAAGGGCCACACAGACTGGCGAGTTGCAGGCTGCGTGTGATTTTATGCAGGCCGATATGCCAATTTCTTCCTCTCCGAGACCCCCCATCCCCCAGGTGTTTTCTACGACTGGACAGCCCGGTGGACTCAGGAATGGGATATTTCATTTCCTGGGCAGCGATTTAGATCTTGGTCAGCCTGGGAGTGGCCAAAATGAAGCCTCCATGAGCAGATGACTCCTGGGAAGCGTGGGGTTCCTCTCCAAACAGGCACGAGTCTAGTTTCTCAGCTGGAAACGTTTCAGCAAGGAGGCCAAGGACTGAACGGGCCATGGAGATTCAGTCCTCGAGGGGAGCCCTCTCGGACAGGGGTAGCGTGACTCTGCCCGTGGGTTCATGGCCTGTGGGGGAAGAGAAGGCACCGGCCCCAGGGCTGCCAGGTCGGACTCACTCTCACCAGCCAGCAAGAACAACTTGTGCATTTTCTTACTTCAGGGACATGAATTCAAGTCCTCCTCTGCTAGAGTCAGGAAGCGAGTTGGTTGCCCCCTAGGACTCCGGGAGGATTACAGGCAGCACAAGCACTGGCAAGTTATCGGCCTGCTGCAGAATGAGGACCTCCCGAAGCTTTGATAGTCTCCCAAGGCAAGTGCCAAAGAGACACGAATCAAATCCTAGCAGATGAGAACAAGGGCGGGAGCAGCCCTCCGCGCTCAGCATCACTTGGCAACTGAGCCCCGGCAGGCAAATGAAGGGCTTTGGTATTCACGTGAGGGGGAACCGGGTCCCGGCAGCTGCAAAGAAAGCAGGAGATTGGCCTTCCAGAGGGAGAATGGTTCCCGTCTGCCCCTTGAGAGCCCACCCTAGGAAGCTGGAAAATGGAAGCAAGGGCAGGGAAAGATGCTGTCATCTGAACAGCCCCCTGGGTTCCCACTGCCACCCGCGCTCCTTCCAAGGGAACGTTTGACCCGATCCAGGCACTTCCTGTTGTCAGGCTCCTAGTGCATTGCTCTCCTCTGGGCAAAGGGAACAGACGAGGCAGTTATACACCCTGGGCCTCCCAGAGCAGAGCGCCCCAGAGGCTGCAGGGGCCGGGTTGCAGACACGGCAGCCAACTTCATTTGTTCTTAGGCAACCCACACGAATCACGTCAACCTGGTGTGCTCGCAAAGGTGAACAAATTGGAAAAAACCTTCCCAAAACACGCTGGATATTTCAACTGGGGAGCAGACTTCCGGACCCTGTGATCCCTGGCCCCTATCCAACCCCTCCCACTTCCGGCCCCCTGACTGCCCCCCTCAGAATCCCCGACCCATCCAACCCTCCTGCTTCTTGCCCCCTGACCGCCCCCTCCTGAGACCCACCTACCCAACCCTCCCCACCCCCTAGACACCCATCTACCCCCGACAGACCCCCCGGGATGCCCACACCCCAACCAACCCCGCCTGCTCCCGGACTGCCCCCCGGGACTCCCTGCCCATTATGCACCCCTGGTTCCGGCCCCCTTACCACGTCACTCAGTAGCATGTCTGGCAGCCACGTGGAGCCAAACACGTTTCCCCGCCCCCCAGAGCACTGCCTGTGTGGCACGCTGAGGCTCCAGGGGAGGGGGGGAAGGTGGTGGCGGGGCTGGCGGCAGCCTCCCTGGCCAGGAGCTCAGGTGGGCCGAGCAGCATGAGCCCACGAGCCAGATGTGGCCCTCAGGCCATTGTTTGCCTGCCCGAAAGCTAGCCCCATAACCCTGACACAGCCCTTGGAGAGAATCAACATTCACTGCCGCTCAGTGTTCCCTGCCCTTGAAATGGACACGTTCTGCTCAATGCGCAAAATTTATGTTAATGGCTGGATCCATGCTGGAGCTGCTCAATCAGCTGCCAAACTCTAGTTGATGTGGGGCCAGTGATGCTAGTCTGCACAGCCTGTGTGCTTGGAATAGACACGACCATCGTCCTCGCAATGCTAGTCGCTCTCTGATCCAGCCATCCAGCCACACAGCATCGGCAATTTCGCTGAGGAAATGGACATACCTTTTCTTCTTTAATCAACAGAGACATCAAATACAGCTTCTTTTGGTTCTAGGAATGGGAAAGGGGCAGAGAAAATCAACCCTCCTTACAGCTCTGGGTCATAAGCAGTCGCTTTTATTTACAGCTCCCTTGCACAGCCAAGGCGAAAGCAACGAGCGCTCTCGTTATGAATTCAAGTTATCAGCCCCCCAAGAAGCCTGCTTAATAGGATTCAGTGTTTTGCACACAGAGAGACATCACAGCTTGTGTGTCTCAGAGCTGCAGACACTGCTCAGGTGCAACAATACACGCAGGCAGGAATGTTTCCCATTCGCAGGGCTCTCCACTGTAAGAGCTGGAGAAGAGATAGAGTCAGTGGGAATTATTATTCACGTGCAACAATCGGTTCTGGGCATAGTAAGGCCGTGTCACAAAAGCCAGGGTACAACCTCCAGTCTGACACCCCTTGGGCTTCACTTGAGTCATTGCAAAGTCCTAAGGCAGCTAAAGGAGAAGATCTAATTTGTATATTGACCTGGGTCTGGGGCCGGATCCTTTGGAATTGGGGAGAACCGTTTTCTTTTATTGGGTATTGGTTTTCATAACCATTTGTCCCCAGGACAGGTGGCTGCTGGTGGTGATACTGGGAAGCTGGAGTGTCTAAGGGAATTGCTTGTGTGACTTGCGGCTAGCCAGTGGGGCGAAACCAAAGTCTTTTCTGTTTGGCTGGTTTGGTTTGCCTTAGAGGTGGAGAAACCCCAGCTTTGGACTATAAACATCCTGTTTGGAGCAATTTGTCCTGACTTGGCTCTCTCAGTTGGATCCCACTGGGAACAGCACCATCACAATGGCTTTACCCTGTATAAGCTTTATACAGAGTAAAACGGATTTATTTGGGGTTTGTATCCCACTGGGAGTTGGGCATCTGAGTGTTAAAGACAGGAACATTTCTTAAGCTGCTTTCAGTTAAGCTTGCAGTTTATAGGACGTGGTTTCAGACCTGGGCCTGGGTTTGCAGCAGGCAAGCATGTCTGGCGCAACCAGGAAGGGCTCTGGTGTCCCAAGCTAGCAGGGAAGGCAGGGGCAGAAGGAGTCTTGGCACATCAGTTGGCTGCCCCAAGGGGGTTTGTGTGATCCAACCCGCCACAGCGCCTCTATCCAAGAGCGGAAGTCTCTGCTGAAGCTTTCCTTGAAAGGAGACACATCGATTCTTGGGCCAAGGCAGAGGCAGGCTGGCTCCAGAAAGTCAATGGCACCTACCCACACTGTCCTGGGTATGTGTGTGGGAATGAGAAAGTCAGAGAGGCCCAGAGTGCAACCGCAAAGGGAGTGTCTTTTGGGAAAGAAACAAGGGAGTCAGGATCACCAGCATGCAATTCTGGGTTTGATGCCGATTCCATCTGGACCATGCACTTTACTGCACTTCAGATCTTCCATAGGCAAACGGGGATCAGCGCGGGGGGGAAGGGGGGGGGGCATTGGCACAGGGTTTGGAAGTGAAACGTCTTATTACATGAGCTCACGCTGGCCACCCCAGTGCTCTCCTCACAGCTATTCTCCCACAGAACCAGAGAAAGCCAGGACACGTCTGGTTTACTGCCGGGGGCAGCGTCCAGTTACAGAGCTCAGAAAAACAAGGGCTTCCGAAAAGCTCTGCTCCCAAATTCAGCCAGGAGAGCACCACCTCCTTGACTAAGAACACCGATTAGTATGGAAAGCATCTCCTCTGCCAAGGCAAGGGAACAGGCACGTCCTTATCACCTCCATCACAATGTGAGTTCCAAGGAGAACGGTTTAAAAGAAACGCAGCTTTCTTGAAAGGTCAGCTCCGGTTACAAAAATCTTAATTTGCACAACTTGGCAAACGCAGGAGGAGAACACAAAGGTGTGAGCGTCTAATGAGACTCACACGGAGAATCAAGATAGTTTCTGAAGAGTCTCATGATCCAGGAGCCAATAGTTCAGAGACTGGTTAAGTGAGGGGCTCGTGGTCTTGATTCAGGCACTTGGATGAACAGGGGCTTGGACAGAATGACGAAAAGCCACATTAGAAAGTTTGCATCACTCCCATCAGCTACAAAGGAATAAACTTGGGAATTAACTGGCCCTTTGGCTTTATGACTTTATCTGATGCTCTTCCTCCAGCTGGCTGTGAAAATGAAACAGAACCACAGTGCACCATGGCGCTTTCATGTCAATCGGGGTTTTCACTGGGGTCTTGGAATTACCCCACGATGGTGCTTGCACCAGGTCGCTGTGCAGTGCAGGATGTTGGCCTCTGATTTACAGCCAGGCTCTTAAATTTAATCTCAGAACCCTTAATCAGCAGGACAAAGGCCCTGCCCTGCTCAGAATTATTATTAAGTGAACTGTGAAGTTGCCAGCGCTGGAGGTCAGTGTCTTATTTAGACCCAGAACAGGTTCAGCCCTGGCAGTGGCACCAGAAGCCCATTGCCCCATGAGTGCCAGCCAAGAGTGACTGGACGATGCCTCGTGTCTAGGGATGAGGAGAAGCTATTTCCTATGCCCGGCCAGTCTCTGGGCTCTGCAGACAATGCCAATCACTGACAGTTCGGAGAGCTTTGAAGGATACACTATGAACCTCTACACGATGACGAGAGAACCTGCTCCCCACCCCCTGCAATTTGCATAGACCCACAAACAGCTCCGAGATGGTCACGCCCTCCTATTACCACTGACCTAGAGGGGAAAGACAATATTGCTATGGCCCCAAGCCAACCCCGGCCCTTCGGAAGGCGGAGTTTGGACATTAATACGACAGCCAGGAATCCAGGAGCTTCGGAGAAGTTCAAGATAAACAGGCAAGCAGCAGTAGCAAGGAGCGCACACTGAGGGAGAGCATGGACAGGTGCCACCCTGTGAGGCACAGAACCCACGTCCGGCCCAACAGGAACTGGGGGAGAAGGAAGTGCTACGGACCAGCTTTGCACAGAGAAATGGCAGTCAGCTCGCAATCGAAGAACTCTGAATATTCCCAAGCAAGGCTGGAAATCCTGAGCGGAAACCCTTTGGACAGCTCTGGAGCTCCAAACTCCAGAAAGAAAACCACAGGGAGAGAAATGCCTAAGGCAGAGGAAAAAACTATCTCCTGCCCTGGACACTGGGCAGGGAAACCACGCGAGGGGGGAGCCTGAGTGGAAAGGCTCAGAGTCCACCATTTTCCCCAAGTCTGGGGGCTGGTGTGAGCTTTTATGGGAGGAGAGTTGGGATCCAGTTGTTTCGCAAGTTTGGGGGGAAACGTCGCTGGAATCTCCGGACGTTCCCCCTTTCAGTCTAATTAGAAACAGAACACACACACTGGAGCAAGGATCTCTGAAAGCCAGGAGTGTGTAACTAAAATGATGCAAATTGGAAGAAGAGAATCTGTTTTAAAAAAACCCAAACAAATGAAGGTTTAGAAAACAGATGGACACGCTGGCATTTGGGCTGGAGGCACCAGGGTCTCTAGCCGGAAGGGCGGAGTACCCAGGGGTTTTCTGGAAGATGGTTACCAGCAATGTCAGATACAACAGTATGGGGCCATTCAAATCAGAGCACACAAAATCTTATCCCAGAGTCTATCAGAGTATGAACAACTTCGGACAGTGCTTGTTAAGCTCCATAATTAGAGAACGTGTCATTGTTGCAAGCAGTGGACAAAGGGGAAATTGAGTTTCAATTAGAGCTGGGTGAAAACCGGAAAAAAGAATTAAAAAATCCACAACCAGTCAGTCCAGTTCTTAAATTACATTAATTTGCTTCAGTCCTGGTCAGTATCCTCATATTCACGTCCTCCGAATATTCTAGTGAACAGAATGTCTGTGGAAACAGCGGATTTTAAGCCAGTGTTGGACGATACGCAGAAGGGGTGAAATTCAGCTCTGTGCAAAGCACTAGCACAATGCCCAGGCACAATTTGGCCTTAAATGGTGCATAGGCCTCATACTTGCCTTCCACACAGAGGGAAATTTCATCCCTCTGCAGACTGGATTCCATGAGTCAGATTAAACCCACCAGAGAACAGAACGTGCATACAGCTCCGACTGAATACTCAGAACAGTCCAGCTACATTCCAACAACTAACTATGGAAACATTTGCAGGGAGGGGGGAGACATACATGATCTACTAAGGTACAATTTACAGAGGGGGAAAAGGGGAGAGAGGTGGGGGTGGAGGACACATGTTGAATAAGCAATTAATTGAAAGTTTTCACATCAGCGCCAATGTAAACTTTGGGATTTTGTTTTGCTTCCATGATTTCTCACCAGCAGTTACAACGAGAAAGAGTTCAATACATACATGTTTTAAAAGGGTCGGGGGGCTTGGTGTAGGATTTTGTCAGTCATAGGATGAGCAACAGAGCTAATATGATTTTTCCAAAACCATGATTGCCCCCCCCCCTATAATATTGTTAGGTTGGAGGCTACATGGCCCTGTCCAAGTATGTCTGGATCGATCATGCTGTTGGGTTTGCTAGCCACCTTCCACAAACGAGGGATCTAATAAATGCCCCTTTGGTTAGTGATGGCTGGAAAAAAATGGAAGCTACCATCTGCGGAGAAGACTTAAAGCTAATGCAAGGACTGGAGATTGATTTGGTTGCACCTGCATGTCTGAGAGGAAGAAAGTTGCTGGAAAGCAGGAGAAAGTCAGGAGATCACAAGAGGAGAATTGATAGCATGACTCCAAGAAAGCCAAGAGACAGCTTTTTGGTCACAGTGGAGGCTGGAAAGGCAGGTTTGGAAACGTACGTAAGGAAACGCCCCGTTTGATTCCTACTGTGCTCAGGGAAACAGAATTTCCTATATTCTTTGTAAGTAAACAGGATCACACTACAGAAATACCCGACACCAACACTCATTTCTCCTCCTAGCAGAAACAAACAGCAAGACCCTCAAAATTAGCTAAATACTTGAGGTAAAAAAGAGGAAACAGGTTCAGTTTCAAGGGGAAGACCGTTGTCTTTTCTGACGGACTCAGAATCCTCCCATCATCAAATCAGCTTAGAAATGATTTCAGTGTCTTTTCTTTTTATCCCCAAACTAAAAATGAATGGACACAATCGGATGCGTTTTTTGAAAAATGGAATCCGTGCCGGGCCACTTGTATTTCTACCTCATCACAGCTGCTTTACTTCACGCAATCTACTTAAACTAAAAGGGATTATTGCTCTCAGAGACGGTTATAACAAACTAAAACCTGGGAAAGGGTCTGTGTACCTGACAGAATGATGAAAAACTAACCGCCCATTAGAAGGCCAATGCCAGATTAATTTGAAATGGGTTTCCATTCATTTAGATTTGTTCAGCACTACATAAACCGTTACAAATAGCTTTGCGGAAACCTAATGGTTTAACTGTCTTTAAATTAATAACCTATCCTCTGGCAGATTGGGACCACTAGACTGTAGCTCCATAACTCATCCTCCTTGGGAGGACAGAGGATTATGCCTCTCTTTTGAGATCAGATGCTAGAAAGGGCCTTGGATGCTGCATGAAAAACGTTATAGGCAGATGCCTGGGTCCTTGGAAGTACCTTGGACAGATCGCTCATCATTACAGAGAAGCAGCAGGTTTCAGAGTAGCAGCCATGTTAGTCTGTATCCGTAAAAAGAACAGGAGTACTTGTGGCATCTTAGAGACTAACACATTTATTTCAGCATAAGCTTTTGTAGGCTATAGCCCACTTCATCAGATGCAGAGACTGGAACACACAGTAGTAAGAGATTATCTAAACACCCAGAAAACATGAAAAGGTGGAAGCTGCCAGACCAATCCTAGGAGGCTATTTAATTTAGATGAGCTATTATCAGCAGGAGGGGGAAAAAACACTTTTGTAGTGATAATCAAGATGGCCCATATCAGACAGTTGACAAGGCGGCGTGAAGATACTGAACATGGGGTAAAAGAAGCGGCAGGGACTTTGCAGACTGTCCATTCTGCGGGTGAGCTGCTGCGCTGGCCAGGGTGAGCTGTGTATGAAAACATGGCAGGTACGTTTGTAGGGCTGCGCGTGTCAGACAGCGACACAAACAAACTGTTTATTCACCGTGTTTTATCGAGCAGAGAGACTCAGTCTGGCACAGGCCCGGGGAGGACAGGGCTGTACGATTCGGCATAGGAACAGCGGGTCTCTGGTAATCAAGAGGCCTGGCTGGGAAGTCACGACAGCACAGGGGCACCGAACTGGACCAGGCCTTTCTTGAATTGCCACAGCCTGGGTGCAGACTTTTCAGACTCAAAGGTCCCAGTGGGAATTGGCTGTGGCCTCTTCCCTCCGCTGGATGCAGACACACTCTGGTGTTTGGGCCACTCGGTCATCCGCTATGGGCCAGGCTGCAGAGTGGGCATAACCCGTAATTGTACTGGTGCCGGGAGGACACTGCCACTGGGGTGCGTCTGTCCCAGACTTTGCTGCCCTCTATGCAGCAGAGTTGCTGCTGGGATATCTGTATGTACAAGTGCATCCGGCATGGATTATTTACCGGGGCGGCCAAAACTTAGTGACCCTCTGAGCCACATACGACAAGCTTCAGGTGCTCGCGAGCCGAGGCCCCCCTCCCTGCTGGGCCGGAGACAGAGCCAATATATTGGGGGGGGGGCACATGGGTTCAAGTGCCCCCGCATATTTTTGCCAGGGTTTGTTGGCCCCACTCGATCACACGGTGCCACCGCCCCCCTTCCTGCATGGCAGCGGCTGGAGCTGACAAGCTGGGAGCTGCGGCCCTGGGGAGGGGCAGCACCAAACAGCAGAGCTGCAGGGAGAGCTGCTGCTTTTGCTGCTGCCTCTGGAGCTAAATCAGCTCCCACTCCCTGCAGCTCCCAGCTGTTTGCTGCTGCCTCTCTACACTGCACGAATACCTGGGAGCACCAGGGAGGGGCTGCTAAGGGCAAGGGGGGGCATGATGGGGGCTCCAGGAGCCGCACTTTAACTGGAAAAGAACCACATGTGGCTCATGAGCCCCTGTTTGGCCACCCCTGGATTATTACAGTCCAAAGTGATGAGGAATTGCCCAGACACCAGAGAGTCTCACCCATCCCAGGTACTGCAGCCCTGTGACACAACGGCAAGGCCTCGACGGGTCTGCCACCTTCACTTGGAATTCTCTAGCCATCGTGGGCACCACCAAACCTTCAGCAGACCTTTGGTTCTGGTTTTCTGGACCTTAGCGGAGACCAGCATTCAGAGCAGGTGCCATGCATCATGGGGATTCAGGTTTTCGTGCCAATGACCCCAGTTGTGACCTTGGGTAAGTCACCTACCCCCTTGTGCCCCATCCGTGCAATGAAAGAGACAGTGCTCATCCCACAGGTTGGCGAGTGGCTTAATTCTGAAAAGAGTTTTAGAGTCTCTGCTGAAGCAGCAACAATTTAAGTTTGCAGCTGAATCTCAAGATACTTTGTAACAGCCTCACCAGGATGGGAAAAATTAATTAATTTCCTTTTTCATTAAAGAGTGACAGGCCGGCATTTGTCAGTATAGAGTCCCTTAATTGTAGCTTATTGAAAACAACATATAGTTAATTTACTTTAGTCAGAAAATGTGATGCCAAAGCCCTAGACTACACAAAGAGTTGTGAGGTGATGGTTTTGTTAGGAGGCAAAACACAAATTAAAAACCACATCCACTCACGCAGCAAAACCCTCCCATTTTATCAAGCGACAGACTCATCAGCCCTGCCATGCAAATGGTAAGAGATGTACAATTACACAGTTGCTGAAGATAAGACAGTCTTCTGGCTGTACATCTCCATGTCCAAAAAATATTCGTTCTTTTCAAAATCCGTAATAAATCCCAGCGGAGTTACATGGTTTTCTTTGTATTGTGTCACCACATGACTACTCAATATATGTTGTGCAAGAAGATATGCTGGAGAAGTGAGTTAACCATAATTTGGATTGTCTACTGGTACTAGAAAATTCAGAAGGCATTCCAATGAATAATTCATAGGACTTTAGTATCAAAAGTCAGCGTTCTAGGCATTGCACTGGAGAGTAGAACACATTCTATTTAAAAAATAAAATATCGAGCAATTACTTTCAGCAAAACCGAGTCCATAACTTACAAATCCAGCTGTAACTCAGCAGATATGTAAAACTCATCCACCAGTTCTGTCCCTAAAGTCTACTGTTTGCAGGTAGCACAACCTCTGGTATTTCCACAGAGATTTCGAATCAATCCCTTTATCTCTTATCCTAGGCAGTGTACCAGGAAAAGACAAATACTAGCAAGATATTGTTCATGCACCTGCTTACTAGCAACTTGAAAGGAACATTGATCTCATGGAAAATCCTCCATGAAATAGAAGAGATCTGAGGAACTACTGAAAGGAACCTGCGGGGAGGGAGAAATTGTTAGAGAAAAAAGTGCATGTTTTCTACAGAACGAATCTCAATGCTCTGTGCTGTATCTAGGTATTAAGGACACTAAAAAGCTGACAAGGGTATATTTTTGCTTGGTTTGGATCACAGGCACAGCAAGTACCTAACACTTCTATTGACACTTGGGGCAAGATTCTGACAAGTTTTGAGCTCCTGCCTACCATAAAAAAGAAAAGGAAGGCGCGGACAGGCCCAGTAGGAAAGGTGTTAGAGGACGGTCACAGATAAAGGGGTCACTGATTTATTATAGGGTCACAATCAGTATTCAGCTGGATAGATCAGTCATCACAGCAATGTGATAAGCCCCAAAGCTACAGTTGCAGTGATGCAAAAGGAGGGACGTCATGCTATGAAAGGTCTATATCCCCCAAGACCATACTGTTGGTACAGCTAGTCCAGCAGCAAACCAACCGATTCACAGATAAAGCACCAATTTCAACATGCTACGGTTCACAGGGCGATCAGCTATTCAGGAGACTGCTACATAGGGTGACCAGACAGCAATGTAAAAAAATCAGGATGGGGGTGGGGAGTAATAGGAACCCACACACAAAAAAAAGACCCAAAAATCACAACTGTCCCTATAAAAGTGGGACATCTGGTCACCCTACTGCTACATAGTTGTGGAAGTGTTCACAAATCCCATTTTTACATTTCACACCAAGGTTTGAACATTCAAACCAGCAGTTCATTATATAGAGATAGAGAGAGATAGAGAGATTTTTAAAGGCTCACTCAATGAGAGAGGAGACACAAAACCATGCGGGTTTGAGAACTGATCTCACAAGAAACATGAATTTCAAGCAGTCCAGGGCCTGGGGAGTCCCTACGAACAACAAACACCCCTGCAGAAATCAGGACTAGCCCGTGAGTGATTGTAGTCCATCGTGGGGGAGCCATTCATGACAATGATTTTGGGAAATGAGAGGCGTGACCATTTGTCATCACATTCATCTGACCCGTTTCTAATCCCCATAGAACAGGCTTTGTGTGAAAGTGAGAGACCAGTTCATGAACACTCTTCCGGTCGATGGCAGCGAGTAGATATTTATGTTGTGGCAGTGCTCACAGGAGCCAATTGATTTACTTTTAAAACAAGCCAAATGTGGAGACTTTCTTATTAGTGACCCAGATTAAAGTTCCCATCCCTATTCCACGGCTAGTTTATCCAGCTCTATTGGCACTCAAAGTCACATGCCCAGATTCAGGAAAGAACCTGAACATATGTTTAACTTTAAGCACGTGATCCACTTCAGGCCCACCTTGTTGGGGGAGGGGGGGGAGCAGGGCCCCATGCAATTTAAAAGGGCCTGGGGACCCCCAGCCGCCACCAGCACAGTGGAGCTAAGGTAGGCTGCTACCTACCCTCACTCTGCACCGCTCCCAGAAGGGGCCAGAATGGCCCTACGGCCCCTGGAGTGGGGCGGGGAGTCCGTGCATTGCTCCCGCCTCCAACACCGACTCCACAGTTCCCATTGGCCGGGAACTCTGGCCAATGAGAGCTGTGGGGGAGGGCGGTGCCTGCGGGCAGTGGAGCACAGAACCTCCTGGGCCCCCCGCCAAGATGCCGCTGCCAGAGGGGTGTGCCGGTCACTTTCGGGAGTTGCTGGGTATCAGCCAGCGCAGGCACAGCACCGCCCAAATGTGAGGCAGACGGCGTCTACGCAGGCATGGCTGTGTGTGCCGGGGGGCATTGACTGTTCTGCCCTGGGGCCCCAAATGGCTGTCAGCGGGCCTGATCCACCTCATTGAAGTCAACAGGAATAGAAACATGCTCAAGAACTTTCATGAACCGGGGACTTAAAGTAATACACACGCACACGAACGTCCTAACGGCTCCAAATCGGTTGTAATTAACTGTTGCCAAAAAAATGACGTTCTCGCTGTTCGAGTTCAAGTGACAACTTCCTTCAAGTTTAAGGATCAGCTCTGCATGAAGTTTAAAGAAATATATCAAGTTAAAACACAGCCAACTCTGCTTCCAGGAAAACAACAAAGGGGGATCTCTGGTGAAGTTATTTTATATTTAATTTACAAGAAATGCATTATTTTAAATATTGATTGCACAAAGAGCAGGTTTGCTCACCCCTCCACCCCCCCCCACCCCCCCCGAGCAATTCTCAGGACAGACGCATCCTGAGCACTGAGTTTCTTTTAAACCCTCACTAATTTACAGATGGGCTCAGAAACCGCAGCTTTGCATGAGTGCGAGAGAGAAAACAAGGGTGTGTTTGATTTCAGGCATCAGATTTTTAAATAAAGAATGAAGAGATTTTAAAAGGCACATGCTCCAGAGCGGGAAAGTTCTGCCTGTCTCAAATCAATTCTCTTTCCCTGGACTTAGCCTAGTGGGAGGCTAAAAAGAGGAAACTATCTCAAGACACCGTCATGCTCACACAGCCTCAGGAGCCGTGGATGGTTCAGGGACAGACAATGGAACTCAAAGTCTCTTTCATCCTCAGGCCAATGGCTCAAATCCAGCCGAGGCGAGGAATTGACAGAAGGTTGTTCCTCTGGTGGGCAACGGGACAGGAGTCAGCCCGCAAGTCCAGAACTGGGGGCCACGGGCTCCCCATGACAACTGAGCGCCGCATCTCACGGCCCTTCCAGGCTAAGCCAGACTTGTTAGTAGTGGTGATGCCACTGGAGTTTTCACTGGACCTGCCCATGCTCTAACCATCTGTGGGGAGGGAAGGGACCACCGCTCCCCCCCCCCCCCCGGGCCGTCAGTCTGGCACATTCCACCAGAGCCAACCTCATGCAAACCCACACATGCAGGCCCTCTTCACAGCAAACACGGGGTGACATTCCCCCGTTGGGTGGGGCTGTCCTAAAGGAGGCTGTGAAGAGACACCTGGGGTGCACAGAAGACAGGACCCTCTGACTGCTCCCCACTGGGACATGGCCTTCACCGATTAACACGTCTCTTTGTTGGACCGAGCGGGGGCGTTCCTCGAATGAGAACTGGGGTTCCCCATGGGGGTGCACCGTTACCCACAAGAACCCCCACATCTGAATCCATCCAGGGCATAATCCCACTGGCATCAACCGCACATAACCCTGATCATTTACCCTTCCGTGTAGCGGAGAGTAGAACGCAGCACAAAACACCCCTCCCCCCCAGTTCTCTCATCCATATGGGGGGAGGCTGGCAAAATTTACATTGCCTTAGTGGGTGCACCAGCTGTGCCATGAAGAATTTGTCCCCCGTGCCAGCGAGAGACTTCCAAATAAAGTGGCTTTTCAGCTGCTTTGTTGAAAGACCGACTGGCCGGACCCAGACAGAGACATGAAGCAGTCACAGGCCTGGCTCCACATTAAAGAAACGACAGCAAAACTGCCGCGGAGAGAAAGCTTTGAACATCTGAGCCTGCCCAGAACGGGATTTCAAAGGGAAAACCACTGAACTTCCCCAGGGCTGCTATCTGGAAATATTACACAGCCCGGGCTGAGCCTGCTTTCAATCAATACCCAAGTGCAGCGAGCCGACAGCCGCATGCATGGAAAGCGGCTGACAGCAGGTTCTGCAGGGAACAAGTCAAAGACCAGCTGTGGCTACAAATGACAACTGGGTGAAGACTGAAAAATACATTTTTTGAACGGAGACAGATGTCTGCAAATAAACACCCACCTATTTGTCCCACGTGGATCTACCACCCCTAGCACCCGACAACGAAGTCTCCCAATTAATTACCCAGAGCTCCGGGTACTTGTGCACAGTCCATATAGAAGCCCATCCTGCCAAAGCTTCACTGCTCCAGTATCCAAGCTGGCCAGATTAAAGCTAGTTCAGCAATGTCTATGCAAACTGCAGTCACTCCCTGAAGTGTAGACTTACCCCTAGGTTCTGCTTTACTGAGCGCCACAGTCACTACATAGCGGAGCTAGTGAAAAAGTATCAGATAAATTTTCAAAAATTCAGCCACAAAGCTGTGGAAGGGGAAGTTAAACATCCTTTTTGGGGGCAAATTTTCCCAGATTTGTTGCCCCGCTGGAGAAGGGGTTGACATCGTCGGCATTGGAAGGGTGTTTCTAGTTTTGAAACAAAAAAGCAGCATGGATGATGTCTGGCTGGACTCAACAAACCCGAAGACTCAACGCAAGATACGTTTCGATGATCTGTAACGATCGCACGGTTCCACGGCTCAGCCTTTGTGTTGGGCACCGCACACGGAACAGCCGCTTCTCCCAATCAGGGCCCATTTCCTACATCTGCAGCCCCTGTTCAGTCCCCCACCGAGAAGCACTGGAACTAGAGAGGCAGCAGCACCCGCTGGCTTGAAGTCTAGGGCCCATTCAGGGATTACAGTTTTGTTCAAGAGCTTTCAGCACACCCACTTTAAAAACTGTTCCAGTACCCCAGCCTGCACCTTCCCACCCTGCTCCTCTCCCGGCTTCCTCTCAAACCACCCTCCCTTCCTTCCAGGCACAGTGTGAGACCTGGGAAATGATTACACCAAAGGAAAGCCTCGTGCAAAACCCGGGAAGTGATTACACCAAAGGAAAGCCTCGTGCAAAACCCGGGAAGTGATTACACCAAAGGAAAGCCTCGTGCAAAACCCGGGAAGTGATTACACCAAAGGAAAGCCTCGTGCAAAACCCGGGAAGTGATTACACCAAAGGAAAGCCTCGTGCAAAACCCGGGAAGTGATTACACCAAAGGAAAGCCTCGTGCAAAACCCAGGAAGTGATTACACTAAAGGAAAGCCTCGTGGATCGGCAGAGAGTCATCGTCCAGGCGCGTTCAGGAAGCCACCTTTTGGACTACTCTCCTCTTTTAAAAGAATGGAGGGGATGCAAAAAACAGTCATCCAATCAGGAAACAGCAACACCACCATTTAGCGTCAGTGACCAATCACACCCCACATAATCAGAGCCATGGTTCAACCAAATAACCCATAGGCTGAAGCACGTTTGCACAAAAGTTTGTACGATTACAACGAACAGGTTCATAGTCACCATCATGAGTTCATGCATCATTCATGGGCAGGAGGAGAGGGTGAAAGTCAAACGGATTACTCGCTAAGAACAGATACCCTAGCTCAGCCTGTATGGAGTGTCAGGGACTTGGGATGGTGGGTAGCAGTTTGCTCTGGAGTAGGACATAGACTTCTTCAGGATCTGTATGGCTGTGGAACTGGGGAAGAATTTGGAGCTAATCCCAGGGTACTTTTCTGTCCCATGCAGAGTTTTAGACAAGCACAGACCAGAAATACTAGACCACTGTCCTTCTCCAGACAAGTGACACCAAAATCCTTGGCTAGTGGTCTGCTTACTTTGAGCCTCTCTCCAATGGCCACTCACAGGCCCAGTGAATCACCTAAGGCTTGGTCCACACGCAAATTCGTACCCGTTTAACTAAAGGTGTGCTCTCAAATCAAGTTAGCTACATCAGTTCATGCCCTTGTGTGGACATCCTTGAAACCTGCTTCTTAAATGGTTTCTGTTGACTGGAAGAGTCTGTGCAACAAAGGCCCAAGTCACACCCACAGCCTCTGAAGAGCCGAAGACAAGACTCGATGTACAACACCAAAATATGATTCACACATGAGACTGGAAATGCTTCCTCCCTTCCAGATTCCTTCCGCTAGTACAGAGGACTTCTGCCTACCACCTGAACTTTGTGATTCTCCATTCCTGGGGTAAATCATTCGACAATAAGAGCGAGGGGAGGACACAAAATCCAGGTGGAATGGAGGAACATTTGGGATCAAAACACGTATCATCCCTTCGAAGGAGACGTATTGGAGAGGCACGGACAGACGCTAGTCTACAAGATATCCCCAAAAGGCAGCAGGTTTGTGCCTCCCACCCATAAGAGGGAGGAAAACATGTGCAACCCCTCCTTCGTCTCCCTCGGTTCCTGGATCAACACCAGCTGTGGTTATGAACCACAACTGGGTGAAAACCTTGGGTCAGTTTTTCTTGCAAAATTCATGGAGCCAAACTCCACAAAACGGCTACTCTTGAGCGTTTACTCTCATAAGACGCTGGTTTTGCAGCCTTGTATTCTCCTCTCTCTGGACAGCCGGCCCTTCAATAAAACACGAAAGGATACAAACAGGACGTTTTGCAGATCCGCAGGGACCTGGTGGCAAGAGGCTGCCATCCTGGGGGCTGCCCTGAAAAATGGCAGCACAAATCTCTAATGCCGAAGAGAATTACTCACCTCTTCATGCTGGACGGGCATCCAGCCTTCGGGAGCTCGAACCTGGCTCACCAGCCGTGTGGCGTGGTCCCCCCTAAAGAAGAAGCCCTTCGCAGCAGAGAGAACGTCTTCACAGGACACAACGGACACTTAGAAACATGAGGTGGAGGGGTGGAAAGAATCCGTTACCCCCTGTCTGGGCAGCAACTGGATTCCTTGCTGGATATGGCCTGCAGGAGGCCAAAGACTCCGTGGACCATGGAGACTGAACTCCCTCGCTTCCGGAGTTGGTCACGTCCAGGTGAGAGCAGACTCGTAATGGCACGTTGTCTGAAGCGCGTGCTGTGGCTGCCCCTGGTTGAACTGTTCTGCAGATCAGAGGTCCCCAGCCTCCGGGGCTGTCACCAGGGCTAAACATGCACAAAACTATTCTGTGTAAAGAGAAATATGTTCTCTGGCTGCCGCTTTGGAGAGCTGGCCCTGGGCAGTGGCACGTTTAAAGGGCTCCTTGAAAGCGAACCGCCAGTCTGAGTTAGACGGGGGTGCCCGCGACGGCAGTTCTTGGCCCTGAACGGGGAGAATGCAGCTGGCATAGGCCACACCACTGCACCCGGGAGCTGAGGGGCCTTGAAAGGCTGAGAGAACGCAGGAAACGTGCAAGTCAGCAGCAGGAGGCTGTAGGCAGGATCTGCTGTGACATGCTATCTGGCTCCATCTCACCAAAGCGAGCGACCCGCGCTGCCATCGGCGGCTCTCCCTGTTTGCCGGGTTCGTGTTTGTTTATGTTTCACATTCAGGTAAATGCTCGGTCTGATGCTAATGGGGAGAGACGAATCCATTTCATCCCCTCATTATTCACAATCAGCGCCAGGCTCTGTGGGCACGATGGGGTTGGAATACCGATGGGCTCCGTGAGGCAGCAGGTTTGGTCCCAGGCTCCAGAGGCGGGGCTGCTGGGGAGCGAGGGACCCCAGCTCCATTTGGGTGCGGGTTTCTCACGGAGAGCGAGGAGGCATGTGCATTGAGAAGTGAAAGCTCCACAAGCCGCCTTTCCCAGCCTTGAGAGACTCTATTCATGCTGACCTGCTCCAAGAACTGGAGCAGCTCCCGTCATCTAAGGCTTCGCTCCCACTGATACAATGATATGTCAGTGACTTTCAGCCTTTTCTGTATGAGGGTCCCCCAGAGCCTCCCTTCAGTTCCCTGTAGCAGGCTCTAGCTGGGACTCCCCTCCCCTTTAGCAACATGGGAAGGGCAGGTGGTGTGAACCCCCGATTTTGAACCCAAAGAATATCCACTATAAAAAAGGAGGCTCTCGAATATCCTGGATTGCCCAGGAACCTGTTGCCAATATGCAGTATTTCATATTGCTATAGTACTTCTCATCCCAGCGGATACAGCCACACCTTACAAATGCAAGGGAGAAATGTAGCAGCTGCTTAAAAGGACAGTCAGGTCTAAAAATCATCATCAGACTATTAAGAGAATGGAATCTCTTCCTCTCTCTTACTACAACTGAAAGAATGGTACACATCTGATTAACTAGGGAGTGTTTATGCTACCTCTTTACTTTTTGCAGACGAAGAAAATCGATTGGACAGTCACCATCAATTTCCACTAATTGTTACTCCCATGCACTAGCAGAATGCTGCAAAGTTCTGGTTGCAAATGCTGCAAGGGAATTTTCCATTTGTAAAAATAGTTCCCATTTAAGTTTTTTTTTTTTAAATATTGATAGAAATATTTGGATTGGCTTTCTGTTTTTCTTTTTTAAAAAAGCTAATAATATAAATATAGAGGGACAAGTATCCCCTGTGTCAACAACATCACTTCCAACAGCAGCCTAGTCTGCTTTGCTTGTGGGTCCCCATGCCATGGGAACAGGCCTGACTCTACTCTGCTTTTGAGATCAGCCTAAAGAGGTGTGGCTGCTGCAGTGTAACACAAAACACAAACAACACACACTTTCAGATGCTGCCTCTTGTGCGCCAGGGAGCCCTTCCCACCGCTCGGGGGCTGATGCATTGCACGTACACCGGGCATATCTGAAAAGGAAGCACTATCCTCAAGCAGGCTTTGAAAAAGAACCGGGGGGAGGACGGAGAATAAACAAAACATTCCCTCTGCCAGTATCTTCCTGAGTCCCATTCAGTGCTTAACATGGAATGAAAGGGGGGTTGGGGGATCAAGCAATCTTTTTACATTCATAGCTGAGGCAGGAAGCCCAGAGATACAAATCAAGCATTGCTCCCATGGTTAACATCATCGATAGCTGTATCTGAATGAAGATCTCTCCTCCCCGCCGAGGTTTTCGACTCATGCTAGACCCTGCGGTGAGGTCATAGGCCTGTGATGACATCACAATCCACGTACATCGAAGCAGCGGCTTAAAAACAAAAATATGAAGCTTCTGCAATGGCATTTCCCAGGCTATTGCCAGCGTATGGCGACGGAAGACACGTTTTCCCACACCCCGAGATGGCAACACATCACATTCTGACACTCCCCTAGAGCACATAAATAAAGCACTGGCTGTGCAAAGCACACGTGTGGAACCCTGAGGTTGCTTTAGCAGCCGCTGCGGAGGAAATCTTCATCACCCGGAGAACTCGGAGGTTGGCATTTGCCACTCGCGGAATAGTTGAATACAGAAAAAAGGGGACAAAACAACACAAAAGAGCAACATTGTGCAAAGCTGTTCGACAGCCCCTTACCCGGAAGTCAATTCCGACTGTAGAAATGAAGCTGCCGGCCAGGAAAGCGCCATCTTTAAACCGCACCAGAAGGCAGGTTTTGCCAACCCCAGAGTCACCGACCAACATCACCTACGAGAGAAAACCGAGCACAGTGCGAGTCAGACGGTATTTTAAAAAGGAGGAGGAGGGTTTTCCTTAAGAACAGCCAGAGTGGGTCAGACCAAAGGTCCATCCAGCCCAGTGTCCTGTCTACCGACAGTGGCCAATGCCAGGTGCCCCGGAGTGAGGGAACCGAACAGGCAATGATCAAGTGATCGCTCTCCTGCCCTCCATCACCCCCCTCTGACAAACAGTCTCCCTTAAGGGAAACCGAACTACCGGGATTGGTTCCAGCACCCTCGGCCCCACTGAAGTTAATGGGATTGCTCTTGCTCTCAAGGTTAAACACAGGCCTCCATTGTTACAGGCTTGGGGCTAGTTAGATTCACGTTTACTCAGGGCCAGGAGTGGGAACAAGTTTTTGGCTTTTAAAAAAAATTATTAACAAGAATCCTTTGTCTGGAAGAGACACCCCCATGGTCTCTGACTTTGACCAAAAGAAGAAACCCCCAGTACAGACTGTTATGACATCCACAAATCTGCCTTGCAATGGACAAACCCTGCTGTCCGCATGACACTTACAGCAGAAAGCTTTAGGATCCTGGCACAAGACAGTACGTTACAAACCTCAATCATTTTCATTAGAGAGAGGCCCTCTGAGAGCGTCTGTTCTCCCTGTCTCGTAACACAAAAATAAGGGGACATGAGAACTTTAGACTGTCCATATGGGGTCAGACCAAAGGTCCAACTAGCTCAGTATCCTGTCTTCCAGCGGTAGCCAGTGTAAGGTGCTTTAGAGGGAACAAGCAGAACAGGGAATCATCCAGTGATCCATTTATGAAATAGAACGGTGGTAAATGCAAAACTGATACGAGTGACTATTTTCTTCTCTACCCACCACATAATTAGACTTTGGAACTCATTGCCACCAGCCACGGCCAAGAGTTCAGCAAGATTCCAAAAGGGACTGGTGACAGTTCAGTTTAATCCTTCCAGAATTTTTGTTAGCGACATTAAATCTCAGAGCTCAGAATTTAAGGCAAACTCTGACTTTTAGAGACCAGTATGACCCCTAACGTGGGTGGCAGCTTATCCCATATCTGCTACGCTACGGTTCTTCCGCCTTCCCCTGAAACATCTGGCACTGGCCACTCTCGGAGACAGGATACGGGGATAGATGGACCTTGGGTCTGATCTACTATGGCAATTTCTACATTACATACAAGTCACTGGGACTGCAGAAGGAGTAAGGGTAACCCTAGGTATTGTGAGTGTAATAAATGTACGCAAAAGCATGGTATCCAAAAAACGGATACACCTGCACGCACCCCAGGGTTATACACATTACGCCTTCGAAATGGAGCTCGTCGACCCAGGCAGGCAGCAGATGGCTTCCTTTACAAAGATTAGCTCTCTGCAAATCAGTCTCGCTCGGTGTCCTGTAATGAACAATCTTCTCTCTCGGGCTAAGCTAGCTGTTTGCCTAGAAGGAGGGAATTCTCTACTGAATTTCTGGCCAGAAGGCCAGTTCCAATTTCATTTCTCAACTGCAGACTTGGAATCCTGAGTCTGCCCCGGTGCAGGAAGCGTAGAGGGATCAGCAAAGTTCACACTGGGCTGTTACTCACACAAGGACAAATCTCACTTGCTCCAGTCCCACTCATGAACTGGGGACAGGACAGGATGGTGGCTTGATCTTGATAGGTTCACAGACACCGAGTCTATAGCAGGTCACTTGGATTTGGATTTTGGACAGATACGTTACGTTTCTCATCCTCTTGGGCAGCTGCCAGAGTGTGAGCTTCTGACCTCAGGTTCTAGGCTGACATCATTGTATTGACCTGAAGTCAGCCCCGTTGTACACCAGCATATTAGAGATCAGAGCGTAGCCTCTCCCTTGCTCTTCTGTATCCAGCAATGATCGCGGAGGCAGACTACAGCCCTCCGGTGACTGGGAATAAGAGTCGTACAAATCAACTCTTTATGGGCTGCGGCGGGGCCATTCATCTCTGTCACTCGTTCAAAAACAAAGCCAGGCCAAATTCAATGAGAGGCGGGTGGCTCCTGCTGGCAGCTCTTTGGCTTATTTGAAACCTCTTGGTGTTTTCAGTCCAGTTAGGGTGACCAGACAGCAAGGGTGAAAAATCGGGACGGGCGTGGGGGGTAATAGGAGCCTATATAAGAAAAAGCCCCAAAGATCAGGACTGTTCCTATAAAACTGGGACATCTGGTCACCCTAAATCCAGTTCCTAATGGAGCAGGTGTCCCAGTCAGGAAAACACATGGCAGTGGACACTCCTGGGCCCCCTTGCAGCAGGGGCCAAGGATGGGATGGGTCAGAGAGACTGAGAGCAAGAGAGGCCGTTGGGAGGTAGGGATGCTTGAGCTGCTGCTGCCTCTGGGGCAGCTTTTCGGGAGAGGCTCCAGGAGTACGGCTGTTTCAGGAGCAGGGAATTCACTTCAGCCAAAGGCGATGATGTGTCACGCCACACGCTGAATTTCAATCACGTCCTGCCACGCGGGGTGCCAAAGTCCCCGCGTCTCTCTATACACTGCGCCAAGACTCGTACCTTGCTGCAACAAGCACTGGCTTCCACACAGCTTGATCCTCGACGCCAGAGGGGACTGGGTTAAAGGAAAGGCTCAGAGCAGCCTGAAATTAGAGATTCGGGCCCAACAAAAACAGAGCGCTCCAAGGTGGGCGAACAGAGGGCCCTGGGACTGCGTGGGAATTGACACTTAGATCCAGTGGTGATAGGCGCCCTAGAAATCCAGAAGAGACACAGAACAAGCTAACGGTCCAAATGAATGAAATTCCATCAGCGGCAGGAACTCAGCTTACATCAACTCAGCACATTGCAGCTGGTTAGAGGAACACTGTCATCTCGGTTTAGAAGCCAAGTGTGGATGTTGTTAAGGGGGAACTAGAGGGTTCCAATACCTAATCGGAACAGAAAGCTTGGCATTCGTCATTTGAAAAGGTCAGTAGGAAAGGAGGATTTGTAAGGGGGGTGGGAAAGGATTTGCATTTAAACCACCTGCTGTATCCCAGTCACTGGTACCTGAGACAGAGTGAAACTGACGAGTTTAATTTCACTGCTGCAGCCCAGTGATGAAGAATCAGAAGAAAAATGAGGCAGTTTCAGGGCTTAGATTATCTGAACAGTGCCACTTCCCAGGACGTTTTCACAAGCACAAAGAGAAAATGTCTCTGGAATAGCGGTCTGCACAAAAGACTGTGTCAGGTTTTTAGCTCTGTCTTTGTACAGCTCCGAGCACAATGGGGGTCTGGACCATGCCTGGGGACAAGAGGCAGTACTGCCATGTGGATGATAAAGATCACTTCCAGAACTCCAGAGGCCAGGGAAGAGCAACTACTGTACAGGGGGGACAGTGACTTTTTAAAGTTCCAATGAAAGCTACAAAGATTCCGGATCCCAAAGGGTAACACTGCTCCCCTTAATGCCCATGTTCCTTATGGCATGTAATTGACTATACATCTTGTTACCAGGCTGTTAAGACATGAACATCTTCAGCTATTTCTTCTCAACCACATTTTTCAGACCCATCAGGGGTGGATTGGGGAAGGGGGACCCAGGGGGAGGTTGCAGCAGAAGGGAGCCTAGTCAGGTATCACTCTGGGAACTGCCGAACAGGGAAAGGGAGGACATGCTCCTGACCCCCCTGGGCCAGTCAAGGGGACAGACTAGCACAGATGTCCAGGGTAAAATAAAGTGTAGGTGAAATACAAAGGAAAATCTCTGCCTAGGGGGATCACCGCAGCCAGGGTTCTGTGCCTGGCAGGAGAACTTTTCCAGGAGCCTTGTAGGGGGAAGTCATCGCAGTAGCAAGCTAGGTGCCAGGGGCTTGGGGAGGGGGGAAGAGGGGGAAGATCTGCCCTTTCCCCCCGGGCTCCAGGGAGACCCTCCTCTGTACCCAGCCCAACTCCCCTTCCCTCCCCGCCCACGGCTCTCTGATCCGAGCTCCCAAACTATCTTCGGTCCCAGCCTCACCTCCCCACCCGTCTCCGACCCTGCTCAGCCTCCCTGGGAACAAAGTTTGCGGGGAGACTGGGGAGTTGCTGTTCCCGCCCCGGATCCCCCTCCCCTGACCCACCGCCAGCTTGTTCTGCCTGCCTGGGGGGCGGGGGGGGGGGAATCTGTGGAGTGGGTCATTTAACAAGCAAACAAACCTGGTGAACAGCCCCCCCGCCCCCATCTGTAACCCCCCCCCCTTATCTGCACCTGCAGCCCGGCCCGCCACCCTGACCCTCTGCACCTTACTCCTGGTCTCTGGGGCTGCCGGCTCATTCCTCTGCCCCCCCCCCGAGCCCCCAAACAGCCCGCGCCAACCAACGCCGGATCCTTGCACCCTACACGGTGCGGACACCCGCCCCTAAAACTTCGGGAGCCGCCTGATCCCCTCATCCAGGGCCGGGCTCTCCCCGTGGGCCTGCGCGCTCCGACTCCCCCGCACACATCGCCTTGGGCTCCTCCAACGCCTCGGGTCTGCGAGTGACCCCCGCTTGAACCTGTGCGCGCCGGGGCGCTCCCCGCAGCAGCGGGTCCGTGCACCCCAGGCTACCCTTCCCGGGCTCCGTGCGTCCCTTCCCGGGCTCCGTGCGTCCCTCCCAGCGCCCCGGGCTCCGTGCGCCCCTCCCGGCGCCCTGGTCCCCTCTCCAGTCCCGGGCTCCGTGCGCCCCTCCCCGGCGCCCTGGTCCCCTCCTCAGTCCCGGGCTCCGCGCGCCCCTGCCCGGCGCCCTGGTCCCCTCTCCAGTCCCGGGCTCCGTGCGCCCCTCCCCGGCGCCCTGGTCCCCTCCTCAGTCCCGGGCTCCGCGCGCCCCTGCCCGGCGCCCTGGTCCCCTCTCCAGTCCCGGGCTCCGTGCGCCCCTCCCCGGCGCCCTGGTCCCCTCTCCAGTCCCGGGCTCCGCGCGCCCCTCCCCGGCGCCCTGTTCCCCTCCCCAGTCCCGGCTCCGTGCGCCCCTCCCGGGCGCCCTGGTCCCCTCTCCAGTCCCGGGATCCGTGCGCCCCTGCCCGGCGCCCTGTTCCCCTCCCCAGTCCCGGGCTCCACGCGCCCCTCCCCGGCGCCCTGTTCCCCTCCCCAGTCCCGGGCTCCACGCGCCCCTTCCGGACGCCCTGGTCCCCTCTCCAGTCCCGGGATCCGTGCGCCCCTCCCGGCGCCCTGTTCCCCTCCCCAGTCCCGGGCTCCGCGCGCCCCTGCCCGGCGCTCCAGGGTCCAGCCGGGGGTCGGTGCCCTGGTCCTGCTCTTACCTTGAAGGCCACGTCGTAGAACTCCCCGCTGCTGCTCAGGGAGGGCCGGCTGGGCAGCACCCCCCCGTTGAGGGGCAGCTCCGGGCTGGGGCGGCTGCCGCCCCCCGCGGCTCTGGCCGCCCCGCCGGCGGGGCCGTTCTCCCTGGCGGGGGGCAGCGCGGAGGAGGGCGGGGAGCTGCTGCTGCTCCCCTTGCTCTTGGGGGTTTTCTTCCTGGACATGCCTCCGGCCGGGCTCAGGGGCGCGGGGGCGGCGGGAGCGGCGCGTTCAGCGCGCAGCCCGGCCCAGCCACCTGCAGGGGAGCGGGCGCCGCATCCCGGCCCCAGCGCATCCCCCGGCTGCCGCGCTGCCCCAGCTGGCTCCGGGCAGCCTCCCGCTGACGGGCAGCTCCGGCAGCCACTGGGAGCGCCCGAGCCCAGCCGGGCGCCCAATGGCGGGCAGGGGCGGGACCCAGCCCCGGGGCTCCAGCTGCGATCAGCCCCAGGGGCAGGGGGGGAGGCTGCGCGCCGACCCGCCCCCCTCGCCCCGGCTGCGCCCGCGAGCCTGGCGCCGAAAGTTACCGCGCGCTGCGCGCTGCTGCGCCTGGCCGCTGGAAATGCTCCTGCCCCGGGCTCCCCCCGGGGGCGCAGAGCAGCGGGGAGGGGGGGGCAGCGTTTGCACCCCCCACCCCTGAGAACCGCGCGTGCTGCCTTTGCGCGCGCGCACCCTCCCCAGGGAGCCGCGCCTGCTGCATTAACTCTCCCAGGGAGCAGGGCACGAGACACCGGCCACCCCCCGCCCCGGAAAACACTGCAGAGCATGACATTAACCCCCCCCCCCCCGCGGGAAACAATGCACGGCATGGCATTAACACCCCCCCCCCCCGGAAACAATGCACGGCATGGCATTAACACACCCCCCCCCGGGAAACAATGCACGGCATGGCATTAACCCCCCCCCCCGGGAAACAATGCACGGCATGGCATTAACACCCCCCCCCGGAAACAATGCACGGCATGGCATTAACACCCCCCCCCCCGCGGGAAACAATGCACGGCATGGCATTAACCCCCCCCCCCGCGGGAAACAATGCACGGCATGGCATTAACCCCCCCCCCCCGGGAAACAATGCACAGCATGGCATTACCCCCCCCCCCGGGAAACAATGCACGGCATGGCATTAACACCCCCCCCCGGAAACACATCAGAGCATGACATTATCCCCCCCCCGCGGGAAACAATGCACGGCATGGCATTAACACCCCCCCCCCCCGGGAAACAATGCACGGCATGGCATTAACACCCCCCCCCACGGGAAACAATGCACGGCATGGCATTAACACTCCCCCCACGGGAAACAATGCACGGCATGGCATTAACACCCCCCCCCCGGGAAACAATGCACGGCATGGCATTAACACCCCCCCCCACGGGAAACAATGCACGGCATGGCATTAACACCCCCCCCCCCACACGGGAAACAATGCACGGCATGGCATTAACCCCCCCCCCGGAAACAATGCACGGCATGGCATTAACCCCCCCCTCCCCCGAAACAATGCACGGCATGGCATTAACCCCCCCCCCCGGAAACAATGCACGGCATGGCATTAACCCCCCCCCCCCGAAACAATGCACGGCATGGCATTAACACACACCCCCGGGAAACAATGCACGGCATGGCATTAACTCCCCTCGGGAAACAATGCACGGCATGGCATTACCCCCCCCCCCGGGAAACAATGCACGGCATGGCATTACCCCGCCCCCGGGAAACAATGCACGGCATGGCATTAACACCCCCCCCGGGCGCGCCCGGAAAGTAACACGGATCCCTTCCAATAGAGCCCCCGCCCCCAGCAGTGCACCCTGCATTGACTTCCACACACTCCCCAGAGAGCAATAGAGATCAGATCGCCTTTAACTTCCCCCCCCCCCCGCACACACCTGGGGCCTTCCACGGGGTGAGCAATGTGGGGCTCGCATTACAAATCACCCCGAGGAGCCACTCGGTCCCTAGCGAATGTCACCCCTAGAGTCGACTCCAGTCCTTGGGAGACCAAACGAGCCGGCTGCGGGGGCTGGAGAGCCGGGGCTGGGGCCCTGCAGGTGGAAGCAGCCGGAGTCTCCCCATCTCCAAAGGGAGCAGCTGTTCCAATGCAACCGGCGAAGGACGTTCGGCGCCGGGTGGATGGATGGGAGCCCGCGGCTGTCAGGTTTGCCATTGCCAGGCGACCCCTGCCTGCCTGGAGCTCACACCGGCACCTGCCTCCAGCAGGCGGGCGCTGGGGTGGAATGCTCTGGGGCTGGGGTGAACAGACTGGGGCAGGAGCCCTCCTGGACTGAGTCACCACGGGGGGTGGGATTTTGGGGGGGAGCCCGGACTGGGTGCGGTACATCGCCCAGGAAGGGGGAGGAAATGTCCCAGGGCAGGTTGGACCTGAGGCTAAGGGCCACCTAGGAAGAGTGGGGGAGGAGAGGCCATTTTTGCTCCAGGGACAATACTTATGGGGGGTGACAACATTCCCTTGTCCACTGGCAACCTGCCGGATCTCCAGGGTGCCCCGGGGAAGGGACGGGTGCCTGGAAAGCTCCTTTTCTCTCCCTCTCTTCTTTTGACAGTGCAAAGGAACTGTCAGCTGAAGAACTCCAGGGAGTGGTACAGCCTGTGGGCCCAGTCAGTCACACCTCCCATCCCCACTGCAGCCAGCCACTTACTCCAGTGAAAGGGTGGCCAGATCAGGTCACCAGGAGCTGACGGGTCATAAGCAACAGTGGGAGGCAGGTGATCCTGGGCCCGAGCCTGCAAAGTGCTGAACCCAGACATCCCCCCTTGAAGGGACTGACCCTGCTCCCCTTGCAATCAATCGGAAGTTTGTCCCTGGCTGCAGTGGTACCATGTTACGACAGCCTTCACTTCTATGTCACTGGATCAAATCCAGCTTAGTTCAGGAAAACACATGCCACCTTTCTAGTGTAACAGGAGAGGAAACAGTCAGCAAATAAGCTGTAATAAAGATGAATCTGAAGAAATTTCACCCCTCTTCCTGGAAGGACTTTAAATGCAGTTTTTAAAGGACACTACTTTGTGTGTGGGAGGGGGGGGGAGAGGGAATCTGAAAATGTTGTACCTTACTACAGTCACAAGTAACAGCTAAGATGACTACAACTTAAATAAACAAGGGAGAAGTGGTGGTGGGGAGGAGATAATAGATCAAGGGTACCACACCCACATGCTTAAAGTTATGGTGTGCCTTAAGTTGGTGAATCCGGGCCATAGGAACAGGCATTCCGGGTGTGGGGCCAATGGTATTGTTGGTGACAACAGCTATTTGCCATCTCCACTCTGACACCCCTGCACGTAGATTGTTCAGTTGGTGTATTTACTCTTTGATTTCTCCGAGATGAACCTTTGAGGACTGTAACACTCCAGAATATCGAGAGCTCTTTAACATCAAAGCCCCGAGGTCTGGTACATGAACTTGAGCTAATTTGGTTGCCCACACTGCCTTAATATCACATCAGTACTACCGCATTCCCAATGTCCACCATGCACTGGGCTCAGGGTGAGACGTGGATGAAGTATGTTCTTTTGTTGTTCCAAAGTCCTAATCAGAAATCCGGAGGGGACAGTCCCAGGACATTAAAATATCATAAAACCCACCTCCTACTGTTTTGCAACTTACACTCTATTTAAAACAGGGCTACTTAAATAGGTATCTCACTCAATCAGCTCCGCCATGTCCAAGTCAATGCAGATGCTCCTTAACAAAAGAGCAACCAGAAATGGAAGTTGTTCTCTTCGTGATGCGAATTAATTATGGCGTGTGCTCTTTCAGAATAGAGTGGAGTCCCACTGGCTTTCCTCTGGCAACATATAATACCTCTCAATCATCCCACGCCCTCAGTCTCCACCCCCGATTGCCCGATATCCCTCTGCAGAGCCCCATCCCACTGTAGTTTACTTACCGTCGTTATGCAAAGTTATGGAAATAAGGTTACAACCCCAATGTACTTTTAAGGCCTGAGCCCGTTGAAGGGACTGTAACACCTCCCATGGACTGCACTGGGCTTTGGATCGGGCCCTCAAAAGCAGCTTTCTGCTGCACACAGAACTGTATATGGGCCGCCTTGAGGTTTTTCCTTTCGTTCCAAAGGTTGCATCCCATTTTTGGTATTTTTGCCTTTGCCAGGCTGAGGTGCAGCAACGTCTCCTCAGATGCAAGGCTGGGCACTGCCAAAATACCTTTGTAAAAGGCAGGATCTTAGGCAAGTCAGAAAGCAGGGCAACAACAGCTCCCAAGGAAAGGTTTTGAGAAGTCCAACACTCCTGCTTCATCTCCGGACCAGCACAGAGGCATATTGCATTGTGAGGGTGCCCCCTTGAGGCCAGCTGCACATAACAATAACAGCGTTGACTGTACTGGACCAGCGAAGTCTCTGGTGTGAGCTAAAATATTCATTGGATCCTTTATCAAACAGTTAATTAGCAAGTGCCACCTGCTGACTGCTTGGCATTCCATCGCCTCTGACACGAAGGGGTAGCTGCTCATGACATAGTTTTAGCAGAGACCTGCACTCGACAGACAGCTGCTGATCAATACTTCGAGATGTTCTGTCCACAAATAAGCACTAACAAAAGGATTTTCAATCCAGTTGTTTCCCTTAATGGGTATAATTCTCCACATAGCCATTCTTCTGAGCCATGGCCACGCAGACATGTGGAAAAAGAGAACCAATCTCCTTCCTTCCCGCACTGGGATGTGATTTCCAGCCCAGGGGTTGCAGAGTGTGGTACTTCCAAGCTGGACAGCTTCAAGGACAATCTAGTCCCATCAAACATCTGTCCGTGGCATTGGCCGCGCTGTCTTGAGATGTATTCATTTTCTTGATTGGTGGCCAAAGCACCAAAGGTAACTGTAACTGCATTCACTGTAAGCATCAGACAGACTTCTCTGATAACACACCTCAGCCCTGCTCTGGGGCTCACTTCTCGTCTATAATTCTCTCACTGTTTTGCTAATGGCCGGCTCTCACTTTGCTAGTCCATGTCCAGCCCCCACCCTCTGAGACTCTGCCCCCCCCCCAACTCATTCTAACCAGCAGCTCCCCCTATTATTCCAGTCCTGGCTCTTCTGTACAATCCTGACCTTCAGCACCACTTGCTCCTGAAGTCTGGGGCAATCTCTCTCACTTTTCCTTTTTCTAAGTGTAGAACTAATTGGCCACTAATCATTTTCTTGATTGGTGGCCAAAGCACCAAAGGTAACTGTAACTGCATTCACTGTAAGCATCAGACAGACTTCTCTGATAACACACCTCAGCCCTGCTCTGGGGCTCACTTCTCGTCTATAATTCTCTCACTGTTTTGCTAATGGCCGGCTCTCACTTTGCTAGTCCATGTCCAGCCCCCACCCTCTGAGACTCTGCCCCCCCCCCCAACTCATTCTAACCAGCAGCTCCCCCTATTATTCCAGTCCTGGCTCTTCTGTACAATCCTGACCTTCAGCACCACTTGCTCCTGAAGTCTGGGGCAATCTCTCTCACTTTTCCTTTTTCTAAGTGTAGAACTAATGGCCTAGAGGTCAGAAGGCCCATATCCCATCCTGCAAGCCCAGAGCAAGTCAGTCCTACAACACGTGCTTCACACCAGAATTAAAGGATTGACTGGCACATTCTAATGAGCGATTCACCTCTCAGACAATACCCAACAGCCACCCAACTGTCCGTATTACCCGGCATTTCTACCGCCCTCCTACAGAGCCTCACATGGCCTGATCCTGCAAGCCAGACTCACATGAGTCAATGGGTCTTGCGGTGCTGGGCTCTTAGTCCCACTTAGTCCCACAGCCAAATCCCACTGAAGCCAATGCAGCCTTTCCACTGACTACAGTCGGCTTTGGATCAGCCCCGTAAGCCTTTGGCAGAACCTACACGCTAGAGCTTCTGGAGAGCGTTTCACACAGAGAAGTGATGCTACATGCTAGGCCCACCGTCAAACCAATGCCTTATAAAGAGAAACCCGGGCCCCTTCCTGTGCCATTGCTGGCTGTAAACAAACCCTATAGCTTTTCCCAGCTGACCTCTCTGCAGAGAGAGTTCAGCTCTCCAGGTAATTCTTTGTTTATTCACCTTGTTGCAACATGCCACAAACACTGCCAAGAGCCCATGCACCCACTGAATGTAATCCCTGACTCCAGTTTTCCTCTCGCTGCTCCTTCCTGATTTCCCTTCTATAAGTTCTGGTGCAATTCTTGGAACCACAAGGCCCTGTACTTGCTGACAATGCTTCTTGCTCATAAGCTGTGTTTTCCAAGTTCAGTTTCACGTCCGTACAAATCTGGGAGGGATTTTGTGGATTTTACAACTCCGTCCTATTACATCCTTTGCATTTTGGGGCAGGCCAGAAGTGTTGTACAGAACTGAGCTATTAACTGGCACACAAGCTGCTAACATGAGTGCAAGCTCATTTGCTGAGGAATCACTGAAAATTTAATTTCCTCTGACATTACAAGAGGTTTGCCTGTGTCAGCAAGTGCTGTGTGAATTCATGTGTTAAACCCGAATGTGGAAGGGGAATTTAATTCCTCCAAAGGGGCCACACCGAAATGACGCGACTTCCTTTCGATCACATGAGTGGGGAGATTAGACCCTGGAGTCACAGAAGTCAGAGCTGGGAAAGAGCAATCCAGCCCATTCCCCTCGAGAAGGTAAGCCAGGGCCCAACCCAACCATCTCTAGTGCCCTGCCCAGTCTCACTGCACATGTCCCCTCTATGACTTCCCTTGGGATCCTATCACAGTCTTAGGGTCAAATGCATCTCTGGCTCCCATGGAATTAGATCAGGGATAAATATAGCCAAAGACAGCTCATTGTCAGGAATCTTTCTGGCTAACCAGCCTTGTCTTGATTTCACCCCATTGCTCCTATTTCCATAGGTCTCTTTGGTACGCAGTGAGCATGGCTAGGACTGGGACTCAGGAAACCCGGGTCGTAGTCTCAGCGCTGCCCCCACACTTCCTTTGTGACATTAGCAAGTCAACTAACTTTTTTTGCGCCTCACTGTTCCCATCTGTAAAAAGGGACTAATGGTTTTCCCTGCCACTGTGAATGGCTTTGAGAGCTATTAGGCTCGTCATTCAGAGAAGTGCGAAGAACGAACCCCTTGGAACATTCCGTAGTGAACTGGCTCTCTTCCTTCTGGCAATTAGCAGCAATTGAATTGAAACTTTCTAGCCAACATGTCAGCGAAGGGTTAGAAGGCTGCCCTGAGCTGCAGGATTTAAAGTCATGAAGGTCAATGGGACCTAGGGGCCTAAGTGACTTTTGTAAGACCCACTGGGCTCCTCTCTGCAACTTTAGGTTCCCCGATACTGTCCAACAGTCACTTAGGTTCAGCGTTGCGAAGGAGCCCATTGAAATTCAATGAGAGCTGGGACTGGACACCTTTGAAATCCCAGCCTGAAAAGAATTTGCAAATAAAAGCTAATTTTATAACCCGGCTCTCACCAAGCAGCAGTCAGAGTGAACCATGCTGGCTGGACCGGTGCATCCTCCCCTAGGGTGTGGTGATTAAGGTGAGTTGGGAGCAGCTTTCATAAATCAGAATCAAGGTCTATAAGACAAGCAAGTTCACGGAGTGTGCCAGGAGGATAAGCGCGCTAAATCATATTCCAGAAGGAACATGTTCTTCTGCCGCAGCATTTTTTTAGATGGTGCCTGGAAATATGTGTGCACCACGTCCAGGGATATATATATATATATATATGCACAGAGGCCTGTGTGTAAGCTGATGTGCGTAGGTACCTGTGTATAGCACTGCGCATGCATGAAGACAAGTATTTAGCAGGGTGTTTGTGCACAGAGGTAAGGTGGGGAACGGGGTTCATTTTCTAGCACTTGACTATACAAAGTTCTTTGTCTCTTTCTCCTTAGAAATACAGCAGCCCACGCAGTTCTGAGCTGCCGTGCTTCTTTTCCATGTATTGTTCCTCCCCCTTTCCATCCCACTGCTCACTTACCTTTAACACTTCAATCTCATTTCCTTTGTCAGTGTCACTCGGGTTTTTCATTGAAATTCCCCCAACATCATCTCATCAAGCGCAGCCCATCAATTAGTTTCAGGCAGGAATTGACTGCTTTCTTTTTGCAGCTGTGAATGTTTCAATTCCAACATTTTGCTGGAAGATCTCTTCTGTTTATTCCCTTTCCTATTTTGTCAGGTCAATCCAAACCGCCTTCCTTTGTCTCTTTATTCTAGTGTCTGTCTCCCTCATACACACAGGGCCCCTGTGTTTTGGATCTTAGGCTCGTTGGCTTATTTCTATCATCAGTCTTGAAGGGCAGCTTCTCTCTACAAGCTCCTCCCCACCCCCACCACTTTGTCCTTAACAATATCCCCCGTTATCTTTGGAGCACGGATACATGGATAATCACGGGGGTTTAGTGAACATCGCAGACTACTTGGGGTGGGAAGCAGAGGGGGACTGATTGCCAAGTCTTCCTTTCCTGACACGTAAACACATATTTTGTTTGCAAGGCAAATTCTATTTTAAAACAGCAACACCATGTTTCTGTAGCCCCGGAGGAGGGGTTTCAGCTCTGCTGAGCACCTGCAGTTCCAGCTGAGTTCGCTTGGAGTGGAGGGTGATTGGCACTTGCTGCGAATCAGGCCTGTGGTGTTAATACAGAGCCACACCATATGCGGCTGCCTGAGATGGAGGATGCAGACTGGGTTCTCTCTGTCGGATTCTCCTGCCCACCAACTCATTGTGTTTCGTGACTCTCTGCTCCACTTCCGCTCTATTTCCACCCCAGTCTCCTCCCTTTACTAATTCTCACCTTCTGCACACACCCCATTCAAATGCTAGAAGAATAATCCACACTCCCTGATCGGAGATAACAAACTGGTTCAGCTTATTTGGACTAACCTTTTCACCTCCCACCTGGTTCTTACCTACTTTCCCAGACCTGCCTCTAAACATTTCCACTGCTTGCATCCGACGAAGTGGGTATTAGCCCACGAAAGCTCATGCTTCAAAAATTTATAGTTAGTCTTTAAGGTGCCACAAGATTTTGTTTCCTTTGCTATTCCAGACTAACACGGCTACCTCTCTGATTGTCTTCTGCACACAGAATCCAAGCCCGGTAATGTCTGCGTTTTCAAACCTTCAACCCCACTGAAGTCCAGTCGAGCTCACCCGCCCCTAATGTTGTGTTTCCAGGGTTAGATTTTTTTTTTTCCAGGCACGTGTCTGGATGTTTGTTCCCCCTTTGCCATCTGCTTTGACCACGGCTGGAGAGCACATGGACACAGCCAATCAGCTGAGCATTAAACCAACATCCCTGCTTGGGCCAGGATTCAGTGCCTCTTCGGCAGCTTTCTAAATGAGTCACTGGGTTTTCCGGCCTCTTCCTAATGGATAAAGGCACCTGCCTCAAAACAGGTCCCTTACTGGCAGTCCCAACACAGCGGACCAGGAGTGATGAGGTCATGGAGCCTGAACTCCATCCTGAGCTAGGGCGAGAGGAGATAAGCTAGTACGACAGCTCCTGCACCTGCTTCCTAGCGCTCTTCTCCGGGAATGCAGAGCCTCCACGCCCTATGGCTGCTGTGGACTCCGCCAGCACTAAACTAGTTCCCCCTTCGGGAGCTGCACTGCAGCGGGACAAGCCTGGCCAGCAGGAAAAATCAACTAAGTCCCGGGCTATAATTGTAGCACTGATTTAGCTCTGTATTTCTTTTACCAGTATAGTTAAACTGGTACAACGCCCAGTGTGGATGCAGCTCTGTACCACTGTCCGGGTGCCTTATGCTAGAAGAATAAGCTGTCTCAGTAAAAGCACCTTTATACCCATATAATTGCATCCATTCCAGGGGTTTTCACTGCTTTAACTAGAGCAGTAGTCTAATGTGTATGGAGACAAGCTCTTAAGGAAAAACCTACTATTCCTGTCCCTTCCCTTCCACCCCTGAAACAAACTGAAAATGGCTTGGACTCAGCTCTGTAACAATCCCTAGCTTTTATAGAGCATGTTTCATCTGTAGATCTCAAAGGACTTTACAAAGACGGCTGGTGGCATTATCCCCCTTTTACAGATGGGGAAACTGAGGCACAGAGCCATGACATGATTTACCAAAGGGCTAGTGACAGAGCCGGGGACAGAATCCAGATCACCTGCGTTCCAGTCCAATGCACTATCCACTAGGCAACACCACCTCTTATAGGGCCCAATCCTGCTATGGCACGAAGCACAGCTACAAATGACCACAGCTTTGTTCGAGTCTAAATGCATAATTCCCTAAGGGTGCAGGGAATGATGCTGCAGAGGACAGTTCTGTGTTTTTGACACAGGAAAACAAGCTAACTACAAGGCAAAGGGCAAAGTAGCCTCTGCCAACAGCTCGGAGGTGAGGGCTTTCTGAAACAGCTGCAAGGTCAAGCCAAGAAAAGGCAACTGCTAAGCTCTGAGTAAGGGCAGCCGAATTAGTCACCAGTTAAGGAGGGCTGATAAGGATGAAACTCAATTATCTCTCTTCCCTAAAACCCAGGGTAAGAGATAAATATTTTACATGCTCAGCCCTTAATATTTAAAGGCTGGTTGTAACATGTTCAACAGGAATGCTGCACATGAAGCAGGCCTCTGGCTTTTAGTCCTTGTACCCCATGAGTTTAATTTCTGGCGGGCTTTGGGATGTACTGCACATTATGGGCTCCTTAGCAGGTCACCTAGATTCCACAGCGGGATTGTTCTCTTGCCATTTCGGCAGGGGAAATGAAAACATTAGTGCTGCTGGGATTCTGCACTGGCAAGATTTGGGCATTGTTAGTACCTCCCACGGATCCAGTGGTCAGGCACACGGCACCAGATGAGAGGTGAAACGTCCCAACAAATAAGCCCTCAGGCCCCTGACTCCCACTGCTCAAGGTCCAAGGACATTATCCAAAGATCGCTGAAGTCAATAGAAAGAACACTATGTATGTTACTTTCCCTGAGATTCCTTCTCTAGAGGACTAAGTCTGAAATCCACCCACAGTCCAGGAAGTCAATAGTAACAGAGCTTGGTATTAATCAAATGACACACCGATCCCTCTTCCCCACCAATCCACAACAGCCTTGGGGAAGAGGGATAGGGATCTGCCCTTTCTCCTGCAAATCTCCTCTCCCATCCCTGCTCTGGTAGGTCCTCTCCCTCCTTCCAATGCGTCATTCTCCAGGAGGCCCAAGCACAGTGGAATCTGCTGAATTAGCACATGTTCCCACATGCTGGGCTTCCTCTGAAACAGGAGGTGGTTTCTCTGTTTTCGCAGTCCCAGTGTTGGCTGCTCATTCCTTTGGCTACAATCTCATTGTTACGCTGTTGGTTTCCCAAAATGGCTCCTTCTGAGCAGCACAGATAAGGTGATGAGTTAGCAGTTGTCAACAGAGTCAGGGTATTAGTACCATAGCCATTGAATGGAACGGACACGAGTGAGCGCTCGAAGAATGTGATATTACAGACGGCCACATGCCCTCCCCACTCCTTGACTTTCATAGGGGCTGAAGAGTGGTCAACACCCCTCAGATGCATCCAGCACCTGGCAGGATTGGGCCCATAGCAACTTTCATCAGAGCACCTTAAAAATGCTTCTAATAACACTACTTAACACTGGACGGATGGTCTTGTAGTTCTAGCAGTGGGACTCAAAGTCTTGGTTTGATTCCATTCTTTGCCACAGATTTATTTTGTGACCATGGGCAACTTCCTTTGCCGCTTTGTGCTTCAGGTCCCCATCTATAAAATGGAGCTAATAAAACCTTCTTCCTCCAGCCAATTGTCTGACTTTACTAGTTAGATTGCAAGTGGGGACTCCTGTACTGTGTGTATGTACAGAACTCCAGAACTCCACCACCACGAGAGCCCGAAGTAGAGTTGATGGGTGAGTGGCAGCGGTCAACTTGCCGTGATGAGGACGCCAAGGTAAGTCTCCCTAAGATACGTCGACTTCAGCTACGCTATTCACATAGCCGAAGTTGCGTATCATAGGTCAACTCCTCCTCTCAGTGTAGACCAGGCCTTAGGGATGGTCAAAAAGAAAAGGTGGGCCACAGAGGTGGACGCCAATATCATTTTGATATAGAACAAATCTATAAGACTCCTGCCAGCCTGAAATTTTTGTCTTTTTACTGATTTCTTTTCAACAGAAAACTTTTCCATTGTGCTTCAGAATGTGCCATGTTCTGCGAGGTGCTGCCCCCTATGGGTGGGAGGTTGAGCAAATAGCATTTCCCCACAGACATCTTCCAAACAACTTAGCTCTTGGCCTGGTCTACCTACCCTCCCATTCCTTGTGCTCTGCTCAGTGAAGGCTGCTGATCATGCCAGACTGTAATGGGGCCAGGATTAGATGGAGGCCAGCAAACTAATTCTGCTCATGAACAGAGACAAAAGTGAGTCAAAGTTTCCAACAGTGAAGAGCTAGCACATAAAACCCCTACAGCACTTAGCCTTCAAATCGACTCTGCTCCAATACACCTCCACGTTTATGACCTATGAGATCCAAAAATGTAATAAGGGAAAGAGATTTGGAGTCTGAGATTTAAAAGGTCTTTAGAATGTATCAATTTTTAGTATTGGCTGCTGGGGAGGTGGAAAACGGACACTAGTCAGCTTCCTGAATGCAAGGGCTGGAGTTATTTTCTGGAGAGTTGGGGTGTTTTCAGTGTTTTTCCCCGTGTGTCCGAGTGGCACCGAGTGTTACATAAATAACCATAGCTTCAAATTGTTGGGAGACTTTGGGTAGCAAGAAACAGGCACCTTTCGGGATGGAGAAGGATTTAAGTGGGCTGCAGTTATAAAAATGGCTGTAAAAATGTCACCTCGGTGTTTCATATTTATCGTCAAGTCAGCCACTTCTCTCGCAAATAGATCCACCAGAGTCAAACCAAGCCACTTGGAACAGTGGCTCTGGCGTGTATCACTCAAAGCATGGGAGTCGTCTCACTGAAGGCAGTGAATGGAACTGGTTATGTGCTTAAAAAGTTATGCACATGCTTAATCATAGTCTATGATTCTACAACAGTTGGCTCTGGCCACAGAGATGCATCTTTTTTAAAGGAAAAACAAATTAGTGAACCAATATCACGTCAAAAACAAACAAGGAGTTTCAGATCCGAGTCCCCCACCAAAAATCTGGGTCATATAAGCTAGGGCCCATGGAGACCAAAGCTATCGATGGTACATTTGGCTCCCAGTACCATAGCATCCGAGCCCTCTCAACCTGTAATAAATGTATTCTGACAGCCTCCGCTGTGAGTGAGGGCCGGGCGCTCGTCCCCACCACACAGAAAGACTCAAAGTATGGCTACACAGCAAAGAAAACCCCATGGCATCAAGTCTCAAGAGCCCGGCTCAACATACTCAGGGGGATAGGGCCACGGGGCTCTGAAACCTGGGGACGGGGATGTGTCTCAGAGCCTGGGCAGAGGGCAGCACGAGAAGGAACATTTACACTGCTCTTGTGAGCTCTGAGGCCTGAGCCCGAGTCAATTGACCCAGGATCTGAGACTTGGCACCACCGGTTTCTCTTTGTAATGTCGACATACCCTAAGTGGCTTGTCCAAAGTCACTCAGAAACCCTGTCAGAGTCTGGAATTGAATCAAGGTGTTTCATCCTAGCATCCTAACCACTCAGCTCAGCTGCAGAGATGGTACAAGGGATGAGACAGGCTCTGGCTAAACTAACTGTAAGCCACACAGAAAGATAGCTCAGCCCAGACAGCTATTTAATGCACAGAGACAGTAAAAATAAAAGCAAACAGCATGTACAAGGAATGAAACAGACAATAGTGAGATTGTTAGAGGGCCAGGACATAATTAACCTGGAGTGCTGTGTTTCCTTCCAGGCTTCCACTCTCAAAAAAGATATGGGGCCAGAGAGAGGAGAGGAAAGGGGAGATTGCGTTAGACAGCAACATGCAATTCAGCAAAGCATGTGCTTAAAGTTACACACGCGCTTGACTTAATCGGCATCTAAAGGGAGAGGGGACATGCTAGATGTATGCAGAATAACGAATGCTGTTGAGACAGTAGCTAGAAAGATAGGACGTTCCTTCAGACTACCAGAACCAGGGGACAGCCAATAAGAATAAAAAGGACGACACATTTGAAACTGCACAGAAAACACAGATCTGGAGATATCATTGGGCCCAAGAGTTTACCAGGAGCCAATAAAGGATTAGACATTTATCTGGCTAAGATTATCCGCGGTTACATAATGTACCTAGCACACCTTGGGGCCCTGTCAAATAATACATGATGGTAATAAGTCCGAATAAAAATGTATAAGTGTTATAAAGCCTAATGTATTAGCAGCTGCTAACTGCAGGGGATTAGGCAAAACTTCCCCTAATGGCAGGTTATTACACAACTGTCCATTATTGTGAGGTTTTCTGCATCTTCCTCAGAGACAGGATCATGGACTGGATGAACCCCTGGTCTGGTGGTCATTCCTACATAGGGGCACGCAAATCTGGCTAGCCAGTAACCTGCACAGTGTGGTTAGCACCAAAGTGCTACTGCTCAACCCTTTTCCCAGCATCCTTTCAGCTGGCAAATGGATGATCTGCATTTCCAACAGCATGGGGAAAGCCAGTATCTAAGTGCTGGGCTTGGTCAGCAATTCATCAGAGTCCAGGGCAAATCCCTTGGCAACGGGGCAATGATTAGTCATTGGCAGCCTTTCTCCTAACGATATTTATAAGCCCCACAATCAGCTGGGACTTGGAGTTACCATGGATGCTTCTCTGAAAACTTCAGCTCAATAAGCAGCAGCCATCAAAATGGCTAATAGAATGTTTGGGAAATGACAGAAAATAAGACAGAGAGATGTTCTGATGGTCCCATATAAATCCATGGTGTGCCCACACTTTGACTATTGTGTCCAGTTCTGGTCTCCCCCTGCCCCATCTCCAAAAGGACAGAGTGGAACTGAAAAAGGTTCAGAAAAGGCCAACCAAGATGATCGGGGTATCGAGCAAGAGGAAGTTCTTTTTCATGTGACATGGTCAAATGTCTTTCAAAAAAACATAGATAAGTTTGTGGAGGATAAATCCATCAGGGGTATTATTCAATGGTCAGGGATACTCCCTATGTTCAGAGTGGCCCAAACCTCTGACTGTCAGAAGCCAGGAGAGGAAGACAGGAGTGGGTCATTTCAACTGCCCTGTTCTGTACACTCCCTTTGAAGCTCTGGTGCTGGCCGCTGGTGCTGGCCGCTGGTCTAGATGGACCGTTGGTTTGACCCAGTAGGACAGTTCTTATGTTCTCAGTTGCTTCCTTCTTTCTGCTCCTCACCCTGCATTGTGCTGCATCATCTCATGGCATCGGTAACTTTTATGTGAACTGGACTGCAGGCGGCTGGCATGGATTCTGTTCATTCAAATCCAGAGCTTGAAGCTGCTGTTTGGGTTTTTTGTTTGTTTGCTTTGGGGTTGGTTTTTTTAGTGCTTGTTATTGTTTTCCAGGAGAATTCTAATTTACCCTCTAGGCAAAACTCTAACCTAGGTGTGGGCAATTGATTAGTCTGCGCTTTAGGGGACAATTATTTAATGGACTGGACAGCCCCACAGACACTCGAGTTTAAAGACACCGTTGACTTGATAAATTAGATCAAAGCACTTCCTGGCTCTCCTCTAGCCCCTGAACCTTTCTGCCAATGCCTGTGGTCCGACAAGTAAAATATTTCCCAGTTTCTAAAATCTTCCTTTTCTCCCTTGTTGCTGGCCCTTCCACTGCCTTATGCAAAGCTAATGAACGGCCCAGCCCTGCAAACCCCTAGGCATGCAGGTAATTTGACTTGTACAAGTCACCCTGCTGCTCTCAGAGGCACTAGTCACATGAGAAAAGTTATTCCCTGTTTCAGTAATCGTAGGGTTGAGCCCTAAGGAAGCAGTGAAACCAGCTCTGTGCAAAGCAAACAGCTGTTGACTAGCAACTTCTCAGAGCTGGCTTGTAAAAAGGAGACTTTGTCTTGGACTTCCTCTTGCTTGTACTAACTGTTCCCTATTCATTTCATGTCATTCACCTCAAGCCAAGCCCCAGCTCTGGCCTTCCAAGGAGATCTTTGCGCTTCAGCTCTGGAAGTGCCTCCTCACACTTTCTTGGCTGCAGGATCTCATGCTCTGTCACCCGACACTGCTGTGTAATGTGGCAGTGTGCTGTTAAAAACTGCTATGTTCTGCCCCAGAGGTGGTTGCATTAACACAGGGAAGGGGCGTGAACTGGTTCCTGCGTACACTGTTTCTATTCATAGTAATTAAAAATACCGAGCTCTTATAAGGTGTTTTTTATTCATAGATCTCTTATGTACTTTACATCTGAAAAATGGAGAAACAGAGGCACAGAGAAGCAAAATGATTGTCCAAGGTCTCCCAGAGGCAGAGCGGGGAACCCACGGCTCCTGGCTCCGACTCTGGTACTCTATTCACCAGGCCACACTGCATCCCTGTAGGAGGAGAGGAACTTATGCAGAGGTAGCTGACACTATTCTGACTTATGTTGTTTGACGAGCCAAGTAAGAGTGGAGGCAGAGAAGCCACCGGTATCCTGCCGTCTCCCATTAAAGAGAATAAATCAGAACATCAATTGTAGCTGGAGCTAAATGATTCAGTGGAGGCAACTTTTTTTTTGCATGCCTGCAGTGACAACTGTATTTATAGCAATTCAAAAATAAAACCCCTCTGTGTAGGGGGATGACATGTGCTTATTGAGCTAGCAGCACATTAGACAAGATTATCCCCTAAGGAGATCAACCTGGCTAATGAGCTACCTTTCAAGTGCCAGCTGATCTTCTGCCACGGTTGTCAAACGGGGGGGAGGGGGGGTTGGAGATAAAAATCTGGCATCTAACTCTTTCCATATGCTCTCATTATTCATCCGCAGCACGAGGGGAAGGGGAGCAGTTTTATAATGGACTCGACACAGAGTACAGCGCAGGCCACCTCATCACCTTTGTGCTGTTCCTTCTCTGTGGATGTGGCGAAGCTGGCCGCTGACGTCTTCCCACTGCTGCGGGGAGGAGGCCCTCTGCTGATGGGGGCTGTATCCCACCCTAGGCCCAGTGGGACAACCCCAAGGGAAGTCTGGGGACCTCCTGACTGAGGAGCCTGCAGCGGGATAAGGAGCCATGTATGTCCTGAACGTGACCCAGATGAGCGGCACTTTGGTGGAGTCAGTGCCCGACAACTTTGGGGAGCCGATGTGACGTGAGCGCGTGGTCTTGATCTAGTTCCCCGCTGCACTCGGCAGTGCTGGGATTGCTCCTTGGGAGAAGCCTCATCAGAAGCCAAAGTCTGAATGGGCCGTGGAAACCGAGCTTCACACTGTTCCCAGAACTGGTCCCTCCAGGTCAGGATGAAGCACTTATCCGGGTGGGGTGAGGGCCGTTCCCTCTGCTGCCGCCTGCCCTGTGCCAGTTTTGGGAGAGGAGTCCTATGAGAAGATCAAACATGAGACAACATCCCACTGACTCCAGGTGAGGAATACCTTCCCCCTTCCCAGTCACCAAGCCAACCCTTCCGTCATTCAGATCCCATCTGAAGACTTGCTTCTTCCCTGGCGAGACACCGAGAACTACACGAGACACACCAAAGCCCACTCATCCCTTCTGTTGGGCGCCTCGGAGCCTGCTGGGTTTTCAGATTCCTGCCTTTGGACTCTGAAGGTACCTCCAGGCCGCAATAAAACACACACCATGGGCTTGAGCATCTACACTCACTTGTAACCCCTGGTGTGGAATTGTTGAACTCTGGGTCCCAACCTGAGGCTCCAGAGTCTACCCAGCATTACATGAGCTGAGTCCAGCCACACCATCCCAGACTTCCTAGCGCCCTCCCAAAATGTGCCCACTGCGCCCTTTGTTTATGGTCCAGTGTTGAAAACTGGACTGTCCAGAGGACAAAGGAAGTCAGCCTGTGGGATTGTGGGATACTTTTGACTGACTCCCAAAGCACAAGTCAAGTGGGGCTAGGTCTACACTGCAAAGCAATAGGGCTCAAACCCTGGATCCTGGCTTGACTCAGGCTCGGGCCCTCCACCCCCACGTAGTCCTGGGACCCTGGGTCAAAGCCCTGGGATAGCACGATTTCTGTGTAAATGAAAGGGGGTGTTAGGCTTAAGCTTGTGTTTGAACACTGGGCTTACATTGCAGTGTAGACATACCCTGAGTCCTTCAGAATAGGGGCCATCTCCATTTGGTCTCATATACAGCACTGAACATCAGTGCCTAAGTGATAACTGAAGTCCTGGATTCCTTCAATTCATATGGCTTCTCTAGGCGTCCTTAGGGAAGGACTAAACGCTCCTCTTGACAGCAGCAGACAGTCCTCATTTGTGTGAGAGGAGCCTTTAAAGAATCTGCTCTCTGAGCTCCCTCGTCTCCTACTTCTGCTCAGACTCCCAGGGAGTCAAGGCCTTTAGACTCAAGAGAGGCCTAGTCAATATCCTACCTGGGTTAGTCCTGACTGGACCATGCGGGTGACCTGGGGAAAGCAGTGCAAGGGAGCAAGGAGTGTTGTCAGAGTAACAACTTCCTTAGAACTGAAAAAAAATCCAGCCTTTTATTTCCAGGCCCTGCAGACGCTCCCCTCTCCATGACAGGAGCGAGGCTCTCCACACGGCCGTCTGACCTGGAGGACAGCAAGTGGCATCTGATCTCATCAGAACTCTCTTCTCTTCTCCAGTTCCCTGAAAGAGCCACCCATGCCTTGAATCAGAGAGGTAGCTGTGTTAGTCTGGAATAGCAGAGGTAACAAAGAGTCCTGTGGCACCTTAAAGACTAACTATAAAGTTTTGAAGCATGAGCTTTCGTGGGCTAATACCCACTTCGTCGGATGCACTCTCCACAGCAAGAGGAGTGCTGCTCTAGCTCACACCCGGGCATCGACGGATGAGCTGCGAATCCCCCGTGATGTGACTTCAAACTCAAGAGTGCAGCTTTGGGAGGTGATCTCAGTGACTGATCTCACTGGAGATGCTCATGCAGGAATTCTCCAGCGCTCCACCCACCAGTCAGATCAGTGTGCAGCCATTATCCCTTTGAAAGCAAGAGAAACAGCGTTTAACCACGAGCCAAATCCTGAAGCTCTTGCTAAGCTTTCAACCAGGCCTTGTTGACTTCAGTCAAGAGTTTGCCTGGGGTCTCAAAGGGTTGGCCACTACGCAACTGACGAGGGGCTTGTCTACACTTGAAATGCTACATGGCATAGGGCAATGGAGAATGTGGCCCACAGTGTTCAAAGCCTGGGCGTGAAACCGGAGTGGAAACAGAAGTCCAGGACTCCTTCAGAAGTCCACCACACATGAATTAGCAACAGAAATTGAGATACCAGCCAGTAAAGCTGGAGGACCTCAAAGCAATTTATCACCAAGAGTTGATGAAGCCTCATGACATCTCTGGAGGAAGGTAAGTATTACCGTCTGCATTGGACAGATGGCAAATTGAGACCTAAAGGTTAAGGCCCAAATGGAACTCTGATTTTAAATGTCCAACTTTAGACACCGAGGTGTTGAACATTGTGTCCCCCAACACTGAGGCATCAGTTAGAGGCCACCTTTGAAAATTCAAATTTAAATGATTTGCTCCCAGGCTAGGTGACATGCAGCGGCACAGTCAGAAATAGAACCCAGGAGTTCTGACTTCCAGATCTGAGCTCTGGAGACTGGAGAATGTTTTGGATTGCTCAGAATACTGTAGCTAGGGAAATCATCAAAGACAACTTGTTTCCTCGAAAAAGGTTGTTTGGTGAATAGAAACTAGAACATAAACCATTAGTTACTGAGTATAAAAAGATATCACCTGAAATGGCTAAATGCCAATATCCTTTTTGCATTCATATGACATAAAAGTGGTTTAAAATAATTGCTATGAATAAATTCCCTTCCAGAGTTGAAGCCTTGTGCAGAAATAATTCAGGTAGAGCCAAATGTTCCTACGGGGGCTTGGAAGGGGATTATGGAATCAGCCCTGACTAGAGCATCTGAAAAGTCAACACTGAAAGTCAACCACTCCCTCTGCCCACTGGAGATTAACTTCATGCTCCATGGAAGGAACAGAGAATGTGCGGCTGGAGTTGCCTTTCCTGTAACATTTCAATAAAAGTGGATTTAACCAGTGTTAGGGGAAAGACCTGGTCCATAAAGAGCATGTCATAGCGGCATGCCAACGACTGCATGTCCGGGTGCAACCCAAGGCATATTTTGCTCTGGAAGGGGTCAATCCAGCTCCCTCTGAAGCCAATCAGACTTGAACTCTTATGGGAGCCTTTCCATTAATTTCAACAGAAGTTAGATTGTATCCTAAAGTCCCATATAGTTTGGGTCCCAACTGCAGAGACACCAGCTCTCTTCCCATGCACCATTACGCCAGCTGAGACCATCTACACCCCCATGCTAGTGGTGCTTAGATTTGAGCATCTGCAGGGCTCCAGCCAGAGCAATTTCAGCTGAGGATCCTTGACTTTGGAATTGGTTTCCTCAGTTCATCCAATGGAGAGCGAGGCTGTTGACCTCCAAGGCACGGTGTGAAATCCTTTGCTCTCTCAGCCTGGTGGTGCGGGACCCGAGGTTGATCTTTGGTGAGTGCTGTAAAAATGCCAATACAGCATCTAAGCATGGATCATGATCTATTAGAGCTCCGTGGCATTGGCCATGATAGACTTAATAATGACTTCGTCACTTCTCCTGGATGATTAGAACTGTGTGTGTGCACACGCGTGTATGGTCGTATTTCTGTGACTTCAGTTATGGGGCAGCAGCTCAGGGTCCCATTCCTCTCCCACGCGCCGTAGGGAATGTGTGTAACAGCGATAGCTGGGGTCGGGACACCTCCTTTTCGGTTAGAACTGGAGCGCTCACTTTGCAGTGGCTTGTAGCATCTGCATGCTTGCAGGGAGACAACCGAGACACAGGGTTTTAAACAATGATTTAGAAGAGTAGATCAGTGAAATACTAGAGGGCGCTGTCCATTCATAAACTGAGCGATGGCTGGGCAGTGAGATGAAAGGGCGTGTGTGTAGGGGGAGGCCTCTCTTGCGGTTCCAGGGGCCAAGAGGCTCCAGCTGCTTTTAGGTTTGTTTCATGTGTTCACCCAAAACGTGATCTGAGCGAGCAGAACCTCCCAATGGCATTAGCAAGAATCTCTTCTTGTTTCCCCAAGGAACAAAGTCAGTCTTCACTAGCACACGAGGCGGTACAGTTACACTCATTGCATCTGGTACCCAGCTCCTACAGCGGCCCTATCTGATCCCCACTTGTGCCTAACGACATGGTCACTTTTGTGCATCCGAGTCAGGCTCAGCTTTACCAAGGGGAAGGCTGAACCCTTCGGAACTGAGCCGTAAGCTCAGCCCTTGTCCCCGCTGTCGCCATGTCTTGTTTATGAGACTGCAGATCATCCTGCTGCAATGTGGCATCGCAACCCAACAGCCTTCATTGGGCAACAGGCCAGCACCATGAGACTTGCATCACGGGGAGGACACGGCGTGTGTAGGGGGATATTTTAACACCCTGCGTGTGTCACCATGTATACGACTGTACACTAACGCTGTGCTGCCATGTCACAACACATCACCCTGACGCCTTCCTTGACATCTCAGGGCACTTTCCTCTCCCTTTTGCAGGCATATCTAGGGGGTACACCCTGGGATCCACAGCAGCTCTCTGAACGGTGAGGTTACACTTTGGATCTGCCCCTTTGGAATGGAAAAAAGATGAGAGCGCGGGTGCTTTCTTTAAAGGGATGGCTCATCTATCGTACCTTTCAGGATCTCCTCCCTGGCCTCAACTCCCGCTTATGCGTACGCAGACGTCTCTGCAGCTCACTAATGTGAACCATACCAACCAACCTCCATTGAAGTCCATGGAAAAACTCCCTTTGACTTAAATGGTGCAGGGTCAGGATCACAGACCACAGTGAGGCAAAACTAATAAGCAGGCAGGAGGCATTAGAAAATCAGTTCTGCTGCTTTAATATGACAAGGTCACTCCCAGTAGACAAATAAGAGCAAAACGACAAACACGGATTAATTGTGTTTATCCAGAACTCATTTCCACTTTGCAGGAATAACAGTTAACAGATTGAGTGAGCCACGGGCTGGCTCCCAAGAAAGATGACTCCCGCAGTTCCAAGAGCAATATTTGCTGGTCTTGTTAGTATTTGCCCAGTTGGCCTCATTTGGGGAAGCACTGCTCCAAATGTGAAGATGCTGGCTTATGACAAAAATAGCCACTTCAGCATACACAGCCACTGAATGAAGGCTGCCTGCTCTATACCTGTTCACAAATGAGAGGATAGGCAGGTGCTAGATTCTCCTCCCCTTCTAGGACTGACATCTTACATTTGGTATTACCAACCCCAAGTACTGAATAAAATCATGAGTCCCTTAAGAAATTGACAGATTGGCATAACAATCATGAGATTTTAAAAGCACCCCATTTAGGGTTCTTTTATTGCCCCCCTTATTTGGAGCCTTTAAGGTCTTGTTCTGTATCTCTTCTCTGCAACCACACAAGCTAAAAACTTATTTTAAAAATGAAAGCTGAGATTCTCAGCTAGTAACACGATTCCAGCATCTGGGCCTTGAACACCAAATATCATGAGACTTGTGATAAAATCATTAGAGTTGGTAATCTGGTAAATTTCACGCCATGTGACCATCAGCAAATAACCCACTCTCCAGCTTCGGCAGGCGTCACATAAAAGCAGAAAAAGATGCTCATTGTGTTTGTGATAAAAGTGATTCCGCTTTACATGTCATCTCTCTGTTACTGCATTAAGGTGATTTATTTTCTTTCACAGCTGAAGCATCTGTTCTAGGGTCTGCATTCTTTATTAGGAGAAAAACATTTTGTGACATGCCAGGAGAAACAGCTTCTGCAATATAAACAGTGCACCACTGTCTGTGCACCGCTGCCCTCTACTGGATGGAAAAAGAAATGCTCAACTGGGTGTCATATGCCCTTACTAGCTAGGAGAGTCTGAGTGGTGGAGACTTTGGGAGCAGAGGATTCTAGTTTGTAGCCATGCTGTCACTGTGAAGTGCTGAGCAGTCATGGTGTTCATCTAATCAGATGTTAATTTAATTGGTTTAAAAAACAGTGTTGAGAAATTCACAATTTGTTGATGGCGAGGAGACAGAAAATTCCCCTTTCCCGGGTCCACCCATTTCCTGGCAGTAAATTGGCAATAACATCCCAGCCACATAATTCATTTCCCCCCTCCATACTTTTCTGTGCTTTACATTGTCATTTGTTGAATATATTCTGACTTGGGAGTGAGACCTTCCTATATCATCAAAGCTACTAAATCAAGTGAACAGTTATCCTCTTGAAACTTTCGGGAGCCTCCCTCTATATCTGCCCATGCCCCGAGTCATTCTTTGTTTCTAATCCTCATATTTGCCTGGCAAGCCCATCATTTGGGGGAAGTCTTTCGCTCCTTTACAGCTTCATCTGCTAGATCACATTAGCAAACTCTCTGATCTGATAAGAATTATACAGTCCTTCCATAGAGGGATTTCTTTTCCTTGCTGATATCTGAAAGCCGAGATGATGAACATATGGATGTTAAAGCAGGAAGGTTGGAGAAAGAAATATTTACAACTGGGGAAAACAGAGATAAATATTTTGCAGTCAAATAAGAAAGTAGTAAACACTGCGCTGTGTACGGCCCAATACATCACGCAATTAGTACTGATGGATGCTGTGTATTTCGGCAGAATTTGTGCCTAAAGGCACAAATGTTTTCACAGAGTAAATGTAACATACATTAAATATCCTGCCAAGAAGAGACACCAGGGGCTGTGAGCTAAGGTTTGTATGATGCTTTAGGTGTGGAAAGCCGGCATCTCAGTCGGTGTCAGTGCACCCACTGGTCATGAGTCTTCCCCGCCCCCCACCCAAATCATGAGATATAATACACAGAGGTTATTTGCCTTCTGTTTTTTTTAAGCTAGTGAGAGTTGCATTATCAATTTTTCTCCACAAGGGAGAGGCGCTAGAAACTTATTTTTTTTTAAATGACACCTGAAATTCTGAGGCAGTCACCTGACTCCAGGAGCTGGGGCTTTAAGACAGATACAAAACCCATGGGATTTGCAATAAAATCATGAACTGGCAACGAAACTGTGCACACAGACTCAAGAAACCTGAAGTTGGGATCATTTACACTGTCCTACTCCCATAGCTAGAGAGAAACAACCATTTTTGGGGAGTTTAGTCCTGGAGAAAGGTAAACCCTGAAATGTCCCTCCCCCCCCGCCGCAATTTATCCCCTGGAAAGAAGGTGCATAGGTCCCACTATTCCTCTGAGTATATCTTCTTGTACCATCCTGGACAATTGCTTCATCTGCCTGTTCTTTCCACTCCTCAGATGCTTGTAGCATATTTCTCTCCTCCCGCTAGGGTGATCAGATGTCCTGTTTTTAAAGGGACAATCCCGTTTTGGGGACTTTTTCTTATATAGGCACCTATTACCCCCCTACCTCCGTCCTGTTTTTTCACAGATGCTATCTGGTCACCCTCTCTTCTGCCCCTCTGTTGTGATTTTCTCTTAACCGCTGCCAAGCAGATTCCCCGAGAGATTGACTGGGCCCCATCCCTTGCTAATGAGCTCCTGACGCCTCTGACGAGATGCTGGCCAGACTGACGGATCAGTGCAGAGGGCAGGAGAATGTTCACAGCCGGCCTGAGGATCGGTGTGATGGGACTGCCTACAATGCCATGTGGCCCATCCACGACTCCTCTTAGAAAATATCTCCAAGGGCCGGAGATGGGACACTAGATGGGGAGGGCTTTGAGTTACTACAGAGAATTCTTTACCAGGTATCTGGCTTACGGGCCAACATGCTCAGAGTCCAACTGATTGCCATTTGGGGTCGGGAAGGAATTCCCCCCGCCCCGATCAGATTGGCAGAGACCCAGGGAGTTTTTCACCTTCCTCTGCAGCGTGGGGCACAGGTCACTTGCTGGTTTGAACTAGTGTAAATGGTGGATTCTCTGTAACTTGAAGTCTTGAAGTCATGATTTGACGATGTCAGTAACTCAGCCAGAGATTAGGAGTCTATTACAGGAGTTGGTAGGTGAGGTTCTGTGGCCTGCAATGTGCAGGTAAGACTAGATGATCACAGTGGTCCCTTCTGGCCTTACAGTCTATGAGACCTCTCCACCTCCAACCTTCCTAGGTCCATCGGATTCTGCAGTCCCCTTCCTGCACTTCCCACAGGGACTGCCCCACTCATGCCCGTGCATGCTACTTGTGTTCCGAAGAGTTGTGCCCCATGGAAGATGCCACAGATACTTGCTGAGTCTCCTCTTTCTTTTCCTGGCCCAGGCAGGCTTCCTCAGGTTGTGAGCTAGTGCCATGTGCTGACCTCTCCCAGAGACGACAAGAAACGTACACATTTGTTATGTTTACAGTGAGAAATCCCTGCTGGGCTGGACTGGCAGTAAGGATTCCAGTTTCCAGAATGAGCGCTCTGGCACGGAACAAGAAGCGCTGTTCCAGTAGCTAGAGTTTCCTTCTCTGCGTTATGCAGGTTTTCTTATATCCCGCCGGACTCGGACACTTAAGACTTCCTCTTTGTTTGCCACCATCCAAAAGGGTGGGCCTAAAACCCCACATTAACATCAGGGCACTAGAAGGACGTGATCTATGATTTCCCCCCCCTCCGGCATGCTTTGAATTGGGCTGGCATTGACAGCCCTGGAGAGCCTCAAAATAGGTGCTTCAACCCTTTTTCTGGCACGCTGATCTTTAGAGCTATGGCGTTAGTTCAGTTCCCTTGGCATTGTGCAGTGACTGCCTTCACGGTGATAATTAGCGCTATTTGTCGGGGTTTGTTTATTTTACTTAACAGAGGCCCTTAGTGCCACTGGGAACTGACGTGAGTCCCCCAGGCCATTGTATAATCATCATATGTGGACAGGGCTCAGTTCCAACTGACATGGGCTGAATTTGAACCTGTGACCCAATGCTGAGAAGTCTGTTTCGTTGTTAATACCCTAGGCCAGCCAGTCCCCAGCTGTTTCTATCTGCTACGTTAATGAGCCACAAAACATAAATGGTGTCCAAACCTCCGGGTTATTTTGTCACCGGTATTTCAGACATAGCGTTGAGCAAGGGAACACCCTTCCACTCCACCACTTCCAGGCAGTGCCTGTGCCCTGCTTCCAGACAAGGTCTGAAATGCCTACTGTTGCAGAGCTATGACGCATGATGCCCTAGCACCCCAGGTGCAGTCAGAAGGAGCTTTGCAGGAGAGGGCTGTAGGTGGCCTTTAGAATGGACGTCAGCTGCATGACGTCAGCGGCCAGATGCCTGGCACATCCCAGTGTCCGTCTGTCATAGGTGGGTCCAGTCAGTTGCACCCTCAGGGTAAAAAACAGAACTTTGGGGCTTTTAACCAGCCCAAGCCCTGCCCGACCAGTGTGTCCTCACCGGGAAAAAGGGAGAAGGGCCACACATTCCCGGGAGTCTTGTAGGCCCCCGGCTCTTGCGGATCTGTTAGATGGTAGGCGGTCAGATGCCGAGGTGATGGGCTGCAGGGCCTGCACTAAGACACCCTAGGAGGGGAGGCTCCAGGTCTTCTGGTTCCCAGATTTTATAGGGACAGTCCCGATGTCGGGGTCTTTTTCTTATATAGGCTCCAAATATCCCTCCTCACCCCAATTTTTCACACTTGCTGTCTGGTCACCCCAGCCCGCTGGCCTTTCAGGGGAGATAGGGAAGTGTGTGTGTGTGTGGTGTATGTGTGTATGGGGTGCGTGTGTGTGTGTCGCCTTTCAGGGGAGACAGGGAAGTGTGTGTGTGTGTGTGTATGGGGTGCGTGTGTGTGTGTCACCTTTCAGGGGAGTGTGTGTGTGTGTGTATGGGGTGTGTGTGTGTGTCGCCTTTCAGGGGAGACAGGGGAGTGTGTGTGTGTGTGTGTGTATGGGGTGCGTGTGTGTGTGTGTCGCCTTTCAGGGGAGACAGGGGCGTGTGTGTGTGTATGGGGTGCGTGTGTGTGTGTCGCCTTTCAGGGGAGACAGGGGAGTGTGTGTGTGTGTATGGGGTGTGTGTGTGTGTGTTGCCTTTCAGGGGAGACAGGGGAGTGTGTGGTGTGTGTGTCGCCTTTCAGGGGAGACAGGGGAGTGTGTGGTGTGTGTCGCCTTTCAGGGGAGACAGGGGAGTGTGTGGTGTGTGTGTGTGTGTCGCCTTTCAGGGGAGACAGGGGAGTGTGTGGTGTGTGTGTGTGTGTGTCGCCTTTCAGGGGAGACAGGGGAGTGTGTGGTGTGTGTTGCCTTTCAGGGGAGACAGGGGAGTGTGTGGTGTGTGTGTCGCCTTTCAGGGGAGACAGGGGAGTGTGTGGTGTGTGTGTCTCCTTCAGGGGAGACAGGGGAGTGTGTGGTGTGTGTGTCTCCTTCAGGGGAGACAGGGGAGTGTGTGGTGTGTGTGTCGCCTTTCAGGGGAGACAGGGGAGTGTGTGGTGTGTGTGTCTCCTTCAGGGGAGACAGGGGAGTGTGTGGTGTGTGTGTCTCCTTCAAGGGAGACAGGGGAGTGTGTGGTGTGTGTGTGTATGGGGTGTGTGTGTGTCGTTCCTACAGCCAAGGCCTGGGTTCGCGGAGCCCACGGGAGAGCCGGGATGGGGACGCGGGGGCGCAGCAGGGCAGGGCCGCTTCTCCCGGCCGGGCGGGCGGAGCGGGGGGCTGGCGGCGGGCCCCGGGCAGGGCCGCGGGGCGCTGGGCTCCCGCTGTCGGGGCGGAGGCGGAGGATGCTGGCGCGGCGGGCCGGGCGGCGGCGGGAGGAGGAGGAGCCCTGAGCCGCGTCCCAGGCCAAGCGCCGCGGCGGCGGGCAGGACACAGCGCGGCAGCCCGAGCCCCGGCAGGAGCAGCGCGATGCCCCGGGGCCGCTGAGGCCGGGCGGGGGGCCATGCCGCGGTGCTGAGCGGAGCGCGCGTCCCGGGCCCGGGGCTGTCCGGGCCGGCGGGCCGGGGCCATGCCCTGCCCGCAGTGAGCGATGCCTCTGGGAAGCGGACACACTGGATCACGGCGCAAACATGGCGCCCCCGCCTCGGGCTGGTGCCTGCTCTGCTGCCTCCTGTGCGGGGGGCTGGCCGCGGCCCGGGGGCCCCTCGCCCCGGGCTGCCAGCCCTGCGGGCCCGGCTGTACCTGCGCCGGCGGCCGGGCCCCGGGCTCCTGCCTGGTGAACTGCTCCGCGCGAGGGCTGGAGCAGCGCCCGGGGATCGGCGTCCCGCCCGCCGCCACCGCGCTGTAAGTCCGGCTGCGCCCCGGGGAGGGTCCCGGGGGTCGCCCGCCCCATGCACCAGCCGGGCCTCCGGCCACCAACCCCGCGCTCCGCCTGCCGGGAGGTGGCAGGGCTCGGGGGGCTGCAGTCACCCCCGCCACTGGGGAATGGGGGGGAGGGGGTTGGGGAAAGGCGGCTCCCCCCGGCGGGGCTAGCGGCTGCCTGGCAGCCTCGCTTTGTCGCCCAAAAGCAGGGTGACCAGATGTCCTGATTTTATAGGGACAGTCCCGATTTTGGGGTCTTTTTCTTATACAGGCTCCTATTACCCCCCACCCCCAGTCCTGATTTTTCACACGTGCTGTCTGGTCACCCTACGCCCAAGGCAGAGAAGGGCGAGGGCACCGCTGCCCTGGGGGCTGCAAAGCCGCAGCTGGCACTAGCCTGGCACTGGAGGCCTGGCTGAGCGCGAGGTTGCAGGAGAGCTCCTTCCCCGGAGGAATATAACCCGCTGGGCTCTTTCCAAGGGAGCTGGGTCCTGAAACCTCACCTTGAGGAACTGGAGGTGCCCTGGCGGGTTTAGGGGACTTTCTTTCCAGCAGTAGTTTCCCTTGTCTCGCCCCGGGGGTTTTGTAGCAATCGAACGTGCTGGGATTGATGCTGGGACGCAGATCAGATGTATGACAGCGGAGACAACTATGGAAAATTCCAGGGAAGATTGCATAGTGCTAGACCCTGCAAGAATTTGAACGTGTGCAGAACTGTACGCACTGAAGTATGGGATTTAACTAAGGATGATACAGTGGCTTGGTGGAGCAATCAAAAGGAAACACCTCTGGCGCCCTCCAATCCTGCATGTAACTTCACAGAGTGGCTTCACTGGGACAGCTCATGTGAATTGTGTTACTTGTGTGTAACAGGGCCGCCAGCGGTAGCAGTACACTGGATTTGATGACCTAGGAGGCCCCTTCCCCTCTTATGGTGTATGTGTAACTTTGCTGATGACACCCACAACCAGGGCTAACAGGCATAGAGTTACTCACATTTGTAAGTGTTGACAGAGTCAAACAATTGCCTTGTGACTGTAGGCGTAGATCTTTGCAAAGGCTTCTGCATGTGCTCAACTTTTTGCATTTGAAGTGGTGTACAGAATTTGCAAATCTTTGCAAGCTCAGGACCGTAGGCATCTGCCAGTGTTAGGGTTATGCCAAGCTTTTAAGGTGTTCTCTGGTATGTTAAAGCCATTGCCTTTGGCGCTGGGCAGGGGCAGAGAGGTGTTATGCACGGGGTTTCAGAGAACCCTATAGTGGAAGTTACGGAGCGAAGGCCCTGTCTCTAGCTGGAATCCTGGGGCCACACTTCGAGCATTGGCTACGTCAGGGGCAGATACAAAGACAATGAAAATATTTGACCAAAACTTCTAGAGAGAAGTAGTAGCAAAGCAAAGTGATTGGTATGGTTCTTGCTTGCATCCGACGAAGTGGGTATTAGCCCACGAAAGCTTATGCTTTTATACTGCAGTTAGTCTTTAAGGTGCCACAGGACTCTTTGTTACCTCAAGTATGGTTCTAACTGGCTTTTGATTCAATGTCGTTAAATGACCAAGTCAAGTTTATTAAAAAAGAATCAGGCTGATCCCTCGAACGGTTCGGTCCGTTAAATAAACCTGCTATTCTAGCCCTTTAAATAGGTTGACTAGGCGCTGTGGGAATTATTTTTTCTTTTAACGGGTGAGTTCAGATCAGTAGTTATCCTACACAGATAAAACTTTAGGGAATAACTTTTCTGTTCTTCAGGGGACAAAAGCCTCTCATATATTTTGTTGAAAAGGAAACAGACACCTAGTGATATTTTCCTATGCAGTAAGAAAGTTTCAGTTTATCCACATCCTATTGATATTGCAATAAGGTCAGCTTTAGTGTTAGTATCGCTTAACAATCATTTTTAAATCTGTGAAGTTTTAAAAGGCCATTGGTTTGCATAATTCTATTAGAAATCTCGTGAAGCATGCAGTATTCAGAAATCTCTAGAAGCTGTAAGTCATTCATCTTTTTGTACTTTTTTTTAATTAAAAAAAATCACAAATACCTTTGAAAACTTTATAATGTGGATCAGGGGACAGACCTAGAATACCTTCAGAAAGAACTACAAGTTTTCATCTAGAAGTGGAGGGGTGTGTTTTAAGTATTTTCCTACAACAAAGTTAGAGTATTAAATGTTTCTTTTGCTGTAAGATATCAATGGTAGAAATATACTCTGGCCCTAGAACATAAACACATGTTCCTTGAAGTTGTCCATCTTGCTAAGTTTTTACATTTATTTCTTAAAATAAAGCAGAAAGTGAGTTTTGCAGAAATCCTTCAACTGAGCAAGATTCATTTTTATTTATTTACTGGTTGCATCAGCTGCACAATAGAGTTAGACATTTGGGATGGCGGCTCTGCAAATTTAATTTTGCTTTGGACAAAACAAGCTGTATAAAATTGGACTCTTCTCACAGGGATCTTGAAGAGCCTTCTGAAGACAGTGATGGGGATTAAAAGTGTGACTGGAATGTCACTTCAAGCTTTCTAAATCGAGTTGGGGTTACAGAGGTGGCTTTATGGGTATTACTGATTTTGCGAGTGAGTGCTTATGACAGCTAATTATTGTTCAGGGGTGTCGGGTGGTAAAAGCACCTGAACAATTAGTATGGACCCTTAATATATACAAGAGCTACTGGACATCATCTAACTTAAATACTCAAAGCGTGTTATACATTCTACTGGAACAAGCACGTTGATACCTCACGGTAATGTTATTAGCAGCAGGGTTTTTCCTATTTTAATTCATGTGAAATTATTGGTTTACACCCCTATTAATGCGAATGCTTCATAAGAAGAATGATCTTCTTTGGCATTCAAAAATGTTAGCTCTATCTGAATTTGAAGAGAGATCTTTGGCAGGCTACGGGTCATTCAGGATGCATAGTACAAGCTCTGTTGGGAATCAAAGTGTGTGTTTTTAATACTTGGTCTCTTGGCATAAGTGATCGTGAAGTTGTGCCCCTCCTTGGGGAATGCACCGCAGAATTTGGATATGAAATACAGAAAGATAGCTACCCTATTTGACCTTCTAATGGGGAGAACGCATGAGCATGTACTTCTGGGTGTCGTAACAGTATAATAAGATCTATAAGATTTTGGAGTAACTCAGCTGTAAGAGTTGAGTTACTCCAGGGATCCATTTTTAGACCCCCCCAGATAGGAGGAAAACTCTACAACCTCCTAACCATTACTCAATGCCCCTTTATTGACTATTGACAGATAAGGCAGTTGGTCTTAAATATTCTACTGCCTGTTCTCATGTAATGGCTTGCAGTGATATTTTGGAATTAAAAATTTATACAACTTTTTTCTTAACACAAAATGCAGCTCCATCAACTTTTATGAAAGCAGTACTGTTCAGCAACTGTGAACCCTGAAGGAATTATATAACCTTTGGGATGAAGTCCTCGGTTTAGCAGTTATGCACATATTAACAGTCCCATGAAGTCAATGAGATTTAGGTGTGTACAGTGTAGAATCGGAGCCTAGGAGAGGAATGCTCATGATAAATCCTCCTTTTGGCCAGCATAACAGACACGGTATTTTCTTATTCAAAATTACAAACACTGAGGGAACGGTTACCACGAATACAGAAGGAATGCCACATCTAAAGAATCACCAAGGAAAACAAGTACTGCCGGAAATATAGTCTGCATACCTAGATGAAAGCAGTCTCCTGTTCCATTTAATAGCAACATCAAATCAATATTAGTCACCCTATAAGGCAAATAACTTGAAGACCTCTAATACAAAATATCTAAACAAACATAAGAGGAAAGGCTATTGTGCAAATTGATCATCTCCAGTCCTTAAGGTAAAAAGATACTTTAAATGCAAGAGTTTCCAAGTGGCAACCCTGAACATTTGCCCCAGTTGAGAGGAATTCTGATAATATCTGTTCTTCTCCCCTTGGTTGTGGATTTATACAAACTTTTTGGGGGTATATTAGACCTTTTCGGTGAGACAGAGAATCCTGATTTAGATTTCAGTTGCAATCAGATTTTTTTCTCCCCCTGTGAATATTGACTATTTCTGACACCTGTGGAGTATCTCAGCGACTCCCTTTTTAAACACAGGGATTAGAATCTTGTTCATAGAAATGTCAGTCTGGAAGGCAGCATGAAAGCCATCTAGTCCAGCCCCCTGCACTGAGGCAGGACCAAGAAAATCTAGGCCCCCCCGACAAGTGTTTGTCCAACTGGTTCTTAAAAGCCTCAAGTGACAGGGATTCCACAACCTCCGTTGGAAGATTATTTCAGAGTTTCACTGTCCTTACAGTTAGAAAGCTTTTTGTAATATCTGACCTAAATCTCCCTTGCTGCAAATGAAGCCCATTGCTTCTTGTCCTACTTTCGGGGGAAAGGAAGAAAATTGGTTCACAGTCCTCTTTATAAACAGCCCTCAGCATATTTGAAGACCGTTATCAGATCTCCTTTTCTCAAGACTAAATATGTTCAATAGAAACTCATGTACTTGCCCTTCAATAATTCATAATAGGAGCAAATCTTGGGTGATACCACTATCAGAATGCTGCAACAAGGTCTCGTTGCTCTTACAAACTATGGGCCCAAACCTGTCCACATGCACATTTCAGTAGTTCCGTTAGCTTCAGTGAGACAGCTTAGGTGTGTAGAGTTACTGATGTGCATTAAATCTTTGCAGTACTGGGAGCTGTATTACTAATTTAACACTACTTATAGTAGGGGGATGTGTCAGCAACCCCTATTTTTATGTTGTCAGTATAAATGTATTTTAAGATGCAGGAACATATATTTTTTATTTTTCCTAACTCAGTTATTTGCATGACTTGGTACGTGTCAGTAGGTCTCCTGTCATTAATGGAATTTATTTATTTCTATTTCAACATATAAACATAAGCAGTTCCTATCCAAGATTCAAGTCATGCTTGACAGATAATGAAAAATGAAATCCAATTAAAAAGGAAGCAGCAGTAGCAAAACACTCTCGGTACAAAAGCAGCCAGTCCACAAAACCAAAACATCCCTATTTCAGTCATGAAAAACCTGAATCTCTCTCAAATAAGCACCCTTATCTCCACCTAAACGTGAGGTTCTGGTTTTCTTTTCTTTTTTTCAAAGAAAGACTTTTTTTAATTAAAAAAAGCGAGCAAGAGCGCACACAAGTTGAGGTGCAGGGATAAAATTAATTCAAAACAAAATGAACTCAGTCTCTTAAAAGGACAAAAATGCATGAGGTACATAAGAAAAATATGTCCCAGTTAATACATTGAACAGGGTAGGGATTATGTAGTGCACGATTGATGCCAATGAGCGAAGATATTATTAGTGAGGTTTCACTGTAATGTCTGTTTTGTTTAAGGCAGTGCCCTACAGTGGACTCCAGAGCTTGCTACTCTCCTTCCAGATGTTTCAGACAAATTACCCTTACATCTTAAGTGTTTGTTGGCTTTTTATGTTGACGTCTAAATTTGGCTTTTTGTCTGCTGCTGGCATAGAGCATCTGAGTAACAACAACAACCTACTGTTTGGGGAAAACACTGTCAGTCTGTGAGATGGCATTAGAGCGGTTTCTGTGTATTTGCTTAGAGAATTTGCCAAGCTGCCATATAGAAGCTGGAGCAACAGAGAAGTCTCTTGCCTCCTAGACTCCAGCCCAACCATTTAAGAATTTGCACTTAGTAATTCAGTGCAACCAAATGTGAACCAGAGCAATAATTTAAGGAGACAAACTAAGAAACCACAGCGAGACGCCTCAAGTGGGTGGAGCGAATACAGAGCTCACTAGAGATCCAATTCAGTGATGCAGGATCAGGTCCTAAGTATTTATCAGTGTTTGGGAAGAGGCTTTGGAGGTACCCGACGGAGTTAAGAAATAGAATTTTAACACCATTAAAGTAAATCCAACTGGGGGACTTGCTCTGTGTTTACTGTTTTAAAATGATTGTGCTAAATAATTTCCTGACCAGTTAATCATTCCTTCCAGCGTTCTATTGGGAGGGATAATGGGGACAAGGTAACTTTGTAGGGGGAGTGTGAGGGAACTCTTAGCTTTGTACAATTATGTGGCTGGGTTATCCTGAAATTCAGGTGGTGTTTAGAAGGTGTTTTGCTTTCATGTCATTAATTTTGTTTTTCTCCTTCCTTCTGCAATTCATTTTCCTTGTGTCACTTCCTTCATTTCAGAGCTAACTGTATAGCTTATTCCACCACCCCTTTAATGCTGCTCCTTCTTGCTTTTCCATTTTGAAGTGACAGCGTAGGCCCAATCTCAAATCACTGTTTAGGCAAGTTGGCCCACTTCTAGTCTACTCACGTGAGTAAGGCAAGCGAGGTTTGTTCAGCTGCTTTCATTCTGCTCTCACACCATTGGAATCTGCTGGTTTTAATCCTACATTCGAATCTTTAAAGTGACCCGTTAACGCTGTGTTCCCTGTTTGTAGTTAAATGGAATTCCTTGTTTTATCTCCTTGTGAATTATTTCCCCCACATTGTTTTCCATATTGCATTTCTGTGTTGCTCCTCTTCTACTTCTCCAGGCCCAGTTCTTCTTCTTCTTTATGGACACATTATCCTTATTTAATGCCGCTTCCCCATCACTTATCTATGGACTTGCTCCTGTCAACTTCAAAGACCTGAGGCCACATCGACCTCAGTTCTATTGACTCCCCCCAGTACCTCCTCCCCTTCTCTAGCAGAACATGCTTGTACAGAGCAGGTCACATTCCCCTTTAGTGGCTGGTCCAAAGGCTTTTGAATTAGACCCTTCTTTTCATAAATTACATTCACATTTCAGGAGAAGGCTAGCTAGGTTTCATATTACAGGGCTCTTTTTACTAAGGGCTTGCATACACTTGAAAGACCACACAGCACAGCAACTGTAACGCTTCAGTGTAGACATTACCTACACCAAGGGGAGAGGGTCTCCATCTCTTGATTTAAGAATTCTTCTGTCAATCTACTTAGCACTGTCTACACGGAGTCTTAGGCCTGGTCTGCACTACAGAGTTAGGTTGACATAAGCTCCCTTGCATCAACCTAACTATGGAAGCATCCATGCTAAAATTTCACTCCCACTGGCATAACCATCCCGCTCTGGCAACTTAATACCTCCACCTCCCCAAGCACCATAGAATCAATGTCCATGTAGTTAGGTCAATGCAGTGTCAGTGTAGACACGGTGTTGCTTACAATGACTATTACCAGCTTTCAGAAGCCATCCCACAATGGCCCACGCTGACAGTCCAGTTGGTACAAGCGGTCCAGGTCAAGCCGTGCACCGCCAACACAAGGAGTGTAGTGTGGACATGGAAAAGTGATTTAATTAGTGTGGCAGTGTAACCATGCGGCAACTCACCCTGCAGCGCCTCCTGCTGGTACGTCTGTGGAATTAGCTTGTCCAGCCTCCGGAGCACCCTCTGCAAGCCGATATCCCGCTTGCCACTGGCCCCATATCCCTCCCTTGACCCCAGTGCCCTCTTCCCTAGGGTGCTGCACCCCTGCAGTACCCCCACAACCTCAGCATCTCCCCTCCCTGGGGATCCCCAACCCCCTATCCCCACCTTGCTTCATTCTAGGCAACTGCCAGTCACCACTTACCCCCATTCACTGGGGCAGACTGCAGTATAATTGCCACTCATCACCAGCAAGGAGGGTTAGTCTGTTGCCTCTGCCTACGCCCTGCAGCCCCCAGTACCCCTTTTTGGGCCATCTCCTAGGCCCTGCAGCCTGGGGGTTTCCAGGCTGGAGCTCCCCCAGCTCCTCTTGCCTCCCCCCAGCCCTGCTCCACTCTGGGCACCCTGTCAAGCTCCTCCAGCAGCCAGGCCTGTCTGCCTCTGTAGCCAGAGGAGACTGTCTGGCAGACCACTGGCCTCTCAGCCTTTTTTATAGGGGCCTGCTAGTCTGTTTGGGGCGTGGCCACCCAGCTGAGCCTGTTCTCCCAATCAGCCTGGGAGCTTGCTTGCTCCCAGCCACAAGCCTTTCCTGGGCTGTTTCAAGTCCCTCCGAACAGGAGTGGGTGGTCACTCTGCTACAGGCAGCTATGTGCCAACGTAACTTAGGTCGACATAATTTTGTGGTGTGGACATACCCTTATGCGATCTTAACTACATCGCTCAGGTGTGTATTTTTCATACCACTGCGTGCAGTCGCTGGGTTGATCTAATTGTCTAGTACAGACCGTCCCTAAGATACTGATAATAAATTCCAGTTTAGCTTCAGTAAGACTACATGCGAGGTATAAATATTTCACAATGCATTGCAAACCAAAAACTGAGTGGTAAAGGGAAACAAACCAACCCACCAACCAAACAAGTTAAAATCATGAAAATGGATTTAAAGCATATGGTCATCAGAAAGAGTGTTTGCAATTTCCAATATAGCCATGGATAGCATGTCTTGTGGTAGAATTGCAGAAACCATGACTAGAAACCAGAATTTTTGTTTTTGTATTAATCCATTTTTAAGAGAAATGCAGCTGATGGATTTTAGAATAGAAGTAAATGTTATGTTCTAGGTAGCCTGACTGGGAGTTAAGGTACCTATTACCCCTGTAATGAACAGGTCAGCAGAAAAGTCTCATATCTCAGAAGCTAAGTAGCACCAGACTTGGTCAGTACTTAGATAGCATGAGAGCCCAGGAAAGTCCCAAATATAGCACAAAATGGTTTTCATTCCTTAGAGAACACTCTTCTTTGCCAGTGCTCAGCCTGGGGCTACAGTGCATTGGTTTGTACCAGTGCCATTTTGGGGCACAGATGAAAAAAGAGGTGTGTGGTAACAGCAGGGATGGTAACCATGGTAACAGCTGTAATGCCAATTTGGTTTATACAGGCTGCCTCCCTGAAATCCCCACTCAGGTTTCACCTGATTCAGTATTCTTCACTTCCTGTCCTCCACTTTAGCATAGCACACTGGTGTGTGCTAGTAAAACAGTGGCAACCTCCTCTGGGGTGGGGCATGTCAGAAGGTATGGGCTGTGCGGGGAGCCAGGGGCCCACATGGGTGGAGTCAGTCGCAGGACTGGGGAGATAACTTGTAAATAGGTTTGGGATCTCTCAAGCTGAAAGGCATCATAGAAGTTTGCCTTTGTTTTTCCTATCCCAAAAGCACGATTTAAACGCCGTTACCAAAACGGGAAGGGCAGAGAACATCTGGCCGCACAATATGGAACTCAGGATGGGAACAGCATGAACAACTAACAGGCTTAATAGTCTAAGAAAAGCAAGTTAGTGTGTGTGTGTCATCATGAGATGGGAGAGACTGGACTGACTGACTTTGGCAATCATAACAAGAATCTGCTGAACAGATTTTTGCAAACTAAGACCATTCAGAAAAAACAGAAAACAAAACAAAAACAAACAACTCATGATGAAAGAAGCTTCGAAACCCCATGCCAGGAACTCATAACTGTCTTACCCATCTAAAATTGCGTTCACGTCATCATTCCTTGTCTGTTAGGTAACTGGGTCAGAAAACCCAAACACTACACATGTATTCTGGGCTAGAGCCTGCTAGCGTGTTAGTAACAGTTTTGTATTGAGGGTACATGCTATAATGGGAACCAAACAAGGGTGCTGGAACATTTGTGTACTGGGGCTGCTGAGAGCTATTGAATGAAACTGTAAACCCTGGATATGATGGAAATCACTTCAAGCCAGGGGGTGCTACTGCACCCCCGTTCTAGCATCTATGGAACCAAATGCTTTCCTCACCTGGAGTTTGTAGGTTTTGCGTATTGGAATTGGGGTAATTTGAAAAGTGTCCGTGCAAAGATACTCAACCTCTTCTAGCCTTTGAACAGAGAGCTACAGATTATGTGTAACCAGATTCACACTGGCTCCAATTTGTGTCTTTTTTGCAGCATTGTGGGAAAACAAGAAATCTGTGCACAGAAAAAACTAAGACAGAGGGCTGGATTCTGCCCTCACTTACAGGGACCTATTGAAGTCAATAGACAGAATTTGCCCCAGTGATGATACCACCTTCTCTGTAATAGTCACTTTCTCAATAAAGTCATTGTATAAATTAATAATGTCCTTTTTAAGGCACAAGACTAACTTGCTTCTGCTTTGAAATTGGGGTTCCCGGTGAGCGACTGGCAGGATGGGCTAGAGGCCAGGAATCTTGAAAACGGGTTCTGTGCACATTTCCCAATGCAAACGTCACTAATGAAATTCTGCTCGGACTTGCAGCCTCTTTGCTGTGTTAGCCTTGGGCGCTACCCAGCTCCCTACCTGTGCACTGCAATCCCTTGCTCCCCCTGTACCTGTCTGCATGTTGCTCAGAGATTTCCCAATTGCAGCTGCCTCAAGGTCTTCATTGGAAGAGTTGTGGGCTCTTGCAGGTCACTGAGAAGCGAACAGCATCACTTATAGTAAATTCTGTATGCAGTGACTTGCACCTGCTTCTCCTGCAGTTTTGGTGGGGCAGAAAATGCTGCACCCTCTCCACAGTGGCCTTTAGTTGTTTTGAAATTCTTTGGGCTCTAGAACCAGCAGCCTCTTTTTCTGAAACACCCCATCCTGTTAGCAGGTGTTGATCCTACTAGGAAGGGTTAAGTGCATTCTGAGGTAAATGGCTCATAACCCCCAAGAGATGGGAGTGGCTCTTGGAAGAGAGGATGTAGGATGGGGGCTGAGCAGTTTCAGAGGAGGAACCTTAGAAGCACCCAAGCTTGGGAAGGTCTGAGCTGAATGTTTATGTTGTGCAGATAATTTCTTTGTTCAAAAAGCCACATCCTAGGAAGGGAGTGAAGTGATTTTCTGACTCTACAGTATGTGGAGTTTTAGATCAGGTTGGTAAAAGCATCTGTTTACATCCAGGAGTATTCTTGGATGTAGCAGTACAGTTCTTACTTGGGGTGCAAGTGGACCTAGGCTGTATATTTAGATACCAAAGTGATGGATACATTGTAGAATCATCTAGTCCAGTCCTCTGCACTGAGACAGGATTAAGTATTATCCAGATAGTCAGTGACAGGTGTTCGTCTGCCTGTTCTTAAAAACCTTCATGACAGATTCCACAACCTCCCTAGGTAATTTGTTCCAGTGCTTACAGGTAGGAAGATTTTCCTGATGTCTAACCTAAGTCTCTCTTGCTGCTGTTTAAGCATGTTACTTCTTGTCCTATCCGCAGAGGCTAAGGAGAACAATTTCTCATCTTCCTTCTTAGAACAACCTTTTACGTACTTGAAAACTGTTATCAAGTCCCCCCTCAGTCTTGTCTTCTCTAGCCTAAACAAACCCAGTTTTTTCAATCTTTCCTTGTAGGTCACGTTTTCTAGACCTTGAATCATTTTTGTTGCTTTCCTCTGGACTTCCTCCAGTTTGTCCACATCAGGAAAGATAAAGTGTGGAGCTGGAACTGGACATAATACTCCAGTTGTGGCCTTATCAATGCTGAATGGAGTGGAAGAATTCTGTCTTGTGTCTTGCTTACAACACTCCTGCTAATACATCCCAGAATGATGGTCGCTTTTTTGGCAATGATATTACATTGTTTACCCATATTTAGTTTGTGATCCACTATGCCCCTAGGTTGTTTTCTGCACTGCTCTGTCCTAGGCAGTTATTTCCCATTTTGTATGTGTGCAACTGATTGGTCCCTCCTAAGTGGAGTACTTTGCATTTATGCATATTGAATTTCATCCTGTTTACTTCAGACCATTTCTCCAGTTTGTCAAGATCATTCTGAATTTTAATCCTGTACTCCAAAGCACTTGCAACTCCTCCCAGCTTGGTATCATCCACAAACTTTAAACAGATACACTCTATGCCATTATCCAAATCATTGATGAATAGATATTGACTAGAATTGGAACCAGGGCAGATTCATGGGAGATGCCACTCACTATGCCTTTCCAGCTCAATTGTGAGCCATGGACAATTACTCTCTGAGTATGGTTTTCCAACTAGTTGTGCGCTCACCTTATAGTATGTCCCTCTAGGCTATATTTTCCTAGTTTGTTTATGACACGGTCACACAAGATGGTGAAGATATATGAAATCTGCTGCTTCGCCCTGTCCACAAACTTGCCACTCTGTCAAAGAAGGATATTAGGTTGGTCTTGACAAATCCATATTGACGGTTTCTTATTGCAGTTTAAGTGCTGACAAACACTGTTTATTTGCTCCATTATCTTTCTGGGTACAGAAGTTAAGCTGCTGATCTGTAATTCTGCAGGCTGTCTTGATTTCCCGTTTTTACAGATGGGCACTATATTAGCCCCTTTCCAGTCCTCAGGTCTCTCTCTCATCTTCCACCACTTCTCACAGACAATTACTAATGGCTCGGAGATCTTTTCAGGTAGTTCACTAATTAAATGTCCATTATCTAGATATTTGAAGAGTGCTATGCTGCGAACACAAGATCATTGGTTCTATGGAGATACATCAGGAGTGACTGTAGTAACAGGAACATGTGGACTCCTCTAGTAGCTGCAGCCAGATATTGTTCCTTTTATTTATTTCTATCTGGCCGGCTCGTGGCGCTTGAAAGAACGTTTAAGTGGCTATTTTTTACATCTCTGTTCATCCCCTTGTCTTATAGCTGGGCCGGTTGTGGTCAAGGGTGGCATCCCGTTTTGCCTTTCCCAGCATTTCCCTTAACTAAAACAGATGTTCCCATTCCTAACACTCACGTAATGGATTTCCAGCATTAGATCAGTGCTGGCTGTGACGTGTGTGGAGGGAAGATGTTGTGTAGCCCCTTTGGCCCAATGTCTCTCCCCTTCCTTCCCCCTCCCGCCAAACTTTGGTGGTTGTTTTCAGAGTTAGCTGGGCTTCTCTCTCTCTGAAATTAACCAGAGCGGTGTGGCTGACTCCCCCAATCGGCTTTGAAAATTGCCACCTGTGCGTGTGACACAAAGCTCTTTCCTCCCATCTCTGGCAGTAGGGACGGGCGCTGACTCTTTTTCCAGCGGACAGGGGAATGTTCACGGGTTTTGCCTCATGAGTTGCTTCTGTGCTGTTGCCTAATGGTTTTCACATGCAGAGGGAGGCTGCGTTTCTGTTTTCCAGCAGACTGAGCTGTCTGAGCCGTACTCTCTGGCTGGTGCCAGGCGGTCCATGGAATGATAATCATCTTCATCACAGGCCTCATCCTCCAAGTTCTGAGTGCACGCCTGCTGCTGGGGTCTAGGGGCGCACTGGGAGCTCGCAGAGGGGAGCCCTGTCTATGGGAAGTGTTTCCCCTTCCACTCTAAGGGGCTGCAGGACTAGTACCACAATTGGAAACAATGAAACCTGCATCTAATACAGACTGGACAGTCCCAGACAGAAGGGGAACAAGCCAGATCCACTCCCAGAGGCTAGGTTAATGACCTGGAATTGCCCAGTCAGCCCCTCCACCCCCAGTCCTTAGAGGTCTCAATGCTCCCATTTGACTCCTCCAACCCCCCTTCCTCCTCATCAATAACCCTCTCATTCACCACTCCTTTCTCCTGAACTGTACTGTGCCTTGCCATGCTCTACAAGCATAGACCCCATAAGAGCTTATGAAGCATTAGGTCTAGGGCAAAGTCAGTCCTGTACACAGGGGCCTATGCTTCACTTACCGTATTTTTCGTCCTATAGGACGCTCCGGCCTATAAGACGCCCCCTCGTTTTTCAATAAAAAAGCCGGACCAAAAAAAAAAAAAAAAAGCGCCTCGCTCTCCCGTCCCCGCCGCGCGGGTGGGCTGCCGGGAGCGTCCCGGTTCCCCCCTCCCTGCCGCGGGCGGGCTGCCGGGAGCGTCCCGGTTCCCCCCTCCCCGCGGCGGGGAGGGGGGAACCGGGACGCTCCCGGCAGCCCGCCCGCGCGGCGGGGAGGGGGGAACCGGGACGCACATTCGCCCTATAAGACGCACCAACTTTTTCCCCCCCGTTTTGGGGAAGAAAAAGTGCGTCTTATAGGGCGAAAAATACGGTAAGTCCTCAAGATAGGACTGAACTGGCGCCTAGCTCTGCAGCTGGGCCTCTGCCCAGGGGTGGATTTCATTCTTACTCTGCTACACCAAGCACCGAACAGGGTGGGAAAGCTTTGTAAGAGGGGCACGTTTGAAAAGGAGGGATTGGAGTGAAGAAAGGTGATCAGCTGGGAGGTGGGAATGGATAGCTCTCAGGGCCAGAAGGGACCATTATGAGCCTCTAGTCTGACCTCCTACATAACATGGGCCAACGAACTGCCCCAAAATAATTCCCAGGGCAGCTCTTTTAGAAAAACATCCACTCTGGATTTAAACACGGCCAGTGATGGAGAATCCCCCACGAGCGCTGGGGAGTTGTTCCAGTGATTGGTTACTCTCACCATTCCAAATCGACACCTTATTTCTTGTCTCAGTGTGTCCCGAGTCAATTCCCAGCCTTTGGATTGTGTTACACCTTTCTCTGCTAGAGCGAAGAGCCCAGTGTGACTCTTGTTCCCCAGGTAGGTACTTACAGACTCTGGTCATGTCACCCCTTAATCTTCTCTCTGGTAAGCTAAATGGAGTGAGCTCCTTCAGTCTAGCACTATAAGGCAGGCTTTGTAATCTTTCTCCTGGCTCTTCTGAGCCTAGCGAAGTGCATTTAATGTTTTGTATTGTGGTAATACCAATTTCTGTTGTGCAAACCTCTCTGTGCACTCAGATGCTTTCAGCCCATCCCACAGTTTCAATTTTTTTTAATCCCCCCTCCCTCCCCCCCCCCCCACGTGAATGGGTTCCTGGAAATTGGAGAGTTAAAAATGGGAAGTGCTTGTCTGAAATCTGAGGTAGTGATTCCCTAGGAGAATACTTTCCATTTGGAAAGGTCTTGGCCCCTTTCCAGCCCTCTGTTAAAGTTGTTCTAGATGGTGGCTCATTATTGCTACCTCAGTGGGTTTCATTTTTTTAAAAAAAGGGCTGTTACATAAGCAACAAGTTGGTGAATCCATTAGCTGGGGTCACTTCTCAGCTATTCCACTACATGAAGTGACTGGGGGTCGAGACACACTGAGACAAACCGAGTAACGTTGGCCAGCGATTCATAAGTAATTAATTAAATCTGGGCAGATCAAAGGTTTCTATCAGAGTGTGGGAACGTCATTTTCCTTCTGTAGGAGTAAACTAAGATCAGTGGCCTTTAGGGAGCAAATTCTGTACTGACTGAATTGCTGTACTGACTGAATTGCTGTACTGACTGAATTGCACTGACTGAGTTGCACCATTTCATGTTAAAAATGTGGTTTGGTTTGGTTTTTTAAACCTCTCCTGTAGTTTATTTAGGAGAGTGACAAGTGGACTGGGTTCATACAAATAGTGATTAATGGCCTTACGTTTACAAAGCTAACTCACTATTGCTGCTCCTCCTACTGAAATGCAGCCACCTCTGGTGCAACGTGGTGCATGCCAAGGAAGTTATCCAAACAAGAGGTTTGTTAGGTAGGCAGAACACAATTCCTACACTGGATTTGGCAAGAGCTGACAGATCTGTTCTTACAAAGGACGCTATGAGACCCTCACAGGTGGTCAGGTCCTCCATTCAAACAGTGGTACCTCCAAGAGATCCAGGCCCCAGTATCCTGCCCTAGAATTGATTCTGGATTGAATCTGGAGGCAAGGTCACCCTCTCCTTAGTCACCACGTGTTAATATCATCTTCCCAGTATCTGCTAGTAGAGTTAACAGTTTTGCTAGTCTCCGCAGAAGTTGTTCCCGCTCACTTGGTCAGATTGAACCTAGTAACGCCATCGATTTCAGTACCGGCTCTGGATTGACACTGGGTCGAGAACAGAATCGGGCCCACAGACTGCAGTGTCCGCAGGGTTAACTCCAATTTGCCATCTTTTCTCGAGAACGAGATGCTAAAGCCAACCGCTGCGTTCCGTCTTCCCATGGATTATTGTAGACACCTCAGTGTTTGCAGCCTTGTCACATGAAGTTAGAGAAAATTGGGAGAGGAAACTGTGTTTGACAATTTATATTCCCTGCCCTCCCCCCCCCGAGACGGTGCTTTCCCCAAACTAGAAGCCTGCAGTAACTGCCTAAGACAGACGCTCCATGATTCGAGAGCAGCTAGCCCGGATACCAGCAGCCTCCTCCGGCTGGCTGATGTGCCTCTTCCTTTTCTCAAGGGACTCTCTGATCTCTTCCATGTACCTCTGGAGTTTAGCTCCTGTTCACTCACGCACAGACGAGGCAAAAGTGGAGCCTGCATTATTTTTAAAACTCAGTTGCTGCGAGTCTGCAGAGAAGCGGGACTAGGAATGGAATACGATAGTGTGCAGGAGAGTGCTTGTGTGTGTGCACATTTGAATGTACAGGGATAAAATGTAGGTGGGCGGCAAGAATTAGGGACCAACATTGCCCTGAGCAGCCCCCCTTCCTTCTGCCAAACAGAAGCAGTATAGCTCATTCCCTGTTTTGTGCTGGAGGTAGTGTTGTCTAGTGGTTGGAGCAGGAGTGGGACTCAGGACACCTAGATTTTGCTTACAGCTCTGCCGCTGACTTGCTGTGTGGCCTTGTTAGGTCACTTGACCTTTCTGGGGCTCATTTCCCCGTGAGGAGGATGTTTACCTGCCTCACAGCGCTATTGTAATGATTACTTACAATATTCATGCTGAGATGCCAGGGTGCTCCATAAAGGATTATTAATTCCTATTTGTAGAATGCTTTGTGAACCTCAATGGAAAGGTGCGGTGGAAATGCATAGTGTTGTCACGTACTAAGTCCAACGGAGGTTTGCCTCATGAGAGCGAACCACCTGTCCCTGTCTGTCTTGGGTACATTCAGGACCCCCTCACGGCCTTCCAACCTTTGCACTAGTTTTCACTCCTGCCTGGCATCTTTCTAGATACAAATAATACTGTCATTCCTTTCCGTGGCACGTGAGCACATATCCAAGCACAGTTGCCCAGGGTGGAATAATTCACCAAGCCCTCATGCCTAGAGACATTTATTTTTCTTCAGCAAGTTTTAACACGACTGGTTGTTTCGGGGCAGGATGAGGTAGGTCACCTGCATTTCTGAATTGAACATCCCCCCCTTCCCTCATTTCACAGTGGGGGTTGATTTAGCCCAGGGATATCTGCTCCCCAGAAGAGGCTGTTCTGTGGTGAGCTCCGTTGGCTAGGTGGAGATAGCTTTCTCCCGCACCCCATTGCTCCCCAAGCAAAGCCCTACAGAGGAATTGCTCTAAACCTAGGCCTGAAAGTGAGGGCATTGAGCTGAAGAAACCCTGTGTGAGGAGTAGTCCGGGGTGACTGGAAGAGAGCCGAGAAGAGAATGAGCACTGAACTGTACAACAGCAATGCTCGCTAGGACACTAGGGGTTTATGCCCTTCTGTTTCCTGTCAGTAATTCCCCACGGAAGTCAAGGGGGTGTGGGGAGTGGAGGGTTTCCCACCACCCAGGAGCGGGGAAGGGTTTTCAGTTTATTCCTCCATAATGGGATCTTACCTCAGCCATCTAGTACATCCGCTGTTTCAGTTGCCATTCTGGTGTGCTATCTGCCTCTTGGCATAGGTTACTTTATGCCTCAGTTTACCTTCCAGGTGGCTGATTCAGTGCCATTTAAGTGCTTTGGCCACAGGGTCAAAGCAGAAAGACTTATCTTTGTCACACTTCCTTGGCCCTCCCTAACCTGTCACCTGTACTCCATCCGGGGTCTCCTTCCACCCCTCTCTGAAAACCCCCAATGATGGGGTCCCATGCGGGAAGCTAGCACTTAGTTGCCCTCCCCAAACCTCTCTGCTTTGCCAACAGTTGCTTCCTTTCCTGGGGTCCTTTTATAGTAGCCTGCGTCTCTCTAGCCTAGCGGTGTCCAATAGAAATTGGATGCTAGCCACATTTGTGGTTTTGAATTTTTCTTATTAGTCACATTATAAAAAAGCCACATGCATTAGCCACAATTCACTAGCCTATTAGCCACATGTGGCTAGTGGCAAAGGGATTGGACACCGCTGCTCTAGCCTCTTTTGCCTGCACTGCTTGAGTTGCTTCCCCTGCTGACCTGGTAGCAAGCCCATCCCCTAACACAATACTTCAAAGAACGACCCCCACCTAGGTAACTAGCTCACTCTGCTGGTGGGGCTGGCTTCTCCTTATATTCCCTGGCACTCCTTCCCAGAATGCCCTTCTTCCCCAGCTCACAGTCACATGGTTCCTGGAGGACATGTCCCACCAGTCATAGAATCATAGAATATTAGGGTTGGAAGGGACCTCTGGAGGTATCTAGTCCAACCCCCTGCTCAAAGCAGGACCAATCCCCAACTAAACCATCCCTTTTGGACTACATCCCCCAGAGACCAGACTAGGCCACTCGTCTCCCTTAAAGGAACCAACACCCCATTACGTTCCCCAAAGTTGGAGGCACTTCAGAAGTGCAGCCCGGTGAATTTGGGGCATGCGCTCTGTGTAGTGGTGGTGAACAGTGAGGTGAACAAAGCTGGGCTGAAGTGACAACACTCTCGGCAGGTCACATCACAATGATCTTCCCAAATCAGCTTATTCCTTGCAACATGAGGCTTGGCTTTCTTGAAGGCAGGTCGGCATCCACTGTGAGACAAGCTACCGGACTGGATGGGGCAGTGTTCTGCTGACATGTTATAATCAAAATATAATTACAGAGAGTGGCAACGTGCACTATCTCTCCAAAGTAGTACGATAAAGCCATTAAATCAACTACCGGATTAGTGTTGGCAGGTAATTAATTATATATTAATTCATATATTAAGCTAGGCCACCAATTCTGGGTCTGCCGAACACAGATGGAAGTTTATGCATTGGCCTGTTTTGGATCAATATGACGTACATCCCCAGATGTGATATGCAGTGACATCCCAGGGCATGAGTGGAGCGCAGCTCCTGAGTTAGTGCTGCCCCTCAAACCCTGCTCACCACAGCGTTACTGAGCCTTTGGGTGTGGATCATAAGGACCATCAAACTGAACTGTGCTTTGGGGGATGTTGCCTTGCAGAAGTTTTTATATGCTCATACTAAGGCCCTGATCCTGCTGTGCAGGGGTCTGCCCACCCTGGATTGCGGTCCAGCAGATTTTTCTTAGGCTGAGATAACCTCTTTGTGGTGGACTCTGGGACTCAGGCTCTGGCTAAGCGAGCTCGGTGTGACACGAGGGCATGACATTTCATCATTAACTGCTTGTGCAGAAGTCCCGGATTAATCATTACCGTGGTTTAATGGGCTTCGAGTTTAAACCCAGAAACGTCCGCAGCACCTGACCAGTCCTCTGGTAAAGCCAAAGGGATATCAGATTTTAGCACCCGGAAATGAAGAGCAATGGTTAATATGTAGATCAGAGTTAATCATTCATTGAACACCATAGCTACAAACCCTCTCCTTGGTAGCTGTGTTGTGGTGTGTGTGTGTGTGTGTGTGTGTACACGCACGCACACGTTCACTGCAAAAAGACAAATGATCATCAGCGTCGGATAGGAAACGAGATGTAACATGATCCCTTTTTGGATCTTGACAAACCCTAGCCCTGATAAGTGGAGAATTTCTGATCCTCCTCCAGGCAAGAGACTTCCTCAGGGGTGTGGTACCCATACAGGGGGAGATGCTTGAATGATCTAATAGGGATGAGAAAACATCTCCTATTGCTGGACCTCGGCCAGCGCTGGGAAACTTGCTGTACCTGCACTCAGGCGCATCCCACTTCAGATACAGCTGCCGATGGCCAAAGAGAAAAAATAAAGGTCTTTTACCTGCCAAGACCCGAAATCAGGGATCTTTGTTTCTCCTGAAACAGTGGACGGCGTCATCAACACCTAAAGCAGCAGGAGAAGACTTGGTTTTAATTAATCTGGTGGGCAGGAGGTGCTTACTTACAAGAGCACACCGTCCCACCTCCCTCAGGTGTTCAAAACTGAGTTGGGATCCCCCAAATCATGAGATTGACTTAAAAATTATAAGACTTTTAAAAATAATGAAATGTCGGGTTATTTTTCTTTGCCGTCTATTTTCAGAGGCTTTGGGTTACGCTCAGGTAATGATTTCAGGCTTTTCTTAGCAATCATGAGGGCTAGAAACTTACTTTAAAAAACAAAACAAACAAACAAAAAAGGTGAGATTCTCATGTAATCACAAGATTCCGAGAGCTGGGGCTTTAAGGAAAAAGAACAAGTATTGTGAGACAGCATCACAGAGTATGTTTTTGGGTGGTGATCCACTGTTGGGTGAAGGAGGGGCAGCCAGGTATTGTTCTGAGCCAGATATAGTTAGAGCTCAGGCTTAGGCCGGCTCTAAGGGTTCAAGACTGCGGCTGAGTCAGTGCGATGCCTGAGTTTGGAGTAATTGGTGCTGAAACCTTGAGGGCCATTCCCTCAGAATTTCTTGGGTGATCTGCATCTTGTGAGACTTCTGCTATCTTGGGGTGAAATCACTGGGCTTGGATCCAGGGCTTTGAGTCTAAACCTCCCCCACCCCATCCCCCAATGATATACCCAAAAGCTGAAGATGTTTTGATCTGAAGTTCTGGTTTTGGCCCATCTTTGTTTTAAAGAGAGTGTCCTCCAGATTCAGGGATTGTTACCTTTGCGGTCATACTCCAAATCTCTTTCTTTTGGAGGGGTTGGAAGGAGGGAGAGAGCTGATTAGATTTGGGGATGTATGGGCATTCCCAGGAAACTCGATGTCCTGTATGTTCTGTGAATATTATTCTTTGTATTGTGTATTTTAACTATTGCAGAGCACCTAAAGATAAAGGATGGGTGCCCCCTAGAAACACACTGTATAACCATACCCTCTCTATGGCTCAGTTTTCCCACCTGTAAAATGGGGATATATTTAGGGCTTCGCTACACAGGGACACTCAGGAAAGTTAATCTGAATTAACGAAAGGTGTGTATTTAAAGTGGATTAGTTAAATTGCACTAATCCCCTGCGTGGATGCTCTGACTCAGAATTAAAGTGGCCTTAATTTGATTTAGCTTAATTCACTTTCAAAGTGTGGTTTAGCTAGTCTGCTGTAAAAGCCAATTTGGATTAACTTTCCCGAGTGTCCCCGTGTAGACAAACCCTTATTTCCTGACATCCAAAGCAGATTGTGGAAACAAATGATGCAGGGCCTGATTCTGATCTGACTTATAGCCGGTTTATGTCACTGTAACTCCATTGCCTTCAGGGGAATTACTCCCGATTGGCACTGTTACGAATGCAGAATCGGGCTCTTCATGCTGTGTACACTTGGGGGAATTCTCATGCCAAGCCCTGTTGCCATCTGTTGCTTAAACAAATGTTTTGGATGTGTCCGTCTAATGGACCTAGACTGATTGAATGTGTTGTTGGGCTTTTCCAATTTGAAACAGCAAACCCTAATTGCTCCCTGCAAGTTACCAGGGCTCCTTGCGCAGATTCTCATTAGACAGTATGGTTAATGGAGGGGGATCAATGAAAGAGTTTTAAAATGCCTTTGACAGTATGTTGGACTAGGGAGGATTTGTCTGAGATCACAGACTCCAGTTGGCAGGGAGAAGTTTTGCTTTATTTATATATGCAAAGCATGAGAGAGCTCAAACTTCCTCCCTCTGTGCTTTCAACCCCAGAGGCTAGGAGCAAAGGGTTTGGGGGAGCGTTTTCAGCAGGAAGGGGTTGGTAATTACAACAAAGCCAAAGGTTTCATGGCAGGCAGTTGTCCTCGTATGGCTTTCTGGAGACTTGAGCAGCGTCGGGCCAGAGGGCCAGGGAGTGCCATGGTGCTAGGGGAAGATTGCACAGCGACTTGTGTGGAGGGCACTGCTTACGCCAGCCTTGGCCCTTTAATACTCTGGAAAGCATCAGACACAACCCTTGAAGTGAGACCATTTTGTGGTGCCGGGGGTGGCTACCCCGTCTCCTCTCCCCTCCCATCACATTGCGGCTGAGCAGGCTGCCAGTGGACTGGCAGGCATTGGCCACGCCGCAGTGCTTTGACTCCCTTTTCAGATACTAGGTAGGATGAATATGTTGCCTGTTTCCAGACTCCTCTCGGAGCTGCGCCTGCGCTGGGAGGAGCCCTTGGCAGCCGCTCTGTGGTTGCAGTGCTCTGGAAGTCCCTTCCATTCCTTTCCATGCTATCAGAGATATGCCCGCTCCAATTTGTCTCCAGCAATAAAACGAAGCCACATTCTGGAAGGAGAGAAAACGAGAGGATTCAAAAATCAATTAGAAAATGGTCACACTCTGCAGCTCAAAGGCTTTTGAGTGCCAGAGACTTGGAAGGTTCCAGCGGGCGTTCCATGAAACTCGGTCTCTTTTTCGGTCCATCTGTCTCCCTTCCTCTGTTTGTCTTGCTCCAGATTCCCCTTTGTGAAGTGTGGGAAAGTGACCAGAACTTGAAAATAAAAAAACGCCCCGCGGCTATCTGGTGCCAAATCCAGTCCCCAGCAACCCCACTGCGAAGGCGGCTGAAACCAACTGGCCTGAGTGGAGTTACTCCAGCTGCCCGCTGGTGTTGCTGACCGTGAAATGCAGCCCTGTGGTACGCTGGTGTCATTTCTACCCTGGCAGCAGCAGCCCCTTAGCGCTCATCAGTTCCCTTCTGCTGTTCAATTTTATCCTGCCATGTCATTTGAACGTTTCCTGGGGAGATGCCACGTTTGGAGACGCTGAGGCTCAGCGCAGCTCCGGCCAGGCAGCAGGCTTGTCTCCTTGTCCCACCTCAGCGAAACGGCGTCTGGGTGCCAGCTCCCCGCCCCACACATCCCGCGATGTGCAGGGTACATCGTTCAGCTGTTGTTCTGCAGCTCCGCTCGTCTCCATCCTGCCATAGCGGAGGGAGGGAACCGCAAATAAGCCAAACGTTGTGAATAATAACGTGATGGGTATTAGTCACATCACACAGCGTGTCAGCAGTCACCCAGCGCCATCGAATACCGAGCAGGATCCAATTTAAACCCCGCAAAGCCAGAAAGTCTGGAGTTAAAGCCTGTTTCTCTGCTCATAGAACTGGCCATTGCTAAGCCTAGAGTTACTGCAGCCCAGCTAGGCCAGGGAGAGGTAGCATTTTAATCCATTATACCAGCGTCCCTGGACCTTTTTGATAGCAGGGACTGGCTTGCTGCCTTCCTAAACTGTGTCAGGAAGATCTCCGGGACCGGCGCTCATCCCCGGACCGGTCATTGGGAAACATGCATTAGACAGTCTAGTCAGTTAATTTCAAGGCTTTTATTTTACTGGCTTGCATTTTTTGCACAGCAGGAAAATAAAAACAGCCTGAGAGACTAATTGTTATTTACTCACATTGTACTGAATGTAGGAGTTGGGATTCAGCCACAAAAGTCATAATATTTGATGATCGTGATATTAATTTCGTAATGTTTTCTCTCTCAGTATAATGGAATACTGAATTCCTTGACAGCAACAGACACACAAACAGAGCCTGCCAGACACAGACAGTACAGCCTACCCACAGAGAGAGAGTAGAATTGTCAGTGCTTTGTACAGCCGGGTTTTAAATGTCCCTTCCCTTGCAGAGACTGTTCCATACTCCATCCCATCCCATCATTAGTAACATTCTCCAGCTTTCAGCCTTGGGTTTGCCTTGCTCCAGTTTGATCCCATGTTGCTTGTTGCACCTTGTGATGTTTGTTCCATCACCTGTGGGGAGTTAGGGCTTAACCAAACCTGAATTTACTCTGGAATAGCTACTGCACTTTCAATTCACACCTCACCTTCACCTGAAAACACTTGGTAGTGTAGAAAGGCCCTGTCCCCACCCCTGGAAGTTCCTGGAGAGGAGCTATGTTGCTGTTCTAGTGATGACATTCCCAAGAGGGAAGTCCTCAAGACTTTGGTGTTTCTGCCCGGGCAGGTGGTGCCCAGGAAGGAGAATTCAGGTGTTTCATTCTGTATAGAATCATAGAATATCAGGGTTGGACGGGACCTCAGGAGGTATCTAGTCCAACCCCTTGCTCAAAGCAGGACCAATCCTCAATTAAATCATCCCAGCCAGGGCTTTGTCAAGCCTGACCTTATAAACCTCTAAGGAAGGAGATTCCACCACCTCCTTAGGTAACCCATTCCAGTGCGTCACCACCCTCCTAGTGAAAATTTTTTTCCTAATATCCAACCTAAACCTTCCCAACTGCAACTTGAGACCATTACTCCTTGTTCTGTCATCTACTACCACTGAGAACAGTCTAGATCCATCCTCTTTAGAACCCCCTTTCAAGTAGTTGAAAGCAGCTATCAAATCCCCCCTCATTCTTCTCTTCTGCAGACTAAACAATCCCAGTTCCTTCAACCTCTCCTTGTAACTCATGTGCTCCAGCCCCCTAATCATTTGTGTTGCCCTCTGCTGGACTCTTTCCAATTTTTCCACATCCTTCTTGTAGTGTGGGGCCCAAAACTGGACACAGTACTCCAGATGAGGCCTCACCAATGTTGAATAGAGAGGAATGATCACGACCCTCGATCTGCTGGCAATGCCCCTACTTATACAGCCCAAAATGCCGTTAGCCTTCTTGGCACGCAGGGCACACCGTTGACTCATATCCAGCTTCTCATCCACTGTCACTATCACCCAAGATCCTTTTCTACAGAACTGCTGCCTAGCCATTCGGCTGCAGCACCAGGGCCTGAACCCATTACTTGTGCGCTGGCATGTTCTCTATTGTGTCTGCTCAGGTTAAATTGGAACAATCTACCCAGACTCCCAGTAGCTTGATGTTCTTCTCTCTCTTACGGACGATGGGATGTTTGTCGGAACGCTCCGCTCTAGGAATTATTAGGGTAAGTTCTCTGGCTTGTGCCATGCAGGGGGTCAGACTGGATGATTGCGATGGTCCCGTCTGGCCTTAGAATTAATGACTCACCGATGAATGCCAGACACTCCCTCCTGGCACAGGGGCATCACCACTGTCACAGCACTTAACACTGCTGTGTTAAGGGTGTGTCTACACTTGAAGGTTAACCCGGATTAAGGGAGGAAACAAATTTAAAGGGCAAAAGCTATTGTGGAAAAACCTCACGTGTGTTCATCAGAAGCAACAAGGCCTCAGACAACACCTTGCATCCATCAGAGAGAACCTGACAAAGCCTGGGTAAAATCCTGCTCTTCCTTGTAAGACAAATAGGGTGGCATGAGAAGAAAGGGGCAATGCCCACTGTGTAGTAGGCACGGGAATCATGACCAGGCACAGGGCCTTGGGACATCCTGTGTCAATCCCCATGAGATTAGCAATTCTTCTTCGCTTCCCATCCTAAACTCTCATGTCATGTTGCTCTGTGCTGTTATCCAGCAGCAGCTGCATTTTAGTTGTGGGTTACACGATCCCCGCGTACAGTTTGTACTTCAGTAAATTAAGTTTGCAATGGTCTTTTGGGGCTTTGAGGACGAGAGGCGCTATGGAAACGTAGATGGCTGTTATTATATGGGAAGGAAATCTGTTATTTCACTGTCCTGACTGAAATTGTGATTACACTGCCGAGAAATTTTTAGCTTTGGCAGGAAGATGATTTAACATAAGAAGACCAAAGATGTAGCTTAATCGAGAACCTGCCATAAATCTTGTAAAACGACGACATCGTCCCAGGCGCCACGCTCCGTGAGAGCCAGGGCAGATGTTCTTTCCCGCCATAAGGCACTGATGTAAGGTCTGATTTACGAACGTGATAGTTCCTGATGAGGTTTCAAGATGGCTGCGAGGTCAGAAGATCGCCATAGGCATTACAAACCAAACCAAACCAACCCCCCCAAACCTCTATAAGAAACAATAAGAGGGAGATCGGGGAGGGATTGGGCACCGTGTTTACATTGCCTACGCTTGGTAGCTTGCCAAACTGTATGGCATTGGTGCTTAGGCAGACGACACTGGTGTCATTCAGACCTGTCCCTTCTGCGTGCTACACAGCTCCAGGGGGTACAAGCTACAGGAAAGCGTGCCACATTGCTTGGCTTGGTTGGAGGTGCTCTGTGTTTTCTTGGACTTGAAAATGCTCAGATTTAAACTCTCCTTTCTATTTTTAACCAGGCAAAATTTACTAACCCTTCTCATTTGTCACCAAAGGCATTTTGCATAACCTGCTTTGTGTTTCTTAAGAATATTAAGTATTAAGAGTATTGTGCGCTAGGTTAGATTTGTATTGAGAATTGTTAAAGGGAAAAGCAGCCCAAGAGAATCACAGGCGCTTGAAGCGAAGTGTGAAGCTGAAAAAACACACCCCATCAACCAGTTGTTCCCCAGTTTTGTACTGACCACAGCTGAAAAGGAATTAATTGATTCGTTTTCATTTTTACTTGGCAGAGAATGAACAAAAGAAATAAGCTTTAAGTCACACTAAATAAAATCTGTAAAAGGGAATGTGTGTGATTTACCTCCCCAAAAAGCGATGGTCTGTATCGGGGTAGGCAACCTATGGCACACGTGCCAAAGGGGCACGTGAACTGATTTTCAGTGGCACTCACACTGCCCAGGTCCTGGCCACCGGTCCGGGAGGCTCTGCATTTTAATATCATTTTAAATGAAGTTTCTTAAACATTTTAAAAACCTTATTTACTTTACATACAACACTCGTTTAGTTCTATTTTATAGACTTATAGAAAGAGACCTTCTAAAAACGTTAACGTATTACCGGCACGCGAAACCTTAAATTAGAGTGAAGAAATGAAGACTCGGCGCACCACTTCTGAAAGGTTGCTGACCCCTGATCTATGTCTCTCCCCATGGGACCTGTCTTTGTGACTCTTTGAGTGTTTGTTTACCCTTTCTTAATCCTTGTGCAGTGCCGCATGACGACTGTGGGCAAAAAGTGAATATCAATACCAAGAATTGTCTGGGGCTGCCCCAGGAGTTGTAACTAGGAAAATGGGGGAAGATTGACACTGAAAAACTGTAAACGTTTTTAACAGCCTGTTCTCAGGAACTATGGACTCTTCTCCCAAGGGAAGGGGTTGGGGGAGGAGGGAGAGGAAGCCTCATTGCTTGATCCGTTTAAAATCAGAGTGGACAAAACTCTGCCAACTAGACTGCAGGGGGTAAACCTGCCCTGGTGAACGATCTGGATTAGATGCCATCTCTGTTTCCTCTGGGGCTTTGGATGAAGTGTTGCGTGTTGGGCTGTTGCATTCGTTGACTTCAATGAATGGTTGCGTGCGAATGCCAGAGGGCAGAATTTAGCCCTCTGAGCTACAATAACAGTTTTATTTTGGGTCCAGATAGCAGTTTAAGCTCCCAAATTGACCTGCCTGTAAATATTTATCTGGGAGAGAAAGCGCCTTTTGGATTTAAATGAAAAAATACATAATGTACCCTGGGCGAGATTCACCCTTCGGCAAACAGCCAACCCAAACAAAGGCCGATGAACCATTTAAGCCCCATTTTGAAGTGTTATGTAGGATTTAAGCGGTGTATAGGTCTTAAGCTTGTCTTCAGCATGGGGAAGAATTTCACCCCGTCTGACTAAACCACAGCCTTCCCGCCACTAAGGTCTTACAACAATCCCCGAGACGCCATTTGGGTAGAACCTAGGCAGAAATCATGTGCTCTAGGGCTCCCCCTGCCTGTTCTTCATGGCAGCACACGTTCTCGCTACTACGGTTAACAAATCAGAAAACAAACGCCCGCCCGAAGCCGTGGGGAGGGGAGGATTGCCAAAAATAAAGAATCATTTTAAAGGGGGGGGGGCAAGGGGGAAAGAAAGATTCTGATTGTGAAACATCAACTTTCCTGCTGTAGAAGGTCGAATGGTCCAGGCTGTGTATTTATGCTGGCAGTCAACGATCCCTGAAATAACAGCCATACCCTGTTTAGCTTTGCTACTCTTTAGCGACGCTGTGCCAGGACTTATTGGACTCCCCCAGACAGGCGTTTAGAAAGTCTTTAAAGAACCAAGACACAAGAAACCAGAACAAAACAAAAACAACCCACCGAGTCTCTGGAGAAAGTGGATTTGTTTAAAAAGAAATCTACAGTAGGATGATCTAGTGCAGTAGATGTTTAGCATGACAGCTTTTAACAAGATCACGAAAGGGATATGTCCCTGTAGCACTTCCAGGTATTATATCATTAGAAAGATGAGCGGGGCTGCGAGACATCCCCCCCACCCCCCGGGAGGTTTAGTCCGTGTTATGATGATAAAAAGAAGGGGTTGCAGGTTTCAGTCCCAAGGGGGAAAGAACCAGACCTCGTTAGGAAACTTCCCTTGGAAGAGCCGTAACAGGATTTCTAATCTTGGGGGAATTAAATGATCCTTTTTATGACTGACTGAAAATGGAATCAGATCAGGATTATTTAATTTAGGGGAAGTGTCCCTTTCAGAAAGGGGTCCAGGGAAGGCAGCTAGCGGAAGCGTAACCCTCCCCCCTTTGAAGAAGAGGGAGGTGGGTAAGTGTAGCCACCACAGGGTTATTCTCTCTCCCCACCTCATTCTTGGAGCCGGAGCCTCCTTGTTCCGAACGGGCTGACGGCTCCGGAATAAAAAATGCCACCGGATTCTGCTCCCCAAGGGCGGGATTTACAGCTGTCCCTGCAGGGTCTGCAGACAGTGCGGTGGCATTTCTCACTCGGGCGGAGGAGCTGTTTCTGAGCATTTCCACCGGGGGACAGAGCAGGCAATTGCCCCTGGCTGTCTTTCCCTGGGAATTTGGTGATTTAGGCTCTAAGGAAAATCTTGGGTTTCTATCCCGGCTTTCATGTCTGTTGACTGAGGAAAAGCTCGGCATTAACCGGGATCTCCAATCCCAGGAGAGGCCAAGGCCTGCTTCTTGGGGTGAGCTTCTGCAGCGTGGCTGTGTGCTCCTGCCCCCTCTCCTGTCGTGTGACCACCTCCTGCCAGAGGGGAGCTGGATCGCGAGGCAAAGGCCTGCTGGTGTGTCTGAGAGAGCCGCACCAAGAGAGCACACAAACCAGGAGATCAGACCCTGGCCCGAAAGACGGCGCCTGTGGAAGGTAGACAGAGAAATGGGGATGGAGAGAAAGTGGGGAGCAGGGACAAAGATTCCAACACATCCTTTTCTAACCCTGCCCCCCAACATTTCCATCTCCCCGTCTTTCCCTCACTCCCATGTTTCACTCTCTCTGCTCTACTCCCACAGTGTCATTCTCCCCACAGCCTAACCTTTCAGAAGCTGGAAGGGCAGCAGGACAGAGATTCCCCTTCCCCCGCACAAAAGGGTAGGGGGGGCAGGGAGGCACCAGCAGTAGGAGCAGCTGCTCCCCGGAGCACATGACTCTCAGCTGGGGGGTGCAGGGCCAGAACGCTGCTCCCCTTGCCCGGGAGCTCCTGGGGCGCTCTACTTGATTGCAATCAGCATCCGAATTGCTCGGAGTTTTGCAGGGCCAGGCCCCTTGTGGTCGCTGGGTGGAGGACGGAGTTGCTGAGTGTGTAGTTGGGGGTTGTTTTGGTATCCTTGTGAACAGTGCTGGATCTACAGGGACACACTCACCCCCGCCTTCGTTCCTTGTGACACCCTGACCTGCCTCAGTCACCTCCAGGAGTGAGAGCGGAGTCCAGACTCCGGGACTCGTTGGTTTCCTGGCCCCACTGGTGCGGCGGCCAGGAAAGGCGCTCGCTTGTGCCTGCAGTGACGGCAGGTTTGTGATGTGGATGTCTGTCTGCTAGGAGCTGGACTAAGGCCCCCAGGATAGCGAACGTTGCCCGACACCCTACCCATGCGGATCGATACCCGCTCAGCATGTTTGGGGCCCTCAGAAAACACGGCCGTTTAGGTTCAGAAACCCCAGAGAAGGGCAGCTCGCTCTTTCTTAGCAGGACCCAGACCTGGCCGTTCCCCCTGGGACTGCACCTCCTGCCTCTTGGCTCAGCGGGACGTCAGACGAGTGCATCCTCGCTCAGACTCTTGCGGGCTGTCAGGAACCAGCACAGAAGCTGCCTCCCAGCCAGCAGAGGCGAGGCAGCCATGAATCATTCCCATCTCCCACCAGAGGTGGAGGTCATTCGAAGTCAGGAGGGAGGGATCGGGTGGAGCAGCAGCGGGCAGCTTATCCTGAGGCCGGCTGCACCTTTTCAGGATAGGCGGATAGCTCCGTCCTGCCAGGGCCCTCCCCAGGCACCTGTCCTTCCCCCTCCACCTCATCCCCAGATACTTACTTGAATGCACAGCCGTGGATTTATCAGCTGCTAACATTTGGCAGAACTGCGGCCAGTTATTCTTCCCAAGCAGATCTTGTTAAAATCTTGGCTCTCTCCTCTCTGGACTTTCAGCTTTTCAAGTGATGGGCAGAGAGTTAGACATGCAACTCCCGGTTAACCCCGGAGCTCCAGATCCTCGATGCCGGCAACTTCGGTCTGTCACCACCCCCACCACAGCACAGCAGCGGGGCCATCCGGACCTGCTGCACATCAAAGAACTGCTAAACTCTCTCTGTAAGCCCGGAGCACGTGGGTCTCTGTTGATCTTGGGTGTAATGCCAGCAACAGCTATTGGACCATTCTAAAGGCCCTGTGTTTCCTTCCCCGTCGTTGTTGGTCACTTGGGTCCTTTGTGGACAAACGGCCTGGATTGGTGGGTGGAGTGCATGTCCCAGCAGGACAGATTGGTTATGGTTTCCCATGCTCAAGTACAAGATGCTTTTGTAGGACACAGTAGCTCCTCTCAATTCATATCCCGCTGTAGGGCTGAGTGAACGGCTAGTTTCCTTTGCTTTGTACCCACGGTGGGGTCTAGCCTCTTGCACAGTGGTGGGGTTTTTTGATCTAGAACTTTCTGACTAGGTCACAAAAGATCATCTAGTGCTAAGAGGAAGTAAACCAACCACCCAGCTTATTAATGCCAGACGCACACAAAGCCATTCTGTCCCTGGAACCAGCAGATCTCTACTGCGTTCAGATTGTTTTTGTTTTTAGAGGGAAGCTATTTAAGGATCCTCAGCAGACATATTGAAATACATTCCACGTAGAACCTTCCCGCCCAAACAACTGGATTAAAAGTACCTAGGGGGAGTTCAGATCACTCACTGAACACTGGCACTTCGGAATGAACGGAAAGGATTGTCATTAAGAGTTTTGTAAAGACTGTTTTTAACCTGGCCTCGTGGTTCAAAAGCAAGCCTTGGAGACAAGGGACCTGGATTGCAGGTCTCATTTGTCCTGTGATTTTGGATAAGTTACTTAGGCCAAAATTATTATTGTTTCATAAATGCATTTCTTTTTTCTATTCTGGTACCAGAGCAAGGTTATGATTGTGAAGCAGGGCCCATTGCGCGCACACACACACACACACACACACACACACACACACACACACACACACACACACACACACACACACACACACACACACACACACACACACACACACACACACACACACACATTCTCTTTACATCTGATGAAACAACTAGTGGGGAGAGAGCAAAGGAGTCACTGACAGAATCCCAAATGGCTTGACGAGTAGCAGTGACAGCTTCACCAACTGCCTAGCTATTCTCGAATGCTGTGTAGGCATCACGGCAAAGGGGAGTTGTAAGGGCTTGGAAAGAGGACAGGGGAATGGGCTGTTTTTTAAAACGAGGTGCTCCTCCCAAGCACGGGGCTGCATGGGAGAGCGCCCAGGGATGTCTGATGGAAAGTTGAACTCAGGGGTAATAAAGGGACATTTCTAGGGGTGAACGTTTTCCATTTGAGCCGCGTTGGCTCCGCTGTTCAGATGTGCTAGGCCCCCAGCGTTCCTGTGGACTCCAGCTGGAGTTCTGAAAAATCAGGCCCAGGTTATTCCGAAAAAGGAGGCCACTTTTGAAAACAGCTTCCTTCCCCTGTGTGTAGTTCCTGTTACCCCCGGGCGGTGAGGTTAATCACTCGCCCTCAGAGGTTCTGCAAGGCTAAGGGCCGGTCTACACCATACATGTGCATTGGCGCAGTTGCACCGATACAGCTGCGCCACCCTAACGCTTCTGCCTGCCCCCAGTATTTTGTTGTTTAAAAGAAAAGCAGCCCAGGCAACATTTCTAATTGCTTGAGTTTTTGTTAAAGCTAAAGAGCATTTGGAGTTTGTAGCATTTGACTGGGTGTGTTAGGGGCACTTTGCTTTTTGGGAGGAGAAAATAAGAACATGGACTGACTGACAGCAGATTTCATTGCAACGTCATGAGAGATCAAAAACGGCCCAGTTCAGTACGACCTCCAGGGGCTCGAAAGCAGCCCAGGGACAGGTGACCAGGTCTTTGTAGGATCAAGGAGCCAACTCCTTTGTGGAGAACAGTCCCATCATGCACGGATCGAGCGCAAGCACCTGGGTGAAACAGACCCAGCTTGTAGAAGGGACTCAGCTGGTCTGTCCAGTGCCTCAGTTTCCCTCCTGGTGCTGCTTCCATTGTGACTCACAGCAGTCATCCATTGGCTCTCAGTGTGGGTAAGTCACTGAGGTGACTTAGCTCTCTGGCCAAGACACAAAAATCCCCCCTTTCCAGAGTCAAGGACAGTCCAAAAGAAACATAGAACCAAATCTTCCACCCCAGAGTTTGCCAGGCACAGCTCTTCTTCTCAGGGACTGTCCTCTTCCTCCACAGTCTGCAGGCCTTCTCCTGGGCTCCGCTTCCAGCCCTCCTGGGCTCCAGTCAGTCCCTTCTTCCTCTCATTGGCAGGGGCGGCTGTAGTACCTCACAAGGCGGTAGCACCCACACGCACCTTCTACTCGGGACCACCTGCCCTGGGACCGAAGCCACTGAGCTCTGTGCTTGATAACTCAAACTGCTCTGACTATCCTTCCCAGGACCTCTTCCTATGTGCTATGCCTGCTCTTCTCACTGGCCCTTTTCCTGGCTGGTTCCTACTCTTCCTGGAGCACTTACTCTAGGTCTGTTCTCCCTGGAGTCTCTCCTGTATGTCTCTCCTGTAAGCGGCTGCCCTTATATCTCCCAGCAGGTCCGTTCTTAGTCACCTGTTGCTAGTCACATGACCCTCATACTCACTCTCATCCCCTGTGGAGGTGGCCAGCCTAGCACTGGCCAGGCTAAGCCCAGCCCCTTAGGAGGCCAGCTCACCTTATCGGCCCATCCTGACTGTGCTATGGAAAGGTGAGCCGCAGAGGGCCTAGCTACATTCCAGAGGGTCTCATCCTGATGGATCGGTGATCTGGGATCCCAGCCACTGTTTAGCAAACACCCCATGCTGCAGGTCAGCTGGCCTTTGCTACGGTGGGACAGTCCCCGAGCCCGTCAGCTTCCACGGGCCAGCTGTGGATGTTGGATTGTAGTGTAGACATACCCACGGACGGCGGACTCTGAGTCAGTCTTCAGAATCCAAAGGGTTCCCACCCGTGACCATACAGATGCTCCCACAGCGAATGGCTAAAGCATGTGGATCTGCCAGGTTTAGGGCTTTCTCTGCTGTTGTGAGCTGTGAAAACACTTCCTCTCCCAGGTGATTAAAAGAAGCTGAGTCCCTAGCCCTGTCTGTCCCAGGGATCTTCTGTAATTAAAAAAGAGATAACGCAGCTGGAAGAAATATTTGCTTAACTGCTGACTGGAGCCATCTGAAAGCACCCCATTCTGGAGGTCCCCTCTGGGCCAAGCCTTGGTGTGCCGGATTTAGTGGGAGCCACATGGAGCCTGCTGAGGGGCTTCCAATCCCGCCCAGCTCTCTTTGTGGGAAATATAAAAATTGAGCCGAGAAGTGTGGGGGAGAGACAGAGGAGCCGTTTTCTAAACTGGAGGTGGATGAATGTTACATAACGCACCGAGATGCTCCAAAGACACATTCGAATGATTAATTTGAGGTTCTGGCAGCCGCTTCCCTGTAATAATATTTTAAACATTACTTTTCCACTGCTGCTTGCCAGGGATCGTTATTTTGTGCCGTGGAGGCTGTAAAATTTCACTTCAAGGATGGGTTTCACTCCCGTTACAAAATGTGTCTGGAATGTGCAGATGTTTCCTTCGGGGAATAGAGAGCCAATCGGCTGCAACACAGCATCCCGGTTGGGAGGACTCAACATGCTAAAACAGCCCTATTCACAAAATCACAAACAAACACAGGCGCACACGACCTAGTGGGGCTGTACCAGTGCTGGGAATGTCGCTCGGTGCCTTTTAAATGTACAAAGCCCACCAGCTCTGCTGGAGCCGCCAAACGCTCGGAGCTCGGCTTCTGCCAGCACGTGGACAGACACGTGTGTTGGCCTAGCCGAGATTCCATATTGCTGCCTTTTGTTAGCTGGGAGCGTTGTTCGTACCACTGGACTTTTACACAACACTCTATGTTATTATTTGATGAGGAATGGCTGAAAGAACCATGAATAATTTGGCTAGCAGGGCGCGAGGTGCCAGCCTACAAGTACCTGAAGAGTGTAAAGATGAAGGAGGGAGAGGAGTTGTTTAGGAGAGTCTGGAAGGCGGGAAAACAAGAAGGAATGAACAAAAGAGAGTTTTGGTTTAATTCAAGAAGATTATGACCTGTTCGTTCCCCCAAAGGAAATGGAAGCCCTATTGGTTGGGACATTTTAAACAGGGCTAGACCAAGCCCTGAAGAATTGGAGGGAACAGTCCCGCATGGGGAAGAGAATGGACTAGATGACTTAGCAGCTCACTCCGTCTTTTATTTCTGTGATTTTCTTTTTCAATAGTGTAGGATCAAAACACGCTGCTGGGGAGTCCATCGGTGTCATTGGGGCTGGCCCCCATGGAGCACTGACATGGGGTCATGAACGCAACACGAGAAAGTTGTTCATGCTGTAGGAATCCTCCTCCCACCCCCCTTTCTTGCTCCCCATGGCATTGAGCATTTTGTGCTTTTTCTACAGCTGCATTTGCATCTGCTACAAGATCAGAAAAGTCAGTTCAATACAGTACTTCACATCAAGAAAGCATCGCCTTCACCGCCTGGGTGGTGCTGGGTTGCAGCTTTGGATGATCATGCTTGGATTGTTTTAAACCTTGACTGGCTACTGATCCCAGCTCCCATGGGCCCCTTTCTGTTTGCTTGTGTGTTTCTAAATTATTACTGACGAAAGGCACCGGATGAGAATGATATTTTTCATATGGACAGAAGAGATGCAACAACAGAGCCAGATTCTATTACATCAAGCCTGTCCTGAAAGGACCCCACTTCTGTGGGTGATAAGGGAGTTCCATCATCTTGACCTCTTTGGGGAGAAGGTCATTTGGGGGTTTGGGGATTGGTTTTGTGATGGGGACACCTTGTTCTTTCTGCTGAGTAGCAGAGTGACCAGTATATAGAGATGTCCTTGTCACTTACCCTTGTTAAAAAGCAGCTTGACTTAGAGGGGAGCTGAAAGCATTTACAAATAAATAAATAATGTGTAACTTATGGAAAAAGGGGGAAGTTGATAGCAATGACTATCAATTATAAGCTAGGATAGTAGCAAACTGATAAGGGAAGCAAAAGGAGACAAGGATAAATTTATGGCCAGCAGATTTAAGGACAATGAGGAGTTACAGTTTATTAGAAACATAAGAAAGCTAACAATGGTGTTGGTCTATTACCAGATGGAAATGGTAGAATTCTCAATAATAATGCAATAAAAGCAGACGTGTTTAATACATATTTCTGTTCTCTATGTGGGGAAAAGAGAGATGATGTATTCAGATCGTACGATGACGATCATGATGTATTCTCCATTCCAACAGCTGCGCAGGAAGATGTTAAACAACAGCTACTAAAGTTAGACATTTTCAAATCACCAGGTCAAGATAACTTACATCCAAGATTTTAAAAAAGCTGGACCATTAATGTTGATTTTCAGTAACTCTTGGAACGCTGTGGAAGGTCGTGGGGACTGGAAGACAGCAAATGTGCAAATATTTAAAAAAAGTAAATGGGATGATTATAGGTCTGTCAGTCCGACACTGCTCCCGTGCAAAATAACGGAATGGCTGATACAGCACTCAGAGTTCATAAAGAAGTAAAAAAAGATAATATAATTAGTGCCAATCAGCATGGACTTATGGAAAATAAATCGTGTCAAACTGACTTGATTTCTTATATATGTGACTCTGTATATGAGATGAAAAGTTTGGCTGATAATGGTAATAGTGTTGATGTAAAACGTTTGACTTAGTACCACACAACAGTTTGATTAAGAAACTAGAACAATGCAGAATCAATACTGCACACATCAAATGGGCTGCAAACTGGCTAATGATATGCCTCAAAATGTGATTGTAAACGGGGAATCATGGAGAGAGTGGTTTGTAGTGAGGTCCCGCAGGGATTGGTTCTTGGCCCTATGCAATGTAACCTTTTGTATCAGTGACCTGGAAGAAAACAAAATAATTACTGAGGAAGTTTGCAGATGACACAAAGATTGCGGGGAGTGGTGAATAATGACGAGGACATATAGAGCGATCTGGATTGCTTGGTATCCCAGCCGCAAGCAAACAGTGTGTTTTAATATGGCTAAATGTAGAGTCAGACATGTAGGAACAAAGCACGTAGGCCATACTTTCAGGATGGGAGCTCTATCCTAGGAAGCAGCGACTCTGAAAGAGACTTAAGGGTCATAGTGGAGAATGAGCTGAACATGAGCTCAACAGTGCAATGCTGTGCCCAAAGAGGTCAATGCGACCCTGGGAGCCATGAACAGGGGGATTCTGAGTAGGAGCAGAGAGGATATATTATCTCTGTATTTGGCACTGCGGCGACCACTCCAGGAACACCGAGTCTGGTTCTGGTATGTCCACAAGTCAAGAAGGATGTTGATAAATTGGAAAGGGTTCAGAGAAGAGCCATGAGAATGATTACGAGGATTAGACAACCTGCCTGACAGTGATAAGGGCAAGGAGCTCCATCTCATTAAAGAGAAAGGTAAGGGGCGACTCGACCACAGTCTATAAGAACCGACATGGGGAGCAGTAATCGGATAGGAGAGGGCTCTTTGATCTAGCAGACTGGGGTATAATATGAGCTAATGGCTGGAATTTGAAGCGAGAGAAATTCAGACAAGATACGGTGCATGTTTTTTTTAACAGTGAGGATAATTAACTATTGGAACAACTTAACCCAGGGTTGTGGTGGATTCGCTGCCACTTTCAGTCGAGTGGATGTTTTCTAGACGCTATGCTCTAGTTCAACTGCAGCTATTAGCTTTGAGGCCAGAATTAATTTATGAAAGTCCTATGGTCTGTGTTATATAAGAGATCAGACTTAGTGATCTCAATTGTCCCTTCTGGCCTTAAAAGTGGATGAATCATCCTCTTTGCTGTTTGTTAGTGAAGAAAGCAGATTGCCAAGTAAAGGGGGAAAGGGAAAGGTTCCTAGCTTCTCTCCCCAGCTGGCTAATGCACTGGGCAGGTTGGGGTTTTAGAACACCTGGAGGACCTGTCTGTCATTTCTTAGACCACAGAGAGTAGACATAACACTACGGCTGCAAGGAAAACAAAAGCTGGACTTCACAGCAGCCCATGGTTTGGCCTATTCTAGTGACCTGATCATGCAGCCGCTTTGTCTTGCTGTAACGTGGCTTTGGATTTGTTCAGCCAACATAGTTGGGGGCAAGCTCTGTGTTTATTCTCAGCATCACTGTTTTCCCAGAGTGTGGCACCATTTATGTTGTTCTGTTTCTAGAAGGATTTAGTATCGGTCTGACAGCCCTGAAGTCTTCTGTCCCGTATATTTGCAGGGCTGACGTTTAGCGGGATAAAACTGCAGCGAGCGGTGCACTGGTCCATCACAAAATGGACTGCAAGATATTTCCAAAAGTTATTCTTGCTCACTCGTTGCCTGGGGCCATAAATGAACCAATGATCTGAAGATAGATGGCGTCAGCACCACATCTCTGTTACCAGTCCTAGCCTTTCCACTACCTCAATTCTTTTTAGGTTACTGTCCAAGTTTTAAGCTAAAGGGCATTGACAAGAGACCTGGACAGGAGGGCCTTTTAAATCAGAAGAGAATAATGTTGATAAAAGGTACCAGAAATAAAATCTGCTTCCCAGACACACTTAAAATAAATACCGTGAAGTCTGTGTTCAGCAATACCCTAGGGGTCTGCAAAATTTGATTGCCTGGTGTAAGTTGCCCTTAACTAAACAAAATTTTACTGGAAACTATGTGAGGAAGCTTTAAAGGGGTAGTTTGAGATGGGGTTGCTACTTTTGTTGTAGTTATTTGGCTACAATGTCAATATCACCTCTGTCCCCTGATGAACAGAAAGTCAGACCTGCTTAAGTTCTTGTGATGCTTGTATAGAGAACATAAAGCACTAATATAAGCACAAAAAATGAGGATTCATCTTGATTCCCAGTGGCAGGCACTTGTGGTTTGGGAATTTTGGAGCAGATCTAACGTTCTCCATGTGACCCATGGTTTGCAGAACAGCTCATGAATAAGTTGCCACAAAATTACTACATTAGGTCTGGTTCTCATTAACAGTCAGGCCATTTTACACCACTCTGGCAGCGTAAAGGGGTCTTAAAGTGGGCGTACATTATATTTGTGCCCACTTGTGCCTGTTGACACAGCTAGAGTAGTACAAAGTAGTCTTAATGTAAACGAGAATCTGGTCCGTTGTCCCTAGTGCAGGTGTAACCATATTTTGAGTAGATTCTTCCCGTGTGTCCTCCTTACAAAATATTTTGAACTAGTGATGGCCAACTTTGCCTGTTAGCAGATCAGTTTGCTGAGAACTGAGGTTACTATTCACTTCTCAGTCATAAGAACATAAGAACGGTCGTACTGGGTCAGACCGAAAGTCCACCCAGTCCAGTATCCTGTCTACTGACAGTGGCCAATGCCAGGTGCCCCAGAGTGAGTGAACCGAACAGGTAATGATCAAGTGATCTCTCTCTTGCGCTCCATCACCCCCCTCTGACAAACAGACTCGTTCATGAGCTCCCCTGAAAGGAATAATCTTTGTGGCTATGGTTTTCTTCCTTTTTAAGTATGGTTAGTTCAGATTATATGCCAGAGATGCCCTCTGATCTGTTACCACCTGGGCACTTTCCAGTCCCACACCTTTCTAGCAGCCTTTCCATTTTAGCTCAGTCACAGTCAGTTGGACATTATTGATTTCAAAATCTGCTACTAAACTAAAAACCCCACCATTGCATTTCAGATGAGCATGTAACAGCTACTCGGATTAATGATATAGCAGAACCCGTAGTATAGCAGAATTACGTGGTTCAAAGGTCTCATTGTTGCATGTTAATATCTAAAGTATTTCAGTGTTCCCCTGGTGAAACAAAACATGGATGTCCTAAGAGGTTTCTACAGTAACAAGCTATGCAAATATTTACTTCATATCATGTGGGGATATGTTCTCTTTGAGAAGATTTATCAGGATTTATCTCCATTTTCTAGAGCTAGCTCCTTCCATTTAAGCAAAAAGAGGTCCTTTTTGTATCATTTAAATATTCTCTGAAACTTCTTGCATCTTAAAAGCCTTGTCTCTGTTGCTCGTTCATCATACTGTATATATATCAATGCTCCTGGTGCTGTGGAAAATACTACAGAATTTCACATTATGTATCTTGGGGAGCCCTGCTTGTTTCTGGAACCTAGAGGATACTGCTTCAGGAAACCTGGCTGCACATTCCCCCTGCTAACTCTGATCACGCTAAAGGCCGTACATTGGGAACGCTTTGCTTTCGACCAGAGGAAGCGAAGATACAGTTTTCTTAGTAGGTCACCTGCTTAGCTCCTAAATGGGTAGTGTAAGGTAACAAGACAAAACATCCCCTGGCCCTAGGAGTCGAGCATACTGCCCTCTTACAGCCCTCTTGGTTTTTGAGAGAACAGGGCTGGGTGTTGGGAAGAGAGCACATCACTATGGGTCACTATTGGAGGAGAACGGTGGATATCTTAATGGAAAACGATTGGGTTTAGAGCGCAGGCTTCTCACCTACTTATTCCTACCCCACCCCCATTCCATTCTGCTGTGTAGGCTGGGAAGAGATGCTGTTTTAACGTAGCTTTAGTTTCTTTGCAAACTTTTGGTGGAACAAATGTATATTTGCAGGGCTGACCCGTCGCTGGATAAAATTGCAGGCAGCTTGTTTATATGAAGCTCTAACTGAGACTGTTAACACAGTTTTAAATATTTGTGTGGCTGGATTTCCAAACTCTAAGGCCTTGTCTGTTTTGGTTTTAAAACATGATTTCCCAGGGAGGGGTTGGGCCGGGAGTTCATCCTGCCACTGGAGTAGGTCCATATGTGTGTGATGAATTAGGCATAAGCTCTCTTTCATGCTAATGAGAGTCACCTGGTTGGATCTCCCATGAGAGAACAAGCCCTGGAGATGCAACAGAGGGGTCATATTGTTTGAGAACGTCTGGATGACCAGTCAGGTCACATGATTGGCTGAACAACTGGGAAATGGTCTTAAAAGTTGTGAAAAATCCTTCTTTAACAGGGAAAGTTCCAAACTTGGGACCAAAAAGTCAACAGCAAAAACTCTCAATGACCCTCCATGGACGTAGGAGGAGGCGCTCAGTGAGTCATCAGTGTCCTGTTGCATTTGGCTTCATTGTTTAAATGTTGGGAACAAGAAGATGAAGGAAATAATAATCTAAAAATAACTTGGAAAATGCACTGCAGGTCCCGAGCACCTCCCGTTTCTGGGTGGGCATGGTGTGATAAGTCACCCCCTCCTCTCCTAATTTGGGAGGAGGAGCTATTGCACGATGCCCTTGCACACGAGTGAATGAGCCCTGCCAAAGATGACATCACTCCATGAGGTAACACGTTCCCTTTGTTCGAGTGGCTTCATCCCCCATCGCTCTCATAACCATATTTGGGAAAGTCTGAGACGTGTTCTCTGGCCAGCGTGATGTTCACAGCCGCTTTTTAAATCTCTGATAGACTTCAGACAGATCCCACCTGGAATGACAGAAGTGCCACTCGCTTGCCTTTGCCAGACACTTAAAGAATAAAATCTGAGGTTTATGCTGGGGAGAACACAGTGGAGCAGGCCTGGCCATGCACCAACAGTGCAAAACGGGTGGGGAGAGGGGGGCAAGCGCAGAGGCTTGCAAGTCAGGATGGCTGGCTTCCCTTCCTGCTCCTGCCTGTGCGCTGCTCCCTGGTCTGGGACGCTTTGCTTCTCCGTGTCTCTGTTTTGCGACGCGTGAAATGATTATTTAGTGGTATGAGAGTAGCTCTGGTTGCCCCTTCCAGAATCAGCTCATCTGCTGCCTTCGTTTCCCTGCTTTCAATGCTGTGTCACAGGATTTAAGTTCTCCCTTCCCCAGCACAGGAAAGGGGCAACACAACGCCCAAAACAAATAGACCCTCCCAGCCTCAGACAGACCCCCCCCCCCAGCCCTTGGTACAAGGCTCTGCCAACAGCCTTTTGTCCTTCATGCGTACATCATCACAGCCCCCTGCATGGGGAAACTTCAGACAACCCTTCAGCCTTAGTTAAGATTGTCTATTCCCTTCTCCAAGAGGGGCAACTGAAGGTATAGGGAGCCCAGTCCACCTCCCTACCCCAGGCTAACCCTTACTCCAACCTCACCTGTCCACACCATTATTCCATCAGGGCTACTCCCTGCCTTGCAAGGCCTTTACCCCAGCCCCACCTCAGGCCTTGCCTTCCCGTGACTAAGTCACTCACAGGGTCTGAACCGAGGCCACCTAGCCAGCTGCTGAGATGCACCCTTCCTCTTAGATCTTGCCTCTACCCTAGCTTCTTTCAGACTGAGCTGAGTGTTGCTTTATATAGTCCTCAGAGGCAGTCACATGACTCTTCTCAGCTAGGTCTTAAAGGATCCCCGCCCCAGTAACAGGAAGGCTGCTAGCACGTAGCTTTACAAATCCAGCTCGCCCATTGCATTAGACGCTATGTGAACAGCGAGTAATTAATCCCTACAGACCCAAACATGCTTTAGAAATTGACACCTGTAATGGAATAGGTGGGATTTCCCTGTATTGAAATGCAGTTACCTCTGGGGGGGAATGCACAGCCCACAACAACCCTATATAACAGTTCGGGACAGAAAGGGTGAAGTGTGTAGAGGCCCAGCACAGGGCCCCTGCATAAACTCCACTTCAGCTCTCTGATGTGAAATGGGATGTGGGCACCTTAATCTATTAACCTCATTTGGAAGCCCAGCCTTAGCCGGTACCTATGTGAATCAGACTGAAACCAGCGATCCCGGGTGAAAGGCTCCACGTCCCACCCCGAACCCCCTCTAGGTTACAATGCCAAGAGAGCGCCATGCAGCGGCCCTGCTGAGAGAAGATTCGTTTCCAGCCTGGAAACTGGGACATGCCTTTATAGAGCCTGAGCCCAGAAGTGTCACTTCCCCAGGGCCCAGCTCCAGACGTATTTTTTAAAATTTCAAAGCCTTTGTGGCATAAATCTGGAACCCCCCTGCGGCACACAAGCCCCGTTGCTTCCTTTCTGCATCTTAGGAGAGAGGCGCAAGCCAAAAAAAAAAAAAAAAAAAAAAAGAATCAAGTCAGCTAAAAAACACATTTTCCTGGCTCAAGTGTGCACCAAACACCTAGGTTTTTTTCCCTCCAGAAGCTCTGTTTTCTGGAAAGGCTATTATGAAAATGAGACAGCACCAGGGGACACTCTTTTTAAGGGGGGAGGGGGTGTGTGGCACTGGCCTGCATTCTTCCCACCTGCTACAAAAGCATTTGCCATGTTAATTCCTGCTGTGTAGGCAACCTTAGATAGGCGTCCTATGTGGTCAGCTGCTCAGTGTGTCTGTATTTTAAAAGGGGGCATTTCAGACAGTTTAACATTTTGCATTTCTGTTCTCCAGCTCCCCTCCTCTCATGCAACTTGTCCCCCTGGGGGCTCCATTATTGTGTATCCACTAATTGTGCAAGCTCACCTTTGGGAGGGAGTGTGAGCTGATGGTAAGCTCTGGACAGGAACCGGAGTCAGGACTCCCCGGTTCTATTTCCACCTCTGTCAGTGATGTGCTGTGCCTTGAACAAATCACTTAAATTGTGAGTGCCTCAGTTTACCACTCTGTGAGACTTTGTTAAGGAGAGCTGAGTCGTGCAAGGTGCTGTGTGTCCTTGGGATTCTGAAGGAGCAACTCTGGAAATATTTGGGAGAATAAGTTGCTGATTGATTCTCCTCCCTCCCCTTTATTAAGCAGGGGAGTTATATTTAAATAAACCTTCCGTGAACATCATGTTAAGGTTACAATTTTAAACACTCAAAAAGGAGGAGATGCAGCCATCCTGGGGCCCAGGTCTCTTGTCAGATAAACCTGCACAGTTTCCAGTTTAACTTCAATGCAGTTCCCCCGATTCACAGCAGGATCTGGTCTTATCTGCACCTTGTGAATGAGCTACAGTTAGTACAAGCACTTTACTATGCTGTATCTTTGCCATGCTTTTCCCACCTGTGTTGGGGGGTGGGGGCGGGGGGGAAATCCTCCCTCTGTGATTTTCCGGGCTCTGATGACACTGGAGTTGTGATCTCACTCACGCGAGCTGTCCCACCCTGGCCTTGCTGAGATGAGATGCGATATTTGGGCTGAGGCATGCAATGGTGGGTTTTTTTGGTTGCTTGTGTGCATGTAACGTGGGGGCTGGGAGTGGGGCAGGGTGTATGTGTCTGGGAAGTGGAGGGTGTTACTCCAGAACAAAGGGCAAGAGGAGCGGGAGCCCCATTGCGGGGACATTAGGAGATGAAGCTTTAATAGTTGATCTGGGAATTACGTGAAAAGAGGGGAGACTGTCTGGGAAGGGGATGCAGTCGGGAGGCACGTCCTGCCTTCCAGGTCTGCGGGGATACCTCGTCTCTCCCAAAGGACAGAGAGCCCAGCTGCTGAATGTGGGCACCTACTTGGTCCCTGGAACTGGCACTTAGCCAGGGACCTGCTCCTCCTACCCCAAAGCCCTAGGGTGTCCTCTAGGGACCAGCCCTGCCCTGCCTGGGAAGATCTAACAGCTTTTTCCCTTCTTTAAGTCTATGAGCTTTTGCGTCCCCGGGGGCAGAGTTCAACCCCTCACTGGCACTGGGGGACTCTTAGCAGCAGCCACGCAAGGAAGACTCCCCCTCACTTCCCCCTAATACTGATGGGGCTTTAATGGACTCTCCGACTCCTGGCTTGCAGGGGGTTCTTTTAACGAAACAAACAAGGCTCGACTGTGGCTGCTTCTGCTTTTGAGTCCCTAGTCCAAACCCTGCCCCCTGCTCAGAGGCGTCTGCGCCATCTTGCTTCAGAAAGGCAGGGAAACTCCTTCCCCCCACTTTCTCTCAGGGTTTGTTTTCTTCCCTGGCCCTGTGGCTTTTATTTTCGTAGCTTATAAACGCGAAGCTCCTTTATTAATGAACCTCGGTCAGCCTGCACACAAGCCTCTATCTGTGCAGACAGCTCTCTGCGGCTGTGGATGCTTTTCCCATTACTGTTCTGGCTGGTCTCCATGCTCCAAAAGGGCTGAGAAAGGAGTGATCCAGTGTAGCTCTCCCCCCCCCCACCCCGCCCCTCTCTTCCCTCCCCTTCTGCTTCATGAAAGGAAGGCGGGATGGGCCCGAGAATGACATAATGGGAGCATGACATCAGTCTTGGCAGCGAGGGGCAGGCTATACTCTGTTTAACATTATGTGTTCTTTGGACTAGGGAAGAGGGAAAAAAAAACACATTGAAAAAGTCTTTCCCCCACAATGCTGCAGGAAGAAACACAATGGCTGCCCCAGCCCTGCAGAGCATTTGTTGGCCGGTGTAAAGAGAACAGTTTGACCGCTGCAAACCCTCCGTCTGTCTAAACTTTATGAATGAACAAAGCAGCTACCAGGCCCTGCGGCTGGTTTCCTTCTTGGTCTGCTCAAGGGATAGCAAATAGCAAAGGGGGGTTCAGATAAAGGGACCACCTCTCTCCCAAGTGTGTAACTGGGAGTATCCGCATCTCACAATCATTAGTGTATTAATACTCACAGTCTGCCTGTGGTGTAATCCCTGTTGTACAAGTGGTAAATTGAGGCACAGAAAGACTGAGTGACTTACTCATGGTCACACAGGGAGCCTGTGGCAGAGCAGGGAACCAAAGACAGTTCTCCAAAATCCCAGGCTAATGGCTTAACTACCGGAGCATCTTTCCTCTCCACATCATTTTCTGTCCCATTTGAACCCAGCTCCAGTGGGCTTTTGGCAATGGTGATAAAATTTGCTTAACTAGATATGTTTATTGACTCAAGCGTCTGGGGAGCGGTGAAGAGAGCTCTTGTGGTGTAGTATTTCCAGCGCAATGTTTATTCCTTCATAGTAATAACTGCTCTTCTATCATGCCTTCCAGCCAAGGATCACAGAGCAAAGACACAGGCATTGATCCTCACAGAACCCCGGGCAGTAACATGATCCCCATTTCACAGACAGGGAAACTGAGGCAGGGGTAGTGACTGCTCAATCCCTGAGCCATCCTGTCACCCAGGGGACAATTGAACAAATACCCTTTTCTAATAAAAATGACAGCACATGACAGCCTGCCTGCTGGTTAAATCTCAATGAGGACCCTTGTTCTCTCGCTGGCTTTAGCTTGGCGTTGAACCTGCTCCGAATTTCCTCGGTCCTGGCAAAGAGATGGGAAAATGTAGCCACGGTGGTTTGTGGCACCAGACGGCTGCGTTTTGGTCCTGTCCTGCAGCCTGAGTGTGGGGTTTTATTGGTCGGTAGTTTCTTTCCTGGCATGTTTCTTTTTATGCTGTAACCTTGTTTGTTAAGAAGCAGCCCTTCCCATGCCGGTAAAGCATCAGATTATTTTCCATACGTGTTAAAGATGAAACAGCGGGAAAAGATGATTGGTCCTTTGGAAGTGTAGCTGGCTGAGCGTGACCTCCTTGTGCAGAGGGGCCATGGGTAAGAACTGTTCTTCTGTCACCCATTATTACCTTCACCAGGAACCTCGCTGCTGTCCCAGGCCTTGCACAGAAGATAGCTGGTGCTGATTAATGTCATGGAGATTATTATAATCTACTGTTGGCTCAGAGAAGCCATGGGCTGACTAGCAGCCAGTGAGAGGATAATGTTTTGACTTGTATATGGATTGTGGCGCCCTCTAGTGGTAGGACTACAGGGTGGATAAAAGCCTTACTAGCAAAGCTGGCTGAAGGAGCTAACTTTTAGCTCAGGTGGTAGGAGCCTGGGGTTCTGGAGTCAAAGGTGCTTGGATCTTCTGCCCGTGCTGCAATATGTGAGGTATTATCAAAGACTACGAGTTGGCAGAGCTGTAATCCATCTGTAAGCAGCATGACACTGCATGGTTGCTTAGGCTGGGCAATTTGTCTGGAACTGGCCCAGGTGCCCAATGGCCTGTGGAGAGAAGCTTCTTTTGACTCCCTGCCGTTTCACGGGGCAGGCCAGGAGGAATCATCTTAGTCCAGGGGCAAGAGTGAATCGTAATAATCCTGGGGAGCCAGGGCTTTTCGGCTGTATCCCTTGGGCTGGCCACGGAACCGCTCTGTGCTCTAGGTTTAGTCTTTGACCAAACAAGGAGAATGAGACTCAGCTACCTGAGGGAGGGGAGGTGTCTGTGGGGACTTTGTTAATTAACATTAATAGAAGGGGGGTCGATAGCCTCAGCACTGAGGTAACATTGGAAGATGGATGAGTAGGAGCCAAGTGGCTTTCCCAGAGTGCATCCTTTTCCCTCAGGGGCCTGTCTGTGGCCTGAAAGAGCCTGAAGCAGTGAACTGTATGGTGAGGAACACCAGAGGAGCCCTGAGCAGACACTGGGGTGTGGGGGACAATGGAGGGGAAGCCTGGAGGACAGTAAGGTTTGGGGCACAATAGAGAGGAAGCCAGTTAGATCTGTCAGGTACATTAGGGAGAACAGGAACGTCAGCATATACCTGCACCGCCCACCTTGACAATTACATTATCCACAATTCTAACAAGGCCAGGCAAAGCCATTGCCTCTCTGCATGGTGCAGCCCAGTCATTGACTCTGAAGGTGCGATTGTGCGGCAGCCCATCCGTTTGTCTGGGAGGTGGCTGTAGTTTTGGGGAACAACATGTGGGAGCTGTCAGGGCTGAAACACTATCTCCCTCTGCCCTGCGCCTAAGGTGCTGTCTGACAGCATAAATGGGAGATTTCCAGACATCTCAAAGGAGAGAACTGAAAAAGAAATACTCTAGCTGTCTCCTTGTTATTGCAAGGAAATTAATTACCCACTGTGTGTTGCACCCCTCACAGAAGGTACATGGTGCTTACTAAAGACTTGGCTTGCTATCAAGCCCATCCTTTCACTGAAGGTATGTAGTGTTTATGCACCGAAATCCTTAATCGCCTGGCTGTTTTCTCCTGTAGGTTAGCTGGGGTCCAGTAGCAGCGAGTAGATAGGTAGGGGCCAGGGGGATATCCAATACTAGCTATGGTTTTGGCTAGAGGCCAAAGGGAAATCAACTAAATAGTCTAGGACTATTTTGGTGAAAGTGACTGAAGTGGCAGGCAGCCAACCTCAAGCTAACCAGCCTCACGTGGTTTCAGGAAAAGCTGAAGACGTTTGAACATTTGAGTGCTAGAGGCCCAGGAGTGTATTTTGAAAGTGTGTTAAAGGAACACGCTCAAGATAACAATCCCATATTTAAGAAATATCATCCATCCCTGTGTTACAGGGTTTGGGGAGGGACACTTTAGGATCCTACACCCAAAAGGATTTTAAAAATGTATGTCACTTTCCACCACTGATGCTGGGTTTTTGTTTTGTTTTGGGGTTATTGAAATGGTTGGTTGGGTTTGGGGTTTGGGGTTTTGGGTGGGGTTTTTGGTATTTTACTCGTTATTGGAGCTGGTCACATAATGCAAAAAAAAAAAAAAGTTACGCAGAATTTTATTGATAACATTAATTTCAGTTCAGAGGGATCATCACAAGGTCTATATGCCACTTAAGTCCCACTTAGCCCATAGGGCTGCTTGGCTGCACAAGGATGAATTTCACCCTCCCTGTGTACTAGCAAGTTTGGTGAATACACTGTCAAATAACGCCAGATGAGCTGTGCTCATCTTAGCATCATTTTATTTATAGTCAGTTCCACGTTTTCTCTGCTGCACTAGCACAACACAGCTGGGTTTGGGTTGTCAACGTCTGTGTTTTATTGCAAGGATCATGTTGTTAGATGTTTTTTCTTAAAGCCCCAGACCTTGGAGCCATGTGATTATGTGAGAACCTCTGCTTTTATTTTAAAAGTTTTCAGCTCTCTTAGTTATGGAAAAAAGCGAGAATACTTGACCCCTAAAGATTCAGGAGGCAAATGAAACCAAAAATATTTTAAATGGCATCATATTTAAATCAGTCTTTTCAATTTTTGGAGGGACCTGGCTCCCAGATTTTGAACGTTTGAGATTGGCAGTACAAGGCTTCCAGCACTGAAGGGAGAAGGTTTAAATCCACCCAAAAGTCTTATTTTTATTTGTTTTAAATAAACTTCATGAAGCTATCTTTTTCTATCAGATTTTGTCCAACTTTTTAGAAAGGATAGACAAAATTTATTTGCAAGCGATGCAAAAGCCCCCTTGTCCTCCATGAATCTATCCCTGTTCTCAATTAATCAGATTGTGAGGCAATATTTATAGGTAATGTGGGGATGGAGGTGCAAAGCAGAGACCGAAGGAAGATAAACTAGAGAAATAAGACAACATCTCCACAGGGAAGGGATCGAACCCGTCTTGACTGGAGCAGCTGGGATCCAATTCCAAAACTCTCATTTTTTTGCCTTGTGAGTAGGAGTCGTCAATGGGTTTGGAAGTAACTTTGATGTCTTGGAAGTTAAACGCCTCCTACACAGAGTGCAGCTCATGCATGTTTGTGAGAGTTTAGCAAAGGATGCTTCATTCTCTGCTATTATCTGGCTAGTCTGAGCAAAGGAAATGCATATTGATTTGACAAACATCTCTGTTGGCTTCTGCCTTTGTGCATTTCTTAATTGTCATTTTGCAACACTCAGTAGGCTGCTGGAAATTTCTTCTAAATGTGCTATTAGCTTAGAGGAAAAATCCCCCAGAGAAAGTCCAGGTAAAGACACCCTAACGCTCCCAATAAATGCTCCTTCTCTGGTAGGCATTCCCGTCACTAATCTCCTAACAACCCTGCATTCCTGTGGTTCCAGGGCAGTTTTCTGTCTGTGATTTGAGAGGATTGTTGAATTTTGGACTGTGATTTTACCTTATGTGTTCGGTTAAAAAAACATAGACCAAATGTAGGTGTCAGATCGATGATCCATCAGGAGGATTAGACCTTGCCGAATGAGGCAGCAAAGGGAAATTGCAAGGAATGCCCTAGGAAAGAATTCTGGGTAAAAAAAAAGGCTCTGATTTTTATTCTTTAAGTGGCACCTCTGGAACTTAGGAGACCTATATAGTGGGCCCAGTCCTGTCAAGGAAGTGCATGACAACCTGATGGTGTAGCTGGTTCCGCATTCAAACAGCTATGAGAACTGTTGTATTTACTATTAGATAGCTATTTATGTTATTGGTAGTATATTTATTTATTAAAGAGTTACAGTCAAGCATTTTAGGCTCCCAATTTAGGTTTTGTCCTGTGTTGCAAAACCTAATGTAAATAGTAAGGGGTTTTGCTAATTTTTTTAGAGCGTAATTGCAAAGATTCTCTCTCTCTTTTTTTTTTACTTAACCTCTTCTTGCTGGTGTGGTTCCCCAGCAGCATTGGAAGATACGAGACTCATCGGGGATTGAAATGGAAACTGAGGATTTTGCTTACTTTGAAATGTCACTTAGGTAGGACAGCGAAACAAAGGACATAAGTTGAACAGTATAAATAGTGCAAAGTGAATGGGAGGGTGGAAATAGTTGTAGTTTGAATAAGGTGCAGGTTATTAGAAGACAGGGAAGGGTTTAAAATGGTTATTTCCCCAGTGTTCCTTTATATAGAGTTCAATATGGCCCCTGTATTTACTTTAACAAAACTATTTTCTTACTTCTCTTCTTCTAAGTTCTGCAGCCATTAAAAAGGCAAAAAGATTTTTGTATTTAAGTTGAATGCGTCATTCTGTAATTAATTACCAGTTCTTTGACACCGGCAGCACGACATGAAAGTTCCACAGAAAATTCTATGTATAACTCAATAACGACTTTGTCAAAATTATTCCTTAAAGTAATTTCTTTATGAGGCATATTTGAGACTTCGGTTTAAACTTGTGCCTCAGAATTAGTAATAAATTTGTCATGCCTGTAATTATTTGACTTTAAAAATGTTACGGGGGTATTTTTTTGTGTAGTGATAGGCCTAATTCATATCGACACATAATGCAAAGCTTGGAGCAGCGGGTGCTTTATAGCTGGGAAAGGTGTTATTTTTGGCTGGGAGAACTGTTCCATTTTAATACCCCAAGAACTTACTTTCAGTCTGGAATCTGGATGGAGTTTGGAGACAGGCTTTTCTAAGCCCCCATGGTGGAAGACAGACACAATGAATTTGTATGATAATATGCTGCACTGCTCTCTTTCTCTAGGGATCTTTCCAATAACAAGATCACCATTTTAGATGTCCAGGCTTTTGAACATCTGACTTCCCTGGAAGAACTGTGAGTACATGTTACCCCTTTGTAGTCTTATGGCAAATTTAAGGCATAGTTGAGCAATTATGTAAAAATCCCTTTTGGTGTCTGGCAAGCTGCCCTTGTTCCATAACACGTGCTCTGACCTTCCTGGCCCTATATCCCCTATGGTCAGATGCATCAAAAGCCCTTTTTTTACTGTTTGACACAAGCCTAATTTGGCCAGTGCAGAATATTTGCACAGTGAGTTTAACGGCATGATCTAGTGAATTACTGATACCATTTGATTCAACCCAGTCACCAGGTTGGTCGATGGTAGAATTGTCAAGTATTGTAAGTGGGGATAAAATAAAGGACCAGCCCTGGAGATAGCGGTATCTCAGCATGTTGGTTTAGAGGGTTTTAGAACTCGGTGCCCAAATCCCACTGAATTTCTTAGTGTTGGGCACCTCGTGCCCTTAGACTGTTCTGAAAAGCCCAGCTGCCGCCTCCTTCCAAGTGGTCCCATCCGCTGATGTCACCAAGGCCGCTTGGAGAGGGAGACGAACGTGGCTTGTTAGCGAGTTCTCTGGTTTGAATGCTGCTCAGGTCAAAAGTAACAGAGTTGTTACGAGCTGGTGGGTTTTCACCGGCGAAAGGGAAGGCGCTGGGGTCTCTCAGTCCACTCCCTGCTAGGAGATAGGCACCCAAGAGCCACCATCACAACCAGCACTAACGAGCCCAATTGGCAGCCCCAGCAGAGACACCAGGGTGGGGCAGCCCATGGAATAGGAGCTCCCCTTTCGCCCCTAGAAGTGGGGTTCCTCCCAGATGAGCTGGTGAGGCCTGTGCCGGGCCTGTTCTTTGGGTGAAGACTGGCTTCAGTCTCTAGGATGCCAAGCCAACACCTTTCAGCTCCACAAAATCCACATGGAAAAACAAGAGAGACACCCACGATCAGGAAACAGAGAGGTCTCGTTAGACCTGGGACAAGATGATCAGCTTACCTTGTCCCATCAGCTGATACTCTGTGCCTCAGTTTCCCTTTTTCCCAGGGACCCTCCACAGAACCCCCTAGTGCTCCAGTCAAAAGCTAAAGGCCTCCCCCTTCCAGGGGGAAATCAAAGTCCAACAGAAACAAGCCCTGGCTCACACCCTCTCTGGGCTCAGTAGCTCTTTAGCCCCATCACAGGCTCAAGAGAGTCCTTCAACCCTTGGTGCAAGGCTCACACAGCTCTCCTCTTAGGAACTGGGGCCCCTCACCCTTGTCTCAGGCCCAGCAAAGGCTGTGGGACTGTGCCTGTGTTGGGAGGGCTGGGGGGGGGGGGGGGAGGAGGAGGGGCTTGTCTCTGCCTTTCCCTCAGGCGCCAGCCCCAAAGCTCTCACTAGTGCATTGCTTCCAACATCCCCCATCTGGATCCCTATTCCCTCTGGGCGATTTCACAGCCAGGGTGGGCAGCCCTGCCTCAGGCCTCTCCCCTCACCCCCTTCCAAAGCCTCTTGCACAGCTACCGCACACGGGAAGCAGAGCCTTCCCCCCTCCCCTTCAGCCATATCCCCCCCCTTCAGCCATACCCCCACCCTGAGCCTTCTCCTACTGCCAGCAGGTTGCCTCTTTAATAGCAGGTCTGGTTCCCTTGCTGAAGTCACATGACCTGACTCAGTCATGTGCTCCATTTATAGACTGCCTCTCCCAAAAACTCAGCCTTAAAGAGGCCATGTCCCCTTAACAATGTGCTGCCTAGGGCCGGTAAGGGCCAGCACCTATTAACATCTGGTTTATTGACGCTTTCACCCCTGAGGCTCTGTTGGCTCCTAGAACCAGAAAGAGAAGATGGGTTGAAGGGAGGACTGAGTACTTGGCCATTAATGACTGTACCTTTGTATGTAGAGTGTCCTTTGAGATGAAAAGTCTGAGAGCAGGGTCCCCAGCTATCCAAAGCTCAGGGTTGGATTTTCACCCTGTAAGAATGGCAGAAAATGATTCTTATACTTTTAATGCTTATTCAACTTTTCTTTCCCATTCTCCCTGTGTTACAGAGATATAAGCCACAACATGATTTCTACGTTAGAAGATGGAATATTTGATAATTTATTTAATTTAAGTTACATGTAAGTTCTTGTTCCTTAATCTTCAGCTCTCTGAATACGGCTCTTGTTTTCAGAATTCCCTTTCCTGGCTCCTGCTGGGTCTCATCTCACTTAGGGTCTGTCTACACTGCAATCAGAGGTGTGACTGCAGGGCGTGCAGACATAGTCAAGGTAGCTTTGATCTAGCTAGCTCCATTATCAATAGCAGTGAAGCAACAGCAAGCATAGGCTAGCTAGCTGCCTACGCACACATCCAGGATCCTTGGGTGATGGGTTATAGACCCCGCATTGATGTGGCTTCACTGCTCTCCTGATTCAAGGGGGCTAGTTCAACGCTAGCTCGGTATGTCTTTCAGACTGACTGTTGCGGAGTAGGTGTACCCTGAGATTACGTCTACGCGGCCCCGCAGTTCGGCCTAGGAAGCTGTGAACAGCTGTGTGCATTGAAGGGTTCCACCGTATCTCCCCCATGTGGATGCTGCAGCACTGACAAAAAGGTTCCTAGGTCATGTGAATGCGGTTGTGGTTCAGGAGGAGGATGTTAACACCAACGAGGAACCTTTTACTTTGCACCTGCAGCATCCACCTGGGGAAGTTCTACTCTAGCGCTTTGGTGGGCAGTGCTGTTCTCACCCCTTAGTCCACGGGGGGTGGGGTAGACGAGCCCTCGGGGAGTTTGTAACAGCACAAGTGTCTTACTCACTTTAGCATTTTAGCCGGGGCCTTGGATAAGGGGCAGGGAGCCCCAGGGGTCTTCTGGGGGGGGGGGGGGTCAGGGTGTGGATAGGGGTCGAGGCAGTCAGGGGGCAGGAAACAGGGGGGTTTGGGAGGGGGTGGGGTTGTGGCCCTGGCAATTAGGGTGGAGGGTCTCAGAAGGCGGCAGTCAGGTGACAAGGATCAGGGGAGCTTAGATGGGGGTGCGGTCCAGGGTGGTGGTTAGGGGCGGGGGGGTTCTCAGGAGGGGGCAGTCATGGGACAGGGAGCAGGGGAGGTTGAATGGGTTGAGGGTTCTGAGGGGGGTGGGAAGTCAGAGGGGGTTGGATAGGGGGCGGGGCCAGGCTTCCCTGCTCTATCCTACCCAGCCGCCATACAATTTTTAGCCTTGATCTGGCCTCGGGCCAAAAAAGGTTTGCCCACGCCTATTTTAGTGGCCGGGCCACAGGTTGAGAGATCAGCACATTTGCTACATGTACCAGCCAGAGGATTTAATTCTTTAGCTCAAGCAATAGAGGCTTGTGCTTTTAATACAAGAAAGCTGGGTTCAAACGTTGCTGGCAGCACAACTACAGCTGGTTATGCAAACGATGTCCCACCTCTGTCCTCTTTGCAGCTGAATGCCAAAGGCTGTAATTTAGGCCAAACACCACCACAGTTAACGTTTCATTAAACCGCCACATGACACAACTGCCCCAGCATTTGCATTTCTTTTTTGATAGATCAATTCGATGCGCGTAGATGGTTTTTAATGACACGGTAAAAAAATCTCCCTTAGCTACGGAGGTTGCTGTTGCAACCAACTGATGTTAGATGGCAGACTATTTTGAATATAGGATTATGGCTGTAATTTACTTCTAATTGCAACAATTATTTGTATTGTGAGAAAAAAGTGCTTGCAGTACTTGCCTAATTTGAGCCTTTAGAAAAATCATGTTAATTATTGCTTGATTCTCTATTCATTAACTCCCCTAGTGAGTCTTTATGAGACATTTCCTTGGAGTGGTGCAGATGGGAACAGGGATTTTTATGATGGTGTAATTTATACTTATCGTGTGGTTCCCATTGTCAAGTTAATGCATAATCTTTCTCTACTCTGTCTGTCCTAGAAACTTAAGTCTGAATCCATTTCTTTGTGACTGCAAACTTTCCTGGCTCCCCCGCTGGGTGGAAGAAAGAAAAGTTAACGTTAGTCAGCTGTTGGATACGAAATGCGCCCAGCCTCCCGAAGTGGCAAACCTTCCTCTTTTCAACATTTCATTCACCAGTATTACTTGTGGTAAGGAAGGGGGATGGACTCTGGTTTATGGTAAAGGTAAATCTAGTGGAATCATTGAAATCCAAGAGGCCGACGCTCCTCTAAGGACTCTTCCATCCCTCGAGTCATCTCATCTAGCCCACTCAGTAGCGGCGACAAGTCATTCTCATCTGATGGCTCCTTGGTGAACCTCAGACAAGGTTCTGGTGGACTGGACTCCATATTAGTAATGGGGCTCCTCTGGTGTCTGTCTCAGCAGAGAGGCTAAGGACTGAATGGTCCAAGGGCAGGAAGCTGCCATCTTCTCACCCCTAAAGGAGGTTCCTCCAAGCTACCTTAGAGGCACATTGGTGGGGCAGTGAGGGGGAATCTTGTGCTCCGGTGGCCCATTCCACACCTGGGTGTGGACAAAGAGAGGGCTTCATTCTCCGAGCTGTCAGCACCTTTCCCCAGCACTATATTCCCATGCCATCTTGGCCTGGATACGCACTACATTTCACCTTCCTTTTTATCTCCGCTTCTCTGCTCAGACCAGAGATCAGTGTCTGCCATGCTGGTGACTTTATTAAGTGAGTCGCCCTTCACTGAGACTAGGTTTGAGACCAGTAAACTCATTGCACACAGGCCACCAAAGGAACCACCAGATGGTGGCCTCTGTGTCCTTTTCCCTTAAGCCCCAGTTCATCAAAGCAAGTAAGCCCTTTTAAATCCCTTTGAAGTCAATGGGACGTTAGCACATGCTGAGTAGGGATGGAGACAAAGCAACTGCTTAAGTGCTCTGCTGGATCAAGGCCTTAATCTGGACAACAGACTTTCCTCTGAGGTGTCCCAGAGAAGGAGAAGTCCTGCCATGAGTGCAGGGGCTGGACTAGATGACCTCATGAGATCCCTTCTAATCCTCGGATTGTAGGGCCGACACCTCTGCTCCTCAGGCGGAGTGGAGCTTCCTCCCGTAAGGATAAAGCCGGTCTGTGTGGGAGACAGGGCTTTGTGAGGGGCCAGGACCGGCAGCCACTCAGGTTTGGGGGTGAAGAGGGCAGGATAAGAACTTGTATAGACCAGAATGGGTTTGGGAAATACCCTTGTAATTGTCGCTGTGTTGGTCTCAGGGTATTGGGGAGACAAGGTGGGTGAGGTAATAGCAGAGCGCTGGGTGCCTGGAGAGCATGTTTCTCTTACCCACAGAATTTGGGCCAATACAATATAGTACCTCAGTCACCTCGTCTCTCTTTGGGAAATACTGGCATTATTAATGGCTATCGCTGATCACATGTGGCCCATGGGATGTAATTGGACTGGTATTTTTAAAAAAGGTACTTTCCAAGCCTCTATAATCATAGGCAGGGGCTTTTCCCACGCAGTTCTTAATAGGCAGCCCGGCTCCATGGCTGTATCCGGGTTTCAAGCGAGACCAGGGCAGGGCAGGGGTGGGGGCGGGATCGTTATGGGAAACCGATGTGAGGACAGCAGCGTTGAGTTGTTTTGGGAGCGATGTTGTAGCAACAGTCAGAAACAGACCAGTAAACATGCCTCAGTTGCGTGGGCAGAATTGGACGCAAGGCAAGGAAATCCCAGCTGGGCTGCGACTGTGTACGCTGCAAAAATCAGTGTGGGCTTGTGGCAGGGAAACCCCCCCCCACCCCCCGTGGGCAGGTCAAGAGTTGGGGAACACACGTGAATAGGTTACTGCCCGGGGAATGGGGTCTGCTGCCTGTCTGTGTTTGGTGTGTGTGCACGCACCCTGCGGCTCCGTGTGTGTACCCAGGTGCTTGTAGGTTTATACCCTCTTCTTATCCACAGCACAGGCATGGGCTAGTGCAGCAGAAGTGTCACCCATACCCTGCCCTGTTGAGGTGCCAGTGGGCACGCACCTCTGCTTGGCTGGGTTTGGGTGTGGGTTTATTGCTCAGACACAGGCAAAGTTGAGTGAATGACACGAGGCCCTCCAGAGAATCGGTGGCAGAACCAGAAAGAAAACCCACTTCCCATGTAGGGCCGGCTCCAGGCACCAGCCCACCAAGCATGTGCTTGGGGTGGCACCTTCTAAGGGGCGGCAAGGCGGTACTCGGGGAGAGGGGGTTGTTGTTTTTTTGCTTGGGGCAGTAAAAAAGTTAGAGCTGGCCCTGCTCCCATGTGCTAGCCACACTGACTCCTAAGCAGGGACTCCAGATCAGATCAGCTTCGTAGGCTGTGGGAGTGGAACGTTCTCTATGCTCCTTGCTGTAAATAAAAAGTATCAGAGAGAATGTTCCACGGCCCTAAATCTGTGCTGACAGCCGGGTATTCCTATCGTCATCGCTACAAAGGGATTGGCAAACCCCACGGATGGGTTAAAGGGTTCCCAAGCAGGCCTGCAATACGAAATAGAAACCCTCATCTGTGTAGTCTCCCTGCAGCTCCCGGCCGGGGGGAAGTCCATTTGCAGAGGGGTGGGGTGGTGTCTAACTGAGGGTTCCGATGAGTTATGGCCGGACGTGGTTGGTTTTCAACAGGCTTCTCTGTTCTGTCTCCTCTAGGAGCTCCTTACATAGCGTGCTTGACCGACAACTCCACAGGGGCAACCGATTCTGTCGTCCTCTTCACGTCCGTTCTTTCCGCCAACCTCAGCGAGGAGACCTGCAGCGGCCTCTGCTACGCTGAAGCCCAGGAGTACGGCGGCTTCGGCGACCAGGCGCAGTGTTTGTGCGGGGTGGCCCTTGAACCAAATTCTTCCTCCGGTTGTTTGCCGTTTTGCACTGAGGACTCTGCTAGGTGGGACTGTGGCGGCCCTTCCCTCGTCCGCTCGGTCTTCCCAGCACGGCTGAACGCCTCTTTCTCCGGACCCCGCCGTCCTCACGGCCTCCACCACACGTTGGCCTTCAACATCAGTATTCCAGTTGCTGTCAGCACTTTACAGTGGGACTTCGGGGATCGATCGGGGCTTCTCAACACTACCGAAAACACAGCATTCCATCAATATGCTTTGCCCGGGCGTTACAACGTCACCGTTACCCTCTTTGTGGGCGCCAGGGTCACCTCCGTGCAGACGGACGTCGAGGTGGTGGCTCCCCCAGAGATGATAGACCTGCAGTGTCCTACCCTGGTCAGGACGAACGAAAGCCTGGACTTACGGATCAGGAATAGGGGCGGCACCGGCCTAGCAGCTATGTATAGTATTACGGCAGAGAATGAAGAGCTGGGCAAAGGTGAGACGAGTTTGGCTGATGAGGTGCCCGCTGGAGTTGGGATGGGATGGGCTGAATGGAGGGAAGAATTACGCCGAGCACGGGTCCCTCCAAAATTTCCTTCCTTTCAAGGCCCTGCCGGCACTGGGAATGAGGTGACCTCTGCCCTGTATCTTGTGCACTTATACGTCACTGCCAATTGGAATAAAATGTTCTGGCGGCATTTTGCACCCACGTTGCACAGGTGGAAAGGAGTGTGCAAGACACAGGGCACTGGAGAACCAGACCCACTCTGTCCAGACAGACCGGGCATTCTCAGGACCCAGGGTTTCTTCCATTCCCCCAGCACCTTTTTAGTCATCTGGTGAATCTCGCTAGGTGTGTCCTGGACAACGCTGGTGTGACCATCTGCACTATAGTATCTGAGCACCTCAAGCTTCTTTTCATTACTTCATTCCTCAGATCCTTCCCTAGCTCCTCCTTATTCACCCTTCTCTAAATCCCTCATGTTTTCACATGCCCCAGATTATGTAACCACCTCCACCTACTACGGCCCATTCATGGGGTGAGAACCCACGCCTCTCTGCGCAAGCCCCTTCGGCTGGAGCTAAGGGAGTAAGACAAAGAGATGGTACTTCCAGTCGGTTCCTGATCGTCTATGTAGGGCAGCCCCTAGAGGGAGACATGGCTGAGCTGATGTCTTACTCTTGCATTGTGAGGACTCGCTGGTGGGCAGGCATCCCACCTTCCAATACGTGTCCACCTAAGGGGCTTCAAGCTTTGGGGTTTTTTTTCTCATGCAGTGATTCACCCAATGTACCCGTCCGATGGCCTGGTCTTCCCTGGCAACAATCACTGCTACCAGCTGGTGGTGGAGAAGGCCCAGTGGCTGGAGGCCCAACAGCATTGCCAGGTCCATGGTGACGGAGAGCTGGCTTTCGTGAGCAGTCCTGAGATTAAGAGTTTCTTGGTCTCTCATGTCATCAGGTTAGTGAGTGCGGTAACGGCTGGGATTTGCTATGGGCAGGGTTGTCGCCTGGTGCATCTTCACACCATTCTCACGCCACCCCACAGTCCAAGGGACATCTGTGCTCTGCTGGGATCGGCAGCAGACAAAGGAAAGAGTGTTATGATCCCAAAGTGAATTTACCTATTGGCTGGGCATAGCTGGCTCTGCTGATTAGCCCCCCTTACTCTCAGGAGTGTCTGGGAATCATAGACTCATAGAATATCAAAAGCTTTGCTAAAGTCAAGGCATATCACGTCCCCCGCTTTCCCCATATCCACAGAGCCAGTTATCTCATCAGAGAAGGCAATCAGGTTGGTCAGGCATGACTTGCCCTTGGTGAATCCATGTTGACTGTTCCTGATCACCCTTCTCTCCTCCAGGTGCTTTAAAACAGATTCCTGGATTCAGTGATTTTTCCAGGGACTGAGGTGAAGCTGACCAGTCTGAAGTTCCCCGGGTTCTCCTCCTTCCCTTTTTTAAAGATGGAAGAATCAGTGCAATATGTGAGGGTTGCTGCAACCATTCATCAGAAAGCCAGCCTCCCAGGGCATGTGTGTTTGGTGCCTGGGAATGGCAGACTATAGCTGCCTCAGGGTTACAGCATCCTGTAAATGCCAAGGTCCCTGGGCGTGTTTGTCCGGGTGAAGGTGGAAGGGAGTCACTGAATGAATAGGAGGAAGGTAGTGGAATGAGCACAGCCATACCGCAGCATCCCTGGCTGTGACTCTGGAGTGACCATTGAGTTTGTTAGGAATTAAATCCTGCTAGAGAAGCATTTTATTCCGGTTTATTGTTTGAAACCCCAGACCCTGTCTGCTCTCTGTGGGCCCTTAACTCTGGTCCTTTTAGTGAGGATCAAAACTTGCCCTATGTTCCTTAGATACAATTTCCCAGCTGCCCTAACTTTGGCACTGCGCTCCACCCCAGACATGGCAGCAGGGCTCTGCACGTCCAGTTTGGAAAGTGCTGCAGGAGTCGTGGTGGCAGGAGGCGGGCGCCATAGAAAGAAGGTGGGGCTGAAACCTGCCTCTCTCCGCTGAGTCTCACGCAGCTGCCCAGTCATGTGGTGTCCGCCTCAGCCAGAGACCCTGATCCCCTTTGAGACAGAGCAGCCCACTTCCCCCAAGTGTTGGGCTTTGGAGGCGTCTGTTCCACCTCACAGCCAGTGCTCTCTAAACAGGCAGCATGGAACGCGCCCGCCTTTGAGGAAATCCACCCCACAAATGCCCTGTCTGCAACCAGCCATCTTAAAGGGGAAGCGCTCAGACCTTTCCGGGGGCCTGGCAGCTCCATGCTGATGCAGATGTTGGCGGGGGCTTCTGAATAAACACGTCCCAGAAAGCACCAGAGATTGGAGTAGCTGCATGTGATGCAGCCTTTGAACAGGCCTGCCCTGGGCCCGAGGGCCTTTCTCCTGAGCTTGTTTTCTTGTCTCGCTCCCTTCACACTGGACTTGATCCCGAGATGACAAACGTGCTCCCGGCAAGGCCAAGCGAGAGGAGCCCATCCCCTCTGAAGGGTTAGGCCCTGGTCACTCGGAGCACTGATTTATCTCGCCTTGCGTGCAGGGCTTTCGATGGGCTGCAGCAGTGATGAAATCATGAGACCTAGAAAGGAGCGAGCCGAGCAAGCTGTTCTCCAGCTGCCGCAGCTCATTGTTCTCCACTCCGGCTCCCTTCTTCTCGGCGTTTATTTATTTATTTATTTATTAATCCACTCAGATAAACATGAATGAGACGATTCCAGGATGTGATTTCCCTGGCGGGAGAAGAGCACTGAAGTATAAGCCCCCTGGTTTTTTTTGGAGCGCGTGACTCCCAGGGTTTCTTGTGGGAAAATGACAGAAGCAAAAATCTGTTTCCCATTAGCACGCGCGCGGCTGTTACGGTCACTCTCTTCTCTTCCTCGCGCCCGTCATTTGCTGATCTTTCCCAGAACCCGTGTGCTCGGGACCAGTTCTCCCCACCAAGAACCAGGGCCCTGTGAACCGGTTCCCCCACACCAGTGCAGGGTGAAACACTCTCCCTTTCCTCTCCCTCCGGGGACCCGAGGTACACAGGCCATTTGTTCTCAGGATATGCTACTGCTGTAATATAAAAAGTGCAGTCCAGCTCCTACTTTAAATGAGAATTTACCCTCATTTGGAGATTCTGGCTCCACCAGCCAGGAAGCGGGCAAGGAAACAATCCAGCCAACCTTGGTCTGGTTCTTTCTTCTTTTTTTTGATGACTTGCAGTTAGATCATAGCTGGAATTAGAAAAGGAAAAACTCCATTGGGTTTTCCCGATGACAGCAAATAGGCCGTTTCCTACTCCGCTCTCCTTAGTCCTTTCCAGTGTTTCGGGAACAAAGCACAGCAATTACTTGTTTCTTAATCCGATTTATGATCAAAATTACCGATTCACAGAAGAATTCTGTTCAGCGTTGTTTTTCAATATGATCTCACTCATCACCTCTAAGGTTCTGATTTTAATCATGGATATTTTTAGTAAAAGCCATGGACGGGTCACTGGCAAGAAACAAAAAATCACTGCCCATGACTTGTCCATGACTTAGGCTATGTCTTCACTACAGCAGTAGGTCGATTTCCCTTAAGTCGATTTTTTAAAGCAGACTGTATAGAGTCGATTTTCTGCGTCCCCACTAAGCACAGCAAGTCGGCGGTGTCTGTCCCCACAACTGTGGCAAGCGTCGACATAGGGAGTGTTACACTGTGGGTAGATATCCCACCGGGCGGGCACAGAGGGTCCGCGGAGCTGCTCGGGCGGGCGGGGGGGTGTGTCCACGGGGCTGCTCGGGCGGGCGGGGGTGGTGGTCCGTGGAGCTGCTCGGGCGGGGGGGAGGGGTCCGGCGTGGAGCTAGCTGCTCGGACGGGCGGGGGGGGGGGGGGGAGCCGGCACGAGGCTGCTCGGGCGGGCGGGGGGGGGGGGGGTCCGTGGAGCTGCTCGGGTGGGGGGGAGGGGTCCGGCGCGGAGCTAGCTGCTCGGGTGGGTGGGGGGGTGGTCCGCGGGGCTGCTCGGGCGGGCACGGGGGGGGTCCGCGGGGCTGCTCAGGCGGGCACGGGGGGGGGGGGTCCGCGGGGCTGCTTGGGCGGGCGGGGGGGTCCGCGGAGCTGCTCCAAGTGGTGGCTGGTCCCCTGGGGAGCAAACGGACATTGTGGAAGGTCGGAGGCTAGTTGTCACATGCATCCTCACTAGTTCACAGTCGACCCAGAGAGGTCGATTTCAGCTACTCCTCTGGTTAGGGAGGAGTACAGAAGTCGATTTTTAGGTCCCTTTAAATCGACTCAAATGGCATGTGAGGACGGGTACAGGTTTATATCGACTTAACGTCACTAAAGTCGACGTTAAGCCCTAGTGGGGACCAGCCCATAGACCATAAACACCCCTGACTGACTCTTAGGGGGGGAGCACTGCTGTGAGGGGGACACTGGGGGGGGGGGGGAGTCCATGGCACCAGCTGCAGGGGGAGCCCCGGGACCTGTTGCTACTCCTGCCGCCCCCTGCAGGAAAGTCCCGGGGGCCCGCTGCCCATCCGGCGCAGCCTGGTGGGGAGGGAAGCCCCAGGGGGCCAGCAGCTGTTCTGGCCACCACGGGGGGGGGGGGGGGGGGAAGCTTTTGAGCCAGCCGCTGAGTTCTGGCTGCTCCTGCGCCCCTCCTCCCCTGGAACGGCTGCTCAGGTGGTCCCCGGGGCCAGCCACATCTGCTGCTGCTTGTGCAGTCCCTGGGGCCAGCTGCTGGGGGCTTCCAGAGCAGTGGGTGGTGCAGCTGGCTACAGGGGTATCCGAGCAGCTGCTCCAGCAGCGGCCAGTGTGGCTGCTCGAGCGACCCTGGGGTCAGCCACACCAGCCCCTACGGCAGTCACAGGAAGTCACGAAATCCGTGACTTCCGCAGCCTCTGTGACAAACGGAGCCTTAATCGAGTCATCTGGTACAGACTTGGTGGTGGAGAGACACCGATTATCTCCTTAGGCTGCACTTTGCAAAGCACTCCCTCGTGAGCACCTCCGATTTCAAAAGTGAAGCAGTGAGGGGCGCAGTCCGGAGGGGCTGCCTTGAGGCGATGGGACAGGTGGTGCAGGGAAGGGCCGCCAAGCAACGCTTTGAGTCAGTATGGAACAAGTGCCTTAGCATAAGAGCACTGTCTTTTGAGTGAGACCTAAAGTGGATGTTCCTGGATGCCTTTGACCAGTGGAGATCCTGCGGGATTTCCCACGAGCCAGTTCTATTCCACTGACCTAAAATGATCCTGGCAGTTTCCATTGCATGGGACATTCTTCTTCACTTCCGTGTCCTAAATGGCTTTGTTCTGCTCTTGTATTCTATCCCAGACGTTGCTATGTTTCAGGGGTCAGTGATGCATGATCTATATATTATTATATATTTCGGTAGTGCAGAAAAACCCCAGTCATGGGCCAAGATTGATCATAGGGTGTTAAACTCAATGCTATTCCCGACTCTAGTGTAACTGGAGAATACTGTAGTAGCTTTTCTTAATAAGAAGTTCCTATAGGTGAAACGTGAGGTTTATAAAAGAGACAGACAGGGCTGACTGATCATGGAAATTCTCCTTTATCCACAGTGCACCCGTTCAGGAGAATTCATGTTCTAGCTCAGATATCATCAGGAGTTTCTGAGTGCAGCTCAGTGACATGTGGGAAGTTCCTACATGGTCCCAGCTTTGTTATATGGCAGATTCTGGTAGCGTGCCCATCACCATGGCATCTGAGCTCCTTATGAGGCAGCTTGCCTTAGGAATTAAATGCCTTTATGACTATGGCTTTAACTCATTAGTGGGTCACAATATGGTTTGCTACTTAGGAGACTGACTTTCAAGGACTCAGGTCTCAGGTCTTTGAGGTAGAATGAGTATGAGGGCTCTTTCAATATTGACCGACCCATGGATGGAAGGTGGTGTTGTTATGGTTATTTTCATTGAGAACCCTGGATGGAGTCTGTCCCAGATCCTTTCAATACTTGTGATTTCCTCAAAATTCTGGCATTCTTTCGCTTTGTTTTGAAGGGGCCTTGACGTCTGGATCGGATTCAATGATTTTGCAAGTGCTGGAGCTCAGCAGCGGGGTGAAGGATTTAATCTGGAGAGCTGTCAGAACTGGCTGCCGGGAGAACCCCATCCATCAAACGCTGACCACTGTGTCCGGATGGGCCCGACGGGCCAGTGCAACACCGACCTGTGCATGGCCAAGCACAGCTATGTGTGCGAGTACAAGCCAAAAGGTGGGTTCTCCCCCTGCCCGGCTCTGGGGTTCTGGTTGGAGGTGTTCTCCGCACCTGGGATCTGATTGGAGGTGGATGTATTTATCATCAATTCCTGGCATGTGTCCTCGTTGTTTTTCTGGTTAATCATCATCTTTGTTAGATGGAAGTTGGGAATTTCCAAATGTTCTGGAGATACACGAATGTTCTGTAAAGTCCCCAGAAGGAAGGCAGAATGGGCCAAATGGCCTATTTTATTGCCACCTATAATATTTGAGCGTGCACCAGTTTGGAAGCACAGATATCAGGCTTGAGGGCATAGATTGGTCATTGCGCCCTTCAAGTCTGAGCTAGTAAGTAGGACAACCCGTTGATTTGTAATTCAGACACGACTAGCAGTCCTAGGAGAAGAGCCAACTGACTCGCCAGAAAGTCGTGTTTCTGTTGTAGGGTTTTGAAGCAGGAAACTTGCACATCGATGGAGCCGCAGCCCAGCCCGCTAACCCTTCCCGAATGTCTAAAACGTTCTCCTAAAATACGCCCATACTAAGTTATCACCCAAAGACGTTGCCTCATGTTCTTAACAAAACACACGAAGCGTATCTTGGAGAAAGATGCTCTCGGGCCGTGGGTCTTGAAGTGTTTAGTCCCCCTATATCACGACAAACTCCCTCTCATTGCTGGGAAGTTAGGGAAGAAGACCGAACAACACATGGCTGCACCATGCTCTTTTTCATTCTTTGTTCTTTTTCTGTGCTCACTGTGTGTGCAGCACCCCAATTTTCTCAGCCTGGAAAGGGGGGGCATTTTACACCTGCATTTCCTGTGATTTTATTGGCTATTTCTTGCAGTTTGTACGTCTACACTGCAGTAAAAGAACCACGGCAGCAAGTCTCAGAGCCCGGCTCACCTGACTCAGGCTCACGGGGCTCACGCTGCAGCCCGAGCTTTGAGACCTTCCCTGCTCGCAGGGTCTCTGGGCCCAGGCTCCAGCCCAAACCCGAATGTCTACGCTGCTATTGTAACCCCACTGCCCCAGCCCGAGTCGGCTGACTCTGAGCCCTGCTGCTGCAGGTGGTGGTGTGTGGTGCAGACGTAGCCTGAGGGGTTAGCTGAATAAAGAAAAGAGGTGGAGCGTAAGTGAGGGTTAGCGACACTTCTGGGTCAGCATTGACCAGCTACATTGAGATTAAAAAGGTGGTAAGCTGCGTCTACACTAGGCAAAAGTCAGGGTCAGCTGACCTCGACCTCCTTTCCTAATCTAGAAATATCCCCAACATCTGCTGGCACAGAGAACTCTCTGCCCCCTCCCTGACGTGGTACGTCTGTGCCCCAGCCTGGGATGGAAAGTAATGCCGGGATGCACGGGGTTACCTTCTCTGAGCTCACCAGGCCTGGTTCCGCTCCTGTCTCTCCTGGAGTTTCCAGCGTTGTGGGCACTGCGGCGAGGCTGCCTTCCTTTCCTGCACCCGCCGTCCAACCCGTCTGCTACAGCTGCCAATGTTTCCCCCATTTGCAGAGCCACGGTCGGCTTCCCTGAAGTTCAGCAACATGCTGGAGACCCGGGGCCCAGCTTTGGATGTGCCAGGGCCAAAGCTGGATGCTGCATTGGTTAAAATAAAAATAAATAAAAATAAATGGAGATATACCAATCTCCTAGAACTGGAAAGACCTTGAAGGTCATCGAGTCCAGTCCCCTGCCTACACTAGCAGGATTGAGTACTGTCCCCTGACAGATTTTTTGCCCCAGATCCCTAAATGGCCCCCTCAAGGATTGAACTCACAACCCTGGTTTTAGCAGGCCAATGCTCAAACCACTGAGCTATCCCTCCCCCCCTGGCATAAGCTGGGTACCTGGCCGCCTAAGGTGCCACCTTTCGGGGTGACTCTGAGTGGAGAGCCCTCTGCGGAAAGAAACCATCTTACCAGAAGAACCCACCCTCCTCCAGCATAGGGGAAAAAAACCCACCCAGCCTCCAATCCCACAGGCAGGAGGAGGAAGCAGACTGGCTGGAAGACAAATTCCTCACCCCCGGGAGAGGGAGGGGAAGACAGAGGGGGAAGTTGGGAATAAGAAAGGGAATAAAGATGGGAGGGGGCTCAGATAAAGTGTAAGGTAAAGAGAAGAGGGGACACACCCTGACCATGAAGAGAGGTCCCAATGCTCACTGTTCACCGAGACGGTACCTCAATGCCTGCCCTGATTATGAGCAAGCCTGAGCGAGGTGAGGTTATTTTGATGGAAACCAGGTGGCTTTGGCTGCGTTTTACATGGCGTTTTGGGGGCTGTATATACCCCAAAATTCGAAGCAAACCTCAGGGCGTGAACCCCGTGTGAAGGAGGACGGGCCGAGGTTGCAGGATTCCCAGAAGCCGAAGCCGCTGATGGTTGCGCGGCTCTGTCGTCGTGCTGGGAACGCTGCAAACATTAATTACACAAGCTGGGAAGGGACTCAAAACCACAGCGTGGGGAGAAAGGTATCTGAATCATAATCGCAGCTGCCTCCCCCCCAGAATGGAGGAATCATGTGACCTGAACTGGTCCAAAACCCATTTTGTAATTCCCCCTGTGATGGGTGTTACCGTTCCGATCGGGGATGTGATCTAGCGCCAGCGGGGCCGAGGTACAAGCACAGGCCTTGCTGACTCTCACTGGCGTTGCCTAATGCTTCCCTTGAAAACAGGAATTCTCTTGAATGCCGAAAACTTTTACGTGGGCGACCCTGCGTTTGACACACCCGGGTCTGTGAGATACGTCACAAGAGAGGCATCGCTGCCGGCTCCATCGGACACTGTGGAGGTAAGAAGAGCTCACGTCCCAGCCCTGTGGAGGGAGCTCCATGAGCCGTGTGGCAAGGTGAAGGCATTGGGTTTTGTTTTCCAGACGATGGTGTTCCCCAGTTTGGCGTTTCAGCGGGAAGCATTTTTAACGGCCCTTGAGTTTGTGACTCAAGACCTGCAGCGGTCTATTCACGTGAGGTTTCAGGTGCACAGACCAACACGCGGAGAAGGTACAATATCTCTCTTTCCCTGATTCCAAATTCTTTTAAAGGTGACCCACAATAGGTTTGTGGCCTTTCCTCTTCTTTTGAAAGGAGACCCCAGAGAGGCTTTATGGTGGTTAGTATTTTTAATCTCGAGAAATCTCAGGTAGGGGCTCGTCTTCCCTGGTTTTGCTGGGGGACATCCCGGGGGCATCTCTGTGCATGTGTATCGGGAGCTCTCGCCCTTCGATTGGAGGGTCGAATCTTTAACACAGTCGCCTGCTCCTCAAAATCTGTGTTGGGCATTGGTCTTAAACTGACAGAACAAAGACCCTTCCCCTCGTCATGGCTACGGCTTCCCACCTCTTTGGTTCTGGGATGCTGGTAGCGTCACTCACTCTCTGGTCCCGCGGCACCTCCTGGGCCGGATAGGACCTCAGTATCTGAAGCAGACAAGTGAGAAACCGCCCCACTCCTCACACAACAACCAATGGAGCCGCTCCGGCCTCTCCAAACCCCAGAGCAGCAAAAATATGGGCCAGGCCTCCAGAGTTCTTTGGTCTCCTGCACTGGCAGGGAGGCTCCCGCTTGTGAATGAGGAGAGGCACTCTAGACCAGGCCTCAATGATTAGAGCCCAGGCGGACTGAAGCTCTAAATTATGGAGACACCCAGGAGTCCTCCAGGACTCTAACCATAGAGATCCTGCCTGCAGGATAGCGCCCAACCCACATGGGATAGAGCAGTGGGCAAATGTGAGGGAGAGACAAACAGACACGCTATGGCTATGGGCTGGTTATGTGGGGAATATTCTTCTCCAAGAGTCTAGGGTTAGCGTGTATGTTGGGTGGGGCGGGGAGGGGGGGATGAGGTGAGGAGAAGCTAGGAGGAGAGGGGGAGAGGAACCAGGACACCGATGGGGAAGATGGAACCAGTCAGAGAAAGGGGATAGGTGAGGAAACGCAAGGAAGGATTTGCAGTAGAGGAGTCGTCACAGAGGAAGTATCTCTGGACAGAAGAGGGGATTTATGCAAAAGAGATAATGACTATTCATCAACTATATCAACCAGGACATTACATCATTAGCATACAGTCTGCAGCTTTCGGCACCTCCCCCCGGCACAGGTGTGGCACAAGCCCATTTGCTTTCCTCTTTAATATCCAGGTGGCTCTCTGGATTATTCAGAATGCACCATTTCCTGTGAGCCCCAGAGGGAAACAATGCTGATTCCCAGACCAAGACACGGAACAGCATTGGGAAAGGCCTAGGGTGCTGCACAAATCCCCTTTCTGTGCATTCTCCTCCTGTCTGCCTCACAAACAGTCAGCACTCTCTGGACAAGCATCCTCTGTAACACCCAGGCACTTCAATGGTGGGACAGTTTGTAGGGGAGATTACTCTGTGGCTGCTGGAATGAAAATAGATGCTGCAAATTCTGCAGAGCTGGTTCATACAGTAACTAAGTCAGTGAAGTTGCCCTAACTTTCACCAGGTCTGGATTTGGTCCAAGGTTGAAGCTGTAGGATGATATTTCTTATAATGGATTCCAAAGGCTTCCTTAAGGAATTGTTGCATGTCATGAAGTATGAAGACTAACCAGATCGTGGGCAGAAATAAATTCACCTTCTGCATTATTTCTTTCTACTTGAGAATGCAGAAAATGTCACACCATGATGGATTCTGCTCCATCTAGTCCCAAAAGTTAACAGGGGAGAAAATGTCTTCCTGACTGTGAAACATGACTGTGAAAAATTAGCTGTTAGCACTCAAGAAAGAGATCTTGGAGTCATTGTGGATTGTTCTCTGAAATCATCAATGTGCAGCGGCAGTCAAAAAAGCAAACAGAATGTTGGGACTCAAGAAAGGAATAGATAATAATGTATATAATCTAGATAATAATAAGACAAAAGTATATTTCCTCTATATAAATCCATGGTACGCCAACATCTTGAATACTGCATGCAGATGTGGTCGCCCCGTCTCAAAAAAGATATATTGGAATTGGAAAAGGCTCAGAAAAGGGAAACAAAAATGATTATAGACAAAAAGGAGTATAGAACAGCTTCCGTATGAGGAAAAATTAATCAGACTGGAACTTTTCAGCTTGGAAAAGAGGCGACTAAGGGGGATATGGTAGAGGTCTATAAAATCATGACTGGTGTGGAGAAAGTAAATAAGGAAGTGTTGTTTACTCCTTCTCATAATACAAGAACAAGGGGCCACCAAATGAAATTAATAGGTAGCAGGTAGCAGACAATAGAGCATCCTTATAATTTTGGCTGCAGGGGGATGAATAGTATGGTGTCACAGGCCTTTTCCATGAGTCTCAGTGCAACTGTGCAAAAGTTGCAATTGAAGATTTGATGCAGTCACACCGTTCACAGTTGTGAAAAAAATGATACTTTGACATTGGAAAATTGATATTCTGACATCTAAGCACTAACTTGTGAAAACTAACGATGCGTTTTCACTGTCAAAGCCAGCTCTGCTTAAAAATATGGGTCTGCTTTTGCTTAGAAATAGCTCTAAAATTGGAAAGGGATCATTTTTTTCCCTGCGTACTGTGCAATCTTAATGAAATTTTCCACTAACATGGTCAATTTTTGGCCCAAAGAGTAAATGCAGTTGATTGACATTTTCAAATTCATGGAAAAATGTGAGAAAACCTTCAATTTTGCGTATCTGGGGATTTTATTCTTAATTTAATTCTACACAAGTATGTGCCTGAGCTATCAGATTTGTTCTTTCCTCCCGCCTTCCAGGTTACAAGGAGGAAAAAAACGCTACATATCCATTACGCACTTCTCAGGATATTGGGAACTGGACACTACTTGAATGCCCTGCTGGTTTCCAGTGGTGTCACTTGACTAACACATGTTTGTCGCTAAGCAGTTGCTGCAGCCCAGTGGAATGTGCCAATGATTCCATCACCAATAGCACCAACTCTCTTTCTTGGCACAATGAAAGTCAGCTCAGCTATAAACTCCTCAAAGAGTTTCTCTTCACTATACCAGCTAACACCTCTGCTCTGTATCTGGTAAGTGTAAATTAACTGGTATAACCAGAGTGGGGACAGGGCTATTTTCCTTGGGTACTGAACTGTGGGTCCAACCTGTGTGGCAGGTATTATTCCCATTTTACAGATGGGGAAGTTGAGGCACAGAGCCATAAAGTGACTTATTCATGATCACATAGCTGGTAAGTGGCAGAATCCAGTCTAGAACCCAGGAGTTGTGACTCCCACTTCCTTCCTCTAAGCACTCCCCCAGTAATGTGTTGCAACAATAAAGTGGACGGAAGGGTCAGTTTTCAAAGCTTTGTGCAAGATTTTAACAGGGCCACGCTCATTGTATTGAACAAGAAGGTTGAACTGTAGAATAAAACTGATGTTTATCTCAGTTTACAGCACACCCAATTCATATCCGCAAAGAGGGTAGCATTTTAAGAAAGCTCCCTGAGCTACTGGATTTGCTGTGGTCTTTATCATGGCTGTAAATCCAATGATAAACTTTCTCACCTGCCCAAATCCAGGAATGGGGATGGGGATGGCGGTGGCTGCTGAGAATTTAAACCACAGAATAAAAATAATCTCTGTTCTTTCATAGGTGATGTTTAAAGGGGAAGATACCTTTGTCAGGCCTAAGGATGTCTTCGCCATCCAGCACGATGCAGCGCCAGGCTTGTTCCTCCGGTGCCAGCCAAGTACAATATCCCCTTACAGAATGAACTACTTAAGCACAAATTCTTCTGACTGGGTGCCCAGCTTGTCTGCCAACCTCCCTGGTGCAATCTGGAAGAATGACACCGTGTGCTTTCTCAGGGTCCTCTCTGCCACAGAACAAGTAACGCCACTTATCAGTCAACACAATCCCGGGCTGGAGCGTCACGGCCTCTACTCCGTGAAAGCCACGGTAGACAACGGAGTCTTTAGTACCAACTTATCTTGCAGTTTCTGGGTCACTTCTCCGGTGTCAGGCCTCCGTGTCATTTACCCCCCTGCTCACAGTGGCAAAGTCTATGTGCCAACGAACCACTCCTCGCTGGTGGTGAAGATCTCCTCAGGGGTGAACGCGACGGCAAGCTGGCTTGGCGAGAACCGTACCTTCCCCTTCGAAGGGGCATGCCCACTAGCCATCGTTCCACTGACAGCAGACTGCACCCGGGAAACCAACGACACCTGGTTCTCGGTGGTCAAGCTGAGTGGTGGTGGGGAGGGCGTGGGCACCATGCTGCTCATGGTGGAAAACTCGGTGAGCTCCCAGAACATCACGGTCCAAGTGAAAGTGGAGGAGCCCATTAGAGGACTCAGAGCGACCCCTGACCCGGAAACCAGAGTCTTGCTCAACACCCGCGTGGTGAGTCGTCGCCCTGTTGTTAAATTATTAATAATATTTTCATCGCGGCCTTTAATGCGAGTGCTTTGGGTTTGGGACACAGCCCCGACGTAAGCAAGGTGGATCTCAACTGCATCTCCATGCCATCCTGCCCCATTTTATGCACGTCAGATAGGGCCTTTGATCCCCTGGCAAGCTGTCAACACAGCCCCTCACTGGGGAAGATGTGGATGCCCCTGAATTGGGCGTGTTAACCTCCTGATGTCGACCTTAAATAGCCCAGCATTAGGGTAGGAGAATGTTCCCTGATAGGAGAATGTTAACGCGCCGTTCCTTTCCTTGCTCCCCTAAATTGCCCAAATGACCAGGTGCATTGCGGAAGGTCAGGGTTCATGTTCCTCTGACTTCCTTTTGAAGCTCTGATTTGCTATCTCATCCACCTGCCAGCTGGAGCTCTTTATACTTTCTTTGTCCACCAAAGTCCTGTAATTATCCTGGTGTCTTCAGTCCTTTTCTCCACCCCTCTCTCCCCAGTGCAAAGTTAAACTGGGGAATGGCTCTTTGGTAACTACCCGTCGGATCTGTCAAATGCTCTGTTTTAATCTGTGGCTGCTTAATGGCAGAAAATATGCAAGTCTGTGCCTGCAGTGCCTTTCAGTCTCACCTTCACCCGCTGGTCTCTGCGGCTGTCAGGTTAAGAAGTCTGATTGTGCTAATGAGACATGTTATAGAGGTGCAGGAATCCAACCCCGGCCTGCCAAGTGCAGCTGGATCTGCTTAGGCTTTGGGTCAGGTATTTCCTAGTGACAAGGGTCAGAGGTTCAGTTTAGCAAAGCAGCCAAAGTGTGGCAGCATCTGCAAAGTTATCTGAGCCTCTTGGAGCAGGAAGGAAGCATGATCTTGTGAACAGATCTGCAGGGAAGAGGGGTGATCAGGAGACCTGGGTTCTGGTCCCAGCTGTGTCACTGATGTGCCCAGTAAAGCATCAGTCTCTCATTGCCTGAATTTTCCCATCTGTACAAGGAGGCTAAGGCTGCTCACCCACATCTGTAAATTGCTCTGAAACCTGTGTTTGAAAAGGGCTCACTACTGTTCTCTGGAAAAACAGGTTTTCTAGAACATCCCATTAAGTGGGACTCTTCTTTTTTAAGGCAGGATAGCAGTGGGGAAGACTCAACAGCAAACTAATTTAGACTGTGAATTTTTTGGGGCAAGGCTCTGGTCTGCTCTTGTATGTGTTATAAGAACCATGCTTCCCTACGGAGCTGTAGGCTGGGATTTCAGTCAAATTTACCCCCACCTCCCCAACTTCCACTGACTTTTCGTGGGATTAGGGTACATCCGTCCTGAAACCCCTTGGAACGTCCCAGGCATAAGAGCTAGTATTAGGAAAGACTACTTTGAAATTACCTTGAAAGGAAACCCAGTAGTCCCAGTGTGGTTATTATTCCCCCAGCCGTGTTTCTTCCCCTCTCTCTTGCTTCTCTATTTGGAGACTTGTAAATTTGATTGAACTAGTGGCAATAAATAGGATTTCAGGCTCCCTCAGTGCCCACCGGAAGCTGGAGAGAGAAAGATATCTGACCACCTGAGGAAGGGAGATTAACTTGGACTACAAAAGTGCTAAAGGGACTAAAAACGGAATCCCCCAAAACACAGTAACTAAAAGGCAGAGTCTGAAGGATGCAGAAACCGTTTCTTGTCCTCTCAGCGGCTGTCAGGGAATCTTGAACTAGCCTGTAAGATTGAATCTGTTCCATCTCCTGCTCAGGTGGGAAGTGCTGTCGGTGCTTCTCTCATGGCCTAGTGTGGACGTTCTCAATGGGGGCCTGGTGCCCCCTGGGGGGGCCGCGAGCAGGTTTCAGGGGGTCCTCCAAAATAAACCAGACAGCAAGCTCGGCGTTAGACTCGCTGGGGCCCAGGGCAGAAAGCTGAAGCCCGAGCCCCGCAGTGCGGAGCTGAAACTGAAACCCGAGCAACTTAGCTTCACGAGGCCCCCTCTGTGGGTTGGGGCCCAGGGCAATTGCCCTGCTTGCTACCCCCTAACCTCAGCTCTGGCTTTTAATCTCCCGGATATGCAGAAAAACAGTTGCTGTGGCAAGAGGGTGCCGTGGAGCTTTTAGAGCATGTTGGGGGGGCGGGGGAGGGAAGGACCTCAGAAAAGAAAGGGATGAGAACCCCTGGTCTAGTGTAAGGTGTCTTGGTACCTTTCAGAGCTACGTCCCGGTGATGGAGGCCGGGTCGGATGCGACTTTCAGATGGACGGTAGACGACAAGCCATCTTTCACTTTTTACAACGTCGTCTTCAACGTCATCTACCAAAGCCCGGCGGTGTACAAGCTCTCGGTAAGACCAGGCCTCTCCCCCGGCACCATTTCAGGTCTGCGTTTCCATTGGGTTCCCCCAGCTGAAAAAGGAAAAGCAGCAGTTTGATGAGGCGGCCGAGATTTCTGCCAACGCGCTGCCCCAGCCGCAAGCCAATTGGTAACGCAGGCTGTGCACTGCGGCTGCCTGAAGAGGTTTTCACTGCGTTTGCAAAGCTGCTTAGTCTTGAGTTTTGTTCTGTGTTTCTCTTGCAAAGGAAAATGGCGAGAGCTTCCCCTTGTGTCCTCCACTCCACTGCTCTCTTCCCTTCCCCTCTCCCTCTTTCCTCTCCTTCGCTCTTCTTCTTCCCTTCTGTCCTTTGCTTTCTCCCCTTTTCCTTTTCTCTTCCTTTGTCTCTATTATCTCCAGGTCTCTCCTCTGCCCATTTTCTTCCTCCCCTGCTGTCCATTCTCCTCCCATGTTGCTTTGCTCCTCTCTCCCAGTTTTCACAGTTCCTCTTGTTCCCCTGTTCTGATCGTTCCTCTCTTTCTTCTCACCCCCCTCCAGCTTTGCCGCAGACCCTCCGCTCTCCTCCATCCCTGCCCTGTCCCATTAGACATGCTGATGCTGCACTTTGCACGTTGCATCCTGCGACCTCTGTCGTGTCTGGAGCTGCACACCTGCCGCTGCCGCTGCTCCATTAGTGGCCGTGCACAGCCGCTGGAGGCAGCTTGCTAGCAGCAGGGCTCAGACCGAGCCAGCGAATGAACGAGTGGTACGTTCAGGACTGGAAGAGTCTCCTGGGTCGTGTGGACTTGTTGAGTTCCAAGGCAGAAATTCCTCTCCCCGACTCCAGAATCCAGTTCCACCTTGAACAGACCTAGCAGAGGAGCCGTGACAGCTCCACTGGGAAGATTATTTGTGACTTTGTGGTCATGGACGCGTTCCCGTTTGAATGGGCCTCTTCCGACAGCCTGTTACTCCGGCTTTCTGCCGCCTTTTCCTTTCGTAGCTCCCCCTACCCCCTTCACACTTATTTGCCAGCGCTCCTCTGAGCTGCTCCGGCCCTGTCCTTTCCCTCTCCCCGGTCCCTTTCAGTGTTTTCCCCTGGCCTCTCTCTGGTTTATTGGAGTCTCGCAGCTGGCAGTGCCTCCTCCTGGCTGCTCTGGGGATTAGCTCTTTCCAGGTCCGGGGTCCCCTTCTGCTGCGCGCTGCATGCGCTCCTGATGCTCAGTCTCTGTAAGTGGGGGCTTGTTCTTCATGATTTGGCTTTCTGACCAGGTCACTGCACGTGTTTCCCCCCTCTGGGGTATCAAAGTCTTTCTAAGTCTCTATCCACACTAGCCATCTCAGGCAGTCTGCCCACTCACTGCCCCATGGTGCCTCTCCCTTGGGTGCTGGCAGGGGCCTTCTCCTCAGCAACCAAGGTCTGCCCTATCCCCTGAGTTTTTCCCACCTTTCTGGCTGTCCCTCCCAAACTCCCTTCTCTCAGGGAGTAGCTGTAGACTTCCCTTTGGAGTCCCAACCACACCTCCCTTCCCCCTGTTGCCTGTCCCTTAGCTTTATCTAAGCCCCGCCTATTCCCTCACAGATGAGCCTGCTTCCAATTAGTAGCCTCCTCCTTGCCTAAATCGCTCCCCTGTTTGACCCTTAATTGGCTGATTGGACCCGCTTGGCCTAATTCAGCTCTCTCCGGGCCCGTTTGGGGAGACACCCCGCCCCAGCCCAGTGTCCCTTTAGCACAGGGACACCCAGATCCCTCCTTGCTGCTGTACTCCCAGGAGTGGGGAGCGTGGTGAGGTGACCTCCGAGCCATTCCCTTTGTCCTGCCTGTCCCTCACAGCTCACAGCGTCCAACCACGTCAGCAATGTCACCGTTGATTACAACGTCACCGTGGAGAAGATGAACAGGATGAAGGACCTGACTGTGTCCGAGATCCCGCTGGTCCTCCCTCAGAACATGACTGTGGAGCTCACCGCCAGGGTACAGATCGACTCGGCGGTGGACGCCGCCTTCTTGTGAGTCCTCTGCAAGCTGCCCAGACTTAGGGTCGCACTGTGCACAGCTCAGGGGCTGATTTCACACCTGAGGGCTAATTGATTTCAAATGGGTATTAGGCCTAATTCGCAGGCTCTAGCTTATTCTTTCCTCCGTGCTCATTCAAGGCAAATTCCTATTGAAGTCCCCGAGTGAGGCCTTTGCTAGGTGACCCTTCGTTTGGCTCTGCCTTTGTTCCTCACCTGCTCAGAAGAAAATCATCACAGAACTCCCTGTGCAGTGCCTCTCCGCTCCTATGGGGTGTGGTTTGGCTCTAGGGAAGGACATGCTGGTGTTTGTAATGCCAGGTTTTGGGATCAGGAGCTGAGTGGTGGTTAACCTGAGCAGGACCTGGTAAAGAAATCTAAACACAGTGCTACCATAACAACAAATCTAGTATTTACACAGAGATGGATTTTCATAGGAGGGTAGCCTCCCAGCGTTCCCTTTGGTTTCATCCGGGGTAGTGTGTGCTCAGTGTTTCTGGAGGCCAGTCCCATAATGCCTTTCTTCCCCAACACTTTCTCTTTGGTTGTTTAGAGGCGACTCCTTCCCTCTCTCTAACTGCCACCATACTCCTGTCACCGTGGCACTGCGATGGAATTAGAACAGCTCGGGGTGTGATACTCAGTAGTACCTTTTGCGGTAGCTCCCTTGGTAACCACAGTGTTGTGGCTGTAGCAGAACCCTGGGAATGACACTGGGAGTGCTTACGGGATTGCAGGTGGGATCCTGAGATGCTCCAAAAACAGCTTCGGTTTCACTATGTAACAACCAGCTCCTGCCCTGAGTGTCTGATCTGCTTTCCTCTCCCCAGGTGGGATTTTGGAGATGGTGGTCATGAAATTTACCAGTTTAAACCTCCATATAATGAGTCTTTCCTCGTTCCCGATCCCAGTGTCCATCAGGTTGTGATCGAGCACAACATATCATACACCTATCAAGTACCAGGTAAGCTCTGTTTGTGAGAGAAGGACTCATGGAGGTTTATTGCACTGGGGTTACAGGGTTCAAGACCTTCAGAAAGTCCTAGCACTTCCACACTAGAATGATTTAGAGGCCTGCGTGTATTGTTAGGCTCTTTCTTGATTGTTGGTGCTGCCGGTCGTTGGCTGTATTAAACAACAGACGAAGCCGTGGCAGAATTAGCATCGAGGAAGGTGCTGATGAACACAGGAGGCAGGACTGGATGATCAGCCATCCTCTCTGACTGTGAGAACCACACAGGCAGTTTAATTTCTCCTCTGGATCGCTGGTTCCAGTCTAACCCAGACGGGAAGTGACCAGAAAGTGTCACCATCCGATAATCTCACTGGATGCGTGTTCACATCATAGAAACTACCCTCCCTCATGGGCACAGGCAGATTTCCTTCTTGGTAGCCAATAGCAGAATGGCCCATGGAGACTGAACTTCCCGCACACCCAGGGTTCGGGTCATGGGTGAGGCATGGGGAGAAGCAGCATCCATAGCCACTGCCCTGTTCATCCACTGTTATGTGAATGAACAGAAAAAAGATCAGTCTCCAGAATTGTCAGGCTGGCCTCTGATATAGGTAGGCCGGCCACACACGCACGTCCTAGTTTCATGCACCCTTAGGGGTAATGGGAAAAAGAAGAGAAAGACAGCGTGTGTGTGGCGCAGAACCAGAGCAGTGTCTACCTGAAATGTTATTGACCTTTCCCAGGCGGCTGTTAAGGCCTGTGGTGGTTGCATGGACCCCTCCAATATAACTGCCCATGTTCTGCTCTCTTCGTCTGCAGGAGAATACACCCTGGTGATTCTAGTGTCCAACAGTTTTGAGAACCTCACCCACCAGATCCCGGTTCACGTCCACACTTACCTGACTGACTTGACTGTAGAAGCAGATGCAGATGTCCTGGTCGTAGGCCGGCCTGTCACCTTCGAAGCCTATCCACTGCCATCCCCCTATGGAGTCTGGTACACCTGGGACTTTGGGGATGGCTGCTCGCTGCCGTTGGAGAGCCAACCTAGAGTGAACCACAGCTATCAGACCAGGGGTGTGTACAACGTCAGCCTGACAGCCAACAACACGATTAGCAGCCTGGAGACACACCGGCGTTATCGTGTCTTTGAAGAGATAACGGGGCTGAGAGTTTCTTCCGACGAGGTGGCAGAACAAGGCACCTCGATATCAGTAAATGCTTCAGTGGAGACAGGGGACAATATCACCTGGATATTTGACATGGGGGATGGGACCAAACTGATGAGCACAGTGCCAGTGGTAGAACATATGTATGAAAAGGATGTCAATTGCTGCACTATTAACGTGACAGCTGTGAATCCCGTGAACTCGGTTTCACAGACTGTGCCTGTCCGAGTATTTGTCCTGGAGGTACTCAAAATAGAGCCTTCCTCTTGCATCCTGGAACACCCCGATGTGCAGTTCACTGCATACGTCTCAGGGAACTCCGAGAACTACATTTTCGACTGGACCTTTGGAGATGGCTCGTCCAACGTCACTGTTTACTGGGACCCCAGGGTGACGCACAACTTCACCCACAGCGGAATCTTTGCTCTCTCGCTGATTCTCTCGAGCAGCGTTAACAAGGCGCACTACTTCACCATCATCTGCGTGGAGCCGGAGATTGTCAACGTCACGCTCCTACCCCACAAGCAGTTTGTGAGGCTTGGCAAAGAGAGCCATTTCCAGGTCAGCGTCATGCCGCGGTACCAGTACCGGTACCACTGGGACTTTGGGACCAACGATTCCACTCGGTCCGGCGGGACTGAAGTGAGTTACACTTACAAGAGCACAGGGGTCTACCTGGTCACAGTGACCGTCTCCAACAACGTCTCATTCAACAATGACACGGCTTTTGTGGAAGTCCAAGAGCCGGTTGGGGTAGCGAAGATTGAATACAACGGGACGAGGGTTTTGGAGCTCAACCAGATCTATCTGTTTTCCGCCAGTGGGAATGGGACCAAAGTGAACTACCGCTGGGACTTGGGGGATGGCTGTAACCAGCTTGGACCGATCATCACCCACTCTTACAACAACACCGGCAACTACACTATCAGCTTGATTGGCTGGAACGATGTAAGCATCAATGAAACCAGGCTCAATCTCACCGTGAAGAGGCGACTTCAAGGGCTTACCATCAATGCCAGCAGGACTGTGGTGCCGCTGAATGGGTCCGTGAGCTTCGTGGCCACTCTCCTAGCCGGCAACGCTAGCCGATATTCCTGGATCCTGTGCGACAGGTGCACACCCATCCAAGGCTCCTACACCATTTCCTACACGTTCCGGTCGGTGGGGACTTTTAATGTCATTGTGACGGCGGAGAATGAGATCAGCTCGCTGCAGGACAGCATCTTTGTCTACGTCTTGGAGCAGATCGAAGGACTGCAGATCGCCAGCAGCCACCTGGTGGAGGATGCCTATTTTCCAACCAACAAAACGCTTCATCTGCAGGCGTGGGTGAGAGACGGGACAAACATCTCTTACAGCTGGATGGTCTGGAAGGACAGCACCCCCGTGCAGACATTCAGTGGGAAGTGCTTCTCCGTGAGCATCCTGGAGGCTGGGAACTACACTATCCATCTGAAAGCCACTAACATGCTGGGAAGCACAGCTGTTAACAGGACAGTGGAGTTCATTGAAAGTATCGGCCTTTTAAAACCTTCTGCCTTCCCCAATCCGGCTGCCATAAACGCCTCTGTTAACATAAGCACCAGCGTAACCAGTGGCACTTGCCTAAAATATACTTGGCACCTGGAAGATGGTTTCTCTCCTGTTACCACTGTACCCTTCCTCATACATTCTTTCCAAAGACCTGGGGCTACAGTGGTCACGGTCACAGCCGAAAACAAGATTGGCTCCACCAATGCATCGGTTGACATCTTTATACAGGAACCCATAGCGGGGTTGAGGATTGGGACTGCAGAGCTGGACTGCAGCTATGTCCCATCGGGCTCCAATATAACCTTCAGTGGTGAACTCGAAAAGGGCACCAACGTGACATGGCTGTGGGAGCTGCCGAAAGGCTTCCAGACTGGACAGACTGTGGCGGTGACCTTCTCTGAGGCAGGCTTTTTCTCCGTCCGTCTGAATGTGTCTAATGACATCAGCTGGGCCGGGGCCAGCAAGACTATCACAGTGCAGGACAGGATTGAAGGGCTGGAGCTTTTGGTGAGCAAGAAGGTGGCGGAGCCTGGGGAACAGATCTCTTTTGTGATCGGCATGTCCTCTGGTTCCTCCGTGAGCTATTCGGTGAACATAAGTGGGGGCTACTCCATGGTGCTCAATGGTTCTAGGTTCACCCACGAGTTCACGGAGAGCGGGGACTACCTCGTGGTGGTGACGGCGTGGAACCAAGTCAGCCTGGAACGCACGCGGGTGCGTATCTCGGTACTGGAAGCCATCCATGACCTAAGGCTTGTGAACTGCTGCGAGCCGGGCATCCCAACGGGAACAAAAAAGACCTTCACCGCCCAGGTTGGGAGTGGCTCCCGGGTGTCGTACTCCTGGCGGTTCTCCTTGCACAAACACCATGACCAAGCCCTGGTCAGCTTGACCGGCCGAAGTGTCTCCTACGCGCCAGCGGCTCCAGGGCGGCTAGAAATTCATCTCAGTGCTTTCAATGACCTGGGGAGTTTGAACCTCACCAGGGTGATCCCAGTCCAAGACCCGATCGTTCAAGTCTCCCTTAAGCCGGTGTTGTCCTTTGTCAACAGGACGGTGTTGTTTGAAGCTTCCGTGCAGCCCAGCGTGTGGCAAGTTGTTTTCAGGTGGAACTTTGGTGATGGCTCCCAAGCGCAAATCACAGAGGTGCCAGCTGCCAACTATTCCTACCTGCAGGCCGGAGATTACCAGGTGGAGGTGAACGCCACCAACCTGATCAGCTTCATGATAGCCCAGCTCACCGTCACCGTCCGAGTCCTGGAGTGCAAGGAGCCGGAGGTGGAGCTAGTCCTGCCGCCGCAGGTCGTCATGAAACGATCCCAGAGGAACTACCTGGAGGCGCAGATCGACCTCCGTGGCTGCGTCAAGTACCAGACCGAGTATCTGTGGGAGATTTACAGAGCACGCAGCTGCCTGCACTTCGATGACGCTGACAGGGTCCTCCTGCCGAGCGTTGACGTCAGCAGGCCCCAGCTGGTCATCCCCAAGCTGGCCCTGGCCGTAGGAAACTATTGCTTCGTCTTCTTCGTCTCCTTTGGGGACACCCCACTGTCCAAGAGCATTTTTGCCAATGTGACTGTGACGCCGAGTAAGCTGGTCCCAATCATCGACGGGGGCTCTTACCGCGTGTGGTCCAACACGCGGGACTTAATCCTGGACGGTGAGAAGTCCTATGACTCTAACCTGGACGACGGTGAACAGACGCCCCTGCTTTACCAGTGGTCCTGCACGTCTTGCTCCAAGGTAAGAGAATCTGCACTGGAAAAGACAGTGATGATTAGTAGCACCTAGAGACCGCAACCAAGGAGCAGGGCACCATTGTGTAGGCGCTGTGTGCACACACAACGCATCTTCGTGTCTGGGTTGGGAAGGCGTAGAGGGAAGCGTTTGTAACAGACTCTCAGTAGGGTCACGAGGGAAGTGGGGGTGGCATAGTAGCCAGCTCAGGAAGATGGCCCGGGATCAGTCGCAGGGGTCCTCGTGATGGCTTATCATGCTATTCCTGTGCACCACCCTGAGCATTTGCAGTGAGCCAAGGAGCTCTCCCTCATCTGCCATTGCAGCTGGCCTCTGGGTAACTTTCCTGGTGTTGCTGCTGCTTTAATCTTCTGACGGCATTACAATGACAGGTACCAATTTACAGTCGAGCAGGCTTGTGTTCTAATCCTGCTCCCATTAGAGTCATTTAAGAACCTTCAGTTTCAGCAGGAGCCAAAGGAAGCTTTTGAAGGATAAGCACAGACAACAGCTGGGTACAGGACACTGTTCCTCTCCGGTTGACACATGGAACCAGTCTTGGCCACCAATAAAAGAGGATCTCCCTTCCGAGTCTCATGGCAAACTCTCGAAGAATATTATCTTGTTGACACCAAGCTGTCTTGTTTATTGAAAGACCTTTTCTTTGGTCTTTTCTAAATGAAATCATATGGAGGTTTGTGCATCAGACTTAGCGTAAATGTAAGCACTCATTTGCCTGCCTTCTGTTAGCATCTGTACAAGATATTTTATACAGAATTAATTTTTAAAAAATGTGGAGGCCAGTAAAAAGAGAGGGGCGTTCCAAGAGTTCTTTACTAACTGGATGGAAAATAGGCTTATGGTACCCTACCCTGCCTCCCCAGCCACAAACCAGGGGGTTGAAATGGGCAATTTATAGCAAGAACTGATTGTGTCTGAAACTGAACATATTGGCTATGGACTCCGGCAACGTGCAGCTGTGCAAAGCAGGGTTTGAATGATTTTTTCTCCTCGCCAGCAGAGCTCGCCTGCCGGGTGCTCTCTGCACTTTAGTGCCGCAGGAGGGGTCATCACCATTTCCAAGGCAATACTCGAAGCGGATGTGGAGTATACGTTCGACCTCAGTGTCTGGAAGACGGGTCTGAATCCTGAGTCTACAAATCAAACCGTACGTACCTCTGGCCTCTCTGTGCTGATGTGTCCACTCCTGGGCACCGGGACAACGCGCAGGGTCACACCCCCCTTTCCAAGCAAAACTCCAGAAAGGACTATGGCTTGCTGGCTTTGGGGATAGCCCCAGCTGTAGGTAGGTCCCGAGTCCTGCTCCTCTCCTGACCCCACTAGGCAGGACAGTAAGGGTATGTCTTCACTACCCGCCAAATCGGCGGCTAGCCATCGATCTTCTGGCGATCAATTTCTTGCGTCTTGTGAAGACGCGAGAAATCGATCGATCGCGGCACCCCCGTCGACTCCGGAACTCCAGCTTGCCGGGAGGCGCAAGCTGGAGTTGACGGGGGAGCGCGCCGCCGACTGCCGCCGCCATGAGGACGGACGGTAAGTCGGCTGCAGATACGCAAACTTCAGCTACGTGATTCACGTAGGTGAAGTTGCGTATCTGCTGTCGATCCCCCTCCCCCCCCCATAGTGGAGACCAGCCCTAACAAACATAACATGGGACTGTAGAGCTTGCTGCTGTCGGCATTAACTGGGGAGGAAGCAGAAAGAGATTGAAGGAGAGATTTGCCTTTGATCCCCGCAGAATCCTAAAGCTCTCACTGTCCATGGCCCTCAGAGGGGGCATAGACCATGTACTCAGTGATGGATACACTAAATTTCCAAGGGGCAGCAGATCGGCTGACAACGGTAAAGTGTTTTGTTGTGTTTCCTCCTGTGGGCCTTTAATTAAGATCACGCTGTCTCTCTCTCTTTGTCTGCATGCGCCATGTTAATAACCTGATCATGCCTGGTTCCAGTTCACAGCAGATCAGAATCTGGATTTTCAGTGGCTGATCTGCCTTAGGGGAATATGAGGATACTACATCCCACGGGGTTCAGCAACGTGCCCAGCAATGTCGTGCCCCAGCCCAGCTTCCACTTAACAGCACCGTGCCCTTTCCAAATTGGCACCGGAGGGGCGAGCTTTCGGAGGGCTGGCACTCGCTTTTGCTATCAATCGTTCCTACCCTTTTTTCCATTTTAAAAAAGAAAAGGGAGGGTTTTTTTAAGGGCATGTTGTTTATGTCAGATTGAACTGAACGCTGTGCGCATCTGCAGTCCGACAGCGCTTATGGCTTATGTCAGAAACATTCATCATGGTGCGTTTGGCAATTAAAAGCTGTAGTTAGTCTGAAAGTGGAAACTCTTACTGCCTGGATTTTTAAACCAAAGCCGGAGGATAAAGAAAAAAAATTAAATTGATAGTCTTTCAAGGACATTCCGTACTATCAGTTTTCCATGCATGAGCGCAAAACAATGAAGCCAGTGTCATAGGAAATGTGCAACGGCTGGAGGAATGAGTGAAGCTTCAATGCTCTTCCCCTTAACGCGGTGGAACGTGTCTCCTCTTTTAACAGCCCGCCATATTAAACAAGGTCTTCATTACTGCCTTTCTTTACATTCAGAATATTCAGGATGCCAGGGCTGAGGCAAACTCCGCACAGTGCTGCTTGGTAGGGGATGAAAGGTGTTTAGGAGAAATATAGAGATAATACTCCACTAGCTAGGGGCTCTGCGGGAATGGGGATTCTCAGGTTCTTCTCCTGTACAGCGCTTTGGAGGAAGGGCATGTTAGAGGTAACCAGCTGGAGGTGGGGAAGTTGAGAGGAAAGTCTGGGACAGCACACGGTCCTGTGGAAAAGCTGGCTCTCCTGCATGGCAGAGCAAAATGCATTTGCTAGCCAGTTGGAGCTGCTGTCCTAGCTTCTTTGATCATCTCTCATGTCTGTCGAGGGCATTTTAAAAATGTATTTAGAAGGCTGAGAGATTATACAAAGTAATGCCATAAAGAATGCCCTGAACAGAGCTCTGCGGGCCCAGGGCCAGATCCTAAGACCCAGCACAAAGGCCCAGACTGAACACTGAGGGTCTCAGCAGGAGCAAGGGAGGAGGATGCTGCTGCAGGACTTGGGCTGACTGCATTCCCCTTCCACTGGGAAGAACGCCCACAGGCCTAGGCAGGCACAGATCCAGGGACTGCCCCACACCCTCTGTATACTGGAGGACAGACAAACCCCCATTGTTCAGGGCTCTGTGGCAAGCAGGGGGCCAATCCTGCCTTCCCCTCTTCACAGCCAGTTTCCCTGGCTCAGGGCTCGCTGCAGCTGCGGAGGAAGGGCCAAAGATTTGGCCCAAAGAAAATCAAGGCGAGATGCAGAATTTTCCAGAGCCAGATGCATGCCAGATGTTTGATCTCAGATCCAAATAGACCTTCCCTCTCCCAGTTAGATGTCTTCTCTATAGAGCACAGGTTAGTCTTAACTGGGGTACGAGGGATATCTTTTTTTTTTTTTTTTTTGAAGGATGCTTCATCTTTCAAAGAGCCTCAGTTTAGCAACAGATGTACTTAGTAAAACCACAAGAGCTCTCTTGGCATCCTACCCTGGACTATACACAGAAACTTTGAAAGCAACCCATTTTAGAAAAGAAGGCAAAACAAAATCGCTGAGCCTAGGCTGGATCAAGGTTGGGAAGTTCTAGAGATCCCAGCATCGTAGTGTCTAGGCCCTAAAGGTGAAATCCCCATGTGGCTTATTTGTGCTTGTCCCACTGAAGCCCTTTGGGAATCCGCAAGTGAACTTAAGCCATGCATAGGCCCCGTGCTGGTCCCTCTGCATTGGGGTGAATTTCACCCTAAACACACGTCCTGCTGAAAGGGTGTGAGCTCCCGTGCAGAGAACTGGGCACAAGGACGTTTGCAGACAGTTGGAAGTTGATAGCAATATCCCCTTTGGCTTGTCTGTGTGTCCTGCTTGCATCAGGTTGCATGGAATGGGCGTCTCCTGAGCTGTTCTCTTGCTCTTCCTCCCTCCTCGTAGGTGTTGATCAAGAAGGGAAGGGTCCCCATCGTGTCCCTAGAATGTGTTTCCTGCAAAGCCCAGTCTGTCTATGAAGTCAGCAAGAGCTCCTACGTCTACCTGGAGGGCACCTGCAGGAACTGCCAGAATGACTCCAAGCTTGGGGTAACGTGGTGATGGGGAAGCTGTTGCAGTTGGAGGCAAAAATCACTCCCTTTCGTTTTCGGGAGTGGGAGGGGTAGAATTTAAGTGACAAATAACCCGCTGGAGGTGAACAGGGCAAGGGAGCAGCGGGGCTCCGAGGCTTTGCCCAGTGTGTCCCCTTCATCCATTGCGGTCCCCCGTGAATCTGCAAGACGACTGACCTCCAAAGGGGGTGACGCGTCAGCTCCTTAGAGCAGGTTCTGTTTGTAGTGAACCCGGGGGAGGAGCACTGACCCCATCACAGAGCCTCCCCTCCCCCACGTCACGCCAGCTCTTACCGCTGCTGAGCCCGCAAGTGTGCTGCAGCTTCCATTCGAACTGAGCCCCTCGGGTTCTCCACCCCATGAGCCCCCCATTAGCCATGGGGCCTCCCTCCATCAGAATGGCTCAACGCTACCCAAGGGCCATTCAACCCTTTGTGCCCCTGCTGCGGCACCGCCAACATGGGCTCACGTACCAGCAGCTCGTTTTACGTTCCTTTTGGTCGAGGTTTGAAAGGGTTTTCGTCTCGGCTGTGTGGCCTGTCTGAGTTATCCTGGGTCGGGATGTTGAAACATAGATCGCTAGGTCTGTTTTCCTCGCCTCCAGCCACATTTCCCTCCAGTCCGCCTGCTGGACTATATGGTGTTGGATGAAACAGGCTTTGTAAGTGAAAGTCCCACTGGAAACGCTGCTCTATATCCCCAGTAAGCTGAGCGGTTTCCTGTGCGGTGTTTTCCGGCCGCCTGTCTCGGTGTGTCTCGTTGTCACAGCTTTTACGTTTGTACTATTGACAGTAACAATGCCGGACACATTCAACTTTCAGCCTGTAAAAACAATGTTATCCCATGGAGATTCCACCACTGTTTAATTTGATTTCCTGTGTTTTGTGTTCTGTATTATGAAATATTTTGTCAGTGGATGATGTAATCCCAGAGACGAAAGTGGATCTCACAGTGGAAATATTCCCACCAGACAGTTTGGAAGCTTTCCAGTTCTTTTGCTTCAGCACATGAGAACAAAGCTGAATTATCAACTGCAAATTTGGCAGCCTTTGCCCCTAGATTCTATTTTTTCCCCTATAGACTCAGTCCGAAAACATTTTAGGGACATAACTTCAGATTACACCAGAATTTCTCCCATCTTTCTCCCTTTGTTTCCGTAGAGATGGGCAGCGCATAGCTTTAAAAACAAGTCTCTCGTCTTGGACAAAACCACCACCTCCACTGGCAACACCGGAATGAACCTGGTCTTACGGCCGGGGGCCTTAAAGGATGGGGAAGGATACACCTTTACCCTTCACATCACCGACCTCACCACGGGAGAGGAAGGTTACGCCTCCATTGACTTGCTCCCAAACCGGCCCCCGATTGGAGGATTGTGTCAGCTCTCTCCGAATGGAGAAGTCAGGGCCCTGATGGCAAAGGTTCACTTTGAATGTGCAGGTGAGCGTGTGGTCGTGACAGTGCCAGAGATTAGCCTGGCATCTCTACTGTTCATCGGTGAGGGTGTTTCACGCACCATGTGAGTTATCCAGCTGCAGGTATTCCTTGGTCCCACAGAACTCTCGCTCTTTCCTCTCAGCTCTAGTTCTGTTCCTGAGGGTACCTGTGGATAGGTCAGAGTTTTCATAAGTAGACCTGTAGGTTTTCAAGTACCAGACTGCAGGCCCCACTCAATTTTTGTCCCGCAGGCATGCACATTCTAAACCGCATTTATACAAGATTTTCCACATCTAAATCAAGTGGCCGAATGCCTCTCAAGCCAGTTGTTATGAGCGGATTCCGTGTATAAACCTAGGTTTTGAGTGTGGGGGGAAAAAAGTGAGTGCCCTAAATTATATCCCCACATTCACACAACTCAGAAACTGGACGATCACATTGCAGCTTAAATCAGGGGGAAAGCAAGAGGGTAATCAGAGTGATGTGATTTTAATAGCTGGGATATTTTGATCTGCCAGCACTAATTATGAAAACTTTGTACCTTCGGCATTATGGGGTTTGCGGCTATTAGTTGTAATACTTGTTAAGCAGGGACAAAGTGCTGGATACAAAATACAGATCAGTGGGCTAAATCCAGTGTAATAACCCATTCTTTCCTAAGGCAGGTGGGCTATGCTCTCTTGGAGCGTAACAGGGCTGCACGGAGGACTCAGGTTAATAGCAGCTTTTACAGGGCTTTGGCCTAGGACATTGTTTCTAGTCTAGGACCTTGGCTATGTGCTGTATTCAGCCTCTGCAGTACAACAGAATCATCCTGGCTTTGTGTGTGGCTATTCCCATGGTGGCGTGAAATCTGGCCTTTAGTATGCTTTTACCCTATACTATGCAGATTTCATGGGGGGAGACCAGTGTTTCTCAAATTGGGGGTCCTGACCCAAAAGGGAGTTGTGGGCAGGGGAGGGTGTCACATGGTTATTTTAGGGGGGACGTGCTATTGCCATCCTTACTTCTGTGCTCTCTTCAGAGCTGGGTGGCAGGACAGCAGTGGCTGTTGGCCAGGGAGATATTGCAGAGAAGTTGCGTTACTTGCTACCCTTATTTCTGAGCTGCTGCAGGCGGTGGCGCTGCCTTCAGAGCTGGGTTCCCAGCCAGCAGCCGCCGCTCTCTGGTCGCATACAAAAGCATGCAAAAGGCCAGATTTCATGGTTCGTGACACATTTTTCGGGGCCATGAATTTGGTAGGGCCCTAGTGATGAGGGTAAAGAGGCGGGGGGAGGTGGGCGCAATGTAACTCTGCGTAGTATTATGCAACTCAAGGGACAAGAGTAAGAGGGGAGAAGGAGAAGAGAGGGCACGGGCCGCGGTTAACAATGGATTTAAAAGCCTGATCCCTAGTGTTCAGGACAATGGCTGCAGCTCCAGGCCTGGCCTGCGCGGTGTGCTGGGATCCCACTGACACTGCCCGGTGTGCTTGGCTTGCAGGCTGGAGAGACACGGAGGACGAAGAGGCCCCCTTGGTGTTCATCCTCCTGGCCACTCGCTGCAAAGCGGGGCAGTGTGAGGAGTTCGGCATGTACAAAGGCAGCCGCTCTGAGCACAGTGCCTTCCTCCCACCAGGCTTCAGTGCCAACAGCTTCCTCGTCTACGTCTCCGTCCTTGTGCAGGATCAGCTGGGAGCTACGGTGGTGGCCCTCAACCGGTAAGGTGCCCCTGTTAGACAGGGGAAGCAACAGGCCCACAGCCACGTGGTGAAGTAGGAGCCGAGCTAGGAATCCCGAATCACTGGCCTATGCCCGGGGCTGGATAACGAAGTGGGGCTTAACAGCTGTGCAGTGGGCAAGTCTATTCAAGGGCTATTGGTCCTTGTTAAGCTGGGTTCCTACTGCAACCGGGCCCGCCTCAGAAAAAGCACCAGCACTGTTGGCAGACACAGCATCAGTGAAAGATTGGGCTACAGCGATGGAGCTCCAGTCCTTCCAGGTGGTCTCTCAAGGGCTGAGTTAAGGCACAGTGGGATGGGAACTTGCATTCCAACTGCCTCTGTTATGCCTGGTCTGTAGGTAAAGGAAGGATTTCACAGTTCCTTCCGGCCCTCACAAGCATTAACTTCTCTGATAGAGTGAATTTTTGTGTGTCTCTATTTTTAACCATCTGCCGACACACACTTCCTCTCCTCATTCATTTTAATCAAACACAAGCACCATTCGTGAATCTTTTAAAGACCTCTTCAGGTACGTCCTAAGTTTTACCTCTCACTAATAGACGTGGCTGCTAGACCAGTAACGCTTGATGAAAGCTGCCTTGTTAAGATCAAAAGCCCCCTGCACACACATTTCCCCTCCCCTGAGTTCCCGTTCCCGTGGCCATTCATCCTGATTCACAGCCATGCTCCCTTTTGAGGCACGGTGTCGTTTTCTGGCAGATGTCTGTATATTTTTTACAAGCGGTATTCGTGGGCAGTGCATCAGGCAAAGAGGCCGTGACTGACTCGCATTTCAGTTGGGTGGGAGAAGAGTTAAATGTTCCTTTCGTACCCATAACAAATGGCTGCATTATTAGGAGTGGCTTCCCGGGAAAGCCAAATGAATAAATGATACCTGGCCCATTTATCTTCGAGATCTCCCAGCTTGTGCTGCGAGCCTGCCAGCCAGAGCCCTTTAAAGAAAGCTGGAAGCAGCAGGGAGCTGCTGCTCGGAATAACCCCGTCTCCCGCTGCTGACAAGCAGGGGCAGAGCCGTGTTTAGCTCAGGTGGGCACACTCCTGTGTTTGGATCTGGGGGTCGCTGGGGCAGGTCCCAGCGTGGGCTGATTTCTGACAGTCTCATCTTTCATTCAGTAGTGAATAAACACAAGCCCCCCACAGTGCATTAACCCCATGCATCTTGGACCCCAAGGGACTAAATCCAGGCTACAAGTGCCCCCGGATCCTAAAGGATTGACTCCTCTACAATCTAAGGGTTTCAGAATCCAGCTCATGAGCATCCCTTAGAGCCCAGAGGACTAAACCAAAGGCACAAGTGGACTGAAGACAGTTCTTGGGTGCTTCTTAAACTGAATCCAGATCCTATTCCCAGGGTCAAATACTTCCCCTGTGCCAATCCAATGATTACGTGAGGGAGGAATTTGGCCTCTGATCTCAACTATTCAGAAACAGGCCTTCCCTCCCTCGTGAGACTGGGGCCCAAGCAAGGGTCGGGGACGCTCAAAGGACTCTCTCTGGGTGGAGACGGGGAGGAGTCTGCCCATCGCCCTTGGTCCCGTTTGAGACCGTCTGCTCTGTACAAACTGAGTGCCTCTTCCCCTTCCAGCTCCATGACCATCACCCTGCCAACCCCCGCGGCCGGAGTCCACAGCCTCTCTCACTGGCTCTACAATCAGACCGACACTGTGCTGCCGGGCTTGGTGAAGCAGGGGGACCCGCAGCATGTCATCGAGTACTCCTTGGCCCTCATCACCATCTTAAATGAGGTAAATCAGCGCGGTCTGCCCAGCTGGCTACCGGCTGTGGTTGGCTGGCCACTCGTTATTCAGTTCATGAGCTCCCCTGGGGCCTGAGGTGAACTGATGACTTCACCCGGTCTGCCAAGTAAGTTAATAGATGTCGGAGACCTGCTGTGGGGTGTGGGGCTGTGCTGGAGATCTGAGTTCGTCCCACTCCCATGACACGTGTGTGAGAGGAGGGGGCTCCAAAACAGGCCCAGGAGAGGGAAATGTACCCTGTGCCCCTCCCCCCCCCCCCGCCTCATAGCCTACTTTCCTCCTCCGGATTCAGCCAGCCTTCCCTCATTGTCTCCCACTCCAAGTTTAAACACTGCGCTTGCCAGTACAAACCTCAGCCCGAGCTCCGCCTTGGGTTGGCTGTCGCTAAGCGCTCCCTCTCTAGCCTTTCATACACCTGAGTGGGCGCCCCTGAGACCTCCCTGGCCCAGCCGCCAGGATGAGTCATTAGAACAGCTCTGCACCTGCACACAGGGCCTTCCACGGGTGCCCGACACGTGGCCACAAAGTACCACTCGGGCTTTTTCTCTCCATCATCATCTTCCCAGACGCCCCCAGTCCCTTTGTTCACCGTCACTCATATCTCGTTCAGGGCCCTGGCCTAGCAGGTGCCCAGCTTCCATAGATTTTTGTGGATCCCTCTTTCTTGCCACAGATGAGCCTTGTCCTATCCTTTGGAGCCCATCAGTGTTGGTCCCTCAGGGAGTCACCACAGGGCTCTCCCTTCCCCATCCCTGAAGGACTGAGCACACGGCTTTCTCAGCAATCCCAGACCACTAGGTGAACGGGGAACAAGAGAGCAGGCCCTGAAGACTGTTCCATGGCAGTACAGTGGGCACAGATGCCTGTGCCAATCTAACCCACCTGGATTGTCCACAGCATAAAATTGTGTATCCCTAAAGCCCGGTAAAGAGTCACTATGCAGCTGGGGACTCCAACTTTCAAAACATGGCCACTTACACAGAGCATCCGGATTTCCATCTGGGTGCCCCGCTTTGGGCTTTGCTGTGTGAACGCCAGTTGTCTGCACCTAGGTTCCAGTTTAAGCCTGCGGAACAGGGGTGTCCTATTAAAGTGTCCATTTGAATCACAGAATTAGACTGGAACGCTCTGTTGGAAAGTGAGCCCACCCAGCGGCCCAATGAACAACAGCCCAGGCAAGAGAGAAGAGATCGGATACGATCACTGACCAGCTATGAAAAGTGACCAGCTGGAGAGAGACCAGGCGGTTCTCCTAGCTGGCAGAAGTTGCAGAGGAGAAGGCTCTTTCACTGACACTGCAAGGGGGCCTCTTACCCCGTGCTACTGAGACTCTGTTTCCTGTCCTGTTTCCAGTTATATTTTCCACTGGCAGCAGAATGCAAAGAGGATTTTTAACTTTCAAATTGCATCCAGCAGCAGCAGCAGCTGAGCCTGCCGAGAACCCAGATATCAGAGACTCCCAGCTGGAAAGTCATTCAAGGCGGCAATAGAAATTTGTGGTTGATTGCTAAAGCTCCTGTTCTTCATGATTCTGATAACACCCCCCCCCCTTTTGTTTTCCCTCAGCACGAGCACTTGATGCGCTCAGAAGCCGAGACGGGGGCCGAACGCGATCTTCGCACCTGGACGCGGAGGAACATCACCGAGACCCTCATCTCCCTGAATGTGAACACTGTGGACGATATCCAACAGATCTCCGCTGCCCTTGCTCAGTGCATGGTAGGGGACCCTCCGGCTTCATTCTGCTCTGACGCTGAGTGATGGAAAGAAAGGGTAGCTGCGGCCATTCCTTGTTCCGTTCCAGCCTTGCGCGCGCACGTGCATTGATCATATACAGAGGACAGGTATAATTTGTTGGTGACATCTGTAGGGCGTGTGTGTTTCTATCCATCCATCTTTTAGTGCAAGCATCACCACCCTCTCCCCATCTGTCATTCTAGAAAGGCAGCGGGAGATGAACGCACGCTCTCATCCGCCGCAGATGTTACCAGAGAATTTATACCTGTCCTCTGGAAGCAGCCCTGGCACAGCTGCCTGGCAGCGGGAGGCTCGGAGCCTGTCATCGTTTGAAGGATTGCATTCCACACTGTGGCCGCCTAGCCAGTGGGCCCCGCTTCCCAGTGCTGGGGCTGCTCCCTCTTGGATTCAGGACTGGCTTTTTTATGTTTCACCAGCTGGGCATCAAACGAATGAGCCCAGCTATGTAATGGGCTTGGCTTTGGGTGGCCAGCTACTTAGCGGGCTAGGGGCTGTGAGGCTTTGCTTGCCCATCACCGTAATTTCTGAGCACCTGCCTCGTGCCCATAAATAGCTCCACAAGCTCGCTCGTGGGGAATGCGGCCTGATGCGAATCAAACATACCGCTGCTGAGCCTCACTCACAAAACCCTTCTCCCGCGATCCCCTTTGCTTCAGACAGCTTATCCTGGGATCCTTCTCTCGCTACTTTCTCTTCTGCCTCTGGCCCCGCCCTGAACTCTGGGCCCATGCATCACTTTCCTCTGCTGGATTTTACTAACACAAGACACACTCAACCTCTTCTCATGAGCCGGCAGCTCAGCACCTGATCAGACTGTGGTGGAGCTGGTCTGGGAGTGGAAGTTTTGTCCCAGGGTCAGGTTTGACATGCCGAGATTAGTTTTAGTTCTGAGCCAGAACAAAAAGCCAAAATAACAACCCCCAAAAAAGTTTGAAATTGGAAAAATAGAAACAAAAAGCATCATTTTAAAGTAATTTTTTGGTTTGGTTTTAGAAACGTTGCCTCAAAATAAAACTGTTTGTTTCTATTCTTCCTATTGGGGAGAAAAAAATGTTAAAAATTGACATTTTTCCCCACAGAGAGTTTCTATTTTGACAAAAACCACATTTTCTGACTGGAAAATATTTCATGTCAGCTTTCTCCTTGGGTAACAGTCTCCCTGGGGCAGTTCTCCCATGACTCCTTTTTGCTATTCTCTCTCTTCCTTCCTCTGCTCTGTGTAGCCTGTTTTCATCTTCCATGCTGCTGTTGCTGTCTCTGATTTAGATACGAAGATCCTCAGCGTGGAGAGGTGTCCTCTTATAGCTCTGGAAATGGTGCTGTATAATAACAATTTACAAATACAAGCCATGGGGGCTTTCACACCCTATTGTGCCTCAAGCTGTTCTGACATCTGTGGTGAATCCTCTGGTGACAAAAAGAAGAGGCGCTCGGAGCCGGGTGGTAGTAACCGTTTCCATGTGTTGCGTAGATTATTCCCATCGAGCCTGCTGCAGACTCAAGCCCATGCTTAACATCTAGAACATTCTGTTTCTGAGACACATCTGGGAATGGACGGGAGGGGCGGTCATCCAAAATGGGTGGTGAAATCCTTCCCACAGCTCTAGGCTGCGTCTGACTGTTGGAGATGGATTCAGTTAGAGACAAATCCTGCTCCCAGTTGAGGACAACAGAAAAAACCCAACCGCCTCTGGTTGACTTCAACGCGAGTATGATTCAACCCTGAGGTAACAACAAGAGACACATTCAGTGCTGGTGTCAGAACTTCAAGGACTTGCGTGCTCTGCCTTGCGTTGGTACCTCTAGACAGGCTATTATTGGCAGTGTGAGTTGCCTAGGTACAACAGTAAAGGGAACTCTACATGTCCAGTAGGTAGATTGTGGTATTCAGTGAGAGGGGTAAGTAGATGACTGGGGGGGAGGGGAGTGGGCTTGGTTGCAGATAAAGAACAATCTGAAGAGAAATGTTACGGATGATTTAGTTGGGAATTGGTCCTGCTTTGAGCAGGGGGTTGGACTAGATACCTCCTGAGGTCCCTTCCCACCCTGATATTCTATGAATCTATGATGAGGCACACAGGGTGTATGGTCCCGGTCCAGCAAAGCTCCTAAGCACTTTGTAGGACTGAACCCAGTAAGTACCATGCACAGCTGCTACTGCCTTGTATTGGGGGCTGATTTCTGCATTTCTCACGGCAGGTGGCGAGCAAGGAGCTTCTTTGCAGATCATGTCTGACTGGGACTTTGAGCAAGTTGGAAAACATGATGGCCATCCTCCAGGGCGAAACCACGCCGGGCATCATGACCCCCACAGCCATCGCAGACAACATCCTCAATATTACGGGTCAGTTCAGGGGGGCCCCAAGCAACGAGGACGCTCTGTAGGAGATGTTCAGGGCACGGACGTCACTGCGCAGGGGGGCAGATTTTAAAAGATGAGCAGAGAAAGACCAGGCTAGAAAAGCTGGGAGAGGTTTCTTAGGCCTTCTCTTGGCGGGAGATATCGTGAGCAAAGGCTGCCTACAGCTGGTGTTTATCATAGAGGTGGGTCAGTGCCAAGCCCTCCATGTGAATAATCCCCCCACCCCCAGGCTTTGGGGGAAATCTGAATCTGTAGGTTGGCCCCACCTGTAATTTATCATCTGTCCGATTTTCCCTCTGTCACCCTGCTGGTGCCTGTTCCCCGCTGGGGCACATGAACCCGACGGCCCCTGAATTAATGAAGTAGTGGATACTCTAGGGAACGGCCTTTTATAGGAAGCTTGAGGATAACAGAGGCAGCTTCCAGATGTGTGGGCTGCCATGCACAGCATCACGCTGGGCTTCATGGAAACTTCATTGGCCTTGGCGGAGGACATCACATTCAGGTTACCTTTAAAGAAAGGCCCTTTCTTTGCATGCTTGCAATGGGCGGTGTTTGTAAGGGCATTACTCTTTATAGTGCCAGGAGTAGGTTCTATCGGTTCTGTGTGTCTAGTTCCCTCTCTCCACATTTCTCTCAGCCCTTTCACAGAAGGACGAGAAAGCCCACATTAGGATCTTGTAACTTTAGATCTTAACCACACCATATAGCTCTGGAAATGGTGCTGTATAATAACAATTTACAAATTGTTAACAAATTGTTACAAGGTTAGAGAAAACATAGCCATGCAGTAGAGTGCTGTATTTTTAGCTATGAACGAGGTAGAGCTTTCATTGTGGAAGGCCGGATGTCACCATGGTGCAGTCCAATAGAAAGTCAGTAAGGAAGGAGCTTTCCTGATTGTTGTGGGAAGGAGTTGAATGTTGCCTGGACTGTGGTCCTCACTGCTTTTCCGTTTGCTGTTTTACCTCTCTCCTTGCAGGGGACTTAATACACCTTGTCAACACAGTTCCACCGGAGTCAAAACTCCAGGAATTGTGCAATGACCACCACGTGCAGGTGGCCTCCAAAGCCTACAGCCTGTCCTCCAGCCTGATGAGCATCCTCATGAAGTCCCGGGTGCTGAATGAGGAGCCCCTTGAACTGGTGGGAGGAGAAATCGTGGCCAAAGGCAAACGGTCTGATCCCCTCAACTTGCTGTGCTACGAGAACACGGTGGACTGCCAGTTCTCCATCCCCCAGGCCTTCAACACCACCTTCTCCGACCTCAGCGACGTGATCCAGGTCATGTTCCGGGTGGACTCCAACCCCTTCCCCTTCGGCTACATCAGCAACTACACCGTGTCCACAGAGGTGGCCTCCATGGAGTTTCAAACCAACAACGGGATCCAGATTCCCATCGGGAGTCTGGACGCAGAGAAGGCCATCACTGTGATGGTATCGAACAATGGCATGACGAACATCTCTGCCGGCTCCGCAGTCATTCAGGGGAAGACTTCGGTGAACCTAGTTGTTACGACAGAAAACAACAACAGAGAAGCAGGATTGCATTTCCAGCTCACCTACAGAGTCTTAAATGGTAAGTACTGCACTTTTCTGCCGTTCAATACACTTTTCATCTGAAAGGCTGAGCAGAACTAGAGCTCAAATCCAGGAGCATAGGCCTGAGCCCCTGAAACCAAAGGAGAATCCTGTTGGCATGTAGCCGCCTCAGAGCCTAGTCTGTGTGTTCCAGTGACATTGTGCAGAGTCGATGCTTTCCAAATGCTCAGTGTCTCGCTGCGCTAGTGCTGGTATATCATAGTCTCTGTGGACTTCCAGCCACTAGAGGGTATGGGGATCGTGCTTAGGATTCCCACTCCCTGCTGCAGAGGGGCGGGGTGATGCCTAATTAGAGAGCTGGCCGGCGCTCCCAGTCTTCTGAGCCCAGGAGGCCTTTCCTCCCAGACCTTCCGCGAGCTGCCCAACAGGTAATGGAGGAAATTCCTTCCTCTCACCCCTGCGCCCTCGCAAGAGCCTGGCAGGACCTAGCCCCAGGTTTTACAAGGGCATGTCCTCGTATTGCGGGATACGCTGCCTTTGTCTGGCTGCTCTCACCCTGTACACATGGTGCCACGCTCCTCTTCCAGGCGGGTCTGGGCCTGCTCCCGCTGACTCCACTGACACAGGGTCAAACCCCAGTCGAGCATTTCCCCCTCAGGGCTGGATCTAGTGGTACACAACCGCGAAGTGAGCTGCACAGAGAGACTGGTCACACTGGCGTTAGTGACATGCTAAGATACGGCGGGATTGAACGTTTGTTCCTCCGCACCAAAGGCCCTGTCCCTCCCGGCTGAGGGCACTGGGAACGGAAGGCATGTAAACCCTTAGCAGCAGGTGCTCAGCACCTCTCAGGATGGATCCTTCCGACCAGTCCTGTATGGGCCGCTGACACGCGAGTGTGGTACCAGGACCAGTGGCACTTAACATTCACTTGTGTAAATATCACAGGTCCAGTCCAGCAGTCTGCACTCGAACAAGGCACCTGCTGAAGTCAGCAGGATCAGGGCCCGTGCCAGTAAAGCCAGGCTGGGTGTCTGTAAAGTGTTTTCCGTTCCCTCTCTTCCTCTTGCTGCCCAGATCGTTACATCGCGAGCGAGCTGGAGCCGTTCATCGCAGCCTACCTCTCTCCCTCGCCTGCCCCCAACGAGCACAACTGCAGCGCGGCCAAGAAGATCGGGCTGGAGGCCGTGGAGAGACGGGACCACAAGCGCTACACGTTCTTCATTTCCCCCATGTAAGAGAAAACCGCTCCCGTGTAACCCCCTAGCCCTGCCTCTCACTCGTGGCTTTAGACTGGGGTGAGCAAATACGACCCACGGGCTGCATCCGGCCCTTCAGACATTTTAATCCAGTCCTTGAGCTCCTGCCGGGGAGCAAGGTCCACGGCTTGCCTACTCCACGCATACTGTGGCTCCATGAGGCTCCGGGAAGCAGCAGCATGTACCCCCCTCCGGCTCCTACACATAGGGGCAGCCAAGGGGCTCTGCATGCTATCCCTTCCCCAAGTGCCCCCACAGCTCCCATTGGCTGGAAACCACAGCCAATGGGAGCTACAGAGGCAGCACCTGCGGATGGGGCAGTGTGCAGAGCTGCCTGGCCATGCCTCCGTATAGGAGCTGGAGGGGGGGACATGCCTCTGCATCTGGCAGCCATTTGAGGTAAGCGCCGCCTGGAGCTGCACCCCTGACCCTCTCGCACGCCCCAACACCCTTTCCCAGGCTTGATCCCCCTCCTGCCCAATGAACCCCTGGTCCCAGCCCAGAGCACCTTCCTACACCCCAAACTCCTCATCCCCAGCCCCACCCCAGAGCCCGCACCCCCTGCCAGAGCCCTCATCCCTCTCCCCACACCCGAACCCCATTCCCCAGCCTGGAGCCCCCTCCCACACCCTGAACTCTTCATTTCTAGCCCCACCCCAGAGCCCTCACCCCCTTGCACACCCCGACCCCCAATTTTGTGAGCATTAATGGCCCGCCATATAACTTCCATACCCAGATGTGGCCCTTGGGCCCAAAAGTTTGCCCACCCCTGCTTTAGACTCTAAGCTTTTGAGGGAAGCTTACCCATTCTGGCATCAGGCACATCTGCTGAATCGGTCTCCCCTCGCTCGAAGTCTGGTTCCTGCCGGCATATGGGTCCCTCTGCTGGTAGGTCAGTTTGGTGCTTTTCCCCTGCTGGCCAAACTGAGGAGGCTTCTCCTTCCAGGGAAAGCAGCATCCCAGACAGAGTCCCAGTGTCATTACTTTGACCCTCCCACCCAGCTTCTTTACTAGGGCCCAACCTGCCCGACTTCTCCCCACTCCAGGGGAACAGCCTCCAGCCTTTCCCAGTCACCTTTCCTTCCTTCGCCACCCCCTGAGGCAGGGCTCTGTACCGCCTCCCTCTGTGGGGATCACCACTGCGGGGGCTCAATCCCCAGAACTCAATGGCTCCTTCACCCTGATGATTCAAGCTGAGAAGGGGCTTCCTTCCTCCCTTTCAGGGGACACCTACATGCCAACCTAGACCTCAACCTCACATGGCTAACGTGCTGCCCGGGCCTCTTCCTTCTCATGCTCCATTCACCCCCTAACCCCACCTGGATTCTGCTCCTAAGCCCCAGCCAGGCTCCATCCTGGCTATTGCTCCAGGTCTGCCTGTCCCTGAACAGCTACTATGGGACAGCTCACACACCCACCTACTGCCTTGAACCTCTCTCCTAAGCAAGAGGCTTGCCTTATATACCACTGTCACCTGCCCCCATTTCCCAGCAGAGCTTGCACCCAGTTTTGTCATGTGATCCAGAGAACTACACATCCCAGAATGCCTGTGCATTGGAGCTGCCCTTAAAAGGAGCAGACTTCCCTGTTACAGATGCATGAAAGGTTCAGCACAGATCACTGACTGTACAGTGCCACAAAACTTAGGGTCTGGAGGAGAGACTAGAGCTAGGCACTAGGTGTTCCTGAGTTCTAATACTGACTCTTGGCTTACTGTGTGACCCTCCGCTAATCACCTTTGGCCTCTGTTCCTCATTTTCCCCATCTGTAAAATGGGGATATTGATACTCACCCACGTACCTGCCCACTGAGTTCAGGTCTGCATGGCACTTTGAACAAGTAAAGTTCTATATAAATGTTTAGTATTATTATCATACTGTTAGATTTTGGGATCAAACCTTTCTTTTTTATTGCGTTAATCATTAGTACAACTTCAGTAGTTGAATTTTTTTTTCCCTCCACAGCAATAAATAATGGGAGGCGTAAACATTTATGAACCACTCCTGGGTGTTTCCAAAGAAAGAAGTTGGTGGACTGGGAATAGGTGGGGCCAGGGTAGAGCCACTGTTGTGTAATTTAGCACAGCTTCCAGGGCTTTTGGTAACAAGATTCTCAAAGAGGGATTCATAGTCTTAATGACAACTCCTTTCCCAGGAAGTGTCCACGGGTCAGGGTAACACAGTTAAGGGGTGGTGGGATAACTGTGTCATCGGTTCGCTTTTGCAAAGGAGGAGAATATGCTGTATTATTAGTGAACCTACCACACCGGGCTCCTAGTCCATGCCTAATAGATGTACAAATAATAATAAATAATCAAGCCTTGGGAGCTCCTAGGTTTTCCCCACAGCAAAAGGACTCTGTAAATTACTCACCATTAGTAGGATCCTTTTTCCTATGTCACGTTGCACAGAAGTTGGTCGTGAATACATTGCTCTCCACGCAGCAGGGCTGTTTGCATGGAAAGACACTTGTGTGCCAGCTCAGGATAAGGATTCGCGGCTCATCCAGATGCAGGCGGATAAGCAGCCCCGTGCTTGTTCTTCTCTTTTTAGTACTGACGACACCACCAAGGACTATTACTTCAACATCACAAACCATTTCAGTTGGTCGCCGGTGGAGGTGACCCTGAGTTTGTACACCTCCTTATGCCAATACTTCAGTGAGCAGGAGAGGAGGTGGAAGACGGAAGGCATCATCCCCTTGGAGGAGACCAGCCCGGATCAGGCTGTGTGCTTAACCCAACACCTGACAGCCTTTGGAGCCAGCCTCTTTGTTCCCCCAAACTCCGTCCGATTCATATTTCCTGTGAGTAAAAACAAAAACCAGGCACTGGAGCTTTCCAGCACACTGGATAAAGTAGCAGCTTACGGGCTCTTGAATGTGCCTGCTTGAAAACACCACTGCTGCTCTCAACACCTCTCCCAAGCTCAGTAGAGTCATGCCTGATCTGTGCTTGGATGGGAGACCAACAAGCAAGACTGAGGCTGGTGGTGTTCCTCTCCGAGTTGCCCCAGCATAACCCCCTTGGGAACTTTGCTGCTGGAGATGCCTTGTTTCAGAGACACACACACCTAGGCCCTGACCAGTTGTAGTCATTTGAAATCCCATGGCACTTTTACTGAGTGTACGGCGGTTAAGACCCAGTGTCCTGGCCAAATTCTGGTGGCATTTTTCTTACCTTACCATTTTGGCCAGTGTTTCAGTTGGATACGTCCCTGCCTGCCCAAAGCTGTCACGTAATTTCCTTTTACACTTGCGGCTGGTCCTGGCAGGTGCTCTGTTCCTCCTGATGAAGCTGAGTCTTCTCTGTAGCTCTGTAAGTGACGTCAATGGGAGCTACAGGAACTCAGCACTTTGCTGCAGGAAGCCCCAGGCAGCTGCTGAATTCCACTCCAGAGGTGGATGCATTTCAGCAGTGGGCAAAGTGATGGATGTGCCTATGTATAGTCTGTGCTCCAGTCAGGGAGCCTGCAGGATGGACGTCACTACCTAGGATGATGCTGTTTGTTAATGATCGTTACTGCAGTCAGCGAGGCGGGGAGGGTGAGGCTGTGAAGTGAGGAGCTGGGGAAGGGAGAAGCATCTTTCAATAGCTTTTCTTTTGCTTAGGCTCCTGGTCCAGGTCTCAACTACATCGTTTTGCTGACGTGTGCCGTCTGCTTTGTGACCTACTCCGTGGCCATGCTGATCGTGCACAAACTGGACCTGATTGACATTAACCGCGTGGGGGTGATTCCGTTCTGCGGGAAGAACGGGGTGTATAAATATGAGATCCTGGTGAAAACCGGCTGGGGCCGAGGATCAGGTGAGTAATAGCACCGCTCCCTGGAACGGCCGACTGTGGGGTAAGCTCCATATTAGTCCTTTGAGACATCCAGGCACCGCATCACGGCAAGTCCCCCTGCATGGCGCAGACCTTCCCCAGGGTCTCCCGGGCAGTGAGGGAGCGTTGCCCATGACAGTCTAGAAGGGGTTTCCGGCTCTGAAAGGGGTTGCTATGGTCTGGCTCCTTCTTGCAATTCTGCTGAAAGCGCCTACGGATGTCTTGGAGACCTTTTCAGTTCAAGCCAATTCAATGGGACTTTGCTATGATGAGCTGCCGCAGTGTAAATAGGAAACAGAGTCCTCAGGTAAGTGTCAGATATAAGTATGATCCACACAGGACGGGGCTTGGATCCCATGTCTATTTACCTGCCGTGCCTGTAGCCGATCGGGGGCAATGGCTCCACAGAACGAGACCCTCTTGCTCCTTTCTCCCGGGATTAGGCACCATGTCTCCGCCTCTCATTCTGTTGAGATGGCTCTCGTGGTTCCCGATTGTTTCAGGGAGAACGTTGAGTTCTACTCCAGCTGGCCCTTTGGGGCCAGCACTGCCATAAGACCGTGAGTTGGACTCTCTCCTGCTTCATATGCATCGCCAGCACTATTAATCGCTTCGTTCTGGTCCCGGAGTCTCTCTCAGCAGCGAGGAGGTAGGAGGCAAAAAGCTGGGATAGCAGCCACAACCACTAGAAACATCGTCTTTGGACTTTGAAACTCGAGCGGATAGAATCTGGGCGCGTCGATTGAACATCTGTGCGGAATGCCACCAGGTCACTGTTGGACAGCTGGCTCCATGGCTTCCCGGGGAGCCGTCTCATGCCCTGTAACCATGTCTGGATCCTTATAGGCAAGCAGGGGACATTTAGGTGGCCCAGGTGAAACAAGGAGGCCTGGCAGCTGGTCCCAGGGAGCAGTCAAAGAAAACAAGCCTTTCAGCCACTCCATGGAAAGAACGTCCAGAACAAACATCTCCTCCCACCAGGATGTCAGCAAGTTAAAGAACATTAGATCACATCCCATCTCAGAAGGAAACATACTAAAGCCCATGTATCAATCCGATCTCACCAGCCGACTCTTCCAAGCTGGGTGTAACCCTAGCTCTGGGCGTGGAGAGGCCAAGCAGCAGCCTTGGATACAAGCATGTTAATTTCTTGCAGGTCTCTGGGTGGCCTCTCAAAAGGGCCATTTCATTTGGTCACGGGGTTGGGGGAGAGAACTCTGCACTGGGTGGGATCTGCTGAACTGAGCCTTCCTGTTAACTCCTGCCAGGTACCACCGCCCATGTGGGGATCACCCTGTACGGCGTGGATAATAAAAGTGGTCACAGACATCTGGATGGGGAGAACGCTTTCCACCGCAACAGCCTCGATGTTTTTCAGATTGCGACGGAGCAGAGCCTGGGCAGCGTCTGGAAAATCCGCATCTGGCATGACAACAAAGGTGAGGCCCGGGCAGGTGTGCCCGGTTTGGACAGCTGTGACGATCACCATTGGGGTTGATGGTTTACCCGGGTGTAAACTGGCGTGAGATCTGAATCAGACCCATGGTATTCGATATTCTTGCCAGGTTTCTGCCTTTGCCACTCTTGGCTCCCCCCAGAAATCCTGCATGAGCAGCCATTCTGGCACGGGGGATTGTGCTAGGATGCTGATGAACACTGATGGATAATTAAGAACATTCACTGCCTTAGCACACACCACACCGCGGAGACACATTACTGTCCAGTGGCCAAGGCTGGCAGCCAGGGGACTTGAGCGCTAGCCCCAGCTCTGTCACTGCGTTTCCTTGGGAAAGTCTCTGAAGGCCACGTTTGCAAAAGTACTCATTTTCAGTGCCCAACCATAGACACTTAGGCGGACATTTTCCAAGGGGGTTGCTTGGAATTAGGCGTGTAAATCTACATGCCGGCCCCAGAACGCGTGGCCTGATTTTCACAGATGTCCTTAATCAGAGAGGTAGCCGTGTTAGTCTGGAATAGCAGAGGTAACAAAGAGTCCTGTGGCACCTTAAAGACTAACTAAAGTATTGAAGCATAAGCTTTCATGGGCTAATACCCACTTTGTCAGATGCATCCCACGAAGTGGGTATTAGCCCACGAAAGCTTATGCTTCAGTACTTTATAGTTAGTCTTTAAGGTGCCACAGGACTCTTTGTTACCACAGATGTCCTTGGTGCCTGTAGATTGGGGCTATATCCTATTGACCTGCATTTGTAACCTGCTTTGAGATTGAAGTGTCTGTCTTAGGCCACCCAATCCCCACAGGGAGGAGGAGAGTGATCATTACTGATCTCATCCCCGGAGCTGTACCCCTATTGATACCGCATGGCAACTCCTGTGCTCCTGCAGAGGGATTGTCTGCCATGAGCCCCGTCTCTCTATTTCCCTGCTCTTAGGACTTAGCCCTTCTTGGTACCTGCAGCACGTCATAGTCCAAGACCTGCAGACCCACAAGAGCTACTTCTTCCTGGTGAATGACTGGCTGTCCGTGGAGAGCGAGGAGAATGATGGCATGGTGGAGAAGGAGGTCTATGCTGCCAGTGAGTGCTTGGCTGCTGGGACACACGGCTGGGAGCATTCAGTGTTCATGGGATAAAAGGAGGAGGGCAGGGAAGCTCCTGGGTCTTTGGGGCTTGTTATTTTGTAGGGAATGCCACAAGAGTGACTGTACGGACGACATCATGGGCTCCCCTGTCAGTGCCCTCAGTCTGGCTCCAGATTGGAGGGGCTCTGCCCGCTTCTTTCTGCCTTTGTGCCCGTTCTGGCTCTGTCTTCTCCGCTACCAGAGCGTACGTGACAAAGAAGGAGGTCACAAGGAAACCCCAGATCTGTGGGACGGGTCCTGGCCTAACCACACAGGCCCCCATGAACCCCAGCTCTGTGGGACGGGTCCCGGCTTCACCACACAGGCCCCCGTGAACCCCAGCTCTGTGGGACGGGTCCCGGCTTCACCACACAGGCCCCCGTGAACCCCAGCTCTGTGGGACGGGTCCCGGCTTCACCACACAGGCCCCCGTGAACCCCAGCTCTGAGGGACTGGTCCCGGCCTCACCACACAGGCCCCCGTGAACCCCAGATCTGTGGGACGGGTCCCGGCTTCACCACACAGGCCCCCGTGAACCCCAGCTCTGAGGGACGGGTCCCGGCCTCACCACACAGGCCCCCGTGAACCCCATGACCGATGGACGGGTCCCGGCCTCACCACACAGGCCCCCGTGAACCCCAGATCTGTGGGACGGGTCCCGGCCTCACCACACAGGCCCCCATGAACCCCATGACCGATGGACGGGTCCCGGCCTCACCACACAGGCCCGTGTGAACCCCAGCTCTGAGGGACTGGTCCCGGCCTCACCACACAGGCCCCCCTGAACCCCAGGACAGATGGACGGGTCCCGACCTCACCACACAGGCCCCCGTGAACCCCAGCTCTGAGGGACGGGTCCCGGCCTCACCACACAGGCCCCCGTGAGCCCCAGGACCGAGGGCTGGTAGATCTGGGGCCCAGAATGGCCCCCTCTGCAGAGCGTGGCTCTCACCTGCTCACCTCAGCCTGAGCCTGGCTCTCTTTTCCCGGCCTCCAGGCGAGACGGAATTGAGGAGCTTCCCTCGGATCTTCGTGGCCGAGCTGCAGCGGGGTTTCTTCGAGAAGCACGTCTGGCTCTCCATGTGGGACCGGCCCCCACGCAGCCGCTTCACTCGGGTGCAGAGAGCCACCTGCTGCTCCGCCCTCATCTTCCTCTTCCTCTGCGCCAATGCTGTGTGGTACGGCGTGGTGGGAGACGTCAATCTCAGGTGGGCCGCACATCCGACCGCGCCACTGCTGGTCTCTCTTTGGCACCCCCTTACCACCTTGTAACCTACCCTTCCACCACCACCCCCTCTTATTTTTGCCCGTAGAGAAGTATTTCAGACCTTGCCAATACTTTCTCTCCTGAGGCTTGTGGTGAGGGCTAGGAAGCAGTGCCATGCGTGGGGACTCCTGGCAGAAAGCAGCAGACACACAAAGCTCTAGGGTGACCAGGTGTCCTGATTCTATAGGGACAGTCCCGATTTTTGGGTCTTTTTCTTATATAGGCTCCTGTTACCCCTGATCCCCCATCCCAGTTTGTCACATTTGCTGTCTGGTCACCCTACAGAGCTCCTGGGTGGAATTTTTCCAATAGCCCAACCCTGATTTGTTCTCCGGTTTGGGACTTGGGAGGCTTTTTATATCCTGGTAAAAAGCAAAGTGACAAAGCCTCTAAAAATGAGCCCCAGAGAGAGGGACAGAGCTGGGACGAGCTGAACAGAGCAATCGCCACTACAGGGAAATTGTCAGCGTAGAACAAAAATCAAGAGGCAAGAGGAAGGCAGCAGCAGCTTCCGTCATTGGCTGCAGAATCAGAATTTCACCAGGCCACAATAGCCCTTCACTTTGGTTCAAATAACGCCAGGCGAAAGGCTTTCTGCTCCAGATCCTCCATGTTAGGCAGGTACCTTTGATACGTTTGAGGTACCGTCCTGTTGATTTCAACAGAAGTTAGGATCTAAATACCTGTGAGGATCTGAGCGTAAGCCAGGGCTCTATTCTGCACTTCTCGCACACCCCAAACTCCCAGTGGAGCCAGCAATGTCTTCTTGACAGTGTCCCTTTAAAAATGACTTTCCCTTCCAAACGCTGGCTCCCTAGGTCAGTTGGTGACCCAGGTGATGTTGGTTCTGACATCTCTCTCCTTCTTTTCCTGACCTTCTCCAGTAATGTGGCTGTTTCCAACCTGATCCCATTCAGTGTTGACACCGTGGCTGTTGGGTTGGTGTCCAGCGTTGTGGTCTATCCATTGTACCTGGTCATTTTATTCCTCTTCAGGATGGCTCGTAGCAAGGTAACGGGGAAGAAAAATCACTGATTTTCAAGGGGTGCTTTACGACAGCAGATGTGCTTATAGCAGGCCAGCATCTGTCATCCTTACTCCCATTGTGTAGCATGTTACTTCAGGAGTAACAGCATGGACATGAGTAAGAGGCACAGAATCCGTCCCATAGAGATGCTACAGAAGCGTTCCGTGCACATACAAATAGCAGCTTTGATTCTCCTTTCACGCGTGTTGCTCCTCTGTGGTCAGTGGGCTCCCAGGGGTATAAATGAGAGGAGACCCAGTCCCACAGACACATCAGGCAGCCTGCGATCCAGAGCCAGGGCAGGGGAGACTAGAACAAAACCCCAAGTGGAATATGCCAATCGTAACGAAGAATGAGCACCATGTGAGAGACTCACAGAGAGTCATGGGGAGGGTGATCGGCACAACAGGAATCTTTCTCCTGAGAAGGTGGTTGGCTCTTTAAATAACTTGTCCATAGCCAGGTGGGTGTCAGTGCTCCACCAGTCAGACAGTGGAAGATATTTGATCCCTTAGTTTATTTTCACACCATGCATCCTGTGGAACTCCCTGCCACATGAATTCATGGAGGCCAAGAAATTAGCATGATTCAACATTTATATGGATAGCAAGATACTAGTTATAACAGTTAGTAGTGATAGTAGTTACAGTAGTCAAGGCTGAGTCTGAAGGGGACATTAAACCTCCTTAGCCAATCTCCTATTAATGATCAGGATGAGACCTAATGTAAGGGGGAAATTATCCCACTGCAACGTTCTTATATTTTCCTTTGAAGCCTCTGGTACTGGAGACGGGACGCTGGCCTTCGGGTCTGGCAATGCCTATGTTCCTCTTTTCCTTCTGTGGATTCTGTATCCATACTTGTGTTGCAACATGGATCCCACCAACTCCCAGCTAGCTACCAGATGCTTTGGTGATGGATACATTAGAGATCGGAGTGCATGCATTTCTAATGAAGTACCGCCCGCGGTGGAGGTCCAGCTCTCTGGACAGTCTGGTGGTTATGTAGCCACGAGAGGATGATCTGGGCCTAGAAGGACTGGCTAGACACAATGAAGCAGCCCCATAAAGTACCACAACCAGCCGTTCCATGGCTGATAAGCGACATTCCAGTCCTAACTTCCTTAAAAGCCCCACCCGTGCTCAGCCGGCGATTGCGGGCCATTCGTGTGCTGGAACGCCCTTGGCTGGGGGAGACTTCAGACTCAGGGGGACCAGCAATGGGTGTCATTTGACTTGTCAGCATTGGCCAGTGAGGGCTGCCCCCTAGGAGGTATTTGAAAAACCCACGTGGGTTTGGGGGGCTTCCCTGGTTTTGCTCTCCCTGGGGCCAGGCAGACCAGGGTGCCAAGGGGCTCACGCACTTTTGTGCTACCAAGCCATTCATTGGCTAGTGTAACACATAAGGCAGGTCCAGAGCATCTGCTGGCTGATCTAATGACTGGGGCAGCGGAAAGGGGGAGGGGGTGCCAGGCCCGGAGTGCCGGTGTAGGTGGTACCAGGCCTGGAGGGGGGTGGGGATGGGGCTGTACATTAATTATACAAGCGAGACCTCTTATTAGCCAGGACAATGACCCTCCCCACCTCTTGTGCAGGTGTCCATCAGCCACGCCCTGACCCACTCAGACCAGCAGTCCCTAGAGATCGATAACTACCTGGACTCCTCCCTCCTGGAGAGCTCCTTCCTCACCTTCCCCGGGATCCGGGCCGAGGTAAGCAGGCGACGGGAGGACTCTCAAAGCAGGCAGTTCCGAGGGCTTCCCCCGGCCCCTCCAGACACCGTTCAACCTCCTCCTGTCCCTGCATGGGGCAGTGGAGCAGCATCAATCCCTGGCCCCTGGGTTAATGCGGCGGGGTCCAGGGAAGAGTGGGAGCTTGCACACAGTACTGCCCCTGGCTAAGGCCCTGATGGGTAAGGGAGGGGTGGCAGCCATGGGTAGTGAGAGCAGCGTGCTTTCATGCCCCCCCCCCCCGGCCAGTTCCAAGGCACTTAATGGAAACCCCCTGCCCCCCACTCCAGTGCCATTTCCCCTGCCTGACCCCCCTGGAGAGACCCTGGCCCTGCAGTGGGTCTCAGCTGTGATTTTAACCAGAACCCAGCCAGCGTTTGGTGACAGACTCATTCTGCTCCTTCCCCACAGGCCTTGTCAGAGCAAACCAAAACCGATTTGTTCCTGGGCGATTCGGCGAGGTGAGCAAGCTGCCGGGGATGGAGACCGGCCGGGGGGGCTGCATTGCTGTGGCCTCTGAGCGCGTGCGCACAGACACAGTAACTTGCGGGCTGGGGCGTCTGAGACATCAAGGCCTGATTACCGTCAGTGGGCAAAAGGCTCCATTTTGTTGTGGTTGGTCAGTTTGTGTGGCTCAGTGGTGAGGCGCCTCGGCCAGCTTTATTACCCCAACAGGCGGCATTTTGATTTCTCCCGGGGCAGGGGTGGATTGATTAGTAACCGTCATACATCAATACGCCTGGAAGGCAGGACGCTGGCGGCTGATACAAATCCCCCCGGCTATTAACACACCGCGCTCTCCCTCCCTCTCTCCCGTTCCCCCTGCCTACCTGGGGACATCCCGCTCTGCCTTCTCTCCCGCAGGTGGCACTCCAACGAGGCCCTGCTCAACTGGCCAGATCTCCTCAGCGACCCCTCCATCATGGGCAACACCATCCAGAAGCTGAAGCGGGGACGGGCCAGCCGCCATCTGGGGCTCGAGGTGCCCCTGCCGGGCGAGGAGGACAGCTTGTCGCTTGGTTTGCACCCAGGGCAGACCAAATACTTCTCTGCCTCAGGTGGGGGTGAGAGCGGTGTGGGGTAGCACTGGCGGGATGTGCTTTGCTCCGGTAGCCTTGCTAGGGAGGGGCATTTGGCCTTAGCGCTTCCCTTGTTATGGGCGGTTATGCCTGGCCGCAGAGAATGAGTAGGGGGCATTTTGTGCGTCAGACCCCCTCCTCCTTTCTGGTCCTAAAGCCAGTGATAGCGCCCGCTTCCTGCGTCCAGTACACCAGCCTTCGCAGTCCTGCCCCTTGACCGCTGTGAAAGGGGGCGGTGCTAAGATCAAAGGCCTGGGCTCCATCCCTGGACTCCGACAGGCGATTGGCCTGAGCGAGGGGGTCTGGATGCGGCCCGCCTATCACCGATGGCGACTGAAGAGTTGCGCTCAGGCCAGCTGGGTGTCGCTGCCTCCTGGGGCCAGGGAACCCTGCGATGGCCGCGGCTCCCTGGCTGAAGGAGCAGGCGGCCGTTTGGTTCAGCCCACGCGATCAGTGGCCCCATTAGATCTTTCTCCTCGCATTGGGGGTCCGAATCCAGACGCCACCAGCACGGGTCAAGGACTCGGGCCTGCAGCAAGTCACTGGCTCGGCCTGGGGAAGCGGCGCTCCGGCCCTCAGCCCTCACACTGCTCCCCTGTGTCTAAGCACGACCTGTTCCTACCCTGGCTTGCACCGCCCCCTTCCCCACACTGGCCTGTGCCAGCAGCCAGCTCTCAGCCCAGCAGAGGCGGCCAGGGCCAGGTTTGCGTTTGCCTCGGCGCTCTGTAATCCGGGGCGGTTAAAAGCAGAGGAGTGAACGCCCGAGGAGCTGGGCGGCACAGAGCGATCCTGCGCTGGCCCAGGGCAGCCGGGCTGCAGGGGCAGACCTGGTTGCTGTCACCGCCTAACCCCAACGTCAGGGCTAGGGCAGCGTGGGCCGCTGCGGGGCTTTGACCCGCTCCTTTTGGGAATGCAGGTGGGTCGGGGGCTGGGGGTGAGTCCACGGAACCCATGGTATTTCCCTGCTGTCACACCCCTGCGACCAAGGAGAGACTCACCCCCAGGGGGTCTGAATTCCCCAGTGACCTGCGTGTCCTTAGTCATGGGGCACCAGCATCCTCATCCGTGAGCCCCTGAAGTGACCCTGAAAGAGGGTGCTCCCCAATTCGTGCATCCATCCGGGTGCCCAGACAGGTTCCCACTGGGTGCAGGAGCGAAGCTGGGGGGCAGGTGGGGAGCTGTAGGAGGAGGTTCAAGGTGGCTGTGCAGGAGGGGACGCCTGTAGCCTCACCTATGTGGAAACTGGCCTGAAGCCCTCCCCCCTTCCACCGAGGGGTGCTGGGAACAGATCTAACAGCCCCGTTGACAGGGAGGGGGATGAGGGAGCTGGGTGCTAACTCTCCCGCCCTGCTGTCGTCTGTCCCTCGCAGATGAAGATCTCATCCGGCAGATCCTAGCCGATGGAGCTAGCGGCATCTCCCACCCCCAGGACCCGGGGCAGCATGCCAGAGCCGAAACCGACTTGATCTCGGGCCTGTAAGTATGCAGGGAGACAAGAGTGCGCAACCAAGGCCTGGTGAGCGAGTGCTTCCTGGGCCCCTGCCCTCCTGCCAGGTGTGTGGGGGACGGGCAACGGATTCTGCCTAAAAGTGGGGGGAGCCACGAGGCTCTCCCCCCTTCTTGGCCCCACCCCTGCCTCCCCCCCACCCCCTGGTCAAGCTGGAAGCCAGAGCAGGTGCCTCCACCTTGGGAGAAGCCCCAAAACGGCCCCTGGCCCATGTCCCCACTCCCATCACCCCACCCCTCCACCCCCATGGGGCTCTTACCCTGACCTGGCTCCAGCTTCCACCGTGGCCTCTGAGGGCAAAAGAGCCACAGCCGGGCCATGCGGAGGGCGAGGGGGGGACTTGCAGGCAAGCACCTTGGTGAAGCAGCCTCTAGGCAGCCAAAGCATCTCGAGCGGTTTCCTTTGAGCTGCTCAGCAAGTGCCGCTGGTGCAGGCCAGCTCTGCCCAAGCGCAGCTCCACACCATTAACGCTGGGCGGGGGGGGGCGAGGATTTGAACCTCAACCGGGTCTTTTTCTTTTCCAACCCGAGATAAAAGCTCCTCTGCCCAGAGCCCGTCCTAGCACAGATACTGCTCCAGGCCCGGCTGAGCTGCAATCGCCGTGTCTGGGTTTATAGCCCACTTTAAACAGTGCCAGGGAAGCATCAGGGTCTCTCTGCCGCGCCATGCCCCTGAAAGATATAAAACAGAGTCCAGCAGTCTGAACCCGCGGCGCAGGGACACCGGGGGAAGGCTGCTGGAAGAGCAGTTGTCGAAAGTCATCAGCAGCAACCTGCACGGCCTTTGCCCTGTCTCGGCAGGCGCTGAAGCAAACCAGGAGACCCAGTGGGAAGTTAGCAAATCCCAGACGGCTGCTGCCATCACTTGCAGGGAGGGAAGTAGTTTTATCTTGCCTGTGATTACAGTTCATGACGTCGTGATTCCTGTTGAGCAGGCTGGGAGCAGGGAGGACTGGCTCTCTCAAGCAGCACGCACCTGTAGAAGAAGAAAAGCTGCTAATTAGCCACGGAGCTGCCCGAGGCTGGTGCTAGATTAAATGTCATGTTGCCTGGGCCCCTCAGAATCCTCTCTCTAGGGACCTCCAAACCAGGCTGCTGCCGGTTCTCATCCCGCGGAGACCGGGTGTCTGATGGGGTGTCTCTTGCAAAGCAAACCCGGGTTTAAGCCCCATGCTAATAGCGTTGATCTTGGCGGCAGATCTAGCGTGTTTGGGGAGAAGACGGAGACCATCATGCTGCAGCGGCTGAATGAGAAAGGACAGAATGTAGCAGCCCCTGCCAGGGAAGTGAGCAGATCTGCCAAGTCTACATGGACAGGTACCGGTGGGCAAGGCCTTCTCTGATGTCCGTCCCCAGTGCAAAGGACACGCTCCCTGAAACAAGCTCGGACAAAGAGAAGAGCTCAGGGGTGATGGCAATAAGAGGTGGATAGGCAGATAGACACAGACAGACAGACTGCCAGGATGTGCGCCCCTCTATGAGTCAGGTTCAGAAGGGGGCATGCTAGTGGCATACAATTCCCCAGCTCCCTATTCCTTACCATTGCAGGATCCATTTCCCTTTGTCCCCTGGGGTCTCGTTCAAATGATGATAAAAACCCCTTCTGGAGAAGTCCTAACTCGGCCTTCCATGCTCAAAGGCATTTATCTACCGTACACAACAACAAAGCCACCACTCGCGCGGGGGGGGGGGGGGGGTGTTGATTGCAGAAGCACTTCATAGGGGTGAGCTAATTAGACCTGAAGGTAGGGGAGGGTCCCGAGGTCAGCATGGGGAGAGGGAGTTAGAACTCCCACCAGTTCAACAAGAGAGAGGGAGAAGAAAAGGAGTCTTCATGCTGTGATGTATAACACGCAAATAAACAGTCCACACCGGCCCTCCAGGTCAGCCTCTCCCTTGGCCAGGAGGGGGAAAGCTGAATGGATGGGAGACGAGCCGTGGGCGGTGAGAGGCTCTTGCCTTCTCCACTTAAGGGTCCTGTAAGGAGCTAGGAGCAGTGGCTTTCTTAGCACGAGCTGTCCTGCTTTCAGGGACGTCCCCCTAGGAATTTCTTGCACTACAGCCTCTCTTCTCAGGGCAGAAAACGGAACACGGAGCTGGGGCTCTTGGGCCTATTAAAATCCATCAATAGGCTTTGCCTGAATTACTGGAGTATCTGATTTGTCCAGCTTAGTCAAAGGGCTGGATGAAAGCGTCTCTCTGTCTGAGCAGCCCCTCCTGGACTGCATGGCTTAGAGGCATAAGCAGCTGGTTAGGAGAGTCAAGCCTCCCGGTGACATGCAGGTTCAAAGCCTCGCAGGGTCACCTTTGTCCTTCCCAGGTGAACGGAACAATCTCCTTGGAGTGGGTCTTTCGGGTGGCACCTTAAGCCAAGACTCTGGGCATTAAAGATCCCCTGGGCCTTTGGTAAGATTTGGTGAGTGAGGGCCAGTGTCCGGGCCAGAATGGCTGCCCTTCCCCAAGTACACACACTGCAGTTTGCAGATGGGTAGCTACTGCCCTTCACTTCAGGGATGGAGGCATTCCAGCAGCGAGCTATGTATGGTCTGTACAACATGGTGGGGGAGAGGTGCGGCAGAAACCTGGACTATCCTTCCAAAGAGCACCCCAGGTTCCCCGGAATGGCTCAGGTCTCTGGTGGGGCTGGTGGTGGCTTGGCCCCGCTGGTTTCCAGCAGCACCGTTGTGGGATTTCAGCCCCCTGCTTTGCTCCCTGTAGTTGTGGACCACACGTTCAGGAAGCGCCTGCTGCCGCACTGGTGCTCGTACCTAGCTCACGCCGTCAGCCTCCTCCTCTTTGCCACCTCCATTGGCGTCTCTGTGTGGATCGGATTGGGCTTCACCTCCAGCGTGGCCCTTATGTGGCTCATCTCAGGGATATTCAGCTTCTTGGCATCCTTCTTGGTCTGGGAGCCTCTGAAGGTAAGGATGGGTGTGGGGAGAGTGTGTGTAATTTCTTTTCCAGGTAGCTGAAATTGCTTAATGTCTCATGATTTCCCGTACCCACCAGGCTAGGCTGCACTTCTCTCTCTCTATCTTCTTACCTATCATTTCCCCCTGTGAGTTACCGCAGATTTCTGAAAGAGGATCAGCCCTGATTGAATTGGCGCCGAGAAGCCCTCAGCAGGCCGTGACATGGTTCAATATCTCTGCCCGTGGCAGGGAAGCATCTGTGGAAATTATAGAGGTGTAAAAGCTGGAGCCTGAATCACTGTTGTGTATCAGGCCGTACAGCATCCGGCTTTGGGGAAACATGGACGTTCTTCCCCACTCGCAGCCACAATTCGATGGGGCAAATGGAGAATAAATCACAGATGGCAACAGGTTTTACCTCAGAGAGGAGAAATCTGTTAGCACAGACCCAGGGTCAGCTGTCTTGGAGCTTCATGGATCCAAGTCGAGGCCGGCTCCTCTATTCAAACTTGAATCCATGGTGGGAACAGGGAGGATGTTCCCAGCATGGCCTGGTGCTGGTGGGGTTGCTATACAGGTGCTTTAAGGCGCATTGATTTCCTGGGTCACAGGTGCTGCTGGAAGCCCTTTATTTCGCACTGGTTGCAAAGCGCCTGCACCCGGAGGAAGACGACACATTGGTGGAGTATCCATTTGTCGAGCACGTTTCCGAGAAGATCAACAAAGTCCGACCTCCTCAGGGATTTGCCCTTTTCCAGGCCAAGGAGGAGGCCAGGAAGGTCAAACTGCTTCACAAGATGCTAAAGGTAAAGTGCCTGGCAAACTACCCGGATATCGTTTTTTTGATGAGATGACAGGTTGGGTTGATCACGGTAATAGTGTTGACAGAATAGACTTCGATTTCTTTGGGTGTTTGACTTGGTACCGCACGACACTTTAATTAAAAAACGAGAACGATAGAAAACGAATGTGGCAGGTATTAAAAACGGGCTCAGGGATACGTCTCCAAATGTAACTCTAAAGGGGAAACCATCGTAACGTGGGTGCATTTCCGGTGGGGTCCTGCAGGGATCGGTTCTGGGCTCTAGTCTAAGCTATTTAACATGTTTACCAATGGCCTGGAAAAAAACCTAAAATCACCCCTGATAAAGTTTGCAAGTGACACCAAAATTGGGGGTGTGGTGAATAATGAAGAGGACAGGTCACTGATACAGAGCTACCTGGATCACTTGGTCAACGGGATGCACACAAACAATAATCATTTTAATAGACAAAATGTAGCTATATCTTGGAACAAAGAATATAGGCCATATTCACAAGCTGGGGAGATTCTATCCTGGGAAGTGGAGACTCTAAGAAAGATTTGGGGGTGATGGTGGATAATCAGCTGACATTGTCCAAAAGGGCTAATGCAGTCGTGGGATGCATAAACAGGGAAATATCAAGCAGGAGTAGAGAAGTCATTTTACCTGTATTTGGACTGGGTGCAACCGCTGCTGGAGTACTGTGTCCAGTTCTGGTGTCCACAGTTCGAGAAGGATGTTGATAAATTGGAGAGGATTCAGAGAACAGCCATGAGAATGCTTAAACAAGATTAGAAAACATTCCTTATCGTGGCCTGTTAAATAAATTGAGCCCCTTGAGTCTAACAAAGAGATGCTTAAGGGGTGACTTGCTTACAGTCCAAGTACCTAGATGGGGAACAAATATTTAATAATGGGCTCTTCCGCCTAGCACAGAAAGGTAAAGCACCATCCAATGGCTGGAAGTTGAAGCTAGATAAAGACAGGAAATAAGGTGTCAAGTTTTAACCAGTGAGGGGCATCAGCCATTGGACCATGTACCATGGGTCATGGTGGATTCTCCAGCAGTGACAATTTTGAAGTCAAGATTGGATGTTTTTCTAACCAAGCTGCTCTAGGAATGATTTGGGGGGAGGGGGGTGGGGGGGTGGGGAGTTCTCTGACCCGTGTTATTGAGGAAGTCAGACTAGCCAATCACAATGGTCCCTCCTGACTTTGGAATCCATAAATACCCTGGAGACTCCTCCCTGCTTCCTGCCTTACTGAGACTCTGAGTGTGGCCCCGGGGTGCGGCCGGGGCCCTCCTTGCCTTAGGGCATGCCTGCAGGAACCTGCCATGCAACACAGGCTGCTCCAAACACCATCTTTGTGCTGCAAGCAGCCCAGCCTAGCAAGCGAGCACCACTGATTGGGAAGTCATAGCGCTGCCCTGAATGAGTTAGGAACCATTGACCTACAGGACACGCCTGCTAGGAACCTCGTGTCAGGTTAGGAGAACAAAGCAAGGAAACCAACTGCGCCTGCCTGTGTGACTTATACAAAGGGCCGTGTGAGTCTCTCCAGTCTTTGAGATCCATCGCACAGGTTTTGTTTAAAAGTGGGAGATATGGATAGGGCATGGGACTAGCACTCAGGAGACGTGGGTTCTCTTCCCGACTCTGCCACTGGGCTGCTGGGTGACCTTGGGCAAGTCCCTGCCCAGCTCCGTGCCTCGGTTTCCCCATTTGCACAATGGAGTGATGATCCTGATCACCTTTCTAGAGCACTTGGAGATCCATGGGTGAAAAGCGTTCTGTCTGAGGTAGGTGGGGGGTTCCAAATTGAAGAGGAAAGGAACTACTTCCTCCCCCTGAAATCAGTTGGTTTGGGGGTCAAAGCATTCCCTTGCAGTGCTGGAAACACCACAGCTCCGGGCTCGGGCACAAGGAAACGGAACAGGCCACTTGTATTCCCCAATCCCAGTGAAATGCAAACAGCCCATCAGCGGTGAAAAGGAGCTTCCGTCACGTTACAGATCTTTCACTGTTAATTCTCCCAGCTGGGGCTAGCCACACACCCAGGGTTTAAAAGCTGGGCTGTGTTGAGCTAGGCGCTATCCCTTTCAAGAGCGGAAACCCCGCTAAATGGGAAGCTGTTATATAAGCAGCGCGGAGCGCGCCAGGATGTTGTGCAATCTGTATTGACTTGAACACGTGGGGTTGGGTTGGCTGGTTTGAGGAAAAAATTGTTCCGAGGCCATGGTCTGGGTCTGGATTTCATTAACGGCAGCTCCCATATGGAAAAGATATATATACCCGTATGTTGGGGCCTGCTCCCGCTCCCAATGGGGGTCTTGCCCTTGGCATCCAAGGGGACCAGGATCCAACCCCCGGGGCGGAGAAGGACAACTTGCTTCATGTACTCAGCAGCTCTGCTCCCACTGAGGGAGGCTCCGTGCCCCAGCCGGAGAGCAGTCCTCTGACCGCCTGCCTCTGTTTTCCACTTGCCAGAGTTTCCTCATCTATATGTTGTTCTTGCTGGTGACGTTACTCACCAACTATGGCGACGCCTCCCGCAACGGCAGGGCCTTCCTCTTGCAAAGCTCCCTCAAGCAGCAGCTCGGCAGCGAGGAATTCCTCCGCATCAAGAGGTAACGGCGAAGCCCCAGCCTCAAGCCCTGTGGGGTGTTCCATCCTCCGGGCCGGGCAGCCTCAGGCCGAGGAGAGTGAGTGAGTGAGTGAGTGAGTGTGTGTGTGTTTTTCACTGGAAGTCAGTAAGCAGACGGTGACAAATTCTGCCCACACAAATGCCAAATGGTCTGTGGTTGCTAAGCCCTCACCGCTGCCATTCGAACGGGAGAGGGACCGGTGCGCCCAGTCTCATGGTGTCAGAAGACAGGAGAGACTCTCCCTTCACTAACTGTATTGCTCAGGTTCCTTCTCCCATCATCAGGCACCCAAGGTGCACGAGCTCCTCAGTGCTGAGGTTGTAATGTACGTGGCTGAATGGCCAGGTGCTCACTTTAGAAATTCGCCTTGGGAAGTCAAGGATGGTTTTGTGACCGACACCCCACGTAGGAATTCAGGAGACCTGTGTTCTAGTTCTGCCTCTCTCGGGGGCACATCCTTTCATTGCTTGGTGCCTCCCTTTCCCTGCCTGTAAAATAGGGAGAGGGGTTCTGTGAGTTTGAATTCATTCATGTTTCTAAAAGACTGAGCTCCACTGTTGGAAGGAGCTATGCAAATGGGGAGAGAAAATCAGTTTATACTTCTCAGTGAATTCAGAGTTGCAGCGTCAGGACAGACTGTTAAAAAACGCAGCTTTAAAGAAAGTTTAGCCATAAAAGAGGCTTATGAAAACCAAAACTAATAGTCTAGGCTCTCCCCCTTCCTTGGTGCTTGTAGCAAGAGGACGATTTCCTGGTGGAGTTTTCAGGATGTTCTCATCCCTGTTGTCCAGCATGGCACCAGAGCTGTTCTCCTGGAACGAGTTCTGTCCTTGCCTCAGCCCCTCTTGACTGCTCTATAGACAAATGAGACTTGGAAAAGTTGGAGCCAGAAGCCATGTGACATCTGATCCGTCAGGAGTCGGCCCCCTGGCATCAGTACAATGACACTGGTTTAAAAGTGGTGTCAAATGAGAGCAGGCAACTCCCAATTACAGAGGGATCTGGCTCTCATTTACACAGCACTGGCAGTGGAAAGGGGCTTTGCCATGGGAGTGTATGTATGGCTACACCCCACCACAAGAATACCGTGAAGTGGCTTTAATGTAATTGAGAATCAGGCTCAAAAGATTTCGGTGGGACACTTATTTGGTGAGGTTAGAGCAGGGGTCTCCAATCTTAATGAGATGAGGGCCATATTAGATTTCTGAAGGGGCTTCGCAGGCTGAAGCAACTGTGAAAAAATTCAATATATGCAAAATCCCGGCCTTTGCTCCTCCGACCGCTGCGCCCCCCCCCCCTTTTGCTCCTCCGGCCACTGCCGCGGGGGCACTCACCTTTCTGCACATGGGGCCACTGGCAGCAGCTTGCAGGGGGAGAGGGGAGGGGCAGCGGCGGCTTCCCCATGTGCCTGCTCAGCTGGAGGGCCGGACAAATGGAAGCCGCGGGTAGTTTGGAGACCCCTGGGTTAGAGCAACACAGGAAGAGTGTAATGGGATGAAACTGAACAAAAGGAAAAATTAGATCGAATGGCCAGATCCACTTTGGCTGTGGGTTAGTTTCCCAAAGGAAGTGGTAGAAGCAAGGCTGGATAAAATCACTGGAGAACAGTTGTGCTTTGACATGGAATCAGAGCAGATGTTCTGATAGGTCTCTCTCAGCCCCATCTTCTGTAAGAATATACCGAAGCAGGGGACTAGTTTTCCTTTGGATCCCAAACGACTACACTGTGTGATCTCTCAGGGCAGAGGATAGCAGTCTGGAGGACAAAGCCTGCCTCTGACTGGCTGAGCTGTTGAGCCACTGAATAGCAATGGAGGTCACCTTTCCAAGGATCAGTCTCCCCCGAGCGGCAGGATGCAAGCTTTCAGATCATCCCCTTGGCATAGAGAACTCCTCAGAATCAGCCCCGGGGGGAGGGGAGGCTGGGCTGCGTGGAGACACTTTGTTCTGTGTTGACCGGATGAACTTCCCTCTCTTCTCCTCCCTGTGTGCACAGATCGGATGAGTTTTGGGTGTGGATGTCACAGGTCTTGTTGCCCTCTCTCTACAATAACCAGTCAGGGCGGGAGAGCTACAGCCCCATGCTGGGAGTGCCCCGGCTGCGTCAGCTCCGCCTGCAGGAAGGTGGGTAGCTGCCGGAGTCCCTGGTTACACCGTTGTTTTCGTTTGGGAGCAGTGGTGCCTCCCAAAAGAGATTCAGATCAATTAGACAAGGAGGGATACAACAGAGCCGGCTCCAGTTTTCTAACCCCACGGTAGCCAGCTTGCACACTGCTGTTCTGCAGCGGTTTGGCCGAGGCTGCAGGTTTGTTCCTGGCTTTCCTTCTGCCCAAGAACACAGGCCGGGTACTTTACAAAAGCCAAAGACCCGGGCCCTGCCCGATTTCAGACAGGACACAACAAGCGAGGGTGTCCGGCCGTCAGGATGGGGCGAGCCGAGAAGGAACCAAGTCTGAACCACGTGGCTCTCATTCTCCGATGCTCAGTGACGGATTGTGCATTTATAAATAAATGATACAGACTCGCTCCCTTCTCTAGGTCTGGCCGGGGATGGGGGAACTGGAGTGGAGGGTTTAACTGAAGTGGGGAGGGAGAAGATGTAGAGGAAAAGCTTTCTGCACTGGGATGTTCATACGGCCAAATAATGGGTTTCCCTACTCACTGCTGCGGCGCCCGGGTCTGGGGAACAGCTCTCATCCAGAACACCGTCCCCTTCCATCACTCGCTCATCCCGTGGCCCATCTCACTCTCCAGATTTAGGGTGCTCTCTCTTCAGCCTTCCAGCCAAAGTCACTAGGTAGCTTTCTCCTTCCAGGGTCGCTAAGTCCGGTGGACAATCCGCCCAGCAGTCTTCTGTAAGTCCAGGTCTGTGCCACTTTCCCAGTGGCTGCTAGGGGAGCCCGGACCTGCCCAGTACTCTGGGTTCCAGCACATGGTCCCACTATCTAGCAATGACAGTCTGCTTATTCCAAACCTCCTTGCTATTGCCCTCTGCTCCTTCTTACTTCCCTTCATAGAATCATAGACTAGCAGGGTGGGAAGGGACCTCAGGAGGTATCTAGTCCAACCCTCTGCTCAAAGCAGGACCAATCCCCAATTAAATCATCCAACAGATTTTTGTCCCATATCCCTAAATGGCCCCCTCAAGGACTGAATTCACAACACTGAGTTTAGCAGGCCAATGCTCAAACCACTGAGCTAGCCCTCCCCTCCCCTCTCCTCTCTCTTCTGGAGTCCAACTCAAGCTCCCAAATGCCAGGGAGTGACTGCAGCCTCCTCACCCCAGCAACCCCTTCTGCTCTCAGCTTCCTAGCTTTGTAGTGGCCTAGGCTTCGCTGCTCAGCTGAGCTTCACCTTCCATTAGCGCTTGTCTATCCAGCCTAGTTCTCCCCCAGGTGCAGTTAATTCCCCCATCCAAGGCACCTGAATCCCTTCAGATAGGGATGAACACCCCAGCAGAGGCGATCTCATGTCTCATCACTGCCAAGATAACATGACGCTGGTCTCTTTTCCGCAGAATGCCTGGAGACCATTCATGATTTCCTTAGTGGGACGGAGGCATCTGTAGCTGCGAAGAAATGCACGTATGAGCCCACTAGCTTTAATACCGGCCATTACGCTGTTGGCTGGCAGAGGGTATCTGTCAATGTGACACAGCCGTGGTCCTACTCGCCGCCTGACCTAGCAGGGTACGAAGCCGCACGTTCCAGACGTACATTTCCTGTTCTGGCTGCAAAATCCAATCACAGTACTGGGTTCTTACAGCCACTCCATTTCCAGCTGTCACGTCAGTTCAGCCAGCCGCTGCCCCCGAGAGCCAACCGACTGAACAATACGGAAGGCCTAGTGCTGTTCTGACCACCTGCCAGCTGGTTTTGTTCCTCAGCAGTTTGAGTGGCACGAATCATGCAGCCCCATTTGTAATTTTGCGGCACACGCGCTGCCTGGAAAATCGCTTGCCGCTGTGTGTGTGTGTGTGTGAAAGCGAGTGCCACCGTAAGGTACTTTGCCAATGCAGGGAAGCCACATGCTGGGGGTACGGATATTTCAGAACTGCTGTTTACCAGCAGGATGGGTTACAGAGCAATTTAAAACCTGAGCAAGGAAAGATTTGCATATTGGTGGTAGCTTCCTGTTATTGCCAGTTAGAGAGGCTTAGGAAACAGGTGTAAGATCTGGGTCTCTGCTCATTTAGCTTCAGTTGGGCCATTTAAGTGGATACAGTTTTTGTTTGTAATTTCTCATATGCCCTAGTGCATTAAAGAAGACACTCACCGTAAATCAGTTCAAACCCTCCCTGTTTGCATGCAAGAAGTGCATGGAAAGTAAAACAAGGCACCTCCTCCTCGCTGTGCCTGACCTATGAGGCCAGGTCAGCAACTCCCCACCCCCAAACTGCAACCCGTGGCTCCTCTTCTTTTGCAGAGTCTGGTACTGGGGCTACGTCTCGGTGTATGACAGTGGAGGATACATCCAGGAACTGGGCGCCACGCTGGAGGAGAGCAGAGCGCAGGTGGACTATCTTCAGCAAAACAACTGGATCAACAACATGTAAGCAGCTAGCAAGGCAGCAGAGGGGGGAGCCCTGAGTTTGACTGTAACCGGGGAACGGTACTGAGCCCTGATTTGTATTTTGCAGCGCTGATAGTTGAGGTGCTGTCTGCCAAGCCTAGAAGTGTTTTTATTTGGGGGGGGTGATTATTCTGCCAGGGGACCCCTGCCCCCTTTGTCTTCCCTCACTGCGGGTTCGCTGTCAGGCTGTCCCCATCCAACCAAGGCAGGTAGGATGCGTTCCCCTCTGCAGTTCCTTGGCAGGCGGCAGACCCATGCCTGGTGCCCCCTGTGCCCCTGGAGATGCACACCCGGCCCCCCTGCACCAGCTGCGGGGCGGGTGCTTCCCCAGACCGACCCTGACTCCCTATAAAATGGTGCCACCTGACGTGACGGACCTGGGGGCCGGTTCTCTGTCCCCGCAGGAGCAGCGTGGTCTTTGTGGAGCTGACGCAGTACAACCCCAGCGTGGACCTGCACGCCGCCGTCACCCTGCGGCTGGAGTTCCCCGTGGCGGGGCGAGCCGTGGCCGCCGTCGCCGTCGGGCCCTTCCCCCTGCTGCGTCTCAGTGGGGGAGTCACGCTGCAGCTTGTCATGATGGTCAGTTCAGCAGCCTTGCGCCTCCCAGTCAGGCCTGTGGAATGAAATCCAGGGCTCCCGTCCCATCCCCTAGGCCCACCCCCGTTTCAGCCCAGTTACAGGCTTTTGCAGGGGGCCTTGCGCTCAGGGTCCTGGTACAATTATCTGCTCTCAGTGGCAACCTTAGCACAGGGGATGGACGTCACTGGGATCTGGCTGTCAGCAGGAGTTACACAGCCCTGTTCTGCTGGCTGCTCTGACCCCGGTTCCCAGACTCGCCTGACAGGTGCGCTGTGGAAGGGCTGTCGGGGACCCCCCATTTTAGGTTGTGCTGGTGGCTCAGGAGAATCGATGCCTCCTGCTCCCCGGGCTCAGAGGCACCTGGCTGATGGTTTCCCACTCCCAAAGCCTGCACACCCCTGAACAAGGGATACAGTCACTGAATTCCTCCCTTGCGGAGAAGTGTTCTCTGGGTGGGGAAAAGCCCCCCTCGGGCAGAATCCAGACACGGTTCACCTTCTCCTCTCATGGGCGATTGCTAACGGATGAGGCCTATGTACCAATGGGGGTTCCCTCTGACAGAAAACCCCAACGTTCCAGGAGCCTCCAGCTGGGCAGTTTGCGCCCTAGGGGACTGGGCGAGAGTCCTGGAGCCTCGGGCTTTGACCCACCCAAGGTCGGGCAGGCCCGGAGGGTCTAACAAGAACTCAGTGCGCCGCTGCTCGAAGGCCTACGTTGGCTCTCTGGGCTGGGAGCACTATGGTGACAGTACACTTGGCCCCTCGGGAGCCAGAAAAAGGGAGCGCCTTGTCTCACTCTCCAGTGCTCACCTATCACCAGCCAGTCAATGGACTTACACCAGGGACAGATTTGGCCCCATGTTCCGGTGGCAGAGTTGCAGCCATAACAACATCATGGGAGTTGAAGGCCAGTAGAATGGGCCCCCATTCTGCCCTCACGGGAGGATGGCCCTGCCACTGCTCCAAGGCCGTGCTGTGACAAAGGACTGACAGCACGGCAGTTCTGTAATTGCAACCCTGGGTGATAAGTGTTGCCCCACTCTGAACGCCTCTTTCTGGATGAACTCTTCCTCCTCCCCTACCTTACAGGTCTTCCTCATGGTGTTCGTGGTCTATTTTGTGGTCTCCGAGTCCCTCTTCATCCAGAAGGAAGGCCGGGCCTACTTCTCCATGTTCGGGAGCTACAGCCAATGGCTGCTCATTCTTCTGACCACCTGCACCGTGGTGGTGCACTTAAGCCAAGCCAGCATCGCTGACCAGCAGTGGGCAAAGTATCTGAAGAACCGCAAGGGCTTCACCAGCTTCTACCAGGTGGCCTGCCTCAACTCAGTCTTCAACAGCCTGGCCGCCTCCCTTCTCTTCCTGCTGACTGTAAAGGTATGGCAGTGGGCCTGCTGGGAAGGAGCGCTAGGTCTTGAATGCACTTCATGCGAGTGGGGCAACACTTGAGTCAGCTACGCCTGCCCCAGGTTTCCTTTCCTGTGCAGTGTTAATTCCAGAGCATGAGTGGGAATTAGATCCTTCTTTCTCCTTCATTAAGGGCTGGTCTTCACTGGGGTGGTTGGGGGTGGGGGGGAGGAAATCGACTGAAGATGCGCAACTTCAGCTACGTGAAGAACATAGCTGAAGTCCGCGTATCTTCAGCCGACTTCCTTGCCGTCCTCATGGCGGTTGCAGGCGGCAGCGCACTCCCCCGTCAACTGCAGCTTGCGCCTTGTGACAAACTGAAGTTACCAGAGTCGATGGGGACGCCGCGGGCGATCGATTTCTCGCATCTTAACGAGACGCGAGAAATCAATCGCTAAAAGATCACTTGCTACCGGCCGATCCGGCGCGTAGTGAAGTCATACCCTAAGAGTAGTAGGGACAGGATGGGTGTCAGGGATGGTCTATAATACTCAGTCCTACCTTGAGTAGTGGGGGCAGGACTAGATGACCTCTCGAGGTCCCTTCCCGTCCGACAATACTGCGGTAGAGCTGAGGAACCCCAGCCTTGAACGTGCAGAGGTGACCATCAGATGCCCATTTGCGTAAACCAGCCAAATGGATATGGAACCAGTGAAACACAAAGGTGAAGTCATGTCCGCTCACTTCTCAAAGGAGAACTCCGCTTCGCAGGCCAGATTGACAAAAAACTCAGCCCCCAGCCCCTCCCGAAACCCGATTCCGCTTGTTGGTATGGAGCACTTTTGAAGATCTGTCCATGAGCCCTTAGTATAATGCAATACACCAACTCTTGTAATATTCTGATCTATAAACCAGGGTTAAATTACATAGTGCTCAATCCCCAGGTTGTGTAGCAGGAGATGAACTGGACCATCTTCTCTTCACTAGATTTCTAGATGCGGCACTCTGGTACCCAGCTGTATTTAGTGATGGTAGTGAGATGTAGCTTAAGTCAGCTGCAAACTAGCTGTTCAAAAAAGGGCTGGTGACGCTAAGCATGCCCCCAGAAATGTGCGCTAGGCGCTGTACAAAGAGAACAAAGATACTCCCTGCCGCTTAGACCTCACAGGGTCAGACAAGGGCAGTGGGAGGGAGACAGACAGGGGAGCACACCCACACAATGTGACAATAATGCTCATCCAGTAGTTTCTACACACCAGCTGCCTACATTGTACTGGTCTGTGCTCCAGTGGAGAGCCCCACAAAGGGTTGGTTTTATCCTTTGAAGCCTCCCCCTGCCCTAGGCCGTGCTGTTACAGTTGAGATGAGGAAGATGCGCTCAAACTAGAACTCCCTCACTATAAAGAGGCAGGGCTGCTGGCAGGACATTTGCTGCAAGGGACCCTCGATACTGAAACGTCCTCCCTCCCACCCCTTAATCAGAGTCTGGACATATGAGGCTACTAGACACATTATAAAGCACTAACGCAAACCTGGTACCTTTTAGTTCACATCCCCAGCATTCACGGCAGGGAGAGTGCGCAGCACTGCACTTCACACGTCTATAGTCCAGGGCTCGGCAACCCGCGGCATGCGAGCCGATTTTTAATGGCACACTGCTGCCAGACGGGGTCCTGGCTGCCAGCCCCGCTCAGCCCGCTGCCAGTCTGGGATACCAGCTGCTGGTCCCGCTCATCCCACTGCTGGTCTGGGGTTCCGGCTGCCGGGGTCTGGACCTCCGGCCCCGCTCCGCCCACTGCCGGGCAGCAATTGAACTCCGAACACTGGGCACACAGGGTCTGGTTCTTTGCAACATTGCCACAGGGTGGAAGGCTACCCCAGAAACACACACAGCAGATTCCTTGATCCACACGGGTATAAACCTGGCTTCTTTTCTTTGATCTCAGGCTGCCCAGCAGCTGCGCTTTGTCCGGCAATGGTCCGTGTTCGGCAAAACCCTGCAGAAGTCCACGAAGGAGCTGGCTGCCGCCGGGCTGGCCTTCGCGCTGCTCCTCCTGGCTTATACCCAGCTGGGCTTCCTGGTAACTATTGATTTTGATGATGCAGTCAAGGCTCCCCCTACGCTGTGCGTTGCTGAGGGAGGGGCTACTTGATTAGCTACACGGGTTCATTCGCGAGACCTCAGCTCCAATCTAAGGCAGAGCATTTTGGGGAGCGGGGCTCAGCGCACCTGGCCATGCTGCAGTTGGCCCCTTCCTGGCCTGACTGATGGGACTGTGGGGATGGAACCCCAAGAACTCCTGGAGGGCAGTCCATAGCTGGAGCAGGGCTCCCGCCTCCTAAGCCAGGTGTAGCCTTTGCCAAGCGCTTGGAGGTCTGGGGCTGACAGGCCGTCTCGAAGGGGGAGTACGGCCCCTCCCCCCTCGAGACAACGGCCTTTCATTGCAACCCCTGCGTTCCCTCCTTTCATTGCAACCCCTGCGTTCCCTCCTTTCATTGCAACCCCTGCGTTCCCTTCGCAGCTTTTCTCCTCCTGCTCGGAATCCTTCCACAGCTTCAGCAGCAGCCTCCTGCTCCTCCTGGCTGCGGTCCGCGGCAGCGTGAACCTCCGGCTCTGCCTGCCCGAGCCCTCGGGGCTGTACTACCTGTTCTGCGCCAGCTACATCGTCCTGGAGATGTGGGTCGTGCTGAGGCTGTTCGCCGCGGTGCTGGTCCACGGCTACCGGGAGATGAATTTCGAGCTGTACCGCCCGGCCTTCGAGCCCCAGGACTACGAGATGGTGGAGCTCTTCGTCCGCAGGCTGAAGCTGTGGATGGGCTTCAGCAAAGTCAAGGAGGTAGGTGCACAGCCCCATAGGGATCGACCCCCTGCCTCTGTGCAGGGTGCTAGCCGGGGCAGGCCTGGGCTGGTGGCTCGTGGGCGGAGGTGCAGGTTCCAGGAGGGTAGCATGGGGTGCCTGGGTTTGCAATATTTTGGCCGGCGTTTGCATCCCCAGGGCCACTGCTTGCATCCCACGAAGTGGGTATTAGCCCACGAAAGCTTATGCTTCAAAACTTTATAGTTAGTCTTTAAGGTGCCACAGGACTCTGTTCCCTCTGCTATTCCAGACTAACACGGCTACCTCCCTGATTCAGGGCCATGGGAGCGGGTGATACAAACACTCGGATTGTTTCCCCCATTGCAGTTGGCAACGGGGTGGGGACAAGCAGTGACAGGCCAACGCCCACAGCAGTATGAGTCCCAGGGGCCGGCAGTGGCAGGAGGTGGAAGAATTGGGAGCAATAGCCGGTGGCCCAGGTAGAGGATCGGTGGCCATTCGCATGCCCTGCCTGGCAGGAGCAGAGACTGCTCCCAGCATCATTCCCCGCATGTCCATGTTGTGCCACCTCTGCTGTTTGGTTTATCAGGCTGGTGGGTATATACGCCCCCCCCCCCCCGCCCCTCTCCTCATTCGAGTCACCCCACCACCCGGCCAGGCCAAGCAGAGAGCACCCTGCGGGTGGAGATAGTCATTCAAGGTATGGGGAAGAGTTCACCCTCACCCGGCCTGCTGGGGTGGAGCAGGCGCCTGCGGGGGGTGCTCCCACCCCCGGGAGCGACAGGCGAGGGGTCACGAGTGCCCGTTGTCTGCACTCACCCTCTTTGGCTCCTGCTTCCCTTCCAGTTTCGGCACAAGGTGAGGTTCGAAGGGATGGAGCCGTTACCGTCCCGGTCCTCCAGCGACAAGTCCTTCCGGGGTCCCACCCCCAGCGCAGCCTCCGACAGCTCCAGGGCCTCCACCTCTTCCAGCCAGCTGGACGGACTCAGCCTGGTGCTGAGCACCCGGGAGAGCTCAGAGGTGGAGGCTGATGTCCAGCGGCTCCTCTCCCTCTTCGAGATGCTGCTGGCCCAGTTTGACCGAGTGAACCGGGTGACGGAGGACGTCTACCGCATGGAGCGGCAGCTGGAGGACTCGCAGAGCAGGAGGACCAGGACGAAGTACATCCGGATGACTGAGGACCTGCTGAGTCGGTGCCGCCTGGGGAGCACAGATCAGGGGCCACAGGGACTTTATCCTGAGAACTTCTCCGACTCTGACTTGCACCCTCCCCAAGACCCTCTGTTGCCCTCCCATCCCGCCAGCGCCCCGCAGAGCAGCGTGCCCAGCCGGATAGTCCGAGCCAGTAGGGGCCTCAGCATGGCTTCTCTGCTCTCCCCTCCCAAGACGTACGCCACCGCGGCACCAGTGGTGAGGAAGAAAAAGCCACTGCGGGCAAAGAACAAGGTCCACCCCAGCATCAAGTAACGAGACCACGTGCAGCGTCTCTGGGAAGATACCTCACTGTGCCTCCCCTGGGACGGCGGAGAGATCCTCGTACCATGGCCTGGGAGGTTCCACCACAGCTTGGGAGTCCGAAACGGAGGTCGCGGGGAACCAGCGTGAAAAGCTGACACACTCACGCAACACCAAGGAACTGGGGAGCCACTGTGCCTTCCTGGGCCCTTGGCCAGATTAGATGCTAGCAGCATCCCTGCTGCCTCGGGACACGTGGCTAAGAATACAGGTGTGGCCCTGAGCCTACCAGGGGCCTAATGAAGATGGACACGGCCACTGTGTGTTGTACATACTGGCAGCTTCTATTCAAGGTGCCTCAGTTTCCGGTTTACTTTAGTGACGGTTTCACAGCTTTTCGGTATCATTGGAGACCGTTTGGCCCTTCAGCCCAGGACAACCTAAGAGACCCAGCTTCACCAAGAAGGCCAGATGAGAGAAGCCGCAATCATATTTAATGTTGGCAGCAAGAGGAAAAGCAACATTCATCAGGGCAATATTCAAAAGAGGCGTCTCTCTTTTTACGTGTGTTTGCGTCAAACACAATGAACAGATTCCAAAAGCAGAGGCCTCTTAGCGTTAAGTTGCTTGATCAAGAACTGCTGCGAAGTCAAGTGAATGGAGCATCTCAAGCAGGATTTCCCATGCTCAGCTGGCTGCGCTAAAACGGGAAGAGGGGAGCTGAAATTGCCAGTAATTGAGGTTTAACGGACTTTTGGATTCACAGACTAGACGCACTGTGGAGGAAAATGACAGGTTGCAGGCGGATATTTAATTCAACATGTGTATTGGCATGAAGATAGAGAGTGACCGTATCTACGCCCAGATCAGTTAGTTGTCAGTATTGGCTAGTGTTATCCTCCAGCATTTGGTACTATTATTTCTATTTAAAGAAATTCAATATTTAAAAAATATGAATGACCATGAAATCCACATGAAGCCACCGCTTCCAATAATCAGCCAGTCTTAGGACATGGCAAGTAGTGACAGTTCAACCGAAAAGGTACTGGAGACCTAGCGGGGGTTCTTTTAATTGGTCACTTAAACAATGGGGCTGCCGGGATGCTGGTTCCATTCCGGCCCAGCTCCCCTTTAGCTACTGATCTTCCCCCAGCCAGTGGATTGAATGGGTAAGTATGATGCGTGGGTTGCTTGGTTTTTATAGTTGAAGGAATGTATTGACCTATGTATTTTTTTTGTTTACTTTTTTGTATGTACTGCCGAGCACTTTAACAATGCTTCCCTTGGCTAACGACACGTGCAACCTTTTTAACGAGAATGGAATAATATATCGTGAACAGTATTTTTTTGTGTAAAAAATAATCATAAACGGAAATGAGCAAACGGTAATGTGAACGCAGTTTCCCAGTCAACCCTCCCCAGCTGCAGCCCCACCTCAGGGGCTGGGTGCCAGCTAATCACACTCAAACCTACTCACCAGCACTTAGGAGCTTCCAAAGAGGAACAAGAAATGCATTTGAAAAATAAATGCACTAGGTGACGCAGGGAATAAGCCACCTGCCGGTAGAGGCAGGTGGTGAGAGGCAGGGGCAGTGGGTTCTTAGTTTGCTTCTGTCTGGGACAGGAAGATGTATCCGCTCCTACTCCAACCTGCTTCTGCTCCCCCGTTCACTGTAATCCACCGTATATCGAGCTACAGCTGTGCTACGCTTGATATGCCCAGCACTCCCTCTTACAAAATTGGCGTGGGTAACAATCAAGTGCACCTATTCTGGGCAGCCACCGCCTATGTCAATTATTTCCAGCTATGCTAAGTGGTGCTACCATCAGCAAAATCTCCCTGGCAGCTAGCACCCCTGGAAACCCCCCCGCCAGCCCGTGTTCACCTCACCCTTGTCATTCCGCGTTATGTATATTGTAAGTAATTTATACGGGGTTTTGAAATGTCTATATTTGCTATATTTTCATAGCATCGGTACCATGTTTGACACATGTAGATAGGAGACAGAACATTGCTGTCAGAGTTATTTAAAGGATGTATTAAGTGCTTCTTTCTGGGAATGTTCATTGTATATAAAGTATTACGTGTGGCATGCGTGCTCTTGGGCGAGATGAGGTGCAGGGGAGGCAGTTCAACCCGTGGAGCGGAGTGGCAGCGGGATCGTTCGCAATGCACTAGGTGCCCCCCCCCGTCTAGCTCACTGCTTTTCTGGGGAGCTCTTCGAAACCAAAGACCAATATTAGAAGGGGCCATTGGTCATGGTACAGCATCACCTTTTAGACTCCACCTAGCCTCCATTGCTGCCGCTCTTGGAAGACACGTGGCTTGTAACAGAGCTCTCCTTTCCAAGCATTGCAACTCCTAGGGGAAGAGAAAGCCCTAGACAGGGAGGTCTGCTTCTTTCCAGCTAAGTAACTTTATAAAGGCTAGAGATAGGGTTTCCCCAAAGACACATCCATTGGAGTTAGCTCTTCTTACCTCTTTGCTGCTTATTCTCGCTCTCCAGCTCCCGATGCCTGTCTCCTCCTGCATGGGTGAGATGGTTTGCGCACAGTGTTGTATTCCAACAATCCACAGATTGTATCCAGGTTGACTTTCCTTGCGCTGCACTCCCCAGCTGCTTCCCTCTCTGTGGAGACTTGAGCAGCAAGTCTGGGGTTTCTTGGCAATTGAGTTTACATCCAGGGAAGTTATTCTTGTAGCTTTGTACTTGTTGAGCTAGTGGTGCGGAGGAAAGAATCAGGGGAGACGTTGCAGAGGGTGCAGGGGAGGGATTAGCGGGATGTATAAAGAAAGTTCTCTTTACAACGGCAAGGTGGTTTGGTGGTGATAGGAAGGGGATGAAAGAACAGAAAGCCAGGGGGTAAGTAGAGCATAGACAGAAGGAAATGGAAGCAGGAATCACAGGCGCTCTTCACGTAGATGATGGAACAGCTGTGGTCGGGGCAGAGGGATGGCAAACGTGAAGTGTTTGGAATTCTGGAAGTGGCATCTGGAGTAGGAGGAGACGAGTTGGAAAATAGCAGGTGGACGTTAATGGCACCCATCCCTTAGCTACAGGTACTAGAGAATAAGAAAAACAAACAGTGCCAACAGTTCCAGAAGGATAGTTCAACAAGAACTGAACCCAGAGCCAGGGGCAGGTTTTGCTATGGAGTTTACAGCAATAAACCCTTCTATGTACTAGACAAAAGTGGGTTAACATTCCTATTACAGCCTCCATCTGCACGGGGAGGGGGAGGAGGACATTCAAACTGTTTAACCACTGCTTTTTAACAACCCCAGTTCCCTCTACTTTTTACGAGCCGCATGGATACTGTTTAAGCACTCACCACAAAGTCTGCTAGATGCCCAGCACCCTGCTTGGGAGACAAAGCTGCATTAGAGAAGAGGTGTATCATATACACCCAGGACAGAAGTGCCGTCTGTACTGACAAATCACTTGATCTTCCCCATGCTTGAAAAAAAATAAAATAAAGCAGACAGGCTTCTCTATCAAATTAGGAGGGAAAGGGTGTGTGATTTAACTGACCGTAACCAGGACTCAGCCCTTCTAGGCCTACTCTATGTGCAACCTTGTGCAAAGTCACAATTCCCAGGGGTGCTTTCCCCTAGCTGTACCATAGGCATTACCCGTTCACCTCACTGTAGAGTGGGAGAGGATGTGAGACAGAACCAATGCTTTGGGCTCAGTAGAGGTAACTGGATGAAATCCTGTGTATGCAGGTCAGCCTAAGTCTAATGGTCCCTCTTCTGCCTTTAATTGATGACTCTTTCAAGGGGGTCGTGGAGGTTCTCGGAGGAAAGGTTTGAGAATTAAGTGGTGTGATACGACTGGAGGGAAAGGCAAACTTCTACCAGTATTACTGTATTAAGGAAGGATTTTCAAGTATCTGCTGCCTTTTAAAATGAACAAATACTCCAACATGCCTTTTATAGCTTTCTTTAGAACACGTGGTAATGGGATAATAGGGCATCTCAGAACTTATTCTTTGTGATTAAATTCCATTTTCTACATACAGTGCCCCTTCTAATGTAAGGTGTATCTAGATCTGGGGAAGGGTGGCCTTAAGAGGAGAAATGGTTCTAGAAATCAGATGTTGAGTTTTGACTTAACAAATAAGGGAATTAGCACCATGTTCAGACTGGGGAAAAGCCAGCACAAGACAGACAAGTGCCTCTAGGCTTCTTACATAAGGGAAGGTCTAGTTTTATGTTAGTGGGAATTTCACTATTAGAATATCCTTCCTCCCCTAGCTCTAGGAATTTCCCCCCCTGCTTGGGTCTTTTCTACAATGAAGACACACACTACCCCCCCCCCCTTCTGCAGTGAACATAATACCCTCACCAAGTTTGTTTCACCCCAGCTTTCCCATGGCCATTAGCACCCCCTATCTGTAAGCTTGCTCTGTCAGCTGAACAAACCAATTAGCTTCCCCTTTTCCATTTGGGATGATAGCACCTGGAGGATAGATGGCTTGGAGTGCAGCTTAGGAAAAAAAATTACCACTGGGTCTCCCTCCCACGTTGCAAGAATGTTGATGAGTGTAGACCACAGATCACCATGAGGCCAGGCCAGATGAGTACACCATAAAATGATCCTCCCTGCTTATAAATATCCATGCTCATATGAGACCAAGACTGGTAACAGCTTCCCACATGGATTAAAACAATTACCCACTAAATTAGACAGCATTGCTTTAGTTGTTCTGATTAGGGAATCTAACCCCTATGCAGGGAACAGAATTAGCTGGCCAGTCAGACTCCACTTTTACAGCTCCACCAACCGTGTGGTCCAGAGGACAGACTGTAGAGATGACAGCAGTTAAAAACATAGTATAGGAGGATGGTTGCCATCTATCTGAGATAGGCCTCTCAACCAACCACAATTTTCAAGAGCTAAATGGTATCTTCGGGGACTAGGGACTATGGCTGAATGGATCAGTTAATTGACAAGGGCTCTGAAAGTCTAGTAGAACAAAGGACAAAAATGAGACACTTCTTGTCAGCTTTAGTTTGGCTACAGTAGATAGTGTATTAAGACTCCCCTCTCCCACAAAAAGACTTGAATAGGCTCTGTTAGAGGAAGTTAACTGAACGCAGTTAACACAGGGTCTATAAAGTTAAGAGATGATAGTGAACTGAAAGCTAAAGCGATTGGCACAGGCTTCAGTAAGCTCGTAGGTGGCAGTAAAGGTTAAAGTTAGGATGCTCCCAATGTGAAGAGTGAGGGGTTTTTTTTAAGTTAGGCCTTAACGTGAATGAGTTTCTTACCCAGCTAGCTGTGTGCGTGTGTGTATGGTTGTGTGAATGAGTCTTACCACGTGCTTTTTCTAACTGTAGAAGAGCAAAGATAGGTTAGGACAACCGTCCTATGACTTTTCTTGGATCCTAGTAGGTGGAGCAGCTTTTGAGCCCACACAGATGTTTCAGAAAAGACAGACACTTCAGTCTCACAGTTTAAAGCTATCCTAATTCTCACAGGACCATTTGTTTGTACAGAGCCTTTAGCCACAAGCAATGGGTCCCTTGAAGTGTCACAGTTAAAGCTGCAAGTATAAGAAATCTGAGCTTAGCTGCCAGAACTATTAGTCATGAGATGATACTCCTTGGCGACAGCAATACATTTGACTTGCATTCCTAACTAATAACTACTCTTGAATGTATATTTTGTGTTTATAGTCACCAAGAGATGGTTTCTTATTTATTGCCTTAAGTTTCACAATGATGCAATAATAGCAAGCTGCTTAATACAGAACCCTATCAGCTAGTTACGGGGTGGGGGCAGGAAATCTATATAATGCTTTTTGTAGCAATGGATGATCAGGACCAATACACCAAAATATTGCCTTGTGGTCAACGTTACATTTGCAAACAAAATAGCCTATTTTATAACTGGGAATGTTTCTTCAAAATGACAATGTCAAATAAAAACCATGGACTGCTAAGTAAATGTCTGTTGTGCTTTTGTTGGAAGCTGCCACAAGATCCTCTTTGCTGGTTAGCAATCCATAGACACCACTGGCTGAAGTCTGCATTTAGGAGGTACTCCGCCGCGGTACAACGGAAAGGTCCGAAAGCTATTAGCTTCAGAGCTAGTCCAAGTCGACAACTTCAAATCCTGAGTAAATTCAAAAATATGAAAAATATCTGGTTTTGAGTATTGGTAACAAATTGGTAGCGGGAGTAATTAATCAATGTTACTTCGTTAAGGGGCTTTGAGATCTTTGATAGATGTTCTACTTTAAAACAAATACAGAATTTGCTCCATGTAAAAGAGACTTACAGCTGCTTGTTTGTGGCTGAACATGTATCTGGCACATGGACTCAGCAGAAGTCACATGCGGCTCCACATGTGTCACTGGGAAACACCAGCATTCCTGCACTGCAGCAAGTAGTTACAGACCATTATGTATTTTAACATCTGAAAAATTCCCAGAAGAGGAGTCAGCATCTTCTGTGTCATGGTTTCAAATCCAGCCCAAGGTAGCAGCACCTAAAAACTTCGCAAAGAGGTGCTTCTGGGAAGGGAGTCCATAGGTTCTCAGTCCAGCGCTGCTCAGACATGGGTCTACACTTCACCACTGGCCTCCTTAAAGACAGTCTTGAGAGGCCAAGGACTGAATGGGCCTTGAACTAATCTATGCCTAGCGATCTCTCCCAATCGGGATTGAGGCGAGAGTTTGTCCTGCTGCTGCCGCCAATGCAGTACCTGTTCTTTGGACAAATGGGGCTCTAGCACCAGACACCTTTCACAGGTCAGAGAGAAGAAACAAGTCAGTGGGAAATGGTCTGATTGCCAAATGACGGAGCAGATTCATCTGGAGTGGTTCAGACATGCAACACAAGAGGTCGCCCATACCAGTAAGAACCCAATAACCATACAAATACTTTTATTTCATTTACAATTTATAAACACTCAAAACAGGACGCACACATAAGTTACTGGACAGTCCTGCATTGTTCAGTGGCTCCCCTTTCCCTCCCTCCAAAAAAAGTCTCCCAAAGAAGTCCAGCTTTTGATTGCTTTGCCTTCGATTTCATTAAATAACTCAGACATTACCTCTCTAAAAGCTGCTATTATCCAGTCACTGAGTTTAGCATCCTGTTTAGCTAATTAAGAGCTTGTCACTCATTTTGATGAGGACAGCAGTCACTGAGGAGTGACAAAAACACACAATAAAGTAGTCACAGTACATTCCAGCTTACATAGCTTCTCCCATTATGGTAATGTAGTGTCCCGTTATCTTTCACCACAAGACATGCTACTTCTGAAAGGCCTGGCCCACACCTGCATTAAAAGGACCCCTTACAAACAATTCAAACTGCTGGCTTCCAAAGGTGGGACCGTCACCATATGACAAGTCCAATGTGCCGATGCTGCCACCAACCAGAGCCAAGGGTCATTTAAAAGGGAAGAGGAAATTTTCCATTTGAGGAAAGATTTCTGGCAAGGCCACATTATAGAACAGGCTAAAGACCAGTCAAGTGCACCCTGGTCACACACTGGGCTACCTACTTAGGTCCAGTCACCTCTGTAAAGTGCCTTTCAGCAGAGTATGTGAATACGCACAAATGGGTCAAGTTACTTCCCAGCATCCTGGCCACATTCTTGGGGCCCATCCTGCTGCCCTTGGAGTCAATGGAAGCTTTGCCATTGACTGCACTAGGAGCAAGGCTGGGCCTCTAGCTATGTCCTGTGCTCATAATTTCTAAAGATGGCCCAAATGATCTTTGGAATCCTGGGTTTAACGGAGTCTTCATGACAAGCCAGTTTATTCATGGCCAGCGAGTTTTCCATACGAGCTTTGATGACTATTCTGCCTCTCCACTGACCTGCAGGCACCTCCCTACTTATATCGTTAAGGTATCAGGGAGCAATTTCACTGGAGCAGGAGACTCATGGAGTTGTCCTCAAGCAAGGAGATCTCCTTGGAAATAAAGGCAGCTGCAGTTTTTACAGTTAACTTGTGAAGCTAGTGGACATTCCTACACTTAGAGCTGGTGTTAAGAACTAGTCTGAAAGTGCATGCAGCTCTCGTGAATGCTAATAGAGCTTTTCCACCCATGTGGAGGAAACGGAGATCCCAAGTGTCCAGAGTCTGTGACTGACGCTTTCACTTGGTTGGGTCAAAACACCATTTGCTTCTCACCATCCCACTAAGTGATGAGCGTGGAACAGTATCCTGGCTTGCTGCTTTGCCTGCTCCTACTTACAGAAATGCATAAATTTTGCAAGAAAGCTGCTAGCAGAGATGGATACCTTTAAATTTCACTTACTGTCTCTAGCCAAATAAAGACCAAGTTTATAGGCTCTGTCCACTCTGGGATTGTCCAGCTAGGGTAGAAAATCCTTCTTATTTTATGATGGGGGACGACTCAAAGTCAAGACGATGATGTCTATCCGAGTCACATGGCGGTCCAGTAACTAGTTCACACAAAGGTAACGTAGCCACGCAGAGTTTGCAAGTCCCAGTTGCCTCCCTGTGGCAGTGCTGAATTAGTGTGCAGGATCAAGAGGGCTCACTCCTCTCTTCCCCCCGCCGCTGCATGCCAGAGAGCAGACACTGATCACATGAGGGATTTACACAAATTCTGTGAAGTCGTCCACAGAGGAGATCAGCCTCTTTCTCTGTCCAGTTTCATAGGTTGGTGCTGCATCCTGTGGCACCTGGGGAGGGGGTTTAGTGACAGCAGAAGGGTGCATTTGCATCAGGGGGAAGCCAGGTGTCTGGTACTGGGTTTCCTCTCGGATCTGAAAGAGTGCCACAGAGGAACAGGTCACCACAACTCCCCCTCGGCATGTTAGTAGGTACAGCTCCCCGTATTGCCACTTGGATCTGAACACTGCATTACACACAAAACCCGACAGGACCTGGTGTCCTCAACTCCCACTGTGACCAACGGAAATAGAGGGCTCGTTAGCTGCCTGTAGATATTTATAATTGTGCTTGCTCGTGCTAAGCATTCCAGATGTGCAATATATCAGGGAAGGAAAAACTAACTTGAATTACCCGGTGCCTGAGCCTCTTGATATGACGTAGCCTTGCTATCCATTTTGATGGGTAAGTATCTGTAGGATTCGATCTGCTATGGTGAACCTGAGAAGCCATCTGATTCAAGGGAAAAGAAGTTTTAAACATTGCACCCATGACAAGAGTGATAAATAGTTTACACAACTTAATTAGTTTAGTCATTGAAGTTAAATTCAATCATAGACTCATGGACTTGAAGGTCAGAAGGGACCATTATGATCATCTAGTCCAACGGTTCTCAAACTTACCTTTAGCGCAACCCCTTTTTTCTGAGCGTCATGGCGCCGCGACCCCTTGAGTGTCCGCTGAAAAGCCGCCGAATGAATTACTTCTGCATTCGGTGTCTATTTTCGGCGGACATGCTGAGCGTTCCCAAAATAGCTCGGCATGTCCGCCGAAAAGCCGCCGAAAGCGGAAGCGATCGTGATCACGGCGGCGTCTTTTCGGCGGAAAAAAACAGCTCGCGACCCCTCGGGAACCTCGCGACCCACAGGTTGAGAACCCCTGATCTAGTCTAACCTCCTGCACAACGCAGGCCACAGAATCTCCCCCACCCACTCCTGTAGTAGACCCTTAACCTAGGTCTGAGCTACTGAAGTCCTCAGATCCTGGTTTAAAGACTTCAAGGTGCAGAGAATCCTCCAGCAAGTGACCCGTGCCCCACGCTGCAGAGGAAGGTGAAAACTCCCCAGGGCCTTTTCCAATCTGCTCTGGAGGAAAATTCCTTCTCAGCCCCACATATGACGATCAGCTGAACCCTGGGCATGTGGGCAAGACTCACCAGCCAGACACCCAGGAAAGAATTCTCTGTAGTAACTCAGATCCCACCCCATCTAACATCCCATCACAGGCCATTGGGCATATTTACCGCTAATAGTTAATGGTCAGTCTGTGAAGTTCAGATGCTAAATCTGACTTGACTGGTTATTCAATGAAAAGAGCTCTCAGAGTTTAATTCCTTGGCCAAGTTGGATTAGTTTTCTGGGAAGGCAGCACATGATCTTAGCAGAGTCAACAGTCCTTGAAGAGAGCACGGACAGTACTCACGTTGGCATGCAGGGCCATCTGGCGGGTTACAAATGGCAGGTTCTTATCCGAGACAATCTTAGCAACACTCGTGTCTACCAGCCCTTCCATGTCTGCATGTTAAAACAGAAAAGATTTAAAGACAGTCACTTTAGAAGGTAAAAAGCCAGAATTAGCCAGTAATGATATGTACTGTGATGTGATGAGTTCAACGTCATGAGGATTTCCAGTATGAGAGTCACGGTAGTGAGAAATGGGAGTACATTTTACTCTCCAGTCAATTGCCTTAAATAAAGGTCTCTATAAAGCATTATAGCTTCTATTGTAACACTGCTCAAGGCACACGGGTGCTATACTCTGGGGGTTCCCAAGCTCTGACTGCTCCACAGCAAAGGCCTTTCCCAGGAACCCTAGTCGCAGTCCGTTATTCCCCGCCAAAAACAGAGGCCGGGGCAGACTATTCATAGCTATGTTACTCAGACTGGAAGGGGTTTCATTGGAGAAGTGCATTGTGGGAGGGGTATATGGCAGGCCTCTTAGTTATACATGCTGGGGATCTATGTGGGGATCTGGAAAGGCTGCAAGAGTCCCACACGCAGCCCTAAACTAGGGAGTAAGCCCTGAAACAGCTGCGAGCCCCTCCAGCTGAAGTTCTAAAGAGCAGGGGTCAGCTCCAGGAGAAGCCGTGTCCAGCTCTCACGGGTCACCCACTGCACTGCTGGGAAGGAAGCTGGAGGGCGACCAGCCACCAGGATTTCTTCCTCCACTCTGTGTCACTCTACCAGTGTGCAGAGCATAAGGCAAAATGGGGGCACTCTGTTCACTGCATGGGACTCCATGCGTCCCCCTAACGAGAAGACAGCTGTCTTACAGTCCGGTGGGGAAGGATTACTGATTTGATACATCCCCAAATCCTGGGCAGGGACACCATTTAGGAGAATTTCTCCTAATGGGCTCCTCTAAAGAGAGCTGGAAAGCTCTTACCAGAAGTACAAATCACAGTTCAGGAAGGGTCTAACCTAAGCTAGGTAAATTGGCAATATGGGATATACTGTTACAGGCTCTGAATACTTAGTCCTGCCTCAGGCGGGGGACTGGACTAGATGGCCTATATTAAGGTCTCTTCCAGTCCTACAATTTCTACGATTCTACAATTTTACCACCTAGAGACTTGTACAAACATTCCAATGAAGTTAAGGAAGGTGTCGTGCGAACCAGTAGAAATATTCTTCGAGGACTAACCCTACCTTTCCGACACTGTAACGTCACCAGGTTACAGTCATAGTCAAGCGGTGTGATTATAACATGAACAAAGTTGAACTGGCCCTAGGGAGGAAACAAAATATTGTAACAGAGAAGCACAACTAACATTTACAGGCATATTTCACTGGCAACCATAATGACATCTTCAGATGCAATTCACTGATGCAGTCTGAATATAGCAAAGAAAATATCCCGATTCATAACCAAACAGTCTTTAAACCAGTGGCACCAGTTAGGAGGCTGTGGGAGGGGAAGTATTCCCCCCACCCCAGGTATTTGCATGCGCTAAAAGTTCCACAGGCCATGGGGCTGTGCAGGTCAGGGTCCGACCATGTTTAAGCAGGGGTCCTATACTAAATCAGTAGGGCTGTTGGCGGAGTGGTCTGGAGCGTCGCTTGGCTGCGTGGATGCAATGCCACTAGACTATGACCTGGATGCCCCTCCATGCAGAGGGCGGCAGGGCTAAATTTTGGTGAGTGGCATTGCGACCTGGCGTATGGGTCGTCTGTTCTTGTACAGAGGAGCGCAGGGGAGTCTGCCAAGAACGACTCCTAGCGTCACTGGTTCATGCGCTGTGTGGGTAACAGAGAGGGGAGACTCCTGGGCCAAAGGAGAACCAGGGTCCCTCGGAAGGAGGGCGGGGAGAGACCAGGACTGGAATTTGCCCCCACCCACCCCTACCCAAAGAAATATCTGAATTGGCGCCACAGTTTTAGACAACACACAAAGAGATTAACAATTTTACAAAGAACCCATTGCTGACATGCAAGTGGAAAGTCCTGTTCATCTCTGGATGCTTTCCAGTGAGCTGCATCAGTCCAGATGTTTAATAAGTAGGGCTCTACCAAATTCACAGCCATGAAAAAAGCATCACGCACTATGAAATCTGGTCTCGTGTGCTTTTACGCTATACTATACCGATTTCATGGGGAAAACCAGCCTCTCTCAAACTGGTGGTCCTGACCCAAAAGGGAGTTGCAGTGGGAGAGGGGGGTTGCATGGTTATTTTAGGGGGTCACAGTACTGCCCCCCTTACTTCTGTGCTGCCTTCAGAGCTGGGTGGCCACAGAGTGGCAGCTATTGGCCAGGTGCCCAGCTCGGAAGGCAGCACCCCACCAGCAGCAGCGCAGAAGGAAGGGTGGCAATACCATACCACGTCACCCTTACTTCTGCATTGCTGCTGGCGGCGGCTCTGCCTTCAGAGCTGGGCTCCCAGCAGCCACCGCTTTCCAATCACAACACTGACATTTCAGATTTAAATGGCTGAAATCATGAAAGGTATGATTTTAAAAATCCTGTGACCATGAAATTGACCCAAAAGGAACCGTGAATTTGGTGGGGTCCTATTTATAAGCAGACTCGAGGGTAAACGCTTGTACCTTTATTGTTCCCAATTTAAAGTCTTCACCAGAATCGTTATAAACTATGGAAACAAAGTCATTCCCTAGGTGTCTCTTCTTGTCGCAGCGATATTTATCCAAATCCTTTGTGGGCATCAAAGTCGCAATGTGAAAAATGGCTGGAGGAGGGAAAAAAAAAAATCAAGGAGACAAACACAGGATGGGATAGAAAACAGGAGATGCTGAAACAGAAAAATCGATAGGATACCTATGATCCTACAGCGGTAATGTTCTGTATATGGTATTTGTCTGAAAGTCAGACTGACAGCTGAGCTTTCATGTGCTGCTTTGACAAATCTGTCCCGATTTGTACGAGCTGAACACTATCGGTCAGCTCCTCAGACCCCATTCTAGCTGCTTTGCACTGCACTGGGGACACATCAGAGCGCATAACGCTGCAGTCAATTCCCAGGCAGTGGAGAAGAGCCTATGGGACTTTTGAAACTGGTGTTTTTATATCGGGGCCAAAATGGCTGATCTGGCCTGCAAGAGTTAGCCTTCTCAGATGCATTCCCTGTTACCCTATATTTATTAGCACACTTATCCTAATATACAAGAGAGATTTAAGGAAAAAGTCCTTTACAGCAATTTCTGTAGGGCCACAGCAGCATAGATGAGAATCTGCCGTGTATAGAAAAAAATTAAGTACCTTAGACTTTTAAATGTATTTCTTTTCACTGCCGATTGCATGTGATGCTGTGTTAACACCCAGTCATGAGATTAACATTGACAACAGCACCTAGCTTGAAATATCATTTTCTAAAGAAACTTTGGCATGGTTTCGATGGTAGCAGATGGCTGCTATAATACATCATCTGGTTTCTGGTTATCCAGTGGCCCATGAAACAAGACTGATTTGACACAAGGACAGACATAAAACTAGGTCTCGCTCTGACAGTAAGGTCTGTTCAGAGTAAAAAGCGAGATTTTTTTTGCCTACTATAAAATGTGTGTCAACCTCTCCCAAGTCATCAGTGCAGAAGATTAAACAACATGGAAAGAGAACCCAGGCAGACTCAGGAAGCTGGTAGGAAATCCCTCTCTTTACCACACCCCAGAATCAGAAGCAATTTGACACCACAGGGTAAAGTTTAAAGGTGTACTGACCCACTGACTAGCGCATTACGGCATCATTCCTGTTCCCCACGAAATGTAACCCTTTACTTGAGATGCCCTACCTTGCATAATGTCATCATGCCAGCAGTAGGTAAACTGACCATCCTCCCCACACACGTCCAGACCACCAAGGTAAATTTTATCAGGTTGACAATCTTTGAGTTCAATGAGCTTCCCTAAGCCAGTCAGAAACTCAGTATATCTGTAAGAGCCATGTTCATTTGACAGAATAGCGATCTCATTGTTGCTCTGGGGGGGGGGGAAAAAAACAGAGGAGGTTCAAGTACTTACTCATGCCTTTTGACTGTTAAAACGTATCCACCGCCTTACAAGGGCTGTGAACCGATTCCACCACTGGCAAGCAGAGCACAAGGGCAGACTCTGTACAGGCAGAACAGGTGGGTGCCAAAAGTGTTCACCAAGTCTGGGCTGGGCTAGCAGAATATTTGCCTAAAGCCGTCAAAGCTTCTAGAGCTGGCCACGTGGAAGAAAAGCCAAGGTCATGCAGACTCACTCGGAAAGGAGATGAGCAAAAGATACAATGGACTATGTGAAATACAAGCCTGGCTACTTTAAGATGCACAGCCGGTGCTTGTACAGCACGATGAACAAGTACTAAGGTGAAACCTCAGGCCTCACAGCATTTTGCTATGGCTTGGGCACTCTCTGGATAAACTGGGAAGCCACAGCACAAAAAGAAGCTCCGTTAAAATGGGTAGAAATTACTGCAGCTGAAGTGAAGCTGCTTGGCCCCTAGTGAAAGTTTTCTTTTGTACGTGTAAGAACTCACCTGTCCTTCTCCTACGTAGAGCACGGCAATCTTGTGGGTATCATAGGAAGGAATCTGATCTAGGAGCTGCACCGAGCTTTCAAATGTCTACAATTAAAACACGTTCACTGGTCATTTCTTTGAATGGCACCGATAAGCAGCCCCACCATAGATCTTGAGGACACAGGATATTCCCGACTTCCACACAATTATTCCTTGATAAACTTCATTAAGGTATTTACCTCTGAAAGGCACACACATATAGAAGCTAATATTAGCTTCTACGGATACAAACAAAGGAGTGTAGTATTCCTTTTTCTGTTTTTTCTGTTTCATAGCAAGTTAATCTCCTGACAACTGAATGTATTTGAACTCAGCCATGATAACGGATGGCCTTTTCTTATATTGTGTTTAACTCAAAGCATAGAGAACTCACGGCAGGGTCAGTTCTAGAAAACACTTTTCTTGGATAATACTGTCACACAGAACAGTCCGTTAGCTCACCCATTATTTGTCCATCTCCCAGCTGGTTTACTACTTGGACCAAGGAAATGACAACCTAAAACTCATATTTTACTAGTAGGTTCCCTATGCTTTGTGCCATCTCTACAGCACTATGCTTCCCCACAGAACATTGGTTTTATTCTGGTCTATTTCTGTGATGGATAACTCCCCTTGGCCACTCCCAGTCTGTCATATTGGTCACCACTAATTTTTTAACCACCTTCTCCAACACATTTTGCCCAATTTCACCTGGTGCTGTTACCACCAAAGTACTATGGGGGCAAAAACCCTGCCCTTGGAGACCAAATGTATTGCTCGGCATGCTAATCGGTCACTGTTGGCTCTAGGAGTGGGAACTGAGCCGTCTCATCACAGCAGTACATAAGCATTGTGAAAAATGGGGAGAGGAGGGAAATCACAAGCCACAATTACAAACAAGGGTCATCGGTTCATCAGGGACAGCCAAGATTTTACATCTCCAGCAGCCGGGCCATTAAAGAACCACCCATAACGGCCACCATCCAGCCTCTTTATTCGTTAATTGGTACAGATGTAGCTTTTTAAAAGCAAGTGCAATTAAAGCAGTCATTCCAAGGGTTCATACTTAAAAGCATTGCCTACCTCATTTGGCAACAAAAGGGGCTTGTTGGATTCATCTCCAAAGAACGGGGAGTGGTATAGCTGTAAAAACACAAAGCTAAGAAGAGAAATTAAATCCTGTTACCCTACAATAAAGCCCACGTCAATCTGTGGCCTACAACCGCGCTTTGGGACAGGTCTGACAGTAGCTGCTCAGAGTGCAGAATCCCTCCTTTGACGGCCCAGCAGGTGCTTGTTCCACCTACAGGTTCTGTGCCTGCACATACTGTACCAGAAAATCAAATAGCTCAATAGTGGCAGAAGCATGACTTCCCTGCCCCAGAAAGAGCACTGGATCTTTATGAAAGACAAAGGAGTGGAAATCCAATCCTGTCTTGTGGCCATTGGTTTAGATTCAGAAGATTAATGAATTCTCTTAGGCTCTGGACTCCTCTGAGTATTTCACAAATTAATATACCATCACGTGTGTTGGATTTAAACCTCTACAAATCGTAGTTTTGAGACACAATTTCAAACAGTGTTTACATCTGGAAACACCATATGCCCTTTTCAGACACCCCCCGCAACTACCTACACACCTTGGGTTTATTCCAGGTACTTTCTCGGCATTGGAGGCTGCTGTCCTGCTCTTGAAGGCATCTCTCTCTATCCTTTTGCCCCTCCTCGAAGGAGCTGAATCCGAGATGGTGTATCCTCTAGGACGGTGGCCGCTGGGTGAACGGGGAGAGGAAGAAGGGATGCTGCAATCCAGTCTGGCTGGACCAGTTATCCCAGCGTCATCCCCTTTGCTCAGCCAGCTATTGGCCCCGTCTCCTTCAAGGTTCCCTGACTGAGATTTCGATTTCAGTTCCATGCTCAACCTTCCAGTTGCTTCTTTAGTGTATGTGTCTTTGAGGACTTCCTGCAGTGTCTGAAGCTCAGGGGAAGAGCTGGATTTGCTGAGTGGCTGGGAAGGCTGGAAGGAGAGCTCTTCCAAAGTCCTGCCATCCTCCAAAGGGACAACCCTGCCGATAGGAATTCCGCCGGCCACCAGTTCGTCGGATTTCAGAGATTTCTCTTCTTGGCTAGACGTTGAAGAGGACTTAAAGAAAAAGTCAAAGAAAAGCTGTTTTTCTAAGTAGCACCTTGGAAAAAAAACACAAGAGAACATGCACTGGAAAGACACCAGTGGACAGGGAGACATTGCTACCACTACATACACTAGACTGACGTATTACTGCTTCAACATTGGTAATTAGGCCGTACCTGTCTGAGGACAAAAGCCTAAGCCCTGAGCCTATACGCAGGCAGTTACCATCTCTCCTGTGTGTGCAAATGGCCAGCAAGGCTTTAGATTAATCGTGTGCGCACACAATCATAACCACACGTGCAATCTACCAAGTTCAAAGCCTTTTGCTCTAGTTAAAACAATAAAAAATGCAAATGGAGAACACATACCAATCTGCAGTGTATATTAAAGCCCCTTCTCTGGCTTGGGAAAGAAAAGTTAGACTGGTATTCAGCCAGCTGCAGGACTGCCTTACCCTGCTGTAAGCTTTGTGTGGTTTAAACTTCTCCTCAGCCATAGCTTGCTCAGAGCACACAGCCTTAAAGTCTTCAAACTCCTGAGACACCAGGGAATCGGTTTCTTTTAAATCCACTTCCAATTGGCTCCCCTCTTCCAGAACTACTGCCGATTCTACCAAGACACAAACAGAGTAACTGAGGCATGTATAGAGGAATGGCATGATGGAACCCCATCCTTTCCTCTGAAGTACCAGCCTTTTCCCTACTAGGATTTAGTGGAAGGCCATATTCAATGTGTGGTACATGATATATCTTTGATCACAGAGTGTGGACTTTAACGGCACACCAGACTTGCTAGAGGTCTCCCCTTCAAACAGAATAATTGGTCGACTTACCCTCATACCAAAGGGTTGTACAACTGCTTTGTCACACTAAGCGCAGTGGTGCCAAACTGTTACTAACGGACAAGTAATGGAAAGATAATGGAGAAAATGGATCCTTGCGCATATTAATACTCAAGTATCAGGACAGACAGTAACTAGAGAGAGTGCAAGACTAGCATTAAAGTTTGTTATTAAATAGGCAATGAAAACATAAGTTTTATGCAATTGTGGAAAAGAATAAGCCTTGTATTCATTCTTGTATAAAACAAATGCTCTCATGCCTTAAACAGGAGACAAGAAAATGTACTAGAAGCCATTTACTTGCATTTTGACATTTTTCTCAGTATGCTTCAGTAGAAGCTAAACAGTAGAGCCTATGCCTCATTAAAGGACAGGAGGACATCATTAATGCATGTATTGCAGCAATATTGGAAAAGTCTGCATGTGGTTTCCAATCAAAGAGCTTAATAAATAGACCAGACTGAAAGAAAGCTCCGTGTAAGCGTTGTGTATGGCGGAGAGGTTAGTGGAAAGGGTAACCAAGGGCCTACTATACACAGTCACCCTGGACCCAGGAATGCGTTTGACTGAAGACTTCGGTTTGCCTTGATTTTTTTGTCCTGAGGAAAAGGCTGAAGTACAGGAGGCTTCCCATTACGAACACACAGAATTGGAAGACCAATCTGAAAGGCTAAGATTTGTTTTCCAAAGTAAAATTAAAACAAAAAACAATAAAAACTTTAGCACACGCACACACAAAAAAAGATCAGCAAAAAAAAAAAAAAAAGGGGCATTAAAGCAGCTTTTCCTGGATTGATTTCAGCTCGCAGGACCAAAGTTATTTCAAAAAGCAATTAAGAGTTAGCATTGCACACATATACCTTCTAAAACGTGCTGATCCGGTTAGCTGTCCAAGCCAGAATACACCTGCACATACTCTCTGTACTGTTCAACCCCCCTAGTTCTAACGTCACTGGCAATTTTGCTGGTGTTTTTCAATAATTTGCATGGTCAGTAATTGCACTGTAGGGGGAAGTAGGATAATATGAGCAAAGAAGAGGACCATAGAAGAGTAATGTATTGCAGCATCTGTGGGTCATTTTAATAGCATTGTGCCAATCCAGTAATCCACAGTTATGAATAACCAGCTCTTCCACACAGGATTTTCTAGTGAAGGAAGGTGGGATTTAATTCACCTAATTAAGCACTGTAGACCAAATGCAATGCAACTGCTATGCTTAGAGGTATCCATTTTGATTACCGTCTACAGGTTTGATATATTTAGGAAATAGATTATAGCCCCAAAGCAAGAGGAAGATTTTACATACCTACTGAATTTACAGAAAGCTACAATTTGTTATAGATTTCTCTTTGAAACAGATTTTGGTTTTTGTTTTAAAAAAAAGACTTAACCAGCAATTATACTGTAGTTTCAAACTCAGACTTTCTAACCAGCTTCTCTTTTCAGAGTCTTTTCCCACCGCCAGTTTTGATTGAATGCTCAGTGCTATGAGAAGCACTGGGTTTCATTTATGTGGAGTTGTATATGCCGCATTGCAGGCACTATTTCTAGAAGGGGGAACCTTCTGAATTAATAAATAGAACACAAACCCAATTACAAAAAACAACTTAAAAGTTAGGAAACTCAGATCTTTTATGTCACTCTATAGTGTAAGTCTCATGAGCTATGCCCTCCCTCTACCCAAAAAGGGTTGCATTAAAGTTACTCGTGCTTGCAAATGTCATATCTGGCTTGGACTTCTTCATGCTAGTCTAGATCCCATTCGTCGAAGGTAATGAGACCAGCGGGAACAAACAGGAAACATGGCAGGGTGATGAGATATGAGGGAGACAGTTTCTATGAATCAGAGGTGTTCTTCTATGGCAATATTTTTTTTTCCTTAAAGATATATATATACCTGCCCAGGATATGCTCCTGTGCAACTTTCCTTGACAACTGGACTGGTACATGGAAGAGAAAGAAGCCACTGCAAAGGGAAATCAAGTGAGCAACTACATCAAAAGGAAGGAGAGACTATACGAAAAAATTAAAAAGCGCAGAGTTTAATGTAACCAGGAGCCTATTTAAAAAACAAAATAAAAGCAAAGACAAGCTGGGAAAGTCTCACTAGATGTAAAATGGGAAAACTTAATGGTCGAGGGTCTCATTGACACAAATAAAGAGGCATAAACACATTCAAACAATCAGACTCAGAAACGGTTCTCTGGGAGAAAAGTAGTTTCTGATTTGTTTTTTTTTAAATCTACCAGAGGGATCAACTTTACTAGAGTCCCAGCACAAGCCAGAAATGAGCCCAGACAGAAGGTTTCTGCAGTACAGTACACAACTTTCTGCAGCGGTCATTTATGTAGGTAGGAGAATTTAAACTGCAGGATATGAATAAAGGTTCACACAGTGAGATTTTGCCTCTTTAGAAAGAATATATACATTGGCATTACAATCTCAACGCTTCTTAAATATAGGTCTTTGTGCCAATTGATCATGGTAAGTTTGTAGTAAGACGTCAGCTGAACATGAATAAGGCTGAAACAATTCACTGCAGATTCAAATCTCAAGTTGGCTGCTTTTAGCTTTTCCAAACTGGTCAGGCAGCATTTGTCTATAAACCAGAACTTGCAGGAGTTCATAAAAATCCAAGAGCCTGCTGGAGCAGGTGAGTGTTAAAAAAAAAACAATTCACCATTCAATTTTGCCCTCCAGTTTCAACTGCCTGGGTTTTTGCATGCACACATTTTGAAAGAATAAAATCAGATCCCGCATGTGCAAGGTTTAATAGCGAAGCTGAAGCTGGAAAGAGGCTTTTTTTTAAAAAATTGGTCTCCCAGACAACCTGCACTATGGCTGAAACTTGTCTGTTGGGAACAGTGGTTCAGTCTCAGAGTTCTAAGCAGCTTGTCCATTAGATTTGTTCTGAATAGGGTTAGCTTGCAAGGTTTGAAAGGCCAGCGGTCAGTCACCATTAGGACTCCCAATATTGCTAACACCAGTGGAGCTGTACCAGTGCTAGCAACACTGTAATAAAGCATGCCCAAAGCCTCCTTGGTGCAGAGAAGTGGATGTTTAAAAAGCCCACCGCCAGAAAGTCAAATGACTAAAACACTCAGGACTCAAGACAGAAATCAGTACAGAGGCAAACACCCCCGCTATGAACACGATGTGTGCTCTGCCACATCATACTGAAGACCCTTGCGAAAGACAGCAGCAATGACTCCTGAGGGGGAGAGTTTGCAGTAGGCCATTATCTTAGTAACCACTGCCCAACAGAAAAATCTATGCAAGAGACAACTAAAAACATGACTGCTGGAGAAGAGGATCCATCCAGACACATGGACAAACTTTGGCTCAACCTTAAAACAAGCAGTAGATCCAAAAACAGGCTCTGGTCAGTTTCGGGACATGTTTAGCTTGAGATCACTAAGGAATAAGGGGTGCTTAAGGAAAGGGATTACCCCACTTCTAATGTGCCATGGGAGATCAGGAACAGCTTATTTCACTGAATACTAAGCTCAGGAGGAGAGCTGAGCCCTCCTCATCTTGTGCTACTAGATTTTCAGCCTCTGCAGTAACTCACGATAGAAGACTGATGCAGTTTCACCATGTTTTATACCAGCTGGTGCCCGCTCTCTGGGACACACTACGTTCATCTCTCACCTGTATTGGAACGCTGCAGAAGAGATGGTTTGGACGTCCCGGTGGCCAAGCTGGAGGAAGGGACTGAGAGGGACTTGTACAAAGCCGTCTCTCTGTGCTCCTTAAAGCGCTCTGCAGCCATGAGCGCGTTGGAGAGCTCCTGCAGCGGCATGTTGTTTATATCTGACGAGAAGGGGCTGAGCGGGTTCTCCAGGCTCATTAACCAGCTTGTGTTACCTGGAAGGGAGGGGGAACAGTCAGGAAAATGAGATAGTCTCTCCTCTTGGAGACAGAAAGTTGAAATAGCCAAACTCAGCAGCATCAACGGCCCTGGGACTTGCAGATAAAAATTAGGCTGAGTAGTTCTAGGGTTTTCTCGACAGTTAGCAGCTGACTCGGTTAATTTCACATTTTAAATGAGAATCAGTCCCCAGTGCCGCATGCTTCTCTCCTCCCCGAAACTCTTTAGCTCTGATGTTTTAGCTCAAAGCAGGCTCCCTAAAGGTTTTCAGCTGCTGGAGTATTTTGATAGAAGGCGATTTCAATGATAGAAGGCGATTTTAAATGACTCTCTCAAGAGACAACTTTGAGCTAAAATATGCAAGTCTTGCTTCCATGTGGCTTTTGGAATGTACTGGTGTTCATGAATTTTGGGATTACCCTGGTTTTTTAACCTTTTCGCCTTCAACACCATTGCTACTCCTTCACAAACAGCAGTCCTGCACCAAGTTATTACTCCAGCAATAGGCCTTGTTCACACTTTGAAAATTAGATTTGTGAGCAGGAATGCTGCGGAGCTCAGAAATGGCAGTGCCATAATGAATAGATAATTGAGTGTGAACATAATGCCTATACCCATCAGGTGCAGCAGTATTTAGTTTATATAAGGATTTAAATTTTCTCACAGAAGCATCTTATAACTTTGCACTGGAATGGGTTACCTAGGAAGATGGTAGAATCTCCTTCCTTAGAGGTTTTTAAGGTCAGGCTTGACAAAGCCCTGGCTGGGATGATTTAGTTGTGGTTAGTCCTGCTTTGAGCAGGGGGTTGGACTCACTAGATGACCTCCTGAGGTCTCTTCCAACCCTGATATTCTATGATTCTATGAAAAGGTGCAGTTTCCTAAAACCTGACTTGACAAATTAAACATTAAGAATGGAGAGGTTAAGCAGCAGGGAAGAATTCCATTTACATTTAATGACAGATATTTTTTCTACGTAATCCCAAATTCTTAACGAGCTACAGCTCAGAAGCCCCTTTGGGCAGTTGGTTAAGGAGTACCTGTGGGCCTCCGGACTAATACTTCCGCCCAGCCCTGTGTCAGCAGTGGGACATATGCAGCCAGGTTTGTTTTTTCTTTCTGCAGAGGAGCATGGGCACCAGGAGTGGCCTTCTCTGTTCGAGGTGCAGGAGCAGCAGGACTCCATAACCCCTGGGGGGCTAAGCTATCTAAAGCACCAACACGTAAAGCATGACCACCTGGGAAAACAAAAGACACGAGGGGTAAGAACGGAGGAATCCAGAAGCTCAGTTTAGAGACACACAACTGGACTCAGTGCCAAGAAAACAGGTGATAAATAGTTCTATGCATTTTGATCCCTATATCTCACATGAATGAACTGTACATTGTGCTGGAAACCTGGCAGACATATACATTGGTCTCTTAAGCCAGGGAGGTTGGATACTAGAGATAGCTTTACTGCAGGTTTCACCATACAAACAACTGCTAAGGCCAGCAGGCAGAAATCAGCCATTCCGGAAGCCAGCATTCAATGCTGCTACTCATTCTAGTTCTTTATTACTAAGTACTGGGGGTCCTGTGATCAGACCGCTCTTGCCTTTTTACACAGCCTAAGTTTAGCTCTGAGACTGGACACACAGATCAAACTTGCCCAATAATGGCTGCAAGTCTCCAAGGACAGAAAGGTGCTGAGCCCGCTTACCAGACATTGACCTGACTCTGTTGCGAGATCCTCTGCACACCTGCTGGCCAGCTTGAGATTCCAGCTTTGCAGGAGCTTCTTTAGTTTGTCTCACTTGCGAAACAGGGTCCGAACTAAGTGGGGGAGAGGGGGAAAAGAAGGATAACTAGGAACAGAGTGGGTTATAATTCACACCAGACTGAAACAAGAGTGATCATTCCTTTTATTTACAAAACAGTAACTTCAAATCCATTCGAACACAATGGTTTTTAAGTGGCTTCATTAGAGAAAAGAATGTTAAAATCAGCGTGACGTTTACCTTGACTCTGTACTACTCTGGAGCTCTCCAGAATCAAGGCCCAACAGTGACCGTGTCCCTGTTCCAACACTTGTCGTGATCGTCACTAGCTTGTTACCAACCAGCCACGTCTTCGTCCTTCCACCAGCCAAGAGGAACTCTCCCACAGGAGACCTAGAAATACAGTCTGGTGTGAATACAACTCACTTACATTGCCCAACACCAGAGATTCAGCCGGGAAGTTATTTTCTGCATTGGGATTGAAAAAAGTTCCTGCTCTTCCCGCATTTAAATGATGACATTTCTTGCAAACTGCACCAAAGTAAAACTGGTAAAGCAAAAAAATTCTCCATCAGGATGAAGGACGTGCTGCCTCCAATATCAATTACTTCTCTGGCTTCTAGGCAGCATTGCAAATTTATTCCTGGCCTCAAGGCAGCTGACCACAGAACAGCAGGCCTTACCCCTCCCTGCTGCACGACTTCTTCCAGGATACCAAGTGAGACTAAAACTTCAGTGTTTCCAATATGTGCAGGATCCCCAAATAAAACACACACAGACCCACAGTCTCTGATGGGAAGGAAAATAGCCATCTGGCAAACTGCATTACATTGTTGGAGGTGAGGAGGGTGAAATTTGGCCCATAGACTGGAAGCAAACCTTTGCTCATAGGAAAAGTGCTTTGGATGTCTTCAAAAACCACACAGAGCAGAAAGGTTGGTAAAGGTTTCATGCAAAAAGACTGCATGGTTTTCAATGTATCTACTCTGGAATGTATCTACTGGTACCTACAGTGCTGAGGCGGTCCTGACAGGATTTGATCCATGGCGCTAGGGGAGTTTTCTGTTGCCAAACTTCATGCTAAGTCAATGAAGGTTTTAGCCAGAGGGGATGGGTTAAGAATATGAGACTTTATGTGCTCATAAGAACCTTGAAATTTGATCCAGCAATTTCCTGCTGACGAAGCGTACCTTTAGGCCAATGAATAGCTAACACCATAACAAGTAATTGACTCCCACCTCTTGGGCACTGCAGTGAAATTTGAAAAGACATAGCGAGCCATCATATCCAGACAGGTCTCCGTGAGTTCCAAGTGGAGGGTTTTTAAGTTGTCATCAGCCTGAGCCATGGAATTCTCATCTGCCGAACCCAGGCTCGAACTAGTGATGGATGTTTGTATCCTACTGAAAGAGGGAGTTTAGAGTGTGTCGAGTTACACTGCAAAACAGATACAATATTGTCATCTGATCAACACTAAGCCACGGAGCAATCCGCAATACATGCACATGCCACAATAGGTTTGACTACGTTCATACGTATCAAACCCAGGGCACCTCAGAATCATTCTCAAATCACCAATATTATGCAGTCATTGAAGATGACAGCTCTGTCACTCCAGAACTGGCAGCTCATCTTGAGAAAGAAATGGAAGTGTGGTTGACATTTGTGCAGTTTGAGCAGGGTCAGCTTTAGGAGGGATGTGGTGCAGAATAGCAAGACAAACAGTAGCGTTACATATACTGATTTTAAATTGCAAAATCAATTTCAGAGATTTGTAAAATCTAGCTAAGCCAGTGGCAAAAAAGTTGCACTCTGCACACAATTAGTACATTGACATAAAGCAATTCTGTCTTCAAGTAATTGGATTTTAAGCAATGCAATTTGGAAACAATTGCAATTGCAGGCTGTGTTACAGAACTTGTTATAAGGAATGCCTCTAACAGTCATTTGCAAAAAGATTTAGCTGCACCTCAGCTGGGTTTATATTACCCAGCAACAACTTTGGCATTATTAGATAGTAATTATTTAAATGTTTTGTTACCTATAATTTAAATATAAATATAAGAGAAACATGTAATATACTGTAATAGACTATTAGGGACATTAGATTTTGAAGTGTCAAATGCATTTTCACAATAGTCACTTCTATGCTCCTCCCCCTCAAACATCATATTACAAACAGAAAATATTTGCAATGCAATTCCTGTGACAGTATGATGCTTATTTCCTGTAACCTAACAACATTCATTTTCAGGTAAAGAAACTTCTAGCATCATATTCCTAGCCAGCAATTTAATATTCAAGGGGCAAATTCAGAAACAGGAGAAAAGGATTTACAATTTTTAAAGATGTGATATGGCCAAATCAAGAGTCAATGACCAAACTATTTTCTTTGGTCATGAAAACATGAACTGTTTTGCAAGACCTGCCCTTCACTGCTTTGTCCCTTAGATATAATATCCTGGAGACAAATTAATGCATTGACGGTGAGTTACTTTATATCAACAGACTTCTAAGTGCCTTCTTCCCAGCAATACTCAAATAACCGATTCTCTCTGCCTTGCAGGGAAGGTTTGCACAAACTCCTAACAGGAAACTGCAACATTCATGCTTCAAGTTGCCTTTGGAAGGCTGTAATTTACAAGCCGTTTAACAAAGACTCGAGCTTGCACAGAATGCAACCTTTTTATCCTTAATCTTTACTCTGCACTAGAAGCAGCTTTCATGAATAGAGCACCCCGAATTGACGCCCAGGGCAACGTAACACCACCACAACCGGCACTGGTAAACCACAGGACCTCCATGAAGCTTTTTCAAAGCATATTTTGTAGACAGGACCCAATTTTTATTTTCTGAAGAGGTCATGCAAGCATCCCGCATGCAAGCCCACCCTGCCCCAACCCACCCTTGCAGCAAAGTTTCCAAGGGCAAATTTGCTCTTGGATTCTCCCCCTTTAAAGTGCCACTACCTGCGGACCACATGTTCTGACACACTGATGCTGCGGGATCGGAAGGCATCAACTGCAGAGGGTTCTTTCAGCTCTTTCACTGGAGGAGAGTTATTCAAGCCTTGCCTTGCATTTTTGGCTATTCTTAAACTACTAGGTGAAGAAGCACCAAGCCCCGAAAGAGGTGTAATTGCACAGGTCACAGGAAGGGAAGAAATCATTGTAGGGATGGAGGTTGAAAGGTCACAGGTCACAGGGTCAATATTGGGGGATCCCAGAGGGTGATGTAAAACAAAAAAAATGTCAAAAAGGAAAAATTAAAACATAAAACCAGGCAGAGTTGAAAGCATAAAAATCACTTTTGAAAACAAGATTTTAACAAACACTACAAACAAATGAAATTAGTACAAACAAAAACTGATGTAAATGATAGTTGGAATACTACACTGCACTGAGGAAGAGAAAATAGGTTTCCACTCAGATTTGGTATCAAGGTTTCTCCAGTCTGAAGAGCTGGGCTTGTTTCAACTTCCCACTGTGTTACTCTAACCAGGGGCTCTCCTGCAATATTATCACCATTAAATAAGACTTGCATAGAGACTTTATCCTGAGATCTCAAAGTGCTTTTCAAACACTAAGCCTCAAAATATCCATTCGAGAAAGACAAGTATCTTTGTTTTGCCTGTCTAGAAACTGAGGCAGGGAGGTTAAGAGACTTGCCCAAGGTCTGAAAGTGATCCAGTGATTAAGCTGGAAACAGAACCCAGGTGTCTTGACTAACTAGTAATAGTTTCTCACAATTGAGACAAATACAGAGAGTCATTTCAAGGAATCTCCTGCCTTGCCGGTGTGTAATTACAAGCAGGAGGAATAAGTTTCTTTCCCAAAGGCTTTTAGGACACTGGACATGAACTAAGCTTTCTAATTTGTCCTCAATGGAGTCAGACCCAGGGACCTGATCCTGAAAACCCTTACTCTCAGAAGGAGTGTCACGGACTGGGACTTCTTCCATAAACAAGGGTTTGCCGAGTAGTCCATGTTACTATCCAATTACAGTTTGCATCCTCTAAGCGAATTTCGCAGAACTAGCCACACTGATCCAATTATCTTAACAAGAGCAACAGCCTTTCAGAATTAGTAGTATTCCAACCCAATGAAATTAAGTAGGTTTTGGGAAAAAGACAGATTAACAAACTGCAAAATGAGAGATGATTGGCAAAGGTGTCTATTCCAAATTGAAAAAATGAAACAAGGAGATGAAGAATTAGAGAATATTAACTTGCAAACACAAGACAGGGTTTACAGCTACGGAATTAAGGCGAGCGTGGTGTTTCTTTGTTATAAGATCCTTATTATAACTTGCAATTAAAGAAGAGGTTCTTTCCCCAGAGCATTTAAATGTTACTATGGCCTCACTGCAGAGAAACACTGAAGCGTGAGGCCATAGTGAACCAACTCAAAGAGGAGTCCAGTGGATAAGCCACCTTTGCAAAACACTGAGTGACTTCCAAACTACATTTTCCCTTCCCTCTCTGCAGATGTGACTTCAAAATATCGACAGCTGCTTCCAATAACATTAAAAGTTGAATGGACTTCAGGGTTCTACCTGAATTGATGTACCGATTTCAAAACACGCCTTCCTTGTGGAATCAGTTGGTTAAGATATTTTACAGTGAGTTGCTCGTTAGCTACACAGATTTTAAAAAGTGGACACTACCTCCTCTCTCCACAAAGCACAGGGAAGCATTTGGCATTTAAACAGATCCTAATGAAGAGTGACTCAGAGCCCACCTGGAATGGAATGCAATTTACCTTTTCGGCCTCTCGTTCAGACTTGTACTGCGAGCCCTGAAACTGTCCTTCTCAGGGGTGTCATCAAATGAGAGGAGGACGTTTGACCGCAAGCCCTGCCAATTTGGACACACAGATAATGGTTGAAATTGTTGGTATTTGCAGCCCACACGCCATGAGCCAGTTCTCAAGAGCTACATTTGATTCTGAAATTCTAATGTATTAATAAGTACAGGTGAGTTATTTTGATGTAAAGTAAAATCTCTGTAAATTGACAGCAATAATACCCACAGGTTGCAGTTCTCAGAGCACCCTTGTATTGCAAGATTCAGCAGTAGCTGTTACCTTGGTAATATAGGGAACAAAGTCTTTCCGGAAGGGCAGGCGACATCGGATGAACCACATAGCAATCACGTGGTGTGCCAGGCACACGATGTACTGGTTAAACCTGAACAGGGGAAGATTTCAATAGTTTAGATGTGCAATCTGAACACATTTTCAGAAGAGATGTATTTTAGTTCTAATATTACAGAGATGTGGGAGAGAATACTACTGTAAGTTTAAGGGAAAGGGAACCTGGAGTGCAAATAGCAACTCACACTATTTGTCTTGAAGCTAAATATGGCCCTCTCTTAGCAACAAGACCCATATAGAAAGGTATCACAAATAATTATATTTCTACTCTGTAGATCTTAAAGCACTTTACAAAGGTAGGTCAGTCTCATTTTCTCCAATATATAGACAGGGAAAAGGAGAGAGAAACAACAACAAAAAAGATTTGTGAACTTACTTGGAGGGATTTGTATATGGCAGAGAGATGGCAAACACGCTAGCATACTGCTCAGCTGCAAAGTTCCTATAGAGGTGAGGCAGCCTGGCTAGAGCTGAAACAGTTCAATAAGAAAATCATTTGTGAAGTCTGGATGAGAGCACTTTGTTACCGACTCAGAATTTAGCTGAAGCATCCAGTGTTGGTTAAACCACTTAGTATCAACAGGAAAGCTAATGTTACATTACATTCGGTTAATGTTATTTTGCAAGGTGTAAGCTACCAGGAAGGAAAGCTAACCCCAGATTTTCCAATTCTCTAATGTTTTATATGTAAAGCATGTTTCTTTTTTCTCTGTGTGCATTAGGTTGAGCAACTGCGTTCCGTGAGCAAGAGTAGACGAGAGGTTAAGATTTTATGGCAGTTGCAGCACTGTCACCAGAAATACAGTAAATCCTGGAAAAAGTTGTATTTGACCTTAAACTAAACCAAGATGAGGATACTCATACTAAATAATAGTTAGCCTTTTCACAGCCACCGAAGAACATAGGTAAAACACAATTTCCACTGCAACTTACTTGAAAGAAATTCTAAGAGAGGTATTGCCATGTTTGCTGTAGCAGAAATGTGGGTTAACTTGACTATCAAGACTGGCAGTGCCTTTATGATGATGTCAGGCATCTCAACGCTGCATACTGATAAAGCCACAACGCACTGGTTTGCACAGCGATAAATTAAGCCATGTTCCAGGCAATAAACCATTTCACGCTAGAAGAACAGAACAGAATATACTCGGTATAATAAAATAAGACCAGGATCCATCTGTCACTAGCCTACAACAAATCTCTAGCATTTCTACATACTAAAAGGCTAGTTGTGTGTTGGTAATCGCATTGCTAGGGCCAGCAACCAAAAATAATTTTTACTAAATATGCACTAGCAATTTGAGACTACAATCTCAAGAGAAAAATAGTCACAGGTGTTTCTGCACAGCTGGACACATCTTGGCTCTAAATCTTAGACGAAACATTTGTCATCTTGAGGTTTTTGAATCAATTTTAAGATCATAGTTTCTGATAGAACAAAAAGGGACAAAATATTTAAGGCTTTTCTGCTCCCTTCTGATGGTTATCAGGGTCTTTCAGACAGGGAGAAAGAACTGAATGACTATGCAGAGGACGGCAACAATAAAACTGACTATACAAAATGCTATTAAACGCACAAAGCTCAGAATGAGACTAGAGTTTTACGAACTTCTCTCAGTTACAGTCATCCTACCTTACTTTTACTTACAGTGGGTACATTGTTTTCTGGCAGAACTTCCCCCTTATACGTCCAGTGCAGATGCTTACAGGGCAACTGTACATTTAGCCCTGGTCTACACTGGGAGAGGAGAGCAGGGGTAGGAAATCGATCTAAGTTACACAACTTCAGCTATGAGAATAGCGCAGCTGAATTTGATGTACTTAGATCGACTTACTGCGGCGTCTTCATGGCAGTGAGTTGACTGCTGGGGCTCCTCAGTCCACTCCACCTGCACCTCTCATGGTGGTGGAGTACAGGAGTCGACGGGAGAGCGCTCAGGGGTCGATTTATCGCATCTGAGCTAGACCCCCGATAGATCGCTCTCGCTGCGTCAATCCTCGCTGTAGTGTAGACCTGCCCTTCAAGTCTCCAAGTCTGAGACAGGCTGGCATTAGAACTCAGACTTCATTTCCCACCGCCTGACAGTACCTGTTTAGCTTTGTCCAGGTAATTATGGTACGATATCAATGCAGTCAACACTGGAATCACAGCCAGGTGCAAGTCATTGCGGGAGAACCCATCTGGAGTGCCACGCAACCTCTCCGTTGTCTTTTTGTCTGTAAGCTAATCAGTTACACACAGGGCTTGAGTACTTTGCATTTCACATGCCTTTTCAATTCAGGTCTTCTTGGGCACATTTTATAGTTTAGCATCCCATTATGAAACAATATTAACTTCCAGGTCCCAGAGCTCAATCATATACCTACTAGGATCTGGATGCTGTACTTGGAGCATAACCTTCACAGTAAAACTATGAAATGAATCCCTTAGCTAACTTTGCACAGAGTTTTAGTGTAGGGGAATGGATTTGCAGGAGACCATTATATACACCTAGAACCCCAAAGCCTTCCATGCAGGTCCATTTGTTTAGGTTTAGGCTCAAGCGTCCTCAAAACTCACTCAAAGTTTTAAGCTAAAGGAAAGGGGTCACGTTGGTGGTGAGGGGGGGGAGGAGGGACAGATTAATCCCAAAAATATAGGGTATAAAATAAGGAAGCCTTAAAGCAAGCACATTTCTATTAGAAGTGAAGTTGTGGTGTCTAGACCCCAGGAGGACACACTGGTTATTACCATGGAGCAGAGTGCAGAGCACAGCTGGTCAAGGTTGCAAGGGGAGGTTAAATATAGCACTTTGTAGCGGAGAGACTCCGGTAACTTGTTGAGAACCAGTTTCAACACCTTCCAGTCTGTCTCCTGGAAAGAAGGGGAGAGAGTTTAGTAAGCAATAGAATAACTTTCCCTGGGAAACGTTGCATGATTTATATGTTAAATTTGAAAATAAAGCCCATCAAGCCTCAAACGATGATTTGTTGTTTACTGCTGTGATCTCTTGTTCCTCCAGCCTTGTTAGTTAGCAAAGATCCTGCTTTTATTTGATGCATGGGTTGCTTCCAGGGTTCCACTCAACTGCATCGTCTACCTCAGATGTAGCATGGACATTTTGATGCCATAAAATGGACTGACCTCCAATAGGTGGTGAAAACAAGCAGAAAGAGTCTGACCTGGGCCTTTTCTACACATGCTTCCTCCATCCGTCAAAACAAACAGGTGATTCTAGTGTTCAAGACAACTCTTGGTCCCCAAAAAATGAATACAATGCTGTCCAGGACCAACATTAATGCATTTCATTATTTCCTTTCCATACTCAAATATCTAATGGTCAACAGTTTGTCAACTTAAGTTGCACTTCTAATTTTGGGATATTTTATTATTAGTTTTAAATCCTCTTTGAGAAGCAGGGTGACATTTTTCCTTCTGGCTTTTGCCCTCTGCTAAATGGGGGGGGGGGGGGGAAATTCACACATTTTCTGTGAAGCAGAATCCAGTGTTGGTCTGCTTGGGTTAGAAGAGTTTTATTTGGGCTCCTCCTGGTGGCTGAAGAGTTGTAGGATCACCCACAAATTATTTTTGGATGGAAAGTTCTGGATTTCAAGAAGCTATTTAGATACCCTTGGCTGGTGTTGGGCAACCCGGATAACATTGATTGCTAGATCATTTTAAAAACACAGCTTGGTCACATTTTAGGTATAAATATAATGGATTATGTTTTTTAAGAAAAATACAGCAGAACAGTGTATATATTGGCTACACTGTGAAATGGGGGGAAGTCTCAAAGATTCGACTTTTGAGAAGATTCATGCATGGTTTCGTTTTATATACTTTCAAAAAAGCATCAGTCAGACAATTTTTAAAGCCATCTTTGAGTAAACAGATTACGCTCAGCACTACATATGCAGTTTAATCAGCCACCACGGGTGGTGGAGTTAAGAGTTCTATTCCTGAATCTTAGTGTAACGAGTGTCATCATCTTCCACAAGAAATATCGATTTTTAGAAAATTCCGTTTGAGTTTTTGGGGCATAAAGGGGACAAAAAGCTGATGTTCTTGAACATTTCAGCATTAAAATTCAAGTGTTTGGAATGTTAAACATGTTTCTGAAGTCCTTCTGATCAGTACTCAGAGCTCCAAATTTGTGCGTAAAACTCCACTACAGATGGAGTTCATCGACGTACTTGCTTCAAACACTGCAGAAGAACTCGGAAGAGCTGTGAGTAGGGCAAGTAGCCCATCCGAATAGTGGCATTCTGGGAGGAAACACTGGGACTTCCTGATGGAGGGGAGAGGGTCCCAGCAGGCTTTTTCTCAGACACCCTCTTCTCTGGTTCTCTAAGACATGGAAATACAAACCAGGGCAGGGTTTCAGTGGCCATTCCCCCACACGAAAGCAAGATGAGAAATGCATATGCAAAGCAACAGATTTCAGGGAAGTGACCAAGCCAGCTACTCAGAAACATCCATCACTATTATCTACAACAAAGGCTGCTTCTCCAAGTTCCTTTACAGAGATCTCTCTGTTAAGAGGAGTCAGTTATTACCAGACTAGGCTGTGCAACTTAAAGTAGCAACATTTCTACAGATCACTCCACCGCATCTTAGTGTAAAACCACATTTCTCAGTCTCCTCGCTGGAAACGGCAAACAACAGATTTGTAAATCCGAAGGCTCCAGTACACAGAACTCTGAGGCTCCTGAGAGCTCTGAATGCCAAGAATTTACAGGATTGGTTCCGAAGTTATTTACTAAGGGAACCTCCCCACTCTCACCTCCACACCCGCCATAACGATGAATGTGGTCTGATAACCGCTGATCAGAAATTGGGAGATTGAGAAGAGTTGTACAGAGACTGTGACAGACAATTAATACACACGTGAGAATGTCCAGGTTACAAAGGTACTACAATGCAATGAGAAACATACACCAAGTCACAGAGGCAGTAGGGGCTGAATCTCACTGCTCCATCCTTGTTGGTAAGACCAAGGCGGTGGAGGGAATCCGCTCGAAGCATCAGCAGGAAGTCGAATGCCTGCAAGAGAAGATTTTCTCACTGCATTCTGGAATGACTCAAAACCTCTGCTGAGGGAATATTCCCCCAGCTTTTCACCACCCAATTTACTGTTGTTCCCAGCTAGCAAGAAGATTTGCTCTGCGTTGGGGCTGATTCTGGAGGTGCTAAACTCAACTGCTATGGAATGTATTATACACAGTGCCATCAGCTAACTAACATTCTACTCCAGCACTGATTGTTCTGCAGCTACAGAGGTATGGGGCAGAGTCCACAATAATAAATTCCTACAAACTCCCCATCTTCTACCCCACTAAAGCATTAGTTCAGCTCCTCCTATTATCATAGTGTTAGGAGAGAGACTATCCATACCTGCAATCGGATGCTGCTAGCAATCGGGAGGCGGTAAACGTACTTATAGTGGAGCTCGATGTGATTAATAAGCATCTCATACACCCGAGTGGCATGGCTGGCCGGCAAGCTATACAGCTTCGTCTACAGAGGTACAGAACAACAGTCAATAGACACACTGAAGGTTTACTTGTTAACAGAGTAGCCCATCTTCGATCAATCAGCATCAACCGTAGAAAGAAAGGCAACTGTGAGCTGTTCCTGAGGCCAACACAAACAGATGGTTCTGTACAGACCCTTCATGCAGACGCTGAAGAGATAGCCCTCCACTGGGGCACAGGGAGAGGAAGCCACCATGGCCTGCCTCAGAGGATCCTGGGATCTCTCTCACACACACAATCCCCAAACAGATCCATCTTCTCACTTTTAAATGAACGCAACAGGTGCGCGTCATGGACACCAACATTTGTATGAAAACTGTTAGAGTAGCAAGTTGACCTTCAGGGTATGTCTTCACTACCCGCTGGATCAGCGGGTAGCGATCCATCTTTTAGCGATCGATTTATCGCGTCTCGTTAAGACACGATAAAATCGATCACCAGCGAGGTGCAAGCTGGGGTCAACGGGGGAGCGCGCTGCCGCCACCATGAGGACGGCAGGTAAGTCGACTGAAGATACGCCAACTTCAGCTATGTTATTCACGTAGCTGAAGTTGCTTTTCTTCAGTCAACCTCCTCCCCCTAGTGTAGACCAGCCCTTAATTTATGAATTACCCAATAAAGACATTGCTTGGAAGTAGAACGCTATACTCCACTGATGTTTCTAGTAACATCAATAAACAAAGGCTAGGCCAAGCTTTGAGATGGCCTGAGAAAGTGGTGTTTAGATCCTGACAGCCTAAAGTCACTTAAGTTCTTCCTGTGAAATTTCCACCATCTTGAATGGTGAGTGTCTGGCAATACAAGAGATCTGGGTATATTTTGCCCAAGATGATAACTGAATTAGTAAGATTTCTGTTGAGAAATTTCTGTCCAATTAGAACTCTTCTAATTTTTGATCTAATCGAGACCCAAAAAAGTCACAGGCATGGGTTTGGATCTGAGGATCTGAAATTCTTTAAGGTTAGGATTCAAAAAGATTCAGATTTGAGAATCCAGTTGTCTCCTTTCTAACTGCATCCTAGAAACAGATCACCAAACATTCACATTTATGACATGCTGGCTGTTAATAGATAAAAATTTAATATTTAATACATCGTATGCAAGGTACCCAGTCAAGAACTGAACTAACCCAATCATGGCTAAAATATCCCCAATTCTGTTAGTTTAAAGAGCAGGACAAGTGAACTAGCCTATGAAGTTACAAAAGATAAAGAATTTGTTATTGGGAATTGACTGACCAGTAAACAAAACCCTAGAGAACATTGTTTTAAGGGAGGGAATTTTAAATGCTCCACAGTGTTACCTGAAGTATTACCAGAAGGCCTAGAACAGCTGTCTTCACATCCTCTAAAGCAGCAGAATGAGATAGAAAGTCTCTCTCCTCTAGATCAACAGGAGCCCAAAGAGAACGTGCAGCCACCTTTTAAAAACAGAAGGAGAAATGCCCTTTAAAACCACATCAGGCACAATGAGACACCAACTTAATTCCATGCCAACAGGTCAGAAAAATAAATGGTCCCACTGAAACTCTCCTAATATTGTAGATTAGCTTGGATGTGCATTAGCAGACTTGGGAGCTAGTTCCAAAGCACCTTTTTACTTTTCATTAGAGCTCTGGTTTCCTCCAAAATCCAGGAGTCCTACAGCATCCTCCTGGATCATATAGATAACTGTTCACCTTCCTTGGTCTCCAGTAAAGTGACTACATAAGAGATGGAGACAAAGTTATTGAAAGTGACACTACTGACCAAAGAAGCCTCACCTTTTCGATGATATCAAGCAAGCTGTTAAAATGATGTGTGTTGCAGCCCTCGGCCAGGTCCACCAATAGCTGAGTGGCCAGTTTCCGGACTTGGTGGTCTTTATCCTCTGGAATATGGGCCAGCTGCGAGATCACCACCACGTTAATCAGCTCCTCCTGTAACAGACAGACTGTTCAGCAAAATGTCTCCCAGCTCACTCTTATTAGCAAGTTAATACAAATGTATATCCATGATCAAAGAATCACAAGGTCATACTAGCTTTAGTCTTCATTAGCTAGTTGTTTAGTCTGCTGGATTTCTTCCTCCAGCCTATTTAAATATCTTTCTAGTCATCTTTCCAAACATTTAGACTATTGTTGAACTTGGAATCAGCAGCTTAGGGCTTTATCAATCTTGAGCTCTGTAGCTCAAGTTTAACAGACCTTATTCACATGGGATTCACAGGCCTTGTTTTTCAGAGAGGCAGGAAACAAAGAGGCGGCAGCCGGTTTAACAGAAGTTGGAGAATTCTGAGCAGGGCCTCTCCCACTTTCCTTGCATCAGACACACTGAGCAGACATTCCTTTGAATTAACAAGCAAATCAAGCAGAGTTCACTGGTCTCTCCTCCATCATAGCGCCCGCCATCTTGGATTTCAATTAAGACGGAAACACTGAATAGAGTCAATCCACTCATGTCATGCCACCTCATCTTGGTACAGACTAAACTTTGGTCGCTAGCCAAACCAGATTAAATCTCCCATCCCCAACACTAAAAAAAAAAATGATTATTTTAGTAAAATGAATGGAATTGACAACCTCTTTGGGAAAACTTAGGACAGGGAAAGAAGGTATCCACAAAATGCACAAGGTGAAAATTAAAAATGCACACTGTCAAAATACACCTGCTAATATCAACTCCCATTATACATACACCATACTGATAAAAGACTTTAATAGGCAAGTCCTTCCAGTCACATTGCAGAGAAACCTAATTACACTGTCCTACATTTTTAGAACCGTTGGACTGACTCTTCAGAATTGCAGAAGCAAGACGTGAAGGACTAACACAATTAAGCATCAGAAAAACATTTCCACCACCCACTCCAGATCTCAAATTCAAACACCCCCAACTAAATATTAGTAAAATACAAACCTCATAAAACTGTCTGTTAATGCTCAGGACAAAAGACAAGACATCCAGAACTTTTATCCGAACTGCACTACGACACTCGTTCCTAAAAGGGAAAAAACAAACCGAAAATGGACAAAAGAGTTTAGGGGGAGAACAGAGAGCATGTTGTGACAAACTCCTTTTTTTCTGGGTTAAAAATGTTACAATCAACCTTCAGTGAATGTTCTCTGCATATGCAGTTGCAACACCAAGCAAACAAGGTGCTACCATCAAGAAAAAACTGGAGGCTGTCTACAAAAACAAGAGTTCCTGTTGTAGCACATGGACAGCTGTACCCTTCTCCAAAACTGAAGAGTCAACAAGAAACAGCATGTGTGAATGGAGAGAGACTCTGTGCCACAACTTTAGAACCATGTACACAGGGGTGAAGTGGTCTTTATCCTAATTTTTTAAAAGGAGCTAAAAGCTCTGGATTGCTATAATCAGGGGATCGTTCTGCAATAGAAAAGCATGTTCTGGGAAACCACCACTGCAGAATTCCATACTACTGGATACTGTCAAATCAGAAGCATTCCTGAATTTAGGAGGTAGGGTTGTAGTTCTGATACCAAGGAAGAGTGCCATGCAGTGGAGCACAGCAGAGATTTAATTAGAGAGGTGAAGCCGCCAATGGCCACCCTCCACTGTTAAAAGAAGGATGATAAGCCTTAGTTGGAGGTTTTTGTTCTGTTGATTGGACAAAAAGCAAATCCTGCATTCTGGAAGCACCCCCATATTTCAGTAGCCATTACTAACTTTAAAGAGAGCTAAAGAGTCAGACTGTTTTAACACAGACAGTTCATTAAACAGGTTGCACATACATTAAAACAACCTTTTCTTTTTAAAGCTGCAGTTTCCTACCTGAAGAACCTCTCCATTAACATCTTCAGGTTATGAATCCAGCCATCCTTGGCAGGGTGAATAGACTGAGCTTTGTACGTTATTAAGTTTAGTAGAGAAGATTCCTTTAAAAGAAAATGTAAGAATGGTCCAGTGCTTACGTACAGTGCATGCATCTCCCTTCCCCTCCCTCCAAGAAGCAGTCTCAAGGGTCTGTGAAGTCTTCACTGTAGCTTTATAACGTGCGCTATTTTACAACTCTCGCCACCCTTGGCTGTATGGGATAAAAATCTAATATTGAAGTGGGCAAAAAGAGGAAGGATGGTCTTGTGGGGGCTCAGATTGGGACTCGAGTTCTTAGTTCAATTCCTGGCTCTGCCAGACTTCCCGTGTGACTTTGGGCAAATCACTTCCTATTCCTGTACCTCAGCTCCCCATCAGTAAAATAGGAATACTGAATGTTTCCTCTGTGTGTCTTGTGCTCTTTGGGACAGGGACTGTTCCTTACTACGCATTCATACAAAGCTTCCCAAAATGGACCCCAGATTTTGGGTGGGGCTTCTAAACACTACTATAGTACAGAAACATATTTCTAGGAAGTTTAAAAGCGGGGGGGAGAGAAACCACAGTAGGCTGTATTGACTTGAGATGGGAAAGAAGATCTTACAGGTCTTTGATCAGCACATCTCTCCACCAGTTCAAAGTATCTCTCCTCAGACCCATGGAATTCGTTCTGGTCACAGAGTTCTTCCACAGTGGTCAACAGAGCATGTACAATGGACTTCAAATCCTGGTTCTCTATACTCTGAAACACAGACAAGGCTGCTCTAAATGGTTTCTTTTTAATTACAAAGTATGTCACAATTGAAATAAAATTGTGAGCTGAGAAGTATTAGGATCAGAAGTTAGGCCGGACCCTCACTCAAGCCTCTTCCCTTCCAACACCAAATACCTCACCACCTCCGTGACAAGCACAGCTTCCACTGATGAGGGAGCCCCAAGATCAAACACTAAGTCTATAGGCTGTTGGCAGGGTACACGCTCCCCCCCATCAAAAGCAGAAGCCGTAGAGCACTTTTCGGTATTAAAAAAATAAGACCATTTTATAAACCAAAATATTTCCTACAAAATGTTTTTATAACGTAGGTCAAGATTTGGCTCAATACCTACCTGTAGCTGCTGAAGTAATCGCTCAACGATATCCAGAAGAATATCCCAAGTGACAGCCTGCAGCTCCTTCCCGTACTTCTTGATTAATCTGGTTATGGACAGGACTATTTCATACGATACAACTGCATTGGGATAAGTCATGGCCTGGAAGACAAGTTCCTCAGGTCAGTTAATGATCTGTAACCCTCTTAAACCAAAGCTGATCAACATCCTACATATTAAGGAGTTTGGCTGAAGGGCTCAATCCTTCCATCAACCTACCTACTGCCTCTCAGGGAGGTGCTTTAACTATAGGGTCAGGCGAACGCCTTCCATCGCTGTAGTAAGTGTCTACACTGAAGTGCTAGACTGGCACAGCTGCAGCGTGGCCACTGTAGCGTTTCAAGGATAGACAAGTCCAGAGTCTGAGGCTACAGCTGCAAAGCTGATCAAAGACGGCCATTTTATAAGCACAATAATATATTCCCAGCAGGTGCAAGTCAGATGTTAAAATGCAGCCCTGGTTCCACATGAACATGGGGTTGGAGACAGTGCTACCAGCTCCATGTGATGCAATATACACCCCTCGCTGGAGAACATAGTTCAGTGTAGAACAAGGTAACTCTTGTGCTTTGGCTGAAAGGTCCCCATACGCTGAAGACACAGTAGGGTTTTGTAATGAGAAAACTCAATCTGGTCACTCATACCAAGCCCATTATATGAAACTTCTAATATTGTTTCAGGGACTCTCTCTGGCCTAAAGCATAATCTACAGATCAAACATATAGCATGGCTAGCCAATAAGGGAACTTGAACACCATTCCCTTTGCTGTGGTTAAAATCCATCACAAAAATAATCTTGCCGTCTCCCAAAGTACAGAAGAGGGCATGAAAGGTGGCAGGCTGCTCCCAATACAATATTGTACCAGAGGTTAAGTGCCCTGGTAGAGGAGAAGTGATCACAGTGCAGCTTCCAGCACTAACACCCAGCCAGTCAAATGCTTCGGCCTTCTCTCAAATAGCTGCAGTTTCCATTAACAGGCACTTCTGCCAACAAGCTCATACATCTTAATCCTCCCCTCAGGGTGTCTCTCCATTTAAAAAATCCTGGCACTAATAAAAAAAATGCGCCACACTTCACTTTTCATTCAGGCTGACTTTGTCTCTTCTCCCTGCAGTTGTATGCTGTAGACTGGAATCTACTTGCAGCAGGGACAGGAATTTTTTAGCTATCTAAACCATGAGAACGTTGTTTGTGGTACCTCAATGTCTCCAGTCCTCTGCCTGAGCACACAACAGTTCACTCTGCTGAGGACTGAAATGCCTTAGGTCTAATCCACGTTATTAGGTAACTGGGTGAAATTAACGGCCTGTGTTCAATAAAGCCAAGCTTGATGTTTTAATAGTCCCTTCTGACTTTAAACTCTCCAGAACTATGAAAAATTCAAGAATTTGCTATGTGGATCAGTAAAATATTCCCAAACGAAGCATCAGTTTAAGCTTGAAATAGCTATGGTCTCCTTGTTTCATGCGTTCCCACATCAGTCTCTATCCAGCTGTTGGCTTTTGTCTTATAATTAGATTGGAAGTTCTTTGGGGCAGAAACTGTCTCTTGGTTCCGAGTTTGCACGCATCTAACACAATGGGATGCTGGTCCACGACAGAGGCTCCTAGGCACTATCACAATATAAAAGTTTCTCCCCAGTACTATTTTACCTTAAGAAATGAGGGCAGCACTGATGTAGGTGAGTTCTTGAGAGAATACAGTCTGTGTGCACCCCACAGAGCCATTCCAACAAAGAACACTGCTCCTCTCAGTAATGCTGCATCCATCATGTAGGCTCTAAGACAGGGTGCAGAAGGTAAGCCAAGATTTTCTAAGATCACACTATAGCAGCAGGTTTAGTTTGAGAGTACCAGACTCATGCAAAGGGAAACGAACAATACTTAGTACTTCTAAATCAGAGCATCTTAAAGGACTTCATGGTTTTTAAGTCTAACTATTTAGGCAATGGTCTCATTTTACTAATGGGGAAACATAGGTACAGAAAGGTTAATTAACTTGTCAAAAACACAAAAGCAGTCATAATTTCTAACCACTACACCACACATGAAATTTTGGGTCTGCTCCTGCTCCCATTAGAATCAGTACATCATTTATTTCAGTCAAAGCAACACTGAGCTTTTTTAAAAAATAACCATTTAATAGTATGATAGTCCATACCTGTCTTCCATGATGCGGCACATGTTGTATATAGCACTGTGCCCCAAATGGGTTCCCAAGAGATTGCGCATAAGCTAAAAAGCAAGGATTAAAGGATTTTCAGAGAAGGTTTTATTAGGTCATTATACAGCTTCAGGGTCAAGACAGGTTACATATGCAATTTAATAATGGATTGTGTGGCATTTAATAAACCAGAGAAATGTGGTATATGCTCCGATCTCCTCTCAAAGAACAATTATAATCATAATAAAGGTAACTGGAGGCTAGATTTTTAACATATGAATATCCAGAAGAATATTGCTTTAGTGAGACGAAACGGTGCAGGATACATGAACTCATGTCAAGGAAAGCGAAAGGATTCTGACCTTCCAGCATGGCTCACAAAGCTCCTTAACATTGATGGTGCGGCACAAGGTGATGATAAATACTGGAAGGCTCTCCGAGGGCAGGCGGTTGTAGCAAACCACGGCATCTAGGACCTGCAGGGAGACCTTTGTGGGGGTGAAAAGCACAACAGTTACTGGCATTGAAATACAGCAGGTTGAGTTCTGTCCTGACTTACAGCCACAAAACTCCTCAGGCGTCAATAGGGATACACAAGGTGTTCGTCAGTTCAGGATGTGAACCAAACCATGACAAGGATGGTTAAAGCAGTGAAGGGAATCCCTTAGCAAGATCATCCTGGTTCCTTTGTCCCAAGGTTTTATGACTAAATTAATAACTTAGTAAATGTACAGTGCTTTACATGACCCCAAAGTGCTTTACAGAGTTAATCCTCACAATATTGTACTGTCCTCATTTTACAGGGGGTGAAACTGGAGTAAGAGGGATAAGAGTCCAGTTGGGACTGCAACTCATGAGATCCTGGTTCCCACCTCTATGTTTAGACCCTTAAGTCATAACCCCTTTCTCCACCCAACATCCAACAATATAGTAAGCTCCACACTTTGCTACAGCAGCTTTCCCTGAAGGAAGAAAATCCCTGGGAACCCTTGAGAGTTTAGGCCTAGCTACTCAAAAGTGGCCTGATCTGTAATGGATACAGTTCTATAGAATGTAATCGATATTAGAAGAGGCACCAATTACTGACCTCTATGTCAACTGATGATGATGTCTGAATACACAATAGGCAGATCATACTGTTGGAGGAAAACATAGTTAAATATGTTTATTTGAATCAAATTTAACAAATGACCAAAACAATTGTCCAAAATTAACACAATTAGATTAGTTTGCCCTGTTACTTTCCTGACTGGCTCGAGATAATACTTCTGGAGGTATACTTAGTGTCACCAACCCTTTTCTGAATAGCTAGTTTTCAGCTGCACTTAAGTGACACCTCACTAGCATCACTATTCATTAAATATGGTTAGATACCAGAGTCCCGAGTATATAAATCTAGTGAAGAGAATATGGTCAAGTTCATCTCCTATACAAACTGGGGATTGAGCACTATGTAATTTAACCCAGGTTTATAGATCAGAACATTATAAGAGTTGGTGTAGTGCATTATACTGCTTAAGTTCTCATAGACAGATCTTCAAAAGTGCTCAGTACCAACAAGTGGAATTGGGTTTTGGGAATGGCTGGGGGCTGAGTTCTTTTGTCAATCTGGCCTGCAAAGGAGAGCTCTACTTTGAAAAGTGAGCAAACATGACATCGAGAGACTCCACATTTGTGTTTCATTGGTTTCATATCCATTTGGTTGATTTACACAAATAGGTTTTTAAACTGTCACCTTTGCATCTTCAGTTCTGGGTTTGGGAAAGACAGATGGGTTCTTTCAGGTTTAAGCATCACTGAGCTATGACGACTAAGCCAGCCAAGTTCTACCTTCATGTACATCCACATTACGTTCAGTGCAATTACAGAGGTATAATTCTGGGCAGAATTTGGCCGTGCAATTGAAATCTATTTAACTACTCTGCTGACAGGCACATAAGCCAGTAACAGGATCATTCTCCCATAGCTCTTCAGAGCCAAAACAGCTAAGAATAGCAAAAGAATACATTTGCCAGAAAAGTCAGATGTGACAACCGCATATGTTTTGAAATAAACACCCCTATATGGCATTATAGGGCAACATTTTCAACAGATACCTTTTCCACCCCTTTCCCCCCACAAAGCACAGTTGCAGAGGCTAGCTGGATCATTTGTCACCCAACTGGTCAGTCTGTGAATACAAATCCCAGATTTGCACGTGCAAACAGATACAGCTGGAGGTCTGCTGAAAATTTAAGACCACTGAATTTAGCCACAAAAACTGCACAGCAATTTAGAAACAATAAGTGTTAATAGTTTAACCTTACTGGACCATATCAGCAACGTAATCTTCCAGGTAACAGCTGTTGAACTTGACCAAGTTCACTAAAATTAGAAGGAATTCTGAAGACAACCCGACATTCATCCACTGCAGAACAAACTCAGCTAGAAGAGAAGGAAGTGGTGGTGTTACAACATGGGTTCAATCCAAAATCCCCTTCTGGCCCTACTTGCTGAAAAAGAGATCTCTCCTTTGACGTATTTCCAGCTACATAAACTGCTCCCTAGAAGGCAATGATTAAGAGTGAGGGTCAATTGACCAAGGCTGCTATTTGATCTATCACACTCTTCTGAACTGTTGCTTACAACTGACTTGCTCTATATCCCTCATCTTGCTATAAACTGCCACATGCATTTAATTCACATTTTTATAATTTTGCTAAGTTTGCCTGGACTGAAACACATTGCAGACATAAAACAACATCAGATGGGCTGTATTAAGCTTGCCACTAAATGACGACAACAGAAAACCCTCCAAAAATAAACAGGCAACAGTTTAAAATTAAGAGACAGAGAGGTAGCCGTGTTAGTCTGGAATAGCAGAGGTAACAAAGAGTCCTGTGGCACCTTAAAGACTAACTAACGTATTGAAGCATAAGCTTTCGTGGGCTAATACCCACCACTGCTTGCATCCGACGAAGTGGGTATTAGCCCACGAAAGCTTATGCTTCAATACTTTAGTTAATCTTTAAGGTGCCACAGGACTCTTTGTTACCTCTAAAATTAAGAGAGCTCCTCAAACTCACAGATGCAGAACATCCACAGGTTCGTCACTACTATAAAACGGTTTATCACATTGGCATGGAAGAATCTGCACCCTAAAACTTTACACAATAATGTAGAATAGTTCATAATTTTTATGCCCTATAGAAAAGCCATGGAATTGTATTTTAAAGAGGTAAAACCAGAATAATGAAACTTTTTTCAGCACGATTTTAAAGCCGCGGCATTGCAGCTTTGGGACAACCCTATGCCAGAATCTGAAGACAGAAGCAACCCTCAGCATTTGAATGAAACACACCCACCCAATTCTTCCTCTAGGTGAGTTATGGATCTTCCATTATCCGTGAGAGCCTTGAACACTGCAAGCCGTTCATGTAGATCTTCATTAGACGGATAATCCTTGATAACCTTAAAGAAATGTGCTCTGAGGATCCCTAGTCTCTCACCCTGAAAGGAGAAAGAATGATAGTGTGAGATACAATAGCAACTGAAAACTAGACTTATTACAGACCATGATTAGGAAACTATCAGAATATTCTTCACACTTTAAAAGCAAACTTTTCCCCCCTTGGGCTCGGTCAGTGTCTACTGAAAATCTTCCCATGGTCTGCTGGGAATGCAGTCAGTTCTCCTTAACCTCTTGCAGACATTTATCAAGCTGTCACCACTGACCCGACAGCTCTTCCAATATTCAGCAGGCCCAGAACATCCAAGACACAGAAAGTGACCCACAGAGCAACAGCCAGACCACTAATTCCAGGACTTGAAAAGGAAATGCTGCAGACAGCACTGCTCAGTGGGACGCTGTAATAGCTGGAGGATTCATAATGAGTTTGACTTGATCAGACTGTAGGAAAAGGCTCATGTAAAGAATTTGCCTTGATGCTTGGCATACCTGCCATAGCAGGGATGCTGCAGGTCAGGATTAAGGTGCTTGACACCCTTGTCTAGGCAAAGATTATACAGTGCCTGCTGCACTGTGCCTGAATTCAGCCACTGCACACACTCCCCCTTTCAGGAGTACAAAATTCCTCCAAACTTAAAAGAGAAGAAAAGTTAAACTGAAAGCCAAGAGAATCAATCAAACTGATCGCTAGGCTTTTCCTGTTCACTGTGCTGGACTAAGATAAAGAACAAGAAGAATTTAAATGGCAGGAGGCAGCCAGCCAGTGCTATTCATCTTGCTCTGTGCAAGCCCTATTTGAAAGGAAGAGGCTTTACCTGTCCTTGAATGATGGCCTTCAGCAGGTGAAGCACAGCATGTCTGGCTTCGGCTGGTTGCTCTGGCTGCAGCATATCAGCTACCACTTTCCATATTGCTTCCACTGCATGCTATAAGTGGACATAGAAAACAATGGCACCATTTATTAGATAGCTATCATTATCAGGGTTCAGCTTGTTCTATGGCCTTCCCTTTATGACACAATCACTTCTTGAATTGGGGCAAGTTATGCTGGGAAAAGTTAACAAGATTCATGCCTCGTAGCTTCCTAATGCCATCTTCCCCGAGTGCTACTTCCACCCACCTCTCGTATAGCCAAAGTAGGATTTGTGAGCCACATCTAAAGTTGGCCTACACAGAAACAAAATGACTGGACAGACCATTAGCTATTTCTGTTCAAGTCTGTGTGTGGACCCTTTTGTTTTGAGTTTAACCACCATGACAATCTGATATAAAGAGCATCTAACACAGAGACTTGCACAGAAATAATTAAGTGTGAATTAAAACAGATTTAAAGTCATTTCAGTGCTTGTTTGCAGAGACACTCTAGGTCAGAGGGAATTAGTGGACACTTCCCTATAGGACTGTAACAGGTCAAGAGCAGAGTCTCACCACCCTACACCAGTGTAAATACCTTTGCTGTCTTTTTTTAAGCACCTCTTAAAACTACTTGTCCTGGAAAGCCTTTCAATGACACTCTCTCTGCTTTGCTTTAGGGGGTGAGCTCTTTGATGTTTGGTTTATGTTTCCACTGTCCAAACAAGACTAATACAGATTCATAAATTCTAAGAACAGAAGGGACGATTGTAATCAACTCATCTATCCTTCTGCATAATACAGGCCATAGAAGTTCTCTGAAATAATTCTGCTTTGAACGTGTCTTTTAGAAAAAGATCTATTCTTGATTTAATAATTTCCAGTGATGGAGAATCCTCCACTAACCCTGTTAAATTGTTCCAGTGATCTTTGGAGCAGGGATCATTGATTTCTGATGGGTTTGTACAGCACAATAAAAATGCAAGATATAATTTTCTGGATTACAACAATTCTAACAATGTTAAGGTAGGCAAAATTACCTAAATGTCTTGTGACAAGAGAAGTCAAAGGCTGATGCTCAAAGGTTATTTCAGTCCTCCTAACATTTACCCTATACCTGACAGCAAACATACCTCTTCGAATTTTTTGTTTTTTGCTACTTCACAGATTTGACCGATCGTTCGTATCCGGTTATTTAATCCACACTCTACGCTCAATTCCTGAAAAGAAGAATGGAAATAATTAAAATAATCCAGGCTCTGCCTTTTTTCATGAGACACATCCCCCTCCATCTCTCAAAATGACCCACTTGGATCATTATAAAATGATCTCCACGTTGTCTAAAAAAATTTGTTTAGACCTAACCATTAGTCACCCCTACAGAGATGCACTCAAAAGAAGCTGTAACCAACATCAGTAGGTTAAAGCTCATGTAGAATGATGTCAGAATGAAGGGGAAATGGAAAGGGTGCTCTAATTTAACCTAATATAATTGCACTTTACACTGACAAGATGCCTTTCAGACAGGCATCTCAAACTACCTAGACATGTTAACTAATTAAGACTCAGCAATACTATGAGGTACGTAACCGTACCCCCATTTTATCTATGACTGACCTGAGAAACAGGAAGGATAAGTGAATTGCCCTAGGTCACAAATGGAGTTGGGGCAAAGCTGGAAATAGGACCCAGTAGTCCAGTTTCCTTGTCTCCGGCTTTAACCACCACGTCACACCCCCTCCATTTTTGTGCTCATTGCCCATGAATCTCAGCTGATACTCTAAACTCAGCCCTCAAACCCTATGACAATTTACCTTGAGTATTTCCGCAGTGATGATAAATTCTGTTTGCTTGCCCTCTGATGATTTGGAACTAGCCCGGGATTGTCCCAGACCTAAGAGGCTCTTAAACTTCTCCTTTAACCCAGGATCCTTGCTTTGCTGCTTCGCCATTGTTGACAAGAAAGCACCAAGAGGCCCCTGCATGTATAAAACAGTTACTATATAGAGAGCTGTAGACCAAACGTATGAACCAGGCAAACACTGGAATCCATCTCACTTTTCAACAGGATATTTACACACAGCTCTACTGTTGCAAGTCTTTGCAAACAGGCCAAGAAGTGAACTCCCTTCAGATCAGAGAAGAGAGACACTGGCAGGGGCAATGTTGGCACGTAGGTGGGACGCTTGTGCCACTGTAACCATTGCTGAACATGTCCTGGAGCTAGGTAGGGGACTTCCCTGTCTGTGGCAGCACTTTCCCCAAGGGTTCTACGTGCAATAAAGCATGACAGCACACGTCAATTTTAAAACTGCTGAACTGGTTTATGTTATAGGAACTGATAAGAAGCTTACTCCCAGACTAAAAACCTTGCATAGTAAATTTAATCTCAGCAAATTTTGAAAGTGGCTATAAATGAAAGAAGGAGGAGTGATCACAGAAGTGTGAAACTAATTAAATATTGCATCACACCACCTAGAGGGGGGCATTAGAGGGGTACTAGGAGTAGTTGTGTCAATCTCAACCAAAAACAGTGAAGGTCTTCAGAAGCTATTTCTTGCACACCACCACAAAACGGACCCCCATTAGACCAGATGCAACTTCCGTGGTGCCTACAGAAATACTGCAAGTGCAAAATAAATATACTCTTCATCACGTACGCCTACTTTACAGGAGAAAGAGGGTCCCAACTTCACAATGGGCCTGCTGTCCCATGAGTACTGGGAACAAGTTAATTCCCAACATGCACCATACGTATTTTGTGCGGGCTCCCTTTATAAGTCTGTCCCAGCCCCAATAGCTCACATATTTAGATGAGGTTCCCTGTACAGTTCCCACTCCCCACACACCCCCTCACCGCCACCGCACATATCCCAGCTCCCTAGAGGAACAGGCCTTTTCCATAACCCCTCTCCCACATAGTCCCCCATTCTATCCCCACCAAAATTGTCCTCTACAGATCCACTCCCTACCCATATATCCCAGCTCTCATGGGAAGGCCACTGTATAACACACACACCCCCCATCCCTAATATCCCAGCTACTTATGCGGGTGGGATCCCCCAGATAAACCTCGCAGCCTCCATGGATGGGCCCTTATGCTCCCCAAATACCCATACTCCTACTCACAGTGGGTGGGGGGTGCTCCAACAACAAACCCCATCCCCCTACCCCAGCTTCCCTGGGGAGACCCTCTTTATAACCACCCAGGGCACCAAGCCTCCCAAATCCCCAGCCTATCGGGGGGGTGACCCCACATAACCACACAGACACCCTGCCCCACCTCCCCAAGGGGATACCCCCCCCCAGCCCCCACAGTCAATATCCTCCATACCGCCCTCCCCAGCCTATCGGGGGGTGACCCCACATAACCCCCCCAGCCCCTACCGCCCCCCAACAGCCCCTCTGGGGGCCCCTCCCCGTAACCCCCGCCGCTCCCCGGGCAATACCCTCCAGACCGCGCCGGGCCGGGGACACTCACCCTCCGGCCAGCAGGCCCAGCCCCCCCTACCCCGCACACAGCTCCCCGCCCCCTCCGGCCGGAAGGACCCGCCCCGCCCCTTCCGGGCGAGGCGGGGCGCGTGACCGCCGCGCGGCATGCTGGGGCTTGGAGTCCCGGGGAGGGGGCCATGTGCGCGGCCGCCCCGGGTCCCCCCCGCTCTGGGGGCTGCGGCGCGAGGATGGTGACCCGGCGCCTCAGCAGGGCCGCGGGGGCGGCGATAGGTAGGAGGGGTCGGAGCCCAGGCTGCCCCCTGAGCTGGGGGAGGCTCCCCCAGCATGAACCGGGGCTGGGAGGAGTGGGGTGCATGGAGGGGGTGGGGGGAGGGGACGGACGTGGGGTGCACGGAGGGGGTGGGGACGGACGTGGGGGGCATGGAGGGGGAGGACTTGGGGAGGCGATGGAAGAGGTGGGGAGGGGTGGGAGATGGAAGTGGGGGGCACAGAGGGGGCTGGGTTGAGGGTTTGGAAGAGGATCTGACATAGGGGGTGACTGGCCATGAGGGGATGTGAACTTTGGGGGAGGGGCTCCCCTGCTGGAGCTGCTGCCTGCACCCACCAACCCCCGGACCCTGTTGTCGTTGTGGGAGTGTTGGCCCAGCTAATCCAACCCTGAGCTCCTGCTCACAGAGGCTACCGGCCCCATGGGGACACCAAGCCCATCCCCAGCCTGGAGGGCTGCTGTAGACCCCACAATAGGGGCCATTAAACTGCCTCTGCCCCTGGCATGACCCAGGAGGCCAGCCTGCTCCAGCTTAGCCCTGCACTGGCAGGCACCCGAGATAAGTGCTGCAGTGGTCAGAAGGCAGCCAGCCCTTTTGCATCTGGTCCAGCCCTGTGCAGAGGCTCAAGGCATGTGATAGCCTGTCATGCGGTTGTGTGTGCACTGTTACATGGGAAGGAGCCGTTTTCAAATACTTACACAACTCATAAGTCTACACTGGAAATCTTGCCGTGTGTGTGTGTGTGTGTTGTGGAGGTAGTTGCGTTCCAGATGAGAGGGCTTGGGGAACAAGCAGAGGAGTGGTGGAACTTAGCCTGACTTTAGGCTCCATGGCTCCTCTGTATTGGTGTAGGGAGGAGCTTGGCCCTGATTATTCCAAAGGCTGTGGTCTGAAAATCCCTTTTTCCCCTCTTTCAGGAAGTCCGACCGTCCCATCAAAGAGCAGCAGGAAGGGGAAGAAAGTCAGGGTTCAGTATGACTCTTTGGAAGGAGGCATTGCTAACAAGGAGGAGACTGACTCCAAGAGACTGAAGTGGGAGCCCTGGAACTGGAGGCAGCAGCTGGATAATATCCGGGAAATGAGGCAGAATAAGGATGCTCCTGTGGATCAGATGGGGGCTGAGAAGTGTTTTGACAGCAGCGCCCCTCCAGAGGTAAAGCACGCTGCTTCCCGTTCAACCCGAGAGCGTTAGCTGAGCAGCAGACAATATTGTGCAACTTTCTCCAGCTGTAGAGCTCACACTCCTTCATACCAAAGGGCAGGGAGCCTACCCTAGTTTTACAGAGGTTCCGTGATTTGCCCAGGGATGTGTGTCTAGATAGTTCTGCCATGGAAAGTAAGTTGGAAAGTTGAGAGAGCTATGGTCCAGGGGAAATGCTGTACCTTCTGCTGGTCACTCAGTGAGGGGTTTATCTTGCCAAATGAATGATGAGTTCTCCTTGGCAGTTCCTTGCTGGGCATCAGGGATGAAGAACTGAGATGAAGAAGGGCTATTCCATGGGGTGGTCTGTCATCCCATTACCTGAATTTGACCCTTTCATCGGCCCTAAATTGATGCCTCTGCTTTGACCATGAGTGTTACAACCAAAGAAGAGACTCTCCCTGGCGGAAACCAGTATGATGAAGGGTGGCTGGTTTCCGACTGTTCTACGGAGACGTACTCCTTTGGTCTGGAGGTCCAATGAGAGCTAGTTGCAGGTCACTATAAGATAAGGGATGGGTACTGTTTCAATGAGGGGCCAGTGATGCAGAGTTCAGCTGGGGATCCATGCCGTTCGTTTTGCTTCTCTCAGCCCTGCACACAAACAAACCTTGTATCCCCTACTGCTGCGTGGTAGGAGAGCACGTAGACACACAGTGCGATAATTGTGTCCTACAACCACATGCTTAGAAGCCACATTCAACAAAGGCCAATGCAGGCAGCCCCAACACACTGAGCTAAGTATTTAGCAAGTCAGAAGATGAGAACTGAGGGAAGGAGGCTTGTTCTCACCTCTTGTTCATTCTGCCTCTACAAGCATCTGCCCTTGTTCTTCCTCTAATAATGGGTTAAGTTTTAGGAACCCTAGGGGGGGAAAAGACACACCAGAAGAGTCTCAGCAGCTGTGTGGATGCTGCCTTCCCCCAAGTGCAACATATGGTGAAGGAGCTTCCTTCAGTGCCAGGCTCTGGAGACATGCTATGGAACAACCGTGTGAATTTCCTCAGCTGTTCTCCTCTCAGGCAGCAGCTCCAACATAGGGAGCAAAGTGAAGTGGCCAGCAGAGCTGTGCAAAACCGTCGTCCTGATCTGGAGGTTCATTTTTCACTCAAAATTTGAACCAGGTTTCTTAGCTTTGTAGAGTTTAAGGCCAGAAGGGACCATTAGATCATCTCACCTGACCTCCTGCATAGCCCTGCTAATTAATTTCACCCAGTTACCACATACTGACTCCTTAATTTGGGTTAGACTGAGGTATGTCAGTCCTTGGGAGACTGAACTGTTGTGTGTCAGAGGCAGAGAATAGAAGACCAAGGTGCCACCACCATGCTAGATGATTTAGATAGCTAAAAACAGGTCCCTGGTGCAAGTAATTTCTAGGCTGCAGCCCACAAACACTGGGAGGGTGACGGTCAGGAGTAACCAGGGTCAAAAAAGAACTCAATAACTTCACGGAGGATAGGTCAGTCCATGGATATTGGACAAGATGGGCAGGGACTAAACCCCACACTTGGAGCAACTCTCAACTTCTGACTGCCAGAAGCTGGGAAGGAAGATGAGTGGATTGCTGCATAACTGCCCTGTTCTGTACACGCCCCCGAAGCTCTGGTACAGGCCACTCTCAGAGACAGGATACTGGGCAAAATGGATCATGGGCCGACTCAACATGGCAGCTCTTATGTTCTTAATGAAGAGTGACGTATACCACTTCCTTTAATTTTTTTAATTGCATCTTAAAGGGAGGCCCTTGCTGATGGGAAGATTAAGGTTTATGAGCCAGGGAGCGAGGTGCTGTCTGGTTTGGAGTGGAAGCCATGGCAAAATATTCTGGTGGTCCCTGCCAATTGGTGTAGGCTGGTGGCTCATAAGGGCAGCTCCAGAAATCCCTATGGGAGCCATGGATCAGTCATATCTATCTGATTGATCTCAACAGCCTCCAGCAAGGGGAGCCAGCATTAAGAGCAGCCGGGAAACCCACCTCTTCCCAAAATAAATCAATGTGAGCTCTACTAGTGGAATTCTCTCAGCATAATTGCTGATTGTTGCACCAGTTACTAGCAGGGAACTACAATGAGGCATCTCCTGTAAAGGTGACTTGCAAGCACAGGGAGGGAAGGAGGTTGCTTGTCCCTTTCTGCTCTTCTCCATTGGATAAAGGCAACCTGCAGGTCAACACACTGATGCACTAATTTAATGTCAATTCTAAAGTGACGTAAGTTAGACCAGTGCAAAGGCTGGCTGGATGCTCATATTTTGGGTTAGCTGAAGTTCATAAGGGACAGCTTTAAGAAACTGAAAGAAGCCCCTCCAACCAAACTAACAGCATCCACACAGGAGTTTGTAGCAATTGAAATGTTTAAAAACCGATTTCAAGTTAAACGGGTGCCACGGTCTCAGGTAGAAAAGACCTAAGCAGGTCATAGGCTGTTGTCCTTTCCCCTCTGCTTAGGAAATGCCTCACCCAGATTCTATCCAGGCCCTTCCTTCAGGGCACAGTTTATTATGCCAATACTAAACCCAAAACCAAGCTGTTCCCCTGCCCAAAACTGGCTGCAGGGGCCCAGAGGCCTTCCCCCTTGGGTCTCTTCCTCCAGCTGCAGGACTTGTCACTGGAGCCAAACGGCTTCCTGCCCCTTCTCCCCAGCTGAGCTCTCAGCCTTTATAGGAAGCCCTGGGGGCCCCTTTCCAGTTTGGTCTGACTTTCCTCTTTATTAGGCCCAAACCCTTTCTCTTAAAGGGGCTCTGCCTCAGAACAGGGCTGGCTGGCCCCATTTCCCCATTGTCAGTAAAGGGACAGACCACCCAGTTACAGCCACAAAGGAGTCTTGTACTGTTTAACTAAAGGAGTGTGAGTTTGTACCTACAGCATGCAAGGTCTTACAATAAGGGTCTGGCTATGCCCTTTGTGTTTGAGCCTAGACATGGTTGGGGAGAGCTCCGGGCCTGTAACTGAAGAGGGTTGGCCCTCCACCAAAGGAGCTTTTGAGTCCGTGTCTAGATATTTGAGTTAAATAGATAGTAACGGAGTTTTAAAGAGTCTATGTGCAAATCTCTTCTCAGTTGTACTTTTCTCATGATGTAATCCTGCCAGTTCTCCCATTAGCTACAGAGTTTTGCAGGATCTAAAGAGCAGACAAAACTTAAATCTTTAACACAAAGAACACAGCAGAATTTTTTTGGGTGGGAGGGGGGACAGAAGGAAACTTTCTAGGCTGCTTTTATGCACTATAAAGAAGCAAAAAAGGACACTGACCTAGTATTTCTCCCCCTTCGTTCACCATTAAGAAAACATTGGTTTAAAAAGTCAGGCATGCTGGGAATGGTGCTGTGCTTCCCCAAGTCCCTGGCACAGAATCAGAGGCCCAGAATCCAAAGGGAACAGCTGCGCACGTTTGCATCAGTACAAAAAACAAACCCTGGTGCAACATTGTGATGGGAGGCAGCAGGGAGACACTATCAAATGGCATTGTTTGTGTGAGAACATTTAGATAAAGAGTAGGCTGACTCTGCTGATCTCTGCATAACAGCGCAAGCAACATATACTTGAGTAGCCCACAGGGCTCCAAGGGGAGGATATTGAAGATGCAACGGGGTCAATTTATTTGATATATTGCTCGTCTTGTAATCGCTGGTCCCAGGACTGGGGTCATGTCCTCGTCTGAAGTCCCAAGTGAAAAGGGTTAGCTTCTGCTTTAGTCTGAGACAGTGTGTGACGCCGTCAAGACACATCAACCAGCACAAAATGATACTTTGGGGTTAAAGAGAACCACAAGTCATCACTGGGAAATTACTCTTTTCCCTAAGGGAATAGACTTATTCCTTCCAAGATAAAGCTAGGCATTGTAATAATCCCTAGCACAATAACTCCGGGCTTTTCTGGCTGCTAGCCAGAACTTTCAATGGCTGTTTTTAGAGTGTTGAGGAATCTGAAGCTGGAATTGTAACCCAAATGTTCTGCAATCATCTTAGTCACTACACTAACCCCAAGCACCAGGTGCCTAGCTGGGAAGACAGGGTCTGCAGTGCGGAGTCATAGAGGGAAGGAAGTTCTAACTTAGCAGTAAGCCAGGGAATAAAGACACCAGGATCAATTCTGCTCCGTTACCCCAGAGCAACTTCACTTATTTCAGTGAGATGCCTTCTGACTGATGCTGGTGTGAGATCAGAATTCAGCCAACGTGGGTATTTCTAGAGACCATGCCGCACACTGGACAGTGTTATGAGGCCTGAGTCTGGAGAAACAAATTCATCTCCGTGAAATGCTCTGTGCAGAGTAGTCCAACAATTCAGTGTCTCATTACATATTTGATTTTAATTTCTAAGGGCTTGTATACATGATGACAAGTCAGCGTGTGACCCTGCAGTGCACTAGTTTGCTGGACTAGAACCCGTCCCATGTGAGTAGCGCTACAGCGCAGTGACTTTCACTGCAGTGCCCATGTGGGATGTTACTGCGCGGCAAGCTGATGCACTGTAGATCCACACCCTGGCTGGACTGGCACTAACCCGGAGACAAGCCCTTAAGCTTGGACTTTCAAAAAGGCCTTTAGGAATCAGGCACACAAATCCAATTGAAAGTCAAGGGCACATGCTCCTGAATCACCTAGGCATTTCTGAAAATCCCCTATCTATCTTTCACTGTCAAGCCTGCAGAAATGCCGATTCCATGGACATGAACTCCAGTGAGGAGTTATCACCCTGTTTTGTAAGCAGTGATAACCTAAGAGGAAAACTTCAGGGGTTCTGGGGAGACAGAAGTAGATACAATTTCTGACTCAATCTCTTTTATTTACATAATAATAAGGTAAGAGCTGAGGAGAGGCCAATGTGGTACATATTGATAAGCATGTCAGGTGTGTGTTTCGCTGTACCCCACTGACTTGCAGACCCTGAACTTTCAGGATCCCTGCCCTGTCTAGTCCAGGGGTCTCTGACACTCCATCTCCCATCTCATCCTCTAGGTGATGCGCTATCAGGTTCTGCTGTCGCTGATGCTGTCCAGCCAGACCAAAGATCAGGTGACCTCAGGAGCCATGTTGCGCCTGAGGGAGCATGGCCTCACGGTGGACAACGTTCTGCAGACGGACGACGTGACTCTGGGACAGCTCATTTACCCGGTGGGATTCTGGAAGGTAAGTGCTGGACCATAGCAGTCGTGGACGGCCATGTGTCTAAGCAGAAGTCGAATGATGCCCCAGGGCCCCAAACTGTTGGGGTTGTCTCAAAAATATCCAAGGCACAAAGAGATGAGGCAGATCGGAGTGGTTGGATCGGCCTTTGCAATCTTCAGCCCTTCTGCCACAGGAATTATCCAAATGACCTGTGATGGTGGTTGGGAACCACTTCTGCTTCAAATGGCTTGCCCTCAGTCTGTCATTGCCTATTTATTTATCTTGACTTCTCCCAAAGCAATGCCCCTTGTTGTCCCATTCATGCTCCCTACCTCTCTTACTCTCCTTTGCTACTCTCACCTCACCCGCTAGCAAGAACTCCTCTCATCTTCCTTTACGTGTATTTCCTTTTTTTTCACCCCACCATAGACCCTCATTTCCTCCCCCTTGCTGTAGGCCAGGGGTATCCAAACTTTTCAGTTTGTTCACTACACCTGAACACTACACATGAACACCTGTTCACTACACCTGAACACTACACATGAACACCTGTTCACTACACCTGAACACTACACATGAACACCTGTTCACTACACCTGAACACTACACATGAACACCTGTTCACTACACCTGAACACTACACATGAACACCTGTTCACTACACCTGAACACTACACATGAACACCTGTTCACTACACCTGAACACTACACATCAACCCCCCAACTGACCCACCCAGCCAGGACTCTCCCCCCAAAACCTCCTTTCCTCCAACCCCCAACTGACCCACCCAGCCAGGTCTCTCCCCCCCAAACCTCCTTTCCTCCAACCCCCCCCCCCAACTGACCCACCCAGCCAGGGGTCTCCCCCCCAAACCTCCTTTCCTCCAACTCCCCCCCCCCAACTGACCCACCCAGCCAGGTCTCTCCCCCCAAAACCTCCTTTCCTCCAACCCCCCCCAACTGACCCACCCAGCCAGGTCTCTCCCCCCCAAACCTCCTTTCCTCCAACCCCCCCCAACTGACCCACCCAGCCAGGTCTCTCCCCCCCAAACCTCCTTTCCTCCAACCCCCCCCAACTGACCCACCCAGCCAGGTCTCTCCCCCCCAAACCTCCTTTCCTCCAACCCCCCCCAACTGACCCACCCAGCCAGGTCTCTCCCCCCCAAACCTCCTTTCCTCCAACCCCCAACTGACCCACCCAGCCAGGTCTCTCCCCCCCAAACCTCCTTTCCTCCAACCCCCAACTGACCCACCCAGCCAGGTCTCTCCCCCCAAAACCTCCTTTCCTCCAACCCCCCCCAACTGACCCGCTCAAGCCGGTCTCTTCCCCTCCCCCCCCACTGACCCGCTCAACCCGGTCTCTTCCCCCCCCCCCCAACTGACCCGCTCAACCCGGTCTCTTCCCCGCCCCCCCCAACTGACCCGCTCAACCCGGTCTCTTTCCCCCCCCCCCCCCCAACTGACCCGCTCAACCCGGTCTCTTCCCCGCCCACGCAACTGACCCGCTCAACCCGGTCTCTTTCCCCCCCCCCCCCCAACTGACCCGCTCAACCCGGTCTCTCCCCCCCCCCCCAACTGACCCGCTCAACCCGGTCTCTTCCCCGCCCCCCCCCCCCAACTGACCCGCTCAACCCGGTCTCTTCCCCCCCCCCCCCACTGACCCGCTCAACCCGGTCTCCCCCCCCCCCCCCCCCCCCAAACTGACCCGCTCAACCCGGTCTCTCCCCCCCCCCCCCCCAACTGACCCGGTCTCTCCCCACAGACCGTTTCGCCGCCTGGCAGTGGGTGGCTCCTTGTTTCTGGCGGTGCGGCGCGTCCCGGCCCCAGCTCTGAGCTGTCCCTGGCCGGCGGCGGCAGCAGACCACGCGGCGCGTCCCGGCTGGCGGCGGCAGCGGAGCACGTGGCGCGTCCTGGCCCCGCGGCTGGCAGCGGCCGCGGAGCACGCGGCGCGTCCCGGCCCCATGGCTGGTTCCCGACCGATCTCCACAGGCCGGATGAGAGGGCCTCGCGGGCCGCATCCGGCCCGCGGGCCGTAGTTTGGAGACCCCTGCTGTAGGCAATCATGCACCGTGTCCTGCTTACCAGAGACTCCATCCTGATCCGCTGTAATTTGGAAGCTGTATTTTATCCCAGTTTTAGCAATCTGTATCCAGGACTCGTTGGCATGGTTAGAAGTTAGAGCTGATCACATTACAGCTTCTTGCTTTATAGGATAAACCAAGGATATTTTTTGTATGTTCCTCTACAAACTTATGTCTCTTCCCTCAAATGAAGGAAATAGTCCAATTGTGTAGTCTGTGTTTCTCCTTTGCATTTCTTGAATGGGAACTTAGTTTGCTTTGGTGTCCCAGAACAAGGTGAAGTACATAAAACAGACGACAGCAATCCTGAAGCAGCAATACGGGAGTGACATCCCCAGTACCGTTGTAGAGCTGGTGAACCTGCCGGGAGTTGGGCCCAAGATGGCCCACTTGGTCATGAACATCGCCTGGAACAGCGTGACCGGGATTGGTATGTTTTATGTAGGGCACTGCTCTCCCATGATCTGCCCCCTCTTCCCAATCCTAATCTTTCCCGACCCATTGCTTGTAATGTAATATCATCTTGCTCTTCTAGGGAGCTTTTCATCCATAGATCTCAATACCAGAAGGTATCTAAGGCTGGCGAATTCACTTGGGCTAGTTGCTTATTCTGCCTGGATTTACTTATTTTCAGAATGGGTCTAATTAGCACCTCCTAGATGTGCTGATTAAGAATAAAGGCATTGTTTAATTAATAATAACTAGGGATGTGTGGTGACCTATATCACGCTTTAAGGTCTCCTGATGAAAAGCACAAAGCAACGGAGATGTAATGCCAGGATACCTCTGTTAAATAACAATGTAATTTTTGTTTAAACAAATCTCACTTCAGAAACAGTCCTTTAGGGCCAGCGGGGGAAGGGACCGAGGAGATCTGATTTTTGCAACTATACTTAGAAAGAGCTGAGTTGCTAACGGTCCCGGGGAGGATTTTGTTTGAAACTGGCTGTTTTAAGCTGAATTGGAATTCATTTTAATTCCTAGCCACAGGGTTCCTTGTGGAATTGTCAGACAAGAGGTTTGTGGCAATCAGTGTCTTTGTTTCTCTGACCCGTTTCTGGTACTGGAAACTTAACAAACGTTGGAGGCCTAGACAGCACTGTATTCAGGTCCTGTTTTGATGTCTTCAACTGATGGGGCTTATCATTTGAAACCTTCTTGGATTTATCGTGGGGATGGGTCTCAGAGGCTGGGTTGAAGTGGAGTGAGGTTCTGGTAGTGATTGTACCCCTTCATTTTAAAGGAACAGAATTTGGGTAAGGCAGGATTTTGATTTAACTCATCAAGGCCAGCAGGTGGCACTACCATACTTGCTTTTCTGTCCAGCTGTCACGGAGCTCCAGGTATGCATCAAGGTCTCTGGGGACAGATTAATATTCAAAGTGTGTTTGCTGCTCAATCAGAGAGAATCATGGGAAACCTGGTAATGCTACCACCTGATGAATGACTCCTGCTTGGAGTGAGAATTCAATACCAAGTTCAACACAGGCCTCAACTGTGTCTTGAAACTCGGCTTTACCAAGTGTGGTTCTTGCACTAGCCTGACAAGCTTTTGAGTCTGTTGTTCCTTCTGAACAGTTAATCTGCTGTTGGGGAGGAGAGTCTAGAGGGAGCTCGGCTAGCTTTCGAAGGAATTGTACGCACTGTTTTGAGTTAGGAGGCAAAGCTATACTCTTCCTGTTTACAGCAATTTCCTGGGTTTTGTTCAATTAGCAACAGAAGGACCAGTCTGTCACTGCTGATCTAACAATAGTTTACTTTTGTGCAAAGAGCCTTTCATCTGAGAGCTTCAAAGCACTTTTCAAACATTCCCTGAGCCTTCCAAACTCTTTGTGGAGCATTAGAATATGCATTTCCTGGGGAAACCAAGGGGCAGCGTTTGCAGCTTGCCTAATGTCAGCCGAGGCTACTGCAGGAAGAGAACACAGAAGTCCTGGACCCTAGTCCTGTGCCCTGACCTGCCAGATCACACCGCCACAAAGAAACCTGTGTATGGTGAAACAAACTGTAAGTCAGGTGGGTTGGCTGTCTCACAGTGTGCAGCCCACGGCCCCCGTCTGCTCAGAGTGACGTCGTCCTGGGTAAATCATGGCTTCCTTCCAAGCCACGTCCCACTGCTTGGGGGCCATGTGTTGCGAGAGGAGCCACCTCTCTGGAGCATCCTTGTAAAGTTCTGGAGATGATCAGTGACATCCCCTGACTTAATAACCGTGATCTCTGCAGAGAGGTAACCCCACGTAATGCTAAGACCCACCTAGCCAGCCCCCGACGCAGAGAACTCCCCCACCGAAGTCAAAGGGACGTCTAGGATCAGGCTCCCAGGGAAGAAAGGTCTTTTTGATTACATGAATGCGCACATGGCACACACCCCTCCCCTCCCCCCAGTTTATCAAAAGCTAATAATCATCCTTCAGGACATCACTAAAATGGCCAAATTCCTGGTCGTGGCCTTTGGGGCCTGGCAGCTGCTGTTTTCTAGCCCTCCCATCTTAATTCATTGGCAGGTGCAGATGTCACGGTTGCAGCTGGAAGGGGCTTTGACTTCCTGCTCCGCCTGGTTTGGAGCCATTCGGCGCTGGCTCACCTCCTTTCTGACACCCTGTCTGGCCGTAAGGCTTGGACCCTGTTCTGTGGCTTGGCGGGGCTTGTCTCTCTCAGTAATCCTCAGCCTGGAGTACTGCTCACCCCAGTGGATCAGCGCTGCCGCAGGGACTCCCAGGGATCAGTGGGAGCTCCATGCTTTGATAAATTGGGGCACTTAGGTTCCTGCATTTGAAAATCCTGCTCTAACACTTTTTTCCTTGCTGCCCACTTAAAGAATAAAAGTACCAGTAACTTAATTACTGGGACAAAGTACATCTTAAAAGGCATGAGTATTGTTTAATTAACTCCATAATTATTGGCTACTTAAACACTGAAATACAAATATTGTAACGATCCTGACCTTTGAGGGCTATGTAGGACTGTGCTGGCTGCCTTGGTTTCAAAGTGCTGCTAACGATGCTGGTTTGAACCCAGAAGGCCCTCAATGGTCTGGAAGTCGTCTGAAAGATCAGCTATGTCCCTGGTGAGGCTACCGCCTGCTGTCCATGTAGACACCAGAGCTCCCATGGGTTGAGAGGAGGCCACAGGGCATTCTCCAGGTGTGACTCTGAAATTCACTGCCCGTCCTTTGGGCTGAGAGCACCTGAATCTTTTGACCTTCAGGGCTCCTTGTCCATGCTCTGTCATCTGCTCCTGGGTTTCTGAAGAACAGTCCGAGATTAGCCTGGTAGCTACCAGAACAGGGCGAATGAATAACTCTGCCTCCCTCACCCCCAAGATATTTAGTCATAACTCCAAGTAAGTCTTGGCGTACTCCATGTTCTCAGAGGGAAGTGCCCAACATAATTACTCTGAAATATTCCAGCAAGTAGCCCCAACACGTGGGCAAGACACGGAGGACGTGGACTAGCAGGGCAGTGTTAGGGGTTTCTTGGTTTGGAAGAAAATTCAGAAGAAAAGGCAAACTCTTACCTTTTATTTACCTGAGAGCTCCGGTCCAGGGTCCTTGAGAGAGGCAGATGGTCCAGTGGCCTCGGAGTTGTTCTTGCCTCTGTTGCTGCCCAGCTGTGCGGCTTGGAGCAAGTCACTTCCCCTCGATTTCCACAGCCACAAGGTGGGCATGGCGAGGCCCCCTTTCCCGTGGAACGCACGCTGAGCTCTGGATGAAAAGCACCCTACAAGAGCGTGGTGGCGTCAGTGAGACCAGCTCCCACGCTCCTTGCCGTCTCGGGGGGAGGAGTTCAGAGGTTGCCACATATCCTCAAAGGCTGAAACCTCAGGACTGGCAACCTGCCTCTTTGCAAAGGGGTCTGCTTAGGGCTGGGGATACATAAAACTAAGGAAATAGCTACAGGCCAACTCAAGCCCCGAATCTTAGCGCCTCTGAATGGCAGACTAGGGACAGGGGAAGATCGTTTCATACTTTCACTATTGGCAAGACCTTGCTGTTTCTTCCTTATGTCAATTTGTGACACCACCACCACCACCATCCCTCCCACGCATACTTACTCCAGCCATGGTACTCTCCTCCCAGGGCCCTTTTTGGACAGCAAAACCCACTTGGCATCTGCCCTCAGAGGGAAGAACCTCCCCATACACGCTGGTGCATCTGCCATGGGTCCTGAGTTGACTGCTTCTTTAACTCCTTAGACCCTGCTTCCTCCTGACCCAGGCCTTCCCTCCTGACTCCAACCTCTCTGCTCCCCAGGCGTGGACACCCATGTGCACAGGATTTCTAACAGATTGAAGTGGGTGAAGAAGGAAACTAAAACCCCCGAGGAGACCAGAGTGGCACTGGAGGACTGGCTGCCCAGGTGAGTGTCTCACACAACAGGGGATCTGGGCTGTTTTTCGGGTGCTGCTTGGCTCTGAAACACACACCTCCCGCTCTGGAGTGCCCCCCCCCCCTTTGTAATCACAAGAAACTACCCCAGTACCAGCCTGAAGCATCATTTGTTCATTGCTGTGGTTTATGGCAACAAGCCGCTGCCGTATGCAGTGCATGGAACCTGCCTAGCTGTTTCCTACCCCACCCTACGGTGTTTTCAGTGGGCCTGCCCCCTCCCCTCATCACGGCCGCAGCAGGGAAGGAAGCCTGGCGTTGCGGTGCATAGGCCTGGGACTTGGCCGCCGGTTATCTCTTGTTTCCCAGGGAGCGGCGCTGGTTCGGCTGTTTGGATGGTTCACAGCCCCAGAGATGGCAGAGACTTGAGTCACGCCTAGTCTGCGCTGCTGGACTTGTTCCCTACTGTCCAGTTTAGTTTAACACAGCCCAAGGCCCTCACCTCCCTTGGGAGGCCACGTCACCAGCTTGTAGTGGTGATTTGTCTGCTGATCTCGGCAGCTGCAATGGAGTACGCCAGGGATGAGCTCTGGCCTATATCTTACGTGATCAATTAGTTTCTCTGTGTATCAGAGACTCATCACCGGTGCTTGACAGGAAGGAAACCCCACCAAGTGCTCCAAACCAGCAGGCCACAGTCTGCGCCGTGGCCTCTGGAATTTGTCTGGTGTAAGACCCAGCCACGGGTGCGGTGGGGATTCGGTGCCAGTGGGTAGCACAGCCAACAGCCATCTTGTGAGCTCCGGTAGAAGCCTGGCTGTGGGACTAGCTGTGTATGGGCCTTTCCCCCGTTTGCACCGGAGAGAGGAGAAAACAGAAAAGTCACTTTTGTTGCTCCGGCCCACAAAGGTCCTGGCCCCCGGCCCGCACGGCAGGACTGTGCTCTGGGAAAGTCTGGGGGCGGACAGGGGCTAGGGCTGGAACATGCCTCCAGGAGGAGCTGAGGCAGCTGAACGATGGGTGGGGAAAGAATTAAAAACCTGAGTGGTGCTCTTCAGTCCTGCTCAGCAGTCGCACTTACAAAACCCACCTCCCTTCTGGGGCTGCAGGGATCTCTGGAGTGAGATAAACTGGCTCTTCGTGGGCTTCGGCCAGCAGATCTGCCTGCCTGTGAACCCTCGCTGCAAAGAGTGCCTCAACAGAGACGTCTGCCCGGCCGCGAAGAGATGCTGAGGGAACGGCTGCTCCTCCAGGAGCAAGAGATCTGCACCACCGGGGTTGTGAAGCCGATGGACTCTGAGCCTCAGTAAGACTGCCCGGGGGAGGGGGGACAGAAGGAGCCCTAGGGCTGCAGAGAGATGGGATGGGAATGCAGCGCTAGCGGCTCTCTGAAGAGGAAAAGCATCTCTGAAATGCAGCCGTCCTGCAGAGTCCGCTCTGCAGGCTCTGTGTGGGTGTCAAACAAACCCAGCGCATGGACAGTGGGGATGGGGAAATGCTACACTGTCTGATGGAGCTGGAAGGAGACCTCCGGCCATGGCCAGAGTCCCTGCCTTGAGCTGGTTGGGCACAAGCCGGTTTAAGAAAGGTGGTTTTTATTAGGGTTTTACTGACATCTCTACAGCTCCGGAGGGAGCCGCCCACCGCTGGAAGGGATAGTGACTGAGCATGGCACGGGCCAGCTGGAGCCAGGGAGGGGAGTATGGGGCAGACCAGACACAGGGAAGCAGCCCTCCATGGGGAGGGATATTATTACATGAAAAAGGTACAATTCGGGCTTCACAAAATGAGCCCAGCCACCCACACCAGCAGGGGGCTTTGCTGGTAGTCAAGAACCGGGGAAGCGTCGAGAGCGATGCAGAGAATGGCCAACACGGCCACTCTTAAGTTCAGCTTTGACGATGCTGCCTCCCTCTAAACACTCTCTCCCCATGGGAACTCTCTTGACCGTGGGCCCTGATTCCGGGCAGCACTTCAAGCAGGTGTTTCAACCCTACTGCAGTTTGCAGGATTTAAGCACACGTGTAAGTGCTTTCCTTAGACACCTAATAGTAGCTCTATTTCTGATCCTGGTGCTGCGTCTGCCTTTCAAAGGATGCTGGATTGCGAAGGCGTTTTTCAGCTGGGTGTGAAATTTGGGGGGGATCTGTCACAGAACCACACCTGTTCCAATGGCAGCTGTGGCACTTGGGCATAATCAGCTGATAAATATTGTTTTTACTGATCCTTCATGTGTCCAAATTTAACCCCTAAAGAATTGAGGGCTGACTGAAATGGAAACAGGAGAATGCCTCAGCTCTGTCACGGCTGGGGAGGAAACGGCAGGAATTTCTCCATAGGGCTCTAGTGTGCGTCCAGGCATCTCCGCACTGAAGTCCAGAGCGTCAAAGGGATTTAGGTGCCTTTTCGGAGCTGGGCTCAAGTTACCCACAAAGGATAGTGCTGGGGGAAACTTTGCTACTGAAACCTTTAAGATTCCAACAACTTGTTCTTGCTCCAGCCTCATGCAAACTTTGCCCAGCACAGGGGCAAAATCAGCAACAGGCTGGAGTGGAAGGGCAGCTTTATTTTGTTTGCATAATACTGTGTAATCTTTATTACAGAGCTGTCACCCACACAGCCGACGCATCCCATCTGGCCAGGCTCTGTGACTCAGGCATAAACACTGCAGGTTAGGGGTTTCAGTCTCTGTATTAAATGGGGGGGGGGGAGGACATACAGAGAGGGAAATCTGGATTGTGCTTTTTTCAGCTTCTTTCTAATGTTTAATGGATGCCTGCAAAGTTATACTCTTACCCTGCCCCCACCCCACATCAGATACTAAAGTATCATCTGCACTGAAGCCTACTTAAAACTGGAGAAGTCGCGGGTGGATTACATCAGAAACACCAAGGAAGACAGCTGATTGAGAGAAGGGATTTATTTTTTTTAACTTGTAAAACGTTTAGTTTATGCCTCTTTCTCCCCAACACTTGGGCAAAAAGTTCTTTGTGCTAAAGATTCCTCATACCCAGCTTTTTCCAATTAAGGGTTGAGAAATATGGATTTCAGAGTCATGAAATGAAGCCAATACCAGACATTCCTAAATTTCAAAAAGTAGTAAACCAAAATCAACCCTTTCAGGCCCCCTTATACCTCCAAGAAGCTAAAAAGGGCACCAACAATTTTCCTCCATTGCAAGTCCCTGTTCAAAGCAATGACAACTATTAACCCATTGCAGAACTGCAGAGGTTGTTTGGCCCACTCGTCTAACCAGCCAGGGGCGGGAATGGAGTTTACTATAACGCTGTTGTGCTTCCTTTGCAACACCAAGACTGAAATGAAGAACAGACTAATGACCCTTTTAAGCTGTACATGGCAAAACAAAGTTTATTCTTGACATTACAGTATACATTGTCTTTACAATGCAGAGAAGAGCTTTATACTTGTATTGGTTTTTCAAGTTAAATGTACAGAAACTGAATAATTATTCTTACAGAGCTACTGGATGTCAGAAATAGCGATAAGTGCTTTAACCATGAGCCGTTTCCAGGGACTATGCAGCGATAATTTTAAAATCTTATTGGTACATATTTGCATACCTGATTTCTTTTGATCAGCATTAAAAAGAAAACACAACCATGCTCTTTTCCCCTCGACTACACTGGTTCTGTCTTATGCAAGTAATATGGTATTTACAGGCTTTTAGAGAATGACTTCCTCATTTGCTGTGCTGTATTTTAACATCTATCTTGCAGTGTAACCGGGGAGGTTTTACGCCTAGCAGACTCGCATACTGTCTCCGGCGTGGTTGGAAGTGCAGGGATTGAAAGCAGTCTGCATAGCATGAGTGTAAGGGTTCTTTTTACTGACTTCTTAGAGCAGCAACTGTTTGTTGAGGCCAATAGCAAGCACCCCCGCCGCCCCTCGCCATCAAATTATCTTTTGAAACATGCCAGGTAAGAGGCCAGTGTGAGACTCCCGGAGGGAAGAAAAGCTCTAAGGTTCTTAAGAACTCGCTCCAACCTGGTGTCAGTCCCAGGGTTTACTGCCAAATACCTGCAGAGATTTCTTTCCATGATCCTATTTGCATCCCTTTGCCCCACTAACACTGTACATCCTCCCTAAGAGAAAGCCCAGCCAAAAACCCTGTCTTCAGTATGGTCACAGCCTTGCACTTCCCTGGTCCCTGCAAAGAAGCCAAACACCCCCTGGTCAGTTGCTGTGGCTTCCATCCCCTCCCCACTGTGCTGCGATACATCCATTTACTGCAAGGAACAGTAAATGTTATAAGGCACCTTGTTTAGCTTCGTACTACGAAATAGACACAGAACCTTAACAAGACCATAGTGCACAAAGTCAAAGGCCACTTGTTCATTATACAGAGTCTGAGGGTAACCTGGGGCAAAAAAATTGAGCCATGTGCTTTATCGTAAATACTATTGCAAATCTTACATTCTTGCCCTAGTGTGTCGTTAGCTGGGGGTGGGGGTGGGGAGTGGTCATTTACCTAAACTCTCTGCTGGGCCCATCCCACATCCCACCTGCTTTTTTTAATACTATTTTTGCCATTGTTACAAAATACGTCAGCCAAAAGGGCTGTTTTGTTAGCTTTCGGTAAGAAGGCAGCAGGAAGCGTCCCGCCCTCTACTGCACGGATCCAGCCCCCGTACAACTCCACGGCCTGGAAGCCATTAGCGCACGTTTCATTTAATCTTCGTTAGTGTCCCTCATTTGAAGCCCGAGGTAAGTAGTGAAGATTTGATACTAGTTTAGTCATAGCTTTAATGGTATATTTTATGAAACTCTAACATTGAGAGCAGGGTTTTTTTTAAGAGGGGCCTAAAACCAAAGCAGTTGTCTGCCCCTGCCTGTTTAACGGTTAGCAAGCTGGTGTGGAGCAGCAGATAGTACTGCATCTTCCCTTAAGACAGTCCACATGCCAGATCACATTGCTCCAACGGGGCCAGCCCAGCCTAAGACAACAGCGAGAGCTTGCTTGTCATTCTTCCAGGTTGGCTATGCAGCTGGTGAGAGATCAGCAGGAAAATGTGGGAGGTTTAAAACCTGAGTCAGAAATAGCAAAGCAGATTTGGGTTGTGGCCTGGTTCCGGAGCCAGCGGCTGAGTGGAAGAGTCGCCGCTGGATTGCTCCTGCTTGCCCTGTTTTCATGAGTGCCTCCCAAAGCAGGGTCTTCAGGGATTTCAGTTCCCAGCTGATGAGACACTCAGTTGTGCTTCTTCGAAGTTTGCCTGGTTCCAGTGTCTCATTGCGTTTGTTCTCGCTGGCTTCCAATAGAGATTGGGGACAGAAATCCTTGCATGTGGATGTGCTAACAGGAATCACAGACATTCCTTTATTGTTGAGGGAGGGGGAGGGGGCAGCTTATTCCCCTCCTCTCCTGCCATTTCTGAATTTTATTATGCACATCCGAGGCTTGGGGTGTTTGGGTTATTAGGTTTTGTAGAGGGGGAGGAAGGTTGCTTTTAAGTCCTACCATCTTCTCAACACCCAGAGTTTGTTTCGAAGGGAGACGGGGGTGGAGCACAGAAGGAAAAAGGTTTGCTGAGAAAAGGGCTTTTATTGCACTAGTTAAAGGGATCCCCGGGGGAGAGCGGTTCCAGCATTAACGAGAAACAGATGGGGAATTTTCTTTTTTACACCAAAAACAACCAAAAAACCCCCACCAAGCTTCTAAATCAATAGTGAAGCCAAAAAGAGAGACATGTAGAGCCACCGACCAGTCTCCCACCAGGCGAGTACTGAACATTGTAACTCAGAGTGAGGGGGAGGGTTCCATTTTTTTTTTTAACAAACTAGATTCTTTTGAATGGAAACGAACGAGAGTTTGCAGTTTGGGAGCCCTCGGCGTGAGGCTTTTAAACAGGAATGCAGAATATCCCACTTGGGATTCTGCGGCGGGGGAAAGCTCAAAATAGCAAGAACGGAAATAAAGCAGGTAAGAAGCAAACGTGAAATCTTTCCAGTCTTTCGTCAGCAACAACGTGGGAACCGCAGGCAGCCGGGGGAGCGCTGGGAGGAGCTTTGGTCATCGTTCGACTGGAATCACTTGTCCATAAAAGACACTTTTTAAAGATTTGCCTTGCAAAAAACGACCAATGACGAGCAGAGCACAAAGCGCCTTGGGTCGACAGCCAGGAATGGGGCTGGTGCGGGTTGGAGATGTTCAGTTTGGAGGGTGGGGAGAAGGGGAAGAGCTGCCGGCCAGGCTCAGAAGTTGCTGAAAATCTCCCGTTTCTTGTTCCAGTCCATCTGCGGAGCCCTCTTGTTCACCCGCTTGGCGCGCGCTTTCTCTTTGGCCTCTGCCGCAGTCGGGCTCAGGTTCAGGCCACTTTCCTCGAAAGGGTCCTTCTTCTCAGACTCTCCCTCCTGCGAAGAGGAAGAAGACATGAACAGCTTTCCGGTTACAGTCATGGTATATTTTGATGTAATAGGCTGGGTGGTGTAGCTGTGCCCATAGAATGAAATGGGCATGGTTGGGTGCAACGGTGCCCCCTGTAGGAATACAGTGGGGTGGGTGGACGTGTGTCCGATTACATCTCCCGCAGGATGGCACCTCAGGCCTATGCCCTGTGATTGTGGTTATCTTGTATCTCATCTACAAAAACCCTTACAGAGAACTAGGGCAAATTCTCCTTAAGGGCGTATGATAAGGCGCCCGTGTTTGTGGAGCAGACCATCGAGTTTGTCATGTTTGTGGTTTAAGTGGCGACCAGGGTGTCTTTGTGGCCAAAGATTTAATTATAATATTGGCGGGGGAAAAATGCCCTGAAGAATGTGTTGCTGCTCTTACTGGAACTGGAAAAGCAGAAGCACAAAAAATGCGGAGCCACTGCCAAAGGTGAGACAGAACCATGTTTGGAAACACAAAATTAAGCCCTTAGTGACAGTAAAAGCTTTTATAAGACGGAGTAACGGCAGGCTCTGTGGAAGCACAAACTAGCTCATTACAGTAGGGCAGTGCACATCATGCTTAACTGAGGACCACACCTGAGTTCCTGATTCGGTTACATTACGGTCTTGGTTAACTATAGCTCTGGTGTTCAGAGTGGATGAGAACCACTTGGTTTTTTTCAGCTAGATGGCTTTAAAAAGGCCACACCTAGCGCTGCCTCTCAAAGCCACCAGCTGTTACAATGCAAATATTTGCTTACAGGGGACAGCCAATGAGAATAGCACTTTGGGAGCTGCCCTATAAAAAGCATAACAATCACATTCTTTTTGCCAGTCCAGTGGGATATCTAGGAGAGCTGGGTGTATGAGACTTGATTCACAGCTCTCCCCGCCCCCATTATACTGGTTGCTACCACTCAGTCAATCCTCTAAGCAAAACCCCATTGGCCTGTAAGTTCATCGCAGCCTTCTTATTTCTGTAATGGGCAAAAGATGGGACTTCAAATCCTTAGGGAACAATTAATATGCAGGCTGAAGTGCTTTCTGCTAAATATCTTATTAGTCTTCTGAAGAGACATTCTACTGCAGGCCTTAAATTGCATTACTGCACTTCATCTTCATGCTAAGCACAAAGATTATTTAATTGGGACTCAAAAGTCCATTAACTTGCAGTGGCAGAGCACTGGAAAACAAGGAAGTATCGGTTCCTGCTATGACTTCTTTAGTTAGAAGGTTCATATAATAGACAGGCTGTATATGGAGCTTAAGTTAAAGCTCATTGCTTCAGTCATCGCATTTGCATTGAGTAGGTTTTTGTGAGAGAACCAGCGTTCAGGAAAGAGCTACAAAGTGACACTCAAATGTTGGCAAGACTTTCGCATTCTCAGCACTGTCATAAAACCATGAAGTTCTTCGCTGAAAAACTGGGCTAAAGGCCTGACTCTTCATTGCTTTGTGCAGTAAAAGAGTAGGTTTTTTTGTACTCGCCTTGCACTGCTGGAAGCGATTTCACCAGGTGCAGTAAAATGGAGAAACACGTTCTTCAAGTTTAGGGGGAATTTTTAGAGCCATTTGTCTGCACCATTCCCACTGACACCTTACAGATGAAACTCCATCCAACACTTCCTTTGTTTCCCCCCAAACTGCACTGGCAAATTTTCAAACTGAGCTGTCTAAGTTAGGCACCTGAATGAAATGGCCAAATGTCAGGGATACAGATCACCAATTCGTCCACGACGTCAATCGCCGAACATCAGGTCACTTTTATTAAGTGCCAAACTGTGAATTCAGACGCCTAACTTTAGGCACTCACGTTAGAACACTTTGTTCATGATTTTTAAAAAATGATTATTTTGGATGCCTACATTTTTAGATGTGCAATTTATGACACCTTAAAGGGACCTGATTTCAGGGGGTGGGTGCTCAGTGTTTTCTGAAATTTGGGGCTCTTTAAGATGTTACTAGTTGGACACAAAAATCAGACACACCTAGAATCAAGTCACTTTTAAAAAAAAAAAAGGGGGGGGGGGACTTTTGGCCAATGCATTTCTTTATTTTTAGTGAACAATTCCAAGGCATGACAAGAATGAAAGTTAAAGGACACTCAACTCAAAACTTTAGAATTCACTTACTTCTTTTACTCACCACATGCTAAATTAGTAAAATTAGAAGTATTATAAATGTAATCTTTTCTCCCTTTTAAGCTACATGTTTGCTTTTAATCTTTCATTCAACTTCAATAAAGCGTGGTTAATTTCAGTGTCCTACTCTGAGAGGCCCTAGCAGAATACTACAAAGTCTAGCTTTTCAATAGGCAGAGAACTGTTGAATTAAAAAAAAAAAATCTGAACTTTGTATTCAATTTTTAATTCATGAAACATGTCTATTCCTGTTAGATATTGTGAACTCCTTCCATGCAACTACATCTAATGAGACTCTAGCTGAGGCCTGATATTAGCTGAATGTATAGACATTTAGCTTAAACCTTATACCAGGCTAATGCTGAGGTAACCTTTTAATGAGGTTACCAACCGTCTCCCTCAGTTATTACTCTACCTCTCACCTGTCCCTTGGTTTAGACCCAAGTTTACCTCTAACCCATTTATTTCCCTTTCGGGTGCTAAATAATTTAGGATAAAGCATGACTTGTGACATTGAGGTTATGGAAAATCTTGGTACTGCATTGTGCTTCCTAAAACAGCTGGTTTGTGTGTGTCCTTTACTGGAATAAACAGGCTGAGAAGTCCAAGTAATGCTGTGCAGCAAACCGAGTCACGCTTAACTTTACACATCATGGCTAGCCTACTGACTTCACAGTACACAAAGTTAAGTCTTTACGGGATGGAGGCCTAACTATGTAAACAAATAAGCAGCATAACAGTGCAGCAGAATCCTTGCAAGCCTGGTTGTCTGTATAAATATGGGACATCTGGTGCCTCTGGCAGAGGCCACATGAAACCAGGAAGCTTTCCTGTCCTCCTGACAGAGTGGAAAGAATGCACAGTTTGGACTCCAGCACATGGAGTCAGTGGTTCGCTCACAAGAGACAGAAGCAATCCAAGTAATTTGAGCCTCTCAGTAGTTCTTTTAAACTCCATTTAATCAAACCCTGCACATTTTAGCTTCTGCACATCTTAAAGCAGGGAACAGCATGGTTTTTAGTTTCTCTTCCCCTTCCTCCCCCCATGTAATTACATGGTTTAGTCGTGGGTTTGGGTTTTTTTCATTTGCTAGGTTTTAGTTGATTATTTTCCCTGCATTAACATTTTTTGCAACAACATCATACTGAATTTTCCCAACACCTTTCATCCCATGGGATCCTAGAGCTACTTCAGAAACTATAGAGATTGTTCATCCATCAGAGAAATGCAGCCACCTCTGGGTTGGAACCTGGAAGCTGTTTAACAGCTCACAAGAATGCTATGTGCTAGTTTAGGACAGGAAGTGAAGAAGAAATGTTTTCCAATTGCTAGGTGCGTTTAGAGAGGTACAATACAATTATACCCAAATCTGAACCTAACATTGAAAGGGTATTTAATATGCATGTTTATAGCATATAAAAAAAGAAAATTTGTAAAAATTACCTCTGATTCCTTCTCAGGACTTTGGAGATCACTATGGGATGAAGACATGGATCCTCCGTTCAGCTGTTGGAAATGGAAATATTAACATGTACATTATATATGTGTGTGTGTGTATTTCATATAAAGGCATAAAGTGAGATTAAAAATGCTGTGTGGATTTTACAGCCTCATGAGATAAGATCAGAGCCAATTCTGCCAGGTGGAGAATAACGTGTGTTTTTTCCCAAACACATAGCTGGCTGCAAAACAAAGACTGAAGTAAGGGAGTGGGGAAACTAAATGCAAGTGACCAAAAAATGCAAATTATATAGACGCTCTCCTCCAGTGCAGACCGGGTGGAGGCAGGGTCCAGTTACAATTCATCAGAGTCAATGGCGCTCCACCCATTTACCCCAGGGCAGAGTTTGGCCCTGTGTCTCCACTCTCATTTAGCAACTACCCCTGTTCCATGCACATTGCAGAAGCAGGAAATTAAATAGCAGCCAAGCCAGCATTGTTTTGAAGCCAGCCTTGAATTAAAAGCTGCAGAGGGAAGTAATCAAATTCAGTATCTGTTAATTAAGCTAAATAAGCCTCAAAACCCTGTCTGAGGCAATAGTCATCCCCTCTTTATAGCTGGGCAAACTGAGGCAGATCACCTTGCTCCAGATCACAAGGTGAGTCAGAGGAAGGCTGGGATGAGAGCCCAGGAGTCCTGACTCCAGCTCCCCTGTTTTGATTACAAGGTCACATGTCCCAAAACAAGGTGAACTGGGATGTTGACATTGCTCCTTGGACCAATGTGCCTCTCAAAATAGCTAGATCTCTGCTCTGCTATTTCCATCAATCAGAGTCTATTTGATTAATAATAGGAAGCCACTGACAGGCACTCACCTGGGTTTGCACAGACCCGTTGGTAATAGGCTGAGGCACTCCACCTATAGACCAAGCAAAGTAGAGCCCTGGTAAATACATTTAACCCGAGACTGACATGTGTCAGACAGCTTCCTGGGAACTCTCACATGCCTTCCCCCTTTCCAGGGTTAATGGAGGGGAGAACTCTCTGCAGATAAGATGAATTGAGGCATGTACATTCTCCTGGAGTTCTAGTCAGACTGCACCTAGGATGTGTATGTGCCACTACAAAAGCTGATTCATTCCCTTGGGTTTCCCTTCTGTGACCCAGCTTGTTTCTAATCCTCCCTCCTCCCCCCCTCCCCCGGTTTCATTTGATTTCCCCCCCCCACACACACACACACACACAAAGTCACTTCATGGATCATTTGGGGAGGAAGTAGCTTCTTTTCTGAATCAAATGCAACCTATACCCATTTATGCTAAAAAACATAACTCAGAACTCACATGCCCAAGCAATTCTTTGCCGCAAGTGTCACCTTGTCAATTTCACAATAAAATGGGGGCGGGGTGGGGGGAGGAATCCCCTTTTTGGAGTCATTTTGCATTTTTGTAACATCTTTCACTGCCCCCCAGTTATCCTGCACTATTAACAAAGGACAACAACGGAGATGAGCTGCCAATCAACAATTTCACATCCTTGTTAGGGAGGAAGCTTGGAACAGATGAGATGCAATCAGTGGACAGTACGGATGTGCCAGGCACAGAACAGGCAGTACGAGATAGGTAATTCCTCTGTGCAGGCTGGAAGTTTCTTCGGCAAGGACTGCATTTTGTGTGTGGTTGTGTAGCACCCAGCACAACAAGGCTGTGGTCCCAATGGGGACTTCTGGAGGCTATCCTAATACAAATCATATGAATAATTAGGTGCACACACTTCATTGTATAACACAAAACCTAGCCAAGCAGGAGCTAACAGGGCTCAATATCAATGTGCCAGGGGTAAATTTGGGGCAATTTCCATACCATGAAAATCCAAAGCTGCCACTTCTAATACCAAGGCGCTGCATCACCCTGTCTGTGGTGACATGGTGCCAATGCTGAAAGTATTTCAGGACTGTTCTAAAGATCTACATGCCCAGCTTCCAGGACTCAACCACTGGCACAGCCGAAAACAGAACAGCTCTGCAAAGTCTGCATGAGTAGCAGTCAGTGAGCCCCAGGGTGAGTTCAAACAAAAATCCCAATCTGAGATTTGGGGTGGAACAAAACACCCAAATCGCATTGTTGGGTGTTTTTACACTCGATCTATCCCTACATTAGCAGCTCTACGGGCCCGATGCCCAGTGATGGTGAAATCTGCAAAGAAAAGGTGACAAAGCTCTAGTGCAGCAGTCCAAGTTTTGATGCCAGGATACGCTGCTTGACAGGATGCGTATCTCAGTAACACTGGCTACATCTCCCCAAGCAGAGAACAAGGACTTCATTATCCGTTGTGCCAACTGCAGAGTCCCTCGCGCATCATCTGTTTGTTCCCATTTTGAATCCTGAACATCTGACACCGCTTTCCCCCCGGGGGATCTTAGAATTGTTTGACCCGGTTTTTTGGACAGTCCTCTCCACTGAATACTTGAAAGAGCCAAGTGATTGCCGGAGCTAGAATTCAGTGTAGATAAGAAACAGCTGTGTTGAAAAACAGAGCTCCCCACTCAGCCAGCAAGGAGGGAAATGTGTGTTTGGTGGAATGCAGAGATCTCTCCCAGCACAGGAGTCTGCCCCTTCACGGTTCAAATAGTAGATAGGCAGCTTTCTCTGGCAGTTCTCAACAGCAAGGATAATATTTATTACACCAATTATCAGAGCTATTGCTGTCCTGCGAAATGTCTTCTTTCACTTATACATGGCACTTGCTCTGGGTGTTGTACATATTCATACATGCACGTGCTTTCGAAAGGCTGTGAGAAGTTAAAGGATCTTTACATTTTTTCCCTCTGGTGTCCAAATCCAGACATTTTAAGTAAGAGAAAATATGCCCCAGGACAACAGTGGAATAACGTGCAGGCTCCGCTCTGAGTCCCTTTCCTTCCTTGCCCTTCCCTCACATATGGGTCATGTTGTCTTTGGGACTTGGGAATTGTCATCATTGGATCAGACCAATGGGTCACCTAGTTTGATAGCCTGCTTCTGACACTGCCAGATGCTTCAGAGGAAACTGAAAGAAACGCCTGGACAATTGTGTAATAATAATCTATTAGTGGAAGTTTCTTCCTAACCTCAGACAATTAGTGTTCATCTTATGTCCTGGAGCATGAAGACGGGTAACTTAGAAACATTTACGCTTTCTAGTTATACATGACATGCTTATTATTCATATCAATGTCTGATTCTCTTCTGAATCCTACCTAAGTTTGTCTCAACAAGATCTTGTGGCAGTGAGTTCCAGAGGTTAATTATGAATTGTTTAAAGATATAAAAATGTTTGGATTGCCTGTAAAGTATTATTATTTATATTTATAAAAACCTCAGATGCTGAGGTAACTAGCAACAAGGGCTACATAAGCACCTAGATTGACAGGAAATCATTGGGACCTGTGGTTCTAAATCACGTTTGAAAGTCCGACCCCAAACTCATAACTGTGGAGAGCAGGATTCAGTCACCTGGGGGAGTAAGGAGGCTCTCACCTTTGATGTGCTCCTCTGTGGGGATTATCCCCAGTTTCTTGAAGTAATCATCCGTTTCGGGATCCACCACTAGGAGCTTGGCTTCGTTCTCCTTGGACTTGATGTTTGACACAACCTCGGAGTGTTTCATGCCTTCCACATTTATCCCATTCACCTGCAAGGGGGCAACGGGGGCGTGAGTGCTTCTGGGCAGGTCACACACCGACGCAAAAAGCACCATCCTCAGAGCGCCAGCAACTTTAGAGGTTTATATCTCCTCAGCACCGCTGGGGAGCAGCTTTTAGCTTATGTACCAGCCTCAATGCAAAAGGCAAGCACCTCTTTGTAAAATGCTTGGTACTCCACACGACCGTATCAGGAACCTCACCTCCCCAGCTGGAATGACCACACATGCATTTTCCCAGCTAAATTAATAGCCTCACAGGTCATTCCCCCCCCCCAGGAGTGCTCCTCGTTCTCCAGTTCCTGGCCCTCAAACCCACAACTGGCTCCACTAGCCCCCAACAAGAGGATGCCCCCACTTCTGGGTTTGAAGATAGGGGAACGCAAGGGTTAAAGGCTCGTCTTCTAGCCATCATGTCCTACTAAGCTTGCCCTAGGTTTTGCCTTGAACGCACAGGCAGGTTAGATAGGACTGTACCCAGAGAATAGCTTGGTGAACTTCCATTCGGATGGCCACCAAAAGGTCCCCGCAAGAGCATCTTCCATTAGGTCCCATCAACTCCCAGGTCACCTCTGCCTTTTACCCACGTCCTGAATGTGCGTGTTCCACTGGTCATGGGACCAGGTGTCTCTGATACTGAACTCAGGTCTCCCGCCAGGGGGGCAGCTTTCGAGGGGCTTTTAAAACTCTTTTACTTCTGTCACTGGTGTCGGGGGGACAAAGTCCATTAGGCCACACCTACTCTACCCCCATTGGCCACGGCAGTCCCCTCCAGCATACTCTCCAATGGTTTGCCTAGTGCCCCCAATACTACTTTCCTTCAAAACTATCACAGCCCAAACAATCCCACTATTATCCTCCCTTTCCCAATCAAAGCCCACTGACTGGTCCTTTCTGTCCACAAGACCAGGTCTCCCCAGCTGGGAAGGCTGCAGTTGGGTCTTTACTGCCGATCTCCACTCATGAGCCAATGCCATGTGGCCATCTTTAAAAAATGTGACACACCCCTCCCACTGCAGAAAAGGATTTGCCTATTTGCTCCCATGTCTGCCCTGGCTAACCAGAGTGGTGCATAGCTCTCCAAATACTGGGGGCAGTGATTAATTGCTGTCCTTTGTTGGATGCTAATTGGTGCCTGTAAAGAACTGAGATATTATTCTCTTCATTATTCCATGCAACACAGGAGGAACAATGGTAACTGCGAACCATTATCCCGGGTGTTGAGTGAGTACGCTCTCTGCCCTGAGTGAAAAGATCCTGAGGCTGCCAAGGCACTCACTGCTTATAGGTACAGCCGCCTCCATTGGGTCCCCTCCAGGAACCGTTCTGAGCACTAATTGTTTAATCACATTCTTTTCATTTGGTTACAAAAACTGCCAATTCCTCATCAGGTTTGCGCTTTGCAAAACGAAGGCTCATTAGATTTCCAAACAGATGTGTTGATTTAGTAACAGTAGCACAATAGATAGAGTCGATCATCTCACTGTAAAATGTGCACTACGGAGACAATTGGTAATGACATTATCCAGCCTTCTAAAAACATCTGGCTACTATATCACAATGAGTTTTGAATGAGGAAGAGTGCTCAATGACATTGTTCGCTTTAGAAAGGTCGTTAGCAACTGTAACTGTGTTTCTATTAAAAGGCTTGGATCATTTTATAATCAGTTATATCTTTATCACGCACGTCTGACAGGATAACTCAAATGTCATGTTTCAGGGCATCAGCTGATTCCTTCCTGACCCACTGAATCACTTTTCCAGCCCTCACCATCACAGCATGCAGTTTGCTCTCCTGCAATGCCTTTCATACAAGCATTTCAAAGCACTTCACAAATACTGTAATAACATATTTTGTCTGTATTACCTTCCCCCAGCGATAGATAGGAAACTGAAGCAAAGCGCTGCGAAGTGACTTGCCCAGCATTATACACCAAGTCAGTAGCAGAGCCTTGAGTGGAACCAAGGAGACCTGAGCAAGAGATAGCTCCAGATTCACCCCTGGGAGGCTAAGCACCTTTGAGTGGGGTTTCACCTCACCCTAAACATTCAGGTATTGGCGACTGCAAGAATCAGGATACCAGACTAGACAGGTCATGATATCTATAGCTGGGTAAAACTTGTCTTCCCCCAAAGGCCCAGTTATATCGCCACATGGACACCCAAAGTCTTGGTGCATCGCCATTTAGCATCACATCATGAGGAGACCCTGTCAGGCAAATGGGTGGAGACCCCACCTAGGGGCTGGGGAAAGAGAGAGAGAAACACCGAGAAAACAACAGGGGCTACTAGTTAGTTCCACAAATCTAGAGACAGGGGCCGGCTGGGATGCTCAAGCTTCCCCCTACATTTGGGAGGGTTTTGCTCAAAGGGGTGGATTCAGGGCCCATCTCCACTAAACAAACCAATGTCAGTGTCCTGGCCCACTAGTACCAGGGCCAGCCACCGCTGGAACCTGCAGCCAACACTAGCACACCCCTCGGCTCTCCTCCTCCTCTCCATATTCCAGCAACGGGCGCTACCTTCTCCCCCATAACTCTTGCTAAGCAGCTTGCCCTTCTGTGAATTCAGGACTCAGGGCCGGTATGTGGGCCCCAGGGGGCTGGGAATGGGAACATCTTGGATCGACCGGGGCTCTGCTCAGGTTGCTCCTGGCTTCCTGGCTACCCCTGTGAGGCTTTGGCGAGACTTTTCAGTTCACAGCAGTTACTGCCTGGCGCTCACCCCCCATGAAACCAACATCTGGGCCGGCTACTAGATTCCCATGGAGCAGGGAGGCTGATGTAGAGGCGTGGTTTGAAACCCAGCTCCCTGCAGGCTCTGCCTTACCAGGCAGGGGGCAGCACTTTACCCACAATCCCTGGCCCGCGGGAAAATGCCTCAGCACGGGGAGCTGTTTAGCATCAAATATTTATTGCAGCCCAAAGAGCCGGTGCATGGCTCAGGTTTCTGGAAGCTCCGGGTCGTCTCTTGCCTCTTTGTGCGTGTCGGGGACTGTGCCAGGGACAGATCAATAAATAATAAAATGCCATGCGGTGACCTAATGCTTGGTCATGATGTGCCCCCCCCCCCCCAGTTCTTCCCCTCCCAGACCCATGCACGGCTATAGGCATTAAACATCCTGGGGTCAGGGGAGTGTGGGGTCAGGCCTGGACGAACAGCTGGTGTCAGGGCAGGGTGCAGGCAGGGCTCACTGCAACCAGGCACTGGTGTTCAAGAGGTATTGGGAGCACGGCTCTCTCTCTCCAAAAATTAAGATAATCTGAGACAAAACCCCACCCCCAGCAGTGATGAATACATTCCTTTAACGGAGAGAGACTGCAGCAAAGCCAGTCAGCACAGGCCTAACTAAGTGTCCAAGTAGTCCCCGTTGAGGCTGATGGGATTATTAAGCCAGGTAAAGTGCTTTGCTGTATCTCAACACACAGTCCTACCCACCCACCCTGCGGGGCCTTTGGAACTCACTTCAGCTGGAATAGTCTGCATTTGCTAACCTTCAAAGCATGCTGCAAGACCCCTCTTTGACCCCTCGCCTGGAAGGCAGATGTTAGGGGGCTCCATAGTGGTGGTGTGGGATCCTGGAGGGAAAGGGGGACTTACACTACCTCTTTGGGACAGAGACCGGATTTACTATAGGTTTGTACAGCACCAAGCACTGTGGGGCCCCAACTTGGATGGTCTCTAGGTGCTACCATGATATACATTTTAAATCACAACAGAATAAGTTGTTGCTGGAGAATCTGATCTTGGGTTCATGGACAGCTCTGTTTATTTATTAGGGTCATTTTAAAACATTGTCAAGAGCATGCGGAGTTTTAGGTGGTCATTCTTATCGAGTAGTAAAAACTACATGAATTAAATTAAAGCAATTACATCCAAGGGAAGGTGGTTCTGTCATTTTAAATATTTCTGTGATTCACAATTAAGTGCAGAGCAAGTTCTTTTAAAGGATTATTTTTGTACTAACCTGCCACAATCCGCAATTTCATGTTTTAAAGTCTACTAGCAAAAATACCCAGCGTTGCTCGGGGTATTTGTAATTGGAAACTGGGATGTAAAAAGACTACAATGTTTTTTATTAATACAAATTTTGTTCAGAAGTCTCATTTTGTCTAATTAATATCATTCTCTTGCATTTAGATGTGGGGGGAGGGGGGAGAGAGCTGAGTGAGTGCAGGGGCCGTTGGAGGGGAGAAGGGGGGTGAGATGTTAAAAAATTTCGATTCTTACCTGAGGGGGGAGAGAGCTGAGCGAGTGGGGGGGCCATTGGAGTGGGGGGGAGGGGAAAGAGAGCTGAGTGAGTGCGGGGGCAGTTGGAGGGGGAGAGGGGGGAGAGAGCTGAGCGAGTGCGGGGGCAGTTGGAGGGGGAGAGGGGAGAGAGAGCTGAGTGAGTGGGGGGCAGTTGGAGGGGAAGGGGAGAGAGCTGAGCGAGTGCGGGGGTCGTTGCAGTGGGGGGAGGGGGGAGAGAGCTGAGCGAGTGTGGGGGCCGTTGGAGGGGGGAGGGGGGTGAGATTTAAAAAATTTCGATTCTTACCTGAGGGGGGAGAGAGCTGAGCGAGTGGGGGGGCCATTGGAGTGGGGGGGAGGGGAAAGAGAGCTGAGTGAGTGCGGGGGCAGTTGGAGGGGGAGAGGGGGGAGAGAGCTGAGCGAGTGCAGGGGCAGTTGGAGGGGGAGAGGGGGGAGAGAGCTGAGCGAGTGGGGGGCAGTTGGAGGGGGAGGGGAGAGAGCTGAGCGAGTGCGGGGGCCGTTGCAGTGGGGGGAGGGGGGAGAGAGCTGAGCGAGTGTGGGGGCCGTTGGAGGGGGGAGAGGGGTGAGATTTTAAAAAATTTCAATTCTTACCTGAGGGGGGAGAGAGCTGAGCGAGTGGGGGGGTGGTTGGAGTGGGGGGGAGGGGGGAGAGAGCTGAGCGAGTGCGGGGGCAGTTGGAGGGGGAGAAGGGGAGGGAGCTGAGCAAGTGGGGGGCTGTTGGAGGGGGGAGGGGAGAGAGAGCTGAGCGAGTGGGGGGCCCTTGGAGAGGGGGAGGAGGGAGAGAGCTGAGCGAGTGCCGGGGCCATTGGAGGGGGGAGAGGGGAGAGAGCTGAGCGAGTGTGGGGGCAGTTGGAGGGGGAGAGGGGGGAGAGAGCTGAGTGAGTGGGGGGGGCTGTTGGAGGGGGGGAGGGGGGAGAGAGCTGAGCGAGTGCGGGGGCAGTTGGAGGGGGAGAGGGGAGAGAGAGCTGAGCGAGTACGGGGGCAGTTGGAGTGGGGGGAGGGGGGAGAGAGCTGAGCTAGTGCGGGGGCCGTTGGAGGGGAGAGAGCTGAACGAGGGGGGGCTGTTGGAGGGGGGAGGGGGCAGAGAGCTGAGCGAGTGCCAGGTCCGTTGGAGGGGGGTATTATTACATCATAACTATGTCACAGAGAACGGCAGGTGTTAACCTGCTGCCCAGCTGATGTGAATGGGCTTTAAAGAATTTCATCCCTGGGGGGCGTCAGAGGTGAGATTTGAAAAAATTTCGATTCTTACCCTGATTAGGACCCTAAAGCCTATAACTGTACCAAATTTAAAGTCTCTAGCTCAAACGGTGTGGAAGGAGTAAGGGAACGTACATACACGCACGCACACATGCATACACCATTTGACTTTTAAATAGAGAGATTTGCACAGCTTCTTACTTCAGTTTCAACTGAAAACATTAGGCTTCATTTCCTGTCCTAAACTGTGGTGTGTTAGCAATGTTGTGTGCTGTTAAACAGCTCCCATGCACCACTCCAGAGGTGGCTTCATTTCAGTGACAGGTAAAGGGATTGCTATTCATAGGTCAAAAATTCTCCTATATTTCCGGCACGGCTTCTCTAGTCGCATTTGGCTGATTCCACTTCACACAGGTCAGTGGAAGCGATTACATGGAACCTGCAAGTGACCCTTAGTGCAAAGCAGAGAGAATTGTGTCCATCATCTGCAGGATGTGCTGGGTCTTCTGGGGATGGAAGAGGCTGGGTAAGATGTTATCTAAAAGGATCACAGGGCATCACGGGGCAGCCCAGCGGCTGACGTTGCAGAAGAAGCAGAAAAATGTCCTGAGCTTCGCTCCACTTTACTCCGGGGTTTGGCAGGGAAATGCTACCAAAGATCGGGCTTGTTTCCTGCTGAGGTCTGGGCTCAAGCCAAGTCCCTGGATCCAGACACACACTTCCCCCAAACTAGGGAAGTTCAGATCTGGACTTTACAGCTCACCCTCAATCTCTCTGTAAAAGGGGCACTCAAGTTTGGCAATCCCAAAGCAGGTGAGTGCCCAAAAGGCACAGCAGAGAAAAGCAGACGGGCTGGATGAAGAAAGCCCTGTGGTAGCAGCTGGTTCTCTGAAGGCCACTTCCAGCATTCCACCCCACACTAATAGGCAGAAGACGGCTCTAGCTAGCCAGGGCAAGTAGCACTGTTTAGAACGCAGACCAGTGATTAAGGCTGGCTGCATTTAATCCAGGGGAGCAAAACTGACTCCCTCCAAGGAGATGGAGCAGCCAGACATCTGCACTGGCTGAAAGAGTGAAGCATCATTCATTGTACGATTGCAAAACCACTCTCTGCACTGGCACCTACAAAGCCAGCCAGCTGCTGCTGGCTCCTTGAAAGGAGGAATGCATTGTCCCAGAGAAACGCCTTCACTTTCTCTGCCAAGGGAAGCTTTGCTGGGTTTTCATAACACAGAAGAGGAAGTGGAATGACGGCCTTATGGGTAAGTCACCAGATTAGGTCTCTGGAGATCCGAGGTCAGTTCCCAGCTCGGCTACAGACTCCCTGTGATACACTGGACAAGTCACTTACCTTCTCGGTGGTCCCCTTCTGTACAAGAGGGGAACCACTGCTCTGCCTCAGAGGATTAATTCCCCAATGTGGGCCCTGTGCTCTGAGATCCCCGGGCGGGAGGCCTTGGGAAGGGTAGCATGTTAATGGTGGTTACGGTTCATACAAAATTGGAAGCAGATTCAATCCTTTCCTGCCACCCTGCCTCTTTGGGAGAGAACCAGGATTCATCCCTGCAGTGCTCCATCCGTCCCACGGCAGACCCTCCCGACCCACCGCCCGGTTGCCTGCCAGAAGCCGTCAAGCCCCTACCTCGACAAGCTTGTCCTGGGGTCGGAGGCCCGCTCTAGAGGCTGGTGAATCGGGATCGACCGAACGGATGAACTGCCCAGGTCTGGACTTCTCACTGTGGAGGTTGAAGCCGTAGCCATTGGGGCCTTTAGTAAGGTGACAGAGACGCGGACGCAGCTCCTGTGTTGGTCCGTTGACATCCTGGTGAAAGAGAATAAAAAACCACCATGTTCTATTGGCTGCTTGAACAATTCGAAACAAAACCAAGGAAACGGCCTATCTGAGATCCTGCCCCCCGCCTCTCCCCGCTCCACAGGGACACGTTAACGTGGGTATTTCCTCTAATTGAGTCTCTTTTAAAAAGCCAATTGTCCGACTCCATTCTGATACAAGAAAGAAAAATGCATTCTCTGAGTCACAAACTGCTCAAATAAAATACACCCATTACTTTGGACTCCCACCTCCACACTCGAGTCTGACACTCCTGCCCACTCCCCGCAGCAGAAAAGGAAACAGAAACAAAGAGCCTGTTTGAAGAACACAGGATTTAGGAGACAACGCATTAGCCTTATGTATTTATTTAAGGGAGGATAGTGCCCTTGATCCTGCTGAGGTCAGCAGCCTGAGGTCACATGGCTAGAAGATCTTCCCTTTACCGAGCTCCTTTCATTCGGAAGGAGAACCTAACAGCCAGCCCCTCCCTCCCTCACAGTGGCCATGTTCAAAGGGGTAACAGCCCTACCACTCCGCCTGCAGCGTGACTGCCACCACCGGTCAGCCAGCCCTTTACCCCAGCTGCTAAGCAGAGGCTTAGAGACTGACTGGGCATAGATGGGGACATCGCTCATCATGGAATCCCCCTATCTGTGAGAAGCAAACAGCAAACCCCAATCCACCCCCCCCCCCAATAAAAACCTCATTAGAAAGATTCTGACGGGTTTCTCATCTCTTGCTCATTTTTGCAGCTGTTTCCACGCCCCTCACTGCAAAGCGGGTTCCTGCAGCATCACCAGACTGGCTGGGCCCAGGAAGCTCTTGAAAGGGACCAGCCTTGCCCATACTTTCTGGCCAGCTGGACAGATCCAAGAGGGACGTAGATCTTGGAAAAATATCTAAACGCTGGGTGCCGTATCCCAGCCCACCTGCCACGTCAGGACACGCACTGAAGGATGGCAGAGCCTAGTTATTCAGGGGAGGAACGCAAGCACATGATGGCACATCAGGACTCCTGGGGTCTCTTCTTTCCAGTTCTGCCATTGACTCAAAGTCAAGCAATTTGCCAGGCAGGCGTGGATGGAAAGTACTGTTCTAACCAGCAGCAGACAGTGTCAGTGGTCACTGCAATGGTTTCTACTTGCTATCAACATCGGCAAGCCCATAACTTTTTCACCAGCTATTTTTCACTGCGCTTAGTCTGGATCGACCACAGAGCGCTGCTCACCCGCTGTTGCTTCTCTATCCTTTATCCCAGGGACTGGGTTCCTTCTGTTTATTTTGGTGTAATTACAGGTGAGCCTGTCTTGCCAGTACAGCTCAAACAAACATGGCGGTTTATTCTCTAGGGTCCCATGGAGCTATTATAAGTCCGTGGAAAGTAAACACTGACGATATAAAAGCTTGCTGTAGGCAACAGATTAAAATTTCAGGAGCATGTGGTATGTTTAGCACTTTCCCTCATTCACGTGAGCACTGAAAGAAATTCCTTTATTGCAATAACTGGGCTCATGTGACAACTCAGAAAGGATTGAAAACCAGCAACGAGGCAGCAAATATTGGGGTTTCGCAGGGTCTGCAAAACAATGACTGTTCTATTAGCAACAGAGCCGTGGTGGGTTTATATGTATACACATTAGAGCTGCTCCAAAAATTGCAGACGTTTCCCATGAACCTTTTTGGATTTTTCATTGAAAACAAAACAAACAAGTTTTTTTTGGGCTAAAACTTTTCTAGTTTCCCTCACCATTTTTAAAAACTCTGGCTTTGGTCAAGTATTTTGGGTTTTGCTTCTTTATGACAATTCAGAACGTTTTGACCCAAATGGAAATTTTCTGTGGCAATTTTTTTGTTTTAGTCACAAAGCCGTTTTTCAGAGAAAAAATGTGATGAAAAATTCTAATCAGATCAAATTTGTAGGTTTAAGAACCAACCGAGCTTCCCAATTGGGACGAGCAGGTGCGGTCAAATTCATCCCCATCTCTCTGGCCCATTCAATGCTTGGCACTCCTGCGGGGCTGCCCATAAGGGCAGATCCATGAATACCTGGGGGGGCTGGAACAATCTGTACAGTCGGGGTCCTGAGAGCCATTGAATCAAACCACGTCCAGCCAGGGGGTGCAGCAACCCCCCTCCATCTGTTCCCCTCCCCCCACACACACACACACCTTAGTTCCAGCACCTATGCTAGTACCAATTACAATGCAGAAAATCGGTCTGTAAGGAGCAAGACTAAAGCCACCAACTTTTTTCAGGCAGGTCACCAACCTTGGTCGGAAGTTACCCAGCAGCCTGGCATGCCACTCCAAATCCCCCGAGCGACCCGTTCCCCCACAACACACGGCTCTGTCTTTAGTGCCGGTATTGGATTGTGATCTGCACACACAAAGGAACAGACTTCTTTCAAACGATGATATTTAGCTGCAATCAGGAGGCGAGCTGGAAACTCAAGCAAATGCCTCCCGCCTTTGCCTCTTCTCTGCATGAATTCCTCTGCAGTCCTTGGTATGGACGCCCTATGCTGGAGCACAAGCAGCGGACTAACTGTCAGCAAAACAACGCCAGTGCTGGGTCGAAAGCTGCAGACTGCTCAGAGTATGCTGCAATTCAGAGAGAAAGCACCAGGCACAGACACAGTCCTCTGTGTTGAGGGCTTAAGGGGCACAGGTCTTGTGCTGGCCCTCTGTACAGGAGCGAACGGAGCCGATGCTACAGCTCACACTAGTCTGTCTCACTATGGTGTTTGGATCACTATTATAAAATACACTTTTTTTTTTTTGGAATGTTGACTGCTTCCTAAGCAACAATACTGATGTCTTCCGGAACCCACTTTTAGTAGATCGAAGCACTTTACCAACACTCCCGGGGTGTCCTGAAGCAGAGCTCGGGAGACCTGCGTTCCATTCCCACCTCTGCCACTGGTCTGCTGGGTGACCTTGAGCAAGCCACTTTAGAGCTCTGTGCCTCAGTGCAATCAGAAGCCAGAATCCCTCGCTGCTCTCATCCTGCCAGGCTTATGGGAAATTAAACGCACCATAAATAAATGTCTTCCGTCGCCTTTTCCCCTAACCTCTTAATCACGTCAGAAGTGTCTCCAGATACAGGCGGTCAAGTAAGAGGCAGCAAAACGCTGCCAAAACTCCCCGCAGAGACGCGGGGGACCAGTACCACAGCTGCCCTCCCTGAACCGAGAAGCAACCACGTGCTGGCGATGACAGAGGGGTGATAATTTCATTTGCCAGATGATATATAGCCTAATCCTCCATAGCAGCCCGCCGTGCTCTCCATGCTGGATGTCTGCAGAGCGGGACATGGCTAGTGTCACCTTGCACCGAGGGCAACTTCACAGCAGAGCCCTCGCAGATTAGTACGCACAGTAGATTGCTTTTCAGACTCAAAAATGCCATCAGAGCGGAGGAGAATTCCATTCTTATGGCGGGTCACTTTGCTCCAAACTGCACCAAGTAAAAATAATTGCTGCAAATTGAGGGAGCATGTTAAAGGGTCAATATCAAGATAAAAGTCCTTTTGAGGGCAGCGCTATCGCCTGGAGCAGCCAGCACAACATGGGGAGCTAGAAAGTCAGGAGTTCTCTGCCACCACCTCACAATGTGCCCGGGGGCAATACACGCCACTACTTTGCCTCAGTTTCTCCATCTGTAAAGCTAAAATAATTCTGTAATTTATAGTAGTACTCACGCAATGCAATTCATTTTCTAGTTCTTCCGCACTCCTGTACTAAATGCTCCAGGGCTTGCAATGCTTCAGGGAAACACATTTGACAAAGTGTTTTCAGCCACATTTATGAGCACACATTTCTGTTCACATCAGGGTTCGTGAAACCAGTTCATTTTCACAGGGGATCTAACCTTCGGCCCACCCCAGTTTGGCTGGCTCAAGTTAATACGGTGCTCGTGCAGATCTTGGATGGAGAATATGAAAGGCAGGGAAGAGACCAATCCATTTTCAAGCGTTCTCTCATTTTCCGGCACCCCCGTCAAGACAATAATTACCTCTTGATGACCCCCCCCGGGGTCGATGTCTGGTTATTAAAGGAAAAACATCATGTAAACAATCCATTCACTCAAGAAGATTCTCTAAGGAGAGAAGGCTACACATTCCTTAGTGGAATGATGAAGCTGTGAATTTACTAACGGGATTCTAACCTCTTCTCTGTTATCCTTTAAAGAAGGGATTTTTCTCCATGGAAAATAATACGGGTCTGATCCAAAGCTCTCTGAAGTCAGTGGGAACAGGAACTGCTTTGTGTGTGTTTATATAGGGCCTACAGCTATGCATCTGGGGTCTCTAGGCCACACCAAAATACAAACAAATACTAATACTCAAATGCTTAGGTGCGTAACTTTGTACAATGGTTTTTGTGAAAGAGCAGCTGCATATCACCACTTCTTAAGATGTTTGTGTTTCCCTGTCTTTTAGCTTTTGGACCTGAAGAACATCAAGCAAAGAGTGCTCATTAGAGCTGGGTGATATTTTTTGACAAACTTTTGCAGCCAAAAAAATGCAGATTCAGCAACGCCAAAACATTTCGCAAACTGGGACCTAATCTGGCAGCATAACCTTACAGGTCCCTATTTTTGTTCTCTGGAAAGACAACATGTCACTTGTACTGTCCACTAGTCAGGTATTGTGTTCAAGGTTTGCTCTGTTTGCAGACCTTGCCTGAACAAAAGTTATGCATGAAAAATGTAATAGACATTACATTTACATATCTGCATGTATGCGGGGAAGGACATGGATTGAAGACTAAACATGCTGGGTAACAGGCTTTTATAAAGCAATAAACTGATGTTCATTCAAAACAATTTGTTACACACACACACACACACGGCATTGCTAACAATTGCCTGAGCAGTTAGAAACACAAACTGGATCAAATCATGTCATGCCCTATCCTTTAAGGCTGTATCTTTCCTGAGCCTGAGGTTGTTCTGGCGAGAGAAGTGACATGATAGGGCTTCATTTGTCTGCCCAGTAAGTTCCTTAGTCAGCTTTGAACTAAGCAAATCTCATAGAAATGAAGTTCCTGACCTGACATCTTAAAAACAAAATCCACCAACTCCCCTGCCCACCAGAGGGGACTCCCAGATCCTCCTGTAAAGCCCCCAACGAGTTTCGGCCTGGGGAACATGAGAAAAGTTCTGCAGCTGAAGTGTTCAAGTCTCCCACGAGAGGACGAAGAAATGCTACAGTCAATGCCCGTTTGTTGTCTTTTAGCAACAGCCAGCCGGCTCTGGGCTTTGCACTGGGTTCTGACGGGGCTGGAACCCGGCCAGGGAATGCAGCCCAGGGACAGTCCGCTCTCTCCCCCTCTTCTCCCCAGCACCAGGCTTTGGTTCCAGGAGATATCGCCTTGTGCTGCAGCTGGTTTAATTACCCTGCCCGGGCAAGCTGGGAAACAGTGCGGCTGACCACACAAAATAGCAAAACACAAAGGACAATCCGTGGGTGTTTTGTTTTTTTAAAACTGAGCCGAAGCTGCCTCCAGCGGCAACTGGCTCCACCGCTCACCCGGCCGCACGGCTGCGTCTCAGCTGGGCTTTTCACTTAGCTCTCAGCCCTGGAAGGCTCATTGAGAATCTGTGTCCTAGACTCACGCAGCCAGATCATGAGCTGGAGCTACCAGGCTGAAGACCAGCTGAGGAGCCGGCCCTGCCCTGACTGAGGCAAGTTGAGGATCTAACGCAGAGCGAGTTGCAATGGCGCTCACGACATGCTAGGAGTTTCCCAAACATTGAGGGAGGACAGCCCACGAGCCAGTGCATCACCGGCGCCAGGGCTGAATCCCGGCCTCTGGGCTTGGCAGTCCATAGTCCCGGCACCTCTGGGCTTGCTGCATCACTTACGAATGTAAAACATTGCTTCAGCTCTGGCACCTCTTTCATTACAAATTAAGCCCTGCCAGTAGCTGAACCTCCAAGGAGCCACACACACCAACTCTCCGCAGCTCTGAAGTCTAGACTGTGGATAACCGTACGCGGTGGGCAAAGGGTGCAGGGCCGGGAGAGGAAGCCCTCTCCTTGCTCGCTGGGACAGCTGGCCAATGGCACGGCCAGCTCGGATTCTGGGCTCCCGGCAAACAGTGGCATTTCAGCTCCTACAGGTTTGGTAAGGGACGGCGCTAAATGCCTCCAAAGGGTGATCCGCCCGGCCCCACCTGTTCTTGGCCAGGAGAGCAGGGCCAATACCAAGCCTGGAGAGGGGGTAGGGAGCACACCTGGAGAGTGGGGGTGGGGGTGTTAGAGCTCCCCCCAGCAGAGGGGCCGCACACCGTCCACGTGGGCCATCTAAGCTCTGGTTTGAAGGTGAGTGGGACAGAAGTTATTTCATGTGCACTCCCAGGGGAATTCAGAACCAGGCTGCCAGGACACCTCTGGGCAAAGTCCCACACGGCCCTTTCCACAAGGCAGGTTCTAACCTCCTGCACCCAAAGGCAGTCCTGTCTCCGGCACGGCTGGGAGACTACGTTCCATTTGCAAAAGTAAGTCGGGTGCCTAAATCCCATGGAGGGGCTGGGCTCTGAATGACTTCAAGTGAGACTTGGGCTCCTAAGTCACTAAGGCTCTTGACAATTTCACCCTCGGTCTGTTTAAGGAAACGGACGGGTCTCTCCCTCTGATCACTGAGCCCAATTCCCCCACCAGGCACACTGGTGACTCAGGCATAGGCAGAGTCGGAAGTGCCAAGGGGTTTGTTAAGCCGGCTCTCCCACCGGGCTGCTCACATTAGGAAGGTTTGCAGACCCTGGCCTTTGCCTGCACCGGGAGATCCGCCCCCTTGCAGCACCACTGGGGTCAGCACCAGTAGGAGCCGTAGTGTAGACAAGGCTTCTGCAGCCACTGACATTTCTCATACCAAGACTTGGCGCTAAGTGACACAGCATTAAAAACCCCAACATCCACGAGGTCTTGATTACAGTAGGACTCCCATTGCTAGCGCCAGAGGAGAGAGACCAGTAGTAATCACAGTGGAGAATTTTTTGTGGTTGAGAACCAGTGTAGATAAGGCTACTGTGAAGATTCTTCATTAGAGCCTGGTATGACGCCACTGCCCTCTCCCAGTTGGCTTTGCCTACTCTACTATGCTCTGAGGCTTGAACCAATCCAAGTCCTAGCTGCAGAAGTAACCTAAGTATCTAGCCTGGATCCTGTGGATACATCAAGGAGTCAAGTAGGCTCTAGACCCAGCTCTGCTATGGGCTCTCTGGGCAAGTCACATTGTCTCTCTGCATTTTGACTTCCCTACCAGTAAAACACTTACCCCCCTTTGAGAGCAAGGGCATCAAGTTCTAAATCTTATCTGATCTTCCCTTAGGACCTTGTGAAACAAAAACAATTGTTTCATTGAACTCTCTACAGTAGCTGAGATCTCCAACTAGATAGTGGCTCCTTTAGTGCCCTGGTTCTATTATGAACAGCGGCTATTATTTCTGGTGGTTAAAATCTGGCTCTGATCACGAACCTGGCAATAAACTAATTTAGGCAAAGTTATGAAATGTAGTTGACCAGGAGGGATTCAAAAGGTTCTGCCTTTGGCAGTAGTTTCAATGTATGAATCTGAGTTAATTTAAACAGGAAAACATTATAATTCTAAAATCCACTGATAAAATGCAGGTAACTAAGACACTAGTTCTATCCTGTTGATAAAACAGTGCTGTAACTATTGGAGTTCTGGAACAATTCAATTACCTGATCGGTGAAAACAAATCATAATAAACGTCTCTAACATTAACAATTATACAGAGTCTGATAAAAAACACCCACCCATGGCTCATCTTTCTTCACAAATTTAGTAACCCAGGATTTTTCCCATGGCCTCAGAGCAGTAAGTTCACCCGTATCTGCAAATGTTTCCAGCCTGCCCTACAGAATTCTTCAAAAACTGCAGAAAACAGGAAATGATTCAATGGATTGAATAATGTCAGAGCTCTGAGACTTTGAAATGACCCTGCAGGATGCATAAGGTCTGTGCTCAGCAAAAAGATTGTCTCTTTCATGTAGAAGGTACATGCCTGGGGGTTTCTTTTAAAAAAGAAAGAGTTAACAATTTCAATTCTTTTCTCCTTAAAGCACAGTGTAAAAAAAAACCCTGGAGTTTCAATAGCTATGGAATAAAATGAGGAAGACTTTGTAGCACCTTAGAGACTAATCAGTTTATTTCAGCATAAGCTTTCGTGGGCTAGTCTCTAAGGTGCTACAAAGTCTTCCTTGTTTTATTTACGGATACAGACTAACACGGCTGCTAATCTTAAACCAATAGCTATGGAAGGTGTTGAAAAAGTGAAAATCAGCAGATTTCTCTTAGCACCTGTTGTCCCACCTTAAGGGGAGCTCTTAAAATCAAAACACAAACTCACTAATGAGTTACCTAATTATCAGCTATATTGATTGTGTTCCCACTGCCTGCCTATCCACAAAGTCCAGAATAAACTCCCAAAGACCTGATCCACTGTATTACATTTGCTTTGTTACTGATCCTAGTCTCTTCCCCACCATCCTACTGGTTTTAGCAAAGGACACTGTCACAGATTTTTTAAGTGAATGCAGAATTATCCTAGGAATAAGATCTACGAGAGGAGACTATTATTGTACAGGGAGGAAGACCCCTGTTAACAGGGAGGGCAGTTAACCATTGAAACAACTTATCAAAGGTTGTGGCAGATTCTCCATCACTTCAAACTGAGACCAGATATCTCTTTCTAAAAAAAATATGCTTTAATTCAACCACATGATATGGGCTTGATGCAGAAATTACTAAATGAGATTGTCATCCCTGTGTTATACAGAAGGTCAGATCATATGATCATAATGGCTTAAAAAAAATCTTCTGGCTTAAAAAAAAAGAAAACCTATAAATCCATGTATTCATTAGTCATTAGAACAGTGGTCGCCAACCTTTCAGACCTCACGGACCACTAAACTCACAATTTTGAATCCCACGGACCACTAACATGAATTTTTTAAAAAAGGTACAAACATCTATAAAATAATGATCATAAAAGTTCCATTTCATTAATATGAAATGCACTTGTTCAATTATAACAAAATTATTAAAGCTTGTTTAATTATAACAAAATTATTAGTGTGATATTTGTTGCTGCTTGTTTGAAATAAGTTTATGGATTCTTGGCTCCAATGACGTCACTGCAACACGGAGAGACGTTTGTATTTCAAGCCAACAGCGGTACTTGTTTTTGATTGCCGTAACAGATGAGAATGTCTTCACACACAGATAGGTTGTTGCAAATGGAATCAAAATTTTGATGGCTTTTTCACTCAGCACTGGGTACTCACTTTTTACGGAGGGCCAAAAATGATGTCTTGATGAGGACAAGTGGAATTTAGCTTTGAGACTGTCGTCGGATGATAGATCGATTAGGCTTTCTTTTTCTTTCATGCTCAAATTGCTATCTTCAATTTTCGTCTAAAATGGATCCATGACCCACATACTGTCATGTCTGGGGTCCTCTTCTTTTGGGTAATAACGTCCAAAAGATTCTGTGAGCGACCATAAGTGCTGTCAAACAATGGTTATTACCTGTCGGTTGACATCCTCCTCTTTCATATACTCATCAAGATTCGGGAACATTTGCAGATCTTCTTCAGCCAACCGCATTTGCCACAGCAATATTTTCTTTTGAAATGCATCCATTTTACCTCGCAGTGTGAACACATCCGTAAGCTGTCCTTGCAAGGACGTGTTTAGCTCGTTTAACAGTGAAAAAATATCTGCCAGGTATGCAAGCTTGGCTAGCCAATCATCGTTGGACAAGAGATCTTGGAATTTCCAATTATTTTGCTGCTGGAAGAATAACTTGACTTCTTGGTGCAGGTCGAACAATCGGATTAGTATTTTGCCCCTTGACAGCCATCTCACCTCAGGATGAAGAAGATGAGTATATTGAGAGCCCATTTCTTCACAAAGTGCCTCAAATATTCAAGAATTGAGCCCTTTGTGCCGAATTTTATTTACAATTTTAATTACATCAGAGAGTACTTTGTGCAGTTCTGGAGACATTCTTTTCGCCGCAAGTTGCTCACAATGTATAATACAATGAGTAAACAAGATGTCTGGGTGTCCAACATCTTTCACTTCTGTAACAACTCCTAAACGATGCCTGGTCATGCTTGCGGCACCGTCTGTGCATATCCCAACACATTTCTTCCATTCAATAACGTGTCTCAGGAAATAACCATTAAGTGCATCGAAAATCTCAGAGCCGGTTGTTCTACCCAGCAAGTTGAGCAAACGGAGGAATTCTTCCTTGAGCTCTCCTTGACACTCAAACCTCACAAAACAAAGGAGAACTGCCTTGTTAGTTATGTCTGTTGATTTGTCGAGTTGAATTGAATAAAACTTTGAATTTTTCACCATTTCAATCACTTGATTTTCAATATCTTCAGCCATGTCTTCAATTCTGCGCTTCACAGTGTTAGCGGACATAGGAATTACTTTCAGTTTCTGGACAGCCTGTTTCCCCAAAACCTCTTCACAGGCTTCTAACAAGCAAGGCTTAATTAATTCTTCTCCAATCGTATATGGCTTTCTACTTTTCGCGATTTGAAGTGCTATCAAATAAGAAGCCTTTACTAGGGACTTATCTTCCTAAAAATTGCAAATGATGTCCAAATTTCTCCAGGGACCACCAAAATTTTCTCACGGACCACCAGTGGTCCACGGACCACTGGTTGGCAACCACTGCATTAGAACAATGGGTGTCAGGACTTTGATCCCAATTCCGTAAAGCATTGAAGCACATGCTTAACTTCCAACACATGTTTACATCCCCTTGTCTGTAAAGTGGAATATAAATAAATGGTGTTTCGTGTTCCACTAATATAAGCATTAATTTTGTGTCCACACACACATGTTCGCACACACTCTCCCGCTCTGAGATTTTCAAGGTCACACGAGAGATTTGGATTCTCACTGCATTTTAATTTTTATCAGGAAACCTACAAAAAGTTTGACAGCAGTTAGGCAGCTGGTGTGCAAAGCTCACTGCCTATCATGCTGAGGAATATTGTCTCCTGGTTTCCTCGTACTCCCCTGTCAGTCTCTCCGTATCGAACGGTTGTGTCTTGCCTTATGCTTAGATTGTGAGCTCTCTGGGGCAGGGAGCATCATTTTGTTCTGGGTTTGTACAGGGCCTCTCAGTTTTATCACAACTCTCACGAAGTCTCATGATTGCGGGAGACTCACTCCACATGACTTTAGAACACTTGTAGTGGGCGATACTATCGCTACTGATTCCATCAAGTCCTGTCAGGCCTGCTCCAGGCATATTTTGGCTCATTTCTGGGCCCTTAGCACTGTTCCCTTTGCCAGATTTATAGGGCTGGCTGCTGCAACTTGGGCTCCCGGGGGAAATGTTCATTTATTCCCATTTTGCAAGTAAAACTCCCAGCAGCACATTCCACCATGGAATCAGCATCATAAACATCACCTGCCGTGATTAACGACAGGTTTCGGTACAGCTAACTAGTCAGGTGTCAGGTTCTGTGAAACAGAATCAATTCTCAAAAGCACCAAATAAACCTCAGCTCAGTCTTTCTGCCTCCCCAAGTGGAAGTTCACTTTCTACCTCTATATTCTGGGATCCGGTGCTGACCTGCAGCCAAGACAACACTGATATATTTAAGAGCCCAGCACTGTTACACCAGCATCCCTGAAAGACTGACACTACACAACTCCCCAATACCTGCTTCAATTCCTACGATTGCCAGCCCTCATTCAGAGCACAACACAATGAGCTCAGATCACTTGAACAGTCTCTATCATGCACCCGCCACCGTGTATAGAGAGTAAAGTACCCTTCAATTCACTTGAATATCCCAGTCACGATGTCCAGCCACTGATATACCATCTGTTCTATGCAACCTGTGGAACTCCTTGCTGGAGGATGTTGTGAAGGTCAAAACTATAACAGGGTTCAAAAAAGAACTGGATAAGTTCATGGAGGATCGGTCCATCAATGACTGTTAGCCAGGACAGGCAGGGATGGTGTCCCTAGCCTCTGTTTGCCAGAAGCTGGGAATGGGCGACAGGGGATGGATCACTTGGTGATTGCCTGTTTTATTCATCCCCTCTGGGGCACCCGGCACTGGTCACTGTCAGAAGACAGGACACTGGGCTAGATGGTCGGACCCAATACAGCCGTTCTTAAATTCACATTGGAAGGTGAAGTTAATGGGATTACTCATGTACTTAACATTAGGCACTTGTTTATATGCTTTGCTGAATGCAGTCCTTTTTGAATAGGGAGTTAAAAGGGAATACTTCCCAAGTTAAAAATCATCTATTAAAAATATTCCTTCCATGTGTTACACACCATAACTTAGATGATTAAAACTGCACGGATATACAGATCTGAATACACTTCTTACTTTTCCTGGAGTTTTTGTTTTATTTTGTGCACTTTGCACAGCTTGGAGTCAGAGATGAAAGGAAGCCGGTATGCCCCAGTACGGTGTACCGGTATGCCCCAGTACGGTGTGCCGGCATGCCCCAGTACGGTGTGCCGGCATGCCCCAGTACGGTGTGCCGGCATGCCCCAGTACGGTGTGCCGGTATGCCCCAGTACGGTGTGCCGGTATGCCCCAGTACGGTGTACCGGCATGCCCCAGTACGGTGTGCCGGCATGCCCCAGTACGGTGTACCGGCATGCCCCAGTACGGTGTGCCGGCAAGACCCAATGTGCCGTACCGGGGCGGATCGGCTTCCCCAGGCGCAATTTAAAGGACCTGGGGCTCCCAGCAGCGTCTGGAGCACCAGGCCCTTTAATTTGCTGGCAGAGCCCCTGCTTCCGGAGCCCTGGGGAGGCTGCAACGGGGCCCCGGCACCTATTTAAAGAGCTCGGTGCTGGGCCGCCGCTACCGCCTGGACCCTTTAAGCTGCCGCCGAAGTCCTGCCGCAGCCTCCCCTGGGCTCCCACAGCGGGGACTCCGGCGGCAGTTTAAAGGGTCCAGGCGGGTAGCGGCGGCCAAGCACCGAGCTCTTTAAATAGGTGCCAGAGCCCCGTTGCAGCCTCCCTGGGGCTCCGCGGGAACGGGAGTCCTGTACCTGGAACCCTAAGGAAGTGATGGCGGGGCTCCGATAGCTATTTAAAGAGCCCACTACTGCCCCAGGCCCTTTAAACTGCCGCTGGAGCCCCCGGCAGCAGGGTGGGGTAGGCCGTCGTGGGGGGGAGGAGACCCCTTACCAGTACGGGGGATGGGCTGGGGCTGGCTCTGACCCCCCCAGCCCCGCCTCTTCCGCCCGAGGCCACACCTCTTCCGGGGGCCAGAGCTGGTCCCAGCAACCCCCCCCCACCCCCCCCCCTCCCCCCACCCCCGTACCAGTAAGAAACTTAAGTTACTTTCACCCCTGCTTGGAGTACAAGACTAGTTTAGTCCAGTGGTTGCCAACCAGTGGTCCGTGGACCACTGGTGGTCCGTGAGAAAATTTTGGTGGTCCCTGGAGAAATTTGGACATCATTTGCAATTTTTAGGAAGATAAGTCCCTAGTAAAGGCTTCTTATTTGATAGCACTTCAAATCGCGAAAAGTAGAAAGCCATATACGATTGGAGAAGAATTAATTAAGCCTTGCTTGTTAGAAGCCTGTGAAGAGGTTTTGGGGAAACAGGCTGTCCAGAAACTGAAAGTAATTCCTATGTCCGCTAACACTGTGAAGCGCAGAATTGAAGACATGGCTGAAGATATTGAAAATCAAGTGATTGAAATGGTGAAAAATTCAAAGTTTTATTCAATTCAACTCGACAAATCAACAGACATAACTAACAAGGCAGTTCTCCTTTGTTTTGTGAGGTTTGAGTGTCAAGGAGAGCTCAAGGAAGAATTCCTCCGTTTGCTCAACTTGCTGGGTAGAACAACCGGCTCTGAGATTTTCGATGCACTTAATGGTTATTTCCTGAGACACGTTATTGAATGGAAGAAATGTGTTGGGATATGCACAGACGGTGCCGCAAGCATGACCAGGCATCGTTTAGGAGTTGTTACAGAAGTGAAAGATGTTGGACACCCAGACATCTTGTTTACTCATTGTATTATACATTGTGAGCAACTTGCGGCGAAAAGAATGTCTCCAGAACTGCACAAAGTACTCTCTGATGTAATTAAAATTGTAAATAAAATTCGGCACAAAGGGCTCAATTCTTGAATATTTGAGGCACTTTGTGAAGAAATGGGCTCTCAATATACTCATCTTCTTCATCCTGAGGTGAGATGGCTGTCAAGGGGCAAAATACTAATCCGATTGTTCGACCTGCACCAAGAAGTCAAGTTATTCTTCCAGCAGCAAAATAATTGGAAATTCCAAGATCTCTTGTCCAACGATGATTGGCTAGCCAAGCTTGCATACCTGGCAGATATTTTTTCACTGTTAAACGAGCTAAACACGTCCTTGCAAGGACAGCTTACGGATGTGTTCACACTGCGAGGTAAAATGGATGCATTTCAAAAGAAAATATTGCTGTGGCAAATGCGGTTGGCTGAAGAAGATCTGCAAATGTTCCCGAATCTTGATGAGTATATGAAAGAGGAGGATGTCAACCGACAGGTAATAACCATTGTTTGACAGCACTTATGGTCGCTCACAGAATCTTTTGGACGTTATTACCCAAAAGAAGAGGACCCCAGACATGACAGTATGTGGGTCATGGATCCATTTTAGACGAAAATTGAAGATAGCAATTTGAGCATGAAAGAAAAAGAAAGCCTAATCGATCTATCATCCGACGACAGTCTCAAAGCTAAATTCCACTTGTCCTCATCAAGACATCATTTTTGGCCCTCCGTAAAAAGTGAGTACCCAGTGCTGAGTGAAAAAGCCATCAAAATTTTGATTCCATTTGCAACAACCTATCTGTGTGTGAAGACATTCTCATCTGTTACGGCAATCAAAAACAAGTACCGCTGTTGGCTTGAAATACAAACGTCTCTCCGTGTTGCAGTGACGTCATTGGAGCCAAGAATCCATAAACTTATTTCAAACAAGCAGCAACAAATATCACACTAATAATTTTGTTATAATTAAACAAGCTTTAATAATTTTGTTATAATTGAACAAGTGCATTTCATATTAATGAAATGGAACTTTTATGATCATTATTTTATAGATGTTTGTACCTTTTTTAAAAAATTCATGTTAGTGGTCCGTGGGATTCAAAATTGTGAGTTTAGTGGTCCGTGAGGTCTGAAAGGTTGGCGACCACTGGTTTAGTCAGTTTCACTCTCTGGTTCCCCTCCAGGGCTCCTGTGTCTGAATTCCCAACCATCTACAGACAGATTAAAGAACCACACCCTGCATTTTGGGCCTAACCCACCGACAGCATCCCTTTATACAATGCTTTATAGTTTTCTATTTCGACTCCACCTTGCTTTGTACCGAAACGTCACACGCTGAAATGTTTTCAGTGCTAGAACACAGGACAGTCTGTATGCGAGCAGGGGAACGGGTAAGTGGTCAGTCATCTACCCTCAGCCTTTCTGAAGTGACCTCTTCAGGTCAGAGTTGAGGCCAACAATGGTGCTGGGGGAGGTTTAATTTATCATGCATTCAGACTAGCTGTGAGTGTAAGAGATTTATTTGATTCTCCATCACCCTGAGGGCAGAATGAGATCGGAGCTGGAAGATGACAAAGGGGAGATCTGTGATGGGAGCCGGGACAGTTGGTAAAACGCTGGGGTCTGAATGAGGAAACCGAGTTCCTCCAGGACCGTCCAAAGGAGAAGGAGAACTGAACAGGGATATCCAGGTTGTCTGGTCTAGAAAGGAACTGACACACTTACGTCCCATTTACACTATGGCATCGACCAAGTTGGGGGCACTCCACTTGGAACACAGCTTGCTCTTGCAATACAGACGGGACGGAACTGCGATTGAATCGTGTTTCTGAACCATTCACGGCTGTCGCCTGAGTCAGGAGTGTGATTCAAACATCGTCGAATGACATTTAAAGCCTGTCAGGGGACTGCTAAGTCGTACCTGGGTCTGACACTTTTCAGGGATACCGGAGGTGCCTGGGATGAATCCCCACCACTTGCTCGCAGCAGGAGGGCGCCTTGGCTGTGCCCACCAGGAGAAACTTCCCTATTACTGGATACTAGCAACACACGCACTCCAGGTTCTGCCAGGCCTGCTCTTTCCTGCTGCAGGTTAGCAATTTACACCCCCCGCTTCGTTACATTCTAATGCCCCGTCCCTCATCCTCTGAACACCCTCAAGGTTCCCCAGTCTATTGCCTCCATGGAATCATTGCAGCCCAGTTTACTGATTTCACCTCAGTTCAACACACTCCTCAGCACAAGGCCCTGAGATGGGTCTATAGCACAACCAAACAGAAGTTTATTTAACAGAACTTGAGGCAGAGATTCAAATACAAGCAACTGTCAAGTTTGGAAACATCAGGTTACAGGTAAAAGAGAAACACAAAACCTAATCAACCCCCTTTACTTATTAACAAGTTACTTTCCTGTCTAATAACAGGCTGCTCACCCACTGGTCAGTCCTTGCAGTACATGTCCAGTCCAGAAAGCTGGGATCCACCTATCACGAGACACTCCTACAAGCAGCGTCTCTCTGCAGTGGATAACAATGTGCGCTCCTTCTTCTCTTCTGCACTTATAGACCATTGTCTCCGAAGCTGGGTGTCTCCTATTCAGAGGCATTTCTTGGGGCTCTTTTGTTTTTAAATGCTCACATCTGTCTCTTTCCCAGGCTGCACCCATGGGCAGGGCTGGCGGAGCTGAAGGATGTTGATTGTTCTCAGCTCAGTGTTGACTGAATGAGTTTGACATGCTTCACTTCCACAGTTTTGAAACATGCCATCCTACACGTTTTGTAACTCTACGATCGTTTCCTATACAAACATCTCACAGTAAAACCACAGTTTTTTAGTTCTTAGCTTTCGGCCGAGCCTACGTCCGACCCGCTTTGGTGAAAACTGAGGAGATGGTCAGACACGGGTAATATACATGTCTGGACATGTCTCTGTCATGCCGGGTCTCTCCCTAACCACCCCGTAGGTTTTAACAGTGTAAACAGGTGCTCAGATCCCAGAGTTCCTAGGCTTCTGAAGCACAGAGATTTGCTCAAAACCACCTGATGAACTCTCTGCTTGAGAGGGGTAATTGGAGGTGTGAGACCAGAGCAGATCATTGTCTAATAGTCTTGGGGGAAAGATCCTTTGCTGAAGGAAATCAAAGCTATTCATAATAATAACACAGCATTAACTTAATTCAAGTGCTCATATTCTCCTGCATGCTAGGATTTGCACGGCTGCCTACAGGCTGTTTCACAGAGACAATTTGGCCCTGAAACAATCGTGGTCAGTAACACACAAGACACCCCCTGGTGACCTCTGTAGTTCACACCATGAACCAGTGGAGGTTTGGTGTTTGCACTGTCAAGGCAACTTTTGCATTTCAGCCCAGAGGTTCTGATCCATTGACCTCGGCAGGCTTTCTGGGTCCGGCTCAGACTGCACCAGCCCTAGGCTAGAGGGTACGCCAGGTGAGGCCAAAGTACAGTAAAACCCCGATTTAACGGACCCCGATTTAACGGACTTCAGATGCAACGGACAAAATCCGATGCATCCAAAATCCGTTTTTCGGGGTCCAGGGAGCGGGCGGGCTGCTTGTCGGCTCCCCGCTGCCACCGGGATCCAGGCGGCGGGCGGGCTGGCTGCCGGCTCCCCGCTGCCAGCCCGCCCGTGTCCCGGCTGCTGGGACCCGGGCGGGCGGGTTGACGGCTCCCGGCCGTAAAACCTCGATATAATGGACTAATTTGGGCGAGGGGGTGTCCATTGTCAGCCGAAAGTCCGTTATTTAATAATTTTTTAAAATTATTAAATAACGGACTTTCGGCTTTAACGGACACCCCCTAGCCCGAATTAGTCCGTTAAATCGAGGTTTCACTGTATTGAACAAGGCCATTTAAACAATGGCACCGGCTGAGAAAAGCCCTCTGAAACTAAAAGGACAGTTTGTTAATCTGCTTCTCGAAAGAGACAGCTCATTCCGGGCACCCGGGCACAGGTACCGTTAGTTACTCTGCCGGGGAGATCATGGCTGTCTGAGAGGCCAGTTTAGTTCATTGTAGAGATCCGCTTATATTGACAGGGACCCTCTAATCAAGTTCTGGGGCTCCTGCAATCCAATGATATCCTCTCCCTGAGGGTCCCCTTTCTTTTTCAGTGGTGTTGCTAGGAAATTGGTTGCTTTAGCCTCCGTTCTAATCTCTGAGAGGCCCGGCACCGTGGAGCGTGGGAAGTTGCAGGTCGCAAAGGAACACAGAGGAGAGCCGGGGGAGGGTGCTTGGATTTTTTTTTTCTTTGGTAATCTTTAAGGTCTCATTTTAAAAGCACATTCAGCTCTGGTGAAAAGTGCCAGCTCCACAGCCCTCCAGGCTCTCAAGCCTCATCCTACGCACCGAACATCTACAGCACGGGGAACCGCACCTCTTCATGGGCCACGCCCACGTTTCAGCTTAGAATAAAATACTGCAACAAACCCAGGGCAGACTGGGACTTCCCGGTTGACACCGTGCTGCAGTAACAGGGACAGAACCCAGCTCGGCCGGCTCCCCAAAACGACCGGCCCCGCCCACTTGCCCTAGGGGAGAATCTCCACAAACTATTCACAGCAGAGGGTCTTTGGCATCACAGTTCTGATTCCATCCAGTACAGGACAGTGGCCCCCCCGCCCCCCCAGCCAGTCCTTTACAAAGTGTTCATTTGCTCAGCAGAACTAAATGTAAAATAAATCAATAAAACGAACAGCACCAATGGTCCGTAGGGAGAATCAGATTTTTAATCTTCTCCCACTTCGAATCTCAAAGATAATTAGATCAGGAAGGTTGTAAGCTGCCAAACTAAGGAACTTTCTTTTTAAAAAGATGACCTGGGTGAGGTTTAACTTGGCTCTTTCCATTTCAATCATCTCAGCCTTGACCCATCATGACAAACAAGGCGGTTCCGGCATCAGCCGGAGGGGCCTGTGCTCTTTCCCAGAGCAAACTCCAGCCCCATGTTCCCTTCCTGGTGCAGTTAAGTGGGTTTTGTTGTTTACTTCACACAGCTAAATAGGGCCTAATCACTCCCATTAGGAATTATGCAGCTTTTGGAAGGATTCCAAGCGTCAAAGCACCCTGCGACATGTCAAGCGTTTCCGCCTTGGCTTAGGCCGAGCTGGAGAAAATGCAGTCGAGAGCCTTCTCGGCTCATTTACATTGTTCACATATTTTCTTTTAAGTCAGCTCCAGTGGCGTTTCCTTTCCCTGTCCATGTGCCTCTGCTCAGAAAATGGCTCCATGAAGCCTCCACTCAGTGAATAAAAGTCAGACACTCACACTTCAGACCGTGCGGCAAAGAAGGAGAAAGCACCAGAACTCCCAATGTGCCAGCCTGATCCCAATCACCAGCCTCGAGCAAGGAAACCCACGTGCTCACAATGCTAGTTTAGTACCATCTGCTGGGTTAACGATAGCTCAGATTAGATCACAAGGAACAATACAGTATAAACCTTATGAAATTTATCATCATTTCACATTTATATCACCAAAGCCTCCAGAGACCCCAATCAGGACCATGGTCCTAGCGCTAGGCGCTGTACAAACACATGCACTGACCCGGGTTGAAGTTATCCAAGCTGCAATAGGAGCTGTTCATTTCAACAGGAGCCCTGGCAAAATCCCCTAAATTGACGCTGGGAATGGTAACAGTGGTTCCCGCTCCACGGAGCTCACTGCCTGCTCTTTTCCTGGCTTTCCAAGGGGAAGCTGGAGAGGATTGTTCCACTACAAGGTACTTTTAAAATGATTATTAAACTGATTTGTCCACATTTGTAATATGCTCATCCCCAGGGTCCGAGTGTGTCAGTTTCCAGTGATCCTGTGTTAGCTCAGCGCTGTTGGGGTTTACACTGCTGATTTCATGGAACTACACAACAATAGTTGCGTGTGCGGCAATGTTTGTGTCTACAAAAAAACGACACATGGGGTCTAAACTACTGAGAGTCCTTTTTCCTTCCCCACTTTACTGAGATAAAACCCCAGGAAAATAAATTAATTGCAACTCATCTCTCGCAACAAACTTATTTTCTCACTAACGTTTATAACCACACTGGGCATGTCTGCAGGGATAAATTCTGCCTCTGATCACCTGCTGCCCCTATCCTCCCAAGGCCTGGCTCCAAATGCAGCAGAACCAGTCTGCTTCTGCCCAGCTGGGAGACATAATGTGAGGAAGCCAGTCTGGGAAACTACCCCACCCCAGCATGCCTTGGAACTATGCTCCAAGGGGAACCAGTTTTTGCCCGGGTGCACAGGGGCGTGATGGGGGATGGTTCCATGTGATACAAGTCACATGGAAGGGGGTAGGGTGACCAGATGTCCTGATTTTATAGAAACAGTCCCAATTTTGGGGTCTTTTTCTTATATAGGCTCCTACTACCCTAACCCTAACCCCTGTCCCAATTTTTCACATTTGCTGTCGGGTCACCCTACAGAGGGGGAAGACCTACCAGGGCTCATCAAGAGTTGGCCCGTCATGCTCTGCACCTGCCGATCATTAACCAATCCTCAATGCCAGCCCATTTTACAGATCGGAAAACCAAGACACGGGGAGGGGAAAAGTTCCCTGGTAGTGCAGGAACAAAATCCATCAGCAACACCCTTCCGCACACAAGCTTCAATCCCCTGCTCCAACTTCTCGCACAGGAGACAGAAGACATCTACCTGCCAACTGCCAACACAAGTCACACACATCCAACAGCTAAAACACTCCGGGTGAAATTCTGCTAGTGGAATTAGGTGCTTACAAAAAATGGAATCTATTCAGATCAAACGCCGGTGTGAAGAACTGCGATGGGCAAAGGTCGGGGCTAAAATAAACTCTCACGAGAACACGACCCCGGGCTGCAATCCCACTAGAACTAACCGACCCCCTTTCAGTTCAGCAAGGGCATCCCCCTACCATCAAAGTAAAACAATGCAGGACTTAACAGAAGAGAGTAGTAATCCGGATGGCAGCCCATGGCTAGAGCTGCTATTGCTGCCTGCAGCCACGTTCATTGTAAGAACCAGGGAGAAGTTGGGTTCCTGCCACAGGAATGAGTGGAGATTATTGTCTTCATTCATATCCGTGCCAGCAATCTGCCGCGTATCGCAGCGGGGCTGGTTCGCGTTCTCTCTTGCGCTCTCTCTGTAAGAGAACGACTCACATTTTCCCATTAAAATAGCCTCATGAAGGGGTTCATTGTAGTAGGTCACCCCGCCAGGACAGAGAGGGATCAGTAACCCACCATTGAGTATGATGGAGGAAGCCCCTATTTGGCAAGTCTGTAGGGTCTGAGTCACGGATACTGGAATGCAGCGGGGGGGGGGGGTTGGGGGCCACATCTCCCCGCCTTTTTACCAGCCATAAGGAAGAGCAATGTGGGGGCGGAGAGAAGTGAGTGGGGAGCGGGGTCTTGGGGGAAGGGGCGGTGCGAGGGCGGGGGTTCGGGGAGAAGGGGCAGTGCAAGGGTGGGGCCTCAGGGGGAAGGGGCGGGGCGAGACCTCGGTTCAGGAGCCGTTGCCCCCCACACACACTCACACACACACTATTCAGGGAGCTTTTGCTGCTCCTAGTCCGAGTTAGACACAATCACATAGCCGGTGAGTCTCAACAACTCTCAAAACCCAGCCAGAAGCTTCGACGGCCCCCAGGTGGACACTGGGACGGCGGCTGCACTCGATCTTTTTGGGGCCATCTCCAGCTGTTGCGCTGGCGTCGGTGCAGACAGGGCGGGGGCGCTAGCGGCGCTGGAACTCCAGTTGGCACTGGCCTTGCAACCACTGCATCAGGAGAGCGGCTAAACGACTCGCGCCCATCTACGCTCATGCGCCCACCACGGCTACCACTGGTGGAGCTGCACTGGCAGACAGATCCCAAACAAAGAGCCGGGTTAACTGATCCTTCCCTCTAGACCCTAATTATCCTGTTCTTCCTATTCAGTCCTTTCCCTCCTAGCAACCCAACCAGATCTCAGACTTGCCTGTTTATTTTACGATGGCAGCACGGTCTAGTGATGAGAGGCGAGGACTGACAGCTGTGAGTCCTGGACTCTCCTGCTGGCTGTCCTGATGACTCACTGGATCACCTAGCGCTCGTCCTTTAGAGGCCGTGAAACATTAGTGCCTCTGCAACATCTGGATCTCGATCCTTCCTCAACACACAGCCGGGCTGGGAAGATTCATTCATTATTTGCAGAGTGCTTTGAGATTAGGGTGACCAGACAGCAAGTGTGAAAAATCGGGATGGGGGTAGGAGGTAATAGGAGCCTATATAAGAAAAAGACCCAAAAATCGGGACTGTCCCTACAAAGTCAGGTCATCTGGTCACCCTATTTGAGATCCTGAGGAGAAGAACGCTCGAGATGTCAAAAATGGCTCCAAACCCTTAGGAGTACAATGGGGTTTTGTTTTCTACAGAGCGTAGGACCCTCTGGCACCTTCCGAGATACAGCTGGGAAAAGCTCCAGCGGGTCTCCCCCCATCTGAAGAACACCATCTTCGCTGGAAGCTCTCTAGCGACAGCACCCTTGTGATCCAACTTGATCGCACGGTTATAATTTAACATCACTTAGAATCCAGATGTTGATGCTGGTGAAAAGCTATAAATAAAACACAGAACTCTTGGCGAATGGGGCCTCAGTCCCATGGAAACATAACCAGATGTTCCCCTTTCCCTCACAGAGCTGCACCGAGGTTCCACAAACACTGGATTCAGAGCTGCTCTCGGTCTGGCTCCTTCCGCCTGGTGTCAATTTCCAAGCAATTACAGAGGAGCTGGGAGGAAGAGGAGGAGATTGGGGAAGGGGGTTTTTTGTTTATTTTTAATGCACAGATGGGTTGTAATCCTCACCCAGGCAGGAGAGAGCTGCTGCAAGCTTCCCTGCCACTATTTCATTCAACAGCATGTTTTTAATAGAGCCCGGCTGAATTTACTGCTTGGAAGAGAGCAACTGATTTTACTGCTTTCTAACGTAAAGCAAAGCCACCATCCTTCCCCCGTCACCATGACTCTCCTTTCTCTCCATTAGCCTTTTCTCTATGCTCTAGTCCGGTGATTTTCAACCTTTGGGGGTCTGCAGACTCGTTACCATAGAACAGGGGTTCACAGACTATGACTAAGATTCCCTAAGGAGCCTGCACCCCCATTTGAAATGTTAGGGGTCTGCAAATGAAACACACACAAAAAAGGGGGGGGTTGAAAACCCCTGCTTTAGTCCACACCCTCTCCTCTTTGGTCTCTTACCTCTTGGACCATCATAATCGTATTGTATAAGACAGGGACCAGTGGAGCTAAAATAGGCCCCCCAGTGATTTAGGGGATGTCGACACTGTAATAAAACACCCCCGGCTGGCCTGTGTCAGCTGAGTGGGGCTCAGGCTGCAGGGCTATTAAACTGCAGCGTAGACATTCAGCTGTGGGCTTTATTGCAGCATAGATGTGCCCTTAGAAGAGAGGAGCACTCGAACTCACCCCACTTGGGAACCCGGGGCTAGCGTCACCTTTACAACAGCCTCCTACAGGCGCAAGAGAGCTGTCTCTGCTGAGCGGGGAGGGGCTTGGAGCTGGGTTTTATGGGCTTCTGAGATGCACAAATTCAATCACCTCCATCAGGTTTTTCGAGAAATTCTGCTTCCTACTGCAAAGCCCCAGGGGATGAGTCTCACGTTTCCCGTGTCCTGCACACGGAGCTGCTGGATTTTGCAGAGCCGGGCCAATCAGCCTATTTAAAAGGAAAAAGTCCCACTTCTGTATTGACTTCAGAGCAGTGCTACCCGAGCCTTTGACCGCCGCTTGCGACTGACTTGAACCTTTAAAGATACGAGGGATGGGTAAAACTTTCGTCAGCATTTTCTTCACAGAAAGCATGTTTGTGTGACTTTGCTCAGCCCGCATGGACGGACCAGGCAAGCGGAGTACCACAAAGACAGGCTGGCCGTTCTTTAAGGAAGAGATCAATTGAAAGTGCTGGATGCCCAGAGAGAGGGAGGGACTGTTCTTGGGAGAGTCCCTGCTACTGAGTGTATGGCAGTCACTGAGTGCTGGGTGAATCCCATTCACAGGCGTTTGGATGATCTTCCATTTGTTTAAGACGTGGCTCTACTCTGACAGGCGACTCTAAAATTGACATCTTTGGATTCCATGTCTGTCTTCTCCCACTGACTCCAAATCTAATCTGCTCTGATTACAAAACATTCTGTCCGGCCTGCCAGCCCCGGGCAGGGAGAACCAAGCAGGTTCTTTCTGGCTCCCGGTCCATCTGCAGGAATAGGAGATTCTGAAATAAGAAGTTAACTAATGAGGCTGGCGCTGATGCGTAATCACAAAGGAATCCTGCTCAGTCTCCCAGGTCAGTTTCGACTCAGTAGCAAATCCTTGCTCAGAACACGGTTTAACAGAGACTCCAAATACCAAATAATATGCCTCCACATTTACATAGTCACATGTGTGATCATGGCCTACCCGTTAGATGACAAGGTATTTTAACTTAGACAAAAGTATTTTTTTTAAAAATTGAGTTTAATCCTTTCAATGGAAGTCTGACAGTTTGACTGACACCTGCTTTTAAACCTGACTTCTTCATAGCATCTAATCAGTACCAACAATTTTTATTACTGCTTCATAACTTCCAGAAGCAAATCTCAAACACTCCCTCAGGATAAGTACCGACTCTGTATGGATCACTCACAGTAATTACCACTCAAATATAAAAAGGAGCAGCTTAAAAAAACAAAGCACACTGCTGCTAAATACAAAAACCTGTAGGAGAACACTTCAACCTGCCTGGACACACAATTACAGATTTAAAAGTCACCATACTGCAGCAAAAAAACTTCAAGTCCAGACTGCAACGGGAAACTGCAGAGCTGCAATTCATTTGCAAATTTAACACAATCAATCTAGGACTGAACAAAGACCTTCAGTGGCTTGCTAATTACAAAAATAGCTTCTCCTCTCTCCAAGTTCACACCCCCTATTCAACTGCTAGAAGAATAACCCACCCTCCCTGATTGGAGATAACAAGCTGGTTCAGCCTAATTGGACTAACCTTGTTACCTCCTACCTGGTTCTTGCCTACTTTTCTATACCTGCCTCTGGACACTTCCACTGCTTGCATCCGACGAAGTGGGTATTAGCCCACAAAAGCTTATGCTTCAAAACTTTATAGTTAGTCTTTAAGGTGCCACAGGACTTTGTTACCTCTACAAATATCCTATCACAACAGAACTTGAGGTCACACTGAACTCATCAAGTTATCCTAAATGTCTCCAGGTGACAGTGTTTAACAAAAGAAGGTGGGGGGGGGGGAGTAGAGAACTCTACAGATTTTTAATTAGACTCTGACCTTTGCCTGCAATATCCAGAATAAATTTTATTGAATTCAATTAAACTTTGTCAATAGGGCCCTATCAAATTCATGTCCATGAAAAACCCATGAGTTTGAGAAGCGCTGGTCTTCCCCTGTGAAATCTGGTCTTTGTGTGCTTTCACCCTATACTATACAGATTTCATGGGGAAGACGAGAGTTTCTCAAACTGGGGGTCCTGACCCAAAAGGGAATTAAAGTGGGATCACAAGGTTATTTTAGGTGGGTCGCGGTATTGCCACCTTACTTCTGTGCTGCCTTCAGAGCTGGGCAGCCGGAGAGCAGCAGCTGCTGACTGAGGACCCAGCTCTGCAGGCAGCAGCACAGACATAAGGACAGCAATACCATACCCTGCCGTCCTTACTTCTGCGGGGGAGGGTTGTTCTGTTTGTTCTCACTTTCGACTCAAACCCAGCGTCTCTAGTTACTCCAGCGTCTGTGGCTCAGTCAGTCAGGAAGAACAGCGTGATGGTGAAAGGTGCTAGACAGACTGCTCTGGAGGCAGAAACCCTCCCTCTACAAAGCATGGAGAGCACCGGAGTGAGTTTCCTCCCTCTGCCCTAAACGCCGACAGGCAGGGAACTGGCTCTAGGAATGGGAAACGATTTCGTTTGTCGTGGCCTGTTCGACCCTTGAGAGCTGCTCTGCTGAGCCAGGCAACAAAGGGGCCAATGAATGCCACGTTTGTTTGAGCTTTTGACCACATAGGCAGCTCTCACCTGGGAGCTGACCTGAGACCCACCAAACTTCACTTCATGCAGGCCAGCAAACAATCATCCAAGGGTAACAGTCCTCAGTCACTATCAGCTTGAACCGGATTTGAGTCAGTGACCGAGAGGTGAAAGGCCAGAGAGCTGACTGCTCTCCCTGAGCCGCTCCTGGCTCCGATCTACGGTTAATGTTACAACAAAACAGAGGGAAGGAGTATTATGTTCCATTTTTCACTTGCCAATCACGTGGGGGTGACATTTTAGATTTGTTCCCTCTGTGTTTATCACACACACCACAATGTAGAGGAAAAATGATGGCAAGAATGAGTAAATCATTAGGGACGATCTTAAAGTGCTATTCTACTCAGAAAAGTTACTGCGTATAATGGCAACTTTCTGCACCAGAACTACTCCATCATGTGTAGGTTCGGTCACCTCTGCTCACTGGGTGACCAAGGAAAGTTTTTACTTCTGTTTCCTACTGGTAGCTTTGAAGAGCTGACCCAGATCAGAGTCTGATCCTTCCTGCGTCTCAGCGGTAGAGTTGTATACTAAATTCCATTTGCAAATATGGGGTTTGCATGAGGAATTCCCAAATATTTCGCACACGCAGCTGAGAATCCGGATTGAGATCTCGGTTCACAAGGTAGTTCTGAGGAAAGAAGCTGTGGCAGCTAAGCCAGTGTTCTGATTCACCCTAGTTATATGCCCAACTCTTCAGCAACAGACCTGCAAGCAGAAAGCCCAGCCACGCGGAATGGCTGGAAATACAGTAAGTCACCTTTTCAATTGGTCAGCCTTAACCATGGAAGTAGCAGAAATTATTGCAGGTTATCAAGACACGCTTTGCTTCGCCAAGCTGATCAGAATAGAAATGGACAATGCACTTTGCACCTCACAGCTCCATTTGCTCAGCCCGCAACAGGCAAATTCTCCTCTCATTTACTCCAGCTGCTGAAATTCCACTGAAATTAACAGAGCTATTTACACTATTGTAACAAAAATCAGCATCTGGCCCAATGACACCAGCTATCAGGCTGCCTGGAGTACAGCAGGTTGAACAACAATATAACAGAAAGTTGTAATGGAAAATGATGTACTGGGGTCACCCAGCTCTGCCACTGACCTGCCCTGTGACCTTGGGCAAGTCATGTCCCCTCACCGTGCCTCAGTTTCCCCTCCTGCCCTATGTCCCTCTTGTCTATTTAGACTTTAGGATCTTTGGGGGCAGGGACTGTCTCTTACTATGTGTGTTTACAGTGCTCAGTGGGGGCCTGAAGTCAGCTGGGTCCTCAAAGCATTTCTGTAATTCAAACAAATACAATTCTGTCTCCTCCCCGGTCAATGGAGGATCGGTCCCTGCAGTATGTGCTCCGGGGTTTCATTCACTTCAGCTCCACAAGCAAACTGGCCAGGGCATGTGCAGGAGGAGGCTGCCAATGTGGCGGATTGGAGTCTGGTTATATGTTGGACGGCGAGGCATTACCATATCAAACAAGGGAGGGCATTAACATTTGTTCCTAATTAGCCTGGCAGCTCATTGTGCTGTCAGGACCACCACAGAAGCTCACTAACACACACAACACACACACACACCACACACACACACACACACGGAGTTTATTGTGGAACATAAGGGAGCCTGGAAATTACAGACCTAGACGCAGAAAGATTTGATCAAACAACGAGGGGAAACAAATTGAAAAGGGCTCCAGCAAACGACCCCCTTCGCAGATTGGTGGAAAAAAGGATTTTTGGAAAAAGCAGGAAACCCACACAGAGGAGAGTCTAGTCTGAGCAACATATCGTCCCTGCCTTGGGACTACAGTTTTCCACGGACTCTAGAAGGAAAGCATCGCCTTTTTTATTCTGAACTTGGAGAGCCTGGGCTATGGAAACGTTATCCTAACAGACTGCGACGCCTGGCTGTGCGGAATTCCATCCGCGGCTTGTTGCTTTGACTGGACTGGACCAAGTCTCAAAGAGCAAATCGATTTCCACTGGAAGTTGCCAACGATGTTCTCAATTAAAAACAAAAAGTTGACTTAAAATCCACAGTCCCCCTCTGCCGCCCCCCAAATGGTTTCCTCCATCGAAAACATCCCATGAGACGCTCCATTCCCAGCATGCATCTTAGGGTATGTCTACACTGCAACGTAAGAGCAGGGCTCAAACTCACACCTAACTCTCCTTTCGTCTACACACAAATGATGCTAACCCAGGGCTCGGCTCCCACACTGCACCACTAACAAGGGGCTACAGCCATCACATTTTGGGAGGATGCTAGGAAGTTTGGGATAGAGGTGGTTGGACTCAGGCCCGCATAACGCAGTGTAGATGCTGGAGTCCCAGGTTGGGACCCAGGGTCCAACAATTCCCAACTTTACAAAGAAGTGTAGACATTCAGGCCCTAAGATAACCAACCCGGGGTCTGCTAATCCTGGGCTTTCACTGCAGTGTAGACAGACCCTCAGTGGCACGCCATAGCTCTGCCGGAGCTGAGAGTCCATCAGCATCCCCATTACAGCTTAACCCCTCCACCTCCCGGCTTTTCAAAGTTTAGTCTCTTCACCATATCAAATTGCAGTGTGCCTAACCTGCCCACGCAGGCTGCCAACCTGGAATGTGGAGTTCGTTTTAAAATGATTTCAATTGCTTCCATTATTCAGATTGCTTCAATTATTTAAATTGCTCCTGCTGAGTTTGTGAGAGAGCACCAAATATATATATATATATTTAAAGGATAAAATTATTTTTTGCCTCTTTATTTTATTTTTTTTACTGGATACGTCATTTTTGAAGCAATCCTTAAAATAGTCTAGGGCCAGACTCTGCCATCGTTCCTCAGGTTGAGTAACAACTTCTTCTAGGATACGGCCCTCAGGCAAACCTCCTCCGTGGGCAGATTCTACTCCCAGATACAACAGCGTACAACGGAAGTAACTCCAGATGTTTGAAGAAACTCTGTTGTCTTCAAGAGGAGTGACTCTGAATTGGCAGAGGTGGAATGGGAGTAGAGGTGAGTGTGCAACATAAATGATGAGGTTTTGTACATGGGAGTGTGGATGGGATTGTGCTGGAGCCTTACAGTCTCTGTGTGATTGGGTTTTCCCTTGCAAGAGAGATGTGGCTTACACATGCGAGCAGTGTGGAAAGAAGGATGTGAGGTGGCTACATACCATGGGCAGGGGCTTGGTACGCAATTTAGACAGATGGATCCTCGGAGAGGAAGGTTGGTCCAGTGGTTAGGGACTTGGAAGACCTGGGTTCAATTCACTGCCCTTCTGCAAGCTTCCTGAGCGTAGGTAGGTACCCTTTCAGAGCTAGAAATGGGGCTTTTATGCCTGGAAAGGAGAGGTTCCCCCGGTGGGACTCAGACCTTCAAACTGTGGCATACTGATGCACTGACAAGCTACTTAGGTCACTTGGAGGCCACAGGAGCATCCCAGGAAGATGCAGAGTATTATGGTTTTGTAAAGCATCTTATGTGCCAACAGACCATGTTCTTCAGTTCTAGGTTGGAGTCCTGGATCCCACCTCCCAGTCCTTGATCACTGCGTTCCTTAAGGGTGTGCGCTTGAAGGATTCAGCTTTTCCCCCAACCTCCCATGACATATGATGGAAAAAATGTTTCATGATAGAAGCAAAGTTTAGAAGTGGCTAAAGATCTGAATAAGTTACATATTTTTAAAGCATTGATCCAAAGCCTCTTGCTCAAATAATTCTATGGCCCATGTGTAAGGGACTAATACTATTTCACACTCAGAGCATCGTGATCCCGGACTGATTCACGAGTTGACAGCAGGCCAGCCTGAACCCCTTTGTGAAATAACATCTCTGTTTTATAGCTGGGTAAACTGAGGCACAGAGAGGCTAATTGTCTTATCCTACAAAGAGTCAGTGACAGAGCAAGGAACAGAACCCAGGAGGCCTGTCTCCCAGTCATTAGACTACAACCCCTCCCATCGTCCAGCATCAAGTGAATGATTCAATTAAGACTGTGCATGGTTCAAGGCTGGAACAAACCCAGCATCACTGCTGGACCCCACAATGGCCCTTGTGTTTGGGCTGAACAAAGCCCAGAAGCAGTCCCTAGAGACGCCACTTACGGGGCTCCTGCCCTAAATAAGCAGCAGGATCCGATACACACAAACACTGCGGTGAGTGTTCCAGCCCCAACAAAGAGACACCACTCGCTTGTCTGCCAAGGTGAAACACAACGGGAGCAAAAGGATGTTCTAAACACGTTCACAGATAGACAACGGATTCCGACGAGTACCCGAAATCTCCCTGCGAGGGCACTAGCGGTGACATAAAGCCAAGATAGAAAGAGAAGGCCATTCACAGCAGATGTTGTAATTCGGTTATTTTCAGTAACTGGGCTGTGAACCTCGGCGGCGGCTGCGTTTGCGTCAGCTGTGAAGGAGAGAGGTCACTACTGCCCAGAGATGGTTGTCTACACCCTGCAACAAGCTTTTCGCTTTGGTGCTGCACCCACACGCAGCCTTAGTCTATGCAATTCCCAAGCCCCAGAGAAGGATGGGGATTGACGGGGTGGCTCTGGGGCTTGGTAACAGCATATAAAGCCTCTTGCTTCCAGATCAGTTGTTCAAATCCAGGCCAAGCTATTCATGACAGGAGATTGGTGAGTCTTCAGTCCTGTCCCTGGACAAGCAGCACAACGGGCACTCTCAGCAGGGAGGCCAGGAATAGCTGCGCAACAGAAATCCCACTATCTATGTCCTTTGAGGGAGTCTCTCTAGGGCAGCGTGGAGGCCCAGCGGTGGGGCAGCGCAGAAGAAGCAGGCGCTGTGCAGAGATCAACAGCACCTCTACGATGGCTGGCCAGACACCTTCAGTCCCAAAGGCTGTGTCAACCCAACCACCTGTCAGCAGCTTTACCGGCAGAGCAGAATCAGACCTCGCTGATGGGGGTGACTGGGGATAGCGGCTTTTCAGTGTATGCCAAAAGTAATAAAGAAAAATGGACCCTTTGAGCTCTGAGGCCCCATGTCAATGTCGAGGCATGTGAATCCAGGCCAGCCACAAATCCCCACCCCGCACCACTGGGCAGCCAGTCTAGCTGCAGATTCTCATATGACACCCTGCAGGAGAAACACCTGCCAAAGGCTTTGGAAAGAATAACCCTGAGGCACCATAGTATTTCTAGGGCACCCAGCACGGAATCATGTGGGCCGCGACACCTTTCATCCAGCCTTCGTCTGTGGGTAAACTGAGGCACCAGTTACGAGCACTAAATTCACTTTGTGAACAAACCAGGATGAATCAGCCTCACACCTAAAGCCCACGCTCAGCGAGAACACATGTGAAACGGTAATAACCCTCTAATTCCCAGCCAACGTACACACCGCTCTCTAGGGTAGTTATGTGTCCCCCATTATGATAGACTCTGAGCACCTCGTTAATGCAGCTGACCTCACAACACCCGGTGAGCCAGGGAAGTGTTATTGTCTCTGTCAAGCTGTCTGGAGTGGCTCACAAGCAGGAGAACCAGCCTCGGGACCGACTGTTAAGAACCAGAGACCAAGTGTGTTGGGAGTTCTATACGTCGATCTCACCAACCAAGTATCAGGTGTGAACTCCTCAAGCACTATACCTGCCTTGCCATGGAGTCACAGACAGTCCCCTTGGGTGCTCCGCTTTATCTTGCCACCTCGATAAGCCTGCCTTTACGATCGATGGTCCCTTACACCGAAAATCACAACAATACTCAGGTTACTCCCAGTCCCCAAGGACTAGCTGCTTACCCCAAGTTGGTTGCACCTTAGTCCCATACCAAAGACAACGTATGTAGCCAATCCTATAATAAACTCGCTAAGGATTTATTAACTAGGAAAAAGAAGTGGGAGTAATTTACAAGGTTAAAGCAGACACACAAATGAGTTACAGTCTTAGGCTGATGATTTCCCCAAAGTTGGCAATTAATTATATCTCAGAGTCCCTTCCCACACTCTGGCGGTGGAATACTACTCCAATTCAAGATGCTGTGTCTATAGCCTTGCAATAGGGTAGCAGCATTTGCTGTAACCTACACTGTAGCAGGTGTTGATCTTAATGGCAAAGGGTTAAGTGTGTTCTGCTGACTCACTGGGGATGGTGGGAGTGGTTCTCTAGAGAAACAAGATCTAGGGTGTGGGCTGAGCAACCCTAGGGAGGAGCCCTAGGGAGAAAAACTGAGCTAAATTCTGTCATTGCCAATTTCTTTGCTAGTAAAGACAAGCCTCCGGAAGAGGATGAGAGTTTAGGCTCTACACAGCGGGTGGACTTTGTATAACAGGTTGGGAAAGGCACCTGCTTAGAGGACCATGTTTAGAAGTTCCCCACACACAGTACATCTCCTTTACGGGTTATCTTGCAGCACTAACTGCACAGCAAGTCCTGACATTGTTGTGTAAGAGAGCCAACCTTCTCCTCACAGCTCCACACAGTTATCACTAGGAGCAAGAACAGGCTTACAAAGAGGATACAAAGTATTTGGGAACCACAGATAGACCGTGTCAGCAGAAGGTCTGTTTTGGGGAGATTATCCAACCCAGGGCAAAGGCGCCGTGGGGCCCAAGTATCACAGAAGGTCAGTGCAATGAGACACAGACAACAGCGAGACTCAGGGAGAGCTTTATGAGGTGATAAGACCATAACGTTGACATGCACATTTAACAACGCGCCGGAGAGCAGCACATGGCCCCGATCGGTTAACACTCCCTCTTGGCTGCCCTCTCCAGCCTGCACAGAGAGCCGACCAACCCTCGACAGCAGAAAACGTGCCAAGGACAAGAAGGCTCAAAAGACGTGTTACTTTCTAGAGCGCAGAGGGCCCGATGACAGGCTGGGCGGGAGGAGGGTTCCCAGGCAGAAGGTCCCTGGTGAGAAGAGGACTAGAGCACAGGAGGGGAGAGAGACGTGGTTTGTGCTGTACAAGACAGCAGAGCTGGGAAAAGTAAGAGAGAGAAAAAGTTTGGAACTGGGACAAGAATCGTGATGTTCTTTCTAGACGAGGAACACAGTCTCTTCTGTCTCCCAGGTGTCCCGCCGAGAGTGTCTAAATCATAAGCCGTGATGCTCAAGTACGATACGTCAGCACCATCGTTTTCTAAACCAGGCCCCAATCCCAAAAAGGGGTCTGTACTGGTGGCCCTTATTCCCCAGGATTCCACATGGCAGCATGGGGCCATCCATGGAGCATAATCCTGTGCCTTGGGAGCAGATTCACTAGTACTGACCCAAACAGCGGGGGGGTTGGGGGGGTACTGGACTCTAGAGATAACTAGAAATAGTTCCAGCAGCAGACGTTGGAATGGGGAGTGTCCCAGACCAGCATCAACGCGGTCATTTGAAAGAAACTGGGCATGCTAGTGCTCTTCTGGGCATCCTGTGCTGACAGGTCTGGCCACTGGGAGTGGCACATGCCATGCACACTTGAAAAATCGGACCATGACTGTTAGGTCTTCACAGTGCCCCAGCCAGGGCCTCGGGCACAGCGGAGACGTTGTCATCCTGGGGAACTGCTGGGTCGGTGAAAGCAAAAGCAGGAAGGATATGGCGGGCGGGAGAACAAATCAGTTCAGAGCGGCTGCTGCCCGTCTCCCGCTGGACACGCTCGGCTTTAACTCTCTCCAGTAGCCTCCATTCTCCCAGGGGAAGCAGAGGAGTCGACTCTCCAGTGCGCTGCACCGTATGCAGTCCGTGCAAATGGGGTATAAAAGCTCCCGTCCCGACGCAGAAGTGTTAAATACGCTGTACACTGGTCTAAATGGCTGCAGAAGGGGCAGGAGGCTAGAGAATCAAGCCCATTGATTCTTGCAAGCTCCTCAGGCAGGGACCAGATGCTGACCCCAGCTAGGCTGGCTTAACCCAAGAGTAACCCCACTGCCGTCAACGGAATTCCAGGAGCGTAACGGAGATCAGAATCTGGCCTCACTCTGCAAAGCCCCAGGCCTGCCTCTCTGCAGACACCACGCTAAGAAGGGAGAATCCAAAAGAGGTTTCATCTTTTCATTTCCCTACAAAACGTTTTCCAATATTTTGTCTTTAAGCAACATGCCCCCAAAAACCACGAACTTGTCCGAACTTCAGATTTATCAGCTGCTGACATCTTAGGAGAAGGAGGATTACGGAGGAATAAGTCTGGATTTCTCCCCTTTCCTAAATCCCTCTGGAGTGCCTGCCAGCCCCTTCCGTAGAGTTATAAAAATCCCCAGGCACAAAGGCCCCTCTCATAGAGCAAGTCCTAGCCAAGATCAGTGCTCACCCCAGCCGGAGGGCAGAGTCCAGTAGGAGAGATCTCGGATGGACCAGGGAATTCTGCCACGGAACAGCATTACATTAACAAACTGAGCAGGATCAGCTGCTCTGACTGGGGATTTGGGGCGTTTCATCTGTGTGGATTGTATCACTGACATCCCAACAGGAGAACGTGCCCATTCACAGTGCGAGATAGGACTCCCGCCGGCCCTATGGCGTGGGGAATAGAGGAAGGACAAAGCAGAGGCTGTGTGTCTGATACTCTCCTTGCAAATAGGTAGGCAGAGCCCTACCTCTGCACCTCCATGGGCCAGTCAGCAAAGCTTGCCCAACGGAAAGGGGAGAATGCAGCTCCCCAGGAAGGGGTGCAGGGAGCCATTTACCCCACCCGGCGGATCCAGGGAACACACGGGGAACTGTGATTCTGAGTTAGAACTCCTGAGACAGTACCAGCAGTGCAGGAAAAGGGAAAAGAAAAATTTCCATTAAAAAATGATTCCAAGGAGAACAGGCTTGTTTTCTTGAAAGGATTTCAATTGGGAAAGTCAAAACAAAACAGCACTGGTTAGTGCCCCAAACCACAAAGGGAAGCGGACTACTATAAACAGAAGGTGGAACTGACCAGGCCTGGATTAACTGACCAAGAGTGGAGGACAGCAAGTAAACAAACCATACCGGAGAGGGAAACAGATGATTAGCTTGTTCAATTTTAGTCATCCCAGGTGAACACAGGACTCACACTATTTTGACTGTCCTTTTAAATACAAATGGTATTAAGAGAAATTCTGATGCAACCGCTCACTAAAAGTAAACATCAGGTTGAACTTTCTATGGGGTACCAGCAGCGGAGCCTCAGGGATACAGAAATGGACCCTCGGGCACACAGCCGGCAGGAACAGCTGCAAAGCCACACACACAAAACTATGACTCGTGAGTGCACCACTTTATCAAGAGGCGGCCAGGAGGTTCTGCGTCCCTGCGTTGGTCCTCTGCCCACGAGGGTGTGTGTTCTGCAAAAGCCTGACGCCAGCGGTCTCCACCCAGTTTAACAAGCTGCAACAACAGCACGTAGCAAAGACAACAGGACCAAATTCCTGATACAATAAGCAACCCATCCTAGAGTCAGGCTCGCCAGCCCCTGTGGAAGATCGCTGCAGGGGCAGGGCTGTGGCTTCTTCATCTTCTCCGATTTAGAACGGCTGCAAATCAGAAGACACAGAACCTTTGCTCCTTCTTTGCTGCAGAAATTCTGTTCTGGGACCTAACCCCTCTTGAGACGGGTATGGCGGGACCTCGGTAAGAGAGCCAGCTTCTTCCCAATCACATTCAAAAGACTCTGAAAACAGCCATTATGGTCTAAGGTTTCAGCTCTTGGCAACAGACTCGCTAGCAAAGGGGTGAGAAAACCGGTTTGGTCTTTTTAATGGACCCAAAAAAAGGGGGGGGGATTAAAAGTCTGCTCAGCATCAGCAGTTTCACCTAATAAAACAGGGCCCGTCAGGAGGTTAACAGCAGCACGGCATAAGGTGAAAAGAATGCAGGTTGGTATCCGGGAGAAGGCAGACAGCTGGTTTTGAGTGGTGCAGCTTGAAAAGAGAAGGCTGGAAGGACAGAATGACACATGCAATACAGGATTTGATGCACCAGGTCAGATAAGCAGGGCCTGGGTATTGCCTTGCCCTTGTCCAATGCTTGATGTTTTAGAAGCATGCGGGGGGGGGGGGGGGGGGGGAGGAGAGCGGGATGCACCAAATCATCAGGCGCCTCCAGCCACTGAGAAATGCTCTTGAGCTGGAGTCCGGCTCTGTCTACCCGAGAGGCACTTTACACCGTGGTATAGGAACACTGGTGCACTGTACCCGCACAGCACTGCTGGGTGATTGCAGCTATACCAGCAATGCTGCACTACGCGCCAGTAGAGTAAAGCCACCCCCCAGGAAAACAAGCTACACCCCCCAGCAGACAATATTGGAATAACCTGCCTCTCCGGATAAAATAACTATTAGAAATGTAAGACCTATTCATAGTAACTAGAGGTGATCTCATCTTCTGAATTTTTCTGAATCCTGCTAAGCTCTTAGCCTCACTGATATACAGCAGCAATGAGTTCCACAGGTTAATGATGCCTTGTGCGTACAGGTGGATTTCTTCAGTATTTGTTTATTGCTCACAGGGGAGAAAAGGAGCAGCTCAGAGAGCTGGGAGGTTTCACAGATTTGTCATCCCATCCAGATGAAGCCTCTCCCTTGGGAGAAGGCAGGAGAGAGTTAACACACAGTGCTGTGGATTAACAAGTCTGCCCCTGGCATTCTTCTCCAGAGCAGCACGCTTCAGCTCAGCACCAGGCCTTTGTTATCAGCTGCAGGTTGATCCAAGTGACGCAGGAACCCCAGACCGTGATATCAAGGCCTGAGGTTATTCCAAAGAACTTCTCGGAAACTCCCCAAGTGGGGAATTTCTCCTTCAAGAGCCCCCAAGAATGTTGTGGGTTTTTTTTTGCATTTTACTTCATTCAATCCGAGACTGAACGAGTCACACGTTCACCACAGCCCTGAAACCCACCACACATTCCTTGATTCTGCAGCGTGCCGCACAGGGCAGGTCTAAAGCTTGAAGGACCAGCATGCAGCTGGCACTGAGGAGGGGAAGGATGGGGAGGGACAGAGAAAGGCACGTCTGTGTGTTTTCTTTAAAAGATACAACTTTTCCAGTGCAATCTGCCAAAAACCCGTATGAAGGTGCTGCCTGCTTGCTCCTCCCTAGGGGAAAGAAGGGAGGAAACACAGCCGCGGGACAGCGTGGGGAGACAACGTTAACGCCCCCATGCCAGTGAATGTGAACGGAAGCTCTTGCCTGCCTGAGTTCTGTGCCTAAGAACGGGTGGGCTTTGACTTTGCAGAGGAATGTAAGGAATTTCTGTTTTGGACAGCGAAGGATCTTGCCAGCCAGGCAGCTCGTTCAGAGAAGGATCTGTTTGTGCCAGGGAGAAGCAGGGTAAAGGTGGTGCCAACCTGCAGGGAAAGGATTTAAAGGCAGAAGGACAACGCCCAGCTCCAGGGTGGATACAAATCGGGGGGGGGGAGGCCACGGGAGTGAGGAGGTAAAAAAAAAGTGTTTTGTTGATTTAAATTGGATTTATTTTGTTATTTAAATTATAACAAGTTTTTCTTTTTAAAAATAAACCTGTTCAAAATGCAATCTGAATTTCATACAAAATAGATTAAGGCCTAAACTTATTATAATCTCTTAAAGCATTTAAATAAAAATATATATGTTGAATCCATAAGCCTCTACCAAAAACTTTTAAGTTAAAGGCAGCTTTTCTATATAAATAAAGAATTGGGGTGAAAACATTTAACTTTTGAGGACAAGCTTTATAAATATGGTACAATAAAGCATGTGCTGTATTAAGGGCTTGTTTTGTTTAATAAAAATAATGTTATATGCTGTTTTGTGTTTAATTAAATTCCAGTTAGCATCCTAATGCAGCCTGATACAAATTATGAGCAAAAAGTTAAGTAGCTAGTAAATAAGCATCATTCCCCATTTTCTCACATAATAAAAATGTACAATTAATAAGAATCTGAAAATGTAAAGCTATATAATTGCTTAAATAAATGTATAAAATTACAGTGTACACTCCTAGGTAATAAAGAGATGTACCAAATTTAGTGTAAAGGCTCTATTTTGTTGTAAATCAACACGTTTTAATGATCTTAGCAACCAATGAGAATGCACCTTTCTCTAGAAAGTAACTGAAGCACAAATGGAAAAGCTGTTTAAAATCGATTATTTAAATCACGCTTTCCACTTGGTGATTTAAATAGCTGGTTTCAAAGGCCTTGATTTAAATCAATCCACTCTGCCTGTTGCACTGTTCAAGCCACTCAATGGACAGACATGAGGATTTTCCCCTCAGTATCTCTGATTTACTAATGCCCATTGGATTTGCTAGGGCAGCTCTCCAGAGACTAGCTGATAGGCACGTGGTGGGCAGGAGCCTTTTTGGAACCATTTCTGCCCTGACTTGACATCCCTCCCCCGCTGACCCAGCCCCACTACAGTCACTGGCCCTAGATGCCTATTTGAGAAGGGAAAGAACCACAGGATGTGCCAGTGTCAGAGTGGACAGCTCAGTGCTCTGAAGCGTTGATCATAAAACATGTAGATTCCCTCAAACCATGGGTTCAACCCTGGGTGGGGGTGACGGAGTCTGGATCTTTCAGATGAGACCTTAAACATCAAAGAACTGTGTGGACTTAAATAGATTCTGTAGTGCTGTCTCTAAGAGCAGGAGCCTGCCGTGCAAGTTGTAGCCAAACACTTTGCCTCTCTCTGTTGTGTAGCCTGATCTCCCTTCACCCCAGAGGCAGGTGCATTTCAGTGGCACTGCATGGCATGGCCAAGATACCAACACGATGGGGGGGCTATAGAGATCAGTGAATATTGCAGGGGTTCAGTCCTGCATCTGCTCTAGTGACTCTTCCCCATGCAAGTCACCCCATTAGATATGGCGTTCCGATGAGACTCCGTATGAGAGTAATGGTTACAGGATCGAGCCTGTGGTTTGGGAAGGGCCAAGGTGTTGGATCCATGTGATGGTCTTATTAAATAAAACAGGCCTTTCCGATGCATATGCAGCACGCAGACAAGAAACCTCCCCCAGGATGCTCCCCCATGGTCAATATAAAGACAGTTGCAGCCTCCACGAGGCAGGATGTTCCCTGCTGTAACAACGCAGGCCCATTTCACACAGGATGGCAGAGCACTGCAACACACACCACATGTGTGCGAACAGACAGACTTGCCCCTACCCGGAGTCATGTCCAGCAAGCCAGGCCCTGGCTGAATGCTGGGGGGTCACGTGCCAGGCTCCCCACAGCCAACAGAGCACAATTCCTCCTTGTGCGTTTCACCAACATACCAACCCCTTTTATTTCACCCTTGGACTCTCACGCCGAATGGCGCTGGCCAGACGCCGTCCGGTGAGCAAATTGGTTTTTACCTCTGGCCCCACATGCTGCGTGTTTGCAGACACCACAACTTGCTGGCTTTGCACACCAGTCGCCGAGGGCAGCAATTCCCCCCAGGATGTTCGGGGACCGTTTTCCTGTAGGAGCCTGGGGCTGATTCCCTGGCTGCCACACTCTGCCCAGCAACAGCTGGTAGGCAGGATGAGCTCTCAGTGCCTGTGCGTCAGAGGGAGCCGGCAGCCCACTGGGCACGAGGAGGAGGAGAAGCAGGGGCTGGCCTCTTGCCATCAGGAAGCCAGGCCGCCAGGGAGGGACGCAGGCATTTGGGAATAGAAGCCAGCGGGGATGGAGCCAGGGCATCTACCCTGAGCCATGAGCACAGCAGACAGAAGGCTGCCCTATGGGCCTAACGCAGGACCATCCCCTCCTGGCATCGGTCACAGCAGCAGAGGGGACGACCGTGATCGCTTCCTCTGGAGCGTCCGGAGCATGAAACGAACGGACCCCCTGCGTTCCGGCTATGGGGCGAACTGCTCACACCTGCTGCTACGGTGCCAGGAGTTGATTCCACTTGGCCCATCAGCCCGACTCCACATGAGGATTTTCTATTTTGTAGTCAAGACCAAACCACAGGATGAACCCCCCACGCTTCCACCGCCCTTCTGGCAACGATCACACAGACAGGGACGGAGCCTCACCACGCCAGCAAGCAGCCCGTATTCGCCCGGCTGAATCAGACTCGAACCCAGGAGTCCTGAGCCATATCCCTCGTTCTAAGCACTAGACAACACTTCCCTTAAAGTGGCTTACAAAAACGCTGAACACAGCAACACACACACAAGGTCTCATGTTAGTAGAGCGTGTTGTGAGCCTCCCTGATCTAGAACACGGGTGCTGGATAGACGACAGTCCACCCTGTGGTAACAGCATCCAGCAGTCGACAGTCTTGGGTGCAGCATTCAGGGGTGATGACGCACTACTTCTCTCTAGGTTTATGCCTCTGGAGCTTTCTACTCCTTGTTCAGACAGAACACTCACCGACACTGAAGGAAGATTTCAGCCCTGAAAGCAATGGGATTAGGCACCTGAACACCTTTGACAATCTGGGCCTGGGTACCTAAACCCCAATGTCTTTTCATTAAACTTAGGCACCTCAGTGACTTAGGCACTTTTGAAAATTTTACTATAAGTGACTTGACCGAGGATCACATAGGAAAACTGTAGCAGGGCCCGGAATTGAAGCCAGATTTCCTGAGTCTTTGGGCAGCTCCTTAATCGCAAGGCCATCTTTCTCCCTGCGCGTCGCCGCGCTGGGGAGGTAGGTATTATAGTCCCTATTTTACAGAGGGCCACAGAAAAGCAAAAGCCAACAGTTTAAAAAATGGATCCCTAACGCTACGGCCGTCAGACCATCCACAGGCCTAATTTGAAGAGTTGCTGGGCACCCACTTCCCCTCTTACCTTAAATACCTCAGGGAAAAACAGGCCCCTTATTGGGGTGTCCAACCTCAGAGACCCAAGGCGAACATTTCGGCCCCTACGTGGCTCGCCAAGGGCCAGTGAAGCAGCCTGGCATGGAGCCCAGATCTCCAGGCGCGAGACGACCCACCCTCCCTACACCGCACACACTGGCCCTGCTCATGTAAAAAATCCAAATCCACTTTTATGGAGTCTAAGGACAGACTGAGCGCGCCCGGCAGGACACGTTTCGGAGGAGGAGAGGCCTCGCACACCAGTTCACTGGCCCCTTAATCCCTTTTTGCTCCATTGCCCGTATCCTCGTTCCCCTCGAGGTCCCTCTGCTCCAGTGACGCTCCTCCGGGATCTCAGCACCCTTTGCAGGAAATGCAGCATTGCTGAGCCCTGTCCTACTTTCCTGGCTTTTAGATGATGTCCCCCCATTGCTGACACCCGGAAGCCTTCCTGCCTCCTGTTTCCAAACGAAGCTACAAAGCCCAACGCTCTTCGCCTTTCCTCAGATGCAGGATTGTCCAAACCAGCTGGTATCTCCACCTGGCAAGAACTTCCCTGCACACAGCACCCCAGATGGGCCCGAACAGGTTCCTTACACAGCAATTGTACCCAAAGCTGCCACACAGCCCAGTGGGCCTCTCTTGAGGGGCGCAGAGCCCAGCATTCGCACGGCTCCTTCCTCCGGGATTCTCCCTCACAGACGCTCTCGGAGTTACCCCACTAACGCTCCATTAAGCGCCACACCTGCGCTGGCTTTAACCTCAACCCCCTTGTGGCTATTATCCCCCTATTCCAACAACAGGATCTGCTCTGTTTATATCCTCCCCTGCTGCTAATGCAACCTAGGATCTTGTTTGCGTTCTACGTCTGCCGTGACATTCAGACAATAGAAGGTTGACCGTGTGCAAACAGGGTGCATGACCAAAGGTGCATTAATCCCCATTCAAATGACAGCTTGATGCGCAGACAGCTACATCGACGGAGCAATGGGGAAAATGACGAGTGAGCTAAGTGTGTTTTCCTTCTTTTTTTTACCCAGTGCCTTTGTGTGTTTGCTTGTTTTAACTCACAGCTTCAGAACAGAGGAAAGTGACGAAATGAACCAGGCCGCACACGCTGTCCTCTGCAGAACGCAGCCGCATCACTTTCAGTTGGTAGAAATATCAGTAACCTGATGAGAACAGGTTAGGGTCAGTATTAACCTTGGCAGGGAGGTGCAGCTCTCGGGAGAAGACTGGGGGGTCTGCACAGCCACAGCAAAGCCAGCTGGTGACAGGGGCAGTTGATATTTTATTTTTAAAAGCCTTTACCTTGAATAGTGCACTTAGACAGGCGGTAAAACGTCTAGCGCTGCCATTTTCAAAAGAGCCTAAGGAAGTTCAGCACCTAACTCCCACTAGCTTTCAGTGTGATATGGACACCTAAATCCCTTAAACTGTTTGGAAACTGTAGCCCAGAGCAAAGGTATAAGGTGGAAGCAATTGGGAGAGATTTCTATACAGTGGAGAACTTTAAACCATGGGAGGTGGGTCTGAACCCAGATCCAAACATCCCCAAGTTCCAATCCGGTGTCAGACTTGGTCTGCTTAGACACGTCTTTAGCACATAAGCAAGTAAGAATAATTTCAAAAGCAACAGAGAGTCCTGTGGCACCTTAGAGACTAACAGATGTATTAGAGCATAAGCTTTCGTGGGTGAATACCCACTTTGTCAGATGCAGGATGAAGAATAACTTCACGTGTCATCACCCTAAAAGGCCAGGGTTAGGTTCATTTCTAAGTGCTCCATTTACCAGGCTGGTTACATACTCCTAAAGTACTGGGGCAGGTTCAAACCTCCCCCCCCCAACCAAACAATTCTATTTTTCAGTAGGCAACCCCCCCCCCAACAAATGTTCCGCTCGGGGCTCTGCGCTGAAAACACAACCCAGGCAATAAACACGGGAATTTTTCATCCAAGCGTTGGCGTTGTTGGAAAAGCCATTTTTGCTCACAAATAAATTTCAGTGCAAAATTATGACCTGCTGATTTTCAAAGGTTTCCATGCTCATCTGGGACTTTAAGAGCAGCAAGAGGGCCTCTTGTACTGTTAAACCCATGGGCAGGCAATCAGAGCTCTTAAATGACTTTTTTGTGCTTCTCAAGTTCACTCCACCATGGAGCACAGTCCCCATAAGGACAGGGCTTCTTTGGAAGACTCACTGGCCTATAACATTAGTACTTGCATCAACATAAAACTGCTTGACAGACAGTCATAACAATCAGGTGTAAAGGATTAGAACCAAAGCCGCCTCAAAGGGCTTTCCACATGGTAAGTGACTATGCATAAAATCTAGATTTGGCCAAAATACCTTTAATTGGTTTAAAATCATTTAATATTCTTACTATCAATGGGAACATGAAGTTGTTGAAAAGAATCCAGCTTGTAACTAGGTCTCTTACTAGAGAGAGTGTGTTTTATAAGCAGCATAGCACTTCTTTTCTTCCAACCAGCCAACAAAAGTGTCCTGTAGGTGGTCACGGGATTGGCTGAGAATAATGGCTGGCCACACTGATTTTTAAACCAATCCTTTTAACACGATGGTAACATTTTTAAAAAGTCACATTGAGGGAAAACTTTTCGTAATGAAGAATTTGTTAGGTAGCCAATTGCAAAAGGGAGTTTCGCTGGCTCAGAATTTGATACTACCAGCAGCGGTACAAACCCATCTTGCTGTTTACATTGACCTAACAAAGACCTTCACTTACAGATAAACATTAGACGGCACAATCTTCCTATTAGCCTTCTCTTACTGTAAGCAGTACTGTCAAGTCTGGGTAAGGGTCTGTGAGTCAGAACTCCTTGGTGCTAATCCTGAGTCCTGTGTGACCTCAGGCAAGTCACTTACCCCCACTGTGCCTCAGTTTCCCCTCTGTAAAATGGGGAGAATTTCAACATCAGAGAGAAGCAGTGAGGATTAGTTCACAAGCTCATACTTTAAAAGCCTTTTAAGTGTCCCTGGTGAAAGGGACTATGTCCATTCCTAGCAGCAGTATTAAACTGGCCTTTGTTTAAAAAGCCATTTTCTGCTGCTTCATCTGAGCAACCTGAAGTGTGTTTTGCCAACTGAAGAAACACTTCAGCCATGCTCAGGACTGAATCTTTCCCGCCTCTTCCACTGATCCACCCGTGAAAGGCAGACAGCCCTGCACTGCGTCTTCACCCTACTGCAGGGGTCTGCAACCTTTCAGAAGTGGTGCGCCGAGTCTTCATTTATTCACTCTAATATAAGGTTTCACATGCCAGTAATGCATTTTAATGTTTTTAGAAGGTCTCTTTCTAGAAGTCTATAATACAGAACTAAGCTAGTGTTGTATGTAAAGTAAATAAGGTTTTAAAAATGTTTAAGAAGCTTCATTTAAAATTAAATTAAAATGCAGAGCCCCCCGGACCAGTGGCCAGGACCAGGGCAGTGTGAGTGCCACTGAAAATCAGCTTGTGCACTGCCTTCGGCACGCGTGCCATAGGTTGTCTGCCCCTGCCCTACTGTCCAGGCTGACCAAATCCTGAGGCCATGACTGGAAACGACTACACTACAGCCACCCAGCTACAGGGCTTCCTACATCCATGGAAGGGGCTTTTCCGTCTATGGAGTAAATCCACCCTCCCAAGAGGCAGGAGCTAGGAGGAGGGAAGAATCCTTCACTGCAACATTTTTTCGTTTCTTTTCTTTCTTTCACGTGTGTCACAGCCCCAAGCAACGTCCCTTAGGCTGACCTAAGTTTTAGGTGCCAGCCAGGCCTGAGTCGCAATGCCACCAAGACCAGAGTAAAAGCCAACCAAGGAGGTTAGGGCTTAGTCCCACTGCTGGAGCAGTGACACCGAGACATGGGCTGGGAGCAAGGGGACCTGGGTTATGGTCCTGATTTCCTGGGGGACTCTGGACCGGTCGCTTCACCTGGCTGCACCTTAGGATCCTCCCCCATACAAAACATTTGATTGCCTAGCCCTGGAGGCCCCGCTCAGGAGATTCAGCCAGCCCAGGCCCCAATGCATTGTGCACTACACAGGTACACAGTAAGAGACAGGCCCTGCCCTGCAGAGCCCACAGTCCTGAACGCACAAGCTACACAAAAGCGAGTGTCACCGTCCCCTCTGGGCCTGTGGAGAACTGAGGCCCGGATTCGGTCCCTTGTCACACAGGTGGTGTGTCACTATCCCGCGCTCTGCTGCGCAGTGCCAAGCAGGCAGATGGCCCCTCCGCAAACACTACCCGAAACGTGTATCCGTCATGCTCAGACTGAATCAGAGACAGGCCTGTCCACCCCCACCCCTACCTAGTGTCCTCAAGGCCTCAATAGCGGAGGCCAAGCCCAGCGCATCAATAAGACATTTGAGCGTCCGCTTTCCCAGCGCTTTCCCATGAAGACGGCCCTGGAGGGTCTGGGATGCGGCTGCGGCACCCACCTGCCAGCGGGATCAGGACTTCCTTTGGCCAGAAACCCAGGGAGTTTGTGTCCCCGGGAACAAAAGGGGTCTTGGCAGCCGCACAATTCATCCTGATGCTAATCTACCTCCTACCTCCCGCTCATTTCCACTTGCTTTGTCTTTCACTAAAAATAGCGCCGCAGAGGAAGTAACTACCACGGGGTGGATACCTTCCTCCTGAGGAGGGGCTTCCTGCCAACACCCCAGGTCAAAAATAGCCGACCGCCAATATTCCCCAGCAAGACTCTCTTCCAGACAGCCCTCAAGATGCCACAAAGCCCCACGCATCAGCCATCAAAACGGCATTTGTCTCACATGAATCCCTGGGCCAGATAAGGCACCTTCACGTGCATGCAGAGATTTCCCAAGGAGGCGAACCAAAGTACTGTGGGATGTCTGTTCACATCCATTTCCGTCTGCCTTAAAGGGGGAAGTACAAAAGCTGGGGCTGTTTTTACGTATCAATGCATTCAAGAACCCAACTTGGATATGGACAGGAGAGAGGCATGATCCGAAACACTGCTAGCACGCTGAGATTTTAAAATCAAATTGTTTTATGGTCTTGTGGTAGGGTGACCAGATGTCCCGATTTTATAGGGACAGTCCCGATTTTTGGGTCTTTTTCTTATATAGGTTCCTATTACCTCCCACCTCCGTCCCGATTTTTCACACTTGCTGTCTGGTCACCCTATCTTGTGGTGATAAAGCACTGGGCTGGGACTCTGGAGGTCTGGGTTCGATTCCTGACTCTGCCACAGACTCCCTATGTGACCTCAGGCAAGTCACTGAATCTTCTGTGCTTGAGTAAAATTGGGATAATTCTCCTCCCTGTCTCCCACCACTTGTCTGCTTAGACTGTAAGCTCCGTAGAGAAAGGACTGGCTTTTCTGATGTGTCTGTACAGCCCCTTGCTCTACTTCTAAAAGAACATCCAGTTTCTGCATTGTTAAAAGCAGATAATCTAAAAATATCAATTATTTTACAAATAAATGCTGCAGGTATTGATCAGATCTATCGGAATGCCTGCAAGACCCAGAGCAGGGAATAGCAGAGAGGAAAAAAGGCCAGTTCAGTCTTTTGAAGGCCATTGGCTGAGCTTTGCCAGGACAGGGAATTTTCCAACGGGCTTTGATAGGAAAAAAGACGTGTAAGGTTTTCTCAGCTCTATAATCTCAGGTGCTATTAGTACCATGGGGAACAGTGCTGTGGGATTCTGTTGCCTTTACTGTGGGGGCAGGAGGGAGGGAGAAGTAGGGCGGAGGGCTGGGGGGGTGCATGCGCGCCAAGATGCAGCATCTCATGCATGGTCCAAAGCTCCCTGAAGTCAACTGGAGTCATTGCGTTGACTTCCCAGAGCTTCAGGTCAGACGCCTTCTCGGGTTATCCTGGGGACGCAAGTTTCAAATCAATAATGCAGCAAAGTCAAGCACTTTGCAAGGTTTGCGGCGTTTCTCTCTCTCTATCCCCCAGCCCTTCTCACCGCATAGCCTGCAGACTGTCCGTCCCTACAGCAAGGCAGCTCAGGTCGGTTTCACAACCCCCAACTTCAGAACTGGATTGGAACACGGTAACACAGCCCCTGGGGGATTTAGCAAAGTAGGCTGCTTGCTTATCCAAGCAAGTTACTAGAGTAGGGTAAATACAGGGTCTCACACACGGTACGGTGGAGATACTGGCACTCCTACAGCCACCCAAACCAGCTCATTTATTTCTTGGGCTAGATTTTAAAAAGAAGCAATCATCTAACTGCAAAATGTGGCTTTGCGGACCCTGCAGCGAGACAGGCTTTGCTGCTCGCGATCAGCGACACTCTTGGAATAGGGGCTGCCTTCCTTCACTCATTTACAAACAGCTCACCCTCTCTGTGTCGGCTCCTCAATTATAACTTTGTCATTTCATAGAAACATAGGCACTCATTTGTCCTGGAACCACCTCCCTCTGGCTCCTTTTGCTCGGAAGCTGGGCAATGGAGGTCGACAAGTGGTGTTGTTTTTTTCCCCATGAAGGTTACAAAGGGGCTAATTAGTGCTGGGAACTGAAATCCCGTTCATCTCTGCTAAGCCAGGTATGGCAGGCAGCTGCAATTTAAGCTTCCTAGGGCTGCCCTGCTGGTGACCCGCCCTGGACATTTCTACTGCAGACCAAGTGGAGCAGGGAGCCAAGAATTAGCGGAAACAAGTTTGTAAAGGATTTTTTTTTAAACCAGGGTGGAGTGTGTTTGTGCTCCAATGGTTAGACTATATATACACACACAGGTATACATGGTGGAGGTCATTGGACGCGCTTTTCTTTTCAGACATGCATTTACGCAGATGTACAAAGAGTTAGCTAAACGTCAAACTCTCCAGCCAGCACCAAGGACTGAACCAGGCTTCTCCAAAACCATGAGTCTTTTTCAGCTGCAGACCCACACGTGAATGGGGCACCAGGCAGGGACACATAAGACACGCTGACTTGTGCGATACATACGTCCTCTGGACTGAGGAAGTTTGTCCTAAGCATCTAAGTCCTGGAGCAGTTCAAATTCCAGATGAAGCCCCACTTACGTGACTGCCTATCTTGGCCCACTGCAAAAACTGAACTGGGGATTTCCAGAGCTAAAAGCACAAGTAGCTACAGCTTGAGCTAAAGAGCTGACCTTCCAAGCAGCGAGCTGTAACAACCCCGCGTCGTCTGTGGAGCACAGAGCGGGAACCCTAACACATGTGGGCCTTCTGCACTAGACTATATTAGGAAATCTCCCGTCACTGTATGTGCATCAGTGCAGACCCACCAAGGCAACAGAGGAGGAAGTGCTAGTGTAGACAGGAGAGGTCGGGGGAGTCCTATACACATGCAACTTCCACTGATGCTACCACCAGCTGATCTGTGCTGAGGCAGCAAATACTGATTAGCTTTGCCAGCAGAGAGCACCTGAGTGCAGACACTGGCAGAAGGGGAGGAAATATACAGAACACCAAGCAGGGAAATGTATTTAATCCTCCCATTAAGTCTCGTCCGCTGCTCAATGCCAAGGTTATGATTAAGCTCCACCCTCAAGGAAACCATAACAGAAGAAAAGCTACAACCTACCGTGCAATGTTCATGAGCAAAATTATTACAAAAATAACGGCGGATCTTAAAAGGGCACTGTCGAGATTTTGCATAAAACAATATCCACTGTAACCGTTCTTTACCTGGGCTGTTGCCACACCTTGCACGGATAACACAGACATGATTTGAAAAAATCTAATTTACCTTTTACTACTTATTATTTCCATTGCTGTAGCGCCTAGGAGCTCCCGTTGCGGGGTAGGATCCCATTGTGCGAGGCACTAAGCCAGTGATGGCGAACGCGTGGCACGCGTGCCGCTGCCGGCACGCCGAGCCGTCTCTGTGGGCACACCGTGACTACAGTCATACACTGTAGCAGGGGTCGGGAACCTATGGCTCGCGAGCCAGATGTGGCTCTTTTGAGCCTGTCATCTGGCTCGCGGCGCTGCTGTGACCGCGAGGCTGGGGGGCGGGGGAGGCGGTTTGGCACGGCGCTGCTCTGACCGCGAGGCTGGGGGGCGGGGGAGGCGGTTTGGCACGGCGCTGCTCTGACCGCGAGGCTGGGGGGCGTGTCGCTCCTCTCCTTCCCTCGCTGGAGTCGGGTCACAGCAGCGTGACCCAGTGAACAAGTAAGCACAGGGGGGGGGGTAAGCCGTTTGCAAGGGGGCGTTGGGGGGAGGCTGGGCTGGGAGCGGGGGTAAGCGGTGTGGGGGAGAGACCGGGCTGGGTGGGTCAGTTGGGGGGGGTTGGAGGAAAGGAGGTTTGGGGGGGAGAGACCGGGCTGAGTGGGTCAGTTGGGGGGGGGGAAGGAGAGCGCGGCGGCGGCGGGGGGGGGGGAAGGAGAGCGCGGCTGGGGCGGGGGGGGCTGTTGGCACTTTGAAAAAAACAAGTCGTTTTGGTTTGCAGTTTGAGCACTTGGGATCAAAAAGGTTTGCCATCACTGCACTAAGCACACAGAACAAAGAGACAATCCCTGCCCCAAAGACTTTACAGTCTAAGCAGTTTACAGTCTAAGCTTCTTTAGCTTTGCATTTCATCCCACTTGGTCAATGAATTGAGATTGTTCATGTTCACCCTGGTTGCTAGCCAGTTTCACTTTGCAGTTTGCACGCTAAAACTAGGAGCTCCGGGAATAGTTTAATTTTAAAACCAGGCATTTCATTTAACGGGATTTCATAACAATTACTGCAGACATTTCTGCTCATCCGAGGGGTTGTTAAATCTTTCTGGCTATCCCATAAACCCTAAACTCTGGACCTTACCTAAGCCGGCAAAATCCTTTTAAAATATTCAATGTTGCTCAATATTCTTTCGGTACTCAAGGAGAATTCTCGTAAGAGACCATATTGCCAGTCTAGGGGGTTTATTTGCAACAGGAAAAAAATTCTCATTCCTGACCCAAACAGAACTGTAAATATTTAGAAGCTTGATGTAAATATTTGACCTACACCTGCAGTTACTGTTAAACTCTTGCGAGCGGCACACAAAGCTTGCACATTCTAAACCAGTGTTTCTCCAGCAAAGAATGCATCAAGTTTGTACCCAGGCACTAAACTTTTTGTGGGTTTTTATTACATCTCCAGCACACAGAAGGTTTAATAGCCACTGTCTTATCACGCATGGCTGGCACGCTAAGGGCTAGTTAAGAAATCCACCAGAGAAACCTCCTTACTGACAGCCTGGCGTGTCTCACCTTGGTGCCACTCAAGTCAATGAGAGAATTGCTTCACTTTCAACAGAGCTGGGAGATGGCATTGCTCTGCCACTTTCAGGTCTAGCCGTGGTTCTGACCTGAACGGGGAATGGGTGATGAAGTTGCCCCGAACCATTCCCACTCTCCAAGGGTTTCGCTGCAGGAAAGCGGCAAGGAAAGCAATACAGAAAGCAGAGATGTTGCCTGTCACATGGTCCAGATGTGTGTCTTTACACAGGCACTGTGTAACCTGTACTGCGGGAAAGCCAACCCCCTGCTCCGTTCCTCCGGGAGCACTACTCCGAGTTAACATCCGTCCACATCTGGTTCGACATTCCACTCTCCTGCCGCGGCTCTGCACATGAGAGCTGTTCTCAGAACCTCACTCTGGGTCAGGCCCTGGCCCAGCCCCCCCAAAAGAAAGAGTAAAAGGCAGCTTCACGCAGGGGAGCTTTTGCAGAAAGTCAAATATCCAACTGTTTCAAACAGCTCGTTTTGTGCAGCAGACTCTACTGGGCATAGTTAGTCTCTGGTGGAACCCCCATGACTTCAGTGCAGCTACACCAGGGATCAGGTTAGCCTCTTAATATTCCCCCCGGGGGCAGTCTGGTGTCAAAGAGACCGCTCCAGCTGCAGCTGTGCGCCCCTGGATTTGTGATCTTAAAGGGCAAAGGCTCAGGTTTCTCACGCTATTGAACATGTCTTCATAGTACAGCGACATGCGCGTTTTGAAAGTCACTCACAGCTGAGCAGCCAAGCAACCTCGTTTAGTACAGCCCCGAGTGAAGGGTGCTCTGATAGAAAACAACAAGCCAGCCCTTTACGCACACTGGATTCGGGCATTGTGTTAGCATCTTATCCCTATGGATCGGGTTTTCCTACAGGGTGATCCTACTGTCATCCCCAAGGTGCGTTTACAATTAAAACCATGGAATGGCTCAGCTGAACCAATATTAAATACACACGAACAGCTCCCACTGAGGTCACACACCCCACATGCGGCCCTCAGCAAAACCTAGTGACAAGTTGGGCCTTATATGCTGTCTTAGGACCAAACTGCAGAGATGAGGGCCCTCCCCTTACACATCTGCCTGCAGCCCCATGGATCTAGGAGTCATTAGCTCAAGTATCAGAGGGGTAGCCGTGTTAGTCTGAATCTGCAAAAGCGACAACAAGTCCTGTGGCACCTTAGAGACTAACAGATGTGTTAGAGCATACGCTTTCGTGGGTGAATACCCACTTCGTGAGATGCAACCGCTGAAGTGGGTATTCACCCACGAAAGCTTATGCTCTAACACATCTGTTAGTCTATAAGGTGTGACAAAGAGTCCTGTGGCATTAGCTCAAGTGTCCTGACCTAGCTGATTCAAGAGCCAATAAATGCTGAGATACTCAACTTAGCACATGAGTCACCCAGTCTATTCAAAAGCAAGAACCATCTGAACTTGGAAAGAATGAACATTTCTCCAGAGGAGTTTCACTTCCTATCAATACTTTGCATTTCTAGGACCCTTCCGGCAGGGGATCTCAAAGCACTAAAGCATCGACTTAAGTCTCACGACCCCCGGTGAGGCAGGCCAACATTAATAACCACGTTTTGCAAGGGGAGAAATGGAAGCCAAGAGGTTATGTGACTTGATCAAGGTCACACAGGAAGACAGTCCCAACACGACAGAGAAACTCCGAGTCCCATTGACCGGAGGTCTAAACAACAACGTCTTACAGTAGCTGTGTCCTTTCCTCTTCCAAGTTACAAATGGCAAATTTTCTTCTGTATCCCTCCAAACACAGATTGCAGTAAAAGGTCCAAATATACACACACTTGCTCACAAATTATACGGTTCCTTCAGCCAAGAGGCCAAGTTGTAATTTATGAGGTTTGACAGAGCGAGCCACAATGAATCAGTTAAATCTTACGTTCATTTTACCTCCTGGGGAGAAATTTCTCGAAAGCCCGGCAAACAGCACACAGTCCCGTCGTCCCCCCCACTCAGCTAAGCAAAGCAACCATTGACTTCAAACCAAACGACAGTGAAAATACTGATTTCCCATAACACCTCAGAGCAGTACAGGAGAAGGGGGACGCCAGAAGATACAGCTTAGTGATTTAAACAGCTGGTTTTATACACCTACATTCCTTCCAAGGAAGTTGAGGACTTTTGGAGAAGACCTGAAAACCCAAGGTATTCTCAGCTCCTTTAGGTCAGCTTCTTAAGATCCTTAAAGGGCACATTTGTCCCTGTGCATCTCTGCCAAAATCTCCTCTCTGTTTACTGGTGTGAGCTCCAGTATTCCAGAGGTGACTGCATATCTATGGTATACATCTGTAGATATACAGTTCGCACAGTATTTTGAGATCCAAGGTGCTCCACAAAGAGAAGATGTTACAACCACACTGGGGACAGGAGCTGCCATCTGAAAATGATGGTATCCAATGACATGACTCCATACTCACTTTCTTCTTCTTGCAGCTGGCCACAATGGAAATGGAACAGAACTGAATCCCATCCTAAGTGCTCTCATGATAACTTGGGATAATGGCTGAGCACTGGGAGATACAGAGGTGTTTGACGTCAGAGACTCATTAAGGATTAAGGATTCTCACTGTTACTAAATTGTTACTGCCATATGGGCCATCATATGGGGAGAGGAGTCCATACTGGTTGTTGCCACGTGACACATTCCCTGACTTAGAGGGAGAAGTTCTCCTTTGAGATCTGCACAGTAGATCTGGACCGAAATTCCCCATTTTCCTCACGGTTTCTGCATCCTGCATCCTTGAAGGTTTGCGTGAGTCAAACATAAGTTATTGGGCTCAGTGCAGAGGTAACTGGGTAAAACTCACTGGCCTGTGTTATACAGATGGCATGACTGATCTAATGGTCCCTCCTGACCTTACAGTCAATGAATCTATTAACCCCCTGCAGCACAGAGAATCGGGGCTTGGACTCCCCCAGGCTGCTCCACAGGGAGACCCAGACCTTTAAAAAACAAAACCTAAACTTAGCTTTACTGGAGGATAAAACATTCCCAGCAGCAGTTAGAAGAGACAGACCTCCCAGACATCCCGAACACTGGCTCCAGAGCACAAGGATCCCACCATCAAAGGGGTGGCTGACCTGGGGGTGTTGGTGTTATGGGGGTGAATTATTCCTGGAATGTATCCATCTCCTATTCCTGGATGGTTCAGCTGCACTCTGGCTGTTCTTTCACGAGTAGGGACGGGCATTCTGCTTCGATTTCCGTCCCACCAGCCCCTAATTCTCCTCCCCATCGTGTGTCTTTCCCCCACGCACTCAGCTCGGTTGTCCCCGCTAAGTGTCTGCGGGTACGTCATATGAAGGACGTTACTCTAGCCCAAAGGAATCGCACTGTATCGGATTGAGAGAGAACAAACCACCGGGGCGGCCTGGCGAACAAAAACATCCTGCACCAACGCCGTCCCGTGTATGTGGCTCCCCATTTGTTCCCAGGGCACGGCATGGCGGTGTTCACGCTAGCCCAGTGCACGTCAGTGACATAACCTTCTGGCATGCAGCCCTGCCCATCTGCTGTCTCACGGCAGCCAGCGTGGTTGTAATAAATGCTGAATTATTCAGCATCCTGACGTGGTTATTTCAAGGGACACAGTCCGGGGCAAGTCGATCTATGGGGGATACACTTTCCAATGACAGTTGCTGGGGGTGGGTCTTGGAGGCGAGAAGGTGGTTTGTTCTTCCAACATAAGGTGGACGCCGTGTGAAAAAGCCTAGCTCCCCGCCTGAACAGCCCACCTGTGCAATCCCCCGGGGTGTGACGATCCCCACTGCATCATGCTGCTCCCCACGCCTGCTCTGCAGAAGTAGGTGATAACGGAGGAGACCTCCGAGCTCTTCAGAAGGCCGGGTTCTTATCTCATCTCTCTGGCTCCTGTGACTGAAACCGGCCAGAGGGAACAGAGCCACTGAGCAGGACAAGGCCACGTGCCTGTGTCGCATAACTCTGCCCCCCATCAGTTATGGAATAACATAACCCGTGGGCCAAAGGGACCAGAAAGGCCAGGTTCCAAACACATTCATGTGCCAGTGTGTGTGTGTGTGTGTGTGTGTGTGTGTGTGTGTGTGTGTGTGTGTGTGTGTGTAAAACAATTCCCTCCCTGAGAGTGCTGGGTTCAACCCAGGCTTCAGTCCACGCCCGTGTCCACCACGTGACTGCTAGCATGGCCTTGATGTGGCCAAATCCTGACTTCGCTTATACTGGTGGAACCAAGGGCAAAATTTAGCTCATAGAAATGAAAGACCAGTTATGTCCCAACTCCCCTCTTCCCCTGCTACCCATGCTAGATTATGCCCTCCAGTATATTCTCCAGTCCAAACAATGGGGCTTCCCCCACTTCCCTTGCAGGACCTCACAAGGATTAATTTTTTGTTTACTAATATTCAACCTAAATTTGCCTTTTCCCCATTTCCCACCTCTCCATGCTGTTGATCCCTGCCCAGTTCCCTCTTTCTACACCCCGGGTTGAACCTGTGTGAGTCCTGAGGCTGTCAGATGGGCCGGGATACCAGCCTATGTTGGCTAAAATCACAGCTTTGGCTCTTGTATATCAAAAGCCACCTCCCCCATGCCCAGCTTTCATGAAGCATCAAGGAGCTGTTAGATCCCCATCGCCTTAATTCTTTGCTAGCTGGGACAGGGAAATTCCCCCGTGGTTTCAGGCAGACACTGAATCAATACTGTATCTACCCAGCTTCCCAAGCTCTGGCACAGGGGGATCCAGTAATGATACCTGATCATGCATTGACAGGCAACCGTGCCTCCCAGAGAGCAATGCCAGCACCATGGGGCAAAGCTCGTATTCCCTAGAGTCCTGCAGTCACACCGACTGTGAATGGAAACTCCTCTGGCAGCTCCAGGAGCTTTCTCCAGAGGCCTGGCGTTTTCAGTGGGTCCCATGGCACCTTCCTGAAAAGCTGATTGCCAGCTGGACGGGCCAAAGCTAATCTTACCTAGAATACCACCAGCAAACCTATGGAAGCAGTGCAGCTTAGCGCCCTGAACATGGGATGCAAAGCCCCGAGTTCTAATCCCAGTATGGAGCAATTAGTTGCTGTATGACCTTTGGCCCCTCCAGAAACTGTTGCCTCTCTGAGAATAGTTATTTCCCCGACCCACCATTCACCCCTTCCCCCCCCCCCCCCCCCCGCCATCTCTCAAAGGCTCCTAGGCATGGAATGTAAGAGTGCTTTGAAGCTGGTGCTATGTATTGTATGGAGAAGTGATGCAGAAACCGGCGGTGATCCTGAGGAAAGGATGGCAGAACGACGTGATTAGAGGAGCTCACAATATCACCAGGAGCCTCCATTGGGGCAGCCAAGCCGCCGACGGGCATTCACAACAGGACGTGCCGCGCCAGGCCGGGCAAACACCCCACCCCACTGTCCCGTGAGCAGAGCAGTTCCTTCCCTGCCCCACCCAGACCATGCTCCTTTCAGTGCACAATGGCTGGGGGGCGGGGGGGGGAGTGAGTTTACCAGAGCTGCTGTTTCCCAAACAATAGAAGAAAGGAAAGAGGTTTCACTTTCAAGAGGGCCGAACTAGGCGCAGGGAGCCTGGGAAGTCACTCGCTCTGCGTTGCTCCGGGCTCATTCGCTTTGGTCACATGGCGGAGCGCCGCTCTGCTTTGTCCGAAGCATTTCTCAACTCTCCTCGCTGCTCCCAGCAAGAGGCCCCTACCCTTGATCTCTCCAGGCTGGGTTGTTTTGGTTCCACGCTCTCTCCAGTGGTTTCCCTTCAGAAACAAGGACCGGGACCGAATTTGCACAGCTCTGCTCACCTCTGACCCCTTTCTCTGCTCTGGTCTCTGGAGAACACCCGCTCTTTGAACCGATGTGTAGATGCCAAGGCTGGACTCATCTAGTCTGACCTCCTGGATAATACACGCCAGAGGAACATACCGTATTTTTCGCCCTATAAGACGCACTTTTTCTTCCCCAAAACGGGGGGGAAAAAGTTGGTGCGTCTTATAGGGCGAATGTGCGCCCCGGTTCCCCCCTCCCCGCCGCGGGCGGGCTGCCGGGAGCGTCTCGGTTCCCCCCTCCCCGCCGCGGGCGGGCTGCCGAGGTTCCCCCCTCCCCGCCGCGGGTGGGCTGCCGGGAGCGTCCCGGTTCCCCCCTCCCCGCCTCCCGGCAGCCCGCCCGCGGCGGGGAGGGGGGAACCGGGACGCTCCCGGCAGCCCGCCCGCGGCGGGGAGGGGGGAACCTCGGCAGCCCGCCCGCGCGGCGGGGACGGGAGAGCGAGGTGCTTTTTTTTTTTTTTTTTTTTTTTTTTTTCCCCCGGCTTTTTTATTAAAAACCGAGGGGGCGTCTTATAGGACGGAGCGTCCTATAAGACGAAAAATACGGTAGGCATATGCCAGGTTGGGCTAGAGAAGCTTATCCTATGCTGTGACCTAAACTGCCCGGCTACCCTGACAACTGACCCTCTGTGTCTCACAGACCCGCTCCTCCTCAGCAACCAGCTCTGGATGCTAGGGAGAACTCTGCTGACCTCCTTTGGAAAGCGCTTGGAGATCTATGGGTGAAAAGTGCTAGGTAAGAGCTAGAGATTATGGTTATCCAGGCCTTCAAATCATTTCGCAGTAAAACCACGTTGCCTCTGGTCTCCCCAGGAAAAGAAAGACGAATCCCATAACGGAGCTGAGGCAGCTCGCAAAGCCTCTGCAAGAGTCTACCTCACTCAGTGACTGATCTGAGTTGTGACAACGGGTTTCCCAGGGATGTTTGCCATGAGTCCTGGGGGAATTACAGCCCATGGATGGCTCATAAAAGAATCAGCTCCATGCTGCTTCTGCCCTATCAACATCCCAAGTGAGCCACGGGCAGCCTGGACATGAATCCTCCCACCTCTCACGGCACACAAGCCCCGACCGTCTCCACGAAACACCGCAGCCTGGAAACCACACACTTTCCACCTCAAATTCTTTCCTTCTTCGAGAGTGAATAAAAGAAACTTTGCCAAAGATCTAACGAGGCAAGAATTGTGCAGCTTGTAAAGTAGCTAATTTCCTCCCTGTTTAAACAGAAACGGGATCACAACAGCCACCCGGTTCCCTCCCCCTCTCCCTTCCGCCTGCCCGCATGGAAATACAAGGAGAGAGACAAACTCTTTCATAGGCCTCAAGGCTTCATTAGATGCCCAGGGTCCCTATATTTTCCGCTGTGGTCTGCAGGGAAGAGGAGGTAGCAGAGAAGTTGGGATAAAGAGGGCAGAGCGCAGCAGAAGGCCATGGTCCTGTGGGTAATCAGTCCTCCAAACACAGCTCACCCTACAGGGAAATCTCCCTCCCACCCTCCCCAAACAGCATGGCTGGGCCAGTTACTGAACTGCCAGCTCCTGCCTATGTTCCCTCCTCCACCACCCTGGGACCAGCGTATCCAGCAGGAGGTAACGTAGCTTCAAGCTTTCCCCAGGTTTTAGGGGAGATCGTCCACTGTTTGGAGAAAGGAGACAGCTAAAGCCCAGCGGGAGGGGAGGGGGGGTGTCCTTCCCAGCTCCTTCCCCGGCAGCACAATTATTTTCCAAATGGCTGATGAAGCGCCCAGAATTTCGGCAGACGGGATTGCGGCTGCCCTGGGTGCAAGGGGTATCCCAGGCAGCCACGTCCCCCGGCACCCGGGCCCAGTACAGCTCTCAGCAGGGTTTTGTGATCTCCCTGCTAAGCACAACTGGATGCACATCTGGAGGTAGCTGGGCAGAGGCCAGGGTAACACAAGGCTGCAAGAAAACTGCAGGGGACTTCGCTCGGTAGCCGTCTGCAGAAGCCCCAGTTGGATCTGAGCCTCCCCGACTATTTAGCCCCGTCCATTTACCTTCTTCCCGCTCTCCGAGGTGAAGCTGTGTGATGAGTGACTCCGGAGGCTCCCGCTGCTCAGCTCCAGCTGCGGTTTCCAAACGTCTCCATTGTCGCTGCCGGGCGATTTGGCCAGCGACGTGTTGGAGTTCACCGGGATCCCGGCGTGCACCATCTCCTCGGTGCACGTCAGCTGCAGACTGCACAGGTACTCGTCCGTCTCCTTGTCCACCACCAGCAGGCGGGTCTCAGACTCCACCGCTTTGATGCGCTGCACCACCTGGGAGGGAACAGAGATGGGGAGAGAGATTTAGCCAGGCAACTGCAAACCAAACGACATGATCCACAACCCCCAGCAGGTCCCTTTCCCTGATGCAACCACTCCGCAAGGACAGGGTCCCCGCAATCTTGTAACGAGGATCTTTCCTAGGAACTGATAAATCATGCACAAGCACACACGCACACACACGCACTCACACACGCACACACACACACTCACACACACTCACACACGCACACCCCTCTCTCCTATTCCTGTGGTGGAAATTTAAGTACCCAAGATGCATTTCATCCGGCCCTGTGTCGACTTGAATACATCTAACTTATCTTAATATTCTTTAACCTGTTCTTTTCTGATTTTGGCTTGCATTCCTTCCCCTTTGTTGTTAACATGAATTGCTTTGCGTATCTGGTCACCATTAGTCTTTTTAGTGAAGACTGAAACCAAACAGGCATTAAACACCTCAGCCCTCCTGATGTCATCAGTAATTAGCTCTCTTTCCCATCGAAGTAGAGGACCTTCACTTTCCTTTGTCTTTCTCTTGCTCTAATGTATATAAAAAACTTCTTCTTATTGCCTTTTATGTCCCTTGATAGGGGTTTCTGATTTTGTTCCTACATGCTTGTGCTACTATTGTGTACTCGTCCTTAGCAATTTGTCCATGTTTTCCTCTTTTTGTAGGATTCCTTTTTGAGTTCCAGATCATTAAAGAGATCGTGATGGAGCCATATTGGCCTCTTCCTATCCTTCCTTCCCATCGGGATAGTTTGCAGTTGTGCTTTTAATAGACTCTCCCTGAGAAACTGCCGGCGCTCCTGAACTCCTCCTTTTCCCCTTAGGGTTCCTTCCCAGGGAACATCACGGACCAGCTCTCAGAGTTGTTAAACTCCACTGTCCTTATCCTGCCGCTCTCACATCTTCCTTCCCTTAGAATCAGGACATCTATCCTTTCATGATCATTTTCACCCAAATTGCCTTCCCCCTTCAGATTCACTACCAATTAATGTTTAACCGGGCTATGGCCTGCAGCTTCAGTTGTTCTGATCAGGGTACAGGACATATTACAGTCACCAAGGTAACAAGTGACAAACGACCCCACTGCTCAGTTACCTCGCATCCCCCAGGGCAGATCACAGAACCCGCATCCCCAGATGGAAAACAGCCCGATGAGAAATGTACAGACTGCAGACACAGCCGCTTGTCCCTGCACCAGCGAATCCACTGCGCATCAAAACATCACGTCGCTGTCCGCATTGTCTTGTATCTGGAGGCAGCACGCCCGGGGCTCCCATCCATACGGAGGAGCCAGCCTGAGGAGAAGCTACCCAATCAATCCCCATAAAATTCCTGCTGCTCCCTTTCAGATCTGCTTAGACGCTTCATCAGACTCGGCTGCTCAGAGAAACCGGAGAGGCAGGGCCGGTGCACATGAGCTGGTCCAGAGATAGAATTAGGGCCAGAAAGCTGGCCCTGCCCTGGCAGGGAAAGCATGGGGAGGTGCCACTCCGGCTGCTTGAAGAGGAAAGGGATGGGCAGAAAGCTTCTGGGGAAACACACGGAGCAAGGAGCTGCAACCTTTAACAAGGTGTGATTGCACTCCCCGGCCGTCACACCTGTACTGATCTGCTGGCTGGTGTGGAATTAGGGGACAGTGACTGGCCAGCCCCCATCCAATCCTGGTTGGGAAGATGGCACGATCCCTGCCGTCAGCGGGGTTCGCCCTGCCCTGCCTGGCTCACTGTGGAGGGGACGGATGCCATGAGAAGTTCAGCTTTCATTCACAAAATTGCAGCCTTCTGGTGGCAGAAGAAAGACAAGGAAGCACCGGCCAAGTGCACCCAAAAGGTTCAGAAACCAGAAGGCAAATGAAGAGGAACACAAAGCTCTTCTTTAAAAATTAAAAAAAAAAAATCTCCTGATTGTTGAGGCCTGACTTGTGATTTGTTAACACTCCACACCACTCTTTGCATGGGAGCTGAGGGGAATGTAGACAGAGGGGCAAGAACAGGCCTGTGTGCCGCGTTTTTACCACACTCAGTCCAATGGGATCCCGCGTAAGGCCTCTGGGCACTACTGTAACACAACTCATAGCCAGCAGAGGGGAGGGGGAGCTCTGGCCACCTGGACATTTTTATCATTTTCAAAGGCTCGTGCGGAGTTCCTGGTTTCACCCCTCTCCTGGAGGGGCACTGCACGGTCCGCTAGTCGGCTCTGGACCTGCAAGAGCCGACAGGGAAGCACCTGAATAACTACGGGGCTGGCAGAACTCGGTCACCGCAGCCAATCCCAAATGGGAGATTGTCCTGTCCAAAAGATCCACTGTACTGTAAGCGCTGCTGGGCTTCCCAATGCTCCGTTCACCCCAGTGCGACAGGTGCTCTGTAGAGGCACAGATCAGACAAAACGGCCGATGGCCAAAAAGTACCGTTCTCCACGGCGGCACAGGGGCAGAGCCCAGCAATTAAGGCGTTAAACCCTCTAATTCCGACACGTCCAGCTATTCGCACTAACAGCCCCACTAAAAAGCAAGCCCAGGCCTCCGATGAGAACCAACGAGATCGGAGACTTTTTGACTATAGACCCCCCTTCCCCAAAAGGATGGAGGCTGCAGTGAAGGAGGGAGGCTGCCGGGGCGAGATGGCTGTTTTGATGGTAAATTGCGTCACACCTTGCAAATTTTTTCATAGTGAGTTCAGTGTTGGGGAGAGGTGCGAGCCCTTTGCTTAGCCAGGGGACAGGTCCCCCACGAGCAGCGTTTGGGTACGCGTTCCTCACACCCCCGCCCCCGGCAATGTCTCTCGACCTTGAGCAGATGGGCCACACACAAGTAAACATGCTCTCTGGCCCACTCACTCCTGAGTCATTGCCTAGATTGACAGCAAGAGACCCACATGGTGCTAACTGTGACTGGGGTTTCTGCAGGCATTCATGATGGGACGAGGCCAGGTATCCACTGAAGAGATATGGTGAAGATACATGGAGAAAACCACACCCCTGACTGACATCCCTATGTTGACATAACCCACAGCATAGACGCTGCTATGTCAACAGAAGAGGCTTCTACTGAGTAGCAGATGTCATTCAGAGAGGTGGAGTCTCCATAATGTAGAGACATACCCAGAGACCACAGCTCAGCGAGTGTCACTAAACCACCATTACCTGGGCAGTCACCTCCACTCACTCCCAACCGGGACTAGACGGGAACCAAGGACCTTGTGGTGAAAGGTTCCACGTGACCTTCAAAACCTCAATAGCCTCTCTGTCCCACCATGCCTTTCGCCTTGGAAATCTGAGCCCCGCCAGACAACCACTTCCAAAAAAAGCTATAAACTGGTTTAGTAGACAACAGAGATCTACACTCCAAGAGCTCTGGTTTCTAATCTAGGCTCTGACACTGTTTGTCTAGGGGGACTTGGGCGAAGCCCTGCACTACCCATTCCCTTACCTGTAAAACTAGGGTTATAACAGTTACCTACCTCACATGAGTGTGGTGAAGAGCAACAGACTACAGAGGTTAGAGATGTAAGTGACCTATTAGTTCTGCTAGTTTCTCTCCCCAAATCCTAGTTGGGATTGTTCCCTATAACAGTTTCTAGAATTACGCCCCGTCTAGATTTAAACATCTCAAGCAATGGGCCTCTCACCCCTTCCTCAGGGAGAAGATTCAACCACCTCAAAGACCTCACGTCTGCCTCAGCATCGTTATAATTAGAGAGCACGTGAAAATTCAGGAAGACGAACATCTTCTCACGTCTGCTCATCATGCCCAGCCAAACAGCTGTTCCTGGTGTCCGGGGCAACATTAACAGGCAGTCCCCCTATTCCCCTCTCCCAAGAACGATGGGCTAGCAGCATGAGGACTGAAAGCAATCGCTCCATGTCTGCAGTCTATGCACGTGCCTTAGAGCAGGCCGAACAGACAGACTTGCCTTATGCAGCTGTGTAATTATGCAACCTTCATTAACATCTTGAAGTGGCACTGCAATGAACAGAAAGGCTGAAAAGGCTCACAAGGAGGTGTAGTGATGCAGGCTTACCAGGGCCTCAATGGTAATGTTTGCCATGGGGACCTCCCCCACACTTAACCCTTCCTTGCAGACAGGCAGCTGTAACCTGGCTCTGTTAACATGATATGGCACTGTGCCAGTATGTCCCTTTTCCCATGATTCCTCTGTTTACAATTCAAAAGAGGCAATTCCAGCTGACACCACTGCAGCCTCCACCTGGGATCTAAACAGGAGGAGAGGGGGAGTCAATAGGCAGACGGCGGGCCAAATCCAGACTGCCAGATGCTTCTGAACGGACTGCAAAATCTTTTCATTGACTTACTTATTATTATTGTTATTGTGGTGTGAAAAATGTTTCTCTGTTGTCTGGATCTTGACTGTACTTTGAGCACGAAATTTGGACCTTGGCAAAGAATAATCGAGTACCCCTGAACTAAGAGGTTCCTCTCTGTGCCTGTATTAACATGGCTGGTGTTGACTAAGGGGGGCGGAGGAAAGAGGACACCTAGGGTTAACCAATTATCAGGTGTTACAAGTATAAATTGTCTTGTCTACACTAGGATTTTAATCAATGCAGCATGTTAAGTTGCCTGTCTAGCCACAAACACTGGGAAGCAGGCTGCAATTCTGCAATGAAGACAGGAGCAAAGCACCTTGAATTTACTTCCTGTGTTTGCTCTTTCAGCTTGCTTTAATCTACAATTAGAAAAACAATGGAGGAACAAATAAATACAATCAAACGTCATCAGTGACTGTTTCCTGAGCTTGCAACAAAATTATAAACAAAGTGGGGAACACTTTTGCAGGATCAGACCAACTGTTCACAGCGTCCAATATCCTATCATCAACAGAAGCCAATGTCCAATACATATGGTGTAACACTGCCACAAAGTAGAGAGTTTTTCGGCACTTTGTCATGGAAAAAGTTTTCTCCTGACTGCCATAAAATTAACAATGTATTGTTTTGAAGCATGAGGATTGGCAGCCCAGCCCTTTGTAATGTCATCCCAGCTAACTCAGTTCATGTAAACATTGAATCCTTCTCTGAACATACTAAGCTATCTGCGTTAGTAATACCCTGTAGCAGTGAGTTCCAGAGGTTAATTATGCCTTGCTTAGAAGAAAACATGGAGAAGATGAAATGTCTCTAGTTTCACTTGACCTACACAACCAAAGATCCCACACATTTCATACATGAAATTGAATCAGCCTTCATCATCACATCAGATTTTAGTATACAAAATCTTGACTATGTTCTGGTGTGAAACACAGCTCTGTATGTAGTAAGAATACCCTCATCTACCCAGCAATTAGAACAGAGCGATAGATGTACCCTGACTCCATTCCAAATATAACTGGAGGGGCAAGTGTTCACTTTTGCCCAGGGTGCTCAGGTCCACATTGGCTTAATTAACGACCAAACAGTAAGAGCCCCATCCTGGCTGTGTGTCAGTTACATAGCACTTTAATGGCGTTACCACACTTGCACTGTGACTGGGGATGGCTCTGTATCTCTCAGCAAATCAGTCTGTATCTCTCAGCAAATCAGTCAGTCGTTCTTCAGGACCCACTGCTGGCAACTAAAAACTGAGACCCGCTGCCCCCAAAGTGCTGCTGGTTTCATGAAGCACGCAGGCGACGGATCACCACACTGCCCAGAGAAATTATTACAAGAGGCGCCTGCCATATGCTAAGCTACTAAAATATTCAACCCTGCAGTGCCCTGAAAACTACTAGGCAGACAGGCAAAACAGCTGCCCCAATGGGACTCGAAAGCACCACGCTATTGAAAAGCAAAGAGATCTCCAGTTCAGGCTAGCCGCTGCTTGTTTCTGGCCATTATTCTTCCAAAGTAAACTGCAGTGAATGCAAGGATAAATTATGTGATCATAATAATTATCATCAGCATTTGCATAGTCTTTGATGCCAGAGCACTTTACACAGGTCAGGAAGCATTACTGACTGCACAGGGAGTAAGGGAAGCGCAGCAAGAAGTGGCTTGCCCATGGTCAAAAAGTGAGTCAGTGGCAGAGTTAGAAATAGAACCCCCGTCACCCGGTTCCCAGTACCATGCTCAGAATCACAGAATCGTAGGGCTGGAAGGGACTTTGAGAGGTCTTCTAGTCCAGTCCCCTGCACTCAAGGCAGGACTCAATATTCTAGATCTAGACCACACCAGCAGGGGCTTGTCTAACCTGCTCTTAAAAACCTCCAGTGACAGAGATTCCACAACCTCCCTGGATAATTATTCCAGTGCTTAGCTACCCTGACAGGACGTTTTTCCTAATGTCCAACCTAAACCGCCCTCGCTGCCATTTCAGTCGATTGCTCCTTGTCCTCTCTACTTTCTGCGGGAATCTGTTCACCTACAACTCAATGTCTGACTATGTCACAGCAATGCCCTGCCCATGTCATAACCCCCTTTGCTCTTTCCTACCTGGCCTGGTCTTGGCAGGGACATAACATGATTATTGCACAGTTAGATGTCATCCAGACAGACAAGACCAACCATGCTACAATATACGGTCATTGTTGAAACTTCCTAGGGTACACAGGGTGCCCCAGCATGGTAAGGGACTGTTGCTGTGTAGAGCAGGCCTGGAGTTGTGTGGGAACCTATTTCACTGTAATAGCTATTGCTGGTCATTTGGCAAAGGGAAGCTTCTAAGCAAACATTCAGAGAGAGGGTCACCCCCATAGTTTCTCTCCCACCCTCAACTTTAGCACATTCCTGCAGACACCCTCCAAGGAGCTGGGGGAGCAGGGTCAAGTAAGGAGGTTTCAGGCATATGTAGCAGGCATCACACTCCATTTGAAGAGTCAAGGAAAGACTCAGCCGGGTTAAAGTTCTGGTTCCTTCCCAACAAGGATCTTGCCCCCAATAAACGGATTTATCGCTGTGTGAATTACCCTATCCGCCTTGTGGTACAGGAACCATCACCCAAAGAAAGACACTCTTTCCATCTAGCTTCACTTGGAAACTTGCCTAGGAAATCCAGCAGAGAAAGGGAAAGCTACTCAGAGTCTTATCGTAAATACCCAAGCAGTTTTAGTGCCCAAATCGGACTCTGGAAGATCCCCAGAAGAAAAACAACACATGGAAAGTCCAATTCAAAGCTGCTAGTGTAGGGCTCTGCATTTTACAGCTAAATAAAAACCTTTGTTGCTAGACTGGACACAGCACTAGAAAATATATTGTAGGGAACAATCCTGCACTGGCAGGGGGGGGGGGGTTAGATGTGACTTGATAGGACTTTCCTGACTTCAACCTCTCTGAATATAAATACATAACAAGTGGGGGGGCCAGGGGGCATGTGAACCATAGGAATTACAGGAAACAAGTTAATGGCCCAACACCAGGGGACCTCGTTCCACCAGCAGGCGACACAGACACAGCAGATGAAAAGCAGGTGCTAAGGATTATTAACAAAAACTTTCCATGTCACTTTGGCTTCCCCACTCCCAACCTCCAGCTGAAATTCACTAGCAAACATCTGGACTGCTGGGCCCAGATTAACTGTCACCTGGCGGCAATGTTCCCTCAATTTTTTTACAGGCCGTGTGTGCAAAAAAAAATCTTCTGTGCAAATTTTTGTGTGTGCAGTGTTTTGCCGTGTGCACAATGTTTGGGATCTGTGTGTGTGCGCACACGCACAGCTTAGAGGGAACAGTGCCTGGTGGTACCTCTTATTCCAGCTCTCTGGTCAAACAGGCAGAGGGATCCCCTGCCCCAGCACCCAGACAGACCATCTGTCCATGTGCAGCCACTTACCCCACCCACAGACAACCAGACCATCCCCCATTCCCACCCACAGCCAGACCGTCCCGGGGCACCCCCGCTTCAGCACCCACCCACAGCCAGACCGTCCCGGGGCACCCCTCTTACCCCGGCACCCACCCCCGGACAGACAGACAGACCATCCCCCATTCCCACAGACCGTCCACATTGACGCCCCCCCGCCCCAGCACCCCCCACAGACGGACCGGCCCCGCCCGACCCCCGCGCAGACCTGGTGGTGCGTCTCCTTCTCCACGTTCACCCCGTTCACCTCCACCACCCGGTCCCCAGCGCGCAGCGCCGCCGCCTCGGCCGGGGAGCCGGGCTCCACTTTGCGGATGAACTGGCCGCTCTTGCCCTTCTCGCCGTGCAGGTGGAAGCCGTAGCCGCTCTCCCCCTTGAGCATGTGGCACAGCCGGGGCTTCAGCGGGTCCTTGGCCATGGCGGGGGCCGGTCCAGCCCGGGGCGCAGCGGCGGTGCCGGGGCGCCGCGCCCGGAGCGCAGCGGCTGGAGGCGCCGGGCCGAGCGACCCCGGCGGGATCCACAAGCGGCCGCAGCCCCCGGGGCGGCCGGCGCGCTCCCTGCCCGCGCCTCTCTCCGGGGCGGCTGGCGAGCCGGGGCCCCTTAGGCGCGGAGAAGCGCGGAGGCAGCAGCCGGGCTGCGAGGAGAGGAGGAGGCCGGGCTGCTGCTGCTGCCGAGCGGGGCCATGCCGCGCCCTCCGCCCGCCTCTGGGGTCCTCCGCGCCGGGTGCCCGCTGTGCCCCTCCGGCGCCCCGACTCGGCTGCAGACCCGGAGCGGCGGCAGCTGCTCCGGACCCTGCCGCTGTTACTGTGGCTGCAGCGCCTCCTCCCCGCTGCTGACGGCCGCGAGTGACATTGCAGCCGGGGGAAGAGCTTGGAGGGCAGATGTGACCATCGCACCTCCCCCTGATGCAACCCGGAACCTTCCAGAGCTGGCCGGGGTGGGGGGGTCACATAGACTCCCCACCCGAGAAATAATCCACCCGCAACCCAGCCGAGACCGCAGGGCAGGGGAAAGCTGTCCTCTCTACCTCAGGCTCTCTGTGGACCCTGAGTAAATTGGTGCTAGTCCCTCCAGTGGGACATCAGGGAGGGGGGCCACTGGTCGGCCCCCACCGGGGTCATGTAAAATAGGGTTGCAGGGAGGTCTGGCTGGGTCACCCGCTTTCCAAAACCTGGTGAGTTCTTTGCTGATCACCCGGGGGGGCCCAGCTACTCACCCAGTCTTGGTGAAACCCACTTTGTGAAGGGCGTGATTAAAACTAGTTTTAATTTCATGGCAGGCGCCTGTTGCCCAGTGTCAAAGTGCCATCCAGAGCCCGTTAACCCTGTCCAAGAGGGAAGCCCGCTGGTTTCAATGTGATTCCAGAGCCCAGGGAGGAAATCAGACATAAGGGTGAGAACGGTCCAGCGAGCTAGCGGAGAGGATGGGGTAGCCGAGGCCGGAGAACATGAGTCCCAAAACGTGTGGTGAATAAGTAACTAAAATAATGGATTTGTAGGGTGATTTCCCATTGAACCTTAGTGGGAGTTGTTGGATCAGACCTTAAAAACAGCCAACAAGGGACTCCACCTGCTCTTCTCCAGGAGAGAGCTCCCCAGCCCATTCCAAGCTGGTGTTTGACCACCATGAGATACCACAGCATCTTATCCCCAAATGTCTGGTCTCTGCGCTCAACCTCACTCATGGAAAGGGCCCAGGAGCTGTCGCTTACTTAAAGGATCCTGTGGGACTGGGAGGCTGGCATGGTTCTGTTTCATGAGATGGTGCGGAACAAGCCCAAGGCTTGAAAGCAGGTGTAGCTGAAGTTTCCTTCTGGTCATATACTAAGAGCATCTCTTTCCCAGGGCCTATTTATTTGTCTATCATTAAGACAGGACAGATTTCTTCATGACCAATACCTGAGCCGCAGATTCTGAAAAACAGCTGCTGGTATGTAACCTTCACAGCTAGAGAGGGGCCCCATCGTGCAAACCCTGCTCACGTGAGCCATCCCTGCTCACTACTCATACAAGTAAGGAATACTCCCGGGAGTACACTTGTAGGACCCACCCCTGTTTCTGGGCCACTCCCTTTCTGTAGCACTCCTAGATCAGGGATGACATTACCCATCATGCAAGACGCCTTGCTGCAGATCTCATTTTACTGGCAGCTACTGGTACAGGCTGGGTGCAAGTAGCATAAGGAGGAAGAATTTCTTGTGAATTGAGGACTTGGATAAGAGTGAATTTATTCATGTACCTAACTGCATAGTAGTTCTACTGACTTCAAATGCTTCAAGTTAAGCATCTGCTTAAATACCTTGCTAGATCCGGTCCTATCACTCCCTCCTTGCATTTAGGACTCTCCCAAGTGCTCACCTGTTCCCTGAGTATCCCTTTTCTTCTGTCCTGTTAAACTGTAATCTGCAGGGGAGGATTCTTCAGCCCCCAAGTAACATCTGTTTGGAATAGAGGTGTATGGCGTGTTGGTGCATCCTGCGCTGTGATTGCTGGGAAAGGTTCATGTTTCCATAATGGAGCTGGAAAAAGCCTGAAATCATTCCTGCATCACTGACCATCTGAACACCGTAGAGAAAGAAATTCCTTCAGGCTCAAGAAGATCTTGCAATGTGCTTAGGGGTAGTAGCTGGATTTCAATCCCATTTTACTCCCTCCACCCCATCACCACACCAAAAAAACCTACAAGAATCTACTGGAATTGCTGCCTTCAGTGAACTGAATATAACAGAGCCATAATTAGAACTCAATAGCCATTGAACAGCTGGAGTTTTGCATTTTAATTTCTAGATTATTTGATTTGGGTAAATATTTAAGTCTCGTTTGAGGGGGAGGGAGAAGTTTACAGTAGATTTATGCTTTTTGGCTTAGCAGAATTTGGAGCTAGTTTTATTTGACATCTGCTTCAAAGCAAATAGGTTTATTTATAATTCATTTACTACAATTCATTAAGCACTTACATAGACGTTTACACATGTGCTAAACTCTGTCTGCATTGGGTTTTAGAATATTGCATAATTAATGCCATGTACATCCAGGATAAAAAGCCTGACACTTGAAGATGTTCAAATTGCTGGACAGGTTTCCTAGTGTGTAATGGACAGCTATTTCTACAGCACAGCCTGCCTTAAACTACTGCTCCAGGACCAGCAAAACCCCAGTGGCTTAACTGTTTTCTAAAAAAGGTAGAGTAGAAATATGTATTTGAGAGTAACAAGAATGAGGAGTACTTGTGGTGCCTTAGAGTCGAACAAATTTATTTGGGTATAAGCTTTTGTGGGCTAGAACCCACTTCATCAGATGCGTAGAGTGGAACATACAGTAGGAAGATAGATAGATATGGCAGAGGGCCAGCCTAGAGGAAACAGTGCTGTACTCGGGTTCTAAGAAGGGTCACTGCTTCACGTTCTTGAACCCACTTGTACAATCGTGGTCAGAGTAGCGTGGATGACCCTCGTTCTGCTATTATCTAGGAGTATTAAACCTGGGGGCAGTGTTTATCGGGTCTCGCTTTTTACCCTAAATCAGGCTTTGGGTGAGGTGATTAAGACAACTTCAAAACTGCAGAGGGGTTTCCGCGCTTGGAGAAAGGGTGTTGATTTATTTCTACTGCAGGAGGAACCTATGCAATGAGAAGAGAGCTCATAAAATGCACCGTCTCTTTTCTTCTCGAGCAGGATGGGAGGCAATATTAAGTTGTAAACATGTTCCGGGTTAGATTTAGAGAGGTAGAATAACTCCTAGAGGAAGGGTTAGGCAAAGGCTTTGTATATTTTTAAAGTGCAGCATGAATTTAGACAGGCTGCCTAAGGCTAGAAGCACCTCCTGTTTCACAAGCTAAGCTGGTGCAAACCTGTTCAATCCTTTTATTACGGTGGCATCATAGTTTGAGCCTTATTGTGTTCGGTGCTGTACAAACACAGAGGTGGTTCCCATCGTGTGGAATTTGTAATCTAAATACATGACAGTCAAAGGATGGGGAAAAAGAGGCACCAAAAAGTGAAGAGGCAACTCTGGGACCAGAACCCCCATGCCTGGACATGCCCTCTCTCAGCTCTTTGCTGGGGAAATGAGATGCTCTTCCCTTAGGGGTTGTATCTAACCAATGCTTCAGCGTGGTATTGGGGAGAGGGGTTGTGCTGTGTTGTCTTTAGAGGAGAGATGAATGCAGGGTCCAGATCATGGTAATTTTTTGCAAGACTTGGAGGCCTGGCTGACATGCCGGGATGGAGAATGTCCTTCCCACACTTCTGCTGCAGCTCCCAGTAGGCACAAGATTCCTCGTCAGTGCTACACAACAGCAAGTGCTGTGCCCTTTTGGACAGCTGTGCACCTTCATTACCAGCCCAGCCCACCCCGTTCCATGCAGGGTCCCCACAGCCCACCCAATCTGACCTGCCACAGCACAGAGTACGATCCCTCCCCCTTGTCATCTCGCAGCATGCTAAGAGACAGCCTGATGTAGAACAAAAGGAGCCTGCTGCATGCCCTCAGAGATGTCACTGCCAGGCAGTACACACACACAGTGGCACGGGCGGGGATTGTGTGACTCAGGCCATGTTGAGAAGTCATCAAAACCTAACTGAGGCATGGCGTCTGTCCCTGAAATACAATAGAATTCATTCCTCGTTTGTCTCCCAGGCTCCTGACCTCACCCTCTCCCTCCTCTCTGCTTCTCTTTCGTTTACTGAAGCCCCTTCTTCCTCGAGTGCTACCAAAAAAACCAACAACCCCTCCCAACTGTCCAAAGTAGCTGTCGTGAAACTGAAGCTCAGAAAGGGGTTTCTAGGACACTGAGCTACTGTGGGGATCTTCCGTGGCATGGTGGATGGATAAATTCCACTGGCCGCTCAGCTACAGGGACCTGCTTTCAGCTCCCAGAGGAGGTAAAAAGATAAGTCAGTTAGCCGGACTCAGTCTTTCATCTGAGCACATCACACCGCTACCCGTGAGGTAAACGTCACTGGTAGCCTCTGTTCAAGGAAGGCCCTGCCAGGAATACACTGACTGCTGCGTGGTTGTGCAACCGACTGACAAGGGGGTCTTATGGTCAAAGCTTTGGGTTCAGGCATCACAGAGAAGTTAAGTGACTGGGCCAGGATCCTCTTCTTACCACACCACCTCCATCACCCTGGCACCCCATCCAGGTGCTTTGTTAAGCAGAATCACTGCTCTGGATTCCTGGGACCTTCACACTTGATAACGGTTATCGCATTCAGGAGACCTGCCCTGGAGGTGAGGCTGGAAAGATCTCAATGCAAACAAACTGCAGCCAGAACAAACCCCAGCACTCCTAGCAGGCATGGGGAGAGGATCTCTTTCCGTGTCTTCACATCAGCCTTCAGTTATACAGGGCACACTTGCTCTGGTTATATTTGTAATCCACCATGCACTCTCTCTCTCCTAACCTTCAGGTACAGCCTTGGAGTGGAAATGCTCCGCTGAGCTACAACAAACACTATTTGCATATCTGTGGTGTGAAAAGAAACTTACCCGGAGGGCAATTTTTAGTCTCACTGTCTCCAACAATTTTTTCTCTACGATTCTATTTACAACACAGATGGGAGGGGCACCTGGGTATGGAAATTTCCAAAGATAGTTGAGACAGGCTTCTGACTGGAGGCCTGTTAAATTTAGGCCTCAGTTATTTCCCCTAACTCAGAGATTATGTGAAGTTTTCTTTGACCCGATTTCCTCCCTGAGCCAATGCCAGGCTCGTAGTGGGTTTGCTCATTGTTCCATAGATTCCAGACATGTTAGGGCCTATTGATTACTGCCTACCCCTGGGAATTATGTGGGACTGACGAATACAATCAAAGTCAGGGAGGGAAGCACAGGCGCCGAATCTCCCAGCTCAGAGAGAGAATGCAAGAAACAGCCTCAGGAAGAATTACTCTGCGACTCCCAAGCATTACAAAACACTTTGCAAAGTTAATGAATTACGACTGTAGCATCCCTGTGAGGGAGGTAGCAATTCTTACCTCATTTCACAGGTAAACGTGAGCCAGACACAGAGGCTGGTAACCTGATTCCCAGGCTCCTGTTCCAACCTGTAGTTTATATAGCTGCAACAGTTCCAGCACAATGCAGCCAGGGGGAATTCCTAAAACGGCCCAGTCCTGTCACCCTGGATGCATGATAATCTCCCCACAACAGTCAATGGATTGCAGGTTCTTCATCTATAGAGTGGCTCCCTACTGACCCAGAGAGAATTTTGTTTGGGGTCTCAACTGTGGAACACACAGGATGCAAACTTAGCAGGCTTTGTGTTCTAAGGACAGGTGTGCAAATGTAAACATGTTTCTGTACCTAATTTGCACATACAGTTGCCATGATTGTGCACACAGCCTGGGCATGTGCCTGCGCAAGCTCTCTATTGTCCAGGTACAGTCAAGGTAAGTGGGCGCATGAATGCATCACTGATTTTGTACACGCGTGTGAAAATCAGACCCCGTGAGAGCCATTGGGTTGGCTCTTTGGGCAGATCCAGGATTTGGGCATTGGTTGGTGGATGCTGCCAACTCCATGTTCATTTTACACCCTAGTGAGAAGTGCTCCATACATGTACAGACAAGTGGAGAATCATTCCTATCAAATGTCCGTGTACTTGGGCGTTATCTTTTTGAAAGGCACAAGTGAAAGTGAGCCACTTGCAGCAGCAAGAATCCTGCATGTCACTTCTCCAGCTTCCCATCAGGCACCGAAGTCCTATCAGCTTCTCTCAACAGTCACCGAAGCAACCAATCAACCTACTCCTTCTGTTCCCACCCCACCCACCCACCCAGCCCAGACTCCTGGATCCACTGAGAGAAATCACAGCCCCAGGTGAATGATCAGGAATGTGAATATTCCTTTCACTTGTTCTGTGGAATCCCATTAACACCCCCCCTGGAATCAGTGTCTGCCCTGTTCTAGCATCCTGGCAAGGAGGCCAAAATATTCCAATCCTCAGGAGGTGGTCAGGTAGCTAATTCCCATGGATTTCAGTGGAAGTTAGGAGCTAAATGTCTTTCAGGATCTGGGCCCAAGTGACTGCAGGAATGGCTCCACTAGCCCATCCATTTAGTGCTCCAAGGAGCCCAAAAAGGGCTCTCAGGGCAAGCTCATCTCACTCAGTCCTTGCCACAACCCCACCATGTGCCTCTCACGCACTCCAGAAGGAAAGGTTCAGGTGCACTGTCAGAGGAAGGGAGGATCAGTGCCATCTACAGCCAAAACTCTGGGAGGCTGTGAAGTCACAGCGGCAGAGTTGGGAAGAGAAGCCAGGAGGCCCAACCCTAAACATGGAGGTCACTGGGAGTTTGGAGTGTGCGAGGAATGCAGGATTGTACCCAACATCTATTTCCCCCCTGAATACCTGAATTCTCCTATTCATTCATTGCACTCCTGTCAACGCCAAGGCAGCAAGTTCTCCCCTCAGTCACACTGAAAGTCAACCAGGTGGCTGGGTGCAACTGAGAGAAGTATTTTGGACTTGATCGCTTGCCAGGTGAGTCCTCTCCATCCAGTATCACCCTCCGTGACATGGACTTGAGGCCCCAGCTGTGGCTTCATGTTTGCTAAAGTCTGCATAAGCCCCCAGCGCACTGAGCTGCGAGGGGAAGGTGCCCACAAGAAGGGCCCCAGCAGCAGCCATGTGCCATTGGCCCCTGGAGCAGGAGGACTTGGGGCCAGACAGCCTTGTGGGGTGCTTATGGTGAAGTCCCGCGAGCGACCCCTTGGGGATGGCTCTGATCTGAGGCGGGTGCAGCTAAAGCATAGCTACGTCCGGCTTCTTCATCTAGGGTGGATGGGGCTGTGCACACTGGAAAAGTGTCTCTGTCTAGAAGCCAGGCGGGGGGGCTGGGAGGTAGCAGCGCTGTCCCTTTTATAGGGGACGGTGATTCTAGAGGCTGGAGTTTGAGGGAGGACTGAAGCTGGCCAAATGCTGCAATCACTTGTTTGTTATTGCTGGTCGCACAGACTTGGGAAAAGGCCCGAACTCCAGGGAGGGTTTATCCCTGGACCTGCTGCTCTGATCTTCTCCAGCAGCTCGATTCCCAGCCCTGCCAGGGTGGTTTTTAGAATAAAAGCAGGCCATGTTTTCATCCCCCTCAGCTTCTGCTGTCTTTGGGCCAAAGGCTTTTGTGTTGCGAGGGGCTGCATATTGTTTGTATCTAGCAGAGAAAAGTTACCACACACTGCCATCTGCTGGGCCCAAAATTGGGTGTGGGACCAAATCCTGAACTCCTACAACTGCTCTTCAACCATAGAACTCAAAAGCACTTTACAAAGGAGGCCTGTATCATTGTCCCCGTTTTACAGGTGAGGAAACTGAGGCAGAGGTGCAGTGACTCGCACCAGGTGTCCCAACTGCCAAGCCAGGAACAGGGCTCCTGTGGCCCAGTTCAGTGTGGGGCAAACTGCCTCTCAAAGTGCAGGGACCCAGAGTCAGCTTGAGAAGCACTTGTGCAAAGTCATCCCATCAAGATCATTGCTAAACTGGGTCCTTAATTTCCACTCAGTTCTTAGGCAAAACTCTCATTGATTCAGGGGGGGTGATTTGCCTAACTTAGGAACTGGTCCAGAATGGGGAAGAGACAAAAAGGGAGAGAAAGCTCAAGAGCAACACCAAAGAAGGCCAAGCCAAATATAAGGAAGAGAGGCAAGGAAAACTACTAAGCGAGCTACTAAGGGAGTAGCGGTATTGAATGGTTAGAGCCAGGACTCCTGGGTTCCATTCCCATGTCTGCTGGAAATTAATTATTACACTTTGATCCTGGCAAGTCAGACTCACAGGACAAGCGAGAGCAGAATTTGGATCCATCTCAGGAGGTGCTTAAAGTGCAGCTCACATTTTGCTGAATTGGGGCCTAACTTGGTGTCGCTGAGAGCAGAAATTGGGCCCCACCTCAGAAACTGGGCAGCCAGTGCTGAGAGAATTAATCCCCAGGCAACAATGAAAATAACAAAAGACCCAGGTCGACAGGTCTGCGGAAATATCAGCTGCTGAGGGGAGTGTGGGAACTCCCAGCGTCGGAACACGAGAGCGGCCAGGGAGGGCCTCCGGCTGTCACCCCTCGAAAAAGTCAACATTGATTCATGCTGATCTTCACAAGAGCGGCTTCCTCTCTTGTAAGGAAAAGAAACAGCCCAGAAAGGTCTTGCTCCCAGTCCAGCAGGCGGGAGCTGCATGGAGCCTAGGGAACGTATTGGTCTGAATAAAGAAATGGCAGAAATAAATATAAGAGGCTCAGGAGGGGGTTAAGGGGGAGGCAGCAGATAACAGGGATCAGCCTAGCTCATCTTGGATCCTTCTCAGTCTTATCCTCTTTGGCCTGGATTTTCTCTTTGCCTGTGAAACCCGTAGCTGGCAGGTGCTTGTTGGGTGAATTCAGACCATAGCGAACTGGGAACATCAGAAAGCAGCCACCGGGAAGCAGAGATGCAGTTGTACTTTGGTGAATGGGGTTAAAGTCTGTCCACGAACATCACAGGCCAGATTCTGCCCTGCCAAAGTGAGGCAGGTCTTGTGCTGCCAAAGCGAGCCTTGGCGGATCCCCCGCAGGGCACAGAGAACCTCCAGTGGCACTGAGACCGTGCCAATGTCACTTCCCCGGCTGCTGGCATAGGGAGCACGGCCAGGGTAATGGAGCAGCACCGGGGCTTCCCTGCTGACTTCCAGTTGTCCTCTTGGCCCCTCGTGTCTGGAGTAAATTAGAGCAGCCAACCCAGGAGCAGGGGAGTGCAAAGCTGGCTTTGAATAGATCTCCCTTGCTCTCCCACAAGCGTGCTCCCTGGGCCAGATCCTCCCAAGCAGGTTCGGGCTCTCACTTACCTGTGGATTTCACCAAAGCAGCTTCCGCTCTGGCAAGGAAATGAAACAGAGGGAAGACGTAACAGCAGATGGAACCTTGCTGACTTGAATGGGCTTCCGCTGGCATGCCAGAGAGCAGAACACCACAGATCATTTTCACAGCCCTTCGGTATCATTCAGACCGTTACCCAAGTTCTGTAAAGCTTTCTGCCTCTACCTATGGGAAGGTCCTATAGAACTGGATGGAGATGAAAGCAGTGTTGTGCAGAATCCACTCACACTCTGTAGAGGAGGCTATCCTTTCTGCGGGCTATTGAACCAACCTATAGGATTGATGTAGAGAGATTAGTATGCCCAGACATTGTTCAGATAGTTTTTAGAGATCCTAGTTCTCATTTTGTTGAACCGTTCTAGAGAGCGTCCCCATCCGGGTAAGTTTGGGACTTTCGCCAACTGACAATACCCCGTTAAAAATCCCCAGAGAGCACTGGGATCCATTCCCAAATAGGCAGAATATGAACAGGGAGGGTAGAGGACAGACTGATGTGACAGTTGCTAGGGAAATGAAGAGCTACTTGGTTATTTGATTGTGATCCCCTCACTACACACGTAGTCTCATTCACTTTGGGGTGAATAAGTGGAAACCACAACGTGGCCCTAAATACAAAGCATGTCCTGTGGGGGCTTTGGAGTGCCAACTGCTGACGGATTCAAAGGAGGGCAGAGCTGGTTGCTTCATGAAGCAGAGCTGGCTTGTTTACAGTGGCACTAACACAAAGGGCAGGGAGGTGGGAATGACAGGTGAGCTGGTTTCAAACACAGCAGCAAATGCAACATACAAAGACAGCCCTGTGTACTATCAATACAAAGGGAGACACATTCTCCAAAACAGCATTTATTGCTGTAATCATCCCACTAGTTAGGAGCTGGAAATTCCAACATGGGGTGAGGAGAATTTGAAATTTCGTTATTTCGGTCCAGTTTCACTCCAGAGCTCTCAGCCCTCATAAAAATCTGGGGAATAGGGGGACCAGACAGCAAATGTGAAAAATTGGGACAGGGTGTGTGTGTGGGGGGGTGGTAATAGGAGCCTATATAAGAAAAAGACCCCAAAATCAGAACTAGCCCTATAAAATCGAGACATCTGGTCACACTACTGGGGAAACATACCAGAACACCAGGGTTTCAAAGCAGCTCAGTGCCCAACAGTTCCCATTCAGGCATCTAAGTAGTTAGCCAGATTTCCCAATTTGCTTAGACCACGAGGAGTCCATGTGGCGCCTTAGAGACTAATACATTTATTTAGTCTCTAAAGTGCCACAAGGACTCCTCCTTGTTTTTGCTGATACAGACTAACACGGCTACCCCTCTGAAACAAGTTGCTTAGACGTCCTTTAGACACCAGCAGCTCCCGTAGCTCTCAAGGGGGAGCTGATTTTCAGTGGCACTCACACTGCCCAGGTCCTGGCCACCGGTCCGGGGGGGGGGGGGGGGCGAGGGGGGGGGCTCTGCATTTTAATTTAATTTTAAATGAAGCTTCTTAAACATTTTTAAAACCTTATTTACTTTACATGCAACACTCGTTTAGTTCTGTATTATAGACTTCTAGAAAGAGACCTTCTAAAAACATTAAAATGTATGACTGGCATGCGAAACCTTAAATGAGAGTGAATAAATGAAGACTCGGCGCACCACTTCTGAAAGGTTGCCGTCCCCTTCTGTAGAGCTGAATCTGTCTGTTTGCACAGCACTGCTCTGAGTCTAAACTGCTGTTATCTTATCAGTGGCCTGGCCAATTTGGAAATAGGCAAAGTGGAACTGCTGAGACAGCAGGTAGGAAACGCAGAAAGCACCTGGAGAACTATCTCATTTGTCTCTTAATTTCCCTAAGTGAATTTAGTGCTACGGCATTGACAGCCCTGGAGACTGGAGGGGACTGGTTAACTTCAGAGCAACACAGCACAGGGGATCTACCTGCACCCACTGACGCCTGCCGATGTGTCTCAACCCTGCCCTAGTGTTGTTACATTAGCAGAGCCACCACTCAGGTTAGGGGAAGATTCCATATCCATGGTTGGAAGCTGCTGCTAAGGAGCCAGATTAGTGTAACCGTTCGAGGGAGTTCTGTACCAAGGCATTTCACCCCAAATCCCTGCAGTCCACCCTGGGCTGCAGGGAAAAGGCCCAGCACCTCAGTGAGACACCCAGGCCCACACGGGCAAGATGCAACACACTGTTGGGTAAGGAATTGGTCTGGGCAATGCTTGGGCAGAGTCAGAGAAGAGGAAATTCCTTGGGGAGTTTTCTTCCTCCAACTGTACTTTAAGGGCCCTGCAGACATTGTTTGCGTGTAGACACAGGGCCCCTTTGGGAACTCGGGCAGGCTTCTCTGAAAGCTTTTGATTCTTATCCCGGGGCCCTGCCCACCACTGACGCAAAGGGTCTCCAGTGCTTTGAGCACCAGGCTGCCCTGTGGGTGGAGGTTGCGAGGGGGCTGGGAGACAGGGAAAAGGAAGTTGCTCCGCCCCAGGTTCAGCCTGGGATCAGGGTGGGCCGGCTTCCTGGCTCAGCCCGGAGCACTCATGGGGCTTTATGTGCCCTTTGGAGCGGAACAAACAGAAAGCGTATCTGCTGGCAAATGGATCAGGCAGATAAACTGAGTGAACCTCGATAAACTCCCACCACCGCTTCCAGGAAACCCTGGCTAACCTCAGTCACGTTCCATCCCCCCAGCTGACACCCGCAAAACAGGATACAGGGGTGCAGGATTAAACCTTGTCACGGAGGAGCTGTGTCAGGGATGGGCTCAGACCACAATCCCAGATCCGGGGTCTGGATCCCGATCCAAACTTCACATCTCTAAAAGGGGCAGAGCCAAAACCCTGCCATGGAACCGTCTCGAAGTTCTGAGACCCGTTCAAACTCAGAGCGCCTATCCATGTTTGAGAGCCATCTCTAGTGCAAAGTGAGGCCAAGGGACAAGTTACAGGTACAAGGGAATCAGTCTGGCATTGTTCAGCTTCTGATACACCCAGCTGCATCAAACAGGAAACCTCCCGGATCAGACACACACAATGAAGTGAACGCTCCGCCTTGCCAGAAAACCGTATATAAATACCAAGGCAGGTTCTAAGTGGCCCTAACAATGGCCCTCCTCCAAGCTGTGATGTCTGTCACCTGTGGCCTCAGAAATATGTGACATTCCTACCTACCTTAGTCTCAGCCAGCGGGGCCAAAAGTCCAAGAGGCAACAAGCACATCCATGTCCCCAAAGATCAGGATGATGTCTGGGCTTGCCATGTTCTAGACACTAGAGCCACAAAGGGATTTAGGCACCTACCTCTGATTGATTTCAATGGGAGTTGGGCACCCAAGTATCTTTGAGGCTCTGGGCCCTGATGCTTGGATTCGATGCGGCTGAGGGGTGCTATCGGCAGCCTAGAGGTGTAATATGGGGCTAGACAGACAAATCTCATCTCTTTACAGAGGTCTCCCCCCAGCAGCAGAGCGGAGCCAGGCAGCCTGCAGACGGTGTGCTATGGAAAGGAAAGACAGAGGCTTTAATCCTACGTTGGACAGAATTCGCAGCAATTCTCAAAGAACGGAGCCTTCATGGCCTAGCGGTGGGTGCGTACACAAAATAGACAGGGGGCCTGACCTGCTGCTGCCCTGCATGACGGACAGTCATTTACACTAGTGCAAAGAGGGTGCAAATTGCTACCTGATCAGAATGATATTTGCTTCCCACTTTGCATCAGGGTGAAGGACTGCACCAGGTGAAAGACAGGGGCATGCACAAGGGAGGGCAGCCCTCCCTCCCCCCCAGATCAGTGGGAGCACAGAACTCCTTTGGGGCTGGGAGAGCGAGCTCCTCCAGCCGTGCTCGGGGGGCACAGGAAGTGCCCCTCCAAAAGCAGCCAATTTTTTATTCTTCTGGTGCAAAGTAATGGAGAGTCAAACCCAGGCAGGGTAATAAGCATCTAACACCCATGAAGGCAGGAATCATCCATCCACTCTTCTGGCTACTGCTGTCCATAAACAGCCAAACTAGATAACCAGGTTAAAGGCATCACCCCCAGATGATGTTTTTTGACCGATTCACCTGGCTGCAAATCCAAGGATCAGATCCTAGGTCCCATGACTCCAATCCCTGAATAATGAATCAGCAAAAGCTGGAGACTGCCTTGACAACCGGGGGGGGGGGGGAAGGGGGATAGCTCAGAGGTTTGAGCATTGGCCTGCTAAACCCAATCCTTGAGGGTGACATTTAGGGATCTGGGGCAAAAAATTCTGTCAGGGTACAGTACTTGGTCTTGCTACTGTAGGCAGGGGACTGGACTTGAGGACCTTTCAAGGTCTTTCCAGTTCTAAAAAAAAGCTGGGATAATTTAGTTGGAGATTGGTCCTGCTTTAAGCAGCGGGTTGGACTAGATACCTCCAGAGGTCCCTTCCACCCCTAATATTCTCTGAATTTGGGTACTATACTCACCAGTTCCTCCAACTCTCATACAGAGGTTCTTCACCGGATTGGCATCACAGTGTCTGCCACAGCTCGTTAACAACAGACATGGAATCAACGTCATCTTGGCAGGATCACCAAGTTCAGGATCTAGTCGAGCTGTATCCCCGCCGTACCGCTGTACGGTTGTGAAACGTGGACACTGGGCCGCTCAGACTGGATGACTCTGGAGGCCAATGCCGTATATTGGGCACAAAGTGGGATGACTTCATTTGTAATGCAGATGTTTACAGTCTAGTTGCAGACTACTGGAGCCATTGTCTGCAGACGGCATCTTACGCTTTTCGGACATGTCACCAGAATTCTGCAAGATGTTCTAGTCACAGTGAACGCCGTTCTCCAGGTGGCTTGTAACATCCAGGATAAAATTCCACCAACCGAGGGTCGGGACAGCCCCCCTATTATATAGATGCATCAAGTCTGTGCTGACATTGGACTTTTGGCCAATCAAGCTCTTGTGGAACAGACCAAATTGCAAATGATCACTGCAGCTGATTTGGCTAAGCATTGGGAGGAGCTGACTGTCCTTTTGTTTCGCTCTTAAAAAGAAACATGTCTCCAATTTATACCAAGATATGCCCTCCAAAAATAACAAGGAATAAAAGGCCAAACCAGGCCATCGTTCCAGTGTTTCCAATTGTCTCTGGTATAACCAATTTACATGTTTCTTAGGTAACTCCCTCATGCGGTATGACCTTACACAGAGGAGAAGGCTCCCACCCAAAGGAAGGACCCTTGACAAAAACACCCTGTTCCCTGATAGCATTCCCAAGTCTGGCCACGAGATGGCACTCTACACCTTTCACAGGTTTCCTTTCCCTTGGGGTTCTGGTTGCCTTTTCACTGAGTTTACAGGTATTTGCACTTGATTTGTGTTAGATATAAAAGTCTCCCTGAAAACCTCAAAGTGCCACAGTCCAACTTACTTTGTAGTGCTTTCCCACAGGTAATCGGTAGTCCGGAAAGTTGTTGGCAGTCAGCAATATGAATAATAAAAGTCGTGACTTTTGATCCAGCTGTCTGATTATTTGTCAGTCTGTAAGGTGCCACAAGGACGCCTCATTATTTTTATTAGTAATCATGTTTTTTGTGGTAGCACCTAAGCAGTGCCACTCACTGCTGTAGCACCTCTTACAGTCAGGTCATGGCATTGCAGGGGTCTTCACCACTAGCACCCCCAGTTGGTCAACTCTCTGGCCTTGTATTGGCCTGTTTTCTTCCATGACTGAACCCTCCATCTAAGTCCAGACCCCTTCTGGGGTAACAAGTCCAACTAAGACTCCAAACATCCCAACAAGAGATTCCTGTGCCTCCTCCTCAACCTGTCCTCTGGGCTCACTTCTCAGCTCCACCCTGGGCTTGTGTTGAGGCTTTTACACCCCCTTCCGTGGTGCTGGTAGCCGATCCCCCCACCTCTGCTCTGGGTTCCAGTCCAGGTACCCTGTGCTCAGCAGCTGTTTGCTTCTTCCGACATGCTGCTGCTTCCCTGGGCCACTTGCTAGCCCCAGCCCCTCATGCTGGTTCCCAGTAGCCTGTGGTTAGTATACCCTCTCCTCTGGTTCCCAGGCCTCTCCCTGGCTCTTCTTTACTCCCCACGAACACCAAACCACAGAGCAGCTTCACTGGCTCTTGCCCCTTTTCCAGGGCCCACCACAAGTAACTAACTCCATGCTTGTGACTCTCTTAGCCTGCCTTCACCAGGGCCTTCCCAGAGCACAGGACTGCCTCTCCTGTGTCTTCTCTCTCTATTTAGTTCTCCCCAGGGCTTAATTTCTCAGAGTATTTCCCAGGGCTCCATGGGGTACGCCAGGGCTTGGGGCAGATTTGAAACTATTTGCCAGAGCTCCGCTTTGGACAGGTCTGGCTGAATTTCAGCCCTGGTTCTCCCTGACTTGTCTACAGCTGAGATTGCTAGTTGCAACTGAGTCCAGACCAGCTGGAGTTGAACTGTTATGTCATAGATAAGGCTGAGCCCAGCTCCCCTTAAAGGGCCAGCCAGCCTGTGACGTAGCCCCAGAGCCTCAAAGAGAGCCTAGGGATACCTAGGGACTAAACAAGTCTGTGGTCCCATTGTGCAAGGTACTGTACAAACCCAGAAGTACACAGTCTCTGCCCTGAAGAACATGCAACCTAAGTAGACGGGACAGAGCAAAGGAGTGGGAGGAAAGAGGGATAGAATTTATGCTGTGCTCATTACCATGGTATCTGAGCACCTTCAGTTCTGAACACATGCTCTTGAAGATGCCCAGCATGCTACCAAGAAGTCACCACACTATGAAGAAGTCCTCTTCTGGAATCTTTGTCATTATACTGTTGGCTGAATCCAGTTGTTTTGTGCCCCGGAGGCACATCTGGGTGCGCCCTGTTCTGCTTTCATCTCCAAGGCCAGAGAGGGCCTCACATATGTTAAAATCCAGTCTGCTTTTTCATAAACCTGGCTATATTTGAAAAGACTGATGGTCCATCTGGTTTGGTTCAACTGTCCTAATGCTGAATATTACAAAGGAATACATAACCCTTCCCAAAATTCCTGTAATTGTGCAAGACTAGATGGAGGGGGAAATTCCTTTGTGTTCCCAGGCTGGTGATCAGCTTATGTCTCTGAATAGCAGTGAAAAGAATCATTTTACAGGTTTATAACTGAAGATGCCCCTCCGCTGTTTCTAATTGGCGGGTATACAAGTGTTTCCTTCACAGGCTGGAATATAACACTCCAATTCCTCCTCTAATCACATTGCCTTTCCCCAGCCTCTTTGTGTGTTCTCCCATGCAACACTGACCTTTACATTTTGCACCTCATTTTATCACTTAACTCCATCAAGAATGGTAATCTGCCTCTACGGCCACTCCAGGCACTGATTGACATTGTGAACAGGTACAAACCCCCGTCCTCTGAAAGCCAGCGGCCTAATGGATTATTTTTAGTCGTTGTGACACAGTATCAAATGGGAACAGACTCTAGAAACTTTGCAGATTTGAAAATTGGGGAGAAAAAACTTCAGATTCGTAAAGTTGAATGTGTGAAATGAATTTGGTGATCTCTGTTCAGTCCCCCCTAGAGAAGTGTTCACATCACAAAATTCTCAACACCATTAGGCATCCCCTTGCTACCCTGGCTTTCTATGCAATATTCCTGGGGACAGCGCAGACTATAGGGGAAAACATTCTGGGACGGTTTTACCTGCCTGTTCCAAACAGCCTGCTCTTGTCTGATGCGGATTAATGCAGCTCACGGATTCCTGAGCCCGCCCCCACAAAAGAGTCATGCTGCTCCCACAGGTTACAAGTCAGCCGCACAGGTGAGATTTGTCTGAGGCTGGCACCAGCATTGAAAGAGGACAGCGAACCGCTGCACTTGACATTTACATGGGACTTGATTAGGCCGTTCGCTCTGCAGTTTAACATAAGTACATGGGAAGCAGCCAGCCACGTTCAGCACATTCCCTATCCAGAGAGGCAGAAACTCTGAGGTCTGGTGGTTAGAGGAACGTGTGTGCGGGGGCGTTTCAGAACTCCTGGTTGTGGTCACGTTACTCCTGCAAATTTACTGTGATCTTGGGCAAGTCACTCTGCCTGACCCTCAGTTTCCCCATCTGTAGAAGATATATAGAATAATGCCTAGAGCCTTGTTTGTGTTAGTTGCATATTGCAAAGTGCTTTGAGCTCAGTGAATGAAAGTACACAATGTTATATTTTTTCTAGCAGACAAAGGAGACACCCTCCTTTTCCATGGGATGAGAATATGATTGCTTGGAATTTTATCTAGGCCAGGGCCAAAATTGGAACTAATCTTATGAAAACCCAGATTCCCAATGTAAACCCAGCTCTAGGGCCCTGGAAGGAGTTCACAACGGGGAAGACATTATTTTCCAAGCTATCGGTTCTGATGCAGAAACCTGGCAGGAACAGTCAGTGTCTAGTGGGAGTGTTGAGAGCCATTGAACCAAACTGTAAACTCTGTATGTGACAAGTTTCAGAGTGGTAGCCGTGTTAGTCTGTATCCGCAAGAAGATTGAAGAGTCCTTGTGGCACCTTAGAGACTACAAATGTATTTGGACATAAGGCTAAGCTTTCATGGGCTAGAACCCACTTCATCGGATGCACAGAGTGAAACATACAGTAGGAAGATAGATAGATAGATAGATAGATAGATAGATAGATAGATAGATAGATAGATAGATAGGGAAACCACGTCAAGTCAGGAGGTTGGGAGCACTCCCAGAACCCCTAGTTCCAGTACCCATGAGTCAGTCTCACGAGCATTTAGCCCAAGGTAGTGGGTATCTCATGAAAACAGCTCATTTGGCTAGACATATCTAGGGAGTCTGTGACATCTCCATCACTGGAGACTTTTAAGAACAGATTACACAAACGTCTGTCAGGGATGATCTAGCTATGTATTAATCCTGCCTCAGCACAATGAGATGGACTAGGTGACCCCGTGAGGTCCCTTTCAGAGCTCATGTCTATGATTCGGATCAAAATCTGACAAGAACAACTGATGAGATTTCAACACCTATGAATGCAAACCCAGACCCTGACCCTCATCTAGTCTTGAACCTAAAACCCTCCAACCCCAGCTCCATCTGGATCCCAAAACCTCAGCTCAGCTCTGGTTTAAATGAATCAAGGTCCAAGCACAAAAATAAACATTAAAAAAGTATAGATAACAAAGAGTCCTGTGGCACCTTAAAGACTAACTATAAAGTATTGAAGCATAAGCTTTCGTGGGCTAATACCCACTTTGTCGGATGCAAGCAGTGGACGAAGTGGGTGTTAGCCCACGAAAGCTTATGTGTCTATACTTTATAGTTAGTCTTTAAGGTGCCACAGGACTCTTTGTTATCTATGCTATTCCAGACTAACATGGCTACCTCTCTGATTAAAAAAGTAGGAGCTTACAGCATCTTCACTCAACCAAGTCCAGTAAAGATTTCTAGATACTTATTTATTTTAGTGGATTCTTAGCATGATAGTAAATCTATATATATAAAAGTCAAATGGTGTATGTACGTTCCCTTACTCCTTCCACACCATTTGAGCTAGAGACTTGAAATTTGGTACAGTTAGAGGTCTTAGGGTCCTAATCAGGGTAAGAGTTGAAAATGTTTCAAATCTCACCTCTGACGCCCCCCAGGGGTGAAATTATTTAAAGGCCAATCACATCAGCTGGGCAGCTGCTGTTCTCTGTGACATAGTTATGATGTCATAATACCCCCCCTCCAACGGACCTAGCACTCGCTCAGCTCTCTCGCCCCTCAGGTAAGAATTGAATTTTTTTAAAATCTCCCCCTCCTCCCCCCACTCCAATGCCCCCCACCCACTCAGCTCTCTCCCCCCTCCAATGGACCCCACACTCGCTCAGCTCTCTCCTCCCTCCAACGGACCCCACACTCGCTCAGCTCTCTTCGAGCAACGCTGGGTCCCCTTCCCCCCCTCCGACGGACCCAAGCAACGCCAGGTATTTCTGCTAGTACATAATAAAATATAATATATCATAAAATAGATTCACAGTAAAGATGGGGAGGAAAATATTCCAAAGAGTTGAAACATCACATCAGAAAAATCTAGGAGAAATCAAACTCATGAATTCTCTCCCAATTCTGTCCCAGTTCAGGTCTTGATAAAAACGTGCAACACAATGAAGCAAACATTTCCTTTGATTCATTCTAATTTTAATGAGTGCAGATTCCTAGAAAGCAAACAGTACATATTGTTGTGATATTGCTAATAAGCTATTACAGAGATGTAAAAAATAAGTCAAATGTAACAAATCAAAAATAAATATCTTCTCTTTTTCTCCATGGTTATAGCACTAGGTCAACTTGAAAACAACAGGAATTTATCACTGTGTTTGCACAGTTGGTATAAAACCAAGGAGATTTTTTTTAATGGCAATTGTCTATATGTTTTCATAGAAATCAGAGTATCAGGAGAACCAGCTTTGAATATCTTCCCTGTCCGCTACAGGAAACAGTTTCCAAGTCAGGCAACCATTGCTCTTCGAAGGTCTCTGTTGGGTGAGGTCAGCAGTTCAGGAACTATACCTCGGATTCAGGAAGACTGCAGGGAGAAAAAGAAATGGTGTGTTTTTCTTAGGTCTGACTGATATGTCTCAGTTGTGCCAGTGCTCATATGTGGATCTGGGCAAATCACTTCCTCTAACCATATCTCAGTTTCCACCACTGTAATATGGGGATAATGATACTTAGTCTTTGTAAAGTGCTTTGAGATCCTCTAAGAAATGGCAGTGTATATAGGCAAAATGTCAGCATCAATGAAGTTCAACTATGGGTTTAAATGGGATCAGAATTTGACTTACATTTACTAGACACTTGCTTGCTTCTGTTATAAATTATCATGTATACAAACCAAAACCCCATATCCAAACACTTCCAAATATCAGGGTGCTCTAAACTTGACCCCCCTTGATTGTGGCTTGGACGGGTTCTGTAATATACATACACACTAATCTCACTCTCTCACTGAAATACTCACAGAGAAGAAGCAGAATTACAACCTCAGTACACACAGGTAGATTCTGCCCTCAGTTACACCCATGCCAATTACAGTGATATTAATGGGATAGCACAGGTGTAGTTAAAGGCTGAAGTGACCTCTGTACTTTTCAGGCTTGTTACTTGAAACTTCTTAATCAAACCTGGAGGATAAAAAAATAGGGCTCCATTCCCCAAATTATTTTTAGGGAAGGGTGGAAGGCAAATTGGCAAAGCACTTCAGGAACACATTCTACACCCATCAAACTCTCACAGACTTCAGAGTCCAGGGAAGACAGAGTTAGATCCCACCCTAAATGTGAGGAAAAGGTATTTAATATTTGAAAGCAACCCCGCTGGCCATGCAGCTAGATTGATTGTTGCTTTGGTATTACTAGAGTCCAAGTTAAAAGCTGGGCTTTAAGGGATCTTTTAGATCCACATCCTCAGCTGTGACTCCTTTAAGTCCACGGAGTTATTCTGTTTTTTACACTAGGGATGGAACTGTTGCTCTTTGAGAATCGATGAGCGAGGCACCCTTGGAATAGGCTGGGCTTTTATTGCAGAACGTAACTACCTGATTTCTATGCTTTTAAAATGAAGCACTGTAAATATCAGTGGTGAGAGAAATAACATTCTGAACCCGATGTTGCCAGGTTAAGCAGCCAAACTAAAGTTCAGAAACCTACATCCACCGCATATACTGTGTCATGCAAAGCAGGTACTGGGATTATTTCTAAAGGGTGACAAAGATCCTCATGAACTGGGTTAAAGAACACCCGTGATCATAAGATGAAGGTCAGTCGCAAAAGGATCACATCAGCTGGAGATGGAAAAGCCTTTTTAGGTAAGGGAGTCCACACCCCTGTTTGAATAGGCACCTTATTTTACTTTCCTGTTTGACTGCAACTTCTGTGCATAGTCAAACATTTCACACGGGCTTTGGGTTTTTGCATTAGCTTTAGTGAAGCATCAAGTGGTACCAAAAAACCTGAGTGTTCAATTTAAGCTCCCGAGCCTGGCTGGAGTGGGACAAATCTTGACTGCGGCTTTTTGGTGCCTTTCCTAGACACACCCAGACAGGCTCGGTGCAGCTGTCCCGCCCGTTCAAAATCTTTCGTCCCGGGGGGAGCACTTCCCAGGAAGTGATGTGCAGTACCTGAACTGGTCAGCTTTCTTTCTCGCTGCCAAATGCCCTGACAATAAAGCATCATTTAATAGTGCCGAGTTCTCAGCCCTGCCTAGACATCCTTGTGCCTACACCTAGATTCTTTGCATGCTTCCTTCCAAACACTCTTTATCTCCAGGCTATCCCTCCCCATCCACCAAACCAGAGGAAGGTGCAAACCAGAAGCAAGCAGCCACCTGCCAAGAGGTTTCCAAGAACCCCCCACTGTTCAGCTCAGAGCGGCGAGACAAAAATAGTCCCATCGGTCCCCGTTTGAATCGCTAGTTTCAGAATTTCCTTCCCCCCAACGCTCTGCTGGGGTCAGTACATGCGCTGCTTTCCCTTCTCCCGCGGAACTGCTGCTGCTTCTGCCTCGTCAGGAAAATCTCCCCAGGTCACAGCTTCAAACCATTGGGAATAAAACACTCCCCCGGCAAGGACTTGATCCCGGACCCGTTGAAATCCGTGCCGAGGATTCCCCTGGGCTTCGGGTCAGGGCCTGAGAGCCGGGCTGAGTCCGCAGGAAGAGGAGCGGGAAGTGACCAGAGCAATGAGTGATCCGGATCCCGGAGCGGCTCTTGTGCACGTGTCAACACACTTCCCTGGGAGAGCAAGAGGGGCCCCGCTGAGCACCCGGCAGTGGGGGCCCGCTGGGAGCCCGTTCAAAGCATGACCCCCGCCCCGGGGAGCCCAGCTCCAGGGACCCCGCAGCCCCCTGACCCCCGCCCCGGGGAGCCCAGCTCCAGGGACCCCGCAGCCCCCTGACTCCCGCCCCGGGGAGCCCAGCTCCAGGGACCCTGCAGCCCCCTGACCCCCGCCCCGGGGAGCCCAGCTCCAGGGCCCCTGCAGCCCCCTGACCCCCGCCCCGGGGAGCCCAGCTCCAGGGCCCCTGCAGCCCCCTGACCCCCGCCCCGGGGAGCCCAGCTCCAGGGACCCCGCAGCCCCCTGACCCCCGCCCCGGGGAGCCCAGCTCCAGGGACCCCGCAGCCCCCTGACCCCCGCCCCGGGGAGCCCAGCTCCAGGGCCCCTGGGGGCTTGTTTCTCCCTCCCCCGTAGGTAGCGCGACTGGTTTCTTTCCAAGGCTCATACTGGGTGCGATTTACCTGAAGTCCCTGCTCCCCTCCTCGCTGCCCTGCTGCTGCTTCGTCGCCCGCTCCGGGAGCCTCGGCCGCCTCTTCTCCCGGGTCCCTCCTCTGCTCCAGGGAGCCTGCCGGGCGGGCAGCGCTCGGACTCGCTGCGGGAGGAGGCTGGCCCCTGTCTTCAGGGGCGGCCGCTGCGGAGCGCCGGTTCGCCTGGCTAGCAAGTCCTGCCCGCCCAGCCGTGTGAGCGCCACCGGGTCTCTCCCGCGGAGCTCGCCTCTGGCGGGGCGGGGGGCTGGCGCCCCGGATGCCTGGGTCCGCGGCGCGGCCGCTCGGCGGCTCTGCGGCAAGCGGGGCGCCCCGTTGACAGAGGCGGGGGGCGAGCCCGGGCTCTCTCCCGGCTCATCCCCCAAGTCCCGGCGCCACAGGTACGGGGAGCGTCGGATCCCCATCAGCAGCCCCGAAGCTCGCCCCACCGTGTGGTACCGGGGACTGGCCACGTGTTTGTACCAGGCTCCCACCGGGTCGAGCAGCAGCAGCAGCCCCAGCAAGCCCAGGGTTTTCCACGCGTTCATGGCGAGAGCAGAACAAACTTCCCCGGCTGCCGCTGGCCACGCGGGGGGGGGGGGGAGACGAGTCTCCCGTGGGCGGCGCGGTCCGCGGGCTCCGGGCGGGAGCTGCCCTTGGAAGAGTCGCTGGGATCTGGGTGGCTCCGGCGCTTGGGGGTCTCTCTTCCCCCCTTGTATAGAGCCACCGAGGGGGCGGGGCAGCCACGCCAGAGTCCCCGCCCCCAGCCAAGGTAACCGCGTGAAATTGACTAACTCGCGTCTCCAGCCGGGCAACCCTCCTGCTGACTCCCCGCGCCTCTCCCAGCCAGCTGGGGGGGGGCAGAACCCCCCAACCCTCCTTCCCCTACACCCAGGAGCCCACCGGGGGGGCTGCCTGCCGGGCGACGGCAGCACGGCTGCGTTATGGCAGCGGAAGGGAAGGGGCGAGAAATCAAACCCAACGCCCCATAAATGCCCACGAAGGAGCCCTGCATACGCACCCCCGACACTTCGGCGGTCCCTGACTCACAGTGAATAAGAACCCAGAGCAGGGCTAAATCGCTGTGATTCTCAGCAAAATTAGTCGTGAGCCCGGGGCTAAATGGGCTTTGATCTAGCTGGTGTCGATGAAATCCCTGCTTTTGTTATCTATCTTTTGCAGAAAGGATGTTGACTTGTAATTATACAAGGATGACACCTCCCCCCCCCCACTTCCACACACGCAAAACTCCCCGACCAGTGCAGTTCGTTTGTCCTTGCAGAACAAAACCTGCTCATGTCCACAAAGGGGCAATACACTATTCATCATTAATAATGCTAAACCTAGACTCCAATCCTGTCTCCTGCAATTCACTAGCAAATATCCTAGCCTAAGGATGCCCAGGAGATCTCAAAGCCCCAAATGCTTACAGAGGTTGGATGCATGGCATTGCTTCGGTGCAGGACAGTCCCAGACTAATTAGTTATAGTTGCAAAGTGATTAGATAGATAGATAGATAGATAATGTGCTGTGCTGTGATTATCTATCCATTGATCATTTTTACATCACATCTTAAAACTCCCTTTCTCCCTATATGAGCAGCTCTCTGACCAAATTATAACTTCAGATTTCCCATTTCATCCTGGGGAGTTGTGGGTGGGGGAGAACAGCCTGGCATTTGTTCAGTTGGAAAGTCTGTTACTTTGCATTCTTTCCACCCTACAGAATCAATCGTAGGGCTGAAAGGGATCCTAGTCCAATGACGGAGATTCCACAATCTCCCCAAGCAATTTATTTCGGTGCTTAACCACCCGGACAGTGAGGAAGTTTTTTCCTAAAGTCCAACTTAAACTGCCCTTGCTGCAATTTAAGCCCATAGTTGCCATCCTCCTGACCCAGAAAATCCAGGCAGACCTGACCTTTCCCGCCCCGTCATCATTTAGCTCCTCTAGAACTATGGATCAGGCAGGCCTGGCCTTACAGATGGGTGACATGGGCGACTGCCCAACGAGCCGTGATCAGGGATGGGGCGCTGTGATCAAGAGACTCCAGAAGGGCTGTGCTCACCGGAGGGGGGGGGGAAGGTGAGGGAAGGGGCTAAAGGGGGCTGGAGGGCAGGAGACAGGCAGCTTGACACCTGCAACTCTGCTGCTGCTCCACCTGCTGCTGCCCTGTCTGCTGATCTGCTGCCCACTGCTGGGGGAGAAGTTCTTAAGGGGCGCCAAAGATGGTCCAGGGCACCATTTTCCCTAAGGCCAGCCCAGGGGTCAGATGTAAATTGGTGTAGCTCCTCAATGGAGCTACACTGATATCCCCTGCCTGAGGATCCGGCCAAGGCCGCTCAGCTCATATCTTCTGTTGTGTGAGCAGCTACTTGGAAGCAAATGCAGACCTATCTTTTGTCCTACAAAACGAGATTCATTCCTGTATATTTCGCCTGCTATGTTGTTACTATAAAAAGGAATGTGTAGCCATGCACACAGACACCACAGCACCCAGCTACGCTGCAAACCTGCAGCCTCATGACCAGGCTTTCTGCTCCGAGAACACTGGCTTCTAGCATTTGGATTAAAGGAGAGTCTCCATTATCTGCCGATACTATTTAGTCTGTTTGTCACTCTCCATCCCAAAGAAGGCCAGACAGTCGCAGACACTTGTCTTGAGACACTCTGATTCAGTGCTGTCTATGCCACTGGGGCACCACCAGCAACAGTGCGAAGGCAGGTACATATTACTGCTGTGAATTTGGTCCAAGCATCCTGTTCCTTATGCAGCCACGTGTCTTACTCTGTTACGCACCCTGTTTATTCAGACAGGATTTCCCAGTCCTTATATGAGTACTGATGCATTTGCATCAGAGCAGGAAACTGATTTCACTTTAGTGACTGCTTCTCCCGTTGGAGTTTGTTCTTTCTAATGTTGCCAAAGTAACAATCCTTTCCTGCAGCCAAGAGAGAAAATTCCAGAGACAGCCAGGCTGTGGTCTGGAGAAGGAGGGTGAGGGATTTGGTGAAAAAGCAAAACGTGGGAGTGAGCCGCAGTGAACTGTAAGAGGACTAGCATGCTGAGCGGCGTGCATGTTCCTTCCGAAACTCTTCCGTGTTCTGCAAAGGTTACGAGTCAGAGACAAAGTGTGCCTGGCATGTGAGAAGGGAATTCTGATCTTTTCCTGAGCACACAAAAATTACATGTGTACATAAGATGAATAAATTTTTAATGAATCAGACTCCAAGAGCCAAGTCCATTCTTGGTATAACTTCATGGAAGCCAGTGGAGGTGCACTCAGGATGAATCTGGGCCTTAGTCTTTAATGGTGGTCACCGATGAAGGTGCAATTTCTGGATATTTAGCCCTTTGAAAGTTATGAATGGCTCCACAGCTTCCATTTTTTAATAGAGCCATTGAATGAATGACATCGGTACTGTACACAATCATGCCTCATCCATCTCTGATCACCAAATATTGGTTCACAATTGGACATGCATTATCAATTTTATTTTATCCAATAAAGAACTCATTATGCTTTCTTCTCCTAACTTTGTCTCAACCTCCAGTCTAGCATGGGGGTTGGCAGTTTATGTTGGTTTGTAATGGTAAGTGGACACAGATTAATAATACCTACCTCTCATATAGCATTTTTCATCAGAAAGTCTCAAAGTGCTTCACAACCTCTAACGTATTTATCCTCACAGCACTCCTGTCAGGTAAAGGAGTGTTGCTATACCTATTTTACAGCTAGGTAACTGAGGCACCAAGACGCTAAATGATTTGCCCACGGCCACACGGGCCAGAGTAAGGACTTGAACCTGGGTGTCCCAGTCCTCGGCTAATGGCCTAATCACCAGCTGATACATTGTATAACCCTATTCCTATTGAGTCATACCTACCTCTGACATATACACGAGGGTCTGTATTTTCCTTACACTTTGGCAGCATTTGTATAGTTTGTTGTGCCAATAAAATCTCATTTCACTTCTCTGCGTGAAAGAGACAAGCTTCTGACCACAGAACTGAAGTGGCCTGAAGAAGAGCTCAGTGTAAGCTTGAAAGCTTGTTTCTTTCACCAACAGAAGTTGGGCCAGTAAAAGATAGTCCCTCACCAACCTTGTTTCGCTAACATAAATGTATTCATCCGGGACAAATGAATGTAGATCATACTGACAGGATGGGGGACTGGATCCTGGGAAGCAGAGACTGAAAAAGATTAGGGGTAGATAATCAGCTGAAAATGAGCTCTCAGTGAATTGCTGTGCCCAAAAGAGCTAATGCGATCCTTGGATGTATAAACTTGGGAATCTTAAGTAGCAGTAGAGCGGTTATTTTACCTCTGTATTTGGCACTGATGTGACTGCTACTAGAATCCTGTGTCTAGTTCTAGTGTTGACAGTCCAAGAAGGATATTGATAAAGTGGGGAAGGTTCAGAGAAGAGTTGCGAGAATGATTAAAGCCTGAGAAAACATGCCTTTAGTGATAGACTGGAGGAGTTCAATCTATTTAACTTAACAAAGATGAGGTTAAGGAGTGACATGATTGCAGTCTATACAGTCTACTTACATGGGGAACAAATATTTGATAATGGGTTTGTCAATCTAGCAGAAAAAGGTATAACACAATCCAAAGGCTGGAAGCCCCAGCCCGGAGCCCCCTCCTACACCCTGAACTCCTCATTTCTGGCTCCACCCCAGAGTCCTCCCCCACCCCCCAGCCAGAGCCCTTCTCCCCTTCTGCACCCCAACCCCAATTTCATGAGAATCCATGACCCGCCATACAATTTCCATACCCAGATGTGGCCCTTGGGTCAAAAAGTTTGCCCAACCCTGTCTGATCAAAATGAATCTGAAAGAGGCATTTGGAAAATAAACCACTGTAGTGTAAAGATAACTTTCTTCCCATTTTTATGATGATGACTCTGGTATTTACTGGGAAGGTTTGCAACTCATCCAAGCATGAAAGAAAAGCAACCAGAGAGGCCAGTCTGACTGCAATGATGGGTTACTCTTATGGTTTGGTTGTTAATGCTCATTTCATACTTGGCACTTTGGTTTCTGCTGTCTGAGGGTTAAGTGTTCTGGTGATTTCTACCATTCGGGCTCCACCAAAGCTCTTCTTGGGAGTATAATGTGGTGATGCAGATGCAAATGTCTTGGATGAAGGAACTTATGTATTCTTATGAGGAACATGTGTTTTAAGCGGTCCTAACAGGATGGTGATACTTTGCTTTTCTCTAGCACCTAACACCCAAAGATCACAAAGCACTTTGCAAGTCTCACAGCAGCCTTGTTATTATTATCCCCATTTTCCAGGCATGACCTCTTCAGACCTCACAAGAGAAGATGTGTCAGGCCTGATTAGTATGTAGATGGCAGACAAGTGAAACCCCAGATGCTGCAGGACATGGTAGTGATTCAGTAGGTATCATTTCTGAGTCAGGATAAGGCTCAGTACTGGTGCGATGCCTCTTCAGATGAGATATACAGCTCAGAATATGAATGACTGGTCATAAAAGCTCCTTTGGCTCTTTTCACAATAGTAGTGTTGGTAAGCATGCTGGCCAAACTAGGACCATTCTGCCTCTCTAAACTCTACCTCCGTCCTAAAAATTTCGTTTGGAGATGGTGTTTTTTACTTCCTCCCCTGGATTTAAACAACGGCCACGTTTTTTCACCTCACACATGATTGTATTTTTTAGTGGTAGAAAACATTATTCCTATATATGTGGTTTGTGAAGTGCTTTGGAATCATGATCATTAACCACCCAGCTTTGGTACATTCCCACGCACATCCCACATGTGAGTTTTCTCGGTGAATCAGAATGAGTGCATTTTGTTAATGGATACATATGAGCCACTTCTTAGTGATTGGAACCCAAACTGGCTAACCCAATCCCTTAGGTACCAAGTTGACAGGTGTCTTAGATAGGTAGTCCTATTTGCCATTTTCCTCGCATCCAGTATGTGTCCTAGTGTAATAAACACAGATTACTCAGTGGTTCCTTTCATCAGTGATTCAGAACTTTCTGATTAAATGCTATTTCCTTGTTCCTCTGAAATAAAGGAGCTATAGCTGATACAAACAAATTATGATTTCAAACTTTGAGGCAACAAGCACCTTGATTTCATTGTAAAGTCTCCTGTGTATTTTGTTGTCTCTAGAGAGAAAGAGGGAGTAATAATAGCTGTCTCGTGATGTTTTAATTCCTCTTATTAGAGTACATTAGGTTGATCACTAAACTCTTAACAAATGTCTAGCTCATCACTAGCTTTACAAAAAGGTCATTGCTGCCCTGAGAGATTTTTCCTCCAGGGTCCGTGAGCATGGAAGTTGAGCAGCAAGCCCCAGTGTCTCCAAAGGATAATAAACCCTCCCAAATTACTCTCCTAATGGAACAAAGAGTGTTATAAATGTCACACAATATAGCAAAAGCACTGGAAACCTTTACGTGAAACAATAGATCCATTAGCACTAAGTTTAAAAAAAACCCAGTCTCATAGGACTTTTGCATGGTTTTATATAGCCTGCTATTGAAAGCCAAATGAACCTGTTTGCTAGCTCAGAAACTCTGGAGCTGATCTCACACCATAGCACGTGGCAATACTAAGAATGTACATGCTTAAAGCACCCTTCATCTGAAGATTTCAAAGCACTTAACAGACAGTAACTCAGCCACACTACACCCATGTAAGGAAGTGTCGCTATCCTCATTTTGCAGATGAGAAAACTGAGGCATAGAGCGGAAACAAATCGAGACAGTCATTGGAGATAGAAACTGAGCCCAGGTAAAGATTCAGGCTTAGGCTCTAACCATCAGACCACACTACCAGGTCATACCACCTGTCCCAACTTTAATGGGGCAGTCCTGCATCTTACAAACTCAGGGCATGAACTTGTAACCCTTACTCACATAAGTAATCCCAACTTAATTTACTTGACTGCAAAGGGACTACTTGCGGGCACATAAAAATTCTCATACTAGATCAGACCTGTGATCCATTTAGTCCAACATCCTGTCTTCAACAGCAGCAGGTAATATATGATTAAGGGTACCCTTAAATATCTCGGGGCTGATGCAATGTCATCATAACGTGATGCTGACATGGCAACTCAATGCCACAGAACCGTGAGGCAAACATCCTGAGACTCTGAGGTACTGATTTTTGTCCTGGAGAAACAAAACAGAACAACAAAGACAAAGATTTAAAAATGCAGGTGAAAGAGCAGAAGGAGATGACGTCAGGTGGATATCTCTAATGCGAGCAAACTTTTCAGCCCCCTCTGTTCCATGATTCAACCTTTCTCCTGGAAACAATTTATAATAATAATGAAAGTGAGTTAACACCTACCTGTACGGAGTGCAGAGTAAATATGGCTCTGACATGATTTCTGTAATGAAGGACCCAGCTGAGAAGCAAACCCTAGGCTTTGACTGCTCTAAGAGCCCTTACCTAAAGCCCACATGGCATCAAACTACTTGCTTATTTAGCTGCAAGGCTTAATTAGTTGAGATCAAATCCTATGCTCAGCTCTCTGCATGTAACTTAATTAATTTCATTAGTTTCAAGAAAGATAACTGAGGACTTGGCTCTAAAGCCACAGTCCTGTAACTGGATCTGCACCGGTAGACCATGTTTTGTGTAGCACAGGGTCTTCTGTGTTGAACTGAGTGACAGATTGGGGCCTATATTTGTAAAACCCTTTGAGATCCTCAAATGGAAGGCAGGCTAGCAGTCCTACATGGTAACAACTATTAAAAAAAACCAGAATTCAGTACACCCAGCTGTATCATAGTAGCAGGAACCAGGGTCATCTCCTCCCTTTGATGCATGTAATTTCTAGTGACATTTAGCAGGAGTCATTTGTGGAGACAATGAAGTCTGGAAAATCGAATGGAAATGGACAAAATCAAGCCCATTCAGAGGCAGCATGGTCTGGTGGACCAGATGGGAAACCAGAAGAGCTGTGTTTTATTCCCAGGTTTATCGGTGACTTGTTATGTGCCCTCAGACACTTTACCTCTTTGGGCCTCAGTATTCCTTTGTGTAAAATAAGGATCAAACGTTTATCACCATTTATAAAGCACTTAGAAACATACAGATGAAAAGTGGTATATGCGAAGTACTATTGTGGACCTGGTTGTTACGACACACACAGTTAAGGTTGAGTTATAGACTCTGTTTCACATCCGTTATTACTAAGGCTGCCACAGAGCCCCGGAATGGCTATCCATTATCTGTCTGACAGGGGAGATCATGTGCTTTCCTTAGAGATCATAGGGATACTCAGACACAAGGCAGTGAGGGAGCTCTTGACACTGAATTGTCTTGCTTTTGCCTGAGTAAGTTAGATCCCTTAATGTCCTTTGAAAGCAGAGCTCCCTCCAAAGGTTGGATTCTGTTCTGGTAACTCACATATTGACTCCTTGACACCTAGAAAGTTCTTCCCCCACACGTGTTCCTGTTTATGGATATTTTCCCCCTATTACCTGCTCTTCTCATGCTCTCTCATCCTCCAACGGGCTGTTGCTAAAGATAAATATTTGTGAATTCCACATAAGGCAACTCTCCTTCCCAGCACGGATCACTCTGCAGACCTTGCTTACACTCCCAACACCCACGCGAAGGACTCGCTTCCGTTTTGTTCTGTTCAGAAAAGTTAGTGCCATCAACTTCTATAAAAAACTCCATCATGTGTTGAGAAAAACACTCTGTATCTCACTGGCTTGATCTAAGAACCTTGGCATAACCTGGAGCACAACTTCAACTCTCGCAAAAAGTGCCGTGTGAACAGGACCTTGATTTAAAGTCTCACTTGAAATTTGGTACCTCTGGCAGCACACCTCCCATAGCGCCACTATGAGGAGCTGTTCAGTGTTGACTCACAGGGAGGAGCAACACCTACTGAACACCAACAACTGTTCCTTGGATATTGTTGAGTTGTCTTTGCAGGACTCCTATCCAATTGCTGCCCAGGCTTTAGCTGTGAGATCTGATGAGATTACAGCCAGAGGTGGCATAGCTACAAACTCTTTATATCCATATAAATATATCCACTAACACACTGAGGGCCAGATCACTATACTACTAAACCCACCGATTAAACTATAACGATGGCAAGGGAAACATTGAAAGAATGATCACTGTTAACAGAAAACTTATTCCCTATTTATTTAGCGTTTGCACATTCGCCGTGCCAAGCTATAGCGTTCTTAGTGGCCAATTAGAGCTCTCGGATCCCACCCACACTCTTTGACAATGTGTATCACTGTTTGCTGTGCTGCAGCTGCAGCTTGGATGGTCTTGAAGACCCCAACAGTGCTGACTGGCGGCACAGAGGCCTCACCCAGTCTGGAATCAGTTAAGAAGGGCCCACTGATGACATGGCAGGTTGAAGCCGGGTGGGCGAGCAGTAGGGTGTGTGATGAGGAACTGATTGGTTTCAGAGTAGTCTTCCTACCATAGATTCTGCTGTCACGTCCTGGCATGGAAGCCTTGACCATAGTGGGTACCATACTGAACAGCTCCTCATTGTGCTGCTAGTGGGAAGTGTGCTGCCGGTGGTACCATATTTCAGGCAACTTTAAATCAAGGTCCTGAGATCTTATTAACTAAATATATCCATTGCACATGTACTGTATCTATCTCAAGTTATAGAAATGAACTTAATCCAAGATGCAACCTTTAAATTTGCACTTCGACAATATTTTCATGCTAAATTATAAATATTTGATCTGTTGCTCTTCTAAACAGGATGGATTTGTTATGTTCATCTGCACAGTTATTAATTATTTCAGAGAACATTGCTGATTAAAGCATTTGCAAGAAGTGTCCTTTTCCTCTGACATTATGTAGTGTTCAGCTAATAAACATGGAAATTAACCAGCGTTAGCATTAGTATTAGCACTATATCTTTGGAGACATATATTTCCTGTTAGCCAAGGCATAAGACTAAATATCAGCTGAATTATTTGCACTGCACATTGAGCATAGTTAAATATGCATAACTGTATTTCCACATGGCATTGATTCATATTGAGTACTAACATCCAGAATCCATTTGTAATTCGTAGGGGAGTAAGAATGACTTCTTTAGGTTACCAGCAAAGAGTGAGTCAGTCCACTCAAAGGACATTATAAACACCTCTTTGCTTTTACACTGTGAAAGAAATTAATCTAAACCAGGGCTCACATATTATAGCAAATCAATTTTTCATAATCATAATGACTCTGAAGTAGGCTTCAGAGAGAACTTTAAATATTGGCTACCTGTAATTTAATTTTCCATCTTGCCATCAATAGGGACTGTGATGGTGCACTCCATATGTTTATGGGAATATGCGTGTGAGTGTGACTATAATGTAACTGGAATATGCTTTATGCAAAAGGTCTCTTGTAAAGTATTACAAAGTTTATAACCCACTGAGTGTGTTCATCCTATTTGTATGTATGTATCATTCTTGTATCTAAAACTAGACATATGAAGTGTGGGCCATTAATGGTGATTTGGAATCTTGATGGACAGACAATGGCTCTGTTTACCTGCAAGCCCCCACTGCATACCTGTGGGCCAGTTCTGGGGACTCATAGGACATGTGAACATGTCACATGATACTGGAATCCATCTTTAATCTGGTGCTTTTCCATTTAGAAGGAGGGGTGGGAACCCAGAGAGAGACAAAGGATTCTTGACTTGTGCCAAAGATGTAATTGGGATGGAACAGAACAAAGTGGGCTGCCAGTTGTGAGAAATCCCCAGTTATCACCTGGGCTGGAACTAACAAGGACTGTACCAGGGGAAAGGATTGAGCCCAGACTATGTACCAGATTTATGTAACACAACATACTGGTAAATGGCAGCTTATTTCCCCTCAACAGACCTGCTCTCTAAACACCTAAAAGAGACTACTTACAGGAATAAGGAATATTTTATATGAGTAAAGTCTGAAGGATCAGGCCTTGGACTCTCCGAAGCCAGCATTCAAAGGCCTGGTTTACATTTAAAAGTTAGAAAGACACAACTACAGCACTCAGGGGTGTGAAAAATTCAGACTCCCGAGGGCAATAGCTATGCCAACCTAGCCCTGGTGTAGGTATGGCTAGGTTGATGAAAGAAATATTCTATCTACTGTTGCTCAGAAAGGTGGATTACCTATGCTGATGGAAAAACCTCTTCCTTCGCTGTAGAAAGTATCTACACTACAGGTCCATAGTGACATAACTGCAGTGTCATAGCTGTGCTGCTATATTGCCCACAGCATAGACATGACCAACGAGTTCTAGATGACTGCAGCAGGCACCAGTTCCTACTGACAGAACGTGAAACCTTTGAGACGAGCTGAAAAGTACGACTAGCGGTTCTGCCCAACTGCTTTGTCACAATGATCATTATGATGAGTAACGTCATTTTAAAGCCTAATTACGAAGGTATATTTATTATCCCACACTTTGCCGTATCACTGGGGTACTTGCGTAATTTCACAGATGAGTGACACTTCAGGCAGCCCATTATTGTCAGCAGCCTCCATCTCATTTCATGCTAATTGCTCTCCAAAATTGGTAGGACGCAGTTTTGACATGAAAACATTTTCAACAGTATCATTAATTTAGGGGGCAAATTTCATGGAGTAATTATAGTTAACATCCTCAGCCATTCCCCATTATCTCCCCCAGCCCCTGCACACTTTAATGCTGATTACCAAAGGCATATATTATCTACTCCTAATTCTGAAGTACCATAAATGGGTCTCTTTAAGCATCTTCAAGGGGAAGGTAAAGGTTACCTGATATATCTAATGGCCTGAGTCGTCAAAATACTTAGTTTTTCTGATGGTCAAAAGACTTAGCCAATTTATACCCCCTCCCCCCAGATATTATTAAATGCTATCAGTGTTGAACTGAAGAAGGACAGTACGTGTAGATTTTCCTTTAGCTCAAGGGTCTGAGTCCTGTACTTTTTGAAGCAGGAGGATCTTAGTTCTATCCCTGCTGCCGCTTTTGCCATGAAGTTTTAAGTAGGCACTACATGCAGCAGAATGATGCCTATCAAGACCTAAGTGACAAAGAGTCCTGTGGCACCTTAAAAACTAACTAAAGTATTGAAGCATAAGCTTTCATGGGCTAATGCCCACTTCGTTGGATGCATGTCACTTCTGCAATTCCAGACTAACACAGCTATCTCTCTGATTCTTGATATCAAGGCCTACATACCCTTGAATTTCTTAAAATACTTTTTAGATAATGCTTTCTTAGCCAAAAGGCCGTTAATTTAATACATACCTTGCTTCTTTCACCTCTGTAGAAAATTTTCTTCCAAGGAAAAGGTCTGTTCTCCAGTTCTTGCAAGTACATAACCCAGTCCCAGTGGGGAACAATATCTTATCTGTATTTGCCCAAATAGTCATGCTATGACATCCCATCGCAATGTAATAATATTAATTTCTTTATATTGTGATGTCATATTTTCACATGGCAATACATTATTGCATACAGCCACAGCAGGCAACATTTACATGCTTCATTGAGTTATCACCGGGCTTTGAAACATTTTTGAATTGTCCGGTGATTGCAGGTGCAGGATGGACCATCTTGCCAATGCCAGGAGAGATGGCAATCCTTGGGTTAATGGGAGTTAGGCACCTGTATGTCAAGTGAGGTGAGGAAGCAGATCTTTGATAATATCCTTTATCCCAAATGAGCTTGATGTTTCATCTGATGATGGCAGAGTAAGAGTTTAAAGCACAGACCTTTGCCCTTTTTTTGAGACTCTGCTTGGAAAGACCCAGGAACAGAAATGATGGGCTCTAAAGAAATCTGCTCCAGTCCACCACAAATGGAAGGATAAGTCAGCCCAAGATGGGTCATCTGAAGGGAACTGGGGAGAAAAAAGGGGTGATCCTGGAAGACTGAAAAATATACCAGTATCTCTCACTTTATACAAAATTCCAAGAAGATTTTATATTTTCAGATTAACACAACCCTCTTCTATTTGTGGTGGACAGTACTCATCTCATCGAGGCCCATAAATGCAACATAGGCCTTTAAAAGATGTGATCAGCCCCCAGTGTGAGGAACACAACCACAAATTTCCCTATTAAAGAAACAGACACATTGATGGTTAATTCTCACTCACATCATTAACTTACCTACCAAAGCCTTCAAACAAAACCTGACTTTATCAAATGTTCTGATTCTGTGTCACTCTTTGTAGCATGTATCAAAACAATCTCTTAGTGGCTCTTCACACTACATAGTTCTTAGGATCTGTAACATTTGGCACTATTGTAAGTAACATATTTTCTATATATTTTTAAATAATATTTAAAACAATATAAAACAATTTAAAAACATTTTAAATTGTTAAAGTATGGACATCCTGTAGATCAGGTTCTCAATCTTTCAGGACGACTGTACCCCTTCCAGAAGTCTGATTTGTTCTGCATACTCCCAGTTTCATCTCACTTAAAAACTACTTGCTTACAAAATTGACAAAAATACAAAAGTGCCACAGCACACTATTACTGTGACTTTATAATTTTTACCATATAATTATAAAATAAATCAACTGGAAAATAAATATTGTACTTACATTTCATTGAATAGCATATGGAGCAGTATAAGCAGTAATTGTCTATAAAAGTTTAGTTTGTACTGACTTTGCTAGTGCTTTTTATGTAGTCTGATATAAAAATAGACAAATATCTAGATGAGTTGATGTATCCCTGGAAGACTTCTGCGTACCCCCATGTTGAGAACCACTGCAGCAGATTATATATGCCAGTCAGGATTCGTATTCAGTATTATATCAGATTGAGAGGCAGGATTGCTGATCTTGTCCATTGTGGGCTAAACATATCCATCAAGTTGCTGTGTTGATCTTTTACAGTACAATGGAATCAAAACTTGTTCCAAAACATAATCATGCTATGTTAACTGGTCATCATGCTACAATGTGGTGAGGATGCTTCCAAAACCATCACCACAGGTTGTGAAAAATATCATTGTGTCATAGACTGAGTGCCATATCTAGTCTCATCAAAAGCTTGAGATACAGGATTTCCTGAGCTTTCCAGGGCTGCTTTGGAACATCTCTGGGGTTTTGGTAGTGCTGGGGTGAATGCCTAACCATCAAAACTGCATTGGATAGAATAAGGGGGCAAAGATGGAGAGTCCAGGAAGGGCAGAGAGTGAATACTCCCCTTTGGACGTATTGGCTGGATTTGCATTACATAGAGAACTGGTCACTTTTCTCATTAAATGTGTTTGATGTCAACATTTTCTCTTCTTTCCAAAGGCAGAGAGAATCCTCAAGGCTGGGTGGGGTCTGGGTGGGAGGTGTCATCTGAGGAGAAAATCCCAAATATTTCACTAGCCCATAGTAGGCAGGGGGCAAGGTGAGTGCCCAGGCTCCGGAGTAAGAAAGGCTGAGGCTGGTTTTTAGGTGTCAACCCCATTCGGCATAAGGCCCTGCGTGTGGCTGTTGCCTCACAGGCCCTGAGGCCAGGCACCAAGAAGGTACAGGTGGCCACCTGTGGGCTCTCCTGGTGCTGGTTGGCCACTCTCAAGCCCTCAGGTTGGTCACCAAGATGAGGGGTCACTTCAGGGGGTAGTTGTCATAGTGATGGTGGGTTTGCACCTCTTGATGGTAAATATTTGATTCCAGCTCTGAAGCCCCCAAGGATTGGGGTGAAATGTCCCTATGAGGAGGACTACAGTTTAGTAGAGGTCAGTCAGCCAGGGATAGAGGGGGCCCTGTCACTCTATAGTCATTCTCTATGGTTACAGAGAGTGATAGGCGTAGACGCTGGGATGGAGGGAGGCGCTCTAGGCTGCGTTTCTATTGTCAGAATGCTGGAGGAGTACCGGGCAGCGAGATTAAGGAGCGGCGACGCTCTAGCCCTATCTCCCTGTCCGCGAAAGGGTGGAGCTGGCGCTCTAAGTGGGGACTCTATGGTTAGGCGAGGCCGGCGCTGGCAGCGGCGTGCTGGGAAAGGTGGAAGGCAGACAGCGCTCTGCGCCGGCATCCCGGATCTCTATGGTTGGAGGAGCGCCAGCCGGGGAGCTGCGTAGGGCTTGGCGCGGCGCTCTAGGCCGGCGGGAGCTCTATGATCCGGGCCGGTTGCTAGGCTGAGCGGGGCCTAGGCCACGGCGTGTCCGGGGCGCCATGGCCGCGTCCCCGGCGGCGGGCCCCCCGGACGGGCTCTGCGTGCTGTGCTGCGGGGAGCTGGAGGTGGTGGCGCTGGGCCGCTGCGACCACCCGATCTGCTACCGCTGCTCGGTGCGGATGCGGGCGCTGTGCGGGGTGCGGTACTGCGCGGTGTGCCGCGAGGAGCTGGGCCAGGTGAGGCCGGTCTGCCGGGGAGAGCCGGGGGAGGGGAGGCAGGAGCTGGCCCGGGGGGGCAGGGGGGGCTGGATGAGAAGGGGGGCGGCCCAGGGGGGGCGGGGAGGCAGGAGCTGGCCCAGGGGCGGACCGGGGGGGGGTGGCTGGATGAGAGGGGGGGGCGGGGAGAGCGCTGGGGGGGGGGGGGAGGCAGGAGCTGGCCCAGGGGAGATGGGGGGGGCGGCCCAGGGGAGATGGGGGGGGCGGCCCGGGGGGGCGGGGAGGCAGGAGCTGGCCCAGGGGAGATGCGGGGGGGGGGGGGAGCTGGATGAGAAGGGGGGCGGCCCGGGGGGGCGGGGAGGGAGGTTGTAGGGTCCCCGGGGCCGGGTCAGGCCGGTGCGTGGCTGTTTTTCCACGTGTCCCCTCTTCCCCGGGTGGGGCGGGTCGGCCTCGCCCGGCCTGGCGAGCGGCGGGGGTCGCTGTAACTCAAGTCGCTGCTTTGGTTTCACGCGGGTTTGGGGTCGTCCAGACGGTGACGTGCCATCGCGCGGTCCAGTTGCTGCTTGAAGCGGGCAGCGTGGGCATGTCTGGGGTGGGGAGTGTCGGGAACCCCGGGGGCTTCCTGCCTCTCGGATCAGACCCCTCAACGCAGGGGCCTTCTTGGAAATCGCCCTGGACTGCACAGTGCCCAGCCCTGCCCAGTCATCGGGACTGGCAAGGACACGGGACCTCCCTCTTCATTGCCATGTGTGCTCTGCCGCTGCTGGCAGGCTGAGCAGCCCCCAATGGGCTGCGGATCTAGCATGGAGCATCCCGCAATGCTAAATATGGTAAAACATGTTCCCATGGAGAAGGGCTAAGTATTATTTATCATTCCAGAGACCATCTGTTTGTTCTAATTGGTGTTTGATGCTGTCACAACTATAAACGCTAATTAATGTAATAAAGAGCAAAGGCTGCCTTGTATAGAGAGGGTGGGGACCCAAACCTACCCTGTTTGTCTGGTAACACCCTAGACACCAAGATACAGACAGCTAATAGTACAAAAGCTGGTTTAGCTTCAGGAAGGGAGGTTTCTCATTCTGTCTCACTAACAAAACCACCTATTTTGGAATTAGTGAGTAGGGATTCAGGGAGTTGTAGGAACCCTGACCATAAAGTTTACTACTCTGTCAGATTGTTAAAGCAAACTTTAATAGAAAAGAGGATTGATGGTGCAGTCCCATACAGTCACACAGCTGTTCTGGACATGGGTTCTACTTCTGTGAGCCACTGAAATACTGAACAAATTTGTTCTGCGGGTCAGACTATGGAGATGATGGATGATAGAATAGTTTATGGCTAAATCAGATGTGTAGCTAGAAATCCTTTCTATTTCATTCACATAGAAAACTTTCTAGTGTCACTGCTGGGTATATTGCCTGGCCTTGAGCTCTGCTCCTAATGATGCAGGTACTGTTCAGGTGCAAAGAGAAAGGTATTGAAAAGCAGGGTATTAAGTGATTGTTTCTCTTCTTTGATTTTTATTTTAAATATTTAAGTAAACCTGCCCTTGTTCTCTAAGTGTTGGTATTAAGGAGACGCTGATAGGTCTGTCTGTCATCTTGCTGGGTTCTTGCTCTGATTTTAAGCTTAGGGGAAGGTGTTTTACATGCTCGCTCTGGACTTGCGCAAGTCTTGTGTTACAAAACATCGTGATGGTGACGTATCTACGTTTACAGCTCCTTCAAATAGGAGGATTCTGCAGTGCTTTCTTTAAAAAGAAAAACCTTATCTGAACTTTATTTAATGTGCTTTTATATGTTGAAATTTACCCCTGCTTTACAAATCAGTATTGCAGACTCCTTCTGCAGTGCGCAAGTGCTGGATCTAGTTATCTAATTGCATAGTCTGAAGTGTCTCTGTGGAGCTTGGAAGGCGAGCAGGAATGTAGCAAGGTGGCAAGCAAGCTTATTTTTTAAACATAAGATAACTTTCTCCCACTCCAGTTCTGCAGTTCATATTTTCACTCATATTTACTCCATATTTATTCTGTTACCTGTCCTCGCTTGTTGTGAGATGTAGTGTATTTTCCATCTACTTTTCTCAGAGTGTCAATATTATGCAAAGAGAAGTGCCTGCAGATATTAAGAATTTAATCTTGGGGGACTGGAAGTGCCAGGGAACTAATCAGCCGTTCATCTGCAGGTTGGAGTTTGAATACAGCCAGGGTTCGTAGTGATCCTCTGATGGCTGGTGACTAATGTGGAATGAGTTAGAAGGATCTTCGTCCAGTTCCCAAAGAAAAATGTTCAGGTCACTTAGAACACTGTAACTAACACTTTTCATGGGTAGTCTTAGTAAACAAGTCAAAAAGATGAATGGAAACTCAACAGCCTTTTTATCTGGAAGAGGAGGTTCTCTGGGTTAGAGTTGAGGCACCTTAATGGCTGGTGGAGAAGCTTGCCCTGGCCTAGTGCTTCCTGTTCTATAAATAAGACTTTAGTTTCCAGAGCTGCCAGCTGTTTTTCAAAAAATTTTAAATGTGAATTTAACATTGTCAGCCTTCAAAATGTTTATTATTTGTGCAGCACTGATGGGAGAGATCTGAGCCATTTAAGGAAGAAGAATTAACACCCTACTTGAATGATTGAAATGGTATTCTAAAAATGAATTGTAGGCGCTAGCAAATGAAGTACAAACAGTTGTTTTTCCCTTGCCAAACGAAGAGCTCCTCCCAAATAAACTGCATTGGTTTTTTTTCAATTGTGCTAATCATTTTAGCAACATGAAGATCTTTTATCAATGTGCGTAAGAGACTAGGAGTTTGTGGAAGCCAGAAATCCATTGTTTGTTAGTTTCTTCCCCCCCCCCCCCACTCTGTAAATTTGTTAACAGTGGTATAGAATGCCATGCCACCTTATTTAAAATCCTATTTAGGGCTATTGATATGTTAATTTTTATCCAGACTACATACATCTTCTGCAGCTCTGTCTTTGTCTTGTTGTACTCTGATGGTTGACGATCTTGTTTTAATCCACATGGAGGGCAACCTGGGTGAGGAAATGCAGCTTGGTAAATATGTAATGAGTCAAGTTCATGTGGTTTTATCCACATGGTAGAATGAGAACAAAGGCAAAGTACATGAATCAGGAGAGTGAATAGATGTAGACAGTCTACATTCACTTAGTGATGAAGTTAAACTAACAGCAGGTGCAAGAGAAATTATTTTTTGACGTTCAACTGCCTGATTCAGAACATAACATTTAAATGAAGGTGGTAGTGGCAAGATCTCCTACAAAGAGGCTTAAAGGGAGTAGAAGGTAACGTTGCTGGGGAAAGTATTTTAGAAAATGGATAAAAGCTTTGTCGCAGTCTGTGGTGGTTTCTGCACGTGTGAATAATCCTCTGGGTCTGCTTCAAGGCCTGGGATAGCAGGAAATTCTGAGAGTCGCCTTTACGTGTTCCCACTCCTGGGAGGTGTTGGCAGTGAAGCTTGGATGGTGGAGCGTCTCCTGCCCCTGCAGGAGGGGTGTCCTCTTCCAGTGGCCTGTGTTCCTTCTAACTACAGTTGGAGACAGCCTGGAACCTCTCATGCTGGCTAAGATTTGTGTGCCTACCTGTCTGCTGTGGTGGTGTGTTTTCTGTTGGTCCTCTTCACGCTGTCTGAGGCTGAATATGATGTTGAGTACCAGTGTGTACAAACATAGTGCATCATAGTGCTTAGGATGAATTGCTTGGCAAAGAAAGAGCCTCTGCTGTAATCTAAGCATGCTTGCAGGGTTAGACCCTATAGTTGTAGACTTATTACTCCTAAGCATCTAATTTCCTGCTGTGGCTTATGGCCACTCTCTAAAGGAGAAGCAAACTGATATATTTCTGTCTTTGCTGAAACCAGCTGGTCTTAGCCATGTGGACAGGGCATTAACCTTTGCAGCTCAGCTTTTGTTCCTTATGCCATCTTTCACCCCTTTGAATTATTTCAAACAATCCTTTTATTGTAATAATACCTGGCTCTCTCATAGCACATTTAATCAGTGGATCTCAAAGCACTTCAGAATTTTTAGTGTATTTAGCCTCACAGTATCCCTGTGAAGTAATACTAGGGCACAAGGAAGCTAATACTAGGACCAAGGTCACACACAGTTTCTGGTGGAGTGCGGAATTGAACCTGGGTCTCCCAAGTCGTTGTCTAGTGGCCTAACTACTGGGCCATCCTTCCTCCCTTATAGTTCATCCAGATATCCTCTTTGTTTTTTAGTGTCTACAGACTTCCTTTTTAGCCCACTTGTTGTACTGTTGTGTGGGGGGGTGGGAAAAATCAGGATAGACTATTGCAGATGAACTGTGCTGAAAAGTAGATCATTGACTGAAAAGAGTGGATCTATAGGTCAGGAGTTCTCCAACTGGGGGTTGTGACCTCAGAGGGTCACGAGCTGTCAGCCTCCACCTCAAACCCCGCTTCCACCCCAGACTTTCACCATTTATAATAGTGTTAAATATTTAAAAAGTGTTCTTCATTTATAAGGGGAGGCTTGTTGTGTGAAAAGGGTCACCAGTTTGGGAATGACGGCATAGGCAGTACAGCTGGGTTGCTTCGTAGAATAGGTCTGTTAGTAGCACAGTGTTTGTGTGTGAACAGGAAAGGCAGCTCCAAAAGTCAATATGACTAAATCTCCTCTGGTGACACACTAATGCAGACTGAAGTGGCAAAAATAATGGTCATAGAATCAACATAGCGTTTGGGGCGGATGAAAGTAGGTTTAAAGATGAACGACGGTGTAGCATATAATGGAGTAAGAAAACAGGCCATACTTGTTTGAGTCATATGCACATTTAGGGATATGTCATGGAGGAGACTGTTTTGGTTAAATGAAATTACTGTGGAGAAGCCAGTAGACTCATAATGATCATACTACATGCACGCGCAGTACCTCAGACCTGCTACTGAGATATTGTGAGGTATTTCATGAACAATAGCAGTCCTAGGGTATGTCTTCACGACGAAATTAGGTCGATTACCTTGCAGTTGATTTTTGGAAGCAGATTGTATAAAGTCGATTTTGTGCGTCCCCACAAAACAGAGGAAGTTGGCAGCGTTCATCCATACTACCGTGGCAAGCGTCGACATACCAAGCGGTGCACTGTGGGTAGCTATCCCACAGTTCCCGGAGTCCCCAGCGGGCACCAGTTTGAGCAATGCACTGTGGGTAGCTATCTCAGTTCCCCCTCCCCTCCTGCAGTGCCCCTCCCGCCGTGAAAGCAACTGCAGACAATTATTTCATGCCCTTTTTCCACACTGACGCCATAGCAGTGCAAGTATGGAGCCTGCTCAGGTCACTGCTGCAGTAATGGCCGTTGTGAACACCTCGTGCATTGTTGTGGACTTTATGTTGTGTCATATCCTAAAGTCGACATTAAGCTGTAGTGCAGACCACCCCCTAGTGTCAACTGAAAAACAATTAGAGATCCAGGGCTGGTCCTCACTACGGGGGGGAGAGGGGGGGGGGGAGGGATCGACAGCAGATATGCAACTTCAGCTACGTGAACCACATAGCTGAAGTTTGTGTATCTGCAGCCAACTTCTACCGTCCTCATGGCGGCAGCAGTCTGCGGTGCACTCCCCCGTCGACTCCAGCTTGCGCCTCCCGGCAAGCTGGGGTTCCGGAGTCGACGGGGGCGCCGCGAGCGATCGATTTCTCGCGTCTTCACAAGACGTGAGAGATCGATCGCTACCTGCCGATCCAGCGGGCGGTGAAGATCAGCCCCTACTGTAACTTGTCTGAATCGGTGCAGGTGATTCTGACTGTTGCATTATTGGTGTGATTCCTTTGTGTTTCTCTGTTTCTTGGCTGGCTGTTTATTAGGGAAAATAATTGTTTCCTTTTTATTGCACTACTGGTTTCTTTGTAAACAGTACGTACATAGGATGCATCTGAATTTACTAATCCTTTAAAAAAATCTTTTAAACATTTTTTTCTTATTGACTTGTTAGCTTGTTTCCTTGATGATACTCCAGCTTATGTCACTGATCACTTGTATCATAAAAGTTCACTGTATTATCTCCCAGCAACACATGGGGAGTGGGTGGGAAAGAGTGTTCAGTATGTCTAGGATTCAGTACACAGTATTTGTAACAAGTGTAGGTTATAATGGTGATCGAGTGTAGACCAAAATAACATACAACTTTATATGTGCTTTCTCTAAGCTTTCCTGTTTGTCTGTAGGTGGTCTTTGGAAGGAAGCTTGCATCCTTTTCAACAATACCAATCAACCAGCTGCAGCATGAGAAGAAATACGACATCTATTTTGCTGATGGAAAAGTTTTTGCACTGTATAGGTAAAACATAGCATTCTCTTCTCTTTCCTAGCATTATCACATTTCCCCTTTTTCCTTTGGGTCATCTGAGCAGCGGCCTTTGATATAGGAAGCACACCTAGGAGATTACCTTGATTATAGTTGTGGTTTTGCCTTACCCAGAAATCAACTGAAGGGTTGTTAGGCTATGTTGAACTTGTTCAGAAAGATGAAGGGAGACAGATTAAAAAGGGGGCCCCAGGCGAGTGTGTACATCAGGTAGTCTGTGGCTTTAATTTGACATCTCTAAAATAATATCTTCTAACAGGAAATGCAAGCTGCCCTTAGGTAAAACAATGCAGACTCAGCTTGTGGAAATTTCATTGCAATGTGTGTGTTTTGTACCATGCTGCAGAATGGAGAAAATTGAACATGTGTGCCTGGAAGTGTCCAAGAGACCTGGGCTGCAAAACAGACACATCCTTAAGGCTGAACTCCTAGGTCTCCAGCGGCTTAATATGTGATTTGTCATTAAAAGTCACTTTTCCGTCTTTCCCACCTGCGGCTGTGAGCAAGATGCTGAGTGACCTCTACTCCTTATATTGCTGCTGTCTCTGTTAGTAAGAACAATATCATCCCCTGATTTATTAATCATGTTTTTTCACAGTGTTTATGAACCAGCCAAGAATGGGGCCTCATTGTATTTCTACAGTGCCTCACACGGAGTAGTAGATGGATTGTAAGTCCCTGTCAAGATGAGCTAATTAGACAATACAGACACTGATGGGGGAAAGGAGTGTAACACAAGCAGAATGAACAATCTGATGGCAGCAAATGTCATGTATGTTCAGTGTTTGGGTTTTTTCTGTGGATTCAGTTAGGACAAGGATCAGCTAAATGGAAAGATAAGAGACGGGACGTGGAAGTTTATAGGGCTGAGGAGTAAATGCAGCCAATGTCTTTTCTTGGAGACTAGTGCAATGCATTCAGCCTTATTCGGTCCAAGGATGGGACTATATAAGTGCATCGGTATTCTTTTATGGCTTGGCATTCGCTGGATTGGGTAGTTGGCTTGGAGGCCTTCTGACTGAGAATGGAAAATGGAAATATGTCGTGGGATTTTGCTATACCAGCTGTCTGAGGAGTTTTCAGATAAGTGAGATATGGTTCCACCGTTCTGCGTGTTCTCAGAAACATGTTGCTTGCTGTCTCCTCTTATTAGTAAATGACTACAAGATAAGTAGGAAATACATTCTGATTAATGAAATACGTTTGCTCTGAGCAGTTGCATTTTGTAATGATGTGTCTGGTTAGAAATGTCACATTTTTTGAAAGCTAAACAGTGAGGAGTTGCTGAGGTTTCTGAATGCCATGAATAGCTGCAGAATGACAGTCAGAAGCTAATCCCAGTAAGCTAGCTGTTCCCTAATAGCCAGACCTGAGTTTCTGCTTCTATCACCTTGGAGAATGGTGCTTTACTCCTTTCCTCTTTCAGTACTAGTGCTCTTCCTTTTCTCCCCCTTACACTCGTATTGAATTAGCTGCAGATGAGGTCACTGTTCCACTATATCAAGTAGATACAATATTGCATGAACTTGTTGCCTATTGAAGAGATTTAACTTGATTGGATTTTAACAAATCACAAATTAAACTACAAACTTCTTACCATTACCTTTGGAGGAAGTTGAGAATAAACCCTTGCATTAGAATCCTCTAACACATTACAGCCTGTTCATACACCATGTACTCTCCTATTGTCATTTTTCAAGCAGTAGCTGAATTGCTCCCCTCCTGAAATTCCAGCTTCCATATACAGTAGACTCTTGATTATCCAGGATGATAGGAAAAAAATTAACTCTGGTTAATAAAATCCCAGATAATCACCATCCATAGAAAATATGGGGAGGGGGGTTGGTTCACCAGCCACCCTGCGCTGAGGGGCGGGGGGTTTGGTTCACTGGCTGCCCTGTGCCCTGGTGGGGTTTTTTGTGTGTGTGTGCTTGGGGCGGCAGAAAAGCCAGAGCCAGCCCTGTGAGTTGCGCATATTTTTTTTGACATCCTGGTTAATCCAATCCTGGATAATCGAGAGTCTACTGTAGTTTACTTCAGTTCTGCTCCTGGAATGATGGAGGGTATCTTTGGAATAAGCAGAATCCTAAGCGCCTTGAGTTAGAAATTGCGGAGACAGCTTTAAAAAAATCCAGAAACACTCCATTGAGGATAAAACCAGTTTTCTTTTCAGTGTAACATTTTTGGAAGTGTAGGGTTTTGGGATAGGATTTGAAATAACCTTGCTAAACCTTCCTTGAACATCTTTGTGTCCTTTAGGAAGCTACTGCAGCATGAGTGCCCTCTGTGTCCAGATGTGCGGCCCTTCAACACCATTGTGGACTTGGAACAGCACATGAGAAAACAGCATGAGCTCTTCTGTTGTAAACTGTGTGTTAAACACCTGAAGGTGAGTCATCACTGACTGTTTTAACACCTGTTTTGCCACACTAGATTCCACTGGAAAGCCGAGTTGTCTCTAATCTTGACAGGTCTTTAATGAAGTCAAAGTAATCCCCGCCCAAGATGAATTTAATACCCTTGGTCTAGACAAGATATATATTGAATATCTATTACCAATTTTTGGACAGTTTGCTTTCAAACAGTTGCATCAAATCAATGCCTAATGTCTTTTGTATATCTATGTATTTTGTTGGTATCCTCAGTTTTATAAGCTCTCTTCCTAGAGAAACAAATTCCATGCCAATAGTGACAAGATATTGGCTAGTGGTCAGCAGTTGGGGACTGAGCCAATGTTTGCGTATAGGCATGGCACCCAGTAGCTGAATGAGGACTGTTACCAAATGCAGAACAGCTGACTCATTTCATTTTACATTTCCCCAACTTGAGTAAGTAGTATACTAAGTGTTTTCAGAAGATGGTTTAGTTTTAAAGACTTCTCCTACAGAGTTTGTAACCCAAACTGCTACGTTGTTAGCACATAAAACAAAATTTACTAGGAGAAAAGTGAAACCGTCTGGTCTGTTTTCATTGTTCCTGATGAGTGAAATGTAAATTAGATTTGAGTTGGAGAGGGACTTGAATTCTTACGCCCATTCACAGAACCACAGATTATTCATAGCTTGAAAGTGGGAAATTGCTTTGACTAGTAACATTGGCCAGTGACCTCAAGATTGGTAGAACCTGATTTATTCCACCAGTAAACTGCGTAACTCTCTATTGACATGAGGTAATTCTTTCTTTAAGATCTTTACACATGAACGTAAGTGGTATTCCCGCAAAGACCTCGCTCGACATCGAATACATGGGGACCCAGACGACACATCTCATCGCGGACATCCCCTTTGTAAATTCTGTGATGAGCGTTATTTAGACAACGACGAGTTATTGAAACACTTGAGACGAGATCACTATTTCTGCCACTTTTGTGATTCAGATGGTGCTCAGGAGTATTACAGGTTTGTGAGAGTGGCTGATTTGGGTCTGTCTCTCTTAATTCAATTAAAGATTTAAATCTTGATGAAAAGGTGGTTGCGTCTGCTTTCAGTCTCAGAATAATTTGTCCAAAGGCACCCAACACAAGATTGCTTTTGATCTTTGTTAGAATTTGCATTGAGGCTGGAATCCTGGGACTGATAGACCCACCTTTTCTCCTGTTCAGCTGCTTGTCTCTTCTGAAGCTAACAGAGACATGCTGTCCTGAAAATGGGATACATGTGTTGCTTAGTGCTATATCAGTGCAAAGGGAGCCATGTAATTTAAAAGTTACATAAAACTGTATATATGAATGAGGCATACTGATCATACTATATGATGTGCAGTGAATTGGCCTTAAATGGTGTGGCAAGAGGCAGTCCCTCTGAACTCAGCAGCAGTCCTCAGTGGCAGACCGGAAATGCTGAGCAGCTGTGGCTACATTTACATTTACTGAAGGAAGTTTGTAAAGAAATATTTAATCAGTGCAGTAGCTGGTCTCTATTTTTGTGTTTAAAATCCATGTATTTATTACTGCTCCCTCACTTTCAGTTTTTAAGTGAATTTGCTAGTACTTAACTCTCATGAGGGACGCGTAAGGGCTTGGCAGGTATCTGAGCCATATTTGGGAAATTAGCCTTTGAGACTTAGGAAGGCACAGTGGATGGTTTAGGATTATTGGATAGACACATTGGACAGATGGATGTTTCTGATAATTTCACTACAAATCATTTTAACTGTTGACATTTAAACTGACATCTTTCGGGCTCCACATTAATGCACTAAGATAAATGGGACAGTTCACATGTGTGAGATCTTGCTCCAGGCTGTCCAAATAGCCCTTCATCCATTTATATACAGTTCATGCTTTGAAGGTTTCTTCACAGTTGAAGGCTAAAAACAAAAATTAGACTCTGGAGTACAGTTCTGTGGCACTTTCTGCTGCATAAGCCCATAATAACCAATGGTCTAAGTTTTATTTTGGGAAAAGTAGGTCTGAATAAAGTTCCTTTTGTGGAAGAGATTTTGTGCAGAGCTAATTTGGCAATGTGAGTGAGGCATTATGCAGTGAATTTGATTTAACTTCTCTGAGATGTGCATTAAACTGTTCTGTCTCTTGACACACACACACAAGTGTGTACAGAAGGTCGTTATTCTAGAGTTTGCAAAACAGAGTGACGATGCTCAGTGTTTTTAAAGAATGAACAATTCTTTTATGTTGTCTGCATTGCTGAACTAACCAGTCAATGTCTGCCCTCTTCCCAGTGATTACGAATACCTTCGCGAACACTTCCGGGAAAAGCACTTCCTTTGTGAAGAGGGACAGTGCAGTACAGAACAGTTCACTCATGCGTTCCGTTCAGAAATAGATTACAAAGCACACAAAACAGCCTGCCACAGCAAAAACAGGGCTGAGGCCAGACAGAACCGACAGATCGATCTTCAGTTCAACTATGCTCCCAGGCACCAACGGAGGAATGAGGGTAGGTCAGACTGGAAAGAATAAGTTGCCAGAAATACCGTCTTATTTCTTAATGCTTTAAAAGGTTTCAGAAACTCGGTGCGTAAGTTGACCATTTGTTGACTGAAAACCCATTACATCCCATTTCAAAATAAGGGGATTATTTTCACAGCTGACTTTTTGATCTACCTTGGAATTGCTTGGGATCCAGGTAATATGAATGAAGGGAATGATAACCATGGTACTCTGAGGGGTATACATGGATATTTTTTACTTTATTGGAAGCTATACATGGAAATCTCTGCACATCAAGATGAAATTTGTCCTAAACTTGAATCACAATCCCATAATATATGGAATGCATTTTAATGCAATAATGATAAAGGCTAGCTGGTTTTATAAAATCATTGGTTGCTGATTGAGAGTCAGGAAAGGTCCTTTTGTGCCAATATATTTTAGCATCTTTCAGGCACCTATGGAGCAGTGCTGTTACATTCCTAGATTAGAAAAACAACTGAGAGAATGATTGCGCATGTCTCCTCATCAGGTGTTGTAGGTGGAGAGGATTTTGAAGAAGTTGACAGATATAACAGGCAAGGACGACCAGGTAGATCAGGACTCCGAGGAGGGCAGCAAAACAGAAGAGGAAGCTGGAGATATAAGAGGTGAGTAACCCAGTGTGCTGTAGAACTTACTGCTGAAGGTGAAATATTTTCTTATTTCTTAAATGACATAAACTTATAGAGTTATAAAGTTTGTGGATGATACCAAGCTGGCTGTGGCTCCATATACTTTGGAGGACAGGATTAAAATTCAAAATGAGCTCGACACACTGGAGAAATGGTCTGAAGTAAACAGGATGAAATTCAATAAGGACAAATGCAAAGTACTCCACTTAGGAAGGAATAAACAGTTGCACAATACAAAATGGGAAATGACTGCCTAGGAAGAAGTACTGTGGAAAGGGATCTAAGGATTTTAGTGGATCACAAGCTAAATATCCGTGCACAGTGTTGCATAAAAAGCAAACATCATTTGGGATGTATCAGCAGGAGTGTTGTAAGCAAGACACAAGTAATTCTTCTGCTTTGCTCTACGCTAATAAGGCCTCAGCTGGAGTATTGTGTCCCGTTCCGGAAAGAGTATTGTGCCACATTTCAGGAAAGATGTAGACAAATTGGAGAAAGTCCAGAGAAGAGCAATAGAAATGATTAAAGGTCTAGAAAACATGTCCTATGAGGGAAGATGGAAAAAATTGGGTTTGTTTATTCTGGAGAAGAGAAGATTGAGAGGGGACATAACAGTTCAGTTTTCAAGTACGTAAAAGATTTACAAGGAGGAGGGTGAAAAATGGTTCTCCTTAACCTGTGAGACAAGGACAAGTAGCAAGGGGCTTAAATTGCAGCAAGAGGGGTTTAGATTGGGCATTACGAAAAATGTCCTAACTGTTATGGTAGATAAGCACTGGAACAAATTGCCCAGGGACATTGTGGAATCTCCATCAGGAGAAGATTTTGTCTAATCTGTTCTTAAACACCTGTCAGGAATGGTCTAGTTATTACTTAGTCTTGCCTTGAATACAGGGGATTGGACAAGATGACCTATTGAGTTCCCTTTTCCAGTCCTACCTCTATGATGGTATTTTGGTGGGAGGGCAGGAGGGAATTGAGGAAACTTTAGTCACATCCTTATCCAAGGAGTTGGTACTGGTTTTCATTAGATGTAGGGGCACTACACGCACACAATTAAACATAAAATTTTGACTCTCTGCACTTGCCAGAGTAGATAATCTTAAGGCTATCCTGAAATCTCCAACATGTGGGTTAGTATAACTGAGAATTTTCTGGCTTTAAGATATTTATTTTCATTCCTGACTTTTCTAAGTAGGATTTTCTGAAGTAACTGACATACCTTTGCAGGCTTAGTGGACCTTTTTAGGTTTGGGCAATCATTAAGTTCCTGTTCTAAGGACTGTGCTTTTTTTTATTAAACTAACAGATCTCTGGTTGGCCTGTGCTTTGGAAAAAGAAGAGGGTTGAGTATTAAAATTAAATGGCACTTTGTCTCTTTTCATCCACACAGTATCTAAGAGCTTTATACCTACTGTATGTCTATTTTTCTTTCTTGCTGGGCAGTCAGTGGTGCATTCATTACCGGTAACTTCACTGGGAAAATCCATCTCCAAGCACCATATACATTGGTGTGTCGCATGTGGATCTTGCATGTGTTGGAAGTTCATGATGAACCATATTACACTGAGTTTACTTGGATTAACAAATGAGGTTTTCCTACCTTGAAAATGAATGTGACAGACTAGTGTTCCTGTGCATCTCTGATATTCTGGTTCCTGCTGTACTTAGATATTGGTTATCACCGTACATGGAATTTAAAAGTCTGGTGAATAAATGTTGCCTGTTTCACCAGAGCCTGAACTTGAATGTAGTATGAATTAAGTTGAGTTTCAGTTGCAAACTTTCCCAGCAGGTGGCAGCATAAGGCAGTTGATATAAAATACTTTGAATGTAAAATTTAAAGGTGAGAGTTGGAGTGAGAAACAAAGGGGCTTAAAAGTCCTTTCTGTTAAACCTAAAAAATCTCTCCCGTCCTGTAGGGAAGAAGAAGACCGAGATATTGCAGCCGCAGTCAGGGCATCAGTAGCAGCAAAACGGCAAGAAGAAAAGAAACAGGTGGAGGATAAAGAGGATGGCAGTCGAGGTAAAAAAGAAGAATTGCGGGATCCAGAAGTGTCCAACACTAAGCGAGTGCCAAAGCCTTCATATGAAGCCACAGGTTGGTTGTGTGCATGTTCTGAGGGCTGTAGAGGATTCCAACAGGCATGGGCAAAGGTGTGAATGGTTACAGAATGCATGGCAAAGAATTGATTTTGGCCATTAAAGAGGCCAGCGCAGCTAGCCTGCCTTGAACGGTATCTGAACGTAATTCATTCCTCTGGGGTTCTGTCAGTGTGTTCATATTTAAAACTGATCTGGGCAGAAATACTTGAACAACCAAAATAATCAAACCAAAGTGTGCACAGCATCCTGATTTGGCGTACAAACACTGGTAGGTGTAGATTGCGTTCCTCTCCAAGTTGGATGTCTTCCTCAGGGTGAAGAAGTTAATTTCCAATATTCATGTAAACTTGCTAGAATCGGAAAGCTAAGGCCTGCCATGTGGTACTTTGTCAAGTGAGGTCATTTTGAGCTTTTAAATATCGTATACTAAGTGCTGGTGTGTTAATGTCATTCTGTAACCTAAGTGTGAAGCATTCCTGTTACGAGTCTTCAGTGTATTTTATGATGCTGTATGGCATTAACATCTCTCTTTATTTGGAGCCAAGAATCAAACCTGACGTTCATAAACCAGTGACTTAGTGTTACTCTTCTTGGCTATAGTTTAATGTGCTGCAAGTTAAACCCAGGTGATGGGGAAACAGCAGCAAATGTAGTTATCAGAATGCAAAAGTGCATTTTTACGTTAGTTTAAAAGTGCACGTCCATTTTTCTGAATTAGAATATCACAGTTAACAGTTTGGTAAAGTACCAAAACCGGATTTTGTTATGGTGTCCTGATGCTCGTTGATAGTTTCCAGGAGGAAATGAATGGATTTTAGTTAAGATTATTTCTTTCGTCTTTTTGTCAAAGTTCCAAAAGAAGCAGCTGCTAATGGTGCTTTAAGCCAAGATGACTTTCCAGCGATTGGCTCAGCAGCAGGGCCCTTGCAACGGTAAGTTTGTGCAACATCATAGCAAAGAGAAGGCTGGTTTATAAGCTCACTTGGGTTCCGAGTTTGGCAGATAATCGTTAAGTTATTTCTGATAAATTACTCCCCCTTACCTCAAATCTAAGGCAGTGTCCAAGTGCAGGCCCAGACAATGTGCTGCCGAAGTCCCACTAGACTTGCAGTGTGACATCTCATGGGAAGCCTATTTGTAACCCATGACCTATTTATGTAAGCACACTTGCATTTTAATTTTACCCACAATTACCCGTGAGTCTCCATGCCTCCAGTCTAAGCGATAGTGTTTTTGAGGGAAAACTGCAGTTAGATGTTGAACTCTTCTGCCCAGTGGATCCGTGCCGCCTCTGTGCTGACCTTGTGACCGCTGTACACAGCGTTGTTTTCCCTTCCCACAGCTCTGCTCAGCCAGCATCAGTGAAGCTGAAGGAAGAAGACTTCCCAAGCCTTTCCTCCTCTGCAGCACCCACCATCGCTTCTGGGGTGTCTTTAACATACACAGTTGCTGCCAAGAAAACAGCCTTTCAAGAGGAGGACTTTCCGGCTTTGGTGTCCAAAATGAGGCCGAATGCTAGAACAGTGTCGAACATCACATCGGCATGGAGCAACAGTTCCAATAAAAGCGCCGTTAAAGCCGTCACTTCCCTCAGCTCCAGTTCAAACCATCTGGCCAAAAAACCAGCCCCCTCCAACAGCAATAAAGGAAGCAGGAAGAGCAGTAAACTCTCGCTGTCAGATGACGAAGACAGTGGCAGTGGCCTGACGACTCAGGAGATCAGAAATACCCCGACAATGTTTGATGTCTCCTCCTTGCTGGCAGCTTCCACCTCACAGACTTTTACTAAAGTGAGCAAGAAAAAGAAGATGGGAGTTGAGAAGCAAAGAGCATCCTCCCCCCAGCTGCCAGAGGAGACCTTGCCTCCTCCATCGGCTTTGGAAAAACTAGCAGCAGCTGAGCAGACTCCAAGTGCCGCTGCAAATCTTCACCTCTCTGACAGATCCGCAGCTGTCATGAATGGTCACTTGGACAAATTAGCAGCAATTTGTAATGCATCCAAAGAGCCACCTGGCCTTAAAAAGCCTCCAGTGACTGACCAATGCCCTTTATCTCAGGAAGACTTCCCAGCGCTCGGGAGCTCGGGACCATCTAGAATGCCACCACCAGGTAACCCCTGCAAAAAGTCAGTCCATTTTGACTAGCTCAAATAAATGGGGTTTGTGAAATGCGCAAGAGCGAGGAGTGGCTTCTATGGGGAGCCAAAATGATTCTTCAAATGGGAACAGTTTCCTGTAGCGCGCAGGGCTAGAGGGTAAAGTAGAAACATTTTAGCCCCGCAAGCTGCCTTGAGGAGTCTGAACTCCTCCCCTGTGGCCCCATCTTGATGAAATTCCATTGAAACGTTGGGCCAGAGCTTCTGTGTTCTGTCTGGCTTGTAGGGTAACTTGTAGATAAGCAGCCAGCCTCTGAACACTCCTGCTTGTCTACTGAGTAATACCAGGTATACCTGGGTGCTTGGGTATTCCAAGGGCTAGTTTGGAAGCACCTTTGTGGAGGGACAGTCTGTCTTCCTACTGTGTGTGAACAGTATCTAGGAGCACGCTGACAGTATCAGTAAGAAACACACGTTGGCTTGATCTGTCCGTTACTCTAGTTTTACACGGATGTAATGCCTTGGCTTTTAGTGGTGCTATGATGGGTGTAACTGAAGTAACACAATAGTGAATCAAGCTCCTAGAATTGTGTAGTTTAATGTAGCCTGTGTGTAGAGCTAATAGGGCAGTTCACTCATAAACAGCCTTCCTAGTGGGAAATTCATGCTGAGAGCTCTCCCAGAGCAAAAGAATGACCTAAACAGCAGGGAAGAATCTGCGCTTTGCAGGAAAGTATCACGGAGAGGTTGAGAGCTGGTTGCAGTAGTTCAGTGTCTCTCGGACACCCAATGCAGCACATTGCAGTGGCATCTCATGAAGGTGGCAACACATCAACCCTCGGTGGTAGAGCTCTCTGTTGTGTAACCCCAGTTGGCAGCCTGCCGGAAAATGTCGGTTGTGTGGTTCAGGTGGAGTAAAGCTGTGACCTTGCCATTTGCTCCATTCTGTAAAAATGTGTGTTCCACCAATGCATGTTCGTACTTCACTTGCTGTTGGAAGCGGTAAAACAATAGTTGGGGCTTGAACTCTGTGTCAGAAGAACAGCCGGTTTGTAGCATCTCTTGATCGAACTAGAATCAGTGGCCTGTAAAACAGCAGATTAACCTCTTAATTTGAATTGTCTTCAGATACATTGGTACCTGTTTAGCTGTTTGGGTCTTATAAATGGTAACATCATCTCTGCAGACTTTTGAGGGAAGGGAAGGAGTGGATCTGAGAGATGATTGGCTGCGTAGCATAGACAGTGCACTAACCTCCTCCCCATTCTGTGCTATTTTAATCTAGGCTTTATCTCTGTGGGGCTCTTAAAGAGTCCCCCTCCGCCTCCGGGGCTGTCCGTGCCTGTTAGTAAACCACCTCCAGGTTTTACTGTTATTCCATCTACCAGCGTCTCTGATCCTGTCACCACATCTCTGAACGAGTAAGTAAAAGTGCTTAGAGAATTCACATTAGTCTACATACAGTCTGTGTTGCAATTCCCCAATGTAGGGCTTCTTAATACTGCATGTGGCTTTGGGGCAATTAGCCTGAATAGGTGAGGTTTGAGAGGCCAGCAGTATACGAAAGTAAGGACCTGATTCAGATCTCTGTTGTAGGATCTGTGAGTCAGATTCCTGGTGATGTGTAGATAGGTATGAATCTGAGCAAGTCTAAACAGATGTAACATGTCTGTTTTGGGCCGGGGGACCGGCTCAGACTCCCTCATATTTGTCCCTAAACCTGCAGCCAGAAATCCTTAGAAACCTTGCATAGTGACTCCATCTCACCAAGGGAAGCATGACTTACTGTTAAAGAGAGCTGCTCACTTCTAGTGTTGCACAAACGTATGAAAGTTCCTTGCATAAGACACCCACACCCCTAGTTTGTAAACACCAAGCTGAATTGGAAAGTGGGGTTTTAATTACCTGGGATTTGTGGAGTTTCCAGCTAATGTCACCATGCTGTTTACATAACTTGGGCAGTAGGTTGGGTTATGATAGTAGACCAGGAACCTTTTTCCATTCTGCTTCCATATTGGTGTATCAGAATCCTTATTGCTGGAGCAAGAAGCATAGTCTTCAATTTGCCTCAACTCTAGTAATTGCAATATGCTGCTACCTTGTAATAGATCATGACTCACTTACTAGAAAGAAATATTTGTCTGCATATGGAACTTGCTTTGCGGGGGGAATTTACAAAGTAGCCTCTAAATGCCACTCTTGGTTCTGATCCTTTCCAAGGTTGGTCTCTTTGGCCAAGTCTGCAGTGGGATGAGAGAATGGGCAGGGTTTTTTTTTGTTTTCCATTAAAATTGCTAACATGAGATGTCTGCATGAGAAGGACAGTTATCTCCTGTTGTAAATAGCGTCCCTTTGGTCCCCGTATGCACAAGGCCTTTGTGACTTGCATCAGTTAGCTAACAGTGTATGAAGTGTGTTTCAGATCAGGCTGGTTTGGATCAAGACGAGATTAACCTTGCATTTTAAGTGTTCTCCCCATCCAGGAAGAACTGGGAGCAGGCACCCTAATCCTGAGGTGATGCCATTCCAGCATCCCCGGGGGATGGGTGCAGGTTGCCAGTGGGAGTTTCGTGTATAATTGGGTGAAGCAGTAGCATTCCCTGTGGTGGGAGATTGGCAAGGGCCCTTGTAACAAATCTAAGACATTTTTCAGTCTCTTTCCATTGCATGGAGTGTGAATTTGCTTTCTTTCCAAATGCAGGCCAAAACCCTGTCGAGGAACTTACTTGATACCTGAACATTTTCAGCAAAGGAACATTCAATTAATACAGTCTATAAAGGAATTCCTTCAAAGTGATGAGTCTAGATTCAATAAATTTAAAACTCATTCTGGACAGTTCAGACAGGTAAGTAGTGAAACCCTTTGAAATATTTGATGTCCTAATTGGTTGTCAGCTCATTGAGGCAACAAATGAACAGTGAGGTTGAGTGGTTAGAGGTACGGAGGGATGAATTTCACCTCGGTCAGTAGAGTTTCTTTTGTTGCTAATTGTCCTGATTCTCTTTTTAACTAAAGGGGCTAATTTCTGCAGCAGAGTATTACCAAAGCTGCCGAGAGCTGCTTGGAGAGAACTTCACGAAAATCTTTAATGAGTTATTGGTGTTGTTGCCAGACACGGCGAAGCAGCAAGAACTGCTTTCTGCTCACAATGACTTCCGAGTCCAGGAGAAACAAGGCTCAAACAAACCCAAAAAGAACAAAAAGAATGTCTGGCAAATGGACCCTGCTTCTGACCTGGACTGTTGCATCTGCCCAACATGTCAGCAAGTGATGACTCAGCAGGACATGGCCTCCCACAAAGCTTTGCATATTGAGGATGAAGAATTCCCTTCTTTACAAGCAATCAGCAGAATCATCAGTTAGCTTTCACAAAGACCAATAAAACAGTCTCAATCTTAAATGTGCACTTTTTTGGAACGAGGTTTGACAGTGTAGTGCGGCCAACTCTGCGGGCCCGTGGAGCAGTCTTACACAGGTTAGCACTGGGAGGTTCTGGGCAACTCTGCCTAAAGTGCTGTGTAAAGGGATCACTAGACTACACCTGTATCTAATTAACACCCAAAATGTTAGCTTCCTAAACACCTGATTAGAAACAGGCGACTACTGCAGGTTCATCAGACAAGTGGCCACCTTCCACCTTGCAAGACACTACAGTTAAAGGATGGAAATGTATAATTGTTAATGGTGGAAACAGCTCTACAGTGGTTTCCTTAATAGTCTGGTTACAGCTAATATTCAGAGTGCGGGAGGTAATTGGTGCAGAGTTGGGGGGAGAGATGGAAGCTGCTACATTGGTGAATAAGACCATTAAAATGTATGCTGTAAACACCTAGCTGTTTATATAGCAAAGAATATTCCTGGCTAAAAGCTGAACTACTACTACTACTACTACTTGAACTGGACTGATCTTTCTCTATGATTAATTGAATTTGGGATTTGAAGTTGCCTCTGACTTTCTATGGAATTGTGTTCTTTAAAGAAACTTATTTTGTAGTACTGCATGTAGTAAAGTAGTGTTCAAAGCTTTCTTCTCATCAAAGGGCATTTTGTTCACCATAAGTTTATTTTAACAGCTGCCATTTTGGATGTGTTAATGGTGTTAGCACAAAACAACCGGCATATTGGAGCATGAAATGCTGCTGGCCGCTGACCATTCTGTTGTTCTGCAGTGCCTTGAAGTGCATTTATCTGTTTACAGTGGTCTGCACTGAAGAGAAGCTGTTAAGAATTGTAGGAGTGTTTTACTTCCTGGGACTCCCTTGGTGACAACAGTCTGGAGGAGCTTTGCTCCTACCACTTGGCATTTATAAATCCCAATTGGAGGGCTGGGGGGGCATCTGTTAATCATCTGAAGCAACTCCTCCAGCAGCAGCTTTAACTCGAGGGAGTGTCAAGCTTTCCTGCGGTGCACTTCCATAGCTGTAGCCTCTTAGTGTCTGATACACACCAATCATGGCAGACCATGTTTAATTTTTAACACATAGGAATAGAAATGAAAAGGAAGTTTTGAGCGGCAAGACAGTTTTTTTTATTTAAGCGGCACTTGTATGAAACTGAGCTTAAGCTGTTGAAGCATTAGTCTTGGCTACATTAATTAATTATCTTTTGCCTTCTCTTTTGTTATTGATTTTGCTTGATGCCAGAGTGCACTATCTGTGGGTTATTTGTTTTCATATAACTCAGGATATGTTTGAATGTCTGATCTTGTACCATTATTCATAGGGCCAGGCTATATCCCTTGAAATGGAGAAGAAAAATGATTTTCTAAGGGGTGTATCTTCTTGCATGCTTGTGTATATTATGCATGTATACATAGCAAAGGTTAATGTTTTCAAATTATTGTTTCTAAGTTTTAAATCTCTATTTCCCATGCAATGGAGATTAGTATTTTTACATTGGTCATGCTACCACAATTTAAAAGTAATCTTACTATGAAAGCATTTACATGCTTATCTGTTAGCTGCCCATAACACTTTTATAAGCAATTGACCCATGATGTAAACTGTTTCCCCCCTTGTCGCCTAATTTGGTTTGGAAAGTTCAGAGGTGATGAAATGCATATTCTTTGAAAGAGCATCTTCTGTCTTCCTTTTATTTTCATTTAGTTTCTTCTGTGCTATCAAACAGTTACCTAGACCCCAGCTAGGGGATTGAGAACTTGAAGTGACCCATCTATCTAGCCTGATGCAGGTTCATTGTTCCAAGTGCTCATATAATTAAATAAAGTATTATTGGAGTTTTCAGGCCACTTCTATTACTTTTTAAATCTTTATTGAAAATAAGTTGCAGTTGGTACACGGACACTGAAAATACACAATCACAGATTGTTCTTTCAAAAGATCAATACAAAAATTGTAAACATTTTTATTTACTCCCATACACAGTCCACTCTATACTACAATGCAGGTAGGGTTACTGACAACTGCAACTCTTTGAAGCGGTCTGCTTGTAAAGAGGTATCTGCAAAAAATTAAATTCGCAAACCACATTTGGTATCAGTTTGATATTAAAAACTATTAACGAATCTGAGGTTTAAATGCATATTGCAACAAAATACAGGCAGCTAAATTTGGGCTTCAAGTTGATACATTAAAAGGCCTTCGTTAAAGCCTCATTTGTGAGGCTGTTTTGTTACACGAATGGCCCCAAGAAGCACTGTTAAAGTACCATGAATAAATGTATAATGGAAATGGGCTAACAGGCTCCCTGCATGCACGCGCACACACACACACACACTGTAGAAAAAAGGCCCAAAAGTGAGTTTTTGAAATTTAAGGTAGTTCTATATAAAAGAAATACTGATGCCATGGAAATGACTTAGTGATAAATGATGTCCTTAAAAGTTAGCCTGTATCACACCTGCAGCATGTAGAACTGAAATGTAATCTGCAAACACGACCTTTTTGATTTGTGGTCGGAGAGACGAGGGAGCGTGAATTACTAGGAATGCAAACCTGAGGGAAAAATAGGAAATGTACATGCTAGAATAGTAAGTGCTAAGTATTAACATGAACTGATCTTCAACATAGCTGTGAAGTAGGGGAAGTACTATGTGCACTTTACAAGCCAGGAAACTGGCCTACTTCAAAGCATCTGCGCAAAAAGCAAAACTTAACTTTGGTGGTGATGACATTACTGACACGGACCACATTCCATACTTATTTTAAAGAAATTTTGTTATGGACAAAGGAAAAAAAACAAACTTTCCTACTGAACCTCAGTTTGTCAGGTCATCTTTACTGAATGGGAATAACAAAAAGGTAGGAAATGATACTTTTTCCTCAGTGAGACATTGCCAATATACAGCTGTTCTTTCAACCCTACAATATTGAACATGCAAAAACAACAATGAAGCTTACACAAAAGCACGCTGTTTGCTTGTTAACCTCGGTGTTGAGATGTATCTCTGGTGCTGCACCAAGATCCTGTATGAAGGCTATTTCTATAGAACAACTCTCCAGCAAGGCATAGGTGATTTATTTTTTTTTAAACTCTATTCTTTACACCCAAACTTCATGCTAACACTAATGCAGAAGCTTTCAGCAGACTAGCCTGAGAGCAGCATAAACTGGCCCTCTGTATGGTAAATTATCTACTGGGCTTTTGGAGCTCTCTAGGGAACACGATGCAGTATATATTTAAACAGCATAGGGAGAGCGACTGGCATGACACTCAAATTCACAGCAAAATCCTGGCATGCTTATAAAATTTGATCTGGATCGTTACAAGAAAAGCAGCTACTATCTATCGAACCACAGTGAATATACAACAGAAAAATTGGGAAGAGAAAGGGGTGATCTGAATCAGTAATATGTGAACCCCAAAATTATGTACTACAATTACTACACCGACACCTAGTAATTTCCTAACCATAGTCCATAAGAATCTATTTAATTACATCTGTATCTTTGTACACTAGTCTACTTCACAAGTCACTGACATAAGATGTGCTACCACAACAGTTAATAAACAGCACTATTAACACTTAAGATGGCTACGGGGGACACCTTAGAATCTTGCAAACTGCTTGGAAACAGGATTTAATGCAAGTGGTAGGCACGTCTCATTACAGGCTGCAGTGAGGTCAGATGTCTTATGCTACCTTTAAGCATATTGGTTAATTCAGAAGTTTCTTTAACAACTACTAATCTAGGCTACTACCCAGTAAAATAGAGTTAAACAGGAAGTTCACCATGCCGGCAAACAAGCCAGAACATTTCTCTCTCAAAAGTTTTGTAAATACTGTTTCCAAGGCAGGTGTGACTTGCGCATTTCAATACAACATTAATTACAGGTCTCTGACATGACTGGCTAAAACAGTCTCGTGGGGCCAAGCATAATTCATCACTGTTGCCTAGATGGGGCAGCAAGTGTGCAATGACTACCCCTGTGTCCACACTGCTTTCCCAACACTACAGGCAGATCTGCTTTGAGTCCATTGAGGCAGGAGCATGGCACTTGCTTTTATTCTCTTAAGCACCATTACAGCGGGGAGGGGAATAAGTGGGGGACAGGGAAGGGTTTCAGCAATAGAGTGAGCAGGGCAGGCCCTCCTTCAGCTGCTGTAGTCTAACCTTGCACTGACTGAGGTTATAGCTTTGTACACCTCTGATTCTAAGCCGGTAGCAATCTGCACTTTCCTGCCACCACTAAAACTTCCCTGGTGCCCGGTGCTTAATCCACCTCCCCAAAGTAGCCAGTTTCCTGAAGGGGCGGAAGGGTCCCATTAAAAGTGGCATTAAACATCGTGACTATTTGAGCGAAGATTGGAAAACGAAACGTGGCCGTAAGGCGAGCAGTGGTACCTTTGATTGTGAAGTTAATGCCTGCAGGTGTTAAGTTACAGCCACCGTTTTCTCTGTTCCTCAAGCAATACTTTAGGGTTGCTGCCCTCAAGGCCAGTCATTATTGGTGTGTCTGTGTGCAGCTATATATTTTTTTGCATTGACTCTATTCTTGTACGGACCTCGGCGGAAATCCCTTGAGTGTTCCATTTGGGGAGGAAAAAAATGAGACAATGCAATGTAGGCCTCAGGTGCTCACATTCATATTGTAATATTTAGCACACTTACACCACTGGTCAGGACAGTTCTAGCCGTCAGACAGAACTTAGTTCTTTACAGTTACAAGGAAACTCTGGAACAGGTATATAGTTAGAAAAAATACAATGTACTGAACAAACATTATCTCACGTACAATCAATTTAAGTAAACATTTAAATTGATTATAATTTTGCTAAAATATTAACACAAGTGTTTTGTGCTGCTAAATTTTCAGTGTTCCCTCTAAGGAAAATATTGCTACAGCTCTACTGTACCCTGTATGAAAATAATTTGATATTTTTTTCCTCCAGCAAAACTGATTTGGTAGAGAATCACAATGGTCAGATAATCAACTTAGGTGTATAATGGTGGATTCAGGTGTTCTTTGTCCTCTTAATGTGAGGATCCCTTGGTGCGTTCCTGTCAACTGCAACCTTCCCTATAATGCATTTGCCTGTTGCATCTCCCTGCTTCAGGCCAGCAGGAGATGCCTGGCTAAAGAAGAGCAGCAGTCTGTCTTGTCCAGCTCCTTTGCTGTTTGGGACAGGAATCCCTTGGCCATAGGACTGAGTGATGCAAAAATGCTCAGGCGTTTGGAACGTCAGATTGGGTGCAAATTCATCTCAAAGCAGCGCCAAAAATGACTGAAGCTAACCAGGGAGAAGTTTTTAGTTTGGTCACTGTAATGTGAAAACCCTGTTTAATAGTCTAGACACTGGCAGCGAAGCGTGCCTCTTTCAGGTGCAGTAAATGGGACTTTCACTGAACATGCACATTTTAATCCTTTCTGAACAGTCAGGAGCTCAAGTAACTCTGTTTTGTCAGTGGCAGAAACTGCTTAGGACTGGGTGTCACTTAAGGAATGTGTTTATTTTCAATTTAAATAGCTGTTGAAATGAGCCACATTCATGATGACAAAATGGTTTTTTACTACAGAAAGTCATTTTAACTAGTTGCTCATCACGAGGCCAGAAGCCCTCAGACCTTTCAACTGCCTCATTAACACACATATTTTGCACACACGAAATGTAGTTTTGAACCGGCTCTCGTTAAAAAAAAATAATTAACCAAATATAATTGATCCAGATTAGCAATGGATGATCTTAAACAGAGCAAAGCTCCCATCAACATTTAACTCTCCAGATATATCTGCTATCCTTGAAGTTTGTCCTCCGAGAGAAAATGCCACAAAACCACCACCACTGGTCAGATGGATAACCTGGGAATGTAATCTGAGTCAGAGTATTCTGGGTTAGACTATCTACTGGATTTTGTATGGTTTACATTCACTTGATTCTAATAAGCTGATCATTTTGCAAATGATAGCTAAAATTCAAGCATTTTCATATTAACTCACTTTGTTAATTCTCTCACATTAATTGAAGATATGGGTCATGGTTTACTCTTCATTTACTGCTCACGCTATCCACCTGGATGGTTTTTCAGTCTTGCTTTATAACATCTGAATGGCTTACATATTTTTAGCGGTTGCAATGTAACATATTCACACCTGAATTTATTTGCTTCTGTTAATGGCAGATGGTGGCACTTGCCAATATCAAAATAAAGGCCATGATTTCCATTTGATTAGATTTAAAGTTGAGTCACTGTGTTTTAACACACCCACACCACTTGTGTTGGCAACTTTAAATCAGCGAGTAAATAACTGTTCAGTATCACTGGTAGCAACCCATTGTAAATTTGCAAACGGTTTAGTATGACAAACTTTACGTTGGCGTTGAATTGTAACATACCATATTTCCCACTAATAAGTGGTCTTTCCAATTAGCAGACAATCATTTGCAGAATTGTTTTCTAAACCAAGCTGAGAACAGTAATTTTTAATATCCTAAACAGATACAATGTTGAAGCAGCTAAGAGATTTGATTATTCAACATTTTTTTAAAAAAGCTAAAGTTTGCAACAGCTGTTCAGTTTTTTTGTACAGTAAATATATACAAATCAGAACCAACACAAAGATTATTCTTTTTTCTTTTTAAATTTGGCACTTTCCATAGACTCTACTCTACATAGATCTGCAGCACAAGAAAGCCCTGTAGTGGCTTCTTGCAGTGCGAAGGTATGAGGCTAGACTGAACGGGAGCTGTGTGCACAGCCCCCGGTTCATCAAAATGAGAACAATCCTGTTAGCTCTGGAAGAACGAAATAACCATCAACTCATCAGCTATTGTGTTTTCTAACAGGAGAATTATTGTCTACTTTCCCAGGTGCTCAGCAAAATTCAATGCTAATGTTTGGCATTCAAACAAGCCAAAGAGAATTGTGGTGGTGTTTTTGTGGTTGCCATGTGTATTTTGTGTAGTAGCAACCTTTCTTCTGTTTCAAACTTAGAGGGAACACTGCTTTTATAAAAAAAACCCTTAGACAAGAACCAATACTACTGTACAGAATTCACTGCACAACTAGCTAATAGTAAGTTACCCAGCACTGACTTGCCACATTAAGGAAATGGTACTTAATACACTTGCAATCAACCAGTTAACTGTACTGCACCATGAGGACACTTGGTCTATTTTTACGTGACCGTGCTGAGCCCTCCGTCCTTTAGTAAGTTGGCACCTGGTAACCTTTTGGGCTGGTGTCTATGGTCTCAGTAAATGGTGGGCTCTGATAGGTTTCCGTGCTTTCGATGCCACTGCCAGTGGTATATCCGGGGTATCCTGTATTGGGGTCAGTGGGAAACTGATCCGTGGCAAAAAGAGACATGTCAGTCCCCAGGTGGTATCTCTGCATGGCCATCACCGTCAGGGCAACCTTTAATGAGGATTTGGGAGTTCAGAGTTAGTGAAGGAATCAGCGGTTCAGGACACGGTGTTCCTAGTGCCCACCCTCGTCTGCCTGTTCCTCACCTTACACAGGAGCCTGTGTGCCTTCTCCCACCCGGGCCCCTACACGTGGTACCATCAGCCCCACCCTACCAGGCCTACATCCAAAGGCCACTTCCTCCCTGCTGCTGCCAGGAACTCTACGACTTGTTCCCCTTCCCGAGCCTCTGTGTGTGTCAGGCTTTTGACTGTGATTGCTACCGGCCAGGGACCACCACCCCTTGCTGAGTGGGTGCACGGCTCCTCCAGCCTACATTGCTGGAGCCTGCCCCTTGTGTGGTAACCAAGGGTTCAGCTGCAATGACTAACATGAGGCTAAAGGACGTGTTTCCACCCCCCACCCCCCCGCATGTAAAAGCCAAAGTCTGTCTGGGGCAGACGGGCCTCGCTGCCGGGGGGTCAATGGAACCAGCTCTCCAGAACCAGGAAGTGTTGGCTGATGTTCCCTCCCGACTGGCCAGCCAGGTACGGGGGCAGGACAAGGCCAGCTGAGCCTGAGACAGCCACACAGGGCCCCACCGCACCAGGCAGGGACTCCGGCTCAGTACTGACTGTGAGCGATGAGTCCCGCCGATCCAGGCACCAGCACCGCCGCCAGGAGCACACCTGGGTTTCCCGTGGTCTCTGGTCAGCTCTCCTGGGATAGAGTCACAGCCGGGGCAGACTGTGGCATTGCAGGGGGGGGGGAAGGGACGGCAGCAGCAAACCTCTCGATGATTGCGCACGTGCGTCCCTAGGGCTTAAAATCCAGGCAGGTGAGCAAAGGGCCAGAGGGAACCGCCTGGCTTTAGAGACTCATTTTATTGTCCTCTGGACCCAGAGGGCCGCTTGCTCTCGGGCCTGCGTTGCGGTACCCGACAGCAGAATTCAGGTCGTTGCACCGAGTCAAATCTTGGTAGTCTCATAAACCCAGCAAATAGGTCAATTCCGCAGAGACTCCTTGACCCCGTTTTTGAGGGTACAACTATTGAGGTCACAGACTGTGGGAGACGTGAGCAGCGGTGCTGCCGGAGTGACACACCTACTTTTAGATCAGGCTGGTTCGTTAACAATTCAATTAGTTTGCACACGACCGGCTTGTGACAAACGGCCTGCGGACGCTGCGAGTCACTGCCTAGCTGTTGCCAATGTCTCTGCCACGTCTCACTTTGCTGTACTAGCAGTGCCCATGTAAGATCTGTTTATTTTTTGTGTATTGATTATGGAAAGCACCAGGGTTTATTAGCAACTGCAGCAGGCTCAGTGTCAGACCAGCTCGGGGCTGACGGGGTAGGGGGAAATCCCGTGACGAAGGAGTCCAACCACGTCAAAACTGTGACTCCAACACCCGGGTAATTGCACAAAACTCAACAACGTTGTCAGCGTCACCGGACTGTCTATGGGCCAGTTTCATTAAAAGGATGTCAAAATCCCAGCCGCAGATCTGTGCTGTTCTCATAGTCTTCACTCTGACCCCCCACCCCCACTGATATCAGGATGGGACCCGCCCGGGGAGAGAATACGGAACTGGCAGGAAGGATCCAGCCATGTGCACCCAGCACTTCTATGAAAGGCTTCGTTCACCTTGGGAAAGGCGTTTGCAGGGAGCCAGCCAGCTGGCTTTGGGAGGAATGCCTAGGATTGCTCTTAAGGCACAGGGCCGGTGCAGTGATGAATTGGGCCTGTGCACACGGGACCAGAGTTTCCGAAGCACCCAGCAGCTTCTGCTGAGAACTGTGGAGAATCCCCAGCACTGAGCACAGTGGGTGTTGCTTGGAGCTGCCCTCTGCTGCAAAACTGCCCAAAAGGCTTGGGGTCTGGACGGGAGAGTGAATTGTCTGTGTCCCAAGCTGAACAGCTGGAGGGAGCCTGGCTGGCTGGCGGACTGGTAATGGGGATCTACAGCCCTTCCCCGCTGGGTCATTTCTGCTATTTCAGTCCCAGCGGGATGATTGTTGAGAGGCCCTGGCAGGAATGAGTGGGTTGCCGTGAATGGGTCTGTCCATTGCGGGGAGGAGGCATCTGGGCAAGGGACTGCACCATGTTTAGCAAAGCAGCTGCCCAAAAGTCCGCCCGTCACTGGGCATAAATGGACCTGACCCAATCCAGGCAAAAGCCCATTGGGGTCAGACACATCAAAGGCTACAGCCAGGCTGTGGGGTGCTGATCTGGGCAAGGAGGGACGTTGTACAGTGGCCAATAGGATGGGGAGGGCGTCTCTCCCAATGCATCTTTGTGGAGTGATCCATTAAATACAGAGTGCAGCAATAAAGAGATTGGAGCCTGTGAATTAAATGGGGCTCCAGGGAAGCTAAATTGGTGAGTGACCTGGGGCCAGGCCCACTGCTGGAGAAGCCCAGACTAGCCTTTGCGGGAGATGATCCAGTTCCTATAATGCAGGATGATGGTGTTACTGCAGATCCTACAGGGTAACCTGCTCAGGACCCCATAAAGCTTACGTGGGCAATAACAGGACGCGTGAGGGAGCCTGTGTCCCCTGCACACAACCCCGAGCTCTTTAGCAAGCACACCGAGTATTGTCTGACAGATCATTTCAGCTGGCTGGCCAGGCCTGGTTCTGTTACCAGCTGGAGGTGAGAACTCCGACAAGGCATCCCAAAGGATGGGTCTGAGATCAGCTTTCTGTACATGGTGCCTGTCTAATTCAGCCACTTATCAGGTTTGCTGTCAGATTTGTCACCTCCTCTGGGTGAAGTACTGCTGCAATTCTCATGACACACGTGCACCAGAGGAGCCTCATGCTGACAGATGACTCCTACTAAAGGAGACAGGCAAAGCAGCTTGTTCTCGCTATTTGCAGGCAGGACGCCTTGGGCTGTGATCTTGTCAGATCTCGCAAGCTAAGCTGTGTTAGGCTGGGCAGTACTTGGGTTAGGGGCCCGCCTTGCGGGGGGTGCTGCTGACTGTCTTGCAGAGCAAGGTGTAAAACTGAGGTGCTTTTGGGTGGTGACTGAAAAATCCCCTGGCACTGCAAGAGTTCAGGTGTCCTGGACCAAGGCTATCTTGGGTGATTCATTCTACTCGTCCTACCTACATTTCCCAGGCTGTCTCAACTCGCTGCTCTGAGGATGTCAGTTCTTTCCATGGGGCAAAGATAGAGCAGGGCTTGCTGTATCTGTATTCACACTGGGTTTTCATACCGTGTAGTTCGTTCCTTTCACTTCACTTCTTGCCTATGGCTAAAGGAAGCACACTTTGCTTTACTTTTGTTTCTCTCGCCCCGGGTGTTTGCAGGGAAGAGCTGACCAATCAAACCAGGGGCCCAGAGGCAGCCTGTGTCGCTGGCAGAAAATGGAGAGACTCTGTCCTTCTGGACGGGAGGGCTCACATGCTAGTTTAGGGAGGGATTTTCCAAAGCCCTCAGCACTGCTCTCTGCTCTCCCTTGGGTCAACGATCAGTGATAAAGCCTCCCATAGCTGCAATGAGAGCAGGGTTAGGTCAACCCGGAGAGCTGCTGACCACCCCTCTCAAAGACAACTTTGCTGCCAGAGGAGGCTTCTGGGAGGCGGCACCTCTCTGGAGCTTGGCCGGACGGGCTACGGTAGTAGTGGGGAAGGATTTTGGAGGGTTTGGGAATTTGTTCCTTGAAATCCCCAAGCTGTAACTATAGACACTGAAATGATGGGGTTTACTGGCTTCCTTGCTAGTTCCAGTGTACTCCACAGGACAGGGGCCTTGGGAGGCCGGGGGAAGTTTGGAATTCCCCAGACTAAAGGGAGTTCTCTAGCCAAGTACCCACAAGTTTCAGGCTTACTCCTCAGAGGGTTAGCGGTTTCCCTGGAGTTGAACTGCAGTTTATTTCTTTACTAACAACCATCTTTGTCTGACAGAACCCCGGTTCCCCAAATCACAATTCCTAATTCCTCTTTCTGCCGCCCGGCTGTGCTCACATCGGCTTTCATTTCCCTGTTTCTTTTCCCTCGTGCCCTTTGCTGTCTCTTGCTCTTGGGACCTTGCTGCTGCAAACTCTTTGTTCCCACCACGGGGGTGAATGATCATGGAGCTGTAAGTAGCCTGGTTACATTCACTGGAGTCTAACAGCGAAGGCCCAGCCCCAGGCTTGGAAAGCTGGCGTGTGCTGCAGTCCCTTGTCCCTGCCGGTTATTTCCCGTAGGCCTCCCACCCACACGGCTGTGATCAGCTAAGCCTCTGGAACCTAAACTCACCCAGGAGAGGATGGAGAAGAATGAGAAGGCGATAGCTGCCCGGGCGGCATCTGCTCCTTGATTTGCCCCTTTGCTGCCTGGTGTCTTCTGCCATTGGTTGGCCAGGAAGCAGAAAGCTACGAACCACAGGAAGGACCAGAAGCCTGAAAGAGAGGGAAGGGTGTTAGTGGGGGCCACCGCCACCTGGCACTGTCGCTACGCACCCTAGAGAATCGCAGACCTTCCAGCTCTCTGGAAACCAGGCCCCCTTTTCAGGGATTCACGGGGAGCCAGGACATAGGACTGGGAGGGCCCTCCTGGGTCTGTGGAGGCCAATCCCCTGCTACTGCAGACGACCCCCTTATATCATCCCCTGCATAAACTTACTGAGCTTCACCCTAAAGCTAGTTAGATTGGACCCCCAAGGACAGAGGTCCCCCTGAAACGCCAGTCCCTTCTGACGACCGTGGCCAATGCTGGGAGGTCTATCTAAAGCGTCTTTCTTCCCAACGGCCCTGAAAGAATTTTAAACAGCTTCAGAGCCAGAGCTCAGAAGTCCCTCTCCAGGCAGGGAGTCCTGTTGCGTTCAGCTGGTCTATTCACACCACTAAGGATTGCAGCCTTGGCTTTCAGCTGATGGTCCTGCCATGCTCGGAGATGGCTTCACCCGCCTATCTAATGCAGCCACCTCTGGGTGGAAAGTGGCAGCTGTTTTAACACTGACTGTCCCCAATGGAAATGGCAGCAGGCCCTTCGAAAGCAGACTGTAATTCCCTGAGGTGGAATGTGGCCCGGTCAGTGAGGTCAACGCCCTTACCCTTGACCCTTGACCCCCGAGGGTCAGGGCCTTATTCTGTGTGTTGAAAAGGAACAAGCAAAAGCAGGAAAATGAACTGAATGAACATAAACGGGCGGAGACAGGGAAGACGAAGCTGGTGATAATTTCTACTGGAATCCAAGGTTGGCTGAGACTGCAGGTCCCTCCCGTCCAGTCACTTGACAGCACCAGTAGCTGGTACTAAGGCCTTGGGGGAACGCAACCCCTGTCAGGAAGCAAACACCACTGTCACTCCCGTCAGCAAGTCTCCGGGCCCCACAGGGAGTCTGTGTTTATGCTTTCAGGTGAAACCTGTCCCTGACTATCCATGGCAGTTAACTGACAATTTCAAAGTGTTGGAGTACAATGGGAATGCGAACACTGGGAACGGGGCCGCAGCGCTGACGGACACACTAGGGGTCAGGTAGGAGTCTGAGAAATCCTGACTCTTAAAAAGGAATGTAGCAAGTCACTGTAAGGAGACGGACTATAAACCTACAGGGCAAGCCAGCTGCAAAGTCGCTATGTGATGGTGGGGAGAGAAACGAAGATTGTTTTGTTCCTATTTTACATTGTCAGAGGCTCTGAAGTATAATACAAACCAGTGTTTTTCTTGGCGCAGAGATTTGTGTGCGCACACACGCCCAAGTCTTTCAGTTCCTGAGATTGTGTTAAATATATTTTGAGGAAAAAGCACAACCATTTCTCCTACCACAGAGCATGGAAAATCCCCTGAACCAAACAAACCCAAATCTTCAGACATCAATTTCCCCCTGGATTCAGTATGATTCATTTGTCTCCAGGGTGGGCAAGGTCTGTGGACCTTATTGCTCAAAGAAAGGAAATTCCCAGGTAAACTCACAGACATTTTCCTATTCTTCATCGTGCTACGGGCCACAGATCTGTTACACCGGGGGTTTCACAGCAGTGCCTCCACAGCGAGAAGCAGGATCATCCTTAAAATATGGACAATGAAAACAAGGTCTATTATACCTCCTCCCTCGTCCCCTGGACACTGAGGCTTGGAGAAGACTTCTGCCAGGCGTTGGCTAAGAGCTGAGGACCAAGAGGTAGAACTTGCTGAATCTGTGTATTGATGGCCGTGGGGCTGCCCAGCCGTTCTCAATGCAAGAGACAGGCCTTCTCTCCCAGCTCTCAGAACTCCTAAGGACTGGACTTTGAGGCTTAACAGACAGAAGGCAACCACTTGAATTTACTTGAAGCCGGAGGACCCCCAGTCTGAATTTGAATACAACAGCGGGGCTCATCCAAGAAAGCACTCAGCTTCAAAAGCTAGGCTGATTGGAGACCCTAGCTACGGGGACTGGAGAGGAGAGACAGGGATACCCCCTGCAGCGGTTCAGTCGGGAGAGCGCTGCAAGGAGCCGAACGAGGTTCCAAGGTCATGCGCTCTGACCTGGGGGGCGAGCGGGGAAGAAGTGCTGATTTTATTTACTCGTTTATGTCCCCCTGGGAGTTTGCCCCTGTGATCCGGCTCCAAGGTGGGTTGGGGGAAGGGAGCTCGGAGATTGCTCTGGAAATATTTCCAGCAGCTAGCAATCACCCAGCCATAAGAGACCAGGTACATGGTCTCTCCTCCCTTACACTGGCCTCTTCCGGCTCTCTCGAGGAAGGAGCAACGGATGGGCTCCCCACAGCTCTAGCTCTCTCCACTGCATGGGAGCCACATGGGTCCGATGGGTCGTTTTCCCCTGAAGGGCCAGCCGGGGATATCCGCAGTGAGAGGTCTGTGTCCGAGGAGAGGGCTGGGCCCAAAGGCCCGATTGCAGTCTCCATCCGTGCTGTGTCCATTTCCCCACTTCCGCGACCCAGAGGAGCTGAGCTCTGCAGCGAGGAGCATGCCGGCCGGGGCAGGTTCTAGGGGCTCGGGTGTGAAGATCTTCCATCTGGTGTCGCTGTTCCTCTGAAGATGAAGGACTTGGGGGCTGCATGACCCTGGAACGAGCTCACATTGCAAACGGATCCAAAGGAGAAGCGGAGCTGAGGGGACAATCTCCCCCGAGGGCAAATGCAGCCCTGCGACACAGCTGGCAATTAGACAGACACTTGACTGAGCCATGGGGTTAGTCAGAAATCTGAAAACGAGCTTGAAATTTCCCTCCAAAAAGCTCAGCAGCAGGAGGGCCGGAGAAACCGCTGGGAGGGGAGCGGGACTAAAACTTGCGGGGTGGGGATATAGACGGACACACTAGGGGTCAGGTATTCCCCTGATGCTAGTGTCTGTCAGGGCTGGTCCCCCCCCCCCTCCCATCCCCCCCACCCATCCCCCCCACCCCCCGGCTGTAAGCCGGCTGAAGTATCCACTGTGGACCGCAGCATGATGAAGAAAAGAAAGGTGTGAAGACGAGCTGTAAAAGTCAGGGGATAATTATAGTTTTGGGATCTGCAGACAACAGAGTGCAAACACCGGGGAAGAGATGTTACCGCCATAATTACAGCCTGGTTTTAAACAAGCTCTCTTCTAAGGGAGCAGCTGTTAGAGCAGATGGGAGCAAAAGCAGCAACTGCTGAACTGTACAGCTCCAATGTCTTTTCTGCTTGTGCCACAAGACAATATTCCATCAGCCCATCAGAGGGATTTGGGGGTCAAAATTCTCTGCCTCTTTCCAAGAACAACCTTTCTGCCTAAAACCAGGGAAAGTCTGGTAAGTCTGCACTGCCCGCAGCACCGAGCCTCCCAGCTTGGGACAACAGGTTTGCGCTGCCGCTCTCAAAACAGCTGGTGTTACAGCCTTTTCTGGCGGTTGGACTCTGAGATCCCACAAGGGGTGAGGGCCCTGAGCCTGGCGCCAGCCTGAGCCCGAACATCCACACTGCAATTTTATAGCCCTGCAGCCCAAACCCCAGGAGACCAATTCAGCCCACCTGGGTCAGCCGTGGCTGTGCCCAGCTCTTTTATGGCAGGGTAGACTTACCCGCTGAGAACTAGACTGAATTAATGCCCGTTGAGACAGGGCTTCCCAGCGAGACAGTGGGTGATGAATACCAAAACAGCAACCCCAAGCTGGGACAAGCAGTCCAGGTCTACAATAGACTGAATGTCCAGTTTGCATCCCAGTGTGAGAAACCTCCTGGGTTAACACACAGGGTTTGCAGGTCTGCCATGTAAGATCGTGGAAGAGTCTCCCAAGAAAGCGACAAAGAGTTTTGTAGCACCTTACAGACTAATAGATCTTAGGGATCATGAGCTAAGATGGGCTAAGACGCACTTCATCAGGTGAATGTTGTGGAAATCTCCAGAGGCAGGTATAAATATGCAGGCAAGAAAGCAAGGTTAATTCAATCGGGGGGGTGAGGCCCACTTCCAGCAGCTGATCTGGACGTGTGAACACCGAGAGAGGAGAAACTCCCAAGAAAGGAGGTTAAATCCCCCTCATTCAGGATAGAGCTTCACAAACTTATTTTCATTGGGTGACCCCACATCAATCATCTCATGGACAACTCCCCATCCCCCTTGGTGATCTCAGGAATCACTTGCCCCCACATTGGCCACCTCACTTCCCATCCGTCACCTGTTGGGTCACCTCATGTCCCATTGGTCACTTCACGGTTCACTGAGTCTCCCAATGGTGATCTTGTGGACTCCTCCCCGCCCAGTGATCACTTAACCTCCCTTCCCACCTGTGCTCTCATGGATCACTTCACCTACCACTGTTGACTGAAAAACATCCCTGTAGTGATGACAACAGTTGTTTACAAGGAAAAATCCTACCGGATAAATGTATTCCTGGGTTTCCTTTAATGTGATTTAGCAGCTGAAAATGGAAGGAGGAGCCAAAACCAAGAGACCGGTCAGTTCTGAACAGATCACCCGCAAGTTCTCAGAGCACCACCAGTGGCCCATGGACAAGCTTTTGAAAACCTCTGATTTAGGCCATTTAGAAATAGCCTGGACAAAGCACTACAGGGGACATTCCTGCCTTGGCCTTCACGGGATGGAGCAGACTGTGTCACAGGTCTGAGCTAACTCTGATTTGTAGGATCTCACTGGGCTCCACACCCCCGCTGATCTTGCAACAATGTGGATTCTTGCTTACTAGGCCTGACACGCTAGATCTAGTGTGGGGAAGTTCAGCTGAGGTTTGGCCCAAGACAGGACTGAGGATCCAGGCTCTAAACGTGGATTTCTTTAATTTACACTGGACCCTGTGACAAGCAGCCCCAGATTCTGCTCACGCTTTCGTCTGCTAAACCCAGAACAGCTTCTCTGCTGGCTTTGGCGGAGTGACTCTGGATTCACACCCATGTGAGATCCAAACTTGGCCCCATGACTGCTGTTCCAAACTCTGCCTCTAGGCTCCTACTTCTTGTCAGATGCCCCGATGCTCACAGCCATGGGGATTAGTACTGTTTGCTTGCACACAATGAAAGCAGCCACCAGGTAGGGCAAAGCACACAGGTACCGCTGGATGGTTTCAAATCTTTCACTGATACTTGCTGTGTCCCTCACAAGCCCTATGTCCGCATGACCTGCATTTAAGGGGTTTGTTTAGGAGGCACAAAGAGGCTTATTTTCCACGGTAGGACTTCATGGGGAGAAAAGATCTCTCTCCAGCAAAAGTTGAGCTCTCTGCAATTCATACCCAGAAAACACAAAAAGAGCCAAATGGGGTAATTTACATCCACTGACATCTACGGGGCTACGTCCCCAAGCCTTCAGCTGCTTCCGAGCAAAATGTGTTTTCATGCGATCCCTGTGCATTGGACTGCAATAAACATACACCAGTATAAAGACTTAGAGCCAACCCTGTGGCTTTGCCCCAGGAGTAGGCTTGGAAGGGTAAGATTTTTATCAGTAATTACGTGGGTAAACGTCAATTTCACTGTAAACACACAAACCAACCCAAGAACATTTCCATCAATAATAATCAAAATGTACAGATAGGCCAAGTCAGAAAAACGCTGCTCGAGACCTTATTAACTTTTGATGTGTGTTGATAATTTGTGTTTGAACAGTGACGAAGCTTTAGCTCTTTGAACCTCAACATCTATCATCATTAAATAATTGTCTGTTCCCCCCGTAATTTTCCCAAACTGACCATTTGAGTCAATTACAAATGGAAAGAAATGCATAAAAATAAACATCAATATTATCTGTTGAAATGAGAAGAAATTAACAATCAAATTCTCTCTCGGAGGAATTCCCTTGGAAATCAATGGGAGCTGTGCACACACAAGGGCTGTGGAATCAGACCTGTCAGTGGTAGAAACACAACTACTACACAGGTTACTACAGAATTAATTGGAGTTACACTTCGGTGTAAGCGAGAAGAATGAGGCCTTGAATCAGAAGGACAGCATTTGACACACACCTTGCACAGTGTAAATGGCTGTACAAGGTACAAGACGGTGGAGCATCAGACCCTGACACTGAGACTTTCAAAGTATTTATTTGGATGCTCAAATCCCTCTCAAATGAATGGACCCTAGGCATCTAAATCCCTTAGGATGCATTGTAACTCTCAGGCTCCCTAAACATTGTTCACTAGCTTTCTGATGTAATAGAAAGAGTCTTTATGGTACAATTCTGGCTACCGTGGGTACAGAATATTCCCTCCCACACCTCTCTGGAGTGTTCTGCCTGGCACTTTTCATTCTTAACAACACACACTGATGGTGCTGTGATGATGCACTGACAGGTGCTTTCACTTGGGACCAGACCGTTGCAAGCCCCCTGGGGCTGGAAAAATCACCCTCCCGCTTTTAAAACACAAGGGCTGGAAATCCAGAACCTCAGGCCAAGTGCAACTTCCAGATAGGCGGAGCTTAGGATGGCACCTACTGGCTCAATGGATCCAGCTACTGCCTACAGCTCGTGTGCCTGGTCCCGTTCCCATTTAGGTCATTGAGACTTTTGCCTTTGATTATGGGAGAAAGGTCTGACATGGTAAATTTTCCAGCAAAGGACCCAGCTAACATAAACATCACAGCCCCTGCTCCTGGAGTCAGGTGATTTTATTAGCATCTTAGTTGGTATTAAAAAAAGTAAGTTGGGGGGAAAGAGGGAGCTTGAAAGCATGACCCAGAGACATCTGCCTGAGTCTGCAGAGAGCCTGAAACAATAGCTCTGAAAGGTGTGAACTCCCCAATGTGTCTCAAAAGAGAATTAACTCCTAGATCCCCTGCTCCAGGGGGGCTCCCCAATTCCACCCAGCAGAGGGCTGGGAATGGCAGGGGCAGAATGCACTGGGTGTGGCCAATCCGCCCAAGCAGCTAGACCTTGACTGCTGAGCTAATTGCAGGGACTCTCTTGCTGCCACCCTTACTGCTTCAGAGGGGAGGGAGAAAATGGGACCCCCATACTGCTGCCCTTACCGCTTCAATTGGGGGGGCAGAGCAAAGGGGGCGGGGCCATGTGTTGGTGTGCCTAGTGCCTTGGATTGCCTTCATCCAACCTTGGGTAACCTCCACGGCCAACCCAGCCCGCATACCTGAAAACCCCAGGTCCATCAGCACGACCCGCTTCCGGTCCTTCACGCTGCTGATCTGCTGGAAGTAGAGGTCGACGACGAAGAAGAAGATGCAGGCGAAAAAGGCGATGATGCCGATGGCGATGGCGTAGTTGCAGGCATCCTCATTCCGGTCGAAGACGCACCTCAGCTCCCCCTCGGAGTCCTCGTTGACGTAGCCCTCGTTGACGATGGAGCCGAACACCACGATGGAGAAGACCTGGGAAGGGGAAAGCACAACTGGCAGCTGTTTAGCCTGAACTCTGTTTTCTAAGAGCGAGATAATTGGACCCGGTCTTCCATTTGATTCCATGGCAACGTGGCGCTCGTTAGAGGGATCCCTACGCTTGTCTGGTTGATGGCTCAAAAACAACAGGCTGGTGAAGGGTTCCCAGTTCCTCCATCACAGCGATTTTGTCTTTGCTTTGCAGTGAGTCATTTTGCAATGCAGTTTAGGGGACGTTCTTCTCAATCCAGACCAGGCAGAGGGAGAATAGATCACCCAGGTCTGAGCCCAGCCTTTTTGCCTGCATCACTCTCAGCTGTCAGGCTGCACTCAATAAACTGCCTTGAGTCCCTGGGGGCTGGAGAGAAATGAACTTACAGAGAATAATTGAATTGCTGAACACGCTGCTCCTGAAAAAGCCGAACCGCGCAGGGTGGAGATGAGAGGGGAGCAGACAGGGAAAGCCCAAGGGAAGCTCAGCTGCTGCCAGGAAAGAGAGTCATGCTCATGCCCTAAGTGAAGGACTGGTCAACGTTATGCTCAGCATGGAGACTGCAAGGGGAGAAATCTGTATCTGGAAACCTGGCTTGCAACCAGCTGAAGGACAAAAGGGAGGCAGATTGGTGGCCTCCCTCTGGTCCTGAACGGCGTGGCTTGCAAAGCTGCTGCGGGATTGGCATGCGCTGCTCAGGAGGGGCCCTGGAACAGGATAATAGGGGTGTGAACGATCAGGGCTGATGGGGGACAGCAGAGCTTCTGGAGAGGAGGTGGGAGCTTGCATGGTTGCCCCCTGCTCTGCTCAGATCTACCCAAGATCAAACTCCTTGGCAATGGCCTTCGCTGAGGAATTACTGTAAAAAGGCCATTTCCCCATTGTCCAACAGGGAGTGGTCAAGTCACTGCCCTTCCCCTTCTCAGCAGACACCTAGGGTCACTGCAGGGCTCTCCAGGACACAGTTGATTTCTCGTACAGGGATAGTGCACATAAGGGGAAAGAGAACCAGCAAAACCCCCCCACACCACTTAAGTCTCACACTCAGTGCACAGGCCTCGTGCTGCCCTTGTGCATGGGGTGAATTTCACCCAAACTACTCAGGGCTGGGTTTCTGCAAGATGGGGGTTGGACGCGGCTGGATAGGGTCTGGGGACGGAGGCTACTCTACAAGGCCTGACTCACTTTGAGCCTGTCGGATTCCTGCATTCTTCCCCACTGACATCACCACTGCTCACTGCTGCATTTTCTGGCTCCACACCTTCCGCCTAGAAGAGCAAGAGGCAGCTCCTACCAGATAATCAATGTCTCCTCCAGGAGTCACGCTCCCGTCCCAGATGACAACGGGGGCCCGGGAGAGTCGTGCAGAAACCCCTGACCTCTCTGCAGAGGCCTGCAATCCCTGCCGATTCCAGGCCACATTCCCTGACCTGGCAGGCAGGAAAACATCGCGGCCTAAGTGTGTAGCCAGCCATGTGCGTGTGGACACCGCTGGTGACCGCTGCCTGCTGCATGTTAGTGTTCCAAGGCATGTGAAACCAAAGTGACAAGGTGTATCCCCGAGGCTAACTCCATTACAAGGCTCTTCAGAGCCTCACCTGTCTTTGCCTAGACAGCACGGCACTGTGGTTTTGATTTCAGTGCTGCCGGTGGGGAGCAAAGCAAGGCCTGCCAGTGCCCCTCGTTCAAGCTGGGAATCTCTGATCTTGTCTCGTCACTGCCAGTGTGCAGGATCCTTGTCTGTTTCAATGCCCCGCTGGCTCATCAGCATGCAGCAGGAGGCAGGGACAGAGCTTAACTTGAGAGCAAAGGCAACTCCAGGGCTCCTGTTGGTGGCTCAAATTCCCTAACTTCTACAAGGGCGACTAGTGATGCTGCAGCCGCTGGCCTAGTGGCCTTTCTGGTACCAATGACACATTGCAGAGTAGTTGATAGAGAGAATAACCACGAACATGGTTGTGAAAATACTGTGCCCCTTTGACCGCTTCACCTGCACTCTGGCCCCTAACCCGGCTCCCCCACGCCTGATCCGACACTCCAACCCTTGGAGCAGCTTTCAAATAGCCACCTTTCGAACCAATCAACCCACCTACCACAAATCCTCTTCTATTCTATCCAACGGAGCAGCATCTGAGCACCGACCAGCCGTGGACCAAGGGACAGGACTAACATCTGTTACGCGGTTGGTGGGTTGGCTGTTTTGCTCTTGTATGACACTGTCCCACGGCAACATTCGGTTCTGTCCCACTGACTCACAACCCCTTGTACGGAGGCACAGCGCAGTGCAATGACTTGCTGGAACGTCACATGTGGAGTCAGTGGGAGAGTTGAGGATCCAGGAGTCCTTAATCCCAGTCCCCTGCTCTAACCACCAGACTGGACACCCAATACATGCATCTAACCTTCTCCTTTAATTTTGCATTTTCCTCTCTCCCCTGTTGTGCGGGGCTGAATCTCTCTTGCTTTCCCCAGTGAGCGGCTGGTAACACACCAAGTACAAACTTCTGCCTTTGGACACACGCACTCGGTAGCCTGTGCAGCAGAACTACAGAAGAAATTAATAAGGGTCCAATCTTACAGCGAATCCTCTCAGGAGTCAATGGGGCTACTAATGTCAGGAAGGACTGCTTATCTCCATTTATGGGGGACATACTCAAATTGTTATACACCCACCCATATGCTGACCCCATTAAAAAACACAGCAACAGAAGACAACCCGTCATAAATCCCCCTCCCTCTCTGACCATTTCCCACCCCAACAATTATAATCCCAATTTTCACGCGGCTGGGCAAACAAGATGAGCCTCGCAATTTGAGTGAAGGTTTCACGAGCGGGGCCTAATGTGGGTTCTTACTCGGAATTGTGCTAACTCCACTGCAGCCAGTGCAGTTCCAGCAGAGCAAAACGAGGGTAAAAAGAGAACAAAATCAGGCCTTTAATTATTAGCCAGCTGCTGAGAGAACCCCAGTGACTGTGTTCATCCCACCCACCTCCCTATATCCCCACCTCACGAGAGGACCCTTTCCTGGATGTGCTTTAAACTGGCAGAGGGCTTGCTCTTTCGGAAGCTCGTCACGAATGCGAGTATCTCGTTAGCAGGCAGGCCTCAGAAGGTCTCCATTAATCTCCCGCAAACTGGAGGCGACAGCAAAGAGGTGGGTCTGAAGCCATCCCAGCAGGCTGTGCAGGGGAGTGACGGGATAACGTCGGTGGGGTTTTTCCTAAAGATGATGCAAGTTGAAATAAACAACGGTTCGTGCAATGGTCTCCTGAGAAAGGGCGTTACTCACACATCCGGTAGCGCCTTGGACTTCCATGGGCGCTTTGCCCCGGACGCCCGTGACAATAGGATCACGCCCTGGATGTGCAGGCGAGTAGTGGATGTGAAGAATGCACTAGACTATCCCAATCCCCTTGCTTCAAACGGATCAGAACCCCAGCTTCCCTGCAGTGGTTTTGATTTTGAAATTAATTAATCTCAGAGCTCAATTAACGAGGGCAGATTCATTTAACCACCCGTGCTTTAAATTCAGGACACGCAGCGGCCCTGGCCTGTTTGCCTGGGGCGTGGGCCACTCCCCAGGGGAACGTCGTATTATTTATGTCCTGGCAGCCATGTCGGGCAGCGGCGGTGCAGCTGCGTGGAAGTGTAGCCATGATGCTGAGGGTAAAGGCCATCGCCTCACGCCTCAGGGTAGTGACTCAATGAAGTGGAGTGAGACATTGGCACCCAGGAATGCGAGCAGTCCCACTCCTGGACAGTCCAGGCCTGACCCTACTGGCCTTCACAGCCTCTGTCCGCCTGTCTGGATGAGACGCGTTCCACACCCCGTAAGACCTGCAGGAGACGGACATACGGGCTCCTGGCTGCCTGCTTGTCAGGTGGCCGGGTGGCCCCCGTGAGGCTGGTCAGAATTCTCTGCAAGCTCCAGCAACAAGAAGCCAAAAGCTGATGCTTTCGATGGGCAGGTGAATAACTGAGGGCTCAGGCCAAAGCACACCACAGCCATGACAGTTACCCCTTGCAGAGAGGGGGGTGAGTTATCCTCCCCCTAACAACCCAGGCATGAAGCATCCTCCTTGTGCTTCTGCACAGCTCTGAAAGTCCATTGTCTCACACACCCCTCCATAAGCTCCGTGGCGACAAGGAAACATGGTGTGATCCCTTGTTCTTCAGTTCCTCTCACAATGCTCCACCCCAGTCAGCTCCATCTCTCTCCCAGCTCTTGCTCCGGCCCCCTGAGCGAATGAGACCCCTCACACCACCGTCAACCATGCCTCCCCACCGCTCGCCCCAGGGCTCCTGTCTTCTCCAGTCTGATCTACCGACGGGACCATGTTCTCCCATTGCTGGTCCCCAGCTAGTAGGGAGGTGTCAGGAATCACCTAGAGTGGAAGTGGAGAGCACACGCTGCTCTTCAGATCCCCCGTGCCCCCAAACAATGATTCAGCTTCCTCAAATCACCCCCCCCCTGGGGAGGCACGAGTTAAAATCAGAGGTGGGATGGTGAACTTTGGATCTGGGCCTTAATCCTCAGCACATCTGGGGTGTTTGATTCAACCCACAGCACAGATCACAGAAGAGTGGCCCAACTGGGTCAGACCTAAGGTCCATCTAGCCCAGGCTCTCCTCTGTTGCTGCTCTCTCACTGTCTTCCAACAGTGGCCAATGCCAGAGGGGATGATCAGAACAGGGAATCATCATGTGATCCATCCCCTGTCGCTCATTCCCAGCTTCTGGCAAACAGAGGCTAGGGACACCCTCCCTGCCCATCCTGACTAACAGCCATTGATGGACCTCTCCCCCATTAACTTATGCAATTCTTTTTTGAATCCTGTTATAGTCTTGGCCTTCAAAGCGTCCTCTGGCAAGGAGTTCCACAGGTTAACTGTGCATTGTGTGAAAAAATAGACAACAGCCAGCTGCACAATTCACATACAGATTCTCAACCCCTCAAAACCTAGGGGTGTCTGGGCCTGCAGTTTTGGCTCGGGCTATAAACCAGCAAGTCCTCCTTGCCCCTCCTTGTTCTCTTCCATTCTCCATCATGTGCAAGATGATCAGAGCTTGCTCCCTGAGCTTTCCCGGCTCTTCCTTCTCAATCAATCTCCACTGCTCCCCGCTCCAACTGAGGCCCTACCTTGCCTCTGAGCATCAGCCGTAAGGTCTATGCAGCCTGCCTCATTCGCTTTCGCTTGCACGTACTGCCCAGATAGCAACCTCGTTTGTGGAGCACTCCGCTGCCATGGCGCGAGGGGAACGCCACCACACAAAACAGAAAGAGGCTGTGTTGAAAGAAAACCTCCAGCAATCATCATTCTCGCTCTGCACGGGCAACAGCTGTAATCTCCGCAGTTGTAAAAATCTCTTCATAAATAATGTAAAGTTGTTGTTTGCCTTCGGAAACACCCGCAGCATTTAAAAAACAGGCCCTGACAAAAATAATATGAGCCTGGACAGCATGAATAATTGAGAACATCTGATTTCACAGGATTATTTTGCTGGCAGGTCAGCGGATAGCGCTGTGTGCCTAGCATCTCACTTTACTCTTACTCAGTCCTTCCAGGAATAACAACCTGGATTTCTCCTTCGAGCTATTAACTGTCTAATCATAGCTCCTGGAGTTTGAGCGTGCTACGAATTGTCTGCTTAAAATGAGACATACCTGCTCAGTGTATAATACACCCAGTGCACAACTCCGTAAACCAGCTGTCAGGAACTTTTAGAGCCACACCTCTACCGCCCTAGTAGGTGGGCAGTGAAATGAGGAATCCCTCCACACTTGAGACATGCAGCTATTGCACTGCCACAGAGCATGCTGGAGTCTATAATTACTGGACTCTAAAAGGGCCTCTGGTCAAATCCAGCCCAACACGCAGCACAGGGCTGATCCAGCATCAGCAGAAAGATTCCCAACGGGCACTGGACAGGAATCTTAGAAGCTAGCGGGTAAAATTTTCAGATGTGCCAAAGTGACTTGGGAGCCCGAGGCTTACGCTGCGAAGTACCTAAATCACTTCTGAAAATGTAGGTTCGGAAGTCACTTAAGTGCTTCTGGAAATTTTGCCCAAGATCATTTTAAAAAATTCCCTGATTCATTTAAATCCCAGTGCCAATGTGTTTTTTTTTAAAACAAATAAACCTCCCCTGCAGCCTTTGTGACCCAGACATCGCACCATTATGATAGCGCATGAGAACGGGTCTGAATCTCTCACTATACCCCAAAAGGACTTTGTTGATGATGGACGTGTCACTGTCTGAGAAGAAAGGACCCAAAAGAGTAAATTCCATTTTAAAAACCTTTCCCGTTTCAACCATCTTGGGATGCGGCCAGTAATGCTGGGGACGAGATTCATGTTTTTAAATATATGAGTTTTTATCTGAAACTGTCCCCCCAAGTAGGTAGATAATACTAACAATTCAGGGCTACTTTCACCATTTGGTTAATGAGTCCTGACCAGCCAGGCCTCCTAATTATAGCTTGAATTCCTCAAGAGCTGATTAGCACTTCACCTCTATGATTATTGTTTGTGTTACGGCACCACCTTTCTATCTATCTTGTTACCCAAATATCTGAGCACCTCCCAACCTTTAACATATGGTGTTTGTGTGTGTGTGTATTGGGGGGGAGGTATTATTATCCCCACGGTACAGATGGGAGAGAGACTAAGGCTCAGGTCCTAAAGGTATTTAAGGCACCAAAGTCCAACTGAAACCACTGGCAGTAACATGCCTTTGAGGATCTGAGCCTAAGTGATTTGTACACTCGGACATCTGTGGTGGAGCAGGCAGGCTGCAAATGAATTCAGGCCCTCCCTGGGGTAGGTGCTATCTATTCAGACAGTAAGAGTCAGTCACTAGCCGGGACAGCTGACAGTCCCACAGATAAGAGGGGAAATGCCCAAGACCACCCAGCAATCCAGAGAATCAGGAATGGAACCCAGACCTCCTGATCCCCAGTGCAGTGTCCTACCCACTAGACCACACTGCCTCTCCACTTACAAGTACTAAATTCACTTCCTGAGGTTCCCCAAGGATGATGGGGCTGCAAGACAGCACAATCCTCCCAGGGGATCCCTCAGCGGCGTCCTTCCTCCGACACTCTTGCCACATTGGGCACACACACACACACAAACACCATTTTGAAGAGCTTTTCCCAAGTCACGGCTGAGCGTGCACTTTGCTGGTTGGGCAGCACCCATTCTGCGGGACTTCACCTTCCAGGGCTGGCAACCTTGGCAAAATCCAACATATGGGAGAACAGGCTGCCTGGGTTAAAGCAGATGGCCAACCGCCAGCCCTAACAGATGTGACCAGAACCTACTCAGCTAATCCCCGGCGGAATCACTGCTGCCCTCCGCGCGAGTCCTTTCACATGGATGGATGGTTTATGGAGACAATCAGGAACAGACGAGGCTAGTCTCCAACATCATCCATTCAGCTCCTCTCCCTGTCAAGGCTCCGTAAGTGACTGTGTACCCTCAGGGTTCCCACATCCCCGAGCACCAGCCATGAAGGACGGGGAGGCTGCAGGAGCGTTTCAGGCCTCAGAAGTGATGTTCCCTGCATGCCAGCTCAGTCAGCAATTGCCCAGGAATCCAAGCCATTCCTGGTACCACCGACGTCAAGTCACTGCACACATGTCATGGGGAGTGTGGTGGGAACCTTGGCAGCAGCACCAGTGGCTTTGGGGTGACAAAGGATGCCGAGCTGGGCCTGGGCAGTGGGGCCTGGAGGCTTTGGGGTAACAGAGGATGCTGGATCTGGACAGCCCCCCTGGGGAGTTGTCGGTATCAGAGAGTGCAAGGCTGGGACTGGTAGCCATTGGGAGGTTTGATTAGCATTCATGGTGCCAATTCCTCACAACCTAGCTGCGCATTTCAGACATTTCCCGGCCCAAACTCATGTTTTCTTTTCCTCCATTTTTGGGTCTTTTTCTTACATAGACTCCTATTACCCCCCACCCTCCATCCCGATTTTTCACACTTGCTGTCTGGTTACCCTATCAGGGGGTGATGATGCTTTCACTGCTGCGGCACCCTATGCTGTCTGGGACGACAGGTACCAGAGATGACAGGGACCAGAGGGTTCTGCTTTGTAACTCTCTCTCATGTGGGCAGCTGATTGTGCAAACTCGTTTTTAAATCTTTTACACTTAGATGGGAAGTTCTTTGGGGCGGGGACTCCCTCTTTGTTCTCAGTTCAGACAGCGCCTAGCGCTGGTCCAGGATTAGGGCCCCCAGGCGCTGCCGTAATACAAATAATAAATTATAATCATAACAATAATAACAGATAAATGTGTCTGTGATGCTGGAGCCTGGACTGTTTTTTTTTAAGTTGTATCCTAAAACTGTTTCCTTGTTGAAGACCTGACCCAGCAAGGAGCTGAGCGCTTCTTGTGGGGTGCTGAGCACTCTCTAGTACATTCGGACAACACCTGATAGGAGCAGCAAGACTGGGCCTTTGTAGGGATGCCACAGCACAGTTCTCTAACGGGCCCGATCCTGCAAAGTGCTGGGCATTTCAGGATGAAATTCACCCCTTGCAGAGGGCCAACACAATGGGCACTGGCTCTGGGGTCTAGGCACCATTTCAGTTCCACTTAAACTCTGGTCTTAAGTGTTGCATTGTGCTGGCACGCTGCACAGAGCTGACTTCACTCTCAGTGAGGTGCTGAGTGCCCTCAACTCAGACCCTTGGAGAATCAGGCCCCTTGTTACTCTCCAGTTCTTCTTTATTGTTGCCATTTTGGGGGAAGTTCCCACCCCAGACTGGCTCAGGAGCATTTGCAGGCAGGATGTGGCGCCTCGGAGATATTTTATGCATTGCAAGATCTTTCAAGAGGGTCTATGGCTAAGACTACAAAGCAAAGATTTGACTCCAAACTCTGGCACAGAAGCGGCTGTTAGCCGATGCTGATTGCAATAGGTTTAAGGGCGTGTCTAACAGGCTAATCAGCCCATGAAAGGTGAGCATTGATGAACTCATGACCAATTTTTACTCGATTTATGTTTTGTTAACCGGCAACGATGTTGGCAAAAACTGACTGTCCGTTCAAAGTTCCCAATCTAGTAACGCAATTGGAGCACGTCAATCAGGTTGTATTTCCAACTAGTGCTGACAGGAAGAAGGGAATTTAGTAACAGCTTAAGTTCAGACAGAAGGGAACGTCTGTATAATTCAGTTACCAAGAAGTTATATTTAAGTTATGTAAAGTTCTGCATGTAATCTACAAAATGAGGAAGTACAGAGTTAATACAGAAAATCCAGAGGTCCTAAACCAGTCACAAAGACCAGAAAAAAAATCCAGAAATTAATATTCCACCAATAATACGTAGCATAAATATGGGGTTAAATGCTCAGCTGATGTAAACTAGGATTGCTGGAAACAGAACCCAGAACTTCCGAGTTGCAATAGAATATCATAAGCACAAGACCATCCTTACCCTCCCTCCTGTCTCTGATTTGAAAAGTAAGGAGCCGTGCATCCTTGGAGACAATGGGAGCAATTGAACAGCTTGCTGAATTGGGAAAGGCTCTCCCCTCTTGTTACTGTCTCATAAGAGGTGCTTCATAGGATTGGGCTGGCCAGATCATCTTAAGGATCTAGCTAGAGACTGATCTGGGTGTCGCGCCATCTGCAAGGATCTTTGTGGGATTTGCCATGAAGATAATGACTCCAAGTGATCAGTCCAGTTTGCTCACCTTCAGTAGCACTCTTGGAATTAGCAAGACTTTCTCGGGTGAGTAAAGGTTTGCAGGATCCAGCCCAAATCATGTAGAACAATTTCGTTTCCACATGTTGTAAAAAACAAACCACCACCCAGTTAAAATGAACCTCCCATTCCTGGCCTCCCGCAGCTCACCCTGAAGTCGTATTTCTCTCTGAGTGATACTCCCTAGGAAGGGAGGATGTGGACAGCACATCCCAGCAGATCGCTTAAGTACAGTGGCAAGAATAACGCTGACACTGTATTCTACTTGTTTTGTTGCCCATATGTTCTACTACCAGGCATGGTTGGTTGTTTTTTTCCCCTACTAGATACATCTTGTACCAGGAGCACAAATAGAAGCCAGCCCTGACCCCTGTGTCCTTCTAGCAAAACAAAACAAACTTGAGCTAAGAATAAAGGGAAAGACAGCAACTTCTGTCATTCAAAGCATTCATCTGCTTTCCTTAATACAGAGAAACCAGGACAGAGATCTCTTTATTGGGGCTACAGGTCAGCAAAGCACTTAAGCATGGTTAAGGATGGTTTGCTATAATCGGGTGCAGGCAACCTACTGTCAGAAGAGGCCAACCAAAGGCACTTCTCAGAAACTCTAGAGACGGTTACAGTGCTACTCCACTTCTGTTAAGCAACTGATTTTGGCCTGTCCCTTGTCTGGTTGCTTAAGACAGGTTTCACTGTCAACAGTATAGAGAGCATTGCAAAAAATACCAAACACCCTAATTCACTGCAAAGGAGAGGCTTTCTATAGTGAACCTGACAGCATAAACCAGATATTCACTTTTTTTAAAGAAAATAAAAACTAATGGGACCAACTATGTAAGGGTAGCTGTCAATATGAAAATCACAGGGCAGATCCTCCCCTGGTTTAAATCAACAAGCTCCAAAGAAGCTGATGGTGCACTGCTGCAGAACCCCCATCCTTAGCAGTTTTTAAGCACAGGTGGGACAAACACCTGCTAGGTTTACTTGGGCCTTCCTCAGTGCAGGGGGCTGGACCTGATGAGCTCTCAAGGTCCCTTCCAGCCCGATATCTCCATGATTCACACCAGATGAGCATCTGGCTCTCCAATATATTTTTTAAAATATGCAATTCCTTATCTGTGTTACTAATCAACTTAGGCCCTGCTCCTGCATTGAGGCCCTGGAGGCCCTGGCAGGCCCTGGAGCCCAAATGACTCCCATGTGCTTCCATGGTCATTCAAAGCACCCCAGGAAACTAGTCATTCTATGGTCCTGGGCAGTCGGATCAGGACCCTGGGTTATATTTTTGCCCCATTTACACTGTTTCTGTTCTCACGTCTCACAGGAGGCCAATCAGTTTCATTTTCCACTTACAATCAGTTTCGTTTTCTGGTTCACATGTGCATAGATAAGGCAGAATTTGATTTTTTTTTATCATTTCAATGGATATTTATGTTCTTTTTAAGCCTTTTTGTAGATATTTATCTATTTAAATTTTCACAGTTGCAGGAAATTATGCGGCATCAGAAAATAGGGTGGGGTCAGAGTGATTATTTAAGGACAGGAGACACTGAGATTCAAAAAGTTAAAGCTTTATAACCATTAAAACACAAACTGGCAGTATCATATGTCAAAATACACAACATAAACGGGGCAGTCAGGGGACAAGAAGCAGGGGAGCTTAGATGGGGGGTGGGATCCCAGCCAGGTGGTTGGGGCGGTGGGTGTCTGGAAGGGGCAGTCAAGGGACAAAGAGCAGGGGGGGGAGGGGTTGGATGGGTCGGGAGTTCTGAGAAGGCAGTCAGGGGGTGGGAAGTGGGAGGGGGTCAGATAGGGGGTGGGGCCAGGCTGTTTGGGTGGCACAGCCTTCCCTACCCAGCCGTCCATACAATTTTGCAACCCCAATGTGACCCTCGGGCCAAAAAGTTTGCCTATCCCTGTTCCAAGCCTACACTTGAACTAGTGCAATGTGTCTGTGTTCGGGTATTTCCGACCTTAGCAGGGGGGAAAAACCTTTACCGAAATTCATGAGAATTTGTCAAAATCTGTCTATTCAGAATAGGGTTTTTTAAACCTCAAACAAATTTATATCTACATTAAACTGAAGGTGTCCCATTTTCCACTCTACAACCATTAAAAAAAAAGTAAACATATATATTAATAAGAAAGGAGCTGGTGACCGCATGAATTCCTGTTTACTACCAAGTTCATTTCACTCCATAAAAAAACAAGTTTTATATCTTAACTCACAAGCTGCAGCAGCCATGAGTGGAGAGACAAATGAGAAACAGTTTCCTGGGGCTTTCCAGTTATGACAGTCAGAAAGTACTGCCTCAGCCAGGAGCCTTTTGTTCTTCAGAAATTAATGCGAGAGTGGATTTAAAGAAATCAGGTTCATTCTGTCTGGAACTGTGAACTTCACTGGGGATTTCTGAGCTGGTCAAATGTCAGACCAAGGGCTCAATCCTGCAGCATTTGTGTAACTCTGCGCTGCCAGAATCCCACGGAAGGAGCGATGCCCTGCCTACTCCCTGTGAAACCAGCAACGAAACTCCCATTGATTTCAGTGGTGGAGGATCACGGCCTGACATGGAACATACATAACGTGTAGGTTTGCTGCACCCAAGAAGGCCTCCACTGGCTTCAGTTAAACTACTCCGATGAGAGAAGCAAGCGGAACTGGGCTCAAATACTGGCTGACCAGTAAAACGACTCTCCTGTTCCCCTCCCAAAAATATCCAACAAGCCATACTGCATCTGAGAGCCAACCCTTTGGTGTCAGGGCAAGTTCACACCGGAGGAGATTGGGCTGGGCAGTGGGAAGGGACTGAATCATGAAGGAGTGGTCCAATTCCTTTAACTGCATGCTTAAAAATGTACAGAAATATACGTTTTAAGGGGTATAAATAGAAGGAATCACCCCTAGTAAACAACAAATAAAGCCTGCTCTTCCTCCTACTTAGATTACAAGACCTTTGGGGGCAGGAACAGTCTTTTTGCTCTGGGTTTGTACAGCACCTCGCACACCCCAGGATCCCGGTCCATGATTGGGGGGCGGTCCTAAGTGCTACTGCAGTGGAAATATTAATCACAATCATATTCTATGCCAAGATAGCTCCATTTCATACTCCAAATCCAGCAATTTGGGGTAAGACGACAGCAAAACCTGCTGAAACGATAGAGCAGGCAAGAACTGCCTTCTGTCTTCTCAGTGTACCCCCTCACCCAACGCCTGGGCTTACGAGGTGTGCAAACAATGTTTTAAAAATGGAGGGTACAGTGAACAGGCTTTCTTGAGGCTGTAGGATGCAATAATGTTATGGGATCTGATGGCCACCTCCACACAAATGGACAGGCGTTCAGGAGGAAATGGACCCAAACGAATGCACCAGGCTAATTCATCAGGACACAAGGGAACTGGTCCATCTACACAGGAGCCTTGTTGACTGAATCACGGCTTTAAGCCAGTTCAAGCTGATTGGATTGAAGCACACTTCAGCTGGCCACTATGAGCAAGACCCAAAAATGTACCAGCCGGGGCCCCAAGCCTGCAAGCTGGTCTGTGTAGGTGCAGGGCTCCCTGAAGAGATCAGCTTGCAGAATCAGGGCCTACGTTTGGAAAATGGGGCCTGCGGCATTTTTCAATGAACTCATGCAGGCGTTTGGAGCTTCAGCCAAAGCCCACTGAAGTGACTGAAAGATGCCCTTTGACGTCAATGGGCTTTGCATCAGGCCCTTGACCCTGCAAACAACTTATGCTTGGGCTTAAATTTAATCACATGAATAGATTCAAAGTAAACGGGGCGACTGACATGCTTAGCATTAATCTGATGTGTAAGCGCGGCAGTTTCAGGCCCTTCCTTCTCACTTTGGGACAGATCCCTTGTGGTTTAAAATTTCCCGAAGATTCTTGTTCGATCAATCGCCCACTGAACATGTGCGGGAACTTCCTCTGAGCTGTTTTTAAATGCCATATTCGGTATTCTGTTCCTGTTTCCCAGCTGTAGTACCCAAGTCTTCCAAGCTGGATCCAGGTGACACACCATAAGCATTGACGAAGATGTCACCGCCACGCACTGTGTCAATCATGTGCAAAAGAACCAATTTAAAACCTGCCTTGACGTTTTGTGCCGGCAATCGGCCTCCATTTTCATCCACGCACTCTGACATACAGATGCTTTCTCAAAGCACTGGAGAATGTGTTTTGTTCCTGACCCAGCAAAGCCCTGAAGCATGTCACTTCAATGGGTTTTCTCATGTACTTATGGAAAGATGACACATTGACTGCTCTGGACACTGACGGCCTCAATCCACAGAACAGGTAGAGCCAGGGCAACAGCAGTGCAAGCTTCCCCCATACATCCTGTACCTCATCCTGAACCTAAAAGAACTCTCCCTGCCTCTACATCAGAAAAGGGAGTCCACCACCATCACAACCCCATGCCTCTCTGCTGAGGCTCCCATCAAAGGGACCACATTAGAGGTGCTTTTTGTGACGGTGGGCTTTTGGCTAAGGTCTTTTAAGAGCAGGCCCGAGGCTCCCAATTCACCAAAGAGCCATCAGCACAGGCTTGCAGGTCTCAGCACATAAAACCTCAGCACAATGAGGCAAGTTATGGGTGGAGTGTCGGCCTTAACCCTTGTACCTCCCGGCATAATCGATTTAAGTGAAGCTCTTTACGTAGCTTTCCACATTGCTGCCCATGGAACACCAAAGATCAAAGCCACCCTAAAGCAGGCGTCCAGAGAACGTATTCAGTCTGGTGCTTTCGGCAAGGCAATAGGAATTTAAAATAAAAAATAGCCAGCCAGCAAACCATGATATCCTTTTGCATTAACATAGGGATGTAGGTAGAGCTAGATAATGAAATATAGAAGAAAAATGTCTTCTGACCACTGATTTTTACAGGATTTTCCTCATCATCTACATCAGAAAAGACAGAGACCATGAAAAATGACCCAGCTACAGTTGCCAAATAAAGCCCTAAAAATACCCTCCTTTTTACTGAGAGGAGACAGAGACTTCCACTTCCCTGGGTAAACAGAAGTGATCTTTCCACTCTGCAAATACCGTAATAAGAATACAAAAACCAGCATTTGTGACTATCGCTCCTGTTATTTTGACTGGGGTTTCCGGAGGAATGACAGCACAAACTGGTCAGAAAAAATGGTTAGCCGTTTCCCTCTCACACCCTTCCTGATCGCTGTCCCCACTTCCCCTCCCTCTTGCTTAGCAAAAATAATAATAATGAAGAAACCAAATAAAGCAAGCAACCTAGCCCACCAGAAATTAAAAGAAACCCTCCCCCCCCCAAAGCCATGCATGCAAAGTATTTCGTACTCCTCCTCCCGCTGCCCCCTTTGCATGAGGATCTTTGCAAGGCTGGAGGGTGCCCGAGAAAATGAGGAGGAAGGGAGCAATGTCTCGCCGGGAAAATGAACATAGACATGACCCCTGAAAATGCCTTACCCAGGCCACTATCCTGAGAATGGTCTGGGGGTGCTTGAGGAAATCCACAGGGTCAACGGCCCCCCCTGCCCTGCCAGCTCCGAAGGAGGCTCCTTCCATCTTCCCCGGGCGCTGGGCTGCTCACCGCTCCGGCTCCTGGCTGTGCAGCAGAGACCCCGCCGGCGCGTGCGAGCAGGGGAGTGGGGGAGGCTCGCGCCAGCGCCTGCCCGGGTGCCCGTGTCTCGCGCGCAGACCTTGCCGCGGCGGGTGCAGCCCGGAGCCTGCCTCTCTGCCCCCCTGTTCCTTGCCGCATGGGCTCGCCCGCTGCCGTGCGTGTGTTAGGGAGTGGGAGGTACCACGGCGGGAGGACGGGGGGGAGTCTGGGTGGACACACAGGTGCGTCCGTCTCCGTCATTGCACCCGGATCTGTTTCGATTTTTATGCCTACCTTTATTTCCTTATTGCACCATCTCCAGCCTTGCACGGATGTCTGCTTTGTTAACTGGGTGCATGCCCTGCAAACGGCCTGCTGTTTTTCTGCCTCCCTTATTGCAATGGGGCGACTGCCTTGAAGGGGCTAGTCCAGGAGATTGCACAGGGCAAAACAGGGCAGCACTGCAGGTGGGGAAAGCAATACCACCCCCATCCCTCTGCAAATGTGCTGCCTGATTTCTTGAAAGCTACCCCCACCTTCTCACCCTCTTCCCACAGTGACCCACAAATGCAAAACTGCAGTTATAGCAGAAGCCCAGCAGACCAAGCTTCTGTTCTCTGCCTTCTCAAGCAGCTCAGAGCCAAGAGCCACCAACAGACACCCCAGTGCAGTCGTTAGGTGAGCTGGAAAGATGTGTGTGAGGAGCAATGACAGAGCCTCTGCTGGAAGGGGGCATTCCCCATCCTCCCACCTGTCCCAAGAGGTGAAAGGCTCCAACAAAAGCGGCTGGGACCATTGGTTTATATCTAAGGGGAGTGGATGCAAAACAGAAAAGGGTCACAGTGTCAGGCCTGGACTAGTGCAACTGATAGCTAAGCTGGGTGCATTTGCTGGCTCGTGGGTCAATGGAACCCCCTCCTTCACACTGGGGGGATGGGTTCTAGTCACTAAACTGCTAGGTACCAGTTATTTGGCCTAAAATAGGAAGTGAAGGGCAGTTGGGCTGTAGCTTGTGTTTTCCTCCTGCAGGAAATGAGAAACTGCCTTTTGCCAGCCACAGGCTGGAGACGTCTCCTCCCCTTCCCCCTGCTATTCCTCTCCCCTTCCTCCCCCCTAAAAGGATGAAGAAGAAAAAAGCAATCAGGTACAGGTCCTGTGGAGGGAAAACCCCATTAATTCCAAAGGGAGTTTCCCCTCAGCAGTCCTTATTTAGTTTTTCTTACACAAGGATGATGATTTCGGTTCCATAGATACTGATGCCATGACAACTCTGACATCATCCCTTGGCTCCGGCCAGAAGCATCAGGAAAAGTAACAGAGAGGAATCCACCTGCACTTTTGACCTGAATCGGGGAATGATCAGGAGCTCACAGGTTCTGTTCCGGACTCATCTTCTGATCCTGGGCAATCCACATCACCTCTCTATACCTCGATTTCCCCATCAGTGAAATGTGGATATTACCTCACATCATGTGTGTATGAGTGATACGCTTTGGGATCCTTGTGTACAAAATGTGATAACAGTGCAAAGTGTTACCCACATTCTATGCTATCCCCGCCAAACCAGCCTGGGCCTTTGGGTTGGTCGCTATCCTCCTGGCAGGTGGAGTCAGAGAATTAACTTAAATCTCATTCTGATGCCATTCATTTTTTCTCGATTACAGGTGAGTCATCCTCTCTCCAGATCTATTTCTGACACCCGGCAGAAAGGGTAGGACTCAGCCTTTTGTTCCTCCATGTCACCGGCACAGTGAAAATCACATTTTACTATGTAAAACATAAATGGCTATTAAGGGAATGCCGGGCTAGTGCCTTTGATTCAGCTATATGGCTCACTGTTCTGGTGCCGAATATTCAACGAGGTGTCAGAGCTGCAGACTTGGCTGGAAGAATATTTTCAGTGTCACCATGAGGGGGGGAATGGGGCCCAAGTGACTTAGGAGCACAAGGCTTTCCACTGTACAGGTGCAGAATATTCAACAAGGTGTCAGAGCTGCAGACTGGGCTGGCAGAATATTTATTTTTCAGTGTCACCATGCGGAGGGTGGAGAATGGGGCCCAAGTGACTTAGGAGCACAAAGCTTTCCACGGGGTGTGTGCTCCTAAATCACTTGAATGCTTTTGAAAATCCCCATCCCAAAACTACAAACCCAGAGACATTTGTGTGTGTACAGCCTGATCCTGTTTCATCTGGAGTCATGGCAAACTCCCAATGCCTTCAGCGGGGAAAGGATCAGGTCCACAGAGATGTCAAGATGTAAAAGACAAAGATCCAGAGGAAGAAGACAGTTCAGGAAGATTTGTTGGGTCCTCTGGCCACTGTCTGTCACCACAGAACTTGGGAATGAGAAAACAAGGAAATTCACAATCAAAACTCCACACACTGTGATGATGAAGGTTGCTGTCCTATAGTTAATACCCTCCACACATACATTCAGAACAGAGGAATGAACAGTTAAGGCATCGGCAAATAAACTCCAAGCAGAAATCTCCGATAATACTAAATGCTCCTCCCAGCACACAATCCCCATACTCCCAACACCGCTGCTCAATCCAACAGCAAACCAAAGTCACAACCTTCCCCTCCCCACACTGGTGGCCTTTATGGGTCAAATGTAGAATGTGTTGCCTTTTTAAAAATAGTTGAGGGTTCCTGGGTTGTATGGATGGTATGTCCACACTGCCATTCAGCCTCTTAGTCCCAGCCCCAAAAGCCTGAGTCAGAGTGTGTCTAACTACAGTGTAGACATACCCTCTGAGTTCATGGGATGTGTTGTGTGTTTATATGAGCTATTGTACACACGTGTTTGTGGGATGTGTTCGGTGTTTGTGATGTACTGTACATGTGTTTATGGGATGTGTTGTATGTACGTGTGTGCCAGGTTGTTCATCCCATACTAACCCTGAATGCATTAAGTTGGTGCAGGTAGGACCAATTAACTTTATTCGCTGCACCTGGTGGAGAGACTGGCTCAACTGAAAATGACTAATGGCCGATAAAGCCCCTCTGGGGGAGAAGCTGGCTAAGGTCTAAAGCAAGGAAGTTTGAAGAAGAAAGGGGCTGGAGTGTAGAAGCTGATAGTCAATTTCTGGGGTTAGAGAGGGAAAAGAAGGAAACCAGGAGGGCGTGGGGGAGAGAAGTCCTTGGTTACTGGCCCTGTGGGAAGGATTTACCCAGAAGGGTGGAGAAGAGAACCTGTGGGAGGTGGACTAGGAAGCAGCCCAGGAATAGAGCAGCAAGATTAGAGATTGTGCAGCCATTGACTGATGATTTGAAGGTCCCAGGGCTGGAACCTGGAATAGTGACTCAACCAGTCACTGAGAAGTGGCACAGGATTGTGGGAGATGTCAACCAGACATCTGGTCTAGAGAGACTTTGATACCCCAGAACTGTGCGGGGGATGACTGTATAATGACCTCGCTGGAGGCCTGAGTCCTGAAGAGAGAGAGGCTGCGGGGTGAGCGACTGATGGAAGTTGGTGCCAGACTAGACGAGAGCTGATTCCTCAGATGCAGCCAGGCGGAGGCAACTCAGGAAGGAATATACCCTGTGACAATGTGTTTATGTGATGTATTGTACACGTGTTTATGGGTGTGTGCCTGTTGCAGCAAGCTACCCTTTTGTGTACACTGTGCAAAGTACCCATTCCTTTATGTATCTGTACCAGAGATCACTTACTTTCTAAGTTTTCTCGCTCTCCACTGTGGTAGTGAAAATCAAAGCATTTAGTTAGCCATGAATTAGAGAATACTACAGTGAATGGTGAAGAGGGTTATATTTGCATTTACTGCTGTGCTGATGCTTTAAGAGACATATTCATGGGTGTAGGTCAGAGGCAAGGTTGCAGTTTTTGTTTGGAGCTAGACTAGGGAGCTGTGTTTACAATAGCAGAAAGTGTGCTGGGAGGTTGAGATTTCTTCCTGGAGTTGGCTTTCTGGTGACGTAACTGTTCATGATTTGCTGTTTTACATTTATTAGCAATGTATATGTTTCCACAATGTATTATGAATGTACACTTCTGTACACCTTCAGTGTAGTGATGCAAGTGGTCATGAATGGGTAAGATCAATACTAGAGTAGCTTTTAATATGACCCAAGAAATCCCCTCCCCCCCCCCAGTGACACTGTGCTCTGATAGTTAACTTTGCACCTGTACAGGATATTATAAATCAATCTTTCTAAGGCTGCATCTTCACCTTGGCAGTCCCTGTTCTAACTGTTGCTGTATGATCAGTGTTCCACTTACACAGCAATAACCTCTTTGTGTGAGACACGGCTGTGGACAGATATTTTTGCAGTCTCAGAACAATGGATGATGTGGCAGGATTCATCGTTCAGAGAGGCAGCTTGGTCCAGTGAATAGGGTACTAGACTGCAAGTCAGGAGACATGGCACTATGTAACTTTGAGCAAGTAATTTCCCGGCTGGACCGCATTTCCCCTCCACACTCTGTCTTGTCTATTTAGATTACAAGTGTTTTGGGTCAGGAATAGTCTCTTATTATATATTTGTACAGTGCCCAACACAATGGGGCCATCATTCTGGCAGGATCCTCTAGGCACTACTGCAATACAAATGATAATAATTTCAGGACAAATAAATGTCCAGACCAAATTAAGTCTGGAGTCTTTGGAGCATGACCAAAGCACATAAATTAAGTTCTGTAGAGAGATCCCAGATCTGAGGCTTGTTGCTTTTCCCTCAAGTCTCATCTGTCTAACTTCTGCAGAGTCCAATACATCCTGTCCAATAGTTTATCATGTAGCGGCTTAAGCTTTCCTTCCCTGCTGGTTTTATGCTCGTAATGCAGAACCACAACCCATTGTAAACTGTACTTCTAATCCCTTTTAATTTCACGTTGCTGAAAAGCAGTTTCATGGTATAGACGGCCATTCAGCAAGGAATAAACTGAGGGTATGTCTGAAATGTCATGAAGAAATCCAGCCCCTTCCCTGTGTTGTAATGTAACAATCGGACAGGGATCTATTTGCTTCCGAAGCACTCAGGATAAGTCTCTGTTGGAGACAGGGTAGCAGACTGGCTACATCACTGTTCTGCCCAAGCATGACAGGTCCTGTGTTCATGCATGACAGACCAGCACGTCTTCTTTCGAACCACCGCGTACCTGGTAAATAATCCACAAAAGCCCTGTGATCTGTGTTTACAGTGTGCAGATGGAATTCACTCCCCTCCGGAGAAGGGGCACAGATCATTTCCACAGCCATGGGCTATAGCAGCCACAGGCCACTGTGCTGCTTCTATGTAGGGTTATTGACAGTAGATCCTTGCAGAGTGACCACGTTTTCATCACTTGACCCACCCCCCAACAACCCTCCATGTTCTTGCAGCTAAAGATGCCACAGAGCTCAGCTTCACAGTGCACAGTAAGTGGAGTCCCAGCTCCTAGTTGCAGGGAGGAATGGAAGCAAGCACTGTAGGACTGCATCAGTTCTGTTGTATCTGTTTGCTTTTCCTAAAATGCACAGCATTGCCAAACCATCGCGTTCAAAATCCAGGAGCTAGATCGCAACCCCTCACCCAAAATCATGAGACTTGAAGAAAAAAAGTGGGATTCTTTTTATTTCTGAGCTATCAAAATGCACTTGTCACATTTTCAAACTTATCTACAGATATGAGGCGCCTAATAATTTACCTCTCTTAAAAGATCTCTTACCTAATCAAATGATTCCAAGAGCTGGGGCTTTAAGAAAAGCCACCAAATATGGCAAGACTCGTGCTAAAATCATGAGAGTTGTCAACACTGAATACATTGTGGTGGGAGATGAGGCAGGTCTTCCCCCAATATGATGGAGAGGAAATGACGGCCTAGGAAGACTGCCCACTATGGAAAGGGATCTAGGGGTCATAGTGGATCACAAGCTAAATGTGAGTCCACAGTGTAACACTGTTGCAAAAAAGAAAACATCATTCTGGGATGTATTAGCAGGAGTGTTGTAAGCAAGACACGAGAAGTAATTCTTCTGCTCTACTCTGTGCTGATATGGCCTCAACTGGAGTATTGTGTCCAGTTCTGGGCGCCATATTTCAGGAAAGATGTGGACAAATTGGAGAAAGTCCAGAGGCGAGCAACAAAAATAATTAAAGGTTTAGAAATCATGACCTGTGAGGGAAGATTGAAAAAAACTGGGTTTGTTTAATCTAGAGAAGAGAAGAGTGAGAGGGGACATGATAGCAGTTTTCAAGTAAATAAAAGGTTGTTTACAAGGAGGAAGAGGGAGAAAAATTGTTCTTCTTAACCTCTAAGGATAGGACAAGAAGCAATGGACTTAAATTGCAGCAAGGGCAGTTTAGAGGTTGGACATTCGGAAAAACTTCCTAACTATCAGGGTGGTTAGGCACTGAAATAAATTGCCTAGGGAGGTTGTGAAATCTCCATCATTGGAGGTTTGTCAAACCTGCTCTTAAAGTGACTTGTGAGGGATGCCCTAGATCAGGGGTCTCAAACATGCGGCCCGGGGGCCACATGCGGCCCGCAAAGCCCTTCCCAGCGGCCCGCCAAGCTTCCTGGCGCCCCCCCACCCCCGGTCCCCCCATAGCAGTTTGCAGGACGGAGGGGCCAGAAGTGGAGGCTTCTCTGCTGCCTGGCTGGGCCGCGCGTGTTTCTAGCTCTGGACTTCCTATATTGCTCTTGCTTTGTTTGCCAAACAGCTGTTGGTGGTGCCTAGCGCTTTCCAGGAGGGAATGGGGAGCTGCGTGCTCCGAGGAGGAGGTGGGGCAGGGGTGGGACCTCTTGGAAGGGGTGGAGTGGGGGCGGAGCCGGGGCAGCAAGGGCGGGGTGTGTGTCAGTGGTGCGGCCCTCGGGCCAGTGCACTAGTCCTCATGTGGCCCTCGTGGTCATTTGAGTTTGAGACCCCTGCTCTAGATAATCCTTAGTCCTGCTATGAGTGCAGGAGACTGAACTAGATGACCCCTTGAGTTCTGTGACTCTATGATTGGAGCATTAACAGCCTGCACATTCATAGTGCTCTAAGACCGGATTCATTTTTGGGCATGAGCCCAGCACCTGAAGTCACTGCTTTGAAAGCAAGATATGGGAAGGAAATGTCAACATTAACCCCAGAGACTTGACTAATCTTTCAGTTGGCCTGATGCAGATTTTGATGGCTGCAGTAAACTAAACTTGGAGCATGGGATAAAAACACTCAGCAGCAAATGTTTTGCACTAAGATAAAATTCTTTTAGAGAGGAAAAGACATCGTAAAACATATTAGTAGGTCTGATATGTGTATAAACGAGACCAATAGTTCTCAAGAGCCTGGTGCTGTGAATCTTTCACTCATTTCTTCGAGGGTTTTAGAAGTTCAGAAGGCTACGTGTCTATAATACAAGACGTTGATTATGTAATTACTGCAGGCCTCCCAGCCCCCTACTGACTGATGTGTCTGGGGGCTTGACCGTCATTTATTCTTATATCAATAAAGAATTGCAGTTGTTTCTTTTGAATTGATGGGCGCCAAATAAGCGCTCATGTCCGTTGGGGTGAATTCTGCTCCTAGCTATTCTTATGTTTCTTTCAGTGAAGAAGTTACTCCTGTGTCACTGAGGGGCTGGTCTACCCTAGAAAATTAATCAACCCAAGTATGTTGCTCAGGGGTGTGAAAAAGCCATACCCCTCAGTGATGTAGTTAAGCTGACCCAAGCCCCCGTGTAGACAATACGAGGTTGACAGAAATTCTTTCCTTGATGTAGCTACCACCTCTCAGAGGTGGATTTACTACAGTGCCCGGAGAAGCCCTCCCATCGCTGCAGTACATGTCTCCACTGAAGGGCTCAGTGGCGCAGCTGCTGTGCTGCAGGTGTCCTACCATAGCACTAAATCTAGACAGCGCCTGAGAAGGGCATCTCCACTTCATCACTCTGGTCTTGTCTACATGCAGAAGTTGTAGGATAGTTTATATCCCCATACTGCGGTGATTGTGTCCATTCACACTGCTGTGCATACCCTGGTCACTGGGTTAAGCTACTTTGCTTCTGAAGCAGGATTTAGGCAGTACTTAGTTTGACAGACGTGTGTTGCATGCTGAGTAGGCATCCCAGGGTACCAAGTGCTGTGTTTAGGCTCTATGCATTCTGGGAAAATCTTGTGGCAGATTTTGAGATATTTTGAGAATTGTGGGAATTGGTTTCAACTCACTTGATCCCTCCTGCTGTACCCCAGAAATCATCTGGGCCTTCTTGGCTGACACCAACACCTGGACATGTTCAGATATCACTGTGATGGGGCCCTTGGGCCACACGGAAATCCTCTTGTATATTAATATAATCCAATTAACTCCTGGGATCTTGCCTGTTGACATAGCGCTGTCCACACCAGCACTTTTGTCCAGGAAACTTATGTCGGTCGGGGTGGGGGTGGGGGGCTGTTTTTTCACACCCCTGGCTGATAAGTGCTGGTGTAGACAAAGCCGTAGAATGGCTTGTCAGTGTAGTGCAAAGGGCATCATCCCTGAAGGCCAGATTTAGCATGATTTCACTGGGCACAGGATCAGGCCCATAGGAAATATGGCAGAAGGCAACATAAGCTGATGTAATCAAATGCATTGAGGTCCTTGAGCTCTTTCCTGCACCAGAGTTACAGTGGAGGATGTTTTTTCTCTGTCCCTGCTCTTACTCGAGATTAACCCAATCTCTGGCCACATCTGCTTCACTGAAACCCTAAAAACAAACTACTGATGTGAAACTCTTGAGCCCCGCTGGCAATGAATTTACAGTGGAACCGATTCAGATTGGCAGTCAGAATAAGTGAAGAGTAAGCACTTTCCAGATGCTTGGCCCCTGCAAGCCAATGGCCAGATTCAATCCATGGTGTAAAGTCCATTGACTTCAGCTAAACTACATCAGGCTGAATTTGACCTGATCTGTTCATGCAGATGGGAATGGTGATACAGCGTGTTCTCTGTTTATTACTGGACTGGCACATGGAATTGCAATGCTTTGCCCTTTAGCAAATGTAAACATGTTGTTGTTTATGTTCATGCTGCTCTGAAATGCTTTGCTTGGCACCCACCAGCATCTGGACAAAACTGCCTCATACAATTAGCCTCTGGGAAGATAGAAAAAGAACTAATGGAAATCTTTTCAGGAAGTGTGTGGGAATCATTCATGCCCAGTACCAAAGCTAATGGATTATTCCATGGACAATACCTGAGCATGCTGCTATTCCAGAGTCACATAGCATCTTCCATTCTGGAGCACCCCAAAGTTACCTTAAGGCTATTTATATAATGTTCCCTCATCCACTGCTGAAATTCAGCCACCTCTGAGATGGAATTCAGCAGCCACTTAATAAGCAGAAACACAAGATGATATTTTTGTAAAAGGAGGGGAAGTGGAGAATAACTTCTCTAATGGAAGCTGCCAGAGGAATCTTGGTTAGTTGCATTCTGCATCCTTAAGATAGATAGATAGATGGGTTAAAAAAAAAACCCCAAGACAGGCCAAAAAAAATCAGAGGATTTTATAATGACCGGGGGAGGAGGGGAGAGGAGTTCTGGGAGTGCAATCGAATCCAGTGAACATGGTGTTTGTTCCTTCCTTAAAGGTTTCGGTGCACAACACATTTCTGGGGGAGTTCCAAATATTGGATTTTCCAAACCTTTAATCTAGCCTGGCATGAGGCCAGGGCGGAATGTTGATAAGTCAAGAAAGAGCTCAGATACTTCACAATGAATCAGATGAAAGGGAAAGAGGATCCCTAGCTGAAGTCCATACACTCCATTACACCTAGGGCACAAGTCACGTTCTGTGGAGAGCCAGACCAAACAGTTGCTTTTTGCACTAGTCACCTGCTATCTGTTTAATACTCCAGCGAAGCAGGGATGGTAATGAGAACAGAGATGGACAGCTACAAAGACAAGGGGCAGATTCATGGTAGCCTGAGCAGTGATCTGACATGTGTAGCTACTACAGCTCTCATCTGAGCTAAAGTGAACCATTAGGAACTCAGCACTTGCAGCTTGTTTGGTTTTGTGTTTCTCTGTTGCCTGAGACTACAAGAGCTGTCAGGCGAGGTCTTGTAAAAACCTAGAAATGTGTGATGAGGGTAGGACCTGCAGTTACATTTTGAAAATGGGGAACTGCTTTTTGTGTTTTAAATGATCATGCACTGTGAATACTAAAGGAAAATTGCAGCTTGACAAATCTTGTGGAGCCTGCTTGTATTACAATAGCACATACTCAGGACCCCACTGCGCTAGGTGCTGTACATCGAGAGAATCTCGCTCTCCCAGAAAGCTTATAATCTAAACAGGAAAGACAAAGGGAGGGAGAATTTTTCCCATGTTACAGGTGGGGAAACAAAGGCCAGAGAGACCGACTTACCCACAGTCACACAGGGAGTCAGACAGTGCTAGGAACTGATGCAAGATCTCCTCAGTCCCAGCCCTTTTCCTTACCCCCAAGGCCAGCCTTCTCCACTACTTTGCACCTTGTATTGTCATTTAAACTTGTCCAAAGTGAGTGTAAACCATACCCAGTCAAAATTCTCCATGTATTTACCCCCCTGGCCGTGTTTCACACCAGCTGTAAATGACTAAGGCAGAGACAAGCTGGGTCCTGTCTAAACCGAGTTAAGAGTCAAAGGGGGAAGTGCTCACTGTCACGGTCCGGTGCTCAGCTCAGCTCAGTGCTTTAACAAAAGAAACCCTCTGAAGGGAGCTGGGTGGAACCTCTGACTTGTTTTTTAACGGGGGGAGGGGCTAATTTAACACACTGCCATTTGCTCTCTATCTCTGGGACCCATGCAAACTCAGAGGTTCTGCCACACAAAACAAGTTGTGATCACTGCTAAGAATGGTACACATCCTATTATGTCTGTTACCACCAGCTCACCCACCTGTTATATCTGGTCTTTAGCCTGCAAGCTCGTAAGGCCAGGGACTATCATTTTCTATTTTTACAGCATTCAGCACAATCAGGCCTGGCTTGTCTGAGGTCTCTAGGTGCTACTGCACTATAAATATATATTTAAAATAATAACGAACTTCCTTATTCTTGTTGAGACCTCATCGCTGGTGCAGAGACAGCGAACTAGTGAGTGTAGACGAGATCCTAGCTGCAGCCCAAGGGCCCAATTCAGTCCTGGGCTAGGCTGTCTTCCAAAAAAAGGTAGGTGGCACTGATTGGAGAAGAAGCAAGAGAGCCATGATTGAATTGGTCTCCTCTGCAGCCTCTGCCATTGGGTGAAGGATCTATGAAGCAGACCATAACTTAAAGCTGCTCTCCTGCAGCAGGCCACGGAAGGGAGGAAGAACCAGGGCAGCCCTTCCCCATGGGTGGGAGGAGTTGACACAACACACAAGGTAGGGACCATTAATGCCAACATTTATTTAATCTGTAAAGTCCTTGGGGCAGGGATTATCTAGGTAGTGTGGCATAGTTGCTAAAGCACTGGATTAGGACTCAAGAGACCTGAGGTCCCTTCCTAGCTCTGCCAATAGCCTATTGAATGACCTTGGGCAAGTCACTTCACCACTCCCTGCCTCAGTTTCCCCATTGGGTAAAGTGGCTTGAGAACAGATGTTAAGAGCTATTACTATTTTTAGCAGAGGTAACAAAGTCCGGTGGCACCTTAAAGACTAACTATAAAGTTTTGAAGCATAAGCTTTCGTGGGCTAATACCCACTTTGTCAGATGCAAGGGTATTAGCCCACGAAAGCTTATGCTTCAAAACTTTATAGTTAGTCTTTAAGGTGCCACAGGACTTTGTTACCTCTGCTATTCCAGACTAACACGGCTACCTCTCTACTATTTTTAGGTGTCTTTACAGAATCTAGCACCATTTGCACTGCAGCAAAGAATAAATACTCCCCAGAAAAATCCTTTAGCTGAGAAAATGATTATAAAATGAGGCAAATAAGATGAGGCAAATGCTTTTTAAGTGGTGTTTCCATTCCCTTATTTGCCATATGCATGGGACTAGGAGCAGTGGCTGGGTTCTTAAACATATTGGGAATAACTACTAGGAACACCAGGTAGAAGGCATGCTGGACATACTGTCTGGATGCTGGTGGGTGTTTGCCTATGGTGCTGAGTGCAGATTTCAGTGACAGGCAAGGGAGTTCCCCCTCTCTCACTTCTCTCCCTAAAAGGAAACCATGAAAGGAACAGTGCACATGACAGGTAACCATAGAACCAGGGTTAAAATCAACATGCCATTGGCTTGGAGAGTAACAAATGAGAAATTCCCTCCCACGATCCCCAGAAAGGGGACTAGTAGCAGGTAGCAACCCAGGGGTGGCTTCGACAGTTTCTGCTGTGACCTTAAAGCATGAGAAAGAAATGGGGAAGTCAAGGAAATATGTGCTCTGTTGCCCTCCAGTGGTTACTTGGTTGAACTGCAAAAGAACTCTTCTGCAGAGCTGACTCAAACTTCAAAGCGTAGCTGAGATCCTAAAGAGGTGGGCAGTGCTTTAGGGGCAAGTGTGATGGTGTTTCACGCATGAGAAGAAAACTTGGCCCAGCAGAGCTTTTACACGGATGGATTGCTGTAACATCAAGCAAAAGCAAACCCCTGTGCCGGCACAATGCACAGAAATAATACTTTGCGCTGACAGCACCTTTCAGCATGGGGGACACAGCAAAATCGTGGGCGTCAGGAACAGAACCCAGGAGTCCTCACTCAGGTTGCAGGGGTTTTCACTGGAGAAGTCTTTCATGCAGTGTACCCACGAGGACAACAACATCACAACTCTTGGTGTTGTAGATGCTTCTGATTCACTAAGCCCTGAGCTGGGCGGATTGTCACATGCCCAAGAGAGGGAGAACACTTTCAAAGCTAGGCAGATAAAATACTGGTGCTGCTGGTTATCTTTGTTATGGAAACTAAGAGGAATCATCAAAATGAAGAGTTGATGGCTCAAGGGATTAATAATAGAATATGAGCATTGGCTCAAATTTGACCTAGGTTAGTAGCAAGCAACAGTAACCTGTTAGCTGCTTGGTGATTGACATGAATGAGTCAGTGTTTTCCTACCCAGTGGATACTGCCCACATCACAACTACCTTGCTGGCAGTCTCCAGCGAAGTGCTGGGTATTGGATATCCATGGAGACAGAGCGTGTGCTTTCATTCCTGCAAGCAGACCCTCCACATCACTGCACAGTGGAGGGGGAGCTCGCATTGCCATCCCCTGTGCTGTAGGCAAAAGAGGTTTGTAGGGCTAGGAAACAAGCACTTAAAAAGCACAAAGCATAGTCCCTGTCTGCAGCAGTCAGCATAAGATAGATATGAAATTGCAGCAGGGAAGAGGAGATTCCTTACATTCGCTGACACAGGTTTAAAAGGTAAAAAGAAAAAATCAATGGGTAGAACTACCCCCAGGGCACTGGTTGTAAAGGAGAATAGTTACACCCAATACGCTGCATAGAAACAGTTTATCCTTGGGAAAATCTTAGACACTGTCCCTCCCAAAGCTTCAGTCAGCATCCCCAGAGATTACTTGCCAGCACTGGGAGGCAGACCTGCCTTATTCATGAGTCAGACAATTCCCTTGTTGCTCCCTGAAAGGGAGATCTCTGTTCTGCAAGCCCCATCACCCTTGTGAATGCAAACAGGCCAGTAAGAGCAGCATGTGTGTGATGCTAAATGCTCCAAGGAGCAGTGTCGGAATTATGCCCCAGGTGATCATTAAGGAGCACCTGCCTCTCATTCACTCTCCTTCCTTACATAAAGGGAAATCCTGTTGAGGCTGCAGCCTCCCTCATTCTGGTGGCAGCACAGGGAAGCTTAAGGCCGGGCAGCTTGAATGTAGTTAGCCCGTGTAAAGGGGATATTCATGTTACTAGCCACTATGGATGAAAACACTGGACATCTGTCTGCTTGAGTTCTGCCACACTTCAGTTGTTCTGTGGTGCAGGTACAGGTCTGATCCTGAAAGGGTGTGTTGAATCCACAATTTGTCTCCCACTGAGTCAATGAGAGTAGCAGGGACTACATCCTTAGTCAGATTAGGGCAAAAATTGAAAATCAGGAACCTGGACTAAAGAATAACTTCATGTCCATTGCCCCTTTCACTGAAGGGAATCACAGTACTTTAGTGGCATTAATGATGCCTTCTAATAACTCAAAAGAGTGGGTTCTATTCCATTTACGGTTTCTCAGATGGTGATACAAGCATAGGCCAGGGGATCTATTCTCTTCATAAAGCCCCGTGTCATGCAGAAATCAGAGGTGAAATTATTTGTCCTATTTTGATATCAATAGGAAATAGACAGGAATACTGATTTTTAGAACTACATTCATCATATGCATTAAAAGATTAAAACCTCATGCTTTTTCCCTCCCTACATAACTACAAACATCCTAAAGAAATTGCACAAATAAGATCAAAATGTTAGATGTGACCTACAATGAGGTTAAAAAAAAAAACAAAAACCATAAGCCAAACCACAGAGATGAAATTCGGCCTGAGAAATGCATGACAAACCAAAGCCATCCTGTAAAGTGTAAACATAAAAGAAATAAGAGAACACTAACTTTTGCTATTGTTACCAGTTAACCACTCTGCACAGTTAGTCTGCCCTATTATACAAACAAGTAGCCAGAATTTGCTGATGAGTGAATGCAATAGGCAGATATTAACTGAGGATATTGACTTAAGCACTGTTTTGATGTCTGCAGAGGGATGTTAGTGGTGCATAGGCCTTGTGCTGATCCTCTACACAGGTATTAATTTCACACAGTTGTAAATATTTGCTTCTGAGGTTGAGAGATTTGGAATGTATTAGTTACAAGAAGCTAAACATACACTGAGACACTTTTAATGAGCTTTTTTAAATATCCTGAATCATGTCCTGAAGTCCCAATTCAGTTAAATCATAAAAATATGAAATCAAGCTTCAGTTTAATTAGCATGAACGGTTACACAAAGGATCAATATTGCAGACAGTGAGATAAAATACACCGCCTGCTGAATGAAACTAACTTGGAAAAAACCACAGTATGGTATTGTTTTAACAGGTCTGGCTTGAAAGAGTAGTAGAGGATCAAATCATCTGAACACTCTCAAAGCTTTGATTGTTTACATTTTCTCCAAGGAGCTCTTGGTACCATAGTCTTGGGCTCAGATGTTTGCTAATAGAAGGTATTAGCGCCCTGTTCACTTACAGAGACATCGGCCATTACAATTTCCATGCCACCCCCGATCTACTTCCATAAATCACTGCTTATGTGGAAGTAGCTCATGAGATGACACACTTAGGATTTTCACCAAAAAACCCCAAACAATTTTAAAGCATCAGCACAAAATAGAGACCCAGAAGATAATGTCACATTTCCACACAATGTCACATGACTATTTGGTACCCAGAAATCCTTTATAGATTTAAGGAAAAAGATATTAAAGATTGCATACTACTGTGCAATAATTCAATTTATATTCGTCTACATAGACAAAGCCCAGCAAAGCAACTTAAGTATTTTAAACAACCTGATTTTATTTCACTTTCATCTGAAATTCTCTCTCTCACACACCTCTCAAGAATATACTGATGTAGTAGTGCAGACCTAAAGGCCCAATACACAGTATGGAACTTGACCAGTTACTAGGGGTGAATTTCCCACCATGCACCACTTTAAGTGCACAATGCAGGGCCTAGATATTACTTGAGACTGATTAACAAGACATAGAACTCGGAGCAGAGGGCCTGCCCAAGGGAGAATTTCACCTTAGGAGCATACAGACCAGTCCAGTCTGTGATTATCTATCAAGGATTTCAGAATTCGGGCAGTATTTTACCACTCTTATATGTAAAACTCATCTGAATTGGCTTCATTACAACCAGATAACACATTTTCACTTCTGCAACCATTCTACAAACAACAAAAGTTCACAGCAGAGATTCAAAATAAATATATACTTTAAAAGCAAGTGGTTCCATGGGAATTCTTCCATTATGCTCCCAGTGAGCCCAAACAATTAGCAATCAAATCACAATGTTTAAAATTCAGCTAATTAATTTGTACCATTTGTTCTACTTGAGATTTTTGTGCTTCTTTCTCCCCCCCCCCCCCCCCCACCTTACAATGCCCTCTTGGAAGATTAGACAAAGGAACATACAAAATGAGCATATTTATGATGGCTGGAATGAGAGACCTGGATTCCATGATTTTTAATGTTAAATAAAATCTCCCTGCCTTGAGGCCTTTCAGCAAGTGAGTGGGCAGTAGGTGAATTAATGGTTAAATAGCATCAACAGAGAACAGCTCAGACTTTAGAAGAAGAGCTCAAGGATGACATGGTCGGCACAGAATGGAGACGACTTATGGATTTGTAGTGGAACTGCCAGTTGCAAGACCAGCAGAGCAGGCTGAAGTAACAGAGGAGGAAATGCACTGTCTAAAATGTGAAGGCAATGTTTGTGGATAAACAAAAAAGTAGAAGAGGAGGTGGCTAGGACTATGTAAAAAGTGAAAGGAACAGCCGTCGCGTGGTGCCCCTAGAACTAGAGAAACTTTTCCTTACTGTGAACTGTCACGGTAACAGAGTTTTGCAAGTTTCTGGCAGTTCCTGTGGTACATGTATAGTTCCACTCCCAGCAGCCACATGACCATATATTAGTTACCCCCTAAAACGATATTCTGTTGGGATGAGATCTCTGAGTTGCCTTTTGGAGCAGGAGACCTATTTCTTTCCACAAGTCATGTCAACCACACATACAAACTATTTAGCTGCATCTCCTTGTACTGAGTTCACATCAGGGATGATTCTTATTATATTAGAATTGGTCTGATTTCCTTTACAGTCTCTACAGATTAATCACAGGAACCATCTTTCCAGCCATCTCGCCAGCGTTCATCCACCCGGGAGCAGTTGAATTCCGACTTCCCCAACTTCCTGTTGACGTCATTATGAAGCAGGCACAGCCACTGGGATAAATTATTCCTGCTGCTGGCATCAGGCTGATTAGTGCGTAATCTGCAGAGGGAAGAGGAATCAAATGCTGTTTACTACTTTATAGGTACTGATTTCACACTCCAAAGCAGGTATGTGGTCCGTAGATGGTCAGAGCTTCCCTTGCCCTGTATTTTGAGATGTCTCACAGAGACCATAAAAGCTAGCACACCGAGATCTGTATGCATTGCAGGCTGCACCTCCACATTAAAGGTTGCAATTGGCTTAGATGCATGTGAGTTCAGTGCACTCCTGAAGCTCCTTATCAGTCACATTCTTGGTGGGAAAAAATTAGATCCCAATTGAAACAGTTTATCCATGGCAAAAAGTATTCAGGCTCATAAATAATTTGATTTGAGAGAATCTCTTGGCAAAGTAAGTAAATAATAATGAACATATTTTCTATGTTGGGCTCCATCAAGGTGTTTTAGTCACTAAAGAGCTCTTAAATACAAAACTATATTTTTCTGCACTAGATAATTCCATTTGTGGGTAATGAATTGGCTTGGGTGTACAGAAGAGGAAGATCTGCCCTCTGTCAGACAGAATATATATCAGCACTCCTCGTGTATTGTATTCAGCCATTCCTTCTATTGCCTGAGCTAGCGTAAGTTGATTCTTTCAGTCACTGAGGCAAGGCTGTTTTTGGAAGCTCAAAATGATTGATTCTATTTCCCCAATGTGATACAGGTTGTCTAACAACCACAAAATCTGCATTATACAGTCTCTAATTGTGATAAATTGGTACCCCTCCAAAGCAGTAAAAATATCAGTACTGGAATAGCTTTATAAGATCTGTTTGCTCTGGTGAAAGACAAGAAGATTTCTCATCTCCACATAACAAATATGAAGCTCTGTACTGAATCTTTAGTCACCTTTTGAAAGAAGCACACAAACACTTCTATAAACTTCTTCATGCAATTCACTTTTCCTGCTAGGTTAGGATATTGATTTGATACCAGAGATTCTTAGCTTTGTGTGATGCTGTATGGAATATGTGGAACACTTTATAATATTGTTAATACCAATATTATAAAATTGCAAGTAATCTGACCAGATATGACATGTAAGACGGTATCTGTTAAAATTTTATGATTAGCTAAGTAAGATAATCGTAGCCAATATGTTTATATGTTTGTATCAGTTTTTTATTGTGAATTATAGCTATGTATGGTATATCTGTATTTCAAAACTTGTGATGTGTTTCTAGGTGACACCACCAGACAGATTGGCATCAGCACTGCCTAGCCTGTCATCAGTGGTACAATAAAGCCAGGGAAAGGAGCCTGTGGATACACACCTTATGAGTCAGAAAGATTTGTAGGGGCGTACCTGTAGATAGAGAACACCAAGGCTTTTTCATGCCATGTGCTGTGAAGCTTGTGTTTGGGACAAAGAAACTAATCTAAAGAGTAGTTGCATCTTCTCCATTTTGTCTTCATTCCTGCTTCTGACCTCTGGAGTAACTTTTCTATAAACGAAGCTCTGAACAAAGGACTGAACGACCCATCCAAGTTGTGGACATGTTCCAGAGGGACTTTCAAGTCAGTGAACTCACCAACACTGCTAAGAACCTGATAAATGGACTTTGTAGTCTTATTATGTACCCAATTGCTTTACCATTTAACAACTCTCTTCTTGTTCATTTTTTATAATAAACCTTTAGTTTTAGACACTAAAGGATTGGTTGGCAGTGTGGTATTTTGGATAAGATCCAACTTAATATTGACCTGGCAATGTGGCTGCCCTTTGGGGTTCAGAAGAACATTTTGTATAGTAAGCAGACTTTGGGTAGTGAGCTGGGAATGAGTGACAGGGAATGGGTCACTTGATGATTATCTGTTCTGTTCTTCCCTCTGGGGCACCTAGCGTTGGCCGCTGTTGGAAGACAGGATACTGGGCTAGATGGACCTTTGGTATGATGCAGTGTAACCATTCTTATGAGTCAGATTCGAACCAGCAAACAAACAAAACTCCTTTCACTAGTTCTTGGAGCTACTGTGCTGTCTGAAAGCAGTAAAGTGTTTGACCTCTGAACATATATGTCCTGTGTCCTTGTTTATGATTTATTCATCCATAAAACTACATTTTTGCAACACCAAATACAATACAGAATAGGCATAAAGATACTATCTAGTGGAAAAGTTGATCTGCAAGCCAGACAATTAGAATCCAACACTTTAGGTTGATCTCTTACCTGTAGATATATATTTTAAAAGACTCACCTTTCCCTCAGATCTTCTGCACATTCTTCACAAGGGAAAAACTTGGAAAATAAGTTAATGAACTGTGTCATCTCTTGCTGCTGGGAATTGCTTGGGTTATCTGGGTAATATGCTGCCATAGTGTGAAGGAAAGACCATGTGTTTCTCCCAAGTTCTTCTCTGTCTAGAGGACAATCTGGAGGCTTCTCCTTCTCCTCTTCAACATATGCTTCCTAGGTCAGAAAAACAAGAAGTTTATATGTGCACATTAGTACTCGGGATAAAAAATGAACATACCTTACACTAGCCCCATATGCTTTGTCTTTCTAGCACCCCTTCAATTCACGGCCCATACACATATTAGCTAATTAAACCTCCTTAAATGAGGTGGACAAATATGATTACTCCCCTTTTTGTTGATGGGGTATAGAGAGAGTAAGTAATTTGCCTAGTCTCATACTCCTTCTGTCCATCAACCAGGGCGATGTGAAGGGGAGGTTCTGGGTGGAGAATGTCTCATTCCTACCCTCTGCCAACCATTTCCGGTGAAAGGGAGTGCTGAGAAACAAACAGTCTTATTCCTATCCCCATCAACCATTGCCTGTAAAGGCAGGCTGGGGATTCGCACTCACACTATCCTGTAAATCCTGGGTAAGTGTCTCTCACTCATATGCCTCCCTCCATCGCAGAGTGAGGGGGGAAAGGGGGTTCATACCCCCAGGCCACCCACTGTCTGTAGGGAGAGGGGGATCCTGGAGAGAGGTCATTCCCAGGGGATACACTACAGGGGGTGGGGAACTCGCAGCGGGAAGGGAATGGGGATCGCTGGGGTTCATCTCTTCTCACAGCCTCCTCCCCCCCCCCGCTGGGGGCGTTGCTCTCCGGCCGCCCCCTCACCCCGCTCCGCGAGGCCGTCTGCTTCCGTTGCTCCCGGATCCAGCTCCTGAAATCCGTGCAGGCCCGACACGGCTTCTTCCTGGGCTGCTCCTCCGCCGCGACGCCCGGCGGACCGGACAGGGGGAAAGGGAAAGAGCCGGGGCCGGCAGACGGGCCAGAAGCCGGGTTTCCTCTGTGCTCACTGGGCGCCGCCATCTTGGAACCGCAATGCATGTTGGGCCGGGTGGCCTTCAGCCGCGCTGCAACTGCTAGCCTTGGGCAGGGGAGGCGGCCCGGCAGGCGGGAGAGATGCCTCTTAGGGAGGGAGGGATGAAAGGGAGGAAGAACCGGGCAAGGAAACAGAAGAGAAAATTTCTGTGGTAAAACCCCAGTGCTCTGTGCCCCATTCCCCTGGGCTTGGGCCACCTTAAAGCAGCTGCGACAGAGAGTGAAAACTGAAATGTAAACTTTCGAAATTACCATGAAAACTGAAACCAGAGGCCATGCCAGAGGAGTCTAGAGCGCCGATCCTTCATATACAGGCCTGTTGAACCTGTGGGGCTGCTCATGCATTTAAAGCTAAGCACTAGTGTCTGCTTGCCCAGATGCTCATTCCATGCCCCTCACAATTTAACAGGAAAAAGGGAAAAAAATATATAATTTGCTAACATGTACCAAAGGCTGGCATAACCATGTGAGCACTCACTTTGGGAATTGGTGCACAGAGTAGGCTTCCTCCACCATTTAAGTGCCATAGAAATATTTAGATTTCTAATTGGAAGCTTGTTGAAATCAATGGAAAGAGTCTTCTATGGCAGAGGTTCTCAAACTGTGGTGGTGGACTACAAACTCCATTCAGGTGGTCCGCAGGTAGTTCCCTGTAAGGTGTGGGCCTGGGTGGCTGCACACAAGAGAATAAAGGGCCACCCATCTAATTAGTGGAGCCGCACAGTTGTGGTTCCACTAGTTAGGTGCCTGGGCCCACAAGTAAGGTGAGGTGATGGCCTTGTGGGGACTAAGGGTTAAGTGGGAGAGGGTAGTGGTGTGAGAAGAGAGAGTGGGACAAAATTGGGACATGCAGGGCTATAGCGGCCAGAGAAAAAGGCGACTTTCCCCAGCTCCATGGCTGCGGCTGCAGGGGAGAGAAAGCCTCCTTCCCAGCTCTGCTCTGTGGTTGCTGCCCTTCCCAGACCTACCTCAGGGGCTGCCATAGCAGGGGAGAGAGGGCACATCCATCACATTAGAAAGGTAAGACTACTGATATTAAAATATGAGTTGTGTGCTTTTATTTATAGAACAATTTTTAAAAATTATTATTACTTTTTTTTATATATATAATGTTTTTATCCAAAGCACTTTACAATAGATAGCTAACAGTACAAACAACCTTTGGCAAGATCATTAAATGGTCTGCCGAGACCCTCAGCAATTTTTAAGTGGTCCATGGGGGAAAAAAAATGTTTGAGGACCATTTTTCTGTGGGCTTTGAAACTGGCCCGTAGACAGAACTGATTTTTAACAGGATAGAAGAATCCACAGAAGCCTATACAGATTTGTCTGTAGTGAGAATCTGAGCAGTAAAGACTGATTTTGAATAAAATCTTTGCATCCATTTCTTGCCATAGGTGAAAAATAAAATTTTATCATTTACAAAATTCTGGTTATTCAAGTTTTAGATGGGGCTACCCAAAATGACTGAAGTTTGGATGTGATGCTCACTGGAGCTTTTTGCCTTTGCTTGGTTTAAAAAATAAAACTGTTTGAGCATATACAATGTAAATCCATGTTTGTAGTTAGCAGAGAGAGCCCCATGTTTAAGTTTTTAAACAAAAATGGCACAATCCCCCATGTTCTCAAAAACTTAATTGAGGCTAATGGTGATTTCATTATTCCAGTCCCCATTAACTGATCTGAGATACTGGCATCTCTGAGTAAAGGAAACAAAAGTATGGAAAACACACCTTAAGGTCATGCTCCTGTAAACATTTCTTAACATGTTGACATCAGAGGACTTATAGAATATTTAAAGGCTTGATCTGATAAAACTTGTCACAATTTCTGTCATGACTTGTGAATGTGACTGGCCTAAAGTCCTAGTTTTAGCAGCTACATAATCACTTAAAATTGGGTTCCTCCCCAGAGAATTCAATTGGGGAATGAGCTCTCTGAGTTGCAGATGAAAATAGGAAGTTTCTTGAGAAAATAAAGACATTTCAGACATATGTTCACATATGTTTACTTGTATTGTTTTTAATTATATTGCACCAGGATCATTTCTAATTGTATTTAAATCATAATAACATCAGTCTTATTTCCAATAGCGTCTCCATAAACTAGACACAAGAACCATCCTTCCAGCCCTCTCGCCAGCGTTCATCCATCAGGGAGCAGTCAAACTCAGGTTTGCCCAACATCTTGTTCACATCGTTATGAAGCAGGCACATCCACTGGGATAGCTTCTGTCTGTTGCTGGTGTCCGGCTTTTTTATGCTTAAGCTGCAGAGGGCGAAAAGAATCAAAATACTACTTACTTCAGTCCAGAATCACGGATTTCACTTTCCAAACAAGGAGTCATTAAAGTGCTTGCAGAATTTATAGAGGTGGCCAGAGGCCACCTCCATCTTCAATACAGAAATTGTTCTTACAGAAAATATAGATCCCTTGCTCCATCTTGCTCTGAGCAACCTCAACTCATCAAGGTGAAATACACCATGCAGATTCTTGTGTGCTCTATAGGTCATGTCTTAATAACTGGTAACTCTCATTAATGAGGAGGTGTCTGCAATGTGTTTCGTTTTATAGCTCTTCAGGCTCCTGGCAAGTTATTGATGCTACTCAAGCTAGGAAATGTTTGGATGCCCCTGTCCAAATGGCTTTGCCTCTGCAAAAACCATCTCGGGGCTCACTAATACTTTAAAATATTCCCATTGATCAGCTCCTTACAGGAGAAAACCCGTTGGCGGATTTAATAACCTTTAGCTGATGTTGTGTATTACGGGCTCCTTGGAATTCATTTTTTCAAAATCAGTATCTCCATAAATCAGTGTCTCCAATATAACCCCCCACCCTCTCCTTGTTGGTTTTGTACACTTGTCTGACAAGGACTAGGCCTTTATCTATAGTTAGCGAGTACGTAGCACATTTTGAGTGCTACTGTAATCATAATAACAATAGTAATATAATACAATTCCCATTGTGGGTAATGAATCGTCTCCAGTTTACAGAAGGTATAATACTGCCCTCTAGAGGAGGGAATGTATACCAACCAGGCTTGCTCAAATGTTTACCTGTTTTCTGCTGGTTAAACTTGTAGGATTATTTTACTCACTGGGTACTGGTTGTTTTTGGAAGCTGAAAGTCACTGTTTCCTCAGCGTGACACAGGCTGGCTGTAACCACAGTGTCTGTAACAGGTTCTCACAGATTGTGATAAACTGGAACCCATTCAAAAGCACTGAAAACACAATTGCTGGAGGAGTGCTCTCAGCTCTATTAGTTCCTGTGAGCAACAGGATTCCCCATCACAGGGCCTGCTAGGGTGGCCAGATGTCTCGATTTTATAGTCCTGATTTTGGGTTTTTTTTCTTATATAGGCTCCTATGACCCCTGTACCCCCGTCCCAATTTTTCACACTTGCTGTCTGGTCACCCTAGCGCCTGTGCTGTCTTAGAAGTTGCGTGTTTCTCGTGAGATGTCCTATGATGCATTTAAACATCAAATATATCATTTGGGGATGGTGAAAAGGCATTTGCATCCTTGGGAAATAGTTTGATTTACATCTCGAATTAGCAGAGACCAGCGCCTGAAGCCAGCTTCCTGCATGTAGTTTGTCTTGATGCTTGTCCATATGCAAGGTTGCACTGGTTTAATGTAAGGTGTGATTTTTTAAAAACTAATTTAAATGTAAACCAATGCAAGAACAGGTTTAAGCTAAACTTAAAATAAGAATATCCAATTAAAGTCTAGTATTAGTTTAGTTAAACTGGTGCATGTTTGTGAGCAGACTAGACCTTATTCCACAAGGACTCACCTTTTCCTTAGATTTTTTGCACATTTTACACAAGGATAAAACTTGCTCAGTAAGTCAATGAACTGAGCCATCTCCTGTTGCTGGGTTTTGCTGGGATGATCTGGGTAATATGCTGCAATGGTGTGAAGAAAAGCCCATGTGTTTCGCCCCAGTTCTTCCGTACTGAGCGGACAGTTTGAAAGTTGCACTTTCTTCTTAACCTAGGGTCAGGAAAGCCGAAGGATTTGCAAGCACATTAAGAGTGAGATAGAACAGCCCTTTCCACTCATCTTGCATTTAAATCACCTTGTTCAGTCTAGCTCTAGCACCATATTTAAAGGAACAAACAAGGACATTTAAGCTCCAAAACAATATGTATTTATGAGAGAGCCGCAGTCTATACCTAAAACTTAGGTTAACCTAGCTGCATCACTCAGGGCTGTGGGAAAAAATCACACACTTTGTGTGACATAATTTGGTTGACCTCACCCCCACTGTTGGTGCAGTTAGGATGATAGAGAAATTTTCCCATTGACCTGGCTATTGCCTCTCCAGGGGTAGACTACCCACATGATGGAAAACCCCTGTCTATCAGTGTAGGAAGCATCTGCGCTACAGAGGGACAGCTGCAGCATTGGACCTCTGCTGCTGTAGTGTAGACATGGCCTCACATTCCAAAGCTCATGGGAGTGGCCTCTTTTGAATATTAGACACAGAATGTCGATAGAAGCATGGCATTCTTTCTCTGGATCTGGAACATCTACCTTCTTCCAATGTGGGGCCCAGCCTTCAATTCCTGTCCTTCACTGCCACCCAACCATAATCCCCACCAGCTGCTCCTTTGGGCTAATCCCTGCACCCCGTATCAACCTTCCCGCCAACATCCCCATTATCCCTTCCTTCGGAGGCTGACCTCCCCCACCCATTCCTGTCGGGGAAATGATCCCCCTTCCATCAATTATTCCTTGGGGACCATTTCTGATCCCCCTTCAACCATCCCTATGCGGTGACAAGAAAACTCCCTGACCCCTTACTTAGTCCTGCCCAGACCTGCCCCGTCCAATTGCCCTTACCCTAGCTGCTGAACCCGAATCCCTCTTCTTCTTGCCCATGGAGTCTGGGCAGACTGGGCAGTCTTTCCTCTTAAGCCTATTCTCGGCAACAACAAATGGGGCTCCCCCCAGGAGGCCAGGCAGATCTCTGTCCTCTGGGGCAGGCCAGCTGGATGAAATTCGTCTGCCTTTCTTCTTGCGGCGTGCTGTCCGCTTAGATCTACCAGGCACGTTGGGTTGGGTGCTGCTTGTAGGGGCAGTGGTCTCAGTGGGACTAGGAGAAGGTGAAGATGTGGAAGGCTCTGAGGGAGGAGAGGTCAGTTTCTTCCCTTGCTTGTTCTTTTTCCAGTAAAACACCAGCATTAGGTGGCTCTTTTTCCTGGGTTTCGCCTGTGTTAAAGGCATGGTCTGCTGTGGTGGAGCCATGAAAGAGGGTTTTGAAACTGAGGCCACAAGATGAGTCTTTTGCCTCTGATGCTGCTATTTAGAGGGTGATATAAGTATCTGGCTTCCCCCTTCACATCCTGCAGTCAAAGGAAACAATACACTAAATTTGTTTATAAACTGTACTGGGCCTGTCCAGAACAATCTGCCTCACTCCTGCCCTAGGGCTGGGCTGTTCCTGGATCAGTACAATGATGGGCTGATGGAGAGGGCGAAAGTTAATTGTATAGACTTGATATGGCTCCTACACAATCCTTAGCCCTTAGCCATGCATGCTGTGGCAGCCCAGGGTGGAATATGATGACAGCATCATGTGACATCACAGTGCCTCCTTGGGACTGGTGGTTGCATTTTGGCACGAGCAGGTGAGCCAGGCGGGCGATGGAAGGAGCTGTTTGGGTGGATTCAGCTTTGTCTCTCCTAATTTATTCCTGGCTCTGTCACTAACTCACTTGATGACCTCTGGGGAGGGGAGTCACTTCACCCCTCGGTGCCCACATCTGTAGAACCAGCATAATTACGGGAAGTGTGTTGTATAAATAGTTAGCTAGCCCATGCAGCCCTCAACCCCAGAGAAGTAGGGAAGTGTTTCCTCATTGTACCAGTGGAGAAACTGAGGCACAGAGCTGAAATGACTCAACCTCACAGTGAGTAAGAGGCAGAGCTCGGACTACAACCCAGATGTCCTGACTTGCAGTCACCTGCTCTAGCCACTAACTACACTCTTCCCTTCTTGGTGAGCAGATATATGTTTGGTTTCCCCGGAAGAAACTTTTAGCTAGTCCTACAGAAATGCTAATGGACAGTGGAGCACACTGTGCCATAGAACTATTCAGTCCTGGTTTTCCATCACCTAACTGCCTTTCCTTGCATCAGCTAAGAGAGGACACAGGTAGGCTGGACACCAGAAAAACCCTTAATGCAAGATTGGACCAAGTAGTGTGTGCATTGATCTGCCAAAGTCTAACGGCGATCCCGGCACTAGAGTGTGTGGGAGTAGGATAAAGACACACTAGCTGGACTGAGTGATGGAAAATTCTGCACACCTCCAGAAGGTCTTGTTCGAAGATCCAAGGGAATTTTACAAACCCGTTCTTCCCGATGAGCAAAATCCCCGCTCTTCCCATTTCTCCCAGGTGAAGAAACAAAGTCTCTCCATACAAATCAAGTAGTCCAGAGCCATTCACCCTCTCTGGGGGCCCGATCCAAAGCCCATTGAAGCCAATGAGAAGACTCACTGGATGGGGTCATCCAACCCTGGGTAGAAGAACCCTATTTCAAATGGTGACGACCGTTTCAAACAGGAGATGTGTACTTCCAAAGTCAGCGGCTGGAAGGCCGTTTAAGTGTCTTTAATCCTTGCGAGGATGGATGTGTAATGACCTGAGAAATGGGCCTCGTCCAACTGGGGGAACAGAGGCCTGAATCCTGAGACAACAAGTGTCACAGGTTGCTTACAGGTCCCATGTCTCCGGACAGAACCCCTGGTCCAACGTGGGGTGAAGCACTGTCTTTTATTGTGATTGCTGTAGAAATGACCTTTCACTCCAGCCGGGGTACCTGCCTCGCAAACGGAATAGTCTCTATGGAGTCCTTCTTTGTAACCCCCCGGTGTGTTAGTTATTTAGGATAATTTCAACAGCGCTCATTGCGGCAGCCTCTGTGTCTTGTCTAAGAGCGTCTCTAGCTGACTTCAGAGGAATATCACTGCAGGAAAGTATTGTGGGAGGGGCAATTTGTTTGAAAGCTTCTGTACAGCATAAAGTTCTCTGGCACAGTGTTATCCTCTTCTACTAGATCATTAGCACCATGCAAAGTAACATTTCCAGTAGGGAATGGGCCACCCTCGGAAAGGTTTAGAAGCTCATCTTTGACCAGCATTCTAAACCTCCTGGTTTGGTTGGCTCTGACCTGCTGGATTCCTAATATTGTATGCTCTAGGTTTGATTTTGTTTAAAGGGGTCTTCACCCATCCCCCCTTATGTGGGTACAGTTTTGTGGGGAAATTTATTTGACACCAATGAGGAAATATACTTGGTACTATCTTTCCCATTAAATTCAAGTGCTGTGGGTGTATTTGTTTGGTTGTTTGTTTTGGTTTTGGTCCCTGAGTACGGTGTTACACTTACTGAAAGAAGGGTGGCCAGGGTGGACTTTCCCAGAACACTTTGCATTCCAGTATTACAGTAGTTAAAGACGGGGTGGCGATGCCTGGAGGCCAAAGTGATCTCAGTAGTACATCCTTAACATCCAGTATAATCATCTCTCTACTTCCTGGTCTAGGATTTCTTTATAGCAGTGGGGACACAGAAATATGACTGACTGCTTAAAAAACAAAACTGGCTGCATTAGATAGACAGACAGGTATGGAGGAGATGAGGATGTAACAAAACTCTCCATTGAGGGGAGGCAAGTGCTTTGTTCTACTCCAGAGTGCCTCCTTCTGGTCGGTGAAAAAACAGTGTGTGCCAGCTGGTCCGTTCAATGTGGGACCTAGAGAGTGGCCAGGAGTGTAAAGGGCAAAATGAAGAGGCTTTCACAGCTCCAAGGGAGCCAGGAGACCCACCTTACCTCCAGGGAAAAGGAGCCGCTTTAATTCAATCAAAAACCCACAAAACTCTTGAGTTTTTCTGGTAAGGGAAGGAATGTGGTCTAGTGGGTAGTGCATTAACCATCAGGACTTTGGGGTGCCAGTCCCACCTCTGCTACTGACTCACTGTGTGACCTTGGTCAGATCAGTTAAACTTTGTGAGCCAAATTTTGCCTTCATTTACAACTCTCTTTTGTCCCATGGACTTAAGTGGGTTCTCTAGGGTGAAGATCAGGACAGAATTTTGTCTTCAATTTCCCCCTTGCTGAACAGAGATAATAATCCTGGGCTACCTCACGCAGGGTGATGGGAGGAGTAAGTAAAGCTCGTCACAGACTCTGAATGAGATGCGTTCTAGAAATGCAAAGGAATGATGTTCATTATTTATTAACAACCATAAAATGACTGATGAATATTCAACTAGAACTAATAATGAATACTAATATCTTGTTGTCATAGCGTGACTTATACAACATTCTTTTACCCCATTCCTCCCCACTTTGTTTCTCTCCATTTCGTTCATTCCCTTCAGGGCCCACCTGCTGATTTTGGTGTTTTTACTTGGTAACCCGTTAGAATGGCACTTCTTTTTACAAGTTGCTTTTCAGATCTTTTTTAGCCATGATTTTCTGTACTGCAGCCAGCTGGGGATTCTGCCACTGGAGTGCAATCTGACCTTCCAACCAAGCAAAGAATCTCTAAGCTCCCTCCCAGGCAGTGAATTGTTTCATTGTCACCTTTTTAAAAATATTAAACAAGGCTTCTGGATTGAACAAGGTGTTGAATCCTGATCAGGACTTTGGGACACGCAGTGATGATTAAGTTTGCAGAGGACACAAAAATTGGGAGAGTGCTAATAATGAGGAGGAGGATAGGTCACTGATACAGTGTGATCAGGATCACTTGGTAAACTGGGTACAAACAAGCAATATGCATTTTAATATGGCTAAATGTATCTATCAAGGAACAAAGAACATAGGCCATGCTTACAGAATGGGGAATCTATCCTGGGAAGCAATGGCTCTGAAAAAGATTTGGGGTGCATAGGTGTGTGGATAATCAGCTGAACATGAGCTCCCAGTGCAATGCTACTGCCAAAAGGGGTTATGAGATCCTTTGATGCGTAAACAGGAATCTCAAGGAGGAGCAGAGAGGTTATTTTACTCTTGTATTTGGTGCTAGGGTGACCACTGTTAAATACTGTGTTGAAGTCTGGTGCCCACAATTCAAGAAGGGTGTTGACAAATTGGAGGGGGTTCGGAGAAGGGTGACAAGATTAGAAAACCTGCCTTATTGTGAATGAGGTCCTGGAGTCTAACTATTTAGCTGAACAAAGAGACAGTTGGGGGGAGGTTGGCTTGATTACAGTCTATAAGTACTTACATGGGGAACAAATATTTAATAATGGGCTCTTCAGGAGAGCAGAGCAAAGTATGACATGATCCAATGACTTGAAGTTGAAGCTAGGCAAATTCAGAGTGGAAATAATGTGTACACTTTTAACAGTCCAGTAATTAATCATTGAAGACTGGATGTTTGTCTAAACTATCTGTCTAGCAATGATTTGGGGGCACCTCACTGTCTGGTGCTATGCAGGAGGTCAGACTAGATGATCACAATAGAACCTTCTGGCCTTGGAATCTATGAAAGAAGCAGCCAGATAGCCCATCACAGTTTTTACGTTGAGGCCAGTGGTACTCTGGTTGCTTTAGTCTTTGTTTCTCAAGCAGCTCTGTAGTTTAATGAGCGTCCAAATAGATGCATCTAGAGCACAAGTTCATACACCGCCCTCTCAACTCTCAGGGCTTTGATTTCAGGAGCTCTAAGTAACCGGGGACATGACACAGACTGCTACAAACTGAGGGCTCTTTGTTTGAAAAAATTGCTTAGGGAACATATTTCTTGGAGGCAATAACCAGAGAGCTCTTATTTCTGCATTGTTGTTCCCCTTCCCGCCCCCTATCAGAGCATTACCTGACCCTGTCATTTAGAGCAGCTGGGTTTAGTGAAGGCCTGTAACTTTGAAATGCGGGAGACTCGCCAACAGTCCATCTTTTTAAAATCTAATTTATATCTAAAAGACTGGGCACGGTGAATTCTGTTGAATAGGCACCTCTCTTCCTAACTGCCTATTAATCTGAGTGAAACAGCAGTAATAATACTCAGGGCTATGATGAGACTTAATTAAATAATTGCTGTTATTATTATCTGTATGACTATATTGCCTAGTGTCATGCTGTCTGGAGTGACTCACAACTGTGAGTGCCGACCTCAGGGCAGATTGTCAGAAAACAAGAGCAGACACCACACATTGGTGGTACGTTCTATTTCACCACGCCAGTAACAAGTGTTAACTCCTGGATCACTATCCCAATCTTACCAGGGAGTCACAGACAGTCCCTTAAACTTTCCAGTCTATCTTGCCACCCAGACAAACAGGACTTTGTGATAAAAGATCATTTAAACCTCAAGATCACACCACGTCAGGTTGCTTCCAGTCCCAAGAAACCAGTCACTTACTCCAGATCAGTTGGTACTCCAGATCAGACACCAAATACAATGCTGACCCCCAATTCTATAGTAAACTAACTAAAGGCTTATTAGCTAAGAAAAAGTGAGTTATTGAGAGGTGAAAGGTAAAATTGATATAAAGCTGAACCACAGTTTGTAACTCCATATGGTGGCAGGGATGTAATAAACTGCGAGTTTCCCACAAGTCTTTTCTGAGTACCCAGATTGTCTCTGGGGATCTCTGCTTTGCATCTGTACACTTAATTCACCTCTGAACTGTTTGGACTCTTACAGGGAAGGATCTTTCATTTGATCTTCAATGGAAGAGTGGTGTGTGTTTTGGTACAGGAGTCCTGAGGGCAGTTAGCTGACATCTCTGGCGCTGTATCCTGTGATGCACTGGGCACAAGGCTCCTGGAAGGAGTTTCCACGCTCTCTAAAAAAGCAGCAGTCCTGGAGCATTTAATAGGGTTCTAAAGAAATGTAATACTCTGCAAATTTGTTGGGACCGGCTCTACCTCTACTGACACAAATTGGTTCCAGTGGCACATTACGCATTTACCCCCTGCAGAAAATGTGGCACCCAAACAGAACACACAGGATAACATTTTCAAAAGCACGTACCGGTAGGTGACTTAGGAGTGCAAGTCCTATTGACTTTTGCCTAAGTGAGTTAGGCACTTTTGAAAATTTTAACCAAGAACTTTAGGGTTTTTTAAAATTATTTGATACAGGTCTCCATCAGGGAACTATTGCATTCTTTAGAATGACACAATAATACCTCCCTAGAAGTTCTCATGGTCTGTTCCATTCTAGAGGAATTGCCCACAAAGCTAGTGAATCAGTTACAAAACACTAGTTAACTATATTAGGAGTTTATCATATAGATGGAGTCATTACCAGCAAGGAAATAAAGCAAGTGGAGTCATTACCAGCAAGGAAATAGAGCAAAAGTTATTGCACCAGGGAAAAAAACCCTGTGTATTGACATACAAATGAATCATTGGCGGAAAAATTAACACAGTCAAATTATGTAAATATTTAACATAAGGAAGAAGCTTAGCTCTGTGGGGAAAGGCTTTGTTATGTCATAACTTAACGGAGCCCTCGGCCGATAAGAAGACATCGGCCTCAACACTGACCCGATGCCCATAGACGCCTTTCTACCTGTGAACCTCATGAGCTGTCTGTTAGGTTAATCTCCTTTTAGATATGTTCCCTGATCAGCCAAGGCACAAACACCACTTTGTTGCCTCCCGATAAAGGGTTTATCTGCTCACACAAGTTGCACCCCTTTACTTTAAATTGGCTTTGTTAAACCAGTGTAATTTGTGTGTGGATGCTCCCATATAAGCTTTAAACCTGGCTTGTAATTATTAATTTGTGCCCAGCCAGCTGCTTGTTTATCACAAACTAGTGTAACAGCCCGTATACACAGGCCAAAGTGCTTAATGATGTTTGTCCAGGCCGTCTCTACTGCTCATGACGGCTTTGGACAAACATCCTCTGGCCTTTTATTATATAGAATACTATGAATTTAAAGTAGCTCTATAAAATCAGATAGGAAGGTTCCTTTAGTCAAAATATTTCCTGCTTCTCCCATGTTTATGCAACTCTGCCTGAGTTTAATGAGCATTTTTTCTCCTTTATGCTAGAGCCAGGGGGGAGGGGGGAGCAGCACGAAGGGAAAAGTTTGAATTCACTAGTTTAGGGCAGGAGGGAACCAGGTTGGCTCCAGTAAGAACTGGCTTGATCCTTAATTGAAAATGTACACCTTTTGAGTTCTGGGAAAGCTTGATAAAAGTTTTTCTTTAAAAGTTTTGTGCCTCTGCACTTCCCACAGGGAAGGATGATTTATGTGTGTTCAAACATTACTCATTTAAGAGTAGAACAGATGATTACATACATAACTTATCAAAGTGCTTACTTCTGTGAAACCTTCTTTGACCTTGCACTCCATATGCTTTACAAAAAATATTTATAAATGTGAATATGATGCAACTGGAATATGCTTTATGCAAAAGATCTCTTGTAAGGTATCATTACAAAGCTTAAAATCTACTGAGTGCGTTCATCCTATTCGTATGAATGTATCATTCTTGTATCTGAAGCTAGAAATATGAAGCAGAACTCTGAGGTCCTATTGTAATTATGCAAAGTGTGGGCCAGTAATGGTGGTTTAGAATCTTGATGGCTGCATTGACTAGGACAATTGGTTGTAAATGGTTTGTTCACCTGTAAGCCTTCCTGTATACATGCTGGCCAGCCCTGGAAAAATAGAGGGGGTTCTCACAGGACATGAACATGTCACCTGGTACTGGAATCCATCTTTAATCTGGTCCTTTTCCATAAGGAGGGGTGGGAACCCAGAGAGAGACAAAGGATTCCTGCCTTGTGCCAAAGCTATAAAAGGGGGTGGAATAGAACAAAGGTGCCCAGTCATATGAAATCCCCTGCTTTTCACCTAAAATATCTGCTGGAACTAACAAGGTCTGTACCAGGACAAAGGATTGGGCCCAGACTAAGAAGAAGTCTAGTCTGTGAAAGAAGCATATTGGACCATCTCTAAGAGTGAGATTTACCTGTATTCAGTTTCTTAATGTATTAGGCGTAGGCTTGCGTGATTTGTTTATTTTGCTTGGTAACTCACTTTGTTCTGTCTATTACTTGAAACCACTTAAATATTACTTTTTACACTTAATAAACAAAAGTGATTTTATTAATTAACCCAGAATAAGTGATTAAACCCCATGGGAGTGAACAGCTGCGCATATCTCTCTATCAGTGTTATAGACTAGAGGGCGGACAATCTATGCGTTTACCCTGTATAAGCTTTATACAGAGTAAAACTGATTTATTTGGGGTTTGGATCCCATTGGGACCTGGGTGTCTGGGTGCTGGAGTAGGTGACCTGCTGAGCAGTTTTTGGTTAAAACCTGCAGCTCTGGGGCGTGGACCAGACCTGGATCTGTGTGGCTGCAGACTAGCATGTCTGGCTCAACAAGGCGGGATTCTGGAGTCCCAGGCTGGCAGGAAAAATGGGTTCAGAAGTAAATTCAGCACATCAGGTGACAGTCCCAAGGGGATCTCTATGAACCCGTCAGACCTTCCCTCCAAGGACCTCAAGGTGCAAGACAAACACTAATGAATTAACCCTCACAGCTCCCCCAGGAGGTGGGTAAGTGTTGTCCTCTCAATTTTATGAATGGACCAACAAGGCCTTCTCTTCATTAGGAAATAAGGGGTGTTTAACTACAGCTAGCTAATACCATGTAAAATCCTAGTGAAGACAAAGCAGCTTATAGTTCTCCCGTGTGCCAAGTCAAGATGAACACTAGTGAGGAGGCAAGGCCAGCTTACATGTGAAAACTACAACTGCCTTGTCCACACCAGTGTTTACCAGTGTTAGTTAACATCAGGTCAGAATATACCTTTTGTTGCTTGAGAAGCTGCTAGAGAAACTACTGCCCTTGAGATCCATCCTGAACATTGTCTTCACGTCTCCCACTCCAGCCCCAACATAAACATGTCCTGCGCTGACATCTTGTCCAATCCTTTGAAGTGTGATCTTTGATCTCCTTTTCTTAGAACAAAGCAGGACTCTTTTGCCTGCAATGGAGCAACTTTCCTCACCATCTTGGCTGGAAATTGTGTTCCTAAATATGTCCCCTGTCTCTTGCATAACCTCTGACAAATGGGCAGAGAAAACGAAACCCTTATTAAAATGTGTGGGCTGCTCTCTAAGGGATGATGAGCCTGTTGTGATAGGTGATTGTTAATCAGGAGCCCTTAAGACATGTTTTAGTACCTAGGTATGTTGATTTCACAAGAAGGCACAAAGGATCTCCCTCCCCGCTGGACTTAGCTTCTGAATCCAGGGAACATAAAAGGAAATGCAAACCAGTTAGCTCTGTCACTTTAGCATTGTTCTGTACTTGCACCCCATTCAGCTGGGATATTCGGGGGGGGAGGGGGCAGATGGAAAGACATGTCTCCCTGATCCTCTTGAATCTCTGATTTCCCTCCCCTAATATTTCAGTCTAGAGTGTGACTTTCATCCAAAGAGCTCAAAGCACTTAACCATTATTGACCCCTCACATTACCTTTCCAGGGAGGGGCCAGGTATTCTCTCCATTTATAGATGAGAACTGAGGGAGGAAGAATTCATATATTTTCCTCTAGACGGGTTCTTATACCACCCTCCTCAATAGTATCTGAGCACCTTCCAAAAGTGCATTAACCACATCGGTTGCATATGGTTTGTTCTTTCTCATAGCCTCTCCATAAGGGGAGAGCTGTGTGTGCCATGGACAGGGAGGATAAATATCTGTCACTTTTTAAAAATTGGATTTTTAAACAATATATATATTTAAAATTTAAAATAAATACAGGTTTAATTTTTAAAAAAATCTATTTAAATTTGAAACCAACCACTGATGTTAAGGCCTCAACTTACATTTGTTCAAATTTTCAATTATATACAGGCAATATTGTTAGCAATATGTGTTTGCTGCCAGGTCTTAAGGAAAGTCAAACCACTGAACTAGTGGAAGTCAGTGGCCAAGGGTTTGTTGAATTGCTAAACCAGCTTTTGACAGCAGCACCTTCTTCTGCAACAGCATGTATTCAACTATTTCCATGACTAGTTCATTCAAAGCTGAGACACTGATTAGGAGCTGAAAAAGCAGTAAAGCTTGTTTTCTTCTTCCAGTCTAAAAATAAAAATGACGTGTGAGAGGGTGAGGTCTACTTGTTCTAAAATCTTGAAAGACAACAGTGACCGGAAACAATTCAAAACAGTTCAATCCATTAACTGCACATAAAATTTCCTTTGTTTATTAGATCAGCTAGTTTTAAATGTAAAACACTGTTTGGTAAACCTTTTTATTTATTTATCTGACACTTTTCAGGTAGTTTTATTTAATACAAAATTAGTAAATGCTGTTTTAATGTATTTTAATGGAATTTTAATTTCCATCTAAATGGAACTGGACACAAACCAGAAGGAAAAAAGTAAATAAGAAATGCATTATTCACCATTTTCAACATAACAAAAGAATCTGACTAAATGCAAGTTAAGCTATATAGTTGCTGTTAGGACCAGAAAACATTGTGACGAGCAATCTCTAAGAAGTGCAATTACGCTTCTGAGTCAACTCCAGGAGAGTGCATAATAGTAGTATTATCTGAGAATGACCTTGCTGTTATCTGTGTGTTTGAGAACCAGTTCCCAGCTGCATGAGTGTTTACCCCGTCAGTGTGAGAATGAATGCGTGAGAAACCAAATAGAGAAACTAAGGCAGGACTGCGTAACCAACAAGTGTGTAACCAATCAGTTTGTTGCTTGCTATTAATGAGATGAGTATGTATGAGATGCAAATGAGCATAAGTATATCTGTGCTGACACACCTCTTTAGGTTGGGCTTCCTCTTTGAGCACTCTGAACACCGCCCTAAGTGTGTCAGTCATCTTGTATTACGGCCGTGCTAGCAGATAAGCCCCCCAGCACGAAATGCCGCCCCCTCCAATAAATTCACCACTTTCCAACTAGCCACCTGTGTGAGGCCTCGTTTCTCCCGGCAACGAGATAAGCCCCCTGCAACAGTTGCTTAAATAAATATTTATAGATGTATTGTCCTGGTGAGCAAAAGGAAACAACGAATTTAGAGCAAGGGCTCTATGTAGCTGCAAATCAACATGTTTGAATGGTTACTGTGATGGTTCTTGGAGTACCCAGGACTGAGAATCACCTTATTATCCCCTGACTCTGCCTGAGGTGACTGGGGGTCAGCGCCCTCACACCACCAGCCTGTCAGCCACACTCATACACTTGCCTCTGGGCTATACCAGCCCTGTCTTTGGCTTGCAGATTAACGATAGGGGCACCCCAGTCCCTGAGTCCCCTTTGGAGGTTTTCTCTGTGACATCTAGCCCCCAACACTGGTTGCTCACAGAACTTCCAGACCCTCTTCCTCCAAAGGAGCAGGGTGGCCAAGTTTACTAGTTTTTCCTTAAATCACTGTCTCTGTGTAACATGCAGCACTGGTGGGCACTTATCAAAAAACAAAAGAAGGTTTCTGTAAGAAAGGAAAGAGATTCCACTAGAAATGATCGTGATGGAAACAAATGGTTACAATACAAGACAAAACCACAAAAGGCAAGCAAGATCCTACACTTAACTATTCTCTCTCCTATCTAATAAAGTAGGACCCCCAGCCCCCAAAGTTCAGTCCGTTGCAGAGCTGGCTGGCTTCACAGGAACCAAACTTTCATGAAGCACCCCTACTCCATAGGAGGCCTTCTCCATGACTGGATACCAAGTGCTTCTCCCCGCTATGTTACACTGAAAAGATTGTAGCTAATCCTCTGATATAATCATTTAATTGTGTTATCTATTGTTGTGATTATTCCATATGTAATCAATGTCCAAGGAATAGATTTAAAGTGCAGGAATATGTGGAACAGTATTATATGGGTATAAGATTGAGAGGCATGGATTGGTAAAACTGTGTTAGGTATATAAGTAAGATAAGGCTGTAACTCAAGATCTATAGGCTTTAGGTCGGTAAGATATGTAGGTTGGTCATAGAACGCCTCAGGCCTAAAACAGGTTGGCATAACTAGTTGATTGAGAGATAACCCTGTACCAGTAAGGTGTAAACTTACAGTAAAAAAATGTGTTAAGTGCGGATGTTCTGGAAACTATGCAACAATAAAACATGCCTCAATGTGCCACTTAACACCACAAGGTGCCCGATAGTAACATTTTGGGGGATTCTATAATAACCTTAAATTGCAATGGTAACTCATTGAGGTGTTAAGTGGCACATTGCGGCATACTTTCCAATCTACTGCTGCATAGTTTCCAAAACATCAGCACAGTTGTGAATGAGAATAAGGGGAAGTAAGGGGATAGCCAGTGAGAACTGGGACACCCCTCGCCATTCCAAACTGTGGTTTCTTGCCATGCTTTTTTACCTAGCAGAGAAGCAGCTTGAAGACAAGCTTGTCCTGTATATCCACCCATGAGGAACTGAGCTGAGATCATGTGTTAATTACACACACTACCCAACAGCCATCACAGGGAGTTCAGCATTGGTCAGATTTGGCCCAGTGACATAGGATTAGTTAGGTGAGTCATTGACACACAATAATCATCCCAGCACAATTTGAGTGTCCTTTATCTGGAATCAGAGAGGTAGCCGTGTTAGTCTGGAATAGCAGAAGTGCTAACTAAAGTATTGAAGCATAAGCTTTCGTGGGCTAATACCCACTTCATGGGATGCAAGCAGTGGAAGTATCCAGGGGCAGGTATAAATAAGTAGGCAAGAACTAGGTTGGAGATAATAAGGTTAGCCCAATCAGGCTGAACCAGCTTGTTATCTCTAATCAGGGAGGGTGAGGTATTTTTATCTTTATCTGGAGGGATCCTGAAGTACCCAGCACCACTGAAATTCAGCATGTCTGGAGGATGAGGGTGACTCATGTGGAGAGAAGCGCTGCACAAGATAGATACCGACTGGTGCATTTGGAATGCTGGAAACATTTGAGTAGGATTCAAACAGCCGTTGAGAAATTAATTATTCCATGCCGCAGCTGATGGAGTTAGAGAGGAAACCAAACACATTCCTAAAGTTCCCTGCCAGATGCTGGCAAAACCTCTCATCCCAGCCCACATAGGCTAAGTTTCTTCTCCTTGGCTGTTGTAAACAATATACTTTTAGTCAGCTGAAGGTTTGTTTTTTGTTTGTTTTTTTTAAACCAGGACTTGTCTTTGTCGTTAATAAGTATCTAAAACTTTCCCTTTGTTCTCTTGCAATCAGCCTTTAGGCAGCTGGGTTTCTCATTAAGGGTGCTGATATGTCATGTCTTATCACGAATGACTTCCAAGAGCTGCAAAGGGCAGGGTTGGAGTCCAAGGATGTTGCTGGCAGGGAATTAAGCTCTCACACAGACAGCAGTCCAGGTGTCAGCTGCCCCACCCTAGCTCTGCCCAGAGTAGGTGCTGACACTGTTCTCTTGTGGATTGTGGCTCTGTGGCATCTTGAGACTGGCTTGAGAATTTTTCATTTGTGTTTTCTGGGGGTATTTTTCTGGGGAGCTTGAAGCAGGTCAGAGTAACGCCGGAGCAAGTCACTCTCGTGTGCACCCTGAGGACTCCCCAAAACAGTACAGATTACTAAACCAGGTGTCTCAATCTCAAATGACCACGGGGGACAGATGAGAACTAGTACATTGGCCTGAGGGCCGCCCCCCCTTCTCCCCACCTTCTCCCCCCCCTCACTCCCACTCCCCCGCTCCCACTCCCCCGCTCGCACTCCACCCTTTCCATGAGGTGTGGACTACATTCGCCAACAGAAGCAGCGGCAGCTTCATTGCTGGGGACCTTTAAAACCCGGCAGGGCCAACCCTGCCCTGCCTCCCTCACCCATTGTCTGGGCATCATGTTCAAGTCCCTGTTCAAGTCTGCGGGATCGGATACTGCGAGGTGTCTGGGGAGGATGGGAAGAGCCCCCAGGTGGGGGAAGGTGAATGGGATGTGTGTGGCAGGGAGAGGAAATACAATGTCCTCTCCTCTTCCTATCGCCAGATCTCCCTTTCTCCCATGTTACTCTCCTCCTGTAGTTGCCTACCCTGCCCTAGTACCATGGCCTCTGCGGAATCCTGCTCCCTGAGCTCCCTGGGGCCTGGCACATCACGGTCGCCTTGTTAACTCCTCGGACGTGGCAGCCTGTGGGGGTTTCTGTGCAGAGGGAGGGGCTGGCAGCCGGAGGCATGCACCTGCCGGTGGCTCTGTGCCCCACCCCCTTTCTGTCCCTGCATATCTGTCAGGAGGGGCCCAGGTGCGGGCAGAGCGCTCAGATGCCAAGCCAGCACGGGCAGCTGCAGCAGCCACCCCCTTTGAAGGGAGGGCTGCTGGCCCAGTGCGGCAGGGAGGCGGACAGCAGCCTGCGCTCTGTCCCTTCCCTCCAGCCAGCGGCATGCACAGACCAGAGGGAGGGGGTGGGGCAGCCGCTCCTGGCCAGTCTCAGCTCAGAGGCGCTGCAGTGAAACCACAGGCCCAATCCAGGCGTGCAGCCCTGGTGGAAAGGATGCGGCTTGGGGGTCTCCACAGAGGAAGGGGGTGAGGCAGGGTAGTGTAGCACCTCAGTGGACGTCACCCCAGTACCTCCAAGGGGGAGACTGGAGACCCAGCCAGCTGGAGGTGAGACATCAGGGCCACAAGGGCACCGCACCAGGCGCACACGGCTGCGGCCTACCTGCCCGGCCATTTCCGTACCGGAACCGCCCTGGTTCCACCGGGTCAAGGGGTACCCCGGGCTGGGGAGGACTTGGCCCAAACACGTCAATCCAGGCAGGCCTGTGTCAGCAGGTTCTTTCCACCGAAGAAAATCCGTCATCTCTGCCACTGGGGTTTAGGAACTTCCAGGGAACTGGGAAATAACAGAGAAGGAGGCCGGGGAAGCAGCTCAGCTGCTCTGACGTGCAGAACCAGCCAAACCGTATTTACTAGACATTGGATCAGAAAAGGTAAAAGAAAGAGGTTTGAGCCCAGCCCAAGTTGGTCAGCCAGTTCATAGCCCAGGGCAGGTGAGGGCTCAGTGAATCCTGCAAGGCCAGGCTTCCGAGCTGTAATTGCCTAGGGCCTGCGGAGGCAGCTGGGACATAGGTCACCTCTTGTGAGAACAGATTTGCTGCTCAGATTCCTGTTGTCCCACTCTGCCCTTCAGACAATGCAGAGTCCATCCAGAAACCTCTTCCCTGCAGGACGACGGGTGCCTGAGGGGGCAGGGGGCAAGTTATGGGGCTTTTCATCACTGACTCTCAAGCTCTGCTCTGGCTCGGCAGAAGCTGAAAGTCCTTTCCCTTTCCTGGTGGGTGGCCTCTAATGGGAGCTGGCACTATGGTGTCTAGGTTCACAGCTCGTTGAATGGGGAATTACATCACCGTCCTGCTCAAAGACCCGCCTGGCTGTCACGCCTACGGTACCGGTGTTTGGCCTCTTGGCCATTCCTGGGGTCTCAGCATTCTTCCACCATCAGCCCAGGAGCTGGGGACACTACCATGGGTACAGTAACTGCATGTCACCCTGGAGTTCCCACCAACTGAGCTCAGACCCCCTGCGTTTCCTCCTTTGGGAACCTGAGCTCAGTGGTAGCAACCAGCAGCTGCCTTGAAACCAGGTTGGAATAAAGCATTAGAGAGGATTTTAAAACAAAATCCAGCTGATGCCCACATTCAGTCTCATCTAATCTTGTGCTCTATTGCAAGCTAAGTGCAAGGCGTTTCTCGTAGGAGCAGAGCGGAACCAACCCACATGTTCCCAGCGAGCCCAGATCCTCCTGTGAGTCTGGGAAGCAAGTGGCTGGTTTGGGAATTGAGGGGTGGGAATCACAGCCCCAGGGGATTGTGGGAGAGCCCTGGTGGACTCTCCAGGCATGAGTCTGGTAACCCGGACTGCAACATGCCTGGGCTCTGATGCACATCACGGTGGGATCGGGCTCTGACTCACCCGGCCGCCACAACTTTCACTGGCGACGTGTTCCAACTCTACAGTTGGTTTGGTCTCTCCCAAAGAATCCCTGGGTTTGTCGCCCAGGTGCACACACTCCACCCAACACCCAGGGATGTCTCGCTTTCCATTGTGCTGCTCGAAAGCAAAGAGCCAGACAACATAAAGGAAACTTCCCCCCCAGCATTTGTGACTTCATGCTCCAATATTGGCAACCTTTGTACTTGCTTCTCAAGGGAGCAGCCTACAGTGCTGTCAGTCCAGAGGCATGTCGACATCAACAAATTTTGGAATTTCTGGATCACGTCAACGTCTGGGTGGAGCAGGAAACAAAAATTGGTTGTTTAGCTTAAATCTGATTGGCTGGAGCACCCAGGGCCCCTCCCTCCCACTCCTGAATATTTAGTCTGCAGAAGGCAGGTGCCACAGCAGACTCTGCAGAGCTTTGAGCCAGGGTGTAGCGAGGGCAGCATCAGCCTGCAGGAGAGATGAACAGGTGCCGGTACCCTGTTGATGTCAAAGCTGTTGGCTTGATGCAGTGCAAAAAGCAGAAGGTACTTTGAACCGAGTCTCTTTCCTGCCTCTATATTTACCACTGCAAATTAGGAAACTTTAGAGCTTTTTCTTTTACAACTAGAGGGTCATGTTCACTCTTCTGCTAGTGGGATCACAAAGTTATCAGCTGGGACAGGAAGAATCTAACTTTTTCAGGGCCACAGCTGAATAGACTGGCTTCCCTGCCTTTCCATCCGTGATCCTCTACATTCCCTCTAGCTCCTTCAGTGATTCCTTACAGGGAAAAGTAACTCTAGGAAAAGATTTAGCTTTTTTTTTTTTTTTTTTTTTTTTTAAATGTGACTTAACAGCTGGAAGCCAGTGCTCTTGTGTCTGGACAGCTCTCTGCAGCCCTCCAGCAAATACTCAGTGCACCCCCAGTCTGGGAATCTCAAACCTCATCTTAGGGGATCAAAGCCTATTTTATTCCTTTTTCTTTTTCAGAAGTACATGATGGCTGTGTCCTGGTCCGACCGAAACAACGTTCTCATCTATAGGACTTTCAAAGAGTTTAAGAAATTCCATGTAAGTTAACAAATCCCTGGAAGTGATTTCCACACTGGTGTTATTTTGTTGCTCCCATTACTGGCAGGTGGGAACACCATCGTTCATTCTCTTTCTCTCCTTTCTTGCTCTCTGGGGTCACTCAGAAAGTACTGAAGAGAAAATTCCCCATAGAAGGTGGTTTACTGAAGAAATCTGACCGGAGCATTCCAAAGTTTAAAGGTAAGGGGGTTTAACAAACAGGAGAGAGGGAAGGGAAGACCAGCAAAAATGACGGGAGGGGTTGGAGGAAAGGCACTTATGCGGAAAGGGGACAAAGGGTCAGTCACCAGACCAGAGCCTCAGCTGGTGTTGATTTACACCAGTGCAGAATCTGGCCTATAGTTGGTTTAAAAAAAGGAACACATTTAATCATTAGCTTTCCAGTTTAAATATTGATCCAAGCCCTTTGCAACATGATCCAGTGCAGCCTTCATATCCGATCAAGGGCAAATGTAAGGCTTGATACCAAATAGCATTAACTCCAAGGCACAAGCTATTGAAAATGGTGAGGACACAGCAATATTTACAGTCATTGATCCTGGTTCTAGATACGGAGTCTCATACGGAGATGGGAATTAGAGATGTGTTGGCAGAAGGTACTGCGTACAAGGCAGGAGCACGTTATAGTCACTTGCTAACAGTGTTTTGCTTCTGTCACTTCAAAGATGCAAAACGGATGCACAAAAAAAGCAGGAATTTGAGCAGGTCAATGGAGAGATTGAAACTGCTGGAGACTTACTCCCAGGAGCTGCTGAAAGTGGACGCTAAAGTTTCCCAGAGCGAAGATGTGATCCAGTTTTTCAAAGCACAAATCCAAGACCTAAATCCTTCCTTTCCAGAAAACAGGTACAGTACTGATGAATTACACGTCCCTGGCTTTTCACAGTTGTTTCATAAACAGGGGGAAGGGAAATTTCAAAACAAAATGTGAAGGAAAAACTATTGATTTTTTCCCCCCTGGAAAATGTTTTCCGTTTTGTGATCCCCTCTGAATTAATTAGTAATGCAGGAGGACTGAAGTGGCACTGAATGATAAAAACACTGCTTAGTTTTCCATAATGCTTTCCCCTGTTCCCCTTGCATCTTGAGCCCTTTCTCCATTCTCTTGCTCACTTTTTTCAGGACGCAGGACTTTGCGTTTTCTAGATATTGCTGGTTTCACTCAGACCGCTGGTATATTGGTGCAGCAGAGCAGAAATTAAAAATCAGCCAATATTTTCCTTAGTAATGGTGTGTCTCAGCAATCCATGATCTGCTTCCCTGCCCGAGATTCTATATTAGCAACTGCTTTTCAAATCTAGAGAACTAGTTCATTTGAAAGCATGGTTTTCAATTGGCAAACAGCAAAACAATAATTATGAACCTATTAAAAATGAGGCAGTTTTTATTCTAGAGCAAAGCATGCTCAGAAACAAAGCGAATTTCAGGGGTTTGCTGTCTTGCTTAATGCAAAATTAATTGAGCAAGTTAATTACACTTTGCAAACAAGCAGGCTAACAACCTGTGTGCAACACCCTCTGACTCTTGCAGTTCAGATGGGGCAGTACAAACCCCTGCCAAGTGGAAACACAGATACTGCTAGGAGTGTGGGCTAGTGGTAAGGGATGGAGCATAGGAACCAGCGCTGGCCTTTCGAGATTTATTCCCAGCTCTACGACTGTTTCATTGAGTGAGTTTGAGCATCTCTCTCAAACACTCTGTGCCCCAATATCCCACTTGATAAATGGCCATAAGAACTTACAGGAGAGGAGAGCTATGTTTGGGAAAGTTTGCTGAGTTCTTTGAGATCCTATGATCCCCTATCCATTGTCCTGGTCTTCTGCATGGGAGTGAATTGCACCCAAAGGATGTTCCTGAAACTGATCCTAAATGCAGTCTCTCTCCTGGTGTCCGAACAAACCAGTGTCCAACTTTACCTTCCAGCATTATAATTATGCCCTCAGAAATGGGAGATGGAAAGAAAGAGCAGCCCAAGCAGCAGAATCCCTCTGTTACTCAACCAGTGGTCTCCCAGAAGTACAGCTGCATTGAAGCCTATGAAACCAAAGACACAAAGAACAGACCCTTCAAAGTTGCCAAGAAGGAAACCGTGGAAGTGTTAATGAAGGACATGACTGGTATGTCTTGTAGGGATGGTTATTTTCAGGTTTTGGATGTGAATTCTGGAGATTATTAAACTGGTTTGTGTCCTGACAAAAATGTGTGGTTTGCAATATGTGTGTGTTTGTTTTGTAATATGGGTGTGTGTACTGAATGGTAGAACTTACCTTGTTTAGGATTGTAAATATTTGATCAAGAAGAAAAGAACAAGTGAAGTAGGGTTTTCTGGTTGGTAGAACAAGGAGTGTAAGTGTCAGGACTCCTGGGTTCTATTCCTAATCTTGGGAGAGAGCATGAGTTGGGGGCTCCAGGATCCTGACTCCTAGGTCTCCCCCATTTATAAAATCAATGGCTAGTGTTAGGCAACTTTAATATGGGGCATTTGCCATCTCATCTATAATATTAACACAAGAGCTGCAAAGCTTCCGTAATGGACAGCTGAGAAGCACTTTGACAGCCGTGTCCAAGTGCAATGGATTGTGTTATTAAAAGTGCTCCTGAATTACATGCTCTCTCCTGCAGGGTGGTGGCTGGTGGAGAACAAAGATCAGCAAATAGCCTGGTTCCCAGCCCCGTATCTGGAGGAGAGAGTAACTGGGGAGGAGAGTCCGACTGCCAGAGAACTGGACGAGGAGGGTGAGTCTGTTTATTCCTTGCTGCGGCTCTGAGCTGTCCATCACTGTTGCTGGGTTGGGGCTGCATGTCACTGCACTGACATTTCTCCCCTAAGGGTAGGTCCTTCAAAAAAATACAGGTTTCAGCTCAGAATGAAAAACAAACACATCATGGAGAGGAGGCATGAGCAATGGTTAATGCCCAGGACTGGGACGTAAGAGAGCTGGGTTCCAGTGCCCAGCTCTGCCACTGACTTGTTGTGTGACCTCAGGCAAGTCCCTTGCAGGGATGTTGTCAATTTCAAGCTCACACTGACCTGCAGGCGTTTACCTCTTGTCATTACAAGCGGCTCTGCAAGGACGATTTCCCCCAATTTGTTTTTTTGTGCTTTTGAGGATGACAAGGTCCCTGTGGGTCAGTTGGTCATTTCCCCGGACACCCAGCTGGTAACAGGATTGGGGTCAGGGCAGCACTTGAACCCCCTTTAACCTCCTGAAGACTGACCAGATTTGGCGTTGACATGGTTCTTTTTAGCCTCCAGGCCTCAATTCCTCCATCTCCGTAATCCTGACCCACTGTAGAGGGACTTTGTGAGGCTTGATTCTCTCATAAATGAAATTCACCCGTGTCCAGAGGGCCAGTCTAAAGTGGTGCCTAGACATTGGGCTGGTCCCTCTACCAGGGGTGAATGACCCTTTACGGCTTGTGAGTTCTGCTGCCCAGCTGGCAGGCAGTCCAGATGGGTGCTTCTACCTCTCTTGTTCCCACGCTTTACCCAGGGCTCTCTGTGACCTGCAAGGCAGACATGACCCCTTCCTCTTGCTTCCAGGGACTCTCTATTACGCCGTGCGGGCCTACGAGTCTCAGAAGGTTGACGAGCTCTCTCTCAATGTCGGAGTAGTTGTGGAGGTGCTAGAGAAATCGGACAATGGCTGGTGGCTGATCTGGTAAGGAGGTTCTCTTCCCCCGCGGCCCCTCGGAGTCAGCGCTCCAGGGGGGAGCGGTCATCCCAGCCCTGGAGGGACAGGGACCTCTCCGCTGTTTCAGAGAACTCTCTCACCCAGGCAGGGATCTTTCCCCTTCCTTTAAGTCTGATCCACAGTAATGGGCTAGACTCCCTTGAGGGGGCCAGGGGTTCGGGGACTGAAGGACCACACCTGTCCAGTGCTGCTGGGAGGAAAGAGCAGCTCACCCTGAGAATTCTTAATCCCCCCAGTAGAACTTCCTGGGTGAAATCCATCTCTCTCCCCCCAGCCCCCGAGTGAACAGACGGTGTGGGGGGAAGTAAATCGGAGACTGGCATGGAATTCCAGCCTGTGGGCTGGGATGGCAGCCACCGACCCCTGTGTCCAGTAGGCTGCTATCCTAGCTGCAGAATCTGCGTGGGTGTGGATACTGTTACCCTGGCAGCACCCCAGAGACCCCTCTGTGCTTGTCCACGGAAAGCTGGCATGGATCCCGCCAGGGCAGCTTGCAGGGCCCCTCCCCCTTGGGATGGATTCACCCCCAAGGGCTCTATTTGAGGACACCGTTGTACACTTCCCCTGGGTCTCATCTGTCATAGAATAGCAGGGTTGGAAGAGACCTCAGGAGAGCATCTAGTCCAACCCCCTGCTCAAGAAGGACCGACCCTCACCGTGTCTCCCCTGGCCTTGGCGTCACCAATCCTGAGCTCGCTCAGTCGTCTTCCCTTTACCTCAGTGGCAGTCCCTCCCACAGGTTCTGTCCCTGTCTCCCAGGTCTGGTGTATGTTGCGGGTACCGAGCTTCCCCCGGCTGCATTTCCCAGGGCGGGGCGTGTCCGTAGGGACTCTGATCTCTCTGGCACGGTCGGAGCGCAGGTGAAGTTGCCCTTGTCCTTAAGTGTTGTCTTCCCCTGTCTTTCTCTCAGCTACAATGAGCGCACTGGCTACATCCCCTCCATGTTCCTCCAGCCGTATAAGAACCCGCACAGCAAATTCCAAACCATCGTGAGCACCGGCCTCTGCGTCTCCTCCCCGAACCTGCTGCAGGCCGCCAGCTCCTCCACCTGTTCCCTCCCCCAGTGCAAGATGCCAGCAAGGGACCTGCCCCCGGCTCCCTCGAAGAGCAGGGATCCTCTGAGCAGAACGAGATCGAGATCTCTGAGCGGCCCGCTGACTGGAGCGGAGAGTGCAGCCAGCTCCGGCCTGACAGGTGAGCTAGACAGTCTGTCTGTTAGTTCAGGGAGCGAACACGGCTTCCACCGGGCTTGGAAGGCAGGCTCGGCCGAGGCTTTGCCGGGAGTCAAGGAGGCCGGGGCTGGCCTCCTGCAAGCCAGCCTCGGTCAAGCCTCCACTAGTGGCAAAGCTCCTCACCTCACCAGCAAGGATAGGAATGATTCTGGCTTTGAGGAGGAGTCTCCGAGCGACTCCGATTCTTTCCTTCACAGCCCAGACTCTGCTGCCAGCGTCCCCAAGCTGCCGGCGCGACCCGCGGTCCAGGAAATCCTCCAGAAATGCAGCACGGTGACCAAGAGAGCCGTGCAAAGGGCGGCCCCCAGGCCAAAACTGCAGTCCTCCCCCCACCTCCACCCCAGAGGGGAGACGAGTGCTCTAGAGCAGGTGTGCCTCAGATGAGCGTCTCTTATCGCCTTGAGCCGGAGAGTGGAGACTGCAGTGGCTGAAATCCCTGACATTATCCCTGCTCAGCCCTCTTTGAATTGCCAGAGCGGGAGGCTGACGGAGGAAGAGCAGCACATGTGGGGTGTCATGTGCTGAGAGGACGGACTCAGCCTTTAACTCCTAGTTGGAAGCTGCATGACTGGCTGGTTTGCGTTAATGCACTAGACCTGCAGTTCACACGGGAAGAACGGGAGGATGGAACGCCGCAGAATTGTCCCTGCTGAGGATACTGCACCACGTCCACAACTGCCGTAAACGGGGTCATGACTTCAATAGAGCTGTTTACACCGGCTGAGGCTTTGGCCCACTAACTGGTTAAGAGGTTAAACTTTAGCATTGAATTAATCCCAGCCATCTCCCTACGGATCGCTTTACCCCATTACTGAGCACGAAGGGAACAGGTCTGTGAGAACCTATGAACCAAGCTGTTTTGTTCAGCTTGCATGGTATTTATTGTTCTAAATTACATGTATCTAGGCCTTGGTTTCGATTAAACATATGCTAGAACCTCTTTCTGTTTCTTAGAATTCGGCCCCAGGACCCAGATTATTTTACATTTCAAGGACTTGGTAGTTTTAGGAATCAAAATGCGGCAGCAATCCAAGGTGATGAGTTTTGAGGGAGATGGGCACAGCCTAGGAACCTAGAGCAGCTCCCCAGGGCTGTTCAGGGAATCAGGCATCTAGGAACACAGAATTACAGACAAAAACTAAGTGGAAAGAACATTAAGGTTACAAAGTGCCTGTATTCAGTTTACCTGTGCAAAGAAAGATTTCAACACACAGCCACAACCTTGGGTAACAATCAAATGTCTGCCCCAGGATGGACTGTGATTTCTTTAACAGTCCTTCCTCCAGAAACTTGTGACTACTCCTTTGGCATCCCTGCAGGGCTGCAACATTGTAATTGTCTCATGGCTGCCCTGGGGCAGTTCTCCCTTGGTTTTCTTAGGCTTTGCTTCCTTGCCAACTAACATGGGCGGGACCTGCTGTTTATTTTTAAAACTCTCTAAGCCTCCTATCCACTGCCCCTCTTGAATCACTTACTGCATCTCAGCTGGGGTGACCGATAGCAAGTGTCAATAATGGGGGGGGGGGAGGAAGAGTACAAGGCATCTATATAAAACAAAGCCCTGAATATTGGGACTGTCCCTCTAAAGTCAGACATTTCACAAGCTCTCCCTCCCCCCACCCCCTCTGAGTTACTGTTTGCGCTGCAGCTTCTCTGGAAGATTAAAGACTGAAATTGCTCATTATGGGAATTAGTAGCTTTAACCTGCTCCGCCTGCTGCGCTTCGCAGCCACTTGAGGAATTCCTCTTTCCTTCTCACAGGGGGAAAGATGTGCAGGCAGAGAAATTAAAAGCCTTTAAGAAGCAACTTCCTCCCTCTCTACGGATCTCATGTTTACTCTCTCTGCATGGTGATTTTCAGCTCTGCCTCTCCATGCCTGAGCTGTCGCTTGTCCAATCCCACAGCTCAGCACGTCTCTGACCTCTCCTACCATCAATTTCAACTCCGCCTGGCCAAATCTGAATTGGTCTCCATCCCTCACTCCTCCTTTCCCCATTACTGCTGGCATTTGCACCCATCCTCCTGGGCTCCCAAACCTAGGTGTTATCCTTGACTCTGCCTCCCTCTAGCCGCACACATCTAGGCTGTGTCCAAATCTTGCTGCTGCTGCTTCCCTAGTGGTTCCCCAAGCCGTCCCCCTCTCTGTCCACACTGCTGAAATTCTCATCTCACTATTCTAATACCAAGAATGAAATAAGCTAGTCACCCACGCTGGGCAAGGGCAGGAAACAAATACCCCCACTGCACTCTAGGCCCTGCCCCCCAAACCTTTATCTTCTATCCCAACAAACAATAGCAGTGACCTTTCTTATGGGCGGTGCTGTCCATTGCCAAAGCCCGAGGAGGGGGAATGTCCCACACTTGTAAATTCTGTGACAGTGCAGTCTGAGTGCTCTCCTTAACTCTGACCACTCTCCTCAACTCTGACCGGCTCAGCACGTCAGCCCCTCCCAGGGCGCTCTGAGTAACTATCCCTGTGCAAGCTCTGTACAGCTCAAGCCAGATGCATCAGTGTCACGAAGAGATGAGCCGCCGGGGGGCAGGCTGCTGCTTCAGTGCAGGAAACATTGCTTGTATTTGTCGGTCTTTTCCTCGGGTAGAATGGAAAGCTGGCAATGCCCCAGGTTACCCTAAAGAAAGGGCTGTGTGCACCAACACAGCCACAAATGAGCTGAAGTCTTAGTAAGCTCACGACCAGCGAGGGATACTTCAGTGGAGGTCCATACAGAGGAGCACGAGCAGAGACAGAAATCGGGGGTGTGGGATGGTCTCCCAACAAGGTGCAGTGCTAATGATAAGAGGACCTTTCCTCTAGAACGGACACAGCAGGGTCTGACTCGGGCAGGCAGCCTATTCCCTCCTTATCTACGGCACTGAGGAGACGGCAAGTCGAGACTGGACTCGCTCATTTATAAAACCAAACTTGAAATATTTATTATAAAAATACTCAAACAGCAACGTGAGCTGGGACAGCCAACTACTGTTAGTGTCTGGCACGTCAGTCAGCGTGTGTCCTTGGTCGCCAGTCATTCCCCTCAGGATACTACAAACTGCATATAAACGGTCACAGAGTCATGTCCTCTTCCCGCTCTGACACATCTGCTAGTCTCATGTTTTGCCACATGAAATCGATGAACATGGAGGCTTGCAATAAGCGGCCTAGTCTCTGGAAATGGCGCTCTGCAAAAAGGAAAGAAAAATTATGGCTAAACAGAAAGGGTCAAGTTCAAGGAAAACCAGGGAGAATTCTCTTCTCTGCCCTGACTGAGGCTAACGAGGGAAGGGGAGGATGCTGTGTGTGTATCGTCCTCACAGACTTCGAAAAATTATTTTTCAGTGCTGGTAATAAGACGCCAGGAAGCAATTATTTATTCCACACAGCACTGGTACGAGGCTGGAAGGACAATACAGCTGGCAACACTATAGTGCAGGGATAGGCAACCTATGGCATGGGTGCCAAAGGCGGCACATAAGATGATTTTCAGCGGCACTCACATTGCCTAGGTCCTGGTCACTGGTGTGGGGGGCTCTGCATTTTAATTAAATTTTATAGGAAGGTTCTTAAACATTAAAAAAAACTTATTTCATTTACATACAATAATACTTTAGTTCTATATTAGAGACTTCTAGACAGAGACCTTCGAAAACATTAAAACGTATGACTGGCATGGGGAATCTTAAATGAGAGTGAAGAAATGAAGACTCAGCCCCCCCACTTCTGAAAGGTTGCCAACCCCTGCCAGAGTGTATTGTTGTCTACAAGCTGTGTCCGAAGTACAGCTCAGAGACCTGGATCTAGGGCATGGCTGGTTCTGGGAGGAGCCCCTCTGGATGGATGAGCCACTGAGAGAGACAACTGTGCCAATGTTTTAACTGAGAGGAGCGGCGGGCTCTTTTGTAACTCACCAGTGTAAGGCAGAAGGGATTCCACAGAAGTTTTAATCCCCTCATACCGCAGGAGACACTCCGGCGCTTCATGCTTGAGGAGGGTTTCAAGGACAGCCTGAGCCTCATGGCAGTTTCGAGAGTTTGTGTTCCATGTCACCAAAAACTTCAACACTGACTCTACAGAGAAAAGTCAGTAATTCAGGAGTGTGCGGTTCACACACAGGATGTCAAGGGCAACATCACCCCACAAAGAGATGCCAGTTCAGGAGGGATCTTCTTTCACACCCGCCAGGCCAGGCATGACCAAGAGACAAACTTGGGGGCCAACAGTAATTGTCTATCGAGTCCCACACTGGATTGACTGTGGCACAGGTTGATTGAGAACAATTAATTAATAACAGAGAAGTGGCCTTGTGAACAGAGACGGTGACAGGGATGCAGGGCTCCGGGTTCTAAATTCCTAGCTCGCGCCTGACTTAACTTGGGAAGTGACTTATTCTCTGATGTGCCGCCATTTCCCCATCTTTAAAATAGGGTTAATAGAACATAGCTGCCTCCTAGGGGTGTTGTGATACCTTGACACACCTGGCTGGAAAATGCTACCAATGTGCAAAGGATCGTTGAACGGCAGCGGTTTGTGGCCACAGACCAGCCTGTAGCAGGTTCAGGCCTACGTCACAACTGGCACCCTTACTGATAGCAGCAGTCGCACTGGGTAAGGGTGGGAGGCCAGTGATGAAGAGTGAATATAAGGAAGATTCTAGTCTTTCTAGTTTCAGTCCAGAAAACAGGCTTCTAATCTAAAACACTCTTTTAGTCACATAAACAATAGCTCAACCAACCTTTCTGATCCTTCCGCAGTCGAAGGATGTTCTTTTCCAAGTTCGCTTTCCCGTTGGTTTCCTTAAGGATAGCTGAAGGGGAAAGTGAAGACAGAGGAAATAATGGGAAGATTAATTTCTAGAAAATAAAAAGGTTAAAAATCAGAAGCCAAGCTTTGGAAGCAGAAAGTATCCAACAATTTGGGATATTTAATGAGTGTGCAACACTAGATCTTAAGCTGTGCTGTTGTGAAAACAGGTGTGTACCATGGCATCCCTAACTTCCAAGTACAACTGCACATACAAACTGCGCCTGTGTTTGCCAGCGTTGCTGGCACAAATCTTAGTGTGTTAATCTGGTGACATTGTGCAATACCTGGGCTCAGCCCAACTCCACATCACCAATGAAAAAACGTGAAAGCGAGTTTATTTGCCAAACTGTCAACCTGACTCTGATCTCAGAGGAAACCAAATCAGCAACCTGACCCTCAGTGCTGGATGAGCGGTTTATGAAGTAACTCCAGGTGCTCGTTTAAAATACAGACAAATATTGCAAAGTAACAATTAACCTCAATAAAGATTCTGGTTTCAGGCTGTTGGGTTTTAGGGATGAAAACTGCCCTGTCCTCTAACGCAAGGCCCACTGCTCTGGGACAATCAGTCACTGTGCGTGACACTTAGAGGAACCAGTGATGCTGTGTTTAACATCGGTCATGCTCTGACCTGTCCTGAGATATGAGCGTGTTGTGAGATCAGAAGAAACATTTGCGGTGGGGTGTTGGTGATTCGAAATCAGAAAATAGAGGTGACAAGAAAAGGGGAAAATATAAGTGGGAGACTCCTGGACTCTGGGTTTCTGTCTCCTTTACCGGATAGAAAAGGATGATTTGGAAGATACCAGAAAGAACATTGACCGACACCTACCCTTGATCACTGTCAGCACCGTGTGTGGCCGATCCAAAGAGATTGCCAGCCCTAAAGCTTTCAGGTATTTTTTCTCATGCAGCAGGTTGGAAAGCTCTTGATCTCTGTAATGCAGTCAGGAAGAAGAGGTTGTCAGAGGTTCATTTGCTTGAGAGAACAAAATGTTTTGCAGAATGCAGCAAATTCAACGGTAACAATGCGTAGAGATTTAGTGCCAAGAAGTTAATAAAAGTAGGCTTTCCAGTGAAAACCTCAGTGCCCTCATTGTGTTGATAACTATCGTGGCATTATGTCAAAGGGTTTCCTGAGCTATTCTGTGCTGGCTGACACAGGAGAAAATGAATGAGGAGTAAGTTTCAATGGTCTGACTTGGCTTATCTCAGCAGTACAGAACCTTGACGTTCATTAACTTCCTAGTTAATAGTTATTATATGAAGACTTTATGGAAAGCAAAGATAGTCTCTTCATCCGCTGCTGTAGGTTAAGAGAGATTATGGGGCAGACAACCAGGTAAACAAAGGCTTTGCTTTATGAATAAGAAGGAATGGGAAGGCTTGAAGTGCAGTTTCCGGGGGATGGCACCTGATAAAAGAGACGATATACTATCTGAAGTATTGCTCAGGGTTACTCACTTCATAATCTGCTCCTCTTGCTTAGTCTTCTCCTCTTCCAGTTCAATTTCAGTGACATCCTTTAACAGATCACAACACAACCGCTGTCAGTCTTGCTTAAACAGAGTTCGAATTCCTGCTCATCTTTGCTGCGGGTGCCTGGGTTCTGCAGCACGTTCTTTACGTGGGGCATCAAACGCTGAAACTAGCTGCTCCCCAAATTATTTACAGCACCAGGGACCAGGCCCTTCCAATCCACTGCTGGTGCTCCTACTGCTTGCAGGCTGCTCAGGGCCATTTCCTGTCCCTGCTCTGGCGCCTCCGCTGAAATCAGCATCTGCCTACCCCCCTTCTACAGATGGGGAGGATGAGGAAAGCAGAACTCAGGCAGCCTGGCTCCCAGTCCTGGATTCTGACCACTAGACCACACTCCCTCCCTTCTTTTCTTAAAGCAAACTAAAGGCGGCCCGCGGATGATACCTTCCACAGGATGACACAGGAATCGCTGGATGCTGTCACGACCATGTCATCCCGTTTGTTACAGTGGAGACCCCACACTTTATCTTCGTGACCGTCTAAGGTCTTCACACACTCGTTTGTTTTAATCGTCCAAAGTTTCAAGAGCCCATTGGAGCCGCTTTTGGAAAGGGGAAAGAGAAACCAAAGGTAAACCCCTGAACCATTCCTCTCTGAACTAAGAGTTTTAACCCCCAATTTACGTCTTACTGGGTATGCAGTTCACTGGCTTTTTTCTATTTCTCTCTGCTTGGGGAGTGCAAAGATCATTCATTCAGGTTTTATTTCTGTTTATAACCAGTAAAGGCAGAAAATCCTCTCTTTGAGGGTTCTGCATTAGTTTCCTGTTGGCTGATTAACCCTTTCTCTGCTGCTCATGCCAGCTACAATAGGTGAAATGCCCCTCCAGAGCGGCCCACATACTGGGCATATCTCATGTCCCAGCAAGTTGAGTGGAGGTTACTGGAACACAGCAGCACAGGTGCCAGACTGGAGGACAAGTAGTGGCGGAACCAGCACTTCAGGAAAGCGGAGCAGAAACTGAGCTTTTTCCCCATCAGCAAGGAGAACTTGTAATTCGCTTCTAGGAAAGGGCTACAGTCAAGGCAGCTGGTGCTGACTCATCTGGCTGCTGGTTTAAGGACCAAATCCAGTGTCCGTGTAAGCAGGACCAACTCCCACTGACTTCAAGGGGAGTTGCACCTGGTTACTCCAGAGCTGAATGCGGTTCCCTCTCCCGTCCGAATCCCACCTGCCCAGCACACCTCTCTCCCTTGGAAAGGGGATTTTCAAATCCATAACTCAACCTCCCGCTCAAACCACTGTTCTCCAATTCACAGCACTGGCCTCGCTTCACTTACGCTCCTATAGAAAGGCCATTACCTACTAAGCAGCTGTGTCCCACGGCTCACGAAAACTATCTTCAGCACAGAGGCGTCGTGCCCTTCAAAAGTCTGCGGGGGGGGGGGAGGGGTGTCAAAAGAAGTAACAGGATATTAGACAGCCAGGTCACAAGGGAGTCCTTGCCTCGCTGTTTGGTGCTAAGAGGCAGTTTGGAATAGGACACGTCTTTCATGAGAACAAAATCGACCCAGATTCTAGATAAAGAAGTTCCGAGCGGGCAGACCACATCCCTGGAACCTGTGTTTTGCTGCAGGAGGGGAGAGGTATGAGGGAAGAAAAAAGCATCCCAGTACTACTTTATAAAAACTTAGTTTGACTGCTGGAACATGCAATCCGAGGTTAACTGACGGTATGATCAGAGCGAGACATTTACAGGAACTGGATCAGTCAGCTGCTGAAAAGTTGATCCTGCCTATTGTGTCAAGCAAACATTAAGATGGGAGAGAACACCACTGGGGAAGAGCCATGGGGGGGATCATGGCACTAGGACTGCTAAGTTATCTAAAGGTAGGAGCACGCAGTAAGAAGGGTGCAATTTAGCATCTACCTCCTCCTCCTAATAATGAGACAGACTGGAGAGATCTCTCCATTAAAGACCAAAAGTCTATGCCCCTTTCCTCCAAGGTCCTGTCTGTATCACGTCAATCCAGCCTGCACTGCTCCTGGGCTGACCAGAGAAGGAAGCGGGTTACTCAAGGGTACTGCTAAGGGGCTTGCTGCCTGTGCAGGTCTAAGATCCTGCTAGCCAGGCCCGAACAGCTTTTCCCTCATCATGGCAATATTGTTACACTTCTGTTCGTCTGGTCAGGCCGTGTCTGTTTGGAGCAGCCCTGACAAATCTCTGCCATGTTCAAGTGTTTGTCCAGACGACCCAGGAATATGAATTTTCATTACCTTCAGACAGCTGAAGTCACGAAGACCCCACAGCTTCACAGTGCCATCCGCTGAGGAGGTGGCCAAGACCTGATCCACAGGAGAAAACTGCACGCACCAGATCCCACGTGTGTGTCCCGAGAAGATGCCCATCAGAGAGCAATCAGGACAGGACCACAGCTTGGCTGTCCTGTCTTGTGAGGCAGTGGCAATCAGCTTGTCATTTGGAGAAATGGCCACACTATTTATATCCTAGAGAAAGTCACACAGAAGGAGCAAAGCAGTGAAATTCTCTTGCCAGCACTAACACCTGGTTAGTTGAGGGCTGAGAACGGAGGAGTAAGAGAGGTACAAGTTCTGGCTATGCTCATTCTGAGACCTCAAGATTCATTGTTCCTGGGGCTTCACCTGTTTTACAGCTAACATCCTGAGAAGATCTATTCGGTTACAGCTCAGCTAGAAACTAAATACGTCTTCCCATTATGTGATCTCCCCACCACATAAAATCTTTCCTTTTGTGCAGCTGTTCTATGCTTATAGGCAGTTGACCCCCAAGCCAACTGGGGAGAAAAAGACATGCCCTGGTCTGGGACATTTTTTTGAGCAAAAGGAACAAATAGCTTCAGGGTTTTTTCCCTCGCCTCTACCTTACAAATAAATCACTGATTTTCCTTGTCTGATGTCAGTGGAAGTTATTTCATTAGTCACGTTACTGCCTGGAATCCATAAATGTATGTTCTACAAAGTACCGAACCTTGCGTCCAAACGCACTCAAAGCACCGAGAACAAGAACCGCCTCGCCTCACTTCCACAGGAAAAGAACCATCTCAAATCCGCTGAGATTTTACCTTGTCGTGACCCCTCTCCGTCACGTGGGCATGAAGGATTTCAGGGCTGGAGATCGAGCCTGCTTTTGCTTTGGCAGTGAGGGACTCTGGGAGATTCCAGACTTTGATCGTACAGTCTTGGCTGGTGGTGACTACAAAGCTCTCTTTCATTCTGGAAGCGGGAGTGGGGGAGAGATATGAAGAGGAAAAATGTCAACTGCAATAAAGCAAAACAGTTGCTTCACCTGCACGGAGAAAATGGCTTTTCTTTCTCTAGCGCCATCCTGGGCACTCAGTTGGGATTTGAATGTTTTCAGAAGCTTCAGTTCATTCCATGTAAACCCTTACAGCAATCCCCAGCAGTTCAGCTATTCGCCACCAGCACCATTACTCCTCTTAATGAATTGCACCTTTTGAATACAGAAATTGGACTGTAAATAGAAACAAATGTGAAGAAAGGAGAGGAGTTTATAAACAAGCAAGATTGCCCCGCAAGTTCTATTATCTCCATGTTTCTCCTCTGTCCCAAACCCTTCCCTCTAATTCACCGTAACAAAATCCAGGAGCTAGACAGATCAAGGCTCCTGCAGCTCTTTGTTCTTCTAGACAAACTTGAGAAGCGCAAACATAAGAACTGGGGGTAGTGAGGCAACAGGATGGGCCAAAGAAGTCTCTCTTCCAACTTTCTCACATTACAAGTCAACATGTTCACCCGGAGGGGCCTGGGACACCGCAGAGGCTGCAGCCTTAGTTTACACAGACGGTGGTTTCTTCATTGTGAACACAGACCACATGGAAGAATGATGCCTCCGTTACCTTGAGCAAGAGAGCGCACCCACTCCATGGGCATGACCCAATCCTGAGGCCATGCAGACCACCTTGCCTGCTTTATCCATCCACCAAACCCGGAGGCTTCTGTCCTGAAACAGGAAAGGAGGAATCCAGTGATACTTTCCTGACACGTGAACAGAGGAGTATGAATAGCCAGTGTGCTCGGTATAAAATCTATGCCTTCAGTCATTTCATCATCACCACCACCTCAGGGCACAGAGAAACAACTGTGAGGCGTGATTCCAGCTCCAAGCAATATTCATAGACTCATAGAAATTGATTGTAGGATTTAAGAGATTACCTAAGTTCACCCTCCTGTGCTTAAAAATCTTTGAAGGGGATTCCACAACCTCCCCATTATCCTTCTCCAGTGCTCAGCTATTCTCAGAATTAGAAAACTGTCTCAATAGCCAACATAAATCTCTGTTTCTGCAAACTAAGCTTGACAATTAAAGTTAATTTTAATGGTCAGCTAAAATGTACCTTACTTTATTTTTGAGCATGTTGAGACAGTCTGCCCCTTGTCTCCTTACCCCAGATCCTCTAGTGCTCCCAGCCACTTTTGAAGCAATGAATAGCTCGGAGCTCACATGCTGGAGAGAGACGCTTACTAATAGTAGCACAAATACTGAAGATCCCAGGAAGATGAAACAACTGGGATTTCCAACCTCTATTTTTCTAAGGACAACAGTAAAAGAATGATAGGAATAAGGAAATTGGATCTAAAAAGAGCTTGGATATCACATCTCTATTTCAAAGGTGGGGTGGACAGAAGTTTCCATCAGTACAAAAGCCCTTTCGAAAATCAAAGACAATGAGCAGAAAACTGCCCACCACAATAAAGATCACTGTAAGCAATGGGCCTTACTAAATACCCAGGAAAGGAAAATTATATTACCTTAGCACAGCTACAAAACATGGAGCCCTTTCTGAAGACATCCAGGGCAAGAACTGTTTCTGAAAGGAAAGACGGCAGCGATTCTTGTTAATTATTTGTAGCTCCTAGGAGCCCTAGTTGTGGACCAGAACTCTGTTGTCCTAGGCATATTTCAAACAGAATAAACAGATCCATTCTAAGCACTTCAGAGCAGGGTCAAGTGTCAAAGAAGAGCTAACAGATGGAGGCAGACAGATGGGGCAGCACAAGGAACCAATGGGAATACTGGGGAGCATGCTCAGCAGTGGTCTCCACACCCCACCGGGCCAGCCACTGCCAAGTTGTTGTGATGGCTACAAAAAAAGAGGGGAGTTTTAAGAAGGGTTTTGAAGGATGATGAGTGTTGTGGATGGTTACAGGGAGCACCTCCCACACATGAGGGGCAGCAAAAAAATATTGTATTTAGATAACTGAAATGCATGGAATAATGCAGAGTCCAGCACCCAGTAGGGGTGAGGGGAAACTCTGTGGCACTTAAAACCACACCCACACTGTGAGCTCTGCGGTTTGCTAGTAAGTACCTGGCTACGTTTGTGGACCTGGTGTGATTTGCTTAGACACTTGCATTCACCAAGTGCATTAACACTCAGAGTCGCTCTCCCCCCCCCCACCCCATCTAGAATTTAAGGGGATTTCAGCACTGGCGAAAGCTGCTAAACCAACAGCCCTGGAGAACAAAGGTTTCTCTTTATGCAAAACAAGGACAGCATGGAGCGCAGCAGGAGCTCCCGTGCACCCCGCCCACGGAGCAGCTCCCTCCATCCTGCTCCGGAGAACCAGAGGGCATTGCCGCCTCCACACACGAGTCTTGGGAGGAGAGACCCATAGCTCCTCCCTGCCCACTGCAGAGCGGCCAGGTCTCCAGGCCCCTGCATACCTGTGTGGCCGTACAGGATCTGGCAGTGCAACGTCGCCAGCTCAAACACTTTCAGCTGAGGGCTGTTGGTAGCCACAACAATGTGCGAGTCAGCAGGGCCAAGGAACCGCACATCCAGAACCTCTTCGTTGTAACCTGCAAACTGAGGGCAACGAAACAGGAGACAGCTTAACAGGGAAGGAACAAGCTGTCGAGACAAGACCCAAATGACAGCCCTGGTGGCTGGTAGCACTGCATTCATCTGCATTCCTGGGGATTTTATGTTTGATGCCAAAAACAATCTGACATAGCACAGCCTCCAGTTACATACATGGACATTTAAGGATGTAGAGCATTCCTTGAAAGTCTGTCCCGCACTGTCCTTTCATCTTGGTTTCATTTCTTTAAGAAGAAATCCCAAAGAACAACCCTTAACTCCCAATGCCAGGTCATTGGTTCCTACTGCATGGGCTTCAACTCAGTACAATGCAAAGCTCTCCCAAAGAAACTATCAATGAACCTGTGCTCTGCGCAGTGGAAATAGATCTGAGTACCAAGGAGAAAGGGGTAGGAACATAAGAACGGACATTCCGGGTCAGACCAAAGGTCCATCTAGCCCAGTATCTTGTCTTCCGACAGTGACCAGTCTGGGTGCTCCAGAGGGAATGAACAGAACAGGGAATGATCAAGTGATCCATCCCGTCGCCCATTCCCAGATTTGGGCAAACAGGGGCTAGACACACATCCCTGTCCATTCTGGCTAATAGCCATTGATGGATCTATCCTCCATGAACTTATCTAGTTCTTTTTTGAACCCTATTATAGTCTTGGCCTACACAAAATCCTCTGGCAAAGAGTTCCACAGGTTGACTGTGTGTTGTGTGAAAAAATAATTCCTTTTGTTTGCTTTAAATCTGCTGCTTGTTAATTTCATTTGGTGACCCCTACTTTTTGTGTTATGAGGAGTAAACAACACTTCCTCATTTCTTTTCTCCACAGCCGTTATGATTTTATAGACCTCTATCATATCTCCCCTTAATCGTCTCTTTTCAAAGCTGAAAAGTCCCAGTCTCCTTAATCTTTCTTCATACGGAAGCTGTTCCATACCCCTAATAATTTTTGTTGACCTTTCCTGAACCTTTTCCAATTCCAATATATCTTTTTTGGAGATGGGGTGACCACATCTGCACACAATATTCAAGATGTGGGAGTAGCATAGATTTATATAGAGGCATTTATGATACTTTCTGTCTTATCGTCTATCCCTTTCTTAATGATCCCCAACATTTGGTTAGCTTTTTTGACTGTCGCTGCACATTGAGTGGATGTTTTCAGAGAACTCTCCACAATGATGCCAAGATCTCTTTCTTGAGTGGCAACAGTTAATTTAGACCCTATTATTGTACACATAGCAACAGCTGGGGAGGATGGAACCATTAGACAAAATGTTGTCACTGGACACAGATTGGGAAGAGAAGAGGCACTGAGGTTTGGTACACGGTACCTGCTTTCGGAGCTGAAGCGTCTGGGCATCGTAGAAGAGGATATTATGCTCAGCGGTCACAGTTGCAATCTCATTTTTCCCAGGCACCAGCATGCAGTGTGTAAGACTGTGTGTGCTGCCCTCTGCTTCCTCCTTGGCGTCCACACGTTGGTAGGGCACGGGCTGGGTATACACGCAGGCAGCTGTGGCGGCTTCCCAGATGTGCAGGATCCCTAGTGCATGGGATGTATATTGCCTGTAAGTGGCATTACATTACCCACACAGTATGCTCAGAAAGGTCCTCCAAGGTGTGTCCGTTCAAACTCCAGCCTTGTCTATAGGAGACAGCTGGACCAGTTTAACTAACGGTGTGGTTTTTAAACTGATTTAGTTCCATGGATGTGAAAGGCTGTCTGGAAAACTCTGACTTTGGTCTGAGCCTGACTTATTTCAGGTTAGCTAAAATTGATTAAGAACAGGCTTAAGCTAAACCAAAATAAACCACTCCAACTGAAGTGTGCACAGAGGTGTTTGCACTGGTTTAAAACTCAATTTCATTTAAATCAGTGCAATTTTCTCATGTAAACATGACGCCTAAGACAGAAGGTGTTTTCAAATTAAATCCAGACCATGAAATCTGAGCAAGCGTTCTTCCCCCCACTCATCACCATGGTGTCTGGGACTGTACAAGCTTAGCAGAGATGGGGAGAGGGAGAAAGTGCTGCCTTAAATATCCCAAGAGTGCAGATTTGGGCTCACTGAACTGGACCTGGCTTTCAACCGATACAAGACAACGGGAAGGGGGCCGAGCCCTGACAATGGCTGGCCACAGAGTGTCATTTACTCCTTTTTACACCCCGGAGTCTGGCAGCGACAAGACAGGAACTTCCACAGGACTCACTCACCTTTGCTGCCAGCTGTGAGAAAGTGAAGCCCTTGTTTCTTCACACCCAAGTGTGAGAAATCTCCATCGTCGGGTAACAATACTGCAGCCTCCACACTCTGCGAGAGACATTGACAAACAATGAGGCGAGTAAAAGGGAAGTAGAATTTAACACCTGAGTAACCACTTGGAATCAGGAGCGGGTCCCTCTTCTCCTGAATAGAAGTCAAATATCACCGGGGAAGTAATCTCACCTCATATATAGGGACAGTCCTCTTGGCTTCTCTTGTTTTCAGGTCCCACACCATACAGATTTTATCACGACCGGAGCTGCAGCAAAGGTTATAAAGAAAAATTCACTCCCAGCACCTTCCAGCCAAGAATCTCAAAGCAAAGATAGACGTGGGGCTAGTCAACCCCCCTCTAGGTCAAGCACGGGATGAACAAAGCCATACACAACCCTGTGAGGCAGTTGAGTACTAACTCCAATTCACACATGGGGACACTGAGGCACAGTGAAAGCCAGACCCTCAACCTCTCCCCCCCCTTGGAGTCCCGACTGAGCCTCAATGTGCTGCATGGTCACCCCTTCCTTCCCTCAAATAGCAAACCCCCCGGGCAGCACGGGAATGCCATACGTTTCTTGGGGAGGGGGAATCGGAATGGAGATCTGATAAGCCCATAACAAGTTTACCTGATGAGGGTGTCCCTATCTGCAGCAAAAGCCAGGGAGGTGACAGCACTGTAATGGCCGTCAAGAGAGGCAATACACTTGCTGGATTTCAGGTCCCAGATCCGGATTTTATAGTCCATTGAGGAGGAGAAGAGCTGCAAGCGGGAGATATCGGGATGGAACTCGACAATGCTAGCAAGGGAGGGAGAGAGAGATTAACAAAATGCAGGTACAAACCAATCAGCATCGTCTCTGATACAGCAACAACATAAATGTCTAGCGTCTATGACAGATCATTCACATTAGCTGAACTGGGTTTAAATCACTGACCTCCTTTGTGGAATCTTATTTATCCAGAGTCTGCTCACTGGGAAAATTTATCATAGGTCTTTGCCCTCAGAAATGCTCTAAAGAGTCCGTAAACTGTCAATTGTGGGTGTCTCAACTTGAGTTCAGAGTTCCTTAACTACATCATCTCCCTCCCGATCTTTTCCTCCAAAAGCAACAGCCAGTTGTATCCCTGGTACCTCCGTTAGCAGATCAAAAATCGGAAACTGAGAACAGTTTTGAAACGGCTCAGTACAAGTCATTTGCATTCCCCTTATCCAGACTGCTCTTCTTACTCCGTCATCTCAGGATGATGCTAAAGACCAGATGGGGATGGGGCCAAAAGGATTGGCAGTGATTGCAACTGTACAGCAAGATCTGCTAACAGAATTGGGGTCACAAACCCAGACCCCCCCAAGCTGCTGCTCCGTATTTCAGACAGAACACCTGGCTGGAATTTCACTGTTTTGTAGTGTCTCTACTAATTTCCCTAACGGAAAATGAGGATAAGAATATTCTCTCCTTACTGTACAACCCCTGAAGAGCCTTTCAGGTTATGCGTGCAGTACTGTTTGACTACATCCCAGATCTTAATGGTGCTGTCACAGCCACCTACAAGAAGAAAGGACATGAAGGAATTAACAACAGAAACAGGCCATATACATTTTTACATAAAAACAATCTTCTTATTGCAATAACAGGAAAGTCTTGAGAGGCTCTCAAGTTCTCTTTCGATTCCATTCCAACAGCAGAGGTCACTGTCTAACATCACAGAACTTGGGCCATTTCATCACAAAACCAGACTCAGCCAACATGCGACGCCGACGTCAGACTGTACCTGTGGCCAACAAAGTGGAAGTAGGGTCAAAGACCATGGTGGCCACTGGTGCTGTGTGCATCGCTTTCCACGTACGTCTACACTTGTTCTCTCGCCATTCCCACTGCTTTAACAGCAACGCCCGGCTTCCCGTCACAAGAATCTAACAGAAACACAAAGCAGGAAAAGAGGAAAATCCAGAGATTAGGTTAGCCAGTACATTCTGATTCTGCATTATGTTCACAGCGCAATTTAGAAAATCCACAGACAGACAAAAGCCAGGACAGTTCAGTTACCAAAAGAAGCTAATTCTGAAAGTAATTTGTGTCCCAGCTTTTTTTTCTTTTTTAATAGCAAAGGCCTGGATCCCATAGAAATAACATAAAAATGTAAGTGCATCACAAAGCACTGTCAGAAACACAATATTGTAATGCAATAAACAGAAACATTTCCCCCTCTCTCTATATATATCTCAAGAGAGTTTAGAAGCAACTGCTAGTCTTTCAGTGGGCACTACAGATAATAACAAACAGCTAATAAAGGCCTGTTGTAATAATTGGGCCTACAAATTTACCGTAATTGTGAGATGTGAATAAGTTCATAAAAATCTCACAATAACCTAGAACAATAAACGGCGATGGGAAAAGATGCAAAAGGGACACAGAAGCAATTAGTACAAACAAAAAGGCCTATTAATATAACTCAGTAACTGTTAAAATTATGCCTGGTAAACAAGAGAAGGGAGGGACCAGAAACTGACAGATCAAAATTTGTGTGTCAGAAGTTAGGCCTAATTGGTAAATAAAATAATGTGGGGATGGGCTATTCCACCAATTGATCCCTTTGGGGTCCTCAAAAGAAAAGACTTTTGGGGAAAATAAAATTCAAGCTAACAAAGATTACTGGCTGGGAAAGAAGCAAGAGAGAAGAAGCTACACCAGCCTGGCTGCTGCACCCGCCATCTTCTGGGACCCACCATGACACCACTGGGCCTTTGTCATCCTGATCCTAAGAGATGTCTTGTCTTGACCAGACCAGGCCAGAGACAAGGACCCAGATGACATCATCTCTGCTGGCTCTTGTTAAATCCTGTTGGAATCCCAGAGTTTTGGTTCCTGCTGTCACCGTCCTTTCCCTTGTGTGTTTTTTCTCTTCCCCACCTTCCTTCTCCTTTTTCTTACTTCTGTCCTTTTGTCTTCTAATAAGCATCTGGATTAGCCAGCCAAGACTGCTTTTAACTTCTGGCAATGTTGCAAAATGTAATGTCCTAAACAGCCTGATGCTGGTACAAGTTTGCCAGGTCTTGGAGCAGCCATTGAGAGCACAGGCCATGCCTATGTTTCTCCAGCAGTGAGACTGCAAGTGAAAGTTAACACCAGAGAGACAGAGGCTGCTTTTTCTCTTTACTATTCTTTTCTCTTCCCTCTTGAAGTTTGCCTTGTTTGGTCTTCCAGGCAACAGTACTGGATTTTAACAGCAACTACAACAGCTCCAGTTCATTTCAACTACCTTTTCTTTTCCCCCCAAAAAGGACAGTTATTACCTCCTTTAAAATGTGCAAGTTGTTAGAATGAAAGCATTGACATTGTACATTTCACACGCTTTTGCGGTTTTTCTTTCTTTTCTGCATCTTTAATAAAAGGTTAAATAAATTAGCAGTGTTTGCCAGCATACTAAGCAGACTAATGTCTCTGTTTACTAAACTCCAGACTTTGTTTAAAACTGTTCAGTGTTGGACAGTGACTAGGTCACATTAACATCTTTGGCTCTTTGGGTCATAATATACCATTAATATTATATGCTCCCATCCTGCAAACTCTTAAGCACATGCATATTTGCAAGAATGGGTCTAAGCTGAGTTAGCTCATGGAGTAAATTAAAATAGTAGCGGGTACAATCTATGCACATGCACAAATTGAATATATTTGATTGTATCCCTTTCTCTCTCTGTTTTTTGTCTTAGATTATAAGATTTTTGACCATTTCCCTATGTGTTTGCTCGGAGCTTGTCACAACAAAGTTTCAATCCAGATTGTGACCTGTGGGCACTATTGTAACATAATTATTAAATAATAATTCCCTTTAATTTATATGGGATGCAAGTTTGTTGGAAGTAGCAATTCAGACTGCACAACATTTATTAGAAAATCATGTCAGAAATTAAAGATGGGAGAATCCAATCAGACCCCATTTGGACCATCACGCTTTGCGAGCATGGATGATTCCATGAAGAATATTCTCCAGTGCTGACATGATTATTTATGGGACCTATTAAAGTGGGATGGAAAATAAGGAACCAAGTGTAACTTGTCACATACCTCATCATCAGGGCTAAGAACAAATGATGTAATGTCCTCTTGATCATCCTATAAATGAAAGAAAGAGGTAGTTAAATCATCTGTGCAATATTTTTAAATGCCATGTTGCCATATTCTCTTTATAGGGTTTACATGGCCTACACATGCTACATTGCTTCTTGCACTCACTGAGTGTGCGCGTCATCACAGAATCTCCTGCAGAAGAAACTGCAGAATACCCATGAACAAGACAAACGGGACTAGGTACACTGTACTTAGTTCGAAGGAATCCTGGTTCCCACAATGCTACACTTCTTTCCCTGACTGAGCAGTTCCAATCTGTGGAGCTGGGGGACAGGGACAGAAACAGGGTGAAGTGTGTGAGTGAGATATCTTCCCAGGGAGCTGCCTCCAGCTTTCATTTAGCTCATGTCATTGTCAAGTGCAGACTCTTCATTTCAGTGGCAATCCAAAGGGGAATAATTTCCAGAGAGACTGTTCACAGGCAAGTTTCCTACTCTGACCAGAAGGCTCCCATGCTGGCTATGTCGCTTCAGCCCACAAGGATGCAGGTCCGCAAGCACATCTCACCACTGGGGTCTGGAGTTTGAGACTAAATCCAGTTTCCCATGAAAAATAACAAGTACATAAGAACCACCATGGTGGGTCAGACCAATGGTGCATCTAGCCCAGCGGCGTGGCCAGTGCCAATGCGTCAGAGGGAATGAACAGAATAGGACAGTTTTGAGTGCCCCATCCCATCGTCCAGTCCCAGCTTCTGGCATTCGGAGGTTTAAGGACACCTGGAGCATGTGGTTGCATCCTTGAACATCTTGGGTAATAGTCATTGATGGACCTATCCTGCAGGAGCTTATCTAATTCTTTTTTAACCCGGTTATACTTTTGGCCTTCACAACATCCCCTGACAACAAGTTCCACAGTTGACTGTGCATTGCGTTAAGAAATGCTCTCTTTTGTTTTTTAAACCTGCTGGCCTATTAATTTTACCCGCTAACCCCTGGTTCTTGTGTTGTGTGAAGGAGTAAATAACACTTCCTTATTCACTTCATACATTCATTATTGTATGGACCTCTATCATATCCTACCTTTAGTCATCTCTTTTCTAAGATGAATAGAATCATAGAATATTAGGGTTGGAAGGGACCTCTGGAGGTCATCTAGTCCAACCCCCTGCTCAAAGCAGGACCAATCCCCAACTAAATCATTCCAGCCAGGGCTTTGTCAAGCCTGACTTTAAAAACCTCTAAGGAAGGTGATTCTACCACCTCCCTAGGTAACCCATTCCAATGCTTCACCACCCTCCTAGTGAAAAAGTTTTTCCTAATATCCAATCTAAATCTTCCCAATTTATAGTCCCAATAGTCCCAGACTTTTTCCATCTCTCCTCACATGGAAGCTGTTCCATACCCATGATTATTTTTGTTGTCCTTCTCTGCACCTTTCCCAATTCCAATATATCTTTTTCGAGATGGAATGACCGGAACTGCACGCAGTATTCAAGGTGTACCAGGGATTTATATAGTGGACCATGATTGCACAGATCCCACTTGGATGGGTAGGAAAATGGTCCACTCAAGAAGAAAAACCTATGTGTTTTTCCCAGTACAAAACTATTGGGAAAAAATACATTCCCTTTCATTCCATGTGCAGACAGTGGAAGCTTAGAACTGCTTCTCTGTACCACAGAAAAAGGTCCTCTTTTATACTGAGACATGAAACTGTATTAGCCACTTCCTAGCAAGAACTAAAATTTGAAAATGTTTTCAAATCTCATTGTAGCCAGGGACATAGCAAATAAATAACGTATCTGTCTGGATTCAGTTACATTTCTCATTCTTCAGTACTCAATCTTTCTTCTCAATACCTTTAGATGAATGCCCCAGTAATAAAAGGTAAAACACCCTTTGAAAGTCATTTGAAAATACTGAATTAAATACATCACATGCTAGTCGATAAAACAATCTAGAAAACTTAAGTTAGTTTGATTTTGCATCCTCTCACCTGTTCGATGCTATGAACAAGGGCTCCTGTTGCGATGTCCATTATATTTAGTTTCGTTCCACAGAGGCAAAACATGTGTTTTCCATCTTGGCTGATCTAGGAAAAAACTCAAAATGTCTATGGCACCAAAAAGAAATTGGATGTATGTTTTTACACATTAGCACCCACACATCATTGTTTACTTTCCTCCCCCGATATTTCAATAAAAGAATTTGGGGTTTTGCATTACCTGAACTTTCCCTCCTTTGTAGAAAGGCTCAATTTTCCTAGACAAAGCATAGCTGAAAGGAGAAGAAGAAACAGAAATAGAAGAACATTTAAAATAACTGATTTGTTTACACAATTTGCATTAAAAGCACTTTGAAGTGATTATTCATGTGCAGGAAGACATATGCAGGTACACGTTACCAGAATTAAACCTGGTAGAAAAATAAATATCAGAAAACAAAAAAAGACCAACATGTGCTATGTATAGAAATAAGTGGATTATCTGAGTCATGTACCAACAACATAAATTACAGTAAAATGCTTCTACATAACTGCTCAAGTCTATTCCTGTAGCACATTTTCCTTTATGAATCCCTGCTTCAAGTTTGTGACAACAAGAGTATCTAACAACAAACTACTCTGGATTTCCCAGAACTATTTTATTGTTTTGTCCAGGGACTAATGAAAGTTGACAGTTCCACATAGAGATGTGTTATCCAACTAAAAGCATCAGAGGCTGATATAGCAAACATGCCCTACTGAGACAGCATTGTAACCATCAGTGATTCAATGTGCATCGTGTTACCTTTAAGAGAACTGGAACAAAAACTTTGATTCTAAAACAGTAGCCTGAGAACAAAATCTGCTCACTAGCCCCTTATCACAGTGATGATAAGCACTGTTAAAACCCCATAGAATGTAACAGACAATAAGATCCTGTCAAAATTGGGTTTGACAGATCCTACAGTTCTCTACTACAGCACAGAATCATTCGGTGTTAAATCTACCCAGCTTTTCCTTAAGGAGATGAGACCAATATGCCAGAGGTAGGACCCTCCCAATGTATTCTGTGGGTGTTATTAAATAACTACTAAGAGGCAGCACTTTGGAAGGCAGGGAGAAGAGCCAGGAGATAGTTGTGGTTCACAGCCTGGTGGGGGGAAAGCAACTGGTATCTGACTAACTCGCAGCAGCACAGAGAATGATTCCCCCATGCCACCCCCAAGAGGTTTTTGGGTCTCTGAGACACAAGGGGCCCCACCGACCCTTTTTGTTCCCCCAGACTCACAGCCCCCCTCTTTCCCTCTGGGGCTCTCGGCTCCCCTCCAGGCTCCTTTGCTCCCCGTGGCTCTCAGCCTCCCCCCACCCCCACCCACGGAGCTCTCATCCCTTTGCTCCCCTGGGCTCACAGCTCCCACTTAGGCTCTCAACCCCCATTTTATCCCGGGGGCTCTCAGACCCCCCATCCCCTTTTCTCCCTATGGATCTCAGCTCCCCCCCCCTCACAGATTCCTTTGCTCCCTGGGGCTCTTAGCCCCCACCCTATACCCTATGGAGCTCAGCCCTCCCCTCCCCCATTTGCTCCCCTGTCCTCAGCCCCCCACCCTTTCGCCGGGGTTCTCAGCTCCACCGGCCCCTTCGCTCCCTGAGGCCCACGCCGCCCCACCGCTCACTTGGATTTGAAGCGCACGGGGGCGCTGCCGGGGTGCGTAGCCGCCATGTTCTCGCTGGGCCTCTCGGGATCGCGCTTCCCCGCCCCCAGCGCTCGCGGGGAACACGTGGGGTTCCGGCGCTCTCAGGTTGCCAAGGGCGAAAGCATCACTTCCGGCGCTCCCGCATGTCGTCACAAATCCCGCCCCTCGCGGGCGCCATGTTGAACCCGGGCGGGGCGCTCGGACCCCGCCGCCCCGCGCCCATGTCGAGGGGGACAAGTGGTCCCCGGGGGCTGAGACAAGCCCATGCTGTGGGGGATCCTTCCCCTGCCCCGCAATGCAGCCCCCTCTGCGGTGGGAACGGGGCCACCCGCAGCAGCGCCTCAGCCCCGCTTAGGGCAAGAGGGAGAAGTGGGGACCTAGGCTCCCCTTCAGCAGAGGCTAGGGTGACCAGACAGCAAGTGTGAAAAATCAGGACAGGGTTGGGGGGTAATAGAAGCTTATATAAGAAAAAGACCCAAAAATCGGGACATCTGGTCACCCTAGGAGAGGCTCAGAGCAGCAGATGCCACAGCAGATGCCAGAGGGATGTTTGCCCCCTCCCCACAACATCTAATTGTGTTGTTCCCCAACTAAAAAAACGCCGAGCAACACACTTGTTAAAAAGTCCATATTATGATAAATTAACAGTTGTTTCAGGGGAACATGACAACAGCCAGAGATCACTAAAATCAGGGGTTATGGTGTATTTAACTAACCCATCCAAACACTAACAAAATTCTCTATATACCCCACCACCTTAAAATAATTTACACCTAGCAAAACTAATTAAGTAACAAAGGATCAAGGAACCAGAGATCCTGCAGACAAATAGGGAACTGAGGACCATAAAGCTAAAAAAAAATAAATTACAATTTCGTAACTACTGATAAGTGATTTCTTGCCAGACAGAATGCTATCAAACTAGAGTTTTCTTTAACCATTTAAAGATGTTTCTTTATCTGGTGATGGTGGGTGCTATTAGGATGAGATTGCCTTCTTAACAGCCTGCTATTTTGTTTTAATGTATTTTAGATGGACTAGAATAGAAGGATGCGACTTAGCTAACGATTGCTGCTCTTAGTATGGCTGCAGACAAAAGCCTTATCTTTACACACATGGACATAGGTAGAACACCCTGGACAATAAGCATCTCAATGACAAATTAGTGTAGACTTCTCATTCTGTACTGTGTTCAGGTAATGTCTCATTACAAGAGCAAACTTACTTGTACAACTAGATACTGAAAATGATTGATTGTTCTACAAAAGCACAGATTAAGTGTCAAATGCAATAGCGACTAATGATCATTTACTTCCTAGTTGTAAAGAAGCATTTGATAAACCAATTACAAAAATACTCTAGTCAGGATTAAAACCCTATTTGGAAAAAGCAGAGAACAATGGCTACTCTTAGGCTGCTTTGAAAAGGGACAATTTGGGGGAAGGAACAGCCTGGGGCAGATAGGTCTGCACTTTATAGACACTGCAAATAGCAAGTTGTTTTCTGGAATAATGAATGAAACCAAACTTTCAGTAAGCAAATATTTTATTACACACAGGCAAACCAGACAGCTGCATCAATTTATACCATCATCTAGAAGCAGCATTTTTAGCAATGAAAGAAATTTGAATACATTCGATATATTGTACGCATAGACAACCAGGCCACTGCTTTCTCTAACCATCCTATTTTAAGTGGTATTGCTTGCTAGAGGGCAGCATTTCTCTTGAGTAGTACATATGGAAGCAAAGCCCTTTAAATTGCTGCCTCAAATTCATAGAATAGTCTCAGGGTTGGAAGGGACCTCAGGAGGTCATCTAGTCCAACCCCTGCTCAAAGCAGGACTAATCCCCAACTAAATCACCCCAGCCAGGGTTTTGTCAAGCCTGACTTTAAAAAACACCAAGGAAAGGGAGGTGGTAGAATCTCCAGGTAACCCATTCCAGTGTTCCACCACCTTCCTTGTGAAATAGTGTTTCCCAATATTCAACCTAGTCCTCCCCCACTGCAATTTAAGACCATTACTCCTTGTTATGTCATCTGGTACCACTAAGAACAGTCTAGATCCATCCTCTTTGGAACCCCCTTCAGGTAGTTGAAAGCAGCTATCAAATCCCCCTTCATTCTTCTCTTCTGCAGACTAAATAATCCCAGTTCCCTCACTCTCCTTGTAAAGCATGTGTTCCAGCCCCCTAATCATCTGTGTTGCCCTCTGCTGGTCTCTTTCCAATTTTTCCACATCCTTCTTAAATTATCATAACTCATGACAGCAGAAACAATATCCTTTTATTAGACCAAGTTTTCAAACATTTTGCACTGGTGACTCCTTTCACGCAGCAAAAGCCCGAGTGTGACTCCCCTCTCTTATACATGTCCTCCCCTGCATTTTTAATTTAATGAGGGCATGGGACTGTTAGCCTCATGGCTCAGATCTCCATGCAACCACCTTGCAACTCCCTGAGGAGTCATGAGACCCTCTTGCATAGCCACTCTGCCTTGCCAGAAAGCATTAAATCCATTACCTTTCTACAGCAGTTCCAACAGAGCCCCAGTCTCACTATGGGCCTCCAGGCACTACTGGAATACAAATAGAATAGCCCTATCCCAATGCAATACCAAAAGAGCACCTTACACCACCATAATATGCTCCTCTTTTATACAGCTTTACTACAGGAGGCAGAGACTGTGGGTAAGGCACTGGACTGGAGTCAGGAGATCTGGGTTCTATTACCAGCTCTGTCAGTAGCCTGCTGTGTGATTTGGGACAAGTCACTTACCTTTGTACTGTCCCATCTATTTAGCTTGTACACTTTTCTGGGCAGGGACTGTCCTGTGTTTAGAGCACCAGGCAGCCCTGAAAGCACTACTCGCTACAATTTGACTACTCATATAAACAGCCATACTAGTTACTGGTCAATTTATTTTGCTGAGTAAGGGCTGGAGACGCTGATGTTTTCAGCGCTAGACTATCAGCATTTAAATGAGATTGTCTTCAAAGCTTCTCATTTATAACCTAAACATCTGCATTTAGTAGATTCCACATCTGTACCCCTGTCTATATGAACGTTGCTGAGGAGCTCAGTGACCTCTTCCGATTGTTCACGTAGGATTCATGGCTCTTGAGACTGCCACAGCATGCTGAAGAAAAACAGAAATGTATCTGTTTAGAAATTTTAGTTATACTAGACCAGGGGTCTCCAAACTTTTCAGCCCGAGGGCCGCATTAACTATCAAATAGCAGTTCGGGGGCCGACAACACACTCGAGGTCCAAATAAAAAAGAATCAAAACATGGATGTTGTTTTTAATTTATTTAATATTATTTTATGCAATTATTTAATAACACATTGATACACTACACATGAACACCTGTATTAGTGGGAATGGTGAAATTGTTTCCTGGATGCCAGAATAGCAGACATTTCTGGCTTTAGATTTGATGTCCCTAACATCAACAGTGACCTGAGATTATCATCGGACAAGTTTGTTCTCAAATTGTTCTTCACGTATTTCATTCTTGAAAATGTTTGTTCAAACAGGTATGTTGTTCCAAAGATTGAAAGGTACCTTGATGCAAAAGTTTTGACATTAGGAAAGTCTTCCTTGGGCAAAAACTGGTAAAAACCCACCAGTCCTTCTTTGAACTTGTCCCTAAGGAGGTCATTTGCTTGCAACTCAATGACCTCCAGCTGCAGTTCATCTGGGCAACTGGCCACATCTGCTTCAAATGGGTTTTGAAACAGTCTCACTTCTTCTGCCTTTGAATCCAAGTCAGAAAACCGCTGCTGAAACTGCAGCTGGAGGTCTTTGATGATCTCGCATGCAAATGACGTGGGGAACTCAGCTGTTGCTTCAGCCATGAAGACCTTGCACTGCTGAAAGTACGTCAAGTTGTTGGCCTGTACTTGTTCCAAAAACAAGACAAGTTTGGATCTGAAGGCCTTTAGGTGGGTGTATAGATCAGAAACTAGATTTTCCTCTCCTTGTAGTTTTAGGTTCAGAAAATTTAAATGACTAGTTATGTCTGCAGCAAAGGCCAATTTCCATACCCACTCTTCATCAGACAGTAATGGCTGTGGCTTGCCTTTACTTTCCAGGAAGTCACCTATTTCCTTTCTTAACTTAAATACTCTGCTCAGAACTTTCTCACAACTTAGCCATCTTACTGCTGTGTAATATGGTAAATCTTGCGATTCTGTGTCTGTATCTTTCAACATGTCTCTGAACTGTCTATGGTTGAGCCCATGTGACCTTATTAAATTCACCATCTTCACCACAGGATTCAGTACACTGCTAATGTCCACATATTTAGCACACAAAGCTTGCTGGTGAATAATACAGTGCAGGAACATTGGTTGTAGAATGTTTTTCTCATTACACATCTGCTTCACTTGTCCAACCAAGCCTTTCTTTATGCCACTCATGTTCTTTCCTCCATCAACAGTCAGGCAACTGAGGTTAGTCCAGTCCAAGTTATAATCAGCAAATGTTTTTTTCAACTCATTGAATATATCCTCTCCGGTAACAGTGCCATACATGCTATGTAGGGAAGCCAGCTCTTGTGTTATGTTCATGTCTTCATCCACACCTCTAATGAACACAAGCAGTTGAGAGGTGGAACAGCTGTCCAGCGATTCATCCATTGCAATTGAAAAGTGGCGAAACTTGCTTGCATTTTTCGCTATTTGAGTCACAATGTTTTCACCCATGTCTGCAACACAGCGGGCAATGGTATTTGCACCCAAAGCTACATTTTCAAATTGTTTTGACTTTTCTGGGCAAAGTTCCTCAGCCACCTCCAACAAACATTCCTTCACTACTTCACCATCTGTAAACGGTTTGCCACTTTTAGCCAGGACGTAGGCAACTTTATAACTGGCCTTAGTTAAGGATTCATTTTCATTTGAGGATTTAGTGAACAATGTCCTCTGAGATGTGAGTTGATTTTGTAATTTAGAAAATTTTCCGGCACGGACTTTACCCTCCAACTGTGCATATTTCTCCTGATGTTTGCTTTGATAATGATGGCGCAGGTTGTATTCTTTCATCACAGCCACGGTTTCGTTGCAAATCACACACAATGCTTTCTCGCCGGATTTGATGAAGAAGTATTTCAAACTCCATTCTTCTTGAAATTGCCGACACTCATCGTCTATTTTTCTTTTCCTCTTCTCGGCCATCGCTGGGCACTAAAATAAAGTGAATTCAACATGAATAAATAGTGAAACTGAAAGTATCTTGCACACAATATCGCTCAAAAAACCTGATTATGCAAACTAATTTCGTCGCAATTATAGCTGCAAATGACCAGAAACAATTTTTAAAAATTCTTATGATTTCTTAAGTTAAACTTACCTGAATATAGTGTGCTAATATATCCACTTATGGTAGAGAGATTGTTGCTTTTAATGTTTCCTCTTCAGAATATTCGAAAAATTCTTACTAAACTAAAGACATTCCCAATACTTTAAACACACTGATAAGTAATTACGCGAAGGAAATTATCACTAAATAAAATAGAGTGCAACATGTTTCGCAATCAGACGCTAACTGACACCTACACCTCCTCATCGCAGCAGTCAACCGCAACTGGCAAACTGTGATCAAAATAATCAAGTCTTGAACAAGCAGCAAACCATTTAAAAACTCCGCCACTAGATGGCATTATATCATCTCATTGACTGTGAACGGAAGTAGAAAAAATAAGCAGCGAATAAGGTTTTGCAATGTAGTGATCGGTTGGAAAACATAACGCACTACTGCGCGCCTCTATTTTAATTCGGTAAAAACATAACGTCCACGTAAGCGGCGGCTGATCTTGGCAGGATACACGTAAATTTCCGTAATTTTTTTTTCCGTAGACAAAAAGATCTCCACGGGCCGGATGAGAGGGCCTCGCGGGCCGTAGTTTGGAGACCCCTGTACTAGACTAACACCACCCCAGCACGTACCTCTTCTCCCAGAGGGTACCTAACCTACACAGGTCTCTATCATCCAGCTCTCAAGGTCTCCCATTGGCCTGAGTTATAGGAACGTGGGTTTTATTCCCCACACATTGGGTCTGTGGGCAATATGCATAATGTTCCTGTTGCTGTAGGCACAGTTATCTCCCCAGAAGCCATTGCAGAGGCTAGAGGTGATTTTCAGACAGTGCCAGGGAGCACGGATGGCAGTCTCTGGGTCCCTTTCCCCATTAGCACTAATTAAGTCTTTCAGACCTTTGAGGGCAGGCACTGAGCCATATTTGTGCTCTCACCTATAACCAGTGAATAGGAGACTCACATATGTCTGATGAAGTCAGAGTACAGGGAGCAATAACATTATTTATTAACATTTTTGCAATGCAAACTTACATCTTTTTCAAAAGCTGATCCAACAACTTCCCTGAGGTGATCCACAGAACTAATCTCTGAGTGGTAGGCCAGATTTAAATCCTCTTGGTGCATCATAGTTGAAGGCTTTGATTCTGTAAATCCAATATCTGTCAGGAGCATAGAAGAAAATGGTGTTATGTTGATATTTGTCTGTCCCTGCATGTTGCAGAATGTCTGCATAGTATGCACAAATCTGGATTTTACAAAACTTGCATGCAGCTTTACTGTCAACAGCAAGCACAGACTTTACCAATCTTCCAATTCCTTTTCTTCTTCCCCACGCCTTTTGGTATTTGTTTCCATATTTTGCCCATTTTGTTAGGGTCATGCTGCTCTTTTGCTGGCTTAGCTTCAAAATGGCGTTTAAGCATGGCTTAACTGAAACATGATAGGATGTTCCAAATGGGTGAGTCAGAAAGCTCTCAAAATTTGCCACCCATCCTGCAAGGAACTCTGGGTAGGGGAACAGAACTTGCATGCAGCATCTGCTCCCTCCCTCTCAACAAGGAGCTCGGGGCCTTCGGTTCACTATTTCCCTACCCACACCACAGTATCCCACTGGGGGAAGAAAGGGGGTTAAGTTTTGCTGTTCCCTCTGCTCCACACCCCCGTATCTCAGTCACACCAGCTACTTTATGTGCCTGCCTGAAGTGCAGAGCCACCCAAGGCACAGAGATGACAGATTGAGCAACTAGTAGCTGCAGATACACTCCACAATTGGCCCTGCAAGGGCCCCCATGCAATCCCACAATCAGACACCCCACCATTCATTAGGCCAATATCCTTGCCCCCCAAAACATCCCCTCCCCCCCACACCCCAATTTCCCCCATCACATTCCCCAGTGGGAAGGAAGATCCCCCCCCCTCATTTAGCCACCCGATCCCTCCCCCCACACACACTCTAGGGTCCCCCTCAGGTGACACCTCTACAGTACCCCCTCCCCCCACAAAGCCACAGCTCAAGTCTCCCCCTCCCCCGTGTAGAGGCAACTGCCAGGCAAGGGCAGGAAACCCCCCCTCCCTTCCCCCGTTACCTAATGAGCCGGCCGCCACGCGCTGGGGGGAGGGGGGGCAAGGAGTAGCACTCCCCGAAGAGAAAGGGGAGCGTGAGGCAGCCAGAGCCTTTTATAGCTTTTGTTTCTCAGCCTGCGCAACCGCGAGCCAATCACCTTCTCCGGCAGGAAACTGAGGAACCAACCAGACTCGAGCCCCGCCCCCCAGCAACGGGCCGCTGAGAGACGCGACCCAGGCCCTCCCCTAGCAAGGAGCGCGCGCTTGCCCGGGCAGTAGCTTGGCACATGCGCAGTGCAGGGTCCCGAGCTGTCCCAGGCCGGTTCACCAGTCAGGGGATATATTACCCCTGCGAGTCATGCTCGAGCTGGGATTCTGCTGCCACGCATGCGCCAGGCTGGGGCTCTAAGGCTGGAAGGCGCCCAATCGCGGCAGGCGGCGCAGGCGTTCTGTGTTTGGGGGGGGGGGGGGGCGCTCCACTGCCTTTGCGAGGAGCTCTCGCGAGAGCTCGTTTGCTATAAATACCCAGCTTCGGGAGGCGCCGGCCTTCTAATCTGAGAGAACACGTAAGGCCGTGCGGCCGGTAGGGGGGATCCGCTGCCATCGGGCCTGGCCGCTGGGCGGACGGGATAGGGCCCCGCTGCGGAGGCTCTGCTGGGGGTCCGCTTCCGGGGCACGGGCCTATTTCCTGCCCCGGTTGCGGCGCTTTGCCCCGTTTTCGCTCCCTCAGAGGCTGGGCCTCGATGGGGGGGAGGGGACTAAAGGGGCCCCGGGGTGCTTGGGGGGCCTGATCCCTGCCCAGGAGGAAGTGGTGTGATAGGACAGGATTGCCCAGGCCTGGTGCCTGTGCTGTCCGTGGGAACACGTGCAAGTCAATCTGTATTTATCCCTTTTGTATAGCAAATGGCGGACGACGCCGGTGCTGCTGCAGGTGCTGCTCCTGCGGGTGGTGCAGCAGCAGCTGCAAGAGGGGGTTTCCGAGGTGGCTTTGGCAGTGGTCTCCGAGGCCGGGGTCGGGGTCGCGGCAGGGGTCGTGGAAGAGGGCGAGGGGCCCGTGGTAAAGCTGAAGACAAAGAAGTAAGTGTTTCTCAATTCTGCCATCTTTACCCCTTTAAAGACAAGGTCTCCTTTCTATGTGTTTAATGTTCTGTGACATCCACATGTGTTAATGTTCATATGTGGACACCCATCACAAATGCATTGTTAAAACTGGGAGCTGTTCTACTTTGATGGGCATGTATGATTGCCAATAGAAAATTGCCACTGCATGGTAGAATGGTTTTCTAAAAAGGCTTTATCAAGCTCTAAAGCAGTTTTTTTCCACTGATGTTACACTTCAGTGATAAAGTGCATGTTACTGATCAAGCTAAAGGAAAAATAAAAACTTGTAAGCTCTAAGGACACAGCACAATTCTTGTATGCTTATGATGCCCTGGCTTGTCACTGACCTTTATTGGGTGTTTTCTTTTTTTACAGTGGATTCCTGTCACCAAACTTGGTCGCCTAGTCAAGGATCTGAAAATCAAGTCTCTTGAAGAGATTTATCTCTTCTCCCTTCCAATCAAGGTAAGCCTATGTGAATTGTGTACATATCAGAATTACAGTGCATATTAAATAACTTGATTTGCAAATGTAATAAGTGTTGCATTAGCTAACTGGAATGTTCTGATTATAAAGATCTGTCCTACTTTAGGGTTTAAGTGGTTGACAGCACATAGGATTCATCTGCTCCCTGGTGATAGAACACTGCACAGTTGTCCCAAGTGGATTGAGTTTCCTGCCTTTCTTTGAGTTACTGGGAATAGGCTCCTTAAAGGTAGCATGATGCCTGATATAATGCAGCAGCTGTGTTCTGATGAAATTCGAAAATACAGGTTTCAAAACACAAACAAGTTTTACTATCAGTTAAGTACATTGGATTGAACTGTGCATTATATGATATAACTTTAATCTTTAAAAATTGCATTTTTTAAAGTGGATTATTCAAATCTTACCTAAAATGTTAATACCACCACTCCATATCAGTACATAGAACTGTTTATTTCTGTGCTGTGTTCCAGGAAGCTTATCAATACCATATTAAGCCTGTCATAAGGTGCAATGGGTAGCTTTTGAACTGTAATTGATTTGATTTTGCTTCTTGCAGGAATCTGAAATCATCGACTTCTTTCTAGTATCTTCCCTGAAGGATGAGGTTCTGAAGATCATGCCTGTCCAGAAACAGACTCGTGCCGGTCAACGTACTAGGTTCAAGGTACCTTTTGACTAAAGTGGAAGCAGATTGTTTCGTTTAATTGAAAGCTGTTCCATCTTTTGGCTGATGTGATACTCATTCTGGTGGCATATATGGTTGGACAATAGAGTCTACGGTAAATGTTGTGGTAACAACATTAGGTGGTATTGGAATTATTAGATTATAAATAATTGATATTTATGAGACCACCTATCAGATATACAGGTAGTCAGCTCATAAGCACTCTTGTGTTAATTTATTGAATATCATTTGTATCCATCTGAATGTAGCCTTATAAATATTTTACAAAAGTTCATAATTTAATTTATATTGCATGATCCTGGTATGATTCACCAGGAACTGAGTGTGTGGAGACACTGTATTTGGTCCAAAACAGGGAATGCCATGTGGCCAGTTTTTTACTGGGGGATTCAAAGGCAGCCTTCTGGCTAGGAGGTGGGTGCAGAGGGTATTCAAGAATCAAGGTCCTCAATTCTGTCTTCAACCTGAACTATCCTTGGCTTAGGAACAGGGTTTAATAGCCTACCAGCCTCTGGGTGAAAATTTGAGTAGTTGCTCTAATTTATACTTGACTGGAGTGGTGCGTAGCTGAGTAAAAGGAAGGTAGCAGTGCTCCAGCCACCCCTGCTGCATGGGGAACTGCAAGGATGTTGGCATAATTAGGGGTATTGCTCCATGGAAAGAATCTGCTGCCTTTAATGGACTCTTTAAACTTCTGGAGTTGCAGTGCAGAATCTGCTGAAAGGGCGTGCAGCGAGTTTGAAAGAAGAGATTCTCAAGATTCTGATGGAGATAAAGGGCTCTACGGACTCTGCCATAACCAAGGGGCAATATCTGTGCTGGATGTAGTCTGAGGTGGTAAACGGGTAATAAGTTATTGAAAGGAGGTTAAATGCAACATGTATACACAGCTAAAAAGCTTTTCTTTTAATTTTAGGCTTTTGTTGCTATTGGTGACTACAATGGTCATGTCGGCCTTGGTGTAAAATGCTCCAAGGAAGTTGCCACTGCTATTCGTGGGGCAATCATCTTGGCTAAACTATCCATCGTACCAGTACGACGAGGCTACTGGGGTAACAAGATTGGCAAGCCTCATACTGTACCTTGCAAGGTAAAGACTAATTTGCTTCGCTATATATAGCTCTTTGCTGCGCTTTAAAGCATGAAGGAGTTATCAAAAATTAAATATTCTCATAAATTAGTTGAATGTAATCTGCTGTTCTGTTTAGGTTACTGGTCGTTGTGGGTCTGTTCTGGTGCGTCTGATCCCAGCACCGCGTGGTACAGGAATTGTATCTGCCCCTGTTCCAAAGAAACTGCTGATGATGGCTGGAATTGATGACTGCTATACTTCAGCTAGGGGTTGTACTGCTACACTGGGCAACTTTGGTAAGTTAAGTTTTGGGACAGACGTTCTATTTGTTAGCAGTTTAAATTGTCTGTCTTAAAAACAAACTCTACCTTTGGCCTTTTTAGGTGTCTTTGTAATATAGTCCCAGTGGATGACTAAATTACCAGTTTTATTTAATACTTATTTTAGCTAGCTAACGTTAAATTAAAAGCCGTTATCAAACTAGGAATCAAGCTCTATATACTACCAGATTGTACAGTGCAGATTTATCCTACCAAAAATGTATTCTGAAGTTAGATCTGTCTTGTAATAAAGGCTTTGAGGCACTGAATTATAATTTGTCATCCTCCTATTTCTGTTTAAAATTCTCCCAGCTCTGCTCAGTTACACTTGGCTGAACTAGTGTAATTGTCGTCATTGGAGAGAGAGAGAGAAAATGAGTTCCAAGATACACGGCAGAGAGACCCTGTGATATGGTCTCCCTGTTCCTTTTCGAACTCAGACAGGCACTGGCTTTTGCTGTCTGCCTTGCATGGAGTCCCAGACTTGTTTGGGGCCCTCTCATTGGTACTGTGTAACAAAGTGCAATGTCTGCCTTTTTTCAATAGCTAAAGCCACCTTTGACGCAATCTCAAAGACCTACAGTTATCTGACCCCTGATCTCTGGAAGGAGACTGTATTCACCAAGTCTCCTTATCAGGTAAGAATGAAATCAGCGCATTTGTTCATCTCCGAGCTCATAATGCTAGAACTCCCGATGGCTGACTTCATAGGGAGTGGACTTGAGTTCTAGTGCAGTTAATAAAGTGAGGATGTAGTTTCATATAGAATCATAGAAATGTAGGCCTGGAAGAGACTTTGAGAAGTCCTCTAGTTCAGCCCATGTGCTGAGGCAGGACCCAAGTACACTTAACAATCCCTGACAGGTTTTTTTAACCTTCAGTGATAGCGATTCCAGTTCATAACTATTAGTTAATTTTTCCTAGCATCTAACCTAAATTTCCCTTGCTACATATTAAGCCCATTAGTAGTTGTCCTATCTTCAGTGGACTGAGAACAACCATCACTGTCCTTGTTATAAAAGCCCATAGTATATCTGACTTATCAGGTCCCTCCCCATCCCATGCCCCCCTCCTCCCCCCCCGATTAATTTTATCATTTTTGTTCTCATCTGGACTCTCCAAGTTGATCATTTGAGGATTGGTCCAGCTTTGAGCAGGGGGTTGGACTACAGATGACCTCCAGAGGTCCCTTCCAACCCTAATATTCTATGATCTCCTGGATGCCAAGCTAGCCAGAGAATAAATTGGGAAGGTAGATTGGGGGAGAGCTTGGAGGGTTCAGGGGAAAATAAAATAAAATTTATAAAACTCAGCCCCTAGTTTAAAATGGATCCATTGTACCCGTGAGGCCTGCAACATCATTTGGTTTAAGATAGTGAAATGTCTTATTCTTTTGCAGGAATTCACTGATCATCTGGCTAAGACCCACACCAGAGTCTCAGTGCAGAGAACCCAGGCAGCTGCTGTGGCAACTACTTAAATGTTTTTGTACAAAATAAAGAGAGAAGTGAACAAGAGTGGTGGATTTTTAATCCATTTGAGGGGGGGGGGGGGGGAGAGATGCAGCTTCAACTGACAATGTGAATTTCTGTGTTTAAGTGAAATCTCTGTTCGTAAAAGGTAGAGGTAAAGTGAAAGGTTCAGCTGAACATAAGCTAAATGTGATACAGTAGCTGAAGTTGTCTTTAACTAAGCCTTTATTTGCTAAACACCTGAATTTTTTTTAAAAATTGCTAAATGAAAATGTTTTCTTGATTGACTTACCCAAACAAAAAAATTCAGAAAGAGAACAGTCGTTCAAAAATTTAGAGGGACCGAGTAAATTGTTGGGACAAGGGAAACACTTTTTTCCTCAGAGAAAAGATAAAATGCATTGGGCTTGAATGATCAGCATGTAATAGGATTACTGAACCCAAAACAGTCATGGTTAAATTTTAGGAAAGCTGTTTTTAAAAAATGGAAGCAGAGATCAAATGCAAGTAAAGCACTGAAGACTCCCACTTAGGTGATGCTGAAAAACCAGAAGATCGGGGTGGCTAACTTATGGCTTTGAAGCCATATACAGCTCTTCAGAATTTAATATGCGTCTCCTTGTATAGGCACTGATGCCGGGGCTGGAGCTACAGGTGCCAACTTTCCATTGTGTTGCAGGGTGTGTGTGTGTGCTCACTGCTCAAGCCCTGGCTCTGCCCCCATTCCACCCCTTCATGCCCCCTCCCCTGAGCCTGCAGTGCTCTCATTCCTCTTCCATGGCATACAGCAGGCTGTGGGGGAACAGAAGAGGTGTAGGGAGGCACTGGTGGGTGGGGGAGCTAATTATGGGGCTGCTGATATCTTACTGTGGCTCTTAAGCAATGTACATTGGTAAATTCTGGATCCTAAGGCTGGCAACCCCTGTAGAAGATCTTTGAGGTTATATGTACAAAACAATACTGTTAAGAGCTAGTGTGAAGAGGGCCCACATCAGTGAGTAATGGGTCAGTCTGTGGTTTTGTTTGTTAGTTGTATCCAGAAAACACAATGAGGAGTCTAGTAGTACCTTAAAGACTAATAGATAAACTCTCACTAGTAATGGTGTTCTGCTGCTCTAGAAATGGGATCACCAGATAAATCCTATTTGCTCTGTGGATATGAAGGTAGCTTTCATGAAAAATTAGACTAATGTAGACCATACATTGGAACTAATAAAACTAACAAAAAAACCCACCACCCACCCTTCAAGCCAATAAGTGGCAATGTGTACACTTAGACAAAAGTATGGTTAAAAGCATCTAAGTACTTAAATTACTTATAGAGACTATCAAGACCCTAGACCTACACTTGGAAGGCAAACTAAGAATTTTCTGTCATTAAAGGAGGAGATAAATTCTTTCAACACTTCAAGGGGCACACCAAGTGATAATTTAAAAAAAATAAAAATGTAGCCCCAGTCCATGCTGTCTCAAGGTAGAAATAAATGTACTTTGATACAATCATGCTCTGAGTTCTATACAGAGCATTATTAAAGGACAAGCCCTCCTTTATCCATGTAGTATGTTTAAGGGGAAAAATAAATGCCCAACTTATCCATGCAGGAGAAGTTAAGCCTCCAGACCAGTTAATATGGCTAAAGGTGCTCAGCTTTCCAGCATCAAGAGTTGCCTTTCTAAAAAACAAGGGGAAAAAAAAATCTCTATAGAAAATTAAGCAGAGGGTTATAGATTAATAGGTCATTTGTAAACATTTATGTGAAAAACCCTTGATCCACTGACATTTTTGACTGAAAGGGCTCTGAGTGGTGGTCTTCTCACAAGTTCTTAGACAATCTTTCATACCAAATCAGGGGAAATCTTCCTGGTTAGTTTATAAAGGTGAACAATTGTGCTTGCCACTGGCCAGAGCACTTTTTTAGTAGGGTGCAGGACAGTGCTGATAAGGAATGCTGCTGTGTTCTGCAATGCAAGGAGAAGTACTGTCACTGTTTTTGTTCGTATTTCTTTACAAAAATGGCATGATAGTTCTACAACTACATTCACCTCTTAGCAAGACTGACCGCATCATAGGCTCTAGAACCTGGTTCTTTGGCAGAGATGTTCTCTGCAAATACTTTATTGTACAGTTGAGTAATACAACTCATACAAGCCTCAGCATCCAGGTACATTGGAAGATTCACATAGAGTATTTAAACCTTAAACTTCAAATGCTATGCATTCAGGATTTAAGCTTCGTCTTTTGCTTCCTTTTGTGCTTTTCTTTCTGCAATCATTCTCTGTTTCTGCTTCATTAAACATGTTTTGGCAGTTGCGTGGACACCAAGATCAGAATCTAAAATAAGATTAGAAGAAATGCTGTGAAGAGTCCAAATCAGGCCCTTTAGCTTGATGTCCCACTGAAGATTTAAATACCATCCCCCCTTCAATACAGTTCAATCCTCTGAACAAAGCACAGCCACAGTTCCTTTTGTGCACTTATCAAAGAGGGTTGCTCTAGGACCCCTCTTTCAAGAGGTGAGAGCACCAGTCTCCACATCATTAGGTTCAGGATAACAGACATCCCCTCCTCTCCCTCCCTGCCAAAGTCAAACCTGAACATTTTTCAAATAAAGTAAGAGGCCATAGATGGGCTTACTCACATCTATTTTGAAAGGCTTTAACCACCTGAGCAAACTGCTCCCTCTCCTTTGCGCAGTTCTGAATAAAGCTATCTCCTTCCCTGTGCTGGCAAGCTCCTAACCTTTCCTTTATTATCTTCACGATTTCCCCATCAACTTGCCTGTGTGAAAGAGAGATCAGTGTCACTGCAACAGTGGCAATAACTTCCTGCAGCTGGAGAATATTATAACAAGCTACATTCTGGATAGAACAAGAAGCCATTTTATTAGCTGCTTTAATATGGGATACAATTAAAAGTCAGAACTAAGCAAAATCAAGCCCTAGGGGCTTGCAGCAATGCCATATGTAGTGTCACCAGAGAAGGAAAATCAGTAGTGATCTTTCGGTTCTACTCAGAGCCCAGCTCGGGCATGTTGCAGAAAAGATATTTGGAACTCTGTCAGAGATAGATGAACAGCAGCAGCTGCACAGTATTTGAAAGAAGCTTCCTAAAGTGGAGCAGGAGCTGGGGAAAACCTCAGTGTGGAGTATTTACTGTGACAAGCTTTGACTGAATCAGGCACAGGCTTCTAAACTTCAATGGGGGAAAAATAATTCTGTGATTTTGCAGCTTCAAACCATATGAAAGCTGCATACCAATCCCAACCAATCTACTGCAAGAAAAAGAATAATACTGTGCTCTAAATTTTAAAAGACCCTTAAGCAGGTTTCTTCAATTGAATTAAGGCTCCAAAATCATTGCAGCTATAGATATACATACCTGTCCCTCTTCCACTGCGAGTCAGCTTCAAATAAGCATAAAAAATCATCCTCCAAGCACTCAGTCACATCCGGCACACGGCGGAATTGCCGATGATAGTAATAAAATTTTTTCTTCGCTTGTTGGCGCTCTATCCATTCTGCAAGAGTCAACCACCATACATTCATGCATCTTCAAAGTACTAATCAAATATTTCTTTCAAACAGTGCCACACAAGAGATGGACAGAGCTACCTAAAACAACTATTGGGCATGGTACAGTTCTTGTTTAGGATGGAAAGCATACATCTCCATAACCTAACGTAGTGGGTGACTTGGAAACTAAAAATGAAAGGAATTTTGCCAAATGTATTTTGTTCTGCAACAAAATCTTGGGTTATGTTCTATACCAGGTTAGGCAACCTGCAGCATGCCAGCTGATTTTCAGTGACACTCACTGCCTGGGTTCTGACCACCAGTCTGAGGGGCTCTGCATTTTAATTTAATTTTAAATTAAGCTTCTTAATAATTTTAAAAAACCTCATTTACTTTACATACAATAGTTTAGTTGTATATTATAGACATAGAAAGAGACCTTCTAAAAACATTAAAATGTATTACTGGCAAGTGAAACCTTAAATTAGAGCAAATAAATGAGGACTTGGCACAGCACTTCTGAAAGATTGCCGACTCCTGTTCTATACAGTCTGTGTGTCACTAACTGGGCAGGGAGGACTGATAATATCAGGAATCAGAGAGGTAGCCGTGTTTGTTACCTCTGCTATTCCAGACTAAGTCCTGTGGCACCTTAGTTTTTAAGGTGCCACAGGACTTTGTTACCTCTGATAATATCAGGTGCACGTCCACCTGCCCTCACTTTCCAGAACTAATGCTGTAGGGAGACTGCTATGCTGGAATCCTGTGGAAATACAGTAAACAGTATACAATGGTGCCTTGAGCATCACAAAATCAGGCAGAGCACTTGCCCTCTGGGTTACTATATTTTCCATCACCGAGTTCGCAACAAACCAGGGACGGGAGACCAGCAGTCCTCACGTTATCGGAAATGAAGAATGACTCCATCCAAAAGTTATAAGGGATCGGTGCATAACTCCAGGAGAGAGGCTGCAGGGCACATGGCACTGAAAGCACCAGGCAACAGCACCAGACTGAAGTGGCACATCCCCAAACCACCAAGCCCCAGCCCCAGCCCCCTCTGGTCCATCCAGCCCAGTATCCTGTCTTCCCCCGTGGCCAATGCCAGGTGCTCCACAGGCAATGCCCGGAGCAGGTACTGACGGAGGGATGGCTCGGAGGGGACGCTCCCCCTGGCAGCGACAGGGCAGCTGGCGATGTCCGGGGAGCCGGGCTGGCTGTTCCCGCAGCCTGTGCTTGGGAGCTGCCAGGCAGGGAGAGGGGCCCGCCTGGGCGGCCCTGCTCGGCGGCTGGGGCCCAGCGAGGTCGGGGTGACCCCAGACTCCAGCGCGCGGCCCCGCAGAAGGTCAGGGCCGTGTCCCGGGGCCAGGCCTGGCTCCACGGGGAAGGATGACGCCGCCCGGGCCCGGCGGGGAAGGGGCCCGGCCCGCGCCGCGGAGCAGCCAGGCGCCCGGCCCGCTACCTCGGAAGAAGGTGACCGGCGTGTCGATGACACGGCTGTAGATCTTGTAGCCGATGATGACCGGGTTAGGCAGCGAGGTGCGCGGCTCGGAGACGGGGGTGCGGGTCGGCGGCCCCGCGTACACCTCCGGGTCCGAGTCGTCCGGCATCGCGGCACAGCGGCGCCTCCTCCAGCGCCGGCCCGCACAAAATGGCGACCCCCTATACAAGCTCCGGGGGGGGAGGGGTCAGGTGCGGGCAAAGGTGCCGATGACGCATGCGCAACAAGGGTCGCGCGGCGCTTCGAGAGATTCTCGTTTCCAGGGCAGAAAACGGGGGGTGCCCTGCCCAATACGCATGCGCAGAGTTACGTATTTCCCGATGCCCCTTGGGATATGTAGTTCCTCCGGCCCCTCCCGCCTGCGGCTGCGGACTCTCAGCGAGCCTTAGGGAGGGGTGAAGAGGATGCCGCCCTCGGGGGCGTGCCCGGGGGGAGGGGCAGAGGGGTGACAGCATGTAGCACGTGGTATGTGATTATATAGCCTGGAAAATGGGGGGATGAGGGGCAGGTGCCCCCCCCCTGCAAATGGTGACCCCGCCCCGTACCCTCCAGCTCCTTAGAACAGAAGAATGGCCCTACTGGGTCAGACCAAAGGTCCGTCCAGCCCAGTGTCCTGTCTACCGACAGTGGCCAATGCCAGGTGCCCCGGAGTATCTCTCTCCTGCCCTCCATTACCCCCCGCTGACAAACAGAGGCTGGGGACACCAATCCTTACCCAGCCTGGCTAGTAGCCATTCATGGACTTAACCTCCATGAATGTATCCAGTTCTCTTTTAAACCCTGTTACATTCCTAGCCTTCACAACCCCCTGCCCTGGGGTTACACAGCAACCATAACATCCCCTTTGGGAATACCAGGCCTAGGTCACAACCCTTGGGGTGTTGCCAGCAGGGCAGGCATGTATGAGAAAAAAAACCTCTGGAGATCGCTAATGAGGAATGTCGTTATCTAGCTGGAAGTGATGGGATTGCCTAAGTGTAAGAGAGGGCAGAATTTTGTCTTCATATATTGTGCTGTGGGTAGCAATTGGAATGCCCTCCATTCATGTTCAATTTGTTTCAGTGGTAAAATGAGACACTGGCAATTGACCTTTACCACATCACAACTGTTGTTAGAGTCAGGCCCTGGCACATTTGCTGAGTATGAAATGAATATAGCGTTGAATGAAGCCAGCAGCTAAATTTGTGTCTTCAGACTGGTAAACATCTTAGGTATTAGACTGCAGAGGCACTTGGTGACTGTCTCGTTGTGCTGCTGACTTGTGCTGAAGACGTCGCATGGTCTGTAATGTTCCACGTTAATGTCTTGTAGCTTGTAGGGTAGAACATTTAATGGGCTTGAGATATTCATTCGGCAGATTAAACGAGCACATTTGAAACTGGCTTTAAATCAACAATCAGTTCCACTTTGGGTTGAAGAATAAGCTTAGGCGAAAGGGAAATCTGGTACTGGAATTACTGAATAAACAAGAGGGAGTTGTAGTGAGTGTAAATTTACCCCTTTGCTGCTGGGCTAATTCCCTTCATCTCAACTCTATGCTGCTATTGTAAGAATTTGTCCAGCTTCCTCCAAAGGTGGTAGAGGTTCCTACACCCAGCTTGAGTTCATGACTGTGACTTTTCTAGTTAATTCTCATACTTTGCTTTACAAAGTACATATCTGGCCGGTATATGTGCATGTTCTTCTTATGGTTTCCTTCGTCCACCCGCCCCCATTTCTTCCAATGGTTAGTTACCGCCATTGGTTGTGGCTTGTCTGGATGAGATTGCATGGATCTCAAGACAGAGCCTAGCTTTCATTCTGGGTTTGTGCAGGACTGAACACAATGCTGTACAAACCCTGATCGGGCCCTCTACGTGTGGTCGTGACACATATTAAGAAGAATAATGAAAATCAAAGTGGGGCAAATCTGGAAACCACTGTGCTTCTCTTAGCAGAAAGAAGGACAATTATAGTCAAGGTGTTTTATTTAGCAAATCCTCATCAGCAGTTTTCACAAAGACTCAAATGCTTTGACGCAAAGGATGAGGACTATATTTATAAACTTAAATAAAATCTGTCCCTTCAGGGGGATCTTTCCCTCTGTTACTGGAAATGGAGGAAAAAATAATTTGTGAATTTCCTCTCAGGTCTGAGAAGACTTTGAGATTATCCATCCATCGGTGAGATACATAATGGCCTTTGTAATTCAGATAATTCCTTTTTTATTTCTAAACATCATATAGCGGATGGGTCCTGATGTAACAAGGTGCTGTCCTGAAATCTATAATATACATAGAGACAATCTAACTGAAGTCCAAGGAGTCCTTCCCATTGTCTTCAATCAGCATTGGCTAAGGCCCATAGCCTTCTGGGTTTGAAGGTAAAACTGAATCCTTTTTGTTTCTTGCCTTCCCTCAGTCCCATCGCAAGTTTTCGGCTCCCAGACATGGCCACCTGGGCTTCCTCCCTCATAAGAGAAGCCGGCGTCACCGAGGGAAAGTGAAGACCTGGCCCAAGGATGATCCCAGCAAGCCAGTCCACCTGACAGCCTTTCTGGGCTACAAAGCTGGGATGACGCACATCCTACGAGAAGTTCACAGGCCAGGACTGAGTAAGAGGCTTTGATTGAATCACCTAGTTTGAGTCCAGGAAAGAATAGAGGGGAAAGTCTCTTATGGCCGGCTGGGGTGGATAGCTCATGAGGATTGGAAATGGGCAATGGAGCCCTTCCTCTCTAACCTAGCCTGGATTTGAAATGGCAGTTCACCAATGACCAAAAATCACCTGGCAGCTGTTTAGACGTTCTCAGTGCAATTCCTACCTTAGATCATCAGGTCACCAGCACAGCTGGTATTAGTTAGCTCCCTGTTGGCAGCAAAGCTAAGCAGTGAATGGGCCATGGAGGGATAACTTCCCTCATACTCTGCATCAGTCCCAGGGTTTAAGTGAGAAAGTTGTGTAGTGTTGCTTTCTGGGCAGTAGACAAAGGTAGGTCTCCAGTTCTGTGTAGCTGGCATCCCCATCTGCCCTAAGTTAATTGGCCTTTATAAAAGGCGGGAAACACCAATTGACAGCCGCCCCCTGCTGGGACACAATGTAGTTGAAGGTGCATTGGGCACCGTGAACTTGGGCGTCTAATGAAGAGAATTACTGGCTGCCCATGGCTCCCCTGAAAGAACCTGATTGTGTGAGATGCTGAACACAGTCAACTCCCATTGACTTCACTGCAACACCCTTTGATTTCAGAGCTTTCCAAGAGGGAGGAGGTGGAAGCAGTCACGATAGTGGAGACCCCACCTCTGGTAGTGGTTGGGCTTGTGGGATACATAGACACGCCCAGGGGCCTGAGAAATTTCAGGACCATTTTTGCTGAGCACCTCAGTGATGAGTGCAGACGCCGCTTCTACAAGAACTGGTAAGAATCTCTCAGCACATGGGTTTCCTGGCCATTGTAACAGCGTTGCCTTTCTAGAATGCCTTTCCCGACCCCCACGTTCGCCACAAAAGGCTCTCCGTAATGTATCCACATTGGAATCCTTCACCCAGCAGCAGCAGCTGTTTAATTGTCTACAGCTGCACAACACAACCGTTTTGCTACTGTGAATAAGAACGTGTGTGCACAGATTTCTGGTTTGTGTAATAATAGTATTGAGTTATTTGTCTCGGTGATGTGGCAGTGAGTTCCACAAGTTCATTATACATTGTGTAGGTGAGGTCAGATTCAGCTCACCGTTGTAAATCGGTTCACCCAAGTAACTCCTTTGAAGTCAAGAGAGTAATTTCAGTTTTACGGGGGAGTAAATTAAAGCAAAATCTAGACCATGGCCCCTCCGCACCATTGTAGAGCTTGACTCCCCAAATCTTGGCAGGGCAGCGGAGAAAGTGATCGCTTGAGGCTTTGTAATTGAGCAAACTTATGGCTTCAAATCTGACCCCTAAAATGTCCCTGATCCTCACTAGAGAGACTGTTTTGTCTCATGTCCATTTACCTCTATTTTTGCTGTTGTATTTTGACTTCACTCAGTAAGCAAATCAGTGGGCATCAACTGGATTCTCGCTACAAAAAGGTGCCAGAATTGCAAGTGCTGTCGGTCCATTAATGTCCTTCCATCATTTCCTCCTCTGAGCTTCCTCCAATGGTCTTGTGGGTATTGCATTTACTCACCTCAGCTTGGTGCAATGAACCATGGATGCATGATGCTTCCAGTAGCATGCCTTGAGCAACCTCGTCACACCTGTTGTGCTGCATTTCTGAGATTCTGTGCTTCATTAGTCCAGTCTTCAGTCTAATTAAAAGTCTCCCGTCCTTAGGCACAAGAGCAAGAAGAAGGCCTTCACCAAGTACTGCAAAAAGTGGCAGGACAAGGACGGGAAGAAACAGCTAGAGAAGGATTTTGCGGCCATGAAGAAGTACTGCAAGGTCATTCGAGTCATCGTCCACACTCAGGTCAGAACTCACACAGGGTGTGGGGCTTGATCCCGACAGCCTGTTTGAGTGGGGTGAGGGCTTCGAACCTGGGAGCAGCTAGCAAGTGGGAATCAGGGCATTTCCCATCACTGGAGGGGGATGAAGAGGGATGGGGCCTCTTGTCAGTGGTGCGGGGGTTGGAGTGGCAGGCAGGTTAGCGGGTGCTGGAGATGCGGTATGTGCCCGCTGTGGGAGATGGATGCTGACCGTTGCAGACATTCACCAAAGAGCAACCGTGTTCATTTGAAAGTGCAAGGGGGAATCTAACGGGACAACGAAGTCTCTACACTGGGATTCGCCCTGGGGACTGGCGCTGCCACGCCGGCTGCTGGGGAAGGCGTGGGCCTGGGTTTCCCCATCTCCTTGCTGCTGCTCGGGACCCCAGAGAAGCCACAGGGCTCCCAGTGGGCAATGCCAGAGGCACTCGCAAGCTTGTTGGGAGGGAGCGGGTGTTGCTCCTAAGGCCCAGTGAACGGTGTCATGCTGGCACTCGGCAGGGGCCAAAGGCCTACTGATGAGCTCATCTCAAATTAGCAGCTGGTGTCAGGTGATGGGGTAAAAATAACATTTGAGCCTGGCCGCAGGGAAGGGCTTGCCAGGTGTCAGAGCTACCGGATACTATGTGAATTTGGGTCCTCAGGGATCTCTCAGCTCCTCAGAGCCAAGGAGGATCTGGGCTGGCCCGAGGGCACAGGGGCCTCCCAGGAGGATCTGGGCTGGCCCGAGGGCAAGAGGCTTCCCTTTGGGCTAGTTCGGGCTTGTCAGCTCACCACAGCAGTTCTGAAGTTGTCTGGCCACATGACACGGATAGGCCCGGCCTGCAGCCATCGCTACCAGTGAGATGTGACACCACGAGAGGTCGCTGGGAAGTGATGTGACCCCGCAGCGCTGCCTTCTAGCACGGTGTGAGGAGGGGATCTTCTTGGGGAGCCCAGGGGTGGTCACTTGGCCGTTTGGGGGATGGCATCCGTCGGAGCTGCACTGCTGGGACTGGCAAGTGCCGCTGAGGCTGGGGAGAGGAGAAAGCCGCCCACGGTGCAGAGTAATCAGCTGGAAATGCAGGCCAATAGCACAGAACGCTACTGGACTAGCCCCCAGTCTGATGCACGTGCGCCTTTGAATAGTCCCGTTGGAGACAGTGGGACTGTCCATGTGAGTAAAGGCTGGAGGATTTGTCCCCGTGGCTGTATCCATGCAGATGCTCCACAGCTGGTGAGCTTCAGTGACACACACAGTCCCCACAGATCAGCTCCTGTTAAAATCCATCCAGCTAGGCTCTGGGCTCAGGAGTCTCGGAAGGACTCCACGATAAATGCCAGTCAGCAGAGCCCAGTTTCCAGTTGTCTGTGCCCGGCTGGCCCCGGAAGGGTGTGTGTGTGTGTGTGGGGGGGGGCGCTCTGTTCCTAGCCACGCCATGCTTAGTCGGGGGCGCATATGTCACCTATCAGCATTTTGTTCTCAGGTATTCCAGGTAAGCATGAAACAGCATTTCAGCTGGCAGTATGAGCAGAGAGGTGAAGATGGGTTTCTGATGGTGGGTGGGGAAGGGGAGGGGAAGGCCTAGGGACTAGTAATAAATCATGCTACAGAAATGCAGCTTGTGCCAGTCACCACATGACCTGCTGGCGTGCTGAATGAGTGTGTGCACATGTGTGCTTAGTGAATGTGCATGTGTGTTTGAGTGTAGTGAGTATGGGTGCACATGTATGCTATGTATGTGCTTAGTGAGAGTCTGTGTACATGTGGGAGGGTGGGTGTCCTTAGTGTGTGTGCGTGTGCACACATATATGCTGTGTGTGCATACATGGGGATGTGTGCTTAGAGTGTACACGTGTGTGCTTAGTGTCTGTGTGGATGCAGATATGCGGTGTGCTTATGCATACATAGATGTGTGCACACGTATGGGGCTGTACGCTTAGTGAAGGTGTGTGTGTGCTTAGCAAGTGTGTGTGCATGCATGTGCTCAGTGAGTGTGTGCACTGGGTTTGCCTCAGTCACACAACAGACCCTTCTAGGCTTGATGGGTTATTTTTCCCCATCGGGGCCTAGTTTGCGGAGGACCCTCTGGTTTTGCGTCTTTTGGTTCCACCCTCTCTCTCTTGGGCTGACTTGACCCTAAGCTGCAGGGCCTGTAGACAGCCCCCTGAGAGTCCTGATCATGCTGCTGGGGCGGCGGGAGAGTCAAGCCAGGTGCCACCTCCTTTCCTCTCTCTTTCCGGGGGTGAAAGGACCCCGCATGGGTGAGTGCTCATCTCCCCGCCCCCAGCCAGGCGTCTGCAGCCGTGCTGAGATAATAATAAAAGCCAGAGACCCCGAAATGCCACATGTAGGGCTTCGCTGCTGGGGAGACAGCACAGTGAATGGATGCTTAATGTACACCTGGGGAGACAGATTAGCTAGACTCAGGCAGACTGGACTGCAAACAGCCCGCCTGGGTCCAAGCTGGCCCTGCCTCCTCCCCCAGCACTCAGGGATATTGCCCCTGGAACGTGTTCACACCCACAGGACTGGTGTCATTTCTTGGCCCTTCCTGTCCCATGCAGATGAAGCTGCTCCCTCTAGGTCAGAAGAAGGCCCACGTGATGGAGATTCAGCTGAATGGCGGGACAGTGGCTGACAAGGTGGACTGGGCTCACGAGAAGCTGGAGAAGCAGGTCTCGGTGCATGCGGTCTTCAGCCAGAACGAAATGATCGACGTCATCGGGGTGACCAAGGGGCGCGGGATGAAAGGTACAGGGGGAGGGAGGATCCTTTGCCAAGGGGCTTGGCATGGATCCTCTGAGGAGGATGGGCAGAGGGGTGCTTACATTGTGCTGTGGGGCCTCCTGGATGCTCTTGGGGGAGGCCATTTTCTAGTGGAGCGAGCACAGGACTGGGAGTCGGGAGACCTAAATTATAATCCCGGTTCTATCACCAGCTCAGTCTGTGGCCCTGGCCCAATCGTTTTCCCTCTCTGTGCCTCAGTTTCTCCATCAGTAAAATGGGGATAGTGACACTGACAGTGATGTCAAGTGCTTCAAGGTCTATGGATGAAAAAGCCATATGAGTGCTGAGTACTTAATATTATTCTTAATAGTAATGATTTACTAATCTGTCATTGTCAAGGCATGATTTTTTGACTTCATCTAATCAATAGTAAATTTGCAATTAAACACAGTGAAGAGTCCATGCGTCACTGTGAATAATTAACATTGATGCACAGAAGCTTCACCTTGTGTGACATTCGGAGGAGAACAGACTCCAGTTTATTTGGACTGTAGATTTCTTGAAAACATTGTTTTTAGTGTTGGCGAAATGCCTATTCCCAGAGCAGGTACAGGAGAGGGAGTGGTAGTGCACACGTCCCACACACTATACACTGCAGCCCCCACATGGCTCGGGGACAAGAGGGGAGTTCATGTCTTGTTCCCTCGTTTCATCCTCGGCCTTGCAGACGAGAAGACCGGGGAGGAAACAATTAGTGCCAGCAGAGGTGGTCGTCCTCGAGATGTCGGCTGAGCAGCAGCCAGACTGAGAGGCCCCGCAACTTGTCTCACGAGGGACATCGAAGAGTCGCTGGATTTGTACCCAGACGTCTGTTCTCTTTGGAGCAGATGGGGTTCCATTGACCTGGTTCCTAATGCCCTGTCATTAGTTATGGGCTTCGTTCTCATGGGAGCCCTAAAGGCACTTGACTTGCTGAAATCTGAAGTTAACAAAATAAGGACAAAAAGTCATTTTCACCGTGTGTGTGTGCGGGGAACATACCCTAGTCCGGTCAGTTTAATGCAGAGCAGGGACTGTTCCGTCTATGGGCCCCCCCATTCTGAAAATGGCTCTTTGCGTCAATCTGACCCACCGTTTTCTCATAACTTGAGATGCAACATAAGACAAACCACACAGACACCTGCTCTGATTTCTGTCTCTGAAACACCCCTCCCCCCATCCCCCTGGGCTCTTCTGACAGCATCATCCTGTCCTGCTTTCCTAGGGGTGACCAGCCGCTGGCATGCCAAGAAGCTCCCAAGGAAAACTCACAAAGGCTTACGCAAAGTCGCCTGCATTGGAGCCTGGCATCCAGCCCGGGTGGGCTACTCCATTGCCCGGGCTGGCCAGAAGGGCTACCACCATCGCACAGAGCTCAACAAGAAGGTATGGCACCGATGCAACACCTCCCTTGGGCCTAGGGCAGTTTCTCCTTCTTTCGAGTCCCCTTCTCTCTCCTGGCCTGTACTGAGCCATCTCTCTGTCATGGATGTAATTTCAGGGCAGCAGGAATTAAGGCTTCGTTTGGTGGTGTTATCGTTTAGTACCATAGTGCCTTGGAGCCTGAGTCACTGACTATGACCCCATTGTGCTGGGCACTGTCCAGACACACTGATCTGTGCCCGTGGACGTACGCGATCCATTGCCTGCTGACGCCATCCGAGATGAGCCTATGAGTTTTATCCCAACCCAGCCTCTCTGGTTTCTTGTGCTCCGTTTGTGACACTTTGTTTGTAACGGTGGCCTGACGCCATTAACTCCATTTCAACCTGGGCTCTCACCCAGATTTACCGGATTGGCCGTGGAGTCCATGTACAAGATGGCAAAATAGTGAAGAACAACGCCGCGACAAACTACGACGTCACTGAGAAGATGATCACGCCGCTGGTAAGAGGGCTAAAGAAATAGGAAATATTGGGGATGGAGCTGGGGCTCCCACATTCCTGACTCTGCCACTGACCAGAGACGTGGCCTGGGGCAAGTCACTTAAGGTTTCTGTTGGGGAACAGTTGGTTGGGAAATATTTTTCTGGCCACACAAAGTTTGATTTTCTTCTTCTTTTTTTTTTGGTTTTGTTTTTAGTAACTAAAAGCTGCAGAGTTTTTGCTTTTCCACACCCAAAAAACAACAAACAGTTGTTTTCAGCTGGCATTTTTTGCTTTACAGGCTTTCGGTTTGTCAGCAAAAACCCAGAAAAATCTCATCACAGATGGAAATGTCAGTTTGGACAAAAAGTCAATTTCCCATTTAAAAAAAAAGGCTTTGAACAAAACATTGCAGCCAGCTCTGTCCTCTGTAACAGTGTGCCCCGCGTCAAATGAGGAGAATTGTATTTGTAGACCTCACGGGTGGGCTGTGCTGTATATGATAAGCGCAAAGCATATGAATGGTTAGGTAATCATTAGGATGATTAATAATTAAATAATAAATATCCTGCTTTGCTATAGCAAATGTCACTTGCTGATCATAGAATCATAGCATATCAGGGCTGGAAGGCACCATTCCAGTGCTTCACCACTCTCCTAGTAAAAAAGTTTTTCCCAATATCCAACCTAAACCTCCCCCTCTGCAACTTGAGACCATTACTCCTTGTTCTGTCATCTGCTACCACTGAGAACAGTCTAGATCCATCCTCTTTAGAACCCCCTTCAGGTAGTTGAAAGCAGCTATCAAATCTCCCCTCAGTCTTCTCTTCTGCAGACTAAACAATCCCAGTTCCCTCAGCCTCTCCTCGTAAATCATGTGCTCCAGCCCCCTAATCATTTTTGTTGCCCTCTGCTGGACTCTCTGTTAGCCACACATCTCACCCCTGGAACCCCGTCCTCTGCCTTCTCCCGCAGGGTGGATTTCCTCACTACGGTGAAGTCAACAATGATTTCATCATGCTGAAGGGCTGCGTTGTGGGCACTAAGAAACGGGTGCTCACTCTCAGAAAGGTAACCCCCTCCCTCATAAGTAAGTGCCGAGGCTGCTAACAGGTAAGGAAGGAGCTGGTTTTGAGTCATGTAGTGGTTTTCCAGAGAGGTGTGTTTCCAGGCCATTCTCGCTGAGAAGGGTGTGCCCCGTTTCAGATCAGCCAGTCTCATCTCCCTTAGGAACAGTTTTGCCGGTCGTTGGAAGCAGTCCTTGCATAATCTGACACACTCTGCCACTTGGTTTCAGTGGCACTGAAAGTCATGCTACGGTGGGTGTGTCTCGGAGGAAACCATTGTTGCTGGAGCGATTGGCTAATGGACGTGCATGAAATGTCTTAACTCCCCCCACAGCAAAGCATGCTGTCCTATTTCCGGTTAAACGTACGCTTAACGTGTCGTGACTTTTCCTCCCCAGTCCCTTCTGGTGCACAGCAGCCGTCGGGCTCTGGAACCCATCGAACTGAAGTTCATTGATACCACTTCCAAGTTTGGTCACGGCTGCTTCCAGACTGCTCAAGAGAAGAGAGCGTTCATGGTGAGTTAATTCTCTGCTGGCTTTGCAATCAAAGGGCCAGGTTTACAGCTGGGGTGAATTAACCTAGCTCAGTTGATTTCAAAGGAGCCACACCGATTAACACCAGCTGAGGACCTGACCCAGAAAATAAAGACACCAAATGAATTAACAAGACTGTCTTGCATAAAAGGCAGTTCAGCTGCCAGAAAAAATGCTAGAGAGAGAACATGATGGTTGAGAGAGTCATACAAGTCAGCCAATAATGTACCATATGGTCAACCAGTTTACACTCACAATGGGATGCATTCAGCAAGCTGCTAAGTTGGCAGCCTCTTGTTGGACAGATGGTGTCTTTCACTCCGAATTGTACATTTCTTTGATTTGGTTGGATTGCCTTAAACTTTTAATGTTTTTAAAGGAAAGGTGGATTTGGCCTCAGATTTGGGATTTGGTGTAAATAAGATTTTAAATCCCCAAATCATATACACATTAAAAATCCCAGGGGAAACGGGTTTATAAACAAAAAGACCGGTCAGCTATTCCTTTATAGTGTTTGCAGCCCACCCTGCAAGCATCTTGTGCCCTGGTATAAATCTGAAAGTGAAATTGACTAGAAACGAAGTGGAGCAGATCCTCAGCCCGTGTGAATCAGCATGGCTCTATCACTTCAATAATACTCTGTGGATTTAAACCAGATTTGGATCTGCCCGACTGACTATTAAACTAGTCAGTTTCACACGTGTTTAACTTCTCTCCTGGCTATGAAACCCCTTCCCACCCCTCTTGGGATGGCTGGAGGTTCATGCACAGGGCTGTAGCTTCGACACTAACCACTGCTGGAGCTTCTTCTTTTGATCATGTGCTAGGGGCTGAGCGTTTGGAGTGGGAAGATGTGAGTTCTGTCCCTGCTGTCGCCTCAGAGTGGCCAGGGTGGCAGCGTGGTGACACTGATTAAATCCGAAGTGGCCAAGGGCATACTGCTCTATTAAGCTCGTTATCTTAAAGCAGCTGAACTTCACCTGGCGTGGCGTGAACACCCAGAACCTTCCCCACATTTTAATTTAAGTCAGTAACATTTAGCTGGGCAGAAGCAGAACAATAGCTCCACAAACCACCATTTCCTCCCATTCTTGTAAACTAGAAGAGCTGGGACCCCATCCTCGGCGGGTGTAAATCTGTATAGCTCCATTGACTCAGCTGATTTAGCCAGCTGAGAATCTATCCCTTTGATGTAACCCAAACCAGAAACCCCTTCTGCTCCAAAAGTCTGCTCAGAAGGAGTTGTACTCTGCAAGTTGCTGAAACAGAGGATTGGAAAGGAAATTCTCCTGACACAACCTCTATCCGGTCACAGTCATGCTGCTATCATAGTGTAATCAATATGATTACTTCACCACTCAATCTGCCCACTCGCCCCAGGCCAGCTTGCCAGGCTCAGTAGCAAACCAGGCATTGAAGCACATGGGCCAGCACATGCTGCCCAGCTAAGCAAACTGCCGGTTCAGGGACAGACAATTCATTACCCCCATTCCTCCAGGGTTAGGAGGGTTTCTAGAGACCACAGCTAGACAGCTGCTGCTGCCCTTCAGGAGGAGAGCTGAGCGTTAGCAGCCAGGGAATAGAAATGAACAGCTAGTGGTGCAAGCTTTATGCAGTGAAAAGGGGTCACATCTGAATAGAAATTCCACAGCATCCACCTCCCCAGCTGCCTCTCCACGGAACACTTTGGGAAGGCTTGTCATGTGTATCTTGAACTCATCAGCTGGTGGTGATGGGATCTCGTCTTATCACCATTTCACTTGTGTTTTAGGGCCCCCAGAAGAAACACCTGGTGAAGGAGAAGCCAGAATCCCAGGAAGAATTGTAGGGGATTGAAATACACATGGCCACCTTAACCTGGCACCTCCAATAAAAGGACTTCAAACCAGGCCTAAGCCGTTCTTTCTTCTGGCGCCGTTATTAATAAGCTTAAACTAGCCTCTGTTTTCGGTGCCTGGTATAAGAGGGGTTTGGTATCAGTCAATCCCAGGGTCTTTTCTTCTGGTCCCTAACCGCCTCTTTTACTCTCTTTGGTTAGCCGTGGTGGCATTTGTTTTGGTCCTCTTACAATTTTTTTTAATTGGGGGTTTTCCAAAGGAGGCTGGATTGCATCTGTCCTGGATGGTTAAACCCAAAAAATCTTGGCAGGGGCTTAGACTAGATGGTCCCTTCTAACCCCGTGGGTCTATGAGCTACTCATCCCTGGATCTCAAGGGAGGGGGGGAAGTGTCCATTGTACCAATGGGGAGATGGGGGAGTTAGAAGGGGCTCAGGATTGTTCCAATTGCAAAAGGAGGGAGAGGCTCCCATTGGTACTGATAAGGAGGGTGAGAGAGATGCACAAGGTTCCCTTTCATGCTAGACTAGTCTAAAGCAATTTGTACTCACATGCCTCAGGAGGGAGATTTGGGGGGGGAGGGGGAAGGCAGGCAGAAACTTGGCTGCTGCAGGGGTCATGAGGATGCAGCATTGTCTGTCTGCGTCGCTGCTTTGTCCCAGGGGTTGAGAAGCGGACATGGCTGGGACAGCGTCATCATCTGTCACAAATCGTTACAGAGCCCCCAGTCGGGCTGGCACCCGGTTCGAACCGAACAAAAGGAGCCGAGAACAGGGGAGGAGATTGGCTCGTTGTTTTCCAAAAAGGAATGCTGAGCAATCCAAAATCTCTCCCTTGTGTTTGAATGACAGGTGTCCCCCCCAGCATGGCCCCTCGGAGCCATGATCAGAGATTTATAAATTCCAAGGCCGGAAGGGATCATTACGATCATCTAGTCTGAATGTCTGTAGAACACATACCAGAGACTTCTCCCCGAAAATTTCTAGAACAGATCTAGAAAAACATCCCATCTTGATTTAAACATTGTCAGTGATGGAGAATCCCAGACGACCCTGGGTAAATTGTTCCCAGGTTAATTACTCTCTCCATTACAAATGTATGCTTTATTTCCAGTCTGAATGGTGCGAGGTTAGGACATTATTTGAACTCTGTGATACTAGCATGCGAAGAGGGAAGATAGCCCTGGATCTGTTCAGAGGACTTCAACCCACTTCATGAAGTTGTCAGAAATACTTCGTGTCCACTCCATAAAAGGTAAGGGAATATGATTATCCCCATTTTACAGATGAATAAACCAAGGTAAACAGATCGGAGAGTAGGGAAATAGCCAAAGCTGGGAATAGTTTGTAAACTAAGGGCTGGGGGAAAGCCAACAGGTGCGGAGGACCATGTAGTTTGGACAGACACATCCCTTGAGGGTGGGAGGGGAGGGATTTATTAAAGGGGATACTCTATATCCTAGTAAGAAGGAGAGGATAGAAGCTGATAAAGTACAGATAGGAATGGAAGAAAAACCTGTCAAATAAAAAAGAATCCCATTCACTTACATCACATGAAGGCAGACAACTAAATATTGACACATTTTATCAGTGTTTTTATACCAATGTAAGAAGTCTAAATAATATAATGGGTGAATTTGAGTGCCAGGCATTAAAGGAGGATATTGATATAATAGACATAACAAAAACTTGGTGGAACAATGATAATCAATGGGACATGGTACTACCAGGATACAAAATATAGAAGAATGACCGAGCAGGTCTTGTTGGTGGAGGAGTGGCACTATGTGAAAGAAAGCATAGAGTGAAACACAGTAAAAATCTGAAATAAATCAAACAATACCCTAGCAGCTCTATGGATAGGAAGTCCATGCTGGAACAGTAAGAGTATAGCAGCAGGAATATATTACTGACCACATGACTAAGATGGTGATGGTGACTGTGACATACTTGGGAAGATTAGAGAAGCTACAAACACAGAAAACCCAATAATAATGGGGGATTTCAACTATACCCACATTGACTGGGAACAGGTCACCTCACAACGGGATGCAGAGGTAACATTTCTAGACGCCATTAATGACGGCTTCTTGGAGCAGCTAGCTCTGGACCCCACAAGGGGAGAGGCAATTCTTGATTTAGTCCTAAGTTGTATACAGGATCTGGTCTAAGAGGTGAATATAACCGAACCAATTGGTAATAATGACCCTAATGTATTTAAATGTAACTTAAGGGGGAGGGGGGGAAATAACAAAGAAACCCACCGTGGTAGTATTTTACTTCAAAAGGGCAACAATAGAAAAATGAGGTGGCTAGTTAAATGGACATTAAAAAGAACACGAGTGAAATGCCTGCAAGCTGCATGGCAACTTTTGGAAAAACACCATACTAGAGGTTCAAACAATATGTCTACCCCCAAATAAAAACAATTGTAAGAGGACCAAAACAAATGTTACCAAGGCTAACCAAAGAGAGTAAAAGAGGCAGTTAGGGACAAGAAGACATATTTTTAAAAAGTGGAAGTAAATTCCTACAGAGGAAAATAGCAAGGAACAAACTCTGACAAGTCCAGTGTGAAAATATAACTAGGCAGGCCAAAAAAGAATTTGATGACCAATTAGCCGAAGACTCAAAACCAGCAATTTTTAAAAGTACTGTACAGTAAACCCTCGATTTAACGGACCCCGATTTAACGGACTTCGGATGCAACGGACAAAATTTCTGATGCATCCGAAATCCGTTATTCGGGAGCTGCAGGCTCCCGCCCCGGGGAGCTGGGCAGGAGCTGTCACTCCCCGCAGAGGTTGACAGCTCCCGCCCGGCTCCCCGCAGCGGGGAGCTGGGCGGGGGGGGGGGGGGTTGACAGTTGCGGGCGGGCTGACAGTTCCCGCCCGGCTCCCCACTGCGGGGAGCCGGGCGGGCGAGTTGACAGCTCCCGCCCGGGTCCCAGCAGCCGGGGTCCCGGGCGGGCGGGCTGCTGGCTGGCGCCGGGCGGGCTGCTCACTAAAAGTAAAACCTCGATATAACGGACTAATTCGGGCGAGCGGGGTGTCCATTGTCAGCCGAAAGTCCGTTATTTAATAATTTAAAAAAATTATTAAATAACGGACTTTCGGCTTTAACGGACACCCCCTCGCCCAAATTAGTCCGTTATATCGAGGTTTCACTGTACATCAGAAGCAGGAAGGCTGCCAAACAATCTGTGGTGCCACTGGATGATGGAGGTGCTAACGGAGCACTCAAGGAAGACAAGGGCTTTGGAGAGAAACAAAATGAATTCTTTACATCGGTCTTCACTGCACAGGATGTGAGGGAGATTCCCACACCTGAGCCATTCCTTTTAGGTGACAGATCTGAAAAACTGTCCCTCACTGAGGTGTCAGTAGAGGAGGTTTTGGAACAAATTGATAAATTCAACAGTAATTCATCACCAGGACCAGATGGGATTCACTGGAGAGTTCTGAAGGAACTCATTTGTGAAATTGCAAAACTACTAACTGGTATGTAATCTATTGCTTAAATTAGACGTTGATTTTTAAAAAGGGCAATCCTGACATTGACAGGCCAGAAAGCCTAACTTCAGTACCAAGCAAATTGGTTCAAACTATCATAAAGAACAGAATTATCAGACACCTAGATGAACACGACGTACACATGGTGGTGGGGAAGAGTCAACACAGCTTTTGTAAAGGGAAATCTTAGAGACAACTAAGGAGGTATATGACAGAGGTCTATCTAATCATGAATGGTGGGTGAAAATGAGTAAGGAAGTATTATTAACCCTTGGCATAACACAAGAACCAGGGGTCACCCAATGAAATTAACAGACAACAGGTTTAAAAGAAACACAAGGAAGTACGTCACACAACGCAGAATCAACCTATAGAACTTATTGTCAGGGAATGTGAAAGTCAAAAGTATAACTGGGTTCAAAAATAAATTCTTGGAGGACAGGTCCATCAATGGGTATTTGCCAAGATGGTCAGAGACATAATCCCAGGCTCTGGGTGTCCCTAACCCTCCACCTACCAGAAGCCGTGACCGGACAACGGGCTGGATAACTCACCAAACTGCCCTGTTCTATTCACTCCCTCTGAAGCATCTGGCACCAGCCACTGTTGGAAGATGAGCCACTGGGCTAGAGAGATAATTAGTTCCACATCCTGGTCTTTAGTGAGTGGCTGTAAAGAAAAGCCACACTGACATGGCAATATAGACGAGAAGCACCATAAAGAGAAGTGGAAAATAACAACAAACACATGCCAGCCTGAATCCCTGGCGGATGAACGCAAACTTTATTGCTTCAGTTCGGTTCTTCTCTTGCACACCCACCCGGTCTCAAAGCCCTTTGTTTTAACGTGGTGCCGGGACGTTACTGGACAGACTCTGTTACTTTTATCGCATGGAGGAGCAAATGGTCCCACTTTCTGCCTCGTGCTGTGGTCCAGACGGGCACCTTTCATCGCTGCCCCGTGCAGGGTTGGTCCTCGTGGTGTTGCCAGATGCTTGTGGCATTGCTGGCGGCTGATGTGTCTCTCCTGAAACGCACCACAAGGAGGAAGCGTGGAGCACTAAAGTGCCGGGAGGAGGCAACTTCTCTCTACCTTGTTCACTGCAAGGCAGAGGGGGCCAGCTTCAGTGGGGCACAGGCCTCGTGCAGAGGGGCTTCAATCCCAAGACAGCCCGGGCTTCTCCTGCTAATGCCCCCATCAGGGGTAACTGGCAGGGCAGAATGGAATCAGGGCGCAATGTGTGAGCATCAGGGAGGACAAAGGCAGGCCAAGGGCAGCTGTGCCAGCCGAAGCGTTAACTCCTTAGTGCCCCGCAGTGCTCTCAGATGGCTGGTGCACTGCAGAGCGTGACAGACACCACCCCATCTCCCTCCGCTCCACCAGCTTCCTGATCCCCACCTCCTCTGCCGGCCGGCTCACTCCAGTCCTCCATTTTGGGGCTCCCCTGGGCCTGGGATGGGAGAAGAGGGCTGTTGCTGTCTCCTCCCATGCTTTTGACCCAGTAGAGATGCTACCACAAGCCCCAACCTGCACAGTGCCTCCAGAGTTCGGCTAAGTGTCTTGACCCAGCCAGTGGGTCACTCTTCAGAGCTGCTTCTCACTATCGTCTGGAAGGTCCTTGAAGGGCCCCTCTGTGGGGGGCTGGGGTTCCAAGCCGGAGTGCATGATGGGAATGATGAGATCATCCATGTTTGGCATCACTAAAATTTTCTGAAAAAAGGGAAATTGGATCAAATTAAACCCATGACATTAAAAAAAAACCTTCAGAGGGACAAACCTGGGAGCTGAAGGGCTGATTGGTACCTGTTTCTACGGTCCCACTGGGGCTTAGAACCTGGACTGCAGCTTATGATAAGCAGAGGTGTAATGGAGTGGCTAATGCCTACCTGCTGCTCTGCTGGCTGGACTCAACCCTCTCAGGTTTATAAGGGTTTCTGCCCCCTGCCTAAAGACCAAAAAGAGCGGTAACTCAGTGGATCATCTCCTTCAGCTCACGGGGAAGAAGCCTGTTTTGGGATCAATAGGTTCTGTTTCCCATGGCGGCTGAGTGCTGTTTGGCTGCTGACCATGTCCTCGGCAAATGTACATGACCATAGATCTGACAAGACAAGAAGACGTGGCTTCTCCCTGCTCTGGTTGGCCATGCATAGAGTCAAGGTTGGGCGCTGCTCAGGAAACTGGCAACAAGGAGTTCTCAAACCTCTGCCCTTCCTAGCTGGTTAAGAAGACACTAAACGCCTAGCAGACCATGCTGGTGCGGGGGGGCTTTGGGAACCTGCAGCAGATCTTTCCACCTAGGACTTGCCAATGGCCTCTGAGCAGAAGCCTAAGAATAAAAGGTTAGATCTATAACAGGTCTAACAAGAGACGCAAAAGAGAGAAGAACTCAAACCATGTGGCACCTTCAAACTCTTGGAGACACCTCTAGGAGCTGAACTTGGCTGAATCTCTTTGGGATGAGAATCCGGCTGGTCAGCTCAGGAGCCAAGGCTGTCTCACCAGCGCCTTCTGGTTTCAGCTGGGTGGGAAATCCTATAAGAGCAGCTGCTCTTGGAGCACTTCATTGGTTCGAATCAATGCCCTAAAAAGTTTAACTCGTGTTTCTCAACTTCCTAAAGAGGCCCAAGTCCGGTTTGGTTCTGGCTCTCTCCAGATGGGCCTCAACCAAAACTTGGGCCTGAACGCCACTGAATTTGGAGATGCCCAAACTCTGTTTTCTTCCTTTCAGTGACTCAACCCCCCTGGATCTAAACACTGCCCAAACTTGAGGTTTGCAACATCTGGCCCCAGGCTTTGCAGGCCCATCTTTATGTTGTTTAGGTCCCAGCTGTCCCATCCTTGGTTCTGATCCATCCTCAATGCACTCATCATTTCTCTCCCAGAGCTCTGAGAGCAGGTACCTGGAATTCATGCTGCAGCTTTCTCTCAATCCATTCTGTGACGTGGATGAAGGTGACTTCCCGCTCCCCCAGCTTCGGGTGGACTTTCAGCTCCAGCTGGGGAGGGATTCGGAAGCTGTACCTGAAGGGAGAAGGAAGCAAGCAGAGACCATCACAAACTCCTTGTGCTCTTGCACACGAGGCCTGGTGACCGGGGAGTGCAGTCTCCGTGGCCCATACAGCTGTTGGCCTCTCACCTGACAATGCCGGCAAAAGGGCCAGTTTTGGCCCCTTTCCATTAGAGGTGGGCTTGAGACCCACTGAACAGCTACCAGACCATAAGAGATTTTGGTCACCACCACTGCCTGGTGCTGGATTTGATCCCTGACCTAGATGGGAAAAGTGTGACGTGTCTGGCCCAATCCCCTGAGCAATCCAGTCCCTATTTTGGGAGAATATTTCTGCCCCCGTTGAGTTCCCTAATCCTAAATTTCAGGCTGAAACTCCCTGATGATGCTCCACTAAGCTTTGGGAAGTAGAAGCCGGGCTCCGCGGCGAATCACCGCGTGGTGGAACACCTGGGCGCCCCTACCAGATTCGGTCTGTTGGGGGTGGAGGAATGTTCACAGCCAAGGTCCCGGCCAGCTCCTGGACTTCCACCATCAGCAGCAGCGGCGTGTTGGACACCTCCTCGATCTTCTTCTTGATGAACTCGTTTTCTGTGGCCTTCTGGAAGTATTTGGACTTGGCGATCTTATCCACGAAGCGCAGGATCTTGCGGCCGGTGCTGGTGCCACTGCTGTGGCTAAGCAGGGGGGAGAGGGGAGTCAGCGTCGGCCTGCAAAAGGGGGGGGGGGGACTGTTCCAAGGCAGGGGCCTCACCTCACTCAGTCCCCACCCCATCCACCCTGGGGGCACCTCTCGCTCCCTGAAGACCTCCCCACCACCCCCTCCGCGGTCTGTGACTCTGCTACACTCCTCCAGCAGGAACAGACCACCCTTCTCTGTGGCTCCCAGGACATTCAGAAGGGGGCGCTGGGGGGTGAGATCCACACTCCCCTACGACTCTTCTTCTAGATTTCCCTAATAGCCTCACCGGGGGGGGGGGGGGGGGGATGATAACGTGCCTTTGCTGGGCGTTGGACTCAATGATCTAGCCAGCCCGCCGCCCTGTGCTCATCGTGTGGTGTCTAGCGGCTGTGATCCCGAATGGCTCCCCGCGGGCAGGGCTAGCTGAGGAGCCCCTTCTCTGAGCAGGGGGTTGTTTGACTGGGATGTGGGAGACCTGGGTCCTGACTCTGCCATGGCTCTGTTGGGGGATCTTGGGCAAGTCCCTTACCCGCTCTGTGCCTCTGTTTCACAATCTGTGAAATGGGAATGATGATCATGACCTCCTTTCTAAAGTGCTCTGAGATCTACGGAGGGAAAGTGCTCTAGGCAGGCTAGGGATTATTATTCTTGTTATTTGATTATTAATTATTTACCCTTCGGCAGGAGGGGGGATGATCCTCTCTCCCAGGGCTCCAGAAGGCTCTGCTGCAGGGACATCTTCCTCGTCGGAGGAGCCGGCGCTGGAGGACTCTGCATCACTGTCTGCCAGCAGGATCGCCCGAGGCTTCGCCCTGCGAGCAAAGAGGGAGGGGGAGGCACTCGCGGACCGCACAGGCCAGACCGCTAGCCACGCCTTTACCTTTGTGTTAGCCCCCAGCACACAGGTACTCTCTCTGGGGTCAGACGGACAGGCAGCACCCGCCAATTGCAACAGCCTCCCTGGATCCCTGTGTCTTGTCACTCTCCAGCCCCTTTCAAACTGCAACTGAAAACAGACGAGGCCTCGCCGAGGCCCAGTGTGAGTGGGTGCACATCCAGGATTTCACCATGGGAACTGGGCCAGGGCTGAATTTGGCCTGGTCTTTCCACCTCTGCTGTATCTCGCGAGAGACACAGAACCGCTGAGTCTCTCTCCTTGTGCTAGTTGTGATTTATCTCGGTAAAGCCCTATGGGGAGGTACATCTTGTGCAGAGGATCCCTGGCAGAATATCCCCTCGCCCTGCTGGGATGTACAGCTTTCCAGTACCCCCACCTGCAAAAGCTGCAACAAAGCAGGAGGGACTGGCTTGAATGTCAAATGCTACCCCTGGATCCTTCAAATGCAGCCCCCGGCCACCTCCTCCCTATGCAAAGCCAATCAGCTGTCGGGCCTTAGTCCTGGTGAACTTCCTGCACCCAGGGAGACAGAAGTGAAGTAATTATGGCTCAGTGCATTTACCCAGGATGAAAACAGAATCGGAAGCAAGGTCGGTGCTGTCCCATCGGGGCTCCTGGCAAGCAACCGAAGTGTGTGTGACAAAGAGCCGAGTGCTGCACCCGAAACTCCCATCATCGTCCCTCAGAGGACTGGCCTGGGAGAGGATTCTTGTTTCAACCTGCAATTCCAGCTCCGTGCTGTCGCCACACAGATCTACCTCTCCGGCCCCATCTCCTCCTGTCCAAAGATCTCAGCCCGTCTCTCTGACCTCTCCTCATGGATGTCTAGCTGTCAGCTTAAGCTCAACATGGCGAAAACAATGCTCTTAATCTTTCCCCTCAAATCCCCCCCCACACACACAGCTCCTTTCTCGATCACTGTGACGACACCACCATCCTGTCTCTGACTCAGATCTCTCTCTAGCGCCTCACACGCAGGCTGTGTCCAAGTCTTGCCGATTCTTTTTACATACAGGGTAAGATGTGGCCTTTCCTATCCATCCGCACAGCTAAACCTCTCGGCCAGCATCTCCTCATCTCTCATCTCAGTTCCTGCAGCATCTGGCCTTGAGACATGCTAGCCTCTATGGCTAATAGCCATTCAGAATGCTGCTGCAAAGATCAGTCTCCTAGTCTATTGCTTTGACCATCATCCATCAACTCACTGGTCCTGCATCAAGCAAAAGCGGCTTGTCTTCACTTTCAACCCCCACCTACTTTGCTACTGAGATGTCAGCTCCCACCTCCGATCTGCCCATGATTCCAGCCTTCGTCACCTACTCATTACTCAAACAAGCACCTTCGTGCTTTCTCCCATCACCTCTGGGAGAAGCTCCCCGTAAACACCCACAAATCTACCTCAGGGCCCTCCTTCGGATCTCTCCTCCAAACTCTCCTTTGCTGTTGAGGTCTACAAAAAATGGTTTGGCCTATGAGACAACTGCCGATCATGCCGCCCAGTCTTGTCTTGTGTATCCCTCTCTCTGTATCCATCAGTCGTCTCTTGTCCTAGATTGGAAGTTGGTTGGGGCAGGCACTGTGTGTTGTTCAGTCTGTACAGCGCCTAGCACAAGGGGGTCCTGGCCTACGACGCAGGCTCCTGGGATACATGTATTATTTATAAGATGAGCAAGATCATTACAAGTGATCATTACTTGTCCACAGCTGGCCAAGTACAGCAAAAGGCCAGGCTAGTGCAAGTTTCCTCCATTTCACCGTCTCGGAGATGAGACCATGTAAGTGGGCTACAACAGATCCAGTTTCTGGGCTTAACCAGCCCTTGGCTTCTCAGCTAGCTTCGCTGGCTGCAGTGTGGACACAAGTCCACCAGGAGATAGACCAAGATCCACTACCTTATTTCATAAACTTCCAGATGGTAAGAAGAGCAGCACTAGCAACCTTAAGTTTCATTTGAACCAAGAGGGAGAGGCCAGAGAAGAGAAGACTGAGAGGGGACATGAGAACAGTTTTCAAGTACATAAAAGGTTGTTACAAGGAGGAGAGAGAAAAATTGTTCTTCTTAATCTCGGAGGATAGGACAAGAAGCAAGGGGCTTAAATTGCAGCAAGGGAGGTTTAGGTTGGACATTAGGAAAGATGTCCTGTCAGGGTGGTTAAACACTCGTATAAATTGCCTAGGGAGGTGGTGGAATCTCTGTCATTGGAGATTTTTAAGAGCAGGTTAGACAGACACCTGTCAGGGATGGTCTAGAGATAATACTTAGCCCAGCCCTGAGTGCAGGGGACTGGACTAGATGACCTTTCGAGGTCCCTTCCAGTCTTATGATTCTGAGACATTCGTCCCCGGCCCTGGGAAAGCAGACATCTCTTTGAAGAGCAGGACACAGCATGGAGTGAGAGCCTCCTTCCTTCTGTGCTTGTCTTCCACGTTATCTGGAGTAACTCAGAATTTGCCCACTTCTGGGCCGTCCCCTCTCCTCGCCTAGAGCTGTTTGTGTTACGAAAGGTTTAACTTTCCAGCCCATCTGTGCTTTCAACAGGGCCCAGGTGAATGGAGAAGGAGGCCAGGGGCTCCATGCCCAGCAGCAGGGTGGGAATAACACCAGGCCATGCGAACATTCACAGCTCCAGACAGAACGTTTTGTCCTGATTTAAAAAAAACCCCCAAAGCGGCACATGGGGGGTGGTGGTGTTTTATCACTGATAAAACGATTAGAGATTAGTACAAGTCCGGAATGAGGCTGTCAGCTAACTCGGAGCACAAGCTGGTCATGACCAAGAAGCTACAAGCACGCGCTTCTGATCTTTTTATTTTATTAATGACTCTTTCCTAGAACGAACTTCCCAGCTGTCTCCATCCTGCGCAGACAAATGGAAAATATTCAGCACAGATGGCCCGATAAAACCCTCCAAATGGAATTGGTTTATTTTCATTCGACTTATTCCTCCTGCCCCAGCTGGATGATATGTGACTCCGGGCGCCAGTATCAGACACCTTGTCCCGTTGCTCTGGAATAATCCGATCTCTTCTAAGACGCTGCTTCAGCTCAAGATTGACCAGGTTCCTTCTGATTAGAAGGCCGCGTGATGACAGCATGGGGTCAAATCTGTTTGGCCTGTGCCCCCCGGCAGGGAGGCGGGAGGTAGATGTGCAGGCATGCTGCCCGCGGAGCTCTGGGAGGTGCCCTTCAGTCCCCTGATTTTGCAGACCTCACTGAATTATAAAGCCCTTTCTGCTCGGTGGAGAGAGAGAACAATGCAGTGTCCCGAGTGCCTTGAATTCATACACAAAGGCTTCAAACTCACATCAAGACCCAGGGCTCCTACTGAGCATGGATACAGAACCGACTACCTTCTCCTGGAGGAACAGTTGGGCCGGGGTCTCTCCCACCCGCAGGAGTGAAGGGCCCAATAATGCTTTGGTGACCTTACCCTTCCCCACCAGCAGCCGTCTGCCCGCTCTCCTCCGCCGGTGCCTCTTTCCCCAGCTTGCACAAGTTCATCTTCGTCTCCAGTGTCATCTGGAGGCAGCCATTGTAGGAGACTTCCATGTCCACCCAAAGCCCTGCAGAGGGGACAGGATTCAGGTGACCCGCTGTCCCATGAATCTGTGGGGTCTGCGAGGATGCTAGGGGCCTGCTACAAAGCCTCATTGTGACCCTCGGCTGCTCTGCGGAGACCACCAGCAAAGGCCTGTGGGAACTGGGCTCCGGTTCCTGACCTCTCTCCCGCAGGCCCGAAGAGCCACCAGAGACTAACAGCCTTTAGTCACCACTCTAGATGTGAATGGGCAACACAGAGTCTCCAACCACTGGAAGCTGTGGAATTACCCCCCTTCAATCAACCACCCTGGCCTTGGCTGGGTAGCAGCTGCCTTGCTGCTTCCATCCTAGAGGAAGGCTGCTCCGGAGGCAATTCCCTCGGCTGAGAGGCAGGAGGCGCTGGGTTAAATTCCTAGTTTAGCCACTGTCTCCTGGGGCGAGTCATTGAATCTCTCTGGGCCCCACCTGTGAAACCGGTGTGAGAAACAAACACTTTCTCCCCTCTTCTGCGTGAGTGTGTGTGTGTGCGTACGAGCACGTACAACCTCTGTGGGGCCCTGATCCTGGCCGATGCCTTTACCCTGGCAGGATCCCTGTTCCACACATTGGGAAATTCAGCTGGTTCTTGTGATGCCCGTCACAAGGGCTCCACGGCGCTGGCCTTGGCTTCTGGCTGCACAGAGCAGTTATTACTGTGCTGAGTCGGCCGCGGCAGCAGGAAGATGCCTTTGTTTGAAGGCTCAGCATGGGCCCCTTGTTTCCCCCCCCCTCTGTCCCCTTTACACGAGTGTCGGCGGTGGATCCCGCATTCCCAAGCAGGAGAGAGAGAGCCCCTGCGTGCTCCCGCCCGCTTTATCTGAGGCTGCAGAGCTCGACTGGAGACCGAGGAGCTGGTGAGGGATCTGGAGGGATGCGAGGGGCCCTGCGTGAGGGAGAGGCGATTAACACAAGCGTTATTGCTCCCTGACGAGGAGTCTCTGGCAAGGGGATGAAATGTTAATCCCAGTCTCCACTGGATGAACTCCTGGGGGGGAGGGGATGACCTTTTTGAGAGGGGATAACTGGAGACATGGGCGGGTTAACGTGCTGCCCCAGCTGGGTTGCGGTCTCCCACGTGGAACAAAGTGGGTATGGGCGTGGTTCAATCTGGTTTAATCTGGTTTCATTCCAGCACCCTGCCTCACTGCCTGCCTTTCTCCACACCCGGCCCCTGCCCATGCTCCCTCCTCTACCCCAACCCTTCTCTCTCCCTGTCCCTGAGGCAGTCCTGGACTTTTCTGCCACTTGACACTTTCCCCGAGGAGGCTGCTAACTTGCCATTGTCCATTAATGATGGAGGAAGGTGCTGGATCCACAGCCCTGGAGATCAGAGGCCAGAGCACAAGGAAGCCCTGGGCAGCAGCCAGTCAAGCTTTTCCTTACAGTCCACCCCCCCCCCCCCCCGCAACGTGTCGCCGTCCTGACCCAGTGGGATTCCCCCCTAGGACTGACAGCAGAGGCCAGTCTCCGTGGAATCCCAGACGCTAGGATAATCTGGTTGGCGGTGCATTAGCAATGCCATAGGGCCGGATCCGAAGCTCACTGAACTCAATGTCAAGCTCCCATTGACTGAACGCTCTTTGGAAGAGGCAGGCAGCGCCGGCGCTGTGAGGGACCCAAGCTCACATCCAATAGTTGCCACCAAGTAACTTCTACAGACTCGTTGCTCTAAAATGGACTTTGGCTGATGGGCACAAGGGCTGGTCAGTATTCACGGGGGTGCTTCAATCTCCCCAAAACATGTTTTTTTTAAAAATGTCTTGAGCCCAGTTCCTAGGTCAATGCAAAGTGATGGAGATTAAAGCCTGGTGCGAATGCACTGAACGGAGAGCGGGGGCGAGGGGCTGTTGTTGGGACCCTTACCTCGGTTATCGATGATCGGACTGGAGGCACCGAGAACGAGGGGGACGGACGTCCCCATGTCCAGCTCGGTGAGCGTGAGCTCGTTCATAAAGTACGGGAGCTAGGTTGGAGTGAGAACAAAACGAGAGTGGTTAAAACCGGTCTCCTTCCAAACAGACGCAGAAGGGAAGCTGCTTATCATTACTCAGAAAACAGAAACTAGGCGACTGGGCTGTTTAAAGAGGCCCCGGCCGAGCTGTCCAGCCAGGATATGGAGCCATCTCGACAAAACCGTCAGAGTAGAATGAGCGTTAGTCCGGCGGGAGAAATGACAGATGGGTAAGATCTACTGGGCCCAATGCAGGATTCTTTAGGACAGCTGGTTTCTGTGGGTGTTGTACATTTTTCTGGATCCTCCACGCAAACTGTGTTCCAGTCGAGCTTTTTTTTTTTTTTTTTTTAAAGCCACCTCTATCTCCCAGGAACAGACTTGCTGGATCCCCAAGGTTAAATTTTTCATTAAAAATGTCATTAAAACTGGACAACTCATAACCCAGTGAAGAACAGACTTTGGGGAGGGCAGAGTAGAAAACCCTTTAGGAGAAGGGCTCCGTAGAATGTCTGAACTTGTACTCTGGCTAATACACACTGCTTGTCTGCGGGCTTCCCGCTCCATCCTTGCTGCCTTGATGGATGGAGCGCAAGCGTCTCCAAGTACTAACGGAATCCTAGTGCTCATTGAAGGTCCAATATGAGGCCCCTCTCAAAACCCACCTACTTCAGACCCTTTGGAACTGGTTTCAGATGGGCACATTTCCCCAGATGCTGCTTTCTGTCGACATGCCATGGCCCTGCCCTGGAGGGAGGCCCTTTAGGGGATAGGGGGAGGGAGTAGGAGATTGCCATCTCAATTTATCCTTGGCCTCCTTGCTGAGAGAGCCAACGAAGGAGCCCATTGTGCTAAAGACATCTGTGGTGTGGATGCCTGTCCCACTAGGAACTGATCTGAGACCAGCTTATGCCCAAAGGCAACCAAAGAGCCAGCAGCAAAGGGCTCTCAGTCACTGCCGACCCAGGCTGGGTTGGAATAAACGCTTCCCAACTGTGCTGTTAAGTTCTAGATTATAAACCCGGAAGGGCCCATTGGAATCATCTTGCATAGCACAGGCCATAGGACTGCCCTGAGTTGATATCAGCTAGCGTGCGTGTCTTTGAGAAAAGCATCCAGTCTTGCTTTGAAAAGATTCCAGAAATGAATTCCTAATTCCCTCATAAACCCTTAAAACTCTAAAGATGAGCCCTGATCATGAGGTTTCCTACCAACGAAAGATCTGAGAAAGCTGGGCACATGAATCACCAGTTCACAGAGCATCATTAAAGTCTTTGGTCCATATGTCAGGCTTGACAGCATGTATAACATGACTGCCAAATCCTGCTCCCATTAAAGTCACTGGCAAAACTCCACTGACTTCAGTGAAGGACTTGGTCCCTATGATCCTAAAGGCAACTGGATGGATGCATCACACTTGCATCACAACGCTCTGAAAAATACCAGAGCCCGGCCTTTCTCTTCAAGTCCCATTCTCCAGCCAATGAGACGGGTGGAACACCATGAAGTTCTTTTGCAAAGGAAAACAAGGATCCAGTGCTTCTCACCTTGATTTTGCTTAACTTCTTCTGGATCTTGTTTGACACTTGGTCCATCCGATATTTCTCCCTCAGGAAGTCCCAGAAGATTCGCCCAAGCAGTGCATTCATCCAAGCCATGGACAGTTCACTGCTGCCATTCATGCCCCTCAGGAACTTAAAAAAGAGCGAGCGAGAGAAATAAGAATACCTGAAAATGGGCCACGTATATGCTACAGAATGAATGAGACCAACAAATGCAGAAGAATGTAAGTATCAGATCGAATCAGTGTACAGTAGTATCCCCGACACTCACATACTAGATTTAGAAAAGCCTATACATATAAACATATCCCCAGAGGAGCTGATCCCCAGGGCTGCAGCACCTTGAGCGGTCATTCATATCCAGAGCAAAGTGAGTGAAAAACACAACCGTTCCCATTTTCGATTGCCTCCCTGCTGCACGGGATAAGTGACTGCGGAAGGTGCAGAGCAATGAGGGAACCGGCCCGTAGTAACTAAATATACCGTACATCTGGAGAGAGACACAAATATAGACACAGGCATGTAGCGTGATCTAGTGGTTACAGTAGGGAAATGAGCACAGAAGAGGCTTGGAATGGAGTCCCTGCTTGGCCTCTCGGTATCTCAGTTTCCCCATCTGTAAAATGGGGGGGGGGGGGAGAGGTGAGATCCATGCATGATTTTCTAAATCACTGTAGAAGGGAAGAGGATGGTGAGGATGATAACAACTTGCACATGCTTCCCATTTACAGTAACGATATCATGGGCTGAATAAACCCTGAGGCTGAAGGCTCAGGTGCTTCTGGCAAATACCCAAACTGGGAATCTGTTCGGAAGGTGTGATCTCACTGTACATTCAACCCAAAGAGGCTCACAGAAGCGTCAAGACTTTCAGGTCCTTCTCTGAACAGCCCTGCCCGTCTTATGGGAGTTGGCTGTCAACAGACAGGTCCCAGACTCTGATTCATTATTGCTGTTGTTTATTAGTTGTATTCTCAGAGCATCTAGGAGTCCCAGATATTCACACAGGCAGCTCTTCAATATCTGTAGAGACATGGAAGATATGACTGTTCACGTCCTTCTGCTTACACCCAAGCCAGGATGTCTAGTCATTCTCTGTTTCCTATTAATAGCGGAAGTCTCAGAGAAGGAAATATTGATGAGACAATGGACTGGGATTCCAAGGAAACCTGGAGTCAATAAGGGAAAGCTAACAGAATCCATGCATTTCATCAAAGGACCACACCACACTCATGGCTTGGAGTTAAGGGGAAAAGAGCAATAGATCAACAGAGACTGTCCTGAAGTCAATGAACCCAAAGGCTCTGCCTTATATTTCAGCGTGTCAAAAATATCCTTCCAAGAATGCTGCCTGTGATGGAGTAATGGGTCACATGGATATGACAGGGACATTCCTAAGTGTCTGGAATAATAATTGATTCAGAGTTAGCAAATATTAATGTCCGTGTTGACTACGTTGACATAATACGGCACATTCTTTTTCAAGTACTTTATGAGTCTAGGAGATGGCACTGTGGTCCCAGCTATAAAGCAGGTATTAACTGAAGCCACCCAGCTCTTGAGAACACATCTCCCAAGAATTTACGGGGTCAGAGCCATTTCTAATAACCCCCTGTTAGTTCTTTCTAAACGTTGCCTTTGCTTAAAGCATTGTCAGGAAGTGTAACTGCGGAGAGGTCCTCGCGTGGTTGTGGAATTCGGCCATATATTCACATTCGCATTCACACAGAGAGCTCGGTAGATTCTAGTTCCAGGCTAGAGGCCTAGAAAGGATCAAGCGATCCGAGGGGCCTGGGCAAATCTTTTAAGAGAAGTCATGTGTTTGTTTCTCTAAGCATCTGGATTTCTTGCCAGCCTACACCGTTGGCTTCACTCACCTTTTGGGGGGTTGGGCTGCCCATGGTGCCGGGGTGGGGGCTCTGGAGGGGGCTGGTGCCCGTTTCTGGCTGGACTAACCGGGACATGTAGGTGCTGTAATCCAGAAGAATCTTCTGCCGGACGGTCCCAGCTAGATCCTTGGGTCTGAACAACGAAGGGAGGTCTTCCGTGCTTCCCTGGCTGCTGCCGCTGCTGCAGACGTCCTTTCCTGAAGGGCTGCAGAGCGGGCTCGGGCCGAAACCTGGGAAACAGGGACACATGGAGCTTTTGCTCTGGCTGCCTTCAGGTGAGGGGAGTAGAGAAAGAGGAGCGTTGCCAGCGAACGGCATACAGCCAGATGGACGGACGGAAGGACAGACCCATCCACACTTGGAGCTGAGGGGAGGCTTTCCCAGTAGGAGGAGAGAGACTCCCGCTCACTGGGCTCGAGCTAGTGTGTGGTAAGGGGAGCGCAGCCGGTGGGGTGAGCAGCGGGAGGGACCAGCCACCTTGAGTACACGCCTAGCATCTCGGATGGCACATTCTCAGGGCAGCTAGCTCCCTTCCCCCACCATGGCTACGATCTGTACAGCACACCAGTCTGATCACAGCTAGTGCAGAGACATCTCCTCACGTGGGAATCCTCCCCGACCCCACCCCGGCTCAAAGCGTAGACACACAACGAGATACAGCTGTGGAGCTGGGGAAGGAAGGAGTTGTTCCCTGCCCAGGAGGAAGACGCAGAATGCCTGAGCAGTACTGATCAGACTTTTCCATTCAACTTCAAAACATTTGCCACACTTCAGCCAGTTAATCCTCAGGACCCCCCATAAGGGCAATGGGTATCATTAGTTCCATTGCACAGACAGAGAAACCGAGGCACTGATTGATACAGCGACTCGCCCAAAGCCACAACAGGAGCTGGAGCCAGGTTTAGACATCAGAAGTTCCTGGTTCCTAGTCTGTTGCCCAGGCCACCAGCCTGTGCCTCTCTCCCAGTCACCGATTGAATACACTGGGGCACTCTGCATCTCTCTGCAGGTGAGCGAGCCCTTGGCAGGCATACCCCGCTTGCTTTTAGCACCCTTAGCTGCATCTCAATAGGGGGTCATTGTTTCTAGAGCCGAGCGAGCTTTGCCATCCCGGACAATGAATCCAGGATCGCATCCCACCAAGCGGAATCAGCTTCTGAAGCTAGTTATTATTCATCTCAACGTAAGGACTCTTGCTCAGGGTTTTCCTGGTTGGCATGAATACTGAGATGTTAAAAGCCTGATACCTCCCAATAAACCTGTCATGTAGAATATCAGCAAATCTGTTGCTAAAGAAGTGCTGAAAATGCTTGTAGGCTGGGGCATGGTTGAAACTAATTGGTCCATCTACCACCACACATCCCCCTCTGTCTTTCCCCAGATTTAGTGCTTGCACAATTGGGCTCAACTCCTTTGACTTTAGTGGGATTATACCTGTTTACCCCCATGGTGGATGTAGCCCCCAGCAAGCAGATATAAAGCCCATGGCTCTAGAAGCTACCTCCTCCATTGGATTATCTGTATTTGCCTAAATGCAAAAGTGGCCACCATTGGCTGAATGTTTTACCAAATTTGCCTTCACTACAGCTGGCGCTCTGGACCTCATGACCGTCCCCTCGGGAGGCTGTCATGAGACGCTGGAACCACTCTTCTTTGTCTCTTCCCGTTCTTCCAAAGAGGTAGAGGGTCCTTCCCCGGAGGTCGCCTGGAGGCTTCAGGGGGATGTCCTGGCCTGGTGTCCGAGTCACTGTCAGGCTTTCATCTCTTGGGAGGTCCATGTCATGCTCATTTGGGCTTCTGAAATTCTGGTCCCCTTGGTCTGGGAACTGAATGCAGATGGGATATTTCTTGTTCCACATCCTCTTTCGGGCCAGGCCCGGTGGGAAGAGAAAGACCTGCAATACCAACAATGGCTATCAGGCAGGGAGACTGAGCCATGGGACACCGAGCCGTTCTTTCAACCTGGGGAGTGAGTATGTTCTTTGGTGTAACCTGGTGGGACAGGGGAGACAATCACATGGTGCATCCAGCCACGGGGACTCTTTAATGGTGACATAGTGAAGGAAGAGCAATGGCCTTGCTATGAAGAGTCCCAAGGGCCAAAATGGCCCAGGTAGGGTGAGACGGACTTACCAAATGTTCTCACTGAAGGCCAAAGCCTGTGAGGCCTGTACCACCCAGCCCCAATGGGACGAGTTCAGATTCAAGGCTACGTCTGCCTGTCTTGGCTCAGTTTAAACTAGATGCTTTCAGCTATTCTGTGGGGGCTGTTTGATCTCCTCTGGGAGGGGCCTACCTGGGCGTCGCTCATGTCGTAGTACCGATGGCTGACAAACGCCACGTCGAGAGTTTCTTCTTCAAAGGTGACTCGGCGCGGGACGTTGTTCTTTGGGTAGGAGAGCGTCATGGCAGTGCCTTCCAGCGTCACAAACACCGAGTGAGTGAGCGACGGGTGGTAGATCTCTGGATCATAGAAATACATCTCGTTCATCCAGCTCTGGAAGGGAAAGTCCACATGAGATTACATCGTGCAGCTGTATCCGGCTAGCGGGTTTACTGTGGGACCAGCTGTGGTATGCGCTCCTTGCTGCCTGCAGCGTGATGGGGATTGTTTTTCGGGCCGGTCGCTTGCACTTTGAAAGGAACTGCTGTGACACGCCCATGAGAAATGTGCTATAAAGTAGGAGGGGACGAGCGTGCAGGTGAGATGTGGTGTGATGCGTGTGTGAGTTGGAGTGTGTGTACATGTCGCACGTGGGGTGGCTTGCGGTGCACATACGTGTGTGGGGAGATGAGTGTGCTGAGTGGTGAGGTGGAAGGTGTGCGTGTGTTCATGTCGGTGTGTGAGTGTGCACATGATCTTTCCCCGTGCCTCAGTTTCCCATCTCATAATCATAACGGGGATAACAGCACTGCCCTACCTCACAGTGGCATGTGGGGATAAACTCAGTGTGGTGCTTGGGGATCGTGGCAATGGGGGCTCTAGAGGGACCTATACAGGCAGACACCAGCTGAGGTAAAGAAGGATGCTGGCTGGGGACATGCAGTAGGCCGTTGGAGTTGCTAGGGGTGTGGTCGTCACACGCACTGAGCCAGTGGATTAGATACACTCTCCAGCAGCCAGCCTAGTCCTCCATGTCTGGGGCCCGCAGGGGTTCCTGTCTCAGCCGGGGTGGTGGGCGCTGTCTGCGTGCACTCAAACACCGTGGGGATGGCCCGCACGCGGCGCATGGCTCCCCGGTCCTGGAGTTGCACAGGCCGGGCACGTTACAGGGCCGCGGTTTGGAGAACGGCTGTCCCCTTGGAGCAGACAGGGACTGTCTGACCCCTGAGCAGGCCCCCCCGAAGGGATCTCCTACCTGGAGGACGTCTGGTTCCTGTGGCTTCCTCGTTAGCAGCTCCGAGCGCAGCTTGTCCTGCGGGGACTGTCCCCGCCGGGGAGCCGGGGAAGGCTTTGGCACCAATAGCAGGATGACCAGGAAGCCCAGCACGACCCCGCAGGCCAGTCCCAGACAGAGGCCCGAGAGGTAAGGGGGCAAAGGCAGGATGAAGTAATTGTAAGCCAAGATGGCGACACAGGCGAGGGATTTGTCTGGCACTGGGCTGCCAGGCTGGGTTGGGGGGAGCTCGTCCAGGGGCTGCCGCAGCTGCACCTCCTCCGGGCCGTTCTCACTCGGCTCCACTTCCACCACCTGGATTAAGTCTCCGCAGGAGCAGATCTCGTACCGGGGCCCCCACTTGTGCTTCAGGGGGAAGCCGTCCTTCGCCTGGGTCCTCCGAATGGCTTTGCTGGCGTGCTCTCCCAGCAGGTCGCTCTCTGCTTTCCCCGGGCTGGGCCTAGCAGCCTGCGTGTCCGCACTAGGGCAGGCCCCGCTGTGGCTGGACGGGGAGTCGTGGGCGTAAGCGCCGCAGTGGGGCAGTTTGTACTTGGCCGAGTCGCTGTTCTCGTCCCCGATGATTTTGCTGAGCCTGCTGAGGGGTTCCTGGAGAGCCTCGGAGAACCTCCTCTTTGTGTCCTCGAACTTGGCCTCCTGCGCCCTGAAGAAGCTGCCTTTGCTCTCCGAAGGGGAGATATTGGGGGAAGAGGGGGCCGTTCTGGAGTCCCCGTCTCTGCTCTTGGGCTGGGTGATCTGCCTCCACAGGTGCACGTTGAGCTTCGAGTCGGATTTGGACTGCGTCACCTCGGGCTCCAGGTGGGAGATCTCCGTCGAAATGGACTTGACCAAGTTCAGCAAGGGCTGGGGCTTGAGAGGGCAGCTCTCCTTGGCCTGTATCTCAGTCGACAGGGACGTCACTAAGTTAATGAGGGGCCTGGGGCTGGGGGAGCCCTGCAGGTTTGGGGGGGCAATGGAGCTCTGTGGAGAGAAGCCAGGCAGGTGATAGAAGGGGAGGTCGGTCAGGAAGCCCAGGTCTGGCGGAGAGGCCAGAGGGAATGGCCTATGGAACGAAGACCCGGGCTGGCCTTCGCACTGCCCAGTGTCCACATACAGAACGGTGTTCTCAGGCAAATTGGCAGCTTCTTCCTCTTCGTCCTTATCCAAGGTGAAAATCAACTCACTCCCGTCCAGGTTCTCCCAGTCCTCTTTGCTCCTGGCGCCAGCGAACTGGCTGGTTATCTCTTGGGAACTGACCGTGGGGTCTCTTTGACGAGGCGAGCCTGGGGGAGAAAAGGAGGCAGGCGAAGAGCCCTCCGGCTCCAGGGAAGCTTTGGCGTGACCAGCCATCGTTCACATCACAGCTGGTGTTGGTTCTGTAAGGAAAGCACCAATGAATCAAAGTGGGTCAGAGCCAGGCTTCGAGGGGACAAGTGACATCACTGTCTAGGAGAACTAGATGGAAGGGGGAAAAACCATATAGGTGAGACCCCCGCCAAACCCCACCCCTCCATGAATAGGTCCTATGTGCACGGTGTTAATATGGAATATATTATACCAAATATAAGTGTTCAGTAATCATGGCAAATTGTATTATGCTGATTCTTGCTCACTTATGCTAAATGTTCCCCAATACCTTGGAACAGTACAACAGCATTTGTCCTAGGCAGACAGGCAAACTGCCAAAGGCAAGACGCAGAAGTGTTCTGCTCTGGCACTGGTAGGATGTGCATTCATGGAACACCGTCTTTGGAAAGGTGTGTTTCCAAACAAGAGAGAAGAGGGGCACAGCGGGGTACTAGGAAAACAAGGTACTCAGCTGATAGGTGATTTTTTAGACTGGGGGAGGTGCATGGTTTCATGGCTCCGATCTTGCGAAAATGTTTACCCGTGAGTAACTTTAGTCACATGAGCAGTCTCGTTGGTTTTAATGGAACATATGAGTTAACTTATTCACATGCCTACGTCTTTGCGGGGTTTGTCGTTTGCTGTCCCATGCACATGAATAAATATACACTGATCACACTGACACACACTAGCCTGGATGTGTTACCTTATTCAACCTACTTGGGGGAAAAAATGCAACGTGGGATTTCATCGGTAGCTTTTTAAAAATCCGTTGTGTGTTAGAAATGATGCCAGAAATCTAATAATTCTATTGTGTTTTGGAGGTGGTTTATCTTACAGCACTATGATCCATTGGTGGTGACTGATCTTCTTAGTTTCTTATGGCTAATGGAAGGACAAACCGGTGAGTACTAAACAGCATTATCTTACTTTTCTAATTGTGTTGCTTGCTTAATAGATATTTAAGTTTAAGCCAGAGCTACCCATGTGTTCCATTAACTTTACATTGACAAATGGTTTTAAAATTATATCTATGGCCTCAATTCAATTAAACAAAAGCTTGTGTTGTAAGAGGGGAAATATTTCATAATCTGATTTTTTACTAGATTTACAAAAAGTTTATCCTCCCCCCCCAAAAATGACTTCGTTTTACCTGAGAATTTTTCCAAGTCATCATAAAATATTGCCAAATCGCTTGATCCCAGAATATCAAACACAGCAACCCTCCCGAGCTCTGCCAAACAATTGGTAAAAAAAAAAAAAAAAAAAAAAACAGGCAGGAAACATTATTAATCATTATTCACATTTGTGGGCATGCAGCATTTGGAGAGGAAGGCTATTCCGATGGCTAAGGCATTGGGCTGGGGGACTCGGGAGATGTAGGTTCAATTCCGGACTCTGTGTTGATTTCCTCTGGGACTCTGGGCAAGTGACTTAGGCCCAGTTCCTTAGAGTTATTTAGGCACCTAAATCCCATAGAAATCAATGGGAGTTAACTGCCAAAGTACCTTTCAGGATCTGTGCCTTAGCCTCTGTGGTCTCATTTCCCCCATTAACAGTATAGGGCCCATGACACACAGTTGAGCAGTGCTTATTCCATCCAGTAGGGGGCAGAAGGGATAACAACTACAGCCCATTCACTACTGTGCCAAGCAGTGTACTCAAAATGAGTTGTTAGAAATGAATTCAAAGCATACTCTGTGTTCCTGTTCCAAAGAGCCAAGCTGTGGGGGTCCCAGTGCGGTTCAGATTTACAGTGGAGAAAAATAATACTTAGCATTTATAGAGCTTTCTTGGCCAAATGGAGCCCTGCTGTCAGCGGGTGCATCCAGCCCGGTCTGCTTACACCAGGGCTGCCCTGGGCCCTGGATCTTCAAAGAACTTTACAGACATGAATTCATTACAGGCTGTGCGCAGCCGCCTCTGGCTCAGGCTATAAAATCTCATGCTTCATATTCCCCACCTCCTCCTGATTTACATGAGCAAATTGTTCCCAGGATAAACCTGACGAGGCCCCCGTCCATCCAGGAATCCTTGCCGAGAGAGAGAGGGGGCTGGAGGGCATCTCCTTCGGGCTACAGAGAGCACTGCACTGGACCGAACCACTGTATTTTGCAGGAGAGCTCCCTGTTTAGCTACAAGGCCTTTGCAAACGCTTCCTTTTGCAGTCAGCTGCAGGGACGCGGCACGTTTGTTAGCAATGGTGACTGATTTGCACTGATGCTTCTGACGCTGTCAGGAGGCGTCTAGTTGTGAAGCACAAAGACGTCTGTTCAACTGCACCTAACCAGCCTCTCAGGAGCAGCCGGTCGTATCGTTCATCTCATCCTTCCACATGTACCTCCTTCGGGGAGATCACAACAGAAGGCTAAGGTTAACCTTGCAGCTTTCGCAGCATGCTGATGTTGGAGCTCCAGAGTTCATGATATCTGACCCGGCTCTTGCCCGTTCTCTTGGAGCTAAACCATCCTCACATTTTCTGAACACGCCTGGCACATCCCAGCCCACCTGGGAGGCAGAACAGTTCTCCTCCTCATTGGACAGTTGGCTAAACAAAAAGTTAAGATCAAGCAAGGGAGTTGTCGGCAGAGCTGGGGAGAGAATCTAGTGATAGCGATTACAGGTGTGCCTAGAGATCCGTGAGCCCCCAGTCCCCAACTAAATCGCCCCAGTCAGGGCTTTGTCAAGCCGGGCCTTAAAAACCTCTAAGGAAGGAGATTCCACCACCCTAAGGAACCCATTCCAGTGCTTCACCACCCTCCTAGGGAAATAGTTTTTTCCTAATATCCAACCTAAACCTCCCTCTCTGCAACTTGAGACCATTGCTCCTTGTTCTGTTTTGGAGGCATATTACCCAGCTCTGTATACATTGCAAGGTGCTACAAACATCTGCACAGACAAGCTAGTCAAAAGTGACCACGGAGTTTGGATGGGTCGGTTTTTAATGGCCAAATTTGAGATCTCCTAGAGGGGGCTGATTTTCAGAAAGTGCTGAGGAAAGAGTCCCTTTAAGGCATCTCAGATTGGTCACCCAAACACGGAGGCACTCAAAAGCACTTGTCATTTTTGAAAATTTTGGCCCAAAATACTAGGAATGGGGTCTCAGCTGGATCAAACGTCCTCAGAGCTTGTATTGTTTGGATCCAGGGTTCTGATTTGATCCACTATAGAGATGAAGGAGAGCCGAATTCTGAAACGATCCAGTGTTTAGTATTGTTCATTTGGGACAGTTTGGTCTGATCTTTCTTGGAAAGCACATCCATGTCTCTAGTCTGATAACATGTTAACTGCACAAAGCTGTAATGGCTCCTGTAGTTATTTACCATACCTCATGTTTATTAAAATGAACATGTGATACTTACAAATATGACCTGATCATTTTGTAAGATAAAGGTTCACCCAACTGGAATCTATCCAATTAAAGCTCCCAGCGCCTTATTCCCAGATGAGCCATTGCCCAATGAGTGTTTGTGTTTGTTGCAAAATGAGTCAGAGTTAATTGAAAAAATAATTTCCAGGAGTTCTCTCCAGCCTATTAAACCTGTCAGGGGCTGCTTGAGAAAGGAGCAGGCTTCTGGTGGAGACTGCGCCAGTGTTTTGCTTCACTTCAAAGAGACTGACTGATGAGCCAACCAAAAGGGTGAGAAATCCCTCACCTAATTATCACTGAAATATACAGATACAAACTGCTTTGGTTATTAGTCTGGTCAGAGTCACCTTGCTCTGTCTTCACTGAATCAACCCGCATGATGCTCAGAGGAGTGTTGCTGACAGTCCTGGATGAAGCTGCCGCCAGCCCTCCTGGACCAGAGAATGGGTGCAGGCAATGGCAGCAGTGGGGTGAAACTGGGGAGATGCTGGAAGTCTCTCCCCAAATGGGCCAAGGTCACTCTGGGCACAAACAATGAAAGGGGGAGTGAGACAAGCTCTTTAGGGCAGGGGCCATCTTTGTTCTGTTTGTACAGTACCTAGCACAATGGCATCCTGGCCCATGACTGGGGGATTGGCAGAGCTGGGTGGGTGGGGAGTCCAGGGCTGGAATGGGGGGCGAGGAGGCTGCAGGACAGCTCCGAGGTGCATTGGCAGAGCTGGGTGGGTGGGGAGTCCAGGGCTGGAATGGGGGACGAGGAGGCTGCAGGACAGCTCCGAGGTGCATTGGCAGAGCTGGGTAGGTGGGGAGTCCAGGGCTGGAATGGAGGGCGGGGGAGGAGGCTGCAGGACAGCTCCGAGGTGCATTGGCAGAGCTGGGTCAGACCAACAGCTGGAACAGCAGGGCGGACGCAGGCTAGAAGTGAGACTTAGGGTGACCAGATGTCCCGATTTTATAGGGACAGTCCCGATTTTTGGGTCTTCTTATATAAGCTCCTATTACCCCCCCACCCCGTCCCGATTTTTCACACTTGCTGTCTTCTGGTTACCCTAAGTGAGGTGCCTAGTGGGCATGGAGAATGCTGGGTGTCTGGGCGGGGGGAGGGGGGGGGGCATTGGCAGGACGGGGCCAGGAAGCTCAGTCTCAACCTGCTTTGCCCTGCTTAGCTGGCGCCATCCCAGGTTTTCACCTCTGTGAGCACTGACGTTCACAGCTCGGCCCAGCTAAAAATAAAAGCGGCAGGTGCAGAACGTGTGAGCACACTCCCCCTCCTCCGCTCACTGCGTAAGTGCCGGTCTGATCATGAGGGGAGACGGGAGGTGCTGAGAGCTGGGGGAGGCGGGGGTGGTGGTTGGGTGGGTGGGTTTTTTAGGAGTGCCCTCTTCTCCTGGAGGGGCTGAATTCTGATCTCTCTGGGGCGGGGGGAGCCCCAGTAACTGAGCACCCAGTGAAGTGAGCAGTTCCTGGTTCCCTTCACTAATGGAGCGTGGGGAGGAATTTCTTCTGTAAACTTAATACTGTACCAAGCTGACCATCGGCTCAGGAGGGTGTTTTCTTAAGTCTTTTAAGGAGTCCACATTAGCCTCTGGTTCTCCTCCTATCCCAAGTAACGAGCAAGGGACTGTGTCAGGAGGCTGTGTGGTCTAGAACGCAAGCTGCTGGGTTGGGAGTCTCATGACCTAGGTCCTAGTCCCAGTTGTGATCTTTGGGTAGCTGCTTCCTCTCTATTGTTGTCTCTGTTTGGACTGTGAGCTCTTCGGGGCAGGGACTCTCTCTTACTCTGTGAGCACGACGGCTTCGGATCCCAGGTGCTGCCAGGATACAAAGCATTATCCTGACTTGTGTTCGGTGCATGCACTGGGCACTCTCTCCACGACCGTGTCGTCTCTGAGGGGTCAGGGATCTCTTAGGGAGAGCCCCGAGCAGTTCTCTGCGTTGCCGTTTTCACTGACTCTAAGCAGATAGGTGACATCCAAGAGCACGGGCCTCAAGGAGAGAGCCCCGTTCCAGTGTGGACAAGCAGCAGAAATCCTGCCATGCAGGCAGCGGGATTCGGACCTGGGTCTGCCCGTGTTCAAGGGAGGTGGGTCACTGGGTGCTACATCCCTCACTGACCTCCCCTGCTGCAGTTCAGGTCTCGTGTTCTGTCCCCTTGCCCCAGCTGACGCCATCCCTCTCCGCTGCCACTAACACTGTGCACCACCGAGATCCGGCTGGCCTTGCACTAAACATGGTGAGCCACACGCAACCCTGGATAAAGGTGTATTTCCTGTTGGGGTGGAGGGGCGAACATGCAGGGCTCGAATCTGGGTAAGAAGCCCCTGTTGTTTAATCAGACTTGATCTGATTAGAGGAGAATTTTTCAGGACAAAAATCCTTTACAAGCATAGTCTGCTCTTGAGAGAGTCTCATGACAATGGCAGAGGCAACAAAGAGTCCTGTGGCACCTTAAAGACTAACTAAAGTATTGAAGCATAAGCTTTCATGGGCTGATACCCACTTCGTCGGATGCAAGCAGCCATACCACATTCGTCATGACAATCCCACATTCGTCATGACAATGGGTATGGCTTTACCACCTTCAACAGAGGCTGTTGTAAAAATATTCTAATTCCAACTCATCCTTGGTGTCTAGACCTCCACTGAGTATGTTCCAAGAGCCAGCTCCACAGCTGGTGCAGCACTACTGAAGTTAGTGGAGCAGTGCTGATTTACACCAGCTGAAGACTGGCCCCCAAGGAGACATTTGGCCCGTTGTCTATTATGAGCCTTTTCCTGCCTGTTTGATCCCTCTGAATCAAACACCTGGTATTAAAAATAACACATTGCTTGTTCTACACACCACAAAACAAGGCAGGTAAGTCGTGTCCTCAGCTCCCCGTTCCCCACGGGCCCCGCTGCCACCTCCAGTGACTTGCTGCTCTCCGATCCACAGGCCGCACGCTGCAGCGAGAAGTCCCTTGGCAGCTGCCACCGCTAACAAATTCCGCTTTGTCCTCTGGGCGGGAGCTTTGCAGAAATCTCTCTGAGACGAAAGACTGACCTAATTTGAAACGACAGCCTCCAGAAGGCAGAGTGGCTGCCACCCCCAGCCCGAGCACAGAGATTTCCAAGCCCTGGGCACAGGCCCTGCTCGATGCGGAGCGGCGCCCTGATCAGTGGTTTGTAACCAAAGAACCCAGAGCCCTCCATGTGCGCTTGGAGAGTCACTCCGCTCTGGGCCTAGAGCAGCGGCTCCCAACCTGCAAGCGGCTTGCAGCCCAATCAGCACACAGCTGTGTCCCATGTAACATCCGCAGGGCCCCACGGGTACCATAGCTATTGTGTGGATGTGGCCCCTCATCACACAGGGAGAGCTGCACAGGCGCCCACAATGATAAACGGGTTTAGAACCCCTGGTCTAGAAGGAACAGAGGCGCGGCTGTTCAGAGCATATCGCTACAGGGGCTTGTTTCTTGGAGGCAATTGGAAAAGGACAAAACTCTGGGGGCTGTGCCCTTCCTTTGCTTCTCCAGGTTGGAGAAGGAAGGCCAGAGCTGGCACATTTTCTTGCCTTAATATTGTTTACATTCAAGATTCAGGTCTGGTCTCCAGGGCCCACTGGAGAACCACTGGGCTTGTAACATCGAAGGTAGGGAGGAAGAGAGGGGATTGCTTGTGATTTGCATTCAGTTTTATTTAATGGTCCCTGTAGAATCTGGGGAAAGAGCCCTCTTTCCTAAGGAACGAGCGCCTTCAGCTAAACACTTGGAAATAGGGTGACTGGATGTCCCGATTTTATAGGGACAGTCCTGATTTTGGGTCTTTTTCTTATATAGGATCTTCTCCCCCCCCCCCGTCCCAATTTTTCACATTTGCTGTCCGGTCACCCTACTTGGAAAGCTCCTGACCCACATCTCTGGGTCAGCCAAGGAGCCATCCGACCAAAACAGGGAAGAAAAGACGCGAGATGCCTGATATTTATAAGGGGGAAAAGAACCATGCATGCCAACGTGCTCACGCCTGCATGCACCATTCAGTCTCCATAAAGAAGCAAAACAAGGGGGATTGAATCCGGAGTCTTTCTTCCGCAGATCACCTTCAGAGCTACTTGGTTCTCTTGCGTCACTAACAGCCGACATCCACTTCAGTTCATCCACCCGAGAAAAGCTACGGGCAGGATCTTGCAAAGGGCTGTGGGTGGGTAGCAAGGGGCTGGACTGCCGGATCGGAGCCTAAATACTACTGGCTGCTGGCATTGCATCCTGCAGCCCTTATACATGCGAGCAGCTCCCTGATCCTCTTGGGATCTCAAGGAAATCTCCTGGGGCAACTGCATGGAGACGCTTTGCTTCCTGTCTGTTTCCCAGTCACCTGGAGGCCTCCTACTGACCCTGGAAAGTCCAGCTGTGCTGTTTGTGTTCCTTGCCAGCAGCAACTCCTTGATCCCGCGCAAGGTGGTGGATTGAAGACTCAGTGTATTGCTTGTGGAGCCCAGCTGCTCCCCTCAGGTTCCCAGCTCTCCTTTCCTTGCCCTCTCTCCATCTGTGGATCTAGATCCACAGGGAGTCCCCACAAATGGCCACTGGAGGTGCATACTGAAGAGCTCCCCCTCTCCACACACCCCTAGACTGATCCATTCTCATGATCAAAGGCACAGGGCATTCAGCCTGCAAGGCCCTTGGGGAGGGGTGGTGTGTTGTAATCCCCTGTACAGCCCCATGCACATATCTGAAGGCAATACCAATAAGTAACGATGACCGCTGCTCTGGGAAGAGCGATGCATGGCGCCAGCTCCGTAAATGCTGCACTCTTTCCCAGCGCTGTATTCACTAGACAGACTGGTACAACCCACGCCAAAGCAGCCGGGGAGACTTCTGCTTGGCTAGTGACTGCACTGGGAGGGGAGACACAAGGGTCTGTCTGTCCCTCTGTTGCATCCACCCACAGTCTTGCTCCAGTTGCCAAGTGGGAGCAGGATTCTACGGACCTGTTAAAACTCCGCAGGGATCATCTGGTCACGGCAAGGGGCTTGGGAAGGAGGTGACCTTGGGCCTCTTTTTGAGTGAATTTAGTGGTGGCGAAGGGTGCCAATTTGCCACGCACTGGGCAGGGCCTGGGCACTCTAGCTCTAGGCTGCCCTGCCAATAGTCCTCTCTATTGATCTTGAAGAATTGCCTCTAGTGCTCTAAAAGCATTTTACCCTCCACACCTAGGGTTTGGTCTCTGAGAGGGACTATTTTGGGGGGGGGGGGAGAGGGAACAAGAGGATGGTGGAGCTCTAACCCTAGATTCTGGGAAACCAGCTGGTCATTCTCCACAGTCCACCAAACCCTCATCCAATGGTGAAATGGTCCATCCTACTGAGAGGAGAAAACCCCCAGGGGCCATCACCGATCTACTGCAGCTCCCACCAGTTGAAGACACCAGTGAGGCTACATGGCCCAGAGGGATGGATCACCTTGAAAGGCTAGAGCACAAGCTGAACTGGTCACCTGCAGCAGAAATGTCTCACACTGTCCTCCAGTCACATATAACCCACATCACACTTCACCAACAGAATTCAGGTCTGGTCAGTTTTGAAAGGCTTGTAGCTGAAAACCCATCCCTACTCTATTATCCATCCCATCTATCTATCTATTCCCATCCACCCCCTCTATTTGCAATGCACATACAGAGGTTCCAGTAGTGAAAGGAGTTGGAGGTTCTCAACACATCCTGCAGAAATGTGTAAGGGGGCCACCCCCCCCGGTCTGTTCACCCTGGGCAGTGGGGGATGGTCTCCAGAACTTTTCTTGTTGTAATTTCTTGAGCTCCTCGCAACTCATTGCATGAGCGACATTCATTTCTAGCCACAAAAACTGCGGTATTGTCCCGCTGCTTTCAACGCAGGGAGGAGGGGGGGCTGTCTAGACTTTCCCGGGGGGTGTGTGTGCGCAGAACACAGCCCCGAAAAGAGCAACACGTCCCTTGCAGCCCTGGGTCGCCCCTAACCCGAGGACACACACCAGGCTGAGACACGAGCTGCCCCGGGAGCTGGTCTCCTCCATGCACCGGCCTCCGGCCACGCAGCCCGGGCAAGTCCAGGCTGCAACCCCCCCCAAAAGTTGCACGCGCGACGCTCGTCCGTTCCGCGGCTGCTATTTGCGGCGCGGCCCGGCTCGCAGGCTGGGGCCGGGCTCGCGCTCTTCCCCGGACAGCGGGACGAGCCGAGGCGGACACGCGTGGGGGGAGGTCTCCGCGGAACTCACCTGCCTGGGAGCCGGGGAAAGGAGGCGGCGGGCGGGGGTGTCCGGTCCCCCGCCGGGATCCTTCAGCGGCAGGCGGCCGGAGAGCCAGCGAGGGCATGGCCCCGCCGCTGCGCCCACGGGCGGCTGCCCACGCGAGACAGGGGCCCACGCCGCAACCCCCGGCGGTGCTGTGCCAGCGGCTGCCTGCCTGGCCCGCTCCCTACGGGCTGAACCGGGCTCCCGGCGTCCCGGCTCCTGATCCCGGGCCCTCCGCAGCGGCGGGAGCCGGGCCGGCTCGGTGCGTGCGGAGCTCAGCGCGTGTCTGCCCGGGAGCAGCGCCCCGCGCCGCCCGCTCGCATCGCCGCCCGCTGCCGAGGGACCGCGGCTAGACCCAGCCCCCCCCCCGCTCATTGTGTCAGGCCCCCCCCCCGCTCATTGTGTCAGCCCCCCCCCGCTCATTGTGTCAGGCCCCCCCCCCCGCTCATTGTGTCAGCCCCCCCCCCCGCTCATTGTGTCAGCCCCCCCCCCCGCTCATTGTGTCAGCCCCCCCCCGCTCATTGTGTCAGCCCCCCCCCCGCTCATTGTCAGCCCCGGCCTGCTGCGGCGGGCGGCGTGGGCAGGGCTGGGAGACACCCCCCGTCACGTTGCCAAACTATCAGCGCCGGCCTCCCATAGCGGGTGGGTGGGGATCGTCCCCCCCCCCCGTTGCAGGGGGGTAGAAGGGTTCACCGCTGTTTGTAGCGGTAAACAATGCGCCCACCCCGCCCCAGCTGTGCCTCGGTGGCCAATATGCTATAACCGCCCCCGGCCCTGTGCTCCCCTGAGACCTTGCGGTGCGTCTGTTTCACGGGTCAGCGGCAGCTCGAATGCGGCAAGGAGGGGACAAAAGCCAGCAGGTCCGTGTCCTCCCCAAACAAATGAAACCCCCCCCCCCCCGTTTGCAAGCCCAGCATTGCAGGGTCCCTCTAGAGCACCGCCCCGCCATGAAATTAACCAGAACCTGGGGGGTGAAGAGAAACCGCCCGGTGTGTGTGGAGGGGCCAGGCTGAAGGAAATGCGGAAAGTAAACCGAGCCCGCGAAAGGCAAATTGGGCACCATGTCCTGAGCTGCGCCAATGGGCCCCTCTACCTTGTGTGCAGTGGAGCATGGTTACAGTCCTTTCCCTTTGAAGAAGGGAAGGAAATTCCTGTTGTTCCATGACTACTCTCCTGCCCTCCTTCAAATCCAAGCAGGGAGTTTATACTTGATAAAGCAAGAGACCCCCCTGGGATCCCCAGCGCTGTATCTGTGAGTGCATCCGGTTTGCTATGTTCAGTCTGACCGAGGGAAGGCTCTTGGGCTGCCTAGACTTTTGGGGATTATACAGCTCGGAGCACCTTGTCCTGCTAAACAAGAGCAAACAAACACACTGGCCCTGGGGCTGGTTGTATGGTTTGAAGGGTGAATCTCACCCTGTCTTAATGCAGGATCAAGGCCCTGATTCTTAACCTTCCAGGATCACTTCAGATTTCCCCCTCTTAACAGCCCAGTTCAGCAGTGGGTAGTGCTTTCTTTTCTTTTCTTTTCTTTTCTTTTCTTTTCTTTTCTTTTGGATGTGTTTTCTGGGCCGTCTACTCAGGCTGTGCTACGTACGGTAAAGACCTCAGTCCTGCTCCCATTAACATCAGTAACGAAACGCCAGGATCCGGCCCTCTAGGGAAAGCCTAATATTGCAACCGGAGAGTTGAGAGTCCAGACTGGATGACTGCTGTGCCCTCTACTTGGGGCTTCAGCTGAAGACTGCTTGAAAGCTTCCGCTAGCGAAGGACGCAGCCGCTGGTGTTCTCAGGGTGTACACCCCTAAGCCCTCTGCGGCATAGCGTGCCCTGGCATCTAATTCATTTCTGGATACAGGTTAAGGTGAGAGGTTTCAATCTATAATTTCCTTTAGGACTTGACCCCTGTTCTTATATTATGTTTAAACGTATAGTGTAACCCTTGTCACTGGAGCAGCCTGCCAAAAATTCAGGATCTTGTATGTTGGTCCAGTTAGCAGGAGAAATTGGCAACGAGTCAGGTGTTACTTAGATGCAATCCTGTGTACTTAGGAAGAAGGCACAAAGTCCTGTTTCCCTGCACCCAGCAAGAATCAAATGGCAAGAGATGGTTTCTTTGCTCGCAGCTCCAGGACCCCTGTTAGCCAGCACTCAGCCCCAAAAGCTCTCTCTCTCAACTTTTTGCAGGGCCACGCTCCCACAGCTTGTTATGACAGTACCTGGTGCTTCCTTGTTGCCTTTTCTCTCTGCTTCTGTCCTCTGTTCACACACACACCTTCACAAAACAATAGCTAACACATATGTGCCTTTTGGTTTGGTGGTGACATATGTCTGTGTTTGGGGTGGAGACTGCTATTGTTTCAACTACCTAGTTATCTGACTTCTTAACAACTATCTTAAATGCAGAACAGTGGTTACCTTTCCCCCCCTCCCACACAATTTCGAAGAGGTTTAACCTGTCACAACCCATAACATTATAGTAGTGTCTAGAAGCCACAGCTGAAATCAGGGACCCATCATCACACATGTTGAATCCCTGGGAAAGGCAGGAGAAGAAACCAGGTATAGTTAGTCAGAAAAAACAGTAAGTATTGTTCAATCAAACTTTTGAAATAAATATATTTTTTATTCTAAATAGTTCATGGATTTTTTTTAATTCAAACAATTTCATAGATTCCCCCCCGCCCCCAATAACGACCCTTACACAACACAACTAATTTCTCCCTCTGCCTGTCCCCTCCAGTTTTTTGTTTGGTCTTGGTTTATAAAAATTAAACATTTTTCAGTAGGTGGCATTTTAGGTATTCATATTGTTTGTTGTAGAAAACTGAGGACTTTGTTGTTAAAGAAGTGGAAAAAACCAGACAGCTACAAAAACGTCTTGTCAATTTTTTTCTTTATAAAAGAGGCCAGTTTTAGGCAGAAAATCTCTTTCAAACAGAAAAATGTTTCTGCTCTAACATAGCCACACGTGAGGGTGGACTTTATTATGTGGCTACTGAAGATCACCATCTCATTTCACATAGATTACCAAGGAGCCATCAAAGGGTGACAACCTCCAATCATACCCAGAGACTACGAGAAGTATGGTTCTTCATAGCCCACTGCCAAACCAAACCGTCTAATCTCCTTAAAATGGCTTTTAAAACTAGAGGGGCACGGCCTACAGTTGTTCCATGTGTGGTATTTGAGCTCTGTGACATTGTCTGCTCTGTGGCCATTTTAAAGGTCATAATTTGGGATTAAGAAGCCAGGTATAAACCAGCCAGTTTCCGCCTCACTCCAAAGTGTTTACTGCGGAGGATGTTTTAAGACATTCTATAATCTGAGACACAGCCCTTTGCTAGCAGGGCAGATGTATCCTGGAGGCAGAGTCATAATTAAAATCTTGTTCTAACAATAGCTGATCGTATGTATTATTCATGCAACAAACCACAGCTGTGAGGGTTGCATTCGCTAGTGGTCCCACAGGTACAAGCTACCATTATTAATGAGACAGCTGGGAAGAAGAGAATCTGTTTTAAGGGCCTGATCCTGATTAGTGCTGGGACAGGCCAATGCACATTGCCATGGCATTTTAAACACTGGCTGGACTGCTGTATAAATCAGATTCAGTATTTAATATTCATTTCCAGAATGCCCCACGATTTATCTCCTGGGTTGCTCTCAGCCGTCTCCTGGAGATTTGTATGTAATTCCAAGAGACTGACGGGTAATCCTAGAGGGTTGCCAACCCTACTCCTGAAAGGGATTGAAAATGACCCCATAGGAAATAACGGGATGTTTCAGACCTAGCAGTAAATCCCTTGGGAGGGGGACAGAAGAAAATTCAGGAGGTGCGGTTGCAGAGTTTCTGCTAAGTGCTGCCTTTGGAAGTCAGAACGCCGAGATGTGCTATTTCACCTACGCACTCACACTCCTTATTGTCCTTAAATCCTTTAGTTGCTTGCATCAGCTGTGAATGAGGCCTGCAATCTCTTTCTAGGGTTAGATAGTTTATATTATCACTACGTCACTTTCATCCTGGCACCGTGAGTGGCAGGTATGGAACCAAAACAGGTACTAGGTGGGTAGCAGCTGTTTGCTACATGATCCTAAAGCAGCCTCTGCTAGAATTAATTCTCCATAGCCCAGTGAATCAATCTACTCTGCTGATGTTGCCCTCTAGGCTGGTGATCTCTGTGATGCAAGGGAGAGCAAAAGCACCAGTTAAATAACTGATGGGGACTCAGGTGCCCTGGGTTCAATTTCTGGCTCTGCCACTGCCTCCCTGTGAGACCCTAGACAAGTCATTGATTCTCTCTGGGCCTCAGTTCTCCACCAGTAAAATGGGGGTAATAATGCTTCTTTTCTTCCACCCTTTGTCTCTCTTATTATCTGCTTAGATTGTTAACTGTTTGGGTTGAGCTCTGTCACTTGTTATGGGTTTGTACAGCTCCTAGCACAATGGGGTCCTGTCTTTAATTAGTGCTTTATGGCATTATTGCAATGCAAAATCACAAGCATTTAAGGCCAGAAAGGATCTAGTCTGACCTCCTGGGCATCCCAGCTTCATCAGTTTCACCCAGTTACCCCGGCATTGAGCTCAGTCACTTGTGTTTGGCTAAAGCATCTTTTCCACTCTGGTGTCTGAAGAGAGAGAATCCCCCCTTTTCCTGGGAGCATGCTCCAATGGTTAATCGCCCTCAGTGGTAACAATTTGTGCTGTTCCAATTTCAATTTGTCTGGCTCCAGCATTCCAGGCACTGATTCTTGTCCTGACTTTCTCCACTAGATTATAGAGCCCTATAAGACCTGGTATTTCCTCCCTCTGAAGGTACTTATACAGAAACGTGACACCAGTCCACTGGGAACTGTACCGAGCTGTGTTAATCCGTATCAGCAAAATGAGGAGTCCTTGCGGCACCTCAGAGACTAAGAAATTTATTTGGGCCTAAACTAACATATTTATATAAATGTGTTAGTTTATGCCCAAATAAATGTATTAGTCTCTAAGGTGCCACAAGGACTCCTCGTTGTTTTTGCTGGACTGAGACGGTGCATTCGACCAAGGCCATGAGTTGTCAGAAGGAAACTGAGATGCCTGGAATGATCTTTGAGGTGAAGAGCTCCAACCTCCCACTCCAAACCCGTCCCCCCTAGGAACCTGCCCCGTGGGACTATGAGACTGCAGTTGGTTATGACGCTGTGCCGGTTAGGGGTGTCCATGAGTGTAACAAGCAGCTCCAAATATGCCACTTCCAAGGAGCGAGGCCTGGACGTGTCCTTCACAAACTCTGTGCAGCAAAGCAAGGCACAATCCCTGAGTCTCCAGCTGGGCTTGCTGGCTGCTGCAGGGCCTGGGTCGCCCTCCGCCCTGTGCCATTCAGATCTCTTTGGGGTCCAGAGGAGAGTGGCAATGTGGGGTGCCCCAGGCAGACCTCGGCCCTGTGCCATTCAGATCTCTTCGGGGTCCAGAGGAGAGTGGCAATGTGGGGTGCCCCAGGCAGACCTCGGCCCGCAGGCTGGGGGGGGAATGAAACGTTCGGGTCCCAGGGGAAGGCGAGCGGGACTCTGAGAGACGGAGCCATTTCGATCCACACGGGGAACGTCACGGTGAACAGGACGGGCCGGGTTCCCCCGTCAGCTCCCCCGGTTCGAATCCCCGCTCCCCGCAGCGGCAGGGGGGGGGGGGCTCGGGCCCCGCTTGCGTTGCCCGGCAGCGCCCCCTGGCGGCCGGTCGGCGGCGGCGCTGGCCCGGTGCCCGGAGGAGGAGCCGGCCCCGGGGTCAGTCGGCAGCCGCCAGCCGCCATGTCCTTCTGCGCCTTCTTCGGCGGGGAGGCCTTCCGGAGCCACTTCCAGCCCGGTAGGGGGAGTGGGGCGGTCATTGCCCATAGGGGGCCGGACTCCCCCTGCCCATAGGGGCGGCCATTGCTCACGGCGGCTGGGCTCCCCCTCTTCATAGGGGTGGCCATAGGGGTCGGGCTCCCCATGTCCATAGGGGCGGCCATTGCCCACAGGGGCCGGGCTTCTCCTCTCCATAGGGGGCCAGGCACCCCCTCTCCATAGGGGTGACCGTTGCCCATAGGGGCCGGGCTCCTCCAGTCCATAGGGGTGACCGTCTCCCCCAGTCCATAGGGGCCCTCTCCATAGGGGTGACCGTTGCCCATAGGGGCCAGGCTCCCCCTCTCCATAGGGGTGACCGTTGCCCATAGGGGCCAGGCTCCCCCTCTCCATAGGGGTGACCGTTGCCCATAGGGGCCGGGCTCCCCCTCTCCATAGGGGGCCAGGCTCCGCCAGTCCATAGGGGTGACCGTCTCCCCCAGTCCATAGGGGCCCTCTCCATAGGGGTGACCGTTGCCCATAGGGGCCAGGCTCCCCCTCTCCATAGGGGTGACCGTTGCCCATAGGGGCCAGGCTCCCCCTCTCCATAGGGGTGACCGTTGCCCATAGGGGCCAGGCTCCCCCTCTCCATAGGGGTGACCGTTGCCCATAGGGGCCGGGCTCCCCCTCTCCATAGGGGGCCAGGCTCCCCCAGTCCATAGGGGTGACCGTCTCCCCCAGAACATAGGGGCCAGGCTCCCCCTCTCCATAGGGGTGACCGTTGCCCATAGGGGCCGGGCTCCCCCCAGTCCATAGGGGCCAGGCTCCCCCTCTCCATAGGGGTGACCGTTGCCCATAGGGGCCAGGCTCCCCCTCTCCATAGGGGGTGGCCTTCAGCCAGTGGGGCTGGGCTGCTGGGGCTTGGAAGCAGCAGGAGCCCCTTTGCCAGCCCCCTCCTGGTAACACAGGGCCCCCGATCAGCTCAGCCGTGGGGCCGGGCTGTGAGCTCCCCCAGTCCCCGGTGGCCGCACAGAACCCCAGACCCGCTCTGCAGGGCGCTGCGCCCCCAGGCTCGTCCCCTCTCCTGGCGCAGTGTCTGCGCTGTGTCCTCCCCAATGCCAGCCAGGCCCCCGCGTCCCATGAATCCCCAGGCGGCGCCCAGTGCATGGGAGGGCAGGTCGCTCAGACTGCCCGGAGCCCGGCTGGGCTGGGCAATAGACTGAGCAGGACCTAGTGAGCAGGAGGTGGGTGTGGACCAGGGCTTAGCGTGGGCGTCTGTTCTGAGCTGTGCTTGGGCCAAAGGTGAATAAGGAACAGGCCAGTGTGTGTGTGACAGAGAGGACTCAGAACTGTGTCATACACCCTGTACTGCTTGTAGCTCAAGGGGATTCTCTTTGGTTCGCATGGCTGGGGCATGTGATTTTGTAGCAGAGGGATCTGAGATTTCATCCCTTGCCACCACCATGAAATCCTTAGTCATATCTTGGCCACTGGAAAGTGCCAGCAGGTGGTGGTAGGTTTGGCTAAGCGGTGTAGGTGACCCGTTGATGTACCCTGGCCTGAGTCCATGGTTAGCAGGGCTGTATTGTAAACCATCCTTTGACGTGATCTTCTCTGACGTTGAGCGCTGTCTGGGCAGGAGGATCCAGGCGTTACCAGTGCAGCCCACCCGCGACTGAATTTGCACAGTTAGCTGCCGCATTTTCTTAACCTGCCATTTCTCCTGTCTCCCTCCCCAGGCGTTTACGTCTGTTCCAAATGCGGTTACGAGCTGTTCTCCAGCAGAGCAAAATACCAGCACTCGTCTCCATGGCCGGCCTTCACTGAAACCATCCACGCCGACAGCGTGGCCAAGTACGAAGAGCGTCCGGGCGCCTTGAAGGTGCGGATGAAAACCCTGTAGAGACTAAAGCAGAAGCTTGACAGCTCTCCCTGCCTTGTCCCTGCTCAAGGGGCAGCGCCTGTGCCTGCTGCTCGCTGTCTGAATAGCAGCACAAAGGGAGCGCCCGTGGGCTGGCCCCGGTTCATTCGTTTTCCTCCCTTGCCTCTTCTAGGTGTCCTGCGGCAAATGCGGCCATGGGCTGGGCCATGAGTTCCTTGACGACGGGCCGAAGCGGGGGCAGTCTCGCTTCTGAATATTCAGTAGCTCGCTGAAGTTCATCTCTGCAGGTGAGGGCTGCACCTGGACAGTCCCTCTGGCTCGGGTCTGCCTGGTTTGGTTTCCAGGGGTTGAGCGAGGGCGTGTTTAAGAAGAATGGATTTGTCTAGTGTCCACATTTGGTGGCTCCATCTCCAAGGACCAGTCTTAAGGCTGCCCCCGCCCCTCCGGATCCCAAACACAGCTGAGGCATTGGAAATACCCTGGGAGCATTCCCGATTCCTCCTGGCAGGGAGTGAGGTGCCTTCATTTGTTTCCCTCTTTTTTCCACCTCTGTGAGTGAGAGTAGGGTGACCAGATGTCCCGATTTTATAGTGACAGCCCGATTTTGGGGTCTTTTTCTTATATGGGCTCCTATTACCCCCCCCGCTCCCGTCCTGATTTTTCACACTTGCTGTCTGGTCACCCTAAGCGAGAGCCACCATCTGGGGTCATGTCTGCTGTGGCAGAAAGTGCTTCAGGCTGACCTGATTAACGAATACTAGGAAACGTTCTTCCCTAGGTTAGGTCAGTGGGAGCAGGCGCTGAGCTGATAAAGTGATGAGGCTGCAGCGGTGTTGGTAAACTTGCTTGGGTGTGGTCCCACCGATCTTGCTCTTTGTGAGATCTGCATAGATTGGCCGCGTTCTGCTTTGTGTTCAGTTAGGGGGCAGCTGGGTTTTATTAGATCTTGGGTCATGGGCTCAGATAAACTGAGAAGCAACCCAGAGCCCTAAAGAAACCTTCCAGGCCTTTGATTTATTCATTTTCAAATCTAATGCTCCTCTGAACTTCCCGGGCCCGAAGCAGGCAGTGTTGCAGAGGATCCCTTCCAGCGAGTTTTCCAGTCCAGTGCTGCAGGTCCCCAAGGGGTTTGGAGAAGCAGCCGAACAGTTTGGGATGAATCCTTGTAAAGGAAGGACAGGGAAACGTGAGTCCACGTGAATGGGACTGGGAGTTGGCAGAAGAAGGCAAGGATATGTGATGTGGGTTTTAACCAGCTGTAGCTTTATTAGTCAAGTTACATCCAAAATTCTCATCGGGGGACAGCCCAGCATGGTCGCTCACACCCCATTGATACTTTGCCAATTGGTGGGGTCCCCCACCACAGGGGGAGCCAACCATCACACTAGGAGGGTTTGTGGGTGCCTCCACTTGCCCACTACCATCCCTTCCCTTTCTGGGGGTAGAGCAAAACCAGCACCACCGTCAAGCGCATTGGAGAGGCAGTCCCCTCGCGGTAGTGCCCCGTCCCCTGATTCACATTTTCCCGCAGGCCTCTATCCACCTTTCTGGATCTGGGGCCTAAATCAAGTTCCCGCGCTGCGCACCTGCCAACAGTGGCGACAACTAAACGACTCTCAGATACCTCCAGCTGTGCCCTCTGGGAGAGGGGAGAATCCCAGCCCCCTGGTTATCCCAACCTCTAGGTTTCACTACGAGGAAGGTGAAAAAACCAAACCAGCCTCGACCAAGCTGGTGGTCTGGGGAAAAATTCCTTCCCAGCCCCCAAATGGAGACTACACAACCCACTAAGACCTAGATAAGCGGGGCAGGGTGGGTTGGCTGCTGGAAATCAGCAATCAGGAAGTAGCCTTGTGCACTATCATGGCTCCAATCCTGCGAGACCTCAAACTGGTAATCTCATGAGCCCTCTCCCATCATGAGAGGCCCTAAAGCATACCCCTCACTCAGCTTGGGACCTTCACAGCTGGGTAACTCCTCCTGTCTCTCTGCCCCCTTCCAAAGTGGGTTAGAGACGTTAATGGTGTAAGTTCTATAAAAGCTTTGTTAGAGAGGTAAAGATGGCCCCCATTTTATAGATGGGGAAACTGAGAACCAGAGGGCTTGATCCTGCTGCCAGGGGAGTCCTGCAGACCAAGGATCAAGGTTCAGAAGGACTTGCCCAGGGGCACAGAGGACGCAAGAGTAGAGCCAGAAATAGAACCAAAATCTCTGCGCATTTGGCCCGACCTGCTAGTCACTGGACCACGAAACTTGTGAAATCCGAACTGTGTTCCTCAAAACGTCTGGTGTGTGATTAGCGAGGGATTCCAGAGGAGCGGTGTCAAAATGCTGACTCATTGGTTTTGTTTCCCCCTCTCAGACAAAGCAGAGCCGGACCTGAAGAAGTAAGCGGGCTGCTGGACTCACTCGCTGCTTATAGTGGACTCCTACAAGCTACCCATTGTTTCCTGTGATAACGGTTTGGGATCAAGTGCCTGAGTGTGCTAAATGAGAATCTAGTCAAACAAAGATCCTCCAGGCTTCTCCCGTCAGACATCTGCACTGAGTTCTGGGTGCTGGTTTGTTGGCTGGGAACATGGGGTGGGGAGAGCAGAAGGGAAAAGACACTGATCTCTGGTTGCCTTTGCTCTGTCGGGTGGGGTATCACTTCTGTATAGTGAATGTTGCACAGAACATGTGACATCTGCTTGGAACCTTCTGGTTGCAATCTTGGACATAATTAAGGTCCTACCAAGTTCACTGTCCATTTTGCTCAATTTCACGGTTATAGGATTTTAAAAATGGTAAATGTCATGATTTCAGAGATTGAAATCTGAAATGTCATGGTGTTGTAACTGTAGGTGTCCTGGCCCCAAAGAGGGTTGGCGGGGGTCACAAGGTTATTGTAGGGGGAGGGTCACGGTATTGCCACCCTGACTTATGCGACTTCAGAGCTCTCTGGCTACCCAGCTCTGACCACAGTGCAGAAATAAGGGTGGCAATACCGTGATCCCCCTACAATAACCCTGCAACCCTCCCCCCCTGAACTCCCTTTTGGGTTGGGATCCCCCATTTGAGAAACACTGGTTTGCCCCGTGAAATCTGTATAGTACAGGGTAAAAGTACACAAAAGACCAGATTTCACAGTCCACGACTTGTCCACTAAACACAGTGAATGGGGGGAAGCAAATGCTGTAACTCCTTCTCACCCATCAGACCCTTCCCCCAGCTCTCCCATGTCCCAAAACATCCCAGCTTCTGCCAGTACCAGCAACTGAATTCCTTCTCTCCTGTCCATTATAAGTAGCGTGAATGATGGGTGAAATCCTGGCCCTCTTGATGTCAAGAGGAGTTTTGCCATTGTCTTCAAAGGAGCCAACATTTCACCCTTTAATTCCAGAATGAAATACGGAGATAACGGGTGGAGATTCTGATCTCTTAGGCCCATGTCAATCTCGAGTTACTCCATTGAAATCAGTAGCGAGTGACACTGGATTTATCTGAGATTTGAATCTGGCCCAATTCTCACATGCTATTTTCTGGTGTGGGATCATGGTATGAATTGCCCTAGATTAAACCCTTTCAGGATGGTTAGGGTAAGGATGTTTGGATGATCCTTCCAGATAATGCTCTGGGTATTTTGTCAGTTTTGCACACGACAGAAATAATTTTAGAGATTGATTTTATTTTATTCTGCATTGGACCTGATTCTGATCTCGCCGTGCGCTGGTTTTATTAGTGTGTGACTCTACCGGCCTTAGCAGAGTTATTCTTGATGTACACCAGAGTAAGGGAGCTCAGAATTGGGCCCTTTCAGCAAATACTTGCATAACTCAGGCTTTGGAAATTAAGTGTGTAAATTACGTCTAGATAGTAAAGGGCTATTATATTTATTCCCCCTTGAACCAGCACCTTCATCCTCCCCTTCACCGCACTACCCACCTCCATTCCCTTGGGCTGGAATGTGCATATCTTCCTTCAGACCCTAGACCCTCCTTTGATCAGTCCACAGGGACACCAGTACAGATGCACACAGGGCTGCTTTCTCCTCCCTCAGACTCTTCGGCTATCTCCTTGGAGTGGCTCCATTCTGCTCTCAGTTGCGTTAGTGTAACCCTGGAGTAACTCCATGGGTGGCGGTGGATTTATGCCACCTTAAGATCCTGATCCTGCTGCCACTGAAGTGGGCAGCGAAACTTCCGCTGGCTTTGGAGGTGTAGGATCATCACTGACCCTAACTGAGATCAGAATCTGCCCCCCAGCTGGTCTGGTGCCGCTCCAAGTGCCATCTTGAATCTGCATAGGTGACTGTAGCGTGGTAGGAAGCCCCCTTTAACCACAGCAGCCCTCTTAGGGATCGGAAATTGGAGGCACACTGTATTATGATGGACTACAGCGCAATGGCGAACTGGGTCCACCCCCGGTGGGCAGAGGACTAAGGCACACTGATGGCAGTATTACGGTTCATCTGCACTGAGGGGCACTTTACAAGCTTTTCTCTGCCTGCATTTTGCCTGCTGAGATGCAGCCCAGGAGAGGAGGGGAGGTGACAGGGACACAGTACAAAGAATGTGACATCCCAGCTTAACACTGGGCCTTTGCTGCTGCTTTTGTATCTGCCTGTGTAACTGTCAACCTGATAATAAAGCATTGATTCATTGTCCCGGAGCAATAACTTGCTTTATGAAGGGTTCCTCATGTTGACCTCTGCAGGGAATAAATCCCAGTTTTCTGGATCTTCACTGTATTGAATGGCAGGATTAGGAGGGAAAAAGCAGATTTAATATAATTTTTGCCTGAGTGCCCAAAAATGTGCTAGACACGTCACAGCCACATGTCTGAGACCATAACCTCTTTGGGTCAGAGACCCTGTCTCCCTCTACATTTGTACAGTGCCTCTGGAGAATAAATAGCAAGTTTTGTATTGCTACCCATCAGAGTATCTGGGCTAATATTGACTTGACTTGCACTACCCAACACAGACACGAGGGGGTGCAGTTGCTATTCCAAATTTCTCCTTTGTCCAACCAGGCATGTGGATGTTTGTTTTTCACTGCAGAAGGAGTTGATTTACCCTGAGCATCCAGTTTAAAGTGACATTGCTGGTGAGCAGGGACCAAGCAAACTAGAACCGTCAGCTGGGAGCAAGGGCTGTAGTGGGACTGAGTGGATTCAATCATGAGAAGCAGTGATTTTAAAGGGAAGTAGGGAGTGTCTTGTAGCCCACCTGGCAATGGGCTTATATTGCCTAGTGCTGTGGGTGATACCGCAGCCCGGCAGGGGTGTGTGTCGTGCTAAAAGAACACGGAGTAACACACACTCCTTCCACAGAGAGCTTACGCACTCAAGTGCCGGGATCCTCAAACGTCACTGCCCTGCGACCCCCTTCTGACAACAAAAACGACTATCTGACCCACCCCCCAGGAGGGGGGATGAAAGCCAAAGCCTACCTGAGCCTAACCTAAGCCCTGCCACCCAAGGGTGAAGCCCTTCGGCCCTGGGTGGTGGGGCTCGGGCTTCAGCTTTGGCCCGCAAGTCTAACGCCAACCCTGGCGACCCCACTACAACAGGGTCTCAACCCACAGTTTGAGAACCGCTGCTCTAGTGCATAAGTAGGGCTGCAGATCTGGTCCAGGAGCATGTGGAGAGCAACATAGCAAGGATTTGTGCAAGCAGAAGCTTTTAAGGGGCAAATCCTGCCCTTCCCTCAATACGATGGACGTGTCAGACAGGCCTTTTGCAGGGTGCCTACAGTGTGTGTGGGGTGTGATGCAGGATTGTGCTCTGCGGGGATCTGACTAGGGCACTGTGGATAAGTGCGGGCTTAGCACCGGGGATGGTGGTGGATCCATGCATGCCCGGGCACATCCGTGGCCTAAACTCCCCATGACCCTGGGGCTGGAGCTGGCCCCCTCTCCCCCAAGGGCCCAGTGCCCCATCTCTCTCCCAAAGCTGCCAATTTAGAGTCCATCCCTTGAGCCCTAGTGCATGTGGTGGGACCCTCTGGAGTGAGCCCCTTGTCACCGGGGGTTGGGGGGTGCCGCTGCACCCAGTCGGAATGACAGTCCCCACCCTCTGGTCTTGACCCCGTGAGCACTTCTGCTAGGTGTGAGGTGGTTGTGATTCTGTGCAAATGTGAGCAGACGCTCCAGGGGGGTGCAGATGAGGGTCCGCGCTGGGCTGAACCCTCTGGGCAGTGGGGAGTCCCAGGCCCCGTGCGGCCCATTCAGTGAGAAGGGGGCAGCGAATGGGCTGAACAGTCAGGGACTTGGGCATGAACTTCTAACAAAGCGCAGAGCCCCCCTCCTGTTCCCAGGGTGCACAGCGGTGATGGCAGTCGTGCAGGGTCAGGTTTGGGCCCTCACGCCCTTTGGGATCCCTGCTGGCCCCCCGGCCAACACCTTCAAGAGTGGCTAGTGATTTTGGATACCCCGGGGGGGCCTGATTCTGAACAAGTCTTGAGCACCCACCAGCTGGAAACCAGGCCCCTTTGCAGTGTCTCATGTTGGGTAGTGCTTTACAAAGCTGCAGGTCTTTACCTCCGAACGCTGGTTTGGGCCTCTTCCGTGTGTCCTTGGAGATGGGTTGAGAACAGCTTCTTCCACAGCCACACTTGGAATTGCCGCTAATTCCCCGGTTTGTTCCCACGCCTCCGCCTCCATCCCCCGCCGCGCTGTCATCGACTCCCGGTGGGCTGATGAGATTTCAGTGCTTCCTTCAGTGCCCCCTGCAGCAAGATGGATCGTGCAGTGGTGCAGACAAGCCGCAGGCTAACGTCTGTCTCCTTCAATATCGTTTTCAGCCCTAACCCATCTCGTGCTATTTGAGAAGGAATTCTGGTTCCCTGGAGGATAGCCAGAGCGGGTGTAAAAGCCAGTGTGCTGGCCTGGAAGCTGGAGTGGCTGGACCATGTCTTGATGCAAAGGAAAAGACGACTCCAGCATTTCTCTCTCTCTTTTTTTGGTTACAGTTACATTTTTAAAAAATATACTGAAAATGATCTTTCCAAGGGGTTTCTTTGTTCTGCTATTGGAGCACTAAGAATCCCCCCCCTTCCTCTCTCTCGAGCTCATCTCACAGTAGGGGCTAGCTGGACTACACTTCAAACCATAGGAGATTCATCTGCCATTAACCCAGTTCATGCCCCCAAAGCAGCCCGGACCGGGGGTGCTCTCTAAGCAGTATGGTGACCGGTTCCAAAGTGGCATCTCAGCCCGTCTTCAGCCAAGACAGTGGGTGGAGGGAATTGTGTGGCTGGCAAACCCAGAGGAGGGGAAGAGCCAGAGGGGTAGGCCAGGCGCAGGGGGGAAAGCAGCGAGGGATAGGATAGTGGAGATGGCTGCTGAAGAGAGGGCCCCCTGAAGTGGAACCTGGAGTAGAGGGTGGGCCTGGGTCCCCCTACTCGCCACTTGGGAAGTGGCACAGACCAGGCAGTGGAGAGCAGACTGCCGAGGACAGTTTGCCCCCCAAGACTTGGATACCCTGGAAGAGGAGACGCATAGTGACCTGACCGTGTAGCCGTTCCTGCTTGGGCTGGAGCCTTGGGCTGGAGACCACCCCCACCCTTGCCAGGTTCACTAACCCGTCTGGCCATTGTTAGAGGCTTCCGCAGCCCTGTCCGGGATTCCCATTTTCTGCTATAACCTTTTCCAACTAGGTGACCAGATGTCCCAGTTTTATAGGGACGGTCCCGATTTTTGGGGGCTTTGTCTTATAGAGGTGTCTATTATCCCCCTCCCCCTGTGCCAGTTTTACACACTTGCCGTCTGGTCACCCTATTTCCAATCCTTGTTCTGCGAAGCACCTGATCGCCCTGTTACTGCTTATCATTGCCTATGATGGGCTCTGATGAGGCCTGCCCCCCTCCTCCATCATTAAATCCTTGGTTTGTTATTAAACGAATGACAATTCTGACTTCATAAGAATATTTTGCTTAGTTGAGCAAAAGAAGACTTGAATCAGCACTGTGAATTTAACAAGATAAAGGGCTCTGCGGACAGAAATCGAATTATGTTACCAGGCCTATGTAAACTTCGCTACTTGTTTAAAAAAGCATTACTTTCCTTCCCAATAGCCTCAGTCTGACCTTGGTTTTTTCCCCCCTTTTGCACGGCACAGAGTGGACATACCTCTTTGACCTCCAGAGAAATGGCTGGAGTGAGAAGTGGAAATGTCGGGGTGGAAGAGAGATTGACTCATTTTCTTAATAAGAAAAGAAAAGAAAAACTCCTATAAAATTACATTATATTAAAGAATGACCAGCGGACATTGGGAAGTTCTAATTATTGTTATTCCTTTAGTCAAGTTAATTGGATTAAAGTAGCAGGCTGACCCAAGATTACACTGGGCGCGCACACACACACACACACACACACACACACACACGCGCACACACACACACACACACACACACACACACACACACACACACACACACACACACACACACACTTTTTCTGCTTGAATGCAGAGGGCCAAATCCGCAGCTGGTATAAACCAGCACAGCTCCGTTACAGCTGAACCCTGTATTTGCACCAGCTGAGGATCTGGGCCAGAGACCCCCCCCTGCGGCTTCTGTACAGTCAGAGAACAGGTACTGAACCACACGGCCCTTGTGCCTGATCCAGTCTTTCTCCCCAGCAGCGGTAAAAGTGGGCTGAAAAATGTGCCTATGGGTGGGGTCTGTCACAATCTGGGGGTAGGAGTTTTGGTAAGACTGCTTCAAGTGTGTCCCGAGAGAACCAGCTTGATTAATTATTTTTTTTGGCTGCCTGCGGCCCCGGCAATCTCCCCCCTTCAAGCACCGCCCCCCCCTCTTCATTTCTACCCTTCAGTCAAAGTTTTGTTTGCTCGTGCCTCCCCTCCCCACTGGGATTTCAGAGGAAGATCTTTACGGTTCTGCCCTTATTTGCGTTACCAGATAGGAGAGAAGATGTAAAAGCCAGCGTGGAAATCTCACATCACGGTTTTACCTCTCAGCAGCTGTCTGAACTGGAGACACTACCTACTGCGTGATGGACCAGGAGTTCTTTAAGAGTGAACGAGGCTGATAGGAAACAGCTGGCTCACAATCAGCATCCCTGATGACATTCCAAGAGCCACCTGTGGCGAGCGGTTTGGTATCATTAACCCCTTCTGGGGGCTCAAGCCCAAAAATGGTGATACCCCAAGTCTTGAAGTCCCCAGACAGCTAAAAATAAAATAATAATAAAAAATCTTGAAGTCCCCAGACAGCTGTTACATCCTGGCCTCTACCCAATGGCTGCTGAAACGGGCAGGGCTGAGAAGTTACTAGAGCGATAGCCCAGCCATGGCACCACCCGCGAGAGCTCTGATTGGAGTATCGCCCGGCTCCATTGATATCGGGGGGGATAAGAAGTTAGTTTTAAGGATTTTTATGGGAAGCTTAATTTGTGGTGCAGTGTCACTCCAACCAGAATCACGGTCCCATTATTCGAGGTGCTGTTTGGACATAGAGCAAGGCACAGCCCCTTCCCGCAGAAGAACAGGAACACACGCAGAGATGAATGCCTCTGACGAGAAGAGGTGGTGTTGATTTAGATCGATACGTTATACGGTATCCATCCAGCTTTATTGTGGATTTACACCAGCATTGGGGAGATCAGGATTTGGATTATTGTTAGTGTTTTGTACTGAGGAGCGTTGCCTCTTTTCCCTGCCTGTGGTGCGAGTAAATGGTTTAAACATGCGTGTACCTACAGCTCTCAGGACAAAGAAATACATTGTTCACAAGACACCCAACCCCACCATTTTGGACCCTCTCCTCCTGTTTGGAAGGTAATTGCTCATCCTCGATGAGAAGCTTGCTAAGACTTCTGTTGCTGTAACATGCTGTTTTCCTTGAATAGAGGCCTTGTCATGAAGTCTAGTCTCTCTCAGGGTTGAGATAATTCACAGCGATCCGACAATCACTCTGTGCATGTATGGAAGTGTTATTGATCAAGTCACTCCCAGCACCAGGGTTTTTTGAATGCATCTGACCTCTAGTTTGGGTCTTTTACTAAAGGCACAAGGTCAAAGGGCACAATTCTAACTATCTTGATCTTACAACTGTGGAGGTCTAAAGTTTCCTCAAGTTTAACCTTCCTGCCAAAGCCACACAGAACTGCCTCTTCATTACATCTGCAAATTGTCAGAAGGAGTGTTACATCAAATTAGCACCAGACACTTGTCTTCCAAGTTGCTTGCTTTGAGCGGCGGCGTGATGGGCCGACTTTGAAAACCGGGTCAGGTGTGAGAGTCCAAACCAGGAGGGTCAGATACAACTATCCGAGGTTGGTGCCGCAGTTCCATTCTTGGGAGACAAGGTCTCATAAACTAGCTGGCCGCTCCAAGACAACTCTGGTCAGAGAGACAGATCCTGAGTGACTCTGGTTTCCACCAGCCGAGGGTGTGGTTCAGAGACTTGACTGCCATTGGCTGTCTAAGGAGAGACTATTTCAGTTGAACTGCTGGGCAATCCTCTCCCCCTCGGATCTGCAGTTGTTTTGCCCTGGAGCTGACAGTCCCCACCACGGACCAGGGAGCAGACTTCTGTCCTGTATGTTCCGTTTCAAAGCTGGGTTAATCCTGAGCTCCTGCTGTGGTTGAGGGCACTGGCCCCTTCCCAGGTGTGGACAGGGACTGTGTATGTTCCAGCTCACAAGTCTGTAGCGCTGTGATGTGCTAACAATGCCCCGTGCGTAGGACTGCGGCTGCACTCTGTGTTTTGTTTAGAGCATTGTACCCACAAAACGGAGCATTGACAGGGCAGGAAAGGCTCCCCCCACTGCCCATCCCTACGTTGGTCGGAGCCGGCACTGTCAGGGGACCTCAGTCTCCGGGGCCCATTCAGTCCTGGGCCTCTCACTTCCACAAGAAGGGTTTTCTTAGTGCCGGCTGGGGTGGTGGCTTTTGTGATGGAGGGCCTGTGTCCAGGAGGAGCTGGACTGAACTCACATGTTCATGGCTACATCAGGCCTTCACAAGCGCAGGTCTGTCAGTCGGATGTGAAGTCATACTGTAACCCATTGGTCAGCCTGTGTCCGGTACCCCTCTCTCTGCCTGATCTATGAGGGAGGTGAGTCTGTTACACCCCTCAGTCACAGAGCCAGGCTCTTTAGCTCTCAGCACAGTAAGTTCCTGGTTCAGTCCCCAGCGTCGACCAAGATGGCAGCTGCCACAGTGGGACACGCCAGTGTAAATCCAGGGGGAAGCCATGGAGGTCAGTGGAATTATACCGGGGAAGCTGATATTAGAATCCATCCTCACTGCCTCCCTCGGAATTTACCGCGCCCCTCCGACGTGATACAATATCACCGACGCTGCCCTGCAGATGGAGAGCGCAGTCCCAGTGCTAGGGAGCTGGCTTCAGTGGGGGCCGTGTTGTGGGAAGGAGGAGAAGCTGTGGAGCAGCAGGAATCCACCCAGCCGACCCTTCTCCGGGGCAGTCCCGCGGCGCGCACTGTGGTGTTAGCTCAGCTTCGTTGCCTGGGGAGGACTTAAACGCTGCTCTCACCTCCCCTGTGATGGAGTGCCTGGCATGGGAGGCCGCACTGGCCTAGTTCAGTTTTTGGATGCTCGTGACCGTGGGCTCATAGAAATGGGTGGAGGGCAAGAAGGTTCTCTTTATCCCACCCATCTAGGGTTATCCCACTCTCTGGCCATGTATTAGCTATGTAAGAAGTATCCCACCAAGAATTAAAGTTGCTCCTTGAGAATTAAACTGTGCTGCTAAAATATTTACCCACCTTTCCTTTCCTAGTGGCAGTCCTGTCTCCCTGGAGAGTGGAATTTCATGCAACTCCACAATTGCTAAGTATTTTTTTGCCCTGCATATCAACCCTGCTGGTCCATTTCATAAAACAGATTTGATGCAATTTACGTAATCTAATTCTCAGGCTTTTAGAATCGTCATTGTGTTTAAAAAGAATTGCTTTAATTACATCTTGGGCTGTGACAACTCAGCAAGGGGCTGTAGCTATTTTTTTGTCAATTGCATACAATAAAATTAGATTTAAAAAACCCTTCTGATTTTACTGACATGCAGAAAAGAAGTTTAATTAGATGAAAGTCACCTTCCTATCAGAACTCCCATTCCCAATCCTTCCGAGAGCACACCTGTCAATAGAGAGAATCCAAAAACATCTGGAGAAAATTAAAGGCTTATTCCACCACAGTCTCTGATAATAACTTCATCTATCTTTATTCCTGGCTGTATCACTCCCAGCAGAATTCATGCACCTAATGGGAATGGATAGGTGACCCATTTCACCAAGTTTGCTTAATCCAAGCGAATCTCTTAAAGCCGTGAGGTGTTGACATTTGTTTTCAGTTTGTGGTGCATGTTAATGAGGGAGATAATGACTGGAAACATTCACAGCTAGTCTGAGCTTGCTGGAAAAATGTTTAGCCCAAGAAAAATTTAAATCATTTTTTTCCCGGCAGCTGAGATCTAAATTTTTAAGCAATTAGTGAGGAGTTATGTGTTAATCAGTCATACTTACACACATCTCTCTCCTAATAATATTCTTCATTTTGTTATATAAAAATATATGCCCATTTTGACACCCGTTTTCTCTATTTGAAGCAACTGATTTCACTCTGAGAATTATCATAGAACCATAGAGTATCAGGGTTGGAAGGGACCTCATGAGGTCATTGTGGTGTTTTAGATGCTGCTTGTAATTTTTCGGACTGGGGGGCTGTAGGACAGGATACAGGAAGGAGGGGGGAGGAGTTGATCTGGATCCAGACAGTAAAAGCAATTGGAGGCTCACCTGGGCTTTGCAGAAAGGGTGCAGGTGGGTTCAGAGGCAGAAGGTCCGTCCTGGTCGCCAAAATGTTGTATCAAGCAGGCAAGGTACTAACAAACTTTAACAGACTTTATTTAACAACAGTGCAACCTCTTTACAGAGCTGCTGCTGCACCCCTCTGTAGCTCTAACTCAGGCTTGGCTCAACTCCTCCCCCCTCCTTCCTCTTTCCTGTCGTACAGCCCCCCAGTCCTAATAATTACAAGCAGCATCTAAAACACCACAGTCATCTAGTCCAACCCCCTGCTCAAAGGAGGACCAATCCCCAACTAAATCATAGCAGACTGTATTTTACTTGAGTGGATCCAGCATTAGCTGCTCAAGATTTCCACACGCCCCTTTCTTTTTTGTGATCATCCCTCCTCGCTCTTTATTGGCGTGCGCTGATGATGTTGCGCCGGTTGCTTGTACTCATGTCTACTCGGAGTCCAGCTGTTGATAGCTCACCCTTGTACAAAGCTCAACACTCAAGAAAGAATGCTGCTTGCCCCAGTGGGGCCTATGCTGCTTTCAAGCAGGGGTCAGCCCCTCCAGTGCAAATAGCCGTTTTTCTTGCCCATAGTCAGTCGGGGTTTAGCACAGGGCCAGCTGCCTTGGCTGGTTGTTGATTGCTGGAATCAAAGACAAATTCCCAAAGAAGTCAAGACCACGGTTGATGGGAATAAATTGGTGATGAATTTGTGATGAATTCAGCCCCTTTTCCGTTGGGGAATTATTCACAAATGGATCCTGATTTTCTCTGAATGGGTTTGTTAATCTGCCAAATGGTGTGAACGGGACTAGGGCAAAGAACTTCTGTGCACAACCTCTTCTGATAAGCTCTGCAATGTGACAGTCTGCAGCAGTGGGGCTGTCTCTACTTTCTTCCTTCCTACCATCCATTTCTGTAGAACAAATGACCTTACCTATGCCGCTGGAGAGTGACCACTTGTATAATTAGGCAGGCCAAAAAATAATTTGACGAGCAAGTGGCAAAAGACTCAGAAACTAACAGCAGTGTTTTTTGAAGTACATCAGAAGCAGGAAGGCCTCCAAACAATAATGGGGCCCCTGGATGAACAAGCTGCTAAAGGATTAGTCAAGGAAGACAAGGCCATTGTGGAGAAGCTAAATGAATTCTTTGCATTGGTCTTCACTGCAGAGGATGTGAGGAAGATTCCCACACCTGAGCCATTCCTTTTAGGTGACATCTGAGAAACTGTCCCACATTGAGGCGTCAATAGAGGAGGTTTTGGAACAAATCAATAAATTTGTTCCAAAACCTAAAAGGAACAAACCTAAACAGTAATAAGTCACCAGGACCCAGTGGTATTCACTCAAGAGTTCTAAAGAAACTCAAATATGAAATTGCAGAACTACTAACTGTGGATTGCCACGGACTCGCAGGGGCGAGGAAAAATTGCAAGCCTGTTATTTACCAGGTTGCACGTGGCAATAAACTATATGGGTAAGAGACGCAAGGGGAGTGTGGGTCAGGACGTGAGCTGCAGATGCGCACACACACACACATACACACAACTAAAATAAATCAATTTAAAGTTTTACTGGGGATAATTACAAGGGGTAAGGGAGCAGTTTTTGATTAGCTAATAGACTTAATGAAACTTAAAACACACAATGACTAAAATACCTACTAACAATATTTACAAACAAAGATGCAGCATTTAGTAATAATTGATACTTACAAATACAAACCAACGCATAACACGACCGGTAAACGTATAAGCTCTATTTGAAAACACGTGAGCTGAGAGAGAGGCTTCGACTTGATCAGGCTCGGTTACGTGGGGTACACGGGATACACGGATACACGGGATTCGTTTTCCTCTCTCTGTCTGCACATGGCAGGCAGAAACATAAGTACCAACTATGACATCACAAAAGTGTCATAGGGGACAGGGCCCAAAACTTGTTTCTGTTCGCTTCTGATTGGCACAAGCAAAGTTTACACCAAGTAGGGGAGCAGGCGCCTTAAAGTCTGGCTTCGCCCCCAAAAGGGGAGGAAATGCATATTGTTATAGAATGCACACAAAACTGAATGACAAAAGACGAGGCCAGGGCAGGAGCAGGTGACCCAAAGTCTGGTTTCACCCCCAAAAGGTGAGAAAACGCACATTGTTATAGAATGTGTGCAAACCTGAATGACAAAAGACGAGGCCAGGGCAATACCAGGATGGGCAAGTGTTACAGGATGCAGACAGAAACTCATCAGAACACTAACTATGGTACGTAACCTAAAACTTAAATCAGTCTTGGTACCAGATGACTGGAAGGTAGCTAATGTAATATTGATTTTTTTAAAAAAGATTCCAGCGGTGATCCTGGCAGATACAGGCCAGTAAACCAAACTTAGTTACCTATAACATCTGTAAAATCATGACAGGTGTGGAGAAAGTGAATAAGGAAGTGTTATTTATCCCTTCACATAACACAAGAACCAGGGCTCACCTGATGAAATTTATAGGCAGCAGGTTTAAAACAAATGAACCTTCTTCACACAATGCACAGTCAACCTGTGGAACTCACTTCCAGGGGATATTGTGAAAGCCAGAAGTATAAGTGAGCTCAAAAAAGAATTAGATAAGCTCATGGAGAACAGATCCATCAACAGACTGGCACCTGAGCTAGAGAGATTAAAGTTTTTATTAGCCAAGATAGTCAGGAATGCACCTCCATACTCTGAGTGTCCCTGAACCACTGACTGACAGATGCTGGGGGGCTAGATGGTAGGGGATGGATCACTCAAAAACTACTTTGTTCTGTTCATTCCCTCTGAAGCACCCTGGCATTGGCCTCTGTCGGAAGACAGGGTACTGGGCTAGAAGGACCATTGGTCTGACCCAGTGTGACCGGTCCCATGTTCTTATTGTGACAAAATTCCTCCTTTGCCTTGGTGGGTCCTGCACTTCTTGGCGGATTTGCTCATCTCAGAGCAGCCCTCGGTTTGGTCACTTTTGTGGCTCAAACCTGCTGTTCACTCAGCTAACCTCATGACTGGGCAGCCTGGGGAAAAGGAAGAAGAACAATCCCCGCAGCCTCTGCTGATCCACAGTCCAAGTCAACTCCTATTGTATCCAATAGGGGGGCAGGAGATGGGGGGAACCCAGGCCTGCCCTTTACTCCGGGTTCCAACCCAGGGCCCTGTGGATCACAGCTGTCTACAGTGTTTCTTGTAACACCGGTGTGACAGCTTCAACTCCCTGAGCTACTGCCCCATGGCCTCCTCCCAACACTCTGTATCCTCAGCACAGGACCTTCCTCCTGATGCCAGATAGCGGTTGTACTCCATCCTCCAGCAGTACACCCTCTCACTCTCAGCTCCTTGCACACCTCTTGCTCCTAGCTCCTCACAGGCACACACCTCATTCACTGAAGTGCGGTCCTTTTTAAAACCAGGTGCCCTGATTAGCCTGCCTGTCCTAATTGCTTCTAGTAGCTTCTGAATTGGCTCCAGGTGTCCTAATTAGCCGGCCTGCCTTACATTTCTTCCAGCAACTTCCTGTTCTGGAACAGTCCATCATCTTACTCAGGGAAGAGGGACCGGCTTAATCTGGGGCTAATATATCTACCTTCTGTCACTCTCCTGTAGCCATCTGGCCTGACCCTGTCACATAATATAAAGGGAAGCTCATTGAGGTGTGAGGAAGGTAAGTGCTCAGCAATGCTTCCACGACTGCACTCACAGAACCCCCAATCGCAGCAGGAGCTTTTGTCCGCATCACGTGGAAAAGAGATCCGGGGCAAAAATTTCACAAGTTCCTAAGGGACGTTCAATGAGCCCCAGAGGCTCTCTCCACTGCAATTCTAGGGTGAGGTTGTTGCTTGTCGTAGATCTACCTGAGCTAGCTTTGAGCTCACTGTTGAATAATAAAAGAATATTCTTCCCTTCAGACCCCCTGAATCCATGAAGCTGGGAGGCACCAGTTGCTGCCAACTCTTTAAGCTTCCAGTCGCTCCCCGCTGAGGAGAGGTTTCCTGGAAAATCCCGCAAAGGGACTCCCATGGAATTTTCTGGTGCTTTCTCAGGGTTTTTCCAAAGGAACTGGCTGTTTGGATTTTGATGCCACGGCATTTTCACTTCCCTCTGTATATACCTTAGGGACATATTATCATGTCATGTCTTCTTTATGGCACCAGTGAAATCACACTCAGTATATTACAAATAGGGCCTTTTGTCGTGCGACCAGGTTTTTGAGGTTGGATCTGTTAGCTACACTGTTTTGCATCAACAGCTGGTCTATTTAGCTTGTGTCTGCCTAAGATTCATTGAAGTTCAGGTGAGTAACCTTTTGCATAGTGTGGAGAGCATCTGTAGTTGCTGTCCTTAGGTGATGGGACTCAGACGGACTGTGCTCATCTGCATATGTTAACAAAGCACGGAGCTCAGAGCAATGTGCTTTCTTGTCTCTTTGGGGGGGTCTCCTCCCCAGTTATTATGGACGCGTCCTGACTTGAAAAGCTCTGTGCCCTCCGTGCTGTCGGGGAGGTACTTTTCTTTCTATTGAACTTCATAGGGGCACTCTTTTAAGTAATACACTTTACTGTCTACAATAATGATTTGTTGCTTGTAAAACCACCGTGATTAACTATGGTTTAGCCTCCTAGTTTCATGTCTTATCATGTTTCATCTCCCACAAAAGACATTTACAGTCTATTTTCAACTTCAAAGTGAATGCTTTCTGCGTGAACATTAAGGAAGGCAAATATTTAAACAGAACCTGTATGGTATTGGCCTCTCTTGATGTTCCCTGCTGAGTGAGGATTGATGTCTGCCTCAAAAGGCAGGTTTTTCCTATTGTTTTATCATCAGTGATTAATATTGTATGCTTCCAGTGTTATATATTTGCTGGTTGGCACAGGGCTATCCTGTGCTCTCTCCATGTCTTACACGTCTAGCCTTTATGCGATCCAATAGAGGAAGTGTGACTCTTGGCTGGCTGCCCTGATCTTATTGAAACCACATGCCTGCGTTTTTTGGAATTAAGCTCATCTGGATGGCATTAAGACGGGTGGCATGTTTTTCTTCTCTGCTAGTATCTATCGACTGTCATTTTTATTGATGCTTCCTGGCACACATGCTACGAAGACACAATTCTGCTGGGATCACGCATTTTCATTTCGTTTTCCCCCCCGCAGCCCTCGTCTTTTATAGCGGTTATTAGCGAGGCTGTTTAATAACGTCCTGACGAAGTCTTGCACTGGTGTAGCAGCTTCCATCCTGAAGGGATCTTTAGAGAAGGCCACCTCTTCAGCTAGTGTACACCAGCAAGCCTTCCGTCAGGGGTGTGCAGGCTCTGGATGAAGTTCAGACAGGACCGTCTTGCAGTGTGACTCCCCTCCGGGCACATTCTCACTAAGGCATGCCTCCCTGGCTTCAGTGCCTCCTGGGTCTGACCTCGGGGCAGTCATCCCTGCCCGGTTCACGCCATGAGCTCCCCGCAGTGCGTCCACCTGAATGGGACACCTGGGGAAGCCTTATGCCCCCCCCCCAAGGGGCCATGCACCCCCAGCTTAGAAGTCGGCAGTGACTCTCAGCCAGCGTTGTAAAATGATTTATTAGTCGGCTGGAACGTGGCATAGAACAGGTCTTGGTGGCACAGGAAGTAGGAAGATTCAGCAAAGTCCATCTGGTGGGGAGCGGGGGAGGGGGGGGGAGGCGTGGATCCAGAGCCCTGGGCTCTGCACCCGAGTCCCAAACCAGGAGACTGACTAGCTTCCAGTAGCCCATCCTCCAGCATGTCCGGTGGCCCCTCCTCTGTCCTTTCTTTGTCTCTTTCCCAGGCAAACTGGTCACCTGGTCTCCACCTCTCTCTTTGTTCTGCAACTCCTTCAGCTGGCTCCTTACAGAGGATGGGCCCCAGACATTGGTTGCCAGGGTACAGAATGTCTGGCCATTGTATGGGCCCATGGATCTAGATGGCACTCACACCTGCCCCCTAAGGTCTCGGCAATGATCTCTCACCCTTGTCCCATCACCTAGATACATGTACAATACATAGGGGAAACTGAGGCACACACCGTATTCATGCAACACATTAAGAAAATTCCCACTTCGTCACGTCCACATCTATTTGAATGGAGCTATGCCAATTTTCACCCGCTAAGGATCAACGTTAGTCTGATCGGGAGTTGGGCTCGGAGGCAGGGTCTATTTTTATAACTAGAAGTAGGATTTGATTGTTAAAGGCAGAGGTCTTAATTCTGCTAGCAGTCACACCAGTTTTACACCCATGTAATTGCTTTTGGCTTAAGTGGAGTCACTCCTGATTTACACCCTTGTGAGGTCTGAATCAGGCCTCGCTGGACGATTCTGAGGAAATATAGTAGGCAAATCCTCCTGACATTTAAGAGCATGAGCTGAGCCTTTCAGTGTGATCCATGCAAGGCCAGATTTATAACGGTGGGGAGCTGAGAACACGGGTGGCCCCTGAGGCCGTTATGATGTTTATGGAATAACAGCCCTGCTAGAGATAGAAACGACCTATGAAGATAGAAGTGGCCTCTACAGTTTCCTGCAGTGCACGATCCAGTGCTCTGTCCACCTCAGTGAGAGATGCCCCACCCCTTGTCCTTGGAGAGTCCTCTCCACAGTCTAACAGAGCTCACTCGGGAGATATTCCCCCTATATTCACCCTTAACGTCACGCTCTCAGAATCATTCTATTTCTCCCAGTCCAGGGCGGACACCTACTTAAAGCCTCCTAAACACTAGGGTGTGATCCTGCCCTCATTAGACGGGGAAAACGCCCCATCCGCTGCAATGAGGCAGGACAGGCTACTAGTCCTTCTCCGGGGCTGGTGTTTTCACCCTTCAAGCACTTACCTCCATGGCTCATGCTCCTCCCATTCGAACGGGTCACGGTTCCTATCCCCTGTTTTATGACAGGTGCCGTAATGAGGCTGCAGGCCTGGGATTGTGAGAGAACTTAGCAAGCAGGACAAGTGACGCTGTGGAATTCGATTGCTAAAGGAGTCAGCCTGCCCACGGCATTCTAGCTGATGGTCCACCTGGAGCAAAGCATTTCTTTCATTCGCTGACAGGTTTTCTTTCAGGGACAGCTTTAGGTATAAGAGCGGGACAGCTCACAGAGATGGGAATTGCAATGGATCACAGGAAGGATGGAAAATGTTACTGTATTATCTGTAGAGTTTCCAAGACTAAAAGGACCATTATGATCATTTAGTCTGACCTCCTTCATAACCCAGTTCATAGAATTTCACCCAGGGACTCGTAGGAGATGGAAGACCCAATGATAGGACAATAGAGAGAGGGTCTGGGGATAACAGGGATGGATAACAAGGGATAATATAGTCCTTGTGATTTCTGCAAAGACCAAGAGCTAGAAGCTATTTATCTTCTGAAGTGGATTCAGCTAAATCACAAGAAAGACATTTTTATTCCAGAATAAGTGTATCCACATGGGAACGGTTGCAGAAGAGCTTATTCTGCAATAGCGATTCCAGTTAATTTCCTCGTGTAGACAAGCCCTAACTTGATAAAGAGATTTTCTTGTGACCACTTCCCCATCCATTCATAACCAGTTGGCTCCAACCTCTTCCATTCATGACCACCTAGCTTCACCTCTGAGCCCATTCACAGTCATGTGTTCCACATCTCCATGTCCCCAGTGGCCATTGAATAAAGCCCATAGTAGTTGCTTATGTGGAAAAACAATATTAGGAAAGCACCAAATACATTTTTAGCTTCTTTCAATGCAATTTATCAGCTGAAAATAAGGAGGAGGAACCAGTCCCATATGACCAGCCAGTGAGCCATGGAGCACCACTGAAGAACAGTTACTCTAAAGCATCCTGACAGAGAGTCCTGTGGCACCTTAAAGACTAACTAAAGCAGGGGTCTCAAACTCAAATGACACGAGGGCCGCATGAGGACTAGTGCACTGGCTCGAGGGCCGCACCACTGACAGACACACACACCCTCGCTGCCCCGGCTCTGCCCCCACTCCACCCCTTCCATGAGGACTAGTGCACTGGCCCGAGGGCCACACCACTGACACACACCCCGCCCTTGCTGCCCCGGCTCCGCCCCCACTCTACCCCTTCCAAGAAGTCCCACCCCTGCCCCACCTCCTCCTCTGAGCACGCAGCTCCCCATTCCCTCCTGGAAAGCGCTAGGCACCACCAACAGCTGTTTGGCAAACAAAGCAAGAGCAATCTAGGAAGTCCAGAGCTAGAAACACACGCGGCCCAGCCAGGCAGCAGAGAAGCCTCCACTTCTGGCCCCTCCGTCCTGCAAACTGCTATGGGGGGGGGGGGGGCGCGCCAGGAAGCTTGGTGGGCCGCAGGGAAGGGCTTTGCGGGCCGCATGTGGCCCCCGGGCTGCATGTTTGAGACCCCTGAACTAAAGTATTGGAGCATAAGCTTACGTGGGCTAGTACCCACTTCGTCGGATGCATGTCTAAAGCATCCTGTTCACCCTCTCTTTCTGCACCTCCATGAGGCCCTGGTGCTGCTCAGCACTTAAAAGCCACCAAAATACTGCTTGAGAGGCAGGTGGAACTAGATGGTTGTTATTATTACATTCTGCCCATTCAGTGAAGTGAGGTGGATTAATTTGGTTAGACACCTCTTGATATTCAACAAGACAAGCTGCCTGTTTGAACCATCAGCCGGAGCATTACAGCAGGCGGAAAAAGGCTTTCTCCCTCCCCAGTGAGGGACCAGGGTGAGACTCAGAATTCAGAATGTGGCTTGGCTGCTGGGGACGTGATAGAATCATAGACATTAGAGAAAAGACCTACTGCTGCTATTTATTTGTATACGATCGCACCCACTATGTGCTTCCCAGACAGACCAGGAGGGACAGTCTTGGCCCATTAGGTCACCTTGTCCATTCCCTCCTCCCGTTGACCTCACATGGATGCAGGATTATTCCCTGTAATGAATTCACGCGTGCTTTGCCCAGCCAAGCAATGGAACTCTGACTCCTCCCAGTGGGAGATTATTCTACAGTTGATCTCACTTTTAGGAGAGTTTTTCCCTCCCCTCTCTTCAGCCTAAAGTTTTCCCCCTCAGTTTCATCTTTGGATCACATCCTAGGTGTTCACACTCATTAAATACACATTGCTTTCTGTCTCAGACTCAGACGATTGTACTAGAATAACTTTGTGGAACAACACATAGTATAATCTGGGTCCGGTATTTAACAAATCAGAATATAACATGTCTTTAAAGGAAGAACTTTCAACCTAATCCGCTGCTGGATCCCCTTGAGTGGAAAGAGGAAAAAATGCCTTTTTTTCCATCAGACTTGCAAACATTAACATTTACATAGTCGCTGCTCTTTCTTAAAGCACAATCAAGCTGTTAGCAAAACCATCGGACTTCAAATTTCCAGGTCAAATTTGTCAATGCAGGATGAAAATAGCCCAGAAACAAATCTTTTGCTTTGAACATGATGACATGCTGGTATATATTTGTCTGAATGCAAAACATATTAGGCCACGAACTACAAGGGCTGGCTCTGCTTATCATCTAGTTTAGATTTAATATAATTCAATTAAAATGAGCAGTAAATATAGCTCGTTTTAATTTAGACGGAGGAGTTAGCTATGGCTCTAGCCTTTAATTTCAGGAGTAGAAAAGCTGCAGGCAATCTGCCAGAAATCTCGCTATGCCTTCATGTTCTCCAGGTTCCCCTGATCTTACCCTAGATGCTCAACTTGCAGGCTACGGTACAGACCACCCCCTAGTCAAGATGTTCAGTGCATTGAGTCACGATCTGCTTGTCTTAAAAATTAAGCAGGCCACTTATTGAAGCGGCCTCGTGGAGGGTTCTGCAAAAAAAGTTTTTTATATGACACCGTTGTTAGAATGGAATGTAAAACAGGGATTGGAACGATCCCAGGACTGAATAAATGGATACAGTTTATTTAAAGAGGAAAAGATCCCACGATGAGAGAACCTGGATATATCTGTGGCTTGAAAATTCTATTACATCATAAAGATGTTTCTTTTTTTAAAAGTTTGCCTCTTTTATGTTTCAGACATAGATATCTATATGGATATCAATATATCTAGATATATAATTTTCTCTTCACCATACTGAAGTGGTGTTGGGCCCAGATCTTTAAAGGTGTTTAGGTGCCTAATTCCCATTGAAATCAATGTACATTGAACATTGTTTTCACATTCCAGAATCCGATTTTCATTACTGATCTGACCTTGAGCAAGGGACTTTTCAGGATTCTCTGCCCCTTGAAGTCTTTAAACCATGATTTGAGGACTCAGACATAGGTGAGAGTTTTATTACAGGAGTGGGTGGGTGAGATTCCGTGGCCTGCATTGTGCAGGAGGTCAGACTAGAATGATGATCATAATGGTCCCTTCTGACCTTAAAGTCTATGAGGACACAGACTTCTCTATGGGCTTGACCAATGCCTGTCAAATTCTTCACAGAAGTTGATCTTTTGCTTGAACTTACTGCAGACCAATATGGCGGTTAGTGCTTGTTTCTGTAGTAAATTTGTCTCTGTGTGGAGGGATTACTAGCCCCTGAAGCAACATTAGGTCCACAGGTCCTTATTCATTCTTCTAATGTGGCTGCATGTGGGCACTCTTTCATCTACCACCAATGGGATGCGCTTGGTAGCATCAGATTCCCACTTCTCTGCTATTGTAAAATCTCACAGGCATTCTTTCATGACCTAAATAGTTGATCTCTGATTGATTCAGGGCACTGGATCAAAGGGTGGGAACTTGTGGGTTCTTACAGCATATGCAGATCTTTGGAAATGTATCACGTAGCACAAAAACCTATGTGAGATCTTCATCAGAAGTATTCCACCTATTTCACCATGCCACAACAGTGTTCCTGCAGGGTCCTATGGAAAGGCACTTACCAGACAGAATAGTGGAGGGGACAAAGATTCTGTTCTTATGCTATCGCCATTCCATTAGTCCCGTCTGACATGCTCCCTGGAACATAATTATCTTGAAACCACATTAGAATCCTCACTGGTAGCATGTGGTTTAAGTTCCTCAAAAGCACCTGCTGTGTCTGCAGATGGAAGAAAAGCCAATGCATCAAGGTGCCAAGATTATTGTTTTCAGTTTGGTTTTTACTCGGGTAAGAACCTTTTAGCAGGTCCCAATCACAGATCATAGATTGTCTGGCCATAAGGGACCATTACAATCAGTTAGTCATGGGTGGAGAATTTCACCTGATGATTCTTCCATCAAGCCCACAACTTATGGATGAACTTATTAGACTCTTGGCTCAAGATGAAACATGGCATGTCAGGATGTGTCACTACCATGGGCAGTGCTTCTTAGGGATGTGGAAAGAACTGGAGCAGCATCCATGAACCCCACGGGCCCCATTTTGCTCCCCACCCCCAACCAACAGCTTCTTTTCACGCTTGGAAGTTATTGTTGAAAGGAAAGAGGCATGACACACAGAGGACACGTGTTATTTCAACCCGAAGGAGCTGAGTTAATCAGAGACTACCATGCAATCGACAGCAGCTAACCTCAATTGCTGTTGCTGTAGATCTCCGAATCTCAATGCTCTAGAGAAATCCAGTGATCCACTCTTTTTCTGTTAATGGATCTTGAACATAAGCAATATTTTTGATGCGCTCTCGTGTGTGTGTATGTGTGTGTAGGGCCATTGTAGATCATGAGGCCATAACTCCTGTAACAAGACAGCCCTCTGGTAATGAAACTCATGAAATACACCCGTCTTTGTGCACTAGTCCAAGTGGAATGTTTTTTATCATCCCTCCTGACATTACTGTATAGTTTAGATTGTACTTAATTAAAAAAGATCCCCCTTTAACTGGCGGCTATTAAAATGTAATTTGGAAGATTGTTCTTTCTTCCTGTCCATCCTACACAGAGTGAGTAGATACTTGGGCATGCCTGCTCCTTGCACAAACAGGATACGTTCTTGAAGAGGGCAACTTGGTCTGGTTTACGTATGCAGTGCTGGGGTTATGGTCAGTCACTTACTAATAAAATGACCGCTGGGAATGACATCAGGGGCATGTTGAAATAAAAATTCTTAAGTAAAATCCATAGACTTGTGATCCAAATTGTTCAGGTTGATTACATGGTTCATCAGACTGAAGCATTCACCCAGCTGGCTGCTTTTCTAACTCACCTTTCGTGATCTAGGAGATGTTACAGGTACTAATACGGTGGGATTCCACCGCCACACCTTCCACTGAAGGGTTCCAAAGTTTTCCGCAAGCACCGGGATTCATCTGGTGAGCTGTGGAGCATCGCTCACGGGGTACTTCAGTTCCTGTTAAAGTTAGTGGCCCAGCTCTGAGGTCCTTACTCAGTCTTAACGCTCATTAAAGAGCGTGGGAGTTTTGCCTGCAGAAGGGTTGAGTAAATAACTTAGCATTTGGCCCCATGTGTGTTGAAAGAACCTAGGCCCAGGTTTTTAAAAGTATGTAGGCATTGCCCTGCTCAGCTGTGCCAGGCCCAAGTGACTTAGATGGCTAAGTCCCATTTTCAAAACTTAGTGGCCTAAGTGCCTTTTTGAAAATGGGACAGCGCCTCACAGGATCAGGCCCCAATTAATTAACCTTGATGAGGTGGGTAAATATCGTTCTCCTCCATTGTACACTTGAGGAAATGGGGGCAGAGAAGGGAAGGGACTTGCCACACGGTCACACAATCAGGCTGTGGCTGAGCTGGGTGTAATCGCTCTCCTGATTCCCCATCTGGGCTTTAACCACAAGGCCGCACTTCTCCCATGCTAAGGCTGGGCAATGGGACAGAGTGCAGCTATTGGGTTTTGCAGGATTTGTTCTTTCCCAGTCTGTTTGTGCTGAGTTTATCTGGAAGCAGATAGAGAAGGAGTGTGTGTGTGGGTGAGGGTGACCTTGTTTCTCTTTGTACAAGTCGAAATCCACTTGTGGTGGAGCTGTTCCAAAAACACCAGGGAAGTGATATTGTTGCACTTGTGTCAATGGCCGGCTTGTCCAATGAGAAACAGTAACAGCCCGAGCGTGTGTCTCTGTCTACTCCGGTGGGTGGTGACTCTTAAGTCTCGAGAAATCCAGACCGACGGAAAAGGAGGGAAACACGAGAAGTCGGACTGGGGCAGGTGAAACAGCTCAGAGAAAACAAAAGCTCCAGGCCATGGCCCAAAATTTGAACGGAACCTTTCTGAAGATTGGAGAAGGTTTGTCAGCGTTTGATTTCTTCGGTATTATTCCTCCCTGCTAACTGGATGGGCTCTGCTGTCTCGCTAGGCCCAGATCAAAGTACATCCGGTCTGTCCAAAACAAAATAAAAATAAAAAACTAAAACATTTCCAAGACTCTCAGGAAAAAGCTGTTTCTGTGAGATTTCCAACCCAGCACGGTAGGCCCAAAAGAGCCAGGTTGTTCCGATCCGCTTCCATAGTTCTAGGCTCCTAAACCAAACCTGAATTCCCTTTTGGGACCTGCTCATCAGAAGCACAGATCTGCCCATTGTCCCTTTTAAACCCATGTCTGCCCTGTGTCCTGTGAAATGGGCAGCAGGCCCCTCCAGGACTTCTGTAGGGACAAAAGGCGGCATGTTCGTCAGGGAGCGGGCAAGCCAGAGGGAACCACGGGACCTGTCTGCGGTCATCAGCTGCCTCACTAAGGACTCTCCTGTACCTTCCTTCCAGTGCTGCTCTGTCTCTCATCTGCTTCACTACGCTTCTACCTGGACTCGGTCTCCCCAGCAGAGGAGGTGGGAAGGTGAAAATGACTCCCAAAGGGGCAGCACAGAGACACTTTGCAGCACTGGGGAAAGTTCCTGGCGCATCTGAATCTAAACAGGGGAGGCAGTTCCCATGCAGACTCGCCCTCAAGGGCCCAAACGGAGGCTGGCTTTTATTAATGTAAAAATATAATTTACGGGGTATTCAAAGGAGTCTTTCCCCCACATTGCTATAGGCCTCCAGTGCTAATAGAGTCTGGACGGATGGATGCAATGCCACGGATAATGGAGGATCAAAGGAACATGCTCCGGTGTCTGGTGGAGCTTCAGCGGGACCAAAGATCGCCGCTGCAGCCCCTGTCTAACCGTCCCCCTTCTCCCCAAGTTCATCTGCAGCCCATGCCAATGAGGGCGCTTTGTGAGAGCCAGGTGCCTTAGCTTCCTGCCTTCTCTACCCCCACGTCTACCCCTTTGACCATGAGTCCCAGATTTGCTTTCGATTCAGTGGATGTGCCTGGCGTCTGGTTGATGGGAATGTGATTGTCACTCAGGGGCAGGCAGGATTAGAAGAGCCCTCTGCTGCTATGTTCAGACAAGGTTGGGCTGGAAAATGGAACAGCAACTGATCTGAATTCCAGTTGTAATCTTCCCACCTTCCAACTGGGCCACATCGGAGTCTTTTACTGAGAACCTCAGCTATGCTGCAAGGTCTGGGATACCAGGAGCCTGAATATTTATTTGCAAAGGGGGAAAATTTTCAAGGGTGTAAAGGATTTGGGAGCCTAAGTCCTATTTTCAGAAGTGACTCGGGGGCTTAGGAACCTTGGCCTAGATCCTCAAAGGTATTTAGGTGCCGCACTTCCGTTGATTCTGATGAATATCTCCGAGAGACTGGGAGCAGTAGGAGTAGTAAACAGGTGCTGTCGTTTAAGCAAGCTGGGATCTCACGGGAACAGGTTATGCCTGCTAAGGAGTGGTCGGCAGTCCTGGGCAAGAAACCTGTAGTCTTTGGACTGGCTGCTATTTACTGTATGGAAGGGGGTTGTGGAGCTGTTCCACTGAGCCCAGCAGCTGCCTCCACCATCCAGCATTTCACGTGTATTATTTAATCGGAGCAGGACCACACTCTGTGATGGAGACTTTCACCACGAGATCTCAAAGCACTTTATAAACATGAAAGAATCCCACTTCCTCCCCCTGCTGAGCTCAGTCCGTATCATTATTGCAATTTGTCAAGCTGGGGAAACTGAGGCACAGACCAGTGACGTCATTGGCTCAGTGTCCTACAGTGCATCCGTGTCAGGGCTGGTAGTAGAACCTGGGTGTCCCAGCTGCCACTCCTGTGCTCTGACCACTGAAAGCCCAGAGCTTTACATTTTCAAAGGAGTTGATGGATATTCAAGGATTGATCCTCACCACCCACCAGCTGGACAGGTGAGTGTGGTTACTGTGAAGTAAAGGCAGGTTATAGGAAAGTACAGACACCTGGGTCCCCGTGTGACATTCACCTTTACAGCTATTTAGCAGCAGCAGCAAAGAGCTTTCAAGTGCTCTGGGCAGTGGCAGTGGGTTGATTTGCTTTAATAAGGGAATTGACTCCTGAGTGTGTTAACCCTGGGGCTAGTTAGCCACCAGGCAGGCTGGGTGCTGGAGAAGGAGATGCCCACAGGTGAGGCTAAGGAGAGGGAGCCGCTCAGTGTGAAAGAGGCTGGCTTCACAGCAACCTAGTGTCTTTTCTTAGCCATTTAATGAGGCTTTGTAAATTGCAAGCCAGAGCAGTAGCAGTCATCGTGGGAGCTGAATGGCAGAGAGACTGCAAAGAAGGCAAGTAGCTTGGTGTTGGGTTGGGAAGCTTGCAAAGATCACCTAGTATCACTCTGTGGGTGGGGGCAAAATTCCCTAAAGAAGACAGTTATCAGTGGGGCCCCAGTGGAAGCTGGATGATGGTCTTTGTTTCTCACGGGCTTCTGTGCTGCCTTTCTGATTCCTATATTCTGTTGTTTCCAAGCCTGCTGAGAGCTGAGCAGAAGGAAGAAGAGAGGCAGGAGAGACTGTCTTCTTAGCAAACATTGCAAGGACTAACTCTGCATTGGCTGGTTATGGGTGGGCTGTGATATGCATCTGAAGGGTATATGGTAGAGGAATTGAGTGGTAAGGGGGCATAACCAGGAGTCATGGGATGATATAAAGAGAAACATTTTTATTGGTTACTGGGTATGTTCCCTAAGAGCCAGGTGGACAAGGTAGCCCCATGCTTGAGATTTTTGAAACTAGACTGGGTAAAACACCTGGCAATAAATTGAAGGGGTTAATCCTTCATTAAACTAGATGGGACCTTCCAGGGGTTTCCCATCTCTCATTTCTCTGATTGGACATGTGGTGATTGTGGATAGTCCTGCATCTTTATTTTCCTACTCCCTTTGGAATATGTTGACCCTGTTATTCCCCATCTCTGCCTTACCCCGACCTACACAGTGCAGTTGTAGCTGTGTCGGTTCCAGGATATTACCTCACCCACCTTGTCTCTCTCCCACTACCACGTCATACTGGTCAGATGTGATTAAATTTAACTCTGCTCCTGGGATAGAAGGAATGAGAGCAGCGGAGGGAGGCTGGCTGGGGAGCTGGGCACAGGTGCGGCCAGCTCCATCAGGACATAGTCTCACTGGGTGAGTCCTGGAGTGAGAAGGGCCTAGCTGCCTGGGCAAGACAGGGTACCCTTGGCAGAGCAGTGCTGGGGAAGGGGCAGGCTGAGCTGGGGAGTTTAGGCCTGGCTACCTCCCAGGCTGAGGCCTAGCAGGAAGGCCTAAGGAAGTACCGGGGCTGCAGGGAGACCACTGGGGCTAGGAAGGCAGCCGGTTCAACCCTCTTGCCGATGAGGAGTGGCCATTACAGACTGCAGTTTGCCCCAGAGAAAGGGGGCTAGATGATGACTGGCAGTAGTCACTGAGGCAAGGTTGGCATAGGGGGAGGGGAGTTCCCTGGGGAGTGGAGACCCAGAATGTGGGGGTGCTGCTGTGGGGCAGCACCCCAAGATAAGAGACACTGGGATCCGGGAGGGATGTGGGGCCTGAAATACAGTGGTGGAACTTGATGAGGAAGCAGGTACTGGTAGGGACATACTGGCCAGTAGGAGGCGCTCTGAGGCTGGAATGAGCTAATTTCTGGACTGACCAGCAGGGGGCACCATGCTAGTGGATCGGCGGTCTGTTACAGTTACATATGCAGAGTTCTAGTCCGTATTATTCCATGGGACGGGCTCTGTTGCTCCATGTGAAACCGTAGCTCCTGCCATTCCTTCCCACATTCCCCTGCCCTTACTACCCACATTGCTCAGATTCGGTCACTAGCACTGATGGCGAGGTGCAGCCGGCATACGTAGATTGTACAAGGCACAGAAGGGATCACGGGCCCTGCCTCGGAGAGCCTTCAGACTAGGTCACATGAACGCAGAGCTACATTTGCGGGAACTGGGAGCCGGCTTTGAAAAACAAGGTTTGAGTCTAACAAGGCCAAGCCTTCAGGTGTCGCTACACTGCCAGCAGAGTAAAAGGGTAAACTGAGTCGCCAAAGCACATTCGCCACTGGCCTGTGTGAAACTGCCAGCGAGCCCCAGTGGTAGGCCTGATCCAGAGCCCATTGAAGTCCATCGAAAGGTTTTGGATCAGACTGTGTGAGAATGTTCTAAGTTTATTAATTTGGGGTCTTTGGGGGCCTGGTTTAATGGAGCCTGTCATCCACAGCGTAGGCTTCGTGGGAAAGCCCTTTTGCTACGCAATTGTGCAGTGATCTTTTTAAAACATTCCATTGCTGTGGAGTGAGGTGTTTATAAGATTGGCTGGAGATAAAATTGAATGTTTCTTGTTTTTGTGGCATATGTTTGTGGACGGATTTCCCAGGAGGGACTAAAAAGATTTTTCTATGAACATTTTTTGGCAGATGTGGCTTAACGTAGGAGACAATAATAAAAAGCTGTAATTCACAGATACATGCTGGAGAGAGAGGCTGGTCATGTCTCCCGTTACGACTGGTCATGTGAATGAGTCACCAAAAATATCTGAAATATTCATTGTATGTCTCCATCGAGGGCCGGTACAGTATAATCAAAGTACTTGTCAACAGAGTGGTTTGGATTCGAGCTCTGTGGCTGAAATTCATCCCATCACAGAAGGCTACTGCAAAGCCTAAGGGTCACTTAAGCCCTCAAAACTGGGTTTAAATTGGGCTGATGTGTCCTCCTGCTGGCCCTGTGCACAGGGATGAATTTCACCCTAGGGGAAAAGGGATTTGAGCTTTGTCCAGCCTGTAAGAGGGGGTATTATTAAGAGAAGTCCTCATTTTACTTTCCACATAAACATAAGAGGCAAAAGCCAGGATCTAGCTAAGGTCTCCCCAGCAAGCAAGGCCCTACTCAGGGAGCAGATAAAGCATGCTTAGGTCTTGTCCACATTACACATCTGAACCTTGCTTTCACCCTGTCAAGGGGGCGAGTGTGCTGGAACAAGTCTCCCAACAAGGCTGACTGTGCAGCACCTTAGCTGGAATTGTGCTTACAAGATGAAATATCCTTTTTAAGCGTAACTTAAAGCAATGGAGAGGGGGAATTAAACAGAATCGTGTCCCAGGTGATCCCAACAGCTTATCCCAACAGCTTTAGTAAACATCTACCCCGTGACTAATGGATAAAGCAATTAAGTGTCCGGTCAGAGAAGTAGACTGTGAATAATCAGAGTAAGGGGAAGAAATAAGATCTCAGTTGGAATAACTCCCATGAGTTCCTACAAGGAATGGGAAACTCTGGCATGAACTTTCTTCCTCTTAGTCTTGATAGTTCCCCTCAGGACTGCCTTACCTTCAGCTCCTTATCCTGTGGCGGTACACAAGAGAAGAGATACGTGTGACCTGCAGGACTCTTTGCTTTTGGAGATGCATGGGATGACCATTATTGTATTTCTCTATATGTTCCGATCAATGCCTTCAACAAAATTCCTGATGATAAAATAATCCATGTGTTTCTGAAGCAGCCTCTTTGCTTGACCGCTAGAACTAAGTCATCTGTTTGATCTTGTGTGGACGGCGTTAAGCTTTTACTTGCTGCCAAAGGGGCTGGAAACTGCTCCACAGGAGAATTTCTAAATCTAGTGCTTGAGTCCCCATAACAAACTCTTCCCAGCAAGAGATACGAAGGCAGAACTCCAGCCAGCATGAAAGATTTAATGGCTGTGATCTATAAAAATGTTTGTAAAATTAGCAGTTAATTAATGGTAAGCAGTGACTCTAATGGATGTCATTTCCTGCTCATGTTAAGCAAGAGGAGAGATGCTGTTAATGTAAAACTAGGAAACAAAAATTCTGTCACATTTGTATCTGCTTTCAGCCAGAAAGCAGCTGTCTTGCAATACCAAAATTCATAGTAAGTACATAAGAGCCATTATATAAAAATGGTTTCTGTCCGGAAGTAATAGTGATACTTTGTATAACACCTTCCTGCAGAGGCTCTTAAAGCACTTTGCAAATATTGAATTAAATAACCCTCATTGCCATCTCTCATTCACACATCGCCATCTTACAGATGGTGAAGCAACTTGCCCAAGGTAACATGATGAGTCAGTGGCAGAGTTGGGAATAGAAGCGTGTTTTCCTGATGTCAGTTATCCCTTCACCATGGGCTAGATGGCAGGTTTACTCTCTGCTCTCTATTAAAGGGCCGTATGTAGCGACGTTGCTCCTGGAGACTCTCTGGATAGGAACTGTGATGCCAAGACACTGAGGCAAATTCCCCTTTACACGGGTGCACGACTGGGGGGGTTGCACCAGTGTAGATACATGTAACTACACAGTATAATCACCCTCCGCATTAAGAGGCTCTAATTTAGACCAATAAGGGCCAGGACCAACTCCGGTTGAGGTTAATGGGAGTCTTTTCATTAAATTCCATAGGCACCGGCTTGGCCTCTGTTACAGTTACTGCCTGTGAAGCTGCCTAGATGCCAGTTATTTGTTGTTAATTTGCAGGATTCCTATTTTCCTTTGGGCCTGTAATTCTCCTCTTGTTACATGTGTGCCCTTGAGCCAGTCAAATAAAAACTGGAAGCTGAACAAGGGGATCTGAATCAAGGACTGCAAAGCATTTGCCTTAGAATTCTAAGAATTTAGAGTGAAAACCCCTAACAAATTAAGCACAGATGGATCAGAAAAAACCCAAACCAAAACAACCGAATTCTTTCTTCCCTTTGGTGTCAGTCTCTGAAATGTGACCCCTTTCCATACTGTAGTACCCACCCGAAAAATACTTTGCATGCACCGTACAAAAGCGTCTCTTCCCTTGGAAATACAGTGTGCTCTAAAGCCATAATGAATGATATTACAATAGGCATCCACTTTCCTCTATTTTACCTCTGTATTTGGCAGGGGTGGGACCATTGCTGTAATATTGTGTCCAGTTCTGGTGCCAACAATTCAAGAAGGATGCTGAAAAATTGGAAAGGGTTTAGAGAAGAGCTATGAGAGTGACTAACCGATTAGAAAACCTGCCTTACAGTGCTGGACTCAAGGAGCTCAATCTATTTAGCTTAACCAAGAGAAGGTTAAGGGGTGACTTGATTAGAGGCTATAACTACCTACATTGGAAACAAATATTTAATAATGGCTCTTCAGTCAAGCAGAGAAAGGTCTAACAAGGTCCAATGGCTGGAAGCTGAAGCTAGACAAATTCAAAGGAGAAATAAGATGTACATTTTTAACAGAGACAGTAACTAACCATTGGAACCCTTTCCCAAGGGTCATGGTGGATTCTCCATTGCTGACAATTTTTCAATCCAGTTTGAAAGCTCTGCTCTAGGAATGATTGTGGGGACATTCTCTGGCCGGGTTACACAGCGGGTCAGACTGGATGATCACAACGGTCCCTTCTGGCCTTGGAAATTATGAATCTATTAAACCACTATTGTACAGCCAAGCACTTACCACGGCAGATGCTGCTGACCTCACTGGGATTGGATGTGTTCTGTGGTGATCTGACCTGGCTGAGTATTTTTGTTCCCTTTCTGTCCCTTGAGATTCACATGCTGGCCTGGGAGCTGCACAGAAGTGTCTCATCCCTCATCTCCAGCCAGAGATGTAGAATATCTCACCCCCCCCCCCCCTCTAGCCATTTCCTCGCTCTCTGGGCCATTCTCAATGGATGAATCTTATACGTTCAGTTAGCGAGACCCTCCTGGATCCCAACTCCTCACGGAGGGAATGCTTTGCTGTCTGCTGCTGTGGCTTTCGTGGTTTAACTTCCACCTCCTCTTCTTACCCACCCTACCCTATCACCGCCTGGGAAAGCTTCCGCCAGCCTCTCTGGCACTGATACACCCGGCTCCCAAAATGCACCAAACGGGACTCACTTTGCCATTGTTTCTCTTGTTTGAGCTTTTCTAGGCTTCCAGGAGGCGCTGCTCCAGAGAGAGCCTTCTCCTGTCCGTGTCATTTCCTGCACAGGCATCAGGTTGGAACTGGAACCACACCCTCTGTCCCATGGAGCCCCCGCCCCCCCGGAGTGGTTCACACCTCCTGACTGTCTCACCGGTGGTTTGTGTCTTCATCTGTCTATCAATGGCAGCATCAATGAAAGGCCCCTTTGCATTTTCTGGTGATCTCTGGTGGTCTCTGTGCTGCTGAGCCAAAGGGAATCCCAAGGAAACTCCATTGCCTTTCTCACTCTGTTTCTTCCTCTGGTCCTCCGACCACATTCTCTCCTTCTCCTGACAGATGTTTTTCTCCTCTCCCCCTGGTGCTCTCCATTCCATCATCCACCTTTATTAAGTGGAGAGGCTACAGTTCCTTCCAGGGCTTTGGAGTAGTGCTCCGGCTCCAGCTCCGCTCCAGCTCCAGGCAAAAACCTGCAGCTCCACTGCTCCGGACTTCAGCTCTGGGCTCCGCTCCAAAGCCCTGGTTCCTTCAGTCCTGCTTTCCAGCTCTTTAAATAGATTTCAACTGGATGCAAAGTTCCTCTCCCTCAGTTGCATGCTTCTTTTGTTCAGTCCTATGGTGTGTTATGTCCATCACGGTATAAACGGGCTTGCAGGACACCCAGGCGTTCCTGTGTGTTTTATTGAAAGCCCCATTGTGAGATTGTGTGCCAGAACAATGACCATGCATGGAGGAGCAAGACCTTCATGCTCCCTCTAGGTAGCCCACCCGTTCCCTTCCTGTCGCAGAGCAGAGACTTTCAAAGGAAGCGTCAGCATCTTAAAAGCAGCGAGAGCAGGGTGGGGAACATACGACAAGAATTAAACGGCCTCCTGTCCCCTAATTCAATACTACAGTAAATGACTGACGGGAGCTCGGTCATAAACGGAACCAGCCGTGCAAATGTGATTTCCGTTAGTAATCCGAGGAACAGGAAGATCCGTTCACCCAGGCCTAGCCCTGAACTGCCTGTCGCTAAGTATCGGGCGCTGTTCTGCTGAAGGTGGCTGCTTGGCCTACAAAGTTTAATGTTGCAGAGAAGTAAAAGGTCTGTTTAAAAAGAAACACCCCGGATGGGGGTCACAGCTCGTAGCGTTGTAACCAATCTGGCTCTGTCCAAGGGCTTCACGGTAGCCGCTTTAGCGGGGTCTCAGTGTGGAGGAAGGTTGGAGGCCAAACGGCATCAAACAGTGAGATGACCGCAGCCACCCCAGGCTACCTTATGGGCTGCTACAGCACCCAGAGGCTGGGTTCTGGGTCTCTGTCCCCAGTGCTAAGCCCCATGCTGGGGCTTCCCATGGGGATCTCATGGCTGTCTCCCACCATGTCTGTGTTGGCAGAATTCTGCTCCAGATACATATGGGGTGTAGGGCCCCTTAAGGTGGCATAGAGGGGCTGCAGCAAGGGTGAGGGGTCAGACCAGAAGAAATGAAGTTCCTTACATGAGCTAGTCCCAGGGCCAGCGACAGGAATTTTGGGGCCCCGTACACAGATCATGTGGGCCCCCCCCCTGGCCGGCAACAAGGGGGTACAGCAGCGTACCGGGCCCACCCTGGATTTAAGGGGGGCCCCCCCTTAAGTCTGGGGCCCGGTACAGCTGTACCCGTTGTACCCCCCTGTCGCCGGCCCTGGCTAGTCCAGGGAGTCTGTGGCAGATCCACCCAGATCTCTTGAGCCCCCTCGCCAGTGCGTTCACCACTGACTGCAGCGGGCGTGCTGGAATCTTCCTGGGACGTGAACCGGGTCAACTCGGAATTCTCTTCCGGAGCTGAGCGAACAGCCCTGAAAGTGTTTCCGCAAGTCACCGTCTCCGCGAGGTGCTCCCTTCCCCGTGGGGACAATATTCCTTAGCTTCCAAATCTTGCAGAGAGCTGCTCAGCGTCCCTGGAGAGGCACCTTTCCCATTTCCTTCTGGTTCACATGCAGTTCTCCAAAGTGGTTCTAGGAACTTGGGCAGGTGTTTGGTTGAGACCATGAACCGCGTTACCCATCACTTCATTAAAGAGCTCAGGCCATTCCTTCATTCCCCAAGCTCCACCTAACCTTATCTACAGTTCCCCCTCCCAGGGTCTTTGAGTTGCCATATCCAAATGTTAAGGGAAGTTGCAAGAGCTAGGCAAGTTCTGACCGTACCTGAGGATTGGCAAGGAATTCTAGCACAGTTGTATCTATTATATAATAGCACCTTTGTCAGGCATTTGAGTCGGAGATTGTCACCATATATACTGGGGCAGATCTTCAGCCTGCGTCATTTGGCATCGCTCCACTCACTTCACTGCAGCCATGACCGGTTACGCTAGCTGAGGTTCTGGTTCACGTGGTCTGATTCGGATCAACAGGAATCTGCTCAGGCTTAGGCTCTGAGCAATGCACCATTCTCAGCAAGCGTTTTCAGACTCCCACACCTTTGTACTGAGTCCAGCACCTAAAATATTCCTGATGCCAGGTTTTGGGGTTATTTTGACCGTGTGTTGTTGACCCTCATGGGTAACACAATGCAGAATTGTTCCTCTGGGTAAAAATAACCAGCAAGAAGGCAGTGGCTGGGCTGGAGAAATTAAAATACACACAGTCCACTTTCTGATCTGCCTGGGCTTTGGTCGGCCCTGGCTGAAAGAACAAACCCTTTCAAGTCACAAATTATTACAGGAAGAACTATGGGCTACTCTCCCGAAAAAATGGGTGTATTAAGAAGAAGCAGGAAATACTATTTTTTCTCTGAAGGTGCTATGGATAATTGATGTTGTGTAGGGCTAATTTTATTATGGCGTGCTTGATACATTTCCATATGCCGAACAATGCTCAATGACATCCAGATGAAGTGAACGCTAGTTCAGTTCGGGAACCAGGGTGCGGATTAGCAGAGAGGAGAAAAGTGAGCGTGTGTATATATGCGGTGCGCCAGATGCAAACAATAAGACCAACGGATCTTGATTTCATCTGTCAAGTAATTGGACTGGAAGTCTGTGCATGCTAATGATCCCACATCAAGCGGCGTGGTGTTCAGATGTGACCCATTTCATTTTGTGAGAAAAGGGGGGTATGAAATCTGCGGTGGCCATGATGAATATCCCCCAGATGTTATCCCACAGGGCAGATGTATGGTATTAATAACTCTTGAGAGATCTGAGGTTAAAAAGGACCAAGAGGCATTCACATGAGTCCTGTTATGTTTTGATTCCAAGGGGCTAGGTGCTTAGCTTGCATTGTTCACTGAGTGCAGACCCCAAATGTCAAATCAAGGGAGACAACTTCAAGGATCGATAGCCAAATAAAAGTGTGTGTGCACGTGCAGGGGGGTTTTGAACACAGGGCTCTGTCCTGTACTTACACAGGATCTGGGGAGGGCTTCAGGGTTTATTTACATTCCCAATTGAAAAAACCTGCTTTCTCAAATGTATGCAACCCACCCTGCACTGGGTGAGATTTGCCAGCGATGGCCTTGGGAGCAGGAGTGGCCCTTCATGGAGTTTCTAAGGGGCGGGATGCTGGCTGTTACGATCACCTGACCTGAGGAAGGGTGGGTCTTTGTATTAAGACGTGACACTGGGATTTAGGAGTCCTGGGTTCTTTTCCCAGTTCTGTCTCTGACTTCCTGGGTGATCCTTTCCACTGCTGGAAAGTCAGGGCAGCAAGACTCGCTTCCTTCCCACCCTTTGTCTTGTCTTTTTAGTCAGGCAATGTCTGCCTGAAGCACAGGACGGGGACTCAGGCGACCAGGGTTCTAGTCCCAGCTGAGTCACTGGCTCCTTGGGTGACCTTGTGCAACTCACTTCCCCGCTCAGTGCCTCAGGTTCCCAATCTGTAGAACAGGAAAAGTGCTTAGACATCTAGTGATGACACTAGGTGTTGTCCTTGTTACTTGCCTGTGAGCTGTGATCTCTGAGCAGGGCTTCTAGGTGCCACTGAAAGACAAACAATAATCACGTGACTGCGGCTCTCTCTAAATCCACGACTGAGATTTGAGGAGGCCCATGTGTAAGGACTGGCGTGGAGCAGCGGGATGTCAGGCTGCCCAGCGACGAGGTGGAAGCAGCTTCTTTTCCTTGCTGGCGGAGTCACTGAATGGCACCCGGCCAGGACCCATCCTGAACGCTTTTCAGGTTTGATTTCACTGCTCTGGAATGTCTCTGAACTGGCTGGAAAGTTAAGAGTCAGTTAATCTCCTTTAAGGCTGTTTACTTACCCCCACGTCACGGGGCTAGTTATCGGAACAATGCCCAAATGTTCCCCCATATCCATCATTTCCGCAGACACAGATTGCTCGTCTGGAGAAACCAGGCTCACACCGTGCACCCCCTGCCTTCAGACATAGACAGAGAGGAGCTGGGCTGGTAACGGATGGGGCCAAATTTAGACCTGGGGCAAACGGGTGGCTCTAAGCAGTGGCTCCTGTTTCCACCGGTGTAGGTCTGGCCCCTTTTCAAATACAACAGGAAAGAGAAGCATTTCTCACCTAGAGAGAGAGACCGTTCCAAACAGGAGACCAGTGGCCAGTCTGGCCCTCATAACTGATCTAAAACCGAGGGAGATCTGAGGTAATATGTTGTTGGAAGGGGCCACAGGAGATGAAAAGAAGAGGGCATTAATCCAGGGGGTCACAGAGCCAGCCACTCCATGGATGTTTAGTTTGCTTCGGAGGACAGTTGGCTCACGGGAGCCAGAAGACAGCAAGGCAAGTCGCCTGCTAAGAGAAGCTGGAGGGGCTGTACCCACAGGAACGAACAAGGTTTCAAATACGATCCCTCGTGCTGCCTGGGCTCCCCTCAGTCGCTGTGCTCAGACGATGAGCCAGGGCTGTGATTCCCCTGTGTACGTAGCATAGGCACACTGGGACTGGGGGGAGCGTGCTGTGCACAGTTCAGCCGTGGCTGCCCTGAGGTTGGTCCTCACACTAGCTCAGGTCTGTGTACGTGTGAATACAGCTATGGGCTATGCTGGCGTGGCTTCCCCTCACTGAGGCTTATCTGCCCCTCATGGAACTTGGCTTTCCCTGGGGGCTCCCAGAGGCCTTGCTGAGCTCAGCTTTGTTCTTTCTTTGGGGGGAATAGAGTTGCTTTCCCAAGCCCCAGCTGCCAGAACAAACTGCCACTCACAATAGGTTGCGTGATCTTCACCTCCCTGTAAGCGGCTGCGGGACAAGAACCTGGGACCATAGGGGTAGCTGGCTGCTGATGCTTTCAGATGGCCATTGGCTTGCTGGAGGCAGGGCCAGCGACAGGAATTTGGGGGCCCCGTACGCAGATCGTGCGGCCCCCCCCGGCCGGTCTCCCGCCGCCCGCGCCCCCCCCGGCCGGTCTCCCGCCGCCCGCGGGGGGGCCCCCCCCGGCCGGTCTCCCACTGCCCGCGGCCCCCGCCCCAGGCTGGCGACAAGGGGGTACAGCAGCGTATCGGGCCCGCCCCGGATTTAAGGGGCCCCCCCCTTAAGTCCGGTGCCCAGTACAGCTGTACCCGTTGTACCCCCCTGTCGCTGGCCCTGGCTGGAGGACTGTAGGAAGCTAGACACTACAGGAAGTACCGCCCAGCAGGGCATGAATGACGGCCCCTCGCAGCCCACTGATTGGCTCATGCTGGTATATAAACCAGGAAGCCAGCATAGGGAGCTGTCTGAGCAATGATGTAGACCGGCTGTTTGCTTCTGCTCTAGACCTCACTTTGCTGTGGCCTCTAGACTCTGGTTTCTGATTTCAGTTCGTCCTTGACTCTGCTACTTGCCTGCTGCCTGACCCTCACTTGGCTCAACTCTACCCCTCTAATGATCTGCAAACTGACCAGGCTGCCCATAGCCCTGCCATGACGCTCCCTCTCCTGTGTGCTGAGGGAGGAGTGAAGGAGTTAATGGTATTGCCATTGAGGGTATATCTGCAGAACAACGACAAACCTGCAGCCATGCTGATGCAAGACCCGTTGACAAGATCTCCTAGCCCAGGCTTATCTCTGAGCCCAAACGTCTACACTGCAATTTTATAGCCCTGTGAGCCCATGTCCAACAGATTTTTGCCCCATATCCCTAAATAGCCCCCTCAAGGATTGAACTCACAACCCTGGGTTTAGCAGGCCAATGCTCAAACCAAGCGTCAGCTGACCCTGCGGTGGGTCTCTTATTGCAGTGGACACATCCCCATAAAGTTTTACCATCCGAGTTCACCTTGACTGAGAGGAATAGGGCAGGTCTCACCGCTCCAAGCTACTGTTTTGGGTTTTGCAGACAGCACTGCACCAGTTGCTATGGGTTCCCATTTTCCAGGCCATCAGCAATCACAGCAGCTCTTTAAAAAAGCAACAACCCCAAAGCTTAGCTTCTGGAGAACAATAAAGCAGCACAAAAGAGGTGCCAATATGCTGTACTGGTGCATCCTAAGTCGGAACCAGGTAATTTAATAATCCAGCTCTCCTGGTCCACTGGAAAGACTATTCCAGAGTGTGTGTTGGATTGTGTCCCAGGTGTGGTTCCAAAATCTATTCCTGGGATATAAAATGTATAGACTTACCCAGAAAGTGAATCTGTTGATGACTGAGACCCATAAGAGGAGATGTATGTCATCAATATGTTGCCGGCCGGCGGAAGCAGCTTTCATTTGCTGAGTTTTCTTGTTGGAAGAGGTGGAATAAATATTGATAAATGTTACACTGATGGATCTGTGCAGCTCTGGGCTTATTCTTCAAGACATTGTAGGACATTCCTCCAGTGGGTGTTGGTATAAAATTCAGGATCAGTGTTAATGTGAAGCAGCTAATTTCCTCTACATGAGTCAGGCAACATCTCTCATTGGTAAGTGTTGCAGGGTACCTTAAAAGTCCCGTAGAAATGAGGCTCACACATCGTGGCTAGATGGAAAGTAGTGAGTTTATTGAAGGTCACGGCCATCTGGCGCTGGGGGCCCCAATGACCGCACGGCCGCAAATGGAGGACCTGGCACATCGGAGCAAAGCCGGACACACAAGGGCACACGGACACAGAAATACTCATGCTCATTTGCATCTCATGCATAGATCATGAATAACTAATGACATGTTATTCAGTCCTGCCTCAGTTTCCCTGTCTGGTTTTACACAAGCAGAGTTTCACACAGACCAAGTAAACAGCTCACACAGCTGCAAAGCTCTTCTCAGACACACACACGAGATAACAGGAACACAAGGCCATTCCCAGGCTGATAACCTTAATTATGCGTTACCCTGGAGGTGACTCAGAAGCGTAACTGCGCCCCCTAACGATTGCCGTCACATTAATCTTCCGCTTACTACAGTAAGATTTGATGAGTTCACTTAGGGGCCATTCCTGCATTCGGAGTAGCTGTTGAATGCAGTGGGGGCCCCCTGGGGGTCGTGACCCCCAGTTTGAGAACCCCTGGCATAAAGGGAGGATGGGTCAAGGATGGGGGTTAATTTTGCCAAACCTTATCAGTCAGGTTTGGTTTGGTAAAGCCGGCACCTGGGTTCATTTGGAATTGGGGTCCATTTAATCAGAACTTCCAAAGTCTGGGCAAGGAGAGTGTTTGGGTGAAAGGTTTTGGTTCTGTCCCAGCTCAGTACTGGACAAACGGTTAGGTTTGGTTCTGCAAGCCTAAAATCAGGGGTGGTTTGGATGTAGGCTCCTTGTGTATCTGAGGCACTAGGGTTCAGAGGGGTTTGCATGACAGGGTCTGGTTTGGACCCATCTCTGAAACAAGGGATTGGCCAGGAAGGTTATGAAGTGCAACATATTAACCTTGATACTTTGTAAGGGGATTGGGCCATGTGTCTCACTAAGATCATATACCATGTGCAAATGTCGGTTCTATAAGAACCAGATGCCTGTTATCACTATACAAGTGGATCTTTGCCTCTAAGAAGCTTTTGTCTCTAAACTAGCCAGCAGAGAGGGGCTACTGAGCATGGAGTTGCACATGGCTACTAGGTACAACACTAATGCTAGTGAAGGCAGCACAGACAAGTGCCTACAATCACCAGAGCACCTGCAGTTTATGGGTGTGAAAAGTATTGCAGCCCCGGGGCTCCCAGAACTCGAAGAGACTCTGCACCCTCTTTTATCTGAAAACATTCCAAACCTTCCTTTTGATTAGTTCAGCCTGGGCGTCAGTCTGATGAGAGATTAGCAACATCTTTCCCTGCTTTTCTGGGATAGGCCCAATAACAGGGTACGTGAGAGGACTTCACTGAGGAGCATTTGAATGACCGGTATTCCAACCTCCCCCAACCATTTGCCAATGCACGGGGTGGGGCATCTTCATTTTTCTCCTAAAATGTGACACTTGCTTGAAGTATGACCTAGAACAGCCTTCGATTCTAGCAATCATGGCTTGCGGTGTCTATTTAACTCTCCGGATTAAACTTTAGAGTAACCCTATTGTCTTTAATGAGACTGTTTACATGAATAAGGCTTGTAGGATTGGGTGCACACTTCACTAAAGCCACTTGAGTGGCAGAGACCACATCCAGTCACCTGGACCACTATTGTCTCATTGTTTCTTTGTAGTCCTCTATTGGTCTGTCTGTAGCCACCTGTTGGCTCATACTTGGACTACAAGTTCTTTGGGGCAAAAACTACCTTTCACCAAGTATTTCTACAGTATGTACAGACTGCTATTGACTATAATAATCCATGACATCCTGCTAGTTCTGTTGAGTTTGCCCCTTGCTAGTATTTGTCGACAAGTCAGTCAGGCATAAGGATCGGGCTGGGATTAATTTATTTTTGGTGTTCTTTGATGTTTTCAAAGGTAGAAAAGAATTTCATACATTCCTCAGTGTCCGTTAGCTGTGGGTAAAGAATGCTACCGCTTGTGGGAATTCTATTCACGGTAGAACCAATTATAGTTGACTGATCAGCCATGGTATTGAAATGCCCAGTTGAACGGGCTTTTCCCTTGCAAGGTGGAGATTTTGCTTCTCTGCATGTGGAAAGTTCACGGTGTTATGGATCCAAATGTAACAACTGAGCCAAAAAACAAGATGTGTATATGGGTTTGATACACAAATTAATCCTTATCAAAGGATTTCATTGTATACAGGATCTTATAATAGTGTCAGCGCTCTGCCAAATGGTAGAAGATATCAAGGGTTGCAAGTCAGTTTCCCACTTGAGTTAAAATCCGTGACCTAGAGATTGGGTGTTTAGTGTAACTTCTTTGATACAGACAGGTCCTGGAACATAGGTGGTCACCAATGGCATACCATCAATATATAGTAAACTTTTTGGGCTTTGGGTGTTTGCTTTTTGTCTGGAAGGTCAACATTTTCTGCTGAAAGCATACACTTCCCATGGAAAAAAATTCATGTAGTCAAAAGCCCAATTTTCCAGTGAAAAAGCGGTTGTGACAGAACATTTTTGAGCGGGCTGGGTACAAACATATACTGAGAAGCCGCCCTGTCCCACAGAGCTTACAAGTTAAATATACAAGACAAACATAGGGGCGTCAGGGGAAGCAGAAGCAAAAAAGACGTGAGATGACTGATCCAAGGTCAGCAGCGGAGCCAGGAATAGGATGCAGATCAACCCAGCCTGATTAGTGCCCTATAGCCTGGATAATGCCATGTTGTGTAGTAACTACCAGTCTTTTTCCTTTTGAGTAAATGATGTAATATTGGTTTAGACAATATGACACACTATAGCTAATTACCCAAAGGAAACGAGATGAGATGACCATTTCCCACTTGTTAAATAATCCTTCTTTTTCAGATCTTCCACTGTATATAACAAACGTGTTAAAACATGAGAATCTGCTGTTAACTAACAGTGGAAATTATAGCCCCTAAATACCCGCTAGCTGTCCGGAGCACCCAGTTTACCAAAAATCACACAGAGGGGACAGAAGAAAACCCAAGTTCTTTCTTTGCCTTCCACAGATTGCCATGCTTGTCAGACTTTATTAGTTACATATAGCTCTGGGCATTCAACTCTCATAAGTCTAATTCTAGACTACCTGCGAATTGCTTTACCATTAATTCCAACAGCTGTAATTTCAGAGTTTGCATGAAGCATTTGACTATTCAGGGGAATTAGGGTATTATCTCATTATGTTCATTACCTGATTCATTATGTGTTCACTAGCTGTTCTTCATGACAGAACTTTTTGCAGTCTGAGGGTTTTCACAGGATTCAGATTGGACTAGACAAGAGGGACAGGTCTCTCTCTCCTCCCTCCACTAATATGGCTTAAAAGATCTCCGCCTCACTTCTTCTGTCCGCACAGCTTCAGGAGATCACTGGGTATTACTGTCCCCAGTTTATATGGAGAGAGGAAAAGATTTGTCCGAGTTGTCTGTGACAGATCTGGGAATAAAACTTAGATTTCTCAAGAGCCAGTGCTGTGCCTTAATCACAAAACCATCCTCCTTCTCAGAGCAGCTGTTCTCTCCGGCCACTCAATTTAGCCTGGCGTATCATCAAAACTGTACGTATTATTTTTACACTGCCCAAAAGTGTGTAAGCAATTAGCTCTGCTAAGCAGCGCTCCCACAAGCGGTGGCATTCTTTCCCTGGAGGCAAGTGGCACCTCAAAAAAGGTGTGAAATTCCTTCTGACCCTGAGCAATCATGTCAGCTCACAGAAACTAATGTCTGAGCCACAAAGCAGAATGACATGTACGGGCACAATCTTGTTAGGTGGCCTTTAATTTCCATGGAAGATCTCTTGCGGGAAGTGTTCTGCATCAACTTGGAGCATGCCCTGAAAGGGATTTCATAAAGGGCCAGTCAGCTGGTGTGGATCCATGGTCGGGAGAAGGAAGGAATTGCTCCACCTCAGCGCGACGGGTGGTTATGAAGTTACGGCGTGGATGTTGTAGGATAGGAACCCTCATGCTGCAGCCTTGTGAACCTCCCCGAGAAGCAGGAAGTGACACTGATCCAAGACCGCCTGGTCTAATTTCACTGTCCAAGCTGAGTATAGTACACACCTCCCTGCAAGCATCTCATATTCTGGGCCATCACTCCTTTGTGCTCCCATGTTACCTACCTTCCAAACACGCATGTGATGCCCTCTTCCTGGTTTATTTTTATTGCTGAAAATTACTGACATCAAACACAAAGAATCATTAAGTAGGGAGAGTTATTTGCAGTGACAGAAGGAATCCCAGGGCATTTTCAGTTTCCTTCATGGGTGATTTTTTTTTCTGTGTCCTTCTCTTTGGGTCTTTGTCACAGTGTCCCCCCCATTCAGGCCCTGGCTGCTTGAAGGGCATGTTGAATTAGGTTTTGGGTTTGGTATAAAGTCTGCTTAGTACCATGGCAAACATACTATTAAAAATCCTTTTAACCTTTTATTAAAGACCCAGGAAAGAAGGAAAACAGTTAAAGCCCTTGAAATGTAAACCATGAAATGGAGTTGTCATTGTGATCGCGTCCCATGTTCCCTGTCCCATTCGCTGCAGAGAGCGTTAGAAGGAAAACCAGCCATATTCAGCAGTCTCGTCGATGGGATCAAAGATGCCGATAACTCTCCTTTTGGGGAAAAGAGAAGAAGTTAGGTGGGATGGGTTGAGCTGTTGATGGCGCTGCCTTCCTCAGTTCCTGGGGGGGTGCTCGACTCCTGCTCCACCCTAGGCCCTGTCCTTATTCCACCCCTTCCCCCAAACCCCCACCCTGCCCTGCCTGCCCCTCCCCCTCTCCCACAGCGCTTCCTGCATGCTGCTGAACAGCTGACTTTGGGCAGGAGGTGCTGGGAGGGAAGGGGAAACACTGATCCATGGGGCTGCCAATGGGAGCTGAGTACCCACTCTTTTTTCCCGAGGGTGCTCCAACTGCAGAGCACCCATATGGCTGTTAAATGTCATCTGGATCCCTCCCTTTAGCTTGGTCTGGTCAGGACATTGCTCAGGATCAGGGTGACAAAGGCCAAGGGTCCCAAGAGAGGAGGGGGTGGCAGCTATGATGATGAAGCTCACTCCAGTAGCCATCATCTGTTCTTCTGTCTCCCCCCCCCCCCAAGTCTCTTTCTTTAAGGACCCACAAAGGGAATGATGGCTGGAATAGCCTGTTGCCTCACTATTTTGTACACCAATGAGGCCTGGCTTGCTAGGGTGACCAGGTCTCCGGTTTTCGACTGGAACACCTGGTCGAAAAGGGACCTGGTGGCTCCAGTCAGCACTGCTGACCAGGCCGTTGACTGTCCGGTTGGCAGGCTCCTTGCTAACCTCCACTCCGCGGGGCTCCCGGGAAGCAACTGGGCTGGTTTGTCCCACTAGGGAGAAGCCCCGAGCCTCCGTGTTTAGATGCCTTTTTGTTTAGACGAATGTAGTCACTCTGTCTCCTTTTCGTACCTTTGCTGATTAACAGTTGATAGGTTATTGTGTCAGCTGATGGACTTTCCCATATTTTAACAAGTTCAGCTTACAAGTAGGGGACGTCGGTGGGCCCAGTTATCACAACCGGTGAGCTGAAGGGCAGCACGTAAACCAACAGCTGGAGTCCTGCCGGAAGGAAGGTCTGTCCCTGTTTCCATTGCAGTCCGTGCAGAGCTGGCTCTGAATTCAGTGTTTGTAAGATTGAGCCCCCACTTATCTCATGATACCTGGGTTGCAGGAGCAGGTGCTGCTCTTGTCGCCCTGATTAGTCCCACTGGTTTCAATCACGGCAGCAAACGCGGAGCTTGGAAGTATTTGCCTCAGGTCTGGAGAGAAGGAATATCAAGGAGGCAATCAAAGATTGGATTGAGACTGAGTCCCCCCCTCCAATCCCACCGATTCCAAAGGGAATGCCTAGGATACAGCATAACATGCCATTCACCTGCCATTTCTATCTTGAAGGACCTTTCCGTTACGACTTCTCATGCAACGGTCCCCTGCCAAGGTAACCTCAAGAACTGGATTTGGACCAACCCTTGGGATGGCAGAGGGGACCGGACGCGAGCCAGGAGTTGCTGCCGGACTTCTTGGCATGAGAGGGGAGGGGACGGTGATGTTGAGCCTGTTGTGGGTTCTGTGGCCTATTCTCTGGGGATTGCAGAGAGGACAATGGCCCCATAGGGACAAGGAAGGGTAATTCCTAGGGAGAAAAGCCAGTGTCTGTTTCAGATGGAATAGACACTCTTTTAGACGCTCTTTCTGGCTCCCAGCGTTCTACTTGGCAGGGTTTATTAAACAACGGATTTATGATGATCTGGTGAATGGAAACAGTGTCGCTGAAATTTGGGTTTCTCAAGTCAAGCACTGACATTTCTTTAAGCCCCTAAGCAAGGGAGCCGTGTTTTGTTGTGGGCAGGGGGCGAAGGAGCCCGCTACTGTTAACATTTAATCTGGTGGTTTATTTTGTTCTCAACATCACTTTTTTTCCTGCTTCCAAAGGCCAAACAAATCGACAACAAAATGACATTTGGGAGCCCGCTGACTGGCCAGGGAAGATTCTTTGAACTGTGGGTTTTTCTTTCCATGTAGAACTAGAGAGAATTTTTTAACCTTGTTTGTTCGGTTACTTTTTTTTTTTTATTGCTGGTCTCTGCCAGATTTTGCATTTCATGAGCCCATACCCTCCCCTTCCTCTCAGTCTTGCCCAGTGAGAATTTGGCTGGATTATCTTGAAATAAAAATGAACCCCTCTTCTGTAGCGCATTAATGCTGGGCACTCCGATGCTGGGACTTCTTCATGCAGCAAGCTGAGCCCTGAGACTTTTTTTCTTTAAAGATTCTTGTTAAAAAGATGGAAAGGTGTAAATTTCTTTGCTTAATACACAATTGTGCCCATTGCAGAGCAAAGGGGATTAGATTGAAGGGATGCAGCGTCAGCCTGTATACATTGGTGCAATGCTACTGATGGCAGGTGTGAATCTGGCGCTCATGTTCTCATGAGCGGCAGCAACGAAACTGTTTATTATTTGGCTAAGGACAGTTCTTTGCATTTCTACGGTGGCTTATGTGTGGATCTCAAAGCCTTTTGTAAAAGTGTATTCATTCCCACATCCTTGCCCTCCTATGAAAGAAGTACTGGCCGCGTTTCTCAGATGGAGAAACTGAGGCCCAGAAAGATTATGCAGCTTGCCTACATTCATAAAGCCACTCAGCATCAGAGGCTGGATTAGAAATCAGGAGTTCCTGGATCTAGTCCACTCGATCATTCTGTCTGTCAGACACAGCAAATGTCTGAGGTTTGGCAGTCCACGTACATTGTTTGATAATTTCATATAGACCACGGAAGGGATGGGCCAGTCGAAAAGAATAATCCAGGAGAGCCAATAACTCAGACGTGTGGACATGTGCAAGCTGGCCTGTGACTGGCTATAGGGAACTTTTACATTCAGGGCCAGATTAATGCAGGGGCTTTAGGGGCTGCAACCCATGGCCGTGGGCTAAGGGGGGTGCTGGAGCCGCGAGCACTGGCTTGCGGACGTGCCCCTGTGGCCCCTAGGCAAGGGACGTTCAGTGACTCTCTGTGCGCTGCCCCCACCCCACCCAGTGCCGCCTCCGCAGGTCCCATTGGCAGGGTACCATGGTCAGGGCACCATGGCCAAAGCACTTCACAGACCTTAACTACTGTGCAAACGACACCCACCACTGAACTGCAGCTGGCTTTGGAATGTAAAGCGCTGGACTAGAGCTGACGTTGTATGTCCCGTAGGAACTACAGGGGTAGCAGGCTGTAGTGCCCTGGGTTTGAATCTGGCCTGAAGAGGGATTTAGCAATGTGATTGACAGATGCTGAATGGGCCTCTATTGGCAAAGAAGGGGCTTGGCTGAGATGGAGAACAAGAGGTAGCGTGTGGTTTCTGTACATATCCCAGACCTTCCAGGGGGAGCGACCGTGCATAGAATCAGCGTCACTGGCCTGGCCGGTCTGTTCATCTCTCTCTCTTCTCTCTCTCTGTCCCTGGAAATGCAGGATTCTTCTCTGCAGCAGATTTTTCTGCTGAGTTGTCCAGTCAGATCGTAATTCAGTTGCTCTAAGGAAAAGAGGGGCGTTTCCATCACCTCTCTGTGGAGATCAGTTCAAACTGGAATGGAGCCGGTGTCAGGATGTTTTTCCAGCATTCTACCCCCTGCTGCAATACTGTACTATTCCTCTTAGTCATATGGGACCGGACTAGATGACCTCTCAACGTCCCTTCCAGGCCTACGGTTCTATGATTCTATACCCCATGTACCATGCTGGGTAATTCAGAACGTCCCAGGTCCCTCTTAGGATGTTTAGGGTGACGCTTCCTGACAAAGAGATTCAAATTGCTGCCGTTGTGTGATGGTCTTTAACTCCTACTTGGCATCGACAGGCTTATTTTTCTCTCTCTGCCAGGAATGAATCCCACCAGACAGCTGCCTCCAACACAATCCTGGATGGCCCCGGCCACTGATGTGCTGTCTATAGAGGAGTCTCGCAGCTAATTTAATTGTGGTGATTCAAATGAACGCTGTTGCAAATAGCTACAGACTCTGAGCCAGGAGAGTCCCCTCTTGTTTTAATGGTTCTTTATGTGCCGGATCCTCTGCTGGTATAAACCGGTAGTGCTCCTTTGCAGATGGAGGTATGTCCGGGTACAACTGCTGAGAATCTGCAAAGGAGAATTCATTGATACTCATGAAACACTTTCAGGTTTGGAACCCCATGCAAAATTTGCAGAGCTCAGTTCTCCTCCCCCTTTCACCAATTTTGCTACGCCTGCAACTCCACTGACTGCTCTTGATTTGCTCCATTGCAAGAGCGGAGAATCCAGGACTGGTCTCTTTTCGTTTTCCCCAATCTCAGAGTTTATGGCCTTGTGTCATAATGATTAACCAAAGAGGTAAGATGAGAGCGAAGTCAGTAACTTACACTCGAAAATGCTCTGTGCTGCAGTTGATTTATTTTTAGCCCCGGGCCATGAAGTATTAGTTAAAATAATATACTGTCATTCCAGGCGGTTAGAGGTTTATTTTCAGGTACACAAATGGCTCCGTGCTTTTCAAAGCCATCTCCTGAACCTGGGTATTTATTCTTAAGCAGCATTGGTGTCTTCCTTCCGATCGGGTTTTCCACCTCTGGAGCTTTGCCTTACGTGAATGCTTTAAGTGGACCAAGTGCTCAGAGGGTGTAGATCCTATTGAGTTCAATGCAGCTACTCCGATTTACACCAGCTAAAGATCTGGCCCCAGGCCCTCTATTGTGTTTTGATGTCTCTTGGATACCTGAGGAGAGACTTTTAGTCCCACGGGGTCTCTATTCATATTTGTTTTATCTTGGGTAGCTTTTTCTCTGGATTCCTTCTGTGTGACCTCATGTCTGATCGTGCGCAGGCACTGCGGTGATAGGTGGCGGTATAAAAGCCTAAAGTAGATCAATATTCCACGGGATAGGCTACAAGGTGTGCCTGGCACTGACTGTGAGCACGGATATCTGTTTCCCCCCCTCCCCCTGTTGTTTGATGGTAGCTAGAAGGTGGATCAAATATGAAGTCAGCTGTATCAGAACCATTCACAGAGCTGGCGCTAGCAGACTAAGCAATTGACTAGGGGCCCCAAGCAGTTTAAGGGGGCCGCCTATTAATTATTAGTATGTGCTGTACTGGGGGAAAAATATTCCTGCGTCGGACCCCCAGTGGGCTAGCACCGGCCCTGACCACTCGTCTGTCTTTTTGGCTCAGTTTGAATAAACAGGGGCCCTTTCCTTGGTTAGTTTTCTTCATGGAAAGATATCACGTCCTTCGAGTCAGAGCCTCCTACCCGCGCTGACAGCATGGGGAATGCAGCGTGGAATAGTGTCCCTGGCCCGATCTCTGTTCAGGTCAGAAATAACACAGCAGTCAAACACCACCAAAGTTTGGTGGTGGGAGGTGGAAATCCAGAGCTGGATGTCAAGATGCTTGTTCTATCTGGATTTTGGGTCCAGAGCTATAGCAGAGCTCACACTAGGGAGCGTAGGAGACAGAGAGGAGACAGAACTGTGGTTCTACTTCCAGTACGCTCTTGCCAGGTTAGACCTGAAGGGGAAGCAAACAGAGCTGGGTGGAGGATAAAAACTCTGTTTCATGAAGGATTTTGAGAGTTCAAAAATTGGCTCCATTCTGAGTGGGAGCAAAACCTGAAAAATATGTTTTTGAAATGTTTCATTTTGACTTTGACTTTTAAAAAATCTCGGTGTGACATTATAATCTAAAATAATCCCAAATAAAAACAGAAATATCAAAATGTTTGGTTCCAACAATAGCAAAATGGGATGTTTTGACATTATTGGAACTTAATAAGAAATTCCCAGTGAAACTGACCCAGTTTCTCAAAGTGTTTGGATTTAGATGGAACCGGAAATATGGTTCCATCAAAGTTTCTCTGGCCAGTTCTAGAAGTGAGTTATCCTTATTACAAGGCTGCTCCGTGTCTGTACAAAGGTTAATAGACAAGGTCCTAGCAGATGGCACTCAAGAATGTGTAGTGTAGTTCCTGGGTTTTGTAGTTTCTTGTTGGGCACTGCAGATGGTTACCTTTGCGTAGCTCTTTACAACTGCTCTTAACAAAGCCCCTTTGAGAATGGCAGCAACTCATAGCAAAAGCAATAATTTTGATTGCCTCTGTCAGGGAACAAGTAACTAGGCAGACTTTTTCTAACCAGCTTTTCTGTATGTGGACTAGTCACTGCAGTTTGACTCTGTCCCATTGCAGTGACTAGTCCCCATATATAGAGGTGTAGGAGACTGCTACGCCTTTGAGTTATGGTCTGGTTCCTTTGCCCAGATACTAGATCCAGAGCTCTTGGGTTTACTCCCCAGAGAAGACGACTCTCCTGGGGGTGTTGTTACATGTATATCATACACCACAGTGCAATGGGCCCTATACTCCTGACTATTCTGTATGTCGGTGAGATTTCTCACATGAGCAATGGCTGCAGATCTTGGCATACAGCCTGTCTGTAGCAAAAATGCACATGAAATCTTTGAGCAATAATAGTGGTTGGATTTCTGTACCTTCCAGGACCTAATGACTGATATTTTAAAAAATATGATCATTGATAAGTGTTTTTTCCAGATCTGGCCCCGGCCTTCAAAATCAAAACACAAACTAACCACACATTCCTCTCACGTTACCGGTTTGCCATACTGCAGCTCGGCCCAGTAGCCTGCTGCTGTTTTCATGTAACTCAACGCTGGCCAAACCCGCTGGCAGATTTTGAGTTATATAATTGCTGAGGGTTTTTTCCTTTAAATGTTCTAAATAAAAACCCAAACAAAATTTGAAATTTGCCCTCAGGGTTAAAACAACTCTCTCGTACCACATTTCCGTTGGGAGTAAATGTTTCGAGGTAGTGAGCTCTCTTGTACTAAAGGGGTTAGTGCTGGAAAAACTGCAACAAGGTGAATTTATTGTGAAGTCAACTCTATTCTTAGAGTAATTGTACAAGTGTGATGAAGCACCTACAAGCCCCAAACAGGTTCAACACTGGTCATTCTCAGCTACATCAAGCACTAGATAATGTTATTGCAAAATAAGGTTCTATGTATCGCGCTCTCTTGCCTTGTCCTCACCACAATTTTATTTGCAGGGCTGCAATAGATGATAGCTTTAATATTCATTTTTTACTGCACACTTTCTTTGAATTCTGAGTCTGATCTTGCCCTGGGAGTTTAGGGTGTGCAAGGAATGCAGGATTGGGTACTAATAGTGCCCCCTGGTAGCGCACACACACACTCAAAGATACTATGCAACTCCAAATCTGTTCCATACAAAGAAGAACCTGATCCCCAGAGTTTGGATTTGAATCCAAACTCCACTCAGCTGCAGAGGTGCCGAGCTCTTGGGTTCTAGTTAAGTTCGTCTCTGGATCTGTCTCTAAAGAGAGATCCGCTGAGGACCAGGACACGAGCTAAACCAGAAACCTGATCGAGTCACATGGAGCTGAACTGATGCCTCCGGATCCATCCAACATAACACTGGATGTTGTTGTGTTAGACCTGAGGATTAGCACAGGGTGGGTGAAGCACTGGATAGAATTAGTAAAGATACACTCACATGCATTAAATATTGCTAGGCTGTTAAATGCCTTTGTTGGGAAGCTCCCAAGCCCATTAGATATACATCTGTTTGGGATGTAATTAACGCTAAATGAGATCAGCAATGAGCATGTAATTATGGTCCTAGTGAGTTATTAAGCTTGTAAATGGGAGGTAAGCAGTTGACAAGATACCTATGGCCAGTCAATCAGCTACTCATCATACAAATTGACTTAACCAGCGTGTCAAATGTGTGGAAATAATTACAGGCAATCCCAGGGTGCCTGAAGGGCTGATAACCCTCAGCGGGTGGAAAGGGAGATCATTAATATTAGGGAATCTTAAATTCTCCAAAGTGTGAGGAATAGCATAGCCCGGGTAGCGGGACCAGACAGCAAATGTGAAAAATAGGGATGGGGAGTGTGTGTGTGTGTGTGGGGGGGGATAGGAGCCTATATAAGAAAAAAGACCCCAAAATTGGGACTGTCCCTATAAAATCGGGACATCTGGTCACCCTAGGCTTGGGGCACGTTCAGATTGTGAACTCCTAGAAATGTCGGGCTGGAAAAGGACTCATCCAATCCAGGCCAGTCCCCTGTGCCAAGGCCCAAGTAAACCTAGCCTATCACTGACAGATGTTTGTCATTAACCTCCTTATCTTCGGGGTGTCTGTATTGTTTATTCTGCTGCCTACTCCCGCGTGAAATTTCTTGTCAAGCACTGCCCCACTCCATCCACCCACCCACTGCGGGAGCTTTTCAGATGCATCAGCTAAAAATCCCATTACTTTCTCTGTCAGTCCTCAGACGAGCTCCCCTTCTATTAGTTTTGCGGTACAGTAATATTTTACCCAGCAAGACAGTCTGGCTACATATTATTAGTCGGGCTTCTTCGGAACGAGATTTCTCTCGGCTCAACACCAACTCGCGTCGCATCTGGAATCCAATTGTGGGTAACTGAGCCTTTCTGTGGGACTCTTGAAGTGTACATATCTGAGCCTCACGGATCTGATTCTGTTGTGGTGTAAATCAGGAATAATGCCATTGCAGTGAGTGGCCCCATTTACTGTCCCGGTGCAGAGTTAGTGTGAAATGCTACAACTCTGACTTCGGAGAAATTTACCCCACGGATAAAAATGACTGCATATAGTGCAGGGGAAGAGTGGGAATATGCCCAGTGCAGGTACACAGCTGTGAGTGAGATCAGAATCAGACTCTATATATTGTGCATTGCCTGTCAGATTTGCAATAGCGGGATTCCCTGGAGCCTCAACATCATAAAAATGGTCAAACTGGATCAGACCAAAGGTCCATCCAGCCCAGTATCCTGTCTACTGACAGTGGCCAATGCCAGGTGCCCCAGAGTGAGTGAACCTAACAGGTAATGATCAAGTGATCTCTCTCCTCCCATCCATCACCCCCCTCTGACAAACAGCGGCTAGGGACACCATTCCGTACCCATCCTGGCTAATAGCCATTAATGGACTTCACCTCCATGAATTTATCCAGTTCTCTTTTAAACCCTGTTGTAGTCCTAGCCTTCACAGCCTCCTCAGGCAAGGAGTTCCACAGGTTGACTGTGCGCTGTGTGAAGAAGAACTTCCTTTTGTTTGTGTTAAACCTGCTGCCCATTAATTTCATTTGATGCCCCCTAGTTCTTACTTTATGGGAACAAGTAAATAACTTTTCCTAATTCACTTTCTCCACACCAGTCATGATTTTATAGACTTCTATCATATCCCCCCTTAGTCTCCTTTTTTCCAAGCTGAAAAGTCCTAACCCCTTTAATCTCTCCTCATATGGGACCTGTTCCAAACTCCTAATCATTTTAGTTGTCCTTCTGTGAACTTTTTCTAATATCCGCTCAATCTTTCATCCTTGAGCTAGATGAAGTAAATCCTGTGTCTGTGTGTCTCTTTTTGAACAGGTGTCCCTTTGTGCACAATTCATGGTGTGATGGTTGCTGCCATCCACCCCAGACTCAGCTGCATTTTGGTGGTGCTATATGCACACAGGCAGTTTGTGAAAGTGCTTTAGGATGAAAAGCACTAAACACATATCAAATATGATCATTTCTTCAAGGAGAATGTGTTGTGTTGCCCAAATCCAGTTTAAGTTTTGTTGCAAGATCAACCTACACACATCTAAACAGAATAAGCAAACCCAAGAGCAGCTGTTGGAACAGGGCTGTGTGTGAGGGGAAAATGAAAAAAATTGTCCACTATTTTGATTTGGTGCTTGCCCCAAATTACACACTGTCAGTTGCAGGATCATAAATGGCTCAGTTGTTCCTATGGTTTCCTGGGAGAGGAAAATATAATCACTCAGAAATGACCTTGTTTTAGTGTGGAAAAACGAGTCCCAGAATGGAACCAAGTCAGAATTCCCAAGCTCAGGCGAGAACGTTGAAGCCCTTTGGAAGTTAATGTTGCTAATATTTCATGCAACTTGCTGCTGGGAAGGGAGTTTGCAGGACCCAAAAATCTTGGCCTATTGTAATCAAAAGTGCGCACTTCACATAGATAATAAAACTGCAGCCTTTTCAAGTCATTGGGTTTTGGCTGTTTCGTCCTGGAATGAGGATTAATCGTCTAAAAAGCAGCACACCAGGGTTGGCTCTTTTTGCAGCTCCTGCGGGAGTGGAGCCAGACAAGCCCAGGCTGCTTGTAGTAGGCAACAGGTCTAAGCAGAGTGGGTAGGGAGTAGCTGAATAGACCATACATCTGTTGAGCCCTCCCCCTGGTCCGTGGATGTGGAACCGGACAGAGGAGGGTTTCCATCCTAGGCAGCGACTCAACGGATTCGGAGTCTCTGGTGGGCTCTTCCCAGCGAGGCGCGTCTGGAGCAGAGTGAGGCCTTTCCCCCCTCACCGGCTCTAGGGAGAAGCGAGCTCATGAGGAGCACCGGACAAGCAGCCATGAAGCAGGGAGAGCCGATGAAGAGCTGTGGGGGCAGAGGGGAGTGTTGGGGAGGATGAGACAATCCAGGCAGTGCCCGCAGGCCAAGATTTTTGGGTCCTGCAAACTCCCTTCCCAGCAGCAAGTTGCATGAAATATTAGCAACATTAACTTCCAAAGGGCTTCAACGTTCTCGCCTGAGCTTGGGAATTCTGACTTGGTTCCATTCTGGGACTCGTTTTTCCACACTAAAACAAGGTCATTTCTGAGTGATTATATTTTCCTCCCACTCCCGCAGGAGCTGCAAAAAGAGCCAACCCTGGTGTGCTGCTTTTTAGACGATTAATCCTCATTCCAGAAGAGAAGTCGGGACAAGCACATCTTTGGTTTGTGCAGCGGGTGCTGGGGAATGCTTTGGGGGCTGGCCCAGCCCTTCTGGAGCCTGACGGGCCGCTGGCTGTTCAAGCCTGCCAGCTGGAATGCCGACAGCTCTGGGACCACATCTGTGCCCACCCGGAGCTCGGACACTTTCTTGTGGGTCCCTTCGGGCTCGCTCCCACCTGCCAGTCACACGCCACCCAAGCTCGTGCCGGCTGGCGACGGAAGGGGTTGTTGCATAGAGGCAAACACCCTGTGGTCTTGCTCTCGCGCTTTGCTGCCTCCCTGTTGCTGATTAGAACAGCGTGGAGCAGGGCAAACAGCTGGGATCCTCCCAGCACTGCCTGGATTGTCTCATCCTCCCCAACACTCCCCTCTGCCCCCACAGCTCTTCATCGGCTCTCCCTGCTTCATGGCTGCTTGTCCGGTGCTCCTCATGAGCTCGCTTCTCCCTAGAGCCGGTGAGGGGGGAAAGGCCTCACTCTGCTCCAGACGCGCATCGCTGGGAAGAGCCCACCAGAGACTCCGAATCCGTTGAGTCGCTCCCCTGGGAGCCGCTGGAGTGCCTGGCTGCCCAGGGAAGGGGAATCTCAAACCGCTCTGGAGGCGGCGTTCCAAAGCTGGGCCTTGTGTTACATCCCAGAGCGCTCGTGAGTATCTGTGGCCACAGGCACACAAACACGCTGGTCACTGGTTAACCACAGACAGGCTTGGGGAACAGAACTCCCAGCCTCTCTCTCCACCACTGGGATCCAGTCTCCCAGCCATGTGAGGAATCTGGGCCGCTGAGAGCAGTGAACATCTACAGCGGCCAGATCTACCCTGCAAACACTAGACTGTGTTATCCTGCAAACACACGCACCAGGGCATGAGTCTCAAGCAGACCCTCCCCGCTCCTCCGTTAGTCGATCAGTTACTCTGTGTGCTCAAGGCACAGAGAAAAGACGCCCCTTAACACCATGATCATGAAACCCTTTGAGCCCGGCCCAGAATCCACTCACTTTAATGATGAAGAGTCTGAAAACAAGTTTGATTTTACTCACCTGTTCAAAAAATCACTCCTGTCCCTGGGGCAAAGGAGCAGGGGGAATTTTGCTAGGGTACTTTAGGTGGGTTATTTGATTACTGCTAATCACAGCTCTATAGAGAGATGGGGGCAGGAAAGACTAAATAGATAAAGCCCTGCACAGCAGACTGGGGGCATTATGGTGCAATTTGCCACCTTCCCCTGATGTAAGAGCTGATGGAGACCAGTCTTTTGGTTCTTCCCTTCTCCATCTTGCATGCCCCCCCCTCCCGGTTCGGGCAGCTGAAGAGCCGTAATCCCCATCAATAATTCCTCAGGCTTGAGGCTGCAGCTGGAACCTGACAGATGATATTCCCTGGATGCTGGCGAATGCATCTGTTGTCAGATTTGCCCGCCCGAGGGGCGCAGGGGGCAGGCTCCCATGTCTCCGGAGAATTGCACGGCCTGGCATGCTCTCAGGGATGACTCACCCACACTGCGGCTCCTTTCGATTCATGGAGGCTTCGCCGGCGGGACAAGCTGGTAAAACGCTGCGGACGTGTAAAGTCAGGTGTGTATCCGAGGCGGGTGTGACCCACCCAGGCTAATATCTGGGGCTTGATCGCTGCTGGCCAATCCCAATGCACTGCTGGGTTATTACATAGCGGGCCGCGCACCCTGCCCTCCTGCCATGCATGTTCTCAGGCAGGGGACCAAGAGGCAGCGGACGAGTGACACCACATGTGCTCCCATTTGACCGTGCACATGGCGTTCCAAAGTCCTGCCACCCAAAGGGTCCCCTGCCCAGAAATGTCTATGCACAGGCCTCTTCTGTTTGCGGCCTCCCCTCGTGGTGCCCTCGCTGATCCCTAAGTGGAGAGGTTTGCTGAGAGGGGTTAGGAGGAAGCTGCGGTAGGGAAGGGGCATCTGGATCCATGTCTGGGATTCGGTGGGTACTGCTGGAGGGGAGGTAGGATCCCACAAATGAGGGGTGTGGAAGTCAGGGCAGTAGCACAGCAGGGCTGTTCAGTGGTGGGTCACAGGCTGCACCTTCAAAAGCAGGCTCGAGGGGCTGCTTCTCCCACCTGGAAGACGGGGCTCCTCTCTTGCCAGCGCCAGCCCCGCCAGCTGCATGGGGCTTGCAAAACGCAGCCTGGCAGGTGTGTGGTGAAAAGCTAATTGTTTTGTGCGATATTAAAAACGAGTCACGTGCGTGTTGACATTTCATGACGGGCTTGGCAATTAAATAACAAAGCTTGCGAGCCTCTCCTGCCATCAGCAAATGCCACGGGGTGTTATTAAATAGGAGCTGGAGCTGCTAATCGGAGCAGGATCTAACAGCACCAAACAAATCCCTCCATGGCACGGAAGAACCAGAGGGATAATTACTAGGGAATGGGCCTCTCTGCTCCTTCTTAGGGGGCTTCTCGGCAATAAAATGATTTGGAAAGCACACGCCCCATGCCCCCCTCCTCAGCATTAAAACATAACAGCTCAACCAGTCTCCTTCACTCTCTCCTGTACCCACCGGAGCCGGCAAGCTCTGATTTGGGCCGGCAGCTGGTTTTGCAGGCAGTGAGCAGGCTGGGGCGGCTCTTCCTGGTGTTCAGACCAATCTCAGACCCCAGACCAACAGGCATTTGCTTGGCACGAACCCTGAAACCACCACCAGGGATGGGAGTGTGCAGCTGGCCCAGAAAGCAAGGAGCATGTCAGCTCTCTGCTCGCCCAGCCTGGTAGCTCCTGATCCCAGCCACACGGCAAGTCTTTCCTCGGCAGAGATCTCCCTGCTGAAGGGACGTGGACTTGCCCTCTGGAGCCCCAGTGCACTGACCGTGCTTGGCTACACTCACAGGCTTTGGCGTCGAGGCCCCAGCCTGCCAGAAAGTGCTCGAAGGCAAAGCCACCCTCTGTAAAACAACCATCTTCCAGTGACGGACGGGCAGGCAGCCTCATGCCTGCAACGCCTACCACAGAGGCAGGGAAACACTCTGCTCTCACGCACCAGGCAGGACAGAGCCTCAGCTAGTTCCCAGGGCCGGAGGGGGATCCCTAGCCAGCCCTGTCTTGGGACGCTGATTCAGCGCCCTGAGCCAGCCACCGCTCTCAGGCACCCCAGTGTAAATCTGGACTCTCTCATTGGCGCCACTCTGGATTATACTGGTCAGCCGGATCCTGCCTGAAGTAACCCAACTTTGAGCTCCCGAGTGCCTTCCTCTCAATCCCAGTATTCCCGCAGGTTACACGAGTTTGGCGCCCACTTGCTGACACTTGAAAATTATTTCCTTTGGAACGAAAGACACTGAAGTGCTAGGAAGAGTCTGGCGTAGTCAAGGAAGAGATTCCACAGTGTGGTCAGTCTCCTGCCAGGATAATATTTGTGTGTCCCTCCTTTTGGGCCTTTGTCCCACATGGCATTGTTCTTTGAGGTCTTCACAGATTGCGAGACACGGTCAGTCCTGAGCAGGGCTCCTTCGCTGCTTATCTCAGCATACTCCCTGCAAAGGAATGATTTGGCCAAAGCTTGCCTGAGGAAGCGCTCAGGTCAGGTGATAGAAACCAGCAGCTAGCTTGTGCTGGAACTAATACTATGGAAATTAACACTAAGCTGCTGACCGGGCTTCATAGCGGCTCAGTATTTTCTTTTAAGCTCATTAATAATTGATATGTTTATTTGCAATCTATTATTCAGTCACTAGATGTCACTGTGTGGAGATCCAGACAAAGTTGTTTGGTAACCAGACAAAGTTGGGATTCAAGTTTTGTGGAAGCGTGTGTGTTTGGTTTGTAGCTGTTTTGCTGAACAAATGCCACCTGTTAAAGAGGAACTGTGATTCCGGATATCATGACAGCGGCATGTCATGATTTCTAGCAAATGACAAATAGTGCAGCAATAAAATACAACAGCACGGACTGTGCTACTTCTATCCTGCAATCAAAACATACTGAGAATTACTCACTTATTAATATTTCTGAGGTTTTAAATCTTGTAAATGTTTCAGTTCCTTGCATAACAGGACTGTTTGTAGTGCAGTGGTATCACTATAGTTACAGGCAATTTGCCGTATTCAAGTTTTGTAGAACACACAAAGAAAAATCTCACCATGGTGATGCTGGCTCTGTGTTACTTTTGGGAAATTATATTCTCCTAGCTTAAAATTCCTTCCGTAGTTTCAGATGGATAATTTACACCTTCGCTTTCTATCCTGAACTATTTAAAGCATTGCTGTGCATGTTAAAAACAGCTGCCATGTTCCACTCCAGAAGTGGTCGTGTGTGTGTGTGTGTGTGTGTGAGAACCTTTTAAAATAATTTTGTTGCATGAGCTGGCATCTTTTTTCTGAAAGGTTTTCTATAAACAGCCGTCATTAATAAATCTAGAGGATTTCTATCCCGAATTGAAACCCAGCTTTGGATCCAAATCTCATGACCACCCCATCTCATGGGTCAAACCAAACCCTCAGGGCTGAAGACCTCCCAGATGCCGAGAAGGTCCGAATCCAAATCTGCAGTCACAAATTTTGCCACGTGGGGATTTCTGGTATAAAGGATGAATAAAAATCAAGGCCAGGTCTGGTGACGGAAATCCTCTGGGAGTCTAAGAGAAAGTATTTCCTTTCCCAACATGCTGATTCTACATTCAAACCCATGTGCCCTGGAGCAGGAGGACAAAGACACCACAACCAGTGGGGGATCAGTAACAAGCTGATTCTCATTAACGTGACAGCCGCTCCTTTCCATAAGACTCATGGGAAATTTCCATCAGTCCTGAAAGGTCCTTTCCACTCGCTGTACCACAGCAGCCAGTGGTTACCCAATTAGAAAGAGAGACAGTTCAGTCTTCCTGCCCTGTCCTCATAAAAATCCCCCTGCTAGTCTAGATCAAAGGCAGAAAGGACCCCGCCATAAACCAGCTCCGGGCTCAGACAAAAAGCTAAAGTTTCACAATCATATTTTTCCCTCCCCCAATCTATAAAAAATACTTCTGCTCTGACTCCAGCAGGAAGGATCATTAAACACAGGCCACTGAAGCAGAGGCTGGTCATGCCGGCAAGGTTGCAGTTATCGTTGGTAGTACAAGTATCTCCAGTTTTCACAGGCTCGTAACTTCTCTTGAGGGCTGTGCTTTCCCTGGCTTGGACTTTGCCCGAGGGCCATTTTGTGTTTTGAAAGTTTGAGTAAATTCCCTTCATCTATTTTTTTTTTTGGCATTCCAGGCGAGTCAAAACCAATGCGAACTAGGTCTTGTAACAACCAAAAATAACCCCTTCTAGCCACGCAGTCTCAACCAACGCAGCTGATGCTTGAGAGCTGAAACTTGGGCTGGAATGTAGGCCGGGGTGAGGCATGGAGCTGCCCCACAATGCACTGGGTGAGCATGTTCCAGGGCTGAAAGTCCCCACCACCACTCTGTCTGCAGGAGGGGAAAGAGGGCAGGTAGTCCATGCGTGGAGATTTGCAGGTGTATCTGCCCAGATCTTCAAAGGGTGTAAGTGGGACGTTAGTGGACTAGGTCTGGAGGGGAATGAAGGGTAGGATTCCACACACCACATACCTAGAAGGATCTGCTTCTAGGCAGCTCTGGACTTTAGCTGTTCTCTGGGGATTTTCTCTCTCTTTACTAAGGTGGACAATGCTTCTTCTGTACCTTGCATGTGGCTTAACACCCCCTGCTTAATTTACTCTAATAAGAAACCCATGACACCCCAGGCAAAACCTGGACCATCCAGATGAAATCTCGATGGCTGGCAACTCTGATTTCATGCACAAGTATGGTCTATATTTAGACTAATATTGCCTCTGTATGAATCTTATAGTTAGAGGGCACTGGCTTTCCTATCATTTGTGGATTGCTCTTTGAACCCAAGGAGCTCTGCTGATGCAAATCAGCCTAACTCTAGCACAACTTTGGTGGAACTGATGCTCAATGTCAATCAAATGTGTTGAAACCTCCTCGTTGGCTTGGGGGCAGCTGGGGTGAGCCTGGGGCTGAAGGTTCCAGCCACTTATTAGTTCAGCACCAGTTTGCCCAGGGCTATGAGCGAGACTATTAAGCAGATAGAGGAACAACGAAGAGAAAGATGAAGGTCCTGCCTCCTAGGATGACAGCAGGGCCAGGTACAGACAACGGTTGTAGTCTGAGATAGGCATAAGAAGCTATCAAGTTAGGATCTGGATCCAAATTTTCCATGTGTTCAGCTCAGGCATGAAATCCTGGCCCCACTAAAGTCTATAGCAAAACCCCATTGCTTCAGTGAGGCCAAAATTTCACCCCGGGGTTGCGGTGGGATGATCTTGAGAGGGGGTCCACTGCAGAGTTGGGCTGTAAGTCTGAGCTTCACCGATGTCTGGGAACATTGGGATCAGAGGTTTTTCTTTGGAGCCACGTCTAGCGTATGGAGAAGCTTGGTGTATTTTGCACAGGTTTCTGATTGTCACGGGGAGCTGGTCTGGTCAAGGTATTGCTACCATCCAGGAATGGAAATACTCCAAGCAGGCTCCAGGCATTAAGGCCTTGACCTTGTGAGGTTCAGAGCATCCTTGATGTCGTCTGAGGTTTGTGAGCAGGGGAAGCGCTCAGCAACTCGCTGGACTGCGCCTTAAAACATCTGTGGAAAGCCAGCCTATCGTGCTGGCTGCCTGGGCCCCAGGCACACATTCATACAGCTCTTAAATACCATTTCCCAGACAGAGCCCATCCAATGCATCACCACAGGGGTTACCAGGGCAGGCTCCAGAGAAATCACACAGCTCCAGCAGCAGCCGTGGGGGAGCATCTGCAGCTGATTAAGGCAGATGTTCCAAAGCAGCCCCCGGCAAAGGGGTCCCGTCCTCGGCTGTCGTGGAAGCAATGAAGTCTGGCTGAAGGGGAGGGCGTAGCCATGGTCTCTTCCAGCTCTCGGCAGGAGATCAGAAATCCGTGTTGGGGATTGTGTTGAAACTGCACATTTACCATGGAGTTCAAAAGCCGCACGGAGCCGGGCCGCATAATGACCCCAGAAGACATATTGCAACCTCCTCATTACTGCAAACCTCAGACAGTTTGAAGGGAGAATTCAAGAATCACCAAGAGCAGGGATAGGCTAAGGTGGGAGCCAACAGCTCTGCCTGTGTTCTGCCGGGGACCACACATGTTCAGATGGGCCATCCGGACCGCCCGGCCATTCCCCTTGCAAGTACTCAAGGGGGTTGGGGACCCTCACCGTGTGGCTGTCCAGGCTAGGTTTAGTTTTGGTCTGTCCCTGCTAAATATGGGCCTGAGTGAAAGCCAGAGCTCCTATTGCTCAGGGCATCCAGCAGGTTACAGGCTTTGCTGTTTCTAATGGCTTTCCGGCTTTTCCGGGCTCCAGTCAGTCCCTCCTTCCAGCTGGGATGGCTGTACCACCTCATAAATGTGGCAGCACAGGGGGAAACTCACATCCACCCTTTACCTACAGGTCACTGGCTTTAGGACCTCACCCACTGAGCCATCTACCCCATAACTCAAACTTCCCTGCCTTCCTTTCCCACTACCCCTTCCTATGCACCAAGCCTCCCCTCCTCCCAGACACTTTCCTAACGACTCTTCATTAGAACATCTTACTTCGAGCCTGTTCTCCTTGAATAACCACAAGATAGTTCTTAGTCACATGACCCTCTTACCCATTTCCTTCTCGGGGTGTGGAGGCTTGGACACGATCCCCTGTTAAAGGACAAGAATCAGAGAGGTAGCCGTGTTAGTCTGGAATAGCAGAAGTAACAAAGAGTCCTGTGGCACCTTAAAGACTAACTAACTCTTGAAGATGCCACAGGACTCTTCGTTACTTCTGTTAAAGGACAAGTTCACCTTGAGACATACTCACTCCAGTCAGCATGTGGTCCCTGGTTGAGTAGCTCTTTACTAACCCTTAAGAGAAAAGTCTTTGGGGGAAAAACTATCCGTGGATAGTCACTTCTTTGGGGTCAAAACAATCTTTCAAGTGGAGGCTAATGAGCTTAAGCCAGCAATAATAATATAATAAGTGAAACGAACAGCCTTTTGCATGTCATCAGTCTGGGGTAGGAAACGGAGACGATCATTTTACCATCCGCAGTGTCTGGATGTGATTTCCATTGTACGCTGGCCGCTTATCAATAAATTTGCACACGCTGAAATACTCTCAGCTGTGTTGGATGGAGAACTCGATACGCTCATGTGGAGGATTATTAATTGATAACGTTGAGTCCAGACAGGCCGTCTTCAGAGCAGCCCAGATAAAGATTCCAGCTGTGGAATTTAGAACGCCAGCTGGGATTCCAGATGTTTTCAGCACCACTTCCCCCACGCTGCTGCCACAACATGGCAGGCCAAGGGCCCGTTCAAAAGCAAAGGCGGGCTGCTGAGTTGGTGTAAACTCACCTAAACCCGTGTGGAATCTCCTGCTATTCCTGTCCTGAGTCCCCCCCGCCTCAGCTTTGCCGATTAACCCCACCACTAGGCTACCCTCGTTTTGTGAACAGCTAACGGCTACTGTGCTGTGAGTTCCCCCAGGGATGTGAACGGGTATTAACACCTGCCATTTTAGTGGCATTGGGAAATGTAAAAATCTTTAAGTGGAATTAGGTGGTTTGAAAATAAACTTCCCCTGGCCGCTGGGAGTCCTGGGTTCAAATCCTGCTTTGCCAGAGGTGACAAGTGGGAATCATTAGGTCTCCAGTGGCTATTTGTCCAGTTAAAAAATAATCAACTCTTTCATGGCTGAGTGCAATTGGCAGTTGTTGCAGGAGAGAAGCCCATCTGGGGGTACTGCTGGTTAGGCTTGTGGTGTATCCGCAGAATGATCTGTATGGGGCATCTGCCTCTTGTAGCCTCTCGGCCCCTTCCGGAACCTTCCGGAAAATCACCTTACCTCGATTTAGAAATGACCAATGACAAAACCTCTTTTGGGAATGGCGCATTCCTGCTACTCCGCGGTGTCTGAAGAAAATGGACCCCACCCCCACCCCGACAAGAATGCTGTGGGAGACCGTATCAAAAACTTTGCTAAAGTCAAGGTATATCACGTCCACCGCTTTCCCCTCATCCACAGAGCCGGTTATCTCATCATAGAAGGCCATCAAGTTGGTGAGGCATGACTTGCCCTTGGTGAATTCATGTTGACTGTTCCTGATCACCCTCCTCTCCTCCAAGTGCTTCAAAATGGATTCCTTGAGGAATCTGCTCCATGATTTTTCCAGGGCCTGAGGCTCACCGGTGTGTAGTTCCCTGGATTCTTCTTCTTCTTCCCTTTTTTAAAGAGGGGCACTAGATTTACTTTTTTCCAATCGTCCGGCACCTCCCCTAATTGCCATGAGTTTTCAAAGATAACGGTCAATGACTCTGAAATCTCATCAGCCAACTCCCTCAGCACCCTGGGATGCATTAGATCTGGCCCCATGGACTTGTGCATGTCCAGCTTTTCTAATTAGTCCTTAACCTGTTTTTTCCCCACTGGGGGCTGCTCGCCTCCTCCCCATACTGTGCCAATGAGCCAAACATGAGTTCCACATGGCTCAGTTATAGGCCTGGCCAAGCCAGACATCCTGGGCACACACGCTGAGTCAACTTTCCCAGGAGGCCCACAGTTCTGCCAACGCTCCTCAATCACTGCTGCTCCAACCCTAGGCAGGGCCGCTGACAGAAATTTTGGGGCCCCCTACTCTGAGCGTTTGGCCCCCCCCGCCAAGGGCTGGCCTGGCTCTTGCAGGTGGGCGGGGGAAGTGCTGCAGCCGGGGGTGCCTCGGGGCGGCTCCTGGGGCGCGGGACGAGCAGCGGCTGAAGGGCTCGGGAGGCAGCCGGCCGCGGCGCCGGACAGAGCCGGGGAAATGCGGTGCGGTGCCCAGGGGGGATGACTACGAGTAGAGCTGTGTACCGGTCCCCGGACTTCAGGGGACCCCCCTGAAGTCCAGGGCCCGGTACAGCTCCACCCGTTGTACCCCCCTGTCACCAGCCCTGACCCTAGGGACTCTCCCACCTCAATTTGGACCTGGGACTTCTCACTGCCCTTGCAAACACATCTCGATCCTGGCCTGCAGCATCTCTTCTGGGCTTCCCCTGAGTGCAGATTCCCAACGGTACCAGATTTCACGATTGTTGCGATATGAACAGACATCCACTGTGACTAGGACCAAGAAACCACTAAATTAGAACTTTCCCATTTGCACCAGGGGTCTCCTGCATTCACACACTGGGGCCCTGGTGGGTTCCTTTCTATTTCTGGTGACCACAGATCCAGCAGCGTTCCCCAGACTACGTTAACATTTTGAACTGGCTAGGAAAGCGATCGAACACAGCTTGTATTGATACAGCTTGTATCCAGGAAGCATGGTTGAAAGACCTCGTGGCTGATGATGGGACAAACAGGGATCTGTCAGTAGATAGTGGCTGTAACCAGCAGCATACTGAGGGACCTTTCAACACCGTTAAGAAACTCACTAAAACCTTCACTCCCCCACAGGCTGTGTTATCAGGGTGGTAGATGAAAAAGTGCTAACAGAAGAGGAAGACGTGGAGCAGCCCTGGAGAGAATATTGTCTCAATGGAGCACTGATGGACAGCCCAAATGTTAGCAAGAGTGAGTGACCAGTCCCCACGCACCACCCAAACAGTGACCTCTGGCAAGTCACTTCACCACTCCTTCTGTGCCTCGATTTCCCCTATGTCTGTCTTATCTTTAGACTGCAAACTCTTCAGGCCAAAGACTCTCCCTTACTATGTGTCTGGGCACTGCCTAGCACCATGTGTAGTGGGGTGGTCGTTTACTGTCACCCCTTTGTGGCAAGGTCACTTTTCAGGCACCCTGACCTTTTAGCGCCCTCTGACAGGCCCCTTAAGAGCTGTACGCAAGTGTTTCTGTGGGTAACACACCCTCTGCCTGTAGCTGGCTTAAGAACAAAAGCAGTTCTTAATGCTGCTCAGAATAAAGCCCTGCACCCCACAATGGTCTGTACTTACTGTACTCTCGGGTGTCATCTGTCACAGCTGGAGCGCCTCTTCCGTCCCAGTCTGTTCTCACAGCCCATCCCGGCAACTCTTCCTGATCTGGAGCTCAGCCTCCTGGCCCCGATTCTAGGTCCCCAAACTTCTAGGCCCAAACTCCAGTCGGGTTTCCTCACAGGAGTGTGTGCGGGGTTCTCTGTGTCCAAAAATACAGCACCTGCTTCCAAGTCACTGGTAGCTTGGAGGAAAATGACCTGGAATGCTTATGGATCAATGCCCTAACGAATAAAGGACAAACTGGGATATTAGTTGGTGTCTGCTACAGACCACCACATCACATGAGGGAACAGGTGACCGGCTCCTACAGATATGAGCCTATCTACAATGTATAGGGAAAAAAGCTGTGTGATTATGGGGACTTCAGTTTGAGTGACACATGCTGGGGATCTCAGGCTGCCAGTACTGGAATTTCTAAACGGGATAAATAACAATTTCCTAACTCAAAACGTGTTGCAGCCAGCCCGAGGGATTCTTTATTAGACCTTGTCCTAACACCGAGAGAGGAACTGATCACAGAGCTAAAAATAATGGTAGCTTAGGTATTAGTGATCATGACTTGATCACATTTATAATGTGCAAGCAGAATAAAGTCCAGACCAGTAATATACACACTCAGTGCTTTAATGGGGCCATTTCCACAAAGCTTAAAACAGTTTTGAGCTAAGTCAGCTAGGAGGAAGAATTTAATCAGAAAAAAATGTGAATGGTTGTTGGGAATCATTTCAGAATACCTAACTAGATGCTCAAAAGCCACAATCGAGGAAGAAGGTTGTGCTTGTTTAAAAAACAACCTGGTTCAGAGGGAAGGTGAAGACAGATCTCTCTCTCTCTCTCTCTCTCTCTCTAACACATGGAAGAAAGGGGAAATTGATGGTAATGGCTTTAAAGTCTATGAAATCAAAATTCAGGAATTGCAGAAAATTGATAAGGGAAGCCAAGGGACACACGAAGAAGTTGATGGTCAGCAGAGCTAAGGGCAAAAAAGGAGTTCTTTAAATGTACTAGGACCAAAAAGAATCCTGTCAGTGATACTGGTCCATTCCTACATGGATAATAATGCAGAAAAGGGAGATGTGTTTGCTAATATTGCTGTTCTCTGTTTCGATATTAGGGCCCCAAAACAAAACTCTTGATTCACGCACTTCCAGCCTTTGGAGGAGTTTGGAGATGGAACTGAACTTTAAGGCCCTCTCCAGTGCCATGCTCTGGGATAAGGATGGAGAAGTCAACCACCATACATTATTCCACAACTAAAAGGAGACACGCAAAACATTGGACAAGTAATACAGGCACTTGCTGTGGAAGACAGGGTCTGCCTGGCATGATCTGCCAGGCTAAGTCAGGTTACATTGCAGCCGCAGTACCGCCAACCTCAAACGTTCAGAAGTTATGAGGTGGGCCCCCAAAATAAGGAGATTGGCTTAAAAATAATGAAATTCAAAAAAAGCCAACACGTGGCTGCTTTGTCTTTGCGTCCCGATTTCCAAGCCATCCAGGTCACACTCGGGTCACATTTTCAAGCTTTTCTCTGCACTGATGAGGGCTAGAAGCTTATTTCTGTTATTAAATGAATGCTGAGATTCTCCCCTAATTAGTGGATCAGGCCCCATCCTGGGATCTGCCCTCAGTTAGAGAATCTTTGATTGAAAAGAGCAGATAATTGAATCAGACACTCTACATCCACTTCATTGATTAGCAGGAGGCCCTGGAGTGTGTCTCTTTCCTACACAATGTCAATGCTTAGCACATATTTTACTGCTCGCCTAATTGGATTGTTTTAAAAGCTGTTTGGCAAACAGCAGCAGGAAGCAGTGGCTTTGATCCCGTGGGGAACGCCATCCCACGGGGCTGCATGCTCTCACTCAGCTCTTTGGAAAAGCGATGACAGGTTGAGCAGGGATTTGAACCTGGTGCATCACCTCATCAAATCTCTGCTCCCGAGGTCCCGTACTGGGGAGGCCGAGTGTACCAACTGGGGTGATATGTTGGCTGTTTCCTCTGAAGACAGGGGTTTAAATGTTCCGTCTGAAGTAAGCAGAATTTGGAAACATCATTTTGACATCTGCGGGGCATTTCCCATGGACTGTGGTATATGCTACGCAGGAGAGACGCAGACCTTGACTAGGGCAGTATATCAGGTGGCGTATGTTTGTCCCACTGGATGCAATCAGAGTATGAGTACCAGCTCTGCTAGAAGCGTGAGAAGTCTGGTCTATTTAAAGGTTGATTCTTCAAAGTGCTCTAAATACCGCGTTCTTATGCAGCTGGCCTTGCCATTTGCTGTGCCTCATATGGGTACGGGGCAGCATTCGGGATCCAGATTTGTGCTTGTAATGCTTTAGTGGCTGATCTGCACACGTGACTATAAGCCCCAGTATTCGTGACATTGAGAATCTCTTCTATTTAATGAGGGCAGAGGGCTGTTGTTTTGGAAATAGAAGCTCTTTGGTTCCTCTTCTTTTTATTTTTCTCTGCTTTTAACCTCCAGGAGAAAGTTTACAATCAAACAATTAACATGAAGATTAATATCCCGAACCCTTACAGATGCACCCAGTTATGCGAATATGGCCCACATATTTGCAGGGGGTTGCTCCCGGCAGCCAACTAGCAGGGTGGCAAAGAAAGGTTGGGTGGAGCAAAACGGAAGAGGGAAAATGTAACCAGGCCAAGTGAGCAAACTTCAAGAGCAGTGGAGCTCCCAGGCAGAAGACCCAGAATTTGCCACCCCTCTTGTTCAGTAAATACAAGGCTGATATCGGAGACAGTTTGGGCTGTAGTGGCATTGGCATGTGGATGACACTGGGCTCTAATCCTCCTTTTTGAAGACGTAGATGGTAGTGTTTACTTGTTTTCTGAGTGCCTGGCCAAAGGGCGGACCTGGATAGGAGAAGAACTGGTTGAATGTCACTCTGGAAAAGGGGGAGCAACTTGAGGGACTGATGTTTACAGCTATTCCATTTATTGGCTGGAGTATGACCATTCCTTGTGAGATGCTTTTAGACTTCCGATTACTCTTGGATTCCCATGTGAGAGTGGCTGCTAGCAGCAGGGTTTTCAGTCTGTGGTCATTCGGATTTGCAGCCTTTCCTTTCTGATGTGGCCTTCATCACAGCCATCCACTTCCGGGCTTGAACATGGCAGCATGCCCTACTTGGGGTAACTAGAGAGCCAGTGTGAAAAACCAGGAGGGGGTGGGGGGGTGGGGAGGAATAGGCGTCTATGTAAGACAAAGCCCTGCTATGTCAGTATTTCCCCTATAAAATCGGGACATCTAGTCACTTAGCACTACTAGGGGCTACTCTTGAAGGTCACACAGCTGTTCCAAGATGGTTGAGCATGCTGTCTGCCCCTCCTGGTGGAGTGTGTCAGTGTCAACTCATTCCCCCTCGGCCCAGGGAAGTGCACAGATTAAGACACTTTATGTGCTTCTGGGTGCAGTTCAAGGCCTTGATTGTAATCTGGAAAACCCTGCATGGTGTCCATCCTTGATACCTTAGAGACAGGCTGCCATCCTATGAACCATCACAATTTATGGCGATGAGGGTCATAAAAGTGCCTGGATGGATGGATGGATGGATGGTGATAGCTGAACTCATCCAAGATGTTTTTGCTGACTATCCCCAGATATGTACTGCTCAGCATATATTTAGTGAAGTGTCCCTGGTTGTGGAATTGCTCCTGGAGCATTTTCCAGAACCTGAATTTACCAATCTTCAGGACACAAGTGCCAGACGCATCCCTTTGGTAAGTCATTGGCTTGACTCTGGGTCATGGCTGAATTATGTCTGATTTTGTGGGAGGGCAGCGGAAATGGGGTTGAATGTGTTCATCATGGCTGGTTTCATATTGATTGAACAGTTCATCGCTGAAATTTAAGCCCATTGCTCCTTGTCCTATCCTCAGAGGCTAAGAAAAACCATTTTTCTTCCTCTTCCTTGTAACAACCTTTTACATACTTGAAAACTCAGTCTCAGTCTTCTCTTTTCCAGATTAAATAAACCCAATTTTTTTCAATCTTCCCTCATAGGTCATGTTTTCTAGGCCTTTAATCACTTTTGTTGCTCTCCTCTGGACTCGCTCCAGTTCGTCCACATCTTTCCTGAAAAGTGGCCCCGAGAACTGGACACAATACTCCCACTGAGGCCTAATCAGCACAGAGTGGAGTGAAAGAATTATTTCTCGTGTCTTGCTTACAACACTCCTGCTAATACATCCCAGAAGGATGTTCGCTTTTTTTTTTTTTAACAGTGTTACACTGTGGACTCATATTTAGCTTGTGATCCACTATGACCCCCAGATCCCTTTCCACAGTACTTCTTCCTAGGCAGTCATTTCCCATTTTGTATGTGTGCGACTGATTGTTCCTTCCTAAGTGGAGTACTTTGCATTTGTCCTTATTAAATTTCATCTTATTTACTTCAGCCTGTTTCTCCAGCTTGTCCAGATCATTTTGAATTTTAATCCTGTCCTTCAAAGCACTTGCGACCCCTCCCAGGTTGGTACTGTCCACAAACTTTATCAGTGTACTCTCTAAGCCAGTGGTTCTCAAACTTTTTGTAGTGGTGACCCCTTTCCCACACCGCCCTCTAAGCGTTACACCCCCCCAGGGGTCAGGCGGGGGGGCGTGCCTGCAGCCCACTGCGGCAGGGGCTAGGATGGGGGGGGGGGTTCCAGAAGCCCCCCAGGGCAGGGGTCGGGATTGAGGGGGGGGTTCCAGCAGCCCCCCAGAGGCCAGTGAGGGGGGGTTCCAGCAGCCCGATGGAGGTGCTGGCAGCCACCGCAGCAGGGGCCGGGCTCACGGGGGCGCGGGAAGCCCACCTCTGCAGGGGCCGGGGCCAGGTCGGGCACGTGGCAGTGCCGGCAGCCCGCCGCAGCAGGAGCCAGGGCCCGGACCGGGCTCGCGGGGCCACCAGCAGCCCGTCGCGGGAGGAGCCGCGGCCAGGACCAGCCTTATGGGGGCACCAGCAGCCTGCCACGGCAGGAGCATGGGCTGCCCGCGGCAGCGGCATTGTTCGGGGCCGGCTGCTGGCAGCAGGGCTCGCGACCCCCACAGAACTGGCTCGCCACCCCCAGAGGGGTCCCAACCCCCACTTTGAGAACCAGTGCTCCAAGCCATTATCTAAATAACTGATGAAGTTATTGAACAGAACCAGACTCAGAACTGATCCCTGCGGGACCCCTCTTGTTATACCCTTCCAGCATGACTGTGATTATGTTCACTATTACCAAGTGGTTCAGCTATATTCACCTCTTGGACAAGGTCCTGTGCTCCTCTTAGCACAAAATCAAGAATTGCCTCTCCTCTTGTGGCTTCCAGGACTACCTGCTCCAAGAATCAGTCAAGTAAGTGTCAAGAAACGTTACCTCCCGCCCTGAGGTGGCATTTACCCAGTCAGTATGAGGAGAGTTGAAATCTCCCAGACTCCCAGATCCCCCAGAGGCTAGTTCCCTGTTTACTGGGAGCTGGGCTGAAACAAGCAATGTTTCACACAGACTAGTGTTCAGATGGTGGTGACAGAACACTGTTTATAATCTAGGTGGCATTCGAACCATGTGACCTAGAGACAAAAGGCTCCCAACTAACTAATCCCTCCGCTGTCCTCAGACAGCCAGTCCCCTTGGCCGACTTGACTTTGGTGACAATTCTGCAGTCACCTAACTCCTCATCAAGCATAAAATAAAATCCGTTCTAAAGCTTCTGAAAGACATCGATCCCTTTGCTTCCCAGAGACCCTGTCTCCTCTTTGCTAGTAAGGGCATTGGGAACTGGTGATGGGTGGGGTTAGGATGCCTTCTAAGGCCACGGATCCTTTAGCCTCTAAACGATGCCCTGTCACGGCAAGCTCTCTCCAGCCACTGGATGCCTTGAGTGAAGTTGTCCTTCCTGTGAATCAGAGTTATGTGAACCTAACTGAGCTGGCAAGTGCTGTTGGCTCTGTGCTGAATTTCCAGAGTTTATGTTTATTAAAGTGCTCCCAGTAACAGACTCATGTCTTTGTCTTAATCTTTGTCTTGTTTTCCCTGCCTGGAGATGTTAGCGTAGCGAATTGGGTGGTTTATCTGTTCTCCCTGCAGCATCTGTATCCTCTTGCTAAAAACCTACCAAATAATTTAGCAGTGAATCGCAGCTGATATCCCTGACCCTCCTACTTCAACTAAGTACACTAGGGGGCGCTATTTCTTCCTCTTTCTCCAGCAGTGGGAGGTTAGTGTTACAAAAGAGGTAACAAAGTCCTGTGGCACCTTAAAGACTAACTATAAAGTTTCGAAGCATAAGCTTTCGTGGGCTAATACCCACTGTTACAAAAGGCTCTCCTGGAATTAGGGTGCTCTGATACAGAAACCCCAACGCTCATGGACATTTCCCCCCATAGTTCTCATTCACAGAGAGCTGTAAGCACACGCAGCGCTTTGCAAAACACGTAAAAGACCAGGTCTCTGTCCTGAACAGCTTGCAACCTAAATTCAGGTACAACGCCCACCATGAGACCACCATGTAAGTTGAGAGACACAAGGCAATTTTTAAAACTCACTTCAAATGGGGGCAGTTAACGGAATCTCGGGAATTAAAGAGGGAAAAGGAATCGTGGACCAAATGCAACTGGTGAGCAGATATGACTATGTTAAAGTCACTTGGCCAGACTGAAGACCTGGCAAAAATTGATGCAATTGCCAGTGAAATCCTCCTCTCACGCCCTTGGCTCTCACCAGTGCACCCTCTGATGCCATTGACTTCCCCTTAGAACAGTTTGGCCCATCAGGTCACAAATATTCTACCTTCCCCAGACTGTTCATTAAAGCTCATATAACGCTTTGAAATCCTTAGATGGAGAGCACTGAAGAAGTGCACGGTATAATTATTTATTCTGATGAACATTCTGTGATTTCTTAGTCGGGGTTGTAAGCATCACCACGGTGTGGTTCTCTTCTGTTTCTTCTCCAGCCCCTCAAACTGTATCCTCCAGTTCCATTTAGAAACAGCAGCATCTGGTAATCACCTGCAGACATCTCCAGCTATGACTTGGCTCGCAGCGCTGACATTTCCAGCCCAGGTTTTGGGTGCTTCAGGGGGTGGAATCATCTGAGCGGTTATAGGGTGGGCTCCACTGGAACAAAAGATTGTCTTACTGCTTCTTCTGCCTGATTGAGATTCCGTATCAGCTTAATTTTGTGCCTGCGTGTCAGTCCCTGCCTTTTGCTGGCACTCCTGAGCTTGCTGATTTTAGCTAAAAAAGCTTTAGTACGAAATTGGAAATGACTGAAGCGGCAGCATTTCAGAGAGAGGCTGATGGAAGGACCTGTGGGCTTTTCCGTTAAGTAGCCAAGGTGTTCCATAAAGACCAGCCTCCATATTCTACGACTGAGGGCCTGGGGTGCAGACCTGTACAGACATATTTAATTTAGTAAGTTAGTTTGTGGCAGCTTCATTTCAATTCCAGTGATGAAATGTTCCTGGGGTGAAGAAAGGAAAAAGATGCTGAGTGCACTGGGTCAACATTTTCCCATTGTCAAGCAAATTTGGAGTGCATATTAACCCTACAACTCCCAGTCGAAGGTCCAAATTACTCTGACAGATATAGGGTAAAATTTTCAGACGATCCCATGTTCCATTTTCAGAAGTGATTTGGGCATTTGGGGCTAGATTTTTTTTTTAAGGTATTTAGCTCACACGAGGAAAAGGTCAATTACATGGTAACATATCTGTGGCTACCTATGCGCTTATGGTTGTCAGTATGGTGCATGTTTTGGTCATTTGGAACTTTGCAGCCACAGTGAGGATGTAACTTGGATTCTCTTATTCTACAAGCCTAAGCCACTACCACCAGAGCTAAAGGAAAATCTCTCTGAGCTGTTATCAGTATAGGCCCTAGGACACACAGGCCAGCAGTTTAAGTCCCACACAGCAGAGGGCAGTAGTATGGAAACAAGTCACTTGACATCTAGTCACATTCTAACCATCAAACAAAACTCTTTCCTCCGTGTATATCGATTCATTCTCACTGGCAAGTCACATAAATAAGGTGTTGGCTTGTTTCCATTGGGTGATATTTTTTCTTCCCAATGTCATTGCACAGTGCAGGCTTGAGTAAACTGCACAAGTGAGAGAGGAGTGTTATGGAGAAGAGATAGTGTGTGCCTGTGTGTTTTTTTTTTAGAGAGATTTCTCTGCCAGTATCCATACAGAGACGTACCGCATCTCAACAGGTGCTGAGATCCCGCAGATAAAGAATGAACGTTCACAGAAAACTCCTTACACCATGACCCTTTTTGACATGACATGACTTGACAAGAATACCATTGCACATTACAGACTTAGGGCCTTATCCGGCTGTTGAGAGCCCTGTGACTCAGTGGTTGTTAAGGGCACCAAGCAATGCACAGGATTAGGCCATTGGAAGAGGGAAAACTTTATGCAGCATCTGTGAAGCTCAAACGATATATATAGACATCAATATAGGGTGTTTCTCACTACAGAATAGCTGCTGTGGCAGACAAGAGGAGGTTCTAATGGAGGGGACAGTGAGGTGGGGATCAGGAGTCCTGGGTTCTTTTCTTGATCTGCCACTGACCTCCAGCATGACCTCAGGCAAATCCCCTCTGCATGGCTCAGTTTCCCCATCTGGAAAATGGGGATATTTGATGTCTAGATTGTAAAGCATATTTAGATCGTCTTGTCATAAGTACCAAGTATTGTTATTTATTGCTTCCACCAAGACTATTGCTTCCACACAAGACACACTGCTGTTCCAAGAGGCAGCATTCAAAAGATGTAATCCATAGAACAACTTGATTCAAATCCTGCTTGCCTTACTCACAAGAGTAGTCCCAGTAACCTCAGTATAGGCTATCCATTGAATACATGGAGTGTTTCAGAAAGTTAAATCAGACCTACTGAAGATGAACAGGGCGAATAGGTAGAGCTCTGCAAATTTGCTTTATAACCATGGACTATGTTTGCAGATTGGATGCGGATACAAATGTTGTATCAGCGGAGAGCTCTACAAATAGGACCTAACCTTCTAGAAATGTATTGTCAGTAGATCTTGTGCTTAAGTCACTATCAAGGACTCAGGAAACTTAGGCTCTGCCACAGACTTCCTGTGTGACCCTGGACAAATCACTGAACCTCTCTGATCCTTAGTTCGCCCATCTATAGATGGGATGATACTACTTTGTCTGTCTTGTCTATTTAGACTGTAAGTCCTTTAAGGCACAATGAAACCCTACTGCAGCTAGGAATTCCAAGTGCTACTGTAATAGAAATAATAATATAATACAGATATTGTAGTAAGAATCCATTGAATTTTCCATGAGAAAACAGCAGACTTTTTTTGGTTCTCTCTGAGGTTTGCAAAAATGTATTTTTAATGTGACCCATTTCAAGTATGCATTTGATTTTGAAAAAAAGTCTCACTTTGTAAATTGTTTCCTTTTAACTTGTTTTGCAAGCCCTAAGGTAAGTGAATAAACCTTTGAATTGTTTTCCCCAATCTGAATATATACCTGAAATGTATTTATACTTATACATAAGAGCTGATGCAGTTTAATTAAAATTGACTTTCTCAGTGTTGATTGTTAATTGCATGGCATTTGGCTATCATCACAATCCTTATTGTTTATTTACAGCATATTTTCCCCTTTGATTAAAAACTCTGCAGTAAAAAAAAGTCTGTTGTAAATCCCTTTGCATGATGTAAGTGATTTAAAACAATAATTAGAGTGCCATAAAAATGAAAACATATTTAGTTAATCTATTGTAGGCTGTAAAACATTATTTTACCTTCCAGTTTTATTGGTATTCAATCTCTGTTTGATTTTCATTTTAATCTCTGTCTTGGGGGGAAAAAAACCAGTAAGAGACAAACTTTTCAATTTCCTCTTTTCGTCACTGTGGGGGTTCGGTTCACTTGGGAAGGAGGCAGTTGGAACTTTGAAGTTTCCTGCAAAATTTGCAGAATGTTTTTTGGTGCAATACCCCATCTCCGGAGCATGCATTGCACCCATGGATGCTGTTGTCATTAAGGCTGATGTGGTCTTTTCATCATAATGTTGTACTCTGGTGCTCAGCCTATGTCAGAGGCCTGTTATGTCATTGTTGCACACCTTTAATGGAGTAATGTGGATTTACACCAGCCGAGGATCTGGGCCTAATTCAGTGAATAGCAGGTGCTTGTATCCTCTGGGGCCAGCCACTAAAGAAAGAGATGATCATATGCTCTATCTAAGGCCATGAACAGAAATGTTCCCCTCTGGGTGAGCCCGGAGTGGTGTTCATGCACTGCAAAGGGAATGGCAATCAGCCCTCTGTGACACACTGTGGTGTTATCCAGACCAGGGAGGGGCTGTGTTATCACCTTCCCCTTGTTAACTGGAGGGCCATGCGATGTTTCACTGCTGTAGATCCCAACCTGGATCACTCACAATCAGGCACCAGCATGGAGGTGCCCCCAAGTGTCTTCTTATTAAGTGTAACTGCAGTCTGCTGGCCACACGATGGCTCTTGCCAGCCTTGGTTACTACTGCAGGGTGGCTCCAACACACTCCCAGTCCAAACATGAATGTCCTGTACTGTCCAGCCCACTCCTGGACAGTTCAGAGGTATTAGGTCCGTGGTTCCTCTATGGGAACAGTACACAACAACTTGCCACCTTAAATGGAGTTACCCAGTTAACTTAAACACACTGGATTGGATTAAACAATACAGGAAGTTTTATTAGCACTAGGAGAGGGTTTTAAGTAATGAGGCATAAAAGTCACAAATGGTTACAGCAAAAATAAAGACAAAACATTTCCTAGTGCCTAACTTAACAAGCTATATTTGATTCAAGGCAAATTCCTAATCACATCATTCAGCACCATTACTTACCAACATTTTCAGGTCAGGACCTCTCTTCCAAAGTCCAGTCACTGTTTCTTTTGTCTTCTTTGGTGCAAGATGGACAGGGAGAGAGATACCCTGGGGTGTTTGCCTCTCACTTTTATAGTTCACCCCCCCCCCCCAAGTTCTATCCATCTGAGCAGAAGAAGATATGGAGTCTAGTGAAGAAAGATGCTTCAGGCACTTGTGTGCGCTCAGATGCAGGTTTTCTTTGTCACCTTTCTTTTCTCTCTTGCTGTCCAAGGATTCTGTTTACAGCTTATATGCAAATTGAAGTAACTACACCCCTTTCTTTAAGACATGCTTGAGCAGTTGTGCCTTAATTTGTGCTATGGGAGTTGGAACATCTGCCTTTTACGTTATATATGGGGGATTTCATAACTTTACACCCAGTGTTGCTACATACATGTCACCATGATAGTGCTGGTCCGCCAGTTGATAGTTTTCAAATGTTACCTTGCAAGGCCAATTTTGTACAAAGACGATTATAGTAGTTTGTGGTGTGTGAATATACCGTGTTTCCCCGAAAATAAGACAGTGTCTTATATTAATTTTTGCTCCCAAAATTACATTACATTATATTACAGCGAGAGGCAAAACTGGAAGTACGTCTTATTTTCGGGGGATGTCTTACTTTCGGGGAAACAGGGTAGGTGTGGCTATGGCGGGGGTGGGGAAAGAATGTGGCATTGCTAGAGCTTTCTATAGCCCCTCAAGCACCTCCAGCTCCATGCTGGTTCTAACCAAGAGTCTTTTAATTTAACTCCCTGTGTTGCATGGAAAATATGACTGGACAATAGGCTACATTTTGGCTCTGTTATCCTAGTAGGGATTTTTACGGAGAACTCTCTCTCTCTCTCTTGAATTCAGTAGAGAATTTCACATGTGGATCAATAGCGAGCCTGAGCATTCATCCTGGAAGCTAATTTCCAGACTTAAAGAAGCAGCTTGGTTTAATTATTAATTTAGTATAATTAATGTTGCATCTCTTTTAGGGTTCAATAATAATATAGTAAGTCTTTGCAATGTATTATTGGTAGAAACTCTTAGAGATAAGATTCCACTATAAAGACCGTTTTTCAGTTGCATGTAACTTTGCAGAACTTTAACCATTTGGGTCAAAATTTTCCAAGCTGGGTGTTAGCCTCAGGCGGAATGTTTTGGGAACGTTTGAGCAAAGATGGCTTAGCTATTTCCAAGAAGAAGGATGGGGGAAAATATGCTGTTTTGTCCGTGATAACTACAATTACAAATGTTTCCTTGAAAACCCCCAGCCCCTCCATGCTTTGGAGCAGGGGTGGGAAATTTGGCAGGGGATCACTATGGGATCAGAGCGGTGCCTTTTGTTGTCCCTCTGCAAATCCACACAAATCTGTTCACGTGATTGGCAGGTGAAAACTGCCAGTGGCACATCCACAGCAGAGGTTTGGTCCAGACTGCGGCAGCCAAAGTCTTTGAAAGATTGTCTGGTGTTAACCATCGGCCGCTCCTACAAAGCTGATGAAGCACGTTCCCTTCTGGGGTGCAGGGGCTGAGCCTGACTTTACTGCATTTGCCCCTCCTGCCTGCTGGTGCCCTCCTTGGTGCCAGGTAGTGGAACTAAGAACAATCTCAGACAGAAAACAGTTTTTCGTGGGCTCTCCGTGTTTGCTGCCCAGAAGGGGGGACAACGACCCTGTGTTGAATGCAAAGGGGTGAGCAGAGGGGGGACAGGGCTGGTTGGGAATAATAGGAGCAGAGGGGGATAGGCTGGAGTGGGCAGGTGAGATGTTCAGGGGCAGAGGGCTTCAGGCTGGGATGTAGGAAAGGGGATACCAGGTCTGTAGCACTAGCCGAACTCACCCCTAGGAACCTGGACCCTCTACTGTCTGGCAAAGAGGTGGCAAGCGTGTACCCCCCCCCCCAGTCTGGTGCCTCGCCTGTCTTCACGGGGAAAGAAAAGGCGGGTCTGTAACTTGGCTACGGTGTCAAAATCCCAGTGTGGACAATGCAGGGTGTGGATTAAACAGGTGCTAAACGGCTCGAGGCAACTCCTGGGCTCCCCCCTCAACCCTAACCCCCCCGTCCCGGTTCAAAACGCTGCCTCGCGTTGATAGGAGACTTTTGAGAGGTGCCGGCCAACACCGTCCCACCCCGGTCCGGACAGAGCTGGAGGGTAAACTCCCCCCCTCCCCCGTCCCCCGGACCTCAACAGAGCCCGGAGTTCAGTCGCAGGGTCTCCTAGCGCGTCTCTGCCCCAGCGGGGGCCGCAGCCCGCACCCGGCCCGCCCGCCTCTGGGGCCGCCCCCTGCTCCGGCTGAGCGGCGCTGGGGGTGGGGGGGTGTTAAACTCCGCTCCGCCCGCCCGGCCCTTCGCCGGCGCATCCCGCGGAGCCCGGCTGCTCCCTGCCTCTCGCTCCGGCTCCCAGCGGGGAGGGACTTTGCCAACTCGACGGCCCCGCATCGCCGGCGGCTTTGCCCGGGCCGGGCACCCGCGGGACGCCCCTGCCCCGCCGCCGGCTCCAGCGCCAGCCCGCCCGCGGTCCTGGGGGCTCCCCGCCTGGGAGCGGCTCCCCCCGGGCCGGGACCGTGGCGGAGGCGGAGGGAGGCGCAGGGGGCCGGCTCGGAGGTGGCTGCGCCGGTGCCCAGCGCTGGCCGCGGGACCGGGCGCTGCATCCTCCCGCGGCGGGGCTCGCCCGGGCCCGCGGGGCGGCGGCGGGCGAGGGGAGCATGTGCCGGCCGGGCGGCGCTGGGCGGCCCCCGGCAGCGGCGCCCCATGGGCGGTAGCCGCGGCGGGCTGGCGGGGCAGCTGGGCGGGCTGCTGCGGGCGCAGCCCCGCGCCTCCCTCGGCCTCCCCATGCTGCTGCTCTGCACCTACTTCTTCTACTGCCTGAGCGGCTCCTGCGAGCCGCTGCCGCCCGCCGCCCGCCCCGACGAGCAGCCGCCGGCGGCCGGGGGCCGGCCGGGGCCGGGCAGCCGGCGCTTCCCGCAGGCTATCATCGTGGGGGTGAAGAAGGGCGGCACCCGGGCGCTGCTGGAGTTCCTGCGGGCGCACCCCGCCGTGCGAGCCCTGGGCGCCGAGCCCCACTTCTTCGACCGCGGCTACGAGAAGGGGCTGCGCTGGTACAGGTGAGACCCGGCCCGGGGAGCCCTGCTGTGTGCAACCCGCGTCGCCCCGGGGAGTCCGTCGTGGAACCCGGGTCCGTCCCCTTCCCCCGCGCCCAGCCCCGGGGACTCCCGTGTAACCCGGCTCAGTCCCCACAGCCCGGGGGACTCCCCTGTAACCCGGCTCAGTCCCCACAGCCCGGGGGACTCCCCTGTAACCCGGCTCAGTCCCCACAGCCCGGGGACTCCCCTGTAACCCGGCTCAGTCCCCACAGCCCCGGGCACTCCCCTGTAACCCGGCTCAGTCCCCACAGCCCGGGGCACTCCCCTGTAACCCGGCTCAGTCCCCACAGCCCGGGGCACTGCCCTGTAACCCGGCTCAGTCCCCACAGCCCGGGGCACTGCCCTGTAACCCGGCTCAGTCCCCACAGCCCCGGGCACTCCCCTGTAACCCGGCTCAGTCCCCACAGCCCCGGGCACTCCCCTGTAACCCGGGTCAGTCCCCACAGCCCGGGGCACTCCCCTGTAACCCGGCTCAGTCCCGCAGCCCGGGGCACTCCCCTGTAACCCGGCTCAGTCCCCACAGCCCGGGGACTCCCCTGTAACCCGGGTCAGTCCCACAGCCCGGGGACTCCCCTGTAACCCGGCTCAGTCCCCACAGCCCGGGGCACTCCCCTGTAACCCGGCTCAGTCCCGCAGCCCGGGGCACTCCCCTGTAACCCGGCTCAGTCCCCGCAGCCCGGGGCACTCCCCTGTAACCCGGCTCAGTCCCCGCAGCCCGGGGCACTCCCCTGTAACCCGGCTCAGTCCCCACAGCCCGGGGACTCCCCTGTAACCCGGCTCAGTCCCCACAGCCCGGGGACTCCCCTGTAACCCGGGTCAGTCCCACAGCCCGGGGACTCCCCTGTAACCCGGGTCAGTCCCACAGCCCGGGGACTCCCCTGTAACCCGGGTCAGTCCCACAGCCCGGGGACTCCCCTGTAACCCGGCTCAGTCCCCACAGCCCGGGGACTCCCCTGTAACCCGGCTCAGTCCCCACAGCCCGGGGACTCCCCTGTAACCCGGCTCAGTCCCCACAGCCCGGGGACTCCCCTGTAACCCGGCTCAGTCCCCACAGCCCGGGGACTCCCCTGTAACCCGGCTCAGTCCCCACAGCCCGGGGCACTGCCCTGTAACCCGGCTCAGTCCCCACAGCCCGGGGCACTGCCCTGTAACCCGGCTCAGTCCCCACAGCCCGGGGCACTGCCCTGTAACCCGGCTCAGTCCCCACAGCCCGGGGCACTGCCCTGTAACCCGGCTCAGTCCCCACAGCCCCGGGCACTCCCCTGTAACCCGGCTCAGTCCCCACAGCCCCGGGCACTCCCCTGTAACCCGGCTCAGTCCCCACAGCCCCGGGCACTCCCCTGTAACCCGGCTCAGTCCCCACAGCCCCGGGCACTCCCCTGTAACCCGGCTCAGTCCCCACAGCCCCGGGCACTCCCCTGTAACCCGGCTCAGTCCCCACAGCCCCGGGCACTCCCCTGTAACCCGGCTCAGTCCCCACAGCCCCGGGCACTCCCCTGTAACCCGGCTCAGTCCCCACAGCCCCGGGCACTCCCCTGTAACCCGGCTCAGTCCCCACAGCCCGGGGACTCCCCTGTAACCCGGGTCAGTCCCCACAGCCCGGGGACTCCCCTGTAACCCGGGTCAGTCCCTTCTCCTGCTCCCGGCCGGGCACTCTGGTGTAACCCGGTTTCGCTCCTGCTCAGCCCGGGGCACTCCTGTGTTCTGGGTGGGTTCGCCCTGCTTCCACCTCACACTGTCCAAGTGACTCCTCTGTAATATACACCGGGTTAGCCCCCTTTCCCCACACTCAACTGGGATCACTCCAGTGTAATGCGGGTTCACTCCTGCTCCTACCACCACTCAATCCAGGTGACTCCTTTTTAGTGTAATCCAGGTTAGCCCCCATTTCCTGCACTCAATCCGGGTCACTAATCCCAGTTTACTCCTGCTCCCACCTAGCTCCATCCAGGTTACTCTGTTATAATCTAGGCTACTCCCTTTCTCTGCACTCAATCCAGGTCACACCAATGTAATCTGGGTTCACTCCTGCTCCCCCTGTCAATCCAGGTCACTCCTCTGTTTTCTAAAACAGGTTCACTCCTGTACCCACCCCCCATTTAAAGCAGGTTACTCTTCTTACATGTAATCTGGGTTCACTCCTTCTCGCCCCTTAATCCAGATCACTCTGGTATAACCTGTTTTCCCTCTGCTCTCATCTACTCAATCCAGGTTACTCCTCTTTAATATCATCCCAGTTAGTCCTTGCTCCCAACAATTCAATCCAGACTAATCCCCCACCCCACCAGTCCATGCAATTCAGGTTGCCCTCTGTCCCCATTCAGCTCAATCCAGGTTGCCCCTCTAAAATTAATTACTGTCTCTTTAAACATTTTCTACTTAACTTTTGGAGGGGGTTATGGTGTAGAAGGATGACCTGGATTGCATGGGTTTTCTCCCCTCCCCCCTTTAGAAACAGACAATAATAATTGTTCAAGGCCTGAATGGGCTGTTAGTTTAAAAAAAAAAAATGCCAAGGATTGTGTATGTGGGAACCCTGTGCCTAATTTTTATTAGCAGAGTGACTAAAATGCCACTGGTAAAGCTACCGGGTGCATGTGGACAGATCCTTTACTTTGCGTACGGCCTTTCTAGAAGCGTTCCTAGCCTTCCCCAATCTCTCCCTCCTTGGGAAATCATTCACCTTTTGAGGTCTCTGCGGATGCTCTTTTTCATAGCACAGCAGGAATGAAGGTCCCGGGAGCATAATAAATCCTGAGCCACTTCTCGGCAGCATCCTACCGTTTAAAGTATGCCAGCCTGGGTCCGGCCAGTGGTGGGGTATCTGGTAGTGCCTTGGCCTCTGCTTCAGTGCCAAAGCAACAGGTTTATGGGGATCAGACTTTAAGGCGCAGACTGTGCTGTCCTGTGTGCTTGGAAAGCTCTTAGGACATGTGGGGTGCTCTCTGCCAAAATAATTCGTAATCATCAGTCTAGTCTTTTTATTCTTAACACTTAAAAACTACTTTTTTCTTTAAAGGGAGCTGACAGAAGTTCCCGTACTTAACAATATTTAAAGTGACCTTTCATGCCTGCTGGTTGCACGGCTGGCTTTCTCCGCAGAAATGTTGATCAGAACAAAACCTGGCTTTGTGCTGCAAATCCGATGACTTCTTGTTTCCTGAGTCTGAATGTTATTTCAGGGATTCAGAGGCTTGTGAGCAACAAATCAGGGCTCTTAATAAAAACAATAATTAAATTGCAGACGTTGAGGGGAACAGACCCTTTCAAGTTGGTTGGTTAATGTCAGCATTAGCCCAGTGAATCATATGTGATGGGAAGTCCTGGGTCTGTTTTTCAGAGGAGCTGATCACCAGCCGTTCTCACTGCCTTCAACTGGAGTTGTGAGCACTTGGTAACTGTGAAAATCAGGCCCTCTGTTCTTAACGCACCATACTGTACCTATATGCGGCAGGCGTAGCTGGTTCTGGGACAGATGGCATGGTGTAAGGAAAGACTGATGAATCTAGGCTAAAGTTGGAGACTTGCCTTCTGAATTACCTGGCGTTTATGGTTTTACCCCTTAATATTTTATCCTTGATACACCTGCAATTGTTTCCCCATTTCCTTTTACAGTGTTTCATTTAGGGAGTTTAAAAAAGATGGAGTAACCATTAGCATTGCATGGCATGGTTGAATCTATCCAAGAATCTCTTATTTACAGTGGGTTGAAAATATTGTCACAGCGGAGAGAAGCGGGGAAAAAACTATTGTCTGATTCCTTGATACGTTACGGTCGGCCCGTTGTGTCAAAGGGCAGAACCGTATTGATTCAAGGGAGTTGTTTGGTTTCAAGGGTTTCAATGGAGTTGAACTCTTCAGGCGATAAAACATTTGGAAGAGCAGCTACTGTGCATGTGGTGTCTATTAAACTTCCATATCTTGGCCAACTGAAAGTGTCTGGGCCAAATTCACTCCTGATGTAAGTCCCCCAAGGTCAGTGAATGAATCTAGCCTGTTAGTTTGAAGAGAGCCAACATGTGCAGATTGATAAAGTATCACTCTGCTTTATTCAAACATCTGAAAGTAATAAAATGGGGAGCCCTGTCTGTCTTTCTGTCAGTCTGTCTGTCCAGCTATTGTTTTCTCTTTTAAACCAAAACAAAAAAAGATTTTTTTTCTTTTCAATTACTTCATCTTTCTTCCCATTGCAGAGAAGGTTTAGTGTAATAATTCTCCCTGAAAGACAAACCCTCGAAAATCGGGGCTTTAAATGGAAAGTGAGGTAACTTTAGCCTCACAGTTGCAGCTCTGTAATACCACATCTGGACTGTAAAGTTGTTGACTTAGTGCACCTTCAAGCACAGTTATTTTTATGATTGTATTAATGTTATAATGATTTATGATTTCATTTCTAAGTTCCATATATCCCCACCGTGTTGACAATAATCAGGAGTCTCTTTATTGTTGAAACCTAATAGATGGACCTAACCAGCCAGAAAAACATTTTAATGACAATTATACACATTATTAAACCCAGTACAGAAGTTAGAATACTCTTATATTGCTAGTAGTGGAGCTAAGAGAAAGTTGCAGCATACCGCGGAAGTAGAAAATGAATAAATATTATGCTTAGTGCTGCATTAGTTGTGAATTTTGAGGGATTTAAATGTTTTCAGGGAGTTTAGGTGATACCAATGAAATGTTTTAAAATGGTTCTGAGCATTGTGGAGTCAGTGGAAATACAAGTAGAGAACATTTCTATATCATTAACTGAATAACACAAATGAGTGCAGTAGTCTATAAAGATGTGACCATTTTCTCTCTGGTAAAGAAGAATCTTTAAAGAGCCTTCGCTGTGGATCAGAGTAGAGCAAGTCTGCATTCGAAACAATATGCATAAGAATATTTCTTCTCTTACTCTTTTCTCTTCCAGTTTTATATTCACATTTCACTGCTATTTCTTCATTTAAAGTCAGACTGAGCTAAAGTTGAGGTGTGCCTGTGTGAGAAGAAAAGGCGGATGAAAGTTTAAACTTTTCCTAGGACTATCTCAAAGTGGTGCAAACATTTTTTAAATATCTGAATGAGCCAAGAAACTAAAATTACACCAAAGCTTTTAATGCCAAGACTTTGGGCCCTGGGGCACCTGGAGAGTTGTTGCTTGTCTTAAGTAAATTTAAAAAAAAATTCCTCTAGAATATGTACAATCCCAGATTCTCCTTTATAATCATAGTTCAGTCTCCGGTGCTTGGAACAATTGCTGTACTGAATTGAGCAGTATTTGTAGTTGTGGAATAGTTTATATTCTATGACCCACTTAATGCATTGTTTAGTTAATTGATTACAAACATTCATTCTAGGTTAGTCTGTCACTGGGTATTTAAACTCAATTTATCTGCTCTGCCTTTTTGAAAAGGGTGGGGTGGGGGTCTTTGTTAATAACTCGAAAGCCTTCAGCCTAAACCGACCAAATATCTAATGTAATGGTTTTCTGGTTACTATAGGTTTAACTCATAATATGAGGATAAACATTTTTTCCTTTCTGGATTAGAACATAAATAACCTAATGGACAATCCAAGCATGAAGTGAATTTTTATCCTAAAGCAAAACTACTTTTTTTTTTTTTGCACTTAACACTGTGTAAACTAAACCTAAATGGAACGCAAAGCTGATGTTTGTAGTTAGTTTGGCTACTGGGGTAAAAGTGTGCTGTCTTTCAAAGGAGAAGGAGTGCTTTTTAAAAATTTAAATATTAGCACTTTAACTACACAGCTAAACAATATTTTCCTGCTTTGTGGAAATAAAGAAATGGGAAATGTAAATACATCTAATTGCATGAAGATGTAAGTTGACAAGTGATTATTATTATTCTAGCAGGAATATTTTTAGGGGTGCTAACAAATCATGAAGACATGGGGCCAGTTTTGCACTCGTCTGGTTCATATGTCCACTAACTCTACTGAAGTAAAGGGCCGGATCCTTAGCTACTGTAATAAATTGACATAACTCCTTCATTTCGCTGGAGCTGTGCCTTTTACACCAGCTGAAATCTGGCCTAATGCAGTTACTCTGTATTTGCCATGTAAATGAGATCAGAATCAAGGCCACAACCTGTATTGAAAGGGGCTGGATAGAAATACCTGCAGCATATTTCAATTCAATACAACTTTTATGTGGAGAGTTTCTACTTTTAAAAGACTGTGACTCATTTAACATACAGCAGAAATTGCTCATCTCTGATTGTATAACCGGGGATTGTTAGATCTTAATTTGTCCTCATCGCAGCTATAACTTAAATGGATTCTCTACAATCTCCCAGTTCCTGGCTTCACAGCACAGCCTCAACGATTCTAGCATCACGGGGAGAATATGGAAAAGTTTGGGTAATGGGGGCTTTGGGTAATTGAGGGAACTTTCAGTGTAATGACAAGATCTTTATGGACATTCTGTTAGCTAGCAGGGAGTTCTGGGTAGTTCAAGTTTTTAAAATCAGCTGATGCAAAGCGCAGTTTCCCTGCACCGAAGCAGTGCAGAATGCAACAGTGCAAACTAGCCAAATCATTGTCCCCTGAACATCTAGAAGTGCATTTTCTATTCCTCATCTTATTTACGATCCTCTCCATCCCGCAGCCTGGATTTTGATACCTGAAGGAACACAGTTTTATAGCTGCAGGGTAAGTGCAGTGCTGCATCAAAGCAGTAGATAACCGATCACATCTTTGTTGCCTCTGACAAACACCGAAAGTGCAGCTGCTGAAAGATTAGCCTCCTGTACCACAACATTTTACACTGCGGATGTTGGCCCACATCAGATTTTTATAGGAACTTAAAAAAAAATGCATACTTCATTCATTTTTTTTGGCATAAATAACAAAGCCACACAGTCACGGCCGCATGCACGCAACGGTAACAGCTGGCGGGCCCTTGTGTATGAATATCAGCTCTTGATCTGTGGACCGTGCTATAGCGCAGAGAGGTTATACATAGCAGTTGTGCCCTTAGGCCTCCATCAATTTAATAAAACAATTTCAGCCCACTAAATTTCTTTGATCCTCTCCCCCAAACTTTGTATTTCTTAATTTTTCCCTTGTTCAAGAACAGTACACAAGGGCCAAAAGGAGGAGCTAATTATTAATATTGTTTGTGCACACACTTCTGTGTGTGTGTGTGGTTTAGAATGGCACTAGGGAGAGTTAAACCTTGCCATCTGCAAGCATTTCTTCTGTCTCACTGTTGGAGGCAAGTGACATTCTTATAAGGGAGTTGGGAAACAGGGATTCTTGGGACAGGCTTTCTTATCTGTAAACCTTGTTGTCCTTAAGTCTTTGCATGGCATGGAAAAGATACACAAAAAAGACAATGTGATTCCAGTGTTGCTCTTTTGATGTTCAAATGTTATTGGCAGAGTTAAGTGGCAGTCGCAAGGGTTTGTGTGTGTGTTGTGATTGTACAGATAGATCAAGACATCCTATAGCAGGATCCGGTAAATAAATGGACATTTTTTGCTTCCTAGTGATAGCCAAGGTGCATTTTGGCATGAAACTCATGTCCTTGCTTGCGGAAAGCTTTTCATAGAAGCATTTAAGCAATATATAGGTAGAGAGAGACAAAGAAATCTTACAAAATAAACATGGAATCAGATGACAAAACATCCAAGGAGCTTGGCTTTAGTGCATTATCTTTATTCGTTGACGAAGGCTAATCTGCTTTCCTAATGAGCTAACTTCCAAATCCCCAACGTTTGAGAGCAGCCTTCCTTTCACAGTGTCTTCCTCCAAACAGCTCTGGAGCACACTTCTTATTTATCATTTTATCATCTCGTTTTGTAAAACTTGAGAAGTAGTGTCTGTCTTCACCACCACTCAACCCCTGACCTCAGGTCACAACAATCCAAAAAACATAAAACACAAACAAAAAGACAGAAAAGTCAATCCGGCTAGCCTCTCGTTAAGAAATACTGTATTCAGCTTTGCACCTTACATTACCTGGGTCTATAGAATAACCATTGAACTTTCTTTCAGTTGATACAGTAAAATTTTCTCACCGGAATAGCAACCCTTTGGTGTTGGTGTTAGTTATATAACATTTAGCCCCGAGCTCTGCAGACACCAAGCCAAATGAGCCTCATGTGCATAAGTGTTTGCAGGATTGGGGCCTTTCTGGGTAATATGCCCATGTTTTGCTGCTTCACAATATTTGGCCTAGCCGGTAGTTATGAAGCAATCTGTCGGGACGCAGCACATGCAGAGTTTGGCATTTTGCAAACTGCTTTCAAGTGGGATTAAAAATAGATTTTATTGCTGCTACGATGGGGAAGAAACATTTGAAAATGCTTCAGCCGATCGCAGGGCAGGCGTTATTCATGAGGACCGAAACAGGCTGTGCTGTTGCTGTTTAGAAAACTCTTTGCAACTAAAGCATAATTAGCCTGGAGGCAAAGGGCCTGATTCGGATCTCTCATACATCCATTTCACATTCGTGTGATGCTGTTGACTTTAATGGGGTGGCTTCTGGTTTTGGCCCCAGTCCAAACCCCATAGAAGTCAATGAAATTCTCTTCACTCACGTCAACAGACCTTAGATCAAACCCTCAGACTGGTGCAACTGCAAAGGAATTAGGCCCATTTATTCTTGGTCTTGTTAAAGAGACACCATCAGGTTAAAACTGATTAAGGCTGCATGTTGCTATTCGCTGTGGTCTTCCTGAGAAAAGCTCTGACTCCTAGGATGTAACTAGTTATGTGCTTTGTAATCAGCTGAGCAAGACTTTTAATTCATTTTTTAAAATAAATTTGCAATGTGGTGACGCGCTGGGGAGTGACATGGATTTTTAAATGGTTCAAAACAGTATTGCCAACTCTAAGCATTCAAAAATCACGAGCCAGGCCCCAAAGAATCTTGTGATTGTCTCAAAAATCACGAGATTTAACAAATCATACCCTTGGAATTCTTTTTATATTTGCTTTCTGGCATTTGAACCTTTGGAATTCAGGTTTTCAAGGTGCAACCACAAGGATTAAAATTTACCGTTTTTATACGAGAACTCAGATTCTTGTGTATTCACATGACTCCAGGGTCTGAAATGTTAAGAAAAACCTCAAACACTGTGAAACTCTACTAAAAAAAAAAAGCAAAAGCTGCAGCACTGCCATTAGCTTAATTATTGTAGAACAGTTTTAAATAATTGTCATTGCAAAATACATTGTTTTGTGTTGAATGTAATGTGGCTTTGTGACATTTGTTCATGTTTTCTATGCATTTGTGAATTTTGCATTTTGTGGTGAGTCTGATTTGTAATAGCAGAAAAACCATATGTTACAGTAGATGTATTTATCATAGTTCTATTTATTACCTATATTACAGATAGCTTCCTAGATTATTAAAATGGAAAGAACTTAAAAAAAAATTTGAATGTAGTCTTTCCTCTTTATGCTGTTTGTTTACTTGCTGCATTTCTCTATTTGGACAATGAAAATAAACTAGCCAGTTTCACTTTTGTTTATAGTCATTTTCTCTTTCTAATTTTCATGCATTCATGCAGTGCTGCATTGTCTGAATTGCAAACACTACCTTTAGTTATAAACTGTTTTCATTAGCATAAAGGCCATCACAGAAATATTGGTTTTAAACTTTTTGAAAGCTTTTTAAAATACAAAATATTAATTCTGGATCAAATTTGTCCTGTGTCCCTTTAAGAAAAAGGATTATTTAAAAGTAGCATTAAAAGTTGGGGCTGATTATCAGAAGTTCTGAGCACCTGTAGCTCCCGTTCAACTCCAGCAGGGATTTGTGGTACTCTGCTGTTCGGAAAATCCAGCTTCTTAATTGGAACATGGATAGATACAATGCAGCATTGCTGCTTTAAACAGAGATGGTGCATTGCAAAGTATTCTCCTTGTTTTGATGATTTTAAATGGATATATCCAATGTACGATCATGCACGTTGTATCTGATAACATGAAGTAATTGCGACTGTCCTGAAAGACAATAATGCCTTTCTTAGCACCAACGCTATTTATTCTTGAAAATACCGTGTTTTTTTCCCCTCTCTAGGAAGCTTCTACAAGTAAATAATGACAGGAAAGTGGAAAGGGCTAATGGATTTAGATGCTGCCTAAATGCAAATGGAATCTGTTACTTAAGACTGTTCAAAGATTTTTAAAATAGTAATTATAGTCCCTCTGAGAAGGAAGTGGGCTGCTCAGAGGATGTTGTGGAGGGAAGTACAAAAGTTAATTGGAGAACATGCTTAAAAGCTTATTCCTGACCCTTTCAAAAACTCTTCACTGTCTTAAGCATGGGTGGGGATTGGAAAACTTGGCTAATGAAAGGCTTGGTTTAATACCCGGATTTAGCTCTAAATGGCTTTTCAAAGAGCTTTCAAAATCCATCTGCTTACAAAGCTCATCAGCAGCGGACTGATTCTCCCCCCTACCCCTTCTGCAAAATGGTGGCCTGCCCAAAGCAGAAGCTGCCGCATAAGAGCTGTCTCCGATGGCAAATATTTTAAAGCGTTGAGGGGTTAACTTTAGATCACCTACCCTGCCCCCTTGCACAGGTGCTCAGGGGAAAGGCTATAATCTGGCATCTTGGAAGACAGTGGCAAGAAGGGAGTTTGGGGGTCACGCCCGGGGTCTAAGGGCCATGATGAGCCCGAAGCATTCTGGCCAGGATTCCAGGAAAGCACTTATGCATGTGCTTAACTTTAAGAATATGATTAGATTCCCATGAAATGAAGGGGAATTTACTCACATACTTAACATTAAGCAGCGTGGAGCACCACATGTCCTGATGGGAGGGACTTGGGAGACCTGGGTTTTATTGCTAGCTCTGTCACTAGCTTGCTGGGTGACCTTGGGCAAGTCACTTGACCTCCCCATCCCTCAGTTTCCTAATCTGTAAAATGGGGATAATGATACTGCCACCCCCTTTGTTAAAGCACTTTGAGATCTACTGATAAGCACTATGGCACTATCAGAAGAGCTAGGGATTATTGTTGTTGTTCTTTTATTATAACACATACTGAAAAACAGACCTTTCTGATTGCATCTGAATATTTCTGCTGTCTCTCCTCACCTCCTTGCAGCCAGACTCTATGTACCACACAAAGCAACAGTATCAAATCCCAATCCCTCCTTCCTCTTTTTCCCTTCACAGTCTCATTCCACATCTCCTAAAATGAAACCAAAAATGGGGGTTACACAAGGGAAGGGATTTTTAAGAAACTCCCCCCAACTTGCTTAAGGTTCCAAAGCTGCTTTGATTCTTTAACTTTCCTTCCTGCAATTCCCTGCCTAACTTTTGCACATTCATTTGTGGCCGCTGTTTTGAAATGGTGTGACGTGCATTAATCCAACAGGAAGGTCTCTTGGTTCTAAACCACATCAGGCTAGGGATAAAAGGGAACTATAGACGGTGAATGTCAAAATCTCTTTAGAATTCACTTCCTTTGTTAGATATTTAACTTGTGGGAGAAGGAGGGAATGTGGGAATGGGAGGAAAAGGGGCGAGGGGAGGCAGCCGTCAAACAGGTTTAGGGTTTTAATTTTGAAAGCTTCAAAACTTGCAGAGATTATGGACCAAATCCTGCTCTCTTGTAGGGTGTAAATCTGGAGTAACTCCAGTGAAGTCAGTGGTGTGATTCTGGCCTCCTGTGATCTTATTTTAAAGCGAGCCTTTATTTTCTAAAAGATCTATGGATGTGCTCCAGGAAACATTTACTGCCCACCACAGGCCTTACTACCAGGAACAGCGGCATTGGCTTCAGTGGGACACCTTGCGATCCTCTTATGAGTGAGGGTTTGCTGGATCATGCCTTATATTTGCTGCATGTAACCGTTCCATCAAGCACATGCCCAGCAGAGGGCTTTACAATAGCGATGCCCAAACTTTGTTCCACCTATGGCAGGATGCTTGGGGTGTCACGTTGGCAATTTTCTAGGAACCCGAGGGGTGCACTGTAGTTGCAGGAAATAGATTGCAGCTTTCCTCAACTTCAGTTTGGGGCTCGTATCTCCTGTGGGTCTCAGCTTCCAGTGCTCCATCAGTCCAGGGCTCAGACTGCATGAGCCTTGTATCCGTTACCGGGCTCCGAGGGGTCTGTGGGCCAAAACCCCTGTGTTAGGGTCCCTAAAGCAGTGTAGCGTTCAAGAGTTGTGATTTCCCCATTCGTTTAACTTTAGCCACCCCCCTCTATGGTTCTGTGGTCCCCAAACTCTCCATGTTTGCAGGTACAATGCCCTCACCCATTACTCAAAAGTCGCAAACCCTCTTTTTGAGCTAACGAACCCGGGTGAATCATTCACATCAAATAAGGTGGTTTGGCAAATTTTGGCTGGTTTTTTCACCCCGGTAGTAAATTGCTTATGAACACACACATCTGAAAGGTGCCAGCAATCCAGAATTATTCACAGCTCCCTTTGGTGAACAGGTCTTGCTCTGTGGATTGTCCGAAATGCAAATGAGGACTATTACCATTCAGTGTACAGTTTGCTCTGTAACTTCAGCAGCTAACTCCTGCCGTGTGACTAACTTATTCTGAAGGCTTAAAGTGGGACTTTAAAGTGGCGTGTGGAATGGAATTTCAGGCTGCAAATTTCAAATGGTAAATTACACACGATGACTATCAATTAAATTATAATTATTTATGATTTGTGTTACCGTTGCACCCAGCAAGCCTGTGCAACAGACCAGGACCACACAATGCTAGTTGCTGTGCAAGCACAGCTCAGGGAGACTAGCCTTGCCGTGTAATCTTTCATTTGCGTGGTGTGTTTTATTTAGCTAAATTGTCCAATCAGGGAACAAGGCACAATACCATGTGACTGATATAACTAATCACGGCGGCCCGAATTCTGCATTTTGAATAGTACAATCAAATATACAAAGTAATGTGCTTTCCTGCAAATAGTCTCACTGAACATTTGCTTTTTGTGAGTAGCTGGGTAGGACAGCCTCAGGACACAAATGTTCGTGGACAGCAAAGGTGGAAAGGCCACAAGCATCTTGTAATCAAAACATACTGTCAAATTGGATTAAATATTCACTGAAAATATTTGCCTCTCTTTGTGAAGCTGCAGTACTGAAGCTGTTCCAAAGTGAAGAAGTCTAAGCACCAACAGGACATCATAAGTGTAAAATTCTTTCTTTGGAACAGCTGATCTCAAGGAACTGGTGTGGGGGGAGGGAGGGAGAGACAAGTGATTTCAGGCCTCAAAAATAGCTGTGAATTTTAACACCGAACATTGATTACAAGCAGGAGAGAATTACATTAATGTAGTCACTTGTCACTGGGGTCTTATTAGTAATCTTCACTCATTAGTCTGGAGAGAATCAGAATGTGACCTTGTTAAGCGTCCTTGCTGTTGGAAGTACTGACCTTTCTGGTATTGATTTACTACTTAGACCCATAAATACGCCGCCTGTGTGCGTTCGCGTTCTTGCATACATATGCAGCAGGTGTATTTGCAGCTATAACGAAGAATTAGCCATCGCCTAACCTGCCACCGTTTGTATTCGTTTGGTAGTTCAGCTGGTGAATTAGCAGGTGTTTTGGACGTGCACCATATTGTGCAGAAAGGAGTCTCTGGTGATTGATGGGAAGGCACCAGAAATCTGACAGATAGAGCCCCTGGAGGCCAAACCATGTTTCCTTCTCTCTCCGCTTCTTGTGTTCTGTGTAGGGACCTGGCGGCTGCTGCGTGGGGGTAGGCAGCATTCTGGGAGCCCATCCACGGTGTCTGAGCTCTGTGCCGCAAGAGCTCCCTAAATCCCAGTATTCTGAACGATGGAGCTCTTAGCCGGGGAAAGCACCCGGGCTGGAATGGTTGATCCACTGGCCCTTCCCCGTCCTGGATTCCTTCTGACCCTTGTGGATTTCGCCATCACACAATCTGCTCACTTGAGCTGTAGGCTGAGGGGCGGAATTGACCCCTGCATGACTTTAACATTCAGCCTTCTCCGGCCCCTTGCACCAGCAGTGACCCTTATCTCAGAACACTCCACAAACCTTAACTCAGTCCTGCAGTCTCCCTGGGAGGTTGGTCAGTATTCTCCCCTTTCACAGATAGAGGTAAATAGAAGCACAAAGAAGCTAAAGTGACTTGTCCAAGGTCACATGTAGAGTCAGTGGCGGAGCAGGGACTAGCAACCCAAGATTCTTGTTTTCAAAGCTCTGTTCTAACCACTAGGCAGTGCTGTACAAATGGAGAGTTTACAGCTTTGGGATTTGTGATTACTCTACCTTTCCCCTCCTGCCCTGTGCCCTGGTTGCCAGGATTACCTGGCTCTAAACAGACTCTGTGCAGGGGCCGCTCTGGTGACTTAAGCCATGTGTGCCATGATGTAGTTTTTAACTCCCTTGAGGCAATATTACTTATGGCAACTGGTAGGATCACTTTGTTTTCCTTCAGGCTTTTAGCACCATGCCGTCTTATCTAACAGGCATCAGGCATCTCTCTGTAAGGGTATCTGCTGGGGAGATTGTAGGGGTGAGGAAGTCAGCCTGTTGTCCTTCCGTCCAGATGTATCAATGTGCACTTTTCAAATGGCTGCACCCCAACAACCGTGCTGGCTTTTCCGAACACCAAGTGCCCCGTTGTCGTTGCTCATCTTGCCCTGTGCCTTGAAATCACACTGTAATTCCTAGTGACAAGTTGTGTGTCAGCGCCTGATGAAGGAATTGTCAATAATGATGGAAGTGAACGCAACCCCCCAATTACCGGGAGCACAGAGTGGGCTGTTAAAGGAATATGAAGAAGGCTCAATAAGTGTCATTGATCAGGTGCTCGACTGAGAGCTCTCCAGCGTGTCAGGACATGGGCTCTCATTACTTACACTTGTCAGTTGATGTTTGGGGTTTGGGATGGAGCCATTGGCAAGGGACTGAATAGGCTGCCAATAAAATGCTGTCCATCGACGCAGCCTGTGCACCGAAAGTGGCATGCTGAGGTCTCCTGGGTTATTGATGGCAACACAAACCTTTTCATGGACTGTCCTAACCTCGCTCGCGCTTGCCTGCCAAGTCCCTTCCCTGACGTGACAACTCAGCGGGGGGGTAATGGGGGGTGCACGCTGGGGCTGCATTTGAGCCATTGAGCTTTTGGCATACGCGGAGGAGATGAGAACGTATGCTGCTTCCTCTGGCTGCTTTTAGATTTCAAAAAGCCACACAAATGATGAGAAAAATGCAGGAGCTGCTGCCAAGTCAGTCAGGCCCAGAATTTTGGTTTTGTTGAAGGAAAGAAATGTTTGTTTCAATGAAACGCTTTTTGGGGGGTAGATTTAAACATTCGCCTGCCGCGTTGGAGAGCCAAGCACGAGGGAAACCCTGTGGCCGCTTGGGCTAATATTTGGAAACGAAAGTGGTTCCACTCTGCCTGGACAGTCCATCAATTTTTATTTTGTGAATGAAACACAGCAAGTGAACAGGCAGGATGCGGGATGGTTATTGGTTACTAAAAAGGAAATTCAAGTTAGTCACAGAGGGCCTGGTTCTCCCCAACTTCCACATGGTTTTGTCACTTATGTCTGTGCAACAGGAGTGCAAAATGTTACCAGATCAGAATGCGCCTATGTTGCATAAGCACAAATTATTCTTCATTTCAGTTATGGTAGAATCTAGGTCCGGTAGAACCTCAGAGTTAAGAACACCACAGGAATGGAAACAACGAGATACAGACTCACACGGCTACCCCTCTGATACTTGGCACCACGGGAACGGAGGCTGTCTGTAACTCTGAAATGTTCGTAACTCTGAACAAAACGCTATGGTGGTTCTTTCAAAAGCTCACAACTGAACATTGACTTAATACGGCTTTGAAACTTTACTATGCAGAAGAAAAATGCTGCTTTCCTTTTTCGTTTTCGTAGTTTACATATAACACAGTGCTGTAATGAACTTGGGGTGTGTGTGTGTGTGTGTGTGTGTCCTCTGATGCTGCCTGATTCCGGTTCCAAATGAAGTATGTGGTTGACTGGTCAGTTCGTAACGCTGGTGTTCATAACTCTGAGGTTCTACTTTATCTCAATCCAGGATTAGGACCCATGGTCTAGGCAGACAAGTAATAAAGATGAATGTGTCTGTCCTGAGAGTGTATGTGGTGACCACAGATGCATACTCAACTGCTCTAGCACTCTATTATGTTGAATAGAATGAGCCCTATTGGATTTCAGCTACATTGTTGTCAGTCCTCTTGGCAAGTTATACTACTTATTTACAGCAATAAAACTAAGTGCAGAATTTGGCCTCTAGTGTTTCACTAATGAGGTCTGACTCGTTTGTCAGGATTTACCGTGAATCTGCTGGGACTTTTTAGTCTGAGGTAGCTACTGTAGTTATTACTTATTTAATATTTACAAAGCATCATTACTGTAGATGGGATTTCACAGAAATAAAAAAGACACAGGTTGCCCAGTGTGGACTTGTATGTTTTCATACCCTCAGATATTGATTTGCTTTCTGCAGTATGGCTTGGATTGAGGGAAGATCGGTCTTATCGGCTGCTAGACAGGCTTTGTTACAGAATGAGGCACCGTTTGGAACTAATTGACTGTGTTGCTCACCTCCTTTTCCTGTCTCTTCCTCTGACACTGTCTACAGACACTTCGAGTACAACATTGGAGGACAAACACAGCGATCCCTTCTCCCAGCTACTGCACTGCTGAATAGGTGTTGGAAATATTCTGCCAGTGTAGATGGTGTCAATTGATTTGAGCCCCATTTTAGCAGAGGCTGAACCCCACAGTTTAAACAGGTGCTGATCATATTTTCCACCCTGGGTGTTAAATAGTTTGTTCCCTGCATATGCTGTATCAGCACCCAGTCTAATTCAACCACTCAGCAGTCCAGTACTGCGGACAACTCTTTGGTATGACTTCAGGTTCCACCCAGATCACAGTTTTTTGTTACAACCAGAACTGCTTAAAAGGGCACAGAAGAGTCTGAGGTTGAGTGGAATACTGGACATGCTTTATTCATTTTCATATTGTTACCCACAATGCTTTGCAAGCTCCCAATTAATCTTGCAGCAGATACTAGTGGTGGATCTCTGCTCCCCTTTGTATAGCGTATTTTCTTTAATTTCAATAAGCTATGTGCAGAGCATCTCAGGTCTCCGATTTTACCTCTTTTACATTATTAGTTAAAAGTGACTCTCACACTCAGTGTAAAGCCATTGGTGACTGACTCAGCATTTCCTGTTTTTTAATTAATTGGTAGGTCTATTTTAAACTCAAGCTTTTTTCCAGTCCTCATTCTGCCTCTGGTCTCACTCATCTCAGAACTAGTCTGGGCTACTTTAAGCCAAGTAATGGGAGAACCTCCGGAGGTCTCTGTTTGGATGATCATCCAAACCTTTTCTGAACCTCCTGGGTCTGATAATCAAAGAAGGTGGTTTCCTGAGATATGAGGTGTACTAGAGAGATTTCTGGTGTTTCCAGCTTATGATCCATCTAGAAATACAAAAAAAAGGTTGGGTTTTTTTTGGTGGTATTTCAGCCCATCTGCTCCTGGTCCCGGTCTATAGCGTGAAAATGCAGAGGCATCAGGAACAGCCTGAACAAGTATTTGTCTGAAAGGCTTGAAACCTCAAAAAAGGAGGTGGCTGTTGAGGTTGGTTTGAGTCAGTTCCTGTGTTACCCGAACACAGTCTCCTTCCATCCTGCTTTCATAGTCAGAACTCTTCCATCCCAATTTCCACAGCCCTAAGTTTGTTCCTTAAATAGGAAGTATCCAGTGCCCCGGCCATTGCTTATCCTCACTGAGAAGCCATCCCCAATCCCAGATTTTAAGGGTCCAATCCAAGCCCATTGGCATCAAGGGGAGTTTTTCCATGGACTTCTGTGGTGGAAAAATTGGGTCCAATCCTCAGCTGGTGCCATGCAGCCTCTCCACTGATTTTGGTACGGCTCTGTTGATTTACACCAGGTGAAGATCGGGTGCACTGTATTTCTGGATATGGCCACACAACAGCTGGGACGTGTAATTCCCAGTTTGGGCAGACATACATGCACTAGCTCTTCTTGAGCTAACAACTCACATTTGCTGTATGCCAAGGCCAGTCACCCAAGCACAATCCTGAGTGAGCTGAGGTATGTACTCAGGCAGCTAACCCAACTCCCTGTCCTGCTGGGGCCATGTTCATGCAGAGTGTGTGTGTGTGTTTGTATCCCTGCTAGGAATTACACCTCCCTTCTGCTGTGTAGACATACCCCAAGGAACCAGATTCTGTTCTCATTTACACGGGTGTGTATCTGGAGTAACACCCCAGATTTCAGGATAGTAGCTCTGGATTAAGAATAGAGCAACTGGAATGAGACTGTGGCACAAAGTCAGTGCCAATAATAAAAGATAATGTCACAAGCCATTTGGCAAAGCAGCAGGTGCCAAAGTTGTTTGAAAAACCACAGAGTCCCAACGGGTTGTCATAATCAGTGGGGACAGAGTCCTGGAGTTTGGTGCTCTGATTCATTTCCTAACATACAAATAAAAGAGGAACTTGGTGGTCCAATGTGATCCAGCTCTCTCTTCATCCAGGGATCTGTTTTGACTTGATTCTGATCTTGTTACAAGGCAGATACAAGGGCAATGTGTTAGAACTTCAGATTCGTTTGGGGTTGAGTGTACTAAGAAATGGATTAAGGGCTGGATTCTGAAGCCTTTACTCATGTGATTTAACAGGGTAAGGACTAATCCTAGGAGTAAGCCCTTGCAAGGTCAGGGTCCTACACTTTCAGAAGTAATTTGCAAAGAGTGTGCCTGCTGATAGTGGGGTGTGGGGAGGGAGGGAGAGGGCAGGGGGAGGGCAGCTGGCTTCAGCGGTGTTACTGAGCATGCTCGGTGCAAGACAAGCAGAAAATCTGGGGAGGCATGTGACCCCCCCATGCTCCCTCCCATGCGTCGCCGGTGGTAAAGGGTTCCACAGTCTGACCCTGAATGTTCAAACATGGAGCTGATGTTACCTGGTCTCTTCCTGGCCAGTGAATTGGACCTACAATAGCGTGCAATGCACCTTGTGTTTACCTGAGTGAAAAATACATTTCTGTTTAAATGAAAAGAGGAACCATATTCATTTCCAAAAAACTGAGAAGTAAAAACACCTTTGGGAAGGATTCTGAGTGTAAACATCTGTACTTTTCGCTGGGCTTGTTTAAACAAGGGATACTTCTCTTACTGTCACAATTAGAATGAACATTTAAAACATAATCTATGTGAGATGCACCAGTGAGAACTCCTGCATTTGTAGTCTCATGATATTTGTTGTTTTTCTTAAAGCCCCAGACCTGGAGTCACGTTCTAATGGGAGAATCTCCACTGTCACTTCTTTTAAAAAGCATGTTTCCTTGAAAGCATCAACTGTAAAGGCTCAGAAATTAGAAGGCTAATAAAAATACCCCATATTTCTAATTTTTAAAAAATACCCCATGATTTTTAAGCCAGTCTCGTGGTCTTTTGGGGCCTGGCCCCTGGCTGGGTCAGCAAAACTCAAAATGTTCTGAGCAAAAAAACCCGTTGGGGCAGTCGAGCATAAATGGGAGTTGTGTAACATCCGAACGGGTGTGTCTATTGCAGCTCGCCTGGACAGACACGTGCGTTAGCTCTGCTTGAGCTACTGGGCTCAAAATAGCCAGGATGTTGCTGCTCCGGCACCGACACAGGTTTGCAGCCCAAGTACAAGCCTGCCTGACCCCCCAGGTCCATCCTCGGATGGCTGCTCCGTGCCACTCCCTGGGCTGCTGTTTTTCATGCTCTAGCTCGAGCAGAGCTAGCGTGTATCCGTCTACATAGGTTGGGAGGCAGTGTGGACGTACCAAAGAGGCCAGGCCACCACAGAAGCTACATGGAGGCACTGAGCTTCTACAGAAATCTCACTGACCTGTGCGGCTCTCCCAAGATGTGCTGGTTTTAGGGGGCCCCTCTTGTTCTTTGGGGAGCAAACAGTGATGGACTGATGTGGGTTTCCCATCCCGTATATGGGCTCCTCTTGTGTAGGGGACAACCTGGTCTGGGCTTTGTTGGCCTTGTAAATGCTAAATGGTAGTTTATACAAGTATCCAAATCCATACCCCATGGGAAAGGCAAGAATGCTTTAAAGCACAACTAAAAAAGGTGTCATCTCAGAAATGGTCTCAGAATTGATGCCGGACTAGCGATGGTCCTTTATTCTCCTTTGAGTTCATTTTTTTTTCTTCTATCTGAGCATCCTGTTAAACTCCCAGTTGCAGTCCGAACACTGCAAGCAGCAAGGCACACATGAATAGACTGCTCCAGCCTTCTTCAACCTCCCCGTATCAGTTCCTGGTGTTTCTCTTGCCCTGCTATAGCACACCTGAAGCATGCTGGTGTAAAATGAAGATCTGGGTTTTTTCCCCGCTATAAAATATGGTGTATGCAAAGTCCCAGACTCAGAGTTCTCAGCAGGCAGGTCTGTTGTCCCGACAGCTTCATGCGGTGGCATAGAAAGAGGGGCCAGATAAACCAGTTGAAATCCACTAATGAGTAATTTATACAGCCACCTGAGAAGTGTCTGATGATTTATGCTGTTATTAAAAGGCTATCAGAAGTGGAGAGAAGATGCGTCACATCTGCATATGAAATCCAGCCATGATCCCAACACCCAAGTTACTGACCTATTAAATATCCAAACAGGCAGTCAGGCGTGCCGCTCGCTTGGAGAGATCCCCACACATCTGGTAACACTTGGTCTGATACTTAAGACCACGGACCGTGTGTAATTAAGTGTAATACACTCCCTGTCCCATTGTGGAGCTGCCCTTACGCTCCAGGCTCCCCGGTTCTCTTTGAAGTAAGGTTCCACAGGCCTCATGAAAATTGAATGTGAGGCCGTGTCAATCCAGTGTTAAGTGCCCAGCTGGGGTCTGACACAAGCGCTTTACTGGGGATGGCTAAGAGGAGGGAGCCGTTTTGCAGGAAAGCTGTGATCGCCAGGCTGGGAAAGGATTCGAGACCTGGGTGCCCCTAAATGTAGGGCCCCAAATCTCCCTAGATAGCGGAGCTGATTTGTCAGAGAAGCTGAGCATCTGTATCTTCCTGTTGGCCTAGTGTATTAGGAGCAAACATAGATGTGAAGCAAAACCCTTAGCTCTTCCTTCTCTTCCCTAGATGCCTTCGCCTTGTTCTGTGTAACGTGGGTATGTCAATACTTATCACTGTCCTCCACTCACTCTTGTCTGCCTCTAGAGACCTGCACAGAGGAGATGAGCAGTCGGTTATTAGCACCTAATGTAGATGTCTGTTTACTGTGGTGGCAAGAGACTGTGTTTCTGGAGCAGAAGGTTTCCGTGTTGCCCAGGTAGGGTTTAGCTAGTCACCTTTGCATTTGTTATTTGCTGCTATAGGTTGATGGCACCGTCAAAGGAACAGAGTGTTCTGCTAGAGAAAAGTTCACAGAAGGAAACAAGACCAGTGAGGAAAGGAGAGAGAGGAGAATAATCATGATCGAATGGCACTGAAACAAGGCCCGGCCTTATTACCATTATACAAGGCACCGGTGAGACCTCCTCTGGAGGGGTGTGTGCAGTTCTGGCCTCCCACTGTGTCAGAAAGATGAATTCAAACTGTAACAGGTGCAGAGACGGGCGGCTGGGATGATCAGGGGAATGGAGAACCTACCTTACGAGAGGGGAATTAAGGAGCTTGGCTTGTTTAGCCTAACCAAGGAAGGCTGGGGGGAGAGATGTTTGCCCTTTATAAATACATCAGAGGGATAAACACCTGGGAGGGAGAGGAGTTATTTAAGATAAGGACCAATACCGGCACAAGAACAAATGGATATAAACTGTCCATCAATAAGCTTAGGGTTGACCTTGGACGATGGTCTCTACCCAGCAGAGGAGTGATGTTCTGGATTAGCGTTCCAAGGGGAGCAGCAGGGGCAAAAAACGTGACTTGTTTTAAGCCTGAGCTTGATAAGTTTTTATGGTACGATGAGGTTACCTACAATGGCATGTGGCCCATCTGCAACTGTTGGTAGCAAAGATCTCCAACAGCTGGAGACGAGACACTAGCGTGGAAGGCTCTGAGTTATTACGGTGAATTCTTTTCCTGGGGTCTGGCTGTCGGGTCTTGTCCACATGCTCAGGATCTAACGGATCATCGTATTTGGGGTCAGGAAGGAATTTTCCTCCAGGTCAGACTGGAAGAGACCCTGAGGGGGAGGGAAGAGTTTGCGGCCTTCTGCAGCTGGCGCACGGGTCACTTGCTGAGTAAATGGTGGATTCTCTGTAACTTGAGGTCTTTAAATCGAGATTTGAAGACTTCAGTAACTCGGTCGGGAGTTAGGGGGCTACCGCAGGAGTGGGTGGGTGAGGTTCTGTGGCCTGTGATGTGAGAGAGGTCAGACAAGATGGTCCCTTTTGGCCTTAAAGTCTATGAGTCTTTGAGGTCTGACTGATCCTTGGTATAGGGATTGTGGGTCTTTTGAATAGTGCTGTACCTGCGTGCTCAGAAATCGGTCCGTGATATTCTAAGTGCTTCTGAACAGTGTTTTGGGACAGGGTCCTCCTGCTTTGCTGTGTATTTCCAGTTGCTGTCATGAACAGAGCAGTAGGAAAACAGCCTCATTCTCCCCTCCCTTGCGAGGACAAGTAGGCTTGGATCCTCTGTGGCGTAAATTGACAAAAGCTCCATTGGCTTCAATGGAGTTGTGCCGATTTACACTGATGGAGGGTCTGGACCTCAGTGTGTCTGACTCAAAAATTCACCACGATGGGCCAACAAGAGCATCCTTATTGCTCAGCAAAGACCCTTTTCCTCTTTGTCACCAACGCTGGAGAACTGCCCTGGTTGGTGGGAACAGCTAGAGCAAGTGGGTCCATTTGTTACAAGGGCTAAAATGTGCCCAGTGCTTTAGAGGATTAGCACGGGGCTAGTCCTGAGAGTGAGGGTGGAAGGGGTGACGCGCGTGTGTTCTGAGAACAGAGGGAAAGCTGGGGGTGGTGGGAGGGGATAAAAGCAACATATGTTGAATCATGTCAATGGCGAAATGCAGGCCAGATGGCTGCAAATACAGGGAATTTGTTTAACAATTTGTAAGATGTTCGCTTTATGGAGCGAGATCACAGGGACCCACACTCTGTTCCTCTGTCCTTGGGATCGGCTCCTGGCTTGTTAGCGTTAATCTTTTGGCTGCTAGGGAGAGCTCTTATAGGGATTTTTCTTCAGCTTCAGAAATGCGAGGCATTGTCAATATATATTAAGCTCAGCATCCATGGGGAAGCAGGAGATGGGAGAATGGCACCAACTAGGGTGAAGGGTGCTTTTGAAGTGCCAGGGATCAACTGGCATCTTCTGTGGCGTGAATGTTCCCATATGGCCTACACGGATCATAGCCAGAGGCAGTGTTCCCTAGTGTCGCCCTGAATAATCGTCTGCAAGGCTGGACTCCCAGGGCTCGGTTCTGATCTCACTGGGCCTGCTACCTCGGATTGACACTGTGGAAAGTGAGATCAGGACCAGGAGAAATGGAGCCATGCCCTTGAAATCAATGTAGGCTCACCCGTGTAAAACCAGAGTCAGCGTGATCAGAATCTGGCCCCTGGAACCTGCATTCTTGAAATCTACAGTAGCACTAAGGCACTAGCCCTGTGGTTGAGTCTCTTCTGTGTGAGTAGGGGGACCAGACAGCGAGTGTGAAAAATCAGGACAGGAGGTGGGGGTAATAGGAGCCTATATAAGAAAAGGACCTAAAAATTAGGACTGTCCCTATAAAATTGGGACATCTGGTCACCCTACCTGTCTGTTGACTACCCCTCTCCACTCGAGAGCTGGCGGGATTTCTGTGTTATCCTGGGATATATGTTTTGGGAAGCACTTCGGGATGAAGGCCGGGGCACTGCGCTACAGAAATGTAAATGAGGATTCTACTCACGATGGAGTGAGAGTAGATTGCAGCCCGTGTAGTTCGTCCTACTGAACACAGCAGAGCAACAGGTTCTGTTGAGAGCTCAAGATACGTTGAATTATGAGAGTGTGCTTATGCCAGGGGGCTGATCGGTAAGTCTGGAATCTGTCCCCATCTCTCTGAGGTGTTACCCATAGGATAGATACAGCAGGGGCCTGCTGTATGGCCAGCTTCCCACCCCCTGCCAATGTCCCTCCGTCTTGGCCTGAAAGAGACACTGTTAAGGAAGAAGGAATATTCTAGCTTCCACGCCAATGCATTCACGGAGATTGCCCAAGAAGGCTAATTACGGAGCTGGCTGTTACGGGATGGACACCCGTCCAGTCCACAATGAAGCCAAAGTCCCCACCTCCTGTCACAGAGCTCTGCAGAAAGACCTGGGTTCTTCCTTTTTTCTTCTATTATTCTAATGTGTGGATTGGCCTAGCCAAGTCCCAGCAATGTGAATTTTCCATGCAGTAGCTGGGAATGTATTTTATGTAACCAGATATTCCACCTGAGTTATGGAAGGGCCAGCAGCTTGTGCTGCAAACCACAGGGCGACGCTAGGAAGTGCCAACGCTGCCGAAACGTGTTAGTCCAAAGTATAAAAGGAGAACATGTGCTGGAGCAAGCCTGCCACCGCGTAGCACCTCGGGATGCGATCTTGTCAGTTGTCACACGCTGGGCTGGCTTTGGCATGGTCTGACTGAACGAGGGTGGGGCAAATTGGTTTGGATTAAAAGAAATATAGCCCCGCCCTCTGAACCAGCACCTGTTTTTTAAGAACCCAACCCCCACACAAACCTTCTGGGAGGCTCTGAAATGTTGAGAAGCCGGGTTTCTCTTTAAGTGTCCAAGATCTGCCGGAAGTGCCCAAATACCTGGACTAGGGGAAGTGGAGGTGTTAGAAATCCTGTTCTCAGGAGAGTTCCAGACCAGTTCTGCACACCTGGGAGGTTCGGATCATTCAGAAAAACACCAGGTTCACCGTTTAGCCCAACTAAACCTGAATTCTGACCCTTTTGAGGTTCCCCCAGCCTGTCCTCCAAAAGGCACTTAGTTTGTTGAGGGAAGTAGTGTTGATGCCTCATTTGAACTCCAATTCAGGACAGCTTTATTCGGAGCAGCATAAGCACAGTCTAAAGCCCCACTGAAGTCATTGAGATTCAGGCGCATGGTTCAAGGTAACCGTGTGGTTACATGCTGTCCTGAATATAGATATAGACTTAAGCATTTACTTGAATTCTTCCCTGTACTGGGAATGGATTTGAGGATGCTGGCATAGTTACTGTATGGGGCTAGTCTCCTGCAGGAGTATATATAATAACTAATAATACCTACCTCTCATATAGGGTTTTTCAACCACAGATCTCAAAGTGCGTCACAATCTTTAATGTATTTATCCTTGCCACCCACCCCTGAGAGATAGAAAAGTATTATCCTCACCGGACAGCTGGGGAACAGAGGCACAGAATGGCTAAGTGTCCCGCCCAAGGTCATGCAGACTGTCTGTAGCAGAGCAGGGACGTGCTCCTTGCTATTAGTGGAGATGAAAAACTGTTTTGGTGAAACACAGTGCACTAGCGTGTGCATTTTCATTCCATTTTAAGCCCCCCACATTTTGTTTTTTGTGAATTGTCCACGTTGCATTGAAATGTGGGTAAATACCGATTTTTTTAAAATGCAGAAACGAATCTTTTTCCAGATGAGATTTTGAATTTTGTGTGTTGGTTCCACTTGAAAGCAGGGCAGTTTTTGAATAGGAAACCTATAATTTGGGGTGGGTTTGGGGCAAAGTGGGATTGTTTTTGTGAAGAAACACCAAAATACAATGTCCTTAATTTCATTGTGAATATTTCACTAATTCTTAGAAACTATTATTACATGAGACTTTCTGTAAGATGTTAACTATTTGGTCCTGTCCAAATTCCATTTAGGGTGATAACATTCTGCCACTTATGGGTCCTGTCTTGTCAGCACTAATGGATATGGTAAAGGTTTTCAGGATTGGCCCCCTGCTTATGTGCTGTTAAAAAGAGCTGCCATTTTTCACCTTAGAGGTGGCTGCACTTCAGAATCGAACAAAGTATTTTCTCTATATAATGTTAATAAAAGTCCGTGACTTCCTTCAAGATGAAAGGCACTATACAAATTTAAGTTCTTATTCCTGTACACTGGAAATCCCCAGCCTGGACAAAAATAAACAAACTTCAGATTTTGAAGGGCTAGCTTTCTGTTCTCACTCAGCTTAGCCCCCCACCTCATGTATAACATTTGTTCTGTGGGACATGAAATGGCAAATAAGAAAAATAAATTTAAACGTTAAAATTCATTCTTTTATTCTGAGCACAACTCCATGTAGCATTTTAAACATCAAGGGTTTCAGGGAACGGGAGACACTGTCAATGTTTTTTTGGTAACAAGTATAAAGTGTAGTCAGTTAGAAAACGTGAGAACCTGTTTCTGATTAATTTCTCTTCGTTTGACAACTTTGTTTTTTTCTTTTCAGAAAAGAGGGAGAAAGGGTTTTTTTTTTTTTGTAATATAGCTGGGTTAAAGAGGAAAAATCAGTTTAAAATATGCAGGACACTGAAAAAATCTTGAGTGAAGAATAAATTTAACTGACCTTAAAATATGCCATTGCCATAGGGGATTGGAAAGTAATACTTCACATGGATTTTGATGAGGCATTTAAGGCTGTGAGGAAAAGAATATTTTACTCAAAATATTTTCTGATCTAAATTTTTTTAGTTTATCTATAAAAAAAAAAAACCAACCCCAACCCCTTGCATTAAATGTTGTTTAAAAAATAATTATTGACAGAGGAGGAAAAAGCAGTTTTCCTTAAAGTGATTTTTTCTGATCTCGGTTCCTAAAGCACAACACAGTCAAAGAGTGTGTGTGTGTGTGTGTGTGTGTGTAGATCCTCAGTTGACATAGTTGTATTGAACTGGATCTCTGTTAATTGACAGCAGTTTGGGACTAGCGCAGCATTAATGTTAATCAAACATTCGGGTAAATGTTCCCACCTTCTCTCTTCACCGAGAGCTGGCCATTGCTGGTCCACTGTGAGGGCTTCTGCAAAGTCCATGCTAAAACTTACTGACCCAGGACTTTAATGCCGGCTTCGCAGGCTGCGTGGAGATGCAGTTTGCCAATTCGATCTGATCAGTAGGGTCTCTGTCCTTGGCATGCCCATAACTCACCTGGGCTCTGAGCGTAGCTTTGTACTGCGGACTTGCCTGAGAGATCACACCCATGGAAGCCTATGGAAAATAAGGGTCTATTACAATGGAAATACTGATGGACCTTCACCTGTAGGGATGGATCCATAGACCAGTAAATCCATAGGCCAGGAGGAGGTGCTCTTCCACACCTAGCAGGATTAAGCACCTAGTGGACGAGGCGTTGGGCCAGAGTAACAAGATCCTGGGTTTTCTGTTCCTACCACTGGCCGGCTATATGACCTGGGGAAGTCCCTTCCCCTTGTCTGACTAGTCTGTAAGCTTTTCAGTGCAGCAATTGCTCTCCCTGTGTGTCCATCCAGTGCCTTGCAAACAGGGACTCCATCTCGGTTGGTGCATCTAGGTGCTACCATATTACAAATAATGAATAGAGTAGCACTTGTACAGGAGAGAGGGAGTTGGGGGGCCTGGATGATCCAGGCTGGATCTGCCACTGACCACCTGTCATATAGCCTCTCTGTGCCTCGGTTTCCCCAGCTATAAACACCCGGATATAATTCCCTCCCTCACAGGAGGATGATTCAGCAGTTAAGGTTTGGAAAGTGCTTTGAAATCCCTGGTGGAAGGGGCCTGAGGAGGTAAAGCATTAGTAAGTGTAGTGCAGAGAAGGATGCTATAACCCAGTAACCACCTATCCCCGGTAATGGCGCTTTCAAATTATTACCTTCCTCCCATCTGAGAGCCCAGATTCGATTTAAAACAAAAAGAGAAATGTCTGGATTCCACAGTGGCCAGCAGAAGCCGAGATAAATTCATTTCAATAGGTTTCCAGGGTGGGGGAGCCCGGTGGATTGTTTTCATTCGATCCACCCCACATCACATCCCCCCTCCCCCATTTTAAAAAAACACCCCAACACAAAACAGCATTAACACCCTCCCCGCCCGCCACTAAATCCAGCCCTCCGATCCAAAGTCTGTTTTGGACCCATCCCCAGAGTCAGGAGTGAAAGTCCAAAGCGCTGCCACTATAAACATGAGTTGGTATTTGGGGCTGAGTGCTATTCAATTGCAGCTCCCATGAATTACGGACACATTACTGTCATGAAATACTGGGAAGCTTGCACAGTGTGTGTGTCTCTTTTGCCTTTGAAATGGTTCTGATGTGTGGACTCTGGATTCCAGTTGGCTGCCATTAAAAATGGGAGCTTTATAGTCATCTGGCACCCGTTTATACACAAGGGCTGCTCAGCTTTTGACTGTGTGCAGTGGATGTGGCTTGGGTTTTTTTAAACACTGAAATCATTTCCTTATGCTGTGCCTATGGTGAGGCCAACTGGAAATGCTGAGATTTCGACTCCTGGCTGGAAAAGCGATGGACGGAGCAGCTCTAACCGCCTCGCCTTGGAAGCGTCTGCTCGGGGAAGAGCCTGGATGAGATTTGGAAGGGCTCCAGATGCCGTGATTAGGAAAATGTGCCCGGTGAACGTCAGCAGCGGGAACACTCTGCTACCGCCCGGCGATAAAGATGGATCCATTTAATCCATTTAATCCGTGAGTAGAGCGTGAGTTGTGGAGTATAGGAGCGGAACGGAGGAGTTCAGCAAACTGGGCAAGGGGGAGGCAGGCAGCGTGTATCCACCGCGTCATTGTTAAGAGCTGAGACAGCGCCCATCTCCTCTCTTCTCTTAAAGGGCGGCGTTTCCAGGTGGGCACCTGGTTAGTGGCCAAGCCAGGAATCTAGTCTCTGATGCCCAATCCGATGCCCCATGGACAAGACCATGATGCCTTGTTGAGTTTAAGGTCAGAAGGAACATTACCACCTAGTCTGACCTCCTGCTCATCACAGGCCTCCTTAGTGTCCCCTGCATTGAACCCAGACACTGGGATGTGAACTGAAGAAACACTACAGTCTTCAGGAGACTAAACCGTTACGTGCCACAGCAAGGAAAAGGAGAGGACAAGAGAGGTGCACTGGTGCCCGAGGCCCCTGAAATGGCAGGAAGTTGGTGAGGTGACCTGTGCCAAGATGATGCTAGGAGGTGACCTGCCCTCTGTGCTGCAGCAGAAGGTGAAAAAACACCAAAGTCTCAGTCTGATATGGGGGAGGTGGGTGCTCAGGGGGGATTCCTTCCTGACCTAGAGAATGGCAATCAGGTTGACCTGAGCATGGGAGAATGACCCGCCAGCCAGGCGTCTGAGAAAGAGATGTCTCTTTAGCTCCTACTGAAGCTCCCTGATATCAGTGATACGCCCAGGGTGAAATTTTGGGTTTATCCTTGAACTTTTAGATGGGCAAAAATTGATGGTGGATTTTGCGTCAAAACTAAGACTGGGCAAGGTTCAGATCTGGGTCACAGTTCATCTGATCCCATTGTTAAGGAGCTGTTGGATCGATGGCTCCATCTCTTAAAAAAGAGTATAAGCGATAGAGCTAGCAAAATATTTTGGCTGAAACATTTTTTGGCAAATAAATAAATAAAATGCAGACTCATTAACACTGGAACAGTTTGTGAATTCATATTGATTTATCTGAATTATTTGTTTTAAAAAAAACCCCTCACATTCTGAAAAGATCTAAATGTTTTGATTTCTGGGTTTAAGCGAGTTTTAGTTTAAAAATGCCCTTTAATTTTATTTTTAAAACTATCAAAAATGTTTTAAAATGGCTGAAATCAAAATAAAACGCTTTGTTCGATCTGAAACAATTTTTTTGTTTGCTTTTAGAAATTGTAAAACATCTGTTATCCCCCGGCTCTGATTTGCAATCTGTTTTACTTGTGTTCCCCTCCAGGGGTTAAGTCTCCTCTAGCTACAACAGGTACTCTGTCATCCTGCCTGTGTGTGTCTAACCTTTGCTGTTTAGATCACGCTGCAGGTTAAGAGCCATTTAAAATGCAATTTGCTATGCTCTGCAATGCATACAGGAAAGGCTGAAATCTAGAGTCCTACCTGCGAGTTCCTATCATAGTTTTTGCAAACTCCGATGAAAATCAGCCCAGGATTAATTTGACATATGCTCTCAATTTCCTCAGTATGCAGTTTGGTGGCGATCCAGAACTGTGCTGGTTTCTTGAATGTAAAAAGCCCCATTTCCACTATCTGTGGGATTTTCTCACTGTAAACACCTGAGTCTGCAGGCCTGGCACAGATGTGTCCTAATGTCGGCTGTCTTATATCCGTTGCTGACTTGGGCTAAAGGAGAATCTTTTTTAATTGCCCTCCAGGATTTCCCATAAAAAAGGAGACTTGCTGTCCGAAAGAGAAGAGTTCCCGCCTTTCTCATGGGGACTGTAAGAAGATCCCATAAGTGATATAAAAAGAGGCTCTTGGAAATAATTGTACTGAGTTGTAACTCACCACCTCACCTAATGTACAGAGCAAGCTCCCAATATACTTAGTGTTTTAAAACCCCAGATGAGATTCCCAGGCTTGCTGGACGGGATTATAAGTAGCTGAGTGTGCACTGCCAGGAGAGCCTCTTGGCGACTGACCATTTAATACTCTCCAAATGTCCCAAGATGTTGCTTTTATTCCCCGCGTATGAAAAGAGAGAACGTTGTGGTCCCAGGGCAAACGCCCTGTGCTCTGAGAAGAATTTTCTTGGATCCTTCCCATGAGAGGCAGAGGCTAGCTAGACCCGATAGCTGAGGGCCGATTCCTGAAGCACTGAACTTGCAGCATGTACGGGATGAAAAGTGCGTGAAAACCCTTCCGTTTCCCATCGTTTGTGCTGTGGTTGTGAAAGGAAACCAGGAAGAAACCGATGGGGGTTAGGTGAGTGTATAAACAAAGGGTTCTGTCCGGGCTTGTACCGCTTATGAATACAAGGCCACATTTTCAGAGGGGAATAAATCTGTGCAGCTTCGTTCATTTCAAGGGGGCAATGCTGATTTTCCCTGAGCAGAGGATCTGGCCCATGAGAAGGCCTTATCTGCCCGGTTTTTGTGCCGATTTAACTCTTCTGGTGAGAGGTGGGATTTTATAGGGATGTGATAAAATCAGTCCAACCCACAGTTACACTGATGTAAAAGTGCTTCTACCAGGAGAGCTGTCCATTTATAAGAATAATTTATAAGGGGAACATTTATATTGGCACTAGGGGGCTGTGCTGCTTTAATTAGACCCGTGTCTCAACAGATTTCCAGAGAACAGGAAGCTTTCAGGGAAAAGCGATGGTGGTTTTCTTCTTTGTTTCAAAATCTCAGAGAGGCTCCTAATGTTTGTTCCTGGGCACCAGATCTTGTGCTGGAGCAAATCAGCACGGCTATATTGAGTTTGAAGGGAACTGACGCCTGCTGCGAATCTGGCCCTGTATGTGAAATGGCACCATCTGAGCAGAGCTGATGCTCATCAGTGAAATGTTTGGAGAGATGCATGGGCAAAGGCACTGACGTCACCATGTTCTTCCCTGTGCTCTGTCACTCGCTCCCGTCTCTTCTCCAATGCTCTAAGGTGTCTGCATTCAAAGCCCGTTTGTCAGCATTTCCAGCCTTGCTCTGATGGGTAAGGCAGGCAATGCTATTTCTGCAGTGGTCAGTCTGTGTTTTTTGTTCCTCTGTGAACCACATCTGTTTGCAAGCCGGCAGGAGGCTGGCGTGTTAGCTGCTTTGTGGGGATGCAGGAAGGCGGCACTGGTTGCTGCATCTGCCAATGACAACTAGACGCTTCCAACTGCACAATGTTGCACAGTTGGCCTTGTGCGTAATTGCCTTTCCAGGAATGGCTGTTAGCCACTGCCAGGAATTGTGTCCCGGGCGCGATGGAACCATGGGCTAATCCAGTCTGACAAAACCTGCTTCTCCGCCTACAGGATACAACATATTTCCCTCCTATTGTGTTCCAGGGGCCAGTCCCAAAGTCTCGCCACCTGTTTTCACTTCCTGCCCCCTCCGGGACAATATGCATCCCAGAGCAGTCTAGAGTGCGCCTCTTGTGCTCTGACCAAGGGCTTTGTCAGAATCGGGGCCTGGCACCCGCTGAAGTTAATGGAAAGGCTTCCATTGGAGCCGTGCTGGACCCATGGAAGGCTGTCACAGTGATCTCCCAGCGTGACCTACCCTAGCGTGGAGATAGCTCAGTGAGGTCAGTCTCCGTGGCCCATCCACGGCCTCTCTCGATTGAGATTCTAGCAAAGGGGGACCATTGCATTTTGCAAATGTCTTTCGATGTAAGCGACAATGAACAGAAGTCCAAGGGACGAGTTCTAGGCATCGTAGCTGCAGCGGTGCAGTGAATGAACAATAACACGGTGATGACCATCTCACTGCAAAAAGTACTTGTGTGCAGGCAACACATTCACTCGACTAGCGATTGCAGCGGAGGAGATTTTGGGGTGTGCGCATCTGACTTCTAGGCACCAGATCAGAAACACCAACTTTTTCCACTAAAGTCACAAAAGAGCCATTGGACTGTAATGACTTTAGGTCAGCTTAGAAACCTGGGCTGGGTTCATTCCGGCAGCCTAACAATGAAAGACGACATCTCCTAGAGCCAGTTGCCTGAACGATCTCCTCTCCTGGCATCTTGTTACTCCGAAACGCACCAAGAGCAGTAGGTATGAAGTGGCCAGACGGAGGAGTCACGTTTCTCCAAGGGAAGGTTGATTAGTAGGGAAGCTTCGAAAGGTTTAAGAAGGCAGGTTTAATTGAAAAAATATTTTCTGCATTTTTTTGAACTAACCAGTCTTGCCTCTGGAAGGCAGTGAAGTTTGTGGAGTTACCTTTTAAATTAAGGTAAGTCCCTTGTAATAGCCAGTGAGACCTGGCCCAATAATCTCTACTAAAAACAAAAGATAATGGGGTATCTCTTCTTCTTCTTATCCTCTTCACTCCTAGTGGAGCATAAGGCGCCAACCATTCTTCTCCACTCACTGAAGATTTGGTTGACATTTCTGTAGCATTCGTATAATCATAGAATATTCAGCCCTTCATCCTTCATTCCTGCCCTGGTGCCTTGATCTCGTAGCCCATTTGGGATACTGGCTATGACCATCTGCTGTTTGCAAACACGCTGCAGTATCTTAGATGCAGCACAGCGATTTTAACGCCAGAGCATCTGTCTCTGAATGGCCAGGTACTGACAGACTTTTCACTTGACTTTGCCACAGTTGCAAGCAGGGCTGTGGCTGGAGGCGGCCAGGTCTCAGACTAATTGTGTGTGTCCCAGGCATAAGATTCCCAGGCATGTTACTTTCCTTGTGACGTCTGGGGTGGTTTCTGGGACTTCTCTCTGTTGCTGATTTCAGCGGCTGGGTATTAGCGGAGAGCAGGCCAAGTCGCACTGTTATGCTTCGTGTATCCAAAACTGTGGTCTCCCGAGTGCTTTTCCATCTCGACGCCCCTTCATTATGCTTGTTCTTAGGGAAACCATCAACCACTGCACGCGTGAGCCAGGAGGGATGATAAAATCCCCCTGTGGGAGCAAAGAATTATTGCAAGTTTCCATTGGGGATTAAAGTCGCTCAGTCTGGTAATACCTATGACTGGAGACCAAATACTTCCCAGAGGTCCCAGTCTAAGGAGTGTCCTACTTTCAGTGCTTTACTTTTAGGCAAATTCCAGATCATTATTTTATGAGTAAAAATTGGGTGTTTTTTTTAGCATTGTGTTAAGAAGGATCTTTGGAGCTGCTGACCCCTACCAAACCTTGCAAAAATGGGCAATTTGGAGGATTTCTTCAAGTTCTAGGCTGGCTTTAATGTTGCTGTTCCTTCCTGTTGGCGGCCCTGCCGGTACGGATCCTACCGGCAGGGCCGCTGTTGGGGGCTGTGATACAGGAGGACCAGGGAGGAGTGGTAGAGGGGAAATACATAAACTCAAGACTAATTAAGGCGTGGTTCCCTGTAGACTAGGGAAGGTGGTTGTAGGTTAATTGGAGAACTTGCAGTCAATTAAGGCCCTGTTAGGAACTCAATAAAACCTCCTGCTTCAGGCAGGTGGAGGAGGAGGAGGAAGGAGAAAGGGCCGGAGCTTGGAGGTGTGTGTGAGACTTGGAAAATCAGAAAACTGAAGGAGGGGGACCCTGCCACAGTAGGGGAGGGAGACTCCCTCCTGCAGTGTCTAAGGACCAAAGATACCCTATCCAAGGGGGAAGAGGGTAAGAACCCGCAGGGACTGAGAGGGGCTGAGGGCTCAGAGTGAGGAGCAAACCCAGACCCCTCCCTCGCTTCCTTCCTTTACCACCTTCCTGGGCCACTAGCAGGGCCATTGGCACCCCAAGAACAGGGGCAAGGGGTGCCATCTTAGCTCCCCGCCAAGAAAAGCGCAGGACCCATCATACTAACATCGACCATCTTGTCACATGGCACAGACGGAGGATCTGCCCTGGGGCCGGCGATTTAAAAGGTGGCTGGAGCCCCGGGCCCTTTAAATCACCACTGGAGCTTCGGGCACCATGGATGGGTTGTCTGGGGGATGCTGATCCCCCAGCTCCGCCTCTTCTGCTCAAAGCCCCGCCCCTTCGGGGAGGAGTTTGGGGCAGAGCCTCCCCCCATACTGGTAAGTCTTTGGACTTCCTTTCACCCCTGCTGATGCGATACACCCACCCCACCCCAGGCGGCGTGGGGTTAATGAGCTAACACCTGCCCCATCACCCCTGTGAGAGATGTCGGAATTGCAGGCAGGAGCTTCAAAGGAGCTGCTGGCGGGCCAGGAAGGAGAAGAGGTCCCCCGTGCTCAGCTCTGGTGAGAGGGGGCTCAAGGCAGGAGCTCCACCACAACCCCTGCCCGAGGGCCGGAAGGAAGGGAGGGTCCAATGGTGACTCACTTGAGAGGGGACTACATGAACGCCATGTAGTGCCCAAGCCTGACGAGTGCCCTCTGAAGGCAGAGAGCCTTCACCCGGCTTTGGGACGGGTTTTCTGCTTGTTGACAATCCCGGGGGTATGGAGTGTGTGGGGCCCAGCCAGAGGACTGGACCTGGGGTGGGAGAACCACCCGGATATCACAGAGCGGGGGTCTGGGTGAGTGCGGGGGCCGTGCCCACAGCCTCTGGGATGCCCGGGGGAAGGAACCCTGGAGACATCTTCATCTTCTGTAAGTTGGTGAAGATGTTAAATAAGGCGGGACCTGGCCCCGCCTGCTAGCACGGCCGGACGTGCGATTATCCCCCGACGAGCCACGTTCCACTTTTACTCAGTGCAGTTGTTTTTAGCAAGGAGTAGTCTCAAGCCCTAACCGCAAACATGCCCTCTTTCCTTTGCCAGCCAGAGCCCGCAGCTCGTTCCTGGCAGCCCCAGAACACGTCCGCGTTCTGCTCACGAGCGTACTGCTGCTGGGTGAGACGGCCTCATAGCCAGCCCTTCGGAGAGGCTGAGTCTCGCCACATCCTTGTGATCCAGGAATGTACCGACTCAGCTCTTTGCACTGCCATGCCAGTCACCACCCCGCCGGTGGTTCTTCGTTTAACACCAGGATTGTAGATCTCGAGGGCGGCTCAGAGTTATCAATGAAATGTGTTCCCATCGGAAGAGGCCGATTCATTGCAACCAAACGGTTGTTGCAGACAGAACTTTTGTCAGGAAGGTTTCTTGGGTCCAGGTGATTTCTGGTTAAAATAAGGGAGAGACAGGCCAGTAGTTAGCACACCCCTGGGACGTGGGAAACCTAGTTCCAAGTAAGTCCATGCTCCAAATAAGGCAGAACCCGGGTCCTCCACCTCCCCCTGGGCTGGCGGGGGTTCTAAACTGGGTTGGGTCTCGTCGCCAATTTTCCATGAGAAGTTTCAAAAATCTCATTTTTGTTTTGATGCAGAATGAAAACAAATGCTGCACCGCTGAAATTTTTTGCATAATGGAATTCTTATTTTCCGGCCAGTCCTCGCGCGGCGTGTCCTGGGGAGAGGGGGGGTCTTTGGATCTGTTGTGACTTAAGGGCTTGTCTACACTAGAAGCACTAGAGCGGGGCACCCCCACTGCTGCTTTCACACTGGTGAAGACGCTCTATGCCAACGGGAAAGAGCCCTCCAGTCGGCAAGAGACAGTAGCAGTATTGGCGGGAGAGACATGCGCTGTCCGCACCAGCACCTAGGTAGGTGTAACTTATGTCACTCGGGGTGGCTTATTTACACCTCTGAGTGACATACATTATGCCGATATAAACTGTAGTGTAGTCATAACCTAAATTTGAATGATTCTGGAACCGCGAGGCCTTGCAAGGTGACTATATGGACTATATGCCCCAAGATGCAGAAATGATGTTATCTGAATAAAGGGGTCACCTTGAAACTTTTTTTCCAGTATGGCGAGTCCCTTTGCTAAGAAAGGTGCAGTACCTTAGCACTCCAGATATTTGAGTGTGGTATCACTTGATGAGCATTGGCTATAGGGTCTCGTGCACTGGCCTTGTCTCTTCATGCCCAGCACAATGGAAAGGAAAAGGAAAAGGTGCAACAGTTTTTTCTTTTGTAAGTTGTAACCAGTTCTGCTCCTTCCTTATGTTTTCTGGACCAGATCCTGAGCCGATATAAATTGATGTCACTCCTCTGAGTTCAATGATTCAGCTGTTCGGAAAGCCCCTCATTCCATAATTCTGCATGAGATTGATTGTCTGAGAAGCAGTTAGCAGGAGGGAAAGGAAAGACATGGGATGGGAGCCACCCAGGGGATTCAGAGAAGAGGTGGCTTGGGACCAAAAGTCCTCGCCGCCTGGATGTTTGTCACATGAGTCAGCGGCTGCAGGTTATTTTTTGGAGACGTTCGTTGTGTGTGTCACAATTCTCTCCAGTCCACTCCCTTGCTGAGCAGGCTGAGCAAAGGCTGAACGGGCCGTGGAGAGGGAACTTCTCACTCTTGTATGCAGCCCTGAGTGAAATGGCAGTGGTGGGTGTGGGGAGTTTGCCTTGCCAGACGTGCCCCCATCCAGTAGCTAGAGGAAGGAATTCAGTCCAGGGCAGCTAGTCTGGCTCCTTTTGCCAGCATTGTGCTCGCGCTGCTAAAGAAAACAGAGCAACCCATGGGTGTAAAAATGCCGATGCACCATCGGGGGGAAGAGTTGGGCTGCGGATAAAGGCTGCAGGAGATCTAAGGTCAATTCCCAGCTCTGGCCTGTATAACCTGGGGCAAGTCACTTAATCTCTGCATGCGTCAGATCTCCTTCATCAGCAGCACGGGGAGAATAACCCTGTGGTGTGTTAGACATTTCAAAACGTCATTCAGGCGTCCGTCATAATCGTGCTCCATCACGCTAGGGTTGTTCTCCCTTGTTTGTCTGGATGCTTGCACCACAAGTAACAAATTATACACTTTGATTCCAGCACCTCCTCTGGCTACTGCAGTCCGGATCGAGGACACCTCTAGGGACCGAATGAGCCGAGGCGGGGTTCTTTTCTTTCTTGGCCCGGCCGTTCGTCTGGATCTATTAGTATTTCTCCTGGCATCCTTCTCCCAAGCCCATCCCAGAGCCTATAACCTAAAGCAGGGACCAAACCACACACATCATCCAAATCACCAGCTGTAATTTACTCTCTGTGTTTTCCGAGTCAGCGTGGACTAACACATGGAAACGTTTTACTGCTGATAAATTTAGGAGAGAAAACTACAAGGTTCTTGGGAATGGCTCGGGGTGGGGGACAAGGGGGACCGTTTTCATCTCTCAGAAGAGAGGAGGGTGTTTCTTTTTGAAGGCTTGCAGTTCCTGTGGTTGGACTTTGGTGCAAATAGATGGGTGGCAACTTGGTGCGATCAGCGAATGAGAGGCAGAGCCTGTGCGTGGTACCTGCTTTGCTCTGGTTTTTGCTGGGAAAGGAGCAGTGGAGGATGAAGCTGAAATTCTTTTCCCTGTTGGATGCCTAGAAGCAGCCCAGTTCCATTGTGAACGGGTTGGATAGGACTCTACTAGCTGGGAGTACCTGCTGGGAGGACAAGTGGGCTTGTGGGTAAAGCATTGCGCTGGGACTTGGGAGAGGTACGCTTCATTCCCAGTTCTGCTGCTCTTGCTGTATAATCTTGCGCAAGTCACTAAGAATCATAGAAGATCAGGGTTGGAAGGGACCTCAGGAGGTATCTAGTCCAACCCCCTGCTCAAAGCAGGACCAATTCCCAACTAAATCATCCCAGCCAGGGCTTTGTCAAGCCTGACCTTAAAGACCTCTAAGGAAGGAGATTCCACCACCTCCCTAAGTAACCCATTCCAGTGCCTAATCTCTCTCTGCCTCAATTCTTTTCCATGTGTAACATGGGGATAATAATTCTGTCTTGTCTGTTTTAGATTTATAAGCTGTTTGGGGTAAAAACCCTTCCTTACTATGCGCCTGTAGTACCTTGAACAATGGGGCCCTGATCCCATTTGGGGTTTGGGCGAGGGACCATCTTTTTATTTTGTGTTTGTGTACAGCCCCTAGTGCACTGAGGTCCTAGCCCACAACTCAGGCTCCTAATTGTTACCATAATGCAAATAATAATAAATAGTACCAAATACAATACCGCCATACAATTTTGTATGTTGCATCTTACATAACAATGTTGCTCCAAACCATAGCAGTGTTATCCAAGACACCTTGCAGGGTTCTGGTAGCTTACAGAATTGAATCACCACAGAGAATGTGGTCTCACCATTAGGGCCAGATTATTTAAAAAGTAGGGCGCAAAAGCAAGTGTGCAAACTGCTTGCCCAGTGTGCTAACACAGTTACTGTGGTTGTGCTTGCATGTGGTTGGATTTTCTGCACAGATGGCTGATGATGGGCATTGCATGTATCCAGTTTAATTGTAGGTACACTCACAGGAGATGTACAATTGCATCCTCATTTTATGCATGCAGTTTCCCAATGTGACCTTCTCTCCCTTCCCCACGGAAAGCAAAACCCAGCCCTCACGATGTTTCCGTATGCTTTTAGTGTTTTGTACTTTTAAACTCGGTCAAGGTTTATTTGCACTCTCCCTGTGTTCTATTCTCTGTTTAAAAACGAATTTAGTGCTAATGAAATACGCTTCCTTTAGAGTGCTGTAGGCTGAAGCCCTCTGTTTGTCTGTATAACAATAGAGTTTCTCCCATGTCGGGTGACCATATGTCCCGATTTTATAGGGACAGTCCCGATATTCGGGGCTTTGTCTTATATAGGCGCCTATTAGCCTCATCACACTTGCTATCTGGTCACCGTATTGCCACGCTGTTTCGTCAGTGTGTCTTAGCCCTGAGCAGGCAGGTGAGAGGTTCATTCATTGTCCATTTCCCATTCAGTCCTTGTTGTCTCTGGGACATGGGGAGGTGGGGTCCATGCAGGTGGTGTTTCTTGTGAGGTGGACCTATCTCCTCCAGACATTACGCAGGAGCTACCTTGACCTCTGCACAGAGAGACCTCTCTGAAGCCAACTCTCCCGCTGTCCTTCAGCTGAGATGTCAAGCCAGGACGTCGTCTCTTGTGGGGGCAAATTTTCAAAAGCGCCTCAGTGATTTAGGAACCCAAGTCCACATTGACTTCTAAGGCACTTAGGCTTTTAGGTTCATTAGGTGATTTTGAAAATTTGACCCCATGTCTTTTGAAGATCCTATCATGTTTTTTTAAATACCAGAATTTAGGAGTGTCACTCCAGCCTGACCAAATTCTACTTCTGATCACACATCATGGTTCCCGGGAGTTTCTTTTTTGCAAGGTGTTCATTTTGTATTCTTCTTGCCCTGAATTGATGGGCCCCATTAAATAGCTGCTACATTCTCCTCCAGAGACGGTTGTACGTCAGCAGCGGATGAAGTGATTTTTGTGTGGCAGAATTCAATTGTTTTTTTTTTTATCATTTTGTTGGCTAATATAGATGCTTGTGTTAAAGGATGGTTTAAAATTTGTATTGATTTTCAATTTTCACTGTTGCAGGAAGTTATGGGGGGAAACAGACAATAATGAATGTCAGTAGATGTTGCGATTCAAAAAGTTAAAGATTATAACCACTAAAACACAAATTGTCAACATGACATTTCAAAATATACCAAGTAACTACCCTTAAATTAAACTCTTATTAAGTTTTCCTAAAAACATTCTTCTTACTTTGCCTCTCTGTAAATTTTGATTATTATCACAGGAAATATTTTTTGTCCGCGTGTGTGACGACGGTGAAATTGATGTTTTACCGATTTAAATTTAAACCTTCCAAACTGAGGTATCCTGTTCCTGGGGGGCCTGGTTGCTTTTGCATTAAATACTCAGCCCTAATCCCCAGTATTTATGGAGCGAGCCTCCCACTTAAAAGAGTAAGTGATTCTTGAGGGCAGACAAGCCTTTCCTTCCAGCTCCTTGGTGGTCTCAGGATTAACACAGGAGTCTCTGACTTCTCAGGAGCCACCTTCCTCATAAAAACAGAGAAGGTCTCCATCCTGGTATTGAAATGATGGCAATGAATGGACCTTGTGAGCATTTTTACATTGGGGCCAAATTCAACCATGGTGTAATTTCATTGGCTCTAAGGAAGATGCACTGACGATGTTGCTGGCACGTGAGGTTTAGGGGAAGGAGGGCGGTAGAATCATCCAGTTAAAATTCTATGATATCAGGCATGAAAGCAAAACAAAAAACCCTCCCACCAAAATCTTATTTATGTGCCTGGGCTTTTAGCAGCGATGGAGGAACCTCGAGATCTTCAGGCTTGTGGTTCTGAAGCCCCTCGGAAGCTCATCTGCTTTTCTGACACAAACTCCCCCCTCAGCCCCTCTGGCCCCACCACTGCCTTGAGTCTGCAGATTTGTGCTTAAAACTTCACCTAATGGGCTGTCTCACAAAGAACAGCCAGTGAACACTCCCGGGTGGAATGTGATGGGCAGAGGCGGCGGCAAACATGAAAAATAAGAAGAGACAAAAATTTAACCCGACTCTTTGAACCTGAAGAAAAGGTTTTGCTTGGGTATAGTCGCAGCTGGAATCGGTTTGTCTTTCATTGTCTTTGAATTAGATCCTGAAGGGGTCTGTTCAGAGACTAAGGAAGTTCTGGGAGATCCTGCGCAGAGATTCTGGAAGATCCTGCACAGAGATCCAATTTTTAGAGCTGGCTCAAACCCTGCTCTGCATTTGGAACAATTGCAAAGTCTGAATGTACAGTACTTTAGATCTGGTGTTGTGGTCTGGCCCATTACCAAGACAGGAGCCATGTGGGATGTTCTGTCCCAGGTTCCGATGTCCTACTTCCAGGACAGGGGATGGTTGAGATGGGATGTTCTGGTGTGGGCCTGTATTATCTGGCTAATCTGTCTATCTAGTGTTAGATCATGCCCATCGCCTCCTGCATTTGAGCTAGACTGCCACCCTTTCTCGTTTCTAGTTACTCACAGATAGTTCTATTGACTTGTGTGAGTAAATGCTCATCAGTGAAAGAGAGGTTTGCAAATCTGGCTTTTTGGTTACATCTTTGATTGTAAACTCTTTGGGGGCAGGGCCCGTCCTTTTGTTCTGTGCCTGTGGAGCAGCTAGTGCAGTGGGACCTACCGCAGTACACATAAATAATAGTATATCAGCTGGAAACACCTTTGTGGGGTGCTATTAGTCAAAATGACTGGTTGGTTAATTTCCCACTTACGTTTCTGCTTTGCAGAAAACGCAGAGTCATCCCGAAATAAAAAACGGGACCCTTAATTAGCAACGGAAGAAAAGGTGGAAGCCGCCCAAATGCTGATGGCCTTTGAAAAGCATTTCAGATGTGGAAATGAAAGTAATCCTATTTCCTTCTAGGCAGAGTCTAAAGGCCGATGACCGTAAACAGCACAAATTAAATTGAATATGTTAAATGTCATCGCTGCATCGGTGGAAAATGCCATGCAAGATTGACTTTGCTCCTGGGTGGGGACTAAATGAATAGCAACTTTCTACTTCGGACAGCATGGTGTGCTTTAACCTTAGCCACTCGAATCAGTGCAGAGTAGAGTTGACGAATTACTTCTCATGTCTTGCTCGCAACACTCCTGCTAATATATCCTAGGATGATGTTTGCTTTTTTTGCAGCAGTGTTACAATGTTGACTCATATTTAGCTTATGGTCCACTATGTCCCTCAGATCCCTTTCCTCAGTACTTCTTCCTAGCCAGTCATTTCCCATTTTGTACATGTGCAACTGATTGTTCCTTCCTGTCCTTGTTGAATTTCATCCTGTTTACTTCAGACCATTTCTCCAGTTTGTCCAGATCATTTTGAATTTAATCCTGTCTTCCAAAGCACTTGCAACCCCTCCCAGGTTGGTACTGTCCACAAACTTTATCAGTGTACTCTGTGTACCATTATCTAAATCATTGATGAAGATATTGAATATAACCAGACCCTGCGGGACCCCACTCATTCTGCCCTTCCAGCATGATTGGAATATTGCATTCAGATGTGGTCTGAACGCAATATTATTATTGCGTTCAACCCGTATCATTATTGCGACAACTACTCAAAAAAGATATACTGGAATTGGAAAAAGTACAGAAAAGGGCAACAAAAATGAGTCCATATGAGGAGAGATTAATAAGACTTGCAGAGTTAACAAAGTTCTGTGGCACCTTAAAGACTAACTATAAAGTTTTGAAGCATAAGCTTTCGTGGGCTAATACCCACTTCGTCGGATGCAAGCAGTGGAAGTGTCCAGAGGCAGGTATAGATAAATAGTCAGGAATCAGGTAGGAGGTAACAAGGTTAGTCCAATCAGGCTGAACCAGCTTGTTATCTCCAGTCAGGGAGGGTGAGATGTTCTTCTAGCAGCTGAATTGAAGGTGTGAACTCGGAGGGAGGAGAAGCTGTTTTTGTAATTAGAAAGCCACTCAAGGTCTTTGTTCAGTCCCAGATTGATTGTGTTAAATTTGCAAATGAATTGCAGCTCTGCAGTCTCTCTTTGCAGTCTGGTCTTGAAGTTTTTTTGCTGCAGTATGGTGACTTTTAAATCTGTAATTGTGTGTCCAGGCAGGTTGAAGTGTTCCCCTACAGGTTTTTGTATATTGCCATTCCTAATATCTGATTTGTGTGCATTTATCCTTTTTCGTAGGGACTGTCCAGTTTGGCCGATGTACATAGCAGAGGGACATTGCTGGCATATAATGGCATATATGACATTGGTAGATGTGCAGGTGAATGAACCAGTGATGGTATGGCTGATCTGGTTAGGTCCTGTGATGGTGTTGCTGGTGTAGATATGTGGGCAGAGTTGGCATCGAGGTTTGTTGCCTAGATTGGTTCCTGAGTTGGAGTTATTGTGGTGCAGTGTGCTGTTGCTGGTGAGAACCTGTTTAAGGTTGGCAGGTTGTCTGTGTGCCAGGACTGGCCTTCCTCCCAAGACCTGTGAAAGTGAGGGATTATTGTCCAGGATGGGTTGTAGGTCACTGATGATGCGTTGCAGAGGTTTTAACTGAGGACTGTAGGTGATGGCCAGTGCTGTTCTGTTGTTTTCTTTCTTGGGCTTGTCTTGCAGCAGCAGGCTTCTGGGTACATGTCTGGCTCTGTTGATCTGTGTCCTTATTTCCTTGTGTGGGTATTGTAGTTTTGAGAAAGCTTGGTGAAGATCTCGTAGGTGTTGGTCTCTGTCTGAGGGGTTGGAGCAAATCCGATTGTACCTCAGTGCTTGGCTGTAGACAATGGATCGTGTGGTATGTCCGGGATGGACATACCACTTAATAAGACTTAATAAGACTTGGACCTTTCAGCTTGGAAAAGCGACAACTAAGGAAGGGATATGGTAGAGGTCTATAAAATCATGACTGCTGTGGAGAAAGTAAATAAGGAAGTGTTATTTACTCCTCATGACACAAGAGCTAGGGGTCATCCAATTAAATTAATAGGAAGCAGGTTTCAAACAAACAAAAGGAAGTATTTCTTCACATAATGCATAGTTAACCTGTGGAACCCCTTGCCAGAGGATGTTGTGAAGGCCAAGACTATAGCAGGGTTCAAAAAAGAACTAGATAATTTCATGGAGGATAGATCCATCAATGGCTATTAGCCAGGATGGGCAAGAATGGTGTCCCTAGCCTCTGTTTGCCAGAAGCTGCGTATGGGCAACAGGGGATGGATTACTGGATGATTACCTGTTTTATTCATTCCCTCTGAAGCACCTGGCATTGATTGCTGTTGGAACACAGGATACTGGGCTAGATGGACCATTGATCTGACTCAATATGGTCCTTCTTATGTTCGTCTCCATGTTGAAGGCTTGTTGACTGGCTAGGTGCATGAAGTTGAGTGCAGTGGGGTTTGCAGTTCTTCATGTGAAATGGGATCAGCCGAGGAGATGGAGCAGCTGTGCCAGCCAGTGAGGGAACCGGAGTCTGGACATTCTTGTTAAGGACTCCTCGCCGGTGGAATTAGCTTCACCAAATCTAAGATGCATTGACCACTAGGCCTAATTGTCCTTCCAAGCTTAGCCAGCAAGGGATGACGTGAGAGAGCTGGCTGTGGAGAGTGCTCGGGAAGGTTCGGTGTGTTGGATGTTGGTCCTCACTGTTTTATACTGAGCTCAGAACGTCGGCTAGAACTGGCTAACTGCTGTTCTCCCGTTCCCTTTTCCCAGCCCTCACTCCAGATGCCGGGCAGATGGACTGGTAACCTTTTGTTTGAATCACCACTGATGACATGTGGCTGGAACGGGTGTCGCCGTGCATTGGATGATTTCCTTCTGAAGATGGCGGTTTGGGGGGGGGAGCACAGCCACTGAGTTTCCTCAAAGGCTAATGTTACCCAGAGAGGCTCAGCCCAGAGTTCACAGGGAGAAGAACTGTAGCATCAGGGCTTTTGGGGTCCTTTCAAATCCTTGCTATGTCTGGCCAGGCTGTAATTATGTGTTGGTGCTTAAGATCTGGGCAGAAGGAAGGACAAACCATGCTGAGTCCTCCAGAAAGCAGGTGCTTCTCTTTCCTTTGTCTCCCTTCCCCCTTCTTTCTTTTCTAGCGGGAGGGTCAGTGGCTTGCGGCATGTCCTTCGACTGGTTTCTATTGTAACCAGCTGCCAAAGGAAATAAGCCAGAGGAGAGCACATGGGAAGTTTCCTGGAATTATTCCTGACATACCAGGGGGCTGCTCACCAAGGCCCAGAGAAGGAGCTGGGTGGTCCTGGCTGGGATGGTCAGAGTTTCCCATCCTGACTTAGCAAGTTCAGGGCAGCTGTAGAGAAAAGCTTTGAGACGTGATTGTAATAATAACAGAACCTTGTGTTTCCATAGTATGCTCACCCTGAAGGGCTTCAAAGCCGTGAGGGGCTGATCTAAAACCCATTGAAACAAATAAAAACTATTCAAAAGGTGCTGGATCATCCCCTTCAACTACTCATTTGCTACTGAAATGCAGCCACCTCTGGGGTGCAACCTGACAGCTGTTTAAAGGGCTGTTGCCAGGTTGATTTTGGTTCTGTAAAAAGGGAGTGCAGTTCAATAGAAAGATTTTTGAGGGTTTATCTTTAAAATTTCAGTGAATTGTATTTTAATGGGAGCTGGAACGATCCCCATCCCCCTGTTTACAGGCCAGGCATCGCAGCATCGTGCTGGTGTCTGAGAGCTTGAAAGTGAAGCTGACCAGAAACAAAACTTGATGCCATCCTCCCGGCTAAGCGAAATGCAAAGGCTTTAAACAAGTGGTGAAAAGAAAAGGATTTAGGGGCAGGTTTTTCAAAGTGCCTAGTGTATTTAGGAGAATATGTCCTGCTGACTTGTGCACCTAAATCTTTTAGGCACTTTGGAAAATCTTCCCCATGACATTCAATAAGCTGAGGCCGTGTCTACACTATAGATCTGATTTTTTGCCCCAGTGCAGCTGACGTAAATGCCTAGAGTAGATGTGCTGTGTTATGCAAGTTGTGGTTTAAACTGATGCGGGGTGTCTACCTTAGGCGTGTGTACAGGGGTGTCATGCTGACAAAAAAACCAACCACCACCACCACTAATAATATAGGGAAGCTTTAAAAAGTGTTTTTAATAAGCCCCGCATGAAACATTCCTGCCCCCTGACCCATTAAATATGTTTGTAAAAGTGACGGTGTCTAACAGCTCAGGACAACACAGCACAAGTTTAGGACAGGAAGTGAAGACTCCCGCATAAGGATGGGTGAATGGCAGGGTGTGTGTTTGCAGTGGGGATGCGGGGTAAGGGGGAGAGAGATTATTGTCCTGCATTGACCCCTTCCAAGCAACCAAGAGACACTAATGAACTAGAAAACGGCCCTCTGCAGAAATGTTAATGGCACCCATAAAAACCGACCTGGGGAGCCACGGCCCTTGAAAGAGGGTTGTCTAATAGATGCTTTGGGAGCCGTTAGCAGCAAATGACTCTGACTTAGCTGGAGCTGCAGGGGCCAGAACGGTGCCAGATATGGAAACATGCCCCAGATCTGACAAAAGCAGTGTCTCTGCTCTGTTTCTCCGTGCGGGAATCAGAGTGGGCTCTGTGAACCGGGAGGATGTGTCAAGCCTGCTCCCTTCTGCATCGAATGGGCTCCGTGTGGGTGCCCACTGGGTCTGATTCTAGGGCTTCAGGGACACTGGGCGAGATGACCTCGTACATCCCTGAAAGAGACAAATGCCCGTTCGGAGGCATCCCCAAAATCGTGATAGTGCAGGAAGTTGTATTAAATTCATGAGCTCAATCTGGACAGATTTCTGATCATTTAGCATTCTCTGTCTGTGGGGAAGCATTTATCGGATAAGACCGAAGTGCAACAGGCTTTGATAGTACAGAGCTATGGAAATGGCTGCACAAGTTGTCAAGAAAAATAACCACGTGGCAACCACACGTCAGCAATCATCTGCCTTGGAAATACATGAAGAAACTCGTTGGCTTTTTCTCATCTCCCTCTATGGCAGCTCCCATGAGAACCCATTGTTGCAGGCCTGGTGCTGGGTGGTACTTTTGCACTGACTGGTAAGCTGGGGAGACTATAACACTCTGAAACCAGCCGCTGTTTGTCCGTGTGACTGCGTCACTGCTGCGGCCCAACATGGAATGTTGTTGTGCTTTCTGCCTGCAAATGAGTTGGGTTTTTTTAATGGCAAAAAGAGGGAAATTTGTTCCTTATCTTCCCCTGGGCAAAACTGCAAACTTGGGCAGATGGGAATTTTTCCATCTTTGCGGGAAATGTGCTGCCATTTCCATCTCACGGCAAGCCTTGCCATGGGGAGGTGACAGCTTTCTGCCTGCAGAAAACCCACCTTCTGCAGCCAAGGAGGAGAGGAGACAAAGGGCGATTCTCTTCCCTAACTCCCCGAAGCCCCAGCGTGTCTTAGAACATCGGTGCAACCACATGTGCCTGGTGTTAACTCTCGAGATGCCTGGTACCAGGCAAGCTGTTGTTTCTGAGCTGTTAGGAGGAGGTGTGGAAAGGACTCTAAATTCAAAACTTCCCCGGCGGTCAATCAAATCAAACCCCAGGGCATTGTGCTAGGGCCTGAGAAGCTGAAAGTGTCTCACTGAGGGTACATCTAGACGGCTGACTCGACACGTATCCAGGGCGTGACTGTGCCCGACGCTCCCCTTGTCCACGCACAAACCCCCGAAGCGCGCGTCTCGGGACAAGTAGGTGCTAAACTAGCTAGCTTGCCTGAGGTGTGGTATGTACCTGGGTGAGTTGGGGCCTGCTCCCATACCCACGCTTCTTTGCAGTGTGGAGGTGGTGTCAGAGTGCGGCTGTGAATCTGGATGTCAGGAGAGCTACACCTGAATCAGTGAGGTAAACGGGCCCAGAAAATGTAGCTGACCAGTCTGGTTTCACTGTCCACACCAAATAAAGTAAACACAGCATAAACAATGCCAAGTGAGCCAAGTTTTCTGTGGGGTTAATCGCAGGCAAGGGGATTAACACTGCAGAAAAGGGTTTTGCTTTAAAGCATTGTTCTGATCTCATTAACAGCCCAGTCCAGCCTCAGTTGCCAGGGGCATTCTTAGCACCTGGGTCATTTTTAAGAGTTTGCAAAATAAGATCTGGGCCAGATTTGGTCTTTCCAGTGCACTGGGTGCTTCGGTGGCTTAATTCAGCCCCAGCCCCTAATTGGAGGCCTCAGTGGGACGGGGTGTCATATGGGGCTCCATTGCATCCTGGGACACGGAGAGTTTTGAATTCTTCAGGGGTTATGTACAAATATTCTGTATCTTCTCCTGGAGGACTCTAAAGACTCACGTCTACACAACCCCTGCCCTCTGCAGGAGCCTGCGGCGCGTCGTGAAGCCCCGCTTCAGAGACGGGGAGATGGAGGTTAAGGGAATTACTTAGGGTCACATAGCCAGGACGTGACCGAGCTGGGACTAGAACTAGGAACGCTGACTCCTCCCGCAAGGCAAAATGTCCCCCTTTAAAGCGGTGTTACTGCTCCCCCTGACAGCCCAGGCCTGGAGAAGAGCTGCTGCGGAGGGGGGCTCTGCCCACTGTGCTGCAGGGTCCTCCTGCCCCCAGCCATCCCCCAGCAAAGTGAACAGAACGAGCTTCCAGGGACTTCCCCGAGTCCTCGCTGGCAGTCGGAACGAGGGTTTTCGGCCTTGCATCTCACTTTGTCTGGAGAGCCTCCTTGCCCGGGAGGCTGGTGCCTCACGAGGGTGCAGGCTCAGTCATGTCTGCTTCATTTTCTTGCTCACTCCCTTTCCAAGTCCCTGCAGGCACACTCAGTGCCAGGCGGTTGCCTACGGGGTGTAGAGCCAAATCCCCATGTCCTCCCTTTTGGTCACAGTGCAGTACCGGCTGTCTGGGAGTTGAGCTCGTTACCTGAAGCGGCTGTCTCGTCAACCTGTTATTCTGGACAGGCTGATACAGCGTGTGTGACCAAGAGGACCCGAAGCCTGGGGAAGAGACAACAACAGGCAGCACGTTCCACCCTGGGCCAAGTGGGCAGCGTCCCAGGAATCACTAACTTGAGTCCTGTCAGAGGAAATCTCAGGGAAAGGGGAAGAAAGGGTCACGTCATTCCCGCCTCCAGCATGGAGCTGGCTACAGGATCCGGTGAGGTTTGCAAACACGGATGAGTTGTCTCCCTGTTCTAAATGCACTAGCGGATTTATCCTCCGAGACCCCTAGGCTTTGCACAGCTGAGACCACAGCCGTGGTTTTCCTGTCTCCCTCCAGCCCCCTCCTGGAACATCCTAATTGCTGCTGCCTCTGACCACACCTGCAGGGGCAACATGGCCTTCTGCTCTTCATGCTGTTTGCATGCAAGACATCTGCTCCTTACTCAGAACCATGCCGGGGCTGGGCGTCAGGTCCCCCGGTCCCACAAGCCAGGCGCTAATGATGCAGATGACACCATTCACCTGCTGACTCTTGAATCTGGCACGGGGGTTGTCAGGTCTGCTGCCAGTTCTGATGAGCTCGGATTATATTGCCAAATCAGCACTCGCCAATGTGTGGGCCAAATCCCGCGGCCTTTACTCCATTTTTGTGTTGCTGTGGAAAGCAGTTTAAAAGGATTGTTGACTCTCCCTGAACCGGCCTTTGTCCCACGGCTGTTCTCCGTCTCTCTCTGTACAAGACACTGGTGTGGAGAAGAGTTAGTCACGCCTTCAGCTTCCAGGGCCTGAGCTGAAGCCTGCGGAGGTCAGTGGGGGTACGTCTACACTGCAGCTGGGTGTGCACCTCCTAGCCCGGGTAGACAGACTTGTGCTAGTGCCGCTCCAAATAAATAGCCTATCGCGGTGTGGGTGGCAGCTCGGGCTAGTCACCGGACCAAGGGGCTCACACTGCTGCCCATGCCAGGACGTCCACCCTGCTATTTTTAATGCACTAGGTCAAGAGGAGCCAGCGCGAGTCTGTCTACATGCTCCCGGCTGTAGTGGAGACTTTCCATTGGCTTTGGATCCAGCCCCACGTTGGCTATGGAGCCCGAGGTGGCTGCAATACTGAATTGCCATCCTCCTTGACCGTGCACATCTCCAAAAGGGAGGTGAGGATCCCGTCATGGGTGGTGCTGCTGTTATTTCCCTTCCACGTGAGTTTATTGATGAGTATTTCCCCTGGGTTAGTGTTCAAAGGTCCCAGTCAGGACCATGGCCACATTGTGCTAGGCACTGTACAAATGCGTAAGAAGACGCGGTCCCCGTTCTAAAGGGCGTACCATGGACATGGGAAACTTTCCTGAGGGAACCCAAAGACTTTATTACAGACCCCAAGTGTGGCTCAGGTTTACAAGCCGGGCCTGATTTGTGGTTTTTAGGTGGAAACCAGGCGGCTTTGGAGGATTTTGACTGAGAAACATTGTGTTCATTTGAACCTGTAATTGAAATAAAAGCTCACGGGGTGTTAACATAGAGGAAGCCAAACTGGAAAAGAGTTTGCAGAAATTCCCTTGAAATGCAACTGCCCAATTTCACAACTCCACATGATACCTGTGAGCCTTCACCCATGAGTGCGGAAATCACTGACTAGTGATGCAAGAACCAGTTCTTTGAAGGGTTAATGCCAGACTCTTGCCTTCTTAAAGCTTATGCTTGCCTTCCAGGCTATGGTTGACCGTGACCTATGAACCCTCTTTTAAATGCTACCTGTTCTGTCTACACTAGGGGCAAAGTCCAGTTTCAAATCATGTTAGTCAAAACACATTCGCTAGTTTAAGATGTGATTTATTTGCCTAGTGTAGACATAGCCTTTATTATTCTGCGTATCGTGGTATCAAACCCCCTTGTGCTAGGGGCTGTACAAACCCAGATCAAAAAGATGGGCCCTGCCCTAGAGAACATCCCATTTAAGTGAATGTAGCCTCTCAAGATCCTCGTGTGATGTTCTCTCCATGAATATGACTCTTTTGCTGTCACTGAATGTTGATTCTTTTAAGCAATGGCTTAGTGCTTTTTAATATGGTTCAATCATAATTTGCTCCTCTAGATCATCTTTCACTGGAAGATCTAAACATGCTTTGCAAACATTGGGTCATGTTATTAACTAATTAATAAATGATGGTTATCACTCCGTGTAAGTCAGTGTCATTCCACTGCATTCGATGGGGCTCTATCAGTTTACACCAAGAAAGGATCTGGCTCACTTAATTAAGCCCTTACGGTGGGTCAATATCATTACCCCCACTTTTCTAGGTGGGGAAACTGACACATTATGGTAAGTGTCTGCCTGAGATCACACTGTGTCAGTGGGTGAGCTATGAATTGAACCCAGTTCTTAACCATTTCTTCTCTGTACATACATTGCTGATTTTCCCACTCAGTACAACGTGCAATGATACTTTCATGGGGTATTAGATGACCAGAGGTTTGTACCAGACTGCATTCATACTACCCCATATCACTGTACTCTAAGAGAGGGGCCTATGGCTTCTGAATCAGAGGCAGGAGTCTGCCTGGGCTTGTAACATGTGTTGCCCTGTTTTGAAATTTAATAGAGTAAAATTCCCCCTGCAGAACAGTCCCTAAGTGGTCAGGGCGTCTAGGCAAAACTGTAGGTCAGGATTCAAAATCCTGGGCAGCCAAATGTGGAAGCGTTGGATAGACATTAACATGCTCTCGGACCGCCGATACTCTTTCAGAGAGAACATCTGTTAGCTTGTAACTTAGCCGGGAATCAAAGCTTTTGTGCTGCACAGTTGTTTAAAGAATTTTAAATGGGGACGGATCAGCTGGTTAAAGCCCTCAACTCACCTGGGAGCCTTTCTTCCACCAGCTGGGAGCAGTTCCCTAATTCACAGCGCTCGCCCTCACGTGACCTGCTCAGTGACAGCGAGAGCCGGGCGGTACTAATCAGTAGCGAGCAGGAACCCTCCTCTTCCCCCGGTGCCGGCAGTGCAGGGATGGGCGTGGACAGGTGGTATCTCTATGGAAACAGCTTCAATCTGCTCCATATCAGATGGCAGGCGGCTAAGGATCCAGGCTGGATTCTGATCTCAGTTGCACCCATGTAAGTATGGAGTAAATCAACTAGTGTCTCATTCTGCTCACAGCAGGAACTCCACATGCTGTAGCTGTCTGGGAAGCGTCTTAGCCAAGCTAGGCACACCAGCCAAGTCAGTTTCTCTTTGATTTTTAGGGTCAGTTTCACTCTCTGGTTCTCCAGCCCTGACATGGGGATGCGGTGGACCTGCTAGAACCGAAGATCCAAATAACTAGCTGGAATGTTTTGGGCATATAACTGTGCCCTGAATAGACCGTAGTAGCAGAGGGGGAGAGCTCCGTCAATTCAGGGCTGCATTCTGGCCTCCCGTCACAAGGGTGGGGGGCAATACAGGAATGCTCTCCGTGCCCCACAGCCACGGTTGCAGGTGGAAGCCCAGATCCCCATGGAGAGCCCTAGTGCCTACGTGGGCACTAGCTGCACATACAGGGAATGGACGGGTGCAGCCCTCTCCCCATTTGTGTCAGCCCATGAAGCAGGCCGAGTGGGGAGCACGTGGCATCCTCTAGGCTTGTGCCTATGCCAGGAGAGCTCTGAGTCAGCCAGGATCCCAGCTGATGGGCCGCAGCTGCAACACATCTCTCCTTTATCCCGTCTTCTGTGCACTGGGCAGAACCCTGTGAAATTCACCCCTGGCCCGGGGGCTTCTGCAGCACTTAGCCCTGCGTTTGGGGCTCTGTGAGACTCCTGTGCAGGGGTGAAATTCCCAGTGCTGTTCTGCAAGCGTCCGAGCATCTCTTCAGATTCCCGCCCAGTCAGATGTTTTACTCTGATGCTTTGTTCCCTTCCTGGCTGGAGTCTGTTTCCTATAAGGCAGTAACACGGGGCTGACTCACTGCCAGTTACTCCCCGAGTGTAACTCCACTGAAGTCAACCTGGCTACTCCAGCTCCAGGCCAGAGTAAGGCAGTGGTGAACGACTCGGCGGTAAATTTCCTGCAGTCGAGCCTCGAAACCTAATGGAAAAGCCACTGTGAACTCCACTGCTCCTCTCCAGCTCAGTGTCGGAGCAAGCCCGTCCCCCGTCCTCGATGCAAAGGTTTACGACGTGCTATTGATCCCATTTGGCTAGTCCCGCCTTCTTTAGCCACAAACGATTATGCGATATGAAGGGGATGTGTAATTATCGGCCTCGGAGCAATTTCCCATGAATCATCATCCGGCCTGTTGAAATCTCCGCAGCCAGGTAGGGCCGGCCACCCTCTTCAGAGTTTACAGCTAAATGCGAACGCTGGCCTGACTCAGGTTTTCGACTCGTGCTGCTGACAAAAGGCAGATGGCGGCCTCTGGTCTGGTTTGAGTTACAGTGGCTGTGATTCAATGGCAGGGTTTCCGCTGCTGCTGTGGGTTTCCTCACCACTCAGCTCAACCGTGGAACAGACGTATGAAGCGACTGAACACGCTGCGGTCTCCAAGCGTGCTGAAGCGGGGCCTATGTTGAATGTGTCTTCAGCCGTGTGGGGGGCAAGTCACCCCATGGGGTGTGAGCCCAGCACAGGTCTTGGGCCTTCGTACCTTGAGGCCCAAGGCCCTGGCATGGATTAGAGAAGCCGTAATGGCTGCCCGAACTTGCACCCTCCCTGCAGTTATATGGTGGACTGGGACATTGGGACACACCCCAGGCCACCCTGCTCCTCCTAGACCGGGTGCTCCTGTAAAGGGCTGCTCCCCGGAAAGGCTTCCTGGATCCCCCCGCGGCCCGTTCTGAGGCGTTTCCTTCCAAGCCCTCTCGGGGTTGAGAGTGGAGTTCTGCATCGCTTTCTTGTCCCTGCCAAACCCCGTCCGCTCCTGCTGTTGTCTAGACACTCTCACTGGAAACACCTGCTCTGCAAACTCTCCTGTCCAAGTTCTAGCGGATTCACTGCGGAGCTTCTTCACTCCAGCATCCCCTTCCTGCCCCATGCCCAGAAGCTACCATGGGCTTGGAGTGTTTCCTTTGGCAGGCCCAGAGGAGGCCAGGCATGTGGGTGATCCCAGCATGGTTGCAAGGTGAGGGGGCTAGGGCAGGAATCGAACCTCTGTCCTTTATTCTAGCATCATTTTACACCAAGTCATGTTGGCTGGAAACAGCGCCTGGCTTTAATGCACATGGGAGACTAGACACCCCCCCCCCCCCGCCGCCGCCCCCGGCGCATGTGGTAGCTGCCGCGGGAGGATTGTGTCCCCGAAGCCAGCGCAATCAGTGTTGTAGAGACTGCTCCAGCCCCCCGAATTCCTGCATCCAACCAGTCCCTAGCTGCTGTGTAAACCTCTGGGGGCTGCTGGCAGACAATGTTTGGCATGATGCCAGGGGCTGATCCAGCGTGAACATAACATGAGAACACAAGAATGGCTGCACTGGGTCAGGCCAAAGGTCCATCCAGCCCAGTATCCTGTCTACCGACAGTGGCCAATGCCAGGTGCCCCGGAGTGAGTGAACCTAACAGGTAATGATCCAGTGATCTCTCTCCTGCCGTCCATCACCCCCCTCTGACAAACAGAGGCTAGGGACACCATTCCGTCCCCAGCCTGGTCAATAGCCATTCATGGACTTGGGTGAGTGCAAAGGCCGTCTTTGCTGTCCCTCGCCTGGGTGGCTCTCCTCAGCCCTACCCGAGGGGCTGGGTCTCTGGCCTCACACAGCTCTCCCTCCCACTCCATTCAGAGAAGCTCCATTGAAGTCAACTGACCCTGGGGCTGAACGGGTGTGAACAGGCATCGAGTCGAATGCGCTCCCCTACAAAGCACTGGGGGACGGATCGGGCTCTGGTGGAGGCCTCGGGGAGTTCTGCCTTGGTAAGGGCTTTCAGGGGCGTGCCTGTTAACAGTTGCTCAGGGTAACCACAAACACGCCTGTCAGTGTATCCCCCTCTCTGGTCTGCTAGAAGATGAATTCCTCCACTCACCCTGGCCCCTGCTGCGTAGTCAGCCCAGCACCATGGAAAGACTAGACAGAACAACCAGGAGCCAGAACATTCTTTCCTTTAGTCCTTCTTACTTCTCTCCTTGTATTACCACTGATTCCAAAGACACTCCCTCCGAAGCGTGGTTTTAATTAATGACCCAGTGGCGGCCCTGCTGTGCTGAACGGAGCTCCTGGATAGATACAAGAGAAGCTGCCGACAATGCCAGCTCCAGATAGAGATGATTCGGGCAGAGTTGGGCTCTTATGGTTTTGTGATGTCTGCTCTCCGCTGGGGACAGACAGTAGCTGGGACCAGCTAATACATTTTTCCTAGCTCAACACAAAAGAGTCATCCTAGATCAACCTTTTAGTTGTTCTGAGCGTTACGCTCCCTAATATGTATAAGGAGCCCAAGGAAGGCACAGGGGTAGAGAGGGGAAAGTTGTACTTAGAGCTCCGTCAGGGAGCACCGAGTGACAGCAGCTAGATCAGAGACGAGGCTGGTGAATAATTATATAGTTACATAGAAGACCCATTACATTATTTTTGACCCTAAATCAAATAATGATGGCGGTTGGAAACAGGCTGGGAAGATCCTGTTCTGACGGGCTCTTGAAATCTTTTCAGATCGTGTAATGTATTTTCCACCCCTTTGCCATACTGCGCTTTGGTTTCAGTTCACAGATCTTACCACCCCGAGACACAGCAGGGGCAGTGTCCGAACATTCATGAGAAATATTAATAGGCTTGTTTTTCTCTCTTATTAAAATACTCTGACCCAAATAGGCAGAGACCTGTCTTATAGCCAGATCCAGGGCGGTTGTGACTCACTGTAGTTCCAGTTGCCGCAGTGGCATGACACATAGTGGCTGGTGATTTGGCCCATGAAATATTTGCAGTGCACTGTTCATGCAGTGGGGCGAAACTCACAAATCTCTCCGCATTATTAATAAATCGGAGAGTTTCACCGTCTGCTCGTGAGCACAAAAAGGGGTGGAAACTCAATGACTAATTGGGTTACAAATTAATCCGCTCCGCTGTAGTAATTACCCAGCTTGGAATGTGGCCACGATTCTGGGCCTAACTCCCCTAGGCTTGCAAAAAGTGTCTGGGGAATGGTAATGACCGCAAGTAATCAGGAGCCATGTTTCATCAGCACTCATTCACACCGATCCTGTGCTCCGATCCTAGCCGTTCTTGTAAAGCGTTATTACTGCAGGTAGGAATTATTTCATAGCATTCCCTTATAATCGTCTAGATTCAAGTGATCCTGTATTATTTCATCAGCCGATGGTAAAGCGCAGGACTCCTGTGTATCACCCAGTCTTTGAACCTGTGTTCACCTCAATGTTTCTAACAAGAAATGCCACAATTCGAAGCACGCACTAAACTCTCCCTCTTTATGGGAGACCAGATCCAGCTCGGGGAAATTCATAGCATGGGAAACATCTGACGCTATAAAAAAGAAAACCCTATAATGTTAACTAAAGCTGGGGTGGGGGTGGCGTAACCTCAGATGAAATACTGCGCTGGGAAAAGCAGCTAGTAAATAACCACTTAAAAGAAAGAAGGAAAATAGGGCAGGAACCTAAGCCAGAGCCATGCAAACTAGTTAATAACAACAGTAATAAAACAACAACTGGAATTTTCTGCTGGAGGCTTGTTTGGGCAGCTAACGAGTCTTGTTCCCGTGAACTCTGCAAGCTCTGTCACGCGCTGGGTGGTAATATTTAGCACAGTATGTAGCACGCATTCAGCCATAGAGTTTGAAGCATTCCCATTTAAAATATAGGGGTAAACTGAGGCACAGAGAGGGGACGTGAGTGGCCCAAGCAGGTCAGTGACAGAGCTAGGTCTCCTGGTTCCAGGTCTGTTGCCTATACACTAGACCGCACTGCCTTTCCCATAAACTCTATACCTTTTCCCAAAGGTACAAAGGAGGTCCCTTGTTCCCAGACTGCGTCCAGTTCGATATTGACCTTTGATGGCTGAAGGCCCAGAAGCAAAACCTTCTTCTTTGCTGGTGTGCTGCCCAGTAGAGCCGCACAGTTAGCGGATCTCCTAGCAGTGGGACATCCAGTCGCCTGACTAGGCCCACTGGTTCCCCCTCACTAACGGCCTCTCCCTCCAGTTGTCTAGTGCCGGCCTCTCTCCAATCCCTTCACGCACTCTCACCGCCTTTGATAGCATAGTTCCTGCCGCCAAGGAGTGCCTGTCTCATTCACCCTCCATCCCTTTCCAAATCTAAGCTGAAAATGTCCTTTCCCTTTTGCTTTTAACCTCGCTCCTCCTGTTTAACTTTGCAAAGCGATTAGGGACGCAGGTCTGATGATATGAAACTGTATTGTAGCAAACGGTGCTCTCCTTTCTCCTCCTTAGAAGCCTGATGAATTTCAATCTGATGAGAATAACTGAGATTGTGTTTGTGCTCATGTGGTGGCCGTCCTATATAATATGGGTACAGGCCTACGCCTGACCACAAAGCCGTCCCATATTTCTGCTTCTTTTAAACCATCCTCGCTGTTCTCTCACACATGGTGGTGATTTGCTTTGAGGTTTTCTTATTCCCCAGCCCCTCGGAATCGGAGCTGAAGTTCCTCTCAGCTTCCCCTCAAGCAATAAATTTTTTTTAAAAAACGGCCGAAGGAAGAGGCTTTTAACCCTTAATTCAATCAAGCATCCATTTGCCCCCCTCCCCCCCCCCCGAAAAAGGCCTCATTGGTTGACCATACTTGACAGCTTTGCCACACCAGATTCGTTATCCCATTTCCGGAGTCTGCTCTTATTTCAGGGAGCAGAGTCATCCCGCGGAGCCAAATATCCCGGTCAGATGTTCCTCTGCCATTGTGTCCCGTAGATAACAGGGAGTTCCCACAGCTGCTTCCGTTTTGTGCCATTGGAAGAAATCTGTATACCAGCCACGTGTTGGGATTCTCCAGGCTGCGTCACAGCGTGGGCGACCTCTGAATGAGGCCCAACCTTAGAATTATTTGTTGTTGCTGCTGTTGTCTAAGGATATCGTTTATTGGTGAAATCCAGCCGTACGAGGCCTCCTCTCACGTTGTTCACTTTGGAGAGATCCCTCAGGCACTGCATGGTGGGCAACAGCAAAGGGCTCCCAGTGTTCGTGTGTGTTGCACATTGAGGCCTGTTAAATTCCCTGTTGCCACGGGAGTTGGAGCTACAGGAATCTGAGGAGAGCTGGGCAGGAAATGGCTTTCCCGTCCTGCGTGAATTTTCCCTATTTTGAAATGTTTTCCTGTCCTGAATTGGGACAAAAAGCGAGAATCCGGAACGTGTTCGTGAATCGACAGACTAAACATTTTTTTGATTTGGGTCAGTAGAAACAGTTCGTTTTGATCCTTTCAAAACCCGTTGCTCCAGTTTCACCCCCTTTGGAAACTCTTTTCAAATATAAATTAAGTTAAATTTCTAACCAGAAGGTCGTTTTGGAAGGAAAAGCCAAGCCGGTTTGTTTGGACAGGTTGGCACAGGCTCTGCAACGAATTCAGAACTCTTCTCTTCCTCCGCGTCTTTGTCCGGAGCTGTGTCGAAAGCGACCCAGGCCTGCCAGCCGTTCTGGTTTCGACCAATTGGTGTTTTTCAGGGAGGAAAAAAAGTTTTTAGTACAAAATTCCCAACCAGCTCGAAGTCTGGGGTTCTTGTTTCCTGCCTGGGTCTGGTCCGGCACCCTGCGAGTTGAGGGATGCTGTATGTGCAGAGATGAATCTGCTTCATGACATGCTCTCTTCCCCCTGGCCGCACAGAAAATCCCTCCGTAAGGCGGTAACCAGGTGGAAAGGAGGTGGGACTGTGTGGACTCCAGACTGTCCCTCTCCCAAACCTGTGGAGGGGAAAGCAATGTATGTTAATACAGCCCGAGTACTGGGCTCACATCCTCTTGACAAGCTACATGGCCTCATCATCACAGCCCTGATGGGTCTGTGGGATTTTCCCCTTTAACACAGGCTGACATGCTTGGCGGCCTCTGCTGCGGTGAAACGAAGGGATGCAAATGGCAGGAGCGTTGCAAGTCCGAACTGAGGGACATCCGCAGAGCTGGGGAGGGGGCAGGAGCCCAGGACTGGAATACAGGGCAAGGGAGGGTGCTGCAGGTGAAGACTCGGGTGCATTGAAGAGCTGGGTGGGGAGCACCCAGGACTGGACTAGTGCGGGGAGAGGGTCAGGATCGAGGTGTCTTACAAAGGGGTTCGTGGGCTAGGATGGCTGCATGGCAGGAGAGGTAGGTAGGTCTGATTCTCCCCTGTCTGGGTGAGTGCACATGGCCGGTGGTAGTACAGGCGCTAATGATGGAGAGTCCAGAAAACAACCACCCTAGCCTAGGCTTCCATTGGCTGCAGTGCCGGGTGTCAGAGGCTGGGCTTTGTAAGAGCAGCTGATCAAAAGTCAAGCCGGGGGAGCCTCGACTGAGATCAAATAAAGGGAAATTATTCATCACGCCGGGGACTCATCCAGAGGCTTTCGCAGCATCTGCTACTTGAGAAATGGACAGAAATCAAAGGGTCTCTCAATTCCTAGATGAACGGGAAAGGTCTTGAGACACATGCGAATCTTTCCTTCTGTTTCTTCTTCGTTGTCAGACACTTACATGGTGACTGGGCTGGGCTGGGATTGTCAGCCGCACATCTTGCAGTGGGGGCGGGTTCAAAATTGCATGCTGGAGAGATTCCTTCGCGAAGAGGCCCCAAATTGTGTATCTAGAGATCATCTGTTCGCTGGGCTTAATTATCTCGCTTTCTGTTTTCCCTCTGGCAAGATGGAGCATGGGAAGCCAACGCAACAATCGTTTCTGAGAACATCCCAACTTTCTAAGCTCTCCCGTTTGCCTAGGGGGGTTACCTTGGCCTGTCAGGTTCTCATATGCAAGTTAGGGAGCTGCTTCAGAAGAGGAACGTAGATAATATAAGGCAATGATCCGCTCCCAGTGTTGATAGGTACTTCTGTATGGTGTACAGACTGCATTTGTCATATTCAGTAGTTCAGCCTTTTATATGCAAATAAGACAGAGCCTTAATATTTCTGAATGCTTCAGATCCAGGGTTTTATTTACCCTCTGTGATTTTTGCCTTTATGATTGAAAGGGTTTGTGGGTGGATGATCCGATGACTTCCTGTTGTGTTATAAAGGAAAATAAATGTGTCCCCTCTGTGGCTTTCCAAAATCCATTTGTCAGTGATTTTGCAGGGGTAATATTCCGCATATCTGTGTGAATAGAGGATGTGGTCCTTGTAGAATCTCATCTCTTCTGCAGGAGCACTGAGAACTCAACAGGCAAAACTGCTGAATTGTTGATCACTCCCCCCCCCCCTCCACAAACATAATACATATAGAAACATCATGCATGATGTCAAGAATCAGAGAGGTAGCCGTGTTAGTCTGGAATTGCAGAAGTGACAAAGAGTCCTGTGGCACCTTAAAGACTAACTAAAACATGCATGATGTAACCTCATGGAAGTAACAAGCTGCCTTCTCATACGATACTGACACATACAGAAGTCTCATTACTATTAGGTGTATTTCATGCATGCAGGATTTTATCCAAAGCCAGTTGTAGTCCAGGAGTATCTTCCCATGGCCGATGGATTAAATCCAAAAGGAAGGAAGGTGAGAATCAGAACTTAATCTGTGAGCCCAGCCCTCCCTCTACCACTAGTTAGGTGTAGGAAGTGGTTTAGTCAGTCGGTGATTTTCCACATAGGGGCCTTTGGAGCTACTGGGAGTCTTTTTTCCTGACTTCAGGAGGAGTTGGAGCACGCGCCAAGAACCAATGTGCCAGCGTAGTCTCTGGAGATCTGAGCTCTTAGAAGTGCCAATTCCTAGATGAAATGCAGTTCCTCGTTATTTTAATACCAGATCTTGAATATCTTCGATAAACTGCCAGGAAGACACAGCTGCCCCCCGCCCAGGAATTGAAAACAGTTCATAGAAATGTTTGTCTTGATCTGACCGGGATGTTTTTAGCAGAATCTAAGTTTTGGGGCTAAACTGACTTGGTTGAAAATATACCATCTCTGCACTCAGCATGAAATATTCAAACCTTTTTTAAAAAAATGGTCAGGTGTTAACCAGAGCAATGGAGGCTCACATATTTGTATGTCTGCTATAGGAGGATGGTCTAGTATCCCATTTGCCTAGTTCAGTTTGGTGGCTTCTCCTGCAATGACAGGCCTAAGTTCTGCTCCTTTCCCCACACTTGTCTTGCTGCAATGATTCAAAGCCCCAAACTTGGCAGCCCCATAGTTTTAAAAGCAATTTTTCCTTATTTATTGGCATGCTCAAGGAATCCCACTTACCAGAGGTATAAAATATGTCAGTGGTGCCTCCTCCGCGTTTGCAGAAGGGCATTTTTGTCTTACCGCTTGCAGACAGCAAGTCAAGTATCTTCAGGTGGCCATAAAACACAAGATGCTGGCTTAGGAAGTAGATGTTTAAAAGGCTGATCCCTCTGAAAGGTATAATAATCTGCTGGATTACTAGCTGGGTAGCGGCTGGCAAATGTACTGCTCTGGGAATAGATAATTAGCAACTGCTGTAGCCATGTGTTATACAAGGAAAGGAAGCTTTGGACTGAGTTTGTGCTGTGTATCTCCATAACCAGTGTTTTCACACCAGCAGTAAAACGGGTCAACTCACTTTTAATAACCCAGAAGAACAAAGCAGCTGAGAGCCCAAATTTTGCACTTATCCACTCTAAGGCCCTGATTTGACAAAGTACTTATATGTGTGCTTAACTTTAAGCATGTGCTTTCAGTTAAGCACACAATTGAGTGCATTTTTTAGTTGGAGACTTAAGCACTGATCCTGCAGTTGGAGATATACCTATCTCATAGAACTGGAAGGACCTTGAAAGGTCATTGAGTCCAGTCCCCTGTCTACACTAGCAGGACCAGGTACTGTCCCCTAACAGATTTCTTGCCCCAGATCCCTAAATGGGCCCCTCAAGGATCAAACTCATAACCCTGGGTTTAGCAGGCCAATGCTCAAACCACTGAGCTATCCCTCCCCACTGTTGATTCTCTGTGGGTATGACAAAATCAGCCCGGTTGGGTCTGGAACTATCTGACTGATACTGAGCACCCTCAAATCCCCTTGGCTTCGTTGGGGGATAAGGCACTTGGCACCTCACAGGATTGGGCCCCTAAATCTCTCTGCATTCCCTTGTTGAGCCCAGTGGCTCGAACTGATGTGCACGTTAGTCTCAATCCAAAGCCTGAAGAAGTTAATGGGGAATCTTGCCCCTAATGGGCATTGGGTCAGGCCCTTTGTTTGGGATGAGAGGCCAGGAGTTAATGCTGGAGCTGAGTGATAGGACAGGTTCAACAGTAGTTCTTAGAAAGGAACAAAGACTTTTATATTTGGAGATTTTAGAGATTAGAACCATAGAATCACAGGAATGGAAGGGACCTCAATGAGAGGTCATCTAGTCCAGTCCCCTGGATTTATGGCAGGACTAAGTATTATCTAGAGTCTAAGTGAAAAACTTCCTTTAATAGAAATCCAGACCCGGGCCAACCCCTTCTGCAGAAAAAATTCACGAGAGGTGAGAAAAATCTCCACAGAGATGCTCTTGCCAAGTCCCATGGAGCGGGGCAAGGGTTGGATTTGCCTCTGGTGGAAAACTCATAGGAGGCCTGAACAACGAGCCCCGGTCATGTTGCTGCCATTCTGAGCAGATACGATGGGTTGAGTCTCTCTTAGGCACCAAACTGTATGTTTGAGGAATTGGGGTGTGTTTTGTTCTTATTTAAGGGAGAGGGGTAATAGTAGGCTTGGGTAGCTAACCCCTTTAATTGTGTGCAATGAAGGCTGACAGGGTAGAGGATCAGTCTTTAAGAGGGGTAGTGAACCTTTAATTCCTGAATAAATCATCTCCAGTCTGTTGATCCTTCATCTGCAAGCTGTTTGAGCGCTGTACATATTCACGGATGGAAAGGGTCATTTGGAGATCAGAGCCCTCAATTGACCCAGGTCACAGGCAAGACACCTGTCACCGAGTCTCCTCTCCGCCCCCGCTGGCAACAAGGACTTGTGAATCAAAGAGACACGAGGGAGAGAATATCAATAAAAGGATTTCTAATTGCGGCTTTGCAGACACATTTCATTCCAGGAGGATAGGAAGGGGTTGTTTGTCTCACCCCAGCCCCCACTCCCCGCATCTCTTCCTCTTGTAAACATCATCATTCTTTTTAGGGTTTGATTTTTGCAAGTCCTTAGAAATCTCCCTTTGTAAACATGAAAGAGAGAAGAAACTAGAATCCCTAGCTCTGTACCCCTCCTCTGAGCACTGAGTTTGCATGCGATATTAATAACAATCTAACAATGAATTAGTAGCTGTTATTAAAACATCTATATGTGCTAGGAAGGTCTGCTTTGCTTGCTTACTCTGACTCTGCATTGGTACAGAGTGTCCTAGCAGGGTCCATCTATCCTGTTTTGTCTCGTCATAGAACATCTCCAATCTGCCGGTCCCTAAGCTGTGCACTTAATAATGAACTCCTAGGGGTCTCCCTCCTGCTGTCAGCAAAGGGTTAATATTAAGGCTGTGGTGAGGCCTCTTTGTACACTGCTTTCCTTAATTCTAAGACTCAGTCCTGCGCTTTCACTAGGATTCTAGGGGGTATTTCTCTTTAAAAAAAAATCAAACTCAACTACAGTGTGCAAATCAAATGAATAAAGCCCGCTGTGGAGATACATCAGCCTTGCTGTTTTGAGGCTGACCATTCCCCAATCCAGCTAAATATTTAACTGTAGATCTGGTCAAAAATGGCAAGTTTTCAATTAATAAAAACACCTTATGTTTTTCCACTGGTCGGGTTTTTTGTTTTTAACCCTCCCCTCTTCCTGTCCCCCTACACACCATTCCTCTTTCAATGACAAAATCAGAAAAAGGGCGAGGGAGGAAAATATTTAAAAAATGGAAAATTGTTTGATTTGTCTTTTATTGGAAAATTTTGAAAAAAATGTTTTTTTTCTAAAGGCCACTTTTTAATGGTAAAAAAAGTTTCAGATGGAAAAAAATATGATCAACTCTTCTTAAGTAGGTTCATCCATAATGGGCTAAACTCGTTGGCTAAACTTGTAACATATAGTCATTCTTGGGGTTCCTCCCTGTCATCACTGGGAATTAACAATGTGAATTACTTCTAGTGTGGCCATCACTGTGGTGTCTAGGCACCAAAATACCAGAATGAAGACTTTTCCATGATGCCCTCATAAGAATGATCTTCCCTCCTCTTTTTTTATCTTTCATTCCATTGTTTCTCCTTGTACAGAAAGCAGAAGATGGTAGTTTTCCTGACAAACCATGTTTTGTAAACCAATTTTTTATTATTACAAGAATTAATTGAGCTGTTTCGTGTCTCACACCAGCTTTCCCAGGAAAATTGGGTTTGGCTGCTTATTCTTAATGTAACTTTTAGAATAGTTTAAAATTAACAAAGTGAAATGCTGCAGTCTAAGTATTAGGTTGGCTTTCCTAATGATCTTGCTAGTGAAGTGGCATTTTTCTCACTGTATTGATTCATTGTATTACAGTAGTTCTAGACGGCACAGGCCAGCTGTGGGATTTTCTTTGCTGTGTGTGTAATACCGACAGACCCCAGTTGTCAGCAGGTGGGATTGAACCTGGGGCTTTTGGAGTTTAGTGCATGTTCTTCTACTCATTAATCTGTCTCTAAGTGGTCTCGGTGCCATTAAATGGGACAGAACATCACACCCAGGTGTGTGGGCTACATGTAGACATACCCTGAGTGACTTAGATCCTGATTCTCAAAAATATTTAGTCACCTAAATTCCATTGAAACCAATGGGAATTAGGCACAGAAGTACCTTTGAGGATCTGGGCCTTTATCGCCCTCAGCTTCCGTGGTTGTTGCAGGTGCACGGCACCGTTCAGGATCAGAACTCTCTTGTGGAAAAGGGTGGCGCTGTCTGACTATAAATTGGATTCTTCTTTCCTACCTACAATACTAAACAGCGCAAGGCTGAGGAGGTGGGAGGTTCCAGTGACCTGTAAGGTGGAACAGGCATCTATCTCCAGCCGGCACTGAAGGGAGATCGTGTGACAAGCCATCAGGCAGCGTGAGATTGAAATTGCATCACCTGAAGCAGGTCCCAGCTGATGGCTGGAGAGAGTTCAGAAAAGGAGCCACGAGAATGACGGAAGGGTTAGAAACCATGCCTGATTCTGAGTCCAGGAGCTCAGTCTAATTAGCGTAGCCTTTGTGTTAAAGGGGGACGTGATCATACTCTGTATGTTCCTACCTAGGGAACAAATATTTAATAATGGCCTCTTCAGCCTAGCAGAGAAATGATAACCCAATCCTGTGGCTGGATGTTGAAGCTAGACAAATCCAGACTGGACATTTTTAACAGTGAGAGTTCTTCATAAGGCTGCATTTTAGTCACAGGTATTTTTAGTAAAAGTCATGGACAGGTCCTGGGCAGTAACCAGAAATTCACTTGTGCTATATACCCCAGCCCTCAGCCCCCTCCCACACCCAAACTCCGGCTGCTGCTGGGGTGGGGACGCAGTGGCTTGAGAGTGCCCCAGCAGTGGCCTGTGCGGCTGGCCCAGGGGCTGCCCCCAGGCCAGCCACACCGGCTGCTGCAGAAGTCCTGGAGGTCCATTACTGCCGTGACAGACTCACAGCCTTAGTCATTAACTGCTGGAACAATGTACCAAGGGGCCTGGTGGATTCTTCTCCACCACTGACCACTTTTAAATCAAGATTGGGTGTTTTTCTGGACGCTCTGCTCTAGGGTTTATTGTGGAGCGGGTCTCTGGCCCATGTTATGCAGGAGGTTAGGTTAGGTGGTCACAGTGGTCCCTTCTGGTTTTGGAGTTTCTGAATGGCTGGGGGCGTGTGTGAAGTGAGTAGATAGGTGCAGTCCAGTTCCTTCCAGAACGAGGCGTGCACCTCACAGAAAACTCAACTAGACAGAAACTGACACTCTGATTGGCAAGGTCAACAAAGAGCCCAGGGAATGGATGGGGCATGCCCCCTACAGCGCCATCGGAGGTCTCTCCAGACCGGGAACAAGGCACATGGTTAGGGGATAAACAGGACTCCAGTCTCTAGGACTGTCACCTTTCCACTTAGTTGATGTCTTCTAAGAAGAAAAGAAACGGCCCCTTTAATTGTCTCTTATATCCCACTGTACATAATCATGTGCTATTATGTGCATTCACCAGTAACCCCCTGGCCTTAACGACCCCGGTGGAAGTGAGCAGGACTGCCGGCCTTGGAAAGAAAACACCTTAATCCTCCCAAAGGAGTGAAATGTTGTTACTATTGACTATCCCCTGTGATCTCCAGAGACAAGGCACTGAACCCACGCAGCCGTTTGGGAATAAAGGCTTCCTTGTCTTCACAACCTGAGATTAAAAGGCAGCCCTTCCGGGTTTGGCTCATAGGCCTGTGGTGTTGGGGTTGGAGGAAGAATCAACAAGCCGGTGTTGGATTTTCCAAAGTATTTCGTTCAGAAGGAAAATCTTGTGTTAGTCACTTATAAGCCTGCAGGGTGTTGAACTGTCCATAATTACACAGCCCGGGTCATAGAAATTAGCATGATCTTAATGTAAATCAAATGCTGAGTGAAGGGGGGTAGGTTATGTCTCAGAGGAGAGGAGGATCACTTAGAAAGGGTCGTAGCCACCCACATGCAGTGGGGTGACCCCCTTTATCTCCCTTTTCAGTGACTGTTTCGAGGTTCAGTCCCTGCAGTGAGTCTCTGGGACACATTCTGATCCCATTCACGTGGGTGAAAATCCAGACTCACTCCGTTCACTGGATTTACACACCTGTGGAAATGAGATTGGGATCCGGCCCTCCACTGGATGCAACTCTGCAAATGCTTTGGGGCTTCAGTGCTGATTGAGACCAGGGGCTAACTACAGAGCCAGGCAGAGCATGGGCAGATGGTGTACACGGTTACTCCGCACAGCCGTGCTAGTGCATCCTAGCGCATACAAACCCTTCGTGCTCCATTCCAGCTGCTTTTCCACTCCTCAGAACTCACCCGGCTCCTCCAGCCCTGGACTTGGGATCTCCCTCAGCCATGCCAATGCACCTCATGCCTGACCCCCCTATTTCAGTCCTTGGCAGGGGGGTCCCTCCCCCCTCAACCTACAACTCCATCACGACACCCAAACCTGAGCTCTATTCCTTTTCTTCCTGCACACCCCTCTGCTAGCGCCCCTCAGTACTGACCTGCAGCCTCCCTTGCTCTCCCGGTCCAGGGCATGTCGGCCAGTAAAGCCAAACTGCTCTTGCCAAATTGTGTACACAAATGGGATCTGAGACAGTACCATGCAAACCGGCATCCGGACCCCGCTCTGCTGGAGCTGCCGGTTAATGCTCTCTCTGCTCATCTCCCTCCTCCGGGATAATCGCTTTAGGCTGCGCTGTTGTGTTTGGCAGATGACACCAATTAACTTTTGGAAAGTGGCGGTGGCTGTGTCAGAAATCGGCTCGGCTCTTATCTACGGTTAATAACCGGGCGTCAGAGAACTGATGAAAGTGGAATTTACTCCAAGTGGAAGTGTTAAGATTGGCTCTGAGTCAGGAGTCTGTCCTCTCCCTCACTCCAAATCCCTCCAGGTCTTAGAGGTAAATAGATGGCAAAGGGAAACTGGTGGCTTTCTGGCCCACAGCTCCCGCCTGAACTCTCTGAAAGGTCAGTTATTAGAGGCAGCTTCCGGGTCATGACCCCCACTGGGATCATTGACTTGTAGGCACGGCAGGCCAAACTCACTTAACTCTGCATCCAGGAGGGATGTGTCTGTACTGGGCTAAATCCTGCTGTTTGCAAGACCAAGGGAAATATTTTGACTATCTCTGCGCCTTGCAGCAGAACCAGGGTTGAGATAGTAACCTTGGGCTCTCTTCCCCTATCCCACCAGCCCCTCTTCATGTACCACAGCCCTATGCCGGCTGGGCCATCCCTATAAGGGTGAGTTCTGTTTTCCTGGTCCATCCTTTTCGGCTGCCAGTTAGCAGGGGCAGGTTTTGGGTGCCGTACAGACATTTGCACACTAGGAGCTAGTCTCAGACCTGGATGCTCCATTTTACACACGCCACCAGGCGGGACGGCTGCCCAACCAGAGTCTAACTGGTGACCTCAAGAGTGAAAGGCTCCATGTCTCCGCACCGGTCTGGGGCCCATCTGCTCTGCGCTCTGGAGACAGCAGGAGGTGCTTTGTGCTGTCTAACTAAGCTCTGGAGCATGGACCAACTTCCTTCAAGCAGCAAATATACCGGGGGGGATGGTTCCCCGACACAGACCTTGGATATTCTTGTATCAAACTGTAATTAAGCACAAAAGGGCGGCGTCACTGTGCGGAGAAAGAGAATTAATAAATTGTCCTCCTTGTTGTTAATTGATGGGTCTCGAAGTCAGGGGATGGTTGAGCCAAGGGGCTGGCTTTCATTCCAGGGGCATCATCGCCTCGTTATTGCTGCCATTAGCATATTCAGGTTTCCCTTCTTAAAGGCAATTAGCTCAGGGCCAGGCCTGATTGGAAACCCACAGCCTCATTTGCACGGTTTTTGAATAAAAAATAATAGATGGAGGAATTGACGTGCCTTGAGGCCCCGTGGCTGCTTTTGTGACTCACTTGAAGTGAAATGCTGGATTCTCTGAAGGGGGAAGAAGGAGGGGGAAGATTAAAGTAATTAGAAGTAAAAAGGTTTCCTGTTGCCAAAAGGAACTTGACCTAATTTGCTCCCGGGCAGCTTGCTGGAGCGCCCATACTCCCCTGCCTTGCGTGTGGGAAGGCAAGAAGGGACATTAGAGATTCAACAGAAGCTCTGACGTGCCTCTCCAATAGGCACTTCGGTGTGGGGGGGAGTGGGGGCCCTGGCACAACCGCTGAGCATTTGGAAGTGGTTCCAGCACGCTGCGGGGTCTTGGTGGGAACGGGGGTTGTGGACAGAGGTGGCATTTCTGCTTCCGGGCGCGTCTCTTCAGAGACCGGCCACGTCGTCGCGAACCAGGAATTTCAAACGTCTCTTTCCGTCCGTTCCCAAGTGGGAACAAAAACACCTCACTTGGGCCACGCTCGTCCTCCACGCAACTCCATCTGCGATAGCATGGGATTACCCCAGTACTGGCTCTGGCCCCTTATTTTCACTCTAGGTGCTGCTATTTCGGTGCTTCCCCAACCCCTCCATCCCCCGAAGAAACGCTGGTATGTCTTCCATGTCACAACTTCGTAGCAGTAGCTTTCTGCTCTCACAAAGGCGGCTTTGTCTCAACTTTGCTGCCGATAAGCCTGTGATTGTGATTCCTAAGCAGAGATGGGTGGTACTGTATGTCTGGTGTGAGCGGATAAATCTGTACCAACCCTCGGCCCCCTTTCCTGGTTCCAAACTGTTTTACATTTACACAAAAAAGTTCTGTCCCCCCCCCCCCCATAAACTCCGTTCCCGGGGCAGCCTGTCACGCTGCCTTTCAAAGGGGCACTCCCAGCCTAATTGTGGCCGGACTCAATTCAGAGCATTGCCCCTGCTATTCTAGGGGCCGCCTGACTGAATTGAGGGGGGCGGGGAAGGGGCGCGAAGGAAAGGGGAAATTAATCTGTGTTGGCCTTGCTGGGAGACTTGTCCCCACAGCGATGCCGTGGGCTTCCCAGCTCACTGGCTTGAAAGGGTGCCTCTTTCTTTAGCCCTGGAGAAATCTTTCAACCGTATCGGCCTCCGGGATAAATCCCATCGCCCGTCGCTTGCTTTTGTTGCATTTTTATAATGACGCGCGGTTTCTTCCCTGGTTTCCTAACAACTTTGGCTATGTCTACACTGCAGCTGGAGGTGGCATTGGTGGAAGGAGGAGCTCGCCACTTGAGTACAAATCCACCTGGACGCGTTGGGTCCCCTTCCTGGCAGCTGGCCTTAGCTGCAGGGGCCATGCTGCTGTTTGCAGTGTGCTAGCTCCGGCAGAGCTAGCACGCTTGTCTACCCAAGCGGAAAGGAACCTTCCCAGCGGCTGAGGCAGGTGTGGGCTGAGGTGGACCCATTTATGGCTATCCTTTGTTTATGGTTGTGACCAGGAACCCAGATCGCTGGATGGCCACCTATGGCTGTATTGTTAAAGAGGTGATGAAATAAATAATCTAACGACTGGGTTTACTGGCAGTAAAGGTCCTGGGAAACGTTGGATTTAAATGAGGACTGTTGCACACGAAGCATATTTTGAATTTATTAACCCTGAGTGCTTGTACCTTCATTTATTAGTATTTGTATTTAGGTGGCATCTGTAGGCCCTGGTGTGCTGGGAGCTGTACATGCCCCGGATATGTCTACACTGCACCTGGATCAAGTGAAGGGGCTCTAATATCCTGTGAGATGGGAGGGTCCCAGAGCTCGGGTGCAGGTTGAGCCTGAATGTCTACACTGCAATTAAACAGCCCTGCAGACTGAGTCATCTATGCAGTGTAGACATATAGCTTCTGCCCCAAAGAGCTTACAGCATAAATAGAGAGAGGGGAAAGATACAGGAAGGGACTTGCTCAGGGACACACAGTAGGCCAGTGGCAGGGCTGGAGTTAGAACCCAAGTCTCTTAAATTTTAGTCTAGTGTTCTCTGCTAGAGGCAGCTAATGGAAAATGCCTCTAGCACACAAATTAATGGCCGTGCTCTGTAGTGGAGAAAGAGAGAGTCTTTAGCAGCTGTTGGGGATCTAGCTTCCATGGCTAAGGAAGAACATGGGCGGGATCTCCAATGGAACTTTCTAGACACATCCCAGGTGCTTGCCGCATGACTGAGTGCTGTCGTGGGGTGTGCCAGAGATGGGTGGCCTCTAAGGATCATGGGAGCTGCCTCCTCCATGCCTGTCAGACATGCCCTGAGGGGGATTCTGGGTAAATGTTTGGGTACAATAAGGGGATAGAGAAGTTTGAGGCTCCGGCTCTCTGACTGATGGGCCGTATTTTGCTTCTCTAGGTCCTATCAGGCTCTGGCTCTGCAATTGTACTTGTCAGTGAGTTCATCCTCCCTTCAACAGCCGCTTCCATTGCATGATGGTCTCGGCCTGTTACCAGGGGAATTCCTTGTGCTGTGTGACAGGTTCGACTCACAGCCGCGGCGCCATCTGCTTGCTGGCCATCCTGGAAATTAGCTCTCGTTTCACCAGAGCGCCCTTATCTAGTGGTGTCTCACCCGTCGTCACTCTCGCCTCCACCTCGAGGACCCACGTCACTCCCCACACCGCGGTGTCCTCTTCTGGACTCATCCCTCCGGCTGTGCCCCACTCGGTTCTCTCCCTTCTTCCGAGGGACCGACAGTCGTCAATCCAGCCACTCGCCTCGGTGACAAAATGCAGTCCATGCACTGGCCACTCACCTCGGTGGCAAGTTGGGGGGAGTAAAGAGGAGAGACCCAGGCTCTCCCACTATTTCGGGTCCCGGCCCAGGGATCCTATAACCGGCAGCCACCTATTGCCCCTCCTCCTACTCTGCTCTCTGTTTTCCTAGGTCACTTCCCCACAGACCGAGCACCTTCTCCACCCTTGTATCAGGGCATCAGGCTGGAGCTCCCCAGGCCCTGCCCAGCACTGCTCTGTCTGTGGTGCTGTCTCTCTCAACCCTCCTACAGGGCAGCCAGGCCTCCTCCCTTGGCCTTCAGGGAGAGACTCCTTCTGAGCTGCTCAACAGCCCTTCTTATATGGGCCAGCCTGGCCCTGATTGGCTGCTCCACTAAGCCTTCTCCCTATTGGCTGTCTCAATAAGCCCTCTTCTGATTGGCTGGATTCCGCGCAGCCTCCCCAAGTCTGCTTTAATCTTTCTTCTGCAGGTGTGGGGCAGCCGCCCCACCACACTCTGCAACAAAACATCCTAGATTCCAGGAATCATGAACCAATTAACTGGATGATTATCTCTGCCCAGGCTTTTGAATTCTGTTGTGGTGACCTATCACCCATAGCTGGTGATTTGCATTTAATGCCGCTCTGCATGCATTTTGATCAGTGTTAGACTTATTACACTTCATTACCTAAATGCAAGTAATTAATTTTGTAAGGCATTTTGGAAGTGCAGTCTTAATCTGAAATTTCCATTTGAAGCCAATATATGCGCCCTCCGAAAAGACCAGCAAGGTGAATCTTCGCTGGGCCTCCGAAACACTTCTCGACTGATAGCAATTAGAGACCATTAAAGACATGAGCTGTTAGCTCAATCGCTCAGTGACTGATAATTGAAGTCCCGGGTCATGTTTTGTTTCACATGCAGAGACTGACGTGATATGGGAGCAATTATGCAGCCTCAAAGTGAACAAGCATGTTCTGAATGGACAAGAGCGTTTACATGGAGATGGCCCTGGCTTTCTATTGTCTACATTTATGTTCCTCCTTCTGGACCACTGGTCACTCCTTTTTAACACTTTGAATAGTGGTATTTCCCAGATGCCAGACAAGTAAATACTTAGCTGGACATTTCCCCCTATACCGATAGCCTGACAGGGTTTGGACGAGGATGTTTGGGTTGTTGGAGAGATAGGGAACTTCTTATATTGTAGTAGCACTAGCCGGCACTGGACAAGGGCTCCCGGTGCAGGTTAGCTCAGTAGATTAGATTGAAATGGACAAGGAAAAGGTAGAACTGGGTTGTCATTTGGATCTACTGGAGCCAATACATCTTTCACTAAGTCAGTGGTGACCCTCCAAGGGTTTCATGTTCTGGTTCAGATGTTCATCCCATTCTTCTGAATCGGCACAATCAGTCTGGAACTCTCCTGGACTGGCTTTTTTGCAGGGCTTTTTGCGTGTCCTGATTTGGGGCATCTTTGAAAGGGGTGCTGCTCCCAAGATAGTTCTGCTGCCATCCAGATGTGCCTGGATGTTTAAAGCTACGGAGAAAGGAGAAGGTGATCCTGCCATTTTCTTTCCTCCAGCAAGGGCTTGGATTGAAACTCTGACTTCGTGGCCAAGCTCTGAGCAGCCTTTCGTTTGATCCTAGCCACTTCCTCCTCCTCCCCGTCTCGCCAGCACATGCAGGCACGGTCCTGTTTTGTGCATGTCGGGTACCAGCTCCCACGGGGGAAGGAAAACATGAGGCATGAGTTTGAAGAATCAAAGGCAGACTTTGAGAAGCGCTCGCTGAAATGCCTCTCCTGGGCTGGGACCGATTATACCGAAGTCCATTGGCGCGTGGTCTGCATGGCACGTTACTGCAAACAGTGCAGACCTGCCAGATTTCCATTGCTCTCCCCAGGCGTGGGAGCACCAGGAGGGTGCAGAGGCCCATAGCTTCCAGTGTTCAATGCTTAAGGCTCTTGGGAGGGAAGATATTTTCCTCTTGGGGGGACAACGATGAAGAGAGTGGCAGAAATCTGGATTCTTCTTATTAGTCTTTCATTTAATGAAGCGCAAAAAAAGAAACAGGAGGTCTGGGCCCCAAATCTTAAGGATCCCTCTACCACGATCCACTCAGATCATAGATCAGACACCTGGCCACCAGTACAGGGGCCACTCTCCCGCTCCAGTAAAGTTGGGTCCCTGGAACCCACTATTGGGGATGGTTTCCCCATGATGCAGTGTGTATTCTATGCCCTCTGGTCCTCAGGCCTCCTTCCCACTCCCTAACATAGATCCACCGGCCCATCTGGAGAGGCCTTTGCCCAGGCAGGAACAGGGTGGAGGATGCCACGGAGGGTGTGGAGATCCATGCACAGAGTTTCCTCTCCATACACAGATCCCGGAAGGGGAGTAAGGATCTTTGGCTTTGCTCCCTCGGAAGCTTGCATAGCAGCCCAGATTTGCTGCAGCATGTAATGACTGGTGTATATATACTTATGGCTCTGACCAGGCCCGCTGGGGAAGGGAGGGAGCAGCGAAGTGAGCTCCCTGCCTGTTGGGGCTGTGCATGTTTCTATTTGGGGGTTGGGAGCATAAGATTCAGAATCCTCACTTGTCAGAAAAAATGGAGCCAGGGAACCTAGAGGCCTGGATCCCCTCACTGAGCCAATGGGATGAAACCCGTGGCCTGTAAGCAACTGCCGTGAACAGTCCTGCCACAAGCAGGCGACAAGGGAAGCAAGTTAGGTTGCCAAAGGCGCATGGAAAGGAAAACTTTAGAGAACGAAAAGATAAATCACTCTGGAGAGGCCAGAGGGCCAGTGAAGTTTCCTGTATCTCTGAGGTTTTCTAAACGGTAGCAGTTTGATGTGTCGAATGCCCCCACCTATGCTATCCTGTCTCTGATGCCCAATGAATGCCAGTCATTTAATATTTATTAACGATCGAAATGTATCGGCTTAATAGAGAGGCAAAAATATTTTATTCTCCCTCCCAGGCATTAGCTTTCCACTTGAAATACAAATCCTTCCGAAGCCTGCCTGAGTGTCCTGTCATTGGAACCTCTCACCTTGCACCTGTGGGCGATGCTTCGCATTCCAAAGCTCACCTCTTAAAGTCAATAGGAATTAACTGTAAATTTCATTAAAGTTTCCAATGCTTTTGCTAAATTGGAGCCCAGCCTTTCATTTGCCAGTTTCATCTAGATGTGCAGGGAGAGTGGGTTGTCAATAATTAAGATACGTAATTTAGGAGAAAGTCTTCGGGAGTTAATGAAAATGTGAAATAGTGTAATTGTCTCACAGGAGCTGGGCATTTTGGGTGCTGGTGCCGCAGGGGAGGAGGATGTGGCTCACAAGTAACTATGGAGGCGGTGGGCGGTGTTTCCGACGTGATCCCAAATGAGGGAGCGATCGGACAGCAAAAATAATGTCAAGAATATATTCATCCACCTGTGACCTGGTCTGTGCCGAGGGTTGCTCTGGATTAACTAAAAGTGTGACTTTAAACTGAGTTAGTTAAATCGGTGCATCATTGTACACTGAGTCTCGTTTCAGTGTAAACCTGGCTGACTGGTTTTGCCTGGTGCAAGCTAACCTAGTGTAAGTCAGGGATAAATTGATTTGAGTGTCCGGGGTTTGCACTGGTTTCACTAGCTCGCTTTTGGAGCCCTTGCAGCTTGTGTGCGTGGGCAAGCTCTTGGACGCAACCCGACACAAACAATTGGAAAAGTGCCCAAAAGTTAGCTCATTAAAGACTTTGGTTTCCCCAGGGATTGTGCTTTGTGGAACTGTCATCTGTGCTAGAGAGAGGGGCACCAGGCGCCAGCGTGTCCCTGCCTTGTTGCAAGGCCTTTGCAGGGGTGCAGAATGGTTGGGGAACTGGCTCGCCTTGGCCCTGTCCCTTATTTGTCCCGTACCTGTGGCCCACCCCCCCTCTGCCCTGCCTCTGAGCCCATGGCTATTGTCAACCTGACTCTGAGCAGGAACCAGAGCGGTGGGGGTTGTCTGCAATGGCAGCTATTCTTTGGGATCTCTTGTCCCAGGCTGATAGCCCCTTCCCCTGCTGGCATTCCCACCTATGCAAGGTGTGTGTAAAATGCCTTTAAAGTCAAAATACTTCACTCATGTTGGTAGCAGCATTTTATACCCATTTTGCGCAGATGGAAATGGCTCCAAGCAGGGAGGGGGTCCTTTCAGTTAACTTCACAGGGATTTGGGTCCATAAATCCAGTAGGCCCTTTGGTAGAGGTTGTGCCTCCTGTTCCTTTCTGCAAAGGAAAATTCACTTGTTTTGCAGGGCGACTGTTTTAAATGCCAGTCCATAAACCTTTCCGACCACCCACATCCAGTGTGCTGTAAAAGGTGGCAAATTCAGCTCTGTTTTACAGTGTTTGGTCTCCAGTGTGTTTGTGGACGAGGTATTTTTTATTTGCACTTCACCTGCTATAAGAAGTTTTTAAAATAAGATTTTTACAGTTCCAGATGGTCAAACCATTCCTCCATTTGCATAGCCGGCTTTAAAGAAACAACGGCTAATGCACAGTTATTACTGCTTGTTACCAACTCTTCTGGGTTTCCTCTTGAGTTTATTTTTAAGGAGCACAGTTAGGGCACATAAAATAAATTTGAACCATTAGGTTTTATGAAAAGTGAACAGAACCTTGAGTTCCTGTGCTCTGGTCATCGAAATGCCATTCTGTGATGCAGGGATTTAAAAAAGGAGTGTTTGGGTTTAAAGTGGTCCCTTCCGAGATGATGTAATCACCAATTTTTTCTGCTTCTTAATAAACATTTTATTGCACATTAAGCAGAGGGATTAATTTAGCCCTTCAGTCTGTGTCTGCTGAGTGATAGTTTTATGTCTGTTAGCAGCACATGGAAAGAATCATTTTCCTGTACAACAATATCAATGACATCCCAGGAAAGCACTGGAGAACAGCGTAATTCTTCAGCAAGTCTGCGCAGAGCAGTTCTGTAAAACGGCTTGGCGAATCTTATGACAGATTTCTGAACGTAATTAAACATATATTGCCTGCTTATCTTATTGAGCAAAAAACAACAGCAGGTTTAAGGTGTGCTAATGGAGTTGCATTAGCAGCTGTTTCTTTAAATCTGCCTATACAAATGGAGGAATGGTTTGACCATACTCAATAGAGGGGTGGCGCTTCAGAGACATTTTGGCTTCCTTCTGCAAACCCAGGCTATCATTCAACCAGCAGTCTGCCGCTCAAAGGGTAGATGAAAACAGTGCTGCAAGGAGGCTCCAAGGGCCTCTTCCGATTCTTATCCATGGAAACATTCCCCAAACATCAGGCCTTGGGTGCATATTAGAAATAGAAACGTCCTGGGTCACTCGGGTTCTTACTGAGATTGGCACAGCAGAATCTGAAAACGTAGGCGAGTGGAACTCAGATCCCCTGATCACCATGCTGGATCAGGCGGCTATGTCTCGTTCCTAACATCCCCGTGTGCAGATCAGACGCTGGGGTGGATAGAGTCATACGTAGCTCACTCCCTTAATACTGTGACTGCATGGCATAGTCACGAAATTACGCTGTGCCCAGCTGGCGGTGCCTGGCTTTACCCAGCAGGAAAGGATAACCATGGGCCCTTCTCTGCACAGACAGCTGTGCTAAACTGGGGCTCCTTAGGGAGCTCATGTGTAGCTGAAAAGTGCCACTTAAGGCTTAGATCTGAGATACATTAGAAATACTCTCTTGAGGGTCAGCCGGATGGCTGAAAGAGAACGAGGACAATAATCCTATGACCAGCGCCTTTCTACACCACGGCATGCCATCTTTGTAAACTAAGGCTAATCCCTGTGGCAAAGTCAAACATTCCCCAAACAAGGGTACAAACGCAAGGTTAATTTGTGGGGAAGGGGAAGTATGAAAAAGGCTTGGGAAGCAATCCCATCTCTACCTCTTTCGGAGCTTGCCGCCATGCAGGAAAACTGGTATCTGAAAGCAGCTCTCTCATGCCAAGCTGGAAAAGGAGCGTACTAGACGCTCATACCAGCTGCGCTCCTGACACGCTACACGTATGGAAACAGCGTGTGCTCTGCCAGTTGCTTCAGACTGGCAGCAAAGCCGGGAATGAATAGCCGGCACTGTAAACACTGGCCCAATAAAAAGCCACAGTCACTCTCACATGGCATTCCATGTACAAGGAATAACCTTGAGAATGCTTTTAATAAAATGTTCTTTCCAGCATTCAGAACCCCCCCAACCTCCCGTCCTCTTCCCAAGTAGCCAGCTCTGGTTGGTGGGGAGCTAGCATCAAGCAAGCACAACCTCTTCTATCTAGCTGAGTATAAAAAGGAACAACACTTCGAGTCAGGAAACTCACCAAAGAGAAGTTTAACAATTGGTTTAGAAAAAAATCCAGAGACTAGCTTGTGGCTGACCTTGTTTTCAATCATGCAGTGTAAAACGTGATGCCATAAACTGAATTAAAGAAGCATAAAGGTGCATGTTTGGTGGTGCAGGGTTGGTCTAATCTTCAATGAGCATCCCTCGTTGCTCCTCCCTTTGAAAAGCCAGGAGGAAATCTGTGGAGTAGACCTGATCTAAACATGGAATTTTCATTCCATGGGAAATTTTGACATTTCATTTTTTTTATTCCAAAATGGAACAAAAAGTCAAAATTTCCTGAAAAACAAAATTCCTGGAAAGAAAAATAATTTAGGCTCAATCATAACATTTCATTTTCATTTAGACTTTTACATTTTTTTAATTTTTTTAATTTTCCTATTTCCTATTTGTATTTTAAAATTCAGGTTTAATCATGTTAAAATTATCAGTAGAATCCTGAAAAATTAAGTAGATTTCAAAATACAAAGTCAGTTTGGAGAAAAAACCAAAAGGTTCCGTTCTCAGAAGGATCTAATCGAAACATTTTGAGCAGGTTTTTTTAGAACAAAATTTTACTAAAATTTACGTGGTCATGCATACTATATCTAGTTTGGCAAATTGGCATTTTCTGATGGAAAAACATTCCATTGGAACACTTTCTACCAGTTCCACTCTGGAGTATTCCGGCTTTTGAGACGTACTAGCCAGCAGTGGTGGGGACCCGTCCTATGGAGTAACTTATACTTCAGTGTGATGTTATGGGGATCTGTGCTCCCTCAGGAAACGTCTTTCCAGAGTTTATAATCACTGAAGAGTAATGGTAATTTTGGCATGAGGGATTAGGCAGGAAGGATAGTTAAAGTGCTAGCTTGGGATGTGAAAAACAGATTCAGGATCAATTCCCTGCTCTGTCACAGGCTTCTTATGTGGGGAAGTCACTTAACCTCTCTGTACTTAGGTTCTCCATCTGTAAATGGGGATAATAGCACTGGTCTTCTTCGCAGAGGGGTTGTGGAGATAAATAGATGAAACATGGAGAGGTGATCAGATACTGTGGTGCTGGGAAGCATCGAAATACCCAAGATAGCTAGCTGTGTTTAGTCTCTCTATGTTTGCCATGTCTTTTTCTTATGGGTTTGTAAATTAATTTTACAGCTTTTAGCCCCAATATTTATGGGTCCAAAAATGTGCCTCAAAAAGAGCATTATTCAGCATTCCTTAGACACCATTCTCAGCCTCAAAAAACGTTTATTTCATCAGGAAGCAGAAACAATATCATGTGACTTTAGGGGACGAATCACATACCACAAACAGTAAACAGTTGAACAGCTTGTGAACATCCCCAGGGGCTGAAATTTGTTTGCATATGGGGTATTTATTTGTGAATAACAAATACTTCCTTAGAATTCAGGATCATGATGTTTAGCAATGAGTAATAGTGGTATATTTCCTACAGTGGTTACTTACTTTCTTTCTCTTTAACAAAGTTGCTGTTGGACATAATAGACTTTTTTTTCCTTGAGGCATCTCAGAGCCAAAACTTTGGGCTTGCTTATGGAAATAAGTAGGGTAGAAAAGAAATTCCAGAATGAACTTTTCCCTATTTTGCTAATACATCAGGAAACCCCGGGGTGAGAGCTTGTTTTTAAAAATATTACGTTTGGCTGCAAAAGTGCCCACTTATTTCTCCACTGGCTTATGCATTACTAAAACCCATGACTGATGGCAGTTTTCAGAGCCAAAGGATCGTTGTATTTTTTTAATATTTAAACAAAATGGATCTTATCTTAGAAATTAAAAAATCTGTTTCAAAGCTCAGTGCTGAATGAGCTAATGGTAGAGGGTGTGTATGCATATCTAGTTTGCAGGCCAGCAATGAGTGTTCATCAAAGCCATCTGCATTAGTGCTAATGTAATGTTACTGTTTGGAGAGTCTGTGGCCTAGTGGTTAGATCAAAGTGTTCCACGACAGGGGGAAGTAATTCAGAGCAAGCCACTGAATTGCTCTGGGGTCTGGGGCGAGTTACTTAATTTCCTTGTGGCATCGTCAGATGAGCTGAGAGTGAGGCCGATCTCTAGTGCGCATTTCCCCACATGTAGGGTTTCAATTCTTGCTGATGGCAGTTTCCCAATCTGCAGACAGAACAGGAGCCAAATGGGCCGTTGGGAATTGGGATCCATTTTCGCTGTAGATCAGAGAGGAAACGTCTCCCCTAATTCTGGAATAGCGTGAGCATCGGGTAGGTTGCTTTCTACATTTGGTTAATACCTATAAAACTTTGCACTTCTATAGTGTTTTCCATTGGAAGAATTCAACGTGCTTTAAAAGCACAAATTAATCTGGTTCCACAACTGTTGTTATGGAGATAAATTATTACCATCACCATCTCACGGATGGGGAACGGATGCACAGAACAGGTAAGTGATTTACCTGTGCGGTCAAGAGTAAAACCCAAGAATCCTGGGATGGAAGCAGGGCCTGCAGAGCTAAAGACATGAGCAATGAGGACAGTTTGAGGACTGTGTTGAATTACAGATGTGAGTAAAGATACTCACGTGCTTAAGTGTTTCCAGGCTGAAGCCCTTTGGTTGGGAGCTCCATAGCCCAGGAAATACGTCAGTCTGTGCTAACAAACTGCTGTGTACGACAGCCAGGTGAAATTTTTTGGCCAAATTTTTTTTTACAGCAAGGAACACAGATTTAGCCACACCCAAAAGTTTTACAAATTTGTGTTGATTTTTCTGAACTTAAAAAAATTCTGGAAAAAAAATTGAAATGTTAGTTTTTGACATTTTCAAAATGAAATGTTTCAATTTTTGGTTCAAAATGACTTTTTATTTCCAAATTTCCTTTAAAGTTATTAACCCCCCCATGAAAATGTTTAAAAATGGAAAAAACCCAAAAGAAGCCGTTTAGATTTTGTCATAACACAACATTGCATTTGACCCCCAAAATGCCTTTTTTTTGGAGATTTTTCAGCAAAGCAAAAAAGGCTTTATTTGCTCCACTCTACCAGATCCATCACATTCATGGTGCTATCTAAAGTGAGCGGGGGCCATGGGAATTCGCCTAGGGGCTGGTCTTCACTGTCCGCTGGATCAGCGGGTAGCGATCGATCTGTTAGTGATCGATTTCTCGTGTCTGGTGAAGACGCGAGAAATCAATAGCCCGTGGCGCCCCCGTCAACTCCGGAACTCCAGCTTGCCGGAAGGCGCAAGCTGGAGTTGACAGGGGAGCTTGCCGCCGACTGCCGCCGCCGTGGGGACGGCAGGTAAGTCGGCTGCAGATACGCAAACTTCAGCTACGTGATTTACATAGCTGAAGTTGAGTATCTGCAGTCGATCCCCCCACCCCCCCCCTCGTAGTGAAGACCAGCCCTAGGACTAGCAGACGCTTCCATTCCAACGTAACTTCCTAAGCGTGTCTCCAAAGCACCAAACATCAAAGCGTCTCATATCTTGCATTTAGCAAATGTAACACAATGAGCTGGATCAGAATCAAACTGCTGCCATAAAGTCATCAAACATATTTGTGTTACTCCTTGAAAGCCATAACTCACGGTTAGCAAATGCCTCCAGGCTTGTCTTGCGATTTCCACTTCCGCTTCCTGGCTTTGGCCCAATAAAGCAGCAAGTCAGCAGTTTTGTAGAAGTTGGTTGGAATGTACTTTCCCTCTGGCTTGAGCCAATACGATAGAGGCTAAAACCAAAGAGGTTCCGGTTTAAATAATTTGTCCAAGCAAAAGCAAATCCATTCCCAATGGAAATCCCCTGGGCAACAAGGAGCGTGTGTAATGGAAGCCAACGAATGTTTGGCTGACTTCAAACAAGGGAGGAATGTAAGGAATTGCATTACAGAGCAGCTCAAACAAGCAAGGTATTGAGAGACAATGTCATCTAGTGGATTGGACACTGGATAGGGAATCAGGTGATCTGGGTTTGATCTCAATTCTGCTACTGACTCACTGTGCAACCTGGGCAAGTCTCTTCACCTTTCTGAGCCTGGCTGCCTATATTTATGTATCTCGTAAACTCTGCAGGGTATGGACTATTTCTCACTAGGTCTGGCACAGTGGGACTCAGTGTCACCACTTGGTTGGAGTGCCCAGGCATTATTGTAATAAAGACACACACACACACACACACACACACATCGAAGTTGGCCTTTTTTCTGTTCAGGAATAATTTTTGGTGAGACCCAGATCTTTATGGCTCTGTTGTTATCTGTACTTGTTCACAGAACAGGCTCTATTCATAAAGTTGGGCAGTCAGGTTTATCTGCCAACTGTTCCGATCAATAACTCCGCCTGATGTTTTATTATTTGGAATCCAGTGTTCCAGGTGCACAATTAGCCACTTGATGACTGTCTGGTCTGTTCATTCCCTGTGGAGCACCTGGCGCAGGTGGGTCTGTGAGGACTCTGGTGGTGGCGTGTGCCCGGGAGGCAGCTACACTTAGTTGCATGGGGGCACTTGGTTGCAGGTTCAGGCAGGATGTTTTAAAACTGTGCTCCCACGGATCCATCTGGAAGACCAGGTGTGATGGAGGAATCAGATGAGACTCCGGGAGCTGGACTAGATGATCCCTTGAGGTCCTGTCCAGCCTGAACTTTCTATTCCATGAGTCACCAGGGGAAAGTGTGGTGCTTTCTGGGAGATTGGAGCCAGCCCTGGGGTTGATGAGCAGGGACCAGTTGGAGGCTAGTGCACCGGGGCCCTATTGCTGACAGGGACCATTGTGCTGTTATGTGACATAAATGATAAATATAATAATAATAATAGTCCTTAATTAGCTTTGGAGCCAGCTAATTTGGGGACAGTTCCTGGGGTCTGACTCAGGAAACCTCCCGTTCAATTTTGCTGGAGTAAGATCTCAGGAGCTGGCCCTTTGCTATTAGCAAATGACCCCAATTCTTTTGTCCTTACTGCTAGACTCCCCTAAGCCTTCTTGAGTTCATCTGTGTCTCCCTTTCCTTGCGGCCTGCCAGGAAATGGCTGAGCAACCCCCACATAGGCTGGCCCGTTATTTGTTACTAGGAGGACATCACCTCAGGAGTGAATGAGACAGCCTGGTGCTATGAAATAATCAGGACTGTGAGCCCTGTGGTTGGGACCGTGTCCCTGTTGCATGGGACAAGGGTCTGATGTTCACGGTGAGGCCATCTATGTGTTCCCAAACCTCTTTCCTTCCTCTCGCTGCACCCCTTTTTGGCATTACAGCTCAAATCTGGTGGATGTAGACAAAATATGACTTTCGGGGTCATCAAAGGGTTGGATTAGGTCAGGGGTAGGCAAACTACGGCCCGCGGGCCACATTGGGCCCACAGGCCCGTCCTGTCCGGCCCCTGAGCTCCTGGCTGGGGAAGCTAGCTCCTCCCCTCTCCCCCACAGCCTCAACTGTGTAAATTAGCATAGGTCTTACACCAGGTCATACCAGCTATTTAGCCCGGGTTGTTTATCATCATCTATAAGTTTCTGTTCCCCCACAGCACATTGCAGAGAGACGACAGGACGTGCTAAAAGCACATTTGAATTTTAAAACCATGGCTGGTGCCTTATGTTGCCGAAAAACCATCTTGGAGTTTTTACTGGACAAGTCCAATGGAACGCTGCATATTCCACGCATTTCCTGCCGTCCTGGGGGAAGCGCTGGTCAGGGGCGTGGGTGGTGGGAGAATTAGCAAAGGAATGTGCAGGGCTCAATCTGGCGTTTTATTTGCATTTTTGTTCACACCTTTTGTGTGCGAAATTGGGAACGGAATGGTTTTTAATAGAAGCAGCTTACTGTGCTGTTGGCAAGTCCCACAGTATCCCAGCTGGCCTCTTTACAGCTATTGATTAAACAGTAACATTGCCAGGAGTTCTCCATCCGTCACCGCGATGGGAACTCCAATCCTGAAAACGCAATAGCGAAAAAAAAAAAGTCTTTACAATTACAACCTGCAGCTCACAAAGTGAAGAATAAAAAACCGTTGAACACCCTATAAATATTTATTGGCGCAGCAATAAGAGAAGTTTGCTTTTGTGTTAGAAAACTTGAGACTGGATTTGTTGAGGAGTGAGTCAGAGAGAGAGAGACCGTCTCCAGTAAGAGAAAGTGGACTGAAAATGCTTTGTGGCGGTTGGATTGTGATGGGACAAGGTTAGGTGAGAGATTTTACCTTAGTCGCTTCTTTAGTAAAGTGAATTTGATTGGGCTGCTGACACTGAGTAGTGGGAGTGGGCCAGATTCTTCTCTCTGACACCAATGGAATAGACTTCCATGGGGTTTGTGCACACCAGTGGCCTCAGTACACCTGCTGCAGGTTCCCCTGGCTCGCCCACTGACTTCAAGATGAGTTACTTGGGTCCTGCCATGAGAGAACCAGGCCCTGGGAGCACTAGAGGTGGACCTGCCTCAGGCCTAAAGAGGAGAGCTCCCTTTTCACTACTGCGTCCCCTTCTGTTCCAGAGAACAAGCAGCAGCATCGGAAGTCACCTCCCTTCCCTACCCCTCCCTAGTACAGCCTAGCAGAATTGAATCTGTCCAAACTGGGCTGAGCGGTGTGGTACAGACGGAGCTTCCCCTTCTCCCTGGCAGCCCAAAGCATGAGGCTGCAGCTGGCCGATAACCCCCCCTCGGGGAAGAGTTCGCACTGTAACACTTCTTGCTCTCTGCCATTGCAGTAGAGACAGGTCTGTTCAAAGACTGTGCTGTAGAGTACATCCTTGAAGACCCAGTTCCCCACACTCTCTCCTCTCACTTTCAGCCTCTCATTATTTTCGAGTAGCTCTGATGGTCCTCAGAGCAGCCCTAGTCACTCATGCAGTGCCGACCCTCATCCTGCTGGGATATTTATGAAGACAGACGGATTTATTCTTCCCTCCTGAATTCCAAGCAGTGTGGGCCTGCTGGCCATATCTGAGACTTACACGGCACCAAACTGGGCTTGACAGCTCAGGAAGAGGGCCACCCCTTTGGCTTCAGACAAGGAGTAGGATTTGTGGGGGCCAAATTCATGGGTGGGGGGGGGTTTCTCCTCAGAGTGACTCCAGATCTCATACCAAGGTCATTGACACCAGAACCTTGACCTGTCTGCTTAATTCAGGAGAAGACAAGTAATGTGATTGTCATACTGTACTTTGCTTCTTGTCCGCACTATTACAGACTAAAGCCAGTCCCTGCTCTTGCAACCCCACCGTAGTCCAGGGGGTTGAATTCAGTGTGTCTGTCTGTACTGCGGTAGCATCTAGCAAGCCCAGACCAGGATCAGGACTCCACTGTGCTAAGCCCTGTGTAGACAAGTACCAAGGACAACCAGCTCACAGTCTAGTCATGCCACAGGTGGACAAAACAGAGAAGTGAGGTAGGGGCCTGTTGGAGAGGGAAGTAACAAAAGAAACAGTTTGGCCAAAAACTAGAAGTCGCAACCCTAGTCAGGGCCTGGTGGGAATGGCTCTTAGGCAGCACAACACAGTAGGGCTTAAGAAAGGATTTTAAAGTTTTGATGAGGCATTTTCCCTGAGCATTGGGCTTGGCATGTGGGGGCTGACGGCTTGATGTTATTAGCTCGTTCTTACTCTGGTGCCAGTCACTGAAGATGATCAAAGCCGGACAGATCCACTTGACTCATTACTGTTGTCCTTTCTTTTCCACAGGAACCTGATGCCGCGGACTGTAGAGGGGCAGATCACGATGGAGAAAACCCCGAGTTACTTTGTGACCAAGGAGGCCCCGAAACGTATTTACAACATGTCCAGGGACACCAAGCTGATTGTGGTGGTGAGGAACCCGGTCACCAGGGCCATCTCGGACTACACGCAGACACTGTCAAAAAACCCCACCATCCCTAGCTTCCAGGCACTGGCCTTCAAGAACGCCAGCACAGGCCTCATCGACACCACCTGGAGTGCGGTGCGGATTGGCATCTACGCCAAGCACCTGGATAACTGGCTGCAGTACTTCCCCCTTTCGAAATTCCTCTTTGTCAGCGGGGAGAGACTTGTGAGTGACCCGGCTGGGGAGATGGGCCGAGTGCAAGACTTTTTGGGTCTCAAGAGAGTCGTGACGGACAAGCACTTCTATTTCAATGAGACGAAGGGATTCCCTTGCCTGAAGAAGCCTGAAGGAAGCAGCCGGCCCCGCTGTTTGGGGAAGTCCAAAGGGCGGCCTCATCCAAAAATCCACGGGCAGGTGATCCAGCGCCTGCAGGAGTTTTACAGACCTTTCAACATGAAGTTCTATCAGATGACTGGGCAAGACTTTGGGTGGGACTGAGATATTGCCAGGCCATTGGCTTTCTAAGCCACAGTGGGGAGAGGGCAACTACTCCCCTTAGCAGACCTATAGGGCCCTTTGCACGTGGTGTGCCAAGCTGCCCAGGGACGCTAACATAGGTATGTCCAAGGCAAACTTTTGGAAGACACTTCCCATGTTCTAATTTATAACGGACCTGTTCCTGGAGAGAAATGTACACTTACTGAGTCAAGAGAAATATTTAAGAAAGAAAAACAAACAAACAAAAAAACCCCAACCCCAGATCAGATTAAATATTATTCCATATAAATCTTGCTAATCTATATTAACCAGAATGGTTTTCAGATAGTGTGAGAAAGAGTGTGTGTGTGTGTGTGTGTATGTGCGCGTGTGCAGTGAGAACACACTAAGATTCACAATAAAGCTTTGTAAATCAGTTGGCCTCCTAATGCTGCTCTTTCTCTGACCATACTGAGAGTGCTGTAACATTCACAATCGGCCATCCTGATCCTTTTAATTAGGAGAGGAGAGGGCCCCAGACATCAGTACTGTGTTTTGTTCTTGGATGGCTTTCTTGCATAGGGACACTGTAAAGATAACAACTGCAACTAGGTTCGAAGCTGCTTCTACAGCACTGTAGGTCCATTGACTTCAAAGGAGCTAGGTTGGTTTACACCTGCTGTGGCTCTGGCCTGGTATATTAAAAACACTAGTGACTTGTGATAATAACATGTTAGGCGCCCAATCTTGCTCCTCCCATTGGAGTCAATAGAATGTTGACTTTATTGGGGCCAGTAACATGGCCCAGTTTAAAAAAATCTTATTTATCTATTATTTTTTAGGCTATTTGTAATACAGTTAAACCACCCTGAACACGCCTGATCCTGTCTGATCTTGGAACCTAAGCAGGGTCAGGCCTGGCTAGTACTTGGATGGGAGACCTCCTGGGAATACCAGGTGCTGTAGGTTTAACACCTGGCAGTAGGTATAAAATGCCTCCAATGATAGATGGAACGATGCATCGGTTGGAGTATGTATCACTGGTTGTGTCCAGTCTAAGTGGACCCTGCCATAGTGTAGGAATAACACTAAGAAAAACACACTTTTTAGGCTATTTGTGTTTCTTTTTGTCCTTCACTCGTTTGGGCCAGTGAATTTTGGCCCAGATCATCAAAGGCACCCACCTCCCCTCCACGTACCAGATCCTCAAAGGTATGTGGAGGGGAGTTAGGTGCCTTTGAGGATCTGGGCCTTTGTGTTTCTAGTCCATTTCACTTTCCAGCTTTTATGCCTACACCCAGCAAGTTTGGTTTTCGGTTTCCCCTGCTTCAAGAGCACATGGACTCCCTCCTCTTCCCAAAGCTCTTTTTCATTAAAATGTACAAGTAATAAAATAAAGTGCTATGTTTACTAGCATTTTGTAAAAGCCCTTTTTAAAAAGACAATCTGAATTTTGGACCTAAGTCATGTTTGGTGTCCTTAGAAACAGTTACCTGGTTTGATAATTTCTGTCAGATCCACAAAAAACAGGACACAATGATTCTGCAAAAAAATACAAACTGTCTGTGGGTGATTTATTGTTATTTAAAGGCTTGATTCTGACTCAGAAGTCAGTGGGAGTTTTGTCATTGACTTCAGTGAGGGCAGAGTTGTGTTGTAAATGCAAAGGTTAGAATGTTTGCCATTAACTCTCTGAAGTTAATGGCAAAAGTCCCATTGACTTCAATTGGGCAGGATTTTACCCACAGTTCTTGTCTGGCTAAACTGTTTGCATGAAAAATTCTATTCTGGTGTGGTTTCAGGAACATACAATACTGACAACTCGGGGCAAAAAAGAGCAGAAAAACCTCCCGTTCTTAATTGTGACAAAAGTTGCAGCTCTACAAAATTGTTATAAAAATGTACTAGGCCATGTCACAAAATCTGCTTGCTAGCTCTTTTCCCAATGAGAATACCAAATTATTGATACTTTGTCAGTCCAAATATTATTTGGCCTTGTGAGTGGTCAAGTAGCATATGACAAGGTTGGACAAAAGAACTGTAAATTGGCAAAATTTGAAATAAAAAGAAATAGGAATTCTGTCCCTAATAAGCAAAATCATCTGGTTTGGACTATGTGATAGATCCATTTGATCCCAGTACAACATAGTCTCAGTGCTGGATATTCTGTATGGCGTAGGGTTGACTTGCTGTTTCAATGGTCACAAGCCATTGGTTGCAAACCATCCCAGCTGCCTTGTTAACAGGGCTTTGGAGCGGAGCCCAGAGCAGGAGCGCGGAGCAGTGGAGCTGCAGGGTTTTGCCTGAAGCTGGAGCGGAGCCAGAGCAGTGCTCCAAAGCGCTGCTTGTTAAACAAAAGTGTTAAACTCTTTCGTGTAGCCAGTATTTTCCTAGACAAATACAACATAAGCAAAAAGCTTCTATCTACCCTTAGTGTTCCAGTCATTCTCCGGATTGATTTTGCATCTGGCATTTTACATGGGGTGTGTTTAGTTGGATTGCAATACAAGTAATTAAAGCTTCTCCCACTTATTTGCTTTTTCTACAATAAGATGCTCCTCTTTGTTCTTCATCCTCTTCAGTGTGGCATTTCTTATGTATGGGTGGTGCTTAACGCCTCTAAACTCATGGCTAACAGTCAGCGTGTTAGTTTGTTTCAGACAGGAGGCTAATCTGTGTACTGCCTCAACAACCGATGCACAAAAATGGCAGGAATCATTGGCAGGTCTAAGCTGAACACAACTTGGCTATTTCTGTATTGAGAGACACAGAGAGAAACCTGGATGTTTTCTGGTACACCTTGGAAATAGACATGACTTCTAATTTGCATTGTCTTTGCCCTGCTTTGAATTCCTGTCAGTTTCTAAAGCCAGTGTAGCAGCATTGTACCTAGTTAAGATGCTGTGGTGAGTGAAACAACAAACAAAATGTGAATTAATTTTGTGCGGCACTCGAAAGGCTAGATCCCCGCCTGGCATATATCAGAGCAGCTCCATTGGTTTCAGTGGAACTACAGTGATTTCAGGCCAGCTGAGGATACAGTCCTGAAGAGGCAATTGAAGCAGAGAGAGGTTTGGGCTACACGTAAATGGCATCTTCCCCCATTTCCGTTGCTTTTTTCATGAAGAAATTCTACAGCGTCCTATGGTTGGTTTTGTCCGGCTTTGTACAAACAACAGAGGCATCTCTCTCTCCTCCCCTCATGCCCTAGCCCCGCCCCTTTGAAAATTCATGCCAAAAGGAGGCCCCATCCCAGGTGCTGCTGAGGATGCTCAGCCCTCAACAGCAGGTGCCCCTCCCCCAAAGTGTGCAAATTCTACCCAGGCAAGTGGCCTAAGGAAATGGAAGTGCCCTCCCCACCAACCCGCCGGGGGTTGGATGTCAGAGCCGCTGGAGCCTGTTGTCACTTTCGCAGGCAGCACCACATGATGGACTGCACTTTGCTTGTTTAGGTTTTGTTTCCAGGCACGACATTCGACCAAATTATTCCCCACCAAGGGCTTTAAAGTTTCCCAAGTGCCTGTGAAAGCCTGGAAACGCTGATAGTGATCCTATTTCTCAGCTGAGTGGCTACATTCAGCCAGAGCCATATTGATATGCAAAACGTTAAGGGCCCCGGGTCTAAAGATGGTTTCTGTCTGCCTTGTGAAAGGGGGGCAAACTTTTTTAAAGCCTAGGCCTTTCTAAAGCTGCACAATACCATATAGACTATGCCATTTAAAGCATCTGAAGCAACCCAAAATGTATTGAAAGCTTGCTTTGCAGACTCATTAAGACTACTCAATAGGTTCTGGCAAATGCCCTGCCAGGGTTGACCGTAGGGATTAAGACTTTTGAAGTGATACACAAACCCCCTGCTTAAACTAATTGCTGCCCTACAGCTCTTGAGGTCAAGTATTTGTATTCATTGCATTCGAGAAGAGCCACTTGGGGGGCTGTCCAGGTGAAGTCCGCACTTCATTAGGCCAGGACAATAAACTGGAAGTTCCCCATAGGAAGGGGAAAGGTAACCAAGATGGAAATTTCATGGATCTCTCAAAGGAGAATCATTGACTACCAACAAATTTATGCCCACCGCTGCAGGGTTTTTCAATGAAAGAGTTCCGAAATGGAAGAGGGGCTTTGCAATCTAGATACTAACTGCGGGGAGGCAGCCTTGCCAAATGCTTCATTAAGATCTTTGTTGTGCTACCCTAAAATGGCCAGTTCAATTCAAAGGGAATGTAACTTTAATTACATATATCAGTCCTATGTGTACAAATCTCTGGTTGTTTTGGTTCATACACTATGTTGCCATTTTTTGTTACTGTCACCCCCTGGGAGTTACTTTGAAGCCTATTACTTGAATTCTATGAATTTTGTTACAGGTATACTGAAAGAAAAATTGCAAAGGTGACTGAGATCAGAGAAAATCCGTTGACATTTCATTTTCTTTGCCTTCCGCCCTAGCTGTGTTTGCTGGGCAGCAAAATTTCATTCTTGCCTACAACACCGTGAGGATGTATCTTCCATATCCTCCTTTTAAACTTTCACAATGAATTGAACGTTAATAAATAGGCCTGGCTTGTCCTAAAATGATTGTCTTCCTTTTTGGGTAGGGGGACTTACCTCATCAGTCAGGAAAGAAAAGCAGCAACAAGAGGCAGAATTGGCATTCAAGTGATGGTGAATTAGAGAGGAGATTGGGTAGTGAATGCTTTACCTTGTATCACCGGAGCTGCTTGAAATTCAATTTTATCTCCTAAGAGCTCTCCACTGTAACACATTGAAAAACACCACCACAATCTTAGCAAATTGCTGCCATAAGTTAAACTGTTCAAAAGGCAACATTATCCTGTGACAACACTAAACCATTGCACCCAGCATGAGAAATATAACATGCTTCAAACATCCATCAAGTTGTATGGCTAGCACTTCAATTTATGCAGAATCATTAGCCTATGATAACCCTTAAAGCCAGAGGAGTTCCAAACAATTCACGTCTCTTTGCCATCAGTGGACAGTTAATGATGTCTGGTGAAAACCACGATGCAAAGTCTACATTGGGCTGGTAGAATCAAATCCATTGATCGGGCAGTGGTCACTTTTGTGATGCATTGTTGCCCAATTACAAGTGGGTCCCTTTCAGGGACAGAATGGGGAACTCATCCTTTGTTAACACATGCACCTCATGTATATCCTAGAAAAAAATGGCCTTTGTCATCACTTGCTAACGGGCCTAATTAAAAAAAGCAAATTTAGAAAAATTAGGGACCAGATTTCTAAAGACCTCAGCCAGCTTTTTCATTAAGGCAAAACATACCATAGTTCCCATTCCTCCCAATGGGAGCTGATGAGTGCTGAGAGCTTTTGAAAAAACAACCTCTTCATTTTGGGTGTCTAAGTGGGACACTCAATACCCACAATTGGGGACAGATTTTTCTGAGTACTTATGAAAATCTAATCCAAAATGTCTATTCTTTTTTCCCACTGGCCAATTTCACCTAATTTACAATCACTATTAAAAAATTCCTATAAGCCCGTGGGCATCAAACTTGCATTGTGAAAAACCAAAACCCTACAGTCTTTATTTAGACAAAACTCTCCCAGAAGCCACTGGGAGTTTTGCCTCAATAAGAATGCAGCAGCTGGCTCTGGAAATACCATAGTATAGTGTGAAATGTATTTGAACAGCAAAAATTATCAGCTGGATAGTTTGGTTTGGATTGTGTTACGTATCGACCAGTGATATTTTGTTTTTTTCCCTATATGGAAGATACATCTTTGTGTTTATATTTTGTTAATAGAGAGAGCTCTTGGCCTGATATCACTCTCCTTTGCTGGAGTTTTCTGACCACCTGTAAAACTTGTACAAGCAGTCTCCACTGGGATAACAAAGTTGGATAAAAATATGTCAGAATCTGATCTCACACACAAAAAAATAACCACTATATTTTTCTGCACAAGAGCTCTGAAAATAAAGTTATAAAGAAAATGATGCAGGACTATTGTTTGTTTTCATTGGTGTGTTTGCTGTTCTGGACCAGTGTGAAAAATAGACTGGTTATTTTCATAGATTTTCTCCGCTTTTGTCCTTATCTTGAATTTGTAAAAATCCAGATTTTTCAGGTTACTTGGAAGTCAATATTTATTCTCCAGGATGTCTAGTTACAAAGAAACCTGCCCTCGAAACATGAGAGAGAGAGCCTGACATATATCAAACATTTTCTTCCCGCCTGCTGCTGACAGCTGTTAGGTCAAGACATTTCCAAATTAGCATGCAAACGATGGCGTGGATAAGTATGTGGACTTCGGTTTGCTCTGAGGAAGCACTAGCAGGCGTCCTATAGCAAAAACTGTAAGGCCATGCATACGTGATGTAAGAATCATACACCGAGTGAAATTGATTACAGGGAGAGGGAAGGCAAAGCTGAATGTGTTAATGTGTCAAAGCTGCTTTACTGCCAGTCAGGGCCGGCGACAGAAATTTGGGGGCCCCCTACTCTGATCGTTTGGGGCCCCCCCAGCCCAGCTGGCACTTCCCCCCTCCCCCAGCTGACAGCAGCCAGCCCCCCCCCAGCCCAGTTGGCGCTCCCCCCCCCAGCTGACAGCAGCTGGCGGCAGCGCGGGGTCCTGCAGGAGCGCAAGCCGCCCTTGCTGCTCCCCCCCGCGCGCACTTTCTCCCCTGGAATGCGCCGCTGCCGCCGGCCGGGCTCACTGCTCCTGCCGGGGACAAGCGTGCTCGTCCGGAGGAGAGCCGCGCCGGCTCCCCACCCCTTCCCCGCTCTCCAGGCCCGGCGACAAGGGGGGATGGCTATGGGTACTGCTGTGTACCGGGGCCCCCCTAAAGTCCGGGGCCCGGTACAGCTCTACCCGTAGTACCACCCTGTCGCCGGCCCTGCTGCCAGTGAATTCTGGTCATGTGACTCTACAGTGACCTGAAACAAGTAATTTTGTGCCTAATGCATCCTTAGTAATTTTGTTTACATAGATGAAAATAATGGTGACTGTTTTCCTGTCACCTCCCAGGGCTTTGGAAATTGCACCTTGCCAGGATTATTCTGTTTGATGAGCTCTAGGAAGGAAAAAAATTGTACCAGAGACTCCTGCAGCATATAAATAAGACATTGTCGTATTCTACACACATTTCCCTCAGCCCTCTTCCACTGCCCCCACCCCCACAAGTTTTCTACAGGGATTCTGACTATTTAAACATTTTTGGTAAAGTGTCAGTTATATTCAGACTTTCTGGCAGGGTCACCCAGTGATCATATGACCTTGTCAGTCACAGATCTCCCTGGCTTTCTTGTCATGTGACCCTGTCAAGTATTTGGACAGAGGGCAGCGTTCACTGTCAGCTGAGATTAACTTGCGCGGAGAAAGTTACACATATTGATAAAAATGTTTGCATCCTGAGACGATCACAATCTATATCTGAGGTCCTATTTGATGACATTTTCTCTGGTTCAGCTGAATCCATTAGTCCAGAAGTTTGTTATGGAGTCTGCTCATGAAAATGACCCTATTTGTGAGCTGACTACACTTTGGTCAGGTGACCCTTTAATAATTATAAGCAAGGCCCATTTGCCGTGAAGAACACTTGGCTAGAAATAAAGAATTTTATGCACAAAGGATACCCCTCTCTACAAAACTCACATTTCATGGCGTGATCTGGCCTTCTTCAATGTCACATGCTACCAGGATCTGCATACATCAAATACCAGAAGGATGCCTTGATTGTCTTTCTGCTTTGAAGTGGTGTTGAGCATGCCTGACTCATGGTGTCTGCAAATGTTGATTACAGCCAGCCTATTGAGGAGGGAGTGGAAGCGTGGAATGGTGCTCAGGGAGTTGGTCAGCATGGCCGGTGCAGGAAACAGTGCTTATTTATAATCTAGCTATGGTCACCAACAGGAAGGTGGTTCATCACCACATTTTGCAGCGTGCACCTGATTGGTAGCGCCACCATCACACCGGGTAAAGGATCAGTCCTCCATTCAATGGGGCACAGTCTGTGCAGTGACACAGACACAAAGCTTTCTGAAAAAAGACATTTTTCCCTAGGAAAAAAATTCAGCAGGAAAATTGTCATTTGAAATTTTTCAGGAGAATTTTTTGAAGGGAAATTTTCATAGGATTTTGATTCAAATAAAAATTTTAATTTCAAACTGAGATTTTTCTTTGTGGGTAAGATTTTGAAAACTGACCTTTTATTTTAAAAAAATTGGATTCCCCTCTCCTTTCTCGCACCCCCCCCCCCAACTTTTTTTGGCCACTGAATGTGCCAGATAGAATGATGAGTTGATTTTCTTTCCACTTTTTTCACACTGTAAATATTCAGAACTTCTCCAACTTCAGAAAGTTTCAGTTTCTATTGCATTTGGTGAATCCCTCCCCCCCCCCCCACCAAAAGGGAGGAAAACAGCAAGGGAAAGGCAGAAAAATCTGACATTTTGAAAAATTTCCTTTTTCAAAAACCAAAATTGAAATGTCAATATGAAATGAGATCATTTAATTGTTCAATTTCCTGCACAAGAAAAGGAAAAATAACTTCAATCATAAATGATATTTTGCCATGAAAAAAGGTATTTTCAAAGCAAACTCACTTTGATACTGAAAGTTTTCAGTCAAAATCTTGTAGCTGGCTGTAGCTATTTTTATCAATGTGTCTCAACTCTCTTTACAAAGCCAGGTGATCAGCATCATCTTATAGTTGATATAGAAGAGGCACAGAGAAGGTTGAGTAATCTGAGGGAGTCGCAGAGTGGAGGATTGAACCCAGGTCTTTCTACAGATCAGAGAACAGCCTGACATTAAGCTAGGACACCAAAGTGCCGCCACGCTAAGGTTTTGGTGGAGGCTGCTTAGAGTACATCTATAAAAATCATTGCATCACAGAGACATGAAGGGACATAACTATTACAAAACCACCAGGCTTCAAGCTTGAGAAAGCCCATGGTGTCTTCCACCCATTTTCCTGGCCTTTACAAAGATGGGACTTCAGCCCATTTCGAGTAACTATTTCCTCTGCGATCACTTGGTTTCCAACGTGGGCTCACCTCACCAGCTTTTCCCAGCTATGCTTTTCTGGTTACTGGCTCTTTAAATTTGAGAAAGCCAGCAGCTGCAGCCCTAGGACAGCCATTTTGTATCTAGTTGTGCCAGACTACCCATCACTGCTGGTAAGTACTCTGGGCTCCTATACCTATGACATGTCCCTCTGATGTTCCCCTCTTCCTGAGCAGATGGAATATCCCCCTAGGGACGTCAGAAAACAGTTCTGAACCATACAATCAGTGGGGGCAGTGGAACAGGCTGCTGGGGAGATGTGACCAGGGATGGGTCCATCCTTGAATACAGTCAAGAAATGAGATTTTAAAAAATGAGTGGGAATGATGTGAAGACGGGAGCTAAAAATGCAAAAGGGGGGCAGGATGTGTGGCCCTGGAAATTTCTGGCTCTGATGATTTATGCTGACTGGTTCATACAACCATGTGAAAGAGTTGGGGATTTCAACAGGGTGAAATTAACACCTGTGCGGGGCTGCAGCAGCATGAAACCTAGCTTCCACTTCAAACCAGGCCACAGGTGAGACTTGAGCAGTGCATAAGTCCCATGCCAGGTCATGAGCAGTGGGAATTGAACCTTGGGAGTCTGGAGCAAATATGTGAGCTTCTAGTGCCTTGACTCCGAAAATCCAGCTTTCTCAGCTAAAGAGAGACTCATCAACCACCTTTATGTGGGCCACCTGCCACTACAGGGAGACAGGTGTCACACCGAATGGGGGTGGGTTACATCTGCATGGGTCAATTTCATTTGGAAAGAGCAGGAGAGGAGAAAATTAGGGTTACCAATGTACATGTCACATGCAGAGTGGGCAGCAGTGACCCCTGTGTGCCTGTGGTTTGGCTGTGGTAGCCCCATGGGCTGCCAAAATCCATTTCATTTGTCTGGTCAGGGATTCTGGAGTGAATTCCACCCCCACCGCTTTGGTTATTTGAATGGAAATAAAGAGTCCTGTGGCACCTTAAAGACTAACTAAAGTATTGAAGTATTGGCCACTGCTTGCATCTGACAAAGTGGGTATTAGCCCACGAAAGCTGATGCTTCAATACTTTAGTTAGTCTTTAAGGTGCCACAGGACTATTTGTTACCTCTGCTATTCCAGACTAACACAGCTACCTCTCTGATTCTTGAATGGAAATGAAACCTGAGCACTAGAAGAGAGTCTGTTTGCATGGTGATACTTGGTGTGGAATTATCCCATTTCAGGTAGAGCTGGCTGGGAATTTTTTGACCGAAAAATGACAATTTGTAGAAATGGAAACTTTTCATAGAAATGTATTGGTTTCTAGGAAAAATTTTGTTGGGAAGGTTTCTTAGGTCCAGGATGAAATTTATGGTGAAATTTCTTAGGGCACTCATTGGGATGTGGGGAGGCCAGCTTCAACTCCCTGTTCTGCTTGATTAGGAGCAGGGATTCAAACATCCTACATCCCAAGTGACTGATCTAACCACCACGCGATTGAGTCAATTTCTGCTGTAGTGTCACTCTCTCCTTTTGGAGCTGTTCCACGCTGTATAATGGACAATGGTTAGGGTGCTCAGCTGGGAGGTGGGAGACCCAGTTTCCTAATCCAAATCAGGCTTGTTCAAATTAAGTGAGAAGATGACTAGTACAGAAATCACCCTTTGACAAGATCTCTTCTATTGCAGCCCTTTGGGAATTCGGAATTGCCACTGGCGAGGGATTTTCAATGAACCATACTTAACAAAAATTGCATTTCCCCTCCCCTGCAATGCAGGCAAAACACTTTTGCTTTGCTACCATTTGGTTACAAACCCTATTTCAGTGGGCTATACTAGTTCAGAGAGAATCAATATGGTAACATACCATTACTTTCATCATATAACTCCCGAAACAAGAACTAACTCCCATTATAAGCCACTTATTTTTCAAACCCTGTCTCTAATTTCCCCCTGCGCTTGTACTATACCATTATGCCATTTTGCGCAATTTAACTAGATGCAGACTTCTATCTTTCCAATACGCTGCACTTTTCCATGGGACGAGAGCCTCAATAAGACTTGTTGCTGAGCTATATTTAAGGATGAAATGTATATCAAATCTTATTGTACAAAGAGACACTTTTGTACAAAATATGATTTGTAATTAAAAGTCATGAACTCGGTTTGCTGTGATTTATTGTCTGCGGGATAAGGTCATGGAGCATGGGTCTCTCAATGGCTATTAGCCAAGATGATCAGGGACACAACTCCATGCTCTGGGTGTCCCTAAACCTCCAACTGCCAGAAGCTGAGACTGGACTACAGGGGATGGATCACTTGATAATTGTTGTGTTCTGTTCATTCCCTATGACGTATCTGGCACTGGCCATTATCGGAAGACATACTGAGCCAGATAGACCATTGGCCTGACCCAGTATGGCCATTCTGACGTTCTTAAGAGTATACTGGTAAATCCCCAAACTTTCACCATTGATTATTTGTCCAACAATGTGTATCAGAATTTTAATTATTTTCTATTAATTATTTGCCGTTCTGTTTAAAATGTGTCAGTCTTCCAATCAGGGAGTAGAAGCACTACCATGTGACTTAGCTGACCAGAAGAAGCTGGTGAATCTCAAATACTTAATGGAATGAAGGCCTTGAACCAAGGCATTGGACTGGATCCCAATAGAATTGTGGGTTGAAATCCTGACTCTGCCACAGACTTTGTGTGTGACCTTGGGCAAGTCACTTAATTTCTCTGGGTTTCAATCTCTTATCTTTAAAATGGGGATAACAGTATTTCCTTTGTGTTGTCGGTCTGGATTGTAAGCTCCTCCAGGCAGGTACGGTTCCTTACTAAACATGTGTACGGTGCAGCCCCAGTCATGGGTAGGGCCTCTAGGTGCAGCCATAGCTGAAGTGAATGGCACATGCAGTGCTTAATTTGTAAAGAAAGAGATGCCAGAGCTCAAGCAATAACAATGGTGTCCTCTGCATAGCATGACCTTGCATGTACCATCCATGTGAGGTCACACCCTGCACCCCACTGACCGAAGAGGTACTGGGGCTGAACCCTGGCACAAAATAAGCTCTAACTTTATGAATAATGCAAAGACTGGAAACAGCTGAGTGATCTACAAATGGTACTGGGATCACTGAGCAGCACCTTCCTTCATCCGCAGTCCCATTGAAATAAATAAGACGCTACCTGCTCACTAAGTTTCTGTACAGCCTGAGCAAAGGTATGAGAACTGGGCTCTATGTTTGCAGATTGCTAAATCTGTTCTCAAACGTTTCATGGAGAGAAGAAAGGGCTAACCTGACAATGGCTATTGTTTCACAAGAAATCATTCCATCTGCTGCGCATTGTCAGCACTAGGGATCTGACGCAGATTATTCCTTGATGTGACTCAGTTCACGGCAGGGATGAATGTAACATTTGGTTGACCCAACAGCCTCTTGTAGTGAAGAGCTGTCCCCGATGAAACCAAATGAAAAATAAAATGGTAATGTCAGCTGCAGATTATTTGCCTCCTATCATCAGGTACTTCCCTGAAAGACTCCTTTAAGGAAGAAATTACATCCATGACATTCCCCTTCAAAAGATGTAACAATCCTCACAATGACTGGGCAGAATGCAAGATGACAGCATAGAGAACAGTTACATTCCTGGGGAGAAAAATGTTGTTGCCTTTTGGGGAGTTTTCTTTCTTTTCACTGACATTTGATGCAAAGTCTTCATGGCTTTGAGCATGGTTCTTGAACTGCAGAAAGCCAAAATAGCTTTGCATCATTCAGCCCAGCCGAGTTCTGCATTTTATGTTCTGGTTTCAATCTCCGTGTAATCCCAATACATAGAATAAACTCATGCCATATTCCTCAGTCGTCAAGAAAATGCCCATGCCAAAGGAGAGAGTGTTGTAATTGTATCCACATGCCAATGGGCTGGCTCCAAGTCATCTAAAGTGAAGTCTGGTCTACACATGTGCATACAAACATCATCAGGCATTGCCGGTTTATGCAAGTATGTAAACGAGAGGGAAACCAGATACACTCAGACTATTTTCTAATTTTCCAATCAGTTCAGATACTTTGGTTTAATATCTGCCTTAATTATTATTTACAAGGCTATTGGTTACCCAGAGTGAGAGTGAAGCAAATATGATATTTGACTAATTTAGCTTCTAGTTCAGTTTGCTAACTGTCTGCAAGAAATCTATTGTTTCCTTGAAGGCATTTGCTTTTTGAAATTGTTTGCCCAATAATGTCAGCAGATAATTCTTATTCTGTAATTTGTGAGCAATCTGCCGTGATTATTTACTATTTGAAATCTGATCTGTGTTGTTCACACCGGTCACAGTGTTTCTGTTTCCTGACTGGATGATCATAGCTTCTGAATTGTGTTTCAGGGGACACAGATAAATTCACTTCCCACCAGTATGCTCCAACTGTCCTTTAACATTCACGGTTTCTGCAAACATTTATCCCAGTAAACTCAGTGGTTAAAAGTGAATGCAAAAGAGGGGCAAATACATTCAAAGTGCATTCATTCAATTAAAAATTCAAACATTTATGAAATTTTTTCAGCAGCATGCACCAAGGACTCCCCAGAATACTTGTTTTGGCTTCCATAGTGATTAAAAAAGGCCCCACAAACTAAGTCTCAACTGAGCAGACATGCATTCTTCGGTCCGCCTCCAGAGGCAGGAGGTTCCATAAATGAAGAGCATCACCCAGCACCTTTTAGTTGCCATCCAGAATTCTGACAGGTGACCAGGCTTAACGTAGCAATCAGCCAGGTACAGTCAATGGTGAGCATTCTGCAGGCACTCACTGAGCCAAGAACAAAGCCATATAAAGGCCTCACTCCTGCTGCCACAGAAGTCAACAGCAAAACGCGCTTTTCCTTCTACCAGAGCAGGCTTGGGCCAAAGTGTCTTATCCACAGCGAGAACATTGAAGACAAGAGGCTGTCTGGCATGAAGCTAGTTGAGGGCTTTCAAGACCTGCAAGACTGCATGGGGAAATGGGATGGTTTAGTTCCTATCACCCAAAGGCAGCACCATCCGTTTTTTGCTGACCAGCCTTTCAATTAGCCCCCTCCAGCTCTAACATAGCTTATTTAGCTTCCCCTATGAGAGAAGAAGGCATGTGCCAGAACAGACCATATGGTGCTGAGCTAACGAGACACTGCCTGGAGATATGACGAAGATGAAAGTGGGTGTGCTTCATAACGACATTAATGAGTACCTTGGATGACATGGTCAAATGAATGGGAACATCAAGGTTTCTGACTTTGGCCTCCGGAACCTACGCAAGTTCATCAAAAGGAATTGGAGGGCAACAGACAACCCATAATCACACCATGGGGAACAGCAGTTGAAAGCAATTCTGTTTCTTCTGCACTGGGGGGGGGGGGTTGTTAAAAATGCCTCCATGATCCATGCTGCCGTGTCCCAAACACAGAATAAGATGACCCCCTGCACGCCCATCCAGCTCATTAAGGATCCTCAGTAAGGCACAGGAAATGAATGTATCCTCAGCACATGTATGTTAATCATGGCCAGATCTGCCTATAATGGGGCCGGGAGGAAGCGGATGAATATTAAAAAGAATAGGAGCGAGAAGAGGACCCTAGGGGCCCTCCCAAATCAATAAGGAAAGGGCTAGGTCAGAGAAGCAGCAACCCAGTACAACTCAATCCAGTGTTACCAACAGCAGGGAGACCAGGGGACCTGAGGAAAATGGCGGGGGTACTAGAATGTCTGTTCGCAGCTGGAACAATTCTCCAGGGTCTCATTGCATTGAAACATATAAGGCTTTTCATTAGGCTCAGAGGGTCAGATCCTCGGTATAGCTGCAGCAATGGAGTGATTCTGGTTTACACTAGCTAAGGATCTGACTCTAGGGCCTTGTCTCCACTAGCCTGTTTTTTCCCCTAAAATTTTTCCACTGCTGCAGCACCACCAGAGGGAGGAAAGATCGGAATGCTGGAGTGTAGATATGGCACAGACATCCTTAGCACCATGGTATTTAAATCTGCTACCTGGCCAGAGAGAAACACAGGATGGGGTTCCAGAAAATCCACCTCTTGAGCCAGCTGCTCAAATGCCAAGGAAGTGCTCAGCTCCTGGAACATGGATACAAATCACCTGTGCAACCATTGTTTCCACCTCAGGCTAACCTGAAGGCCTGACTCCCTGCTCAAGGTGATGTTAGATGTTTCCACAGCTCATGTTCATCACTGTCTTTTCCGATCACTTAGTAAGAAAGCATGATGTTGAATCAGCTGATGGTCCTCAGGCTATTGGAAGGCATGGGGATGGATTTCAGAGTAGTGGAGAAGTAGCTATGCTATGCTTGCAGGGTCATTTGCAGATTTTGGTGGTAATACTAAAGCTGCTATCGACAGGTTTTTCCAAGCAATGCAGGGAGAGCATCAAGAGGTGATATGGCCACAGAATAACAGCACTGACTTCTGCAGCTGTCCAGCTTACAGTTTATTAATCCGCAGGTGATTTTTCATGGTGACTGCAAGAGACAAGTCAGCGTTCTCAAGCCCATACTATGGAAGGTGTTCTAGCTATCGCTGTTCCCACCAATCTTATTACTGGAGCAATGTCTTCGGGGACACTTCCAGGAGCTGACTGCTCAGGCATAGCAGAACTGAGAAGCCATTGGCGTGAGGATAAATCCCCAGAACTAGCCATTTTTAGTGGCTAGCCTAACTTCCCCACATCTGAAAGCAAATGGTCAACTCAGCTGTCTTGCACCTTTTCTGTTCCCCAACCAGCTCCTTGACCCCCGCTTTGGCAAGTCCATGCAGAAGACTGTTATGTCTGGGAATGAGCTGGTGCAACATAATCAACAACGTTTCAGAGCGTGACATTAGCTGCATCAGCTCGCTCATCAACGTGGGGTGGGACACAGACCGTGTAGAAGGCCTGTTAAAAACTGATACACAGCGTGGTGGGAAAGGAGATACAAAGGCATTATCTCTGCAAGCATAGAGTGGAAGATAGCCATCAGTGGAAGGGCCCTCAAAATAATCCGCGTATCTCTGAGAGACTTGTGTGTAAGAGACTGTCTCATCAAGGAGTGACTAAGGGACTTTACCTGTTGACTATGTAGAATCCTCTGTTGTTTCCCTCAGCCTGGCCATAAAGAAAGCAATTTCCATATATGGAGTCTTGCCTTTCACAAGCACTAATTTTGCCTGCTAACAAAAGGAGGGATTGAAGGCCTTTTCTCTTCCTGCCCCTGAATAGTTTGGTTTTTGTGTTGAGACTTTAAAGCCCCCTTGATAAGGCGCTCCCTGTTTGGGGAAGTGAAGCTTTTATTCTGGTGCCTGTAATTTTAGACGTGACGGCACTGCCGGAGTTGAAAGGGTTCGGCTCCATTATCTGTCTCGATTTCACAAAGGCAACATAAAGAAGGAGAAACAAAAAAGGCCCAAAACAGTGCCCACTGTAGGCTGAAAGATTTGTTCTTCACTCCTCAATATCAGCACAATAATAAAGCCTCGCTCTTTTCATCAGTAGCTCAAAGTGTTTTACAAAGGTGGTCAGTATCATTAGCTCCATTTTACAGATGGGGAAACTGAGGCACATAGACTTACCCAAGGTCTTCCAACAGCAAAGCTCAAAATAGACTCCAGACCTCCTGAGTCTCAGTATAGTGCCCTATTGCTCTGCAGAACACCCATGGCCACTTGGCAATTTATACGAACAGCAGGGACAAAACCCAGATCCTCCCACTCCAAAAACCCATGCCTCCACCAGTTCAGCTACAGGAGAAGTCTCCTTTAATGTATAGCAATATAGGGTACATGGTACATAGTGGAGTGGCTCTGATTCCATCCAGTAGATGGCAGTGATACACTATCCAGATCATTACAACATACAAGCCATAGAAATGTAGTGAACCCCGCACTTCCCTTACAGTCATTTCATTGGCATCATTAGTTGCTTAGATGGTTTCTTCTTGGTTTACTGCAGTTCTGTTATGTCCCATGTGGTTGTAGATCTACCCTGGGATCTCAGGCTCACTAAAGACACTGTGGGGTGACCTTGGGCCAGTCATGTAATCTCATCATGCCTCAGTTCCCCATCTGTAACCAGCGGATAATAATCCTTCCTTTCTCCCCTCCTGTCCCTAGTCAGATAGTAACCTCAGGGGACATCCAGACAGTGGGGGGAAAAACCCCAAAGCCCAAGATGGCAAGTCTCACAGCCCCAGTCAACACACATAGCTGGGATGCTGCCTAAAGAAACCACATGTGAACGAGAAGAGGGCAAGAATTTGTTCCCCCCATTTCAGCTATGAATGAAAACGTGGCCGCAAAGCGTCAGCATTTCAGATCAACCTCTCCCAGCTGTGTGCCTCCTCCCAATGCACTGAGGACAGAGAGAGAGAAAAGGACTAGGAATGATGGGTAGCATGCGGGTTGGGGGGTCTGGGAGAATGGTCTGGTTAAGATAGGAAAGAATTGTACGGAACAGTCAGCCTTCAAATAGGGGGTCTGTGAAGCGATTTCCCAGCTGGTTCACATTGCTTTGTCATATTGGAATGGTTTAGACGCAACGCTTTCCTGAAATTATTCTTTTCCTGTTTAGTCACATGCTTAAGTGACAGCAGCCTGCCCACCCACCTCCCAACCCCCATATGCTACCTGCCTGGGAAAGAAGGGATAGGACCGTCGAACCATTTCAAGGTGGAGAGGAACAAGAAAGGAAGCCAAGAAGAAAAACACTTAGGACAATAGCAGAAGTCTCTTTTTTCAGGCCACGAGATACAAAGCCCAGATATTATTCTATGTCGAATGTGCTGCCTCAGTCCCACTCCTGAAAGCAACGGACTCGACTGTCTGCAAAGCAACACATTGTCTTAATTTCCACCAGACATTGTGCTGGCCTCGCATTGGATGCAGAAACGACTTCCTTTTTCAGGAGCTCATTCAGAAAGCATGCGTGGGGGTGGAGGGTGCCAACAGCACATTGTGTGACGTTGCTGAAATCATCTTTTGGATTCCAAACATTTCCCCCTCACATCCTCCAAGCTGGGGGCCGAGTCTTGCTGGAGAAGCCAAATCGCCAACGGACTGTCTAAACGGTAGCCTGGCATGTCTTCTTCAAGAGCCACCAGTGTCTGCGAGAAGCTGTGAATAACCCTGAAGCTGAATCGCGCTTTGGTTAGGCGTGGCATGACAGGAAGGGTTTGCTGAGATCTGGGGACAGCCAACTCAGGCTGAGACTGAAGCAAACCTGGCCCCTGAGGCACCAGTGAATGTGGGTCATCTACATTTTGGGTGGGAGTCAGGTGAAGTTCAGCACATCTGCTTGGTTTTGACCTGAAACCAGACAAATCCCCTCCCCACAGCTGAATTTTGCTTTGCATTCTATGGTCCCTTGAAACCCAAATACACAAGTGGAACTCAGGGATAGTAACCTCCCCGAGAGACAAATGAATAAGACCTTTCCGTGGCCTACCCCTGAAATGAACCACGGGGCCTCCATTAAGCACTCAGAATTCAACTCCCGCTCAACCACTGCAGACAGCCAAATCTGGGAGAGGCGTGACTCTTGCCCTGGTGGGAATGGCTGCCACTCCCCTGACATCAGTGGGTTTGTAGGCCACACCGCAAAACTCCATTTATACTGAAGGAGACTCAACGGCTCCAGTTGTTTCCATACACTGATGGCGTGAGCAGAGCAGCCAGGCGAGCGAAGCCGCTGCTCAGAAAGAAGCCCTTCTGTGGAGCTGAGAAATGACCCGTGGCCGTGGGTGAGTTTGTGGGTGGGTGAGGCCGAAATCACAAAATAGTTATTTCCACAGCTGCCCACGTGCACTATAATAGCTACTAGTGATGTACCTTGTTTATAGTGAACAAGCAGCAGGTGGACCCAGGAGATAGAGCCACTACCGGCGCTGGCGGCTTCTGGCCCACACGCACGTGGGGCAAGAGACTGGGCAGGGGCAAGGACGCAGGTTCCATCCTTGCCCCCTGCAATTCCCTAGCAGCCCCGGCTTAATGGCTACGAACACATGGTGGCCTCACCACGCAGCGGTTACCATGGCAACGCCCTCACAAAGTGACTCCAGGGCCTGGCAAATTGCCCTGGCAACCAGGCAGCTTCCTGAGGCACGCCTCGCGATAGTCCTCCTTCCTGAGGCACTCCTCGCGATAGTCCTCCTTCCTGAGGCACTCCTCGCGATAGTCCTCCTTCCTGAGGCACGCCTCGCGATAGTCCTCCTTCCTGAGGCACTCCTCGCGATAGTCCTCCTTCCTGAGGCACTCCTCGCGATAGTCCTCCATCTTCCTGGGGTTGCGTTTCGCTGCCAGGGCGAGCTAGTTTGTGGCATTTACGTCAAATCCCAGATTGGCCTGAAATCGACATACATTGATCAGGGGAGCAAAAAAGAATATGCAATGTGTCTCTGTAGTAGCTTTTGGGAATTCTTCGTTAGGCTGGGCCTTGCTCTCCACGGCTGACGAGCCACCCCAGAAATGACCCCATGTGAGCATTTTTCATGGTACCTCTGATTCCAACATGGCAGCCCTTACAGAGTAGCCAGTAGTCCATGCGAGTTAGCCTGGGAGCAAGAGATGGAGAGACCTCCCAGTTTGTTTGTGTCCAGAAGCCTCAGTAACGAAATCCCTTTTAAAATATCCATTACGACCTGTGCCCAGCGGGGCTGGAACAATTTATATAGTGGGGGTGCTGAGAGCCATTGAACCAAACTGTTAACCCTGGGTATGATAGAAACCATGTCAAGTCGGGGGGTAAGACAGCACCCCTACTTCCAGCACTTATGCCCGTGCCTGTCTCTTTCTACCATGAGATACTAGAAACTTGGCATGGGCAGTTCGGAGCCGAGCCCTGGCAGACAAGTCACCCATTCCATTTTCTTGAGGCCAACAGAGACTGCTGATGCCACAGAAACATAAGAGACAGCTACGTGCTCCCCACCACAACTGTCAGCAGCGTCTATGAAAAGAGGTTTCTTTCCTCTACCTTCTGACGTGTTGCCTTGCTTTGGGCCAGTGCACTGATCTGGTAAGGCTTGTTCCTGGACAGCCAGACGTAGAAGCACAGAAAAACCAAGGGAGCTATATCTCTCTATATAAAAGTCAAATGGTGTATGCATGTATGCGTGCGTGTATGTATGCGTGTATGTACGTGCACTTACTCCTTCCACACCGTTTGAGCTAGAGACTTGAAAGTTGGTACAGTTATAGGTCTTAGGGTCCGAATCAGGGTAAGAGTCGAAAATTTTTCAAATCTCACCTCTGACGCCCCCCAGGGGTGAAATTATTTAAAGGCCAATCACATCAGCTGGGCAGCTGCTGTTCTCTGTGACATAGTTATGATGTCATAATACCCCCCCTCCAATGGACCCTGCACTCGCTCAGCTGTCTGCCCCCTCCCCCTCCAACGGACCCCGCACTTGCTCAGCTCTCTGCCCCCTCCCCCCTCCAACGGACCCCACACTTGCTCAGCTCTCTGCCCCCTCCCCACCTCCGACGGACCCAAGTTGGGTTTGGTCGGAGAGTAAGTGAGGTGGGGGTGTCGGGTTTGGTCGGGGGTGAAGTGGGGGTGTCGGGTTTGGTCGGGGGGTAAGTGAGCAACGCCGGGTATTTTCGCTAGTATAATATATATAGGCTGACCATATTTCCTTGAGACAAAAACGGGACATTGGAATGGCAAAAACGGGACGGGGCTGGGGGGGGTCTCACCAGATGAAGTCGGTGCAGTGGCTGCAGAACCTGGGCTGGGGGGTGGTTGGGGGCTCTGGGGGGCTCTAGGGGGGTTCTGGGCAGTTTGGGGGGGCTCTAGAGCCCAGGGGGTCTCACCAGATGAAGTTGGTGCAGTGGCTGGAGAACATGGGCTGAGGGGCGCTGTCAGAGCTCATGGGGGGTCTCACCAGATGAAGTCGGTGCAGTGGCTGCAGAACGTGGGCTGCTTGAACAAGTGCGCGGTGACTTTGTGGCTCTTGACCACGTGGATCACCTTCTGGTGCAGCGCCCCCTTGCGGCAGAACAGCGGCTTGGCCAGGCACTCCAGCTGGGTGGGCGAGGTGACCAGCGCCATGGCCCCACCTGGGCCCCCCAGCGCCGGACGGGGGGGGAGGCAGAGGGGGGACTGGGGGGGATGGATGGAGGAATAAGCAGAACAGAGATGGGGGGATGGGGGATGAAGAGGATGGAGGGAGAGAGAGAAGGGGGGATGAGGGATTAAGAGGATGGAGGGGACGGAGGGAGAGAAGGCAGGAAGGTGAGAAGGGAGAGGATGGATGGATGAGAGAAGAGATGGGGATAGGGAGCAGGGGGGATGGAGGAGGCAAGGGACAGAGAGAAGGAGGGATGGAGAGAAGGGAGATGGAAGAGGAAGCAGTGGATGGAGGGAGAGAGAGAAGGGAGGAAGGAAGGGATGGAGGAATGGAGAAGGGGATAGAGAGAAGGGATGGAGGGAGCGAGAGGAGGCAGCGGATGGAGGGAGAGAGCAGGGAGGAAGGGAGGGATGGAGAAGGGGGATGGAGAGAAGGGAGGGATGGAGAGAAGGAGGGAAGAAGGAGGAATAGAGAGAAGAGGAGGCAGCGGGCGGTGGGCTGAAGCCGACGGCAGAGCGGAGCTGTCCAGAGCCGCAGCCGGGGGCCGAGCGCGCCGGCGGGGGGGCTACCGGCCGGAAGTTTTATGAGACATAATCTGAAAAGCTGCCGAATTTTTTTAAAAAAACAAACAAACAAAAAAAAACACGCTAGGGACCCCCCTGCGCCCCAGTCTCCGCCACGGGCGGGCTGCCAAGTGCGCCACGTCCCCAGTCCCCGCCACGGGCCGGCTGCCGGGTGCGACCCGGCCCCCAGCCCACGCTGTGGGCGGGCTGTCGGCTGAGCCCCGGCCCCGGTCCCCGCTGGCAGCCGGGGCTCGGGGCTTGAGCCGCCGCCCGGGGATCCAGCTGCTGTGCTCCTTGGGGCTTGGGGCACCAACCCCCGCCTGGGGCTCCAGCCGCCGCCCAGGGAGCGTGGCTCAAGTCGCCGCTCGGGGATCCAGCCGCTGCGCTCCCCGGGGCTCGGGGCTCGAGCCGCCGCCCGGGGATCCAGCCGCTGTGCTCCTCAGGGCTCGGGGCACCAACCCCCGCCCGGGGCTTCAGCCGCTGCTCAGGGAGCGCGGCTCAAGCCGCCGCCTTGGGATCCAGCCACCGCGCTCCCCGGGGCTCGGGGCTCGGGCCGGTCCCCAGGGATCCCGCAGCAGGGAGTTGCTGCGGTGAGGGCTTGCGACCCCCACAAAAGTGGCCCGCGACCCCTCCAGGGGTCACAACCCCCACTTTGAGAACCCCTGCCCTAGAAAGCAGCTTGCAAAGAGGGACCTACCCAAAAAACGGGACAAAATTGATATTTTTGTTAAAAAGACGGGACGGTCCAGAAATATGAAAAAAACGGGACTGTCCTGTTCAAAACGGTATGTATGGTCAGCCTAAATATATATATCATGTTGGCTACATACTGTCACATTGGGACTGCAAGATGGATGACCCATATTGTCAGTGTGGTTCATAAGGACCTGTGTGGGCTTCCCCAGCTCATAGGGAGGGATCCTGCTTTGCTGACAGCCTGGCTTTTCTTTAGGTAACTCAGCACATTTTTCAATCCCATGGAAATCTGCTGTGCTAGGGAGTAGATGGTTGACTGTAAAAAAAGTGTGGTTTTTTTTTTGTGGGGGTGGAGGAGAAGAGTGGAGGCTGAGTTCTTTCTTCTGACAAAGAAATGGGTACAAATAGAATATTCCAAGGTAGCAGAAATCTAACATGGGAATTCCTGATTGTGCTGGAGAGGCAGCAAGGGAAGAGAGTTGGAAGCTCAGAGTTGATAAGGCTTTAAGAGAGAATGCTGCACCTCTCTTGAGGAAGGAAGTGAGGGGATTGGTCCTGAGGTTCAGACAAGGACTGGGAATGGAGAACTCTATGTTCTGCTCCAGTTGTGCTCACCCCATCTCAGAAAGGACACAGTGGAACTGGAAAAGATTCAGAGAAGGGCAACGAAGTTCATATGGGGTATGGAGCGGCATCCTCATGAGGAGAAACTAGAAAGATTAAGGCTGTTCAGCTTAGGAAAGAGACGACTAAGGAAAGTTATGACAGCGGTCTGTAAAATCATGAATGGTATGGAAAAAGTGAATAAGGAAGTGTTATTCCCCTTTCCCACAATTCAAAAGCCAGGAGTCACCTGATAAAATCATTAGGCAGCAGGTTTGTTCAAACAAGAGGAAGTACTTTTTCCACACAATGCATAGTTAACCTGTGGAACTCATTGCCAGGAGATGTCATGAAGGCCAAAAGTATAAATGGATTAAAAAAAGAATTAGAGAAGTTCATGATGGATAGGTTCATCAATGGCTATTAGCCAAGGTGGTCAGAGATGTAACCCCTTGCTCAGAGTGACCCTAAATCTCTGATTGCCAGAAGCCAGGAGGGAAAGTTGGGATGGATCACATGAGAATTGCCCTGTTTGTGACGCTGTCCCTGTAGCTCTAGTATGGGCCACTGTAAGACACAGGATACTAGGCTAGATGGACCATGGTTTGTCTCAGCTCTTACATTCTCTATCCTGGGCCCTCATGAGATGAGATTCACCTTCATGCTGGAAGCCAGCACAAGATCTAGGAGTCCAGATGATGCATTATGGGGCACCGCATCCAGCAGCTGAGGACTCTTTGATCACTCCAGGGCTTGGTGCCACCTGAGCTCAGTGAGGAACACGCTCAGGAGGGAGCCAAAGGCTGCATGGGAGCAGAAGCAGCAGGCTGGGACCTAGCGGTGGAGGGAAGCCTGGACAGTATGCCGGCTGAGCAACCAATGGCTGGAAAGCCTGGGGCCTGGCCAAAGCCACACCCTCTTACCAGCAGGGAATTAGTAGAGGCTGCAGCAGGAGGTTTGCAGGTGGGAGGATGGTGTGAAAAGGTCACCATGAGACCAGTTGACCCTTAGAGAGACAAAGTGGGTGAGATTATGTCGGTGTTGGGTGTTGGACCAACTTTGGTTGGTGAGAGAGACAAGCTTTCCAGCTACACCGCGCTGTTCCGCAGGTCTGGGATAGGTACTCAGGACATCACAGCTAAATACGAGGTGAAACAAATAGTTTAGCATGAGCAGCTAGCACATAATTTAAGGGACCACTCCACTCCTTTGATGCATCAGACAAATGGCACAGGTCAACTGCCATTCTGAATTGAGACTTCGTTCAATAGTGTTCCACAGCCCTTGTGGCAAATGAACATCTGCCGTAATTACACCTCCATATAAACGTCAACCCAGAAGGGTGAGACTGCTTTAAAAAAGCCCCCAACCCAACACCACCATGTTGTGTCCTTCATTTTCTGTGAATTCTGTTCCTCGAAGGCTCAAGTCATGGATGGGGGAGAAGGGCAGAATATGAACATTTTCAAAAAGAGCGACAGATTCTTCAGCACACGTAGGAAAATGTGAGAGTCTTGCGGTTCGTGCAAAATTAGAAACAGCCGCAAAGTCCTTGAATCCGTCCCCCTCCCCCCCAGCTCTAGCACACCAAGTGGTAAGAATTGTTGCATGGTATTTCTTGGAAGGAAAATATTATTTGAAAGCTAATACTGGGATGTATTTGTTCTTGAGGTGAGATGGGGTGTGGGCTTTTGCCTCTGTGCTAGCATAGGATAAAATAAACAACAATAATAATATCAACCTCCTTAAACATGCAGGGCTGGTTAAATAAAGAAAAACTAGATAAATGAATAGACTAATTTTGCTCCACTGCTGTTAATAAGGGAAAATTAGTCGTAAGGGCTCCATTTGCAGCTCCTTAAAGAAGAGCATATTCCACGAGTAGAGCAGTGAGTTTTTGTACTAGCAAAAAGAGGGGGGTGGGCTCAGTTAATTCCTTTAGTATTACTTTCTGCTGTGCTTTATAATAGCTGTAAAAGTTTATGGCATGAAGGCCCCTGGAAGATGATACTGCTCCTGACAGAGGCCAGGGAAAGGTTCCTTAACCTCAGTGTTTAGTCTGTTTAAAAATGAAGTTATTTCTTTATAAACATTGCCAGGAACTATAAGGCCTTTCTATAATCACTGTGAGCTATGTGCTATAGCCCCATACAGCTGAAATAAGACTCCAGTCCCCAGCACAGCTGCATAGGACCTGCTTGGGTTGTGGGTCTGGAAGCAGAGGCGGTGGCTCCTAACCCCCTGCCATGAACAAGTGGGTGGGGAAGTGGTGGAGCAGTGGCTAATCCCCTTCCTTCACATGCCAGCCAGCAGTGGAGGGACAGCTCCCTCTCCATTACCCTGCCCCCCCCCCAATAAATTCCTCGCACCCCCACTGCTGAAGCAAGGGCAAGTATGGAAAAGATGAGGATTCCCTGAAGCACAATTCCTTCCTGGGGTGGTGCCCCTCATTCACAGTAAAAGACACAATTTAGCCCTCCTGGAAAAAACCAGCCCTTTGTAAAACCCTCTTCCCTTGTCCTGTTTCTTGCAAACAATTTACCTTAATTTGCCCAAAATTCATGGGAAAAATGTGTGTGTGTGTGTGTGTGGGGGGGGGGATAGCAATTTAAATGAATGTTTTTGATTTTCATGGAAAGGCAGATTTGCTCTGAATTCTTGTATCTTTGGGCAAACTAAGCCTCCATTTTTGAAATTCAACATTTTGAAGTTTTGGGACAAATTGCGGGCTGTTTTAGAGCGAAAATGACCTGATTTTCAATCCAACAGGTCCTGCTTGCAAGCAAAGGTTCCCTGAAAGTTCCTGGGTTTTCCACAAACCAGGACTGATGATGTAAATTGGGAAAGCGAGGCAAAGATTGCAAATTTCTTGGAAAAGTGCTGTAGAATTTAGGGCCTAAACTAACTCCCATTAGTGCCACTAGTGTATCCATTGACTTATTCAGTGAACATAGAATTGACTCCATGATGGAGAGCAGGAGAGGGACCAAGCCGTGGTCCTCCAGCCACAAGATCTGTACTTGCATGGGCCTCCCCAAATCTAGTGTATAGGCTGGTACCCAGGCCACTTGGGAATTCCTCACCAGTTTGTAGGGGTTCCAGAAGCCACCGACTACAGCAGGGCTTCATCAGAGCGGTGTCATCCTGAGGTGAATCTGTTGGACTCTGAACGTTGTTCTTTTGCCATTCAACTCAGCACCTCCTTCCGCTTCCAACTCCCACCCAGGCACTCTAATCCCACATAGAGGCAGCGGGGGTGTAACTGGGTGCAACTTTGCTCAAGCCAATGGAACTGTGCCCATTTATCCCAACCGAGGACGTGACCCAGTGCACATACCTGACTAGTGTACATGAGGGACAGCAAGCAACTAGGGGCGGAGCGGGGAAATGAATCAATGAACTGCCTTACCTAACTGTGTTTTAATCTTGCTCCTGACTGCTCTGCATGGATTAACATGGTGACATTTGGAGCAAAGGTGTAGCTCCTAATGCATACATGACTAAGTAATGCTGAACAAGGAGTGAGGGCAGGGGTGAAAATCAATGGCAAACTATAAGCACCGTAATAAAATATTGATGAGCCTGCTGCTTTAAATGGCACCAAGACGCTGCTTAGAAATTTACACATTTATTAGAGTTGTTCCATTTGCCATATCCATTAAACTCGAGTGCGGGGTTTGGTTCATTCCAGGCGTGACGGATCTTTGAGACTCACTAATGTTCTAGTGGAGAGATTGTGTGTGGGATGGTGGTTTTAAGGAAAATCAAACCAAATTATCATCTCATTAGTGCAGGTTAATTTATCTGCAACTTCAGCTCAATACTAACCAGTTAAATCACTGGTGTAATTCTGTTCTCATTAAAGATGTGGACAAAACGTTATCGTTATGTGAGGTATAGGCAGAGATGTAATTTGTGTATGAACCCAGATGTGAATAAGTATCTATCTATCTATCTATCTATCTATCTATCTATCTATCTATCTATCTATCTATCTATCTATCTATCTATCTATCTATCTATAATCTTTGTTAAACCAAAAGGACACTCTGTTCATAAACTTCTCCATTTAAAAATCCTATTTTCCCCATTATTCTGCTTCCCATTTTTTTGGACTGCTCTAAATTCCTTGCTCTTTTCATTACACATTCATTTGTCCCCCTTCTCCACTTCCCTTTCATTCCATTTCCATTGATATACACTTGACATGAGACATGGCATCTGTTTTCTCTGATGATTGTGCTTTGAATTGTTCCCTATAGTTCACTGCCCCATGTGCCTTTATGCTACACAGTAATGAGTCGGCTTTAGATCTTTGTCTACACAGCCAGTTTTACATATGGAAATATAGCCATATGTTACAGGGAAGATGTCCCCCTCCTGTTATCTAGTCAAGGTCTTGCTAAGCTTCTAAAGCTGTGGTGAGCTACTCTAGCATGTGTGTCATCAGTTCTCAAAAGGTCTGAAGGCTTTAAAAATAACACCAATGCTGAACCCTCGGGCCCTTGTTTGTCGGCGCAGATGTTTGTCTCATCCAGCATGGAAACACACGTAGTGCTATATGTGATAGCCCAGTTCACCTAAGCAACGTCCATGGTGAGGTGTTTCCGCCCCATTTTTGCTGATATATCTCTGGCAAAGTGTGTTGCGTGATTCTTTTCTATTGCAATTCACACCTCCTCCCAAAGCCAACACTGTGTTTTCTCTGTAGGGAAAAATTGCATCCTCCGTTATGCACGCCGTGTGAGCTCAAAAGCTGTGATCTCAAATCTTGTAAAGAGTTAATTATAAAGGATTTCAATCCCAGGAGGTCCTGGGCATCACTGAGAAATTGAGGGTGCCGTTGTTTTATCTCTATCTAGCTAATCCTGATCACACACACCCCCCCATTGCTGTAGTATCTGAGCTCATTGCAAGAGGATTGGGGAACCAAATTAGTAAAAGCCCCCAAGTTTTAATGTCAGTGGTGTTACTGTTTAAATTCAACTTTTAAATTTAAAACCTGTTTTAACAATTGCATTTCCATCACCAGTACATTGTATTGTGGGCAAACTACGGACCGTGGGCCCCTCTTGCCCGGACCCTGAGCTCCTGGCTGGGGAGGCTCCCCGCGGCCCCTCCCCCCGCTATTGTCCCCCTCCCCTGCAGCCTCAGCATGCTGCGCAGGCAGCACTCTGGCCTGTAGTTCCTGTCAGCAGCTTCGGCAGTCCTGTGAGCTCTGCTCCTGCGGGGCAGTGTGTCTAGCTCCCGCAGGCTGCGCAGAGCCAGATACACTGCACATCGTGGTAAGGGGGCCTGGGTTGGGGGGGTTGGATATGGGGCAGAGAGTCCCGGGGACAGGTCAGCAGGAACAAGAAGCGGGGGTGGTTGGATGGGATGGAGGTTCTGGGGAGGGGCAGAATGGGGGTTTGGATGGGTTGTGGGAGTACTGGAGGGGTGTCTCTCAGTGGGCAGCGGGGTGGATAAGAGTTGGGGCAGTCAGGGGACAGGGAGAAGGGGGGACAGGTTGGAGGTGAAGTCCTGGGGGGCAGGGGCAGTTAGGGTGAGGGGTCTCTGTAGGGGGTGGTCAGGGGACAGGGAGCAGGGGGGTTGGATGGGTCGGGGATTCTGAGGGGGGCAGTCAGGGGGCAGGAAGTGGGTGGCGGTCGGACGGGGTGGGGCCAGGCTGTTTAGGGAGTCACAGCCTTCCCTACCCGGCCCTCCGTACAATTTTGGAACCCCGATGTGGCCCTCAGGCCAAAGAGTTTGCCCAACCCCGGGATTAGGAGGTCAAATCCTGCTGTCAGGTGATCTGGTGTAAATCCAGAGTAATTCCTGTAGGCCTGATTCTGCTCTCACACTGATGGCTGGATTGTGACTGACTCGTGCGCGGGCACATGGGGTGGCAATGTGGTAAGAGGACTCAACGGGCCCTCTCTCAGAAGAAAAAGATCCTATCCAGCTGCTTGCCCCGATTTACTTCACTGGACAGGGGTAAGGTAAGGGTTAACTTAAGCTTTTATTCAGCGCGCTGAAGGTTGCTCATCAGAAATAGAACAACAACCCCCAATATCAAAATTGGAAGCTTTTATAGCATACAGATGTACATATTTATGAGGCTCATTGATTATTCATTTATACCTGTACATGGTTAAAACTATGTGGAAACTGGAAGGTTACATCAGAAACATATTCATTGGTTCTAATTTGCCGCAGTGCCGAGCCTGTGCAGCAGATTTCTTACTTTTAGCCTATATCAGTAACAGTTTCAAGGCCCTACTCTGGAAGTCAGTCTAGTTTGCACACAACAACAGCAAGAAGCTTTCTCCCACTTGCACAAGGGCTGATCACAGCAGCCATCCCTGTGAACATGGCCTCCTTGGTCCTCCCTCCCACCGGGGTGCATGTTACCCAGAAAGGGGGAAGGGTGTAGGCGGGCCATTATCAGCTCCCTGCTTCTGCCAGACGCAATGGTGGTTGTTCACACGGCTCTAGACTAGAGGACACCCTTCGGGCTCTGATTCGGGAAAGCATCCAGACTCGGGGAGGCACTGAGCACCTGGTTTCCAGAATGAGGTCCACAATCAGGAGGCAATGGTGCGTCTAGTGGTTAGCACTGAGGAAATGGGAGAAGCAGGACTCCTGGGTTCTTTGCCCTGCTCCGCCACTACCATCCTTGGGCAAGTCATTTAACCTATCTGGAGCTAGCCTAGCCACTAACTTAATGTATCTGTGTCCCAGTTAACCCATCTGTAAAGTGATGTTTATTATTGGGTATGAAAATATTTGCCTATCTCCAAGAAGGAGTGGGGGGTATTTTTGATTTATTCTGTAAATCCCAATGAAAATGTGTCTTTGTGCACAGGAGCTGTTTCCGCCAAGTGCTTTTGTTATCTTTGAGCATTTTTCCCCTCAACATCACACCAAAATTGCCTCATCTCTGATCGGCTTCATCCTTATTAAAGCATGAGATCCATTGGTCTTGAGGAGCAAGAAAGATGTAAGATGTGATATATTGAGCCTCCTTTGCTGGCAAGATTTATTAACGAAATGAAAGAAAGGAAAGTGCCCCATGTATCAAAGTCATGCTGGCCTGCCGTGGAGCGTTGTAAATAACACAGGGACTTAGTCTGGTGTTTAACAAGTCCGTTTGCTGCTAGACCCCGTTGAGAAGGGCTGCTAATGAGCGGAGCTGCAGGGTCAGTTCTGCACCCCAAACCTCCCCCGTTTGTAACCTTTCCCTTACTGATTTCTCGCCATCTGTCAATAGCCTGGGCTGAGTTCTGTGTTGTTTCTGCAAGAGGGGAGAAATCTCCTTGCATGTCAACTCTCTTCCTGATGCCACCTGGTTTTGTCAAACAGCTCGACGATGGTGCTGCTCCGAAGGGGCAAAACCCCCCAAAGGGGAAGAAACTCACCCAAAAGTTTCATCATTTTTTCCCGTTAGAATGTGTAATTTTGACCCCGTTTCTCAGAAAGTGGAAAAAGTTCAGCCAGCTCCAGAAACAATGGAAGGGCCCGGCTTGTGTGAGTGAGCACCATGCCCCCGGCTGGAGGGAATTAGCGTGGTGTACAGCAGAGCACAGGGCAGTGGAAGCCCACCAGTAGGCAGCAGGCGGTATAGTAAAGCAGCCAGTTCCTCCCTTTGGCCAGGGAGCACACAGAGCCAAAGCAGTTGTGAGCGTCTCCAAGCTGGCCAGTGGATTGTCTCTACATAGCTGAGCTGCAGCCTCCTCCAGGGAGTCCCCACTGACGTTAACGCTGCTTTCCCAAAGCTCTTTCCATATTACGCTCTCTCCGGGGACGAGCCCTGGATTCACTGGGGCGGAGAGGAAGGTGTTCCGTGGAGGTGTGAATCCCGCCTGCTGCTTGCTTTGAGCAGGGGCTAGTGGTAGAGCAGGTCTACACTTAAAATACTGCAACGATGCAGCTATACCTCTGTGGCACTTTAATGAAGACGCCTCTATGCAGACTGGAGAGAGGTCTACTGTCGGTGTCTTTATCCACCTCCTCAAGAAGCAGTAGCTATGTGGATGGGAGAAGCTCTCCTGTCTACACCAGGGATACTGTCTACACCAGGGATACTGTCTACACCAGGGATTAGTTCACACCCCTGAGTGATGTACTTATACCAAAATAGGGCTGCATACCCCCCCCCCCCGCATGCTGACATGCCACATCAGTGGGTAAGTTTCTGGAGGGGGAGTCTCCCCAGTGTGAAGCCCCACTCTGTGCATGTGTGCTGGGGGCAGGAGCTGCACTGATTTAGCGCTTGACTACATGAGCAATTGGTTCATGGCAAGCCGGGGTGTGAATCTAGCCCGCACTGGCCTGCTGACCCTGCTGACATTCATGAACAGCTCATTAATGTGCTTTGATGTAGTCTTCTTTCAAACAGGATTAGATCAAAGCCATCAGCAGGGGCCACACGGATAGTTAGGCCGCAGCAGGCTAGTGCAGGGTAGATTCACACCCCAACTTGCCATGAACTAAATGTTTGTGTAAGACTTGCAATAGCTGTATCATTGAAGACACATCCCAGTACAGACAGGGCCTAAATCTTCAGTGGAATTATTGCCAATTGGAACTTGTTTCCACAGGATGCCACAGGATACCTTGAGATTAAATCAAGAATAGCAGCCGTGTTAGTCTGTATCTGTAAAGAAAGCAAGTATTCCTCGCTTTCTTGAGATTAAAATCACTAATGCTATTACATTTTTTGGGAAGGTTTATACAACTTCATGCGTTGGGGTTTAAGTCAATCATTACAAGTTAGTGCTTAGGATGGGACCTTCATGGGGGGCAGATTATCCCTCAAAGGCCTACAACAAGATTTATGACCTCCTCCTCTAGAGTTCTGTTGCTCTGCACCGTCTAGGTGGCCCTCAGATCTGATCCAGTTTGGCAATTCCTATGTTCTTCTTTCAATTTCCCCTCCCCTGAGCTGACTCCTTTAGCAGAAGTAGCTCTGCTGTTATTTTAAACTCTTGAAATGTGAACTGCAGCAAGATTTTTGCTCCAACTCCCCCTAAAGAGACCCTATCGTGTCAGATCCCAGGTATATTAAAATGTAGTTGAATCCCATGTGCCTTTACCTTCTGCACATTAATGTGTGGGAAAACATTGGCTTCCTAAACTGCCTTATAAAGAATGGGTGGTGCATTTTACTGTGTGTTAATATTGTTCAGGCTGTTGTAATACTGTTTTCAGCCTTTTAAACATAGCTCCATCGGGGTTTTTTTTTCCATTTGCATCCCTACCCTTTTACCAATAACAATATAACATGTGCTGCCGGATCCTTACAAAGTTGTTTTAAGAAGCTGGTGTTTTTACAGATCAGGTCCAACATGCGTTGTGTGTGTGTGTGTGTGTGTGTGTGTGTGTGTGTGTGTGTGGTCATGCCTGGGTGGCCAAGTGCTCACTGCAGTAGATCCTGGGATGACTGGAAGCCCAGGTGGAGTAATAGTAATAACATTGGCCTTTCGCACCAGCTTTATTCCGGTTACAAGAAACATGAATGTTCTCAGGATATAAAGAGAGTTTAAAATGCTAATGTCCTGTTATAATGAATGCCTATAAAAGGTACATTAAACATTGGCCTGTGCCCATGACCTCACTTAGCCCTCCTATAACTCAGCCCGCCCAGTGCCTGGCAAGGAAGACAACCTTTTATTTATAAACATCCACGGCATTAAACCCAGAAGAGACACTACTCCCAGATGTACAAACCTCTGTTGATGTGAAACTCTCCTGCCCGGAACAATATGACATCAACACGAGAGGTTCCCAGGTCTGCTATCTTTATAAAGAATCAATAGCCAAAGCCACCAGCTGGGGAGAATGTCCTGTGAAAGGACTCCCTTCTTCTCTCTGTACCCACATGATGCTGAGGCGTGTTACCCGTGTGCATGGAGAGGGGAGTGGAACCCATCTGCAGCTCCCAATATATATGCATTGAGCAGCAACCCCTTCCCAGCTCTGACCCCTCCTCATCCAACTATGGTGGGAGAATCCCTGGCAATTCCAATCTCCATTAACCCTCTTCTTTTCCCAGCCAGATTTCTGCCCCCATCCACCAAGATCTTGATTACAAGCTACTTGTAATCAAGATCTTGAGATCATTGTAATCTTGATCTCCACTGCTTGCATTCCACGAAGTGGGTATTAGCCCACAAAAGCTTATGCTTCAATACTTTAGTTAGTCTTTAAGGTGCCACAGGACTCTTTGTTACCATTACAAGTTAGACATCTCTTTGATGGTCTAGGTAACAAAGTCCTGTGGCACCTTAAAGACTAACTATAAAGTTTTGAAGCATAAGCTTTTGTGGGCTAATACCCACTTCGTCGGATGACTGCTTGCATCCGACGAAGTGGGTATTAGCCCACGAAAGCTTATGCTTCAAAACTTTATAGTTAGTCTTTAAGGTGCCACAGGACTTTGTTACCTCTGCTATTCCAGACTAACACGGCTACCTCTCTGATTCTTTGATGGTCTAGTGATCAGGAGATGGTGTTCTCATTGCCATGGCCTGGTTCAATTCCCAGTCAGGGAAGCATCTCCATAGGATGAGAAGCAACCGGCTTAAATTGCAGCAGGGGGAGTTCAGGTTGGACATTAGGAAAAACTTCCTCACTGTCAGGTGGTGAAGCACTGGAATAAATTGGCCACGGAGGTTGTGGCATCTCCAGCATTGGAGATTTTTAGGAGCAGGTTGGACAAACACCTGTCAGGGATGGTCTAATAATATTGAGTCCTGCCATGAGTGCAGGGGATTGGACTAGACAACCCCTTGAGGCCCCTTCCAGTCCTGTGATTCTAATTGGCCTCAGCCAGACATGGAGATGGGTGTGGGTTTAGTGCCTAGATGGATAAGATCAGCAGGTCTCCATTGCTACAATGGGCCAGTCCAAAATCCTGGGTCTGTATGCTCTTGAACTTTGCAGAAATATTGTCCTCATGTTGGAGCCATATTTTTCATCTTGGGTCAAACCAATGAGGCTAAAGATAGGAAGAGGGGTGGGGAGAAATACCATATTAGTTGATTTTCTCTCCTTAGTTTGTTCAGGAAACTTAAAGCAAATATCCCCCCTTTGCCCCAAACATTACAGCCAATTTGCACCGGCCTATCAGCACAAAGGGGGCTGTAAAGTTAGCAGATCTCCCCCCGCGGGAGTAGTTACCTCCACCGTCGCCCTCTTGCGGCCTCCAATGTCGGGGGTCGTGTCCAGAGTGTCAATGTGATCCCTAGTAGGCAGAACAGCCTCTAGAGTCCCATAGCCTACTTGGTGGAGTTTAGAGCAGCCCCTTGACTGCTGTAATCTACACTGTGGACAGAGCCACCAGAAAATCAGCCCTGGAAGCGAGGAGTTTCAACTGGCTTCTTAATGGCCCCTCTTAACTACACCCAGTTGCTCTTTGTTCCTCCTGGGAACATTTCACACAGACCCTGAGTCCGACTCGCTTGCCACCGCTGTGACTCCATTGGCTCAAACAGAGTTACTCCAGACTAAGCGAGGTCAGAAACAGACCCAAATGCTTTCGGTTGTGCATCATATGGTCCTACCTTTCAGAGGGGCTGAGCATTCCCAATGTCAGCTGAAATCAGGCACTTAGCCCAGTTTTCTAAAAGGAATGAGGTGTTGTTGCAATGCCTAACTGATTTGGGAGCCTGAATCTAATTTTAAGAAGAGATTTAGGGTCTTAAGAGCCTGAATGCCATTGAATGCCCTTTTGACAATGAAATGTAGGTCCTAAATTGGTTAGGCTATGCGCGGCTGAGCTCTGCAATGTCTAAATACCTTTAAAAATCTGGGCCTAAACCCCTTGGGAAATCAGGCTGTATATGTATCTGTGCGTGTTGGTTTAAATCTAAACATCAGCACTGCATATTTTATTTACCACCTCAAACTTTTCACCAGCCATTGTAGCTCTCCCCAGTAACGAAAACATAGACTCATCCAAAGTCTTTCTTTCCTTCTTAGTCCCCATTATTTCCATTTCCAACTGTATTTGCAAAGGGAGGGAATCCAACTGACCCGTCATTGTTTTTCTCTCCTGGGACGTGGCGTGACCCCCATTGGGCTGTGCGGAACAGAGACCATTTCACTCGGAACTATGAAATTTCTAACTTAAAAAAAAAAAAAGCCACCAGCAAAACATTCAAACATGAAATGCACTTCCTCTCCCCCTCCCCCACATGGTCCCTTGATCAAAGCTGCAGAATGACTGGCAGAACCGATGAATACCCATCCTTCCCCTCCTGAATGAGGCCCACAGCAGAGCGCAGGCCTGTCCTCACAACAGCTTTCCCAGCTTGAAACTCCAGAGTCTGTCAACTCCAATGATATGGTTGGCTCTGGGGCTCTTTCCACTTCCATTCCATTCTTTTATCTGCTGAAAATCAGAATAGAGACTAAAATGAAACTTTAATACTATAAAGTTACAGAAGACTAAAAAAAAGGGGGGGGGGTCGAGAGAAAAGAACTCATGAATGGGGCTAAAGAAACACATAGCTGGGAAGCTCCCAGCCATGGCTGAAAGAGTTTTGCTCCTAGACTCAGGCATTTTAAAAAACCCACATTTTCTATCTCTGCAGTGCCATCAGTATGTGGATTTATATTTTGGGGGGGGCAAAGAGGTGCTTGGTATATGTGTACAAATCCTTTATTGGTTTGATTTCAGATGGATAGATTTGAAATATCCAGCCCCTCCAGAAGATGCAAGGTTCCACTCAAGACATCACCCAGCAATCCGCTTAATTGTGATCACTGTACAAGAATTAACGGGGGCTGTGGTTTGGGCTGGAAATAGCCAAATAATGTATTTTGAAGAATCAGAGACCAAAAAAAAAAAGTTATGCCGTTAAACCAAATGAACCTTCATGCTCCCAGCATTGTGCAATACATCCCAGGTTAGCTACTAATCTAATCCAGAGCAACATTTTCATAGTTTGGATTTGTGCATAACAGAAGGCTCAGGGTGCTGGAGGGGGAAGGATTTAGAGGGGAGAGACTGGGTGCTGCAACACTGGAGTCAATGGGAGATTGGTGACTGACTTCAGTGGGAGTGGGCCCACTGAGAGGTGTCAATCTAGAAGACCCAGTGCTGCCCCCGCATGCTGTTCTTGAACAGGCATTTATTCCAGAAGGCTCTGGGCCCAATCCTGCTCCAACTGGAATTTTTTCCCTTGAGCTTGGTAGGAAGTCGCCCAATCCCTTGGGAAGCCCATTTTGGTTTGGTGCATGGACAAACGAGTTGTTTAACAGATCTGTAATGGTGCCCATGGCACTGATTCTTCTCCCAGATCTAGTCCAGCATCAGCTGCTCAGCTGAGACGTATTTCTGTGAATGTTTGGGGACTGGAGAGTCCCCCTGAGATCGAGGCATTGGGAAGAGCCTCTGTGCATGGATGTTTGAACCCTTTGAACACATGAGGATGGTGTGAGCTGGCTCCCACCCAGCCTGTATCCCAGATCATGCAGAAAGCTTTCCATGGGGTTGGAGACCCACAAGCAGGGAGGGTGGGGACTAGAATCACAAGCCCAATGGTGAATCAGCTCACAAGTGAATACAAGCTTGGGCTACATGTAATATCTAAGCAGACCCTGTCCATGAAGGGAATCCTTGAAGGAGGAACACCTTGAGAGGCGCAAGATAGGGGGCTGTACCCTATACAGACCATAGGTTCAAATCCAACAGTGACCAAATGTCATTAGCAACCGATGGCTGACCTATGTGAAATGAGTTGGTTAGGTCTCAGTCCAGTCCTAGAGCACAAAACCCACCACTCGACTTAACACCTTTGTGGGCAGCCTGAGCTGGGAAACTAAGGCTTGCTTAGGCAGGGAGAGTGAACTAGCCTCTCACAGCTCCTCAGGGCTTGAGGAACAAAGGTTCACTGCTTTGCCTGGGCTGTACCAGTTTTGTGTTTAACCAGAGGACTTCAGCCTCCAGGGCAGCAAGCTCGCCCCTTTCCTGAGCACGGGATCTATTTTAAAAGTGAAACTCCCACTCCCAGGGATGGGGGCGTAGTGCCTGTGGAGCAATTTGCCCTCTCGTTAGCTGCTGCATGGAAGTGCTGAGGAAAACATCACGAGCCTGATCCTCAGCTGATGTAAGCCGGGATAGTGCTGCTGGCTTCGTTCAGGATTTGGCTCTGAGTTTATCTGGGGTAAACCATATTCTGTCCCAATCACGGAGCAATTCAGAGAGCTGCAACCTGAGCATGCTGAAAACAGCTGTAATATTTAAACATAGCAGGGTTTGATGTTCCACTACCTTCCTCCTTGGCGCATCCTTTGCTGATGTAAGAGGGAGAGTAAAATGCTACCACTCTGGGGGTGTTTTACACTCTGTTTGCACCTGCTTGTCTCACCACTAAATGACCCAGTAAAGTGCCAGGCAGTTGGAAATAGGTCCAGCAACGATCACAACCCAACAACGTTCATTTTTCTTAATGGCCTTTCTGCAACCAGAGGTTATGCAAAGCACATGGTATGATGTCCATTCCTTTTTCTGCAGCCTGACAGCATGCAGTGAGTGGGGCTAGCCCATGATCAGCTACGTAAGAACCTGTAAATTGAAGTACAACCAAAAGACAGGTCAGATAACTGATGGAATAAATTGCAAGACTTCATAGTCATTTCCCTCTTCTGTAACTTACCGGTATCTCAAAGCAGGGGGAAAGAAAGGCAAGCCTGAAATAATGACATAAGCGAACAGTAATTGAAGTGTTGTTTACTGTAAGCACGGATCACTTACTGTATTTAGCTCAATATTCTTGGCTTTTAATGCACGAGAAAACAATGATTAACGGGTTTCAGTTGCAGAATCAGTTTACTTATATGCACTGTAATGTATACACACAACTGGGTGAAATTCTCTTCTCTGTGAGACACAAAGAGCTCTGTGGATGAAGTCCTCTAATATTCCAGAGAACAGAACCTAGCTCCCTCTAACTTGATTAGAGACGATTGCAAATCCAGACTATGGACTGAAACCTGGGCAAGGAGTCTCCTCCCTGCTCTGGCCAGTTGATGCTGCCCTGCATCCGGCTGGGAAATAATTCCTCTGGCGTGGGAGGTGAGTATGACAGAAGCCCTCTCCACAAGCTCCAGTTAGTGCCAAGGCCCCCGTTTGTAGCAGACATTGCTACAGTGATTTTATGCTGCTAACTTTAAGCAGCTCGACCTGTCCCTGTATCAGCCCAGAATGGGGAGGCTTAAAGCTGCTTTAGCCCCCTCCTTTTCCTGCTCCTCCTAGAGGCAGAGTATGGAATCACACCCTCGGAACCAGGCCCAAACTTTGCAAATGCCTCCTGTTAATAATGGGCGGAACCAAAAATCCTTCTCTGAGTATCCACAGGCAGTGGGGTGTTCCAATTGCAGCCATGGGTCTGCATTTGACAACGTGAGGTTCGCTTCAGTCTCTTTCTAAATGCACTGGGTCTGATTCTCAGTCAGCTATGACTTCATGCCCGTGTGTTTCTATCCACAGATAATGCCAGGTGCATCTTTGCAGGTGCAGTTAATGTAGTTAGATACCTAAATGCTATAAAATGCATCATAGTTATTTAAACCCACATTTTTTATTTTGCCCCTGCAAATTTGAGGCCACTTCAGATAATCAGGGCTTATGACGGTTTGTGTTGATATATATGTCTGTCTTTGCTGAGAAAGTGATAACTTCATTTAGTAATCTTTTAATCCAGAAAACCCGATTCTGATCTCATTTACACTGGCGCAAACCCACAGTAAGTCAACGGTAGTCAGTTATGATAGACAAGAATAAAAAGAGTGATGGTAGCATCAGAACAGGGCCCAGAGTCTACGTGATACCGAGATATGGTACAACCTAAGTATCCTGGTCACCAACAACGCACCCGCATTAAACACACTTGGCATGATTGCTGCTGGTCATGCTATATTGGTTTTGTTCACCCTTTTGGCCACCACCATCTATTCCCTCTGACACAAGGGTGGAGGGTCCCTCATCGAACCTGGAAGAGTTCTTCTAGTTAGGATGTCCATCTGCTTTGGGATGATGACCAGGTAAACTGGAAGAAAACCCCTCTACTGTTAGAGACAAGCAGATGCCATCTGATTCTTGTTTGCACATTACAATTCAGAGCCTCCATACAACATGCCACTCTCAGACTGTAGCTTAGGTTCTGGACAGCCCAAAATTGTGATTTCACCAGGTAGGTTGTTACCACATAATAGAGCGTTTGGATCCAGTCTCAACTCCCACTGGCTTCAAAGGGACTTGAAGGTGCTCAGTCCATTGCAGGATCGGACCTGTATTTTGCAGTCTGTGGCTGCACTCCTGCAAACAGTAATGCATGGTGCTTAACATGACACATGTCAGTGATCCCACTGAAATCAGTGGAGTGATTCAGCTGTATGAAGTCTCACACACATGCTTTAAGTGTTTTCAGGATGGGAGCCTGTGACACAAAACTCACAACTCTACATCCACATGGTGTGAATGGTGTCAACGTTATTCCATAAACTCTGCTCTCGTACTTGATCGACTACCCATCTTCAAAACTTTATAGTTAGTCTTTAAGGTGCCACAGGACTCTTTGTTACCTCTGCTATTCCAGACTAACACGGCTACCTCTCTGATTCTACCCATCTTCAGAAATTCAAATCCAGCCTTTGATCCCTGATGCAATCACTGGATGCAGAGCCACCTTCTCCAGGAAGTAAGGTTCAGCGCAGTAAACTAAGCAGGAGCCAGTCATTGAAAAAAATGCCTTTTGAAAACATAACTAGGAGACAGACAATAGGTATATGCTCCCTGGTTTGAGTGAGAGGAATTCTTTTCATGCTGCTTAATTTGATCCACATTTTCTGTGTCCTGTGCTGAGAGCAACCCTAGCAAAGTCAACTAAAAGCAGATAATACAAAAACTTGAAGCCGGAAGAATTTCATACACAAGGTTTTTGATTAAATAAATGAAAAAAAAACCCCACAAAAGAGTAGGCAATTGAGAACAATCAGGGATCTTGTTTCTCTTTTCTATAGGCCCTGCTGCACCTGAAGAGACGCTTTGCCCCAACTTGATGATTTTTTGTAGGTCAGATGGTATCTTACCCTCTTCCGTTCTTTAGAAAGAAGGCTGAGTCCTCAGGCAATTATCTGATTGGAAAACAAATCTAATGCAAATGCTTTTGTTCTGCATAAAGGAAGAACTACATAGATTAATAGAGTTTAGGGCCAGAAGGGGGAATATTATTATCATCTGATCTGGCCTCCTACACAGACCAGAGAACCTCACTCAGTAATTTCTCTAGTCTAGTATCCTTTATAGATTCTGATACCCCTCCCTCCCTCCAAGGTATTTGAGGGACTTACTGTAGGTAGTGCATTAAGTGAAATGACTAATATCTGTCACATGTTGGTTGTTCCCTCATGCTCTCTCCAGGAGGAGAATTGTGTGCAGTGGAGTGAATATTTCGGTATGTTACTATGGGGTTGTTGTTGTTTTTTAATGTATATGTGTTATGTTAGAGAAGGCAAGAACAAAGAAATACACCGGCACTTGGAGTGGAAGGCGGGGAGGTTTGTGATGGAAGTTCACACCAGAATCTGGGACTAGCCCCCAAGAAAGTGCTGTCCCCCGCACAGACAAGCTTTGCCCTTATTATAGAGAGTTCAGTTGTGTCAGAGGAGTGTAATTGTGCTCCATGATCTCACCTCAGAGCTTAGCCTTTAAGAGTCTATCACTTCTGCAGAGATCTGTATCACTTCTGCAAGATCTTCATCTCATGTCAGTCGTAGCTGCATTGATTTCAGTGGAGCTGTGCTTGTTTATACCAACTGCGAATCTGGCTCATTTACTAAAAACCTGATACTTAACAGCTTCTGGCAGTGAAACCTTCCGCCCAGATGGCCTGTTCCTTTAGGAAAACCTATAGGGCTATGTGACAGGGTGAGACCCCATCACGGGCTAGAGAGAGTTAAAGGCCAGATAGTCACATTTACTACATCTGTGGTGGAATTAATTAGTTGCTCCTCAGCCAGAGAGGGTGGGGCTAAGAGGAGTCAGGTGATAACTTTATGGACAGCAGGGCCTCAAAGAGCGGAGAGAGCTCAGCCTGGAGGATGAGACCTGGAGAGACTCCTGGGCAGGCGAACAGATTACCTCAGAAAGACTCACTCTGAGGGGACCAGTGCTTGGTATCGGAGCTGTGGAGAAGGTTCCGGAGTAGCCACCAGGAAGGGGAATGAAGACAGCGCCCAGAGGATGGGCTGATTTGTGGAGGCAGTTTGGACTTTTGCTACCCTGCAAAGGATCTGAACTAGATGCTTCTTGTCCGAGGGTTGAAGGACAGATGGCCTACAGAGGTGGCTGGGACATGGACCCCTGCAACGAGAAGGCCTGATGAAAGGGAGTGCTACAGCGGTGACTGCACTTACAGGCTATTCTGCACTCTTTGTAATCAGGCACATGGGAACAGGTCTCCTCCATTAGTTCTTTTTTACATTGTCGCTTCCTCAGATTTAGAGCTAAAATTCTACTCTGGGATAGGGGTGTGAAATCACCCTGAGGTATCTACTCCTGGGTTGTTTGCAGATCACTTGATTGCAAGCCATCCTAGATCCTGTAGCTGGACTGGGGCTGGACAATGGGCCAAATTCAGCCCTGGTGTCAATACATGCCACTTGAGTGAAGTCAAGCGGTCAGATCTCCAGCTGGTGTCAATCAAGTCAAAAGAGCTACATAGATTTTTTTACCAGCTAAGGATCTGGCCCAAATATTCCTCCTTGGTTGTTGCACCCTCCGACTTTGACTAAAGACAATTGAATAGAGAACTATCCATTTGAAATCTATCCAGCATGACGCTCTGCTTTCCTCGTCTCTGCTCTTTACTGCAGAAGAGGGGATGTCTGATGAAATATCTGGGACAGTTGAGAGATATGGTTCTGCACATCCAGCATTATGCAGATTTTCCTTGTTGATCTTACTCCTGAGAAAGCCCAAGAATCCTTAGACATGGAATAAATTCCACATACATTAAATATGCTAATTGAGTAACTATTTATATACAGATGGGTAATGCACTATTTTTCATCCACAAATGGGCACAAATCAAACCCCAAACATCTATACCCAGGGCTTTTCATTTTAATAATGCCTTATTTTTTATTCCAGGGTGTGCTTTAACTACTGATTGTACCACAGCTACTGTCCTTTTTTGGTCATTGCCAGCTCACTGCTTTAAGAAATTCCTGACAAATGCTCTGGGCACCTGGAGAAGAGTTTGAACTACATAGGCAGCCACTTTTTAACTGCCTCGTGGTCACCATTACCCTACCAACTGCAATATCATTTCAGATACCTTCCTAGTATTTACCATCCAGGATGAGATGATGTCTGAGAGACAGGTCTCCACGTAAGGGTCTGATCCATTTCCCATTGAAATCTGAAAATGGGAGTTGGATTTGTCCCTAAATTCTTTCTTTGATTATAAAAAGGAAAGCTTATTTCATAAGAGGCTCCATCAAACTGGAATGGCTGTTGAAATTCACCCAGCTCTAAACACATTTTCATCCCTGGCTGTGTACATGGTCAGTCTTCAGCTGTGTTCTTTGCTGCTTTAAATGAATTGTGCTGGTTGGTAAAGTCCATAATGCCAATCAATAAATAATATAGGCAGCCAGTTGTATTTCATGCACACAACATTATGCAAGTACCCGCAACTATATTTCATCAGTGTAAATAATACTGGTGCATCAGTGGAAATTAAAAACAAACAGAACGATTTACAGCGGATGTTTCTTAACACAATGGGGAATTAAGGAAACAAGATAAAAAACAGATCCCTAGAGGCCACGTGAGGTCACATTATCAAGCTCTTCTGCTTTCCCGTGGAGGTTTAGGGTTGTTAGCCACCCAGATCCACTCAAGATCTAAAAGAGACTGTGGCCTTGTCTATAGATTTGCGCTGATTCCAACATTTGATGGCCAGCCAATGTAAACCCAAGAGTAGAGAAGGAAAGCTGCCTTTTGCACATTCTCCGGATGGAATGTGACTTGGCTGTACTAGGTGATGTCTCTTGGCTAAGCGCATATAAGTGGTGGGTCCTGAATTCAACCTTGACTGGTTTTTGGGGTACTGGTCATAGTGGAAACACTTGTCCCTACCATAGCCCCGGCTGGAGATAGCAATATATGAAACGGTACCAGTTGGTGGCCCATACCCCGGCTGGGGGGTGACGGGCAAAGAGAGAAAAGAGAGAGAGTGTGCATGAGTCTGAATTAACTCACTTAGGAGAGGGTTCCATCCTACACCCTTTCGTCATGAAATGACAAAAGCGTGTAGAATGTTACCCTCTCCGGAGTGAGACCCAGCCTGACACATAGCTGGGAGGGTCTGTCTTTTTCTTACCCTTTGGCAACACTTACATATCTTGTCAGGCCAACAAAGGCACATTGAAATGATGTGACTGTGGACTGCCCTTCCATATTAAAGATGGAGGGCAGTTGCAATCTGTTCCATAGGTGTTCAATTTATATAACCCTATGCTGAGCAAGATTTGAATGCCCCTGCACGGGGGTCTGACCATGAGAGACTGCAGATCATCTCCTGTGAAGTGCTGAGTGCCTTCAAGCCTATGTGTAGAAGTCAGTGAAAAGAGAAGCGAGCACCTCCCAGCTTCAAACCTTCAGTGTGTAATTTGGCTCCCCACTGAAAATCGTATTAGTGTCTGTGGTCAACTTACCACTAAGTGCCCACCCGGCACATCCTGTCCCTACTGGCTATGACTGCACCAGTGTTCATTTCTATGACTTTGCTTTACTTTATGTCGATTTTCTCCTCCTGGTATTTATTTGGGTAGAAGGTCTGTAATCCAGTGGCATGAGCTGCTGTCTCTGAGCTATTTGCTTTCCTTGAAAATTTAATATAGATCTAATTATATGAAAATGAAGTACAATAAATAGACCAATTATTCACCCCCGCCATCTAAATATCAGCCGTGGGGGATATGCCTCCTTCATCCAGACAAACCTGCTATGGGTATATGCAACGAACTCTCAATTACCCTTCCTTCTGTTAGCCTTTAACCATTTCCCTCACCCTGGTGATGCAGAAGCCATGCCCAAATCAATTCAGGTAGAAGTGCATTCGTGGTGGCTTTGAAGAGGTGTTAGATCTTTGAACAGAGGGCTTCTTACTGGGTGATCCTGCATCTCTGGTTCTAATTTCCTTGTGGGAGGTGGGTCTGGAGCCCATTTTGTGTGTTGGAGAAGGCTCAGTGGGAGGGAAGGGAGACAAAACGGAACGGTTTGGTTTTGCTGACAAAAATAGTCTTGACACCATGCTCCCTGTGTGCCATTAAAACTCCCTGGACACACTTATTTACTAGGAAGACATACGTATCGATTTAGCAGGAATCAGAATTAAATGCAGAAGGGTCTGGGCGTGCAGGGATGCAGAAAGGATCCACAAATGTAACCTTTTCTCATCAGAATCCCCTGATTTAGGGCTTGATCCTGCCAGTGGCTGAACAGCCCCCAGATCCTAGTCACTGGGAGGGGAGGTTGCTTAGTACTGTGTAGGATGAGAAATTAGGAATCAAATGGACATACTCCAGCCGGTTCAGACACACATCACTGACGTCAGGCATCTTGTTCACCTTCACCTCCAGGGATCATCGTCTGTGCTGCTGATTTCATTTTGCATGTTGCTTAGGTTGCTTAACCGAAGAAGAAGGCTGCATTAAATTAAAGGAGGGAGACAGAGCCAGTTGGGACAAAACATTGGTTATAATGAACACCTCCGCTAACAGCACAGAACAAACACAGTTTCCCCATCGATTGGTGCCAGTCATTCCTGGCATATACATCCCTTAACCACTCTTTTCTGCAGCACCGGAGACCTTTGCAAAATGTCAGTTTGCGAGTACAGTTATGTACGCTGGCCACTTAGAAATTGGTGAATATTGTACTGTAATAAAGTGGTTAATCTGTACATGTCACCACTGCCCTCTGCTGGGTGGAGCCAGCAGTACTGAATTTTGTGCCATAGTCCCTAGACTGCTAACTGAGATCCTCCATGAGCTCAAGAGGAATTGATACATTTGAAGCAGAATCTGTTGGTGCAGAGGATAAATTCATTAAGGTATGAAAACCATCCACATAGTACAGTAATGGACATTATAGAAAAGTTTAGCATATACATACATTTTGGCCACCATTATCCCAAGGCTGTAGGAGTATACAGGTGTAGCTGAAGACATGATTTGACCCACCCTGTTTTGCTTTTGTGTTTGTTCCCGAGTCAGTGAGCTGGCACAGAGGTGGCAGGCATGTTTTCTCTTGGCTTCGCAGTGTTTTGTGTTAGTGAGAAGCCTGGCATTACCCAATCTTTGGAAGCGTTCATGCTGTGTGCCCAGATGGGCTCTTTGGAAATGGAAACCCTTTGTTGCAGGGATGGTTTGAACTTGTGTGTGTATTCGTCCCTTACAGACTTCAAAGGGAGCAGAAAGTTATTGCAGACACTGACACGCTTCCATGTTATTGGAGTGAATGTCTCAGCCTGTTTGCAGCTACTTTTCCAGTCCAGTGTTAAAACCCATAATGTTAGTATCACAGGGAAGGAGCTCCCTGGTTTTTCCTTCTCTAAACACTGTTAAAACAAGGAGTTAATGTGCTAACAGGAAGGCTCTGTACCCGGGGGAAGTCGCTGCTCTCAATCCCAGTGCATACTGTATCTGACCCAACTGCATTCATATTTTATTATTTATTATGCTGTGTGCATTGCTCTTAGACACACAGAGGGATTTGTCCCTGCCTTGAGTCAATTACACACATGGGGTTCAGTACCAGGTAGTCTGAGGGAGAGCATAAAAGAACCCTTTATTGCTTGATCCCCACAGCGTAAGGAGCTAGTAACAATTTCTGATTTTTATACCATGCTCATCAATGTACTATCTGAGAGTCTTCCAGTGGTGCATTAAGTGACTTGACTAGGCACCTGTCATATGTTCTTTGTTCTCTCGTCCTCTCCCCAGGGGGAGAAGTGTGCGCGGTGGAGCGCCTTGTTTTGGTAGAGTTTATTTTATTTGCTCTGTGTTTATATTATTGATGGCAAGTCCAAAGAAATACACCTGGCACTTGGAGTGGGAGGTGGGTTAGATTTGGGGATGGTCGTTAATTCCTGGAAGCATTCACTCTGCCATCTCAGACTGGTCCTCGGAGAAGCTCTGTGTCCCTCAAAGATGAGCTGTAGTTGGTTTACGAGAGCATCATGCCAGGGGAGTGCAATTGTTGACTATGGTCTTCATCCTGTAGCTTTAGGTTCTGTTATATATCTTGGGCTGAGGTCATAGAGCACCTTGGCCTTTCTGAGCATAGACGCTGATCCCTGTTAGATGGGCCATGGGACCCAAAAGGATTGGGGAAGAGAAGGCAGCTTCATAGCTCCTCTTCCCCTTGAGCCAGCCAGCTCTGTAGGAACAAAGGAACAGATTAGACTAATATATGCATTGGTTGCTTGGAGAGGCATGTACTCACAAAGATGCCTGGTGAGGCAAGGTGTCGCCACCAAACCCTCAGCATAGCAAAAACCACAGCAGAACCCTTAGCCGTGGGCAAAGCAGATTGAAACAGGGGCATTGCAAATCTTATCCTAGACAGGCATGCACGATGTTCTGCGTTAGCTGCTTCCTTGAAAGAAACAGTTCAGGATTTCTCCTGCACATTATGATAAGATACCTGTGAAGATGCTTGAGAGCTGTTCTAATCCAAGAAGTGGCTAATGTTGATCACAGTGCATCTTTTTTGACAGTCTGATTTTGCAACACCAATGGAATGGTCCATGACACTGTGCAGTTCATAGAATATCAGGGTTTGAAGGGACCTCAGGAGATCATCTAGTCCAACCCCCTGCTCAAAGCAGGACCAATTCCACTGTTCCTGACAGATTTCTGGCCCCCTCAAGGATTGAGCTCACAATCCTGGCAGGTCGATGCTCAAACCACTGATCATATCCACTTAAACGATGATTATATTCATTCGTAATCTAACTCAATCTACTTTAATGGAATTACATCAGAGATACATTTGGCCCCATGTTATCTACATACTCAAATGCTACTTTTCCTTTTCACTTCATAACCTGGTAGTTAAGTATATTAGCAAATTATGTGAATTGGGATAGTGATCACACAAGCAAACTCTAGAAAAGAAATACTAATTTATAGCAAGACAAGAAAAATTTTAAAAACATAGAACAAACTGCATATTAGATATGAAGTATGTTGCCAGTTCAGTAAATGTGGTTGTAGTTGGATGTGTACTGTATACAGAAAACAGTAGTGTTTTATTCCAGGGATATATATTTCCAGTACAAGTTGCTAGATTGACCTCTAGTGTTCATTTTCTTAAAATAAAATGTGTTGAGCAAGTCCACTTCCGGTCAACTCTTATATCTGTTGCATTCTCAATAGATATTATATGTTTTAAAATGTGGGTGACAACTTTAAATGTCAATATCAGAAGGAATTTTCTAAACAGCTGATTGAACACAATCCAGGGATATAAAAGAAACATGAACACTATGTTACTTATAGAAAAAGATCAGGTGAAATTTTGACTCCTTGAAGTCAATGGGAGTTTTGCCATTGACTTCAAAGGAGGCAGGATTTTACTTATTATATTAAAGATATATTTATGGTGGAAAGTTTAACTTGGATGTATTATGTGGTTCTCACTGAAGTCCTGTTTCTTTGTGTTGGGAGGAAAATCCTGTTTATTCTAGAAATCCTCAGTTTTACCTCATACCGATGCCCATCTGTCTTTCAGAATCATATAAAAATTTTTCTTCCTTATGCAACTGCTAGTTTGAATGAGTAGTAGAACTGGTTGGAAACTGAAACAAAAAAATCAACATCCTCACCTGCAACTTTTGTCATTGAAAAATATCGGACAAAAGTTTTTCCAATTAGCCTTGTCAACTATCTTGTTTCTCAAACTGAAATCCAGAAATAGGTTTTTCAGTGATTTTTGAGCATCTGATTTGACTCGTGGGAGATGGCTGTTTGGGATGACAGCCAATCATTTTCAAATATTTTCTCCTCCCAAATGCCAAATCACTCTTAGCCAGTGTGGGGCAAAAACTATTTTTAACCTTTGTATATGTCTTGTTTAAAACTCACAATGTTCATTGCAAAATGTTAAATCAAATTCTGCTCTGATGTAAAACTGGATTAACTCTTTTGACTTCAGTGGAGTAATTCTGGATTTTTATTGAGAAGAATTTGACTCCCAGAAGCTGCATGTGGTAATGCACTTGCTTTTTTGGTTCCATAAGGAAGTCCTTTTCAACTCTACAGATACAGGCAAGCTAAATTTCTAGCTGGTGACTTTAAAATCTCAGACAACTGGAGCCTGACATTCAAAGAAGCAAGATACAGAATCAGTGTGTGCACAGAGAAATGGGCAAAGCGACATCTAAAGATATGTTCCAATGTTTATGAACATCAAATAGCTAAAATAAGCTGTCTGTGCAGCTAACTTCAAAGGGACAAAGGTTGCAGAAATAGTCAGACATAGTTACAGAAACACAGACGTTAGATAAAGACACCCAGATAGAGAAAAGTTCTGGGAGAGCTGTTCATTGCCAAGACTTTTTTTTTTTTTTTTGCTTTTTTTTTAATGTTAAAACTGATCTACAAACAGTCTTAGATTTGTACTACTCCCTCCCTCCCATCCCCAAATGCTCAATTATCATGTTGACATGCTGTCTGGAGTGGCTCACGACTGAGTGCCTACTGTAGGGCAAACAGTCAGAAAATGGGTCAAACACCCCAAACCAGTGGTGTGTTCTATAATTAGATTTCACCAAGCCAGTAACATTTGTGAACTCCTGGATCACTATACCAGTCTTACCAAGGAGTCGCAGACAGTCCCTTTTGACTCTCCAGTCTATCTTTGCACCTAGATAAACTGGACTTTGTGATAAAAGGCCAAAAATCATAACACATCGGTTTGCTTTCAGTCCCAAGAGACCAGTCACTTACCCCAGATCAATTGGTACCCTACAAAGACAACACCGGTAGCCAATACTATAGTAAACTAACTAAAGGTTTATTAGGTAAGAAAAGGAAATGAGAATTACTGAGAGGTAAAAGCAGGTAACATATATGAACAGGTGAGTCACAGTCTACAATTCCAAATGGTAGCAGAGATGTAGTAATCTGCCAATTTACCAAAAATCTTTCAGGACTACCCAGAATAACTCTCGGGATCTCAGCCTTCTTGTTCAGTTGTTCAGTGCTGTTAGAATCCAAACAGTGCAGAGATCGAGGATCTTTCCCTGAATCCATATTTATAGCTTCTTCTCACAGAAAACAAGTGGATAGGGTCACTACCCACTTGGGCTTTTCCTTTGATGAGAGAGAGTGAGGAATGCATTTTGAGTCTGACCTCTGATCATCACACACACACAACTGACTACTTGCTTTGAAATTAGCACTTTTCTCTTAAAGTTCTTCATTTGCATTCCACCAGGCCTCTTTCTTGTTTGATGGGTTGTTTAGTTACAGGGGTACGCCCAATGTAAATGTTTGCTGCTACATTATAACAGAACATAGAAACATAAAAACAATGACATCCCATTTGTTTTCATGAAATTTAAACACCAGATACACTCTTACACATTTAACAATCACTTTGATCTACACTAATACATAAAAGCGTGTGTGGGAAGGGGCTGTAAATACAGTCAAAGGGAATTCATGGGTTTTATCCAGGATTGTAAATACTTTTTGGAAGTATTTGTGCAGCTCTACTGGATAGATGGGAGGATATCTCAATGCAGCCTACCAAATATCCAGGATTACAATGTGACTCTAATATGGCCTAATACTCCTCTTTAGATTTAAGTGACAATATCTGGTTCACCAACATGGGAAGAGAATTCCTGAGCTGTGGGTCCAGCTTCTCAAGATTATACCCCAGGATAGTTTGCAGTTCCAGACCTACTGACCTCACTTGCAACAGCTGGACATTAGGCAAAAGATGATTCTTTGAACTGAATGCTCCTATATGGTGGAAGGGCTTAAATTCTATTTAAAAGGTCTTGAATTGAATTTGCTGATTACTAGGCAGCTGGCTCAGGTTTTGGAGAAGGAGGACTGCTAACTATCATAGATAAAGACTCTTGGGAAATTATTTTGATTCTCCATTTGAACCCCTAAATGTCATTTACTCATCTGCAGTCCTGTCCCTTTAAATTCCTCCTGGCCCTCTAGGAAGGGTGAATCTATTTTAAAACAGGATCTGCATTTTATTAAATGGATTTGCACTGCATGGCAGCAGGTATTTTAAAGGGCAGGACAATAATGACTGTATGTTAGCGATGGAAGCCATGTTTTACAAAGCACTGTGTTTCATAGATGTCAAGTGTTGTAAAGTTTAACACACTAAGAAGCTCAGTTGTTCTTTCAAGTGGCATTATACCAAACCAAGTGTATCATGCTAATTGTAATGATGTGTCCATTTAAAACCACCACATTACAATCTGAAAACCCCAGCACTGCTGAAAGTTACTTTAGTGCACAATTTTTAGAGTATCAAGAAGACTGCTGGAGCTCTGCTAATAATAGTTTTAGCCTTGTATGTGCATGTCTGTATGGAGTAACTGACATAAAACATTACATTACTCACATACACAAAATCAAGTAGGTTAATGCCTTAAAGCTTGTCCTTTTCCATCCTTGTTAACACATAGGCCTCACCCCAGTCAGGAGGCAAGAGTGAGTCACCATACTCTTTAAATCTATCCCAATCTAGCCACAGACTTTCCCTCCTGCTTGGACATATATAACATTCACTCTGCTGTCTGCTGGGAGCCTCAAGTCCTAGTGGTTTAAGAAGGCTTTGTGCTGAAGCAAAGTAGTCAAAGGTAGGCGCCACATTCACATAAATGGCTTTTGGACTGAAGACTGCCATGGTTCATTTTAATTTTACAGTGGCAAACAAGCATGCATGCATTCTTCATGGGCTCCAGGAAGTCGCATAGTTACTCAGAGCAATGTTATGAGCTGGGTGAAACCTTGTTATGGGGTGAGATCAATTGGTGACAATTCATCCGTCAGTTAACATAACTGTAAGCATAAACCCCCTCCTAAGACAAAAGGGGTGTGTGAATCTGCACAGGCGCTTTTGACTGAGTATTGTGTGTTGTGTGCGTAGAGAAGAAATACACAGAAACTGAGAACTGGGAAGAACAGAGAGGGGAATGCAAGAAAGCCAAGCAGGAGCTTGTGAGCACAGTGTGACTCAGGAAACACCTGGAGAGAGACAGCTTTTGGTTCTGGTACTGGCTAAAGAAGGTGGAGGGCTGTAAACTAAGAACCAGATCCTTTCATGCTTGGTTTCTTCTGCATTTGGAGACACAGGACTTGATGCATTCCTTGTAAATAAACAAGGTTTCATCAAAGAAAATCTGGCAGGCAGTCAATACAAGGACTACTCCAGTGAGTAAGGCTGCACGGGATGTGGCACTGCGTCGGGGAAAGAGTTTAACAGCGGCTTACTGAGGTGATGGCGAGAAGGTTTAGATTGAATATCCTTCAATGCACCAAGCATCTGTTTCACTGCATCAGCACCTGTATTACTTCTATTAAAAATGCCATCATTACTCAGTCAACGCTCCTGGTTCCCAGCCAGCTCAGGTATCAGCCAAAGGCAAAGAACAGTGAATACCTTTAAAAATCTGCTGTTTTTAATGCATTCAGTCAGGCCAATTACATGAAATTACAGGTCTGCCCTTTTCATTTTACACATTCTTTTTTGTCTAAGCATGTATAAATATTAGATGAGTCCACCCAATAAAAGCAGTGGGCGGCAGAACGTTTATGGAGCAAATATTGGGATGGACTGCGGCTTTGATGAGCCTGTTAAAGCTAAAAATATATGTCTTAAATGTCCACAGTAGTGATGAGTTCCAGATTAACTCTCCCTGCATGCATGCAATGTTAATCATGGTATAACAAATTGCTAAGTGACTTTACGAGATGCCATTTGGATTCCATGACCGTACTGATGAGCATCATTTAAATAACTACATTTATGAAGAAATAACTATCTGGACCCATTGGATGCTCTATCGTAGCTAGAAAGTCTCTCTGCTAATTACCGGCTCAAAGCTGCAAAGTCCTGGCAGTGAAGTCAATGAAAGTTGGAGTTGTTCAGCCCCTTGGAAGAACTGGACCCTAAAACTGAAAAATGCTGATCCCAGGGTTTAACCTGATTTAAAGGGGCGGTATGACCTAAAGCGTAGCTCCCTTGTCTAGTCAAAAGACCAGGGTTCTGTTCCTAGCTCTGCTAGGTGACCTTAGCCAAGTTGCTTCCTGCCATTGTGCCGCAGTTTCATCATCTGACCTCTTTTTCATCATCATCATCATCAGACCTCTTTTGTAAAGCTCTTTGAGATATACTGATAAGAGCCAGGGATTATTGTCCTTGAGATAACAACATATTTTTGCAGGTTCTGTTAATTATTTTTAAAATACCTAACTTTGAGAATCTGCTTTAATCTTTGTAAATTGGCTGAATATTTTCAAGTTAGTGAGTTCGTTTATTCATTTAGTAGTAGTATTATAATTTATGATTAATGTATATTGCAGTGGCACTTAGTATCCACAGTCATGGAGCAGGACTCAGTCGTACTAGGCAGAATTTCAAATATAATCTTGGGACTGATATGCTAATTAAAGTAACCTTTTCCCACCCTCCCACCTGCAGTTTTTATAAATTTGGAATGCAATATGTAATCAGATCTCAAAGTGTAATTGTTTTGTTGTTGCTATTGTCATCTCAGCAGGTTGTGCATCTATAACCTGTTGGGCATGGCTACATCATTGTGATTTGATTCTTTAATGTCATTCTCTGACAGACCTTGTAACTTCATTTTAACAATAAGTGTGACTGGAAAGTAAATTATGGTCTTTTCAAAATGCAGGTGTATTATTAGTTAGTTGAAAACAAGAGCAGGAAAAAGAAAGTAAACCACAAGGCAAAACGCTGACAGTCTTAGTTACCTGACCATAAAACATTACACTCCAGCTACAGTCACACAGAGATAGGGCACACAACAGCACCCTTGTTTTACTGGCTTTGAATCCAAACAACGACTTGTTGCCATAAAGGTGAAGGAAGGAGTGAAGTCAGAGTCAGATTACACCTGCATATGCGTGAGAAATGACAATTAAAACTAGATAAAACCTAAAGAAACTGGTCATTGCTTTGCACATATGTGCAGGACTAAGATCCTCATTCAGAGAGGAATTTAAGTACATGCTTAACTTTAAACATGTGCTTATGTCCCATTAAGTATGTGCTTTCAAAAGTCGTTTATAAGTGGAATTCACGTGAAATCCAATAGTAGTTTTGTTGCCAAGAGTCTTCAGATAAATATGAGCCCCGATTCTGATCTTGCTTACATTAGTTTTACAGTGGTGGGACCAGCGGAGTTACTAATGATTTACATCAGTGTAACTGAGATAAGAAGCATTTCCAATGTATTAACTTTTAACTTTTCAGATTTCCAATGTATTATTTTTTTCTAGTGCAATTAGAATCCTATGGGTACATGAAACGTCTTCTGCCCAGTCAACTCAGCTCTTGCTGAGCTGGAGTTCCGGAGCTGACGGGGAGCGCATTTGGGGATCGATTTATCACATCTAGACAAGATGCGATAAATCGATCCCTGACACATTGAAAACTACGCACCAATCCTGTGGGTAGTATAGACGTACTTTTGGTCTTCACAACACCCCCCAGCAAAGAGTTCCACAGACTGACTCTGCATTGTGTGAAAAAATACTTCCTTTTGTTTGTTTTAAAACTTCTGCCTATTAATTTAATTTGGTGACCCCCTAGTTCTTGTGTTATTAGAAGGAGTAAATAACACTTCCTTATTTACTTTCTCCACACCAGTTATGATTTTATAGCTCTCTATCATATCCCTTCGCCTTAGTCATCTCTTTTTCAAGCTGAAAAGTCCCACTCTTATTAATATCTCCTCAGACCGAAGCCGTTCCAAGCATTTTCAAAGCATTTGAAACAAAGTTAGATCAGCAGTTCAACTTGTATAAAATGGTTATCTAAAAAAACAGGCCATCAGTTCTCTGGCATGCCATTTGTCATCAGCACAGTATAATTATAATGGACTTTATTGACATAATAAATATAGAGAGCACAGGTGGTATCCATTTTCAGTTGTTTAACTGAAGGACTGAAAGATCCTGTAGTATGGAGTTGACTCAGAGCATTTGTCAGGCCACACTAAAGATTTCAATAGCTGTGACCTTGAGGTCATAAAATTACTGATCAGGAGTAAAAAAAATTTATGACATAGAAGTGAATTCTATTGATTCTTTTTTAATTTTTATATGTATCATAAATGGACAAAATGGCCTGCTCCATTCTCCTGCTGTCTATGAAAACCCATGAGTGCTGTGTTTGAATCAATAAAAATTATGTCTAAACACATAAATTTTAATTCAGTTATGAATTATGGCACATATTGAGTTGTTAGGGCTAGTAAAGAAAATTTTTACTACAAAGCAAAACATTCTGCAGTGCATTTGTTCATTCAAGTACATTAGGCACTGAAAGTGGATATCACAGTCAATGAGATTTAAAAATATTGGGCTTGATCCCCAGTTGGTGTAAACTGCAGTAGCTCCATTGTCTTCAGTGGAGCCACGTTGATTTATATCAGCTATGGATCTAGCCCATTGTCTCTTTAAACTAGTGAAAAGATAGACCCAGCACTCCACAGTGTAAAATACTCACGATTGTGTAAACATAAAAAGAATACCGAACAAAAAATAAAACTCAGTGGACCAAATGCTGAGTTCCTTACCTTACCGGGTAAATTCTCATAGATGTAAATGGATCTTTTGCCTACATAAGGAGTGAGACCCAGATTCTTAAAGGGGTCTAACTCCCTCTGAGTGCCTAAATACTTTTCAGGATCTGGGACTGTCAGAGTGAATTATGAAAAAGTCTCAGGATTTAGCCCAGTAGCAATAACTGGGCCCTTTGGAGGCATAGCTAGATTATCTTAATTCAGAAACGCTGTTTTGTCTGTTTTTTCATCTATTCCCAATCTGTGACCCAGCTACCATTTTTTTTTCACACTGTAGGTGAAGTAACAATTAGTGGATTTAAATGTGACAAACAAGTCAATGTCCCTCACAGACAGGCCCAAAATACAAAAAATTGCGTTTTGGATCTGAATTTTCTCAGATTTTGGGACTGTTTCTGGTTCTGCCCACTATAGATTTGGAGGTGGGCTGTGAAGTTTGGATCTGGATACAAACTTTGCCAAAATTTGTGGGTATTTGAATCACAAGGGAGGAAGTGGGTGCTGGAATTGGCCCATCTCTATTCCTGCAACGTTATGCTTCAAACTTCAGTAAGGATGCATTTAAGTGTAGCTTAAATAAAACACATTTTCCAAAGGATACATACTTTAGGCCTTCACATGGGAGTGGCACATTTCTTTTGAGGATTCTTATGAGTGTCACAGGCTAACAAATGGAATACACCCTTCAATCAAGAGCATACAAAATTTAGGATGTTACTGTGAGCTTTACAGTTTGTATATTGCATCATTGTGGAAATCAGGGATTGCATTATTTCATGTCCATATGTTGTGGGTAAGAATCCATTCTGAGGTTGATTCCCATTACAGCTCTCTGTGTGTGGCTTGATGTATATTAGAGACAGATCTGGGCCAATCTGAATGAGAATCCAAATTAGTGAAAAATTTGGGAAGCTACATTCTGATGTTTAAGGTCTTGATTCAGGAAACAGTTAACTGTGTGACTTCAGAGGTATTTAAACATGCTGTGGCTTTAGTTTGGACCTCTCTTGGGCATTTACAGAACCTATATCATCAAAGTGCAGAACCAATGTCAGTGGCTTTTATAGAAAATATTTTTATGGAATGAAGTCCACTCTAGATTAATTTTAAAAGATCTATAATCCATGAGTGGGGAACCTCACACAGCTTTCTTAATGTAAAACTATAAAGGACAGAGGTGGGAAGTGACCTGCTTCACAATTATAGATTTTTTGGGGGTCAAATACCCAAATCAGTCCACCTCTAACAGCAAGCTGGACTCTTTTCTCAGTGTTTCAGATTCTGAGGGGAGCAAGTGATCTAACTGCAGGAACAATATTTTTTAAAGAGCTTTCTACGTAGTGTATTCCTAGCTCAGTAATAGCCTGATCCAAAACCCACTCAAATCAATCCAAGTTGATTTCACTGGTCCTTGGATCAGACTCTGAGCCAAATCCCCATGTCATTACACATATGGGACTTCTTGTCTGAGTAAGGCAGGTACAATTCAGACTATGATTTTTTTTATTATTTTGCATTAGTCTTTAATATAATTTGGGGGGAAAAGTGCCCTAGTAAGGTACAATTGTCTCCTTTATAGCATATCAAGTAATATGGGCTCACATATTTTTCTTTTTCTATGTTCTTTTAAATAACATTACCTGTACCAGTGATATGGATACTGTGTTGTGTTGACCGTTTGACACCTGGCATTTTCTGAAGAGATGACAGATGCAGTCTGATATCATTTCTCTCACCATATATGCAAACTATTTCAGCTCTGACCTTTGCTCAGTCACCCTTGACTTCTTTATCAAGTGGCAAGAACTAGACGTGTTGCCCTCATTTCTGTTCATATTCATCAGGGCTGTATTGACAAGTCAATGCTATTGTTAAGAAGAAAAAACTATTGCACAGCATTGTTACTAGAAAAGGCAGAAACTATTTCTTTGCACATCAGAGATGCTGACTTCATTATTAAGACAGTACAGTCCGTCTCTGTAAAGCTGATCTCTGGAACCAAATGTAATGTGCAGTGAAGCAGGATGATTCTCATGAAAGAGTGGTTTGTGTTGCGAATGACTGTGCTAGCTTACCGAGATGTAGCTTTCCACAATTATTCATTTATTTAAATGGAAAACACACCAAACAAGTCCGTGACAAAAATATGGTTTATAGTCCTTAATATTTTGCTTTTGTGGAAGTAATATTTATGCATAATTTTAGTATAACTGAAGACTATTTATATTGTTTTTTTTTAAACTGAAGATATTGTCCAGCCAAAAAAAAATAAAAAAAATTCCGGGCTATGTGTGAAAAGGGCTTTTGGGGCGACAGAACAATTTGCCTACAACAAATTGAAACTGCAGATATAACTGTATACAAAGACTTTTAAAAAATAACTCCAAGAAGGAGAAGGAATATTAGCAAAGACCTTGACTAGGGAAGAGAACGCAAATGATATTTTTGGAGGAAAACAAGAACAGCTCCTCTTTAAGGTGACCAGTGCAATAATATTGGACAAATGATAATTTTTCATCAGCATTAGGTAATTTCTGTCTTGTGACCTCTGCAATAATGGCCTGATTCTGCAAAGCATTTAAGCTTGTGCTTAAAACTAAGCACATGAGTAGTCCCATTAATTTCACTGGGATTAAATGAATATTTAAATTGAAGTGTGTGCTTCATTCTGTTCCAGTGGCCAAGCCCTTGAGCAGGTGCTTGGCATCTCTTTGGATTGCAAAGGGATTTAAACGTGCTTAAAGTCAAGCCCCTCCTTATGTGCTTTGCTGAATGGGGCCTTCAGGCCTGCGCCTTGCATCTGCACATGCAGGTGTCTTTAAAGCCCCACCACAGGGGTGGAGAGACTCAGTGACTTGCCCTTTCAAGCCAGCGCCCGGGCAACGGGCGGCGTCTTGTCTGCAGCACCACTCAGGATGCTGTGGGTCTTTTAAGGAAGGGGAGATCTTTGCTCCCCCCTCTGTAGCTCTCTCTAGAGACCACCCAAGGGCTGGGGTGCGGGGAGCATGTGGAGGTTGGGGTCCACCAATGGCTGGGGGCGTGCAGAGGTGGGGGGCCCCCAAGGCCTGGGGGGATGGGGGTTGTGGAGGTGGGGAGGATGAGAGGACAAACAACATAGATCAGATGTGTAGTCATGTTGCTTAGTTAACATACTCCTGGAAGAAGCTCAGATACTAAGGTGATGAACGTGGTATAAGAACCTATTGACCTTGCGTTGTCTTAACTGCTCTTACAAGTGCAACAACCAAACTAAACAACTCACCCCCATATTACTGCAGTGCTGTTATATCAATATAATAAAATATGTAAAGGATAATCGATAGCTAGTGGGGTGAGATTGTTGGGTGTGATTTATTATACTGTTATAGTTTATTAACATATCTGTATGTTAAATCCAATATATAATTTGTGAGGATATAGCAGCAGTTCAAAATGGAGTCTGAATCACCATTTTGTAAACGCCATCTTGTGAGCCCCTGTGTGCCCTGTCATCCTGGCCTAGTTATAACTGGATCAAACTAGTTTTTCCCGCCACTAGGTGATCTCAGGAACAATTTTACCTCAGACTGTTTCCCGCCTTCGCTGGGACTGTTCCATGTTCCTGCCACAAACTGCATAAAAGAGCTGCGACCACAGACAAGTGGTGCGGTCCACCCTAGTGACTGTTCGCGGCATCTGTGCATCGTCGGGGGATACCACCTTTCCCAATGTAAAGAGAAGAGAAAGGAAGACGTGTTTCACCGTAGCTGTTCCTGGGAAAGTCCCCACCAGAGGGTTTTCAGTCCACTTCTTCTAATCTAAGACATTTAGGGTGACCAGACAGCAAGCGTGAAAAATCGGGACAAGGGCGGGGGGGGTGGGGTGGTGGTAATAGGACCCTATATAAGTAAAAGACCCAAAACTCGGGACTGTCCCTATAAAATGAGGACATCTGATCACCCTATTGAATGTTACAAATTAGCTGTTTGAGACAGTAGCATTTTTTACTTTTAAATCTTAAATAGCCTGTTTAATTTCCATTTGATCCATAGGTCGTTCAAGTTCATCTTTTTTACTGAATTCAGTTTCAGTGTGTGGTAAATTATTTAACAGTCAGAGAGGTAGCCGTGTTAGTCTGGAATAGCAGAGGTAACAAAGTCCTGTGGCACCTTAAAGACTAACTATAAAGTTTTGAAGCATAAGCTTTCGTGGGCTAATACCCACTTCGTCGGATGCAAGCAGTGGAAGTGCTTATTTAACAGTGTGTTTGAAGAAAGCATTGATAGATGCCTTGGAGCTATATTTGGGCACGATCCTCTTCCCATTTAATGTTAATATCAATTTTTCCATTTAATTGACCAGGAGAAGGATTTGAACCATAGTTAACAGGAGTCCTAAAATAAATCACTGAAATCTTTGTCAGATTTTCATTTTAAAATGCTTTTAAAGATTTTCTACTTTGCTTTTCAGATATTTTTCTTTGATACGCAGCCTGCTTTAGTATCGTCTGTGTAACGTAATTCATAGAAAATGTGGACATGTATTTTTCATCACACAAAAGTTACTTTAATTGATGTCACTGCAGTTTATATGGGAGCATTATAGGAAAAATAGACCTCTGTGAAGGAGGCTAGAAAAGTCACCTTTTTGCTTCAAATCACTGTTTCATAATTTGTGTGTCCTGTTGTGTTGTCCCTGTGATTGGAATGGGATGATTTAGTATGTAAAATTCTGTACATCTGTCAAATCATTGCAATGTCTAAGCACTGATTTATTTTTGTTTTTATAAACTTTCCTTTTAATAGGATCAGCCACAACAAATGACAAGTTCTACCTTTTGATTAGTCACTAAAAAGGTAACAATATAATTAAGATGTACCGGTGTTTGAAGAAAGATGTGATTGTGGACCACATAATCGTGAAATCCTTTCGCATTGACACTACTCTTATTAAATTAGAACCTCCGGTGGTAATTTTTGAGAATACGGTATAGAGACACCGGAGATAGCTTAGATTCACTACAGATTCTGTTGTGATTCTGATAAGAGATCATAATCAATTGAGAAAATGAAGATATGAAAAATTATTTAAACCATAATCTGAGGATCCTAAATTCCTTAAATGTGTACTGGATGTTCCCAGCTTCCATATAGGAAGTACTATATTTAGTACTCTGCTACTCTTCATAGTCCTGCTACATCACCATCATGTTAATTTTCATATGATGTCATTATGATTATATTTAATAGTTGCCTTGGGAAATTTTATTTCATTTTGGAGAAAAAAAACTAACTGCTCATTTCAAGGATCTCTGGAAAACTTACCTAATCTTCTATAATTAACAGAAGCAATCAGTGAGTTCAGTGTCTGATATACTGAAAGTAAGGTGAATTAGATGTTGACAAAGACTTTACAAAAAAGAACAGGCAAAACTCCTACTACAGTCAGTCTCACCTTAACTATCAAACAAAATGTCTTTAAAAACTCATATGAGCTGTCAAAGGCAAATTAATATATAAATATATAATATCTAGAAAAAAGGAAAGTGAGAGATTTCCAATGACTAAGAAAGATACAATGGTGGTGGTTCAGGATAAAACAACTAAAAACTCTCACAAAGTATCAAGTTTTGTGAGTTGTAAGAAGGATGTCTCCAGACTTTACAGATCTGTCTTCTGAAAAATGCTGACAATTATTCAACTATTTTTACTTATAATATGTCTTATTATGTATTAGACATCTTGATGGCTCTTTATATAAAAGAGGGAATGTGATACTGCTTTGCAAAATATCAATAAATGCCTCAGGGAGTTGCCCTGTTGTTGAAACACTGAAATTACAAAAGGCATTCAGGCAGGCTAACAAAGCATTTGCCATAAGTGGGAATTTTGTGTGCTCAGTATTTCCCAGGAGTGGGCCCTTTACAAAAAAAATTTGCATCTTGAAAATAATTACATTGTTGTTCATTTCAAAAATCTAGTAAATAAATAAATAAAAAATACTGAGGATGAGAAAAAAGTGTGTTCTAGCACTGAACATCTATTAGAAACCCTTTTTCGTACCGCCAGAAGTAGAACATGCTGCTGAAGAACAAGCCTAAGGAAATAGGGCCTTCATTTTTTAAAAATAATATGTATTTAAGTATAACTTCAAATTAAGGCCACAACTCTAGAAACACTTTATGCATTATGTATGTGAGCAGTCCCATTAAATTCAACGGGACTACCCATGTAGGAAAAGCAGTGTGGGTATTTGCAAAGTCAGGGCCTAAGAGTCATTCAGTAGTAAAACCACAAAATATCATTGGGAAATGTGGATGGAAAATGAAACTAATAATGACTATCTATCTATACAAACCTGGACAGTACAAAAACTGTTCGTTCAGAAGCCCTGAAATGCATTTAAAAGTTTTACAGAAGACAGGTGCTGTTTGTCAAACTTCTTTGTCCAAATATATTTCTTAAAGAAAATTACTTTGATTAACAATTTCAATATGAGTAGCTCAAAGTGATTTTTGTTTTGATTTTTAGATTTAAATTCGTTTTCTCAAATTACAGATAAAGAATGGCCTACTCCATTTCAACACAGAACTTTGTTGCACTTTCAGATCTGCATCCAAATCTGGCTCGCCCTGTAAGTCCTGGCAACATCGTACTTTTGTTCTCAAATGAAATTGTACCGACTATATTATATTTCTGCAAAATTATGTAATTGACATGTATTTAGAAACTCATAGTATCAGTGTAATTGTTAGATATAAAGTACCGTACCTTCTTTGTGTACACACCCGGAAAATGAAAATTGCTGCTGTTGTTGTCCATAGTGTGAGTACTACAACTATAGATATTGACTGGGCAATTAATTATCAGAGATCTCTGTATCATTTTAAATGAATGCTGAATTAGTGATTACACATACAGAGTCAGCACTATGTAGTCACAAAACATCAGGGATGTGTGGTATTCTTTGGCTGCAAGTTATGGACGTAGGGCCTGATCCTGCAACCTCTGCTCACATAAATAGTCCCATCGGGCCAAATTCCGAAGTCCTTATTTATTCAGACAATACTCTCATTGACATCAGTGGGAGTAAAGATTTCAAGATTATATATCCAATGGGTTTATTATTATTTCTTAATTATTTAAAACAAAAAATGGTCTAGCCACTTAATAGCTTATAAGAAGATAAGGCCTAGGTCTTAGACTACATAAAGATATCATACAGGAAAGGAAGGGGAATGAGGTGCAACAAAAAGCAATTTCATTGAGTAGTGAAATTTAGTTCTACTTGTTAGTTCTATGATCTGTGTTTAGATTTATTAATGTATATATCTATATTGTGTTTTCTATCATTTAACTGTTTACACTTTGAGCGAGGACCAAGACTACTGTATTCATGAGAGTAAAGATTGCAAGATTAGGCCTATAATATACACTAGCATAACTGTCCTTTGCAGTTTAGCTCATTGACTTTGTATTATCAAAATAGGAAATCCCAATGCATATATTTAATTTTCATTCTTCGCTTTCAAGTTTAGATTTTAATATTCTGGGCTAAATCATTCCGTCTGCTGCAAAAACCCCATCTCCAGTTCTCATAGTCCCCTCAGTGGTGAGCTACAATGGCCTCCACTAGGCCACCAGTGACAGCATGTCTCAAATGTTTTGTGCTACTCTGTGTAGGAGCCTGGAGAACAGAGACTGAATTTCATCTTGGATGCACTGAAAGCTGTGGTGTTGTATCCAGATATCTTGACAGATCTAAGGGCATCTGCATGGTTGCAGGGCCATACATGCTGCATACGTTCTGATGACATTGAAACAGAGTTGAATAAATAAATAAATAAATAAATGGAGATATACCAATCTCCTAGAACTGGAAAGACCTTGAAGGTCATCGAGTCCAGTCCCCTGCCTACACTAGCAGGATCCGCCTGCCTACACTAGCAGGATTGCCCTAAATGGCCCCCTCAAGGATTGAACTCACAACCCTGGGTTTAGCAGGCCAATGCTCAAACCACTGAGCTATCCCCCCACCCCCACTGAGCTATCCCCCCACCCCCACATGGAATTTTCCAAGTACTTTCCCTTTTGCCACAGCTTTTCTATGCGAGAGGACAATTTAATCTGATGTTCTTATCTATTTTAAATAACGAAGGCTGGGTAAATCACTAAAGGAACTAAACCAGATGAGATATTTTTACACACACCTGACATTTTTCAACTTTTCATAAATTCTCCTGCCCCAGAAAATACATTCAAGTCTTTGTCATTTGTCATCACTCACAAATAAATTGATCCAGCAGCTCAGTTAAAATACATTCTCTTTTAAAATCAAAATTGTAAATTTTGAGATTGTTTTCACCTGAGAAACATCCAATTACTACAAATTAAACCTGACTCTCTGATTAGCTTTTGATGGGCAGACAATTTAAAAAACAATAAATCTATCAACACATGTTAAACTAATGAGTACATATTTTAATTAGTTAAAATTAGTTTTTAGTTTATTGTAGTGTAATTTTATTTTGTTAGGAGAGGTTGAAATAAATTATACTTCAGATTAAAGTTTTAAAGACATTAAATCACACGTTCAGATTCCGAGAACTAGCTCCCTATTACCATCAATAACATACAGGATGTGCTGCAAGTTGATTTAATTGCCAGCAAGCCTGGCTTAAAAAAATTAAACAATGTTATGTGGATATGATAGAAAACTCTGTATGAAAGAAAGCTCTGAAGGCCTCAAGGAAGTTACACTGTATTAAGGACATGCTTTTAATTAAATACTTTAAATAACTATCAGATAGGACAGTTACCGTGCTCCATCTAGTGATTGAAAGTAAACTAAAAAACATGGGCTCAGTTTCTAAGCAGATTTACACTGTCTACCTCCAGAGAAAGAGTTGGCTATCATGGGGTTGTAAATTAGTGCAGAATTCAACCAATATTGACCACTAAAGTCTTACATTTGCAAATACCAATTAACTGGGTCATATATTCCATTTGTTGTTGGAACAAAAAAATTGCAGGACAGCCATTGAACATAAGTGCAAGTGCTATGCGGCGTTTTTGTCCATTCCAAAATGCAAATATAAATGATACATGCTCTGTGACCACTGGAATGGTCCTTGAGAGCTAGTGACAGTGGGTCAACTAGTGGGAACTAAATTGGTGATGCTAAGATTGCAGCAGTGATAGAAAGCTTGACAGTCTTCACTTTTTAGGCCCTTCACACCCTACCCTCTTCAACTTACCTCCTCTCATCCACTACTGAGATGCTGACTCCAGGCTCCGGTCAGCCCACAATGCCAGTCTCCATTGCCCACTTGTTACATTTTCAAACAACCACCTTTGTGCTTTTTCCCATGCTGTCTTTCACACTTGGTAGGCACTCTGCATAAACATCTGCAAAGCTACCTCATTATCCTGCTTCCAAAACCTCCTTTTCTGTGATGCCTACAAAAAACTTGACCATGGTTAGGTTGCTGGTGTGCTGAGACCACTGCTTATCATGCTGAGCAATGTGGATTATTTCCTTGTACTCCCCATTTGCCAGTATCTATCTGTTGTCTTTTTTTATACTTGAATTGTAAATTCTTTAGGACAGGGACCATTTTTTGTGTTTGTACAGCACCTAGCACAATGGGATCCTGGTCAATGACTGCTACAGTAATATACATAATAACAATGAGGCCGACAGTCATAGGGTCTCTCTCCATTGTGAATTTAAGCAGATCTTGGTCCAGTACATTTTTGGGAGTCATAGTCCAGCTATCCCTGCCTATCTGAGGGGAAGACAGTCAAAATTGTAGACATTTTTAGGTAACCTTTTTCCTCCCATAGCTTTTTATACAGGCAAATGTTTGGGCCTCTTTTACCATTTTGTACTAGTTACTGCTTTTTTTCTTATAAAAGTGAATGTTTAAGTTTAAGTTTAAGTCATGAGCTTATATGGCACGGTAGAATTAATACATTAAGATGGTTATCAGTCAATAATATGTTTATTATCATCAGAGTATAACAAGTCCATGAAATGTAATTTATCATATGCATCTGTGTTTAATATTTGTATTCTATAATCTTCTTTGTTTTTCAGAGTATAATCGGTGTAGTTATTGGGAAAACAGATGTCAAAGGTTTTCCAGACCGAAAAAGTAGAGTTCTTTTTTTAATTTCAGTTTCTTATGTGGTGTAACTTTGGCTTGTGTGACTAAAACAAAAAATATTTAGTTTTCTTTGTGTTAAAAAAAATAGAAAAGATCAAACTTATTTTTTCAGAGACGGAAGGAACAGCATTAATTTGGCAAAACTCTCATCAGTTTTGTTTTCCAAAACCCCAAAGCAGAGGTGCTTGAGAGCCATAGTTCCTAACCCCATCTCAAGGCATGGGGGAGATGATGCCAATTTTGGCCCCTTTCTAAGAACATTCCAGAAATGTTGCTGTTTTTATGTTAATTCTTTATCTTAATAGAAGTGTTAAGGAAGTATTTTGAAGAGTAGAGAAAATAGGGCTGTTTAGATCTGAATGGCACAGATTCATACATTGCATACCTTTTAAATTGCATGAGAACAGTATTTTGTATGTAATTTATTGGAATTGAAAGGTACCAAACTGACAGCACTGAAGAGTGAGGCTGTCTGTTTATCCAGAGAAGGGGTATGGCAGATATTGTTAGAAAATGCCTTCAGGGAGAGAAGATACTTCAGTCTCCATGACATTCAGTGCTCAGTCCTGCTGCTGGCACTCCCAAGAAGAAGAATCCTCTTTAGGAACGTATCTGCATAACTTCTAAATTCAGTGGTTCGCAATACATACCAGGATATGTGTCCATGTAACTGTAATCAGAATTATTCTTGCTGTGTGTGGATCACCATACAGTTTTTATTGAAAACTTACAAATAACAAAGGTTACAGTGCAGCATGATCCAAAGACAGCTTCATGGATGAGATTCTGTATTCAGCAAAGAAATTGCAGCCCAGCAGGAGGAGGGAGTGAAGGTGGCTTTTTGTCATCTTTTCTCCCTCCTGATCCTGGACTGTTCCAAGTGCTGGAGCGGCCCCTGGTATAACTAAGTTACGGTGGCTTCCCAAGACTACCCTATGGGCTGCCTGGAATCTCTGCAGAGCTTTGGCCCTGTCCCACAATGAGTTCCTTCTGCCCCCAGGCATGTCATCTTTGCAAGTGTTTGCTAACAGGTCCTCCAGAGGCAGCCTTAAGGGTGTTCACCTGATTGCCTGCCCTGGGGGAATCAATGCTCCAGCCCATTTGAGCAGTATAAAGGGGTTGGAGCAGTGGTGAGTTTTTTTGCCTCATACCTACACTTTTTCATGACAGTTTTACTGCTGGGGAGGCTGCTGTAAGCCAAATTCTCTTATCTGTCGACCGCTGTGGAGTTATACTAGCAGAGAAGTTAGCTCAATGTGTGTTGCTTTATCATTTTGCACTGTTAAATATTTTTATAGTTGGCTGATTTTAAATCTTTCTCTGATGTACACATTATATTTTTGGTGCATATCTATGGAATTAAACTCCTAAACGTACATGATGTTACATAATATAATACTCTATTAAAAGTTGGATGACAAGTGCTTTGCCAAAGTAGTGGGGGGGGGGGGAGGGAGGGGGACTTGCACAGCATCTGTTTGAACCATAGTATTTATTATTGCCAGACAGCTCCCATTCATGAACACCAAATTTCAGAATTAAAAAATCTGCTGACCTCTAGTGGCACTTACCAAATTTCTGTACACTAATTTGTTTAACACTCTATTTAAAGTTATGGTAAATCTGGTCAAGTATAATAATACTAATATCAGATTAAATTGACATATTTTGATGCATATCTGACAAAAGCATTGTTTCTCTTTTTAGACATTGGATCTGAGAGATACACCTTCAGTTTTACCATTCGAGATTCACCAGATTACTTTATAAATGTAAATTCTTGGGGCAGAGAGGAGTATGTTAGATCGCTTTCAGAAAGTTTTAGAGTAGGTGACTGTGGTGAGTTGGAGTTTACTCTTAACATATTTCTGTTTGAATATTTTTTCCTGTAAATCAGTGTTATGTGTTTTGGTTTTACTATATTTTCATCTGATGATTATGAGAACAATTTAATTGGAAACAAATTGTTCAGTTACATAAGCAAAGAGGAAGCGGGAGTAAACCTTTTTTAGAATTTAAAGGCAAAGCTACAACAGTTGTCAAGAGCACCCCTCCTCCAGATATAAACACTGAATATTGCCACTCAGAACCCATCTGTAGTTAATGGATCTACATTTTAATATTGCGCTCACTTATTGTTAATCATTAAAAGTGAATTGTGTGTTAGGATAATTTATCATTTTACTTACATTTTTATTTGTTATATATTTTTAAATGATTAGATACAACCCTCCCACCACCAAAGATATCCTCAACATAAGCCACTAAAAAAGTCCAAATAGCTTCTGATTCATTTGTCCTGTAACAATGTCTCTTGAAATCAGTAGAAAGAGTCCTGTTGTCTTCAGTGGTCTTTGGATCAGGCCTATAGGGTGAAAAAAGCATGCACAAGAACTGTGAAACACTTTAGTTCCACATAAGCTATATTTTAAGTGAGACATGGTATATTGTCCTTGTGAAACCCCTCTACAAAGGTGAGAATTTCACTTAAAGCACTTTTAAAATATTTGTAATAACTGTAAATTTTTGCAATCCAACCTAGAATAAATAAACAATTTCCCAGATACATTTCTTTGTACATATCTCTACTCTTCCTTTTAAAATAATTTAATATTACTTTTCAATGTTATATTTCATTTCAGTGACAATTGAAAATCCTTTAGTGCAAACAAAGGAGCTAGAAAAGGAAGAAAAGTTCAATCCCACAACTCCTAGGTAAATTTAAAGTAGTCATCCAGCTTCTTTTGTGGAATGATCATGATTAATATTGTCTATAATTATCAGACGAGACAGTCATTATAAGGCAATTTCCCTTGGAAAATTGCAAGTTTAATTTTATGCATCCATGCTTTCCTCCATACACTACCATCACCACCAGTTTAATGGCTGGGATACTTGATTGGATCTGTAAGATGCTGGACAACGTTTGGTTAAACGTTACTGGGGTTCGGGTGACCCAGATGTCCCATTTTTATAGGGACAGTCCCGATTTTTGGGTCTTTTTATTATGATCGTTCCGTTTACCTCCCCACCCCCGTCCCGATTTTTCACACTTGCTGTCTGGTCACCCAAACTGGGGTACTGAGTGCTCTGCTAGCCATTGACCAGGTAGAGAGGTTGGGCTATTGCTTCCCCCAGACATTTATTTAAACCATGGCCTAGGGTTTTCAAGCTTCTTGTCTATTTTTAGCTGAACCCACCCCTTCTCCCTGTTATATTGTATAGGAACTATGTTTTTAGTTTGCTCTGGGTCTAACTGAGCACCTCTTTAAATGATCAGGAAGGATTTTTTTCCATCAGGGACATATTTGCTGTGACCTAGTGGTTTGTTTTTTCCCCCTTCCTTTCTCAGATCGCCCAGGAGACACAAATGTGTTAAATAGGTGTAGAATTTAGGAATGGCATGTGAGGAACTTTATGAATGTTAGTCATCATAGTTTATGGCCAGTGGATAAAAGACCAAAGGGCCAGCAACCAGAACATCAGAGTTATAGGATTTTGCTGGTGGATCCTAAGTCTGTGGATCCCTACAGTCCTACAGAATGGGGTCCCTCTTTGGGAACCTCTATCCTCTTTGCAGGGGGAAAGGTGAGAGGATTCAGAAGAGCAAGTTGAATCCTTGGAGTAGACAGTGAAAATCATACCCTGAGAGTTGGGAGCTATATGGTAGTTGCCCTATAAAACCCACACTGGACCTGTTTTTGGGAAATGGGGCAGATAGTGATGTTACATTTTAATAAAGTTGTGGCCTGCTGTTTAAAATGTATCTGTGTCACTGGATAGTGTACTAGTGATGTGTAAAATATTTTTTTATGTATTCAATTTAGCTGCTACAAATTATTGCTCAGTGAGGCTCATTCAGTGGTCAAAATTTGTTGCCGCTATGAAGTGGACACCAAGCTGCTTTCCCTGTTGCATCTACCTGTAAAGGATCCTCAGGATTTCTATTCTCTGGGTGACATTGTTGCAAATGGGCAAAGCCTTGATGGAAGAATCATTAATGTGCTTGCAGCAGTGAAGTCGGTAAGTTAGAAGTCTACAACAAAATGAAGAGGATTTCTTTTTCTGCTGAAGCCCCGATTGATTTCAGTGTAGATTTAGATTTACAGGGTCATGGCTGCCTGAAGCAATAATTTTCTTTTGTCTTGGTCTGCAGTCATATGGATTGAGTTAATACAAAGTAAGGGTAACAAGTGACATTAATTATTTTTTAATGTTCGTAAGAAAATGCAACATAAGGATTTGATCTATATAATATGTTGTTTTGCTTTATCTGATACAAAAATTCAAGGGTATAACTTATTTCAATGTTCATATCATACATACAAGTCCACTTTTATAAAGTAATAATTAAATTATAAAATTAGTTAATAAATTTAATATTTAAGTTTTGGGATGCTAGGACTTCTTTGGGGTGTGTCAAGCTCTAATTACAGACACACACCAGCACATACTGTAGCTTAAAAGATCTGCTTTGCGAATATATCAAGAGGTTTGAGAACACAAGGTACACCTGCATATTTGAGACCACAAAAGAGCCCCAGCTATGTTCAGGAATGTATTGCAACTACTGTGCTGATGGTCTGTCTATGAACACCAGTTGAGCTATTCTGAAATACATTCAAGTGTACATGCTGGGCCAAATCCTGGTCCTTTCAGTAAATAGGTTTTGTATAGATGATTTCAGTGGAGATTTATAAGAATGGAAACCTTCCAAATCATATACTGTTTTGAGATCATCTCAGCACATGCACAGAAGAGGTACATATTTGGAAATCAACATTTTTTCAAAGTAAACTAGAGTATCCATGGATACCTTTACATATATAACTCATTCAGTTTTCTATGAAATACACAGTTTGGCCCTTTCTCTACAGTTTAAAGACAACGCTGTCAAACTCTGCTTCTCCACAGAACACACAGTCAACTTGTGAAACTTGTTGCCAGGGGATGTAGTGAAGGCAAAATTATAACTGGGTTCAAAAAGAATTAGATAAGTTCATGAAGGATAGGCCATCAGTGGCTATTAGCTAAGATGGTCAGGGATGCAAACTCATTCTGTATTCTTGCTTGTCATTTTTTATATATTTTAATAATTTTGACTCTTCCTTTCTAGCTTGATTCTTTTCAATTCTTCTGTATATTTGAGGTGAATAGTAATATTTTTCTTACTTTTTAAGGTTGGGGAGCCAAAGTACTTTACCACTTCAGACAAAAGGAAAGGTCAGAGGTGTGAAGTAAAGCTGTATGATGAAACAGAGTTGTCCTTTGCAATGATCTGGTAAATTATGTACTAAATCATTATTCAAATACACAAATGAAAGCAAGTGTCGATAAAGAGAGAATAAATTGAATGTAGTAACTATTGCCATAATGTTGTAGTTATTTAATTGAAATACATTATTAATTAGGTGGCCACTGTGATGAGGCAGCAATATTTATTAAATGGCAGCAGTATCCATGAAACAGTATTACATATAAAGAACATCTGATAGTGACTTTGGATATGTTATCTATTTCTATGAGTTATTGACAAACTTACAGTTCAAGAGTGTCAGAGTGAAGCTGAGCTACAAATAAATTATGAAAGGTCATCAGTGGCGTGGAATAATAAAGAAGCTGTTGCCAATCAGACCAATAGACATTTTATTTATACAAAGAGATGTATTGTTTGCTCTCAAACATAGGTAGACCTTTTCATGAATGAATGAAAGGCATGAATTTATACATGCCTATCAGCACATTCACAGGTAAACTGTTTTATAATTAAATCTCCTAGCAAATATCAAGCAAACATACTATTAGTATGCATTTATGTAGCACTTGCCATTTTAAAATAGCTGTAAGTGCAGTGCATTTCCTCCACAAACCAGTTAAAAAGGGAATATGAAAGACTAAAGCAGAATTAATAACAGGAAGTGGAGTTAGGGTAAAATGGGATTAAAATGAAAACAAACAAATAACGTAGGAAAGTTTTGTAGTTACTCATGGATTATATTTCCAAAATGTGCCTGTAGCTGTGTTTGCATAACCATTTGGGTGTATAGGGGAGATAATTTGTGCACCCAAAAGCATTTGTGCTTGTGCACATAGCATACAAATACAAGTTATATAAACCCAGTAATTTGCATGTACAGATAATGGTATGCACACAGAAGTGTTCATACACGATTAAAGGCTGGATTGGGGTCATTCTGACCATTTTAACCTATAATTAGATCTTTGTTTAATATTTTGGGGAAGGATGAGGGGAATAAATGCTCCTTAATGGCATAAAGGCTAATACCTACTATTTTTCATATTTTATCACCTATGTTCTCAATGCTTTCACTATTAATCTTTTTTTTTTATTTAGTTGGGATAATGAATCTATCCAGCTTGCACAGAGTTGGATGCCACAAGAAACAGGTATCCCTTTTCTAGGTTTTTGTGAAAGATTTCTGCTATTGTTTTTTATCTTTAAAATATTTGTTTAATATTTTTTAAAGTATGTATTTAAAATAACAAAGAATTATGTTTTTTTTGTCCAGTAATATTTGCATCAGAGCTGAGAATAAATTTTGACAAATTTAGGAACTGCATGACTGCAACTGTTATATCAAAAACCATTTTTACAACTAATCCAGGTAAGAGATTGTTAAAGCCCAACACGTTGTAGGCTATAATAGATAAATAATTCAAGTGAAACTTTTTGGTTCATATTTAGCTAGTCAGAATTTAAAACAAATTTTGAAGATTTAGCTAAAAAAAGTCACCACATACAATAGTTAGTTTCTGTCTTTCTGACTTATTAGTGGTTTTGCTAGAACACCTAGCATTGTAGTATTAAACACAACTGTCCAATAAGTAGTTAAAACTTAGCTGAGTCTCCTATTAAGCATTGTGATGTGAATATTTTTTCCCTTCTCTAGTGAGTACAAAATGCAAACCCAGTAAAAATAACTTTTAGGTTAATAGATAGAGTTCATGGGTCAAATTCAGCCCTCAGATTCTCCCATGCATCTTCTAATTCAATGAGCAATGAATGTGAGCATTTGAGTGCAGAATTTGGCCCAGCATATTCATAATTTGTCTGTTTGCAGAGACATATGAAAAATTAATTTTAACTAAGAAAAGAATGGCTGGATCTAACACTAGCTGCCTACACAGTGGAAGCATTCTCTAAGGCTTTGTTTCTCCTGTAAATAGCATTGGGTTTGTTTTGTAAAATTAACAGATCGTTTCTGCCCCAGATGTTCTTATTCCATTGTGTGGGTGGGGTGGAAAGAGTGAAGGTGTGAAGATCTGAACTGAGTCAGTGTCTTTGCAGGAGAATGTCAGATCAGCAGCAGGGCTTCCAATCACTTCACTCAAGTCCATGGAAGTCCCTTGTGTCAATGTTGGGGACTCTAGATTTTGGGGAGTGGAGAGAGGACAAAGTCAAACAAGAGCTGCTAAACACAGTTTACTTCCTATTGAATGTGCCCCACACACTCTGAACATTTGGCACATATATAGATGCTTAGCTCCCTCATTGTGACAAGAACTCCACAAAGAGGTGTAGCCATGGCAGGAGAGAGAATGGCAGTACAACCTTGGAGCTGGTCCTGATGCCAGGGAAAGTGGGGTGCATGGATGGTGCACAGGGAAATCTCTGCTTTGCAGATCAGTATGGAAGGATTGAGCCTGTTTTACTTTGATTCCCTGGCCTAAGTGGCCCTCCCACTCTCCTAGGCCTTTGTCCTTGTGTTCATGAGATGATATGGCATTGATACTGTAGCATTTTGCTCATATTTTTAGAATATATTTTTCCCCTCTTGCAGGAAGGGGCAGGCAGGTGCTTGAACAATAATTTCTGGTTTCCCTGCTGCATCTCAATCTATGCTTCCTTTGTGCATCCCAAATATGTATTAATGGTTGGAGAATGAAAGAGAGAAGCACCTCTCTGCTCACTGGAGACTGATGTGGCCTTGCTGCTACCAGAATAAAAATAGCAATAATTTCAGAATTCAGACATTTTACTTGTCATTTTTTGCAAGGGACGTTTACTCATAGCTAATTTTTATTTATATTTTCAAGACACACCAGAAGCAAATATTCTTTTCAACTTCATAAAAGAGATTGGTGCAACGGGAGCTTTGGATGATATAACTGAGGATCAGTTAAAAGAATCCATAAATTGTAAGCATTCCTCCAGATATGCCTTTGAATTACCGTAACTCGGTTGTGTAGTACTGTCATTTGTTTTTTGGGTCTGTTCCTGCAGCTTTTTTATAGAGATAAACCTCACTAACTTCAATGGAAAATTTCACCTGTTTAAGAATTTCAGGACTTGACCATTATTAAGCTGTTTTACAAATTGTCTGACAATGTTGTGTACCTCAACTGTGGATAGCTATGCTTACTTGGAAACAGTTTGACGTACTATTCCTGGAAATGCACTGGCCTTGGCGAAAGAGACCTAAACTGAATAAATTTGAATAAGTAAGAAAAAGAGAGGGCAAACTATTACATATAAAATACCTATATATTAATATATTTAGAAAAGGAGGCACACAAATTAAAACAGGACAAATCTTTGAAAATGTCGAGTAAAACGTATCTTCTCTGGGTTGGAGCTCTTACTTCTTAGGTATTTTCTTTACTGAATGTCTCACTTTTTTATATTAATTATGAGCTTGATCCAAACCCTATTAAGGTCAATGGGAGTATTCCATTTTGAACTTAATCCTTTTTTTTTTTTTTTTAAATTTAGTGCTGTTTTCTTGGACATATTTAACATTTTCCTTTGAACTTTAGTGCAGACTATAGTTGATATTTATACTGTGGAGCAGTTAAAGGTAAAAGCGTTGCAGAATGAGGGAAAACCTGAACCAGTCTATGGCATTATTTACGCTTATATTTCTACATTGAACATTGATACTGATACATCTAAAATTATACGAAACAGGTGGTAAGCAGCTGTTTATATTTTAAATGTATATAAAAAACCTTTGCCCTCCTCTCATTTACCCCAACACAACTGAGATCAAATGACGTTTAGGCTAGTTCCAGGAAAGTAAAATGAAACTGCTCTGCTTGGGGGGATCTGGTCTCATTAGAATGGAGGGTTTCATATGCAGTAGCTTGTCAGAGGTGATTAGAGATAGGGCCTGCCCTCTCTGGCCTTTGGAGGGAGAGAGGAGAGTAAGGGCCAGTTTGTCTCTATATGAGTGCAAAAGATAAAGGACTCTGGCTGGAAGGAAGAGTCCACTGGAGGGGTGGGCTTGGAGGAAGGTAAGGTGGTCTAGGGAACAAGTTCAAATTGACAATAAATAATTGTATACCTGTTGTAATTAATACTTTCTTTTCCTGTTCCTTGCAGTTCAGGGTGCCACTATGTAGTCAATGAAATGTCAAACACATGCACTTTCTGCAGTGACAACTCTTCAAATGCTAAGCCTGTCTTTACCAGTTTTGATTTACTAGTTGATCTTACAGATCACACAGGCACTCTACGTTCATGTAACCTCTCAGATGTTGTAGCCGAGGAAACATTAAGCTGCACGGTAAATAATATAAATCAGTTTCCCTTGCTTGATCTGATCTAATAGAGTGAAGTTCCAGCTGTGTGAAGCAGTCCAAAAATTACTACTGTTGCAAGGAGTAATGGTCTCAAGTTGGAGAGGGGGAGGTTTAGGTGGATATTAAGAAAAACTTTGTCAGTAGGAGGGTGGTGAAGCATGGGAGGTGGTGGAATCTCCTAGGGAGCTGGTGGAATCCCTTTCCTTGGAGGTTTTTAAGGTCAGGCTTGACAAAGCCCTGGCTGGGATGATTTAGGTGGGGATTAGTCCTGCTTTGAGCAGGGGATTGGACTGGATGACCTCCTGAGATCCCTTCCAATCCTGATGTTCTATGATATTATGTTTGTATTCCTTATACAATAGAACTTTGGAGTTACGAACACCTCAGGAAAGGAGGTTGTTCGTAACTCTGAAATGTTTGTAACTCTGAACAAAACATTATGGTGGTTCTTTCAAAAGTTTACAACTGAACATTGATTTAATACAATGTTTACTATGCAGGAGAAAAATGCTCCTTTCCCTTTATTTTTTAGTAGTTTACATTTAACACAGTGCTGTACTGTATTTGCTTCTTTTTTTTTTTTAATCTCTTGCTGCCTGATCGTGTACTTCTGATTCCAAATGAGGTGTGTGGTTGACTGGTCAGTTTTAACTCTGGTTCATAACACTGAAATTCTACTGTATAGCTACTGCACCTGTCAAATAATAAAGAAAGCGAGGAATACTTGTAGCACCTTAGAGACTAACTAGTTTATTTCAGCATAAGTATAGCTACTGAACCTGTCAAATAATAGAAACTTACAAGTGCCTAGAAAGAAGGAACCCTATTTAAATGTATTTAAGAATTTATAATGGTGCCCATCCTCTTAAAACCTTACTTTGATTAAAAGAGATTCAACAGAAGATCCCTATTTTTTCATTTTTAAAATTATCCTTTCCTGGAGACATAATTGATATTTCCATTAATCCGCCTTGCTGAACACTAAACAGTTTATTCTAGTCAATATATCTACATATTTATAACACACACATCTCTGTGATATTTGATGGCTTTACAAGTTTATTAAAATGAACCAGTTCTCTCTCTTTCCATCTGCCAGTTGGTGGGAATCGTTTCTGTTTGTTAATTTTTTTTGGTGAGGTGTGGTTGTTGGAACATTAGACTGAAGAAATTAGTTTTATATTTGCCTTTCAGAGGAAGGTTTGTGATCATTCTAATGTCTTCTGAAAGTGATTTCCACTCACATGTATATTTCTGTGCATTTTGGAAATAAGTGTGTTGTTTGATCATTTCAATAGGTCCATGAGTTCCTCACTCTGACAGAAGAGCAGAAGACAGCATTAAAATGGCACCTTCTTCTGGAACGAAGCAAAATTTATTTTAAAGTAAGTAGGTAGTGTTATCACTAAACAAGTAAACCAATTGTTAGTGTCAGTTAGAGAGAGGATTTTTAAAAATTAAAATAAAATGATGTTTAACAGTCATAAGACTGTCACCTAGTGTACATGTTGACATAGGTAAACAGTGTATGAATTTATACGTACAAAATTGTTGTAATTATTACAAGAAAATAAATGTCCTCATTGTTGGGTTTTGACCACAGGATGGCTATTTCTATAGGTCTTACGCAGCAAAACTGAACGAGGCCTGCAGGATCTGGCCATTGCTGAGTAGGGCCCTGGTCTTGTAAAGAGTTGTGCATGTGGTTAACTGTAAACATATTAGTGCCATTGACTTAATTAGGACTACTCATGTGCATAAACTTAAGCATGTGTATGTTTGTAGGATCAGGGACCAAGTTACATGTTTGATTATATCGTACAGTGTCTAGGATTGCATAAATATTACCTTTCATATTTAATTATGCAAATTAAAACTTTTTTAAAAAAACACACATAACTTTGCCTTTGGGGAAGGGAATATGATAGTATCTAGAGTCTCTAGCTGTCTTGGGAATGGCAACAGTAATACAGACACACACAGTTGGAGAAGTGAATTGTTAAAACATTTGCTGCTTTGATGCAATATTCCTGATCTTTTTTAAATCATACACTTTACTGTGCACTGTCTGGTACTCCCTTTTTTATAAAGTTGCCTGTTATAGAGCTACTGTAATCTGGCTTCAAACTTTTCTTTAACATTTATTAAACTTAACGCTTTATAACATATACCTCTCCTTAGCCCCCCCAGTCGCTGGTTCTCATTAAATGGAAGCATTTATCTTTGATATTCATAGGCATATAAGCAATATCCTTCATTTAGACATAAGATATTGTATATAACTTTGAAAACAATAAGTTTTGAATTGTTTTGCTGAAAAAATACAATTCTTTATTTTTACAGTTGGTTTTGTCACCCAGTTTGAGAACTGGATTGAGAGTGAACTTGCTTTCATGCAAACTAGCAGATCCTGTAGAGGCCAGTCAGAGCTTGTCAGGAAAAGGAAGAAAATAACATTGTTTGGCTTTTTAACAGCTGGAAGGATTTTAAAAGTTTGTACTGCATTGAAACAACATTATTATAAAAAAAGATGTTTGATGCAATACTTGTATTTTGTTAAATGTGTTTAGATCAATAAAAGAGAAACAGCTTTATTAGCGAACTTTAACAAATGGCCCTATATCTTCTTGATCTTTCTGTTTTATATCATTCTACTAGAGAAGCTTATTTAGGGATCATTTTAGGAAAAAAATCTGTCTGGCATCTAGATGCATTCTCTGTTGAATTAAGCCCCTGAAGAGGGAAACAATTCTCATTCAGTTTATAATAAATTTTGAAAAATGCTCAAAGGAATAATAAAGTTATTTAATCTAAACTGCAAGCATGTTTTTATTATAATATACCCATAGGAAAGAAATTCTGAAATTGTAATTCCTGATTTATTGTGGTAGCTATGATCTATGATCTTGTATAGCATGGGAGAGTAGCAATCACAATGCAGTAAACACACAGAATTCTGTCTAGCCAAAAATGGTCCTTTTGTGACTGGTGGCCCACTGCAGTTCTGTGTCTCTAGCCAGAGGATAATCACCCCTTCTTGGGGAAAAGCACTGTAATTCTAAACTACAAAACACACTAGACCAGTGGTTCTCAACCAGGGATAAACGTACCCCTATGGAAACCAGAGGCCTTCCTGGGGATAGATCAACTCATCTAGATATTTGCCTAGTTTTACAGTAGGCTACATAAAAAGCACTAGCAAAGTCAGTAGAAACAAATTTCATTCAATGATTTGTTTATACTGTTCTAGACTATACACTGAAATTTAAGTGCCATATTTATATTCCAATTTATTTATTTTATATGGTAAAAATGAGAAAGCAATCTTTCAGTGATAGTGAGCTATGACATTTTTGTATTTTTATGTCAGATTTTGTAAGCATGTAGCTTTTAAGTGAGGTGAAACTTTGTGGAAGGTGGAAGGGATAAGACAAATCAGACTCCTGAAAGAGTTACAGTAGTCTGGAAAGGTTGAGAGCCATCGCAATAGACCTTCTGTGCTTCCTGCTTCTCCACAATGGAGCCGTGTAGACTCTCCAGCTCAGTGAATGACACTACCCTGAGCTTGTCCACGGATTTCCTCAGAATGGGGATGGTTTCGACATGGAGATGTTTTTTTCCCCCACAGAAATTAGTCAGCTTGACAAACTTGGAAGAGGCCACAGTCCAAAGCTGACAAAATGAGCTGTTGATTCCAACCAAACATGGCTGTCTGCTTTAAAATGTAACCGTAGTTTAATTGTATTAGAGAATAACTGTGGTTGCAACCCCTCCTCGGTACAATTCTATTTGTAGTAGAGATGAGATCCCACAACATGTGAGAAGATAGAGCCCAAAGCATGCTATGAACAGTTCTCCCTGACTTACTTCAGGAATGGACGTCTGTGAGGGAGGAAGAAAAGAAGGCCCAAGATACACATCCCAGACATAAAAAATGTGATGAGAATACCTTTGCCCTGAAAAGTTCTCCGTCCAAAAAGCTTAACCAGCTGCTAACCCACTGCTAAGCCCATATGTCCCCTTTCCTTGTGGTTATACATGACTTCTATTCTAGGTTTATCTATTTGCTGCACAGCTATATTTGAGGAGGAAAAGGGATTTTTAAAATCAGGGAATCTCAAACTTTTTCATGGTATACACCACATCTTAAAATATCTGTGGACTACATCTTTCTGCATATGAGTGCCACCTTTTCCCCCACTCATGAACTTGTAACATTGCTGTGATAACAGGAATAGTTTACATGGAAAAGTGTAAATATGAAAATTATTTCATAATTATTGTATTTTTATGTTACCAAGCACCTGGAAACGAGGAGAGCCAGTACCAGGTGACCACCCATAAAGTTCTGCCATTATGCACAGTGTTAAACTGTTTGTGGGATTTGGGGCTTCTGCAATAGGCTGACCTTTCCTCTCATTAAGTTGGCTTTCTGCAGAAGCTGTGAGATTTCGATCCTGAGAGTATCAAGGGGATTTTCTGTTGGACAGGACACTAGGTTAATTCAGATCCTTGTTTCACAATGGCGGGTTTAGCAGCAGTATTAAAGAAATGATATACAGGAAAATTGTAGTTCAGTCCAAAAGTGTTGTACCAGCTCCAGTTTCGTAAGTAACAGCTAGGGCTCTGATCCTGCAAACACTTCAGCATGTGCTTAACTTTAAGTATGAGTATTCTTGTTATTTGTGCTTATAATAATTAAGCACATGCCCAAATTTTGCAGGATTGTGCAGGATTGTGGCCTAAGATTAGTATAATTTGAAAGGCAGGATTGTGGCCTAAGATTAGTATAATTTGAAAGAACCTAGCTTTCAATTTATTCTTTTTGTGCATTTGATAGCACTATGTACCATACTGAGTTTTGCTGTTTCCCCTCTATGGCCAGGGTGTTGTCCAAGGAACACAAATGCAAAAGGATTACTCAACTGAATAAATTGCTCATGTACGAGTTTACTCCTGTTTAATTGTTTGGAGACACACTCTCTGACTGAAAAGATACTTAAACATCAGCAGGAAAGATTTTTTTAAATTGCTTTAAAGAATTTTTTTTAAAAATCACCTGTTTAAAGGACGGTCACAAATATAATTAAAAAGTTTAAAAAATTGAAATGGCCCTTTAAATACTATCTTGTGTAGAAAGTGTTTGCACAATTGGGTCTTAAACCTTAAAATAGTCCTTCCTTAGGTGACAACTGGATCCCAACTGCTGAAAAATTCCCTAAAACTGTATTTTTTAAACTAATAGCTGGATCAAGTAATTTTCTTTAAAGCCACTGTTTGCTAGAAGTAATGGTATATTTATCCCCATTTTACAGGTGCCTGTGTTTTATAAAATGCCTTTCCCCTGTTGTCTGCCCAATGACTTGTACTGATACAGCACTCACCTCTGAATTAGGAGCACCCAGCTTTCTCTCCAAACTACTGTTAATCAGCCACCAGAAGGCTTATGCAGTGCTGCTGTTAAAACCTCCTGGCAATCACATGCATGATTTCAATTACATGTAATTCCAAGTTAATTAGCAGACCAACTGTAAATATACTGTATATTGTGTATGCCAGCTATGCTTTAATTTCTTAACCTCCTTTGAAAAAAAAAAATGTTTTTAATAAAAGAAGCAAACATGTACCTGTGGTGCAGTATACCACAGTGAATTTTTCCTTTAACAAGACCAAATTTCATGTGCCTTGCCACACCAAAAAGGAAACGGAGAGTAAAAAAAGTGTTGAGGATAATACTGATTTTCTTCAACAATTTTAAATTTGTGGACACTTATTTCCAAAGGCCTATGCATGCCTTAGCAAAAATCGATGTTTATTTTAAAGACAAATATGCCTAAAGAACTAAATTAGTTTTAAGATAAGGGCAAACAGTATGTTAGAACATTTAATTTAAACCAGTTTCATTACTTTGTCCTAAACTGGTGTTTCATCACAATACTTCCCTTTCTCTCACATGCTCCCAGCTCTCCTTTTTAAAGCTGCTTCCTTTCAATATAGCACATTAACCAGATTGCTTGAATGCCTCTCTACCATATACATATTTTTAGCTGGATCTGTGTGCCATTCAACATGAAAACCTTGACCTTCACAACAGTGGTAGTCCTTATCTGGGCGCTTTATAAGAAGGCTCACAAAATCTATTTTTTTAGCTCAGTACATTTAATTCTTCATTGTTTCCAAGAGGATTGGGCGATACATTCTTTTAGGCTGCTGGGGAACAGACATCCAGGTATTTCTTCATTCTTTGGCTGTTCTAAAAGGCATCCGTAGTGTGCTCCCCAAAAAGAAATGAAATTCCCCCATCAAGATCGGCGCAATTGCTGTGCCACCTTAAACTGCATACTGAGGATGCCATCGATTCCAGCTTGTATCTCATCATGCTCCTGTACAGCAGCGACGCCTTTGGGGCTACCCGTCAAAATCAGATCCCCTTCTTCCAGGGTGATTATTTCACTGATGTAGCTGATGATGTAGGGGATAGAGAAGATCATAGAAGAGGTTTCCCCTTCTTGCCTCAGCTCGCCATTCACCTTGAGCCAGATCTGCAGCTTGTGTGGGTCTGGTATTTTTTCCTTGGGCACAAAATCACTAACAGGACACGAGGTGTTGAAGCCTTTGGCTAAGGTCCAGGGAAGGCCCTTTTTCTTGCACTCAGCTTGGGTGTCCCTGGCTGTCATGTCCAAGCACAGGGCATAACCTGCCACATAGTCCATAGCAGCCTTCTGGGAGACAGCCTGGGCTTTCTTCCCAATCACCACTCCCAGCTCCACTTCATGGTGCAGATTGTTGCAGTAATAGGGCTTGATAATGGGGTCCCCTTCCCGGACATAGGCGGAGGAAGGCTTCAGGAAAAAGAGGGGTTCACTGGGGAGAGCATTTTTCAACTCCTTGGCATGCTCTGCATAATTCCTCCCCACGCAGATGATGTTTCTGCCCCATTCCCAGAACTTAGCCAAAGGCTTGGAGGAAGCCATGATCCCTGCAGGCTTCCCTCTGTGTCAGATGAACTGTGACCAGGGCAGTACAAACATCTGACAGCTACGGCTGGCCAGAGGAGACATACTTTTTCTGCGCCAATCCCATTGCTCTCAGCTGGAAACCATAGAGTTGTATAGGACTACGTGGCTCCGCCCCTGGTTGGTTTTTTCTCCTGGGCGAAGCTTCCTCTGCAATCAGGGTATTTCATGCATTGCCAGCCCCCCTCGCTGCTCCTCAGCCGCGCATTATCGCCCCAATTTCCAACGCTGGGCAAATGTTGATAGCTGACCAATGGGATCAAATGCACCCGGGCACCTTGCCCCCGCCGCCTCGTGCCCGGTGCAATCAGCAGAAACGTGCACAAAGTGGAGATAAGACCAAAAATAATCCCAAGGGGGTTGCAATGAACATGCAATGAAAGCGGGCGAAGCCCTCCCGCTGCTGCGACATTAAACTGCACCGGGTGCCCCCGCGTCCCTGCTGCCATCAGCGGGCGTGCAAGGCAAGAGGGCGGGGTACGTGGGAGGAGAGAGCCGCCTTCCCCGGTCGTTTTGGGGGGCACCGTGGCAGGGTTTGTCGGTGCAGCCCCCGAGCCGGCGGGCGCTGGGGCCGCGCAGCGAGGAGCCGAGGCGGGACTCGAACCCGGCTCGCCGGCCTTGCACACGCCCGTGTCCCGGGCGTGCAAAGCTGCCAGCTGGGGAGGGCCGGGCCGGCGAGCGGCGGCGCGATTGGCTGGCGGCGGCCCGGGGAGGAGAAGGGGGCCGAGGCGGGGGCTGGACGGAGCGGAGCGTGGGGAGCGGGCGCTTATGTAACCCGCCGGCCGGCCGCCCCGGACCATGGTCTGCGGGAGCCGGCGGAGGCTGGGCAGCGCGTTGGCTTGGCTGGGCGCCGCGGCGGGCTTCCGAGCGGGTACGTGGCGGCGGGGGGGGGGGGCGCTTTTTGCAGGGGGCCCGGGCGGGGAGGGGGTATTTGCAGGCACCACCTGCTGGAGCTGGCTCGGGTGGGTGGGGCGGACCGCGGAGGGGCTCGGGGGACACCACGGCCATGCCCAGTGCTGCTGCAACCCCCCCCCCCATTGCAGTTGTGCAATATTCCCCCCCCCCCCATTGCTGCAGCAATAACCTCCCCACCGCTGGGGCTGTAACGCCTGCCAGGGGGCAGAGAGCCGCGTAGGGGTGGGGAGTGTGTCCGCCCTGGGCCGGAGGAGAGATCCGTTGGAGGGGGGGCTGCACCAGCCCCGTCTAGGTGATCGGGGTCAGGGTATGTCCGTCTCTGGCTGGGCGCTTATAATAACTGCTGGGCTGGGAATAACCTTGAAGGCGACTGAACAAGGACAATCGGGGGGAAACTGTCTCCTGGTTAAAAATGGGCCGCCAGGTTAAAAAATCAGACCCCCCCCCCCCCCCAGCCCCCAAACACTTCCCTTCCTCTCTGGTCACCTGGGCCGTGACACTTCCGGAGCTTACAGCTGTCATGCTGCTGTTCCCTCACATGGCTTGAGGGATTTGGGGGGAGTTAACTCCATTGATTGACTGCACACAGGCGGCATTTCCCTATTTCTGTTTCTGTTTCATTTCTGGCCTTCCTGCACCAGGATGATTGGCTGGGAAATGCCTCGGTGTTTATATTTTGAAAACCCAGCCCTGACTGTTTTTATTGATCAACTACAAATATTTTGTGGGTGATGGGTTGTATTAGTAACTTTTAGAAACAATAAAATCATAAACAGAGACCGAACTTCTTTGAAACTGATTTTAATGTGAATTTGTCACCCTGAGTCCCAGTGAAGTAAGGAGCAGAGGACTTTACATGGGTCCAGTTGTAGGAATGGCCTTAAACCATCTATTATAAGTTTGCTGTCAAACTTGAGAAGTGCACAGTATTTTATAAGCAACTCTGTCATCCCTTTGGCTCATTAGGGACCCCACCGGTTGCCAGAACTTGAATGTTTGTACAGTGCTTTGATCATGTAAAGTACTACATAAGTGCTAAGTAGTAGTATAATATTATATTAATATATAATTATATTATTATAAAGGCATAACTAGGTGACTGGCCCTTCCCAGATGTATTTCTGGAAGCTACTATGCAGATTGCGTTGCTACCACCTGAAAGTGATTAATGCAAACAGGAGCATAAGTCCTATTGAAATTCTGAGACCCGTGCAAGCAGTATGATCAAAAGGATTAAGTATCACAATTGATATAAGACCTAGTTTGTTGTAGTCCATTCTACCTGGAGAAGAAACAGTGAATGTAGAACAAATGCAGGTACCAGATTCAGCTTATAAATAGGACATTTATATTTATCTGATCCCTAATAGTGTAGAAGGAATAGATTCATAACACTTCTCATACAGAAATCTTGCATTAAACTCTGCTTCTTCCCTTCTTTGTCTCCTCAGCATACCTCCATATGCTGGGTAATGGTCCCAGAAGATATGACCAAAGAACTTGATCCCAAACCCGCTGAAGTCAATGGAAATCTTTCTGTTGACTTCAAGGGGCTTTACAAATCCCAAGTATGATAACATATTAAGGAACAGTATGAAAATAAAACCATTTAGGGCTTAATATTTTAGGGCACCACCCTTTATTAAGGCTGATGTAGTGACACTGAAATAAATGCTGTGATGTGGTACTGGATAGTGGGACCACTTATGTGATGTTATGAGGCTGAATGACATCTTAAACAGAAGTGCCCAGATAAGAAATTATACACTTGTAGACCGGATGAGAACCTCTGAAAACTAGGTCCGAGATATAGTTGGAAATTTGGAGGGCATTTCAAAGAGCGTGCACACTTTTATTGTTTCTTGGAGGTTTTTTTGTTTGTTTGTTATTCAATCACACTTTGATAGTTCAAAGGCAAGTATTTGAATGAAAACCCTCTCTCAAGGATCTGGTAAATAACTTTGGCTCAGATCCTGCAAATACTAATATGGTTACCTTTAAATCGATAAAGAAAGTGAGGAATACTTGTAGCACCTTAGAGACTAACTAGTTTATTTCAGCATAAGCTTTCGTGGGCTATAGCTCACTTCATCGGATGCATAGAATGGATCAGAAGTAAGATGCATTTATACACACAGAAAGAAAGAAAAAGAAAAAAATTGTACATTAGCAATAATGGACCATCTATATTTAACAGCCCTCTTAGAATTGGTATGCTAATGTAAAATTTTTTCTTTTTCTTTCTTTCTGTGTGTATAAATGCATCTTACTTCTGATCCATTCTATGCATCCGATGAAGTGAGCTATAGCCCACGAAAGCTTATGCTGAAATAAACTGGTTAGTCTCTAAGGTGCTACAAGTATTCCTCACTTTCTTTACGGATACAGACTAATACGGCTGCTATTCTTGAACCTTTAAATCAATGGGACTATTTCCTTACTTAAAATTTAAGCATGTGCATAAGTGTTTTCAGGGTCAGAGCCTCATTTAACTATAAAGGGGGTTGGAGAGGTTGGGGGAGGAAGTGGTTTTAGCTGTTGAAGTACACCAGATCTGGGTCATGGAAGAAGGATTGGTTTGGTTTTGGTGTTTCTCCTGCTGAGGAATGATTTGATTTTTTATAAAAGGGATTTCCCTGCTTCATGACACCAACTGGCAGGTACGGATGCTAAAGTGTCTTCAGTGTCAAATACCTCTTGTGTGTATACTCTGTTATGCTTCAGAGTTGGGGATTTTCTTTGCAGTATTGCGTTTTAGATTCTTGCACACTCCTCCTTTACCAATCTTACAGCTCTAGGTTAATACAAGACAGAAGGTAGATGGGGAGGGGAAAACCAAGAACTCGGGGCCATATAAATAAGCCAAAGGGGGCCTACAGCAACAACGGTCTGCCTCTTAAGTTTTCCTACAGGTTATGACACTTCCCAGGACTGATATGGCTGCAGGGATTCCGATTGTTGCAAAATGAAGCTGTGCCATCAATTTAACATATAGTCTAAAGTTCAACAGGGCTTGTTTTTTATAAGCTATAACAAGACTACAAGGCCTTTTTTTTTTTTTTTTTTTTTTTTTTTTAAAGTCTCTCCTCAAACATGGATGTTCCTGAGCTGTCTGAGAGGCCTGTCCAGAAGCTGCCTCAATTGCAGTTCCTGTTTCCAGCTGTGCCTATGACACGCCAAGAAAATTACAAATGGCCAAATCTCAGAAAACACTGGGCTGGAGTCCTGGGAGTAAAACAAAACACCAGCCCCCTGTGTCAGAACAGTTCAAAGTAACACCTTTGTCTCCTTTGCCGGGCATCAATTCTCTCTGGCATTAGGACAGCCAGTTTCTGTTCTGGGGAGATGGACGGCTGAATTCCCATATGAGGCTGTTTGATCGGGCAAGCGGGTTCCAGTCTCGCTAGGGCAGTTCTACCGACTGGCCTCATCAGGAGTGAGATCAGACCGAAAGTGCATTCATCTGATAGAGTCATGGGCAGACTCTACATTGGGAGAGAAGGGTATTTCATCTTGACAAGCACAACACTGCCAGTTGTGAACAGACCAAAACCATGGTAGGCCTCAGAAAATAAAGAGAGTTTAGCTTATATATATAATATGGGTTCGGGGTTCTGAGCCTTTAGGGTGCATGTGGGTCATCAGTTTTTTGCCTGCAACGCAGGGGCTAGAATCATACTTTCAAAATGCAGGCTGAGATTCTCCCACAATCCCCTCACTCCGGGAGCTGGGGCTTTAAGGAAAATGCCAACTAGTGATCAAATTGCAACAATTGACAGCTCTGCAAGGGAGAAGCTGCCTGAAAAGTCTGTCAGGGGTTGGGACAGAAACGGGTTCTGCTGCTTAGACAAAGAGCCGCTTCTGTCAGCAGGATGAGAGACACTTTGGACTAAATGGGTCAGCAGTTGCCATAAGGAACTTCAATTTGGCTTAATTTTTTGTCACGCTAACAGAGTGGGGGGGGGGGGGATGGGGAGGCTGTACCTTCTTGAGACGCAGTGACCTACTTAACGAGGACCGTGTGAATAGACCTCCAGGCGCCATAGTGGATCAGTAAAACTGCTCCCTCGCTGAAGTTTTCTTGTTGCTTAAATCCCTATTGACTCTTGTAGCTTCTGTTAGACTCTGCCGAGGTTCTGCATTGTCCTGCCTCTTCCCTTTAGAGACTTCCAAACCAGTTGAGGAAAGATGATGAGGGGTGGGTGGAAGATTCTTGGTGAAGAAGCAAGTGTAGGGACAGAGGGTCTTCCATTGAACTCCTCTGGTAAGAGCTGGACATAGGGAGTCTGTTTCCCCTGGTGCCCTGTCTCTCTCAAGTCCTAATGTCTCCTGCAGTTTTAGAGCTGTGTGTGTATATAAATTTTAGAAATACTTTAAATGTCCCGATGGGGGGGGGGGTTTCAAGTTGGGGGGGTGTGAGATTGTGTCTGAATGGCTTTTTCATGTGCCAAGTGTTCATAATGCCGATGAAACTGGATTGTAACTCTAGGCCTGGGGTGTCTCCACTGTTGCAATGTCTGTGTACGGTGCACCCCAAAGCCTGTTCGGAAACCTCTTCCAGAAACGTAGATATTTCTTCTTTCCTATTCTCTTATTAATTGTGGGTGAAATTATCCCCCGGACAGAAGCCAGCACAAGTCATATTGTGGGGAAGCCGCACAGTCCAGTGGCAGGACTGGGTTCTGTTCCTACCTGTGCCACTGAGGTGCTGTGTGGCCTCAGGCAAGTCACTTGTCAACGTAGACTGTACACACCTCGGGGCAGGGACTGTCTCTGTGTGTGCCTATACAGCACCCAGCGCAATGGGGCCCTGGTCTTGCACCTCTCAGTGATTCTGTAATACTAATGTGGTGCTGGCCTTCTTTATAGAGATGAATTTCATCCTGGACAACTGGCTTACACTGAGGAGGATTTTACAGGCTACAGCAGGGGTCGGCAACCTTTCAGAAGTGGTGCGCCGGGTCTTCGTTTATTCACTCGAATTTAAGGTTTCCCGTGCCAGTCATACATTTTAATGTTTTTAGAAGGTCTCTTTCTATAAGTCTATAATATAGAACTAAACTATTGTTGTAGGTAAAGTAAATAGGGTTTTTAAAATGTCTAAGACGCTTCGCTTAAAATTAAATTAAAATTCGGAGCCCTCCGGACTGGTGGCCAGGACCCAGGCAGTGTGAGTGCCACTGAAAATCAGCTCGCGTGCCACATTTGGCATATGTGCCATAAGTTGCCTACCTCTGGGCTACAGTAATCCTCCTGAATGGAGTGCCTTTATTTTTATTTTCCTTTTAACAACTACACACAGGAGCCCTGAAATTGGTGGGTAGGTGACTAGAGGCTCTGGAAACAGGAGGCCAAGCTGGGCTATGCCCCACCATTTAAATGGCTGATTCTTTTCCCCCATTGGCTGTTCTCTTAGATCAATTGGCGGGTAGTGTAGACATACCCTATCAGGGGTCAATTTATTGCATCTAGTGTAGACGCGATGAATCAATCCCCGAGTGCTCTCCTGTTGACTCCTGTATTCCAGCGCCGCGAGAGGCGCAGGCGGAGTTGACGGGAGCGCGGCAGCAGTCAACTCACCGCCGTGAAGACGCTGCGGTAAGTCGATCTAAGTATGTCGACTTCAGTTACAAGAACAGCATAGCTGAAGTTGTGTATCTTAGATTGATTCCCTTCCACCCCAGTGTAGACCAGGGCTGTGATACTGATTCCATGTGGAGTTAAACTGGCTTCTTTTTTACTTTGGGCTGTTTTCGTGTGAAATGTCCTGGATCTGTGTAAATGTTTCACCCAAAGCAAAGAGCAAAACATCTCTTTTTGTCCCATCTGAGTGTGGGGTGACCAGATGTCTTGACTTTGTAGGGACAGTCCCAGTTTTGGGTTTTTTTTTTCTTATACAAGCTTCTATAACCCCTTACCCCCATCCCGATTTTTCACACTTGCTGTCTGGTCACCCTATCTGAGCGGCTGCAGCCCACTAACCCAAACCTTTCCTCCAGAGCATATGTTGGTTAATAACTTGTATACCGAGGGGAGTCCAGCGTTCTCCGCAGAGAATCCTGCATTCTCTCTCCCTTTGCCCTACATTGCTGCTATGGTGCCTACAAGGAATGAGCCAAAGGGGTCTGTCTATGCTCTAAAACAGCATTTTTCAACGTTTTTGATACCAGGGACTGGCATACTGCCTCTCGAGACTGTGTTGGGGAGATCTCGGGGGACTGGCACTGGTCCCTGGACTGGCTGTTGAGAAACACAGCTCTAAAACAATGGAAGAGTTTGTTTTATTTTGGCTCCACTATGCTGTACACTGGCTTTTGTTGGTAACCCCATAGTCCTACTGCTGTAACAGCCGTCTGCCCTCCTCCGCCCCCTTCTGCCTGCTCTATGACCCCTCTGTCAGGTCTCAAATTAGGCCCCATCCTGCAATCACGTAGACCCTGCGTAACTTGGCTCATGCAAACAGGTTCATTGATGACTGAAAGTGGGACAGGGCCTGTGTCTCATCTCTGTGGTGACTTGCCAGGTTTTCTCCTTGGTGTGGCTGGGGAAGCAGGGCCAGGCTGGCAGGTGCTAGCCGTTCATTGTGGCAGGTGGCATCCTGCCATGGAGAATTCACCCCTCCTGTGCCCTTGATTTTCCTTCTAGATGTGGCAGCCCCTATCGGCTCCAGTGGGAGACAGCACTGAGCCACGTGCGGCTCTTCTCTGGGGCCCTTCAGAGCCTTGGAGGTCAGAGCCACGGCAACCCCTGGACTCTCCTCCTCCCACCAGTTTTGAAACCAACCTTGTTTTCAAATACCGTCTGCGTCCCCAGGGGCAACACGGCCAGGAGCCGGCTTCCTCCACACCAGCTCTGATCTGAGAAAGTCCAAGCTAGTCACACAGACCAACATGAAGGTGGAGCTGCTTCCGGCCCTCACGGACAACTACATGTATCTCCTCATCGATGAGGAAACCAAAGAGGCAGCGATTGTTGACCCCGTGCAACCCCAGAAGGTAACGCTCCGTGGCGCTCTGCTTGGTCAGAGGGGAGCTGGGTCTGGCTTGCTACTGTGCTAGCCCCGCATTTAAATGCGGGACGTGATTATCCAGGAACCTTGCTTTGGGTGAGGGGTAAAAAGGCTGGACAAGGTCCTGGTTACTGGTCGATACGCCTGCTTGGATAAGGGTGATCAAATCTGCCCTGGGTGCAGTAGGGAGGGTTTTCTTGCCAGAGGTGAGACATTGGACTGATGTTCTGATCCAGTCTGGCAAGCCCTAATGACCTGATCTACAGTCCTTACTCCGGTGTCATTCCCAGCAAAGTTAATGGGAGCCTTGCCCCAGTTCTGGGATGCAGGTTCTGGCTCAGTTCCTTACAAACCGTAATTGAGGCACAAAAGCCCCTACTCATGGTTGAGGCTGTGCCTACACCAGGTTATATGAATTGTCATGTATCTGATGCTCTGTTTGTAGGTGGTGGAAGTGGTCCGAAAGCATGGCGTGAAGTTGACTACAGTTCTAACCACCCATCACCATTGGTAACACTTCTGTTCTACGATGTTTTAATCTGTTTTCCTTAGGCCAGAATTGCCTCTGGAGGCATTTATTCATCCAAAGCACAATTCACAGGGTGGTTCTTCCAGATAATATTGGTCCCCACACTTGAGTTCCTGCTCAGAGGAGCCAGGGCTCAGTGGAAATGCATTAACCTGTCACCTCTCAGGTGCCTTTACAAGGAGATTCCCTGTTAGGCTCAATGGGCCTAATCCGGAGCTCATTGAAGTCAATGGCAGTCTGCCCACTGGCCTCACTGGGCTTGGAATCCAATCCAGAGACAGGAGGACTGGCATCAACAGAGCAGATTACCAGAGGCAGAGTTTGGTCCGTGGGTATGTGCATGTATTTATCACTGCTGGGTGTGTGTGGGCATAACTAAGAGCAGAGTGGAGCCCCAGGGAAAGTGGAGTGAGGAAACAAGTTTGACAGTTGTTCTGGCTTCGCCTCGCTTGGCGTCTTGTTTAGATGGCTGGGATGGGTGTTATGTAAATCGATCCAATTTCAAGTTTGGTGGGAATGAAAGCTCTAAGGAAGCACTTTTAAAACAAGCTCAGGCTATTGAACTGGAGCTGGTGACGCTACCGGCTTTCTCAAAGCAATAAAAAAGAATGACTCACGAGGGCTTCTATTTAACTCACCTAGTTGTGTACTTGCATAGCACCCATCATGACTGTCCAAAGCACAGAGCCTCTGCTGTATTTAGGCACCTATCTTCCATTGATTTCAGTGGCACTTACGTGCCTAAATATCTCTAAGGATGTGGGCCCGTGTTCCATTAGCCCCTCTTCTTGCTCTGCAGAAAAGACCATATCCAGCTCTAAAATCTCTTGAAGACTAGAAAATGCTGTTCCATTGTGAACTGAGATGTGTAATCTTCCTCCAGCTCTCCTGGAAACCCTCACCTCTTGTCAACAGTGTGGCTTGGGGGTTGTTTGTTTTTGGGGTGGGGGGGGAAGAGTAATGAGCACGTACCCCATTGACTTCAGCACAGGTGCAATGGAGACGCCCACAGCAGAAATTGCCCCAGTCTTCCTCTTAAAACATAAGTGAACAATGAAGTAAAGCAATAGCTTTGATGGGGCATAGCCTCGTGGAGGAGATGGTGACCCTGAATCTTCTGAACCTGTGTGTGGAGGTGAAGTGCAGGGAAACAGACACAAGTAGCTTCATACACTCCAAAAGGTGGTACAGTTCAGTGCCTGGTAACTAGACAGACTTTGCAGTGTAGATAGAGGAGGGCCAGAGTGGTAAGAAATGCATCTTGTGGCCTCCCAAAATGTGTCCTTTTGACCTTCTAGGGACCATGCCGGGGGTAACGAGAAGCTTGTGAAGATGGAGTCTGGGTTAAGAGTCTATGGGGGAGACAACCGAGTGGGAGCCCTGACACAAAAAGTGTCTCACTCTACATCATTTCAGGTAAAAAATAGCAAATCTGGAATGTGCCTTCCACTTGAGAAGCCTGTTGAGAGCTGGACAGATGCCATAGGTCTCTATGTAGACAGCCACTAGCAGGTCCATAGGTCGTAACCTGTTCAGTTCCCTGCTCTGCCACAGAGTGACGTACCCAACTGCTTTGTTCCCCGTTGTACAGATGGGGATAATACCACTGTCCTGCCTCACAGGGGTCTTGAGGAGAAATGCATGTAAAGCTTGTGAGGTGTTTAGACACGATTATGATGGAGACCAGATAAGTATCTAAGACCGAGGTTTAGAAATGAGCTGCTGTAGGTCCGCAAACAGAGTGGAGAGAGTCTCTCCTCCTTGCTCTGGCTGGACTGCAGTACTTGGCAGGAGGAAGTGACTGGTGGTACTCTTCCTAAGCTAAACAAACTAACATTATTTGAATAAAGCTTTACTGCAGTGGAGGTATCCGCCAGCTACGTTTGGAGCCTGTGCAGTAAAAACATGCTGCAGTGTTGCTGATGCACAGGAATTCTGCTTGTCCCGGAAATACACATTTAGGGATGTATTTAGCAAAAAAGGAAGTTCAGGTGTGTGGGGGGTGTGGTGGGAGGGGGGCAGTGACACTAAATTTAAACTTGTTTGTGATAAATGGCCCCATAGCCTGGGGTGCAGGCTGTTTTAGTATGTGTCTCTGGGTATAATTCACTTTCCCTTTAACACAGCTCCTAGCAGCATCTGTTTACACTTGAACTTGTTTGGGTTTTGTATGTCTCTCAAGCTGTTTGCTCCTCTCTTGGCCTCATTCACTGCCAAAGACTGAGTCGCTCTGCATGCAAATGAGAATGACTCAGTACCTGCTTTTAAGTAATGCCCTGAGTTCTCTGGTAAGCTCACCTCTCCTTACACTTGCTGAATTCTGGTGGCAACCTGACTTGAGATTTTACTCTGCAGCTCTGCGAACTTGCCTGCAGAATTACTGTGCCTATGTCTATGAATCCTATATCCGGAATCCTACAACTAGAAAAGCATTGAGTTATTCTCCCTTGCCACCAGTGCACGGTGACCTAAACTTCAGTCTCTCTCCTTCTCCTCAGGTGGGATCTCTTCATGTGAAATGCCTCTCTACGCCATGTCACACTTCTGGACACATCTGTTATTATGTCACTAAACCAAATAGTTCTGAGCCTCCCGCTGTCTTTACAGGTGAGGAGTTGGGTGGGGTGGGAGTTTGCCTCTCATCTGTGTTGCTGAGAAATGCAGGTCTTTCCTCTGCTTATGTCCTCCTGACTATCCAGATTTAGGTTCTTTCCCTGTTCCTCGTTACAATCACAGCTCACTTCTTCTTAGCGTATGTGCAACGTGACTCCGGTGGCATGTGACCAGGATTCATCATTGAATTTGGTCCGCTGGTTGGCTCGCTAGTGTGTCCGGACCAGGTGCTGATGGGGAGTGCGACATGAACACTGATCTGTGCTCCCCACAGCTCACTGAATGGGAATCTCTCTAAACGTGTCCAACTAGCCCAAGACGAATGGGCCAAATTTATAATAATAATAATAAATGGAGATATACCAATCTCCTAGAACTGGAAAGACCTTGAAGGTCATCGAGTCCAGTCCCCTGCCTACACTAGCAGGATTGAGTACTGTCCCCTGACAGATTTTTTGCCCCAGATCCCTAAATGGCCCCCTCAAGGATTGAACTCACAACCCTGGGTTTAGCAGGCCAATGCTCAAACCACTGAGCTATCCCTCCCCCCACGTTTAGCAATTGCTAAATAAATTTAGCAATTGCAAATTTAGCAATTTTAGCAAATTTATTTAGCTAAATTGCAAATTTAGCAATTGCTAATAAAATTCCTTGTTTCCTTTCCTGTATTTTCTTACCACTTTTAGTTGTGTAGCTAACTGGAGGGGAGACTAGGGGGGCGAGTATGCTAGTGGGTAGTGCATTCACTTTTGGTGTCTGGAAACCTGGGTGGTGATCCCCCACCCTTGAGTGAAATAGGTCTAATGCTTTGAACTTGATCACGTGTACCTGCTCCTTCATAGGCTCTCATCAACATACCCAAAGAGTTAGGCACCATCACGTATCTCTTTGCAGACCAATGTCCATTGGATCTATAGCACGGCCTGCTAGCCATGTCTCTTGGTTACAGTGACAAAACTGTGTGGGAAGCTTGCCTGTAATGATGGCTCTGACCAGCCACCGTGCCCTTTTTTTTTGTTCTGGGATTGTCTGGTTGTGACAGTGGCCTGTCCTCTCTCCCAGGTGACACGCTGTTCGTGGCTGGCTGTGGGAAGTTCTTCGAGGGAACCCCGGAGGAAATGTACAAAGCACTGATCGAGATTTTAGGCCGTCTGGACCCTGAAACGGTATCGATCCCTCATCTCATGTTCGCAAATTAACCAAGTTGACCCTATTACAGACTTAAGAAGGAAACTACTTTCCTAATACCATGTTGTTGAAAATGGGGGAAAGTGAATGAAATATCCAGGGACTGTCTTGCATGTAGAACAACCAGGGGTCTGTGGAGAAGGGAGCCATTGGTCCACTGATCCCTCTTCCCCTCATAAAGAGGGAATGCAGGCTAGGGCAGAGGACTTAGGAGCCAGGACTTCTGGGTTCTCTTCCCAGCTCTGCCATGTAACATCAGACAGATCTCTTTCCCATTTCCCTTGTGCCTCCGTAAGGTGGATATGAGATACAGCCATGTTCTAGAGGATTATGAGCCCTTGCCATTAACTCCACTGGAGCCAGGTTTTTGCAGCCTTAACTTCTGTAATGGTGCTTTGAGATCCTGGGATGTGAAGCGGTGTGAGTGTAACATTTCCACCCCCTTCTCTTAGAGAGTTTACTGTGGTCACGAATACACGATCAACAACCTAAAATTTGCCCGTCATGTTGAACCCAATAACGCTGCCATCCAGCAAAAACTCACCTGGGCTAAGGTAAGTGGGATCTTGGCATTAGGTTTAGTGGATTATTAAATTATTTGTATAGTGGGGCAGCACCCCAAAGCCTCTTTTGGGATCGGGGCCCTGCAAGGGGGAGGCATTGTACAAATGTGGCTACACATGGCTGCTGCCTCAGAGCTTAGTCAAGTGTGGGACAAGCTGCAACAAGGGAGGCTAAGAAATAAGACGGAGAAGGAGGGCACTGGCACTGACGTGATGTGGTGGCAGAGGTGATCTGTACACCTCTATCAAAGTCGTGCAAGATTTGTGGGTGGAGCCATGGTGCTCGGAGCTGAGGCGGCAGGAGGAGAGGTCAGAGTGTGGTTGGTGGACATGCAGAGAGGCCGTGCTGCAGAGCAAAGCCAAAGGGGCAGTTCCAGACAGCTGAAAACCCTCTGAGCCAGCATTGGCCCCCACGTCTGGTTTCCCTCTGTCCTTCCCAATCCCACCTCCCCATGTGCTAGTCCTGCTTCTATGAATGGGGCCACTCAGCATGGGGCCACTCAGAATGGGGCCACTCTACCTGTGTCCTGGAGCTGTTTGAATGCTGCACGTATGCCTCCATCTGGAGGAGGATTATGCCACTTTTCCTCCAGTGAGAACAGTCTGGCCTGTGGATGGCCCGTATCAGTGCCGCCTTCAGAGCAGCTAGATGCAATGCAAACACAGCATTGCTTTGAGCCTTTGCTTTTCTGAATGCTACTGAAGACCATTGCTTTTAACATCCATACCCATCCTAAAGCAGAAATCTTTCCCTTTTCTACAGGCGAAATATGACAGTGGCGAACCAACTATCCCGTCTACTATCGCGGAAGAATTTACATACAATCCCTTCATGCGAGTGAGGTATCTGTGTATGCATGGCTGATCCTGATCTTATCCTGGGTTATAAGGAAATGGAGAGGCCTTGACCTCTAAAGAAAGCAACAATCGAAGCTGCTTGTTCTGCCTTTCACCAGCAAATTTCAATTTAGATAGAGACAGGTGTCACTTAAAACAATTTTGGGGAGCGAGAGAGCTTGTGATTCTGTGGCATTACTTGCTTTTAAATTGTTCTAGTCTGACCTCTCCTCACATGCTTAACTATTTATTGTGGGAGAGATTTATGCCGACATATTAAGGTGTAATGACTGGCTAAATCTAAGAATGCTATAAAATGTGACTCTAGTGAAGATCTGTTTCTGTGCTGAGTGAGATGTTGCTCGTTCATGCTGTATATTTTTAGAGTGGAAATCTGGAGGTGTAAGCACCTCACCTCAGCATGTTGATTTTATCACTTGCAATCCGTTCTGGCTGATGACAGCAGCTTTAAAAATTCTGTGAACGCTACGACAGGGCTCATCTGGATGACGATGCTCAGCCCAGAGAAACCATGGTATGCCCTCGCATCTTCGTGGGCTGATAAGTATCTTGTGAGCAGACGCTTTGCTAGAAGTACTGCCTAGAAGTTTGTGTGATTGTAACTCAAATGAGAAACCAGGTCTGAGTTGCAATATTTCTGGTTTGAGGTAAAATAGGATATACACAGTCTTATTGCAGTGAAATAAAATTGGCTTGTCTGTTTTATTTCTGCTAGAGAGAAGACAGTCCAGCAGCACGCTGGGGAAACCGATCCCATTCGGACAATGGGAGCCATCAGAAAAGAGAAGGATAACTTCAGGGTACCAAAAGACTGAGTACTTTGCCTGAAAACTTACCTGTCCGTTTTATCATGTTAGAAGTTTCATTGTTCTGTTGTGGTGAAGACACATTCACAGTTAGTTGAGGTTTTTAACTGTCTTAAGGGCAGGGGGGAGGGAAAAGCACTTTGCTCTTGTTGAGATGTTCTATGGCATATTTATAAGACGTTAATGAATATTTATTCCTGGCTTTCAAACTGTCAGATGCAGTGAGGTTTTGCATGAATCCTTACAAATGTTCAGTATGTGGTGGTGGGAGGGGAAGGCAAATTTGAGGGCTCAGTCCTTACCGGGGCAGAACTCAGTTAGCTTTCTAGGAGATCTGCCTGCATGTGGATGGCAGGATTGGGCCAGGAGACCTCTACAATTAAAGCAAAACTGTGGAGTTCACGTAACCAAATGCCTGTCAAAAGAAGAATCCTTTTGCAACTTATGAAATTAACCTTTTTGATTCTGTCACTTTCAGATCTGCTACATTCGTTATAGTGCAGTGCTCGCTTTGCCACCAACAATTAAGGGTCTAGTTCATTAAATATGCTGCCCAACTTGCTTGGTATCTGGATACATCTGGCTGTAGAAATAAGACTGTCCAAGTTTGCATTAGAGAGTATAGTTCCCCCACCCCGCTTCTGCCCACCCCTGTCCTTCTGCATCTTAGAGATCAATAATTTCTAAATAATGCACGTTTTTCAGACTACTGGCCTATGATGTTGCTTATACCCTTCAGTTATGAACAGCTGAGTATTAATGGCTTAAAAAGCAGCTTGCATGTACCCACTGACCCCTCCAAAGTATACTCTGAACAGTGCCTGTAACAACACCAAGCCTTAGGCAGGGACTCTGCTGATAGTTCCCTATGGGATCATGCTGGTCTAACTTGCATGTCCGACAAGTTTGAGAAGATATTGAGTTTGACCATAGATATAACCTTTCCTACCATGGTGCCATCAGGGTAGCTTCTTTATGCTGTAAATGCTACTTTAATCTAAGAGGATTAACCCAATTGACCCCAGCCAAAAGATTTGAGAGTTCTGGTTACTGTTGTGCCCAAGGTCATCAAGGTACCAGCTGTTTTGGAAGAGTGGCTACCCTTCAGGGCCTGGTTTCAATAGGAACCGAAACTAGAGTTTCCTGGTTTAACCCCTTAGCTCCTGCAACCTCCTAGTCTTCCACCAGAAGCTTCTAGAGAGTGCTGTTAAATGTAAAGAAATCAAAGCTTGCTCTGGTCACTCCGCTGCACTGAAGCCTGGTTTTGAGGCAGATCCAGGGTGTCTTCCAACACAACTTTTGTTCCTTAAACTTTCCTTTCCTTGGGGCTCAAAGAGCCCTCCCTGGTGTGAACTGCAGGCACATCTGGATGGTCAGAGTGGGCAGACATGATGGGACCTTCCTCCCCAGACTGCTGTGCTCATTTAAACACTCTGTTAATCCTGGTGAACGGAGCACAATTTCATGTAAGCAGCTCGGCAGCGTTGCATGGCACAGAGGGGGTGACTTTTCCACCCCTGCTCTGGGTCTTTGTTTTTGTGCTGCTTGTGGTTTGGTCCACTGGACAGAAAGGACCCCTGGGTCTCTTCCTGAGTAAAGGATGGTCTTCCAGATCTCTCAGTAACTGTTGGTGTAGGGAGAGAATAGGCAGAATTTTGCCATGTTACAGAACTGCTGCCCAGAGTTGGAAGATAGGCTTCAAGTGAGCTGGTTGGGGGAAAGGGAGGGGGCTAGCATAGTGTCAGTGCCTCCTTACCATCTGTGCCATGAATCAGTGTTGGTTTGGCCCCCTTATTAAAAAGCTTCTTTTAAATACATGGCCAAAAGCAGCCTCTTAACACAAGCGGCTCATTCTGTCCTCCTCGGAGCAACTTCCACATCTGCACCTCTGAGCCAGAGCCGGTGTCGCTAGAGTCTTCGGAGAACTGTGCTTTAAGGAGGATAGTTTTCAAAAGTAACTTCCCTCCCACACCAAGTGGCTAGAGCAGAGGAGTCCTGGCTCCCTTTTCTGGAGTCTGTTTCTGACCTGGAATGGGCCCCTTACTTTGTTCCTCAATTTCTGCATGGCTAAACAATGCATGTACTTCCCTGCCTTACAGGGGTTGGGGATAATGTGTGTAGGTTCGTAAAGTGCTCAGAGATTTTCATCCAAGGATCTCGCTATAAACCTCCCTCATTCTCCTCTATAAGCCATGTAATAGTGCCCACAATTTGATATGTGATAACTAGGAGGGTGAACATTCTCCAATGTGTGGCTACTGTAGTATCTATCTTAAGCTCTGCAGTGGTTACTGCTCAAATGCAGCAAAGATGCAAGTTGCTATTAATACTCCTAACACCTGTCACCGTTATGGTGCAAGTTCTGGGTCCTTAGGCTCACATTTGATGCCCACAGATGCATGGACCTTAGGAGTGGGGCCTGAGGGGAGGGAAGCTTGCAGGGACAGTGTCCATAGGAGTTGACTGTGTGGTGTTTTCATCTTGCTAACGAGACACAATATGAGCACAAAGTGGTAGGATACACACTTGAAATTCTGACACCCATATCTTAATGAACTGGGCTCCTCATTCCGTTCTCCTGTGTCTCTTCTGATTGCACAGTTACAAACTAAATGTATGTTTTTCAATAAATGCTTCACGGCTGAAACTGAGTAATGCTGAGTCATTTCAAGCCTCTGCTGAATCTAGTTTTTCCTCTTCTGTTTATTGCCTGATAGGTAATGTGAGCCTGGTGGACTTTGTCTCCTCTTGAATTTGAGTTAATTTTTTGCTTGTCATCCCATGGAGTCACACGATGAAAGTGTTTTAAAGGGACATGACTTAAATTTAGGGGTGGGTGACTTACACACTCTAAAAAGTGAAATATAAATGTCTAAATACTGCAGTTTCTGGTGCACAGGTTTCTCAACTGTCTCTCAAACACGTACATTTTCAATTAAAGAAAAACAGTTTGTGCATTTTTCCTGCACAGTGGAGAGAAGTGTAATCAGAGCATCAAGAGGGGCAGGAATCGAAAAGGAAAGAATGAAAATTTCAATATTTTACTTATTACTAAGGGTTAAGGAACGAAATGTTCAGACGTCCTTCAGTTTCATAGAAATTCAGCAGGACCTGGGTACCACTTTCAGAAGTAGGTCTGGATTTTATTTTAAAATGGTCCTTTAAAATGGAAACCAAAAGCTGGACCTGAAACACACTAAGCCCTTTGAGCCTTTGGTATTGGCATTTCTGTTAGAGGAAGAGTCTGTCTCTCTTTAACCTGGAGGACTGTTGTGGGGGGGGGGCATAATTAATTTCTCTGCTGGGGGAGGAGAAGAGTACACAACTTATTACAATTTTGGGGGATGGAGAGAAGCTGGAAGTTCTACCCCATCAGCTAGCAAGACCAAAACCACCTTATTCAATACTATTGGGAAAGTTGGCAACTCTAAACACCTGTGAGGGGGGATTCAATAAGCAAAACACTGACCACAATCAAACTATATTTCATGATGGGAGGGGGGGGGGCTGCTTCATGATTTTTGCACACTTGGGGTTGTCAAGACAGCTGATACACTTAGTCAAATTTTCTTTCCACGGGTCTGCCCTGGCTCTCCACTTACAAATTAAATGTCATAACCCATCTGCAGGGAGCAGTTTGCTGTTAGCTATAGCCCTGGGGGAAAGAGTCAGATCTTCACTGCACCCAAAGGTGACTGACTCCACCTGCTTATGAGGGCTGCATTGGGTCCAGAACAGTTGGTGGCTTGCCTTGTCTACAATCACACAGTAAATCATTGGCACAAGTGAGATTAGAATTTGGGAGTGCTGGCATTTTACCCCTCCCCTTACATAATAGGGTTTATCCTTGATTTGCTATTTCCCAGCAACAAAGTTAATACACAATCAGGATGTCCAAGAAGAATTCTGTTCCCTGCTATAAAAAACCTCAGACACATACAGAGGAACAATAAGTTGTATGCATGAAAGAGAGAAATAATCTACCAGAAAAAAGACTAGTAATCTCTAGACAGGCATTGAGAAAGTGAGAAAAATTAGCCTATATTCAGGCAAATGTAATGAATGTTATAGGCTTTAATAGCCTATAAAGCATATATGCACATAGTTTGAAATAACTTGCTCAGCAAGTACTCAGAATATTTTGATATGTACATACATCTTCCTTCACGTCTCTCAAAACCCCCTATGTGTCCTTTCATCAGCACTCTCTGATATTTACTGTGAAGGTTCCCAAAACTTACAGGGGGAAGCTAACACAAGTTTATCCTCAAGATCCACTTGACCTAAATCTATAAGATGATCACCTGCAAACTCAGTCATGTGAAGCATGGCTGGAACATGAAGCAGAAAGTGGTGTGTGCACTAAAATACACAATTGTATGTATGTACAGATCAAAAGGAGAAAGAACAAATGAACATGAGTATGAATTTGGCAGGATTGCTTCATGACACTGCTGTCTCCCACCTGACATTTTTCCTGATTTTTATCGGTGGTGAGATTTAGTTATTTTAATAAATTATGAAGGCACACTCAGAATTTTACCAGTAGCAACTGGCCAACGAAACACTGCCTTAGGAGGCAGATAGCACACTCACTCATAGAAATACCGTACTAATTTTACAAGTGCTTTTATCATTTTTTTTCTCAGACCTGACCCCTCTCCTGTCAATAATGAACAATGAGTGAAGGGTATGGGTGTTTGTATAACCAGATGTGTATATTTTTGTCATATTTGAACAAAAATGTCTGTATACAGAATGAATCTTCTTTTTCACCACATCTCCTTTACGTATCAACTGATTTTGATAACATTTTAAATGGAATCAGATTTTTTCTTTGTTAGAGGCCCCTCATAATGCGAGGCCCTAAACTGTAGCTTAGTTCTCTTGTACCTTCATCCCGCTCAGGCCTCAGGAGATCTGAGGTCTAGGCTTGGCCCTGCTCCAGACTTTTTGTTTGATATGGACAAGCTGTTGTTTATTATTTATTTGTAGCACTGTAATGCTTGAGGGATTAGGACCCTATTGTGCTAGGGGCTGTACAGAGATGAAGTAAAAAGACAGTCAATGCACTCAGTTTCCCCAGCTGTAAAATGGGGCTGTATAATGTTGTGACCCAGGGCTTGAAAGCCCTTCCTAGGTGCAAAGGAATATGAAACCTTTTCATGTGCTTTGGCAAGGTGCCAGCCTTCAAGCTGGTTATGTTGATAAGTGGTGGGGGGCGGGACTAAGTTTTTAAAAGATCCAAAAGTTCAAGGGGAGAAGGCTGAGGTTTCTTTTTCTCTCCATAGCACACAGTGAAAATATTTTAGGACCTTCCCACTCCTCCACCCAAAGTTGTTTTCTGCTCACTGCCAGGAGTCACATCCCAGTGTAGCTGGAAGGGATTGGGCTAAGGGGATCAGGGACATGGTGGAGGATTTAACATTTATGCCTTTCACAGATGGAAACTGATGGGAGGGAATGCTGACGCGCGGTGACACAGCTGTCCTGACGTGTGAGGCCTGGAAGAATCAGCCACCCGTCTGCCCAGTCTGCGATCAAATGGCTTTTCCCCTTGACCCTACCATGCCAGCACAGGCCATGGCTTTTAAACAGGCTTGCCAACCGGCCAGTGGTTGAGGGCCTGGCCCATTGCTCTGCTCTTTTGCTGCCCGCGGGGGTGGGGAGGAGTAGCACGTGCGGCTACACTTGCAGCAATCCAGTAACTGCACCTCAGGATTGGGAGCGCCGTGCCACAACCAGCTTCCGGTGCCCGCTTGGCACGGGCAGCCTGCTGCAGGCTGCCCTCCCCCCCCCCCGCCGGCCACTGAAACGACAGTGGCTCCCCTGGGGGGACACACCTGTCACCTGAGGGCAAGATTTGCCACCAGGGAGGGGTAGGGTAAGGAGGTGAAGGGGGGGGGATTGTTCCCTCCCCCCACCCCCGCAGCAGCTGGCCTGGCACAGCCCCTGCAGTGTCTCACCCAGCAGGCGGCAGCTGTTGCTGGGGTCGTGCACCTTGTGTCCGGGGCGGCGAAGGGCAACGGGCGGCCGCAGCGTTTTTGCGCCGGGCCCGAGGGCTGGTGATGGGCGGTGCCGGGGGTGGTGCAGCGGGGCGGGGAGACGCCCGGCCGGGCTCGCTGGCTCCGGGCCCTGGCGCACAGTGACCGGGCTACGCTCCGATCCGCCGGCCGGGGCCTCCCCGTCCCCGCAGCCTGCCCCGTCCGCCCGGCCCGGAGAAGGGAGCTCGGCGCCCCGAGCCGGTACCGAACCGCGCCGGGCGCTGCGGGCTCTGGGGCCGGGCTGCAGCGATCACCCGCGAGCCGGGCTGGGCTTGCACGGGGGAGGGGGTTGGGGGTTTGTTGCACACGCGTGGGGGGGTTGGGGGTTTGCACACGCGTGTGAAAGGGGGTGCACGTGTGGTGCTACTAGCAGACAGCTGATTAGTTTTCACATGGGTAGAGGAAGTGATCGGCATGTGGGGGGCGGGGATTTTCACACTGCGCGTGGGGCTTTTTTCACACGGGGCGGGCGATTTGCACCTGGGGTTGTGTCGGGGGGATGCTTTGCACGTGGGCTGGGGGCTTCCGTGTGACTCATTAAATCTCCCGCAGTGTATTCTGGGAACCCATTTCTACCTAGCCCAGGCCCCCTTCTGGGAACAGGTGTAGTAGGCGGGGCCACAACTCAGCTCTGAACTGAAACCTTCAACCAGGTGCAGTGAATGAGCTTTTGTCAAGGTCCAAACTCCAGAGAAAATAATTTATAACCCCCCCCCCCCAAATGAGAGTGAAGAAATAAAAAGATCCCAGGGTCCATTCAAAATAGGGTGATCAGATGTTCTCATTTCATAGAGACAGTCCTGATTTGGGGGATTTTTTTCTTGTATAGGCCCCTGTTATCCCCCACCCCCATCCCGATTTTTCACACTTGCTATCTGGTCACCCTAGTTCCGAAGTGGGCTGGCTTTGACTCATGGGCTGCCTATTGATTCCCCTTGGCTTCAACCGGACTGGACTGATCCTTCCACACTGTTTCTAAGTCCTGGGGTGTTTGTGTCCGGCGTTTTGAATGTTCACAATACCCAGAAAACCCAAATTAGAGAGAAAACAGTGAATTCAGCGGGGAACTGTTAGTGCTGGGAGGCTGGGCTTGTGTGGAGACTCTGTTGCTGATTTACTGCTGACTAGGCAAGGAGAGTGGAGCAGGATAAGAGGTGAAGGGGTGAAAGGCTGTTTTTCATAATACAGTCGCACCTGTCCCAGTAAGTCACATGCCCCGGCTTGTTTGCCACAGGTGGGGTCGGTGCAGATAGGCGCAGGAGGGCTGGGACTTTGAGCTGTGATGGTGCTGTTTACTCCCCTGGTTCTAAATTGTTCTGGTGCTGCTGGGTAGATTTTTTTTAAAAAAAAATTTGTATGGGATGGTTCTAAAATAAGGTCATTTCCCTTCCAGCTCACATGTGTAGCTTCACAACCCTGGGACGATGAAGGTCAAAGTTATTTCAGTCTTGGAAGATAACTACATGTACTTGGTCATTGAAGAAAATACCAAGGAAGCTGTTGTCGTGGATGCAGCCGTTCCCAAGAGGGTAACTAAGAATTGTGCTACCTAGAGCCTTGAAGTCAAAGGACATCCGGTCCTGGCCCGTGACGTTTGTTGAGAGCAGGCTGGCTTGTTTGTAGACACAAAAGGGAAGGAATCCAGAGTTCCAAGAATGGTTGGCATTGAGGTTAGCTTGGCTTCCACTAGGAGCACATAGTGACATATAGAATAAGAGTTGTGGGAGGTAGTCAGTCCAGGTTGGATGCCTGCAGCAGAGCTGAGCTCAGTGGAAAATTCCAATCAGAAAAAACAAGAAGCAACTGTATTCACTAAACATGCATATTGTCATCATGCTTAAAATTCCCAGTCCCATTCGGTCCCATTGTACTTGGTACAAGGCCTGATCTTGTCAATGCTTCTCTGTTTGCTAGATTAAAAGTTATTCAGTGCAGGTCTGCAGCATGGACCCTGGGACTGCAACTGTGTGTTGTAAAATGACACTTGACTATGGCTTAGGCCCAACACGAATATTGGTTTAGGGGGAAAAGCTCAAAAAAGATGTTACGCAACCAAAACAAACAGAAGAACCTTCCATGGTTTTTTTTCAAATTGAAGTGAAAATGTTTTGGTTTTGGTTTTCTTGATTCACACTTTGCCGGGCCACCACCTCCCGCAGCTCCCATTGGCTGGGAACAGCAAACCGTGGCCGCTGGAGCTGCGAGCGGCCGTACCTGCAGCCACTCAGGTAAATGAAGGGTCTCGTGGCCCACCAGGGGCTTACCCTGAACAAGCCATGAACCAAGGTCGGGAACCCCTGGTATATTTAATCAACATCAGATGCTGCTGTGGAGTTGGGTCCATTGAGGATTTCTTTGGAATGCTCTGCCTATCTGCTTTTCAGTTCTCCCTTAGTTGTAAGCTTTCTTTTTTCTGTAAGTGACTCTGTGGTTTCCTATTATAGCAACAGCTTCTACTGCTGTGTCTTCCACATATCTCCGTTTATCTTTCATTGAGCTGCTTTGTCTGCTTTCTTATCTCTGCCTTTGCATTTTCCAATACTTTGTTGGGCTTCAAATTCAGGAGTTGACATCTTTAAGCCTTGGCATCTACGTTGTATTGGTTAATAAATTGCAGCAGACGAATGAATTTTCCCCCTCAGAATCTGTTGTATTGGGCGCTGCTCCCTGTGTGGTGGTGTCTTCTTGCTTGAAGCACTTCTTATCCACTGGCTGGGATGGGAGACAGTGGAGCTAGGCCTCACCTCCTCAGCACCATTGGGGTGGCCATGCTGATAATATCGCTGCCTCTGGGCAGTCCTTTCTCTCCTGCCATTGGGTTGCCCTTTGCACCCTTCTTGTGCCCAGTATCCTTTTTGATCACAATTTGACCCTTACTCAGACTGAAACGATGCAAATAACCAAGGCCAGACTTTCATATTTGCAGATGTGAAAAGGCATGCACATAATTTGTGCCTGGAGGTGCAGTGATTGCACGGGCAGTCATGTTTACATGTGCAAATGACGTGTACAGTTTTGTGCACACACTTATGCAAATTGGGCCATACAGCGCTATTGCACAAGTGGAAGCCAATATCACAATCTCCCGATTGATAGGAATCCCTGTCAATATCACTGCTGTGAATATTTGGGAGGGGGGTTCGAATTAGGGGCGTGATTGCAGTTGGATTTCCAGTGGTGTAGTGTGAGTTACCCCGATCTGATCTGTCTATGATCCCAGAGTGGATTCCCCCGTGTTCTAGGGAACTCCCGAAGGCATCATGCTTAAAGATCCTACCAGAAATGGGCTGAGTTTGTGACATTTGCTATAAGGCATCCTGAAGGAGTTTGTGAAAGCTCACAGTGTTAGGAAGATACCTGATGTACGAAAGGCTTTTTTTTTATTCCCAGGAGAGGGACAGTCAGAAGCTAGGTGTAGTATTATTTGCTTACGTTCAAAATGCCAGGCAGACACACACTGTTCTAGTTACCTCTTATAACAAAAATATCCATCACTTAACTCCCTCACTGACACTGGGTTCTGATTTATGAATTAAATCACGTTTGACAACATGTAATACTATATTGCATGAAAATCCATTCCAAGAGGCTGCACCTTGTTTCTTGTACTTGTGGCCTTTTGATGTGTTTTACGCTGTCTTTCCGGCTCCAGGTATTATTCTGCTCTCACAGTGAGTTTGCAGGGCTGGTAGGTAGAATCGCTGCCTCTTCAGATGTGATCGGTTCACACGACATCTGAAGTCACAGGGAAACCCTGCTTGATGCTAGTTTTGCAGAGTCGTGGTTCAGAGAGCAACAGGGCTTTCAGGATTATTTTTGGGGTCTTTAATGATTAACTCTCTGACGCAGGATTTTTTTAAAATCGATGCTCTTTGACGTGACTTTTTTCCCTCCCCATTTTAGTTACTAGAAATTGTCAGAAAAGAAGATGTTATGCTTAAAGCAATTCTTACCACCCATCACCATTGGTAAGTGCCGTGGAGAGTAAAGAGGTACAGTACTGTTTGTGGGACATGGGAAAGGTACTGAGAAGGGCAAGAAATATGATTAGGGGTATGGAACAGCTTCCGTATGAGGAGAGAGTAAAAAGCCTGCTGCTGTTCAGCTGAGAAAAGAGATGACTAAGGGCAGGATTTGATCGAGGTCTCTCAAATCACAAATGATGGGGAAAAAGTGACTAAGGAAGTGTTATTTACCCCCTCCCGTAACACAAGAACCAGGGGTCACGCAATGGAATTAACAAGCGGCAGGGTGAAGTTCTTCACACAACATGTAGTCAACCTGTGGAACTCATTGCTGGAGTATTGGAAAGGATAGGTCTGTCAATGGGTATTAGCCAAGATGGCCAGGGACGCAACCCCATGCTCTGGGTGCCCTAAGCCTCGTAATTGCCAAAAACTAGGATGGGATGATGGGATGGATCATTTGATAATTGCCCGGTTCTGTTCATTCCCTCTGAAGCACCTGTCGGGAGACAAGATGGGTGGACCTTTGATCTGAGCCAGTACGGCTGTTCTTATGTTCTTAGTACGCTCTCAGCAGAGTGCAGGAGGCTCGGGGGGGGAGAGCTATGCAGAAATCCCTGATCGTGAGACATGACCGCAACACTGATCCGTGCGATATCAAGGGCCCTGACCCCGTGAGGTGGAAGCCGAGGGCTCTCAGCGCTCCCCAGGATTGGGTCCCGAATGCAGAACAGTTCTGTTGGGCCCCTGTGCTCACATCTGGCTAAGTTGTGTCCTGTTCCAGAAGGTTGGGGGGGCCTTTTTTCATGCTCTGAAATCTTGAGTTGGGGTATTTTTCGTGTCACAACACGCACCCGCATTGTCCCCGCAGTACTGTAACAACAGGGTTACATGGATGCAGGAGGCCCCCCCCCCCTCCTCTGGGGTATCCGTAAATGCCGAGTGTCTAGGGGAGACACTAATCTCACTCCCTGTCTGCGAAGGGACCACGCCCGAGGAAATGAAGACCTAGCTAAGGCGTATCCAGAGCTGCAGGTGTATGGGGCGGATGAGCGGATTGGAGCCTTGACGCACAAGGTGACTCACAACGAGGAGTTAAAGGTACGAGACTGCAGGTTTATAAGCAATGTTGTTGTTGCTCTTTTTGTCTCACTTAACGCTCCCCTCCCCCCCTCCCTCCGGGATCTCAAAGCTCTTTACACACGTGATTCAATGGCCCCTCCTGAGCCCCGGCAGGGAGGCCAGTGTCGGGATCCCTGTTTCACTGGGGGCGATGGTGAAGGACAGAGCTGGGAAGTGATGTGCCCAAAGACCGGCAGTGAGTCAATGTGAGAACGGGGACCAGAGGGAGAGTCCTTTGCTTGCCCTGGGTCAAATGTGCAGGAGATTGCAGGGGTGTAACCAAGGGAAGGATTTGGTCCAGGCTCCCACGATACAATCTTAGTGACTTTAGTATCAGGGGTAGCCGTGTTAGCCTGTATCCACAAAAACAACAGGCAGTCCGATGGCACCGTAAAGACTAACAGATTTATTTGGGCATAAGCTTTCGTGGATAAAAAACCCATCTGAAATACATCGTTTTTTACCCACGGAAGCTTACGCCCAAATAAACCTGTTCGTCTTTAAGGTCCTTGTTGTTTTAATGTCTTTAGTTTTTTCTGCTGTGTAACCCGCTGCCGTGGGGGGAACAGTGAGAAAGCTAAAAGTTACAGCTGGTACTAGTCAGTTGCTCCTGGGGACCAACTACTAATTCATTTAGGTCTGTCTCTGCTCTGGTGTGCGTGGGAATCTAGGGGATCGCTGCCTGGGGGATGCGCTAAGATTCAGCATCAAAAACCTTCCCTGGGATATTGCTGCCAGGTTTCTCCATGGCTTGTTTGAAATCGCAGCAGATTCTCATGGTGAACAAATCACCAGTAGATGGTAGCATTTTCCCAAGGTAATAAATCCGCATGTGATAGCTTCTGCTGGAAAACTTTGCTCTGGACTGTTTGAAATCCAAATGCGGATCTGAATTTTACAAATGACCCTTTTCTTTACAACGCATTGAACCAAACTCCTAGATCTGAACATTGCCAGTCAACACAGTGCCAGAAATTTTGCAGCCTGTCTTTATTCAAAATCGATCCTGTAGACGAACTTCAGAGGTGGGTTTATATACTCTGGGGTGGGTGTGCACACAGGCCTGAGAGCCAGAAACGACCAATTCCCAATTGACATTTCCCCACGTGTAACACAGGGATAATATCCCCCCATTGTGAATCTGAATTTGTTAATATTTGTCCTGTTGGTGAAATGTCAGGAAGAGGTAAAATGCCTTATAAATACTAAGCATCACTGTCATTTATTGTCCGTCATAGTCTCTGGCATTAGCAGCTGGGGAAATATTCTTGCATGTCTCTTTGGGAATTGTATATTTTGGTTGCACCATTTCCTTCTTGAGTCATCTAGTTATTGAGGTGAGGGAGGGGCAGAGGTGCCAGAACATGGGTGGGGGCAAGGGCCATGGCTCCCCCCGTTTTTATCAGCAGTAAGAGCGAGTGATGGGGCAGGGATGAAGAGGAGCGAGTAGGGGGGCGTGGCCTGGTGGGGGAAGGGGTAGCATGGAGGCGGGGCCCCAGTTTGGGCGCTGGTAGCCCGCCCCACTTTTAGGAAGCTTCTGACACTCCTGGGGGGAGGGGTCGTCATCACGTTGATGTGCCACGTCACGCCCCTTTTGTCCCAAACAAGAAGACGCGTCTCTTCTCCGCTGGGCGGCGTTGCTTCTAAAACGGTTGCAAAGCCAGGCCTTTCTGGTGATTTCCGCTGTGCCAAAGAGTTAGCAGGTGACTTCTGAAAAATATGGGCTAGCAGATCTCGGCTGGGACGGAAGGAAGCTGATTTGCTGTAGCATCATGTCGTGAAGAAGGGACGTCCACATTGCTTTGTTTGGAAGCTCTCTGGGGCAGGGGCCCTTTCTAGTTTATGCAGTGCCTAGCACAGTGAGGTCCTGGTCCCTGACGAGGGTCCCTAGGTGTGGTGATAATCCCAACAATGGAAATCCCCTGTGTTTTACCAACCCAGATTTCCCCTTTGTCTCTGCAGTTCGGGGATATTAACGTGAGGTGCCTGTTCACGCCGTGCCATACATCAGGCCACATGTGTTATTTCATGTGGGAAGAGAACTCCCCGGATGCCCCAGCCGTCTTTTCAGGTATTCAGCACCTTCTTGAGAAGCCAGCAGGAGCTGAGAAGTCCCAGTCTCTGATCGGGATCTCTTTGAGGGAGCTACGGGGAGGAGAGAACGGTCATTAGACTAGAATTCTACCCAGAATCATTTAGATTCCATCCTCCTTTAGCCGCGATCTGCCTGGGAACGACCTCATCTTAAGGGTAAGCCTGAGCAAGTGATATCTGTCTAGGCTCTTATTTAGCTCCGGATCCTGCAGGGTCAGTGGCAGGGCAGAGCTGTTATCCTCGTTGGGGGGATGGGGCCCTAAAGCCCCGAGGCCCAGATCCTCTGAGGTATTTATATGCCTAAGTGACTTGCCCAAGGGCACAGAAGAAGCCTGTGGCAGAGCTGGGAATAGGTGCCCTTCCCACTAGACCAACAAAAAGTGCCTGACTGCTGGCCCCGGGGAGTAAAGTCCTGTTCTCCCTCGGCACAGATACGACTGCAGGGCGGGCTTCCCCCAGGCCTCAGCCCCTGGCCACATGCTTCCCGCCTGCCCTGCCGGCAGAACCTCCCTGCCCTGCCCCAGATCGGGTGACCTGTTTCCCCGTGCAGGTGACACCTTGTTCATTGGTGGCTGTGGGAAGTTCTTTGAAGGGACGGCCGAGCAGATGTACAGGAACCTGACTGAAATCCTGGGGGCTTTGCCGAAGGACACGGTGAGTGTCACACACTTTTCAGGGGGTGCCTGGCCCCCTTCTCCCCCCCCCCCCATTTCCCTTCATCTCCCTTTCTGCGTCTCGGAGCAGGCAGGGCAGAGCTTTATGCCCCCCAGGGCATTGGCACCAGTGTCCTTCTCAATCTGCCCGAGCAACGTGCGGTGCCTGGATTCTCTCTGGCTGGCACCAGCCGCTTGCAATTTGACACACTGGCCAAGTGCCGCTCTGTGACCGGAATGGCAGTGGCCCGGATTTGTTGTGAGATCGTAGCTGGGCGGCTGTGCTTTGGGCACCTCTGCCCAATTTCTGGGGCTCGTAGGCCTAGAGGATAAGCTCTCAGGGCCAGGGTGACCTGGTCTTTTCACTGTCAGCCAGTTGGACCAGGGCTACCTACCCCTCCGCTGTTCTGCCACTCTGGAGACCTGGCCCAAGGTGGTAGGTCTCCCCCAGGAGACTGGGATGAACCCTGAGGGAGAGAGTGCTCTGCTCAGGCAGCTACATCTGGCCACCCCACCCTCTGCATGAGCTGCTCCGTGAGTGGGGACTGGGCCCAGAACTCTCCACCAGCGTCTACTTCCCACCGTCCCCTCAGCATGAGTCCTGGATTCCGAGGTCAGAGCTCCTGACCTCCTGCATAACACAGGCCAGAGCGCTCCCCCCCCAAATCATTCCTAGACACTGTGACTATGGGGATCAGGCCCACAGCTCTCGCCAGGCAGCTGCTTCCCCCTGTATTCATTGCAGCGGGCAAACCACGAGTGTCAAATGCATCCTTCCCCAGGTAGGACACCCCAGCCCACTAGAGAGAAGAGCCCCCCAGAATCTCAGCCCAAGATCAAGCAGCTGCTTGGCCGAGCGGCGGACCTGAAGACCAGAGGCCTTTGGTGCTGGCTGAGGGAGTTTCACATCCAGGCTCCTCCACAGGAGGGAAGGCTGGTCCTTCAGAGCTCCCCGGGGTCTCCACCCCTGGGACGCCGCCTCAAGAGGTGCTGTCCTGGGTGGGGAGGTCCTACGCCCAGGCCATAAAGAATCAGAGAGGTAGCCGTGTTAGTCTGGAATAGCAGAGGTAACAAAGAGTCCTCTGGCACCTTAAAGACTAACTAAAGTATTGAAGCATAAGCTTTCGTGGGTTAATACGACGAAGTGGGTATTAGCCCACGAAAGCTTATGCTTCAATACTTTAGTTAGTCTTTAAGGTGCCACAGGACTCTTTGTTACCTCAGGCCATAAAGGTGCGTTGTCTGGTTTGCGTTGCAGAAAGTGTTCTGTGGGCACGAGTACACCGTGAGGAACCTCAAGTTCGCTTTGAAAGTGGAACCGGAGAATGAGACCGTGAAAAAGAAGCTGGCATGGGCAAAAGTAGGTGTTTCCCCTTTCGAAGCGGAGAGTCCCGTTGGGGGAGGGAGGCTGGAATGAACGTTGAGTTCTGTGAACACTAGATCTGTTGCCCCTCTAATCGGTCTGTGTTTAAGGTGCCCATCCCCATAATGTCTAGGAGCCTCTAAGCATCTGCCTCTGATATTCTCAGTGAGCTCAGTGCTGGGGACAGTCTCCTTACGCTGAACGGGTCTGTGGTTTCTCCCCAGCTCCGAGACGACGAGGACTTGCCCACGGTGCCCTCCACCCTGCAGGAGGAGTTCCACTACAACCCCTTCCTGCGGGTCTCGTGAGTAGAGCCCAAGCCCCCCGCCGCCCCAAGGGGCCCACTGGCAGGCCCAGTTGGGTGTGAGGGGACAGAGGGTTCTGCGGGAACGGAGACGCCCCATAGCATTGCCCCGTCCCGCACCAGGCAGAGTGCACAAAACAAGGGAGAGCCCTTTCCCCGGGTCTAGGAACGCTGCTGCTTTTCCTGCCTTCCAGCCACAGACCTTTCACTGGGTGACTCCCACGGGAAGGGAAATTTGGCCTTCCCACCAGTACAAGAAACATCAGGTGGGGGGGTCTCATCTCCCCCTAGCTTCCCATCCAGGATAACTCATTCCTAGCCAGCCCTCTACAGGGGTATGACGGAAGAAGATACCCTCCTCATTGACTCCCTGCTACCCACCAGTGAGGTGGTGGGAGGAGACCGACTCCAGACAGATTCTGCTCTGTTACTTTACTTTGTAAAGCCAAAGGGAGTCTCTGAAAACCAAACCTGCCGGCTACCGGCGTCCCAGCAAACCAAACCTGGCCGTGAGGCTCGATTCCCTTTGCTGCACGGCACGGGGCACACAACGGGTGTCGCTTTAACTTGCAGGGAAGAATCGGTGCAGAAATTCACTGGCAAGACGGCTCCGGTGGACGTGCTGAGAGCTCTCCGCGCGGAGAAGGACAACTTCAAGAAGCCCAAAGCGAGGCCGACCCCTCAGGCCATGCTGGCGTTCGAGTGGGGACTCTTCAGCCCCTTCATGGAGAAGAAGTGAAATGCAGCCGTCCCCGCCGGGTTTGTCGGGTCGTTTAGTTTGTGCCAATATATAAATGCAACCAAGGGCACAGCGAGGGCAAGGTCTTTTACCAGTATCCTGATCGGCGGCATGCGGGCAGCCTGTCAGGCCAGTCCGTCTCCCAGCTGGGCAAGCGTTGTTCCCCGCAGCACATTGTGTGGGGCTCTGTCCTGTCTGGCTTTAAATGACTTCGAACCTTCCCTAATTTGCACAGGCCTCGCTGCTGGGAAGGTGGGGCTTTGTTAGTCAGCCTATTTTTTTTTTTATTATTATTACTTGCTGCTTTTGACCCCCTCACTTCTAGCTGTACGTGTTTGAACCACCCTAAGCAATTCCCCTCTCTCCTTACACCCCTGTGCGAATGGTCCGATTCTCTGAGCCCTGCCTCTTGAACGGGGTGACGTAAGAACCAGGTTTGTTTTTGTACCTGGAAGTAAATTGTGGGAAACAGGGAAGGCTGAAAAGGTCAACGTAAGGGTTCAAAGTGGAACAGTTGTGCCCAGAGCTATTCCTGGTTTTAAAAGGTTGCTTGGTTGCTCCCCAAAACAAGACATTTTGTGGACATTTAAACTTTTAATTCTTCTGGTAATTACTGGGGAAGGGGCTGCTCTCTGAACGGAACAAAACTATTCCATGTAGCATTAGAAAATAACACTTTTATTTTACACCAAGCTATGGCTGTCCTTGGCAACAGCGACTCTCACAAACTATAACCTATAAACTTGAAAGTGCTGATTTCTGTGCCGAGCTCCCCTGAACAATTGAAAACAATTGTCTCCCGAAAATCAAATTGGGCAGTGAAAGGCCCCTTGGAGTGGGATCTGGTGGCTGCATGTATATTAGAGTACACAAAGCAGTGCATCTTTTTGAGCAGCCAACACCGCCAGCCTGCAACCTTGACAGGTTGGAAAGGTTTCATGTAACAGAATGATAGGGTATGTCTAAGTACCTGCCAGATCGAGGGGTAGCGATCGATCCAGCGGGGGATGCGATAAATCGACCCCTGAGCGCTTTCCCATCGACTCCTGTACTCCACCGCCATGAGAGGCACAGGCGGAGTTGACAGGAGCGGCAGCAGTCGACTTGCTGCAGTGATGACGCCATGGTGAGTAGATCGAAGTACGTAGCTGAAGTTGCATAACTTAGATCTATTCCCCCTGGCTTAGTGTGTAAGGCAAAAACTTATCGCTCTTGATCACAGCAAGCTGAAACTAGCAGCAGGGTGATTAGAATGAGTGGGTTGGAGGGGAATTGTCTTTTTGCTTAATATTCAGGAATACCTTGAAGTCAAAAGCAGCACATTAAGAACCCAACCAAACCTGTTTTTTTAATAATCCCAAATCAAAAGGTGATAGCAGGATTTGCAAAACAATTAGTAGGGACACAGCTTCTGAACAGATTAAATCCACCCCCCGAATGCTTTTAAATTGGAGACCAGGCTTGTGGTCCTTCAAAGCAAGACTTCACTGGGAGTTGCTTGTGCCCAAGGCCTGATGGATTACCCCCTCCTCATCTCCTAGTTTGAAAATCTGCTTCTACACTCCCTTTCCTGGCAGAGGCAGATTAAGGAACCACAGTTCGAAGCCTGTGCAGATTTATGCACATTTAACACTGTCTAGGGGAATTACTCGCATCCATGTCTGCAGCATTAGGGCCATGCTGCTTTTCTCCCCCTGTAGAAGATGAAAGATTCTTCCCCTCCCACATGTGTGATTAACACAGTGGAAAGGGGAAGAAATTTGGAAAAACTTGGGTTTGCGTCACCTTTTTTTTTAAGAAGTAAAAATTAACATCCATTTAAAAAATTTTTTTGTCAGTCTTCCACTTTGTTTGTTAAAAAGAATACTGCAACTTTTTAAAAATCTGAAAACTGTGTGTAGTGCTTTAATTTGCAAAGCACCGGTGCAGTTGATTACAATATCTAGAATTAAGTGTTGTCGCCTTTGACAGAAAATCTATAGTAGCTCTGTAAACAGCTGTGAAAATCCACATGACTTGATTAGATGGAGCAGTTCTAGGGAGCTAAGTGCTCTGTTTCATGATTCTGTAGCTTTTACTATTAAATAGCAGGCCTCATTCTCCCCTAACTTGACTTACTGTTTACACTGAAGTGCAAAAGTAATGCATTAAAATGGCAGTGATTTTACACCTACTTCACAGAAGTGAATGAGAACATAAAGGAAGGCAGATTGGGCCCACTAAAATGTCTACTGTAAAACTTTTCACATGGCTTTGATTAAACTTGATAGTTCTTAGCACTGGATTATAGTTGACCTGGTTTTTTTTTGTATGTACTTTGTGTGGTTTTTTTGTTTTTTTTTTAAATAAACCAATATAATTGTCTCCGTACTAGGTTAGCACAGTACAACTTGCGTGTAGACCTGACCAGAGTGCAACACTTTGATGCCAACTACTGAATGTACAACTCTAAGATTGTTTTACTGATGTGTAGAATATAGCTCTGGTAAATGGGTAGCAAAACAAAATGCAGATTACTAATGGATTAATTTTACAGTGCAATAGCTAATTAGAATTTTATTTGTAATGCCTGAGGACTGCACATTTTAAATAGAAACTGAACTTGTCTTTTGCACTTGTTCAAAGTTATAGTGCGTGAGTACGAAGAATTGCATTATTTAACACTAGAATTCATGTGTCTTGCTGTAATTAAAACCTCCACTTTTAATGCACTACTGGATGTAAAACTATGCATGAGAAGGTATTCACTGAAACTAGCCCCCTCCTTGCAAAACACGAGAGAAAAGCAATGCGAGAGTCGTGCCAGATGAGCACTGTGTACTTGTCATTACAATCTAGTAGCAACTTTAAATAAAGCTTTTTTTTTTTTTTTAAACTTTGACAGTTGTGCATGTTCCTGATGGTTTATTTTTGGTAAACATTTGATTACTTTAAAAAGTGAGGTAGCAAGAGAAAACAAGACTTCTTTACAGGTATAAAAGGCAATCATTGTCATCTTTAACTCTGCTTTTGACAAGATGGAGGTAGCTCTGTTGCTACAGTTTGAGCAGAGGCTCTGTTTAGAACCAAAACCAACAAATCCCTAGGATAGACAGCAGACTCTTCCACAGCTTTTGCATGAATACTTCAGTGATCTGAAATGTGGGGTTTAACATTTTCAAATATTATACATTCAGTCCCACTAAAAGACCAGTCATTGTCTAGCAAAGCAGAAGTGAAATAGCATCTTTCTCTCTGGCTACCGAATTTTTCCTCCTTTCTGCATTGGGCCATGTAATTGTATTGAAAGGTAGGAACCCAGGCCTGCAAAAGAGATACGATGCTTTGACAAAGCCAGTAAGTGAACAAAATTTGGGTTGAATATTGCAATTGTTTTTTTGAAAAAGTAAATCTCCTGTCCTCCAACTGTGCATGCTTAACATTTAAGCACCTGAGTTCTCCTATTGACTTCAGTTAACCATGTGTATAAAACAGTTGTAGACCCGGAGCCTAAATTTCCTGAATGAGGATTTCTAACAGCTTGTCAAGGCATGACTTAGAGTGGAGTGTAGTTTGCTGCTTAAAAGATATCTAAAGAAACCAATTTGTTGGTCATGGTTTAACCAAAAGCTGACATTAAGGTCTGCTGTGTTTTGTGTGGGACTTCAGAGGACAATAGCTTAAAATCATATCATTGCTGAAAGTACCATGTAAAATGATTCACTGGAAGAGAATTTCTACATAGTGCTGGGAAGGGGCACACATTCTCTAGTCAGTTACCTTCCTTTTCCTCTGTGGGCCTGACAGCAGGGTGGGAAATACAGGAACAAGTGATTAGAAACCCACAAAAGAAGAAACAGGTTCTTGTTATGGCACCTTCGAGACTAACATTTATCTGGGCATAAGCTTTTCTGGGCTAAAACCCTTAGCCCACAAAAGCTTATGCCCAAATAAATGGGTTAGTCTCCAAGGTGTCACAAGGACTCCTCGTTGTTTTTGCTGATAGACTAACCCAGCTACCCCTCTGTAACCTGCACCAAAGAAGAGTGCCAGGTAGTCCATGGAAGTATTTTAATTTTTCAAGCCTGACCCTGGCCCTTAATCCACTGTCAAGTGATGGTCTAAGAACTCTTAGACCCTAAGTAAAGAAATTTAATAGGAAATTAGAAAATTCACAGTGAGCTCAAATGAAATAAATATGAACAGTTCTCAAAATGCCCATAAGCAAACTTCAAATATATGTTGCAAGATTAGCACGTTTAAGGTCCATGTTTCTATCAGAGCCCATGTTTTCCATGCAAGTAGTTCAGTGTTTTGCTTAAGGTGTCTTTGTGCTTTGCATTAAATAGGGAGAGACTTTGTGCACACTACCATGATATTCCTTGTAGTAAGATACCAGCCTTCTCTGGCCTCACAGGCCTAATATTCTGGTCTTAGTATTTGTAATACAGAGCAGCCAGAGGCCCCATTCAGAACTGAGGCACAATTATGCTGAGTACTGTGTGTCATTCAGAAAAGTGCTTGTTTAACTCTTCTGTGATGTATACTGTATGAAGATCACTTGCTTCAGCTGAGTGTCAGGTAGCATCCACTATTGAACTCTGCTACTGAGATACTGGGTAGACTCTGCTGGTCTGTGAATCCCCCCTAATTCATCTACTTTTAAAGAGACATTTCACATCCCAAGTCATTTATTTTTATTTAAATAGCCTTAAAAGCTGTAGGAACTAATTAACAGTACCAGGGTGTATACACACTATCTTCCAGCTGCAACACATTTTATGTCTAAATTGTGTTCTTCCAGTCATAGTATCCTAGAATTTCAGTGCACGTGTTGGCTTTTGAGGCCCTTAAAAATGACAGATGACTTAAAAGGGCACTGAGTAAGTACCTCTAGGTCTCAGAGATTTCCAGTCCCTGTAGAAATACAAGTGCATTATACATCTTCACCATTTGATATTAAATCCAGAGTTCATTTTCTCCACTGCATGGTACTCTGTGTGCAACATTTTTCCAGCCTTTTCTGAGTTTGTACCACCAAGCCAGTGTTCATACAGTTCTTTGACAGCGAGGTTCCTCTCTGGAATGTCCATCTTATCAGATTCATATGACTTCTCAACTTGCTGAAGCAAATCCTTGCTGGATTCACCTTCTGCTCTGATCTGACCACCTCCATTTAAACAACCTAGGTGCAACAAGAGAACATGACTGTGGGTGTGGAAATGCTTTAATAAAACTAAGTGCAATTAAAAACAACTAATACAAGCCAATTATCTCAATCTGCAATTGACAGTAGCAACATAAGACTTCATAAATGAAAACACAGATATGAGGGGAATGAAATCAAATACTGTAACATGGTGGGGGACACAAGCCCTATAAAGGAACTTATTGGTCAATCAAGGCCAGTCCTAGTTGAGAATGGCAGCAATGCATGCTGATAAAAGGACCGGGAACTAGAACTTCCTATTCCTCAGAGAGAGAGGGAGCAGGAACTTGTGGCTCTCCTTCAGACAGACTGGACAAGGACCATGCTTACAGCAAGGCAGGAAGAGCCTTTGAGTCTCAACTGAAGGAAGGGGATTGGAAAGTCCTGCTCTCTCCCGAAACAGACCATGGGGAGGGGGAGTTTGCAAGTGTGGTGGATGACTGAGGAAAGCACTTGGGAGGGGTCATGGGAAGAAGCCAGGGATTGCAAACGAGGGGAAGAAGTGTGCCTGAAACCAGGGCTATCAAAGACTGCTGCATAGTGCCTAGTTTGGACTATGCAACCCATTTTTCAGTGCTGGGGAACGCTGCTACTAGGTGAAAATTATATGGACCCTAGAGGAGCAACTGAGGACCAGAGAAGTTGAAGAATGGCTGGTCGGAGCCAGTGTTTGCTTTGAACTCGTTTGCCCCAGAGGGATTAAGTTTTCCTAATTTAGCTGACTGGCTAAATTAAATTGTCCATGTATCCATCCAGAAGAGGCAGCAGAACTCCCTACACCAGAAAGGTAAGGAAATCTATCTAACACTTTCTAAGGGGCTAAGAATTTTTCCTACATGTTACTTCCTCCATTTCTCACCCCCTGCTGTCCTCTTGAGGGGACAGTGTAACTCTTGAGTTCAGAATATGGCTCTACCTCCCATCAGCCAAATAGAAGAAGTTGTGCATTGTGAAGACAGAGAAGGTAATTGAACACCACTGACCGAGTTGATGGGAGAATGATTGGGAGAAGTGATAAAGCTGTTTCTAGCTCACTGGAACAGAGAACCACCTGTCTCTAAGCTGGCTGAGGAGTAAAACTTTCATTGTTGCATGACTTAGGAAGCACCTGGGTTTTTAAAAGCTGAACTGTTAATTAAAAATTGCACCTAGTTTTGACTTGAACAGTTTCAATCATGACTATACAGTAATTGCTAAAAAAATCATTATTACACTTAAACGAAACCAACACACCTGACTTAACAAAACACTTACACACGGCCTCTAGCTTTTAGACACACAGACAGACATGAAGGCTTCAATCCAGCTCTCAGAACTTCAGAAACCCTAAAGAGTCTTACAGCAACCCTTGACCTACCAGCGAAAGTCCCTGTGCAGCCTCACCTGATGGGCAAGCCATGACTTCAACGTAGTGATAAGGTGATTTTCCTCGTTTCAGTTTTTGCACTAAGTTTTGTATGTTTCGAAATCCATAAGCCAAGGCAAACTGCAGCAGGACTGTGCCATCCTTTTCCAGCGTCACTTCCTGGAAATCCTTGTTTCTAGGGAAGAAAAGCAGGCAAAATCGTTTGTCTAAATTAATTCTCTATCTGGAACTTGACTGAATACTAGAGAGCAAGTTTAAGTTTCATGAAGAAGATGGGTGGCAAAGTTGGAAATACAACCCAGGAGTCCTGACACCTAGTCTTCTAATCTAACCACCAGTTACCACAATTAGGGAGGAGGAATTAAAATCCCAATGGGTGAAGGGCTCCCTCATATCCATGAGAGCCAGGTTGCTCTAAAATTTTTCTGTAGCTTAATAGTGGGAAAATCTACAATGCAGAACACTATGTGGGTGATGGGGAAGAGGTTAAGAAGGCACCACGGGAAAGGCTGCACAGACTGCTGGCTGATTCATTGCTAAATTAACTGTGGGAATAAGCAGCCAAGTGCCATGGCTTGCTGTAGAATGTTTAACACTGAATACCTCTCTTTGACTGAAGAGTATAAACAGAATTTCACTGAAATACAGCACTTTGCAACAGTTTAAATTCCTTACTTTAAAGGTTTGTATTGAACTTCATCCACGTGAATCCCAAACAGTTCTTTTGCTGCATACTTGTAGATGTGCTCCAAATAGCCACCAGAACCACCACCAGAATGGCCAAGGAGCTCCTCTCCTGAAACGCTGCTAAACCTAGGGAAAAAAGAAAAAGGACCCTCTTTGCAACGTCTTATAAAAAAGGATACCCAGTGCTATGTCCACTGGCACTGAGACTCTGATGTCAACTACGGTGAAGTAGTTTCAGACCACTAGTAAAAAAAGTCACTATGTTAACCCCATCCCTTTCCCCCTCCCTTGAAACGGAATTACTACACCACGCAGCACAACAAACAATTGTGGAATTCAGAACTAATATGTAGCTGGCTGTTAAGTTGGTCTCAAGAAACTAAATTCCCGTCTGATAGCTATGAACTGCCCAATATTGACTAGTGATAATTCCAGGGCTATGTAAATTTAACCTTACCCTGTCCGGTATGGGCTTGATCCAAAGCCCACTGAAAACTTTTAAAAAGAAAAAATTGTTCCAAGTCAAACATACCATCTCCAGGTAACTTTCACTGTTCTTAGAGTGTTTAAGCCTTAAACATCTTTACTAATCCCCACTACAAGTGTCTAATTCAACATCTAAGGAATTTTGCTCAGACTTGTTATTTTTCTGCTTCTATAACTGTTAAACTGAAGCTTTCAATTAAAACAAGACTGGTTGCAGTGTCTAGCTTTACATGACACTACAGTCTTAGAAAGCCTATTTAAAAAACCCATCCAACAGAAACCGCTTTTAAACATGGCTACAGTAGGAATTTCTAGAGTACCTATCACACCTGGGCATTTAAACAGGACTTCCACTTCAGATCTCATTTGTTTCCATTTCTGAAGGATCCAGACTATTTATTTTGATGATGATGCCACTGATGAGTATTAGTCACCCTGCAGAATAACCAGCAACCCTATTGCTGAATATTTTTTTTTTAACTGAATGTAGTTTTGCTACTTAGGCACATCTCTCCAATAATGGGGAAATGCCAACAGAACAGCCTCCACAAATCCACTCCAGACCCTGAAATTGGGACTTATCCCAAAGCATTTCTATAGCGGATGTTCCAGTCCAACTGGGATAGCTGGGAGGAGAAATGGCCTCTGTTATCAATTCTGACCAGCTGGTTTCCATATCCTTCGCCACAGAACTTCTAGGAAACCAGGAAGAACAAAATTAACGAGGCCAAACCTCTTGAACTTTAGCTCAGTCTCTCCTAGAAGCCTGCAAGTTAAAGGGGAACACTCATGTTTATATGGCCTAAATAATGCCAAGAAAAGCATAGGTCAAATTCCAGTAATCTGTCAAGGCACAGCTGTCTATTTGGAAGGTCACAGTAATGCTTCTGAGAATAGCAAACCACAACAATGGCTTTTGTTATGAGAGGATAATCAGAAGACTATGTGCTTATACCCACTCATCAAACAGTGCCACACTCACAGCTGCAGAAGGGAAAACACCTGGGATTTCAGTCAGATCTAAGGTGTTACCACTTGCAGATAAAAATCTCAGCCTTACAACTTTGAAAGACAATATTTCACCCTGTAATCTGCTTGAGAGGCTATTTTTACCTCAACTCTTGTTTACAGGAACTGTGATTAATTAATAAGTGTTTCAGTGTGTCCAGTCTCACGTACCGCTGCTTTATGAAAAGGAGTCTGACGGTAAGCCCCATCGCTGGCTATGGCAAGCACTTATACAAGCAAAAGCACAAGGATTTTTGGCACTTGTATCATTCTTGCTGCCAAATTTAATAACCTCTTAGTGGCCTTTTCCCCATGCCAAAGGAATAAATGTAATAACAGCCATTTGACTGCTTATGTTAATCTTTCAAATTCTGTGGAATACAGAGTCAGTGAGCATACTGGAAAGAATACCAGGGAGTGCTGACTTAGTCCACTACTTTAACCAGGAGACATTTTTTGGGGGAGTTGGAGGTGGGATTGGGGGGCTGAAAGAAGCCCACTGAATTTTAACTGACCCTGGATCAGGTCCTTAAAGCAAAATACATACCTACTCCTGCTGTTCCAATGAAATAAGACAAAGCACTGGAACATGTGACAAATTACACAGCATACAAATGGCTAAAGGGAAATTATTTTAATCAATATATTTGTCAGTTATGTAGAACTAAATGGGTACAAGGAGCAAGCAGAAATACACAAATCTGACCAAGTCTAGGTTATGTTTTTATTTTATTTTAAGGAAGTTTGATTTCAAATAAATCAAGATTTAAAGAGGCCATCTTCGTCCCACATTCCCATTTACTAGTTCGAAGTATGGGACAGTAGCGTTCCCACAAGTGAAAGATTGATCAAGCAGGGCTTATACAAGTAGGCTCCCATCCCAGCTTCCCTCTACAGTTCTGCCAATGTACCAATTCTAACCTGACCAGGTATTTGCTCTCTCGAGCAAACTGCCAGCTTGGCTGAGGTGTACCAGGTTGTGTTGGGTGTAAACAGCGATTAGGATAAATACAAATCTTTCACATGCAACCTGAATTGGGATAAAGGCCCCGGTGGTGTAAACAATAGTGTGTAGATAGTCCGAGGTGTCTGCATAGAGCTCTTTGAAAATAAATTTGGTGCAGATGCACAAATGCTTTCAGTTGTATGATTGGGACCTTAAAATCTACGTGCAGAAAGCAAAATTTTGTACACTAGCCTACTGGGCTAGGTAGCTCTATTTTCTTCTCTTACGGCTTCTAGGGAAAATATTGAATTTGTAACACTTCAGTTTTATTAATGTATCAAAGTACCTCAAGGTCATTTTCCACGCACAGATGAAAACACATCCCTTTAGGTTAATGTGCTGTGGAATACTGCAGCTAATGCCAATTCAGATGAATAAAACAGCTCATTTTGTAAATCCTCCAAATTCTTGTAGTCACTTAGCTTTCCACGCAATTGACAGTTAGCCAGCAGTTACTTTTCAGTTAAAGCAATGAAACAGTCTCATGTGCTTTGCACATGTTCAACATGCTTTAATTAAATAACAGAACACCTAGAGACTAGTTGAAATTACCTTGATATTTTCTCATTTGTTCTTTAGCACTGGAATACTTATAGTACTAAAAAACTAAATACAGCAGACCTGTAAATTTCTGTATAATGATATTATATTCTCCATTCCAGACTATTTGCTCATCAGTTTCTAAGTTTGTGCTTGGTGTAATGTCTCTAAAAACAGATACAGTGTGAAAGTAATAAAGATTGGACAGAAAAGTGTGAATATCAGAATAATTGTGTCACTAACAATCTTACTAAGTGAATTCATCCACTCCTGCTGCTTTAGAGAAAAACAGCTCTCAATGATTGGGCTATGAAAATAAGTCTACAGCAGACAGTTAACTTCAGTCTCTCCTAAAGTGCTTACTAATCTGATATTGCAGAATGCACAGGACAGTTTGATGCACTATTCTTAACAGATTCAAAATCCATAAGACAACAGCAAAAATTGGAGTAAGATACACAAAAGATGCAAATATCTGCAACTTTTGTAGTATTAAATCATTTGTGTAAGGGGCAAATTCTGCTGTAGAACCCAGCTGTTGGAGTATTTCAGTAAACATTTAAGGGAGATCATTTGTTCTTACATGGTATCCAAAGGAGCAGCGTCCACATCTGACAGAGAGACTCCCTTTTGTTCCAACAACCGCAGAACTTCTCCTGAAACAGAACCCCAGGTATAAGTGTTCTCTTTTAGGATAAAAAAAATGTTCGTCAGTATGAAAGCCTAAATCCACAAATGTAATTAATGCCAACTGCCCCAGTGACTGCTTCTTCACAATAGATTTCACTTCAGTTGTGACAAAGAGCCCTGTGGCACCTTATAGACTAACAGATGTATTAGAGCATAAGCTTTGTTGCTTTTGCAGATCCAGACTAACATGGCTATCGCTCTGATACTGAACACTTCTATTATGTGGCAATTGGAGATGCTTCACAGGAAAGCAGTCTGAACTCAGATGGCTCAAAGGTGAATTAAAAAAAACATTCCAAAATAGGTAAGGTTTCATTGGCTAATGTTCTAGAAAAACAAGTGTCAAAATGCAAAATTACTGACAGAACAGATAAGAGGTCATGAAGGCATATTTTACAAAGCACTCTGGTCTAGTGCATATCTGTGGGTTAGAGGACAAGTGAGGTGAAGCTAGATAGCATATATACATAGCATTTCAAAGCATTCTTTTAGGATCAGCAGCTACTACCTGATATCATAAGAATCAATGAAGCACCTCTGGTTCCCTTACCCGTAGTAATTACACAGTCAACCTCACGAGTTTGGTATTCTTGACTGAAAAAGTCTGGTCTTGAAGCTTCTAGTTTTTTGTCATAACAGGGCATTACTGTCACATGGTAGATCTGGTCAGGTGAATAATGCTGCAAAAAATAATAATGTACAGTTGCACTAACTTATTAATAAAATTAATTAAGACAAGTAGGAGTGGAGCAGCTAAAAGCTAATTGTGCTGCTAGAAATCTCCTTTGCTGCTAACAATTTCAGTAACTGAATTAATACTTTCTGTTCCTTCCCAACTGTGCAGGAAAGAATAAGAGTAACAATCTCTGTAGCAAGCTTCAATCGCTCTTTTTGTTTGTTTCCTCTATTTAGTCAGATTCCTGGCAGATTTAGTCAGTTAAGAGTCTGTAATTGCATGAATAGTCAGATGTGTTTCATATCCATTGCCACAGGCCAGACTCAAATCCACAGAGTAACTCCAGGACATTAGCTTAAGATGGGTACAAAAGTTCATCACAATCCAAGAAGCTCCCAAGGACCAAGGAAACAAGTTGATGAATCAAGGCCATTGTTTCAGTATCTCTTGTCGAATGCTCTGAGTAGTTGCCAGATGTCTGAGTTTATTCAACAAGAGTGTTAAAAACAATGTCCATTAATGGATAATCAAACATGGCAACAGCAATGCTCAAGTTTCTTGGTAGATTCAACTTTTGGTTATAAGAATTTGACACCAGTCTTTAGACATCAAAGTGACATTTGGAGAAAGTAAACATGAATTCAAGCAGTGCGTAAGATCATGGTAATTGTCTGCTTTTAGATAGGAAAAACCCCCACCAGAAAAGCAAATAGGATAGTAGGAGGGATGTGACAAATCCAATTCTTCTGGATTTGTTGAATAACGGGTAGAGATTTTAACTGATTTTTTTCAATGCGAAACCTGAAACTCTGCTCCCAATAGGCACTTGCAGGGAAAGAGCTGGGCAGCTAAAGGTGGTGGTGTGGGGGGAAGGAGGCTGCTCTAAGACCAAGTATCAGAAGGGAGGCAAAGGAGACGCCTGGTGGCAGGAGTCAGATCTTAACATTGTCTCTCCAGCTTTCAGCTTCTCATGAAATAAACTGGAGATGATAGACAGGCTGACCTGCTAGTGCTCTACAAGATTTTCATATGTGTAAATCAGTCCTATTTAATACACGGTCTTTAGCAATATTTTAAACACAGCTCAAGATCTAATTCCTACAGTTTCCTGTTAAGCATGGTCAATGTAAAGCTTTACCTGCTGTTTTGCAAAGTGACCCTTGATCAAGGAGCCCATGACCTGCTGTGGGGACTTAGTGGTACTAATGTAAGGAATAACAAAACTTCCATGAGTTTTCTCCGCATAGCAGATCCAACCTGCGAAAAGATGAAGTATAATTAATCAATGCACAGACTTTCAGTGGCTTCAGAATCAGCCTTGCTACCAGCCAATAACAACCATTTTCAGCCTCTCTTCTGTATGCAGTATAAGAATAGCTCTTACCAACCGGATTCTGGGACAAGACTAGCTTCGCAAAGTAACAATGCACTTAAACATCTGTACCACTATGGGTAAGAACTTCCACATTTCATGTAATCCTATTCAGGAACAAGTGTCTTTCTTTATAAGACCATAAAAGACATTTATAATATTCTCACAGCACAATAGTCCCTGTCTAAGTGGAATGGAATGTTAACAGACGTTAAAAGAGACCTTCACGGCACCAAGAGCAAGTCTCACGTATGAGTGGTTTTGGCCAATAACTTTTTCAGCAGTTTATGACATTTCTCTAGAGTGCTGTTAGTCTGTCACATTATCTGACCACTTCTGTAGCCATTTTTAACTTTTACAATATACCTGGGCAGGCAGAGGCCAGCATGGGCAAAGCCTTTTTATCTTCAGTTTGCCTTTGAAAGCGTTGTACAAACTCTTGTTGGCTCTCCAGCAAGCTGAAGTTTCTTGAGAAAGTTGTATCAAACACATAGTGCACACCTAGATAGCACAGAGATATTAATGCCACCAAAAAAATTGACAAATGCCACAAAGTACAACACACAAATCCAGCCCAATTCAATTAAATCCTGGTATTTTTACATATTTAGAAACTACTGTAATTGGATGAGAAAAATGAATGGATGATGGAGTGTTTTAGGATCCTTTCCCTCACATTGAGTAGGTCTGAATTCCCATTCGTGTTATGAATTTTGAAGCAGGCACTTGGAAGTTTACATACAACTTCTACAGACTTTAACAGAAGTTGCACGTGGAATGTTAGTAAGCTATACCCAAAAATTTCATCTGTGTTTGCCAAAAGGTAACAAGCTTGCCTAAATTTTTTAAGAATGCCGTCAATTTCTTTGCTGTTTCTAGAGGTGTCATCTTAAATCTTGTGGCTAGCGATGCTCTGGATTGTGGTGAAACGGAAACTATAACTAGCTTCTGTTGATTAGGAGCTGCAGTCTGAAAAACAAGAAGTGGAATATTAACATTTTCTGAACAATTAAGATACAGCATCTTTGATCTTAGTAATTTAGAAGATACTTGTCCATGGCCACAATGCATTCTTTTTAAGGTCTGATCTGGTGGGGGAAGATGTTGCACTTCCAAATCAAGAGATTACTATATTAAATATTATGATCCTTTCACAAACTTATTCTGACAATTTTTTAAATTCAGAGGAACAGATAAATATGTTGTGCTGTGGATAGGCTACAATACCTTTTGGTTCTTAAAGACTCACCTGGATAGAGAGACACATTATTTTACCTGTGCTTCAGCAATCAAACAGTATGATGTTCAAATTCTTAAGCCTACCTGCTGGCTACTATATCGGATGAGTATCAGAGGATCACCTACCTTATTGGAACTTAACACTTTGTAGAGCTCTTCGTGGCTCTGCTGAGTGATTAACACACTTTCTGCTGATGTGATGCAGCCACTGCAAGCTAAACAATCATTCAGGGTAATTTTAGCCTTTTCAAGCTTTTGTGCTCCTCCATCCTAGAAAGAAACAGATTAGAACCAGTCCTAGCCATGAGAACCAGAGATCCATATGCAGAACGTGTCAAAGATAACCTGCCACACTGTACTAAGAGAATTTTGCCAAAATATTTGAAGTCACTTTTCAAATGACTGTTTTCGGGGGGGCCCATCACCCAACATCACTCTTCAGTCAGACAAAACCCAAAGTCAAAAACCAGAATCGTAGCCTGAGCAGCAGGGTACTGATAGCCTTAATCTCATGGCAAACATGGCTTTCACCCACCAAATAATGGCTGCACTAGGCTACAATCAGACCTCTGAGCACCTTCCTTAACAGACACCAGTAATACAGGAGCCTCCACCTTCACCTCAACATAGACATCAAGCTCTCTTGAAAGAGCAGCATCCCAAGTTTGTGCAGGAAGTACACCTTAACCCCTGAAGCTGAGGGCATCTTTTCTACAATGCTCCCAGCTCAGTTAACCTCCAAATTGCTGTAACTCTACTTTTGCATCCAGGAAAATAGAATCAAAGCCAACTGAGTTGTAATGTACTATCATCCGCTTGTTCCAAAGGTTATGTAATTACATGACAAGCCACTTTACAAATATCCGTTAATTTATTTTATGTTTGGTTCTTATTCTCTATCAGCAACTAGTCACATCTATTTTGACCGAGTACCCCACTCCCACTCTTTCAAATGAATAACACTGATAACAGGCATCATCTCAGACTGAGTGATCTAGATCGTTATCCCTTTTGCAATCATTGGGCATCAGATATTTAATAGTTGTAACATACTTATGTGCAGAATAATAAGGTAATTTATGGGCATTCTACACAAGGGGAAAACATTCTTACCGGATTGATTTGAAAATAGCTCCCATCATCTTCAATTCGGATCTTAGCTAGGGTTTTTCCACCTTTCTTTTCAACTTTTATTGGCTTTACACAATCCTAAAACAGAAATAAAGTAAAAAATTGCGGAGAGGAACCTTTAAATATGAAAGAGGCAGGAGAGGAAAAGACTGATTGATTGAAACTGGACAGAGTGTAAACAAAGATCAGTTCCAGAGTGGAAATTTCTTATCTGTGGTTTAAGCTGCATTAGATTCTTTGTTTAGTACGAAGAACAGGAATACTTGTGGCACCTTAGAGACAAACAAATTTATTTCAGCATAAGCTTTCGTAGCTTTTCTTATGCTGAAATAAATTTGTTAGTCTCTAAGATGCCACACGTACTCCTGTTCTTTTTACGGATATAGACTAACACAGCTGCTACTCTGAAGCCTTTATTTAGTATGCAATCTTACAATTCCTGTAACCACCAAAGAGACAAGCAAAAAATCAAACATACAAAATCAGCTTACCCCATTTTTACAGAATGAACATTTTTCCAACATCCCAACCAAAACTGTAGTACAATTTTGCTGCCAGTGTGAAATACTCAGATTTAAAGAAGTCTTGCTCAGAACAGATGACTGCAAAGTTCTGTCCTTTCCAGAATCTCTAAGGGCGATCAGACGTTCTTCATTGTGAGTTTTAGCAGATAGGAGGTGTGGTCATTACATTCAGTATGTGCTATTGCCAATGAAATTTCATTTGATGTTGAGGGCAAGCAGTTGACTTTATATGGATTGTTTCCGGTTTAGTGTGTTAGAGTGCAGTGACAGAAGTTTTGAGGGTGTTTTTATACTTTCTAATTGTTTGTGCAACCATACCTCCCTTGTCTAGAAGTCTGGCTAGCAGCCTCGCCAGAATTCATCCTGACCTTAAATCATCCTTACTTTACCAAAATCCTTTTTCCATCTTGACTATGGTAAATCCTGCTTCTCAAAATCTTTCCTCTGAATGTAGGGGGGTTTAGAATGCTTCCATTGCAGGGGGGACCAAAGCACTCTGATACCCCAGTTATGCTCATTGATTTATTTAGATTCAATCAATCAAACTTATTCATGGACTTACTCCCCAATTCTAGCCCTGCGCTCCTATGTCCTCTCCCTATATTTCTCCTCACTTGTGGCTCACTCTTGCTTGTGCTGCTCTGTTAGTAACTCTCTCCAGTCTTGCTTTCCTATTTGCTCTGATTTACAAATGACAGCAAAGCTCACCTCTGTTCCTGCTACTTTCCATTCCCTCCATACTGCAACTACTTAGTGTCAGATGCTGACTGATGTCTTTTCTGCTCTTCTATATCAGCTCTCCTTTTATCGATTCCATCTGTTTGGAGGATACTGTTTACAAAATGATATTCTAGTGTAGTCCATAATTTACACCTTAAGAGTAATATTACAGGAGCACTTGTAATTATTTTTTAAAAAAATATTGGAAGATTTTATCTCAACTTGTTTTGAGCTGTCCTAGAAGTACAGAAGCAGCTTTTTTCAATATGAGGCTGTTTCCAGGGTTGTATGGTGGTGGTATGAACTGTGAATCAGCTTCTGTGCTCTATTCCAGACGTGGCTGCACTTCAGTAGTAAAGGAAACAATCCCTTTTCTGGAGATGTTAGATGGGAAATGTAGTAATAATAATAATAGTGTATGTCAATAGCGCCTTCCACCCTAGGCGCTGAGAGCAGGAACGGAGAGACACAGGGGCATCCACAGCCCATTGACGCAGAAAACTTATTTCAGATCTCCCAGAAAACACTGTGAGGCCAATCCTGAGCACTCAGCATGGGTCTCACCTCTTGGGGGAAGAGTTGAGGGGCAGGACAAGGCAAAGCCCCCCTGGCCACCAGCCTAGGGAAGACAGTGTCCTCAGCTAGATAGATTCTCACCCCCAGAACTCCCCCCACCTGGGGATACCCAGCCGAAGGGACTCTGGCATGGGCTGGGAGCACAGAGAAGGGACAGAAGACCCCCAGGGGACCCCCCAATCCCCTATTATCCCCCCAGGACCCCCCAATCCCCTAATCCATGACCCCCGGGGACCCCCCAATCCCCTATTATCCCCCCATCCATGGCCCCCCCGGGACCCCCCAATCCCCTATTATCCCCCCATCCATGGCCCTCCAGGGACCCCCCAATCCCCTATTATCCCCCCATCCATGGCCCCCCGAGACCCCCAATCCCCTATTATCCCCCCATCCATGGCCCCCCAATCCCCTATTATCCCCCCATCCATGGCCCCCCGAGACCCCCAATCCCCTATTATCCCCCCATCCATGCCCCCCAATCCCCTATTATCCCCCCATCCATGGCCCCCGGGGACCCCCCAATCCCCTATTATCCCCCCATCCATGGCCCTCCGGGGACCCCCCAATCCCCTATTATCCCCCCATCCATGGCCCTCCGGGGACCCCCCAATCCCCTATTATCCCCCCATCCATGGCCCCCCGAGACCCCCAATCCCCTATTATCCCCCATCCATGGCCCTCCGGGGACCCCCCAATCCCCTATTATCCCCCATCCATGGCCCCCTCAATCCCCTATTATCCCCCCATCCATGGCCCCCCGGGGACCCCTCAATCCCCTATTATCCCCCCATCCATGGCCCTCCGGGGACCCCCCAATCCCCTATGATCCCCCCCATCCATGGCCCCCCGGGGACCCCTCAATCCCCCCCCAAGCAGACCCCTCCCAGGGTCCTGCAGAGCCCCGCCCCCCTCCAGGCGCCCCGGGCCGTGCGGCGCCTCCCCGCCCTCGCGCCCCTTGGCAGGCAGCCAACCAGCGCGCGCCCCACCTGCGAGGGCCCGATATAATCGTCCAGGTCGGCCAGCTGCAGCACCCCGCTGAAAGGAGACGCCATTCCGGCCACGCTGCCGGAAAGCGCGCAGCAGCGGCGGGACCAACTGCGGGCAGCCACACTGCCGTAAAAAGCCGTTCTCACGCTGCCGGAAAGCGCGGCGGCGGGGCGGGACTCAATAGCGCAAAAGGAGTGGAAGGGCGCCTGCGTCGGCGTCTCCAGGCGCCTCAAAAAAAGGAGTACGCATGCGCGGGCTGCCTCTTTACTGTTTGTTTGAGTCTGTCTGCCTAGGCGGGGGGCTGGGTAGGCTTTAGTGAGGTGGTGACTGGATTGGGGCATTTAACCCCTGCCTCGCCAGGGTTATTCAGGACTCAGGAGAGCTGGGGCGGTGCAGACAGGTGCTAAGCAGCCTGGGGTATGGGCTGTTTCCAGCTGCTGCCTGCAGGGCACTGGTGTGTGTGTGTGTGGGGGGGAGGCTCCTCTGTTTGATTGCACGTAGCACAGTTATTGGGTTACATCATGGGGTACACAGCTGATCACCTAGAGACAGAGAGAGGGGCCAGGCTGCCAAGCTCCCCTTTGCATTATGGAAAGGGGCACCATGCCCGGCGTGAGCTGCTTTGGTCTGGAGCATTTTCAGTGATCTGATGTGAATGCCCCACCCCTGCTTTCCCTCCACATCTCTGGGATTAAAGCACAAGTTTGAATATCCCTCAGGATCTGTCCTGGGGGAATGCGGCTCCACCGCTGGAACCCTTTATGCTAGATCAAAAAAAGTCACGACATTTGCGACTGAAATGTTTTGTGGGTCTAAAGTGGGCAATTGATCCAATTCCGTGAGTGTCCCATGTGTGGATGGGGCCTTCTCTTGGCTTCATAAATCTTAGTGTTTGACCTCTTATGTGATCAGAAACCTGTTCAAAAATAATCTCCACAGTGTCCCCATGAAGCCAGTGTTATTTCCATTGTGGGGAAAACAAGGCACAGAAAAGTGAATTAACTTCCCAAGGCAACACAATGAGTCAGTAGCAGCACCAGATGAAACAGCTTCCCAAGGCCACACATGGAAGCCGTGGTAGAACCAGGTTTAGAAAGTCAGTCTTTTTGACTAGAAGCCCTTCAAATCCTGCTGCTTTAAACCATGTGTGTAGAAAGACAGATGGGGCCCCATAGAGAACCTAGCATGATAGATAATGCATCTGCATTGAATTGACATTAATTACATTTTTTTTAAAGTAATGGTTGTGAAAATGCTTTGATAAGTGATAAATATTAGTGATAAACACAGATGGCTGAAAAATAACTTATTACTAGTGGTCATTAGCATGTGAAGAATAACAACACTTAATTATAATTATTTAGGACCTGATTCTGAAAATGTTGTTGTGGGTAGTGCTTATAATTGTCAATAGTCCTAATGAAGTTTGCAGGATTAGGCATATATTTTGCATTTATTTAAGCACTTTATCAACAGCAGTGCTGACTGTGATGCTGGTAGGGTAATGGAATAATTTATTATCAAACAGAAATTAAATGCTCCACTCTTACATTTTGCTCATTTAAGAACACTGGGACACACACAAATTGAATTTAACTGTGCCAATCAGATAAATCATTGTAATTCACTCCCCCTCCCCAGAATACAACTATTTAATATTTGGCAAATACTGATACAGCCTACAAGAAAGCAGTTAACACCAAGGGGAAGAGCATGCAATAGAAAAGCTGGAACATGTGGTCTTTCGCATGTGTCATTGCTCCTCCAGTTATGTGAGTTGCTGAAAGAAAAAATTTAAAAAATCATATCAGTTCTGCTGCATCTTTGCAGGCAATAAATCCTTTCAATTCAAAGTTTTAATATAACTGCCCTAACTCCTAATATGTGTTCCATAACCACCATCTGAAAAACATTCTAATAGTGAGATTTATTGAGATGTATCAGATTTCCAAGGAAGGTGTTGAAAACCATCTGTTGAGTCATTTTAAAATTAGACTTGTAAACCACTGGAGAATATGGTATAGGGCAATCCTGCTGACTGTGTGATAGACTAGATATGATCTAATAGGGTTTTTCAGTCTCTGATTCTTACAATATTTTCAACAAACTAATATTTAAAGGCCTGATCCTACAATGAGCAGACTCCATTGCAAGATCAGGACCTAACATTTCTCTCCTATCATAACCTAGTACACTGCCACACAAACTGAACTGAATGTATGAGAGAATCTGCCTTTGGTGAACTAATCTGACTTTTTCCTCCCACATGTGGTGTGTCCCAGTTAAGGGTAATCTTATATTTTGTACAGTGGAACTATATGAAAGTTAAGCCTGTGATATGCATCTGTATCACAGGTGCACTTTTATTTATCAGCATTAGGTACAGCTCAGTGAATAGCTTTTTATACCATATAGTTCACCGGTACCCTTGGCTGTTTTGTCGTGAATTCACTTACCTGATGTAATATCTATAAAACCGTTAGGTGGCTTGTTTGGGAGTCCGGCTACAAGAAGGAGTCCTAAAGAATTCACCTCTGATTGGTTGCGTGCCTGAGTCCACGCTTTCACGACAGGGTCATCAGCTAAATTGTTCAGCTCTGGGAGATTAGCTCCAAGCAAATCTTTCAGATTTTGAGTGCTTAATTTCTACAGCAGAAAAGAAATAAAAATAGGTATATTAATGTGAAATAATTCCAAGTCGCTTACAGAAAAGTTACATAATGGCAGAGTGACAACGTCAGCTAAGGTTTCTTGCTCAGCTCTGCCAGTGTCCCTCTGCTAATCTAGTTCTGGGCTCCCTGCCTGCAGATCTGCTAATTTATCTCACTTCTGCCCAACAATATCCCCTGCTACTCCAGTGCTCCTCACTTCCAAAACACCTGCAGCACCCCGGTGTGGGAGACTACTCTGATTTAGGGTCTGTTTTTTGTACTTCACTCCTGTGTAACTGTGCTGTAACTGTCAGTGCACCAAAATCTTGACCCTTCTTTGAGTCAATTCTGGCTTTCCTGTATGCAGAGATCTGTAGTGGCTTAATTAAAACATCGGCATGTCGTGATTGATTTTTGACTACAGCAGTTTTACATTATTTCTGCACTGAAATGCAAACCTGATAAAAATTTTAAGCCAACAGAATTTAAACCCAAATGCAGGTCCCCACAGCTCAAGGCAGCTAACAGGTTTAGATAAGAGATCTGTCTGAGGTTCTTGTCTAATCCTCTGGCGATGGCAATATACACACAATGTGCACAGTATATCCAGATAAGCAAGAAGATAGCTGATGGGAAAATATCTGCATACAAGGAGTTCATGCTACTACTAGGAGGCTTAAAGAAGGATAATGAGAATGACCGAAGGCATAAAAACCCCTCGTTCTGAAGAGAGAGGGAAAAGAAAATACTTTTTCATACACTGTGTAATCAGACAGCGGAGCTCATCGCCTCAAGGACATTCTGTGGCAAAGAAATTAGCAAGATTCAAAAAGGGGTGGACATAAATATAGCTAAGAATATCCTGAATTGTCATAATTAGTGAGAACAAACATTCTGGAAGGGAAGTTAAACTTCATTCTTCAGGGCTTAAGTGGCTCTCTCACTATTAGAGAGCAGGATAAGACCTGATATTGGGGGGCAGGCTACCCCACATATTCCTGCTGTGGAGTTCTTGTGTCTTCCTCTGAAGCACCTGGTGCTGATCCCATTGGAGACAAGAACACTGGGCTAGATGGACCTTTGGTTTGATCCGGACTGGCAGTTGCTATATAGTCACATCTGACTATGGGGCCTACTCGTTTCAATCCCTGCGTTTCTGTGGCAGTCAATGGGAGACTTGCCTAAAAACTGCCGGATCAGGAGTGACATTTTTGTTCTCTCGGGGAGTGGAGGGGGCACCGGCAGAGCAGGGATTGCTGATGGATTATTAATTGCTATTCACCATGGAAAACGCTACCCACCTGGACTTCATCTGGGTTGAGGGCGGTAAATGTGGCCACATCCATGACCGGATAACCAGAAGCAAATTTGATCAGATCCTTGGTTGGGGCTCCTCCTTTAAAAAAGAGAAGCAGAAGCTGTGTCTAGCTGCCAAGATCCCACAAAACTTTCCCATCACATTCTGTGTCCTAGAGTCCTACGGTTTCAGGCCAGATGGATCCACTAGATCATCTATGCTTACCCCTGTATATTACAGGCAAATAAACAACACTCAGCCACTTCTGCACCTAGCCCAGCAGCCCTCAGGAGACTAAAATATTGTGCACAACAGGTGGGAACGAGGGGTGCCAGTATCCTGTTGCTGTTTTTTACATCACCTCATAAAGTGGCACAGTAATTTAGGCAGATCAAAAACACAGTATGAATGTGTCTAGAACCAACATTTTCCTCATCTTAAAAAGTGTTTGTAAGCTGGTGCCTCTGGAATGTTTTCAAGCTAACTCTGCCACCTTGATCCTATCCACTCCTGCTGGCACCAGCAGAGGCAAAGCCGTCCGTGCCACGAAAAAGAAAATCAGATGCAGTCAATGATGCCACGATAAGCCGCATGCAAAGCCAAATTTTAGATGGTAGATGCTCGCTTGTATGCATGTGCACAACAAAAAGTCGTTGTTCACTGGTATCACCCTGCACATCCGTGCAAGGCCTAGCTGTACATATCCACTACTGCTCTGGGTGGGTTCTGCGCTTCTCAGATACCCAGCAAGGTTAGCACCACTAAAGGACTCAAACTATTTAAAGGGCTAGGACTTTATTCTATCGGCTACAACATTCAATCATGATTTAAAATCTTCAAATGATGGACAATTCATCACATACCTTGGTAAATAGTTCCAGTGGTTAAAAATATCCTCACTGTTAAAAATGTCATATTTCTAGTCTGAATTTGTCTAGCTTTAGCTTCCAGCCATTAAATATCATTATGCTTTTGTCTGCTAGATTAAAGAGTCCTCAGGTATCCAAGATTCTCACTCATGTACATCAAGATACCCCTTAACCTTCTAGTCATCTCTTGTCCTTCTAAATCAGATTCTTGTGCACTAAAATCATGACGGGCAGTTAAGAACCCATTTTCACACATCAGTGCCTAGTTTGCATGTACCACCATGGTGAATGAACACAAGCCTACGTGCTCCAAATTCCCACACTCACTTTGAAAAATTGGCCCGTCTCCTAAGAAAATGGGAGGCAACACGTTCTCTATATTTCCTGAGAGATGCAATTACCTGTGGTGATGATGGTAATCGGTCACATTGCTGACTGCAATTCTTAATCAATTTTTTTTTCTCCAGAGGCACAGTTGGGAGCCACCAGGTATTCCTCCTCCAGCTTCTATCTACTGCCCCCCTCCACAAGTGGTCCTTAGGTGGTAAGGCCTGACCTAAGTGCTGCTCTCCAGGTGGCTGAAGAGGTCACCATCGCTGCTAGACTCTCTTTCCTTCTCCCCCAGGGTACAGCTACACTGCACAGATACCCCCGTGGGACTGGGCCTCAGAGCCCAGCTCAGCTGACATAGACTTGCGGGGCTGGGGTTGGGGTGCTCTAAACAGCAGTGTAGACGCTCTAGTGCGGGTTGGAGCCCGGACTCTGAAACCCAGCAAGGGTCTCGAGACCGGGCTGAGTGAGAACATCTCTGCTGCTGTGTTTGGCCCTCCAGAGCCCAGCGAGTTGGAGTCACTTGGTGCCAGGGTTTTTTCTTTGCTATGTAGATGTACCTGCAGAGGGCAAATTCACTGCCCCCACTGGCAAAGGCCCAAGCTGGAGTCTCTTAGCCCCCCACACGGGGCACACTGAGCGACTGCCAATCTGCCTCTTTCCCCCCCACCCACATCAACGGTGGGACTCACCAAGGGCAGGCTTCAGCAGCTGGTAGTAGGCGCCTGGAGAGCTCTGGTTCTCCTGGTAAGCAGCTCTCAGCTGGCTATAGAGGAGGTTCTTCTGGCGCTGGGAACACAGTGAGGTATTCATGGGCCGACTGGTCTCTCTGGAGAGGAAGCGTTGTAGAGATGTTCCTTTCATATTTGTCAACGTTTTTAGCCATCCGCATGTGCATATAGCAGGGTGAAATACACCCCGACAAAACCAGAACCCTGGGAGAGGAAGGCTGGCCCAGTGGTTAGGCTGCTAACCTGCATTTAGAAGGCCCAGGTTCAATTCCCAGCTTTGCCACAGACTCCCTGAATGACCTTGGGCAAGTCACTCAGACTGTCAGAGCCCCTTCATCATGGGGAGAACAGCATCGCCCTGCCTCACGGGGCTGTTGTAATGGCACAGCCGAAAAACGTAGGACCCTAGATAGGAAAGAGGCTGTATCATGCCCCCGCCTTTCTCCCTCTCCCCAAATAACTGCTGGTGAGCCCAACCTGAGGCTTGTGACTGTCAGAAGGAGGCTAGCAGAATTTGTACAATACCAACAAATCTTCCTGAGTTCTCCCCCAGTCCGAGCTACAAAGAAGCAAGTCCTAAATGTAGATTTCTTGATCCACTATTAAAAAAAGAAAGAAAGAAAGAAACAGACCCTCTTGACTCCAAATGTGTCTAGTGGTTAAAAGATTCACAAAGGTACCTGATGGCCTCACTGCTGATTGCTTTTATCTGAGTATCTTCCAAAGCACAGATGTGTGGCGCTAGCGTTGTGAGCATTGTTCCATTTAACTGATTGCCATTAGCTTCTAGATGCCGATTGACCAGAGACTTAACCTGCGGGTGTGACAGTGAGGGTAAACCAATGAGTGGTTTTTTTTTTTAAAAAAAACACATTAATTTAAATTAAAAAACTGGAGTTGCTGACACCCTTTCAAGTAATTTAAAATAATGTTAGTCTCCGTCACCCGACCCATTGTCACGTCAAAATATTTCTTTTATACTAAGTGCTAAACCAACAAGACATTTTAAGACCAAGAAAAGTCTGCCTTGGATCCCAAGTTTATTCCCACAATTCTGCTTTTCTATCAGCACTTTAAATCCCCTTTTCCCATATTTTTATAGGTGCCTCTTCACCTCCATTTATACTCACTGCTACCATCACGTTTCAAGATAGTGGATTCCATGTATTTATCACCCTATGGTTGAAAGAACTATGTCTGAGATCTGCAGTGGCCTTTGATTTCCTAATGTTCTGATTAAAGCCCCCATTTAAAAGAGTGTACTTTTCTTTATCAACTTTATTGGTATCTGTTCATACTTTTGAAACATTCCCTTTTGTGGCCTCTTCTTTGCCAATCCGAATAAGAATGACCTCCTTCGATTGGAACCTCCCTGGGTCTGCAAACAGTTCCCCAGATGGGGCCAGACAAGTAGCAGGATCGCTGTTTCCAGGGTGATTACAATCTCCGTTCAGTAGAATGCTGTGCCTAGTACTGCACACAATATACTGTGTGTATGTGCCGGTGTCACATTATTTAGGCAGCAACAGTATCCACTTTTTAATCACTGATTTTTTTAAATTAGTGTCCTAACAGCATTTGTCATGTTTTGCTTGCATGTGTCTTACCTTGGGGAGTTCCTGTTCCCATGATGTTCCTGTCAATAAGGCTGATAAGGCCTCGGCTGTAGTGATATTCCAGTTAGCAATTTCAGTTGTGGTATACATCCTGGCTATGTTTCCTAATAGTGGAAGATAGTCTTCAGACAGCGTGCCAAAGATCTGTTTGTAGCACAGAATACAGTGAGCAGACTGGCAGCATACACCCGAGTTGTTTCAGTACACACACTTCTCAAATGGATATGAAGCTAACATGTGCAAGAAAATCTATTGAGTATGCAGGATTCACTGAAATTGAGTCATAATCCAGCAGGTAAGAAGGTGGATTTGATATACCTTCCTAAATTTCCAAATCCACCACCAGGAATCACAGTCGTGTGTGTTATATTTTTAATGGCTCATGTTTTTTTGTTGAACTTCTTATGAACTGATTCCTGAATCCTGACACAATATCCTAACTGTATTTAAGGGAACGGGAATGGTAAGAGACAGGGATGTGATATCGGGACTTTTGGGTTCTATTCCTGGTTCTGATACAAGGAGTGACTTTTGGCCAAAATTTTCAAACTTGGGTGTTCAAAGTTCGGCACCTACATAGACGGCTTGATTTTTCAGAGGTGCTGAGAGCACCCAGGTTCCATAGACTTCCAAGAAATTATAAGTGCATAGGCCCACTAAGAATCAGGCCATTTATTTGTTGAGTTTACAAAATTTGGCCGAAACACTCAGAGCAGTAGTGTCTGGAAGTGTGAAATGAAGCTAGCAGTGTAATGAGACTTAATTCATTAAGCTTTTGCAATGTGCTCTAAGATCTTCACTGGAAAGGTGCCGTAGATGTGGAAAGTGTCCTTGTTAAGAATCTCTGAACTGACAATATTGAAAAGCTAAAACCCAAACAACCCCCTCAAAAGCCTCCTTCAACATTACCCTTTTGCCCCAACAAGTCCTCTGCCACACATCTCATCCAACCTGTTCCAGTTTCTACGCTACCTTGTCCAATTTCAGCTTTAGCACTTGAAGGAGAGGGGCCTGAAATTCCATCTTCCCCAAAGTTTCCAAATTGTTTGTCAGCACATCATCAGGCAGGCAAGCATCCAGATCACTGCTGGATGTGTATGTGGAAGCTAGAAGGTCTCTCTGCTTCACTACCACTTCTGTGGTCAATGGAGTTCTTGTGCAGTCTGCTTGGGAGAAAGAGATACTATTAAATATCTAGTGTGGAGGGTTTTTTGCCTTCATTCCGCTCTGTGCCAATATCTCCCAGGATGACATTTCTAAGAGCTTTGAGCTAGAATCATGGCGGAGGCAGTAGATTCAGCCCTTTGGTGAGGGGGAAAGCAGCATGTGTTGCGACACAACTTCTGATGTGGCCAGTCCTTTTCATCCAGAGAGATTCACATGGAGCCTTTTGAGGCATTGGGGGAAGGGAGGAAGGAGACGCAAAGAAGGAGAGACCCTTAGCTGTAACCTGTGCTGACCGTCCACCTTACTGGAAGTTAATTGGCAGAACCAATTAACTGTTCTAAGATCTTGTGTATCTACTCAGCAGGGCTGGCACTTCCTGAGAAGATGCAGCGGTGGTACATGAGAGCAGAGGAGAAAGGGAGATTAGATTAGAGGAAATGCGACCCAGCCAACACAGGGCATATCACCTACAGTACGTACTTGCAGCTCGTTTTCGCCGCTGAGGGTTTGCAAGCTGTTTCAGAAGATAGGTGAACTGGTTCCTATTCCAGGTCTTCAACTGAGTCAAGAAATCAGGAAAAAATTGTGTCTTCTCTGTCTGTATAGGAAAAAAAGAACTTGATGGAAAGGGAGCTGCTGTCCGGTTTCCTAATCCATCCTCTTTTAAACTGATTTCAGTATTCCTACAATTTACTCTGTAACGTCACAGAACTGTGCAGGAATGGTAGGAACAAGTGTATGAAGCTCACAGCTTGTATTAGATCCCAATAATGAGACCAATACTTAGCATGGATGTGCTCCATATATTTAAAATTTCAACTACCTGGGTCTCACAACACCCCTGTAGCTTAAACACCTGGAGCAGAGACACAGAGGATAAGTGACTTGCCCAGTGCCTCCCAGGAAATCATGATCAGAGTCAGGGTTACAACTGAGGAGTTTCTATTGCCTGGTCCCATGCTCAATCCATTAAGCCATGCTGCTTCTCCTGAAATACACTACACATAGTGCATACTCAGTACGGTACCTCTGGGATCCTTTGAAGTGTGCTGCTCATCAGGACACTGGCAATAATACCCATGTCTGTCAGGGTGCTGACTGTCCATGTTGAAGGGGAGCTGAGAAGGAAAGAGATGTATTTTGTCTATGCCCTGAGTTTATCAAAATCTCCTCGTGCTAATGATGTGATCACCCCATGTAGGAAGGGAAGTTAAAATGTATCTCATGCCTGATGGAATACATCTGCAGAGACATAACAGAAACCCGATGATGCCTGCACATCAATCAGGAGAGCTCGGACAAAAGACACTATACAAGGGCAGACTATACCCTTCAGTTTACTAGAGTCTTTGCCTTCAATTGTAAAGAATGAATGAACTCGCCCAACGAAAACAATGAAGCCAGTCTGGGACAGACAAATGAGAGAGATCAGAGGAGAACCAAGCCTTTGAGAAGAACTGGGCACGTTTAATCTGGAGAACGGTAGAATGAGAGGTGCCGTTATGATGGTGTATAAATAGGCAATGGTGTGCTCTCAAGAGGAGAGGGATCGGTTCTTCTCACTAGTCACTGAGGCCAGAACGAGAGTGTGCAGCAAGGACATCTGAGGTTCACCCTTTGGAAAAATATACCTAGTATAACAGCAGTTAGGCAACCGAGCAAGCTGCCATATCAGTGGAGATGCTGGACTCATCCTGACTTGAGACATTCAAGGATGGACTTGACACCCATCCATTAGGAATGCCTTAGATATCAATCCCTCCCCAATGCAGGGGTGTATGGACTAGATCATGGATTCTCAGCCTCAGGGTTGCAATCCCCAGAGGGTTGTGACCACCCTACTCTTCCCCACATTACCAAATATGCCAGATGAGAGAGGTTTCCTGGGATGGAGAAGATTGAGGACCCCTGGAGAAGGTGGTCCACTGAGGAGATCCTATCCAGCCTGAATGAGTCCATAACTCATCACTAAAGAAGTTAGAAGCATGACCTCATGTATGACATACCCATATTTGTTCTCTAGCTGCCTCTCTATGGCTGTCAGTTGGTCTTGAGTGAACGATGTGCAGCTTTGCAATATTGTTAGAATGTACGGGTCAGATTTTGCAATATCTGAGCCATTGAGGGCACAGGAAAGATTGCCTAAAATTTGTAGGTTTTCCTTTGAAAATGATAAGGTAGACGTTCCCTGAGAACACAAAAAAACAAAAGAAAGTGACACGAGCAACCAAACTTACCTGGATACAGTACCACAATGCATTTATACGGACATTTTACAGAATATCTCACTTCAGCTGCTTCTGCTTCTTTGTCAGTTGCTCTTAGCAACATCTACAAGGAGAATAATCAAGCCATGTACTTCTGTGGAAGCTTTTCCTGAACCACACTTGTAAGATCTGGGCTTAAACTACTTCTTGTATAAAAAAGTGATCAGTCTTATCGTAGATGTTACTTTCAGAGAGTAAGAAATTCCCTTTCCAAAATGTCCTGAATGATTCTGAGTATGGAGTGGAAAGAGACCTACGGTGAAATCTTGGCCCTGCTGAAATCAATGGGAATCTTGACAGTGATTTCAGTGGAGCCAGGATCTCCCCTTCACTCAGTACACCTAGTTATAAAAATTCCCAGGATACATAAAGTCAATTTTAATAAAAGTTGGATTTTTCCTTAAAACTAAAATAGAGACAATTTCCATGCTTGTCTACATGGGGAAATTCAGTGGAATGGCTATCTACTCTGGAATAGCTTCCCGTGTGGACACCCTTATTCTGTAAGAGGAATATCTGCACATGGAGTTATTCTGGAATAGCAACTTTACCCCCTACCTTATTGTGGAATAGCTTCCCTGGTAGATAAGTTCTGTGGCACTCACTGACCCAGCCCGCCCCACCAGAACCTCAGGCAAAAGGCAGTGACAAGGAATGAGCCCTATGGATCAGCAAACTTGCACCTTGTCAGGAAAGGAAGTGAATTGTGGAGCTAACACTCCACTGAGCATGCTCGGTCACCACCCCTCCTAAGTGTGTATATACTGTATATCTAGGTACTATTAGCTTGTATTCTCAAGTTGATTGCAGCTGTTGAGCTGGTACCTGGGAAGAAAATTGGGCTCAGACTTTTCGATTTTAAAGCCAGAAGGGACCATTAAACTGTCTAGTTTGACCTTCAATATAACACAAGACCGAGAATCTTACCCAGTTATCCCTGGACTGAGCCCCGATAGCCACACCCCATGCCCCTAATACAATGCTGCAAGACTTCAAAGCTCTATAAAAAGTATTAACTAATCAATGAATAAAATAGCATCTTACCAGGCAAGCCTTAGCACTCTCCAGCAGCGACTGTCTTTTGGAAGACACTCTTGGCGAAAGGTCAACATTGGCTTGTCCAACAAGGTGAAAATATTTCTGGCAGTTCACTGTGTTTGAAAATTTCTCTGGTCTAGAAAAGATTAAACAGACATATCTGTTCTTCTACGAAACAAACAGTCTTGAACTTGTAGAATTGCAAACTGAATTGTTTAGCAGCACTGGCCATTCAGAATAAATACTATTCAGTGAAAAATATCTATATTCATCATCACAGGCTTGATTCAGCTCCCAATAAAGCCAATGGAAAGTCTTCTATTGACTTGGGTGGGTGGTGTATTGGTCCCCAGATAATTTATTCAGTGAAGAGTATTTGATCCAGTGTTGTCAACTCACCATTTTATCCCAGATTTCAAAATATTTGCTAAGCCCCAGTTTCTGGAGTGATGGGATTACATGAGATTCTCAGCTTTCTTTTCTTTAGCCGTCATGGTTGCAGAGAAAAGCTTGAAAATGGGAATCCTGATTCTCAAACTCCAGAAGACAGGTGCAAATGAACCCAACCTCTTAAAAATATTAATTTTGTTTTTCTTTCTTTCCTTTTATTTAAATGTTCTGACTTTTGATGCCCAACTGATGACTTTTAAATACTTCAGGTAGCAATACATTTGGTCAGGTCTGTTACTGAAACTCAAACATTATCTACAAATGTTAGTAAGACATAGTATATTCCACAGTAAGGTGGCTAACAAGATAAACCATAGCAGGGGTTTGAATAGTCCCCTACAAAGCAAGGAACCTAACACAACAGCTCTGCACTAGTGCAGGAGAAGCAGAAAGTGAAATGGGGCAGGGTTATTCTCCAAGCTGATTTCCATCTCTAAATACAGCGGGGTTAGAAGGGAGATATTCACCAGAGGTGGAGGAGAGCTAATTAAGATAAAAGATAATATTGGCAGAAGAACAAATGAGGATAAATTGGCTGTGAATGAATTTAGGGTGGACATTAGAAGAAGGTTTCTAACCATCAGAGGGATGAGGTTGTGGATTAGCTTCCCAGTAGGAGCAGTGGGGGAACACAACCTAACTAATTTTAAGACTGAGCTTGATATGTTTACGAGCAGAACTATATGATGGGGGTTGCCTATGATAGAAAGAAGCTGTACTCAGTGACCCAGGAGGTCACTTGCATTCCTACATCTCGAGCTGATTGAAAAGCAGAAAGTGTCTGAATAGCATAAATCATAAGAAGCGGATTCGATTATTAAATTTATTTTTGTTTTATTAATTGGTTTTCTTATTAACACGGGTATAATCACATGGGTAAAGATATCTCAGCAAATATACAGTATTGCTAACTTCAAGCATCAAAAATTATGAATCAGGCCCTGCAAAATCATGAGATTTCTATAAATAAATAATATTGGGCCCTTTTCATTTATCTTTTGGTTTTTGAGCCTTTAAGGTGCCCTCAGTCATCTCTGCACCCAGGGAGGCTAGAAACTTAAAATGAAGCCTGATAGCCTCTACTAGTCACATGACTCCAGGAGCGGGTGCTTCAAGAATGCACCACATAGTGTGAGACTTGTGATAAAATTGTGAGAGTAGGCAATCTTGAATTCATAGTGTTGGTTTTTTTAAAATCTTGAACAATGTCTTTTCAAAAGTGAGGGAAGAAATGCACGTGTGTGTCTTACCCCATGTAAAAAAGAACCTCAGCTGGATAATCTTCAAAATCTGATGGCGTTATCTGTCCCATCAGTCTTTTTGTCATGCAGCTGAGCTACAAATATAATATATAAGGAGGATGATATAAATAACAGATTGACTCTTTCTTCCCCAACTTATAACTCTCTCACCGGGGTTTCATTAGTCATCTGACCACAATAACACCACCAATAATAATGCTGCTTTATTCCAAAGACCATTCAAGTCTTTCCCTTGATTTAAAGAGGTACTAGATCCAAGCCCAACGTGCTATACAAATTTAGTATGTCTACATTGCGACACCCCTCCTCCCCCTCAGCGAGACTCAGAGCCTGCTTTGTACTCTGACGCTAACACTAGCGGTGGAAACGCTCCTGCTCAGATTCTAAGATCCACGCCCCTCACCAACTTTCAGAGCCCAAGCGGGAATGTCTACACTGCTATTTTTAGCATGTAGTGCAAATCTGAGTCTGTAGCTCCGGACTCCGAGACTTGCTGACGTGGGGCTCCCAGGATAGATGAACCCCAGAGTGGCCCTATTCATGCCTTATGATCTGCACTGATTTCAGTGTGGCCCAGCCCAGGTATTACAGACCATCTGCAAGGATCACAGTGAAGGGCTGGGGATTATGCCTAGAAGTGGGTCTCCCAGCACTGAAATGAAGCGACCTCTGAAATGGAACACAGAGTCTGGCTAATAGTCCCCAAATCTATGCAATAGGTTGGGACTGGAAGTGAAGAAGTAAATATTGTATCGAGTTGAAACTTCAGAGGGAATTTAGGTTGGTGGGATATTAGCTCACGTTGCAATATAGGGTCTGTCACTAGGGCTAACTCTCTTAATCTTCTGCTAAGTGCCACAGACTCATTAATAACTATGCGCCTTGGCTTTGTGACTCAGATGGGACCTGAAAATGTTTGAACCATGTTTGGTCTAAGTAAATGACTAGGTATATATGGTCAGGAGCTGTGCTTTCCTCTAGCTCTATGAAACTGCATGACCCTGATTCACACAAATGTGGTGTTTTATACACATCATGGGCCTAATCTCTCCCTGGTGCCCTTCAAACTGCACCAGGGATGAATTTGTTGCCACACTGTGCAATCTTGCTCTCTACAGACATTCCAACATGGACTTGTAGATGGGTGGCCTGCTGTGCTGACTCACCTGGCTGTCTTCCAGTTGTATTTGTTTGTCCCTCATGGCTTTTGCCAGGCTAGCAAACTGACTGTTGTTTAAAAAGTTTGCTGCTCCACAGCTGAATCCTTGAAGGACAGCGGATGATAAGCTAAGTGAGAAATAGAGGCATTATTATGTGGTCAAAATTTTGGTCCCTCTGCCTTATTCTTCTTCGGTATAAAATATAAACTTTTGGAGAATATTTTGATTGGCAGGGAGGCTTATTCCTTGGCGTTATACAGGCACACACAATGCAGCAGTCCTCCGGAGGCTGGAAGTGGCTCTTTCTAGTAGCCATTGATGCACCTAATATTGACTGGCGGGGTCACTCAAGAGCAATGCAACAGACATCCCACCTCACAGCACGCTGGCTATCGAGCTATTGAAAGCCCTTGCCAAATCTGGGGAGTTGAGGACTAAAACGATCAGGGCATCTAAATAGAGTCCATGGTATACACTGACAATGGCAAAGCTACATATCCCCTTGCAGGATAATCCAATGATTCCCCAATACGCAAAGATCAGAGCCCCATAGCATCTGAGGATGTTTAAATCTATAGGGGCCTTGTCCTTCAAGGAAAACCATCTCACACGCTTTCTTCCATGCATTGTGGAGGTGGCACCCTTCATGCTTTAAAAGCAATACCTATTGCCTACTCGGATGGAAATATCAGCTAACTCACCCGGAGTAGTGCTGCGTGGACTTCAGCACTGCCTGGAAGAACACGCTGGCCTGTGATTATAAAAGGAAGCAGAGCTCTTAATGTGCTGTGGGAAAGAGTACATTCTACATTTATTTTTGTATGTGGGCACTCTTCTCACTGAAAGCTTTGCATGTAGAATGAGTGTGAAATATGCCCCTAAGTGTGGGATTCCCTTCACTAGTCCCTGCTTCTTCACCACCGTCTTGCATGCTACTGAAAAACATGCTTCATCCTCCCCCACCCCCAAGCTACAGCACCTTCCAAAGGAAAGCGAAAAGCAGCCGAGGCATGGAAAATGAAAAGACAATGAGTTCTCCCTCTGGCTGGCTGGTCTGCAGAGAGTGCTTCCATAAGCTGCTTTTTAAAAAAGCAAAGAGGAAAAAATACTTTGGCCCCCCAAAATCGGAATGTGTTTATGCTGGAGAACTATCCCCTCACCCCCAGTTTTAAGGGGAAATTAGTGCATAATGAATTATGGTTATTATCTTTCCATAGCATCATTTATCTGGTGACACTCAAAGTGATTCAGTCACTGGAGCACTAAATTCTGCATGCAGCTACAGCAGTGTGAATCTAGAGCAACTCTGCTGTCCTCAATGGAGAGACTCTGGATTAACCCATCCTTAGATAAAAAATTCATCTCTGAATGTGTCACTCCTGAAATGCAGCTGACTCTGGAGTGGAGCCTGGTGGCTACTTTTCACCTGGTACACAACATTTTAGGAGGTTAAACTGGTGAAGCTCTGTTAAGACAATAAGGACCTAACCCAGCAAAAGCACTTTGGTTTCCTTTTTCGCTAACAAATGAATAAGAGGAGGAGGTCTGGGAGCAATGGTCTGTTCTTGTTTTGGTTCCTTTGGAGAGAGAAGAATTCAGTGGCAGTACCAACTGTCCGTAGGAAAAAGGACACAAGAGCTTTCGCAGGGAACTGGAGAAGCTGGGAGAAGAGGAGGAAACTGGACATGAAAATACAAACCAACAACAAAATGAGCTACCTGAACGGCTGTCCATTTCTTCTGGTTGATTTCATTGATATTGATCTGGGGAGATGCCAGTCTAGACAGAGGGATCTGATCAGCCAGCTTATCTGGGATATTGAGGAAGGAGCTTCCTGTCACACTTTGTAAGATCTGGAATGAAAACAAACACAGACGTGCTTGGGGGAGGTGGGCTACCAGGCTTATAAAAGTCTGTGCTGTGTCTTGCAAGGGGATAAGCACTGACCATTTGCTCTGAAGCCAGTTGAGGGGGCAGGGAGAAGGCTCAGCACCTTTCAGAACTGAGCCTTTGCTTCAGGGATACTTTTGTCTGCTCGTTCAAAGTAGCACGAGTGTGGAGGTAACTGGAGCCCTGTGTTTATGCTGAGATCAGGTACAGCCTGGGCAGGCACAGTGCAAGCTTCCCCAGCCTGCCCCTGAACTCTGCCCAGGAGGGGTAGTCTCTAGGAATGAAAGGAGAACACGATCTCGATGGCCCATTGAGGTCTTGTCCCCTTTGCAGATCCTGCTAGCAAGAGGGCCGGGACGTGATGTGGTGTTGGTGAGATGCACGCACAGACACCAACGTCACGCTAACTGCGTCTCAGGGCAGTGACCCGGAGCCTTGGACGTGTCTGTTCTGGGTGCCGATGAAAAGTGGCCAGGGCGTTATCGGGTGAAGAGCTGTACTCTAGCCAATCCAGAGACTCACCCGTTGCACAAACTTGTGTTTCACGGGCAGAGGGGCCTGCTCCATGCTCTCTGTGAAATTCTGATCGGCCGCCAGGACGAGGATGTCCTTGTTGTCCAGTTTCTCCAGCACCCCGACGGGAAGGCCAAGCGCTAGTTTCCCCAGTATCAAAACACTGTCTGCTTTGTTGATCTAGTGAGAGATTCACAACACTGCATGGAAGCCTAAATAAATCACCCTCTGTCCTTTCAGTCAGCGGGACTGTGCCATTGCTGAATGAGAGCAATGCAAGGTTTCTTTAATCACCTTTAGGCGAACTTATTTGGCCTGATAGGTCAAAAAGTGTGTGCGCGATTGCACAATCGTTTTGCACGTGTGTGCATGCACCGTGAGTATTCACACTTGCAAATGATCAGGCGTGTGTCTTGCTGTGTCTGCTCTGTGCACAATGGTTGATTTTTTTTTTCAATACAACACCCACGCAGTGGGAGTGGGGTGGGTGGAAGAACAGCAACAAAAGGGTTAAACTGAATGAAAACCCTGACAGTGTATATGTCACTACCGCACTCTACAACTCAACTGTGTGTTATAGGCCCTATACTGCTAGTGGAGAGTCTCCTTTTGCCCAAGTGACAGGGGCTAGTGTTTTTTAAGTATGAGGAGCTGAGCTTTAGCCCGGCTGTTTCTGCAAAGTTCTGTATGGCTGCAGCCTGCCGTACAGTGGCAGCTCAGACGTCCTTGTGCGCGTGGCTTTGGTATCATATATTGGCTAAGGAGACCAAAGTCCTCCCTTTTTTGTATGTCTATATTTACCTGGTATCCGTTCTGAATGATTTTTTTCATGATGACAGAAGCCTGCGCTGGGCTCCAGCCCCCTGCGGCTGACAGCAACGGGAGCACCTGCTGAAGGGTTTGCCCGTCTGCTTTAGCCAGGAGCACAGATGGCGTTAACTTGACGGCTAAGGGACCGAGTCTTTTAAAGGTCTCCACGGAGAGGTTGCCAGTGGTGTCCGGCAGTGCACCAGTCGCCTGTGAAAGGAAAGAGAGTGCCGGGGTTACTCCTAAACCACATGGAGGCATGTAGAAGGCAGAGGTCTGTCACCGGGTCTGGAGCTCTGTGTCAGCTGATTCATGTTTGTGTGAGACACTAGAGGGCCATCAGTAAATTGTTAGCTCTTTTCTCCCTTCTCTAGGTGACTTGCAAGTCAAGGGGCTAACGCACAGGCTACCTGGGTTCTTTTTCCAACCCTGCTTGGTCACTCAGGGCCAAGTCACTCAGGGCCAAGTTTCCAAGGGCGGCCACTACTTCTCAGTGGCTGACTTTGTAGATCCCTAACTGGAGACGCTTAGGATGTGAGCTTCGGAGGCATGGAGCACCCACAACTCCAGACGAAGCCAGTGGGAGCTCTGGATGCTCAGGCTCTGGGCATTTCAAGATGCTGCCTCCTCTCTGTGCCTCAGTTTCCTCACTGTAAAACAGGAATAACCCCACCTGCCTGACCGGGTGCTGTGAGGTTTCGGGAATTAATGTTTGTGCAAGGCAAAATACAATGGCTACACATGCCATGAGAGTGCGGCGGGGGAACACCTCAGTTCCCAGTCGCGGGATCCTGGTGAGATGGCAAAGGAGGGCTCTTGCTGCCCTGAAACAACTGCAACATGCAGGCGCATAGTCTCCAAATGAGACCTCCCCCAGCTCCCCTCCTGAGGGCTCACCTCTCCGGCCGGCTCCTGGGAAGGTCTCAAACAGCTCTGTAAGGCTGCCAGAGTCGCCAGGGCTTCTGTCGCTGTTGTTTGGCTGATATTCCGCTTGCTGGCCACGTAGCAGATCAGATTGCCTGGAACACTGTGGGGAGAAAAACCATGATGGGTTGATCAGGTAGAGCCAGGATAGACGTACAGGCCTGTCTGCGCGATTCTTCGGCAATGGGGCTGTAAAGACTCCTCTGCGTGCTGCTGCTCTGAGTGCAACAGGAGAGAAAGGCTGGCCTCATGGTTAGGGTGCGACTCTGGGATACGGAAGAGCTGGGTTTAATTCTCTGCTCTGCCACAGACTCACTGTCTGACCTTGGGCAAGTCTCTCTCAGTGCCTGTAAAACTGTCCTACCTCACAGGGATCTTGGTGATGAATGTGTTCGAGACTGTGAGGTGCTTGCGGATGACAGTGATGAGAGAACCAGTAGTGTCACAGACTGGGGCGTGGACAGTCATGCCTAGCGGTCACAGCAGCGGAGTCAGAGTTGGAATCAGGGAACTAGGCCAGCCCAGGAGCGATCCCAGCTGCAGGTGTAAGTGTTGAACTGCCGCAGACCTGGTGGTGGCCTCTCAGCCCAGCAAGGGGGTCTGGTCAATCAAGGGGTTCGGCTAGAAGTCAGCTGTCTGGTCCCGCGCTCGGCGGCCGGCCCTGATTCCTGGCAACAGGAGTGCCCGAGCTTGTCCATGAATGGACAACTCACCCTGACAGGGTGCATTAGCCCCGGAACGAGGCCTAGGCTTGGTGCTGTTACTGTCCCACTGCTGCACCATGGGGGGGACAGACAGAGGCCTGGGTGTGGGGAGTGTCCTACCCTGTCAGCCCCCACAAAGTAGGAAGACAGTGGAGGAGTCGGGATGGACTTTCCCTGCACATGACGGGTGGGGAGGTGGCATGTAGACCCCTGGGTCTCTCCCTCCAGGAGCAAGCTAAGGGTGGCCATGTCGAGACCGGGAAATCCCACGGGGTTAAACTGGTTCGGGTGACACTCAATAGGGTGTCTTAGTTTGCTGGTTTTGTGTGAACCCCAAACTCAAAAAGAAATAGAATTGGTTTGAAATCAGGCCAACGAAACTCGGTGGGTATCACACACCATGGCCAGGCAACCCTAAAACCCCCGTTTTGTGCCCAATTTGTTGGCTTTGTTGGCCTGTGTGCCGTCCCCCCTGCAGTCCCAGACCAGTCGTGTTACCTTCCCAGCGCGATGGCCGGAGTCTGCATCGTGATCAGAGTGGAGTAGAATTCCTTCACGTCTTCTGAAAGGACAAGTGTCCCCACCAGCGCCAGGTTTTGAGGATCCACCGCGAAGTCTTGAAGCTGTTCCGACGAAAGGTTCCGATGTTACCATTGTCCTTGCTATTGAAACATCCCCTCCTCCTCCTCCCACTCAACAGCAGGTCAGGATCAAAAATCGACCAAGTAGGTACCAATCTCTGTCGACGGCCCGCTGGGAAGTGTCCACAGGTAGCCAGCCGAGTGAGAACATGTGCAGAGCGGTTGTGGGGACGGGGGAATTGAAGTCCCATTAGCAGTGCAGGGTGCTGATTGCTCCCGGACTGGCTCTTAAATGCCTGCTGCAAGTGGTCCTAGCCCTGTCTCTTTAAAATCTGGCATATTCAGGGATACTTGGTCAGCCCTGCCAAACACCGTACGAAGGGGTCTCTGTGCAACAGCATCAGGCAGCCTGAGGGGCTTTGTCTCGCAAGAGTCTCTGTTGGATCTCCACGGGTATAAGCGCACCCCTGTCTTAGTGGGGTTACCCCAGGGGTGAGATTGAGATTGGCTCTAGGGGATGTGTGACTCCACAGCACTCCCTGCTGTAGTAACAGTACAAACGGAGCCATGTGGTCCTCAGCCATTGCCATTGCTATACTGGAGGAAAGGTGAATTGCAAGGGGAGAATTCCAAGATAAGGAGGCAGAGAAAACCCTAATCGCCTTCCAAACCGAGTTGGATGCTTTCCTGTGCTCCTGATTTCCCAGCATATAATAAAATCTAACCCAGAGAATAAATGTAACCCAGGGAATAGGTTAAAAATATATAAAGCCAAATGAGCCACTGCTTCTAAATGGGCAAATCTCCACCGAAGTCCATGGATCTGCACCAGCAGGGGAACCGGCCCATCAAGTATTGCGACTGGCCATGCGTGGTGGAGCTGCAGCGTTCTTGGCAGCACAGATCCGAGACAGCCTTGCTGCTATCTCTGCGGGACCTTGCGCCTCAGCCAGATTGCGGTGTCCTTGCAATGGTATTGACAGTACAAAGCAAACGCTCGGAAACACTGGCCCAGCACGGCCTTCTGGAGTCTAATTGAACTGCTGCATTGGCTTCGTTTATACATCCCACCCTGCTGCTCAGCAAGCAGACGAGCCAGCCCGGAGATCGGGCCAGCGCTGCCTTTCGGCTGCTGCTTAATGGCAATAATAAAAACTACCCCATCCCTTTTCCAGCACGTTCCCTCTCGACAGATATTAACTCACCGAGGCTCATCGTCCTCTAGGATGTAGGTAAATGTTCTTATGTCCATTTTACAGATGAGTGAAACTGAAGCACAGCACAAGCCCTGAGAGTCTTTCCATTGACTGCAGTAAGACTTAAATGAGGCCCAGGATCCCAGAGCAAATGAGAACAGGGGTTCAGAGTGTCCTGGTTAAGCTGCTAGACCCTGTATCCCCTTCGAGTCCCTCCCCAGAACTCTCTGCTAGGCTGCCTACAGCTAACTTGACAACAGTTATGCTGCTGGTGTGCAGAGACTAATACTGTGTCATTGTTTTCTTGTATTCCCCCATCTGTCGTCTCTTGTCTTCTATTTAGATTGGAAGCTCTTTGGGGACAGGGACCATCTTTTTGTTCTATGTTTGTGCAGCGCCTGGCGTACTAGACACTATACTAATCTAAGTAAATACTAACATCGAGCCTGGACCCTGATAAGTTAATATGCATAACTGCACTCCTACGTCGAAGGAAAATAAAAACTGGTGAAAGAAACCCCCCAAGAAACCCAAACTCTGTACGTACCAACTGCTGGCTGTCACTGAAGGCTCCGAGATCCTCACCAGTGGAGTATGTCAGATACTTTCCCAGGTAGTCTAGAAACCAAGCCGTGGAGTTCTGGTCCCCATCACTTTGGTTATAGCACTTTGGCTTGCCACCTGTGAGGGATGAGAGTTATCGTTTCTCAACGGTTGTTTATAAATTGACCGTGTCTATCGCCTCCCGTCGCCGTTGTGCCTTCGTCCCGCAGTGTTTCCTAGTGATAGAGTGAAAATGCTGGCAGGCCCAAAGTATGTGTCACTATGAGAGATTCATTCTTAACAGGGCTCCCAAATCTGTGCCTTGGTGTCCTCTGTTGAAAAGAGTGTGGGACCGATTCTTGTGTTAATTCAGTTCCCTCTGAAAGCCAGTCTCTTAAGCAAACCAGCCCCACCCTGTAGTTTTCATAACAATAGATATAAATGAAACTGACATTAGCTATGTTGCCGCTGCTACCCCAGAACAGACTGATGATGATCCAGCTAGTTCGGTTTCCCCTTGCAAACACCAGATGCTTCAAGGGAAGGTTTAAAACAGTCAGACACTTCATTGGTGAATGCTATGCCTGGGGAGAAATTTCTTCTAGATCCTAGCTGGTTATCAAGCATGAGGACTAGTGATGATGACTCCTTGTGATTTTGGTCCTAGCTAGTGTAATTGCACTTGCTATTTTTATTAATCTAAATGTCTAATTAAAAACATGACAAGATAACTGTAGAGCGCTCCCCAGGTTATTTATACATGACATGAATTACCTGGCTGAAGAAGATAGTTCTTGAGAATGATGTAAATGCTTTGCTGCATCTCCACTGTGTAATCACGGTAGTGGATATTTAAGGCCTTTACTCTGGTGGGAGGGGAAAAGGGAAATGTTAAGGCATTAACAAAAAGGTGTTGCATTCTCCAGATGGGGAATGGACGAGGTGATCAGACAGAGAGGCGGGGAGATCCTTTCCTGCATCCAACCAACTTGTGGTCAATTATGGATCTGCTCTTTGGTTTCTGTCTCGTGTCCCTTTGACAAACCTCCAAACTGTTCAACAATTTTTCTGAACAGCCTAAGAGCATTTTAAAACTCAGGCCATAGGAGATAAGATCTATCAATGTGTCCATGTAACCCTCATTACATTACAATGTAAGCTATACGTTACACAGCATAGCTTTTGTTCCCCTCTAGCGGCTGGAAGAGTCGGCCACTGCTCTAGACTAGTGGAGTTATTCAGTTCACTCAAGCAGGAGACGCGCGTTAGTTAGTCAGAGGTGCTGAGTGCAGCCCCCGAAGGCTGTCATCACCTCAGGTACCTGCTTTCTCAAAAGCAAAAGGAAAAATACTTACAGCTGCCGGAATGCCAGGCAATTTGTGGTAAAAATCTCCGACGTATTGAGCTGACTCTGGGTGATGAGCGGGAGGTGGGTCTGGAGCCGCTTGTTTAACCATTGGTCCAAACTGGATGAATTCAGGGAGCTCATAGATGCCACAAAGGTGGGCCAGACACCATTCAGAACAGCTTTCAAGCTCCCATTCATCCTGTTTACCTGAGGGATGCAGGATTGCACCATGTCATTCCGGGTGCTGTGAAGTTGGCTAACAGATCCTCTCTGGCTAGTGTTAACTAAAGTCAGTTATATTCTGTTAATTTCCCCCTCAATTTCAATGCTTCTCTCTTTACTGCCACAGTGAGATCATTTCCTGCAGCCCCTCAGGTCTTCCTTGAAGGTCTCTCATCCAAGTACTATCCAGACTCAGTGCCGCTTTGCTTTCGAGATCTCCCACAATCACAGCAGTAGGTACATGGGTTGCAGGAAAGTGGGTCTTGGACAAATATGGGGACCAGATGTCCCGATTATAGAAGTCTTGATTTTTGGGGCCTTTTTCTTATATAGGCTCCTATTACCCCCAACCCCCGTCCCGATTTTTCATACTTGCTGTCTGGTCACCCTATGGACAAATATTTTCTGCCAGCGAATGGATTGCTACACATCAGTGATAGACGCAGCAATTGTCCCTACTGCTGTGTTTCTCAGTGACTGGTCCAGTCCCTGAGATCTGCCTGACACAGTTTAGGAAGGCAGCAAGCCAGTACCCTGGTATCAAAAAGGATTATGTGACGCTAAATATTAGCTGACCAGTAGGTGGCAGCTCCCCCGTTTTGCTGAACGAGCAGGATGTCTGCTAATATTTAATGTAAGCATCTATTTTCCTGTTTCCGAGAGTGGCCAGGAAGGCATACATGATCATAACATCCCTAAATATTCAATAATGTGCATTTTGAAAGAATTTCCTTCCAGCCCTCCAGCTGGTGATCAGCTTATGTGCTGAAGCATGAGGGTTGAATGACCTTGTGATTTTTTTCTCTCTCTTTGCACAGCAGATGCTATTGTCTTTCACCTAGATGTTTGGAATCTCATTACGCTCTTAGATCCACACTATACCTGCTGATTAAGACCATCCAGCACTGTCCCGATCTTATCGATGTCCGCATAGTTTCTGAGGAGGGTTTCCAAAGCTGTGTAGTTGCTGGAGTATCCTGGCTTTATCAATATGTCTAGAAGCTCTCTGGGCTGTAGCGAGCCCATTTTCTGGAATTAAGCAACATAAATGGGTTAACAGAAAAGAATGTCTGAACATCGCAGGAAACAATAAACAGATACATTGTCCTTGGCTGTAGCGTTATTTAATGAAAGAACTTGCACCGATGACCATGAATTAATATTTAGGTCATCAGTCTTTAAATATTTTTAGGGCCATCTGTGAAATGTGTCCAGAAAACCAATTTATGCCGAGTGTTTGGTTTTATGCCCTTGTGCCCATCTGCAGTTTTAGATGCCTAGATACCTTTACTAACCTGGCCCTTACAACATGTTTACCCTAGGCCTATGCACTGCTTAGGTCTCACCTAAGCTGTATTTTGAGATCTGAAGTGAGATTTAACTGGTGCCTAGGGCTTCTACTAGCCCTCTACACATGGTGATTTTTGACATTGTTTTCCCTATTCCCATTTTATGGTCACTAGGAAGCAGTTGTTATAACCTGCTTATTAAATGCCTGATTCTGTGTTTATTATTCCTAGATTCCTAGGCCAGAAGGGGCCATTGTGATCATCTAGTCTGACCTCCTGTATAACACAGGCCACAGAACTACCCTCAAAATAATTCCCAGAGCAGATCTTTTAGGAAAACATCTGATCTTGATATAAAAATTGTCAGCAATGGAGAATCCACCATAACCCTTGGTAGGTTGTTCATTGGTTAATTACTTCCAGTGTTAAAAGTGTACACCTTATTGCCAGTCTGAATTTGACTAGCTTCAACGTCCAGCCATTGGATTGTTATAGCTTTCCTGGCTAGACTGAAGAGCCTGCTATTAAATATTTGTACCGCATGTAAATACTTATAGACTGTAATCGACTCACCCCTTAACCTTCTCTTTATTAAGCTAAACAGATTCATTACATTAAACTATCAGCAATAACTCAGGCTATCAACTTCAGTGAGAGTTTAACTTGAGTTAGGATTGCAGGAGTGGGCCCAAAATCAATGACGAACTAGCATTTGAAAATGATTTTGAATAATGAATGTGTTCACCTGTGACAGTTGGCTGGAAGGAATTAGGGCTACTAAATCTTCAGCCGTCAGCTTGGTGGAGAATTTGACAAAGTAGGTATCCAGAAAAACTTTAAGACTGGGACCAGTGTAACATTTGAGGGTGGAATCTTAGGGGAAAAAAGACCAGAAAGCGAGAGACATAGGCAGACAAGTGTGAATTATTTCTGTATGACAACGGAGCTCTCCCTCTTTGGATGAGAGGAGTTCTTTATTTCTTTTGAGAAAGTTGCACCCTTCCAATCCACCCTTTTCTAAGCAGATGAAGGCACATACATATACTTGTAAGCTGCTGTGTATTAAAACCATAGAGATAAATTCCCTACTGGAATAAGTGGGTGGAACACCACTTTCTTCAATGGAGGCTTACATCAGAGGTATATCTGATGCACTCTTTCTTTTTTTCTGTTGACATTGTTTGGTTCCTGCTGGCCCAAGGATCTATCAGAGGGGATCAGGGTTCTAAATATGAGAAAGGCCCCATTGTGGAGTTGATGCTGTTACCACTTGGAGAGAGTTTGTTCCACTGCACTTGCCATTTGCTTGGGGGATGGAGAATAAGATCATGCATCTCGAGAGTGGTGGGGATGGAAGGAGAAGGCAGTATGTGGTGGGAGGGTTCTGTGATCATAGTGGGGTGGGGACTTTCTGCCTGAAGAGCCTGTGAGATCTTTAGTACTTCCTGCTTTTGTTCAGACTACCACCTTTCAGGCGGTATTTTCAATAATTTCACTCCCACACAAAACCAGGAAGGAAGGTTTATAAGAAAATTAAAATACGGAGAGTTCATCAAACCCCGTTCTGACCTCAACATAGAAAAAAGGTCATTTCCGTTTCAACGATGTGATTCTGAACCAATTCTCCCAACTCTCATTAAAATGCGTTTAAAACAAATGGGCAGCAATATGATTTGTAAACTGAGGGACAACGATTTGTCTTAAATTCCACTGGCCAAATTATCTGCTGATGTAACTCAATGGAGTTATGGCAGTTGAGTGTTTAGACCCAAGCAGGCAGTTTCTTTGCTCACGTTCACAGAGAAGTCATTTTAATTCCGTAATTTACCTCTGTGGGCAGCCAGTAGATACTTGTATATGGAGTCCTGTGCCGATTCTGTAAGCTCAGTATACGCATTGCTAAGAGCAGTGGCTCTGTGAGGAAACAATACCAAATATTGACAATGTTGGATGTGTCCACTGAGTGTCATTTAACTTGTATGGGTTGTTTGCTTAGTTTGGAAAAGACGCTGTGGACAGCACTGGGGACTCGGTGATTCTACTTTGAGAAGTGACTTACTCTCTCAGCGAGGCACCCTGTGCTGGAGAGAGTCCCAAGTTTAATGTCTCATTGATTCCATATCAAACCTGCACTGATTACATGCTACGTGATGTACACATTGGGGTTAGTCCTGCTTTGAGCAGGGGGTTGGACTAGATGACCTCATAAGGTTCCTTCCAACCCTGATATTCTATGATTCTATGATGTCTTTTTTCTAACTGCCAGGGCTGCAAACTCAGCCTGGCACCTGTCAGTCAAGCTGGGATCTTTCCATTTTGTGCATCTTCACCAGCAATTCAGGATTTGCAGGTTAAATTAGACTCTCAATTTGCCACACCACTGTCTTCATCTCATGTCTTTAAAGACGCCTCGGTAATCCTGCTTCTTTCAATGAGCTTGCACAGGTGTAACAGATTGAACATTCAGCTATTAGGCTTACATTTTTCTCTTGACAATTGAGGAATTATTTGAAGGGCGTTCGGGGAATGCTGGAATGGCTGAAGCCATCCTGCTTTTCAAATGCCCTGTACCTCAGAGTCGAGTGTTTAGAACAGCAGCAGGCAGATACTTACATTTCCTGGTAGGAGGAGCAGCTGATGTTGACTGGGAGCAGCTGAAGATGAGTTGAATTTATGCTGGGAAGTAGCACGTGTAAATCTTGAAACAAATGTCTCCAATCCAGGGGCATGAAGTCAGAGAAGTTGGAACTCAAATTGTTCCAAATAGCTGTCAGTATCGTCGCATTCAGTGCGGTAATTTGGGAATCTGTCAGATTGGCCTGAAGCAGGAGAAAATTTCATCAGAAAATGTGGAGGATTACAAATGAGCCGAGAGAAAGGAAAATTTCTGTTAGCTGAAATGTGCTGAATTTGAGACAGGATTTGGAACCGGCCAGCCTGGACCAGAACTGTGGTCCATCTAGGCCAGTGTCCTGTCCCCAACAGGAGCCAGTGCAAGCTGATTCACAGGAGAATTTGGTGAAATTCTTATTAAATTTGAAGGGAAGCATAGAAGGCCCAGCCCCATGAAGCTGATCCCATTCCTCTCAAGGAGGACCCCCAGCGTCTCATGAAAGGTGTGTAGGGCTCTCTTGGTGCAGCCTCTACGTGAGATTTTCACAATAGGTCTGTAAACTATGTCAGAGCACCTGAAATGAATCCTAGAATCTTAGAATTTAGAGTTGGGTCAGTCAATCACAACCAACAGAAATCCAGCCCTCCAGGTCCTAATGCATGTGATTCATGAGTTTCCTTTGAGAAAGTTCCACAACATACCATAGATACAGATTATTTTGTCTCCTATCATTTAAATTCCCTGCAGTCTAAACATATCATGATCTACTCTGGCAGCACTGTGGGGCTGCCCCAGAGATTCCTGGATTTCTGGGATTGAGCCAGATCTGGGAACTTCACTATACACCTTCTGGTGCAACACCATCACCCGTGGTTGCTCTGGCTGGCACAATGATCCTTAGTAGACTGTGTGCACATGTGTGTTATTTACATATCAATAAATATTCAAATGTAATGGTTAAATATTGCATGACCATAAGAGAACCAGAAGAGCAGTATTTGTTGTGTATTAACCATTCAGTAGTTTTATGCTACAGAGGAAAAAAGTAATCCAAAATGTGAACCTCTGAGTCAATTAATACCTTGTTAGCAGCAGACATGGCGGCATTCAGGAACTGCGTAATGTTCTTGGGCGGAATTAACAGGGCGATCTTCTCAAGCATGGTGTTGTTAGCGATGACCTCTGGTTTGGCCAAAAGCTCGGCCACATCATTTAGATTTGTATTGCCAATGATGTCGATCTACATATTTGAAAGCCAGATATAGGAGATAATATTACAGTGCTTGCGAATAGCATTGATTCTATTTCATTATGTTCAAGATAATACATGAAAGTACATAGAGTGTGTCAAGAAATCACTCTGATTGATTCCTTCCAATCAAGACGGGAAGTCTTTCCAAAAGCTAAGGTCTAACTTTAGCAGAAGTTATAGGGTGGAGGCAAAAAGCACAGAATGAGGTACTGTGGCCTTCGCTCTCCAGAAAGTCAAACCTGATGGTCACAATGGTCCCTTCTGGCTTTAAAATCCTAAGATTCAACTGTTAGTAAACGTATCTGTATTCAGGTCTTTTCAAACTAAGCACAAAATATTGGTGCAGACAAATAGCCCAGTATGACGGCATGGGAATGACCGCGGATGATGTCCTTTCCTGTAGCTAGAGACAGAGGCTTTGTTTGAATGAAATAAGAGATTTCTGATCTCCGGCACTTACGATGGTGACATTTGGATACAATGCTTGGAGGTCTCTGATGGGCACGCTGGAGGAGAGTTGGCCGAAATTCTTCTGAAGCCAGTCACTGGCTCCAGTGGTGTTCAAAGCACATGCAGAGCCTGGAAGATAAAGGAGGTGTCCCCCATTTGAAATGCTCTTTGTTTTGAAGAAAAGCAAGAATGCAAAGATGACCCGGGAACCCTTTTAAACCCACCTTCTGTGAGAGATTGCTGAGTCAGGTAGATCTTCATGTAGTTATTGGCAATGTCAGTTCTACTCAAAGGTGATAAAGCTTCATAGGCCAGGTTAAATCCCTTCACTCTGCAATATAAGGCAGAAGCGATTATGAAAATACATTCGACCTGTTTAGCTGAAGGCGGTTCGCTCTGGCAACTGTTTAATGGTCCCTATTATTAACTTCAGGCTCTCATCAAACAGAGCAACAAATGACTCCCAATCCTGCTACAGTTAGGTAAAGAAAAGTGTGAAATGAAATGTTCCTAGGGGCTATCAAGGATTAACAAATCTCATCTCCTTGTTGATTTAAAAAGAAGCTCCCCGGAAAATCATTATTAGAAATCTTCCTCTGTCAGCATGATGCTTGAAATGGCAAACAGGCAGATACTCACATTTCCTGGTAAGAAGAGCAGCTGATGTTGGCCGGGAGGAGATGAAGATAGGTTGAATTTATGCTGGGAAGTAGTGCATGCAAGTTGTCTTGGAACAAATGTCTCCAATCCAGAGGTGTAAAGGCTGAGAAGTTGGAACTGAGTTTGTTCCAAACAGCTGTCAGCATCAGAACGTTCACTGTGGTCATTTGGGACTCCGTCAGATTGGCCTGAAGAAAATGAAAAAAAAAATCAAGTTTAATTAGAAATGTAGAAGGTCACAAATGTTTGGAGAGCCATGAAATGGGCCACGTTTGATGTAGGATTGACTCTCACGCTGCTTTGTTTGAAAGGGATCCGTCAGGTAGCAATTTACATTCCAGCAGCCATTTCCCCCCACACTGTTCAGGTTGTAACCTGGGATACTGTGAGCCTCATTCTGTGAGGTGCTGAGCAGTGGGAGAAGAGGGTGCTGGACACCTCACAGCATCTTCTTGCAGGATTGGCCCCTTGTCCATGAAAGGGGGGCCCTTTTTCATCTGGAGCACTGAGGGTTTTTTGCCGTCAACCCCCACATGACACACCGTGACCACGAATGATGATCCTGGGAACCATGTCCACGTTTAACATTTTATACAAGTTTAAAATTACAGCCCCAGACCAGTACCTTCTTAAATTCTTTATTAAAACTGACAAGGTCTTGCACTGATGATTGCTGAATGAATTTCCCAAGATTAACGTCCGCCCACTTTATGAGCCCTCCTTGGGTGTCGCAAGCGACTCCTAGATTTTGGATCAATCGAAGAGGAAAAATTCAAGATTAGTGACAAAATAAAATCAATTCCATGTATCTGAAATATTTACATTCGTGGGTATAGATGATGGTTACAGAGAAACATGGGACAAGAGTCCCAAGGGTCATACTTTTGCGTGGTAGGTAAATTGATATTAAGAAAATGCATAGACATAAGCAATTCTTCTTTAGGTATTCGCCATTTTATGCTTCATGGCAATGTAAAGGGACTATAGATTGTATAGACCTGTATAATATCCCCCCCACCGCCACCGTCATCTCTTTTCCAAGCTGAAAAGTCCCAGTCTTATTAATCTCTCCTCAAACAGAAGCTGTTCCATACCCCTAATCATTTTTGTTGCCCTTTTCTGACCCTTTTCCAATATATCTTTTTTGAGACGGGGCAACCACATCTGTACGGAGTATTCAAGATGTGGGCGTACCATGGATTTATATAGAGGCAATATGATATTTTCTGTCTTATTATCTATCCCTTTCTTAATGATGCCCAACATTTTGTTAGCTTTTTTGACTGCCGCTGCACATTGCTTGGATGTTTTCAGAGAACTCTCCACAATGATGCCAAGATCTCTCTTGAGGGGTAACAGCTAATTTAGACCCTATCGTTTTATATGTGTAGTTGGGAGCTACACAAAGTGGTGCTTGAGTGGAATGGAGAATTAGAGCCCACAAATGAAGAATTTCAGAGCATATTGTACCTTAAGCCTCTGATGCATTTATTGCTTCCAAATTGTGATTGATTTCCTTGTCATGGTTTTAAGTGGGGAAAGAAACACGCCCCAAGAAACTCAAAATGGAAAGTTCTTTTCTAGGAAGCTGTAAATACCATCTGCTGATCTACAGGTATGTAGTGGGTCTTCTCCAGCACTTGGAGTCTTTAAAGACTGGACATCTCTCTAAACAATCTGTTCTAGATCGGGCCCAAGTTATTGATCGGAATGCAGGCATCACTGGGTGAAATTCTATGACTTGTGTTATGCAGGAGATCAGACTCCATGATCATGATCAATCAAAAGTCCCTTTTGACTTTAAAATCTATCAGTCTACTTCTGTACAGATGTTACCTGTTGAACGTGATTGTTGACTCAGGTAGGTTTTCATGTAACCATTGTATATATCAGTTCTGCTGGAAGGCGAGAGAGATTCATAGGCCACGTTAAACCCTTTCACTCTGAGGAGATAAAAGAGGAGAGGATGAGAAAGGAAGCTGATTGGTTTAGCTTTAAAGGCAGGTGTCTCTGCATTGTCTCATCCTGGTAGGTCTCATCGCAGGCTGTTGTGGCTCTTTAATTTGACTTTAGATTCTGAAGAAAAAATAAAGAACAGGATGACAAAGCATGCTGTTTCTAATGCTAGGTGATACAGAATAACTGTCATATTCTCCACTCTTCCTGGAAGCATTCAGAATCTGAAGTACTGTTGCAAAATCAAGAGAGAAAACAGTTCCATATGTTGATTCTGTCTGATAAATAATGCTTGCTTTTGCCTACTATAGAGAGACATTGAATGCTGTCCCAGAAAAACAAAACCTCAACCGTAGCAATCTCAGCAGAAATACTAGCTTTGACTTGCAATTCCTGCAGCATTCAACGTAGCCTGGAATAGTAATACTCACACTGCCTGGTAGGAGTCACAGGAAAAGTTAGTACCCAGCCATGCAAGATAGGTTTCATTTATACCAGGGAGCAATAAGGGCAATTGCTTCTGGAACCAGTCTGCCCAGATGTCGGTCAGGAAAAGGTGGAACTTGGATCTCAGCTTTAGAAATACAGTCCTTAGTATTGAGTCTCTAACCGAAGCATTGGGCAGGGAAGTCAGGTTTGCCTGCAATATGGAAAAAGCACACACGTATCAAGATTGGGTAGCCACTGAAGTTGGAAAAGACTGTTCATGAATCACCTATTTCATACCCCTGCACTGTGGCAGGATTGACTTAATTATTCCTAAAGTAGCGATGCTAGTTGGTCCCCTATCTTCACCCACGAGTAACTCCAATGACTGTGAATTTGCTGCCTCACTTGGTAGCGTTCAATCCATCGCCTTGAACCATTCAAGTTTTCCTGAAGTTTAACCATAGCTATTCCCTGCCCTAGGGCTATATTGTATGTAGGTGGTGTCATTGTGTGTAGAGAGGAGAAGGGAGTACAAGCACCATGCTTAAGACAGTTCTAACAAGACCTAGGGCTCAACGAATCCACAATAATAGAATTAACATAGCATAGAAGTCTGAAAACATGACAGATTCTTTAGATCCTTACCTGGTGCGCGTACACATTAAACTCCCTCATGTATCTATAGACCGTGTAATATGAACTCTGGTCCAGGACTGCCAGGATTAGCAGTGTGTCCTCCAGCCTGTTCAGCGTCCGATTCACAGTTAATTGTGCCATCTGTTCCGGGGTCAGTAAATCGAGCCCTTTAAGCTAGGAACAAGCAGATGGGCACCAGAAGAGTGAGTGTTCATGCTGGTGGGAGGGATATCCCAGAAGGGAGGCCCCCCCTCCCTCCCATTAGTGCATGACCAACAGGAAGCATGGCCTGCCAATCACACGGAGCTCGGGGATCTGCAGGAAAAGCAAGTAGGTAAGTCCCCATGGAACTCAAAGCAACTGGGCACACTTGCTATCCCTATATCTGTTAGTTCCCTCATTCCATCCATGTAAGTTTATGTCTGAAACAATGACAACTTTCCAAACAGCCTCTGGAAAGTGACACGTCCCTACAGGGTCACCACTTCACAATGCGAGCCAGATCTTCAGCTTATGTAAACTAGCAAAGTTCCAGTGAAGTCAAAGTCAACACAGCTGGGGAGCTGGCCTGTAAGGGCAACATGGAGTTCCCTACCTAGAAGGTCTCTGCAAAGGGCCATGCCTGCTCTTATTCCAGGCCTGGGACTTCTGGGGAAGAAAATGTATATTTTGGGCAAACACTGGTTTTGGGATCTGGCTTTAAAGCAGATTCCTGCATAAGATTGGAAAGGGACATTGTGCTCTGTGAAGGTTGTTGACAGTCGTCCTTGCATCATCGAGTGCAGGGAACTGACCTTTCTATCTTAGAGATAGGGACAGTCTGTCCTTGATAGCAAGACAGATGAGGTATAGGGAAGAGAAGAGTGAATAGTCTGGTCCTAAGGTTTGATGGGACGATGATGGATATAGAATCCCGGGAGTTTCTTTTCAAGAGACTTTGGGGGAGAATCTCAAAAGCTGCGTTTGTCCAGCTGTAGATGGGTTATTACATCAGCGGAACTTCCTTTTTTCCTAATTGATTTAGTTAGTTTCTTTTTTCTATTCTCTGTTTCTGGAGGTATAAAGGTTCTAAAGGTTCTAAAGTAATATCCTTAAGGCTGGTAATTGTCATAATGTTGAAGCTTTGTCATCATTTGCCCCAAAGAAGCCATGGTATCCATATCACTCATGACATTTTGGCACCAGCAAAGGGCTGTCCTTCCTCATCAGCAATCCAGCCCTGCACTGCCACCTAAGTCTAAGTCTGTAGCATCCATTTGCTCTACCCTCTCTACTTTTCCACCACATCATTCATCATAGTACCTCTCCTCTCTCAGCCCCCTCTGGTCTTCCCTGACTGCTCACCTGTCTACTGCTTCTTCTACATTTCCATCTTAAGCATGGATGCTCTCAAAGCAAGAAATGTTCTCAAAGAAAAGACCTACTTGCATGACACTGACAAGAAATTGGCCAACTGATTTTGGTTAGGTCGAGGGGCCTTTAGATATAGGTGATGTGTAATTATTTGCTAAAGCCAAAAGTACTCCAGTGTATATAAACAGTGTATATATTTTGACCATGCTCCTTTCTCCCCAACCATCATATGGACCTTGTTTTCTTTGATTGTAGCCTCTTGGGGCAGGGACTGTCTGCTTGTTTGTGTGTGGGCAATCCTTAGCATATTGTGAGTTGTATAGGAATATAAATAGAAAGCACGGCAAATGGAAGCTGAAGATCTGTGTCTGGTGCAGGAAGAAATTTCTCCTCTGACAAGTTAGTTTTGATTGTGTTTTTAGTCTGTCATCTTATTTTTTCATTGGTTCCCATGTTAGAACAATTAAAGTTCAGATCTGTTCTGAAGAGTGGCTCTTTAAAAATAGCAGTGGGGTCACATTATTGTGTCTCCTTTATTCCCATACATAACATGCTTGGTTCCCAGGGAATAAAAAATGTCTTTTTGTAACCGCTGACCTGGCAAACTCAGCCTGGGATCTGAGAGTCAAGCTGGGTTGTTTTCTTTTCATGTATCATCACTGATAAGTAAGGTAAAGACTTGAGATGAGAAGTTCAGCTGAATCTGGACTTTCCCAGGGTCTGATGGGTTTCTGATCTGGGGGTCTCGTACAGGCCCATCTCCAAGAGAAATAATTATGCAAGAAATATGCAGTGACCCTTAAGCAGTGCAACATGCAAATACCTCACTTTGCCAGTTTCTTCAAGTTAATGTTCTTGGTTCAACAATGTGTTGACAGAAGACTCTTTTTATTAATGGCTTTCATAAGACTTACCTATGAAACCTTCCATTCCAGAGCTGTGTACGCTCAATGGCAGTGATAGCCTATGATCAGAATGAAATGCTTTAATGCCACTGCAGTGGAAATGAAGACTGGGAAGTATCATCTCCATGTACATCAAAAAGAGAAAAGTTGCATCTTTTAATGCCTTAATATCAGTGGAGATATCCAACTGATCCATTGGAGCAGTTGACATGCTAGTCGTGTTCCTTAATGCACAGCTGGAAAGTGTTCTGACACTGTGGTGATGAGCGTCGTATAAGGATGTATAGAGAATAGAACAGAACAGTGTTATGAAGTTCTAAGTAAACTTCAGTTAGTGGTAAAGTGATGTAAAGTGGTGAAGATCTAATTTGCTTGGTTCTTAACATTTGCTAAAATATTAGTGTGCAAAGTTTTATTGGATAATACGTCCTCCGTATTTAAAGATAGTGAAATGTAGCTTGTATTCATGAGTTATTAATAAAATGGCATGCGATAATGTGGTGTTACTACTTGATCTCTTTAAGAAACTGGCAAATTGTGATCAGTATTATGAGATGATAACAGAAATATTTACAGTTTAGTTCAACCAGTAGCAACCAGTTTGCCCTTATGTTTTTGTACCTCTACAAACCTGGTAGTTCAAAGTAATTTTAAATACTATCAGTGTAGATGTGTATATTAAGAATGCTTTAAAGCAATATGAAACATTAAATCAGATGTTTTAAAATTAATTTTTATTGATGAGTAGACAGATACAATCACACAGAATAAAATTGTTTAGAAACAAAATCAACATTTCCATGAATGTTAGCACTTGTTTACAGAGAATCCGTGAAATTCAAGGGTAAACATAATTTCAAGTGTATTACAATTATGCACAGTTTTGAAAAGAATCATATGAAGAAGTCACAAAAAATCTTTGCTTTTCACATGATAATATGAGTAGAATTTATGGATTGAAGCATACTCCTAAAGTATTCCATTACTGTAATTTCTGTCTTTAGACCCAACTGCATGGTTACATTTAAGTATGTATATTCTCCCATCAAATATTATTTTGATAGGATGCAGTTACTGTTGGATTCATCTCTGTTACTCTTGGTCACATCATTTCTTCACACACATTTGCTGTAATGATAATTTTGGCATTGTGCAGGCAGCACCTTAACAATCACTTTCCATGGAACAAATTAGATGGTAAATGCACATATTATCAAACCCATTGCTACTGATTAGACTAAACAGGCAAAAGTTGAAGACAATTCTCTTATCAACTGGAGCAATGTGTGTGTGTGTGTGTGTTTGATATTCCAACACATCCAAGCATCTGCACCCAACTGCTAGTAGCTTCCACAGGCAAGCTATAATTTGAAGAACGTGTGAGTCAAATTGGAATGGCAAAGTCCAGATGACTCTAAACCCAGCTTGATTTAAAGGGGATCTCTAATAAATAAAATAGTCCTTCCTGTCTCTATAGAAATAGCATACATCTATGTTTCAGATATGTTGCAAGCCATTGGGGTATTGGAAAATGTTCTGATAACTTAGGACGTTCACTCTCATCTTTGATCAGAGACACGTTTTGAGGAAAAAAGCAAGCACTGAGGAAGAGAATTTAACCTCTCATATTACAGACAGGCTATCTCTAGATCTTTCTCCCATCTTGGCCCAAGCGGACCCCTGATTTAGGAGATGTAGCCATTTTAGAAAAACCAAGAGAACCTGAGAAGAGGAGAAAAAATCACCTTCCTTAAAAATCTGAATTCTTCCCATGCTCAACATTGTAAATGCGGGTCCCGGGAAGCTACTTTATTTGCTTGGAAGTGAGCGGTGGCTTTTACTATTGCGCCGCACATTGACTAGAAAAACTTACTCCATCAATGTTGGGGTAAAAGGTTTGAAGTTCACTTAATTGAGCCACAGAACAGAACTCTCCCATATTCTTTTGCAGCCAGTCTCTGGTCCCTTGGGTTCCATCCTCGCATGCCGAGCCTGAAAAGTTTTGAATACAAAGGGTTAAACAGACCATATTACTGATGAGAGAGAAGCCACTGTGTTATCGAGGGTGTAATTCCTTCCAGTGCAGGGTTGATTTGCTATCTAAATCGTAAGAATGAGCTCCATAACTTCACCTACCATTCAAGCTTCTTACCTGAGTCTGTGAACTGTGCATTCAGGTAGTCCTTCTGAAATCCATAGACATCCTGCCTCTTCCTGGCTGATAATGCTGAGTAGACTCCACCAACAGCTTTAATGCTACAAAATAAAGCCATATGTAGGTCAGATTCCTCCCATTTGGTTGTGGTAGATTATCTGGGTACAGGACTGGTTGCCTAGTATCTGTTATCCTCACTCAGCCACAATGGCAGGATCTTGTTATTGGTAAGGGCATGTTATAAGGTATGAATGGAACACTTTTAAATATGTCTCACCCCAGGTATCACAGCTTCGTAGCTAACTCCCATGGGATAACACAAATATCTACACGGGGGTGGGCAAGCTTTTTGGCTTGAGGGCTGCATTGGATTTCTGAAATTGTATGGAAGGCCATTTAGGGGAGGCTGTGCCTCCCCAAACTACCAGGTGTGGCATGGCCCCCGCACCTATCCAACCCCCCCACCCTGCTTCTCGCCCACTGACAGCCCCCCCCCCAGACTCCTGCCCCATCGAAACCCCCCTCTCCTTCCTGATGGCCCCCCAGGACCCCTTTCCCATCCAACCACCCCTTCTCCCCATCCCCTGACCACCCCCGGAACCCCTAACCGTGACTGCCCCCGCCGCCCCATCCAACCTCTCTTCTCATTCCTGACTGCTCCCCGGGGATCCCTGCTCCCATTCAAACCCCCTATTCCCTGTGCTGTGATCACCCCAGCCCCTATCTATACTCCCTCCCCCTGACCACCCCCCAAACTCCCCTTCCCCCTATCCAACTCCCCTCCCCGCTCCCTTGCTACACTGGAGCACGGGTGCCTGGCAGCACGGCTGCACTAGGACAGGCAGCCATGGACTGTGCCGTACAGAGCACCAAGTCAGGCCGCAGCTCTGCAGCTGCACTGTCCCGGGAGCTCACAGCCCTGGCACCCAGAGCACTGGGAGCTCAGGAGCCGGGCAGGAAGGTCCCACAGGCCGGATGTGGCCCGCAGGCCGTAGTTTTCCCACCCCTGATCTACACCCTCCCATCCATCCCTCTAGCCAATGTTTTTCTAAAGCTACAGACTGAGGTTTGATTTCCAAGTCTGGTCCCTTTCTCTGTTGACTGCAAGTACTGCAGAAGCATATCGTTCAGTCTCCTGTTATTCAACAGCGGCTGTGTGTCTGAATCAACAGTGGGCTCACATGGGAATCCATGCCAAAGACAGCTGTGCAGCGGACGTGAAGGAGTGAGATGGGAAACGGAGGATCCTATGCTCAGATCTCTGCCCCTGTCCCCAAGCAATTGGTGTCTATGTTCTCTGAGACTTCCCCATTACAGGTAGGAAATACGATTCAGGTTTCTGCTGGAACCACATTTTATGAACTGGATTTGAATGTTGGAGATATTAAAATTTATATTCAGTGCCCCCTCTAAGGAAATACATTACCCGGCGAACTTGTGGGCTGAATGAAAGCTTTTGGTTACGGAGGTAACGGACTGACACTTCTACGTCATCGGAAAATGACTGAAGAGTGACAATGGTCCAAGATGAACACCCTGCCCAATGCAAACAAAATTCAGAGCAGAATGCAGCATTATCGGCGAGTACTCACATGGCTTGGTAAAATGGGCAGGGCATACTCCGAGGCAGCAGTTCCAACGTTGTTGCGTTTACACCAGGGAGCAGCAAGTTCAGCCTCTGGAGCCACGTGGTTGTGTCTTCCAGGGACATGGCCGTGATTTGTGGGAAGACCATTTCTGCGGACAGCATTAGCATGGTGTCCCGCACCTTGGAATTCCCTAGCAAACCGGAGCTCTGAGGAAGGAAAGAGAACTGAACTGCAGGCGCTGAGCAGAGCTGCTGAAACATCTTGAATTGTAGGTGAGAAAATGGCAGGAAAAAATGGGCGTGTAGCTAATCGGTTTGTTTACCTTCAGCAGCAGGGCGTTGAGATCATCCAGGTAAGTGCTGAGGTGCTGGAGCGACTCCTCCTTGCTTCTGATTGCCTCAAAGACCAACTGGATGGCCGCGGTGCTGTAGATGGCGTTGCTTTGAGCAGAAAATTGGGCCAGTGCACTCGCTGAGAAAAGATCTAGGGAGTCTTGCTGCGTCAGACACAGAACACAGGTGAATGAGAACCACGTCAGGCTCCCAGATCTCAGTGCCCCTGAACATTGACCTGTTTGGAATCTTCACCAAGATCCCGTGAGCGTTTTTAGCTGAGGGGCAGAGTGCACCATTGGGCTGTGAGCAATTGCCAGGGCAATGGTCTTAGCCTATGATTTGCAGAGGATACTTCCAAGAACTGGTCGATGTTTTGAAATCAGGGTCTCCTTTGCCTGCTTAGCAGTAACCCTCTTTGGAAGCTTAAAACTGAAATCTTTCTCCTCCCCCTCCCCCAAGGTTTAATTTGGACTCCTATGCTGGTTTGTTATTGAGTGCTTTCTCTTGAATGCTGGCTTTTGGCTCTGATTTTTCCCCCCTGAGTCAAGCAATGCTGATCTAAGCTGGTTGGACACCGCCCCATTCAATGTAAGCTTGTTTTACTACTGAGAACCAAATGCCATTGAGTTTCACATCTAGCCCTTACCCCATGGAATCTGCTCTTTAATGCGATGAAGTCAGAGTACGAGCCATAAACCGTGAAGGGCCCAAAATATTGTAGCAGCCATTGCCTGTCTGCGGTGATTCCCTGAGCACAGGCCGAGCCTACGTGAAGGGAAGGAGAGAGTCAGGAAAACAATCATTCTTCTCTGTGTTGAACAGGTGAGGCCTTTAACACTGTGAGTCCCCACTGGAGACAAAACACAACCGTGGACCATGCTGCAGAACTTCCAGTTTGGCACTCAAACCTTGAGGGTTTAGAGAGAGATCAAATTCTGCTCCGATGTACATGCCTTGAAATCTCATTGGACTCAATGGGATTCCAAGAGACGTCAATCAGGGAGCTGCATATCTCCCATACGTGATGCATGATCAGTTGCCATGAAGCATTTTTCGCCATATTCCTGGTTTAAACCCTCTGCTTCTGCACTTCACCCTTCTGCACAGTCTAGGGAAGATTTTAGTTTTCAAAATAGACAAGGTGGACCCCTCTCAAAGCCACGCCCCCAGAGATCAGCCTGGGGGATGGTGAGGAGTAAAGGGACACTGGTCACCTATGGACAGTTCCCTTTGGTAGAGACCAGAACAAACTTTGGAGTCTGCTTAAACAGTGGTAGATCATACCGTGCCTGAATAGTGCCCTCTTTCCATTGTCCTAAGACGCAGCGATCCAAAGGACTTAGTTCTTTGTTACCTGAATTTTGCAGCTGGAAGTGAAGAACCCTCTTTATAAATGAGAAGATGTCCTCTGGGTTCTCATACGTCCCATTAGCTTTATGGTCACTCAGGATCTTCACTCTGCAGAATATGGAGATTTCGTTTGTTACCGGGACAACGTAGAGATCAGTGCCCAGATTGCTGTCAGCTAAACCCCTGACGGGGAAGAGTGCCCACACCCTTTACCTGTCAGTACAAGGGCTTCTACCAGAGCTGAAGGAACAACTCTGCTCGACTGCTAGTACAGAGTAGTAAGGAACAGACGCAGAATGTGTCACAGGACAAAGGCAGCTTTTTCCTTCCCCACAGGAGTTAACTGGGCTGTGCCCCGATTCATTTTGATTCTCCCATTTGGATAGAAGGCCTCACTCTAATTCCCCCTCCTCACAGGCCCACTGGTGTACGGCAGAAGAGTAGCACTGTAACTTGGGAGCCCCTGTGAAGATCAGTTCATGGCCTCTTACAGGTCACCGATATGTCAGCGTAGTGCGAGCCTGTTGGTCAGCACTCAACACCTCCGTACAAGAAACTGCAGTCTGATGTCTGGTCTGACTCTGTGTTACTGTCACAGATTTTCGGGGACCAACGGGTTGCCTCGTCTGACCTCCGTACAGCACGGGCCATTAAATTCGTTCTGACACCCCTGTACTGAGCCCAGTGACTTTAGCGGGACTAAAGCGTGTCAGTCCTCAAAAGACTAAACTACTGTGTGCCACAGTCAACGAAGAGGAGAGACTGAGGGGCCAACTGTTCTCAAGGCTCCTGCAAGTTGGTTAGGTGAGTTATGCCTATAGGGGGACCAGATAGCAAGAATGGAAAACTGGGATGGGAGTGGGGGTTATAGCGCCGATATAAGACAAAGCCCCAAATATCTGGACTGTCCCTATAAAATTGGGACATCTGGTCACCCGATGCCCAAATGATCCTGTGTGGTGTAAGGCATGGATCATCTACTGGGAAGGTGAGAAACCTCCAAGGTCTCTTCCAATCTGCCCCAGGGGAAATTCCTTCCCAACCCCACCTCCCATGTCAAAGAGGCTGCTCCCATAGCTTAGTGACTGGGTTCCCCAGCTAGAATGAAACAGAGGGCCTCTGTGTGACTAAGATATATTTTTTTCTGGGCTCCATGATGGCTGGCACGGAGCTAGATATGGATGGGATACGCACATGGCTGCAAGGGAGTCACACGACATGTCAGTAGGTAAAAAGCCAAGATTCTGTGCATCAAGGCTGCTCAGGAAGAGAGTGAGTCTTTCGCCGAACCAGACACCATAGTCCTCAGTGGTGAAGCGCTTAAACATGGTGCTTAAATGGCAAAAGATCTCGCCCAAGATGAATCTTCGCACATCGGCATGAGGCAGCTGAGAGAGCTGGTGCTACAATCGAGAGAGAGAGAGCGCAGCATTAGAATTTGCACTGTTATAGGCTACTGGAGAGTGGTAGCTTAATATCAAAGGATACCTGCTGTGCTGGCATTGAGGAGTCAAATTCAGGTCCCAGAAATGCATTACCCAACCAAGAGATTGGCCATGAGCCATGATATTCAGACCAGAGTTCCTCATCTAATTTGCATGTGTGGTGATTCCAGCTGTACATGCAAATTTGGTAACGGCATGCTTAACCACGTAGATGATTACCCAGTCGTCTGCATGTGGGTTACTATGGTTGTGCAGCCAGATCATGGTTCTTGGAGATGCAAATTGTGTGTGCAAATGTACTTAAAAATCTGGCTCTGGACACCTTATTCTTCAGATCTCACCGTTAAACATGTATGCCTTGTTTCCAGCCTGATTTTGTCTAGCTTCAACTTCCAGCCATTGGATCATGTTAGACCTTCCTCTGCTAGATTGAAGAGCCCATGACCAAATATTTGTTTCCCCTGTAGATATTTATAGACTGTGCACAAGTCACCCCTTAGCCTTCTCTTTGTTAAGCTAAATAGATGGAGCTTCTTGAGTCTATCACTCTAAGGCAGGTTTTCTAATGTTTTAATAATTCCTGTGGCTCTTCTCTTCTAAACCCTCTCCAGTTTATCAACCTCCTTCTTGAATGGTGGGCACCAGAACTGGACTCAGGAATCCAGCAGCAGTCACACCAGTGCCAAACACAGAGGTCAAATACCGCTCTTCTCCTCCTTGAGATTCCTGTTTATGCACCCAAGGATTGAATTAGCTCTTTTGGCCACAGCGGCACAGTGGGAGCTCACAGTCAGCGGATTATTCACAACCTCCAAATCTTTTTCAGAGTCCCTGCCCCATCCTGTATATAGGGTCCATGCTCTTTGTTCCTAGGTGTGTACATTTACATTTATTAACCGTTCTGCCAGCGCTGAAATCCATTGGAGAGAGCAGTAGCCATGCAAGGATGGAACTTGAATATCTCCCAGGGTGGGAGCCCAGACTAAATGTTAATGGAATCTCCTCATGTTTAGCAGGTCAAGTCCACCTTTGGTGCATACCTGAGGTCTGCATTGTGCTTTCCAACCTGTTGAATGGAAGGGGATCTATTTACCTGCTGTGCACCGGCATTGAATGCATCCAGGAACTCCCCTATGGTGTGGGAGTTCAGAGAGCCGAAGACCTTGCCCGCTTTGTCACTATCCCGCAGAATGTCACTTGCCAGCACGTAAGACGCTAGTTGCTCTGGGCTGAGACCTGCTACTGCATCGACCTAGGAAACCAAATGCAAAAACCATTGGCTGGTTCTTTTGCAGCAAAACGTGTGCCAGCAGCCAAAAGGAAAACCAAGCCCCTGGCAAGAGAACTCAGCCCGTGCCTCTGGCTTCAGGGATACTTACAGCACTGAAGTCTGCATTGATGCCAATCAGATCTCCATAACTGGCCAAAGTGCTGAAGGAGCCCAAGTTCACCTGTAGCCAGCCCAAGCTTCCCCGGGTATTCTCAGTGCACGGAGCACCTTTAAATAAAACATAGAGTGGGGAAGTGCTGCGTGATCAAGGGTCAGAGCCCCAGCTAGACTCAGACAACATAGCTCCATTGAGATGATTGTCGCTCTGCCGATCTACAGCAGTGTGCATACAAAGTGATATCTGCAAAGCGAAGGGATGCTGACATTGCAGAGCATGCTCGGAACAAGGAAACTGGGAGTCATTTTTCACTGAACACCGGTTGAATTACTTGCAAATAGTTCATATGACAAATGTTTTCTGTCAGTTGATTTGCCAGTGCAGTACACGCACGATGATCTGAACAGCAGGGGGGACGTGGATTTTAGTCGGGTAATTAGGAATTTGGATAATCGAATGGGCGGGAGCCAATCAGCAGCAGGGTGACTTCCTAAGGTTCAAGGCCTCGTCGTTCTGTTCCTCCTCGCAATCCTGGCTAGGGGTCTCTGCTCTGTTATCCAGACCTCCACATTATCTAGATCCCTTCCTTGTCCCCCAGCATAAACTACATGGGGGGGAAAGGAAGGAATTTGGATAATGCAGAGGTTTGGATAATAGAGTTTTGGATAAATGAGACTGTACTAAATATGGTTCCTTTGTTTGTTCAGCCCTGTAGAGCATCAAATAACATTCAGTAAATACATGGCTTAGTTTGTCTGTAGTCAATTTCTTCAAAGGGAGTAAGGCACTAACCTAGTTAGGCAGTTCTGAAAATTCCACTTGATTCCTATCTACATCTCCAGGCACCTAAATACCTTTAAAAATCTCAGCCTGGGGGACTGATTGCCCCATGTGTAGAATGGGAATAAAACCACTGCCTTGCTGCTCGGGAGTGCTGTGAGGATACACACACTAACAATTGCAAGGTGCTGAAATACCATGGTAACAGGGGCCACACAAGTCCCTAAGATAGATGGGCCAGAACCTGAGCTGGTAAATTACCATCACTCCCTTGCAAACGGAAGTGCATTGGTTTACACCAGAGGAGGGTCTGCCCTGACACCTGTGGGAATAACAACAAACGGGTCTCTTCCAGCCCAGTTCTCTGGGATTCTGGGGATGCTGTAGCCTGATCACATCCAAACAAGCAGGTCAGTTTACCTCTGATGGTTTTTAAAGAAGGCAATTCTCCATGGTATTCATGGCATCAGACTGCCCTTTTCCTACAGTTTATAGAAAACTAGGAGAGTAACAGCATGTAGAAGTTTGTAAGAAACTTTAAACATACCCCCTTGAGAGGCCTTGGCGGTAAGGTAGTCTTTTGCAAAGTTGTAAACATCTTGTTGGCTGGCTGGCGACATGTCTTGGAAGCTCCTGTCTAGGCCAGCCATGCTGTGGGAAAAGAAACGGAGGGAGGAGGAGGGGAATATTTGATATATTAGATAAAATCTCACTGCAGCTCCTTGCCACGTGCCATTAAAGTCACTGATAGCTTTGTAAAATGGTCCGGGAGGATGAGTCTGCAGTGGCTCAATGTGCAGTCTGCTACCTGCATTCTACAGTCTGTGCAAAACCTCCTTCTTTTTGCAGGGGAATTGGTGAATTTGTTCCTCTAGAGTAGTGGTTTTCAAAATGTTTAGGCTGCATGCCCGTTTAGAAATAATGTACGGTAATCTACCGAGAACCCCCATTTGAGATAGAGCCATAATATACCTACAATTAGATTGCCAAGTCTTCCTAAATAAAGTGTGTGGTCAGCCATTACAGATTTTTCTCATATGCCCCCTGACATCTCTAGGAGTAACATACTCCAGTTTGAAAAGCACTACTCGAGAGAGATGCTACACACAGCGTCACCAGGCTGAATGCTCACTCGGCTGAGTCACAAAGCTCCCCCAGTCATGAGAGTGAAAACATCAAATATGGGCTGCCACGATGGGGGAAAAAAGAGAGAAATGGAACTAACGTCTCATTTGTCTCTGTCCCACATCAAACCAGTAACTTACACCTCCGTCCGCATTGCAATGCGCTCAAATTCCCCTGCTCAAGCAGGAGCAAACAGACAAGCAGAAGGTCTCTTCCTGAGCCAAACATTGAAGCAAAAGGCTCATCTGCATTTTCCGCAGCTGATATGCCAGAGGTCTCGCTAACAGCTTTCAGTGCTGTGCATCCTGGGTAAAATAAATCTAGGCAGCGGAATGCTCACATGATTTGGTAAACGCCGCACGGTATCTTCTTTGGGATGGTTGCCAGGGCAGAGGCGTTTATGCTGGCAAGCCATAGCCCCAGCTTGTTCTGGAACCAGTCCTTATACTGGAAGATGCTGAAAGTGGTGAACTGGCCTCGGACTTTGGAGAAGATGGCGTTGAACATGGCATCTCGCACTTGCGTGTTTGCCAGGGACATGAGACCCTGCTGCAGAACAAAGACAACAAAACACAAAGCAGGGTTGTTACAATGTACAATCAGACAGGAAGAGCTGCTGACCGACTCCTACTGTGCAATACATGGATGTCCGGGGGTAATAAAACATGCCAACTAAAAGTGTTCATGGAAGTTCAGGAGGATCCAGTATAAATTAAAATCCTCCCTGCAACTAATACAGTGTCTTCTGCAGCAATATGTAATTTCCGCTACTCAGAATGAACAAGGCTGTTAAAGATTCAAATGCAGCTTGTTTCCTGGATGCAGCATGACAAAACCTTACACAAAATGAAATGTCCTAATTTAATATACAGCTCAGCTAGAGCGTGCTCTCATTTTTAGCTCTGGCCTGCAAGGTTGGACCATAACTTGAGTTCAGTAGTACAGTTTATGATGTAGTAGTGGTACAGAGTTTATGCAATCCTTGTCTGGCTTTGCTATTCCTTGTCTGGCTTTGCTATTCCTTGTCTGGCTTTGCTATTCCTTGTCTGGCTTTGCTATTCCTTGTCCGGCTTTGCTATTCCTTGTCTGGCTTTGCTATTTAGGAATGGTAGCCAGCCCCTATGGGAGAGGGTTTGACTGGGAAGGGAACCAGGCTGTTTGAAGATACTCACGAAACCAGCCATCCCAGTAAAGAAGAGAAGGCTGATCTGTCACTGAGCCCTGTCCTGCGGTGTGCGCTTTGCTATCTAGAAATTATCAATCCGTAAGGAATCACGTTCACCTCGACGTATCAATACATTACCTGGGAAGCAATGTCCACAAACTCCATCACAAAGGCAACAACATCGCCAACCGGCCTGCTCTGCAGGGACTCCAGGAGGCTCTCAGCCATGCCAATATCATCCAGGACATCGGTGCCAAAGAAGACATGAGCCAATTGAGTTGAAGTGAGATTATCTCTTACATCAAACTGCGAAGACAAGGGGAAAGATTTACAGGTGAGGCCGCGGCATTGCTAGAGAACATCAGGCCAGTCCTGTTGCTCCAGGGTGTTACTGAAGAAGATAATGTAGCGACCGATATGCCCTCAGTCACGTTGACTGATGCTTTCCTCCACAAGCAGTCCTGTATTTTACAAGGAGACCACTCACTGAGTAAGCTATTAAACATTAGCTAGAGGGCCAGAATCCAGCCCCTTAGCCAGCAGAATGAAATTCAGACTCACCCCATTGAAAGTTGCCATAAGTTTGGTGAAATCTTCATAGCGAGCGTTGGCTGCAAATGCCCCAAAGTTATTCCGTAGCCAATCCAGGGTTACCTCATTGCCCAAAGCACAGGCAGAACCTGCAATCCCAAAAGTGGCATGAGATGCCAATTAATTAAAATAGAATTCCCCCTTCCCCCTCCCCCTTAACTTAGTTCAGGCTCTGATGATTAATGGATAACTATGATATCCAAAAAGGGACCCAAAAATTACAGGATGCTGGGACCGATTCTCCCATCACTTACACCAATTAAAACCACTGCGCCTCCACTGATCTCCTAATTTACATCATTGTGAGAGGAGAATCAGGCCCATTGTTATTCCTTTCCTCCATCCTGAAAGAAGCGGTGTTTCCAAAGATATTTTCTCACAGCTAACACCAAACTAGCTAACACCCCCTTTACTTTTTGTCACATAGTATACCCATGATATGCAGTACTAAAGAAGGTGCTACTGTTCTTGTAGAAAAATCTCTAATGCATGCTAAAATTCCATCAAGAAAGAGTTAATGAACCCCTTCTTGTGTAGCAACATCATTAAGCTAGTAAATGAGAAAATAATTAGTTTTATGTCCAAATTACCTGTTGAGTTGTGCTGATTCTCAAGAAAGGTAAATAAAGCATTGTAGACACCCTGTTGATTCAACGATGACATAGAAGGATACACCTGATTGAGTGCGGCTACCCTGAGGAATGGAATCACATGACAAAACATTTCATTTTCATCTTTGAATATGCACCAATATTATCATTGATATGAATCATAACTTAGGTGGGGAATAACTCCGGGGGAAAATAGACAGCGATACAAAGGGCAGATAGCCACACTGTGCTTTGAAAATAAAATGGTACTTTGTGTGTCTATACAGCCTCCTCCACGGAGGATCTCAAAGCACTTTGCAAATATTAGTTAAGCCTCACAATAGCCAGTGAAGTAAGTAAATATCCTCACTCTAAAGCTGGAGAAACTTCAGCACAGAGAGGTGGAATGCTCAAAAGGAGTCAAACTGCTAACTTCTCTTTGGGCTCCTGAACGTCCATTGAAATCAATGATAGTTAGGCGCTTTCCAGGACACCACCCTAACCTGAGAGTACACAAAGCTAGGAACAGTAGCCAGATCTCGTGGTACCCTGTCTTGTGCTTTGTCCTTTGCCAACACTAATTTTACAGGGACTGTGGCCATGTCTCAGAAACATACTTTTCTTCTGAATATGAGATCTAAACTCATTTCTATATAGTGCCAAATTAGAGAATTTAGTGATGGAAGAAGCACTCTCTCTCTCTCTCTCTTTCTCTCTCTCATTTAGCAGAGACAAGCCCAAACAAAAATCCCAGCTCTAAACCTCACCAAAACTGGGGAGTTCAGCCCTAGGCCTGAATTTGTGTCTTGTGCCTACCCACCACTAATGTTTCTCTTCCTGCCATCCTTTTGGGTCAATGCAGGATCGTTCCTTGCAATGTGTCCTCCATTGCTTTGAACCATCTAATTTTAACTCTCTCTATAATGATCTTTTACCTTTGCCCGCTGGAGTTTATTCCACAGCCTAATTCATTTTATTGAGATGAAATTTCCCCCTGATATCCTCCTTTGCTTTGCTGTTAGTTGCCCCATTGTATAAGAAGGTGAAATCAGTTAAGTTTAAGACCATTTTATAAATTAATCTGTACTGTATTCTCAGATTATAAGCGAACAATTGAAATCCTAATCTTATTTAAAATTTGACCTTTAAGAATCAAGGATCCATCCTTGGATGTTTGTGTGATAATGTACTTTATAAATAAAACTATATTGTTCAAATTGTGTTCAAGGAAATACAGCCCTGTAGCTTCCTTTTGTGCTTCCATTTAAACGTCTTCTTACTTTGTACAGAGCAAAGAATACACTTTTGTCTGTATACAGGTACTCACATAGCTCTGAAACTATCACAGCCAGGAATGTGAGTCAGGAATAGCTTAATCTCCATCTCGCCGGCACTTGGCAGCAGTAGCTCTAGTCTTGTGAATAAATGAGTCCAGTCGTCAGGCCTGAAAGCCGAATAGCCTGACTTGAGCTCATTCACAAACTGAGTGAGCATATTTTCCCTCACTGCTTCATTTTTAATGGTGGGTATCATCAGCTGAAAAGAAAAATGACCCAGCATGTAGAATTAAAAGTTGGGGATAAAGATCATCATCCCAGTTGCAAAGCCTCACATGGCTACGTTCTGTGAAAGGAACCTGCATGCGTCCCAACGAGCCAAACATGCACTATAGACCTGTACCGCGAACTATGTTGCATACTGGGGCCATCGACAAAGGAAAGAGAGCAGAGCCTCTGACTGCATCATTCCTGCATGCATTGCTTTCCATTAATGACACCTAACCTGCCTCTAATAGTTAGAATTTGACATTAACAATCCATATACTACATTGTTAAATACCTAGGCAGACAGATGATGTTAGCTCAGCAGGCGGTTGCCATTTTAAAAGCATTTCCAGCTCTCATTGGCTTCAGTGAGAGTTTGTGGGTGCTCAGATACCTGAGTTTATCTAAGGGACTATAGAATTAGGCCCCTAACTTCAGACACCAACATTTTAATATTTTTGCCCATGTTTCTACACTGAAAAGTTATAAATTCTGCTTTTTGTTGTTGTTAATATTTTGAGCTAATCACTCAGCCACCCCAGGGGTAGGTGGTCAGAACAACCTCGCCGGAGCGTTGGGATACTCAGATGTGTTGTTCTTTTTGAACATGTGAATTTCAGGGGCATCACTATGATGAATGTTTGAATTCATACCCGTCGGGCCTCTATGTTGAATTGGTCTAAGTACTGGTAGATCTCTTCAGCTGGTTTGTTCTGTAATCTTGCGAGGACCTGACACATCACTTCCTCCTCATTAATGGCATCTGATTCAAGAGTAAAGGATGCAAGTTGGGATGAGGCCAGTTTGTCCAACATTGCCATCTAGGGAAAAGAGCACAAATCAGGTGGGAGCTTTCCTAAGCATGCAGTAATAATCGGTGGGTGGGCCATTAAGCCAAAAGGCCCAAGGGATTTAGACACCCGATCCCATTAAACCTAACGGCATCCAAATTCCCCTCAGTAGTTTTTTGAAACTCTTTGTCGAAATGTAACTGAAAATGACCCCTCCAGAGTCAGAACAATGAAATCATCAGCCCCTGTGTTGTTAGATGGGGTGTTTTATTATTTATGATGATCATTATTGATGTGCAAAATATGGCTGGTCTACGCTTTACAAACCGTAACTAAATCTCGCCACCCCCCCTGCAAAGTCAATAAGGAATGTCTAGCTATAAACAAACAGAGGATTGTTTTACCCCTCACTGAACTGGAGTCACTTCTGGGGTGAGATGCAATAGCTGTTTAACAGTGCACAGCCACCCTATACAACCGTTTAGGACAGGAAGTGAAAAAAATGTATTGGAATGAAACGGCCAGGACCAGCTAGCTGACCAGGGAAATGATCCAAACCCATAACTGGCAATTTGAAAAAGGAAATGCACGGTTGTGGATGACTTGACTATGGGCCTGCTGACCAACGTGAAGTAGAGGAGATATGACCTAGGTGGAAGTTCCTCCATCCTCTCCAGGTTATCCCTGCAATTGCCACTGGCGATAGTAGGCCAGGCATTGAAGCTAGAGCCCCCTCCTCTTCAAAGGAAGTGACCCCGGGTTTTCCATGGTGCACGGAGCACATGGGTCCCTGTTAACACTGAAAAAGTAACAGGCATTTTAGGGTGAAACACAAATAACTCCATTGCTGCTGTTAGGTTATCAGAAATATAATACTCACGCCATTAAAATGTTGGTTCCAAGTGAGTAAATCCTGATACTCGGCATATTTGCTAAAGTTTCCAAGATTTACATCCAGCCAGTTTTGAATACTTTGGGGCGGACTCCCACATGCAATACCTGGAGAGACAGAGGAACCCTGAATGTTGCGAAAGAAGTGTAATCCCTATTACTATGATCCTAATTCTTCTCTCACTAATGCAAATCCAGAGTGACTCTAGTGTGAGCAACAGAGTTCTGCATTCACACTGTCACAGAAACCAATGGTGGTGGTAGTAGTAGTATTGATTTGTATTGTTGCAGTAACTAGAGGTCTTGGTCAGATCAGGGTCCCATTGTGCAAGGTGCCGTACAAACACATAGTAAAAGACGGAGCTTACACTCTGGATTTGGCCCCATATGTCTGTAGCAATCTACAACAGCCTTGTTTTGTTGCTGGCAGAGATTAAAGCCCATCAATGGGCCATCATGCCCTGTAAAACCCAGGAGAAATTGCCAACCTTCCATCAGCCGAAGGAAAAGGTTACAGCAGGTGTGTAAGAATCAGAAGGCATAAAACAAGCTTCGGTTTCCTTTAGTGTCAACCCAAAAGGATCATGAGCACTTTTGCTGTCTTCCAAGCCCACCCTGTCCTGGCCGGCTTTCAAAGAACATTTCATTCGTTAAGGATCTCATCATTGCCAATTACCTGACTTGACTTTTGAGGTTAGGAAAGCTCTGCAGAATCCAAACACACTCGGGGCGTTTCCTGCAGGTATGCTGGCGTAGATGTTATTGAAACCCTTCAACCTGTGTGAGAGGAGAAGGAAAAACGCACCGGAAATGTAAAATACTATCCCAGAGGCCATGGTCAGGTGTATTCTCATGTGGCACCTGGAAGAATGCCAGTGCTTGCTTTTCTGGAGCATCTTTCATCCAAGGCATTCAAAGCATGTTATAAACGCCCATTTGAGAGACTCATGACCCCTTTGTGAGCTACGGAGGGATCAGCCCCTTTTCACAAGACATCAGCAATGGAATCAAGGGTAGCACCCAGGAGTGTTGGCTCCCCAAGCTCCCACACTCAACACTGGAAGTATTCCCTCTTAGGGGAGGTCCACATTCGAACTGTGAGGTGTGGTTCCCAGCTCACACATTAGCTGTACTCAAGCTAGTGCCTATAAATAGCAGTGCATGGTGGCAGGGGCAACGGCTCAGACTAGCCACCGGAGCACATAGCCGGGGAGTCAGGCTGGAATGTACTTGGGGGTAGCTAGGCCAAGCAGCTGCCCATGCCCCTGGGAAATCACTGCCATTTGTAGGTGCTACCTCAGTCACAGCTAGTGCAGCTACATCTACGTGAGCTAGGAATGCCACCTTAGAAGGAATTTTTACCAAAGCTAAGCTCAGAGCTCAGGACACTCAGCATTTCTCCGGTACATGGTCAGCAGAGCAGGCCAGGAAACAGACTTTCCATTCCCTGGGAAATTCCAACCTTTGGAAATTTCCTTTCTTCATGAACTGAGATGAAACGTCCACATTTATTGTGAGATGAAAATCTGAAATATTTAATTTTGGCATCATCGAGACAGCCTTTATTGAAACAGTGAGTTTTGACTTTATCGCTTTGACATCTATTCTATATTAGTTGGTTAATTAACATAAACGTCTCCATGACATTTTTCAACCTTCGCAAAATGAAATGTTTGGACCTTATCAGAACTAAAGATTTTCAGTAATAGCCTATGAAAAAAATTAACAAAACTGATATGTTACGCAAAAATTCCAATTTTGTTGAATAAGCATTTTTGGATGGGCAAACCGTTCCGTCAGAAAATTGTCAACCAACTCTTCTTATTATTGTGAAACCTGTACAGGAGACTATCCTTATCAGGCAACTTCTTGACTTAAGAAATAGTCCCAAGATATCTCAAAAATCTTACAGATCACCATTCTACTCCACCTTCATTAGAAGGCCACCTCTACTAAGCATATGGTTTTGTCGGTTTCTGGGGTGCTTGCTTAAGGCAAGATGTATTGAATTATTAAGTCAGCTCTGGTTAAATCAAAAGCTTTGAGGGCCTCAGTGAATTTCCACACCGACATGGTCTAAAACTCCAAAACGATGGAGTTTCATTGTGTTGTTTTCATTTTCAATGGGAACTCTTGTAACAAATAAAATGCAGCCATGGAAATTCTACCTGGCATATGAGGAGAAGCTCATCAGTAAACAGAAATGGACAATTATGACTAGCAGCATGTAGGGTGGAAGACTCACATTTGCTGGTAAGAGTCACATGATATAGAGACTGGGATCTCTGCCATGATTGTCTCATTCACCGTATGCAGCACGTTTTGCAAAGCAGCTTGGAACCAATAGGCAAAGTCGCTGGCTTTGAAGTTTGGAAAGTCGGCTGCAATTTTTTGGAAGGCGGTGCTTAAAATGAGCTGTGCCTGGTCGCTGCTCTGAAGCTCTGCCTGCAAAACAAGAATGCCTTTCATTCCTCATGCCTTACAGGTCTCATTTAGAGGCAGTAGCTTAATTCTTGCATGGACTAAAACATTAATCTGGATTGTTTCAGGTATCATGTCTTGGGCATGGGCAGTAAACAGTAGGCCTAAGGTGGGGCAAATGGGAATGGGGATCAAATAAAGGACACAAAGGAGGAGAGCTTGAAAATGGTGCAGAATATTTTCCCATGAAAAGATCGATTAGCAGATTTTTTGCATGTGCTCTCCCTGACCCATACTGAACTCTCTCCCACTGGTGCCCTGATGCAGCTGAACACAAGACCCGACGAGAAGAAACATGTTACTGGCTAGGAGGAACTTCTAAAGATTACTGCAATGCCGAGACTTGAAGGAAGAGCCCTCAAGGGATCAATCTTATGGTCCTTATTCAGACAAATCTCCTATTGCTATCTGAGGAAATCAGGATGGGCCTCTCTTATCTGTAGTCAGGGTTTCCTGTTCTGACATCAAACACTCTCAACAGAGCTGAAAGATCTTCTCCAGTAATACTGCAATGGTGGAGGAAGTGAGGGCTAGCGGCCGTCGTGACTGGGTGCAAAGGGCTTCAGAGTAGGGCAAGGAATGATTACCGAAGCAACGGCATTCAGGGCGTCAAAGAATTTAGCAAGGTCTGGTGCAGTGTTCAGGTTGTTCATGATCTCAGTGACAACAGCCTCATTGGCCAAGGCTCCTTTTGCCGTTGTTAACTGGGCCAGCTGTTCCGGCGACAACTCTGACACAGCCGACAGCTAAAAAGAAACACAAACATGCCTGTATATTTAAGAACATAAGAATGACCATGCTGGGTCCGATCTCCAGCGTCCTGTCTAGCCCAGTGTCCTGTCTTCTGACACTTGCCGATGCCAGGCGTTTCAGAGGCAATGAACAGAACAGGGCAATCACTGAGTGATCCATCCCCTGTTGTCAAGTCCCATCACCTGGCAACCACAGGCTTAGGGACACCCAGAGCATGGGGTGGCATCCCAAACCCATCTTGTCTATTAGCCACTGAGGGACCTAACCCTAACCCTAACCCTAATCCTTTTTAAATCCAGTTTAGTTTTGGCTAATAAATGAGTATTAAAGCTTGCATCTAGCTCTATTATATTTCCACAGAGACAAACAAGACTGCGAGGCAGCAATCTTAAATATGTGACCTACCTCATCAAAATTGGGATTGAGTGAGGAAAACTCCTCCATCTTGGCATAGGCCCTGAAATGTCCATAGTTGTTGATTATCCATAGGCTGCTGTTTGCATCTGGGGAACATGTGCCACCTAAAACATGATAAAGCTCTTTGTCCAGTAATTCCACTCAGCAATTTACCAAAGTGGCAGTTAGTTTGGAAACAGACTCTTTCAAGACAAACATCAGAGGTTCATTTCATTAGGAGGTTTGCCTGAGTAAGAACTGCAGTTTCAGAACCTCAGTTTCTATCTGTCTTGTGGGTTTATGCTGCTGCCCATCACCAGAGCAAATGAACGCCTTCCATATAAACTTGACTGCAATAGCAAAGTTCTTAATGGACTTCATGGCGTCTCTGGTATGCCTCCCTCCTCAGGGGAAAATCTTTGCATGACATAGTGTTTTCAATTGGGGGAGACCACGCAGCCTGGAAGGTATGTGCCAAGCACAAAGTTTGAATTTCTACAGTAGAGAAAAAGAGAACGTTTTACCCTGTGGCATAAAACCTTGTTGGGCGTTTACCTTGGGTGTTATGGTAAGTCTCTAGAAATCTGAATATTCTGTCATGGATGGCTTTTCTCTGCTCATCTGTGTAATGATTATACACCTTGTCCAGTGCTTGCACCCTGAATCAAACACATCAAAGAAGAAGATAAATGGAATATGGTCCCAACATTATTAGCACAGAATTCTTTCCCTGAAGAAGAAGCAAAACAGCTGCATAGAAAACTTTTTCATACTGAAATATTTGGAGAAAATTCAGCTACCTCTAAACACAGAGATCAGTCAGGCATTTCAGTCTCCAAATGACATTCTTGGCAAGATGTTCCATCTTGCATGAGTTCATTGCCAAATGTTTTGCACAAAACGTCTCACTTTCTGGAGTGAGATCGCAGCATCGGCCAAAGCTGATTGGCCAGTGATGAAGCTCCTTTTTAAAGGTGAACTCTACCACGGAGTGTCCTGTATACCACGAGGCTGACAGGATCTCCAAGCACTAAGTACGTTGATCTGACGTGGGTCGCCCGTTTCAATATCAACTCTTCTTAATTATAAAGCACACTCCTTATCTATCAATGCTAGGTACTCATATGGCCCCCATTACCAGAATAAGGGAATACTTCAAAAGCTTTATTGTATTTATTCTCAAAAGGTCTCTGTGACGTGTGGACATCCCCATTCTATATAAGGCACAGAAGGGCTTGCCCTGGGTCACATAGCAAGGCTGTGGAGGAGTAGGGTATTGAATACCCATCTCCTGAGTCCCATGCTAGCATGCTAACACCACTGTATGATCTTCCCGCATCCTTCTACAGTGGAGTCCGAATGGCTCAGTGAGTTCAGGTAGGGGCCTTTCACTGGCACAAATCTACATCACAAAATTCACTGCACAAACATCTCCTGCATAAACGTTCAAGATTGTGAAGTGCTCAGATGCCAAGGTGATGCTAAGCATTGTATATAGAAATATCCAAATTCTCTAGAGAGCAAAGGAGTCATTACGTGGGAAGAGAGAGATGCCACTCAAGACTCACAGATTTTGATGAGACTGGCAGTCGATATCCAAGGGGAGGCGCTGTAGGTACTGGGCATTTATAGCCGGCAGGAATAGCTGGAGCTGTGAGCCAAACCAGAAGGCGTAGTCGTCCGCCGTGAAGGTGCTGAATTGGAATGACTTGAATATAGTCTCGAAGGCTAAGTCACGAATCCAGGGATTGGGTAGGACAACGAGATGCTTCTACAACAGAGCCAACATATGATAAGGAGCACTTATGGCTTTTGCAATTACCCTAATGATTGCTTCAAGCAAAATAAATGAGATTTAAATATAGGAGAGAGATTTTTCTATGTAGGGTGCAGAAGGCAAGAAAACCACTGTGTTTTAGTATGGAATCCACAATTGTTTAAGATAATGTAATCCTGGGATGAATACCGTCTTTGAATGGTGTTCTTATTTAAGTTTTTCAGCTAAAAAAGAATTGTTTTGTTAGTTCCCTCTATCATAATTATATTTAGAGTTGTATGTGATTCTTCTTCTGCCGAGGTAAATTCCCAGATGAGTCCAGCAAATCAAAGTACAAAATAATATCCCAAAGAAGAAAGAAACATTAAGATTTAAAGATTTTTGAAGAACATTCGAAAGCGAGAATAAATAACCTTACTGAAATGGTAGGCTATATACAGTAGAGCCTGTAAACAGGTGTATGTAGTTGTACAGAAAAGTAAACTGCTGCATACATCATTTTTTCCCTAGTCTGGATATGTCTCTTCACCCTGCCCCCCAACCCTGCAGTTCCTATAACAATAGTCTAGGACACTGCAATTAAACTATTGTAAGGGTGAGAGTTTGGGTCCATTTTAAGTGCTGGGATTTATAATTAGAAACCACCCCTCTAGGGTAGGAGCACTTCCCATACCAGTTCTGCCACAGAATTAAATTCCATTATGAATTCGGTCATTTCAGCAGAGGTGCGTGTTTCCATTTCCACCAGGATCTGGACAGCAGAGCGTTCATCCTTAACGGCATTCGTCACCACCATCATCTCCCCCATTTGTCTGGCAGAAAGCTGGTCCAGAACATCATACTGATGGAGGAAGAACATAGTCTTAGATGCTGTTGGTTTGTCCGTTACGTCTTACAGCCAGAACAGCTGCTTTCCGTGCACCACATAGTCCACGATGCTACCTCTGCTAGTGACTGAAGATGCTTTAGAAGAAGACATAAAGCCACCAAAATGTACTCCTTTTGCAATACTATACCAAGGCAGACTTTTGTCTTAACCATCCCAGTTGGTGGTCAGTTTGTGTCCAGCCACTTGAGGCTGAGAAGTATCACACCAGTTATTCTAGCTAACTGGTATAATAGCCGATTATATTCATATAATTAACTTTTTAAAAGAAAGCTCATTATGCTATTTTCCCCATAATATGATGTGGCAGTGAGTTCCAGGGGTTAGCACGGTGCACTAGACATGAATGTACTAAGCACCAGAGTGTACAAGATATATAGGAGAATCCTTAATTGCATTTCAGAATAAAAAATGCAACTAATCTTGCAGACTTTTATTGCCACAAAACTCCATTGGGAATAATTATGGATGAGCATAACAGCATTTGGAGGTTCAGTCTAGAAAATCATCCAAAACTTTGAAGCTTTTTCTGTGTATTTTGGATATAGAAACCTCCTAAGTATCTATTCGTTCATGATATTTCCAGCCATTCCTGCCCATAAATGAGATTTAAATATAGAAGAGAGATTTTTCTATGTGGGGTGCAGAAGGCAAGAAAACCACTGTGTTTTAGTATGGAATCCACAATTGTTTAAGATAATGTAATCCTGGGATGAATACCGTCTTTGAATGGTGTTCTTATGTAAGTTTTTCAGCTAAAAAAAGAATCATTTTGTCTGTTCCCTCTATCATAATTATATTTAGAGTTGTATGTGATTCTTCTTCTGCTGAGGTAAATTCCCAGAAAGTCAGAAACACCATGCAAATAGCTTAACTCATGTTTTTCTGATTCCAGAGCAAACTCTGTTGACTCACTGAAAATGTTTGGATTTGGGTACCTCAACTAGGTCACATGGCCCTCTTTGGTACACTAAGATTGTTATTTTTCTTTTTCCAGACCCCTTCCATAGACTTACCCCATTAAAGTCCTTGTAAAAGGTGAGGAGTTGGGTATAGTTAGCAAAATGTTTGAATCGATAGAAGATGAGCTGCAGGAAACTTTGGCTGCTGCTGTATGATCCAGGAAATACTGTCTCTGGGAAAGCACCATGGAATTAAGAAAAGACAAAGAGAAATAGTGAAAAGACACAATCCACAGCAGTGGCTCTCAACCTTTTTTGGTCACTGACCCACATGGCTGAAAACTTGTCCTGTGTGACCCGCTATAGGGCAGGAGAGGATTGTAGGATTTGAGTCACAGGAAGAAACAGTGGGAGAATTTTGGTTGCTGTGGGATGGTGATAGTGCGGGGATGCTGGGGCTGTGCTTGAGGATGGGGGAGGATACCAGTAAGCAGGGGGGTGAGACTGACAGGGGCTGTTGCCTGCTGAGTAGGAGGCTGGTGGGAGTGCTGGGTGGGGTATGGCCATTAGGAATGGAACCATACACCCATGTGTTCCGGAATCAAGACAATATGAGATATTTTAGACATGGAGCAAAACACAGACATACAAAACCTAATGATCATAATGCACCTGGCCACTTCCCCTGCACTGTGCACTGAGGTTAGGGAGGAATTCCTTTCCGACCCAAGCAAGTGACAAAAGATTGGGAGAGCTTTTAAGCATTGTGTTGTCACAAAAGGTTTCTACAGAAGATTTTTGTAGGGCATTGCCGCCGAATAGCAGACTGGTACCTGAAGCATTAAGTTGATGTTCCAGGATTCTTTGGATCAAATTATATATGTCGTGTGAAGTCTGTTGTGAAAACTTTGGGAAGATGTTGTCCAGGCTTCGGATACTGCAAGGGATCAAGAAATGAGAAACTATTGATCCTCATTCTAAGTATGTAATACACAGGGACTTTGCAAAGGGAAAAATAACTACATTCGGTAATGCCTTAGTTGCAACCAGTTCATCCATAGGCAAAGGACCTGAAAGATAAACTATCCAATCAGAGTGGTATGGTAGATCCACATTGGTGGGTATTTGCCCAGGGTGCAGGACAATGAAGAATCGGCCTTAGAAGCAGCCTAGATGTCAGTTAGATTGTAAACTGGTTAGGTCTTCCCATGATATGTACGTAGTGAACAATGGGGCCCTGATTCTTGAACTCATAACATCATAGAATATCAGGGTTGGAAGGGACCTCAGGAGGTCATCTAGTCCAACCCCCTGCTCAAAGCAGGACCAATCCCCAACTAAATCATCCCAGCCAGGGCTTTCTCAAGCCTGACCTTAAAAAACTCATACATTCAAAGGCCATAAGGGACCATCATGTAAGCAATTTGTGGGAAGGCCTATTTATTGTTATGATTGTACAGGCTGTAGAGCAACCATCTCCTGGTCATGACAGAGGCTTCTGGTGCTACTGCAATACACATTATATATCCTAATAACAATGATCGTCTAATATGGCCTCCTGCATGACAGAAGGCACAGGACCTTGATTGGGGGCTCTGCTGTAGGTGCTACTGGAATACAAATAGTCAGACAAATATAGAATAATCATAATAGGAATTCGGAATTTATGGGATTTATAAGCACTGGTGCATTTGATAAGCACCAAGTGTAATCAAAGTATTGTACTCCAACACCGAGCAGAAAACCAGCGGGGAAAGGAACATTATGGGAATGAATAGGAATGCCTAGAATGCTGTAGGTTTGTGCTGAGGAGTCGAAAACAGGAGTCTATCTGAAGATAGAGCGCTGTGGAAAAACACACACACACACACACTGCAGACCAGTGCTATCCAGCCACTTGAGAAGACATTAACTGTTTTCTTCCTTTTGTTTTCTCCCCTTTCCTTAAATCTCTTCCTGAATTTTTCTCATTCCATAGATAAAAGAATCTTTTTGTAATTCATTTGAAATGCCAACACTCAACCACCATTTGGAAAGTAAGTCCTGGATTTCAGCATGTGTAGCTTCCCTTTGAGTCCTGGTGACCTGGAATTTTCCCCAAGCAAGAGCCTACAATGAACCATGCTGATGCAGGGGCTACTTACATGGCAGTGTAGGATGGGAAGCTGACATCTACAGGTATTAACTGGAGCAGGTCTGCGTTCATACTAGGCAGGAGGAATTTTAGCTTCTCCTGGAACCAAGCCTCATAATCCAGGTCAGTGAACTTGTAAAAATGTTTAGACAGGTTGGTAAAAAGTGTTGTCAACATTTCTTGCCTCACTCCAGTGTTTTGCATGTCTGTGATGTTCTGCTGTGGGGAGGGGAGAGAAATGCCTGTTATGCATGTGATATTATTCTGAAAGAGAATACAGTTTTCTTCAATGAGGGTCTGAGCAGGTTGTTTACAAAGAAACATAAGCAAGGACTTTCAAGGGGCATAACTGAGTTAGGTGCTCAACTCTCATTGTCTTTCAGTTAGGTGCCTAAATCCCTTACACTTCAGTCATAGAAACTAGGCTGAAGCTTAGGTGGAAAAGATCTATTAGTCCCACTAATTGGATTTCTATTGTTATGTGCTTATTCCAGCCTAGCCTTAAATGATCATAGCCCTGGGACTTCCACTGCTTCCCTTGGGCAGACTATTCTAGTCCGAGATCTCACTGTCAGAAGATTTCTTTCCTCACTGAAAATTTCTGCTCCATTTTCCTTTGCTCTCTTGCAACCTCTTGGGCCACCCTCCTCAGAGTTTTCTTTGCAGTTAAAGCTGAATTATTCTGCTGAGTCTGGATCCGGTGTTATCTGCTGCGTCTAGACCCAGTGCTCCTTCTCGGAGACACATTCCAGTGCGGTCACCCCTGAGCCACAGGGAAAGACTAAGAGGTGAGGAGCAAATGGAGTGGAGACAGCTATGGAATGTCTCGTGTATGTTCCTTGTTCTCCACTAGAGAGGGCTAGGCACAACAGTTGTGAGGCGTAACATGATGCAAACACTGAGGTCTGAAGAGTGGGTAAACTTCTCCCCAGTCACTCCTGATAGAAGGGTGAACTGTGCCCCAGTCTGGTTTTAGCCTTGGGAATAAACAGGAGTTAAAGGGGATGCCATCTTATGGGATGGCTGCTTATCCTTGTATCAGAAAGAAGGTCAACTGCAAAGCAATCTGTACTGCCATCCTATAGATCGAAATCTATCTCCTCCATGATTTCCCGAGTCCTTGCCAGTTGCCATTCCAAATGAGGGGAGAAGCAATACTTGCACAGGGAATGAACACTAACAACCTCCCATAGATACAAAGAGCTGATAGAAGGGCTCTAGAAGGAGACGTCATCAGCCTTTCTTACTAGAGTAAGCATCACCAACATGAAGCTTGAGGGAAAAGGGGGAGGACATAGAAAAAGAGAGGGGAAAGATTCCTTCTCGGTGAGATCCTAAGTACCCGTGTAATAGCCAGGTTGAACTCTGTCAGGAATTCATCCATCTTCGGCAGTGCTATTTCAGAGTCTTTGCCCTCCAGACTTCTCAGGACCCGAATCATTGTGGTCACATTAAATAATGCATCTGAAGTCACAACATACTCCATCAGCTGGTTAACTCTCAGGGAACCCAAAAAGGCAGCCTAGGAAACATGAACACCAGCCATTAGTAGAGGAATGACTATTCTGTCTCTACTAAATCTGGCTGAGCTATCTGCGGCAAACAAGTTCTCCATTGAATTGATTCTGTTTTTCTCTTTTCAAATTGCCTGTGAATAGATTGCGGTTTCCAGAACTTTGTTCATTGTTCAGAATTATTCATCAGATCTTTGTGAGCTTGGGAAAGCTTGTGAACCATTCACTGATGATACCGTGATGAATATTAGATGGGTCACAATTCAGAATTAGAGCTGTTTTGACTGAATATCAAACACATGGTTGTCTGAGTGATGACAGTAAGACAGGTGTCCACGGGAGTACTCTTAATTACAAATTTTGAAGGTCTCTTTCTACCAACAGTCTGCAAAACCCACTGAAAATGTACTGTTTTGATGAACATATCTGCCCATAAACTGCTTTGTTTGAATTTTTGTGGAAAGTGAATACTAACCGGGTATGAATACAGCCACAGAAAACTTGGTTCAAAATTCAAAGACATGTTTGCAAATAATTTGCTCTGTTCTTCACACACATCTCTCTCTCTCTCTCTCTCTCTCTCACACACACACACACAGAGTGATGTAAATCCAGAGCAAGTACACTGAAATCAGTGGAGTTACTCCACTTTTACACCACTGTTACTGAGAGGAGAATTTGGCCATGGTGCTGCTGGATGATAAAAAAAAATTGGGATTCTTCCACAGTACGGTACAATTTATCTATAAACCCCAATTACACATAAATGCTGATCATGCAGCTCTTACATACAGGGTCAAAATTTTCATTGGTAGATTTCACTTCTTCTAGGGTTGCATCAAAGAAAAATGACCTCCAGGTGGTCTGTATCCATTCAGTGATGGACTCCACTGAATAGTCTAAAGGAAAAAACAGATACATTGACCCTCAGGGAATTATCCATTTCTTCCATCACAGTATGCACATTTTGTTTTAAAAATATATTTGTCCAAGAGAAATGGAAAACTCGATGCTTGGGTGGCAGAAAGAAAAATTGTTGCCCTAATTATTATTATTTATGGATTGATATACCATAGCAGTGTATGATTTATAGAGGGAAATAAGAAATTACAACTTAAGCAACTTACATTCTAAGTCAAACCAAAGTGCAACGAATAAGGCAACAAGGGGGTCACGGTGGGTGAGAACTTTCACAGTGGTATACCAAGGATATCCCTTATTTGTTTTTATATTCACTAGGAAATATTTGATTTAGTTTGAGTCATCCATCAGAGGTGCGCAGAAGGGATCTTGGTTTAATATATTGTTGGAAAGGTGGCACCTGTTACCTCCTTCCTGCTTCACTACAGTATGTTATCTTTGAGTCCGAGCCTAAATTGTTCTGACCCACAGGAGTGGAGCATGTTACCAGTGGAATCGTTCTCATAGCATAGGATGTTAACAGAGCCCACCAGAGTGCAAAGAATTCTCATCTCATCCAAGTCCATTACCTTTTAAGACTTTGAGGTGTTGCACAATCCAGAGTACGACGGCTCTCCTCGAGGATTCAGTCATGTGCTGATGAGCTCCATCAAACCCAGCAACGCTGTGTTGACAAGAGCAACAAACGTGGTGAAGGACACAGACGGACAAACCCTCCATCTATCTAGAACATCATTTGATTGAGGGCTGGGGTAAGAAAAGACCAATCTCATCTCCAAAATATAGTGCTTTGCTCCTTCGCCTGGGAGCTTCCCCCATGGACTCCCCAGACCTACTGCCTATGCTCAAGACCTAGCATGGAGCCCCTAGTATGCTGACATCACAATGCGGCAAGGCTATGGCATGATAGTCTGTCACAATGTAAATTTCATCACCTACTGACTCATGTTGCTCTGGGTGAAGGAGGTGGGGAGGGATAGCTCAGTGGTTTGAGCAGTAGCCTGCTAAACCCAGAGTTGTGAGCTCAGTCCTTGAGGGGACCATTTAGAGATATGGGGCAAAAATCTGTTGGATGGTTTAATTGGGGATTGGTCCTGCTTTGAGCAGGGGGTTGAACTAGATGATCTCCTGACGTCCCTTCCAACCCTGATAGTTTATGATCTAGGTTTGGCAGATTTTGTGGTCAGACCTGGATCCTCAACCCACATTCTCTGAGTTCAACCCCACCGATGGCTCTGTGCCTCTTCAGCCTCACATCCATCTAACCTGACTAATGATGTTAAGATATCAGCCAACCTCTGCTTAAAAGGCTGGGGGAAGCAGTTCTGCACTGCTGACAGAGTGATTAGCAATCACAGCACCAGACACAAGACTCACATTGCAACTAAGGAGTCATAGTCCTGTGGAACGACGAGGGAGAGGGCTGTGTTGTCGATGACGGGGCTCAGGAAGTGCAGCTCATTTTGGAACGTGACGTTCCAGTCAGCGGCGGTGTATGCCTCCATTCGCCCGGACATAAGGGTCAGGTAGTTCTGCAGGAGCAGCCCGGTGATGGTATCATCTGGGAGGACTGAGAGTTTACGCTGCAATAAATGAAAAATGCCTTGTGATTTACACACCCATGTTAGTGAAATCTGAATTAAAATCCTCTGGGTCGGAAGGGTGGTCTTTGTATACGTCTACACAGCACCTGGGAGTGTGCCTTCCCGCCTAGGCCGGCAGACGTGCACTAAGTCGATCAGAGCTAGCGCGCTGAAACTAGCAGTGTGAATATTGCAGCATGGGTTAGCCACCAGACTACAGCCTCGGAGTGTAGGTGGTCTTGTAGTCGATCACCTAGCTTGTGCCGCTACCGATACTGCAATCTCCACGCTGCTATTTTTAGCATACCAGCTCCAGCAGAGCTAGCACAAATCTGTCTGCTTGAACTGGGAGTATAAATGTACCTTTGACTTCTAATCTACAACCTCACTGAACTGTATAGTCCCTCTGCATCAGGTCAGGACTCATTTCACTATCTTCTATTCAGTCAATATCCAGGTGAAATGCCAGTGAATTATATTCTGTGCATTGCATTTTATTTGTCATTGAAAGGACCTGATGCGAACTGGATTTTGGAAGCCTGCTGATTGAAATAATAGAGCTATAAAGATTTAGTATTTGCTAGGATATCACCCCCCTTGCAATATGTTGGGATGGGAAATAACTGCAGCAAGGTAGATATCAAAGAACAAAGTGTACCGTGATAGCAGCCTCGGTGAATTTCACCAGAATAAGCTGCACATCCTCGGGTTTGCTGTGTTGGAAGAACTGAATGAGCTGGGCAGCGAGGTCCATTCTGGTCAGCGTGTCAGAGTGTACTACCATGTCTCCGATCTGAGTGGGAGTCAGGATGTCCAAAACTGTATACTGGAAAAAGACAAAAGACGTGGAAGCTTATTAATGCAAATCCAAACGCTTTCGTTTCGGTGCTTTAAGGCCTGTCCTCTCCTGAATACACGAGGATGGTGGAAACACATGAAAAGACTTACTGCATCAAAAGGATGGTGGAAGAATGAAATCAACTGAGTGTAAGATGCTTCCATGGAGAATTTTCCAAAGTATTCTAATAGCCACTCTCTAGTGGGAGCCTCGGTGTAGCAGACAGGACCTGCATTGAGAATACAGAAACATGCATAGCAGGAGAGAGATGAATGGAATGGTGAATGTTAATTCACATCACAGACATTGCTTCACAGAGTTACAGTGAGTGATGCTTTGTCACTGGTCACTGGTTTGAATGAAGATGACTTCACTAAAAATCACCCTAGGACCCTGATCACTGTCCCATTGAAGTCAGTGGATAGATGTGAGGTCATTGATTGAAATAGGCTGTAAGTGAGATACTCCACTAATGTGTTTGATTTTGATTCTGTGAATGGGAACGTTGCGAACTCTGTTCAGACTAGTCAGTAGCTAGCTGGTCAACAATCTGGAACATACTAATCAGCACTAGAGACTGATTGTCTGTGATATGAAAAGAACCAGCCCAACCTGGTGGAATCTGACTCGGTGGAATCTCTGCTCTCTGTGGATTACAAGTATCCATATTGAGTCTCATCAGTGTAGGGTCTGAGCCGAGTGAAGCCTCCGGTATGAAGCTGTGTTAACTGGACACGTCTCCTGTGTCCAATCACCACTGGTGGACACCGTGTTGCCTTTGCACAATGACAGCTCTTCTGTTATTTTACATGAGTTAAAAACAAATCTCAGCTGGTCTTGATTTCCTTTTTCTACTCAGAATTGGCAGAGAGAGGAAGTGGCTCAAGGCTACATGCTTCCTCATGGCTGGCTATAATGCATTTACTTGATAGATTCACAGGTAGGGGGCCCTACAGAGCAGTATTTAGCATCATCTCACCATAAACCTGCTCAACACGAACACCTGTATCCCTCTGCTTCACAGCCGGGAGTCCCAAAACTATTCCCAAACAGTACTCAGCACTACCTAATGTTGGACTCTTGAGGGTCAGATAATATTAAGACATGCACCAACGCCTTCATGTACAGCAGGCATGTCTGTAGGCCATTGTGCCCTTTCAACAGACATGCACTTCAGTAAATATAAGTAGTGGTTGTAAAAAGCCCAAAGCGGGCAGATAGCTCACAACTGCATGGAACTGTGAAAAAATCACTCCTTTGTTAGGCATTACCAGTGTCCTGAGACGTCTGCATTAGAAAAGACACGATGTAGCGATACACATCCCTCTTGCCGTCCTCAGGAATTTCAGAAAAGCCGGCGTTGATCCCAGCAATTCTGCAGAATAAAAGAAACCCCGGATGAGTCAAGGATACTCTGGAGCCAACAGCGTCTGGTCATGGCGTTCTAGGGAAATATTGCAATGCTCTCTGGCTGCCTTTCACAGTTAGACTAAAACCCAGGAGTGGAATCCATGGGAGCTTTCCCATTGACTTCAGTGGGGCCAGGGTTTCACCCCGGAGGTGAGTCCAAACTGAAATCATGGTTCTAAACACTCCCGGAAGAATGAGGTGCCTATGTGTACATGCCAAGTTTGTGGTACAGCTGGCAGTAAAAGCCGCCCAGTCTTGTTTTGTAACCATGGCACCATTGGCTTCTTTCGGGGTTCGCCACAACTAGAAGCTAGACCACCACGTTCGCTTACAGAACTCTGGGTTCAAGAAAAGAAAGGGAGTTGAGAAAAGGAACCGGTGACTCACAGAGACTTGTAGGAGCTGCAGGACAAGCTGATGGGGATCTCCTGAAGAACATCCGCTTTAATGCTGGGCAGAACAACCACGAGTCTTTTCTTAAACCAAAGGTCATAGTCGGCGTCTGTGAACGTGGGAAGTGCAACACGCAGCTGCTCCACTGTCCTTGCTAGCATGATGTGCTTCACCTCCATCGAGATTTTGAGCATGGGGACAGAAGGCTACACAAGGGACAAGAAATAGAATCATAAAGCTCTGAGGGGATTTGAAAAATACAAGCACCCCCCTTTCTTGTCTGGTTTCTATTGTTAGATGCTGAAACCTCTTGGCAGTCCAATTCCTATTCTTAGATTCGGAAGTCGCTTGGAAATCCGATTTCTACTTCTTAAATGCTGATGCTTTTTGGAGATCTGTTTCCTAAAGAAGTCACAGAAGGTTAGGAGCACGAATTCTGATTGTTAACGGGACTTTGACATCTCATTCCTTTCCTGGAACTGTGCTCACTAGAGTCAAGTCTAAGATCAAGTTTCTATAGATTATTCAGGACACCCAGACTCAAGTATTGGCCTCAGATGGCCATTGGAAATGCTCCCTACATCAGGAAACCAGACCTATTGTACTTGCTCGCCCTTAAAATACTGGCATTGAAACGGGGCTGTTCTGAAGCAACATAGAATGAAAGCTGGTGCTGTTGCTTAATCAGGTGTTCCAGAAGTTTAGTAAAATATGTGGCACCCTGAAGCTCAGTTGTAGGATGGAATCTATTTCCCTGCTGTACAAATCACTGGTTGTTTTGTGTCAGCCATGTTAAGGGAGCTCCACTGACATCTTCTCATTTTAGATACCGTGTTGTGTGACTGGTGTGGGATCCAGAGCTATTGTGCATTGAACATTTTGGAGGGCGCTAACCAAGATGGCAGACGTAGCAGATGGTATAGCAGGTGGAAAAATGGGATAACACTTTCAAGAACATTTTGTGCATTTTTCCCTCAAAATGACACGTTTTGAGAAATCTTGTCCAGGCCTACTGGGTAGTTGCAGAACCATTGTAAGGGAAAATCCTTCTCTCTTACGAGGGGACAGGATGGCTGGGAAGACAAGGAAAGGATTCAGAGCTTTTCACCACCCAGTCAATGCGTTGAATTCTCTCCCTGTCAGTAGCGACCAAAAATTTTCATATGATGGCTGCTTGATGGCCGAATTCTTGCCACACGATTGAGTTCCTCGTGGATACATATCCACACCACAAACAGACCACTCCAGCTAACCAGCTCATTAGCCATCTCAGCAGAGTTACCCAGGAAGCTGTCCCTTAGCCCACCAGTTAGGTCTCCGCATTGCAGAGCTTACCTGAGGCAGAGACCTGGGGAGTCTGAGTCTCGCTGTCTGAGACTCTGTGTTTCTTCCATTAGCCTGATAAAAAGTATTAGATTTACTGAGGAGGGGAAACACCCTGATCTGCTAATCACATTATAGGAGAGTCAGCCAATAGTTAGAAATGGAGCCATTTCAGGCAGAAGCCTCCCGGAAGTGGTCACACGTGAGAGAAAATACATCAGTGTGAGCCACAGACAAGTAGCATCAGATCCTCAGCTGGGGGAAATCAACATAACTACATGGAAGTCTATGCAGCCACATCCGGTTATACTAGCTGGGGATCCCTCTACTCATCTTTCAAGTAGGAAGGGTCAGGACTTTTTGGAATGGCCTTGGAGCAGCCTTGGCCAATCCCAGCTCTCACAATCAGTAACTGAGGAATGACGGTGGGAGACGTGACCTCAGAATCTCTCCAGGCACCAGCCAACCACGCCCATAACCCTCGGTGGCACCAGAACACCACAAGCTTCCCCAACATACTTTTAACTTCATTAAATCTACAATCCTGCATGTCTGCCACTGGGAAAAATCGCTTCAAAACCCAACTCTCTCCCACGCAGCCCCACTGATAGAACAGCGCCCCCATGGGATACCTTCTCATAGGCAATATTAAACTCGTCCCAGTAAGCAGCCAGGTCCTCCAGGCCTGGCATCCCCGCTAGTCTTTCAAAGATTAGTTCCGTGTTGGTGACAGAGCTGAACACCTCTTGCGTTAAGGTTAACTGAGCCAGCTGAACAGCGGTCAGCTCCTGAAGATGAGCCATCTGAAACAGAGAGAAAATTTAGATCAGAGCCCCATTGTACGTACACCGTCCCTGTACCACACATCTGAGACTCGAATCTCACAAAACAGACAAGAGAAGTATTGCAACCCCCATATTACAGGCGAGGAATGGAGACTCAGAGACAGATTGTCCAAGGCCACACAGGGAATCTGTGTCAGAGTTAGGCATTGAACCCAAATCATTTGAATCTCAGTTCAGTTCTTCAGCCACAAGACCGTCCGTTCTCTCAAAGTAGATCGTAGTAAGACAAGCAGAAACACCAGGGATCATTTCTATAATCCAGGCATTCATCTAGAGGTTCCACCTAACCAGGGAATAGGAATACTTTCTGTACCCTATGGGGGACATCCTGCTCCATGTAGGTCAAGGGCAAAACTCCCATTGACTTCAGGGGGGCCAGGATTTCACTCTGTGTTTGGTAAGCTAACTCGTTCATCCTCTATGACTCAGGGGTGATTTGAACTTATATATCAAAGTGGGATAGAAATATTATTTCTCCAAGGCAGTAACATGACGCAAAATGGCAGAACCAACTTTCTTACCCCAGTAAAGTTTCTGCTGATAGCAATGAAATCTGTTATATTAGCTATGGTCTTGAATCTTTGGAAGTTAAGGGCCATCCAGTTTTCACTTGTCTGGCAATCTAAAACACATCAATAATAAAGGGTAAAAAAATGAAATCATTTGCATTTAAGGGCTTGCCTGAAGACAGATTTAGTTCATGGCAAGCAGGGGTATGAATCTACCCAGCACACTAAGTGTCCGCATGCATGATACGGACCAACAGTTCTGTAGTGTGCTTTGATTCTAGATCTAACATATTTAAGGGCACTGCTTATTTGAACAAACCAGGAAAGAGGGAAAGACTCACCTATTCGTCGAAGATGATGGACAATCCATTGGGTTACATTTATCTTTGTCTCCATTGTCATCTGGTCAAATGTATAGTCCAAACCTTTAACTCTGCAAGAGAAACCAATAGAACTCTTATAGTCCGCTGCAATTATTTGCTGTGGTTTTCAGCTAACTGCATCATCTAGCACGTGGGTTCAGAAACATTTTAATTGACAAGCTATGCGAGCTCACATCTCTCATCTTCTCCTCCCAGTCACTCAATTATCCCCTTCCTCCAGCCTTTCTTCCCACGTGCATGGGTGACCTCGTCAATACAATACACACCAGTGAGGGAAGCCACATTCCTAGTTTAAGAAGCCTGCGAATTGGTCCCCTACTCACATTGTTTGTAGCTGTGTGCAGTTAGCTATAGCAGGGAGAGCCATCAACTCATCATGGGTGATGGAGGCTAGATACAATGTCAACGTCCCATTGAACCAGGATTCTAAATCGATTGTTGTCATTGAGGCAAAATGTGGCTTCAGAATCTGGAAAATGCCCTTTAGCATCACATCACGGACACCGATCACTACATTCATCTGGGAAGAAAAGAATTGGAGACTATGAAGGCGAGGCACATACTTCAATGCAATGGAGGCGGATCTTTGCTCCCAGACTTTGTATATATTAGCGTGATTCTGTTCCCACTGACGTCTATGAAAGATTTTGCCACTGACTTCTGTGGAGCAGGTCTGGGCCCTAGGTCTCATGTCTGGCTTAGGAAGCAAGAGTTGATTTTCCACATACTTCTTTATGTTCCAATTTCTTGGAATTGTCCTGTTACTCTGTTCATACAACATTGTGTTGGAAGAGTCTAAAACTTCCACCAAGACATGCTGCTGCTACTTTAGGGCCACTTCACTGTCAGGGTAGGGCAAGGAGGCTGTGGCGTAAATGAGAATCAGGCCCAGTGTGAGTAAGGGTTACAGAATCAGGCCCAAGGTGGTAGCACCCACTGCCAAAGGAACTCTCTTACCTGTTTTATGAGCCTATTGACCTCAGACAGGAAGGTCTGCAAGTCAGATACGTTTCTGCTTTTGAGGGTGTTCATCACGTTTGTTGCTTCAACCACTGAGTTGACTCTGGTGCTGTCGGTTAGGAGGCCAGAGATGACAACCAGGTTCCCCAGTTGTGTTGCAGTTAGCAAATCCGTCACCTCGTACTAAAAGGAAAAGAAATTAGCATTAAATTATACAGATCTAGGGTCACACAGAGCCAGACAAGTTTTAAAATGTATTTGTGACTCAAGACATTGAGCTTCATTCACTGTAATTCATATACTATTCACTAGTGTTTGGGAAGGGTACTGGTTATTCCTGAAAATGTTAGAAAATTTCATTAATTCCGACACAAACATTCACACGCCCATTCACAATGCATCATTCATTATTTATTAGACTCTAGTTTCAGTCACCCAATCAGGGAACAGGAATAAAATCCCGTGACTTAAGTGACCATCCACACACGACAAATTACAAATAGTAAATAACTGAAGTGAAGAATTCCTGAATAACACAGAGCGAGAAATTATTCATCCCTGTTGTTTGTCAAGTATGTATTAGAAACACGCTAGAAAGAAATCAGGGTTAGTTTCTGAATCAGAAAGGGGCTGAATTTGGAATGAATTTTATTCCCCTAAGAAATAATTTCACCAGCTGTGGTCTCTGTCACATGTGAGTGAACATTTTAAAGGGTGAAATTAACCAGTGTGCAGAGAGCCGACAAAAGAACGATACACTAGAGCTGGTCAAGAAATGTTCAACAAAATGTTTTTGTTGGAAAATGCTGATTCATCAAAAACAAAACTTCGCAGTAAAAGATCAGTTTTGTGGATGTATTTTACTCAAAATTTGTTGAAAAAGTTTCTAAATTGTTGAAACATTTTGTTTTGACATTTCCAGCATGAAAAACTCCAGGTGTCTGGTTTGAGACAACTTTTTGTTTCAAAATTTAAGCTAATTCTAGGGGGAGAAGAGGGATGAAAACATCGTCAACATTGACATGAAATTTTTGCAAATGATCAAAATAAAATGTTTAGATTGACTTGCACCCATGTTTTCAGATTTTCTGTTCATGAAAATGTTTGAGATTTTGATTATTTTATTCTGATTTAGAACAGGACTTTTTTTATTTGTGTCTTGCAAACTTTCAAGGGGTGGGGAAACTGTTTCCTACCCCCACCCTATTCTGCACTACTTGAGCCCCTGAGTGGGACATCAGTGGAGCTTGTTCTTGTGGGGGTTCTTTGCACCGTGGTAAATTTCACCTTACAGATGAAATCCTAACATCAGTGGGAATTCTGCCTGGGGTCGTACTTACTCCATTAAAGCCAGGATCAAGATGGATTAAATCACTGTAGTCAGCATAGACACTGGAGAGCCCAAAGTTTTCCTGCAACCAGTCTCTGCTGTTATCAGCTGTGAATGTACAAGCTACTCCTGCAGGGGACATAGAAATGGAACAGTCAGAGGGTAACATCAGTGTCAGTCAGCAGGAAAAATACAAGGAGGAAGTTTGTAATAAGCCAGGTGATAATTTATGCCAGACAGCCAAGCAGCCAAAGACAAGTGGAAAAGGTAGCTCTGTTCCAAAAGGATAGAAGTTAGAGACAACACCGTAGCCATAGCGGCTCTCCAATGATCTTAGAAATCTCTTAGTCCACTGGACTTTGCAATGCTGTTCAGGGTGGCATTAAGGACTAGTAGTTAGAACAGATGCCTGGGAGTCAGGAAACTGGCATTCCATGACAAGTTGTAGCACTAGCTGGTTTTGTGCCCTTGGAGAAGTCGTCTTACCCTCTGGTTCAGTTGGTTCATCTGTGAACTGGCCATAAAAAATGCTTTCCTGTGATAACCTCACAAAAGGCTAGGGCAGCTTAATCAGCTAATGTCTGTGAAATGCTTCACGAGTCTTGAACAGGGGGCATTATTTCCATTTGGTGTAGCTTTTCTCTCTCTAAAGGACGTCATTTCACACTCTGGACTAGAAAATCCAGGTGGACCTTAATAACTCCTCCATTTGCCCAATTCCCAAGGATGGCAGCAATGGAACAGACAAATGTATGGGGAGAAGATGTCCCAGAATTGTAGGGTATGACTTTAGTACGAAGATGCTTAGAAAATGGTAGAAGACAGCTAAATACAACCAAAAAATACCTTCTTTTGCCACCTGCCCATTGAGAAAGTTCAGTCGGGCTTGGTATACGGCCTTCTGCGTGATGGGATCTAACTTACTGTGGACAGAATTCAATCCTTTGTAGCTGGAAGGTAAACAAAACGAAACATGCGTTTGATGTCTCAAGTTAAGGTCATCCTCACTCACTCCCTTAATCCTTCTGGACCTAAGAGAGTTTCAGCTTTTTATGGCCCATTTATCAGGTTGTTGGGAGCTTCTGAATTGTTGGAAATTAATTATGCGTCATTTTCCTTTGGTCTCCCAGTGATGACTGGAAGACCCAAGGGGCTGCTAGTGATGGGGAAAGCTAAACTGCCGATCTGAGGCTAATCTGAACTTCACTGGTCTGCAGCTCTTATGAGGCCATCTTTGCTGGGATTGGCCTGCTCAGAAAGACAGATTCTGCTCTCACTTATGGCAATTTTACACCATTGAAACTCCATTAACTTCTCTGGAGCTACCCATGGTTTACACCAATAGAAGAGGAGAACCAGGCACAGAAAGAACCTCCTTTTTCTTGGTACTTCCACCTAATCTCCCAGCCAAAACTTGAAAGGGAAAAGGCACGTGAAAAACTCACGTATAAAAAATTAATCAGATGGCTTGGAACCTCACAAAAGGTGACATCTACTCACATATCCTGGAAGTCAGTGCAACCTATTTTTGTTGGGAAGAGACTCAGTATATTTGCATCAGTAACAGGCAGCAGCATCTTCAGTTTAACCTGAAACAAGTCTTTCAAGGAGGGGGAACAGAGATCTGGGAAGCTCTCGTTGACTTTTTTTAGAATAGTCTCCAGCACAGAATACATCACTTGGCGATCGAATGGAGGGGCCAGGGTTAAAGTTGATAACTCAGTCAAGTAGCCGTCGAGGTAGAGGACATCACTGGTGCTGAGGACACGGATGATACCTGCAGCCGCACTGCTGTTGAAGAACACGTTGTGAATGGCAGTGAGTTGTGCTAGTTGGCTGGCTGTGAGGACATCCAGGGCTGCAAACTAGAAATAAATGTGTCGGATTAAAAGCTCTGCCCCTACGTGCGAGCTTCCCGCTTTGGAGCAATGTATGAAACAAGAAAAACTGAACAAATCTGTGTGGTTACTGGCTTGTTAACAACTCTGATGTAAATTTAGGACACACACTGTGCACTTGGAACCTTAATCAAAGTCCATTAAGGTCACTGGAAAGATGAATCCCCATTTCAGTGCCTTTGGCTCAGAGCTTGGATACTGCAGTCCCTAGGTAAGCAAAACTCCCACTGACTTCCATCTAAAGAGAGAGAGAGAGAGTTGCCAGCACTGCCTGGGTGCTTTACAGACATGGGGGAAGTTAGGGTTCCTGCTCCAAAGAGCTTACAATCCAACAGGAGTTTTGCCTGGCTCAGGGAGCAGAACTACAGCATCAAATCCTATGGCATAACGCCATTGTTATATGATAAGTTGTATTACATGCTCTACAGTACTGTTCAGAGCCTTGAATGCACTTTGTAGAAGTGCATTTAGGGATGTCTTGTAATATTGTAGTTAAGTAAAACCAGGAGGTAATTTTCAAAACCAAAACGTGATCCTTCGAGTATTTATACTAGAATCCAAATATTTACTACTGACCCAGTGATGGAAATAGCTAAATGAATGAATCTTCTCAAAGTAAATTCTTACCCCATCAAAACCGCTCCAGGAAGTTGTGAACTCATTATATGATGCGTAGTTTCGGAAACTCTTCCAGTTGCTTAGTATCCACTCCTTGGCTGAACTTTTTTGGCACACTAAAGCGACACATAAAGAAACTCTTATTTCTCTATGAGTGTGGGGTCTGTGTCTCTTATTAGCCCAGAGAAAAAGAAAAGGCATATAGGAAGCACACAGAACACAGTGGGGTTACAGTAGGGATCAACTTAGACCCTGGAGCATCATTTACTTTCTCATGGATCTGCTCCTCACTGAGATCAGGATGAGTTCAGAAGAGCTGTGTAAATAAATCCGTGTTGCCGATGAAAGCTGAAACATTTTTGCTGCATAGTTGGTCACATAATGTTCATTGCCACTCTTGGGTGGATTTTTTTCCCCACTGACTACATACTTGTGAACATATTTCTCCATTATTTGACCAGCTCATTTTATTATAACCCTCATTCCTCAGACAATAGATCTTACGTATTCATTTCTATGGCATTAATCTACATGGTCTCCAGGATCTCCATGGACTTCGGTGGAATTAGGGCAGGAATGTGTTTGACTCACGTACCATTGGTTGCAAGGAATCTCCCAATCCAGTCGGCTACCAGTTGCCGAGTGCTGTTGTCCATCCTGGAATACACACTGTCCAGAGCTTGCACGCTAATGAAGGGGATTCAGAAGGGACACCATTAAACAGAGGCCATTGCTGTTTGCAGCCTCATCATATCTATTTATCTTTCACGTTGTTCATTCCCCTCCCCCCCATATTCTTAGGTAAACGTCAAACCTTTTAAAACTTGGGTGCCTGGTGCAAGTTGATGTCAGACCTAAGGAGAACATGTGATTGGCAGAGACCTGCTTGAGTCCTTGCCATCTCAATTCTATCCTCTATTGCCCCCATTCTGCTCCTTATCCCCTGCCCACCTCACTGCTCCCTTTTGCCTCCTTCACCAGCTCCCCTCTCCGGGGCAGGTCCTCGCCCTGTATAAACTCTCAAGGCTCATTTACGTCAGCTGGGGCTCTGATCTTGTGTGTCTTCTTCATAAGCCCCATTGACAGCCCAGGCATGTAGTGTAATAAAGGTTGGATGCACAGGAGGGACTCCTCTTTGTTTGCTGCCCCCTGTCATATGACATGAGGTCGGGTCACAAAAGGTCAAACCCTTGTCAGTATCCACTGGATACGGTTATAACCGTCAACATCCAGGTTCCAGTGAATATACCCCACTCTGCGTATGATCTATCCTGTTTATCCTGTTGATCTTGACTTGTGCCTTTAGACCCAGGACTAGTCAATAGGTGGACCGCAGGCCAAATCTGGGCTGCTGGATGCTTTTGAATGGACTGAGAAATCTTATGATCATTATTGTTATTACTTTTGTATTATTTTTCTTTCCCTTAACTATACCCTGACCAAGAAATGTGGACCTTGACAAAACAGAATTGATTACCCCTAATTTAGACTGTAGGCCTTCAGGTGTAGACCTGCTATCTGATTGACAATGACCCCCTTTGTACAGCCCCCTGATGGTGCTCTGCACTGTACATTTCAACAGTATGTGTGCTAGGCAGTTTATCTATCTATCTATCTATCTATCTATCTATCTATCTATCTATCTATCTATCTATCTATCTAAAAACAGCAATATGTCATGATCATTAATAGTTATCAATAATAATTAGTAATAATAAATGGCAGCAATATAGACAGGAAGGTTCGTGTAGTAACAATTACAGATTCACAATGCAAAATAGCTACTACACGTTAAGCGTTAAACATCTGTGCTATAATCCATGTGAATTTAGGCTGGACGTACACCGTGGCCAAGCCATCGCAAGTGATGGGGAGATGGGTCATGCAGTCCAGGAGGTTAACATCGATGATGGGCAGGTAGGCATGCAGCCTCTCCTGGAACCAGGAGGCCAGGAAACCTGCATTTTGCACTTGAGGGTCAGCTTTCAGAACTTCCCACGCCGCATTCAGCAGGAAGGCTTTGGCGGCCGGTGTAATCTGGTCACTGGGGATCTGAAAAGAGCGAGTGGAATGCTGAAATTGGAGTGCAAAATATGCCTTTGTAACATTGCTAAATGCACATGGTGCTGACTATTACCATGTGCAATACACAATATGTGTGTACATAAATTGCCTCTTTGTTCTTAATAGTCACCTTTTACCGTGATCTTGTGTGTCTGGAATTAGTTGCAGAATTGTACCTTAAAAATGTATCTAGGAAAGTCTCACATGTTCAGCTTTCCAAAAACATCTTAGTGGCATGAAGAAAAACTTCGAAAACCAATGATCTTGTGAGAATAGTTCTGCATAGTGCTGGAGAGGAGGTTACTCTACATTTTCTCATTCTGATTCCATCATTACCTGCACGCTGATTTCATTCAGAGCTGTTTGCAGCACTTCTCTGCTGACTTGCTGGAACAGTAATAGGAATGCCCCTTGGTCCAGTTGGGCCGCAGGGTCGGTGATGTAGCATTGGAGAATGGAGGAAAGTTGGCTTGATGTCAGATTGGAGCCCTGGGACAAATATGAACAATTCAAGAAATCAGCAGGGTATTACAATCTGCAAATACAGATCCAGAGCCAAATCCTGCAGTTCTTACTCAGCTCTGGCTCAGGCAAACTCCTGAGAAGTTTTGAGAGTTTGTAATACCAATGGATTTCAACTCAAAAGGGTCATTGACTTGAATGGAAGCTGCAAATGCTCAGCATCTGTCAGGAAAATCAGTGTTTTACCTGAGTAAGAACTGTGGGATTTAACTTTCAGTGACTAGCAATAGTAACAACGGGAACTGTAGCAAGAAATGCTGAGGAAAAACTACTGTGGAAGCATGCCACTGAATACAGAGTGTGCTTATCCAGTGAGAGTCATGCTCTCTACCCATTAGCTGTTATAAACCTGCCCATGGGTATGGTGGCTGTTACTTCACTATTCTCAGCACTTCTTTACTAATGAGTGAAACTACACAGGGCTGCAAATTTACATCCTTCTCAGAACCTCTTGTGTCTGCAAATCTGGGCTGGATCTCTCACAAGAACAGGCTTTCTGGTGAGCAATTTTCTTGAGATAATATACTCTCTGTGCCTGGAAAATAGTGATTATCGGAAGACTAAAATAACGGCCTGGCAGTCTGACTATCAATCATCAGGGGAAAGTTTGAACAGCAGATAATGCACTTAGCCCCTCTCCAGTGCCTTTCAGACCAGATTCTCAACATTAATTTAGCCCCATTTTACAGGAGTAACTGAAAGCAATGAAGTGATTAGCCCGTTTACTCAGCCAGTCGGCTGCAGGAAGAGGAGTGGAACTCGGATCTCTTGACTCCCTGTGCCAGCCTCTGACTAATGCACACTCTTCCAGGAGTTATTTTAGAGCAAAGTAGTTGGGGGGGGGGGGCAATGTGGTGTGTGTGGTGGGGGGTTATGTGTGAATATCACCGAACAGCTGGAGAATGTCAGATGCGAGAACTCAGGGCTGGAAATCTCTGCCTGCTCGTTACTCCAATGGAGCTGACTTACCAAAGCACATGCATACTGGGGGAGTGTGAATCGACACCTGTCCCCGCTCTCCAGGCTCGTGTTCAGAGCCACCCTGGAAAGGAAACAATACGCCTGTAGAACTGGTTTCATAGAAGCATATTTGACAGGTCTGATCCACGGCCCGGGGAAGTCAATGGAAAGTTTCCGATAGACTTCAGTGGGCATTGGCCCAGACTCAGTATACCAATGTACATGAGTTTACACTACATTATGGGGGAGAAGAGTGCTAACTGTAATACGGAAGATCATTGTATATCTTATCAAAGAATAACTACACACCCCATATTTCATACATCGGGTAACATTCCCACATCAAAGGAACACAGTTAAGCTCCACCCATCTCCCAACCACTGCTTAACATATAATACACAATATCATGTATTCCTTTCCTGGATTCTAGAGGGATTTAATGAGCTTCTCCGTTCCTGTCAGAGGAAGCAAATTCTCTGCCTCCCATCCAAAGTATGTAGAATAACAATTCCTGTTGGTACATACCTGTTAACAGGGGAACAGTAGGTTGGAGCTGTGAAAAAAACAAAGTAAACAAAATTTGGCAGCATGAACTAGAACAAGATTTTAATATCTTGATTTGAGGTTATGCTCAAATGCTCTGTGATTGGGAGGAGAAAGGTTTGATCAAGTCCTACCCATCAGACACTTGAGAATCTCTCGTTTTAACTTCTCCACGTGTCTGTTCTATTCATGTTGCACTTACAATTACATGTATTTAATGAGCATCTGTATTCAGTGTAAGTGAAATGTGCTAGCCCGGGAGCCCTGGAGCTCGGAGACTTCTGTGAATTTCATCCAACAGATCATGGTGTGGACCACAGCTGTACAAATTTCTTCCACACTGACCTGCCCCAGAGCCTCAGCCCTGCCCCAGAGCCACCTGGGACTTTTCGCTAAAAACAACATAATCTCTACTTACAGACAGGGAGCGGCGGGCACTGGTAAAGGGATAGAGAAAAAGCGCTGGTTAAAATATTAGCATGGAACGCAGCGGATCATTTACGTGATATGGGACAAAATTAGCTCAGAATGGCTCGTTAGGAAGCAGGCAGTGATAATCTCATGACAGGCTGAATCAGGCATATTGAATTGATGAGAGTTACAGACACTCAGCATCAGACCCACTGAGGACAATGGGGTTGTCTCGCTATACCAAAGATATAATAGATCTGATCCTGTGCGGGAGTAAATCAGTCTAGTTTCTTTCCCCTCAGTGGAGCTAGGATTCACTCCAACAGATAGATCTGGCTTTAAGGAAGGAAATATTCAGGGTTGCATACCTGGAGCTATTTTAAGTGACACCAGCAGTTCAAACAAACAAGCAGGGGGAAAAAAGGCAAGCGATGGTTTTAGGTACGTACCAGATTTAAACCTTCGACCTGGTGACCTAAAAGAAATTAAATGAGATAGTTAAACTGATGGAAAGAAACCGGTTTTCTCCTAAGCTACCACAAAACCTGACCACCCAACATAAAGCAGAAATAGAGGGAGCTGGCTTTGGAGATCTGCAGGTTTCCTTTTTAAAATACAAAAATAACGGGAGTGATACCGAGGGTGAGATGTAATTCACTTTTCATGGGTTGCCGCTGTGATGATCATTGTCATGTCCCGGGAGGACTACAAATACTAGCATCCTATGAAAAAGTGTGAAGTGTAAGACTAATTATTTGCTTTGATGAATTCTGGGTGAAGTTGACTCAAACAGCTTCCCAGCATTGGGGTCCTGACAACAGCAAAGATGGTTTATGACAGATCCCAAGTGTCAGTTCAGTTACGCTGGGGATTAGATTACTAGCAATTATAGCTACTTAGTCTAAATAACTTACCTGAAATGAGTACAATTACAAGGGCAGCTAAAATTGGTGACCTTTTTTTCCCCATCATAGTTTTTCTCTTTCCCCCTGGACCCTCCATGCAGGTCTAAAAAGAAAAGATATTACCAGTCTGTGAGCCTTCTGTATTCAGAATGGGTAAACTCCTGCCATTCCCCCCTGCTGCTGAGGGGCCCATATGGAAGCTTTGGATCCAGAGGCAAATCTGAGTTTCACAGGTTGTCTGTAAGTCATTTTCACTTCCATGTTTCATTTGCCATGGGATATGTTGGGACTTATAGTCACTCCTGTTGTTTCCTCTTCCTTCTTTCCACCTTTCTTTAAGCTCTTGTAAACTCCTCATAACTAACCCCTTTGTGACCAGGACAAACTGTTGTTGGGGCAACACATCCTACTCTTCTTTGCTTTGAAGGCAGCTCTTAGGGGAGGCTGCCCCATCCCAGCATGTAGGTGGTCTTTATGGGAGGCATGTAAAACCTTCTTCCCCACTAGGGAAGTCTCAAAGGTGAAGGTGGATGAAGAGGGGGGCATCAATTTGTGTACAAAAAGGGTTAAAATCAAATATCTCACTATAGAATAAACAAAACAAACTCTATCAGGGCACTATCTAAACAAACATTAATCAGAGAGGTTGGCAGCGATCACCTGGCTTAAGTGTAGATTACAAAAACAACAAGAACTAGCACAAGAGGCAAAATAATTGTTGCCAACCACAAAAATTGCCACATCTGCCAGGCTTCCCACTTTCGTTGCTAGGCAAGATCAGTGCCAATATTACGGTAGCTGTTACCTGCTGAGATGTGCTTCACTTTAATGGTCTATATAAGTAGCAGGAACATACGTACAAAGCGTATGCGCCTCCGTTTTCAGAGAAAAGCCCCGTGTCACTGACTCGCCCTAGAAGATGGTAAAGGTTGACACGATCGTATTACATGAGATTTGGCTTCCCTCTGCCGCACTGGCTGAAATGGGGTTGGTGTTGCACGCTCTAACGAAACAAAAGGGAAAGACACCGTGGGGCTGGGGCTCGAAGAAGACTTAGCAAAACACAGCCTGCATCTACCCCAAGGGAAATAAGTATGTGTCTGGAAGCAAGGCACTGCAGTGTAATCAGCTATTTGCTCCAGGCTTGCATCGTCCCGCTCAGAATTTAGGCAGGCTTTGGGTGCCATACTCTGTGTTGTCTGGTCTGTGAGCTTGAGGGCCATGGGAAATGAGAGACTCTGTCTACTGCAGCTCGCATCCTTGGAGGGACCCCATTAAGCAGTAAGCGGTCACTCTCCACTTGCTAATTTATGCCATGTAAGTTGCAGGGACCTCAGTACTCATGAAAGGAAGGAGGTTGAATGACTGGGGGGGGGGGAGGGGGGGATCCTGTCCAAAGGCCCCTGGGTGGCATTTGTCACCACGGAAAATGGATGAAGAGACACGTTATCTCAAAGCTAAAACAGACTCAAAATATTTGACTGAATCGCGGTGACCCACCACCTGTCCTGACTTTTCACACTTGCTCTCTGGTCGCCTTAAGAGCAGGTCATTTTATTTTTGTCAGCAGTCTCTATTATGTTGCCTGGCCTAAAGCCATGCAGCTCTTGTTTGCCTCAGCACCTTGTCATAACAAGCGAATCCCCATCCCCTTTAACACCTCTCAGTGTTGGCATCCAGCCTCCATCACACCAGAGACAATCTCTCTTCTCTATGAATGTGTTGACTTGAGATGAAGGAAGCTAAAAGATTCAGCTGCAGCACAGACTAGCTCATCCCTTGTGCATTTGTCTGCATAAAAGCCCAACAACCTAAAAATTTACAATTTTCCGTCCCTTTTGCAATGTTTTCGTACTGTTATTGTCACCAGAGTTACTGAGCACCTTGCCTGCATATAGTACTAGCGTAAATCCTGGTCCTATCATACAGTCCGTATGTACGACCAGTCGTGAAAATACCTCCTGGATCACAGTTTGAGAACGGCTGTTTTAACAAATGACCTAAAACCATGGCACCGTGTACAATACTGCGTGATATGCCATCCCCGTCCTGTAACCATGAACCTGCTTATCCTGGAATAAAAATGAATGAGTGGGAGAAAGTACCCCCAAAACTTACTGTTTCTTTTATCACAACCTCATGCGTTCCAGAGAGTGCCGTGCATTCCAGGAGCCCAATGTGTTCAGTAAGACCAGAGGTGGCACGTTCCGCAGCATCACCTTTTTATACGCTGACATACAGCTGACCAGAGGGAATGCAGTGAGCAATGCAAGGCACCTTCTTTGACTTGGTTCCAAGAAACAAAAAAGGCCCAGCCCTGCTTATGTGTCACGGAACAGCCTCGATCCTTGGCATGGGTCCTCCTTCCAAAGACAGGTTGAGCAGAGCCAAAAAATCATGTCGCTGTAGTTAAAGCCCCTGTTTAGACATCTGCACCCCACCTCCACCCGTCCAACATGGAGATGGACAATCCCAAAGCTGGAGGGAGAAAGTCAGAGAATTTCACATGAATTTTAGCTATGCAGTTAAATCGTTTTATTGCTCTGATAAATAAGGTTGGCAGAATTTGATTCTGATTTTGATTTTTTTTGCCATTTCAGTGGATAATATCTGTTTACGTTTAAGCATTTTTTATGTTTATTGATTAAAATTTTCACAATGATACAAAATTATGGGTTCTGAGTATTTTTTCCTATTTTTATCCATTTAAATTTTCACAGTTGAGGGAAATTAGAGGGGGCAAACAATAATTATTTCACGGCAATGGATGTTGAGCTTCAAAAAGCTTTGTAACAGTTACGACACAACTGGTCAACATCCCAGATCAAAATATACAAAGCAAATATCCTTGAATCAAACTCTCGTAAGTTCTCAGGCAGCATTTTTCTTACCTTGCCTATCTGTAAATTTCAAATGATTGTCACTGGAAATGTTTTTGTTGTTGTTTGTGTGTATCGGTGAAATCAATGTTTACTGACATTTCCAATAAAAATCTAATCCTGCCAAGCCTACTTATGAAGAGTCACCTGCGGTGAAGGTCTGAAAGCCCCCAAATACTAACGAAGTGATCGAGAGTTCTCACGAAGTGCTCAGCACCTTATGGGACTGGACCCATAAACTGAGAACAGGGGAATTAACACATGTACCTGCAGGTTAGCACATTGCTTCTCTATATACTCATACTGTTCAAATTATGGTAAACTAATGAAGAGAAAGTTCATAAAATATTTTAATAGCGTACCATTGCATATATTAATTACATTGCACTTATCTTAACTGGTATATGAATCATTCACTCAATAGGTAGACTAAAGAAAGATAATCTCAACATATGTTTTTATTATCTGGAAGAAATCTGACAAGAACAGCTCAACCAGCAGCAGCCATTTGCATTTTTTTGGTTCAATCAGAGGGGAGATTTTGATTCTACCACCTTTTACCCCTAAAACCAAATCGGGTGTTTAAATGAGAGCATGACCATTTCTTTTTCATATGATTATTAACCATTTCTTCTATCTGGTTTTAAATCCAGAGCCAAGGCTTGTATGTGATATTCTCTGGGAACCCAGTTGACTCCTGTTGAAGTCAATGGAAAGGCTCCAGAGGGAACTGACATCAGTGGGAATTGGATCAGGCATGTAATGAACAACAGTAACTAGTGAGTTGAGAGGCATGAGAAATGGATCTGTGTTTCCACAGCCAAACTGACAGGAATGGCCCATTCAGTGTAACCTCTCCGCTGTCCACCACCGTAATAATGTTTAGCAACTCAGTTGTATTCTAATGTCAGAGAGTTTCTAAAGGCCTTGGGGGCAATTGAAGATGGCAGCTGGATAAGAGACCTCCAAGAAAACAGGGGTCTTGGGTATCTGGTTAAAAAAAAAAGATTTGTGGAGCATAGTCACATGCTTAATGTCAGCAAGAACCGTCTAGAATCCGGAAATCCTCAGTTTCCATGTCAGTCTGACCCTCCGTTTTATAACATTATCAGTTCCAATTCTGCACTGAAGTGCATCGACTGTAAATGACATGACTCATCCTTCTATTGTCTTAAATGCTCGTTCTGGTGATCACCAGAGTTCATGGAAGATCTCTTGATGTGAACACAGAGGATTTATTGCCAGCTAATTCCTGCAGTGCTACTCACTCCTCAGTTCAGAGGCAGAGTCGATAGAAGTTGTGCAACTCTTGTGACTTGCTAACCTGTCTACTAGGAGCCTGGTTCTGTGGCCTTTACGCTGAGTAGTTTTTACTCAGGTGAGTAGTTCCCTTGGCTTTAGTGTGACTCTTTGCACAAGCAGATGCTACTCAGCGGAAGAGCTGTAAAATCAGGCTGTAACTTAGAAGTTGCAAAGTTTGGATGGTATCTCTGTGTATTTTTGCTTTACATCCTGTGTCTCCAGTGCCATCAGATATAGTTGATGAGAGAGAATAATTGTCAAGCTTGTTAGTGATGGTCTCAGAGGACACCCACCCCTGTGCAGTATTTCAAGGTCCAGGACTGCTGGGTTGCTTACTGGTCACACATAATGTAGGGGCACATCACTATCATCCCTGGGAAATGTGACTCCATTTCTATTTAAAGATCTGGACTGCAGGGTTAGGTTATCACTGTCCAGCCTTGTCAAGTGCATCTGAACATCGCTGCATTGGAAGTCTCATAAGAACAGGTTTATTTGTGAGAGCCACAGACATTTCTGATCCAGTTTGCTTTGGAAATATCTTGATAGCAGTCTTAGGTAAATACATCTTGATAGCAGTCTTAGGTAACAGTTAGCATTGGTGCATATTGTACCAGCCTTTCCATGGGTTCTAACATATATCTGAGAAGCTCTAGGACTAAATAGGAGTGGAAACAAACAAATGACATATTACCATCTGCAGACATAAAAACTAGCAAGTCATGAGACCGGTCTCCAGTTCCCTGGCATTTAGGCAACTGGGATATTTAAAATGTATATGGTGTTATTCCAGGCATTGTTTCAATTTGTGAATAAAACACCCTATAGCCCTGTACTATCTACGGGCCAAATTTAGACCCTGTGTGCAGCATAGTTGCATAGATTTTAAGGCCAGAAGGGAGTATCATGATCATCTAGTCTGACCTCCTGCACAATGCAAGCCACAAATCTCACCCACTCACTCATGTAACAGATCCCTGACCTCTGGCTGAGTTACTGACGTCCTCGAATCATGGTTTAAAGACTTCAAGTTACAGAGACGCCACCCTTTACACTAGTTCAAACCAGCAAGCGACCCGTGCTTCACCTGTGCTGCAGAAGACGGTTAAAAACCGTCAAGGTCTCTGCCAATCTTACCCAAGAGAAAATTCCTTCCTGACCCCAAATACAGCGATCACTTAGACTCTGAGCATGTGGGTGAGACCCACCAGCCAGCTGCCTGGGAAACAATTCTCTGAGTAAACACACAGTTCCAACAGAGATTGGGTGTGAAGGCACCCTCCCCATAGGGCATGGGGTAGTAGCAGTTCCACCCCACATGGGCTCTGCCCCCCTCACCTCAATGGGATGGTGGTGGTATCGTTTGGTAGGTGGAATCACATGGTTATGAATCCCCATCACCCATGCCTCCCTTGTTCTACTTAGTCATCATGCTATGGGCACACAGAGCTCCTATGGAAATGTGTTTGGTGATATGCAAGAGACGTGGACCTCAGGTACCATCCTCCCCACTCCTGCTCCATGGAGCTACATTATTTACATTACACTGAGGGCCCGCTGTGCTCATGAGGGAGCGGGGCCAGGATTTGCCCCTTAGAGATGAGTAACCCCACACAATACATTTCTCATGGTTACGCAGCAGACCAATGACTGTGAGCATTCCTGCCAGAACATAGTGGGTCAGACCAATGATCCGTCTAGTCCAGTATCCCATCTTCTGACAGTGCACAATGCCAGGTGCCCCAGAGGGAATGAACAGAACAGGGAATTATCAAGTGATCCATCCCCTGTTGCTCATTCCCAGCTTCTGGCAAACAGAAGCAAGGGACACTTCAGAGCATGGTTTTGCAACTCTGCTCATGCTGGCTAATAGCCATTGCTAGATCCATCTCCACGAATTTGTCTAGTTCTTTTTGAACCCTGTTATGGTCTTCACAACATCCCCTGGCAAAGAGTTCCCCAGGTTGACTGTGCATTGTGTGAAGAAATATGTCCTTTTGTTTCTTTTAAACCTGCTGCCTATTAATTTCATTGGGTGGCCCCTAGTTCTTGTGTTATGAGAAGGAGTAAATAACACTTCCTTATTTACTTTCTCCACGCCAGTTGTGATTTTATAGACCTCTGTCATATCCCCCCTTAGCCGTCTCTTTTCCAAGCTGCAAGGCAGGTCTCCTGCACCGTATCATAGTTTTTAATCTGCTACTTCCCTGTTGATCTTCAGAATGAAACACAGAACTTTCCCTTGAACTTTATTAATCCTTAAAAGACCTCACCTACCCCGCCTCTGTGTTACACAATCACCCTGCGTTCGGTGACACTTTGCTCTAAATAGAACATTAGCATTCCTGATGTACAGCTCAACAACATGAACACACTTGTAAAATATGTGCAGATGCCTTAAGGGCAGGCTGAAAAACCTCAGCCTGGCCTACTTAGTTAGACATCCCCCTCTCCCCAGTGAAGAGAACAGGGTTAAACTCTGGTGACCTGCATTGTAAGGAAAGGGTGTTTTGGATTAGGCATATAGGCTGAAATTCACTGCAGGCCCGAAAGCCAGCACAAGATCTGAGCATTGCATATGTCCCACGTAAGTGTGGTGGGAGGCAGGAGGTGCAGTGCCAATGTGCAGGCTCAAGGACACGATCTTTTGCCCAACTCCTAATGGTTTCTGCACTGGATTCGACAGGTGTGGGACTGGGCCTTTAAGGGCTGAGCTTCCCACACAGTCTGGGCACTGTGAAACACTCGTTATGCACAGCAGTGGGGAACTGGACACAGAGAATGAGCCAGATCTCTTGTAAGCTCCTTACACTTAAGCACTGAGTGATAACTGAGCATTATAGTAGGCAAGGAACTACCAGTATGTCATTTATTGCTCCATAAAACAACTTGGGGGTGCTGGGCTCAGGACTGTAGCCCTGGGGAGGGGGGCTCAGGGCACCCCACAGCTCCACTCTCTGTTTCAGCCCCTCAGGGGCACCGAGGCTCGGGGTGCTGGGCTTCAACTATGGGGCAATGGTCTCCTGGTTGAGAACTCTGGCTAATATGAAATTATTGAATATTCAGAGTCCACTTCCTAGGGGGACAGATAGCCGTGTCACAGAATGCACCATGGCAGTTGGCATAGGGTGGCCCTTTTGTCGACAGTCTTTGCAGAAAGGCAGGAAGACTGAACTCCGGATAAGACCGAACACATAGGGTGGTTGGGTGGTTTAGTTTTGACCTCCTCCTGCCTTTCTGGAATAATGAGTTTTGCAAATAGAGCTAATTTGGGCAGGTTACCTAGGAACAAAGCCCAAGGCCTTGATCGTTCTATTTAAAGCAAGTGTTCCAGTGAGTGGATGTATACCGTGTTGCAGGCAACATAAACAAACAATATTACTAGCTGGGCAGCGTTTGTTTTGAAATCAGGACTGGGGAAACTCCTCCCTGGGGATGGTTGCCTTAGCTGTCTGAGCCCACAGTCAGTCTCGTTAAAATCAGTGGGCAATTTTAAAATGAGGAGGAAGAGGCAGGAAAATAAATGACCACATTATGAGTGGTCAGTGGGGGTTAATGCACATGGCGTTCGGTTCTGGAGACCTGGAACATTTACCTTTAGATTACTGCTGTGTTGTTAGATCTAGACTGGGCAGATGGCAAGTTGCAATGACTGCTACCGTCGATTGGTTAGGAATTGAGAATGCAGCTGGTCTATGCGGAATTCCCCGTTATTTCTGTTATTTGGTCTTCCCTCCACAACTGATCTGTTTGTTTGTTTCATACACTGGTAATGGCTTGTTGGTAAAACAGCAAGCTCTTTAGGACAGACATGCTGATATTTACTATCTGTATGTTCATCACCTAACACAATGGGACTCTGGGCGGACTGAGGTCTCCCCATGCTAACACAACATAAATGTTTAATAATACTAATTAATCATTAATAATAATTCTATTATTTGACACGAGTTAGTCTGTAACTATGCCACTGAGCTTAATGGCAGTACTTAAGTGCTTAAGGTTAAGCATATGCATAAGTCTTTGCAGGTTTGGTGCCTGCATCACTATATCATGGAGAAACCTAATATTTCAAATTACATATTGAGATATAGTTGCAGATGTTAGGAGATTACAGAGAACTGCCATGTTTCCTGAGATTTGTTTTTAAGTGATGGGTAATAACGTCTTAAATTTATATAAAACCTCTCAGCCCAAAAACTCTCAGAGTATTTCACAGACTAGTACACAAAGGCGACGTACAGAAATCACCTCACCCACTCCTCAAGTGCCTCCACCTTTTAGCAGAAGATGGCAACCACACACAGCAACTCCATGCACCAAGTGAAGAATAACCCTTTATCCGGCGGACATTTTGTTTCTTTGCCAGTCTTGGCCGTCTCGTGCTGGCTAAGAGTTTGGACCAGAGAACCATTTTCTTTTTTGCTCCTAACAAAAATGGGGTAATAAAGTGGCGCGTCTCAGTGCCCTGGTGCACAGACTCGGGCTCGCGGGGCTCACCCTACAGGGCTAAAAAAGAGCTGTGTAGACATTCAGGTTCAGGCTGGAGCTCAAGCTCTGAAGCCCAGGAGGAGGCAGGCTACAGAGCCTGAGCATCTACATGGTTATTTTAGTGCTATAGTGCGAGCCCAAGTCTATAGGCCCAGGGTCTGAGACTCGCTGCTGCAGGTTTCTGCTTGCCGTGTAGACATACCCTTAGAGACATAACTCCCAGGAGTTAGGCAAAACTCAGTGCTGAGCTGCATCTTTAGGTGTCTAAGTGCCTTTGGAAAAGGGGTCCGATGTCACAGAATAAGAAAACTACAATTACTTGTATTTCATTTGGAAGTGGGAACAACGCCAGGTTCTCTCCTCTCCTGCCCATTGAAAGTGCTGCTGCTGAAACCTTCTCCTGATCATCTGACCCTCCCCTCCCTGCTTTGATTGTCTTCTCTGGCTTCCTCTCTCTTACTCCATCCAGCTAAAACTTCTCATCCTCACCATTGAGGGTCCTGCTTACTGTCCATCTCCACTGCCATGATCCCTTAGCATCCTCTTGCTCCACTTGCTTTTCCCACCTAAATGCTTGTCTTCATGTTGGTCTTCACACCTTCCTTCATATCTGGAACAGCCTCCTTCTTCTCCAGTGCCAAATAGCCACTCAAATCCCTACTGACAAGTCAGGTGCTGGATATATCTGGACCCTCTTGCTTGTAAATGGATTATAGGACATCAAAACACAGCCACATATGAAAACCAAGTGTATGCTGCCCCCTTGCACCAAAAGAATCCATTTCATCTAAGGCTCGACACATTCCCCAAACTCCCCCTAGTCCTCTAGCTAGAGCTAATGGGAAATTTTCATTGTGAATGAAATTTGGATGGAAAGGAGAAATGAAATTATATGACAATTTTTACACTCCTTCCCCCTTTTAAAAACCAGCTGTAAATTGAACCGAAGCTGAAATTCTGAAATGGGAATATCATAAAGAACACACAGCTCTGCAAAGTGTTCTGAAATACAGAACTGCTATTAGAATTCAAACTCTTCCATTGCTGCAGGAAAGCTGTTTCAACGTTCAGTATGTATCACCACAGGTAAGTTTGACTACGTCGTCAGGGAAACGCCTAAAAATGCAGATCTCCCTGTTTTACAGTTACAGAAAAAATATTAGTGAAACTGAATAGTAGCCAAATACTAAATTTAGCACACCCTTTAGGAAAAGGATATAGATTTTTTTTTCTGTTTCATGGGGGGAGCACTAGATTAAAAAAAATTGTCTCACATTTTAGATTAAAAATACATTTGTAAATAGCTGATAAAAAGTTAATAAAGGTTTAATAGTAGAGATGGTTAAAATTTTAACATCAAAACTTTTTTAACAGAAAATTGTTGGTTTTGACGAAATGAAAAATGCCTGGAAATGTCTGGTGTCCTCTCAAATTTTTGATTATTCATTAGAAAACCAGAAATCCAAGCATTTTGTTCAATTTTTTTAATGAAAAGTTGAAATATCCACAGGGGGGAAAACATTTTCTGACCAGCTCTAATTAATAGATCTCTTAATAATGGATAATCAATTGTTATAGCTTGGTGTCAAATCCTACAGGTCAATAGGTTGCTCATATATATGGTTTACAACCATATATAACACCTTCCAATGATGTGCTTATAACACATAGTGCTCATGTCTGAAACATGCCTGAAGAATCTGGTAATAATTTTAACCTCTTATGAATAAATAATTCATAATATCAATGTAACCTTCATATCAAGTAGTTAAAAGCAGGTGACACAAGATTATTTGCTCTATTGGAATTTATTATGTATTATCATATGTTATTTTATTCATTAATAATGAGTGTCAGATAACTCCTGATCACTGCTTACTCCCTGATCTCTAGACCCTGGGCCAGATTTTTAAAGGTATTCAGGCACCTAACTCCCATTGAAACCAATGGGACTTAGGCTCCTAAATTACTTCCCATGCTCATTAGTTTTTAAATTGCCATATTTTCCTACTTGGTCAGAAAAAACAAACAAACCCTTCTACAACCTTTATTAGTTCAGTTCATAACTTTGAAAACTTCTTTTGTAATGGACATTCACACTGGAATTTGTGAGCAAGCAGACAGTGAAACTAGATGTTGTTGTTTGCAGTGTTGTTGTAGCCCATGTTGATCCGGGGATACTAGAGAGACAAGGTGGGTGAGGTCAGATCTTGTCCTGGACTTCAGTTGGTCCAGTAAAAGATCTGACCTCACCCATCTTGTCTCTCTAATGAACTGGACTTCAAAAGTCACAGGGTCTGTGGGTGGTTGGACCATGAGGAACACCAAGGCAATAGGTGCTAAATGGAACAATCATCTAAGTGCTATCCTACATTTCTAGACAAAATATTTCCAATTGACTTGCCTGGTCACTAGTGCCTCCAACCATGTTCCCTCTCTTTATTCAATAAGACCTTGGTGAGACAGGGACAGAGACTTTTTAAATGAAAAGCATGAGGTGTATGAAAGCATTGATAAGACATGATACCAGATTCTGTCACTTACACCCACATGAATCTGGACTCACTCCACTGGCTTCAAGAGAGTGTCTCTGGATTTACATGTGACCCAGGTCAGAATCTGGCACATAGCTTTAACTACAGTGTTCTTCCTTTCCTCAGATGATTTGGTATGTTGTATGAAGGAAGCTAATCCAGGTCCCTCTGAGAACTTGTGCATTAGCACATGGTCTAACCAGCATCACTGCATCACATGCTGTTTTCTGCTGGAGCCCCTCAGCCCATAACCAACCCTCCTGCTGTTTGGAGCTTGCCTTTGGGCATGTTAACTCCATTCTCTCCAAAATCTAATTAAGTGCCTAAGGATGCAGGCAGTCAAACCTGCTGCATTTGTAGCATTAGCAAGCTGATTATACTCAGTGAACCATGAGGAAAGTGAGCATTTGGTGGCTTCCAAGTTTCATGCTGCTGAGAGAACACCTGGTTTTCAAGTCACCACCCAGCTCAGGAATGCGATAAATAGCTCAATAAATAAACAAGGCACTACACACACCACTGCTAACACTGATGGTGACTCTGTAATGTAGAAGGTGAGACTCTCTGGATGGTGCAGCAACAAATACAGAAACCAATTTATCAGTGCACATAATTAACAAGCTGCCCCCACAGGGTGAAAGCCCATGTCTACATTGCAAAGAAAAACCCACAGCACTGAGTGTCTCGCCATGTCATTTAGGTCAGGCTTGCGGGGTTCAGACTATGGGGCTAAATATAGCATTGTAGACATTCTCACATGGGTTAGACTCTGTCTCTGAAACCCGGTTAGTGCAGCGGGTCTTGGGTCGCAGACTCCAGCCGCATAGGGAATGTCTACATACAGTCTATCATTTGGTATTTCTAAGATACATATTTTGTTATCTATCATCTTGCTATTGATTATCACCATTGCTTCGTCACCATAGACACACAAAGCCAGACATTGCCTTTGAGCCATTATATAATTGATCAGTCCACTTTCGGAATTAAATATATAATAGCTCAAGATTCCCTGTGTCTTCCCTGCTACCGAGGTTAGAAAACAGCTGAGATTTCAAAGATTAATCTTCGCACTTAGCTCTATGCATTCTTCTTGGACCCCACATAGCGGAGTGGGAAGCGGAGTCAGGAGCATTCACTAGAAACATTCTGCTAGCAAATGCAGTGTGAAGTGATCCAGGGATACCCATTAGAACACGGGGCAGCTGGTAGTCAGCTTACTGTCACACGAACTTAAAAATAGTAGTGTAGGGCCACAATTACAAAGGTATTTTTATTAGGGCACCTAAAAATGAAGTGGGATACAAAAGTGGGATGCCTAGTGGGATACAAAAGCACCTATGTGAGTTAGGCACCTAACTGCCAATGACTTGGTGTGACAATCACATGCCTAACTCCCATAAGCACTTTTGAAAAACTCATTAGGCACCTAATCTAAACACCTTTGTAACTCTGGCCCTGATTGTCGATACCACTTCATCGGGAGATGATGCCATAGGGCAACAGGCTGGCACAAATACACTCATTTAAATATAAAAGTGAGACTGGCAAAGATGTCTGAGCCACAAAATACAAAATCTAGTTCCTAAAGAGCCCCAAAGTCCTAGGAAATCCCACCAGATAACTGATAACATGGAATTAAAAAGGCAGTATGGCACTTCGGAGGTGTACCAGATGCCCTTGTTGTAATGCTGGACATATCGAAGAGTGCTAGGTAATTACACACAGCTCTTCTAAGGGGTAGTGCCAAAGGTGTTTCCTTTGCCTCACTGGAGGTTCCCTCAAGGGCAGTCATCTTTGTGACACCATTTCATGCCCATGTGCTGACCCTACCTGCAGAATCTGAAATGCTTGCAGAATGCTCTGGGTGAGTGACGTGTTGTGTGGGGCACTGCGTGAGTGATGGATCCAGCCTGTTGAAATGGATGCAAAGAAAACAAATGATTGACACACGCCGTTAATGTACCAGACACTTGGAAAGGTGGTTTCTTTAGTGCCAGACCCCTCCCCATGTCCCATCACCTCCCCAGCAGGAGATTTTCCTCGCCGTGGTCACTTGGAACATTGTGGAGACAGCAGGGCTTGCTGGGTCAAGATGCGGTGACCTTCCTTGACTGGGGGTTCTTCAACACTGCCCCTTGTAATGTTATGTTTATTTGCAGTATATTACTCAGACCACTAAATGCCTCCAGTACAGAACTCCAAACAGAGGGTCACCCCTGGTTAACATGAGAGATAAAGCTGGAAATCGGGCTGAGTGGAAGCCTGTGTACTTGCCTGTTGTAGTAGCAGGTTTTAATAATAAACATCTCCTGTGCAAGACAGATCCTGATTCAGTATATCATAATGCTCCTCACTTGGCCACAGGGCTCACACTGGAGCAACGGGATACAGTCGTTACCCAGGCACTGAGCGTATTGCTCTGTTTTTGTCATGTACTTATGAACATGTAGCTACTGCAGCAGCTCTGAGATACTCTGGGGATGGGCGCTATGAAAACACCCAAGATAGCAAAAGAAAGAGCGGAAGTGATTTCTCGTGTCCTGCATTACATTTCCAATCACAGGATCGGGTAAACCAGTCCAGGAAGCTGGGTTACTTGTGCTACTGGCCCTTCCTTTAGCCATGAAGTCCTCTGCTGGAGAATTGTCTGGGGAAAGGAGTTGGTTTCTAGACGTTAGAGGGGATGAGATAAAAGTCTGAACCTACACTGACAGAAGATGCATTATCCTTATTAACCACGCAGGACTGGCCTGCTACACTGCATGGAGCAGGCATGTTCTATAGCTAACCTTGCTTTGAAGGCACCGCTATTGGATGTCTCCTGGCAACCTCCCTGTCTTCTCCACACACTCTCTGGACCGTCCCTATTAAACCGTACGTTCTCAAAGCTATTCCTGGTTTCATTACTAGAGACAGTCCTTTTCTCTCCCCCAATTTGTTGTCCCTACATATTTCTGTAGAGTTTGGGATATTTTTTGAGTATAACTGACATGATTTTCTTCCAAAGTCATATCCCTCCCCAACCTTCCCAGCCAGCCCATAATTCTCATACTGATATCATGCCTAGGTAACCTGTTGGTTACGCAATGGAAAGCAGTGTGAGGGGAATTTAACCCTAACCTCCAACAATCCAGCGAGACTCTGGGATCTCTAGGAAGCCCTGATAGTTACTCGTGCTATTATACCCCGGCGGTGACAGGTTGTGATATAGTGTCACGCTAGCAGTGTCACCTAATTGTTAAGCTTCTTCGTGCCTTTAGCATTATCTCTGGGCGTGAAGCTTAAGACTTAGTTCCTGCGGCATCACCTCTGTCAGGGTGTAACTTGCAACACCCATGCCCAGAATTAAAAATCAATCAATTAAAGCCAGATCAAACCCACTGAGAATATGCTGCCCATTTCCAGTGGGCGCCTGGCCACAATGACTGAGACACGGCAACAACCAACCACCTGCCCACACCCACACCCTGGGTAGTAAGGGAGGGGCTAGCTGTGCGAGGCCCAATGGAGGCAGTGAGGACTGATGTGGCTAACATTGCCAGGGCCTCTTGCAAGTTAAACTGACCCCCAGTTAAATGGTTTTCACTCTCATTTATGGCCTGATTTTCCAAAAGCAATGTGCTGTCTAAGGGTACATCTTCACTACCTGCCGGATCGGCGAGTAGTGATCAATCTATCGGGGAGCGATTTATCGTGTCTCGTAGACACGATAAATCGATCCCTGATTGCTCTGCCTTTTACTCCTGTAATCCACCAAGAGGAGAGGCAGAAGTGGAGTCGACGGGGGAGTGGCGGCAGTCGGCCCCGCGCCATGAAGAAAGTCAACCTAAGATACGTTGACTTCAGCTACGCTATCATAGGTCAACCCCCCACAGTGTAGACCAGGGCTGAGACACAAAATGGTGGTCCAGGTCCCTAAACCTCCAACTGCTAGAAGCAGGGACTGGAGGATAGGGGATGGATCACTTGAAATTGCCCTGTTCTGTTCATTCCCTCTGAAGCACCTGGAACCAGCCACTGTAGGAAGACAGGATATTGGGCTGGATGGATCATTGGTCTGACCCAGTATGGCCATTCTCATGTTCTATATTATATTCTTGCTGGAGGGGAGGTCCAGAAAATGAAGTGATGAGCAATTTAGAAATCCTGATAGCTAGACAGAGACTTAGATACATAATGAAACCCAGAAAGCATTAGATACAGTAGCTACACTTTAACGGGATAATTTTTTATTGGACTGTAATAAATGCACAGGACACTGCTCTATGCACACACAATCCTGCTAGCACAGACGACGGGGCATTATTCCGCAATATGGACCTGGCACCCATTGTGTTGTGGCATCACTTACACCTGTGCCAAGTGGTAAATCACTGCCATTCTGACCTGGTAGCATTTCACACACACACACACACACACACACAATTTGGGCATATTTAAATGACTGTATAAAGTGCAAGGGAATCAGGGCTTTGATCTCTACTAGTTGTTGAGCTCTGAAACTCCAGTGCCTTTTGAATTCCTCTGCTTTAGTGCTAAAATAGGCCTTGTTCTGCAGGGTAGAGACTGTTATTGATTTAAAGTATCATGCCAATTACTGGTTCAGTGTGAACTCTGGATTCTTCTTATGGTGTGTTTCATCCTCAGCTCCCACTTCTCCCAGCACGCCTGGCCCAATTTGTTTTACTTGTGAACAGGGACATCCAGTGGCCAAAGAGAGAAGCTATTAGAATCTAACAACCAGCTGATGAATGCACCTTTCTAATCTCCTCCTGCCCTGAGCTGCTGTGATGGTCCCTGCCAAATCCTTTCCCGGGGGAAGTGAGGGGGCCCATCCCTGGCCCTATTGGGAATTAGCCTTAGTGGAGCAGAGGAAGACATGCTCGGGGGAATTGCACTGGCAGGGCATGGATCAAGTGGCCTTTTCCACTTCCGGTTTCTAGGCTCCCAAAAGAAATCTTCATTTTTTCTTCCTCTCCAGGTGGTTTCCCCCTGCCTGTGGGGTCAGTGCCACATTCTTTCCCCTGGTGCAGGACATCAGCTGGCAGCGTGGGGAGTTAGCTGAGTGCACCATAACTGGATTGATCTGAAGGGAGAGGCTGTGCTTGCTGGGGGGGGGGGGGGAGGAGTGCTAGCTTTGGGCACTGGCGACTCTTCTTGGGGTCCCCTCTTGGGCAGCCTTTCCAGCTCTGACCCGGACTTTTCCACCTGCCTTTGGGCAAATTGTTTAACTTCCTCAACCTTCTCCCAAACAGGGGGGAGCCAGCAAGCTGTGCAGAATTTTTCACCCCCAGGCCAGGGGAAAGTCACCTGGTTCCATGTCCTGTTTTGAACCCAGACTTCAGCGTAGGCTCCTGAACCTTCCTGCCATCTCTCCAGCCTCCTCACTTACCCCTCCAGTCTCTGGGACTCTCCTGACCGTCACCCCTTCAGTGCCGTGGGAAGCAGCTTGGTGGCTGGAAGCAGTGGAAGATCCATTGCTTGGGATGTGAAAAACTAGGTGGGGCAAGATACTAGAAAATGGACAGTCCTGCACTTGCAAGGGAAAGGTTAGGGTGCAGATACTCACAGGTATTAGGTACCAAAGTCCCATTGGTTTCAGTGGGAGTTAGGCACCAAAATACCTTTGAAGATCTGAGCCTAGGTGACCTCACATCATCAATAACTTCTAGGACTCTGTGGCCTGTAACCCTCTCTCTCAGGATAAAGGGTTTTCTGGGGACTGTGCTCGGACCTGTATGGGAGAAGGGATGAGAGATTCCCTTTTCAATTCCTTCCCCCAAGAGAGCCACACTGGCTTCTAGCTGCCTCTCCCGTCTCCCCAGGACATGGCTCACTTCTGGTGCTGTCAATAAAGCCTGTGTTTGCAGGGCTACGCCATGACACGTCTGGCCCTGGGCAACCCCAGCACGGCTGGGAAACTCAGTAAATAGTGGAAGGGATGAAGCCAGCTGCCAGAGCGGGGCCTGTAAAACTCCAAACCATCTCCCTGGGCATGGCCCTGTTTTAGTTCCTGCAAAACAACATAGTGTCTTGCAGTTCTTCCTAATAATACATCAGTGAAAGGGTTAAAACCTCCCTTTCCCAAGGGATCAGGTATGCCCTGCAGAGCTGATCACCAGCCAGACTAGCCTAGAGGGAGGAAAGGGTTAAAAACTGCATGCATGCTGTAGCCTGAGGCTAAATATGCTGCAGGTGCTACCTGAACAGGGTGCTAAATAGGCAGCATAAGTAGGAAGCCTGAGGCCAGCTGTGCCCCTTTGGCTAGTGGGGGCTTGGCAAAGGCTGAGCCATGCAGGAAGGAGAGGCTGGATTTAGGGTTTTAGCGTTGAATGAGCAAGAGATAAGACTTAGGGGGGTGTACAGAGCCCATCACTGCAGGGTCTGTATGATTAGACTTTGCTATTAGAGCGCAAGGTGTCACTCTTGCCTCATGTAGGGGGAGAAGTTAATAGCGAAGAACTTGACTCCTAGAGAAGACTTGAAACTAGAACATGCAGAGACAGGGGCTGATCAAGGCGGGTGTTCCCTGTAGCTCAGAATAGGTAACAGCATGTCCACCCCAGTTCATTTGCACTGGGGGGGGGGGGGCATGTATATGTCCAGTTTATAAAGGCACCTACTGTGTAAGTTTCTTACAGAGCAGAGCTCCTGTTCACCACTTCCCCCTTCCCCTCTGTGTCTGGCTCTGGGATTTCTAAATGGAGTTGGATCAGAGACCCGGGGGGGGGGGGGGGGAATGTTCCTTCTGCCCCAGTCCCCAAAGGTGGGAGCTCGGTGGGGTTCCCTACAGGGGGTAGTCTGGAGGGGGGCTGCCCTGCAGACCACCCCAGGGGGAGTCTGTCTGTAATGCCATCGCCCTTTTCCAAGCCTGGCCCGAGCAGCTGGCCGGGGAGTGGCACCGTCCGAACACTTTGTGGCTAACGCCTTCCAGGCCCCAGGGGTGAATGTGCGGTCACTGCCCCCAGCCTTGAGTCACTGGGACCCTACCCCCAAAGGTGGGCAGTGGTGTAGCCACGTGGTTATCCTGGGGCAGCCATTCACCTCCACAAGGTGGGGGGGGGGGGAGAGACTTGGGAATGTGTCCTCTAAGGGCCTGCTCCCACTGAAAGCCAGGCTCTGACTGGTATGAAGGGAAGCAGGATTGGGCCCTAAGTGACCTTTACAGCTGAACATACTCCTTTCCGGCCTGGCCATTGAAATGATAGGAATGTCTGTATGAAGCACCTGCACTGATGCGTAGCATCGCAGTGGTAAAGGTCAGAGCGCGCTGTTCTGTGGGACTTCCCAGCCCTATGGGGCAGTCCTGCTGGGGGAAGTTTACTTAACATTTCAGTGAGATTTTGTGACGCCTGGCCCTGGTTGGTCATTCAGGGAGGGAAGGGCTGTCTGAGCTTTAAAAGTGGGTGGTTTTTAACCTCCTCGTACTGGAGCATGAATATGATCCTTCTAACAAAACAAAAAAGAAGGGGGTTTTACCCACCAGCAGGGCTTGAGCAGGGAGGGGTCCAGTTTGCTTTTTGGATGAGTCTTTGGTCTGAACTTATTTGATGCAAACTGGTTCCTGGACCTCTCCTCCTGATCTCAGCTGCGACTTCAGAATAATCCCCACAGCACCTAGTCCTGGGGAGATAAAGATAATGGAGCCAGGTGGGAAATAAACAGACAAAGAAGCCATGCGGTCTAGAGGTTAGCGAGGAGGATTGGGAATGAGGAGGGCTAGTCACTGATTTTGGACAATCACGTAAGCCTGCTGTACTTTGGTTTTCTCATCTGTAAAATGGGGATAATCTTTAGGTCTTGGGATCTTGCTTGCACACTGCAACCAATAAATGTTAACATTATCACCCTGTTTATACAGAGTGCTTGGGGAGAGACATTTACATGGGACAGACTTATCACCGATTTTCAGGGTGAATCAAATCTTTCTTCACCCCTGAAATGCTTCTTTTACCATGGGAAACCGCTTGATGGCAAAGATTGGTGAGCATGGACGATTTTACGTTTAAAGACAGGTCTGCACCATAAAAGGCAGCTAGACCCCACCCCAGGTTAGTTACCCGGTGTGAGTTTTAGGTGTGGTTCGAGGCACTGGAGACTGTGTTCCAACAAGCTTTCCCCTCCCACATGCTCCTCGCTATGACCAGAAACACCCCGGCAAGCAAGAAGAGCTGCTCATTTGAACAAATAGAACCCTGTTTTAAAACAGAAATCTTTGTATTAAGATGATGTCTATAATAAATGCACACAATGCACAAGGACAGTGAAATCATAGCCAGTTGTGTGCAATGCACATACCACGTTATGGGCTTGATTCTGGTCTCTCTTGTTTTCTCTGGTGAGCTCCCCTGAAGTCAATGAAGTTACCCCTGATTTATACCTATCAGATCAGAATCTCGGGCCGGCAGATCTGAATTTATACAGAAGAACTGATATCTAGTACATGCAATTAATTTTAAAACTCCGCGACCAGACAATACATTGGAAAGGCCAGCTGTTTGCAGACTATGAGATAGGCCATTAAGATACTCTGTGATGTAAGGGCTATAATGTCAGAAGCTACTGGTGCCTTATCTGCACTAGAACTCCCTCCTCTGCTCTGCTACCCTGGGTGCACATACGCCAATGCTAGTCACGCTGGCAAATTTTAAGAAAAAGGCTTTAGCAGAGGGTAGGACTAAGATGGGGCATGAGAAGAAAAGAAAGTAGCCAATGAATTAACCCTTTGATCACCAGCTTCTTTCAGGCAGCCAAGGAGTTTGCCTCAGAAAAGCTTTGGCTAAGTTTGCAGTGGCTCTTTCTGTCAGGGATATCATGAAGATTTAAGAGCAGATTTCATCCACTGGCAAATGAAATGGGATACATGGAAAAATGCTGGTTGACTCAGTGCCTCTTAAGTTCTTAATTCAGACACACCAAGCCTGCTTGTTTGTTTAGGTGTGTTTCTTTGTTTGCATGTACCGAGCAGAGTGTGTCAATGCAAGGAAGACATTTACAAAGCTACATTTGAATGAATTGGGGAGACTCCCATCATTCACCAAGTCCCAACAAGTTTTAAATCTGTACAACTCTGAAGAGATTAAAAAGGGATCGAGAGGGTTACTGTATCCATAATACGTCGCTTCCATGACCGCTCTGGGGGGGCCGGATGCACAGTTACTGGTGGTCTGCTTCTCCATGAGCATTTCAGTGGAGGAATGTATATGCCTTCCTGCCATATCACTTTTCCCTGGATGGAGGGAAATTGCTCCTACATGTTCTGCACGCTGCTGCTCAGATGTGGGGGTGAGCAGGGGACACACAATATTCATCCCTTCCATTTCTCATTTCCCTCACTTTATTTTGATAGGGTTCGGATGCAGATTTCCCTCTGAAGTGGTGGCTGATGAACAATTTTCTAAAATGGCTTTAGGAAATCACTGCATTTTCATTTTCCCGATGCAATGAATTTTACTAGACCCCAGAAAAATGTCCTGAATTAGGTCCCTGAGTTAATTTGCACCTATATATACCACTCTCCAACAAAGTGCTATACCAATGCAAATGTATTTAGTTTATGGTTTTGAGGATTCAGCAGTCAGGCATTAGGGGACCCCTCTTTCTGCCTAGCTGCTGGAAAACGTAGGTCTCAGACCCTTGCCCATAGAGGCTTCCTAGGACTGCTCTAAAGCACACGTTCTGACTAAAAAATTTATAAATTTTCTCTGAACAAAGCACATCACTCATAATAGCCCCTAACAGGCTAAACAATTCCCCGAGCAACAGCCAATAACAATTCGTTATTCACCTCATCAGCAAGGCCTTTCTAATCATGACAATAAGAAAGTGTACATGGCGGAGTTGCCTAAAACCCACATCGTCTGTCAAACATTCCTTCTACTTTCACAGAACCTTAATTCCCTGTCCCAACCTCCCATTCTGATACCAAAGCCGCATGGTCTTGCCTCTCAGGGCCCTAAAACTATTTCTGGCTATGTGATGTTTGAGTTTCAGTTGGCAGTGGCTGAACATATAAGATGGCTGGCAGCAGGAGTGTCAGATTCTGGGGTACATGCAGGAATGTCAAATTTGGGGGCTGCAAGACCCTTGCCCTCTGGCATTGGGATGCTCTGGCTGGTGTGACAGAGTCAGACCTGAAGGGTATAGGAGAGTGCTGGAAGGCAGGTACATCAGTCTCAGGATGTGCAGGTCTCTGTTCCCCCTATAGCCAAACAAAGCCTACTCCAGGCCAATCAAGACACCTGGGGTCAATTAAGAAGGTTCTAGCAGGCAGCAGGTTAATTAGGAGCACCTGCTGTCAAGTAAGGCCTTAATAAAAACCCCTGCCTCAGGCAGACAGTGTGGGTGTTTGGAGCAGAGAGGAGTTTGGAGACATTGGAGCACAGAGGAGTTTGGAGGCATTGAAGCAGAGAGCAGTTTGGAAGGAGGCCCTGAGGTAAGGGTGAAGTGGAGAGTAAAGAAGCAGGAACTGTTGTGGGGAAGAAGCCCAGGGGAATTGTATTGTGCTTGGTGGTTAAAAGGTCAGCCATCTCAACTGAGATTATTAGGGTCCCTGGGCTGGAGCCCGGAGAAGAGGGCGGGCCCGGGCTTCCCCCCCCCCTGCCTTCCACAATTAGCCACTGAGGCTAGTGAAATCCGCCAAGAAACGCAGGACCCACAAGTACAGGCTTGGAGCTTTGTCACAACTGGTGTCAGAGGTGGGATTTTCGTACGCAGCGTGGCGGAAGAAAGGCTTTAAAAAAGAAAAAGGAAAAAAAAAAAAAAAGTGCCCTGGGGTTTTGAATTCTCTTTGGTGGTTGTCTGCTTTGTGCCACAATGGAGGAGGTGATAAGGGCTCTGGTACAAGCCACGGCAGCCCAGCAGGAGACTACCCGGGTTCAGCAGGAAACAAATCAATTAATAATGAATCAGGCGACCCAAGATCGTGCCCTCTTGCGTGAGGTAATGGATCAGCTAAAGATCCTCACCACCCAGCCCCGAGGGTCTAATGGGATGCAAACCCTAGGGGCCTCTGTTTGTCTGCCAAAGATGACAGCAGAAGATGACATTGAGGCATATCTTCTCGCATTTGAGAGGACTGCTCAGCGGGAGGCATGGCCCCAGGAGCAGTGGGCCAGCATTCTCGCCCCCTTTTTGTGCGGAGAGGCCCAGAAAGCCTACTTTGACTTGCCTGCCACAGATGCCACTGACTATCTCCGGCTGAAGGCAGAAATCCTAGCACGATTAGGGGTAACAGCAGCGGTACGGGCCCAGAGGTTCCATGAGTGGAAATATCAGGAGACCAAACCCCCGAGGTCCCAACTATTTGATCTCATACACCTGGCACGGAAGTGGTTACAGCCCGAGGCATGCAACCCGAATGAGATGTTGGAGACCCTGGTCATCGATCATTATATGCGGGGTCTACCACCAGATCTCCGTAAATGGGTAGGCCAGAATGATCCATCCGCTTACGACGAGATGATCACGCTGGTAGAAAGACGGATGACAGCCAGGGAATTGACCCGACTACCTAAACGAGGCCCCTTCTGGAACAGGCACCCAAACCCAACGCTGGAAGTTTGGGCACCCAGTACCCCAGGAGGTCCTAGGTGGAAGAAAGGGAGGGCTGAAAACCCTGGGGGACCCCAGAAGGAAGGGACCAGTCAGAGGGGGAGGAAGCCGGGGTTCAAATTCCCTAATTCCCATGATAGGGAAACTAGTAGAAATGACTATAGATGCTATGCATGTGGGGAGTGGGGACATATAGCAGCACAGTGTCCCAGCAGGAGGAAACCTAGGCAATGTAACTTCGGGGATTGTGAGGTTCCGTGCTCCCTTCTCCACCTCGTAGGGGTTACATTAGCCCCACATAACTACACCAGACCGGTGAAGATAAATGGGATGGAAACTACAGCACTTGTGGACTCTGGGAGTGCTATTACCCTTGTATCGGGCAAGCTGATAAAAAGAAGGCAGCTGTTACAAGCCAAACGCATAGCAGTGACTTGTGTACATGGGGCTGTAAGTTATTACCCCACTATTCCGGTAGAGATAGCAGTTCAGGGAAACCCCATTGAGGTAACGGTGGGCGTAGTCCCTAACCTCCCATATCCTGTAGTTATTGGGAGGGACTATCCAGGGTTTGATAATTTACTTCCCCCAGCGAGGCTGGAGGAAAGCGGGGACCCTGAGGATAGCAATTTACCACCAGGAGAATGTCAACCCCCGATGTACACGGAAATTTCTGAGGATCTGTTCCCAGCCCTCCAAAGGACCCGGAGGACGAAAAAAGAGAGGAGGGCCGCAAAGGCCTTAGGAACCCGGATCCTGACCCAGGATCAGAAGACTGCTCTAGTCGGCCGACGGACCCGAGCAGCCAGCAGAGAAACTTCCACCCCGGAAAGCGAGCCAGAGGCCACCCCACGTCAGGATGGCAGTGAGCCACTGGGAGAAGCAGAAGCCAGGCCCTGGGAACTTGGGCACGTTAGTTCTGGGAGAGAATCTTTCGGGCGGGACCAAGCAGAGGACCCTAGATACGATAACGCCAGAAAAGAGGTAGCCGAGATAGATGGGACACCCGTGGAGGGGAAAGTCCGGGGTACAGGACCTTACTTTATAGTAAAGAAAGATCTTTTGTACCGTGTGGTGCAAATACAGGAGCAGGAGATCCATCAACTTCTGGTGCCAAGAAAACATCAAAAGGCCATATTGAGCCTTGCCCACAGTCACCTATTTGGAGGACACCTAGGGGTCGAGAAAACCCAGGCACGGATCCTGCGGAGGTTCTTCTGGCCAGGAGTGCACGAAGATGTTCGGCGATATTGCATCTCTTGTCCAGAATGTCAGTTACATAGTCCTCGTCCGCACTTGCGGGCGCCGTTGATACCTCTTCCAATAATAGAGGTACCTTTTGAACGTATAGCTATGGATCTGGTTGGACCCCTTGAGAAGACAGCTCGGGGACACCAGCATGTGCTTGTTGTACTGGACTATGCAACCCGGTACCCGGAAGCCGTCCCCCTACGCAATACAACCTCCAAGATAATAGCTAAGGAGCTACTACAGATTTTTGCCCGAGTTGGGCTACCCAAGGAGATATTGACTGACCAAGGGACACCTTTTGTGTCCAAATTGATGAAAGATCTTTGTTCATTGCTCCAGGTAAAAGCCCTACGGACCTCCGTATACCACCCACAAACAGATGGCCTTGTGGAGAGGTTCAATAGGACCCTCAAGGCCATGATTAGAAAAGTGGTCAGTCAGGACGGGAAAGATTGGGATACCCTGTTGCCTTACCTCATGTTCGCCATCCGGGAGGTTCCACAAGCCTCAACGGGTTTCTCCCCGTTTGAACTACTGTACGGGCGCCATCCCCGGGGCATACTGGATATAGCCAGAGAAGCTTGGGAAGAAGAGCCAAATCCTGGAAGGAATATAGTCGAGCATGTACTGCAGATGCGAGATCGGATAGCCCGAGTTACGCCCATCGTACGGGAACACTTAGAGAAGGCACAAGAGACCCAACGAACCCATTATAACCACCGAGCAAAGCTTCGACGGTTCCAGCCAGGAGATCGGGTGATGGTTCTGGTACCCACAGCAGAAAGTAAACTATTGGCTCATTGGCAGGGACCCTACGAAGTTATCGAAGCTGTGGGGGAGGTGAACTATAAGGTACGGCAGCCCGGCCGTCGGAAGCCAGAGCAAATTTATCATGTGAATCTTCTAAAACCTTGGCACGATCGAGAGGCATGCTTGGTCACCCAGGAGACCCTTCCCCAGGAGGATGATTCACACGAGCAAGTAAAGATATCTCCAGACCTGACGCCGATCCAAAAGAGGGAGGCAGCCGACATGATCAGTCGCAACCGAGATGTGTTCTCTATAAAACCGGGGCGAACAACTGAAGCCTATCACCATATCCGCACGATCCCAGGAGCCAAGGTAACATTGAGACCCTACCGAATACCAGAGGCCAAAAGAGGGGAAATCAAGGCTGAAGTAAAGAAAATGTTAGAATTAGGGGTTATTGAAGAATCTCACAGTCAGTGGTCCAGCCCAATTGTTCTGGTCCCTAAACCTGATGGAACTGTGAGATTCTGTAATGACTTTCGCCGACTGAATGAAATATCCCAATTCGATGCGTACCCCATACCACGCATCGATGAACTGGTTGACCGACTGGGTAGTGCCCGATTCTTAACTACACTGGATCTGACAAAAGGTTATTGGCAAGTTCCCCTGACTAAGGAGGCCAAAGAGAAGACAGCGTTCTCCACCCCAGATGGGCTATTTCAGTACACTGTCCTCCCGTTCGGGCTACATGGGGCACCGGCCACATTCCAGCGTCTCATGGATAAACTGTTGCGCCATCATACTAGTTACGCAGCCGCATACCTAGATGATGTCATCATCCATACGCCAGACTGGGGAACCCACTTGGAGAAAGTGGAAGCAGTACTGCGCACCTTAAGGCGAGCTGGCCTCACTGCTAATCCCGCTAAATGTGCCATAGGGCTAGCAGAGGCTAGATACCTGGGATACATTGTAGGAAGGGGCATAGTGAAGCCCCAAACTAATAAGCTAGAGGCAATTCAAAACTGGCCCCGGCCAGTCCGAAAGAAGCAAGTCCGTGCGTTCCTAGGCGTGGTAGGCTATTATCGACGCTTTATTCCCCATTTTGCCACTAGGGCGAGTGCCCTGACTGAGCTCATAAAAGCTCGGGGACCTGACATGATACGATGGACAGATACAGCAGAGAGAGCATTTACAGATCTGAGGACAGCCCTTTGCAGTGACCCCGTACTTATAGCCCCAGACTTCTCTAAGGAGTTTATCTTGCAGACAGATGCATCCGAAGTAGGACTGGGGGCTGTCCTGTCCCAGATGGTCAGGGAAGAAGAACATCCAATCCTATATCTCAGTAGAAAACTCCTCCCAAGAGAACAGAAGTATGCGGTGGTTGAGAGGGAATGCCTTGCTGTTAAATGGGCCATGGAAACACTGAGATACTACCTGCTAGGAAGAAAATTTACCCTCGTGACTGACCATGCCCCTCTTCAGTGGATGCAGCGGAATAAGGAGAAAAATGCCAGAGTGACTAGATGGTTTTTATCCCTCCAACCTTTCCAGTTCCACATACAACACAGGGCCGGAAGTCATCATGGCAATGCAGATGGCTTATCACGAGTGCACTGTATGTCGACCCAAGTTGCCCAACCCCTTGGCGTTGAGCAGGGGAGGGGGATATGTGACAGAGTCAGACCTGAAGGGTATAGGAGAGTGCTGGAAGGCAGGTACATCAGTCTCAGGATGTGCAGGTCTCTGTTCCCCCTATAGCCAAACAAAGCCTACTCCAGGCCAATCAAGACACCTGGGGTCAATTAAGAAGGTTCTAGCAGGCAGCAGGTTAATTAGGAGCACCTGCTGTCAAGTAAGGCCTTAATAAAAACCCCTGCCTCAGGCAGACAGTGTGGGTGTTTGGAGCAGAGAGGAGTTTGGAGACATTGGAGCACAGAGGAGTTTGGAGGCATTGAAGCAGAGAGCAGTTTGGAAGGAGGCCCTGAGGTAAGGGTGAAGTGGAGAGTAAAGAAGCAGGAACTGTTGTGGGGAAGAAGCCCAGGGGAATTGTATTGTGCTTGGTGGTTAAAAGGTCAGCCATCTCAACTGAGATTATTAGGGTCCCTGGGCTGGAGCCCGGAGAAGAGGGCGGGCCCGGGCTTCCCCCCCCCCTGCCTTCCACAATTAGCCACTGAGGCTAGTGAAATCCGCCAAGAAACGCAGGACCCACAAGTACAGGCTTGGAGCTTTGTCACACTGGCAAACATGGTAAAGCTGGTGGAATGGTACATAGCCCAAGCAGACTTAGGAAAGATGCCACCAATTCAACCAACGATGATTCAAAAAATTCCATTGACAAAGCAAATCTGAACTATAAAAGACATTGGGCTATGTTGTTCCCTTCTTTACAATGACCTGGACAACAGAACGGCAAATGGACATTTCCAGAGAGATTTGGAGTTTAAAAAAAGGGCTAAATTAGCAGTTCTCATTGGTCCCAACCCAAATCCCATTATAGTCCAGGGAGAGCCTCCTATGGAGTTTAATAGGATTTGATCCTGACTATTCATCCCACAGAGTAAGCAGAGCACGGTTCCTGGCAGGGCGAGTTTCCCATCCCACCATGTCCATGAAGGACCAAACCTATGGCTGAGGGGGGAAGAACTCCCCAGTGAGGTCTCTGCTGAATTTGCCAACCAGGGCTGCCAGCAAAAAACACATTTGGCCTCTTCGTATATTGTAAGGGCACTTGTCCATGGTCTGAGATACCCTTCTACCTCTCCACGGGCCTCCCAAAGCAAAGAGATTTATGATAATAAATCCAAATCAAATATTGGTTTTAACTAGCAACATAAACAAAGCCTTTTGTAACAGTCGCTAGCCTCTGCAGGGTGCGTATGATGGGGATGACATTCTGCCACACCCTGAGTTATTTTCCCTTTACCACATTTTGCCTGGTGCTGCATACGGGACCAGAAATATTCAGGACGTGCACTGCAAAAGCCAGCAACTCATGCCAGCAAAGGAAAACGTGAGCCATAGGTAGATGCAATATTCACAGCTAAGACAAGGGAGAAAAGGTTTCTTTTAATATGGAATAATTTTCTTTTGGGGATGTCAACTGTAACGAATATCTGTCTCTCAGACCATGTCTATGAATCTCTCCACTGGCCCACTGATTTCCTTTGGCCTGCCACATCAGGTCCAGGGGTAAAACCCTGGATCCATTGAATTCCATGGGCATTTGGTTAAAATCTCTTCCCCCCTCCCCAGCTTCTTGTCTTTGCTGTCAGAGGTTTGGACCACTCCCTGCCTGCCTATCCTCTCTCTATCCTTATTCTACCCCCCACCCTATTTGCTCCACACCTGAACCCATCTTCACGACTCCCTATTTTCTTCCTCGTCTTTGTACTAGCCCCATTTCCTCTACTTTTGGATGGAGAGATGTGGCATGGGAAGTGGTGCCTCATTCTTTAGTTCAAGCTGTAGAGACTCGTGTGTTTAGCTCGGGAGGTCTCCAGTTCAATGCATTGGCCAACATGGCTGTTGTCACCTAAATTCAGTTGAAAGCAATACTTCCTGCCTCTTTGTGTGTCAAATTGTCCACACATCCCTAAGCTCACATGCTTTAACAGCTAGCTGAGGGGAGGAGAGGAAAAGGAGAAAGGGAGGGGGCATGCAGAGTTTAGGAACGAACCACACCATCGATTAAAAAATCCTGTTGCAACACAGGGATCTGTGGTTTCTGTGAAAAAGGTAGCTAAGTACACACCATCTATAGCATCCCTGCCTCCTGAAATTCTTTTACCTGGGCGTTGGTGTGTGATTACTACGTCTAGGTCTCATTCGCCCACAGGTACCATGCAATGATACTTGAGTTAGTGCCAGGGTATTTAGAAGAGGCAAAAAAGGCCCCCAAACTGACACCCAGTGAAGTTGAGAGGAAAGGCGTCCAAGAGACAAGTCTCAGATCAGGCTGGAAGTGCAATCTGTCGGACACCATGGCTGGGTGCTACCGTAGTTAGTCTAGAGCACCCATCAGTCAACTTAAGAACATAAACAGGAATAATGCACTTAGGGGATCATGAACTGAACATAAAAGTCCTTCCCTGCAGGTGTGAGCTCTCTCTTCTGTAAGAAACTGGAGATTGTTGTGTATCTATTGGGAGATGAGTGCATTCCTGACTGATGCAAACAGCTGATCCTGGTGCTCTAACACCTTCCTGTCCCATACGCTGGGATGATTAGCTAGCCCTTGACGGAGGTTCAGTGTTGATTTTTCTGCTGGCATGGATCATTTCCTGATTCTTGTATTTCAGCTTCTCGTCCTTTGAAATGAGGACTAGTTGTCAGGGCCCCTGCAGCCAGCGCCTGGTGCCACCCAGATTTTCTTGCCCTACTGGGTGATTTCCATTGAAAAGCATTGAGTTCCTGTGAAAACCTGCCTCCTTTGTGTGGCACAGATACAATTTTAAAGCTCCATGAGGAGGTGTATGATTTTCATCAGCTGACTGTACAGGGACTAGGCAGCACCTATAGTACTCATCTACTACAGGAACTGCTTCCAAGGCTGAGAAGACCGATTTTCACCTAAAAACTGTGGACGCTGGAAACCTCGGGTTTAGATCTTGATCTCATGCCCATTGAGGTCAAGGGAAAGTGACTCATTTACTTCAGTGGGACTTAGATTGGGCCCGTCTTGATGACTAGACATGTTACTTTGACCAGGGAATCTACGGAATTCTGCTATTTACGGATAGAATGTCTCTGTTGTCTGGGTGGTGCTAGGAGGGGTGTTGCTGCCAGTCACTTTATATTATCAATGTCCCACACAATTCTGAGTCAGACAGAAATACGTGTGTGACTTAAAGTGATGTCACGTGAGTATAGAAATAGCTGCTCCAGGTGTAAAGTGATGCTTGGAGAATGTCAGGTATCCAGAGAAAGTAGGGGTTGAGCAATAACTCTGCTCACACCCGAGCTCCACCTCCCACTACATACATGGCACAGAATTTGACAGATTTAAGTGTAAAACTACTTCTTCCATAGCACTTTTCAGGAACAACAATGGTATAAAAATAAAACAAAGACGACCCTCAACCCTGGGCATTCAAAGTCTCCCACTCCCTTCTGCATGGGGAATGAGAATGTAAAACTCATTTGCTTAGGAGCTTTCATGCTCTTGTGTTTGTTTGCTGCTTAGTACCATGGGGACTGATACTATGTAAAAATCTTAAAGGGGCAGAAAGAGAAGGCGACATCCATCCCCCATCAAATACTTTCATTATCGCAACTGTCCAGGTATCTGATCCGCAATGTGACAATGAAAACCCTTGGCTGGGAGGCAACACAAGATCCGAGACCTCTGTCAAAGTCATGAGATTCCATAACTAGTACTAAATCCCTGTGGAGGTGGATGGAAGTTACCAGGATACATTTCAGCCAAGGACCTTGCGAATCCAGCAGCAGGCATTCCTCAGCCACATGCAGTGTGCAATGAAAATACACAAAGACTCGTAATGAACAGCTGTGAACAATGCACTAGGAATGTCAGATTATGGAATGGAGTGGCCTGCAGAAATTAGCCCTGGAACAACAGATTGGGAAGCTGGTAAAGTTACATCATAGGAAATTTAGTGAGATAGAGGAGATGAATGAAAATTTGTGGCCTAAAAGACTGCTCCATTGTGCAGAAGGTCAGGAGTATGGAGGAATCAGTATCTGGTTTCTCAGTGGACTGGGATTCCAGAGTTGTCTTCAATGCGCTTTGTATACTTCAAGGAAGCTTTGCAATGAGAGCGGGTTGGAATTTTAACATTTTGATTTGTCTCTCACCCCCGCCCCCACTCCATGCTAGGGTTGTCAGCAATCCCCACGTTATGTGAGGAAGTGCCATTTGCCATGTCCATCTTCTGTGGGCAGAGGGACATCCTGAGCATCTCTCTCCATTGAAGATTATGCAAGAGAATAAGGCAGCAGGATTACTCTTTGGAATTTCCCAGGAATGGCCTGGAAGACTGACCCAGTGGTAATGTAGGGCTGTACTCGGATCTTAGCCGGTACCTCCACATGGGTTTCAAAGCTTTGTGCTTCAATATATTGGCTTCAGCATAGCTGGAGCAGAATCTCCAGGTCAGATATACCTCCCTTAGAAAACAGCACCGGTTGTCCGCAAGGCACTGCTCTGTTCTCCCCTTCGTCTTCACACGGATGTTAGGTTGATGCCACTGGGAGATCTGTGCCTGGGACAGAGAGGTTATGCCCTTCCTTTGATTTAATCCTGCCCATTCCATATGGCCCTCCACTTGAACCCAGTGCCATTCATGTCTGTATCTGAAAGACAGCAACAATTAGCAAATCTACATGTTTTTGCTACCAAACCCTGACATTCCCAGCGATTATAGGTGTGGTAGACATTCATCATCCATCCTATCATTTCACATGACATTTTGAGACACTAAGATCCACACCCTGATTTACACAGTGAAAAGCAGCCTTCTTATACCATGCCATTTCCAACCACACACACAAAGAGCAGAGCTGACTGAGAACTCAAGAGGTATGTACTGCACTGCCTTTGTTTTCCATGGAACCTGTTATTTTCTTTAATGAGGGGAAGGCTGTTTGCTGTAGGAAATCTGAGACAGCCAAAGTATAGCTCAGATCTCTGCACAGAGTTGAGCACTTTGTCCGGTATGCACAATGGGCAGTGGGTTCCTTCATGCATTTAAAGCCAGTTTCTGATAGTTAATTTCAGTTTCCTGTGGGTCAGCTGGTGTCAGTATCTTTTAAAGGGCACGTCCTTTGAATGCGGGTCTTGTTTATTTCCTAATCTCCTGAGGATAAGTTTGACATATTTTGATATTACAATTAACTCTGATTCCCCTAAAATATGATTGATTTCTCTTTGCTGCTGTGCATAGACTCAACAATGCAGATGGATTCTAGGGGAACCTTCGCAGTTATGACATCTTTACACAGAGGGCTGGGTTTGCTTCTTTTGATTGGTAAGTACTATTATTTGGGTGCACAGCCACACCATGTATTATTCTGCCAAGTGGCTATTATTGAAGGAAATAGTTCTCCAGGGAGGAAATGCTTTAATAAAACATCACTTCAAAATGAATGTGATTGTTGCCATGATAAATCCCTAAATCACCAGCCTTTAGTTACTGTTATTTAGTATTGTAACAACCACCCAAAACGTACTAGGTGATTTAGTGAACACAGAGAAAGGACATGGTCAAAATGATTGTGTATCTTATTTTTAAAGAGCCACTGATCTATGCCTCTCTCTAGCTAGTCCCTATATCTATCTCTGGCACTCCTTACGGTAGCAAAGAACCTCCTGAAAAGCATTCACCGCAGGAATGATTCTGCCAAAATCTGATACTCTTTTTATTCATCTGCTCTCATTTTTTTGCTACTAGAAGAGGTTTTTCCCCTTCACTGCTTTAAAAATTCATCTGCGCCTTTTCCTTAATTTCTCACCTGACGTTATGACCTCATTTGTGAAATCACAAGCATAATTGGAGGCATTTAGGAAGGGGTTGGATAAACACCTGTCAAGGGTGGTCTAGGGAGCTGGACTTGATAACTTCTTGAGATCCTCTCCAGTGCTACACCTCTATGATTCTATGATTTCATTTTTCTATAATTCTATCAACACCAGAGATGGTGTCAGTTGGGATATTTGGATCTGGAATCCAACTGGAACGCAAACTTCCTAAAAGTTTGGTGAGGTTCGACTGTGATGTTCCTGCCTATCTCTAAAACAGTAATATTCACATCACAAAGAATGATAAAGTCCTTGCAGAGGAAACAGCTATAAGAATATTCATACAGTCCATGGGTACCTTAGTACTAGAGAGATGTAAACAGTGTGATGGACACAGGGAGCCACTGAATTCTGTGCACCAGCCCTGCTGTGGGAGACAAATCTGATTATTCCCTATATCTGGGTTTCTTGGGAAGGTGAGCTGTTCATTAAAGTCTGGGCCACTTTTGTGCTCAGAGTCCATGATGAATAAAACCATTGGCCTAGAAGATCAGGACGATGTAACGGAGGACCACCACCCATTGACATCAATGAGACTGCTCAAGTGCTTAAAGTTAAGCATGTGCTTAAGAAGTTTCCTAGATTGGGGCCAGAGTTCTCCACTGTGCACTTTGGCATATCTGAGCCAAAGTCAGTGGGGAAGAAAATTGTAGTAATTATGCCTCCATCTCTATTTCCAACTGTGTACAAGCAGGCAATAGGACTTCAGGGCCTACTGAGGCAATGAGATGCTCACTTATTATATAAAAAAAAAATCTTTCAGGGCTTTCTCTAGTAGCAAACCTGCTATGAATTAGGAAATTGAAAGCTAGCGGAAAGTTCCACCCTTTGGCTCTCGGACATGATGCCGCAAAGATTGCCCTTCCCAACCTGCACAACCTTCCACTCATTTAATCATCCAAAGGGCGTGGCAGTTAATGACATGAATGAGAACAGAATCTGTAAAATAGAAATTAGGGACTCACATTAACTTCAGTGAACACTGAACCATGTGACAGAGGAAGAACAGAGTTACTTAGTTATCTAGGACCATCTCTCCATCTCACCCCGTCCATCCCATCATACTTTGTCCTGTGAAGATTGTACCTGGGGGAACAATCTCTAAGGCCCTCCCTAATCTAGCTTTAAAAGCCTCAAGCAAGAGGCAAACAGGAAACCATCGACAGGAAATTGTTTCTTACCAATTAGCTTAAATTTCCCTTTGCTTCATTTCATCTTGTCACCGCTAGATTTATTCCCTCTGGCTATCCTGAACAATTCCTCTCCTTCAGGCTTCAGGGTATAAGAAGGCAGATTACTACCTCGGGTGGTGAACAATTTATTTCCCAAGACATAGGTTCTATGTGATAAGCAGATGTGTTAGAAGGTTTTTACTGGTCTTCCTCAAAGAGAGGAAGATGGCTTAGTGGTGTAAGCACAGGAGATCTGGGGTTCAAGACCCAATTCTTCCCCAGTTTTCCCATGTGACTTTGGACAAATCACTTAACCTTAGTTCCCCCAAAGGGTTGTTGTGGGGCTTCATTCATTTGTGTTTTCAAATGATGCCGTACGGTGCTGTGTAGAGAAAGGGGAAGTCTAATTCATCACCAGAGACAAGAAAATGGACTAGATGGTGCATCTGTCCGTTCAACATGGCAGGAGACAGTTACTAGAGTAGCTGGTCTATTGATCTGCTCTTGTCTAGCAGGAGGCAGAATGCAGGACTGAATAGAGCATGCATCTTCTCTAGCATGACAGTTCCTATGGTCCAACACCCCTTGAATTCCCTGGAAAGACTCCTGTTGTCTTCAGTGGGCTCTCGATCAGGCCCATGGATGCGATTCTACCTGGCTGCTGGAAGAATGTTAAAATGGATCTTCCCGCCTACTGTCTTGGCAGCACTCAGCCCTGGCTTCTGCCTCGCTTGAACAAACTCGACTGACCTATGTTACGGTTTCATCATAAAGAGCTCCAGGGAGGGGAGGGTCAAGGAGTGGAGAACTGCAGAGTTCCTTTGAATAGCCAGCTAGAGACAATGGAAACAGGTGAACAGACAGTTGCCAAAAATGCAGGAGGCTAAATAGCACTTCTCCCTGTGAGCCAGCCCAGTTGATCAAACAGTTCAAGCCCTCTGCAGAAACCTCCTCTTCGGCTGGCTGGCGGAGTGCGGCGAGGGACTACCCAGTGTTCACATCCATTATCCTTTCCAATGGACACCCCGTGTTGTACATTCAATGCAAGGCCCGTTTTCCTCTCCTCACTCTGCTACTGGGGTCGGGGAGGCTGAATCAGGAAATGGAGGCATTGGGTCACAGTCCTAGTCCCAGCATCAATGGCCAGGTTAGATAAACAAACCCACAAAAACTCCTCCTTGAAATGATTCAGCCCCATTGAGTTCGTGCATCTACCCAGCCATGTAACCGCAGGAGCTTCTAACCATTGCCAGCCTGTCCTCCTCCGCGCCTTTATGTTGTTCGTTACATTCAACTTGTTCCAACTTGCCTGACGTCAGAGTTGAAGCCTGTCAGGGCGGGTGCTGCCTTCTCCTCCGCATTGATGTGTGAACGGTCCCTGACCCTAACAGGGAAGAATTACAAACACCACAGTGCAGTAATAATTATACTATGAAATGTAAGGCTCCCTGGGTTGTTACTGGTCTCCTGGCTCCCACCTCTGTGCAGTCTGGTGGGTTATTAGAGAAGATTGGGGATCCAAGGAGCCAGACTGCAGAAATGGGGGGAGTGGGAGGTCAGACATGAAAGGGACCTAAATGTCCTCAGCCAGGTGATGGGAAATGCAGATGCCACCTGAGTGTAATGAGTAAGTCTGGCAACGAGGGGCAAACTAGTGTGATCTTGTCAGGTTGGTTTCTTTACGCCAAAACCCTGGGAAGCCGCCTGTAAATCTGTAGCAATGTCTATCCTGGGGATTATGTTGGTGCTTTCTATAAAACTCCGCAGTGCATCCAGCTTGAATCGACCCTTTGGCTGCTGGTATTGTCAAGGTCCCCGCTCTGAGACCTCCTGGCCCTGCTCCCCATCTCTTTGAGGGTCCGATTCCTCTCCCTTTTCTTCGCCGATTCCTCACCTGCATTTTTGTTACTGATGCTTGCAAGGAATGCACAGTTGCTCGCTCACTACATCTTTCAAGCCATCCCTGCTCCTGGCACTAATTGGCATCTTAGCTGGCAGCAGCCCAGGACTGGAAGGTGCACAGAGACTGAACTCCTCTCTCACCCCTGAGGGAGGATTTCCTCCTAGATCAGTCTGAGGTTTATCAGGAGGAAGCCGTGTGGGGAAATTCCCCCTGCTGTTCTCTATGCTTTGCCTGGTGGGTGGATGGAGGGACATCAGTTTCCGTCACCACCAGTCTGCTGCCTTTCTCCCATCCCTAAATCCACACCAGCTTTTGACAGCAGATAGAGGAATACTACATGCATGCACATGGCATGGGAACATGTAGACACACCCATCTTGTGGTCCAAATGGATACAAGGAAAAGGACTGCAAAGGTAGCCATGATTGTTGTATTCAGAAGGAGAATAAGGAAAGGGAAGAAAGAAGGTAGTGAGGCGGGACTGATAGTCTGAACTGGTCTGTTGACTCTTCTTTGCAGAGAGGATTGGGGTGAGCAGCACGTCTTGTTGGGAAGGTCTCTGACGTGGATTCTTAAATGGAATCATGGCTTATTGTCTTTCAGGTTGGATGATGGCAGCCGCAGGTTCTGTTGCGATGGATTCAGTAAGCAGAACTTTACATAGTTTATCTAAATTACCCCTTTCTACACTGGCAAAGCGGGTGGGAATTGGAGTCCAGCGTGCGTCCAATCCTGATCACAAGAGATTAATGGGAGTTAGAAAACCAGGGCCAAATTCTGTCCTGTGAGCATGGAGCTCAGTTCTCCCGCTCCTCCCTGTCCCCTGAGCAGCCAATGCATTGCTCTCCCCTGGAGCACCTGTGCAGGGTGAGGTGGTAGCTAAATTGGGGTTAATCTTTTGCTCATGAGCATTCAAGGGTGGCCCAAGGTGAGTTTTGCAGACTTGCATCCTACAGCTCTGTGATGAAATAAACACAGCAGAGCCCATGGTGTGTTTTAACTGCATTGCTACACAACTCTGACCCTTTGCCAGCTGCTACTGCCCCATTGGGAACCATCCATCTTGTTTAGACTAGAACAAAGAATTAAATGAGAGATGGGTTGGAACCCCTAAACTTGGGGGGGGGGAGAGTGTTGCTGTCTGAACTGAATATTAATCTGAATTTTGCCAATGGCTCCCTAGTTAGAATGGGTCAAATGAAAGCCCTGGTTCTGGACTCTTAAGTGTGTTTGACTACAGGATTCAAATCCGAATGGTTTGTGGCGTGCTCCCATGGCTGCATCAAGTGTCTTGATATTATTGTAACCAGTCCCTGAGCTCACAGTCTCCCTCTTTCTCTTTGCTCAGTGCACCAGCAGCCCCGTCAATGGTAAGTGGCTCGCCATATAGTTGCCCATTACAAATATTTCAGATCAGTCCTTTTTCTACCTTTGCACCATTATCTCCAGCTGTGTCTCTTTCTTTTTCGAGCAGAAGCTGCCGTATGTGCCCCTCTGCAAAGGTACGTGAGCCATCCACAAATAACCCCAAGCATAGGGTTCGTTTGGGAGGATACACGTTTGCCAAGGGACATGGCTGAGGATGGCAAGATAACAGTAATAGACACACGTAGGAGACTCCCAGAGCATGGTACTACATAGGGCATTTCCCAACTAGTAGATATTTGGGCGGCAGTGGGATGAGAGGGGAGGTTTACAAAGTAGCCCAATGGAAGTAGTATGAGGGATTATGCTTATTCGGGATTAGCGGGGGCAGAATGTCTCCTCGGAGTGTCAGGAAGGCATGCTCCGCGGTGGACTAGCTACTGCTGAAAACACTCACTGCATTCAGACCTTGTGGAGATCTGATCTCGGCCCAGTGTAAATGATTATTAGAGACTGTGCCCAAGACTCGAACAGGCCAGAGTTTAGCCTGGATTTAATGTAGTTCCTGCAAATGTATCCGTTATGTGTAAGTATCCACTGAGTAGCCCTGGCAAATAATTTTGGGGCAATAGTTCATTCACTTTCATCATTTAGTATCCAGTATTTGTTATTTGTGTTGTATGATTGGTCACCAAGGTCACACTGTGTTGTTTCCGCTCCCTGATTGGCTGACTGAAAGTTTTTAAAGAGAAGAGTAGCAAATAGCTCACTTCAGTCGTGAATACCTGAACGAATGAAATTTCATGCTCAGAACTGGAATGTGCAAACATTTTCACTGATATCCAGTGGCCATCCAACTACTCCTGAATAATGTGTCCCCCTGGATCACGGGGATCTGAACTTGGGCCTTTTATTTGCAAAGATATTTGTGGACATGTGTGCGATATGTTACTGTTTCTCCAGTTCTGCCATTCAGTTGTCGCTGTGCCAGGTGAGGTTAACACAAAAATTGAGATAATTGCTTCTTCCCGACAGTGTCAGCAACGAGACACTCCTGAAAATAGCCAGTGGTGAAAGCTCTCCCTGCGGTATCACTTTTGGCCAGTATGCATGTGTGCAGGTAAAACTGCTTCTTTTCTTTCCGTGGATCAGTGCATAATATTCATTGAAAGTAATAAAGCCAGTTAACGTCAAAGAAATCCCATCACCTCTCTCGACACAACTGGTTACGTCTGGAGTGGCCAATGTATGGTGTGTGTTCAAATTCCCAATACATTGCTCACAAGACATGAAATATGGTAAAATATTCCTTTCGTGTGTGAGCTTCTGTTTGCCAGGAGTGCCTTAGCCAATAAACTAATGGCCAAACCACTTTGCCTGACGTTTCAGGAATTAATTAGAACCCAAGAAATGTCATCACAGTGTGGGAATGCCAAATCTCCAGATATGGCAACTCTCTCCCACCGGGACCGGATAGCCTTGGGCAAGGCAAAAAGAGAGTTGAGATCGTGGAAAACTTATGCAATGTAGCTCACATCCGTATTCGTTCATGGTTCTTGGTAACGTTTCCCTCTCACTAGCAACTTTTCCCAACCAGATCTAGTGCAGGTGAAAAATGTTAACAAAAACATTTTGTCAAAATTTTTCTTCAAAGGTTTTAGGCGTTTTGGTTTTTTGATTAAAACTTGGAAAATTTCACTGGAATGGAGACATTTCCCCTGGGAAATTCCATTTTGACCATAAAGGATGTTTTTTTGTTGAAAAAATGGTTTGAATTAATTTTTTTGACCCACTCCCTGATTTTGAGGGATGTGTAGGTTGAGCTATGTGGGTTAAGATGTGGGATCAAATTCAGAGATGTGTCTAGATCTAGAAGGAATCTAAGAGGGTATAACTTGAAACCTTCTTTTGACCCCTCACCCATGGCCAGATTTACACCTTTCTCGGCCCTTGGCATGCCATCTTCAGCCCCCCCCCCCCCCCGACTGCAGTTGACCTTCATATTTTCCATAAAAAATGAAACTTTTAACCCATTTTTAACTTTTCAGTGCCCCTAGGCACACGCCTACTGTGCCTAATTGGAAATCCAGCCCTCCCCTGGTCATAAGAGTTACACCACTTCACACTCCCTTACACTCGCTCATTGGTAGGCAAGTGTAAATGGGTCTAAGGGAATCTGAGATCCTATATGGGGAGTCTCTGATAATCTCTCAACATAAGCTTTACTCTTTGCACTATGTATCATTGCCTTTTCTTTTCCAGAGCGCTTGGCTCCAGGTTTTCAAGGACGATTTCCTCATGTCCTTATATTCTTGCCTCATCTCCAAACCCATCAGTGCTCTGGATTCCATGTATTCCATTTTGTTCTTTTCCAAACTTCACACCAATGGACTTGCAGCTGGCCTGGAGAAGTTCAATAACCGGGTAGGTGCCGTATATCCGCTAGCTAATTCCTCTGAAATGTGAACTCCAGTGGAAGGCAGGTAAATCAGACACCAACGGGATTTCACAGTCGATATGGCAGCCCGGCTACTTTATTTAGGTCATTGTATTCTCACTTGGAGTTACATCTAAAGGATGGCACATCTCAATCCACCTGGCCTCCAGAATATGCGAGAGGTTCTTAACACTGGAAGAAAAAAAATTGTGGGAGAAATAGTTCTAGGCTAAATAACCAAAATTACTAGAAGATATAAAATGTTGCACTAGATGTTGTTATTATTTGCAGTGCAATAATATCCAGAAGTCCCATTCAGGATCAAGGCTCCACTGGAGTAGGAGCTGTGCGAACAGTTAGGTTCCTGCTCATTAGTGTAGAGCACCATGTGGATTTTGCGTGTGTTTGGAAGTCAACATCCACGTGACTCTGCATTTTCTCTGTGTTCCTCCCCTTCAGATCTCTCGCATGCCTCTTTCACAGGGGTGGAACGTGATTTTCTTCAACGGCATATGGGAGAGAATGCTGCAAATGCCTGATGCGACTAATCCCCCTGTTTTGTCCCAATGGCTCGAGAGACTTCAGCCATTTGTGGTCAACCCCAAGGTCTTCGCATGTCTTCATGCCAAAAATATGTCATGTGAAAGACTTCGCAAGATGTGAGTGTTTACCACAGACCTCGAGATGCTGCAATATTGCTGGAACGGGCAGCCTGCTCTCTCTCCATCCTGCAAAATAATAGCCAGATCCTCAGCTGGTGTGAAGTTGAAGTTTCATTCAAGGATTAGTCTGGTCCCATTGAAGTTTCTAGCTGAAGAGATGGCTCAGAGACATAGTTGCCTTTGTCCTAAGCACATCCCAGAATGGGCAATACCCTGAAATAGTCAGAGGTCTCTCTTTTCATGTAATGGCACACAGACTTCCATGTACCCCGTTCTCTCTCCATTAAGGCCAACCGGGGTTAAGGCTGGGAGGTGTGGATGATTTAGATGACTTGAAAAGGAAATTAATTCTTATAGGGAAGGAATATTATTTACTTGCCAGATTTTCATTTGGCGTGACACAGAGATGGGGTGAACAGGTAGCTGCTTAGATTAGCATCTCTGAAATACAGGACACTCTTAAGAGCCACAGTAAGTTAAGATTTTTCAATAGGTCTCAGCTCACACTGTTATTACACAACCATGTTGGCAACATGCTGTCATTATTCAGGGGAGAGATACTTTACCGTACTGAGATGTGGCCTTTCAAGGTACACGCATGAGCCCATTTAAACTTATAAATGAAGCTCCTCCGTGCAACGAAATCGACCAATGAGGTGATTTTATAGATGCACAGTCAGGGCATGTGTCCTGCAGCAGTCACCGGTACATTTTCAAAAGGGTGCTAGTGGAGTGAGCAACATGCTCTCCCCAGGTGTTAATGGGAGGTGTTGGTGCAAGCCAATCACTGCATCTGACTTTGAAATGGACCATTAGTTCCCAACCTTGCATAGAGTATACTCAGTGGGTGATGAATAGCAAGACTCCAAGTATAGCTTGCAGGTAACCTGCTTCTGAAAAGAATCTAGCCCTTCTGGGTTTGACTGAATTTGAAACACCTGTTTTTGCCTTTAGAGTTGCGGCCCTGAATGACATCTATGCTAACCTCACAGTGGAAGACCAGAGGAGCATTTACAAAGGGCTCAAATTGTATCTCACAGGGGATGGTGAGTGACTTATCTCTACATTAGAAAGAAGATTGGACTTTAAAACACTAGGGGATATAACATTAGACACAATCTTTCTGATGGCTGAGGTTCCACAGATTCATACTGCACATAAATTCTCTTTAATGGATGTGGGACGTGTAACCTGGTAATGGGTCAGGTGCAGATTCCTTGCCTATAGGGTTTAATAACACAAGGCTTTCAAACACAAGGACACAATGATTTACATTCTAGCCAGCCAAACTCACGGCCTTCCGTGCCCAAAGTCAGTACAGAATTTGGTCCAGAGAGTTAAAAAACTAGTTCTGCTAACTCAGCTAGGAGAAGGGGACCGATTAAAATATCAACTTGGGCCGCATAGTTCATCTAGCAGAAGGCAGCGGCATGCACACAAATTTTAATCTGCATGCAGTGAGCCTGTGGAGCATTTGAAGATGGCAGTGAAATAGCTGTGGTCAAATATTCCAAAGACCCTTAAAGAGATCGCTGGATATGACACACAACCTCTCTGTTCCGTGTGCAGTTACTTCCTGAATGCACAAATGCATTTTGCACGTACCTTAGTGTTTGAGTGGGGAAAATCTTTGGTGGTAAGCTACCACTTTGGGGTATGAGGAAAGAGACACCATGATGAGGAGTGGCTAGAAAATTATTTGAGACAAACCTTTTGCAATTTTAAGAAAGGGGGTGGGAGGAGAATGAGGAGCTAAAGTATCTGGTGCACGTTTAATTATTGATGTGAAACAACAGATCACGTGCAGTTTTACGCAGGGCTGTACAAAAACGACTCTACCTGTAAAGAACTATAGATTATTTATGAGCACGGACACTCGAAGACATTTTCTGTTTCTCTCTGCCCCGCATTCAGAGGCTAGTCATCTCAGCCAATTTCCGATTGCAGTTTGGAGCCTTAGTTTTACAAGGGGGTTATCCATGTTTTGCAGGATCGAAACAGAAGTGCTACAATACAGCTGTCCCAAACCTAAGCTCCACCTCTTGGTTTGCTAATTATTTGGGTTCCTTTATGGAGCATGCAATCATGGGAGATCTACAGCTCTTTGCCGATGAGCCAACTGTAAGTACATGCTCAGAATGGTGGAGAAGAATATGCAGTGTGCAGAATATTAGCTGTGAAAACTAGTCCGAGGCGAGATTAGAGCAGCCAAACTCAGGGTGACCTGTTCATTCCTCTTCCTCTCCTGCTCAAAGCCAGGAAGATGCGAACATTTGAAAACTTTTTTTTTTAACCTCTAAAAGGTTTTACTTCACTTGCTATTTACAGTAAAGGGTCAGTTTGGGTCTTTTTTACATGCAGGTTATTTTGCTCATCCCTCATTATAACAGAGGCACGTTTCTGTACTTGCATTGAAATTGGCTTCCTGGACGGTGATTCCTAGAAGCCAGATTGGAGTCAGCAGTGACAACAGGCTGTACTCCAAGGCTGGACGGCTTTCTAAAAGAGATGTTCTAGCTCGGAAAAGGCTTGATGCGGAGATTATTCGGGAAGGTTCTCTGGCATGTGTTATGCAGGTGGTTGGATCAGATGATCGTAACTATCCCTTCTGGTGTTCAGATCTGTGATCCCATGAACATTATCCCCTGCAGAGAAACTGGTGCTAATCACATCACACTCTAATCATAAGGAAAGCAAAACAGATTAAAAAAAAAATTAAGTGCCTGACTTTCAAAAGTGCTGAGCATTCAATGCTCCCATGAAGTCAGATCTTCCAACAAGCACAGTGCGGCTAACTCTCAGCACCAGCCGCATGATAGTTGGTGTTTTTCTTGAAGTCTCAGCTCCTGGAGTCATGTTATTACATGAGAACCTCAGCTTTTGCTTAAAGTACGTGTTAAGACCTCATGGTTTTCGAAACAGGCTTTAAAATATGACCCAACTGTACCCTAGGGGCTCAGAAAACAGAGGCCGAATTAAACCAAGCCCCACATTGATTTATTTATTTTAAATCTCATCATTTTAAAGCCACTCTCCTGATTTTTGAGGCCCAACTTGTGATTTTTTTACTACTTGAGGTGTAGGCCATACAAAAGCAGAGCCCAATATTTATAACCTTCGTTCCGTCACCACTATTTATTCACAACTCACTGTATCCAGAAGCCAAGATATTGCTGGGTCACATGTTTCCAGCCGATCACAGTCGTGTCAAGTGCACGCTCGGATTTTCTGATTACACCAAATTGTTTCTTCTCTTAGTTTAGCTCTGCCTAGTGACCTATTGGAATCTCCTCCTACAGTGTCTCTTCTGATCCATATAGTGCCATGAGGAATATGATAAAAATGCCCATTCAAACTGTTTCTGCTTTTGCATGACAGCTTCAGAAATTTGTCCGAGATCCAGTCAATTTACAACTGATCAGTAACCTCAGTTTACCCAGGGAGACGGCTGTGTATTACACCTCATTACTTACCTCTGCGCCTGGCTTCCAACTAGCAAGGTAAAATACCACCACTTGCTTCCACGGCTCACTCGTGGCTTACCTTGGTGCTCTGATAAAGCTGTGTCTTTGCTGTCTGCTGATTCTGAGTCGCTACTTCTAAGTGATATTTAAAGCATAAAGCGTAATTCTGAAGAGAGTAAAAGCCCATAGGGATTGTGGGAAATCTTCATTGGCATATCGAATCCCCTGCAGGATCTCACAAGAAACATGTTTGCCTTTCATTGATGGATGGACCAGACCCTCCTTGAACACGTGTAACTTCTCCTCCTTTCCAGCCTCCCAGACAGATTGGTTTGCTACCTCAGCCCCTCTGCAGTGAGCGACCTTGACAGAAAGGACGCTTTGAGCCTGGCTCGGAGGATCACTAAAAACTGTGTCCCAAGTCCGATGCACAGAGGCACCAGTGAGGAGAGGCCTGCGCCTTCTCTGACAACCGAGGAGCGGCAGGTAAAGCCTTTGGCTAGTGCCCTGGTGCTCACAGCCCTGCTGAGGTGTGAGCCCTTGTGAAAGAACAGTGCTCCCGATGGCTACAAACACATTTCCAGGCCCCTGCTTTGGCCTTAGTAGGGGGAGAACTCAACCCTGCACCATGTTAATAATACTTAGCACCACAGGGAACATTTTGCAAACATTGCCACGCCACGCCCCCGAGACGGGGAAGCACTATTATCCCCATTGCACCAGTGAAGAAACGGAGGCACAGAGGCGTTAAATGACTTGTCCGGTCAGTGACTGAGTGAAATGTCTGAAAGCTGCTCAGATCCTGCAGTGTTGTCCACAGCACTGGGACCTAGCTAGACAGAGAGGAGGGATTAGACCTTTCTGTCTAGTCCCACACTCATTCCTTTAGACCAGCCGCTCTCAAACATTCCCGACTACTGTACCCCTTTCAGGAGTCTGATTCGTCTTGCCCCCAGTTTCACCTCCCTTAAAAACGACTTGCTTCCAAAATCAGACATAAATATTCAAAAGTGTCCCACCACGCCAGTACTGAACAATTGCTGACTTTCTCATTTTTACCATATCATTATAAAATAAATCGATTGGAAAATAAATATTGTCCTTACATTTCGGTGTGGCGTCTATAAAGCCATGTAAACAAGTCATTCTATGAAATATTAGTTTGTACCGACGTCACTGGTGCTTTTTACGCAGCCTGGTGTAAAACTAGGCCAACATCTAGAGGAGTTGATGTACCCCCTGGGAGACCTCTGCATAGCCCAGGGGTACGCCTACCCCCGGTTGAGAACCACTGCTTAGGGTACACTGCCTCTTTAACATGGACATGTGACTGGCGCCATCCCTGTCATCTTCCCTGGAAAATTCCAGTGATTAAGACTTCCAAAGACAAGGGAACAGAAATGACCCTCCCCCGGGAGCTGGGTTCACCATCTCAGATATTCTGACTTGCTCCTCTGTCACTGTGGGCTCTTTGCAGGTTGCCACCTTGTTGGTGAACAAATTTGAACGATTCCCTCCCGAAACCCTGAATGCCTTGGGTCAGGCTGCGGTCGGGCTGTCCATGTCGCAGATTGAGAATGGCACCAGCGACACAGACCTCAGAGCGTCCCTTCCGGCCCTGAGCAAAGTTTATGGCTGGAACGCTGAACAGTCCAGCACGATTGTTAACAAATTATTCAACTCCGGCTATCAGGTACAAAGACCGCAAGCCGGGTGGGTGGGTGTTGCATCTGGCCTATATGTCTTGTAGATCTGATCCGTTGATGTATGGCCACTCATTTGCCCTTGTCTTTATGATTATGCTGCAGATTTTGGATGCACAAAGCCTGGTAGCACTAGGGAGTTTGGTAGCTGGCTTAAGCAGCAGCAGACTTCAAAGTCTGCCTGCAGAAGTGATCTTGGACGCTGTTAAGATCCCTGAGTTTGTGAAGCAGATAGTGGCTGTGCCGTCTGTCCTGAAAATGGCGCTGGTGGAAAAGGTGAGGTCCCTTTTCTTTTCAAGGGAGAGCCTGAGGAGGATCGTGACTTTTCCTGCTCGAGAACGCCCTGCGTTGTGAATACACATAGGCGTGGCCAGACACTCATATCTGCAGAGGTAGTTTTCCCCCTGGCATTTTTCGGCACTTACTAACAGGGCTGTATAGCAGGGGCACGGCATGGCTATGTGTGTGGCTGGGATGGTCCTGGCTTCCTGCCATGATAGCTCGTCAGAAAGCCCGTTATCGCTCTTGGACAGGTCTCCTTTTAGGCATCGGCCACAGCTCTAGCAGAAGGGAGTGAAAACTGAACTAACCTGGTTCGTGGAGAATTCCACTCCCAGGGAAAGAGTCTGAGATGGATGGAAGGTTTAGGGCTTCTAGCATGTGAACAGCTGTGAGGGCCATTCAGAGACCCTCTGCTGGGTGGAGTGATATTCCAGTTTGTTATGAGCTCTGCTATGCGCCTTCTCTACTTGTTGACTAATGGAGATAGGTCTACATGCCACTGTTGTTGCAACTGCATGAATCAGCCCATCTGCTGACCACGATTTTACACCTCAAGGTCACCTGAGAATTATTCCAGACAAAGAAGAAAGAGACTCCTGTTAATTCCCTACTATTAAATCCCCGGCAGGAGAGGCTATGACTTCTGACTGGCATTCGAAGCCAGCTCTTGGACTCCCGAAAGACTGACTTATAGCAACATTCTAGTTTGTGCTGTTCTAACTTGCCAGTGCTGTGTGTGAAGAGTTAGGAAATCAACATGTCTTTGGCCACAATATTGCCCACGAACTGTGCCTTTTGGCAGGCTGAGAGATTATCTGTGTTGACTCCGGTTTCTAGCCTGCTGAACAACGTTAAGGCATAAAGCCAGGCGTTGAAAGGAACTCTTCTTTGCTCTGTCTGCCTGGGTCACAGATAGATACGCATTGCCCTAGGCCACTGTTCTTTGGCAGACCTTTCAGATTCACCTGTCCCACTGCATTGACTTGTAGCAACTCTCACAGTCACATATATACGTCAAGCAGAAAACATTCCTTGGCATTAATTCTCTGGTGAATACCCAGATGATCAGAGGGAAAACTCCCTGGCTCATCTCCAACCCATAATTCCCATCCCAATGATTGCTGTTGTTAACCTCTGCGTGGGGGCGGTTCTGTTTTCCAGATTGCTTCAGCTGCAGGGAGCCCCGTCAATCTGGTTAAATATATCCCAAGCAGTCTGGCCAGCTACGTCCCAAAATCACTGCTGGTTTTTGGTAACGAGAAGCCCAGCCTTCAAGAGCTCAACCAGAAACCATGGAGCCGGGAACAAGTAAGCCATCTCCCCATTGCTGTCAGCTGCAGCTGTGGACCTGGGCAGTAGTTCAGCTCTTGCCCCTATGAGCTGTCTGAGAATAAAGCTGAATGTAACGAGATGATCGGAACGAGTTGAGTAACACACTAACATTCTCTTTGGCTTGGTTCTACAGGCCGCCATGTTTTTCGACGATGTAATAAAGACAGAGTCCAACTTCAGCAGGTAGCATTTCTTTTTCTCTCTCTGTTTTTCCATGTGTGCTGAGCCCTTGTCCTGGTTTGCAGGTGCTCCTCAAATTCATCCACAGTAAGAGAAAGGAAAGGCCTGGAAAGCCCAACAGTGGGGCACTTACAGGTGGTTTGCAACAGTTGTCCGTAACCTAGACTTGTTTCCTAAATGAAGTCCCTGGCCCAGGCCCACGGCCTCTCAAAGGCCTTAGTGTAATTTGTTTGTCTCTAGAAAACGTTCATAATGGAGAAACCCTATTGCCCAGTTTTATTCCAATGACTTGAATGTTATGGGGACTCACTCTCTCTCTCTCTCTCTAGCTATTGTGTGTCTGGTACAAATATAAAACCTGTATCAAGGTCATGCTGATTTTACAATATATGCTTTTTTATATGGAAAGTGATTCACTTTTTAAGGGCTCCGGCTTTATGGACCCTGGGAGAAATAATGGAGAGATTCCTTCAACTTGGGCAACTTCTGTTGGGACAAATGCTACTGCTCTTCGGCTGCCTCTTTGAGTCCCTTGACCATGCTTATCTGGCTGACCATGGCCTCCTGGACTGCAATCGATATAGGGCAGCATGGAGCCCTTGGCTAGAACTGTTCTCCCACTGCTGAACTTATTCTTGATGACCCCGAGTATGGGGAATTTTAGGGCTTGAAGGAGAGCTGGGAGGGGCATATATGCTACTGAGTGCATGTTAATTCTAGAAGTTCAGGACCAACTGTATTCTCTTCTGAAGAACTCCCTCGCCACACCTAACGTGCTTCCTTTGGATTTTCAGACTTTCCCCTTCAGTCCTCCAAGGCTTCACCTGCGTGGCAGCCAATGAGATGGAAACAGAGAGATTTCAGCAGCTTGCCAAAGCCATGAAAGAGAATAATGTCAAGCTAGGAGAAGACCAGGTCAGTCCCCATGTACACAGAGTGCCACGTTGCTGTTGCCATGAAGATGTTCCAAGGCTGAGTCCATTTACCAAGAACCCTCTCGCTTTAGGCGGGATGTGTCCGAGCTCTGAGCCACATGCGACTCTGAATCGCTGGCATTGCTTCGGCAAGGTCAAAACCTGGCTAACAAGGTCTTGCAAGAACCAAAACCTCTTCAGACCTAGCGCCACTCTCTCAAGTTTTTTTTCCCCAGAAGAAATATTGGTTGTTTCATCAGAACTCTGGTTTATTTTCAGCTGAGTTGTTTGGCTAAGAGGGTGACACTCAACGGCATTCCCAAGGATTTAGACAACTATCCTAAAGACATGCTGCTGTTTTTAAGGTAACTTCTCAATGGCTTTCATCTTGCTGCCTTCTTCCATCTGGGTAAAGAAGGAAGGGAGTCGCTGCATTCTATAAAAATACCTAGTAATGCATCAGTCTATCTCTCTCTTTGCCCATCACCCCCCAGCCGGGGTATGGGCCACCAACTGGTGTTGGTGTTTCAGTAGCAATTGGTTCCCTTACAGGGTGGAGTTGCTAGCCCCACGCCCATGTTAAGCCTACAGCACCTGGTATTCCTAGGAGGAATCCCATCCAAGTACTAGCTAGGCCCGACCCTGCTTAGCTTCCGAGATCAGACGGGATTGGGCGTGTTAAGGGTGGTTTAGCTGTATCGCATCACTCTATATCCACTTATAATGCACACATCCTCATCGTATCTAGGTAGCATCAGCCAAGTAGAATGAAAAGCTATAAGAAAACAAAGTGCAGAAAAGATTAAATTGAATTAGATTTTAAACTTCTTTTAGTTGAAAAAATCTGGGGCAGGTATTAATAATGAAGGAACAGATTGCCTTGAAAAATGAATGTTTGTCTTGATAGTGTCCTTTTTAGAGCACACTGGATTTTTATTCCTTCCCGGCTTTGTGAATATTTTTATACACAACATCTAGTGACTCAGAAAAGCCAGACTGTACAGCCAAATGTCTCGACACTGCCAATATCCTGCCAGGCTTCTGTATCCAGAGCATCAGACGTGAACAGCGCTAGCTTGGGTTTCAAAGTGGAAAAATAATTGAAAAGAGAGACACATTCGGGTCTCTGGGAAGAACAATTGCAAAGTGTTTGGGATGTGAAATAAACAGTAGAATATGGATGATGAGGCAGGAGGCGTGTGTCAGTTTAAGTGGATTTGAACTTAAATGTATTGTTTAATAAGATGCTCATAGAGTGTTTGCCTTTCCAGCCCTTCAGATTATGCAGGGACAGGAAGCTGTCAACAGTACTTCAGTAACATTGGGGAAGCAAACATTGACCTGCTCCAGAGAGATTCCCCACAGCGGAAACAGCTGCTATCGGAAGCCTTAGTGTGTTTGGTATGCAATCAACAAGCCAGGATCCCCGGAACCGAATTGGGCTGAGAACAGTGGTTGTGTATCTGCAAACAGGAAAAAGGGCTGAGTTTTCATTCTTAGCCTTTGACGGAAATGAATGTTGAAAATCAACAAAGCCCGAACGCTGTATTGTAGGCTGCGTGGCCTTTTCCCCAGGTCATAGTCTCCAAGGCTGTCGGCTCACACAAATTTCTCCAGCCCCCAGGGCTGTGTGGCCACAGAGGACAATATACATTTCTCCTGCATGGAACCCAGGATCTGTATGGGATTCAGAATAGAGCTGTAATGAGACTAGTGTGAAAGTGTCACCACTGCCCTGGGTGGGGTGGACTCAGAACTGTTCGCCTGTGTGGCATAAGCCCTATACAGTTCAGAGCTAATAGACTGTGTCCTTTAGCTCCATGGTTTTGGAGCAGAGGGATCTGAACTCTAAACCCATCAGAGATGAGGTTCTGAGTGGTCACAGACTGTGGAATTCTGCTATAAGGGGCCATGAATTTGGGATGATGCTATTGCAGGAAGTGCTCTGGCCCATGTCTTTTAACAAGTGAATCTCAGGTGCTTTGAGAATGTAGAAACAAATGTCACCTGAAAGAAAGGGCCGTGGGAACCATTCTGGATCAGCCCGTGTGTCCATCTAGTCCAGTATTCTCTCCTGCCATTAGTCCTGGTAATCTGGTACCAGAGAAAGGGAGGAGGTCACCAGCAGGAGGGGAGAACAAGGAAAGAATTGGGAAAGGCGCTTCCACAAGAAGGTAGGCTTGTTATACCAACAAAACTGCCCCACCCCCAGATGCACCTAGCCCAGTGTGCAGTGCTGAATGGGGGAGGGGAAATTGCTTCCTGACCTCTGCAGAACTGAGTCTGAGCCTGGCGGCATGAGGGTTAATTTCCTGTATTAGATCCTTACCCTGCACAGCAAGAAACTCTGAAGAAAGGATAGAGAGGCCCAATCCCTATCTATGCATGAACTCTGGGGAAGCACAGATTCAAATGCACACATCACAAGCCTGGCCTCTGTATCAAGGCCTGTGGATGAAATTCAAGCCACAGTCCAGGCCCAAACTCTGTGTCGAGGCCTCCCCTCTGGGGAATAAGAATGGTCAGCAGCACTGTGGATTCTCCAGAGCTAGGATTCCTCCCTTTTTACTGACCACATCTATTTTATGAACCTAGAAAATTCCTGGCATCCTGGTGAGCGAAGAAAACGCAGAGGTTCTGGGCCGCTTGGTTTGTGACCTTGATGAAGAATACATCAGACGTTCCAATGGGAGTCTGCTGCCGCAGTTAAATCAGTGTGAATCCTTCATGCCCAGTCAAGAAGAGGCTATTAGAAACCTCCTCGGCAGCGGAAGCACCCGGTTCGGGTAGGAGTGCCCTTGGACTTGCTTCCTTCGGGGTTTACAGAGCTGATCTGTTCAGATGAAACTTCTGGAAATGCGCGTTCCCACCTGTTTCTAGGTGGATCGGAAATCTAGTTAGAATGTTATAGAATAATATAGTCAGCCATTTCTCTTGATGGTCTCAGCCTTTCTGAACCTGCCCGACACCTGGAAAGGCAGATGCAAGACAAACTCAGGGTGGGGAGAAATAAGTTAACCAAACTTTTCTGAACCTCAGGGGGCAGTATGGATCTAGGCTGGATAGGCTAAGAGTTAAGCATTAGCCTGTGAGCTATGGAGACCTGCAGTTTAGTCCTGGCTGTCACTCTGACTGGGAAGTCATTGAATCTCTCTGTGCCTTCCCCTACCTCATATGAAGGTAGCAGGAATTTCTCTGCCTGCAGAAAGTGCTGCGTGATCCTTGCATGACATGAGCAGCTATAAAACTTCAGAGTTCTTTGTATTAATTTAATTAACAACACTGGCTCGCCAACCCCGGAGTTCAGATCCCCCGTTAGCCTTGCCCTGCTGAAGAAAAGTGGTGAGAGGATTATTCGATGCAAACATGGCCCTTTTCTTCCCAATCAAAATGTTACAAGGGCATAAGCCCTGCAGCTCCTAGTATGAAAAGGACCCCAAAGTAGTTCTCTCTTTTCCGGAAGCCGATCAAGCATGACTTTTTGTTTTCAGGCCCCCTTCAAAGTGGTCAGCTTCCACCCTGAATGAGCTCAGTGGACTGTTCCATCTATTTGATCGTAGTATCTTGCAAAAGATCCCTCAGGTATGTTACAAACGGGCATCTTGCTGCTTCCTGAAGTGTCCGGCGTGTGTGTGCGAGGCCTGATTTTGCTCCCAGTGAAATTGATGGCAAAACTCCCATTGATGTTACCAGTGCAAAAGCAAGCCCCCGTTGCAAATGGCTTAGTTTAGTACGGCTAATTACTGGCCAGGCTTGGCTTTACAGCACCAGTTTGTGTGAGTCGCAAGTGATGTTATTGCTGCAAGGCACCAGCTTGCCGGTCAAACCGGCAAGACTAGCGATCTAGATGATTATCACACTGTAGATCGAACACTCTAAAGTAATGCTGTAGGACAGGTGAGGATTGGAAAATTTCATGCAACGTTATTTAAACAGAACAGGGAGTACAGGGGGTAGCGATGTTGTTCGGAGTGTCTTGTGTGTGTGCACCACTACCCTCTAGTGGAAAAAACACACCAGACCTGCTTGCGCCTTTGAAAGTCTCCCACCCGTCACACCTGTACCAGTGGAGGGATTTCTTTGGCTCTCCAAGGAATGGCCCCCGGCTCTGGAGCAGGCGGTGGTGAGTTCTCGTCTCCGTAGTGCTTGTAAACATTTAGCCGAGTGACAAGGTTCCTGGCTATGTAAGTAGCCACAGAGAAACACGCAGGAGCTGCAAACCTCACACCCCTGCCGATTTATTTTCTTTGCAGACCGTTTTAATCCCGTGGCTGAAAAGCTTTGTGCATGATTCGCCTTTGCCGAGGGAGCAGCTGGCCTCCATTGTCCAAAACCTCCTGCCTTCCAGGCAGAAACGCGCAGCTGGTACGTGGGATGCGACCTCGGCACCTCGATTTCAGCCTGACGCTCGCCTGCGTTGAGTTATCCTTGGCCCTAGTGACGGGACTCAGGCTGGGTCTCGTGGGGCCCCCTGGGAACGTCGAAACAGACCCTGCCACAGCCCTGGGAAAGCCCACACCCACCTGATGACCCAGTTCCATGCAAGTCCCTAGAGGGCTGGGGGCCTCCTGGCTATTAATACCCCCGAGTTAGAGCTTGGCATGTGAAACTGAAGAAGGCAAAGGGCTCAGTTGTGTCTGGCTTTGGGTAGGTGCCCAGGAGACTGAGAGGGCCCAGGGAGGCCTTTTCATCCACAGCTTCCTACCCCACGGCAGAGCTGGGCGTTTACGTGTGTCAGGTTCGATGGCTGGTGCTAGACTCCCCAGCAGGAGCAGAGAGGGGGGAAGAGCCTTCATCCATCCCCGCCCTTCACTCTGTTAAAGGGCCGTCTCCGTCTCCGTTCCTGGGGGGTTTGTGCAACTGCTACTGGATCAGTGCTCTGCAGCACCCCCTAAAGGCACCGTTTAGCTCTAATTGTCTTATCCCGTCTTGGGTTTTAGGGTATCTGATCATTCAGGATTATGAGGCTGTAATTATTCAGTGCTTAAAGCAAAAGCCCGGTAATGCTGGAGATGTCTGATACTTGCTTCCACAGGGTGCCCGGCGGACAAGACGATAACAGAGGCAGTGGTAATGGATGAGCTCATGCCTGTTCGCTATACCCCTGAGGAATTACAGGCCTGTTTGCAGGGGGTCACGCTGGTGGCGCACCTGGCCCAAATGGCACAGTACCCCTTCACCGATCAGCAATTGGCTGTGCTGAAGAAGAAGCTGGATGAGGTAATGCACAGCGGAAGGACATCAAAGCATCTCCTCATATATCTGTTTCTAAGCTGTAGCTGTCAGGAATGAGACCCAGAATAACATGTCCAGCTCTCTCCTTCTCCAGATAGCTGGTGTGATCGAGGAGACAGAGCGAGTGGGGATGAAAGAGGGATGCAGAGAATATGGGCAGGGGGCAGGGGAGGGGAACTGGAGAATGTGCAGGGAAAGAGAACAGATCTATTCATTTGGGTACCTGTTGGTCCTGCTTCTCCATTGCCCTGCGGCTCTCTTACACCCTCAGAAAAATATAGTGAGTTACCGTGATTATAATTTCTGTCTGTCCACAGATGTACCCCAACGGATACCCTGAGAAGATAATTCCCAACCTTGGCCCCATCTCTTCCTTTGTCACCTTCGACGACATTAAAAAATGGAATATAACCTCAGCAGACACGCTTGCCTTCCTGCTAAGCAATGAGCCTCCTAATGAGCAGGTAATTAGCTACCAGCTCAAGGCTGACCTATTTGTTTGGGTTTGCTCTATGGTTTGGAAGAACCTTATTTTCGTGAGAGCTGCATATTTGATTCAAAGTTGGGTGGCCCGTCCTGGATCACTGGAACAAGCTTTTTTATTTTATTTTTGGTTTTGTGCATAGTGGACACTTGCTCTGCTCTGGGGGCGGGGGAGGGAGGAATACTTCTAGGTGATTCAACTTCTTTTTAAAAACATGTGTAGGCCGCTGTAATTATCACAAAGTACACGGACTTGGGAAACCCGTTGAACGTCACTGCTCTGAATGCAATCGGGACAAGATACATCTGCCTTCTGACGGAGCCCCAGTTGAAAATGATAGAGCCCAGCAACCTCAAGTGAGTGAAGGATCTAACCTGTTTTGTGCCTATTTTCCCATCCAGCCAATGCAGGTTCCTTTTCTCTTCATCTAACACAAACTAATCCAGGAAGCAGTGTTAACTACAATGGTGGTAGTACCCAGATGTCAGGAACTCCACTCCCAACTCTGCCACTTAGCTGATATATGACCTTTGGGCATGTCACTTCACTTAGCTTCTCTCTATTAGCTTATTTTCTTCTATACATCCCTTCTCTTTTCTCAGTGGGTATTGGGGCATAGAGTTCTCATGTATAGCAAAAAGAAACTCAGATCATTGTTCATGATGGTGCAAGATTTCCAAAGGGAGAAGTGAGGCAAGCATTTATCTCCCCAAATCTTCACTTTTCTGCAGAATGGCCAAGTCGTTGGACCCTTCAGCCTGCCCTCAGTCTACAAAGGACATCCTGTACCCCAAAGCTAAACAAGCTTTCTCCGACCAACGCAACCAGTTCCCGGCTTATTACAACCTCATCAAGCCATATCTAAGTACGCAGAAGGACTCCATGACCAACATAAAGCAGTAATGACAGTCGAGATGGGCTGAGCCTTCTGGTTGAGTCCAGATCAGAACTTCCGCAGAGTTTGAGAGCGTTTGGATCTGGGCCGTGAAGGTTCGGGAGGGCTGGATTGGAGGCTTTCGTTTTAGGCCCTTTGCTATTTTACAGCTGTGCAAAACGTTCACAAGAGATTAAGGGGGTACAAATCTGCCTGATTTGAAATCCCCCCCAAATTTGTACTTCAAACACTGATGGGCCCAAACTTACACTTCTGCTGGGCTCCCCCTGGACGGGAGATGCTCATTTAGAGACCGATGTGACTGTATTCAGTCTGATGGGGCAGCTTGAAGCAGGACTAGCACTAGGTATTGATCCATTGAGTTAGCCTCCATCTCTATGGAAGAGTTCTCCTGGGCGCCCCCGGCTCATGAAGGCGGCATACACCATGAAGGTGTAAAGAACACGTCTGGGCCACATGATCAGCCCTACCTGGCTAATAAGGTCTATGCAGACGAGGAACTGTCTGTCCTTTATGGCCTCACAGTTATTTGCACACTGCACAATCACTGAACATCTGGGGCCAAAGTCATCCCTGGAATGACTCTGTTGATTTCCAAGGGGTTGCCGGGGTATCTCTGTGGGCTTGTCTCATCAGCCCTGCTTTCTGGGTTGGCTTTATTCTGTTTCTTTCCCACCCCAGGCGGTGCTCCCGGGGAGGACCTAAGAACTCTCAGCAAATATAACGTGAGCATGGATATCGGAACTTTCATGAGCTTGAAAACTGACTCGGTGCTGGTGAGTCTGGCCGTACTGTGAAAAGTTGCTCCCTGACTCACGTCTGAGACGCGCTGGCTGGATGACTCTGATCCCGCTTACATTGGTGTCAATCATGAGTCTCTCCACCGCGCTCAGCGGCGTGACTCCAGTGTAAAACCATTGTGAGGTTGGAGTCAGGCCTGGGTGAGTCACTCCTGCAGTGGAGTGACACCAGCATAAGTGAGATCTGAGTTGAGCCTGCGGGAGGCTGCCTCCAAAGGAAGGCAGATTTGGTTTGGAGCTTCATTTTGGATGTTTATCCAGGTTTTGGGAAGAGGAGAGGGAAAATCAGACTCTCTAGTAGTAGCAGCAGTGGCGGGGGTCCCATTGTGCTAAGCAGTCTCCAAACACTTATTTAAAAGATAATGCCTGCCCCAAAAAGGTTACTTCCAGCCTTCTAGCTTTGGGCTGAGCCAGAAATATTATTGGTAATATTACACTTGATTTACAATACAGAAGCAACTTTTGAAAATCTTGCCCTCAACTGTTCTACTTTGCTTTTCCCCTAGAGTCTAACAGCTGACGATATCAAGGGTTTGCTGGGACTAAATATTGGAGATCTGAAAAAACAACAATACAATTCACCCGCAAAAGACTGGATCCAACTGCAGAGACAGTCCGAGCTGAACAAACTGGACATTGGACTCACGGGGGGAATACCAGATGGATATATCAGTATTCCACCCAAGTTCGAAAGTATGACATACAAGGCTTTTGGTTTCATCAGCTGTGCTTAGATGTTCCTTTTTCTGATAAAGCAGGGAACAGTCATGACAATTTCTGGGTCAGACGTTTCACAGTCATGCAACACCGACAAACCCCGGTTGTCAGCAGGCAGGATCGAACCTGGGATCTCTGGAGCTAAATGCATGAGCCTCTATTGCGTGAGCTAAAAGCCACATGGCCCTTAGCTAAGGCTGTAGAGCAGATGCATTGATCTCTCTCTAAGTGGTCTCAGTGCCAGTAGAGGGGACAGAGCACAGCAACCAGGAGGTGTGGGATTAGTTACATGTCAGTAAAGCGTATGTGACTGCATGATGCTGTGCCATAATTTACCAGGACTTTGAATCTTTGCAGTAAGGCCCAGTGTTAAGATAAATAATCCAACAGCTTTATTGAAAACATCCATTCTGTCTGGAGAACTCAATAGAACCAACTAAACCCTTCCAAAATGTCCCATTCCAGCAGGTGTTGGGTGTGCGGTGAAACCTGGATGGATCATTTGGGAAGGATATTTCAGGTGTCTCAAAGTCCTAGCCAGGGGGTTGCAGATCTTCCCTGGATGTTACCAGAGGGGACAGAAAATGCTGGCGGCTGAGCGTTCAGTTCCTGGGCAGTTATGTTTCTTCTCGTTTCTCTAGAGCCAACATCAGCCTCTCTGAGGACCATTGTCAGCCTGTTCCACCTCCTGCCTGCGCTGCTCCTGAGTTTTGTTCTGACTTCATCCCTGTCATGAAAATCTTCACCCCAGCACATGGGAAAGTGGAACTAAATCTTGATTTCCCTACGGCGGGTCACAGGAAGACACAGAAACATACAACTTTAGGGAAAACCCTATATCAGCAGGCAGCATGTGGGGGAGCAGTCGCCATCTTAGCTGCTTTCCTTTTTTTTTTATTCATTCAGTTCAAAAACAAGATTGTGAGCTCTTGCGGGCAGGGACCTTCTGCTTGCTCTGCTTTTGTCCAGTACTTAGGGCCACGGGATCCTAGTCCATGCCTGGGGCCCCTACGTCCTACCACACAATGCAAATAATCATTGTAATCTTATACATAAACTGTATAGTATTAGCCCAGTAGGCAAAGGGGTTGGTATCGGGATATCGTGCATGCTTAATAACGTATCCAAAGCTTGTTGTCTGTCCGCTGCAAGGAGCTGTGGACTGGGCAGGGAAATCGTGGGGTGGTTTTTAAAAAAAATATAAAGGAACTGGGCTGAAAATTGCAGAAGCGAGATGGCAGGATTAATAAGGCCATGCTCTGCTCTGCAATGCACAGAACAGGGGCTACATTGTTTTGGGAGCATTGGCCAAAATAAACATTCAGGAAGCCCTAACGCGTCTGTTATTCTTCTCGCTCGCCTTGCTGGCGAAAGGTGAAGTTTTTCAGCCCTGGTCTCGTCTGGCTGGGGGGAGTTTAATCCTCTTCTCCACACTCAGCTATGTTGCACCTCAGTGAGCACTGAAAAGGTGGTACTGTCCCAACCAGCCTCACTGAGTCACCTAAGCGGGTTGGACCAGTTTTCCCAAGAGGGGAAGAAAGCACTCAGGTACCTCTGCTGGACACCAGCCTGAGACTTGCATCGATTGACTGATTATCATGCCCTGAGTTAAATGTCACATAACTTTATTTTGCCATGCCCAGAGCATGCCATGTGCCTGCTGGAAGGGGAAGGAGAGACAGAGCCCATCCTACCAACCTCAGTCTAAATAAAGCCATGGCTCAATGAGTGATTGGGACAAACCCTGGGGCTGGAAGAGGAGAGGGAAAATATAAGACCGGGTTGTTGTGTGCACACCCTGATGGTCCTTGTAAATATAGACCCATGGCTATCACCAGGCCTCACTGCACACACCAGAGAGAGATGTGACGGCCATTAGCCATGTTTTCCTCTTCATTATGGGCAGCAGGTATGGAATCGAGTGCCTGGGAGACGCTGAAATCTGGAGTCTCTGACTAGTTTCCCTTGACGTGGTTGGGGGGACACAGAGATGGCGAGGAAATCAGACAGCCCCTTGCCTCCTACTTTGCTCCTTGTCACGGAGTGCCCAGGCGATGGTCTGGAACCACTCCCTAGGAAGCCAGATAGGACTTCGGGTGAAGTGTCCCCTCTCCTGTTTCTGAGGCTAGGAGCTTCACGGGTCCCCACTTCAACCTTCCCGGGTCTGACCTCGGAGCATTCAGCACCTTCTGCTCCTCTGTGCACTTCCCCCAGCGAGCCTGCCTGGGTGGGGTCCTGGGGGAGACCGTGGATTCTGCACCCCAAATCCACAATCAGACGTGATTCTCAGCCAACCAGTAAAACAGAGGTTTATTTGTCGACAGGTACATGGTTTAACACCGAGCTTGTAGGCACCCGAACCCCTCAGCTGGATCCATTTGGGGGGGCCCAAGGGAGGCCAGATCCTGCCTGGGCCTGCCTCCCTTCTGCCCACCCAGCTTCAGACTCCAAACTCCTCTCTCCAGCAAGCTGCAGACTCCAGACTCAAACTCACTCTCAAGCCCTTCCTCCCCTCCCCCCCCCCCCCCCCCCCCCCGCTCAGCCAGGTCAGGTGACCTCCCTCCCCCACTTGGAGTCAGATTACAGCTTCAGGTATGGACACCTGCAGAGAGGGGAGAGGGCGTTGCCTGCTTGCTTACACTATCAGCCCCTAGTCCTTCACATACACACTTAAGAAATGCATAGGGGAAACTGAGGCACACACACAGTATTCCTATTCTGTTACACTCCTGATGCTCTCACAGGATCGGGATGGTTGATGTCAAGAGGGTGCCACTCACTTCCTGTGTCCCCAGCCAGGGGAGAGATGGTGGAGTGGAAAGCTCAGCTTCTCCTTTGGCTGATGTCATTTGTAAGGGAGCTGAGGACAGTTCAGATGTCCAGGAAGCAATCAAGCAGGGGTTCTCAAACTTTTCTACTGGTGACCCCCTTTCACACAGCAAGCCTCTGAGTGTGACTCCCTTATCAATGAAAAACACGTTTATATATTGAACATTATAAATGCTGGAGGCAAAGTGAGGTTTGGGATGGAGGCTGACCACTCAGGACCCCCCCCCCCCCCATGTAATAACCTCGCAACCCTCTGAGGGGTCCTGACCCCCAGTTTGATAACCCCTGCAATAAAAGATCCGCCTCACCAAGGGAAGCCTCTGGAGTCGGGCTGCAGGGTTAAACGCAGAGCTGGCTGGGAAATTTTCAGTGCATCTGAAAACAGTGATTTTTGTCGAAACCGAAACATCATGGCATGTACCATGTTCAACAAAACGGAGGTTCCCTCCCCAATTTTTTCCCTCTGTCACTGGGGAGAATGTATAGGAGAGTTATTGGAATATAAGACTGAGAATTTAAGACTGGGTGGAGATGATAGACAGAAATAGCACTTGCATTTCTAGCCAGGGGGAGGAACTCAAAACAATCTATGAAAGGAACTGGTATATTTTATTAAAACTAAGCAGAAAGACAGCTTCAACTGAAAGCATTGTACACATTAAGGGACAGCTACGACTAGGAAAAAGGAAAATACGTTGCCTATACAGCAGTAAACTGATAATCCGTCTACTCTCTTTTTAATAAAAGTTCCCGCCCAAGTGGCTTTGGCATGGCTTGAACAAATCCTGATCAAAGATCTCTCATAAGTCCAAAATAAAGCAAATTACATACACCTATGGGATTTCTGGCAGAGCTGTCAGAAGGATACATGACACTACTGTGTTTATAGTAAGAGTAATAAACCTGATTCTGCGCCTCTTACAGTGGGCAGTGACTTACTCCATGAATGTCAATTGTGATTCCAATGGGACTACTCATGGGCTCATGTTCCACTCCATGTAAGTAACGGTGGCAGAATGGAGCCCCTTGTCAGATCAGTATGGAGTTCAACCCACACACAATACACTTGATCACAGTATTATGACTAGTATTTATCTAGTAGGCATGTGTGTCTTCCAGGCTCATGCCTGCCTCGCAGCCTGAAATCCTAAAGATTTTTGGAACCAAAGCCGGTCCCTGGATAGGTTCCTGTTACCCATATGGTGACACTGATCCCCAGCAGATAAAAGACCCCAGCATGGTGGAGAGGTCCAGGTTGTTGTAATGGGAGACGAGAACTCACTGTCATCTGACTTTATTTTGACTTGTATTTTTTGGCTGGAAAAATGGTGATTCCTGGCCTCAGCCCCGATAACATTATTCACTGCTGGTGTAAATTGCTGCAGCTCCTTGAAGTCAGTGGCAATTTACGCCAGCCAAGGATTTGGCCCTATCCGGTTTATTTGTAACCAGGTGCAGTGAATGTGTCATGCACAGAACAGCGGGGCAAATTCATCGCTAGCTTCACTCTGTTGAAACCAGTGGAGTTACAGCAGCAATGCCTCTGCTGTACCATAGCCCCCGGTTATTTCAAACTGAATCAATATTTTAGCCCATGTCCTTTACCCCTTGAAAACTTCCCCACCGCTGGACTTTCTGCCAGGTAACCCTATGGGCTGGCTTCAGCCTTGCTGACCAAGGAGATGCTGAGTAGGCATCAGGTGCTGCTCTAGAGGAGGGATTGGCCTGCGGAGTTCAGCTGGAGAAGTCTTTGCATATCCATGGATGGGGTAAAGTGAGCAGATCTGAAGGGTCCGTTGGGGATTTTCAGCATGCTGCTACTCCTGGGATGAGGCTCTTTTACGGCTCTTGTCTCCAAACAGCCGAGCGACAACACCCACAGTGTGCTGTTCAGCTTAGTGCGAATGTGCTTTCCCTTTTCTCAGGGATGATTGCATTGTCCCGGGGAAACAGAATGCCGGTGCTACAGCTGCTGTTATACTGTCCATGTTTGCTTTTCATGGCCCCACTGTGTCGCTTGGGGGGCGGGGGGGATATGAAACATCTGCAGCTGCCATCTCAGCTAGTTTGGGTCGGGGAGGAATTAGTGGAAGGAGGAATACGGTGGAGGCAGAGCCGGTGACGGTGGCATTAGAGAAACCTGCTCAACAAGGAGATTCCAATGGGAAGAGAGATGGCATGTAGCGAAGGGAAAGCTGGTTTGGATCCTGATGCTGGATGACGGAAAGAATAAAAATCAGAATTACTTGGATTGTCCATAGGATCAGCATGGTCAGACCTGAACGCCCAAAGGGGTGATGGGAACAGTATCGTTCAGTGTTGCCTTTTGCCCTACACCACCTATTGTCCCTCCAGGCCCCTAAGGTCACACCGCCATCCCACAGCACCCCACAGCTGGTTACAGGTGTGGAGCGCGGTGGAAGAGAACTTACTATCCATGAAAGACCCGGTTTTCCTCTCACACCAGGGCCCGGCAGGTGGGGCTGTGGTATTGGTGGTGGTGATGGTATTACCCATGTACGGCAGGAGAAAACCCACTGAACATAGTGGAGCCACAACCAGTCTATACTGGAGAGAGAAGCCAGCTCTTTGATATGACAATAGAGCATTTTCGAACAGCAGCCATTTAAGAATTGGTCTGTGGCGTTCCCCACCAGGTGTGACGAGGCTATCTCCAGTTCCGCTCCCATGGCTTCCCTCCCAACCCCGTATATTATACACCCGCTACAGAACGACGAACAGGACCGGCGCTTCAGTGGCCTATGGGCAATGCGTTTGGGGTATCAGTTGTGCGGGATATTTGAGCGAACAATATTAAGATAGTGTCTCAGAGAGAGAGTTTCTTCAGCTCAGGGGATGGGACCTTGGCTGGGTCAGTAGGAGGGAGCTGCCCTAGAGCAGCTTCAGCCTTTATTATACTTGGTGTGTGATTAGGGAATCATGAGGGCTGCTAAAATCTCCCTTGGGGGCACTAAATACACCAAAAATATGGTCAGCAGGTGTAAGTAGGTGCAGCTCCACTAAGGTCAGTCAAGCGATCCCGGCTCAGATTGGCAGAGGCTGGAGCCCAAGATCCATCTATGGCTACGCTGCACAGTTCCCCTGGCACCCTGCTTAGAGCATCCACACTGCAAAGCCCTACACACATTACTGCATCACTCACCCGTGTGGGTCTGGGAGTGAGGCAGGCCCCAGGCCCTGTGCTGAGACGCTCTAGGATTCTTTCTCAGTCAACTGTGTTCTTCCAGGGGGATTGTGGGAATGCATTGGGGGACCGCCAACCACTGAATAATTATTCTGGAGCCTCACTGCAAAGTGGATGGATTCCAACCCATGTGAACCCACAGCTTAGGCTCAAATCCCCACTGCCCTAGCTGTGTAAGCCAACCTAAGCTCAAAGCACCTCCAAACCCTGGCGTGAGGTTTTTCGGTGTGGATAGCAAGGGAGTTTGCAGCTGCTAAGAGTCCATGTGAAGTGTGCAGTGAAGACATACCTGGAGCGTGTAAATATGTGCTAACATGTTCCTGACTTAGACTGCAATGCATGCAGTATCTGGGGGTAGCAGGTTTCTTGCTGTAAAATGATAGCACTCCCTGGTGGGGTGTCATTGCTAGATTAGCTAGTAGCTGTAACGGGTGCTCTTACTAATAACAGAACGCATAGTCTGGTGCTGGTCCTCCAGAGACTCAAATGACTGTGTTAGTCAAGGGGTATTTTTTCACTGGGATTGTTTCCTGAGACTTTCCTTCTTCCTAACTTTCATGCATTGTACAGATACGTACCGGTGGCCGGTTCAAGAATGATGAATCCTGGTGGTATTGGCTTTGGTGGCCATGTTGTGTTGGTAGCTGGTTTTTTAGTGGCTGTCTTGGGGGTGATCGTGGTTGTGGAAGACACGGTGGTGGTTGGTGCACGGGGAACAGCAGGGCTTGTGGGAGCGGTAGCTGTTGACGTAGGGGTAGGCTTGCTAGTGGATGTTGTGGGTCTGGCAGCTGGGGTGAGGAAAGTCTTTTGGGTGGATGAGGAGGGGATGGGAGATGAGGAGGTGGAGTTTGAGGTGGGTTGGGGGGGAGTGACAGGCTCCTTGGGGGAGGCGATGAAGGTGGTGTTGTGGGTGAAGCCAGGTGGGGAGGTGGTATTGGAGGTGGTGGTGGTAGAGTGGATGGTAGCTGGTAGGATGGTAGTATTGTGGGTGATGCTAGTTGGGGTGATAATATCAGTTGGAGAAATGATAGTGTGGATAGTAGCAGGAAGGATGGTGGTACTGTCGATGGTAGGAGGTGGGGAAGTGGTGCTGTGGATAGTAGTGGTATCGTGGATGGTAGAAAGTGGGGTGATGATAGCAGGTAGGGAAGTGGTGTTGTGGGGGATGGTGTCATTGTAAGTGGTAGAAGGTGGGGAAGTGGTGTCGTGGGTGGTGGTGTCATTGTAGGTGGTAGAAGGTGGGAAAGTGGTGTCGTAGGGGGTGGTGTCATTGTAGGTGGTAGCAGGTAGGGAGGTGGTGTTGTCGGTGGTGGTGGTATTGTGGATGGTTGCAAGTGGGGTAATAATAGCAGGTGGGGAAGTGGTGTTATGGGGGGTAGTGTCGTAGGTGGTAGCAGGTGGCGTAATGATAGCAGATAGGGAGGTGGTTTCATCAGGGATGGTGACATTGTAGGTGGTAGCAGGTGGGGAAGTAGTGTTGTGGGTTATAGTGGTATTGTAGATGGCAGCAAGTGGGGTGATCATAACAGGTAAGGAAGTGGTGTTGTAGGGGATGGTGTCATTGTAGGTGGTAGAAGGTGGGGAAGTGGTGTCGTGGGTGGTGGTGTCATTGTAGGTGGTAGCGGGTGGGGAGGTGGTGTTGTCAGTGGTGGTGGTATTGTGGATGGTTGCAAGTGGGGTAATAATAGCGGGTGGGGAAGTGGTGTCATAGGGGGTGGTGTCATTGTAGGTGGTAGCAGGTAGGGAGGTGGTGTTGTCGGTGGTGGTGGTATTGTGGATGGTTGCAAGTGGGGTAAAGATAGTAGGTGGGGAGGTGGCTTCATCAGGGATAGTGACATTGTAGGTGGTAGCAGGTGGGGAAGTGGTGTTGTGGGTTATAGTGGTATTGTGGATGGTAGCAAGAGGGGTGATGATATCAGATGTGTTGATAGTGTCGTGGGGAATGGTGACATTGTAGGTGATGTCTGGTAGGGAGGTAGTGTCGTGGGAGGTTGTGACATTGTAGGTGGTGGCCGGTGGTGTGGTGGTGATATCAGGGGTAGCAGAAGTCCCACTGCTAGCTGTTTCCGTTGACACTGGCTCCAACAGTCCCCCATGCAGACCAATGCCCAGGACGCTGTCCAGTTCCGACTGACGGTGCCTCTGGACCCAGTTGGCCACGGCTGGATGATTTTCAGCCCGTTTGAGATCAGGGAGGTTCACACCAAGCAAACGTTTCACATTCCAGACACTGAGGTTCTGCAATGCATTTGTGAAAACAGTTCAACTTCACAGACAAGCGGAGTTACCTGGGGCTACTTCTTCTAATATGAATACTGACCAAATAACAACATGTTCAAAAATATGTATGAAAGCTACAGAATCCCAAATCCCTCCCCTACAGTTCTGACTGGGCAACAGCCTTGACGCTAACACTTGCGAAACATAATTGTGCAGCTTCTTTCCTGTTAAGTTACATTCCCTGGCTACTCAGCTGCTCAGGACAGCGAGGTGTAAAACATTCTACATGGATCAGTAGTGCTAGCGGCTTAATAAATAAAGCAACCCGCCTTTCTCTGTGGATCCCTCACTCCCCCGGCTGTTCTGTAGCATTGCATTGATGGACATTCCACTAAAGACCCTGACCGTATCAAGACAGCTGGTAGAGTCTCTAGCAATGGAATTGGGGTCTTCTGCTAGGCATTAGTCAGTAGTTTAAGGAGCATGCACCGAATGCATCTAACATACCTGCAGTTCGCTGGACTTTAAGGAAGTAAATGTGTCAATATCCATTGCAATATTTGATCCTGCTAAGTGTTCCAGGTCCTTTACGGGAGCTCCACCTTAATAAAAATAGGTAGGGTTTTTAATAAATGTACAGACAAGTTACATTTTCCAAGCAGGGAGAAGGGCTGTTACTGTCTGTCTTTTATAAACATCAATAGTGTGTCTAAAAAGCTCCCCCTATCTCTGCTAGTTATGGCAATGTATGGAGGGGGGCAGGAGCGGAACAGTCCGGTATCAATTAGGCACTAGAATAAAAGAAGGGAAAAGTTTCAATACCTACCCAAATATGGCTGAATTAAAGGGTAGTAAGCACTGGTTCCAGTCTGGCTAGCAAAGGCATCACGGGCTATTGCATACAGCCGGTCTTTCTTGTTTTGAGAACAAGAAGAAATGTCTAATTTCCCAGCAGTCCTAGGTGAAGGGAAAGTCGCACGTTAGAATAGGGTGACCAGATGCCTCAATTTTATAGGGACAGTCCTGATTTTTAGGTCTTTTTCTTATATAGCCTCCTATTACCCCCCAACTCCCATCCTGATTTTTCACATTTGCTGTCTGGTTACCCTGCGTTACAATCAGTGGCTCCCTCCCAGAATGGGAGCAAAGACCCAATCCTGTGAACATATGAACCCTCCCAAGATCCATAGCTAACTGGATGGATGATTTACTCCTTGATCCTAAATATGGCAAGCCCGCTGGCCCTGGGAATAAGGGCTAATAAACTGAGATTGGTGGCAGGGCCAGCGACTCCTGTTGGCCACGTTGCTCAGTATGAACTCAGCACAGCAAGGAATCTGGTCCATGATGTTTCTGCATGGACCAGCCCAAAATTACATGGCTTTATTTTTGCTGCCATATCAGAGTGCAAGCATGTATCACATTTCTTTTCCGGCATCACCCCAAGACTCCCTCAGAACGACTGGTTTCCAATTCACTGGCTCCCACTGGTTTTTGGCATTTTCTCTTCAAGGTTTCTCTCCAGGTTTCTTGCAATTTTTCGTTCCTACCCATAGTTCTAAGTCTCTGAGCAGGGCTGTCACTACCAGAGGAGGGGGTGGGGCAAAGAGGACATTTGTCCTCCCTCCCCCCAAAAAAATCTTCAACGGGCCCCAAATCATGGTCAGCAAGTCCAAAATATGGACAAAGTTATCCAATGTTAAGCAGTGGGACATCAGCAGATGGGCGAGTCCCGGTCCGTTATAGAAATGATAAATCACTGCAAATACCGACGCAGTATCCAAATTTTACTTTTTAAAGCCCTTAAAACCCAAGATTTTATAGGGATTCATCTAGCCACTGGACTCAGAATGTTGTTGGTCTTTTTAAATGGCTACACCCAGACCCCAAACTACCCACATACCCCGCCCCCGTCCCCAATAACCAGATCCTACAACCAGGCAAATCTTGCACCTCTTACTAGCATAAGTACTTCTTACGCTAAGTGATGAGTTCCTTTGCAAGGGTTACTTAGTTAAGTGATTTGCCGATGGTCACACAGCGAGTCAGGGTAGAATCAGACCTGACTCCCAGTCCTACGTTCGATCTGCCAGTGACTAGCTGCAGACCTGTTCTCATGACATCTCCAGCCCAGCTTAGCAGACCCAGGAGGTGTCCAGAATCTGGAGGGTTGTTACGACGCACCCTGAAACAGCGGAGTTTTGTCCAACGCTACTTAGCACTAACATGAGTCTAAAGATTCACTTGTGAAATTAAAGTGCCCCTTCCATTTCTAAAGGCGATTTACCCAATTGCTCCTGGGCTTATTTTATTAATCTGAACATCGTCCAGGCCACACAGATCTCTACCACCAATTTTCTGAAGTACGGGTCCAGTTAAGGTGCCCCCCAGGTCCGTGTATCTAGTGATCAGTTGCTTGGCCTGGAAAACAGAATTAAAGAAGGTGAATTTATTTAGGGAATACAAAACCCTCCCTATAAAAACACACAAGAGTAGTATAGTAACGGCTACAAACACTGTATGTGTTCACTGATCAAAGCTATGGCTGTCGGGAACAGAGAAACTGACTCGTTCTAGCCTGCGCAGCTAAGATTAAAAGAGGAGGAATGTCAATCCAGATCTCTCCCCAGCTACGCCTGCCGGCCAATGCCCCTGGGAGAGTCTCCTTGGCCCTGTACAAGTTGTAGCTGTATCCCCTCCATCAAATACCACTCCCCAAACATCACCCCTCACGCCAGGCCTGTTAAATCGAATCCTGTGTTGTACCCATCTTTCTCAATATTAGCTTGGATTCTCTACTCCTGTTCTGGTGACTTTGCTCCGCTGCATCAGCACAAGAGGGTAGAATCTGGCCCTAACCAGGCAGGGGAAAGTTCTCCTTGTGTAAAGAACACATCTGGCTCCTACCTCCATTGCCCCTCCACAGCCTGGTCTAAGGTGTGGGGGTAGGGTGGAGTGGGCCCAGGCCACATCAATTCACAATGGGGGCAGAGTCGCACGGAGGCAATAGCCAGGTTGGCGTAAAGTAGAGCAGCCCATAAGCTGCTCTAAAGCACGCCGATAGGCTGGGGCTGGTGAAATTGTGCCATGAGAATCTGTGCGTGGAGCAGGGGAGAATCGGTGCCATTGTATTTAAGAGAGTGAAACTAGCAAGGAAGCTTCCACTTTCTACACCAAAGGACACAGCACCCCATAGACTTGCAACCCCCTCTATATATTTAATGCCCCTCTCCCGTCTCCCATGTCTATCTACTGACTGTGGGATCATGCTCTCTTGCTCTCTTGCATCAAGAGCTATGTTAACCACTACAGGTATTTTTACCCCAGATGCCTTCCAGCTTCCGCCTGACGGATCCAGTAAGGCTGACAGTGTGTCACTGGAAGTCACTCTCCACTTGCTGATCTCATTCCCGTCGTAGCGGCGTGACAACTGACCAAACAGCTTTAACTGGTCCTCTGGGATCCCAGCGGGGTAAATCTGGAAGGTCCAGGGTGACTCGTTAGTAAAAGGAATGTCAATGAACGTGCTGAACAGCTAGATGTACGTGAAACATGGATATCAAGAGCAGGAGGTGAATTCCAACAGGTTTAATGTGTAAGAAGAAATCCTGTTTCTACCTCTCGCTCACCACCGGACACAGCATCCTCTTGGCGTCTATCCCCTCCTTACTTTTACCACGGCCCCCGGAGATCAGTCTCGTTATGGTAGCTTTGGCTTGATTTCTGATAGTGAATCCGTGTGGTTATTGAGCTGCGATGCTCTAGTCATATGGGATCCAAGGTCCCGAAATCAGGCCCATGAGTAACACTGCAGACTACCAACATCTGCCCAGTTAGACCAGTCACACCCAGTGCAGGCTCCTCCGGACCACTCTGCTCTCATCCCTGCCCATTCTCCAGCTCTCATTTTGCATTCGACTCTTAATTCCCTTGATTCAGCTCCTCACTTCACCTACCAACCATTCGACTTCCTCTCCATGATACCCTCGTCCTCCTCCAGTGCTAATCACCATTCCCTCTTCCTTCCCCTTCATTCTCCCGCTGCTCTTCACAGCCCTCCTTGCTTCTCTCCTGAACTCACCCCCACACCACTGTCCCCGGCCTAACCCCACCCGTCTACAGCCAATGATACCCAAAGCACTGCAGATGATAAATGTAGACCACACGGTTGTTTGAACAAGGGATGGACCCGAGCTGCAAAGTGCAGCCCTGGATCCCTCTTTGAGCTCAGACACGCTGCTTTTGAATGCTTCTGCATCATCCCCGTGGCATTTTTCATCACCTACAGACTTGGCGCTCAGCTGCCTGTTGTTGTCTAATTTCATGATATTCTTTGTTACCTCACTGAGTTTTCTTTTCATGACATCGAGGTACTCGTCCGTGAGAGGGTGCTCCAGTAACGGAACCAGGTTGGCTTTCAAAACATCATTACTCAAGCATGCAGCAAACTGCCCCTTAGTGTCATAATGCACAATGAAGAGGGGGTCTTGGATGGTGCTGGCGGTGATAGGCTCAGACTTGCATTCTGGTGATAGAATTAGCAGACAGGGAAAGATTTCACAGATTCATAAATTTTAAGGCCAGAAGAAGGGACCATTGTGATCATCTAGTCTGACCTCCTGGAGAACCCAGGCCAGAGAGTTTCCCCCAAATAATCCCTAGAGCAGATCTGTTAGAAAAACCTCCAGTCTTGATTGAAAACTTGCCAGTGACTGAGAATCCACCCTGACATGTGGTCAATTGTTCAAATGGTTAATTACTGTCAAAACTTTATGTCTTATTTCTAGTCTGAATGTCTCTAGTTTCAACTTCCAGCCATTGGATGGTGTTAGACCTTCCTCTGCTAGACTGAAGAGCCCATTATTAGATATTTGTTCTCCATATAGGTACTTACAGACTGTGATCAAGTCACCCCTGAACCTTCTCTTGGTTAAGCTAAATAGTTTGAGCTCTTTGAGTCTGTCACTCTGAAGTGGTTTTCTAATCCTTTAATCATTCTCTGGCTCCTCTCTGAACCCGCTCCAATTTATCCCCCTTCATCCTTCTTGAACTATGGGCACCAGAACTGGACCCAGTGTTCTAGCAGTGGTCACTCCAGTGCCAAATGCAGAGGTAAAATAACCTCTCTCCTCCTACTTGAGATTCCCCTGTTTACGCACCCCAGGGTTGCAATAGCTCCTGTTACGGAACAGTGCAGTTTTCCTTCCTCCACCCAGCCCCCAGTCCCCAAATGTCCTCTTATGATATCTCCTAGCCCTTGTAGAAAAGTCTTATAGAATTTAACAGGGAACGATAACAGTTTTATGTGGGTTTTTGAACCATCCTACAGAAATAGATAGAGAATTATTTCCCAGCTGCAGAAATCATATGGGAATCCTAGTTCATAAAATGGATCATGTTCTGTTTCATTCTATAGCTTTTGTCATTATTTCTATAGACCCCTACTACATTTCTACAGACCCCTGATGGGTTTTCTCCCTGTTGAATTCAATACAATTTTTCTCAAAAGGGAGAGATTTCCCTCACCCCACACCCACACCCACAAATGACCTTCAGATGTGGTATGCCCCCCTAGGCAGGGTTGAAGGAGTTAATGCAGGCCTGAGAGGCCAATTATGTTACTTAGCGGCACCTGGGGGTGCGGAGATACAGGGTTAATTAGAGATGACGCCCAGGTGGGGAGGGGCTGGGTGATGGTGATAAAGGCAGGAAGTTTAGAGCAGAAGAGATGAGAGAGACAGAACCCAGGTGGGTTAGGCCTGGTATCCTCATCTGAATAGGGGAGGCTGCCAGTGGCCAGCAATGACATACAACAGTCTCCGGAGGTGAGGAACTGAACCTTCAGGAAGGGAAGCCTGAAGGGCATTTAGTTGAGAGACATGTCAAGTCGAGCCCAAAAGAGAGTGGAACGGGGTGTTTATACTTTTCTGTGTTGGGATTTTCTTAGGGGGAAGGCCCGGAGAGTCCCAGCTCCGAACCAAGGGTGACTCTAAACAGGCTGCAGGGGAGAAGGCCTGAGAAAGGCTGGGTAAGAAGAAGCTCAGGGAAAAGCAGCAAAGACAGGGCCTGAGCAGACCTTGGCTGCTGCTTATAGGGTCCCTGGGGCTGGAACCGGATGTAGCGGGAAGGAGCGGAAAAGCCAGCCACAGGAAAAGGTGGTGGGCAGCCCAGCCTGAGAGGAGGCTGTAGAGGCTGCATGACCTGAAGATGGGGCTGAAGATCTTTTGGTGAGGACGTTTGGATTGTGTATTTGTTGGACCCAATTAGCCTGGAGAGCGTGGAATAAATTGTGACCTGGCTGGAGGGCTGAGTTAGGAGACAAAAGACCACCACAGCACCACAGCAATCATCACTCGGGCTGGGAGAGAGCCGCTGGGCCGCGTGTGGCTACATGGAGACACTCCAGCGGTGAGCGAGCTCTTTCACAGCCCATGAGAGATTTCAGCCCAGACGACCATCCTCCATTGTTTTGTGAGGGCGCGGGGGAGTATTTAGTTTTTCTTGCCATTTTCCAGCTGTTGCTGCACTTCCTGGTTCCAGATGGAATCAGAGCAGCCTAAACACCATAAAAAATTCTACTCTTAATGATATTTATGGTCCTGCTGAATACATTTTGTGAGGGAATCCTGGTCTCGGGGTCCCTCAGTACTTCCAGCCCAATTTTGCTGGCCCCAGGGGAACAAAGAGAATGGGACTTGGGCTCTTAGGTCAGGTAGATGCTTTTGAAAATGCTACCGCCAGACCATTGAGTGATTATCCAAACCCGCGATTGGCCCATTGTTAATTTGAACGCTCCTCCACTTACGTTCCGTGCCACGCTTAGATCTGGAAGATGAAGCTGATGTGGATCCAATGGATTTTAAGAGGAGCATGGTTTTCTCCTTCTGAGATGCACTTTGGGTTTGGTACCCAGCTACAACACTTCTGAAGAAAGCCTTCCTCACATCCTAGGGAAAAGGAAGAGAAAGAGTCCCTAAGTCGCTGATGAAGCTGAAGATAAAACAGGCAATAACCCAGAGGTATGCTGGTGTTAGCTCACAAGAAGCATAATCAATTGCCCACTGAAGTCAATGGGAGTCTATCCATTGACCTCTTTGGATCAGATCCAAGCAGAGAGGAATTAAAAACAATCAGGGTTTGGCAAAGAGGAAAGGATGGAGTCCCAGACGGAAAGACCGGTAGAGGAGAAAGCTCAATTGACAGAACAATTGTAAGATCGGTGAAGGGAGAGAAGAGGTGGGTGAAAGAAGAATGGAGGGAGAAGGGAGAGAAAGACCAAGCACATGAGCATCTGCTGCTCACAGAAGGATTTCATAGTGTGGAACATAGTTCACAGCTATACTATACAATAATATACACTCCCATGCAGCCCAGTGCATCTCAGAAGCAAACCCCTGCTTCCCAAAGGGCGAACAGAGCACCTCTAACTCCTTAACAAGCTGCCTTGGTGGGTAACCTACCTCCTTGACTGACATCCAAGTTGTCCGGTTCAGATACAAACTGAGCGATCCAAGATGCTGCAGACTCCCTAAATCCCACGATGAAGGAACCCTGCCCCACACAGGAAAAGGCAGAATTGAGACAAGTCACAAACCGTGTTCTCTAATCAAACTATACACACATAACCCTCCATTTCAGGGCTGATCTCGGTCTTCCCAGAACTGCCTGAGGGGAAGCGCCTACCCATCCTGGCTTTCCCCGCGGCTGAGGAGAGCGTTGAGAGCCACTTGCTGGGCCCCTGCGAGATCTGGACAGAGCTTCAGATTCTCCAGGATCTGAGGGTCGGAGTCTGTGATGGCTGCTGGATCCATGTCACACACCAACGCACCGAGGCTGCTAAGCTGCTCCTTGCTGAGCGTATGATTCACCCCGCCCTGGGGGAAAGGACAACACAGCAGGTGTCAGAAGTCTCTTGTAAAGCAAGCAACTCCCCAGAGCTGGGTGAGTGAGATCCCACGACTCAATCAATACGTTTTGCAATATTTCTGAGTGAACTATTCAAACTTGTTTTCCTTCCGTAGTCACCCGGCTTATAAGCAAAAGGCCGTATGTGGGCACTCTATCCTACAACAGATAGTAACTTACTCGGTGACTCAGTGAGTAACTTATAACTCCACATTAAAGTGGCAGGATATGGCCCCAAATATTTGCAACTAATATTTGCAAGGAAAGGAAACTAACTGGACTTAATTTACTCTGGGAGGCTGATGTCGTGCGTATAACTACTACCGCAAAAGCACTGAACTGATCATTAGAGCTCCGAGACAGTGCACTTGAAAGGCAGACTGTAACTTACCAGACAGACTAATGCATTATTCAGGAGTTGTGTCCTCTGGGCCGATCCATTTGGCAGCAGGTTGAGATTCCCTTGGGAAGCCAGGCTGTAAAACTCTTTGCAGGTGTGATTCTGCACTTGGGTGAAACTGTAAGGAATGGAAATGGCTGCAACTGGGGGGGGGGGGGGAGCGGACCTCAGAAATGACAGACGTGGTTTGCAGCATGTGCATCTTGTCCGGGCAGAGGTCCCTGGGACGTCGGGACGGCAACACCAGCGGCTTTCCTGAGAAATGAACTAATGCTGCTCTGAGTGGGATGGGCCAGGATCTGAACCCTGGGGACTTGGAGAGGAATCGGGCCCATCGACGTCCGCTCCATGCTCTGCTCTCCCCATGGAGAGGGCACATCAGGTAGCCAGGGCTGGTGCCATCACATCCTATGCTCTCACAGCTGCTAGACATGCTCTCGTTGCTAATGGCCCCGCTTTGCCACAGAGGCAGTGCCAAACGCCCGCTTGGCTTTCTAACTGATAGCCAGAACTAGCCTTTATTACCTGCCACGTGTGGAGAGCGATTCTCAAAGCTCTACATTAAAACAGAGACCCAACTTCACTCCTGCACTTGGATGATTAAGGCCTCAGTTCAGGAAAGCATGTGGTTAACTTTAAGCATGAGAGAACTTCTAGTGACTACAACGGGACATTGTGCTTCAATTTAAGCATGTGCTTAGATACTTTGCTGACATGGGTCTGAAGTTCTCCATCTTGCTGTCTTTATTCAGAAAAAGCTCCCCCTGAAACCAATGGGCAGGGCTTAAATTCTCACCATGTATTTCCGGGGGCTTCCGCCTTGCGAGACATGCCAGGGCACCCGTGGGTTTAAAAATATTGACTAGAGCTCCGCTCCAGATGGTTTCAGTTGAATTTAAGCCCCACTAATGAGGATTTTTAACGAGTAAAGGCTGCAGGATTGGATCTGCGGGTCCAATTCTGCAAACCTTCCCTCACATGAGTAATCCCTAGACACACAAGGATGTAACTGGCCTTGAATTGGGGCTACTCTCATGACTGAAAGCTACTGACTCAGGATGTACGATGTTTCCTCACATGAGAAATGCGCCCTTAGGCCACTCTGAGATACTCACTCAAAGAAGAGCAGCGCGTCTGATGGGTAGCTAGTGAAGTTTGCTGTCAGGTTCTTTGCAGCTAGTATTTTGGCCATGCAGGATAACTGATGGAAAGAAACGGACAGACTACAGTCAGTGTTACCTGCTTCTCATAAAACATTGCACTGCGTTCACCAGAACTTATCTTGGGCCTTGGAGTCAGCAAAAAATGAAAAATAACCCTGTTTACTCAAGCGGGAATATTGGGGAGTTTTTGGTTGTAAATGAGAGGATTCATCCCTCCTCCTGCTTCACAGACACCCATTCATCAGCCTACTTTTCCTGTCACCATTGCTTTTCTTCCCCCCGTTGTTTTGGTCCTTTGTGTTTATGGGTCAAACCCATCCCCAGCTGAACTCTGCCTGGAGGGAGGCGATCATCCGATCCCGGTTTCCGCTGGTGCCTTGCTCCCTGTGTCCTCCCTCACGCCGGTGCCAGCTGGGCATATAAGGCTACCGTTCTGCTAACGCCCACTGGACACTGGGGTAAACGACTTCACCCGGGGGCTGGGCATGGGAGAATCAGGATTATGAGGGTGGGAGGTGTGAGGGAAGTCCCACTCCAGCCAGCTCCCTTTGTGAGGTGCCCCTCCGAGTCAGGGTCACTGTGCTTTCAGGGGTAACCCATCTGCTTTGTTACTCAATCCACAGACGCATGCCCAGGGGTCGATTAGTTAGGAAACAGGCCCCTAGCGAATCTATGACCATAAGCGTAGGAATGAGTCTGTATTTTTGTGGTGCCGATGAAGCTTGACAGGCAAATAAAAGGAGCAGGTGAGCGCATGACACCCTTTTATGGCTGAACTCTTATGTGGTCTGTCTTACGGTGGGATGTCTCTTTAAGGGAACTGGGCTTAGCCCCCACCTGTGACTGATCAGCTGCTGAGATAAAAGGCCAAGGAGCAGGTCAGGTAAGGGAGAGTGAGGTGCAGACTGCAGGGAGGTTTCTGTAGGAGACTGGGTCAGGGAAGGGGCTTATTCTACCAGTTAGTTGGATCCTGGCTGGGGGCGGGTGCCGTATCAGGAGCAGTAATGGACGTTCAGAGGTGGCAGGACCTGGCTGATGTTGAACAATCAATGCCTTCCTCAGAAAAGAGAATGAATCAGGGACCCTGCTGGGAGCTTCGCTGAGGCACTGGCCTGCCGGCTAATATGAGAGTAGGGAAACTGAGGCAGGGGACGTTTCTGGATGCTGGGCGTGGGAAAGCCCTATGACAGGATTCATTTCAACCAGAGTCCGGCTGAAATCCAGGCCCACCTCCTGGGGCACCGCCACTGCAGGACAATGTGGTGTTTGGTGGGGGCTTCGTGCATTTCTACCCAGGCTTTAAAAAATATAGCCTGTCACTTTCCGTGCAGTGATTCCCTGTGCATCGAACAGACAGCAACATGCTACACCCATGTTAACACCCCGCTCCCCTGGCTTTCTACCCCAGCCAGCGTTATGACAAGGAACCTCTTACCTGGTGAGCGCTCAGGGCGACATTTTTGTTTTTCACGTGTTCCACCAGCGCCGAGATCTTGTCAGGCGACAGTCTGCTGGCCGCGCCGCACTGGAAACCTTGCAGCACGGAGGCTGAAAGCCTAAATTGAGGGCGGGGTTAGTGCTTCATGGGCACTGGGCCTTTGAAATGAGATTTTACTCAAAGAGGAAGCTTGCTCACAAGCCAGTGGAAATTCCCGGCTGTCTCTAGCCTCTAGGATCAGTGGCGGTGGGCGTGTCTATAGGCACGAGACTGTGACCATCAACTGTCACGATTCGAGGGCAATTATACAAAACGGACCCTAGGCTGAGCGCTGCCTTCTGTCCTGAAATGAGCCACCTGTTAGGCCTCCGTTTTAACCGTGGGTGAGGCAAAATGAGCCTATACCTGGATTTTGGCTAAGGGAAGCCCTTGTATTTTTATTTGGATTGAAAGGGGTAGGGCATTCTTTACACTTCTGTTTTTGTTCTACAATAAAACATTACACAGAGGTATTTAAATTCCACCTCTGCATCCAGGACCAAAGGCATGTACGTATATACAATATAGCTCCATATAAGCCCTCTATTGAGATTATTTTACCTACCCACAAAGCTTGGAGTTCTGAAAGCATAGTACTCACTTAGTGTAATTATCAGTAGCATTCAACACATCCACAAAAAACACAGCTGCCTGTGAAGGAGAACAATACACACTCAGGTACGGATGGGGGAGACAAGCCAAGAGCCATGTGTAACCGGCCCCACAGAGAAAAGAAGAAAGCGAACGTAACTGTGTGACTTGCTGAGGGTTTTGACCTCTCCATAATCCTTTTTATAAGTGGGAAACAATGCCCTTAATGGTCACACCACTCAGATTTATGCAGGTCACGGAAATGTCTGAGAAATCGTGGGTAGTTAAAAGCGGAGCATGTAAATAAAATAATAATACACATTTATATAGCGCCTCTCACAAAATGTCCCTGGGGCCTTCCCCTCCCACACATAGTTAAACGCAGCCTTAAACCTAACTCCTCTTTGAATGCAAAGCCCACCCCTCACTCAGCTCAGCCCCCCGCTGACTTGAACCTATAACCAACTCCAGCATTAACCATTATGACCTTAAACGCCCTTCTGGAAATGAAGAGAATGAGGCAAGCCCTTAACGTCACCTGCTCTGGTGACCATTGTTTCTCGTTGATTTTGCGAAGATCTATGAGCTCGTCTCGAACCACCAACAATGGGACTGGAACCTGGTCCACCAAATCATCTGGCACGTTACTTAAAATGGCATTCAGCGATGAGGAATTGGAAATGATCTGCAAGGGATACCATCCACTTATTAAAATACATGGCTTTGACTTCCCGCCCCATAAATGCTTTTAATAAACTAGGATGAAAGAATCAGGCCAATAATAGCCAGATGCCAAATTTTCTGATGGGATCTCCACATTTTGCAATTCCATGCCCAGAAAACTCAATGGCTTGGGTTGCAGATCTGGGTTTCTGGCTACTCTAGACTATATTTTGCTTTCCATAGAAATGTAGGACTCAAACTTGAGAAGTTATCTAGTCCAGACCCTTGCACTGAGGCACGACCAAGTAAACCCCTACATCATATCTTATAGTAATTTCAGTTTCCCTGATAAGAATGTCATGGGGATGCTTTATTCCACCCCCTGCTGTCAGAGGGATGAGGTACTCAGTAATAAGAAAGAAGACAAGTTCTCACCTAGCAGTTTTGCTTACCCTGTCCACAAAAGCTCTCTTTAAATAGCCAGGAGCCTTTTGAATGGCTCTGTGGAAATTGGCATTCTTAGCCATCTCCATCGCAGTGTCCGCTGTGATGTTACTGAAGACATGACTGGGGAGGCCTGGCACCAGTGTCCCGAGTCTCTGAAATGCCTCTGCCGTATCGAACTGCGATGAGACGAAAACACAGAGCAGAACTCTAAGCTGCAGTGTTTAGTGGAGACTTCCCCATCCTAAGCCCTCCCTTCAACCCCCTAGAAATCGACTTTTCAGCTAAAAGCCCCGTCAACGGGGGGGTGCGCCAGCTCAACGAACGATGAACATACAGTCACAAGATATCCGCACTAGACACAAAATGGGCAAAATAACACCACCCCCAGTGTTCGGACCCACTTAGCAAGATGATAAATTCCTACCGTGAAATTACTGCTGATTAACTTATTCATCAGCCCTTGAGATTGTCCCCTATCCCAGCCATTGACTTGTCCAAGCGACTGCAAGGCCAGTGGATCTGCTATATCCTCTGCTCTCAGTTCTAAAATCTGCCCAGCGGTCAGCCCCACGGCTTGCTGCCCCAAAGCAGCCAGGGTCCGTGCATCAAAAGTAGTGATCTGTGCAATGAGCATTGTTGCAAGCTGGAAGGGAAGGGAGATGAAAATTGTAAAGAATCATAGACAAACCACTAATAACTAAGTCCACCTAGAAAATTCTGCAGAACATTCACCTGAGACAAAATTCTGATCAGGAATATAAGGTTGGGTTTTTTTATTACTATGGTCTAGAAGCCAATCTCCAAATCATCACCCTCCCTTCAGACTCTGCATCTGGATCTAAACTTTATATCTAAATTAAGGGCCAATCCAAAACCACCTGGATGACTGGTTCAAAAGGCAAACTTTCTTGAAATTTCAGACTCCTGGGATTCGGCCTTTACAGAGAGAGGTTTGAGCTGTAAACTCCAACTCAACACGTGTCCAGAGCCAGGCACTCTGGTGGGATGTCCCTCTGGCTTCTGAAGAGCTAAGAAACATCACCTGGACCTCTGGATCCTTACCTGGCGGTCAGTGGCAAAGGGGTCTTTGAGTTCTGATGTGTTTGAAGGGCCACACTGGAGGTTTATCCTAGCAATGATGCTCAGCGAAGCGCTGGAGCTGAGCAGGCGTATTGCAGTGGAATGTCGGGCAAAGCAGAGGAGCTGGTCTGGAAGGCTTGGAGCAAAGTGAAATGAAAAACATGTTAGTAGGGTAGGTAGATGGGTGAGACAGAGAGCGCGTCTGCCGTTGGCTATCATTTAGACAGCTGGTCAATGTTTCTCATTAGAAACTTTTTTCCTCTAAAAATTGTCTTTTTAAAAAAATGGGAATTTTCATATCGAATCTTTCTGTTTTTTTCAAAAATTTCAACCAAAAAACCCTCAATTTGAATTTTTGTCAGTTTTAAGGTTTCGTTTTTCTTTGTTTGTATATTTTTTTATTTTTCCTCTTCCTTCCCCTCCTCCCACATTTTTCAGAGGAGAATAAAAAGGGGGCAAACAAAAAAATTGAAAAGAGAAAAAAAATTGTTTAAAAAATCTGAAATATTTTAAAAAATCACAAAAAAAGTCAAGAAAACAAAAGATTTGTGTGGGTTTTTTTTTTTTCATTAAACTTCCCATTTTTCACCCAGCTCTCCTAAAGATAATGAGCATGTGTGTAATTTTAAACGAACAATAGATGCTCTTCTATAAATGTTTGCACAGCACATGAAAGCAAATGGACCATCTTAATTTCTTAAGATGCAGATTGTCTTTGTTTTTAGAACTAATAAATATTTCTTACTCACTTGACAAGACTGAAATTTGAATTCCTGGCAAACAGCGCTGTGGCATACAACTCCGCTACATCCTTATGGACTCTCGTGTGGTTAAGGAGTCTCAGATTGTCTGGGCTTATGGCTAGATCCTGGAGCTAGGAAAGGGCGAAGGTGTAGTGTCAGTCCACGTTCAGCGTGATTTTCAGAGAGGCTGAGCATTTGCGGCTTCTGCAGACTTCAGCAGGAACTGACAGCACTCAGCAACTCAGAGATTAAGCCGAACATTTTTAGTGCCCCCTAGTGGTAGGTATAAACACAGTACTTAGCACAGAAAACGCCAGTTGGGGTGTGCTACCCACAATACTTCACAGGAAGTTGGGTTGGGTGTCTGCTTGGAGAGGGAGAAGTGAAGTGTGTGGATTGTTGGAGCAAAGATCTTTGTCTTTGAAGAACAAAAATCTAAATCTCCCATGTGTGTAGAGCCTGAGGTGGATTCAAGGCAGTTACAGACTCTCATTTCCTGGCACATAGGACAGGGGGCCCAAGTGAGCACATGGGTAGGATGGTGAGTTTATTTTCCATGCCTGCTAAGGCTCCATGAGTGTACCTGCCCTGGTTCCATTTCACAAAAACCCTTCCCTCCCCCTCAGGGAATTGGTGTCCCAGAAGAACCTGCCTCCTGGACTGCACCTTGACTATGTAAGCGGAGACCTTACCCCTTTGAAGGATATCAACTCTCATAAACTCCACTCTATAGGAGCCATGCATTCTCCTCCGGCTAACAGGTCCAGCTGGGGTTGGGAGAGCTTTTTGGGGGCCTGGTAGCAGCCTTGACCATGCCACCAGAGGGAGCCCGCAAGCCTGTGCTACTCTTCTTAATGGACCTACTCCTACACCCATTGAATTCAATGGGAGTTTTGCCCCTAACTTCAGTGGGAGCCGGATCCAGGCCTAGAATCTCACGCTGTGTTTATTTCCACCTTGGCTTGCATCGCAGGCCAGTATCACACTAAAGCCCCCAGTGAGCATACTTACAACAGTTGCGTTGTTGTCGATGAATGATCTGACATCGTCCGCACTGCTGTAGCGGATGGAAAGCCCAAGGTAAGCGGCAAACCAGTTTGCCGTGCGTGGGTCACTGGCATTGTAACATCTGGGCCTAGCCCTCGTTGCTGCATAATAAATGACAGTTCAATCATACACCAGAAACGTAGCTAGAGGTAAAGCTCTGTATCTGTAGAGATCTGTGCTGTCATGAGATTTCTACTGTTGGGAGTTAAAATGTCTTGCGAATACTTACTGCAATTCCAGCACTGCAGAATCCAAACTCAAACCCAGCCCAGATTCAGCCTTGAACCTAACCTCTGAATTTCAGCCCAGACCAGATCCAGGTCAGGGTTCAACATTAACATCTCAATTTATTTCTCGTGCTATTGGGCACTATCATGTCAGAGGAGAATACAGAGGCGAGTACAGGCTATTCTCTAGCAGACCATCTGCTCCTAGGGCGGACGTTGAGACTTACCGGTGAGATAGGCTTTGGTGAAATTATAGATCTCTTGCTGGCTGACCTTGAAAGCTGTAATGTTATTGCTCAGTTTGCCCACACTGTGCAGAGAAGCAGAAACAAAGGTGTAGTGAAGATTAGACCTTCAAAGCAAACACATCCTGGAAATGGGGAAAGGAACAGGTCTGGAGCTAAGCAAAAGGATATAGGCAGGGAAGCTGGTACTGGAAACAAAGATGGGACAAGAAAGTGTTAAGAAATGTTTTGCAACTCTGAGTATGTTGTGTTACAGACACAGAGATGTCAAGAAATGTGTTCAGATAAGGATCAGAAATAGGCAAAGAGGCCCCCCGTGCTCTGCCGAGGGTGCTCACATCTTGCGGAACGCTGTGCAGCTGGCGTTCCGGGTCCCGCCGAAGTTCAGTATGTTGCCTTGGATCAAACGGAAATAGCGCGGCAGACGTGCGTTGAACCACATATCCACCACTGTCTCATTGTCGCTCCTCAACACCGCAGGCCACACACCGGCCAGAACGGCCGTCCCGGTGTCTTTTGGGAGGGTGTCCTAGAGGGAAGGCAAAGGAAAATGGCAGGTTCTGCAGCATTGTACACTAATTCCAGAGATTTCTGCTGAAGAAACAGTGACGCTCCACCTTCCACCCGAACCCACAAAGCAAGTCACAGAAGAGTTTAAAGAAGGCCTTGGCTAGTCATTTTTAGTTGCATATATATATATATATATATATATTCTCTTTTTTTTTTGTCCTTCCTATATTATAAACCTCAGTAAAATACTGTCAACTTCCAAGAACACTCTGCAAGATCCAATATATCCCAAAGGCAAAGAGCATCCTGATTTTTAGTCCTTGCAGTGTCAGGACACATTTTCAATATCCCTTCGCTGCCTGTGGAACTCACTGAATTCTCTTGATTTGGACCCCTGTTAATTCAGTTCACTGGTGGGGTGTTTCCGTGCAAAACCTATTACAATCTGGAGGTTCATTTGGATTTACGGAAAGTGAGAAGCAAATATCTGACCTACCACAATGCTCCTCTTGTTAAACAGGTCAATGAAGGCCCCTCTCCTTTTATAGTTCTTCAGAAGAAGGGTCAGGAAATTGTTGTCATTGAGAAAGTCAGAGCTGGATAACAAATCAGCCAGTGCAGCTGGGGCCATTGTATTCACAATCTGGGATGAAGAAATAAGGATTAGACTGGAGGAGGCAGAAGGTAGCAACTCTTAGACAGAAGGAACTGTTTGTTGTGACTGTTGCATGGGTGATGGATTAAAAACCCTGAAACCTGTTCATGTACAGGATGGGTATAAACCACAGAGCTGGTAACGTCCCTCCGCTCTCTCCTGCCAATGGCCCAACTCTGAACTGGAATGGATCGCCCCTAGCAAGGAAAGTGGAGTTCTGACTCAGTGGCCCGTCAGCCCTTGGCCTCTCTGCTGAGACTGTCAACAGTGGAGTCAATTAGTGCCACCTAAAGTGATGGTTTTGGTCATGTGGACGGGACAACTTGTCCACAAGGAACCAGACTCAGATCTATCCATTTAGGGTTCAGCTCTGTAAACTTTACTCATAGGAGAGATCACTTGAACAGCCCCCATGTGAGTACGAGCAGAACTTTCCAAGGCCGGCTTCTTATTTCACCTGTGTGGCAACAGGCTGGGTAAAGAGTGTTAGAAACTTTCAAGAGACTTCATTAAACATAGGTCAATGATGAACAGAGGAGTGGAATGGGGCAGTTGGCTCAGAGACTACTGTGATTGGTCCCTTGTAAATATGAGAGAGAGAGAGAGAGAGAGAGAGAGAGAGAGAGATGCCACTAGCAATTGGACTAGTTACTGAGAGAAACGCTGACAGAATGTCTCCCAAAAAGGAGGTAGGTACAGTGCCCCTCAGAAGGCACAATGCCCCTCTCCTGCCTTAGGCAAAAAATAAATTTGGAGACCCCGGTCTGAATACGTGTACAAATTCACAGTATTGTTCAGGTGAGCTGTGTGTGTAAACGGGGGTTGTAGCAAGATCGCAAACACATTTCCTAACGATTCCGGTACCTTTTGGATTTCAGATGCTGGAACGATTGAGGCGAGATCTCTCAGAGTCAGAAAAGCAGCAAAGCCCTGAAACATCTCTCTTAAATACATGGCAAAGCTAGCGTTTGTGGCATAGCACCGGAGGGAGGAACCTGAAATAACCAGAGGGAAAAGGACAACGGCTTAAAAAGAATGCCTGGGAGTGGGGCACCAAGCAGTGGAATACAGGACAATCCCTACAAAGTACAATCTACATGTGCATGGATGTGCACACACGTACGTGCCAAGATACGATGAAAGGTTAACGTTTTGTCAAAGCAGCTGAATCATTTACAGAAACTTTTTCATGAACAATGCTTCTTACCGGCTGTCACGTTCAGTATCCTGCAGTAAATGCTCCGTCGCGTGGCATTGCTGAAGTCGGTGATGGAGTTATTGAGCACAGTTACTCTGTAACACAGGAGATACATCACTTTACTCATTCCAGTTAAGCAGCATCGCAACCCGCTCCCGGTACTCAAAGGTCTAATCAAACTCCTGTATTGACCTCAGTGGGATTTGGATGGGAGCCCAGGTAAACTCAGCTCAGGTACACGGTATTCTTGGGAGGTTTTCCACCCTACTCTCCAGCTGGGTTGACTGAGGCATGAAGCCCAGTGACTTGGCTGGGAAATTCCACCGGGAGCCAAGGGTTTGGATCCTGGGACAGATTAAGGCTAACCACTCTTTGGATGGACCAAACATATGGATATGCCAGTCTGCTTGTGTATTTCATGGGAGATGGAGATGAAAAATTGGGAGGCCCCGTGGAAACAGGGAATTCTGAACTTGCTCATATTTTCGGGAATGAGGGGGTAAGGGAGTTAGATGGAGATTCAAAAGATGCACATCTCTATACAGCAACAGTCTGGACTAGCCAGTGCATTTGATCTAGGCTAGAATCCACCAGTTGTTTGTGTTCATAATACAACACCATCATCAACATTGCCATCACAATATTCGAATGCACAGACCTTGTATTATCAACACCACTCTATTTTAGCAGTTGTGCAGGATTCAGAGAAATAAACTGCTTTCATTACACGTAGATCTGGCTTCGGTGTAATCTCTACAATTTAATCCAGCCCCTTCCCCCATAAAAAACAAATCAAAACAATGTAACAGCTCTTCAGGGAAGGAACGGTGTCTTTATATCCCCGCACCAAGCAGTGGGCAGCACTGTAAGAAATAATAAGCATATACTCAACAGAGGATGTAAAATGAGGTACTGGCTAGATCATAGGAAGAGGAGTCAGGGCTCCTGAGTTTTATGCTTAGCTCTGTCGTTGCCTCGCTACATTTGTTTCTCCCTCTGAAAAATGGGAATCATCAAACCCGCTTATCTTTGTAAAGTGCAACGTGAGGTGCTTATCTGAAAGATGCGCTGCATGTGAAAAATATTGATTCTAGAGGTGGTCAAAAGTTTTCTGTCAAAACATTTTTTTGAGCAAAAAATTGGTTTTTGAGGAACCCCTGTCTACACTATGACCAAGGACACCCATGATGCACCACACTGGCGCACCAAGAGGGCAGGCAAAGGTGCACCAAGGGAGATGTAGTCCAATCAGGGAGCCTGGCGTATAGGGGAGAATAGGAGTATGAGGCACCTGAACTACAGCTCCCATGAGGCACTGCAGCAGCATTTCAGACTCAAAGCATGTCAGGGTTTGGCGGACATCTTTTGGACTTAGATGTTTTGCTGAAAGATCAAAACTTTCCATGGGGGAGGGGAGAATAACCTTTTCCAACCAGCTTTAATTGATGATAATAACAGTCTGAGCCAGTCCTATGATAAACAGGGGAAGGAAATATCTCCTACACAGCTTTGATGGCAGAGCAGTTTCTAGATTCCAGACTGTCAAAAACGAGTGGGACGTGGGTGCTGTTCAGTCCTGAGATCAAGCCTGCGAGGCGAGGATCCATCCAGCGCACGAATTCAGCATCATCTGCCTCCTGAACTATTGGCTGGGCTGCCGCGAGGACATGCTGCAGCAGCGTGGTTCTGAGGTCCCCCTTGAGACTCATGTTGGCCTGGAGCAAAGGGAACGAGAAATAGGGAGCTTACGGAGCAGATCCTCAGCTGATGTGGACTGACATAGCGCTGGTGACGTCAAAGGAGCTAGGCAGGACACCCGCGGAAGATGTGGCCCAAGGGGTCTTGGATTCGAAGCTGCTGGGAAGGGAGCTGGTTATCTCGTTCCAATAGGTCTCGAGTCTCTTGAGACTCTGGAGAGCACAGCTTGCTTTTAGACTCCCCCTCTGTCTCTTTTCCGCTCCCATCCTCACCCAGATTCCCAATGGAGACACCCATTACTTTGAAAATAAAAGCATACTTCTCCCGGGCCCAAATTCCTCCCAGCTGCAGTGTCCCACCCCTCGCCTCATCTTCCCTCCCCAAATCCACACGTTCCTTACAGAGAAGTAGGGGATGCGTCACCTATGGCCAGGCACGAGGAACAGATACCGTATTATACCTAAACACCCACAGAGCACCCCAACATTTTTGAGGACATTGAGCCTATCGGGGCTATGAATCCTGCCATGGGGCTTTGCACAAAAGTTCCACTGCCTTCAATGACAATTCCTCCAGTGGCCGGCGACGGCCCTGGACACTGGACTGACTCTCACCAGCCTGACCCGTCTGTTCAGTTCATCAATGAACTCGGTTACGGTAGTGGTGGTCACAAAACTCATCAGTCTCTGAACATCTTCGGGGGTCTGCAAGGTCCCCTGGATGGCCGATAACTGCGCACGCTGCTTCACTGTCAAACCACTGAGCACATCGAGCTAAGGAAGAGGCAGAATGAAAGGAGGAGAGGGGACAGGAATGAAACATCTGCTTTAGGTAGGAAGGGTGCCCAGGGCAGCCATTTTAGTGACTCAAGACAAAACACATTGCTCTGGTTTTCAGTAACTCCCCCATGCGGGTGAAGGGTGGGGCTGAGTTGATTCTCTGTAGAGCTGTCGATACAATGACAGGCCAACAGGTTCAAGTCTTGTATTTATCCACACAACGGGCACCATATGGACAGTAACAGGGTAAGTGTCCCCCACACTCGCTGATACCGATGTGCTTCAGCCATCGGCACCACTCCTGTGGTTCATTCTCCATGGCACGATCGCGCTTTGACCTCTCTGCTGGGCCCTCCCCCCAGGGAGCCATTCAGTGCTGGCGGTGACAACAAGGTTTCTGATTATTAGCCCCTGTCCAACTAGGAAGTGGCCTGAAGCGAGCAACTCATTTAGAATAGGGTCCTACCCCCAAAATATAACTGCACCTGTCTCTACATGCAGGAGTAATCACAGCCGCTACTTACGCCATTAAATCTGGAGTTCAGAGAGAGCAAGTCGTGATATGCAGCGTGTCTGCTGAAGTTTCTAAAGTTGGCCGTTAGCCACGCAGTGCTGGTGTTAAGGCTCTCCACACATGCTGATCCTGCAAGAGAACAAGGACAGCCATGGGGTGTCCTCCAGCAGCGCAAATGAAATGGGATGCTGGCAAAAAGATGCTTCACTAGAAATTGCCGTGAGCTCGATCACGGCCGCGGCTATTCAACAGGCCGTGATTTGCAGGCAGGAGGGGCTCAAACTCCCCCGCCCCAGCACCAGTCAATAAAACTTGAAGAGGCCTCAGCAAAAATATCCCAGGCCCACGTCAGCATTGAAAAATGCACTGGTTTCTGGGCTGCCCATGCTTGTATTCCAAGGCCTTCGCAGCCCCTTTGCCAGGCAGCTCTCTGGATAAACTGAGCTCTCCTTGCAGGAATCACTGCCCGCCTGGCACTGGAGTGACAGAGAACAAACCACCCTGAAAATAGCCAGCGATGTTGTGTCAGGTTCACCTGGAGCCATGGTGGGTTTCCTTACCTGCAGCATTTAACCCTTTCAGGTAAGGAAGCTGGAAGGCACCGTATACTTCCTCTTGGGTACTGTGGCTCATCTTTTTAAATTCCAGATCCAGGCCTTTAACTCTGGAATAGGAAATGACACAGAGAGAGTGAGAGGGCAGATTAGTTATCACAAGCAAGATGTCCCATTCAGCTTTTTGCCTCCTGGGCTTTGATCTCAATATGGCTGTTTATCTTAGATTCCACTTAAAGGTGAAGTCACAGAATCTCCTCACCTGGCTGTGAATGTTGTACACATGATCAGTACATGCTGTTCTCCCTCTGTGGGTATCATGCACACACATCAGGCTCTGAACCACTCTCTTACTGGGCTGGGTCATTACATAACATCATTTCCCCATGTTAAGTACCCTCCTGCTGTTATTCACACCTTCTTATCAACTGCTTGAAATGGGCCATCCTGATTATCACTACAAAAGTTTTTTTTTCTTCTGCTGATAATAGCTCACCTTAATTAATTAAGCCATTTAAAGTTTGTATGGCAACCTCCACCTTTTCATGGTCTCTGTGTGTATATATATATCTTCCTATTGTATTTCCACTCTATGCATCTGATGAAGTGGGTCCTAGCCCATGAAAGCTTATGCCCAAATAAATTGGTTAGTCTCTCAGGTGCTACAAGGACTCCTCGTTCTTTTCACTCTTACTGTATCTCTCACTCCACCTTTCGCTAACGTCACTCTCTCTCTTTCGCTGATAAATCTCCGACTCTCTCATCAAAGAAGCAGATGTTACAAAATCTAAAGTATCAATCATCTATATAGATTCAGAATCTATCTATCTATCTATCTATCTATCTATCTATCTATCTATCTATCTATCTATCTATCTATCCTGTATCCATAACCAAGAAAGGTCTCAAACTCAGATCCTGGTCCAACATGAAGTTCAGCACTTACTACTTGATGTTAAGCGCTTTCAGCTCCCATGGATATAAACGGCAGCAGATAGCACTCAGTTCCTCATAAGATTGGGCTCTCAGGAATGCCATTTGAATTTAATCCAGGTCAGGGATCCATTTCTAACCCAGAGAGTTGGGAGATGGGAGATATTTACTAATGATGATACTAGATATAACCAGTGAAACATACATTGCCTGATAGTGGGCGCATCCCAAGGTCTCATTCTGAAGGCACTGGAGTATGTCAATAGAGACTGCAGCTAAAAAGGGCCTTAACCTCTTCTGGAACCAGGGCCCCACAAACTCTGTCTCGTTATAAAGCGCTTCGTTTCTCAGCTTCCCATCCCATAATGCCTCCAGTGCAAAGCTTTTCCATTTGGATGGGATCACTGAGGAGTTAACAACCTGCAACAGAAATATTTTATCTTTGATATCGTGTAACAATCGGCACCCCCAGAGCTCAAGTCAGCCAGGGATCCCGAAGAGTTTCACACATGCTAATTCTTTAGGCCTCACAACCAGAGATGGACAAACTCTTTGTCACTAGTAATACTAGTTATGAATTTAGCTGTTTTTTTGTGCTAGGAAACCATTTGTGAGCTGACGTTGGCTTATCTATCGGTCAAAATATTTTCTTTCTATTCAACCAGCTTTCCTGACACTTCCCCACACCCTGTGAGAGAGGGCAACATTTTATCCCATCTTTATCCAGATGAGGAAAATGGGACACAGAGAACCACAGTGATTTGCCCCAAACCAGAAAGCAAGTCAGGGAGAAGAACACAACCTAAGAGTCCTGGCTCACGGTCTTGGGGTACATGTATTCTCTGGACTGCACTGCATCCTGTTATATTGATGGCTGCTTTCCTACCCTTCAGGTAACAGAGTATTTGCACTCTCCAGAAAGTAGACTATAAGAAAAGTATCTGTAGTTTAACAGCCAGCACAGAACAATAACCCGAGGGCAAGAAAGGAGGGAGAAGATAATGTTCTTTCTCGAAGCGCTGGAGTAAGAAGTGTGCTTCAAGCAACTCCAGCACTTTCTTCATGGAGCCTAACTCAAAGTGCTATTTTACCTTGTCATTAAACTCTTCCAATGCTTCCTCCAGCTCTTTCCCATTCACTTCGCTGAAAAGGAGCTTCAGTGCACTTAGCTGTACATCAGCGTCTTTCCTCAGCAGGAACTCAAATGCTTCACTGATAGAGGAACTGGTCCATGTTGACAAGTTGTGTAGCTGGAGAAGACATAAATCCATTGACCTAGATGATAAATCAATTTCTTTCTTTCTTTCTTTCTTTCTTTCTTTCTTTCTTTCTTTCTTTCTTTCTTTCTTTCTTTCTTTCTTTCTTTCTTTCTTTTTTTCTTTTTTTCTCTCTTTCTTTCCCTGCATAATTTCTCCAAAATGACAACATCACTTCCTACTTGACATGATAGCAACTAATCCCAAGTTATTCATAGAGTTTAAGGCCAGAAAGAACCATTTGATAATCTATTCTGACCTTCTGTATGACAGTTATCTTTGTATTGAGCCTACTCGCTTGTGTTTAACCAAAGTTACTACATTACTACTCTGGGAAAGAAAGGGAGAGCAGGGCCCCTCCTAGCTCCCTTGTATGGCCTATGGGCATCCCAAGTCACTTCCATGAGGCTGCTACTCCCCCTTCCTTCTGCCCAGGTGCGTGAGGAAAAGCGCAATTGTGGGTAGCCTTGTCTCTCTGCCCCACCAATGCACTGGCCAGTATGGAGGGAAAAGTTCTGATAAAGACCTTCCCCTGGGAGCAGATGGTGGACCAAGCAGGGGACCATGACTCTTAGAAAGATCACTTCCTTGTTATCAATGCCCACAACAGCCTAGGAAACTCAACCAGTTTGAAATGATGGAAGCGAGCCCGAGGTTAACGTGGCAGTGAAATACGGCAGGAGAGAACCGAAAGGATATTTGCCACCTTGTCTAGGACTTTGTGATACTCACATTGTCACAGATTAAATGAGTGAAATTTGAGGACCCTCCGACATCATTACTGTGAAAAGAGAGGAAGAAACAGCAATGCACTCCATAAGCGCAAACACAGGCGTGAAACAAATGCTAATTCAATGTCTTTAGTGACCGGCTAACGAGCTACTTCTTGTTCAGCTCAGAACATATGATATGTGAGTTCAGCTTCCATTGAAATCAATGGCAAAGTAGCCGGGTGTGCAGTGTGTTTTCTAACTACTAATACAGGACACACATTGAGTGTAAACTGGTCAGAGAACAGCTGGAAGTGGCAGTGTGGCATATCTTGTCCCTGTCTGGTTGAACAAACTCAGCCTTGGCATAAGCAGGTGCAGCTCCCACTGTGGTCTGTATCTGGTGCCATAGGGCAGAGCTGAATGTGGTCTTAGCAGTGTTGGGGATGGTGAGGGATAGATTATGGGGAGAAGATCCTGCTTCCTCTCACAATCTCCTGTTTGTTGCTTCTCCTGCTACACTCTCTTGACGTGCAAGTTACCCTCATTTTGTCAAATTGGTGCAAGTATCTTGGCAAATGTGTCCATATCCTGACCAATTTATACCCAGTGGGTAACTTACCCCTCTGTTTAGGTCACCTCTGAATATGGCTCAGAGACTTTAATGGGAGTTGCACCCTCTTATTGCAGCTGGAATTTGCCTGTTAGCCTTTTCCACATCTAATTACAGCAGCCCTTGGTGATGCTAGAAGGACTCATTTAATCAGCCTTTACAAACAGGTACTACAGCAATGCGATGAACCTGGATTTTACCTAACCTTGAGATGGTTCATCCAATCATAGTTCTCCCGTACTAACTCTGAGCACCCAATCAGATTGGTTTCCCATTTGATAGTTCCCATAATCCAGAGCTGAACCTTTAAAATAGGGGTTGATTATGGACCTTTCTATAATTCGAAAGTGTAGGGGCAGGAAGATAATCTCCTCCCACCTCTGATTAAATTGACTTTGAACCCCCTTTGGGAAAGCATGCCCCAGCCAAACTAGGCTTCCAAAAAGATTTTCCCCGTTAATTTCTGCAAATACCTCGTTACGTTCTCGCAAACTTCTGTTGCTGATAAAAGATTAAGAGAAAGAAAAAATGAACAATGTTTCCTCCCCACAACAAACCTTAAGGCTTATCACAAATTCAGTGATAGACTGTACACGGTAATCACATACCATTTATCTGAATGCCAGGAGCAGGACACTAGAGTCGGAGAGGGAGAAAAGGTACACAAAGAAATTTAATCTTTCACTTTCTTGCATGAGTGATTGACTGCAGACTTTATTATGGTTACAATACCCTATCTTAATATAATACCAAAGTATCTTATACTGTAGTAGAACTTCTTTCCTCCTTCAAGATGGCAAGTCATTTCACAGACTGTGGGCTGGATGTTCTGGGCTGTTACCGCCCCTTTGTAACACTCAGAAGTGCAGGAGGGAATAGGAAGCTACTGTCTCTGACACAAGGGGTGTGACTGGAATGCCATTGGTATCAGCATTCTACAACAGCTGGAATCGCCCCTTGAGGCTGTGGGCAGTGGAGAAAAAAATCACAAGGCTGCTCAAAGTTACAACAAGGGCCAAGCAGAAGCCCAGATGCAGGGGTGGGGAGCTGCGAAGGTGGCATAAAGTAATTTTTTCTATCCTCCCTTGGTGCTGTGTTTGTTGGGACTCGGCCAGACCCAGAATCAGGCCCTCTCTATACAAGACTAACTGTCCCCTACCACCAAAATGCAGCCACACCTCATTCTCAGCATGTTGCTCCATGGCAGTTCTCACATGGCATTCCTCAGCCATGACACATCCATTAACCCAACAGATCTTGCCCCTCACTCCACTGACTTAGAGATAGAATATGCTGTAGGACATGAACCCACAACAGAGGAACAAGATGAACTCATGGGCTTGCTTTTTATTCAGGATGCAAATATCTGTGCAAAATAAGTGTTTATTTTTTCATGCAATTGCATATGCAAATTAGATAATTACACACAACATAGTTTAGTACAGCGTTTAGCACAGTGAGGTCCTTGGTCCATGATTTGGGCTCAGAGACACCATGGTAATACAAATAAATAATAATTACAATAATAATGCTCTCACCATAACTGCACTTATTTTAGATGTGCAATTGGATGTTCATTGATGTACCTACATTTTTTTTAAAGCAAGGTCCAATACAGCTCTTTTCCTTCTAATTTTTATAGCCCCAGTATTATCATTGGTTTCCATTGCATGGACTAGTTTCAACATCTTATCATCCTAATTCCTTATTGCCCTTCTTTTGGAGGTCTCTGCTGATCTCTCTCGCACTGGACTACCTGGTAGTATTTGCTGAGCTACCTGAAATACCTCATTGTTAGCATTCCTTAGGAGTTGTATTGGTGTCTTGATGATATTTAAGCAGATGGCAAAACAACTTACTGATGCAGTTTTCACCAGGTCCATTGAAAATCCTGCAGCAAATTGGAATCATGTTAAAAATAGCCCATAGTTCTTAAACAAGATCAAATAAAAATTCTAGAACTATCAGAGGAGTCTTGTAAAGCCTCCCTTAAGTTATAGTCTGTGACAAGGAGTCTTTTCTTCACCTCCTTAGTGATAAGTCATTTTGATAAGCTAATACAGTTAGTATACTCAGGCAAATACTCTTTGAAGGATCAAAAGAGCATATTTAAAAGTTCAGCAGCCTAAAAGGCTATAGTCACTTTCAAGGAAGCAGGACTCAAATAATCTAACCCATCCACTGATTGTGTGTCGGCCAGCTGAAGAGTGAGACGAGTGTATATAGGGATAGGGTGGGTATGCTCTCCCCCGGAAGAGTGTGAATAGTGCAATACATTTCCTATCCAGTGTCCATTTAGTTTAGTCAATGGAAAGATGCCCCTGGACCTCAATAGGGTATTGGAGCAAGCCCTTAGATAGAACTCCGTGACAGTTTCAGTGAGCTTGGGAGCAATGTGGATTTATAAATTAATAAGCCATTGTAACCTAAGGCTGTGTGGAATAAAGCAGAAGTCATACCAATTTAAATCCATGTCTGAGAGCCTGCTCTTCTGATAGTTTGCTCTAGTGAATGGATGCACTGATTAGACATTGAGAAAACAAGTAAACTCACCCAGGCAAAGGGCAAAAGCCAATAGGTAGGAAATGCAGCTCATCTTGGCTGTGAAATGTCTTTGCCTTCAAATTAGATCTGGAAAATAGAATATATGCCGAGCGCTTATTGAATAAACTGCTATCATGCTGCAGCTCTCTGTCAGGTTAATTCCCGAGGGATGAATGCACTGTTCATGTGGAACTGTGCGTATTGTGTAAACTAGCAACACCACTGACAACTGATTGTGTCTCATACATTAGCAAGGGAATATATGCAAAACCAAGACCATAACCAGTTTGCTTTAATTAATTCATCTTACAAAGGAGATGATACTATTTCCTATACATTAGTGCCTTACAAACCTGCCTCCAGCAATAAATCGCACCGTAGCACAAGGACCCAGACTGGAGTTGGGTGGTGCATTATTGTGCTGCCCCAGGAGAATCTCCAATTAAGAAATTGGGTCTCCAGCAGCCACAATTCACATCTTGCTCTCCCCTTGCTCTAGGCAGTGGTGATTTGCAACTAGCTTATACCAGCTACAAATTTCCACCCCATTCCCTACATTGACTCAGCGCTGCTGGCGGGCACCTTGGAATGGGAAGGGGGGCCGCCCACCTCCAGGAAGTGAGTAACAGGCATCCAGCTTCTCCTCTACCTCAGTGTACCAGGAGGAACTCCACTGAAACCAGGGGAGCTGAATGAGTGAAGAATCAGACCCACTCTCTCCACTCAGTCAGTACGACTGACCAGAAAGAAAAGCAGCCTGACTTTCACATGAAAAGCAAGTCAGAGTGAAAATTGTGTCAAGCATTTGATGCTGTAAGTAAGAAAGAAGGAGGCTGGTGTCTCCCCAGGCCTTCATTGGTGTGACGTCTGAAAGTGAAAAATCGGGATAGAGGGTGGAGGGTAATAGGAGCCTATATAAGAAAAAGACCCAAAAATCAGGACATCTGGTCACCCTAAGCCTGGACAATATTAATGTGCTAAAGTGGGACATTCTTTTAGCGTCAGATGAGAGTATATCTGGCCTACCCGCTGTTCCATGCTCCATTCTCAGAGAAGATCCTTGAGGAAGCTCCTTTCTGCTGTTAACCGGGCATAATAAGCAAGATGTGTTTGATCCCTCTGTTTAGGGCCTGATCCTAAAAAGTCTTTCTATTGATGTCATTCAGAATTCGATCAATCAAGCCCTTGGAAGCAGAAAGAGGCTGGAATACTGACCCCTACACTGACAATAATGAGGTAAAGCAAATCATTTGCTGCCTTCAATCTTTTGGCTTAAGATCAAACACCCAGTGCTAGTTGATATAGCTGAGAGAAAGAAAGCAGGGCACAATTATTGATTCCAGGGCGTCATTTGATCTGATCTGAATTTGGGATTCAGACAAGTGCCAGAACTCAAAGGACCGCTCAGCTGAACTCAAGTTTTTCCTGTGTTCTACCCAATCCATACATCTGCCCAGATTCGCACAAAGCTGGGAGCGTGTGGAATATTGGTAACAAAATGCAAAATAACTTGAAATCAAAGGTTTTCACATTTTGGTAGGAACGCAGACAATGTGGAGATTTTTCAAAGCAGAGTGGGTCTATTTGCAGGCAAAAATGGGATTGTTTTTTGAGTGAAGTTGATGACCTTCCCATTGCAAACGTGAGCATTTGTGTTTTCATGGGGTTTCTATGAGAAACTCGGCCTTTTGTCCGCCCTGCCAATACAGGGAAGGAGGGAATTTGTGCAAAATGAAGTGGTAACCATTGGAATGCAAAATCTACACAACAAATATTGTGAGATATAATTTTGTAGCTTGTAGCAGCTCAGTATCTCGGACAATTGGCTTTTTTGTGAGCCTCCGGGAAACAAGTTACAGATGATAACTCAACCAAAAACTGGACAGGTTCTGATGCTTTTGTGCTGTTTTCTTTCCAAAAGGTTTGCACAACTCTCATCTGAGCCTTTCAAAATGATTATTATTTATATTACAGTGTGATGGTATTGTGCAAACATAGAGGATGAGACAGTCCATGCCTCAAACAGTTTACAGTCTAAGACAAGTCACAACCAGGGTGTGTCAGAAGTAACAGAGGGAATGTAGTAAGTAGGATAAGATAAGAAACGTGAGGTTATGTTGGCACAGTATGAATACTCTGGTATTGTGGTTGGAATCACTGGTACACTTCAGTTGCTTTGTGCTGCTCTGATAATACAACACAGATGTAAACCCTGTACAACTGGCCAGTTCTGTTGGGTTTGTGACTGCTTTGTATTGCTGGAGGGCTGCAAAGAAGCCAGAGTTTACCGGTTAAGCTGGCCCCTCAAGACAGAGGTTATTTAGACATAAATAAAATAAAAATACTCAATTCCCAGATTTTAAAACTAGAAGGGACCTGATTGATACAGGCTGAGTTGCTGCATAAAATGGTGCAGAATTTCACTCAGTGATTTCTGCATCAAGCCTATAATTATGAGCTAAACTAATGCATATCTTTGAGATGGCAACAGGAATGACAAGGACTCACTCCTGTTAGATATTACCCCTGACTTCACAGCCCTTTGCCTGCTTTTGCGTGATAGCAGCCGCATCTTTCAAACCTACTTGGTCCCTTTGGCTATAAATGGAGAAAACATCCCTGTGCCTTGTGTGTTAAATGAGGAAAGCTGGGTGGTGAATCATGCAAAGAGTAATTAAAAAATAATCCCTTTGAGCTGGGAACCAAACTCATATCCTCTCCCCCCCACCCCCCCCCAGCAACCTGTATGGAACTTGGTAGCAGGAGGGAAGAGTTTGGAGTATGCACCAGGAAGTCAGTCTGTGAGCACATGGCTGGAATGCCAGTTACAGCTGCAGCACTTCTGTAAATAGTTCTTTCTCTAATATTCTGGGACTGACATGGCTGTAACTACAATGCATACTCTTAATAAACAGACAGTTTAGGTTAGAAATTTGGATCACGTAATTACCTCAGGACATGGTAGATAATGAGCAGGCTAGAGAGACCCACAGCAAGGAAGAGAGTGTAATAAACAGGAAGACAAAGCAGCAGCTAGAAATAGAGCAAAGAGGAAGCATGGAGGGAGGCAGAGCACCAGGAATGCTGGATATCCAGGCAAAAATCTTGTGCATGCAGTAGAAGAAAGAATTGGATGTGGATACATATCTGACTGTGGGGGATGAAGGCAAAACACCACCACCAACAACAACCCTAAAGTAAAATGTCTTTACCATGTTACTGGGGAGAAAAGATGAGAAGTCAGTGAATAATACCTGAAACACTGAAATGGCTGAAAAAAGTGTTTGATGAGTACTGAACAGAATGAGACCGTAGAGAGATACTGTTTCTTTTCCTGAAACCAAGAAGCAGAAGAGGAAATAGATACTTCCATCACAGAGCTGAGAACTCCGGCCTCCACCAGTAACTCGGGAGCCCTAAAAGATTCCCTAACCAGAGACAGGATCATTTGTGGGACACGTGATTCCAGCTTATGGGACAGATTGTTGAGACAATCAGATCTCACCCTAGAGAAATGCCTCCAAACTGCAAGAGTACCTGAACTGCCGAGGTGCGAAAGGATCAAAACGATGGCCACTAGTACAGAACAAGTACACGGGCTCTAGGTCAAGGAACCCAGAAAGCAGAAGAGAGAGAGGCTGGCCAAGAACGCAGGCATCCAGGCCCAACGTATGCTCTCTGGAGAGCAACACGAAGGGCAGAACGAAAAATGCCCAGCCTGTGGGCAATGGTGCAACAGGCTGGGAAACAGAACCACTTTGTGCTGCAGCTTCCCCCGGCAGATCAGGGCAGCAGTTATGTGCAGGGAATGAGGATGTAAAGACATCTTATGAAGAGGAGCCGCCCTGCAGTGTGACTTTAGCAGCTCCAAAGACTATCATCAATGGGCAGCACTGCCAGCCCTCCCAATGCCATGTTCACAGCCAGGTTATTTGACCAATCACCAGTTCGGTGCCAACTGGACTTCAGAGCCCTCTGTAATGTAATCCCAGCCACACGGATAAGCAGCTATATAAGACTGTAGAAATGTGACCCAGGTGCTGGTGTGGTACCATAAAAACCATTCTGAGGCCAGTGAGCAAATGCAGACGGTCAATAAGACACCCATATAACCAGAGACACTGTTGCGTGGGAGATCATAGTCGCTGACCCACCAACAGGGTCAAGGCCAGGACAAGGAGGACAAAGAAAGAGCCTGAGGCATCAGCTGGCCTGAGCAGGGGAGTCAGAAGCAACTAGGTACATGAGCAATACAGAGGACCAACAGGCTGTCACCAACCAGAACAGGCAGCAACAGGGTGGAACGAATCCCCCACCACCCGCGATAATGCAATCAAGGAGTGGGAGGCTGGTTCGACAACCAACACACTTTCAAGACTGAGCCCTAAGAGACTGCAATGGAGTACAGGCCATGTCCCTAAGATAAGTTCTGATTCCAGCAAGTCAGGGGACACAAAAGACACACCAACATCAATTGTTAAAAGGAAAGATGTAGCAACCTGTATGGCACTTGGAGGGAGGAACGCAGGTTGCAGGAGAGAAGGAGTTTGAGGAGGCACCAGGAAGCCACTCTGTGTGCACATGGTAAAATGCTACCTGAGGTTTCATGTCCCTTCCAAAAATAATAATAATAATAATAATAATTAATAATTAATAATAAATAATAAATAATAAATAGAATTATCTCTTCTATATCTAGAAGTCTTGTTATCCATATCAATGACCACTCCCTCTTGGGATCATGCTAAGTTTTGGCTTCAGTGACTTCCTGTGGCAGTGAGTTCCACAGTCTACTTACAAATTGAGTGAAAAAGCGTTTCCTTTGATCAGTTTTGAATCTGACCCTTGCTCTTGTGTATTAAGAGCCAGGGAGAACTGAAGCTCCCAACCATTTGTTACTGTAATTACTTTCATCATGTCCCCTCTTACATGTCTCCTTTCTCAGGTAAACAATCCAAGCCTTTTCAATCTCTCCTTAGAGCAGCATTTCTCCGTGACCTTAGACACTCCTGTCACCTGTCTTACTGGTTCCACTAAAGAGGCTCAGAAGGACTCTCTGGCTTGTTAAAGGGTAGTCAGTGAGATGGGACAGGATTACACAACCTTTCAGTGGAGTTCATGCATTCTTGCCCGCTCACTCAGCTGCAAGAGCCTGTGCCCTTCAGGGCTTTCCAAGCTGCACCAGAGGTGTTTGTCATGGCCCCCCAAAAGTCATTCTGCTTTTAGCACACAGCCAGAAAGCTCAAGAATTCCAGCCGAACCCCACAAACAGGTTAAGCACCTGGGGATGTTTCCAACAGTTACACTATGACCCTCGCTAAAGAGGTCCCAAGGCAGATGCTCCACTGAACTCAGTGGACCTGTGGCAATTTAGACCAGCTAAATCTCTGGCCCTCCCTGTTTTCCTAACACACAAGAAGACTCAGTGTCTCGTCCCTCGAATTCACATGGGAATTTGTGCTGTGTATTTTCTTTGTCAGATAATCAGTCATCTGAATAAAAAGTAACGTTGCAAATACAGAACTGTGTCAAAGGTGTGATTCACAGTTTGTATAGTGGGGGTGCTGAGAACCGTTGAACTGAACTGTAAGCACCCCCAGCACCCCTAGTTCCAGCACCTCTGGATTTCCTGTTTTACCGCTTTAGTAATGGGACACATTCTGCTAGCAATCACAGGGCAATGCACCTGTGAAGCTGAGGGCAGGAACCCTGCTCATCGCCTCTAACTAGCATTCCTCATGTACTAACAGAAATATTTATCGCTACTCTGATTTGGATATTTATAAGGGTACCACATATTCTTAGGCACCACTGGCTCTGAATCCAAATGACAGATTAGGAGGAACTCCGTTGTAGTCCATATGTGTATAAAACCAGTGTGAGATCAGTTACATGATTTCACATCTCCTCTTTACCCCAGCTAGAGACAGAGAGCAATCAGATCAACTAGAAATACTAGTAGAAAATAAAAAGCTAGAGATCAGATCAATAGGTTGTTCACATATTCCACAGTATAATTATTTCATTGCTACCCCTCTGAAATGAGCCACGTTAGTAAACGTTCAGCTAGTCTCATTACATTCTAACTACTCCATGGTACTGTTGGCTATAAAGTCAATCTTGTTTCATTTTCATCATTGTTCCGCTCTGGGCATTTGTTTTCTCCTGCTTTTATTAGAGGGAAATTTCTCTAACCCAAATAAAGATGTTCACCCACCTGTTATCAGGAGAGCTGAAAACCCAGCTTCTGCTAGTGTCTGGTGTCCCTGGGATGAGTAAGGTTAAGGAACAGGTCTGTCCCGGTCTTATCACTCCAGGGTGGGGGATGTTGCTCTCAAGCAGGGGGTGTGACAAGAATCAGTTTATCAAATGGTGCTTTGAAAAAAGATCCTTTAAAAAAACGGTCTGTTCGAACTCCCTTGAGAGGGAATTCATTCATTCATGAAACATTTCAACAGATGATAAAGGGCCTACTCCTGTTTTCCTTCCTAAGTCAAAACTTTCCTGAAAGTCAGTGGAAACTCTTTAAACTGTTAGAGAGACAGTTTATATGTTGCAGACAGAGCTGTGGTGTGGTACTGCATTGGATTGGATTGCATTGGATTTTTCTTTCTTTCTTTTTCTTTCTTTCAGGCAGTATATGCCCTCCATTCTCATCCTCTGCTCACAGAGAGTTCCTACTCCAGGGATTCCAAGCTTATTTACACTAGTGTGAATGCACAGTTACACCACTAGTGTAACCGAGATCAGAATGTGTCCCACAATCTCTGATCGTTCACTAGCCTGGAGTCACTGTGTTAAAGAAAAAGGGTCAAATTTTCAACCAGGCCTCCCAGTCTGCACATGCTCAAAACCTGCATCTGCTTACAAAGATCTGCTCATTAAACATCCAATGACCTGATTTGCATGTCAAGGGGAGAGTGTGGGAGCAATTTAAAAGGCCCATAAAAACATGATGGCTTATACAGCTAAAAACTGGCTGGAAGCAAAGTGTTGGGGCAGGAGAAATACACAATCCCTGCCCCTTTCTACAGCATTCTGAGCCATCATCCTTTGCAACCTGTGGTGTCTGCTCTTCAGGAGGTGTTACAGACAACAAATGATTATAAATAGAAAATGCTTGGAGGGTGGTGAGCCTCTCCCATGGCTTGACCATTGGAATGAGCTGACCCATCCTCCACCAGATAAAGAAAAAAGGGGGCTTAAAGCTGAAAAGAAGCTGAGGAAGGGGCGTGGAGGGGAAGAATGCCAATCCTCCACTCCGGCCATCCCATGCCCCCAGGGGGTTGTTTGGATCACTGTCCCTTGGGAACCTATTTTCCTGCCAGGTCCAGTTGCAAATTCATCCTGTGAAAGAGGAAAATTAATTCTGGACTGCTGCAGCCTGATGGAGAATATGTATCAGTAAAACAACCTATTAATTGTTAATAAAATAGAATATTGAGCCAGACCGGGAGGGGTCATAGATTCATAGATCCCAAGGCCAAGAGGTACCACTGTGATCATCTACTAGTCTAACTTGCTGTATAACCGCAAGCCATAAAACTTCCCCCAAATAATTACTAGAGCAGATCTTTTAGAAACAAATCCAAGCTGGATTTAAAAATGGCCAGTGATGGAGAATCCACCTCGCCCCTTGGTAAGTTGGTCCAGTGATTAATTATTCACACTCTTAAAAACGTTTGCCTTGTTTCCAATCTGAATTTGTCTAGATTCAACTTCCAGCCATTGGATCGTGGTAGACCTTTCTTTGCTAGACTAAAGAGCCCATTATTAAATATTTGTTCCATAGGTAGGAAGTTATAGATTTTTAAACAAGGCACCCCTTAACCTTCATTTTGTCCTTAACGTTTACTCCGGCAAAACTCCCCCTGAAGACAATGAGTTTAGCGCAGCAGTACTAATGATGAATAAGAAAGTAATAAGATGAGGAAGACTTTGTAGCACCTTAGAGACTAACCAGTTTATTTCAGCATACGCTTTCATGGGCTATAGCATCTGATGCATCCGATGAAATGGGCTATAGTCCATGAAAGCTTATGCTGAAATAAACTGGTTAGTCTCTAAGGTGCTACAAAGTCTTCCTTGTCTTATTTACGGATACAGACTAACACGGCTTCTAATCTTAAGAAAGTAATAATGAGTCTTCCTAGCCACTGAGTTTGGCAGCCTTCTCCTGACTTGAATCAGTTTTGGCATTAATATAAATCCTGGAAAGGGAACAAGAAAGAGTGTGTGAGGAGGACTCACAGTTGTGAGGTGCCTCTGGGTACTTTTAGCCATAGAGAACTGGTGGGTGCAAACCCTCCTGTGTTGTTTTTGGTGGCATCGCTCTTTGTGAGCAGTTTGTGGGCATGAGGGGTCAGCTCCTCTGCTGGTGGAAGGTGGTGTATGTAGCTCTGCTGAAGTCCTGAGGTTCTGGTCCCATAATTCCAGCTCTATTTGCAAATGGAATTAAAAGCAATGGGAACGGGATGGGCGCAAGTTGCCTTAGCAGCCTTTCCTTGAATTCCCTGGCTCTCCCACTTCTGGGTGCTTTTTTGTCTTTGTCAGCTCCTGTGCATGTTATCTAGTCACTGATCTGGTATGGGGAGGAATCCCTCCTTGAGGATTAGAAAAGCCCAAGAACCTGCTACTCACAGCTAATGGGGTTACTCAAGTACAAGTGTGGGGTTACTCACAGCTAATGGGGTTACTCAAGTACAAGTGTGGGGTTACTCAGAGCTACTGGGGTTACGGACTTGGGCTGACAGTCCCAGTGCTCTCTCCCTACCGGGTGAGAGTGTCCTGCCCCCAGCCAGCCTAGACAGAAGAGGGGGTGAGTCTGGGGCTGGAGACTGGGATCCTGCAGCTAGGGATGGAGCCTGCTACCACATGGCCAGAGCCTGCGGCTCACCACCCCTGGGTGAAGCTCAACCCCCCCACCCCCCATGACGACGGGGAACTCACACTGGTCACCTGTTCCTACAGTGTTTGAGGCTCCAGAAGGGGGCAGGGACCAACCCCTGCTGGCAACCCTGGGGGAGGGACTGCTGCTTTGACCCCCCCCCCTTTCTCCCCAATCACTACCCATGAAGCTGTGGCTGCAAGAAAGGCCCCTGGTAGCTGTAGACACCACAATGTTCTCCAGTGGTCAACGGGCCTGGTCTTTATTGAGGCTAAGGAGGTCTGATTTCTTCTTTTCCGCCCTGTTACTGGAAGAGATTAGCAGGTTATTATTTCAGCTCTTCTTCTCTCATTACCAGACAGCTCCTAGCAGAGACAAACACAAAGTACTCTACTAAGGACGGAACAATTAGTTGCACTCATACAAAATCTGAAATGACTGCCTAGGAAGGAGTCCTGCGGAAAGGGATCTGGGGGTCATAGTGGATCACAAGGTAAATATGAGTCCACAGTGTAACACTGTTGCAAAAAAGAAAAGAAAAGGAAACATCATTCTGGGATGTATTAGCAGGAGTGTTGTAAGCAAGGCACAAGACATAATTCTTCCGCTCCACTCCGCTCTGATATGGCCTCAACTGGAATATTATGTCCAGTTCTGGACACCACAAACTGGAGAAAGTCCAGAGAAGAGCAACAAAAATGATTGTAAGTCTGGAAAAAATTGGGTTTGTTTAGGCTGGAGAAGAGAAGACTGAGAGGGGACATGAGAACAGTTTTCAAGTACATAAAAGGTTGTTACAAGGAGGAGGGAGAAAAAAATACTCTAACTTCTGAGGATAGGACAAGAAGCGATGGGCTTAAATTGCAGCAAGGGAGGTTTAGGTTGGACATTAGGAAAAACTTCCTCACTGTCAGGTGGTGAAGCACTGGAATAAATTGGCCAGGGAGGTTGTGAAATATCCATCATTGGAGATTTTTAAGAGCAGGTTGGACAAACACCTGTCAGGGATCGTCAGTCCTGCCAGGAGTGCGGGGGATTGGACTAGATGACCTCTCGAGGTCCCTTCCAGTCCCACGTTTCTATGATTCTTTGTCTCCAAGGTGGAATTCCTAGCACAGCCCTGTTAAGCCAGAGGGTGCTGCTCGCATTGTTCAGCTTCTTGTCTGTCTGCTGAATGACTCCCAGGTGAGGGACCTCAAACCTGCCCAACTGGTTCCCCCATAGCAGCATGTTAGTCAATACCGGCATTTACGTTTCTGGTTTCTATTTTAGAATGATCTCCTGTAGAGATAGCTGCCTGGCAGAATGATTAGGCCATAGAAACCTGTTCGATGTGAAACTATCTACAGGAAAAGGCCTTCGCTTGCCTAAGGCTTGCAAACCGAGGTCAGGTCTAATAGATTGGGAACGAGAGCACAGCATGGGGACCTTGACAGCGTACCTGGCAGGGGCTTAAAGTATGCATGATAGTGAGTGGACATCAGTCAGCATAGACACAGCAGTCTGAACAAGAAAACACTTGCACTGCCATGTGCACCATCAGCCAATTGTTGAGTGCCCCTTTAGGTGTGTCAATGGGGAAAAGCAAATGGAGGATGAAAATGGAAAGTAAGGGCTTGGGGCAGGGGGAATGAAAATGTAATCAACCCCCTAAAGAGGTTGGGTTTGGATTGTAGGGAAAGATTCTGGAACTGGGTCCTATTTTATCCCAGCTGCTTCTCCTGCTCTTAAAGATCATCTGTAAGAAGATGCCTTATCAAGATTTCCATCACAAAGTGGTCTGTGAAACCTGCCAGAACCCTGAGCAATATGAATGACACCCAGGAAACTCCACCCCTTAGTTCCACTTTCCTCTGAATAAAGAACCCGTGACGTATCAAAAGCATTACTTGGGGAAAAGGGTATTATGAATAACAGCCCTGTCGGCACCTTCCTCCCTGAACTAGCTGAACAAAAGTAAAACAAATCTCTCGCCGCTCTAGCTAGCGACCTATGGAATGTCCAGTGTGCCAATTGCTATGTCTGTGCCCCCAACAGATGCTTAGTACGTTTAAATCCAAAGGTACCTTGGTCTCATTTGGCTCAGGAGAATAATAAAAGGCTGGTATTGTCAGGGGACACTTCTACCTACAGTGAACTCCATTTATTACAGTAATAATATTAAAGGTTATTAGTGAACGAGGTGTCATCCTCTCATTAATAGAGAGTGCTAATTAATGAGGAAGAGCCAGATGGTTGCATAGGTAACAAATCAGTTTCCAATCAGCTGTCCCGGTAGGTGCCTATCAAGGAGATGTGGGCAGAGCGGACTCTTTGGAGATGGCCCAAGAGAGTGAGTGCTTCCTGTGCAGCAGGTTGCTAAATAAGGGCCAATTTCTCCACTGACTTCAGTAGAGTTACCCCAGAAGGGTATTTGGCCTGTAGGGTTTAGAGCTAAGACCTATTCCTGCCTGGAAAAGGCAGGTGCGACAAAAGGTTGAATTACAGATGTTTGAGACGGGAATGGCCCCTGTAGGCAGAGCTAAGCAAATAACTCAGAGAGGACAACTGGTGTGTCCAATTTCATTTCTTGCTTGGGGCTCAAGTCATGGGTCGGACGTTGCCCTGCTACTGAATTGCCTAATTTCTCCAAGACTCAGTTTCCCCATCGGTAAAACGAAGGGTTATTATTTGACAGCTTAACTCAGTAGTGTTAGAAAATGCAGTGTATGTACAAACTATTCAAAAACCTAGGCAGTGGAAGCTCTAAGCATAGGACTCAGGAGTTCTGGGCTCCCAGGCCTAGGCTCTGAGTCTAAGGAGACAAACACCTCCACCTCCTCCTCCTGGAATTCACAGTCACATTTCTTGTTGGAATATTGCATCAAAAGGAGCCTCTTGTTTTTTTCTTCCCTGTGAAAAATTTCACCATCAATAATAGATGCTCTATAAGGTAAAGAATCCATGAAACCAACTAGTAGAAAGTTCCACACATGGCCACCAAAAGGATTGGTAGCAGGATGTGAGGCCTTTCACTGATAGGGGTCCAGTTCCACCCCCCCAAACATGACTGCCAGCTGTTTATAACACCCTGCTACCATCTGACTGCCCTTCGCAGCCTCTGTGAACCAAGCTGGGGAAGTCTCAGTCCCATTTCCAAGGGACGTGTTGCCAGGTTACTAAAAGCCCCGTTGTCATTTGTCCCCCATGTGGACAGAATCAGCAAAGAGGCCAAGGACTGATTAGCTCTGAAGAATGATCCACTCCCAAACCCAACCCCCTCCTCTCAATTAAAAAAAAAGAGCCGTGTTTTAAAGGCAGATGTGGATGGGAGATTCGATCATCCAGTGACTGGGGGGCATTAATAGAGCCCTGCGCATATACAAAATCTGACCCTGAATCCATCCCCAGTCCACCAACATGGTCCAGGGATATCTGTAGATTTGCAGGGCTCTAGGCATTAGGAGTTTGAACAGTATTGTGAGCATGAGCTACACTTTAAATCCGTCAAAAATCACAGCTGGCATCTTTGCACCCAGCGCTTCCCATCTGGTGGGGTGGGGGGGGGAAGCAATGCACTGGGATATTCTCATTCAGTGCTCAGGGCCATTTTTCACCTCCCTAAGTGCCTGGTCTGGCTTTTTCTCATTGCAATTTGCTAAAATGGTGAAGCCCCTTTGTTCATCTTCCCCGAGTCACTGCTGACCAGGAGAGTCCTCAAAAGCTTAGCATCAGCAGCTGCGATTGGTGGGATTTCCCTTGAGTGACTGATCTGTAAAGCCTGTGTTTTCATAGCAGGTTTGCCGGGTTGGTGTGTGCAGATGGGAGAGTCAAGAACTTCCAGCCTGGCCAGTATGGGCTCATTCCTCATTCAAGCCCCTCCTGGCTTGTCTGGCCTTCCTTGATACTGCAAACAATTGCTCTGCCTGCCACGGTCACTACGCTGAACACAGCCCTGCAGCTGGTTGCACAGGGTTTAATCAAGGACTTGCACTGTGTGTGTGTGAGAGAGACTCTCCTGTCACTTGCTATTGTACCCCATTGGCATCAAAATCAGCTTCTAAACCATTCGAGGGAACCTCGCTTTGAACATGCTTCAGCTGCTGAGTGTAGACAGGATCAAACGTCGCTTGGAAATTTCAACGCCAACCCAGTTATAGATTGGTTCCAGAGAATGCAGGCCAAGTGCCTGTGTGCAGAGGGCTGGAGAACTGGGAGGGACCTGCTGTTGGAAGGAGAACAGCAAGGTCGGGCTTGGCTTGCTGAGGTCACATTTCGGGCATTCTGAGTGTTAGGCGTGGCCTGGGCAATGCAATGCAATGGAGGTGGGGTGCAGAGAGCGAGAACATTCCTGCTGCCCCTTCACTCAGAGCAAGGGGCCGAGTTTCTGCTCTGACGCATGGAAAGAGCATCCTCGATGCAGTGACTCACCTGATCTCACGTCTGAACAAGACCATGATGTTTAATGGGCTAGACAGAGTCACCCTCCAGCTCCAGCTCCAGAGAACCAGCGCAAGAGCAGGTCGGGGAGAGCATGTTCCTTCCCTGCCTGTCGCTGGCCTGCGTCTAGTGACCGGTTTGGGCAAATCACAAAGACAGTCCAAAAAGTCTCACTCTGTACAGGATATGGGGGTGTCTGGTTTCAGCTAGTGTGTGTGGAGGGGATGTGGGAGGAGGGTCGGATTTAGGCCAGGAAACTGGTAAGAGAATAACTAGGGAAGATTATGGAGCTGGTAACTGCAATGAACAAAGCACCCCTTTAAACTATACTTCATTCTTAGTTTTCCCTCCAACATCACCATGGAGGGAATGGTTTATCTCCCTAAGGTCCTTCTTTGACCCTCATCACTGGAGACCTCCCAATTTTAATGAATGCATCCACACAACTCCCCCATGAGGAAGGGTAGTACTGCTACTATTACTCAGGTGGGGAACTGAGTCACGCAGTGACAATGTGACTCGCCCCAAGTTCACACCGGCAACCAGTGGGGGAGCATGGAATTGAACCTACCCACTGGACCCTCCTTGCTGTTCCATTGAGACTGTTCCTTTAGCAAAGAAAAGGAAACTTGTCTAGTAGTGATTGTAGAATGGAGATAATTCCTCGGCAGGATACTAGGAGGAGCAGTGCAGAAAGCTTTGCCTTAATTTAAAGGGCTAAGCACACTGGCTATTTATTTTTTTTAATATGGCAGCATCTTTTTGTCCCTGTTTGTGTGAATTAAACAGGCCGTGGGTACAAACACGTTGCACACTTAGTGGTTTATTACAGGAATGTCCACAATTGCATTAACAATAAACAAAAGGATTTATCCTGAGGTTTACAAAATGTTACAAAACACTTCCACAAAAACTACGCACACCACATTATAAATATATAAATAGATCAACTTAAGGTTCCTAGCAAATTACCCAAGGGAAGTAACCATCAAATCTCTGCCAACTGATAAACACAGATGAGGATTTAAAGGAGAGCAAACATCGTACAATAGAGTTCAAGGGTAGAAGCAGTGTGAAAACATTACTGCAAAATATATTTCTCAATCCACAATTCATAAAATTTCAGGGGAAAAATATTCATCTCTGATTCCTGCAACATTGGATAAAAGTGCAATACATCAAGTCTAAACCCTCTTGGCTGTGCAGAGCAGACAGGGGATGGTGTGGTCTTTGCTCCAACATTTGGTCCACAGGGTTCTGGATGGAATGTTTTCAAGACTTTAAACATTTGGGACAAGTTTTGTCCGTCAACTGGTGAACAAACACCAGGGTGTGCTCACCTAACCAGTGAGGTTTCCCATACAATGGCTTACTTTCCTCTTTGCGTGTACGTGTGTGGGAGAATGCGAGTTCTGGGTCATCACTGTGAAGACATATTGAGATCTTCATGGCCAACGGGTAGCCACACTCCAATGGGAGCCAAATGGTTCCCACCACACATGGTGAGATGGTAAGATTGATGCTAAGCATATCTCAGCTGGAAGACACTTTCTATGTACCCTGCAGCAGGCCTTGTGTTAAGAGCATAAGTGATGCACAGGTGTGATCCCTCCACCATGGTGAATTTCACTTTCCCATGCTCATCATGGAAGTCACTTACTCGGTATACTGGTGCTCATCATTGGCTTAGAGCTGAAAGAATTTCATCAGGCTACTTCATAGAATATCAGGGTTGGAAGGGACCTCAGGAGGTATCTAGTCCAACCCCCTGCTCAAAGCAGGGCCAATCCCCAACTAAATCATCCCAGCCAGGGCTTTGTTGAGCCTGATCTTAAAAAACCTCTAAGGAAAGAGATTCCACCACCTCCCTAGGTAACCCATTCCAGTGCTTCCCAACAGGTTCCTCTCCCTACGCTCCCCCCATCACTGTGCGTATGTGTGACAAAGGTAGGGGAGACTGGGACCTTTGGTTCAGACATTATTGATAAGAGTCTTGGAGGTTTTGTCCACAGAACTTCCCATCCCTGGTCCTCTACAAATATTGTGTCTGCCTCCAAAGGGGCAGCTAACATTAGCCCGAAGAGCTGCAGCATGTAACCTCCAGCCAGTAATGCTGATAATCAGGACAGCCCTGAGCCAATGCTAATGATATTGCATGAATTGCTTCTCAAGATCATGACTCTTACGATCATGCTTCCGCCAACTGATGCATGTCACGTCCTTTGACTAACACAATCTCCAGCAGTCTCTGGAGCAAGAGAGATGCTCTCTACTGCTTGCCTGGCAAAATACCAGCAGCTGACCTAGGATACTCAATGGGGAGGTTCAAATACTAAAGCAAACCAAGCTAGAGTCTCTACTTCCTGTAGCGTCTAAAATTTGCTAAAGCTTTGCTCCTAATGAATGTCCCACAGGGTCAATTCACATTCATCAATCAGGTGATCACTGCTTCAGATATGAGTGGGAATAGTGCAGGGAAGAACCATGAAAAAGAATGACCCACCCAGTATTATCTGACCCAAATTGCCTGCAACATATGCACAAAATATCAAGCAATAAAGTGCCAAACAAGAAGATTCTCCTATCAATGCATCAAAAGCTCCGATGACGAACTATGATCTCAAAGACCCATTTTGTGGCAATTCCAGAGTTACTGGAAGCTGCAGACACACACACGCATCCACTAGTGCAATGAGAAAGAATTCTACAAGACACAAATCCTCCTCCCGATGGGTGTGTCAGTCTTGAGCTAAATGTGCTCCAGAAGAACATACCAGCTACAGTGCCGGAAACAAGCGAACCTGCGTGCATTACATTGGCAGCTGAGACTAAACCGAGGATGTATCAAATGGTGTCCACTGAAATAGGGGACCAGAGCAATTCTGAGTGGCAAAAACCAAGCATGATTTATGTGACCAACAGAATGTTTATGTTTCCATGTCCGGTGGAGAGAGGTGAAGTTCTTTTCACCTCTCCCAGTAGATATATTTGCCATCTGGGGGGAACAGACAAGGTGGGAAGTTAATATCTTTTACTCTGACCTTAAGGAAAGCTCTGTAGAAGCTCAAAAGCTTGTCTCTCTCACCAACAGAAGTTGGTCCAATAAAAGATATTCCCTCGCCCACCTTGCCTCTCTAAGATCCTAGGATCCGCATGGCTATTACAACACTGAAAGAGTGTGCACTGCCAGATGACAATAAGATGGGGATTAAGGGACCCTAAAGCATGCCCTGATGTTACAGCTCAGTGCTTAGATACCAAGGTGATATAAATAGCTAAGATACGCAGATGACAATGGATTTGAATGGGCTTTATTGCTTTATTGTCCCGGTAATCTATGGACTGTCTCACCTCATTCCATTACAGGTTTATTCCATTATTTTAAAATTACCGTTAAAAGCCAAAGGAGAAAATTAAAAACACAAAAATGGCAAGTACAGCAACACCGAAGGTCTGAATTAGACGTGCAAAGCAAGGAAATTCTTGGTTACGGCTTCCCTTCAACTCGGGACTCTCCCAAAACAGCGACCCTGAGTCCCAGCCTTCCTTGCTAGGGTTTGTGTGCACCGGCTCCTTAACATTCCTTTAGTTTTGTGTGTTTTTCCTCTAGTCTCACTGCTGAAGTCCAAAGACAATTTAAACAAATGGTCTGTGATATCTGAGACTGCCTATGGCACCATCTAGTGATGAAAGCCAGGCAGTGCCCTGTCACAGGCATTGGGAGAACATGAATTTACTTACTGGGGGGGTTCTCCTGCTGAGAATTGCCTGGAATAGCCTTTTTTGGTCACAGCAGGAGTTACAGGTGCATCTCCAGGCAAGAGCAGGCTCTTAGAAAAGGAGCATATAAGTAAAGGGTGTAATAAAATCTCACCACCTGTAGGAAAAAGTTTTGGGGTGTTGGATATTTTTGGGGTGTCAATGTACTAGAAGTGTGACGTTACAAACATCTGAGACCGACAGCACTGCAGAACTGCTAAAGGACAGTATTCCATGTCAAATTTCCTTAGAAAGTTTAAAATTCATGAGTACCCATCAATTAAAAACCTTTTAAAAATACAAATGGTCTAACTGCGGAGGTGGGAAAGGAAGTGAGTCCTACACTCCAATTAGAGGATGCTCCCTGCAGCTCTGTTTCACTGCGGTTTACCCACATTTGACAAATCACATGGCCGGTTGGCATGATTCTCATCCTTTTAGTGGGATCAATGCAAAACGCTGCATGGTACTTCTTCATATCCTGCACTGGAAGACAGCAATAGCTAAAAGGGCTCAGTGAGTGGACAGGATCACTCAGTAGGTGGAAATGGGGAAGTAAAAGCCGATCCAAGGTTCCACCGAGAAAGGCTTAAGGTCCACACCTTCTCTCCTCCGTTACTGATTCCCTTGAAATTGATTGTACCTTGGAAATGTTTCAGTGCTGCAGGTCTGAAAGGAGCTCCACCGTACTCTGCACGAGCGCCATAAACCGATCGGCTCTGCTGACGCTCACCCACCAGTTTAGCGCTAATACAAAGAGGCTTCTGCCTCTCTTCTGATATGGTGCCCGACATTCAAATCCCGTAGCTGAGTTACCGAGCAAGGAAAGGTGCATCCAGGGGTGGGGGTGGAGCTAGACTGGTGAAAAGCAAAATCCTACTTGGTGCTAAAAGAAGTCAAATTTCAATCCCAGAAATGAATCCGCGGAGGATCCATTCTGAGATTGCTCGGCATAAAAAAGGGCTGAGGTGGAGGCGGCGTTGGGTCCGGGAGGAGGGGGGAGGGTGTCTGTCATGCCCCACAGTGAGCAAATGGGATATTGGGTTTGAAACGCACAGTGATAGCAGCCTCTCATGCCAAGGCCCACTCCGCCAACCACTGCTCACACTTGGCTTGTTCTTCCTCTGTTTGCGGGCTCTTGACTTTGCTTGGCATCTCCTCTCCTCCACTGCTAAGCAGTGCTTCCTGATTCCTCTCCTCTTCCTCTGCCCGGACAGTCTTGTCCTTCAGTTCCTGGATCATCTCATCCAGTCGGTGTACAATGCGGTGAGGGACCCAGTTGCTATCCAGAGAGGTCAGAAAGGGGTCAGGAGCACTCACTTCAATCAGTTCCTTCCTGGTAGGGATCCGCAGGTAGTAGGCATGGAGCATCATTCTGTACGGGTTACTGTCCTTCTTAAAGCTGTATGTGAAGTCTCCCACTATGGGATGTCCAGCGGCACTGCAGTGAACCCGGAGCTGGTGTGTCCGGCCTAAATGGAACACGGAAATGAAAGCGTAAAGGGCACAGAGTTCAAACACTGAATCCCTGGCTTCTGACGGCCATGATGTTGGGAGAGAATGATTCGTACCCTTTGACCTTTGGAGACCTGGGCTCAAGACCCAGTGTAGGTGACGACGGACAATGAATTTGACTTGCATCTCATCCCAGCCCCTAAATGCTTCTGGTCCACAGTGCAGAACCAAACCACAGCAGTGGAGAAAAGGCCCAGGATTGCAAATGCCAGATGACTGGGGTTTATCGCTGCAGGATATCCTACTCCTTCCCTCTTGCTCTCTCGACTCGGAGAGACTCTCAATATTTTAGCTGATGAGACCTAACACCACTATCAGAGGGAGTCAGCAGGGCAGCTCTGCACCCTACTGACGGCCCTAAAAGGAATGGTGCCCTGTTGGGGTTCCCTCAGCCCTCCAGCACTTACCCGTCAGTGGCTGTAGAAGCACTTTAGTTACTGGGTCACCATTATATGACCCATGCTCCAGGACACTTAGCTCTGACTGGCAAGGCTTTGGATTTTCACAGCCTAGAACAAGATGGGAAATAGGAGTTCAGCCATATCCACCTCAGCGGCCAGTCTCACGAGACAGACAATCACGATAAGAGTGCAAGGAAAGGACACAGGGTCTGATCTATGGGCAGGCTCACCTTCTGTCCCTTCGATACACATCATGTGGGTCATGCCTTCGGTCGTGTTCTTCCCTATGGCATAACGGATTGTCGTTCTGCTTTCGCTCACATGGCCCCTGACCTGCGGCACAGAAGAGGGTGAGTCAGTTAATGGGACAAACCAACACCTGAAACTCGGATCAGAACAATTCCAGGTCACTGAGAGAAACAAACCCCAGAAATACATTGCAATTTAACAAACTTGGAACCTCTTCTGGACCACCAACTCTGGGCGCAACTGTTCCCCCAAGAAAATGGAAACTTGACACAAAAATCACCCAGAAGGTGGCAAAGTCCCAAAGAGCTTACGATCTAAGGTTTCGATCCTGGAACTGACAGTGCGCATGCAGACCACTGCATCTCTGTAGAGACCATTGGACTCCAAGAAATCTACCGTGGGCTGCCACTTTTGGAATCAGAACCTAAGTACCCGATTCTAAATGTCAACGGCTGCAGGATCCGTCTGTTAATACGACAGAAAATACAGTTCAGCCACATGATTCACACAAAGAATACCCACTCTGAAAGCAACACTAATATATCCACGTATATACACACTCACATATTATATATATAAAATCTTGGGTGGGTTATCATAAAGACTTTTGCATTAGTGCTTGCTAGCTCCTGCCACACTAACAGTGGGTATCAACAATTACTGCCAGAAACACCAATAGTACTTCCTAAGATGCCTCTGTGAGGAAAGGTTTGACATCTCAGTTCTACTGGACAAATTGATTCTGTCTCAGAAGCAACACCAAGTGACATTTATTCAATGCATATTCATTTTCTCCTGCGATACCATCCAAATGTCACCGATAAAAATATGTTTGTCTGCAACTGGCTCTGAATTAATAACTTGGCCAGATTGCTAGGCAGATGATTCCCCTCCACTCGTATCTACAAACATAAAACCATATTCACACAACAGTTGTCTCTGAAACATCTGGGGCTAACAACAGCCAATAGCGGGAAAGGATTTCCTTGCTCAGCTATGAAAAAGTGGCATTGCATACACTGTCATACACAGGAGCACTGGTGTGATCTCTCTATGACTTTTCTTTCACTCCAGTCTCCCTAGTCTCTAGTCATATTTTAAGCATATGGTTAAATCACATCGACTTCAAAGTTAAACACGTGCTTAAATGCTTTGGTGAGTCAGGATGTAAGCACTAATTACCATCTTTTTTCAACTCTGCTCGCCATTGTTATTAAAAAGATGAGATTAGAAACAGTTCCTGAAAACTGAAGTTCAAAAGAGAATAACATACAAGAGCACAAGAAATCACATGTTTATCCTCAGCTACTAAGATGAAGGAATCCTTGTATTTAAGGAATTAAATAATCTTGGAGTATTCCCATCACCCCAACACAAGACTGCTTCAAAACCAAATTGTTATGATCTCTGCAGCCTTGTGTCAGCTAGTACATCAAAAGATTACTGGCATATTTATATCAACTGATTCTGCAAAGGGCAGGATCCTAGGCATTCCACAGCAAGGTCTGAGATCCTCCAGGTGTAGAGACTTGGCATGCCCAAGAAAGAGCCCTAATGACATGATCAGTGACAAATTTCAAAAACCCTCCAAAAACTAAAGTCCCATTAACTCAAGCCATGAAACACGTAGCTTGGCCAGACTCTGATTGGCAAGTACGGCGTTAGGATCAGCCTCTGCATGGGTTTTTCCTTTCTGAGACCGTTCGTCCAGAGATTCCACAGCTCCTAGAAGAAAGGATTATAGAAACCAGTGTGGGCCCTGAAACCTGGAGCAAATAGGAAGGGTGGGGGAGTTAGAATGTTTGAAAATTAAGTCAATCCCCATCTTAATCTCAGGTGTTAGCCAAGACTTCTGGTTTAGTTCTAGCTGAGGCTATACTTACCAGAGCGAGGTAGGCCTTGGTTACCCTCCGTTCCTTAAAACACTTGTACGCGCTACCGGCAGCCGCTTTATTGAGAGCAACGCAGAGGGCCCCGCTGGTGGAAAAGTCTAGCTGGTGGCAAAACCTAGGAGAGAGAGAGAGAGAGAGTGCAAGGGAGGGTGAGAAACACCCCCCATGGGATTCTGAAAAGCCACAGCTGGCTCTTTCACCCATACAACAGGAGTCTGGCGTAATGGTTTAAATGCGGGACACTGAGTTTGGGTGCCTAACTCCCATGGGCTACTTTGAAAATCCTACCCTAAAAGGCTAACCTACGGCACTGGGGTACATCTAAATTCACGCTGGATCTTGGCCCAAGCCCAGGCAAACACCAAGAGCTTGTAGGCCAGATCTGTGCAGCTCTGAAGATGCAAAGCCTTCTGTACGTGCTCAGCATGCTCTCAAGACAACCTGTTCTTAAAGGGACACTGACAACTTGAATGTGCTTTTACTGAAATAGTTACAGATAATGCCCGTTGCTGGCAGAGCACCATTGCAATGGGACGTCTTGTACTTTATTTATCAATATTACTTGTAAGTGCTTTTAAATCTTGGTTCGGTTTTTCTATAGTGCCTATTATTGCAGTATCTAGGGCAAGCTGCTCAGAGAATGGAGGCTTTCCACTGATACGCAGCCCCGCTAAAGTCAAAGGGATTCCGAATGGCCCAGTAGTTAGCCCACCTGGAGCAGTTTGCAGTCAGGATCTCAGTACTTAGGCCTTTATCCTCAAAGGCGCATTACTTCTAATGATTTCAGTGGGAGTTAGGCACCTAAATACCATTGAGGATCTGGGTCTCAATGGATAATTTAGATCCACCAAGCACTGTCTGTGTATGATGAATTCTGCTCTTTGCCGGTCCCAGGTTTCAGGAGCGAATCTAGCTTTACCTTCTCCCTCTTTCCCCTTCTCCTTGCTTTCTTGACTCCTGTTACAGTGGGGTGCGGTTGCATCTTGGAGCATGTTCTGAAGGTGGCCAGGTTTTGGGTCAGGTAGCTCGATTGCCTCGGCCGGTGAATGAATGTTTCATCCCTGGCTCTCTACGTCCTAGTCTTGCAAGTAGCATGTTCACAGCTGCCTCGGAGAGGACGTGCATCTAGAGCATGGGGATCACATCTCTGCCGAGTTGAACGTTGCCCTCCCAGGCTCACTTACCTGAAGCCATAATATGTGTCTGGATCAGCCAGCTCTGGGAAACGGTACTTCAGCTGGCTCTGCAGGGTCAGCTTCTCATACCACATCTTGCTGTCGATGCGAACATCCCAGTGCTTGTTGACCACGATGAAGTCAGAGCTCTGGTACAGGATGGACAGGTTATCAATGCTGCCTGGCTCCATGGCCCTCTGCAGGGAAATGAGCGTTCCACCTGGGGAGCGGGCGCTTTAGTTTCTAAAAGCCTTCAAAACAAAACAAAACAAAACAAAAGCATCAAAATTGAGCAAACATACCCTGGACTGCTGGGATGCGGCGCAGAAGCGCTGCCTCTCTCCAGCTGCTGAAAGCGCCACACCTCCCTTCATCCACCTCCTTCGATTGTTCGTTACACGCCCTTAATGTGTCTTCGCATAGAAAGACAGCAAGACTGTCTTTTATTGTGTTATTACAGCAATGACCACAATGAGTCCCTGACTGGGGCACTATCTCAACACAGATAATTAATATTAGTGGGTGCACCCCCCTCTTGTGGGATGTATGGCAATGTGGTGATGTTATAGGATTCCCCACGTCCAGCTGTGTACACAGGGCAGTGACCCCTCTCACTTCTCCTCTCTATGCAACATTTGGGAGTCACAATGGGGTTGTATAGCACCTAGCACAATGGGGTCCTTGTTGATGGCTGGGGCTCCTAGGTGCTACCGCAATACAAATAATTTATAATGAATGCACCTGTCTGACGTGGGATTTACAACTCACACACTTCGGGGGGCAGACACACTGCTCTTGCTGAACTTCACACAGGCTTTTCCACGGGCCACGACTGCAAGGATGCTGTCAACTCAGACTAGGCTCAAAATTTAGATGGTGTAAGGCAAAGCTTCTACAAAACCCAACAGAAATGTTACTATGCCATTAAAATGTTGATAATCCATGGGATATAGTGATTTTGAAATCTATATATGTACCAATCTATTTATATCCCTGCATTGGCTGAAACTGAAAAACTGCAGCCCTAAAAACAAAAGTGAAAGTCACTTCATTGATCAAGCTGCAAGCAAGGCAAAATGTAAACAACCACCGTCAAGAGTGAAAGGTAACTTGGATTTTTAAATTCCTTTCCGTTATTATAACCTAAGGCTACATCTTTGCACCACAGAAAGGAGCTGCTGGCACCTGAACCAGTGTTCTCAGTAATCTAGGCAGTGAACGGTTGGGGAGCAGTCGATGATTTTAAATTGGACAGTGTGGCATTTACTGTCCGAGAGGACTGCGATGGGAACACAACATGCCTTGTGCGCCTTCACCTCCGCATCACGGATTGATTTTTAGAGCAAAAATAAATCGCCTGCTCTTCAGGCTGAATGACTGGAAATGGAAAAGCTTCTCCCCGCTAACCCATCCCTCACCTCCAGGGCACCGGACAAGACTGTCCCCTGTACCGTATACTCTCCCGTGCTTCCTCCTGGATAGTTCGAGCGCCTGTCAAAAATGGGGCTTGCTTTGGTCGCCGTCAGCATCCAATGATGCACAGCAGGAGGAAAAAAAAGGACGCAGGCCCCAGATGTTGTTGGTACCCACATCCCATTGTGGCCCACAGGTAACAGCCCCCTTCATCCGCCGCTTCTTCTCACTCAACCCTGCCAACGGCAGAGGCGCCGGCGCGGGCGGGTTATGAATTCCCGATAAGGCCGATTGATAAGCAGCAGCCCTTAGCCTAGTCCGTGCGTCCTCCTGCCGCCCCCAGGCAGAGCTCGGCAGGACGTCTGAGCAACTTCTTCTCCAGACCGCTGCTCCAGCTGCAAAAACTGCAAAAGCAAAGGGGGGGCGGTCCCTGCAGGGCAGAGAAGGGAGGAAATTCGTGCAACCCCCTCGCCCCCCTTTGCGCTGGCCCCAGCAGCGAAAACCTGCTTCCCGCACCCCCCGGCCCCAATGCACCGAGCGCCACCGACCTGCTGCCGCTGCGCTGCGCCCCGGGGCTGGCGGAAAGGCGCTGCGGCTACATTGTTTCCAGCCGGGAGCGGCACGAGACAGGGCCGCGGCGCGTGAAGGGCGAGGCAGCCAATCAGCGGCTCCGGAGGCGGCGGGATGGAACGTTACCCGGAAGGGCATGGGAGGCGCGCGCGCCTGGCTTGCAGCTGCAAGAGCCGCCCGGGCGGTCGGCGCGCGGGGTGCAGGGTCCCCCCCCGGGGAGGGAAGCGGAGCTCGGGGCCGGGCTCATGGCGGAGCCGGAGCTGTATGGCATCGAAGATGAGTTCGACCAGCAGTTCGCAGACGAGCTGGAGGTGCTGGCGGAGATGGAAGGTGGGCGGCCCTGGGTGTGTGTCCGTGTCCAAAAGCAGCTGCCGCGTGGTTTGTTGTGTGTTGCAGTCATGCTTGCACTGGCGTGGCAAGATCTGCGGGGAGAGAGAGACGGGGCCCCCCTCCGGTCTCTGGCCGCCTTCATGCATCAGCCACTTGCCCCAGGAAGGGGTTTCTCATGCTGGTTGTCCATGTACCTAGTAAAAGCGACAGAGAGTCCTGTGGCACCTTAAAGACTAACAAGTGTATTGGGCCAATACCCACTTCGTCGGATGCATGCAGTGGAAGTACCCAGAGGCAGGTATACATATGTAGGCAGGCTAGAGATGAAAAGGTTAGTTCAGTCAGGGAGGCTATACCTAGTGTTGGTCTTGGATGTTGACCGTGGTCCCTGCAGGCATTAAACTTGAGGAACAATTAATCTTATCTGAGGGTTTTACCTGCTGAAAACGTGCGTGGTACATTTCTTAATGCAATCCCCAATACTTCGGTTCCATCTCCCTGGGGCGAGCAACCCTGTTTAAACTTGCTTGTCGCTGGACTGACCTGGAACATGGCTTGAGTCACAGATGTAGCTGGAACCCAGCCGGATTTTAAAAGAAAGCTGTTTAAGCTCTGCTAGGCTAAGGGACTTGTTTAGTGCTATGCCTGCTGGCTGGCCAGTGTTGCAGTCTGGTTTGGCATCTCCTCTGCTAAAATCAGGCTGATTCGTGGCTGCTTCCCCCATGCAGAGGGGTCACATCATATCACTGTCATTTTAAAAAAAAATCTTTTTCAGATGTTCCATCTCAGCCATCGGCCCCCAAAGTCTCCCGGCTCCGAAGCCAAAAGCCGACATTTGAAGAAGCCATCACAGCCGGGGATGTGGTTAAGGACTCTGCTGCTCTAAATTGCAAGCCAGGCCGGGAAAAGGACTCTCAACACCAGACAAATGCCGTGGAGAACATTGGGGAAGCTAATCCTAAGAAGCGGCATCTAGAGCCTGTTCTGCATGAATCCGAGGAGGAGTGTTTGGAGACCCTGCCCCCTCACCAGCCTCCTGCTGTGCTCAGTATGTTTTGGAAATGCTCTTTGGTTAGCTTTATATATGTGTAGGCCAGGCCCTTTTGTGCCTCCCTTTACCTCCACTTGGTGCTGTACCCTAACTGCCCTTCTTAAGTGCTGAGCCCCTTTGCAGCTCAGGCTATTGGTGTGACGCTAGATTGGCCAGCTTGTCATGTTTGTTCTAATCTAGAGGGTAAAGTGGACGCCTACCGCCTGTTTCCCAAGCCTGTGTCCCTCGTTGAGGCACGTTGAAGTTCATTTCTCAGGGTGTTCCAAAAGTGGGCACCGAGTGGGACTAAACTGCATAGCCTTTCACTGACAAATGTATTGTACGGAATCTCTCTAACTGAGGAAGCGTTTGTGTGGGTCCTAGCAGAACGATCTTGGAAACTCGGGCTTCCGTTCCTGTGTCTGCTGTTGACTCTTTGGGCAAGTCAGTTTGCCTTACTGAGCCTCAGTTGCCCCCGTCAGTTAAAAGGGGATACAAGGGGATGGGAAGCTGTATTCACAGTGCTTATAAAGTGCATTGAGATCCTTGGAGGAAAGGAGTTGTCTTAGCTCTCTGTAAATACCCTGCTTTGATTGGCATACCCTCCCCCACTTCCCTTTGTGTCGAACAGCTCCTAAGCCAAAGCGACGAAGACATGAAGCCGTTAAGAAGCTGAATTTTGGTGCGGAGGACGAATTGGCATCTCCTGATTTCCTCCAGGATGACATTACCCCGCCTCCTTCCCCTGGGGACTGCTCCAGACCGCAGAGTGCCAGGTTAACAGGGTTTGAATCCCTCTCTCGTTATTTTGTCACTGTTGTGGGGAAGGCCCTTGGCAGTCAGTAATTTTAAATATTGGAGCTAAACCTGTGCTGTAAACTAAAGGCCTTTGGAAGCTTGGGGTCAGATGTCCGTTTAGGTTACAAGGGAAAACTATTTGGGTGGCTTTATCCTAGTCCCTTATTGTTTCCACTTCACAGAACTAACAGCACAGGCAGTTTCTGCTCAAGAGAGACCCCTTGCTATATAAACTTTCAAAGCTTACTCAATGCAGTACTATTTGAGTGCCTTACTTTGGCATGTCAGGAGCATGAGGTCAGGTTCAGGGGCTTTGACAGGAGGGAAGAGAAGGACGGGACTAACAGGAGGTGAGGGGAGTCACTGTTGAGGTCAGCAGAGGGGTGTATGGAAGGGACTGTAATATCAGGACAGAAACTGTGCGGGTGACTAGACTACAAAGAGCTGCAGGCCAGCATGCAGGTACGTCGGCAGAGCTGTGGGGAGGGCACCCAGTACTAGAATAGCTGGCAGTGCTGCGTGGCAAGCTGTGTGGATGACAGAGCTTTGTTGGGGGACGTTTGCACAGCATTTTCCTGCTTCTATTTGTTGCCATTTTCTGGTGACTTAGAAGGGCCCATGAAATCTGATTTTGGGGCGTATTAGAAGATGCTCATGTTTTTGGTTTTGAAGTAAGTTTTGGGACATTGTGTTTTTACCCTGCTAGACATGGGATTTCATGGGCACTTTCTCTTGTGTCCCTGTGTTAAAGGAGTCCAAAGTCCCTGAGCCCAGATAGCCTGGAAGTGAGCGACATGGTTCCGCTGCGCATGACGCCACCCCCCGAAAAGGACCCAAAACGGGTTCTCAAGCGCCCGCCCATCCTGGAGGACTATGTCAATGTGACTTCTGCTGATGGCACCAGAGTCTTCATGATTCTGAAGGAAGATCACTCCAGGGTTGGAGTGGAGGTAAGATCTGGCAGCTGGAGGCTGAGTTGATTAGGTTTGTTCTGTGGCCTCCAATGCAGGTATGGAAGCTGAGTAACTCTAGAGTCTCTTGCTAAGGGTGAAATATGAACCTGTGCTTTGTAAATACTAGTGAGTCTCTGATCTTTACAGCTTCCCGACTCTCTGGGCTGGAACGCACACAGACCACTTCATTTACTGGGGGTTCCTTTTTCCTACCTAAAGGAGCAAGTGTCTGAAGAGGTATGGTACCCGACTCCTGTTTCTAGCTCTTCCTCTCAGCTAGCAATTGATATTTGGAGAGTCAGGCATTGATGACCTGAATTCTCAAGTGTTTGTTAATTCTGAGTGCCTCGATCTTTAGTTTCAATACAGCTTAAGCTCCTGCAGTTCCGATTGGAGTTTGTGGAGCCCGTGAAAGAGTTAAGCTATTGGTGTGTCAAGCGGGGTACCCAGAATTAGCAGAGACACCTGAAAATCAAGGTTCCAGGTGTTCTAAAGTATCTCCAGCCGCTGCATTTTTCTGATCTGCTGCTTGCTTCCCATTTGATGGTAGAAGTTAGAGATGGACAAAGACTGGGGTGACATTTCCAAAAGGACGTAGGTGACTTAGAGCCAACGTCCTTTTGACTTTCAATGAGAAATAGTCTCCTGAATTCTGAAGTCGCTTTTCAAAGTGGGATGTAGTCACTTACATGCTTTTGAAAACGTCTCCCCTAGTAAATTTATTCCCTGTATTATGTTCTTGTGTGCTTTGCCCTCTTAACGTGTATCACGTGATGTGTGAGATGGCTTCCCGCACTTTTCTTTGAGTCTGTTCTGTTGGACTAACTCTTCTCCCTCCTTTCCTATATGAAATATTTGGTTTCCAGGCACGGCTCTGTATAGATGACCATCAACAAAGCAGATCCTTAAGGGACGTAGTTTTCATGCAGAATGAGCGCCATGCAAATCGACCTCTAGCCAGGTCTTTAAGACAGTCTGGCTGGATGTCTGGCCTATGTGTCCATCGCTAGTGATCCAAGGTTTCATTGGTCACTTTTACCTCAGCAGCAGAAAAGCTCTTGGGAGCTCTTACCAAGACAATTGGTCCCGCTTCAGTGTAAACACCCTCAGGATGTGAACGTGCCACCCCCAGAGGGATCATATAGAGTATAAACAGCAAATGTACCTGGTTCATTTTTCTTTCTTGTGTGGATAGAACACTGAGATCGAATTGAGCTAGGAGAGGGTAGCAGTCTGTAAAGTAGCTTTTTTTGTATACGGTAGATCGGAAAACCTGGTTCTTCAGAGTTGGCCAGACAGCCCTCTTGAAAAGCACGCGGGGTTTGCGAGCCCAGCCTCATTCATACTTGCACCAAAGGACTCATCAGATGCACGCAGATTGTTTTATTGCAAGCACAGACAGAGCCCTTTTGAAAATGTGGCCTTAAATATCGTGTCCCTGTACAGCCAGGTCCTGAGCATGTCCACCAGGGGACGGGACGTATTTTAATTATTGGAATAAAGCAAAATAAAGTCATCTCGGCACCCTGCCAGGCAAAGAGCATTAATTATGAAATCCCTGCTAAGTCACCAGCCATGCATTTGAAAGGGGGGTCAGAACTGCTATCACATCCCTGTTTGTTTTTAAGCGTCGGAGACGGGTTATGGAGGCATCGCAGCAGCTGACTGAAATATTAAACAGGTGGGTCATTTTGGCAATTCTCCTTCTGTCCTTGTAGCATCTGCTGCCAGGATTTTCACACGTCACTCTCTGGTGCCGCTTCCATCACCGCAGCGAGGCTTCCTGCTCGTTGGAGCCTGCTCTAGGGTGTTTCTTTAACTCGAAGGATGGCTTTGTGGTCCAAGGCATGAACGGGAAGTCAGGAGAGCTCTGTATAATTCCCAGCTCTGCCACAGATTTCCTTGGGCAAGTCACTTAATCCTGCCATGCCTTGGTTCCCCGTCTGTAACATGATGATCCTTTCTCACCTGCTGTTTGCCTCCCATGTCTATGGAGGCTGTGAGCTCTTTGAGGCAGGGATGGTCTCTTACTACATATATGTACAGCAGCTAGTGCAGTGGGACCCTAATCTCAAATGAGGCCTCCAGGTGTTACTGTCAGTTTGTTTCCAGTGGAGTCCAGCAGGCATGGATTCTGGGCCCGATGCTAGTCAACATTTTTATCCATGACCTGGAAGGAAACATAGAATCGCCTCTGATAACTGCAGATGAGACAAAAACTGGGGGAGTGATAAATAATAAAGAGGGCAGGTCATTGATACAGAGTGATCCAGATCGCTTGGTAAGCTGGGTGCATGCACACACTATGCGTTTTAGTATGGGTGTATGTAAATGAATCCATCTAGGACCAAAGAACGTAGGCCATATCTACAGGATGGGGGACTGTATCCAGGGCAGCAGTGACTCTGAAAATAATTTGGGGGAGGGGGTAGATAATTAGCTGAACATGAGCTCCCAGTGCGATGCTGTGACCAAAAGAGCTAATGTGATCCTGGAATGCATCAAGAGGGGAATCTCCAATAAGATTAGAGAGGTTATTTTACACTGGTGTGACTGCTGCTGGAACCCCATGCTACAAGTATGTCATGCAAATGCTTGTTCTCACTCTCTGGTGACATAAATAAGAGGGCAGCATGATCTCCTGCAAACGTAAACAAACTTGTTTGTCTTAGAGATTGGCTGAACAAGAAGTAGGACTGAATGGACTTGTAAGGCTCTGAAGTGTTACAATGTTTTGTTTTCAAATGCAGTTATGTAACCACAAAAATCTACATTTGTAAGTTGCATGTTCACGACAAAGCGATTGCACTACAGTACTTGTATGAGTTGAATTGAAAAATACTATTTCCTTTTTCTCATTTTTACAGTGCAAATATTTATAATCAAAGATAATATATACTTTGGTTTCAATTACAACACAGAATACAATATATATATGAAAAAGTAGAAAAACATCCATAATGTTTAATACATTTCAATTGGTATTCTTTTGTTTAACAGTGTGATTAAAATGGCAATTAATCATGACGAATTTTTTTGAGTTCATTGTGTGAATTAACTGCGATTGACAGCCCTAAAAAATACCCAAACCCCATCACCTCTATTTATCCGGTGCAACCTGTGATCTTTTGGAAAATCTCAACACCGGAGAGGTGGTCGTTACTCAGTGGACTAGCATGGACCTGCCATGACCTGGGGGGGGCAGTTTGCTCTCCCTTCACCACATTTCTTTAACTGCTTGGGTGCTGGATTTTCCCTCTAGTCTTCAAAGTTCGTGGGATCTCCTGTCCTTTTAGGGTTGGGTGTTTTGAACCTAGGCTAGTGTTTATATTTATAGATGATGAGTGTTGCCTGATCTTTCCTTTAACTCTCGTATAGGCGCTCATGGGGCGGACACTTTGTGCTCTGAGGGTTTTTATCTTGCCTTGTTTCTTGCAGTCACCTCCATGGGGAGGCTGGAGATGAGACCCCGGAGCCCAGCGAGGAAACGGAGGGTGCCGACGACGAGGACGAATCTGCGCTGCACTGCCTGTGGGTCGACAGATTTACTCCTAGACACTACACGGAGCTGCTTAGCGATGATGTAAGATCCCTATATAAAGTAGGCCTGATGGGGGTGGGGTGGGGTTGATGATAGTTCTTTAATCCTGGGGGGGAGGGGGAGGTTATGGTGCCAAATTATTGTTGGTTGTGTTATAGCAGCTCCTGGTAACCCCAGCTGAGATCAAAGCCCCACTGTGGTAGGTGTTGTTCACACATCTAGTAAGAGATGGTCCTTGCCCCAAAGAACCTAGCATTTAAATGGCCAAGCGAGACAAAGGGTGGGAGGGAAAACAGGCACGGAGATGGGAAGGATCATACCTAGGGTCACCCAGCAGGTCAGTGGCAGTGGTTCCTGATTCCTAATCCGGTACTGGGCCTGCTAGATGGTGACGCCACCTCTAAACCCAATGGCATCTTCCATTCAAGAAGATTACAATGTCAACTGTAGTTAATTATGTCCACACACACGGTATTGGGACACGCACAGAGAGCGTGTGTGTATTGCGGGGGGGGGTCGAGCTTGGGGTGGATCAAGGCTCGAAGTCTGATCTGCTCAACTCGTTGGTCGTTTCACGTGTGCGCACAGAAAAGATCCTCCAGCCGAGATCTTGGCGGTCCATATGCAGGAGCTTTTTAAGCTCCAGAAGGGGATGCTTTCAGCGGTGTACGCGGCAGTTTCTCTTGCAGGTGTCTGTTTCTCATTTTCTGCTCAAGGCAGATCCTTGAAGCTCCTTTGATTATTTGTCCTGCCCCCTTCCCTCCCCCGTCGTTCAGTACACAAATCGCTGCCTTCTGAAATGGCTGAAGCTGTGGGACATGGTGGTCTTCGGGAAGGAAAAACCCGTGAAGAAAGCTAAGCCGAGCGTTGAGCCCCGCCCTCCGTTCAAACAGCCCAAGGAGCAGCAGAGCAAATGGAAAAGCAAGGCGCAATTCACAGAAGAGATTCTGGAGGCTGAGCTGGATCAACACAAGAGACCCAAGTACAAGGTGCGTGTTAGCAGCGCGGTTCCTCCACATCTAGCACAAGGCTGAGGAATCTGGATTTCCTTTTTAGAATTTAAGTGAATTCTTGGGGTTTTCCTGTCAATTTCTGCTTGCTCTTGCATTTTGCAAGTTTAAACAGTGGGATAGTGGCAGGGGTGAAAGGAGATTTTCCAAGCACAGGCAGGTGAAACGTGTTAGCTGCAACTCAGCGAATACTTGTGCTTGTTTGTAGTTCAATTTGTCTTCTGAAAATCACCTCCGCTAGAGGGTGACCTTACATACGCTTGAGCAGGCCCGATTCCTTCCAGCAGAGGGCAGTGCCGTGCAAATACATCATAGGAGGATGAAATCATACACTCAGCTTACCATTTTATCAGCTGAGCTCTGTCCCGTGAATGGATTTTAAAGGGAAAATAAGAATAGATAGCAGCAGAATAGCACAGCATGCATCTCTTCTGCTGGATTAAACAACAAGTTATGGGATATAAATTAAGGTTATGGCAAAGATTGTTTTAAATAAATACATAGCCGGGATCTTAACCATTTATGCAGAATGTGTCAACCTCTCAGGATCCCAAAGCTCTACAAACTTAAATATACCATCACACATATTGCGGGCACAACTGGCACTGATGCCTATAGTTAAGGTTGCCGTATGTGTTCCATTAATGGATTCTTCCATCGCTTTGATAAATAAGTGAACTGTTTTCATCTGCTTTTATAACCTGGGCCAGACTTAAGTATGTAAAATACATAGATATAGCAATCAGTGCAGCCACCTGTAGGGTGGTCGGAGGCTGATGTTTGATAGCAGTACCATGGAATCATTTAGGACAGGAAGTGAAGAAGAATTTCACTGAAATGACAGGAATTAAATAGGCAAGGTTACAATGACCCAAACTGGGATTTGATCAGGATACTGGGCTAGTGCTGCTATATAGAACACCATAGGATCTTAATGCCAAAAAGTTCCCGGGGCCTGGGGAGGTGGTAGATGGGGCAGCTTTAAAGACTGAACAGTTTTCAGGCTGTAGAGCTTTGATCCTCTGCAACATAGACTTTGATATCAAGTAACTGTCTTCTGTGCTGGACACACGGTGTGCATTGCTCTGCATTCCCACTCTCTGCTGCAGGTGGCGCTGCTCTGTGGCCCGCCGGGTTTGGGGAAGACCACGCTGGCCCACGTTATCACCAAGCATGCGGGATACAATGCAGTTGAAATGAATGCCAGGTGAGTCGGTTCTCCTGCCCGGCCTTCGGGTCGATCCTGGCAGGATATCTTCAAGGCAGCATCAACTCAGGAGGGATATAAACCGGCTTTTTGTTTCAGTGATGACCGCAGCCCGGACATATTCAAAACGCGGATTGAAGCTGCTACTCAGATGAAGTCGGTGCTGGGGGCCAGTGAGAAGCCCAACTGCCTGATCATTGATGAGATAGACGGTGCGCCAACTGTAAGCCCCATGACTTGTGAGGTGGGGGGCCAACCTTGGGTTTCATAGCTGGGGAGATCCTACCATTTCCTCGTCACTTGTTCTTCTGTGTTGGGGGAGCAGGAAAGTGACCGAGACACTTAGGGCCAGATTTTGAAAGGTACCTAGGCACCCAGTGATATTTTCAAAAACACCTGCTTGCCCGAGTTCAGTGGGAAGAGGCTTTTGAAAATCCCACTAGATGTTTTAATGCCTTTAAAAATCGGGCCCTCGGTGGTGTGCCAGAGGTGTGTTTAGTCCCCATCGCTCTGCTTTGCAAGTCCAGGCAGGTCAGTCACTTCTTGAGAGAGAAGGACTTAGCCTGGCTTCTCCGTTGGCCGGGACCAATAGATGTCAAAGCCTGACTCCTAGTGGTGGCGACTCATGGTTGCAATGCGTGTAACGGGTCCCCCAATAATGGACAGATCTCATGCTAATGCTAGTTCTGCACTTGATCTTGGGCAGAAGACCGTGAGGAAGAGAGATCCGGCTGAGGAGTGCCCCATCAGTGCCCTGGACCATCCTGTGTCTTTCCCCATAGCAGGGAATTATCCCAGTTGTATTAACTCTTTCCTGCATCCCTCAATAACAGACATTCACTCTTTCCCCCCCCCCCCCCCCCAATTCTTCAAGGCTTCTATTAACATGCTGCTAAGCATCATCAACCGTAAGGACACCGAGACCGAGCCGGCAGCTAACCCCGGCGGAGCAGGTGGCAAAAAGAGGAGAAGAGAAGGCGGCATCTTATTAAGGCCAATCATCTGCATTTGCAATGACCAGTTAGTATCTTCCCTTTGGCCTTTCGCTCTGGGTTAGGACATTGAAGATAGGATCAGGCGTAAAACCAGAACCAGCCAGTAGGGGTTGCTGGCTAGTTGCTCTGTGCCTTGCAAAAGGCCGGGACTAGAATAAACAATGGCCATGTTTAGTTTTACTTCTGAATGCTTTGCTTCCTTCTCTGCACACCACACGGAGTACATGGTTTGTATGGGGTGACTGGGAAGACCAGTGGTCCCCAAACTTTTGAGACTCATGCCCCCCCTTACCCTCGTCCACGCACCCCTGCCAGGCCGGGAACGGAGCTGGGGGCAGGACGGGGTAAGGGGGCCGATGGTGGGGTTGCAGCTTTGGGTGGGAATAGGGTGACCAGATGTCTTGATTTTATAGGGTCAGTCCTGATATTCAGGGTATTTTCTCATATAGGTGTCTGTTACTCCCAGCGCCTGTCCCAATTTTTCACACTCGCTGTCTGGTCTCTCTAGGTGGGCGGGAACGGGAGCGGAGCCACAGCTGGGCTGCGGTGGGGGCCGGCAGTTGGGCCCATGGCCATGTGTGGCTCCGATCCCAGTCTTGCCCCCAGCCTCCACCCCGAGCCAGGAACAGAGCCGCACCGGGGCTGGGGATGGCACCAGACATGATAGCTGGGGGCAGGACTGGAGCAGAGCTGGGGGCAGGGAGAGGCTGGGTGGTGCTCCCTGCCCCCATGATGGCTGGACCAGGCCCTGCCACACACCCCTGGGCATTCCTCTATCCCCCGCCCCTTTGGGGGACACACCCCACAATTTGGGGACCTCTGGTTCAGACACTGTGATTCGTTATGTGAAAGCAGTTCCCACCCCCCCTTCTCTCTCTCTCTCTCTCTCTCTCTCTCTCTCATCATTCAACTGTTTCTTTCTCCTCCAGTGAAATTACTATGGTAGCACTGGTCGGGAGAGATGCTGGCCCATTTCTGGTCCCACCACGCCCTCATGAGCCGCACCTGCCCACCATAACATTCCCAAGCCAACTTTGTGACTTGTTATCAAACCTCCCCAGAGAAGGCAACTTTGAAAACTCATTCCCACTAGCCTTTCCTAAATCACAAAGTCACCTGTTTGTGTGTGTTACAACCCCTCAGCTCCTCAGTATGTGTAAACGGATGGCAGGGTCTACAACAGAGAGGTCTGAGCTCCCCAAGGACCTGACTTCCACTGAAGAGAGGATTTAGGCCTCGGCTGTAACTACAGGCCCATTATTTTGGTTGGTTTTCCTCCTCCGTAAGGGTGAGCCTTAAAGGCCTCTGTGTTCCCCTTTGGCAGGTATGTCCCCTCTCTGAGGCAGCTGAGACAGCAAGCGTTCCTCTTAAATTTTCCTCAGACTGCCCCCTCCCGGCTGGTGCAGAGACTGTATGAGGTCAGTGTACCCCTGAAGCACCTTTCTGCCCGGGATTATTTCTGCGTGAGGCCTGCGTCCTACTGGAGTTAACGCGCGAACTCCCTTTTCTGTAGATTGCCGTCAAGCAGGGCATGAAGGCGGATACGGGGGCGCTCACGGTGCTGTGTGAGAAGACAGAAAACGACATCCGCTCGTGTATAAACACCTTGCAGGTACGGCAGAGCTGCCACTTCCCACAGGCCTGTGCGTGGTATAGACTCTGTTGCCCTCGACGCAGGGCTGGATTCCAGCTGGCAGTTTAGAGGAAACGCTCTGTATCCCATCACTGGGCCTTTGAAATGTTCATTCAGTCTGCTCTTAATTTCTTTAAGCTCTCCTGTTAAGCATATCTCCCCCTGTCTGGGATCCCAACTTAGCATCACCCTACAGACAGACTATGCAAAGTCAGATTCGGGTGTCATTAACTCCTATTTTTATCAGCACAAGCTTGCAAGGATGAATGGTCAAATGCCACTAAAAGCCTCTTTCTGCCTTGCCCTTAATTGCCTTCCACTTCAGCAGGGACCCTCCCCTCACGTTCTTCGTGGCATTGCCTATAATCCGACTTCTTGGTTGTGTTTCCAGTTCCTTCATGGCCGAGGCAAGAAAGAGCTCAGCATGAGGATGGTGCAGACAATGAAGATTGGCTTGAAGGATCAGAACAAGGGTCTCTTCCCCATCTGGCAGGAGATCTTCCAGCTTCCAAAGGTTCAGAGGTAAAGGGAGTGCTGGTTATGTCTCCAGGATGGAGAGAGCAGGGTAGCGTAGGAAACACTCTCGTTTGTTCAGTATGGAGGAGGGGGGTTTCAAGTACCACTAAGGCTACAGAAATGAGTAGCGATGTGCATGTACTTGCAATGGAGAAACCTGAGATCTCCATTACAATGCATAGGCCATAATTCATATCCTGCGGCACAGAGGGTTTCATTTAAGTGGCTCTGGGGTATCTCGTATTCTTGTGTTCTCCTGTGCCATCTCCAGTGTTGGTTGTAACTGGGATGGAGGGCAATGCTATAGCCATTCTGAACACCCTGAGTGTGCTCTGCTAATAGGACTGCACCACCCTTGGGATGGGGTTTATTATTCACCCATGTGTCTCCCCAGACAGAGGATTGGAATGGACCCTTCCTTGCCCAATCACATCCTCCTGGGCGGTGATGCTGACCTGTTAAACGTGTCGGGAGGAAGAGCTGGTCTGAATGCATCCACCCAAAGGTTTCATCACATCCTGCATCTCGCCACCTCTTCTGGGGAGCAAGAGAAGCTCACTCAGGTACAGCGGTGTCAGCGGGGAAGCCAGGTGCTGTTGCCTCCAACCCCCCAAGGTATTTTCCACCCAGGTTACGAGGCAGAGATCTGGCGAACACCAGGGAGGTCATGCCATTGTAGTCTATATAGGACCACATCCGTTGCCAGTGGACTGTTCTAAAATAAGAGCAAGCCAGAGGCCGTGGAATGGAGTGAAGGGGAAAATCCATGTTTCACTATGGAACGGGGGTGACTGAAAATTACTTCCAGGTTTCCCCATGACAGTGGTTCTCAACCTTTTCCCCCCCCCCCCCCAAGCTCCCCTCCTCCCCCTCACATGCTACAAAAACTCCATGGCCCACCTGTGCCACAATAACTGGTTTTCTGCATAGAAAAGCCAGGGCTGGTGTTAGGGTGTAGCAAGCAGGGCAATTGCCTGGGGGAGCTACATTGCTCAAGCTTCGTCTTCAGCCCTGGGTGGTGGGGCTCAGGGACCCGAGCTTCAGTCCCGTGCAGAAGGGCTTTGGATTTCTGCCCTGGGCCCCAGGGAGTCTAACCTTGGCCTTACCTGGGCCCCCTGAAACCTGCGTGCGGCCCCCCAGGAAGTTCCCTGAGTGAGAACCGCTGCCTTATGATACCTTGGTAGATGAGAGAATCACAATGCCTTATGCTTCATTCATCTCAGCCCTGGCGGGTACATAACCATTGGACACCACCGTAACTCCCTGCGACGTGCGGTGATCTTGCAGGGTAGCCCCAGTATCTCGCTATTCTACACAGAAAAAGGGGATGAATTTTGTGAGCCAGACTCTAAGGTGGAAGTCGATCTAGTTCCGCTGACCTCTCAGTGGTGTTCTGCTTACTCTGGGCAGCACGTCCTTTGTGAACTGAAAACTTTCCTTGGCAGAGGCGCTACTGGATGAGTAGCAGCGTGAGTGAGTTTCAGTTCATCTCGGGAATGTTACTGATTGAACTCGATGGCTGTCTGGAGACTTCCAGCGCAGGCGTTTTGATTGTGAAATTAAATCAAGTTTTTATAGGAGGGCGTTTGTGTGGAAGTTTAGCCATGAAATGGATTTCTTCCGCAATAAACTATCACAAATTATGAATGTTCTCGGCTCCCTTTGATGGGAGAGTACCAGAAACCTGAAAGTCACCTTTAAATTCTTTTTGGAGCTACAACAAATACTTGCTGATGGAAACACTGACAGCTCCATTCTGTTCTATATGGCTAAAGATCTATAGGTCTTTATTTTTGTAACTGTGTACCTGCACAAACCTGCAATCATTTAGATGCTAATTTTGCACCCGCCGTTGTTGAAAATCACACATTTTCAAGGACAAATACTGTGCTTGTACATGCAGGTGTTACACAGAACGGGTAATTGTACACCTAACCTGCGTGCGCACACATGCGCAGTTATGAAAACGCGGCCCTTAGCCTTCAAAGGGTGAGAAATAAGAAGCATGATAAATTCCAGTCGTTGTGATGCACCGTGATCAATTTTGGGATTGGGCAAGAGCTGATCTGATGGTTAATTGTCACAAATAAATCAAACCTGTTCAGTTGCCTGTGTGCGCCCCCCACGCAGACGCCACAAGGATTGATTTGCTGTTACTTCTGGCTACGCAGAAATTGAACTGCATGTTAGCGGGCTGCTTGAAATCCTGACACCCAGCTCTGAAGGTGACGGGCTTCCTAGGCAGGATCAATGTGTAACCGTTGCTCTGCTCTGTTCCTTCCAGGGCCTGTACGACAACTTCCTGAACATGAAGTTAAAGGATTCCAATTTCAGCGCGGTGTGTCTGGCTCTGGAGTGGTTGGGCTTCTCCGATGTAGTCAGCAGCACCTTGATGCGTGGCCAGAACTTCCAGCTGATGAGATACCTGCCCTTCCTCCCTGTTGCTTTTCATCTGCTCTTTGCTGCTTCCAGCATCCCCAGACTAGCCTATCCCAACAGCCAGTACGAGGCAAGTACCGAAGACTAATGGGCTTTGGGGCCTACGAGGGGGGGTTATTGGCTTCCTTTCTGTAGGTGAGATGGTTCCAGCTGTGTTGCTGGAAGGAAGCAGCCGTTGGAGCAGGGGACCTTAACTCGGACTTCTGGGTTCCTAGGTGATTTGCCTTTGGATAGCCTCAAAGTCTGTAAGGTCAGAAGGGACCATTATGATCATCTAGTCTGACCTCCCGCACAATGCAGGCCACAGAATCTCCCCCACCCACTCCTGCAATAAACCTCTCACCTATGTCTGAGTTCTTGAAATCCTCCAATCATGGTTTACAGACTTCAAGGTGCAGAGAATCCTCCAGCAAGTGACTCCTGCACCATGCTGCAGAGGAAGGCGAAAACCCCCCACGGCCTCTCCCAATCTGCCCTGGAGGAAAATTCCTTCCAGACCCCAAATATGGCGATCAGCAGAACCCTGAGAATGCGGGCAAGACTCACCAGCCAGACACCCGGGAAAGAATTCCCTGTCGTAACTCCGGTCCCATCCCATCACACAACTGGCTCACAGGTTTCCTGCTCTGTCTTAAACCAGGCTCTGGCCAAACTGAACCAGATGCAGAATCTCGTGGTGTCCATGGTATCGGGGCTCGCACCCAGCTCTCGGAGCCGCGCGGGGCCGCAGTCTCTCATCCTGGAGGCACTCTGTCTGCTCTTAGACATCATCTCCCCAAAGCTGAGACCGGTGAGTGCCCCTGGGCGGGTCGATGTCTGCACGTGTCCCCATGCCGGTGGGAAGCGCTTGTTCATGGGGCAGCGGGAATACGTGTCCCCCGCGCGAACTGGGTCACACAATGCTCTGAATAATCCCAAGCCGCCGGTGGGGCGTGAATTGCAGAGAGTAGAAACGGGCTGAGCCCGTCACCCCCGAGCCTAGTGCCCCAACCTTTGGGCTAGCTTTAAAGTGGGGCTGCTGTGATAGGACATCCCAGTCCCGATGCTGGATATTTGGGGTCTGTGGGGGAGTGTGGAGGGCCTCCAGCTGAAGTCAGTAGGAGCTGCAGGAACTTGCCATCTCTGGTAATCGGGAGAGGGGTGGGTGTGCACACGTCTGTTCTTATGCACTTAAGTGTCAGGTTGCACTTCCATAGGTGGGACAGAAACAGTCCTGGTAAGTCCCCGGTGCCTAAAGAACTAGGGTGTCTTAGGGGGGTCAGATCAAAGCAATGAGGCCAGCAATGCTGGGGAGGGAGCAGTGAAGTACAGGCAGCCGGCCAGGGAGGGGGAGAGACAGGTAGCCAGCGCTGAAGAGAGAGCTCTTGTACCAACAGAGCACACAGGCGGCCGGGAGCAGGAGCGGGGTACAGAGCAAGGTTTGGTCCGTGAGTTCAGCCGGAGGAGAACACGCTGTTGTGTTGGGACGGGATCAAAGCACACCCGGGGGATTCTGGGACACTAGTGCTGTGCTTTCCTCTCTGATCCCCCTGACGTCTGCGGAGCCTGGGGCTGACTTGGGTCAGCAAATGCTGCTCTTTTGCATTGGAGAGAAATGGGCTCTGTCCCTCCCAGCCTGTTTGGGGTCTCTCACTCCAACCCCCACGGACATAGCTCTGTGCAGGCCCTTAGGTTGCAGTTGCTGAGCGAGGGCAGGCCGCTTTCTCCCTGGATGGCGCGTCTCTGTTCAGCAGCTCTTGTTCGGTACAGGGGTTGCTGGTTTCAGTTACCCGGGTGCTCCGTTCGATTTCATGGTGGATTTACCCTGTGGCCTGCAGAGAAAGCTCCCCGCTCCATCAAGTACATTGTGTCCCTAATAGGAAACTCTTCCCCCCCCCCCCCTCACTGTTTTAATCCTCCTGGGTATTAACTGTCCTCCTTGTATCGGGGGAGAACATCTACTTCATGTTATTTGTGTTTAAAGGTTTTACGGATTAATGGTGCTTGTCCCTCGGTTAATCTCACCTGTGTTCCAGGTGCAGCCTCCATGGTCGGGAAGCCAAGGCTGGGTTGTTCGGTGAAGGTCTCGTCACTGGCATTGCTAGGATGCCGGGCTCTTTGCGTGGTTGAAATACACGCAGTGACGGAAGGCCCGTCCTGCACAGTGGAGGTTGTTCCTTTACGCTCTCCTGTTGAAGCTTTCTGGGGGGATCCTCCCTCCCAGCTACACCAGATTAGAATCTCCCTATGGACAGAGCACCTGAAGTCAAGGGTTAAAAGCTCTCAGCGATGCTCGCTACTACCCAGAGTTAGCCGCACTATGGCTGAGCCCCTGGGTCACTGTAAAGAGCTGGCACGTTCTGTCCTTTGCATGTCTGATGGCTGGCTTCAACCATTCACCCAGAGGAAGAAGGAGGGGAGTGGTCTAGTGGATAGGGGGTTAGGTTGGCACACTGTTCAGTTCTTGGCTCTGTCACAAACTTCCTCTGTGTCCTTGGGCAAATCACTTAGTTTCTCTGGACCTCGCTTCCCCATCTGTAAAATGGGGATCACAGCTCTGCTCAGAGGAGAGGTGTGAGGATTAATGCATTAAAGGTGCTGAGATCTCCAGTTACCATTAATGGCGGGTAGGGCACCGAAGTACCCAAGGGAGGTAGATTGTCCCTTGGTGGCCAGAAATGAGTCTGGAGAAAAGCCTGCCAGTCCTGCAGTGGATGGACCGAGTGTGGCTTCTTAACCTAGCCGGGAGAGGATTGTGTGGGGTTTTCCCAACCTCATTGTCACTGGGTCAGAAGCAAACAGGAGTTTGGTCTCTTCCTCAGAGTTCCCTATTTGTGCATGTCACCAGATGGGCACAGAGCATGGCACTTCTTGCTGCCCTGGCCAGCCGGTGCCTGGCAATCCCCATTTTCCCTTCTTCACACTCCAGTTCTACCCACTCCCTTGTACAGCATTCCGGATATTTGTTGGTTACCAGCCTCCTCCCCAGAAGTGGCTGCATTTCATTGATATAGTTTAATAACATGTGTTAACTCTTTGAGGATGAAGGGCCTTGCATAAATGTCCAATTATTAGTATAGTCTCTTTCCCATCGCTGCAGTGTATTTAGCATAGGCCATAGGTTGCCTGGATACAACACTTCGGATGTTGTATATACTGTAGATCAAGGGCTAACATTTGCTTATTTACTGCAGAGTAAATCTGGAATACCTCCATTGATTCCAATACAATTACTCTGCATTTGTACTAGTCTATCCGGGAGTAGGGTTTGGATTCAGTGCTGTAACAACCTCGAAATACGGGCCCGGATTTACAAAGCTGGATGTCCAAAGTTTCGTTTCTCAAGCCATATCTAGGCAAATACGTGCCCTGATTTTCTTCAGAAGTCCTGAGCACACAGAAAACTTCCACCGAAGTAGGAAGAGGTTGCAGGTTCTTGGCACTTCTACAAATGGAGCTGCTTACTGGAGTTGGAACCTTAACTTTAACCCCTCGTCTTTGGAAATAGGCCGCCTTGTCTCGATAATCATCTTCTCTGTTTCTTGCCCAGTGGAGGACGAAGTTCTTTATAAGTGACTTGTATGAACCTTACATTTTCACACAAACTAGCATTTGTGAATGGCAGTGCATGCGGGACGGCATGAGAAATAAGAATTGCCCAGTTACTCTAATCAAGATAAGGGGAAACTTCATCGTAGTAAACATAAAAGAGCCTGGGAGAGGATACATCAGCGTTGCGCCCCAGCTAGTGAGTCCCTGTCTCCTAGTATGAGTTGTGGTCCTTTGCCCCCTGCCTCGTTGTTATCTTGCCGGATTGCTCTGTACACTGTGTTCTGGCCTCCATCCTTGCTGACCTCGGCTCCTGCTTTACTTGCCATTGCTCCGGCCCGGGGGATGGGTTGTTTTCTGTTGTTGGTTTAGGTACCCCTCCGTCCCTCCCACGCCCCTGAGCAGGCTGTGGTCGGTTACAGGTGCTACTAGCAAGTCTGGTAGTTGTAGTCCTGCATTAAATGCCAGCATGGGCTAGAACTTTCTGGCATCCTACAGCCGCTCCGTGCTCTGCCACTGGCAAGTTTCATCCCAGGAGGACTGACTTGGTGTCGGGAGGATTCCCTAGTGGTCCAGATGGTAACTCCTGTGTGTCTCGGCTCTAGCATGGGAAACGGGGAAGGAATGTGTGGAACAGGGCCGGGGAAGGCAGACTGCTGAGCTCTGCCAATCCCTGGCTGGGGATTTAGCTCATTAGTTGTGAGTGTATGAGACCAGGGTTCCAGGCCCTGCTGTTTCACAGACTTCCTGTGTGACCTTGGGTAAGTCACTTAGCCACCCCATGCCTCAGTTTCCCTGTATCTTGGATGAGGATAATGCTGCTTCTGAAGATTGTAACTGCTCAGATCCTTTGGTAGCGGGGGCCAGATAGGTACCTTAGTGTGGTAACTAGCTAGCTCTTATGTGAAGGGTCTCAGTTTGGGTTCTTTCTTTACAGGTGAATACACAGCTGTACAGTCTCAAGGAGAAGCAGCAGCTGGCTGACCTGATCAGTACAATGCTGGCCTATAACCTCACCTACCATCAGCAGCGCACTCCCGAGGGGCAGTATGTCTACAAACTGGAGCCGTGAGTATTCGCTGAGCAATCGCGTGCGATCAAAGGCCTTTGGGACGCAGACACTTGATTGCAATCACCTGGGGTCATTCTTTGAAACGGGAAGGCAGCTGATTGGAAAGGAATAAAAGGAAATAGTTCTTCTCCCACATGCAGTTAACCCATGGTACTCATTGCCACAGGAGATTGGTGAGACCAAAGGTCTTGGCAGGATTCAGCATGGTGTTAGACATTTCAATGGCGAATAGAAATATCCAGAGTGAGAATAGCAGCTGTTAAAATAAACAAGAGTTTCTTTTAAACGTTTCATGGCATGAGGCAGCCCTCCGACTTCTGGAGGTCAGGTTTCCCTGCGGGGAAGCTTATGCCATAACTGTGAAAGAAACCTTCCTCAGAAGCAGCCGGTGCCAGCCCTGGGTGCAGACAAGACATCGACTAGATTCTCTGAGCCAATTGAGCAATTCATTTTTAATAACATTTCAGTTGAATGTGTTGCCCTCTGAGTTGGTCTAAAAGATTTCCCTGTTTAGAGCGGAAGTGGCATCCAACAGTTTAAAAGCCCTCCCAGGAAACTGCTCAACCAATCATACTCAAGAGCCTTCAGTCTTTACAGCCTTGGACATTTCTGCAATCAGCGAGCGCTTGGTTTGCTGCGTTCCCTCGCGCTGTAGACAGTGCAAAAAGTTTCCAGCCTTATAAAATGCTCGGCAATGTCCCCTCAAGATTCAGAACAAAAATGGCAAGAATGAGAATAGTGCCGGAGGACATCTGAGATCTGCTCGGTTATGTAATCAATGCAAGAAAGCTTAAGGGCTGGACTAACTCTCGCTCCTGACTGCAGTCTTTGGGAAAAACAGGTATTTCAGAGGTTAGGAGCAGATGACAAGCAGACTAAAATATCTCATTCATTTCACTGCCGTTAACTTTAAACACAACCCCCCCCCCGCGCCCCCCCCCCCCCAATACCCATGCTCTTCCATCCCTTCATTTCCCTCCCACTTACTAATCGGACTTTGTTTTATCCTCTTTAACTTTCACCAATCTGTCTTGTCTCTGGCTCTTTTTTTTTTTCATTTCTGTAGAAGGTTCTTTCATGGGTATTTCGGGGTCATGCCCTCTCTCTGCTTGACAGCAGATTTCTAAATCTAGCAGCGGATGCTTTGCAGTTAACTATTGAATAGGCGGCTGGGTGTGAACAGCTGCTTGTATCTAATCCCTGTAAACAGAAACCCCACTTTCGTTAGCAGATGGTTAATGGGTGTCATCTTGCTGTCCAGTGTGGCTATTCCATTCTAGTTGTTGTTTGTTGTTTGTTAGATTGCGTTGATTTTTAACTGCAATAAGAAGGAATTGCTTGGGTTATGACGGACGAATTAGAGCAGATATTGATATAATCTCCATGGGAAGAATATGGTCACTGGGAGAGGTGTGGGTCTGAAAACTTTGAATTCCTTGGCAACAAGGGCACACTGCTGAATCATATCCAGCTTCTTGTCCACTGTAATCCCCGGGTCCTTTTCTGCAGAACTGCCACTTAACAAGGTTAGTCCAATCAGGCTATCTCCAACCTGGTTCTTGCCTACTTCTTTATACCTGCCCCTGGACACTTCCACTGCTTGCATCCGACGAAGTGGGTATTAGCCCACGAAAGCTTATGCTTCAATACTTTAGTTAGTCTTTAAGGTGCCACAGGACTCTTTGTCACTTCTGCCACTTAGCCAGTCAGTCCCCAGCCTGTAGCATGGGATTCTTCCGTCCTAAGTGCAGGACTCTGCACTTGTCCTTGGTTAACTTCATCAGATTTCTTTTGGGCCAATCCTCCAATTTGTCTAAGCCACTCTGGACCCTATCCCTACCCTCCAGGGTATCTACCTCTCCCCCCAGCTTAGTGTCCTCCACGAACTTGCTGAGGGTGTGATCCATCCCGTCATCCAGATCATTAATGAAGACGTTGAACAAAACCAGCCCCAGGACCGACCCCTGGAGCACTCCGCTTGATACCCGCTGCCACCTACCCACTGAGCCCAGTGATCCAGCCACTTTACAGTCCATTCATCCAGCCCATACTTTTTTAACTTGCTGGCAAGAATACTGTGGGAGACCGTATCAAAAGCTTTGCTAAAGTCAAAGTAATGCTCAATGATGATGAAGTGAATTTAGCAGAGATGAACCCAGTTCATGCTGATCCTACTTAGTCATGTTCAAATTTTTTTTTATCAGACTTAAAGCAATTAATAGAAGTTATAAGTATCTAACCGACTTGAATAGCTTTTTATAAGTGGTTATAAGCACAGCAATAGAAGGTTTTCGATTTCAAACAAGAATTATTCAGGGAATCCTATGACTGTGTCATTTAGAGGTCAGCCTGGATAATCACAGTGGTCCCGTCTGGTTTTATCTATGAATCTATTCCGAATTCTGCCATTGACTGATCTGTGGGTGGGCTGAAGTCATTGTAGCCAGCTCTGTGTCAAATGGAAGTAACACCGACATGCGCTATAAATCTCTTTCAGATCCTCTGATAAGAAGTACTAAAAAATACTATTAGCACATTTTTGTTAATACAATATGTTAATTAAGCCTCACACCTCCTAATGAGGTAGGGAAATGTTATTCCCATTTTACAGGTGGGGAAATCAAGGCATGGCAAGATTAAATGATTTGCCCAGGGTCACAGAGTGAGTCATTGATGGAGCCAGGGGTAGAACCCAGGTTGTCTGCTCTAACCCCTCAGCCAAAATCCCTTTCATTTGGCATTGTGCAGAACTCCCCTGGGAGCATGGACCTTTGGATGGATCAGGATTTCTCAGGGAGAGAAAATGTCTCAAGAAGGTTAATTTATATATTTGAATTAATTATGGAAGTTGGATGAAATTTACATGCTGACGTGGTTCTTGTGTTATCAACTTTGATCATTTTAATAATAATAATTTTTACAAAGCCCAAACTATACGTAGCAGCAGTACTTGTGATTTACAAATGGGTGGAGGGAATGGCTGAAACTGAGCAATAAAGATTTTCTAAAGCACCTAACGAACTCAGGAGCTGACGGCCTGTGGAAAGGACTTGTGCTTCTTTATCTCTTATCTCTCTTTTTTTCATTCAAGAACTCTTTTTGCAAAGCTCTTCCAAGGTTAATTCTGCGGAAATATCCTGTCGTTCCAAATCCCTTACGTATCTCAGGGGCTTAGTGATGTTTTTTCAATATAACCCCCCCTCTTTTTTGTTGATGGTGGGGTCTTACTCCCTTTCTGCATCACTGAGCCATCTCTTTCCAGGAATAGATTAAAGTGTGTCAAATCCCCTCTCTTCTCCACATGAAGTTTCATTTTTTTCTTCCCTCGTGAGAACAGCAGAAAGGGAAAGTGGGCAACTCTGCTGGATTTTGTTGTCTGATGTTCGCAAGTTTCTGCTCTTATGCTGGAGTGAGATTGTTTGCTTTAATCGGATTAAAGGAGGGGAAGCAGCTGCCTTTCAGCTTTTAACAGAGAGGCGTGAAGAGCCGGCAGAGAGAAAAACCCAAGATGCCTGGAGCTCTTCTTTTGTCCAAGGAACAATAGAATGCAGCACCAACTTCTGCTCCTATGTTCCAGGCTCGCTGCCACGAGACTTGGTTCATCACGGATTGGGGAGTGCCGCTGGTAATTGCACTGCTCCTTCTCGGTTTGATCTATCTGTTCATTTACCTGCCTGCCACACTCCAGCAATCCGCCAGTGACGAGACCGTGAGGAACTTAACAGAGAAGTATAGTTACAATGGCCTGAACTTTGCCAAACAGTGAAAGACTCCTTACTCTTGGCTGGGTTTACATGGCCCCTTTCACTGAGTTTGACAAGAAACAGGTCTGCTCCACCTTTTGTTCGATGAGATGAGAGGGAAGCAACTGGTGTGGATGAAGAGAGAGATTTTTGATTTATTAGCCAAGGGATGATCTGAAAAGGAAAACTCGATACAGCAAACTCCTTGAGAGCGACTTTCCCGGACGAGAGGATTTTGTGCTCTGAGATTCTGCGTAGCTCTCCAGCTTGCAGTATTCTGAGCAGGAACCATGCAGTATTGTCTGCCCTGAACGGTATTCTGGGCAGTGTGATTTGTAAAACTGGCTTCTCAGTAAAGGCAAGTTTCTCCAAAGCCAAGTTCACATCCTCTCACCAGCGCAAAGCAGATGAAAGGGGACCCAGCACTTGGCAACATCAACGCCCTGCAAACAGAGAACTCGACCCAAGGACACTGGTTGATGTTCACTGTGAACTTTTTGTGTTGGGTTAAATGTTGGGGGTACAGCTGGAAGTCCCGGCTGGTTTTGTTGCGGGGCAGAAGAGTAGTTTTGAAGATGTTCTGCCCAAGGCAAAAAGGCCCATGCTTTGTCAGAGTTTCAAAGCATTAAAAACAAGGGATGTATCTAATAACCTGGAGATTTCTCTGCATCGGGGCCATTCCCCATTAAATTCTTGTCCACACAATGCAAACCCATAGGAAAACGGCATCATTCCATTTGCCAGAAACTTGTGTCCAGTTCTGTAGGCTAATATGGAGTAACGGGGGGTTACAGTAGAGGTCTCCAGAAGAACGATGTGTAGCTAAGACCGGAATTTTGGGGCTATACAGTGTCTTTTAGCTTTGCAGCTCATCCATGTAGGTGGAATTAAGCATGTAGATTTCAGTTGCCAGAAAGCTTGCAGAGCGGGTTATTGTTAATATGTGACTGACATCTCTGTTCATGTGCACACTAGAGATCAGATTCTACTTGATTGCACCAAGAGTAAAGCCAGTCATTTTTTTGCACTAAAAATATGCTGGTGATTCACAGCCGGACCAAAGATTTGAGTTCTGACCTCACTGATGTCAATGCACTGACCTCACTGATGTCAATGCACCAGGCATGAATCTGCTCCCTCATTATATTTTTATTTGCTGAATATTGGTAGTAATGGTATTCGGTTACCAGGCTACAGACCTAATCATTTAAAAATATTATGCTTTAAGTATGTACTGTACAGTTCACACATCCAGAGTGTGGAGAATGCATTACAGCATAATAACATAGGACCCAGACTATAGCTAGGAGTTGGAGACTACATTAGCACAAGTTTAAAAATAAAACTAGCCAGAGTTAAGTCATACTCTGTATTTAATTACAAGGAAACCTTTTTCAAGTGACAACCCCAAGGACTGGAAACATTTGAATTGGCCTTCTAATAAAAGAGAAGTTTCATGGAGATGCATCTTCTAGTGATGGTGGATTAGAATTATATCGGTACATCTGAGCATATTTTGTGTGATCTCTTAAGACAGCAATTGTTGGACAAACCTTTTGCAGAGATTTCACCCTGTGCATCTTAGTGCTGGCAGTTACGCTATGCAGTAGGGATTTAGATTTGTTTCAAGTGATTCCTTCACCTTTGTTGAAGCGGCACATGTAGATTTCACAACATGCATATGGAAACAATGTAGAACTGACTTAATACACTCTGGTTGTAGTGAAATGGTATCTTCCCCCCCATCCACCCTGGTCTTGTGTTCAAATTGAAAATGTTGCAGAGTGTGGAAACCACATGACACTAAAAGCACCATACGATGCAGGCACATGCTGTGATATTTTATCTAAAGTTTTGAGTCTAGGCTTTGTCGTCTTTTGCTGACATTTTCTGCAATGTACTGTAATAGTTCCTGTAATCTGAAAATGCATTAAGGTGCGTTATGTCCTACTTGAACTTTTGGCTGTGTAACCGTGGGTGGTTAGGAAGACAAGACTACAATGCAGCCGTTTCTCAAAAGTGCTAGTGGCCATTCTAATTTCAAATAGTAAAATCTTTCTAAATCACATCGTAAGCCATTGAAACTTTTAAATGAGAGGAATATTTGAAATGACAGGCACAACATTTGAAAGCAAAGCTCTGTGTTAGACATCTGACGGAATCTGTAAATGTAGGAAAAATAAGGACTTCTGTCTTATGACTTTTGCCTCTCTCTGAAGACAGCAGAGAGACAATGGTGAAACTGGAAGAAGGATGCCTTTTCAATAGCAAATTGGGCAGAAAGCTGGTCTCTAAATCACTGAGAATTCTTTTGATGCATGGCTTTTTTGTTCTTTCTCAAGAGAAATATTATCAAGTGCAAATAAGACACAAAATATTTATAATTGTTATACAAGGAGGTTAATCTGGTTTCTAAGAAATTCTCTGGCTGTGTTTGTTTTAACTGCTCTGAAAAAGGCCTTGCCTCCAAGTCCTGCCCTCAAAGCCTGTTAGGACTAAAACTGCTTTGCAAAATGACTGTTTGTAGCATAGCTCAATAAAATAGACAATGGGTGTTGGTTATAATCTTTTTCTCTCCTTTGTTGCATTCAGTCCTGGACAGGAAATGGGGGCAGGAGGTATCTCATGCAGTTTATGTGAAGGATGCTTAATTAAACCCATTCAAGTGGAAGGGGGGGAGAGAGACTTTGATACAATAGGCAGCGTTGTTGTTTTTTAATTAAGAAAAAGACGTACAATACATCAGGAAATGCTCTGACCAGTTGCTGCAGCATGGAGCGCTTTACCTCTGAACCCACTTTTACGTTCCTCGGAGAGGCAGATCAGACAGTGCAGATCTTTTTGCTGGTGTTCTGATTTATTGGTGAAGCCGGCCAGCCAAGATGAAGAACTAGAAACGGTCTCTTTTGAAATGGAATTCTCTGGCATGTTGCAGTGTGACACCAGGGAGTTAATTCTAAATACATCTGTTGATCAAACCCATTGAAAGTTGTTGGATTTCTCTGGAAGTGTGTTGATCTGCTCCTGAGTTTATTAAATCCCGAAATGTGACTAGTGCTGTGTGTTTTAGGTCTAGGTTCCAAAATCCTTTGAAATGGACGGTCAATCCCATTGACCTCCCTGAGATTTGGATCAGGTACTAAATGCCCAATAAGGGAATCAAGAGGAAACTCCATCAAAGACCAAACCTCTCTTCTTGTAGCTGGTTCTTACCTTGTCCAGGATTAGACACACATCTTTTGTTTTGCAAGACCTGGTAGGAAGCTTAGTAAATAGGCAAATATCTGACATATAGATTGTAGAAGTTAGAGCCTTTTGACTGAGTTGCAGTATATGCAATAAAATCTGTCTCGCATGTTATTACGTTGTCTATTTCCTTGTCTAGTCCATCCCTCCCCCTATATTCCCTTAATCCTTTTAATCCAGGATTTCTCACTGAATAATCTTTGGAAAATATTTTAATGCCAGGTGACCTGCTTTATTTTAGCGTCTACAACTAAACATGCAAAGCACTGGCACTAGATAGAACAAAACGGAGCGAGCTTGTTCTGACGTTGAATAATTGACATTTCTAGCGGAGACACCAGGTGCGTGAGGCAAATATCTTTTAATGGATCAACTTTTGGTGGTGAAATAGACAAGCTTTTGAATTACACAGAGCTCTTCTTCAGATAGCTTTCACCACCCAAAGTTGATCCAAACAAAGATACCTACCCAACCTTGCCTTTCTAATATCCTGTGATCCACACGGCTACAGAAACAATGGAGGATTTCTATCAGATACATTTGCTATAGGTACTGACCTTATACGTCTCAGGTGTATGTATGTATGGGAGCATGAGAATGAGGGATAGTGAATCCTAACTGAGGTTGACCGGTGGACTTGATCATTGGAGATAACTTTCACCCATGCAGGCATTTATCAATTGCTAAAGGGCTCCGTCATTAGGCAGACAAAGGTCTGATGGCTGGAAGTTGAAGCTAGACAAATTCAGACTCGAAATAACAAGAGAGGTGATTAACCATTGGATCAGGTCACCACGGGATGTGGTGGATTCTCCCTCACTTGACATCATTGAATCAGAATCAGCTGTCTTTCCAAAAGGCACGCAGTGGATCAACCCCAATTGGTCGTGCTCAGTACAGACATTACTGGGTCGCTATGTTGGGTACAGGCCAGACCAGAAGAGCGTAATGGCCCCTGCTGACCTTAAAATCAGTCCGTGCGTAGCTAGGTGTCTGTCTGAAGATGGACAGTGGAGATTTGGTGGTTGGGGATGGTAACCGAGTGCCGTGCTTTGACTGTCCAGGTCAGTGGTCTCTATGGGTCAGCCTCTTGGACCGGTTCCTACTGTACCATACAATTAATACTAACTGGCGCCCCTGTTGGCATTGGTGGCAAACAGGCCAAGGACTGGCTTGACCATGGCAACCGCTACCCTGACTCGTGGAGGTGGCTCTTTCTGAGCTGCGGTGGAAGTGTGTTGACAGAGCAACGGGCGAAGGGTCCTTTCACTGCTGTTGCTCGTGCGAAGATAAACGAAGCTCGGGCAGGGCAGGGCCATCATGTGGCTTCTCACGCAAGCATTACATTCGCTGCGTTCACATTGAAACAAACACTAAGACGTATGTGACCTGAATGAACTTCTCCCTGGTTTGGAATCCATTGAAACGATCCTGCTCTGCGCTTCTGACAGGTTTCATGAAGTGATTTCAAAGTGTTTCTTAGACCTCTAAAACTCAGCATGACCCTGGGAGGCTGGTAAGTATTTAAAGATGGGGGAAACCGAGGTACAAGGAGCCACTTCCTTACCCAAAGTCACACACACAGGAAATTAGTGTTGGGGCTAGAACCCAGGTCTTCTGGCCCCCTAACCTATGACCCTGAGGCAATACTTCCTTCCAATAAATAAAGCTTTATTCTGAATGGAAAGATAATAGAAAAGCAAGTACTGAATTTTTCATGAGACTAGGATGAATCAAAACCCAGTTGTACAAGTCTGCAGGTCAGTTTGACCCTAGATTTTGACCCTCGATTTTGAGGGTAAGATTTTCAAAGGCACAAATGGGCGTTGGCTATCCAGCTGCACTCTGGACCTTTCTAACCCCCCCCCCCCCCCTCTTAACAGCTGCCAAAGGTTGTCAAAAAGGACCAGCCAATATTAACTGGCTCCATTTAGTTTATTCCCCAAAATCTATTTTTTTTTAAAAACCCTAGAAACGTGGAAGACGTCTGTAGATTCCCGGACCTACCGGTGCGGAAACCGTTGACGTACCAGGCCAAGCAGCTGATTGCGAGAGAAATCGAGCTCGAGAAGATGAGGAGGACGGAAGCTGTGCTACAGGCCCGGAACGCCAGCCAGGTAGGAGTGGGACACGGGTCATGAGAAACGGCCCGGAGCTAAGGGGGACAAGTGTGGCTGATTCATGGAGCTCCCTGTGTGGCCCAGGCATATCTACAGAGCGTCATGTTGAGTGGGAGTAGGTTGCCCAAATTATAGGGACAGTGTGAATGGGAGCAGTGTGCTGTCTGTCCTATGCACAGAGGTCAAGACTCATGATTCTGGATGGATCATTATAGGGGTGTGCAAGCCCTAAAGGAGGGCGAGACTCCGAGGGAGATTGCTCAGCAATGACTGGAGACCAGCCCCCTTTCTAGTGACTCCTCTTGGCAAGTCTTAGCTACCGTTGCTGCTCTCTTGTGTTATAAAACTCCAGCTGCCTCTGCCCAGATCCTCAGCTCTAGTCTCTGTGGGATTTGCTGTCTGTCCCATGGTGGCAGCAAGCAGGGGGAAAGCTTTGCCCGGCAAATTTCCTCGGACGCTTTCCTTTTACAAGTGCAAATCCCAGCTGAAAACCTCCCTCCACCATCAACGATCTGTGAGTTGTGTACCACGTGAAACTGTGCCTGGCTCGCACCACGTGAAACGTGTACCAGTAGCGTTGTGTCTGACTGAGCCAAAGGGCTCCTCTTTCTGCCGGGACCCCGGTAATAAAGGCTCACTCAAATTTAACGGGCTGAAAAGTGATTGTGCAACAGTGGCAGAGGTCATCCTGAATGTATCCCGTCTCCTTGCACTTTGCGTGAAGCAGCTGTCCCTATAGGGGCAGTAGATTAATAATAATGTAATTGACTATTGGACCCTTCTGTTTCCCCTTTCTCACAAAGCACACCAGGAACTTGAGGCCATTTCACAGAGGGATGAAACAGCTGCCCCTGCAGCTAGAAACGATCCCCTGGTAGCGCCTGTATGCTCGGGTGCCTGCCTTTCCTGGACACTCCTCTACCAAGAGCAGCTCTCAGCCTCAGCCAGGAGAGGGACCCGGTACAGCCACAATTGGGCCTGACATATTCCACGCGTTAGAGGGCAGCGGTACGCATGCGCACACACAGATTGTCGCTGCAGCTGTGGGGTATTGCTAATGTGTCCTTCGCAAAGGGTTGCGTTGATGTGGAGGGAGGTGAAGTGAGGCACAGCTGGGACGGATATTAAGTGCCAACAGTGCTTCTGGCACTGCAGAGAACACAGAGCAAGGCATGGTTCTTGCCCCAAGGTGCTTAAGCTTCAATAGCTCTCAGCCCCAGGAATCGGTTTCCTCTGCTGACGGCTGTTCCCCTCTAATGCTGGAGTTCTGCGCGGTGCATCGGTTTTCCCCGTCTTGCTAGCGGCAAGAAGGCTCCGGCCGAGGCCGCGGGCGCTGTGCCGTCCCGCCAAAGAGGGACGCACCCGCCTATCGATTTCTGCTCTTGGTGCATTCGGGGCTGTTAGCTCCGCTGCCAAATTCCCACAGGGAGTCGCCCCCCTCGGGAGAGCCGGGGGTCGTGTGTATGGAACAAGGGAGGGAGGAGTGGGGAGAGGAGGTGGCTCGCGGGATTCCGATTTGCTTTCAATAGAGGCCTCCCTGGGTGCAGCTCGGTGAGATAATTAATCCCTAAGAGCCGGCGACTGGCGGCAGAGGGTGTTTGTTGGGAATGCAATTGGGCAAAGCGATGGTGTAAAAATCTCTGGAGGATTCTTGTTTATGCGATGCCATCGGGGAAGTCCACGAGCCAGTGATTGAGGGGCCGAGCCGGGCTGAAACACTCGGAGTTCTTAAAATGATGGCAAATAATTGCCGTGGTCTTAGGGTTTTGTGGGGCTTTTAATTTGTCATTTTTATGATTAATCATGTTTATTACTGCAGTGCCTGCGGGCCAACCCTCCCGGGGCTGCGCTGTGCGGACACACAGCTTCAAAGAGCTTACAGTAAAACCAGACAAACCAGACACTGTATTCTGAGCTCTCCAGTCGGGCTCTTTTAGGGGAAGGCAGCGGGGCTCAGCCTAGCTCTCCTGAGCTTTGATTCCCAGAGAGCAGAGTGAAGAAGTCTGACAACCAGCAGCAGGGAAAATGCCATTTGCATGAGCAGGGCAGTTCTGAGCTCTAAGCAGGACTTCAGGGTCTGTCTACATTGCACACTAAGCCTGGCTGTAACTGTTTTTGTCCACACATGCGGCAGTCTGACTGGGGTCAGCACTCAAGACCCAGCCCCAAAGACCGTGCTAGGGGGGTGGGTCAGAGCCTTGGTCCAGGCCCTGTCATTTTGCAGTGTGGACGTAGCTCAAGCCGCAGACCCGAGTCAGAAGGTCTGCGTAGTGCTGTCTGGATGTGTTAGCACGGCTGTGAGACCCAGGTCCGGCAGTTGTCAGCAGTGCTCAAGCCTGGGCTTGAAAACACCGAGTCCACAAGCCCGGCTCCCCCAGACAGTGCAGTGTAGACGTGCCCTTAAAGGCTGACGTCCCAGGACGCAAGGGGCTGTTTCAGTGGAAATTGGGCACCTACCTGCCCTTTCTGCTTTAGAAAGACTCCCCGAGAACAAATAGGAAGGAGTCGGCAATAGGAAATGGTCAACAAGGGCGTGATCCAGACTCCACTGAGCCCTAAACCCATTCGCAAGTCCATGTTTTAGGCTGTTTCTGAAGCAGATGTCGTGGTGAGGAGCTGGGGCAGCGGGTTCTTCCTCCATTATAGACTGTTGTGTAGTGCTGACAATAAACTGCACTAAACAGAACTGACCTAAGTGAGCCCTGTTTCGTGTGGTAACTCCTCTAATCTCACTTCTCAAGGAGGGATAAACCCATTGAAATCTCTCTCCCGTGGTGGTTTGTCATCTTCAGTCTGTGACATTTTAGATCCCTCAGCGTGTGTTCGCTCAACAGCCAGGAGGAAAAAAAAAAAATGAAAATTAGATTTTTATTTCTAGGTCGGTAGGAGCTTGTTATAACCTCACGTTGTATTGCAAAAGCACCTAAAATTCCCAATTCGGCTCCGGTCCCATTGTGCTGCACGTATACCTAGTGAGAGACCGTCTAGACCCCAAAGAACTCCCTATCTAAATAGACAAAACAGGGAGAGGGTAGCAGAGAGAAGACCGGCACAGAAAGATGAAGTAATTGGCCTCAGATCAACGCCAGAGCTGGGACTAGAACAAGGGTCTCTTGACAACTGGTTCAGTGCCCCAGCCATTAGACTGCATGGTCTTCTCATTGTAGTTGCACCTACAGCCCACCCAACAGCTACGCACAGCGCAGCTGGCTGGCTGCGGTGGGGCTTTTGAGAGGGTGATACTGCCCAAGAAATTAGCACTCCAGTGTTCCCATGCAGAGGCTTCCCATGTGAAAGGTGATGTTTATTGCTGAGCTACAACCTTTGAATAACTGTGTTTGTAACAGCGGATGTTCTTTAACCGGCTGTTGCACTTCTCAAGGAGTATCCTGGTCGTTTCACACTGAAAGTTATGAATGAAGAAGGAAGAGGTTGCTCATGGAGAGCCACGTTTACCGTCACAGGATCAGTGGGTTGTCCCCCAGAGAACAAATGAGAAGGCGGAACTGTAAATACGATGTGACTTGTCCAAGTAAACCTCCCTCATTGCAGGTGTCAGAAGAAAGCCTCGGTGAACCAGAAGATAAGCCAAGTGCCAAGCCAGGGGTATCCAAGTCCAACGTCCGCAACCATGAGCGGCGTCTGGAGCACATCATGAAGCAAGCGGCTTTTGATGAAAAGGTGAGAGGAAATCCCCTCCGCAGAGGACAGGAATTAAAGGGGGTTGGCCGGCCTGGGGTAATGGCACATGGAGCTGTTCCCACACTGAGTGGAGCAGAAGTGTAGACACCCCCTAACTGGCCTGCCGTTTCTCATGGCATTTAAGTGATTCTATTTACCTCGTATTTGTAAACCTATCCATCCTGGCACATTCTCTGATATCAAGGCAGCCACTTTCCCCGCTGGTTCCCACCTAGTAACATGCTCCTCTCCTCTCGCTAGGCCTTTGGCATGGGCTCTGTAGCATAGGCGCTGAATTTCTCACCTGCTGGGGGGTGCCCCCCCCGGCTCCGCCCCCATTCCAACTTTCCCCAGGCTCCACCCCCGCCCAATTCTGCTGTCTCCCCTGAGCCCGCTGCACCCTCACTCCTCTCCCCTCCTTCCCCCCAGCCCTCCTGACGCTGCAAAACAGCTGATCCATGGCAGGCGGTAGGCGCTGATCGGCAGGGGGAGGTTCTGGTTGGGGGGCTGCTGGTATGTGCGCCAGCCCCGGAGCACCCCTGGAGTCGGTCCCTGTGCTCAGTAGCATAACTAGACCTGCCCTCTTTTAGAGGAAATACTAAACCAGGACTCCCTCCATGGGCGGGGAATAACCCTCCCACGATATGTGCGCGAGCTATTGCAGAGCTTGGAATGGCTCCTGCAGCTTCTTCCTAGCTGATGGTCACGTTGCGCCAAGCTTTGGGGGGGGAGATGCCATGAGGATGGGGGCCTTCGAGAACCCGACTGGGGCACGCTAAATGTGATTCAGATTTGGTTTTGCTTTTCAGCACTGATCGGTGAGCTCTTTAGCTGTAAATCAGCTGAGCTCAGCTGGCTTTAGTGGAGCGACGCCGATTTACACTAGCTGTGGATCTGGGCCCTGGATTTATAAAGCGTAGAAATGTGTTTGGTGGAATGAACATGGTGGTCGGGTCTGCTCGTGCTGCCTGCATGATCCGTCTCTCTGCGGTTGGAGCACGGGAGGGGGTTTCAGAGGAGGCGTAGCTAAGTAACGAAGCCTCCGTTGCCTCTGCCGAAGAGGCCTGGGGATTTTCACGTCCTGGGAGCCAGGAAAAAAGCGACCTTCCGGGAGGCCGTTGCTAGGGCGGTGACCCACCGGAAGCCCCACTTCCCAAGAGGGCAGACAGCATTGTTGGCGGGCTAGTGCCTCTGATGCAGATTGCATAACCGGGTATTAAACAGCAGCACATGCTGATCCACGCGGCAAACTGCTTTCTTCTCCGCGACACTCGGGCTTCAGCAGCAGGGAGGGCGGCTGGCTGCATATCCTAATTCTACTGGTTTGGGGAAGGAGGGGGGAAATCGACCGCCTGCGCGTAGCGAATAAACCGGTCACAGAGGCATTAAGGGAGACGGGGAAGGTCGATAGTGGATGTTTATAACCCTCTCTTCCTCTCTGCAAAAACACAGGGATTCAATACCACGCTTCCCTTAAATGCATCAATGATTTTTATAGTGCATAGAACAGTCTAATTAAATATTGATGGCAGAATTACCGACCGGCCAGGCACAAGCGAAGCAGCAGCTGCAACCTGAGCAATGCTGATGAGCCTGCGTCACAGTCCTCAGGGCCAGATCCTCCCCTGGGGTAAATCATAGAGGCGTCGCTGAATGCTGCGAAGTTCTTCCGACTCAGGCCCTCAGCTTTCACGGCAAGGCTGACGGTGGGCAGCCCTGCCGCTGGTTTGAGGGGTGTGTGACTTAGGAAACAGACGGCTGGGGGCTTTGGGAGGCTGGGGCGGTGACCTTGGGAAGCTTGCCCCAAAGTGCAGAGTAGCTCAGCCTCCCTGCTCAGATCAGCGCAGTATCTGGTGCCGAGGCTCCCGAGAAGGGGACCCCATCAGCATCACGAACCCCTTGTGTGACGTTGGGGGGCTCACCCAGAGCCGTTGGGGGTTCTCTCTGCCGGCCTCCCTAATAACTTTGGATGCCTTCGGGCTGCGCTGCCAGGCTCAGGCAACAGCAGCCAGCCAGCACCAGCCTAGTGGACCCCTTGCAACATGACCCAGAGCCGATTCCAGTCCCTCGTCTCCCCAGATCTGTCTCCCCAAGTTCTGAACCCCCAGGCGTTTGGACTTCTGCCCCCTGGGCCATCACCCCCGAAAGTGTGAAACCTGCCACATTGGAGGACCAGTATTGCCAGTCCCAAATGGAGTCAGGCTCACCAAAAATCACGAGATGAGCTTAAAAAGCATGAGATTATAGAAAAATAGTAGATTTGCTGTTCTTTTTATTTGCCTTCTGCTCTGAGCGGGGAGGGTGCATTTTGAAGCTTTCTCCATGGCCACAAGGGCTAGAAACTTACTTTTTCTTTTAAGAATGAAGGCTGAAATCATCACATCTCCACTTGACTCCAGAAGCTGGGGCTTTAAGGAAATCAATCATTATCATGAGACTCATGCCAAAATCATAAGAATTGGCAGCACTGGGACAAAGTCCACATGGTTTGCCCCCCAGAGACCTGCTGGGGGTTAAAAATAAACAGCAAGTTTATTTGATAGGAAAATGGTAGGTTCAGAGATGAACTAGTGAGGAAAAGCAGCACACACAGGTTACACAGAAAATCAGCGTAAAGATGCAACCTCAGGCTTTACACTCCTGTGTCCACTAAGCTGCCTTTCCTCATACAAGTTACTTATTGCCGCTGGACGACTCCCAGCATGCCCTTGGCCTAGCGGGGATCCAGTGTTTCACAGGCAGCATTCCCTGGCCCACCATTGTCTTTCCCTGGATTGTACAATGCTTGTGCCTGGAGTCAGTTTCCTGCAAACAGCTAGTCTGGGAGGTGTCCCTTCTTGCCTGTTGGCTTCGCTCCATGTCATGCGGCAATGCTGTCGTTGTGCTACAGCTACAATTACAACTGTCTACACAAAGATACAGGGATACATTCAGAACTCTAACCTGCACGCACATCTCCGAACGACCACCACGTTCAGAACACTGCAAGCTTCCATAAAAGACGTTGCCTAACATATTTATACACCATAACCTTGTATACAACCAGTTGATTCACTTCTTTGGGGTTCAGGCCCCCTCTTCTGCCATTGGGGTGCGGACCCCGCGCTTCTGAGGCTTCCAATAAGACATCAGCGTAATGTGAACCTCTGCTGGACACTGAGCTGTGACCTCCGCCCTATCTCATTTCACCAAAGCCATCAAACAGTCACTGGGGCTCCCACCTGGTTCTCTTGAGCCAGATTGGGTTTGAATAGACGACCTATCAGGAAGTGGCTCGATATATATCTACCAATCTCCTGAGCCACCCAGTTCCCCTCCCGCAGGTACGGAACAGGGAGTGCAAAGCTTTCAGTGCAGCAGCAATGCCCAGAATCTGTGGCTGTTACCCACCGGAGAAATGCTTGGAGTTGTTTCTAATCCAGGAGATCATTATACGCCAGTAATCTCATCCAGGGAGGAATCAAGTTAATAGCAGATAGAGAGTTTAAGCCCTAGGAAAGATAAGCTCTGTGGCTTTGAGGATGTGAAATAAAACCAAGAACCAAAGACCACATTTTAAAAATAAGAAATAAATACATTCAGAACCATCTTGGTTGTGGAATCATTTTCCTTTTTATTCTTCTGACCTTGTAGTCTGTTATGGGAGGACCTGGCTAATTCACACTAGGCACAGGGAGACCTGCTACTAGACCCTAGGAACGAAGGAGTAAGTGAATAACCACAGTAGGAAAAAGAAAATCTAATGCATCGGAATTAGACTTTGCTTCTGGTTAGACCTGTCCAGGGCACCTGCCCTCAGAACGTATTATTGTTTGCAGCCTTGCGGTGCATGTGAACTGCTTGCTGCTCTTTGGCACCTAAATCACCAGGCAGAAAATATCGCACTCAGCCCTCCGGCTAGAAGTTTGCACCCCAGCCAGAGAGCTGGCCACAGTGACCCATGTATTCGTGGCCTCCAGGCACTGTTTGTTACTACTCGTTATATCTAGGGATGCACCCCAGGCCCCGTAAGAGCAGCAACCAAGACAAAGAGAAGCAACCCTTCTACTGCAAAGATTGCCCCAAACTCCTCACCCAGGTGCCCCTCTGTGCTCTGAGTGTTTCTTTCTTTTCCAGAAGTCTGGAGCACTAGGACCTTGGGCCTGTGTAGTAGTTTAATAATGAACTCTCCTACTTTCTTTTAGCTTGGCATCTAGGCTTGTAGAAACATCTTGTGCCTGTGGGTGTTTCTGGGTGCTTGGGGTGGCCCGAGAGAGAGGTCTCTAAGTTCAGATTGCTGTTGCTGCACTTGCTGTTATAGAGAAAGCATCCAATGGCCTGACCTAATAACATTTCATGGAGCTTTCTTGACTCAGTAGGTGTGGCTGTTGAAAGAAATAGCAGTGATCAGGTCAGACTGAGGGCTTGTCTGCTTGAGTTCAGTGGAGCCTGGATTTCACCCGATTAGATCTGGGTGTCTCATCCAATCTTATTATGCAGAGAACTTGTAAAATGTTTCTTTTTTTCTTACAGAGAGATGCTGTTTATGGCTTCTCTTTTCAGCAACAAAACCCCTCCTTTTTTCCCACCTAGTTACTAGCACCATTTAAAACTTGAATTCTTTAAAAAAAGACAACTTTAATTTGCCACCATTTCTGCTTTTTCCCCCTCCAGTGTCTGCATTTCACAGTGAAATCAGACCGGTCACTTTCACACTTTGTTTCTAATCATTTGCATTCTAGTTCCCATGCATGCAGGTTGGGTTTCCGGTCCTGTGCAGGCTATTTGAATGAATAAAGAAAGGGGACTGAAATTGATCTAGGTATACTTAATCCTACCTCAGTTCCAGGAAATGGTCTAGATCACCTCTCTAGGTCCATTCCAGCCCTACATTTCTGCGCTGCTTTTAAAAAAAGGAAACATTTGTACTGATAAATTGGGTAAACTTTTTTTCTTAACAAAGTCACGTTTTGGGTTTGTAATGAGATACACATCCCATCTGATGTTGAACTGTGCTGGACTGGCACTATTCTCTTTAAATACACTCTCTAACCAATATGTACCCAGAGATCTGCTGAAGAGGATACTAAAACCAATCTGATTTCTTTTCACAGCCGGAAACAGACTTCTTTGGGCGCCAGCTTGTTAAGAAACAGGTGTCTCCATCAGCAGGTATGTGCAGAAAAGGCATGATATTGGTCAGGAGAGATGGAAGGAAACTGGGAACATATGCTGTAGTAGAAAGCTTTGCAATATCTTCTGTGGTTCCATAATACTGAAATCAAACTGACTGTGGTTCATCGAAAGGGTGGATGGAACTGGGGAGCAATTTTCCCTGGTGTGTTTCGCAACTGTCTGGCAACATTTATGTATAGGGGAGGATTGGAAAGAAACTTGGGCCATAAAGCCAGTCCAGTCCCCTACCTAGAGCACTATGGTAGGCTATTTCTTTATGGAAGCACCCAAAGGCCCAGCTGATGAGTAATAAAGATGGCTGCAGTTCTGCTCCTGAAAATGTTTTAAGCAATAATCTTAGGGCATGTCCATGCTACAGTTACAGAAGCAGCACAGCTGTGATGCTGTAGCACCATCGTGTAGATACTTTCTACATTGATAGAGGGAATTTTCCTACCGCTTTAGATCATCCATCTCTCGGAGAGAGAGGAGTGAGGTTGACGGAACAGTCTTCCATTCACCTAGCTGCGTCTGTGCCAGGGGTTAGGTCAACCGAACTGTTGTGGTCAGGGAGTGACATTTTTCACACCCGAGTGATGTAGCTGGGTTGGTCTAGTTTTCAAATGTTTTCCAGGCCTTTGCAAAGTTACACAAGATGCTTAAGTCTGTGTAGGATCAGAGGCTTTTGAATGTAAAAATCTAGTTCTCAAGGCACTTACTGTGGTGTAGTGAATTGACTGTGGGGGGAGCACTTATAGTAAGAACTATGCCCAGCGGTAGTGTTTACAGGTGCCATCCTTTTCAGTGTCTTATTGGTACTTCCTTGACAGTCTGTTGCCTAAACTTTAAGACTTTCCCATTTTAAGTCCCTTGATTTAATTGTATTATCCTATCTTCTCTCCCCACTCACCAACCTTCTCTGGTTACGTCAGCTAATCAAACGTCCGAGCACGACTCTGTGGAAAAACGAATCGGAAAGGCTGTTGGAAAGAGCGATGTTTGGTTCCGATTTAATGAAGGGGTTTCGAATGCCGTCAGGCGAAATATTTACATCAAGGATTTGCTCTAGTGATAACGTAAAGAAATAAAACCGAAGAAACAATACATACAGAACAGAAAGAAAAATGTGACTTAGCCTTCTAAAGAACATGTATAGTTCATGAGAACTTTCCTACTTTTATTTTCTATTCAGCTGTTTGTAAAAAATAAATAAATAAGCAAAATAAATGTTTTAAAAAATTTGAAGTATTGCTTTGTTTATTTCATTTGTAAACCCTTAGTTCTCATATTTCGCCGGCTTTGCTGCAAAATTGTATATTCTACAATATACAAAAAAGTATTGAAATTTTTTTTATAAAAGTTTTTTCTTTTACAAAGGCTTTGTAAGGTTCACACAAGCATAGTTAAGCGCAAGCTTAATTAAAAACTACAAGATTAGTCAAGAGAAACCTTCTGCCCGTTGTTTGACATTGCTTTTCAAGTCCCCATTCTGCTGCTGCTAACCAGTCATTCTTCAATACATTGCAACTCTTACCAATTTACTCTTATGGTATGTGCTTTTTCAGTATAAAAAAGAATCGCTTCTACTAATAAAAATAATAAGACAAGATGAGGATAGTGTTTGTACAGTTAGTCATATTAGGAAACTAATAAAAAAAAAAAGTACATTCAGAGTTAATGCAAAATTGAATATCTCAGGAAGCCATTTCGTCAGCCACGGCTGCTTGGGAGTGAAGTTGGATTTAGGTACATTAGAGTATGGTACATTTTCCTCTTTCCACCCAAGGGTTGCTTTTCATCAGCTCTGGATTCAGAAATGGGTCTTCTGGAATGTTCTCTTCTATCCACTTCATCAACCTACAGAGAAGAGGGGAGAGGCAGGCGGTTAAATGGCTCTGTGCGTTTCTCGTTGTCTTATTCTGGCTGAAGTGAAGCTAGAACGTTTCTCTTCATTGTTGCTCAGTAATGATACTTAGCGTTTCCATGGCATCTCTCAGCCAGCCCAGCCCATCCCGTCAGGTAGATAAAATAATAGTATCCTCAAAAGAGAAGGGGGCCACCCACATTGCCCACGGCTACCCAGAGAGTCAGGAGTGTGAGTGTGAAGAGAACCCAGCTAACCCCTCAGTGCCCAGACTCTGAGTTTCCCAGTGCTGTGGGGTTTCTGCCCTTGGAGTAAGCGAAATCGGATGCCGGCCACAGCACTGTCCACAGTGGTGACAAAGCCTTGTGAGCTGTTCTGTGGTGTTGGGAGCAGGAAACTTAGCAGGGGAGCAGTGGCTCTTGCATTTATTTGGCTCTTTAATTTTGTCCGTCCCTTGCACCTAGTCTCGGCAGGCTACCACTGGGATGTCTGAGTAGGTGAGCTGCCCCCGGACCTCCTGGCACCGTGTGCAGCTCCACTCGCCACTCACTCTCCTTTCTTCCGTCCAGTCTTCTCTTACTTTTCGGTGGATTTTCCCTTTCTTGTGTTTTGCTGGTTACTCCCCGCCCCCTTCTTAGTCACCCCAACTTACCCAAAGGACGGCAGACTGTTGGCGGCAGAGCACAGAGAAGGGTGGGATGACAGGTTGCCACGTGAGCTTCAAGCCCTGTTCCTATAGTCCGATCCATGACGGATCACAGGGAGGGAAGGTGGATGGCTTCCGCCCCTTTACTGACAGAAGCAGCAGTGTATCTGCTGTGTGTATGTGTGTGGACCTGTGGCTTCCCCCACCCGCAGGAATCAGGCACGTGCGTGCGTTCACACACATCCGGTGCAGATCTGGCACCTTCATGATGGGGAAATGGGCATAACTGCAGATACTACAGACATAAAAGGGTCTGTTACCAGTTTTACAGTGTGGGGCCAATAATGTGCCCAGGTATCCGAGGTCATACGTCATCCTGAACGGACAGTAGGGACGGGCTCAGTTACACCTGTACACATTTTTCATGTATAAAGAGTCTCCCGTCCCGAAAGATCCTAAAGAGCTTTGCAGCTTTAAACCTGCTGCAGCCTCAACATAACCTGCCATGCAAATAACAATGCTGCCTGATGTCTGGCCTATTAAAAAAAAAATATCTATTTTTAAAATTCAGTTTCCTCCTCTCCACTGCTGACTTCACCCTTCTTTTGTCTCTTTAAAAATTGATATAGCTCCCCAAACAGGTCTGTTCACTATCTTAAGGGGCGCTGGTGCCCCTGATGTCCTACGGTGACCAGGAGACTTCAGGGGTGGGTCATTGGAGAAGACACATGAGCAGCTAATTTTTCAGCTAGGATGTGTTGAAGGACAGTGAGATGGCTTTGTGACAGGAGACCTAGAAGGATTGCGACCTCAGAAGCACACAAGAAGTGAGTAACCAGGCCAGGTCACGGTGAAGCACTAAAATGGGTTCCCTAGGGAGGTGGTGGAATCTCCTTCCTTAGAGGTTTTTGAGGTCAGGCTTGGCAAAGCCCTGGCTGGGATGATTTAGTTGGGGTTGATCCTGCTTTGCTGAGGGGGTTGGACTAGATACCTCCTGAGGTCCCTTCCAACCCAGCTATTCTATGACTCTGTGGACTTTCAAATCTCTGCTAATGATTTTAGCCCTATACACCTCAGCTAGAGGTTCAGTGTTGCCGGCTCTCTCAATATTTGGTATTTTATATGTAAATTCCCCCTCCCAGAGTCAGGTGAGTAAGTGCGAATCTCTACTTTCAATAAACACATAACCCCCATAGCAGCTCAGAAACCCAACAGCAAATAAAAAGAGCCCGGGGTTCGTTAGTTCTCTGATGTTCTGGGCAGGCTCCATGTTTGAGGACTTGGAGCTGCTGATGTTACAGATGAGAGATTTCTCAGCATCCCTCTGTGAGGAGCAATCTCAAAGCCCGAAGCGGTGGGAGCTTTCTGTGGGGCAGAGGATGACGCAAGGGTGGCTGCATCTGCTGCTATGGGAACATCAGTCTCGGAGCAGTTGGGACGGCACTTTTGCTATCTAGAGAGGTCTTGGGTTGGATTCTTAGAGCTACCAGGGCTTAAAGGAACAGTGCGCGGCTCTTCTCAAGAGAATTTGCACAACAGCACTACAAAGATTTGGGACATAACAAAGTCATTAAGTCGTATGAATTTTTCCAGCCGCCAGGAGAGGTGCCTAGAATGAAATAGGTCCTGCCGTGTGCACTGTGGAGTTGTCCCCAGTGCAATCAGTTTGCACCTGAAGGTGCAGATTTTCAAAGGTAGATGCAAATTCGGTGGCAGCTCCCTCACACTCCCTCCCTTGCACCAGCAGATGCCTGCCTTTGCACAGGTATTTAGCACAAGTGTTGCCGAGCAACTATGTTGTACGTGCACTTATCCAAGCTGTGGGTGTGGAACGGGGAAATGATGTTTCTGGGTGCACCTAGCTCTGTAGGGAGCGCTATCTGCAGGCCCAGTGGGCGGTGAAGGGTGCATGACCACCATTAAATACAGACCAAAGCAGGAACCTCGCGAGCTACCACCACCTCCAGAGCAGGTCACCGAAGGGGCAGGTCCTTTGCTTTCTAATCCAGGGGGAAAGAACTAAGAAACAACTGCTCCAACCCAATCCTGGCTAAAACAGAGCTACATTAAAGTTAGGTGCAGACACAGCTAACCTAGCGTATCCCTTATCCTTGGCAAATCGAGATAGAGCATATAGCCACTAAGCCTTGGTCTGAGACCCACCAGCTCGTGCCATGTGGGGCCAGAGGAAAGCATGGACTCACTCAGGTATTGTTTTAGAAGACATCTCCCTCTTGTAAGCCAGTTGATATTTCAGGCTGTCTACTTCCTTCTTCCACTGCGGGAGTTCCCATTCATCCATGGTGGCAGGTCTTCGCGAAGGTCCCTTCTAATGTGGAAGCAACCGGGGCTGAAAAACAAAGGTAAATTTTGCCCTCGTTAACGCTCCCAAAGCCCGTTCCTCCTCAGGTGAGTTGGTTGTAGCTCGTTCCTTCCCGCTCTAGCCCTTCAGGTGTTGCTCGGCCATTGGAAATGAGCTTTCCTCCAGACAAGCCCTCTGCCCTGGCGTTCACAGATCAGGGGGCTTGTCAAGAGCACGTCACGGCTCTTTGCCCGGGGGGGGGGGGTTTGAGTATAATGGGCAGGGGGGCCGTTTCCCGGTGATGGTGGCTCCACACGTCGCCCTGCCGTGAAGAGTTCAAACAAAATGAACTCCCAACGTGAGGCTTAGGATCTGCTGATACAGAATCCCCCCTTCGGTGTGTTCACCGCGCGGGCGCCACGGACTCTGGCTCTCGTCACCACTGTGGGCTCAGTGAGGTCATGCCAGGAAGCTGAGTTTTGGCTACCCTTCATCATGGCCGCTGCCATTGACCACCCCCCAAATCTGCTCCAGCCGTAGCCCTTCACACCTTTGCCAGGGGCTGATTGCAGCTTCCTCACTGCCCCCCACCCCACCTCTCTAAACATGGCAGAAGGCCACCTCAGAGGCCACCATCGCCCCGACAGCTGTTGCCCTTCGCTCTCCTTTCTATGACGCTACCGCCTCATACCAGGGGCCCCTCCCATGCAGCAAGGGTCCCTGCTGCGGCCGCTGCTCGGTCTGAAGCTACCACGAAGGAACTAGGTCGGGCTGGCGTGGTCATTGGAAAGTGATTCTCCCCTGCGCTGTTCCCCCTCCCCTCTGCAATTTGCATAGTGCATCACACGGCATTATCATTTGACTAACAAATCCCTTGGAGTGGGGCATGGGGAGGGGGAGCCAGCAGCTGTTCTGGGCCGATGGAAATGAAGGATTTAGCCCCGAGGTAAATATCTGTCTTTCAGGAGGAGTCGGACAGCAGGCTAAGCCCCAACGTGGGTCGGGCCCATGGTACCTGCTAACCACAGCCCCTTCCGTCCGAGTCCTGCCTTCCCTGTGGGAAACCAGGCCCGGATCCTGCGGACTGAGAGGCTCCTGGAATCGTGTGTCTCGGTGTCCGAGACGATCCGCTGTGCTTGTCTCGGACGTGAGGACAACGCTTACAAGGAGCATGTGCCTATAAGCACCTGGGATTCAGCTGGGGGAAGGGTTAATGAAGAGAGATGCACGGAGTGACTTCCAGCTGTAGGACTTCCTGGGGCTTACTCCCAGTTCTGCCACAGACTTGCCTTGTCACTTGGGCCCAGGTCCTCACAGGTATTTGAATCCCTCTCTCCCATTAATTTCAATGGGAGTAAGGTGCTTTTCTACCTTTCAGGATCTGGGTCCTTGTCTCTCAAGGGGCCTGAATCCAACCTGTCAGTACAGCCCATCAGGTTTGTTGCTATAAAACGTAGCAGGTTGGTTAGTTTTCTGCCTCGCGTTCTCCTGAGGCATCACAAGTCCATGCGCATCTTTTGAAGCCCCCAAAGGCGAAAACAGCGCATGCCAGGAAGAGTTCAGAGGTTCCTCCTGGATCTAATAGGACTCCAAGGGCCAGATTCTGGTACCCTTAGCCCGAGTCATACATTATAAATAGCCTCGCCGAAGTCAGTGGGGCTTCTGCAGCTGGAGCAAGGTGCTATTCAGCCCCAGGAAAGAGATCAGACTCCAGCTACAGTTGCCAGCCCTGGACCAGCGCTGTGCTGCCCATCAGGCCGGGAGTGTGGACTTCAGTGGAGCTGCAGCCATGTACGTCAGCTGGGGATCTGGCTCAGAGGCAGCACAAGGAACAGACTGAGCTGCTCTGTGCCATTTTCCTAAGCAGGGAGCCCCTGGGGGGGGGGGGTATTAAAACAGTGCTCGCTCTCTCCAGCTATTGATGACGTGCGTGGGACCCTCGCTCACAAGCCTACCTCGGTCACACATATATTAAATTGGGCACAGAAAGGGGCTGGCTCTGTGCTGTGCGTCAAGCGGCTGTCGAGAGAACATCCCTCACCCTCTATCATACCAACGTGCTTCAGGCCGGACCTGCCGGCTCCCCCCACTTGGGTTCAAGATGCCTAGCTCCATCTCTCTACCAGCCGTGGCGGGATGGCCGGCCAGTTCGCAGGGTGAGGGTTTGGTGATGTCAGAGGGAGAGCTGCCCCCTAGGAAGGGCACTGAGACCAATTCACAGCACCCAGGTGGGCTTGGCAGAAGCTGATTCTGGTTTGGGGATGATTTCGATGGAGCATATTAATATTTAGATTTTTTTTAGCTATTTACATTTTCACTGTTGAGAGGGGGATTCTGGGAGGATGTTCAGCAAGGGTAGGGTCCCGATTTTACAAGAAGAGTCCCGATTTTGGGGTCTTTTTCTTATATAGGTTCCTCTTACCCCTCCCACACCCCTTGTCCCCATTTTTCACAGTTGCTGTCTCGTCACCCTAGACAAGGGCTGGGGAGGGACAGACAATTGTTTAATGACCGTGGATGCTGAGATTCCAAAAATTAAAGCTTTACCGGTTGAAACACAAATGTTCCACAGCACATGTCAAAACAGACAAAGTAAATATCCTAAAAAGTCAAACTCTAATACCGTCTCTCAAACAGTGTTTTTCTTACCTTGCCTCTCGGTACATTTCCATCTGCATGGATGTATAGTTCTCCCCGCCTTAGGGTGTGCATGGGAGGGGTGTGTGACATTGACGTTAATCGATACTTACTGATAAAAATCAAATCCTTCCAAACCAATACCAAACAGCGCCCCAATGAGAACTTTGTCTAATGCTAGGTGAAAAGCGCCTTAACATACCAATTTCCTGAGTCATCTTGGTCACTCTCCCCCATGTAGGGTGACCAGATGTCCCGATTTTATAGGGGTAGTCCCAATTTTGGGGTATTTTTCTTATAATGGCTCCTATTACCCCCCACCCAACCCCATCCTGATTTTTCACACTTGCTGTCTGGTCACCCTGTCCCCTTGAGCTTGTTCCAAGACCAGGTCCCATTTCCACCCTTCCAACTCAACATTAAAGGTTCCAGCAGCTGCAGGGGAATCCCAACTCTGGGCTACCTGTAGAGATGCAATTCCAGGGGACCAACGCCGTGGTCCCAAGCTCTGCCTGCACCACGGAACCTGAAGGCACCACCTGGAATATTTGCCCTTCTCCCGGCATTGGGTAGAGGAGCAAACGCTCAGAGTTGCTCCTGCAATTCAAGTCTAACTACAACTTTGCAGGTACAAAGCGTACCTGCCTGGGAAGATGCCGCCCTTCTCACATTCCAGCCCTGACTCCTCTAAGGAGTTTCGCACTCCCAGGGACGCATATAGGCCTGTCCCACTGCCTGCGGGCTAGTGCAGGTGTCTCCACATCACACTAGCAGCCCCACACCTACCTTTTGCACGAATCCTAGGCTGTCAAAGTCAGCGCCAAGCCACTACCTCTCATTTTATAGCAGCGGGCAAGCAGGTTTTGTGCTTTGCATAGGCTGCAAGACGCATTAGCATTCAAATCAGTAATCGGGCGAAGCCGCTCCGCTTTGATTGCGATTTAGATTCTGACGCCCTTAGGTGGAGTGTGGCAGGTAACAAATTGGACACTATAAACACAACATGGTTGAGGGCGGGGGAGACATTACCTGTGCGGAAAGGTTGTCAGATGGGGGAGCAGGGGGGGATGCCGTCCCTGAGTAGAGAGAGACCAAGACAAATTTTGCCTTGGCTAAGAAGTCATTGACCCTTGCGCAAGGGCCGGGGAGAAGGGCGGAGGTCAGGTCAACACCCATGAGGACAATGAGTTACTCCTGTTTTGTCAGAGAGCTCAGAGTCAGGGCTGGTCAGGTTTCCAACATCCTCTGCCCTTTGCCCGCTAACACCAATAGACACGTGCTACACATTAGACACACTGGAGAGAGCAAGGGGTGTGAGGCAAGAGATGGGCAGTGCTAGATGCTGAGAGGAGATGGGGAAAGGATGGAATGGGGCAAGGAAGAGAATTTAAAAGGGAGCAAGGAAAGGGGGAAAAACAAACCAACCAGACACTAGAAACAGGGGGCAGGAAGAAACACCAGAGCAGAAAGCCAAAGGGAATGAACGCTGCAATGTCTGTCTGTGCTCTTATGCTGCACGGGCATCTCTAGTCTTTTCAGAGATGAGAAAGGAAGTAGTATTGTCTCTATTTCACAGCAGGGGAAGCCGCGGCACGGTTACACAGCAAGCCCAGAACAGAGTCCCGGTGAGACCCTGGACGTCTTGGTGCCAAATGCCACAATGAGTCTATGCTAAGAAAAGCTGCTGCACGACTGAGGAAGGAGCCAGAAGCCCCAACCACCTGACCTAGGATGCTAGCTGGGCTTCGGGCAAGGCCCCTGCGTCTAACACCGCAGCCCCAACGGCTGGCTGGCCCCAGCAGACCCCTGCCGCACTTTGCTGTCAAACCGAGTAGGGTTGGTTACTGGCCAAAGCAGGTGGGCAGGGTGGGCCCCATCCTGTTTGCTCTACCCCGGTCCTGGTGTGTCCCGCTGGGCAGTGCATGGAAAGTGACAGATAATGCAGGGCCTGGCAGCATTGCAAAAAAAAAACCCCAAACCCATTCGTGCTGCTAGCGCAGGAGGGCACTTGGGCATCAGTGCCACTGATGCCAGTTCCAATAATCCAGTCGGGGGAGGGGAGCAGTCGCAGAACTCGCCCCCACCCACCCCGCCCCCGGGCTAGGAGTCAGTAAGCCAGAGAGTGCTGGGATGAGAGCTGAGCTGGCGTCCTGCGAGGGGGCAGCGGGCAGGAGGGGATTCCTCAGAGCGGGGGTCTGTAGGGGGGGGGTCAGACCCCTCAGCTCCCGTCCGCTCCTCCCCCGAACTGGAGGAATCACTCAGATTTGTCCAGCTGCTTCAAAACTAGCCGCGCGTGTGTGTGTCGCGCTGGCCCCGCAAACCCTGCGGCAAAACCGCCTCCCTTGTTCAGCCTCCCCGCTGCATCCTCTAGCGGGGGTGGCCACGGCCTATGCGGGGGGGGCAGTCTTCACTGGGCTGCAGCCGCATGAGGTGTCCCCCCCGATGCGCAGACCCCTCCCCTCTTCGCCCTGTGTCTAACCTCCAGCTGCCCCCTTGATGCCCCCACACGCTCGCCCTGTCCAGCCTAAAGACCAGCGCAGCCCTGACCTGAGCCTCAGCATCTTGCTTCTTATGAGGCGGGTGTTTTGGCCCAGAAACCACCTTCCCTGCCATGGGGGACAAGGTGGGGGAGAGAACAGCTTTTACAGGCCCAACTAGGGTGGCCCAATGGCCTGATTTTATAGGGACAGTCCCGATTTTTGGGTCTTTTTCTTATATAGGCTCCTATTTCCCCCCGCCCCCAACACCCTGTCCCGATTTTTCACACTTGCTGTCTGGTCACCCTAGGCCCAACTCTCTGCTCGCCCATCACCTTCTGCTACCGTGGCAGCGAATGCGACGGGTCCCCTCGCAAGCATCCACCCGCTGGGATCCCACCAGAGGCGGCACCTGGCTAACTTTAAACACCCCCCTCCCCCAGCCCTCACTCAACAGAGCTTCCCAGGCTGCCTCTGACTGCGATTGAGACACCCCCCCACACACACACACCCCCAGACAGCCATTGCAAAGGGCCGGGTGTGCGTCCCGCATCCCATCGCCCTCGGCTTCTTCAACAAGCCCCAGCCACACGCTCCCCTCCGGCGCCAGCCAGCAAGGGACCTGTGTCCCTGCTCTTGTTACACAGAGACGCAGGCAAATCAATAGCAAGACACACAAGGCGGCTTTGATTTAATCTCTCCCCCAGCTTCCCTGGGGGGGGGGGAGAGAGAATAATTCCTCACCCCCACATCTCCTCTCCCCAGCCCCAGCCTTTGCAGCGCTGCTTTCCAAAGAAACAAATCAAATCGGCCACCTACCTTGTAAGAAAAATCTGTCCGCGGGAGGGGGAAGCGCAGGGCCCGCCTAAAGGATGCGCCCGCCGCTGGCTCCGGGAGCCCCAGTGGCCTTTTACCAGCGTGGCTCCAGCTAAAGCTCGCTTCCCTGTTAACAACCTCAAATCCTCAGTGTAATCTATTAATGTACAGCCCGCCCAGCTGCCTCAGCCCCAGCGCCGAGTGGGATAATGAGACTGTCTTTCCCTCCCCCCCACCCCACCCCACCCCACCCCAGAGGATTTTGCTGTTGAAGGGTTTGGGACTGAGCTGAGAGCGAGCGAGCCCCCGGCCCTGCCCCCCTGCGCTGATCACGCCAATGTCCTCTGTGCTGGAAAACAGGTGCTGCAGAGAAGGCTTTGGATGTGGATGCGGATGCTGCTGGCTCGTTAGTTCTTGCCCAGTCTTCTTCCTATTGCCAGCCGCTGAGAGTAACCGCTGGGGGTTGGGTACCATAGTTACCTTTGCCTCAGCCTGGTGCCTTAATTGCCTCCCTAAGGGGAGCCCAAGAGATGGGGTCTAGAATAACCCGGTGAAATGCAGGTGTTACGGGACCCCTCAGACACAGCACTCATGCCTCAGGCTTTGCTGGCTCCGTGGCACAAGACTGCCTGGTTCGTATTTGCTGAGTTATTCAACAAAAACGATTTCGTCCCACTGCCGGCCTATTCCACGGCAATAGCTGTCGGTCCGTCTCAGCGCCGGGGCCGGGCTCGTGGCTGGCACAGCCGTGAAGCTGAGTGTGACGCAGTGCCGGCAGAATGAAATGGCCACGCTCCATTTTGAACCGTATTAAAATGAGACGCGGAGCAGTAACTGAAATGATGGCAGATTAAAAAAAATTTTTAAAAACCCCCACAGAGGCCTGTATCCCTCTGAAAAATCAATGTAGTGGAACTGCTAAGCCTGAGAAAAGGGATCATGTTAGTGACATTAATGACCATGAAACAAAAATGGCAATAATCCCATTCCACTAAACGTAGCGTGACCATGATGTAAGACGTGTGACAGTCAGTGTTGAGCTACCTGAGCCTGAGAAGGAGCCAGAATGTACCAATGTACATTGCCAAAGAGCCACAGTAATACGTCAGCAGCCCCACATCAGCTCCTCCACCCCGCTCTCAGCGCCTTCCCCCTCCCTTCCCACACCGCCTGATCAGCTGTTTCGTGGCATGCAGGAGGCTCTGGGAGGGAGGGAGGGGGAGGAGTGAGGGCATGGCTGGCTCAGGGGAGGGGGCGGGAAGGAGTGGAGTGGGGGCAGGGCATGTGGCAGAACCAGGGGTTGAGCAGTGAGAACCCCCCCAGCACATTGGAAAGTTGGTGCCTGTAGCGCCAGCCCTGGAGTTGGTGCCTGTACAAGGAGCCGCGTATTAACTTCTGAAGAGCTGCACGTGGCTCCAGAGCCCCAGATTGGCCGCCCCGCATGATGGTCTAGAAGAGAAGACTGGGATGCGAGACCTCTGGGTTCAATGCTGACTGCTGGAAGAGAGTATGGTCTAGTAGCTAGAACTAAGAAGGCCTCTTTAATCCAGAACAAGTCACTTCCCCTCTTCAGGTTCCCAGCTGTAAACCAGATCTACATACCGACCTTCAGGAGTGTTCCACGGCCTCATTCACTGCGGGGGTTGTTTGTTTACTTGGGGATCTTCGGGTGCAAACTGCAATAGAACCAATAATCAGAATGACACTGAACGCCGGGGCTGAAAGCTGCTAGGCCAGAGCCCAGACTCACATTACTAAAGTTTCGTTCTTTCGCTCCCTTACCTGGATCTGACGATAGCCCCATTTCTAAGGACACCAGCTAGGCTCACAGATGTATTTTTGGCTAGACTCTAAAGCGCCTTTTCCCAGTTACTGTCTGTTCCAGCTCACAACTGTGGTCAAGGCCATGTCCATGAAGTGAGCAAGCCAGCCTCTAAGAGCCGATTACTGCTTCCATTATCATGCCGTTAGCTCCCCATCTCTGCTGCATTAGACGTGGGGGTTTAGATTAAGCCAATTGCATTCAGCTGCAACACAACCGTGGTCACGAACCAAGAACAAAACACAGACCTGCGCCGACACATTCAGGTAGCGGCACCCGATTTCCAGCACATACTACACACGGTAAGTGTATGATTATCGGGAAATGACCCCTTGCCACAGCAGTTTGTAGTCTAGGCCAGATTGGCAGTGAGTGCCTATTAGTACGGCTGCCCAAGACTTCCTGTTCCAACACCATGTTTTCAGTCACTTATAACGTTGCCCAATTTTACCTGTTTCAGCTGAAATGTTTCCGTGCTGGCTGGGTGTCTGCCGCCGGCTGAATCGTTTTGCAACATTCACCCCAAATGGGCCAGATGTTTCCAAGATGGAGACGAGTGAACAACACATTGTTTTGCCCACGTTAAATAAAAACCCTTTGAAACGCTCTAGTGCACCCGGGCTGTGGAGCAAGGCCGACTTCGTTGTGACTTAACAGCGCGTTGCAGCTAAACGCAGAAGATTCTGTCCGGGGCTGAACATTCTTTCCCGGTCTTTGCAGTGCCGGGTGGGTGTGGGCCTAGCCGAGGCTGGGCCCCAAAACAGAGCGGGGAACATGTCTCTGCCGTGCGCTCCGTGCTGCCCTCTGCTGGCGCCCAGCGTGTTCAGCAGAAAGCTGCCTGATTTGAACGCGGAGCCAGGCCGCGGGGCGGAATTTGACTGCGACAAGGAGCCTGGGGCGGGCTGCAGGGGGAGACTGGGAGTTTGCAGGGGTGGAGACTGGACGTGGCTGGGCAAGGAGACTGGCAGGTGGGCGTTGGGAGGAGTGTGTGTGTGTGTGTGTGTGTGTGTCTCTGTCTGTCTGTCATTAATGGCTCTTGAACGTTCCCCAGCAGCCCGTGCTTTCTCGTCAAGGCCGATACATTTCCAGCTCCTAATCAATATGGGCTCCAGGGTATTTGCTGTTGGCAGGTCCTCGACGTCTCTTATTGACCAAGTCCTTTGCGGCTCCATCCGCCGCGTGACAGATCAAAAAAAAACTTTCTGTGAGTTCCTGGAGGCGCCAGTGCTCATTTGACCAGGGCCGGCTCGGCAGATGGGAACTAAAGACAGACCCAAGTCTGACTCCAAAGCGCAGGACAAGCTGTGTCTTTATAGGCAGCGAAACCATCGCTCGGGTCTCAGACAAAAACGAGCTCCAGGCCTTAGACGGTTTCAGTTGGGAGTTAATGTGCAATGCACACAATGTCTGCTGCAGGGGGGGGGGGGGCGCTCGCTGTGCTCTTTCCTCTGGCCTAACAGTGACACCTCCTGCTGAAATCTCTGCAGCCGGCCCCGAGGAAGGCTCCCAGTCTGGTTGCTGCCCGACGGCCCGAACTTAATTTCCAAAAACGTTTTCCCTGGAAATCTTGGCTCTTTTTTTTTTTTTTTTAATGGATGTTCACAATTTCCATAGAAGGTCCAACAGAAACGGCGACATTCAGAAATGGCCGGCCTGGGCCTCCCTTGGGCCAGTCTCTTCATGACAACCGCAGGGAAGGCGCCACACGCGGGGCGGAGATGGAGTCCAAAAGGGACAATAGTGGACCAGTCTGGGCTGGCGCCACTGAACCAGGCTCTGCAAGCAAGTTGGATGCACCTTCCCGGCCGTAGCCCCTGCCTCTTTGAGCACCAGGTCCCCCCTTGAAAGTATTCCAGGGACTTGTAAAATACCAAAGGACCTGTATGAGGCCTACGGGAGTAATTCACCAGCGAGCAGGGAAGGAGCAGAGCAGGGACACAGCCCATCCCCCACCCATGCTCGCCTAGACAAAGCAATTTACTGATATCGCAGCACTAGGGCTAAATCTCATTGGCTAGCGACCCTGGCTGTTGGCAGCTTAACCCTTTCCTAGGAGTCACAAAGATCATGTCTATGCCCTTGACAGTCGGTTTCAGCTGTTGAAGCCCCCCCGGGCTTGCTCACACTGGTTACAGGACCATCCCCTAGGCGCCCCGTCGCCGCTTGTCCCGAGTCCTTTCTTGCTCTCGTTTGGATGAGGCATCCTTTTCCTCAGAACCAGCTGCTCTGGTCCAGTGCTTCTGCTAGGGGAGAGGGCAAGGGGCCCAGGCTCACCTGGCTGGCTCCAAGGGGAGACCCAGAAGCCTGCACCCGACGCGTCAGACCTGCAGCCGGGGATCCACTGCCCACTCCGGAGGTAACAGGCTGGCGCACCGGCATCCCCCACCCAATGGAAAGCCGTGGCAGCCCCTCTCCCTGCTGCGTCCCCACTCGGCCCTTTACCTTTGCACAGGCCTGGGGAGGAGGGGGAGGAGGGTGGAGGCGGCCCTGCTTCTCTGCTTTTGCTGCCCATGGGTAAATCAACCCAGATTAGCGGCCGCAGGGAGGCGCTCCAGACCCTCTTTCTGCCACCCACCACCTCCCATCGGAGCGCCTGCCAGACAAAACCAATAGCAACAGCCTCGGGGGACGCCAAAGTCTCTGGCACGTTCTTTGTCGCCCGGGCGCCTCTGGTGCTTTCCCCCTTTCAGGGTGAAAACTCTCAGGGAGCAGGGGTGAGTGTCTTTAGTGGGTTAGTTGGTCAATTTGTTTATTTCGGGGGCCTCCCTAGACCTACACAAGGAAGCGATGCTTTCTCTTAAAGAGAGCCGGTTTGTTTGCATGGGGACGCCCACGCTGGGCTTCTCTTTCGGACTCTAAATCCAGGACGTCGGGTTCCTCTCGGGGTCCCTCGCTCTCCCTGCTGCTCTGCGTTTCCTACCCCGACACCACCCGGCGCGGAAAGAGGTCGGCGATACCGGCCTCAACAATACCAGCTTACTGAGCCGTTGACATCAATCGTAAGCTCCTCGTGTCGTTCCCCCCAACCAGCTATGGGGCGGGATTGGGGGCTTAGCCACAAAATGACGCGGAACGCGGGTTATTGGATTTTCTCGGCTTTTCCGCCGTCGACATGGGACTGCAGTGACAGCTAAATAGGGCTACGGGCATCTGCAGCAGAGCCCAGAAAGCCCTCTTAGGAAAGAGCTTTGTTGGGGATGACGTCATTCGCTTTGGACTTGCCTGGGGCTCTGGCGCTATTTCCCGCACACTTAGAAGCAACTGGGCATCAAGGATGCGGCAGCACCAGCTGTGGCAGCCCTTGCACTGAGCTGTGCCTCTGAGGGATTTGGGGGAGGGGGGCTGACAGGGCGGGAAGTTCAGAGATTTTCCAGAGACGTAGCAGGGGCTGTGGGACAGGATCTCAGGAGTCCTGGGCCCTGTGTCTGGCTCTCACCCAGGCCTGTTGGTTGACATTGGGCAAGTCATTTCCCGTCTTTTCTCCGCTGTTTCTCTCATCCGTAAAATAAAGATCATGCCGCCGCCTGCCTCTGCGAAACACGTCGCGATCGATAGCTGGACACAGCCAGGCGGCCGCTAAGCATTAATAAACCATGGCTTCTGTCGCGACGTACCTCAAATCGAGACTGGGACCGAGTGGCACTTCAGACTAAACAGCCCTCCCTTGGGGTACTTTGGAGGCGCATCCGTCCCTTTCCTTAGCCTCATGCACAGTGGCCACGCAGCTGTCGGCCTGGCCCTCGGGCCCGGATCTGGCCACCTGCTCCCACTGAAATGTCAAACATGCCAAATTCTTCAGCTGGTCAAAAAAAGTCCGTTTGACAGAGGAATCTGCCTAGCTTGGGGGGCGTCACCCCAGCAATCGCTTCTGGGCCAGGCCTGGCAGATTGCAGGCCCAGCTTTATAGATTAGGAATGATGAACGCCTGACGTTTTGTAATATTAATGATTCCAGGCCATCTGTGGAGTTGGCAGCCAGCGACAAGTTGCTTAGTCCAATTTATTAAACATTATTTTTGCGGCAGGCAGCTGGAAGAAAAATACTGATGGGTGCTCCTAGTTCACTGAGAGAGTGTTTAACTAACAACACAATAACTGAAAGTCAATGTACTAGGATTACAGTGTTGCCCCCCCCGGCTCTCCCCGCGAGCCCTTTTGTGCTCGGTGCTGCACAGACCAATAGAAGGAGGGCGGCCCATTCCTGGAGCGCTCACGGTCTAAATAGAAAAGGCAGACAAAGGGAGGGAGACCTGAGATTTTTGCACTGGGGGATCTGAGGGCCAGATTAAGTGACTTGCCCATAGTCATAGGGCCCAGGTGTTCCTGGCAGAGCTGGGAAATGTCCCCAGATCACCTGAGTCCCAGCCCAGTGCCTTCATATGAGCATCCGTCACTCACTGTCCAATGTTAAAGCATCGATTTTGAAGTTCCCACGCCGTCCAGATGCAAGGGTCCTTTCTCCATTTCATCTTCCGAGCCCCGCCTTGCTAACTATCCTCATATTGCACCTGGGGAGGACAGCGGCGCCTGCAGAATGGCACGACTGCACCTGTCCAGTGCTTGAATTGGCTCATTCATTGGTCCAATGGATGACCACATGCAATAGGAATATGATGTTCCTTCTGCTGAAGCATTGGGCGTGCTTGGAGGTGAATATATGGACACGGCAATCTTGATATTGCCAATGTGTTTAGCGACTTCTTACCTAGATGCCATCTCAACCCCCAGCTAGCGGCCCAGATTTTTCATGTCACATGTTGCAGTAACTCATTGGGGCTACTTAGAATGTTCCAGCCCATCTGACGTTCTTCCACTTCAACCATGATGGGGCCGGAAAACGCCAGCGCCCTCTGACAGTTCGCTCCATCTGGAAACTAGGAAACGACCTCCACCATGCAGGACCCGTGAAGAGTGTTGGATTCGGTGGAAACCAACTGCGCTACTGCTGCACTCACAAGCCTATCGCGCCTATTCAATAGCCACCAAAACAGACCCAACCAAAGACAGAACAAGCTCATTACACTGCAGCCCTTGGAAGCATTGAAATATGGCGCTTCTAGACGACGACATCTATTATGCTCCAACCCATTTACTGCTCTAGCCGCTGATCTACTCACTTTCCTTAATGATGGAGTCATTTGTGTTGTGGCTTTGATCTAATGCCAGCTCTGACCCTTCTCTCAGGGAAGTCCCCAGTGTTTTTGCCATTAACATGGGTGGCTGCAGGATCAGGGCTGTAAACTGTAAGGGCCGAATTTCCAAAGACCTCCACTGTTTGGAGCCCAAAGAGGCCGGCAGGGACACAGGTACAGGCTGTAGAACGCTGATCACATTTTCATTCACCGACTTCTGTCTTGTTTTACAATCTCCCCGCTATGTTTGGGGGACATGGCTGAGGGGGAGGTAATACCCGCTTGCATGCCGGCTGCTGGCTGCAGCGTTCTCTGTCGTTGTAAATCCTCTCCTACGCTCAAGGAGCTGAAGACCCTTGAGGCCAGCAAGGTGAAGCGGCCTGTTAACACAGCGTGCCATGTGAGAACAATGGAATCTCAGCAGAAATGAGCCCCCTCCCCTCCCCCCAGCTCCCCACAAAAACCCCACGGAGCAAGCACAGCCTCATTCGGCAGAGGTCACCGAAAGCATTGCTGGTGCCCTCAGGAAGGGTGGCTAATTAGGACTCTCTTGTGAATGGTGTGTTAGCTCATTTAACTTCCTGGTGCATGCTGGGAAGGGATAATCTCATTTAGCGGGTTAATTAGGGTCCTTTGTAGAAATAGTTTATCAGTGCCTTGTCCTATCCTGCTCAGCAGAGACAGTTTAAAGGGATAGCACTGAAGGGCAGGACTGCAGGAAAAGCCAAAGCGACCTTCAGTGTCGACTCTATAGGGCCCCACATCTTGCTCTTATTTTGATTGGGTAGTTGGCTGCCCCTTGAAAGGTTTAGCACAGGGGTGGCCGACCTCAGCCTGAGGAGCCAGAATTTACCAATGCACATTGCCAAAGACCCACAGTAACATGTCAGCAGCCCCCCCATCAGCGCCCTTCTCCCTCCTCCCCCAGTGCCTCCCACCCACCAGCAGCCCCACCGATCAGCACCTTCCCCTCCCTCCCTGCACCTCCTAATGAGCTGTTTCATGGCGTGCAGGAGGCTCTGGTGGGGTGGGGAGGAGCGAGGGCATGGCCGGCTCAGGGGAGGGGGTGGAGGAGGAGCAGGGCCTGTGGCAGAGCCAGGGGTTGAGCAGTGAGCACCCCCCCCCCCCCGCCCCCCGGCACATTGGAAAGTTGGTGCCTGTAGCTCCAGCCCTGGAGTCGGTGCCTGTACAAGGAGCCGCATGTTAACCTCTGAAGAGCCGCACGTGGCTCTGGAGCCCAGGTTGGCCACCCATGTTTTAAAGTATGAACAGGCCCAGATTTCCAAAGCTGGCGGGGGGAGGGGGGGGAGTTGATACCTAATCCATATTCCAGTGAATAGGAATTTGTTGCCCAGAAGCAGGTTACTTTGCACAACTCAGCCTTAATCTCAAAACTGAAGATCTCAAACCATGCACTAGTAATTAATATCAGTATAGCAGCAGGGTTGAAAGATCCTGTTGGGGCTTCGCCCCCCCCCCCCCCCATTGCGTCAGGTGCTGTACATACACACAAACCTTGCCCCAAAAGCTCCTGCTCTGGCTGCTCTAATTAGACACACAAAGCAAAGAGTGAAAGTAAACAATAAGTGGGGCTGGGGAAGTGAGGATGAGGGCAACGGTAGTAAAAAGAACATGATTACGTGTTTCTGTCAGCATGATGCATAGATTTCTCCCACACTTGTAATCAGACTGTAGCACTCACAGTCACAGGAAGTAACTGAGACCAAAAACTTTGCCTGATTCCAAGAGGGACTGGACATTTAAATGGATAAAAAGCTGATCCAGCATTTCAATAGTTGCTACTACAATTTTTGGGGGGAAGGGATATGAAACCTCGTGTTTCACATTTAAGATCATCTCTAATATTGGGGTTTTGAAGAGACCGTCGAAGGAAGCAGATTAGCTCACGTCTGCCTACTGCAGGGTTTATTGCACCCACCTCTGAAGTATATGATGCTGGCCACTGTCCAAGACAGGATACTGGACTACATGGGCTCAAGATGAGCTCGTTTGGCAGTATCTGTGCATAACTAGATGGTTCTGACATTCCTGTGTTCGTTGATAAGCTCCTCCTTCCTTCCTCTATTTTGTAAATGTAAAAAAAATTCAGCTGCTGCCAACGGCTGCTCAACCCCATCCTCAGGATTCAATCTAGAATTAAAATCTACAAGTGGATCATTTAGAAGCTGGATAATATCAAAGAGCATTGACCAGGCAAGATTAGCAGCACGGACTGGTGAAATCATTTTCCTAATGGGGCTAAAATGAGCTGCAAATAAGCAGCCACAGCTAGTATGTGAAAAACATGGTGCAAAATACATGGTGCACAGCAGATATTTTCGCCTTGACCCTTCGGAAGGCCTACAGAGGACCTGCCATGCTGGCACTGGCGCAGGAGTTCAACTCCTGGTAATCAACATCTCCACCCTCCTCAAGCCAAGGGAATACATTGCTAGGATTAGATATTATTTTATTAGCAACCTCAACTCAGGTCCCAGAGCCTCACAATGACTCTACCTGAAAGACAACTGAAGAATCTGGTGAAGTATCTTCCTTTTTAATCGCTCACTGCAAGCTGGCTTGAAACTGCTAAAAAAAGAGGAGCAACAGCAGGTGACAAAGGGACGGTCTTAAGCAGGAGGGAGCAGTCCATTGCTACAGCGGTCAACAAGCGTGGAGATTATTGAGTCTTACGGGATCAGGCCCAGGTTGTAACCGACGTGCGTGATGGACGACGCACAGCCAAGGTTGTTGCTGGAGAAGGAGAAGTTACACAAAGTGTTAGGATCTTACCTTCCAGCTCTGGACAAGACCCGATTTCAATCATGGGATAGCTACAGCTGTGCAAACCCTTAGGGTAGGCAGACAAAGCCATAATTTCAACCGCCCCATTCCAAGCAGTAGTCAACACTCCTGTTGGAAATGGGGCTTTGCGTAGCTGTACGTGTAGTTTGCAGGTGATTATCACAGGGCCTAGAATTGGGGCTAATTCCATGTGAAGACAAAGCTTTAGCCTCCTAGCACCTGTTTGCCAAGCTGCAAAAGGGATAGAATAGAGATCATGCAGTCCAGGGCACATGTCTTCTGTACCTGCCTTGGACACGGATCTGCGGAGACATCTTGGGCGGACCCCTTCCTCTGTGCTTTAATTACCTACTCCAGGGTCCTGTGTGTGTCTTGTAATAACTTTAGGGTAGGAATTGTGTTTTACTAAACCTACTCCACAGCACCTAGACCAACAGTGCTCTGCTACTAAAAAAAAGAATCCCTGACTCTTCTATGGTGCTGCTCATCAATAGAACTCCAAGGGCTTTGCAAAAGGTGGTCAGCAGCAGTATCCCCCTTTTACAGATGCAAATACCACCTCATTTTTGGTTGGGGGGGTATAAGGATCAATTCATGCTTGTAAAGTGCTAAAAGATCCTCGAATGAAAGGTACTGTATAAATGCAAAGCAGTAATTATCCAAATGGAATTTTGCTTCTTTCACAATCCAGCTCCTAATCCCAACATCAAATAGCATCAACATCTGTTAATAGGCTGAAGGATACACACTATACCGGTAGTAGGCAAACTTTGTTTTCCCCAAACCCATTTTCAGAAAGTTGAAGACCACAATTGCTACAGCTAATCACAATCTCCTGTTACGTTTTGTTCCCCAGTTATCATCCCACCTGGACACCAAAAAAGTAGCTGTAAATAATCTTAAATCTGATTTGATTGAGGTCAAGAAGCTATTCTCTAAGGTTGTATTTAAGGCTGTCTGCTCATGACCTTTCTAATTCTTTGGAACAGTGCACAACTCATTCCTCTGCTGAAGGCATCGTCTTATATGACAGTATTTCCCTGTCTGAATTACAATTTAAAATTACAATTAGCTTTTAATCTAGCTCTGGATGACATAACTAAGAACAGGCTTCTTCTGCATACCGCAAAAAAGCCAAGCTGAGGTTTCTTGAACCTGATGCAAGAATCTTCCTGAATTTGTAATGAAACCTGTCACATGTAATATTAAAGATAGGAGCTGTCAAGTCTTCAGAAATGTTTTGTTCTTCAACTCAAACTTTCATTCGCTCTTCCTCATACTGGCCTGTGAGCAGAGGATTTCTCAGCACCACACACATAGATGATCCTAGGAGACAAGTCTGCTGAACTTTTGATCTTCAGGTTTTATTTACTGCAAAATATAAATTGAATTGCCTCCAAAGAGTGATAGGATACAATGTAAAGACTACTAATGGTACTGAAGCTGTTTGACAATGGAGTTGGGAATAATCCCTATCAGGGAGTAGGAACAGATGTTCAGATTGTAATTTAGTATTGATTCTTCTGTCAGGCACAGCACAGGTCAGATTTAAACACTGCAAAATTTAGGGAATATTACTTAAGAATTGACAGGCAGGTCAGATGTCATGAGAAGACTAGAGACACAAGGGGATCTCTTGCATGCCTCCAAGCCATGTAAAGCCATCAGCAAGCCATTGAAGGCCATCAGCAAGCCATTAAAGACAATGAACTTGCCATGTAAGGCAAATGACATGAGGTGTTGTTTTATAAAAGCGGAAGTAGCTTTGCAGTTTCTCTCTAACAACTCACACAGCAAATAATCAGTGAAAATGCTTGTGGACGGAGCTGTGTGTCTGAAATAGACAGCCTGTCAGTTTTCGCTAAGGAAAACTAACTGACAGCCAGATCTTGTCTCCCTGTGAACAACTTCCCAGTTCCCCCTCACCCCTCCCCCCCACTTTGCAAAGCACGTTGCACCCAGCTGAATGCTGGGATACCTGCCCTATCCCGCAACTGCTACTGCCGCCAGAAGTGTGACAAATGTATCCATTATTTTGCGCTACAAGGTTTCAATTTGTACAGTCTCTAGCGTGATACCTATTGCGCTACATTGGGAAGCGCTACAAATAAACGCGCTATAATCTTCAGTCTAACCATACCCAAGGTGGGTGAAGCAATATCTTTTACTGGGCCAACTTTGGTTGGTGAGAGAAGCAAGCTTTCAAGCTTACACAAAGCTCTGCAACAGGTTCGGAAACTTACTCAGGGGGTCCCAGCTAAATACAAGGAGAAAGATTGTTTAGCACAAGTAGTTAACACATTTCAAGGGACCATTCAAGGTGCAGTGGCTTGTTAACACTGCATAATTCCTAAATATTTACATTTATTGAAGATTGCCCCCTACCCCACCCCCATCATACTGGATGGGGAGAAATAATATATTATTATTACACATTTCCAAAGCTCCCAAAACCCCAGTACCAGAGTGCTCAGTAATAATACTTTCTACTTGGACTGTGCTTTCCATCAGAGGATCGGCTCAGTTTTACTCAGGTTTAGTAAGTTTATCCTTACTGGCTAGGTAGAGTATGGAAGTACTATCCTGTTACTGATGAGGAAATGGAGGCACAGGTGGTTTGTGTGATTTCACACGGTAACACAGAAGTTATGAGGCAAAGGCAGGAATGGAACCCTGGTTTCGGACATTCAGTCTTGTGCTACAGTCACAAGACCATCCTTCTGCCTTGTCACAGACTAGCCACTGGTTAGTCATTCATTCAGAAGGCCGCGGCAATGGAATTCTGAAACGTGGTTCTTGAATTGCTAAGGTTACATGGCCCCACCACCAGCTCCAGATGCAAATACCTGGTGCCACTTCCTTGAATCTCTCTATTAGAACTGAGCCGATTTTCAGATGAAATTTGACTTTGCATGCAGACACATTTGCATTTTGTGGGCAGTACGACCTGTATAATAGTGTCTGTTAAAGGAACATCCCAGTTTAGATAACTAGGAAATTTGGATCAAAGAAATACCAGCAAAAAAAAACCCTAAGCACCATTTTTGATTATACAGAACATTTTAACATCTGAAATGATACTCTTCTTATCTTGACTACACACGCATTAAATCTGATTGGTTTTCAACCTGACATTCCACACTGACCACCGGACTGAAGACTGTGAGGTTACGTTGTTGCTAGTCTCACAGGAAGGCTGGGAAGAGGTTTTCAACTTCTGTTGATTATCCAAATTTGGATAAACAGCTATAAAACATTGGTCTTCAGAGAAAGCCAGTTCTTCCTACACATCAGATGATGCATTATTTATAGCATAATCCTCTCTGTAGAACGTGGCTAATCCTCTCTACAATTCAAGAGGAGATAAATAATGAACAGGCATGTCATTTACTCATTCAAATTCAAGGATTCCCCTAGTTCTCCTATTAATGATTTATTTAGTCCCAATGCGTCTCAGCAAACGCACACATCCTTGAGTCATCCTTCCCTTCTAACATTCTAATCTCTTCTGCAGCCTGTCAATGGAATTGTACCCGTACCCCAAGCATTATTTTGTTTGAGATGTGGAGCTGGATTGCTTGGTTTCGGGAGTGCAAAGGCACCAACCAGAGGCTATAGAGGTTGATGGGATAACCGTGCCCTTAGAGAGACAGTGAGGAAAGCAACCAGAAGACTACGAACTGTTGTGATGGGTAAATCCCCCGGTGTTACCAGGAGCAAAGCCCCCTCTCCCTTCTTGTTGAACATGGACTTGTTCAGTGATGGATGGCCCAGGGGTCTTACATTTCAGGGGGATTCAACTTGAGGAAGGTAGGGTAGTGGGGTTTGACAGGGTTCCTTTAAGTGAGGGACATACTTCTGAGCCTCATTTAGAAAAAAATCTACTATTTTACATCTCTGATGTCAGGATATAATTCTCACTTCGCTAAGGGGCGAAAGAGAGTTAAATAGTCAAATGCAAAGGCTACACGGGACGCATATGGATCTGCGGGAGGGGAAATTTAAATAGCCTCTGCTTCTAATAAGTGAACAGGCAACAAATTAGAAATGAAGTACACTTGGAAAGATTAGATTTTTATCAGTAAAGGTCAATTTCATCGCACACACACAAACCCATGAAAAACATTTCTGTCAATAATCAAAATTGACAGATAGGCAAAGCAAGAAGTGCTGCTTGACAGCTCAGAGCTGGATTCACCGGTACTCAGTTTGTATATTTAGACATGTTACGCAGACAAGGTGTGTTTTAACTCTTTGAATTTCAACATATGGTCTCATTGTCTGGCTCACCCCACATAATTTCCTAAAACTGTGAACATTTAAATAAATATAAATGTTTAAAAGAAATGATACCCAGTGAAAGACTAAAAAATAAAATTCTGTCCAGCCTATTACTAAGCATCTACCATAATTTTATTAGAACTAAATGGAGGCACAACAGACGAGAGTACTACAATAGTTACGATTTATTTAACATCTTATACAAGGGGTTTCGATACATTCTTTTTTTAAAAAAAAAAAAGATAAAACTTCAGCAAAAGTGTTTTTGTAAAGAAAATAATTCAGCTGAACTTGGCACAAATAAGCAGTAAAAGCCATTATAAGCCTTAAATGTGCAAAATAATATATATATGGACGTCAGCATTTCTTCCCCTTCACTCCCAACATTGAAAGATGTCAAGGGGATTGTAGTCAGACTGTACTTTGTAATGAATTACATTTCTCTAGTTCTACATCCAGTTTTAAAGTCAACTGTTAAAGTACAATTATGATATCAACTCAAGTAACCCAGAGGTGTTAGCACCTGTCAAATAGCAATCAACTGCAATACATCATAAAACAGAGCTCAGTCCGACAAAGTTAAAATTTCTCTTTACAAACTATTAATTTACAGCATTAGAACCATTTCTAGTTTTTGTATGAGCACTTGGGATTGTAGAAATCCATGAAAATGGAGAGTGGAGGTACTAATCTAAAAGAAGTGGTTCATATACATAATTAATGCCACATACTAGAGGGATTCCAAAGAGCGCACACTATCATCATGAACTTTTGCAGGACCCCCCATGAATTAACCGTTTCCCTTATCCAGAAGTTGTCTGCTCCCTTGGCAAGTCCTCAGCTACTGACATCACAGATCAGTGATCATGTATGATGGTAGAGAACGTGTCTATTGCTCTCTTTGCACTTCCGTATAGTAAGCAGCCCTGTAAGCATGTTAAGTTATATTCCATAAACGGCAGATTGCAGAGAACTGCTAGAACATGCACCTGCAAGAAAGAAGTGTTAAGCACACTTCGGCTTAAACACCTCCTCCAGTCAACACCGAAATCTAGAGTTGGATGGTTTTTAAAAATTGGTTTGTAAATCAGCTCGTAGACTGAATATTTTTACTGAGGGAGAATAACAAAAGGCAACCAATTGGGAGGTGTGCCACAGCAAGTGAGAAAATTCTTGAGACCCTCTAAGAGCATTATATTTTTTCCAAAACAGCTATGAACTTGGCAACTTCATGATCAGCCGTGGTGCCGAGAGGCAGCTTCTGTAATCCCTGCACAGAGAAAAGGTAGTTAGAAGGTTTATTTTTTAAAAAAAATTCTATAAAAAGAGGCGCTCGCTTACTAAAGACATCTCCCATGGAGGAATAGATAGCCAGCCTTACATCTCCCCAAAATACCTCCCTTCCAGAATCCCTGACTACCTCCCTTTGTGCCCTCCTCTCACACCTGTGTCTTCTTCTACCTGGTCCCATAGACATGAAACCCTCCTCTCCCCACAGTCCATGTTGCCTGTACTCTTTCCTCGGGATTACTTCTTCCTAAAGACCTACAAAATCTGAACTCCCTGGAGAGATGTGGTCAACTAGATGGAACTAGACTTTCCCTACACGAAACAAACCCTAACCCTAACCTTTTTGAAATCTCCCCCCTTCCCCCCCAAAAAAAAGGTGTGTGGGGGGAAGAACCATAATTAACAAGACAGGTACTAAACTTCATAATTCAGTTTGCTTTCTGTTCCTTTCTAGTTTGCTTTGAGGAGACTGTCTGTTTAGACTGTTAGTGCCCTCAGACAAAGGCTATGTTTTAAACTCAACATGCTTCATGCTGTAGACAGATGGCACTATGTAAATTAACACCACTGTCTTCGTTCAGCAGAGGAGAAAACAGTCCATCTACCCTGGTATGTAATGCTATTCTGACCAAGCAGCAGGAAATGCAACATATTGCAACCCCGCAGCCCACGGAAAATCACCACCATGGCAATTCTCTCAGCATTAGAACCAACAATCATAAATCCAATCCACGGAAAGAAAGATCGACAAGAAACCTTCTAAGGTTTCCAAGATTTATTAAGACCCACAAATTCCTTTGTATTGTTGCTAGCTTCGACCTAAGTATTTTATTTCTTCCATTTGTTTACAGGGAATTTAACATGCGGCAACAAATATAACATTTGAGAATCACTGCTGGGGTCATCAATCCGAGGTACAAAGACACTTACTGTGTTCAGAAAGTTGCGAAGATGTTTCGCCCATGGACACCTGAAAAAAAAAAAAGAAGATTCTTAATCCACTTTCCACATATGGACAGCGTCCTCCTTCCCCATTTCAGATACTTCATAATTAAGGAGAGTTACCCTGTGAGTGTGACATTCCCAATACTTCGTTATACCTGCTAGTCAAATGCTCAGACTTAATGTCCCAAATGTGGGAGAGGTCACCATTGAAGTTACCTGTACATCGGAGTACAACTTTGAACCTGAACACATGTTGAGACACATTAAGTAAGAGCTAAATAAACTGCCCTGCCAGCTGACAGAATCCAAGAAATATAGCAAGCTTGACAAAAAAGGATGAATCCAGACCTCCTCTTTGCAGACATCTACATCAGGCTCATGTAAGCCAGTGATTAGTCATCCCATTCCTTTTATCATGTACAGTGGAGACAAAGCAAATAAGAAGCTCTTTAAGAAGCTGCTAACTTAAGTGCCCCTGATTTCCTCTCAGAACAAGATTACAGGAAGTGCAATTGGAACGTTATGCTACAGCCGTCTGCTACATGTTTTGCCTGTGAATTAAAAATCTGGAGCAGGCAACCTCTGTACCTTCAGATGCACAAACATTTAGCTACATTGTTTTAGGATTATTCAATTCTTAATGCCTAGTATGCCAGGGAAAAGAAGAGCCCACATTCTAAAACTCTGAATGCTTTACCGGCAGATCTTGAAATAAAATATTGCAAACATACTAAACAAGGGTTATGCTTACCTGTGAAACCACTTTCTCTCCGTAACACATCTAATGCATTTATAGCAATAACTGCATTCTAAAAGTACTGGTACGATTATTTTAGAAACCCTTCCTCCCACATCTAGTCACAGAGCAGATGATTGTCTCCACATTTTATACACAACTTGAGGTTCTACCTAGTTTGCCTAAAATGGGACAGACCAGTCACTGGTACATCTTTAGTTCCCACTAGAAGGACCTCTATATAAGGATGCCAGACACCACACCCAATTCACATGGCTGAGCTGTTTGAATGAAGTGAATCTTGCATTTTGTGCTCTTTAGTTTCTGTGGGCCACACTTCCTTAGAAGGGTGCAGGGTCTTGCTTTTGCGTTTCACTGAAACACGCAAAACCCCCTGATGGAGCTCCATAAACTGGAATTGCTGCTGCTATTAGTGACTATCACTGTTCATTAAAATGACCAGATGGCCTTCCAGGGTCCCTTGCTCCATGGAAACTGCCACAGGCCAGAGACCCCATGTCTTCTGCACTTCTGGGCCAACTGGCTCCTCAGGCTGCCTGACCCCCATAGCCTGGGAAGCCAGCTTCCCTGAGTGTGTCAGGCAGCACAGGAAACCAGCTGGCCCAGGAACCTGGCAGTCCTGGGTCCCTGGCCCAGGGGCAATTGCCAGGAGGAAATGGCACTGGAGCCACAGAGGCTGGAAGCTGCTGACTGAAATTGACGTGATTTTTGTCGGTTTCCCTGCTGGATAGCAGCTATGCTTATTGCCTTTCAAAACATTTGCATTTCTCATACTACCAATAAGTCAGAGTTTCCAAGTTTTGATCATTTAAAAAATGTTTCTATTTACTTCCCATGAGGTTGTACAGTGCCTTGGACTTGAGACCAAAGATATTAACCTTATGCTGAAAACTTTATACAAGTGTTATACAAAAGAGCGCTATGCTATTTGGGGAACAAGTTTCAAGAAAGATCCTGTGTTCTGTTAACCAAACATTTGTGCAGTATTAAGCCTTCTTCGGAACCCAGTAACATGATTAATAAGCTTTTCCTAAATGTATTTATCTGACTTCTGCAGAGGATGAGTGTGTTGTCTACTAGTGGAAGGAACACCCACCTGTTTTCCCAAGGCAAATAGAAAACTAGTGAATATTATCCTGGTCATTGGTCATGTTCCTAAAAACACACTACAGACTTCTTTGATAACAGATGCCAGTGGGAATGCAAAGACAGAGGGGTCCCATCAGGTAGCAGGGTTTATCACTGAAACAACTGACAACAGAACAGTTTTAAACCCACTAAAATTTTGAATCTCATTACTGGCTGTAACAGCAAGGATAAAATTGTGCAAAAAAATCCATAACAAGACTGTGTGAATGTTACTGGAACCACAAACAACTCATCAGTGTAGTCTGCATTGCCATAGTCAGCTTGGTATTTGATTCCAAATATTCACACTTACATATGCAGGTTCTCGCTAATTATATGGATGATGAAGATGCCAATGGACTGCATCTTTCTATTTCTGCAAGTCAGGTACAGGCAGAGCAGTTCGCCCACATATTGAGGACCAAGTTTATTCCACCTGAACAATAAAAGAAAATTGGAGTAGCAGGTGAGGACACTTGTATCTAGTTCTAAAAATGCACGTGGCAGCAGATATAATTTGCTTAGCTTGTTTTGTAGACCATTTCCTCTCTTCCCACAGAGTCTTTGATCGAAGACATCTCACCACGGAAAGAGGAGTCTATTGAATAATGCAGCTCAACTGCAGAGCCAGCGTAACTTACATGAGCGACAAAGAGTCTTGTAGCACCTTATAGACGAACAGATAACTAATAAGGTGCTACAAGACTCTTTGTCGCTTTTGCAGATCCAGACTAACACGGCTACCCCTCTGATAACTTACATGGTGTTCCTGCCTGACTCTCATACAGCTACTAGTTGGAGTACATTCTCCCCAGTCTTAAACTACGTCCCCATGATGGAGAACCACTTTGAATGTGAAACCTTCACCCCCATATACACTAGAAGAACCCATATCCTGTATGAGAAGTCACTTGGCAATGCTTTAGTAGAGCTCTGTGCAAATACAAAATGTACATCTGCAGATCGCTGCAGAGTTGAAGGGTTCCAACAACGAATGAGCGAGATCAACAGGGCCATGACCAGCGACCAGGAACAGGAACCGCAGTGGCAAACATAGCAGCACGTCAGGCCGCCACTTGCAGGAAGAGACTCCTGTGTGGCAGTGAGAGAGCACATACTAGTGTGACCAGTGACAGCTGCCGGTGAGTCTGGGGGAGGGGGCAGTACAGCCAAGCTGGAGAAGCTGCCCAGGTTGGTTGCTGGCTCCTATGAGCGGCGGCCCAACATGCTGCAACTTTCACCGCTGCGGGTCCTGGCCCAGTTACTAGCCCTGCCGGTCTCGCTTGCTGTTGCTAGAGCCCTGCAACTCAGTGGATATAAATTTTGTATCTGCGCAGGGCTCTACTCTTTAGGGTATCTTTAAATAAAAGAGGCTTGGCCATGTCATACCGACAATTACTGGTTGTCTATAATGCACCCCGCACCAACATACATGTTACATCTCTGGGGGAAGGAGGTGGGGAACCCCACAGCCTTGGCATTTAACTTCTTCCACAGATAAACCATCAGACCCCAGCAAAATGTTTACTCACAGTTGCAACAGTGATGTCTTCTGAAAATTCAGATCTCTCAGAAGCAAGTTAATAGTGCCATGGAGAATGTATTCTTCACAGGAAAGGACATTTAATAATAGCCTCAGAGCCCATAAATTATTCTAGTAGATAAAGAGAGAAATAAGCCCGTGACAAGGAATTCTATGCTACAGTGCTTCATTTTATTGGAAATCCCTGAAAAATAAATAACTGATAAAGTTTAAATATAAAGAAAACTAAATATAAAACTTGACAAAACATGCATAAAATTCAACATGCTCTTAATTGCATTTTAAGCATCAGTTTGTTTTAATTTACTAGAATTGAAGATTCCTAGGACTTACCCCGAAAGCTAGTGTTATTTCGAGAAAGGAACTCAAGTATGGAAGGTCGTTTAGAAGCATCTGCTGCACTGCTTGCACTGTGAGGATAAGACTAGCCTCAAGCTGTAACTGAAAGAATTAGAAAAGATGTTAAGAAATATTTAAGACCTGATTCTCCGTGGCCTTGTACCTTGTGTTGTCATTTATAGCTGTTCACATCAGGTGCAAATTGCTGCCACTCTGATCTAGTATTGTTTTACACAGACTTTGCTCAGGGGTCAATGATAACATATTGTGCAAGGCACGGGAACTATGTTTGCACTTCTGGGGCACCTTTTACCAAAGGTTCTCAAACTGCCTTACAAACATTAAGGTTCACAACATCACTGTTAAGTAGGACAAGTATTGTTACGTGGACCAAGAAAATCCTGACATTTGACTTACACAATTAGGAACGAAGTTAAACATGATTTCCTCAGAGGCAATAAAAGGAGCAGTGTTAATCAGTTTGCTTAGGTAAATGAACATATTCTAATTACAGATTAACTTTCATCATGTTCACACTGAACCAATCAGGTACCATCTACAATTCTCTATTGTCTGATTATTAAGTTCTGGACAGACGGGTTTTCCAACTAGAGTAGATTTTACTTATTACCAACCCATCAGTTGCCATCAAAAAGTTGCCTTATCCAATGGCAGCCACTAGAGTGGAAGGCAGGTTTGTGGGGCAGCAGCCAGGGAAGGAAGCGCTGGGATGTAACATTCCTGGCTGCAGCCCTGCCAGCTTGCCTGCCACTAGGGCCTTTCTTCCAAAGGGAAGTTCTCAATAAGTGGCATGTCTGTTGCCAATATCCAAATGCCATTCAAGTCAATGGGATTGGATTGGTTCCCAGGCAAATGTTGCTATGAACCAGAAGTTAAAATCAGGGTTGCTATTAAACTTCAGCCACTGTATCTAACTTCAGATGAGCAAGTTTGAAGACAGCCCATTCTGCTTCAATTCATGGTCAAAATGGAGAGATTCCCAGATTTTTTTTTGACAAAAATTCCTAGTGGGTATGAAATAGCAGATGTGGACTTCTGCTGAAGCAAACACTTGCTGATTCTCAGTATAAAGGGTTGTTTTCACTTCGATTCAAGCCACACTTACCTCTCTGGTTCACTAATCCTAATACAGAAATTGAAGTCTGTTTATCCTCATTTTATAGATGGGTTAAATTGGGTGGAGAGAGGCGATAGTTGTCCAAGATCACAGAGTGGCAGGAATAGATCCTGGGAGTCTTGGCTCTCAGTCCTCTGCTCTAACCACTAGACTGTGCCACTTCCTAAAGATTCGCATCTTATCTCAAAAGCATTTAATACAGTTGAATTGAAAGACAGCTATTTTCAAATCTAATAGTGCAATCAAAAGTCCACTAATAAAAACAGTCACCTCCCTCATTAACAATTACATACTCACAGGACCAGAAAAAACATTTGACGGCAGAGAAACATTGACTTTTGTCTTCAGTTCATTCAGAAGACTGGAAGATACAGACACCACCATCTGCAACAGGAAGTTATGACAGTTACAAGCAGAACAAGAAGGAGCCCAAGTATTCAACAAACGTCAAACCGTGTCCAAAATATAATGCTTTGGCATAGGGTGTTTTAATGTTTTCAGTCCGATTTCTACTCACTATGAGGTTGGTTATTATATCTATATGGAATGCTGTAATTGTATGGCCCATCCTCAGCAGTCCCTTTATGTACTTGTAAATTACAAGAACTGTGCTTTAGGTTTACTGTGCTTAGAAATTATAATATTATACAAATATTGACCGTGTGTGTTAGTCCTAAAACACCTCTTTTAACAGAGAAGACTAAATCCTTCCCTCTTGGTTTTATAATTATCCAATGCACTTCGCAGCTAAAAGATCTGGAATCAGCACCAAGTGTTCAGCAGCAAGAACAGCTAAATGCCATAGTGAATTGTTATCGCCATATTGGTCAGGATATTAGAGAGACAAGGTGCATGAGGTAATAGCTTTTATTGGATCAACTTCTGTTGGTGAGAAAGCTTTTGAGCTTACACAGAGCTGCTCTTCAGATCTGTGTAAGCTTGAAAGCATGCCCCTCTCGCCAACATAAACTGGGCCAATAGAAGATATTACATCAACCACCTTGTCTCTCTAGTGGTGCATTAACTAACTCCTATGCAGTTACCAGATGGGACACAAATAGCGTATTGGACTAAGGCCAAAACACATTAGTATTTCCAAATGAAAAGGTTAAGACTTGGCATGCAAGATGTTATTTCGGCATGCACCAAATGAAACTGATGGTGTTATACAACATGGATCCATTCCCAAGACTCCAAAATGAGTTAATCCCCAAACTGAAGAACATAATTAAACACAAGGCAAAAGCTTCTCCATCACAAAGTAGCGTCAGTTACCTCTTGGAAATCGGGTGGTGGTTCTTTCAATGAGATAGCATGTAGATGCATATTTTTGTCCAAAACAGTGCTACTACCCAAAACCATGATGAGGGAGCTCCAGCATTTTGGCTGAAACACAGTAAAAACTTTCAATTTACAAAACCACAGGCTTTTGTGAAGTTTGCTGAATCAGTCTTAAGATCTAAAGAAAGACTGAACAGGTAAAGATTATATTTTCAAGTAAAGACAAAAGTACATAATATTTGGGATAAAAAAGGTCTCTGGCATAGTACACACCACAGAATCAACATTTTCTGCTTTATGTACCACAACAGAGGGGTTCCTTCCTGCATGACTAGTGCGGACAGTGAAATGGTAATATCTGGCTTCTCAACAAGAAGTCACTATGATAGGAGGAGCACAGATATTTGCAACAGTGTGTCCAAGCTACTACTGTCAGTCACTGTGCTGACCACACTCGAGTTATACATTGGGGAAGAGGCTTGTCTTTTCCCCTTAGGTTATACAAACCGTATCCCCATTGTGCCTCACCTGAGGCAAAGGTCACCCCCATCCCCTCCACCCATCACATTACAACACAAGGCTTCAAGGGTAGACCTTCAGCAGGTGCAATAGCCAAAGCTTCATTGAAGTCAATGTCATGGACTATACAATGAACTTCTACCAGCTGATGATCTGCCCAGAGATTGCTTAGTGTATTAAAAAAAATAAATACATTCAACCATGGTAAGTTCTATTTCTGGGGTTCTCAAAGTGGGGGTTGTGACCCCTTGAGGGGTCGCGGGCCACTTTTGTGGGGGTCGCAAGCCCCTACCCCAACTACTCCCTGCTGTGGGATCCCCGGGGGCCGGCCGCCGGCGGCCCGAGCCGCAGCCGGGGACCAGGGCCACCGCCGGGAGCCCGCCCGCGGCAGGGGCCGGGGCTGCAGCCGGGAGCCCGCCTGCGGCGGGGACCGGAGCCGGGACGCAGCCGGGAGCCAGCCCGTGGAGGGGACCAGGGCCAGTGGGAGCCAGCCTGCGGAGGGGGCCGGGGCCGGGATGCAGGCGGGAGCCAGCCCGCGGAGGGGACCGGGGCCGGGATGCAGGCGGGAGCCAGCCCGCGGAGGGGACCAGGGCCGGGATGCAGGCGGGAGCCAGCCCGCGGAGGGGACCGGGGCCGGGATGCAGGCGGGAGCCAGCCCGCGGAGGGGACTGGGGCCGGGACGCAGGCGGGAGCCAGCCCGTGGAGGGGACCGGGGCCGGGACGCAGGCGGGAGCCAGCCTGTGGAGGGGACCGGGGCCGGGATGCAGGCGGGAGCCAGCCCGCGGAGGGGACCGGGGCCGGGATGCAGGCGGGAGCCAGCCCGCGGAGGGGACCGGGATGCAGGCGGGAGCCAGCCCGCGGAGGGGGCCGGGGCGCAGGCGGGAGCCCGCCCGCCACTGGGGCCGGGGGGGTCCGCGCCTGTATTTCTGCATTTGGCGGCTTTTAGCCGCCGAATGCGGAAGTATTGAATCTGGCGGCTTTTCGGCGGACATGGCGGGGCGCGCCGCGCTGCCGGAGCAGAAAAAGGGGTCGCGGTCTCAACAAGTTTGAGAACCGCTGTTCTATTTGCTTTGTTCTAGGTCAGGACACTGTGGTAAAGGTGGTCAACTTGACATAGACTGCTCTTCCCTTTTACACAGGGTCAGAGGTGCCTGCAATTCTTCACCATTCCTTACAGCCCCTGGCTCAGGTTCATAGCTCCTGGGGTCCCAGTCCTTTTTTCTTCAAACTTCTCTTAACAGACAGTCCTTCCATTGCATCCTCACTCTTCCATGTTTTCTCACGGTCCTCTTCTATGCGTGTACTCTTTGGTGGTCATTCTCCCATTCCTATTGCATGTCCAGCCCACCTCAAATGTGCCCTTTCCAGTCCATCAGTCCCAAGTTCATCTTTCCCCTAATTTCTTCCATGCACATTGTCTACCTTCCACTTGCCTGACAATCTTCCCAGTATATTATTTTCCACGGCCTGTATCTTGTTTTCTTCTATCTCCATGAGTCCCACTGTTTCCAAACCATACATAAGGCAGGGGGAAAAAACAGCACAGACTTTTCCTTTCAAATTTGTTACTTAATTGCCTGTCCCACAGAACTCCTACTGCCCACACAAACTGGATGGTTCTTCTCAGTTTCAGATCTTTCTTGATGGCACTAAGCATACTTCCCAAGTACACAAACTTCTTTTGATTCTACTTCTCTCCTGAAATGTCAGCCTACAGCTCTTCTTCCACCTTCCTTCCTTAGTTTTCTGTACCTTCAACACACAGATACCCAACTCCAATACCATATTTGCCAAAAGGGCTGGGTTGTCAGCATACACTTGTTTTCTCTGTCTCCCCAAAGGCTTGGTTCTCCTACTAATTAATCAACTCCAAAAACTAGGATGAAGAGAAGTAGATTCAGCAGAGTGCTTTCTCTCAAGCCCACCATCACCTCAAAACTCTCCAACATTCCAATATTGTTACCACCTAAGCTCCTGATCCTCAATACATCTCATCTATCTCCTGCACATCTTGGAAGTCCCCATCCCATTAATTTCCATACTCCAAATAGAAGTGCGGTATTAATGTTTTGGGGAAAACCTGGAGTAAATAAAAAAAGAAGCTGCTCAACAGTGTATTCTTGTATTAGACAAACAGTGGCTATGAAGAAGAGAACTGTACAGAAACGAACAACAGAAGCATAAGATTAATAGAAACACTCACATTCCTGTATAACGACCGATTATAGTAAAGGAGTTTGAGTGCGCGCTTAATTAGAATGGAGGTCTTCAAAGGAGAACCTAAGGAAGGAAAAAAGACAGCTCCTTAAACCTGATAAAAATGAAGGAAATGAAGGTGCATAATTAAAAAAATCAGGAGGCAGATTTAATTAAGTATAGTAATGTGGTTTGGTTTTTTAACACATAATATTAAGATTTTGTCACGGTTATTTTCAGTCACAGACAGGTCACAGGCAATAAACAAAAATTCAGTGACCTATTTGTGACATTACTAAAAATAACCAGGGGGCAGGGCTGGGGAGAATTTGGGGGTGGAGTGGGGGGGAGGGGAGGCACTGACAGCAGTATGCTCAAGCAAGCAAAGATACTAAAACACATCACATGGACTAAATCCTCTCACCAGGTACAGAACGTTTACACTACATAACTATTGGGCTTAAATATCCCATGCTCCTAAAAATATCACCAACTAATAGCTACTGAGTGGACTTGTGTGAAATAAGCTTGTGGTATAAAAGACTCGTTCCTGTGGAGCAAGTCTGTATGTATCAATGTCTATTATCACAGTAATCTAAGCAGAAACCCTCTAATAAACCACAATGCACACAAAGGTAACGTATACATTGCCCATACTATCCTGACACATCAGCCTTGATCTTGAACAAACGCCTTTAGTGAAATGGGTCTCAGTGTCTCCATGATCCAATCACCCATTTGCTCAAGGCTGACATGTCATGACAGTGTGGGTACCATACTACATTGCTATTGTTTGCATTGTGGTGTATGAAAGGGTTTAATACTCAGCACTTTTTAACAAAGCAGTCCTTTTGAAAAAACCAAAAGGAGCTGAATGGCTGACATGGGTTAGCATTTGTGTAAGTTAGAGCACAGTAGAACAACTAAGTAATTTCTGCTTGAGTCTAAAACTTAAATAGCATTGTTCCTCACCAACACTTATGTACCATGCTTTAACCCAGATAATTTATGGCTGAGTTTGAAGTCCCATAAATCTCATGTTAGATTTAATCCAAACTTATTAAACACACCACCAGAGTCAAGTGGGGTACAAAATGGATGGAAGCAAGAAGTACTTCAACGAATAATACTTGCCAGTTGAAATCCACTCTCCAGGGTCATGAAAATTATTTCCACAAGGAACACTCCCAGTTCTGAACATCTTTAGGTAGATCTCAAACTGGAAAGGGGTTATCCGGCAGGCGATACAGCATGCAAGGTTATTGAAGGGAAGCAACAATGACTGTACAGCACCAACGAAGTCTCCACTTTTGCACAAGTAGAATGGGATTTTATCGCTAAGCTTTCTTAACCTGGATACAAGAAAGGATTGCAGATTTGATTTTTGTGGATGCCGTTAACAACATGGAAGCATTACCAGGATTTCCTTCGAGACCTCTTTCCACTTGGCTTCCCAAGAACTCAGTTTGACTCCAGACTTCGTCACTCATGTATCTTTATTTGGCATACAGCAACGCTACACTGAGTTGATTAGACTCGAATGAAGAGGATAGACGTAGGGTACATCACAGATCAAAGTTTGCAGAGAAACCATCTTCCTTTATGTACAACAGATTTCATTACATTTACTATACACTGCATTACACATTTTGGGACTGGTTGGTTACACTGTAGGAACCAATCCCTTTACAGCATGCTTTTCCCACACACCATCCACATTTGACATACTCTTTACATTCCCAACCTATCCTGTTCATTGTTATTTTGCTCTTTGTAAATGGTTCCCTGGTTGTTCCTATGATAATCTGAATCCCATATTCACCATAGTGATATTCTGATAGGATGCCAATATAATTATGATGCATCTCATACAAAACATGTCATGTGAGGCATCAATGAAAAAGTTATGGTTTGATGAAGGACTATCTTATTTATATTCCTTTATCATTTTTGTATCTGGAGTTACTGATGCTTACTACTTAATATTTGCTAGTGATGCAATGTTGTGTTCAGCATAAAAGAGTCTGCCAACCAGAATAATTTCTTTTCAAGGTGTGATTTTACTGAAGATTTGACACATGTAGGGAAATCTTAAAGCAAAGATAAAAACTAAAAAAGCCACTTACCCTAGAGCATCATTGCATTTCACGGCTTTCAAGTAGCGAACTATTTCCTTATAACTAAGGAAGGGGGGAGAAGAGGAGGCATTACATTTTGAACAGATGAATCAGGAATACTGATTTGTTTAGACAGAACCATGAACATCAAGTTCCTTGAACTGCCCTTAATATTCAAACTGGATATGAATATAAAAAAAGGAAGTTCTTACAAAAATGGATACAAAGTTTTGAATGAACCCAATTAACACTTAATTGGAAAAAGCTACCTTTCTATCCCCTACGGCAGCTGCTATTATAGGCTCTAACCTTTACAAAAGGTAAAAGGCAAAAAATGCATCTTTCTACACTGTTTGCAAGAGTCATTTGCACAGGTTCCAAATGTATTAATTGTATAGTCACAGACCGATCAAGGTTTTATCAATGTTGTAAGAAGTTTCAGACACATCGAAAAAGATACTGCTAACATTACTACTTATGGCCTTAATGGAAGCAGATCAAGAATCTCTCTAATAATACACTAGCTTTCTACAGTGCCTTTCATCCAGTGATCTCAAAATGCTCTGTAAACATCAGTCAAGTCTCACAGCGCCCTTAGGAGATAGGTATTATCCCCATTTTACAGATGGGTAAAGGCAGAGGTCACAATCTGTGGAAGACACAGGAACATCTCTCAGAGTCCTAATTTCTAGTTCCTTGCTCTAGCCCAGTGGTCACCAGCCAGCCAATCCTAGAGGACCTCCCAGTCGATCGTGATATCCAGCACTGTAGCAGGGCTGCTGCTAAGGTAGGGGGGCATGTGGCGCTGCCCCTCTCTGCAAGCACCACCCCATGCTGTTCCCAGAAGTGGGACCTGCGGTCGGGGGGGGGGGGGGGGGGAGGAGAGACGGGCGGACGACTCACTCTGCATACTGCTCTTGCGTGCAAGCACCGTCCCCACAGCTCCCATTGGCCTGGACGGGGAGCTGCGGCCAATGGGAACTGCAGGGGTGGTGCTTGCAGAGAGGGGCAGCACGTAGCGCCACATGCCCCCCACCTCTGCAGGGGCACATGGCCCCTTCCGGGAGCGGTGTGGGGCCGGGATAAGCTGGGAGCCTGCCTTAGCAACAGCCACACTGTACCGTGGACCAAGAGCCGCTGAAGGTAAGTGCTGCCTGGTGGGAGGCCACACCCCAACTCCCAGCCCTCTCCCAGAACCAGCACCCCATATCCCCTCCTGCACCCAAAGCCCCAGCCCTGAGCTTCCTCCCAGACTCAACCTCCTGCATCCCAACCCTCTGCCCCAGCAGTGACCCCCCTCTGAGCCAGCACCCTGTACCCCTCCTGCACCCCATCATTCTGCCCCAGCCCAGAGCCCCCAAAACTCCCTCCCATAGCTTGCACTCCAACCACCTGCTGCAGACTTAGCTGAGTCTTCAGCAGGTGGTTGCAGTGCAAGCTGTGCACACACTGTCCCACACTGTGAACCCCAAGGCCCCAGCCCATAACCCCTCCCAAACCCAATCCCCTACCCCAGCCCGGAGAAAGTGAGTGAGGCTGGGGGAGAGCGAGCCACAGGGAATGAGTGAGCAGGGCGGGATAGATCCTGCGTTGCCCTTAAATTCAAAAAAGTGATCTTGGGTGTAAAAAGTTTGAAGACCACTGCTCTAGCCAGTAGAACACGTTACGCGAGAGTCTCATATCACTGTACCCCGATTAGAATGTCATAGTCCTACCAAGAGATTTTATTTTAAATGCCAGCATCTGGCTAAGAACCACAATTACCAACTTTCATGCAGTAAATAAGCACCCCAACTTTCACAATAAACCAAAAATCAAGCTAATCAAGGCCAAAACATGGCAATCCCCAAGAACCACAACACTCTACGTGACTACATCTCCCCGGCACACAGTCTGGGACTGTGGTGGGCCCGCTGTGTACCCAAGACTCTCTCCTCCCCTTGCCCATGCTTGCTGGGAGCTGAACAAAAGAAAGAAACAAAAAGCTACAACATGCAAGCTAGTAGCCAAACAAGCAACAAGAACAAAAACTAGCCAATAAGCAACTCAAAAGCCAATTAAGCCAATAAAGCCCAATTTCTGCAGTTTTGGGGGTTTTTTTGCACAGGTTTGGCATGTCTGCTGAGAACTACTAGGGGTTAAGGAGACAAAAAAAAGGAACAGAGAAGAGAAGAAGCAAGCTTCTTTGTGAAGATCAATAAGGGTGTTAGAAGCTCCTTTCGATGCTCTTTATAAAGCATGATGGAAAAACATTCATTACACTTACTTACTTATGCCCGTCACCCCAGTCGAGGTATGGGCTGCCAACCACAGATCTCCAGAGTCCTCTATCCTGGGCCATTCTCTCTAGCTGGTTCCAGGTGTAGACCATTTTTTGCTTAGTGGCTTCCTCGCGGCTTTCACCACCCAATAGATTCATTACAAGCTGTCATTAATCTTTACCTCCCCCCCCGCCCCAGTGCAGCAGCAATTTTAGGTGTTTGAAAAACAGATACCATATAAAGCGGATACGATTCAGAATCCAAGTCTTTAAAAGAATAAGAACTTACTGTCCCTGGTTTTCCATTTTTTCTACTCGAGCCTGTATGATATGAAGCACTTCCCACAGAAACACTTTCTTTCCTTTCTGTGTCCTTTGACCAGTGATGTTCTGGCCTTTTAAGACAGTTGTCAGTAATCCATGATCCCATGGCATCACATTTAGGCTGAAAATTAAAATTAAAGACAATATTTTTCTAAAAACGATTGCAAGGTTCTATAAGGATTCACAAAACAGAGCAGACACCCACATCACTGCAATACCACAAGGTTTAATGCAACATGGACTGCTATAATATTTTCAAAGATTATGACTCATTTCAGAAAATAACTTGACGGACCCCACATTAACCATGGCAGCAGAATGAAGCTACTAGCACCAACAAAGCAGTGATGCTACTGGCACTAAGCTAGTTACTAGCAGACCTTGGTGCAATAGATCACCAGTATTCAGGTCAATTATCCTGTACAAAAAAATTGTGTTGGGATATATATTTGTGTAATATGATTGAGTTGCTACAGACATGGTATTGATCATTCCAAACTAATCCTTCTTACTAAGTCATCATAAACACTATATTTGGCTCAATAAATCTTGAGTTTGCTAAACTAAACATTTAGAACCTAGATCATATAACCAATTTTAGATGCAATAGTTGTTTGCCAACTAAGTCCTGACAGTTCTAATTTAAATGTCCACAAATCACACAAGCATGACACCATGTACCCTTTTCAAAGGAATTTCAGTAATTTTGTTTGGAAGTACAGTAGACTCTCGATTATCCAGAATTGGGTTAACCAGGATGTAGATCAACCAGGGTGTCTAAAAAAATACACCTAACTTGCAAGCCGGCTCTGGCTTTGTTGCCGCCTCAAGCACACTCCAAAAAAAAAAACCACCAGGGCACAGGGCAGCCAGTGAACCAACACTCCCTCACCCCAGCGCAGGGTGGCTGGTGAACTAAGCCCCCCCCCTCCCCATATTTCCTATGGATGGTGATTATCCAGGATTTTATTAACCAGGATTAATTTTTTCCCTATCATCCTGGATAATCAAGAGTCTACTGTACCAGAATATTAGCCAGACAATGTGGGTCTTATGAAGATATGGAGATAGCATAATGAATGCTTATGGTCACTATTACAAACAACTTCTGACCATGTCCTGCAGTGATTTCTAAAGGCTAATACAAGTAAGCCTGACATAGCCCTGCTGTTTTAAGCTTCCATTTCCCAGCCTGCCAGTAAAAGGAGTATTTGGTAGGCAACTATAGCTAGTTCCTATTAAACCACATGCCAGGCTTAGTCTCTGGACAGATTTCAAGAGTTTAAGTTGCTAGCCACACTCTGTTGTAGCAACACGTTAGAAATCCCAATGGATATAATGTATAATAAATGCACTCAAGTGTGAAAGAGGGTAATCTTTCACACCTTTAGTCAACAGACACAAAGAACATACCTATTTGAGAAGCCATAGCAGTGACACGGAAGTGAGATCATCTGAAAAAAACTAATGAACTTTTCATATAAAACTTTTGGGAAGTCACACAGCACGAGCATCCTCTGAAGATGTGTTGTAATCCTGCATTTATAAAAACAAACTAGTTTTTAAAAGTCAAGGATGTGAGTAAAATCTTTTAAAGCCAGTTCAATTGTTCACTAGGTCAGCTTCCTTTTCTGATTAGGGACAAGTCTATAGTATTTTATAAAAAATTTCAAATGGGCATTTGTAAAATTGTTTTTATACAAGATCTATATTTTAATCCAGATTTCTGTGACACGATAGCCCGTATTCATCATAGGGGTATGATTATGATATGATTATGACATAATTATAATGCAATTTGTAAAAGATGAGTCATGTGAGGTGTCATTGGAAAAGTTATAATTTGCCTGTGTGAATGCTGGTGGAAGTATAGGACTGGGAGCGGTCTATCGCTTGTCACAGCAGCACAGTGCTGGGAGGAAGCCCAGGCTGGTGAGTTAGAGGGCTCAGTGGTACCCCAGTTCCACGTGGCACCTGGGGGCAGAGGAGGGCAGGGGACTTATAACCAGTATAAGTTTTACTTGAATTTTAAAAAGAGAAAAGTAATTTGTGTGTTTTTTTCAAATCAAGTATCCTCACACACTGTTTTCAACATAAACCCTACAGCATGATGCCAGTGTGTACCAAACTAGATAGATCATTTGTAGTTAAAATTCAAAAAAACAAAAACAGAACACTAGTGATAAAAAAAAAAATCAGATTTAAAATTTTAATTTGAGATTATTTATTTTGAAGTATAATATTTTAAACAGACACTGCCCTTTTAAATAAGTAACTTCAAATGCTATTACAATACACTGCTTTTAATAGGTACATAAGCAGCGAGTAGGAAGTCCATTCTGACGTGAACCATTGATATTGCAAGAGGGGTGATGAAAACACACTTGATTTCACTGTTTCTGACTCAAGTCGGAGCTTCTAAACAAATCAAAGAAAACTGGGGGGCAAAAAAATAATCCTCCTCCTATTTTCATGTTCCTTCAAGATTATGGTTTTATTCTCTTGAAGCCCTAGTCACACCTTGTGCTAGGTGCCATATAAACACAGAAGAAGAGGATGGTCCCTGTCACATAGGGTATACAATCGAAGTGATAAGGCATTACCTCTGTAAAAAATGCCCTTAATGTAAAAAGCAGTCATTTAAAATGAGGACAGATGTAGGCTGCAGCTGGCCATTGGTTTAAATTAGGGAAATAGTGGGAGGGATAGGATTTAAGTCTTCCCAAAAATCAGTTCTTATCTTTATGGCTGGTGGATTTACTGTTAAAAGTAAACTAAAAAGCTAAAGAAAGGATTGAGTGTTACATCTCTCCATTCCTCTGGCTTCAGAAGAAATTTCGTCGAGTGGTAAGTTTTAACTAACCTTCTCTATTGATATATCCTTGTTTATAGAATTGTGTAACATTATGGATACAGTTAGTATTAGTGTTAAAGCGATACAATTCACCTTTAAGGAATTCAGTATCAAGAAATTTAGATTTCAAGCACCAAAGCTGTGTTAAACCCTTCAGTAACTGAATTTCGGGCTCGGATTGGACTAATTAGCCATCTCAGAACCCACTCCCAAACAAACTGATGACACTGGGTGGTCCTCATCAACTTGATGGACGAACCAACCATCAACTGAAGGTAGCCTTTGAAGATCTGACGTGTTAATGTACTTAGAAACACAACAGGAGAAACTCTGCAGGCAATCTTCATTCCATTGACATCTGAATCTCACAACAGACTAACCGAAGTCTTACCTTTCCATTAGGCAAGGGACAGCCATCTTCAAAGTTGCAGTGAGACCAAGATTTTGCAAGTGCCTAACACAAATGTGTAAGTTTAGTGCTTACATACTCTTCCGAGGACTGGTTTTAAAGCAATCAAATTGACAAGAGAAACAAGTGAAAAATAGCTTCCATAAACAGCATATGCAGAGTTATAATAAACTCAATGCATTGAGTACCTTCTACAATTAATATTATCCGTATTACAATAGCGCTTAAAGCCCCAACTGAAGTGAGGACATCTATTGTGCTAGATACTGTATACAAATATATAGCAAGAGACCGCTCTTCAAAGCCGGGGTTTGCAAGCTCAACACACAAAACAGAAATAGAAAATTATTACTCATTTTAAAGATGGGGAACTGAGACAGGGACTCATTTATGAAGTCTAGATAGTAGAAGCTGCAATCCAATCATCAACTATTAGACCATCTTCCCCCTTTGATTGGGATTTCCAACTTCTCTCCCATTTTGATTTAAAGTTATTTTAAGATCTGCCATTATTCAGTTATAAATCAGCTGGGGCAAAAAGCCACAACTGTAGCAAAGGGACTCGGGGATTAGATGGTGAGCTGGAATACTTACTGAGCAGGGTCCTTATGAAGTGCTATTTCTTTGGCTGCTCCCAGGAGCATGATAGCAGCAGCTTTAGGATTCTCTTTTTCTGCCTGATTTAAAAAATTTGTTACCAGTGCAAAAACGCCAGAATACCTAGAAGAATTAAAAGTCCTTACTGTGAAGTATATCTGCATTGACCTGGTTTGTCAGCATGAAAAGCGTTTGCACAAAATATTATAGTTAGCATTTAAATTGATTAGTCATGATTCTTTCAAGGGAAAGACACGAGTCATTTAAAGTAAACAGCAACATTTAAAAGGAATTTATCAGGATTGAAATTGGACCCCCACCCCACCCCAGAAAAAGAGAATCTAGGAAGCAGAATTTAGTTTTAAACTTCCATGAATTATAAACAGTGAGGAAAAACTGTTAAATATTTGGTCACACAAGGACAGACGCTAAAGCTTAGGGGTTTATTTGAATTGGATTCTGGTCTGGCCTAACTGGGGAAGGAGGAAAAAAAGTGAGTTTTCTACAGCAAGGTTCTAGTTATTAACCTTAGGCTGTCATGAGTCTAACTGTGCTTTACCTGCTGGCAAACCCCTGTGAATTAAAAAACATCCCTTTCAAATTCACTGAACCCTCTCATCAGTTACCTGTATATAAGCTCCCCATGGTGCTGTCTGCAGATATTACATTTCCCACGTGCCCGTTTTGGGTAACAGAAACATTCATATGAATTGGGAGACACTCTCTCACCAACCAGATACTTGTTATATTCCACTGAAAGTTCATGGACAAATTTTATCAGAAGATTTCCTGGGAGATTGAGGAGGAAAGAAAGAGTGTTGAAATACACTTTTTTCTAGACATGTGTTATGCTCATAAAGAGTCCTATATATTATATAATAAACCTCGCTGATTCTGGGACAGCATAAAAGCATAAAGCTTACCACCATGTCGAAGGTCTTCATCTATATCTGTGAGCTCCAAGTTGAACATCACAAGAACACCTGTCAAGGCCAAACCACGCTGGTCTTTCCAGAATGTGCTCTTGTTATGTGCATTGCAGTGACAGTGAGAAGGCGCTGTCCAGTTTTGGCACTGGTTTATGAGGGGAAAGAGGGAAAGGAAGAGGAAAAATTGCATTCGAGTTAACTGAAACAAAAATTAGTTATGATCCCTTGCTCAGCAAGGCCAAAATTGTATCCATATTGCTAAGTATCTTCTATACTAAGCTACTGCATGTTCATATGCAAACGTTAGCTGATTTTACAAACTGTACAGTAACATACCTATGCCTGGAATGGCATAATCTACACTATAAACCTCCTTGATAAATCTACCATGTCAAAATTACAAAGTAATACTTCTCACACATCACCAGACCTAGACTAAAGAATATAAAACAGCCAAGGTCTGACTGGTTGTGGGTATGGAGACTTTAGCTCCATTCAAATTTCTTTCAGTTGATTGTTCCCAATGTACTCAAAATCCAAATTTAACATACCGGAGCGTGCATATCAGCCAACAACTGAAAATACTATTACAGGAGAGGAACTGCATGAAAAGCAGACTGATCGAGAAAGAGTGAGAACTGGATCTTAGACAGATTAAGTCTTTATACTTGTGTAACTAACTCACAGGGTTGTTGTGAGGCTTAATGGTATCTGTAAAATGCTGTCATTCCTGGATGAAAGGCATTTAGTTTAAACTTGAAAAGTTTAGTGAATATAGAAAAAAAATCTTGAAAATATTTTAAACCACTTCTGATGTAATGAAACATTTTCTATAGAACACTTGGCTCCATGTTCAAATCGGAATATTTCAGATCTCAAGCTAATCCAGGGGAAAAAAAGAGGAATCAGAGGTTACTTGGACAGAAACCACAACGCAAGCCACCAACATTGTGTCCGAAGCAAACAAGAGCTACACCACCTGAGGATCTGGCCCCATAGGCTTACAGAAATTGCTTCTAGTAAGCTGTTTTAGTGGCAATTTGAACAGACAATTATTGATATTTAGGAAACTATGTTAAAATACTCAATGTTATATTATTTATTGTTTTAATTAGATCCTGTATAAGTGGATCCTATTATACAGTTCATTTTGGACAACTAAGCTTGTGTTTCATAACTACACCTCAAGTCTTTCCTTACCTCAGAAGCTAGCTTATCACAAATGTAGCAGTAGCACTGATCACAGATATTGGCATTGTTCTCAAGGGGTGAACATGTTTCACACTCTGCTCGCCTGTAGGTTGATAAAGCAGAACAATATTTATAGTATACACTAAATAACTCTTCTGTTCCTCTTCTACTTGATGCCAATTTTTCTGATTATTAAAAAACCCTGCCGCAATTATTTAACAAAATCAGCTAATAAATTTACCCCAATAAAACTTAATTTATAGCACCAAAGTGCTAATTTAAAAAGAAAAGAAAAGGTATTTTAGGGATGCTCGTGGCCCGGCAGGAAAGTTGAGACCTTGCTTTGTGCCCTGATTGCAATTATATTATTTTAATTTTCTAGCCATAAAAAAAGATGTCACCGATACTGGGCTTTTTCAGACTGTTCTACTGAAATTTAGTACAGATTAAATAAATGCACACAAAATATCAATAATAAAAAATCTGGTCTTACTCCCTATAAAAGAGGAAACCCATATTATCCACTATGTTACTGCACATACTCAAATGTGTGTGACAAACAGTCATATCTTGCATGAGGCATCACTTTCCCTTGTTTACAGAAAGTAACTACTAGTTCACATTCCTCATCCACAATCTCTTCAGCTTGCTTGTCTTCCAGAATAGGTTTTTCTGTAAGAAGGGAAATACACTGTGGTTTATTTCAGAGTAAAATGATTTCAGATTTAGTTAAAAGCAAAACTGGTTATTGGCTTTTATTCATTAAGCATGTTGGGGGCAAAGACCATCTTTGTTCAGTGTTTGAACAGAGCCTAGCACAATCGGGTCCTGGTCTACAACTGGAACTACCACAACAGAAATGAAAGAGGTTATTCACATTGATTTTCAGATGAACGTGGAGAAGAAAGGCAAGAGCGCAAGAAGAACGGTGGATGTGTTCTGATCGGTGCAGTCTTAATGACAGCTGAAGACTGATAGATCCAGGTGATTCACATTGATATAGGACAGGCATTGGAAATCCTACTGGTATGTTGATACCACACACCAACCATATTTAAAGAAACCTGTTACCAACTTAAAACTACTTTGTGCTTTAAAAAATAGTTAACATTCTGGAGCTCTTAAGTCTAATTTTTTTTAAAAAAAAGATGTGAAATACCAGAAGAACCTCATTTTCTAGCAGTATGAGCACTAATATCACACAGCTTGTCCTTGTATTAGTGACCCCGCCCCAAGTCCCGATTCTCCTTCCCAGTTTGGCTTCCGCTACTAGAGCCTGATGAAGATTTCCTGCAATTCAACTAGTTCTCCGCATTTTAAATTGAACAAAATGAAGGATCATTAAATAGCAGTACTTGAGCATAGACCACCAAAAGATAACTAAGATTTATTTTATATTTGTCTGACTTCGGTCACCTGATCCCTCTCCCTGTGGAAAGTGAGCTAACATGCCATTTCCATTTCTAATTTCATACCGATGGGATTCACTAAGCTGAATGATAAAGGAGAGTTGTCTCTATTTAGTAGGACACTTAAAAACAAAAACCCACCACACACCAACAAACAAAACAAAACCAAGAACTACTCCAGGGGGAGAGAGAAGAGTAAAAGCTCCACTTTTTCTGATGAAAGTTTAGATTCTGGGAAAATGGTTAACAAAACCACTTAAAATACCTTTCCATAAATATATTTTGCCCTTTAAGGGAATCAAATGTAACAGACACCAATTTAAGAGGGACAAGGTCCAATTTTTTAAAAAAATGAATTTTATGAGTATTTTCAAAAATGAAGAGTCTGCTGGCATCCTACAGACTAAGATTTATTTGGGCATAAGCTTTCGTGCGTAAAAAAAAAAAAAAAAAGCCCAAATCTTCCGATACAGACTAAAACAGCTACCCCTCTGCTATAAGAGTATTTTGGACCTGCTTTTGTAACTTGCTACAGAAAATATTGCTATAAAAGAGAATGGAAAATTCTTATTTTTCCAGTTTGTTTTCTAAGTGTATTTACAAACATTCTGTTTCTACCCTGTTTTATTGTTGCCCCTAGTTAGTCAATTTTCTTTTTTGTTTTTGTAGTGTTTGCACACTCCAACAAAGAAGAGGAAACATCCTCACACTTTGATTATTTTAGAACTACAAACACTGGCAGGGAGACTCAAATACAGAGTTAGTTAATCCTCTTCACTCCCACTGGAGTATAAGGCACCAACAAATCTCCCCCATGCCTCTAGATCTTGGGCAAGCCTGTTTTGGCCAGCCCAGATTTTGAAAAGCCTTTTTTGCTGTGTACGGACGCTTCCAATATTGGGCTGGGGGCCGTGCTAATGCAAGAGGGGGAAGGTGGTAAGAGACATCCTGTCTCTTACCTAAGCAAGAAACTGTCCCCCACTGAGAGAAATTACGCTACCATTGAGAAGAAGTGTTATGCCATTGTCTGGGCTGTCAAGCAGCTAAAGCCCTATCTGTATAACAGGAGATTCACTGTACTGAGTGATCACGCCCCTCTGGTCTGGCTGCACAAAGCCAAGGGTACCAACTCCAGGCTGCTGCGGTGGAGTTTGGCCCTTCAGGAGTATGAAATGGATATAGTCCATATCAGAGGGAAGGAAAATATTATAGCTGATGCGTTGTCCAGAATGGGGAGTCTGTAGGATACAGTCAAGGATGTTTTGTCATCCCTTCCTGCATCAATTTTCCATTGGGGGTGTCACGGTACTGAAATAATTTGGACCCTACAGATCATTGGGGTACCAAATATTATGTAAAGGGGGCCAGATAAGGTTTCTGCGACCAGATTATGGTCTGCTGATTATGTTTAATCTATCTGTATGTGTGTATCTTTTTTGTAGTTAGAGTTATGAATATTGGCTATATGGTGCCTGTATTTCAAACTTAGGCTTGGCTGCTCGGTGAAAAGACAAACTGCTGTTAGCTTGGCTGGCCTGGCCGATGGGCTGTTAAGAGCCATCAGCTACTAACACGGCTACCTCTCTGATTTTTGACAATGAACTTTGTAGATGCCTGTCCACACCCCAGCTTCTCCAGGAATGTGAGCTGCCTGGTCAGAAACTGAATCCTGAACTATGAACCTTCATTTTTGCAATTGGACTCTGCATGAGGAGGAGGAAGGGGGTATTCGCCCAGAAGAGGGAAAGACTATAAAACCCGGGAGACACGTCCTCCATGTTTGTCTTCAATCTGCGATCTTCAGCTAGCAGCTACCTCTGGATGGGATTTTGCTACATGTGGAAGCTCTGACCAACGGATTGATGACCCATCCCTGGAGGGGATGCATTTCAGAGACTTTTATCTAAACCTGCAGTTTATTCTACAGCTGCAAGCCTGAACCAAGGTATTTGCCACTACTGCATGTAATTGATTTCTTTTAATCATTCCTAACCCTCACCTATACCTTTTTCCTTGTACAATAAACCTTTAGATTTTAGATTCTAAAGGATTGGCAACAGCGTGATTTGTGGGAAGATCTGATTTGTATATTGACCTTGGTCTGGGGCCTGATTCTTTGGAATTGGGGAGAACCGTTTTCTTTATTTGGGGTATTGGTTTTCATAACCATTGATCCCCAGGACAGGTGGCTGCTGGTGGTGATACTGGAAAACTGGAGTGTCTAAGGGAATTGCTTGTGTGACTTGCGGTTAGCCAGTGGGGCGAAACCAAAGTCTTTTCTATTTGGTTCACATTAGAGTGGAAAACCCCCAGCTTTGGGCTGTAGTTGCCCCTTTGGAAGCAATCTGTCCTGATCTGACACTCACAGTTGGATCCCACCAGGAACAGCACCGTCACAGTAAAATCTGAACTTAAAAAAAGTCTCTTTGCAGAGATTTACATAAGGCAAAAGCACAGCACTTACGCAATGGTTCAACTAACAGGACTGAGTTCCCGAGAGTACTCTCTGCTTCATCATCGCTTATCAGGATCACACTTTCCTCCTGAGCACCTCCCTGTTCTGGGTCCATGATACCCAGCCTCAAAAAGAAAAAATAATTTGGGACTAGAGGAGAGAAATCAACTTTGCCCTTAATATAGAGTTTTTCATCAAGAGCCTTCAAAGTGTTTTACAAAGCAGGCAAGTGTCATTATCCCCATTTTACAGATGGGGAAACGAAGGCTCACTGAAGGGACCTGATGTTGCTCAGCAGGCTAGTGGCGCAGCTAGTAATAAAACTCAGGTTCCCTGAGTCTCAGTGTAGCGCTCCATCACCTGGGCTGGGGCATGCTGCTCCCCCATAGGAGCCTTTAAATCCCACAGATGCTTTGGCTGCCAGCTCAGAACACGTTACACGAACATCCCCCCCCCCCCCCAACACTGAAACCCCACGTGACAGTAACTAGGAAGTGTTTTTAAAAACAGGTGGACTTCTGACTAGTGATTTCAACTGTCCCTGCAGAACTAGCCCAGGAAAACCAGAAACGGGCAGAAGAGACCAGTCCCCTCCCCCCCCCCCCGTCCCCCAGACCCCCCACTTTCTCCTCACCCCGGAACTCCCCCCATTTCCCCCCCCCCGTCTCCAACCCCCCATCTCCCCCCCCGTTGTTCCCCAGACTTCTCCCCCCTTCCCGCCACTGTCCCCAACCCCCTCTCCCTCCCCCAACCTCGACCTCCCTCCCCCCCGATCTTCCCCACTCTCCCGACCCCCCCAATTCCCCAGACCTCCCCTCACTCTCCCCCTCCCCCCACGGTCCCCGCCGCTCGTTGATCCCCAACCCAGCCCCCTCCCGCCCTCACCCGCCGCCGCCCTTCTGCAGCCAACAGCGGCCGCCGTCGCGTTCAAGTCTCGCGGCTGATGCCCCAGGCAGGACTTCCGGAGCCGCGACCCCGCGCCGGGGGCGGGACGTGGCGGCGGCGGCGCTTCCGCCAGGACTTCACGGAGCCGCCCCCGGGCGCGTGACGAGGCGGGCGCCGCGGCGGCCATGTTGGCTCCTGGCGCAGCGTGTGGAGGTTCCGCGCGGGGGGGGGCCTGCAGGCCGAGAGGCACCCGCCCGTGGGGGCACTGACAGCAGGCTGGCCTGGACGGTCCCCACCCCAGAGCCCCAATATCTCCCCCTACACCCCCAACCCCCCGCTCCACCCCAGAGCCCCAATATCTCCCCCCACGCCCCCAATCCCCCGCTCCACCCCAGAGCCCCAATACCCCCCCCACCAATCCCCCGCTCCACCCCAGAGCCCCAATACCCCCCCACCAATCCCCCGCTCCACCCCAGAGCCCCAATACCCCCCCACCAATCCCCCGCTCCACCCCAGAGTCCCAATACCCCCCCACCAATCCCCCGCTCCACCCCAGAGCCCCAATACCCCCCCACCAATCCCCCGCTCCACCCCAGAGCCCCAATATCTCCTCCCACGCTCCACCCGAGCCCCAATATCTCCCCCACGCCCCCAATCCCACGCTCCACCCCAGAGCCCCAATACCCCCCCACCACCAATCCCCCGCTCCACCCCAGAGCCCCAATACCCCCCCACCACCAATCCCCCGCTCCACCCCAGAGCCCCAATACCCCCCCACCACCAATCCCCCGCTCCACCCCAGAGCCCCAATACCCCCCCACCAATCCCCCGCTCCACCCCAGAGCCCCAATCCCCCCCCACCAATCCCCCGCTCCACCCCAGAGCCCCAATCCCCCCCACCAATCCCCCCGCTCCACCCCAGAGCCCCAATACCCCCCAATCCCCTAGCCCAGAGCCCCCTCCTGCCCTCCAACCCTCACATCCCCAGCCTGGAGCCCACTCCTGTACCCCAACCCCCTCATCTCTCCCCACACCCTAACCCAGAGCCCCTCCCCCTCATCCCCAGCTCCTTCACACACCCCCACACACCAACCCCTTCCCCAGCCCAGAGCCCCCTAGCATCTGCAAATTCCCAAGACTTTGTTTCATATTAATCAGAATTCACCCCCTTGCAGACACCCTGGCTATTCAGTGAGGGGTGTGTGTGTTTTTAAACCAATTCAGTTCAACAGGATGAGTTAACGCTATTGTACTGAAGCACCTGTGAACCAGCTAGGAGTTGGGGGCAGGCCAGGAATCTGGAGAGAACAGGGAAGTCAGAGTAGATGGCTGGAGTCCCAGTAGCTTCATCTGGGAATTAGAGCTGCAGAGAAGGGCAACTTCCTGTCTCCATCCAGCAGCCTCAATTAAGAACTCCCTTTATGTTCATCACAACCAGTCCTGTCTCCTCTCTCCCACAGAGCAAGGGCGGTGGCTATTCTCCATGCTTCATATGGTGCAATTAGTGTTTGCAAAGTGCCTTGAAGACGTTTCATGAAAGGTTCTGTACAAGTGCAAACTATTATTGTCACCCATTGTACTGTAACTATGGTTAGGTGGGTGTTATTCATGGTGGTCCATGGTTCTAAACTTTACAGTGCAACATTCAGCGTCATACACGTGAATGGCCAGCATCAAGTGAACCCATGGCTTACACAGTCCTGGAAATGTCTGGGGACGTACCTGGCAATACAAGTGATGAATTTCTGCTCACTTTTTAGCTAGTTGGAGCTTTACTAGGAAAAGTTCAGGGGACAACATCACCATCACCGCTTCAGAATGTAGTCCACTGCGCTGGGCACTTGCCCCTGACGCCTGTACGGCACTAGAAGTTGGGGCTTGGCCAAATGCAGAGACTCACACTTAGATACCCGATGTACTGTGTGTCATAGCTTCCCCTTGAAAAGAGCTAGACATCATGGGAAGAAAGAAGAGGGCACCCCCAAAATAAAGAAGTGGAAGATAGCCAAGGTTGGGGCTGCTTGGTGTGGAAGGTGGCAGTGCTAATAGAAAAATGTACACGCATGTCATGCATGAATAATGTACACTTGCAGCATACGTGAGCACAAGTAATTCTTGAAGTGAGTCTGGCGATCTCTTCACTTATTTTATACAGAAGCAGCCTAGGCCACACAACTGAGCAGTAGTCTCAAGCAGAAACACGTCAGCAACCCCACCCAGGAGTTACACTGAGACGCAAGGTGCCTGCAATAGGCTATTGTAGGGCAGCCTGGCATGGCATACACTGGAGATGCTGGAGCCTTTACCTACATGGGAACGAAGTACATGGGAGTCGGAGGAATTGGTTTCAATCCACTGACTTGAAGTAAAAACGGAATGCCTCTCTGACCGCAATAGCAGCGAACAGACCATTAAAATGTCCATTCGAAAAAATACTCACATCCCATTTATATTTACTGCTGCTCCATTCCGTTGAAAGTCGCAGGTCCATTTGTACCTGATGAAAAGCTCAAGGTAGATCAATTGACTGGAAAGGGCTCTGAGGACTGAAACCTACAATTCCACATGGGCAAGTGTTAATCCAACAGTCCGCTGAACCCAGACGAGAAGCTGTAGATCTTTCCAGGAACACAGACTTGTGGGCTAGCTGACACAGAACTACTGCTGGTTGGCCCAGCCTAGGACGGCAGTGCTGCTGACAGGATAAAGCTTCTCAAAAGACACTCAAACCCCACACCCACTTGCTCATCACCCTTGCCACTTCTGCTAAACCACCCATGAGAAGTAGTTTAAAAAAAACCCCAACCAGATCTGTGCAAAATGTTCACAACAAAACCAGAGACTGGAAGACACACACGTAGTGTTGGCTTGAAATCAGACCAGTCTCGTGGGAGAAATTGCTAAGTTTCATGGAGCTGGTGAGTGAGCCGTGGAGCTTCCCATACACTTTAGGCCAGGCCGGGGCCTCATAATGTTTTGGCCTGAGTTGTTATGGTGGTTGGGAAGTAATACTGTCTACCCACTGCCCCTCAGTGAGACAGCGGTTGGTGAGTGGACAGAGCCATGACTCTGCCCTGCCCTCCTACACACTCTGCTGGCCTGGCATGAGGGGAAAGCAAACAGCACACTGAAAAGATTAGCTCGCTGCTCCATTGGAGCAGGAGGAAAGCAGGGGTTGAATTGTGTCACACTTCCTACCAAGAGCTGTGTTCCCATACTGTACCCACTATCCTTTCCCCAGGCTGAGACTAAAGGTTTAAGTCACGATTCTCCACTGCCAGGCATGGTATCTACTCATTCGCACAAGTGCACAGTGATTGTCAAAGGAGACTTACTCACAATAACGGCGAGTTACATATTCTACAGATAATACAAAAAAGACAATCCCCGATGGATTGGTTTAGACCACAGAGAGAGAGAGAGAGTGTGTGTGTGTGTATATATATATATAGATATAGATATATCTATATATATATCTATATATATATATATATATATATATATATAGATATATATATATAGATATATATATAGATATATATATATATCTATATCTATCTATATCTATCTATATATATAGATACTGCATTGGTATAAATCAGGACAGTAGGTGTCTGAGTCCATCCCTTGGTGAACAGATATTTTCAGATGATGTAGACACATGGCAAAGGAATGTCTGATCTTTTTAAAATGAAAAGCTGGGGAGTGGGGCAGTTGGTTATATTTTTCGAGTGCAAATCTGTTAAAATGAACCTTTTTCAGTATTTTTGTTTTGCATATGATGGTAGTGGAATGTTTGGGTTCTTTTCCCTTTTGCAGAGGGCAACTAGATTGGTTTCAGACATTTCTCATACTTAATTATGCAAGTCCTGTGGAGCAATACAATTTAAAAAATATAAGTCATTAAAATGTTACATATTAAAAATTGCCTTAGTTTTTGATGTTGCAGAGGGCTTACGCTCATATGCTGAGAATTATGAGGTTATTATCATTGTAGAAGCTAATCCAAATTGCCTGTTATCCTTAGGTAGAAACTTAAAGGAATACTTAAGCCCAGTCCATGGATTACAAACTTGGTGGGCATGACTTTGAATCCTGTAGTATTAGTATTTTGCATTTGATAGTTGCCAATAATTGGAGTCAAATATTTCCCATCTGGCATTACTATATATTGTCTGGTTTAAGCAATAACTTTTCTTCCCCTTTTGCATTGAGAGAACTTTGATTACTAAAGCCCTTCCTAGGACAGATTTAGTTAGTTCTTTAACATTTGTGATGGGATTGGATTTTGATTCAGTTGAACAATTGGCAGTGATTTTGGTTTTAAATTGATTCATGATGTTGATCCAGGCCCTTAAATAATGTAATGTTATTGTATTTAATAATTGAATTTGGGGCTTATTTTGTCCCATTAGAAAATATTGCAAACAGACTAGTGATCTGCTTTGGTTAAAAAATAAATGGTTGGGAATGGATGGCTCTGGGGATTCGTAATGAGAGATTGTCAGCCTTTCTTTTCTGTCACCCATGCAAATCTGGTCCAGGCCGATTGAAAGTGTTTGTACAGCACCAAGCACAATGGGGTCCCAAATCCTGAGTGAGTCTTTTGGGGCACTACTCCAATATCAATCTTAAATAAACTATTAATAATAATTACTGTCCAGTGGCTGGTGTGAAATGAGTTTGATGGAGCTCAGATCAGTTTTTAGTAGGCAAGCATCTACATCAGCAAAAACACCATACCAAATGGCATTCATTGCTCTAATTACCAACAATTGTTAAGAATCAGAGAGGTAGCCATGTTAGTCTGGAATAGCAGAAGTAACAAAGAGTCCTGTGGCACCTTAAAGACTAACTAAAATATTGAAGCATAAGCTTTCGTGGGCTAATACCTACTTCGTCAGATGCAAGCAGTGGCATATCAGTGCTGATATGCTGTTGGCATATCAGTGCTGAATGGGCCATGGAGACTGAACTGCTATGTCCAAATTGTGGTGCCTGTAGATCACGAAGTGAGGCGCACTGTCAGGGTATGGTATGATGAGAAACCTTCCCACTGTCTTTGCTATACTGTCCTGTGAAGAAAGCCTGCAGCGTTGTCATCCTGGTTGACAACGGAGGCACAGACAGTTCAGTTCACTCCTATTCCAGAGCTGAACTCTGTGCAGGAATGGGCCCGTGAGAGGTGGGGAATGGTGGTGTTTATGTAAACTCATATAATATAGCATTGTGATGGAAGTCAACAGCTGTCTCTCTTACACATAGTCTCATAAGTTCTTTTTCTCAGCCTAACAGCTCTGTTCAGGCGTGGAGGATAATGCTGTCTTGTTATTAGTTTTGTGATGTTCTTTTGGGGGAGCTGTAGCAAGCAGCGGGGAATTTGCTCTCTGCCTTAATCTCTTGAACTTGAATCAATTTTTGGGGTAAAGTTGCTTCCTGGAAACTGTCCATTAGTGTCTGAGCTGAACTTTTAAGAAGAGATTGTCTGCATGCTATTTGTGACCACCTCCTCTTCAAGGACGGATGTATACAGTGGAACACATTAAGAATATACCCAGTCTTCATGTCAACTGATTTAATTTCCAATGGGGAAACACCCTGAAAGGGGCTTGATAAGTTGGAAATGCCAGGCAGAAGGACAACAATACTATAGCTATATATTATACCGTGTTTCCCCGAAAATAAGACAGTGTCTTATATTAATTTTTGCTCCCAAAATTACATTACATTATATTACAGCGAGAGGCAAAACTGGAAGTACGTCTTATTTTCGGGGGATGTCTTACTTTCGGGGAAACAGGGTATCAGAACTCTGGATCTAAATACACTTAATATTTAGGGGTGTTTGAAATGGAAAACCAAACTCTGGAGGCTTTTGCCTGCCTCTTAGGTGCTATTTACTAACAAACGGAACCCATTCTCATGTTCTGAGAGACAGACATAGGGCTCTCAGCCATTAACCTACAAACCTGTGCAAGACCTAGGTGAGATCTACAGATATTTCATCAGAGGAGACCTAGCTAAGGCCACTGTTGGAACTGTAAGAACTGGTTCAGAAAAATATCTCCCATCCTCAACCATCACACACACACAGTCCCCACACTTCCCAGAAGACTGATCCAGAGTTCATTGGCTGCAAATGACTTTGAATCAGGCCCCGAAACCTGTACCCCTTTTTGGAATTGAATCACAGGGCTTGTGTTTGGGTTTGATTAATTAACTCCCCCCTCAGTGCTCATTTCCACACACCTCAGCACTTCCTATTTGTATCTGGAACTGATGTGCCATCACGACAGGGAAATGCTGTTTCCACCCTGACCAGAAGTAGAGTGCCCCAGCACTATCTCACTTGACACATTTCAAGACCAATCTGGAGTACCTGGGAGGTTCCAACACAGGAGATCAGCATGGGAGAATTAACCCGATTTTGGGGCACATATCTGAATTTAACTGAACCTCCAAAATCTTTGCACCTATCACCATCCATTGGTTTTGTTCTGATTGCTTGACCAGTACCTGCCCTTTGTATAAGCTAAATGACCAACCAGACAATGTGGTTTTTCATCACGGGGGGAGGGGGTGGAAAGCTCTGAAAATTCCCGCTCGGCAAATCCAGCTGAACAGCCTTTGTCTTGATGCAATCCTGCTCTTTCTGCACCACGTTAATTTAAGATGCTACGAAGGGAGAGGTGTGTGCGGGGGGAGCGGGAGGGGGACTTTGCTGTCTGAAATTTGTTTGGAGTCTTTGCAGGATAAATCCCTGTGGAATTTAATTTAAACAAGCTGACACCTATATGAATCATGCCACCATTACCAGCTTTTGAACGCTTCCTACCAAACGCTTGCACATTTATTTCTTTCTGTATTCGAAATGACAGGCTAAAAGCATCTCAAACTGTATTTAAGTCCCTCCACCCCCATCCTAAAAGGGTGCAATCTTTTTTTTCTTTCTTCCTTCGATGTAATAAGAAATAACATCTGTTATAAAAATCTACTGGCCAGGGGCAGCAAAAGCGGATAACAACTTATCAAAATTTGGCAATTTGAAACAGTGGCTGGTTTTAAACAAAAACTGTCTCAGTCAGTCATGTGATCATGGGCTGTACTAGAGTGTTGTCTCATCTGTCTACAATCTGAACAGATTAAATGTATTTAAGGAGAAAAGAGAGTGAGAGAAAAGAGAGAATGCAAGGCCCAGGAAAAAGAGAGAGAAAGGGGGCAACAAAAGGAGGAAATAAATAAAAGAAAGACTTCCAGTAAAATGATAAATGCTTTGGTTCTCATGGTGAAGACAGCACTGCATTTAAAAGATTTACATGAGTTTATGTAAAAATCTCCTAAATTTTACTGAAACAAAACAACCAGGCTTTATACCATGCCCAAGTCTAAGCATATTACCCAGAGTGACTGTGTCTAGACTGGTCATTGGCTTTAATAGAAGAGCTATATCTTTGAAGAGGCAGAAAAGTGGTCAGGAGTAAGCATGGAACATGGAAGATTTGTAGAATTCAAAAGGATAAACATTATTTGATACCCTATTTATAGGGTACCACAGGGGGAAAGGAAAAGGTTTCAGAAAAGAAAGAAGCACTTGAATTTTACCTGGAGATTTTCCAACAATAAAATCTAATCCATCATTCTCTCTGGGTGACTGCTCTTAATGAAAATTTAGAGGCTGTGACTGAAATTTAGAATTCACCGGGGATACTATTAGGAAGATGTCTAGCAGCTACACAAAACCTGTTATATCATGGCCCGGCCAAGGAGGGGGGAAAGGTTGAGTGTGAAACGGACAGATTTTAATTTGGCACCCTGACTCCCTGGAACACAGAGGGTCCCACTTCTGTAATGGATTTCACTTCACAGCTCCCGGAGTCAAATCCACCCAATGGAGTTAATGATTTCTTTTGTGGAATCCTGTCTCCGTTAAAGTCAATGGAAGTTCTGCCATTGATTCAATGCGGTCAGGATTTCACCAACTATGTTTACCTACCCTCTAAGGGAAGATCCTTGCTTCTATTTGTCTGGCTGCTTTGTGGCTGAAAGTTAACACAGGTCCCATGCTCCAAACGAGGGCAAAACAGGGAATCGAGATCCACACCGCAGAGGAGAGGGAGAAAGACATTTCTGCTGAATTAGCCAATCTCATTATTGTTATTTGCATTCCAGTAGTGCTCCCAATCAGGCTCAGGACCCCATTTCACTAGGTGCCGTATGGTTACACAGTAAGACTCCTTGCCTCAAAGACTTTACAGTCTAAACTAATATGGCTAAATTCTGACATCAGGAGGGGAAATGCCCTCTAAAGCCACCCATGAATATCCCTCCTCCTTCATGGAAGGGTAGAGTCAGCTGGATCCACCTTCCTGGACCTGGCAGGACACCTATTTGCAGGCGTCAGGGTTTATGCGTTGGGAAGCGCGAGAGGGCTATGTGGGCAGGACATGCTCAACCTCATGGAAAACACTCAAGAAAGCAAATCAGGGAGTGGATTAGTCAGTGGGGTAGAAGGGCCAGGACGCTGTCCCGGTGGTCACATGGAAGACACGGTTTCGTAGAGCAAAATGGCATCCTCCATCCAACATGGCCTCGCACACGCTGTACGTGCAAGATCCTGCCAGTGGGATGGGGTCATTCTGGTACTTCAGCAAATCAGGACAACATCAGGAGCTTTCTGCCCGTCACCCTCCATTCTAGGAAACACCTCTGGGGAGAGTGGGGGTCTATATATCTAGGCCATATATGGCCCCTATCGCTATAGTATCTGAGTAGCACAGGCAGCCATAGACAGCCTAAAGAGTTCCTGTGAGCATAGTGCCAAGGCATTCACAGGGCCAAAGGATTCACCTCTGACACCTCTTTTACTCCAGTGTAATTCAACTGACTTAGGTGGCAGTACTCCTGATTTACCTCAGCTAAGCAAGAGAAAAATCAGGCGCACACTGATGAGGAGCCAGGACAGAGCTGCTGGGGTCCAGGAGCCAGTGTAACCGCACAAAGCCTTCACGTTGATGGGCATTATGCCGCCAGCAGCTGTGCTGGTTACAGAGCCATCCATTGGGTATGGCGAATTGGGGTGACTGCCACGGGCCCTGCGGTTTGGGGGGGCCCATACTTCTAAATTTGTGAGGAGGCAGGTGGGGAGGTGAGGCCGGAGGCAGGGTGAGGAGGTGAACGGGAGGTGAGCGGCAGGTGGGCAGGGGCGAGGAGGAGCCCCCTACCAGAACCCTGCCCCCCCAGTACCTCCTGTCCACCAGTGGGCCCCGCCAATCAGCGCCTCCCCCTCCCTCTCAGTGCCTACTGCGGATCAGATGTTTTGTGGTCTCGGGGGGGACTGGGAGAGGAGCTAGGGTGCAGTGCACTTAGGGGAGGGGGTGGAACTGGGTGGGGAAGAGATGGGGGGGTGGTAAGAAGCAGGGCAGGTGTGGAGCTTGGGGGTTAGGGGAAGAGTAGGGGTGGGATCTGGGCAGAGCTGGAATAGGGGGAGCACCCCTTGGCAGATTAGAAACTCAGCACCTATGTCCCGGGCCCTGCACTCCCCTAGGGACGGCCCTGACTAGTTTCCAACCCACTTGTCTTCCCTTCTTTCCCAATGGAATAATGTGGAGGGCATTCCATGAGAGAGGAACATCGTGGAGTTGTCTTTATAGGTGTCACTAGCCAGCAGGATACAACTGGCCCCTCAGAGCCAGATCTGTAGCTGGTATACGTTGGAGTAACTGCATTAAACTCAATAGACCTTTGCCAATTTACACCCCACTGAGGATCGTGCCTTCAGTTTTTACTCAATCCTTACTCAGGCAAAATTCTCAGTGATTTCAAAAGAGAGTTTGCTGGAGTAACAATTCGAGCATTCAGCTCACAGAAGCCAGGGCCTCCCTCAGAGCCCCTAGGTATCTCTGAACCTGTTTTCCTCCTACAAAAATTCCTCAGAACTCTTTTTGCACAGAATTACAGTTAAAATGGGAAACAAAACACAAATATGACCCCTTCCCTCGTCACCATGTTTTAATGTCGTCCTGAAGGAAACAACGGTCTTGAAAAAAGAAAAAAAGTCACAATGCTTGTTGGCTATTTTTATGGGTTTCTCTGACCCACGTTTTGAGGGTGGCAGTGCCAAGAAAACCTCACAGCTTTATGAAGAAGAGGCCTTGGAGAGTCAGAGGTAAGTCTAGGAGAGAAATAAAAAAGCCCTCAATGAGAAACCTTGTAAATTTGGTACCAGCGGGGATGGAGAGGGGCCAAAGCTGACAGAAATCTGCCGTGAAACAAATCACATTGCAGACTTCCCTGTTCAGAAGTCACAACGCCCACAGCTGGGAGAGAGTCCAGTGTTATTTTTGGGCAAGCTTTCTGTCAGCTCCAAGCAAAGTTTCAGTAAAAAAAGAAAGCGGGGGGAGAGAGACGGAGGTTTCTTTTTAACTAGAGATGTTGGAAAGACATTTAAAATGAGCAATCATGTCCTGCTCAGGGCAGACCACCATAGATATGACCTAGAGGGGCCCTTCCATCTCTAATGTCTGATGCTACGAAATGTCTCAGAGGTATCTGAAAGCTGGTGCCCCACCTGGCAATGTTTCACACTTCGAGGTTGGTCCTGCATTCCTTGGACAACCCAACACCCCATTGACTTCAGTCACTGTGTGTGCAAAGAGTACATGGCTAAATGCTTTTTAAACCATCATTTAATGAGTAAGAAAAGGGAGTGGGGTATATTTAGAAGATTCCAAAGATCCATTCCACATGACCTGGTGGAGAAAAGGGGTGGGAGTGCAGGCTATAGGCCTTCACCCCCTTGTGAATTTAGGAAGCAGGAAAATGTTGTTTTTTTTTGGCAAATGCTGTAGGAACTGAAGAATAGTCTTAAATGACTTAAATGTTAAATATCTGCCAGTCTCTTGGTCTAACCAGGCTATTAGCAAAAGAAAGAAAGTTGTTTTAATCCTCATGAGTAATGACCCATTAAGGGGTTATGAGTGACCCAACAAACAACCGATGCACTGTGCTTAATGAATGCTAGCACTGCATGGTTTTAGGATGGAAGCATGGATTACGGGCCAAATCTTAGTCCCCATATAAAACCCCAGCAAATGGGCAGCCTGCAGGCGTGTTTCAATGGGCCTGAGTTCTCCCACAGCTGATGTAATCATCCTGGCTTTATAACCCTGTCCCCACCCCATCCCCAGGGAAAGAGGGTAGACATGGCTGTCGGATCAGTGCATCAGGAAGCAAAGCACTTTCCATGTCCCCACCTGCCACCTCAGTCCCTGAGTTTCCTGTGCTCTAAAGCAGATGAAGCAGGGTTGGAGAACACCCTGTCTGAGTTCTTCACAGCCTGTCCTCCGCCCAGTGCACAGTAGATTTGCACTAGAATCATCTGTGTTCATGGGGAGGATTTTGGATGCCTATGTGCAAATGGCCCCTAAATATAGATCACACATGGATAATAATTCCAAAGGTGTCATTAGTTACAGTGCAAGCTATGACTGTGAAGACAATGAGGCAAAGTGCTGTCTTTACTACTACTATGTATACTCCTATGTTTCTTCACCTGCTAGAGGTATCAGCTCAGTTACTGAGGGATGGAGCAGCTGCCGTCCCATGGGATATATTCTTGTAAGGTGCGTAGGTGCATACATTGGTGCAGCAAGATAACAACCCACACCACTGTAGCCTTGTGCAGTGACTTCATTATTGAGAATGCTAAACAAAATCTGTTGCCTCATGGCAGGAAATAATTTTGGTTTGAGGGAACATTTAGTGGGTCTTTTCTAGTGTATCCCTCCCCCAGCTGCAATGCAAGTTTGATTTCCTTATCAGGAAAGCATCTTGTATTTATAGAAAGATTTCAGGATTAGTTTTCCATGCCTCCATCTGTGGCAGTTCTGCAGTCACCCGTGGCAAGTTTACTCCATCACCTGAATTTTTAGAATTATAGAATTATATACAATCCTGGTGCAACTTCATTGACATTTGGCTCATAACGATGTTTCCTAATATTCAGCTAAAGTTTCCCTTGCTGGCCCCATGGACAAGACATTGAAGTCAACAGATCTTCCTACCCTATAGCATAACAGTGACAGCTTCTCTTCTACTTGAAACAACTATCAGTTTCTTCCCACTCCAGTGTAAGAGTATCATTACAAAAAATACTAAAAAATTTAATCACCCCAAAAAAATATGTTCAGACAACCTCAGCGGGTCTGCTATCTGCCCCTTCCAGAAGCAAGAAATACAGTGTTAATGCTGAAACCCCATAAAATACAAAAAAACATCATCTATGGAGGAATCTCTAGGTAGGGGTCTTTTAGCATTGTATGGTCCTACGTATCTTAGGCCAAATCCAAATCTCCACTCACCAGTGCAAAACCAAAGAAACTCCACTGAAGCAAATGGAATTATTCTAAATTTACATCTATGGCATTCAGATCAGAATTGGGCCCCATGTGCCGGACACATACAATGGAGTAAATCAAGGAGATATATCAGAGGTAATTAATCATTTTCTTTGTGGCTTGAAATATGTAATTCAGATCACTAATTTTATTCAGATGTAACCTTGCTTGATAAAGGGTGAAATCCTGGCTCTGTTAAACTTAAGAGGAATTTTTATTTTAGGGTCTGATCCAACTCCAGTTGAAGTCTTTGGGAGACTTTCAGTTGACTTATGTGGGCATTGGATGGGGCCCTTAGAGAAAGAGAGGGAAGCCAAACCTCCTACTTTCTTTTTCACCAACATTGTCAGGCCAGTCATCTATCCGGGCCTAGTTTCCCTCTTTGTGAAACTGAGGTAATAATATTACACTACCACCAAGGATGTTGTGAGGCTTAATTAAGGTTTGTAACTCATTAAGATTCGGAGGCTTAATTAAGCATTTTGAGATCCTCGGATAAAAGCCACTCTATTAATGCAAAGCATGACAGTTTCAAGTTTGATAAAAATGCTATCAGGTCACTACAGTAAGAAAATTATTCTTCAGTAAAAATCAACACATTGAACTTGTTCATAGTGCATTACCAGTGGTAGGTCCTTAGTGTGAAGATGTGTACAAAAAAACCTCACCACCACATTACGGTATGTTTATAAGCCCAATTAGAAAAAAGATCACCTTTTTTTTTACTATGGAATTTTGAAAAGAAAACCATTTCCAAGAAAACTGTTCTCAAAATGAGTGGGTAGTTTTTTTATTATTTTATTTCAATGCTTTGCTTTTCTAAACAAGGTTCTGATTTTTACTAACGACAACGACAATGTTTAGAAAAAACTCCAAGATCTGGATTAACTCTAAAGCTATTTCACTTTCACTCCATTTCTTTTGTCCCTCCACAGGGAAATCCTCAGTGCACAGCTTCCAAATGTTAATGAACAACAGCCCTCTCCCTGTACCTTTTAGAGCCCGGATTCACAGTCATCATCCATAAATATTACTTTAAAAACCTTTTCTGAGATGCTCCCAGGGCCCCCGATCACAGCCGACGTCAGGAAATGTCAGACATTTCTCCTTCTCCTCCTCAAGAAGCTGGTAGCGTGGCTGGAAAAGAACAGATGTGTTAAAGGCTAAGAGATTTACAGCATCCCCCCCCCCACGGGAACCATAAAACGACAATTTGTTCAATTTCAAAAGCAGACCTCTTGCCCATCATGGGACCTTTCCCCACTGCTGATAAAGCTGGGCTTAAAAAGCCCACGATCCTTTTTGATAAAATGGATACAAAGTTCATTTTTCAAACTATGCAAAGCGGGAAATGGAGGTCTCAGAAAGTAGAGGATGGTTGGTAGGGGGGTCAGTGTTAGCATCCTCTATAGACCCGTCTCTTCAGAGGCAGAGCATATGGAAAAACATGAGTCTGAATCTCCTCTCACTTGCCTCAGTGATAAAATTATTTAGCTTGTAAGCTCTTTGGCACAAGGGCTGTCTCTTACTATCTGCACGTACCTACTATAATAGGGCCCCAATCTTGGTTAAGGCACCTAGTTGGTACCATAAGAGGAGTAAATAAATAAATAGCTGGTGTAATTCTAATGACTTTCCTGGAATTACTACTGATTTACGCCAAGTACTGTGTTTCTTCAAACTGCTTTGGCAATGTCTTCACTGAGGTCTGTCCTAATCCTTATGTAGATATCAAAACTATCTTTCTTCTTCTATATTACTATCTGAGCACTGGGCAAAATGCAGAGCCTGTGTTTCAATGGGCATTTGCTCAAGTTCTTCATGCCAGATTGTTTCCTCCTCTTGTTAACCACAGAACAGATACAGCATGGGAAGTAGCAGCACAAATTTCTCCTCACTGCCCTGTCAACATGTCTGAAGCCTGAATTGGACAGACCAGCTCTATCATAACTGTGAGAGGAGGTAGGAAGGGTGGTCTGGCAGCTAAGGTACTACACTACCATTCAGAAGACCAGGGTTCAGCCTCAGCTTTCCTATGTGATATTGGGCAAGTCACTTAATCTTCCTTGTGCTTTTGTTCTCCATCTGTGAAATGAGGATGGCTCTTCCATCCATCACAGGATGTGGTGAGAACAAGTCTCAATGAGTGAATGATGTTCAGATGCTCTAGTGGTGAAGGCCATATGAATATAGAGATTGGACTTCACGGTTCTTCGCTGAGGCTCCCAACTAGGGTTCCAATTAGTTTCAGCTGTGGTGGTGGATTTTATGATGTAGACACTTGCCTACAAGGAAGTGGAGGGACACCCAACAACTTTTCCCACACAGACCAGTGAACAGCTATCAGATGGTAACACCTTTTGGCTGCTACCAACTTGGACTGGATGTGAACAAGTGACCTAGAACTAACATGTATATGACTCTTTTGTTGCTACTCTTCCGAGTCATCCAGAAAATAGCTTCCTCAATCAGTAAATGCTGGCAATAGTCCAGAAAAACAGAATATAGCAGGATGTAAGTCTCCCTCTAAAATAAAGAGACAGGACTTGCTAAGCCAATTGATCACTCTCTCTCTGGTACTATATAAACCTTCAGGTGCTAAATAAACCAACATCAGCAGGTGCAACATATGCCAAATAGTATGGCATCAGCTAAAGGGAAGTCAGGACTGCCTGTCCATTGGGACTGTTGGGGAAACATGTAAATTACAGCCATAAATGTGAGACACAGCGTGCTTGCAAGACCAGAACATAACAGGGCCTAATGGTTCGCAAGCTTCCTTCCCTTGCTGCCTTCATACTATTCTCTAAATGCACCTCATGTCTGACCTGCAACCCCTGTTACTCCAAATATAAGGTAGCAGGGGTTGAACACGTTTCTTTCTGGGGACTGACATCACACTGACAGCAGAGGGGAAACATATCAGCGTTTTGGCTTAGTGATTTTAGTCAGTCGGTTTCCTCACTTCCAGTTAGTCAGTTGTTAGTGTTTAATTTTGGTATAATTTTCAAGGTGGCCCCAAACCAAAACCCTGGATCTAACTCTTTCCCTTATCCTCACCTCCAAACTTCCTACCACAAACTTTGTGAGATCCAAAATCTTGATCTAGATCCAAATTCTGCAGCTCGAGCTCACCTCCCAAACGAGAAGTGAAGCAACATCACCCAGATAATGGCTGAATATGAGCAGAGTTCTGCTTTTAATGTGTACGTCGTTCAAAGTGATTGTAATGCAGCCAGATTTACTTCTTATATATAGTGCTACACTTATTAAACCTCTAGAGGAGCTCTTTAAGCTGTCATTTAGGATTTAATTGCTTGATATAACTGCCTGCTTTTAAAAGCCGGTGCGAAATAGCCTTCCCTTCACACGAACCATCCTCTGCTGCCCAGGACCCTCTAGGAACTCATAGGGTTAAAGTGCTCCCAAAAAACACCTCAGATCTGTTTAGTCCAGGGCTCCCCTCCTCTTCCACATTTTGAAAATATTAGAAAGAAAAGGCTTAGAGACCAGAGATTTATGGGCTAGCCTATCACAGAGCCTCAGTTCACACTTAGATGAGAGGGGAATAGCTCAGTGTAACAAAGGAGCAGTAAAGCATGCCCACCAGTAAATTCTACCTATTGGGAAGAGCTAAATCCTCTCTGAATTATTAAAAGCTCTCCAAATCTTTGGAGAGAAAGGCTGCACCTTTTTTATTGCTGCGTTATTAATAAAAAGCTGGTGAAATACTTACTGTTGCTCTGTAAATCTTCCAAAGCCAGGAGCTGGTTGCACAGACATTGGGGCTGGAAGGAAACTCAGAGGCCGTCAGGTTCGAGTATTCTATATTCCCATATTCTACCTTCCCCACCATGGAGAATCTTCTCTAAAGCACTGACATGGGGGGGATCCCAGCTTCACATCCTCAGAATTCTGGTATGTGCAGGCACATTTCTTGGAATAGGAGAGTGGTGATCTTAGGGTCGTCTATTTTGGTGACATCCAAAGATGAACACAATTAGGCATGGAGAGTGATCTTCCTCAAGTGTTGAGAATTCGTTCAAAGAAGCCCCCTTTTCAATGAATCCCTTGTCATTGCAGCCATACAAGCAAGAACTCTCTGCAATCCAAGCTCTTGACAAGGTCTCTTGTGCAGAGCCACTCCAGAGTGACCATTTGAGGTCTTGGAAGATTCTTCATTTATGCCAATCCAGTGGCCTAAAATTTAAGATCGGTGGGAAATCATTTTCCCATTCTGCCATTTTTTTTCTAGATTTAGAAGAATTTTCCCATTCCAATTTGGGATGGGAAGTTGAAATCTCAAAAATTGCCCTGAACCAAAAAAAAAAAAAAAAAATCCAGAAAAAATACCAGTTTGGGTCAATTGGAATGTTTAGTTTTAATAATTCCAAATGTTTTGTTTCCATGTTGACTTTTTAAAAACTATGATTTAAAATTCTACATGAAAAGCCATTTCAAAACAAAAACTTTTTGTTTCGAAAATGTTGAAACAGGAAATGTTCTCCGTTTCTAAAAACTCTTTGTTTCAATTTTTTGAAATCAGAAATTTGTCAATATTGACCCTTTTCACAAAACGTTTTGATTTCAATGGATCAGCATGTTTCAATGAAAAAAGTTTAAATGAATAATTCCCAGCCTGTTCTACGTGGAACGATTGCAGAGGTGGTGTGGAGTGCCAATGGTGGCTGGAACAGGTGTTGTAAAGAGCCCGATGGTCCCATGTCGGTTGGGAGGTGAATTACATCATTCTCAATCCCCCACTTAGTTCCTCGCACAAAATCTAATTACTCAGGGCTTGTGTGAGGTAGGGTGAGTTTGAACCTTATTACTTTATAAGTTGGGGGCAATTGTAACACCATGGTAACTATCTTCTAAGATCCCACCTCCCATCTCTGCTCGTCCATAAGATCTTTCAAAACGGGATTTCAGATCTCTACAGACATGAATTAAGGCTCTCAATAAGAGCTCGGTAAAAAAGTTGTGGTATCTTGTCCTTGTCCTTCTCCCATGTTTTGTGAATCTAGTTATTCTTTGCTTCTGTCAAAATGCCCAAAATCAATAGGAAGCAAATTTTGATTTTTTGATTCATCAAACAATTCATTGTCCGTTTGATCCAAAATAAAACTTATTTTGATTTTCAGAATTTCCAGTGAGCCACAAAAATCAGTGATTTGCACTCTTTACTTTCAACCCCACTGTGAAGTGAGTTATGATTTATACCAATTTTACTGAGAGGTAGACTGAGACTCAGAGAGCTTGATAAATTTATGGAGGGAACAGTATGATAAGACTAACTAATCTGGGACCACTAGTAGCAAATATCCCTAATCAGTGGTGATGGGACACTAGATGGGAAGGGCTCTGAGTTACTACTGAGAATTCTTTCCTGGTGTCTGAATGGTGGGTCTCGATGAAATTTTCAGGTTCCACTGACCACCGTACTTGGGGCTGGGAAGGAATTTTCCCCCAGATCAGACTGGAAGAGACTTTTTTTTTATTTGCCTTCCTCTGCAGCATTGGGGTACAGCTCACTTGCAGGTCTAAACTAGTGTAAATGGTGGAATCTCTGTAACGTTATATCATGATTTAAGGATGTCAGTCAGTCAGCAGAGGTTAGGGGTCCATTACAGGAGTCGGTGGGGTGAGGTTCTGTGGCCTGCAATGTGCAGGAGGATAGACTAGATCAGCCATTTTCAAACTGTGGGTCGGGACCCCGCTTTAGTGGGGTCGCCAGGACTGGCTTAGACTTTCTGGGGCCCAGGGCCAAAGCTGAAACCCGAGTCCTACCACCGGGGCTGAAATCTGAGGGCCTCAGCTCTTGGTGGTGGGCGTTAGGTTACAGGCCCCCTCCCTGGGGCTGAAGCCTTTGGGCTTCAGTCCCCGTCCCCCCCACCCATGGGGCGGTGGGGCTTGGGCTTTGACTTTCCCCCTCCCCTCCCCACATCCTGGGCCATAGGGCTCGGGTGGATCTCAGGCTTCGGTCCCCCCATCCTGGGGTCCTGTAGTAATTTTTGTTGTCAGAAGGGAGTCACAGTGCAATGAAGTTTGAGAATCCCTGGACTAAATGATCCTGATAGTCCCCTCTGGCCTTAAAGTCTCTGAGTCTATGAGACACACACAGAGACACGTGGTGTGTGTGCCAATCAATCTTTCTCATAAGTGGCATTTCAGTGTGCTGAAGTTACCTGCTGAAGCACAGTTGCAGTTAGAAATAGGTGCAAACCAAACTCTTATCCAATCTCTCACATCTCCTCCTCCTCCACCAAAACCAGAACTGGACTACAGCTCATTTTCCAAAAACCAAAACTCACCCTGCCCCTAGTTGCAATGTAATGCTCTTAGCCTTGTTCATATTTTGGGGCCCTATCCCGAAAGAGCAATCTAAGCCCATAAAGGCCTTGCCTACCTGGCAACATGCTAAACACAGCAGGCAGAAGGAAGTCAATCACGTATTCTTCTTCAAAATCTCTGTTTTCAAATCGCAGGGCTCAATCTCTCCGAAATCAGCAGCACCCATGTAAAAGCTCTACCCTCAAAGTGTTCAGAACGCACAGAATGCTGAATGTCTTATAAAGCAAGCCAACAAAAAAGTTTCCTTCCTAATTTTAGGTCCTGCCATAAAGTTTTACTTTTATGTAACAGCATGAAAACTGCATAAGCAGAACAGGGGTTTTTAATAAAAGTCAAAGCTGGTGTAATATCCGAGCCAAGGTGTTTTTATACGCCAGAAGAAGAGAGAGAGAGAAACCCAGAAGGAACATAATTTTCCTGAGCTCCTTCCAGAGTGAAATTTCACTTTTAACCATACTGGTGGACTCTCCTTCCTCCTGATGTACAGACTTTTCCCCTCCCCGTTTCCTTGTTCTTCCGTATCCTGAGCATTAGCACCAGTAAATCCCAACCATTCATGTCCTTTGCATCTACAAGAGGATTTATTTAAAATTTTTATACTCTTAGGAACATAGACCAAATGAGAGCAAGTGTCCATCTAATCCACAGTTCTGCTATTAGCTGCTTTAAAAAAAACATGTAAATACCCTGCAGTACGCAGTAATGGGATAACCTGCCCCTGGGAAAATTTCTTCCTAGCTCCCAATAGTTGGAAATTCTAGGAGTACATTTTTATAGGGCCACGTTTTCAGCCAGACCTATTTCTCCATACCTACTTTTTGGACAGCCCAGCCTATGTACAGCCTATAAATAGAGGCCGGGTCTGAAAATATGCTCTATTAGGTAAGTGATATCAGATGGGGGGGTTATTTTTATTTCTTTAACTCTCAGAATTCTGCCGCTTCCCCAGCTGCCAACCAAATCAATGCTAAGCGTGGGGTGGAGCGATATGCCCAGTCTTTAGCGAAACAATTTCAGTCTCCATGGTCTTTCCCATACTTTTCACCAGCAAGAACTTCACTTCTTTTTTAACAACAATGTAAACTAAACAATGCTTAAAAACATGCCATCCATCCACTTCCCCATCACAGAGCTAAAGATACCAACCAGGGCACCTCAGTCTAAGGGTACGTCTACACTAGCCGCTTGGTCAGTGGGCAGTGATCGATCTATCAGGGGTTGATTTATTGTGTCCAGTGTAGACACGATAAATCGATCCCCGAACGTGCTCCCCGACGACCCCTGTACTCCACCTCTGCAAGAGGCGGAAGCGGAGTCGATGGGGGAGCAGCAGTGGTTGACTTGCCGCCGTGTGGACGGCCAGGTAAGTCGACTTAAGATACAGCGAGTTCAGCTATGCTATTCGCGTAGCTGAAATTGCGTATCTTAGGTCGAAACCCCCTGCCCCACTGTAGACCAGGCTTAAGGGTATGTCTACAGTATGAAATTATCTCGAATTTATAGAAGTCGATTTTTCGGAAGAGATTTTATACAGTTGATCGTGTGTGTCCCCACGAAGCGCGTTAAGTCGGCAGAGTGCATCCACAGTACCATGGCTAGCATCGACTCTCGGAGTGATGCGCTGTGGGTAGCTATCCCACAGTCCCCGCAGTCTCCGCTGCCCATTGGCATTGAATTTTTTTGAAGAGTTCTGCCTTCACAGCTTCTTCTCCCCATACTGTGATCAGATCCAGTACCTCCCGTTTGGTCCATGCTGGAGCTCTTTTGCGATTCTGGGACTGCAGGAAATGAAATTCAAAAGTTCCCAGGGCTTTTCCTGACTACCTGTCTAGTGCCTCTGAGTTGAAAGTGTTGTCCAGAGTGGTCACAATGGAGCATTCTGGGATAGTTTCCGGAGGCCAATACCGTCAAATTGTGTCCACAGTACCTCAAATCCAGAACAGCCATGTCGATTTTAGAGATTTTGCCGAGGTGGAGTACAGAAACTGGTTTTAAGAGCCCTTTAAGCTGACAAACCTGGATTGGCTGTGTGGATGGATTGAGTTTTAATTCGATATAGCGCAGCTAATTCCGATATAATTGCGTATTGTAGACCAAACCTAATACTGTCCCCTGCAACATCCAAGAGGAAGCTATGCAAATACATGGGAGGGCTGAGAGAGCTCTTTTCCCATGTCACAGACTATAGAAGGGACGGGTAAAATAATGCCTTTTAAAGGGCGAGCAACAAAGCCTCTCTACCTGATGAAAAATGACTTTCAAATGCCTTCTGCTCTGGGGATTTTATAAGGGAAGATGGATCTCCTATCTGTTTTCCCTTCGTCTTCATTTTTCAACTCTTGACCTGTACTGTGAACATCTCCCTCCTGAGTATGAGCCTTAGGCACAGGAAATGCTTCCTCCACCTCATGTGTCTTCCATAGTCTACACCTCTGAAGAGAGGCATGTGGTCAAATAGACTTTGCTCTCCTCCACATCCCCCGCCCTTGTCTGCCCTCTCCTGCGCCCTGGGATCCCGCAAAGTTGATTTTGTGATCTCACGGGAGAGATGCCTTTTCTAGGGGGGCTGTGGGGACCAGCGTTTCAGACTGAAATCTTTCAAATTGGAAAGAGGGGAATGAAGCTGACCTTAGCGCCACTCCTAGGATAGACCCAGGCCCCAGGAAGAATGATCGTCTTTTCTTTATTTATTTATTTTAATTGAAAAAGCTGTTTCCATAATTTCATAGGCGCAAACGGTTGCATCTCCAGCAGGGAGTAAATTGGTCCAGTTGCCTCAACTTCACCAGAGCTTTCCCCATTCACACCAGGTGAAGAGCTGGCCTGTTCAGTCCAGGCTTGTTAGTGTCTAGCGAAGTTGTGAATTTAAGCTCCCAGGCATGTCTTTGGAAAGCACTAGGCAGGTTTTCTGTGAGGATGGGGATGGATAGGTTAGATAGAGTGTGATTCTTTTGTGAAAAGTGTCTAGCCCTGGGCGATAGGAAAATGATAACAAACAAAAATACCCCGTGTGAGTTCATTCGAGAGCGTAGTGATTGTCTGGTTTCACGTTGCTATGGCAGCATTTAGTGCCCTGGGGTGAGGTACGCCACATGTTGTGATAGCCATGGGTAGGACCCCGGGATCTTGAAATGTGTCTTGTGGAGCATGTTGGTCATTGCAGCAGTGGAGCTAGGTCTGCAGGTTTTGCATCTGTTCTTCTGGCAGGGTCTGGTACTGCGTTGAGTTGGTGTGTCTTAGTTTGTGGGGAGCTTGCTTCTGACGATGAGCTGAGAGAGGCTGGGGGTTGCTTGAAGGCCAGAAGAAAGGGTTCAAGAAAAAGTTATTTCAGGATGGGATCCCCATCGAGGATGGGTTTGTAGTTTGATGATACCCCCATATAGATTCCACTGTGGGGTGGTAGGTGACAACGAGGGGCTCGTCTTCACTACGTGCGGGAAGGATCGATCGCCAGCGGCTCCCCTGTCAACTCCGGAAGTCCAGCTCGTCAACAGGCACAAGCTGGAGTTGATGGGGGAGCGCGCTGCCGCCGCCACCATGAGAACAGGAGGTAAGTCAGCTGTAGAGACGTCGATTTCAGCTACGTATTATTAACGTAGCTGAAATTAGAGGTAACAAAGAGTCCTGTGGCACCTTAAAGACTAACTAAAGTATTGAAGCATAAGCTTTCGTTGGCTAATACCCACTTCGTAAGATGCAAGCAGTGGATGAAGTGGGTATTAGCCCACAAAAGCTTATGCTCCAATACTTTAGTTAGTCTTTAAGGTGCCACAGGACTCTTTGTTACCTCTGCTATTCCAGACTAACACGGCTACCTCTCTGGTAGCTGAAATTGCGTATCTACAGTCGATTTCCCCCCCAGTGGAGACCAGCCCTAGGGTTGTGACAAAGAGTCCTGTGGCACCTTAAAGATTAACTAAAGTATTGAAGCATAAGCTTTCGTTGGCTAATACCCACTTCGTCGGATGCAAGCAGTGGATGAAGTGGGTATTAGCCCACAAAAGCTTATGCTTCAATACTTTAGTTAGTCTTTAAGGTGCCACAGGACTCTTTGTCACTTCTGCTATTCCAGACTAACACGGCTACCTCTCTGATTCTTAACTAGGGTTGTGTAGTCAGAGGGAGTTTTATTTCTGTTTTGAAGCAGGTTCTCTTGGAGCGTTTGGGAGGCCTGTTCATGATGAGATCTACTTCTCTGGTGGCATGTCCTTGTTTGGGGAAGGCAGTTTTGAGTGTGTTAAGGTGTATGTGTCTTGGACTTTCTCCTTGGAGCGTTATTCTGTGGTAGCTGAGTGCCTGTCTGCAGAAAACAGATTTCTTGGTGTGCTAGTGTTAGATCTGCATCTCCACTTTGATCACTCTAACATCTTACACTATTCACCTCAGGTGTTTGGGTTCTGTTCATTAGGAAGAAAGGGGCCATGTACAAAGTTAAGATCTAGAATTGGATCCATACTGACAAGCTTTAGAGGAGTTGGGATCCAAAGTTCTCCAGTTCCAGAGAGACAGCAGTGTCAGTCTAGAAAAGGATCAGAGAGGTAGCCGTGTTAGTCTGGAATAGCAGAAGTAACAAAGTCCTGTGGCACCTTAAAGACTAACTATAAAGTTTTGAAGCATAAGCTTTCGTGCTTGCATCCGACGAAGTGGGTATTAGCCCACGAAAGCTTATGCTTCAAAACTTTATAGTTAGTCTTTAAGGTGCCACAGGACTTTGTTACTTCTAGAAAAGGAGTGATAGGAGAGGAGTGAAATGACAACTAGTCCTACTCCACAAAGCCCCGACAGTCAGGGATCTTGGTATGGGAAAGGGGCTTATTTTATTATTGTTTTTAAAGTGTTTTCAACATTACCAAGGATTCGAGCCCATCTGGGACTTCTCCGTTTGAGCTGAAAAGAGAGCAGCCCGCTCAGGCGCACACAGATATTTCGCATCGTAAACAGGAAACAATTGATCTTCAGCATAAAGTGATTTATCAGCAGCTGGCAACCTGCAGTGCCGAGACCCTGCCGCACTTGTTCATCTGTTATGTAGCAAAGCTAATGGAATAACCAGGGAGAATCGCAGATGTGAAAAGCTCCGCCACTGACAGCAAGATACATGATATCTTGGGTGGCGGCGGAGGGCTTACGTACCCTTGGTATTTTTGGTGCATGTACAGCTCAGCCTAAATGACTTTCAACCCGATGCCGTGGAATGGTGCCACGCAAAGATGCGGAGATGGAGAAAACAGGGGCAGGAGTTCACGTCATCTCCCAGAATTACTGGAAATTAGAGAGAGGCCAGGACGAAATCCCCAGAAGCTGAACTTTGATGAGGGTTTGGAACATGGATCAGCCCTGGACCTATCTCACATGGAAGCTGAGATGAAAACTCACAAGTATCTCTCTCTGCTTGTTTACAGTGTGACAGGTTCGATCACAGAGACCCCCTTGGGACTGTGACCTGATGTGCTGAGATTACCTCTGAGCCCATTTTCCTTGCTAGCATGGGACCCCAGAACCTTGTCTTGTTGAGCCAGACACGCGTGCCTGGTGCAACACAAACCCAGGGTCTGAACCACACCCCCAAAGCTGCACACTTAACCGAAAACAGCTCAGCAAGTACTCCTGTCTCTAGCACCCAGACACCCAGCTCCCAATGGCATCCAAACCCCAAATAAATCTGTTTTACTCTGTATAGAGCTTCTACAGGGTAAACTCATGGATTGTCTGCCCTCTATAACACTGATAGAGAGATATGCACAGCTGTTTGCTCCCCCAGGTATTAATCGCTTACTCTGGGTTAATTAATAAACACAAGTGATTTTATTAAGTATAAAAATAATTACGTGGTTCCAAGTAATAACAGAGAGAACAAAGTAAGTTACCAAGCAAAATAAAACAAAACATGCAGGTCTAAGCCTAATACATTAAGAGACCAATTACAAATAAAATCTCACCCTCAGAGATGTTCCAATAAGCTTCTTTCACAGACTGGACGCCTTCCTAGTGTGGGCCCAATCCTTTCCTCTGGTACAGACCTTGTTAGTTCCAGCAGTCATCTTAGGGGAAAAGCAGGGGATTCCACATGACTGGAACCCCTTTGTTCTGTCCCACCCCTTTTTATAGCTTTCTTTGGCACAAGGTGGGAATCCTTTGTCTCATTCTGAGTTCCCACCCTTCCTTCTAAATGGAAAAGCACCAGGGGTAAGATGGATTCCAGTATCATGTGACATGGTCACATATCCTGTGAGACCCCCTAGTCTCCATTCTTCCAAGGCTGGCCGGCACATACCCAGGAAATTTTAGGGCTTGTCTTCACTACAGCGGGGAGGGATCGAACTTTTGGCTATCGATTTATTGTGTCTCATCAAGACGCAATAAAATCGATTGCCAGCGGCTCTCCCGTCGACTCCAGAACTCCAGCTTGCCAAAAGGCTCAAGCTGGAATCGACAGGGGAGTGCGCCGCCACCCGCCGCCACCGTGAGGACAGCAGGTAATTCGGCTGTAGATACACTGACTTCAGCTACGTTATTAGCGTAGCTGAAATTGCGTATCCACAGCCGATCTCCCCCCCAGTGAAGACCAGCCCTTACAAGCAAACAGAGCCATCCACAGTCAATTGTCCTGGTTGATGGGATTCCAAGCCACCATTACTGGCCCACACTTTGCATAATTACCATAGGACTTCAGAGTAATACTTCATATTTCTAGTTTTAGGTATAAGAAAGATACATACATACAAATAGGATGAACACACTCAGTAGAACAAATGGTTTATAATGATATCTTTCAAGAGACCCTTTGCATAAAGCATATTTCAGTTACATCATATTCACACTTGTAAACATATTTTTATAAAGTATATAAGTGCATGAAATCTCAATGTAAAATTACAATTTGGGTCCATCTCCGTAAAAAAGAATTCAAAGGAAGTACTTTTGAGGGAAAGATTTTTTATTCTGCACTGGGACTTGAGACACTTGAAACTGTGTCACTGGCCATGAAATGGACTGGCCAGCATCCTTACTTGTCTATACTCTCTCTCAGCAACAAGTTTTCCTTTCGTTTATAGAAGCTCAGGCTCCACGGGAAAAATGCCATTGTCATTATTTATGAATGCAAAAATGAGAGCACTAAATCAAAGGGATTGCATGTGAAGCACGATACAAGATGAGAAAGACGTCCAAACTCCATGGAGTTCAACAAAACAGAAATCAAATGCTGAAATATGTATTTCTTGTGGGTATAAATAGAACTGTCTATGTTTGCCTTGGAGACAAGGGGAAGGCAGCCAAGCAGCTTCATCTCAGCAGGTAATGCTTTTCAGCACAGACATCTAGCAACTTAAAGACCTCCTGCCAGATTCTTTCTGTGGTCACATCCCTGCTGGCAGGGAGCTGCTCCGCCGTGGCATGCTGAAAGGTCAATCCAATTCTATCTCCACACATAGCCCCTATAGACAGGTAGATATTTAAACATTCCAGTGCGAGCACAAGTGTAGCACAGGATGTGCACGTTACTAACCAACCCAATCACAGATTCTTACTGTCCTAGGCATTGCCCCACCTTCCCCACGCTCTCCCAATGTTTGTTACCATCACTCACCATGTGGTGTCGTCACGTATACGGCAAGTTCTTTGAGGCCAGGACATTGGGCCACCCTCAGCTAGTTGTATTCATGGCAAACACACAGAGAAGTTACAGTCATTTATGTTTTTATCTTTTTGGAAGGTTGCAATGTACCACAACTTAATTTCTTAGAATCTAGAACCCTATCACACAAGAACCAAAAAACAGAGAGAGAGAAAGCAGGCTGCTCCCTCAGACAGAGAGGCTCAACTCACCCCATCTTGCGCTAGACTGGCTCTTTGCAAACGGAGTGCTGAAGACCCAGATCACAAGCTTCCCTACAAAGCTTCCTAGCCTGCAAACAGGACTAGGAAACTCCTTACACTTAAAGTGATGGCTTGTGATTTGAACATAGCTTTCAATACACAGCTTTAGGCAGTGGAATTATGCTGGTATGACACAGCAGGATTTGACCCATTGTCTTTTATTGGTCTATAAAGCACTATGCACCTTTACGTTACTGGACAATTAATAATGATAATAGCTACCTCGCCCTGGCTGGATACTGCAGCGATAAGGGAAGGGGGCATGGATGAGGAATGGCCAATAAACAGAATTTTCAGCTTACTGAAAATAAACATGCATTCATTAAATAATTAACCACCACTTCCATTGTCCTAATTTCCATTATTATCCCCCTCTTTCTTTAATTAGCTGATCCGCATACAGAAACCTAGTGCCCGACGTGGCTGGAAAGTGGAGCTCTTAACTGTAGGAGTCACAGAAAACGGAGATGGATGCTGTGATCCCAGCGGATCCATCCCACCTTGGCCAATGCAGAACTGTCCCCACCAGTCTATACGCTAGTACTTTGGTCAGGCCACTTCTACAAGCTTTGCGACTGCTTATCTCCATTGAACAGCCAGGTGGTCTGAGAAACAAACTCTCTCTCTCCCCCCCCCCATCCTGTTGCCTCCACCACCACCCGCCACTTACATCATGTTGTGAGGCTGAAAATATGGTTTTAATAACATGCCTGTAAATCACTCTGTCTCTAGGAGCTGATGCAGCCAGTGGTGCTGGGAATAGGCCCAAACCTCCCAGGTGCAGTCAAATCTACAAAATCAACCACAGTTTGGCAAGCCCATGTTAGCTCCAGCACCCCACCCTAACCCACATCTATCTGGCATGGACGGGACTGTCAGGGCTTTTCAGACGAACGAGGATGGAGGGTATGTGGTAAAAAAAATTAATGCATTTCTAACTGGGTGATGGTTATCCCACAGGGGCACCAGGCTTCAAAACAGGGAAGGCACACAGGCGGCTGCACTGGGTGGATTTCACCTGTTAATAGTAAGAATCATATTTTGCATGTATTGCATTGCAGGTGGGAATCTGTCTAGCTATGGTACTACCTCGCTCCCATTACCATATCTGAGCCCCTCACAATCTTTAACATGTTTACCCTCAAAACTCTCCTGCAAGTGTTGGGCAGAGCTATCATGACCATTGGGTAGGATAGGACACTAAGGCCCAGAAAGATGTCATGACTAGCCCACAGGAGCATGTAGCAGAACAATGAATTGACCCCAGGCGTCCCAAGTCTCAGGCTAATGTCCTAACCACTGGACCGTGTCTCATCATCACCACATGCCCCACTAATATATGGAAAGAGTGATGGTTGTCATAACAGGGATGCCACTGCTGGTCAATACGGCAAGGGTGACACTTGATATTCCCTACCACACTGAGAAAATTGCCAAGTATTTCCCCAGAATTTTCCCTCCAAAATGGAAGCAGACTAGACTGCCCAATCAAACCAATTTCCGATAGCCGTCCATGGATGCTTTTGGCCAGATCCGTAGCTCCATAGGGTCCGTCCCATAATAATGTCATTATTTTAAGACGATCCTGGCTCTGTTGTTATAATTTTGTAACATCACTAGATGACTTGAAAGCCTGTAGCCAGCAGTTCCTAGAGACTGAACATACAGTTCACACCCTTTCTGACTTTTCTCTCTTGGCACAACACCCATTATGGTAGCACGTAATAGTGAGTTGTGTGTTTTCTTGCACCCATTCTTTTACATAACAAGCCAAATCCTTGGCTGGTGTAAATCATCATGGCTACATTCAAGTCGATGGAGCTATTCCAGATGCACTTGCTGACAGGGTGGCCCAGCAACGTCTACAATTTAATATGTCCTTCCTGCCGCTCTCGTTTTGGACAACTTAAAGATTTTGACCACGTGTAGGGTTCAACACAGCCCCATTCTACTCCGATGACATGGTTCTGCCCTAGCAGAGGAGTTGGCGGAATATGGCATCTTTGACTATCATGAAGAGCCATCCCCACCAGTGGCAACGTCATGAATACCTGTATCCCCATCCTTTCCCTAGCTGCTGTGGTCTTCCCTTTCCCCCCACATTGGCTTTCAACTTGATTTTGATTTTCCAGCCAGGCTGGGGGGGTAATTTTTCATTTACAGGGTACATGACAGTGCCACCGTTTTGGAAGAAGAGGCCTGTTTACTGGATTTGCAGAGATTTAAAGAAAATACAACATACCAGATATAACCTCCCTACTGTTCCCAGCTTTTTTCTTTGTCTCTTCAAAAAGAAGTGGCTGGGAACACAGCTGGCCATCTTACGAATCTTCATAGCAGGACTCTGTCTAATACAGAGGCAGAGAGAGGGGTTTCCACCTGATGCTAGGAAATAATGCCATCCAAAGAAACCCGCATTGTTACCTTCACATTTGGAAGCAATTACCTGCATGTTATGTAAAACTTTTATTAAACAACTGGAGAAATTCAGTAATGTGTTAATCATTGGTTGAATGACATCTGCCTAATACCAGAGATTTTTGAACTGTAGCAGGCAGGTTCAACAGTTCAAAGTGATTACTGAAACATATTGCTCCTTTTTTCATTTTCCTACGTGTTAATTTTTCAGATTTATTATTTCAGGCTCCTGCGTCTAGTATTTTCACTCCACGTCAACATCTGTTATATCTCTGCATCTCGCAGCTCTTTATTCTTTGCCCTGTTAAAGCTTTAGGCACTCCGTTGAGTGAGGCAGCCAGCTACAACCAGGGGCTCAGGCCATTTTCCAAAGTCACCCAAAAGATTTTTCAGGGAAAATTCGGCATGATGGGACCTCATAAAAGGGTCAGTAAATGGATGCAACGGTAAGGGAAAAGAGGAGACATCGGAGAGGGTGAAGGACAGACTAAGGAGAGAAAATGGTCATCTAGAGGAGACTGAATGTCTGTGACGATGCAAGTATAGTGCTGTCTGAGACACGTTTGTGGAAGGAGATGTTTTCAGGAAAAGATTTCGCTTCCCCTTACCCTTTTTATTCAGTAATGAAAATCAGAGAGATACTCTGTCATGGATGCAGTAGAATTCTCCAAGGCCCACTGCCCAGATGTTAGTCCTTTTGAGATGCAGTTTAAGGGCAGGAAGGTATATTATATCCAAGCTCCTACACCCAAGGGTCTCTGGTAACATGTTTGGTATAGATGCTTATTTGTAAAGCTCTTCTAGGACTTGGCTGGACATTCTGTTCCAGGCTGATTCTTTGCACACAAGCTCTCAGTGGGAAGGGGAGGGCTGGGTGGGCAAGAAAGTTATTTAAAAGTTTGGCCACTTAGACTGTGTGCGGTTGCAGCATGGAGAAGAAGTCAGCCTCCAGGGCTCATCTCATTTTGGTGTTTCCACCAAGATAACCAGCAAAAGGGAGGCGGGTTAGAAATCTGCGGGGGCTGCTTATGAGATGAACAGTGAACCTGGAGGAACTTGATTGAGACACACCACCAGACATCACCGAACGGCTGTCAGATGGTAATGCCCTTTGGTCATGGGACCTCTCCCACTTCTAACGGTCAGAAATGTCTCTGATCATATTGTCTTTACCCTTGTCCTCTCTTCTACCACCCCTGCATGCATTTAGCATGGCATTCTGGCCTCAACTATGTTAGCTCTTCAAGGCAAGAACTCAATCTGTCACACATCTAAGTAATAAACACACCAAAGTAACTGAAATCAATGGCCAAACTCCCTTCGCTCCAGTGTATCAGGTCATTTTTTTTCCCCAACAGCCAAACTACTTTCCACTCCCAGACGTCAAACCATGTTTCTAATTTATGGAGGTGGGGGGGTTATTTCATAGCCAATAAAATGACAGCAATCTATCTATCTTTTTTCAGAAAGAGATACCGTAAGTTTAGCTGCACCCCATCTCTACTGAGTAACCTGCTTAATGCCACACAAACTTTCTTTCTGCTTCTCTTTGAAGTGTATGTTATTTCTGTCACCTCACTTATACATCCCCTCTCCGCATCCTCCTCGGGATAAAAACAATCTTTTAAAAGGCCATCTCCAAAACCGCAGAATGGCTGGTATGGAGTACAAATAAAGCTTGTGGCTTCTAACGGGGAACTTCCTGCCTCTTTTAAAAGGCTTTAACTAATTAGCAACACTTGCTGCACTCTGATTCTTGGCAAGAGGGGTCACTTCTGTACATCTATTGTTAATTTCGCTTGGAGACAATTTGTAGTTTTGATCTTTGATAGGGTTGGACCTTTGAGGGTGCCGGGGAGAAAAGAGTTGCTATGCGCTACTGGAAACTTCTAGTATTTTTTAAAAACACCCTATAGCTTTGCCACTGGATATAGAGAGTGAAAAAGGAATCACATGAACACAAAAATTGCCACACTATGTCAAACCAGTGGTTCAGTATCCCGTCTCCAACATTAGTCAGTACCAGTTGCTTCAGGAGAACTGATTAGGTGGTTAAGGGATAATCTGCCCAGGGAAAGTTTCCTCCTGACCCCACAATAGTTAGAGGCTTACTTAAGACTTGAAGCATGAGGGGTTTATTATCTCACCCCATCCCCAATGAAAAATTCTGATGAAAACAGTATCACTGTGGAAGGGAAAACCAAGGCACAGAGAGGGGAATGATTTTATTGGGGCGGAACTGGGAGGGGAACCCAGGATTCCTCCTGCCCACCCTGGGTCACCTCTCCAGAGACACTCCCGGCTCATGGGAAGTCGGTAGGAAGTGGGAGCAGGAATAAGCGGCCCTCTGGGAAGAGAGGCTTTGGATCAGCCTGGATTTGGTCCTCAGGCTCATCAATACTCAGTTTAACCCGGGCCACAGAAGGGCCTGAGACAAGGCCAGGATCCGAGCAAGAGCAGAAACCACGCGAGAAATCACAGTGCTTACAGCCTCCAAACCCGCCCTCGTCCTCTGTGCATTCCGTTCCGCTTCCCTGCACCCCGGCCCAGCTTTCCTCCCCTGGGATCCCCCCCAGAAATTAGGGGAGTTCAGACACGGCTCACGACAGACAGTAAAGAAAAACGGCTTTGCGAAAACAAAACACCTCAGGCTTTCCTGTCTGCGTCTGGAAAACGCACCTTCGCCAATACACCCAGGCTGGGTTACACACGAGCCCATTCACCGCCGCTGTCTCTGTCGACGGCCCGTTCCCCGCCAGACACCTATAAATATCCGTGTCTGCTCGCGGGGACACGAGGGGCCCACAATTTGCAACGGAGGTGGGCCTGAACCAAAGCCCTCAGACCTGGGGGAAGTTTGAATCCTGATTCCAGTTCTGCTGTGCAGGACTAGCCCTGTTTGGCTGGATATTGGGTCCCAACCACACACGTAAATAACCCCCTTAGTGCCCCACCACCACACACACACACTCTCTTCTCCAGCCAGCCTGCGGTTTCTCCGCCTTCTCTTGTCTCTCAGAGGCCCCCAACCTAGGAAGGGGAGGGGGTCCTCCACAGGAATCCTTTCCTGCTCCCCAGCTCACCCCCTGAAAATGAGGCTCGCACTTCGCCCCCTCGTCTGAATGGCTTTTAGTTCAGATCAAAGGCTCAGGGAGCTGCTGCCAGTAATTTATTACCCCGGCAAAGGTTTTTAATCAACACATGTTCACTGCAAAGGTTAACACCAGGGTCTAGTCGGAGCGAAATCCCCGTCGCAGGGGAAGGCAGACGCACCAGAAATCCAGCTTGGGATTTACCCAGGAGGGTGGAAAGTGTTAGTTTAATAAAGTCTTCATTAATATCCAACAGGTAGACTAGGCCCAGGGGCAGCAAATCCACCTGGGACATGGAGAAGAAAACTTAAACAGTAGCCCATGGTCTCCTTGAATCCACTTGTTACACGTCGGCTCGGAGCAGTTGGTGTCTCGCACTAGAAAGACCCATTTGAAGTCCGCCCCAGATATCTGTGGGAAGCCAGTCACTGGCACCACATACAGCATTCAGGAAGCAACAGTTATCTGAGCCATGCAACGCAAACGGGAGTTGTCCTCAGACATTCCTCTCCCCTCTGTGCCCTCCCTTGATCCTCTGCATGCTCTAAATATAATTGAGCACCTCACCGAACTGTCCTGTGCCAGGTTAGTTTGTACCATGCTTCTGCAAGCTCCTTTGGGATAAGGATGACAAGGAAAAGCAGAATTCCTTTTAAAGGGGTGCCTTAGGGGCATATTTTCCCATGAACAAAAAGCTACCCTATACTCTCTGTTAGGATGACATTTTTTGGAGGAGGGGGAGAGATTAAGGGAAACAACAAAACAAGAGCAGGGGAAAACCCCACCATTAACAGAGAGCGTGTTATGTGTTCCCCTCTGTAACAGGTGAAGCTCTGCTTCACAAAATGGCACCTGTCCCTGTAGAGAGTGAATTCCTAGAAATGCAGGAAGGTAGGCTACAGGCATAGGTGGTACATGACTCCTTCATATGGGGAGGCTGTGTGCACCTGGACCGTGGCCTCGCTCCTGCTCAACTTCTTCCCCCCGAAACCCCACCCATGCTCCACTCCCAGTTCCACTAGCCCCCTCTCTGCCCCCCCCCCCACTGTTCTCATCTGTTCATCTCCTCCCCTGCCCACCCAGCTGGCCAGCTGCTCACCGCTCAAATGTGCCTCTTCACCTCCTCCCGTGAGGCCCCCATGCGGGCAGAGTGGGGAAAAGGTGGAGCCTTGGGGGGAGAGGACAAGTGGGAGTGGGGTCTTGGGGTGGAACATGGGTGGGGCCATGGGCGGGGCATCCACCCTTTTGGCGGTGGCGTACTCCAAAGGCAGCAAGCTGGCTGTTTGGGGAGGCTTAGCCTTCCCGGCCTCTTCTTACAAGAGACAAAATCCCCATCGCAACATAAAGTTCGGTCTACAAGATTCACTCAATGCATTTTGTGAGCTGAGGTTCTGGTTTCTATGTCAGACTCAAGGGGGTTAGAACCAAAAGAAAGATTCACATGAATATCCATGCCTGCATTGACTGGAGTAGCCCTTTTCCCCACACCACACCCTTGAGAGGAGAAACTGCCAAGGCTTACATGACACGTCTCTCTACATCCCTATTAGGTCTCCTTTTGGACCAGTGGAAGTCTTCCAAATTTTGACAAAATGACTAATTTTGAAACAAAAATAACGTACAATCAAAAAGAGGGAAGGGTTTTGACAAAATGTTCACAGACCTACTTCTCCATGTTATGACCCCGCAATAGAGATGGTTGAGACCTTTCAAAAGAAGGAAAAGAAAAGAAAAGAATGTAAAAGTCCGCGCCATTTCCCCCTCCCCCTCTAACTGCTGTTGGAGTCAGGCCTGAGGAAGTAGTTTGGGAGAGCAGGAAAGGCAGAACTGAACTAAGCTGCAGTTTGTGTGATTGCTAAGGATACAGCCTACAAACACTGGGGACGAGCTCTATTCGGGCATGTCATCCCCCAACCCGGCCCCTGCCCATCTCTCTGGACGGCAGCATTTGGCAAGGCAATGTGAGCTGCAGATTAGGTGCATTGGCAGAGCTGTGGGGGAGAGGCGGGCAGGGGAGGAGAGGTGCAACGGGATGACACCAGTGTTGTTTAAGCAATACAACCTAAAACTCCCCTGTCCTCCAGGTAAGCTAGCAGGCTGTGCCAAACAGGCCCTTCCTTGGTGGGTTAACAGACTAGAAAGGCTTCTCAAAATGAATCAATGGGAGGGTATCACTAAACTGCTCTCTGCCGAATGGGGGACATCAAGGCGAGGAAAGAGAATTTTGCAGGATGAAGAAAGGTTCCTTGAATTCTGTACAGCAGAGGTATAAACTTCCAGTGAGCCCCACACGTATCAGATTCATTGGTACTCTGGGCATTGGTAACAGAACATGCAGATCCCAATTGCAAAGAAAACCCAGATCTTCCAGCAGAGACAGTGTGTTCTCCACAAGATCCTGGCATGGTGCACAAGCCTGTAAATGTCACATTCATTTCCCCCCAGCCTGGTGCGTGCACATTGGGGTGGAGAGGAAGCACAGGGAATAATTTCTCTCTGGGATGAGTCAGTGGAGAACAGAGAGAAGCATTCAGAATGAATCATTCATCCATTAACTTTGCCTTTTTCTGCTCGTGAGCAGATCACAGGTTTATTTGTCATTTGGAAGCAACTGAATTTATTTTTCAGTCCACTTTGTGGATTGACTGCAAAGAGCGTCCTATGGGTAATCGATGTTCCGGCCCATTGCAACTGGTCAGAGAAGCCACATGGTATTTCCATTTCCCGGCTGGATAAGTGGGCCAGCCCTTCTAGTGCCGTTAGTTATGGGCCTGGAGTTAAGAATCCGGTTTAGGGGAATGCTCAGAACTGCCCAACTCTGAAATTCGCCTTCTGCAAATACGTAACATACAATCATGCATGGAAGTGAGAGGGGCAAACCCCAGCGTCTTGTGTCTCACCTTCATGACAGCAAGAAGGGTGTGGGCACCCAGCCAGATTCCCTCACAAAACCTGAGCAAGGAGAGTCTCTCTCTATATTTGACCAGACACAGGGCTCAAGTCTCTGCTGATGCCAATGGGTGAAACTCTGCTGCTAGCAACGGACCAGCACCCAGGCACACCAGCAAGGAACGTGGCCTCTGTTGGCAGAGTTTGACCGATGCCGTGCCTAGCAGCGGGAGGGGACGCTTGACGTGTCTGACAGCAGAAGGGGAAAAAATACAATTAAAAAAAAAAAAAACGAGGGAAAATGTCAGACAGCAGGTGATACTGCTGTCAGGCCAGGCATTTGGGATACGGGGTCCGAGACGCACATGTCCCTGCCTGTTACGAGCCCGATTTCATGCTGCTAAATGGGGCTGGCATGGACACAGCCGGCAGGAAATATCAGGTGATGGCTTCATGCATGCAGCGAGGAGATAAGATGGGCTGTGCTGGAAAACATAAATCGGAGCAAGCTGTGAAATTCCAGGCTAGGTTCAACTGTTGGCATGGGTCCGGCAGAGGTCTGGAGAGAGGAACCCCCCCGATCATAGACACTAGAGGGCACTGTTGCCTGCAGATTGTTAAGGGTTTAAAGCATGGGGGGGAGGGAAATGAATTTTTTCCCCAGTCTGGCTCATTGGTTGCTACATTTATTTCTCAGAGGCTGATGTGAAACTACCCAAAGCTCAAGGGGAGGACTCACCAGATGGGTAGCTGTCTAGCCCTCAGGCTTTGATCGCAACAATAAGTTTCATTTCACTGTAATACAGCGTGTCAGACTTAACTTAGGCTCGGCCTGCATTAGCGGGAGAGGGGGTTGACTTCAGATACGCAACTTCAGCTACGTAATTCACGTAGCTGAAGTTGGAGCATCTTAGGTCGACTTACCTGGCATCCTCATGGTGGCAGCGGGCTCCCCCGTTGACTCCACTTGCACCTCTTGGCGAGCTGGAGTTCCGGAGTCCACGGGGAGCACCTTTGGGGATTGATTTATCGCGTCTAAACAAGACGCAATAAATCGATCCCCGATAGATCGATCGCTACCTGTCGATCTGGCGGGTAGTGAAGACGTACCCTTAGAAACAAAATAATTAACCCTTCGAAGGGTTCTCCCATGTCTGACCATTTCATCCTCTCAATTGCCTTCAACTAGGGTTATGCTCTGAATCCTACGTGAAATGACATTGGGAGGGGTCAGAGCTACAGGTCCTTGATAATGATAGTGATCAATGGCTCCATGTCTAGTTGGCTGCCGGTATCAAGTGGCGTGCCCCAAGGGTTGGTCTTGCGGCCGGTTTTATTCAATATCTTTATCAATGATCTGGAGGATGGTGTGGACTGCACCCTCAGCAAGTTTGCAGGTGACACTAAACTGGGAGGAGTGGTAGATATGCTGGAGGGTAGGGATAGGATACAGGGGGACCTAGACAAATTAGAGGACTGGGCCAAAAGAAATTTGATGAGGTTCAACAAGGAGAAATGCAGAGTCCTGCACTTAGGATGGAAGAATCCCATGCACTGCTACAGACTAGGGACCGAATGGCTAGGCAGCAGTTCTGCAGAAAAGGACCTAGGGATTACAGTGGATGAGAAGCTGGATATGAGTCAACAGTGTGCCCTTGTTGCCAAGAAGGCTAATGGCATTTTGGGCTAAGTAGGGTCATTGCCAGCAGATTGAGGGACGTGATTGTTCCCCTCTATTCGACATTGGTGAGGCCTCATCTGGAGTACTGTGTCCAATTTTGGGGCCCACACTACAAGAAGGATGTGGAAAAATTGGAAAGATCCAGAGAAGGGCAACAAAAATGACTAGGGGCCTGGAGCGCATGACTTAAGAGGAGAGGCTGAGATAACTGGGATTGTTTAGTCTACAGAAGAGAAGACTGAGGGGAGATTTGATAGCTGCTTTCAACTACCTGAAAGGGGGTTCCAAAGAGGATGGATCTAGACTGTTCTCAGCGGTAGCAGATGGCAGAACAAGGAGTAATGGTCTCAACTTGCAGTTGGGAAGGTTTAGATTGGATATTAGGAAAAACTTTTTCCCTAGGAGGGGGGTGAAGCATTGGAATGGGTTACCTAGGGAGGTGGTAGAAACCACTTCCTTAGAGGTTTTTAAGGTCAGGCTTGACAAAGCCCTGGCTGTGATGATTTAGTTGGGGATTGGTCCTGCTTTGAGCAGAGGGTTGGACTAGATACCTCCTGAGGTCCCTTCCAACCCTGATATTCTATGATTCTATGATGAGTATTCACAAATCAAAAGATTCCAACTGCCTGGGTTTCCAGCTCATTCTGATGTCTGGTTCTATCTGCCTCTTAGATCATGTCCAGCCATTCTAATTTTGCTGGATCCTTCTTCACTTGAAGTCTTTAAATAAAAAACAGAGGTCTTTTCATATCTGTGTTCTAGCTCAACCACCAGCTATGGGCTCCATGCTGGATTTGCTGGGTAAGGTTCTCTGGTGGGAAGTCGGACTAGATAATCATAATTGTTCCTTCCGGCCTTAAAGCTGGTCTCCGCTGATCTTTTTCTGGGCAGAACAGAATCCCGCTAACCCTCCCTTAACTCTGGGGGTTTAACATCGCCTGCCAAGTGTTTGTATCATTAAGAAGTCAGCAGATCCAACTCAGAGACTCACAGGGCGCCATTATGCAGAGTAAGAAGGGGCCTATTTTTACATAGTCACTGTTAACACGGGGGAAATCCACCCAAGGCCGCACAGCGCAATATTGCAACCTCCGCAGTTCTGACACTAATCCAGGCAGGCAATCGGGGTGAGGGTCCCTTTACTCTCCCCCCCACCCCTCATTTCTGGATGGGATCCCTCAGAGAAACATTCTGTTCTTAGTTACACCATCGTTCACCTCCCGGAATTCCTTCAGATTTACACTAGCTTCGCTGAAATCTGAATCTAGCTCACAGCTCAGAGGAAACAGCATTAGAAATGGAGGAGCTGGCTTTGCTTAGGCATAGGGAGGTTGGATTGTGGAAAACCAATGGGGAATGATCCCACAAATTACATTAAAATCACTTCACCTGCCACTGAAATGCAACCCCCTCTGGGGTGCAACATGGCAGCTGTTTCGTCGTGCACAGCGACATTACACAAAGGTTTGGGACTGGAAGCGACGAGCACTGATTTATGCCCCCTCAAGGGCAGGGGAACGTAGAAAGGCAGTGTGTAAATGCCCATATTGGAATTTGGCCAGGACCCTAGGGCACACACTCCAGCCTCATGCTAACACTGCCACGAGACCAGCGGTCAGGATTTTGGTTTTACATCCGACCTATTTGTCAAGGAAAAGATTAAAGACCTTTCAAACGCTTGCACTTGTGAAATCCCAGTAGCTACAGCTCTGTTGACGGGAGTCAAATCAATTCCAGACTGAGCCCTGACATTAATGGATGCCATTTTAAAAAGGCGTTTCCTTTGCATACCTGAATAGTGGTTGCTCTGCCAGAGTTGTGGGCCCTCAATATAACAATGTAAGCAGGGAATGGAGAGGCAGCATTTGAGCAACATATTCCCGAGTAACCTTACTCATGCATTTCAGACTTAGCTTCTACTAACATGGGCAACCAGTGGTGGGTTGGGTCTTTTTCCCCCCTGAAATGTATCTTTTTTTTAACATTGATATTTGGCAGGTGGAATCCACCACACAACCCAGCCACTGTCCGGAGATCCTCTCTCTCAAGATCTAAGGCCAAGAACAAACTTTCCTGCAAGCTGAAATTAAGGCATCCTTGGACTGATGGAATGACTTAGCAGAAAAAACCCACAAATGCACTTGGCAAAGCAGTTTCCTAATGGGACAGAGTTTATAACAAGCTAGAAAGAGAAGGAAGAGAAAGAGAAAATTCCCCTTAGTAAGAGACTCACCCCTCTGCTCTGGCCCTAGGTGCGAAGTCTGACCTGAAAGGTGTTTTCTCCCTAGTAGCCAATTTCAGACCTGAGCCAAAGCCCACTGAAGTCAGCTGGAAGGGGAATCAGAGTCGAGGTTAACCCCTCTTTCCCCACAGTCCTCTCTCCCTGTGGCAATCATCCAAATCTATCTTCTCCAATGAATAGACACTCTCTTTAGGAGACTTATTTGCACTCTTCTGGTCAAGACATGACGTTAGCATTGTAATAACCTAAGGCAAACACTAGACAGAATTTCTATTGTGTTGATCAGTTTCTGTGCATGATTATTCATGGAATGGAGAGATGGAAAAGTCCCATTAGATCAGCCCATCTCCCAGCCAAAGCAGGGTTGATGCTTCATGTCTCTTTCCTAGTGCTTCATCCAGTCTATTTTTATAAAAGCCCCTAGCGACCAGGCTTATTGAATCATAGGAATGAGAGACGGAAAAGACCTATTGATCATGCCGTCTGTCTCCTGGACAGTGCAGAGCTGCTCCCCACAGCCTGGCTTCCAGTGTTTGAGCTTCGCCCGTCTCTTCTCTTCGGAGTACCTCCACTAGCGGATTGAGCTGACTCTCAGGTTGCTTCATGTCACACTGGATGGCAGAATGTTCTAGCACTGGCCTACAGAGTCACTGAAACCCAGCTAAAGAGAGAGAGAGAATCCACGCTGCTCCTCAACCCACTTCGTCCAAGGGAAGAGGAGAAATGGATGGAGCACATCCCTGAAAATGAAAGTGAAGTGCTTTGCAAAGACATAGCAAGCGGTGCAGAATCCCGAATACAGCACGTGGGTGCAGAGGGGAGCCCTGGATTCGAATCTGCTCCCCAAACCGAGCCCTTCGGGGGACGTTGGGCTCCATGTTGCAAGCTAAGCTTTGGGATGTGGGTCTCCTCACCACGGACGAACACGCTGCTGGCTGTGACACGCGTCTCCTTAGCTGGGTGACGGATTTGAGATTTAAACAGAAAGAAAACAAGGGTTTTCTTAATAGTTCACCCAGCTCTGTGATTGTCCTCACCCCGCTCAGTTGGTGGGTGCGGAGTGGCTCTATGGAGTTCGTCTCTGAGGAAAGAGGCAGGTGGTCCATGGATGAGTCCAACTGAGTGCCTGGGGTCTCCTTCTGCATGGGCCCTCCCATGTTAAGATCTGTCTGTGCTGACACAGAGTCCAGTGCCGTTCATTTACCCTGCAGCTCCGCCATTGCAGCAGGAGCTGCGGAAGCTGGAGCCAAGCTTGGAGGAGGGTGGTCCCAGAGTGTGGGAGCCCACTGAGCTGAAGTGAGGCACGAATACTCCAGCCAGGGCTCAGATCACATGGCTTTGCTGTTCAGCGGGTGCTCTAGAAGCTGCTCTGTTAACTCTCGGCATCTGAGCACAAGGGGCCAGTAAGTGGGGTGGGGCCTGGTGAGGGTCTGCCTGGTGTGTGGATGCTACAGAATTCAGGTCATTGTCATGGCAGGAGGCTGGCCATGTGTCATTAAACACTGTCGCATACAAACAGCACATACATACACACCCACACGTGTGTCTCTAGACACCTCCCCTCTTCCTCAGACACACCCGGGCCCACACGTGCACCAGCGGACACGAAAGCGGGGGCGCCCAAACTCACGCCCACGCACGGACGTGCCCCCGCTCCCACCTGTGCGCGCACACCAGAACACCACCCTTTGCACACGCACATTCGTGCTCCCCCCCAGGCGTGCACAGAGCCACCCCACCAACCCAAACCCACCCAGGTTTCTCTCTCTCCTGGCCCGTAAAGTTCACCCTCCGCTGGTACCCGTCCAGAAGAGCATTGCTGGAATCAGCGCCCAGGCTGTTTGCTATCAGCCTGGCGCACAAGGCCCCAGTTGCTGGGAGTCTGTGTTTATACAACCCCAAACGCCCACATGTTGAGCAGCTGGCGCACAAATTAACCGCAAGGTCCAGCCCAGCCAACCTTCCCCCCCCCTCCCCCCATCTTTTTCGGTGCTTGGTTTTCAGTTCAGCCCTGGCCTTATCTGCCTCCAGTAATCAAAGATAATTGGTTGCTCCCCAGTGGACTGATCTAATAGCCGTCCGAATAAAGTTATTTTGAACAGTTGTCCATGAGTTCATCTCCTGGAAAGCCTCGGCCCCAGCTGCTGCTATGCTTTTTATTAAGAAAAAACCCACCCCAAATTATTAAACTTCGCCTGCAGATTAGCAGGGCTAAGCACGTTCCCCACAAGTGTCAGGTGCCCGGTTGGTCTTATAAACCTCCCTTTGTGTGCCGCCTTCTCGGCCCTTTCTCTCAGAGCTGGCACCCCGGGCATGGCGCTTTGGCACTTCCCTGTTGCCAGCCAGAAGACGGGATCCTGGCACGGCCCGCACGCTTCTGCTCTCGGCTACCCCGGGCCCTGGCTCGCGAGCAGCGGCAGAAGGTTTATCATGCAAATGGCCCCCGAGGCCTCTGGCCAAGTCCATTTGTTAATGGTCAAACTATGGCAAGCCGCTCGGGAAGGGGGGGGGAAAGGGGGGAACTGAACTGGGCTGTTGGCTGCTTTTTTATTATATTTTTTTTAAAACCACCCTTCATTTTAGCAAGTGTGTTTGGGGGTGCGAAGGAGCGAGCGTGCCCGGGGGCACGTGTGCGACGGGAGCAGGTGAGGGAGAGGGGCTGGGTCGGCCCGTGGGCATGCACGTGCATGTCAGGGCGCGCAGGGGAGACACACAGAGCGTCACAGGGGGCGGGGAGGTGCGGGCGATTTGGGCGGAGGGACCTGCGCTCGTCTCTTCTGACGCCCTGGTTCTAGCGGTCTGCTACCATACTCTCTGCTATGGCAGCAAACCGCCACCTGGCCTCCAGCTAGCACGGCCTCCAGCTCCCATTAAAACCAGTGGCCATTGCACCTGCTTCCGTCAGGGCTGAATTCAGCCCTGGGGCGTCTCTCAAAGACGGAGCCCCCTGTCCTGTTGCAGCCGGGGCTCGGGAATCGGTGGGCATCCCCTCCCTGTGCACAAGCGTGAGAGGAGCCAGGGGGAGATTTTCCCATGAGCCCCAAAGCATCACTTAAGAGCAAATGAACGCAGATCATTTCCTGGTGGGTGGGTTTGTTTGGGCATGATTACGGCATTCCCGTCCTCAGGGGAAGGAAAATACCACATGCCCCACAGAGTGTCCCAATCAAAGGGATCCCTGTGCCCAACCCACTGATACTTGTTTAGATCACTCTGCCTCTCCCATTCCCACAACGGCAGGAGGTGCCCGAGGTACATTCACAGGGAAGCTTGAATGTCACGTGTCCTTGGCCTATGGTAAACCACAGAATCCCCTCCCCCCCACCTTACCACGTGGCTCGCTGTTCCACTGCAGACGGCGAATCAGGCTTAGCCCTCCGTTCATTGGAGTCCTGGTTTTTACAGCAGCCTGGCTTCGAAGTTGATCCCCCGGAGCAGCGGGCGCGTTGTCGTCACACCAGATCCGTGCTGCAGCTGGAGAGTGGCGTTTGTGTCTGCAAACACCAGAGTTTTCACTTTAAGGTCAAGACGGAAAAGTCCTGGTGCCTCATCCAGTCCATCCCTCTGCCCTTGCACAGTTTCCCCTGAGTGTCCTTCACTCCAGTCCTCTTTACAAATGCCTCCAAACAACGGAGCTTCCTTCACTTTCCATTGTCTCCTCTAGCAGATCTCACTGGCAGGAAGCTTACTTTGGGCATTTAGCACAGGAGCATAGATAGGCAGGGTCCTCCCTGGGTATGCTACAGCAAAGGGGGCCCAGGTTCTGAATCAAATGCCTCTCAAGTTTATGGCCGACAAAACAGTGTCTTCCTGGATTCTGGCTACGTGCAATAGCTCTGCGAAGTGCGTGCTGTAGGTAGAAGGCGGTGAACGTGCATATGTAAGGGCACGAATGTAAAAAGACAAAGGATATCACTGGGACTTGGAAAAAACAGAGTAGGCACTTGAACATATGGAACAGTACTTGCTGAGCTGGAATAATTAGAGAGAGGATACGGACAATAAAGAATATTTTCACACATAACTCTCCTTGTCTAATCAATTCCATAATAACAGAATTGTTCTCTCGCTCTGACTCACTCCTGCTTCCTGTTAATATAACAAAAGCATTTTTAAAAGTAGTCCAAGGATTTCACAGCAATACCCCAGAATGGCAGAAAGTTAGAAAATGGTACGTATGAACAATAAGCTAAAAAGGCAGAACTAAGTCAAGAGATACCATGAATACTCAGAGCTGAACAAACACAGAGTGTTAGTCATTGAATTTGGCCACTATCTGGTGGGTAAAGTGTTCAGCCAATATTATTACTATTAATTATTATTATTATTTTGCCATACCTGAGCAGCCGTATGTTGGATGAATCATCCAATAATTCATTGAGTGAATACATTGATTCACAGTATTTGAATCCTTGATTTCAGGGATAGTTTTCCCTTTAATATTTGGAAACTAAAAAGAACTAATCCAAATCACTGCATGTTTCTAGAACCAGTCCTTGAAATGTTTGGTTAACATTCCCCTCCGACTCTTATTTTTCATTTCTGCATCAGCATCCAAAGATACGAGTTCTAGCTGAGTCCAGAGTTGGAAGTGACAGAATATGGTGGGAGAGGTTCTTGTCAGCTATATCCAACTGGACCAGAGCAAGGAACAATAGAAACCTATTCGGGGTAAAAGTGGGCCGGTACGGGCCAGTACTGTGTACCGGTAAGAACCGGTACCGGCCTGTATTCACCCCACATTAAAGTGCTGCCGCGGCAAAGGACCCTTAAAGGGAACAACTATAGGCACTTATCGGTTACGGGTGGGGCGGGGCTGGCTCTGACCCCCGCATCCCCACCCCTTCCACCCACGGCCCCACCCCTTCCAGGGGCCAGAGCCGGCTCCGGGCCAGCCCTGTAGCAGCAAGTGCCTATAGCTACTTTCACCTCTGAAACTAGTCAAATTTTTACGAAGGCTAATTCTTTAGCCTTAACGATTCGGCAGTGCTCCTTTAAAATGACAGGAGCCTCACATGGCCTTTGCTAAGGCAAATTCCCACTGGCATCACTGGCTCCTTTACTGGAGTGAGGGCTGAATGAAAACTAAAGCTGGTCAAAAAACAGAGGAAAAATACTGTGAAAATGTTTCCCAACAATTGCTTCCCCCTTCCCTGCTTTTTTCCTTCCAAAAGTTGGATTTGAAAAACTTCCAACCAGTTGGTTAAAAAACAGAGGGGGAGGGGAATAATATCCAGAACAATCTCCTTGTGTCATGCTATGATGTCGGAAGTCGTGGAGTTCTGTTGGCAGGAGCTGGGGCAGGTCAGACCCTAAACACAGCCCACGCCTCTCAACTTTTCAGAAGGCAAAAGGTCACAGCCCAAAGCCCTCCCGCTCCTTCTACCACTGTGATCTGGCTCCTTTGTGTAGCAAAGACCCACAATGCAGCCCATCTCTCAACTGGGAAGTCCCCAGCATTACAGTCAGCTTTTGTTCCACTCACCTACGGCTCCCAGCATGGGACACGGATTGGGAAGAAGATGGGGAATGGTAGGCATGCCCTGTGATCCAGCAATCCCCAGAAGGTGGGTACCCCTTGGAGGCCAGAGCCAACTGCAGTACATATCTCGGCAGATATAGAAAGGTCCAAAAATCAGAGCGCCACGACCATCTCCCTTGTGGCTACTGCTAACCTGTGCCCAGAAGATAGTGAGCGCCGCTGAGAATCCAGTCACAGATTATTTACTTTGTAAGCTCCACGGGGCAGGGACTGTCTATTGCTCTGTGTTTGTACAGCACCGAGCACGACGAGGATCCACTATGGGTTGGTCCCTAGCCACTACTGTAATAAACACGATTAAATAATAACCACCTGCCTGCTGGGTCTTTCCCCACTGATGACCATCACGACTGGTCCGGTCCGCCACTCAAAAAGCAGCCTGAAGATTTGCTAGAAAAGGAAGCAGGGTGGGGAGTGTGTGTGTGTGTGTGTGTGTGTGTGTGTGTGTGTGTGAGACAGTTTCACCACCACAACAGTAGAAGCTTGTTAGAGGAAAACACCGACAGGCAACGTCCGAGGCCCCAAACAAACGCGGAGCTCCCAAGTGCTGCTTTGATCCCTAAATTGATCCAGTTTCCCTCATTTGTTGCTTATCCGGTTTAAGGTGCCATCCAGCCCTTTGGAAATGCGAGTCTTCTACCCACAGGAATGATACAATGCAGACGGCCCGAATGACATCAGCGCCGTCCAGCTGCTCCTCCTCCCCCCGCCTCCCGGGATTAGAGGTTATTCCGGCCTCATGTTAGCTCAATTTTGAATCTGTTCTGGATGGGAGTTGCCAGTTCTGAGCAGCCCTGCCAAGCCCTCTGCAATGTGATTGTTTTAGGAGGTGGAGTCCGTCTGCGGAGAATTGGCCTGGAAGTTTTACTGGCATTCGTTCAACTGCGTTCCTGTGATCTTGACCAAAGGAAGCCATACGCCATTTCTCATTTCACAGATCCCCTTGGTTAATCCCCAGCTGTCTGGGGGCAGTTCTCCAGTTCCCTGCTAGGAACGAATTCAGGAGCTGGGAAAACACACACATACCTGCAAAACAGCTCCCGTACCCCCCGACGTCCCCCAAACGGATGTCCCTTGTGCTGTTCACTTCCATCCTGCCGAGCCCAGGGACTATCCCTGTGTCCATTACTGCGTCGAATAGAGAGACCCTCAAGTCAGAGCAAAGCTTCAAAGTTCCCATGTCCCGTCCCACTTCTGCTAATACTTCCTGTCTCTCTTTAGGTCTGAGGCTTTGGCCTATGGCTAGGATGGGCCTGAACCAAAATCCCTGACCCATTTACACTTGACTTCGGATCTGTATCCAAACTGCTCGGCCTGGGCTCATTCTTTGCTCTTTCGCAGGGTGAAACCTGTTGTGGGGAATCCGTGGCCACCCCAGATTTTAAGATCGTCACAATGCTGCGTGCCATGGCTGAACGGAATCCCCCCGGGACAGGGGGACGGGAGCGAAGAGCCTTTCGCTCCAAAAGCACAGCCCCTGGCCACTTCACCTACGGGAGCGGCTGGCAGTAGAGAGTCTAAGATACACACACCTGAACAGTTTGGAGGACCACGCTGCCCACGCACACCCTCCAGCTCCTGAGACAATAAACTCTGCGATTTCAGTGCACAACTGCATCAGGTGCGGAACCCATTGGAAAGAACCCCCAGGGAGCCCGCGAGCTGAAAGCAGGACTCATTTAGGCAGCAGGTGTGCCAAGACTGGTGCCGATCCTGCTGCTCTCTGTGGTCTCATTGTTTCCATGCACTCCCCCGTCTGTTTACACTTAGATTGGAAGCTCTCTGGGGCCTGGACTGTGTGTTTGTACAGCGCCTAGCACAATGGAGTGCTGGTCAGGGACTGGGGTTCCTTAGCACATCTGCAATGCTTCTACCAACAGCACTGCGGGCTCCTAGTGCTACACTCCATCCACTGGCTCCTGCCTCCTCTCGCCGCCTGTTTAGTCACGGATGCGTTCTAGTGCCTCATTCATTTAGATGCTATAACCCACCTTGCTGGTCCGGTTGCTAAGCACTCTCGACGAAGGGTGGCTAAGACTAGGGACCTGTGCCACCGGGCATGCAGTTAGCCCTTGGTAGAGCCCGCCCAAGCAGTAGTAGTTATCAGCCAGCCCGGTCAGCGCTTCACCAAGTATTTCAGGAAAACTCCCATGGTTTTATCTCAGTGGCTGTGCAGAAATCGGTGTCTCGGGAGAACACAGCATGAAAAGTCACAGACAGCATCGAAGCATTTACCAATACCTGTGGCGGCTTCAGCCTCCCAATGGCGGCGGTTGTCTCGGACCTGACTACATGGAGGCTGCCAACTTCTGTGAAAGAGAGAAACTGATGTCACTCTTATCTCCTTCGCCCATGTGAAGAGTTCTCAGACCACACACTCTTCTTCAGCTGGTCAACCTCTTCTGCCAGAGCCACTCCAGCAGACGTGGTTGCTTCTGAAGAGGAACAGGGAAAGCAAGGCCCTGGCTGCTCCAGGAGACAGCCAGCTAGCCAAGGATTAGGGTTGCTGGTGTCAGTCAGGCTGCGAGAGGGGAGATGTTTACACACGTGAACTTTCCCCTTGGGGGTGGGGGGTGAGTTCTCCTCTGTTAGCATGGGAAGCGGAGCTATTTCTGAGTATCTGTTCCATTCCTCACTGATCAAATGCACCACCGTGAAGGAACCAGCCTCTCACAGGAAAGCGCCAAGCGACTTGGTTGTTTAATGCATACGGGGAACAAAACCCGGGGCTGCGTATGTGCAGATCCGCTAGTCCTCCAACTCTGGGACCTGCAGCACTGCGACCCCAAGGGAGCTAAAAGAGTTACTTAGCCCTTTCACCGGGAGTAAGCAGCGGGGCGTCATCCTGGTTCAGGCCAGCCGTGACACCTGATCACACACATTTAGTCAGTAAATAGGTGCTTAGGCCAGCGTTTCTTGGACAGTAGAAAAATCACTTTGCAGTTGTAGCAGATCTTTTCCTCCCTTCTCAGCAAGCTGCATTTAAGAGGCAGTCAAGGGAACATATTTTATTGTATACATAATTTAAAAAAAAGCCCTCTAGTATTCTAGATTCCCAGACAGTAAACTCAGCAGCCGCTTTCGACTGATGTAATCTCAGAGAAACTTCCCCAGGGCCCATCCTTGGTAATCAGAGGCTGGACTGAGAATTCAGCTTCAGTCCATTGATACGTTCAGAGATGTGGGGCACTTTTAATCTGAATCTTAAAGACCCACAATACAGCAGCTTTAAGATATTCCAGGGGCATATTTAATGGCACCATTAATACACTTCTCGGGTGTCTAAATTCCCAAAGTCCCCACATGGAGCTCAGTAAAACATGCCCTGCCTGGGCTTTTGGGAATGCTATATTTGTTATCCTCCATGCTCAGCTGCAATGAAAATTAGCCGTGAATAAAACCTAAAGGGTGCTAAGTAATAGATTCCTTTGGTTCACTTTCATAAGCAGGTACCTACATTGAATACTGAAGACTGTATAGTTAAGGGGGGGAAATGAGCCAAATGCAGACCTGATGTAAAACAAAAGAAACTCCAAATGAGTCAATGGAGTTTTGCTGGAGCACTAATTTGATCCAAAAGTACAGCTGGTCGAATGATTCACTGCATTGTGCTATTTTAATAAATTTGGTCCTGTTTTCTGTTTGCAACTTGTCCCTGAACAGGCTGTTTTTTCCATGAGTGTCTTGTTATTTGAGGAATCTCAATATGAACATATTGGAGCATGTGCATTGTTGGTCAACTGTTCGGAGTTGTGATGAGGTATATAATAAACCAGCCACTAGGGGGGGTAGGCAGATAGTTAAACAAGGAAATGTGTGGCAGTTTCCAGGGTTGTGCTGTGCGGTTGTTGAGCTCCCGGAGCTACTGCCAAGATATGTGTGTTGCCTGAATAGAAAGAAGATGGGGTACGTTTGGTTTACACAACATATGAGGTGATGAAGTGGAGTTGAACTCACATGAGAAAAAGAAAAAAGAAAAGAAAGAAAAAGAAAAATCTTGGAAGTCATCTGTAAGTAAGGGCTTCACACTCTTACAAACACAAGTGAAATGGCATATTTGGGACTATTTCACCATTTAATCTGCACCACCAATTTGGGAAGAATACTGTGAAATATCTTATTTTTTTCACTGCTAGTGATATCAGAGGAAGTTAAGAAGGCTATCATAAACAGCAGTGTTGGGGCCAAGACTTTAAGTTTAATGAGAAACCTGTTAACCCCTGAAAAGCTTGGAAAGAAACTTTTGATGAGCTAGTAAATCTATTTAAAAAGTTTCAACCTAGCACCCCATGAAAATAATAGAATGATTTAAGTTTAACTCTCGGCCGAGGAAATCCAGGGAGACAGTAGGAGAATTTGTGGCAGGCCTGAGGAAGCTCTCTCAAAGTTGTAATTATGGTGTAACTCTGACACAAATGCTAAGAGACAGATTATTTTGTGGCATTAATGATGACAAAATGCAAAGGAGATTACTGCCTGAACCACAGTTAACATTTGAAACAGCTCTGAAATTGGCCCAGAGTATGGAATCTGCAAATGAAAATGTACAGGATTTACAAACACAAGCCACAGGAGCCTGGGGAGATAGAAATAGCATATAGGAAACACAGGGTACTAGGCACAGAATTGCAAAGTAATCTGGGGAAAATATACAGTCAGCTAGCCAGGAGTGTTATCATTGTAAATGCAAATGAATCCCCATGATCTGCAGATTTAAAAGTGATAAAATGTCACATTTGCAGATTGACTGGGCACATCTGAAGAGTGCATCGAAACAAACTGAGAAATTAGACACACAAAACCAAGATGCAAAGCAGCCTCACAGTCCTTGTGCCTGTCACATACTGGAGGAGGAAAGCAGTGAAAAAGAAGAGGAGGAAACAGTTTATGCTATCTATAGCATACCAGAAACAAATATTCCTAAAGTAGGTTTCATTCATATTCATATTCACATTCATCTACATTTAACAGCCCTCTTAGAATTGGTATGCTAATGTACAATATTTTTTTTCTTTTTCTTTCTATCTGTGTGTATAAATGCATCTTACTTCTGTTCCATTCTGTGCATCCAATGAAGTGAACTATAGCTCACGAAAGCTTATGCTGAAATAAACTAGTTAGTCTCTAAGGTGCTACAAGTATTCCTGGCTTTCTTTATTCGCATTGGATTGACTGTAAATGAAAAAAAATGTACGATTTGAGCGACACAAAGAATGTAGCGTGACTATTATGAGTCATATTAGACTTTGTGGAAAGACAGTGAACCACCTCCATGGCAGGTAGAATTAAAAACATATACTGGAGAAGCAGTAAAGATACTGGGAGCCACCAAGGGGAAGGTTTGCTAAGGCATCTACGATTGCTAATGGCTGCGGGCACTGGTGCTAAATTGCTTGGTGGAGAATGGGAGGCAGACCTTTCACTGGATTGGAAAGGAAAAATACATCACTTGAAATCAGATTATCTAGTTCAGAAAACTGTTTTAAATACATATAGGGAGTTATTAAAGATAAACTGGGTATTTTGAAAGACGCCACTGCTAAAATCTGCATAAAACTAAAAGACACACCTTGTTATTTCAAACCCAGATCGGTACACTGAGCCATAAAACAAAACGTTGACACTGAGTTAAAAAGACTACAGGAAGTTGGTATTATTGAACCTGTAAAGGCTTCTGAATAGGCTGCACCAACAGTAGCGGTGTTGAAGCTGGATGGCCCCGTACACGTGTGGTGTCTATAAGTTGAGTGTCAACAGGGTCTCACAATTAGAAGAGAACCCAGTTTCAAAACTCAAGACTATTTGCAATTGTTCACAAGGTTAGACATCTGCTGTGCTTATCAACAGATGGTCCTGGAAGAAGATTTCAAGCAGTATGTCACTGTAAATACTCACAAAAGACTGTTTCAATATAACCAGTTACCTTTTGGTGTGTCCTCAGCTCCTGCTGTTTTCCAAAGAACCACTGAGGGATGGTTCAGGGAATTCCACCCGGGCAGTATATCTGGATGATATACTAATCACAGGCACCATAGAAATAGAACATTTACAAAATGTAGCAGAAGTACCAAATACGCTAAAGGAAGCAGGTCTGTGCCTAAAATGGAATGTGTGTTCCTTCCTTGCACTTGACGTGATATATTTGGAAGATAAAGTGGATGCCCAGGGACTATATCGAGTGACAGACAAAGTCAAAGCAATTCAGAATTCTCCAGCACTTAGGAGTGTTTCAGAGCTGAAGGCACACTTACGCTTGTTGAATTATGCCAGTAAGTTTTTGACAAACTTATCAACACTTCTAATGCATCTCTATATCTTCCATAAAAAGAGGGTTAAATGGTATTGGAAAACAGCTCAAAAACAAGCATTTTGGGATTCTTAACTACTGCTGCAATCCTCAGAAGTTCTGGTTTATTATCAAGCTGACAAAGAACTGATCCTGACATGTGGTGCATCACCAGATGGATCAGAGAAGCCAACCGTCTTCTGTTGAACAGAATTATTCACAATTAGATTGACAAGGGTTAGATGTTGGAGAGAGAGAGAAATGTCTGCACCTCAGATACTTTGGTAAGAAGTTGGTAAGAAGTTAGGAAATACGGATGCTTTCGGACATTTGCCTTTACTGGAGACATATGAAAAAACACAGAAGTGAAGAGTGGGTGTTACTAATGCACTATCTTGGTGCCCCTTCAGTGACAGCATTACGGGTAAAATCATGGACTGGTAAAGATCCAGTATTGGCAAAAGTTAGAGTTTGTGCTGGTGGGATGGCCCCACACCAAAGCTGATCAGGAGTTCATCCCTTATTATAAGTGATGCAGTGATTTAATGTGCATAAGGGATCTGTATTATGGGGAGCCCGGGTCATCATTTCAAAGCCAGCACGTGAAGTAATAATAGATGAACTCCACCAGAAACATCCTGTTATTACTAAAATGGAAGGTTTAGCTCGGACTTACCAGTGGTGGCCAAAAATGGAGACTGATATTGAGAGTAAGGTACAATCCTGTTCAGTATGTCAAAAGTGTCACAGCGCTCCTATTGTGACTTGACTTCATCCTTGGGAGTGACCATATAAGCCTTGGAAGGGACTACATAGTGATAATGCTGGACCATTCCTGGTGAAAATATCTGAAGTACTAATGGATGCGCATTGCAAAAGGGCAGACATCTATCCCATGAATACATCCACTAGCGAAGCCACCAGAGAAAAGTTAAGAACCAGCTTCAGTATCTATGGTTTAACTGAAATGCTTGTATCAGATAATGGATGTTTTCTTACACGGACAGAATTCCAAAGATTGCTGAAGCAAACCAGCATTCAATATGTTACAATGGCGCCTTACCATCCACCCTCAAATGGATGAGCCGAACGGACAATTCAGTCATTTAAAGAGAGTGTTAAAAGAATACCCGTAGGTACTAAAGATATGAAAGTGCCGCATTACCTAAGTATTGGCTAACACTCAGCTGGCCACAGGCCTGTCCCCAGAAGAGATGTTCATGAGAAGGCAACGAAGGTCAAGGTTAGACCTTATACATCCACACATAATGGGAAAATACAGCAAAAAATGACACACACGAAAGCAGCCACGTGGCAAACATGCTAGAGAACATCGTTTGACTGCTACAGAAGCTGCTTATACTAAACCCTGTGGTTCTGGTCCCAACTGGATGCCAGCCATCATTCAAGAGATTACAGGACCAGTCTCCTGCATAGTAATTCCGGGGGATGGCAGGGTTGTGGGCTGACATGTGAAACAAAGGATTGTGATTAGCTCTGGCGATGTTAATACAGCAGCACCGCAATTGCCACCTGAGAATGCCCAGTTACGTTCAGACTTCTAGAAACGGGTACTGAAGGGGCAGCTGCCAGACACAATGCCAACTGTTACAGACAGACCTCATGGGCGGACTGTTCACGTTGCCACATTGCAGAACGACTGGTTTGAACCAAAAGTCGCCCCTGGAAATGCAACGTGGATGGTGGAACTACCATTTGCGGAGGTTGAATTGCGGTGTTCTCTATGGGAGAAACACCCATCTACCGATTTAAAAGATTGTATGGTATGACTGAGTGCCTATTTATTTACTATGATTATTTGCAGTTTGAAATGCATTACTAATTATTCCTGTTGGTTTTGTAAGCTGTGGGGTAATAAAAAAAGGGGGTAAATGTTACAATGTGTATGATATACCAGCCACTAGGAGGAGTAGGCAGATAGTTAAACAAGGAAATGTGTGGCTATTCTAGGGTTGTGTTGTGTGTTGTTGGGGTGGGTTTCTGGAGCTACTGCCAAGATTTGTGCATGTTGCCTCGATAAAAAGAAGTTGGAGAACATTTGGTTTACACTACAGGAGTAGTGAAAATTCACAGGATGAGTCCATATTTGGAACCGGCTTCCTGAAGCATTGCAACTGGTCACCCAAGTCACATGGCATTATCTCTGTCCCTTGATTGGATGGTCTGGCTTTTATAAGCTACATTCACTTCTGCATGGAACAAATGGGTGGTTCTGCTCCCTTGACAGACAGACACTATGGAAGAATTTAGACACTACAGTGATAGGGCCATAAGTGCATAGCTACATATGGTGAAGAAAAAAAGAAATCGCTGGATCATTCAATAGCTCGATCAATAGACTGATCAATCATTCCACAGATCAATGAATCAACTGATCCCACTGGGACCACTAGTGACCTCCTCTGTATCCAAGGAACACATGGCATAGAAGGGGCACTGTATGGCAGTTAATTCAGCCTCAGACAGATCTCCTCCCACGTGGAACTATGGGAAATGAAAGTCCCTCTCTGTCCGGTTGGTAGACTCTGAAGCAGCTTGCCTGTGTTCACACTGACTAGCCAAACCCTGTTTAGACCACATTAGCTGGAGCCATATTGAAGTCGACTTTCAAATGGATTCAGAAATATCCTTCTGCATTCTCAGCCACAAAATTTCTTCTGGGTTAAAAACAAACCAGGCCCCAAATACTTGACGTATACAATCACAACCTGGGATCAATTTTTTTTAACCCAATTAGTGGGGAAAGTGTCTGTCTGAGTTGAGGAGGAGGAGGAAGGGCATGGAAAACAATTAGATACCATCTGAGTTGCAATTGTGTGCCCCTCCGGTTCAAAATTGGCTCATTTCTCTCTATGAAATTTCCATAATGTGGACTGGAGTCTTAGGAAACACAAAACCAAACCCGATTCAGGGCTGTTGGAGTCTCGTGTGTCAAGAACCCTGTTATAGAGATGTGGAATTCCTGTGTGTCTCAGCTGGACCACAAAATGTCCTGAATGACAGATTTATGTCATGGAGCATTTTTTATTTTGCTCCTGTCTGTAATGCAGAGACTCGAGCACTCTCGATCCTTTTCATTTCAAGCACCTTTTTTGATAATATTTTCACTGGAAATGCTCAACCTCAAAGCCAGTTTTCATCAACCTAAAAACACAAAAAATGGATTTAATTTTATGGCCACTTAAACGTTTTCAGGTTCCGGCAAACACTTGGAAAACATTCGGGTGCAAATGAAATCTTGCAACCAAGGCTTCATTGTGTTGCCACGGAACTGATTGTGATGTCACAAATGCAGCACTCTGACCTCACTTGGGGAGCAGCAGACAGGTGGCCAGGGGAGACAAGTACCTTGGTTTTACACAACAAATCTCCCTCGGTCATCAAAGAGCATTTCAAGAAGCACATGAAAGGGAAAAGAGAGCCAGACTTTTAAGCAAGCCCTAGTGGCTGGCATTTCCCTTCTTTACTGTTACTTGAACATAGCTGTCAGATGGTTTAATGTGGCGTCCATTTCCTTGTATTCCCTCTGCTCCAACATGAGTCCACAGGCCCATGCCCTCTTTGAAGTCACAGGGGCCACAAATATCAGAGCGTTGCACTGAGACAGGTGGGACTGAAGGTGAAACGCGACACCCTCTCTCCATCAGAGCACAGTGAATTAAAGCTTTTAGGGCGATTTCAAATTTTAATTAGGGGGTTTATTGCTGTCAGTGGAGCAGAGCAGCTGATGAGCAGCGGGAGACATGGAGGGCAGCTTGTGTGTGCTCCATTTCTCATCAGCTGCATTATATCCCCATCAGCAAGGAGATTACACTATCAGGAGAGGACTTCGGCCAGTTTCCTAAACCTTGTGGGATCGTTTCCAACGATAATTGCCTTCAAAAGGTATCACATACCCATGGCAAAAAAAAAAAAGGCAAAATATTTATTAATCCTCATATAATATTCAGCTACAGAAAGACTTCAAAGGAATCAACATTTCTATGGAGGCCAGGAACAGCCAAGGTTGCAGTACTTAGTGTTGCCAACCCCAAAGGTGCAACAATCAGGGACCCCTCAAAGCTCATGAAATTGGCTTAAAAATTGAGAGATTAAAAAAACCACTGGGGATTCTCGAGATTTGCCTTCTGTTTTCGGAGACGTTCGGATGCACTCCCATCACACTCGCAAGTTTTTCTCCACAACTATGAAGGCTAGACACTTACTCTTGGTTCTCCCTCCCCCCCAGCAAAAGCAGAGATTCTCACCTACATACCCTGCCTCCAGGAGCTGGGGGTTGGCTTTAAGAAAAGTATCACATGACCTGCTATAAAGTTGTGAGAGTTAGAAGCAGGGGCCCCGGAACAAGGGGGTTCAGGGATTTTAAGGGGCTGAGACTAGCTGAATTACCTGTAGCCTTTGTCCATCACCAAGAGGAGAGCGTGAAAGAACAAGACCAGTTTGGTCTCTGTAATGTGGCCAGCTCTAAAAGCAGATGGAAAGGACCCCACTAGCAGTGAAGACCCCAGGTATTTCCTGTGTTACTTTTGGCACAACCATGATAGGTCTGGTTCAGGTCTTGGCTGGAGTGAAATGCGAGGCTCTATGTGCAAAGAGCAAAACAAGAGATGGGTGAAGGATCTTCTATGGCCTGAGCAGCAGCGGCCAGACACAACAGCTAGGGAATAGGCTGCATGAGACTGCAGTTCATTCTTAGATGAGACACAAAACCTCCATCCCTTTGATATGTTCTCAGCTTTCCCTCTAACCGACAGAGTAAATACATTTCAATCACCATGGCAGCAAACAGCAAATTGACATGGAAAAATGCTGAAAATGAACATGCCTTAAAATGCTACACAATTGCTTGTCCCTCTTGATTCAGTTTTTGGTCAAAGAAATTGTTATTGAATAAAGCAACCTGCCTCAAAAATGTCCTTTAATGAAGTGCAGCAGGGGCCCTGGTTTTATTTCCCAAGATCAGCTAAGGATTTTAATCCGTGGGTTCACTAAGCCACTGCACGACGTATGCATTAGAGAGGACATTTTTTGCTTCCTGGTATTTCATGGTTGTTAGTCAGATTTTAAAAGACACAGCCATCTTAGTGCAAACCCAAAAGTTTGGTTTCAGTAGGGGGCAAAAGAAAAAGAAAAAGAATGTTCCCATACATACCACAAATGTAAATGTGTTTACAAATGTTTAAAAGGAAACCGGCACAGGGTTGACAACTCAAACACAACACTAGACAAGTGGTAGAGAAGCAGGAAGTGAAATGGAATAGAAACAGAAAGTGAAAAGGACATGTCTAGTTTCACTCTGCAAAGTGACTGAAGCACAGAAAGAGGAAAAAAAAGTTTCATTGCTGAAAAGTAAATCCAGCTTTCTGAATTCTTAGTTTCCCGTCTACTGCAGTGTAATACAGCCAAGACTTTTATAATACATTTACATAAAGTGTCCCTTTAAACTTATTAGCTGTATTATATTCCCACTTTATCAATTCAAAATTGTACTGGCTGGAATCCCAAAACAGCCTGAATCATAGATACTAACGCTTGGCTCTTACCATAGTTCTCAAAGCACCTAAGAAAGGTTAACATGCTCCTTTTAAACAGAGAAACCGACGCAGAGAGGTGAAGGGGAGGATTTTCAGAAGCATGCAGCGTTGACCTAACACTGCTCTCATTGAAGCCAATTCAGATCTTTCTGAAAATCCCATTCCCCAAGTCACACAGCAAGTCAATGGTAGAGCCCAGGATAAAGCCCCGGTTTCCGAACTACCACTTTCTTGCGGGGTTCTCTGCAGCGTGTTAACACATCACGTCTAAGCAAGGACAGCACAGCGGCATTTTCCACCCAGAGCTACAAGGACTCACTGAAATGACAGCTTGAAGTCAGCTAAACATTTAGCACATTATGGCACTGAAATGGCAGGCAGTGGCGTCGTGGGGAAATACGCGGCTTTGCCTTCACAGAGTTACTGTGCTATATTATGAGGCTAAAATAAGTTTCCTTGGGTATGAACAGGAATGTGGTAAATGTGTCTGACAGCCCCTCACTTCCCCAACACGATACATGCAACTGAAACTACAGCCGTTACTAAGCATCACAGCCTGCTTTTAATTCCTTGATTAGATCTTATGGGCATCAGAACATATGGAGAAAGTCCCAGTGCAACTATGTCTTGACTGCACCAGAGGCTTCGATTTCCAGTTCAATTCTGCTCCCGAAAAAATGAATATGAACAGCATTTATCCAGAAACAGTAGGTAATTAGCCTAGAGTTTCACGCACAGGCCTCCACCGCCCTGCAGAATTAGCTCACCAATTAGTCCTGTTCTATCTTGGGTGAGCTTCCTTCTTTCTTAAGTATGAATTGCACAGATTCACATCTGTAGCACTGGGGAAAAGCCACCATGACATCTCCTTCCTTGTCTGGGAGAGACTGGCTGTGGGGATATTAAGGGCTTTTATTTCCAGGAGCTGTCAAAACCCTCACCTTTCACAAGCACTAAAGTGGCCAGGAAAATAAATATATATGCGAGTGGAATAATGATTTTTAACTCATAAATTTGAGCTCATAAATCAAGGATTGAAGGAGCAGTCGTTGTAATGTCCCGTGAGTTAACATTCTAGATTTTCTTTCACCTGAGGAAGGAAAAAAAAAACCCTACTCAACCCTTTGCCCTTAAAACTCCATGGATTGTCATAAATCATGATAATGTTACAATCTTGTGTTTAAATAGAGCAAAAGTATGAGCAGGCAGAGATAGCAAGGCCAGGTAATTTTAAAAGGACGGTACCAGAGAGAAAGTTTGTTTGCATCAAGCTACATTTTCATTGCAAAATAGAATCCCAATTACCCACGCTGATTTGGAAACACAAAATATGAATTAGTTGGGAGTCCACTGAATGGAAGCATGTGCCCATCAGCTCTTCACAAAAGTAGCTTTGGAGAGAGGGTAGGATGTACAGACTTGCTAGCAAAGTTCTACAACCGTTCCTCAGATCAGAGAGACTTTCAGAGAGCACCGAAGCATGTGACTAGAGAAGAAGGCAGGAAACAAAAATCAGCTTCAAGCCGAGGTGTAAAGTTTGGCCAACTCTCCTGGACTTCAGACATCTAGATCTGGGTTTTTGTAGGGCCTCATTAGAAAGAAAAAGGCTAGAAGCAAAATCCAGATCTGAATCTAAACTGCCCCTGATACTCAAGGTACTCGGACCTAGGGCTGAAGTTTGGGACAGTCTGTAGTCCAGGCAATTAGTTCAGTGTTTTCTCCACACCTGCAACGTGCATTCAGGCTGAATCTCTGTGTTCAGTCTAGACTGTGAACAAAATGCTCCCATTTCTATCAGGCATTATATAGAATCCCAAAATAGCCCTCTGTGAGGCTGAGGATGAATGGGATCAGATGCTCTGGGTGTGTGTCTTGCGTGAGGGCCGAAGGAGCCCAAGAGAGCCGGTGGTTGAGTTAGTTCCCCCCCTCCCTCCCCTTCACTGGATTTTGGCAAATCTCCATTTGATATTTGCGTCCGAACAAACAACAAGACTCATGGCCAGGAAGCCAGGAGTTCTCCAGGCTGAGCATGCTTAGAGCTGCAGCAGACCCAGGGCTCATTAGATCAGCAGTAGTCATGGGACTGTAGGAGTCTAAGGAATCCCAACACACAAAGCTTTGGTGCCGTATTAATGACTCTCTTTCTTTGACCACTAGGCTCTGTTGCATTAATTAATCCAGGGCTAGAACCATCAAACGTTGGCCAATTCCCTGTGTTTTCTCCTCCATTCCTGCAGCATTAAAACTCTGTGTATCCAGCAGGAAAGGAGAGGGTTTTTTTACAGGATCTCAACAGCATTAAATACTATGTATCCTGGCAGAGAATCGTCCTCCAGGATGGACAGAATTGCAAAGAGCCAGGATTGTGGGATGAAGTTAAACTCAAACATCTTGGTCCTCCAGTTTCTAGAGAGGATCAGGATGAATTTAAGGAGGTCTAAATAAAGGGAGGGACATTAGGTAGGAAGTTGTTCTCTAGTTCTCTACTGATGCATATGATGTCTGTCCTACCAGGACCAGTCAGACAGACAGACTGGAGAAATTTGATTGCCATTACTTTGGATGATCACCTCCCACCTGGAGTCCTTGGTTAATGACGTTGGCTCATGCAGTAATAGCAGCCAGGACTGGTTCTTTGGTTCTTACAGGTTCATGATGAGCTTTCTCTCAGATTCTGTGGATCTGAAGCTGTGTTGGGGACACTTACCTCTTGTGGATGCCTCCTGTTAGCTGGGCGTGACGCTGCAAGCTGACCTAGCTGAGACTACATGTCAATGAAAGAAGAGAAGAGAAGATCTGTCTCCGGTTCCTGATGTTGTTGGTGATCCTGCTGTGTCCTTGGATAAGAACATAAGAATGGACATACTGCATCAGACCTAAGGCCCATCCAGCCCAGCATCCTGTCTACCAACAGTGGCCAATGCCATGTGCCCGAGAGGTAATGATCATGTGATCTCTCTCTTACTATCCATCACCTCCCTCTGATAAACAGAGGCTAGGGACACCATTCCTTACCCATCCTGGCTAATAGGATCCATGTGTGTATGTTCCCTATCCGTGATCCGCTGATGTACTGACTTACCTGAATTAGTTGTATACCTACCTTATGTTTGTTTGGGGTCCCTGGCTTAAGGCCAATTTATTGAATTAACAACCGAGTGCTTTGTGTTGCCCTTTTTATGAGAACTGTTATTTCGCTGGGAGTCCTGTGTAATAAATTTGGCTTTGTTTGTATTTTATATCCTCTTTGATTTGTGTTATTCCCCTGAATATCACCCTGGGTGACAGATACAGGAGGGAGCAGGAGGCTGTGGCTACACTCAGTAGCTCCCTGTTGACCACCCTTTCTGGGTTAACAAAATCTCATCCGTGAGTAGCTTCTGGTTACCTAAATGATCACAGCTTATGGAGCAATATGCTATCCAGCTCCTGGCGTGGGGCAGCGGTAGAGACGGAGTGGGCATGGACGCACATAGCCTTTCTCCATAGCATGGCTGTCGTCTCGGCTTGCCAGCAACGAGCGCCCTCCGAGAGAGGGGATTGGAATTCTGATCACAAGTGTGTGTGGAACTTTTGTTTTTCTAATCCGGCCGGGTTCAAAGCGGCGGGGCTCGCGCTGGGCACAGCTGCGGCTGTCTGAACTCTAACAGGTGACGGGCGCAGCTGCCATTTCAACTTAGCCGTTCCAAGAGAAGGGGCGTCTGTGATTTCATCGCTGTGTTTGTTGTTAACCCTCGAGAGTGTTTGGCACAACGGCCTCTCCGTTCCATCATCTGCACCCTGCAACGGGGCAACAGGCACTTCTCGACCTCCCCTACCCCCAGGCCGATTTCTCTGAATCTTCATGGAAAGAAAATGGCTTGGTTTTGAGTCTTTTTCTTCCTCTGTGTTCCCGGCGTGACGATTAAGCGAGCAAGAAAGCGCAGTCCAGTGGTTTCAAGTGCATCGGATGGAATGCATTTGCCGAGCATGATGGTCTTAAGAACCCAAGAGCAATCTGACCTCCTGGGAAAGGTGGGACGACTCAAAGGTTGTTGGCCTCTTCTGAAATGCTTTTACAGTGGAGGGAGGGCTGCACCTGTTCCTTGGCCTTGGTATTGTAGCACAGTGAGCAGCGTGTGATCTCTCCCAATAATCCACCATCCATCACAGCCATCCCCACTAGGGCTTTCCAAGGGGCTTGTCCTCCACTGACATGTGGCTCCTCTGCACAGCTACTGTGATGGAAACACACACAGCCGGTGCACTAGGTAGGTTGCACAATACATTTCTCCGACAGGAGGCCTGGCACCGGCCCCCTCCCTTTGCGGTTACCAAAAGAAGGTGACCGCAGAGGTATTGAGCATTGACTTAGTCGGCGTGTGCATATAGCCAGGAGAGTGACTCTAAAAAGGTGAAGACACAGATGCACCCTCCCAAGCGCGATTGTGCTTGATCTTTTCACGTGCCAGCAGCAGGCTTGCATGGGTGGAGGACGCTAAACTCAGACTATTTCTGCGGCTGCTCATTGCGGACAGTCGGGATGAGAGCCTAAGCCGGGAATGATCCCAGATGGGACTGGATTCCTATGGAGGGTTGGAAACCTTTGGGATTAAATGGACAGTATTTTATTCCTAATAACAATAAAGCCTGGGGGACGTGTGGAAGCTCGAGGTGTCATCTGTGCCATGGTGCCCCTAGGTGTTCTCCACTAGAATGGAGGGTCACTAAATGCAAATCCAAACAGTCACCCCCACAATCTATAAAGCCAAGGGGATGTTTAGTCCCACTCCCCAATGTTTGTCTGCAACAACAACAAAGACCATCTGTCACTGACAGGAAAAAATCTGTCTACACTCAGGCTGCGAAGTGGGCTAGAAACACTTGCTACTACGCAGGGTGCACCGACCAAACTATGCACCGTTAGTGACAAGTATTCATTGGGGAAATTTGTTCCAGGACAGTTGCACTGGCAGAGTGTTGGAGGCTAGAACCATGACTTCATTTGACCTGGGTTAATGATAGCAACACGTGATCGATCATAAACCCATATTGATTGCACAAAACGGGGCCAGGTTCACCTCTGGTGAAACTCCATTTAAATCAATGGGGTTATACACCAGGGAGGAATTTTGCTCAAAGCATTTAGACCACGAGGAAAATTTATGTTTTTGCTTTACTGCTTCAATGTCATCAGTTTAATGCAGAAGAAAAACATTGGATCTTTCCCTTCAGGTTATTAAAGAAATAAAAACTGTATGCTGGACTCAGTCAGAATCTGGTCCTTAATACTGCAGTTAAACAAATAGCCTTCTTCCCGCATGGCAACCGGGAAATCAGATCTTTAAAACAATCGGTAGATTTTTAATTCTGGGATGCTACAGGTTTGAAATATAGCTCGTGAGCCAGATACAACTTACACGCTTGTGACCACATGGGATTTTTACAGGTGTGACTGTGGGCAGAATACAGCCCCGTTCTCAGGAGTGGTTTCCGCACTGACATAGCACTCACTGTCCACTGACACCGTCACCCAGGGCCTGTCTAGTACCAGTCAGACCATAAGAAAGATAAGTAGCATGATAGTCCATTGTGCCCCCGAAGCACACAGACTGGATGGAATATAAATGACACTGAGTTAAATTCCTCCACAGATGATCTGAACAATAGTCTAAAACCACTATTATCCCAACAGGCCTCAAGCCCCATCTCCACGGCTGGTTTGTACCGCTCTGGCAAGTTCATTGAACATTTAAATTAGATTGCATTTCCCCCCATGCTCAGTTAGCTGCACAAATTGTTCATCCGGGTCCTTGACTCCTATGAGTTGGGATAACAAAGTATCTGCTGTTGTAGGCTCATTGTTCCCAGGAAGGTGAAACTGGATGATTGAACAGGTCCTTTCCAATCCTGACTTCTGATTCTGTGGCATAGGTGTGTGTCAACTCTGATGATCGACTCCAATGAGTTCTACAATAAGGGCTATAGCTAGAGCTCCCAAAGGGCACAAACTAATGTGTAACACATACCCAAGTGTGTTACAAAGGATCTGTGTTTTATTTGGTATATTGGAAATGGATGACCCTGCAGGATTGCACCTTACTGGATACTTACTAGTGATTAATCCAGACTTAGTCCTGAGAGGTGAGATTTCCAAGCACTCCCTTAGGAGATCCTGAATGATTTAATGGTCCGGAAGCTTCTTTGATATCACGAAACCTAAACGATAAACAGATTCAGCTTAAATGGACTAATTCTTAATTTCATCGCATTGCTTCAAGTACACCCTCCATTGTCTTGAAAGAGAAAAGCCTGGACATGGATGGTTAAGCCTTTGGTGGCTGGCTTTCATTTTGGAGGTGTCATGGTAGTTTTTGGTCATCACGGCCTTCAGCTCCCATGGACTCCTATCAGCTCAGCCTCGCAATGCACTTGCCTCTAAACCCCCCGGCTCTATGCAGCTGCGGCTCTGACACAAAAGGAGTGGGAAGCATTGAAAAGCACACAGCCAATTCGCTGATAACTCATTAATGGCATTTCATATTTTTTCCTGGCCGCTGCTGTTGTTCTCATGGTGTGTGGGGGTTTTGTTCCCCCCCCCCCAACAAGAATAGAGGATAGAAATGAAGCAAACTTGATAAAGGACATTAAGTGTTATCCTTTAAAAAAAAAAACAGGGCTCTTTTTCTTTTATAGGTGGCTTGGACAGCTGGCTCTTTAAATATTAATCAGGGTCTCATTGATATGCAAATATGTTAATGCCGAATAATGCTCTTGCAGCTGCACAGAATCAAACCAGTCCAGGCAGCGTGTCAGCCTCCTCTCCAAAATGAATGAAAATATTTGAGGACACAGGTGCAGGGAATGGACCATGAGCGAGATCCTTCTGAATAAGGTAATTTGTCGACCAGGCGCTACGTGAAGGAGCTGGAGCAATCTTTCACCCACTTGACAATATCTGACCGCTAAACAAGGTGTTAATCTTATAATTGTTTTGTTTACTGTTCCCTGCCACAACGTTCCTGGCTTCTCGCCCTGACACTCGGCCAGTTAAAATCAAGTTTGGTGACAAGTCAGAGTCTTGCCAGCTCATCAGCAGTAAATTATCAATTGTTCTATTTCCAAAATAACAAGTAAACAGGAAAGACAGTGCGTCCCAAAGAAATAAAACCAGGTCAGAAATCCATTGTTTGCCCAATTATCTCTTTGGTTTCTTTAGTCCAGGAAGCCTGCATTCACCACCAGTCCTTCCCATGCTTCTCTTGTAAAGAGCCATCTCCTGGGCAGACCAGGACCACTAGGTCCGTGAGCTTTTGGGAAAGAAGGTCTTAGTTTTCCTGCCCAGTTCTTACCCAACTACCTTTACCTCCTGCTTGCTGGACAGGTAAACGGCTGGTCCTCCGGAAATGACATCCCCTGCACACCGTGGTCCAAATTCATCCCCTGACTTTCCGTCTTGGAAGGGCATTCTGCCTTGCCCAAACAAACCCTCTCCTGCTGTCATAGCACCATGGGATGGGGCCTTGTGGTTGATTCTCATCTGTCAGGTCCCCTCCTCAAGCCACTCTTCTTTTAAACGAACCAGAGGCCAACAGGCTATGTGACATACACACCTCTCCTGATCTTTACTGCTGTAGCGTAGACACATCCAGAAGGTTTTTTTTTAATGTCACTATCATAAATCCACCCCCCATGAGAGGCAGTGGCTAGGAGACTGGACAAATTCTTCAATCGACCTAGTAGTGTCTACACTGCGGTCCAGGTCGGTTTAATTATGTCTCTCCAGGGTGGCGATTCTCTCCACCCCAGAGTGATGTAGCTATGTCGATCTAAGTTTGAAGTGTAAATCAGGACTTCAGATTTGTCTGCGAGGCAGTCATGGGACGTGATTGAAGCTTGCGTAGACTCACCCTAGCTAGTTAATCTACCTAGCTCGGGTCCCGGAGCAGTGAAGCCAAGCAATGGGGGTGAGCTGCCCGAGTAATTACCCAGCATTCCAGGCGGCTGGTATGGCCCTCGCTAAAGCCTGCGTTGCCACAGCTTCATTCACTTCTCAGTTAGCTGGATTAAAGCGACCTCTTTGTATGTCTACACAAGCTGCACCTTCCCCTTCCCTCCATGCATGCAGTGTAGACCTATCCATAGGCTAGGTTCAGCTCAACTTCACAGGGACTCCACGGGGATGGAGCAGTGTCAGGTCCTTAGACTGTATCCTCTCCAGGGCAGGGATCTTTCTGTAACGGTTTAGATGGTCTGGGAAGCACTGCGTGCACCTAGGCTGCTGTGTAAACAACAAACATCGGATCTTAACAACTGAAAGAGGGTCAAGGGGGTGGGAAAACATGGAGGAGACCCTTCAAAGTGAAGGCCAAATGATGCAGAGGTTTGGACTCAAACATCTCGCCATGGTGTGCAGAGGTGGTGTGAGGCTGGCTGTGCGCTCGCTCAGGTGAGATGTAAAACCGAGGACCCGCCAGCCTGCAGTCACTCAGGATTCCCCAGCAACCTGGAGAGACAGATCTGAATTTCGGATGATCCAAAATTGCTAATGCAATGCACCCAGTGAGCCTGGGCCACCTCTTATTTATAACTCCATTGGAGTCACTTGGGTAAAGTCATCAGGGCTTGATCCGTGTAATTTACTCACGGGAGTGTAATTTGCCACTACTTTAAGGCTACTTTGCACTGCCAGAGCAGAGTAGAGGGCTCCTGGAGTAAATGAGAAGGCCCATCTGAGGGGTGAATCAAGATACCAGCCCTCTCTCTGTGCATTAATATTCTCCCTCTAACCATTGCATCAGGGCGGTTGCATGTCTTGGGCAATGCGATTATTGCATTCTGACTGTAAAACGTTTCCTTTGCAATGAGGGAGTCAGAAAGAAAAGGTAAGGGAGGAATCTTTGGCTAACGCTCCTACATGTCTGGGGAAGAATTTATGCAGGAGAGTTGCTCTCTGTCTTGCTGATGGGGAAGATGTTTCGACAGGAGTGTTTTCATTCACCGGGTCTAAATACGTCACATCTGAAACACAACATTAAGGACCAGAGAGGTAGCCGTGTTAGTCTGGAATAGCAGAGGTAACAAAGAGTCCTATGGCACCTTAAAGACTAACTAAAGACTAACATTAAGGACATTTCCTATCCCATAAGGGGTGTGTGTCACCCCATTAATAACACAAACAGGAAACAAGTTTGTAGCCCGCTGATACAGGAACAGCAGGCGTAAAAGCAGCAGCAGTTGTTATCTGCAGGATATTTTTTTATATTTGCCTCCTGCAGTCGTCCTCTTTATTTTCCCTGCCAAGCCTCTTTGCTTGGGATCTCCGTGATGAATGATCTCGTCCGGGTACCCTGGTACCAGGCAAAGGCAGCTGTGAGCCCTTTTTAATTACCGAGCCAGCGCTGCAGATGGCACCTCGGTCGACAAGCCTCACAGCTGCACATAGAAGAGTGCGTCCATTTGCCACCAGCGCACTAGTATGTGAAAAAAAAAGAGAGAGAAATTAATTAATTGGCGCGAAAGACTGAGAAAGAGAATACGGGCAGGAAAGAGTCCAGCATGCACGTTCAAGCCAGGCATGCTGCATATTCTGCAGGTTAGCTCGCCTGTCAGGACATCATCAGGCTGCATGTTTGCATACAGTGAAACATCTCATGTTAGTACTACACCAATTGCACCAGGGGTACTTTGAAACCACCAGCTACAAAAGCAGTTTGGTTGAGGAATGGTGTCCCTAGCCTCTGTCTGTCAGAGGGCGGTGATGGATGGCAGGAGAGAGATCACTTGATCATTGTCTGTTTTGTTCACTCACTTGGCATTGGCCGCTGTTGGTAGATAGGATACTGAGCTGGAGGGACCTTTGGTCTGACCCCATACAGCCGTTCTTATGTTCTAATGCAGGTTTAATTGGAATGCTTTATAGCCCAAAGCATTTAACAAAACATGACTCCAATCCTGTGTGGTGCTGAGTATCTGTGTTTTCCATGGAAATCAGTGAGAATTCAGGGTATTTAGCACCTCCCAAGCAGCAGTCAATATCAGGCATAACCAGGCCCTAGAGAACCTCAGATCTGAGTGACCGCACACTTTGAGCGGGTCAGAATCCGACTTGAACATCCTCTTGTAAGCAAACTTATTCCAACAGCAAGAAAAAGTCTCAGGCCAAGGTTCCCGGGGAGCTGATGACTGCTCTGGACTTTTTAAAAAGTTATTTGGCCCATTCTATACAGATCTAGGACAGGGATTTTCAGGGAGCAGTCAGACATTCCAATCCCATTCTCGGCCTTTAAAGAGAGTTGGGAGACAAGCCACCATCTCTGCCTTTAAAAATCTCCTCCTTGCAGCCAAGCTTTAGGCTCCTCTGTTGGACATTCTCAGCCTCGGGTCTGGCTCATATCGGACTTGGGCGCCACCAAAGCGGTTCCCTCTTTCTGATTGTGTCCCTAGAGTTGTTCCCGTCTGGAGAGCTCCAGGCAAACCCACTGGCTTCCCTGTGTGACAATGAGCCGGCTGGGCTCATTCAAGTCCCCAGTGTGCAATTTAGTTCTAAGCCACCACAGAGCTTTGGCATTGGACCGGAAGACTGCAGGCCAGACCTACCGCCCCTCGGCTACATTGTACTAAGGGGCATCCAGTGTGGGAGCTGAGCGAAATGCCAAAAAGTCCTTGGGACCTGGCTGTTTTACTGCTCTGCAGAGAAATGCCAGAAAACACCCGTGGGTTGTTTTTGGCAAAATGCAGATTAAAAAGAAACCCATGCTAGGAATCACATGAACATTATGTAACCACATGACTGGCAGCGGCTGGGCCAAGGCCCAATTCTGAGCTCATTTACATTCAGTACATCTGGAGAAACTCCACCAGAATCACCCTGAACCTGGAATCGTGCCCCTTGACTCTGTCTCTTGTACTCACTCACGAACGTTCTGTGCATCCAGAGGACAAAGCCTGTAAATTAATCCAGTTCTTGCGCCGGACTCTGGGCTATATTCAGCTAAGCTAATTCATGTTGAATTGTGCTCTTGCTAGTGAAATCAGTAGGAGAATTTGTGCGGTAAGATGCTCCCCAACGCGAGCAAACAGATCAGAATCTGAACTTGTGCCTTCAAGCCACAGTTTTAAAAGGGCCTTCAAACAATAGCTTTTGGCTAAGAATTGCAAAACCAAAGGGATTTGGACACCGAATTCCCATTAAAATCAAATCAAATCAGTCTCAGCACTTATAGCTCTACTTTAGTCTAACAGATGAAATGGAAAAGGAAATGAAAAAACATACATTTAGGTTTGGAATGTTGCTTTTTGAAAAACAAAATACATCGTCCTCTGATAGTACCTTCTTCTTAGTCTAAAGCAGGGGTCTCCAAACTACGGCCCGCGGGCCAGATGCGGCCCGCGAGGCCCTCTCATCCGGCCCGCGGCAGGGGTCGGGAACCAGCCACGGGGCCGGGACGCGCCGCGTGCTCCGCTGCCGCCGCCGCCGCCGGCCGGGACGCGCCGCGTGCTCCGCTGCCGCCGCCGGCCAGGGACGGCTCAGAGCTGGGGCCGGGACACGCCGCACCGCCAGAAACAAGGAGCCACCCACTGCCAGGCGGCGAAACGGTCTGTGGGGAGAGACCGGGTTGAGCGGGTCAGTTGGGGGGGGGGGAGAGACCGGGTTGAGCGGGTCAGTTGGGGGGGGGGGAGAGACCGGGTTGAGCGGGTCAGTTGGGGGGGGGGGGTTGGAGGAAAGGAGGTTTTGGGGGGAGAGACCTGGCTGGGTGGGTCAGTTGGGGGGGGGGGGGTTGGAGGAAAGGAGGTTTTGGGGGGAGAGACCTGGCTGGGTGGGTCAGTTGGGGGGGGGTTGGAGGAAAGGAGGTTTTGGGGGGAGAGACCTGGCTGGGTGGGTCAGTTGGGGGGGGGGGGGTTGGAGGAAAGGAGGTTTTGGGGGGAGAGACCTGGCTGGGTGGGTCAGTTGGGGGGGGGTTGGAGGAAAGGAGGTTTTGGGGGGAGAGACCTGACTGGGTGGGTCAGTTGGGGGGGGGGGTTGGAGGAAAGGAGGTTTTGGGGGGAGAGACCTGACTGGGTGGGTCATTTGGGGGGGGGGGTTGGAGGAAAGGAGGTTTTGGGGGGAGAGACCTGGCTGGGTGGGTCATTTGGGGGGGGTTGGAGGAAAGGAGGTTTGGGGGGGAGAGACCTGGCTGGGTGGGTCAGTTGGGGGGGGTTGGAGGAAAGGAGGTTTGGGGGGGAGAGACCTGGCTGGGTGGGTCATTTGGGGGGGGGAGGTTGGAGGAAAGGAGGTTGGGGGGGGAGAGACCTGGCTGGGTGGGTCATTTGGGGGGGGGGGGTTTGGAGGAAAGGAGGTTTTGGGGGGAGAGACCTGGCTGGGTGGGTCAGTTGGGGGGTTGATGTGTAGTGTTCATGTGTAGTGAACAGGTGTTCATGTGTAGTGTTCATGTGTAGTGTTCAGGTGTAGTGAACAGGTGTTCAGGTGTAGTGTTCAGGTGTAGTGAACAGGTGTTCAGGTGTAGTGAACAGGTGTTCAGGTGTAGTGTATCAATGTGTTATTAAATAATAACTGAATAAAATAATATTAAATAAATAATTAAAAACAACATCCATGTTTTGATTCTTTTTTATTTGGACCTCGAGTGTGTTGTCGGCCCCCGAACTGCTATTTGATAGTTAATGCGGCCCTCGGGCTGAAAAGTTTGGAGACCCCTGGTCTAAAGCACTTTACAAACTCCTGGACCAATCCTGCACCCCTGAAGTCAGTGGAAATTTTGATCTATTTTGACAATTTGACATGAGCAGAATCGGGCCTGATAAGTCGCATCCTGGAGACCTTCCTCACCTCAAACTCCCATTGATTTCAGAACAATTACTGACTGCAGGACTGGCCTACCACACCTGAGTTATATCCTCCACAGCTGAAATGCAGCCAGCTCTGGAGGAGAATGCAGCAACCATTTAACAGCACACAAAAACACTATAGAACAGCTTCAGACAGGAAGTGAAGAAGACTATCCTATACAACTGTAACTGCAAGCGGAATTCAGGCTATGCATTACAATAATGATTCTCTTACAATGAGCACCCCAAACTGCTTTATATGGATATAATCACGAGGCTGGAATTTGGAGCTAGCTGTAATGAAAAGTGCTACTGCATTTTTAATGATCCCAGCAGGTGTGGATCTAGGTTTCACGCCTGATCCAAAGGACACACTGGAGCGTAGATTCAGAGCTGACTGACGTGGAAGAACGCTTCTCCCTCTCTCCACACACGCACTGCCACACTAACACCATTTCCTGAAGCACGTAGCCTGTCTTATGAAGTGTCCCATCTGAGTCCTGATCCAGACTGAGGTTACTGAGCTTCTGGAGGTGACGGACAGAGGCGGCACACCCGGTGAGAACTGCTGAAGTATGTCTAACCCATTAACATCTGTTGGGGTAGTCCCTGTGCAACCCATTTCCCTAGCCGCCAAACCAGTACCTATCCTGTGGGGTAAATCTACTGTCCTTAGACAAGCAAAATCCCCATCGAACTCAAAGTGCTAAACACCATTGCATAGTTTGGTGGAGATACACAAGCCGGTGCTATCACTTTGGACAGTTAGTGTATCTCTCTATGCCTTTTCCCCCTCCCCCCCATAATCCCTCCTTCACGACTTCTCTCTTCTACTTCTCTTCCCCATTTGCAATCTCCTCCTTGTTCCTTCCTCTGCTCTCAGGCCTATGATCTTCTTCTATCAGAGCAATTCACACACTCGCCTGTTGCTACTAGAATTAGCATTGGGTCTATTACAATCCCGGTAACCATTAGTAAATATAAAATCTCCATTCACGGTCCATCCAATTTGACAGGCAGGCTCTAGATCCGCAACAGAGGATTAAAACTAGTGCTGGCCCTGAGCTGATGCTAGAAAGAGCTATGCAAGTCATTCTCATCTGTGCCAGGTGCGGGGTCCTGAAGTCATTTAGAAGGCTGGAGTTTGCATTTGGAGCAATGTCAGTGGGAACCCAAAAGGAAGCCGGTCTGTTGAAATGATACATTTCACTCTGCTGCTTGGGGAACGGCGCACAGCCTCTGTAAAGTGCAGACAGCTGAGGCAAAGGTATCTTTTTACCCCAGACCTCATTAACGAACAAAAGCCTAGGACAGCGTGGGCGTCTGGGCCAGACGGAGCGTAAACAGGGGATTAGCTGTGCACACGCCCCTCGTGAGGGTGGGCTTTTTTCCTTCACGCTTGAAACCGGATTCTTCACAGCAACCACAGGACTGGTCACCTATAGGCAGCGATGGGCCGTCTCCTTTCTCCGGCCCTGGAGGACGGAAAGGGCCTGGTACGGAAAGTTCTGAGTCAGATCCACAGCTCGTGGGGCAGCTCCGTGAAGCTGAATGGTGCTGTGCTGATTGAGGGGAGTCCTACGTTACAGCTGGGGGGGGGGGTGAATCCCAGGAGATACACCCGCACTAGGTCTCAGTGTTGCCGTGGCAGCAAGAGCGGTGGGAGGGGCTACTCACCCCAACTCCAAGCCCGGTCAAGACCATAAGTACGTGTTCCGGGCCGCCAGCCCCTCCCAGTGCCCGCAGCGCCATGGCTACACCCTGCAATATTTAGCATGCTTAGCTCAATCAGAGCTAGCACGGGTATGTCTCGTCACCCTTGTACCAGTTGAGAACCTGGCCCTCATTACCTTTTTGGGGGGACCATGTGCAAGTGCCATCTCTCACTATGTGCCTGAACAGTACCTAGCATAGCTGGGCCCCAATTTTGGTCCAGGCCTCCATGTGTTCCTTGACTACACCTAATAAACCACAGTATGGAGAGCTGGTGCAAAGTTGGCGTCACTCCGTGGAAGCGAATGGATTTATACTGATGCAAGTGGCAGAACTGAGGCCCGCCGGCTGTTGGATGGCTAGACCCTCTGATGGGAGTCGAAATCCTACCCTCACGTCTAGCAAGGAGCAAATATCTTGCAGGCGAAGTGGAGGGGAACTCTCGGAATGCGTTTCCCAAAGCCAGCTAAATAGAAGGGACTTGACTGGAGCAACAACGTGATCCGGTGGTATATGACCTGCAAAAAGGAAAAAAAAAAAGAATATAAAATGAATTCTCAGCCCTACCCACCCACACGTGCATATATAGGCCCAAAACACCGAGGGCACAGAGCAATAAACAGCTCATTCCCAGTCCTAGCTGTACAGGCGGAAAAGGCACTTCCAGGGCAGGAGTGATGTACATTCTGTGAGCCATTGTGTACACGCCGTGTGCTTTCTATACGCATGCCATAAAAGTAATGCTTTGTGAAGGATATATAAGCATTCACGTCAGCCAGCGCAGAGCGAGCGAGGCAGCTGGAAGCAGCACAGACCTCAGTGCCTAGCTAGGAGAATTAGCACGGCACCGATGCTTCATAAATAGGGCCCGGCGGATGTGATTTCCCAAGGCTGTTTACCGTTTTCCAGCCAGGAAATGATGATGGGTGGCTTAGAGAAAAAAGAAGCGATCCTCCCCCCCTACAAAGGCGTCTGCTCCACACATAAAATGAACCCCAAGTCGAACTCCAACTGCCTGGCTGACAAACCTTCCAGTCACTTTTTAAGCATTTTTTGCTAGAAAGAGGCCCAAAAACCAAACCCCCAACTTCCACCCCTCTAGACTATGGGGTGTTTGAATTCCAAACCCATTTCTGTCCCATTCCCTAATCCTCTATTGGCATTACACGCTGCAAAAGTGCTGCCAAAGCATAAAAGGAGGGAGACACCTCTTGTCGGTATCAGAAAGAGTGATGATATGCCCTCAAAATGGCTTCAGGCTGCCTTTTGGGCTAAGTCCATGTCCATTGCTCATGACCATCTATTCCCGATCCAATGGAGGATGCTCCACTGCATGATGCTATCTCTACCTTCGCTTTTCTCTCTACCAAGGCTAAGCCGCTTCTCCTCAACTCAGATCTGGAAATGAGTTTCTGTAAGTTGGCCCCTGTTTTCATACTGACCTGTGCCAAACTCCTAAATTCAAACACCCCCAGACTTTCATCTGATTCTCAACATCTACATCCAAATGTAGCAATTTGAATCCATTGAATATATTTTTCTCCGTGCTGCTCAGTCTGGAGCAGAAGAGCCCAAAAGACCATAAATATGGTGCTTAATCTCACCTTTTCCCCCATTTCCCTGGAAGTCTTATGATATGGTGAGATGGTCCATTCAACTTGTAGACCCAACAGGTCCGCATACTTCAGAGAAATATCTTCTCTGGCCATCCATATCGTTTGAAATGTTCCCATCCCTACAAACTTCCCAAAGTGCTATCATCACACCAAGTACAATCCCTGTAGCACAAGCAGGCAAATGTAATATTGCCATCTCCTGCAATTTTATCATGTGTTTTGTGATATTTGTTTTTTTTTTAACATTCCACCCCCACCCCCCCCACCCCCGACTTTCTGAAATCCTGTGGTTATATGCGTATCTCATCTTAGAGTAAAAAGAAATATAGCCTTCATGGTGCAAAGAAGAGCTTGACATTTTGACCCGGTCATGGCCTAATACCTCAAAACCCGCAACATACAGTTCGTTAGGAAATGGAACGTCCATTCCGTGAGAAAGGCAGACATTTGGAAATTTGTTTGCATTCTGAACTGAAACAAAGTTGAAATTTCAAAATTTACCAGGGAACAGAATAATATTCCAAAAATATTTGATTCGGAAACATCAAATTATTTTGTTTCGATGTCAAAACACTTAAAAATATTAAATAAATAAATATTATATTATATTATGTGTGTGTATATTATATAGAGAGATACATATACATATATAAAATGTTAAAATTTCAGTGCAAGGTAAAAGTACTAAAGGAATCAAAATGATACGATGTCATGGGACAAGTACACGCCATTCCCCTTTGGGGCGGAGCAAGGCATTACCCTTCACCTCAGGGCAGAAGGGCCTAGAATCAACATGGCCACCCTTGCCTTCAGGGCAGAATGGCCTAGCGGTTAGAGTCAATATAGGTTGCTCTCCTCAATTGGGCTGTATGGCCTAGTGACCAGTGGGTCACCACCTAGGGGTGTGTGGCAGCCGGGTTAGGGAGACCTGGGTCCTCCCTTCTCCATTAGTCCCAGCCCAGGGCCCTCAGCAGTGATGCATCCAAAACACACTGATGACTCTCAGGACAATGGCTAGTCCCCTCCTGGGGCTGCTTCCTTCCGTTGCTGTGGTCTGGGCATTGTCAGGGTCTCCGGGTACCAGCTCCCAACAGCACCGACCTCCCTTGGGCATCCGCCTGGGTCTTAGAGCTTCTGGCTTCCCTGGTCTGGGACTTCATGGTCTGTGGGGGGAATTCTGGCTAGAATCCCACTCGAGGGACTCTGGCAGGGCAGCCCCATCGCAGGCCAGACAAGTCTAGGGCTGAATCTAGCCTCATCTTCATTATCCATTGCCATTCATTTCACTTGAGCCCCTTAAAGTCCCATCGATCTGGGGCTTCCCATTCCGCTGCCTTCCAGCTTGAAAGGCTCGCAGACTTCCCGGCTGCATTTCAAGAATTCATTTGTATCCTTTTTTTCCTTCAGTTCTCGACAACGCAAACTTCTCTCGGCGAGAGGCCCGGCAAAGCTGCCCACCTCCCAACAAGTGTCTCGGGTGGGCAGGCTTCACTCTGCCATTGCTGGGCCTTCCCAATAAACCGTCCACGGCTACGTTTCAGCGCCATCGTCTGCCAGCACACGGAGAACCAAAATGAGGTAAGCCTTTGCACTGGACTAACACTTAATAAATGCTAGCATGTATTAACAAAATCTGACATTCCACAGTGGTATTGCTGAGATAGTGATATTCAGGCAAGAATTAGACTATTAATGACTGCGGCCAGCCGAGCAGATGTGTTTTCATGGGAAATGGAAGGCCATATGGTAAGTATTTTAAAGAATTCTAGTGTATACATCCCTGAATACTTTTTCAGATGATCAGATTTTTACTTGGATAATCAAACTGTGTATATGTCTATAAACAGTAGATATCATTCATTTAGAACATATATACACTATCCATTTTGCGGGGGGCGTGTACATTTGACTGACTTTATTCCAAATCCCTAAAGACCCATAAAAATGTTTTTCTGAGATGCCAAAACCAAACCTGCTCTGAAGAAGGGCTCGGCAGTGTAGGCTCGAAAGCTTGTGTCTCTCGCCAGCAGAGGTTGGTGGAAAGAAAGAGACGACCTCACCTGGCTCTCTAATATCCTGGGCCCGACACGGCTCCAGCGATGTTGCATACAAAGCCAAACTGGCAATTCTATTTGCCCAGTGGGGAGTGGTGCTAATTGTTGATTGGCACTGAAGCACTGCCCGGAGGCCCCCAGTCGTGATCTGAGAGCCCTGTTGTGCGAGTAGTAAGAGACCATCCTTGCTTCAAAGAACACAGAGATGTAATCGACGGCATTACAGGATAGTGGTAGCTGTCCTGTCAGTTCTTGTTGAAAAGAAATCACAACCCACGGCTTTCTTTCCATACTCCTGATGTACACAGCTCCGGGGGAGCTGGATGGTCAAAAGTTTTTTCCAATCACTTTTTTTTCCCAAGTTTTCTTTCTATTTTTCAACCAGCTCAAAATTTTTAAGGGGCCTGAAACAGTGGGGGGGGGGGGGGGGGGGGCATTCTCACCGCACCACGGGAGGAGAAGGAGCTCAGCAGCACTCCTTCCCCACTTTAAACCCTTGTCCTGCTCTTATAATGCCCACATCCGGTCCATACAAAATGCAGTTGCTAAGAGCATCTTTACTTATTGCTGTGGCCACGTCACCCCATTTAATCCCCTCCATGAGCTTCTTGGCTTCCCCCACAAACTACTTTGCTGCGCCCCCTGGCTGCTCTTCCCACCTCTTCCTTTGCCTTATCTGTGATGGCAGACTCATCCGCCTGTTTGTCAGCCTCTCTTGCAAGCAGCCACACTGCCTTACTTGAGCTAATTGTTTTGCAAATGTATACAATAAATAGCATAGCATTATTAACCAGTTGAGTGCCACTCAGGTCTAGAACCCTTGACCAGAGTCCCACTGCGCCAGGTGCCGTGCAGACATGGAGCGAGAACCAGTCCCTGTGCCAAACAGCTCACATTCTAAGGCAACAAGACAGACAACTGGGGGGGGGGGGGAGAGGAAGAGTGAGCAAAAGAAGTGCTTTTATCCACATGGTACAGATGGGAAACTGAGGCACAGAGCAACTGCTCAGGGATTCTGTAGCAGAGCAGGGAATTGAACTCGGCTCTCCTGCACTCCCAGCCCAGTGCTTTGATTACATCCCTTTCCGCCCACCCCTTCATAAGTCACTTTTCTTACACTGTACTCGCTTCAGGGCAGGGATTGCATCCTTCATAGGTGCATGTACAGCACCGAGCACAGCAGGGGCCTGATTTTGGCTGGGGTCAGTGGGTCCAACTGTGACACAAATCTTGCACTTGGATCTAATCTGGGTAGCTGGGTTTAGTGTGCCGGTGCTGCTGGTGGCCTGTCATAGGTGATCGGGTTTTTTGGCCTAACATTCTATTATTCTAATTTTATGGGCCTGACTCTGCCCTCCTTACTCAAGGAGTAAAGTACTCCTCATCCGTGTAAAGGTGGCAGAACTGGGTGGAATAACAATGGAAAAATTAAGCCCTGCTAAAATGCATGGTTGCTGTCTGTTTCTACCAGCAGAATGTTAACATTTCCTTCTTAGGTCTCTAGAAAGCTGGTAAATATCAAGTCCAGGTCACTTCATACTTTATAATGAGCCATTTTTTTTAAAGTAAATGCAATAAGAACCATTCTATAATGACCTATTGGATTTTATCAGCGTGTTTGGGTTATGCTCTTGCCCTTTAGCTAATGCCTAATTGATTCTTTAATCTCGACAACTTTTTTATTGACTGATACAAGAGCTATTTAGCCGATCAGCTGCAGGAAAGCAGCCTCCAGTCCCCTTAGAGACCCAGGACACGGTACTGGAATGACCTCATCTGAAGTGAGCTCTTTATTTGATAATCTATCACTTATTTATTATTCTAACTAACTGCTTGCAGGTGGTGTGATTCTAGTATAATTGCTCCAGCAACATTTACACCCAGACCTGTGCAATCTTATCCACAGCAGCTACTGGGGAGGAAACTGGCTTGTGAATGATACTTAGAGGAGGAGGAGGAGGGGGAAAAAATCAACCTTGAAATAATGCAAAGGGCATGACAAAATTCCAGCGACTGCAGTAAATTTGATTCAGAGGCACAGCATTCTGTCCTTAACTCATGTTTTATGGGGAAGAAATAGGGCAGGGGGATGGTTATGAAAGAATGGGAAAGTATTATGCAATGTACTGCAGACAGGTTTGGAGATTTTGAGTTTGAACTAAGGAAAGATGCTACACTGGTAGGGATACAGACTAAAAGTTTTATCATCATCTAAGTACCTATATGACTCCACCACCATAATAATGGGTAATGATAATGAATGAGTCCAGCCACTTGGCACTCGTGCGAGATAAGGCAGTGCTATTGCCATTTTGCAGAACAGGAAACTATCACAAGGGATATTTAAAGGGTGAAATCTTGGCTTCTTTGAAGTCAACGGCAAAACGCCCACTGAGTGCAATGGACCCAGAAGTTGGGAAATGAGCGACAGGGGATGGATCACTTGATCATTCCCTGTTCTGTTCATTCCCTCTGGGGCACCTGGCATTGGCCACTGTCAGAAGACAGGACACTGGGCTGGATGGACCTTTAGTCTGACCCAGTGTGGTCGTTCTTATGTTCTTTCTCATGATTTTACCCTAAGTGACATGCCCAAGGTTACGCACAGACCTCAAAGGAGACATCTTGGCTCCACTGAGGCGGATGGCAAAATTCCCACTCATTTCAACAGAGCCAGGATTTCTCCCCCTGAGCCCGCTTGTTTGATCCTTTCAGGTGGAAACCCAAGTTCACTCCACGTGGTTCTGGCTGAAGACCATGGCAATCCGGTTGGCCAGTCCCACTCACCAGCTTTGTGCATGTAACAGGAAAGGTTGTGTAGCTTTCACTTTGCACTAGGCGGATTGGTTCTGGGTTACAGACGGATCAGACAATAAACTGCGGACGTGCTGCCCTGGCTTCATTTCTGACCCCCGCTAAGAAATGGGGGGGGGGAGCTCATCTTTTCATTCAAAATAAAAATGGACCCATAACGGGGGGGGGGGGAATATTTGTATGGGAAAATTCTAGCGCAAATGAAAACTTTCAGAGATGCTTTTTGACTGACATTAACCTGAAGAACCCCAGCTAGGAATAATCAGATTAAACGAAAAATAATATACCATCCTGAAATTTATCCCACGTCAGACAAAATTTATAGCAGCTGGGCTATTTAGCCTAAAGGTTTCTGCCCCCTACCCAGCCTTCACTCAATTGTTTAGCCAAAGTAATGCGCTGGGACGGATGTGTGTCAAAGCAAGTCCACCTTCAAACAGCAGCGTAGAGTCGAGGAGCGATGTGAAAAGGTATCTCTCTCTCTCTCTCTCTATATATATATATTGCTGGCACTCACGGAATAGAGCAAGATTATTTAAAAACACCTCCGTGCATATTATGAATAATCCAAATGAGAAATAATATTCTTTAGAAAGACTAGGGGATAGAACTTTTCAGGTGGGGCTAAAAGGCATTTTCCCAGTGTTAAGGCATGTAGCTTCACGGGTAGATTTTTGTGCATGTTCAGGTAACAAAGCTGAATACTTTGCTGTATGCTAGAGAGGAGCAGGTCTCACCTTTGTCCATCCCACGGTCCTGTACCACTATTGTTCAGTCTTTGCCTCCTTTCCCCTCAGCTGGGGCTTCACATGCCTGGCTTAACCACCGTCAGCAGAGCCCTGATAAACTCTAATAAAGTCGAATATCCGGTCAGCCTTTCCTCCTGTAGTGTCACTCAATCCCTGGCTCCAGCCAGACTTCTCACCCCACATGAGGGTCATTGGCTTGCTCTCCTTCCCCAGCCAGCCACAAGCGAGCAAGCGTTCCCCTCTCCAGTCCCTTCCTACAGGGTGGACACATATTGCAGGTGTAGCACATAGGACTGATTGTACTCCGTACCATTCGTTGACCCTTTCCAGCCTGGGCGGGGTTGGCATATGCTTCGTTTTACACACTGTGAATAGTTCCCTTGACTTTGGCAGAAATCACACTAAGTGTCTTTTATTAAAGCCCCAGCTCCTGGAATCCTGTGATTACAGGAGACTCTTGGCTTTCATTAAAACAATCAAGGAAGCAAACAAACAAAAAGAACCCAATAACGTACCATCCCTCATGTCTGCAGAGAAAAGTATGATACTGTGACCCACTTTCACCCTAAAAACCAAAAAAGCAAAGTAAAAGAACCAAAACTATAATTTTAAATCTCATGTTTTTCAGGGGACCTGACTCATGATGTGTTTCAACACTTGGGGTGGATGATACCAGACCTTAGATACTAAGTTCCCTGGGGCAGGGATTGTCTCTCACTGTATGTCCAGCACCTGACAAAATCCCAATTGCGGCGTGCACTTTTAGGTGCTACTACAGTACAAATACATAAATTGCGACAAACAGGACAAAACCAGAGGGCATCAACTCATTTATCCAGCTGTAGCTCAGAACATTTGCATGCCACATTAACATGCTAGTCCTAATCCGAGAAGAAAATTCAAAGTTGTCCTAACAAATGACCTTTTCTCTGTTTGGAAACAGTATGTTAAAATATAATTTCAGTTGTTAAAGATTTTCTAGCTGAGTCTTGAATTCCTATGGGAAGGTAAACATGTTGCATATTATTAACACATGGCACATATTTTCACTTTACCCCCCAGGGACCGCTTTCCTGGAAGAGACTTCAACAGGTAGATGATATATAAAAACTTGAAGGCTCTTGTGCTTTTATTTCTAATAAGGTCCAAGCTGAGAAGTTACATGCAGTCTAAGAATTTTGCTGTTTAAGGGAACAAAGGGAAGACGAAGAACCACCTTGTATCCTACTGAAAAAGCCAGGGAAGTGTTACGGAGGCTCATTTGCAATTTGACCTGATCATCAGCATCAACCTATTAGCATACGGCAGCACCCAATAAAGCTCAGAGCCCCATTGTGCTAAGAATTGCGGCTGGTCTTGAAGCACATGAGTGTGTTTCTGCACCCTATTTCAGGACTCTGCCTTGGAGGCGGGGAAGGCTTGTCAGGTGACCAAGCATGATGCAATGACAACCCAGATGTGGTAGTTCCTTTATGAGGGAGCCAGTGCAGGTCAGGGGAAGGGACTCTCTGCACCACACGGGTAAAAGGCCTGTTGGGAGATACCTGCAGGAAACAGGAGCAGAAGCTTTAATGGAGTTTAACTGTCGTGTTTGATGACACAGACCAGTGCGCAAGAAAGCGGCCTACTCAAACCTACGAGTCAACGTGCATTCTTCAAGGTGCTGAGAAGGGGAAACTGAGGCAGCAGACTCACAATCGGATGGGGGAATCTAGATGAGTTGATGTACCCCCTGGTAGACCTCTGTGTACCCCCAGGGTACAGGTACCCCGGGTTGAGAGCCACTGGCTTAAGATACTAATCGGGGGTATATGCACAAGCACACGTGCAGAGAAGAGAGGTGGACACACAGCATTTTGGCAGCTGTTTCATAGCAAAGAGGAAAATCAGACTGTCCACTTCAGGTATGAGCTGGCCGGGAAAGGGAGAGCTTCCATCCCCTACGTCCCCATGCTAAAGCGTTCTTGTGATAGTTGCAGGGAAGGGAAGGGGAATGTTGTTACATCTGGACCAGACAACGCCTGGGGCTGGTGTCCCTTAAGAAGGTTACACATCAACATCATGAGGTATCTGATCCATCCTCTTGCAAGAATTCGTAGGAGCTCTGTACAACCTCCAAGGCTTTCATCTTTGCATAACAAATGTCCCCTACTGTTTAAAATGACTGTGGGGAATCTGAGAAAGCAATCTAGTGTGGGAAAGAGCGCTGGATATTTGAATCACCTGCCACAACCCTCCATAGGACATTCAAGCATCATCCCAAGCTAACACAGATAACATCTATCTTCACAGACAAACACCCAGAGTGCCGAGATGCTTGCCAAGTGAAGAGCCACTGGGCTTGAAGCACGTGGAAAGCTTCCAAGCAGGAGGGTTTAAAGTTTTCTGCAGGCGGCCATCTCGGAGTGAGTATTGAATATGCCGGAGCACTCAGGTTTCAGCAGCAAAGAGCGCGGTGTGCCCAGAGAGCACCGGTGTTCCAAAGGGGAACATGTGCACAATGCATTTGGAGGTGCCGCGTGACCCAATTACCCTTCATTACTTGTAAAAACAGACAGTGGCCGACAATCCAGCTCATTAGAGATCAGGCTGCTGGGATGGTCCTGCCGTCAGCAAGGCCACAAGTCGGGCGGGGGCTAGCACACGCATTGCCAGACGCACACATTTCCAAGAGCAGCTCTCAAAGGAGCAGTAATCTGCTTTCAAAAATTCGCGGCTGGGATGCAGATTGGCATGCCAGGCTGAGCCTGGACGATGCACGTACACACCCTATGTGAGGCACTGGCTCTGTATGCATCACCAAAACTCTGTCACTCACTCTCACATTTGCTTTATTGCACGCATTCTCACACCCACACACTTGTGCAATATTATTTGAATATAGACAATTTATTCAGAGAGATTCAGGCCAGACGGGACCATTAAGATCATCTAGTCCGAGCTCTGACATGACCCAAGCCGGAGAATCCCACCCAGTGACCCTTGTGTCCAGCCTCTAGTGGTTGGGCTAGAGCGTATTGTGTGGAAAGACAGTGTAGGAAGCGGAAGATTAATGTGACGGCAATCGCTAGGGGGCGCAATTACGCTTCTACGTCGTCTCCAGGGTAACGCATAATTAAGGTTATCAGCCCGGGAATGGCCTTGTGTTTCTGTTATCTCGTGTGTGTGCCTGAGAAGAGCTTCTCAGCTGTGTGAGCTGTTTACTTGGTCTGTATGAAACTTGGCTTGGGTGAAACCAAACAGGTAAATTGAGGCAGGACTGAATAACATGTCATTAGTTATTCATGAGCTATGCATGAGATGCAAATGAGCATGAGTATTTCTGTGTCCGTGTGCCCTTGTGTGTCGGGCTTCCTCCCTGGGCATTGCTCCGGTGTGCCAGGTCTCCCATCTCGCGGCAGCACTGTCTGTGGGGCCCCTAGTGCGCAGATGCCGCTACCTTCAATAAACTACTTTTATTCATCTAGCAGCTGTGTGTGAACCTCATTTCTACGGGACTACTCAGTGTACCCTGCAACAGACCGTCTTAATTTTAAGACTCCAAATGGTGACAAATCCACCATATGCCGTGCTAATCTGTTCCAAGGGTGAATGGCCCTCACAGCTAACAATTTGCCTCTTTTCTCCTGTTTGAAAATCCCTGCTGTGATATATTAGATTGAAAAATTCTTTCCCCCGCATCCGATGGAAGCCTCACTACCCAAGTTGTTTACATCTAGAGCGAACCAAACCCTCCTTAGAGGCCCACACTACGTTTGTATCCCAGTGACGGTCAACATGGCCTACGAAGTCTCTCTCTTCCATCACTAGCTTCTAGGAGAAAGCTTTGATAGACCCATTTGGGCCTCAAGAAAAATAGGAGGAGGAAGATCAATTAGATCAGACTTCAGATTCCTAGATGAACCAGCAAAACATGAAAAAGATAACAGAGATATCATGGGAGACTCATTTAACCAATGGCTTTTTGACCAGCAAAGCCCAAATCTGAAAGCTGCCATTTTGTATCTCCTAATCCTGGTTGCTTGGCACTATGTGGGTGTCCTCTTCCCAGTCTCCAAAACCTCAGAAGAAGAAGAAATTTGGCACTCACACTGAGTTTTCTTTCAAATCCATTGATGTCACAAGTTTATATTTACAGAGTGTATGGCGCTAAAAACAGAGCCTCTCAAGAACACTTTTAGTCACAGATAACACAACATGGCTCAGATTTCCTGCAAACCTTCAAATAATTATGTCTTTTCTTCTCGATCCAGGGGAAGCATTTCTAAACTAACTAATCTAATCTAACTTCTCCTTCAGCATTGCCTTTGAATCTGTATCATCTTCCAGCCATTACACCGAAGTGCGACAGAAATGTTGTGTGTGTTTTTTAAAGGCTTAACAAGCACAATGCACAGCAAACTGGAATGCAAATGACGGTCTGTGTTCCATTATCCCTGACCCAGAGGTTGGAAACCAAAAGAAATCAATTAAAATGAGGGGGTTTGGGCAAGTAACCAGCCCAAGAGGCAGCTTGTGACCAGTCTCGGAGCGCAGTGCCCATGGGACATGTCAGTCACTCAGAACAAAGGGGCACCATCATATGAGAAATTTTCTAAGAATTACATTCCAGGATATATAGTCTTTCTGCCAGGAGGCACATCTCCCATCACGCATGCTGACCCAGCACCCTCTCACACATCTGCCACTGTAACTCTTGCTTAGATGTCTTACCGTCAATCAAAGAGACAGATAGAGGTCTGCTGAAGAATGCTTTCCCGAGGACATCTTGCTTGCATTAGACCTGCAAAGAGGACGGGAGGTATAAAGTGGAGTGGCCGTGGGGGGGATGGTCCATTTTTAAACTCACAGCGAGGCCTGGAAACAAATGCAATGCAGACATGTTTATCGTGAAGTGAGAGTGACAGCTTGGAGGTGAGACTGAATTCACTCACCACCTAGGAAGCAGGTACTCAGGGTCTCCACTAGACACGGGTAATAACTGGCTGATGAGAGCGAGAGAGAGAGAGACGGATAGGAGTGGACCTCACACTAGCAAAGAAACTCCTCGGGGCTCTTCAATGTAAGCAAAGCTTAACGTGAATGTAGTTGTCACAATCTTTTGGAAGGTGCAAGAACCCCTTGATTTGGTATTCACAGGAGACGTCATCAGCCTGTCAGTTAAAGAAGAGGATTTGCGTGGTGTGGGGGGTTTATGATTTACTTCCTCCGACAACGAAAAACAAACCACCCCAAAGCTGCCCAAATGCCCTGCTGAAGGGCGTGTGACAGCTGGGTGAGATAGATGCCCTGCTTGCAATATACGTTTGACCTTCGCAACATAAAACTTGCCTTGTGCAAGGAAAAACACGACACTCCAAATAACATCTGGCAATGCGATAAGTACAGGCAGCTCCTGTCCCTGCATAGATGGCAGGAGCGCTGTGTGAAGTTACAGTTCCGAAAAAAAAAGCCCGAGGATTGTATTGCTTTGCAAAGAAGCAGCTGTGCTATCTCCCAGGCAAATCGAGAAATGAGCAACGGCCCACAGAAGGGGGAGAGCGTGTTTGTCATTTAACCGTAGCTTTGTGTTTTCTTTTCTTGGGAGGGAGACATGGGGCCAGACCCTCTGCTGGAGCAACTTGGCAGAGAATTGTTGGCTGCAGTGGAGGGCACCAGCCGCGGAGCTAGCCCTGGACTTCGTTTTCTCAGTGATTCAGCCAGCTAGAAAGTAAGATGAGGAGAGTGACATGCAGCATCTCAACGCTCACCCTAGCGCCTTTCCACGGGAATCGGAACAAACTGTTCTGCTATTGTTCCTAGAATAAGCAGAAGAACATTAGTTTAGAAATATGGCAACTATTCATGAGCCCACAATGAACCCATAAACTTTGTTTACAGGTTGGATGTCCCTATACATTACTCGGAGCCCGGCCGGTCTCGGTTGGAAGATGCCCATGCGCTCTACTGGACTTTCCAGCTGCCGGCCAAACGATTTAATTTCTAGCAGGAGACAGAACTAGCCCCGAAGGGATCAGATGTTCTGCCCTGCCAAGTGAGGGCCTGCCTGCCCTGCATCACAGACGCAGCCATTGGCCGGGTGGTGGCGGACGTGCCCCGCCCCCAACGTTTTACTGACTTGTTGATGTCTTCCTCGGAGCGGCTGCAGCACTAATGGACTGTAACTCCTGCAATGGAGCCACAGTTCTGCAAGGACATTACGATCCCCCTGGCGTTTTAACATACGAGTGCGTGCCAAAGGCCGTAGCCCAACCTAAGCCCCTCATCATTATTTGGCCGTTGCCCCAGAAGCGGCTGCATTTCAGTGGGCTGTACGTAGATCATTTGAAAAGTGCTTTCGGCTCCTTCCAACATTCTAATAATAGATTATTTGTATATTCCACTCAGACCCTCTGTAACAACCCTCCACCGACCGACAGTGTATGGACGTAAACAGGCATCTTGGTCCCTTCCGAACTGATCTGTTCTTGCTGCTTAGTCCCAAGCTGAAATCAGCGTCCTAATGTCTAAAGTAAAGAGTTGATTGGCATGAGCTTTGCATTACCTTATAATGTAGGGTCTGATCCTGCTACCCCTGGAGCCAATTACAAAACCCCGACAGACTTCAATAGCAACAAGATTGGGCCCCACATCTCTCACAGTTCATCAAACTTTCCACTAGCCGACAAGCTTGCATCTCTAAACCGCCAGTAGTACCGGCACAGCAGGAGTGAGTTCTGGTTCCAGTGAAGTCATCTTCTGTTCTGAGGCCTCTCCGAGACAATCACTATATCCATAAGTCAGGATTACCTTGTGCTTGGGGTCTGAAGTCAGATGGTTAATCTCCTTTTAAAGTAGCATCGTTTTTATGTTATTAGACTGCAAGGCATCTTTCATGATAGGAGATAGGATTCGGTCTATTAGTCGTTCAATTCCCCAGCTAGCTTGGCGAAAGCCTATTAGCTTTCTCGAGCATTTCAACTTGACCATTCACTAAGCTGTCCCCCTAAGTCACGTGATGCTGTTTATGCACCTAGAGTGGCTGAGCCTAACCAATGACATGGTAACAAATGGTGAACAATCATCTTCTCGCACACATGCCCTTTGCCTGGAGGGCAACAAACACCCATTTGAGCCTTCAGATATCCAGGCCACCAGGAATCCTCTCATCTGAATGTCAGAGACAACTACTGATGAGGGGGCCCCAACATAGCACAGTGGATTGGAGGCCGGGGGAGTTCATAATTCCAGCAATTGTCTCTGAATTCTCTACCAATCAGCACCGCTGATTCTCCAGGAGTATTTCATCTGGGGGCGGAAGCCAATTTAGATTGACATCCATCAGCGAAATACACGTATTTAACATGATGCTCGGAGATTAATGGTGCAATTTAGACATTTTTAAAAAACATGCAGCCACTTGGACACACGCACTGGACGGGCAAGCAACCCCCCCACCCCTCCCCCCAAAAACCCACTCTCACACATAAGCTGTACCCCCATGCCGCCTTGCACAGACATGCAAACCTTTGCACACATAAGCCGACCCTCTGACTTCCGACCCTTCCACTGGGGACAGTCCCAAATCACGTCCCACCTGTAACTTGTCATGTCCGCACATGGCCATGGAAGGGTCTGTACTACTTCCTTTGACAATCCCCCAACAAGGGACTTGGAAGGAAAAAAGAGCCCTCTGCAAGTGCCCTCTCGAATTTACAGGCAAAAGGGGAAGGAAGAGCAGTATTTTTATAGCCCTTGCACTGCTGTTTGGAGAATGATCACCATTTGTCTGGAAAGCTTCCGTTTCCCAGCTAGACTCTGCAATGGTTTGAGTTCTTGTCTGTCTGTCTCCCCCACCTCCTCACTCCTGAGCCAGTGGGAACTGAGCATGGGACAAAACACAACACTCCACAGCTGCGAGGCTCCTTCCTCCAGGACCCCGAGTTCACTTGAGAGGATAATTGGTTTTGCAGAAGAGGTGAAGCGTCTTTCCCAGCAAGGGGACGCCAGGCAGCTGAAACGGGAGGAAGGGCTCAGGGAGCCGAGGCAAAGGGAGAAGAAGCTGAGTAATGTTGCGGACGGGGCAGAGGGTCTCTGGGAAGCCGTCACGATTTTACATCACCGAGACCCGACGCCAAACATTCCTTTAGACACAAACGGGCTGCGCAAAACCGAGAGTTCCCCTTATTTATTATCTGTCGTCTTGGAAGCTGAGCCGAGGCACCTCCCCGGGGCACGTGCGGCTCACCTGAGGAAATGCACAGCTGTTTTATTTCGGCCTGGGACATGTTGCGGGTTTGCTGTTTTAACCCTTCGTTACCAGAGCGAAGCCCCCCCCCCCCCCCGCTGATTATCGAAGGGCCGTTTCCCTTCATCCCTGTCTAGAAATCCGCTCTTTACCGAGTTCATTTGGTCTAAGTTGTCAAAAGAGGGGAGAGAAAGCCCAAGAGGGAAATGTTTTGAGATGCATCTCTCAGTGTGTCTCTGGGAAAGACCCGAGTCATCCACGTAGAGCGGCAGCCTTCTGTCTTTGTGTGTGTGTGTGTGTGTGTGTGTGTGTGTGTGTGTGTGTATGCACCCAAACACACACATTCTGCAGAACAAATGGCCAGAGTTTCACAGTAGTGCTTTTCCTTGCTCATTTTCTTATCCTGGGTTGGACACTGGCATTTTTATTTCTCCACAGCAGCAGGGAAGTTCGTGCCAGCAGGGGGTGCGGCATTGGTAGGAGAGGAACGACACTTCTACCCTCCCCATATCACTGCCACCCTTAACACTGACCTCACCTCGAGAGACTCTTATTCTCTGGGGTCTGGTCAGCTACAGCCTCTCTTCCATCATGGATTCCAACTAGGTCTAGTGTTTGTCATCTGCTGGCCCACTGGCTTGAGATCAGCAAATTTCACACAGACCCCACGCAGCCGTCGGCGTGGGTTGAGTTTGAACCTGTGACCTAGAGGGAGGAAGATCTACAGCTCGGGTCCAGTCCATCGAGTCATCCGCTCCTTGCGTCTTTAAGGCGCATTCGGTTGTGTTCGTTCCTCCAGCGTTTCCAGTCTGTCCATCTTTTGCTCTTTTCTGGGCACAGAGCTCGTCTTGCAAGAGGCCCTGGCAGACCTGGGCGTGTTGCAGGCAGGACAGGTCCCTGGTGCACTTCAGACAATTGAGAAGAATTCCAAAGAGCAGCCGTCAGGCCCCCTCCTGCACGGTGCGGCGTGCTCTCAAGCTGGTGGGAGTTAAAGCTGCTCTTCACCTCTAACTCATTCATACACTCACCCCGAGCAGCCTGGCTGACCGCTCTGCCTCCTGGATCTCCGCAGTGTGGGATGGCTGCCTCCCCCACAAAAAGAACCCATTATAAAATCCCAGGAAAGGAATACAGCCAGCCTGCCTGCAGGGCCAAGACACGTGAAAACAAAACCAGTTTAAACTCGGTGAAACCGGCGTCGGACTTGTTGACTCCAACGGCTTTTTAAAACCCCCGCCGTATCCTGCTAACCCAGGAGAGCATCGCTCCATAGCAGCCCCTGTAACAAGGGTCATCTGGTCAAAATGTGGCTTTTTACATCATCTCTGCAGCACAGGAATTGAGGGGGCTGCGTGCAGGCTGAGCCTTTATTGCAAAAACGCAACATTTCGCTTTTCTGATGCCCTAGTCGTACCTGTGAGCGATGATTCACTGAGCCCACAAGGACTGGCCATTATGAAGTACTTGTTGGAAATTGATGGTTCCTGAGCAAACTGCTGGCATTTTGAATACCCAGTACAAAACTATGTGCTAATTTGGGTAATTTGTTTAATTAGGTTGGGTTTTTTAAAACTTGTATTCTGTGCATCTGTCCTGGCCAAACTACCATGGTCATGGTATTAAATACTTGAGTGGGGGAGGGACCCGAATGTCAATATCACACTTAGCGAGTAGGAAATCCACCGGCTCTTTCAAAGAACCAGAGATTCCCAGTCCAGAAGGGACTGTTACGATCACCTAGGTTGACCTTCTGGATAACAAAGGCTGGAGAACTTCACCTAGTGTATTGTGCATTAAGTCCATAACTTCTGGTTGAACTAAACTAGATAATTTCTTTTTCAGCTCAGTTTCACACCAGCCGTGATATAGGAGAACAGAGCAGAAGCGCCAGGGTTTGATACAAAGGGTATAATGGACAAGAGGTAGGGACTGCAGACCCCTACAACACAAGGGCAAAAATAACCCCTCTGTGCCTTCAAAAAGTCTCGAGAATAGTTGAGTTCTTGCAGAGAACGTAAAGAGGGTCCCATGACAGGATGTTTTTTAGGGAGAAAATCCAATATAAGATTATCTTCTGTGTTATTATCTCAGGCTGTTGGTTTTATACCTTCAATGGGTTAATACACGTATCCTTCAGAGGACTAGACTTTTGCTCAGAGGAAGAAAACCTGTGCAGAAGTAGCAAGTGCTGAAGGAAATATTACAGTTCCCCTTGTAGCCAACATTGCAGCAAAATGTCTGGAGTCCTCCACTGGGAAGCGAAGAGTCAGCATAAGCCCCCTTTTTAAGGAAAACACTTAAGCTTTCTCAGGATTTAAAAGCTTCCCTCTTACTAAACCTGTGCCCAAGCCAAACAAGAATGTGTGGCATGTTCTGTATTATGTTGGGGGCAAGCTGACTGTTAGCTAAGAGAGCCCACTCCAGGCAGGGAAGTTGGATTATTTAGAACAACAGTGCTCCATAGGAAAACCTCTGGAAATATTGAACATGTTCATTGTCATTGGTATATGAGAGAATACCAAACCTATCAACTGATACTGGAATTACACCTCACTCGGTGTCACTTACCACCTCTATCCTTAAATCTTTCTAATGCGTGTGTTACATAGTCTTAAAGTTAAATTCTGTCCTCAGGAGCGATCAGGAATTAACCAGTATAATAGTGTAGAATTCGGCTTGGATACTTTGCAAATTAGAGAGATGTGAAAAAGTGGATGGAATTTTGTCTTCAGCTAATATTTCAAAAATATTGTGTAGTGTGTGTGTGTGTTTCATCTGTCTGAATTTTAGATACACTCACATTCCACATTCATCAGAATTGCATGGCCCCTTATACAGAAATTCTCAAATGTCTGTTGCCAATCTGACTTTGCCATTATCCCTCCAAATCTATATTTGTTCAAAATCTGGTTTAGTCTTGAGCAGGCAGTTTGGTTGGATTACTTCCAACAGATCAGCTAGATAAAACAGGTCAGATAATTAGGCAGGTGGATGTATAGATAGGGAGAGAGTGAGAGAAAGAAGGCTGGGCAGACAGAAACAGAAAGATAGGCCCGGACAGACAGACATGGGGACAGACACCCTGGCTTGATGACTTTACTATAAAATGAGTATTAAAAAGACACATTTAAAAAAAAAACACTGGAAGGGAGAATTATAAACTCTAAGGAAACTGGTCGTTCTTGGTCAATGTTTATTACTCTCCACTTGTCTGTCAATTCTGCTGTGGGTACGGCCAGTCCCTTGCTTCATAAAACTTCTTCAGCCCCTGGAGATTGATGGGTGGAAAGTACGGCCCGATTCTCTTTCGAATCCACCATTTCCCTTTGCTGGCATGTTTGCCTCCAGGTTGACTAAATTTGTACTTGAAGTGCTCTCCTCTGAGCCACCTTTGAATAAAACAAAGCACACAGTGCAGTTAGAAGGAAGTTCAAGGCAAATATAGATACACGGTGCCAACACTGCCACAGTGATGTTTGCAATGTGGTCACTTATCTTCTAGAAACTGGTCCAAGCCCCACCAACATCCACCAGGAAGCAATGGCTTTGGAGCCAACCTAGGCAGTGATAACTTAGAGGAGAAAAGCTCTAGATTCCATTCATAATCCCCCAGAGCAAGGGGTCTCAAAAGCCTTCACAGTGTGGACCACAGCTAAATACAGATTGTCCTAAGGACACTTCCTCTGGGCTCCTACCTTCCCTTCTATTTGCCCTCATCCTGTCTCCTCTTCCTTTCCCGTTCATGATCACACAGGGCTCCTTCGCTCCTACGCACAATCACAGACGATCTGCGCGGCAACTGCAGAAGTTGCTGATGTGGTAAAGCAATGTTAGGAAAGTAGTGATATATTTTTAGCTTTGTTTGGTGCAGGTCAGTAGTAGGAGCCACCACCTTCTAACCAGCCAGTGCTCAATGGACCTGAGTTGCAGAACATCTGCCATAGAGTAGGCCTACATTGGAGCTGTGATTTCCAGCGCAGGTGGACACATCACAGCTAGCTCTGAGCAAACGAGTGTGATAAAAATAGAGTGTGTAGCAGTGGCAGTGTGAGCATCAGACAGGCTAGCTGCCTTGAGTATAACCCCGTCTAAAACCCTAGGTACATAGTTGGGCAGCTAGACTGTCCCACCACCCTGGCTACGCTTCTGTCTAGCGACCTAGCTTGACCTACATGGACACGTACCCTTGGAGTCACGCTACTGATTCTTTTTCCTCTTTAAGAAAACAGTTTGCGATGAAAACAAGGAACTTTCGGTTGATGCTCCAAGTTATTCTCATCAATGAAAATCTTTCATGACGACAATCCCCAAGCACCCCGTCACCCTAACCCCACCAACTCCTGTTCTGTTTGCTCCACAGCTTATTAGAGAGGCTAAGAGTGCATCTGTTTTCTGACCGCCCTGGCAGTCGATGGAAAAGTAGGTTTTTCGAACGTGCGGAAAGAAGTATTCATCAGTCAAGCGAAACACATTTGGAGGCTGCACAGGGCATTTTGTTCTAGAGTTTTGGTTTATACAAACCCCTTTCTCCCCCCCATTGATATAGGGCATGCTGACAAGAGAGAGAACAACACCGCAGCCCTTCGGAGTGGAGGTCCCTGTTTGCAGAGTGCATGACAGTATTTGCTGGATAAGTTAATAAAATAACCGGCAATAAAAAACGTCAAAGTCATGTCAATGCTCATTTAAAACTGCTCTGCTTCACTACGAAAATACAAACCTTGCTACTGAGCAGGGCAGCTGCCTGTTCCTATCACTGGGTCTTGGACTGCTATAAAGTCAGTTCCTACTGCTAAAACAATCAAGAAGGCTGCTGTATATATGCCATTGAGGTTTCAGTATGGTGTGTTCACTCTAGATCCAAGGCACTCAAACCTGAAACTCAGTTTGCAGCAAAAGACTGAGAAGGAACCTAGCTTAATTTAAAAGAAAGGGTGTGCTGTGATCAAAAGCCTTCAATGTCTCAGCTTAAGCCTTAATTGGTGTCCAATGCTCCTCTTAAAAAATATAACAGCAACATGTTGCCATCAATAATACTTATCTCTACAGCTGACCACGGTGGGTTGCTGATATCGGTGTCTCTTGTTTATTTTTCTAACAAAAAAAGAACAAAACGCAATCAAAGACCTTGATTCTCTGCCCCATTTGAGAGCGAGAGAGCACATATGTCTGTGTGCTTGTGTGGGGCAGCACAAGGAGCTGGTTGTTACTCCCCGATTCAGGGACGGCCAAGTCCATTGCATGTTAGAACAACCCAGGGGTAGCTCTAACTTAAGCCTTTGACACAAGGTCCTTATGCCAGAGGAAGAATGGAGCTCCACCACGCCACCTTCCTTCACCGCCCCACCTATGCTATGTCGCCTCCTTCTGCTTACACTGGGAGGTGGGAGACTGGAACTGGACACAGCAGAGCTGCCATGATCCATTGGCCGAGAGCTCCCTAGCACAGGGTGAATTATTCATTGGCCACCTGTGGCCGGTTTGCACTGCTCCCGTGGCACAAAGTGGCTTAGTGACCTGGAGAATCTGGCCCCAAATCTGCCACTTTGCACACAGTGAGTCCATGCACCCCTATCGTTGTTGAACCTCGTCTTCCCTTTCTCACTCCCTTCACAGGTTTTTCCCCCCCACTTGCCACCTCTTCATTTAGGGGATGTCTACCCGGTCCTCTGGTGTGACTGCAGCCCATGGAGACATACCCAAGCTAGCTCAATAGCAGCATGGATGGTGGCCGCTCAGGTTTGTACCCGGGGTCCTGGGTGAGCTTCACTGCTACTGTTATATGAGCTGGCTCGATCAAAGCTAGCTCAGGTACCTGTACACATGCTGCAGTTCCAGTTCCCCGGCTGCAGTTCAGACATTACATTGTCTCCCCCTGTTGGTTCACGGCCTCGCTCCACCCCAGAACATGCCTCCTCTCACTGCAGAAAGAGCCTCCCACATCTGTGCACACTAAAGGGTAGGATGCAGCCCTTACAGGCTCCCATCACGTAAGTGTTTACAAGGCCTTATGCCTCAAAGAGGTTCCTTTTCAACAATGCAAAACCAGACCCTGTAGGATTGTAGAGCGACAGCCTTTGCTTAAGTTGGATGCCTAAAAGGTTGGACACTAGGATCTTATCTAAAGTGGAATCCACTGAAGCAGCCCACACCACTCCTTCGAATCCCCCAATGCCGACCCTATAGGAGGTCACCCATCCAGCATCACAACGAGGGTGTGGGCAGTCAGGCTTAGTGGTCGGAGCAGGGGGCAGTCAGAACCAAAGGTCAGGAGTCCAAGAGTGAGCTGGTCCATCATGACAACCGGCAGGGGAGTCCACCTTGTGGTACAGGCACTTCCTGGAACTCCTGGGCTTAAAGAAGGGCACTGGGACCAATCAAGGCCCAAGGGAAGCTGTCAGTCTGGCTAGCCGAGGGGTACTTCCTGTGGTGTTCATCTCCACCGCGTTGATATGCTGGCTAGGAGCTCAAAGGCGGAGGTCATTCACACACCGCAGACATGGCGAACCTCACGTCCGGTCACTGCAAGCTGGGCTGCACTGTAATTGATGGTGTGCCTGGCCGGGGTCTGAGTGGGTCTAAGCTGTGCATCACTCCACACACGTCGATGGGAGGCTCCTGGTAATTAGTTGTAATAGGTAAAATATTCCCCACTCCTCACACTCAGTGCCGCAGAGGGGGCGGCCTTTGCTGTCGCCCAGAAACCTGGGTTGTATCACTTAAATGCTAACCCGCAGCTGCGGTTTTAATTACATTCAGAAGGGTTTGGGGTTTTTTTTCTTCTAAGGCTGGTAAAAGTCAACTGGGGGCTGAAGTGTTATTCCCAGAGTGTTTACTTCGCAGGAGTAGAAAATTTCCTGTTAATAATTAGAACATTACTAACCATCTACATTTACATGGGCCCAGGCAGCCTGCAGGCTCCCGACTGAGATACTTCTAGATATAAAAGCTATGCTGCTTGATTGCTTATTTTATTCTGAAATGGATCCATCTTCCAGAATAACCTTAACTGTTTGGTACTGGCCATCTAGGGCTGAGCCTCGGTGCTGTGTTTCCCGTGGCCATTAACCCAGCCGGCCCCTTCGCTGACCACTCTTGGGCCGTTTCTCCCCGGGAAGCTGCAGCAAATACCAGCAGATCAGATCTCCAAAACGGAGCTGGGAAAAACCCATCAGCCTAGAAGAATTTACTCCACAAGCACTGGACTTGACTGCCTGGAGCAAGGGGCTCGTGTCCTCATCGCATCGCAGGAAACAGTGTGGTCTAGTGGTTAGGACCCTGGAGAGGTGGGAGTTGAGTCCTGGGTTTGTCAGTGACTGGCTGGGTGAGCATGGGCAAGTTATCTCCCTTCTCTGAACCTCTTTTCCCCACTCACTCTCTGTCTTGGCAGGTAGTATGCCACAAACACCAATCTTCGCAAAATCTCTGTGTGACAGGAAACATAATAATCCCTCTTTTACCCATGGGGAGCTGAGTCACAAAGAGATTGAGTGGCTTGGCCAAGGTCACACAGGAAGCTTGTGGCAGAGAGGGCTCCTGGGTCCCCCCGTTCATTGCTCCAACCACAAAGCCATCCTTCCCCTAGTCATGCTGGCTGTTGGGTGAGCCCTCTGGAATGAGAACTTCCCCGTCCCTTCCAAATGGGCTTGCCTGCCCAGTTCAAATAATATCTATCATCTGATGTGGCATGATCTTTCCCATATGTCGTCTATCTAGTAAAATGTTTGCTATCAAAGGGACCGGCCTGTAAAACTAGAACCGTGTGAGCATGCAGGCAACCGCACACAATTAAAGCTGCATTTCTGTGGCAGAAAGCTTGCGTCTGAATACGTTTCATGCTCTTAAATGGAGAGTCTAAATAACTCTGAAAACCCCCCAAAACCAACAAAAACACCCAGGCAAGCCCACTCCCTTCCCCCCAAGTTCTACCTGAATCAGGGCTCAGGGAACAGGAGTGGGATCTTCCAGAGGCTAAGTGACTGAGGAGCACCATTCTCACTAACTCTCAACAGGAGCTGGACTTCTAAGTCACAGAGGGGCTTTTGAAAATCCCACCCCACCCGCCTTCTGGCGGAGATCTCCCAAAGGCACCTGAGGATTTGAGTGCCTAACTCCCTTAGGCATCTTTGGAATTCCCAGCTTGTCCTTTTTTTCTCTCCTTGGGATGGGCTCAATCTGCACTTCTCCTCTCTCCCTCCTCCCAAGTGACCAGGCGGCGGCAATCCCCAGTCTGGCAGAGGTGGGCTGGTTCATCTGAAGCCAGTCAGTACCAGCCTGAGTGCCCCAAGAAAGATACCAAGGGCCCCTCCCCTCCCAGATGATGAACACGTGGCTTCTGCACCTCTCTCCTCAGCCTCGTGCTCAGTTCTGAGCCACAGATCAACACCTGCCTTCATGGAGGATGAATTTAAAAAGGAATGAGATCTGATTCTCCAGTCTAGAGGATATGCTGCCATCTAGCACAGATATACCATAGCGCTATGGGATTTGGCCGGGAGTGCCTAAAAACACGCCGGGGTGAGAGAGAGACAATGGGCAGGAGTTTAATCCATGGCTAGTCAATGGTCACTAAAATGGGAGGAAGAAAACCACACAGATCCCTCTGATCCGGTGTCTCGGAGGATGAATTCCAAGCCGTTGGTTAGCAAACGGAAACCCGGCCATTGTTGTATTTTCCCTAGGGGAGTCCCATGATGGGTGAAGATGTAGTTTTATCATAGAGCCACTGTAGCGAATGCAGTGTTTAGGTTGGTAGGCATGAAGCATGATAAACCCCATTCCAACCTACCAATTTCATAAAAAAAACCAAAACCAAACAAAAAGAAACATTTCTGATGGAAATTTCTGCTTCTTATTAGGGCAGAGGAGATTTTTTCCCCTCTGCAGGGATGTTGAGAACAATTGGACAAGCCAAAAAAATGGCGATTTGTCACTTTTCATAAAATCTTTATTTTTTGTGGGGATGGCTAATGTATCTCTTTAAAAAGTTCACATTTGTTTTAAACACGTTTCCACAATGCACCCTGGTGCACCAAACAATTCTGTACTGAGGAGGGTTGGAAGATGCTGGTTTCTGGATCACAAAAATTAAGCCAGGTATCTCAGCAAAGTTCCCCTCCTTCCTCGAAACAGACATGTTGGTTACAGAATTTACAAACTCTGCAGGCTGTGACTTTGGAGTCTGTAATCTCCTTAAACCAAAGCTATTCACTTTGCAGAGCTGGAAAGTTCTCCTGGCTGCGTCTGCAAAGCTACTAAATTCCTTGACCCAAACTGTGCGCACTACAGAGTTGACGCTGTCTCTTGAGTCTACAAGGTCAGCAAGCTGGAAGCATTATTCTGGTCACTAAGAACTCCCTCTGGCCCTTACACAGCTAGAGCGTCAGAGGCTGCAGTACCTATCCCTGAGGATCTACGTATGTCAGAGGAAATACCCCCTAATGGAAAGTATAATCATCTCAGAGTTCTTCCTCTGTGACGTTTACAAGCTCTTTTGCTAAAGCAGTAATATATTGTAGGACCTCCAGAGTTATTAGTTTCAGTGCTATGGAATTTAGATGCTGTGGAGACAACACAGCAGGGACTGTGACATCTGTGAATCTCTCTCTTTCAGGCTCACAGATCTAAAAGCTGCTAGACTTGCTGCTCAATGGGAATCCTTTGTTTCAGGGATCATAGTGGTTATGTTCTACTCCAAAAAGGTGCGGGTTTGATAATCTAGCTGGTTGCCTCATTCCAAGGTTTACAGAATTTGCCAGTTCCCTTGGCAGGATGAATAATCTTTGTTGAGAGTTACTCGTTCATTGCAGGGTTCAGAGCATGAACACGTTCTTCCAGTAACATGGCAAAGGAATTAATACCTCCGAGCCCATCATGTTAGGGCTCACAGAGTTTACAAGCCTCAACTGCAGACCTGCAGAGCTCGTAACTCAACCAAGTTTCACACATGCGCGGTGCCTGCAGATACTGAAACTGTCAAGAACCATCGCTCTTTTTACCGGAGTTCTCACGCATGAGACTCATACACGTCAATGGGCTTTTAAGGTTCCATTAGAAAACCCGCTAATCTTCCTGAAACGTAGGAGCTCACCCAGGAGAGACTGCAAATTCTGAGACCAATAGCTTCAGTTCACACAAATGACCGGCTTTGCCTAGGATCCTAGGAATTTAATACTCTGCTTGCAAAACCAGTAGAGCTTGTGGTTTCCATGGAACCAACAATCTGGGTTAAAATATGGGGGTAGCCGTGTTAGTCTGTATCCACAAAAACAACAAGGAGTCCAGTGGCACCCTGAAGACTGGGCTAATATGGGTTCAAGGAATTTATTAGCTTGAAGGACACAGCTGATGCAGCGAGACAAATAACCAGCTGACACAGATATCGGTCAGATACTTTGAGAGCTTTGCAGTTCATTTCAGAGCTGTCAGCTGGGACTTCCTTTGTCAGCCCTCTACCCCCTTTAAAGCTCCTCCCAGCTGCCTGTCAATCAACTGGGAGAATTTGTCTTCATGTCCTAGACCTAGAGGTGGCACCACCCGTCTCCTCAGAGTTGTCCTCTGCTAGGCAGAAGAAGCTTGACACAGGGCTCTCTGGGGTTAGGTGGAGGAATGGCCCTTTCAGTCTATACACGGGCTTCTACCCCTGACAGAACCCTGGCCTTCCTGGCATGCTGAGCTTTCTGATTAATGAATTTTCAGGTCGCACTCACTGCTTGGAAAGGGAACATAAAAATATGGGAGTGCAAGCTCAATAGGCTACCCTTGTCTATTAATCCGCTTCGCCCCCAGAGAACATCTGGCCTACTGACTATGCCATATTTGAAACACAAGGGAAAGGGATGCGTTTCTCAGTAACGCTGGAAACATAAAAGATGACGAGAGCTGGGGCAGCGATAAACCAACAGGCTGATAGGCCAGAAGAGACCTTCTTGATCAGCTAGTCTGACCTCCGGCACATCATAGGCCCCAGAACCTCACCCACCCACTCCTGTAACAGACCCCTGACCTCCGGTTGAGTTACTGAAGTCCTCAAATCTTGATTTAAAGACTTCAAGTTACAGCGAACCCACCATTAACTCTCATTTAAACCTGCAAGTGACCTGTGCCCCATGCTATGGAGGAAGGCGAAAACCCCCAGCGTCTTTACCAATCTGACCTGGAGGGAAATTCCTTCCTGACCTCAAATATGGCAACCAGTTGGACCCTGAGCATTTCAGCCAGACCCCCGGGAAAGAATTCTGTAGCAACTCAAAGTCCTCTCTATCTAATATCCCATCTCCAGCCACTGGGGATATTTGCTATTTGTAGTCGCGGATGGGTCACATGCCATTGTAGGCAGTCCCATCACACCATCCCCTCCATAAACTTATCAAACTCAGTCGTGAAGCCGTTAGGTTTTTTGCCCCCACAGCTCCCCTGGGGAGGCTGTTCCAGAACTTTACGCCTGATGGTTAGAAACACCCAAAGCCCTCTTCTAACCACAAGAAATTGACCGCAAGGATGAGCCTTACTCACTGCTCCAGAGAAAGGAGAAAATCCCCACTAAAGTCATACGGAAACTAAATACAGTTCTTTCGCTTACTTTAAAAAGGGACTAATGACTTTGGTGATTATACACCCTAAGGAAAGGCTGATCAGCTCTCATGCAGGGGTCAAGAAGGAAACTTTCTTACAAATATAGCGTTCCATGATTTACCAAGTGAATAATGGTCCCGGGTTGTTTTTGCCTCTTCTGAAGCATCAGGTGTTAACTACTGCCACAAGGTGGGAAATCAGAGTGCGCAGACTAACAATCGAATCCAGTTTTGCAAAGGTAATGTCCTTTAAAGATCCCCCAAAAGAACCGCAATTTATCCAACCACCAGGACAAAACAATGAGATGAACGGCAAGCAACAGGTTAGAACCAGCTGAGGCGAGTCAGACATGGTCCTTGGGAGATGGAGGACTCTGTTATTTTATCCCAGTGAGAACAACAGTTCATAAAATGCAGAACATGGATTAACCGACTACCACCGTCAGATTCTCTCTATAACAGCATCCAGAAGTAAAAATCCAAACGGCCGCATGGTAGAGGATCAATCAGTATCTCAGTAACGACTATTGAAATGAGACGCTCAACACAGCCACCCGAACAGGAACCTACTGGAAACCGAACCAGGAGCTGGGACAGTACAATGACACATGGAGAACGTGTGCTCGGGCACACAAACACACACTCATCCCTGCCTGCCTCCAGTCCATGAAATCATGTGGCCTTGGAAGGAGGGGGAGAAAGGCTAAAAATAATAAGCATTATTTCTTAAATCAATATTCTCCAACTCATCCTGCCAGATGCCCGGTAGCAGCTGTGCCGTAGCACTTTTAAGATTCTATCATATATCAGTCTATTATGACATCTTCCAACCGTATGTGTTAAAAATTAGCAGCAATATTCAAGTTGTTACCGATCAAGGCCTAAATCTCCCAGACAGCTGTAATTAGTTCCAGCGGGTGCAGCTGTCTCCCTGTAACAGCTGAGAGTTTTTGGAGGGAAAAAAAATAGGAACGGTGTTTTCTGATGGAATTAATGGCCTGACAGGGCACACGGGGGTGGAGAAAAGAAACCAAAACATGAGGCGTCTTTTCATTTGGTTTTTTTATCTCAAGGTTTCCTACTTAGCTGTAAATCAGGGAGTATGCCATACTGGAAAGTATAAATTCATCACAGGTTTTCTTGCTTATTCTAGGCCTGTACGCAAGAGAGATCATAAATTAATCTTGGAATGAAAACCATTTAGAAAATAATGGCAGTTTTATAGGTTATTTTCCTTCTTCCACTGTCTCCTTTTTATCTAAGGTACTTCTGTGACTGCTGTTACCATAGTGTCTGAGCGGGTCAGAGTCTTTAATGTATTTATCCTCACAAAGCTGCTGGAAGGAAGGACGGTGCCATTATCCCCATTGTACAGATAGGGAAACTGAGGCTCCAAGAGACTAGACCATGGCCACACAGGAAGTGAGCAAGGAATGGAACCCAGTTCTCTCAAGTCCCAGGACAGTACACTATCCAACAGACCATACTTCCTCCTCCAAGAAGAAGAACATATATGAGATGCAGCCATTAAGCTTCCGGATGGGTGCAGGTTTCTGTTTGTGTGGATCCAGGGCAGGACCTAGGCCACAGTTTGCCTGAGGTTCTGAAAGAAGTGACATTTTTCTACCTAGAATGTTGGTGATTCTCAGGAGGGTAGGTGTTGAATGCACGTAGGGTGACTGGATGCCCCAATATTATTGGGACTGTCCCGATATTAGGAGCTTTGTCTTATATAGGCAACTATGTCCGCCCTCTCCCTCCCAATAGAAGTGTCCTGATTTTTCACGCTTGCTATCTGGTCACCCCAAATGTTTGCTGTCAACTCACTCATAGAAACCAATGGTGACAAGGGGTCTGCTCTCCCTTCTCACGTTCTTGCTTAATTGAAATGTATGCACAAGAGTTACTAGGAGAGCAGGTTATAAAGGCAGAAAGGATTTGAGCAGATGACAGACTGAGCCTAAATAAGACAGGCAGCTATGAAGGCAGAACACAGATACAAAGGGAAGCAAACCTCCACCCTGCTACTGAGATGATTACCAGCAATGGTCAAAAAGGAATAGTATAGTATTTCACTAGCTGGATGAATCTTTGAGAGTTTTCCTACTTCCTCTAAAGCACTGGGTAGTTATCAGAGATTGCCGGAAACCAGAATTTTTCATCCGGCTGGAAATTTGGATATTTCAGATTTTGTTTTTCTTCCTAGAAAGCAGATACAAAAATTCCCCCCAACCCCCTTCAATTTGGAAATATCGAATCATTTCGTTTGGATAATGTCAAAATGTTTAATTCTGATAATGCTGAAACATTACATGATATCAATTAAACAGAATATACAGATTTCACTGGGTCTTTATATTAATATTTTAACATAATCTGAAAAGTCAAAACAAAATGAATTGAAATAAGGAAGTTGAAAAGGAACATTTCACCTTATCAATACAAAACAAGAAAGTCAAAATGATTCATTTCGATTTTTTTGGTTGAAAATTTAGTTGAAATTGACATGTTCTCACAACACACTTTGCTTTTGACCAAATTGCATTTTTCGATGAAAAACTATGTTGAAATGTTTTTGACAGGGGAAGCTGTGGTTTGCGTTTATTCGGACTGACTTCCATCCATACGTTCAGCGTTAATGTTGTGTGTATCTCGCATGCACCCAGAGATTTTATAATGGCCATATTTTTCCAAATCACCGTATAAATCAAGTAAATATAAAATGGAAGCACTATCATGGGAGACACAGCAAAACTTTGAGTGAACCTTGTGATACATGGGCAAGTCACTCCCTAGTCCAGAGTATGTCAGATGGTCCTTCAGTCTGATAGGGAGACCATGAAATACCTGCACAGTTCCTTCTCTTTAGTTGAGAAGAACTCCATTATATACTTGCATTCTTCCCCCTGCCTCTACCATAGGGAACTGGCATTATATTTGCAGTGCTCCCCCAATCCATGGGGTGACTCCATAACACACCTGTAATCTCTCTCTCTCATTTCTATTAAATCTTTGTCACCTTCGCACCAATCCCAGCGAAGAGACCCTCAAAAACTTCAACAATTAGAGCAACATTGTGAAAATAAGCAAGAAACACAATCGATTTCTCTGAACAATTCAATCAGGGGCCTGCTTCCTCCCACTCCACCTTTTCCCAAAAGGTACAAACTCCAGTTACCTGAAATTATTGCCTTTGATTAATTTCGTTAGGTAGCAGACAGGTCTGTCACCAGATTTTTCAGCCACTCACTTCACTGGTTTCCAGTTGCTACTTCAATTTCACATACGCTGCAGTGGACCTCATTTGCCTGTGTGAAGGAGTCCGTGAAATAGTATCTATATAATGTTTCTGGTTATTTCTCCTCTATATCTCTTGGACCCAACAAATGGCCAGAAACAAAGAGCTACAGACTCCAAGGCAGTTTATGAGTTTATAAATTAGCAGGTCAAGGAATATATGAAGGTCTCCAATAGTCTTTACCTCAACCTGCTAACTCATGTGAAAACTACAAACTACTTCATCGCCCCTAAGGGTACATCTACACTGCATGCTTCTCTCAGCGGCACAGAGTACACGTGTGTAGCGTCTCTAGCATGGGTATAAACAGCCATCTCGATGGTGAGGCATGACTTAGCGAGTAAAGACATGCCTGTGCTTGAGGGTATGTACCCAAGAACATACCCTACACGTCTCTCTACTTGTTCAAGCTGTGTGTCTCCATCTATGCTGCTATTTTTAGCCACGTCGTGTCCCACTGCCTCCTGGCTGCTGGAGCATTTCCCTGCGGCAGGGAAGACTTCGGCAGCATGGAAAGGCTCTTGCAGGGAGGGAGGCATGGCTAACACGGGTTAGCTCTTCCCAGTTGCAATCAAAGGCTCCGGCAGCAGAGAAAGGCTTCAGAAGTGCCAGCGCCTTTCACTGACATGTGACACAGCTTGCTTTTCATTGCAGCATGTAGCTACGCTTAGCCTTTATGCCGCAAACACTGGCATGCAGTGCACACACTGCATGAGCTCTTACCTCATCTTAGATACAATGATAGCTATCACAGAAGATATGTCTTAAATGGAGCTATCCTGATTTATGCCCACTGAGGATCTGGTCCATATACATTAAGTCCTGAGGCTACTAAGGACACAGGAAATAAGAGATGGAACATGAACACTGTATGATACTAACCTCTAATGTTCTTCTAGTCAAATAATATCAAGTTAAACGATATTGCCTATAGGGATCAAACTGGGTTCAGGGGCCAGTCTTTTAAATTGTGCGTTGAGGCTTCATCAACCAAAGTTTACAACGACGGGATAAAACTCAAATGAAAACCCACAGGTTTCGAAGTAAGTGGGTCTAAGAAATGAAAAAAGAAGGGCTGCCATTTGAAAAGTTTCACTTGAGAGTCACTGAACATTTACAGTCAGAAATGAAAACAATGTTTTTCTCTTTCTGTGAGCAAAATCCATTTTTGGTTGCAGTTCTGTTTCCATGATGGGATGTTAAAACATGTATTCATTTCTTAGCTAAAATCCTACCATTTAGATTTAAGATGGTGAATGTTTTATGAACTATCCGCTGAACAATAATATTTTGTACATCTACATTCCAATAACATCACTTTGCTTGAAGTAAAGTTTCACACTCAATTAGGCTGCGCATTCAACAATGCGCTCATTTTTAATCAGTCACCTGTTTCTCATTTTACATTTATCACACTTGAAAAAATACTATAATTTTCAGAGTTGTAAAGAAACCTACAAACTTTGGCCTCAGAAATTTCATTTTGAAGGCATTAACTCATTTTGAAAGTCCCTTGGCTATTTGAGGTGTAGAGTTTCCATTAGCAGAATAAACTCTATGGAGTATGGAACTTAATGTTCTTATGGAAAACAGTCCCTTCCCCTAATTATTTAGTCTAGCAGGGAATGAAAATAATTAAGTCTCAACATTCCCTTTAGAATGGGGGGAAAATAATAGGAAAATCAGAATTTTTCCACCCAGCTACTGAAGTGGAACAGCACCTTGGTGGGCAGAATAATTAGCTTTAAGGTGGGGAGAGAAGGTGTGTTAAAGATTTGTAGCAGTCACATGTAGGCTGGAGCTTATGGGTTAGTAGATGCCCTCAGTCTATGCACTGATTGTGGGAATCATTGGAGCCTATGAGAGCAAATATAATTATCTTTCCTTTTCAACTATTGCTGTCAAGTTCAAATTAAGGTTTTGTGGGGAAAAAATAGTTGTAAAACCAAGAAACTAACTAGTGGTTTTTCAAAAGTGGCTAGTAATTTACAGGGCCTGAGCATTTTGGTCCCAATTTGAGACACTTTAAAGAGGCCTGACTGACAGAGAGTGGATGCTCAGCATTTCCTGAAAAATCAGACCTCATGGAGTCTCAAGAACCCAAAAATGGCAACACCTGATGTCACTAGCAACTTTTTAAAATCTTGTCCAAAATGAACTGATGTATTATTCGTATTTTACTTACAAGTTCTGCTTGGATTTAAAAGGGGGCACAAGCCAGATTAAAAACTTATATTTAAAAGAAAATCATGACTTGTGTTACACCACTAAGACTATATCAGATGATTACAACTAAGAAAATTAAAGGAATATGTGTTTAATTATTTCAGTTCTTTCCCCTTTCAGTTCACCTGGTTGAAAATAGATTAGTCAGTTTCTGGTAAGTTTCACTCTCAGGTTCTCCTGCACCAGCTTGTTTGGGTCTCCGTCCAAACTGCACAGGTAATCCCACAGATCCATGGGCAGCCCCACTGAATTCAATGAGACTATGTCTGAGTGCAAGAGTCCAGCCTTGTTGGTGAAGGATCAGGGACTTGAGAAGCAAGAGATATTGGGCAAACTTGCAGTCCATTCATCTAAGCCATGCCTTTTTAACTTGCTGGCAAGAATACTGTGGGGGACTATATCAAAAGCTCTGCTAAAGTCAAGATATATCACATCCACTGCTTTCCCCATATCCGCAGAGCCAGTTATCTCATCACAGAAGGCAGTCAGGTTGGTCAGGCATGACTTGCCCTTGGTGAATTCATGTTGACTGTTCCTGATCACCTTCCTCTCCTCTAAGTGCTTCGAAATGGATTCCTTGAGGACCTGGCTTCATGATTTTTCCAGGGACTGAGGTGAGGCTCACCGGTGTGTAGTTCCCAGATTCTCCTTCTACTCTTTTTAAAAGATGGGCACTGGATTTGCCTTTTTCCAATAGTCCAGGACCTCTCCCGATCGCCACAAGTTTTCAAAGATAATGGCCAATGGCTCTGCAATCACATCAGCCAACTCCCTCAGCACCCTTGGATGCATTAGATCTGGCCCCATGGACTTGTGCATGTCCAGCTTTTCTAATTAGTACTTAACCTGTTCTTTCATTGCTGAAAGGGGATCCTGCCCATCAGTTCCCTGAGGAAGTCAAAGTCTCCTTTTCTGAAGTTTAGGCTCCATATTCTGCTGCTCTCCTTTCTTCCTTTTGTCAGGATCCTGAACTCGACCAGCTCATGGTCACTGCTTCCCCTACCATTCTTCCCTGTTAATGAGCAGCAGGTCATGAGGGTCACGGCCCCTAGTTGGTTCCTCCAGCACTTGCACCAGGAAGTTGTCCCCAACACTCTTCAAAAACTTCCTAGATTGTCTGTGCTCTGCTGTATTGCTCTCCCAGCAGATGTCAGGGTGAATCAAGTCCCCCATGAGAGCCAAGGCCTGTGATCTGGATATTTCTATTAGTCGTCCAAAGAAAGCCTCGTCCACCTCATCTTCCTGGTTTGGTGGTCTATAGCAGGTGCCCACTATGACATCACCCTTGTTGCTGATGCCTCTAAACTTAACCCAAAGACTCTCAACAGACTTTTCTCCAGTTTCACACTGGAGCTCTGAGCAATCGTACTGCTGCCTTACATACAGTGCAACTCCTCCACCCTTTCTCTCCTGCCTGTCCTTTCTGAACACTTTATACCCATCCATGACAGTGCTCCAGTCATGTGAGTTACCCCACCAAGCCTCTGTTATTCCAATCACATCACAGTTCTTTGACTATCTAGGACTTCCAATTCTTCCTGCTTTTTCCCCATGCTTCTTGCGTTTGGGTACAGGCACCTAAGATAACTAGCCAATTGCCCAACATTCTCAGTATGAATCAGGAGGCCCCCCCGTTGCACCCTCCTCCTTTCATTTCCTCCCGGTATCCCACTTCCGCATTTACCTCCGTATCTATCACATGCCTTACAGTGACACACTGAAGGAGCTCAATCTATTTAGCTTAACACAGAGAAGGTTAAGAGGTGACTTGATCACAGTCTATATGTATCTACAAGGGGAACAAATATTTAATTTGTTCAATGTAGCAGAGAAAGGTATAAACATGAACCAATGGCTAGAAGTTGAAGCTAGACAAATTCAGACTGGAAATAAGGTGTAATTTTTTTAATGGTGGAGTAATTAACCATGGGAACAATTTACCAAAGCTCATGGTAGATTCTCCATTACTGACAATTTTTTGGATTGGATTGGATGTTTTTCTAAAAGCTCTGCTCTAGGAATTATTTCTGGCCTGTGTTATACAGGAGGTCAGACTAGATAACCATAATGGTCCCTCCTGGCTTGAGAATCTCAATCTTTTTATCCTCAAAAGGGAAGGAACCAAAATCACAAATCCAAACACTCCTGAATTTCAGGAAATTCACATCAAAACCCAAACTTTGGCAAATTTCAAAGTTCTATTTTGGATCATTAAAGAGAGGTTCAAGCTGCAAATTTAGATCTGGACTCCAAGCTGGATCCGGATGATGGGCTTGGATTTGGAACAAAATGAGAATCTGAATTATTATTAATTATTATTATTTATTTTACATCACCCAAAAGTGTACTGGGACCTGCAGGGGACAGTTAACAAGCACACGGTCAAATGGAGATGACACTGGTATAAAACTGGTGTGACTCAGTGATGAATCAAGATTGTGTTCTTCAAGATATAGAGGACCATCTATTCAACATATGGCATCAAAACAGTTATATGATCACATTCAGGACCCCTTGGTGATACAAAACCATCTGCATCCTTACATATAAAATGTGCTGACCATCACAGAAGAGTTTATAAAATAAGTTATTAATGTTGGTAATTTTTTTTAAAGTAGTATATGAATCTTCTATTTTCTCACCTTCTGCAGAACACAGTAACTGATCACAGCCTGGAAAATATGAATATCAACCCAACCACAAATTGCCGTTATTCTCCTGTTTTTAAACTCACTCTGCACTCAGTTACATGTTTGGGTTTTTTAACGTGATCCTGCTGAAAAGTGCATGAAAGATGCAAACATGCAGCTCGTCTTTTATGAACACCCAGCAGGGCAAGAAACGTGTATTCCTCCTTGATTCTGAAATTATTCCTGCTTGTTGTTAGAGGAGTTTTTGGTGTATAACAGGAACAATGTTTATGGCGCTGGGAGTATCCTGGCAATAAACAGCTTTTGGGATTATCAAACCCTTTGGCTGTTTAATCAACTGCAAGAGCTGTTTATTGCCCACAGCTGTCCGACGGTGACAACTTCTGCTTGCTGCCAAGAGGGGAGCCTGACTCAGGCTAGTGTCTCAGGGCTCCAGATTCTGTTAGCAACCCCGAGACAGCCAGCCTTCAGGACTTATTAAAGAAGGCACCATGCTGGAGAAATCAAAAGGTATGTCTACACTGCAAAGAAAGACCTGGGGCACGGTTGTGGTTGGCACTGGTCAGCTGACTGGGCTCATGGGGCTGTAGCAGTGAAGTGTACATGTTCTGGCTCCAGGCAGAGCCTTGACGCCCAAGTGGGGGAGGTACGGCCCCAAGTGTTGGCACGGCCATGTTATAACCCTGCAAGCTCGAGTCAGCTGACTCTGCTCAGTCAGCTCTGAGCCTCGGTGCCATGGGTTTTCTATCCCAGCATAGGTGTACCCAAAGGCTTAACTCCATCCAGTTAAAGCCCAAGCACTCAGACTCTCCGCAAGTGGAGCCCGGTGAGATCAGGGATGGAAATCCACCTGCATAAACCAGGCCTGGTGAACTGGGGTGCCGCCTAGTCCTCTGGTGGCTGTTATTCCAGCTCGTTCTTGTCAATTGTGCATTAACATGAAGTCAGGCCCATCATAGAATATAGGGCTGGAAGGGACCTCAGGAGATCATCTAGTCCAACCCCCTGCTCAAAACAGGACCAATCCCCAACTAAATCATAGCAGACTGTATTTTATTTGAGTGGATCCAGCCTTAGCTGCTCAAGATTTCCACACGCCCCTTTCTTTTTTGTGATCATCCCTCCTCGCTCTTTATTGGCTTGTGCTGATGATGTTGCGCTGGTTACAAATACGGAAATGTGAGAGGGTCCTCCGTACCAGGGTGAGTTTCACCCCGACTGCATTATCAAACAGTTGGCAACGTGCTCTGTGCTATTAATTTCCATAAGAAACTGCCCAAATAGATACTGAGCCCAGTGGCGCAGTCACGTTTTGCTTAAGGAACATCTAGATCAGAGGAAAGTTCCCATAAAAGCCCCAAGAAGTGACAGGGTCACCAAATGACACCAGAGAACAGGCTTCACATTCTACTCCACGTTCCTTTTAATACTGCCCAGGGAGACCAGTTGGGCAGGCGACATAAATGATCTGTTCCTCATTTGTAAAGCTAATGCAGGCAGAGCTAATCAGAGCCGAGAAACCCACAGTAAACATTATTAAAGTTGTATCATACAGCGGCAAGGGACGCTCTGATATATCCCAGTGTGCCTTTTGCAGGAAGAATTAATGGAAGTTCCCCCAAAACCCCCTTGGATTACATCCAACACGTAATTATTTTAGTGTAACAGATCTATTGATTGTGTAACTGAACAAACTGTGATATTACCCAATCATACGCCTCGAACAGTAAACTGGAATTTATGGGAACTCTGTCAGGTTTGTGAGTCTCTTGGCTATGGGTAATACTCCATGCACTATGTATTGTAGGAGCCTGTTCTCAACAGAAGGGCACTGTCGCTCGGTTTGCTTCACATTGCTAGTGGGAAGGGAAGGTCAGAGGCTCTGAAGAGAATAAATGCATATTTCCAAACCGTGACTATCTTCCATGTAAAGGCTTGGATTGTAATGGCTGGAGGGTAACAGGGCCACACTAAAGTTGAATTCGTGTTCTGGGTTCTCCTAGGTGAGTAGATAATTTGGTAAAATCAACTCTGAATTTGGTCAATTTGCCTGAAAATCTTCTATAGCAGCTGCTGATGCAGCATCTAAGCATCATCTGGAAGAATCAGATCAGCAGAGCAAGGTGTCTAAAGGGTTTTAGGAAAACAGGATTCCCTGATATTTGGAAGCTCTGATTAATCTTGGTGGGAATTGAACTATAGTAACCTCTACTTTTGGTGTAGGAGGAGGATTATATACACACACACACACACACACACACTAAGGCTGTCAATTAATCGCAGTTAACTCACACATTAACTAAAAAAAATTAATCATGATTAATCACAGTTTTAATTTCACTGTTAAATAGAATGCCAATTGAAATTCATTAAATATTTTGGATGTCTTTTTACATTTTCATATATATATTGTATTCTGTGTTGTAACTGAAATCAAAGTGTATATTGATTTTGATTAGAAATATTTGCACTAGAAAAATGAAAAAAAGGAAATCATATTTTTTCAATTCACCTCATACAAGTACTGTAGTGCAATCGCTTTGTTGTGAACGTGCAACTTACAAATGTAGATTTTTTTTGTTACATAACTACACTCGAAAACAAAACAATGTAAAACTTCAGCACCTATAAGTCTACTCAGTCCTACTTCTTGTTCAGCCAAGTGCTGAGACAAACAAGTTTGTTTATATTTACAGGAGATCATGCTGCCCCTCTTCTTATTTACAATCTTACCAGAAAGTGAGAACAATCATTTGCATAGCATTTTTGTGGCCGGCATTGCCAGGTATTTACGTGCCAGATATGCTAAACTAGGATGACCAGATAGCAAATGTGAAAAATCGGCACAGGGGGTGGGGGGCAATAGGAGACTATATAAGAAAAAGACCCCAAAATTGTGACTGTTCCAATAAAATTGGAACATATGGTCACCCTATGCTAAACATCTGTATGCCCCTTCATGCTTCGTCCACCACTCCAGAGGACATGCTTCCATGCTGATGACGCTTGTTAAAAAAATAATGCTTTAATTAAATTTGTGATTGAACTTATTGGGGGAGAATTGTATGGCCCCTGCTCTGTTTTACCCACATTCTAGCAGTCTTAGATGATGACCCATGACATGATGTTCATTTTAAGAATGCTTTCACTGTAGATTTGACAAAACGCAAAGAAGGCACCAATGTGAGATTTCTAAAGAAGGTACCAATGTGAGATTTCTACAGCACTCAACCCAAGGTTTAAGAATCTGAAGTGCCTTCCAAAATCTGAGAGGGATGAAGTGTGGTGCATGCTTCCAAAGGTCTTAAAGAGCAACACTCCGATGCAGAAACGACACAACCCAACCCCCCCAAAAAAAGAAAATCAACTTTCCGCTGGTGATATCTGACTCAGATGATGAAAATGAACATGTGTCAGTCCATACTGCTTTGCATTGTTATCGAGCAGAACCCGTCATCAGCGTGGATGCATGTCCCCTGAAATGGTGGCTGAACATGAAAGTACATATGAACATTTAGCGCATCCAGCCTGTAAATATCTTGAGATGCCGGCTACAACAGTGCCATGCAAACACCTGTTCTCACTTTCAGATGCTTGTCCCTTTATGCAAGTGAATTATCTCTACCTAAGGACGGCTGACCTACTGTAAGTCAGCCCAAGAAGCAGGTAAAAGTGTTTAGAGTATAAATTTTTCAGCAGGCATGCTCTAGTGAAGGGGTACCAGTGTCCCGTGAAATAAAATGCACAATAAAAAGAAAGGTTCAAGAATAGCAGCTGTGTTAGTCTGTATCCATAAAGAAAGTGAGGAATACATAGCTCACGAAAGCTTATGCTGAAATAAACTAGTTAGTCTCTAAGGTGCTACAAGTATTCCTCGCTTTCTTTACCAATAAAAAGAAACAATGTTTACACCTCCAAGCTATAAAGAAGCATATTGTAGATGGAGCCCGGATATACCTGTCACCTTTATAGACACAGCCTACCTTGGAGGTGCCTTGCCATCAAATGGATTGAACGCTATCAGCGACAATGCTGCCTCTTCATTGGCCAGCAGCTTCCCAGCCAAGTGGATTATCCATTCATTCTGTTCGTAGGTCTGGCGGAAGAGGAATATGTGGGGAGGAGAGAAAAACAAAACAAAAGTGTTAGACTTTTTGACTGAGAATAGATATTAAGGAATCTCCGGTGGGCTCTACCAGCTGCTGGCCTTGCTGTGCTAAGCTGGACTTCTTTGGAGTTTGCACTTGGCAGATCTGCCTGGTTTGTCGAAAGAGGAGCTTTCTTTCTGAGCGAAACCAATAAGCCTTGCACTAAACTCCCCTCACCTAGAAGTGACTTCTTGCATGTTGTTATATGGGCCTAGTACTGCTGCTTTGGGAAGATCTGCAGCACCTTATTGGCTGCCGCACGTAAGAGCATGAATGATTGTAGTGTCATGTTGTGCTCAAGGGACTTAAAAGCAAAAACGGCAGCCTACGAATTATGTAGTTCAATGCATTATAGTCTATACATGGTCTTGGACACTAGAACCTGTGGGAGAGATGGGACTGCTGGTTAGAACACTGGGACTATCCCCATCCCCTTCTGAGACCAGGGCTTCTTAAATGCCACCCGGGCAGCCCCGCTAGAGAGGGGGCTTATTTGAACTTTTTGTCTGAAGGGCGCCACTCTGATAGCGCACCCCTCCCCTGTAACATTCTGCACATCTGTGTGTCATGGAGAGCTATGAAGCCAACACCTGACATGGTTGCATGACCCAACACAAGATCTATGAGGACTGTATAACCTAAAGAAGAAGACAGCATCCACTGCTCTCAGAAACCGGAGAAGAAGGTTCATTCTGAAGAGTGAGTTTTTCTCTCTCCCCCTTTTCTCCCTGCACACCTACTCTCTTCAACCCTGCACACCTACTCTCTTCAAGATGGGGGCTTAGAGTTTGTGCTTTGCACAAGAAGTGAGTTTTGAAGGAGAGGATGTGTGCTTGGCACATCAGACATGCTCTCTAGTGCCAGCTGTAATTTCCAACATATGTGTGGGGTAAACATTGGACAGCTTCACACAGCATGTTTTAACACATTCAGCACATCTAGATAGGTCTACGCAATCTCACCCAGGGAAATGTATATTGAATATTTCCTCTATGTTGACAGGAAGAAGAAAACACCTTAAGAAAATTTTGCAGCTAGAAAACATCCTGTCTCATGTAAAACCACAGCGGCAAGAAGGTCCACACACACATGAACCAGATTGATAGTTAAGTGACACTGAAATTGCGGTATTATATATAAAAGGGTTACAGTTTCCTTTTCATAGCACAAAAGCAGGCAGCAGTGTCAGTAAAATGCAGGGGGAAATGCAAAGATATCAGAGTTACAATATCCTAGTTTTTGATGGTGCTTTCTCATTGGATGTACTGGCTCTACGGCCACACCAAAGCTACCAACAGACAACTGGACAAGAGATCCCTAAGTGGGTCTGGATTTCAGAGTCCAAGCAGTAACTGACGGTGCTAATCAGGCTTCTCTGAAGTCCATCAGGAACCGGAGCGAGACCCATCAACTCATCACATGCTGGCTACCAAATAGCTGTCGATGGCTTTCAGCTGCTACTGAGCTGGATCTGAAGGGGTGACCTAGTAGAAAAACAGTCAGGGACCAATTTCAGCCCTGGTGTAAGGAGCCACACTGAAGTCAATTGATCCTGTTCTGCCATGATAGCAGAGGTACCTTTTCTGGACTCAGTGAAATTACACCAGATTAAGAGTAGAAATAGAATCTGGCCTATTCTGTGCCTTGCCCCAGAGTTTGTGCCCGGGAGTGCTGAATTTCCTCTGGGAGTGGAGGGGATGGTACAAAACAGGTAGAGAGCTTGTGTTGGAAGCTTCGACTTTAACCTTCCTGTTAGCTGCTTTGCCTGCTATGTGTCCTTTACCACTACCATGGTTGTACTCCATTGGCCTCTCAGTGGGCATGCAAAATGAGCGTGACCTATGCACCAAAGTGGTAGGGAGAGGGTACAGAGCAGGAAAAGCAACTATTCAAGCGGCTTTCACGTAGGGACATACTACAGGTGGTTCAACCTGTCTCCAACAGCACCCCGAGCCAGATACTTCAGAAGAAAGTGGAAAAATCCTTGAAACAGCAATTATGGAATAACCTACCCATGGAGAAGTTTCTTCCTAACCCCCATCAGCTAGTGATTGGCTTATGCCTGGAATCATGAAGGTTTCCATCTATTACACATCACATCCTGTCTTGTATAGCTGGAGATGTTACCATTTATATAAATATCAAATTCTTTTTCAACTCCTAATTCGTGGCTTCAATCACATGTGGTAGCAGTGAGTTCCACAGGTTAACGGTGTGCTACATGGGGGAAAAAAATCCTTTTATTGTTTTTAAATGTGCTGCTTTTTTATTTAATTGGCTGTTGCCTTACTCTGGTATTAGGAGAGAGGCAAAACAGAAGCACCTGCCTGCCTTATCTTCCCTGAAACATTCATTTTGCACACTTCTTCCATGTCACCTCTTATTCTCTTTAATTTACACCCATTTGCTAACCAATGTACAATCTACATCCTAATTTAAATGATCACTGAATTTGGCTCGCAGGTTTCAAGAGTGTTGCACCCACTCACTGCAAGGGGCAGAATGTGATCCTCTCTATTTATCTCCTTCTCTGAATGAATGCAGCTTGTGTATTTAATAGGGATATCCAAAACATCTCCATTAAGAGCATTTCACCTACCTATGGCTTTATAAGCTTTACTGTTCCATAAAAACACTTTTATACATGGGTATCCAAATGGATGTTGTAAGCAAGCAGCAGGGGACACTGTGGGAAAGCTAAACCCAGCAGTAGTACACCTGCAAGACTGTGATTAACACAGAGCATCCATAAAATGCAAGGTTACTCTGCAAATCTTCTATAATGGCAAAGTTTGTTATTTCTGTTGCTATGGGAAAGAGAGAGAGAGAACCAAGTGGCTAAACACACCAAATATGGACGGCAGGCCGTTCAAATAGCAGCAGATCCTGTGGGGTTTTTGTCCCATGCTCATCTCCATTGGGGGGAAAACCACAGCATTTTACACTGACAAGTTTTAAAAAAAAAGGTCAAACCCCTCCCATCTCTCTGATTTTATCTTGCACACATTTCATTATCGACCAGCTCAAACACTAGTGCCAACCCTCAGTGTTCAGAAACCATGAGCAAACCACAAGGATTTAATATGTAACACCGTCAGGTAGTTTTTAAAATGCACAAACACAGGTCTCTCTGTTGGCTGCTTGGATAGAAACTCGCCTTACCTGCCATGGGGGAGCTACCATTCTACCCCCTCCCCCAACATCCATCCCGCTCCCTTATCATTAAACTGTCTCCTTGTCTCCAACCCTGCACACCTACTCTCTTCCCCTACTCATGTTCTGCCTCCACGTGCTTCCAGTCACCCTTCTCCAGCCCCACCTCCTACATTCCCCACAGACTAATACCGGACATTTCCCACTGCCCCCCATTCCCTGGCACCCAGTGACCCTCCCTCCTGTACCCCCAGATAGCCCACTGCACCCAATCAGCCTACCTATTACCCCTCCAGTACCTCCCGTCCTGCCCCATCATGTCCCATTGAAATCTACTCATTAGCCCCCTGCTCCTCCTAAGGCTGTCTTCTACTCTCCCACTTTTCTCTGTCTCCTTCTGTCCCACCCCATTTAACTGAAGGGCAGGGAGGGGCCATTTCCCTGTGGGGAAGCTGCTGGCTTCCATCTTGAGGGAAAACAGTAAGAGGTTAGGCGCAGTCTCCATTCTTTCAACTGCTGCCCATCAGCAGAAAGCTAATGTCCTTATGGTGGAAAACTGGTTTTTATAAAGTCTAGGATGCCCCAGTACTAGAAAAAAAATGACCCATTTTGAAACACAAACTAAACATGGGATTTTGCTGCCTGGTTGCCATTTGTTAACTATGCTGAATCTACCGTGAAAGCTGCCAAAACACAGAGTTTGATGTCTTTTGTACCATAACGTCAAAACACAGCTTAATTCAATAATTCACACCCACTTTATGTGCATACACATGCTGAAGTATCAATTTGTTCTTTCCATTTAGCAGCGATATCTCTAAATAATGTACATGGAACGATACTGGGCCAGATCTTGGCTTAAGTTGACTTCAATGGAGCTAGGCCAATTTATACCAGCTGAGGTTCTAACCAGTCAGGACGATTTTAAGCAATGGAAGCATGAACACTGGCTAGTTAGACCAAAAAGACATATCATCCTGTTCAGTTCCCAAACAAAGCTCTTGTTATTAGTGAGCATCTACTTAGTTACTAATATAACCCCACTAATCAGCCTTCACCATATTGCCTTTGGCCAAGACAAAAGAGGGGGAAACGTGTTCTCCCACCACCATGGGTGACCAGCTCTGTGAAGGCACATTGCATGGCCTTAGCCTTCCCCCTTTGGGAAGAGTAGGATTACACCTGGTGATTGGCTTGAGTACTCCTTGCCCTCTCTGAATGCAGGAATTGGGATTGTACTTGGCTCCTTCAGAATGAGTAAACCTACCTCTTCCGCTCCTCCCTAGCATCTCCATGGAAATTCTAGCCGGAACCGGACTCAGATTCTTATAAAGTCACATGGCGGTCTAAAAATTATTGCACTGTTGCAATATCCTCTCCTCAGCTGACCAAGAACACGATGCTGTAAGCACCAACGCACACGAGTAGCTTTACTCCTGAGAGTAGCTCCAATGAAGGAATTGGCACTGCTTAAATGAGTAAAACTACTCCTATGTGCATAAGTTCCTGTGGGATTCAGACCCAAAATATTCTTGACACATTTGATGAGCCTCACATAACTCATATTATACATACTCATGGCCATGTTATCAGCTGGAAGATGGTACAAAGGGAATCCCATTCTAAACAGCTGTTAAGAAATAAATTAAAAAGAAAAGCACACAGATGTCTACATATCAATGTCCCTGGCATATTGTAGGAGATTTTCTCTTCTGCAGACAGGAAGAAGTGACACAGACATGTTACTGGATTGGTTACGTTCCTCCCAACACTAAATGAAGGACATTAATTTAGAGCTACGGCACCCACGGGATGCCGAGACATTCAAAACAAGGAAGGGATTTAGAAACCAAATGAAAAGGGATATTGTATTTAGATAATAAAATTAAGATCATAAAAGCGATTTCCTGGGAAGTAATGTCACGTTATATTACATGCAATTAAAGTGGGACCAGGACAGTAATTAAGTGGTAGTCAACTAATAAATTGCACTTCAGAGTTAGAAGCTCCAGAACAAAATCCCTGAGCTTCTAACGTTTCGGATATGCCAGCTATTCAAACATGTGACAAGTGAAGGCCCATGTCAGCCATGACAGGCTTTGGGCCTACTTCTGTCAACATGCCTGTGTTTCCCTAGTGCAAATCCTGTAGTTATGCTCCACAGTGGAAAGTTTCTCAGGAAGCCCCAAGTGAAAGAAGGCGTCATATGTCAAACGTGATGAGGTGCAAAGAGGAACCTGTCACAAGCAGCACAAAGGGATGGTAAATTTCTTCCCCCAAGCTCTACTAGCTTTTCCACAGCTTGTCAGGAGTTGGATATGTCAGTTCCTTAATTGACCACCTTCAATAAACTGCAAAGCTCTCAGGCCTGCTGCTCCAAAAGGCACCAGGCAGCCTGGGAAAACTGGAAAAAAATAAAAGAAATAAACTGAAATCCAGAGACAGGAGGAGCCTGGTTTTATGAACCCCCTTAACTATTTTTGGACAAAACCAGTTTGAATTCCCAAACTTTTTTCTTGGAATTTAACCCCCTGGGTTTCTCATCCACCCCTCCCCAAGCTATCTACCCAGGGTGATTCTGTTAAAAAACAATTTTCAATTAAAAAAACAAACCCAACCTTTTTCTGGTTAAAGTGGTTTGTATTAAGGACAGAAAAACACCCATCCTTCTAAGCCACCGACAGTAAACCAAGATCAGGGTCAGAAGCCAGGCTAAGGCTGAGAGTCTGGGATTCAGGCGAGTCACAGTAAGGAACGATCTGCCACAGAGATCTGCATTGCTCAGACAATTCTCAGAAATGGCTTCTGGGTTTATATGGAGAGTGCCAGCCAATCAGGGAATCACAAAGGTCTGTCACTCATGCCCCCATAGGGTGGGACTTCCTCCAGGTCTTAGCCTCTCATTCCTTTTAGGTGGTAGCCCTGCTGAAGCTCCTAGTGGCCATAAGGAAACAGTGTCTACCTCAGAGTCTATAGTCTCTAGTTCTAAACCTGCAGATTCTTATAGCCAGAACCCCTGGGTTTCACATCCACCTTTAACTTTGCTGTGGATGTTCAGTGCCTTTGAAAAATCAGATTGCTAATTTAACTACCTAACTCTATATGTTCAGGTGCCTAACTTTGGGCATCCAGATATGAAAATGTTTTCCATTGCATTTCCATTATTTGCGATGATGTTTTTCACCCTGTTCCTTCTCCATTTTTCACCCTGTTTCTTTGCTGGATATGTTTTTTCTTTCCTTCTACCCGTTCTGTCAACATTTTTTCTAAGTAGAAGCTGAACCCACTTTATGCAGCCCATTTTTTCCACTGACAGTCCACTTTCTTCCCACAATATAGAGTGGCAGAAGGGGTACTAGGGGAGGAACTGACCAGGGTAGCAGAAATACAGGATGGGATTGCTGGGGAAGGTGGAGCATGACTCAGCTTCTACAAAGTGTCAGCTTAGTTGCAACACTGTTACTTCACTCCGACCACTGCAATTCAGCCTCAGAACACTGCAATTCAGCCTCAGAACACTGCAATTCAGCTGGAAAATTCTAGTCCGGTCTCAGGAGTTGCAGTAGTAACTGAAAGGGAAAACTCTGGGCAATCACCAGCATCCTCCACTGAGCACTTTAATGTGGCCAGAGATCAGACCAGAGTGGAAGTGATATTGCAAAATCGGTGGGGAGCAAATGTGGTCTCATGATGACAGCAAAGACTCCAGAGTTCTGCTCCCAGCTACGTGATCCTGGGGAAATCGACGGATGTGTGACCGCTGCCACTTTAACTGACACCAGAGGCTCAATCAGAGCTAAAAGCAACCTGTGGGTAACAGTGTCATTCAACACCATCACTTCCAACACTTGCGAACAGCAGGGCCGGCGACAGAAATTTTGGGGACCCCTACTCTGAGCGTTTGGGGGCCCCCTACTCTGAGCATTTGCCCCCCCCCCCCCGCCAAGGGCTGGCCCGGCTCTTGCAGGTGGGCGGGGGAAGCGCTGCAGCCGGGGGGTGCCTCGGGAGCGGCGCGCCCGGCCAGTGCTCTGAAGCCGCCGGCATCCTGTGGTGCCGGGGGGCCTCCCCCCCCAGGGCTGGCCCGGCTCTTGATGCGGGTGGGCGGGGGAAGCGCTGCAGCCGGGGGTGCCTCGGGGCGGCTCCTGGGGCGCGGGACGAGCAGCGGCTGAAGGGCTCGGGAGGCAGCCGGCCGCGGCGCTGGACACAGCCGGGGAAATGCGGTGCAATGCCCAGGGGGGACGACTATGAGTAGAGCTGTGTACCGGTCCCCGGACTTCAGGGGGCCCCCCTGAAGTCCGGGGCCCAGTACAGCTCTACCCGTTGTCCCCACCTGTCGCCAGGCCTGGCGAACAGTGCACTAGTATTTATACCCTGTCCTCGCTTGTGTGCAGACCTGAGAACACTTTGTATTTTCAAACCAAAGGGATAGTCCTATCTTGGAAAGAAACGGACATTCTCTCATCTCCGAGCTGTTTCTCTCTCCTACATTCAAAACCTTCCAAAATACAATGAGATTTCAACCAACAGCTTCCATTCAACTCATTGCACCTTTATTTTATGCTATGCACTGGCTTGAGTGTTATCCTTTGCTGTCTTCTTGCTGAGAGATAAGCATCCCTAAAGCAGATTAAATGAAATACCAGCACAAAAAAACGTGAGGGGTAAATATAAAACCATAGCCAGAGAGATGCTTATGTCATTGCTGAAGAATCTAAAGGTGCCTAAATGAAAATACCACAAAGACAGAAAAGGGGGGAAGAAGGAGGCAGAGGAGAGTCAAGATGATGAAGGAAAAGGTCTACAATAAAATATTCCGGGGTGGGTTCATGTTATGTAACTGTTCACAAGCCTTGATTTTGTAACTTCTGTGGTCAATTTTAATGGGAATGTAAATAAGACTGAAGAAAAGAAAAAAAAGGCTCGAGAAACAATTCTGCAAGTTTCCCCACTAAATTGAATCACTAAACAGGTGACACGGGGGAAAAAGATATTTGGACAAATTCTGAAGTTCTTACTCAGCAAAACTCCCAACGAAACCAGTTGCCTGGGTTGCTACTGATGGAGGATTCCAGGGCTTAGTCCAAAAGGTTTGACAGAAAGGAGGCACTAGAGTCTAGCAGTTAGAGCAGGCAACTCGGGATGGTAAAACTGGGTTCTAGACCAGACTTCCTCTGACTCATTGTGTGAGCTTGGGCAAACCACATAATCTTTCCGTGCCTCAGTTTCCCCATTTTTATAGCAAGAGTGATGATACTTGCTAACCTTCATAACGCACTGGGAAATCTTTGGGTGAAAATCACTATTTATATAGATTCAAAGTGTTTTTAAAATTATTATTTCTGAGAAATAACATTTTTTAAAATCTAAAACGGAGCCATATTCACCACTGAGCTTAAAACCCTGGTCAACCGCATTTATTTTTTCTATTTAATTTTAAAAAGTGATCCTTTATTGACACGTACATACATTCCTTGAGGGATGGACGCACAATATTTTGGTTGGAGACACCTCTCCTCCTGGTCACAAAAACAACTATTGATTGACTTTCGCAGTATGTGTTGCTAATTTATTCTAATTTGCGAGAAACAAGCTGGAAAGCTATTTTTAAATAGAAATTCAAACTAAGGCTTCACATACATTTCTCCCCTGTGAATGTGCAATAAATCCACAGTAGATACAGTATATTCTTTGTAATCACTGGAGTGCTCACCTTTTCAGGCAATTAAAGGCCCTGTTATGTTTTTCTTAAGAGCAGAGCCAGTTAGCTCTGACAAAGCTCTGAACCGGACAATCACATTCTGCCTACGTAAATTTCCCCTGCAGTTCCAACTGCATAAAGCATCCTTCTTCACTGTCCTAAAGTGCTGTGAAGCATTCCTGTGAGCTGTAGTGTTCCACCCCAGAGGTGGGTGCATTTCAGTGGTGGGAGAAGTGACCTCTGTAAGCATACAGACAAATCCCTGGCTGGGATGATTTAGTTGGGGTTGGTCCTACTTTGAGCAGGGGGCTGGACTAGATGACCTCTTGAGGTCTCTTCCAACCCTAATCTTCTATGATTCTATGCTATCTGTAAAATATTTGGGGGTTCTTTGGGATGAAAAGGCAAAATATGATGTAAAGTTACCATCACAAATAACAAAAATGGAGCGGGATTATTTTCAAAATGAAATCTAATGGAAATAAAAGATAATTTACCCAGTAAACATTGGCCTTTTCGCTCTTCCTTAGAGCACTTTACAAGTGTGGACAGGTATGATTATCATCATTGTATGGATGGGGTGTACAGAAGTTAAGCAACTTCTCCAAGTCCATACTCTGAGTCAGTGGCAGAGATGTGGTTAGAACCTAGTATCCCTGACTTCAAGCCCACTCTGTTACCAAATTGGCCCATGTTACCTCTTCTGACAAGCAAATTATTTATCAGAAGTGGACATTCTCCCTCAGTTTGCGAGCCATTAGAAAACACAAATGAGTACCTATATCCAGTCTTGCTATTTAAATGTGTTCTGTTGTTTTGCACAGTGGACAGGGAGATAGAAGAGCTGGTCCCATCCTTGGCTCTGCCACTAAATCCCTCTATGAGCTTGGCAGAGTCACTCGACCACTATGTGCCTCAGTTTCTTTGTCTATAAAATGGAGATAACTATTCTATATACACAGGAGTATTGTTTCTGAGACCCTCAGCTGAAAGGGCCTCTTTATAAGAGCAACGTGTTATCCTATTTCTATAGTTTAACCACCACCACCACCTACAACTACAGCTGAAACAACCAGGAGAACAAACATTTGTTACTGTAGTGGTCTATTCAAGGGGCACAGCAGTTCCATGTTGCTTGTTTCCTGGCCTTTCGTTGTTCTTTCTGGGCCAGAGAACACACAACCCTCAGTGCATATAAGGTACATACCTGGAATGCAGCAAACCACATCAGCCAGTCCAGACGATAGTGGTACGGTGTTATAAGGCACGGCCTCCTCTTCAAATCCCCAGGCTTACATTTAAATTCATACTCCTCCCAAACTGCCATGGGATCATTGGGGTCCGGGCTGGATGTACCTTGGAAGATGATCTCAGTTCGCTCCTTAGTAATGCTGTGGGAAATAATCATGGCATTGTTATTTTCTCAGGCTGTGCCAAATCCTAAATACTGACAGTCCGCAAGGAACTGCCCCATTAGGCTAAAATTTCTTTTCACCAGCCTTTGGCTTTTCGGCTAAGGTGAAATGTGGTAGCAGCTTAACATTTTGATTCGGACAAGCTGCTGAGCACCCATCTAGGTAAGGTACTTCTATGGGCCCCCTAGCCCCTTACCACAGCACCTGAGTATCTCACCATCTTCAATGGGTTTATCCTCACCAGGCCCTGGTGATGTAGGGAATTGAGGCACACAGAGACTAAGAGACTTGCCCACGGCAGACACGGCCCAGCAGGGAATTTAATCCAGGTCTCTCAAGTCCTAGACTGGCATCCTAACCATGAGATCAACCTCTCCCCCTTTTTGGTTTGCGACACATCCCTTTATCTCGGCCATTCTGACAGTCTTATGGCAGCACAGCCTGTGGCGTGCAAGGCTTAGCCGTGTGATTGCACGACTCGTGGGGAACAGTGGAGAGTTGGTCCATCACAAAAAGTGATCCATACTAACTCTGATTTTCATTACACCCATGCATTTTTGCACATAGGTCGTTATCTGCACATGTGGCTGCTCTAATTCCAGAGTCAGGGGGTGCTATCTGCACATGCAATTTCATGTGACTCCATCTGCAGGATCAGCAGAGAAGCGTCCAGCTGGGACGAGCTCAACACAGCCCGTACCGGGCTGGCTTCCTTTGGGTTCACTTAGTAGAGCTGCTGGTTATGGAGCATTAGAGTTCCAGTCTGAGTCTCGGCTGTGGCAATGGGCAGGATACATGTACTGCGCGTCCAGGTTAATTGGTTAGGTCTGCTCTAGAATGTGGCAGCCAGCTGGCATACCTATCCCACCCCATATGGAGCATCCCCTAGCGGATTACTCCTGGGGCACCATTAATAACGTTCTGAAAGTGCCCAAGCGTTTCACCATCCCAGCTGGAGGAGAAGTTGCACGGAACCATTGCTCAGCAGCCGAGCAGGGGAGGGCGGCGGGTGAGCCTTTGCAATTGAAGCCAAGAGAAACAGAAAAAGAAAACAAGCCGGTTGTACCTAATTAGACATATAAAAACCACCCCAGCCTTACGGCCGGTCACACACAGACCAAAGTCTTATGATTTGCCAGCCTCCAAGCAGCAAGGCAACCGGACAATGCAGAGTGCAAGCACCAGGCCACAAAAGGAGAGGTGCCCATGTCGAAATCCGTTCTGCAAGGGCTTTTTTCCAAAGATCTGCCAGTGATGGTGCTCTACAGTGGAGCGTGGTGTCTGCATAACAGCATCATTCTATCAAGCTGGTCCTCCCCTAGTTCCAACCTCTCTTGGGCCTTCTGCCACCAATCCAAGAAACTCCAAGCTCAAGACCAGCAATTCCCTCCTCCTTTGTTTATTTCCAGTGATAGACGCTTGCACCTAATGGACTGCCATTCATCTCAACTTATCATTGTTACCTGCATTTAATAGTTTTCTGGACTCTTTAGCCAAGTCCCATACTATCCCTTCGGCTGAGTTATGAGCTGTGGCTAACTGCCCAATGGTTAGAAACACGCTGTAAATCAGAGACACCAAATTACTAATAAAAGTAGGTTCCTACTGTGTGATTCAAAATATGTCAAGTTTCACATAATCGTATATTCATTATGAGCTGCAATCCTCTTTTTATTGGTTTACATAGGCTGGAATTACAAACATATTACAGCAGCATTTCATCACATGCTCTTTCGGTTCTGGTAACCGTTGAAACAAAAACCTTCTTCTGAAGAGGAAAAAGAAAAACAACCACCCCAATACAACAAACTCCGCTAACTCCAAGACTCCACCCTTCTAAGCAGTACAAGGATTAATACTACTTTGTTCTCACCACTCCTACCCTGCCCCCCTCCAACTCTCCTCCAAACAGGGCTTTCCCGTGTCGCATAAAACACATCTATATTTTAAAGTGCGGAGGTTTGGTTTTTATCGTGTCTGCTCAAAGCTTCCCTTTCTGCAGAGGTTGAATAGAGATGTCTGCTTCTTTGAAAGGTGGGTAAAAGATCATTTCAAAGCCTAGCGTGACTATAGGTAGGCGGCGTAGCTCTACCTCCCACGGCGTGACGTGGCTTTTACAAAGGTTACATTTTTGTAACAAGGACGCAGCACACCTGGGTGGTTACACTGGGTACCTGCTGAGCCAGAATCTTCGGCAGCCAATCAGACTCCTCTTTTTATAATGCCCCTTTGATAACAGCTGGCTGTTTTCTGGGGTCTGATCCAAAACCCACTGAAATCAATAGGAGCCATTTCCATCCTTTGACTCAGGCCTCTAGAGCAGTGGCTCTCAACCTTGTTTGGCTCAGGACCTATTTGTAAGTGTTTATGACCTGTCCTGACCCAGTACATAGTCTGGGGGCGGAGGCACTGCAGTGGTTTCAGTCGGATCCTGCCTGGCACCCACCCCACAGTGGTGGCTCCTTCAGATCCTGTGGTGTGGGGCTAGCTAGGTGTGGCTCTCCGCCCTAGGTGTTGCAACACACAAACACACACACATGATAGAGAGAAAAAATTCACTCTAAATATGCCCCATATGAATCTCTACCTTCTATGGATATTATCATAATCTTTTTATTTCTAATCTATTGTGCCCCTTAAGAACAATTATAAATTTAAAGCAAAACTATAGTCAAATTATAATACAGTCGGAGAGGATTTTGTGATCCCTTTCAAGCACTCCCTTTTCCGCCCATCCCCAATGAACAGCTACTCTGAACCAGAAGAATTAAAAAAAATGTCTGAGACACAAAGACTTGCTAATCGACTATATTTCATGATGTTGCAAGGAGAACGGAACAGAACAGGTGTACAGTTCAAATGATTAGTACCTTCCAAAAGCGCCGTATGTGTTTACTATCCTGAGCGAGTTGAATGAGGTGTTCATGACTTGTCTGGAATTAAGAAGGTTGAGAATGACAGGTACACTGAGATAGGCGATCAGGAGTCCAAATGAGACGTTCACAGCTTTGCGGACGTAGCAGCCTGGTTAGAACACACACAGAACCAGAAAGTAAGTGACTTCGCCATCTGAAGTTCCTCATGACCAGTTCAGACCTGCTCCTGAGAAGATGTTTTTCCCCCCCTACAATCCTTTCATGTCACCTGACAGGCAATTTCAGAGGGTTGCTAACAGTTGGTGTCAGCTCCCTTTCAAGCTAAAGTGGACGAATTCTTACACGTAATCAAACAAATGCTTGCTGGTAGGCCATGTAATCTCTCTCCAAAGATCTGCCTTTCTCTAAATAGTCTGAGAAGGGGCTGAAAAGAAAAATGTCTAAAATGTTAGAGTAATAACAGTTTTAGTGTAGGAAAAAACCACAGCTGGCATTTAGACATTGTTCAAACTTACCCTCCTTGTTTTTAAGACTCTCCATGGACTCTCTCTAGCTGATTTTAAACCCTCTCTATTCCCCAACATGGTTCCTAACACCAGTCTTTTCCTTGTCCTTCCTCACCCCTGGTGGAAGAGAGACCACTCCTCCGCAGCTCTTACCACTGGAATTTGCTTTTCTGCATCTTCCTGCCACTGACACAACTCCTCTCTTTGATTCTCATCTCTTCCCTGGCTAGTGCCTCTGTACACTTCTCTTTCCTTTGGCTACCACTTATTATTTCAACTTTAGAATTCATTATTTTACATTGCAGAGCGCTTTGGAACATGGCTTGCATGAAGGAAACTCTGCAAATGAGACTGGTGTGGTACTGCATAAAATGCAGTATATCAGTCTACAGAGAATCTAAAGTTATCACAATCAGACAAATAAGCTAAAGCAGTCTCTTTTTGTGCTCATGATTCTGTTAATTTGATGTGGACAGGCAAAGGAGAAGACTCAAAGAAAATGCACGTAGCTTTCCTCCTATCTCTGCTGGAGTGGGATGGCTATTTAAATCTTTCATGTAGTATGAATAATCGCTTAGTCTGGGAATATTTTTGGAGAATCACTTGATCACTGTTTCTGGTGGGTTATCTAACCCAACCCCCTGCATCACAACAGGGCTGGCTCTGGGATCAGGCAAATCAAGACAAGTTTCTCAGGGAATTCACTGTGTCCTTCAGATGGCCCGAGGCTTCTAGCCCATAAGGAAAAAAAATCAGATACGCACACCACTGACTGCAAGGTTTTATTGTGAATGTCGGTGCTACCCAGGTCACTGTTTGTCTCTGGATGCTGTCTAAATATAGGCCTGATCCTGCCTATCCCTGCGTCTTGGACTCCTCTGCCATTAACTGGGTGAGTGAGGGTTTGCAGGCCCCTTGACAGTCAGCTGATGGGCCACGGGTCATCTCTCTTTGAGTGGCTATAAAGCACCACGGACAGAACAGCACGGTGCACCTCATAACCTTGCCCTCCGAGCTGCACCGATCTGACCTTCACCTGCAGTTACTGAAGCACTTAAGTCATTGAAATCAACGCAAGTTGATGCCTTGAATATCTGGTCTCTTGTAAAAACCTTCACGTGAACAAAAGGGGCATAAAATGCCCCACACTCCATTCTTCTGACTCTTGGGATTAATGTTCCTCTCGGACTTTTGCTACCTGGACCTCCTGCCCAAGGCATCGACTCAGCAATCCATTATTATCCAGCATGTGCATAAGTGCTTCCTGGAACAGGGATGGACTTCAGCTGGGACTGAAACCCCAGTATGGGAGGTTCTTCTAAGAAACCCTTAACTTGTGGTCTGCGGGGACCTGTCAGAGAATGTCATTGGGTAAGGTTGGGAAGTTGAGTCACAAAAGGATCTCTTTCATTCTCAAAATGACACAGATTGGTAAACTGAAGGACCACTTTTTTGTCTCTTCACCACCAGACCAGGAATAGGTTTACTCAGAGTGACTGAAAAATACAACTCAACAGGAGACCTTTAGCATCACTGGATTTACCAGCCCTGCTGGAAAGCTACTTGAAATTGAAATGTCGCAACGAAGGAGATTTCTTCAAGTAAAATACTGAAAATAAATACACAGAAAGTGTAATGAAGTTTAATTAGCATTACTGAAACTAAACACTTCTGTTTAATGAACGGCCTAATCCGAGGTGGATCGAGCTTGCTTCGAAAGAACTACAGGCAGGCATTTTATTTTGCAAACATGTTTTTGTCTTTCCGATGGATGTTTGGAATATGTAAAAACCAGCATCTGTAACTGATGTTGATATTATGTTCAATTTGTTGCTTACACATTGTTTATACAAATACTAGAAACAGTTCTACATCTGTTACCCAGCCCCAGGTAAGTAAATCCCCTGTCTCTCTGTGCTGTCAGTTCTCGTTGGGGATATGATTTTATTTTTTAAATCTTAGCAGTGGACATTAGCCACGTTTCAGCATTCTTGACAGCCCCTCTCCTTCAAATTTGCGAGAGGGGCTTTTATGCCTCCCCCCTTCATATTTTTTTGTTTGGCACCACATTAAATTATAGATTTAATTCCAGAATTGAAACGTTCTGCTTATGTTAGAACAATGACGACTCCTGAATAGTCTAAAGACAACTGGACAGAACTATTACGTCTATCGTGTCAGTGGCAAATGCTGCAAAATTGCAAGTGTGATAAATGTGAAAAACATTGTCCATGTTTAAACATTAAAAAAATATCCCTGAAATTTCAGTCCCATGGACATCAATGGGGGTGTTGATGACCTCAGAGGCAAGTTTTCAGTCTATATATTGCTTACTTTGATACATCTGATGCTTTTCCTCATGCTGAATAGTACCTTAAAATACTCCCACTGAAGTCAATGGAGCAAGGTTCCACCCACCAGGAGCAAAGATAGCAGGATTTTAGCTTTAGAGGCCTATTTTTCTATAAAAAATACAACCTGCACTAACATGATATAAGTACACCCCCTGCCTCTGAGCTAATGGTTCTTTAATGTAAGTAGTAGAGGTTTTAAGATCCAGAGGTCCTTCAGTGTGGATGATCCCACTATGGAATTATCACACAAAGATACTTTCCTTCCCCTGCATACATAAGAATGGCCGTACTTGGTCAGATCAAAGGTCCATTCAGCCCAGTGTCCTGTCTAATGACAGTGGCCAATGCCAGGTGCCCTGGAGTGAGTGAACCTAACAGGTAATGATCAAGTGATCTCTCTCCTGCCATCCATCACCCTCCTTTGACAAACAGAGGCTCGGACACCATTCCTTACCCAACCTGGCTAATAGTCATTAATGGACTTAACCTCCATGAATTTATCCAGTTCTCTTTTAACCCCTGTTATAGTCCTAGACTTTACAACCTCCTCAGGCAAGGAGTTCCACAGGTTGACTGTGCACTGTGTGAAGAAGAACTTCCTTTTATTTGTTTAATAATAATAATAAGACCTAGCTCATGTTAAGTGCTATCCAAAAGGAAGTCAGTATCATTATCCCTATTTTACAGGTGGAGAAACTGAGGCACATAACTGTGACCGGACTTGCCCAAGTTCACCCAGCAGGCCAGTGGCTGAGCTTGGAATAAAAGTGATAAGAGCAGTAGATAGATAAGGTTTTATTCCTCACGGGAATGACCTACCATATCTCAAAGGAAGCCTGTGTCCTGCTGCCTGTTTGGCTTGTATTTTCAACACTTGGTCCTTCACACATCCCTCTTTGGAACTGAACAAGAATCCCAAGCATGTGTCATCAAAACAGGCGATGCTGGGCACTATGGTTAACCAGTTGAGGAAGCTCAGGTTCCCACTGATAATTAAGACCACCTAAATAGGAAAGAAGAAAAGCAGTGGGTAGTTGTGAGTTTAGGCAGGGGAATGCATGGAAAAAGTGTCATCTGGCCAGGTTTCCAAGCCAGTGTGTCCCAGCCTTAGTACAAGAGCATTTGTCTATAGCTTCTTCACTGCAAGGGGGGTTCCTCTTGCATTATTTCTTGGCTCTGGAGGGACCGTGCACTGAGCTGATTTTTACTGGCGACCCAAGTGCACATTGACACTGTCTGGTAGTTGCAATCCTACAGTTACTCTAACCCGCTAACAACACCACAATAAAAAAGTGTGTGTGTTGGGGAACGTTATGTAAAAGGGCTAGGTAGGAGTCTGGCACGTCAGACAGGGAGAAAATGGCTGAGCTTCTTCCATCCACAGTCATGGAGGAGGAGGAGGAACTGAGTGGCTGTGGATGGCACTTCTCGGACACTCGATGTCTGGTGACATGACGGGGCATTTATGCACCCAATTCTCCCGCAACAGCCCCGGCTTTCCGCACAGCTCCAGACACAACCGCCTCAGAGAACGACCATCACTGGTAAGTAATCACTTTTTCTGCGTGGGGTGACCATGCCTAAAGGGTATACTGTAATGCCATACCGAGCATACACCATCATAAAGTATTTGAAACAACAGTGAGCACAGTCCTTAGAAGCTATTTACATGCACCCAATAGCATAGGGGCAGTGACAAGAAAACCCTGGATACCGCGTTATCACAACTCTGCACACATTTCTCTGCTGAACAACCTCGTGTCAGAGATCACCAGAGACGTGGCAAAAAAACCCCCACCACGTTGTAGGCCCAAACATGCTCCCATGGATACTCAAAGTGAGTTCTGCCATTACTTGCAGTGGGAAAAGGGATCTACCGTGCATGGTGGCTTGATTTCCCTACTCATCTGTGTGACTATGCTGCTGTTTGGTCCCATGTTTGATTGTCTATGTGGTTACTTCCTGATTATGCCCATGTATGTGAAACTAAGGTTTCAGAAACCCTAGAGGAAAACGTTGGCACTTCTCATGAAAGAACAGCCCTTAAAGATCTGTGTGCGTTTCTCATGAAAGAACAGCCCTTAAAGACTGTGTGTGTTTTCTAGAAGGTATTTTTTATTTTAGCTTTTATTACCCACTTATGAGGATGTTTTGCATGTGTAAATGCAGAACAGTCCCAAAGTGGGAACATCTGAAAGCTCTTGGAAGAGCATAAATATTTGTATATATTGGGACAAGTTTTTGAGATATAGGACTTTTTTTTCCCTTCTCATTACAATGATATGAAAATCCAAGGGACCGTCTTGTCCCCAGTTCCCCAACCAATCTTAATGAGCATAAAGCAGTCATTTCTTGGGCACAGTCCATTTAGCCGTGGTCATGAATCACATGCCTTCAGAGCTTATGGCTTTATTTTACAACCTTCAAGTTACATGATGTCACTTTTTTGCCATTTTCATGGGTCAGCCACAGAAAAGATGGAGCTACAGCTCTGCTCAGGCTGAATTACAACCCCAAATCCGGAGCCTTTCATTAGAATTCCACACACCACTGAACACACAGGACAATTTCTCCATCATTATTACTGCTACCCACTCGCAAAACAGCCCGGGATGTCACTGGGGTCGCACAACTGTCAACAAAAGCAGAATTTTGCTCTGTTATGCACTACTGAGCAGTGAGCATCATTCTAGTTCAGTCTATTTAGTTTAACAAAGAGAAGGATAGGCGTGACTTAGTTATACTCTGGCAATTGCTTTGTATTTGCCTCAAATTGGTGCTCTCGTTAACAATCACCAGAGACAATAATCATAGCCTCCCCATAAAAGTGAAAGAGTTAAGGGGGCCAGACATTCAGCTTCAGTGTGTGGCACTGTACTGAAGTCAATGATGCCATGCATACAGTAGACTCTCGATTATCCAGAATTGGATTAACCAGGATGTGGATTAACCAGGATGTGAAAAAAAATATGCACAACTCACAGGGCCGGCTCTGGCTTTGCTGCCGCCCCAAGCGCACACACACAAAACCCCCACCAGGGCGCAGGGCAGCCAGTGAACCAACACCCCCTGCCCCCAGTGCAGGATGGCTGGTGAATCAACCCCCACTCCCCATATTTCCTATGGACGGTGATTAGCCAGGATTTTATTAACCAGGATTCACTTTTTCCCTATCACCCTGGATAATCGAGAGTCTAATGTATTTATACCAGCTGGAGATTTGGCCCGTTAGCCTTTAAAGGGCATTGCAATGCAATCCAGACTCTAACCCTATTGGAAGATGCCATGAAGTGCCCTACTTCACTCTCCTACATAGAACAACGTGGTTCTTCGCCCACAGCGGTGAAAATATTTAATGGTTCCATGTTCTTGGACAGGTATCAGTCACTGCCTATCCAGCCTTGCTGACACGAACTCGCACCAGACACAGAGTTGACCGTACAATCTTGCTCAAATGCCAGCATAAAAACATGATAAATGGAGCCAATCACAACACAGTCGGCATTGAGACACATCTGGGTTTTCATGGGTCCGATTGCCTGGCTGCCCAGCCGGTCCTTCAAAACTGAAAATGTTATAAATGATGGAGCATGTTGGCATGAAACAATTTCTAGGACTGATGATGCCTGTTGAGAATGGTTTGAGTTTTGAGACTGATTTGGATTCTTGTCCCGTTAGTCATGCTCTTTAGGATTTAACCCTAGTTATGCTCATTAACTAGCTGTTCCTTGGTTACCACAAAAAAACAACAACCCCACAGCCCCACCATCTTACCCATAACAAATAAAGGTTATAAAGTTGACTTAGTGGATTGAAAAATAATGCCCACGATGTAATAAAGTTCCTGGTTTTCCAGACTTGAAATCAGCTAATGAGAATTTCCCCCACCTCCCGAGCTGGCTTGAAAGTTATAACTTTGATTGGGAGTGTTATTTTGAAGCACATTTCTCTATTCATGCAGCCATGTTTTATCTTCCTGTGAACTGTTTACTTGCCATTGTAGATTAAGATTTGCATGGGGGTCAGAGCATGCTTTCTAGAGACTGGAAGTCCAAGGTTGCAGCTCATCACCAGCCCGTCTCTAGGCAGTGGAATATCTAAGGGTCTGTCTGCCCAGGCACACCGAAGAGTTTGTATCCGGGACAGAAAGCAGATCTTCTGAATACCAATCCAGCATCTTCACCATATGATCATCTCAGTTGGAATTATCTAAATATCCTGTTACCAGTTCCCTGATTTTCCCTATACAGTATCCTCAGGTGTGCTCATCCAATTTGGCTTATTTTTCTTTCCTAGACAATTGAAACATTAATAAAACACAGATTACTGGTCTGAGGCCTTTCAGCTGATGTTCTATTAAACATTTTTTACTTTACTCATTAAAAAAAAACCAAAGTCATATCATTTATTTGTCTCTGACATTGGCATAGTTTTGCTAAGTCCATATTTGCAAGTTGCGATGTTTGAAAATGTCGACGGGACATTTAAGCAGCAGTGCGCCAGAAACCTAAAGGGGTGAGCCAGGCCCAATTCCAGCACATATCAAAAGTCTTAACTGCATTTTGGTAAATAAAATTACTCTCTTAGCTCATGTTGGATAATTACTCAGGATTATTTAAAAAAACACCACTTGGTTCTGAGTAAGTTCCTGGGATGTAACATGTAGTATTCAAAACAGCAAATATGTACGCAGTTCCCACTCTGATCCATGTGTGGTTTAGCCTTAAATTCAATGCATATTAATCAGCCTGTATTCATTATTGTATTTCTCACCTAGGTGCTTTGTTAGGAAACCATGTTCTTGTTTTTTATTTGATTTTCCTTGCACTATTGCGGTAATATTAAGAAAGTAATTCTCCGGTTTGCCAGTTTGACACAGGATCACTTTACAGCTTTATAAGTGACAACTGGGTGGTCTGTTACATTTTTTTTTTCTTCAGTAGTGATTCACCTCTCTTTATTGCTTGGAAGTCAGAAGCAAAAATATCTTATTTCCACCAGCCCTCAAAAATCAGGGGATTCAAAAATAATAGACGTTTGCCATTTTTTGGTCTGTGGGTGGAATTATGAACCTGACAAATTTTTAACTTGAGTTACTCAAATTGAATCTTGCGGATCACAATTGGGTATTTGATTAATATAAAGGCATCAATGAACAAATTCAATAAATGGCTAACATTATACCCTTCCCAGGGGGCACAAATACCATTTAATCCCGAGGTTGGCCAAAAAACAACAACTTCTACTTGGAAGTCAATTAAGTGATCAGTGAAACTGTCATTTCTTCAACCTCTATGACGTGTGGCTGTCCTAACGACTGGCTTCATGGCCACTTCTGGAAAGAGGTTATGTTATGTGGCAGATATGTCTGGCCAACGCTAAGACTGAAGCTTTGTCAGCTGAGTAGCAACTGTCTTCTGCAGTTCTCATCATGTAAGCCCAGGATACCTTGGGGTTAGTGGATCCTCTTGATTCAGACCAGTATTTGCTTTGGCTGCCGGAGCACATTTATCTAATCCTCCCCTTTCTCCACACAACTTCCTAATTCGTCATATTTTACTTTCGCCTCCCAAAGAAAGAAAAAGCTCTGGAGGGAAGCTTCCATCTGTCCTCCAGAGAGCACCAGCGTATCAACCAACCTAATTCATCTCACAGCTGGAAGAGCAAATATCTTCAATAACCTAATGGGACAGAGCATCCCACTCGACTGCAGGGGATCTGGCTTCTAGTCTTGGCTCACCACTAGGCTGCTGGTTGACCTTGAGCGAGTTACTTTCCTGATCCGAGCCTGAGTTTCCTCATCTGTAAAATGGGTATAATGGCACTGGCCTCCTGTGAAAAGCTGTTTGGGGTCTCTGGATGAAAAGCACTATTCAGATGTTATTCTACCTATGTGAAGATGGAACAATTGTCCCTTTGCCATCAGACATTACACTATTTTAAAGGCTTATACATACTATGCACTACAATCAAAAACAGTATGTTGCTTCCTCTTCTTACCTACTTACGTACTGTGCCATCTTTAGCCTGGTGCTTGACTTGTCCACCTCTCTTTTGCTGGACAATATTGAAATGCACAATTATAACAAACAGATGGTACCAACCCCCGTGGTGATTTTTTTTTTTTATTAAAGCACAGTATTAATCATGGTAATTGGGTAGGAACTTTAAGGTTATAAAACTACAGCATGTCTAATGAGCAAGCTCCTTATAGGAGGAACTGAGGTTTTTAATCTAATAATGTCAGTTTTATGGATTATGACTGGAGTTTTATGAAGTGTGATATGAAATACTGTGGATTCATGGCTCTCGCTGGATTAATTTGGAAAAGTAGTTTTCCTGATTCTAGGCCCAAAAACAATTATTCCTTATATTTCTGTCCCCTGCACTGTTCCCAAACCCCCCTGTCAGAAAATGGGCACCTACCCCTATAACTCTTTTACAGGTTACACTTCTTTGTTTGACTGTTTATTTATTTATTTAGTTAGTTTAAATCAGGGATTGTTGTAAACATACAGTAGGGACTAGAAGCTCATATTCTCTGTAACAGACTGTATATTTGTCCAGCAGGAACAGCACCAATAGCTTGTAAACAGTTAAACACAGTCTAGGGAAGTCTGTGAATTTGCAGGCTACACCAGATCACATGGATGTGGTCACTAGTTAGTACTGAAGTGCATATTAGTCACATTGTATCTATATATCTATATAATTTATATATACACACACATATACATATATATAGTACCTTACACATGTCTAGTAGCCAGGTCACTAGGGGCAGGTATCAATTTTTAAAGAGACTGGGCACAAATTATGTTTACCTTGGGGAAAAAATCCAAACAAACTCCTTTCTTGCATGACATACATGATAAACTCCTGCTCACTTTCCTCCAGCAAAGCACCTGCAAACAAAGACAGTGTCTCATCTATGCATTGGCAGAACAATACAAGCTAGCTCTTCTATAGCACTTTTCATCCATGGGCCTCTATATGTCACAGATCAATGCGATCAAGCCAGGAAAGTAAAGTTCCTCCCTTTGGATGATCCTGGCTCTAGCTATTGAGAACTTGAGGATGGTTCCTCAGCTGACTTTAAATGTCACAGTGGGGAAGGAAGCAGATTGCTTACAAGGCTTTATAGATCAATGCCAAACCACTGCACACAGGAGCCAGGAGGTAACCAATGTAATCATTTGAGAATTGGCACACTGCACTCCCTGCAGCTATCCCAGGCGAACATCTGCATCCTGTTTCAGCTGAAACTTCTGAATGGTATCTCTTAGTAGCCCAACTCCTTGGCTTTTTACGACGTCGATAACTCAGTGCCAGGTTCCCGTGGTCACAAGGGATGTGTTACGCAGATGCAAAAAGGCAGTTGTTGGCCACCAGGTTGCTCTTGGTGATCCGGGAGCCAGCGGGAGTTCACAGATGATGCCATACAGGACATCTCTTGGAGAAGAGGCAGGTGAATTCTCCTCGTACTGGGTGAAGGGAGGAGAACGAGAGAGCAGTCCTCAATCTCCCCAACCTCATGATGCTTCTCCATCCTACCACCATCAGCTCTAGCTTGTCCGCGTGGAGCTCCGGCCACCTCATTCTCTTTTGAGTCCAAATCTCTGCTCGTTGTGGGGAAATCAAACACAGCGCACCAGCTGGGTTTGATGAAGAAGATGGCAGGTGAAATCCTGACTCCATCCATGGTAAAGCTTCCATTGGCTTCATTAGGGGCAGGATGTTATGCGGAAAGCCATGTGTGACCTGTGTCTTTATGGCACCAGGATTGTTCCCCTATTTCCCTCTGCCCTCCAATTCACATGGAGTGTGAGGGGGGGCTGAAGGGAGAGGGGCTCGCCGGTGGGGAATGAGAAAGGGAACTTTGTAGAGCCCCAACTGGAGAGCTGTTAGGATGGATGAGCAGCTGCCCAGTCAGGACAACTGGTCTTTCTCCAGCACTAGCAAAATAACCACCTGCGTGACCAGGCCAAACCCAGAGTACAAGCGACTCAGGGAAAACAGGGAGCAAAGCTGTTTCACTAACAACCACCATTCTGTTTCTCTTCTATGCCTACCTCTATGCACAGAGTGCTCTTCATGGGTTGGTCAGCAAAGCCGCGACTCTTTCCTCTTTTAAAGTCCTCCTGGAGACCCACTACGTCTGTGACACCCACAAGAAACTGTCTGACGCAAATGTTCTACATGTTCAGTCTATTTTATCTCAGGGGAAAAAAACCTCCCGTGATCCACCCTGGGTTACCCTAGCCATTGCTGAAGCACTGCCGTGTCTTACTGGCTTACCGAGGTTATTATTCTTTTCTTCCCGTCCCCGGTACCTTCTCACCTTCTCATTGCATCGGGTCTGAGATTTGTTTGCCAGGTCCTCGGGGCAGGGATCATACATTTTATCGGCATTGAGAACTGCCTAGTGGTCTTCTGTTTGTAGTTAAAATAACAACAGCAATAAGTGTAGAGGCCTTTGCCCAAGAAAAATTGGGAGGGGATAGTTCGAGGCAGATTTCGGCTTCCCCAACTTTCATCTTTCGCATTTTCTTGGGTTAAATAGTTAACTTCCCTCCTTTGAAATCCCCAGCCCCTCCTCCAAAGAATCCCCTCTCACTGCGACAATCTGAAATTCATAACATCGTGAGTCGGCCCTTCCTGCAAAAAGATAGGAAGGACAAGCCTTGAAAGCCAAATTTGATTTTAATGTGCCTCCAGTTACTTGCGTACCATGAAAACATAGCCTCCCACAAAGAAAAACAGGCTATGATTCCCCCATCTGGTTTCAGTTTGAAAAATACTTATATATGTAGTTTTTCCCCAAAAGTTATTGTAGGCACAGTCAAGAAATTCCCATTAAATGACAACAGCGAGAACATTTCATTTTCCCCTATTATTCGTTTAATCTCTTGTTCACTTTTTGACTCTCTATCTTCATGAGGAGTTAATCTGTTTTGCAAAACTATTTAGTGCACAGTAACACATAGGAAAATAATTACCTCCCTCCGCTCATTCTGTTTTATGCCGCAGATAAGCATGTTTTGTGAATCCCAAAGAAATTCAGAAAGCTATCAGAACTGCCAGGAGGAAAAAAGGGCCAAATCAGTCACCCAGATAAGGTCTGAAAGAGGGATGCTGGCTCGACTCCAACCTACATTCTTGCATGCAATGAGTTTGGTGATCTCAGCTTCATCGCCAACACAAAAGCCATTCACATCAGTTTTACACAATCTGCTTTTGCTGTCACAGCTCAGAAAAGCCCCCACAAGCCAGAGAAAGGCTTTGTCCAGAGACTCCCCTCAGAGTGAGGGTTAACACCATGCTGCAGATTTATGGGTGTACTCAGAAGTATTTTAGCAGTGGTACATGTCTCTCACACATTCATGGGGCATGAGAAATGCATCTGAATGGCCTTCCCTCCCTAAGAAACAAGACCCCAAGAAACAATTTTAAAATTCTGTGCTCCAATGTCTGATTAGAATAGCATTTGTTTATTTGCTCTCTCTGAAGAATTTATCAAACTCTTCTTTTCCCCATTCCCCCTCCTCCAGTTATGAGTATACAACAGAATACAGTGTACAACAGCAAGGGTTTGAAGCAGGGCACCTGGGTTCTCTTCCCAGCTCTCAGGGTATGTCTACACTGCAATTAGACCCCTGCAGCTGGCCTGTGCCAGCACTGGGCAGGGGCAGGTCGACCTAAGATACGTAACTTCAGCTACGCAAATAGCGTAGCTGAAGTCGATGCATCTTAGGCCGACTTACTTGGCTGCCCTCACGGCAGCAAGTTGACTGCGGTCGCTCCCGTCAACTCCACTTCCGCTTCTCCCGGAGGCAGAGTTCCGAAGTCGACAGGGAGAGCACTCGGGGATCGATTTATCATGTCTATACTAGATGCGATAAATCAACCCCTGATAAATTGATCACTACCTGCTGATCTGGCGTGTAGTGTAGATGTACCCTTGGGCTTGCGGGACCTGGGCTAAGGGGCTGTTTAATTGTGATGAAGATGTTCGGGCTCACCTCTCTCAGTTAACCAGATTTCCAAAATGGACACAATGGCACTCACCTAGCTCACACGAGTGTCATGATATGGTGATACCACAAATACTCAGTAATAATAAAAGTGCTGCAGTATAAGCTGCACAATTGACTCCTTTACCTAGTGGTCTGTATAGCCAAGAACTAGCGAAAAGTAGTTTCCAACAGTTTTCTAACAAAGAGAACTTACCTCACTCATCCTGTAACGTAGGATGAGTTCAATACTAACGGAGTTAAAGCTGGTCTCTCTGCCTTTGTTCATAACGTGCAGCAAGAATTTACAAGGCGTATTTTTATTTCAGGAAATTTTATACATTTAACTCAATTACCAAAGTATTGTATGTGAATGTGGGATCGGTTGCTCGCTTTGGGTCTGAAATACAAGCCGCCTCCCACACTGCCCTTTGCCTTGCAGAAGGAAGACATGTCTTCAAATTACTGGCTTTGACACGTTTATTCTGCATTGTTATGCAACTACCTCGTGGTGTTGCCTGATTCATTGACTCTTTTGCTAGAAGCTAGTGTTCCAAGTTAATATATTTCAGGAGAAATAGCTGCAGATGGACTTTTTTTAAGTGTTGGAACAATACAAAATGAATGAATGATTTTACAGAAAGATGGAATTTATCGCTACTCTGCCTTAGTTTATCAACAACGTTCCAGCCTTGATGGTAAAGTTACTTTCTACAGAGGAAGCCGTCACAAAGATATTTAATGGCAAAGATTTGCATTTGCAGACACTTGGTGTAACTTCTGAGACATTGTTATTTATTTATTTGGCCAATGACCACAGGCTGCTTCCCTGGACCAGCAAGTCCCAATGGGTGTTTCTGCAGCATCTGAAACTGTGAGCTCATCAGCTCTCTGAAAGGACAGCCCTGTTTCTGACTCCTTCACTCACGTGGAACAGTAACGCATTCCTGGGATTGGGCCTGCTTGGTTTTTGGATGGGAGGTTCCTCTGGGGATGCACCCAGAGCGCTGCAGAAAGTGAGAATGGCAATGTAGTCAGCGACATTCTCCTCTTGGAGAGTCGCTTTCTGATCTCACACTACCGGTGCATGTCAGGAACAACTCCAGCTCTTAGAAAAGTAGCCCTTCGGTGGTTGTTTTAGCGGAGAGATTTTAACTCAGAAGGCTGTAGCTGCTAGCAGATGAGTCAACGGATCAGCAAGAGGCATTCTGCTTAACCAAGCTGTAAAGAAGAATAACTGTGTGGAAGCCAGCAACTTCAAGACATCGCCTTAAGTCAGCTAGGAGCAGGGCAGAAGGAGGTGGCAGCATTTCAGACTCAACGCAAGTTACTCTTGATTTGTGCCAGCATGAGATCAGAATCTGGCCCCGAGTCAGTACTGAAAAAATGCTTTAGTATGTAATTAAGGGGCCCTGTGTGGTCTTTGACATGAGATGTAAAATCAAGGCCCTGATTACTTATGGTCATAAAAGATATCATGGAATTTTTTGCAACAGTAGATAGGGTGGGAGTTAGCTGCACCCACCAGGCCAAACTTCAATTCAGGTAATTGCATTTGATGCACCTAAATTCTCCATGCAGTTTCAATGGTTATGATACCCTTCACATCCTCTTCCCCCAAAACGCCGTATAGCATTGAGGCTTGTTGTCGGACAGCTGCTACATTCCACCCTATTGATCGGTGCATTTCAGTGGAGGATGAAATAAGTTTCGTACATCTAATTTGCAAAGTGCTTTGGGATCCATCTAACTAAAAAGTGCAATATAAAAATCAGATGATTACTGTTCTAAACACTCCAGACTTTCTTAATTGAGCACAATGCACAGTTTACGACCTCGTATTAAGAGATACCCAGAGGCTGGGTTCACAAGCAGGAGCGAGTGTTTATTGATTAAATGAGCAAATCGGAATGATATTTCATTTTTTCCACTTCTATTGGCAATCCAAGATTTTCACTAACCAGCCCAGTCCTGATCATTAGAACAAAGCTTTTAAAGCCAACGGAGAGGTAACGTTGAGTTCTGAAAAAGTAAAGATCTGGAGAATCATCTTTTTGAGTTAAAATCCAGGACAAATGCTCTGTTTCACTGGCATCTCCAGATGGGTTAGGCTGGGCAGAGACCCACCATACAGTCTGGGGGGAGCACAACCGAGGCAGAATTCCCTATAATAGAGCTGTTCAGAAAATTTTAGATGAAACATTTTTTCATCAGAATTTTCTGATTGGTTGAAATGGAAATGTCAATTCACTCTGCCGGGCATGTTTCAAAACCTGTGTGGTCTCCTGCCAGCTCATCGGCCCGGTTCCCAGCAGCCTGCTTGGAGCGCTGATGGGGAGCTGAGAGCTTGGAAGTCTTTGCTCCCAGTTCCCCAGGAGTCCAGGCACCCGGGCTTTCCAGGGTCTCTGGCAACGTACCATGACAAGAACCACTGCAACGTAATTTCCAGGCGTAAATCCTGAAGAACAATTTTCCAACCAAGAGACCTTAACGTAAAGTTACCTCCTCACTCATGCTTTGATGTAGGATGAGTTCAATGCCCCTTACCTAGGACTCCCAGTAGTGTTGGGCAAAGAACTGTAAGTTCATTTTGTGTAGAATTTCAACATTTCTGGTTTTCCATCCAAACTGGAACGAAACCATCTGAAAACCCTCCGCGAAATGGAATGACTGCTCTCTGCCCAGCTCCACCTAGGAGTCTTTCTTCCTGGTCAGAACAGCTGGAATCGAATCACAGCAGAGATTGCTTCTGAAACAGGCCCTACCACGAGTCAAGTCCTCCAGTGAAGGCTCAAGGCTACATTTCCACTCATGGTCTCCCGAAGGAGCTGGGAATACATGTAGGCTCACGCAGACTTAAAAAAGCCAAGATTTCCGCAGATAAAGCAGAACTGTAGTTTCTGTCATCTGGGAGGATGGCGCAGGTCCAAGCAGAAGCAAGCGAGAAACAAAGTGAATTGACATTTCCATCTCGTTTCTATTAGACGGAATTACACAATTGGGTGTAATTGAAAGAATCGGCTCACAGTGGGCATTAAACCAAAAGCTCAATTTCCTCTCTCCGCCAGATAAGAAAGAGAAATCCATTTAGGTTGGAGATGTGGACAGGGCGAAGTGACTCATGCTACTGCTGCGCTAGCTCTGATAAAGAGCACAATTGAATTTCCCTTGCCACTGGCTTCTTAATCTTAATGCAACCAGCTCTTGTTTTACTGCCTTTCCCTGTAATGCACTATGTTGGCATTAGGAATTACGGAGATGTAAATTAAATCACTCTTTACAGAAACGAGTATCCAAAAGGTTTTGCTGACCTGTTTGTCCTTTCCTTACCATTCTCTGTTTGCCTCCATCTCTGACTTCGAACCATTTTGTCAAGGAGTGGAAGGAACAAAAGAATAATGAAAAAGGATGGAGTCCCAACTTCTAACTTCTTTAGACCATATTTACTGGACTGTTGGATTGTTTATTTATTTCAACCGAATTGATTTGTCCATCCCTGGTACTGAATTTGTCAAATATTACAACAACAAGCATATCAGCAGCAGCTTCTTACTGTGGCTTATTTAAACGTTCACCCACTCCCTCCTGATTGTGCTAATAAACTATGTGAAGAGGACTAACCCCATCTGTGATACCAACCTCATTTCTAGCCACGAGTAGACTTACTTATCATTTAGGGAGAGAAAGAGGTAACTGTGCTGTCCCCCAGCCCCTTCAGCTGGATAGCAGGCCACATTCTGCTCTCAGTTACACCGGTATAAATTCGGAGTGACTCCACTGGAGTCAAGGGAGCTGCTCTAGATTTTCAGTGGTGTGAATCCAGGATCTAGCTCCAATAGATCAGCAATATTTCTAGTTGGTGATACTGCATATGTTGATCAACTGTATCGTCAATTGCGTGACCACATTTTGGTTCATCATGAAATATATTCAAGAGACCAAATAAGCAACGTCAGTTAGGTTTATTGCTTTAAGTCAACAATAATATGGTACAGGAAAATGGTTCTATATTATACTGTTCTCCGGGAAGGGATCTCGTGCAGCTTGTTACATTCATCTTACGCAGAAGGTGTGCTCCCAAAGTTACACATTTCAGCTGGTATTATTTATATGATCATTTTACAAGTTACACATCTCTTTGTGTGTCACTAAAAGCCAACGCATCAGTTTGTCCCAATTCTCTCACTTCTTTGACTTGCCTGGAATATGAAGACACATTACTAGAATCCATAGGAAGCCATCTGAGTGCTGCTCAAATTTTAACCAAAAATATTTCCTCATGGATACTCACAGTACCTGTGATGTCTTTGTACGGGTCTAGCATGACAGGGTATTAGTCTATGACCGGGGGTCCTAGAGACCTCTTCAATACAAAAGAATCATCATAATAATGGTATGAGGACTGTCCATCACTTGCACACACCCACAAACATGTGATAGAGAGGAGGGGAAAGCAGACAAGATCAATGACCCAGATCAGAACACAGGCCATATTCTAATCCAGAAGGATACCATGTTTCACCTAAATATCAAGTCTTAGCAGCTGTTTTCAGGAAAAGCCAGTCTGGGGTGTAAGGGTTTGAAAGGGGCAGTATCATGTGGCTTAGTCCCAAAAAACCAAGGAAATGGGAAGGGGGGATGAACAAACGTATGGTTCTGTTTTGTTTATCTGAAGATTCCCCTGTTCTGTTCAACATATTCATAAATGATCTGGAAAAAGGGACAGGCAGTGAGGTAGCAAAATTTGCAGACGATACAAAATTACTCAAGATAGTTAAGTGTAAAGCAGATTGCAAAGGTTTATAAAGGGATCTCACAAAATTGGTTGCCTGGGCAACAAAATGGCAGATGAAATTCAATATTGATGAATGCAAAGGAATGCATATTGGAAAACATAATCCCAACTATACATACCAAATAGTTAGCTGCTAACACTCAAGAAAGAGATCTTGGAGTCACTGTGAATAGTTGTTCAATATTGGGAATGATTAGGAAAGGGAAAGATAATAAGACAGTAAATGTCATAATGACACTATAGAAGTCCATGCTATGCCCACAACTGGAACACTGCATGGAGTTCTGGTCGTCCCATCTCAAAAAAGATACATTAGAAATACAAAAAGTACAGAGAAAGGCAACAAAAATGATTAATGGTATGGAACAGCTTCCATATGAGGAGAGATTATAGAGACTGGGACTGTTCGTCTTGGAAAACAAACGACCAACGGGGCATATGATAGAGGTCTATAAAATAATGAATGGTGTGGAGAAAGTGAATGATGAAGTGTTATCTACTCCATGTAACACAAGAACCAGGGGTTACCCAATTAAATTAATAGGCAGCAGGTTTAAAACAAACAAAAGGAAGTACTTCATCATACAACACACAGTCAACCTGTGGAACTCATTGCTGGGTGATGTTATGAAGGCCAAAACTATAACTGGGTAAAAAAAAAAAGAATGAGGTAAGTGCATGGAGGACAGGTCCATCAATGGCTATTAGCCAAGATGGTCAGCGATGTGACCTCAAGTTCTGGGTGTCCCTAAGCCTCTGACTGTCAGATGCTGGGACTGAATAACGGGATGGATCACTTGAAAATTGCCCTGTTCTGTTCATTCATTGTGAAACATCTGGCATTGGCCACGGTTGGAAGATGGGGTACTAGGCTAGAGGGACCATTGGTCTTACCCAGTATGGCCACTCTTATGTTCTTCCATTCAAACTAGTACCTAATTTGAACCAGACATGTAGAAAACAGCATTGCATCGGAGGAAAAAAAAATAAAGGCAAATGTAATAATCTCTTCTGCAAACCTTTACTTAGGGTGGGAGGCATGAGCAAGTACATGTCTAGTCAAACTGTCCGTGAGTATTCTGTTACAGATTTTTATTTCTCCTCTCTGCTATGGTCTGCTGCATATTCAGATATTAAGACATCATAAGAAAAATTCCAGAGCTGCAATTAATCACGGACTGTCAGAGTTTTCCATAAGGTGCAAATTTAGAGTTATAAAACTGTCAAAACATAAAAAGTTACATGGGCAGCTTGCACCGCTGACTAGATGAGATTCTGGAGGCACAGAGACAAATGCTTGTGGCCGAGTTGGCCTGCGGAACCTTTGGAGGAGCACGGGCATAGATTGCAAACAAAAAACAGAGGCTGTGTGAAGGAAAAAGGGGTATAAGCTCTTTTGGGCCGGAAAAAACAGTTTTGTACAGTGATCGGCTATCGCTTGGTCTACGGTATTAATGCAATCTGCATGCTGAGAGTGGGTTATCACAGCAAAATGCCTTGGGGTAGATTTTTGCTTGTAAGCCAGGGCTCGATGTGGAGAAAAAGGCATCCGGAGCCTGATCCAAAGCTCAGTGAAATCAATGGGAAGATATCTTGGATGGGCAATGAAGCAGGCTCCTGGCACATATTAAATAGGGAAGGAATTTGGATGGTGTCAGGCTGCGGTAAGCAGTGGGTAGCGGGATGCCACATGTACCTTAACAAGACCATGTTCCATATATTCCCATTCTGAGTGGAGTCTATTTCCATATTGTTAAGACAGTTCAAGTAATTTACCAGGAGGTGGTAGTCAATTCTTTTTGTAAATCTACCTTGCTCAAAAATACAGTCAAAAGTGCTTTATCGCAATGGCAAAGACGTGGCTCTTCGGCAAAACTCAGCACTTGGGGATAGAGAATCCATCATTGGCCATGTTACTAACACAGTAGTCTTGCCCCAAAAGTACAAGCATGTCTAGTAAAGCAATACCCACAGACCAAAAGTTAAGACTAATAAAAGCACAATGGGCGTTTTCCATTGACTTCAGAAGGCTGGGATGTCATCCCAAATCTCTAGGCTAAATCTGGAGCAGAGATCACTTGACTTTCATAAATCGTGTTTGGTTTTACCCACGTGCTGGTCAAACTGAAAACGTCACTTCATCTACTGTGCCCATTTGATTTCAAGCTTTAACTTTTTGTCTCATAACATTTGCTTATGGAAAATTTTCCCTCTGGAAAAGGATTTCTCTCTCCACTAGAAGTGGAGCTGTGTGCATAATTGATTGTTTGGTTTGCTGGCAGTTCTGAAAAATTGGAAAACCCCGCAACATTTTGGGTCAATCCAAAAACATTACAAAAAATATTTTTAGTGATTTGAAAAGTTAAAAACCTTCATTTTTTCCACTTTTTTAACCATTTCAATTTTTTAAAAATTGAAGTAAATTTTGAAACCAAAAAGTCATTTTGAACCGAAAAATTAAAATGTTTCATTTAGAAACCGTCAAAATGAATTTTTTATTTATTTCAGAATTTCCTCCCCTCCCCGACTGATTTTTGGCAAAATCGTGATTTATTTATTTTTAGTGAAATCAACACAATTTCACAAAATTTTTCAGCCAGCCGCAATCTGCATTTTTCAGCCAAACATTTTGTCCAGCTTTGAATAGAAACAACTTGTTTGAGTTCTGTCCCACTGAGTGACAATCTAATATGTGCTGTAAGGACAGCGGAGCCAGTGTGTACCGGTAGCACTTAAGGCCAACTAAGAATGGGGTACCATTGTGGTAGGAACTACAGAAACATATGACAGTATATTTCCTTAGAGGTTTTTAAGGTCAGGCTTGACAAAGCCCTGGCTGGGATGATTTAGTTGGGAATTGGTCCCGCTTTGAGCAGTGGGCTGGACTAGATAACCTCCTGAGGCCCCTTACAACCCTGATAGTCTATGATTCTATGAAACAGCCTCTGCCTCGAAAGCTTACAATCTAAGTCGACGAGGCAGATGCAGGGCAGGGGAAAGGTCAGAACAGACATGCAGAGTGAACAACTGAGAGCTGCCCATGTCCTGGCGGTTCTCCAATTTGGGGCGGAGGTGTTCTGCTATTGCTGTCCTTTCGGCGGCATTATGGTAGGAGGGCATTAGCTAGATGGGAAGACAAAGAAAGGGAGGGGGCTGGAAACCCTGAGGGAAGGCTGAAACAATACAGCAAATCAGCACAAGGGAGAGAAGGAGAATGGCCACAGCAAAATCTGCAGACAGCAGTCTGATGATGTCAGACCCAGCAGACCCTGCCTGAACTGTTTTCTGCTGCTGCTCCTGCTGGCTTCAGTCCATGAGTTGGAGGAGGAGGGACGCCCCCTGGAAACACATGCTCTCATTGAATTTAGCTTCTTTTGGGGAATAACCATAAGAAGATCTCTATTTCCTCTCATTTATTTGTTACTCAAAAATATCTTTAAACATTTTTTGCTCTATGGCTTCCTCATGAGTATTTGACATTTAAGCTGTAGTGCACAGCTGCGCTTGGTCAGAGGTCACATGGAACTGTTTCTGTTCCCCGATTAGATAAATGCTTAAATATTTTGGGCAAAACCCCTCACGCTTGCAAATCTTAGAGTTACTTTCCCCCAGCAGTCATCCATGCAACTCTGAAATTCACTTTTTCCCAACTATTTTGCTAGTAGAACTTGTTGAATCTAAGAGTTGCAGAAAATGATAGTCAACGGGTGAAAATGCATCAGAAACTATACTGGGGGGATTTTTGGCAACATTTGGCCAATTCTTGCTCAAATCTGAGACAAGCTGTGATGGTATCTACATTAGAGTTTGGGCAGAATATGCTGCTTGTGATAAAGTGAGGCGTGGAGAACCCGTGTCTCCCCATACTGAGGGGGGGGACACAATATAAAGGGGAAGACATATCACTGCCCCCACGTGCCTCTCTGCCCAGCGATCTCCCTAAATCGTGCCCAGCCCAGGGCCGTCGCGCTCTCCACACCTGACTAGAGTTTGGGGAGGGCCTCTGAGCCGGCATGTTCGGCCACTCGCCCTGGCAGCAGGGCCCGGGCGGGGAGCGGGAGGGAGCTGCTTCTCATACAGCTGAAGCCATCCGCTTGCCCCTGTGCAGCGCGGCGGCTGCCTCAGAGCCTGGCTGTAAAGATGGCGGCCTGCCTGCCCCCTCCCCGCTGGGCCCGGGTGCATGGGACAGGGGCCAAGCGAGCCAGAACCATGCCGGGGTGGAGGGAGGCCTCCAGCTGTCTTGACCCCTGTCCCGGGCAGTCAGGCTCGGAGCACAGGGGGGTGGGGCGGGCTGGCACACTGCACAAAGCAGCGACTCAGAGCAGCTGGCGTGAGAACCGGCTGGTCTTGCCCCTTCCACTCCCCACCCAGGCCATGGGGCAAGTGTGCTGGGGGGGGAGGGGGAGGAGGTGGTTTTGAGAGAAGGATGGAGCCCCTCCCCTCACAGTTCAAGAAGAAATCTGAGGGGGGGGGCACTTGACCCCACATTCTCCCCCTAGGTGTCGCTGATGCTAGAAAGGCTATATGAACACTTTTAATCAGAAAGGGGCCTGAGTCTGTCTGAGCTGCGAAATTGGGATCTGGCTTATGAAGCCCTTCCAAAGTGATTCAGAGCCAACCGTTTGGTTTGACCAATTGTAGAAACAGCCGTTGGCTGCAAAAGCTGGATCTGGCGCCCTTGACTTGACTAGTATTTTGATCCTTGGTTGTGGTTCAAACCCATCTTTTCTTTTAAGTTAACAATACAGGGCACAACCACATCCACAGGCATGGGGAAAATATAGGGAAAAGTAAATGTCTCATCTGATCAGCTTGACACATTGGTGGAAAATACTGGCAGCTTCTGTGATTTATATCTTTCTGCAGCTACTTTCAGTGCCTCATTAAAGGACACAATTTTAAGTACGCTAAGCAACATCTGCAGTAAAATATTTAACTTGGGTTGCCTACTCAGTGTCACTGGAAGCCAAGGCTGGGTGGATTTCAAAATCTGGGATGACCTGGATTTTTCCACCCGACCGATCGCTTGTAGCACGTTCTGAAGCTAATACATATACCAGCTCGGATTTGGTATTATTAGTCAGTGGGGTTTTGCAAGCTTTGCTGAAATAGAAATCAGTTGTGGTGCGAAAATGTATCAAGGGAAAAAAAAACATCTGATGCCTTATTAGAGCTGGTTGCAATTTGATTTTAATAAAGAAAATCTGCAAAAAGCCACAGGGGCAAAAAATAGTGAATGCAAATTTTGAACAGAAATTACATATTTTATAAATTCTACAAAAGGTGAAGCCTATTTACTGTCCAGATTGCACAGACATAGATGCCCATAAGGGTGTCTTTGGAAAGTACATAATATAACCCGACACTGAACCTTCACGTAAGGCTACATTGCTAAGGGTGAAAGCGTGCTGTTGGGGGCACAGAGAAGGTGGGGCTCCCTGGGGTGGGAGGAGATGCAGGATTAGTGTACCTCACATAGGGGATGTGCAGGGCCCGAGTGCTGCAAAGCTCAGCTCCATAGGTGCTCCCTGTACTCAAGACTCTCCGGACAGTTTGAGAGCTCAGGGCAGATCAGGGGTACGGGTATGATTAGATGGAGCCCCAGGCAATATGGCCAAGCCAACAGAGCACTAAACCAGGATTCGGGAGGCCAGTTTCTGTCCTGACCTGCTGGGTGACCTTGGGGATTTCACATCCCCTCTCTGTGCCTCAGTTTCCCCATTTGTAAAATGGGGGTAATGTTCGTGACCCCCTGTGTAAATTGCATTGAGATCTATGGATGAAAAGTGCTATGCAAGAGCAAAGTAGTAGTATCATGTATGAGTCATTCTCCTCTGACCTTACCAGGGGCGACACTGCAGACTTAATAGAGGAGGCTGCAGAGAGGTTGTGCTGTAGGATCAGAGGCTAGAACTTCAGCTAGTTGCTTACAAGATGGGTGGACACTGGAAAATAAGCACCCTCCAAATCTGTGACTTAGACTGGATAGCTCCTTACTCTGTGAGTAACCGCATGGATTTCGATAGTGTAAGGTTACACTTAATGTGAGTAAAGGTAGCAGAAGCTCCCCCATTTCACTTTGCATGAATCCTGAGCTGGTTCAGCAGAAAGCACTCTTACACAAGTAGTTCCTTCTACTAGAAAATGAGCTGAATATTATGACAAATATACGATGTCACCAGCCAACTTGCTGACACCCCGCACTGCGTGGTTAAAATATGATTTGAAATGTCCAACTGGTGGACATTAAGCCTTTGTTACCTTTTCTGAGGCCAAGAGAGGAAGGGGGAGGGGGGGAAACTAGTTTTACTCACGTCCCAGATGGTAATTTAGCAATCCACATGCTGTCAGTGGCTGGGACTTAAGTAAACAGCAAATGAAATGTGCGTTGGACAAAACCAGAGATGCTTAAGAAAACATGGAAAGTGTTAAATAACATGTTTTTATGCTGCCGTCTGCAGCAGTTTCTTTTCATAGCCCTTGCTTGTAATTTAGGTTATAATGGGAACGAGGTATAAATTATTAAATGATCAAAAATGGAACCCTTACAACTATTTCTCCCCAGAATGCTTCTTATAGACAGGGCCAAATTACTTCTGAGGACTGCCGCTGGCATGGGGAGGGATTTGCCGGATTTAAGTGGTAAGAAGAGATTCACTGGGTAGACCATGCCCTATAGCTCTTATACCCACCTATATAGGTAAATTTGGTGTGTGTATATTTGTGTCCACACACATGTACAATAAACCTAAAGCACGGTTCCACTAGAAGCTGATCTGGTCACTTTCTTTTATCGGATTACCACTGGGGATTAAAGATTTTTTTTTAAACCCAGCTCTTTAGCTTCACATAGCAAGATTGGGATGAGTTTTATCTAAAGGACAGAGAGACACACATAGGAACTCTAACTGCAGTTTAACTAACTGATGGTTCTCCCAAAACATGCATCAGCTGGGATTTGGGATAGACCTTTTGAATAGCTCAGTCACAGAGAGGCTAGTACGGTGGATATTCATGGTAGTTTCACTTCTTTTCCAGTACAGATTTGTTTGGACAACAGGAAATGTACATCTCATGGGATGCCAGAAATGTAAAACACCACCCCCTTTCAAGGGTACGGCTGTCATGGGATTCTAGTTCGTGCCCCTGCACTGATCAAATGAGATGCACCGTGGAAGACTAATAACAAAAATATGAAAATGTTCCATGAAGAGCTGTGTTGTTGCTGGTACAAGAAGGAGAGACTGAAATTAGCTTTTGGATTAATGAAATCACATCGGCAGCTGCAAGGTGATGGAGAAAGGATGCCCTGTTGGAAAGACTGGAGCTGGGGTTGGGGTTTTTCGGCTCAAAACCGTTTACAGAAAAGGGGGTATGGAGATAAGAATGTCACCCATACTACAAAAAGCAATGATATTAATGCTGGCTATGGGGCTGATCTTAAATGTACCCATTATTAACCTGCACATCAAAGGTGCCGAAAGGCAGCTGGCGTAAAAACCCAACATTGTTTGGGCCTAGATGTCATGTTTTTTCACCTAAATTGAATAGTGAGATCTTAGAGGTGCTGGGTGACAGTCAGCGTGGAACACGGGGAATGAGACGAGAGGGGTGTTTGCATAGCACCTAGCACAAGAGCGACCCAATCTTGGTCGGGACAGCTGGGTGTTGCCAAAATTGAAATATTAAATCTTGACGGAGGCCCGGTGAGATTGCTTATACACAACCTCCCAGAAGAGCTGCGTCGAGTCTTCATTTTCTCACTCTCATTTAAGGTTTCGCGTGCCAGTAATACATTTGAACCTTTTTAGAAGGTCTCGGTCTATAAGTCTATAATATAGAACTCAACTATTGTTGTCTGTAAAGAAATAAGGTTTTAAAATGGTTAAGAAGCTTCACTTAAAATTAAATTAAAATGCAGACCCCCCCAGACCGGTGGCCAGGACCTGGGCAGTATGAGTGCCACTGAAAATCAGCTCACGTACTGCCTTTGGCACACTTGCCATAAGTTGCCTACCCCTCAGTTACAAGGTCTATGTGCACTGGGTTATTTAAACCTTTACTCCAGAAGACGTGGGCTTTGGCGGGTTTTTACAGCACCTCGACATTCCATACTTGGGACATACATCGTTCTAGGTGGCTTAATGTGATTTTGGAGCACATTTTGATTGACAGCACAAAGGAGCCCTTCAGGTTTCTGAAAACCAAAATGTTTATAAGCGAGGGCCAGATGCAGAGGGGCAGATCCAACACGGCCTACAAGCCATCACAACAAAATTATATAATGCAGCATAGGAAGTGCCATAAAACATTAATCTCCAACGTGCAATTTGCCTGTTGAAATCCTTGCTTGTGACAGATGCATGAGCTGCTCAGACATGACTGAGGGAAGTTTAATGAAGCGGCAAATTACAGTCCTGCCCAGGATTTTCCACCCAAGATGCCACATAGGTATTTCCCAGCCGTTGCCCATAGGCATTTGTGGTCGGAGTAGTTCCTTTCTGGCGTCTTGTGGTAGCACCACAGTTGCCATGGTGCTGATGGGCCTGGGTTCCCAACTCCAGAACAGTGACTACCCAGAGTTCAGTAACACTGTGACATTGTGACTGGGGATTATATTTAAATCTAACAATAGGTATTTAGCTCTGTGCTGCCGACTGAAAAAATGTCGTTTCCACTCTTTTTACAGAAACAGCAGCATGTCCTGGAGCCATCCAGTCCCTGGGCTGGAACTTGTCTGTCTACTGGCCTGTCATTAGATTGTGAACTCCTTGGAGCAGGGACCTGCCTTCTCGTGGCGGGTGCTACCGCAAATAAATGATATTAACAATCAGACCTGCCCTAAGCTTTTCATTAAAAAACACTGTTCTCTGAAAATTGGCTCTTTTCTGACATGAACAGTTTTGTAGGTGAAAAAACCCCTAAAAAATAAGGGTTTTTTTTATAGATCCCTTCTGCCCCTGGAAAAGGGAGACAAAGGGGGAGACAAGTCGACTGAAAAGGAGAGGACGGTTGTAGGGAACAACTGACCCTTCGTTGCCAACGCACATGAAGAATCAGGGAGGGACGCGGCCCTGTCAGCCCCACAGATGGCACCAGCGCAGGACTGAGCCTGACAGTTTTTAGGGCTTTATGCAAGCTTTGCCATGAAGACATTTGTAGGAGTTGCCATATGTGAGCGACCCATTCACCTACCACCACACTTCCATCACTTACCGCTCAAGTAGACAAAGAGAAAGACACCAGAAGGAGTCTTATCAGCACATTGAACATGTGTGGAGTATTTAATTTGGCACTTACTGGAGGTTTAATCATCTTTTCCTTTATGATTAATATTACACAAGTCATACTCCTTACGGAGTTTCCTAACCATGCCTGTTTATATTTTTCTCTGCATCACAGTGATATTTTAGGATTGTGTTCTCTCTCTCTCTCCCTTATTTTTTTAAATCCTTCATGTGTTTCCCCACATTTTATACACAAAGTTTCTTGTTTAGTAGTCATGACAACACTTTCTAACCATACTGGTTATACCACAGGCTGGGTTTTTGGTTTTTTTCTCCTTTCAGGCTTGGATTAGAAAAAAACTCTCTGAATAAAAAAAAATCATAAAATGTAAGGGCCAAATTCTGTGCTGATTCCTCCTCTTCCCCTCTCCAATAATCCCATGGTCTTCAACCAGGTTTTACAATTTGTTGGGGAGGACAGACTATGTCTCTGATTCTACACTCATCCACTTGCTTAACTTACAGCACTGTGAGTCAAAGGGACTATTTATAGTGGATAATGGGAAGCACACAAGTAAGTCTTTCCAGGATTGGGGCCTAAATCTTTAAGAGGTAAAGCTTGCATCAGATTTTGTTTTTAGTAGGGCAGCAGTTTTCAACCTGGGGTCTGCAGACTTATGTTTAAATTTCCAAAGGGGTCTGCCCCTCCATTTGACATTTTTAAGGGCCCACAAAATGAAAAAAGGTTGAAGACCACTGTAGTAGGGTATCCGGTCATTACACACTAGACAATGACTAAATGATTCTGATGCTACAGTAATAATACTCAGATGGAACAACACTTACTGGGTTGTCTGGGAAAAGAAAGACTATCCATGAAATGCAGTATTTGAAATAGGAGATGGGTTTGATTGTGTTACTCAACTGTGTTTTGACAGGACTGTTGAAGGTGACACTCTCCTGCCAGCTCCTGGACAATGAATGCCATACTACACACTTCATGGTAAAGGGAGGTCACAGAGCAAGAAGGGAAAGGAACACAGTGGCGTGTTTTCCAAGAGGGAAACACAGGGATGTTAAAAGTAGAGATGGGATGAGCGAGCAATAGTTCGCTCAGGGTCAGGTGTAGACTGGGGTTTAAGGTCAAATAAAGGCTACGGATTCAGGCTGGATGGAGATGGTGCCTTTGCAAACTGTCTGGGAGATTTATGCGGAGTCTGAACAGAACAAGACAATACCCTCTCTTCCAGATTTGGATCTGATGCAGAACCAAAACCCAACTCTCAGTCCCCCTTCCTTACAAATTGTGAAGAATTTCACATTCAAGGTCCCAGTACTGGCTCATTCATCATTATAAGTGACCAAATCCACTATGAATTGAACAGTTACAGTAACTACCCGCCAGTGAGCCTATCGGAAGCCTAGGATGTTATAACGAGGTTTTACCGCATGGCTTGGTTCAGTCTTTCAAATGAAAAGCCCCTTTAAACAGGAATCGCCAGGGCTTTACAGCTGATAGATTGCTGCAGTTCCTGAATGGCCACCTGATGATTTTCAGCATCTCTCGCTCTCTTTTGGGCTCCTTTTCAAGTACAAAACCTTTCTTGTTTGAGGTCAAAAGTAGCCAGGGCCTCTCCTCATGGACCTGATGAATTATGAACAGTCTGCTTAGCAGCTGTCTCTTTCCTTCCTGTCTGAGAACAAGGCCCATCAGCAGGGTAAGTAGAGTGCAGAACTCTTGATTTTAGTGAGCATGAGGAAGCTGGTCCCATTTTGCCTATTGCTCAGGCTCACCTAAAGCTCGGTGCGCTTTAAAGTCATTCTGATGCAAAGGGGAAATGAATAAAAGCAACTATGCTACTGTAACCCAGAGAGTTTCTTTCATTTTCTTTTTGAAGAATATAAATGTTGGAAGATGTTGCTTTCCTGTATGCTTAAAAAAATCAGGACATGTATTTTAGACCTCTCTTATGAGCACCGTAAATCACATTGGGTTATATAGCTGTGTTTACCAACAGCAAGAGATATCTAAAATTATTCCACGGTGCATTGTATTTACAGCACATAAAATACTAATTATTTTGTAAATTGAAAGCAACAGTGAATTAAGAGGAGGTACCAGGGCAGTGGGGGGAGATGGGGAGTTAACAAAGGAAGATCAACCTTTAATACGACAGACCCTTTGGGAGCCGAAGAGATGCTGAGTCCAGATGTTTTGAGGTCGATGTAACCTGACTCCAAGAAGGAAGAGGATGTGATTCTTAAAATTCCCTGTTGTGTTTTAATTTACTCCAGAGGACGCATGTGGTGATCACAGGTGGAGTTTCAGACTGACCATAAACATGGAGTTGGGGCACAGACCAAGCATCATTTATTTGACTGCAGAGTTGGATGATTCTTGGGAAGTTGGTGCATTCAACCCCTCCCATGCTCCATATCTTCTGAGCTGTAGTCTACAACACAATCCTATATTAAGGGTGACATAGGCACTGCAAGGTATCAATAAACCTTCTTGTTTACTGCATCTGGTATTGGGAATTGCCCACTGGGACTTCAGATATAGGTTATCAGGCGGATCAGTTTTTAGGGATGGGGGGAGACAGCATGGGAGGTAACATCTAAAGCTGTCATTTATATTTCTAGTTCCATCCTTTCACATAAACAGCCACAGGAAAGTGAGCAAGACCTTTCATTTGGGCTCTTAGGCTTGGCCATTCCTTACTTGGGAAAAATCCCACTGGCCATTGCCAGCATCACATCTTCCCTCTCACGCACGCAGACTGATGATCTCCCCTGGTCTTGATCCTTTTACATTAGTTTTGCTTCCTTCCTGAGGATCGGGCCCCTCCGTAACTATCAAAGTTTGATATGGGGAATTGGTAGATTTGCTCCTGCTGTTACGTATTGCTGTAGCCACTAGGATCTGGTTTGGCCCTTAAACGTTGGTTATGGAACGAACAACATCACTGGTGCAATAAAAGCAATCAACATCCTCCGTCATATGTGCCATAGATACTAATTCAAAGCAATAAAACAATATGATTTGGTTTTTTAAAAGCCATTTACATTATGTTTGATCTTGCTCTGTATTCCCTATCTTCCCCCTACTTCTAGTTCTCTCTACAAGGCACTATTGGCAGCATGAGTTGCCTGGCACTTTTGTAATAATGACTGTCATTTGACTGGATATGAGAAAGAATTCTTTCCCCTTTTCTCTGAGCACAGTTGTCCTGATCCTTTTCGTGTTACAGTCCTCGGGACACTGGACCCAGTCGCTATCACACCTGTGTAACACACACTGTGTTACAGTCCTGTGAGAGGGATTATCTTGAGTTCACAGCTCTACATAGCATTTAACCCAATCCGATAAGCACAACTGTTTTCTCTAGTTCTAGCCAGCGTTCGAGACAAATACAGAACTAAATGGGACCATTGGTCTGGTCCAGTGAGATGGCTCTTCTTTTTCAATGTCAGAACAACCAAACAGCAATGCTGATGCTGAAAAGCAGTGTTTGCGCTTAGGAAGGCTAACACATTACCTTTTACCTTCCTTGGTTAAATTTTCTGATGTGTATGGTTCACTCAATCCTGGATGGAGAAGAACATGGCAGACCACAACACCCGCTTGACTCTCAGTGCAGAATCAGGGGTTTAATGTATATTTTCTTTTAAAATAGGGTTCTCTTCCATCAGTGATGAAAGGCCCCGTCAAATCACACGAAATTATGAACTGAGCTTTAACCTCTTCTCTAGTTAGCGGAAGGGACGGCCCATCTCTTCCAAATAGGGGAGTTCAGTATCTCAAATTGCTGTCGTTTGGCACCCGGTAGGATGTGCAGTTTGGCACAATACAGAAAGTCAGTGTCATCAAATCCAGGAATAACGGCCAGGCTAGATTCCATGAACAAAAGAGAGCGAGAAACATTTGTCTATACGGAGAAAGATTTCTCTAAAATATCTGACCTCCTGTCTTCCACCATTTGCTCACTTGTACAGCAAAAGGACCTTTTTATGTCTCTGTCCCTGCCGGAGTTAACCCAGCCTCCCAAACTGGACTCTAGGCTGGACTTGCCACAACCAGGTACTAAACACTTCCAAGCTGCTTTTAAGGATTTACTGTTTATATTCTGAGAATTCCTTCTCAACTTTCCTCAGTGCCTTCTTGCACAACCTTCCGTTCGTGATCTTCTATCTACTCCATAGGACTAGAATTCTTTGCGCACAGCTGTTCATCCAGCACTAGTACGCATTTAACAGCTGAGAGTTCAATAGGAAGGGTAGGGTTTTTAGAGGATTCAAATCTTTGCTTCTTTATTATCTAAATAAATCAACTAGAGAGGCACAGCCAGGCTTCTGGACTTGTCCTTTTAATCTCTCCTCCTGCTAGCGGCACTCAAGAGAAAAATGGATGGTGATGGGTAGGGAATGTTGCTCTAGAGGCTGCTCACCTTCTGGGTCTGTGAACAACCGGTACCAATCTCAGAGTTTGTCTACACTTGAAAGTCGTTTCTGATTAAGGTATGGTGTGAATTGAAAGCAGAATAGTGCTTTCTGAATAACTCCATGTGTGGACAAGACTTCAGTTCACACTTGGGAGTGGCTAAACTAAAGCAAGTGAGCATAGGCCTGTGAACAGAAACTCCTGTCAAATCCAAAGTCAGCTTTGTGAGTGACTCACGGTGTGTCCATGAGGGACAAATCCCTCTACCTCAATTTTGCCATCTATAAAATGGAGTGCTGTGGGAATTAATACTAGCAAAGAGCTCTGTAGGTGAAAATCACTACGTAAGCATTATGCATTACTATTATTATTAAGCCCCATTAACAAACAGGAGGTCTGACTGAATCACATTTTTGTCCCAGATGTATATACGTGGCTCCTACATAAACTGATCTGTGCATTCATTCTGTGCAAAAATCACTTACTTCAACTAGGAGGGGAAACAAACCATAGGTTCTCTAAGGTCTCTTGATTAATCGCCAAATTCTCTGAATCCCCACCTCCAATACTCTGAAGCCCAGTTTTAAATAGGAAGATGAAAGCAATGAATGATACAGGTTTCCTGCAATTTCTAACTGTTGCATCACCAACAAGATAATATATCTAGTGGTGCCGGGGGAATCAGCTAATACAGCTGTGTAAACTCAGTGTGGGACGAAGCACCTAGAGCAGTGTGCTCATCTCAATACTTCCAAATCAAAATAAAATATCTTGGGAGGCAGCCTTGTTGTTGAGAAACATTAAACCAAACAACTTGGCCCCAGGGAGAATAATGGAATTATTTTCATTGAAATAAGACACTCTAAAATTATCCTTTCTCACTGCTCTTTGAGCAGCCTGGACAGCAAGACTTAGGGTATGGCTACACTACCCGCCGGATCAGCGGGTAGTGCTCGATGTATCAGGGATGTAAATCGATCCCCGAATCAACGCCTGTACTCCACAGGAGGACTAAGTGGAGTCGATGGGGGAGTGGCCCCGGTCCACCCGCTGCCATGGGGACGGCCAGGTAAGTTGAACTAAGATACTTCGACTTCAGCTATGCATACAGCGTAGCTGAAGCTGCGTATCTTAGTTCGAACCCCCCCACACACACACCCAGTGTAGCCCAGCCCTCAGAGCTCGTCTGCACCCAGAAGTTATGCCATAGAAGTTATACCAGTTTAACTTAAATCAGTTCAGTTAAGCTAGTGCAACATTTGAGTTTGGACTCTGTCAGTTTAAAACTGATTATATTAGTTTAGCTTGTGCCTGCAAATTTACAGATGCTTTTACAGATGCAAGCTAAACTGATATAAATAAATGGAGATACCTATCTCCTAGAACATTGAAAGGTCATCCAGTCCAGTCCCCTACCTACACTAGCAGGACCAATTAATTACTGTCCCCTAACAGATTTTTTTGCCCCAGATCCCTAAATAGCCCCCTCAAGGATCGAACTCACAACCCTGGGCTTAGCAGGCCAATACTCAAACCACTGAGCTATCCCTCCCTCCCCACCGAATGCATGGCTACTCACAAAGCAGTACCAGTTTAACACAAATAAATAAATAAAATAAAATCACACCTTGACTTACATCAATACAACTCTGTGCTAGACGAGGCTTTATGAAGGATCTAGCTGAATGCCTGGGGCCAGATCAGCAGCAGCTGTCAATTAACGGAGGTTCACGGACTTCAACATAGGGCTTGGCTACACTGGCGCTTTCTAGCGCTCTAACATGCTGGCTCAGGGACGTGAAAAATCACCCCCCTGAGTGCAGCAAGTTTCAGCGTTTTAAAGCAGTAGTGTGGATAGGCTCCGAGTGCTGGGAGCTAATCCCCTTGTGGAGGTGGATTACCAGGAGAGCTATCTCCCAGTGCTTGTGCATGGCCACACTTCAAAGAGCTGCTGCGGGAGTGTTCCCGCGGCTGCGCTTTGAAATTTCAAGTGTAGCCAAGCCCATAGATCCCCTGAGTTACATCAGCTGAGGATCTGCTCCCTGATTTGTTATTCAAGACTCAATTATTTGGTATTCTGCAGCAGAAAGCATGGCCATGAACTGATGGAAGGGACAAGCATTGTGGTTGTACTGCAAAGGCTTCAACAGAGCTCTGGACATTGATTCACTTAGTAAAAGGGTTAATGGCAGCAACTGTGGAATTACCTCCCAGCTAAGCTAGGAAAGTTTTTGGGAGTCACTGAATAAACAGTGAAATCCTCTTTGGGTTTTTTTTTTAAAAAACAAAACAAAACCCAAACTTGCCCTCTGCTATTTTCCATATGACCAGACACATTTTGTTTTCACACATCTAAACCAGACACTAATAAATAATTCACTTTAAAAAAAACATGTATTATAAACGTAAAAAAACACGTTTATAATATGCCATCTGTTACCAGTTTGGTGGCTGGTGTGTGTGTGTGTGTGCGTATTTTAACTTTAACACATACACACAATTATTTAAAAGGGCACCACGCCAAGGAAATTTGGGCCCCCTGATTTAGACTTTGTTTTTTTTAAAAAGAATAGGGCTACTCTTAGTGACATATTAAAAAAATTAGTGTAAATATCAGAAAAGATCATAATGAAATCCAGTGGTTAGAAGCTGAAACTAGACAAATTTAGACTTGAAATAAAATGCAAAATTGTAACAGTGACGGTTAATTAACCGCTAGAACCATCCACCAAGAGACACGTTGGTGAATTCTCCATCATTTGAAGTCTTGAAATCAAGATTGAATATAATATTTTAAAAGCTATGGTATAGCTCACACAGAAGTTATAGACTTTATGCAAAAATTATTCAGTAAGATTCTTTGGCCTGTGTTATGCAGGATGTCAAACTAGATAGCTATAAAAGGTTCCTTCTAGACTTAAAATGTATCAGTTACTGTAAATGAATAATTATCAGGTTAAATATCTCATTTACACCAGTGTAAATTTGGAATCACTCCAGTGACTTCAGCAGCATTACTGTATCTGGATTAAAACCAGCGAGAGAGTAGAATTTGACTCTGATTGGACAGGGTTTTTTTTTAGTATTTCCCTGAAGTATTTTGAACCCAAACAATAACAGCACTCTTTTAGCACATCCTTCCCAGAAAGTAAAGCTGAACAGAAACTTGCTCAGCCCTGCTAACTCTCACATTTTTATTTCAAATCTTGAAATGTTATGCATTCCTATTCAAGTCCCAGCTCCCGGAATCTTGTGATTACATGCAAATCTCAGCTTTCCTTTAAAAAACAAAGTTTCTAGCCCTTGTCGTTACAGGAGGAAAAGCCTGAAAATTAGATGTTAAAAAAAAAAGAAGTCAATCCTGCCCCCCCAAAACTCCCCCAAACAAACAACCATCCCCCAAACTTAGAAATCTAAACACTGCACATACAATTCCCCTGGGGGGGAGAGGGAACAAACCATATGTGACCGTCATTAGGCATGTTGTTTAATGCATGACTGGACAGTGCTTAGATAGTATCGTGATGAAGGTGGCATCAGTACCCACACTGCACGGAACAGAATAGAAAATGTGACCTGGGTGAACCCTAAAGAACTGAAAACCAGAAAACAAATACAAAGAACTCATAATTTATTTATTTATTGAACTCTCATGATTTTGGGGGCCTGACTTGTCACTTCTGAACACATGTGGCGGGCGATATGTGCTAACGCAAACCAGGCAGTCTGTTTTCATTGGCTAAACTCAGTGAAATGCAAAGAAGCGAACAACCTCTGCAAATGATAAAAATTAATGTAGACCTTAATGCTGCAGTCGTATTTTCATGTTCAGATTCCTGCACACTTGGGGATTCTTCCTCCATCCCTCAAGGGGTCCACTCACATTGAGCCTATTGCAGGATCAGGGCTTAAGACAGGGGTTGGCAACCTTGCAGAAGTGGGGGTGGGAGGGTCTTCATTTATTCGCTCTAATTTAAGGTTTCGCGTGCCAGTCAGACATTTTAATCTTTTTAGAACGTCTTTTTCTAGAAGTCTTTAATATAGAACTAAACTATTGTTGTATGTAAAGTAAATAAGGTTTACAAAATGTTTCAGAAGCTTCATTTAAAATTATATTAAAATGCAGAGTCCCCTGGACCAGTGGCCAGGACCCCGGGCAGTGTGAGTGCCACTGAAAATCAGCTTGGATGACCAACTGGAGACACCTTGACGGGGCCTGATTTTCAGGCAGTGCTGAGCACTGAACCCTTTTGAAAATGAGCCCCGCTAGGGTGTTTCCAGTTGAGCAACCAAAAACAGAAGCATCCAAAACCACCAGCCACTTTTGAAAACCTTGGCCGTGAATTTTGACAATGTCCCCAATAACACGATTTTATTTTAAATCAGAAATTCCAAACCCCGGGGTTGTGGTTTTTCTCCTGTGTTTTTCTCCAAGTGTGAGCAGCATGATGGATGGGCTAATCCACCCGCTCGAAAGCTGCCGTTCAGAATACTGCCAGGCAGCCCCGCCTTTTGGAATCACGGACGGTCCCCCTTCCAATTAATCAAGTTCACATACTGATTAACTGCATGATTCATGTCTCTTGCTAGGCGCATTCTGAAACAAATAAGGCTGTATTTCAAGGCAACTGGCTTACTGGTTAAAATAAATACCTTCCAAAATTCTATTTTCAAGTAGCTGAACCTTTTCCACCTTTACAACTAATTCAAACTTCCTTCAAATTATTTTTCTAAGTAATATAACAATTTGTTTTTCATTAGAGCTTGTCAAAGCCGGGCTTCGGTTTATTTTGAGAGAAACCAGCACTCTCCAGAAACTGTTTAGTACAATTTGAATGACGCCCAAAGGGGTTATTGCAGCCACAATCAAAATAGAGTTTATTGCGCTGGGTAGGGGTGACACTTTATTTAATGATTTTTTTTAAAAAAAAGAACTCGGAATCAGAAGCTAATTAAACGCACTCCTATGGCTAACAGTAAGTGTTTCTAAGTCACTCTGACTACTGCAAAATGAAAGAACTCAACTTGTTGCTAACTAATTCCAGACACCAGTATAGAAGGAGGGCTATTTACCCAATTCCGGGTGGAATGAGCTGGTATTCTCATGTCTGGTATGGAAGCCTCTCTCTGTAATAGTTATCAGGCGGTATGTGAAATCAGCTATAGAAATGCTGAAACCGTTTGGATTCTATCAGCTTAAACGGGATCAGAATCGAAGTCCAGGGCACTGGATCCAGAATTACTGTCTGAACTTTCTTTTACGGCCTCCCTCACAGCAGTCTGACGCCGGTGTAACCCCTAATTACTCCTGATTTACACCAGCATGAGCTCAACATATCGAATTTATGACAAGGAAAAACAAATATTGGATCCAGGTACTTTCTATAAAAGAGGGGCTGTTGGAGGCGGTTTAATTATTCTTTTCCTTTTCTCTTGGCTGCTGCTCTGAGCTCTGCTGGCTCCTATGTTAGCGACACAATGTGTTGCAGCAGCGACACAGCAGCATGACTTAATTTGTGTGACTAGCCAGCCAGTTTGTCCCGGTACTCCATACGTCAATGCAGAAATAACAGATGAGCGAGGTGAGAGGCAGGCTCGCTGACAGCAATTCCAGGCCCCAGGGCCGTCCTAGGGCAGCGCGGGGCCCAGGGAGGAAGTGACGAATCCATCACTTCCAGGACCGACCGCGCTGGGCAATCGCGCCAGTCCACAGGGCCCAGAGCAGTCGCCAACCCGCGTGCGTTTAGGAGCCCTGCAGTCTGCCTGGGTGATTTGAAAGGGCCCGTGGCTCCCAGCCACCACTACCATGGCAATGGTGGCAGCCCCTGGGGATTTGAAAGGAGACCTCAAATCCCATTGTCTACATCCCTTAGGCTGCTCTGAAAATCCCAGCCTGTCTCTCTATTGCTGCGTTACTGAGAACTGCACCATGGAAGTTAATTATCTGCCCTGATTTTCCAACACGTCTCTTTGCCCCACATTATTAGTTTTGTTCTCTTGGGAGACTTCCCTGATACGCGCCACCCTGCGGTAACCATCCCCACCCCTCCCACTCTGGCAGCTGAAACCTGCTGGCACTGCTCTCGAATCCGACGCTACCTGCCAGCACACAGGGCAAGGTGGCTTTTCCTTTACTTCTTGGCTTTCCTCTTGCTTCCCCTCATGAACCCACTTGCCAAAGGGTGTAAATTTTACAGCCTGGCTCGAGGCGCCAAGAAATACGTTTGCTGGTGTAGGCTGTGCTTTGGACATTGTCAGAAACATGCAACCTCAGGGTTTTAGGAGCCAGCTGCAAAGAACAGCAAGACACCCACAAAGTAGCTAGTATGTGTTTTTTCCCCCCTCTCAGATTTCACCCAGGGACGCCTGTTCTAGACCTCCACGCACTGCTGTGGGTGGTTGTGAGCGAACACACATGGAGGAGAGAGAAACTCAAGGGAAAGAGAATGGAGAGGAACAATGCAATACTTCCGAAGAGAGACAGGAGGCAGCATGGCCTTTTAAATAGGGGAACTGAACAGAATCAGTAGAAACGGGTTCTGGCTCTGCCACTGCTCTGTTATGCAACCATGGTCAAGTCACTTCCCCACTCTATGTTTATCCTTCCCATCCACCATCCTTGCCTGTCTTGTTTGTTTAGATTGTAAAGTCTTCAGAGCCAGGACTCTCTCACAATGTGCTTGTATGCAGCTAAGTACAACTGGACCCTGATCTCAGTTGTGGCACCAGAAGCTACCGAAACACTGCTGCTAGAACGAACAACAACAAACATGACTTTGGGTCCGACTTCCCCTGAATTTGGGTGTATTTCGGTTCCAGGTCTATGCTCTGAGGCTCAGGCTCCATCTCTGTTTAAGAACCTTATCTTTATCAGACACAACGAGCAAGAACCACTTATTAAAACCACTATCAAAATATGTTAGCCCACCACTTTTAATTGGAGACTGCAGATTTTACTCACAACAGTGTGAACATCTCTGTGTCTAATTCACCTATCACTGTGGTTTCTAGGTACCAAACAGGTTGGGGTTACAGGATTCCCCGAAGTTGTATCTATTTTGAATACATCAGACAAGTATCAGGTTTGACAAGGGCACTCCCATTTGGGCATGTTCACCAGAAGCAGGATTAGTATTATTATTTATAGGACAGTAACTATCTAAAAATCCCAGAAGTCATAAAAAACAAACAAGAGACATGGTCCTGGCTCCATAGAGGTTTTGATTACAGAGGGGACCACTGTGATCATCTAGTCTTAACACAAGCTATAAAACATCCGCAAAAGAATTCCTAGGTCAGATCTTTTAGAAGAACATCCAATCTTGATGATCAGGGAGGGAGAATCCACCATCACCCTGGGTAAGTTGTTACAATGGTTAATTACTCTCACTTTTAAAAATGTACACCTTGTTTCCAGTCTGAATTGCCTTGCTTCCAGTTCCAGCCATTGGATCATGTTATGCCTTTCTTTGCTTGATCGAAGAGCCCCTTATTAAATATTTGTTCCCCTGTAGGTATTTATAGGCTATAATCAAGTGGCCCCCGAGACTTCTCTTTGTTAAGTTTTCCAACCAGTTGTGCACCCATCTTATAGTTGGTTCATCTACACAAATGGCTCTCAACCTTTCCAGATCGCTGTACCCCTTTCAGGAGTCTGATTTGTCTTGTGTACCCCCAAATTTTACCTCACTTAAAAACAACTTGCTTACAAAATTAGACATAAAAATACAAGTGTCACAGTGCACTATTACTGAAAAATTGCTTATTTTCTCATTTTACCATATAATTATAAAATAAATCCATTGAAATATAAATATTGTACTTACATTTCAATGTATAGTCTATAGAGCAGTCTAAACAAGTCATTGTCTGTATGAAATTTTAGTTTGTACTGACTTCACTAGTGCTTTTTATGTAGCCTGTTGTAAAACTAGACAAATATCTAGATGAGTTGATGTACCCTCTGGAACACTTCTGGGTATCCTCAGGGGTACATGTACCACTGATTAAGAACCACTGGGTGTAGGCTATATCTCCCTATGAGATAGTCACGTGAGACAGCTTCAAAAACCTTACTGAAGTCAAAGTATATCACATCTACTGCTTCTTTCCCATTCAGAAGGCTTGTTACCCTATCAAAATAGGGTATTAGGTTGGTGTGATGTGATTTGTTCTTGACAAAACCATGTTGACAGCTGCTTCTCACATCAGGAACTTCTAGATGCTTACAAACTGATTGTTTGATTATTTGCTCCATTATCTTTCTGGGTACTGAAGTTAAGCTGACTGGTCTACACTATATAAGTGGAGCTTCTTGGGCCTCTCTCTCAAAGGCATGTTTGCTCATTGTCTTTCTCTTGTCTCTTCTCTGAACACGCTCCACTGTATCAACATCCTTCTTGAATTGTGTATACCAGTATTACAGCAGCAACTGCACCAGTGCCAAACAGAGATAAAATAACTGGTCTACTCTCACTTGAGAGTCTCCCTTTTATGCGTCCGAGGACTGCATTAGCTATTATGGCACCAGCATCTCACTGGGCACTCACATTCAGTGGATTATTCATTCCCCATCTCCCCCAAATCTTTCTCAGAGTCACTGTTTCCCAGTACAGTCTCCATTTTGTTCCTATTGTTTGCTTGTGCCCAGCTGACCAGGCGATCCAGGTCGCTCCGTATCAGTGACCTGTCCTCTGCATTATTTAACACTCTCCCGATTTTTGTGTCATTTGCAAACTTTTTGCAGTCTAAACAGAGAAGGATAAAGGCTGGGAGAGGAAACAGAGGCACAGCGAGGGAAAGCGACTTGTCGAAGTTCACACAATAGGTCAGTAGCAGAGATGGGAATAGAAATGAGATCTCCTGAGGGCCAGTCTTGTGCCCTATCCACTAGACCACGCTATCGCCAGTAAAGTATCCCCGTGAATATGGTACTGACTTGGAACAGCAGTCCACTCCAGAAAGAGCAAAAATACGTGTTTGCAAAAAGCTTGGCACCTTTAGCAGGCCCCTAAAGACTCAATGCTCATTTGTGAGCCCAGATTAAACTAACTCAGGCTTCTTCTGAGTACTCCGTGACTCAATCTGGGCATTTTGCAGCACGCTATTTTTACAGGGCACCAGTACGGGACTGAGCAGAGAAGGGGCTGAATTATTAGCCTCCGCTTTCTTTTTCTTCTTGGCAGAGACGCTCTGCAGCAGTGTGGCTCGGCACGTCAAGTCTGGCACCTGCTTACAATAAATCCGTAACGATGCTGAAAAGTTAACCGCCTGCGTCATTTTCTTTCTGTTTTAGATTTGGATTCCTCTGTACCGTAAATGTGAGAAATGAGGGTTTTCAAACAAGGGTGGGTGTTTACCTTGGAATCCATTGACTCCCCTTTTGAGATGTCATCCTGAATGCAAAGCAGCTCACACGGGGGAGCAGCCACAGGGCATTCTCACCTGAGAATAGTTGCATGCCCTGCAGGTGTGCTAGGTTCTGACGTCAAATCCTGACAGAAGCTGAAAAGAAAAGCAGACCTCCTACCCTGATCTTATTCTCCCTTTCTGCCCAGCAGAGAAGGGGGGTGTAGTTTGATAGTCTGTGTAAGCCAGCTCCCAGGACTGGGACAGTCCGGATAAGGCTGGAGGTTCATTGGCAGGAAGGATACGGGCCCAGCACTGGAACAGCAGAGGATGCTGCAGCTGCGAGTTGAGGAGAACCAACGCAGGCACCTGGGGACCAGGACAGGTTCTGAGGGTCTGAGCTGAGCTGCACCTAAGTGCTGTGCTGGGGAAATAAGTGAGAAGTTTGCATGGTATCTGCCCATCGTGTGCCCGGGTCCCATTCATACCGAATTCCCACCTGAATCTCCAATATATAAAATATTAGTTACGTTAGAGCTTGGCGGTGTTATTAAATCTGTGGAAATGAACACAGGACGTGTTGGTCATGGGAACACGGCCAGAGGCAAGGGCTGTTTGGGACGCTGCTCTGGATCCCACTGCGGAGCCAACGCCTGTTGCTACAGTGCTGTCACAAACGCTGCACAAAATCATACGGCTGTATATGAACACAGTTCCACTTCCAGCTCCATCCACGCCACTCAGCTACAGAAAGTCGGATACGGGCTCTCCCAGAGCGGGAATCACACGGCCCCAAAGCTGTGATTCCACAACAAGCTCTTTAAAATGTATTGTCTTGGAGTTTTGGGGTTTAAATTGCAATCAATCAAGGGATGAGATTGGCCCTTTTCAATCTCTTTCCCAGCCTCAGGGAATCACGGGCACTTATGGACACGGACACACACGAGACGTAGCCAGCTGTGGCGGAACATGCATTGCCAAGCTGTGGAAGAGAGTCTTCCAGCAGCGGCACCTGGCCCCTTGGCAGACACTGTGTGCAGCTGTGTTAGTGGCTTGAGAGCTGCTTCTGAGCCTGCCATGGGGATAAAAAGCTGACGGGAGCTGGCTGGGCTGCTTTTAAATCTGGGGGGCCATTTTCTCTTGCCTCACCTTTGGCCCTGGACAAGTGGGCTCCGGGCACTATTATCCAACTGTGAATATCTCTGTGTGTGGATGCTTGCAGAAACTACACCCACAGGTGTAAACCTCAAAGCCTTTTTCATGGCAATTTGGTGTTTAATAGGGACAAGTCATGATTTTCCTTATGGGAACCAGCCAGCATTCATCTCTCACTCGTCATTTGCTTTTTAAACTGAGGTCTGTTTACACAAAGAAGTTTCTGACCAATGAGGTTGTGTATTGAGGTGCAATTCAGGCCAGTGAGGGCTGGTGTCACTACTTATCCTGTATCCTGTAATCCCTGGACACTCCCAGCCAGCATCCAAGCATACATGAGGTATCTGCATTCTGAGCAGCTCTGACTCCTGCAGCTTGCTTGTTACATCTCAGCCACACCCAAGTATCCACCTTCTTTGGCTACTCCTAGCCAAGTGACCCCAACGCCCCGCCAACGTTCCATGTTTTCCCCAAACTATGTGCCCTGAAACATGTTGGAACATTCAAAGGAGTAATAATGTTCATTGCTCCTTTAAAGAGAAGAAAGCTTGTTGTTTTAACTGGAGATAATCATCACGTCAAGGCAAAACACAGTATGGGGTTGATTTAGAATAAAAATAAAACAACTTTGTTTAATCAAAAAGAGAGGGCGCTCAGGTATAAGGGACAAAGAGAGAAATGGTTACAAGCAAATTAAATGGTTACATGCAAAAACCACTTTCTAGTGACCAAGACTTAACAAAACGACAGTCTTTGTTTAAGGTAAGATTCTTACCACACTTCCTTCCATGAAGATGGCTGACCACTCCCTTTGTCAAAATCTCCCACAAATCCAAAAGGCTCAGTTCCTTTGTTGTTTTAGGTGAGAGATCACTTGGGGTTCTTTGCTTGTCTCTTTCATGGTCCACATGGTTCAATGTACCTGCTGTTGGGAAAGATGTCACGGAGTCTGATGGAGACGGTTCCATGCTGGTTTCTTCCCCTCTAGGACTTTCTACAATGCAAACTGATCTGTCTCCGTAGCCACTGGATTGAGGTGCCAGCCTTTCCTCTGTCTGGAAAAAACCTGTTTACCCAGTCTCTTGACTTGTCTGGTTAAAAACACATTCCTTCACATTTGCAGTCCTTTGGGCATTTACCATATATACACCACACAGGAACAGTAATGATCAGTGGGTTATTGGTTTCTAATGATAACGCACATGACACCTCCTAGATACAGATTATGTGATAAGTGAATTGGGGTACATTGAACTGGTCAGGCCAGCTGAAACTCACTGGTTCAGCCTAATTGGACTAACCTTTTTACCTCCCACCTGGTTCTTGCCTACTTTTCTATACCTGCCTCTGGACACTTCCACTGCTTGCATCCGACGAAGTGGGCATTAGCCCACGAAAGCTTATGCTTCAAAACTTTATAGTTAGTCTTTAAGGTGCCACAGGACTTTTTTACCTCTGCTATTCCAGACTAACACGGCTACCTCTCTGATCCCTGATACCAATGAGCCCTGTGCCCTCTGGCACTGGGATGCTCTCAAGCCCACGGGGATTACATCACTAACTAAGAATCCAGCCAGGGAGTTAAATAAGAGGCAGCTTTAGTTAAAGGGACACTTGCCAAAGTGGATGGGCCCAAAATTTACTCCAGAAAATACACTGAAGACAGTAAAAATACCGGCCCAACAGAAAAAAAAGGCAACAACAGCATCTGCAGTTACAAAGCTGAAGCATTCTTAAAATCTGAGCTCTCTGGTTGGTTGGCTCAGACCAGTGGGGTTTCATGAAGATGGTAGGTGTGTCGCACAGGTCTTCACTCTTCCTACCTGGTTCAAGTTCTCTGAGCCTGCTGGGCAGGATGGTGTCTAGCACATGGAATTCCCATCAATCTGAACTTCCCTGCCTTGCTCACGCGAACAATGCCATGATGAGGGAGGGTTGTTGCTGCATCTATGCATGTAATGCATTTCCAGGAAACAATCAGGGACAGGACCTAGGTTTGCTGCCTGGTCCCTCAGACCAGCCTCTGGTTTTTAAGCCTGATATAGCCCCTGGTTTCAGAAGGGAAGAAACCTCTGTTATGGTGGGGTGGATATTTTGAAAGGAAAAAACCCACCATTTTTTAGTGGGCGGGATGAGAGGATGGTAAAATCTGGGGCCAGCCAACACTGTCAGTTTCTCTTTAAATGCAGTGTACATATCATAACAAATATTTGTTGGAATATTTTTTGGAGGAGGAAAAATGCACCTATTACATTTCTATGCTGACAACAGTCACTGCGTAGGTTTCATTCATGTTCAGACAGATCTGCTGCATCGCTTCCCCACAGGAGGTCACCCATGGGTATCCTACATATTGCAAATGATAAATGCACGACACAGCATAACTGGACTGTAATGCTGTCATTGATTCATTCGTTCTGGTCTGTTGGGGTCACATGCTCCTTACCATCTCCCTGTCAGGATTGGCAATGATGGAACCCTCTTCCCTAAACTCTTCATTACAGTGTGAAATAGTCAGAAGAATAATTCACCCTGTTGGGAGGCTGGGGGGACTCCCGACAAAGCAATATTCTCCGGGCCAGTTGGAATCTGGAAAAATGCACTTACTCAGCCTAGCCACCATGACTCCAATAACAATTATAAAATGTCCAATAAAACGTGCATGTAATGTCAATTCAAATCTTGAAAACCAGAATTAAGTGGTGTATCAACATTAAACTTTATGACTTCCTTTGCAGAGCAGAAGTCTTGTCAATAAAAGTCATTCCGAATGAAGGAAAGGGGCAGTAAATATTAAATAAACAGGTTTTTGTTGAAATGCTATAAAGGCCCCAGGGCTGCTTATTACACTGAGTCCCCTTTTCGCCTTGCAGACGCCCCTTGTGATAGAAATAGGTCAGTAATTGCAAACTATCAATAAAGTGCCAACTAAACGGCGGGTAGAAGGCCGCACTTACATTATGTCATTACCAGCCTTTATTGTATGTACCTTTCTTTTTCAGATCCCAGTGGCTCCCCCTAATAAATCTTGTAGCATACAAATGGTCGCATTGCCCATTAGGAGGTCATCTGAGAAGTTGCTAGCCCGTTTTCTGGCTCTCTCAGGAAGGCCGAATTTAGAACGGTTGTCTCCAGGTTTGGTTCTGGCTGTAGAATGGGCAGCATTCGGTTTCTTTGCTATGATGCTCAGCATTCGTTTTTCATGTAAGCGGACCCCAAATATACAGTAAGCCAGAGCCACCAAAGGGATAATGCAGAGATATTTGTGCATCGTTCACGGGGATGGCTGGGAGGAGGGATTTGAATGACAAAATGGCTTTTTCCTCAAAGCCATGCAAAAACATTGAAATCTTGGCAGCAAAACTTCAAAACCAGACAAAATTTACTTGGTTTAGGGTTTTGTTATAAATGCAAAACTCAGTTCAGGTTCGAATACGGGCCCGTATTTGAATGAACTTGTGGTTTTGCAGCAAATCCAAGCACACAGCTCACCACTCTGCATATGTTCTAGTCCAAAGCTGGGGACAGCCCAGCTGTTACAACTGAGTAAACGCATGCACCAAACAATCACACACCCCTAGCAACTGCCCAGTGGTTGAATTTTAACAAGCCGATCTAGCACTAATGATTGAATATCAAAACTTAGGAGAACTAACACGAGAGATTTCTAGCACAATCCATTACTTAAGAAGAACTGGTTTTCAATCAATATTCTGTATTAAGAGCTACTTACTAAACATTTAGTGTTTGCCGCAATAGAAAAATGGACCGTACTTATCTGAAAATTTCCTCTTTTCAAGCAGTAAGGTCCATAGATCTTTTATATTTTTTCCAGGACTGGGCCCTTAAACTGTAATTTAGGACGAGCTGAGTAGAATGGCACCAAAGCACGCAGTATTGATTTCTCAACAAGCCTTATAGTACTCAGGTACATAGCTATGTAGATTGATTTAAAAAAATTTCTTTCTAGCATTGTCATCTTTCTAGCAATCACACTTCAACAGGAATATTGACTAGTTCTGTATGGGGGGGGGGGTACTGCTTGGTATACAGTGCAGAGTGAAATGTACTTGGCCACTAAGTTCTTACAGATCAAAGACTCTGATGTGGGTAGGATTTATTTTTTAAAGTGGGATTCTGGATTGTTCCAGTACAGAGCCAATCAAATAGTAAATAAATCAATTTCTAATTCACTATACATGTCCCGGTCTTGGTTCCCATTTGCAGGTGATTGTAGCACAGAAGAGAGATTTCATAAAGCATGAAATTGAATCAGAAATGTAATAACCCTAGCACCGCAAGGTGCGTAAAGAGAGCAAACAAGCCACATGTGCTGTTGTACTTAGGTGTGACGGAATGTGATTGGGAAGGCGGGGTATTTCATCATGAACTCAGCATTCTCTTGCGTTCTCATCAGTCGTTTAAAATCCAATTCACATTTTGGTGGTTTACCCAGACAGTTCAGAAGTTGTTCTCCAGTTTACATATCACATGTATTTGCAAAAGCACTATCAGCTACAGTATTTGAGCTTCCCAATGCTGAAGAGACACGAACCAGAGAGTATTTCACAAAAACTGAAAGTTGCGTCTGATAATCAGAAGGGTTGGAGTTTAATTAAAAAGCATTTAAGGGAAAAGATTCAGATGTGAATTAGTAAAGGAACAGTCTATGATTCCGTGTTTTGAATTTTTCATGGATTGCCTTATTACATTCAACATTTTTACTTTCAAAAATGACCATTTTCAATTTCAAAATAAAGTGATCAAACTTGATAGCACAGAAAAACGAAACAAACATTTCAAACTATGACAAACAGGCTACATTTTTCCATTAACATTTGTCAATATTCTTCAAAGAATAGAATTTTTTTTGGGAAAAAAATGTTTTCTTAAAAAAAACCCCTATTTTTAATAAATAGCGAAATTTCATCCAACTCTACCACCTCCATCAATTGGAGCCTGGCCTAGTCAGCAGCTCATTTTAATCCCTATACTAATCTTGTCCTCTCTGTCCATAAGATTGCTCATTGGTACAAGTGTGATGTAGATACATCTGTAGGGAATGCACATCAGACACTCACTGCCAGCAGCTCACCAAAGAGCCAATGATTTTGAATAACCATCAACCTGGGCTGGATTCAGACAAGTAACCTAACCTCAATTATCCAATTTCCCTGCCATTTTTGTTCGTATATTTCCCTAGACCTTGTACAGTCCTGCTGCTACATATATAATAATATGGGGAGGCTTCCAGTGTCTTTCGAATGCTCCTGGCAACTTCTCATTGAACCACGACGCTAATAAGGCAAAAGCAGAAAAGCCTTACCTGGAAGAGAATTTGTAGAACGCCGTGAATTATGCACATGCGACGTCCCATGAAGATGAAGAACGGCACCACCAGCTCAATGAAGTGATTGCATAACGTCTCAAACTGGTGAAACCACCAGGGTGAACGGTGCATGTAATAGGCCAGCGGGTTGGGTACTGGCTGGGTCTGAAAGAGTAAAGAAAAGGCATCATGTAGCAATGAGTCCCCTCTGCATCCGCTACCATTACTAGCAGGGCTGGTTAAACGTACTTTGTGGAAATTTTCTCTAGGAAACAACCTTCCTCCCTCCCCCAAAATGAAAATTTTTGAAGACCATTTCCCTTTTGGTCCAAATTTTGCATTTTCTTGCTGTATAACCAAAAACCGTGAAGGAAAAAAAAATCAAAACCAGTGAGAAGTATCATCAAAAAGGTGATGCCGCTAGAGAAACAAAAGGAAAGAAGGGGGTAATGTGTTCTTCAAGGTCACGCTACCCAGTCAGTCACAAAACCAGGAAGAGAAAGGAACTTGGGTCTTTTGATTCAGAGAGTTGGGCTCTATTTCAATATGTTTACAATCAAACTAAACGCTTCCAAATGCACGGTGTCAGTTTAAGATGGTAGTGTTTGCACCAAATTATTCCTATGTCAACCTGATTTGTTTCTTTGACACCGGGGAGTTTTCTACACAGTGCAATAAACCTGCTTATCCTACCACCCGGCTAAAACAAACTCATGTCCGTTAATAACCGCCTCTGATAAAAATAGTACACTTAAAAAAAAAAAAGTTAACAATTCACCTTCACATGTCTAACAAAAGCTCAAATTTATTAGCCTTGTTTTAAAATCCTGACAGCAAAAACAATAGCTGAAAATCACTGTTTCAATTGAAGGAGACACAACACATCTTTAAATTATTTGTAGCAAAATCAAAAATACAAACAATCCAGGGAAAATATTGTACTGTGCATGGCAAGGGAGTCCGCGCCCACTGCCAAATCCCACAACCATTGTAATTCCCTATTAGCAAATCTGGAATTAATAAAGCTGTTGCTTTATCTGGGTTTGAGGCTATTGTAACCCCCGCAGGACAAGAGACCGCATCCTTCCTTCCTTTGACACTGGGACAGGATGGAGCAATCGGAGGGGTCAAGGAATGCTGCCAAGTCCCGTACAACAAGGGGGCAGAGGGTCATAGTGTTCATACATCCCGGTTCAGCAAGATGATCAGTTTGAAATGCCACTGGGGGCCCTTCGACCTCCTTCCCGACTTGGGAGCTGTTTTAAATTAATCTGGATGTTGGATTCTTCACAAGCCATCCCCAGTACTTCAGAGAGATTCATCAAGGGATTTTTCCACCTTGCCTCCAAAACTGCTAAGCAATACATTTCCCTTTAGAAAGGAGAGACTTGAGAGAGAGACAGAGAGAGACAGACAGACACAGACAGAGGGAGAGAGAGGATACGTTAAACCAAAACCAAACCGGATAAAGTGTCATTTTTACAGGGTGTAATTTTAGCCAGCAAAACTGGGGAATGGACAAGTGGGTTGAAGGCCTGCAAATAATAATCTGAAATGAAGAGCGACAAAGGTAGGCACAGGTGGAACACACCCTCTCCCCCCCTTCCTCCCTGATAAATGGTATTGCCATTTTATCTTGCGGTTGGCATGCTGTGAAGACGGGCATAGATCTCTTCATTCTCCACACTGCCTCACTTTCTGCAAGGTCTCGAAATGTAAATACTCCCTAGATCCTTGAGAAAGGCAGCCAGTGTGGGGCCCATCAAACTCAGGCATCGAGAAAATTGCTCTCAAGGGATGGCCAGGCCACAGACGTTGTGCGCAACCGCTTCTGTGCAGAAAAGTAGCCTAACTTTCCTGAGTCTCTGACGCGCCACCTCTGTAGGGGAAGGAAAAGCCAATGGGAGAAGAAGCCCATGCAAAACCACGACCATGCGAGAGCTTGTCTACACTACAGAGCCTTTGCTGGTATCGTTCTACTGGCATAGTGGAACCGTGAATACTGGAGAAAGCAGCCATGTTAGCGCTCTGAACGACATTAGCTATGCCAACAAAAGCGCTCTTCCCTTGGTAGAATTGTGTCTACTTTGAGTGTTTCACACTCCTAGCTGATACAGCTAAGCTTGCAAAACTTTGTAATGTAGACCCCAGCAGTGGTTCTCAACCAGAGGTACACATACCCCTGGGGATACCAAGAGGTCTTTCAGGGGGTTCTTCAATTCATCTAGATATTTTCTGAGTTTTACAACAGGCTGCTTAAAAAGCACTAGTGAAGTCAGTACAAACTAAAATTTTATACAGACAATGACTTGTTTATACTGTTCTATACACTGAAATGTAAGTGCAGTATTTATATTCCCATTGATTGATTTTATAATGATATGGTAATAATGAGAAAGTCAGCAATTGTTCAGTAATCGTGTACTGTGACACTGCTGTATTTTTACGTCTGATTTTGTAAGCAAATTGTTTTAAAGTGAGGTATAACTTGGGGGTACGTGAGAAAAATCAGACTCCTGAAAAAGGGTACAGTTGTTCAGAAAAGTTGAGACACATTTATGTAAGGATTTGGGGACAGCTCAGACTCCATGGATGGATTTTCTGATCTTTATCCCAACTCCTGATCACACTAAGTGGTGAGCGGCCATATTCATTATCAAGAATCCTCATCCCGAAGTAGAATCAAGAGAAAAAGAGAACAGATGCAGCTTTGCAATTTGTCATGGGGTCAGTAACACAGCTCATGTTAGCACAATACTTTTTCCTTCCTGTTTTCAATATCTACACACAGATGTTGGTAGATGTGAAGCTGTGCAACAGGCAAGATGAGTCAAATAAGTCCCTGGCCCAAGGGACCTACATTCTAATGCGCCCACATCAGCACCAAAAAGAATACATGGCTCCTTGGAGGATTTGTTGACGGAGGGAAAGAAGTGTTTTTGATGGGAAACGGTTTTAGGCATATGGAGCCTATCAAGACATTATCAATAATGTAACCTTCCTCTCCAACACTGCAGCCACCTCTCGAAACCATAAATCTCGTGTAACTAAAATATGGTAAGTAATAGGAGAGAGAGAGAGAGAGAGAGAGAGAGAGAGAGAGAGAGAGAGAGAGAGAGAGATTAGTTAAGATAGGTGAGGAGAAGAGGGGGAGCAAAAGAAGAGAAAAGCCCAGAGGAGCGCATTGTATGTGTGTGTTCCTTCGGAATGCATTCCATATGGCTGTGGAACAAGGGTATAGTGCTCTGCAGCTTCCCCAGTGAGAAACAAGTGTTTACTCAGGAAAGGGTGTTGAGGCAAAAGTCAGAGTCAGAGTAACTCTGACACACAGGCACCTGCGTCGCTGGGAAATTTCTCTGTTTTCCTTGTGTGCTCAAGTCAACAGCTGCCAAGTGGAGCTTGGGGTGGCTTCCCCCTCCACCTCCTTCACCTCCCCTCAAACCATTCCACCTGTGGAATACCCACTGGTATGGTCAAGGTTGGGGGAAGGTACATGGAGCATATATGCTGGCATTTAAGAGGAAAACCTGCACAACTGCAGAACTTTGGCATGCTGAGTGCTTTCCTAGCACAATTGTTTCCTATGAAAACATCTCTGCTGTGTCATGAAGAGGTGTCAAAACCATGGGAAGAGAGAAACATTCCATCATCTTTTTAAGAGGGCTTAGTTTGGGGATGTTACTAAACCTTTAACTCCACTTCTTTGCTGATTCACAACCTCAGGCATCCTAGAAAGCTTCCAAGAAGTTGCTCTACTGAGAGAATTCAGCAAGTGATAGTGTTTGTGAACCACTTCAATATCTGCAGCATCCCTGTATAAACTGCATTGACCAGCTGCAAGGCAAACTCAGAACTGAAATGGAGAGGAAACCGGGGCTAAGACGTCTTAAAATAAGTGGCAATGTTGGATGATCCCACAAAATGGTTTTACTTCTTAAATATAAAACTGTTTGCAACATGGTTGCATGTGTCAACTCACCACACACAATAATAAACCTACAGCCCTGCTTTGCACCTCCGCCAGTCAGAAAAAACACCCCACACATGTTTTGAAATAAGACTGGGGAGAATTAATTCTATAATTCATGGGACGGATTTGTGACGTGTGATTCTCAAGCAATGTCGGGGAGGAGGGGTGTGCTGCTCGCTGTGATAAATAAATTCTTAATTCCAGCTAACACACGCTTTCTGCCTCGTATCTACCAGATTTTCATGCGGGTTCGTAACAGATTCTAAAAATATGCACAATAAACTCTTTTTTCTCCCTAAGGGGTCTAGACTATAATTATGTTCTTAGTGAGAACCATTAAAGTGCTAATTACCTGAAGACTCCTAATTTACTAAACTCTATGCCCCTAAAACTCAATAGATTGATATTGATATACCAGAGTAAACTCCCTTCTCTGGGACTGTAAACACACATGGCCTCTCCCCCACCCCTCCCTCATTGGTACAGTATTACATAAACTCTGATCAAGTATGTAATTCCACTGTTTGATATTCCTTCTCAGACTAGGGAAATCAAAGCTCTTCTGCATATACCACAGCATTGTGTGTATGAAAACAAGCCCCACACTGTCCTCCAATAGTCCTCTGCTAAAACTGGGCTATGTATATTATTCTTTCACCGAGAGGAGTGAGTCTCCCACATTAGCAACTGTGGTGCATTTATGTGAAAAGTCAAAGAGCATAAGGGAGAGGAAGGCCTCAAGGATTAGTACTAAGGTGGAAACCAGAAAGAGGTCAAGGGAATTTTTCCATATTCAGCAGGGAATTCTCTCCACCCACCCCAAATAAATCTGCAACATTTCTGCAGAATCTTTATCTCTGTGTTGCCTTCTTGACTGGACACTTTATATTTGAATAGTAAATGCTGCTATAAAACCAACTGAGGGTCATTCAAAAACATTCATGAGCTTGTTATAAACTGACGGCAATAAGAGGGCTAGAAAACTGAGTGTTTTACCCTAATTTTTAAAAGACAGTAACAGACATGCAGCTTTACAAATAATCAAAAGAATATTGCGTTACTAGCACTGCTTAAACTTGGGGTCTAAAAACATCATTTCCAAGGATCACATTGCAAGTATGTCTCAGGAGCATCAGATATGCATATTTCTTGGGATGTTTCTGCTATGATGATCAGCACTGAGGTTAACGAGGATGACGTTTAAATGACCCTAACTTGGGTTTAAAGTTAATAGCCCAAGAGCAGACAAAGTAAAATTTGTAAAGTGACTAAGTGACTTAGAAGCCTAAGTCCCATTTTCAAAAAAGGGACTTGGATGCAAGAGCTAAGTTTAAAAACGGGCCAGACACTTTTGAAGATTCCACACCTCTCTTGGGGCCAAAGCCCACTGAAGTCAATGGAAAATGCCCCTACTGAGTTCAGTGAGCTTTGGATCTGGGCTACGGTGCTATTGTTTCTGACTTTGCACACACCCAACTACAGCAGTGAATCAGTTTATATTATTGCAGGTTTCCTTCCAAAATAACCCCCAGCAGCTATTGCTGCTCCTTATCAGTTCCAGAGTCAGAACACTTTATATAAATCCATCGGTTCCTGTGTGAAAGAAGAAACCAGCAAAGTCCAAGATCAATCACATCATCAGGCAGAATTCAAATGCCCTTAACACAGAATAAAAACCAAAAGGGGCATGGTAGAGAAACTGTGGGAGAAAGGATTCTGTTTTATCTTCTCAGAGCTAACAAGGTGTGAAGATTTGTTCTATAATGTCTTGGGGCAGGACTTTGAAAATGTAAAAGGCAACATATGTGCTAAGCATTTATTGTGAATTTTAGATACAACAACTTGTTTTTATGTTGAAACAACACACACACACACACACACAAAGCTTTCAGACCTGGGCAAGTTAATACCCGCAGAAAATTTTGACCGAGTGAAAGGTAATCAGAGAAGATCAACAAAAGTGAATAAAAGTTTGGTGGGATCTATTGACATGTAAAAATGAAAAGAAATAGGATTAGCTTGCCCAACTGTTGGACTACTGGACACAATCAGAACTGTGTACACACACCTGAATGGTATAAACATCATAAAGATAGAGAAATTGTTTAAAGTAGTAGAGGGGCATGAAGAAGAGCAATGGTATGAAACTAGGAAATCGTGAAACTCAGGCTGAAAATCAGAGGAAAATGTCTTTAGGAGAAAGACTTAACTAGACTATGGCTTACCCTAGAGAAAGCAGAAATGAGCCCCAGACAAAGCCCAGACCTATGCTTCCCTGAACTTTGGACCTGAACTTTGTGACTTTAATTTATCTCCAAATGGAAGCGCTAGAGTTTTCCATCACATTGGACAAAACAGTGGAGACTCCTTGCCTGAGGAGGTTGTGAAGACTGGGAATATAACAGGATTTAAAAGAGAACTGGATAAATTCATGGCGGTTAAGTCCATTAATGGCTATTAGCTAGAAGGGGTAAGGAATGGTGTCCGAGGGTTCTCAGATCTGCACAGAAGGGACAATGGATTGAGAGGGAGAAGTCTGGTCTCTTCATGGAGGGGCTGGTGGGAGAGTTACAAGGTTGGTGTCCTTACTGGGGCAGAGTTCAGGTCATGGTATGCTCTTGTGATGTAGAGTAGGTGTACTCATGAGGAGGCGTATGTCTCTGCATGGAGGAGCAGGGGTTAGGTAGCTTACCTGTTCATTTGCGTGTTTTCGAGGTTTTATGTCAGGTATGTTACATGTGCAGCGACCTTAGGTGATGCACAATTTGGTGGTTTGGTGGGAAGATAAATATGTGAACTGGGATTTTCCGAAAAAATTCAGTGGGAACTAGATGCCTCTCTTTTAGGGTCTTTTGAATATTTCAGCCATCTCTCTCTCACACACACACTCAATATATATATATTTCTGTACATAACAGCAAATTTAGATATATAAATAGCTCCTCTGAAAACTTCCAATTAACATCAGCCCAATAAAAATAAAATCATAACCAAAATAAAATAAAAATGTTGTGTCTGTCAAATTGCAGAGTTCTGATGTTAGGATGGTTGGGGGAAGGCAATTCTTTCATAATGAAACATCAAAATAATTGAGTCCTGGTAGATCTGTTAATAAAAAAATAAATAAAAGTTGGCTACATGTTCTGGCGGGGCAGGGCTTCCCTTGTCCAGTCAATAGTAATATTCAGCTAACAGAAAAACATACTGGAATCTGCCTCCTTTAACACAGCAACACAAGCCAAGGAGATGTGTGTTTGACTTGGTGCCAGCACAACCATAAAATGTTGGCAATTTACTACAGACGTAGTGCCGCGCCACTGTCCCAAAGGACCTAAATAAACTTCAGATGTAGAGTATATATTTTTACATATATATATATATATATATATATATATATATAAAAATCTGCTTGTTCATTTTTAACCCCTTTCCCCAGCTTTTCGCACGTGGAGGGTTTTCAAAGCAGAAACAGGTCCCTCCGCCATGCTAGCAAAGCCTTGGAAACAAAAAGTTTAAAGCATGAAAAATCAGAGAAATGCTTCATGTCTGGACATTGGATTTCTTGTGGAATGATGGCTATGGACGCTGGAGGGGAAAGGGCCTAGGGAGAAATTCTCCCATGAAATTTTATGCGTCTGTGTTATAAAATATGCTCCAGGACTCACGTTCAAGTTCACAAAGCTGCACTTGCAAAGTCACTGACATAGGTGAAACCTTCCTGTGTGACATTTACTTACCCAGCCAAACTCTGCTCAAGACAAGTCAGCCCTGATTTACACGATGGCAAATGAGGAGAGAGGTATGTCCATTGGTTTATATTTTACCAGGGGTACATTTAAGTGGTAGATTTTGGATTCCAGCAAATTGGATGGGGGAAGAAAGAAGATCTATAACTGAACTGTTTGCTTTTCCAGACAGCACCCTAGCTCATGGTCAAAACTTTCCTGCCAACTAATAAAGACCACATTTCCATGGTCCGCAGCATACCTGTTTATTGACATTATTCCTACATGGCGAGCCCTAGGGCTGCTTGCCGTACATAGAATTAATTGTAGATGTATTACAGATTCACCTATTCATCATGCACATTCCTGGAGGAGCACAGAGCTAAAATTACACCAGAAACTGCTGAGGCATTTGGGCTATTTATTTGTTCAAAATTGCTTTACAATAATCAGCAGAGCTTGCAACAGACATCTTGACTCTGATGGCCTAAGGACTTAGGGAAGTTACAGGATCTTATTGCAGCTTATTTTATTTTTTCTATTTTCTGGGGAAATGCCTGTTATTAATGGCATCAGCAAAATGTCACATTTGGTCAGAGAGAATGGTTCAGACTCCGATTTCAGTCCCACCAGTGGAAATTTGACCAACGGACTTACACCAGGGTGACAGAGCACAATTGGGAACCACAGCTCTCTCTGGATACAGGGGGGAGCATTAATCAAACAGGGGGAAGCTTTTTACGTTGAATGCCACTGCACATCAGAGTAACAAGGTTCTTTATTTTGCCCGACCCAGGGTATGGGGACTCAAGATGACGACGTTTAGGACTTGATCCTTCACTAGTGTGGGAATAAGAACCTTCCTGACCCAGCTGCACTGAATCCAAGGCCTCCTGATCTCGGTGATGCTGAAAGAAATAGCGCTACTTCTATGGTACTTCCCTTTCGCCATCCCCCCTTAGAGGAGCTTCACAGATAACCAGCAATCGGGAATCCTGGTGACAAAGCCAGATGGATGTGGAGCACAGAAGTAGCCAAGCACCAAGGTGTTACCCCAGGGTGGCCTCCAGGACATCTGTGCAGACATCCATGGGAGAACAAAGTTGCGGAAAGGTAACATTAACTCATACAGTGCTCTATCTCTGGCAGCAACTATTCAGCCATGGAAGAGTCAGCCAACATTAGCACACAGCCCTGACAGAACTTGGCTTCTGGCTGGGAAGGGGTTGGGGTAGGAAGCCTTTGCTGTCATGCTTCTGGGGAAAGCCTTCCCCCTGGATTTCCATTATCCATGGACGCTGACCCATAACCCCGGGGTTCCCAAATACCCATCCCTTGTTGACAGCTGAGTGACCAACAAAATCCACAAACCGAAACCCCATGAAGATGAAGTACTTGGTCCCGCTCCACCCTTTGGGAAGTAATATCATTCTGCAGTCCCTTCTCGCTTGCCCTTGTCTGTCTTGTTTCTATTGCCTCCATGAATTGGCTGATGGAGGGCCGTGTATGAGTTAAATCTCTCCCTTTCTCCCGCATTTCCCTTTTCAAGGGTCTTCATGCGACACCCCCAAATAAGCCACGCTGATGACAACTCACGGCCTTTCAGCCTGGTTCCTCTCTCAAACCTGGCCTCAAATCCAGGCACATCCGTTGTGCCACCAGACAGAACTGATTGTTCATTTCCAATATCAAGTTAAAAATGTTGGTCCTTCCCTGGACGGTCTCTTGCATTGGGATTTTCTATCTATGTTGCCCCTCCTCCTCTCTTTGCAGCAGCGGCAATAACATGCTGAACAGACTGTGATGTCTTAACAACAAAGCTCACATTCCTCAGCAAAACACAAGGTGGAATTATACACCAATATTTTAAATGGCCAATTATGAGCATATTGCAAATATGATCCTTTAACTGGTTGCTGTTATGATTCTCTATTAAAGAAGACAAGCTTTTCCACACAGAGTAAGCCCTTGCAAAAGCACTGAAAACGTTTAAACCCAACCAGGCATGATATATTTATTATATTTTTATATCTATAATTTCATGAAAAGGAACGTACTGAGTGGAAACTCCATTTAAAATGTGATCCCAGATGGTGGCAAAGCTCTAAAATTGCAAGGCAACATGTAAAGAAAGATTAACGACCTAAAGCAGGCACAAATTTATGAGGTGAAAGCCCCCGTAATCCTAGAGAAAAATGATACCAAACGTTAGACTAGACAGCTAGAAAATACCTCTGCTCCGTTCATATGGCCTTTGCTATTTTACATTTCACTTTAATATATGTTACACTTGGGCTCGCTTATTCTTTTCTGCTACAAGACAGGGGGATCACTTTGGTACAAGAGCGAGCAGATGGATTTGCTGGCTCTCAGCCGGCGCCCCCTTATCTAGCAAGAAGCAGTTGATATAAGCAGCTATTTTATTTCAGCATCTTTCAAATGGACCATCCCCCTCAATGCTTCCCATAGGTAAATAATAATAGATGATGGATGGACATCAAGGCATCACCATAAGAGCCTCAGGGACCGATCAGATGAAACAAACTGTCTAACCTGTGCAACACTGAGGCCATGTCTACACGGGGCGGGGGGGTTGACCTAAGATACACAACTTCAGCTATGTGAATAGCGTAGCTGAAGTCGACATCTTAAGTCGACTTATCTCGGCATCCTCATGGCAGCAAGTCGGCCGCCACCGCTCCCCCGTCAACTCCGCTTCCACCTCTCGCGGCGGTGGATTTCTGGAGTCGATGGGGAGAGCGCACGGGAATCGATTTATGTCTACACTAGATGCAATAAATCAATCCCCAATAGATCGACCACACCCGCTGATCCGGTGGGTAGTGTAGACGTGGCCTAAAGGATCACAAGGTAGTTTTAATTGTCCATACAGGACACAAAGAAGTGATGCCCTGTAAGTTAGCCAGCATTCCATTCAGAGGCAGTGTGGTCTAAGCACACGATTATTAGAGTCAGAAATTCAGAAGTCCTAATTCCAGTTCGTACATACATTGCCACTGTGCATGTTGGGCAAGTCACTTCAACACTCTGCTTTCATTGACACCAGATGAGGATCTGTCAAATGGGATTGATATTAAAGAGGCTAGGACTTTTTTGCTTGGAAAAGAGGAGACTAAGGGGGGATATGATAGAGGTATCTAAAATTATAAGTGATGTGGATAAAGTGAATAAGGAAAAGTTATTTACTTGTTCCCATAATATAAGAACTAGGGGCCACCCAATGAAATTAGTGGGTAGCAGGTTTAAAACAAATAAAAGGAAGTTCTTCTTCACACATCGCACAGTCAACCTGTGGAACTCCTTGCCTGAGGAGGTTGTGAAGGCTAGGACTATAACAGGGTTTAAAAGAGAGCTGGATAAATTCATGGAGGTTAAGTCCATTAATGGTTATTAGCCAGGATGGGTACGGAATGGTGTCCCTAGCCTCTGTTTGTCAAAGGAGGGTGATGGATGGCAGGAGAGAGATCACTTGATCATTACCTGTTAGTTTCACTCACTCTGGGGCACCTGGCATTGTCCACTGTTGGTAGACAGGATACTGGGCTAGACTGACCGTTGGTCTGACCCAGTATGGCCATTCTTATGTTCTTATATTACAAACCCTATCTCACAGGGGGGTGAGGTGATGATTAACACATTTGTAAAAATGCCTTGCAGGTAAAAAAAAATGATACTTAACTGAGAACTGTTACCATTCAGCAAAGCACTTGAAATCAGTGGCACTTAATTGCTAATTTAACTGCTTTGCTAAATCAGAACCAAATCATTTATAAAATTAAAGAGAAGAAAAAAATCATCCAGGCAGAAGCCGGTTCCATTTTTTAAAGTACAAACAACTTTTTATAAATTCCCGGTTTGGCTGCAGCACTCAGCATCAGGACGTAGCAAATCAACAGAGAGCCTCTGACACAGCACGGAGTCGGTGTTTGCCATGTGCAATGGAAGACATTTACAATGATCCTTTGGCATAACAGAGAGAAATTTATCGCGACCAAATGTTGCCCCAGAATTGCTGTCTCCTGCTTCGAAAATAAATATTTCTGCTTCCTCTCAAAAGCTACAGAGCAGCAAAACAACGTTTCCCGGTAACAATATTCTGTCCCCAAAAGATACAGAGGTTTTACTATCGGAGGGTTGCTGCAGCTAGAACTGCCATTTAAAAATCTGTTTAAATATAAACACTAAAAAGACACACACAAAAAAGGTATCAGACTTCTATAGAGAAGTAAAGCTCATCCCTGCAAGGAATGAGATGGGCAGGGGGGAAAGAGGGTGGAAAAAATGTTTGCCAGATGTGACAAAACGACAAAACGACCTCGCATTCAATTAGCAGAAAACACACAACGTGGGACAGAACAGCCAGGACACAGTGCCAACGATTTCAAAGCAAACCATGTTGCAAGTCTCTATGTACAACTTTGATATGGCCAGAGGCCTGATCAAACCAAAACAAGCATAGTAAAAGGTAATACAGTGCTAAGAAATGTATTCTTCAGCTGCCTGCTGCCCCTGCGATGGGAATGGGACTCGGGGGGGGGGGGGGGGGTAAACTTGGCAGCTGCCTGCCTCACTTTGTTCTCAGTTTGTTAAAGGGAGTTCCTGATTTATTTTTAACCTTTATACCCTCATCATAAGGTTTCCAGTTCTCTCTTTTTCCCAGTAGTGGAAAGGTTGTAAAGTTCCTTACACTGTGAAAACTCCAAATGTAAACACAGTTGGGAGGGAGAGAGAAGGGAAAGTTAAGGGCCACATACCGTGGTGCTGAGTTCAATTGACTTCAGCAAGAGCCAAGGGTGCCCAGAACCCCCCACTGGATCAGAGGCTAATTCTGAAAGACACACATGCAAAGAGGCAGAGGACACAGTGCTGAGTCTCCTGCGGCATCTAATAAAACCGGCCAAGCACTGTGCTGCATTTGTGTAAGGTTATGCAAGAAATGATGTTAACAGCTGCACATCAGCAGAGGCCTGGGAGATAAGAACAGGACCCAAACTGGCCCAGACGAATTCATTAAGATTGCAGTTAATTTGTTATTGTGTTTAAACATTTCAAATTTGCTAGCTGAGCCTCACAGTGGAAACTGTTCCATTCTCATCCCTACAGATTCCATGTGATCAAAGCTAGTCTGGAGACACACTTACTATCTGATATTTGGCTGTTGAGAGAGAGGCCCAAACTAAAACCCAAGATCTGCGTACACTCAGCCTTTGGAAAAGCCCGGAACTGGACTTGGTTCATACCCATTTTCCTCCAGATCAGGAAGAAGAGAAGATGTTAAAGGAGGGGTCAGCTCTTTTATCAATCACTCCCTGATGGCTTCTGCGTTGTCTGAGTTCAATGAAAGATGTGCATCTCTTGAGGAATCTCCATATCATTATATAGACATTGCAGAAATGGGAATGGAAAAGACCTTTCCTTTTAGAACCACTGACTTCACTTGGAACTGCTGGCATTCAGAACGGTCCTTTATATAGAAGCCTCAATAGGGACTCAGGAACCTAATTTTAGGCACCCCCCCCCCCAGCTAAGATTTTCAAAAGTGACTAGTAACTGTGGATGCTCAATCGGAGGCATCTCAAAGGGACCCAATTTTCAAAAGGGCAGGTACTCAGCACTTTCCGAAATTCAGGTCTGAAGCTGGAGGCACCAAAATCACCTGTTATTTTTTTCAGTTATTTCCAAACACAAAATCACTTTCCCCTAATTTTCACATTACTGCAAGCCTCTTTCAGGGTCCAAGACGAGCCTATTCCATAGTAAGGACCCCTTTTTTTTAAGGGCATGAGCTTGTCCACATGGTGAGTTGGTGCATGGCAGGCCAAGGTGCGAATCTAGAGCACACTAGTTTGCTGCGCACTAACTTGCCGTGTGGACCCTGCCACATTGCACTAAAAGTTCTGCAGCGCGCTTTGACGTATTGCTTTCTGACACGAGAGCGTGTCAAGGCGCCCTCTGGAGCTTTCAGCTGATTCACACCGTGGCGTGCCGTGCACTAACTCATAGTGCAGACAAGCCCTTCGTCCGCCACTTTGGGGAAGGGGTGGTAGGAATTATTTCGACCCACCAGACCTGCCTGTTAACAGCAATGGAATCTGGCATTTAATCTACCATTCACCACACTAAAAATTTATGGCCCTCACCTCCTCCCCAAAAAAGACCCATATTGCTTCACTTAAAAAAAAAGTCCCGTGTTAAAACTGGAACCATATCTCCTTCGGATTTTTTTTTTTTGGCATGCCCATAAATACGACGCCCAGTGCCAGGCCAAGGAAGACTGTACTGCAATCAGAGGGCAGTTTATCTAAGGAAAGCTCATGGCTTGCCTGTGTTTAGATTAGGCTGTTTTGGGACCTGGATTTTTTTTTTATTAAACACACACAAGAGTTAAAACTGGCGACGAACAGTGGTCTCTTTCATAAAATGTGTTCATAAAGGGTAAATTGTGTCATTAGGAACCCGCTACCTTGTTGAACATTTGAATTCTCCAAACTGGAACACCACTTAGCCCGAAGCCAAATCAAACTAAAAGAGGTGGGGGGGGGGGGAGGCCTAAGAGTTGTAGGCTGTCTGGTTTAACTTTCCAAATAAATGAACGACACGTTAAAACTGAACATCGACCTCAACCAGGCTGTTTAAACAAACCTCCTGGTTTGAGCACTGCAACACTGCAAAATGCATTTCCGAAGAACCGACGAAGATGCTGGTAACATGTAGAAAGCATTCTGGTGCTGGTTAGTTCTGGAAACCGCATGGTCAGATCTTGGAGAAGAGTACGGAAAACCAACGTGAGTAAATTGTAGCTTTCATAATACAAAATCACAAATGCCCAAGGGGTTTCAGATAAAAAGCAGAGTGAATTTCACCTCAGGGAGCCTGGTTCAAAATCCAGCCCTTGTGTACACTGACTGGCAACTGCACTGATTAGATGTTTTTACAAGGCTTGGAAGGGTGAAGTGAGTTGACGAGCATCAGCTCCCGTCATCCTGGATGTTTGTATGAAGAACTGCCATGTGTTCCTGGAAAACTGTTAAGTCTCTAACTTAGAACAGACCCCACCAGAGAGGAATGGCATCTGAAATAATGCTGCTCCCCATTTCAGGGGCACAAAGATGGCTGGGTTATAGATAAGGCTTTGAATGGGGACTAAGGAAATCTGGGTTCTCTTCTGTGGCTCACAGACATCTTGTGAGATGGTGGGCAAGTCACTGAAGGCTGGTAGACACGTAATAGCTACGCTAACAAAACTGTGTCAGTTAGGAGTGTGAAAAAAATCACACCCCTAGCTGACATAGCTGTGCCAGCAAAAGCCCCAGCGTAGACTCAGTTATACTAGCAAGAGTCCTGTTGTTGGTATAGTTCACTTGGTTCAGAGACCTGCCATGCACTACACCGACAAAAGAACTCTTATACCTGTATAGCTATACTGGCACATCCTTTCTAGTGTGGACAGTAATGCTCTATGTTGGCCTAACACTACTCCCCTGTCCTCTCCCTCTCTGCAGAACCTTGTTCTTTAAAGGCCAAAGCAATAAGCCACATTGGTAAGTTCTTAGTCATCTTTTACTCAGGCCGTACTGGGGTAAAACTCCCAGACAGAGGAAAGCATTAAAAGCCAGGTCTTTGAGATTTGAGAAAGGAAGGAACTGGGAGAATGACTGGAAGTAGGAAATACAAGAAAACATTATTTACCAACGTACCAAAACGTGGGCGAAGACCCTCTCAGAACAAACAGAAGGCACAGCCCTGGCTCTGAACATTTACAATCTACGGCCCCGATTCTGCAATCGGATACCTATGTGTGTGTGTGTGTGGGGGGGCTTCTATGCAAATATAATTGCAGATAAAGCCTTATTTCAGAGAAGGTGTGATGAGCGAGAATGAAAAGCAATAGGAAGGCAGGGACATGCTTTGCACCTATAAAAAAAAATCACATGGTTACTTAGCTTTGGTTCCATAATGTTTAAAATAGTGGATTATTATCATCAACATTATCCTGACAAAATCTGTGAGAAGGTGTGTTTTCATGATAGCTGCAGCTTGTTTTTACAGATTGAGGAGATTTTGAATAGTTCAGATGCATCTAAATCTTTGTAAACCCATCCTCACCTTTCTTATTCCAATAAATACAGTGCTTTCAGAACAGCATTCGAGTTTTCTGCTCATGGCAGAGATGGGCCTGGTCTATGAATTTTGGGTCTTTATCCAAATTTGTTTAAGTATGGAGGATTTAACTTTTGGAATTTCAGTTCAGTCTATTACGGTTATGGGTACCATCTGCCTAATTTGGATGGAGTTTCTGGAAGCTTGGGGGGGGGGGGGGAGGGGGCTGGATCTGGGTTTTCTGTCCAGATCTGAATCTAATTTGTCACCACCAAAAATTCTATATCCAAAGTTCAAGAAACTGATCATGCAAATTTTCACTCAAGTGAGTAATCCACATTATTCCATTGAAGTAAACGACCTTCATGTGTATGGACGTAAGGGACAGGCTTTGGTTCTGTAAAATACTTAAACTTCACTGAGCGGGAATGAGTTTAAGCACATGCTTAAGTGCTTTGCTGAATCTCAGTCAAAGGCTATAGCAGGGCAAGAGAGAAGCAAAAGACATCAGTATGCTAGCGGTGATGCTCTTTGGATGAAGGCTTTGTGAGATCGAAGCAGATTTTTAAATACACTTAAAATTGTTTTATGGACTATTTTAATACCCTCTTCCATTTTCCCTAAAATGAAGGATCAGCAACCACAGTGAACTAAGTAAGAGCTCAAACGAGCTCTCTGAAACACATTCAAATGTGCACCAGGACTGCATGATGCAGCACTGTGTTGTAGCCAGCACCATTCTCTGTTCACAAGAGGAGTAAGGATGGCTTTTGCAGCATTAAGGTGATGGTAACTGAACTCTGAGGGACAGAGAGTAGCTCTGATAACACTTTCCTCCTCTATAAATTGGCTTTGGACTTTTCAATCAAGCACACTGAAAAGTAATCAAGACATTTTTTATCCCCCTCTCCCAGAAGCAAAATGTCTGAGCAATACACCAATTATTATTAGCATTTATTTGTATTAGCATAGCGCGTAGCAGCTCTAGTCATAGACCAGGGCCCCATTGCGCTAGACGCTGTATAAACACAGAACAAGGTTTGATCCTCACTGATTCTCAGGCTCTCCCCCTCCCCAATCCCCGACCTGGAAGTGGCGGGGCTCCGACTGTCAGCCCCGGGGTGGCAGCAACAGCGCAGACATAAGGGCGGCACTGGGGCGCTAAGTCTGCTGTGAAAAGCAATATTGACGAATATCACTTTTCACGTTGTCACCCGTACTTCTGTGTTGCTGCTGGCGCCGCGCTGCCTTCAGAGCTGGGCACCCGGCCAGCAGCTATCGCTGCTCTCCACGCCACCAGTCAGAACTGGGTGGTGGTATATGTACTTGTGGAGGGGAGACGGGGACATAAACACAAAGAAGGCGGGGCCGATCAAATAAGTTTGAAAATCACTGATCCTATATATAATTAAGGTGGTATAACTTTTGTGTGTACAGAAGACCCCAGACAACTTTGCTGAATTCTGGTGGTGTAAAAGGGGTCTTAATGTGTACGAAAACTACACCTTAAAGTTGGCTCATATTGACATTCACTGTAAGGTTACACTCCCACAGTAAATAAGATGAGGAAGACTTTGTAGTGCACAGAAGCCTCGGTATGTAAAGGAGATTGAGGTGCTCAGGCTAATTCTCTCTATATTTGTATCTTTCACTCGTTTTGGCCTTTGTGGAGCAGGGCATGAATAAAAATAACCCGCTGCCTCCTAGAAAAAAAAACCCTGCCAAAGCGTAACAACCTGGAACAGAGAAAACTTCACTTTTGCCATTTTAAATCCTTCTTTACGGTAGCCATAAAACAAGAAAAACAGGGAACTGGTCCACATATGCAGCCATAAAGCCGACCAAACAGTGTAGTTTAAAATTTCTCTTCTGCCACCAAAGGATGCAGAGAGAAAAAGGTCAGGACAGACAAAATTCATTCACTTGAAATTTTGAGAGCTGATATCCAAACTCTTCCAGGGAATTTGGTTCCCCTCCCCACTTCTAGTGAATTGCACCTTTTAGTACTACTTAAACTTTCTGAAACTACGGTCATTCAAAACAAAATCTAAATTGAAAAAATGAAAGGGTTAAAACCAGTGAGTTCCTGTAAAGATATGCCCATTTACAAACTGTACGTGTGGCAGAATTGATAGATGAGTTAAATCTCGTCATTAATGGAAAATGGAAAATTGGGTTGTCAGCTAAATGAAAACTTTCGAGCAAAGGGTTAGCAAAACCAACGAAGAGCCCTTGGGGCACTAGATCCAGACCAATACGGCTACCATTTTGAAAAGAAAGTGTTGACTTTTCATCAAAAATCCCAAACCCATTTTTCTGAAGAACAGTTGATTTTTTTTCCGAGTCACCTGCCTCGGGTCCCCATCCCCCGTTTTCCAGCCCGCTCTACTATCATTCCCCTCGTGCATTCGGAATGGTTAAAAGAATTGCCAAGCGGAGCTTTAATAGAGAAAATAACTTTAACTTGAGCAATAAGATGGTGGGGCTTCACTAAAGTTCAGAGTCTTGCACACACATGGTACATGCAGCTGTGAAAAAACAGGATACCATTAAATAAAAACCCATAATTTCAAAGGTAGGAGGTCCGATTTGCAGATCTCAGGAATCCCAACTGGAAGTCAATGGGAACAGCAGGGGATCAACATCTTTGGAAATCAAACTGCACATTTATAATAAGTTTCTTGGCTCTGTTCTGGGCCTTCCCTGGGCTATATGAGAAAAACCATTAAAGCTAAGGGTACAGTTCAGCAATCCATCCATATCCAGCAAGCACTTAAGTGCATTATAAACTCCCACTTTACTTAATTTTAAGCACATAAAGTTAATGGGACTTAAGCCCAGGCTTAAAGTTAAGCAAGTGCTTGAGCACTTTGCTAAACAGGGAGAGACTTAAGTACATTTTATAGTGCTGCGCTGAAAAGTTTAACACAGTGGGCACCTACGTACTTGTATGATTTTGTATCAAGGATTGTTGCCTCATGTAACTGACTGGCTCATTATACTGTATAAATGGCTTGTTTTCGTGCTTCTCTTAAAAAAAATAATCTGGTAGACAATTAAATTCCGTGCAATAAAATGTTTCGCTCCATTATCCCCAAGGACACAAGAATGCCCTCACACTTGTCTCAGATTGGAGCGCTTACAACGCCTCGTTATAAAGAAGAATGTAGTCGCAGGCCAAACTTTTCTTTTCTTAATAAAGCTCGTTACCCTCCATTGCTGCGGACGAACAACATCCTGAGGCGGGAGCTCAGAGACTAGCTGACTGAAGAATGCCCGCCCTGCCAACAACGGGGTTGTTTTCAGGATAAGGAACACGCACAACACAAACAGATAAGGGACTAACTCAGCCCGGGGATCATGACAACTTTGGCAAACGGGCTTTTTCAAGGCACGCCCCCCCCCCCCCCTTTAGCAATTTGCCTTTTAATTACAATCTCCCTCTGTTTCTCTGAACATCCCTCCTAGAAGTCTGGTTTGAGTGCTTTCCTCTCCGTTCTGCTGCTGAAGACAGTAGCCATACTGCCCAGTGGTTCCTGTGATGCATGGCTCATGCCATGTTTACACTGCGCTGGTTTAAGGGCTGAATTTCTAGCATATTCCCCCACCACTGGCACCAGACCCTAGCCCCCAGAGAGAGGCACACGCCTACCCAAAACAGTGCACTCATTGAGGCCAACGGGCTGGGGTGATACAGTACAGCGGGGGTGGGATTGTTTGTCTTATGAAGTTAGGTTCTTGCAGAGTATTTAATATTCCCCGTCATGCAGGCCTGTTTCTCCTTGAGTCTGCCTGTCAGTTAAGCCTGGGGATGTTTATTTTAATGGCCACTTGTGGTCGAGGCTGGTGCCAGTTGCACGGCATTGGTTACGCAGCGTTAACATGGGGGACTCGGCCCCTGGGTCCCAGAGCACATAAGGCAGCCAGGGCCGTCCTGTTCTAACATAAAACAACTGAACTGTTCTAGAAATCCCTGCTCACGGCTTAACCCCTTCAGGGGAGAGGGCTCTACTGCCTCCACACAGAACAGGGCCCTCTTACAGACCTTGATGCCCATGCAACTGATCTTAAGTGAGAGGGCCAGCGTAACGAACAGAGACATGGAGATTCCAATTTGGATTTAAAATGCACTTCCCCCCACCCCTCTGCTTTTTTGCCGATAATTTATAATGTGAAACTTTCTGAGTGCATGCGTAGCCCTGAAAGCTGCAATTCCAAAGGTTGGCAAATCCCTGCTTAGAACACAGAGGAGAATGGAAAGGTAAACTCAGTCAAACAGCAGCATTAGGTGTCATGTTCAGTGGCCAATGCCAGGTGCCGCAGAGGGCATGAACAGAACAGGGAATCATGAAGTGATCCATCCCCTGTCGCTCACTCCCAGCATCTGGCAAACAGAGGCTAGGGACACCATCCCTGTCCAACCTAACTAATAGCCATTGATGGAACTATCTGCCATGAACTTATCAGTTCTTTTTTGAACGCTGTTATAGTCTTGGCCTTCATAAAATCCTCTGGCGAGGAGTTCCACAGGTTGACTGTGTGTTGTGTGAAGAAATACTTCCTTTTCTTTGTTTTAAACCTGCTGCTTATTAATTTCACCTGGTGACCCCTAGTTCTTGTGTTATGAAGAGTAAATAACACTCCCTTTGTGGCTGAGTGCATGTGCCCTAAAGGAAATAACCATCTATTGCTTCTTAAGGGTTGTGCATAAAATGCTACACAGACTTCTTTTTTTAATGAAGTACTTCCACTCATTCTGTACTCCTAGCTCATTTCCTATGCCAAATTTTAAAGCAATCATGGGCAGAACAACAATGTCCAGCACATTCTCTATTGTGCGCATAACATACAGGCCAAAAGGATGCTAAAATGTTAAACTAGGGCCTGGAGCAAAATTGTATGTCATTTTTGGCTGCCTGGGCTGTCTCCAAGATGCTAATCAGCCACAGATTAAGCCCCTTTCGCCCAGCCACTTCCCAAACAAGAGCCAATAATCTGTTACTGCAGAGGCCTCCTGGTTTAAGTGGTTTATACAGATGGTTCCACAGCATCAGACGGCCACAGTGGAGATGAAGGCACTCGGCATCTTGCAAGATCGGGGCCTATGTTCTCAGGACACTGCCAAACCCTAACAGATAGGACTGTCGTATCCGAGCAACCAGGCTCTGTCAATCCAGCTGGCTGTCGTTACTTAGGTCTGGATCTTTTGCTGCTGAGACAGTTGGAATTTTGTCACTGACCAAGCCCTACGAAAGCGATTCGGGAAAATACATACAGGACTGGGGTGATTCTTGGATGAACTGATAACTGGGAATCTTTATCCCGTGTTTGTCACGAGCTTTCAGTCTGGGGAAAGTGATTAAAATAGGCTATTATTGAATGTAAAGGTCCTCTCGGTCATACAGATGCTGCCATTTAATCAAGATAAAGCAAATATTTTAGGTCCTGATCCAAGAAACCATTTAAGCAGGTGACTAAATCCCACTGATTTCAACAGGATGACTCATGCTTAAAATTAAGCATGTGTTTAAGTGTTTTGCTGGATTAGGGCCTACATGTCTAGAGGTCAGCAACTTTTTCTCCAAAGCATTTTAACTGTCCAGTACACATTCCCATAATACTGTGAAATCCACTCCCCTTTATAGTGAAGTATAATGAAAGCTCAGAATATTTCTATGCATTACCGGGTTCAAATCCCAATTTCACTGGTTGGCAATCTATTTATGGGGCAGTTCTGAACCCATTTGCAGGAGTTTCAGTCTGGGGTAGCCCCTCTCAATATGACTTCAATGGGTTTGCCGCACCGTAACTGAGATCAGTACCTGGCTCACAGTGTTAAACTGGTCAGTAAATAAATTAGCAACTATTGTATAAGTGTCTTCAGCTGTACACATCTCATAATGATATGAAATAAATCACCTATTTGAAAATAATTGTTCTTCTGTATTCTCTCTTTCAAAATAATGAAAATAGAAATGAGAAAAAAAATAAAACAAAAACCAGCAAAATTTACTGGGGAAAGAAAATCTCAACTTTTATATCTTATCAGTAATAATAATTACTTAATATACCAAGAAGGACAAACTAAATCAACCAGATTAGCTATTAGGGAATCCATCCTTTTCGCACATTTTAGAAATGGCCCCACCACCTGGCCCCCAAACAATTCCCTCCCTGTGTTTTTCTCATCTGCATCAATTTTTCCATAACTAATACACTACACACTTTATCAGGCCATATTGAGATATTAGTGAGGTTCAGTTTTCTTCCAACACATTGTCAGTACCAACTCACATCTGGCTACCACAAGTGAGTGAGTAATCCTCCACCCTGCGCCTATTCCTCCGTTTTACACATATCTCTCTATAAGTGATGATCCTAACAGAAAGACCAAGAGGTGAGAATGTAATTCAACCCCTTACAACTGAAAACCTCCAACATATATTGCACTTAGCTCTGTAATCCACACATTCAGTGAAACCCTTCACTCTTAAAGCAATATAACAGTCTGGGAGAAAAAAAAAAAAAGACAACTCAGTCTCTTGTACTACACTAGATGATTCCCACAATGCAGAAATAGGATTCTTCTACTTCTCTAGTTTAAATCGGTCTAGCTACCACATGCCCGATTTCTGGTAACACACAAGCCATTCCTAATTTTGTTCCCTCTAGTGAATTTCTGTGTTGTTTTTGGAAACCGATACAAAATTATATGTATGAACAAAAAGTAAAATCTCAAGTAAAAAGAACAAGCAGATAGACTGTCTCAGCTTGCTACCCCTCCTCACCTACTCACTTGCACATGTTCTCATTTAGATAAGAGATACATTCATATGATGTGGCTTTCTTTCATTTTGTCATTCATCTTACAACCGAGATGTTAATAGGAAGCCTATGAAAGCTTATGCTGAAATAAATTTGTTAGGTGCATCCGACGAAGTGGGTATTAGCCCACGTAAGCTTATGCTTCAATACTTTAGTTAGTCTTTAAGGTGCCACAGGACTCTCTGTTACCTCTACAAGTACTCCTGTTCTTTTTACAACTGCAACTGTTATTCCGATGCATACTGGGGCAGGGGCAGTAACCAACAAAGCAACAATCTCATGCCATGAGGAAGGGAACCTAGTATGCAGCATGTTGTTGAGTCCCTGCAGTGGTTTTTTGTATTTCAATGCATTGCTCTAATTAAAAAAAAAATTGAAAGCCAGAACAATTTCCAAACAGGTGAGCAGACTCTCTCTGAGGCATATCTGCGAGCAGGACACATTGCAAAGCTGTCTGGATGACATGGAGACGCAAGTTCCAATGCTTCCTAATAAAAGACTGAGCATCAGAGTGCAAAGTTACATTGTGTTCAAATTCAGGACTAATTTCAAGTCCCGTTCCTAACTCAAAAGCTGGAAATATGCCCAAATGAGAGGGGGAGGGGGAAATAATAACCAGACCAATTGTATATTTCTCCTAGAAATTCCGTGTCATAACGTACCTAGCAAGTTACATTTTCAGCGTCCAATTTCAATAAATCAACATAGTGTGCAGAGGAACAGCAGCATAAGTCTCTCCCTCTTTCCAGAATACACCCAGGTAAAATCACTGTGAGGCAAAGAACAAAATGCCCATTCTTTCTGGTGTCTGGCAGCAGGACAAATTACTTTCTACACCTCTCTGTGTTGAAGGACTAGTTATTAAATACAGTCTAAGCTACCTTTCCAGCTGTACTTATATCAAAGGCAAATAAAGCTAACAGAACTGTACATAAAACATTCCGTAAGCAAAAGAGCAATCTTAAAACAAAGCCTCCCAACATACAGCTTTATCTCTCTGACCAACTACTTCTGATCTGTAGTGGATATCAAACACCTTGGCTTTAAATTATTATCCAAAAAGCTACTGTCATTATGCAGTAAATAGAGAAAACTATCAGACACTAACTTTTGTAAAGCGTTATGAAAGATCTAAACAACTTTCCTACAATCCGTGGAGTTTTCAGAAAATCTCTACCCAGTAACGAGAATTTTCTGTCACTCTCACATACACACATGATGGTCATCCATCAGCCAGTAGATGCAGGTATTTAATTCATAGCACAGACTTCTCTCACTTTGGGATCTACTATGGCAAAAATGCTACACAACAGCTAGGTATATTTATGTATTGTTGTTATTATTGTGGGAGATCCCTGATATAAAAGAGAAAATAGGGAAAGAAATGGGCTAAATTTAGTAGCCTTTAGTCTATATTTCTTTGTGAAAATAATGTGAAAAGAAATAAAGAAAAGTTTTAGTGAAAACAATTGAAAAAATTGATTTACTTTTTTGGTTGAAATTCTGAATTCTCAAAGAACATGAGAAGTTGGCCAAAAACTGGCAAGTGTTTTCTATAAAATATTGTTGAAAGCGTCTTTTTGTAAAAATTTTAAACATTTGAAACATTTCTCTCTCTACACTCTATTTTCATCCAGGTCTTTAAATCACACTTACCACCAGAAAACTTGAGTGCTACCCATTATTTAAAAGCCAACAGTATGACTGATGTAAGGCAATAGGATTTTCTGCTTTCCATATTAAAATAAAGAAAAATTAAAAGAAGCTTTTGATCCTGATAACACTAGTGGACTGAAACCACTATCTATCATGCGACCAGAATTGTCTCATGGTTTCCTTGTGCTCCCGTCTCTCTATAGACACCTTTTTATCTTGTCTTAGATTGTAAGCTCTTTGGGGCAGTGACTGTCTTGCTTCGTTTTTTGTATAAATCCCAGCACAGTGGGGCCAGATCCATGTCTGAGGCTCCTAGGTGCTACCGCAAGACAAAGATCCAAACAACAACAATAATAATAAAGATCATCTTCATCTCTCCTTTCATTTGCTGCCTGCAATTTCTCATGAAGGCTAAGCTCTTTTCTCACGAGAGGTTGAGGAATGAAGTCTTTGGGAGATGACAGCAAGTTGCAGAGGCAGTGCCATGAAGGAGGACTGTTGGTGAAATCATACAATTATTATGAGCCCAGCATTTGCAGAGTCTCACACTCTGGGCGTGGGTTCCCAGAGAGCAGGGTAGGGATCTGAAGCGGGATAGGTTAACATTTTCCCTCACACCTGCCACAAGGTCAGATTTTAACTGGCTTGTATTTTGCTTTCCCAGGTCTCCCTTGTTAAAGCGCTCTACAAAGCACAAAACAATGAAGGCGAGAGTTTCAAAAGCAGTTCAGGGAGTTACGCACACAATTCCCATTGACTTTTAATGGGATTTGGGGAAGTGAGAAGGTAGGATTCCAAAATTCTGAAAGCCAATGGGAGGTGGGCACCTAACTTCCTTTTTTTTCACTTTTGAAAATCTCTCTGTAGACGCCTAACGCCCTTCTGCACTTTTAAATCTCACCTGAAACACATAACAATGGAAGATATCCTAGAGCCAGCCCCCCGCCCCATCCCACTGAAACACATTAGAGCTTTCCGAGTCTCACAGTCCCATAAAGAGCACATTCAAATGAAATACAATTGTTGCTGTTCAATTCTGCCTAGCTATATGCTTGGTTTTTGGTGGGATAATAAAAGCCAATCTGCCAAGCAGAGATATTTTGGAATTTCCATTAAATTCTAATGGGCTGTCCCAAAATAGTGCCCCCAACTCTTTGTTATTTAATAACATCTGTAGCCTGCCACGTAATACAGATTAGAGACTTAGTTCTTGACATAAAACATTTTAAAGTCAAGCTTTTCACCTACCAAAGTGCTTTAAAAGCACGCATCGGTGCTACAAGAAAAAATTTGCACAAACGTGTCAGGGACTGAAAGCATTTTCAATCAATGAGCTAATTAAAATGAAATTACAAATAAGTAAATAAGGTGGGAAAACCATCTTTCTAACCTACAGTGGTCACCCTTACACCATCAGAATTTGCCAAGAGCCACCACACAAGGGTTGTCTGAGATACCACAGTTTCCTCCTATATTTAGAAGAGCAAATAAATGTGGTGGCTAACTATGAGTAGCTTAGTGGAGATTTATTTTAAATTGGTGCCCACTGAAGATAACAAGCTATTCATTCAAAATCCTTAAACTTGCAAGGACTTCGATGAAGCAGTTGACACTTAGGACCTCGTCCAGCCAGGTGTTTAAGCCCGTGCCTAACTTTATGTCTGGGAATAGTCTCGCAGACTTCATAAAGATGTGCACGTGTTTCAGTATCTTGCAGAATCAGCGGCTTCAACCCTCAGTGATTCAGAGTCTCAACTGCATTCAGCTTCCACTGAGGGGGAGGCCAAAAGGGACCCCTGTATAGCTCGCCTAAATTGAGGCTGGTTCTAACAATATCTAGGCTGCTCCAAATTCTGCCCATTAGAACCCATCCAGAGATTGCTATGGGCAACGTCATCCTCTTCTTGCCCCAGTCCTATCTCCCCACCCTGTTAGGTGCTGCAGGTGAAATCGGTGATGTTAGCTGTACATCTGCTGGTGAGCCAGCCGTGCTAGGGAAAACCTCACTTTGGTCTTGGGTCTTGCTTTACTCCCTTTGCAGTGCAGGAGCAGCACAAGGGGAGTGGAGCTGAGGGCCAGGATCCAGGCCAACATTTTAACCAGTGTTCTCAAGACAGAGAGTAACAAGAGATCTAAAGATGAGCTTGGTCAACACTACCAACTTATGAGTGACGTAGTTATACTAAACCTACCCTCCCAATGTAGACAGTGTTATGTCGATGGCAGGGTTTCTCCTGTCAACATAGCTACTGCCTCTTGGAAAGGTGGACTACCTACCCAGATGGGAGAAGCTCTCTCATCGGCACAGGTAGTGTCTTCACTACGTGCTAAACTGCTGCAGCAGCACCACTGTAAGTGTGGACAAGCCCCCAGAAAACAGTCAGATTTTGAGATCCAGAAGACAGACAGACAGAAAGACTCATCCTGAAATAACAGAGTCCTGTGGCACAGGACTCTTTGTTACCTCTGCTATTCCAGACTAACATGGCTACCTCTCTGATTCGTGTCATCCTGAAATGTGACCTTGGTTCCCACTGGATTCAATGAGAGTGGAGAGCCTGCAACAGCTCAGAAGAGGCACTCAGCATCTTGCTAGATCAGGACAACGTTAAGGAAAATTTAAAAATTCTGGAAAGGAATCTCTTTAATACCACATTTTAAATGAGGATCCTGGTTTAGTCTAATAATGATGTCTTGCAATCTGTCATCATCTTTTTGCAGATGTGTCTTGGATATAAACACTGCTGGGTTTATATCATCACCATTTAAGATGCATTTGTTGGTCTCCCAACAATGCATCCACGATGAACAATCTTTTTCCATTTCCCCCTATTTGTTGCCAACATCTGTATCGTAATTACACGAATACATTTTCTCAATATAAATGTTATTGTGGTTGACCTTATAAAACTCATTTATTTGGACTCAATGCCGCATAAGTGAAGAATTAAACCAGAATTTTACAGTTTAAAAAAAGCCCCAATATTTTCAGCCAAGAACAAAACATCTCAAGATTTTATATGCAGCACACATGAAAATGATTTTGAATGTTCTCAGCGTAGATAGAACGAAAAGATGTTGTATAAGTAGGCACACAGCCTTCTGATCTTCGGATGACAGAAAATTAAAACTACTGTACACATAAAACAGATTCCTGTAACAGATCTACTTTTGGCTGGTTAAACTATACCTAGAGACCAATCAGTGTGGTTTCTAGGCATTCATCATCCTATCCATAATGAAACAAATTTATTCAGGGTCTGATTTCCAAAACAATCAAACAAAATAGCACCTGGACAAAAATGTGTTTACGCCTACTGTAATTACCACATGCAGTCCCTGCAACTTCATGTGCAAATTTGGGATTTTTGCATTTAAGTTGACATTTAAATACCTAAATAGGTAATGCCACATACAACACCTAGCTAGCAGGTACACAAAGTAGGCATGCAATTATACACACATTTCTGTGTGTGACCTTAGGCTTAGGCCCTTTAGAAAGTCAGGTCTGCAACCGATATGCAACACACAACCTTCTAAGAGGTAATAGCAACATGCGTTCCATGGTGTTCTATAAAGCACAAAGTCACAGACTGAGTGATATTACCCATCCTAGACATGGGATAATGCCATTGATAGGCTTGCCTTGACTTTAAAAAGGATTTCACTCTTTAAAGAGTATTCCTAAGAGGGAATTTTGAACTTTATGGATAGTTCCCCAGAGATTAAGTCAGAGGACAGAAAGAAGGCCTGCCCAAGGGGCACCATTTTATATAACTGAGTTCCATGGATAGCAGAAAGGAAAATATCATCCCATTCAGCAGGAGATCAAGAGCTTTGAACCCAAATAAATCTCCTCATTCTTCTGAATGAAACAGCATGTTCAGTGGCTCAATGGCAGACCCGTTATTGCAGCGGTTCTCAAAGTTTTTGAGACCGCAACCCCTTTTTGTACTCTGGCGGCCGGGCGCGACCCCTCCGCCGAAAAACCGCAGAATTACACCCCCCCCCAAAAAAAACACCACAAAAAACCCCGTGCCGGACGCTCCAGCCCCCAGTCCCCGCCGCGGGCGGGCTCCCGGCTGAGCCCCGGCCCTGGTCCCCGCCGGCAACTGGGGTTCGAGCAGCCACCAGGACTCGGGGCTCGCCGCTGCTCAGGGCTCGCGGCTGGAGCCGCCGCCCGGGGCTGGCGGCTGGAGCCGGCGGCCAGGGTTCGGGCAGCCGGTGGCGGCCCCAGAGATTGCAGCTCCGGCAGCCGCCGGCGGCCCCGGGGATCGTGGCTCGGGCAGCCGCCGGAGGCCCTGGAGATTGCGGCTCCGGCAGCTGCCGGCGGCCCCGGAGATCGCGGCTCCAGCCGCCGGCGGCCGGGGATCCCGCAGCAGGGAGTTACTGGGGATGGGGGCTGGTGACCCCCACAAAAGTGGCCCGCGGCCCCTCAAGGGGTCATGACCCCCACTTTGAGAACCCCTGCCCCATTGGTTTGAGCATTGGCCTGGTAAACCCAGGGTTGTAAGTTCAGTCCTTGAGGGGGCCGTTTAGGGGGGGATTTGGGACAAAAATCTGTTGGATGATTTTAACTGGAGATTGGTCCTGCTTTGAGCAGGGAGTTGGACTAGATGATCTCCTGAGGTCCCTTCCAACTCTGATAGTCTATGATCCTTGTTTCTATTAAATATCAGACATGACCATCATTATGGGTTTTTACATTAGAAATTCAGTCCCAGCTAACCCGGAAGACTTGATGTCCGGAGAACCGGTGACATGAGGACACTGACAAAGCCCAGAGAGGGAAAGGGCAATAACTGAGAAGGGAACAGATGTTTAGTGGGGCTGTTCAGAACTCAGCTCTTCACTGCTCTTTGTTAACACCTTTGATGCCTCAATGATCCATCAATAATCTGGAGAGAAAGAGCACTTGTTCCAAGATTCAACAACTCCCTCCTTCAGCTAAGGGGTGGGGGAGGAGAGTGAACAATATACACCCGCTGAGACCCCCACCGAGTCTCAGAGAAAAGCAGGGACAAGCAGAGTTGACTTGCCAGATATTTGAAAAGAAGCAGGTAAGGCCAGAAGTGTGAATTTTTAACATACACATGTTGGGTTGTTCCGTTATTAGGACGACTGCAGCGTAATGCCAAGACGGGTGCCTTTCCCAGGTATGTGTTTAAGTGGGCAGCTGCCTAGCTGAATAGGTCAATGTTTTCCATTCGCTCTAATCTTGTACCTAATGTTCGCCACACGGAATGTTATTGTAAGGAACTGGATCCCTTCACCTCCTCCCACCTTGGAACTGCTTTAACGAGCGTGGTTCCCGGTGGCGGTGGAAAAACTAACACAGGCTGCTGCTTCAGGAAAAATGGACACCCACAAACTGGTCTCCTGTTTGGAGGCATTTTGCAGCGACTTTGTCCCCAGTCACCGATAAAAACGTTGAGCCCAGAGAGCAGGGTGTGCTCCTACACCATCTGTCCATGTTGGTAGTGTTTAAAAGACAGGTAGTACAACTATGTCAGTATATTCGCTGGTTCTCTTTGCTGCGTGGCATTAGTTGGGTTATTACTACTGGAAGGAGGACAGTCTTGAGATGAAAGCACAGGGACGGAAGAAAGAGGACCAGGATTCTGCTCCCGGCTCCAGCACAGTCTCACTACATGCTCTTCATTAAGTCACTTAAAGGAACACCATTGACTCGATAACAGCACATCTGTCTGACATGCTTTTAGCTACTATTCCAAGTAACCCCATAGGTACTATAACTGAAAAGATCAAGATTGCTGGTTTTTTTCTGGGGAGGGGTGATTTTTCTGTTTCTAAGCCTGTTTACTTTGTTTCTCAGCACTCCACGTATAAGCCATTTCACTTCTCTCCTTGCATAGTCAGCGTCAGTCCTTGCCCCCTGTGAAGATCTTACACAAACCAACAGGAGAGAAATTTTAAAAGGAAATCTGGCTGCAAATTCACAGACAAGAAGTGCCATGGGGACCTGGGCAGGTGAAGTATCAAACTCAGTTTTTGAAATTGACGCGATCTCAAGTCCAAGTGCAAGCTGGGGATAATGCTTGTGAAGGTAACGTTTGCAAAACCCATTGATGGAAGGAGCTGCAGAAACTCAAAGCCGCATTACAAATAATGATAAAAGCTGCAGGATGCCGGTAAAAGGGAACTCACTTCTGGGGACTGTGCCCCTTGATAGAAGGGAAATAATGAAATCTCATTCACCATCCTGAATTTATATCAACAGGCACTTGGGGAGCACGAATCCAATAGTAGTAAGCTACCCAGTGTGGGTTGATTCATGCTTTTACGTAGATGGTTTGTTATAACTCCCCATCTGAAGGAAGTAAAAAGAATTCACCACAGGAAGTGCTACAATAAGTGGCAGTTTGTGATGCAGTGGCCAGTCCCTGATCTAAAATGTACGGAAACCTCGTGTGGCTTCTGTCTCGGAGGAAAGTTGGGCAAACTTTCCCTTGGTTTTGCCAAGCATCAGCAGGAGGGTGGCTCATTTAAAGAAGATGGCATTGTCACAATTCAGATCCACCCCAGTGGACAACAATCATCTGTTCTGGTTGCTTTAGTGGCAGCTGAACAAGCCTTCCAGCACTGGCTCAGGAAGATGTAGAAACACCACATGGTACAGCATGAATCTTCCAGACAAAGATGCATTGAATAACGAGGCTTGCGATAGGTCATTCTTGGCAGTCCCTGGTGGAGATGGGAGAGTGATGATGCCCAGTTATACTGGATGGGACAGGAAGCAGAGATGCCACCTAGTGATCTACCTGAAAGATGAATGGAAGGCTGCAGAGGCCAGATATTGAAGAATGGGAGACTTGCATATAGTGTTTCCAAGAGGCTGGACTAGTAGCAATGGCAGGCAAAGAAGGTGGAACTTTAGAACAAGAAGCAGGTCAGGGTAGAGTCAGGATGACAGGGCCTGAGGGAGTCACTTAGTCTCAAAAGGCAAGTCTGTGATACATAGCGGGCTGAAGTAATATAAGAGGACCAGAGGGGCACTCTGCTCAGAGCAGGCATGGTCAAATAGTAATGGGTGGTCTGAGAGGTGGTCTGGTACCAGAAGCTAGCTGAGGTGGAACAGGAGGTAGTGTGGCACTCCATGTTTGGCTGGAAGGGGTCATTAAGAATCTTCATCTGAGCAGGTCTGGCAGAGGACGACAGGGGGACTACATCCGGTGCTCAGAAAGGAAATGGAAGACTAAAAAGCAAAGGTTTTCCTAAGCCAGCTGGACTGAGATCAGCCAAAAACCCAGGCCGAGAAGGCCGTCCAATTCTGCTAAGGAGATCTCCCCCCTCAAGATACCATCCAGTTCTTGAGGCGCTAGAGCAGCAATTACTTTTTCCCAAAACAAGGAAGGTAGAGAAGACTGACACGCAAGTCTGCTGGATACTGCCGTGAAAGGCAATGGCTTGGAGGCGAGAGCAGTGAATCTCGCTGACTCCCTTCTGCCGTTACTAGCATGGGATGGAGGTAGGCTGAGAGCAGATTGTGTTGCAGCTCTGCTCCCAGTACAACAGACTCCGAGTAAGATTTGCTTTTCAGACCCCGGCTCCTTGGCACTGTGAGCACTTTTGTTCACAGTGAAAACTAAAAGGTCCAAAACCTAAACTCAAAGGCCCCTCAAACTGGCTTGCACACTAAACCACCACCACTCTTTGCATTTATATGTGGCCTTCCGTCTAAGTATCTCGCAGGCAATGTTATTTCGCTGTTCACTCCAACTATGTGTTACTCGTCATGTGTGTTGCAAGTAGTCACCTAAGCCATAGGACATGGCATCTGCTCCTGGATTGGATGACAGATTTTTAGGAAAAGGAAGAGAAACCATCAAAACAAAAACACTCCAATTGCTGCACGATACAAGCAAAGACTTGCACAAACGTTCACAAGGTTTTCCATAACGTTCTTGTGAAGAAAAAAAAATATCCTAAATTTAAGGACAATGAATTAAGCATGTTCTGAATACTACCAAATGAAACGTACATGTTGTATTAGTTTTCGCACTATTTCTCAGCTAGATTTATGAGGAGGAAGAGAAATGTAAGGTACTATAAGATTCATTGTAGATGGATTGGAATTGTCTTCTGGATGGGGATCACCTCCCTCTGCTTCCCTGCCCCCCCCCCAAATATACACATGCCCCAACACCTTTCTTTCTTTTATCCAGGGAGAAGACCCCCTTCCATTGAGCAATATGGGAAAAGCAAGGTGCTCATGGCCCCCAATACATGTTTAAAACCACCGGCAAAAAATACATTTTCTTTAGCTCTTGAAAATCATTCCCAGAAGTTGTGGGGTTTGTGTAATCAGTATTTAACAACAGGGGAACATGACATACAAATCACATACGAATCTGGCGGTGGAGGGGGGTAATGCTTCTAGTTTCATTTTTTTCTCCTGCAGAAAAACTGGGGTCACACTATTTTGCAGTTTTTGCAATAATGAGATCATTTGAAAATCTGTCCTGCAAAATACAGTGAAGGGCTATACAATTTATAAATAATTATACTCAAATGCAGAGAGAGGAAAAAACAGGAGATGAGTCAGAAAGATGGTGGGGGGGGGGTGTTAAGCGATTTTACTTACACACACACAAAACCTCTCTACTTGCAGACAGACAGACAGACACACACACACAAATACACAGAATTCAAGCTGAGCAAGCTAAATCCCAACAGAGGGCAGCATTGCATGCTTCAGATCCCTAGAGTAAGACCCACCAATACAATAAACTCCAAACCACTTTTACAGAAATTTGATCTGAAAACTTAGCTTTGCATTCTTTAGCCTTGAAATGATCAAGAAAACATTCTCAATATTTTAGCAATTCAGAAACAATACTTCCAGGGGCATAAGTGACAAAGAATCTTGTAGCACCTTATAGACTAATAGATCTTAGGGATCAAGGGGCAAAGCTCGGACACCTTTATACCACAGTCCGGAACAAATAAACCTAAGAGATGGACCAAACAAAATTCCAGATTTGAAAAACAGCCAGACTTGGACAATAGAGATCTAGAATGCAATTGCTCATGTTGAGCCAGTTGGCCGTCCCTAAACTGAATTGTGCCAATCCACAAAAGGGTGGAAATGCAACATAGTTGATCAATTATAGGATGTGTTTTAATTCATGAAGAGGTACAGCTATGTCTGGAAGACATTTCTTCCACGTTTGGAAAACTGACTTGAAATCACTGATACCATGGCAATGATTTCAAGAATCGGAGAGGTAGCCATGTTAGTCTGGATCTGCAGAAGCGACGAAGAGTCCTGTGGCACCTTAAAGACTATGGGTATGTCTTCACTACCCGCCGAATCGGCGGGTAGCCATCGATCTTCTGGCGATCGATTTCTCGCATCTTATGAAGACGCGAGAAATCGATCGCTCGCGGCGCCCCCGTCGACTCCGGAACTCCAGCTTGCCGGGAGGCGCAAGCTGGAGTCGACGGGGGAGCGCGCCGCCGCCTGCCGCCGCCGTGAGGACAGACGGTAAGTTGGCTGCAGATACGCAAACTTCAGCTACGTGCTCACGTAGCTGAAGTTGCATATCTGCAGTCGATCCCCCCCCCCCCCCAGTGAGGACCAGCCCTAACTAAATACTTTTGTTAGTCTTTAAGGTGCCACAAGGCAATGACTGTGGCATTAGATACACAGATTGGAAGATTGTTACGGTTTCAGTCAGTTTTGGGAGTGGGGGGAAATCAGCTTCATCTTCTAACATTTTGAACATCAGGATGGACAAAGAATTGATACCTGATACCCTAACATCCCCTGGAACTTGTTTTAGGGTCATAAGGAACAGTGTATACTGCTACTGGAAGTCAGCATGCTGTGCAAGATTTTTTGATATTTTATGTAAAACAATGTTTTGCTTTGTCAAAGTCCCTTATTTTTTATTTGACTATTATTGTGCACTGTAAATTATGTTGTGATGAGCATTTAAATAGATTTGCTACAACCTTTGTGATAAAAATTCATGCAAATTCTACGCTCAGTATCATTTGAGTGGTATTAACTTTGCCATCTAGAATTGCCATATTTAAGGTTTAACAAAACAAAAACAGGCCATCTCTCTGCTACATTTTGCACAGAGAATTCTTTAGATTTACTAGGAACTGGCAATAAAATGGAGTTATATAAACTGTAATTCTCCACTGTAAAATGCACACAAACTTTCTCAGAAAGATCCTAGTTGCAGCAATACACTGCCCTGCAAACTGCTAGTTGGCAGGAAAAGGGTTAACATTAGAAATGTTTGAGCTTTATCATGTGCACAGCTAGAATTAGCTTACACTACAAAATGAAACACCATGAAACCTGTACTGCATTAAACTTAGTGGAACTACATAATAATTTATGAACTGGACTACGGTTTGCACCACAGACAAACAATCACTAAGCAGGAGGTCTTAGGAAACGGAGGGTTAAAGGTGGTTGCATATTACCTGAACTTCCCTTCAATAACTCAACACATGACTATTAGCCTGGTTTATCTGGCTGTATTAAGAAGAGCCGATGAAAACTTTTAATCTAATTCCAAATGACTCCAGGCACTTAGTAGATATTAGTTTGTTTGTTGCGAGTATTGAAAAATAAGGAGGGGGAAAACGGGGGGGCGGGGGGGGAAGCTCTATTTCACTGCGTCTCATTAGTGCTTTAAGGAACGTGTAATTTTAACGGGTGACTTACTAGTGGCATTATGGTTTCTACCCAAATGGGAATGCAATATTTCTGCCTATACCTTTACGCAACATTTAGCGCAAACACTCAATCAGGCACTACACAAACTGTGTTGCACCAGTGTATCTGCACTGTGGGTCAAACCAAGTAAATTGGGAATTTGGCATTAGAAACCTGTCTGCTTTGGAATTAGTATGCAGCATTCATTTTATCATCAATTGATTGTGCTTATAAACTGGAATCCTGAACCGGTTCGTTCTTTAATCTTTCATGCTGCTGTTTGTTAGAATCAGCATCTCCTACAGCTACACCTAACAATAATGAGCCTGGATTGATCAAGTGCCTCAGAGAGGCACTTTACACCTTGAACACCCATTGATTTTAACAGGAGATGCTCTTTACCTTGTGGTATCTCAGGCCCCAAACAAATTAGATTTGGCAGGGTGAGGCATGTACCTAATATTGTATGAATTTAGTACATTTCATGCTGAAATAGCAAAGGGTAAATAATAAACTTATGGTCTTGCCAACAAAGTTTCCCAGAATAATCTTTTCAAGCATTTTCTGTGATAGCAGCTGTAGGTGTTTCAAAGTACTAGCATAGACAGGCCTGCCTTTTCCCTTCCCCCTTTTAAGCTTGACAATACTACAGTTAAATTAGAGCAGATTTTGAATACATGACTACTGCTTTAGTCATTAGTATTGTTTGTACTACAGTACTGACTACAACCAAGATCGAGGCCCCGTTGTGCTCAGCACTGTACACACACACACACACACACACACACACACTGCAAGAGACAGCCCCTGCCATGAAGAGTTTACACTCTCAACAGCATTAATTCAATGAACAGTTACATCGCGTTCCACTGTCATTTACCTCAATTTGAGAGCTGTACTTTTCTCTTTTAGGGGTTGGATCCAAAAAGGATACAAAGGATACACCTGGCAGCAACTGAGGGTAGGGGAGCCTTGTGACAGGACTTCACAGCTGTAAATATAACGTGTTCTTTTGGTTCTCTGTCTACGGTATTTCGAAGGCGAGGTCTACACTAGAAAAGGTTTGCTGGTGTAGTTATATTGACAGACATCCTAATGTAAACAGCTTACAATGGCTACAAATGCTTTTGTTGATACAGCCTATAGCGATTCCCAGCCAAACGTTTCTATGCTGGTGTAACTGCATCTATACTAGGGCTTTGATCACACTGGACTTTTGTCGGTAAAACTTGTGTGGGAAAAAAACCACACCCCTGAGCGACAAAAGTTTTATCAATGAAAAGCACTGGTGTGAAAGCTACCGCCGCTTGTTATAGGTGAACGTTTTTTGCTGGAAGGAGAGCTTTCTCCTGCCGACAAACAGCGGCTACACTGCGTGCCTTTTAGCGGCATGGCTTTGTCACTAAGAGGTGCACAGTGCAGACATAGTACTGAAAGGTAAGTACCTCTTCCTTAACCCCACCAATATTATACTTGCAAAAAAATTTGGCGCATACCTGAGGCAAAGCTCATTCCTCACTTTTGTACCTAAGCACCACAATTATGAAAAATGCACACAAGAAAAGTAAAAAATGTTTTCACTAAATTTTGAACCATAAGAGTCATTTTCTTTCTTAAAATTTATAACACTTGGGTTAGCTGCTTTTGGAAAAATCAAATGAGATGGGGGTGGCTTAGGTATAGGAACACTGGGAGGGGAAGAGATCTATTCTTCTACCAAAAGATACAAGGAACTTGCAGCGAAGCCAATGGGAGTTACTCATATGCTACCCTGCGGGATGATGTGGGAAACTGATTCTACTGCATCACACACTACGCCCAATATACAGCCTCCTACTGTGGCAAAAACTATTCTTTCTGGAGTAGCTGGCTAGTTACAAAGTGATACCTAACACTTCTTTGAAGATGAAAATAAATAAATTAGTCACATTTGGTAATTTTCAGAAATGTTATCATCTTTCCACCATATGTGACTCTCTTCACCAAAGCTGGATGAAAGTTTCATTTCTTTAGAAGCTGCAGCAATACTTGTGTGTCCTCCTGGTACGATAGTAATTTAATTTACCATGCTTTGAAACAGCCCTAACCATATCAATCAACAGCATTCAGCTGTCTCCATACTCTGGGACATTATATCATATGACTTCCAAACAAATCAGTGATGAAATTAACCAAATGCATCTCCATGCTGTGTAGCTCCAGCTACTTGAACAACACCCACACACCCACACACACCAAAGAAAATAAACCACACTAACTTGGAACTGAGGGGGAAAAGCCAAGTTATTTATTTAATAATGCTACAAGCAAAGAACAGTTTAAGGCATTTACGGTCCTAAATCTTGTAGAGTGAAAAGGGGGAGGGGAATGAAATTGAAACAATTGTTTAAAAAGAACAAATTTAGGATGGTTAAGTGTTTTCCAACAGAAATAAACAGTTTGGGTCCAAAGTGGAGTGAAAATATCGAGCAATCACCAAAATGTGTCACATAAAATGTAACAAATGAAAGGTCTGTAGAGATAGCAACTGCACAGTCTCATGATTGCTTGGTCTACACTTCAGTCTCCGAGGTTAGTTTACCTTTCCAATCAAATTTATCATCCCTGCCAAAGACATGCCTACCAAATAAGAAAACTCAGTTTTGCTGTTTCCTGCTGATACTCATTAAGAGAATGTAATAACAAACCCAAGCTTATGTTTGGGGGAACCAGTCCCAGTCCCGGGTTCTTACCTTAAACCCAGTCTTTCTATTTGTAATGCCCTCTGCTGGGAACACGTATTAAATGGAGGGGGGAAATGGGAGTCAAGAAGGCCATGAAAGGAAGACACAGTGGTGATCAACAAAAGTCATCTAGATCAACAGTTACCATACAGATAGCTGAGATATCATGGTATCCCCCCCTGTACTAAGAACAGCAAACACAGACCCCTGGCCATGCAAATTACAATGCATAGATAAAAACAACAAGGAGTCCAGGGGCACCTTAAAGGCTAACAGATTTATTTGGCCATAAGCTTTCATGGGTAAAAAAAAAACTTCTTCAAATGCATTGAGTGAAAATTACAGATGCAGGCATCTTATACTGACACATGAAGAGGAGGGAGTTACCTCACAAGTGGAGAACCAGTGTTGACAAGGCCAATTCGATCAGAGTGGATGGATTTGGTCCACTCCCAATAATTGAGGAGAAGGTGTCAATACCAGGAGAGGCAAAGCTCCCACACCCCAAACTCCTCATCCCCAGCCCCACACCAGAGCCTTCATGCCCTAGCCGGATCCCAACCCTCTGCCCCAGCCCTGAGCCCCCTCTCATGCCCCAAACTCCTTATCCCCGGCCCCACCCCAGAGCCTTCACCCCTAGCCGGATCCCTCACTCCCCTGTATCTCAACCCTCTGCCCCACTGCTGAGCCCCTTCCCACACTACGAACTCCTCGGCCCCTCCTCCACCACACACCACCTGCATATTGGTGCACATAACGAAATTCATTCCGCACATGGATGTAAAACATTAGAGGGGGGACTGACAGCAACAAAACTGAACTGGTTAACCCATGGCCTAGTAATAATGTATTTGTTTGGGCACAAAGTCAGGGTGGAAAAGAACACAACCAAATGGCTACAATTCAGAGGGACTCACAACAAGATGACTTACCTGCCTCTTGGTCCTTTGCAACCTTCATTAGCCTCCCCCCCTTCCCCCCCGGCATCCACCCACTCACATACGGGCACACGCTTTTTAGTCATTTTGAACTCTCCAACGATCTGGCCTGGGGGAATCACAGGCAGGAAGCAACCGAGAGAACCGGCTGAGGCGCCACATATTTTTAAGGACAGGGACCCATAAAAACTTTAAAATATGAACCTTGATGCTTAAAACAGACATTAGTCGGCAGGGTCTATGTATTTTTAATTTTATAACTGGCCTTGCCCATATAAATAAGATTCACAAGACAAGGGAACTCTCTTCATTTGTTTGTCCTTACTCTGGGCAGGTCTGTGTGACCTGAACACATCTCCCCCCCTCACTGTTTTTCGTTTGTGCACTACAACTGCCTCAATGGGAAGGAAAACCCTGCTTCAAATTAGGCTGTAAAATGTGAAAGCAGGGACTGGCGAATCACACCCTATAAAGCAGGATAAGTGAACTGCAAACTGCTTTCAGACTGCACTCTGCTGGGATACAGAGCAATGTTTGCGCAAACAACTGATAGGCAACTTGTCTAGGAGAATCAGGCATGAATTCCACCACAGGAATGACATTCACAATGCCCGACATCCACTTCTAGCCCTAAGCTGCAAACACAGAAACAAACAAAACTGGGAATCGAATTAAAAGAAATAAAAACAAAAGCAAAATCCCTCACTAAACAAAGGTGCCAGAGACTCCAGGAAGTTCTGGGGGACATAGGTAGTGCTACTGATTTCATGAGGAGAAGTTGCTCAGATACTACACTGATTAATAAATCACTGAGAAAGATGAATTTAACAGGACAGTTGGGCGCACCTTACTTTGCTGCATGTTGAAAACCATGGCCTACATAGCCAGAGCCAGTCACCAAATCTTGAAGCTCAGTTTTCATCTATTGGCCATTCCAGGTGATCAAATTATTTTAGATTTTGGTTTTTATGGCTAACAGCAACCCCTGCCACTTTTTCCTTCAAATGTAACGGGTTATCTTCATTACACGCACCCATATAGTCTAACCACAAAAGTGCGTAATACTAATCCTCCCCATTTACAGATGGGGGAACGAAGGTGCAGCGATTAAGTGATTTACCCAAAATAACACAAGTAGTCGGTGGCAGAGAATGAAACCGAACTCACATCTCCCGACCCCCCCAGTCCACTGCCTAGTCATATTACTCTCCTTTGCCGTAAAACGAGCAAGCAATATCATCATGCTGTGCCGAGACCGCAGTTCATCGTGCTAACCAAACTGTCTCATGCTTGTCTGTGTCTCTCCACCTGTTGTCTCTTATCTCATACACAGATCTCTGCCCCAGCACTTTGGGGGCAGAGACTTTTTGTTCAGTGTTCGTACAGCACCTAGCGCACTGGGGTCTGGGTCCAGGACTGGAGTACCCCAAGATGCTATGCTAATATAAATATTACCGTATTTACTAATAATATCCCCATTTTATAGATGGAAAAGAAAAGTACAAGGAGATTAAGACCTAAACTTGTGTGTCAACCTGTGCAGAGGTGCTGCTAACCGCCCACGAATCCCATCAAATTCAGTGGACATGCTCCCTTCCTCCTAACTCTAGGAACAAGGAGAGATGGTTTATTGAGGAAAATGATGAAAGGGGGCTGGTGCCATCTTTTGTGTGGTTTTCAACTGCAGCCAGAAAGAAACCCACAACTTGCTGCCTGAGGTGGGGAAGGGAAGAGCGAAAGAAAGGAGGAAAGGAAAGTTTATGATTTCACACCTGGAATATGTTTAGGAAATGTAGTTAAAACAACTCTTGATCCCCGTTACTAAACTGCTACAGTAGTTTGAAAATCCTGCCCCTCTGTTGCTGTGTGCTTTCAGCTAGAAGTAGAAAAAAAGTAAGATCAATAGCATCATGGAACGATAGACTCCTTAGCACATCCCTATGTTCCTGGCTCGTGTTTGCCACAGGAACACAGCCTGCCATGGGCTTTCAATAGCCATTCCCAGTCAGTTCAGTAGTTGTGCTTGTGAGAATCAGACAGTCTAAAAATTAAGAACTGCAAATAAAATTAAGGGGAAAAAATTGAAGCATGTGGCTGTAAATTATTAAGTAAGTGGAAAATAAAGGGGGTGATTATAATAAGGGGATAACAGGGAAGGAAGGAATTTGACAGCCTAGGGCAAAGTGGGGGAAAAAAAGCTTTATAATAAAAGTAGCAAGAAATCATGGCAGAAGGGATTCTGAGGAGAATGAGAGGAGAAAGCTGAAGCACAAAGACAATGGCACAAGAGTTAAAGCGAGAGGGAGAGCTAACAGATCTCCGGGGTGCCAGGCTCCCAGCATCGCAAGACAACCGGGTAATGGGTGGTTGGTGGAGGGAGGAGAAAAGATCCTGCTTTCATGCTAATGACTCAAAAAACAGAATTGAATACTGCAGATAGAGGATGACAGATAATCACCCTCGTTTTATACTGCTGTAACTCCACTGTTTTTAGTGCTGTGACTGCTAGCTAACATTGGTGCAACTTAGAGAAGAAGCAACTGTGAGAAACGCAAGGGACTGGAAAAATGATCAGAAAGGTCCCTTTTTAAAATCGTTATCTAAATTGTCCTTATTTTTCCGTGCATCTAAATTTTTGCACTTAGCAATCCGGCACACTGCAGTAAGCAATTTAAGAATAAGCAGTTCTGCTCCTTCCAGTATTGATCATGATCAGAGTTACCAAAGAGAGATTATCAAGGCCTTGGATTAATCAGGCACGTGTCTGATCGAAATCAATAGAGTTTGTATTCACTTACACCAGGGCTGAGTTTCACCCAACAGGGTGGAAATAGCAAAAGGGTAACAAAATTACACACGGCTGCAGACCACAGTGTGGTAGGATGATATGTAGATAAAGCTCAGGCCTACGAGAGCACCCATCTCTGCCACAGAGTTGCTATTTGACCATGAGCAAGTCAGTTAAATTCACCGTGTCTCGCTTTTCCCATCTCTAAATGGTGATAACAATAATACATCCTTGATTCATAGTGGTGACATGAAACTTATTTAATGCCTGGAAAACCTTAACATCTCCCCATGTAAAACACCAAGAGTTACTTTCAGTATTGTAGCATGACTGTTAAAAATTGCTTCTGAACAAAGAAACCCCCCTTTTCCTCAATGGTTAGAAATATAAACAGAAACAGGAAGTGGAAATTGACCGACTATGTCAGATTCCAGGGTATAAAATCCTCTGGCGAACAAATTCTTTTCAACCATTCTCTCCTTAAAACCACAAACTATCTCTAAGCAGGTAAGGAAATTACTGCTAAATTAAAGCTACTGTAGCTCCATAACTGTTTAGACACAATTGTCAAAATAAAATAAAGGACTTAATTACTAGTACCACCAAAATGAAAGGCATATTTGAATAAACATGCCTCTGCTTCAGTCAAAAGCTATTAACATTCTACTTGATAAGAACAATCCCAGTTGGCTGCAGATGTTTTTAATAATGCAAATATTTTTTCTATTTATAATAATTAAAACCACTTTTTTAAAATATAGAAATCCAGTATGTATTTATTCAAGAACTTTTCATTCCATACTAGCCCATGGCTATTTTCTATGCTTGGGTGAATTTGGCAATAATTACAGACACCATCCTGAACAATGTAATAGGTGCCGTAGCTTGCAGGTACAACAGAGATAGGGTTTTTATTATTAATTATTATAAATTATTATTATTGTTGTTATTATTTTTAAACAAGACTGCCTTTGAGATCAAGGCTTTGCCTTGCCAGGGAAATTGCTTTTCCCCTCTGCCTGTGTCAACAGTGTTATGAATTTAAAGCATAACAGAAAGATAATTATTTCACTTCATCTACTTTGGGTCTATCCTACACACCACCCCTTAACCACCGTGTAAGGAATTTATTATAGCGAGGCACAGTTATCACCAGAGAAGTTCACACACAGCACGGAATACAAAGGGTTGGGATCAGCTGTTTCAGTTTGGGCCTACCTCTTGCTACAAAAAGCTGTCTCCTTAGTGACATAGGATTGCAGACAGATACTAGGGAAGTTCATGGCCTCTTCATGCTTTACTGTAACAGAGCAAATTCTCTTCAGAATTTTCCCTTTCCAGTCTTGTGGTAAGCATGGCCGTGTTAAAGGTGACAAGTGGAGAACAGGCAATGAAAGAATCCATTTTTCTCTCATTCTCTAGCTTTTATAGTATTTTTAACTGTGCAGTTGACATAAGGAGACAGAATGCTGCTGGTGAGCCACAGGATGTATTGCAAACACACAAACCATGGTTCTTACTGTGATTTGTAAATAGGAACATATTATGGGCCACATAGCAATGCCCCGGGTTGGTGGAGGATGGGGGACTGCTTGAATTCCTCCTAGTAAGCTGAAGGGAATGTGTTCGGCAGTGCCCTTTGCTCACAGACAGCGAGAGCAGCGTGCACCTTAGCTAATGACAGTATCAGACATTCACCAGCTCACTGCTGCGGCAATGTGCTGGCTATCAAACTTGGATATAAATGTGTAGCCATTGCTGCCTACCCAAGCCACACGAAAGAAGAGGATGACAGCATCCTACAGGCATTGGCCTACTATGAGGCTGGCTACATCTCCTAGCTGGCAATTGTACCCCCTGGGTCCATGGCGTGTGGACTAGCACTATCTCTTTGCTAGCGCTCTATGGAAATCTAGAGAGAGACTCTGCCCTTGTGTTGCAAGGGGTGGGCAGGGGGAAGAGTTTATAGTGCAACAGAGCCTAGGGAACACCAATCAAAGATCAATACCGCAGTGTGCGCTAGGTGCTGCATATACATAACAAAGATGATGGTCTCTGCCCCAGAGAGCTCACAACCTACTTGATTTCTCTCCCTCCCCCCCCCCGCGCTTTCATCAGCCGAGACAGGGAAATTCACCTTGGTCTGCTGACTGGGTAAATCGATTTCACTTCCTGGTTCTCACACACTAGCACAAGAGTGCAATGGCTGATTTGCAAACAGTGCAAGGATATGGTTAAATGACCTTTAAAAAGAAACCACCTCTTCATTCATTATTTTTATTTTCATGAAAACATTTCGTGTTTCATTTCATGAAATGACATTTTTGTTTTAAAATATTCAGCCTAATCTTTGGACCTAATTGCCGGCAGCTCCTTGAAATAAAATTTTATTTCTTTAATGCTTCAGTTAAATGTCGGATCCCAAAATCTTTTCATGGACTTCAGTGTTAGCTCCACATGGGGAGTGGCTACATAACTGGCCCCGATCCTGCAATGGAATCCTCATGGAAACTCAAACTTGGCAAGTCCAACTGAAACACACACTTGAATGAAAAGTTTCAGGAGGATGCCTGCAACAATCAAATAGAGAAGCGGCCGATATTTAACATTCCTACTGCAGATCAAGATCATTTTGCGATTCTAATTCTAATTCTAGTTCTAGTTCTAGTTCTAATTCTAATTCTAGACAGCTCTGACTGCTGCATCAGCCCTTAAAACCATTCCTATCTGTGGACAGGACTTAGCTTAAAGGTAATTTTCTGGTGCCTCAGTTCGGTAAAATAAATAAATCCGAGACAATGAGACCACACACTGCAGAAGCCATGTCACATAGTGTGTCCCTAAACCCTTTAAATGACAAAAGATGGGGAATTTTGATATTTTAGTTTTGTTCTCTGCGATTTGTAATTCTGTTTGTTAACCTGAAACACATGTCAAAAACCCAAACCAGCTCTTATGTAAAATAAAAGTAGTGTATTCTTTCTAAACTGCTTCCTCCATGTGAACTGCCCAAGGCTAAAACTGAGCTCTAAGAGTAGCTTTACATTAGAACATCTTAATGGCAAAATAAATAAATAAAAAGTAGGACACACGCTTTATCATTTCATCCTCTTACTTTTAGCAAGACACGATGATAGTCTGAGGGAGGGAACTGTACACATTATGTGTTAGATATTCTCAGTGGCTGCAAGATGAGAGTTAAATGTATCACCTTAAACCAGGGAACACGAACTATGAAACTGTTTAACATCAGATAAAACAGAAGAAGTGAATTAAGTAAATTTGCACCCATTAACTGATTTAACTGTTATTCGACCATACTACACTGATTTTCCTATTAAAAATCTGAGTGCCAGAAGTCATGATTTCATCATACTAAATGCTAATGAAAAATGAATGGAATTTATAGGTACTTTTGAATTTCATTAAAGCGGTATCTTTATAGCTCTTAACTTTATTCTTGATATGAAAGCCGGCACGACACTGGTATTTAGGGTCTGATCCAAAGCCCAGCAAACTCAATGACAGTCTTTCCGCTGACTTCAATAGACTTTAGATTAGGCTGGGATTCACCAGCGTCTCTGGAGCCTGAGATTCAAATCCCAAACTTGTGACATCAAAACCTAATCAGGAAAATGGTGGGCCTTTGTTCCCATCCCAAAAGCACTCCAGTTTGTAAGAATTCTCTAGGATGGGCGACCCGTTTAGAGTGAGCTGAGGACTGGAACAGCAAATGGGTCCTATAGGTCAAGATTGAAGCATATCAGAAAAGATGTATGGTGCATAGTTTGTGCAGTAATGGCCTCACAGCATGCCCGAGTCTAATCCATGTCATTAGCCTCTGGCTTTAACAAGCGCTGAGATTCTTCACATCTAAGACCATTTGGGAAATACTGGGCATTGATTAGTTAAAATCTGGCAAATAAAAATGGATTAACCAAACCACCAGTCCCAGGTTATTCCCTAAAGATCAACTTTGGTCCTGAGGGTGAGGGGAAATATACTGACTTATTTTTTGACCAATTTGAACTTAATTCTTTAAAACACAACCAATTCCTTTGTCTTGCTGTCTCATCCCACCCTCAGATAAACACGTATCTTTACAATGAAACCACTCACGTCCCCAGTTATTCATTTTTAGCCCAACTAGCTGAAACATCAGCGTCAAAACTGGTCTTAGACCAGGCAACAAAATTAAACTGCCCATCTGTCATCCCCATGCTAATATAGTTTATAGCCTTGGCCTTGGAATTTAACATCTGCAGTAATGAAGAAAACTACTGGGAAAGAGTTCAAGAATTCCCTAATCAGTGTATTAATGACTCCTGTTCTACAGAAGCAAATTAAAAAGGGCCACTCTACTAACCAAAACCCACATATTAAACAATGTCAGTATTAATGATAAACAGAATCAAGTGGCGTTTCCCCCCCCTCCCACTTTTCACATCTGTCTGTATTCATCTATAAAAGACACTACCAGAAGTTGCTATAAACTGGAATTATTTTACACAGAAAACTTGTGTTGAATTTTCCTCGGCAAGCTCACACTGCACTCATGGCTGGCAAAAGACTGATGCTAGACTTGTGCAATCTATCTTTGGAGATCACCTTTGTGACTCAGGGAGAGACACAAGGACCCATAACTATTTGGTTACAATCCAAAGGCAGAATTTCATTCTCTCGGGTGCCTCATTGTTCTACCTCATTGTTATTAGACTAGCTACAATCTAACACAACCTTGCCAGTAACATACCAGAAATGAATATGAACAACTACTGATGGGATGGAGAGATGAAAATTGCAGACATCTTTCTTTCTTGCTGCCTTATACATCTCTTACAGTATTAGGAAACCGTAGAAACCCCTGCTCTATGAACATAAGGCCTCAAGGTGGATCAATGGACAAGGAAAATGTAACGGTCATAAACCCTCTGTGTTATAATTACAGAACAACTGAAGTACACAGAGACCCCACATAATCTACCCTAGGTGTTGCAGAAGACTCAGTGCATTTTGGGACATGAGCATTTGGGAGTGGAAGGTGCTGGATGGGAGAGGCTCTAGATACCACAGAAATGTATGCTGCGACGGCTTTGGGACAATGTCTCACTTTTTGTTCCGTGTTTGAACGATGCCTAGCACAACGGGATCCCAGTCCTTGACCTGGGCTCCTAGGAGCTGCCACAGTCATACACAACAGCAAGAGACAGATTACTCAACATAATAGTTAGCATGCACAGTATCTAATGCTAGAAACCTTCTCATCCTTCCATCTCCAGGTGCTTTGCATTCTCCTCATTTCACAGGCAGGGATATGAGGCACAGAAAGGGGAATTGCTCATTGTCAAGACTTTCTCCGTTGTTTTTCTTTATTCTGGGTCAGGGCATTTACTCCACTGTCTGGAAGCCTCCGATCAGGACAGTCATACTGAGTAACGCTAAATAATTATTGATCTCGTACTAAATCTTAAGACCTGATCCTTTGCTTGTGTGAATTCACAGGCCTGACTCATTCTACCCAGAAAACATCCTGAGCATGATCAGAATCCATGAACCATCTCAGGAAGGAACTAAACACACATGAAATGGCAAAAGCTCCAGAGAAACCGTACCCCATTCTCTCTCCAATTTACATCCCTGCCACCAACAGCCCAGGGTTTTGCATGTTGTCAATTCTCCTTGACAACCTGTCTTGAGCATTAAACCAGGTGCAAGCACTAAATCTTTAATGCTGCATTGAGCGCTGGCGGGATGGACTGAAATCTATGGGACACCTTTGGACAAAAAGAAGGGGAAGAGGAGACAAGCAAGGGGCACTTTGAATAAGTCTCAAAATGCCAACCCTACCTTGTAGAGTTGCTGGGGAGAGTTATCAAGAATGCAACATATGGATAAACTGGAGGTTACAAAAGGAGACGCTTCCCAATGAAGAAATGAATATCCATAAAGAGGCAGTTTCATTTAATTTTGAAATCGTGACGCTCTCCATTTATAACGTGATGGTGGGGAGTGGAGCAGGCAGCTAGAGATTTTATTAATGCTGAGAAGGGAATGGATGACTCTCAAAACTGGGCACAACTTTCTCCCTTTAACTATGCAAGCAAAATTGCTGCTCCAAGTTTGCGCAGAGGAGGAAATAAACATAAACAAAATAAAAATGAAACGTAAATTATTACAGCAATCAAATGTTATCTGTCCAGTGGATGCAGAGCAATCCCCAAAATACACATTTCAGCATTTTTAAAAATAAATAACCATCGTGCTACCAATTGTGTGTACAAATCAATCATGTCATTCTACCCTCCACATAGGAGCAAAATAGTGTTTCACAAGCCAAACCCTTTTAAACTGCTGTTTACATTAGATTTTATCAGCACGAGGTAAACTATGGAAAACAAAATATAAGGGCACTTTGTTGCATGATCTCCATTGAGCTGGCTTTGCAGTATATCCTTAATGCAGCTGTTGCCTTGTAAGGGTGGCGAGCCCAAAGGACAAAAAAGAAAAGCTGCTACTCTCTGACGACAAATGGCAAAACGCCGGTTTCGTGAACGCCAGTGCAAAATACTCACTGATTCCTCAAGTGGTTTATTATTAGTGATGAAATCCCCTGAGGCCTACATTAAGTCATTTTTCTGCTACCGGATTCAGTCTGGCAGGATACAGTAGGGGTTTTGAAGATCAGGTTACTTGGTGAGATGAATAACAGGAAGGTGAACTAGAACGGTGCTCGCTTCTTGACTACAATGACTGAAAGCCATTTCCAGTTACACAGTTCCTTCATTTGCAAAGACATTCTTTCACCCAACTTGAAACTATTGTGGAAAATACTTAAGGAGCATGAACGAATATAGTTGCTGACCATAGGGCATGCAGGCCGAAAGCAGGAAGACCATGACAACAACTTCGGAGGAAGAGTAATTGAGTACAACTGGGCTACATACCTCACTCAACTAGCATTTGATATTGATGGGAAAGTACAGTCGTTGTCACATCCAAGTACATCAATACCCTCATGGATAAGCTCTCTGTTATATCAGCTACATTTATTGATTCATCCCATTTTCCCCTATCCAGTGCTTTACACGATTATTGGTTATTTGTATTACAATAGTGCTCACCCGAGATCGGTTCCCCATTGTGCTGTAAACACACAGTAAGAGGCAGTCCCTGCCCTAAACTGATTCTCATCTAAATAGAGAAGGGTGGGAGTGGAGACAGAGGCACGGAGGGGTGAAGTCACTTGCCCAGGATCATCCCGCAGCGGCCTGTCTCCGGCACCCTATCTACTGGGCCACACAACATTTAAAAGGTACCAAGTCAACTCTGAAGGAGAGACCTTCCCAGACCCAATGCAGAGCGCTGTACAGTTCTGATTCAACTTTCCTCCCTCCATCACAGCTGCACCACAAAAGCCAAGAAGAGACGAGACGACTTTTGCAGCATGTCCCCACGGCTCAGCAAGGAAGTGAATTCCAGACTCTTTGCCGGAAGGTCCTGCCACAAGCATTCTCCCTTTCCAGCTCAGGGAGAGTACATTCAAGTATCCTGAATGACTACAACCCTGGCTATCACAGGGCAAGAGGTGAGCCCCCGAATAGCAGACACCTGATAAAGTCAGGGCTTTTTAGGTCAAAACCAGCACCTTAAAACAAGGATGCTCTTCTCTGATACCAACACCATGAAACACTATTGTAAATGACTCTTTCCTAACACACATGCCTCAACTCCTCACCCCCGTAGCCAGGAAATGTCCTACAGGACGTTATGCGGCATCTCATTAACAAATCTTAAAGTCCCTCTTATGAGCAGAATATTTGCGATCCAAGAATGCTAGCAGATACCTCCATCCAGCAAACTTTTCTTTGTGGGAGGAGAAAAAAGTAAAGTTAACCGGAGAAGCAATCAAAGTTGCATTTCAAGGCCGGAAGTTTTACTAGCCCAGAATCTTTCATTGAAAAGGATGACTATCTTGTTTGCTTTTGGGAAAAGGGTCGTGCTGTGCCGAAGAAACCGTCAACGTGGGTTGCTTGAGCGTTACAAAGCTTTCATTTGAGGTCTGGGTCTTATTTAAACTGCAACGCTCAGGGGATTCTCCAGGACCACAGAAAATTATTTTGAGAAAGCACGCTGAAGTCACGCTGCTGAAAAAGCAAGCAACCGTATTTCAAGCCAGAATACAGACTTTCAAAGACTTAAACGCAGACAGCAGTTTAACTATAATCCAGGGAAGCTTTGTTCGTGTTGGCCAGTGATTTAAGCTGGACTCGGTAGGTGTTTTCTCTAGTTTAATGGATAGCTTTACTACACTGCTCTTGCTCTCTCTATTAACCGAACTCTTTCTAAGCAATTATTCACTTATAAGGACAACACCATTGCATACACTGTGTTTTGGCATGGTACCAAGTAACACCAGTTCCTAGCAGGGTGCTTGGTCAGGTTAGGCAGGAAGGGATGGTACAAAAGGACTCCAATTAGAGTCCTCTGGCATCTTTGTTGATTTTTTGGTCAGGGAGCTCAAATGTACCAGTAACTTCAACCGCTGATTAATGTTTTCAAGCTCTGTAGCGGTCACAACTCCTCAATGAGGACTATTGACATGCCCAGGTATATAGTTTGAGCCTTACTGAATTATCTGCAGCAACCGTTTTGTAAAACACTTTTCCTCAACACTTGCACAGCTCAACAATGTATAAATGGATTTTGCTGCAACTATTTGTTTTTAAAGGGCACCTTTGGACAGAATCAATGAATGGAATGTTTCAGCCCACATGGTGACCTATAAGATTTGAAGTATAAGTTTAAAGAGTCATAGTGGAAATGAAAACACCCCAAACTTTATCAGTCATTATGAGGTACTGATAAGAGAAGGACTCACAAAATTGTATTGCGAAAGGTTATGCACTGGGATCCATTTGGTGAAGCTCAAGTCTGTTTTCCATACATTTCTGGATCCTATCTATTTATTACCCCAGTGCTACAAACATTTATGCATACATGTGGTAGCATGTGCTGGGTTCCTAGACAAAGAGAGCGTCCTGAAAGTTTATTGTCTGCGAGGAACAATATGCAAAGGTATATTTTAAACGTCCTTTTTCTGATTTGAAATGAATTTTAGGCAAGCTCTGCTGTATCTTGGAGGTCAAACTAAAGAAAGGGAACAGAAGAGAAGCAATCGGTGAATCTGACTGAATTTCTGGCTCCTTTCCTGACTTGCCTTTGAATAGGGTAGTCTCCACATGAGTTTATGAATTGCCTCCCCTTAAGCCCCCTATATCTGAACATGGCTTTGACTACTAATCAGGTCAATCTACACAAAATGAATGTAAAAGCACAAATAATAATAGTAAAAAATAATAATAAAACTGTCACTAGAAAAGAAAAACAAAACAAAACCATAACTACAAAATGGCTTGCTGCTCTTTTGCACAAACTCCTATTACATTAACTTTCACAACCTTTACTGGCACTTCAACCATGGTCGAAATGATTCTCAGATTAGTGTGCCCATATATCTAAGGCAAGTCACTGACCCTCAGCCAATTACCTTAAAAAACAGCACACCTACCAGACATCACAATTAAACTTGGGTTAACTTGCAGGATAGAAACGTTTCCCCCTATGATTTCTGATGTATGATTTGGAATGTGGGAGAAAAGATTTGCTCTTTTAATCCATTCACTGAAATCAACCATGCACAAACTTTAACAGCAAGGGAGAGCGTTGTGTGTTGTTTCTTTAAAGATGCAAAAAAACAAATAAAAAACCCAGCATGCACATTCCTGGCTTTAATTTCCTTGAGTAAACACTGCGCTGCAGCCATACTGGTGAGGGCTGGAGAAGAGTGTGCATACCTGAAATTTACCCTCATTACGGCTATATGAAATATGTCTCCAATGTCAACTCTCGCTGGGTTGACTGTTCTATTTCAACATGAATTACTACAGTTACTCAATCAAAAGTGTCAGGACACGAACGACTGTGGAGTTTAATTAGCCTAGTCTGCTTGCAACAACATTGCACTGAACAGTAAAATAAGATTATACTCATGCTGAGCAGATTTAGCTGAAAAAGGCCCCAAAAGTATTAAAAGGGTGGTGGAGTTTACAACTGGAACGCATTATTATCAGGTTCCCAGATTGCAGGGGTTGTGTTGACTGAGGGGGGATCTGCTATTCATTGGATTTAGTGCTCTTTAAATTCATCAAGATTTTAAAAACTGGGAGAGTCTGAGTAGCAGAATCCATTTTTGAGAGCCTGTACCCATCAGTGAGAATGGACCAAGTCCTGAGAGGTGCTCAGAAGAGAATGGGAGCTGCAGGTGATCAGAAGTTCTCAGGATTCAGCCCAACGTACCTAACAACTAATGAGAGTTTTGCGCTGGCTGTTCTTCACCCACATTTGAGGTGTTAATTTTCAAAACCCAAGAGGAAGCTACAAGGGATACATAAAACCCTATTTTAAATATACGACCCACTTTTAGTGGGGAACATCAATAACTGAGTGTCAATTGATGTGTTGTGTGCAGAGGAGACACATTCTGGTTTCTGGTACAGTGTCATTCAATTTCTCATTCCCCATTTTTGGCTTGAGTGAGCAAGGACAGCTTGTTGGAACAGCTGGTCGGTTAACTCACTGACAGAAACGGCCCATTTTGAACTAGGTGTTCGATTCAGATGGACCTCATTCTTTATCTGCCAGTGAATTCGTTTTTCAGATGAAGATGGGCGACCACCAGAGTGCCACACACAAGTTTTCTAAATGCCAACACACACACACACACACACACACACACACACACACACACACACACACACACACACACACACACACACACACACATATATAGTGGATGTGAAAAAGAAATCAAATCCAAGGCTGAAATTTGGCCTCCTCCCCATTAATTTGAATTGTGTATGTGACTGAAATATGAATCTGTCTTGCAATTATTATTGGAAATATTTATAATGGCTCCAGTCACTATTGTCCATCTTGACTACAGAATTCTCTATATCTTCTAAAAGACAGACCAATCTCGCACACTTTCCCTTAAATTCTATGAAGCACTTTAAACTCATGTACCAGCATTCTTCTTAATACCAAAACAAATATTTTCCCCCCATAGGGAAGAGACTGCATAATGGTGGTCATACATGGTGAAGTATTAAGAAGTAGTAATAAAAAGATGAACTAAAACACACATGTCTCTTGCTCCTTCACAAGTTGATGAAGAAACGGGTATCTAGAATTCCCTTAAGATGAGAACCTAACAAAGAAAATTATCATCCTGTAACCTACTTAATATGGCCAACACCTACACCAGCTTCTGTTTGCAGTGAAATACCCTCAGCAGAAATGTACCATCTTTATGCTTCATAACTGTGGATATGTTCATGTTTGAAGAGGTAGAAGCTCCTTCTAAGCAGCCACTTAACATTGGTGTGACTGCACACTTCCATTCGGGTAGGGGGACTTAACTCCCCAAATATCACCACATCACCTCCCACCTTTTCCTCTGTCTGGTCCTTCTAGACCATCAGCTCTTTGGAGAAAAGAACGCCTCTCACTGTGTGTTCACACTGCATTTAACACAGTGGGACTCTGAGGCCCCACCTCTGATTCCCAAATACACATTGCACAGATTAATGTTTGTCCAGCCTTCCACAGGGCTCAGAGAGCAGCATTACAGGGTGCGAGTGGAAGATCAACCACTGGATTTTTATTTGTCCATACTCGGTTGCAGCATTCTGGCAACAAGGTGAAAATTCTGTCCTCAACTATGTGGAGGCATCTCCTACCTTCACTTCAACAGAAGTTGTGCCTGAATGCCGGCAGGCAGAATCCCGCTCCCAGACACAAAACTAGGTCAATACAAAACTACTATGTCAACATAAAGCGGGAGGATTGAGGCACTGTGGAAACATTAGCCCTCCATTTCCAGTTCTTCACCCGTAAGCTCCAGCCAGCCACGTACTTTTCTACTAGCACTCCAGTTTTTTCTTGAATGGGCACACAATGTTAAGCCAGATAGCTGAAAAACTAAAACAAAACCACCTGTTGACTTTACAAGCACTGACTGAAATGAAACATCGCCGAAGAGAGGACTGGGAATTCCGTCCACCCAAAGAAGTTGAGGGAATAGGGAGAGGACAGTCAGAAAACGGGAATGGCATAAAAGGGTCTGTTGCCCTCAGGTATTTCATGTGCAGATCTTGCGCGGACTGCCTCAGGCTGTGATGGACAAAAGGAACCTTCTTCACGGCAGAGAAAGCTACGTGGAACATTCACCATAGCGAATTCATTTAGGACCCTCAATTACAAGAAGGATCTTGTGACACTGGCTTATTTGTATGCTTGGAAAAAGCTGGGTTTTCCTCTTGAGTACCCTAGTAACTACCATCCAACCCTAATCAAATGAACACACGACACCCACTACTAAGAATGCCCTCTAGGAAATCGCTACAAAGGACTTACTTTAAATATGAAAGATAGGCTACTAGTATTTGATTTTAAAACTGAACTTTTCAACATAATGCACTAGATAACCAGCATGGCTGTCTGGGAAGAGAAGGAGAAACGATGCAGTATTTTGGTAGATCTGCAAAGGGAAAACCCAATTGTTTATATGCCACAATACAGACAGATTTACACACTAACAACTGCGTTAAGATAATATCGATTTGGCACAAACTTTCAAAAAGCAACAAAATACTGAATTTACTCTGTACGTGTTAATAGGGAATCAGGGACCTTTAAATGTGAACAGAGCACGACAAATCCAAATCTAAAACATGCTTATAGATATGTAGGGTGCGCAAAAAAGCAACACAAAACTTGTCTCCCCTCATCCCGGGGGGAAAAAAGAAAGAAAAAAGATCTGTATATATGTGCAGTTAACCACATCTGCATGAAATAATATGATCATTCTTCCACCCACAAAATAACCCAGGGCATTAGCTCTCCCCATCAACTTCACAATATTAAAAGAACAAAGGGCATTTTTGCATGAGAAGGGTGCAAATAAGGATCGGAAGCCACCCATTTTACCCAGCAGAATTAATACCATGGAACAATCCTGCCAACACTAAGTCAGACATCTCCAGAACTAGATGAACCATGTTCTCTAATAAGGAGAGTATATATTGCCCAATAGTTGCCAATAGAATTGAGATTGCTTGCTAATGGGTTTACAATGGCATTGGTAGTATGATCTATGGCTAAGCAATAAATATGGACCCCTTTGGAAACGGATGATGCTCTGATATAATTTAGATAATTAATGAAAAGTGAGAAGCATGCCTGTCAGCAAGAACTCTCTTTGATATATACGGGGAGCCAAATATTTGCAAAAAAGGTTGGGCAGGAAATTTGGATGCCACAATTCTGGTTGCCCCTGCAAAATTTGCAACGATACCTCGGCTCTGTAGCTGCTGCAGGGCTCATTGGGGGTTTTGGTGGTGATTGCAGAGAATGTATTAATTATTGTTACTGTTAGTGACACACGCACACACAGATTCATTGTTTAGCTAGCAATAATCAACTGGGCTTAGGCATAAAGAAAGGCTGCCCAGCATCACCTCCATTTTAATGCTTTCTAATGAAGGTTCTGAAACTCATCCGTAAAAATCCACTCTCCTGGCATGCAATTTCTCTTAATTTTGGTCATCAGATTTGAAGGTCTCCATTCAGCTGTTGTCAAAGAATAAAATTTTCATTAGTTTAACACACAGCATCCTCTTCACGTCCCATCTCTCAGTATGATCCATCCTAATTAGCAACACCTCCAGTAAAACAAGAAAAGATCTGGTCTTGTTCCAGGGAAATGTATGGCAAAACTCCCAGTGTTGTTAGTGAGAGAGAGTTGTAGGCCTCAAATCCTTGTCGCTCACTCCCCTCAAATATTCATCTCACTCATTCTCCTTGAAATTAGGCATTTTCAGCCTGCTTCCCAGATGGCATTGTTATAAGGAGACAGTATTACAGGTTCTTTTTAACTGGATGTTAAAAGCAACCAGATCTTGGAAGAACTGCTGTGCTGTTAGCTGTGGTGAAGTTCTTCGTGGAAACTCTTGAAAACCCAAGTAATATTTGTTGCCCGCACAAGCCTCTCTGACTAAAATAGTTGCAAAGCTTCTGGAGGGAGCATAAACCCACACAAGAAAAAATTATATGGTGTCAAAAACTTTGCAACTTCATTATTAGCTAGTACATGTTAATTGCTACCGATGAGCTTGGCACTGGACAAGACATGAAAGTAAAGACAGTTCTTGAAACTAAAGAGGTTATAGCCTACAAGAGAGAGAAGGCAGGGCACACTGGAAAACCCAAAGAAGGGAGTAACTATCTCCCTTGTTCTATTTACATGCTATCCTATATGCATTATTTTCTTTATTCTCAAAGTATCATATTTTATAAAATTGACCTAACTAGCTACCGGATGCTTTTGTGTGTATATCTATATCTCTCTCTCTGCCCGTCACCCCCCATCTGGGGTATGGGCCACCAACCACAGATCATTCCATCTCTGTTGTTGGTGTTTCAGTAGCAATTTGGTTCCCTATGGGGTGGAGTTGCTAGCCCCACGCCCATGTTAAGCCTACAGCACCTGGTATTCCTAGGAGGTCTCCCATCCAAGTACTAGCCAGGCCCGACCCTGCTTAGCTTCCGAGATCAGACGGGATCAGGCGTGTCCAGGGTGGATTAGCCATATATATACACTTCTCTATACATACTTTTTATACCTATATAAAAATCACACCGAGAACTTGGGTCTTGAAGTTGCAAAACTTTACGTATTCAAGTAGGTATTACACCACTAGTCCCTCTGCCTTTAATGAGACTATTTTCATGAGTCAGGGTTGCAGGATCTCAGCCCTCAATTGTATTGTATATTAGGTGCTAATCTAACAACCACATGACTAAGTGCCGTATGGTAGCTCTCAATTATTTTTATTCAATAACGATAAGCCCTGGTTCCTTATTGAAAAAGTAGATACCCTTGCAGCCCGAAACCAGACATCTTTAAAGATTAGTGACTCATGACATGTCGGTCACTGGTGGCTTTTTGACCAAAGCCCGCTTTAAATGAAAAATTAAAAAGGAGAGATCTTTTCTGCCATGCAACAAAACGTAAAGCACATTCTTGACTGAACTTCAAACGTCTTAACCAGCCACTGAGCTTCGGAAGCTGGGGTACAGAAGTAACCGACACTTGGCAAGTTGCGAGCCGTTCTGTGCTTGGAACCGAAAATCTACTCCATACATCCAGAAGAATGCTGGGGTTGTAAGAGTTATTTCACTTTAGACCCAGAAGATAAAGTATTAAATTTCCTCCAAATCTCTAGCAATACACTTAAATTCAAACATTGAGGGGAGGGAGGGAAGGAAAGGAAGATGCATAACTGTTTTGTAAAACTTGTGTTTGATTTACTTGAGACAGGACATTTTAATCTTGTATCAGAAACAGCTGGTGTTGTGCGATGCACACACCCGCATATGCACGCACGCACAACCCTAAAGATGGATACAATTTACTCTGTTAAATCTGTAAATGATACAAGACAAAGTTCTCAGCATCTTTTATAATACATTTTTTCCAACAGGACCCTGGAGGGATTTTTCCCCCCCAAAGGGACAACAGTGAACAAACACTGAAATAAGTGTCACTCGCATCCACAAGATATAATAAATAAGTTTAAAACCGATCAAGGTATTAAATGTTGTTGGTGTTTTGAACAAGAATGCAAGCAGTATGTAAGTCACTTAGCATGTGATGTAATTATTGCTCTGTAAAGTATCATAGAATCTCAGAGTTGGGAAGGGCCCTCAGGAGATCATCTAGTCCAACCCCTGCTCAAAGCAGGACCAATCCCTATTTTTGTCCCATATCTCTAAATGGCCCCCTCAAGGACTGAACTCACAACCGTGGGTTTAAGCAGGCCAATGCTCAAACCACTGAGCTATCCCTCCTCCCTTTAGTATGACTGAGTCCTATTAGATTAAACATATTAATTTTAGGTACAGAGCTTTGCACAACATCTTCTTCTTTTGTCTGGCAAGACAGGTTATTAGCAACGTTCAAATAACCAAGGCCAGTTTACTGAGCCAGTGCATAGTGTTGGAAGTGGTGTGATGCAAGTCCAGGCTATTAAAAAAATTAATCACGATCAATTGTGAGATTAAAGAAATGAATCACGATTAATCACAGTTTTTATTCTAATGCCATTTATTAAAATATTTGGATGGTTTCTATATTTTCTGATATACAGTCAAGGCTGAGGGCTCTGGGATTCAGCCAGCTTGGGGCTCAGTCCCCCTCCGGGTTCTAGCCACAGGGCTCCAGCCCCACTGCCGCCCAGGAAGCTATGGGCTGCTTCAGCCCTCCCTGCTGCTGATGCCTCTCATGCCACCCAGAGGTATGCAACTGACACATTACAAAACTTAATGGAATAGAATCAGAGAGGTAGCCGTGTTAGGCTGGAATAGCAGAGGTAGCAAAGAGTCCTTCAATACTTTAGTTAGTCTTTAAGGTGCCACAGGACTCTTTGTTACCAAAACTTAATGGGTTAATTTTCCTTTCAGCTGATCACCGGTGTTAACTGCAATTAACTGACAACTCTAATTCCAAGAGACTAATGATCAAAGAGGGCATTGACGACTGGCTCACACAGCGCGCTGTCTCTCATCTTCCACGAGTCTTCCGAAAGTTCTGGATGGCCTCATAAATTGGTAACTTCAAGCTGGCCAGGGTTCAGTTGTATTGGCTGCTAGATGGTTGACTATTCCCTGCTGGAGATGATACACATACCCAGAGCCATGTACACTGCAAGCCAAGCTTCCCAAGACAATCCACTTACCACAGACAATTAGAGCATGCTTGGGTTGAACAGAAAAGTCACATCTCAGCTTGCTTTTCTCCCACACATACACATCCCTGCCACCACTTTTGGTTTCAAAATTTAACCTCTCCCCCCCCCCAGTTTTCACATACTGATACTTTAATAAAGCAACACAGGCATTTAGACACTGCCATCTATCCTTTCAGCACTCTTTTTATAGTGCAATTTTCCAGCCACAGCCCAGCGTGGGTTGAACTGGCTGGAGCCTCTAGTGCCAGAACAGTTTTCATTATACAAAACTGCATACAATCCACCATGTGGTTGGACGAGATGATATATTTTGCTGTATGGGAAAAGCCACACCATGACCTCATCAGATAGCCCAGTGGATAGGGCATCAGACTTGAGACTTGGGTTCTACTCCTGGCTCTGTCATTGACTTAACATGGGATCTTGGCGGACTCATTCTGTGCCTCAGTTTCCCCCAGGTGTAAAATGGAGATGTGACAGGGCACTCTTAGTTAGTGCCCTTGTCACCACAGTGGCTGTGGCACTGGGAGGAGTGCAGGTTTAATTGAAGCCAATTAACCAGTTTCCGGGGACGGGGGACAGAGGGGGTTATTGATACACGAGTGGCAACTTCTGGGCCAACAGTGCAACTGGTTGAGTAACTGAGAGGATATTTGTGGGAGGAACAGGAAGTTCAGTGGGCGAGCCTGGGCTGAAGTCCCCTCCAGCTGTAGCCTGCAATACGCTCTGTTATACCTTGTAAGCAAAGAATAAATACACACGTAGTGAAAGGGTAATAACCTGGTGTGTGTTTGTGGCTAGGAGATAAAACAGGCCAGGCAGTGCGGCACAGTGGATAGAGACAGAGGTGCCTAGTGACAGGAAATAACATGTTTACCCATCTCTGTAAAAAGCCTTAGAGAGCTACAGAGGAGGAGGTGTATTACCGCTACTACAAAACGAGGCTAAGCAGGGCTGGACTATTTGAGATACCTTCAAGAAACCCTGAGGTGCCAGACAAAGTGGTGCTGGTGATTAAATATGTGAAATACTCCTTTGCATGACAGAGGGCATCACGATGCTGTGGAAGGTGTGACCCTGCACAGGAAATGTAAAAGTAAAGCCCTGATGATGGGTTACGTCCACACACAAACGTCTGTAGGAATAAGGGTGTTTGTTGATCCTGGTGTACTGGTCAAATTCAACGCTGGTAATTATTTTCAGGCTCCCTAAATTCATCCGGCATTGCATGAGTATTCATACCATTGCTTATCCTACCCTACTGCCTAGGGCTCCTGTGCACAGAGAAATACTTCTGTTGCTCTCTATCAGTGGTGGCATTTCAGGGGAAAGGGAAGTGATCCGGGGTAATGATGTAACTGGTCCTGCAAACGGCTTGGTATGGGCAGACCTTGGAGCCTAGGCAGAAGATTCACCAGGGCACAGAGGTCGCATAGTCAGTTGCTGGATCAGGGCCTGTGATTTTCATGCCCAACTCCTACTGCAAGTAAATGGGAATTGGGCATGCCAGTCTCCTAGGCATCTTTGAAACTGCCAACCTAAGTCTACACAGTGCATTCTTTGGAATGGAGGCACTGTTGCAGGAAAAAGAGCTCCCTCCCTTATAGGGTGTGTGAACATTGGTTGGGGAAGGACATATTCCAACCTTCATTTCAACCACCGATCCACAGCAGAAGAAACTCCTTGCGTGCCACCATTTATTCTCTTGGCCTTTAGTCCCATAACTGCAGCTTCAGTGTCTGGCGGCAGAATGGGGATTATACAATTTTACAGCTGCTTTCCCTCAAAATACAACTCCTGAAAGAAAGGAGGGAGGGGAAGGAGCAATTGGGCCATTTGTCCCAGTGGGACTCTAAATCCAGTACTGGTGCATGCCGGTCCAGTAGCCATAAAAACAACATATTCTGCAGCCTACTTAAACCAAACATGAAAACCCCTATTAAGGGTCCACGGGGGTTCGTCTTTGCCAGTGTGAAAAGCCTTGGAAAAGAGGCCAGGGTGTGCTACTGTGTATTATGCCTGTAACTGCGAGAGTAACATGAACCCGGGCTAAGGCGCACCTCTCTGAGGGGCTCTGAAAGAGGAGGGAATAAGAAATTCAACGAAATGGAAGCATGAAGATAAATATATTTGGTGTATATCATGCCTTGCATCCCAGAGGATCTCAAAGCACTTCGCAGACCTGCACAGGGCTCCTCCATCACAGAAACACGGACCAGCCTCGTGTTACCCCGCAGCAATTTCAGAGAGCATGGTGACACTGCAGAGTTTAGGAGCACAGCCAGCCTCAGGGCGAGATTAACCTCTGTGACCCTAGCGACTCCTCTCAGCAGGAGAAGGCCACAGAATCCTCCAGCCCCATTCCCTATCTGCCCAAACCACAAAGGGGTCCCTGCAGAGACAGGCTATGGGGAAATTCCTGTTCCCATATTGAGAGGAGACCGGAGGTCGGTTGCATCACAGGCCCTCCATGGCTGCCTAGGTGGTGAGAATAATTTAGGCCTCTGTGAATATAAACAAGATAACAAAATATCTATTTGGAATCATTCATCTGGATGCTGAGCGGCTCTCGTGCCGGGTCACCAATTGATGAATGAGGGAGGGAAGTAAATGGGAGGATATTTGGATCGTTAAAATACATGGGTTTACTTCCCTGGCATGTGGCTCTTTTTAAAACAGTCACTGTTCTGAAGTCGGACACGTCTAAGCAAACACAGGTGTGATGCCAAAGATACAAGATTAGATACAAATCAATTACACGTAGAAATGAGACTTACCGAAATGACACCACGCGGCAGCTACACGTAGCACAGCTACACAAGCGCATTGTTGTCCGTGACAACTTTCTAGTTCTGTATGTTTCTTAGGCAGAAGCAATTTCTAAAAAAGAAGGCATTAACGCTAGGCCATTCCTTGTCAAAACTATAGCCCACGAAAGCTTATGCTGAAATAAACTGTTTAGTCTCTAAGGTGCCACAAGTCTTCCTTGTCTTATTTACAGATACAGACTAACACGGCTCCAAATCTTAAACTTGTAAAAACTAGGATTTCTATTTCAAAATATCACCTTTCAGGCCAAAAACAAAAACAAAACAAAGAGATCAGATGCTTCCAACACCAGGACTGCTAGAATGAAGACAGTGCAGCTCCTACAAATGAATGACCCTCCAATGACAAAGGGATGTCGTGTGTTTTCATGCACTTTAAAATATTAATGTCTGAGCACATCATACTAATTATAGAACTTAGGTCAGGAAATGCCTTAGAACAGGAAGAACTCCTGCCAGGATTGGCATATACCACAGCTGAGTTACTGGAAGGGCACAAGTCAAGCAGCTCCCCCACCTCATTTTCACCATTGACTGATTCTGTGGAGCAGACAGTCAAAATCGACAGGACTCCTTTTCTTTAGAAAGGTTAAAAGACATCAGGCAGTTTCAAATTCCTGCCTCCGCCTGAAAATCAGATCAAGTGAAAGAGCCAACCTGCAGCCTTGAGCTCCTGCACCCAACGAAGTCAGAGGTAGCCCTTAGCTTTCCATCGTGGTGGATCATAGGAAGCAGGATTTTAACACTGCAGCAATGTCTGGTGGCTCTTTGTTCACTACCAAGGTGTACATTTTAAATGAAAAGGCGACTTTTTTTATGGTGGGAAACCTGTGGGATTTGTCAACCCTCCACATTGTCCCTTTAAAAAACAGAGAAGCTATCGAATGGCTTGTAAGAAGCAAAGTTAACCACGGAAAATCTGGCAATCTACCCATATGCCAATGGACAGAGACAGCTCAAAATCAGAGCATCTTCAAGTCATGTAATTATGGAGTCCCGGCAGGGAGTTACAGATGTCTCCAGTCTAACACCAGTTTCATGGGGGGAGGTCACCACCCTTGAAGCTTCTACCCCAAAGTACTTGTGGGCTTCACTTTCTCACAGTTAAATGCACTGCCTCGGGCTTTGAAGCACATGAGAACTGTGAAGTGGTTGCTTTTATGTCTTCTAAAGATCTGATAGGCAAATTAGATACATGGATCAAATAGATGCATTAGATAAGCAAAAGATTGTGATTGCACCTCCATATATGCAGCATGTCAGTCTAAGTACTTTACCCATTCGACAGCTGACCACTGTGCAAGTCCATAAAGGAACTGGATAGCCCCTGCTGACAGGTGCAACCTGCAGGGGTGTAGCCTACATCTTCTAACTAGCCACTGTGACAAAGTGGGAGTCACAAAGGCCCCACTTACAGTCGTACATCAGATTGTTCCACAGCTGGAGTGACTGAGGTTTCCCCAAAGATGGCGTGAAAGATTAAAACCCGGGGGATGGATTGTTGGATCCATCACAAGACAGGCACTGGATACGTTTGAAGCCTTTTTCTTGCCACCAAGAACAACAACTGGGAGGTGACAACAAGATTCTTTAAGGAAATTGTCCAAACGAAAAGGCCTGGCCACGTACAGAGACAGTCATTTGTGAAAAGGCGGGAAAGGGTCAGTGCTAGAACTGATCCCTGAAGTAAACTGTTGTTTTAGGACCTGCACTAGCAGGTGCTTTGTCCAAGTGAAATTTGGATCTGGCGGCATCTCAGTAACAGTTCCACAACCACGACAGCCCACTTCATCAGGACCAAGGACAGACTGGAGAGCAACCCTGTGTGCCAGACTGTCATACGCAGCAGTGACATCTAGGAATGCTGCACGTGTCTCCTGTTCCGGAAGCCATTCTCAATTCAGGTGTTCAGTGCAAGCACTCAATCCATCTGCGGTTTGGCCTGCTTGATCTACACTCAGGGTATCACCAGCAGTGGAGGCCGCTCTTTGAAGGATAACCTTTTCAAGTAATTTGCGCACACGGCTTAGCAAGGATGATAATGGTGGAGGGTGATAATATGTTTGCAAGTCTCTCTCAGGCTTTGGACAGGCTATTACATTTGCTCTACACCAGACCTTAGATATTTTATTATCCTGGATCTCTCCAGAGAGATGGCTAGTTCCCCCTCCCCCCCCCCGCCCCGCCCCACATTCTTCAGGAATTCAGGGGAGAAGTTATCAAGCCCACAGGCTTTACATATTTTCAGATTTTTCATCAACTTTTCTATTTCATCAGCAGTGAATGGCTGGAAGGTGCCCTGAAGCGTGCTAACCAGTTTTAGCTCAAGCCACTTTCTGCAACTGGTTGAGCACCTTATGAGAGGCACTCAGAGAGACCTGACTTTTCACAGGAATTGAGAGCAGTTATCACTTGGCATGACTAGGTCCTAGAATTCTGCACATAGTGCTGCCAGAGTCCGAAGAGGCTATGAAATCTAGAAAATCTTCATTGCAATTTTGTCCTCAAGCCCAGCGCACATTGTATGTGGTGGGTTTTGAGGGTGTTTTTTGTTTTTTTTGTTTTTTTTGGAAACTAGTTGATCAACATGGCAACATATGGGGTAAACTTTCTGAAGTTTCCTAAATTCACTCCCTTTCAACCTAGCTTGTTCAATTGGAATCAGCATTCAAGAGACCCCCTGTTGCAATCTGTATTCAGGTGAAATGCCAATTAAAACCAACAGGAGTCTCTTCTTTCAAGTTTTAATCATCACTTTCTGTTGGTCACTTTCCAGTACCTGGTTAGGCTGTGTGTGATGTTATGATGTTTTTCTTGCAACTGAATTATAGCTGCTGGTGCAGCATCCCAACTGTCTTAGTGGAGGGGGGAAGAGGGAGAGGAGAGTGAGTGTATTTTATTTTAAAAAGTATTAATATTAAGGTGGTATTGTTAGAAATAAGCAAAAACCAAAATCTAAAATCCAGACTCCTTTGAATTACCATAAAAGAGTCTTATTGCCTGTCAAACCCTCTTTAATGTTAAAAGTATAGGGGGAAATCTATATTACATCCCCACTGTCTGCAACATCATCTACTAACTTATAAATTCATTCACTGTAACAGACAGTCCTTTGTTCTTCCATACAGGAGGGATTGTAACCTAGCCTAACCTAAAGGGAACGATTTCTTTAGTGTACAGTGTAAATTGAACTAAAAGTGCCAGAGGAATAATAAGAAATTCCAGAGTATTCTCTTAAAACCCCACTAGCCATAATGGCTGTTAGAGACGACATATAAGATTTCTGAAGAAGGGAAACATTAGAAATTGAAGAGAAGTCAGTAACATCTTAACTAGTAAATTAAACCCATACCACGCGATGTCAGGAGAGGCAAACCTGCTAAAAGCCCATATTATTGAAATGCCCCAGGAAAGTACTCACAGAGGGACAGGGTCTCAAAACCTGGCATAAGCTTTTCTAAGATTCACTTGAGGTAAATCATCTGAAACTACATCTCATCCCTGAGAGACGCAGAAAGCTGAGGTGATATTATTTAGAAAGAAGTGCAATAAGCCAAACCTATAAAGCTTAAAATGTTCACAGTGACTTCAGCTATCTCCAGCTTTTACCTCTGCAAATTTGTACATGTTACGGGGTCGGATTCTCCTCTCACTTACACCAGTTTGACACTGATGCAACTCTACTGCTTTCATTGAAGTTACTTCTAATTTACACTCGTGTGAGAGAAGAACCGGATCCATATACTTTATCTAAACTGCAACTATACAGACACTAAACAATAGTAAAAGAACACTGGGTAAAATTTTCAACCTTGCTGTTGTAAATCCATCCCTTTGAGAGGCAGTAGTAGGTTGAAGGAAGAATTATTCCATAGACCTAGCTGTGCCTACAGTGGGGCTTACGACAAACCCACTGCATCAAACAGGGTGTGAAATTTTTCACAGCCCTAAGCAAAGCAGCTAGGTCATCCTAAGTTTTATGTGTAGGCTAGGCCTTAGGCACATATGAAAATTTTACCCGTAGGCTCATGATTTTTACTTTCTGCAAATAACTACACTTTGTTCAGCTGAAGAATGGTTTCAAAAGCAAATCTGTGTTCAGAGGGAACATTGGATATAGTAGATTTTATTTCTGAGGGCATCTTCATGGCCCTTATAGCCTCTCTCCTATAGTTGCCTTTCTTTTATCTATATCTCACATCTAGTTTCAACATCTCACAAACAAGAAAACATACAAGCTGCCACACTAAAACACACTTGCCATTTGCAAAACATTTGCATTTACTTACCTAATACAACATACATGACTTTCAGTTATGTGCAGTATCTCACTCATTGTCGGGAACTCCCTCTTCTCTCGCTCCCAGACTATTTAATAAATCTTTAATGTAATTATGAAGAAAATTAGGTTTTCTATATTAGTTATACTGCAAGGCATAACAGAAGTAATAAAATAATATAAAGTATGTCTCCAATATTTAAGAAAACTAAAAATACCATGTTTGCTAACCCCCGTCGACCTTTACATTCCCCTAAGGTAATCAGCTAATGATTGTCTTCTGTTAGCACGGTCCTGTCATGCGGTGTTTACTACTGGTATTTGGCAAAGATAATTGCAAAAGGGAGTTATAAAAAGTGTTGTTAGACTCTGCTGGTGGTTAGCAACATGTGTAATATGATTAGCATCATAAAGAAAAAAACGTATATCATAACGAGCAAACACCCTGAGATGAAGGGCCACATTAAGGGAGGAAATTACCTTTGAAAGCAATATTTACCATGGTAACCAACTTGTATTATTTCTTCCAGTTCTCCCACAGTAAATTCTTAATTATGTTACTCATAAACAAAGGGTAACATTTGGATCAGAGGTTAAAGAATTAAGAGATTACTCCGTTACAACTGTGTGTGTGTGCAGGTTTGTGAGAAACAAAGGGACTCCACCCATTACAGTGGTTCAGCATGTCTCAGGAGCTGCTCAGGACCCTCACGTAAACTTGCCCCAAACGTAGCACCAAAAAGGAACACGATTTCCATATCTGTAATAATTTAATGGTTCATTTAAAACCCTTTCCTCTTGTCCCTACTTACCAAGAGTTGATTTAAAAAAAGCAGCACGCTACAACAAGCAACAAGCCAAAAACTAGCCAACAAGCAACTCACAAGCCAATTAAGCCAAAAACAAGCCCAATTTCTGCATTTTTTCCCACGGATTTGGCATGGCTGATATGAGCCCAAAACACCCAAAAACAACACAGGCCAACTTCAAGATAAAGGGGCAGGAAGAATCTAGAACAGGGGTGGGAAAACTACGGCCCGTGGGACTGTCCTGACCAGCTCCTGAGCTCCTGGCTGGGGTCGCTTCCCCCCCTCCGACCCCTCCCCCGCAGCTCTGCTGGGCAGCCCTCGGGGGGGGGGGGGTATGTCTGAGCGCTCCTGTGGGACAGCACAGCAGCGCATCTAGCTCTGTCTGGGCTGCCACTCTTAGTGGCATGGTAAGGGGGTGGGGAGCAGGGGGGGGGTGGATAAGGGGCAGGGAGTCCCAGGGAGTGGTCATGGGCCAGGGTTCACAGGGGCTTAGATAGGGGGTTGGGTCTCAGGGGGATGGAGTGTTTAGGGGCGGAGGAGTCTCTGGAGGGGGCAGTCAGGGGACAAGGAACAGGGGGGCTTAGATATGGGGTGGTGGCAGGGGGGGGAGTTAGGGCAGGGAGGTCTCTGGAGGGAGTGGTCAGGAGGCAAGGAGCAAGGGGGGAGATTGGATGGTGTCATAAGTGTAAAGTGCTGGAGAGTGTTATTCTGCCTGTATGGGGTCAATGTTACCTGAGAGGGAGTGACATAAGAGCTTCCCTGCCACGAGGGAGGGAGGGAGTTTTATGTTTTCAGCCGTTCCAGCGTTGGCAAGAGACCCAGTTTTCGCCTCTAGCTATGGAGGAGAAAACTCCTACTTTCCTTCTTATATTCATAACTAGCTGTGCTGTGAATATAATATGTTGATTTCCATAAGTTTCTGTACCTATTTAGAGTGTCCCTAGCCTTTTTAGGGGGGAAGTTAGAGAACTCTAGATTGTGAAGTTGTACTGTAAGTGTATGCTTTATTCTCTTTTCTTTATTAAATCTTTTTAGTTATAAAGAGTGTTTGGTTTATTTCCCTTAAGGTTCTCTCTGCTTTCAGACTGGGAAGGGAGGGAGGAAGGGGAGTAGGTCTAAGGACAAGCTTAGTGTATAAGCTGAAGTGTGGAGTCTGTCTCTCTCTACCTTCAGGCTAGAAGGGTGAGGGGGAAGGGAAGCAGCCTCTGAGTGTCCGGCTCTCAGGAGAGAGAGCAGGAGTTTGGGGGAGTCCGGGTGCCCCCCTCCAGGGTTTTGGAGATCCACCCGGATGGTGGCAGCTTGGGTACCCCCATTTCCCTACTGGTAGAATGTGGGTGTTGGGGGTGAAAAGACTTAACTTAGGCTGGGAAGCAGCTTGTAGTTATTTGGTCTGGCATAGAAGAGTCCCCTCTCTGTACCCCAGGTTAAGAGAGAGGGAAGACACTCTTACAGATGGATTGGGGTTTCTGAGGGGGGCAGACAGAGGACAGGGAGCAGGGGGAGTTGGAGAGGGCGTGTGGTGCCAAAGACGTGGTTAGGGGCGGGGGGGGGGGGGAGGAAGTCCTGGATAGAGGCAGTCAGGGGACAAGGAGCAGGGTGGTTTGCATGGGTCGGAGGTTCTGAGGGGGGAGTCAGGGGACGGGAAGTGGAAGAGTGTCAGATAGGGGGTGGGGCCAGACTGTTTGGGGAGGCACAGCCTTCCCTACCTAGGCCTCTAGGCAATTTTGCAACCCCCGTGTTGCCCTCGGGCCAAAAAGTTAGCCCACCCCTGATCTAGAAGGTACCCTGATATGAACTTCCATCTCAGTAAGTAGCAAAAAATGTTTTGTTACCCGTCTTGCATGTAACAAAACTAAACTTCAATTTGGAAAATCCAGGTTTAACTGGCTCTGACAATTAACTGCCCTTTTGATAACAACACACTACCTTAGTCTTTCACCCTCCCCCTTTTTTTGGCAAGAAAAAGAAGCTCTTGCTGTTTTCTTTGGCTTTTGTTCTCCCTTATCAATCTCTTTTGCACTGAGGTAGCTTAGGTTGAGTGTTCAAAAGGAGGAAAAACTGCAAAATCTTCATCAGTTTTATTTACCAACAGAGCCATTTAATGAGGGAGGAAGAATGATAAAAAGGACTTTGGACTGGTAACTAACAGGCTGAGATCTTAGTGCCTGCCTGTAATAGCTGGATTGCCCCTACAATCTACATGCACTGGAATGTTCCTTTTTTACAGAGACTTTAACCCTCTGAAAAAGTGAAGCTGCAACACCAGAAAAATCTCCGATGAACTCCACACACGACATTCCCAGCGTAGACTTGTTCACATTTGGCTACAAAATCCAGGCTGAAGTTCCCACTCCTTCTGGCCTAAAGCAGTGCACTGTCTGTGGCACTAGATATCGAGATAAAACGGCAATTAACTCTTAAAAGTGAAACATTTCACCTATTGATTCGTTCCTCGAGAACCAGGGAAACACATGCCAACAGATTTCCATCATGGGTTGCTTGCAATCTATTCCTTGCAACCATTGAATTAAGGACTCACTGACCGTAATTCACTGTTCAGGCATAGCGTGGTGAGTAACCTCCGTTACACGATACTATTTTTACTCTTAAAATCAGACAACGGGAACTTTTGTAAAACCATTGACACCAACAATAAAAGCACACACGTGTTTATGTTTGTGGAAAGTGCAAAAAAAAGCACCATCCGAGCCAATGCACGGCTAATACAGTAAAACCTCGATTTAACGGACTAATTCGGGTGAGGGGGTGTCCGTTAAATCAGAAAGTCCGTTAAATCAGAAAGTCCGTTATTTAATAATAAAAAAAAACCGAGCTGTTGGAGCAGCAGCCCACCCGCCACAGGGCCGGGGCGGCAGCTCCGCAGCCCGCCTGCTGCTGGGACCCGGGCGGCAGCCGGGAGCCGTCAGCCAGCCTGCCCGCTGGCGGGACTCGGGTGGGAGCCAGGAGCCATCAGCCAGCCCACCCGCTGGCGGGACTTGGGCGGGAGCCGGGAGCCGGCAGCAAGCCCTCGACAAATGGATTTCGGATACATCAGACTTGCTTAGAAATTTTGTCCGTTGCATCCGAAGTCCGTTAAATCGAGGTCCGTTAAATCGAGGGTTTACTGTATTTCAACAATGCTTGTGAATGCTTTCTTTCCTCTTCCCCTTTTCCAACACATTTCCCCACCTCCTGCAAGTAACAGTTGAACTCTCCTTATATTCTCCTTGATATGGGCTAGCTATTGCTAGAGTGAGACAATGGACAAAAATTAAACAAAAATGAGCACAACCAATACTGAGCAAAACAAATAATGCTAAAAGGGAAAGCTGGTTCAAAAACACAAAAGTGGAAGTGGAAGCTAAAGCGAAAAGACAAATGTCCAGATAAATCTCCAGATAAATGTCCAGATAAATCTCCAGAAAGCCTGGAAAAAAGCAATAAAAGAATCCCAGATGTAAGCAGGTATCCTTCTCCAGGAAGGTGAGATCAATACATACTATCACATAAAAAGAAAAGCCCCCTACTCCCCATTTATCCATCAAAGAGCTTTTTGTTTTTAAAACAATGCTCCTCACTGATTCCAATTGAAATCTGGCATGCAGGGCAAGGGCAACATGGTTAATTTCAACTGTCCCTGTCGCAACTAGGGTGCCCCTAGGAGTCCCTGGTACCACCCCTGTAGAGCCCCCCACACCACACCCCATGAGTACCCCTAGCCCCCACCTCGGTAACATCCCTTATAGAGCCCGCCATGCTACATCCCATAGAGTCCCTCTTCCCCACCAGGCATACATGGCCTGCCATACAATTTCCAAACCCAGACGTTTGCCCACCCCAGCCTAGATTATCTAATCCGTATATCGATCACAGAAATTACTAATCTTCTGTTACATTCAAATGGATCCAATTTGACAGATTGGAATTCGTTAGTGTCTCTGGTCTAATGCAATGAATCCAGTTCAGTTTTGCCAAACGTCTTAATTAATGCTAATGGCAGTAATAAAAACCCTGGTAGCCTGGCTGAGAGGCAAAAGGAATAACATGATCCTTGGAAAACTACCAATAAAGAGGCACAAGAGAAATACCATTTGAGATTCCCATAACCTTTACACATAAAGGAGCCCATGATTATCAATACATATTTTGCCCACACCATTCAATCAGGAGATTGTGCTAGATTATGTTAAAAAAAACTTGTGCAGTTAAGAGTCCTTGAAAATAATGAATGCGAAAAGACCACATGGCTATTAAAATGCTTTAGCTCTTTGCCTTTCCAGACAGAACCTGGCAATGGAAAAACTCCCATTGACTTTATAGGGCTCTTACCTCTAAGAACCTTAATTAGAGATCAGGGCACGTTTCATGTTGGAAATGGGTCTGAACCAGAACTCTGGATCAGAACACTTCTAAACGTTGGGAAGAAAAACCACAGAGGTAGATCCAATTCCATACAGGAATTTTGTGCCTTGGGCCTATAAATTAAAAGCATAAAATTAACTTTCAAGAGGGAGAAAGCACTGTATTAATTCTAGCGGCTGTAACTTTAGCAACAAGGTGAGTAATTTTTTCATTACAGCCTGGAGCTATGCGAAAGATGGTGAAATTCCAGACACAAAGACAGAGGCAGCATCTTCAAATCTTCATATTTCTCTGAGGCAAAAATCAGCTGAGGCAAAAATAACATTTTTCCCCTCATCTTTCAACCCCCAAAACTTCACAGGACTAAATCACTTTGAGTTACCCTCCCAGATATTTTTTATAATTATATATATATACTAAAAAAAATAAGCAAATTCTATTACATATTGTATACAATTACAAAAACTTCTAATTACATCTCTCAGTTTTTAGGCTGTCTAGCAAATGCAATGCTTTTCAAAATGACAATTCTCGAGGTGAACTGTAAATCAGCTTTTGCTTGCTACTTATTTGAAACTCTAACCTATAAATTAAATTAATAAGAGACAAAGGCTCCTTTTGTGCATTTGCAAGCCTATAGGATTTTACAAATAATAGTACTGGAACGTGATTTATATTCCCTGATTAAAGGTCAGTTTTGTGCACACGACTTTGGAGCAAAACACCACAGCACAGACTTCTATTAACTCATTCATGCAAAATCTTTATGCCGCATTCTTTGTTCTTTATAGGCATCAGGAAGTTATGAGAGTTTGTTACAAGTACCATGCTACTTGTAAGGCCAAAAACTACACTGAAAAAATAAGTGGAATACTTCCAGTTAATACTGTGGGGGAGAAAAATAGATGTACTCTATATTATATTACAGAAAACATTTCCATCTTATTGAGGGGAAAATGTATCTGTACATTACAATTCAAAACTAATAATTAAAGTGTGAAGTTTAAAATGATCTAATTATTTAGATCTTTGTGGACACAGCATGCTAGTTACAAACACAAAAAAACCTGGAATGTAATCATATGATCCATTGCAAAAAGTTAAATCTTGAATTTATACTAGCAAGGAGGAGGAGTTTATGGCTGTTGTCAAATGCTATTCAGGGAGATTTTTTTCAGCATGGAACTACTAGCATATTTTGGAGTGAATTAAGCCAAAAGTAAAACTGCTAAAAGAGAGACTGAAAGTCTGTGTACATAAACATATAACATTACTGAAAACTGTAGACATTAGTTATGGTTATTCCTGTATGAATAACTTAGTGAAAAGAATAAATGTTTTTAAAAAATCAAATACCATTAGTGGAATCTAGTTTGTAAAATAAAATCATTTTGTGCATGTTCTTTTCTAGGTATCAATTTTGACATTTGATTTACTAAGTATGAACAGGCTTACCATATCTCTGTTGCATGAAAATTCACTAAACAAATTAGTTCATTAATATTCAAAGACAAAGATCTAACACTCACATGTTTTTCATACACTCTGGCCAAAACGTCATCTGATATTCAAAGTAGGAGAATATACTGGTCTACAAATAATTTCTTTAACTGCTTTATAACATTATAGCTGCAATAAGAAGTCAAGTGCATAATTCCTTTTCCATAACAAAATAGATGTCATAGACGTCGAATATTTTATGCACGATTAAATTGCACATGTTCACTAGAGCTATATATACGTTGTTTTGCAGCTGATTGCATTAAGTTGCAGGTATTTTGGTATCAATTTCAGTGGTAGTTTTACACATCTTTCCGGACATGAGTAAGGAAAATGTTAAGTAGCTGAAGATCACTGTAATATTTGGCAGACTAGCAGTTTTGCATCCCAGGCATCTTCCGAGAAAAGGGATTAGAATGGTTATCAACTCAAAAAAATATATTCTCTTTAGATCACAGCTGATGTACACTTTCAGGCTCTCTTGATACAGCAAAACTATGAGATTCTATAGTTTTCTTTTCTTCTTGTAAGCCGTGCAGGAATAGAGGAGTTTCTCCAGCATAACTGGTAGGCCGAAGGGCAAAAAGCTTTATGTGGGTGGCCAAGGAATTTGGCAGAGCAGACGGGCACACAGAAGAGTGGTTCCTCGCTCTGGCAATTATGCCACAAAGAGATAGTTCCTTTGGATAGGAAAGGAAAGATCATTCCCTTATTTTCCTATACTCTGAGAAAAATGCGGGGGGGGGGGGGCGCAAGGGGAGGGAAAGGGAGAATGTATAAAAATTTAAATTCCCAGTTTGGTAACCTAGCATTCTGAGGCACCTTTGAAGTGCCTGATAATTTATCTTGACACAAAGCAAACCCGAAAAGCCAATATTACCTTGTTTTATAACAGGTATATCAAACATAGCAAAGTTCTTACGGCAGAGCAAAGATTTGCTCACCACTGTTTTATTTATTTGCCAACCAGTTAAAGTGGATTCTACTCCACTGTAAAGGTATAAAGGTGTCTCAGATCCTAGCAAGTACCCCATCTCAGTCACCCACTAAGACTGCTGTGAGGGGTAGTCAATTCTCTATGCTCTGGAACATGGGGGTCTGCGAAACTCCTGAGCCTCCAGAGGCTGGAACACTGGATCCTCCCCTGGTGCCCATTTCCTGGGCATCGACTTGCCACCTGCTACATCTTGGAAATGGGGCTCTACAGAGAGAGAGGCCCTGTCTCACAATCTATGCCTCAATGTTCTTGGATGCCATGTGTGGATAAACCCGAGTCTGCATGGAGCAGCTTGCAGAGTCGGGGCCTGAGTTTCAGACACGACGTTACAAATAAGGGTGCCACAGTCAGGTGAGGGTTGGGTTAGTACAGATGGGTGCCTCGTTTGGTGGGTTACATAATCTACACAAGCCTATGAACTAGACAGACACTTCAGAATGTGTGTTTTACTATATGAAATAGAAGATATAGAATCTGATTGATTCATTTACTATTATTTGTATTGCAGTAGCATCCAGAGGTCAGGGACTCACTTTACTAGGCACTCTACAAATATATAACAAAGAGACAGTCCATGTGCCAATACATTTACAATCTTAGGACTTGTCTAAGCAGATGTCAGCCATTTAAGTTCACATTTGGATTTAAACCAATTTAGTTACCTCAGTGCAAAAGGTTGTCTGGATACTTTGTTTAAATCAAGCTGATGTTGATGTAAATTTATTAGGAATCGGTTTAAGTTAACTGAAGGAAGCCATACCACCTGAAATAAGAGAGTTTGCCCAGGGATATGACCTGTTGTAACTAAAGTATTTGAATTAAATTGGTGTCAGAGTGTGAGTATAGACAAGGCTTGAATTAATATAAATTCTAATATTGTGGGCATTGCAGAAAAGAGGAGTGATTTGAAAGAAGAGCTAGGTGGCTTGGACAATCGGATAACCACTACATTAACTTTAGTATAATAGCTCAATCGCTGTAAGAAATGGTTTCTGCATCGATGTGGTATTTTCCACATCAGTTTTCTTCCTTTCTTCGAATAGCCCAGCGGTTCTCAAACTGGGGGTTGGGACCCCAAAGTGGGTCACGACCCCACTGTATTGGGATCCATAGGGCTGACGTTAGACTTGCTGAGGCCCAGGGCTGAAGCCAAAGCCTCGCTGTCCGGGGCCGAAGTCAAAGCCCCAGGGCTTCAGCCCTGGATGGCGAGATTCGGGCTTTGGCCCTGGCCCCCGACCGGGCGGTGGAGCTCAGACTTTGGCCCTCCCGCCTAGAGTGGCGGGGCTTGGACGGGCTCCCTCTTTGGTCCCCTCTCCTAGGGTCCTGTAGTCATTTTTGTTGTCAGAAGGGGATCGAGAACCCCTGGTATAGCTCCAACTATCTATTCTATTAGTCTTGTGACGGTCTCTTAAGAAGAAGGGCATGCCCAGAGTCTGAACATTAATATTTCACTCCATGCTGCTTCTAATTTTATGCTTCCTCATTTTTAACAAGGCGCTCATCAAGGACTTTGCCTGTGAGGCAGCAGGTGTAGTCTTTGTTTATTTATTATTATATTTATGACTAGGGGTTGGTATTTCCCAAGCCAAAGTCTAGCTTTGTGCTTTCATTACTAAGTGTTATCGACTGAGAATATGGTCAGGCCGCCTGCGCTTTTGTTTTATAAATGATTACAATGGGCTGATGAGAAGCTGCTTGGAATTATGTTTATAATGTACAATTGTTTAATTACGTGTTCCTCCAAAAGGGATGAGACATGTAGACCATGTTTTATATCTTTTCACAGATTTAATCGGTGCTATCATCTGCACAAAAGAAGAGAGAAATGTGAAGAAACCCATTACATTGCTGGTCTGAATTTATTTCACTATATAGTCAATGCAGAGGACTTATCCAAAACTAGACTTTAAATCCATATAATGGGAGGATACTTCATTCCACAAGGGAAAAATCTGCTTGGCAAGTAGAATCAACAGAAATTCAGATGACTAATTTTCTCATTAACGTGGCTGTCCAGACAGCTGTCGGAGAAGACTGGCCAGCTCTTACATTCTTCTTCATCAATTTCTCTCTCGCCCCATTTCTGTCTTATTGATGGCACTTGAATTTTTCATCTTTACTCCCTTCCCTGCATGTTCCTCAATACACACCATTAGCATGCTCACAAAACTACAATTTATATAATTTTCGGAAAGCTCCCCCTTCTATCTGCAAAAATGACAAACCCCATGGGCCCTTGAACATTTCATGAGCTGTATCTTATTTCCACAATCTCCCATAGAGACAAGGATGAGATGGGCTCTCTCTTTTTGCTCCTGTTTAACAAGCTGGCCAACAGGATAAAATCCACTTAAAGGGTCAGCGTGGAGAGCTGATTAAGTGGCTGTGAAGTGGGTTGTAAGGATTAACCTGATTAGTAGCAAAAAAGACAAAGGTGGGGGGGAAGAAGAGAAAAAATATTCAAGGCAAGTGATGAGGGTCCTGGGTGGTCTGTAAGCCATTCTGAGACAGAGGGAGAGTGTAATGAAAAGATGAAATCCAATCATTGTACAGGAAGCTTTCACAAGGCTTAAAACAAATCCTTAAGAAAACAGAAAAGAATCCAGGAAGAGGAGTTGTATTACTGCTGAAAACGGTATTGGCATATTACCAATGCATTTATCCTGCATGACTGACAGTTACACTTCTGATCCCCGCAGCAGAGGGAGAATAATTCCTTCCTACGCTGCAAACCTCAAAAGACATGTAAAGGAAATTCCTCGTGGGACCTTCACACCAAAGTTTTGCTAGTTTCCCCATTTTAGTTTAGTTTTGCTGGAAAGAAACGGAATCAACGGAAAACAGGGGTTTCTAATGAAAAGTGTTAGGCGACCCTAACTACAGGTGCCTTCAAAGATATGCAAATCTCAGACAAACATTAGATTAAAACAATTGAGGTTTAACCTGGTATATAAATTCAGTGGAGGAACAAGTACATACAAAGGTAGCTTTCTCAAAGTTGAACTGAAAAGCTTAGGAAAAATAATTCAGTTAAAACACTGATGGTAAGTTAGAAGGCATTGTAGGAATATTTGCTACACCTTGAAATCCAAGAACCCCTTTCCCCCCTCTCCACTTCTTACTATTGGTTTCTTTTCTTTTCCCTTTCAAGGCCCTGAATCAGAAAAGAACTGAAGCATATGCTTAGCTTTTAGCATATACTTAAGCCCTATTTACTTCAATAGAACTTCAATGCTTTCCTAAATCCAGGCCAAAGATATGCATCATAAAGATCTCAGCCTATTTGTACTGGCATGAATTTTTATTCCTAAAAATCCCCTTCTACTTTATAAATTAGATTCATAAACAATTTCTTCGAACTGGAAAAAAACCTGGCAGACAAATCTTGTACTTCCATTTTACTTTTAGTGAGTAAATACACTAGGAATAAATATTTACCAAGGAATAATGGGATGAAAGAAACAAAGGGAAATTTAGCATCGTTCTCCCAGATAATCAAGTACACTGTGTGGCACAGAGAGATTAAGTAACCTGGCAAAGGTCACACAGGATAACAACCTCCGTGCATAGCTTTGCTCCTCTGAGTAACTCTCCTGACACTGCTGAAGCCCTGACAGAAAACATCCCTAGCAAGGGTAATACTTAAGCATGTGCTGAAGTCCTATTGAAATCAACAGAACTGGAGCAGACACTGATTTAAGTAATCACAGATTTAAGTACTTTCCTAAACTGAGGCCTGGATGCAGGATTGGGAAGGAGACAACAGCTAGTGGACCACCCCAAAGATGAATTAATAACAATTTAAAGAGATGATTTGGGCCATGCAATTCCTTAATTTTATATTATGTTTCAAGGCAGTTTGCCTTGTGAGGGACTCTGCTATGTGTTGGGATGATGCATTTGAAATCTCACTCCATTTTTTATAAATCCATTTAGATTGTTACCTATTACCAACCCCGCTTAATAGCATATACACTCCCATTCAAGCTGTTTTTCTTTCACTCTGCGCACTGTTCCTTTAAAAATGCATTTCCAGGTTTGCTTTATATAACCATCGCCTTTCACAACCACCTTCAGACAATACAAAAATTTATCCACCACTCTAAAAATCACCTCCAATTTTAGCAAAAATTGTCATGCTGTTGTTTCCTTGGGAAAATCTGCACACATAACTTACGTTTCAATTGCAACGAGACGTGAGTGACGGTGATGATTTCAAAGAATTACAAATACCTTTTGGTTTGGCATCACTTGAGTTAGACAGCAAAAAATTGTGACCAAAAAGCCTCTCAACATTAGTCTTGGTTTGGATCTGGATCCTGTGTCATCATTGGACCATCACATTTTCCTGGTTTCCCAATTTTAACATTAACTAAGAATCTATCGGTTTCTGCATTTTGCTTCTGAAGCAACCCTGACACCCTTAGAACATCCAGTACTACAATTTGATTCCATGGGGCACAAAGAGAACTGAAAGTAAAAGAGAGACATGTTTGGATTTGCTCTCCTTCTTGTGACCATATCACAAATACAGTAGTACTTCAAACATACTCTATGTGGAATTTTCTACACCTTTTCAGTTATGGTGCCCACTTCTTCAGCCACAAGTCTAAGCATCTGCTGGCCTTTTATGTTTTTCATTTGATCTGATGTCCATCCCCTGGACCATTTCTTTCCCTTACAATTAGGTACAATGTCCATCATAGTCTTCTTTGTCATGGGTGGGGTGTTAATTCACTGAACTCTGCCCCTAAAGAAATACAAAGATCGCACATATATTATTCTCAGCCAACCAATATTAATGTCATTGTCTTGCAAAGTGCTGGGGATGTGAGAGTAGTTGGTTACTAATGGGCTGTGAATATTTTAGCATGGGGCTCTAACTATTTCCCCCCCCCCCATTTCCCTTTGATAAAACCTGTGCCAGGTGAGGTGCATGTGATCACAGACTGTAATCTATCCATTAATAAAAACATTTTTTCCTAGTCATAACCAGAGAAGATAGCAAGAAACAGATATTGAGCTGCACTTTTCTAGCAAGGTTTTAGAGGTTCTTGTTTGTTTTCAGTACTGTGACTAGCTCAAGTTAAAGGTCTGGCTCTCTAGCTGGAATAAGTTATTTTCAGAAAGTTTTGCTCACATTTCTTTGGCATCCACATAAAGTCAGTTTCTTCCCAAGACATGATCCTTCAAACTAAAGTAAGAGCTTGAGAATGCTGTTTATTAGCTTTAATCATTTACTAACTTGATCATCGATCCTATTTGGACTGAATTTTGTCTTCAGAGTAGAGATGAAGTCTGTAGAGTGGCATGCTTGTAAATATACAGAGCTATATCAATGTTTTATAATATATTTAAAAATTCTTCAGGCTCCTTAGAAACATAGAAGTGAGGGGCTGGAAGAGATCCTGAGAGTTCATCAAGTCCAGCCCTGGTGCTGAGGCACGACCAAGTAAGTCTAGACCATCCCTGACAGGAGTTTGTCCAACTTGTTCATAAAAACCTCTGATGGGGATTCCACAACTTCCCCTGAAAGCCTATTCCAGAGCTTAACTACCATTACAATTAGAAAGATTTTTCTAAATCTCCCTTGCTTCAGATTAAGCCCATTACTTCTTGTTCTACCTCCAGTGAACATGGAAAACTATTGCTCACTATCGTCTTTATAATAGCCCTTAACATATTTGAAGACTTATCAGCTCCTTCCCACCCCGCCACATTGACCCTCAATCTTCTTTTTCTCAAGACTGAACATACCCACTTTTTTTTAACTTTTCCTCATAGGTCAGGTTTTCTGTCATTTTTGTTGCTCTCCAATGGACTCTCTCCAATTTGTCCACCTCTTTCCTAAAGCAAGGTGCCCAGAACTGGACACAGTACTCCAGCTGAGGCCTCACCAGTGCCAAGTCAAGCAGGACAATCACTTCACACTCTTACAAACACCATTCTTGTTAATATACACCAGAATATCAGTCTTTTTCGCAGTTGTAGCACATTGCTGATGCATTCAATTAGTGATCCTCTATCACCCCCAGATTTTTTTCAGCAGTACCACCACTTGACCAGTTATTCCCCATTTTGTAGTTGTGCATTTGATTTTTCCTTCCCAAGTGTCGTACTTTGAACTTGTCTCTATTGAATTTCATCTTATTGATTTCAGATCAATTCTCCAATTTGTCAAGGTCATCTCAAATTCTAGTCTTGTCCTCCAAAGAACTTGCAACCTCTCCCAATTTGGTGTCATCTGAAAATGTAGAAATACATTTTCCACTCCATTATCCAGGACATGAATGAAAATATTGAATACTATCCGACTCAGGACTGACCACCTCTTCTTCCTGATTTGGTGGTCTACAGTAGAACCCTCCCATGACATCACTCCTACTTTTCCACCTTTTGTCTTTACCCAGATACTTTCAACTGATCTACCTTCCACCTCCTTCTGAACGTTAGAAAATGTATATATATTCTTGATGAGTAATGTGACACTTCCTCCCTTATTTTCCTGCCAAAACAAGCTATCTCCCTCTACATCAACATTAACATGAGGTTTATCTCCCTAAATCTCTGAGACACCAATTAAGTCATCATTTAGTTTATGTACTAAAACTTCCAGTTCTTCCTGTTTATTCCCAATACGCCTCATGTTTGTGTATGGACATCTAAGATGCTGAGCAGATCCCCCACTGGTTTTTCTCTTGTGGTTCCTATGATCCTATTATAATTTTCCATGCTCTCCCCCAACCTCTAGCACTCTGATAAGGTCTCCTTTTGAATGCTTACCTGTGGGCTTTTGGCACCCATCCCCATGGGCGGCGGGTATCATAGGCTGGGGTATCCAAACAACCAGGATAGCCTTCCCTTCCCCCCGCCCCCCACGCTCTGCCTCCACACCCACACTCCATGGCTCCCCCTGTGTGGTGGCCCCGGCTCTGGCTGGGGCCACACTGCCCGCCCTCCTGGTGCTCTTGGGCTGTGGCCCGCTGTCTGCCCTCCCAGCATTCTGGGGTTGGGGAGGCCAGGGCTGCACAGCCCCCCCTCCTCGGCTGCTCTGAGATTAGGGGTGCTAGCCTGGAGCAGGCGACCGCAGTAGGGGGACTCTGGGCTTGGGGGGGGGCACGGAAGGGACATGGCCTCAGGCGAAAGGGGAGCAGCTGGGGGCTAGCCTCCCCCAGCCAGTAGTTCATGTGCCACGCCATGCCCAACCCCTTTGAACCTAGATTAAAGCTTTGCTCACTAGGCTGGCTCGTTCTTGCTCAGGCAGACCCCAATCTCTTCCCAACAGGCCTCCTTCCTGGAAAAGCATCTTACAGTTGAGGAAACTGAAGCCATCCCATCGACCCCTTGTACAGCACCGTGCCTAGAAATGTATTTTAAGTTTTCCTCTTTCTTATTTTCACTCTGCGCCAGCTCCTCTTAATTCCCATTAATCGGTAACTAAAAAAGATGCTTTGGATTGGAAGTCTGACTCCTAGCTTATTCAAGCCTCAGAAACATCTGAGCCCGCAGTGTTGCTTAGAATATAACCTATCCCAAGACACAGACAGGAAAACCCACCAAAATGAATTGCTAGGTAATGAGTTTTTAATTACTAGTGCATAAAAAGTTTGACAAAGGTAGACAAAAAAATCTAACGACAACTTCTCTAGGAGAAAAAAGAAATCAAGAAGCAGTTAAAGAAACAAACTGGAACTAACCAGCAAGCTTCCTTCTCATCTTTATCAGCATGGCTATCAGTCAGCAAGCACATAATTAGGAACAAAAGATACCGTGCCCTGGACAGGGCTTTTGTATGGAGCGGAGATCTTCCGTATGCAAAAGGTTAAAGTGCTGACTGATGGGATCTGTTTAAGAAAAAATGGTTATAGAATAATTAGCAACAATTTGTAGAACCTGGAAGAAGCGACCTCTTATGTTCTGTGCAGTATCTAGCATAAGGAACGACAAAGCTTTTCCCAGGAGCACTGTCAAACGTAGAAGGCCTAGAGCATGACTCAATTATTTCTCTTCCAATACCTGTTTGGCCAAGTTAATATGACTCTCTAGACTTCTTAAAACTAAATGCTTCTTGTGTTTCCTGTTTAAAAAATAATTAAAGCATGCTGAGCATTTATGAGTGGCCAGACAATAGCAAAATGCCATGCTAGAAAAATGGTCTTCTGGAAAGGAAAAAGGATCTCAGGATTTTTGGCCACAGGTTTTCTGTGTCCTTGGGCAAGTTTCTTAACAGCTCCGTGCCTCAGTTTCCCCATCTGTAACCTTGCCTACTTCACAAGGGATCACGAGGCTTAATTTAGCAATGGATGTAAAGCACTTTGAGATTCTTGGATTGAAGGTACCAGAGAAGGGAAATGTATTATATTCTTAGGTTATTATTTTGTGTGCATTTATAGTGAAACCTTTATGTATGGAAAGAGATGTAATATCCATACCTCAGTAATTTTGCAAGAGAACCTCAATCCTGACCTGCAGTATCCCTTGTTATTCCCATCCTATTACAGAGAAGGACACCTCCATCTGCACCTTCTGCTATTAGAATCCTAGCCTGGGTCTACACTGGGGGGGGGGGGGGGGGTTGACCTAAGATATGCAACTTCAGCTACAAGAATAGCGTAGCTGAAGTTGACGAGGTTGATGTACCTCACGTACTCACAGTGTGGGGTCACTCCCCCATCAACTCCGCTTCCGTCTCTTGTCTTGATGGATTACAGGAGTCGAAGGCAGAGCGATCAGGGATCGATTTATCGTGTCTACACTAGACGCGATTAATCGATCCCTGATAGATTGATCATTACCCACGGATCCAGCGGGTAGTGAAGATTTACCCTTAGGTATTTTGTCCTTAAATCTTGATGCATGGTGTTAAACAAAAAAGATTTCTTTACACAGGTGACTTGTGTTCTGTATATTTCTTCTGTCCTGTGGGTAACATTCACCCTTGTCTAGCGGGTCAGCACTCAGACTTAAATCCCACTGTAAGATCCTCAAATGGGGCTGTCACAGGGTCCCCTCCTGTACCTCAGGTCCTCCTGTGTCTCACGGCCTGGTGCCCCCAATAAAGTTGCTGTGCACACCTTTTCTGGTGGTTTTCAAGTGTCCTTTATTTACAGTGAAGCTTTACTATGTCCAGAAAGTGCTCTCCAAAACCCCCACCTTGGTTACCTTCACCCCCCTGGCTCGCAGCCTTTAGCCCTTGAGGCTCTTTGGCCCTCTGTTTGGAGACAGAGCACCTCCCTGCCTCCTTCCTAGCCTGCCTCCTCGCTAACTGGAGCTTGAGGCTTTTCAAGCCCTCACAGCTCCCAGCCCCTCCAGCTAGGTACTGCCGGGTAGCCCCCAGCTGGGCTGTACTAGCCTCTGCCCTTAGCCTTGCCTCTTACAAGCAGGCTTTAGCCTGCAGTGGCAGGGCAATCCTGGGGGTTTTACCCCAGCCATACCACAGGGGCACAAATGGTACTTAACATGCAACACAAAATCTTGGACTTGTGCTCTGTAAATGTCATCCTCTGTGTTTACACATATTGTACTTTTAGGGCTGAGGAAAGCTCTAGATCATCTTTCTTTCTTGTTCTGACAGTGATAGCGATTACTCCTTGACTTCCCAGTCTCTCTTCAACTGAGGAATTGTTGCATCTGTGGTATTTGTGAGACACAAGGTAGTTTAACCAGTCATGAAAACACATCTTAGATAGAGCCGTGCATTGTAGCTGCTGAAACGATCCGCTCATTTCTTTAAGTCAAACGCCAAGTATCATTTGTGTGACTTTGCAGACTTGAAATGACAGTTACGAGTCAGCTGGGGGAGGACGGTTACACTTCATAAAGATAATAGTTTTTAAAGAGGGCAATTTTGCAAGGCATCTTTCCATGTCAATTGTAGCAAGTGACAGTGTAATCAGAAAGCAACAATGCACTGACAATCACCACAAAACACATCACTGGAACACAGACCAAAGGGAACCATCTTGCACTGGCCTGCAAGAGACAGGATAAGTGTAATCAAATAGGACTTTCCCCCTTCTAAGATTACCTCATTATCTTATTCCACTGAAACTAATGCTGGAAACCAAAAACACAGGCTCTGTTTGGACTAGATTTGAGTTTACATATGCAAATTCCCCCGTGCCACTCAAACCTTTCCCGTGCCAGGACATATGGCTACAAGGTGTTCCACAAAACGAGAGCCCGGTTTGGACATCTGCATCTTTGAATGGAGATTTCAAATATGGGCGCTGTGCATGGATTTACCCTCACAGTGCACGGAAAGGCACGGTGCTTATGCCAGCTGAGCAGCAGACAACGGGCCAGATCCTCGGCTCTGCTGAGCATAAGTCTGGCGAAGCAGGGGACGGGAAGGGACCACTGGGGGAGCTGGTTACGGCTCCCAGATTCTGTGCCTGACCCTCTATCCCAAGTGCACGCTAGAGCAGTCTAGAAGGCTGCCTTGACCTGTGCCAGCTGGCAACATTCCCCTAGCTGGGTGCGCTCCAGGAATGGACCCTAGCTGAGCACACGCCAGCAATGCTCCTGCCCTTCCTCCCCCACCCTTCCCCTGAGGCTGGCCCAGGAGCTAGGTATGTTGGCTCCATACTCACTAGGGACTCCCCCACGCCAGCTGGGAGGATATGGGCAGTCACTGCTCCTAAGCAGTACAAAGGAGCCACAGCAGGGTGGAGAATCTGCCCCATGGCCTAGCTCCTTGGGTGTGCTTCCGCATCAGCTGGATTGATGAGGACTGATGCCATGGGCACTCCAGTGGGAGCAGCATCTAGCTCTCTTTTGTCTACCCTTGTGTACACAGTAGATAAGGGGTTAATAAAAACTAAAACCAAACAGTAGTAAATTCAGAAGCTATCTCCATCCATGTTAAGTGCACCGTAAATATGTTTAACTGAATGCAATTCACAAGCAGCCAAGTAGCAAAAGGATTTCTTAAAAGAAAAAAAAAAGCGCAAACCGGAATGCAAAATTAATCTAACCATGGCAGTCCGTGTTAAAACTGCTACAAGCATGAATCATAATACAGCAGACTTTCAAAGCCAGGTCTGCTAACGCAATTATGCGCATACGTTTCCACGGGTTCGTTTGTGTATGCTAATACCTGACATGCAGGTTCACCCGACCGGCAGCCTGTACACACTGGCTTTGTGCATGCCCAATTGTGCGAATGTGTGTGCCTCGCTTTCGTTCTCTGGCCTTTTCAAAGCTTTGTATAAGCCTTTAACCAATTAACCACCATAATTCCCCTTTGTCGTATCCAATCACAACTCCACCTTCGGAACACAATTACCTATCCTTCTACAAATGGCGAAACCAAGGCAAAGAGTCGTTAAACAACTTGCTCCAGGTGACACAGTAACTCACTGGAGGAGCTGGGTTTCGAATTTAGGATTCCTGGCACCTATATTACAGCTGCAAGGGAAATCAAGCGTAGTCTAAATTGCTCATCTTTGCTAGTACTTTTTTACATCATCTTCTACACCTATTTGAATAATTCTTCTCCTACAGTACCTCCTCATGAGATGATGTAGCAACAAGTGACGACTGGGAAATACCATGTCTGTATAAATGATGCATTCTGACAGTTTCCTCTCTAAATTACACAAAGGTAAGGATCATATGCCTTCCAAAAGAGCCTTAACTTGAGGACCAGATCTCCATAAAGTCTTGGGTTACGGCCCAAGAGGGACAAAGAGGGGCAAAAAATACTCTCTCTGTTTAATTACCGAAGCCATAACAACATGTTATTTTATACATGATTTCCGACAAAAGTGGAAATGTTATTTTCCACGAGCGTAGCTGCTGGTTCTACTACAAATAAATAGTACAGCGTATGCTCAATATGCAAGAGATGGGAGCCATGTGTTTTCATTAATTCTCTTGGCAAGTGAGCACATGTAGATGTTGGATTGGAGTATCGGATTGGAATATGAGAGCTAGGGTGGTCAACATACATCACAGCAGACTAAACCTGGCCCACATCCATTTGAAAGTTGGTCCATTACCCAGTTTTATCATTCTAATTACAAGCAGCCTCCTAAATAATTTCCTCCTTTCCAGAGACATCTTCAGCAACAGCCTGTTTCTCCTCCTCTTTTCCTCCCACTGTTTAGCTGGATTCTGTATTACAATTCTGTAACCAGCTTTCTCCCTGTCATACTCCCACTTCACTGTAGAATGAGGTTATTGGTAACTATGGTGCTGTAAAAGGGGGCAGCTGGCAGGTATACATGAAATAATTTGGTCAAGGGAGTGGGAGGGACATGGTTTTTCTTCTGATCTCACTTGCTGAGAGATATCAATGGTGGAAGCTAGGGATAAAGGTGGATGCAGAAGAGCTTTGCTATGGAACCACCCGGGAGAAGAGTATTGTGTCTGGTGGCAATGTGTTTGTCTGTCCTTTTAAATGGGTATATACCCAACATTACATATAGTACATAAAGGCTTTACATGGCTACGTTCCCTCTACAGAGCTGCCCACAATCAACTAATCAACCAGAAATTTTGCCTATACAGGAACTCACTACCCCACCCTCACCCCCAATAATCTGAGTAGTACCACGTCTTAAAGCTTCAATGACCCCCAAACCAGCACGGCTGTGCTTTTATAGCTCATCCAAAATATGGAATACGTAGGAAACACTGAAATGGAGCGTGTTCCTTTCCAATTAGCGCTGCCTGCCTGAGGAGAGTTTTGTCAAACCATTTCTACCACAAACGTAATGAGGAGAGCCTGTGTGTGAAGTTTAATCAACAGGTGTATTTTGGAGTTTTATCTACTTTTGCCAAGGTTGGACCTCTTTCTTCTCCTTTCATTGAAGTTGCTGCTGTGTATTTAAATAATTGATATTGCTAACTATCTTCTTTGTGCTCCTGTCCCTGATGACTTCTGCAGGCTTGGGATCTCGCACTATGGATATGACAGGGGTGATTGTAATTAACTTTCTGAGCTACAAAGCTGATTCTGGTTTTGATTTAAAAAAGGAGAGCATTCTGCAGGATGATTGTTGTAGGTTAGGGTCACCTGAGGGAGCTGGTAATGGAATCCCAATTATCTCTGTTATGGGTTGTCTTTCCTTTGACTATTCCCAGGTGTAGAAAAGCATACAGGACAGAGGGGCATGCTTGCTATTAGTCGAAAATGAGCTAGGCACATTTTACCATGGCTGCCTTTGTGTTAGGATTAAAAACTCTAATATTCAAGGGTCTGAAATCCATACTCTAGATGTCCTGATGCTCAGAGAGCACACACTTCTGAATTCACTTCATGCCTACAGCTGGATTGCAGTAACCGTATAATGTAGTCATGAGCTACACATGCGCAAAAGGGCCTTTCAATGCAACTCCCAACTTTACTTATTTCTGGTATTTAATTTATTTATTTTAAACAGCACAAAGACAAATTCTACATTTTGGACTAATGCCCATAATTCCAAACAAAGAAATGAAGCTACTTTTACCTAACTTACAATAGCAAAAAGTAAAAGGCTTCAGATGCTGGTAAATTTCTAATTTTTGTCTTTTATTTTTCACATTGTAGAAGGATTAGAGTGGGTAGCTAGTGCATAGAGTCCCTTTGTCTTAAATGGTGGGGGAGGGAGGGAGGTATTGAACGAACTTTCCAACTTATTATTACTCTCCTATTGATCTCACTCCTCGGGCATGCGTACATCTTGCGACACATTCTGAAGAGCAGAAAACTCAGGTTCTACTAGACCTCCAATGGAAGAGGAGATGATTTCCAGATATGATGGTCCACTGAAAATGTCTCCCCAGATGTCAGACTCAGTATCCCACCTCAGCTCAACTGTTGGATTAAAGTACAAAGATGCATCTCTCTAAAATCCTCAGAACAACATGGGGCAAAGCCAACATCAGGAATCGCACCAGGAAATCAAACAGGAGACATTGCAAAGTTGAGCAAACAGCTGCAATGTGTTGCATTGCTAAGCAGGTAGATATATTGTTTATCATACATTTTTCTAATACATATTTAACAATATACCATCAGATTTATTAGATACAAAGAAGAAAGGAATGCTGCCCCAGCAGTTTCCTTGATTATGTAGCCAAGGGACCAAGGTTATTTGACCAGCTTACCGTCACAGGTATCTCCTTTTGTATTCCCAGGCCCATATCAAATGCAAAGGCCAAATCATGACCACAAGAATGCAGGATGGTGTTGCTACATCTCTCTGCAATCTGAAGGGTGATAATGCCCGGAGCCAGAATACAAACAGCTATTTATTACCAACGTGAAAACAAATCACTGAAATGGATTCCAAAAGGCAAGCGAAAAGTACACAGTGTGAGAACTTAATGATTCATGCTCGCTGTCTTTGATCGCACTTCGTTTCTACGCCCGATTACTGCTCAAATACGTCTGTATTTTGGAAGAGTAAACAGGAAGCACCCACCTTCTGAAAATCAAACCGTTGAAAGTGTCTCAACCTGAACACCCAAACACCGAGACATCAACAATCACTAGTTATATTTGAAAGTCTTAGCCTGGAATGAACCCGATAAGAACAGTACTTTGGAATGCTAAAAGACAAGCACACCAGCAGGCCTTCTATCTACCTGATGTGGACTACTACATTTCAAATCCCATTCAGCTAGCACTGCTTTGGTGTATCGGTCTCAATTATAGGATAGGACTGCAGCTGGCTCTCCCTGAATCCTAGGCTCATTGATTGGCCCTTCCAGGTATAATAAACCTTTGCTCGCTCATTATAAAGGCTTGTCAAAACCTTGACTGTGTCACAAAGATAAATTTGCGTTTCTCTCTTTAAAGCAAGTACTGATGAAAACAAACAAACAAAAACTTGTAAAAGAAACTGAAAGAGAGGACTTGATTGGATATTAAGAGCCAACATCTCTTCTTACACCATTTTCACACAGAGAATAATCTGGCTGAGTCCCGTGATGTTAGTCCTGACTCAAACCAATGAGAGAGAGCTAGGAGGAAGCGGTTTCATGGGTTTATTGGATGGAAAAAAGTTGCCTGGTTTATTGATATTGATGAAGTTATCAGGAGAGCCTCAGGTTACAATGGTAGGGATGGGGTGGGGTAGGAGTGGGGGAACAACTGCAACACAGCTGGAGAAAGAGAGAAAAGATGTTGGGAAAAAGAACAGTTACTCACCTTTCGTAACGTTTGTTCTTCGAGATGTGTTGCTCATGTCCATTCCCATATGTGTGTGCGCGCCGCGCATGCACGATTCCGGAAAGCTTTCTCCCTAGCGGTACCCGTAGGGTCGGCAGGGGCGACCCCTGGAGTGGCGCCGTTATGGCCATGTATATATGCCCCTGCCGACCCACCCCCCGCTCAGTTCCTTCTTGCCGGTACTCCGACAGAGGGGAGGCGGGAGGGATTCGGAATGGACATGAGCAACACATCTCGAAGAACAAACGTTACGAAAGGTGAGTAACTGTTCTTTCTTCTTCGAGTGCTTGCTCATGTCCATTCCCATATGTGACTTACGAGCAGTTATCTCGGAGGAGGGAGAGGAGTACCTTGAGTTCCTACTGACAGGACCGCTTGTCCAACAGCGGCGTCCTCCCTCGACTGCTGCACGATGGCGTAGTGCGAAGTGAAGGTGTGTACCGACGACCACGTCGCTGCTCTACAGATGTCGACGACAGAAATGTGCGCCAGGAACGCTGTGGACGCAGCCTGGGCTCTGGTCGAATGCGCTGTCAACGCTGGGGGAGTAGCATTTGAAAGGTTATAGCAGAGCTTAATACAAGATGTAATCCAAGCCGAGAGGCGCTGGGTGGAAATTGGTGATCCTTTCATCCTTTCTGCTACTGAAATAAAAAGCTGTGGAGATTTACGAAAAAGCTTAGTTCTTTCTATATAAAAGGCTAAAGCTCTTTTGACATCCAAGTAATGAAGCATTCTTTCCCTATTACTAGAGTGGGGTCTGGGGAAGAATACTGGTAAAAATATGTCTTGGTTCAAATGAAATGGAGAGATTACCTTGGGAAGAAAAGCCGGGTGCGGGCGTAACTGGACCTTATCCTTATGGAAGACTGTGTAGGGTGGCTCTGAAGTGAGTGCCCTAAGCTCAGACACCCTACGAGCGGAAGTAACCGCTACTAAGAAGGCGGTCTTCCATGAGAGATAAGACAGTGGGCAAGAGGCCATAGGCTCGAAGGGAGGCCTCATTAATGCCGTTAGGACCAGGTTGAGATCCCAAGGGGCCACCGGCTGACGCACCTGGGGGTGTAACCTTTCTAACCCCTTGAGAAACCTAAGAACTAGGGGGCTGCTAAAAACTGTGGTGCCCCCAAAACCTGGGTGGAAGGCTGATATAGCCGCCAGGTGTACCCTAACAGTGGAGAGGGATAACCCTTGTTGCTTTAGCTCAAGGAGGTAATCCAGGACATTGGGGAGTGACGAGGACAAGGGGTCCCTTCCCTTGCCCTGAGACCACAACGAAAAACGCTTCCACTTGGCCGTATATGCTGCCCTTGTGGATGGCTTCCTGCTACCCAAAAGGACCTCCCTGACAGCGTCCGAGCACTGAAGCTCAACAGGGTTCAGCCACGGATATTCCACGCCGTGAGGTGGAGAGACTGCAGGTTGGGGTGCAACATCCTGCCATGGTCCTGTGAGATCAGGGTTTGTGATAGGGGGAGAGTGAACGGGCCCGTCACACACATGGACATCAGCACGGTGTACCAATGCTGTCGCGGCCACGCTGGTGCTATGAGTATGAGGGATGCTCTGTCCTGTCTCACCTTGAGTAGGACTTTGTGGATAAGAGGGAATGGGGGAAATGCATACATCAGACCATCCGACCACGGTACCTGAAAGGCATCCCCTTCTGACCCCTGGCTCAGGTTGAGGAGGGAGCAGAACCTGTGGCATTTTCTGTTGGCCTTCGTGGCAAACAGATCTAGGAGGGGAAATCCCCACCTGAGGAAGATCGAGTGGGCTACATCTGGTCTGAGAGACCACTCGTGACCTCTGAATGAGCGGCTGAGCGTGTCCGCCAGCACATTCTGAGTCCCCGGGAGGTAGTTGGCTGTGAGGGAGATGCCCCTGGCAATGCAGAAGTCCCAGAGAGCGAGGGCTTCCCTGCAGAGGCGAGAAGAGCGAGCACCACCCTGTTTGTTTATATAAAACATGGTGGCTGTGTTGTCTGTCAGGACTGAAACACACCTGTCTTGCAACATACCTTGGAATGTCTGGCATGCGAGGCGGACTGCCCTGAGTTCCCTGACGTTGATATGAAGGCCCAGCTCCTCCTGGGACCAGAGACCTTGAGTCGTTATCTCCCCGAGATGCGCCCCCCAGCCCAGGGCGGAAGCGTCCGTTACTAATGTCACCACCGGTTGAGGTTTGAGAAATGGGACCCCTATGCTCAAAGACTGGGGTTGAAGCCACCAGCTGAGGGAGCGGCGGACATGAACTGGTAGAGTCACTATGAGGTCCAGTGGGTCTCTGCGCTGGTTGTACACGCCCGCAAACCACAACTGTAGAGGTCTGAGGCGGAGTCTTGCATACGGCACTACGTAAGTGCATGCCGCCATGTGGCCTAACAGCACCATGCAGTTCCTGGCCGTAGTCATGGGGAATCTGATGAGGGGGTGAATGATGTCCGCAATTGACTTGGCCCGGGAGGGAGGTAGAAACGCCCTTGCCTGCACTGAATCTAATATCACTCCGATAAATTCGATCGCTTGGGTAGGCACAAGGGTCGATTTTGGCTCGTTTATAATGAGGCCCAGCCTGTGGCAAGTGGCTTTGAGAAACTCTATGTGTATTAACAACTGTTCCCTTGAGCTCGCTCTTATAAGCCAGTCGTCTAGGTAAGGGTAGACATGTATGCCCCTTCTTCTGAGAAATGCTGCCACGACGGCCATGCATTTTGTAAACACCCTTGGGGCAGAGGAAAGGCCGAAAGGGAGCACGGTGAATTGGTAGTGCTGGGTCCCCAGCACAAATCTTAGGAATCTCCTGTGGCATGGAATAATGGAGATATGGAAGTAAGCATCTTTTAGGTCGAGGGCAGCGAACCAGTCTCCTTGATTCATAGCTGGAATTATGGTAGCTAGAGATAACATGCGAAACTTCAGCTTCTTTATGTAGGAGTTGAGGCCTCGCAGGTCTAGGATGGGACGAAGACCACCTTTGGCCTTCGGGATAAGGAAATAGCGGGAGTAATAGCCTTTGCCCTGAAATTCTTGAGGAACCTCCTCTATGGCACCCAGAGACAAGAGGGTCTGGACCTCCTGCTCTAAGAGATGCTCGTGAGATGGGTCCCTGAAGAGGGACGGGCATGGGGGGTGGGTGGGAGGGAGAACAGAGAATTGGATAGAATATCCCACTTCTACCAGGCTGAGAACCCACTTGTCCATGGTGATCGAGGACCAAGCCTGGTAGAAATGGGATAGACGGTTCACAAAGGGACGGGAAGGCCCAGCGGTGAAGACTGGTTCGGCGCCCCCGGGCGCGACTTCAAAAGTTTTGCCTGTCTCCTGGCTGTTGTCTGGGGCCTAAGTTGTGTAGCCCCTGTCTAGGGGCCGAGCGCTGGCGGCCTCTGCCATTTCCTCTACCTCCTCTCCTAGGTTGGTCTCGCCTAGGAGGGCCCTGATACGGTCTAGGTTGTGCGACAGGAGGAGGTCTGAACGGTCTACGGACGGTCTGGGGTGTATGGAGGCCTAGGGACCTCAGCATGGCCCTTGAGTCCTTCATTGAGTGTAACTTTTTATCGGTATCCTCCGAAAAGAGGCCCTTTTTATCAAAAGGTAGGTCCTGTATGGAGGCCTGGACTGGGGCTGGGATCCCCGAGACCTGCAGCCAAGCCCCCCTACGCATCACAATGGCCGTTGCCATAGTCCGTGAGGAAGCATCTGCGGAATCCAGGGCTGCTTGCAGAGCTGCCCTGGAGACTAACTGCCCTTCCTCTAGGATGGCCTTAAACTCGGCTCCCGAGTCCTTTGGCAGCTGTTCCCTGAACTTGGACATCGCCGACCAGGTGTTAAAAGAATATCGGCTGAGCGCTGTCTGCTGGTTCGCAATCCGCAGCTGAAGCGCCCCCGAAGAATAAACCTTTCTGCCGAAAAGGTCAAGTTTTTTGGCTTCGAAGGATCTAGGGGTTGACCCCGGCTGGCCTTGGCGCTCCCTATGGTTGACGGCGTCCGCCACCAGGGAGCCAGGTTGCGGGTGTGTAAAAAGGTGCTCACACCCTGCACGAGGTGCGAAGTACCGCCTTTCGACCCCCTTTGCCGTAGGTGGGATGGATGCAGGTGTCTGCCACAGCGTGTTGGCCATAGAAGTGATCTTTCGTACGAACGGCAGGGCAATTTTTGTTGGTCCCCCCGACGACAGAATGTCCACTGTCGGGTCAACCTCTTCCTCCACCTCCTCTGCTGGCAGGCTCAAGTTTTGGGCCACTCTGCGGAGAAGGTCCTGATGGCCTCGTAGGTCCATGGGCGGCAGGGTTGGCGAGGAGGACCCAGCCACCACCTCGTCTGGTGATGAGGATGATGAGGCAAACGCGGTAGGATCCTGAGGCTCCGCCGCCGATGGGTCGAGGACCACAGACTCTTGCTCGTGGTGGGACCCTGTGGCCGGCGGCCTACCCATACCTGATGGCCCTGGCACCGCTTCCTCTGGCCCCGGAGGGGGGACCGAGACCGTAGCCGTAACTGGCCCCCGCGGCACCGACGGGAGTGACTGAGTCACCGAAGGTGGGCCCTGAGCCTGGTGGAATGACCATGGTGTCCAGAAAGGCCATTGAATCGTCCCCTGGCCGTGATGAGCCCACGGTGCCGGACTATCGTGCCGGGAAGATCTCCGGTGCCGTGAGTGGTGATGGGATCGGGCCGTGCGATGGGAGCGGCCCGAATGCGAAGAGGGCGCGTCGGACTCCGAAGAGTACTCCGATGCAGACCATGGTGGCGCCGTTCCTTCCGGTGCCGTAGTATGTGACTCCCAGCGACTACGGTCCGGTCCCGCAAACGCCGGTACCGAGATGGCTCTCACCTCCGGTGCCGGAGCGTAGCGGTTGTGCGGTGCCGAGGTGATTGGCGTCACTTCGGGAGGCATAGTCGGTGCCGAATCACTCGGGGCCGGGGTTGGGGGCCTTATCGGCGCCGACGGCTGCTGTGGAATTAATGGTACCACTGGTGTGGGCACCGGTGCCGGCACCGCGAATGGGATCGGTGCCGGTGGTGGGGCCACTTCCCTCGCTAGCGCGATGAAGTCCTGCGCAGCCTCAAACACGTCCGGTGTCGCAGGCATGGCAATTTCATCAAACACCCCTTGCGGGGATGGCGCGGCACCGAGGGGGGTTTGTTCCCGCAGCTCGGTAAGTGGTCTTGGCACCCTACGGGACTCGTCTGTGCGACCCGAGGACTGCCTTGCCGCTGAGGGTTCTCCTGCTCTCCGGCCAGGGGAACGACCTCTTGATTTTTTGACCGGCACCGGGGATTGTGATCGGTGCCGTCTCGAAGTACCGGGCCGGTGCGGGGAGCGGTGCCGGTGCTTCTTGGCGTCTGCCTTCGGCGCCGCTGGCGCCTTTACCGATGCCGGAGCGCTTCGGACCTCCTGTGGTGGGAGTTGCTGAGGCTGTAATGCTGACTCCATTAGAATAAGCCTCAGGCGAGAGTCCCTTTCCTTCTTTGTGCGAGGCTTGAAGGACTTGCAAATTGCACACCTCTCGGCCTGGTGGCCCTCGCCTAAACACTTAAGACAGTGTGAATGTGGGTCGCTCACTGGCATGGGCTTCCCGCAGCCCTCACAAATTTTGAATCCCGGCGCTCGAGGCATGCCCCGGCGCCAGAACAAAGACTAAATACAACTATATACAGCTACTTAACTAACTACGAACTATGACTACTAATAACTAATTAACCACTAACTATGTACTAAAGAACGATACCGCAAGTGATCAGAGAGAGAAGCTGTTCCAGCAACCGTCAATAGCGGAAAGAAGGAACTGAGCGGGGGGTGGGTCGGCAGGGGCATATATACATGGCCATAACGGCGCCACTCCAGGGGTCGCCCCTGCCGACCCTACGGGTACCGCTAGGGAGAAAGCTTTCCGGAATCGTGCATGCGCGGCGCGCACACACATATGGGAATGGACATGAGCAAGCACTCGAAGAAGAAAGACAGAATTACCAACAAAGTCAAGTGGACAGGCAACTAGTGGTGTTCAGAATGCTCACCTCATAATGATAATCCATACAGGTCAACTCTCTCCAGCAGCGATCACCTCGGATTTTAATCAACCCCTGCAAGAAAAAAAGCCCAAAACAAAGGTTTATTTTCTTTTACACTTCAAGATAATACCTCAATCTGTCATGCTCCAGTTAAACCACAGGGAGAGAACCACACATTAACAGTGGGAAACAACACGGATTTCAATGAATAACTTATTTTAAAGCCACCCTACTTCTGGGCCCAAACTTTCATTTATTATACTTTAGAGAACATGGCATATGCCAGAGTACTCAGAAAAATAGTTTCTAGGCAACAGACACTTTCCATTTTCTGTTTATTTAAAATAATTTGACGTCTAAATCTCACTGGAATGTGACACATCATTTAAAATGTGACAGATAAGGTGGCAGAAGATATCATGGTGATATGTGCCTGCCTGGATGGATAGATAACAAGGGAAGGGATAGCTCCGTGGTTTGAGCCTTGTCCTACTAAACCCAGGGTTGTGAGTTCAATCCTTGAGGTGGACATTTAGGGATATGGGGCAAAAATCTGTTGGATGATTTAAGTGGGGATTGGTCCTGCTTTGAGCAGGGGGTTGGACTACATGATCTCCTGAGGTCCCTTCCAACCATGAGATTCAATGATAAAAGAACACCATTTGTCAAAGGAACCAAAACACTTATTATCTGAAATCAAACTGAGGGACTCTCCCTGCATTTGATGCTTCTGTGGAGCTGAAGGATGTTCAGCACCTTACAGGTTCATGAAGGGACCTGAGGTGATAAGGTCACACACACACACACAAAGGGTAAGCCAGCCAATGCAGGTGTCTCACAGCACCTATACCTCGGAAAAGGTGGGGGGAGGTACATTGCCAAGTGTATCTGATGTCTGAGAACACTCTCTTATAAACAGCTACAAAGGGGAATACGTGCACTTATCTCTGAGGTTGACAATTTTTATAGTGAGGGTGCTTAGAGTCATTGACTCAACCTGTAAACCCTGTGGATAATGGGTACACCCACACCTGTCGTTCCAACACCTGGAGGAGGATGAAATACAAGACAGGAAAAGCCAGGTTGCAAAATTCTATTTCTTACTTGTATTTATTTATATATTTATTATCTATCTGGTGGCTTGCTTAGGCAGATGGTAAGCCTTTGAAGGCAGGGTCCCTATTTCATTATGTGCTTAGAACAGATCCCTGATTGGAGCCCCGACACTACTGCAATACAAATAGCAACACAAGTAATGACAGCAACTATTTAGAACACAGCAGCCAAGCCGGAGGGACCCAGAGCTTAGCCCAGGGGGCAGGTTGGGCATCTCTGTGGGTATGACTAAAAACCCATGGCTGGCTCTGCAAGGCGGGAGGGTCCCAGAGCTCGGGCTGCAGCCCAGGAACCAATGTTTACACTGCAATTCAACAGCCTCTTCGCCCACGCCCCACAAGCCCAAGTCAGTTGACATGGGCCACAGACAAACCCTGGGAGGGCTGGGATAAGCGGCGAGAGCTTCCCACTCATGAGCTGCTTAATAGCTCCAAAGACTGGCTACCCTAGCCCTCTGCCCCAAACAAGCCCTGGAAAGGACAGGAGGAAGAGCAGAGCATCCATGAAGCAGTTTGGGTCTCTCTCTGTAAGGAGCTGAAGAGCTCCCCCCAAAGCTGAACACACTCCGAGACTTTGGAGTTCAAGACCCCCAGAGCTCCCTGCCCCCTAACTCCCCCCCACACTCCCCAAAGCTGAGGCCCACCTCTGCCTTTTACCATAAGATCCATATTAAAGCAGACCCAGCAGACAATGCATGTTGTCTTAGGAACCAGAGGACCCAGACTGGATGTGCAGATGCAATCAAAGTAATTAGGGAAACAAAAGAAGAGAAGGGGAAGGAAGCTGACAGGCTTAACTGCAGTTGGATACATTAATGACAGGTCTGCTCTACCTTAGGTTAGAGGTTGGCAGTGAAATAAGCAGGTATCAGAGGCTGCTGTGAACTGATATTTCACGGCCACAACAGAGTGACATTTCCAAATCAGCGGGTCTGTTCCATGGCTGGCAGTAATATTAGGATTAAATTTCTTTGCCGCAGCGATGAAGACTAAAAAGGAATCAGTCGTCCACAGCAGGAAAGACACCTGGCCAGAGATGAGTCTGTTAGCAGGAAACCATGCAATCAAGCCATGCCAGCCTGAAGGTATGCAGATTAGGAGAGTCTGCTTTGATGTGTGGTTAAAGGTCTCTGATTAGGATCACAATATCCCCAAATTGAGGAAAGCTTCACTAGTCAAAAGGTTGAGACAAGCTCTAAGGTCTGTATACAATTAGGGGAGATTTGCCTACCTCCCTAGGTTACCTCAATTATACAATTCCCTCTTTCTTTGGTAGAAAAACACATTCATTTCCTCTAGCAGCCTGTACTCAGGGATGGCAGAGCTGAGGGCATGCTGAAGTTTTTGCCTTGGCAATACAGAACATCAAGGCCCAAGTTTTCCACAAACACCTAGCAATTTTTGGTGGAGGGTGACCAGACAGCCAGTGTGAAAACCGGGACGGGGTTAGGGGTAATAGGAGCCTATATAAAGAAAAAAAAACCCCAAATTGGGACTGTCCCTATAAAATCGGGATATCTGGTCATCCTACTTTGGTGCCCAATTTCATACACCCAGAAGGGATCTGATTTCCCCAGAGGTGGGTGCTCAGCATTTTCTAAAAGTCAGGCTCCTTGAAGGCATCTCAAGTTTAGCATTCAAAAACCTGAGGCACCTAAAATCACTGGTGCTTTTCAGAAACCTTTGCCTAAGTATCTTCATCCGGTACTAACTAACATGCATCACAGTCTATCCGAATTGCTTGCAGTTCCTGGATGGCCATTTATAAAGAGAGACAGTTTGAGAGTGTGACATATTTGAGTGCATTCATGCTACAGGTAGGGATTCTCAAACTGGGGGTTATGACGCTTCAGGGGGTCACAAGTGGTTACTTGGGGGACATGAGCCTGGCTTTACATGGGGAGTGTCAGCCCCAAGCCCCCATCACATTAAAATTACCCCACATTTGTAATTTATAAGGGGGTGGGGGTCTCACTCGGTAGGTTGCTGTGTGTAAGGGGTTGCCAATACAAAAAGTTTGAGATCCATTGGACCGCTCAATCTTAATTTAAGTGATAGCAAAACAGGCAGAGCCTGCCTGGATCCTTCCCTTCACCAACCTTATAAATGCTTATAGATTTCGTGAGTGTCAGCTTTGGAATAGCCTTGCTGTCGTGGCCAGGATGGCATTTTAAAAAATGTTCAATGTTTTACAGTCATGGAGATTGTTTGTTCAATAACTTCCCCTGGAAATATCAAAGAGCCGCACAAATAAAATCACTTAAGGACACTGGCATGATATTCTTCAGATCCGGAAAAAGCCACTAGGTCATCAGCTACCAAAACCGCACCATAAATAGAAAATGAAAAGAACATTAGTTAAAAACGGTCGCTCAAACATTCACCCACAGCAAAAAACCGATACATTTAGGTCTTGGCTACGCTTACATTTTATGGCGTTCTAACTTGCTTGAAAAATCACCCCGCTGAGTACAGCAAATCTGAGCGCTTTAAAGCACTAGTGTGGACAGACTCCCAGCACTCGGAGCTAATCCTCTTGTGGAGGTGGATTACCAGGAGCACTGGGAGAGTTTAGCACGGGTAGGACGAATATTGCATTCCAATAGATTGCAAGGCGCAGGGAGTTAAAGATTCCCTTCTCGAGCTGCCTGAAGTTCAGAATAATAATGATAATAAGTATTAACAAATGTGGCTTTTCATTTTATTCTCTGCTAGGAAGAGAGGGAGCAAGTAGAAAGGGAGATGCATTCGTGCCCTCAGACCAAGAGATGGGAATCCCAGACACACCCTAGCCAAAGCTATTACAGCTCAAGATCATCACACAAACACACACACACACGACAAAAGAGGAGATAAACCATGAAAACCACAACGTTACATCACAGAGACGGGGTGGGAAAGCACAGCCGGTGCTGGTTTGGTGAAGGTCATTGCTAGGTTTGTTGCTTTGTGATTTTACACTAAAGTAGGTTGTAAGTTAGGACAGTTTGTCACTTTCCTCTCCATTATTTTTCAAGAGAGTAAAAAAAACCCCAGTAGATTCCCTGTCAACAAACAGGGCTACATCGCCTTAAACACCGTATGCAGGTCTGCTCTGGAATCTTGAGTAAAATTACAGGATATGTTGATACCATCTCACAGGATGTCCGATAGGCTGACAGCCCCGTCAGTGGAGGAGAGAGGACGTTAAAAGGACTCTGCCCAAGACTGCTATATTTTTTTAATCTATCTTGATGACCTTCTCTCCTCCCTTGTCCCGGCTGTTATCAAGCTCTACTGTCCCGGCAAAGACAAGAAGAATATGTACATTACAAGAACACAAACACGTTAAAACCTCTCCTGCAATAAATCACTGGACAAAATATGGTTGAATAAAACATTAATATAAAGCACGAAGACAGAGAGGGGAAAAAAGAGATCATTTAAAGCAGCCAATGTTAAACCTCTTTTTCAGATATGTAAAAATCCCAGTGATCTTTATTAGGGGAAGTTACTTGCTTTCAGTAGATAGATATTTTTTAAGGGTCTAATTCCATACCCACATCAGTCAATCTGCGTTTTCCATTGACTTTCATGGGATCTGGATCAGGTGCTAAGAGCAAAAAAATTATCTCTGCGTGAAGCATCCTAATGGTTCCCCAAATTATACAGACCCATGGTCAGACCCAGTCCCTGACCCAAAGAGCTTAGTCTACGGCTATGTCTACATACATTCATGCCAGCGTGCAGGGCAGTGGTTCTCAACCAGGGATACACGTACTCCTGGGGATACACCGAGGTCCTCCAGAGGATACATCAACTCCTCTAAATATTTGCCTAGTTTTACAACAGATGACAGAAAAAGCCCTATATACTATCCACTGAAATGTAAGTACAATATTTATACTCCAATTGATTTATTTTATAATTATATGGTAAAAATGAGAACGTCAGCAATTCCTTGGGAGTCGTGTGCTGGGACACTTCTTGTATGTTTAGGTCTGATTTTGTAAGCAAGTCATTGTTAAGGGAAACGAAACTTGGGGATGCACAAGACAAATCAGATTCCTGAAAAGGGTCCAGTGGTCTGGAAAGATTGAGAGCCAGTGGGGTAGAGTACATACCCTGCATGCCCACCTAGTACAGGCATAAACAGCAGCATAGACAATAAGGCACTGGTTAGTGGAGTAAAGACACAGCAGAACCTACATGGCTCTCCGTGCATCTAAGCCGTGCCTCCCGTCTCCACTGCTATTGTTAGCAGCCTCAAGTCCTGCTGCCGGAGCTTTTCTCATCCCCGACAGTGGGGAAGGGACAGAGAAGGCTTCAGAGCCTTTCCTCAATGCAGTGAAAGGCTCTGTCAAGGGACGGGCAGCAGGAAAAGGCCCTGACAGTGCTCCTCTGTGAACTCTACCCGCTGCTGCAAGTGCTAAATAGACAAGGACTGACTGAGGGTGGGGGGTGAGAAGCGTCACAGAGAGGCGAGAGACATGCCCAAGGTTGAACAGGAGGTCAGTGGCAGAACTGGAAACAGAACCCAGGTCTCCTGACCCTGTCCAACGCACCACGCTGCCTCAGTCAGTCACACTGTGTGGGATCTAATTGCTTTATCTAACATGAGGTTATGGGCTGGAATGTTTTTCTAGCTTGAACTTTTCTGCTTTTTTGTTTGTTTGTATCATCGTGAACTCACGGGAACCCCTGGGATGAAGGGAACAAAATAAATACTTTTTTTGGTACATAACTTCCAAGGGTCCCTCGCTTTTGCTAAAACTGGCCTGTGTTCTCTCCAGGCCCCAGACCATCTGAAGAACAGAAAGAGGCCCAAGTTGCAAGCCTCTGATCCCATGCAGGGATCTCTGAGCCTGGGATATAACTTTGGTGCATCTTAGGACTTGTCCTCACTAGCGGGGTTATCGACGGCAGATACGCAACTTCAGCTAAGTGAATCACGTAGCTGAAGTTTGCGTATCTGCCGCCGACTTACCACCCGTCCCCACGGCTGTGGCAGTCAGCAGCGCGCTCCCCCGTCGACTCCAGCTTGCGCCTCTCAGCAAGCTGGAGTTCCGGAGTCGACAGGGGAGCCACGGGCGATCGATCTATCGCGTCTTAACAATACGCGATAAATTGATCGCCAGAAGATCGATCCCGGACCACGGTAGTGAAGACGAGCCCCTAGAGAGTTGCAATCTTCTGACCTGGTTTCTGGTCTGGGCTGGAGCAGAGGAGCATTTGGATCTGAAGTTCTGGCTCCGGCCCACCTACACCCGAAATGCCTGTAAACCTTTCTAATAAAAGAACCAGGGGGCATTCACAGAAATGAAAAGATGGCAAAATTCAAAGCCAATGAAAGGAAATATTTTTACATATACTATGTGATTAGATTGTGGAACACACTGCCACAGTAAGGCACTGAGGCCAAAGTATTTGAAGGATTCCTAAAGAGACTGAATGTTCTCGTTGTCCATAGAAGCATCCAGTTATCATAATTAATAAAAAAAATTGGAAGGGCATTAAACCTCATGCTTCAGAACTCAAGCTGATCTCCAACCATTAGAGGTCAGAATTACTTCACATGGGGGGGGGAGGGAGATTATCCCAAATCTGAACCTGTGGGGTTCTGGCACCTTCCCCTGAAACATCTGGCATTGGCCACTGTTAGAGAGAAGACTCTGGAATAGATGGACCTCTGGTCTGATCCACTATGGCAATTCCTCTGTCCCCAAGCAACAAATTTAGGCTGAGTTGCAAGTCTCAAAGCAGGGACCAGGTGAGTTTTGTGCAGCTTCTCTAATGGAAGTTTTGCATGGATCATGTAATAATGTCTTTGTACTGAGGCAGTAGGAACTGTCTGGCCTTCTACAGAAACAAAGGAAAGCCCATAAAAGAAAAGAGGTTTTAATGCCGATCACTCGCCTCCACATGTAGAAGGCCACACAACAGAAATGTGAAATGCTGCTAGTGCATTTGCATGCACGGCTTTGAATCTATTCCAGGTGACTGTCCTGTTTCTCATGCTGCGTGGGTCAGTATCTGTATGCAAAAAAGCAAAACAAAGAAACTCTTTACTATGGGTGTGGGGTGGTTTTATGCCTTTGAATTCAAATAGCTCAGCTTGGTGAACTAAATGTGCAAATCAGATTGCCCATGAACCAGTTAGTTGACACGTCCAGGTGACACCAACTCAAATTAAGGTTAACTTTCCTTTTAGGTAGGAATGGCGTTGGGGCAGGGATCACCCTATCCTCCATCCAGTGCAGTACAGCTTGGCCCTAAAAATCAAAGAAGCCATAACCTGTCCCCTGATGGTCTAATGTCAGTCGCTAGGCCATGCAGGTCTCCATGCAACCGAAATCTAGGTCTTCAAGTGTCAATACCTTTAGGAGCAAGGAATGTGCTTCTTTCTAACAGTGTCAACTGCCATGGCAATACATCAATTCTCATTACTCTTTACTGCTACAGTGAGCTCAGCTGGTGTTTCGTAATAGTGATTCCGTTTAATTCACTGGCATAGTGAGCACCAAATTCACTACACAGGTTAATATCTCACCTGTATTAGAACACACAAGCTGTTTCATTAAACAATTGCACTCATGGAGCTTGCCTGCCAATCTTCGATCTGTGCTGTGCGGAACAAAGGGCAGGGCACATGGGACGGTGCATGGGAACGCCACTACACAACACGTCGGCAACGTCGCACCAAATGTCACCGTGCTGAACAAAAACACGGCATCGTGTTACTACGGGTGAACTTTCGTAGGCTTCCCTTCAAACTACAGCATGGAGATTCAATCGGTCGCTGCACATCCCTGTATGAGGCTCTGATCACCTTCCGTTTCCTTTTTGATCCTCTGTCATTTATTGGCTAAGAATATTCAGCCGAGACAATTCAGATTCACGGCATGTTTTATTTGCATCATGCCAAGAGGTCTAAAATTTGCACTGAGTTTAAAAATCAGAGGGCAGATTTTCACTACAACCTCCGCATTCAGCTGTGGTTCCATACAGAGGCTATCAAATCTCCTGACCCGCTGGAGGACAACTCCCCCAGCGCAGGCACTGGATGGGACAGCTATAGGCTGCCCTATGCAGGCCTGCTTGCAAAATCTGGTGAAGTAGCTGTAAGTGAGTCCCCATCAAAGCAACCCACGAGCAGCCAGAGAGCTGCAACAACCCAGGGTCAGATAGGTGAAAAAGGTGATGTTTGTTCCCCCTCCTCCTGGGCTGTGCCATTCCTCCACAGTCACATGCGCCTAGTACTCAACCCTAGCCGCAGCAAAAACATCTTAACGTCTAGAACCAAGAGGGCAGGCAGAAATGGTCCGATAGGAAAGCCTGACAAAGCCTGTAATTAATTAGTGGCACTTGACTAATGGGAAAGCAGCTCTGAGTGGATGCTGTGAATCTCAAACACTAGCAGCTTAACTGTCGGCTTCCGGATGTATTTATACCCTTTACATTAGCACCCAAATGAATCACTGCAACACTGGCTAGTAATTTAAATGGGGGTGGGGGTCTAGAAAAAAACTAGTTTAAGAAGAGGATGAGGATGAGAGTCTAATTGACCATTTTAGCTGGGAGGGAAGGAGGAAACGTCGATCTTTACATCTGCTGGAGTTTCTTGTTTGTTGGATTTCTTTCAAATCTGCTACCAATTCCCAATCCATTTTCAAGCCTTCTCTGTTTATATTGAACTGGCCCAAACGCCACAGCTGCTGTGCATTAAGCCGCCATATTGCAGATCAAAGCCTGGGAACAAATTCCCGTCCCCAGAACTCAAACATGCAAAGATTGGGGATGCCGCTGACATAACCTGCTCATGCTCTTCTAGGAAATGGGAAGAAGAGACAAACAACCAGAACGAAAAGGAATCCATAGGAGAGCATCATTAGACCCTTCCAGAATGGAAATTACTCTTCTCTCATCTAGCCAGGGCCAAAGAGATCTCCAAGGGAGGAATGTATTTGTGGAGTGAAAATTAGGGAGCATTCAAAGGAGACAAACACTGGCTACAACATAAAGTTAAAATAAAAGGAGAAAAAATATCTGGAATACAATGTTGGAGGAAAACAACATTAAAATGTCAACATTTTGCTGGCACATTTTTAATAGCACCTATGAAAATATGACTCAAAAGCATGAAGAGTTAAGAAATACATAGTTAAGGCTTAAATTCAGAAATAAAGTCAGAATGTAGCTTGTGTTTTTAACCCTGCCACGGTTCCTTTATTCATGTACCAGGTCAAACAGATCTACAATATTAACATTTTAAAGGCTTTCTCTTGGCTAGGGGTTTTTCCTGGTAGCTTTTGTTTGTTTTAATTAAACAAAGAGAGAAAAAGAAAATCACCCATCTTCGGTTCAGATTCAGCAGTCCATCCCTATTCAGCAAAACACAAGAGTGCTTAATCTGCAGAAAAAAAGCTTGAATATGTGAAGAAAGAGAATCCTAAAGGCGGAGAAACCAGAAGGCAAATTAAAATAAATAAATAAATAAAAACATCTCATGGTTTTTAAACCAATCTCATGATTTTCGAGCACTTGTGTTTGCGATATTCCGCCCCCACTTCCCTCTCCTCCCATGCACCCCGGCTTTCTTTTCCCAAAGGTGCTTAAATAGCTCAAGATGACATACGCGTTTAGAAACAGGACAGATCGATTGACCAGTTATCCCAGAGCTAGTAAACATTCTCCAAGGTGTAATATCCTCACCAGTCTGCCACTCTTACATTGAACAAGCAGAGAAACATTTCCAAGTGTATCAACTGTTTACATCAGATAAATGAACAGACTAACATGCTACAGTTCCTTATCAGCTTTGGTTTATTGAAGAACTGGATCCAGTTGCTAGGGGATAAAATGACAAGCAAATGTTTACCGGACTGCAGCACGTCTAACAATATTAAACCATCCCAGTTTTTAATAACCCTTTTGAAATATGTTGATGTTCTAAACACAACAATACAACACCGTCATGCAGACTCTTAGAATCACAAAGATGTAGGACTGGTCCTCTAGTCCTGTGCCCGGCTCTGAGGCAGAACGAAGTAGTATTTCGACTATCTCCAATATTTCTGTTAGTCTCTCTAACCAGCTCCCAGATGAATAAGCACACGATGTACAGTTCTGAAATACCTCTCTGGGGAAAAAAACGATCAGAATAACCGAAAGAAAGGCAGCTCCGAGAGCTTAGTGTAGCATTTTATTTTTAATTTTAATGGCATTCCAAAATACATTTAAAGTTGTTTCAAATACTTTGTTTTAACTGACAAATTTAGTAAACATCTCTCCAGTTGTTCAGCAAGTGAAAACAGACCACCAATAGAGATGGTTATAATGCTGAATTTCCAAATCTAGAGGGAGAAAGGGAGGGTGGGGGGAGGGGAGAGGTAGATTTTGGGAGGAAAGCATTTCCCGTCCCCTTTTTTCCAACCAGCTTTAATCATTATACAAAACTAAGTGGAAAGGGGACCAATTTGGCCTTTGGAGCCGACATTCCTTCTCCAGTGACAATATTAAAAGGTCCCTCTCTCACGCCTCCACCCCTCACCCCTCAAGTCCTAGCAAAGTGAACAAGGCAAATAAAGCAATTGGCTCTATTTGCAAGGGGGGGAGGGGACTTTCAAAGCATTGACTATCAGACGGGAAAGGTATTCAGCAATACAAATTAAATACAAGCTAAAGGGAAGGAAACAGGTGGCTAAGTGAACTAGCAATTGGCCTTTCACCTCCGTGGCCTTGCTTTGAATCCAGCTCCAGCCAGAATTATTAAATTCATACTGATCAGATGGTGGCTACAAAGAAACGGGGGTTGATCATTTCAGCGGGGTTCATGGCAGCCATAATGTAAAATACGCCCTTCGGAATAATAAGAAAGCCAGTCCTGGAACAGGCAAGCTCTCTGTCATATTAATTTACAGCTGACTTCGTCTGTAGGCCATTCTATGCACTCAGAAATCTCACGACGCTGCCGTCTGCATGAGGACTATAAAATGTTAACCCTGGATTGAATTAGCATTGAGAATGAAATATGTTCTCAATACCTTCTCCCCTACTAAGTCTGGTCCCTTTAGGGCACACTGCGGAGCACAAGGGAGGATGGAACAGTAGCACCTGCTTACACTTTGAAAGCTGCAACCTTTCGGGCTCTCGGCCCCTTAAAATTAAGCAGCATTAAATTCACCAGCATTTACCAGGGAAGAAAAATGACTTCTAGGGTTGCCTTTTTACAGCATTCGGCAAAATGCATGTTTTTAATAACGAGATTCGCTGTCCTCCCCATACACTGTTCTGTAAGCCTAGTTTTTAAAAGTACCGTCATGAACGATCACATAAAATTGGCTTTTTTCCAACTCAACAGTTCTGCTTTTTGGGTGTATACTGGGACCCAGATACAAAGTTTAGTGACAAAAAATAAGTTCTTGCTAGTTTTTGCTGCAGAGCCAACACAGCGGTGGGAGAGGGAGCTGGATTCCATTCTGGCTCATGCGTCAACAAAAAGGCAAGCTACATTCCTGGTGCAGGGCCAAGTTTTGCACTTGGTTACATCCATGCAACTCTAGTGAAGACAAAGAAATGAGTAAGACAAGGCAAACATGGTTCGGGCCAACAGCTCAGGAAAAAACAGGTTTACTGAACAGGTTAGATTTAGGTGCAATACAAAGGAAAAGAGAGAGGGCACCTAGTATATTAGCAGAGGGATAGTATAACAGATACAACCTGATTCTGATCTCATGTACCCCAATGTTAAACAGGGGTAACTGCACTGAAACTAATCTGACAGACCTGAATCAAGGTCTGTGCATCTCAGATCTGGACTCCAATGAACCTCCAACTTTTGGGGTGGCTTGCATTTAGGGTCTTTGGGTCAGGCCTATCACTACTTTAAAGAACAGGAAAAGCATGGTAACAGCCTTTGAGCAGGAAGCATTATTTTAGCCACTTGTATGATATTGGAAATATAAGTAACGTGAAGGAAAACCCACTCAAGTTTAACTCATCTGCTCACTTGCCTGCCACAGTACACACATTGTGGTTCGTGCGCGGGTCACTGACCAGTCGTTACTCATTACTAATTTGTCTCCCCACAACTAACAGTTGCGTAATGGCAACTAACTCAATTGAAGACTTGCTATTTATAAATAATAAACCACCTCAAATGCAAACAGATTGTCAACTACGTTTGCACAAGTTTGCCAAGGGAAAAAAACTGCAGCTATCTCCAAATGAATCAATTCCAGTTTTGCTTGATTAAATAACCTCTCTTCCCCCTCACTGGAAGAGGATCCAACAAAGGAGATTCAGTGGAAACGAAGCCATAAAGAGGAAATTTCCCAACAGCTTTCAGTGTCTACATTTCATGAGTTTGATTAAATCATGGCACAAATTCCAAATTGAAGGCTACAGTGTACAGTGCTCCACAAAACGTTAACACTGGTGTAAGTGGTGGAACTTCAACCAAAGTCAGTTTATCTTAAAGACAAGGCCTCTGTCTGGTATCAATGTAGCTCCAAAACTCGCACAGCATGGTGGTGACGCATTGGTGGCTCTGTTTTCGTCTTTCAAGCAGTAGCACTCCACATCTCCCACTGCACCCAATGTCCCCAATGAAAACATTGCTACCCAGCCATGTTGTTACTCTGTTTCTTCATCTTCTGATAAGTAGAATCACCTCTTCGCCCTAGAGGGCCCAACTATGGTCTGATTTAAGCTGGTGAAACTGCCACTGAGAAGCCAGGTGTGTCAGGTTAGAATCTAGTCCTATACATTTTACAGGATTTTCTTCCCCCACTGCCTCTTAAAACAAACAAAAGGAAGCATTTCTTCACACAACACAAACACAATCAACCTGTGGAACTCTCCACCAGAGGATGTTGTGAAGGCCAAGACTATAACAGAGTTCAAAAAAGAACCAGATAAGTTCATGGCGGATAGGTCCATCAGTGGCTATTACCCAGGATGAACATGGATGGTGTCCCTAGCCTCTGTTTGCCAGAAGCTGGGAATGGGCAACAGAGGATGATTACAGTTGATGATTCCCTGTTCTGTCCATTCCCTCTGGGGCGCCTGGCATTGGCCGCTGTTGGAACGTGGGATACTGAGCGAGATCGACTTTTGGTCTGATCCAGTATGACTGTTCAAATGTTCTCACCTAGCCATTCTGCCTCAGAGTCACATGGTTTAACCCCAAGACTATCCTTTCTTGCTAGAATTTACACATCTATACTTACCCCAGGGAGAATACAACCCAGTTTGCTTTTGCATGCGGGATGGCATTGTGTGGGATGTGTGACAGCTGGATGTGCTATGTTTTCTCCGGGCTATGCAACAACATATGCAATAGGTCAAGTATGAAAGATTAGTTGTCTGGACACCATAACTTTTAGCATATCTATTTTATCCATAGTTTTAAAGTAGTTAACTGCAACTTTCCAGTGCTAACTTCTTCTATCACAACTAACATTAATATATGGCCTTAAGGTTTATTTTGTTATAATGGGGTATCAGCATATAACGTGTGATACAATACAATGCAGCGAACAGTAAATTGTTGGTATGACGAACATGGAGCAGCTCTGTAATAATTTATTAATAAGGTGTGCTGCCCCAGTTATTGGGATATCTACTGCATTTTAAATCAACACTGCTGCTGGGAAACCAGCAGGAAGGTGAAACAGTAACTCAAGATAAGACCCCTCTCAGAAAACATGGCAGGGTCATTACAAGAAAATGGGATACTCTGGGGAGACTGACTTGATCTTTGAGCTTATCTAACTGGTTTTTGACTAGTGGGACCAAACGGTTTGTATTCGCATCATCCACCTAGCTCTGATACTGTGCTTTTCATCAGTAGATAAATGGCTTTACACCTGGAAACCATGGCAGCTGGGATGAAGTCAGAACTATATAAATCAATACCAACTGCTTTTTCCTCCAAGCAGTTCCAAACTTCTTCTACCAGAGCAACAGAATCTGCATCAAAGCTACAGTTCATCCGGTTTGCTTTTCAACATCTTCCTCTGGCAGAATCCTAAATGCTACACTTCAGCATCTCCCAAGCATCTTGCAGTGCTGTAGCTGTGTTGGACCTGGAATATGAGAATGACCAGGCGGGTGAGGTCATCTCTTTTATTGGACCAACTCCCACTGGTGAAAAAGGCAAGCTTTTGAGCTCCACAGAACATTCCTTCTGAAGCTCAAAAGCTTGTTCTTTCACCAAGAGAAGTTGGTCCATATCACCTCATCACTCTATGAGGTTCCTGCTACTCACATCCCCTTCTGAGGTGCTGTGCTCCAATAGACTGGAACTATTATCAGAGAAGTACCATGGAAGATACAGACTGCTCCAGGTGCAATCTACAATATTGATTTAGGGTGAATTGTTTCTGTGGGGAACGGAAACTCACCATGAGACCCCAATACTACACACACAGTCGTATTCAGAAATAAAGAGCTTTCACTGGCTAAAATATACAACCACACAACTACAACAACTAATTATTTGTAGTGCAGCAGCCCTTACAGACCCACGGCTGAGTTCAAGGCCCTGTTGTGCTGAGCATTCTACATACATTTATTTTCCTCCACCACACTAACACTGTTCTAATGTTCACAGCACAAGCTAAGCAAACATTTCTGCACAACATCTTTGCATTTGTACCTGATTCTATCTCCATAAAGGGACGTGACCAAAGACAATGATCAGCGTAAGAGCCGCTAAAAAGGCATGATTTATACAAATCCTTTACATGTTTATGCTTTGTGTAAAGGCAGAAAATGTCTTAAAAGAAGATAAATTGTTTATTTATTTACTCGATGCCAGGCAAAATGATTCATAATCCATTAGATGATTAATCATCTGTTACCACGAAGCCATCTGAGTGATTGTAATGGGACTGTCTATGCAGCCACTTGTTTTGTACGTGTTTGATTCATATAAATGTACTACTTTGATTTAACTAAAAAAAGAGAGAGACTGAACTTTGGCACATGAAATCCTTCTCTTATCTTGCACGGATTACTCCAGCCGACTGTACTCCTTTCAGACGGATTCATTTTGGTGATTCAAAATGAAAAAGCCTAAATAATTAAAATGTCATTCAAATTCTAAGCTGATATGAGTCACGCTAAAAAAAAAATCTACAAAATTCTTTCAGGAGTGGGGGATAATTATATTCCTCCCCATCTATTGATTTTTCTCTACAATGCAGATGTCAGATTTTCCACGGATTTTTTTTCTAGAGCGAGTGTCAAAGAGGAACAAAGCCGTCTTTGAGGCTTTTTCAGCCCAAAATTAATTCTGAAAAAATGGTACAGACAGGCCAATGGCATGGCAAGCTGAAAGAAAGCCTGGTGACTCGAAGCTATGTCTGTGAAATTCTATTGATATCTGCTTTGGAAGGATTGGGGGGGGGAGGGAGATATGGCATGATGGTCATAAATTTAGAGTCAATCCAAAGACTTTTTTTTAATGTGTCTAAACAATATGAGGAATGAAGGGGGAGGAAGAAGGAAAAGGGAGAAACTTCAAAGAAGGGCAACAGCTCCAGATTTAAAATTGTTTCAGGGATGTTAACACGCAATGAAGTCTCGCGCTTCTGAAATTCAACCATTTACCAACCTGTGGAAGCACAACCAACAGATTAGCTGCTAACATATACTATTCCCCCCACAATGTTACACCTGAAATAAAAATTGTTTCTACATCTTATGAAAGTCAACAAATAAATTTTAAAGGGAAACTAGCATCATGCCCAAAATTTATGCTTGTGGAGACAAGATGGCTTTAGAAATCTAACTTGAACAGGAATGCTAGAGAGGTTTGGGTATATTTTTTCTCCCGAATGCAATGAAAACCAGTTTACAATTTGGACGTAAACACTCCTGCGTCTTATAAGGGCTTGTCTACACTACAATTTATGTCAGTATAACTTATGTCGCTCAGGAGTATGAATAAGCCACACCCCCGCCCGATGTAAGTTACATCAACCTAAGTGTCAGTGGGGACATCACTATCACTGCAGGAGAGCTTCTCCTGCCGACATAGCTGCCACCTCTCGTGGAGGTGGGTTTATTATGCCGATGGGAGAGCACTCTCTCGTTGGCATAGACTAGACTCTAGAGTGTCTTCGCCAGATGCAGCCCTAACACGGCTGCCTCCTGCTAGGTCAGCAGCACTAGAAAATGAAACTGCCTAAAAACAAGAGTGAAAGAGACCAGTTTATGGTCATTGGTCAAGCCAAATGAAGTCCAAGCTCATTAAGGAACAGCATGAATGGTGACAAATAAATTAGATTTTAATATTCTTGACATTTAATAAGCTATTAGCAGCACAGCCAGACATATTTTTAGAGTTAAATATGATTATTTATTCAGAGATCGATGACAATGCCCATTGCCTTGGCAACTAAGAACTACACTCCAAATAAAACAGGTCTTCAGAATAAAAGACACAAGACCCCTTGCTCCCGCTGCTGAAATGCCCTAGTGGTGTGTAAAAACCTGACTTAAGAAGTGCTAGAAACTCCATATCCTTCAATAAGAACACCTTAGGTCTGGTCCAAACCCACTGAAGTCAATGGGAATCTTTCCATTGACTTCACTGGACTTTGGATCACACCCTCTATGAGCAGCATCCAGACATCCAGACTTAAGAATCACTAGGAAGAGTGTATCAATGGATCTCCACTATCACTGTAATGTACGGAAAGAAGAGGTGGTACCTCAGGCATCCAAAGACTATATGGTTACAGAGGGATGGATATCCAAACCACTAGTGAGTTAGGCTACAACTTAGCTTCATGGGTGTACCTAGTATGACTGTCATTGGGGAACCTTGTTCCGTATTTTCCAAATCATGGCTTACGTTCTTCCCAGTGGAATCAGCAAGTGAAAAAACGATTTCATTGCTCTCGACAAACATCCTGAAAAACGGCCCATGAAAAACGGAAAAGCTCTAGTTAATCTAGCTTTACCGAGTCCATATGTCCTGGCAGTAAATTCAGCCATGCAGTCTGCTACCAATTCAGTGATGCTATGATATAAACAATAAATGATGCTACAATGCCACACGTGCAGTAGTCCTGTACAGTCTCAGTCTATAACAATAGAATAGGTGTATATTTGGGAAAGAGATTATAAATGTTTTAAGGCAGCAGTTTTCCATTTTATGTGCAGAGTGCGAATCACACTGTGAAATGCAGAAAATGACAACACACATCATGCATGAAAAATACAAGCATGGGAAAGCACAGAAGATTCTGGAGAGAGGTAGTGTGGTCAAGTGGATAGAGAACTGAATTCTATTCCTGGCCGAGCCACTCACATAGGGAAATAACATCTTTCTGCGCCTCAATTTCTCCTCTACCCTTGACCTATCTTGTTCATTTAGAACATAAGCCATTTGAGACAGGGAAGGTCTGTTATCTATATCTTTACAGAGTGCTTAGCACAAGAGATCCTCAGCTGGGACACCAACACACTACCATAACACAGTGTTGCCAACTCTTGCAATTTTATCATGTGTCTCAGGATATCTGAGCTCCTGGAGTCATGTGAACAAGTGAAAAAAAATCAGCTAAAATCTAAAGTAAAAAGTTACTAGCCTCTAATGTCGCACAGAAAAACTTGAAAATGTGAAGTCCCAAAGGCTCAAAAACCAGAGGACTAATGAAAAAAACCAAAAAATATTTTTTCCCTTAACATTGTATTATTTTTAAACCAATTTCATGAGCTTTAAGGGCCTGAAAATTATTGAATGCTTGGGGTTAACTCACAACGCTGATAATGCAAATAGTAAGATTTACTACACACATGAGCAGCTGTGCAAAAGGTCCTTTAATTACTTTTTAAAGTTCTATTATTTATGTCTCGCTAATAACTAATGAAGCAAGGTGTGCAGCACAAAATCCTTCACCCTTTGGCTATAGCAGTATTTGTGCAGGTCAGTTCATGTTTACGTTCATATACAGTCCTATGCTCTGGGTTGGATAATTTATAGGTTATACTGCCAGGTGCAATTTCACACCAGGTTCTCAAGCCCTTCCATTGGTTCTCTGTTCCAGGGCTTCATTTACATTTTTAAGGTGAACCAGGAAACATTTCTGGGTTTTATTGCTGATTCAATATTGTGTGTAGCTGTTCGATGCTTATTTTATACAACACTCATCAGGAGAAGGCTGCTTTAGAAAGAAATAATTATGGTATGATGGAACTCAGTAATGTATACCACTCTGCCGGAAGTCGATGGATCTCTTGTTCTAAATTCCATTGAATAATTTATTATTAGTTTACATCATTTTACTGGTTTCAAGGCTGCATTATGGCTACAAGAATCCCTGGTTTTTGTAACACTGATGAGCTCAATTCTGACACTCATCCAGCAAAGCTCGTAAGCAAACCAGTAGTCCCAGTGGCTTCATTTGCTGGATCAAGGGCAGAACGCTCAGCAGGTAGCATGATCGAGCATTACAAGGATTACTGAAGCCATCCTGACAGATTAAAATACTAGCAGTTGAAAATAAAATATTTTAAAAACCTTTTTTTTAAAAACCATTTATGCGGTTTATCTTTTGCTGTTCATTCCCATTTAGATACAGAAGGCAGACTAAATCAGTTTCACTTCTGATTCTAGCCAGTTCGTTTTCTGGTTCGACAGTACAGCACCAGGACCACTATTGGTGTTGCAAAGGCTGCAGGGGGTTGTTTTGAAAAATGCTTCGACTGAGGTTTATAAAACAAGAAATCTGGAAAACACTGAACAGATATTAAGCTTTGTGAAGCTTTTTACTCTAGCTCTAACAGGGCTTTGCTTTATAAGCAGCAGATACAGCTTTGCTATTTTACAAACCCACTGTTACATTAACAGCTGACAATACCTTACTAGTCTTTTGCTTTCATGTAGATATCTATCAGGAATAGGGACTTTGAATACAATTCTGCAGCCATATGGACTTGTTTAAAATAATGGTCACCTGCTGGTCCCACCAATTAAATAACTTCTCTTTGTACCAGGAACTGAACCATCAAGACAATAAAATGACACTGGCCCATGGCAAATCCTGGACCTTATTTCAGTCTCAGATCAACGCCAAGCAAGTTGGAATTCTCCATTTTCCAACCATTCACCTCTAACTGTAGCAGGTTGTTGGGCATAGCTTTAGCACCTCGCTCAAAGACTACTAGAGCTAGAGACTTAGGTTCCGTTATGCCATTTGAATGTTGTCATTCCAGACACTTCACCTCACTAATCTTCAAAGAGTAGCTGTAAAACTGCGTCAAAATTGTAGGGAGTCAGAACTGTATGAGAGCAAGACAGTAATCAGACAGAGATGATTCTGAAGTCTCGCCTCTCACATACTTCCAGACAGCGTATAAATCATTTCAGGACTTAGACTTTTCCAAGGATAGGTTCTAGACCCGCAATTACAATGGAGATGGGGGGAGAGGATGGGAAGGGACAAAGTGATCAATGTCTGTGCACTGTTGCGGCAAGATACGCTGGTCAGACACCATAATGACGAGCAAATAAATGCCTAGATAGATAGGTAAGTAGATAATCCCCACTTTATGAAATTTGCTCTTTATTTTGCTTTAGTTTCAGTGTGAGCATGCAGATTGGAAACAAAGGCACACTGAAGAAAAAGCATCACAACTGTCTATGTACAATTCGAAGGGGCTGAAAAGCGCATTTGTGAAAGATAAGTCACTCATGTTGCTTTTTGTTTTGTTTTATTTGTTGTTCTTTTTTCCCTGCTACCAGAAAGATCCTTTGAAAAACTACCATGACTGCATCAGCATTTGATTGACTTTGAAGACAGGCTGCAAGGAGTGGGTGAAAAGGATTTTGAAAAGTACTTGGCATTAACGGCTCCATGCCTTTTTAAGCTACTGACGGAACAACAAGTCTTCCTGCCAAGGGCTATTACTAGACAAATGGAGAGAGATCAGAGGCACAAAGGAGGTTGCTAAGGAGTCAAGTGTGGGATCCCTATAGAGAGGAGGAGGGCTGCAGCTGGAAGGTCAAAGGTCAGAACATAGTAGACATCATTTTCCAAAAATTCCCATGAAGCCCCGGTGCCAGAGTCAGATGTCTGTCCCTTCTGAGTTCTTCTATGAATAATGATAAAGCCATAAAAGAAAGCCCCTTTTCTTCCCTTCTACCCACGCTAATGTAATAAAACAAATTAGAATAATTACTCTCAATTTCAGAGCTATAATGCCCAGGATCAGGGCATGCTTGTCAATGAACTGACAACTACATCCGTCTGATTTTTTTATTTATTATTTATTTACAAGGATCTGTTACATTCCAACGTTTATTTCATTATGTCTAATACGATTTTACTACTGGCATCCAGATCCCATTCACTTCAAAGTCCTCATTATTTTTGCCAGATAGCTCCTTTCCCTTATTAGCTAATCACAACCCCGCCCTTTCCAGGAACCTTTCAAGTGACACCCACGTTATGACACTTTCCACAGAATCCAAGAAAAAGATCTGAAAGGTTTAGCAGGACCCTTTTTTTTAATTAATTCAGTATCATTTTGTTAAAGCAGGTTTAATGTATCTGGAAAAGGTAATGATGAAAATGCACAGCGGCGGAGGCAAAATCCGGGAAAGACGAATCTTTTCAATAAGAATATGTCTCATTCTATGAGTGAGGGAAGCCCTAGAAGAAGTGATGAGAACTCAGTGGAAGAATGTACTATTAATTACTCCAGGTCCTTTTACAATCTCTGTTTTACAGATCGCTGCATTAAAATGGCTCTGTTTTCTGAGATAATCACAATAAAAAACCCAAAACGTGTCTTTCTTGTATACCTCAAACACCAGAAGACTTTCATTATTTTGTAAGCCTTCATCTGCCAAAAATGTCTTAGGGACTCCACTGTTCTATAATCCATTGTAGCGGGCTTCCCTTTGAAGAGTTTTGCTTACACAGTTCCAAAGAGCGGAGTTAGCGGTCTTGCATTTTCAGCCTGTACATACGCACTGCATGTCAAATTCAGAAAGGGGGAAAAAAGGAGCTTTGTTTACTATCAAGCCTGTGTGCTTGGATAATATGGATTCTGCTTGGCAAGGGCCTTCCCCATTCGAGTGCGCTTTTCTGCATACCAGGCCAATCGGGGTTCTAAAATGAAACGGTGATCGGTAGAGCGCCAGGTTTCCAAAGCCAAGCACATGTAAATGACCACAGTCATGTGTGTGCACACATGCAGGTCGGGGTATTCTGGTGGGCACAGGCATTTCTTTCAGTCTTTTGATCTCAATTTCATCTATTAATAAGACAAGGGATGAAGGCCAGGGGGAAGCCAGCAGCTTTCAGGAGGGATGTGAAGGGGAACGAGGCTCAAGGTTGCACAAGGCGTTCAAAGGAAGAGCGGGGAAGGCAGGAGGAAAAGGCACAGAGTTATTTGTGTGGGAGGAGAAAGAGGTCTCATCAGTTTAAGCCTCTCTGGAGAAAGGTTTCCCACCAAGGCTAACACAGGCATTGCTCAACGAGTGATATCAAATGGGAACAGCGCTAGCGCAGAACAGTTTCCAGCTTGCCCGAGTTTTTACCACTATCACACAGAAACTCAACACACCTACACTGCTATGCCTGCGTAAATCCATGGAGTAAAAGGGCAACCTACCCTGACTGAAGGGGGGTTTCGGTCAGTGCAGGAAAACCACTCTGAACAATGATCAACTACATCGACAGAAGCATTCTTCCAATCGCAGAGCCGAGTCTAGACTGGAGGACGCGGTCAACACCACTCCCCTGGTCAGGGATGTGGGTTTTTTTCACACCACTGACCAATGTATTTATGTTGCCCTAACGTTTAAGTGGAACCAAGCTGTGCTCTGACCTGGACAACATAGTGCTTAAAGCCAGGGCTGCCCAGAAACCTGTCTATATTAGTGCTTACACCAGTTCTTCTACCAATGCCCTGCACTGCTGTTCCAAATCTTTCCAGAGGAAAGGCTAGTGAAGACACAGCCAAAGGGAGCATCAAGCCAAAGGCAAAAGGCACAGCTGGTGCAGAGCTCACAGGAATCCAAATCCTGGCCTTGCACTGCCACGGACAGCAAGGGTTAGTAGCCCTTAAAATGCAAAACTGTCAGCCCTTGAGAGACGCATATCACCGAACAGTGATCCTTGCTGAGGGTGAAGAATTATGATGATGGACTCCAGCCTGCAAAGCCAGGAGAAGACATTATGAAAATGTATTATTCTTATTTGTACAATAGCAGTACCTAGAGGCTCCAGCCAAGATTGGGACCCCAATATGCTAGGGACCACACACACTAGGAGACAATCCCTGCCTCAAGGAGTTTGCAATCTAAGGGCTGGTCTTCACTCGCGCGGCGCGGGATCGATCTTCTGGCGATCGATTTCTCGCGTCTGATGAGGACGCGAGAAATCGATCGCTCGCGGCTCCTCCGTCGACTGCGTAACTCCAGCTTGCTGGGAGGCGCAAGCTGGAGTCGACGGGGGAGCGCGCCGCTGACTGCCGCCACCGTGGGGACGAGAGGTAAGTCGGCTGCAAATACGCAAACTTCAGCTGCGTGATTCATGTAGCTGAAGTTGCATATCTACAGTCGATCCCCCCTCCCCCGTAGTGGAGACAAGCCCTAAATGGGCATGACAGACAAAGGAAATAGCATCCCCATTTTACAGAGAGGAAACAGAGAACCAGAGAAATTGAGTGACTCATTTAGCATCCCAGGCTAGCACTTTTACCCTGACACCATCCATCTGCTCAAAAATGCAGGGCCTGGAGAATGAAGGGGAAGGCCGAGTGTATGGGAATGGCAGGAAAGAGATTCTCAGGCCTCAATCGCTAAAAGCTCCCCCAGGTGGCTAAGGGAGTAATTTTTGTCCTTGGATACAACACACAGTGGGGTTAGCGTAGTAGGTCATTTCATAGATGACGAGAAGACTAACCATGCTTCCCTGAGCACATTCACAGAGTCACCTAGTAGCATTGCTTGGCATGCAGGTGAGATGGCTCTTTCATTTTAACAAGCAGCTGCAGATCACAGCCTGAAAATTAAAGAGTGGCACGTGGGTTGTATTAAATTACATCCAGGCACCTGAGGAAGATTCTTTCAATAACTCCAGCATTTCGTTTATATGGTGAAAGAATGAAAGTGACTCTATGCAAAGAGCTGTTATATGCACACAGTACAGAAGGGGAAAGACACACTCTCTTTTCCCAATCTCATCCCCAGTTAGGTAGAATATATTTTTAGAGAGGCACGTGATTGTCTTTTTTTTTTTTTTTTAAAGTCGATGGTGTCCCCTGCGAGCATTCATGCATCACATGAAAAAGAGATCAAGAAAACAACTAGCTACAAAGCCACAGTAATCAGAGAGGGAAAAGGAAGCAGTGGGATAGACCTGGTAGGTTACCTACTCAAGTCCTCAGCCAACGTGAGACTGTTCCATATATTACATTTCCCAATGCCTTCCCCGCCCTAGTTTTAAAGGTTTCATATTAAAGCATGTAACATTTTAGATAATGCTTTCTTAGCCAGAAGGCCGGGAGACCAATCTGATTGGTTGCCCACCTTGTCATCCCTTATCTGCCTCTAATTTTTGTGTCTCTCCTCTTCACCTTTGTTCCAAATACATCTCTTACGCCCTCTGTTCGTCCCTTCCTCCTCCCACCCTTCCCAAATTCCCTTGCCACACTCGAAAAAAGTTTCAGAATGACCCTAAAAGCTCCCACAAGCCTGTAATCGTTGTACTGGTCCAACCACTGCCTATGCCTGTGTTCTGCATCCTGCCAGCTACGGTATTTTTCAGAGATGCAGTTTCCAATGGTGTTGCAAATACAGCCCAGACGTTCCAGGGCATGAATAATACAAAGGTTAGAGTTATTCACTTGGTTTTCACACTCGGGTAATTGATTGGGAGCTAGATTCTACAAGGCACTAGGCATCAACTGATTCATACACAGGTACTGCAGGACAGGTCTTGAAATGTGCACACTTGTGTGTGCAAGTGACAGATCGCCAGCCTTAAACCTGAATCTCCTTGCTTTTGGGCTCTTTAATTTAAAGCGGTAATGTGCTTTAAATCTCATTTTCCTGCTTTTTCACTGTACTCCTTAATCCCTTCCTCCAGAAACTAATCAAGGTACCTCAGACTCACTTGTACTCTCTGTTCCAGTCATCTTCCCTGGTAACTTATTGCATATGTCTCTGATCCTTCAGAAGACACAGTGCTGCCTTAATTCCCTATTTACTAGTTTCCTGATGTATAGCTTACATCTCCTGGCTCTTAAGCCCTTCTGCCAGCGTGACAAATTGCATTTCCAGTAATGACAATACTTAGCACTTTTATAGCACTCTACATCTTCAATAAGCTTTGCAAACATTATGTAATTAAATCCACCTAGCCCGCTCCGTGTACTGTAAGCACTGTCGCGGGGTTATTTGTACCCTGGTTAATGTGATGTTGCAAGCTGATCCCAATATGAAATAAAACGCCCAAGTTAGATAAACCTTTGAAGAACAGCAATGCATCCACTAGCAGCACAGATGCGATGCTTTATCAGCACAAACAAGTTTATAAAGGTATCACACGGTATCTAAAGTATTGTAGGTGCTATAAAAACAATCAAGCCCTCCAAAGGTTATAGTGTGTTCTAAAGGGACGCAGCAGAAGCTGGTGGGAGAACCGTGAAGCAGGTCTCCATTCGGTGCCACTGATATTTTCTGTTTGTTACATGGAGGAAGAAATAACATTTACGAAAGTGTCTTAGCCAAGGAGACATGAAGAATGGTGGCATATCAGACCACGCTGGGGAGCAAACACAGGAGCAGTGAAGTAACTACAGCAGAGTAATACAGATGCATAAAATAAATCTCGGGACATCTTGAAGGCAAAAGCACCAAATCATTGTTAAAGGATACCAGAGCACCTGCCCAGCCTGGCTTTTACCCTCATCGTCACATTTGGACTCTGCTTCCCCCACAACCTACGTCCTTGATACTTTGCAGGTTAATGTGGTTGTGTTTCCCGCATCCTTCCATGCGCCCACAATACAGTGTTGAGATAACCCACCTCCAGAGCAACTTCTACTGGAGGAAGATGAGGGGAGCAGCAAGCAACATCCACACGTCTGCCGCCTGCCAAGGCTGATAACCAACCAGAACGGTTGCACAGTCCAGAGGCAGGGGCATAAAGCAGACAGCGTGTCAGTTCTCGGTTTCCCTTTGGGACGTGCTCTAAAAATGGTCTCCCCTCCTCTAGAATTGGCCGGGTCTCAGAACACATTGAAACAGTGCTACTGGTGCAGGTCCCAGAAATGTAGCAGTCAAGAGATTTGGACCAAAATCCTCAACATGGTGCATTAGCCCATTCTGGTTCAAAACCAGTGAGCTACCACGCCGGCCCAAGAGAGTTGCAAGCAGAACTTTGCCCTGTCACCCTTAACCAGGAACCCAGCAGGGCTTGAGCAAACAAAGGAGGCAGGAATCCATAGGCATTTAACCTTCTCCTGGATCACAGCTTCTGACAGATATTCACATCGACACCCTTCTTGCTCCACAGAGCCCTGCGTTCAGACAGGAGGGGAGTTTAAAATACAGTATTTAAAAGAATCCTATTGCATGTCACACGGTGAACCCGCTCATGCCAGACTATGCACACGTTCCCTCACCCCTCAGGGGAAAAAAGGTCAGCAGGAGGGTGGGGGAAATGTCTTTAGTTGGACATGACAGAAATCAATATAGATGAAAGCAGAACATTTAGCAGGACAATCACCGCTGTGCAATTCCAAAGGGGCCATCTGTTTGCTACTATCCAGCAGTGACATGGACATATGTAAGCAGACAACTCTTGTATTCGTCTTGGGTCACAGAAACCCACTTTGAGCTGGCAGACCTCAGAGGTTTGCGGGCGGTTTGTCTATATTCTAGGCAATCAAAAGGCATTTAGGCACAAGAGGGGTCAGCACGTAAGTCCCTGTTTTAAGGGCTTAGGTCCCACTTTCAGACCCACTGCCACACACGAGACTGCTGCTGAATCCTGTAGGTGCCTAAACTCACTCAGCACCTATGTTGTGGCAGTAAAAGGTCCCTAGGCACCTATGTTTCCACCCCTGGGTATGCGCATGGCAGCCGCCCTCTGGGCATCTGGGTGTCTACTTAAGCCCCAGAGCCATTTACAAGCCAGGGAAGATGAGTGTTCGGCTGCCGAAGTCCCATGCGGGACCCAATCCGGCAGGTGAGCTCAAAGGGGACCTACGGGTGAGTTCACACAAAACCGCCAGTGGAAGGAAGAGGAGAACTTCCCCGTAACGTTTGTCCCAGTTCTCACCTGGGGTGTGGGAGCCCTGCGTTTCAAGTTCCCCTTCCACGGAAGGCGAAGGAGGAATTGGAACAGGGAGCGCTAACCATTGGGCTCTGGGATATTCGGATGTGGGGCTCATAATTAAAGAGAGTCACTGCATTAAGGAGACTGGATCCTGGGTCTCCTACCTCCCAGGTGCCTGCTCCATCCACCACACTCAAGAGTCGCTCTCTCTGGCCCAAATGACTACGAGACACAGAGAGACAGAGAACACGCACCAGCAGGAGAATGGCTTCTTGCTACCAGGGTAGGCACCTCAGACGTTTGTGACTCTCTCTCCCTGTTTGGTGGATAGGAGCTTAGGAGCCTAGCTTAGGCTTTGTGAAGGGATTTTCTAGGGACCTCCCTCCTGTTGTGCAGTCAGGCCTTCGAGCCTGCCCCGCATTTTTACAGGATGAACATGAGCTATAAATGAGTAATGAAATTTCCATGCTGCTTTTAGCACCAATCCTCAGAATGCCAGCGGTACAGTTACAACTTAACAGTGGTGCAATAAAACTGTACCAGCTTATGCTTCCAGGCAAATTTCTAGGTCTTCCACCTGACTGGCCAATGGTAAAGCTGAGTTCTGCCTCTTGCCTGAAGAACAGTGTTGGATACATAACAAGCAGGAGTGCCCCCCCCTTCATCACTGAGGAAATCATCAAAGGTCTGTCTATGGTCAAAAGAATCAGCCTTCATGAGCCAAGTTTTAGCCTGATCCCTCATCAGCGCAGCTGTGGCACCACATTGGAAACCAAACGGGAAAGTGTTATGGGTAATGCAATGCAGGAAAACCACATGGCGGAGAAATCAAAGGTGCCTCCTACATTTTAAAACTGTTAGGATTTATCAACCACGGCCATTGTAAAGAGCTGAACAGGGTGAATCCTGCTTAAGGTTTTCCCCGAGGATCTTTTTAAATGATTGTATTCATTTGCCGTAACCATTTGTATTCACTTTTTATGGATACCAAGTTGTCTCCTTGTGATCAAACTCAGGAAAAGATTTTCAAAGTTGTGTGCATAAGTATTTGCGAAAAACAAATTTTATATCTGCAAAAGTTCACGTGTTAAATCATTGGATTTTATATAGGGATAAATGGGTGAAATTGAAGGCATGTGATATACAGGAGATTGAAATCTATGAATATGCACGCTGAAAGTTCTTATATATTCATTTAATGGAGGAGCAGAAATAATACCATGTGCTTTTCTATTCAATCACAACCGATCAACAGGGCTTGAACAACAAATTAAGAGGTGAGAAATAACTGTTTGCATTATGACAATTCACCATCCCCCACTCCACTCCCAAAAAACATCAGACGGTTTCACAAAACAAATAAATTAGACAAAGTCACTACCTGTTTTCAGATCCTCCATGAACAGAGAAAGGGGCTAAAGTTTGCTGAATAAATTTTTAGCTGTAAATTATTTTCTCAGTTCTGAGAAAAAGGAGCTTGCTAAGTATATTGTTGCTATCTCAAACAAAAAAAACCCTGCAGATCTAAGAGATACAGCTGAGTATTTGGCCTTATTTAGAGCTCAGTATTATCATGGACTTGTTTAAGCTAGAAACAACTCTTCCCCCAGCAGCATGATGAGAGTAGGAACTCCAAACAGAACAGGCTTTAAAATTATGTCATATTTAGAAGAGCTAGGGCAAACAGGGATGGGATAAGCTACGTGTGCTCCTAAGTGTGCTCCTAACTGATCACACATACAAAGCCTATGAGCTCTCTGAAGAGTGGAAGAGATAGAAACCCATGTCAATGGAATGCACTGTGGGAGACATGTACACAAGATAGGAACAATGATTTGCGAGGGGGCCGAATCCTTCAAAGCACAGGGCCCAACATGTTTATAAAGTCTTAAAAACCACGCCTGATGTTAGCCGGGTATCACTGCGCATCCCACCTGGCTGTGGCATAGCAACAGACTGCAGTGAGGAAAGTAAAGGCTTCTTCCCTTGGCACGTCACTAGCATCTTTGGTTAACTTTTGAAGGGCTGAACAAAACAGAGGCAAACACCTCTAGAGACCAGCCGGTTAGTTTTCGTGAAAACAAGTGTCATCGTTTGCATCTTCCTCAGCTTTAGCAGCCAAAGCGAGAGAGCTTTAGTTAAAACGATGCAAATTTCAAGTCACGGCGCACTTCTTAAGCAAATCAATTGCATAAATGTCTGTTTTTATTACTTGTTTCCTAATAACCTCCTCGCTCACACAAAGGGACTGAAATTCTATTACCACTGCATGTTCCTAAGAAGCATCCATCTTTACGCCCCGCACTAATGGGATATTAGGAACATAAAACATGTCGAGTGAAGCAAGTAATTATGCTTTTAAAAAGCCAGCAATATTTGAGATCAGGCTAGCGCTTGCTGCCAATCAAACTCCAATAAGTGAAGTGAGAAAGTGCTAATGCCTTCTGGAATCATGTAGGAGGCAGGGTTTTTAAAAAAGTTTTTTTAATTTTTACTTTAAGTTTCTTGCATGTTCTATCTTTTTTTTTTGGGGGGGGGAGGAACAACCCAATACCACACCTCCCCTCCCAACCAAGGCATACAAAATAAGATCTGTTCCACAAACACTCTTCTTAGGATCTTTGCAAAGAGTTCACGCATAACTTTATTAGCAGCCACTGGAGGCAAGGATTTAAAATAAAGCTGTAGGATGACTGCACCACGGAGATCCACCCTCTGGAGCCAGACACCAATTCAAGAGCATGAGAAGGTGGACGGCACAGTATATGCCAAATACTCCTGCCCCTTATAGCTCCCCACTCATCTCAGGCCCTGAGGCAATGATCAGGCCAGGACAGCCTGGACACTACTTGCTACAGAGCCCAGCCACCATGCAGACTCATCCTCCAGGAGTAAAGAGACACCTCCGCCCTCCGCCCCAGAGGTGACTGCTGGCTTTGCACTGCTACCCAAGACAAAGAGTCGGTATTGCCAACGTTTTAGATGGCATAACACTGCCTACTTCACAGGCCTGTTGGGCAGGGAACGGGCCTGATCCCGCTCTCACTTATACTGGTGCAAATCTGGAGAAATGCCTCCCACCTGCTAGGTTTGTGTGTGTATGAGCCATACAGTTAGAAAGATTAAATAGATCAGACTCCTTCAGGACTTCTCAACCTGGAGGTTACAAGCAGGCTTAGGGCCACCATTGTCCCTCTCTTATTGCTAAAGGGGGATCACCAAGATGGGAGCAAAGTACTGGGATGGAAATGGAGGTTGCAGCATGGAAAAAATTAAAAACCATTGGTCTAGTCCTTCAACACTTATCCAGATCACCAAAGATGGGGAAGATGGAATGGAAGAAGACCCTCTACCAGCTGTGTTAAATATCTTTTGACAATTTAACAGAGAACAAAAGAATGCTTCACTTTTAAATATCCAAGCTTCTAGTTCTCCAAAAAAAACTTCTGTCATGCAAACTGAGAATAAAATTTTGGAAGCTGAATAACAAGACGTAACCATAACGGCTTCATATCCCAATTCCAAATTCACTTTTAAACCACACAATGCTCTACAAGCTGTATCAGCTGTTTAAACCCCCCGAAAACAAACCGTACAATAACCACCTTTCTTCAGTTGGAGAAGCAGGGGAGGTAGCATGATTCAATGGACCCCTACAGACCCATCAGGCTGAGACTTTGGAGACCTGGGTTCTGCTCCCAGCTCAGATGCTCACCTGCCCTGTGACTTTGGGCTAGTCGCACTATTTCTTCTTTGGGCCAACGTTTTCCCCTCCTACCGTTAGCGTGTCATCTCTCTTGTAAGCTCTTCAAGGCAGGGACTCTCTCTTATTACATGTTTGTACAGTACCTATCACAACTGGTCTCTGATCTCGGTTGGGTTCTCTAGGGACAACTGCAATGCAAACAATGTGTGCTCAGCTAAACCATGGTGTATTATGGTGAGGTATAGGTTCACTTTGAAGTTTAAAGGGGCTTCACATTTGTGGCCTATCAACCACTGAAGTGGGACAGCAGTTGACTGGTGCCCTCTTCCACACACTATTTTTTCTGAAGTTTTGAAGCTTTCAACATATTTCTTAGCTTCAGGCGTTTAAAAAAAATAAATTTTCTATTAGGACACTTCAGTTTTAAGAAATCAAAAATAGGATGTAGCACAAACTAACCTCCCCGGGCTTTACAACGTACATCGCTGAGTTTCGGTTTAAAGCAGAAAATTGTCTCCTTTGTTTTTCTTTACCATTACTTAATCATGCTGCAGTCCTGGCAGCTCTCCTTCAGGAAGTCATTAGAGGGGGCGAATGGTTACGGGAAGCGCTCGAGCGTGTGGTTAATAAGTTCTGGCGAGATCAACAACAATGAACATGCAAATTCAGGGGGAGCGAACAACAAAACTTTCCCCCTACCCCTCTGTTCTTCCAGGTCAGAATTCTGTGGTACCCAGTGACCACAGAACAAGTTGCCTATCTGCTCTTTGAAGAGACTGATACAGAAAGGTTGCCATGGATTTAGGGGCATCAACATTTGTTTTGGCGCAAAGTTTTTAAGTGTTTACATGTGTGCAAGCACTTGAAGTGCAGCAGATGAATTATGCGTGGTTCCTGGAGCCCTGTTCTGAAACAGAGTATGGAAAAAGTAGGCAAACAGAATACACTGGAGGAAAAAACCTTGGAAACGCAATTCACACCCTAGCTTCTTGAACGATATAGGAATTGGTCCCACGCTCCCTATTTCAGAAAAAGAAAAACTACCAAGTGGAAAACATACTAATGACAAAGAGCATCAAGAGGATCTACAACAAGCAAATGTTCTTGAAATTATGAAGGCGGATTGTCCTTTGGGGGAGGAGGGGAATGGTGCTAGGGTTACCAGGAGCAAACCAACAAAACCCCAAAAGAAGTAAACCACATTGCAAGTTAGAAGAAGACTCCCTATTAAAACTGACCATCTGGTTTCAACCTCAGAGAGATATCATCTCGAAACATTTGTACTGAGCTCATCACTGGAGCGTTTGAGGCTAAAATTTCCACCCTTGATTGTCCAACGTTAGTCTCCTAAACCCATATTAAGGTGCCTAACTGGAAATGGCCTCATTTTCAGAGGCACAGAGCTCTTCTACATAAGCATCCAACTATGTATGGTGCATAGCAGTGATCGAGCCTGGAGAGGATGGATATGTGGGTCACCTAGGCCAAAACAAGATTAGTCAGTCTCCTGGCGAGCCGCCAGTGGGTTTTTTGAGTGCAGCTCTCTGGGTTGTCAGGAAGCAAGGAGGAGCCCAGACAGACGCCCAAGCTGCAGACTATCCTAACCACCAAGGCTGTCTCCTGGACGGAGAGTGATGGCACGAACGCGGCACGTGCTTCTCTGTCCTCAGAGGTCTTGCTTCTGATTCAACCAGACGTGCTGCATCTGGTTGCTTTCGGAGACGGTGGCATCGGATATGGAGCTGGGTATCACCTGTGTATCAGCGACCCTTCGCAAAGTCCCATAGTATGGGAATTGAATGGGATGGGGGGAGTGGATTTATCTCTGGGGTGGGGGGCGCCACAGGTGAAGACTCTGGCCACTGAGGAGCCTCTTCTGCTCTACTCCCTAAGCCAAAACTTCCACAGAAAACACTGCAAGATGGGGAAGAAACTCTGAGTTTCCACTAGGGCGGAAAGAGGAACAGGCAGGGGTTTGGACCCCAGGTAATGCAGATCTCAGCAAGGATCTGCTGGAGACCAGGGATATCTGGGAGCACCCTAGTGTCCCCCACAACCCCCTCTTTGGCCCCCTGAAGCGCTCCCTGTCAGCAGAGCTCCAGTGGCGGGCTGTCCATTGCCCCCAAGCCTCCCTTAAAAGCAGATTCTGCAACCTAGAGGGGGTGAAGGTGGAACAGATTCAGTCTTAGATGAGTCCTCCTAGGGATACAATGGGGGTTTCAGACCCCTCAGCTCTCCCCCCTCACACACTTGGCACAGGTCCCCACTTCCCGGAGGACTCACTGCAGGTGTGGCCCATGGAAATTAGCCACCGTCAGGCCTAATCTCCCCATTCTGCGTAGGAAGGTATGGTCGCTCAGGTACACACCCTAGCCCTTATTAATCCTCCTGTAAATATCAGGAATATTCCAGTTCTGATCCTGACCATCCAACTCTTCATGGGTTTCCCTCATTACTCTCCGTAACATAAAGCCAGGGTCACAAACCCACAACACAGAGCCAAAGACGAGGAAATGCTCTTGGCTAAAATCCAGCACACTCGCTACGTAGAAAAGACTTGATCTGTTTTTAAAAATTGTACTTTGTGTGAGTTACCTAAAGCCAACCACAAGATAAGGAATCCGTCGAGTGCCCAAGAGAGCACCACTTGCTTGAAAGATGAGGTTTTACAAGGGCATTTTATCTTGGTCAGCTAGAGGAATAGGTGAATAACCAAAGAGGAAATTCTAACGTGATTTTGTTGTTACATACAATATCTTCCAATCCCACCCATGGGAAACCTCCATTCGGTCCATGTTTGTGCATATGTTTTAGCTCCTGCCTGGATTAAAGCAGAAATCAAAGATTGTGCTGGAACAGGTGCACATATGGTCTGGGAGGAAACTTTGGTTTCACGCATTAAACTTGCTTTCCAGGGCCTGTCAGCCTCATTATCCCAACCCAGAAGGAAACCTACATATGTTTGGGCACTGAGACATTAAAGGTATCATCAATCACTGATTTCCACTTGCTTGGATTAGATCCTTCTTTTAATGACCTTTCCATCTTTTGCTCTAAGATGCCTGCTACTTATATATCAACAAGCAAGACATAAGAAGTTACTCCAGGGGCAGTATCTATTTTGTTCAGGGCTCTCTTTAAAACTAACTGGAGAGTTATTACTCTCTAGATAACAGTGAGAAACAGAACGGAGATAACTCAGCTATATCAGAATGCATGTAACTTTTTCATGACGCATTATATCAAATGTGTCACATAAGGCAAAATACATTAGACAATTAATAAGAAAGGACAGAGCATTCACAGAACGAGACTTCCATTTTAAATGAAAAATGGGAAACAAACTTGCTGATAAGATGCAATTTGCCTGTAATTCCCATGGCATGGACTCTGTCAAGCTTTTTAAAGGCCAGGTAACAGGAATTTAAGAAGTTGGAAGCTTTAAGGCCTGAGAAAAGGAGTTACAATAAGGGCCCAGGAAAGATTTGCAATTCTGTACAGATACAAAAAGCCAGATCCTCAAGATATTATAAGGAATGAGCGTCTTTCCTTTGGACTGCAACGCGTTTGGGTTTGGCATAGTATTTATAGTCATGCGCTGCAGAGCGCCAAGCAAACTGTTGCCATTAGCAAATAATAATGCCCCCCATCCTTTTGTTCAAAGGTCATTGTTCTAAAAAGTTCTAAGAACTATGCCAAGATCTTGTGCTTGGCCTCCAAAGGGTTAAAAAAGCCACACTAAGTGCATTCAGGAAGAGCGTCTCTTGCTCAGAAAGAAGCATTTATTTAAGTTATTTTCTTGACATAAATATAAAGTAGCTTGGTAAAACTTAATATTTTTTTTAATAATTTCAGTGCATAATATCGAGGGTTTTAAGCTTTTTTTTAAGATTTGTGTCTATTTAAATTTAAATTTAGATTTAGATTTCAATTTGTGTCGATTTAAATTTTCACAGCTGATGGAAGTTATGGAGTAGCCAGTCTACTTAATGACAGATGTTGAGATGCAAAAAGTGAAAACTATATAACCATTAAAACTAGGGCTGTCAATTAATCACAGTCAACTCGCGCGATTAACTCAAAAATATTAATCATGATTTAAAACACTGGGATTCATCGCAGTTTTAATCGCACTGTTACAAAATAGAATAGCAATTGAAATGCATTTAACATTTTTGATGTTTTGGTTTTGAGTGGTTATGTAACAAAAATAAACTACATTTGAAGTTGCACTTTCACGATAAATAGATTGCACTACAGTACTTGTATGAGGTGAATTGAAAAATACTATTTCTTTTGTTTATCATTTTTCCAGTGCAAATATTTGTAATGAAAATAATATAAAATGAGCACTGTACACTTTGTATTCTGTGTTGTAACTGAAATCCATATATTTGAAACTGTGGAAAACATCCAAAATATTTATATAAATAGTATTCTATTATTAACAACACAGTTAACTTTTTTAATCGTGAGATTAAATCATGATTAATTTTTTTTAATCGCTTCACAGTTCTAATTAAAACACAAATTGTCAACATCATATGTCAAAATAAACCAAGTGAATATCTTTAAATCAACAAACCATACCTGTTTCTGCTATTCATTCACTAGCCCATTTGTAACAAGCCTCATTCAGAATTCTAAATCACTGGGACTTTTAATCTAAGAAATTCTCAAGCAACATTTTTCTTACTTTGCCTATCTATAATTTTTTATTATTAACCCATGAAAATATTTTATCATCTGTTCATGTTATCAACATTTACCGATAAATAATCTAATCCTTCCAAGCATAGAGAAAAAGTATTATTGCTTAGGACCTTTTCCAGGTACAAAGATACAAGCAGTAGCATCTCCCCTGTGAAATACAATAAGACTGGTACAAAGTAGGAAAGGAGCTATGAACTGTTAAAGTTATGTATAGCGTAACAATTACAAGCCTTTATGAAGGAATTTTTATTGGAACCTTTATGCCAACTTATGCATCTCTGCTATCAATCTTTCTGGGGGCTTCCCTCTAACAGGTTTAATAAGTCTTTAGAAACCCTTGATATACAGTCTCTTTACATTTTGCAGCAGGATTATGTAGGCAGCAAATATACACGTACCCAAACATACATTTTGCAGGGCTTTACTGTAGCCAAATGCTGATTGCAATTCTAGCTGATGTGCCTTTTCCAGGAAGTCACAGAGAGAATGTAAAGGCTCCACCAAAGCACTTCTTGACATTGCCTTTTCATTGGTTTCCCATTGTTCTAGCCTCCCATACCCCACAGTGACACAGCTGCATGGGATATAATGAAGGAAGTACGTAAGAGCCCCACGACCACCTTAACCCAACCACTAGAGAATACCTTCTGCAGAGGGGAACCCTCTGATGTCTCGGAGCCTCTGACACTGCTCCTATGCCACTCCTACACTTTGCATGGGGTCTGGCTAGAGAAAAGGAGCCTGGGCAGGGGATCTTTACATTCCAGGATTCTGGCTGCTGAATTGCTCCTCCCCCTACCCCCGCTGGGGACCATACCAGGTAGGACTTGACAGGCTGGATCTATGGAGTTCCACCTTGCCAAATCCAGGAGTGGGTCTATCCTCAATCCCTCCCCACGCTGTGATGGAAATACTATTTTTCCTTAGAAATATTTGGGTTTTCCAATTGCATCCCTCCAACATAAGGAATACATTATTGGCTGCTACAGAGTAATGGCTGGAGGGGCCTACAGAACATACTAGTCACAATGAAGTTCTCTGCAGCAGGAAAACTCCCACGATGCTGCCACAGAGTCATGAAACATACAGACTGTATTTGACCAGTTAAAGGACTAGCAGATTACTCAACAAGGCCCAATCCTGCAAGATGCTAAATGCTCTCAGCTCCTTACAGGAGACACTCAGCACGTCAAGAGACTGGAACCTTTGATGTCATGGGACAGTTATGCAGTGCCAAAGAATTTCATTAAAGGTCAGTCGGCACCATGTTATTGCACTTACTAAATTTTAATAACTTACACCGGGGCTGCCTGCACCAGACTAATGGGTAAACCATGTTGGTCAGCTACTAAAGTAGTTATCATTCTATGTTTATAAAGGAGAGTACAGGAAATGTAATTTGTAATAAAACTTGGATGGATATTTATAGCAGGTTGGGAGCCTTCATCCCTATTTCCCAAATGCTTGCTACATGTACCCTGAATCTATTCTAAAAATCACACGCCAGTGCTGGAGACTGCAATTCATCTTTATTTCTGCTTTGAACGCGTGCAAATCCCCAGTCTCCAGGAGACCTGCTACACCTGAGAGTCTTATCTTCTCAAGGCCACCTAAGAAATTCCGAGACAACTCCAACACAAATTAAAGGAGAGTTGCAACCGAGACTTTCAAAATAAATGGGAGTTGGGCTCTCCCTTGGGCTCCTTTGTTGGCGGGGTGGAAGGGACTGTGCGCCTCATGAGACGCTCTGGTCTGGGGGGGCCAAAATTACTAACCCTCCAAGCTACATACGACAGTCTTCAGAAGTTCAAGAGCCCATTGGGGTTTGGGGCTCCAGCCCTGTTCCTACTGAAGCCCTGAGCCCCTGCAGGTGCCTCCCACGTGGCTGAATCCCTGAGACACACCCCTCTCCCCCCTCTCCCCCAACACCGTGCTGAGGAGAAGCCTCTAACCCCACCACACCACTGCAGGACAGAAGCACTTTAACTGTAAAAGAGCCACGAGGCTTGCTCTAGTCAGTTTTTGAAAAACTTAACCTCAGCCAACTTGCAATAAAATAGTGCTAAAGCAATGCAAGGAACAGCATGGTGTTTTCTATATCCACGGCTATTTTTAACAGCAGAAGGTTTCAAATGGAGCTTTATCAATGGTGGATAGCATTTGTCCAGCTCAGGTCTTGGTTCCAGAACCCTTCCTCTGGCTAAAACCCCAGTGACCGAGCAACTTTGGCTAGCAGAAGCATGCAAGACTGGTCCCTGTAGCTGTTTTCTAAGCTACCATTTTAAACACATTTTTTGAAATAATCATTTAAACTGGAAATTAAAAGGTGTTCCGATTTTTCTTTATATGGGCCCCAATTTCCTCACTGGCCAAAAGAAGGCTGCCAAGATGCAAGATTTTTCAAGGGGAGGGATGCTAGATGGAGGGTATTAGCTGCCTTTACCGTATTGTCCCTTCAGACAAAAGCAGTGGTACAAAGGAGTCTCTGGAAAGATAAGGGGAGAAAGGCAAAGCTGCAGTTAAATAATGGCAGAATTGCAAACGAGTGAGGGGCTTGGGTGGCTAGAAGTCTTGTGAGAACAAGCTCTCAATGATCTCTCTCTATTTCTATCTCAATGACTCTAACCTGAACAGAACTTGCATGCACTAATTTACTATACTTCATTCTTTGCCAGCACAATAATGTGCAGTGGATACATAGTCAGGGACAGAATAGTTAATGGCTTTTTAAAAATTTAATTCTGAAGAGGCTCCTTTGAGTTTGGTTTGAGCAGCGGGTAAAAGTACTACATGACTACAGTTTTATCTGATCAGGTTTTCCCAGTCTAACCTGGCGCAGGAAAACTGTTGCATATTGCAGAATTTAAAGTGCGGTAATTGTTTTTACACTTGCTTCCTATATGGGGTTGGCTAGCAAATGCCCGGCCCATCAAAAAAAAAATCATGTCCTGGTCTTGGAAAGAAAACCCCAAACTTGATTCAAAATTCCCAATTGGCAAGCACATGTATACATGTGTGTGTTTCTTTGGTTTGCTCTCTGGTTACCCCCATTCTCTCAAATGTCTAGCGTCTCATTATACAGACAAATGATTCCAAGTTTTCTTCACATCTTTAACTGATTTGACAGTCATTCGTGTGTTCCTGGCAGTCTTGGATGCTGGCGACAGAAAATAACCACTTTGGATCACTTTAGTTTTATGAGAAAAAGAAATTTCTCAAAGTCCATGTGTGGGTTGATGGAAATTTAACAAATAGCTTCAGTCTCCGCTCCCAAATTCAAATCTATTTGCACCAACTGACTGACCTGTGAAACCACCTCCCTCTTGATTCATTTCAAAGGTTTCTTTACACAGGAATTTTCCCAGCAGGAAGTCACAGCACACACTTAGAGCAGAGAGAAGTTTTGTTACAAGCTTTTGAAACGAGAGGCGAGAATGCAAGAAAACAGGCAGTCTGCTATTAAACCTGATTAAAACAAAAATACCATCCACTTAAGAAACGTCCAATCCCATGTCCCACTTCACTACGGCCTTCCCTCTGAAACTTGGAAAAAAAATCATGATTTGTACAGGTCAGAACTGGAGTAGGTTTTGGAGTGAACCAAATATAAATAGTTAGACTGCGGTTTCATTTTTGCATCTTGTTACGAGGGGATCACAAGGGGATGGGGAAAGCCGGAGTGCGCAAATCACTGATATTTGCAACAAAGGTCACCACCTCTGACAGTCAGGAGTCATCAGGGTCAGTTCAGGCAAATCTGAGCCGTATGACTGGGTCCCTTAGTTCCAAGGGTTATGAATCAGTTTCCAACCTTCCACCTTTCTCACAACCTGCCCCGGCTCCGTAGGCTAGGGGAGCGTGGAGGAGGAGAGCAGAAGGGCGAGTTTCCTGGAGGAGGACGGAGCGGGTCTCTCCAACAGAAAGTAGGGGTGGGAAAACTGTGAAACTACACAGATGAGCCACAGTAAAGGGCGGGGACGGAGACTTCATGAGTCCCCAGGAGGCTTAAATTATTGCCACCACAGAGCTTTGAGTACAGCACAAGGTAGGTCACACGTCACAGCACACAAGCTGAACAGAAAGCATGAGAGCAGCATTTTAGTCTGGACCTGACCAAACGGGGCCTCAATGCCCTGGGGGTGGGGATGGGGGTGGAAGGGGGCTGCTACAGTGCCCAACCAGCTGCTCTGCAGTATTTCGCTCCGGGATGCTGACATTCCAGCAGAGCTTATGCACAATTAGTTACAAATTCATTGCTAGTTTATGGGTAGGTCTTTTATAGATGCTACGTCCCCCTTTTCCCTTCCACAATCTGGGAGACAGTGCACTAGCTTCCGCTTGGATTTCAGACTTCATTGTTAATGCCACTTTTCCAGAGATAGTAGGAAAACCACCAGGGACTTCCTGTTTACGTTAATTCCCATCCACTCCCTTAGGTAGCCACGATCTTGCTGATAGTCATTCCAGTCATTTTTCTAATAGTGTTTCTCCCATCTGTCACCAGAGGGAAGATTTTATGGAACAGACTGCGAGACTGGAGTTATGTTTTCATCTATCTACCTAGGTATGCCCAAGCCAGAATATATTTGGTCACGAATTTAGTGCATCTTTGTTTAGCCCAGCACAGAGATCTTTACATTCGTTTCATCTTTCCCATCTGATCTCGGGCACTGCCAAATAAGACTTCAAAGCTTTTCAGTCTACAAAAGCCAGCTTTCTTAAGAGCCCACATTTTCATCCTTTAAAGTATAGTTGAGATTACACATGCATCTAACAGCCTTAACTTTGAGATAAGGTGGTCTTTAAAGCTGTGTTGAGGTTGTTCTCGGTGCCAATGTCTATGCTTATCCCTCTTAATTTATTTATACATTACTATATATAAAGAGAGATTGATTTCTCAAAATGGAGATTATCTTGTATGCTCAAAGCCTAATAATGAATAATGGCATGGTTTGTGTAGCAGATTTCAACCAGAAAGTTCTCAAGGCACTCAAGAGGAATTACAAACATGCCTCAACCCTATAAACCCTTCTTCAGGTGAGCAGTCCATTCTCAACACGCAGTTACGTTAAAGACAATAGGATTACTTGCATGAGTAAATGGCATCTCATGTGAATAAAGGTTCCCAGATCAGGCTGACTTATTTTGAGTTGGGATGTCTCATTCAGATGCAACAAACATACTGCGTGCACTTCCCAAACACAGTGTGCATTTCCCAACACAAAAACACATCTACAAAACTCACTACTATTACTACTATGGTTATACATCTTTCAAGACATTAGGCCTAAAGCAAACATAGCTTGTGTCAGGTTTTTAAGTCTGGAGGTGAAGACCTTACCAACTTAGTATTGTCTACATTTTGATATCAGTTCCAGGCTCCCTTGAACTTTAGTGTGAGAGAGAGGTTTTCAGAAGTTGACCACAAATGGGTCAACTCAAAAACTCTGATGTGGCCTCAGCTAATTTTTAAGCTAGGATCCAAGAACCGTGGTGTGTCCAAAATTCTGTTTCAGTGCCAAATGTTGTGCCAACGCCCCATCTTTAATGTTAATAAAAGAACCATCAGTTGCTGACGGGTTCTTGTGCTCTTGAGCATCTCCATTCGGAGCAGAGAGCAGTGTAGCAATTGCTACATTTGACAGGGTAAGGCCTCGAGCGTGATATTTCAATGAAGTGTGCAAAGAACCGAGTATAGCTCTTGCTTGGGGATTTCACACTGGGATTCTCACCCAACCTGCTGAAAATCCTGTTTCAGACCCTTCAAAATCACTTTACAAAATATTTTTAAGGGACAAGCTTTCAAAGCTAATGATTTCCCTCCTCTTCCCTCCCCATTAAAATTGTAACAGGAGTGCTAAAATGTTAATGTACATTCCTAATCCTGTATATGTTGGTCTCATTAAAGGCAGACACCAATAACAAGCTGAAAGATTCAATGAAACAGAACACCAAATATTTCCTTCTGCATTCTCCTTGGTTATAACCAGAGACCATCCTAAACTACAGAACATAAAAACAATATGAAACCGGTTATAGGAACCAAGTAGGTTTTCTGCCAGGATTAAACATTTAGAATTAGCCTCTCTAGTAAAATTTAAAGAGATAATCTTCTTTTGCTAATATGATCTCAGACATCTGCAGAAGCATAAGTGCATATAGTTCCACTTACCGCTCCAAGCATGATTCTGAAAATGAGCCATCGAAATCCCCAGATGACAATTTGGGAAGGCGGAGTGTAGTTAGGTAACCGGGAGAGAGTCCAGAGCGGGCACAGGAATATTCCTAAGAACCCCATTTCCAGAAGCTGAGATTCCCATCCTAAAGTGGAAATAAGAGAAATGGTTTGCTGTTAATTACCCTTCAAAGAATTTTAAGCATATGAAAAGCAGAACATAAAAACCCTATGAAATTACTGATTTAACTTGATGATCCTTAGCTACTCAACTCTCTCTGAACACACTTCACATGCAGATGGAATAGAAGTTACATGCAATTAAAACTTTTAAAGGAGCAGCGCGACCTTAAAAACAATCAAATGACACTTCCAACTCAAACTGGTACTGATAACATTGTGTATTCCATCTACGACTGTAACGGAAAAGGATTAGAGAGTAAAAACTAGAGAATGGAGATTTTTGTTTTTTCCTATTACAGCCCCATGTACATTTTGTGGGTATGTAGCTTTGCTGTTTTCCCTCTGTCGCTAAGTCAGTCAAAATTTCACCTTTTATGTGGGTTTTCACGAGAGAGAATTTTCTTTAAAAAAAAAAAACAACCATAGGAAAATATGATTACAAAACCATAGGAACTGGCAGTAACACTCAAGAACAGCAGTAATCCCAGCCAAAACTTATCTCTTTAGAATTCGAATGGGCTGTGCCCCTTTAAAATATCAATTCACAGAGAAATGCTGTCTCCAGAACAATCTCAATTCCACAACAGAGAAGCCTTTGCACTAAAGCAAAGGTATGTAAAATGTATGTCCCCGGGACTGAATGTTTCAAAGTCTAGTTCCCAGGGCCTCTATGGTGATGAAAATTTGCTTTAAATTTTATTTATTCGTAATAGTTTAGATTGCTACATTCTTCTACAGACAAATTCTGATTCAAGAATCCAAAGGTTTCTCAGCATTGTTCTGTTCACCTCAAACGTTTGTTACATCTAGAGGATTAGGTTAGAACAAATGATCGCACCTTTCCCTCTAATACATATGTAGAGAAGGCACCTGGTCATTGAGATATATTGTACCCAACGAAAGCTCAGTGCTTTTATTCAGACTGCCCTCTACTGGATGGAGCAGAGATCACCTTTAGCTCTTCTGATAGGGCCCCAAAGACTTCATCTGAAAATTGGGGATGAGTAGAAGGCTATGCATGAGCAAATTCCTTAATTAGGTGTCCACTTCAGGACTTGGGTTTTGGAAACCCTATTTTAAAACTCATCTGAACGACTGGCCTGAAATCTGCTCCTTACGCTCTGCTATTGCTTAAAACCCACAAAGTTTGCTAAACGCACATAGAGGACGTTTCTCTCCGAATGCTAGGCCCCTGAGATCATGAGCCACATTCTCCTCAGCAGGCCTACATGGCAGAGGTCCCATTGACTTTAGTGGAGCTACGCCAGTGGACACCCACGGAGTACCCAGCCCTACATCTTGAAGAGAGTATGATCAAAAATTCCATGAAGGCTAAGGCATTATCAACTTCAGCATAAAACTATCAAGGTTTCTGAACCATAAGGAAAATCCTCTCTTAACCACAGCTCTATGAATAAAGGCTAAAGGATCCAATTCTTCCCTTGTGCCTGTTTTATACTCTACTGGCCTCGGCGGAATTATTCTGGATTCCTATTAGTATAACAGAGCTCAAAATCCATCCTTGTAACCACACTATGAAGCTGTTACCCAAGTTATTTTATCCACTGGACACATTCAGGTACAGCCTCCTTTATGCAAATCTGGATTTTGCAGTCTGTTTTTGCAGTGTACCCAGTATAACTGTTGAAATGATTATTCAGAAGGAGCAAGAACAACACAACTGTTATGTTTCCATAGATGAAGTGAAACTCTACTGGATCTTGTGTCATGAAGTGAAGGACACTATGAAGCAACAGTATATCAGTGCAAGAACCAAAGTAAACTCTATTCCAGTAGTTTTACCCTGAACCACAAATATATTTGTATTTGAAAGTTTTTCCATGGAATATAGCTCTACCCTGAAGCTGCACAGAAGCATGCTAAATGCCTCAACCAAAGCACCTTTTTCTTGTACTTGTGTATCTATAACTGTGAATATAAAACTGTTTTAGGTAAACACCACTATGGTGTTATGGAAATAAAGATCTATATCCATTTAATGCCTACCTCGAACGTGTGCCTTGTTATGAACAATGGTCATCTCTTGAGATCACAAAGATTTAGGGATTTAAACAGCTTCTGTGGGTGCCGGCTGCATAGCTGATCTGAGCTATTTAGTCATGTCAGTGTGGAGCTGGGCAAAGAATGAGGAGCCCTGGGTGTTATCCTAGATCTGGTATTGACTTGCTGTCTGACTGAGGAAATCACTTAATCCCTGTGGGTATGTCTTGGTAGGCAAAGCAGAAGTGTTTTTCAATAATGTTAACTCAATCAAGTTAGCTTCTCACAATTGAAAAACTCACTCTCTCCTCCAGAGGACACCATGTCCATCTTACCTGGCTTCAAACATGTTAACCCAGGGCCACCTGAGGGGGTGGGGGTGGAAAACGGGGCAGTTTGCCCCAGGCACCCCCTCCTTCAAAAAGGCCTCCAAATTGACTGGTGTTGCGACATGGCACCCGGGATCACAGCACCATGCAGTAAGTTTGGCCCAGCAGCCCCACCGTCATGAGAGAAGGGGGGCTGGGCCAAACCTGAGGGGGGTTGTGACCCAGTGTGTCATATCGCCCGGCTCAGCATCCAGGAGTCCAGTGCGGGCTCACCTTCCAACTCCCCTCCTGTTTCCATCTGCCACCCCTTGGTGACAAATTTATTGGAAGGGGGAAGAGGGGCTCACTTTCAGATTTTGCCGGGGCCCCCGAAAACCTCTCTGAGGTCCGGACGTTAGCCTGCATCTTAATGAGCATTCAGAGGGGTTTTCAATCCTGTCTAGACAAGGCCTATGTGCCTTGATTTCTTTAAAATGAACGAATACTTACTCATCTATGAAACATCAATGGGTGAACAAGAGTGGAGGCTGCTTTCTGCTAAAGACCCTCCAGCGTATCGGTAACATAAACCTCAGAATTATTATTACTACTGTGCATCTATAGAATCTATACATTCCGATATAGCACTCATCGGAATCAAGAGCCTACTGTTACCGGTGATGTACAGTCATGTGGCTCAGAACCATTGTGGATATTCTCGATGTTTGTTTTGAAGAGCAGACTGGCTTGCAAGTTTTAAATCTACGCATGTGGATGGTCAGGGCTTGGGGATTTTAAAGAATTTGTTTTAAAAAGCTTTGTAATTCCACCTCTGACGTAACAGAATATGGACAAGCTACCCAGGTAAGTCAACGTGAGCAGTAGCTTTGCAAGAGTAATGAGGAAAACAAATTTAGAATTAAAGTTTGCCTGCATGGCTGCACCGCAGATGACTCACTGGACCCCTGGGGGGGAGGACCAGACATAACCTGACGAGCTGCCCAGGGACATGAAAGGGGAGAGGTAGGTGACCCCCAGAGGGTTTATTATGGGGCACAGTGAGAACAATGCAATGGAAGTGCCCATCGCGCAGACTGCGACAGATATGCCAAGAAAGGTGGTGATTAATCGTGTGGCACAAGGGCTGCTCCCGACAAACTTCTACAGGATAGAATGTCTCTTAATGGTGTAATACCTCCTGGCAGTGCCTCTTGGAAGAGGTCCAGATATACACATATCCATCCACACATACACAAACTAGAGGCTTCATTAGAGTTTCACCACACGGATAAATATACTGTATTAAGAAAGAAGATACAGCACCAAGATCGGCTCCGAGTCACATTGCTGTGAATCTGGAGTAACTCCCTTAGAGGCAGCGATGTACTGGATTTATACCATTATGAGCAGAAATTGATACATAACCTATAGCAAGGCTTCTTTCCTTCACCTTTGGTTAGATAGGCAAATAAGTCTTCTGTTGTTGAAACAACGCTCATTACTTCTAGCTCTGATGAGGCACCTGATTGAAGCTCAAGTCTAGGTGATTAAAATTCAGGATTTGGCAAACGAGCAAAAACTTACGTTGAATTCACTATAAAATAACAACAACAATCACAGAAACCACGTTTTGTTCGTAATATGTTGTGATTTTTTTAAATAATGCAGTGATGAATGACTATTAAAAAAATCTCCTTCTACTTCCATATAGCCTGTGGTTTCTAGGATAGATACTGAACTGCCAAAATAAGCGCTTCTGTGGAGAGAAGTGAAGTATATTGTTATAAAAGCAGCTGCACAGAAAAGCAATGGCTAATGCAGAATGTGAAAGGTTAATTGTTACTAAACCCAGCAACAAATAGCAGTTATGGGTCTAACTGGCACCAGAACTGTAGTATATCTCGTTAGCTTCAGCCTGCACAAGAATCCCACTGTTCTCAGCGTTTTCATATGTTAATTACCATGCTCCCTTGCAGACATAGACTACACAAGTTGGATCTGCGGGTAAGAGAGCATAAGACTTTACATTTCTAAATGGTCTTCAGATCTTTCTGTTTGAATTTTCCTCCTTGCAGTGATATAACATTTTACCAGACAGTGGGGAAAGGAAGGTTACTTAGTGCTAAAATGCTAGAGGAAGATGCACTGGACCAAGAAATAATTCAATGTTACGTATTTCTTGTGTATTATATATTTGGTGATACATACAAAGGCACAAAGGAAGTGGGTGCCATCTTGGTGCGTGGCTAGCCCCAGAAGAGTGTCAATACACCCCGCACCTGTGTTTCTTGTTCCAAAGCTACAAGTTTGAATCCTGGCACCGCCATCTGGGTACCATTCCAACAGTATAATCTGGTCTGAAACGTGCCAGAAAGGGGGATGGGCTCAGTAATGTAACCGGAGGCAGAGGCATCTTATTGATGAACAAGAGCGGAGTGAACAAGAGCGGAGTAAACAACGCTCCCCCCACCCCCAGCTGTTGTTAGAAAACTCTTAAATTACCCACTGCTGACAACGGGTGCAGCTGAGCGAGCTATGAACATGGTTTAAGAGAAAGTGCAGCCAAGGACAAACAGTGGTCAGCATCGTTTCAGAAGCTTTCGTTAAAACCTGCTCAGTTTGCAGTGGAAATTGCCTCCGCTCTGGTGGACCTGCACCCACTGATAGCGATGGATCCGTTGGCTAGTGCAGACAGAGCTTTCGTGTCGTACTGTACTTGCCGTGATCTGATATCAAGGTCACAAGCACTGGAGCAGGTGGGAGTGATCACTGTAATCAAAATACCCACTCAGACTGATTTATTAACAACCCCCTTCCTCATCCCCTGAGTATCTAGAGAGTAGTAACCTGGGCACACAGATCGGTTTTCTTGACCATCACACACAGCCCCATAGATCTTTAGTCCTCAATTCAACACCATCACCTTTCCAAGTCCCAGTCCTCCCCCAACGTTCATCCAATCCCCCTCACCAGCCTTAAACCAGTCTCTGCAGGTAAGTGGGTATTGTAAAACGTATGCAGTATGGTTATGTCTCTAGTTCTCACCGTGTTGTCCTCTGTACCTGAACATTACCAGCATTCTCCTCTCTGGTTTGGATCTTCCCATCTCACTCATCTCCGGTGGACGCTTTCTACTTCTTCCCCACATCACTTCCACTTTAGCATGAAGCAAGACTCACCACTTGGTCCTCTTATCACCTCCAATTAACTCCAGCCTCACACTTCTGATCTTTAAGGATGGCACCCAAGTTTGCTCCCTCTTCTACCCAGTCTCCGTATTGGATTTATTCTTACATGACTCTACACCACCAAAATGCCCCAAAGGCTGAAGCCTTCCTGGTTAGAATAGAAATTTCATCCCAGTCTTTTACTTTACTGTCTCTTGTCTCAACTTTGCTGTGAAAACCAGAAATCATCTTTGGACTCTGAATATTATTTTTTCCTTTACATTTTATTTTGCACTTCATGTGCTCATGGCCACCTCCTGAATGCTGCTGGAAGTTACCATGATCTTGCCTCCACTGAAGCTCGAGTTCGTGGTCTAAGCCCTTCCTGCTTCACCTGATTCATTTCCCTCTTCTATGATCTTCCTGTATTCCTACTTATACTGCCACCATCTACCTTTTACCTTCTCTCTCTCTCCAAACCAGCAAGTCACTTATCCTCTTTAAACTTCATCTTACAACTAGAGACAGTTCCAACCCTAAAAACCCAGACTTAAACAACCCTTATGTGACCTGTACAGTTTGGGCTCATCCCGACTTATATAACCTGCCCTTCCTCTTTAGTATATAATTGGCTCTGCCCGTAACACACTTACATATGTAGGGAACGGCATTGAAAATGGTGCAGTAGGGTAGGATTAGCCAAGACCTACGCACTTCATTCTTCACTTTTAGAAATCAGCAGCTAAGCCACTCAGACACTGAAAACAATGAACATGCTCTTTTAAAGCTCACAACTAAAGCTATAAATACAGTAGAGTGTAAAAGGGGGAAGTTCTGTTCTATCTCACACTCACTTACTGTAAACTGATAGCGCAAAACGAGATTAGGCGATCCATCAACAGAACCCTCAAAATGGCTTCCATTTCTCCGAACTGTTGACTTTATGAGCAGTTGTTCACGTCTGCATCTTAAAAGCCTCCACCAGACACACTCAGAATTCAGATCACTTGCCATCTTAAAAAAGGTACGAGGCTGTTACCAACTGCCCATTGAGTTATGGAGTATAACGCTGCTGTGTTCAGAGATTACCCAGCCTCTTCAGTGTTGCTTCTCTGACCTACAATGTCCACATGTGATGCTTACCAAAAAAAAATCAGCCAATGAATGAAGTCTAAGTAGGGAACCCGTTAGGGATAGCTGATCTTTAAAATGATTTTTAAATTACATCCTTTCCCCTCCCTCTCCCCATCCTTATTTGTTTCTTGTCAGATTGTGAGCAATTTGAGGTAAGAACAGGGGCAATATTTTGAGTTGAGCCGTGTAAAGGCATCTAAGGCTCTGTCTACACTTAAAACGCTATAACGTCACCACTGTAGCACTTCAGCGTAGACACGCGTTACAGCAACAGGAAGGGTTCTCCCATTGCTGTAGTTAATCAACCTCCCCATGAGGCAATAGCTAGGTCAATAGAAAATTCTTCCATCAACGTAGCACTGTCTACACCGGGGATTAGGTCAATCTAACTATATATTTCAGGGGTATGGATTTTTCTGACCCCGAGAGACATAGCTAGACCAATGTAACTTTTCAGCATAGACCAGTCCTAGATGCTCAATGGGTGTTAGGTATCTAACTTTCACTGCCACTTTGCAAATCCAAGCCTGAACATTTGCTTGGACAGTGCTAGCACATCGAAGACACTATTTAATACAAATAATCTCTTGTCATTAATAACCTTGCCATTTCTGGAAAAAAAATTCTCTCTTGCGTTTGTTAAATTTACAGATTAAATGGCATACACAATACCTTTTTAAAAAGTAATATTTACATGGCAAACTAAAGAATAAGAAACTAGAAACAAGACACTGATCTAAATACCAGCAGCAAATGGGGATGAAGAAAATGAAGTTGTCAGCCATTAGTAATGCTAATTTATCATGTAAATTTATACTCTGCAATCGTGGCATTTTAGGAAAGAAATCCAGGCCTCCAGTCAGTTCAATTTTAACAAGTGACAACAAATGCCACTAATCCCACAATATTTAGAAACATTTGGGGTCTCTTACACATGAAACCCAAGTCCCCAAATTGTGTGCCAACCTATCCTCATTGCTGTGTGTGCCAAGTTAAAGCAAAAACTTCAGTCTCACCTCAGTACAGCGATCCCTCAGGCCCCCCCGGCATACTGATACTTCTGGGAACGAAAGGGTCGCATTGTTGACCCACCTGCTCCTGTTTGCTTCGGTTGGATCTAGTCAAATTACAGCAGCTGCATAGCTAGCACAATGAACGCCATTGTTATCTCCTCGGCACGGCAGGGGATGGATCCAAATTTAAAAAAATAAAATCGAGTGAGCTGCCAATGGCATGGATTTCAGTGGCTGCACTTGTCTCACACGCGTTGAAAATGTCTGTTAAATACTTCTAACTCAATGCAACAAAATAAGTCGTTTTGCATTTGCTGAAAAATCCGCTTGGGGAAAAGAGCAGTAAGCGGTTCTCCCCCCTCACCCTCCGCCATTCCCACTTTTGCTTTCCCTGCTTTCCGCAGACATTTTTCTTTTCCAAAATTACGTACAACTGTCTGTACATAAGCATAAACTTTCTGCTAGGAAACGTAGCTTGCTTTAACAGATCTCCAGCGCTAAAACACATTTGTTGCTTGACATGAGAACCACTTAATGCCTGTACTTGTGCAATTTTTCATGAAAGACCGTGCAATTTGGCAAGATCGTCTGACATACCGTAGAAAACATTATGGGTACTTACTGTATAAAATGTCAATTTGGGATGAATGGTCTCCAAAATGCTCTGAAGCAATGTCATTAAGGCTCCCTATAGAGGGTATTATTTCTAATGGAATATAGATTATATGGTGTTATGTCATTAAGGCTTCCAATTTTCGGTTTTATATTGTTATTTACCAATAAATGCCTGATGAGAAAAACAGCAGTCATCAACAACAATGAGCCTAAAACATATGAGTGGATACAGAACAAGGCAATTCTGAAAGTTTGCCATGCGACCCTTTGAATTAATACATTCAGCTTACCTTTGGACCTAGCCCATTTTATGAGGTGCAACATAGGCCAACGACATGGAATAGCCAATCGGGGCAGGTGGGAAGAACAAGGCTGGGAGAGGACACTGAAGTTGCACAAAACAGCTGAAAAAATTCCAGACTGATTCAAAGCTGACTAATGACTACAGAAAGATTTCCACTGCTTAAGCCCTTCTTTACCTCCTATATGATTTTTTAAAATGTGAAGGGGGAATACCTTGGGATATTTTTTATATACAGTGACAAAGATCTAATTATATTATATATAATCAAGTTATTTTTAAAGTGACTCATCCCTAACATGACCCTGGAAACTATATAAAGCAATTAAGTTGTTGCCTAGGACAGAAATTATCTCTTAGTCTGTGTTTGTACACAGCCTGACACAATGGGCTCTCACCTCTCACATTCTTGCTGGGTGTTTTGGATGCTACCATAAAAACTAGAATGGGTCAAAAACATGGTTTGTCTCCAAACAATTTTGAACGCAAAGATTTTGTTTAAAAAATTTTATTCGCCCTCCCCCAAAATTTTCAATTCTAATTACAATTTTAATTTGTTTTTGAAAATGGAAATGAAAAATCCAAGTCAAAATGGAATAAAATTTCCCATATTCAAAGAAACTTCTTTTTATTCCCCCTGGTAAAATTTGTCAGTCACAAAAATTTCGAACAGCTGTAATAGCAACAAAAGTCAGAAGAGTTTATTTGAATTGTCTCACTTTCCTTTCAAATTCATGAGACAAGGTATGCTACTGTCTGGTTTTGTATACATGTATACTCACACACATATATACATTACAATGTGTGTGTATAGTGAATACACACACACACACACACACTTCATTGAGTTCTCCTTGTCAAGCTGCATATACAAGAGTTGGGAAACAGTGCCGCCATCTTCCTATGAATATTAGGCTATGTCTATACTACAGATGTTGCTCAACACAAGTTACATCAGCATAAAGTCACTGCAGTTTGTGTATCGCTTGTGTATACTTGGCTCCTTGCTTCAGCACTATGCATTCTCCCCAGGAGTGCTTGTGTCGATGTCCCACTGTGCAGGTCACCATAGTCTGGTGCACCGTCTTTTGGGAAATTTTGGCAATTCATGGGACCACAGGGTCAAGTTCCCATCATACAACTTTCTCCATCCCATAAGGCCATCCATAGTCCATAATTTTTGTGCCTTTTCTTTAAATTCCCACAAAACCACGTGGCACTGCTCACTGTTCACCATCTGTTCAAACCTGGTGCCTACACAGCTCTACACTATTTGTCACAAATATTGCAAACACAGAAACAAAGATCCTCCGGTATCTGCAGAGCCACAGGAAGAACTTCAACAATGGGGGACATGGTGATTTTGTGGAGAACAGACTGTTGTGGACATAGCAAAAAACCAACTCCAGGTTGTTGGTGGCATTCTCAGAGCAGCTGCAGAAGATGGAGCACCACTTCTGAGCATGAAAAACAAGCCCTGACAGGCTGGAATGGATCGCAATGCGGGTATGGGACAATGAGCAGTGACTGCAGAACATGCAGCTGTGAAAGGCCATTGCCACACCTCTGGATTTGTGTGCCCAGCTCACCCCACCCCTCCAGATCAGGGACACCAAAATGACAGCTGCACTGACAGTTGAGAAGTGAGTGGTGATCGCTCAGTGGAAGCTCGCAACGCTGAATGGTGACCAGTCAGTGGGAAATTGTTTTGGAGTTGGAAAATCTAGTGATGGGCATTACCATGCAAATGTGCAGGACTATTAACTGTCTCCATCTATGCAGGATGGTGACTCTTGGTAACGTGTAGGACATAGTGGATGGATTTGGCATGCATACCCCTATTTTGAAACCAGCCCAGCTTGCCACAGCAAGGGCTACTTTTCTATGCTTAGGGAAGCACTGGTGGATCACTTGGATGGGATCACCAATATCCATGTCGGCTGGTCAGGGAAGGTGCACGGCGTTCACAGCACCATTCAAAAAGCTGCAAGTAGACATTCTTTCCCGACTGGCAGATTACCACTGACAATGTTGAAATGCCATTAGTGATCGTAGGGCCCCAGCCTATCCTTTGGCTCCTGAAGTCGAACACCGCCACCTCGACAGTACCAAGGAAAGATTCAACTGCCAACTCAGCGGTGCAGAATGACCGATGGCTTTTGTGTTTGGTAGACTGAACATCAACCTAACTCCATAGTGTAAACCAGCCCCTATGCATCACCACCATTGGCCGAAGTAAAGATACTCAACATGGACTTACTCCAAATGGAATTAAATTAACCGATTCTGAGCTTCTCCTCTGTTTCCCTGAAAAATTATTATGACATGCTTTACATTAAATATTTTTGACACCTGTCAAAAATAAAATGTATTGTGCTAATGATTACGATGTATTATGAATAAGAGCCCTAGGTTGCAAACACTTATTGCCAACTACCATGAAATCATAGAATCCTAGGACTGGAAGGGACCTCGAGAGGTCATCTAGTCCAACCCCCTACTCATGGCAGGCTAAGGATTATCTAGATCAATCAATGGATTTAACCCCGGCAGTAAGCAAAAAGCCCAAGAGAAGGTGTTTGCATTATTGGCAGATAGCATGTCCCAATGGACTCTCAGGAGACTTGTATTATATCTCCACCAGCAAGTCATTTCTCCTCTCTGGCTTCTATTTCTCCTCTCACCTTTTGTCCGTCTTGGCTATTGAGATTGTAAGCATGTCCCAATATGGAAAAAGTTATAAGAAGCAGAAAACTTTAAATACCATTCAATATGTAAATAATAAAGGGGCACAGCTGGGTCAATCTGATCCTAACTTTAGATTATATAAAGCTTTTTAAAAACCTAAAACCAATAGAAACGTTTCCATTAAAATAAAAAAATTAAAAAAACTGAAATTGCTTAGGAAGTGCCCCCTACTTAATTTTAATATTTACATAAATCCATCATCACTTCGGTCATTCGGAGCAAAAACACTGTCTTATGATAGTGAAGGCTACATCTATCATGGAAAACGGTGGGTTTTTTAAATATGTGTTAGCTATTAAACACAAAATGATAATGTCCTCGTGTTGATAAGTTAATTGCCATTTTTATATGTGTTAGCTAGTCAAGGTAAGTCCTAAGGGGGAGCCTACATTTACCTCAAACAGCTAACAGTTGTTGAACCTAAAAATGGCTTTCGGCCTACACTATGGATGAAATCCTGATGCTGCTGAAGTCAATGGTGAAACTACCACTGGCTTCTATAGGGTCAGGATTTTAACGTGTGTTCTTTAACATGTGCATTAGCTACCATCTGCTAAAAAACCAACCCTGTGAAGACAAGATCAACATGGTTCTTATTCTTAATGGTGGGAAAGATTTCCCAGCAACACAACAGAGAACAAAAAGGAAAACAGGAGTGCAGAGAGGTGGCTCATGAATGTCAAAAAATGCAGGATCACTCAGCTATCATGCAATTTCAATAATAAAAAGAGAGCAAAATTTAGATCAAAATGGCAAAAGCCAATACCATGAGAGGTATAAATACCTGAGAAGTGTTCGGTGAATTGCTTTATGTCAGTGTCCAGCAGAACTTTGCTTATAGAATATTTACAGGTTCTAACCCCTCAGAAACAGTGCGCGCTCTCCCAAGTTACAGCTGCAAGACGCTCAGCGTTCCCTCCGCATCTCACCACCCAAAGCTGCTGGAGTATGACCCTTTCTCCTCCTCCTCTTCCAAAATATCAACAGTGCCATAAAAGGGATAAAGACTCACTCAGCACATTGTTAAACCTTCCAAACACCGCCAAAAAAAAACACACAACACACCGAAAAAGGCAAAGAAAAAAAATCAACAGTTTCAAGTTATTGGGTCAGTTTAAAAGGCTCCCAGGGTTCCTTATGGAAAGTGTTCCTTGCAGGTAATTCCTTGTGGAAATTCCTGATCTCCATGCAATTAGATGAGTTACAAACATGAGAAAGCCTGATAAAAACGCCACAGATTCAGCCCCAAACTCCCCTTCTCCAATAGCCACAGCAATGCGCTATTATGAATCTGAAGTTTGATTTACAAGAGGCTACTTCATGCTCATGATCATGGAGCATGAGTTTCTGATTTAAAAACATAAAAGTCCAGTGCAGCAATATTTCACAAAATTTCATTCAAACGCATTTTTCCAACCGGGTGCTAGCAACCCTGAGCTCTGAGAAAATCGACTCATTTTTAATCCAAGACACTCTTGTATATTTTTTCTGTGAAGTTTACTGGAGCCCCTTGCACATATAAATTGCATATTATAGCTAGAAACAACAGTTTATACCACGGATCCATTTCAGAGATGGTTAACCTTGCAACTCTATGCATCCACTGTGCTGCGTTTCGGCCACACAGCAGAGACAAAGTATTCGTTCTGCTCTTGATTTTGACTTTTGTACATGCTCAAAAGTGCTAGATCTCAGCAAAAATGCTTCCTCTTCACCCGATGAAAGGGAGAAGGTCTCGACTAAGACTTTTAAAAGGATTAAAGAGCAGCAAGAACACTTTACTATAAAACCACAGAAGAAAATTGCTTTTATTTTCTAACATGTAAGCATCACATAGAAAGGTGCTGGTGCTAAGAAACCCAGAGACAAACCTTTAATCTGATAGCAAGAGAAATAAGGAAGACAGTAATATCAGCTACAACTTTGGAAAAGGGCAATATTGGGGCAGTGGAGTTGGGTGGAGGGGGAGTGGAGTTGGGTAGAGGGGGAGTGGTTAATACTTTGCAATTCCATCGTGCCTTTCATCACAAAGCCATTTACTAATATTAATGAGGTACGTCTCTCCCCGGACGGAGGTAAGTTCTTCTTCTCATTTCACAGATATGAAAACTGACCCACAGAATGGTTAAGAATGGACTTGCCTAAGATCAGACATTCATTCATGGGAAGAGTCAATAATAAAAGGGGCGAGGCATAGCTCACTGGTTTGAGCATTGGCCTGCTAAACCCAGGATTGTGAGTTCAATCCTTGAGGGGGCCAGTTGGGGATCTGGGGCCAAAAATCTGTCAGGGGACAGTACCTGGTCCTGCTAGTGCAGGCAGGAGACTGGACTTGATGACCTTCAAGGTCTTTCCAGTTCTATGAGACAGGTATCTCCATATATTTTATATACAACCCAGGAGTTCTAACTCCCATTCCTCTGCTAAGCAATTAGAACACAGGTTGATAGACCTAACATTTGATCTATTCTTTTCTCATTTATATTTATTACTACAAAGACAACATAATTCTAGGGGCCCAATCCTGCAATGCTTATACACTTACTGTAATCTCATTAATAGCCCCATGAAAGTCTGTGGGAATATTTGGTATGGTAACTATTTGCAGAGGCTCCTCAAAAAAGATAAATATATACGGGGGAAGGGAGAGAATGGATTCTGGCTTTAACTCTATTTAACATGAGTGTCCACTCCCCGTCTTAACTTTGTGTTGTGCCAATTTTCTTATTGAACATGCTCCTGATTTCTCTTGTTTGCACTAAGAGATAACAGCCTGGTGATATTTAACATTTCTGTAGCCAAGAGAATAGTTCTTGATGTTGTTGAAAGATTTTAGAATGTTATCAATAACTTTTGTTCTTAAAGTATAAACCACATGGAAAAATTTTTTTGCATAAAAACTTTTAAAAGCTTCCAAGTGCTCTCCAGGGTAGTCATTAGGAACTACTTAGGTAACAAGAGGGCGATATCACCGAGTTAATGCAGCATTAAATTAGCCCTCTTAGGTAGAACTTTAAGTGACAGAGGAATTAGTTGGGAAGATTTTTTATTTTATTTTTTAAATAGTGAAGTTAATGGATTTCCTGTTTTTAGCTCTGTGGGCGGCTGTCATTGTGAGGGATCAGTATATACTGTATTTAATTACTACATCTTAAAGAAACTAAAATAATTTCATCTATATTAGTACAATCTCACTGGTGTTCGGTGCCTGGATAGTGCGGCCACCACGGTAACTAAAATATTAAAAAATTACTATCTTCCAGAGGAGTATTTTCCATTTGCATGGATGCTCCTAATACTGCTTCCTAATTAGAGGGAAATTCGAGGAAACTAGTCGGGGCCTCGGAGGACCTTGATTCAATCCCCAACTCAGCCACAGACTTTGACCTTAAGCGAGTCATTTAATCTACCGTGTGCCTCAGCTCCCCATCTAAAATAGGGATAATTCTTCCCTTACTCAGCCCAAAAGGTCTCCCACACAGCTGTGCAGCAGAGAAAGATGTGGCTTCTGCTCCAAAGAGTTTTTCTACATTAAGACAAATCAACAATTTGGCATAACAACCAAATGCTAGGACTGAGTGGGGGGGGGGGGGGGGGAAGAGGGTAACCGTGATAGGAACAAACATTTGCTAGCTGCATACACTAGCTGCATGCACAACTTGCTGGTGTTTTATAGGTACAAACAAACCATAGTTACTCATAAAGACACCCAATTTAACCCCTAACTCCTGATCCAGTTCTCAATCCACACCCAGGGGCTACTCCCAGCTCCAGAGCTCTGGATTGGCTGTACAGTAGACTCTTGATTATCCAGGATGATAGGGAAAAAATTAATCCTGGTTAATAAAATCCTGGATAATCACCATCCATAGGAAATATGGGTAGGGAGGGTTGGTTCACCAGCCATCCTGTGCCGGGGGGGAGGGGTGTTGGTTCACTAGCTGCTCTGCCACCGATGGGGTTTTTTTGTGTGTGTGGTTGGGGAGGCAACAAAGCCAGAGCCGGCCCTGCGAGTTACGCATATATTTTTTTTGTCATCCTGGTTAATCCACATCCTGGTTAATCCAATTCTGGATAATCGAGAGTCTACTGTATAAACAAGCTCTCCCTACACATGACTCCACTCAAGAAAGCAGTGTCATTAGGGCCGTATCTGACAGTCCCTAGCAGAGGTGGATGCTGTTGACCATAGAACACCTCATGGAGGACGAGCCAGAATCTTGCCACTTCCACGATGCAAGACCCAGGTGTCTGCACAGGACTTTCCTCCATAACTCAGGTACAGTGTAACATCTTGAAAGCAGCCAACTGAGAAGGAGGTTACAGGGGGTGGGAAATCAAGTGAGGAATGATAGAAGAGTTTTGAGCCATTTTCTCCCCCAGTGGAATGGATGAAGCCACAGCTACATTAATCTATGCATGGCAAAGGTTTAAGACAAATGCTGGCCGGCTTGTCTGACAAAAGGATAGGTTTGAATGAGAAGTGCACGAGGCATCTTGCAGAGTTTCATAGATAAAGCACCACAGAGAAAAGAGAGCATGAATACAAGAGACGTCTAGAGAGGGAATAGCGAGTCAGAGGCATGGGAACAGAGAAGTGGGCTGGGACGGAATGGAAGGCGATGGAGAGAAGATTGAACTTGATACAGAAGGGACCCCTGGTGGGACCAAGAGAGGAGAGTATATCAGTGAATCAGATAATTAGGGCTAGCCATCATGCTTGGGGACAGGAGCCCCCGAGTCCCTGCAACTCCACCTCTTCCTTTTTTAAGGAAAAAAGATAGTTACAGTAAGATATTGGATGGGCTACAAACCCTCCTTCTTCACGACAAGCCACTCTCTAACTGATGGGAGTCAGGAGCAAACATCCCTATGGAATCAATACCCAGCCTAGGGCAGGGCTCCCTGCACCTTCCTGCTGAAGCAGCTGGTACTGGCCACTCCACAGACAAGGCGAGATGGACCATTGGTCTGGTCCAGTTTGGTCGTTGCTATGCTCTTCTATGTCAAGGTTCATATACATCACGTGTCTATAGAGTACACATGCAGAGAAAATCAACAGCTGGATTTCCCATAGCACAGGAACACACAACAGCGGCAATGAGCATTCGCCATTACGAAAAATCCTAAGGCACTCAGGCTCTTGGAAAGTAAATCCCCTCCAGAGTGTAATTATGTGCCCCAATTATCCTTTCCACGCTGATCTCTTTGAACTGCTAATTATATAACCAAGAGCCAGATCAAGTTTTTCTGGTAAATTTTGTATCTGGAAGTGCACATTGAGTACATGAAATGAACATGTTAATGCATAACAAAGACAGGCAGGCAAAGTGCATGTAATGATCTGTCTTGGGGTTCCAAGAAAAAATAAATACAAGCAGACCTTCGCCAAAAGACAAGGATGGTGGATAACAGTGGACATGCCATGTACCAATGCAGGACAAAAAGGACTTGCTCAGGAGTCGATTACTGAGTGTTATTTCCACTGAGTGTTATTTCTCCTGCTGTGTCGAGGAGAAAAAGTGAAACTTGCTATCGTATGAAATGAGAGTTTCAGCCACTCGACTCCGAGTTGACTTGCACAAAGAATTCACAGCCACTGCAGGGGAGAATACAGCCTGTACACCAGCAAGCATCAGAATGATACTTTGCACTTCTATAGCGCCTGCGCTCCAAGGTCTCCCAGCAATTTAATGACTAATCTCCCAGTGCCGTAGGTGGTACCCACTAATAGAGGGGTAAGCGCAGCCTCGGGAGACTGGAAAGATTTGTTCAGGTGACTTGTCACTGTGGCTCCGCTGAACCCAGAACTCTTGACTCCTACCCCCACCCCGTTGTGCCCAGTCCTCGGCACTTCCTCTTGAACATTTATCTGGGGCTCCTCAGCTTAGAAAGGAGCCCAGGGTATTTTTGCTCTAACTGTGCCGTGGATGTAGCAAAATGCCACCATTTTAAAACAAAGTGCTCCCTTTTCTCCCCACATCAATGTATTTGTCCCATGAAGGGCCCAATCCTGCTTTCACCGAAGCCCATGGCAATGCTCTCAGATTTCCCTGGAAGCAGGATTTGGCCCCAAGCCACGTTCACGCTGACAGGACAATCTGACTTCTACCCACATCCAGCTCCACAACTAGGTTTATGAGGCAGGCTCCCTCCCAGCTCTTGGGTCAGAGCTGAACCAACATGTTGTGCAAACAACTCTGCCCGTCCCGCCCCAGAATGTGAACTAGAAGACTCTGGCAGCAACCACAGATGCAGATCCCCTGCTTCAGCTGGAGGTCACCTCCTGTCAGGGAGCAAAAGGGACAGGGCTGACAAAGTGCTGTTTGGGGACAACAGAGATACTTCCTCAAGGTGAATGCCAACTAATAAGCAATACTCATTAAGGGGCAAGAAGATACAATGACCCAATATATGGAGAAGCAAAGGATGGTCTTGTGGCTAACGCACAGAACTGGGAATAAGGAAACCTGGGTTCTGTCCCGGCAGTGCCTAGGCTTCCTGGAGCTGTTACTTCACTGGTACTCTCTGTGGGGCTTCTCACCACCTTGCAGAAGAAAAACTCATTCGTGTCTGTAAAGCCCTCTGAGAAGGTCAGATGGAGGGCAAACAATGGAGGTAAAGAGGCCTACGGGGTGTGGACAGAGAATTTTGTGTTTTAAATATTGAAATAGCAAATGTAATACTTCGCTCTTTTATAGTAAATTCTGTCTTACCATGTGCATTGTCCCAACCCCCAAACAAGGAAGCCCTAACGTAAAATTAGAATGCCAACTATTTTCCACTCTCCTAAGCAACCTGTTGTACAGACATTACCTGTCCTTTATGGACATGACCCCTGCAGAATAGTGCCATGTGCCCGCAGAGCAAAATTGCTAAAAACAGGTGTCTCTTGGGTGTTAAACATTTCTTCAGACTGCTTTGGCAGCTTAAGAAACCATTAGCAGCTGTTAACATGGCTAACTTGGCAACATGGCCCAACAGCTCCACCGGCCTGCTTTCTTCACCACTTCAAAAACTCTCATTTCCAGCTTTCAGGTTTTAAACAAGGAACAAATTAAAACCACCACCACGAAGGGCACCTGCAAGACCCACTTTGCTAGCAGACCGAAAGCAAGACTGAAAAAGAAGCAGCATGGTATACATAGAGTTCTTCCTAGTGGGTGAGAGATTTCCCACACCCCCATTAAAATATCACGTTAGTTTTGTGCAAGAACACACTTCACAATGCACAGTTGAAAAAGAAGTACATTTAGCTCCTGAACCAGCTCCCTGAAGTCAATGGAAACACACATTGATTTGAAATGGAGCTGGATCTGACCCTTAATGGATAGTTTTGTCTGACATACAAAAAACTTTTCTACATGTTTTCGGGCTGCCCTCTAGAGTGCTCTGGACAGAGATTATGTAAAATTGGCACCTTCCCACTGGTGTGTGTGTTTGTTCAGCGTCAGAAGTGCTGACTTTACAGGCAAAAGTCAGGGTTAGGGTTGTTGTTTTTTTTACTTTTTTCTGCACTACTTCGTCCCACTGCGGGCAATGGGTTTGAATCAGTGAGGGCACAATGCAGCCTACAGAATGGTTATTATTGTTGAGGACACAGCGAGGCACTCAGATCTCAGGGGGAGTTTACCAGTTCAAAAAAACAACACATTTTTATTTGTTAGCCGAGCACAAATACAGATATTGAATACGGGGCCCTTAAGAGACAAGGTGCTTGGAGACCAACCCTTTTGCAAGTCACTTTAGAGAGCAGAATCACACAGTGGAAGACCGAATAGAATCCATATTAAAAAAAGGTGAATGACCTGGTCTAACACAGAATTAGATAATGACTGTTCTTCTCTGGCCGAGATGAAGAGAGAAAATACTGGTTCCTGTGATGTACCCATTGTTATGAACTGGGGCTGGATCTGTACAGCTTATGAATTCCAACGGACATTGTGAAGTTGTATTATGAAAAAAATGCTGTATTATGTATGTAGATCCACTGGTGCTCTGAGGGCCCATAGCAGATTCACACCAGGCAGGGACAACAGGAAATACTTATGGTTAACCACAACGGGTACTTCAGCCTCACAGAGGTTATGCAATAAAGCAGCTCAAGGGGTAATATCATGCATCTGCCTCCCAAACACCCCCCTGCTTGCCAGATGTCACTCTGCGGCCCCTGACTATGCTTCACCCTCTTCAGAGCCCTTCAAGAACTCATAAGTTCAAAGGTGATTCGAACATAAGATCAACCATACTGGGTCAGACCAAAGGTCCATCTAGCCAGGTATTGTCTTCTGACAGCGGCCAATGCCAGCTGCCCCAGAGGAAATGAACAGAACAGGGAATTATCAAGTGATCCATCCCCTGTCGCCCATTCTCAGCTTCTGGCAAACAGAGACTAAAGACACCTTCCCTGTCCATCCTGTACAACGGCCATTGATGGACCTATGCTCCAGGAACTTATCTAGTTCTTTTTGGAACCCTGTTATAGTCTTGGAGTTCCACAGGTTGACTATGTGTAGTGTGGCCCTTTCGGGACCGTATTGTATTAAATCTATGAATGGTTTATGCACAATTGTGTTCTACTTTGTGAGGGAAGGTTAGCGCAGCGCCTACAGGAACTAAAACCAGTGAGAATGTGATTCATCTTAATCACTGAAGATTTTTGGTAGAAAAGCATGAGCTTGAACGGAGCTCAGGGCCTTCTCTCTGCTCCACTAAACAAATAGGACCTTCTGTCCAAAGAGGCAAGAACCCTTGGAGAAGGGTTAGAAAGACTTTGGACTGCTAGGGCCTCAGAAGACCGAGGGGTGACTCCTGGTAAGTCCAGTCTGTATTTACTAGTTTTTGTGTGTTTTCCCTAGAACGATCTTACTTTAAGACATGGGCTAGGGAGAAGTGGGGTAACTGGTAACCACAGGCAATTAGCTGTTCACAAGCCTCAAAGAGAAAGCAAAGCACAGGCTTTACGCAGGCTGGCTCGCTGGAGATATCACAGTTTAAGGCAAGGGGCTGTGCAGCCTTAAAATCCCCCCCTCCCGGTCTGGAGGGAGTGCACAAGGATCCCTGCTCAGAGACAGCTGGAGACCTGACTGGAAATTTCCAGAGTAGACCATGGGGAGGGAATACAGGTGCAGTTACCCTGCTGACAGGGCTGACAGGAGGTTCAGAGAGGGACAATTATACCGGGTCCCCAAACTCAGGGAGGGCCACAAAACATCTGTAACCTCTGTGCAAGTCAAGTGAAATGAGAGAGATGGGACCGCAGCGAACACAATGTACTGGGGCTCCAAATTTCTCTCCACAGGCCTGGCCCCGGATCCATGATGGAGGCCTCACTGTTCTGTACGCTCTGCACACAGGGAATAACAGTTCATCCCAGCCCCAAAGAGGTTACCATCTAAACAGACACAGGCTGGGAGAAAGGAAGTACAGTATTATTACCCCTATTTAACAGGTGGGGAACTGACGCCCAGAGAGATTACGTGTTTACATAGCCCTGATCCCACTGGCTGTGCTCAACAAATAATAAAATAGCAACAATAAGTGAGCCAACAACCCATCAGGAGATGGAGTATAATGTAGCCCGTTTCCTTTAGTGGTGTTTAAACTCTAGTGACCTATTTTAGCCCACGTTTTGGGTGTTCGGCTTCCCAAACCTCCCCTCCCTTTTCCCCACCTCCTACACACCTGCCTTTCACACAGAGAATATAAAAATATCAAAACAAGTCTTTTGGGTGCTCTGTTTAAACAAGACTGCATGCTAAAGTAATTATAGCATCTGACTAATTAGTCACATACTGTCCTGTATCATGCGACTGCTGATTCTAAGAAGGGGTTTGCTTTGTCCAAAATTAAGTCTGTTTTTTTTTGAGATTTCAGTTTGATGAGGAAATGGATTTTTCTGTGCTCTTTCAGATACACAATTCTCTGATCCAATTACCGGGCTAAATTCTTGGTTCGGCTACATCCGTGTAAATTTGGAGTAACTTGAATGAAGTCAATGAAGCTACAGTAGTGTAAATCCAGCGTGACTGTGAGAATAATTCGGCCCACTCTCATGTTCTCAACATGAAAAGTTTTAAGATTAGCCAAAATGACTAATGGGACCTCAACACCCACAACTTTAACCTCAAAGAACAAAGGAAGAGAAAGGGAACACGAGGAAGGAAGACCAAACACAGATTTCAGGAAATCAAAAAGCAGCTTTCAAAACCCATCTGATTTTAACAGATCTCATGGATCCGTAGGAGGGAGCAGCAGCTTTTTGGCAACTATCAGAACAGTGCGAGAAAGTCAACTTCATCAGGAAGTTGTTCTTTCCCTATAGGGCACAAAGATATGAACATAAACAAGCAGAAATACTGATGTGAAGAAACCTGGACTGCATGCAATTATTGCAATCAGTCCTAGGATTTCCCTGCTGACACACAGTAAAATTAACTGAATGTAAACACCCATTTACTCCAAACAATTAAACCTAGACAATAAAGCAATTAGGAAGCTAAGAAGAAAAACAAACAAAAAAACAACACTCCCCCCCAAACCCTCCTCATAACTTATTTTCTATTACAATAAAGCCTTCGCCTCCAAACCTGTAACTGATCATTTTGATTGTCAGTCAACCTCCATGAAACAGCAAACCTTCAACCTTACAGACCAATTCCGACTAGTTAGGTTCTTCATAGATCAGCTCTCTGGAACAAACCACTTACCCAAGAGAGCCGTGGAATACCCTGAACCATGGAAGAAGTTTGTGTTGTTCTTAATGTTGCCTCTATAAGCTGCAGTGTCTCTTGTAAATAAGCGCCCACGGTTGTGATTTAAAACTGCAAGAGAATCCACCAGGTACCTACATAAAGTTGTTCCACTGTTAAACATTTTCAGGTTATTTCTAGTCTGATTCGTCTAGCTTCAGCTTCCAACCACTGGATCTCATTATGCCTTTTTTCTGCTAAATTAAAGAGCTGTCTACTATCCGATATCTCTCTCCTGTGTAGACACTTGTGGTTCGTGATCAAGTTAGTTAGCGTTCTCTTGGATAAACTAAATAGATTGAGGTTCTTAAATCCCTTATTATAAGACACGTTTTCCAGACTTTGACTTATTGTTGTAGCTCTTTTCTGAACCTTTTCCAATTTTTCAACATCCTTTTTGAAGTGTGGACACCAGACTGATTACAAAATTTCCAGTAAGGGTCTCATTAATGCCATACACAGATGTACAACAATCTTGGACAATTATTGCCAAAATAATTTGGGTTAAATACAGAGTTAGAATATACTGAAATTTGATGAAAATTGAGCAAACTGGCTTGTATTTACCATTTATGTTTTAAAAAAGCCAAAAGTCATGGCATTCATTAAGCATTACTCTTTATTATTAATCTTCCATCCACTAAGTTTCTTTGCAGTACCCCTGATTCTTATCAACTTTGAAATCCTAGAATGCTGACAGAATATACATTAGACTCCCACTGATTTGCACTAGCAGCTGAGACAACCACCCACAGCCGAACCCTAATTTTAAGAATAAGCAAGTTTTAGAGTCACAACAACAACAAAAACTGCACTGCAACACAATGTGTGCTTTATTTTGACAGCTGTGGTTTAGTTTTAACTATTTATGGCAGCACAAATAAAAAGCACTGAAGCCTATTTTGTAAAAATAATGAACAAGTAAAACAAATCCAGGCTTCGGCATTTTGCTAGCAAAGCTTCGCTGAGAAATGAGTAGTGTTCCTGACTTGTCAAACGTACTAGCAGTTCCTTAACTTGTACCTTCCTTGGAACATGGACCATCTTTCGGTTATATGGGCACAGTGCCCGGCACGGAGGAGTCCGGACCTCCGACGGATAGCCTCTAGTTGCTACCCAAAGCAAACAATAATGAACGAGGTTCTGCTACAGACTGTTAGAAAGTTACATTCAAACTGATCGATATCTGAGGTAATACAAACGTGTATGCTGCAAATATACGTGACTTAATAAAACAACAAAGCAGACCTCGGCCAGACTCAGCCAGAGCAACTATATAAACTTCCAAACCCTTCATGACATTTTAGGCGCTCCTCTGGATTTAAACCGGCATAACAGAGATTAGAATTTGGGCCTATATATGTTACTCAAATGACTTTTCCAAAACCGCAAGCCCCTCATTATGAAGCATTTACTGGGATTTTGTCTCCAAAAATCTCACTGAGCATTGGATAGAATTAGGAAGTGACCTGCATGACCTGGACACCCACTCCAATGACCCCTCAGTCCATACGACTTTTGTCATGGTACTTGTTAGTGCTCAGTTTCCATGGCAACCAGACTTCCTACTCACAGATGGCTTCTATTGCTTAAATCCATACAGGTGTCACTGGCCCGGCCTGAGAAAAGTATCCATAGTAATGACCTTGGTTAGCTTTATTGGTTTAAAATAAATATGAACACACTTCCCTTCAGCGGAAATTAGACCTAGCAACACAGGCTATTTAACATTAATATATTCCAAATATTTAACCTACATACAGCTGAAGGGCACAATAAATTACTTTTCAGGCCTTTTATTTCCTGTGCCTGAAAATGGGTTATACCTTGATGCCCCTCCAAATTATTTGCCAAAAGCTCAGTACACCTCATCACATTTGCAACTAAGGATGGACAGACTTGTTTTGGCCACTTCAACCCCAGCATCACAGGTTTGAAAGTTCAACTCCCACTTATTAGATTTTTGTCCTGCATAGGGGAAACCCAAAATGGGGCCAAGGAGTGATAGGTGTAAAAAAAAAAAAGAAGAAGAAGGATACAGTGAAATGAGAAACATGGACAGAATGAGAAATACAAAGACTGTAGGAACATGAGTGCAGAGAAAATGTCTAGTGAAGTGAAAAATCAAATGGTACAAATAAACCCTACATTCCCAAACTCCAAATAGCTAAAATTGATTCCATAGCTGTTGTATGTGCTGGGGAAAAAACCTGTCTGCAAAAGAGAGAGTTCAAGATTTTTACATATAGGTAAAAACCTCCTGTTTGTGTTATTTTACTTAGCTATGATATGGGTGGGAGTTTCAGCATCTCTCTGTGTCTGCCTAGCCCCGCTTGCATGGAAGCCAATGTCAATGGGAATTTTATAATTCAGTTCAATGGGACCAGAGTTGGTCAATGAGAAGTAATTTTGACAATTTCACATATATATACCCGCACACAGTATCCACGTATGTCAACCCAGTTTTTCAGGTTGGCTTTTATCCCTCATGTCAATATGTGTAGTGTCTTAGATCACTGGATCATTAGAGGAATGTTTTCTAAGCTGTATCCCCTCACGTGGGAACGGAGTTTAAATATAAAGAAAAAACATTTGTAAACTTGTCAGTCTTGCAAACCCAAAAAATTATTTTACAAAGAAAACTTCAGAATCGTTGCATCTTCACTCAAATATCAATACCAGGGTAACAAACACCTGTTGCTCCGGTCCTCAAAACTCTACTCAGTCAAAAGTCCCACTGGGCAACAACAGATGTCCTTGGTTTTTTCCATGCTTAAGCAGGACTTCATGATGCTGTATACTTCTATTAGGGCCATGGAGCATGGTCATTTACTCCATGTAACTTAAAGGGTGGATCTGCCTGTTTTACACACAGGGAAACTGAGGCACCTACTGATTAAGCAACTTGCCCAAGGTCACACAGGAAGTCTTTGGCAGAGCAGGGACTAGACCCCTTGTTTCATGACTCCCTGTCTTGTGGGGATTTTCAAACATCCTTCCTGTCAGGAACTGTCCCCATGTATTTAATGCTACCATCAGTAGCTAGAGACTGTCAGGAATTTCCGCTCGCACAGAAGACATTCAACAACATGTTCAATCACTGAAACCATGGGAAAAGCAGAGAAGGTCACACCATACATGGGTGTGTGTAGGTTGTTTGGGTTTTTTTCTTCCATGAAGATCTCCTGTATCTTTGATCTGGTATTTGGGTGTCATGGGGCTCTGCAGCTGCCCTGTTGACTCTATTTCATAAAACTGATAATGTAAGTCATATCATGAGTGTATGTGATTAACTGTGATTATAAACAAGATAAACTGAGGCTACAATGTTCTTCCATTAGTGCAATGCTTATTGTTTAGGTAATCAGATGTGAGGTGTGAAACCAAGTTTTTAGCTACTTGTGGATTACTGCTTAAGTCACTTTTCACGTGAGTAAGGTATTTGAGCCACCACTGTAAATTCCAGTGTAGATAACGTACACTCTACCTGCCTAAACTCCCCTTACATGTGAAAGGATCAGTGTTTAATTTATTTTCTGACTATACTGCAGAGTTCCTGAGTGCAGTTCAATAACCAATTCCATGATGTGCTAATAAAAAGGTAAAAATAAATTTCTCCCAAGAGTAGGTCCCGGGGAAGACAAACACACCTACAGACAAACAGTCCCTGGTAGGACAAACAGATCAAACTGTTTTCTCCCACTACCATCAACAGGAAAACGAACCTCTGTAATTGGGTTTCCAATACTAATGATCATTAATCTTGGAAACGAATGCTGGAACCTTACTTCCATATGGCAAGCAACTGTTCATTAAAAAAAAATTAAAAGAGTATATTCTCCTCTGCCTTGAACATTGTGTTGTCGTTCACACCTGTGCAAAGTGAGTGTGACACGCTACCAAATCTAAATTCTCCACTCACTTGACCTGTTGATAGTATTTTACATTCACTTTGCAGGAGGCTATGGGATGATTCCAGGTACGCAGCAGTGAGGAATTAGGTCTGATCTAGGTAAATTCCATACCTTGGGGACTTTTTTCTCTTTGGGAATTCCCCAGGGGTTTTGTATCATCTTCAGCCAACAGAAAGTAGGTCAGCAGTCATAGCTTTGACCACACAGGTTGCTAAATTGGGACAAGCTACCAAAGATAAACTTTCGGCCTTTGGTTACTCCTGTGTGCTCAAAGTCCACAAGCCTTTTTAAGGCTATAGTAGGTAAACTGTGTTGCATTCTTGCTAATTGAGTCGTCCTGAAGTATTTCCAGGGCAACATTATGCACACTTGTTTCCTCTTTTCATATTACAGTACTGTATTACACATAAAAGTTGTTGTTTTTTAATTCACCTTTTTAAAACCATTTTAGCTGTCCTTTCCACTAAAGACTAGAGAAGAAAGGCAGATTGCCAATGATGCAGACATGGAAGACACTGAGTAAAATCTACCCAAGTGCTTAAGTGACTTAGGAGCCAGAGGGCTTGTCTCCACAGTGGCACTCGGGACAGAGAAGACAAATTAAGCCCCTGTCTGGATGTTTTCATCCAGAAACCAAGTCACTGTATCTTAAACTAAGCCCACTTTACTTCTGAATTAGAGCTTCCAGACATGGGTTTAAACGTGCTTTAGTGTTACACCTTCAGTTAATTCATCTTAGCCTTCCTAAGTGTCCTCATGTAGACAAGAACAGAGTCTCACTGAATGTCAATAGAATTCAGGCTCCTTATTTGCTAAGTCACTTTTGAAAATTTTACCTAAATCAAACCTAAACCACTTATCTATAAGCGATGCAGCTGGTAAATGCTCAGTGCAAGGAAGGGTCCAGGGCAGAGTGGAAGAAAACCTTGTCTAAACAAACACTTTTGAGGATTTTCATGGTCTCCTGGTGCCAAGTGCGTTTCCTGAGCAAGACTATGTAGTGCTGCAGTTTGTTCAGATGATTCAATCTTCTCCCTTAGTTGTTTGTTCAGTTCCCTGGCAGGGGGCACTATAGTGGTGATCAGTTAACACTGCTGTAAACATGCCACTTGACTAAGATGTTATGTTGAAGTTTGGGCCATCCAGCACCCGAATGGTGCCATTTTGTCTAGTCTTGTCTTGACATACCCAGCGTTCCGGGAAGAAGCCATTTTGTCTCACCTTCCTTATAAAACTAGGAATACATTCCCTAAATAAGACCTATATTCCCCTGTGTGTACATATGAAGTCTTGAGGTAGCATAAAATACGCTTGAGCATGAGCTACTGCATCTCTGGCAATATTGCCCCAGCTGTTTGTAGGCCTACTGGCTGCTCGAACCACTGAGTACGTCTCCGCACCTCGCCCTCCCACCGATCGCAAAGGGTTTTCCCCTCACTCCCTGGGCAATTGCCAGGGTTGATCATTCCATGTCTGCAGAACAACCCTTTCCCATCCATCCGTGCTGGTTTCCAGAGCCCAGAAATGGAGCGACACACTTTGAAACTGCTCCAGGAGCCAGGACTCTACTCTGAGTTGCTCGAGCGCGTTCTTCTTCCTCCTCATCCTGGTCCCACCGCCACCGAAGCTCCACCGGCAGCAGGAGAGCTGTCTGCCACATCATCTGCTCGGCGGTGTGGCTAGGGAAATCCAAAGCCGACTTCCTCAGGCTCTGAATGCTGAAATACAGCCCAAGCAGTCTCTGCGTATTCGAGGTTGCCAGCATAGCAGCATGGAGCTTTGTTGGCCCAGTGCTGCTGACAGCAATTCAAAAACGATGCTAGCCTGCCCAGAAAAGAAGAAAAGGGCGGAGCCATGGGAATCGTGATTTTTTTTTAAAGTGATTTTGCCTGGCTTCCGTTATATCCCAAAGTACAGCGAGAAAAATCCCAGAATGCACACTGCTCCACCGCAATGCAAAGGAGCATGGGATACCCTCCAGGGACGTCAGTCCCTCAATTCAGAGCGAACCACGATCATGTGTGCATAATCATGCGCATTGACAAAGGGCACACTGGCCTGTGTGCATGCTATTAGTACAGCTTGCGTAATTCACATTACCTGACGCGCAGCAAAAAGCTGCAGATTAAACCCCAAGTGTAATCAAGCCCCATTACAACACGAAGAAACATTGCGTGTCTGGGAGATTTTATTTTGGTTGCTTCTATTTCTCTCCCTCAATGTAACAAAGTAAGTAATTCAGGTTGAAAATGTTTGCTCTATAGCTATTAATGTAATATGTAATAGAGCATATAGCTCTTGAAGTGTCTGGCATGGAAAGGCACTGTGAAAATGCAAAATAGTAGCTGTTATCTGGGTAGCTCTTACCATTAATGGGACATTATTATTCTGGCAAAGTAGCAAAAAATATATCTATCCTGTGATGTACATGTTAATGCTGAAATAATAAAGGAACGGAAATACCTCTAAAATTGTCACTCAGAGAAAGTATCCTTGTTATTAATAAAAATAATTGTCCAGACTTTGATTTGAACTTTCAGTAATTAACAGAAATGTTGTCAGTAAAGTTCAGGGCTGAAACGTGTGTAACTGAAAACATATGTGAAGGTAGGCTGAACATGAGCAAAGCTTACACGACTGATTTATCATACGTCTGAGATTTCAGTACACTGACACCAATAATCCCTGAAGAAAAAGATGTTTTATTTAAAAATTTGAAATGCAGTCATGGAACCAAAAGCAATTCTGAAGCATCTGTATTTGCCAAAATAACTACTCCATAAAATAGCTAATATTTTAAACCGTATTCCATATATTGTAAATTTGAACTAAGAAATTACTCCTCTTTCCGCTAAGAAAAACCTTCTGCCACTTAGGTTGTCTGAAAACCCACTTAAAAGAGAGATCGAGATTTTCTTAATGCAATATGTTTTAACGCTTCGCTGACTGAGTATATAATAAATGAATTGGTAGAGAGATTAAAGATAAAATATTGAAGTAGGAAAAGATCCAGAATTGTGGAAGTAAAAAGAAAACACTAAGGAGTAAATCAGCCCTTTAAAAAAAAAAAAGTCTAAATCGGTGAAATATGAAACACGTTCTATATCTAGAAAAAGTAGCTATTTCTTAAGTGAGAAATAAAATCGCTTGAAGGAGCTACCATGTCACAGCTTAATTTATGGGCTATCTGTAACCAAAATGAACTGCTCATATTTTCCCCATAATGCAAGTTGAAAACGGCCACAAAAGGGATGTAACATATACTTATATCTAATAATGGATTCTCCTAACAGTTATACTTTCTGTACGTGGTACTGGCACATAGCCCCACTGAATTCAGTGGAGATCTACCACACAGCTCTCAGTGAAGGATTGGGGCCTGCTTTGACAGCCTATTTGACCGGAGGTGGCACATGCTGCTGCAGAAGAAGGAAACTCTAAACATCCTTAAATACCTCGCCCCTTGCGTCCTTCATCTCATTTCATTCCATTTCCTTCGCTGGGAAATTATGCTTTCCCCTAGAAGTTATTTCAAAACGTTACCAAGTTCATGGATGCAAGGAGAGAATCTTAAATTTCAACTCATTTCAGCTGGAAGAGATGACATAAAAGGAAGTTAATTAAGATGTGTGTGTGAGCACAGAGCGAGAGAGCGCACACTATATTTTAGCCTTTAGGGTAGATTTGGTCCACTAAGAGAAATGCAACTGGAACAATATTTTAGATGGGAAACAATGCAGTGACGCATATCAAAGTGTCAGTAAAAAACCCAACAGATTTCATATTACAATGGAGCATACCATATATTTCCGTTCCCCCACCCGTCCAATGGGCAATGCTTTTGCAAGAACTGATACGTACCATGACAACACGGACATGTGCCACGACTTCTGCTTCAAAGTGCAAGGTGGGGACGGAACATGGCAAATCTAAAAGCATAACTCTGGATCTTCCTCTGTTTTTGAGAGCTATTAGGACATAGCTTTAAGCCATTCAAAGGACGAGGGGGAGACCAGCATCATTCCACCACTGCTCCAGCTCCAACAGTTACAGGCAGAGATATGGGAATTCTGTAGGCCACAAAAAATGACCAACGCAATGCCTTTGCAAAAGGATACCCAGGCTACTTCTCCACCCATCCAGCCCTTTTAGCAACTACCTAACCACTCTCGATGTTGTACCCAAAGCTCATTTATATAGCATGCTCTGCAAAGGATGACCAGTCGAAGGATCACACACACGTTAAACAGCACTAGCACCTACAATTGCACAATTGGCTTGGGTGAAGTCACAGTTGCTTAATGCACTACCTAAAGGTGCTCTGATACTATGGCGATGAATGTGGGATAAAAACCTACATAGAACAGAACAATTTAAAGAGGGTGGTTACAGGAATTCCAGGAGCAGAGTGAGAAGTCTGGTCAATTTACTCGCCTGGCAATAAAGTGAACGGTCTAGTTTACAGCTCTTTTATACATGGGTCTGCTTAGAAATTCTAGTAACCCGTGAACTATTTTAGCAACCTCATGTATGCACCCTGCTTTGCAAACGGAAAGGTCTACAAACTTTTATATCTTATCCGAGCATGAAGAGAAGCTTGATTGCAACCCATAACTTAAAAGTGAAATAAAACACTCACAAAGTATCTATAGACAGGGTAGTTTTCAAAACAGAGGAAAAATCATTGACCCCTGGAGAGATGTGTGTCAGGGTTTTTCTTGTCTTAATTTTATTTTGTTTTTAAACTGATCAAGGAAAAGTTCAAAACATTGCTCATAATCACAGGTTGGAGCTAAAGAGTATTCAGTAAAAAAGTACACCATTTTCTTTTGGACATAAATCAAAGAGGTAAGATTGTGAAACTTAAGTACTTCATATTTAATAATAAACAGATGGGGAAATAATATAATAAATTATAACTGTCCAAGCTGTGTGCCAGGAAGCTTTAGCCAAATTCCCTTATTTAACAACCTAAGTACCATTTTCATTATGGATATTTTCAAGGATTCAGCATCCCTGGAGGAATGAAAAACAAATATCAAGTTAGTTTGCTCCCCAAAAACAGTCTTCTTCTAGACCAGAGTTTCTCAAATGGGGGAGGGGGGGGAAGCATGGAATATATTTGGGGCAGGGAGGCAGACGTGAAGCTTTAGGGGAAATTTAAAAACCAAACCAAAAAAAAATTTCTCCATATTTTACCCACAGCAGCGAGTAACCAGCAAAGCGGATTCCCTCCATATATCAGATGGTGCTGTGCATTTTGATGGATTCCTGTTAAGCTTGCATAGCATTATACAAAGTTGTTGCCATCTGAACATAACTCCGTTTGCTATGACACACTGTGCACATTTACATCTAAGCATGGACCACAATTGCAGGTTTTGCTTTTCCTCTTATTACAATGCATTGTTGGCTGACTCATGTAACAGAAAAAAAAAAACCCTCAAGTTGTTGGCACTGAAAATTAAAAAGGTCATAGAACAATTTTTAAAGCAGGGGCAGGGAGAAAAGCCGACAGGTGCGGAGGAACATATGGTTCGGTCAGAGACATCTCTTAGGAGAGGATCTATTAATGGAGATTCTCTGTATCCTAGTAAGGAGGAGGACATAGAAGATAATAAAATAGGGATTTGCTCTGATGAGAAACAGTTAAATGAAAAAGAGGCCAATTCAATTACATCACATAATGGCAGACAGCTATAAAGTAACACATTTTTAAAGTGCTTATATACCAATGCTAGAAGTCTAAATAATAAGATGGGCGAACTAGAGTGCCTCATATTCAATGAGGATATTGATATAAGAGGCATCATATAAACTTGGTGGAATGAGGATAATCAATGGGACACATTAATACCAGAGTACAAAATATATTGGAAGGACAGAAGTTGCATATCTCAGGTCGACTCCCCTCCCCCCCCCCAACCAGCCCTTAGTTCCCCATCTGCCAAATAAGCTTCTTTCCCACGAGTGGTATTCGGATTAGTCAATGTTTGCAGAGCTTTGAGATTTGCAAAGGGGCCTAAACAAGTTGTGCCCAAACCTGACTGGAATCCCAGCATAAATACTCAATCATTGTTATACAAACACCAATTACAGTGATCGGAACATACTGCTGTATCCCCACCACCGTTAAGTGAGTCTGTTTTAAAAAGGCGCATACAGGGGTCCAAGTTAAGAGGTGCGCCCGCTAAACATAAGTGTAACTTACACATCGGTCAGCTGGTAAGTGCTAATTTAAAGGCTGGCAGGGGGAGCAATGGAAGGGAAGGGTGTCCGCTTTGTCTTACACCTTCTTAGTGGCCTGCTTTTCCTACTGCCCTGTGTCCTTCCAATCCCTTCAGCATGTGCATTATTACCCCATTTTGGGGAGAGTGTTACATGGCCTCACATACTGGCTTCTCATAAAAACACCCGGTTTGCTCAGCATTCCTCAGGGCCAGACGACGCTCTCAAATACAGCCAGCTGAATCTTTGCCTGCGGTGGAGATATTCCAGACGGAAGCTGGTGTAAGAGAGCAGAATTTGGCCCTCATGTTTACCAAACAGTACATTTAAAAAAATTGACACTGTTAGCGCTACTCAGCCCATGTGACAACGGGTGATAACGTACGGCTGTACTGCATAATAACAACACACTCCCACCTCTGCCAGTGTTTCTTCTGCAGCTGCGAAGCAAAACAGAGACATCACACTGGGGAACTGATCTCTGCCATGTACTTAAGCTTTACATTCTAATATAACAGGATTACCTCAGCAATCAGACGGACATCATAGCTCACGAACTGTTTTCCCATCAGTTTCTGGGCCTTTATCTTTCAACCTTTATTGTTGCTTCCCTCCCCAGTAAAATAAAAAGCCTTCTTACTCTCTAACCCCTTGTCCCCAGCACTTCCTGTCCTCTTACTCTGTCACACCTTACATATTTCATTTAACTTTGAACTGCAATTGGCTCTGCTCCTTCAACTTCCTATTAAGGAGGCGGAGACACAATGCTTTGGATTTCCTTTCATCCATCCCACATGAAGCGCAACATCTATCCCCTTTTAGACACCCTGTCCATCCCCTTTCTAATTCATGTATAAACCCTGAAGTTCTTGTGCTAGCTCCTGAAATGCACATCCCACCTCCACACACACGCACCTCTCCGGGATACTTTAGGAAGAAGAGTTAGAAACCAACAGAAGTGAACAAAAGATGGGTCAATGGAAACCTGGGTTCAAATCCTTGCTATACCACTACCTGTGTGATCTTGGGCAAAAGACTTAGGCTCTGTACCGGATTCCCATTTTACTGATAGCACTTCCCTATTTCCTAGGGGGTGTAAAACACAAACACAACATTTGTGAAGCACTCAGATAGTACTTATAGGGCACCTGTGCCCATGCTAAGATTGCTAGAGGCCCCAGGACTGTCTATTTAATAAATCAGGGGGTTCATTAATATTGACTGGGGAATTTCACTGCCAAGAAAAATCAGTGCAGAAAACCATAAGCGTCAGAACCCTCTTCTAGAGTAGCAAGTTCTTCTTCTGTCCTGCTGCAACAGAGACCAATGCAAGAAAAACTGCCAATCAACCTCTGGGAAAACTGGTCACCACAGAGTGGAAAGAAGCCACTGGATGCAGTTTCACTGAACATTACATGCTTCCTTTTCTCTCTGGAATATTCCTAGCCTACAGCTTCACTGTAATCACAGATGTCGTCAGACACTCTATCCACAGCCCTGTATAGGAAGATAGAACAGTTTCTGCAGGTATGTAAGCAAGTGAATGATTTAATGGCCTCCCAGTGTACAAAGGCAAACGTATTTGCTTAAAGACTTATGAACAGCGATTCTCACTTTGACACCGGCATGCCTTACAGAGATTATTTTACCACCATAGGTTTTACTGATATTAATAAATATACCTGGTGTTCCATCTTGTCTTTCTTCTACTGAATTTGTTTTTATTTTGCTGTGTATTGGAGTGCTCTATAACAGTGGTCGCCAACCTTTTAGAGGTCACGGACCACTAAAGTCCCCCCCCCCGAGCGGCGCGGCACCGCAGCCCCGCCCCCCCCCTCCAGCGGGGGGGGGGGGGGGCTGCGATGCCGTGCTGCTCGAGCGGGAGGGGGGAGGGGCGCAGGAGCGGCCGCGGTAGCCGGAGGCTCGCTCTCTCTGGGGGGGGGGGGCTCCCGCCGCTTCCCTCACCCCCCCGCCCCATAGGGGCACAGTCTTGCCGCGCCCCTCACCCCCCCGCCCCATAGGGGCACAGTCTTGCCGCGCCGCGCCGCTGCACCCTGCTCTGGGCAGGCGGGGGATGGGGGCTCCCGCCGCTTCCCTCACCCCCCTGCCCCACAGGGGCACAGTCTTGCCGCGCCGCTGCACCCTGCTCTGGGCAGGCGTGGGGGGGCTCCCGCCGCTTCCCTCACCCCCCCCGCCCCATACACTCTCGCGGCGCCGCGCCGCTGCACCACGGTCCGTGCAGGCAGGGGGCGAGAGCTCCAGCCGCTTGCCTCCCCGCCCCACAGGGGCACACTCTCGCGGCGCCGCGCCGCAGCACACTGCTCCTGCCGCTTGCCTCCCTTCCCCTCCCCCCCCGCCCCAAAATTTCCCCACGGACCACCCAAATTTTCTGACGGACCACCAGTGGTCCACGGACCACTGGTTGGCGACCGCTGCTCTATAAAACTGGGGATGCAGCTACTAAATTAAAAGAATCCTCTACCCAGGCTGCAGTAGGGATCACACCCACTAAGCAAAGACTTGGCCAAGGATTTAAGGTCCAGATTTTAAAACATATTTAGGTACCCAACACCAACTGAAATCAGGAATTAGGTGCTTAAATACCTTTTACAATTCTGGCCCTAAATGTCTTGCATTGCTGCCAGACTTTTGTGCCAAACTCTCTGGCCATTACACCTTTGTAAATAAAAGGTTTGATCTTACAATTGTTCTGTGATTTCCAAGAGCCACTCAGTTATTCAATTGGGCAGTAGGCACTACAGACACATAGTACTGACATGCTGGAGGAAAGCAATTCAAGAAATTATTCCAAACCCCTTCTTCGAAGAATGCTTACAGGTTTACTTCAATTCCTCATTTAAAATAAACCCACATCTCTGCTATCAACCCCATTAAAACAAGCTAAGTGCTGTTTTAAAAGTGGGGAAAAAAACTAAAAAACTTTGCCCGTCACCCCTAATTCCTTAATGTGTCTCATCAGCATGGAAAGAGCTGAAACCCCATTGCTACAATGCTGTTATTTTAGGCCTGCTGCCTTGTCTACATAGTAATAAACTGTACTTATTAAGTGGGGGGTCTTGAAGCACTTTATGAGGCAGGTATTATACCCATTTTACATAAGGGAAAACTGAGCACAGGAGGTTAGATGAGTTAGACCTACATCACACACTAGGAAAGTTAAGCAGTAGGGTTTGTTCCTTGCTGTGGGAAGGTGAGAGAGCAAGATTCCCATTAGTCCCCAAGCTCACCTGGAGCCTAACGACTACATAGCCTCCTCTCCTCCCCAGAATAGCATCACCATGTGTTAAGTTACCATCTTTTTGCTCTGTGTCTGTACAGCACTGGCCATGGCTGGAAACGGGACGTTAAGCAATGGAGGGGACCAGGGCTCTGAAGTAGCACCGAGCATTCTCTCTCTCTGGTGCTTGTCCGGCTGGTGATTGCTCACATCCTTTGGGTTACAGGAGAAGACATGCACCCTCTTCATTCTCTTCAGAAGATAAAAAAGTGGTGTTGTGATGTTGCACTCTAGATGATTTTATAAAAATATGCTAATAAGTATGAATATAAGGTAACTGGAAAATGCTTCATGCAAAAGGTCTCTCATATTCTACTGAGCATGGTCATCCTATTTGTACAAATGTATCACTCTTGTATCTGAAACTAGAAATATGAAATATAACTCTGAGGGCCTTCTGCAGTTATGCAAAATGTCGGCCTTTAATGGTGGTCTGAAATCTTGATGGCTCCCATCAACCAGGACAACTGACTGTGGATGGCTCTGTTTGCTTGCAGGCCTTCCTGTGAGACAGGCTGGGAGGAACAAGGGCTTGGAGTCTTACAGTGACATATGATCACGTCACCTGAACTGGAATCCATCTTTAACCTGGTGCTTTTCCATTTAGAAGGAGGGGTGGGAATCCAGAAGGGGACAAAGGATTCCCGGCTTGTGCAAAAGCTATATAAGGGGGTGGAACAGAACAAAGGGAGCTGCAATCATGAGAAATCCCCTAGCTACCACCTGAGCTGGAACAAGGGCTGTACCAGGGTAAAGGATTGTGTCCAGACTAGGAAGGCGTCCAGTCTGTGAAAAAAGCTTATTGGAACATCTCTGAGGGTGAGATTTTACCTGTTTTTCTTACTGTATTAGGCTTAGACTTCCTGTATTATTTTATTTGGCTTGGTAACTTATTTTGTTCTGTCTGTTCTTACTTAGAAACACTTAAATCCTACTTTTTATTTCACTTTATTTACATCACTATTTATTTATTAATTAACCCAGAGTATGTATTAATATCTGGGGGAGAGGGGAGAAACAACTGTGCATCTCTATCAGTGTTAAAGAGGGCAAACAATTTATGAGTTTATGCTGTATAAGCTTTATATGGGGTAAAACGGATTTATTTGCAGTTTGGACCCCATTGGGAGTTGGGCATCTGAGTGCTGGAGACAGGATCACTTCTTAAGCGGTTTTCAGTGAAACCTGCAGCTTGTGGGGGGATGTGGTTCAGACTTGGATCTGAGTTTGTAGCAGGATAATGTGTCTGGCTCAAACTAGGCAAGGTACTGGAGCCTCAAGCTGCCAGGGAAAACGGGCTCAGAGGTAGTCAGCACATCAGGTGGCAGTTCCCAAGGGGGCTTCTGTGATTCAGCCCGTCACCGGCATGGAATTCTTTCCTGTTAATTTCCTTTCACAATCTCATGTGTTATCCTGCACCGTCCCACCTGCCTACAGACCTGCACTGACTGGATAGTAGCTACCTGCATTTCCCCTGACATTTTCAGTTTTCATTTGGGGATTATGACAGGGACGGATGATCTTGGCACCAAGAAAAGAACTTAAAATAAAGCACCAACTGTTCTGAATCAAGGCTTGGGAGCCAAGCTATAAAAGAAAAGATTTCAGCACTGGAAATTGCATAATGGTATTTACTTTGAAATTCTGACATCTCTTTTGACTCACATGAAATATGTACCTTGGCGTCTACCTGTTTCCTATATATTACTGGGAAGAGCTTGGTTTCATCCTGTGGTTTCACCCAGTTTAAAAAAGGAAAAAAACCCTATGAGACAATTATTTCTCCAGACTAACACCCACTTTTCTAAAAAATTAAGAGAACATGGTGGCTTCTGCTGGGAATTTTTTGGAAGCAATATTTGAGTATGCAGCAAGGTCTTTAATGTAAAATCATCATCCTGCATAAAGTAGTACTTAGATTTTTTTTAAAAGCCTTGGAGAACTAGGCCCCTTTGTAAAACCCTTGCTTAGAATGAGACAAAATTCTGGGGTTCAGGAGAAAACAGACACACTGACGTCAACCACTATCTAAAGACGCCATCAACAACAAATAAAATAAGTATTACCGTTTCCGCATGCAGACTGCCTAAGGGAAATTGAACAGATTTTTAAAGAAACATCCACACTTTAATATCAGCATCCCTTTACTTCTCAACAGCTTAGACCACTGAAACCAAAAGACTTTAAAACCAACTCCCCTTTTGCCATTCGCACCATACTTTTTACACTAGATTGCAGGGTATTTTTTGCACGAGGGAAGAGGGCTAAAGAGAACAATTCAGTCACTTTGTACCTAGAGTGTGTTCCTGAGAACAGGACTTTAACACGTTGCTGTTCAGTCACTGTGTTATTCGTGATTTGCAGTGCTTAGCCAGATGACCGTGCTGCTGAAGCTAACACCAGCTGAAATGGCCAGGAATACTCAACACAGAATCTTCCTTTTGAAATGCAATCTCTGAGTATTAATGTACAGTGTTCCTTCCGCATTTCTATTTGCATGTGTAGTATTTTGCTTTCCGTTTGCTGCAGTTTTATTAACTTCTTTCCATAAGAAGGGCCTTTTGGATCCTATGATCAATTAAAAAATATCCCAAGATCTATGTCGCCGCCTGACCTTGGTACATCTGTGGTGCATTTTCCATGCATTCAACACTTCTAAGCGTGAAAGCATCAGAACTGTGCAATAGCAACTTTGATCCTTAACATCTCAAAACCCCCATATTAAATTCAACCCAAGGAAAGGGTAAAGAAATTAATTGAGTTTCAGTAGGTGTTGGCACTTAACTCCCTTTGGCCTCTATGAAAATTCAAGCCTAAGACATTAATGCCATTGCTCGCTATTCTAGGATAGAAGCAGGGGATGATCAATCACAAACAAATTCTAACCACCACAAAAGCTGGTCTTTAGAACATTTATATTTAGAACTAGCAAAAATACCCGGCGTTGCTCGGGGTATTTGTAATTGGAAACTGGGATGTAAAAAGACTACCATGTTTTTTATTAATGCAAATTTTGTTCAGACGTCTCAGCGTTGCTCGGGTCCGTTGGAGGGGGGAGGGGGGGAAGAGAGCTGAGCAAGTGCGGGGTCCGTTGGAGGGGGGTATTATTACATCATAACTATGTCACAGAGAACAGCAGGTTTTAACCTGCTGCCCAGCTGATGTTAATGGGCTTTAAAGAATTTCACCCCTAGGGGGTGTAAGAGGTGAGATTTGAAATTTTTTTGATTCTTACCCTGATTAGGACCCTAAAGCCTATAACTGTATCAAATTTCAAGTCTCTAGCTCAAACGGTGTGGAAGGAGTAAGGGAACATACATACACGCACGCACGCATACACACACACATGCATACACCATTTGACTTTTAGATAGATAGATAGATAGATAGATAGATAGATAGATAGATAGATAGATAGATAGATAGATAGATAGATAGATAGATAGATACCAGCATGAGTGATGTGTAGGCTCCTTCATCCTCTAGAAATTACTGCAATAAAACTTTTACGTGGGGGTTTGATCAGGTCAAAAGAAGGGTATGTGAATGGTTAACCAGACATGGTTAAATCAGAGGCTCGTTGGAACTGACAGTGAAATTAATGGAAGAATAAAAATGCCAGCAGTTCCTTGGATGTCTTTCAGATTTTTGAGTCTTCAGAGGTTATTCTGCATGTCAAGGTTAATTTAACTTTAAAAATAAAAAAGTCACTCTGCCATGACAAAGCTGAACTTTCGATCCAAGTGGGGCCGGAAGACAACCCCGCCCGTCTCTCATCTTCCATCAAAAGCCTGGCAATATCACAATGCATTTAAACAGCCCGGTGCTGAGATGTGTCAGTCGACGGACGCTGGCACTGTCACGGGTCTACTCTATTGTTTCCCCTGGATTCTCTCCAATTCAGCTTTCTCACTCAACTTAGAAAAACATCTATCGTCTTCCATTCTTCAGGTGCACAATAATCTGACGTTTGAGTTTTGGATTGTCACTCTTATGCCTTTAGTAGAATAGATTCTTTTGTTAGAGGGTATAACTGGGTCACGTGGAATACGCCTGGTTTTTACTTTTGCAAGCTAGAGTATGCCTATTCTTTGGCATCCAGGGGGGTCCCAAAGGCACAGAGCAGGCTGGTTTACATCTGCATGGACAAGAACCTTTGGAGCATTCACCTGTGTATTGTATGCCCAGATAGAAGAGCCCCTTCTCCCCCAATACACTGCAACCCATAAGTTGGGGGACCAGCTATGGAGGCAGATCCACAAAGCTTTAAAACACTTCTTAAAATACACACTTTGAATATTCCTGCTGCATTAAAAGAATCAATTTCTAAGTTTAAAAAAAATCCCATAGCACATGCATGCCAATCATCCCTATTTAAGAGGAACAACTCTGGGAGATTATGGGGGGTGTATGTTCTACATGTATGCATGGCCACTTTGGTTGACAGCACCCATTTACTCTGGGAAACCAAAGGAGATAGTATTTGTTGCTTCCCTATAGTTTTTATTCAGTTCCCCTTTGATAATCAATTGAGCTATTTCCTGGGTATTCTGAGAACATACTCTTTCCTACAGATTTAGCCCCGCTATTCTAGAAGTAGAGATCCGTGACTTTACAGAGTCACTAAATCTAAGAAACTAACAATGGGAGAGCAGCTGGAACGGACATCGATCGATATGTCCACAGGTACACCATCCGCGTGGCAGGCCTTTAAGAAATGCCTACATGCTGCAGAAAATTGTGCTGATAATTCAGCAGGTGGCACACTTCCCTTTGAGTCAGCAGTGAACCAGTCAAGTACGGCATTAAGGAGGCACTGCGTTGTTGGAGGTGACACTTTCTGAAAGACACCAAACAGAGGTCGTGACCGCTTGACATCATAAAAACTTCCCACCTCGCTTTTTGAAAGAGCAGGGGATTTAACCAAATTGTCCTAGCCACATTCTGTTTAGTAATTACAGACTACCTCCCTAATTCCCTTACAAGTGACTATGCTGTTCATCATTCCCTGTCCTATAACAACCGTGTGTTCTCCAGGAAGCTGTTAAATAGCTATCAAACCTCACCAGTGAAATACAACCCGCTCTTGGGTAAGCAAGAGTGATCCCTGCCTACAATTTCTAAAAAGCTTGGGGATCCTTTGGCATAGAAAGTTCTCTACACAGAAAAGTTGAAACAGGTCCAACTGGGATGTTTGGATGTAAATCGGAACTTCCTCAAAGTTTGGGTGCATTCAGATGAAGAGCTTTGGTCCAGACATAGCTCTACGTTAAAGTATCCATTTTATTACATTAACAACATTTTTAAACTATGGCATCACATCTCAGTCCTTTGCTCCTTTAACAGGAAGTCAGAGTTGTGCAGCTGCACAAAGCCACCGAATGATCAGAAGGTTAAAAATATGGATTCAGTTAAGCTCACAATCCCAAGTAAGGGATTTCAATTGGCAAACAAGAAGCGCAAGTGCTGACTTTACAATGCACCCAAGAGAACCCGCTGCCAGCACCAAACTGTTAAATGTATGTGGGATGAGAGCTGAAGTCTCTTCGTTTAATTTGACCTAACGTCGTTAAAATCGAATTAAAGTGGTAGTGAAGACAGGGCCTTATTCTTATTTCAACTGAGGTTAACTGAGTTCTGTCTGCACAGTCAAACTCTGGCTAAAAGGGATACTCAGATTCAGAAAAGAATCCATACCAGTTAGAAAGACACCAATATTTTCTAGCCCCATTAAAAGGATACAGATCTAAGCGGAAGTGGATACCATTGCAATGAATACATCCAACTTGCAAAGAGAAAGGAAGGCCTCAAACTCCCGAGAAAGAGGAGGAAATTTTAGGAGAAAATGGACTATACACAGCGATACAAGTTTGACGCTTTGAATAGGGTAAACATGCTACTTGTGCATCTACTCACAAAACAGACACCATGACTACAATGGGTAACTCTCATACTTGTAGCAGAATAGGGCTTTCTAGCTGGAACAGTTTGAGAATATTAAAGTGGCACATCTGTAATTCCAGTACTAATCTAACAATGACCTCTTCCTTTTCCTGCTGTTGGCAAAGGTTATGGTTTGCTACACACACCACCCAGGTGCATTCTTGTGATCCATCACTGAATGAACTGGTGATCAAAATAGTGCATTGCACTCCATTATTCCTTCACTAAATATGCATGCCTCTTGGGAAGTCTTTTCTTTGGTGCTGCAACTGCAGAACTTGCAAGGGGGAGGAGTTGTTTGGTTGGTTTGGGGTGTTTTGCATGTCATTTTCAACCATACAAAGGAGCTACCGTTGCAAAGATATCACCAAGATATATTTTGCATTTCTATGGCACTTTTATATCACAGGGTCTCAAAATAGTGGATTAACAATCTCAGAGCCCCTCTGAAGCAGATGAGATAGAGGCAGATCTGTCCAAGTACAACTGGAATCTAACTATCTCTGGAATAGGAGGTAATCGTTTAACAGACTCCTTCATTCTAAAAGCTGCTGATAATTTGTATGAAATTTGGAAAAGTCATTTAACTTCTCTGCCTCACTTTAATCACTCTAACACAGGAGTAAAAATACTTCACCAGGGAGTTGCAAGGCTCAATCAAGTTGATAATTGTACAGCACTTTGAAGATTACCATGCTACCATATACCCTTTATTACCACCAGAGTTAATTACTCTAGTCTAGAATCCTTTCCTGAACTCTGATAAGACTGACTTTTCTTAATGCTTGTAATAGGAAGGAGAGCTCTTATGATATCCAACTTCCTTAGACCATAAGCTCCTGGGGATTGAAATGTGTTTTTCTATGGGTGATGTAGAGACAATCCTCAGCAGATTGTGGGTGCTACCATAATACAAATGCTACCTAATTTACAGTTAACAATCTGCTCTACTCAAAGAAAACTCAAGGGAGAAGTAAGGAACTGGGTCTGAGGACTGAAGTTCATACACTCAAAATGAAACCCAGGTAAGGAATATCTACCCAAACAGTGGAAGAAGCAGAGCTCCACATCCAGTAACTACCAGGTTGTGATGTAACCTACAGAAAATCATTTGGTTATTCTATTAAAGCCGAACCCAGAAAGGCACAAAGCCTTAGAGAAATACATAGCTTAGTTAAAAAAAAATTCTGCTAGATCAGCTGACCGGCTCCACATACTTAACATTCCTATACCGAGAGACAATAAAATAGAATCTCCAGGCCAAACACTGGTTACACAAATTGATATCCAGTTGACTTGGCAAACTACTGAAGAAAATTACTTGCAAGAAAAAGATCTGTTTCAAAAAGTTACGCACTCATTCCAGCATCACCATTTGCATCAGCCCTTGCTAAGATGTATTTTATCCCTTATCTTCATCTGCATAATTGCTGCAATCAAAGACACTACTTTACAGTAATAACTTTAATGGCAGATTTTTCCAGAGTATTCTTTTTAAGAGATACCCAGCAAGTTTGGTGCACCCTTTTGTAAGCAAGAACAAAGAAGCCTACGCTACATCTCATAGGAAATTACTGGTGTCAAAAGGGGCAATGGCTTTTTTTGGTTTTTGTTAGTTTAACTCTATGGAGGACCACACTGTCAATGCTGAATACGACATCCCAGGCCATAAATCTTACCCATTTAAGTGACAATCTAAATGACAGATCATCGACCACCTAGTTTTCAAAACGATTGCTGGTGTTTTCTACATGCTGGCTTTCACTGGGGGAGCTGGGGTCTTTCCAGTGTAATACAGGTACATGGCCTTATAAACCAGAGTACTTGTGCCTCTTCAAGTTTTCTTCTCCATTTATAGGTCAATAACAAAGGTTAAAAAGGTGCCTGAGAACATCCAACATACATGGCAATAATCCACAGGGCACTGGAATATTCTCAGTAGTGACTGAAGAGTTACTTGATCAATGTAGTGTCGAAAAGGGACCAAAAAATTTTTTAAACAGATTCAGAATATGTAAACGTAACAGGTGGATGAGATGAGCAGGCTAGGGTGGAGTGGGGGAAACAGGGCAACAGAATACATACAAAAGTGAAAGTTAATTACGCTCAATGCGGGACAGATAGAGGGAGATCAGCACCTCCCAAGCTCAGGAGACTAACACAGCAACTTTCTAAAACGCTAAAGCAAGGCTGAAGTTCTCTCCTGGTTTCTTTAGCTACCTAACTCTCTAATAACTGATAGTGGGGACTTCTCTAGCATCTTTCATCCATGGGGCATTTAAACACTTGACAGGTTTGAAGATGAGGCACAGAGACTAAGTGCCGTGTGACAGGTCAAACAGCAAGTTAGTGGCAGGCCTGTCCCCTTTTCACCAGACCATATGCAAACACACACACACACACACACACACACACACACCCCTTGCTGTAAAACTGCCCCCTCCCCTTCTACATTTTGTCAAAGCCATCGCTACATCAGCGCCATTCTCCTTGTTGAAATCTCCGAGGAGAGGACCCTATGCAGAACCGAACGCGGCTCAGAACCCACGGCTTGAACAATACTGCCCTCCACCATCTGGCTTCCAAATGGACCAACTTGCACAAACGCTCATCTCTGGCTGGAACCAGTGGAGAATTCTGGGAGCTCAGTCAACCCATTCGAGGCTCCCAGATAAGTCAGACCTGGGTAAAGGGAAGTTGCCCCTTATTGAGAGCATAATTAAATTAAAACAAAATGCTTTCGTGAACATGGGGGGAAGGAGGTAGGTTGGGGGGTGAATCAGACAAGCCGTAAATTAATCCAGAGGATATGAATACCATGCAAGCTGCAGTGTGAGGGTTAACGTGGGTCTGGAAACAGTTTAGAGAAAACCTGGTGTGGCTAGGGGCCAGCTTGAATCTAGTTGCTTTGGGCTAATCGTTTCCTTCAGGCAGGCTACTCTAGTGCACTAATAGGTTTTAATAAAAACTTCCAATTGGGCCAGTAAACCCCTCATTAAGCTGTTTTTAAAGCATGAATTTAAGAGCGGCGAGGGTAAGAGGTCATGAGGAGTATTTAATTCACAACGGCTGGCAAGAGGTGCTGTTGTGATTGAAAACACCAGAGTTCAAGTGTCCAGGGCCACATAAACATCCGACTCTGTCACTAGACCTGGTTAAGTGACAGTTTGAAAAATAGATTTAATAAGGCAGAGGGAAAAGTTTCCCACTCTTACACGAGAAATAGGAACACCGGATCACAATGCTAGCCAGGAGGAGGAATTATCAGCATCCAACCACCCCCACAAAAACAGAATCCTATCACCATATGGGTGTCCAAATAGGTATTCCCAGAGGTTTTGAAAATTCTTACGGAATGAAACTAGACTCTGCATATCTGTAAACAGAAAGCAAATTCCACAGAAATAATAATAAAAAAATATCTTGGCCTGTGCATTCTACTGCTTTTATCGACTCTCCACCATAATGCATTACCACAGCATGCCTCAGATAAGCTCTGGGTCAGTGTAAGCTACTGATGTAATAAGTGCTACTGAATGCTACTATAATTCTTATGTGTTCTTACCCCATAGACTGAACTCTTTGGTGCATCGTCCCACTCAACCACTCTTGGTTTGAACACAGCATCCCAAATATATTTTTTTAATCAGAGTCGCGCCCAAACCAGAGCAATCGCCTAGCTTTGGGCAAGCTGGGATCCAGATGCAAATATCCCAGCTCAGGACCGCCTCCAGTTTTAATGAAAATATCTTACATCTGTACTGCATTTCAGTTTAGGCTTTGGAATGAATCTGATCTGGCTTCTCCTTAGCCCCTACAACTTAATCACATTTTTCTTCCATGCCCACAACAATACTAACTGATATTGGAGGACAAATAACTGCTCTTTTATGCAGATAGGTTTCCTTGGCACAGAATACTCCTCTCTTCTCCAGAAACACTCCCAAAGGAAATGTGCCTCAATCCAGCACAGCACGATCCAAAACACTAACCATACACTTTAACATTTCATTTTATGTCAATGCAAATCTAAAATTCAAGATCCCTAAAGACCTTTTAAAAAGAAAATCCTCCTCTCAGAACAATTTGCATTGAAGTGAAGCGCAAGTGAGGATTTTACAAGTAATGGAGAATTATGGCTCTCAACTTTTTATTCCTCCTCCTTTAATCAAACATTTCATCTGAAACTATGAAATAAGAAGTCAGCTGAGATACAGCATAACATTAGGAGCAGACATAGTTATTAATTTGCAATTCTGTGTTTACAGCTAATGTATGAAGAAATATAAATTGAAAAGTAAATACAATGACATTCTAATTGTCTTCTTTCCCCAGCAGAATTCACTGATGTTCTCCACAAGACTGGAAATTCGTACTTTTATAATATACATTCAACTTCACCTATACAAGTCACTTGCAAGGACTGTAGAAAGTAGATTCTGAACTCTCCCCCGGGAACCATTTATTTTGGCTTTAAATATGAACCCTTTCTGCATCAAGAATCAAATTAGATAAATTGTTTCCTCACTCCCTCGATTTCAGAGTCAGGTTGATAACTGCACACAATTCTCTGGAAGACAAATAGATGCTTTTTTGCCTTCGACAGCTCCCAGTGTTCCTTGTAGAAAAGCAAAAACGCTACTCCAAAAGGTGTCTGATTACAATGGCATCTTCCTGGAACACATCTGGATCTGTACTCTATAAGAGAGCCACAGACGCCCAATACAAATCCATAGGATTCTTCCAACCTTTCTGCATTAGTGCTGGTCTTTTCCGACTCCACCGACATCTCATTCTACTAGCATTTCCTCAACAATAAGTGACATTATACCATATGCTAGGCTATCAAATTACTGTTTGGATTTCCTGGGTACTAGTTAATTCGCTAGTATGGCAAGACAAATGAAAGAAATCCTACACAGAGCCTATGTTTCAGTGCAGCATCTCTTTCCATATGTCACTATAGAGCAGAGATAAGGTGAAAACACCATGAAAAAAATCACTGTGCTAACCCATTGAAATCAGGCTCCAAATGAAAAACAAAATGTATGGGATTATTTTAGGAGACTCATAATGGGATTTGAAGCCATTGGAATCAAAGAAATGTAGGACTGGAAGGGACCTTGGTAAGTCATCTAGTCCAGTCCCCTTCACTGAGGCAGGACTAATTATTATCTACACCATCCATGACAAGTGTTTGTGTAACCTGTTCCTAAAAACCGTCAATAATGGAGATTCCACAACCTCCCGAAGTAATTTGTTCCAGTGCTTAACTACCCTTACAGTGAAAGCAAGTTCTTCCTAATGTCTAACCTAAATCTGCCTTGATGCAATTTACGGTTATTACTTCTAGCTCTGTCCTCAATGGTTAAGGAGAACAATTTACCACTCTCTTCATTAGGACAACTTTTTACATACTTGAAGAATGTTATATCTCCACTCAGTCTTCTCGTCTGCAGACTAAACAAACCTGATTTTTTTCAATCTTTCCTCATATGTCATGTTTACTAGACTTTTCATCCTTTGTGCTGCTCTCCTCTGGACTTTCTCCAATTCATCCAAAAACCCTTCTGCCTGAACAGGGACCCCTTCCGATAATCTGTTTTTATTCAGAATGGATCCGCAATGACAGAAAATTATACCTACCCCAGGGCTGGTCAGTGGTCTATGAAATTAACTTGATGGTTTCTGGCTCATTCCAAACTACCAGGAGAGAGTCCCCTTATAAAAACACCAGTCCTGCCGCCACCGCTTAGACCTGTAACTGGCTGCTGAGAATCTTCCCTTGATCTACTAGGGGGTGTCGAAATCCTGCATAAAGCTGGTGAGTCTTTTCCGCTGACTGCGGCAGGTGGAGGCCCCCTTAGGATATTAAAGAGGTGGAAATGGCCCTCTGAGGTGCTAGAACGAAGACGTCATGAAGGGGAACCCAAAGGACAGTCGAGCTCCAGGAGGAAGCTCAAACTGGGATTTCACTTGAGGAGCTGCTGCAAAAGCCCAGCCCTCAAGGAACTGAGCATCTGGACACTCACGGAGCATGTGAGCTCCACCGAGAACAGGATAGTGACTCCAGTTCACAAGAGCTTTCTTAATAGTCTCAGCTGAGAATCAAGAGAGGATTAACCTATCCAGAAAGTGGTTCCATCAGGTTATAGTTGAAGCACCTTAACCAGATAGAGGTGGAGAACCTTTTACTGCCAATGCTGTCCCTGCCTGGAGGATAAACAAAGGACTTCAGGTTCCAGGAGTATCCGTCTGGCCCCTTTCACCACCACCAACTCGCTAGAAAATGACATTTTAAAACTGAAGTCATCCTTTCTGAATAATAATAAAAATAAAAAAGGCAGGAGGATTACGACAACCCCACTAACTTCAAAACAGGTCCCAGGCTGCAGCAGCGATCGGGCTTGCACTGCAACCTACTCCTTTCACCTTTTAAAGGTAAGTAGCAAAAGGCAAGCCTGTGCTGTGAGAAAGCAGCAGCACGTCTGTTTCACAGTTCACTGCCTGAAGTGAGGTGTGTTTTTAATAACTGTTACCTGACAGCAGTAAAGAGAGCAAAGAGCAAAACCTGTGGCAATACCAGTTGATCCCATTTGGTCTAACAGCTTGTTGTTATTTCCAACTATTGCCAGACTCTGGAGTTCTTTAAAATTCAGGGGGACAGCCTGTCGTTTTCAAGGAGGCTACCCAAATCCATCCTAAGATGTCTCAAAAAAAAGCACACTTCCTGCAGGGGAGCAGCAACCGTCAGCGTTTCCAAAGATCACGCCGGAAATTTTTCAGATAATTCTTTGAAGTAGATGCTACCAAAGTGAGGAACAGCTTTCAAAGCTCAGCAATATTGAATGCATTTCTACAGCAAAAGAAATGGATCACCATGTTGTTGTTTCAGCTAAATTATAACAAAAATATTGTGGTTTTCCTGTGCTCCCACAAAAGTCGCTTACCATTTCCATCTCATTCATCTTCTTCAGAAATAGCATTTTATCCAAAAATGAAAAGCGAGATCCTACTGCGTACAAAGGACCTGATTAATCAGAGCAGGGTGTTTGTCCATTCAGGAGATAATGCAGTCACAGTCAAGGTTTTTGGAAAAGTTTCCTCTAGAACCAAAAAGGATACTGGGAAAAATATAAAAGATGGACAATCGCACTTAAACTATCTTGGGTGTCCTCAATAACTTTATGGAAGTACAGTACTGTAATCAGGTGTTTAAAAAATCCTAAATAATAAAAACTAGGTTTTGCCCTAAAAATCCAAACCAGACCTGGAAAGGTTACCTAAAAGCAAGCACATAAATCTCTCCAGCAAGTAGATAATAGACTTGAAAAATAATATTTCTTCTCAGTTCTCCAGCTCTTCATAACACAAAGCAGCATGCCCGATGATCCCTGCATATACCCTGTAGGCTGTTTCTAGTTCTATCTAGTTGCGTTTTCCATTCCCTCTTCAACAAAAATAATTAAGGTAAAGGAGGACTCAATCCATTCAAAGGTAAAAAAAAGTTCTCTTCCTGTCAGTTATGAGACAGTCAATAATACATATATAAAAAGAATGGCCTTTGCACGAAATTGTATAGATTTTTTACATTCTAGCTGTATGGTGTCAGTATTAAAGAGGATTTTATTGGTCAGTGCCAGTCCTGGAACAGGACTTCGCTATTTATCTAAGAGCTGGTAAAGCACAGCAGCAGGGCAGGATACTTAGCACTTCTACAGAAAGGTGTCTGTTCTAAGCAATGTATGGACATTCATTCCCCTGACCTCTGTGAGGTATTATCTGCATTTCACACCAATGGGAAAATATTGAAATTGCTTCCCTGAATTCATACAAGCCACTGGCAGCGCTGGGTTTCCAGATTCCCAATCCCACATTCATTCCTCCAGCCTGTGCTCTTACTCTCAGTCTCAGACCTGGTTTAATTTTTGGCATTGTCACGATTAAAAAATGAGCTCATGCCAAATGTGGTCATGTGACATGTCCAGGAGAAATTGCAGTTAGACCAACCTACATGCTTTCTTTATCTAGTACAGGATCTCTCACCAAGTCAATTTCAACATAGACAGAGCAGTTTCCTTTTGCTTAAGGTGTGTTTGGAATATACAGAAGATTTTTTACGTTTGATGGAGGACTGAACAGTGCAGAGCTATAATATTCGTGTGAGTGTGAGTGTGAGTGTGAGTGTGAGTGTGAGTGTGAGTGTGAGAGAGAGAGAGAGAGAGAGAGAGAGAGAGAGAATAATTTAAAAGCTACCTACCCACAAAATGCATCAATAAATAATTACTGCAGATTTTTTTCTGATTTACATTCACTTACCAAAGGAATACCTGCAAAATAAAATGAAAAAAAAAATTACAATCTGGGCTAATCATTCTTATTGACCTTTGTCTCAAATTACTTTCATCTCACATGGATTCTGATTTTAAAATGTCTATGGCAACATGTCTGTATTAATATAAACATTAAATACATAATGTAACAAATGCACTAATGGTGAATTTCTACTCACGGGGATTAGGGATGTGCAAGGTGTATACATATTGAATGACAGCCCAATCAGTTTATTTATTTAGATTTAAAATAACTAAGATGTCTGGCCAAGGCACTACATGCCGTAAAATAATCATACAAATATATACCATTAAATTAAACCTCGGCAGCTCCGATATCAGGTCTATTAAAATTCGGCTAGCCAGCCACCTACCCTCCATCATCTAGGAAACACACCCTCAACCTTCTCCGGAGACCCTCTCAAACAGGTGTCCTTTGCAGCATGCCTGGAAAGTCCCCAAATTTGGTCTATTTCGGATCAGGCAGGGGGAAGACAAATTCTAGAGTCTCAGGGTACATCTACACTACCTGCCGGATCTGTGGGTAGTGATTGAGCTATGGGGGATCGATTTATCGTGTCTACACTAGACACGATAAATCAATCTCCGAGCGCTCTCCCTGTCGTCTCCGGAACTCCACCACCACGGGAGGCGGAAGCAGAGTCGACGGGGGATCTAAGATGCATCTAAGATCTAAGATACATCGACTTCAGCTACGCATATCTTAGGTTGACTCCTCCCCTCAGTGTAGACCTGGTCTCAGTGCACTCAGAGGGTACACTGCCAGCTGCCTTCTGTTTTATAACAAGGGGAATGAAGCTGGAGCGTCCATACTGACTGTAATAGGGTGACCAGATGTCCCGATTTTATAGGGACAGTCCCGATTTTTGGGTTTTTCCTTATATTGGCTCCTATTACCCCCCACGCCCTGTCCCGATTTTTCACACTTGGTGTCTGGTCACCCTAGACTGTAACAGGAGGAGAATCAGTTCCAAGCCACTTAGGGCTAGTGATTTTGTATTTTAAAAGAGAAGGTGGAATGACTATAGGACAGGAAGCCAGGGATGTCTGAATTCTAGTTACAACTCCCATGCCAATTTCCTCTATGACCTTCAGTGAGGTCACTCCATGCCTCAACTTCACCGTATGTAGAATAGCAATGAAAATGTATTAGTAAACATGACAGATAAGTAAGACACACATATAAAAGCACTGTCCAGATAAATATTTTTATTCACTGAAACAATGTGGAGTCTTGCTAAAGAGTGGGGGACATCTCTGTCCTGTCAAATCTAATTGATCAAGGCTGTCAGTTCTCCAGAATGAACCAAGACGACATTTATTGTTATTCTGTCTGGTTTGAATGGAGGAACAAGCCACGGACAGGAACGAATGGCGACACTGTACTGCTCCCCACGTCTTCAAAAATGCTCTGGGATGAAAGAAGACATTTGTGCTATTCCACTGCCTATCAGATCCCATTATGCAAGGTGTATAATAACAGGATGCAAGGTGTATTATATACAAGGTGTATATGCAAGGTGTATTATATACAAGGTGTATATGCAAGGTATATTATAACAGGATGTGCTAGGGAATATTTACTAGCACATTGCAAAGCATGGTAAAACAGAAAACCAAAGTACAATTGATAAAATGAACCTGCAAGGACGCATTAGCTTTTTTTAAGGGACTCTCCTAAGCAATCCACAGTGAGCAGCATCCTAGTCATAAATGCAGGTCAGTGAGGTTGTACTCTGTGGTTAGTCATTGATATTGTTTCCAAAACATCCAAAGCACTTTTCAGACAAAGGTGCAGCCAAGCTCCATTGACAAGATTACAAACTTTACTAAGCAACCATTGTTAGAGACAAAAGGATATTGCTATGGTGCTGAAAAGCCAATGTTCACTTTCACAGGTGGATTATATACTCACGTCTTTGATATATTTTTTTTAAACAAACTACAGGAGTTCATCCAATATGCCTGCCACTATTGGATGCATGATTTGAATGTTGCTGATTACAGCCAATTGGAAACCGGAGTTTCCATTCTGCAGGAAATTGCAACATTTTGAAATCTGTACTCAACTCAAATCAGGACAAAAGCCAACATTAAGTAAGTTTCCTGTGGAATGAAAATTCCCAACTAATTTCAATTTGGAACCATTAAAACATTTTGTTGCGATAACATAAACACACTTGCTTTTGATTCATTATTGAGTTTTATTTGGCAATACGTTAAAATGAATATTGACTGTCAAAGTCAAAATGAAACATTTTGACATTACCAAAACAAAAAAAAGCTGAAACACTTCAATCATTCATTTCAACTTTTTCCTCCATCAAAAATTTCCTCAAAAATCAACACATTCCCATGAAACATTTTTATTTCAATGAAACTATTTTCTGAGAGAAAAAAATGCTTTGACGGCACTAGTTTGAGCAGCACTTACATGAGTCTTCCTCCTGGTACGGGGAGACATGCCCAGCTGCAGTGTATATATACCCAACTGGAGGAGAAATGTGGGTAAACGTTTGTGGGATCATAGTCTATACTCAGTCCCGCTTTCAGGCTCAGGCCCCAAAACATGCTTTCTTCTGCGCTTTACAATCCCCTATAGGTAAAATTAACACTGATGCATACTGTACCACATGCCACATTTTTAAAGACAAAACAATACAAAATTTTTTAGTGTGCTATTGGAGCGCATCTTGCTGTGATGTGCACATATTCCCCCCCCCCACACACACACACACAACAGTTATAAAATCAATCAACCCAGTATTTTATTGCATATTTAAACAACAATTTCACACGGGGCTACTGTTGCATAGAAGCCATTATTTTCAAAAGTGCAATAAGTTTTAACATTCTTAATAAAAGTGGCGCTTTATAAAAGATATCTGTCATTAAGGGCACCTCCACTTCACTGCTCTCCACCACAGTTGTGGTGCAGTTAAATATAAACTTGTACGAATTATTCTTTTTTCCTTGGCAGACGTAAAGAACCCCCCCGAGGCCCATTCCAAAAAACACACAATCAGGAATTAATAAAAAATTGTATTCTTTTCAACCACATTAAGTTTTCTGACGTGTGTCTGTTGCTGATTACATCAATCTAGGCTTCATAACTTGTCATGCGATGACAAGCAAACACTTGTGAATTTATTTCTCTGAAGAAGCTCGTGGTACAAATGCCAAGGAAACCAAACCGAACGGCTCACTATGAGAACATAAACACAGCAGGGTCTCTGATGGAGATTTTCAAGGCACAAATGACAGGAAGGTGCCTAACGCCCATTGACTCTGAATAAGAGTTAGGGGCTTAGCCCATTTATGCTTTTGAAAAATACTCCTCCTTACCAACACACAGTAAATAGGACTATTTTTAAATTGTGCTCTCTCTCCCCATAGTCTCCCTTAGAATTTGGCAGAAACGTTTGATAAAAACAGATTACAGAAAGAGAGAGTTAAGTAAAAGTGTGGGTTTGGTTTTGCAAATTGCAACAGTGAATCACTCTGGGATTGTCAGAACTGGGAATTTCACAAACAATATACTATTTTCAGTTCATGGTGGATGGATTACATAAATCACATTATATTTCTGTTCCCGAACTGGATGAATTATGTCATTAGCCAGCACAATGTGAATTACGTATTTAAATACAAAATGGTAAACTGTGACTTTTACAATTAAATATACAATCCAAATTCACTTTTAAGCAAATATTTGAGCTAAAATTGTGCTAATTAAGTTTCAGTGCTGCAATATTCATGGAATGCAAAAATGAAAGGGTGGTGAACATGTTTTTAATTAAATTTGCTTCAGATGAAAACATTCATAAAAAGAACACATTCCACTAGTTATACATATGTTGTTGCTAGAATTTAGTGAACTTGGAAATGTAACATTTTCCATATAAAACAAATTATTTGGATAGCTAATTGGAAATTGCTTAGTCTTTCAACTATTTTTTTTTTTTTTTGGTTTAAATATATAAACCTGACTAACCTACAGCAATATTAAGACCTCTCCAGTGATGGTGACTTTCAGTAATGGAGGCACTGGTTAATATTCATAGAAGGAAGTGTAGTTTCAGGAACGGGTTTGAGGTTCCCAAAGCATTTTATTGGAAATGAATGATTATGCAGCAAACGTCACCTGTCTCCACTCTGTAAAGGTACTCCGCTTCTATGTGGTATCCCTCAGTCATTACCATTTGCTGCTATTAGCATCAGACCGCTCACCCTCTAATTAGAAGGCGAGGCAATCTGGAAACAAAGATTTGCAAGCTCAGCCAAAATGTGTAATCTCATCCAAAAAAAAATCCTATCACTTTACGATGTATTTTTCATAAACCCATGTTGATTTTCATTACATTACCCTCCTCTGGTTCTTTATTGATCCAGTCCTGTATCAGCTGCTCCGTCATCTTGCCAGAGATCGATTTCAGGCTGACAGACCCATAATTACCCTAATCATCCTATTTACCCTTTTTTACATGTGTTTTCTTCCAGTCTTCTGGCACCACCTCGGTTCTCCAAGACTTACTGAAAGTAACAATTAATGGTCCAGTGATCTCCCCAGCCAGCTCTTTTAAAACTCTTGGATTCAAGAGGCCTGGACCTGCTGATTTAAAAATGTCTAACTTTAGTAGCTTCTGTTTAACATCCTCCAGAGATACTAGTGGAACGGAAAAAGTGTTATCCCACAACGAATGGGGTTTTCAGAGCTCTCTGCATCCAGGGTGAGAAGCAGGACCATCCCTGAAATATGGTCATCCAAAACAAGGTATATTATATGTCCTCCACCTTCTCCTGGGCACAAAGCCACGCAGAAGACTTCTGGAACACCGATATGAAGAATCCGGTGAATCTGCGTATCGATGGCCATCTGGCCACCTATCAGTTCTCAATAAAATGAGACACGACTTCTCTGCTCCTAAGGACTTGACTTCAATGCTTAAAAGGAGGAAGAATATTTCCTGAATTTAATTTTGAGAATGGGTGGAGTTGGGTCTGATTTTAAAACGACCACACAGGGTCTCCGCAGAGAAATCGCCCATCGTCCAAAAAGGGCCTGATTGGAGAGGGCAGCTATTGAGAGGTCTATTTGAACGACGAATCCTCTTGGGGAGGTTCGATGTGGCCCTGCTTCAGAGGTGGAAGTGAACTCAGGTACAGAGATTCCTCCGGAGGCATTGCCAGTGGCAAGTCCTTGTCTCCCTTCCCCCACGTGGGCCCCGTCTGGGGGTCTCAAAGAAGGAGCTGGCCTGGGGCTCATGGGTGGATGCCTCAGAAGACCCAGAGTTACTGAAAGAGCTCCACACAGACCAGGTGAGCCTTTGTTTCTCCTAAGGGGCACAGGCTAGATACAAGTAGGGATCCCCCGGGAGGTCTGTTACATAGTTGGCAGCAGGGAGAGAGAGCTGGGCTTTGAGGCCCCTACCCACACAGCTGGGCATCAGCAGTGTCTGTGCTGTGTCCAGTGCCCTCTGTCCATAGCCCAAGCAGCAGAGGAGAGGGGGCTGCTTCCCATGGTGCCGGTTTCTCCATCCTGTCCGGCTACTTTCCTGCCCAGTGGGAGAGGCTAAGGAAACACCATGCAAACTGGGCTGGAGAAGAGGAGGGGCACCAAACTCTGCCTGCCAAGCCTGCCAGGCTCCCCATCGAAACACTCCCTCAGACCCTCTCTTTTTGCCTCTGACCATGGCAGGGCAGCAGCTGCTGCAAATGCCTCCAAGGGGGAAGGCAAACACAGCCCTGGGACCCATCTGGGAATTAGAGCAGAAACCTTCGCCAGAGCTTTGAAATAAAGGCTGGATTTTCCTTCCGAAAAGTGTGGCAGCAGGGAAGCCCGGCTGGTCTACCTGTCGCTAGTGAGACAGCTAAAACTGCAGGCTACATCCGGGGACAGTGTGTTCCCCACTTACAGTGACGGACAGACAGTTCTGGCTACAAGCAGGCTGAAGTACCCATTGCAATGGATCAGTGAACTGTAGCATGATGAATACTGTGTATCATAAGTTCACTATTAGCTTGAGCTCCCCGCATTGTATCAATCTGTCTGTCTCTTCTCAAACTTAGACCATCAGCTCTTTGAGGCAGGGATTCACTTTTCACTGCATGTACAGCACCAAGCACAGTGGGGCACCGATCCCATAGTGAGGTCCTTAGGCATTGTAATAATTAAAGTAACCTCAAGTTACACACTTGGAAGCCACAAAAGCCGACAATCCATCAAAGCGATACAACAGAACCAGTTCTTCATTAATTTAGGATGCATCATTAAGTCAAAAGCATGGAGTAAGTAACATCTTTGAGAGCTGGTTTCGGTTGCTGCCAAGCCTTAGTATTCCACAGCGGTCGTGGGGGGGAGAGGAAATAAGCTAGAATGGTAATAAGTGAAACCACTTGTCTTGGTTTCTGGATTCATTTTCTTGTGGTCACAGATCTCTAAAAGCTGGGATGCTGAGCTCTGTAATCACAACATCCACATTTAAACGGAGAGCTGTATTTTAGAAAGCGAGCTTGAAAATTAAAGTTTGTTTCTCTCTTTCTCATGGTGGTGGAAAAGTTACTGACACAGAAGAGGTAAAAGGGATTGGAAAGAAGAGGGACTCCACAAAGCCTTCTGGCAAACTGAGAAGTGCCACCTAATGGAGCGATGCTGGCTATTTAAACAATTATAGGAAACTGCTAAAGGATAGAGCATTTTCACAAATTTCTCTACAGGGTGTAACAATGATCAGTTCCCATCGTCGCTTAAAGGGGCAACGTACCATTTTATTGTCCCCTTGCAAAGCAGGCTACAGGGCTTGGTTAAAAGTCAACCGAAAATTGAATGACCTAACTGAAAGCTGGTTTAAGCCAAGGCTTCTGTCTATGCTCATTTCCAAAGCTAAAAGTTGTTACGGGACCTGGCTCAGACAGCTGCAGAAGTAGCCAAATTCAAATGAAGTCAGCTTTGGTTAGACTGTTCCAGGGCCAAAACCAGTCACTGAAACGGCAGCCCGTGGACTCCTGCTTGAAGCTGCTCCTGAACTTGGACTATGAATCAAAAGCACAAAACGTGACACCGGCGGAGGAAGCAAAGAGGGAGAATGAAAGGAAGTATTGCCAACTTTTCCCCACTCTGGATTGGATCTGGCTCCCGCTGATATCAATAGGAGCCTTGCCACTGACTTCAATGGGAACTGGATTGGGCTGCCCTACTTTTATGGAAATCACCGTGCTTATTGAGAGAACAACGCGAAGTGCAAAACCGTGCACAGCAAGTGAAAACAGATCGATATGGTGGGGAAAAAACCAAAAAGGGGGCCAGTTTAAATAAGATGAAGCCCTAGAAAAAGAGTCAATTCTATTAGAGTATTTCTGGGTGTATCTGTTCACATGCACACACACATGGCCAGGGAAGACAGATGACAGAAACATTGGAGTTCAGCTTTCACATAGAAAACAGTAGTCGGAAAGTTTCAGACATCACCTGTTGAAACCCTGCTTGGCAGACGTATTCTGCCTGCCTGGCTGTCAGTTCCTTGTTTTATTCTTAAATAAAATCTTCCTTGAACCGCCAGGATGTAGGTAAAGTCATCTAGAATTTCACAGAACAACCTCCCTATGGTTTTGTGTTTAAACAATCCTATAGATGGAATACAATTCCCTGGTAAATATGAGCCTATAAAACAGCTATCATTTTCTACCACGTTCTGCAGGTTTTATAGTAGTTTCTATAAGACTTCTAAAAGTTTCTTTTGGTTTCTTCCATGTACAAGTTCAAAAAGACTCCTTATTCTGAAAGTAGTATATGTTTCCATATACCTTCTGCTATTGATTACGGGGGCCTGTCCCAGGGGCCCTTACTCTACTCATTCTCAGAGAAAGAACTTCCGTTTATTCAAACATTTCTGGAGTGCTCATCAAATACCATGTCCTGACCCTGTAAATATTTACTCTTACAAGTAGTGCCAGGCTAGCTAATGAGCTTACTCTCCATAGCAAGAGTTTCCAGAATCAGGCCCTTAAAGAAATTAGCGAATACAAAGATTCTGCGTCCCTAACCCCTGATTGCTTTTAATCTGTACCAGTCAGAGCATTAACCTTCTTTCCAACCACAAGCCATCAGGCAGCTCCAAAAAGAGATTAGTTAAGCAAGATGAACATATGCCAGGCTGCACTGTCTGCGTGAAGGTATTTGGCAAGTTACAACTTTTTTAAAGTATTCATTAAAAACGTTATTTGTTCTTTTCTTAAGTCATTCAGCTGTGGCTTCCATTCCCAAACCAACATACTGGATACAGCTGAAAGTCAGATGTGGCACATAATACAAAATTAAAAATATTCATCTAGTAGTACCATAGCGCTCTGACAGAGACACAAGAGACTGCAAAACCTTCCCATTGACAATGCAATCTTCTGATAAGTGTCTTGGACTGAGAAAGACATTGTGTATTTCCACGTGTGGATAGAATTTAGAACACTGTAGATGCTACAAAAATCTATATAACAAAAGCCACTCCTTCCCTGTGTGACCCTCCTAGCACCACCACTCCCTTTTGTTGATGATCTATTCGTTCTTTTCACCAGATTAAATTTAAAATAAAAGAGGTGCCAAAAATAGCACTTTTCACTGACATGGGCCTTTGAGATCAGTGCATCAAGTTACATAAAGATATTTATTTTCCTGTGCTTTTTACGAAGCTACGCAATTTTACGCAATTTTATGCAATTGCAATTTTACGCAATTTTACGCAATTGCAATTTTATGCAATTTTATGCAATTTTACGCAATTTTACGAAGCTACGCACATCACCAACTTCCAATGTGTTTTCTTAATATTACAGAGACAACTTGCATTGGTCTAGTAAAAGATATTACCTCTCCCACCTTGTCTCTAATATTCTGGGACATCACCACTTCTTAATATTAGACAGCCAATAGATTTGGCATTTAGGTAAGAAGTGCTAACGATTAACACAGCAGGATGAAATGGCTATATGTTCAAATTTTCAAACAGGTAACTGGAGAAGTTTACCTGTAAACATATGCAGTCACATATGCAGCAGCATCATGTACTGGGAGGACCAACTGCACCAAAGCAACTGCAATGCTCAGTATCTGACGCAATCATACCAGTATTGGAACATCTGGAGAAGTTTTATGTAGGGACACAAAGTATTTTTACAGGCATTCCAGGTATCTAAAACAGTCCCCGGAAATGCCAGAGTTTTCTAGCATAGATATTGGCATAGTACCTTATATAAAGATAAGTGCTACACAATATAAGCTAGCCAGAGCACTTACTAACTGATGATTTTTTAAACAGATTTTTGCTTACTTTTACTCCAACACAATCTTTAAAACATAAAAACATAAGAATGGCCATACTGAGTCAGATCAAAGGTCCATCTATAGCCCAGTATCCTGTTTTCCGACAGCAGCCAATGCCAGGTGCCCCAGAGGAAATGAACAGAACAGGTAATCATCATGTGATCCATCCCCTATCGCCCATTACCAGCTTCTGGCAAACAGAGGCTAGTGACACCATCCCTGTCCATCCTGGGCTAATAGCCATTAATGAATCTATCCTCCATGAATTTATCTAGTTCTTTTTTGAACCCTGCTATAGTCTTGGCCTTCACAACCTCCTCTGGCAAAGAGTTCCACAGGTTGACTGTGCATTGTGTGAAAAAATACTTCCCTTTGTTTGTTTTAAATCTGTCGCCTACTAATTTCATTTGGTGACCCATAGATAATTTTAATTTAAGTAAAGCCTAAACTATCTATTTTACCAACAATACTATAAATCAAAGGAAGAGAAGAATTTCGTTTAAGACATTTTTAGATTAAAAAAATGCAGGCTCACACAATCATTGATGTTTTTATACAGTATTAATCCTTCAGCCCTCTGAAATGGACACTAATCACTCTAAAACCAAAGGTCCTAGCAGACTTCTTATAATTCCCAGGAGTATGATACAATAGCATGAGAAGCACTGACACAAGTTTTTCTTTAATATTTGTATTTAAATAGACAAATTGAATTTGTTATGGATCTGATAATAGGTGTATTGACGCTAGCATCTTGTGCATGGCAATAGCCAAGGACTAAATCTAACAGAAGGCCAAGAAAAAGCAACAAGGCACCTTGATAACTGTACAAAAAAGGGAGGCCGGTAATTTTTCTTTGATCCCTGCGACCAACAGTTTTCACCATACAGCATGACATTTGAGAATTCTTCTCCTACCAACAAAAGCTCTTTCAGTCCTAAGGTAATCTGGTCCAACTTCATAAACTAGCTCACAAAACAGACGAATTTGCCCCATTAGTAAATGTCACTTCTACCCGATTCTACCATCATAGAATAATCAGGTGTTTTCGAAGGATCGCAAGGGTGCAGGGTAGGTTCCTAACCCTCTAGGAACATTTGAAAATCACAACCTACATTTTTTTAAAATAGCTAATTGCCTCGTCTTCTTATTCTATTAAATGTTATTTACTGATTCCTCCCCCATCCTTCTTTGTTTTGTTTCGAGACACTCTCTTTACTTGGAAATCCCCAACACGTAAATATCTAAAATTCAAAGGCATCTCTGGGATTATCTTTTATTTGTACAGCACCAATCAGGATCGGAGTTCCCATTGTGCTGTGCAACCATATAAATAACCAATACTCCCGTTTTAAAGGGCGGTTGATTGTACCAAAACGACAGGAGTGGGGAGGGGAAAACTTGACGTTTCGGGAAAAAATATTAAAATGATTCACGACTACATCAGCCATCGTTACATTTTTATCTTTCAAATGCAGACATGTTTTTCATTAGCGTCATTAGCTCCCAATTGTATTGCAAAGCAATAGCATCACATGGTAATAATCTTTGTTTCATTAGTATGTCATATCAACTGCTCACAACCTGCTTTGAAACTGATACTCTCGCTCTTTTCTGTATGAGTAGGAAGTGCCAAAACCAGCTTCCTCTACAGGAAGGATGACCCCCTGAGATCCTTTCGGTTTAAGTTTCTAGAGATAATCCTCTCTTTTTTTTAGGGGAGAGGAGAAAGGGGAATGTCAAGCAGCAAACCTTAATAACAAAGAAATTCCTGAGGTTTATTGCCAAAGCAAAGAGCAGATAAAAGAATAAGATTCAACTTTGGTCGCTGTTGTTGTTGGGATACTTTTGAGCGCTAGAAAAACAGACAGAGCCAAGCTGTAATAAAGCTTACTTTAAAAAAAAAATGTAAAGCCCCTAACAAGATTCAAACAATTTCAAATACAGTTGTCAAAAAAACATGTCGCTTTTCATTAAATTTTAAATTCAGCAATATCTCTGGGCAAAAACACTTTGTAAACGCACACACAAAAGTTACACACCATCTTAATCATCTGCATTTCTGGAGTATCTTTTATGAGGGCCTAAAAGTGCTTTACTAATATGAAGCTGCCCAGTGCTCCTGTGAGACAGGTAACCATTCTTACCTCCACTTGGCAGAAGGGTAAACTGAGGCACTAATGGATGAAATGGTTTGTCCAAGGACAAAACAAATCAGTGGACAAATACACATCTCTCACCTCTGCAGTGAAAGTATAAAAGATGGTCAGTGCATAAGAGTCAGGATTCTATTCCCACTTCTACCACCGATTTCCTACATGGCTCATGAACTCTCAGGACCTGTCTACACGGGGGACACTCAGGAAAGGGTTAAGCACCAGTCAACGAAGGCCACTTCACTTCTGAATGAGTGTCCACACTTGGGATTAATGCACTTTGACTTCACATCTTTAATTAGTGTACCGACTTTCTGAGCGGCACCATGATGATCTGCCCAAAGTGCCTCGGGCTCCCCATTGACAAAAAGGGGCATAATAGTTGTGGAATGTTAAGAGGCTATGTTTATACCTTGCAGGACTCTGAGATCCTCGGATGGAAGGACATATAAAAATCCACAGGACTGTTTCACACTTTATACAATGCCAGTTCTCTGCTTTCACCTATAATGCATTCCTTTTTTTGTTTGTTTTCAACCAACCAACCAGTCTCCTTCGCTTAACAGACTCCACCAAGTAGTCACCTTTCACAGAGGAGAAAGCAGTTTTCAACCCCTCCCTCAGCCTTCCTTCAATTCTCTCCATCCCAGTTTCAGAGCATGCAGCAGAAACACGGAGTAATTTAAAGATGGTGCTACTGTGTTTAATGATGCAGCTGCAGAACTCAAGTTTGAAGACTGTATGACCAGAGTTGTAACTGGAAACTTAATTTTCCCCAGGAGTCGACGACTGAGAAGAGAAGCTACATTTTTTTGCATGTCCTTTTATTTTTGCTCATCTTTGGTTTTGATCTCCAATATAAAGGAGGCCTCGTTCCCACAACCTAAGCAAAGAGGCAAGATAAAATAATCTAATAATCCAGTTTTATAATCCTAAACAGTGCTGAAGTCGCATCTTGATTTATCTCACTCTAAACTCTATAGCACACTGGCTTTTTTATTACATTTACATTTTTATTTTATTCAGATTAAGATCTGAGGCAAGTAAATGGAGCTTCTGTATTAAGTAACAGACACACTTGACAGAGTATCACACCTGTTTAATAAGATCTTCAGATGTTGTACCCCATAGCAGACAAACATGAAAAGGTAACGTTAGCACAAAATCTGTGTCTGCAATTCATCCCCTCAAGATAGTAAAAGAAAAAAGTGTAATTAAACTTCACAAATGCAATACTGCACGTAAAAACAGGAGCACGGTCATTTGCACAGAAATAGTTTGGGCTGGTCAGAGTTTCTGTTAAAAGGGTGCTCTCTCAATGACTATAAAGCCTCATTTATGGAGATCACAAAGGTCCATCAAGCTACCCATTCCGGGTTATTATTCTGCACTGCCTAGCAGAGATGTGGACTCATTTCTCAGCAGGCACCGGTTCATGGGATAACCTGGGTACTACAGACATGTCAGATCCCAGGCAAAATGGTTTTATGCAAAAAGAGGCCTGGTCGAACTTGATATTTTGTTTCATGAGATGACAAGTTTGCTCAATACAGGCAATAGAGTTGATGTAATGAGGCATTTGTCTTGGTTCCGCACAACATTTTGATTAAGAAACTAAAATGACACAAAATCAACATGGCACACGTTAAATGAATAAAAAGCTGGCTAAATGCTAGATCTCAAAATGTAGCTATAAACAGGGCACCCCCACTGAGAGGGTGTGTTTCTAATGGGGTACCACAGATAGCAGATCGTAGCTCTACACTATTTAAAACACTTTTATCAAAGTCATCACTGATTTCCAGATGACAGTAGGCACCTGTCTCTCTGCCTCCCCCATCCTCAATATTAGTCTAGAATAATCAGGACTAGTTCCCCATTTTTTCCCGCAATATCTGGTTCAAAATTGCTCTTGCTGCTTTAAGAACCTCCCTGAACCTGATGCAGCACATCTTATGAAATCTTCTCTCAAGTGGCCCCTTTCTCTGCTACCTCCATTAAAGCTCATCTACGTGGATATATTGACCACAACAGGTATTGTGGACTAAGTGATTTTTCAACAGCTGTTCCAGAATAGTTCCCCATGTGGATGCTGTTCTGGAACAAAAGTGATTTTATTCTAAAATGTTTAGAAGCAAACTAATTACTCTGGAATAAAAGTGACTTTTATGCCAGACTAGCATGTCTTTTACCCATGTAAACAACGCCCTTAAAGTAATCTAGCACTGGCCTGCTATCCATTGCTCTGGGCTTCCTCATTTATTCGCCATAGATCTTCAGATCTTATCTCAAAGCCAGTTTCTCTCTCCCTCTCTCCTCTACCTGTGTCGCTTACAAAATTTAAATGATAGCTAAGAGAGAGAAGAGAAGTGTATTGTCTAATACAGGGAGACAGATAGTAAGACACTTGCTGTACCAGCTATATATGACATTCCAAATTCTATTCCTTTCATCTTTAGAAACAGATTCTGGTGGAGAACCAAGAACTTAAGGCAGTATGTTCTACAAGCCAATAAATAAAATGTTACAGCACTGCATGACTACAACGTTCTTTTCGGTGTCTTCCTCCCCTGCAGAAATATTGATAGAGTTACTGCTAACAAATACTTGGGATAGCATAAGAGCAGGTAGCTCACCTTTTTCCAAAAGAGTGTGAGAAACTGAGCTGCAAAGCACGACTGTACAAACCCCTGAGGTTGTTAGTAGAGTAAATACAATTTGATTCATACTCACAGGCCCTTTGGAGCCACCATGCCAGATGGTTTCCAAGTAGATACAGATGCTGTAATATCTAGCCGGGGTTTAGGTGAAGAGGACGTGACTCCTTTACTTCTGGCCCCAGATACCCAATGTTTTGGCATTATTAGCTGATTGGGCACAATATTAACGGCTTTTGATTTAGTATTAGAGCCTAGTTACAAGGACAGTAATAACGTGGGTCGTAAGAGCACGTCTCAGGGGCCTGTAATATAACTGCAGTTAAAATTGCCATTCTTTGAACGGCCTTCAGAACAGAAAAAGAAGAAAGGCTTTTTTGTCATGCGAGTTTTGTGGGTTTTAAGTCTCATTAAAAAACACTTGACCTATGCAGGACTTTAATCAGTCTTGCATCTTCTAGCAGATGGACAGGCAAACAAGTTCTAGGCTGCACCCCATTAAGGGCTGGGAGGCCGACAAAAAGATCAGGTCTCAGTTTTCACTTTGGGGGGGCTCGTCAGAGTTCTCGACATGAAGCCCTTGGTGTTCTCCCATTTGTTTTCCCTTTCAGTCTTAAACCCGACTTCTACCTTCTCACTTATTTTATTCAGATACCTTTTACACGTTGCATGTGAACCTGGACAGGGATGAATTGCAAGCGGATGCAGTAACGTGCCAGATTCAGAGCCCTGGAACTCTGCTCCCACTGGGCATCCACCGGAAAACACAGCCTAGCTAAGGACAGTACAAACTTCTCCCACACACCACGGGCCTGAACGCTATCCCAGAGAGACCACCTCTAGGGCCCAGAGCAGGGGTGGGCAAACTTTTTGGCCTGAGGGCCACATCGGGGTGGGGAAATTGCTTGCAGGGCCATGACTGTACGGCTGGGTGTGGGAGGGAGTGCGGGGTATGGGAGGGGGTGCGGTGTGCAGGAAGGGGCTGGGGCACAGGAGGGGCGTGGGGTACATGAGGGGGCTCAGGGAAAGGATTGGGGTGCACAGTGCGGGAGGGGGCTCAGGGCAATGGTGCAGGGAGGGGTGCAAGGTGTGGCAGGGGGTTGGGGTGCAGCAGGGGACTCAGGGCAGGGGTTGGAGTGCAGGGTGCAGAAGGGGTTCGTTATGTGGGCTCTAGCCTGGCGCCGCTTACCTGGAGCTGCACCAGGGTGGCAGCAGGGCCAAGGCAGGCTCCTTACCTGTCTGCCCTGGCCTTAGCCCCGGCCCTGGGCCACTCCGCTCCAGGAAGCGGCTGGCAGCAGGTCCCCGCTTGCCCTGGGGGAGGGGGAGCAGAGGGCTCCACATGCTGCTCTTGCCTGTGATACCTCCCCTGAAGCTCCCATTGGCCGCAGTTCCCCGTTCCCGGCCAATGGGAGCTTTGGAGAAGGTATCACAGGCAAGAGTCCTCTGCTCCCCCTCCCCCAGGGCTGGCAGGGACGTGATGCCAGCCGCTTCCCGGAGCAGAGCGGAGCCGCAGCACCACGGGGGTGGCAAATCCGCGGGTAAGGGAAGTCAAGTCTCAACAGCACAGTCATTCCTCGGCCTCTCTGCCTAGACCTCCAACAGGTCCACTAGTTGTCTTACAACATAGGCCATACTCTAGGAACTGGATTGAAACCCATCAATTCATTTCACACAAGCCACCCACCATCTTAAGAGACCACCACCAGCATTGGATAGCTGTGCATCACATGAGGATGGACTCCATCTCCTATTGCTATTACCAACTTCCTGATCAACCAGTCTGGCCCTCTACTCCTCATTTGGTATCAGCCCTGTCTACAAAACTATGATAATTTTTTATACTGTTGGCAAAGGCCTTTACTTTAACTCTTTCTCCATGATGTTGTCATAGCAAAGTTCAGGGTTCCCCTGGAACAGAACACCGTTCTCCAGCCACTGTATTTCAAAGAAGTCTAATATACCTAGTGCATGTAGTCGATGCCTTCCTGCTTTTCAAAGAGACAGTTACTCTACTGAAGCTTCCTCTCTCTACAGAGCTCAAGCCAGCTGGACAGCAGTTGAAAGAGTCACTCAGTCAACAGCGTCGGATATCTGAAGACTTCAGCCCAAAACAAATAGACACATTTAAAATTAAAATTTAAAAAGAAAAAGGACATTAAAAGAATAAATTGTCCCTTGCTGGCGTAAAGAAGCAGCAAATTGTCTCTCTCTTTAAAATCCCATATCTCCCTTGGAATGGCTTCCCGATCAGCAATCTCCTAGGAGTTGATAGACCAGATCAGACTACTGGCCTGTCTTAGCCCAGTATCCGGTCTCTGATAACAGTCAGTACCAGATGCTTTGGAAACACCATAATGGGCAATTATGGAATAATCAGTCTCTTCGTACCCTGAAAAGCCTCTTGGAGGAAATGTCACATAATTCTGATTGGGGGCCTGGTGACTAGGGTGACCAGACAACAAATGTGAAAAATCGGGATAGGGTGGGGGCAATAGGATCCTATACAAGAAAGAGACCCCAAAATTAGGACTGTCCCCATAAAATCGGGACATCTGGTCACTCTACTGGTGACAAATCTTGGGAGAAGAATCATGGAAGGGTCCTATTTAGAATCTCTGGATTCTCCCCCAAAGCATCTCATCAACCCCCCCAAACCCCAAGGTTTGAGACGCAATGTGTCCCTATTACCTAAAATGAGGGGGGGGGGGGGAACGACACACACCAATTATCCATGCAGGGACTTGCTGTGAGGTTCCTTCCTCTGTTTCAAATAACTGTTTACAGCCTCGGTTTCATGGTTGTTTATATTTGAATTATTTAGTTTTTAAAAAATATGCGAAGAAACCATAGTTCTGTGGCACACAAGTAACGCTGGCACAGAAAGGAGGAACACTGTTGTAGGTGGATAACCAAACACTCTGCCCCATACATGACAGGAGGCCACTCCAGACATGAAAAGATGCCAGTGCCTCTCTCACACCCAGTCACCCTAAAATGATCCCTGAATTTAACTATTTGTCTGTGAAACATGGAATCCTACTCCACTAAGGGCCAGCGGCCTTGGGCCAGTCAGCCCAGTTCCACTAGCCCCATGCCACCCCAACAGTGTAGGGTGGGCATCAGGGGAAGGAAGCCCAGCAGCAGAGTGAGAGCATAAGGCAGACAAAGACCCAGGGAAGACTCCAGGCAGGAAGGCCTCGGTGTGGCTGCTCTGGAGAGAGCAGGGAACAATCTGAAGAAGCCCAGGAGAGGCTGAGGGGAGAGATGAAAAGGAGCCTGGGAAGGGCAAGACTGAGCCCAAAGGGTGGGCAGAAATGACTTGAATCAGAGGAGGGAAGAGGCCCCTGGGGACCGAGAGACTGGGGCACAGACTCTGGGTTTGGAGTTGTGTCCCCCTGAAGGAGTGGGCTTTGTTAATGGCTTCGCTGAAGGGCCAAGCCCAAGAGGGAACACTAAGATAGGACCACTGCAGAGCCCACCCAGGTCACAAAGGGCCACAAGAAGCACCAGTGACTCTGCAACCATGTACAAAGAGGCAATGGGTATTTAATAGAGCTAATACATTCGGTCACCTGCAGTTTTAAGGCCTGCTCCTGCTCCCACTGAGGTGAAAGGCAAAATGCATTTAATTTCAGAAGGCACAGGTCTATAGAGTGCATCCCAAGAATTCTTCACATCTTGGGGGGGAGGGCAAGAGGGGAAATCAGTGCATTCCCTCCTCCCCAGTCCTCTTTTGCATTGCAAGTACCCAGGTACCCAGCATCCACTTCCCTGTGGACTTGAATGTCACAGTGTTTGCACACCGATAATATGGTCTTGACCACCCAGTGACCCATTGCAGAGGATCTAATGAAAAATGTAACCATGGTTGAATGAGCTGCAGCATTGTGTCGCTTTGATTTCCCCCACCCCTCTACAAGCTGAGCCCAATTTCCTGTTTCATATATTTCATGCCACAGCTAAGATGAGATGAAACTGAGGCAACACCTATTTTCCTCCCCGCCCCCTTTCAACTCAGAACACGCTACCGTGTACCATAAATTACCTGTGTAGGACAGGGCAACTCAAGCTCCAAATGAAACTGGCAACAGAAAGCAAAGTACAATCCTATCTCAAAAATCAGGAAGCAATTCCTTCAAACCACAGCGTCCACAGAATGCAAGCTTTGGGCTTGGCTCACATTCCCGTGAGATGATTCATTGTCTTCCCAGTTACAAAGGGATCTAAAGCTTGACCATGAACTCCCGAGCCATACACCCACTCAGGAAGAGACACTTGGATAAGGTCTGCTGGGCAGCGGTTCCATCCATCACTAGGAAAAGAAGTCCCCGCCCCTCACACCCACGCCTATCATCACCCTCCCTTGCCTTTAAAGACTTGAAGAAAACCCCAACCGTAGCCCCTCAGTAGCACTTACCCTGACAGAGATTACAGCAGGATTTATTTTCGGTAGAAAGTTAGCAGCTCAGCAAGGCTGCTACCCCTCGAACGCCTGCCAAGAAGAGGTCACACCTCTCGTCTGAACACGCTTATTACTGGTGGAAGTGGCTTGGAGCAAGGCATGTGAGGAACAAGCGCCCAACTGGGTAGCTACACGAGATGGAACAAGCCAAACAGGTTCACTCTGATAAATCAATACAACAAGGTTTCAGAGGCGGCCGCTCACCCGGAGCCTTAGCCCAGGGCTCTTGCGTGCCCCGCAGACGTTAACGAATTCTGCCTCACGACGCTTCTCATGAGGATGGAGTAACATTAACGAGGGACCAGCACCACACCTGAAAGCCCGTCCAATCCGCAGGAGATTTGGACCTTTAGCGTCTCTCTAGATCCTTCCTTGCCTAACAGGGCAGATCAAAACCAAGCACCCCAGGACTTTGAGGAAGCTCAGCTTCCAACCCCCACACTCTGCAGCTGTAATTCTGATGCTCTTTTTACAGATGGGTAAAAAGAGACACCAGGGAGTTAAATAAACGATCTGGCTTTAGCGGCTACAATTACATAAATTCCCACGGCTGCCGAGAAGGGCGGCCAGACAGCATTTCAAGTCCTTTTGAAAAAGCTAACAGCCAGCAGGGACATACAAGTGCCTGGAGATGAGCAGAGAGCCTTTCGGGTGAGCTCAGGCGGGGAAGCAATGGAAGGATACCCCTTGAAACTCCCTGCAGTGCCACTGTGGCCTTATTCTGGACTTTTCCTAATCGCAGGGCTAAATGAAGTACACTTAACTCATTAGGGAGATCCCCTATTTACTCAAATTTCCCTGCTGCACAGAGAGTGGCAGAGGAATTCTAAAGTGGGCTAAAAACGGAGTGGGATGGTGTTTAACATCTGCCACTCTTCACTTTCTAGTCTGGACCCACTGGCTCAGCTCAGGTAAGGAATTAGGCGTACACAGTTGGGGAGCAAGCTAGATGAAGGAAGAAAAAGCCATGTACACAAGATACTGCTCAATGTTAGAATAAATGTGTCATACCCTGTGGCTATACCATGGTCAGTACAGGTTACACTTTTTAGCTTTATCGGGGCAACTATCATTCCTTAGGGTGACTGGCAAGATTTGTTGTACTCTCTCAACTTTTACTGAGACTGTAATTTTATCCAGCACTACTTCACTGAGAAAATCCCATAAAGTTAAACTGCAGATTAAGGGTATAATGCAGGGCAGAGAAGTCAATGAATTTGGCAGTTAAACTTCCAGACAGCGTTAAAAAGCACAGGCAATGGACAACCATCCTTTCCTTCTGCCCCTTATATTTAAAATGTTGAGTGTTTGAAATTTTATTTAAACCAGGCACAAAGATCACATTCTATAATCTATTCATGAGACAGGGCTGGCACCGAATCGGCTTTAAATAAAAGAATAATCTTGCTCAAAACAAAGCTAATGAGTTACCTAGCTAGAGTGATGTACTACAGTTATGTTATTGGCCTGGTTCTGTTCTTACTCACTATTATGTAAATCAGGAGGCACTTTGTTAAAATGAATGGTGTTACACCAATGTAAGATTCAGGCATGAACAGAATTAGCTAACCTGTCTTTCCTTTCTGAAGGGTACCTTCTTTCTTCGAAGTGCCTGTGCAATGACTTACCACGTCTCCACCTTTCAAGAGCACAAAAGCTCGTCCGTACAATGATTGGTGAGAAATTACAAAGAGAAAATCGGAGGAGAAAGTGTGTCAACCTACCAGATCTGTCCAACGTTAACCAGCGAGAGGTAGAGAATCCATAAAATGGCCATCAGGATCATGTTTGCACATCCAGTGACCAACACGTAAGCCGAAATTCCCAAGCCAAGGCCAGCAAGGTAGTCCAGGTTGCTATCCATATCAGACCAGTCCAGGAACCAGATAATTGTTGGGGCGTAGTTCAAGGAATCCAGGTTAATCTTCCCTTTGAAATACCGTTTGACGTTCTGCAAGTACAGTTTGCATGGCAGCAGTCCCTTCTCCCCTATCAGCTGCTTGTTTTGATGGTAAGCCACCAAAAAAGCGACAACTAGGAGAAAAAAACAAAAACGAAAATGTCATTAGAAACCATCACGGGACATCTTTCAAGCCCAGCATGGTGGAGGTGCATCAGGAAGGAATAATGTATTAACACCTCCTTCTCTCCAATAGTATACAACACAGCCATTTCTATTAAATTTGATAAATAAGGCATGGGAATCCCATAAACATTGTATCACTTAGCACAGGGAATTTATGCAGAGTTTATTTTGGGGAAGATGAGAGTTTCTCCAAGGTGGAGATTTCACTGGTTGCTGGCACTCTCAGTAGCAACAGCAACTAATTACTAAAGAAATCATCGGTCACCCACCTGGCTATATCTAATATAGAAACAACACACTCAGACATAGGAAGCAAATGATATTGCTTTGCACTTGCCTGCAGTTTTTCATCCAACGGTCTCAAAAGAAATGTTTTACATAACATCAGCTAAGCCTCACAATCCCAGCCAGATACATACCCACACAACAGGGGTGATATGCAGCATCCTTATGCTACCAATGAGTAAATAGACAGCAAAATTAAGTAACTTGCCCATGGTCACATGCACACCAGAGTTAGGAGCAGAACTCAGGCAACTGCTTTGTTCACTAGGCATCAGTGCCTCCAATGATAAACGGAGATAACCGAGATCAGACCTGCCAACTTCTGAGTGTGCTTGGATCCCTCTCGAATACCAACAGCTGCATTAGCAGTTGCCACCCAGATCGAAGGCTGCTAAAGGATGTCAGTAACACATCCACTCCCGTGCCCTCAGGAAAGAGTGTGGTTCATGGCTTTCAGGAGGGAGATGTACAGGTATGATTTTAGAAGGATGGGAATAACGGCACCATTTTTCTCGCCTGCTGCCTCTGCTCCCCCCAAGATATTTTCATTATCCAAAGGCAACATTCAAAATACTGTACAACATAAACATTCAACAGCTCCATCAGCCGATTTTAATTTGTAATAACCTTTTTCTAATGCTTTGGGCAATAACTAACCCCCAGCACCCAGCAAAGAGGTTCTATTTGCAGTGTTATGGCTTTGAGCAGGGGGTTGGACTAGATGACTTCCTGAGGTGCCTTCCAACCCTGAGACTGCTTCCCAAAGCTAGAATCATAGAATCTATAATAATTTGCATACATCTGTACAAAACTCCCAAATATTAGATTTTTTTCTTCCACAAAACAATGTTTAAAAATCCCCCATGTTAATGGGATGGCTCATGGCAGATCATTCAGTATCTAGGAGGCTTCAAGTTAATTTGGCGATTTGACAGTTCATGTGACTATTTCAGTCATAAGAGGGTAGTGATGCTATGGGTTGGAGTCCTATAGCTTCTCTCATACTGGCATGTTGAAAATGTAAAGACTTAATATTTTCTTGCCCTCTAAATTGCTACTTTTACATCTCACTGCAGCTCTCCCACTTATAATATCTACATCCTTAAACTGGACAATCTAAGAACAGCCAGATGCTTTTTTTAACAGCCTATAAGCAATTTAATTACAGATCGCAGACCTAGAATTTGATGTACTGAAGAGAAAGTCTGTCAGTTTCTAGGAATTCTCTCATATTTTAGGAATCTCTGCCAGTTACCAGCTTGCAGTTTGTAACTGCCGTCATCTCCTGTGTCAGAAAAATGATGAGGGCCAATATTTCTTTATTAGGCTCCATACAGCTCACTCCCTGTTTCAAGCATTATCCAGTTACTGGCCACGTCACTTACAAATCTTGCAAAACTGAAAATGCTACACCACTGATTATTTTCCCCCTCCTATAACTAATACTCAAATCTATCCTAAGCTGAGGGGTGCGGACAATTTTGATGTCCACAGACAGCAACATATCTAAACACAGTGCATGCGTAAATCCTGATGCAGCTATATGGAACTGTGCTCGCTGTGCTATTTTCTCATGGATAGGGGCTTCCTCTGCAAATTCTGAATGCGAAGCCAAGCTTTGCTGCATTGCGACTTAGAGGTTTGATTACCTATAAAAATCAGGACCCAACTGCTATATGGAGAATGAAATTCAAACTTCTCCACAGTTCAGGGGGGTGGAATAGTGGGGCTAGGGCTCAGAAGTTTGCAAACTTGAAGGAATTTGTTATTTCAAAACAAAACGGAGCCAGGATAGGGCAAGGAGCTGAGACTCTGGTGGGCTGGGCTCTGGTCCCAGCTCTGTAACTCGTGAGCCGGTTATGCGCCCCAGAGAAGAGCACCAGGGGGTTATCGCTGAAATCTTACCCCTTAGCTTCCAAAGCGCTTCTCAAAGACGTTCTCCCTAGGAAAGGAACATACCAGGAGGAAGGTTGGGCACTTCGTACAGATCCCCTGGAAGGAATAATCCAGTTGTGGGGTGCTGCGGCCAGTCTATAGAGAGAGAGTCAAAGAGCCCAATCCTGCAAGGGTCTTAGAGCCTCCTGAGAGGTTCTGAATTACTCGCGGGATCAGGCTCTTGACATGCACGACTAGGGTGACTAGATGTCCCAATTTTAAAGAAACCATGCCGATTTTTGGAGCTTTTACATAGGTACCTATTACTCCCCACCCCGTCCCAATTTTTCACATTTGCTATCTGGTCAACCTATGCACGACTGTCCACACTCAACCCACTCCAGGTCTGAATCTGGTCCTCAGTTTCTATTTTAAAACTGAACTAACTCCCCTACTCATTTTGAGAAGGAAAGAAATGTGCTTCAGATTAATAATGATCAAAATACGGCACCATCTCCACCAGAACACACACACACGGCTCTCCAGTGGTGTTTGGATAAAAATCCCTTTAAAACCATTACTCTGGCATTACATCCACATTTTTCTTCTTGCTGTCTCCTGAACGAGCACTAAAGGGCCTACCGGAAGTTAACAAAAGGATTCCCATTGACTTCAATTGATTTTCAATCGGGAAAGCAGCAGATTTTTTCTTTTTAAAAAAACACACGGGTCTATTTTACACAAACACCGATAAAGCCAAGCAGGGTATTTCATTAGACTGAGATAGAAAAAGACAGACTGACCATAAAGCTTAAGAATTGTCTTCTAATGACAATAAGCTAAGTAACTTAAAATGTAATATATTTTAAAGTATTCCTTATGCTGGTTGTTTTTTTCTTCTAAACCAAAGCTCTCCTCAAACAAACAAACAAAAATTCAGTACACGAAACCAGCAGAATTATAATGCTCCCCAGCATCAGACAACTTAATATCTCTGCTTTGGTTAAAAAAATAAAATCTGCCTTTAAAAAACCCTACATGGCTTGATTTACCTTGATTAGCATTGCAATTTCCTGCACAGTTTTCAAAAAGTGCTAATCAAATTTCCCTCTAAATGCAGCACAAATTGTTGCCCCAACCCATAACTGCTAATCAGTTTAAAAACAAAATCTAAATTAGACCACTGCACTGTAAGCAAGATAAACAAGGAAAGGGTAAATTAGGAAAAATATACACTACGGCAATTGAAGAAAAATATACACTATATATGCAGAATATTGAATGGGTATTTAAGTTTAAAAGCAGCAAATATCTATTATAAGTTGGCATGACCTGCACATCTAAGAATTGTACAGTTTGGGCCAAAAATAAAAAAGGAGACCTCACAAAATAAAGGGTTTCTTTGTTTTGTTTTGGTTTTTTTACACAAGTGTTTATATTTCTGGAACTTTTAACAATTTTGTAACCAATTCATATTAGCAAATGTTCTAATTTGATTAAAAACTCACACGGGTAAGGCCTTATGTTTCCTTCCAAATGTCACTCCATTATACCTCCAAACTATGAAGACCTATGTCGCCACTATTCTAGCATATTATTCACATGCATACAATACTATACATGCACACATTTATGTAGAGATGTATATGGAAAGACAAAGACCTTGCCGTTTGCTGCTTACAATCCACCAGACTTTATTCTTCCCACAAGACACAATTACGCTCACCTTCCTGTTAAAATGACTGGGTTCTTCCAACATTCATTTCCTGCACTAAGTAGTATTATAATTAGAAATACCACTAGAGGGCAATCGGTATACTCAAGTACAACTTAGTGCAGGAAAATATGACTACTACAACTACTACTGCAGCTATCTAATCCTCTGTCTGGCTGAGGATTATGTATACCGAAGTTCACTAGAACATAGATCTTCAATCAGCTGGCAATGTGACTCTTAGACCTTCCACCTTCCCCCGTCCCAGCCACAGGACTGGCTGCCCTGCTGGTGCAGAGCTCTCCAACTCGATCAGCCATGAGAGCAAAAGGTTGAAAACCAGAGCCAAGCCAATGCACAAAAGTTTGGCCAGGCCAGTAACCAAACTGCCCAGGCATAGCAAGGATACTTTGCCCCTTTCTAGTGCCTTCTATCTGAGCATCTCAAAGCACTTTACAAACATTCAGGAATAAAGCCCCACAATGCTCATGTGAAGCAACATTATCTCCATTCTCCAGGGGCAGAGAGATCAAGAAACTTGCCCAAGGTCTCACCGTGTTAGAACAGAATAGACTCCCCATTCCCTATCTGCCAGTCCTGTGCCCTACATACAAGATTTCTGTCTCCCACACGAGGGGGCAGTGGGCTGTCCCAGAGGCAGCTGTGGGATGACCATGCATCCTAACCAGGAGAAGCCCATCTGAGCATGCTTCGACAAAACCCATTAAGCCAGGCTTAATGCAGGGAAGAGTATTTTGCCCTTTACCAGGAACCTACATGGCCAAGTCCTTATGTGCCGGGGAGAACAGGGTGTCAAACTTGACAACTGCATTTGCAAACTTCACTCACTACAGTAGCTGACAGCTCATCTCAATTCCAAGCATTTATTTTGACTTCAAGAGCAGTTTAAACACACAAGAGAAGAACGGAATTAATAGGCCCTTGGCAGTTTCACATCCATAACACATGGATAAACTTTTACCCCAGTGTGTAACGTGATACAGATTCTAATGATAGGGATAATGATGGGAAGCCTAATGTCCAGGCTGGAACATGTTGGTATATGGATTGATTCAAAGTCCACTTAGATGTTCACTGACTTTAATGAAAATCAGGCCCTAGGACACTATCTATTTGGAGTTTGCGCCCGTTTACTTGTAGATGCGGATGTATTATTCATTCTGACAATCAAATCCTTAGTTTTATAATCTGTAAATTGTTATGCCACCAAATAGCACAATGAATCTGTGCAAAAATACAAAGGAAAATTCTCCATATATGTTGTGTATTTCTCCCTGTGTTAAACAGATGAGATAAACCTAGCATTTCATGCCAAACTCTCGTACAAATCCATTAACACACGTGTTTATTATCAGTGCGTAGATTTAAACACCCATGCTTTAAAAAAAATCTTTTGCATTTTCAAAAAAAGTTTGTAGCTCAAATATAGAAAATATCACTAAGAGCTTTACTTGGGTTACTGTCAGTTGATTGCTTTCATTATAAACAATAATAGCACATTCAAAGTGCTGTAAGAATATGAACTAAACTTCAGAACAGCCCTGTGAAGTAGTTATGTACAATCCGCATTATAACCATGTTTAATCACTGGAGGCGGGGGATGGGTGAGGTTTGTGGAGTAAGGGCAGCATCTAAGAGAGAGGCTAAATGACTTGTCCAAGCCTGCGCAGCAAGTCAGTAGCAGAACTGGGATTTGAACCCAGAACCTCATGAATCCCAACTCTGTTCATTTCAGTAATTGCAAGAGGGGTGGCTGGTTTTCTTTTTGTCATACCCAAATGAAAAACTCCACTCTGGACTTCTTACTTATATTACAGCAGGGGTCTCAAACATGCGGCCCACAAAGCCCTTCCCTGCAGCCCGCGATGCTCTCCCCACCCCACCGCCAAGCTCCCTATTCACTGCCCTGCCGTCAAGCTCCCGCGCGGTCCCCCCGCCAAGCTCCCCGTGGCCCCCCCACCAATCTCCCCCCCCCCGCCCCACTCCTCCACGTGTTTCTAACCCACGCGCCACTCCCCACAGCTCTGCTTATGGCCAGGCAGTTCTCTGGCAGCTTAGTGGTTTCTGGGAGGGAGAGGCCAGGAGCGGGCTCCTGAACAGGGGAGGAGGGGGAGAAAGGGGCGGGGATTTGGGCAAGGGGTTGGACTAGGGGCGGGGAGGGGGCGGAGTTGGGGTGGGAACTTTGATGAAGTGATTGGACTAGGGGCGGGGAGGGGACGGAGTTGGGGTGGGAACTTTGATGAAGGGGTTGGACTAGGGGCGGGGAGGGGACGGAGTTGGGGTGGGAACTTTGATGAAGGGGTTTGAAGGGGACAGGGAAGAGGTTGGAAGAGGCAGAGCAAGAGTGGAGCGTGAGTGCAGCCCCGTCCAGGAAGGTGCTTTAATAGAAGTAGATCTAAGTTCCTGTTTGGTCCTTTGAGTGAGGTGCATTATTAAGTGAATATATTTGATTAAAATGGCTTGGAAATGACTTTATCACAAAAAAAAAAAAGAACATTCATGGGAGAAAAGAGTTTTTTCCCCAAGACAAATGGGAGAATTTATATTTTTTCACAGCGGTAAAAGAGAAAATTCAATGCCTTATTTGTCAGGGCGAGGAGCTGGGAGCTGCGCGCTCAGGGGAGGAGGCGGGGCAGGGGTGGGACCTCATGGAAGGGGTGGGGGTAGGGGCGGGGGCAGCGAGGGGGGCGTGTCAGTGATGCGGCCCTCGGGCCAATGAACTAGTCCTCATGCGGCCCTCGTGGTCATTTGAGTTTGAGACCCCTGTATTACAGGAACCCCTAGATTGCTCGTTGTGCTAGGCTCTGTACAAACACACACATCCAAGCTCTGAAGAGCTTACAATCTGGATAAGACAAAGGGGAGAGGAGAAACAGAAGTTCAGGATTTGTCTCTATGGGGCAGTCATGTGGACTACAGCGGTGTAACTTCTACCACACACTAAAGTGTTGCACGTTAATTGGCCCAGGTAGACCTGTCTAGTGCACACTAAAAGTTCCCTTTAGCCTAGTGCTGAAGTAGTTCACACCACCGTGTTACAAAGCACTAAGGAACTTAAATGTACACCAGCCAGGTCTATACGGACCGATTAATGTGCAACACGCTAGCACACTGTAGAAATCACACTCCCGTAGTCCACATTACTGCCCCGTGTACACAAGCCCTCAGAAAGGACATGCTCAAGACCACACTGTAGGCCGGTGGCAGAGCCAGGACTAGAGCCCCAATGTCACTACACCCAGTCCAGTGTCCAAATCTCCTGGACCAAGTTTTATACTTTCTGGTATCAGCTTATGGTATTGAAGGCTATGTGCTGCTTAGGAAAGACAGAAATAAAGGCAAAGGAGGTGAAGTAGCATTGTATATAAATGATGAGGTAGACTATAAAGAAATAAGAAGTGATGGAATGGATAGCACAATCTGTCTGGGCAAAAATCACATTGGGAAAGAAAGCTACTAGAGCCTCCCCTGGGGTAGTGCTACAGACCACCAGGATCTGATTTGGATATGGATAGAGGCATCTTTAATGTTTTTAATGAAATAAATACTAATGGAAATAGTGTGGTCATGAGAGACTAAGTTCCCAGATATAGACTGGAGGACACATGCTAGTAATAACAGGGCTCAGATTTTCCTGGATGTGATAGCTGATGGATTCCTTCAAGTAGTTGCTGAACCAACAAGAGGGGATGCCATTTTAGATTTGCTTTTGGTGAGGAGTGAGGACCTCAGAAGAAATGGTTATAGGAGACAACCTTGGTTCGAGCAATCATGAGCTAATTCAGTTTAAATTAAATGGAAGGATGAACAAAAATAGATCGGTGATTAGGGCTGTTGATTTCAAAAGGGCTAACTTAAAAAAATTAAGGAAATTAGTTAGGGAAGTGGATTGGACTGAAGAACTTGTGGATCTAAAGGCAGAGGAGGCCTGGAATTAGTTTCTGCAGCTTTGACTTGAAGTATCAGAAGCCTGCATCCCAAGAAAGGGGGAAAAAATCATAGGCAAGAGTTGTAGACCAAGCTGGATGAGCAAGCATCTCAGAGAGGTGATTACAAAAAAGCAGGAAGCCTACAAGGAATGGAAGATGGGAGGGATCAGCAAGGAAAGCTACCTTCCTGAGGTCAGAATGTGTAGGATAAAGTGAGAAAGGCCAAAAGCCATTCAAAGGGAATTAAAAACAATAGTAAAAGGTTCTATACCCATATAAACAAAAAAAACAACAAAGAAAGAAGTGGGATTGCTAAACGCTGAGGATGGAGTGGAAGTTAAGGCTAATCTAGGCATTGCCCAATATCTAAACAAATACTTTGCCTGAGTCTTTAATGAGGCTAATTAGAAGCTCCTGGGTGGGTGAGATTCTGTGGTCTGCGTTGTGCGGGAGATCAGACTGGATGATCATAATGGTTCCTTCTGACCTTACAGTCTATGACTCTGTGACTAGAGACTGACACACAAACCTCAAACAAATGAGCAATTTTCTGAGAATTGACAATACACTTAACCTTCTTTTTCATGTTCAAACACGTTTTTCTGCAGTTCTCCTTCCTCCGTTCAGCTGACAGTAACTGGAATCTAGCTTTCAGGCTGCAGGCACCTAGGAAACTATGTTATTATCTGTGGCTTCTCAGCACGCTCAAGACTGCTTTAAATCAACTCCCAAAAAAACTTAAGTCCGTCACTTAGTCTACCAGGAAGAGTCCATTTCCTTCTAGCTGTTCAGGCCACTTTCTCCCTGAAGCTTTCATCATGTCCTGCTGCTCCCTGGACCTGAGTGTCTTAAACTGAGTCAATTTACCTGTCCAGTTTGTGACATTTCCTCTTCAAAGCATGAGGCTTCGTTACAGCTTGACAATTAATTGAAGAGAGCCCCGTGCTTCCTCCCCCACAAGCGGTGGTCAGTCTTTGAGAGCTCCGGTGGGATCAACCTCCCCTACCTGACGGAAGCTGATCTTTATGGAAGAAAGGCATGTAAATTGTCATCAACTGTTCATCGACCCTCACTAGTTATTCTCACCTCAGAAGGTGCATTCCTGTACCTGTCCATTAACAAAACAAAACAAAAAAAGACACAATACATTCCCTATTTGCTCCCACATGCTACCAATAAACAACTGGGACACGCCGTACAGAGAATCACCCAGCTGGAATTATTTGGTCTTATGGATTTTCCCGTCTCCTCGGTTCCATTTCCCAATCCAGACACAGCCTGTCATGGTAAAAGAAAGAGACAATCCCATTCTTCATGCGCTGTAAAGATTTAAAGGTGTGAAATCCAAACCTTTCCGGTCACGTTTCCCCACTTCCACTCCCAAACCTCCCCCTCCATCCATTCAAAAAAACAAAACAAAAAAACCCACCAGTCTTAACTTCTACTTAAAGCCCAAACCACGAGAAGAAATGAACAAAGAGCACAGATCTTTGCACGAAAAGCAAACTGCATTTTACATACACAAAAAATATGCCGAGGGCCATATGTCAACTTCACCTTTACCTGACAAAGCGTTCTGAAAAAGATACTATGTTGAATGGATGCTGGCAACTTAGTGTAGATCTGAAATCAAGGTTTTATTACAAAAAATAAAATAAAAGAGTGGTTGGAGTTTTTATGTATTATTAAAAAAACAAATGAAACATCTTATTTTTAATAAACACACTCCACTGCAGGATTGGAAACCCAAACACCACAGTACTGTGCTAGCAGTGAGGAGAGCCAGAAAGTGAAACTAATCAACACAGTTTCATCAATGCTGAGATACACAAGATAAACATGGCAAAAAGTACATCTGGTTCTTAAAATTCTTCATTTTATTAGATGTACCATTAATAGAACAGCTAAATGACTTTTTTTTAAAAAAAAGAAAAAGATTCTCTTACTACTTTGTTCAAAATAACATGAAGGCAAATAAGAACATATGCCACTGTTCAAAGCCCACAAGTCTCTGAACAAAGTTTGAAAGCGAATCAAACAACAGATTAATGTCCAATTTAAGAACATCTCTGAAATACCTTTCTAGTCCAAACCAAATCTAGGTGAACTGCTGACCCTAGAGAGGCAAATTCTCTCTCACTCCAAACTTGTTATCATTCCCCTGGAGCTACCATTGCCTGGTATTAATGAAGATATTGTCCCTGCAGTGAAAGTGAAGTGTTTAGTGCCAAATATGCTTCCGTCTTCCTTACAGAGCTCCTCCTTCCACACTGTAACACTGGTGTCATCCGACTTGCTGGAGGGATATAACACTAACATACGGTCTTTGTTTTATAGAGTTGTGAACTAAAGTCAAAGTGTGTCAATTAAAATCTTACACTGGAAAAAAATGCAAAGGATATGCTGTAATCCAGACGAGAAGGTCTGAAAACTACTGCAAACCTTTCAAAGAAATAGGATCGTGGGATGGAGGGGGGAATCTTCAGGCAGCCAAGTCCTTTTGTAACTACACTCTCCCCCTTGAGAAGGTTTTAGATTTGAGATTTAAGGTTTAGGAAGAACAAAGTTATAAGCCTTCAAGCATGTTTGAGTAGGTCCCTACTTATCAGGAAAAAATTAATATTATTTAATCTTTAAGGAGAAGGAGAATTAGATGTATATGATGCCTTTCATCTCAAAGTACTTTATAGAATATGGGTCACATTACAGAAGGAGGTTTCTAAATAGTACCTTGAAATCCCCAAGTACCCAAAATGGGTATTTACAGCATATGCACCTATCTAGGTATCCACACATCAGAAATAATTGGGGGAGAGAGCGAGGAAGGAAGCCTACTGTATACTTGATCTTAGAACCCACCCACTTCGCTCAAAACAAGTGATCAAAAAAAACAAACATTCAATCCCTGGATGCTGATCTACTTCCTTAATTAGCAATAGCTGCTGCAACTGCACTTCCAACAAAGTCTCCTCAAGAGGGTTTCTTTATTTTTAAAAATGGGAATCAATGTACTAGTTTGCAAGGATGTAGGAACACACAAGAACATAAAGCACAGAATGGAAAACCTACTCTAATTAACTATCAGCCTTAGTCCACATTCCCTTTGCCTCCTGCTATTATTTCTTATTTTTAACTTTGTACCTGTACTTCGTCTCAATAACTCATTTGGGGATCTGGTTTGCATGAAAGGTGCTATACAAGCTTTTATTTAAGTATCATGTAAATAAGCATAAGTCTAAGATAACTCTTCTGCTTGTTTTAATTACTATTATGGCATCCAGATGCTATAGGACTGCATAAGAAGACAATTAACAGGGACACAGTGTGATCTCTAGTAGACTGAGCATGGGGCTAGAAGCCACAAACTCTGGAGTCGTAATCTTGAGTCTGCCACAGATTTGCTGTTTCAATTTTCTTGGGCAAGGCACTTAAGTTCCCCCCCTCAGATACCCCAAATCAGATTCCCTTCTGCCCCACACAATTCATTCTGAATGGGCAATGTTTTACTCTCATGTGGCAAAGGTAAAACGACGGAGTGGAGAAACAGACCCTCTATATCTAACCTACAAAGAGTACTGTCTACTTTGCAAATATAGAGTGCTAGTTAGCCTCGTGAATTCATGGGATGGACTGAACCAGCCCTACATGCCTGTATCTTCCAATGTCCTTAGCATTCAATTACGAAAATCCCACTGGTATGGGCCCAGTACAGGGGGGAAACCACAGTGTGGTTTCTCTACATCTTTCCCATTCCCCCGCCCTCCCAGTCCTGGGGGCAACAGGAGTTTTGGCCACTAATTCCAACAGATTTAGGATTTCCCGATTGGTCAACTGACATTATTTGACTGCACGTTGTTTGAACATGGTCAAATATTCCAGTAAGCATGCCCGGACACAGACAACAGCCTACCTTGTTAACTGCATTGTGGCACCATTCTTTCATCTTTTTAAAACTTTGTTTAATTGCTTGTCACATTCTTCCGAGCTAAAATAATCACTCAGTTACATAACTTGAGGAGAGGTTAGAATTAGGCATAAGTTTCTATCTAAAGCTAAACCTATTGGAGACCATAAAGTCTTACTTGGGGGGGAGGGGGAGGTCCTTGTTCTAATTAATTAGTGCTTCACATATTTGACCATTTTTGACATTACTTCAAAATATTTGATCAGCCAATTGAGCATTTATTTTTGGATCAAATGCCCAATCTTATAGAATCATAGAAGATATGGGTTGGAAGGGACCTCAGGAGATCATCTAGTCCAACCCCCTGCTCAAAGCACAACCAACCCCAACTAAATCATCCCAGCCAGGGCTTTGTCAGGCCAGAGCTTAAAACCTCTAAGGACGGAGATTCCACCACCTTCCTAAGGAACCCATTCCAATGCTTCACCCCCCTCCTAGTGAAATAGTGTTTCTTAATATTCAACCTAGACACACACACACCCGCAACAAGAGACCATTGCTTCTTGTTCTGTCATCTGCCACCACTGAGAACAGTTGAGCTCCATCCTCTTTGGAACCCCCCTTCAGCTAGTTGAAAGCAGCTATCAAATCCCACCTCGCTCTTCTCTTCTGCAGAAAAATAACCCCAGTTCTCTCAGCCTCTCCTCATAAGTCATGTGCCCCAGTCCCATAATCATTTTCTAGGCCCTCTGCTGGACTATCTCCAATTTGTCCACATCCCTTCTGCAGTGGGGGAACCTAAACTGAACAAAATTCTCCTGGTGTGGCCTCACCAGTGCCGTATAAAGGGGAATAATCACGTCCCTCGATCTGCTGGCAATGCGCCTGCTAATGCAGCCCAATATGCTGTTAGCCTCCTTGGCAACAAGGGCACACTGCTGACTCATATCCAGCTTCTTGTCCACTGTAATCCCCACATCCTTTTCTGCAGAACTGCCACTTAGCCAGTCTGTCCCCAGCCTGTAGCAGTGCACGGGATTCTTCCATCCCAAGTGCAGGACTCTGCACTTGTCCCTGTTGAACCTCATCAGACTTCACACAGATCTCATTTGATCTATGGAAGGCAACAGGCCATCCATGCTGCAGGGACTCTGTGCCTCCTTCTCCAGCAATCCGGCCCTTTGCTCCTTCCTTTCACCAACCTGCCTCCCTAACAGCACCGCTCCAAAGCAATCTCACTGCCAGGGACTTCCCAGCCTCTGACCACACCTGGAAACCCCCTTTAAAATAACAGGAAGGTTATCCACAGCACCCTTGTGCTGTCTGACATTTTACATCGACTCCCTGTCGATTACCTGGGAAAGGGAGCAGAAAAGAGAAGCAGAGAGGACAATGAATAGATTATATGAAATAAATGGAGATATACCAATCTCCTAGAACTGGAAAGACCTTGAAGGTCATCGAGTCCAGTCCCCTGCCTACACTAGCAGGATTGAGTACTGTCCCCTGACAGAATTTTTTTTTGCCCCAGATCCCTAAATGGCCCCCTCAAGGATTGAACTCACAACCCTGGGTTTAGCAGGCCAATGCTCAAACCACTGAGCTATCCCTCCCCCCATCTCCTGTTCCCTGCCTTCACTCCACAACCACAGACCCTAGACCCTGGAGCAAGGGATGAGAATAAAACCCCCTTTCCACATCAAAAAGGGGAAACCCTGTTCATGATCCTTCCCCTCACTTCACAGCCACTGAGAACTGTGTTTGCTCCGTGGTTCTCTTTCATAACAAGGGAATCACACACACATATACACACACACCCCAGCCCAACCCCCAGACCTCCCCTCTAGCTGGCTACAGCCACACTGGAATGCAGGAGCTGATAACTGTCAGAGAATGAGCAATTTTCCGCCACATTTTAATACAAGCCCCCCACGAGATGCATTCTTCAAACCCGGCGTAAATGAAAACGGCATGGTTCACCGTTATCGGAGGGGGGAAATGGAAGAAGGGGAAAACATCCCACCACTGAGGAATGTCAGTCATAATGCCATCAGCCATTTCCTCAATAAGTCTGAAACAACCATCACAGTTTACTGAGTGTAGGCAGAAGGGGAGGCGGGGGGAAAATCTATTAAAGTAAGTTGTTCCATCTTCAGAAACAAGGTCTAAATATCTGCTTGACCCAGAGGCTTAAAAGTGTTTCCCGCTGTTAACCCAGAATCCCAGCTGAGATCAAAAGGCAGCCCTGTCTCCCTTGAAAGTGTCCCACCCTGACAAAGATACTTTGCGCTCTCTTCCCTTGACAGAAAAGCTAGCGGAGTTTGAACATGGCCTAGGGATTTTGTGGCTCACAGTCTCTTTATTATGAAGTCACACTGATTAATTTCAGCCCCGCATTGCAAAATTTGATGAGCAGCAGTGCATCCTCACAGCATGCGGTGCAGAGATATTAGTCACAAACACGCTTCCAATGACACCTGGGCTCAAAATGGGTGGGAGGGTTGGGTATTCTGAGGGGAGCAGTCAGGGGCAGGAAGTGGGTGGGGGTCGGATGGGGGCGGGGCCTTCCCTACCTGGCCCTCCATACAATTTTGGAACCTTGATGCGGCCCTCGGGCCAAAAAGTTTGCCCCTGTTCCACAGGGTAGATGGACATCAAAACGTCTCTCGTTTTAACAGGTGGAGATTCAGACCCCTGGTTTTCAGTACCAAATTCAAGAGAAACCAGAAATAAAGCCTGTGTCAAAAAAAATCACCCCAAACTGCAATGTCTGCATGGTTTTGATGCAAAAACATATAAAAGAACCACACTAAGCTGGCTGCTCTACAAACCTGATTGATCTTGTGGACAGCTCAGGGACAAAGTGTGTTATGCACGTGGGTTTCACCGTGAATATTTTGCACAGCACTTACAGTCACCAAACATTGCTGTCAGTGCTATTTGCTGAGGCCAGAACAGAGAGAGTCCACGTCATGCTCTAACTGGTTACTCCATTCACCAGCTTCATTGTTAAGTGAAAGGAATGGTAACTTCTAGCACTGCTGCTCTTAGCAACACTCTTATTGTGCAGGTGCGGAAGCAAATTCTCCATGTCTCGGTGCTAAGAAGAATTTCCCTAGTTCTCAACACCTTTGGGGCAGCGGAAAGATTACCAGACGCATCCAACACAACAGATGTGTACAGGCCTCATGATGTGAGCCGGCTCTCCTTGGAATTTTGCTGACTCCACAGGCCTATCGTCAACATGACTTCGAGAACCAACAGCTGTCCAATGACCTCCAATCACCTGGTCAAATCTGAATGTGGACAGATCCCTGAAACGAAAAGTCATCTCCCAATGAGGAAGTGTCCAAAGCTGCTCTTTCCCTGTGTTTCTATCTCTAACCGAGCTGAGAATGGGGAGACTCATCACGTCTATTGCACAGTAGGGGATACAGTCTTTGGGGTGAGCGGGATGCTCTCATTATTTTATAATCCTGGGTGAGCAACAAAATATGCTGCTTTTGAAGGACTTCTGTAGGGAAGGGAGAAGAGGTATGCAGCAGAAGTTAGGAGAGAAGGTTGTTATTAAAAGAATTTCATAAAAGAAGAGGAGCAAAGCAATGGAACCTGAAATCAACCAGACTGTGTGGAATACTACCACACAAGAACATAAATACAAAAAAGATACATGCTAACCTTATATAAAGCATCTCAACCCTATTTTGAGAGAGAATGATTGAGATTTCCCCCAAACAATAAAAAGCTTTGCTAAAATCCAGATAAAGAGTTCCATATACCACCCACACAACCAAATAAAAATGGAAGTCAGCCTTACACCGAGACACTGAGATTTTGCCATAAAAAAAATCAATCGTTTGATACAAGAACCGGAGCCTCCCTTATAAAGGCAATAATCACGACTGCATAGTTAAGGTTGCAATACAGGTGTGTGATTGACGGTCAGTTCGTAACTCTGAGGTTCTACTGTGCCGATGCAACGTTTTAAGGATAGGAGACCACAGAGCAAGCGTAAGAAGGACTCTATCCCACACTGAACTACATTTAAAACAGGTCAACCTAGCTATGTAGCCCTGTGCTGTGAAAAACTCACACTCCCGAGAGATGTAGTTAAGCCAACCTAAGCCCCAGTGTAGACACTGCTCCAGAGTTCTTCCATTGACCTACCTACCGTCTCTTCACAGGGTGGATTTACTATAGTGACAGGAAAAGCCCTTTAAGCTGTAGCAAGTGTCAACACTAACTGAGCCGGGCTTTGTGCCAGGTCTGCATAGACCAATGAAGACGAAGCCTGGAGGTGGAATGGAGCAGGCCACAGTGTATACAATGATGACACTGCATAGGTTTAGGCAACAGGGGCCTGGCAGGCCTTAGAGCCCTACAAAAATTAGCTATTGCATAAATAAATAGAGGAAACACTAAGTCTGGAATAGGAGCTTGTTTCTCTCACTTAATTAAAAGTGGATAAATTTAGTCATTGTACAAAAGTACTTCAAGTCATATTCAAAAGCTATTCTTTTTAACTCTAGTGCACCTCCTCCCCAAAATAAAAAAGGTGTCTAATTCCCCTGCATGGATCCACCAACTTGCAAACTCCTATGGAGGAGGTGAACTGAGATTACAGCCCATTCCCAACTCTGAGGCTGGAGTAGCAGCCGAGGAGAAATTGCAATGTGGATTCCTCTCCCCACAAATACCCCATTATTTTTTATTATTATATTATTTGGACTTGCATAGCACCTAGAAGGGTGGCCACTCATGCACCTCTGGGACATCAGGCGTCTCGGTACCTCCAGGAATTGCATAGGTTTGTCACTGCTGGTCTGACCCCACTCCTTGCAGCATGCGAGGTCTCACCACATGGGGGACACCATTGTGAAGAGCACCCCACTCTTGCTGGTCTGGTGCGTGCCAGGTCACGCCAGCCAGGATAGAGCAACACACTCTTCGAAATGTCTCAGGATGGGGGACAAACCACCCACAAAGAGGGCTACCCAGTTTAAAACGTCACACAACACACAGTCAACTTGTGGAACTCCTTGCTGCGGGATGTTGTGAAGCTTCTGACTACCGGAAGCTGGGACTTCACGACAGGGGCTGGACCACTCAATCAGCTGCCCTCTTCTGTTTGTTCCCTAGGAAACATCTGACATTGGCACTGGGGCCGAGGGACTATTGGTCGGCCCCAGTGCAGCCGATCTTATGTTCTCAAGGGGCCTCCCTGCCTGGTAGCCCCAACAGGGCCCCGCTGTGCGGTGCTGTACCAACCCAGAAGACAGCCCTGCTCCCCTCAAAAAAACCATTTTCCCGGGGGGTCAGTGGGTGGCAATTCCCCTCCCCTCCGGCAGGGCCCTGCGGAGGGGAGCCCAGGGGAAGGGGGCAGTGCCAGGGATGAAGGGTTTGCTGGCCTGCAGCTGGGTCAGGGCAGGGGCTGGGTACCCGCAGAGCAGGGGGCAGGCAAGTGGCCCCCAGCAGAAGGGCAGGCAAGACGCACATGGCAGGGCTCCTATCTGCCTGCTGGGGGGTCACCCCACATTGCCAGCAGGGGGTCCTGCTTGGGGGGGGCCTGGCCGGGGGGTCACCCCACATTGCCAGCAGGGGTTCTGCTTGGGGGGGGCAGCTTGGGCGGGGGGGTCACCCCACATTGCCAGCAGGGGTCCTGCTTGGGGGGTCAGCGTGGGCGGGGGGGTCACCCCACATTGCCAGCAGGGGGTCCTGCTTGGGGGGGCAGCCTGGCCGGGGGGGGGCTCCCTGCTGCGCTGGCGGGGGGCGCGGAGACTCACAGTAGAGCAGCGCCGTGCAGCGCAGGAGCACGATCCTGCTCAGCCAGAAGGTGCCCGGGCGCAGCGGGGGGCGGGCGGGGGGCGCCGGCTCCCCCTCCTCGCGGGGGGCCTGGAGGGGGCGGGGGGCTTCCTCCACCCCCCTCCTCTTCCTCAGCGTCTCCCCGGGCGCAGCCATGCCTGGAGCATGCGCCGGTGGCCCGGGTGCCGCCTCCCCTGCTCCGCCCCCGGTGCACGGAGCCCGGCCGGGGAGCGGTGCCGGCCACGGGACTGCTGCAAAGCCGGGCCCTCTGCACAGCTCCCGGCCGGAGCCGGGGAATGCACCCAGCGCTGGGGTGGAGCTTTGCCAGGCCTTCCCCTGGCTGCATTGCAACAACCCCTGCCCTGCAAGGCACCGGCGAGCCCGGGGTAGGGAGACCAGATGTCCCGGTTTTATAGGGACAGCCCGGATTTGGGGGGGGTCTTGTTCTTATATAGGCTCCTATTACCCCCAGCCCCGATTTTGGGTCCCCCTGGCTGGGAGGGAACCTTGCCATGGCCTGCTCTCCGGTAGGGTAGGTTTCAGGGCTGTGGTAAGTCAGTATCAGCCAAAACAAGGGGAGTCCTTGTACCTTTTTAGAGACTAACTCACTTCTTTGGGGCATGAGCTTTTCTGGGCTAAAACCCACTTCATCAGATGCATGGAGTGAAAGATACAGTCAGCGGAATATCTCTTCTAGCACATGAAAAGAGGGGTGTTGCCTTACCAAGGGGGGGTCCGTGCTAAGGAGCCAATTGAATTAAGGTGGAAGTGGCCTATTTGCAACAGCTGAGAAGAAGGTGTGAGTATCAGTTGTGGGAAAATTGCTTTTTGGAGTGGCTGGTCCCAGTCTTTATTCAGGCCTGACTTGAGGGTGTCCAGTTTGCAAATTAATTCCAGTTCTGCAGTTTCTGCTTGGAGTCCGTTTTTAAAGTTGTCTTGTTGTAATGCCAGATAATTAGTAAAGGCTGTGACAGGGCCATCAGCATTGGCACAGAAATCCTCATTAAAATCAGCGAGGAGGGTTGCTAGGTTTTTTTAAACTAATAAAGAGCCAGAGTTAAGCCAGGTAGGCCAAATGTAGCTAAAAAGTCCCCCACTTTACTCACACCAGTAAAATCATGTATTTCAAGGAGTCAGCACTATTCATGGTAGCCTAGTTAAGCACATGACTAGATGTCTTTAGCACAGAGGCTTAATCTGCAAAGAATCCAGATGTGCCCACCTTGAATTCCATAGGGCCCTCTGTCGTGTGGAGAAGTGAAGCAACATTCTCCTAGTCTGATCTTCTTCTCATTGGGGGGAAAAAACAGCTTGATAATGACCTGTAGTTTGCTTGGGACTCTCCCTCATAGCCCTTGCTAACCCCCCTGTAACTACCTAACTTTCTAGTTTGAAACATTTGCTTCTTCTTATCGGAGTATGAACCCCGATCAGAATATGGCCTCCCCCTTCTATGTCTCTACAAGCAACTGCATGTCAGAGCCTGAATGATGGTCCTAAGTCAGCAAACGCACACAGGCTTAATTTTACTCATGTGAGGAGTTCCCCTGATGTCAGAGACACTCCTCCTGAATAAAGTTACACACACGTGCACATACGTATGCTCAATGTTTATCCTTACCACTGTGAGTAGTCACTTTTATATCAATGGAACTATTCATAGCAGTAAAGTCAAGAATATGCATCAGTGTTTGCATCAGGGCCTTTCTCTGTTAGGGAAGGAGTTTAATACTGTTGTTATTATTAAAAGTCCATGTAATACATCCTCTTAAGGAGATATGGGCAGGAGGGGGAGAGGTGTCTTCCACATATAAGGAAACAGATCTGATTAAGGTATTGACTTAAGTAGGCTGCTCTTAGCATCATTATAATCTGTCACTGTTTTCCATTACCAATTTTTTGTTTGCTGAGGTTCATAAAATTCTCTCCTCTTTATTCAAGTTCTCAGACGTGGAACAGATTTGCTTGTATTGGTTATTTGTTTCATAAGGGCAAAAAGAAAAATAACATTGCAAGCAGCTGATCTTCATGTTGAAGTTTTATATGCATAAGGTGATTTTGTAAAGGAAAATGTGAAAGAATTACTTCTTATAATTCATTAAAGCAGAGACAATACAAGGCCCGAGCGTGCAGTCTTTACCCAAGCAAAACTTCCATTGAAGTCAATGAGTAAGGATGGCAGGATCGGGCCCTATATTTTTGGAAGAAATGTCATACTGCGTGTATTTATTTATTTATTGCACTACCTAATTATAAAATGTGTGGGATTGACTGTGTTAATAGCAAAGAGTCCACTAGGAGCTATTGGAGAAAATGAATGCATGTAAAAAACATTTGTTAGTTTACCCCCCTCAATTTGCCCCCCAGTTTAACATTTATTTGCCCTTCACCAGGAGGCAAGTCCAGTTATACACCAACGATAACACCTGTAATGGCATTCAAAGAATATCTCTGCTCTTTTAGGAAAAGCTCTGACGGTGACAGATTTATGCACCTGATTAAGTTTACACACCGTGCCAACTGAAATCAAAAAGTCCGGGAACTGTTTGCCAAGTATAAAGTGCATTGCATGTTCCTCTTTTCAGGATTGGGACCTAAATCTGTGCTTGTGTACATAGCCAACAGAAATATTTCAGGTCACCACATGAATCCTAATAATTAAAAAAAAATGTACACATGCAAGTAAAGCCACCTACAGATGCATTTATCTAAGAAAACCATTGCAGCTCTTCCAGCCTTTTGGATTAAAATATTATGTACATTTAATAAGCCTCCAATAGAACCTCTTTGAAAACCAGAGTTTAAGTACAGTATATAAAATAAAAATGTAAAAAAAGTTAACTCTTAAAAACTTTGTCCCTGATCATGCAAACTGCCACAAACATGATTAACTTTACTCGCATGAGGAGCCTCGGAGAAATCAGTGGGACTGCTCATGTACTTAACATTAAGCATGTGAGTAATTGTTTGCAGGATATCGGAGTTTGTAACACACACCAAAGGTATAATTTTCAAAGTCAAGGCTGACCACCGGATCCTTCACTCACCTCGTAGTGGGTTTGAGTTGGTCACCCTGAGGATAATCGTGAATTCACTGAAACTTTTGTAGCTTGCAGCTTAAGAAATTAACATGATTTCAATTTAGTATTTTGTGTAGTAGTAAAACACTTGACTCCAGTCCAAGCTTATGTTTCTTAGTATTTAAGAAAACTCTTTCAATAAAACAATCTGAGCCTAAGCACTTATAATTTGGATGTTTAGAATCTCATTCTGTATCCTATTTAAATAAATATTGTGGTGTTAAATTAGCTGCCGTCCTCCGAGAAAGTATCTGTTATCAGGCGTAACATAATTCAGTGCTTTTCAGCCTGCAGATCAGTTCCTTATAAATGTCTCTTTTGTTTTTGCCGTTTCCCATCACCGTTGCTTGCATTGTTCTCATTAGAAAAAAAAAGTACATAATGGTGCATTGTATAGGCAAGGAAAAATAACCTATTTGTTAAAGGTTCCTGGTATATTATGATTGCTCTTTCTCCCTTTGGATTAGCCGCAAGGTTTTGCTAGATAAATTTAAGTAGATGTAAGCTAATGATTTCCTTTGTGAGGTCTTTATGAAACTTTTACAGCAAATTCCACATGAAATGTAAATGTCTGTAAAACGACGTGGCTAATTGAGGAAATTATTGAGGAAAAGCAGGGGATCTCGCAGAACTCCACAAGAAAGGAGCAGCCTGGGAAGGTATGTGCCTAGTAGAGTGTTGAACCCGTCAATTTTCTTTGCATAAGATCAGTCCAAAATCTGTTAGGTAAGTGGATCTGGACAGAAAGCAGAGGTGATCAAAAAACCAAAACCAACCTCAGAGGGTCTCATGTGTCAGTATCACCTTTCAACGGTATGAGCTGCAAAGTTTCAAGTACATTCAGCAGCATAAAAGTGTCATTACTCTATCGGCATGATCCAACTCCCCTTAGAGTCAACAGAAAGACGCCCAACGTCGAATAGATTAAATTAAATTTAAGAATGGATAGATTGAAATGTCAGATTCAATTCTCCCTTCATTGTCTGCATTTATGATGGTATACGGGAACAATATGGTTTTGTGACCATGTAAATTTGAATCATCCTTTTTGCCGGATGATCTTCTGCACCGTTATTTATTTATTGCCTTGTGGAATCATCTTTTTGTTGTTTGCCTCTTAATTTTTGTTAATTAAGGGTTTTGTACAAAAAGAGAAGAAGAAGAAAACAGATAGCGTGTGACTGGTAGCATTGGGTCCTGAAATCTCAAAGGGAAAGTGATTAGTAAATGTAAGACATGTAAGCAGGAGACAAGATCTTTTATGTTGGTCCTTATTCAAGGAAATACAAGTTTCTCCCCCCCCCCCCCCCCCTCCAGCCCTCACCCCCATTTTGCTGCATTCTAAACAGCTGCAAAGGACAACAGAGAAACAAGCATTTACTGTCACAGCGCCCTTCAGCTGTCTCTAGCAGCACCTCAACCCTGCCGTCCCTGGCACCCTAGATTACCATATGTTCATTCAGGTCTAATCTTTCACCCTTCCTTTTACCTGAGAGTGAGTTAAAATTAAAAAAAAAAAAAAACAGTGTGAATTTGAGCAGAAATAACCTCTTTGTAAAAAAAGATTAAACATCTGGGGAAATGATTTAAATATGCCATCAATTATATATTTTTAAATCGCTTCCAGATACTCAAGTGACAGCGTGTTTCGGTAAACAGGAGATGGGGATCCTTCAGCAAACATGGGCGCTGTTGGTTTGACAGAGGTTTTTATAGCAACGACCCTTCTTCCATTAAGGGGTTGATCCTGCTTCATTGTAGCCAATTAGAGTTTTGTCACTGACTTCAGTGGGAGCAGGATTCAGTCCTAAAAGCATCATCGGCTGGGACTTTCTCTTTGAATAGCTCCTTGCACAACGGGGGTCTAGTCTATGGCTAGGGCTGCAGTAATACAAATAATAAATAATCAATACTATTGTCAGGTTAAACCTTGTTTAGCAAAGACATCCTCTAGCCCAAACCCAAGGTATCAGGCTTGATGCAGGAATTACTGGGTGAAATCATCTGGCCCATGTTAAGTAGAAGATCAGTCTAGATCAGAGTTTCCCAAACTTTTGTGGCCACAGAACACTTTTTAGCCTGGTATATATTTATGGAACACTTATAATATTATTTTGTAGTCGTTTGGTTTTCAAATAAAAATTGTGTTATTTATGCTCAAATATGTTATATTCTATAAAACACAGCAAAAATACAAATTTAAAATAACTTGAACTAACAATTTCTAACTGGAAAGCGTGTATAAAATAGTACAAAAATCAAGTGCAAGAGTCAAAATTCTCTTTACGCCATGATAGTCAATATGAGATCTATCAATAACCGGAAAACGAGTTTTATGTTAAATTATACTAACTCAAAAAGAATTGTAAACTACACTTAAAATATGCCAAATTTAAAATTTAGAAAATTTAAAGACCCTTTTTTAAAATTACGATTCTTTCACGGAACACCTATTCACATTGTGCGGAACACCAGTGTTCCGCACAACACAGTTTGGGAAACACTGGTCTAGATGGTTGTAATGGTCCCGTCTGGCCTTACACTCTACATATGTATATATTCTCAAACACACATTTTTCTTACCTCTGTTGCTAATAATATCTGAGATTATTAAAAAGGAAAATATATTTTAAAATCTCATTTCCTTTTCATTATTTCTACTCTTCATTTGTGTTTTTAAGCAAATTAAGCATTAAGCAAAAAAATTGTCAGTTTTACTCTTCTGATCAATTTCGCCTCTTTAGTCTAAGCTCAGACACTCCCACAGGGCTGCCAAGGTTGGGCTGCAAACACTGCCAGGGAATGTTCATTTGTTTTTTCAAAAACTTGTACTATTGAGATTGTGTTTTTTAAAATCACACAAACCTTAATTTTACAGAACCAACATTTCGGGCCAAATGTAACATGCAAGTGTCATCTTAGGGCCCAAGCCAACCAATTGAAATCAGACATTTATAAAAACAAATACAGTATCCTTTCCTGTGTTACTAATAACTCCTGAGCTGACTGGAGATGAAGGGGATTTGAAGAATCCCACTGTCTGTCTGTTAAGCAATGGAGGGAGATTAGTAGATGGGAGTTAGTTCAGATACTCAGGGCAGGTGCAGAGTGTTACATGTATCCCTGCAAGGTCAAAAAGCATTGACTAGACACAAGGAGCACAGGGGACTTGCTCCTGCCTTACCTTGCTCCTGCAGCTACCAAATTATTCCCGCCTGGAAGCAAGAGGAAGGCCTAAAGAGGGGAGCATGTCGCTAAGCACCTCATTAACCCAATGATAGGGCTGTAATGAAGTCCCCCATACCCTGCTCTGTGTCTGCCCTGCTCTCCGTAGCATAAGAGAGCAGCCATGGGAGGTGTTTCAGATTTACTTCCCCTTGCTGGGAAGGACTACTCCTAGGGTCTGATGCAAACCTAGTTATCGGCAGTGGGGCCCAGATCCACGAAGCTATTTAAGTGCCATCCCGAACTGATTTCAATAGGAGTTAGGCACCTAAATACTTTCGAGGCTCCGGACCTAGGAATCTCATCGACTTCAGTGGGTTTTGAATCAGGTCAGTGCTGCTTAAACGTACTTGTCCTCGCACAGATGGGATCACACAATAACCTTTCCCTCCTAGTCTACAGGTGATACAAGGAATTTTGGGATCAGGGCTGGAAGCCAATAGAAAGCCCTAGAATTAAAATGAAATGGTGAGGGCATTCATCCAAAGTAAGGGCCAGCATTTGCCACCCTTAGACACAGTACCTTAAATTGTGAACAGCCTGGCTGATTTCAGCGCGATTACTGGCGGAGTATCATACTACTCATGTGAATAAGGGTTGCAGAATCCAGTCCTAAAAGGGTGACTTTCAAGCTATTACGCTGTGTAAGCAGCAATAGTTTTGATGACGTGAAAACACAGTTTGACAAATTTACCTGAATAGGCAGTTTGCATTTCCTTGGTATAAGGCCATATGTACCCTTACCAGCATACAATAGCACAGTTTACAACTTTTGCTTACATAAGTGCTAGTGTTGTCTACATGGCCTAAGGCTCTGATCTCATATTGAACTCCTCGCAAGTGCAGGGGTCTGTCCTCACAGAACTCTGTGTAGGATCTGGTCCCCAAACACTTGAGTATTTTGTTTGTTTTAAAGGAAGTCTAAACTGTCAGTCTTTTCCAGCTAGTTTAATTGCAATGAATAGAAGCGGAATGGGGCCCCTGCCCTTTTTGTCGCTGTAGTTAGTAACCACTGACTTTCCCAAAAGGATCACAAAAATCCCTGAGTAGCTACTGTGCTGTTGGCACCAGGGTGATGTCTTAATCCTGCCAGTATCAAGACTTCTCTCTTTTTAGGACAACCAATGAATCGCTCTTCTCTGGAAAATGTGGTTTTTCGGGGAATCTCCTAGCATGAGACACTCTAGAGAGAGCTGGATAAATTCATGGAGGCTAAGTCCATAAATGGCTATTAGCCGGGATGGGTAATGAATGGTGTCCCTAGCCTCTGTCTGTCAGAGGAGGGTGATGGATGGCAGGAGAGAGATCGCTCGATCATACCTGTTAGGTTCACTCACTCCAGGGCACCTGGCATTGGCCACTGTCGGTAGACAGGATGCTGGGCTAGATGGACCTTTGGTCTGACCCAGTATGGCCGTTCTTATGTTCTTATGTTATGTTATGTGATTTTTTGAAATGATTGTTAAAATTGGCTCCCAATGGCAAGTACCAGCCACCTAGTATTAATTTACACAGATTTTAACCCACCCTGCTGCTTGGTACAATATGTGTGTCACAGGAAAACAGGCACTACAGGAGACATACTCCTGGAGAGGTAGGATTAAAACCCGGTTCCTTCACTTCCAAAATCACCTCTCCCTCTTGAGCGAAGACCAACCACTAGAAGGAAATACACACTCGTGCACATACGTACACACACACACATCAAAAACATTAGAGCCTAAGCCAAACATGAAGACTCGCCATTAAGGGTCAGATTCGATACCGCTGATGTCGACAAGTGCTTTGCCATTGATTTCAAGGGGTGAAGGATCAACGGTAAGGTAAGGATGGCCATAAAAGACTGACGTACCAGCATTGCTGTGCTTACTCTCTTAGGAAGCAGTGGGTTCGTTTATCGTCCTCCCTCACTCAAAATGCTCCGTTGATGTCAGATGTGACTTTAGGGCAACATCCAAGGACACCCTCCTCTGCTCAAGGCAGAGCTGTGACTGCAGGTCAAAGAACCAAAGAAGAGACACCTACCCAGACACGCACCTCCACTACTCTGAAAATGACTCAGCCAGCCAACTCCTTGCCAAGAAGCATGGCTCCTTCTGACAAGTACCCAACTCCCTAACTTTGCAGCTGACACAAAATTCAGTCTGAAAATATTGGGGTGCTCCAGCTCTGCAGAGTCGGGGAGTAGAGCAGCTGCAAGGAGCTGTTACAAGAGGAATTTCCTCTCGTATCCCCTATAAAACTCCTGGCTAGCTTAGATCTTCATGTATATGCGCAAGGATTCATAAATGACATTTTAGCTTGGAAAGCTCTTGAATAAAAGCAGGAATGAGAACTTCTTTTGCATGCAAATGTTTGGGGAGAGGGGTTGTTTTATGGTGGGGTTTTGTTTCTTTTACTCCAGTGAAAAGTAAAATCTTGCATGTGTTTAGCTATATTTGAAGGAATAATTGGGTTAAATCCTGTGGCCTGAGTTGTGCAGAAGGTCAGACTAGATGATCACCGTGGTCCTTTCTGGCTTTAACATCGACAAAGGTATTGCCCATCTTTTCATTTTGATTGCATAAGAGCTACAGGTATTGAACTTCGGAGCTATTTTGTTGCTCTGGCCAGCTTATTTGAATATAATATGGCAGGTCTTCGAGCTTCAAGAGGAAATGCAAACCTCGTTGCTTGGCTTCCTAATCCATGCTTGCCCATGGGAACATGCCTTGAAGGAGGCCAGCAATAGCAGAAACTCTGCTAAAATGGACCAAATTGTATTGATCCCAAGCGGCACCTTCCCGTGTTCATCTCCATGGAAGCCTCTTCCAGATCTGTGGGTTGGTGTGGCTGGTGAGGAAAGGGTTGGGTTAGTAGCACTGGCACCTGCAGGGATTTCCCCATGGAAGATGACGCTGATCTTGCAGGATCTGAGTTAGGGGTAGGAATGGGGTGGCGAACATAAGCAGACGTGCTGCTGTAGGGGATAAGGGTCCTTAGGAAATTGCACCAACCCCAGGGACCTCTACAACTGCCCTAAGTTCCTGAATGAGGCGGATCACACGTACTCTGTCTGCTTCATTGAGGGGGTTAGGATGGAAAGTCCTCCGTTTCCCCCCAGGGCATGATTAGAAGAACTCTTTGAGCCTTACCTTACCCCCATGCTTCCATGAGTCTTCACCCCCTTGCTTTGGGGATTGGTCTCTGCTCCCTGACTCGTCTCGTTCAGCCTCAGATCTTTTGCAACATGGTTGGAAGAGGATGGTGATGCCTGACGCAATAACCCCATCCTTTTGTTAAGTACTGCTGAGTCAGGTGGCTAAACATCTAGATTCTTTTGCTAAGCATGGGTGTGGAAGGATGGCAGGAACTATTGTAATCACAGGAGGAGATTTTCCCCCACAGAATCCATAACCTTTCTCAGGTAGTGCTAGCACTATCAAATCTTTGCTGCAGCAAGGAGTCATTGGTAAACATACCTCACTATCTCATTCCCCAATTTGGCCAGTAGAAAAAAACAGATGTTGACAATACCTTGGGTTGTCCTCATGACAAAGGAGATGATTCTGGATTTTCATAATTAATTATGCTAATTGATGCCCCAGTATCAAACATAAATAAAAAATGGTGGCCCTCTCCCCATTGCTGATACTCTGATCGCAGACAATCACAAGTATAAAGTCTTAGCTATACCACGGTTTCCTAGTGCAAACCAAGCGAAAAAGGAGGTTGGGAGATTGAGAGGCAGCAGCTGGTCCATGAGAAGCTCTGTCTTGTACTCTCCAGACTGAATGTCATAACCTCAGTCAACCCACCTGTACAATGGGTGTAATGTTATTTACCTAACTCGTGGGGATGCTGTGAGGCTGAATTAATTAATGTTAATAAACTGCCTTGAGGACCTTAAATAACAGGCATTATAGAAATGTGTATTATTGTTAGTAAATTGCCAGAAGAGAGAGTTTTCTTTTCAGTACAAGATAGCACTGCAAAAGGACAGAGTCCAACCCTGTGGAAATCTAAGGGAATATTTCCACTCACTGCAGTGGCCTTTGGATCAGGCCCTAATAGAGGATTTCCGTGAATTCTTAGACTGCTGTTCTAATGTTTGTAGCATGGATTGTTTCTGTAAAACAGGGATTTTGTTCTACCAAAAGCAGGGCTAAACCTTTTTGAGTTGATTTTTAAAAAAACATTTAACAGTTCCTATTTTGTTTACAGACCACAGGGTAATTTTGTGCAAGCTAAGAACTGCAGGCTTCTTGGGAAATGACACCAAGAAGCAAATGGGTCAGTTTTAGAAAGAAATAAAAATAAAAGCCAAATAGATCAGAATATACCAAGGTTTGGAGTGATAATCATGGTCAGATTTGGATTTTGATCAACGTCTATGCAATTCCCTACTTTGTGGGTGTCTGTGTGTGTACAGACATATCCATGGTTTCAATTAAATTTACTGCAGTTTATATTTTTAATTTCAAAATGTCTGTACATCACACTCAATAAACAAGAGCTCTAGCAAAACATGTCACTGTTTGGGGTTTTTTAACCTTCTCATATTGGAAACCTTCACACATTTTGTAATTTCCCTTGTAAATCTCCATGGTTCTGTATTCTATTTTCTGGAAGAAAGCAACAGCTATAAAAGTAATTTTTCATTTGATCTCTTTGTGATTTATAATTATAAGTGTGGATGTGCCCAACCATAATTAGAATCAAATGCTGCAACTTTATTCTGCGAAAAAAGGACTTTCTTGGAAAGACGGGAAAACGGCCAAACAAACAACTTCTCTCCAACCCTCCAACCCCCCCCCCCGAACCCCAAACTCATTTTAAACAAACAAAATGAGAAACCATGTGGACAAAATCAGAGCTTTGTTGGTTTGTTTGTTTTTAACTGGCACTGTTGATGGAACAGTTGATCTAACATGATAAAATAATAAAAAGTAGTAACAACGAACACCGTCCTCCCCCCCTCCAAATAAAACAACCGCAATTTGTCCTTATTATGATTGCTACAAAGAATTCTTTTGAAACGGCCGAAGGAATCCAAAACTCCAGGACGCGGAACACCAAGTGAAACTGATCTGGTGAGACACCAACCCCGGGGAAGCGACAGGTTCCTGGCTTTCTCACGTTTCTAGGTGTCCCTCTCGCTCGTCCACCGCAGGTGATTCGTGTAAATCCCTTTCCTGGTCCGTGCAAGGAACAGACACCAGCGTGTGTGGTTCTCGGATGGGGACGGGGGAGGCAGAGCGGGAATTGTCCCTTCGTTTCCAACGTGATTCAACTATGTCAATGGCAAACTATTGGCTGTCTCGCTGACAACAGCCCAGGATCAGGCGAAGGTCTATCGGGGCCCTTGCCTGAGTGTCGGACAAGAATAAACAGCAAAACGTGACAATCGGGTACGTGGATGCTGGACTCCAGCAGTCACGTCATTTCGGAACCAGAAGCAGGGACAACAGAGAGTTTGGGACATGGACAGGTGTATACAGAAGGTGTCTCCTGTGAAGCACGAGTTTAGCCGCACAAGATACAACACAGGAAACAGAAGTAGGAGTAGGAGCCTTCTTGTGATAACTCGAAGTTAACTTTAAACACGCCCCAGACCTGAAGAATGCATAACCTATGGGTCATGGGCATAACCTATGCATAGCCCGAACTAGTTATCCAACTCAGTTATCATGTCCGCATATATGTGTGCGCATGTTATATGTACACACCTACACATCCATGAACAGGGACATTGTGTACACACAGAGAAACTCCTTAAATATAACTACACAATGTAATTTTACACTATGACCTTTCACCCTGTTACTTAAAAAGGGACCAGATATGAATATTTTACTAGATACCATCTCAGGGTGCTGTTCTTTTAATAAGAATCAGAGAGGTAGCCGTGTTAGTCTGGAATAGCAGAAGTGACCAAGAGTCCTGTGGCACCTTAAAGACTAACTAAACTATTGAAGCATAAGCTTTCGTGGGCTAATACCCACTTCGTCGGATGCATGCAGTGGACACTCGCAGTTTAACACCCTGTAAATCATTTTTGCCTTAATGTTATCTGGACACTTAGAAAGAAAGAAAGAGGAAGTCTGAGAAAGAAAGAAAGAAAGAAAGAAAGAAAGAAAGAAAGAAAGAAAGAAAGAAAGAAAGAAGAATGATAAATTCTTTTTCTTTCTTTCTTTCTATCAGACTTCCTCTTTCTTTCTTTCTTTCTTTCTTCCACTTCTGTGCTCTCAAGAGTAATTGTTCACACAAAAGGCAATAAAGAGTTGAACGATTTAAGGAACATTGAAACTCTGCGAGCAAATCAAAGACCAAAAGTGGAACGAGAAGAGAGCGAACCCAACGTTTCAAAAATCGTTTCAAATCCAGGGAACATTTGAAGGAAACATACCCGTTATTCCTTCAAAGTGGAATGGCTGTTTTCAAATCCACTGCTTATTTTTTGCTTCTTTTTTTAAAAAAACTTGAAAAGGCAAACAAGCAAACACAACCGAACACCAGGAGAAATCCCAGCAAATCTAACCTTTTGGGGGGAAATCCTGCCTTATATCTAACCAAGAAGGGCAGTGGGAGTCTATATTAGCAGAATGAGTTTGTCCTAAAGATAAAATATTATTTCTAGCGGGAATGAACCAAGCAGCAGGGCCTTTGACTGGGGTGATCATATCCCTGGATGACACAAATACAGCACCCCCCTTTCTGAGGGAAGGTCTCAAAGGACCCAGGCAACGCTTTCGAAAATACACCAGATTGTGAATTCCCTGAAATACCCAAATTCTGGAAATGGGGAGCTGCCTATTTATTTCTATGGTGCACTAGGACAGTGTTTCCATAGCTGATCGCGCCTGCCCCGCTCCCTCTATTACAGTATAAGAGGCACAAGTCCAAAGGTTTGTGGAGTTATGTTTTCTTTCTGTGTCTCACTTTCCAAGAGCAGGTATAATACTGCGGGCTACAGCTAGGAAGGAGGAAATATTCAAGAAGGTCAGGGGACCGACAAGCGCCAAAATATCCAGATTTAGCAACAAAAAGATGTGTGTTTCTAGAGAGGAGCCCTCCAACCTGGGCACTTGTTTCAGAAAACGAAGTAGCCGCGCCCGGAGTTTGCACGGGGAGCCAGAGGTTGCAATTAGCGGCGGCTTGTTGTGTCTAAATGTAGACTTGTGTTAATATTTGTTGTCGTGTTTCTGTAAACGAGCCGCCTCGTGGGTCTGGGGCAACAGATGCGAAATCCACCGGGTCCGGGATCGGCCTCGTGAAGCGGAACCGGACTCACAGCTACTTACAAAACTAAGGATCAAGAGGCGATTTTAGGGACACATCGGAATGAGCCCATTCAACCCTTGAAGAAAAAAAAAGGGGGGGGGGTAATTAGCCACCCTCCCCAACACACACACACACACACACACACACACACACACACACACACACACACACACTTTCTGTAAACAGGAGTCGCCCCCCCCCCCCCCCGTGTAAACACAACTCCGACCGTCGCCCCTTTCAAAGAGCCATTCATTCATGCATTCATCTCCTCTGGCCTGGGTCCTCCACGGAATTAAGCAGCCGGCCGGGTCGATACATTTTCACTGGGGAGGCTTCTGCAGCCGGGCGATTTTTCCCCCCCCAAGAAAAGGGCCCGAAACCACCCGATCCGGTTTCCAGAGAACCGACCCCGGCCGCGCTCTCTGCAGCTCCGGTTGCCCCCCCTGTGCCCATCAAGTTTTGGCTCTTCGCTGAATTTCTCCTGGGGGGTGAAATGAAGCGATCCAGGTAGAATTTAACCCTTCATCCTCCTGCCAACTCGGCTAGCGCCCCAGCGTTGCCAATGGTCCCTCTGGCACACACCTCGGACCTTCCCAATGTCCCTCCACATATATCCCTGCTGTCTACACAGCCAACGGCGTTTCACTGACAGCCGCCAGGTACCAGTCTTCAAACCAAGTAGCCCTGTCAAGTCTGCAGTTTACTCCACCCGCATTTCCTATGGATACTTTGTCCTCCAATCCCAGCAGTGCGGAACACAGACGGAACCGCTTCCTACGTACCGTTAGCCAGCTTTTTGGGGGGAGAGGGGGGAAGGGAGGAAGATGTAATCAGTTTGATTGAGAAAGGGTCTAAAGTCACAGGAAAACATGCTCACGCTCTGAAACAGACAGGTAACCCGCTCCCGCCCCCTCACACACACACACACACACACACACACACACACACACACACACACACTTTGGCTCTCATGTGTGGCGATCAGAAGAAGAGGGGGGTCCTTCTTAGTCCGGGTCATGCCTGTCCGCCCGGGTCAAGGCCACCAGCAGGAGCCCCCCTGAAAAGAACCCCCCCCGCCCCCAGGAATAGAATCAAAGTCCATTTCAGCCACCGAGGCTTGGTGTTGTGGAGGCTCAGGGTGCGAGCCTTTGCCCCTGAAACTCCCGCTCAGGGGATGCAAAGAACTGAAATGAATCAAACCAGCCACTTCCTATCAACCCCCCCCCCCCCGCATCAATATAGTCTTCAAACCCTGTGATCCTCCTGCAGCGGGAAGGAGCCACGCACCAGCCAACCCTCGCTTCACAAGGGGGGGGGGTGCGTTCATTTCCTTTCTAAAAAGCCAGCAGAATACGCGCAGTGGAGCCCACGGCTCTCACGTCGAGGGGGAAGGGGGGGAAGGAGGGGACGCGGTGCCTTTAAGAACGGAGGGGGCGGGGGCAGGGATGCAGATGAGAACAACCCCGTCCCACCAATCGGGGCGGGAGGCGGGGCCGCTCGCCCTCTGCTTAAAGAAACTTGTGGCCAGGGGCCGGACGGTCGCATTGGAGCGGAGCGCGCCGCGGCGGAGGGAGAGCCAAGGCGGAGGAGGAGGAGGAGCCGGGAGCAGGCGCGCAGCTGCGGGCGGCACATCTGGGGCGCATCTGGCCGGCGCTGCTGCATCCCGGCGAGGCGCCGGGACGGGGACCCTGCGGGAGTTTCGTGGCCTCGCCCCCCCACCCCACCCATGCTCACCATGACCGAGGAGCGGGACAAAGCCCCGGAGCCGCCCTGCAGCCCGGCGGGCACCGCCAGCTCCATGTCCCACGTGGACTCGGACTCCGACTCGCCCTTGTCCCCCGCCGGCTCGGAGGGGCTGGGGGGCTGCGCCCCGCCGGCCCCCGGCCCGCGCCCGCCCGCCGGCCCCAAGGGGGAGCCGGGCGAGGTGGACGAGCGCTTCCCCGCCTGCATCCGGGACGCCGTGTCGCAGGTGCTGAAGGGCTACGACTGGAGCCTGGTCCCCATGCCCGTGCGGGGCAACGGGTCGCTCAAGGCCAAGCCCCACGTCAAGCGGCCCATGAACGCCTTCATGGTGTGGGCGCAGGCCGCCCGCAGGAAGCTGGCCGACCAGTACCCGCATCTGCACAACGCGGAGCTCAGCAAGACCCTGGGCAAGCTCTGGCGGTGAGTGGGGACCCGAGCTGGGGGGGGTGGGGGAATCGGGGAGAGCCTGCATCACACCCCCACCCACGGCTTGCACACACACACACACGCGCGCGTGCGAACACATCGGCAGCACCCGCTGCATCCCGTGTGCATTGTGCACGCATTTAACAGATGGCACGGCTTGCACACGCACGTGCGAACACATCGGCAGCACCCGCTGCATCCCGTGTGCATTGTGCATGCATTTAACAGATGGCACGGCTTGCACACGCACGTGCGAACACATCGGCAGCACCCGCTGCATCCCGTGTGCATTGTGCACGTATTTAACAGATGGCATGGCTTGCACACGCACGTGCGAATGCACCGTGCACATTGGCACCGCACGCTGCAGACAACGTGCCTTGTGCACACGTGTGTCACGTGCAACAGTTGGCCCCGGGCACGGCTTGTGCACACACAGGCGCCTACACATTGCAAACAACACATGTACGCCTGCATCCAACAAGGCTGCATGCGCCACACGCAACACACACGTGTACCACACATGCACCATGCACAGAAGGCATCACAATGTATCACGCTACACGCGGGATGCATGTCGCACCCACTCCCTGTCCAGACACGCACAGACTGTGCTCACACATGCCTAGATACACCCCCTCCTCAACCTTCTTGTCTAGAGGAGTTTTGCACAACACCACACTGTGCGGGGTGTGTGATATCAGACACGAGAATCGAGTGAGCAAAAGCTAGACCGTTTTACTGTAGAATTATAGAAGCTTAGGATGCAGCCGCCCCAGGAGTTCATCTCCACTGTACGGCACAGTTGTCCCCCCATGGTTGCTAGTGGCCAAGGCCAAACTAGTTTGAAAAGTCTCAAACGACAGAGAGGGCTTCTAGCTCTTCCTTTTTCGGGAGAAGCCTGGACAGCGTAATCATTGAAGAAAGCCAGAAAATGAGACCTGAGCTGCAGAATGGAGAGTCCCTAACTAAGGACCTGTGATATGTTAATATAGGAGCGCCCTGGAGTGCTAAGGGGACCTGGGTTCCAAAGTTGGCACTTTAGAGTTTAGTCCCTGTTTTGTGCAGCGGGGGAGAATTGTCTGCATTAGTACAAAGACAAGCTAGAGGTACTGTCCCAAGAACGCAAGGGGCCAAAGTTACCTTGGTCTTGGACACTTGGACCTATAGCTTTCTTCACTAATAGTGGGGAGGGAAATACCTTGGCAAAAAGCACCAGTAGTTCTGCTTTAGACCAGTCCAGAAGGTTGGATTCTGGTGGAAGTTTTCAGGCAGGACCTAGCTGGAGGACCCTTGGAAAAGTGGGTTGCTGAACTGAATTGTCTTTTGTTGTAAGATTCTTCCCCTGCCCAAAACATTCTTGAGAAACTTTGGACAATTAAAAATGAACCGCTCGCCATTGGGCTCAAGGCGTAACAAAGAACAAATGAGAAATCCCTCATTAAGGTTCTGGGCCCTCTTACCAAATACTAATAAAAGGCCTAACTCTAAGGCGCCAGTCAGAATTTTGCTTGAATGACGCATGGCCCCAGTCCTTCTTCTCCTGTTTAAATAAGCGAGAGTTTTGCCATTCTGCTCCTATCAAAGTCAATGAGAGTTTTGCCACAGCCTCCTATGGGAGCGGGTCTGAGTATTCCTGTCTGTGGATGACACTAGGGACATGAACAGACGAACCAAATTCATTTTGATTCGGCAGGAATGGCCAAAGCTGTGGTAGATTGTTCCTCATGAAAGGGCATGTCTGGGGAGGGGTGCTTTGTCGTACACTCTCAAACTTCCAGACTCCCGAAGTCTCTCTTCAGCAGAGCCGATTGCTAAAGAATGAACTGGATGCCTCATGTGACTGCCTTATGGTAGAATTCACTGCAGTCCAGAGCGCTGAAAGGACTGTTAAAAGAAACAGGGTGCAGGATTCTTCTTGGCGCCCAGAATCCTAATTAAATACTTCAGAGATTTTGGTCTGTCTTGCTCCTTTTCCTCCTCCTACGTTTTTACGATGGGTGGATTCTCTGATTGTATTTCTACTACAAGGAAATGTTTGGGTTTTTTTTTTAGCTGTAACTTCACAGTGGCTTTTTTGTAATATTTGTCTTGCTCGTTTGTGTATTTAACCAACTTTACAATGGACTATGTAATGCAATTATACCTTTTATATAGTTTTTAATAGACAGCTACTGTTTTCATAAGCTTTTTTTCTGTTCTTTCAACACAGAATATATTTATATACTCAACATTTATTTTATGTTTAACTTTATTTGTCTAGTAGTAATAGCTTACTGGAAAACATCTAATTGAGAATTTTTTTAATGCTCTCAAATGCTGCCTTTGGCAAGTCAGACTATATAAGCTTTTTCTTTGTGTCCATCAGATTTTTTTTTTAAATAGTTATTTACGATTACACACAAAGTGAAACATCCCGAATTTCTTCCGATGAGCAGTATTCCCACATTAAAAAAACTGTGGTTTGGGTATCAAATAGGCTCTCCAGAGGAAATAAAAACTTCATATGAAATAGTCTCATATATATTGATTGGTTCTTGGCAAGCGACAAGCACTCAAACAGAACTGGAGATGATCAGAAATGATTAAGTCCTATTAGTGCAGCATGATTTACATATGAAATACAGCAATAATATTTAGGAGCAGGATAAGGAATTCAATTTTAAAATAAAAAAGTGTTTTGCCCTGTTATCAATATCCAGAGTGGCTGCTTTAGCAGCTCTTTAGCTGATATTTACAATACATGCAACAAGCAAAACAAATTGTACTTGTTACATGAAAATTTTATTTTGTGATTTTAATGTATTGGTTTGCTGAATCAATGCTCGAGATAGAAATGTTTGAAAACACGATAGACAGGTTGTAGTTTGCTCTTTAAGCAACATATAATTTACTATTTTTTCCCCCCTCTTAAAATATAAAACAGTTTGTTAAGTGAAAATGAGAAACGTCCCTTTGTGGAAGAAGCTGAGAGGCTCAGGGTTCAGCACAAGAAGGATCATCCGGATTATAAATACCAGCCCCGGAGGAGGAAAAGTGTAAAAGCTGGCCAGAGCGATTCTGATTCGGGAGCCGAGCTCAGCCATCATGCAGGGAGCCAGATCTACAAAGCTGACACTGGGCTAGGAGGTGTGGGAGATTCTCACCATCACAGTGATCACACAGGTAATGAGTCTGGATTCTTACTGTGTCTTCTTGAAACTTGCAAAGATTTATTAACCCAGTAGAACAGTCAGGTTCTGTAATAAACAAAAGGGAAAACTCCTGCCTTCATGCCTAGCCCTGGTAACACTTCCACACACACTTAGCTACTGCAAATAGCCCTTGGGAGCCTGCGTGTGTTTGCTGGATTGGGACCTTAAAATGTGATACTCTAAGCAGTTCCCTTGAAGACCGTGGAAGGTCCCAGATACCTTGGATGTGTGTGTGATACAAGAACATCCATACACAGGGCTGAATCCTATTTATTAGAAAATAAACAAATCTGTTCTCCAACTATCACTAATGTATCAGCAGGGGGGTGAGCAGGGAGAGAGACAATTAACAGATATAATTAGAGTTAATTATTAAGTGGTAACTTTTTTGAAGATGCCTCAAGAACAAGCCCTAGAGATCAAGACAACTAATCTTGTCCCAACCCTTCTGGATTCTGAAGTGGAGTTTTGAATTGGCAAACTTTTCGTGTTGACAGATTCCAAAAGTATTGCTAATGTCCCATAATTTCAGACGTGTTTGTTCTCTCTATTATGAACCCTGTCTGCAAGATTTTCCTCCCCTGCTCCCTCCTCTTTAAGTTTGCACCGGGACGGGTTTTTAGATGCAGAATAAGAGTTTCGTTTACAGCCTTGTAAAGAAAGTCGGAACCATTTCTGGTCAAGGAATTAGTTTTAGCTGTCTTTGCCTCTCCAAAGATTTCATGGAGTGAGTACTGCTGCAGTAACCCCACAAAAGTATTAAATTTGGGCTCCAGTGCAAAAGTAATCTGCAGCCAGTGCTAATCAACATAATACCACTGAAGCCAGTTTAAACCAGTTTAAACCAGCTGAGGATCTGGCTCAGTAGCTATGGTGACATCTGCCCATATTTAACGTGTTTTCTTGATGCACTGTTTTATTTAAAGATCCAGCGTTTGAGTTTCTGAATAGCTAAAAGATGCTAAACTGTCTGCCCCCCCCCCCAATATCCATCAAATCCTTTAATTTTAAAAATTTGCTTTTGTCTTTAGGGCAGACTCATGGACCACCCACCCCTCCTACCACCCCTAAAACGGATCTTCATCACGGGAGCAAGCAAGAGCTGAAACACGAGGGGCGCCGCCTAGTGGAGAGCGGCCGTCAGAACATAGACTTCAGCAACGTGGACATCTCGGAACTGAGCAGCGAGGTCATTAACATGGAGACCTTTGACGTGCGTGAGCTTGACCAGTATTTGCCCCTGAATGGCCACTCCGCCATGCCGGCGGACCATGGGCAGAACTCCTCAGCAGGGTCCTACGGCCCATCCTATTCCCATTCAGCCAACGGCACCAGTGGAGCAGCCCAAGTTTGGACTCACAAAAGCCCATCCTCGGTGTCCCCTACTTTAAATGAAACCGGCCAGCAGAGACCACACATCAAAACGGAGCAGCTCAGCCCAAGTCATTACAGCGACCAGTCCCACGGGTCTCCGACTCACTCCGACTACGGTTCCTATAGCTCGCAGGCGTGTGCCACCACGACTTCCGCTGCCACGGCGGCTGCCTCCTTCTCCACCTCGCAGTGCGACTATACAGACCTCCAGAGTTCTAATTACTACAGCCCTTACTCCGGGTACCCCTCCAGCATTTACCAGTACCCGTATTTCCATTCCTCACGGCGCCCCTACGCCACACCCATCCTGAACGGCTTGTCCATCCCTCCCGCTCATAGCCCCACGGCTAACTGGGACCAGCCTGTCTACACAACCCTGACGAGGCCTTAGAGGACGGAAGGCGTCCGCGAGGACTTCCCAAAACTATATGCACTAATGAAGGAATGAAGGAAAAACAAAGCGGAGTGCTGTGGCAGTTTCCTAAGTGCCTGCTGAGCCACTGGGAACTCTTATTCGTTGTGACGGGATGTCCGCTTGCTTCGAAAGCTCCAAACTTTTAAAAGGCAGAGTTCTATTTTTCTTGAATGAAAACAAGCCCTAATGGACGGGAAATTCCTTTTGAATCAATGAAGGACAAAACTATTTGACTCCTCTGTGAGGACTGAAGCGAACTGATTAGCTTTGAACGTCTGAGTGCAAAAATGGAAAAGGATGTACAAGACTTTAAGGGTCTGTTGCAATGGGAGAGACAGACCAACCTTGGAGGCAAGAACTCACTAGGACCAATTAATATATACAAAAAATTTCAGCTATTCCATATAACGATCTTGTGGGAACATATCAGTCGGCTAGGACCAACGAATTAAATGTCTGAGGTGTGCGTTTTAGTCACGAGTTCTTCTAAGCAAGGTTTGGCTGTAGTTAACATTCATTTTTTGTTTTTTGGAAGCTTAAAAGTGTTTTGGGGGTTGTTTGTTTTTTTTTGAAATCTGTTTAATATGTATTTATGTTCTGTATTATTTTGTCTTTTTAATTAATGAAGTAATTTTTGTGCAAAAAGTAGAATTTAAAAAAAATTTAAAGATGGGGCAGAGGGAAGCATAAAAAAATTGTGGAGACGCTACAGTAAAATGGTCTTCTAAGTATATATATTTTTTTAACCACTGCAGAATTGTTTGAGAGAGGGGCTGAAATAATCATTATGTCACACACAGCCAGTCACGAATGTGAAATTGACACACAAATCTAAAACAATAAAAGGAAGGGGGTGGGGATAAAAGTTATAGGCTTGGGACAAAACTTTCTAATGAAATCAACAGCTAAATGATTGGAAAAAGGAGCAGGACAGTGGAGATTTTCCTGGCTAACTGCTTTCAAGATATTAAATTAAATTTGAAGGCATCACTGAATTTTTTTTACACTTTCAGAACCAAGGCTAGCTTATAGAAAGGTGTAATTTAATGAGAAATTATGGACTGAGTTCCACTTTAATTTTGGCTTCTAGGGACCAGATGTCATCCATCAAGCTGTGAAACTAAAACCTTCTCCACTAAATTTTTTTAGGTACTTAGGTTTAGACTAATATTTCATTGATATATTTCTACTTCTTCCATTGTATGCTGAGCATATAATAACCATCTATTTTACGGTAACTTGTGCCTTTAAAAACTTTGTAAATCTTAAACACATTTCAGAGATTATCTTCTTTTTACCTTTTCTACTCTTTTCCTACTGTTTTTCTAAAAGTATTTTTTGCATATTTCCTTTTGGGGATGTGGGGGTGGGGGAAGTTACAGAAAATTCATTTTTATGCAGTCTATTTTTCTGTATAAAGTTTGAAAGACTTCAGCTGTTACTTATTTGTTCTGTTCACTAGCTTCTGACTAAGCAATGCTAACTTTTGTACAGATCAATTTGATAAAATTAAAAAAAATGCTTTTTATCAACCACATGTTGTGTTTTTATTATATTAAAAACATTCTGTGCACTTAAAAGAAACTCAGAAAACAACACTAGAGAAAGAACTGATTTAATTGCACTTAAAGTGAAATAACATTGACCAGGGAATTTCTTGTTGCTTTCACAAATGTCCCTTCCCCCCCCTCCCCTCCGCTCACCCGCCCGCCACTTACAGGCATTAGAGGAGATGGGGCTGAGTCTGGAAATCTTTACTCAATTGAGTAACCCTTTCTCATACAGAATCATCCCAAGGGCTTCCGTAAAAATACTCACATGAGTAAAGATTTGCAGGATTGAATGCCATGGTTTAAACCAAGGTCATTTTGTTCTATACAGTATATAGGAATTTTAAAGAGTAACAGATTCTGTTGTCTGGCTGGTGAGCTCTTGTAAATACCGCTTAATTATGATAGCAACAAAATTATATGTTGCATTTAGTGTTTTTCTTTTTAAATACAGTCATTAAAACAGTTACATTTTGTGACTTTAAAAAAAACATATTTCAGTTTGGTCATACTAGTTTTGGCGAACTGGGGCAAGATTTTTCAGGCTGGAGCTTAACTGGGATGAAGGGTTTTTGGAAAGGGTGTGTGGAATTCACAAAAGCTTCTGTCTGAAAATCACAGAGCCATGCTATAGACTTGGTTTCAAGGCAACCCTGGAAAATCTTTTAAACCAGGAAAATAAATGCGATGACAATTAATGAACGTCGAGAATATTAATAAAGTCTGTGAACAACAGAGACCCAAAGTGAATTTGCTGGTTGCAGTGTCTGCCAAGAGCTATCTTGCCAAAGCATCTGTAACAGGACACCATTTTCTCTGTGCTCATTTGCAAAACTGCTGGCAAGATTACTTTATTACACTGTATGCCAAAGTTCTTCTGCAGCTTTAGGAAGAGACATTCCCCCCTCCCTCCCCCCCTGTTTACAACACGAGCTTCAAGCAGTATTCTGGCTATTGTTGGCACTGAGCAAGCCTGTGATTGTTCAACTCTACAGAAAAGCGATACGATGGCCGGCTCTGAGTGAAAGAGCAGGACTTTCCTCCTGTCATTACCTTCTTACAAAAAATAGCACCAGGTAATAGGATGGCATCGTTCGTACCATTCACATTACAAGCTGAAGTCCGTAAAGGTCTCCTGCTGTAGTCAGTGGCAAAAGCTACCAGGATTGGGCCCTCCCCTTTAAATAGAGAAGTTTAAAAAATGTCTGTGTGTGGCCAGATCCTTATAGCTGTGAATCATCCTAGTGCCACAAGAGTTAATAGAGTTGCTTCAATGGAAGATCTGTCCCACAACATACCGTTTATAATGCTGGGAGCTTGGAAGGCCAGTGAAATTCATCCTCTCCTCCCCACCCCAAACATGCAGTCTTGATGTGATTCAACCATCTGTCAGTGGCCAAGAACAGAGGAATGGGTACACTAGAAACATTTGGTCACAAGGACCCAATCCTGCAAAGTGCTGAGCATGCTATAGTCTCACTGACTTGAAGGACAGCTACAGGGCCTTTGCTCTCTGCAGGACTGAACCCGATTTACAGGCCCAAGCAAACGCGACTGGTATCTTTTTGTGGTGTAGGTGAAAGTGACTTTGGTGGTCCGAACACACACACACCTGCCCTACACAACTTTTGTTGTGCTTCTCATCAGTAGATCTCGCAGCATTTCACAAAGGAGCTCAGTAACATTACAGATGGGGACACTGGGACAGGGAGGGTAAGTGACTTGCTCACAGGCAGTCTGCTGGCCCCTGACAGAGCTGGAAATAGAACCCAGGTCTCCTGAGTTCTAGTCCAGTGCTCCATCCCCTAGGCAACACTGCCTCATGTAGGGCTAGATGCTCTATTTAAATTTCTCTGCCTTCATTTGCTCCTTTCCTATGGGGATATTGTACTATCTGAAAGCACAGCGGTGACTTTCTGGCATTGAAATACATTGTTAGAAACTCTCTACAGTTTGAGTCAAATCCCCTTGACACTGACAGAAATCATGTTGTTTCTTGACTAATCATGGGATAGGAGCTTCTGCCTCAAGTCAAGGTACACAGGCACCGAGTAAAAGACAATGGACAATATGTTAGGACACAAAGTCGCTGTTTCACACCATGGCTGGTGAAAGAGCGACCGAGGACTCATCCGACGTTCCTTTCTGTACTGCTACAGATTATGCTATTCTCCAAAGGCGATGTTTTTTTTCTCATGTGAACAACAAGAAAGAACACCAGTGAATCACTAAAACAGGGAATACATCCATTAATTCGACAGGATGTTTAGGGCCATATTCTGATGCCAATTGAAATCAGTGGGGCTGACTGTGGGATACAGTTCTACTTAAAATGAGCCAGGGTGTGAGACTTTGGCCCCTTGCAAGGTAAAAAACACAGGGCCAAATTCATCTTTTGTTTCAATGTCAGAGATGAGTTCGGCACCTGGCTTTTAGCTAGACAGACCTGTTTATGGAAGTGCATGTATTTAATGTAGCCCCAAAAGTTTTGTTTTGGTTAAAGTTTGTCGCATTTAAACTATCAGTAAGCCACACAGATTCGTCCTTGAGAAGGTAATTCACCTTTAGCTCAATACTATGTCTGAGCTCAACAATTACCCATGTCTCTCAGCGAATGGGCAATGTTGGCTCAGATCAATGGGAGTTTGGCCTATCTGAGGGCTGAAGGAGCAGGAAATCCAGGTGTGAACTTATAGCACACCCCAAAAGAGAATGACATCACTGTAAATATTGATTGGCTGATGCTTTGACAACATTCTGAGAAGTACCATCTTCTAGAGAAAGACATAGATGGGGGAGGAGTTTCCAGACATCTTGGATTCCCCCTCTTTTAGTCTATTTCTAACCAGTGGAGCCAGGACAATGCCACCGTTTTCCCACAAGTATTCATTTAAATGAACTTGTGTTGGGATGTGCTCCGGGCCCCTTTGGTATTTGGTTTCCAAAAACATTTCACGGATCACGTTTAGTCTCACTAATATTTGCAGGAGGCAAATTTTAAATGAATGGGCGTTAGGCACCTAAATACCTTGGAGTATCTGAGCCACTTATCTATTCGATGAGTGAAAGAATACCATGTGACTTATATCACCAGTTCTAATTCACCAGTGCAGTTCTCATTTTGAATATCTAATACTGAATATTTATATCAGACTCTTCCCAGAGTCAGCCCAGAGAGTCAAAAATATTCACACCACATCAAATTCAAGGAAGTTGTAAGATAATTGTTCATCAAGGAAGTTGTAAGATAATTGTTCATCAAGCTACTAGACAGTCTAAATTCTTGGGCTTACTTACTTATTCCTAGTGAATTATACAAAATAGTATATTCAAACAGATACTTTTCAGAGCACTAGAAGAGCATCTCCCGTACCTAGATTCACACTCAGAGATATAATATGCACATTTTATTCTCCTCAGAAAGCTGTACTGATTTGTGGTTTAAAGATATTTTATACAGGTCTTTCTTTTTTCTCATCTTACATGTAAATGCAACCAGCAGAAGGGACTTGGACGGAGTCAATAGTTCAACTCAGATCTATAAAGACTATTGTCTACCAAGAGCTAAATTCTGACGTCTGTTACACAGTTGTAATTCTGGAGTCACTCCACTGAAGTTAAGGACCTCAGGTGTAACAAGGATCAGATTTTTGACCTCAGGCTATTATCAATAAAGAGTTCTTGAGCTAATCACAGGAAAAAACAAGATACAAGTTCCTCATTTCTTTGTACTGCCAATAATGAATGTTTGCTACTTTATCTGAGCTGGACAGAATGTACCATTAAGTAAGAAAGAGGAAATTAGTTTTATAGACCATGCCCACATTTCTCTAGATGGGAAAAAAAGTCCCTTCCCGTCTGCTATATTATCATTTTTCCTGGAATGATATCAGCTTTCATTGCACGTGTTTTTACTGTTAGGTATTAAGTTTATGGCTAAGAAATGGAAAGTCTCCAAAGATTTCTATGACAGCATTCAATTTTAATAATAATAATAAAGATGGCTATGAGAGATGTGTGGGTTTTTTCATAGAAGTCACAGGTAAACAAACCTGTGAGCCCTGAAGAAGAGTGAAGGCCACATTTCAAGATTTCCCTGCTCTGGGATTGTCACTCTGGCGTGATGCGAGGGCCCAAGACAAAAGGGGAAGGGAGTGCCTTGGCATGAGAACATTTCTTGTACGTTGGAAGCTAATGTAGAAAATTTCCCTAAAAAATAAGGGGAGTGGATGAGCTCCTGGAAGTCACACAGCATTTTACAGTTCCTTCCCTTGTGATTTGCGATGGCATCACACGGCGGGTAACTGGCAAGGGGCACTTGTTTAAAAGACACTTCTTTTAATCCATGGGAGATTCCCCCACCCCCAGCCATTTAGAGGCATCAAACTCATAAGAGATCCCTGCCCCACTCTAAAGAGGGGCACATATGCATACCTACTCTTCCCCCACACCTCCTTCCTGTACATTCGGTATTGCTTTGTCCAGGCTTGTATTAAATGTCCCCAGTGATGGTTCATCTATCCTTCTCCCTCACATACACGTATGGGGAGGGGAGACTGGACCGTTGCATAGTCTAAATCATAGAATATCAGAGTTGGAAGGGACCTCAGAAGATCTCACAACCCTGGGTTTAGCAGTCCAACGCTCAGACCACTGAGCTATCCCTCCCCCTGTTCTACAGAGATCATGGTCAGCAGAGCGACAGCGTTCCTAAAGAAGGTTTCTCTCCGTCCCTCTTTAACCTTTTGAACGCTGGCCTCTTCCAAACAGCTGCCAAACGAATACTTAGGGAGAACGTATGCCTACGTCTGTCCAGCTTGCTGGAGGGCTGCCGAGCTTGGATCTGGGTGAACGAAGTCCACATGGATGTGGCCGTTATAAACAAGGCATGTCCTAGGTTACCCTCAAATTGCATAGCTCCTTGGTCTCCCTTGAGGACCACTCCAAGGCATCGGTTTTAAAGTAGGTGGGGAGAAATGTCTCTTAGCGTTGCAGCCTGTCTACCTGTTCCCCACAAACTGCAAACAAAACCCTGAAATAAGTGAGTTGCCTGCAGCGTGCCTATTATTCAATCCATCGCCAGCCAACAAAGGCCACTGGCGTTCAAACTGGCAGACTTGGCAATGCCAGCCAACTCCCTGGCAGCCCAGGACTAGCTAGCGCAGAGGTAATTCACAGCCAGAAAAGCACAACCTCCGCCTGAAGACCATGTGCCCTAGGGTCACACCAGCAAATGGGCTGAACCGTTTTGGAATCCCCTTTTTCATTGGTTATTCAAACCTCCGGAGCGATAGGCCATTGGCTGTGACATTAGAGGCAACAAACTGGCCTATTCATTAAGCTTCCCACATCCTGAGTCTGGATCCCCCTGACTTTCTCAGCCTTGATTGGCCAGCGTCTCTTCTCACAGCAGATGGACACTGGTGTAAATCTAGTGACACCAAGTCTCTGGGCCACATGGTGCAGTGCAGCCAGCCTGGGTTGATCTCCCCTGTATACAGACGCTGTAATGGTGCCTACATTATTCCCCCCGACCTCCATGCCTGGCATAGAGGCTTGGAGGGAGAAAAAGAGGATCCAGCCAGGATCTCCCTGTTCATGTTATGGCACTGCCTTAGGGCCATTGGCAGCTGGCATTGTTCAGAGTACTCCATAGGCTGCTCGGGTTTATAATGGGCACAGCTAAATCAAAATCAGCAAAGTGTAAAGGTGCTTTAAAATCCCCTTCAGGGACTGTGAAGGGATTTGACTAGAGCAGGAGAGGAGATTCAGGCAGCTAAGGAAGAGAAAGCAGGAGACCGCAGTTGGAAGGGGCGATATTGTCATATTAGGAGAGAACATCCAGGTTCTCCAGCAGAAGGTTTTCAGACGGCTGCTACACTCGCTCATGAAAACCATGCTGGAGCATGATCCGTTTGGAAAGTACGGCGATGAACCCAATACTGTCCACTCCAAGTGTTCTAAAGTCCTGCAGTCAGCCCCCTCCGCAAATCAAGAGATTGGGTGAAATAACAAAATATGAAAAATAATAAATGGAGGGCCCTTCTTGACTTTTGATCCTCAGTGTGTGGGGAGTGAGGTGCACAGTTTCAAACTTATTTCTGCAACCCCCCGAGCTGAAAACATTCCAAATTTAAAAAAAAAAAAAGAGCTGAGACTCTCGTATGATCACCTGACTCCAGGAGATGGGGATTTAAGAAAAAATACAAGATATTGTGAGTCTTGTGCTAACACCCTGAGAACTGGCAATGCTCCTTCCCTGGATAACAGGGATCTAGCTCTGCAGCAACATTTCAGATTGTGCAGAGAGAAGGCACAAAATGGAGGAAGAACCATTTGATCCTTCTCAAAGGAGGAAGAAAAGAGAATGGGACAGTTTCCACCCTCTGTTACACCGTTGCTGTCCTATTACCAAATGTTGTCCCAACTTGTTGCTATAGGCAGGAGGACTGCCTTTTTCTTTTAAGACTCAATAACGCCAGTGTTTAAAATGCCGACTTTCTACCAGCAGATTAATCAATGCAGTGAATTGAGCTTTTCAAGTTTGAGATGAACCAAACGTTTTCTACTGTCTAAATACGCTGAAGTCATCTTTCAATAATTACTGTGACCTTGGGCCTATCAACAACTGAAATTCAGACCTAGGAGCTTATTCCACCTCTGACACTAACTCACTGGATGTCCCTAGGCAAGTCACTTTGCCTCTTTGTAGTTCATTTTACACAAAGGGAGATAATATTACCCACCTTCCAAGTGCTGTAATGCTCTGAATGACCATAGTGCTGAGCTGACATCATTGGCATATACCGGGTGTGCTGACTGGAGAGGCAAGTCCAGCCCTCGGAGAGAGAAAGACAGAGTGCACTGTGACTCACCATGTAACAGTCAGCACCTGAACCGCAGCACAAAGGGCCTGATGCTTTTCAGCTGCCCCTGCAGCCAGCCGAGAGAGACCCTGCTCCATTTAAAGGAGCAGTACACAGAGAACAGCCTGATATCTCCCATTCAGTTAGGATGACCAGACAGCAAGTGTGAAAAATCAGGATGGGGGTGGGGTGTAATAGGAGCCAATGTAAGAAAAAGACCCCAAAATCGGGACTGTCCCTATAAAGTCAGGACATCTGGTCACCCTACATTCAGTTCCCCAGCCCTACGGGGAGACCAAAGTCCCTAGCCCTAAGAACTCCTGCTCCGTAGTGCCAGTCAGCGGGAAGCATCGCTGTTGAAGCTGTTCCATGTTGACTGACCCCACATCCATCTACCTGCTTTCCCCTTTCTCCCTCCTGAAATACACTCCTGAAACACCCTGCACTGCCATTTAACAGTGAGGACAATGAATCTTCGGCACAAACTGCTCCGGGAATGGTAGATTCTCCATTTCTTGACGTCTTCCGATCACGACTGACTGCCTTTCTGGGAGGGACGGTTTAGTCACACAGAAGTTATTGGGCTCAATACGGGAGTAACTGGATGAAATCCTATGGCCTATGTTATACATGAGATCTGACTAGAGCAAATGATCCCCGCTGGCCTTCAAAATCTATTCATCTCATACCCTGGCCATTGAGCACTGGCAATGTGGGTTTTAACGCAAAGCAAATTGGAAGGCCCTTTGTGGCAGGGGATGGCATATGATATCGTCAGAGTGGATCTGCCCAATCCGACTGCACCTTCCTCTGAAGTGGCTGGTCCGGGACACTGTCAGTGATAGGATATTGGACGTCCTGGTCCCTTCCACGCAGTGTGGCGTGTCCTATGTTCTTCGGCCGGAGGCGGTTTTGGAAACAAGCATGACAATGAAACTCCATCCCCGAAAACTGCGCTGGCGATGCAAAGTGCAGGGGAAGCATTAGCCACAGCTTTGTATATGCAAAGGCATGGTGTGGGGAAGCCAAGACCAACCCCCTAGCCAGACGTGGAGGAATTAGATAATGATGCCAGGCATTCTACTGCAGCAAAATGAAATGCTGTAACCCCCCCAGACAAAAAGATCTTGTCAACTTGAGTGGGGTCCGAGACAAGCTGAGCACGGGCTCACTGGTGGAGTTGCTGCACCTTCCTCTCCACCCCTCCCAGCTGGTGGGGGCGTTTACACCTGTGCAAAGGGAGTGTGCAATGCTGCCATTCTTTTGGGGGGTATTTGGAAGCTGGGCACGGGGTGTGTGTGCCCCACTGACACAAAACCAGAAGAAAGGTTTGTCCAGATCCCTGCAGACCCGGATAACCGGGCCTGATTCTCCTGCCGCTTAAATCAAGAGCAACTCCATGGACGTCAGTGGTGCTACATTAACCAGTATACGCGAGAGGAGAATCTGGCCAATGAAGTCTCACGGAGTTAGACAGAGAAACATCATGAGTTGGACCTATGGTCCAATAACAGCATCAAACCGGGCAGACAGATGCCTTCTGCAACTAAGTTTCTGCTCTTGGCATCTTGTTCCTGGAACTGTATTGACTACACTGAGGCCCGTGGCCTGCAACGTAATCTTCAAGGAACTAACCCCCCACGGGGATTGTTATCCTTGGTGCTGGTATAGCGCCTCGTCTTTGGGAGCAAAAGGCACCTTCCTCGTTGCTCTTCACAGAGCATGGAGATGTGCATCAAGCTCGACATTTACACACCACTTTGCACTTACGTGCTATGCCGACCTCAGCCTAGATTCTCACGATGCTTTATTCAGCCCCATTAAGCTCATCCCCATGGCCCCGAAGTCACATTATTGAATTAAGCCTCACTCCACTCCCGAGATGTCGGAAAAATATTGTTCCCATTTTACCGATGGGGAAACTGAGGCACGTCAATCCGGATTCTCTATGGCCTGGCATCATTATTTACACCTAGGCCAGGTGAGGGTGAAGGGGGGTAAAAGGAACCCAAACAGTATGGTGGTGTTTTAAGTCCATCCTGCATTCGCTTTGCCAAGGGTACATGAAGTTGGCCTGGAGAGGCAACATGCTGTGATGCAGCGGTAGAGCGGAAAATAGGTCCCAAGAGGCCATACCACCATCCCTACTGAAAACTGGTGCATAGGACAAATGATTTCACTCTTTTGCAGTCCTGCTGCTGCAATAGTCCCTGACCTGCCAGACCAACACGGATTTCCAGCTAGTTCCTCCCAGCCAGCGAGCACCCGAGTGGGATCAGTCCCAGCCATGTTTTTTTTGTACCCCAGCTTCCAACAGATGTGAAACAAAACTGACCCAAACCTTTGGTTTTCCAGGTCTGATTCTTCTGACTCTTTGGTCCACTCAGGCCTAGTGAAATGATTGGCCCAGCAGCTGTATGCGGGAAGGAGCTGGGCCAATGGGCTTCACGGTGCATCTGCAGGGAAGGTTAAGTGCTAATTTCATCACGGGGGTGTGGCTTCTGCAGAAGCTGGGTTTATGGTGTAGTGGAAACAAAGGACATTGTCCTTTCGAACCTTGCAAAATGGGAAGCAAACTGAGGAGCAGTATCTTCCAATAAAACTCTATAGCCCATGTTTAATCACTGCTATCAAACTGAAATCAGACACTCAATGATTCTCTCTCTCATCTATATACGCATCATCTCTTAGATGGGAAGATCCAGGGCTCCTGGTCGTAGATTTATAGCAACTGGTGGTACACAAGCAGATCTTCAGCTGCTGTGACCAGCTGCATTCAAAATGGACATTAACTATGGCTCTGCCCCACAGTATCTATCACCAAAACCCGTGTCGGTGCATTTAAAAATGCCACTAAGCCCCTGGCTGCATCTTTAGGCACCTAAACTCCATTGAAAATCTCGCCCCTGCTGCTTAAAGTTAAGTGCCCAAGTTCACATTGAGTCACCTTAAAAGAAGATTCCATTTACAGCCCCGATCCAGCGCTTCTGTTGACCCCTCTTGACTGGGTTGTGACCCCGGGGCCTCTGTGGACCGAGGGCTCGTCTACATGCAACATTGCACTGCTTTAAGCGAAGGGGAGATTTTGTTAAATGAGCCATTTAACCCAGGCTCATTGAGGTTTAGCAACAGAAATAGGCCACTCGTCATCCAAAGTGATGAGCATCCACACAGGAGTTTGCAGCAGCTTAGTTGAACCAGTGCAAATCTGACCGCTCCTTAGAAGCCTGCTGGCATGCAGGTTATACAGTTTTAGCCTGTAGTAATATAGTCACACTCTCATACACACACACACACGCTATCATTTCCTACATTCACTCTCAAAAATACATGTTTGTGTGTGTGTGTGTGTGTGCGCATGCGATGCTGTGATTGACACGTAGATATGTGACGTTAATGCATAATACCCCCAATTTACACAGATGCCCTACCCCCCCCTTTTAAATTTTTTAAAAAATTTGCCACACGGTAGTTGAATTCTCCCTCCAGGAAAGGGTTAAGCCTTTTGAAAGGTCTTGTTTGAGGTAGAGTGAATTTTAACCACCACACACATAACGAATGCAAAACAGGCTGAGTTGCTGGTGAGAAGCCAAGAGCACAAGAGAGGAGCTGCTGAATTTTAATGATTCATTATTGCATGGAAGGCCTTTGTCTTTCTTTATCCGGTGCACAATAAAAGAATTAATTGGACAGAAAATGGCAGGGCAAAGAACTGACAAGTCATTAAGAGGTTCTGAATGGCTGATTAGATGCACATTGGGGGTGGAATTTCAACTGCACTGTTTCAGCGAGGCCTGCAGAATAATAATGGAATGGCACAGTTTATATTTTGTATGCAGTACCAGAAAGGCCTTTATGTTAGCATTGTGATGCTATTTATTATGCTGTCTATTTAGCCATTGTTGGCATTGTGTTTGCAATAAGAATGCACAAACAAAGTTGGGGGTTTTTTTAAACGTTGCAAAGGCAAAATAATTGGGAATCAGAATCTTGCTTAACAAATAGTTTTATCAATTTTTGTCTAGAAACGGCAGTAAATATTTAGACTCGGGAGAAGCAACTTCTTTAAAAACGAAAAAAGAACGAATAAACTTCTTTCTCTCCCCCTCCTCCCAAGCAGTTCCCATTCAAAGGCGGCCTTATGCAGCCAGTTTTGTAAGCTGTGGGGATCTGACCACTTACATATCCTGCGGAGGAGAGGATACGGTTTAAGAAAATCCAGCCAACTGGAATTATTGGTAGTTAGGAAGTTCATTGAACATCACATACATAGCTCCTTGAAGTCAGTTTCTGCCAAGATTTTGTTATTGTTGCTGTCAAGGAATTGCCTATGAATTATAATAAAAACCACACACACATAGGGGAGAAAAATATAAAAATTTCCAAAAATGCCGGGTATATTAGATTTAGATGAGGGATGAATTCAAAGGACAACCAATTTGATTATGAAATTTGATGCAAGTTTAATAGCAACATTGGGCTGTTGACAGCATGAAGGTTGTGGGGGGAGGGAGGAAGCGATGTTAATTAAGATGTATCATTCAGTTCTACTTGTAAGTCATTGGCACATGTTGAAAATGCAGTGTTACCTTTTTAGTAACTCACAGATCTGCACAAGCTAGAGATAATATTTTCAGCTCTCGCCTCAAAAGCTCCCTGAGGATAACAATTTCTGAGAGCTTTCTTCCTATCCTTACAATACAGGCTAACCTTGGTATTGATTGCCAACGTACACATTTAAGAGCTTTCTTTCTTATGTTGCTTTTGTTGAATTTTGTTAGCCTTGAGGAACATTTTTCTTGGGTAACATTAACTACTCTGAGCTTCCAAAATATGTAATAGCACAAGAGTGCTTTGCACTTACATGTTGCTTGCCATCTGAGGATCTCAAAGTACTGATGTAAACCCCACACCTTCCTGGGGAGGTAGGTAAATATTGTTATTCCCATGTAATAGATGAAGAACATGGGGCACTGAACTGGTAAAGCCAGATCCACCTGAAGTCAGCAGAAGTTTTTACTCGGGATTTCAATGACAATCGGATCAGGTTCTTAAGTGCTGTGTCCAAGGTCTGGGAATACAACCCAGATCTCCTGACTTTTAGTCCAGAGCCTTAACAGTAGATCATCCTCCCTACACATCGTATGGCAGCATCTACTAGAGACTAAGTCCAAAAAGTACTTTTATGGGGACTTAAGTGCCACACCTTCTTGTCAAGCTGGTTGACTCACTAAGTAAAACTCATATTTCTTCCAGAAAGTGTCTCTTTCATGAATAATTAAAGGAAACAGTATGTAATTATATGGCTATTTAAGAGACCCCTCTTCTGCCCCGATTATTTGATCCTTAAAGTCTTCCTGATCAAGTAGGTCCGGAGCTGGAACAACTGGCTCCTCCTTCGGACCTTCAAGTATAATCCTGGCTTCCGAGTTCCAGGGAGGTGTCACTGCAGAGGAAGCTATGCCATGCCTGTCCAATGTACCATCAGTGACAGGGCTGGAACACGAGAGAGATCCAGAGAGAGAGAAGCGAGAAGCAATGCCCCAGAGAACAACTGGAATCTGAGACCATTCACTGATTTCAGTAGAGTTCTGCTGATTTATACCAGTGGAAGATCAGGCCCATTGTTAAACGTATCTCTTCCTTTTATCAATAACACAGCGGTGGTGTTCGGTATATGGGGGGGGATATGTTCGGTATTTGGGGGGGGGATTTGGATGTCTGTTAGATGGATGAGCTGCAATCTGAAACTGTTTTGCTAAAAGTGAAAAGAAAAACGGGATTCTTTAAAAAAAAAAAGCCAGTCTTAATAGAATAAAGCCCCTCGTATTTTCTGTGCTAATAGTTTAAGAAGTAGTTAGTAGCTCTCTGTTCTGGAAAGCACCGGCATGTCAAAAAACAAAATGCGTGGGGAAAGAGAGTGGGTTCCACTGGAAATTGCAACAGGCCCCTTGAGACTTCAGCTTCTTAACAGTCTGAAAGACGAGAAAATTCAGCCATTTGCGCTCCTCAGTTCATGCTGAAGCTGATAAGGAGACATATGGAAAAGTCATTATTCAGCTAAAATTCCTTTTAGTGGAATTCCATTTCAAAAGCCAATCGTGCACACTTCTGGGTAGGGCAGGAACCATGGGGGTGAGCAGCTTTTGTCTGAGGCTGTCCATAAACTACAGAAATGTTCTTCGTGATTTTGGAGACCCACCCATCCCTTGCAACACTGAAACAAGCGTGCAAAATTTAGGATCCCATGTGACTGGCACAGTTCTCTATATGACCATTGATCATTAGTTTCCACTTCCTATTTAACTATTAAACCAAAGTTTTACATTTTGAGCTCTCGGATATTTCAGGGTGAAATCCCACCTCTAGTGAAGTTAATGGGAGAACTTCCATTGACTGCAGTGGGGCCAAGAGTCCTGACATTCCAGTGAGGTTGTAATTTTTTAAAATAGCTACATTTAATGATATCTTGAGATGGGCCCAATTCACAAAGTTTGGATCCAAATGGCCCCAAATTTCCAGCATATTGAGAAACGTCCCAGGACCAAGAAAAATCCAAGATCCAGTTATAAATTAGAACTTTATGGACCTCTGTCTACCAAATAGAGCTTTTTGGAGTGGGGCACAAGCAGGGGAAGGGCCACATGGAAAGAGGTGGGCATGGGGGCGTTTGTGTGAGTGGACAATTGGCAACCCTAGCCATCCCCCATGTGGCAAGAGTATTGGGATGCTGTTCTGGGGCATTCCAGGTCCTCTACACTTCTAAACAATCCAGTTATAACTCAAATGAATTCAGCAGTGAAGACAAGACTATGGCCATACGATTTCCCATTATACCGGGGGGAACAGTACCATTAAATCTCAAATAAAGGCCATTCTGATTGAAAGTATCAGTTTGTTCTCTGGCTCAGTACATAACAACCTCCCTGAGCTCTGAAGTTTAATCCTATGCATTAACAACCCTTCCTATCCCTAATCTACACAGAAATTTCAGAGTTAATCGAGGGCCCGGCATAACATTTTTACCATCCTGGCACCTGCTCCTCATATCAGAAGTTTAACTTAGTACAGTTTCTATAGGTGTAAAGCTACATTGCCGTGGTTAATATATGCATACTTCTGGGCCCCCTTATTAACATTTCAGTTGGCTCTTTTACATAATAACACAGAACAGAGGATCATTTGCATTAAATTTTTTAAAAAAATATCAAATAACCAAATCCTACAGTTATGCAGAGAGACAGAGAGAGACCAGGATGTTATTTAGATCTTGGAAAGTATCGAGGAGGCTACTCAGCAGGCAACCGGGCTTTCTGTACAAAATGGGACTTGACCACTGCAATTTATTCATGAAATATTAGCTCACTTCGTGGCAGAGTTTTTTAAGCAGCTGTGTTGGAACTGATGGGATATCCCCTCCCAGCTGCACAGGGATCAGAACTACTTGGACCCAGACAAACTTGAATTCAGACAGCTCTGGTCCTTTGCAGCACCTGATGTGGCTGGCTGGGTCACGGAGGATCGGGTCAGTTGGTGGGGCTGACAGCTGAAATTTGCCATTTTTTCTGGCATAAGGTTTTATCCTGCTGTCCATCCGTGTAGTATCTGAGCACCTTCCATACAAAAAGCATGGAGTATCTGGCACTTCTCCCTTTAAGCTGCTGTTGTTCATGATCTCCATGGCTAAACATTCCCATCTGAGCAGAACGTGGAGATTCTGCATGAAAAGCCAAATTCGCACCTGGTTCAATCGTGTAATGACTCTGGTTTTTGCACCAGTGCCCAGGGCCGGCGATAGGAATTTTGGGGCCCCGCACGCAGATCGTGCGGGCCCCCCCCCCTGGTCTCCCGCCAACCGCGGGCCCCCCCCTGCCGGTCTCCTCCCCCCGGCTGGGAGAAGCAAAGGGGGGCGGGGGGAGGCTGCTGGGTGCCGGGGGAGGGGGCTGATGAGCGCTGCCCGGAGCCGTGCCTTGCTCAAAGGCCCGGCGACAAGGGGGTACAGCTGTGTACCGGGCCCGCCCCTGATTTAAGGGCCCCCCCCTTAAGTCCGGGGCCTGGTACAGCTGTACCCGTTGTAGCCCCCTGTCGCCGGCCCTGCCAGTACAACTGACAAGCAGGATTGAGCTCATTGACTTCAGGAGCATGGCTGTCCCTGGGCCAAAGTAAGCACTGATGCAAACAGTGGTGTAAGTTACAAGTTGGCTAAATGCAGAGCAGATACCATGTGAAAGTAACACAACAGCGTGGCTTACGTGAATCTGGGATTCAGTCATCGGGCAAAATAAGGGCAGTTTATCTAAGGAAGGTTGTAAGAAGACATCTTAGACCAAATCTGGTCCTCATTTATAGCAGTGCAGATCTGGAGTAGCTCTACTGACAGTGCAATTACAGCAGAGTAAACGAGAGCGGAATTTTGACCTACGGCATCCTGACATCAAGTCCCTCTGCTCTGATGATGGGCTCGATGGAGAGCAGCTATCTTTATTACAGCTGATCGAAACCCCTGGATCAAAACAGCCCCCAAATTTAAGAGGAATCGTTCATAGACGACTGAGTTTCTAAATTAATAAAATGGACGGCAAATCATTTCTTTGCTAGAATACGGTGAATAGAGTTTAGGGGTGAGCAAACGTGGATCATTCTAAAGTGAGGCCTCAAGGCCTGGCAAACCCAAACCTAATCTCATTCTACATATCCTCTGGGGACATGTTTCTCCGACCCAGGAAGCTCTGGGCTGAGGAGACAACAGGACAATCTCACTCCAACACAGGCTGTGCTGACGCAAAACCTTAATGCAAACGTGTGACTGGCTGCAGCCCCCTCCTCCCCCATGCTTGGAAGACCTCTGCGTACCCCCTGGTTGAAAACTGCTGGCCTAGCTGGTTAAGATTCAGGTCTTGCTGTGGTGGATTTCAAGCCCATTGGCAAGTGATATCCTAGGATACAGAACATATGTGCAGCCCCATAATGAGAAGAAATAGCTGTGCACATTAACGTGCAAAATGTTTTAATCTCAACTCACCTATAGATCACATTGCGCCTCTTAGAACGGTGCTGCTTTATACGCACAATGTGGCTATTAAGGGTTAAATTATGTCTTTTAAAAGGACAAAGGGACCCCTCCTCACAACCATACAGCCATTGTCTTAGGGTTAAAGTCTAACACTTGGCAAGGCCTCCCGAGTGTTATGTGGACTTTGCATTAATGCAAATGTTTAGCACAAGTCTGCTGCTCTAGACGCAGGCCTGTCTCCCTGCACCCAGGGTCTCAGTATGGGCTGGTGGCTCTGGGAACATGCGACTGATTTGCAAGGGAAATCATGTGTAAATAATCTTCATTACCAAGGATGGCTGCCCCCTTCCAGATCAAATTCACTTGTTATTCTGATCAGCCGATAACCCTCATTTCCATAATTTTCTCTCTCTTCTACATAACAGCTCGGCTGTTATATTTAGAGCCAGTTTAAAAAAAGTTATTAGCCCCTGTACTTTTCTTGGGTAACAAAGCGGGGATCCGTATTTAGAGTTAAACGAGTGTTTTAGTGTCTACTGACTGCCAGGAGTCAAAAGATGCTATTTTTCAGTGCTCGTGGAAGGTTTTTTCCCCCTCTCCCTTGGTCTGCTGCCTCAGATCATGGTACTCAGGTTTGTTTGCCAAATGCTCCGTTAGCTGCCATGTGAAAGCTTCCCGGCCAGTGACCAGGATTATAGAAAGAGGAGGGGTTCTTTATTAGACCTCCCCCAGAGTGATTCCTAGTCAGTTGACGCCTCAGAAAGCAGAGGATCTTTTCACTGACGGCTTGTGCACACTACCCTTACGTCGCTCAGGGGTGTGAATAAGCCACCCCCCTGAGCAATGCAAGTTACAGCAACCTAAGTGAGAGCTAAACCAAGGAGAGCTCTCCCATCTGCATAGAGTGTCTTCACCAGAGCTGCACTGGTACAGCTGTAGCGCTTCTACTGTAGGCTAGCCCTGAGTGTCTCACCTTTTTCTAGTGGGAAATTCACACCCATAGTGCAACAGTACCAAGGGGATGCGGAAACATCCCCCCCCCCAGCTCCCAGCGGTTTAATAACCTCAGTTCAGAGACTCCAAGGACAGAAGGGACATTTGTGATCCTCTGGTCTGACCTCGTGTAATAGGTCAGAGAACTCCTAGTGCAGATCTTTTAGAAAAACATCTCATCTTGATCTAAAAATTGTCACGGATGGAGATGCCACCTTGAGTCTTGGTAAATCGTTTCAATGGGTATTACCCTCACTGAAGAATTTACACCTTGTTCCTAGGCTGAATTCTAGCTTCATACTCCAGCCATCGGTTTGTGTTACACTATTGTTGTCCCTCTTGACACGACTGCGGGATTGATGTAATTTTACTTCTGCCCACTGCCCCTAACTTCTGTTCTGTGGTTGCATCTCAGTTCTAAGCCACCCACTCCTGGTTCCAACCTGGCTTTCACTGCTCCTGTGTCTTACAATCATATCAGCACCAGGCTGAGTGATCTCATGAGCTCTTAGTTCAGACAACATTAAGTCACATCTTAAGGGTGACCAGGGTTGGACCACATCAGGACCTGAACAGGAGACAAGAAAAACCACAGGTTGGTGTTACTGATTCGGAGAGGGCTTGTCCACACTTAAAAACACTGTAGCGGCATAGCTACAGCGCTGTAGTGCTTCAATGTGGACACTACCAATGCTGATGGGAGGGATTCTCCCACCGGCGTAGGTTAATCCATCTCCACAAGAGGCAGTAGGGTGACCAGACAGCAAGTGTGAAAAATCGGGAAAAAAGGGGGTTGGGAGTAATAGGAGCCTATATATGAAAAAGACACAAAAATCGGGACTGTCCCTATAAAACCGGGACATCTGGTCACCCTAAGAGGCTGTAGCTTGGTCAATGGAAGAATTCTTCCGTCGATCTAGTGCTGTCTAAACAGGGCTGTAGGTCGGCTTAATTATATTGCTCACAGATGTGGATTTTTCACACTCTGGATCACCATCGTTAGACTGACCTCATTTTCTGGTGTAGAGCAGGCCTCAGTAGGGCTCTTCTTTCAAAGGTCTGGTCTACACGGCAGCCTATATCGGTATAACTGTGTCGCTCAGGAGTGTGAAACTCCACCCCCTGAGCAACCGGAGGTCTTCTCCTGTTGACATAGCTACCGCCGCTTGGGGAGGTGGCTTAACTAGGCTGAGGGGAAAGCTCTCTCCCGGCGGCCTAGGAGCGTCTTCACTTACTGCGCCGAGGCAGCATTTTAAGTGGGCACCTGCCCTCAGTGAGCACGGAGTGGATGCTCCAGGACGGTCGGCATTGTGGTCTGTGAGTGGCACTCTCTCGCTCCTTGGATAGTCACCTACCCTGCTGCAAAGTGAGCGCGAAACCTTCATCCAAATGGGAACATTTTAAACCCACTTTACATCGGTGTAAGTGAATGTACTGGCTGCACGGATCTGAAAACGCAGACAAAGCCCTGGCTGTTTATAGACACATTCAAACTTCCATTTCTATTTTTTGCCAATATAGGGGGTTTGTCCTGGTTTGCTGGCTAAATTCTACCTCCTACTCTGTCCCGTGAAAACTCTGCAGACTTTATTATGGATTCTTCATTTTCTTTGCTGGGGGCTGATTCTCCTCTCACTTGGACCAGTTTTGCACTCCCCTGCCTTCAGTGGCACGTAAATGGATTTAACTCAGTGCAAGTGAGAGGGGACGCAGGCCCCTGACCCGTATAGCTATATGTTCTTGAAGACTCACCCCTTCCACCCCAGAGGTGGCCACATCTCTCTCAGGCTTGACGATGTTGATTTACATAATAGGGCAGAATAATTCTGTCCACTGCAGGTGAAGGTCTCTGGCCTGCGTAATGCCGGAGGTCAGCCTACATGATCAGAAGGGACCTCTGACCTTCGCATTTTCGAATCAGCGGTAGGCGTCGTGAACCTGGAGGCTGATGTCTGCATTTTTCAGCTGAGCAAGGAGTTCAGGGCAGCAACCAGGGTTTGCAAAATACACCAAGCACTGAGAACGTTCACCGAAAAGACAGCTTCGAAATGCCCAATTATATTCCTGTTACTCATGTCTCTCTAGCTCCTCCTGAAGGATGCAAAACTATGCTGCTGCCTGGGAGAACCAGATTTATTTATCTTCGCTGAACGACGGTGCAATCGTCTTGGACTGAGAGTGAAAGTAGAAAGCCGAGGGAACACAAAGCCCGGCCTCCTGGGTTTTTTTTCTCCTTTTTACCTACAGTGTGCTGCGGAAACCCCAGTGGCACACATTTAATAGTGTTATCTCCACACCCAGCAGGCCACAATCTGCATGACAAAAGCTACCTCCCAATTCAGCATGAGTTGGCACAACTGAGGGCCTTAGCTCAAAGGAGGCACTGGCTCGAAGAGAATGCAAGGCAGACAATAGAAGGAACAGAGGCAAGCCAAGATTTAGACTGCTTCCACGGAGGGACGTCCCCCACTTTTGCTTTGAGAGACAATGAGACCCAGAAACCTGGCATTGGAGAGGCGAGAGCTCACCTCTGGCACGCAGGAAACGATGCTTCTATTTAATCTTGTTCTCATTTGAGTTGGGCAACCAAGGAACCAAACCAAGGTGGTGCCACTTTATCCCCATGTGAAATACTAACAGTGTGCAAGTAATATCCCCGCCTGTCCCATTGGCTGGAAAGAGCTCCCGGCTGCAGCCAATCGCTCTGGCTCTCACTTGGCTAGCAGCATATTTCGATTTTTTCCTATCATGGAGAAAATAGTTTCGCATCTCACTAGACCTGGTGCCTTGGGACCACTGAGCTGTGAATTTCCTGGGTTTTATTGTTTACTGTCAGACCCTCAAGGAGTTGCCAATTCCCGTCCGCACAGAGCTGGAAGTCGATCTATGAAACTATTTTTAATAGACAGTCATTTTTCTTCGAGGCATTTTCAGGGCTTGATCCAAAGTCTTTTGAAATCAATGGGAGACTTTCCAGGTTTTGGCTCAGCCCCATAATTCAGGCATTGTTGTCTGGAGGGTGTTGCCAATGCATTAGCCAGAGACGATTTTCTGTCATAATAATGAAATTAATAAATAATAATAATAAAGACCAACATTTAGCAACTCTTGTCAGTAACTGGGACGTGGGCAGCCATGCCTAGCGGTTAATGCAGGCATGAGAGCCCAGGTTCAGAACCAGCTTACCTGCAGTGAGGCAGGGCAGGAACAGAGGAGGAAACAAGCAAATGCAGAAGCTATCTCAGCTACAGGCAAATGCTTTGAGTAGTCATGGAACTGCTGCAGCTGCTGTTGGTTTAAGAGCCGGCCTGCTGACTCTTCCAGCTAAGCTAATCAGACAGTGTAGCCAATTAGGCAATCTACTACAGGCCAGCTGAGCTTGTTAGATCCTCCAGAGACTGGCTGTCTTGCAGGCCCTGAATCCTGACACTCATAATGAGCATTACCTCCTATCCTGGGTAGTCCCAGTGATGTTAAAGCACTTTGCTTGGTACTAATTTTATGCAGGATCCGACCCTAAAATGCCATCCTCCAGCCTTTCATGTGCCGAATCAATTCATGGACCGAGTTTACACACAGAGAGCCCTTCACGTTAAAGGGATCCAAAAAAAATAAGCGGCCACTTTTGCGAAGTTTGGCCTTAGCCTTGAGTGACTTCTGAAAGGGAGCAAATGACTTTTGTCTCCTCTGTCTGTCAGACTGAACCAGCAAACAGCTCTGCACCACCCTCGGGAATCCGGAAGCTTGACACCTGGTCCCCAGCTCCATTTCTGGAGGATGGAAACTGTAGCTATTTAATATTTGTTTGTTCAGGCGGCTTGGAAAGGTTCATTCCTGCTCCCCAGGTTCCAAAACAGCTGGGGAAGTTTCTTTTCTCAAGCTAGAGCAGCCCCAAGAACGACTGTAACCTAGAGCGCGGGCATATCAAAGTGGTTAAATATTATCCAAGCCATCTCCCCACCTACAGTGGAATGAATGGTTAAGTTATTTTAGAGCATCACAAGACAACAAACCTTCACAGTATATTTAGCATTTCTCCCTATACACTCTCATCGCCCTAAAATGTAAGGAGATGGTATTTATGGCTCGCTAAACATTTCCCTAATGAAAGTGGACTTAAATGGTAAACTATTCGGAGGCATAAAAAAGAGTTCTGTTGAATATCGAAGGATCCTAGATGTATTGATTCTCCTGTCAAACAAAGCTATTATCCTGCCACATCTTAACAGGGGACACTAAACCCAACTCTTCTTGGGACATCCCCAGACCCAGAAGAGCCCGAATGCAACAGAACCACCAGAAACACTGCCTTTGGAGCTCACTACGGCACAGCACCTGAAATGGGCCTGAGATGTTAAACCGAGATCCAAGTCTAGCTAGGAATCCAAACTTTAGCCAGTGATATCGGGTGTATGGTTTAGTACTAGGGCACTGGTTTCAACTAATTGTATAATTATCTTCAGAGAGAGAAAATTACAGGGTACTAAATCGTTACTATTATTCTTTAACTATATTCCAGGAGATAGGCACTTTCCAAGCACAGTGGAAAGACACCGTCCCTGCCCCAGAGACAAACATAAGGTGGGAAAGGGAGATTATTAGCCATTGTGCTGGGCCCTGTATAACCACAGAAGAGATGATGACCACAAGCAGAGGGGACAGGGCGCTGAGAGGTGTGGGACATCATTTTAAGCTACACACTTCAGTCCCCTCCACTGTCTAATCTCTAATTCTTCAACAAAAAAATCTTCACAAGCAGACTCCAGCGAGAAACAGCAGAACTGGAATTAATCTGCAAACTGGACACCATTAAATTAGGCTTGAATAAAGAGTGGGAAGGATGGGTTGTTACACAAACTGAAACTATTTCCCCAGACTAATTTTCCCCCTACTGTTACTCACACCTTCTTGTCCACTGTTTGAAATGGGCCAGCCTGATTACCACTACAAAAGTTTTTTTTCTCCTGCTGCTAAGAGCCCACCTTAATGGATTTGTCTCATTAGAGTTGGTATGGCAACCCCCATCTTTTCATGTTCTCTGTATATATGTATCTCTTCCTACTGTACGTTCCACTCTATGCTTCTGATGAAGTGGGTTCTAACCCACGAAAGCTTATGCCCACATAAATTTGTTAGTCTCTAAGGTGCCACATGGACGCCTTGTTCCTTTTGTTTTAGGAATGCTAGTGTTTCCTCCCCAACCCCCACTCGCTGTCTTGTCTATTAAGATTACAAACGCTTTGAGCAGGGACCTGTTTCTTACTATGTGTCCGGACAATGCCCAGGACAATGGGGCCCTGCTATGAGCTTTGGGCCTCTATCTGCTACTGTGGCAATATAAATTCACCCCTGATGTAATTCTGTTCATGTCCATAGAGCTATGCCAGGAATTAATCTGACCAAAGTGTGACTTTGCCTGTAAACCCTCATCAATGTCAACAACAAAGGAGGAGTCTCCGATGAGTTTTACTGGGAAAAGACTTGTATTTTATTCATGGTGATCCCCTCAGATGTCAGTTCCCTGCAAACTTTGCTCAGGAGAGCATCGGCGCCAGTCTCCTCCTCACCCGGACAGTGTGTAGTGCCATTAGAACTCTCCTGAATTCTTCCTTTCTGGAAGCCTTTTTTCTCCTAGGTGATGTTAAGTCGGCTCTGTGTCACTCCACCCTATTTTAATGATTTCCTCTGGAACATTTTGTGTTCAGTACGCTCGCGTGTTAACAACCTGAGGTGAATCTCCAGCAAAGCAAAAAATAACGGCCCAGACTGAGCTCGCGGCTTGTCGCCAAGGTCTGCCACCCCCATTATCCCGTGGAAGGATTTTCACATGGCTGCGTGCCCTGGACATTACAGGCAGAACATTGGCTGCTCCGGGGGACTCTCCCTTTCGGCCATAATAAGCAGCGACTCTGTTTGGGGCAGATGTGAGAGCATAGTAGATATTTTGGCCCAGTTGGCTGAAAGCCATTGAACAAAACTGCAAACCCTGTATCTAATGGAAACCAGTTCAAGCCAGAGAGTGCTGCTGCTCTCCCCTAATTCCAACACCTACGGCCACTCATGCCCCATCTTCTCTTCCAAGCAACTCTCCACATGCTGTCCGCGTCGGGGGAGGGGAATTTTGTGGGAAGACAAATGGAAGTTGCCGTGAGGCAGCAAATGAACCATTCCACCCTGGGAGAGGCAGACCCTCTTCTGCATTAGATTTGCTCACTCCGCCGGTGCATCTAAGGAAAGGATTCCACCTTTCTGAGGAGCCCCTAATGAGGAGGTAGAAACCATGCCTCATTGGAACAGCTTGCCAAGGGTCATGGGGTGGCGGGAGGGATTCTCCATCAGTGACCATTTTAAAATCAAGATGGGATGTTTTTCTAATCTGCTCGAGGGGTTATTTTGGGGAGGTTCTCAAAAGGAGATCGGACTCAATGTCACTGTGGTCTGTGGAGGTGGGGTATCCTCAAGGTCACACGGTGAGTCCATGGGAGAGCAGGAAATAGAAGTGCTGGGAAGGTGCTTCCACTCCCACCCGGGACAGGGTAAGGTTCAATCTGCTGCCATCGCTGTCCAAAGAAGGGGTGTGAAGCCCACAATGCCCCGATCATCGATGGAAAAGAAGCAAGAGGAGCTTTGGCTTCCCTCCTCTCCCTCTCGCCGGAAACCTTCCAAAGAGTTTTAATTAACCGCAGGGGGAATAAAAAAATGAACGGAACCCAACCATCAGGACAAAGTGTTCTGGGACAATCTGACCCTCCAACATGGGAATGAAGCCAGTCGTCACCACTCTGCAAACCAGCTCCCAACACAATTCCTGGGCCGAAAAAAGTACCATGCTTGGCCACTTGAAATAATGGAACCCCATCTGCAGCCCCAATCCAAGCTGAAGCATAAAACATAGCGAGATTGTGGGGCTTGGTTTGACTTATCGCCCAAGGTACGGTGCTAACGCTCAGACTAGAACTGGACTGAAGGGCTGTGCGTGCCAGGCAAAGAAGCAGTGATTTAAAGATACAGAGATGCAGAGAGCAGTTTCTCCAGCGTTCAGTTTTTCTTTCAGTTTTCTAGCAGCCTTGCCAAGTGTTATAAAAATATATCAGTGTGTGCCAAAACATTTAGCACTCCACTTATTACTTTAAGGTTATAGGTTAAACAAATTCCTTCTCAGAATTTACTGTGCTCATTTTAGCTTCACAACGTAGCCCAGCCAGTGGAAGATATATTTCATGCTGTAATACCTCCCATAAGTATTAAGGGGTGTGTGTGTGGGGGGGGAAAGTAGCCTTCTAAATGTTTTATATGAACAAAAGCTACTATATAAAACTAGCTGAAAACAAGTCCTTTATAAAAAATGGTTTGTAAAACGTATTTCCCAGTAGCCAGTAAACCCAGGGGTATAAAGGAAATTCTGCTTGTAAACAGAGCAATCATTTTATTTTCTGCCCTCTGTGTTGTTTGGTAGTTCAAAGCAAAACATGGGCCAAATTCAGACCTGGTGTAAGCAGGTGCCACTCCATTGGTTTCAATGGAGTTGAATCTGGCCCCTGGTGTGTCTGAGTTCAACCTTTAGGTGGAAACTGAGGCCACTTGGCCTAGAGCTATAGAATCGATCAAAGTGGGTAGTCAGAGGAGGGTCATGAGAGTGAAAAATCCTGGGGTCTATTCCTGGTGTTGTCACTGACTCGTTGGGCCAAATTCAGATATTTGAATCATAGAATAATAGCATTGAAAGGGACCTCGAGAGGTCATCTGGTTCAGTCCTCTGTTCTCATGGCAGGACTACGTATTATCTAGTCCATCCCTGACAGGTGCTTGTCCAACCTACCCTTAAAAATCTCCAGCGATGGATATTCCACAACCTCCCTAGGCAATTTATTCCAGTGCTTAACTACCCTGACAGTGAGAGCAAGTTTTTCCTAATGTCCAACTTAAACCTCCCTTGCTGCAATTTAAGTCCATTGCTTCTCGTCCTATCCTCAGAGGTTAAGGCGAACAATTTCCCCCCCTCCTCCTTATAACAACCTTTTATGTACTTGAAAACTGTTCTCATGTCCCCTCTCAGTCTTCTCTTCTTCAGACTAAACAAACCCAATTTTTTCAATCTTCCCTCATAAGTCATGTTTTCTAGATCTTTAATCATTTTTGTTGCTCTTTTCTGGACTTTCTCCAGTTTGTCCACATCCTTCCTGAAATGTGGTGCGCAGAACTGGACACACTACTCCAGCACAGAGTAGAGGGGAAGAATTACCTCTCATGCCTTGCTTACAACACTCTTGCTACTATATCCCAGAATGATGTTTGCTTTTTTTTGCAGCACTATTACACTGTGGACTCATATTTACCTTGTGATCCACTATGACCCCCAGACCCCTTTCCACAAGACTCCTTCCTAGGCAGTCATTTCCCATTTTGTACGTGTGCAACTGATTGTTCCTTCCTAAGTAGAGTACTTTGCATTTGTTCTTATTAAATTTTATCCTGTTGACTTCAGCCCATTTCTCCAGTTTGCCCAGATCATTTTGAATTTTAATCCTGTCCTCCAAAGCTCTTGCAACCCCTCCCAGCTTGGTATCGTCAACAAACTTTATAAGTGTACTCTCTAGGCCATGATCTAAATCATAGATGAAGATATTGAATAGAACTGGAATTCAAACTAACATAACTCACGCCTTCTTCTGACCCACTCAGTCTGCAAAATCAACTAAGCTACTCTCCCTTATTACAACACTTTATAATCCATTGCATTTTTCATAGCCCAGAGCAGTGTAATAACACCAATATAGATCTGTCATGTAGACCACAATTAAGGTGAGCAGATGTACAATTTTATAGGGGCAGTCCCAATTTTTGGGGTCTTTTTTTATATAGGCTCCTATTACCTTCCCAATTTTTCACATTTGCTGTCTGGTCACCCCTACCACGATTCCCAGACCGGAAGAAGAACTCTGTGTAGCTCGAGAGCTAGTCTTTCTCATCCATAGAAGTTGGTCCAATAAATATTTGATCTCCCCCACCTTGTCTCTCTACACTCCCTTAGTCTGACTATAAATCACACACATTTAACTGCCTCCTTTACATATCACCTCTCAGTTTGATCCCACTGGATAGCCCTGGGCAAGTCACGTCTTAACCTTCCTGTGCTCCAGCCCTACCACCTGTAGAATGGAGGAAATATTTATCTCCAAGGATCATTGGAAAGGTTAATTAATAGTTGCAAAACGCTCCAGAGCTGGGTGATGCAAAGCTCCAGCTAGGTTAATGTTGATCAAGTGTGGTGTTTAAGGTGAATGTAACCGAGCGGGAGAAAACAAATGCAATACATAGATGGAGACACTAGAGGGCGTTTAAGGGAGGAGTTGGGGGAAGATACCTGAAAGATGAGATGATGGGACCGCTTCTATTTTGCTGGAATAATGAATCCAATGTAAGCCTGTTCAGAATGCCAAGCCTGACCATACTTAGCGTGTGAGATGGGATGGGATTTCCCTCCTGCGGCCTTGTTCATTGGGAGTTTCCCAGATCAAAGTGCTGAGAGGGAACAGCAAGGTACATAACTCTCCGCTTTACAGATCACATCCGCACAGCACAGGGCTTCAGGATGTACCAACTAACCTCCCGGAGTCCTGTCCCCATGGGCCCTGTGCTTCATGTACATCCTTATCCTCTGGGAGTTGTCTCTGCTTTGGTTGTCCCAAAGCCCAGCTGGGAATCAGGAGGGATGTCACATAACATGTCGCCCTCAGAGTTCTCTATGGAACAGACTATTTTAAAAAAGACATTTTGGTCCCGTTCCTGTTTACAGCTCAGATTTCATGTCAGAGGGACAGGGAGTGGAAAATCAGACGTCTAGGTGTCTTGTATGGGAGCTAATAAAACTGGGCCCGTGGACTGAAGCAAGAGGCACTGAGGGACCATTTAGAGGGACCCGTCACGTAAATGAGGAGGTGAAGGAAGTCTGGATGATAGTAACCCCATATTAAAAAATTCTGCCCTGTCAACAAGCGAGGAACTATATGGTGGAAATATGCCTGCGGAGAGCTGTGAAACCAGATGTCCTAAAGTAATAACCCTTGTACAAGGAGGAGGGGAAGGGGGAGTGGAACACATTTGCGTAAGATTAAAACTGAAATCAAATAATCATCCTAACAAAAGCTCCCGCAGCCATGGTTTCAATTAAGACAGCTCGAACCAAATATTGTTGCTATTAATGGGATGACCAGCTGTGACACCATACTGCAGTATCCCGACACATTTGCCGAAGCACAATCCCAGAAGCCATCCGATGGCCTTGGGAATCCAAGAGGTAGATCAATTTTTTTTCCTGGCGGCTCAGGCTTTACGAAAAGGCTCTCCCAGGAAAAGGGAAACTCTCTCCACCCCCAGCTATGGGAGAAGGACCAATTTGCATTGCCTTCTGCTTACTTGTATCGCCTCTCTGCCCTTGGGGATCTGAAGACCATGGCATATTCGGTTGTATGCTTGCAATGGAGTCATCCTTGTGGGTGTGGCAGAAACAGGATGAACTCCAAGTGTTGGTGTATTTATGTGATTAGAACATGAGAGACCGAACTGTTTCCCTCCAGCTAAGGATTGGGTGTTGGATTATATGGAAGAGGTTGCACTTTGGTGCACCAAAAATGTATTCTTAGTCCGTATTTAAAAATAATGAGCCCCCATTCTGCACTGGATCCTAGTAATGGGAAAGTTTGCAAGACAGATGGCATTGCAGTTACATTTCAGAAAGTGTATAAATTCAGACATTCACTAGAAGTATATTATCTCCCTGAGCCGAAGTTTGCATTTCAATGCCATGCATGGGGAGGTAGACACAGCCGAATCCTGTTTGCCTTTCGCGGATGGATACTATTCCCTGGGATGGGCATGGGTAAAGTGAGAAAGATTTGACCCACAGTACACAACCTGTGTTTAGAGCTAATTACAAGTTAGTGGTGTATTCTTGAAACAGCCCCAGTCTGTTGGAAGGTGTTGATCCTGCTGGGAAAAGGTTAAGCGATTTATGGAGGTGGGAGTGACTTTTGGCTGGAGAAGATCTAGGGTGGGGGCTGAGATTCCATGAGGTGAAGTAGTAGGTGTAGCTAAGCCTGGGAAGAAGGCTTCAGCTGATCTTTATGCCACCGTATTATTGTTTTGTTTGCCCCAGAGACAGTGCAATAAGAAAATGGCCCGGCCTCAAAGAGCTTACAGTCTAAGAAGCACGGTTGCTTAAGAACTCATATAAACATGTGCTCTATCTTCCCTGTCTGATGTGGTTCTCCTTCCCGGCGTCACCGATGCTGCAGCTGAAGAGGTCAATCACTGGTGATAACCAGTCCAGGGGTGAGTGGAAATGTTCATTTCTTAAGGACCAAAAGGCCCCGATTCTGCAGTCAGGTGCTTAACAAGCGCCCTGGGCCTCCAAACACATGCTTGGCTTTACTCATGTGCACAGTTTCATTGGCATCCATGGGATGGTTCACCTGTTTAAAAGTAGGCACATGTGTGAAGTAGTCGCAGAATAGGGGCCAAATTTTACATTGACAAAACTCCCCCGAGTAAGAATAACAAGCAAACAAAGGGGCCAGTCAGTGAGGATTCACAGAGGGATTGGGTCCTAATCAGGCTTTTTCTGAAATCTCCTCATGAGGGCTCAGCTGGTCTTTACAAAATACTGTCAAGTGTAAACAATACTCGCCTGGCAAGTAAGGAGTTAAAACGAGAAATCCGAAAAGGCTTTGAAGCCATTGTAAAGCACTTCCTAGACAAAAAGGGAAATGGCTGTCAGAGACACCGAGTGGAACTCTATTACAGTAGGAAACTCACATAGACATATTAGCTCATGTTAAATTGGGTGTAAAATTGATCTTCACAATTTCCCTGTTGCCGTACATGTCATCAGCAGAGATGGGCTGCCATTCGGTACATGATCTGTCTGCTTTTGGAATGTGATACTGGATCCAAACAGGTGCTTTTCTGTCAAAATAACATTAACGCTGACGCTAGAGGCCAGACGGTTACGAACAGAAACGTAGTGCTGCTGCTAACGCAGAACGTACTGCTATAAAAGTGAGGGCGTCTGGCCTATTAGACATGACCAGCAGCAGGTCTGGAATGGTTTGTGTTTGTCAGGGCAGATCTTCTCAACACTGGCGTATGGAAAAACTTGCTTGGAGCCGGAGAACACGGTGTCCAACATTGCTCATTTAAACACCGCAGTAAAGAGCCATTTCAATTATCTTCATTTTAGGGAAGGGCCTGGTTCAAAACTCCAGATTCGGACATCTCCAAACTTCTGGGGACGTCATAGCCTCAACTTAATGTTGTTGCCAATGCTAGTTTTTCTGCAATGGACCATCTGGTCTCCTCTAGGGATAGAGAAGGGACAGGACTCATTTGAACTGAGGGTAGAGGGGATTCTATAGTGTCTGGCCAAAGGCAAGACACTGTAGTTCTTGCTGGCTATCTTACACCCAAACTAACTAACCCGCATGAGTTATCCGGTATTGCCATGCTGTACAGGATGTGTATGTCTTGGCCTGTACTCAACAGTCCTCGAGGTTCTGCAAACCATGCTCCAGGCTAAGAGCTCTTCCTCAGATCCTCCAAAGTTTGTCTCTCTGACCAACAGAAGTTGGTCCAATAAAATATATTACCTCACCCACCTTGTCTCACTAATATCCCAAGCCTGACATGACTACAACAACACTGCATATAACACAGACCCTTTCCTTCAGCCTGTAGATTCACTTCATTTACTATCATGATGCTTATTTCTCATCTACTGGACAAGCTCCTTACCCGGTGGGTTCTCCCAGCAGGGCCTCATCAGGTTTGCATAACAACCGCTGCTGGTTTCTTGGCCTGCTATTGTAACACCCTGCGGTGCTCCACCTAAAGAACGGGCAAAGGGTGTGTATTCCTAGAATGCAGTGGAGGATCTAAAGCAGGATCTGGTCTCTTTGGCTTGTCTGGAGTAGGGAAAAGGCCAGGTTTAGGTTAGGCTGAGTTAATATGAACCAGTTCAGCCTCACCTAAACTTGACCACTTTGCCTAGTGTTCATCAGGTAACACCTTTAGTTTGATGTTAGTCAGAAAGAACCTAGTTATAACTTGTAATGCTAAAATTCTGAGCATCTTGCATCTACGCTAGGAAAAAGTGGACAAACTTAAGTCAGGCGTAACTCATTTGTGTTCGCTAAACTTGACCTAAACTCAATGACTTTCCTAGTCTGGACAAACCTAGGTGGATCTATTATGGTAAACGAGTCTACAAAAATAATATTCTAGAGCCCCACATTTATTCTCTCATAAGAACAGCCATACTGGGTCAGACCAATGGTCCATCTAGCCTAGGATCCTGTCTACCGACAGTGGCCAATGCCAGGTGTCCAAGAGGGAAAGAACAGAACAGGGAATCATCAAGTGATCCATCCCCTGTCGTCCATTCCCAGCTTTTGGCAAACAGAGGCTAGGGACAACATCCCTGCCCATCCTGGCTAATAGCCATTGATGGACCTATCCTCCATGAATTAATCTAGTTCTTTTTTGAACCCTGTTATAATCTTGGCCTTCATAACATCCTCTGGCAAAGAGTTCCACAGGTTGACTGTGCGTTGTGTGAAAAAATACTTCCCCTTGTTTGTTTTAAACCTGCTGCCTGTTCATTTAATTGGGTGACCCCTAGTTCGAAGGAGTAAATAACACTTCCTTATTTACTTTCCCCACACCAGTCATGATTTCATAGACCTCTATCTTATCCCTCCTTAGTTGTCTCTTTTCCAATCTGAAAAGTCCCAGATTTATTAATCTCTCTACATATAGCAGCCATTCCATGCACCTAATTATTTTTGTTGCCCTTTTCTGAAACTTTTCCAATTACAATATATCTTTTTTGAGATGGGACGACCACATCTGCATGCAGTATTCAAGATGTGGGCGTACCATGGATGTATATAGAGGCATTTATGGTATTTTCTGTCTTATTATCTATCCCCTTCCCAATGATTCCCAACATTCTGTTTGCTTTTTTGACTGCCCCTGCACGTTGAGTGGATGTTTTCAGAGACTCTTCACAATGACTCCAAGATCTCTCTCTTGAGTGTGGTAACAGCTAATTTAGACCTCATTGTTTTAGATGGATAGTTGGAATGTTTTCCTATGTGCATTACTTTGCATTTATCAATATGCCATTTGGTTGCCCAGTCATAATACTTCATAAAGATTAAGATCCTCCCTCCCTGTCCAAAAAGAATCAAATCAAATCATACTACCCATTTTCAAATGCCCCTCCCTTCTGGGACAGGTTTTCAGAGCAACCAGGACGTTAGCCAGCTAAGGCTGGTGGTCCAAATTCAGTCACTTGTGGGCAATTTGAGAGAAAACCACGGTGGAATTTCAAAACCACTTCCGCATATTGCAGCCTGGCAATGAAGAGACGAACAACCAAGCCTCGTCACCGCATTATAGCATAAATAGAGACGTTAGCACTCTTTTTCCAGTTCCCAAGCGAAGGGGGGTTCCACTCAGTCAGGAATGAAGTGTGGGAAAGCCTGCTTGCCAGTTACTGGAGCTGTGGACAAAAGCACTAAAGGGCTTCGAATTCTTGACTGTCCAAAGCGCCGTCTCCTGTATTCAAGAAGAAAAAAACCAAATATAGGATGCCAGAGATGAGATGATTTCTAGCCAGCTGACGGGACAGCCTGTAATGCCTGTTTGCGATGCTCATTTCATTGCTGGGAGGGGTCAAGGGCCTGACTTTCCCATCCCTCCCACCATAAAACTGACAGTGGGGTGGCCCATGAAACCCTGGGATGAACATGGATCTCCAGTCTCCGTGCTTTTTCCTGCCTACCTGGCCTGGAGGGAGAGAGGGTCAGTAAAGCCAGGGCTGACCAGCTCAGTCGTCACTTTCTTGTTGATCTCCTCCTGGCTTTTTGGTGGTGACAATATCAGGGAGAGCATCCCTATTCTGGTAGATGACTTACCGACTGACCCTGGGGGGCCTAGAGAAACACATACTCTCTCCTCCGGGACACTCCTCTCTGAGATCCTTGGCTTTTTATTCTCCTCTACTCCGAGAAGGACACTTGACCTAAGCCATGCGCCAGAACTCTGTCTGTGCGTCAGGATGCAGGAGTAGGTGGTACATGCCGAGATGTGTAGTTCTAGCCAGTGCTCCTCAATACGGTGTCAGCCAAAGGTGATAGAGAAAAAGGCAAGGCTTAAATAGCAGAAGTAATTCAGGATCCGCGGGGTCAGTAGGAAGGAGGGGAGCTCTAAACGGATGGGGGAAGCAATCTGTGTAAAAGAGGGATATCCCCAACAATATGAGAGAGAGGAGGTCAAGGCTGCAGGTAATCAGGGAATTCATGAGGATCACAGGCGATTGAACACTAAGTTCTCTGCTGTGCTGAAGGGTCACGCATGATGAGAGAGGGGTAGAGGAAACAAACCCACTGAGAGTGTAAATAGTGACCCTGATGTCTATAAAGACTCCCAGGAAGCTGTGAAAGTCGAACCTTTCCTGGTGAATATGCCACAGAACAGAATAACCCGTGAGAAAACCGTACAGCTTTTATAAATGAACAAGTCCTGCCTTGTAGACTCACAGAATCACAGAAACACTGTCTGGCCATTTTAAGATCCCTAGAGAGATGTCTCCAAGCCATCCAGGCAAGGCATGCAGAAACAGGCCTGTACCCCTGTGGCAGTCCTCTGCTATTGACCTAGCCTGTTCGCAGGTGTTGAGCCCTGCAGGGCAACGCTGATTGATTCATGCTGGCTTATTGTGGCAGGTGCGGCTGCTTATCATGACTCTAGATCAGTCCTTGAGGGAGGCGAGGACAGGGAAGAGCCTGGGAGAGTTCTAGGCCCAGCCAAGCTTTGGGAGGAAACTGAGGCAGTAGTTTCTGTAATATTATATTGAATTATCAATAAGCCGAACCCCAAGAAATAGGGTTACCTATGGATTCTGACTCAGAACCTATGGACTCTGCTGAGGATGGGACGGGGCTCAGTTCTTTGCCTATAAGCACCTCCGGGCACCTCTTGGCCTCTGTGTGGGTGTGTAGTGCCACATACAATCACAATGCACCATCTTAGGTTCCTGATCATGATGGTCAATGGAAGGTATTTCGTAAAGTCATCTCCATTTCGTTGACACTCTGCCTTTTCCCCCTGTTTGATCACCACACCTACCATAGTCAACCATGCAGTAAATTAAGCCCATAGGAAGATGTTTCCAGTTGTTCAAAATTAATTGGCTCACCAAAGCTCTAAGTTCTGACTCCTCCGTAGCTCAGTCATGACATAATGTGGGCAGAATGGTGGCTGCAGTAATTCCTGTGATCTTGAAAGAATTTCTCTCCTTACAAGCTGCCCAGCTGAATTGCGGAACCCTTAAATAGCACATGTGTCAGATTCCCTTTCATCTGAATGATAGGAGATTAACAAACTTTCAAGCTTGGTTCACACTTTAAAGTTACATCAGGCATGGCTAAGTTGGTCAAGGATGTTAAACAAAGCCCATACCCTGGACAGCCATAACTATGTCAACGCAACCCCCAGTGTAGATGCAACTATGTTGATGGACGAGAACTTCTGTTGATGGAGCCAACTTCGTTTGGGGAGGTGGTGTTCAAACAGTGACAGAAAAACCACTTCTGCCATTGAAGGCTTTGTCTACACGAGGGTGCTATCTTGGCATACGTGCCCCTGTATAGTCTCCATAGCATAGACAAACCCTGAGTCTAGGATGCCAGTTCTGTCCATTTTCACACTGTATGATGTACAAATTTAGGGAATCGGTGTTATTTGCAACACAGTTGAAGAGATGTTTCTTAAAACATGATTGTCTCTCTGTATTCCTGCCAATATGTTCTCAGTTGTGTCTGCTAGGGTGGAAATAGAATGTGGGATATATTTAAAGAGAAAATCGTCTTTAAAAAAAATCTTCTCTTAAAGGAAGTGCTGTGTTTAAAAACAAACTCTTCCAACTTTGTTATAGTCCCTCCTAAATTCCCATTGTTGATATCTGTTCTTTACAGCCATTAAAATCCATGAGATCCCTGATATTGCTGTTTTAAAATCTGAATCAAGGTTTTGGGGTAGCATCAGAACCTTGTACGTGTTGACCTATAAATCAGTCTGACGTATGAGACTCCTCATCGCTTGTTCTTGGTTCCCAGTGAAGACAATGCGAAACCCTCCCTGAATTTCAATGGGAGGAGGATTGGGCCTTTCATTGCAATGATGGTAGCATGATCTTAAACAGACAATGGCCCTAGTAGTCAAATATACTTTGCTTTCGCAAACGTGAATCAAAGAGGAGGGAACACAAGCCTTCCTCTGGTTTATTTCTCAGGGAATGTCATAACTGAATTGCATTTATTAGTGAATAATGCCCAAATAATGTTGAAGCCTAGTGCTGGCCTTCTGTACTGCTGTAAATTTCATTAGGCTGAGGAAGCAGACCATGAAACCAATGAGATTTCACAAGAAAAAGCTTGTCACTGACAATGAATCCCAGCCTGAAAAGTTTGGGCGCCTTTAAGTGAAGGAAACCATGTTTCTCCTTATAGATTATCCATTGGTCTAGTCCTGGAGTCCTCACTCCCGGATGCCAATAGCCGTTATGCCTGAGTAAGGACAGCAGGAAAGGGAGCCCTCTGCAGAGGGATGAATTTCACTCCATGCAAATTAGCACATTTCCCCAAATCTCTGCTCAGCTTGGCCCTAGCTTTTCAGAGTGAAAGCAGGGCCAATTTCCCTTTGTATCACTGAGCGTCCACCTGATTGCAATGCAATTATATAACCTGCTTCAGATGTCGGGTTATTTGAAGAGAATTTTCAATTCAGCTGCAAGCGCAGCCGTAACGTTTGTTCTGTTATTTATTTCCCATGATCTACTAAGAGTTAAAGGAGAATAAAACATTTGGCTTTTAGTGGTTTACAAAGCCTCATTACAGCTGAAATAAAGCAACCACTAAATCTTGTGTGGTTATAGAGGTCAGTGGAGTTCTGGCACGCTGGCGCCATAAGGCAAGAATTTCATTTTCCTCAGATGAAAAGTGCACACAAAGTTGAAGGAATGACAACAGAAGTACCTCCCTGCTTATCCTGCAAAGTCAATGGGAAAACACCAGGGGTCTTTCATGCAATTTATTTGTGGCAGTGCTCTGGGTAGCACGCAGCCCTCCCGGTGCACCATGAATTGCATCACACAAGAGAGACCCAGCTGAAACTGGCCGGGGAGTTTCGTGTTGGTCCCATTTAGAACAGGAATAAACCTGCAATGGGAAAGAGTGTGACACTTCTGGAGCATCTTTCATGGAGGGACGTTCGAGTGTTTTGCAAACGTCTGTCAATTCTCCCAGCACCCCTGTGCAATAGCTAGGTGCTGTCATTGGACCCATGTTACAGATGAGGAAAGGGAGGCTATGTCTTCATTGCAGCTCGTGTTGACATACCTGAGCTCGCTTTCATCCATCTAGCTCAGGGCCCAGTGCAATGAAGTCATGACCGCATGGCTTCAGAGCAGGCTAGTCACCCGAGGAATTACCCAGGGTTCTGGGTGGACTGGTACGGCCCAACCTTCACTGCTCTGCTACCAGAGCTCGCTAGATTAAAGCTTATTTAGGTATGGCTCCAGCAATGGTGCAGAGGTAAAACCAAAAACGTACACTAAACTCTGGATTCCCCAAAGGAGGCGTTTACCTGCATTTGCCCTGGACTATACGATTGGCCTGCATAAATAATAATCATACTCTGAGTGCCGTCTAGACATTCCAGGAGACACAGAGGGGGAAGAGACTGGCCCAAGTGAGTCAATGGCAGAATCCAGGAGTCCTGACTCCCAGTAAGTGCTCACCATCACCGTATTCACCCTCAGTGATATGTAGCATAGAGTCCAGTATTTCACTCTTTTCTCTTGCAGTGGACATAATATAAATAATCATATGTGTGTGTGCGCTCGCTTGTGCCTATTGACTGCTACTGCTGCAAAAGGGGGATACTTCATAATGAATCTGAATTACCTACTGTGTCTTGTCTCCTTTCTCCCCAAATGGTATGTATTAATGATTCTATACTGCAGATAGACTCATAGACTTTAAGGTCAGAAATCTTAAAATCTAAGTCATCTAGTAGACTGACCTCCACATCACAGGCCATAGACTCTTACCACCCATCCATATCTTAGCACAGTACTGAAATATTATATTTCAATACTAGACGCAAGAGTAAAGAGCACAGCACTGCAGAGAAATCAGCCCGAGGATTCTGTCTGAACAAGATTAGGTCCAGCACATTCCTTAGCTGATCTCAGGCTACTGCTGACAAGGCTGCAGACCGTCAAGGGAAGAGACCACTGATCTCACTGCATTAACCTCTCTGCAAATCTTCCTTTGTTGGCTTAAAAATAAAAAAGAAGGGTAGGATCCCGATTTCTTGACGATGCATTTTGGCCGCCGCCTGCTCTGTATGTTACTTGTGTAGGACTGAAATGTCAGAAGACAGACTAATTAATTATGCATCTCATTCAAACGTTAGCGTCATAATCCAAACTCAATCCTTGCCTGGGCCAGGTTAAGTTACTTCGCAACAACGTTTCAGCAGGAAGCCCAGACAAAGGCTGTGCCTTTAAAAAATGAAACCACGGCTGAGAAATCCAAAATCACCACAGTGCAGCATGTAGCAATCTTGAGTAGCCAGGGTCCATTCCTTTGAGATCCCTACTCATTGCAGAGCTGTTTGCTACTACTATATAAACGAACGCAATTAATAATACTTTACAGTTGCACTTCCCATCTGAGGGTCTCAGTTGGACTTACAGGCTCCTTTGTCTTAGCTTAACAACTTCTGGTATCATCTCCAGGTTACGGCTAAAGGAAATGATCATGGAATCATTGAACATCCGAGTTGGAAGGGACCTCAGGAGGTCATCTAGTCCAACCCCCTGCTCAAAGCGGGACCAATCCCCAACTAAATCATCCCAGCCAGGGCTGTCAAGCCTGACCATAAAAAGCCTCCGAGGAAGGAGATTCCACCACCTGCCTAGGGAACCTGTTTCAGTGCTTCACCACCCTCCTAGTGAAAAAGTTTTTCCTAATATCCAACCTAAACATCCCCCACTGCAACTTGAGACCATTCCTCCTTGTTCTGTCATCTGGTACCACTGAGAATTGCCTAGCTCCGTCCTCTTTAGAACCCCCTTTCAGGTAGTTGAAAGTAGCTATCAAATCCCCCCTCATTCTTCTCTTCTGCAGGCTAAATAACCCCAGTTCCCTCAGCCTCTCTCCCTGAGCCACAGGAAAGGCTATTGCAGAGTCTGGAATAGCTCCTACAAGCTCTAGAGATTTTAGGCTGTAAGGTTTAGATCCACAGATGCATTTAGACGCCTAAACATAAGGCTTGGACATATTCTTTCACTGGCATCTCCCACTGGCTGGCTTAGGTTGCTGTTTTTTGTGTGGATTCCCATTCTTAGGTGCGTCTTTCTCCTCATGCCTTGTATAGGCCACTTAGGTGTCTAAACCACGCATTGTGAATCCCTTGTGGATCAGCGTCTAAGTTCTTTGGGACAGAAGATGTCCTGGATTTCACTGTATCATATAGATACAATAGAGAAATAAGCAGAATCCTTCTGCAAAATGCCCCCATTCCAACCAGTCTGCAGCAATATAGACTAGTGTTAGGTGGGGAGGAGAGGTTGAAGCAGGATCTCTAGGGGAATTTCCACTTTCCCCATCTGCGTGGTACTCTCATGAACGTCAATGGGAAATTGGCATGAAGAGCTAGGGGAGAAAGTTCTTCCATGTTAAATGAGATGGATTTAAGCAGACATATAAGAAAAAACATAAAACTATAGTAGATCCGTTTTGAGCCTGCCAATCTTGGACTAGAGCCATTTATTTAAGTTAGTTAACTACACTCCTAGGTTGGCTAACCTTGCTACAGAGCAAGGCAGGAATAGTTTTAAAGTAATAAAGTAGCCAAAAGGTATAGTTAGCATGTATTTATCAATAAAATACTTGTCCCAGCTGCTCTCAGCTTGTACACACCCCGCCACCTTCCTCCTCACCCGCCCCACGGCCACAATGATAAAGGATTGTTCCCAGTGCAAAGAACACTGTTTGCCTTGATTATATAAGGCGTCGCACCAGGGGAACTTGACTGTTGCGGTGGAGCGAAGCGAAGAGGAGATTTACAGTGGCTGGTGGGCAGGCAGATGGCAGAGGCCAGAGGATTTATAGATGCCTGTGGAGCCCAAGGATGATCAATTGTGGTGTGACTCAGTAGCACAGTTCGTTCCCCCTCGAAACAAAGTGAACTCACTGGGACACAACCCATGATCCGGGCAGCCAACAGACCTTCTAATAGGAGAGACGCCTGGCTGACGGTGGGAGCTGGACAGACAACCATCATCTAGACAGATGGCAGCTGCTGCTGTTGACAACTCAGGGAATTGGATGAGTCCTTGGTGGGGGGAAGGGGAGTCTCATTTGGGTTGGGGCTGTTTTTAAAAAGGCAGCAGCGGTTTTTCTTGGGCGACGCTGTCCGTCCCGTGGGGGGATAGTCTCATTTCAGTGGGCGGGTAGCGTTAATGGGAGAGCCGTGCAGTGTCAAAGGCCATGGGATTGGAACTCCCAGGTCAGGTCGTTAGTTTGCACCGTCTGGAGTTCGGTTTCCCAGTGGAATCCTAGCTTCAGCGAATTGCAGGAGAAGCCTGTCAGAGCTACAGAGATGGCAGCTCAACTCTGCCTGCTGGACTAACAGCAGATCAGAGGCCAGGTTCTCATCTCAGTTAACGTCCATGGCGGATTTATACCACGGTGACAGATCAGAATCAGTTTCATTGCAAATAACAGTACTTTGCACTTCATGGAGCACCCTTCCTCAGAGCATTTCAGAGCCTTCAACGAAGGGTAACGAAGTCGGTTTTATGATCATCCTTCCCATTTTCAAATGGGGAAACTGGGGCATGGAGCAGGGGCATGGCCCGCTTGATTCCACACAATGAGGCAGCGTCTGGCTCTCTGTCCTGTGCTGTTTCCACCGTCATCCCGATGGGGGGAAGCTTAACAGAGAATTACAAAGGCTGCGCACGCCGATGCAAGCGCGACCGATTTCCCTTTATTAGCTCCCTTTCCCACAAAGTCTTTCAAGAATCGAAGTGGGAGGCTCCGAGCTCTGGGACTCTGAAGACCCACATGGTCATCTGGAGCAACCGGCTCCGAGACCTTAGACAAATTTCTTTGCCTCGGCGTGCCTCAGTTTCCCCATCTGCAAAATAGGGCTGGTGATACTACTCTCCTTTGGAGAGCACAGAGAGGAAGCCCCATGGAAGAGCTAGGTGTTATTTATATTACTAAATAGCTTGACACACATATACATGGGTTAGACCCCATCTATCCCAATAGACAGGAGGCCAAAGTCTATCTTCACCATTAACCCTGGGAGAGCAACAGCACTACAGGTGGAAAGAGAGAGTGGGTCTCTCAGGCCAGTGCAGCTAGGAGCCGAACTGCCTCATTCCATATTTGTTTGCTCAAGTGTTTCCGACCAGGACGCTTTTCACAGGCTCTCTCTCTCTCTTTGGCAGCAGCTCAGTTCTGTCAGTTTCTGTCTCTGTTATCCCCCTTTGTTAGTTTCTGTCTCTGTCATCCCCCTTTGTCAGTTTCTGTCTCTGTCATCCCCCCCTGCATTTCTACCCGGGTTTTATTCAGATGATCAGAGCTGTGGGTGGCCACACCAGCAGAAAGGTGGGCCGGGGGCAGCTGCCCTGCAGCCCGGAGGCAGTGGAAGGATGGACGTTGGGAAATCTGACATAGTATAAATCCCATGCAGTACTTGGGGAGAGCATCCTTCTCACTGGCTGGCCCAGCCCAAGCAGGCAAGCTGAATTCTGACACTCCTTCCCCAGCAAATTTTCCTTTACTAGGGAATAAACTTCTATGCCAAACTTGGAGGCCCAGATTGCCCAAACTCCTCTTGATTTCAGTGGGATGCAGGCACCTCTTGAGGATCTAGGTTTGAGGGCCTTACTCAGCTTTAGCTCAGCTTTTATCCAGACCCAGTCATTATAGAGTGCCCCTCGCTTAAAGTGCTTTGGGGATAGCGGGTAGTGGTGGTGGGGGGAGTCAGCATGAGAAGCATGTGGAGGGGAAGTCCTTGCCGCTAGCAGAGCGAGGCCGTTGCCTGCTCTTGCAATTTTATTGTGCATCTCATGATATTTGGGGCTTTCCTTAAAGACTCAGGCTCCTGGAGTCCCGTGATGGCCTGAGAATCTCAGCTTTCATTCCATGGCAGTGATGTGCCCCGGGAGCTAACGAGGGGCCTTAGGCCAAGTACAAGGGTTCAGGGGGAGATCTGCTGATCCTTCGGCTGGGGAGGGGAAAATGAAGCTGCTCAAAATGGAACAGGATGGGGAAGACTCATTGAGGAGAACCAGGTGGAGTTTCCATCCATAGGACCCCTCCTTCATGTTGGTATCCATCCAGCTGGATAATTGTATCACTCTACTATTTCCTTAGCTTAGATACTTATAGAGAGAAGAATATCCCGTGGTCTAATAGTAACTATTACAAATATAAAAAGTGACTCTTGAAGGCACTTAAACCCTCCTGCTTCAGGGCATAAACCAACCTCTAAGTAATGAGGGTCAGGAGGAAACTGTCCCCATGGGCAAGTTATCCCATTACTGCCTACTGTAGGGTTGCATGCACCTTTCTCTGGCCACTAACCTAGCTAGGCCCCTTCTCTGATCCATGGTGGCAGTTCTTATGTTCCTTTCAATGGGAAAAGGTGACCTGACCCATTGAGTCTTCATGGGATTGATGTTTGGGTGCTTTACAGTGATAAACGCCCTCCAACTATTTTAGACTCTGAAGCTTTACTGCTAAGAAACCACTGTCTTCTGTGCCTGCTTCCTGAATTATACATCAATCACGACGAGGCAAACGAAGGGGGAGTTTGTTAGAAGAAACCTTAGCATGAGGGGAACTGGTCGTCTTTCATGCCACTGACATGCTGTTGACATAGGCTTTGATTTATAGCCGTAGAAACTGCAGCAAGTCCCATACAATCTGCATTAGCTTTCTTTCAGAGAGGTTTCCAAGAGCGCGGAGACACAGAGAGGACAGCACGCTCAGGAAACAGAGCAGCAGAGGACGACAGCAATGAAATCACAACTTAGGTACTATCCACCCCAGAGATAGGGTTGCTTGTTTGGGGTTTTTTCCCCCAAAAGCAATCTTCAGCTCATAATTTCTCCGGCATACATCAGATTTAATATATGTAGTTTCATTTCAATCTATTCTGGCAACAGTCCATCTACTGCTAATGGGAGCTCTGTGCATACATAGGGAAGGGAATATATTTCTTAGCCTCCTATATCTGTTTGTTTGGGCAAAGTTTCTTACTAATCCCACATTAATTAGTTCAAGATGATGGCTTCCATAAATCAGAGAGCACTTTTACATTTGCAATATTATTATTACGCATATAGTACCAAAAGTGAATACAGCTCTGTAAGCAGATGAACTGTAACAAGCAATTTAAAAAAAATCTTTCTGTTGATGACCTTCAAATATTTATTACGGTGTTTTAACTCAGGACTTTCAGCAATGCCACTCAGAATTCTACTGCTTAAGATAAAGTGGCAGCTCCATCACCTGTTACCAGTAGTAGATTGTTACTCTGTTTGAACTAGCCACTTGAGAGGGACATGTTACACTTGACAAGCATGTAACACATCCCTCCACTTATACTGTGTACATCGCTGTGGTAACGCAACACCATAACAAGTCTTTGTCCCCAACTGTACCTTTGTGCTAGTTCATAAGAACCTGAAAGAGAAATTGACTAGAGCAGGGGTGGGCAAACTACGGCCCGTGGGCCACATGTGGCCCGCCGGCCATTTTTATGTGGCCCGTGAGGTCGGGCCGGGGGCGTGGCGCCAATAGCCCTGCACTCCTGGCCCTGGGTGCCAGGCCGAGTGCGGAAAGCTGTGGGGCCCCACACTCCCGGCCCCGAATGCCGGGCCGAGCGCAGCGAACTGAGGGGCCCCACGCCCGGCTGAGTAGGTAAGCAAGTTGGGGAGGTGTGGAGCTTAGGTGGTGAGGTCCCGGGGGTGGTGGTTAGGGTGAGGGCATCTTGGGAGGGGGCAGTCAGGGAACAGAGAGCAGGGGGGCTAGATAGGGTGTAGTTAGAGTAGGGTTAGGGTGAGGGCATCTTGGGAGGGGGCAATCAGGGAACAGAGATACAGAGAACAGGGGGGCTAGATAGGGTGTAGTTAGAGTAGGGGGTGTCTCCGGAGGGGGTGATCAGGGGACAAGGAAGGGAGGGTTGGATGGGTCAGGAGTTCTGAGGGGGGCAGTCAGGTGGCCAGAAGTGGGTGGGGATCGGATAGGAGGCGGGGCCAGGTGGTTTGGGGAGGCACAGTCTTCCCTACCTGGTCCGCCGCACAAGTTTGAACCGCAATGTGGCCCTCAGGCCAAAAAGTTTGCCCATCCCTGTGTTAGGTTCACTCACTCCGGGGCTAACAGCTTATGTTTTTCTCGATTGTGTTCATCCTCGGAAACAATTCACAGAATAATTGCAGTTAATATAGCTACATGGATTTACACCATCTAAGGATCGGGTCCAAGCGATGTAAACAGGAAAGCACCTTATGAACTATCTGGAGGAAAGGAGACATATAAGTGCATGACGGTGTTGTTATGTTCAATTGATTACGTCGGTGTTTGTTATTACATACAGGTGCAGTTATCTGTACAGTAGTGAGCTTCTGCAGTTTCACTTTTGTATTAAATATATGGTTTTAACGAAACAAACAGTGGGCCAAATTCTCCTTTTTCTTACGCTAGGTTTTTAAGGGTGTGGCTTTATTGACTTCAGTGGAGTTACTTCTGATTTACACCCACGGAATTCAAAGCAGAATTTGGACACAGAATGTAAACATGCACACATGTATACACACACTTAAATGTAAATACACATGTATACACACACATTCACACACACATACACACACAAAGAAAGCAAGAGAGAGATAGAAGACAAATCCATATGTACTAGGAAAAATAATAATCAGAGTAAAAACCAAGAGGAAATAATAGTTCAAGGGGTCGAGCTTCCAGGTAGCTGTACTCCAGGGATTAATTTACAAATATTAATTAATATTAATTAATTTAATCAACACCTCTGAGAAAAAACAATCCCCTTTATGTGTGGGGTAACTGAGGCACAGCTAAGTGACTTGACCAAGGACACACCAGAAGTCTGTGGCCAGAAGACCATTCTTCCCTCTTTTTGTTAATTTGAGTCCCAGGGACAGGATCAACAACAGGGGTTGGACTCAAGCAGTAATTAGCAGTAGAAGCAAAATGCAGGTAATAGATTTCAAAATTAGGAAGGGCAAGGGGGAAAAGGTGACCTTGAAATGTTAACTTGCCTTTCCTCCTTCAGATTAATATCTCAGCAGTAGCAGCAGCATCCAATAGCTACCAAATGGGCATAAGGCGACTTTTTCCAGGGCGGAAGGAATCATTGATGGAATACTAATTGCAAAAAGAAGGCAAAGTGTTATGGTTTTCATATCTGAATCCCTTTTTTCTCTCAAAACCCTGCTGGGATGAGATCAGCCTTGAGCTGCAGTTAAGGATGGTGTAGGAGTTCTCTATTTCTTCCTTAGACCACAGAGCTGGGAGAGCACATGGCGTAATTAATTTTGACTTACAGAAGCACTATTAAATTGGATAGAAACTGGTGAAAATAGGATTAGGAATGGAGTTTAGCCAAGAGCAAACAGAATTAAAACTCCCTAAGAGCAGGTCAATACAGCTGATATCATTGATGCAATGCAAGCCGACAGCTTTAGAGATTTTTGAGTGATGGTTTAATGCCAGAAATTGCAATGTTCCTGGTACCAGACCAGATGAGGAGAATTTTAAAAAGTGATTTTTTTGGGGGGGGGTCATTTTCTTATCTGTTCTGAGCCCACTCATTTCTGAGGATTAATTTTGAAACAATTGTGCAGAACAAGCAAAAGTCTCGATAAACCCCAACCAGTCAAAATCTTCCCGGTGCTTTCAACACATGAACCAAAATCTAATTAGTACAGGATTAGGTATGCCAGAATTCATCAGGAATGGAATGATTCTTCAAATAAAAACCAACCCTGCTCCCTGCCCTAATAAACCAGCATAGAGCGTTTGATAACATAAATTACAGGCCAGATATTCAGTTAATGGAAATCCGTGGGGCTCTGTTGACTTCCATGGAGGTGGACTGACTTATCCAGCAGAGGGGCAGGGACCATAAAAAAACCCCACAACAATTGGATGTCTTGGTGCAAGGGGGATAAGAATTCACTGAAGTTGCATTAGGTGTCAATTTGGCCTGTTGTGTTAAATTTCAGAGTTCTTCCTGCTTCTCGGACACACTTGGAAAAATTCTGATAGATAAATGAGACCAGAATTTGGCCCTGGGATACACCAGTATAAATCCTGTGTAGCTACATTGGGCCTCACTCTCTCCTTATTTACAGCTGTATAACTCCACTGATAGACTCCCGGTTTATACCGGTGGAACTAAGCTGAATTTGCCCGGTAGTGTGATAACAACACAGTGGTCGGTCAATTTAATCTCCAAAGTGCTTTGCAAACATTAACTAATCAGCACGGAGCTTTACATGTCTCCTCCTTCCCTCAACTTTAATAAATAGCAAATCAATTCAAGGCCACATTCTGATAGCTGGAGAATATGTGCAGAGGTCACCGAAGGCTCTGTTTCATGTCTGACTTAAATTTCAGCAGCTACCGGGAGCTGTGCAGAAGCATGCATCTTAGTTTTTTGCAGGGTTTCCATGGTTTCTGCCTGGCACGGGCTTTCATCTTCGTTCTAAAGCAGATGCTCTCAGTTGTGTTTTCTTTGGTTGAGGGAGCGCATAGAATTTCTAGGAAACCTCAAAAGTTACCCAAAATAACAATGGTGGAGTAAAATCTAACATACGCACTAGGTCCTGTGATGCAGTGCAAGCTACTTTCTGTAGTGCCGCTGGCCAACTGTGGCCATGGATCTAAGGGTATGGCTATACTACCCGTCGGATCGGCAGGTAGCGCTCGATCTATCAGGGATCGAATTATCGCGCCTCACCTAGGCGCGATAAATCGATCCCTGAATCAACTCTTGTTCTCCACCTCCTCCTTGTTCTCCCCCTTGGCGGGAGAGTGACCACGGTCAACTCGTTGCCATGGGGACGTCCAGGTAGTCAAACTAAGATACTGTGACTTCAGCTATGCTATTCGCGTATCTGAAGTTGTGTATCTTAGGTCGACCCCCATCCTAGCCCAGCCATAACAGTCCTAGTGGGAATGCTCCTCCCCCCACCCGCAGTGCATGATGAAGGGAGTAATGGGGGGGTAAGTGTATGAAGGGGGCTGATGAAGGGAATAGGTGTATCACACACTCACCCAGATGCCCATGGTGTAAAGGGCCTTGGTTATATGAAAGGGAACATGCTCCAATATAATCTTGGGCTTGTGTTTTCAGCTCTTTGTGGCTCAAACACGGTGGTGAAAGTTAAAGCAGCGTTCAGTGCCTGTTTACAAACGGATTACCTGCCGTACAGAGAGGCTCTGTTTCTTGGGAAAAGGTCATGTGCTGAACTGGGAATGGGACCCAGGAGTCCAGCCTCCCGAGCTCTTATTCGAATCACCAGCCAACGCATTCTCCTAAAGCAAAGCCTCGCTGTAGCTTTTCCTTCTTTTCCCATTTTTACTCCCAGGCAAACTGAGAGTCAGGTGAAATGGAAACTGATTTCGGACACAAAAAGCCCTCCCAAAGACTTCGGCACCAGCACAAATACGAAAGCACAGTGGGAACAAAAGAACAAGTGGGAACCTGCAAAAACAAGCCAGGGGGGTGGAGGATTGGGGGGAACAAAACAAAAAAAGAAACAAGCGCGACAACTGAACAGAAAGATGTGTCAAGCCAGGGGCAGTGAATTAGTTCCAAATCCCTCTCTTGGGGATCTTTAATTGCTAATGGGATTATTTTCATTTGTTCCTGTATAATTCTACAGGTGTTACCTCACATCTTGGGCTGGGAAGATCAAAGCTAAAATTCTGGCAATCTTAACTGAGCACAGATTCCTTTATATTTTAACCCACTTGATCAGTCATGCATGCTGAATACTGAACAAGCAGCCGGTGGAAACGTCACAGGGGTTCTGCAGAAATGAGGGTAATTACAATAGACCCCTTGCAGTAAAAGCCGAGAGACAGTAGGGTTCTTTAAAACAGCGTTGTGTGTGTGTCGCTGGAACCGAGTGTGTAAACTCTGGTCTAGAGCACAATGGAGGAGGATACCATGGACCTGAGGCGGATCTCACTTGTACAAGTATAATCCCATTGGTTACAATAGATGTATGTCCGGAATTCAGACTTTGTGAAAGACAAACACAAGAACCAAATTCTGCCTTCAGGCACAGGATTTGAGTGAGATAGTCCAATGGTTAGGGTATTACCTTGGGATATGGATACAATTCCCTACCAGACGTTTTGTGGAACTTTGGGCAAATCACTTACACTGTGCCTCAGTTTCCCAGCTGTAAAATGGGGCTAAAGTACTGCTCTATTTCATAGTGCTGGTGTGGGAGTACCTACAGAAAAGATTGCAAGGAGCTCAGACACTATGGTGAAGCTGACTAATAATTATTTGATTTTGGGACTCTTGCATTACAACGCTGAACAGCCTAGACTCAAATCACGTGCATGCTGATGTATGATAACCTGTACATTGCTCCAGCCACTCTCTGCAATTATACTGTGAGATTATGGAGTCAATAAAGCTATAATAATTTACACCAGATGAGAATCTAGCCTAGGGATTCCGGGTATGTAATTGGGGTCGTGGGGTGGGGCGGTGGAAGGTCAAGGAACACTTGGGCCACGTTGACCCAGATCGGCGGGTAGTGATCAATCTATTGGGGATCGATTTATCGTGTCTAGTGTAGATGTGATGAATCGATTCCTGAGCACTCTCCCTGCCGACTCTGGAACTCCATCGCTGCGAGCAACGAGAGCGGCAACGGTTGACTTGTTGCCGTGAGGATGCAGAGGTAAGTGGACCTAAGTTACATCGACTTCAGCTACGCTATTCGCATAGCTGAAGTTGTGAATATTAGGTTCACTCCCCTCCACTGCCCCCTAGTGTAGACCTGGCCTTAGTTTACTTTTAGGGTTTCTTAAGAAAAAAGTTGCACAGAGCAGCTGCACATTGGGCCTGTGCAAATGACATGAAACTAGAAGATCAGCTGCATGAAGCTGAGCAAAGAGCACAAGGTTAACACACAGCCCAGATGGTGTGATGGAAACTAGAGCCCAGATTCGCTCTTGCACTGAGATTTGCTCAGCGCAGGATGTGGGGCCAATCAGAGAGCTGATGCTCTTGACCAACCTGCACTGGTGCTGGTGTGGGTTAGAGCAGCCAAAAGGTTGCTGTGGCAGTTTGCGGTGGTCCCCCAAGAGTCCATGTACCAGCTGCGGGTTGCCAAAGCACACCTTCGTCTGGCCCACCCCTACACATGGGCGTGGGGGCGCCATTGGGGTCAGCTGACAGCTTGCTCCCTCTGGGAGAATTTCACTTGGTAGATCTGTGCCAAGCGGCGGGAGGAATGCAGGACAGAAGGGAGCCGTGGAGTTTGAATATTCTTGGAGCCAAATTCTGAAGTCCTCACTCAATTCAGTGAGACTTTTGCTTGAGTCAAGATGGCAGGATTTGGCCCATTCTGTTTAGTAAAGCTAGTGAGGGATTTAAATGTGATTTTTATCTCCAGAGCCTCTTGTTACTTTTAGTAAATTGAAATCTCTCAGTGCCAGTGTAACAATCTCCCACACTTAGACTTGCATTCCTTACGCAGCCCCTCCTCTGCACCGTTATTAAAGGCAGGATCATGGCCCTTTGACTCATGCTGAGCAGCATACCAGTCTGTGAATAGTCCTGTTGATTTCAAATCGATCCCCGAATGTGCTCCCCGTCGACTCCGGAACTTCAGCTCCGCAAGAGGAGTAAGTGGGGGAGCTGCCGTGGTTGACTCACCACTGTGAGGATGGCCAGGGAAGTTGAACTAAGATACTTGGACTTCAGCTACGCAAATAGCGTAGCTGAAGTTGCGTATCTTAGTTCGAATCCCCCTCTAGTGTAGTCCAGGCCATAGATCGATCTAATGAAGTTGCTGAGGGGTATGAAAAATTCAGACCCCTGAATACTGTAGTTAAATCCATCTAAACGCCGGTGTAGTCACAGCTAGTTGATGGAAGACTTCTTCTGTTGACATAGCTACTGTTGCTTGGGCAGGTGAATTACCTATAGGGATAAAAAAAATCCTTTCATTAATGTAGGTAGCATCTACACTACCGCAGCATACCTGCAGGTGTGCCTCTGTAGTGTAGACATGCCAGAAGCAGTTCCTGCATTATCCCCATTTGTGGATAATCTAGCTGTGTCTGTATGATATAGGATGTCTCTAATCCAGCTACCAATGACAATAGAGCCTATTATGTGTGTGCAGATGAGATTTTTAACACCGGTGCCTTAAGCTCCAACTTGTATGAAACACCAGTACTGAAATCAACGGAGCATCGCCCGACTTCAACGGGGGCCAAGTTTTCTTCCCCTTTCCTCAACTCCTGTGGACCAGCTGACGGAGAGAGTGCTGACTGTTAAAGGGAGTCTTGTCTCTGCTTTAAAATAAAACCACAACCAGCGCCACTGCCCGGCCTCTGCTTCTTTTAAATTGCTCCTCGTCTGGCGGACTGGGTTCATGGCGAAAGATAAGGGCCTTCCATTCACCGCACCTGCATAGCAACTGAAGGTCAGCGAGGGAGGAGAGACAAAGCAAGGGCAGAAATTGACAGGGAGCATGAAGGATGTAATTAATGGTGATTCCGCTGTGTGGGAGCTCAAGGCTCTTTATTTTTAAATGACAAGTGGGCCGTGAGAGTGGGGTTCTGACATTAGCACTTCCTGTCTGATTATCTCTTCTTCAGCATGTGCTAATGAGCTTGAACTCTGACCCCTCGCGGGAGTGATTTACATATCTCCAGCCCGATACTGGGGGAATCTGCCTGGGAAGAGAGGCCGGAGTTATCTGTCGGACTGAAAGCTTTTATTTTATGTTTGCTTATTTTTTTATTTCTGCGCACTCACTCGGTATCATAACATGGCCCAGCTGGGAAAGAGTTGAACCTAGCCAGCCCCATTAATTGGTCACTCACATGCATGTTCCAACCTACACCAGGAACTGGCAGATGAATGCAGATTATGCCAGATTAACCCTTTCAGTGCTGGGAGTGAGTGTTGACACGGTTTCACGTGTCCCCCGTGAGTTCTTCGATGGTGATGTTTTGATCGTATTATCTTTGTGGTGCCTATGGCTGTATAGGTCGGTGCATTCATATACGCCCCCAATTGGTAATCATGCCACTTCCTAGTCAAGCTAATTGCTTCATATAAAATGGGATTAACGAAAAGAGTCATCAAGTTTAAGAAGGGAACATTAGATTATCTAGTCTGACCTCCTGTATCACAGAGACCATAGAATTTCATCCATGTACTGATATGAGTCCAAATCTTGTGCTTCACTCAAGCATCAATTGCAGAAAGGAATCCAGGCTTCATCTCAAGATCTTAAGGGAGGGAGAATCCACCATGTCTCCTGGTTGTTTGTTCCAGTGAATAATCACCATCGCTGTTAAAAATGTGTCTGGTTTCTAAGTATGTATGCATGCTATGCTGTACTACGTCATCTTGAATGGTGCCTTGAAATATGTGTTAAATTAACCTCTTATGCTAAGCAATCTGTTCCACCGTATATTTAGCTGTGACACTCTGAGTTAGTTTTCAGACCTGAAGAAGAGCTCTGTGTAAGCTCAAAAGCTTGTCTCTTTCCTCAACAGAATTTGGTACAATAACAGATATTAACTCACCCACCTTGTCTCTCTTATTTCTTATTGGTATTTGTCTGGCTCTAACTCCAGCCTTTGGTTCCTGTTATGCCTTTCTCTGCTAGATCAACAAGCCCTTTACTGCTTGATGTGTTCTCTCCATTAAGGTAATTAGATACTGCAGGCAAGTCATCTTTTGATCTTTTGTTACAAATAAGTTTAACAAATTGAGCTCCTTAAGTTTCTACAGATTTTGATTTAGGAGACTCTTGGTTTATAAATACACAAAAGGAAGCACCTATCTGAAAGCTTCTGGTGCTTGTGACATATGTTGACAGAAGCATATGACTCAACTCAGTTACTATCCCAGCAGCAATGGGTGCCAGAACTAGGGTGTGATGGAGGTCAAGGGGCCATGGGCTTCCCCACTTTTAAAAATGGGAGGGCCATTCCCCCCATTTTTTAACAAAAGAAATATAAGCGCAGAATTCATGTTCCCCGCAGTTTCCCACCCGCTGCAGAATAATAAAGTCTGCTGGGGAGGTGCTGCAATTACACCTTTCACCCACCAAGGCTGCTATAGCACCAGAAGAAAGAGCATTTGGCTTACCGCTGGAGCAGCCAGCTGCATGGGGGGGGGGGGCATTTTGGCCTGCTTGTACCATCTCCCTCACGAGGAAAAACTGCTAATTCATATCCAATCTATCTCGTATGTTAAATTTAGTTTGAGTTTTTGTTTATTTGCTAGGTAATCTGGTTTGATCTGTTGGCTATCCCTTATAATCTCTTGAAATCTATCTTTTTGTAATGAATAAACTTGCTTTATGATTTAATTTAAACCCAGTGTGCCTTTAAGTGAAGTGTCTGGGGAAAAAGCTCAGCTTGGTTTAACTGGCTTGTTGCTTTTCCTTTCCACATTGAGGGGAAGACGAACTGGATAATAAATTCATACTCGTTGGGGTTTGGACCGATGGTACATCTCTGGGGTCCTTGGCTGGGAAGCTAGTGGTTATTTTGGCTGCAGCATCTCTCTTGTTGGTTCCTGAAGTGGCTAGTCAGACAGCCTGCAACTAACTGCAGCTGGGTGTGTCCCTACCTGTATGTATGCTGGTGGAAGTGTGAGGTCCGGAGCGTGTCTGCAGCTTGTCACAGCAGCACAGTGCTGAGAGGGAGTCCAGGCTGGTGACGCAGAGGGCTCCATGGGACCCCAGTTCCAGGTGGCACCCCAGCGGGAAATTGTCACTGAGGGTTGTTTGGGTTTCAAGAGACATAAATGAACAAGAAATATTAATGGTTTTAGGTGCCCCGAACGGATGATTGTCTTGCTAATCAAACCTATCTATCTAAAGTTCCCATTCTGGAAATAACTAGGCCTTGATGCCTCCCTCTTGGTCCCTGCTCTGTGGGGCTTCCTTTGTGATTCCTCTTTCTCAGTGACATAGCTAGCTGGTGGGGCGATTCTGGAGGTGGCTTAGGTTTGATGGTCCTGCTATGTCAGACAGCAGCAAAGTGGTCAGAAACCTGACTGCTTTTGAGAAGGGTTCCCTCAACCTCTCCCCACTTCCCAGCCCACCTTTCTGGCTGAGGACTGGCTCAGTAACAATTCTGCCTCCAGGTTCTCCCCGCCTCCTTGTGAAGCTGTGTCTCGGAAGAGCTCTCAGCCCGGCCAGAGTTAAGATCTCAAGCCTCAGATCCCTGCCTGACGGTGTCGTAGGTTTTCCCACTAGGCCCCAGAGTCCATAGAAACAAGGAGGCTGAAGTAAAGTGGAGTTCCTCCTCTCCCCTTCACTAACTCAGGCAGAGGTGGAAGGCGTGTTAGCAGTCCCTTCATGAGCTCAGTCAGACCCTGAACTTGACGTCCGTCTCATTTTTCTCATTTGCAAGAGTGAAAGGGTTTTTACCGCCGCCCATAGAAGAGAAGCAGAGATACTGTGGGTCTGTTTCCTTTCACCATCCCTAGTTCTGCACAGGTGGAGAGCCCTTGGCTTCTGCGGAGTTACTCCTGATTTGGACCATGATTGCTATTTCTAGTAGGGTAGAACTTAGTGGCCCTGACAGGAATCAGGGCCCCATTTAGTAGGTACTATAGACACAGAAAAAATATACAGTCCTGACCCCAAAGACCTTATAATCCATACACATTAGTGGAAGTGACCGGAGAATTATTTATATATTTTAAAATCATTCGTTTATTTATTTAAAAATAGGGTTTAAAAGAGAAGTGGATAAGGAGGTTCTCATGGAGGTTAAGTCCATGAATGGCTATTAGCCAGGATGGGTAAGGATTTGTGTCCCTAGCCTCTGTTTGTCAGAGGGGGGGGATGGACGGCAGGAGAGAGATCACTTGATCATTACCTGTTCGGTTCACTCACTCCGGGGCACCTGGCATTGGTCACTGCCGGTAGACAGGATACTGGGCTGGATGGACCTTTGGTCTGACCCAGTACGGCCGTTCTTATGTTCTTAGATGTAGTAGACACTCCATTGCTTGAAATCTATAAATCGAAACTAAAGAGATGCTATAGCTCAAACAGAAGTGATGGGCTTGATGCAGAAACTAGTGAGTGAGGTTCTTTGACCTGTGTTAGGCAGAAGATCAGATTAGGTGGTCATGTTGGTCCCTTCTGGCCTTAAAAACTAGGAGTTTAAAAAAGAATAAAGTCCTGTGTGGATATTATCAAAATAATTTCTCTCTCAGGTAGCAATAGACTCCAGAAAGGCTCAAGGTGAAGTGACAAGACAGAACAACAGTGCTTCACAGACTCATTCTCTGAAGGAACCAGCTAAGACCATAGGGAGAAAGGGAGTGGAGGAATCAAAGGGGAAATGTCTTTGTTATATGTCTAGCTTCAACTTCCTGATCTGACTGGAAAATACCCTTGGAATTCACTTGGCGATGGGTTGCATGTCTTTTACTTATCTTGCTTCCCTTTAATAAGTGAATGGAAAACACTGAGATGCAACAATAAATGTTCTGTGGCAAGCAAAAACTGGAATTCCCTGAAATTATTGATGCATGAAGAGCACAAAGAAAGTCTTCATCTTTCGTCTCTCAATTTCCCATGAACAGGAAGAACTTCTCAGTGGGACAGAAAGGGTTTCTCCACTGACCCCTTAGAGCAAACTGTATGTAAAGTTTGTTGAACAAATGATGCTGATGTGACTTTGGTGTAACTCCACTTCTTTCAATGGAGCTAATCTGGATTCCAACCAGTATGAAGGAGACAGTGGATTCAGACCATGCTTGTTTCTAGGAGATTGCTACAGTTATAAATCCAAAGGAGGTGTTTTCTAGCTATCACTGCTACAGAATCAACCTGAGAACCAAAACTCCAACTGCAGTCTTCATGCCTTTAACATTGCCATTCTGCAACCAAATGAGAGTTGATCATTTTGTTTATGACGCACGATGGAAGAGAAGCATCTGGCTGCTTCAGACTTGCAAGTGCTACCAGGAATAAAATGGGGGTTTTGTGAGGAAAATCAGCAGAGCTGATTCCAAAGACCCCCCAGGGACTGTTATTTCTGGAGTAAAAGGGTGCCATTTTTTAAATGATCTGTTACTTTTCAGAAAAAATAAGGTGCCTAATACATACAGCAACTGCTGTACAAACATCAGGTGAATTGCTGACACAGGACTCAATAACTTGCAATAGTTACTATCTGTACAAAATTTGTTCTACTCATGGGATGTTCACAACCAGATCAGACCTCTGGGTCCCGATGTCCAGTGGCTGCCAATGCCTAATGCTTCAGAAGACAAAAAACTATCCTACCCTTGTCATTCCTAATGTAATGACGATGCTGCAGATGGGGTGGGAGGAACCTTCCTGAAGTCTAGCAGGGTCTCAAGATGTGCCCAGAAGCATGCACTTTGACTCCTCTCCTTACAATATCTACCAGAGTTATTCATGATCTTAGAAATATCCATTTCCTTTTTACACCCAGCCATGTAGTTAGTTTACTGCACTTCAATTCATTTAGGGCATGATCCAAAACACATTAACGTTGGTCTTGGATCAGGTCCTTAATGGCTTGGTTTTCAATTATTTCCTTAACTAGGGTTTGGCAGAAGTACAGAATCCATTCTTCCAGGGTGGATGCAGCCCAGATGGATTCTTTGTACAGCTGATTTTTATAACCAGGTATTTGTTATCGGAGTTTCATTGGACTGCACGCTCCTTTCACTTTGCATCCTTTTTTCAGGGGATTTAGCAGGAATAACAAAATCGGAGGACTGTAAGAAGGTTGACCGAGCAGGCTGTGGAAGGCTAACGTTTCAGCTTGCTCACATTCTAATCTGGGTCCCTTCTCATAAATCCTGTTAACCTTGGTGTTTTTCATCACCCGTGTTTGCATCAAACATTACCCACCTGGACAAGAGTTGGGAAAAAGGAGACACATTACTTACAACCCAATAAGACCCATTAGCTATCTAAGCCCACTAAAATATTTATGAGTAGACTAAACAGCATGACCTGTTGATAATTTGATCTAAAAGTGTCTGGTCAGTGATCCCTTTCTTCCCGCACTGACTGTTTAGCTGTGCATGGTAATTTTAAGATTTGCTAGATGTAGCTAGTAATTCTACCATTGCCTCTTAAGGGGATGGTGACCATATTATCAAGGCTGTCATCACGGCAGAATCTGGCTCTTGAGTCAAAATCCCTCCCTTCGTCCTTTTTCATTTCCTGGCTGAGCATCAGGGGAAGGGATTATGTGATCTGATAGGTAAAATTATCCCGTCAGAGGTGAGCATTCTAATAAAAGGCTTTCACAGGCCTGGTTGTATGATATCCCTGAGAAGGCTATGGTCGTTTGGAGTCTTGTATTGAAGGGAACTGTCCATCCCTATGGAAACCCAGCAGAACAAAAGACCTACTTTGCCACAGTAGCAGCAGAAGGAAGAAAGCAACGCACACAGAGATGCTGAAGATGCAAAGCTGTTGTGTTTGCCTGTTTAGAAATTCAAAACCAATAGGAGCTTGGCTGAAAAGCTGACGTGAATTCTCCCAGCCGGTGAAAAGTTGGAATGCTGGTGGCCAGTATTTCTTGGCCTATTTCTCAAAAACAAATGACCAAGCACTTATTTTTCTATCTTGTCCAGCTCTAGTAAATTGTCTAGCAGGGAAAAACAAAAAGCAACCCGCAGGAATCTTTTGCTACGACTCCAATTCCTTTCTTGACCGTTTGGAGTAGACGGTTACCCTGTTTCTTTCCTAGTGGTTACAGACAGACGCTCTGGCAAGCAGCCTCTTTGCTGCTATCTACTTGGAAGGCTTTTAAATAGTAAGTTTAGCACTGGTAAAAAAGAGACCTGTCAGTGGACCTGGAGTCTACATGATAGGTAGAGCATCAGGCCTGACAATGCAGCCTTCTCCTATCCATGCTGCTCCAACAATATCACTCATGTCTGGACAGATCTTCTCAGTCTCTGTGCTTGCTGAGGGTGCCAGTCTCGGAATGGGTCAATGAACCTTTAGGAAATAGAGGGGCCAGAGACTAACAGCCAACAGGGCTTAATACCTTTTGCGTTACTACCAACCTGTGGCTAGGGACTGGTTAGGCCTTTTTCAAATGGGCAACCTGCCCCTTTTCACCAACGCTAGGTGGGCATCAGAGGCAAATCCGAGCATTTGCATCTCTCTCTCGTTTCCGGATTTGGGAAGCAAATCAGAGAGAGGCGTTTCAGCCCCTTTGCAAACATCCGCATTGAACTACTTCTGCTACCCCTTCCCTGATGCTGCGTCGTTCAGCATGAAGGGTTGATCAGTTTGAGACAGGGTGGGGAGAACCGTCTTACCACCCTACGCCATCAGGACATTTGTTCATGCCTCATTGTTACTAAAAAACTATTTCAGAAATATTGGAGATAAACTTCCAGTAGCCTTATTGCTAGTGTATTTCATGCCTCTCTGTAAACTTCCTTTGGCCCCTTCCCCAATGACTTCTACAAGGCCAGAATTCCACCTGGACAGCCAACTCTATCGGCCTCAGAGGAAGAAGAAGCTATAACTAAAAAATCACGGAAAATAGCTTTTCACTGTTGTTAACTTCAACGTTCCACTCTCTGAACCTATGAGAGCTAGAAGCAAGTGCAGCATGAACTTGTAAACTGGGAATCCCCCCTTTCTAATGGTCTCAAACTCCTATGCGTGGCCCTGCCGAGTCACAGTCTATTGTAGAATGCAGCAAAGCACACTAGAGGGTGTGATTTCTAAACCGCAGCGACATGTCACACAGTGATGGCCCATGTGGATCTACTGGCATGAACTAAAAGTCCCCTATAGCACTGTATTAATGCAAACTAGGGAGTCTTTAGTTTATGCCAGCAGGGTCTACACGGGCCAGCTGATGAGCAACCTGGTGCTGCGCTTTAGAAATCAGACCTCTCTAGGGTGCATTTCTGCATCATGTGTCTGGGGTTCTCATACTTTATTGTGCTGCGACCCCCTTTGACAACAAAATTACTACCTGACCCCAGCCTGAGGCCTGCTGCCCTGCATGGTGGGAGAGGGGGCCCGAGCCCCTCCACCCTGAAAAGGAGGGAGGGGATGAGGTCACACTGCAGCTTCAGCCCTGGGTCCCAGCAAGTCTAAAATGGGGTCCAAACCCAATTTGGGGGCCAGACCACTGTTCCCTGTAAGCTGTGCGTATGCGCACACATATCCGAAACCCCGCGCACATGGCGAAACACCGTGTGCACAAAAATTTGCACAGAAGCACAAAAATGTGCACAGAAGAAATTTTTTGCACACACGGCCTGTCAAAAACTAGAGGGAACATTGGTCCAGACCCACAGTTTGAGAACCGCTGGTGTAGATAACCTCACCGACCATTGCCCCTCAGGGGCCTTCAGCGGTGCTCATTTGGCGGTGGGAGGATTCCACATGGCGGGGAGAGGGGGAGAAAGGAAGATATACTTCTGTGACCAGCTTTTTGTAGGTGGGGGAGTTGCTCAGTGGTTTGCACGGTGAAAAGCATGCCAGTGAGGTAGATTAATGGGCGCTGGGACAGCCAAAGGCACTGCTAAATGCAGGCCAGTGGGCAGCATGCAGCTAAAGCAGCCAAAGGCGCATTTTTTCACATGACTCAGCGACTTATCCCCGGCCGCTGCAATTTATCACCCCAGCACATGTGGCGTTCATCTAGCTAGACCTCTCCTTGCTTGGAACCGCAAAATCCCCACACTTCGAACTGTAGAGAGCACACTTTGTTATGTTACACAATTGTCCCTCGTTGTTTAGCACTTTGAGAGAAGGACACAATACGTCACCTGTAGAAAAGCATGTTTTCAATTAAACGGGGGGGGGGGGACCCAGAGTGGGTTAAATATTACAGTAAAAAGCATCCACGCTGCTCTGCCATTGAGACGTAACCAACAGTTTGTCTGTGACCATAGACAGGTGGTTCCTGTTCTTATTAAAAATGAGTAATCCAAGCTCTCTGAGGAGGTTTTCGGAGACACCCTGGATCGACCTGGAAGTCCAATGTGCCTTTTAAACCCACAACTGTTTCCCCTCCACATCCCGGAATTCTCCTTTCTAAACATTTTAAGGGGCTCTCGTCTGGCAGGTCAGAATCATCTTGCCGCGCTAAAGGAGAAGAAAACCAGTTGCCATAAATCATTCAATCCCCCCCCCTCGCCTGCAGGGAAATTGACACTGAACCTTTTTTGTGGGGGCAGATGGAAAGCGCTCAGACATCTTCCCCAACCTCCCTATTGTCTCTTCAAGTTGTGCACCCCCCCCCAATTCTGTCTGTGGGGCTCAGGAGGAGAGATTTTCACGGGGTTATTCAAACTACCCAAACGTCTGGTGTCTTTAGAGTTCACCTGCCGATCTCACAAGAATAGGCTTCCACTCCCTCTGCTCTGCCCAGAGGAAGGAGTCAATGCAAATACTCATTTAAAAAAAATCATAGTGAACTCTCAGGAGCAGAGACTGCCTTTATTGTGAATCTTGTACAGCATGTAAGAAACAACTACTGTACTACTGCTAATAGTACCACGAGACCTCCACACAACTGCTGTCTGTAGGTGTGAGCATGTATGTAAAGAGCTGTCTCCTACACCCCACTGCCTCTTGGGTGCAGCGATTTGCCTGCCTGGATCTTTAAATGATACTTTGGTTTCCTAGCTCCGTGTTCCTTACATTACACGGTTTGCCTCTGGGGTTCATGGAGCAGGTTGTGCAGATTGGAAAGAGGAAGAGAGCTGGGATGCTTTGTCAGGGGCCCAAAACCATAGGTAGCCATGTAACCCCCCTGCCTCAGCAAAAGGGACTTGCTGGGGTTAAACTGTGTGTCATTTCCCTGAAACTCTGAAGCAATGTCCTTCAACAATCGGCCAGCCCCTACTTTGCCTTGCAGGTAACATTTGGTTCCCAAGCCCCCTGGAAGACCATTCCCCAGGAATATCCAGCCCCTGTCACTGAACACTCCCAGAAATGATCAAGTTTGCTATCTCGAAGGAGACAGTGCGCCCACCAGCTTGTTTGGTTCAATGAGGAATTCGCGTTTGGCTTCACAGTGCAGCTCTGAGATGTACTTCTGATGAAACAATGACATTTATTAACAAAGATAGAGATTTAAGTGGTACTGAATAAGGACAGTGGAAACAGAAATCAAAAAAAGTATAACATGCTTATAAGAGACTAAACATAAGATTTTTAGCCGCTAAAGTTTGTCTAAGATGCCCAAGAGTTTTCATGGTCCTGCATGCAGGTGAGGGGGCTCTGTGATCAGAGTCAATCTACAGACAGCCATACTAATACAAGGTGAGGTGAATTGTGTCTCACTGTTTTAGGGAGCAGCCTGTTTTTTCTCTCTCTGTTTTTCAGTTCTTGTATTTCATTCTGGGTTCTAAGACATAAAGAAGTGTTGTGTGGCAACCTTCAAGCAAAAGTATTTATGTGTTTATCTAATTTTTTTTGTGCACGTGCTATGAATATTACAACTAGAAGCTCTAGCAATGTGTTTTGAGAGCATCTATTACCTGTGTTCCCTCCACTGTCACTCTTTTATAAGCATTTGCAATTTTTCAAATGACTTCTTCACACGTATGAATACTTCTTACCATCCCCAGTGCCAGAGACCCAAACTCTTTCCTTGTTGCAAGAGGAAGAAAAAAAAAGAGAATAAATATCCTGCCCTTCATGACCACAACACGGTTTAACTCGATCTCCTAGGGGAATAAAAGAATACCACATGCAGAGATCTTTTACTTAACATTGCAATGTTTAATCTTGCACAGTCAGCAGTTTTTGAACATATTCCAGGAAAGCTTTTAAGCCTGATAAAGCCGGGGCTTTTGCATTTTCGAGTGATACTCTAGCTACAAATGACATGCTCTACTTACATTGTCATTTGGCTTTAAGGCAATTAAAATCTTCCTAAGCGTGTAGTTATACAGAGAAAGAAGAATGTAAATGAAACAAACAACAACAAAAAGTATTAAGAGATAAAAACATCAAACGCCCAGAATGATTTTGCTGAGATTGGGCTTGTGATATATGCTGCATTGATGCTTACCAGGGACTCGCTAAAGAAACGGTAGGTCACCTCCAACACATGTGATTTGTACTTAGCACAAGAGTGACTGGTGCCCAGTCGGGGCCCTGTTGTGCTTGGCGCTGTACACACACAGACAAAAAGACAGTCACTACCCCCAACGAATTTATAATCTAAGTATAAGATGACAGACAACAGGAGGACAGTGCACGCAGCCAGGGGAGCACAGGAGAACAATGAGATGATTATGCTCCGTGTAATAAGTAATGGTCATATTAAATAACGAAGTGCCCCATGGCACAGATGAATGTTCAAGGCAGAGCAGCGTGGTGCTGGGCTCCCTGCTTTCTGTGCTGATTGACAGAGTGCACAATGTCTTCAGAGATGTTAAAACCCACCAGTGATGATAATACTTGATGGTTTTGCTTTCCATCTCAAAGCACCTTGTAAAACCTGATTCGGAATCCACTGGGGCCAATGGCAAGCCCCCCATCAATCTCAATAGGTGTTAGATCAGACGATTGACTCTTAGAATGTCCCTGCAAAGGAGGCATTGTTATCCTCATCTTACAGAGAGGGAAAGCAAATCAAGAAAGAACAAAAGTAAAGCATTTATTCAAGAGTACACAAGCAAAGGCCTAACATTTACCTAGCTAAATACACCACATTTACCTTATGCATATCAGAGATCAACTACTCTGGTTACCTACATCCATTTTTGTTTTGTAGTACAGTGTACTATCAGCGCCTCGTGTGTTAGACCAGCATTGTGTTTGGTTTCTTAGCCTCATGAGGGAAAGCTAAAGACTTATTTTAAAAATATTGCAGTTCATTCATTTTAAGGTTGGTAAGATTAGATGGGGCATCCTATGGTTGTGCATTTTTAATGAAAACCTGAATTTGGGGGCACCAAATGAAGTTGAGAGCATTCGTGGAAAATTGCGAGTCAGGTAAGCATTGCTCAAATGACTAAAATGAAGTAGAGAGATATTAAATGATCGATCCAAAATGATCACTCCAAAACAGAACATCAGCTGAAGAAGTGAGATCAGAAAATTGAGGAATTCTGATGACCTTCCTGTGCAGTTCTCTGATCACGGGCCACACTCCCGCCCTAATAGACAGGACCATTTTTAGATAGGGTCATACTCTTATATCAGATGGTGATTACAGGTTTGGATCCTTCAGTAGGCTACAGAGGAGTATGGAAATTAAAGAGCTTTAAGAATTATGCATCTCAGTCAAACAGCTGGAATAGTTCAGAGAAGCTCCAGCACAAAAACGGGGAGATGAACCTTTTCTCAGAGGATAACATCAAGTGTGTATCATTCAACAGCCTCTGGCAGATTTAGCAGTCAAGACAGGGCGCTTGATAAGTATGATCCTCCAGGATCAAATGCAAAATAAGAATCTCTCCCTTCTCTTTTTGGGTTGGTATTCCGATCTGAGAGAGGATTTAACAGCTGGTAAATTGTTTGTAACCTGGGACTTCCTTCGGGACTGCTGCTTCTCTTGTGAAGCAAGGGTGACAATAATATTCATTTCTTGCTACTCATCAGGTGGTGTCTCTGGTATTGACTATTCTCAAGGCTCCTGAAGAGGGCGAGGTGTCTCACGAAGCAAAGGAGCCCGCCCTACTCTGAAGACCGCAGTTACGATGTAACTCACGAGGTTCCTTATCAGGCAAGAAGGGAGAAGGACAATTGTAACACATCTGGCTGGGCCATCAACAAAGACTGAAGTTGGGATCCCTAGGTTCCAAGCACAGGCCTCTTCCATGTGAAAAAAAAGGGGTTAAATCCAATTGGCGAAAGGAGTAATCCTCTTATGAGGTCTCAGAATAAGAGGGGGACAGAGACATTCTTGGCCCAAGGTGTAGATATTAATAAGATTGCACCGTTCCTTCCAATTCGTTTCTGACACACTGACCTGAAATAGGATCTCTGGTGAATGGGAAACCTCCAGGTCGCTCTCCGCTCGCTCTCTGTGTCGGCCTAGAGCAAGCCGCAGAAGTGCCACAAACCCTAAAAATAGCCTGGCCTCTCCAACGTGGCACAAAGCCACGGGCATTGGCAAGTCTCACAAGAAAAACTGGTTTCCTGGAATCTGCCTGTGCCTCGGGATAAGGTTGCCAGGCGCCTGGTTTTCAACCAGAAAGTCTGGTAGACAGGGGACCTGTACAGTGTCTGGTCAGATGTTCTGCCTGGACACCAAAATTCTGGGTACCGCGGGTGAGGCGGGCGAGGTGCCGGGTCATCAACCTGTACCAGCCCCTGCTCAGCCGGGGCCTCCTCCTACCTGCATCTTGTGGGCAGTCAGGCTTTGCGTCAGGGGCTGCCACTCCTGTTCCAGGCCCGGAGCAGAGGGAGCCCAGCTGGGGCAGGAGCCAGGTGGAGAGGATTGAGTGACAAGGAAGGAAGATGGGGAAGAGCAGTGAGTGAGGAGGCAGTGGGGAGTGGTGTGTGCAAGGGGTGTGGCCTCGAGAGAAGAGGCGGAGCAGGGGGTGGGGCCTTGGAGAAGAGGTGGGGAGGGGGGTACAGTTTTCCAAAATTAGAAAGTTGGCAGCCCTACTTAGGGAGGAGGACAATCTGTGCTGCCCTGCACTCCATGGCGCTGAAGGAGGCTGATGACTGACTGGTGACTCGTGATGAGAATTTGCCTCACCAGAGCCCCCCGGCCGCTCATCACAGAGGTTCTGTATCGCTTCAGGACTGAGCCAGATGCTTAGGGTAAGAGCTCCTGAAATGCCCAGAGAGGTCCACAGTGGCTCACAGACCTTCACAGGAGGGAATGGGCATCTCCTCTGATTCTTTGCCTGCCTCCTTCTTTAACTGAGTTGCCTCAGACAGGAAGAACAATCCAGTGCTTCGAGCACTAATATAAAACTTGGGAGACTCAGGTTCAAATCTCTGCTCTGCCCCAGGCTTCCTGGATGACTGAGGGCAAGTCACTTAGGGCTGGATATTTAGGTGCCCCAGAGGAGTTAGATGCCTAGGTGCTTTTGAAAGTCCCCCTATGCACATAAATCCTTTAAAACAAATCGGCCCATGGAGAAAGCGAGGCACAGAGACTACCTGAAAATTGAGAAGAATAATGATTCTTTGCCTCACAGGACAGATGTGAGTATATGCTAAAGATCATGCCATGCTCAGATACCAAGGTGATGGGAGCCACATAAGGACCCCAAACAGGCCTCCTTATATGCTAGTCCAGTGAAGATGGGTGTGTACTTCAATCTCCCCCCAATAGCTTTTCCTACCCAGTGTCTCTACACACATCCTGTTGTGTTTGGGTTCATAGCATGGCAACCTACAGATATGTTCCTGTTTAATTAAGCATATATGAATCTCATTGTAGTCAGTGGGTCTAATATTAAGCATGTGAATGAGTAATGGCTGGACTAAGACCCATATTAGGTTCTACAAACCCTTCTTCTTTAATTAAAAAACCCCACAACTATCCCCCCCTATATGTTGGTCTTAAAAAGCAGTTAACAGCATCCCTGTAAGCTGGGAACTATCTGCCACTCCCTTTGAATAACCTGGCAAGTTATTTTTAAGTGAGGGTGAGTCACTCCGACGGGATGTTGTGGTAGAGAGAAGTTCTAAAATGCTGGCACCCGAAATGCAGCTTTTTTCCCCTCCAGTTAATGATCACAGTGACTCAGCAAACAGGTCATGGGATAAAGCGTGGGATGAGGCAACGTAGGGTGAAGACACCCCTGTGGGCTGGCAATATGGAACCAGATGCAATTTGGTCTGGTTTTCACTTTGCTGTGCCGAGCATCCTACATCAAGCTCCATACTGAATTGCCCCTGGGATTAGATCTAACAAAAAGTCCTCCCTGACTTAGAAAATATCAGAAGAATTTTAAGGCCTGCCTCGCTCAACAGGCCAGTTTTAATGCCTTGAAGCTTTCGGTTTTGCGTCAGACCAACAGGTGTAATATTTAAAAGTGGGGGAAAAAAGAAAAAGTAAGCATAACATAGGTTGCCTCAGCAACAAAAAGAAAAACATGCCTGTTATGTACAGAAGCCCAGATGAAAGATACAGCAATTACTTTTTGCTGACATGTTAAAAATGTGATCCTAGCCATTAACTTTAATGACCTGCCATTATGTGAGGAGAAGGGTGGGAAGAGACGGTGGGGGATAGGGGCCTAATTTATTGTAATTACCTTAATTACAATCCCATGGTCTCATTTGGTGCTGCTGGTTTTGCAGTCAGGTGAAACATTTTTAAAAAATAAAACAGTAAGAGACCTCTTTTTGCCCTGCGCCTCCCCAGTAAGGTAAAATCATCTGGAAATCTCATAAAATGTCTTTGCAGCTTTAAATGCAACAATTAAGTGTGTACTGCATTCTTCAGTATGACTTTGAAATACATTAACTGTCGTTATAGGTGTTTCTTCTTAACCCAAATGTAATATAGCCCCTTGGCCCATGCGGCCAAGCTGTGGAGACCTATGGAAATATCAGAGGCCCACGTGATGGAAGCCTATTTTCTACTGCATAAGGATCCAATCCTGACAACCTTTACTCAGGTGAGGTGCTCCATTGAAGTTAACAGGACTGCTCTCCGTGATAAAAATGACCCACATGACTCAGTCTGCAGAATTGGATTGATATCCCTATTCACTTTTCAGCATCTGCCATGTTGATAAGCAGTGCATCCAAATGTATTCAGGAGTCGGACCCATCACGAGATGAGGGCCTGGTGAACAACAAATCATATCAACACAGCATAGAATTGTCCAAGGGGCAATGTGAGGTTTTCATGTAATAAATTATGTATATTATTGGCCGATTCTTCTTCTACTAGATAAGTATTATTGCACAAAGCGGGGATTAATATAGATCAAATATACCAGCTTAGCACTTGCATGGCCCATCTCATCCACATTGTGTTGTCTCAAAATGAGGAAAGATTTATTATTCTCAGTTTCAAACTAAGGACCAGAAGGGTGAAGCGACGTCCCTAAGGTCAAGCTGCAGAGCTGGGCATAGACTCCAGGGCTTTTTATTCCTGCTCCCATGCCCTATCCACTGCCTTGAGCTGCCTCCAAGTGCTTGGGCCCTAAATTTGTCAGAGAGGACCTATTTCTTAGCACTGTACTGTTAAGAGGCTTTGCCGGGGGGGAGAATGCACTCGCTATAAAGTCATCTGGTCTGGTGACTATCAGGAAAGAGAGAATCCTTAACTCCTGCCCTGGAGATCTGGATATAGTTTGACGGCCGTGTGAGGCAGGAAGAAGTATGACACGGCTCCATTAGAAGGGATGATACCTTGGTGGAAAAAGACATGCATTGATGGAACTCCCAGCAGGCTGACAGTTGAAAGGGCAAATTGGGGCTGAATGAATGGAGCTCACCCAGGGGCCTTTGGCTCACTGCATGCTCCCTTCCTGATCTGTTTGGTTAACTGGGCCCCAATGTAATTTGTAGTCTTTAAATGAGGCAGGATGATCTTGTAATTAATGCACAAAGGGCCTAATCTAACACCCAATGAAAGACTCCCCTGAACATCAATGGGCTTTGGATCTGCTCACAGAGCGGACATAGGAGCCCTACCCTTTTCCTACCTCCCCGCTAAGTCAGGCAAGTTACTTCCCCTCCCCGCGCTTCATTTTCCCCATCTGTAAAGCAGGGGTCACTCCTCAATGCTAGCAAAGCACTCGGAGAGGCCAGACTGGAAGGCCCTATTGTATCAGCGGAGAATAGCAGGATTCCTGAGTCCCTCCATGAGGGATGCAAATGGTGCTGGGTTTCTGAACTCAGGTTCTTGAGCCTTACGCAGGAGTAAACTCATATGTTTGATGGCTTCAAGCCACTGGCAAGCAGCTCGCGGCAGCCGCTGGCTACGGTTTATGCTGGCGGCAGGCCTGGCCTTTCACACCTGCGCACCACACTGAACATTGCTGAGTTGAGTTTGGGCTAAGCTCCTGAGCTAGGAGCTGTTTTGAAGTCTCAGCAAGCTTAGGGTTTGATGGGAGGCTGTGTTTTTATTGCCACTACTAGAGGGAAGCCATGTGTGTGCTTTGAGTGCGTGGAGGGTGTTAATCCCCAGCCTTTCACATGTGCTTGGTGGGGTAGAGACATGCAAAGTCAAAATCCATTGTTACAGGCCTGGTCCTCCTCACTTTTCTGATCCAGAAGAGTATTTTTTTTGAACGAGGGAAGCATTTAATAGCCCTTTGCTCCTTTACTTGAGTTCTTGGGACTCCTGAAAATGAAATTCAAATGAAAAACGGGGAGGAATTTGGCTTCTCCGGGAGTCCATAAAAACATCATAGCTGCTCCAGGACAAAGGGCATTCTGGAGTCCTTGGGGTTTACATCAGATCAGGCCTTTAAAAACCACCCCACTTGGAACAAGAGGTACCAGGAATGACCCCAGCCCCCTTTGTTGGAAGCTTTTCCACTCTGATCTGCAGATCAAGAGCTTTGGGGATTTGGGCTGCACACTGGAAAAAAGTCCAAATTTTTTGTTGTTTAACCAACCCAAACGGGTGTTTCCATCACTGATTTTTTCCATGGAGTTTCTGGAGGGCCAGAGGATCCTCTGTTAGTATCAATTGACGTAGATCTATTGACTTCAAGGAAGACACACCTAGCTACACCCAATAAGGCACTAGCCCACTGTTGTGTTTCTGCCACTCAGAATATTTTGATTCAACCCAGGAGGTAGCACACCAGCGAATCTTCACTTGAGGACATGAAAGACAAATCCACCTCCAAACCCGATGGCCTGGACTAGGTCCGAGAGCAGGGAAACACAGGCGGCAGTTCTCCGTACCTGTGCCTGGGATTTCAGCCGCCTTTGCTCACCTCACAATCTTGGGCTAGCCAGAGGCTTGTTAGCTCCCCAGATCATAAGAGCAGCTTCACTCGCTAACTCACTGCCCACTAGCCAAGAGTAGGTGCACATCCCAGCCCCAGCCCAGGCTGCAACCCAGAGCACCTTCTGTTCCAGGGTCCGCAGGGGCACAAGGATAATCATGGAACCACGAGGACTTGGTGGACCTGAGATAAACGCAGGAACGCCACAGGAGTAGAATTGCTGGGCACAATGGGACATGCCCCCGGAGGAAGGGCTCCCGCCTCTCCTTTCTAACCCAAACTGCTGGCCAACTCCAAGCAAATCCCAGCTAGGAAAAGAAGGAAGAGCTACAGGTAAAAAAAGAAAGAAGTGCTGTGTGGGTAATTTATCCGAGTGCCATTGCACCTTCTGCCAGATCCTTCTGCAGAAAGTCCAGTCTCATGCCCTGGGTGGTGATGGGGGTAGTGGGAAGAAATTTTTCCCTAGGAGTTTCTTTCCCTCTTGGTGGATCATGTGGCATAAAGCATGAGGGAGTGGGCAGCTGCTCGCCCCTGCCCTTCATAAATGGTGCCTCTGGAGGTCAAGATCATTAAACCCTTTTACTGATGGGGAAACTGAGGCACAGAGCAGGGAAGTGACTTGACTTGCTCCAGGTCACCCAGCAGGCCAGTGGCATAACTGGGAATAGAGCCTAACTCTTCTGAGTCCCAGTTCAGCACCCGGTCTGCGGGTCCATGCTGTTAAAGATCCATTTGTGAGGTGGCAGCTGAATAAATAAGAAGCAGTTAGGGGAAGGGCAGAGTTTTGATGAAATGATCTCTTTTCACAACCGCAGGTTCCGATTATGGATGTGCAAAAGCAAAGAGCATTGGATAAAATAAGAACCAGTGAATTTCAACCCAGAATTCAAAACAAAAACTTCTGGAGGTTACAGAAACTCCCCTCCACCCCAATATTTTTCTGCACCTCCGGTTTGCATTGACACCAACAGAGGAAGTCTGGGGATCCCCCCGGGAAGCCTGTTCCTTGCCCAGATTTGCAGACTCAAAGATGTTTGGGAAAGTTAGATAAGCCTCTGAGTTTTGTGGGTGATTATCCGAACCGAGCTTCCAAACATTTCAGTGGCTGCTTCTCTCTAGTTTCAAGCCTGTGAAGTATTGTTTCCCAAGGGAGCTGCTCAAATTGCTGTGGATAACCCCAAATCCCTATTCTCATAATCTTGGCAATCACAGAATCTGGATGCCCCAACGCTACAGTCCGACATGCACAATGGGTCCTAGGCTACTGCCAACACTGCGGTCAGCTTTTTAAGCCACAGCAGCAAGTTGGTGTCCTGCTCCACAGGGGGTTGCTGGAGCAGAGTCTTAGGCAATTGGAGAGGATTGTAATATCTGCAGAAATTGAGCTGTAAATCTCCGCCTCCTCTTTTGACAAGATAGTTCACTTGATGCCTAAATCCCCGCTTTTTGTGCTGCGTTGGCACTCTTTGTCTGGAGCGGGGAATGGGACAGAACTGTCCAGCCTTCTCTTGTATGGAGGGTTGTTTACTGAGGCTGCTATACACAGAGAGACTCCTCCATGGATACAAAATATGTATCCGCATCCGAGTCGCGAGCCGTGGAGACCTGCGGATTTGCAGGGCTCTACAGACAGTCCCCGAAATTCTCTCTGCCTCCCTAGTTTACTCACACAGTCTTTTTCTGCCTATTGTCACCATCCAGCGTCTTCCTAAGGCTTTGCCCTGGACTGAGAAATCATAGAAGCGACAGCTGACTACGCGACAGATACCATGGTGATGGAATACAATTAGATACTGTGGAAAAATAAAACAATACCATGATTCGAATGCACGAGCTTTAGGGAGCATTTTGATTGAACTCACCCAAATCTGAAACTCAGGCTAAGGCTGGGAGCTCGTTTCTAAAATTTTGCACTGTTCCAGAGCAGATCCAATTTCAAGCCTCTCCACAGATGCTCTGCCTTCAAGAGAATTTTCACAAGTCTTTGGGATTCATACTGGAGGGGCTCCAGCTAATAAAGCAGAAGTGCTAGCTGTCTTCTCATGTTGGCTTCCATTTCAAATTGCATGGGTTAGGAATAATATATACATATATGGAGGAAGCCAGCATTCCCACATGCCAGGTGGTGAGACATTCTGCCAGGAATCCCCTTGCCAGACAACTGTTCGGACACGGTGCCATGCTCTAGTAGTTATATGATCCAGTCCTCCCCAGGGTATATGTTACAACTCTATGGAGTTCCTTCCAAGAGAAATAGTCCATTTTAAAGTCTGTAGTTTAATAGGTATCTATCCAGGGCACGGAGTCTACATCTCTAATTCAGAGACAAATCAGTACGGTGATTGCCCGTGGTTCTAGACTACGCACAGTGTAAACACTTATGCATGTGTGGAAAGGAAAGTCAAAGCTGCCTGAGAGGAGAACTGCTTAGTGCTTTGAGATCTTTTGTTGAATGGAGCTCAGCGGAGCTGGAGCTGTTTTAGCTATGACACAAATTAAACCTTATCTTCGTTAACTCTTTAAGGGTTCCAACTCCCACCGAAGTCAGTGCTCTTTCCATAGACATCAGCGGCAGTTGGATGGGGCCAAGATTTTCAAAAGTCTCTCATGATTTTGGGTGCCTCTATTTTCATGCATCCAAGTGGAGACATCTCGGATTTTCAGAAAGAGCTGAGCACCTGCCTTGTGAAAATCAAGCCCACCTAAGGTGTCTTATGTTGGCCACTAGCCAGTTGACCATCTCGGTGAAAACGAGCAATGACTATTTGATGGAAATTGGAAATTGAGCTTTAGCTGTTAAATGGAGTTTTGAAGCCACCCTTTGAAGCACCCCCTTTGAAGCCACTCTACCTTTTAGGCTAGTTATGTCTGGACTGTGGGTTATTTTTTGGTTGCATTTTAAAAGGCATCTCCTAGGTATAAACATGCCAGCTGGCCTATAGCAGCAGTGGGAGGGCACAATGGATGTGGACAGACCTGGTTCTACCTGCCTCGGAAAGTCACACAGACTATATCACAGGTGCTCTGCAACTGGGATGGAATGTAATTGGATGGAAGATGTTACAGTGAAGCCGCTGGAGCTAGGACCCAGAAATCCTGGGTAATGTTCCTGGCTGTGTCGCAGACTCCCTTTGTGACCTTGGCCAAGTCACTTAGCCTCTCTGTGTAATAAATGTACCGCACCTAGCACAACATGGTCCTGGCCAATAGCAAGGGATGCTAGGAGTGATGATAATACAAATTATAAGATGTATTAAGTGAGTCTGGGCACGTAAAATAATTGTCACTGATATCTGTGCAGTCGGTGGGGGTCTGTCCTACAGTTACTTAGCTTTTAACTGGAGGAATAACTGCCCTATTCCCCAAACCATGTAAGGTTGCTGGCAAAGAATAAACGGAAGTCGTTACTCATCTCGATCCTGACACATTACATACAAAGGCCTCCCCTGAGTCAGCCAAGTGGTGATGCTTCTAGTGGTGACATCCCACATGGCCAACCAATCAGCCTTTCCAGAGTTGCAATGTCACCCCCAGAGGACCAGTTGGAAGAAAAGCAAAAATACGGTGGTAGCTGTAGGGTAGGTGAGCAGCCAAACTTCGGAGGCTGGACCCGCATCACCAACGAGGTTGACAGACATCAGCTGAGGATCATGTTCTCAAAGACTAGTTCAAAGCAGAGCGCGATCCCCCGGATGATAGTGAAAGGAACGCGCTAGCATCACAATGCGTCTTGCTTTTGGAAAACCCAAACCAGGCTCCATGGCTGTTCCTCCTACAGCCCAGGGGTCAGTCAGCGCTGAGGAAAACAGAGCCTTCATCCATTGGCGCCGGCTCCGTCCGCTCCGGCTTTCCTGCCATAACCACGAGCAGCGGCCGAGTCAACAGGAAATAAAAAACTCACAGCTGGCGGCACCACCTGCGTCCTCCCCTCCGTCCACCCTAAATAATCTCCTCCCCCGAGGCTGTAGCCAGTTGTGGAGACGGGCAGAGAATCCCACCGTGACTCAGAATGAGTGGGAGGGGGCCCATGGCGGGGAGGAGGGGGTGCCTCAGATTCCAACACTGAGCCTGTTGTGAAGGAGGATGATTAGTGTAATTAGTGCCGGTGAACATAGCAAACTCTCGGTGCAACAACTGCGGGTGTCCTCCCCCCTCCGCTCCCCCCCCTTCCCAGAGAACCTGCCAATCCAGCAAGTCTCAAATCCAACCCCTGTGTGTCGGATGTGCACAGCTGTATGCGCACCGTGGCTAATCCGTCTGCGCCACATGCCACGGGCCAGCTGCCTTGCTTAAAGTGGATCGGGAAGAGATGTCTTAAGGGGAAGCTGAGGGCTTGATTCTGCGAGGTGCTGAGTGCTCTTAGTGGGTGTCAAGGGGTCTTAACACCTCATGGGGCCCAGTGCTTAAGAAGCCAAGCATCTCTTTTAGAGTTGGGAGGGAATTGGGGCTTGTCAGAGTGTAGGAGAGATCAGACTAGCACAGGCAGCCGCTGTGGGAGATGCCCAGGCATGCCTTTACTTAGGTCCGTTGTTGTAGCTGTGTTGGTCCCGGGATATCAGAGAGCCCCTGAGGAAGACCTCGGTCTAGCTTGAAAGCTTCTCAAGGTCACCAACAGAAGCGGGTCCAATAAAGTGTATGACCTCCTCTGCTTTGCCTCTCCTGTCATGAAACAACCCCACTGCTGCTTCAGTGCTGGCCTCTCCCACCGTTCTCTGCTTCTTCACCTCAGTTTTGCCCCACAACCCCCTTTGCTATCCCTTCCTGAGCATCCCTGTCCTCCCTCATAGCTCTGACATAGTACCATATTCCATGACCTCTACTCCACTCCTCCCCAGGGCAAACCAGCCATCCTGTGGCATTCCCTGCTGTTCCACCCCTGAGGGGCTCTTCTGTACCAAATGGCACCTGTCCCAGGCCACATGCTTATTGTATGATTTTCTGCCATTTATTTTCAGCTTTGACCTATGTCTGGATTTGAACTCGGGTTTCCAGGCCAAAAGGCTGCTACATTACCGGGCGTCCCACTGTTTGGCATGAAAGAGCTCGAGGGAGATACCTAGACCTGACAGAAATCATTCTTAGGTATTTTGTGTTTGCCTGGCGACATTCATTACTTCCGTGCCTCAGTTTCCTTATCGGCAACACAGGGCTAAACACGACTTGTGAGAGGAGAGTCCTGGGGTCGGGGCAATGGCGATGTCTCCATTGGATGCATGAAAATAGAGGCGCCCAAAATCATGAGAGACTTGAAAATCTCGGCCTCATCCAGCTGCCACTGACGTCTACGGAAAGAACACTCAGGAGAGACAGATTCACGTACACAGACTTCTTGTCGGACTGTGGGCAAGTTATTATTATTCCGTATGTGTCTGGTGGTGGAGTTTGGGGCAAGATTACACCGTGCTCATCTGATCCCAAGCCCCTTACAATGGGGTGTGCATGCCACACCAGGCCTGATAGGGTTAACGGGGGCCTGAGAGGCCAATTAGGTTACCTGGTGTCACTCGCAAGAGGGAGAGCCAGGTGAATGGAGAGTTAAACCCAGCTGGGAAAGGACTGGGATCATACTCTAAGGCCAGGAGGCTGACAGCAGGAAAGAATCCACAGTCTCTCCCTGGGATGAGGGAGGTCACCAAGGACAAGGAGCAAGACAGGAAGGTGTCTGGCAAGGCCTGAAGTAGCCATGGCAAGTAGAGTAAGCTCCAGTGACGAACACAGAACCAGGCAAGGAGGCTAGAGAGGCTGGGTAGGAAGGAGCCCAGGGAGATGGCAAGAGGGAGGAGGATTGAGTAGATCTGGATTGCCGGTGGTAGGGTCCCTGGACTGGAACCTGGTGTAGTGGGAGAGTGGCAAAGAGCCCTGAGCTGGGGCAGTGCATCCGTCGGAGACGGTCTTCGGACTGGGGTCCTTGTGGAGTAAGACTTGCAGAGTGAGCAGAGAACGGAAGGGGGCACTCAATACCACAAGAGCTACGTCCCCAGACCAGGACATGAGGAGGCACATTAGGGGTGAATGGGAACGCAGTGACACCCCCTTCTGTGCACACTCATTGGGATCAGCCAGCACTCGGGACCCAGGCCCTAGACCCCTGCTGGTGGGGGGGGGCAGAGGCCGAATCCCGCTGTGACTCTGGTCCGAGTCCTGTTATTTTGCAGTACGGACACAGGTCAAATCACAGACCGAGTCAGAAGGTCTGCAATGCAGTGTGGATGGTGCTGGCACAGCTGTGGGACCCGGAGCCAGCAACTGAGTGTCCACATGGCATGACTAATCTGGATTTACAAATATCGGCTTGGAAACACAGACCAGGGCTTAGTGCGCAGTGTAGACATACCCCCTCAGCCAGCAGTGTCCAACAGAAATTCGATGCTAGCCACACTGCTAGCCACACTTGTGGTTTTGATTTTTTCTTATTTGCCACATTATAAAAAAGCCACACGCATTGGCCACAATCCAATAGCCGATTAGCCACAAAGAATAATTAATAATTGTGAAGTGCTTTGAGATCCTCAGAGAAAACGCTTCCCCGTCCTGGCCTTTAAAAATGTTAATAACGACTTCCTTGCAGTTAATTTCCCAGCCATCCGGGCCAGCAGATGGATTGCAGATTCTCATGTTCCCCCCACTCTCCCCCAGCTAAGGATCTGTTCACAGTGTCATGCTGAGGCTCCAGGACACGCAGTCTGCTTGCCGCAGATTAGGCCCAGTCTTGCTTTCCAGCTTTCTGTCACCACGCTATTGTTTTATAACTTGATGCCTAATTTATTTTAATGACAACAAATAATTTGGCAAATGCTCTGCGACATCCTCCTGGCAAACTCTGCTCTCCGATTGATAAAGCTGTTAAGTCGGGGTGGTTTCTTTTTGTAGAAACCCACAGACATCAAGGAAAGCTCTGGGAAAAAAAAAACAAAAAAACCCCCCCACCGCTTCCATCCCCTCCCTTTTGCCAAAACTGTCTTTCAAAAGAGAGGCTTGCATGCCAAAAACTCGCATTGACAAAGAGATGTCTAACACGCGTAACCACAGCCCAGGGGGGCTAAAACCACACCCCTGCCCCACTCGCAGACACTCATAGGAAGAAGAGATGGGCTGCAGAGAGCGTAGGCACTCGGAATTTTTTTGGCTCATCGTTTACTGAGGAGCTGGATTCAGGGGATCAGGGGATAAACCGTGACCAGGGGATAAGCAAATCCTTCCTTTGGAATATTTAGAGGGTCCGACTTCACCGGGCAGAAATATTTCTTACAGTCGCACAGTCGCACTATGCTTCCTCCTCCCCCCCCCCCAACAGGGAATTTTAATTCAAGCCGTGCATTTCTGGAAGTCAGACCCAAGCTTCCAAAAGTGGCCACTGATTTTGGGTGCCCCGGGCGCTTTTCGGGGGTCTGACGTGAGGCAACTTGGGGTGATTTCTGTGGGGGGAGGGGCTGAGCACCCACACCACAAAGTAAAATCACTGGGCACCTCTGAAAATCAGGCCTCCAGCTCTTTCCAGCTGGGCCACCTGAAAAAGATGAAACACCTACATTCAGTAACCACTTTTGAAAATGTGACTCCATGTGGCTCACTTAAACTCAGACAGTGACGAAGTTGGGAATATGGCCCAGGTGCCCTGAGCCCCCTAAAAGACCCTCCCCTCTACCCCAGGTTTTACCCACTAACTGCTCTTCTGCACCTAGGATCATGCTTCCTCCTAATCTTTAATTGGCCTGACCAGAATACTTGAGGTCACTCTGCTAAGAAGTACCTCATCCATCACGGTTCGATAGGGAAGACAGTGACACCTACTAATCTCAGTTACAACTCCAGTGCCTTTGACACACTGTGACTGATCAGTTCATCCTGCCAGGAAGCGGAACGCATCATTTTCCCTGTACCGCGTGCAGCAGATAACGATCAGCGGGGCTGCTAGGTGGGGGCTCCCCCAGTGGCTCCTGGCATCGGGGAACGAAGTGGGTTTCTATTTTATGGGGGAACGTCTCAAACCCCAGAAGAAGAGACTGCGCCAGGGATTCTGCTGCTGCAGGGGAATAAAACTCAGCGGAGATTTGGGGAGTTCTCTGTTGAGTCACTGTCTCAGCTGAGCCTTTTCTCGTTTGATACAGTGCCCTTAATTTGGCCACCCTGTAAGCAGATGGCAGCAGCCACTATAAGAATAATAAAATAATCATACTTTCCACCTCGTGCTTCCCTTTGCAGGATCTTGGAGTGCTTTCCAGTGGTTAATTAACCCGGCTTCGTAATTAGCCCTGGGCAGTAGTTAAGATTTGAGACAAGTACAGAGAGTAAAGGAAAGGAATCGGAACTATGGGAAAGCAGAACTAAATGAATGAATCATTTGAGATTTTTAAAAGATGGGCAGTGATTCTGCTCTCTTTAGGCATGTCCTTAGGAGGTGGAAATCTGCCTGCTCCATTGACTGAACTGATTCTTACCGGATAAGTAGCCAGCCCCTTGTAGACAGAGGTGGGTACATCATTATCTGTGTTTCCTCCCTCCTGTATCTTTCTCCTCCACAAGATGCCGGATTAACCACTGCATCCCTTGAGCATCAGTGACCTCCAAGGTCCATGTGCGGGAAAGAGATGGCCAGGATCCCTGGAGGGAACAGGGAGCTCATTCATTTGCATAAGCTCTCTATGTCCTTCTAAGTTTCTGCAGGACTCAGACAGGGAGCGCTTGAACAGCTCCTTCCACACAGAGCCTGACCATCCATCAAACCAACACTGAGCTCCTATCTGTGGGAACCAGGGGCATACACAGCCCTCCGGATTTGGACCAACATGCCTAGGGAGCTCCAGTAGGTGCTGAAAAATCGGGATGGGGGTAATAGGAACCTATATGAGAAAAAGACTCAAAAATTCAGGACAGTCCCTATAAAATCGGGACATCTGGCCACCCTGTGGTTAGAGCATCACAAAGGTGAAGCGCTGTAGAACACCCCAGCCAGCGCCCAGCCAGCATGTAGGCCACAGGGAAAGAGTAGATAGTAGTGATACATTTAGGCAAAAAGGGGAGGTGGCTATATCCTGCCTAATCTCGTGGTTATACCAATCCATTCAGGCTTCAGGCAGATTCATAGAGTGCAGATATTACCTCCCCATGACAGTGGGAATCCTTATTCCTTACTGGGTCCTGTGGAACCTCTACACTTATTCCTATTTATGCTAAGTAAGGGGAACAAACCAACCAGCCCGCCCACCACAGTGGAGCCAAGCAGGGGCGCGAATTAAAAAAATACAAAGTCTAGGGTCTCTGCGCATTTCCAATAAGAAATCAAATCCGACATGACCAAGGCACTTTGGCTTGGAAAGAATCGAGCTGTAGCCAAATATCTTTACATCGTTCATCCAGCACTCACTGGAGGATGGAATGCTCGACATTCCTGCTCCGAGGAGTGGGCAGGAGAACAGAGTTGCCCACAAATATGCTACCAGTCTGCATACATAAGTGGCCCTTGAACAATTTCTCATTGTCCCGACTGGCACTTGAGGGGCACGTAGATCCGGTGTGTGTGTGGGAGAACCTGAGTGGGACGCAAAGATGAAACCTCAGTTGCGTGGACGTGGGTTTTTGAGGAAAGTGTGATGGCCTCTGCAGTGTCCCTTTGTAACTGTGAGTAACCATCAGTGGAGATGGTCTACCGTGAAATGGTTTCTTCACTGGGAGATGAGGAAAGCAGCGGGTTTCCAGCATGTGTGCAAACAATCTACTTACATGGCTCCTTCTACAGTACTGTCTGAGCACCTCACCATTTTACGCAACTTCAGCTACGAGAATATTGTAGCTGAAGTCGACATACCTAGATCGACTTACCGCGGTGTCTTTACAGTGCTGAGTTGACTGCTGCCGCACCCCCGTCAACTCCTGCCTGCATCTCTCGTGGCAGTGGAGTACTGGAGAGCACTCGGGGATCGATTTATCACATCTAGACCAGACACGATAAATCAACTCCCGATAGATCGATCTCACAGCATCGATCCCTGCCGTACTGTAGACCTGCCCACAGAGGCTAAGCGACTTGCTCCAAGTCACACCCAAAGCATGTGGCAGAAGAGGGATCTGAATACAGGTCTCCCAACTATTAAGCTAATGCCCTAGTTACTTGACCAGCCTTCCTCCTGTGCATTGTGCACTCAGCACTCCTAAAACACAGCGTCCCCAGAACGGCTAATATAGCTGACTGGACAATCAGCGTATGTACCCTGGAATGCGTCATGGGTCACTTGACTAGAGTTATTGCATTATGATACCCACCCATCAATCAGGGATCACAATTAGTATGTGCAGCAAGCCAAATACAATAAAGGACCAGACATCAGTGCCCGGACTGGATTGCTGAGTAGGAGCGGAAGTGTCTTTAATTTTTATTCTGGGACTCATGGGCTATTCTTGAACATAATAGAGGGTCCTGGAGAATGTTTGAAGGGGACAAGCACTAACAAAAGAAATTAACTCCAAGCCACATGATACTGTAAGTCCTTAAGTTGATCATCAGCAGGAGCCAAGAAAAGTTTTCTCCTCCATGATATAATATCATACAATTAGGTGAATTATGCTGGTCGCAAGGGCTCCTCATCAAACAGATGTGTCTGGCATTGGGATTGTCTGAGGAGGGATTTCAAATGCCAGAGGCTACTGCATATTTCTGAGATGGTAATTCCTATGTCACTTTTTATTTAAATCACAAGATAGTGAAGAACGGAAGCATTAAGCAATAGAACAATGCAACCACCACGGCAGTGGATTATCCTAAAGACCTGTGGTATGTGTACCCAATGGAGGCTACACCAGCATAGCTATGTCAACCTACCTATGTGGGCATAAGCCTGTAGTGTAGCTGCTGCCTACTCGGAGGGAAGGGTTTTTCCATTGTTGTAGGAACACCATCTCCCCGAACAATGGTCGCTATGTTGTTGGAAGCATTCTTCCATCTTGTAGCTTTGTCTACCCTGGTGACATTGGCATTGCTGTCAGCCATGGATATGGCTTTTTCACACCCTACTGTCGTAGCTATGTTGACTTAACTCAGGGGTCGGCAACCTTGGCACGTGGGATCGCAGGGTAAGCACCCTTAGCGGGCCCCGCCAGTTTGTTTACCTGGCGGCTCGCCGATCGCGGCTCGCACTGGCCGCGGTTTGCCGTCCCGATCCAATGGGGGCTGCGGGAAGTGGCTGGGCATGAGCGCCTGGTGCTCGGCATGGTAAGGGGGTGGGGCTGCGAGCTCTGGTGGGCTGCGGGACATCCAGACACACTGCTCTGAGCGGCACGGTAAAGGGACAGGGAGCAGGGGGTTGGATAAGGGGCAGGGGCCAGGCTGTTTGGGGAGGCACAGCTTTTCCTACCTGGACCTCCATACAATTTTGCAACCCCGATGTGGCCCTCGGGTCAAAACGTTTGCCCACCCCTCTTGTAGGCCACTGCAGGCACGGAATGCTTGTGGTTTGTTTTCAGGCACAGCTTGTAACTGCTGCTCCATATGGAGGGGAGGACATTAGGATCTCATATCAAGTAGCTACGGAGGGAGACTCAAATGTCAGTAAGTATAAAAATACTCTACACAGTCCTTGTATTTCCTCGTTTTCTAGAGCAGCCACTGCCCTAGTGTCTGGCTGTGTTTCTATTTCATTTAAAGTAGGAGCAGTGCCTGAGGGAAGCTAGAGTTAAGAGAGTTATACAGTAAATGAAATGTGAGTTGGAAGAGGAACCGTGCCTTGGAACAGATTCCCAAGGGGCGCGGGACAAGGCACTTTGGAGGGGCCGGGTAGAAAAACTTATCTTTGCTGTAACTGTAGGCATATAGGGGGATGCTGGGCTCCCGGTTCTCATTCCGGCTCCTTTCCTCTACACTCAGTTTAAGAGAGATTCACAAACTTTGAGAAGCAGCATGTGTTTCCCTGGGTCAGCTCAGTCCCCTCAGGCTGCTGTCTGACTCCGATCGGTCTAAGCCTGGATGCGGCACCAGTGACCTGTTCACGGTTGGTTAGGGAGTCCCGGGGAAGTGAGTTTCTGAGATGGGCCCATCCCATGTCCGAGCCTTATCTGAGATGTGTGTGAAACATCAGTTGAGCCTGGTTTTGTTTTTGATGCAACAAATCTGTTACGAGGGTTTCCTCATCTACTAATAATATATCCAAGGGGGTTCCAAATTGTACTTATTTCACTGCTGATGGAGCCATTGATGGTGATTTGTATTACAATAGTGTCGAGAGGCCTCAGCTGGGATCCGGGCGTGCCAGGGGCTGTACGTATACATAATAAGAGATGGTCCTGCCCCAAGGAGTTAACAATGTAAATACACAAGGCAGACAAAGGCTGGAAGGGGGTAACAAAGCCACGCAGAGGGAAAGTGACACAGCAGGGGAGTGGCGGATCCCAAAGCACTCCAAGTTTCTGCTTTGTACACTAGCAGTCTCTCCCTATCCCTTTATTCCCCACCCTTGAGATGTTACGGTCCAAGCATTCGGCTTCTCCTTACAAACCAACATGTCTTTGGCCTCAAGACAAGGGATAAATGAGTGAAATCCTCAGACCTGTGATATACAAGAGGTCAGACTAAATGATCTAACGGTTCCTTTGGGGCTTGAAATCCGCAAACCCATTCGTTTCGGCCTCTTGCTTCTGACTAACCTCGTGGGCCCAGAGGAAGGACAGTAGATATTCGAACAGACAATGCTGGCTTTTTCCTTGCACTCATCATTTTGCCATACAGCTGGGAATGTCCGAACCGTCCCTTCAGGAGGCAGTGATTTGGGGACCCTGAATAGTTGCGAGGAAGGAAGACAATAATAGTTTTCAGTGAAAATAGTTACAAGTGGGGAGTCGCCGGGCCTAGACACAGTTCATTTCAGAGTGCATGTCTTGCAGCTATTTGCCAATTCCTCGAGCGTGTAATCTTCCCATTTCCTACAGTCCAACTTTTTTTGCATACTTATAATTAGGCGTGTTTTTTTCTTCTCCCTCCCCTTAACCTCAGGCTCCAGGCTTACAGCTTCTGAAAGTAGCTCATGTCGCTTCCCTCCACCCTGCCTCCTGCCCTGGGGGGAGATTATGCAGAGAATCTGAGGGAAAGGTTTTGGTCACAGCCTCCTGGAGCCGGCTCTGAAAGTAGAAAGGAGCCAAGAAAGCGTGGTGGAGAGCGGTTGGTGGGAGGGCTCTGTTGGGCTATGCCCAATGGCCTCTGACTCTTGGGGGAGTGGGTGAGGAATCAGTGGCTGGGAGAAGGCTGGTGCCATGGGAACTATATCTGCTGTGAAAGGCTCTCTTCGACACAGTTAACCACTTGATTTCAAGCTGCAAACCCGCAAGCCAATGCAGTTTCCCCCTTTAGTACTTCGTGGATTTGATACGGTGAACTTGCGCCTTTCCTGATAGAATTGCTGGCTCCGGCCCATAAGTGGATAGAGATTTAACAAGACACGTGAATTCACCCCACCTTGATAGCATTTCTCACCTCAACTCCCTCCACACAGCGATAAGGCCGCACACCTCCTGAGCTGTGGGTTCGAATCCACAGAGAACGTAGCAATGTTTAGCTGTGTTTATAGGGGACCACTTGTCATTGTATCTGGGCGCCGAGTCTGAGGAGCAAAACGTAACAGCTGTCAGTGACAGAGAATCCACCACAACTCGTGGAAAATTGTTCAAATGGTTAATTGCCCTCATTGTTAAACATTCAAATTCCCCCGGTGAAGCAGGAAGTGGGGCAGGTGAAACCAATGATTTATACATGGTGGAGTAGTCTATTATTTTTTTGGCAAGGTCCAACATGTCTTAATTAAGTAGAGTCAAGGTCCAAACTCCAGAGAAAATGACGAATGAACAAACAACAATGATGATGATGATCATAATAAGTAAATAAAAAGATTTCGGGCTCCGGTCAAAAGCATCTGTTGGTCCAGTTTGGCCTGCGGTCTGCCTAGTGACTACCCCTGTGGTAGAGCAAGCATGGAGAAGCTCAGGTTATGAATAGGGCAGGGAGATGGGGCAGGAGATACTTCAAGTATATGGGGACGAAGTAGAAGAGAGGTGCAGGTGATAGCCTTGGTTTTTGCATGGGGGAAGAAGAACAGTGGTGCTGTACTGAGCATGACTTAGTCAGTCCTACATGAGCCAAAAGCCCACATATTTTATATAAAGATGATCTGGAAACAAATGATCTTAAAATCAGAACATTTGGGTGGTTAACCGAGTGACCCGAAGCGTTAGCATCTCTCCAGTATAGTGCAAAAATAAATAAGAACACAGCTTTTTATTTATTTTAACATGGGTAAGGTATCTCGGGCCCAAAGAGCTATGAAGACACGGCCGCTCGGTTTTTAACTCATGTTGGCAGCTCAAATTCAACCCTAGGTTCCTCTACAGGCCTTAGCTTAAGCTGCTAACTGAAGTTAAAAGCTGCCGTGTCTTCACTGGGATTTGAACCACTGTTAAGACCATGCCTTTTTTGTTTTTTTTGTATTGTAGACATACTGTACCTTAAAAGATGTGACAAGAGCCAAAATCAAAGGGTTCTCATCATGCTGGTCTGTCTTACCATTCTGTCTAGCCTGCAAAGTGTTTGTCTCTTTGTGCTAAATAGGAGAGAAGGAGTATCCACCAAAACTGCAATTATCAGAATTTCTGTGGGTGAGATTTTGTGAAAACAGAAAGAAAAAGAAAAGATCTGGCTGACGTAAAAGACCTTGCCATCAAAATTTGTGAAAAAGAAGCTTGCCAACTAACTGGAGTTTGGCCATCAGGCTTTCAAAGAACTCCAAGCTTTTGGTTTTTTCCCTGCTTAATAAATAAGTTAATTAAATAAAATGTTAGTAAGAAGGGCAAATCAGGGTAGAGTTGAATGAAACCCCACAGTTATTTTGACTTAATCTGCCTCTCATAATCTGTGAGGAAAAGCTTTTGGAAAAGGCTCGTCCCATCGTGCAGCTCAACACAAAAGAGGTTTCGACAACAGCAAAGTTTTCAAGGATTCCTTTTCTGGAATGATTTTCACAGAGGAGAACGCAAGACAATTCCACTTTTATTTGTGTGTCTTTTGGGGGGGGGGGGGTGGCCGTGTTGTCTGCTTTCTGGCTGTTCCCCTGGGGCCTTGCTGACTAGATAAAGGGTTTACATGAAACTCTTAATAGTCAAGAATAACCATCTGATGTGCTATACTGTAAAATGAAACGTGCTGACAAATGCAAGGTACAGTAATACACATTGGAAAGAATACTGAACATTGCTGCCTTCTATATTAACTTTAAGTGCACAGGAAGAATGAGACGTGGGTATCACCACAGGCAGCTGAATCCAAACAGCACGGAAAGTGTCAGCAGCAAAAAAATAAGAAAAGCAAATGAAATGTTAGATTGTATAGAGAATAGGGGCTCTGGTTTTCAAAGTTAAGGGATTTCAATGCCCCATTCCCATTCAAATTAATTTAATTAATTAAAATTAATGGCAATTGGGAATCCAAATCCTACCAACTGCTTCTAAAATCTGCGCTTTCCTATATTGTTGCCCTTTCTTCCAGCACCACAGTCCTGTTCTGATGGCTCTGTCACCCCTCTCCTGAGCTGGAGCGGATGTCCAAAGCCTTGCAGGCCAGTTCTCCAGTGGAGGGGAAATCAGCAACACGAAGTCTAGATATTTTCTTAGTGTAACTTGTTGGTTTGCACATATCTTTGTTGTTTGTACAATGGCGGCGATCCCTCCTTTCAACCCAACACCAATGTCCGGTTCCCAAAGGGCAAATCTGCCTCAAGAACTAACTTTAATCAACAACTAAAGGAAAGAGCAAACTCTCCTGCAGCTCTAAAGATTGCTGCCCCTACACAGAACCTTGCTGCATAATCAGAAACAAGATATCTTCCCAAGACTGAACACTGGTTTGTACACTAAGAAAAAAAACTGGGAGGACTAGGGGCCGGAGGCTGGAATTTGAAGATTCCTGGGGTGCAGCAACACCACTTGGCTTAAAGAGATTTCCATCATATACAGGATTTACTATGCAGAAGAAAAATGCTGCTTTCTCTTTATTTGTAGGAGTTTATGTTTAACACAGTCCTGTCATGTATTTGCTTTTTTTAATTGTCTCTCCTGATGCCTCATTGCATGCTTTCAGTGCCAAATGAGATATGTGGTTTGTTTCTGGTTGTTAATGATATTTTTTAGAAAAATACTATTCAATATTATCTTGGGACAAGCTATAATTCAATTGTGCAGCTTTTACTAAGGAAAGATGGACTGTGTGAGCTACCAAAAGGCCATAACAGGATGGATTGTTTTCAAATCCTGCTTCTTTGACTGGATCCCAGTCCAGGGGCTTGAAACGTTGTCCCGATGAAATATGGGGTTTGACAGAAATGTTGATGAAATTCTAAATGAAATGTTTTGTATCGAATCAACGTTTCAAAATGAAAAAGTGAAAATGGTCAACATTTCTAAATGAAGCATCTCATTTGGATGGAAAATGTCAAAAATGTTCAGTGGGACATTTCCAAGTTGTCCTTTTTAGGGAACTTTTCATTCCATCTGATTTCTTTTTACTATCTTAATTTTTCACCCCATGCCCGCCCCTGCAAAACTGTCAGAGAACTGGTCTGAGGCTGGTCTCCCAGGAATCAATTCCTTCGGAGAAGCAATTCACTTAATCCCATTTATTTCAGTAATGGGTGAAAGATTGACCACAGAAATCATAGGGTGGTCTTTTGGTACAGCCATTCGGGAGTTGTCCAAGCAAATAAGAGGTCATCAGCAGATCACCTAGTCAATGATTAAATGACTGAGTGGCTTTTCTCTGAAGTTTTTCATCTCTGATACAGTGGATCTTTCAAGGTCAGACAATTGCCTGGGTGTTATAACCTAACTGCTGAACTTCCCTCTTCTTTACAGTTGACACATATCAGGTCAGCAGAACAATATGCCAGAGAAATGCCTTTGCCACAGGCTACAATGCTACAAAGAGATACAAGGTGAGCATTTTACAGGGGCTTTGCTCTGTCCCTCTCCTGTAAAAGAAGCAAACAGTCACACCAAAGCTGGTTCTTCCCAGCTGATAGGAGCAGCACTCCCCTCTAAAATGCCAATTACCAACCCTGCCTCATCCCACTCACAGTTGATGGATAGTGGTGGATAGCAACAGAGGCAGATGGCTGATAAGGGAAAGCCTTTTACAATAAGGGATTAAGAGCCCTTTGGACAGCTGGCCACTGGTATGTACTTTACTGAGACAACTTTTAAAAGTGGGTTAATTTGTTTGTTCAATAGACCATAACTCGCTCTGGGAGCCTTTTGGATCTAGTCTGAGTGCCTTATTAAAGCCAATGGAGTCACCCCGTGTCTAAAAGCATCCAATGTGTCACACTTCTTTTCATAGGTTTTAACAACAGTTAGACCATCTCTGTGCCTATTATATAAATAGCTTCTTAACTTACAGGGCACCCCACTCCTCACCTGTGACCTCTCTGTGAGACATTTCAGTCCAAAATAAATTATTTACCATCATGTTATAATTAATAACCCTGCCCCAAAAGCCCCCACAGCATTTATAATGAACGTCTGACCATCCCTTAACAACAGCTATGCTAGTGGGGGCTGCTGGGAAAGAATTTCATTACCATGCTTATTTAAGTGAACCTGCAGCAAAGGTTGATGATGGTCTAATGAGCATTATATAGGTGGGGTTCCATTCAATGGTGACATTTGCATGAGTGGAGAGAAGTATAGAGCAAATAGAATTGTCTGAGCTTGGTTCGGTCCCAAGGTTTGAAAGTTGCAAGGGACTTGCATTGATTATTTCCTGTCTCTTATGAGCACACCTCCAGCATCTTATGTTGGCATAATTAACACTACTGCCAACCTGCATTGGCTTCACTTGCCATTGTGGGCCACACTCTATAAGTTTACATGAGGGAATGCGGTCTGTTCATGATGCGTTACTGGGTCTGTGCAGAACGTACAAAGTTGGCAATTGGTCTGAGCAGGCCAGTGCAGCACAGCAGTGTCAAAGGCACCCCAGGGTAGAGACTTTAAGGGGACACAGTTGTTCAACAGTCCAGCTTGTATCCTGGGGAATGTCACAGTAACCCTCAAGGTAGCTGGGGCATACAAGGCTCATACTGTGAACAGTTCTGGCCAACGAGCAGTGTAGCAGAAGCAATAAAAGGCAGAAACGACTGAACTAGCTAAAATTTGGCATCCTCCACCTTTGGTTTTCTCAGTCCCCAATGGGTGAAATTCCAGAGATCAAGAGGGGATCACCTCGCACCCCCTTCCTTTGAAAAGGTCCAGAACAAGGACAAAGCCAAGATGGGAGAGAATCCAAAGCTCAAGGCTGAGTAGCCCAACATTTAGAAACAAGGACCCAAGTCTGGGTCAGGGAGCTGAGATTAGAGGTTATCTCCAAGTGGTGATTTAGGTGCCCCCTGTCCCTCTATTGTGACAGGTCCCCTCCCACACCTTATTGGTGTGACAGGTGCTTCCCCATCTATATGGTGCAACAGATAGCACCCTAGCCTTGTCTATGGTGTGAAAGTTGCTTTGTGGTGCCAATTCTCCCCTCCACCAGGTGTGATACACACCCTCGAGCTCTGATCTCTCTGTGGTGTGATAGGGACCCCTCTTTCTCTCTGGCACCCTAGATGGCCTCCCAAGTCTCTTTATTGGGTGCTCAGTGCCCTTTTGACACACAGAATCGTAGCGCTTAGAAATGGAACCATCCCATGAGATCACCCATGCGCCTCCTGGGTCTAAGGCACAATTATGCATTTTCTTCAGTCCGCCAGGCAGCTGACAACAGGCCTCATGGCAAGGAAAGGGGAAGCAGGGAGTCCTAGTTCCAAACAGTGCTGGCAGGGACCCTGCTCAGGTCCTCGAGTGAGAGTGCTTGTATGCAAAGCCCTGCTGTAAGCCTGCAGGGTGTTTTTGGAAAGCTGACAGCTAAGACGAAAAGAAAAAGCAGACAAGTGACAAGTTACTCCTGGATGCCGTGTGCTGGGGCCTCAGTTCCGGCGCGTGGTAATAAGGAACAGGCTATTTTCATTCTGTTTTTTTTTCCCCTCCACTATATTTTTCTTTCCACAATTCTCCTTCTGCCTTCCTGGTGCTGGCTCTAGTGGGAATTGTCACAGGCAATGATTGTATTTCAGAGTATTGCTTTGCAATTTGGTGCCTTGGCACGAGGGAACAAAACTCATGCTTTGCAGCTTGCCTTCTTCCGTGAAACAACCGTTCTAGGCCATGCAGAGATGCTCACATATTGGTATGGATCAATAGTTCTCGATATATTTTAGTTAAACCATGATTGCTCACCTAGGTAGGTCACATTTTGGAAACATTTGATCCAAGGCCTGCAGCCTATTTTACATACTCACATAGCCAACGCCCATCCCAATTGTATATGAGCAGAGAGGAGTCTGTGGCAGAAAGATAAAGTGACTTGCCCAAGATCATACAGGAACTGAACACTAGTCTCCCCCATCTCAGCCTAGGGTCCTAACCACCGGACCATCCTTCTGCTCTACCTTAGAGTAACCACAACTGTATGTGCAAACAGAGCAACTGAGCATGCAAAAGGGTTTTCGTGCAACACCTCGTACAGAGGGGTCCGGGTGCTGTAGGTGCTCCCCCCATACAAATGAATAAAAGAATAAAGATAATAAGGAAAGACTGGTTTACACCTTGCATCGATCGTCACTGTGGTGTGAACACTGGGCCAACTCTGACTGCCTGGATAACGGAGGATGATTACTAACTGGAGATATAGAAGCTATTATACCACTGTTTAGCTCAGATACAGTCCCTCAGCTTGTCTTACTTTAAGATGGAGAAACTTAACCTCTAACAGGGTTATGAATCAGCTTTCCTTCTGGGCAGGTTCTTGCACAACTGCCTTCTGCAGGGGCTCTTGCACCTTCCTCTGAAGCAGAAGCAGCAGCAGGGACTGAGCAATGTTGGAGATGGGATAGTGGATTAGATGGACCACGGTTCTGACCCAGGGTGGCAATTCCATTGGTCTGAGATTTTCTAGAGCATCTACTGGGGGAGGTAGAGGTGTTCACCTTCGGGATTTTACTTCAGCTTTGGTTCCAGTTTGGAATCACCTTTGAAAATGCCTCTCAAGCATTTTTTAGCTATTCCCCCAGCCCTTTGAGATTCCTCCTAAACTCATGTACCTGATACTCCCTATCTCCCTATTTATTCACCTCACCAGCCTTCCTAGCCATGGGCTGCTTCTCCACTACTCGTGGCCACTTCATAGGTTCTAAGGCCAGAAGGGACCACGGTGATCATCTACTCAGACCTCCTGTAAGATACTGGCCATAGAACTTCCCCAAAATAATTCCTTGTAAACTCAAGCATATCTTTAAAAATAGCTTCCCTGATCGTTCTTCTCTCCCAGGTTTCTTGGATATCTCCTGAGTCCCTTCTAGTTCCCAGAGTTGCTCTGTTCTCAATTTGTGGTTGCCTGCAACAGCAGGGCTCTAAGTTGATGACCTAACAGGTCCCTTCCAGTCCAATGTTCCGGTTTGGATGCGTTCCTATCCGCCTTTACAGTTGCGCTTATGATCTTCTCTTCTCCTCTGCCACCTTCCACTCATCCCTCATAAGGCCCTACAAGCCTCTTTGCGCAAAACTGGTTTCCTTGGGCTTGTAGGCAGACCCACTCCAGGAACTTCTGATGTCTATACAAGTCATAGACAATCCTCCATTCACCTGGCATCTGAAGTGCGGAACTGGGGCAGAATGGGAAGTTGGTTTATTGAGGTAGGTCTCTCTCTCTCTCTCTCGCTCTCTCTCTCCCTCTTTTTAAGTGGTTATCTGACCTCTGCCTGGGAGATATGAATATAGGAATGATTCGTTGCTGAAAGCTGCAGAAAAGCCACAAGCCCCAGATCAAACAAGTTTTTGTGCCACAGCAAAATTAAACCCTTGTGATTTCCATATTCTTCAGTCTACAGGCTGGCGCCCAAACAGTTGCCATGGAGACATAAGTACAGACTGTCAGGAGCAAGAGGAGAGAGAAGGGAGACACACTGTCCCAGGGCTAAGTAGCTTTTTAATTATTCAACCTGATATGCAGAAAGCATGCCAGATTGTCAGAAGGCGGGGTTCCTTGTGATCTCCGGCTTGATGGATCACATTAACCCTTTCCCTCCCCGTGCTGTTTGCCAACATCATGAGGAATGTGAACAGCGTTCTGATGAAAGGGAGAGAAACATGGATTTAAAAAAAACACGCACGATTGTCTGGACTCAGTGAACAACCTGCTTGGTTCAATGAGCCACTGGGATAAAAGGACCAATACAAGATTTATTAATGAGGATAATAATCAATTACAGTGAAACCTCGATATAACGGACTAATTCGGGCGAGGGGGTGTCTGTTAAAGCCGAAAGTCCGTTATTTAATAATTTTTTTAAATTATTAAATAACGGACTTTTGGCTGACAACGGACACCCCCTCGCCGAATTAGTCCGTTATATGGAGGTTTTACTTTTATCACGGCCGGGAGCCGTGAGTCAGCCCGCCCGCCCGGCTCCCCGCTGCGGGGAGGGGGGGGGTTTTTTCACAGCTCCCGCCTGGCTTCCCGCTGGGGGGAGCCGAGCGGGAGCTCTCAACCCCCCCACCCCACCCCGCTTCTCTGCGCCGGGCGCCCGGCTTCTCTGCGCCTGGCGGCCGGGCTGACAGTTCCCGCCCGGCTCCCGGCTGTGAACCCCCCCGCCTGGCTCCCCGCAGTGGGGAGCCGGGCGGGGGGGGGGGAGGGGTTTCACAGCTCCCGCCTGGCTTCCCGCCGGGGGGAGCCGGGCGGGAGCTCTCAACCCCCCCGCCTGGCTCCCCGCAGCGGGGAGCCGGGCGGGGGGAGGGACGGGGGGTTTGACAGCTCCCGCCGGGCTCCCCGCTGCGGGGAGCTGGGCGGGAGCTGTCAACCCAGCCGGCTCCCTGGGGCGGGAGCCGGCAGCCCCTAAATAACGGATTTCGGATGCATCGGAAATTTTGTCCGTTGCATCCGAAGTCCGTTAAATCGGGGTCCGTTAAATCGAGGGTTTACTGTACTGGAGACGTATTCATCCTGACATGACAGGCTACCAGGGACTTCAATCCAGGTTATGGGTGGAGAAGGGCTTCCTCTCTGGCATGCGTCACTTCTAGGTTGGAACACGGGGCAGAAAGATGGGCCTGGGGAACTGTTTGAAGTGATGATATAGACTCAGACATTAAGGCCAGAAACGAGCATCATGGATCATCCCGTCTGACCTCCTGCACATTGCAGGGCACGGACCCTCACCCACCCCTTCCATAACCCCTGGCTGAGTTCCTGAAGTCCTTCAAAACTTGACTTGAAGACAAAGTTACAGGGAATCCACCCTTTACTCTTGTTCAAACCAACAAGTGACCACGCCCCAGGCTACAGAAGAAGGAGGACTCCCCCACACAAGGGTCTTTGCCAATTTGACTGGGGGGGGTGTTCTTTCCTAACCCTAAATAGGGAGTTTAGTCAGACCCTCAGCAAGTAGGTGATTAAAACTTTGAGGTCTCCAGGCTCTGTATTGCAACAGAGTACTTTGCAGTAATGTGAAGGAGCATGGGTTAATGGTTAGAGCAGGAGACCAGAGTCAAGACCCTTGGCTCCTATCTTCGGCAAGCGACCTCACCTTGCTATGCCTCAGTTTACTCTCCTGCAAAGTGGGCATAATAATTGCTTGCCCCCCAGGGGTGTTACAAGGCTTAGCGTATTCCTCTTTATGAAACCCTTTAAGAACTGGGCACGAAGGGTTGCAGAGAAATGCAACGTACAATTCCTACGAACTGCAAAACGCTCAGTGAACTGGAGAGAGGTCGGTCGGTCAGCAGCCTCGAGGACCTATTCAGTCATGTTTTTCTCGGCTTTGCATGAGCAGCATAATGGAGAAAAACAATGGAAATACTTGGAAGAAGTTCAGCTCTGCTGGTCAAGTCTCCCTCATTAAGGAGACTCTTGCCTTCAAATTGCCTTTCCTCCACCCCCACCCCGCACTCCCTCCCTAGCATTTTAACTCTCGAGCAGCCCAGCCACTCCCACGTCAGGCCCAGGACTTTTCATTTGAACAGCGTTTCAGTTTGGAAATGGAAATCACATTACAAGAGATGCCTGGTCAAACCCCTTTGCCAAGCTGGTAACCGTGCTGCCCTGTGATCTGAGGTGAGGCAAGGTAACAGCCCCAGATCCATCATCTAGTCACTGCTGGACATGAAAAACTGCATCAGTGATCAAACAAATGTGTCGAAAGTTAATACTGATGGCCTCTAAGGCTTCGGCTACCTAGCTGGTGCCAACAGAAAGACACAGATTGATGATGTCTGTAGCCAGTTGCTTCTGTATTCTTTTCTTAACCTTTCTTTTCCAGAGGACTTTTAGACGGATAAAGGACTGCGCCTGGTTAATCATTTATCCATCTGCATATCCAGCCTCTCTTTTCCTATTCCTCTCTGGCCTCAGAGGGGAAATTAACATAGTTATTTTCTGGGTTTTCTACCACAATTCTCCAGAAGCAATTTTGGTCACCCTAGGAAGTCTTGCCTCGTCCAACTCAGTAAAGAGTTGAAGACTGATTTGAAGAGTCCAGCGGCGATGGGGAGCGTCTTCCTTCAACTGGCGTCGTTTGAAATGCTTTCTGCCTCGGCGTATTTTTAGCTACTGCCGCAAGAATGATCTGCTCGCCGCTCTGCTTGGGGGTCGTGTTGCGCTGCTGAGAAGCCAATTTGCTTCGCCGCAGACCTCCAAGTGAGACGGGGTTTCACCGCAAAATGTTTTTACATTTGCCTGGGGCCAAATTCTGAAGTCTCTGCTCAGTCCTTAGCCCCACAAGTGTTCCAGTGGGTCAAATCCTCATGCCCTTACTCCTTTTTCACTCCCACGGAGTACGGAGGACCTCAGGGTGTGGCCCACTGGCTTCCACACATGCTCTGCTTGCATGAAGACTTATCGACCTCAGGATCTGGCTCATATCGGGGTGCTGGAACAATTTCTATAGTGGGGGTGGAAACCATGGAAACCATATATGCGGTGTTTGTTATTACTACTTCAAGCCAGCACCCCCATCACATCTAATTCTAGCACCACTGGGCCTGCTGGTCATTTCGGCTGTAGTCCGATGACAAATCATTAAAAACAGAGTCTGCACTACGTCTGGGCTTGGGGTCTCAGTCTGTTAAACTGAGTCACCTGAAAGGCCAGGCGGCGCCGTTCTAACGCGCCCTGGAGAACGGTGAGATGGGCATTTGGAACACCCAGAGCTCCCGGAGAGGAAGGCGAGAATGTCCACAACAGAATGGGAGGCAGACGGCTGGGCAGCGCCAGAGCCCAGCACAGATGCTAGCTATTAAGATGGCCCCACTGCAGTGCAGTGGGTGAGGAGCCTAACGAAGCACTCACAAAAGCCTGGGCTGAGCATATTAATTAGCTTAGGGGCAAGACAGGCAGCACAAGCTAAGAGCATAATGGCCATGAAAAGAACGGGCTGTATTCACCCCTGAATTTAGTGATTTCCACAGATGTTGAATTTGGTTCCCTGAGTACTGAAAAATATGGTGTTGGTAAAACATGTTTTATATCACTGATGTAATCTTACTGAAAAGTGATTTCAGATATGGGCTAGTGGTTGGAGCAGGGGACTGCTAGAACACCGGGGTTCTTACTCTTACCTTTGCTACTGCTCTTCTGCAAGTCAATTTCTTGGTACCTCAGTTTCCCCAACTCTAAACTGCAGATGGCTGCCTCCCTAGAATGCAGAAGTTTTTGTGAGGTAAAACAAAGGAATGTGTGCAAAGCGCTTTGCGATCGTGGGTGGAAGATTCTGGAGTATTGCAATGTACCTTAGAGGTCCTATTCCCCCTCTGTGTTTTCATGAAAACTTGTGCTCCAGAATGATCGTGAAACATTCCAACAAGTGCCAATAACATCCCACCACATTTCCTGACTTTTCATGTTAGCAGCTAAAATAGAGCATCATTTCAAATCTCTTACTGGGACTCCTGAGCTGGTTGGAATGTCAACCTTTCATTTCCTTCGAAGGCTTGGAACAGCTCGTCCTAATTTCAAACTGAAGGCCAGAATGGATGAATTTATTTATTAGGGGATGACACTGTATATGCTTACAGTAAAAATATCTCATGCATTCAGATGGCTTGAGGAAGATCAGAAACGTTGGGATGGATGAGGTTACAGATGAGGGGTTGCTAGCTGACTCTCTAGGAGTTTCTGGGATATCTGTACAACCTTGGGGGAACGTTGTTTAACTAGAGGTTGGTTAAAATGCAAGGCTGCCCTCTAGAATATGTCACAGCTGGACATGGGACCCCACCCAAGCAGCATCTGAGGGTTTTCTCTGCCTTCCTTTACAGTCGTAAACCCCTCTGTTTGGGCTATTGCTTATTTTTGTTTGTTTGCTTCTCTTCTGCTGATATGGTTGGAATCTAAAATAATTTAATTCTGCACCCCAAGATTATAGCTGCCACGTAAAGATTAGCATTAATAAAACACTTGAGTGCACAGACCCCCCGCCAAACCCTAAAGCTTCTCAATAGAGCTGGCCAAGATTTGAAACAAAAATTGAAATTTGGAAAAAAAAATCAGGAAAGGTGTCTTTTTTTGGTGAAAATTTTCCCAATTTTTGAGCAGTGATAGAGAAGTTTTAATTTTTTTAAAAACTAAGGTTTAGTTTCAGGTTTATAAAAAAGAAGGGGAAATTTTTTAAAATGTGTATTTCTCTCTCTCTCTCTAAAAAAATGGATCAGGTCTTCTTAGCCACATTAAGGAGAGGGGTCAAAGAAAGTCTGGACTACAGTATTTCTCTGACTAGCCATTTCATCCCCATCATCAGAGAAGGCCATCAGGTTCTTAAACGAATGGAAGAACCATTCCCCAATGCTTCTCAAGTCATTACCATGTGCCAGGGTATCAGAATGTGCATAGCTGCAGAAAAGCCACAGGGGCCTTGAACTGGGGACGACAGGGTCTAAGACAAGGCCTTGCATGGTCAGCTGCAGGAAGTCCCGCCCCAAGGGGCATGAGCAACAGCCCTCTCTGATTGACTGGCACTGTCTATATAAAGTTGGGCTATGTCTACACGACCACTTATGTCAGGGGTGTGAATAAGCCACCTCCCCGAATGACAGTTTATTTTGACTTAAGCACCGGCATGGACAGCAGGAAACCTTATCCCACTGACACAGCTACCACTATTTGTCGGGGTGGATTAATTAAATCCTGCCTGCTTCCTGACCACGATTTTGGTTTACCTTCTTTGGTTTAGGACCGTTGCTAATTCTGGCCCAACTTCCCGGCCTGACCTTGATTCTCGACTCATGTTCTCAATCTGGAAACTGACTATGACTTGTGGTTTTGACCTAGCCTAGCCCTGGATTGATCTTTGGCTCAGATCCCGAGCAGCTCACCCAGTTCCCACAGGCTGCCCAAAACCTGCCCCTAACACTCACAATAGTAGTTTTAGCTAATCAGACACTCTGATATTCTCTATCTGGGTGATGATAGGGAATGATAATTACTGAGGATAATTTGTTATGCTTGAAGATGCTAATTTATTATTAATTATTATTATTATGAACATCTACCATCTCTCCTTACATTTGTAGAACACCAACTATATTTATTACATTGCAATCTGTTTTGCCACAAAATGGCTGTCTGTTTTGTCCCAGACGGCTTTTTCTAGGACCTCTCAAAAGCCCAGTTTCTATGAGGCATATGCACAAATAAAGGCCATATACTGAAAAAAGAGTTCTTGCCGTCCAAATGAGTATGAAAAGACAGGTCCCGAAACAGAAGGAGCTCTTACTATACTGAACAGGAGACATTAATAATGGAAGGTTAAATTAGAGCTCCTAGCCACTGGCCCCATTGCCTTGTAATCCAAGACTCCAAATCTTCCTTGGCTTGTATTTAAGGCTTGTCAAGGTGGATGGATGTTTCCTTGGGGCAAAACAGACAGCAGAGAATTCAACCAACAGCAAGTTTATTTTGACTGCAATTGTAGCAGCCACTTGATGGCATATCCCATGAAATGAGTCAGGCCCTTTTTGGTACTTCTCAGCCTACCCTCTGGAGGGGTGGTTTTTGTATGGAGTATAAAGCCACAGAGCATTTCAGGAAATTATTTCCAGTAATACTGAAGTCAGTATGAGGAAAGCAAGCAAGCAAGCAAGCAAGACTTTCTGATTTCACAGTGGAAGTCAGACTAACAGGCCTGTGAGCGCGACAGCATGTGGCTGTGTTGAGATTAATTTGCTTAATTGTTGCATGCTGTTAGCAACAGTCACCATGTTTACCATCTGAGTCAGTAATGTTTGTTAAACACTAATTCAAAGGGACCTCAAGTAATAAAAAACAGCCTTGGAAGGATCTTACCCATGAGCTACTGTTGCTTTGCTACACCACCCCGTTCTGGAGGAAACTCTCTTTCATTCTAAGAAATTATCTCCTCTGTGCAAGAGTCCAGTAGAATGTAATTAACAAAATCACTTAATTTAGAACTAGTGCATAGAATTGAAGAGAAACCATATCCTCGCTATAGAATTCTATAGGATAGTTCAAAAACCCTACAGAAAAGATCTGATTTCCTCTGAAATTCGATGCCCCGATGCCCCATTCCATTTCACCAGCGTAAGGCCAGTTAGTGGAAAAGGATCAAAGACTAGGCCCTGCGGGTTTTTAAAGGTCTAAAGAATAACTGTTACATTTGAATAGGGACATATTGATATAGCCCAGGGAAATCAGTGGGAGGCCATTGACCCCAAATCGCCTAGGACCAGGCCCTTAATATTTACTCCATGCTATAGAACGTTTCCTGAAGGGAAACATACAATCCAGAGAGAGAGAGAGAGAGAGAGAGAGTGTCTGGCCGGATGGTTTGTGCACCTTAGTAATGCAAATAAAATACACCACTGTTGCGTAATTTCTGTGGATTTACTGCTCTCTCTGCTTCTATGGACACTGTAAATGAAGGGATTTTCTTACAGAAATAGGCAACAATGAGGTGGCTTTTGACCCTGCAAAACCCACACCGGAAGTAGGTTCTAATTTCTCTGGACAACCAAAACACCGCGGCTCCTTTTAGTCTCCATCTAATTTTCTTGCAATTCCATTTTGTGCCATCTCACTCTATTGCTCTTGATGTAAATGTATGAAAGAGACTCAATTCCATAAACAGGGACCACTCGGATTATTTTTATTCATTGCACATCAGCCATAACTAACTTGTAAAACTGATCACCACAAGAAGCCACTGATGGCAAGAGCTTAGCCGCATTCAAAAGAGGATCAGCTATTTATACAGATAACAAGAACATTCCCAATTATGTTACATACAGTACATGAAGAGATGGGTAATAAACCCCATGCTTCTGGATGTACACCAACCACTAAAATGCTGGGTATGTTTTCCCCCTAATTATCCACTAAGGGGTTTCTACACCTTCTTCCGTAGTATCTGGTACTAGCTACTTGTCAGGGACAAGATGGAGCAGTGTTCGAATCTGGTATGGCAATATCTGTGTTCCATAATGGGCAGGTATTTGTCAAATGGAAATTACTGAGGTAGCAGGAAATAAAAGGAGAGAAGGAAAAGAACATAAAACAAGGAAGCAGAGTGAGAGAGCCAGAAGGCCTCCCGGTGATGGTGTGAACAGTGCCACAGAGTAACGACAACCTTCCTGTCAACTGCTCCGCATCTCTTAACTCCAGCACGCCGGCCGCGAAGCATGGTGCAGCAGATCTCAGCCCCGATGGATGTGGTGTTCGTGTGGGGGACAGGATGAGATTGGAGGAATGTTTTTCAGGTGGAAAAAAATCACTGTCATGGTGAGATGAACAGGAAGCATCAGCAACATTAACATTTGCTCCCAGCCTCCAGGTCATTATAAAACAGGTGCTGCTGCCAAAGGAAAAAAGAGGAAGGAAAGTTTACAACTGTGCAGAATGTACAAGTGCAAGGAGAAGCAAATCTTAGGAGGGAATCAATATGAAGTGGGTGTCTGCCTCTCAGCCAGATGTTTGATGGGTTAACCCCTCTGCCAAGGTAGCAAGAACCTTGACTTTAAGCTGATGTTGCCCAATGTTATAATGAAAGGAATAACGAGCAGAGCTGAGCAAACAATTTGGCACCAACAATTTAGCCATAAAATTTCACCTTTTGCTGTTGTCGTTGGTTGTTGGAGTCTCAGTCCAGTTACAACATTCACTCATGTATTTGGAATTAGTTGCCAATTCCTTTCACAATTTTCTCCCCACCCAATCTGAATTGAATGCGCTTCTCTTTAAGGGTTCATATCATGTTCATCACTGTGGCATTTGAGTTCCTGGTTGTGAATGTTCTGTGACTGCGCTTACAAATTCATGCTGTGTTGGTTATAGTCATATAAGCCATATGGTATTGTTTCTGTTATCTGATTGGAAGATCTCTGTAACTAATCCACACAGCTCACATTTGGAACACAGTCAAGCATTCTAGCTTATAATTCACTTTTCATGCTATTAAATATTGACTGCTCAGATGTCCTATACTGTCCTTTGGCATACGTTATCCCTGGACTCTCACAGGAATCCAGTGTAATGGGCTGGAAGGCCTATTCAGAGACTCCAGTCTCTAGGGCAGAAGCAACCAAACCAAGGACGGCTGCACTGGCGTGGAAGAGGGGGTAAGACAGGGCCCAGCTGGGTCCATGCTTCCGGCCAGCGCCACCCTGGAGCTAGAACTGTGCTGGGGAGACCCACACCCTTTCTGGGGGCAGGAGGGCCAGATGGTGCCTGCCTCCTCTCCGCACAGCATGGGGCCTTGGGAGAAAACTGCAGAAAGGAGTCAGCCGGAGATGCCAGTCAGGTGGGGCCGAAGCAGCTGGCACAGAGGACTTTTGGTCCTTTGAACACTTGTGAATTTGCTACAGTTGTGCCTGGACCGTCTCTGACCTGTGCTGCTTGACTGTTTGCTCCATCCCATCTATTCCTGCTCCCAGCCTCTTCGCCTCAGCATCACGCCAGATCTGTCTTCTTCTCGCCTGCCATTGCCCTCGCCCCCTAGCCCCTTCCTAACTCCCCCCATCCCAAATGCATTGTGGCACTAACACGCTGTTTGTTGCCATCACCTAGTCACTCTGCTTGTGGGTTACAGCCCCGTCCCCACCTGGCCTCTCTCTTATCTATTTAGACTGGCAGGGCTTCGGTGCGGAGACCGCCAGCTACTCCCCCTCATAGCTGGGTGTGGTGCAGCATCTCTCCTCCTCCTTTGGCACCCCCTGCCTTGCGATGGGCTGCCTCTTCCTGTGACTTGGCCACGTCACTTTTAGTCCCTCCCCTTCTGGGGAAACCCAAGTCCAACATGCCACCGGGCTGACCCAGTGCCCGAAGTCCGGTCCAACATCGAGCTTTTGTGGTCTGCCAGCGCTTGGCTCTGGGCTCTTCACACCTTAGCGGGGCCAGTAGGGTAATGGAAGGAGTCTTTGGTGGGTTCTAATCCCTTCTATCTCTATAACCTTATGGGGAAGATTGAATGGGATGAAGGCGTGTTCTCAAAGACACAGCAGACAGACGGACACCTCAACACACAGGGAGAAAATTCTCATTATACAGAAAAGCAAGTTTTGAGGTTCGGCATTTACAGCAAGATTTTCACTTGCTTCCATGTCTGTGCCGCGGAATAGAGAGGCGTAAGGCACCTCCTTGCATCACTGGGTGGTCTTCTTGCATTACTAGTCTCTGGACAGGAGACAACAGGCTCGTATTTCTCCTCCCCCATCCATATGAACCAGGGGAGCAAAGGGGGCGGGGCTGGGTAATGTGACAAGCTTTGATTCCATCGCAAAGGACTGGCAAGAGTAGCTGAGCTGGTCTGGAAGGGCAAGAAATCTGCTATTGAAATGGTCCAGTAGTCTATTGTTTCCTTCTTGGAAGGAGGGGAAGGCCTCACAGCAATATGCCACTCCTTATTCAGGACTAGAAGATCAATAATAATATGGTACCTAGTTATTACTTGTAGTAGTGACCTGACTTTTTATCTAATGCTTTGATATATTATTTGAAGTCAAATGCATTGACTTCAACCTGCCAAAGCTGGCAAGGAACCTTCCAAGTACAGATGTCTCGGAAAAGCTCCGCGACAGAGAATTCTATTTAAATGATAGTAATAAAAGGAAAACAGCTATAGGAAATGTATGTGAACCATCCCTAATCGGAGTCAGGAAGCCAACCCCGTTAGAGAGGGGCTCAGGGTGGGAGCAAGAAGAAATTGAGAGGGAATCAATTTTTACCACATTCTGCTGAGCAAACCCTCCCACTGACGGACGTGAGCCAGCTGCTAGTGTCAACACCGAATTCCTTCAGGGATAACCTTACCGACCCCAAGCTGCATGTTAGGGCTATAATCCCATTGGCTGCACATCCACAAACTCAGGGGGTGGAGAGGGTCTATACAGCCAACATCCCATCCCTTATTACTAGCGCTTAGGAACAAAATGCCAGCAGAGGCTGAGGGTCCTGTGAACCCGGGGAGGAGGACACTGGGACTTGTTCTCCAGGGATATTCTTCCCTGGATGATGCCATCTTCAATCGCCCCTTTTACCCAAGTAGGGTCAGCCAGATATAAGGCCTAGCCATGATTCATTACCCATAGTTCCCTTCTCTGCACATGTTGCCCCATCCCCTTATTCCTTGCACATGCTCATCTAATCCTTCCTCCCCTCATGTTCCCTGCATGTGCTGCGTCAGGGTCCTCTTCCTTGCATCAATGATGCCAAGCCCTGGTCATCCCCTCCTTTGCTTCCCTGCGCTTTCTACCTGGCTGCCTTGTTCTCTTCTGCCTTGAACACAACTTTCCCTCTGGTGGTTTAATTTCCAGGGGCAGCGAGTGACTCCTGGTAGCTCCGAGTGACGGCTTGTAACTCTAACCCTGCTAGTGACGGGTAGCTCTGACTCTGCTTCTGGCTCCAAGACCTGAAAGTAGCTTCTACCCTCCTCTTATTCAGCAACAGCCTCTTTTATAAGGTGTGAGATGCACCCCTCCTTGTAGCAGCTCCTCTTTGCCTTGCCTCCTCCAGAAGGAGCTGGAAACAAGGACAAGCCGAGAGCGATATGTGATCTGCCAGATGTGCTGGGAACTGCTACTCTGAAGCATGGCACACTGTGGTGTCTGGAGATACACTACTGAGGTGACCCAGGGCTCAGCACAACCAGGTTGCTGCAGGAAACAATGGGCTCATAAAGACAGTGGTAATCGAAATCATTGGTTGGAAATGGCCTTCAAAATTAAACTGAACGTGAGGGACCAGGCAGCAAAAAATAATAAACCTGGCCTGAAAACAGGGTTCTTGTTCCAATACAGAATATATATTACTTGTATGAATAAATAATAATACATACATTTACTAGTAGGACCATATTATTTGTATATAGAATCAATACTGATGTTCAGATCAGTGCTGGGTGGTAGATTTTATTTAGTTTCATGCTTAGCTAACTCTTCTAAATTACGCGGAACGATCCTCCGTGTTAACGCCCAAATGTCCACCTGGTCCCAATGAAAGAAAAGGGAACAAATTGGCACTAAAATGAAACAAGCATTACATTACACAGTGCATTCCAGCTGCATGGGACATCTCAGACGGGGCTGTCACTGCAGAGAGGGAGGGGGTAGGGTGCACAGATACTACCCTGAGGGACAGCAGTATAAAATAAATAGAAAAAGTCTCAGGTGTTTCAGCACCCAAAGGTGAAGGTCAAACCTATTTTAATGACAATGATCCCTCCTTTATGAGATTAAAGCGGTTTGTGCACTCGATGGATCTTTATTTTCTTATTTATTAAAATAAAATCTGCCAATTTTTAAGCCCAAAAATAAAAGAACAAAAATGGATCCAGAGCAAAGTTCGGGTGTTGGTTGATTCATCACCTGGTAGGAAATTTGCAAATGAACTGGAACCGTCATTCAATCAGGATGTTCTATTCATTCCACTATTGGGTCTTTATCCGATGAACAAGGTTGGGTTTTATTACGACAATTGAAGATGGTTTTGCTAAGGCAATTATTGCATTAGTACGAGTCTGCAGCACTCTCCTGATCGCTGGAGTTCTTGCTGTACGAGTTAATGTTCACACTCCTTTTGGGTATCCCAAACCAGCCCTGCAGGCTTGTGGCCAAATTTTATTTTGACTTGGATCCCAGCATGCAAGCCAACTGTTTCTGCATTTCATTTCTGTCATATCCTGTACATTAAAACACCATTAATTCAAACCTTTTGTTTCTAAGAACAACTGTGCTGTAAAGCAGCAGTAAAAAACCTGCCAAAGTTCTCTTAAAAACAGTGTAATATCATGTTCTTCCACCCAAACAGGGACCCAAAAATCTATTTTGGTCAAATACATATTGGAAGTAACATTTTTCTCCCCCTGAATTTTTAAAAAGAGATTAGGGGTCAGCCCATGAACCACTTTCTTCCTCTGAATGTTGGAGTATAAAGGTTTTTTCCCCTCCCTTTTGCTGTAAAATGAAACAGAACAATCTGTTAAAAGATTTTTGTAGCTGTTGTGAAATAGATTAACCTTGGACTTGTGATGTAAGTTGTCCCGTACTACTTGTGTTGGCTTCCCATTGGTAACATGAGACTCCTTTTTGGATTTGTCCTTACCTAACTGCTTGGAGAACTCACGGTATAGATGAAAATCTATCCTATCTAGCTACATACATATGTTCACCACACTATAAAAACCATGTAGGAGATACCTTCAGAGACATGCTCTAGTGCACTGACCACAAATTGGAGTCAGCAACTAAAAATATAAGCCTTTTTCTAACACTGTGGCCTTAACTTCCCCCATCTCTATAATGCGGATTATATTCTTTACATCTAACACCCAGGGTGCTGGGTTTAATTAGCTCATGCTTGGAAGCCAGAAAGGTCTATAAAGTGCCTCCTGAAAAACTGCATGATGAAGTCGGGATGCTACCACCACAACACAATTTAAACAACTTTTTCTTTAGCGACACGTTCAATGCTGCACCAGTTGGCCTTACAAAGGCAGAATAATGCATTTGTCAGAACGTCTTGGCTCGGCGGCAGAGTGTGCTCCTGAACTGAGGTGGGAAAAGAAGATTAAAAACAGGATACGTCCCAAGCAAGGCTTGGATTTTTTTTTGATGGATTTGGCCTGCGCTGGGCAGAAATGTTAAAGTCCCTGTTGGAAACTGATACCGTGGGACCTAAGAAGAGAGGCCTATAAAGAAACCTGCCTCCCTGTTTAAAAAGAAGGTTGCAGGCTGCTGGACTGATTCCTCAGCCCAGGTAGGAATAACACCATCCCCCCGGGTCTGGTTCAAAGCCTTTTTCTCAGGGCTTCAGCTTTATTTCTTCCACATAAAACAGGTACAGCACATCCGCTGTCCTTTCCCCAACCAGGGTGGGTCTTAGGCGGGGGCCTATTTATTCTCCACAGCTTTCACTCTGCAGGCACTTACCTGCAAGTCATATTCTGCTCCAGAAAATCCCTGCAGCAGTCCCCCTAACTGGGTCACTTGCTGGCTTTTATAATCACCTGACCCCTCGTTGATCTATGTCAGCTGGGATCTAGCTGATCCATCACAGCTGAGTTTGGGCTCTGGTCCCATGACAGGGCCAGCTACCCTGGGACAAAAGGTGCAATTGGCACAGTAGTCTACCATAACGATCCAAAACAACTGACCCATTCACCATGGCCCTGCACTTTGCGTAGCCATTTACACCAATGTAAAGTTTTTGTGAAGGGCTTCAAGTCTGCTCTGGTAGGGGATTACACACATATTTCAGATCTCTGCGCCTGGCTGCCCAAGGAAGCGTTGAATCAGGAGGGATATTCATTGTAATCATCACGCTGCAGGATTTTGGGCGAATGAAAAAAAATGAATTATTTTTTTGTGGGAAATTTAAAAGTAAAAAATAAAAATCCCAACTTTTTAAAAAAATCTTTTTTTCAGTGAAAAGCCCCAATCAAAGCCTGGGTGGGGTGGAAAAGCACGTCTCTAATGTTCAGTCGTCAAAACCCCCAAACTCTCATTTGTTTTATAAGCTCCCAAAACCTTTCCCCAAAAATGTTTCAATTTCCAAGTCTTTGTTAAAGAAAAACTGGAAAATTTCAACCAAAATGCTACATTTTTCTGCCAAAAATTCATCATTTTGGTCAGAAAGCCTTTTTTTTTTTTGGTTAAAAAATGTATTTTGACGAGAAGATTTTGAGCAGCTCAGTGATCACTGCGATTTGTAGGGACCGAAGTGTGATTGGTGGCTAACTGCGCAGCGATCTCCTCCACACGTCCTGCTGTCTAATGCCCGGCTGATTCCACACTTTGCATTTGCCAGAGAGCTAGTGCAGTCGCCAGATGTTTTGAGCAGATTCCTCAACAGTCATTGCACTGGGAGAGAGATGGAGAATTTGTGTCCCTGGCACTAATTCTCAGAATGATGCTAATCCCCTTTTCATAGCCGTCAGGGTTCCTGGAGCTAGAGCATCATACTATCCTTGCTCCCCGAGCCTTCTCCACTGTGTCACTCTTGAATTTCATTCCTTGTCCTGTCCCACGGCAAGCGGGCACAGGGCATGCCGCCTGCTACTGGCTCTTTCATTCAGGCTAGTTCTACAATGGCCCTTGTGTAAGGTTTTCTGAGTTGGGTGGGAGATTTCCCCCTTCCCTCCCTTTTCAGAAACTTTAATGGACAGAGACGAACATGGGAAATACCAGCCCAATCTCTCCCTTTTTTATTAGCCTTTGCAAATCCTGTTCTAGTTCCAGAATTTCTCCTCCATAGTAAATCTGTAGCATGTTCCCTTCTGGCTTACCTTACATTACATTAGCACCATCACTTTTTGGGAGTTTACTCCTCAGATATACATCAGACAAAGTCTTTAATACCACTAAACAGGATATACTTCCTCAGCCTTCTGATCCTCCTGGATGATCCAAAGTGACCAGCACTTTCCCCCAGTTGTCTCTAGTATTTCCATTTTGGCTTGCATCCATCAGCACAGATCTGTCTCCTCCTGAGAACAAGGGACAAATTGTGACCATCTTAGACATGGAGGCTCTCCTGCTAACTTGCTTTGTAACCTTGACAAATTCACTCAGGATTCTTGAGCCTCAGTTTACTCCTCTGAAAAATGGGCTTAATGCTCCTGGTGAGACGGCCCGAGATTTGTACAGGGGTGAAGCTGCACTGAATAAGAAGAGGCACTGGGGAGATTGTGCCATAGCAGGCATAACCTTTTTGCAGGCCATGAACAATGTCCAGCTCCTTTAAAGGGGAGGAAGCCCCTCCTAGAGCATTTCCAAGAGGCAGGGACTGCTATCCCCAGAGGCTGTTGACGCAAAGACAATTGCTACTTGGGCACCCTTCCCCCTCCGCATACAAAGGGCTCTTATGATCTGGCTCTTTATAAACATGTTAATGGATTATGTGCTTAAGATCAAAGAGAAGCTATACGCTTGATGCAGGAATTGCTGAGTGAGTTTCTCTGGCCAGTGTTATGCAGAAGGTTGGACTAGATCAGTGTTTCTCAATGACGGGTCCGGGGACCAGTGCCGATCCCTGAGATCTGCCTGACACAATTTAGGTCCCTGGCATCAAAAAAGGTTGAGAAACACTGGACTACATGATCATAATGTCCCTGGTCCAGCCTTACCATCTATGAATCCTCCGGTGAAAGGCACTACAGAAAATCTACTTATCACTGGAGTCTACTTCTCCACTATCACTGCCTCTAAGATCACTGGAGTTCTCGTACCAGAATGATGGTTTTTAAAGGCTTTTTCAAGCAAATTTAAATAAAAAAACAACAACAATGAAAACTGCCGTCTGCCTGATTCCCATCCACTCAATCTAGGCCCAGGATTAATTATGAGATTACAGAGCGAGAGTCAAAAGTGGTTGGCAAAAGCAGATTAGGTTTCTAAATCACATACTCCTCAAAGCCCCATGTCGCTAAAACTCAGCTCAGAAAGAAAAAGAATAATACCATCCCACCCGGAGAGAATGAAAGATCTTTTCCCAGGCTGCAAAGCCTAAAGAAACCAGATGAATTTATGAGCTGGTGGTTAAACTAGGGCACTTGGAGTCCAAGATATACCATGGAACAGGTTTAGAGTACAAATGAGCTATGTTTGGGGTAATTATGCCCCCATTTGGTCTAGCCCGGTTTCTAAAATTTCCCATATCATATCCTGCTCTTTCTCTCTCTCTCTTTTCTCTGTGGTTTAAAAACGTTGTTTTGGCTCTTGTTGCAAGGAATACTGCAATGTAGACAGGGAGAGGAAAAGAATCCCCCTCAGCTGCTAAATGTATAAACCTGCAGATTTATTTAGTAGTAATCCCTGACAGAGAAACATATTCAATACTTCATCATCTGAGAAACTGCCCACATCTGTTCCCAGACAGCAACAGGCGGTCGACAGCATTTGCCAGCAGCAACAAAGACAACCTGTTGCTGTTTCCCCCCCCCCCCTTCCTAACACTGAACATTGCAAATAAACCCAAACCCAATATTTCTAGATATTTTTCTTCGTCACACAAATTCCTGCTCGTTTGAGAGGGAGACTGCCTCAGCTTGCTAAGCAGTGTATTTCTCTGTCCCCCGGGAAATAGAGTACCAGCAACAGAACATTAGAAGAAAATGATTAGACAATCCCACCCCCTCAAACTATTTTCCAACTCTATTCATCTCCCAAGGGAACTCCGAGAAGCACCGAATTTGTTTAGGTTTCATTTTCATCATTGGCTGCAATTTACGAGACAGTTGGTCACACTTATACAGAACAGTCATCCGTCACCGTCATATCTTTCACACCCAGGAACAGTTTTGGTTAGCACGATCTGAGTGCGTTGGGGAGGTTTCTGATTCAGACCTTAGAAGACAGAGCAAATGGAAGTGAGCACTGGCCATTTAGTCTTTCGCAATTTAGTCAAATTAAGGATCAGGCAGAAGGAACCAGAGGTAGTGTTGATATTTTGATACATTTGGCCCACAGGATAAATTTAGTTGCATGATGGTCATGAGGTGCAAACACAGTCTCATGCTGCAGACTTGGGATGTCATTGCGCACTAAACCTTTATGAACATTATAAGATATTTTCCTACAATTGTTTTTTTCCCCCTGCATCGTCTTGGGTGATTTTATACCAGTTTAGTTTCTTCATTAGAAACACGGAGGGGGTGGGGGGTTGGGCAGGGGGAGGGTTTAAATGAGCTCATTTTTGCTTGGAAATGGATTTTGGTTTCACTGGCAAACTAAACTATTTTAGTTTATTTCAGAATAAAACAAGGGTGAAATGGAACACACTGGATAAATAGTTTGCAAGAGAACAGCAAGAATTTTCACATTGTAAGTAAAGAAATGTTCAGGTGGCCATTTTTGGAGGGTGTTTGTCCAGATATCCATCCCCGTTGGACCCTGAAATTCAGTGTCCACTCTTTTTATACTCTAAGCAATTTTTGCACTGTTGAAGTTGGCTTAAAGTTTTAGCATTGATTCTTAGGATCTTACTTTTTGTCTGATGCTTTCCAGGTCATCTCCAAAGTCAGATATTGGTAGCTGCATCCCTATGCAGACCTGTGTGGTATGGTGTAGTGATATGAGCAGCACTGGAGGAATTTACAAACATTTGATTTTGGGAGTTCAGCATTGTTGTGTTAATTGCTCAAATAATTTCAGGCCTGAGATCTGAAAGAACCGGTCTCGTGTGAGAAAGCCTTCATTTCAGAGCATGTTATTTATGAAGAAGATCTTTCTTAATTTTCTCCCGATATTAACCTCCTCCTGCCTGAATTATCTGATTATGTATAATGGATGATGCAACGTGGACATGTTTCTGAAACTGTACATGACTTATTAATGGCAACCATTATATTTGGCGTACAGACAAAAACATTCTGTATGGGAGCTAGACACCATTACATACTATGAAGAAAACGTTGAATATTCATAGTTAAATATACTTTTTCATTGTATGCAACAGTGAATGCATGGTCTCTGAATTCTTTTTAGAGCTAGTCATTTCTCGCATAGCAAGAATCTGACATGCTTTTGAAATCCAACAGCCTAGCAGTTCTGCTACTGAGAGTAACAATGAGACAGCATGGGCAGGACTTTGCATCCACCCAGCAGATTCCTGGCTGTCACTGACCCAGGGAAGCTCACTTCCCCTTTATGTGCCTTTTCCCCCACCCCCCACCCTTTCTGCATCTTATCTTTTCAGCTGTAAACTCATTGGAGCTGTCTCTTGCCATGTGTTTGTACAGGGCCTTGCACAATGGCGCTCTGATCGCTGGTATAATAACAAAGGAAAAAAGAAAAATTCCGAGGACTGACTTCCATAGAGCACTTCAGGTAGGCAAAATACTCCACCCAGGGAACTGCGATGCAAAGTTTCAGTTACTGGGCAGGCAGCATTGTTTTGCATTCCGCTGTGTACAATCCTCCCAAGTCCCCATTTCTGTAGATTTATGAGGTTTCTCACATTTTGTTGCTGGCTTCCCCACCCCGCTCCCCCGTCGGTGCAGCAGAAGCTGCTTCAAACGTGAACTGGAGCAACTGACGTGCGCGGAACTTTGCCCAAAGCGATCACGTACGCCCGCCCATTAGGGGGTTGACGTTCTTTAACGAGACGTGGTTGCAACCTCCTGCCTGCAGTTTGATCCTGTGACCATAGGGTATGTCTACACCACAATAAAAGACCTGTGGCATCGAGTCAATGGACCCGGGCACGCGAAGCTTGGGCTGCAGTGTAGACATCCAGGTTCAGTGCCTCCCAATCCGGTGGGTAGTGTAGACATCCCTTAGACAGGATCCTCCATAGTGCTGCATGGGGGAAGCAGGAAGGAAGAGGTGAGGAGTAGGGGAGCTGGGAGATGCCTCCCCCTGCTTGTGCCCAGCTCCTGCTCCCAGCTGGGGACTCTGTTGTGACTTGGAGGATGGCCCTGCTACCTGGCCCTAAGGACGGTCCCACTACTCAACTCTGGCTGTGTCCTGGACTCCTGGCGGCTCCAGCCCTGCCTGGCCTGGCTGCAGCCTCCCTATCCTGAGCGCTCTGTCCTGCCTGGACTGGCTCAGAGGATGCTCAAAGGCAGGGAGAGAAAGAGGCTACCTGGCAGGGCAGGGCAGGGACTGGAGCCACCTGCAAGGGGTCTTCCGTGTGACCTGCCAGGCCTCAGCTTTCCGCCCTGCTCCCTGCTGGGGGCGCCGCTATCTGGCTGCAGCTCGCCCTGGGCTCCCAGCAGCTCCAGCCCCTGCACTCTGCTGCTTTCCCCCCTCAGCTACAGAGTGTCTTCTGAGTCGGTAGGTGCCAGCCTGGGCAAGGGAGACTCTCAAAGGTGGGTCAGCGTGGGGATGTTCGATCAGAGCTGCCGGGAGCCCAGGGTGGAGCTGGAACCAGGTAGGGGGCTGCCCTATACACTGAAGTTCCCAGAGGGGAGCAGGATGGAACTGCTGATGTCCCGTGGGCCCTTGTGGGCCAAAACTAGCCCTCAGGCCAAACCCATGGTAGTGTAATACCACGTTATTACATTTACTTCAAATCAAATAAAAGGCTGCGTGTGAATCGACTTGTTGGTAGGAGACTCTGTCAGAGCAAGTGAATTTGAGTCAGTGCCTCCACGTGCATGAGAACAAGCAACTGAGTGGGTGAGTGTGACTATGTGGTTGTGTATAAGCGTGAGCCAGCAGGTGCGTGTGTGTTAGAGCATGCGGGTGCCCAAGCGAGAATGTAGCTGTGAGAGCTAATGAGAGCTGTCTTGGAGAAGCAACTAAATGAGACAGAGCCCGTAGCCCTTAAACTGTGGATTTAAGAGACACAGGAGATGTCAATGAATTGATTCAGCTGGACTTCTCCATGCCAAGGCAAATGCTGTAGATGGATTATGTATAATCTGGAAGCGCTGAACTAAATAATAAAGACTCCAGTGTGGATTATGACTCATTCTACTTTTCTGTTCAACGCAGCTTCTCATATATACTAAGAAACAAGCTACAGCTCATTTCAAGCTATAGTTTCCATGTGCATGTTTATAAAATGTACAGTATGTACAATATCAAATAATGGACTCTTCTTGTATACAGAGTACATGAATGTGCTTGGCGTCTTGCAAACGATAGACGAAAACATGCATTCCCGATTCTACAATGCTTTAAATCTAATCAGACACAAAAGTGCAGTTTACGTACCTCTACTGTGCTGAATGACAGTTCAAACTCAGAGAAGAGCAGATAGCTTGGAAATCATTGTGGAAGGATCTTGCGTGAGAAAAAGTAGGGGTGTGAAGTCACCTGTAGCATGGGAAGCAATTCTCTTAACAATTTTTATCCAGTATATGGATCATTGACCATTGTCGGAAAGGGTATAAAGTGGCTTCCATATGCTGTAGTGCCCAAAGTGTAGCTGTTTTGGGGACCACATCTCTGACATTACTGGGGGGCGCAGTGTCCTGTGTAGATCACACTGTCTCTCTAATCACCATTTATCACTGATCATTTGCAAAACCCTGATTCTTATGTAGAGACGGGCTTCAATAATAATTCCACATCCAAATCCTCATGAGTTTGGGGCATCAATAATCCAACCCCAAACCTGGATCCAAAGACTCAACCTGGCATCCCAAAGCCAGACTGCTTCTTTCCCTTTTCACACGACATAGCCAGTAATATTCTGCAGACCAAATTTCTCCTTTCGGACCTATGTGTGCTTCCCCATTGCCTTGTGTCTTAAGCTACAGGCTTTATATGAAGACAATGAAGATGGAATTTACAGGGCTGGCAGGAAAAAATATCCCTTCACCTGCAGACCAAACAAGTTTGATCTGGAACCAGTGAGAATCGATAAACATAGAACCCTGAAATACCATTTTAATAGGATAATTTTCCAGAGTAAACCCACATTTTAAAGTTGTGTTTGGCCTAATCTCAACATGTCACCCTAGATAAATGATGTGTGGGACAAGGAGTTTGCCTTATTTTTGTTAACCTCTGTTAACCGACATTAGGACTGCTGGACAATATTCTGTTGGAGGTCCTTTTTTTTATTGGCAAATTGAGTTTATGGCTAAGCAAAATTTCCCCCCAAAAGCATCTGCTTGCCTCAAAAATACTCAATTCTTTGTTAGAAATGCAAAAAAAGTGAAAAATTCTTTTGATTTTCAGCAGTATTGGGTGAATTTTTTTTTGGAGGGGCGTTGGTTTCAGTATTTTGAAGAAAATGCTTTCATTATTTTGCGTATGCGTGGGATCTCCTCTTCTTCCATTTCCCAACCTGCTCTATCCAAGATGTCTGTTTCTGTTCAAAAGCACATTCTTCCCATCTTCTTGGTCTTGGTCCCTCCTCTGAAATGACAAGAGAAATGAAAGTAGCTGGAGTAGGGTCACCAATTTTTCACACGTCCCTTCAGGATGGATCTTATTTTCCCAAACCCTTTCATTTCACAGTATCCCATCTCCTTCCTGCACCACCTACCAAAGCCCTAGCCCAGTGTTCGACAGTCTGGATGACCTCTTTGGAAACTGCAATACAGCAAGCAACAGGCAATAGGTAGGAGATGTTTAAGGACTTTGCACCTTTCTTTATCCATTTTTTAATTCTCCAAGCCACCCTTGCTCAGACATGTAATTCTCCCAGTCCCACGCTGGGTACTGCATTGCAGCCAGTAACTTAAAGGACTTATTGGTAGGTAGGGCAGCTGGGGTCCTCAGCAGGGTGGTGGTGGTGGTGGGGGGGCAGATTTGGACCCCCAGAAGGGGCAGTGCCTCGGGCAGAAGGGGTGGGGCTATGGCAATTTAAAGGGCCAAGGATTCCGGTTGCTGGTGCGGTAGCAGCAGCCGGGTGCCACAGACCCTTTTAAATTGCTGGGGCCCATGACAGCTGAGCATTTTGCGCCCCCCCCCCCCCATCAGCAGCCCTGCCAGGATGGTCGTCTGTGTACTGGCGGGCACTTTTTTACTGGTATGCTGGACCGGACTGGCTTACTTTCACCTCTGGCAGCCAAGCAATGGTAGTTTCCCCCCTTCCCTTTTCAATTACACTTGCAATATAATTTTATGGTGAGCCAAGCTGTGCTAAATGTCAGGAAACGTCTGGACCGCCGGCTTCCTCACTTTGCATTTTAATAACACACGGGTGAAATATATTCATAGAGCAAACACCCAACTCAGGCCTTCTGCTCCCTTCTCTTTTTCCCGCGTCATATCTACCGTGGATACTGGAGTGTCTCTCAAAGCTGTTCCCTCTCTCTGTTCATGTGAATTAAGTGCTATCTAGGGTATCTCATTGTCCCAGACCAATTCAATTGAATGATAACTCTTATTTGTAACCTCTAGAGATGGGTGGAGGAGGCTGAATTTTAGGCTTCATTTTGCAAATCTGATTGGGTTTTGGTTTTCAAACCTCATATCCAAACCAAGAGTTAAGAACATATGAACAGCCATATTGGGTCAAATCAAAGGTCCATCTAGCCCAGTATCCAGTCTTTTGATAGTGGTCAATGGCAGGTGCCCCAGAGGGAATGAACAGAATGGGGAATCATCAAGTGATCCATCCCCCAGTGCCCATTCCCAGCTTCTGGCAAACAGAGGCTAGGGACACCCTCCCTGCCCATCCTGGCTAATAGCCATTGAGGGCCCTATCATCCATGAATTTATCTAGCTCTTTTTAAAACCTTGTTATAGTCTTGGCCTTCATAACATCCTGTGGCAAGGAGTTCCACAGGTTGACTGTGTGATGTGTGAACAAATACTGTCTTTTGTTTGTTTTAAACCTGCTGCCTATTAATTTAATTTGGTGGCCCCTAGTTCTTACGTTCTGAGAAGGAGTAAATAACACTTCCTTATTTACTTTCTCCACACTAGTCATGAGTTTATAGATCTCAATCATATCCCCCTGTAGTCATCTCTTTTCCAAGCTGAAAAGTCCCAGTCTTATTAATCTCTCTCATACATCAGCAATTCCCTACCCCTTATTATTTTTGTTGCCCTTTTATGAACCTTTTCTAATTCCAATATATCTTTTCTGAGATGGGGCGACCACATCTGCATGCAGTATTCAAGGTGTGGGCATACCATGGATTTATATAGAGGCATTTATGATATTTTCTGTCTCATTATCTGTCCCTTTCTTAATGATTCCCAACATTCTGTTTGCTTTTTTGACTGCTGCTGCACATTGAGTGGATGTTTGCAGAGAACTATCCACAATGATGCCAAGATCTCTTTCTTGAGTGGTACAGCTAATTTAGACCCCATCATCTTATCTGGATAGTTGGGATTGTTTTCCAATGCACATAACTTTGCATTTGCCAACATTGGAAGTTGTGTGCATCTGGGCTGCATTTTATCTTAGTCATCAAAAAATGGGGTCCCATCAAAGGTGTGAGGTACCTCCTCTCTATGAAGATCAAACTAAGCTAGTTTGGGGTTTGCCAAACCTAAACCAGTTTTCCCTGGATCCAAGTTCTATTTTATCGGAACTACCAAAGTAAGGGAGAAGAAGGAGGGTTCTCATAAGAGGTTCCAGCTCTGTTAACCAGATGAAAGTGACCGGAGACTACTTGGCAATTAGACTTCGTAAGTTATTGATGCTGATGAAAGCAATAATTCACAATTAACAGCATTGGGGAAACTGCTCCACCCTTGGGTGTGTTCTTGATTCCACTGACGTCAATGTTAAAAGTCCCTTGGACTTCAATGGTCCTTCTGTGAACATGGGCTGGGACCGCTGTAGCCTACACAAATAACAACCTTTGGAGGAAAGTTTTTCATGCAATCCTGACATGGAGAACATGAAAATGCCAGTCAGGAACAATGGACTCCCAGGAGATATCGCCATAACTGTACATGGAGAACAATCAAATCATTTGTTGAAATATCCTCAGTTCTTTACAGTACAGTGATGTGTTTTAATGGCTACAAACATACAAGATTAGAACAAGTCAAGGGCTTGCTCTAACTCCTGTTGAAATCAATCAGAGTGTGATCAGGCCCAAAGTGAATACAACCCATGTGCCTCATCCAAGGCCTTCTGTAATGAAATACAAAGTTGAGTTTGCAATCATTCTGCTATCGAAAACCAGGGTTTTCCATAGTCATGGGACTACAAAAGCAAAGGATATGGGAGTGGATCCTGAACTGGCATAAATGAAGCCAATGCCACGAACACCAGTTAAGGATCTAGCCCAGGGACAATATCTTTCCTGCTCTACCTTCCCCGATGATACAACTCTCTAAAGTCCTCAAAGAGCAGGATGGTGCTATATCTAGGAAGCTAGAAGCTGGAAATAATAATATCTGCCCATGCAATCAACTGGTACATTTTCCAAATGGCTGAGCTATGAATTTAACGGAACAACTCCTAACAGCAAATGAAGTTTTGCATCGTACTTCCCCTGGATTGTATGTTTACATGCGTTGGTTCATATTTTGGAGGTTCTCAGAAGCTCCTAACGCGGCACACAATCCAACAATGATCCTCAGAAGGACAAAAAAAAAAGAAAAGAAATTTAAAGCCATCCGGGTCGAGCCCCTTTAAGAACTCTTTTTATTACAACTTTACAAAATCCATTAATAATAAAAAAAACACCCTCCAAAAGCTTACACCTTTGAAATGATAGCTACCTAGGACGTTCTAACACAGTAGTTCAAAGTGTTGGAAAAGTCACTTTTACATTTTGCAGAGAACAGCAGGTTTCAATCGATTGTGTTTCCCCGCCCGCCCCCAGCATGTTTCTAGTCTGTTACATGAGTGTTATCTGTCCGGTTTCCAGGTTTTTATAATCCACTGGGGCCTATGTAAATCTCAGGATTTCCTCTGCAGACTAGGCTCATGTTCCACAGCTGTGCTCGAGCACATGTGTGAGGAAATTAGAAATGAAACAAGCTGATCCAGTGTGGATTAGGGGAAGAAGATCAACCAAAGACTCTAAGACTGGCTGTCCTGTCTTATACATATAGGGTCATCTGGAACCCCAGAAACGTATCTCCATGAGTCTGAAGCCCCCAGAAAAGCTAACTGGCTTTCCCAGAAATACTGTTACAAGGGAAAACTGCATCAACACTCTGGACATTTTTCTTGTGGCTTGCTTGTCTGGCTGCAGTAGAGATGGGTTATCACTCAGTCGGTTATGTTAAATACAGATGTTTATGGGAAGAGTGCCACAAGGTGTCGGCTCAGAGAGGTCCAAAAGTGGTCAAGTGAGGTCACAGCCACAGCTGGGTGAAAATGGCAGCGGGCTGGCTGCAAACATTGGTTTAAACTTCTTAAAGGATTTGCTTGAACTGGTTTGTCACCCTCTGGGTGCTTGGATGCTGGTACATCTTCTAGCAAAGGAGCTGGCTGGAGGGAACATTCTGAGCAGCAGCAAATTTTAAATGAACGATGTCGGATATAGAAAGCATGTGGCCATTCCACATTCTCAAGTCTCTGCACCTGGAACCTGTGTGTGAGGCTTAGTCAATCAGGGGAGAGAAATTGGCCACGTGACCTATGGATGAAATTTACCCCCTCCAGTGCAGAGAGCCAGGAAAAGGCCAATGTACCACTGGGTTCATAGGGCTACATTCACCATCATTTTGTAATGTGTGTAGTCATTTACACCAGTGCACAGCGGAGGTAAGACACAACCTAATCGCCTGCTTAGCACTGGTTTAAATGGCTACACAAGTTGCAAGGTGATAGCAGGAACTCAGTACAAAGGGGAATTCCACCCCTTGCCCGCAAGGTTTGCTGAACACAGCAAACCATTCCCCCATCATAGCCCGAGAGCTGAGTTTGCAATGAAATACTCAAACCAGGTGATTTTCATCGGCTTCCAGCTTGGGTTCCAGGAATCTAACAAAGCTTTCTCATGGGGATGGAAATACAACAGAGCAACGTATGGCATGGGAACTCATCCCTCCTGCCCTGCTAGAACCAAGGTGCACAGAACACATGCAAAAGGAGGGTAGAAAATCAATGAAGTATATTCCAGCCTTAGCCAAGGTTTGGTTTGAATTCAGTTCAGTTCTCATTCGACTGCGCCACTTCTCCCAGCCCTAATTATTATTACTATGATTCATGCCAATTCAGCTAGGACAACAACCCCCCCTCCCCCCACCTCGCTTTGCATCAACTGCAGATGATTCCGCAAGCACTAGGTTAAATCTGCAGAATGCCTGGCGCTGATGCTGAAGACGCCGCCACATACCACGGGACTGAAGGAGAGAGAAGATCCATTAGCGAGAAAGCCCACAACATAATTAAGAAACAACAGATTTGCTGCTCTCTCTTTGCGGGCCTCATTTGTGCCCCTGTCCTCTCCCTTGGCTCTAAAATTTCTCACTCATTTGAATTAAGCTTGACCCACATTATGAACTTGATTAGAAAGACGGTGCGGCTGGTTTTCCCAAGCTAAAGCAGCTCTCGTTTTCTAGGCGGTTTGCTCTTTATAGATTTTTGAATTTATTTCATTTTGAATTTATTAAAGGCTGATGTGCTCTATTGTATTCCAGCTAGTGCTATAGAATTACCAGCACATCCAGTCGTTACCTAATTAGCAGCCACTGAATTTTTTTCTCCCCTCCTTGGGATCTCCCAAAAAACCAGAGGCCAGCTAGGCTGCTGCCGGCCCCCACAAAACAGCAAAGCTTTCCTCTGTCATAGGTGCAAGGAGAAACATTCCATTCTCTCTTTATCTTAATGAGCCGAGGAATCAGCGAATTACAAGAGGAAGCCCGAGGGATGTCAATAGTAGTGTCGATGAGCTGGCCCTTGGTACGCTCTAAATTTCTAATCACGTCATCCCTGATAAACCCTTTGTCAAATATTTTCCACCGGCACAGGAGCTGCGATTTTTCAAGATGTCATGATGTGAGATAAATCAGGGGGAATGCCTCCTCCCCTGTTCCACACAGCCCTCCCCGCACTACCAGCGCCAAACCCCTGAGCTCACTCATTCATATTGCTACATACGGGATCCAAACTGATCCAGATCCCCAGAACGTCTGTGAGTTCAGCTAGGTCGATTTACGCTAGCTGAGGCTCTCGCCCCGGGGGATGGGGACAGCTCAGTGGCTTGAGCATTGGGGCCTGCTAATCCCAGGGATTGTGAGTTCAATCCTTCCAGGGGACCATTTAGGGTTCTGGGGCAAAATTCTGTCAGGAGAGTACTTGATCCTGCTAGTGAAGGCAGGGGACTGGAATTGATGACCTTTCAAGGTCCTTCCAGCTCTATGAGCTAGATCTGACTGAACAAGAAATAACCATGTGGGGCCAGACTTTGAAAAGAGTGTGGGGCTCCCCATAGGGCACCTAAATTAGGGCCAGTCCCATTGCATTGCTTTGGCCCACTGTGCGCCACGCTGTGGATAACCTGGCCAGTTACTTAGCTGCCCCGATGGAAGCCTGACCCTTCTAAACTTAGTGAGTGTTGCTTGTTATTCAAACAAGGGGAGCGGGAGTACACTCGCTTTCCCAGGCATGTCTCTTTGACTGTGTGAGTGTTGCTACGACAATTTACACCCGCTGCAGATCTGTCTGGGCAGTTTGTCTTCTGGAGCCAGGGGCCAGTTTTGTGACTGCAGAGTTACAGAATACACAGGCACCTAAGCCAGGTGGTTTATCTTCTGCATCCCAACTGGAGAACAACCTTTTAAAACCGGGTGCTAAAGAATAATGAACAAAGTAGACATGCTAACGCACAAAACGTTCTGGTCAGTCAAGTGCCTGGGAAAAATGATTAGTACACAAGCAGAGTTAACTTTTCTTTGTGAAACTGTTTGCAAATCACTTCTTGTGATTCAACTAGCTCTCATGGTTGTATCCCTTTGACACAGACCTCGTGCAGAATAGGGTCTGGGGAACAACGGTAAACTACTGCTCTTCCACCAAAGTTCTCTCTCCAATTGTTACTTATCTTCTACATATATCTAGGTGTCGTAGGGCAGGTCTATACGATCCACCGGATTGGCGGGTAGTGATTGATCTATCGGGGGTCGATTTATCGCGTCTGGTCTAGACACAATAAATCGATTCCCGAGCGCTCTCCCATCGACTCCAGTACTCCACCGCTGCAAGAGGCACAGGCAGAGTCGACGGGAGAGCGGCAGCAGTCGATTCAGTGCCATGGTTAGGTCGACTTAAGCTACACTATTCTTGTAGCTGAAGTCGAGTATCTTAAGTCAACCCCCAACAGTGTAGACCACGGCTTAGATATTTATCTGGCCTTCATACCATAGTATCTGAGCACCTCCCAGCCTGTAACATATTTATCCTCACACAGTCCCCATGAAGTAAGAAAGTGCTATTATCCTTATTGCATGAATGGGGAAACTGACACACAGAGCGACTAAATGACATGCTCAAAGTCACATAGGAAGTCTGGCAGATCAGGGAATGGAATCTGGGTCTCCCAAATCCCATGCAATCAACCTAACTACTGGACTATCCTTCTTGTGCTAATGTAGGGGAAGCAGTGTGTTCTTGAGGACAGCACACTGGACTGGGACTCAGGAGAACTGGGGTCTATTTCCATCTCTTCTACTGGGCTGCTGGGTGACCACGGGCAGGTCATTTCACTTTTCTATGCCTCGGTTTCCATCAGCAAACTGGATAATAATACTGACCTCCCTTTGTAAAGCACTTTGATGAAAAACACTATAGAAGAGTTAGATATGAGTATTCATACTTGCTGTTTGCTTTTAAAGCACTGTATGTGCTAGGCACTTTCCAGACATCCCAAAGGGTTGGTCTCTTTCCCATGGAGCTCCAGGTTTGAGAGACAAGCTAGTAGACAGAAGTATGGGCAAGGGAAACATTAAATAGCAATTTTCTAGTGTAAGCAAGTAGATTTGGTGCATGCAGCCCATGAGAGAGGGTCTATAAGTAAGACTTCAATATGAACTGGCATTGTGAATGAGCTCTGGTAGATCATACTGGTAAGACTTAATATGCCAGTTAGCTGAATGCTAGATCTTTCCCTTTCCTGGAATGCTACAAATACCCATTGGTCTAAAGATCTAGGTGGAACTGGTAATTACCGGTAGTGTTGTAGAAATGCCTGCATGAAGTTTAACTTCTGCAAGGATTTTTTTAGAGGGGTAAATGTTGCATTCCGTAGTCTGGCTGCAGTGTCTTCCCCTTTCCTGGAGCTGGAGACAAAAGGTAATGAGGCTTGAAAAGTAAATTTCCCTCAATGCTGCAGTGCAAATATCTAGCATATGTGGCTGGAAAACCCCATTCTTATTCCTTCCAAACTAGTTGGAGGAGCAAGAGAGCAGGAAGCCAGTCCAGGTCTCCTGCCCCTTCATGCAGCATCTCTGCCTCTAGGCCTCAGGCTTTGAATGAAATTAAGATAAAAATGTTACGAGTAGGGCTGTCGATTAATCGCAGTTAACTCGCGATTAACTGAAAAAAATGATTCATGATTAATCGCACTGTTAACAGAATACCAACTGAAATGTATTAAATATTTTTGAATGTTTTTCTACATTTTCAAATATATTGATTTCTATTACAACACAGAATACAAAGTGTACAGTGCTCACTTTATATTTTTATTTTTAGTACAAATATTTGCACTGTACAAAAACAAAAAACCCGTATTTTCAAATAAATATTATCCTATTATTGCTCAACAGCGTGACTAATCACAATTCATTTTTTAAATCTTTTTTTTTAAGCCTCAGTTATGAGCTGAGATGAACTTTCTGCAGAAGGTAGGCCAGAAGGACAGAGCTCTTGAGATGATCATTGTAATGTTAGGCAATATATTGTTCTAGCCACTAGACGTCTCTGTGTTGTGTAGAACTCCAGGTAGACCCGGTTTGGTACCTGGTAAAGGGCACAAAATTGGGATTCAGGCTGGATGGAAGCCTGTTTGTCTGATCTGTAGTTTGTAGCTGTTTTCTTTCATGAGTGTGTCAGGTTTAAGAGGGGCTGTGATGGCAGATGCCCGAGCACTACTGACAGACTGGAAAAGAAAATGAAGCCATTTGACCGGCTTCTGCAACAGGAAGATGTCTTCTGGATTTGAAGGTTGGCCTGCAAAGAGTTGCACCCTCTATGCACCATCATCTTTAGGCCCAGGGAAGCATTTCCAAATGAAGCAAGAGTCCTAAGCAGCCAGCGTGTGTCGGAATAAGCTCAGGTTCTCCTAGCCAGTCATATTGGTGCCGTGCAGAAGGAAAAAAAGATTGAAGGATCATGCTGGGTTGCAAACAAACAGGCCTGGGAACAATGTTCCTGCTAACCTGGAGAAGGGAATTCCACCAATCCTTTTCCTCCTTAGAAAACTCAAGCTAATAAGTGAACTCCATTTCCAGTTGCTGTGAAACACACACACACACACACACACACACACACACACGAGACATAGGGTATGTCTTCACTACCCGCCGGATCGGGGGATCGATTTATCGAGTCTCATTTAGATGTGATAAATCGATCTCCAAAGGCACTCCCTGTTGATTCTGGAACTCCAGCTCACCAAAAGGCGCAAGCGGAGTCGATGGGGGAGCCTGCTGCCGCCGTGAGAACGCCAGTTAAGTCGACCTAAGATGCGCCGACTTCAGCTACGTTATTCACAGAGCTGAAGTTGTGTATCTTAGGTCAACCCCCTGCTCCCCGCTAGTACAGACCAAGCCATAGTACTGCTAACCTCCATTCCCGGCAGCCCACAATCAGGTTGGATGTGGAGCCAAAGATTTCGGAGACTGGCTCACTCATGAGAGATGCAGTACTTATGATTATTATGATAGCATCTACGAACCCCAGGCAAGGATCAGGGGCTATATAGCAAAACCCCGAAGAAGGAAACCCCTGCCCCAGAGAGTTCACACTCTACATGTCAGACAAAACATACAGCAGATGAACTAACCCCACAAACGGGATGGGGATGAGTCAGTGGGGCTGAAATAACAAAATGAACATTAGCAGCAAAGCAGAAGTCGCTGCTTGCCAATGGCCTAATGGAGCCCTCCGCTAAGCCCTTCTTCTTCCAGTCCCAGGCAAAGGTACCATCTGAACAGCCATAGCTGCTGGGTTCCAGCCCTTCCACCACTGGTCCCAGCTAGAATCTGGGTGTGAAACTTCCCTGAAAGGTTCTGAAGCTTAAGAGACTCAGCCTGAGTTCAAATCTAGAAATCTTGAGTCAGGGTTCAGTGAGGTTCATTTTCCCCCAGGACCTGTTCAGCCAGCCCTTAGTTCACTGGGTTGAGTTATTTTTAATTCAGTGCTATGAAAATAGATTGTGTACAGCCTGGGACTTCCACATTGTAGCAAAGTGTTTTGCAAAGTGGTGGTCCATACATACAATTCCATCCAGTTAGCAGGAAATCTACCACCTTGGGCAACTCATTGCCGTGTACACTTTCCATACACTGTCCGCCCGCTGTTCCTTCACAAGCGGCAGCATGGCCTACTGGACTGATCCCTGGGCCAGGAGCCAGCCGCTCCTTAGTATTAATCCCATCTCTGCCATCGACTCGCTGTGTGGCTTGGACAAAGTATTCAACGGCTCCGTCTCAGCTTCCTCCTGGCCTGGAAGATGGATAACGATACTTACCTACCTCGTTGAGGTATTGTGAGGATTATTGACTGAGTCTTGTGCTGCGCTTTGAAAACACAGAGGGCGCTAACGTAGTTGTAGTGTAAAATCAAAACATTTGAAACAATCCACAGCAGCACGAGCAGAGCAGATGAGTCTCCCCTCCAGTCTCTGAAGGACGGTGAGGAGCGAACAAAGCAGCGGGAGCCAGAAGGTTATAAAACAGCAAATGCCGTATGCCTGTGCGTGTGTATAGAACAGCAGCATGGCTCCAGCTTGACTTGATTCATGTGGTTTTTTACTTAGATTAGCCAAGCTTTCATGGAAAGAGGCTCATATTTCTGCTCCCGATTCCTAACCCTGGTTTTTATTTTTTTTCCCTGGAAAGAACACTTCCGAATCCTCCTGCGTTAGGTAGCGGATGGATCGGCGTGCCCTGTTTTTCATCCCTTTGCCCCCAAATGGCACTCTACCTCACTTCATTTAAAATCGAGGGCTAGGGGAAGAAGAAAATGACTTTTTTTAAAAAACAAAACCAACCCACCCGTGCAATACATTTCTCCCGCAGGAAAAGCAGGAACACATCTGGAGAGTGTTTTGACAAGGCTGCTCAAGGAATTACCAGAACAGTATCCTTTGCTTCATATTATTATGGGACTACCACATTAAAAGTGACCGGGGGCAGGGAACCCATAAGAACTATTGAAAAAAGAGCTAATTGGAAAAAAAAAAACCAAAAAACCAAATACGAAAAAAGCCCCTCTCTTGGAAGGAAGAATTTCCATTTGGTCAGAATGTGAAACAGCTTTGCTAAAAGTGATACTGCTCAGGAGTCAGTAGTTACAGAACTTGCTATTTATTTAATCCTGCTTTTCCCATTAGGACAATTTGAGCGACGCATGGAAGTATGGTTAGGCTGGGGAGGCGGAGTCCTGTTCGTGCTAAGAAAAGCAAAGCAAAGCGCTTTGCAGTTCCAGAAAGACGTGACCGTCAGACAGAAGAGCAGCCAAGTAAATTGTGAAGATATGGAGATGGGGGAGAGCAGAGATAAGTCACATGGGGAAGAGCCAGTGAACTCAGCAGAACTGGGGCAAAGATCACCATGTTTTGGCCTTTGGGGTATTTTTTTTTGTAACAATGGCTGGGGATTGCAACATTTGAATCTGGATCTGAATCGTTCTAGAGCTTTGCTTTGTTTTGCTTTGGGACCATTTTTAGATTTTCTTTTGAATGGTTTAGGACCTGATCTAAAAAGTGTTGAGGTCAATGGGAGTGTTTCCATTAATGGCCTGTGTCTTTTTGATCTCTAGCTGTACAGCACCAAGCACAAATAATAAATAATCTCTGTGGGTTCTGGATCAGGCCCCTGGTGGGTAGAAAAGCCTAAAATGTTGTCCCTTGAAGATTTTTAATTAAGATAAACAGCTTTACAGAGGGCTCCTTAATGTATATAGGACCAGATTTTCTGACCTCTGTTAATTGTTAGAAATTCCATTGATAACTATGGAAATACCCCAGATTGACATTCTTGCCTAATCCCATGACTCCAGGATCCGAGGCTTTAAGACAAACTATCAAGTCCAGCGAGACTCCTGATAATATAACAAGAGTCGGCAAATCCAAAACTGCTTTCCTTTCTCAAACAAGATCTCCAGCTGTTTGGGAATACTCAGTACCACCCCCTTCTGGGCCAACCGTGATGCTGCAGGCGCTCCCTGCCTTAACCCAAAAGCTGCTGAGGCCTGTTCTGAGCACGATAGCCAGTGCCATTAGTTCAGTATCAGTCTTTAAACAGTTAAATAATGATGTACTCAGAATTTGGTTGTCTGCACCTGTCAGTGAACCACAAACATTAAAGGCAAACACTCAGCTGTAGCACTTGAGGGCAAAGCTTTGGGATTCTGGACAAGCACTGAGGAGCCCGTCCTCCATCCCAGTCTCGCCCCACACTCCTGAGAAGAAGCAGGCAAGCCTTCTTAACTAGCCTGCTGGCTCCTGATTGGTTAATGTCTCTTCCAGGCCCTTCTGGGCCTCTGGAGGACTAAGTCTTGTTGGTAGCCTGGACTAAGTGGGTTTTCCTTGATCAGAGGGGTGGCAAGCTGCCGGCACCTCTAGCAGGGGGCAGAGAAGACCATTTTAACCAAGAGGAGGGTTTTTTATACACTGTATTTTCCCTGCCTGTTGCACATTTCACTGACAGATTTCTTGAGAACCCTGAACCTTCTGTAAGATCCAGGGTGTGGCTAATGGGGCCAAGGGATATAAATAAAACCAGCCCACTCACTATATCATTGGGAAGAGCACGTCTTTGGGATCCCATTGGTTACATATGTAAATGGAGGGGGATGGGGATCAGTGTCCCAGTTTGGTTTCAGTAACGAAAGAGTTTTTAGACGTGTGTATAGGACGAGAGGGAGCAGGGGGGGCAACGCCCTATGCCGCTTGCCATCTGGTGGCCAGACACTAGAGCGGACAGGACCCCTTCATGGGGCTCTCCACCTGGGGGCCAGGCTGGCTGTGTGCGTGTCCTGCACATTTATCACGGCCAAAATTCACGTAGCCATTAGTGTCCCTAGACAGCAGCTCCATACGGCAAGACAAACGAGGGTGTTTCCCCCAGTGGGCCAAGTGCCTAGAAGTGGGGCAGAACAGGCCCGAGCTGGAATTCACACTTGCCATCTCCCATTGCTGAAACCAAGGAACTGGTTCAATAAGAAGCCAGGGAGAAGACAGGTGTGAGGGACATTCAGAAGGGATGCAGAAGGTGGCCTGATGTGTCTAAGCGGGCCTGATTCTGATCCTTCTAGGAAATTTGCAGTTGCCTTAAGTGGGAGCCCAGGGTAGAAAAGCTTCTTCTTTCTCCTGCTACTTCAGGATTTGTCTGAGCTGCAATTAAACCCCTGCAGCCGGCTCACGTCAGGTGTTTCGGGCGGCGGGGCTGTTTAATTGCAGCGTAGAGTCCCAGGCTTGCGCTGGACCCTGGGCTGTAGGACCCTGAGAACCGGGAAGGTCCCAAAGCTCAGACTGCAGCTGTAGTTGGAATGTCTACACCACAATTAAACAACCCCGCTGTCCGAGTCTGCTGAACTCGAGTCAGCTGGCAGGGGCCAGCCGCAGGTTTCTAATTGCAGTGTAGACATCTCCTCAGAGAATATCACATCAGCTCCCTAGAGTTCCTAGGACAATTTCATCACCAGAGCTACTCCACTTAAGTCACAAAGGGTGGATGTGTCTCTCAGTTACACTTAGTCTCACTTGCAATTGCTCCCCTGGTGCATACGTTACACTCCCTTTCGGCAAGTACACAGGGACTAAATACCCTTGATGTGCATTTGCCTTCCCTGCCCTGTTCCGATCTGAAGATCAATTGATGGTTGACTCTCTGTTTAGAAAGGAAAAGTTTGATGGGCCATCGAGGAGGCAAAAATGAAAATGGAATCCAAACACAACGCTGGTAAATAACACTTGTTCCAAAAGCCTTCTCCTTCCTGTTTCTCTCTCTTCTGCACATTTCTTGATGAGCTGCATTTGGCAGAGCAAAAAGCACCTGAAATCCTTTATTGGATTGTTCTGGGGGGATATAAAGCATTTCTGGGAACCAATAGAAAGCAGACTACTCAGAGCCATGGTGACAGCTGCATTCCAAAAGCAGACTAATAGCAGAAAGACAAAGGAATGGTAGAATAATCTGTAATGAAATAAAGATTTTAATAGCAAAACCAATTCTTCAGAGAGTGAATATGATCCAAAGCAAACCATATCCTTATATATGGAGATCTGGGAGGAAAAAAAATCTCTTTTTTTTTGTTCTAAAACCAAATTACTCTGCACGGAGCCATTTCAAATCTGCTGCTAAATTATTAAACTCCTGCACTGGGGAAAAGAGATAAAATAAACATCCAGCATTTCAATCTTTTCATAAACGAAAGATGCTTGGGTGAGTGGAAAAGCAGATTGCCCGTGAATAACCAGGCAATTGAAATAATATCATCAGATGTTTGGTGAGCCTGGGAAGATGTGTGTCCTAAATAAATCAACAGCTTTATTCTGCTTTTTTAAAGGAAGAAAAAAAATATCACTGTACTGGGCTATTCATGCCAAATTTCCCCCCGGCCGGTGTCTATGGCTGGAGGAAATGGATCACACTGTATTTGATGCAGGAGGTGAAGAATTTGAATGTGGCTGAAGGAGTCTAGTGGAAGGGGCAATCAGGAGGAAATAAGCAGTAACTGATATTGGATTATGTCATGCAGCACAATGTATGGGTTCGAATGTGTTTTGTGGCACATGTGAGCATTAACCTCCACTCAAGAAGACAACCTGCCCAGTGCTAGTGTGGTATCATGCATGTAACTCTAAAGGAACCATTCGGACACGGACCCTAATCCCTTTATCTGTGCAAAGCTATACATGGCCAAGTTCTTCCCGCATAGGAGCAGAACTCGGGAAGAGTGGGTAGCTACGTCCCTCGTTAACATGGCTGAGCAGACATACCCCTCCCCCGTTCATGCCCCATCCCTTTTTAGATCCTGGTCACTTGTGGTTAAGGGAGAGGGCACAGGAGAGGCTCCAGAGCAACTTCTGCGCAGTGCATGGCTTAATGCTAACTGCAAATTTTTGTACATGACCATCACTTGTTCTAGCTCCGCAGAACATACTGTGGTACCCCATGCAGGGACCAGCAGCATCAAAGGCTAAATGGATTCCAGGGCAGGCAATTTGCCGTGTTTGTTACTTCTCCTTATGTAGATCTGTGGCTATCCCTGGGCACCCGCTGAGAGATGAGAGCCTGAGCTTGGCTGGGCTGTCCTCGGAATACGGGGCCTGATTTTCAAAGGTACCGAGGGGACTCATATGTCCCCATACAGACTGTCGTTGGAGTTGTGAATGCTCTGCGTTTCTGAAAATCAGACCTTCAAAAATACCACTCCCATGGCAATGGAGGAAAGCTCTCAGTGGCATTTCCTACTCAGAGATCGTCAGGAATCAGTGGAAATCCCAGGACAAAGCATGGGACTCCATTAGCATGAGATTTCCCTCCTGATTTCCAAATCAGATCGGTTAGTGTAAGTCTGGATAAGGATCCGGGCTTTGGGACGCTCCCCAAAGCGAAACAAACCACCTGAGGTTCACTTGTCAATAGCAAAGGATTGATGTTTAGCTTCATTTCTGTCAGTCATTCTATCTACATGGCCTCTATGAGAAAGCCTCAATGCTGTTGTTATAGAAAACAGGGCAAATGTAATTGCTGTCCTCAAAAATAACATGGGTATGAGATTCCCAGCCATTGTGTTAGAGCAGGGGTTCCCAAACTTGGCTGGCAGCTTGTTCAGGGTAAGCCCCCGGTGGGCCACAAGACGCTTTGTTTACCTGAGCTTCCGCAGGTACGGCCACTCGCAGCTCCCATTGGCTGCGGTTGGCTGTTCCCGGCCAATGGGAGCTGCGGAAAGTGGTGCGGGACGGGCCACCGCTTTCTGCAACTCCCATTGGCTGGGAACAGTGAGCCACGGCCACTGGGAGCTGTGAGCAGCCGTACCTGCAGAAGCTCAGGTGAACAAAGAGTCTTGGGGCCCGCTAGAGGCTTTCCCTGAACAAGCCATGAATCAAGTTTGAAAACCCCCATGTTAGAGTAACCTCTAAAGAGCAACCCTCTGTTCTTCAGTCACTCAAATGTATTTGCCCAGTCCCAGCTACTCATTGGGGATGTTTGGTTTAGAATTTGGACCCAGATTCACCAATTTTAAGACAGAGAGGACCACTGTGATCGTTCTAGTCTGACTGCCTGTAAAACACAGGCCAGGGGATGTCCCTGGATTAATTTCTGCTGTGAGAATAGTTCTGGAACATTTCATTGTAAAAGTTCGATTTTCAAACTTCCAGCTTCCTGCAGTTCTGCTTATTTACGTGGTCTGGCTTAAGTCACATGGTACTGCATCTGCTTCCTGATTGGGTGGCTTACAAAAGTAACCAGCGCAGTACAAATGTTGAATAGCGTTACAGTCAAGCAGACAATTTGAAATTTGCTTTCCACAAATAGCCAGGCTTAAAATTCACTTTTCGCCAGTATTACTGCTGACAGAGTTCAACCACTGGAATGTTCAGACAGCAGCATGAAAGAGTCAAAAATATACCATCAAATTGACATTTATTTTTGAGTCTGAACAATACCCTTGGAGATTCCATGCCCCTCCCCCCCTCACACACTATTGCCTCAGATTTTCTTACACTCACAAAAGCAGGGAGAGTCCGCTGTTAAGGGAGCTCTGTACCGATCCTTGTCTGGGGAGGAGAACCGGGGCTGAGATACCTGGGGAGATTTGGTCTGGAATCAATACGGTCAGAAAGTAGAAACATTCAGCATGACGTGAGAAACACACCACATGGTTATTTCATTATAGGGACTCAATAAAGTCCCTTTCTTTCAAGTAGGAGTAAAATAAGGTCGAAAGTGGCCTTTGATATAAGAAGGGTGCTTGAAAATGCCTTGCCAGTTAAAGATGGATGATGGCCAATATTTCTTCAATTTTCTTTGTGCAGTAATTTTACACAGCATGATTGGGAGTTGGAAATTTACTTTCCCTTGCTGCCTGTGTTGGAAAGAGGTATAAACATCCTCTACTTTTACCCTAAGTTGCTCTCTTATAGGAGAAAGCTTCTTGATTTAAATTGCAAAGCGGCATATTGTAAACTTGCCCCTTTGCAGTGACAGGTAAATGGCTCTCAACCATTTACAATACGGCCCGAAAGAGAGAGCCCGCCGATGTGCTACTTACGGTACACTTACTTTGCTGGGCATTGATTCAGGCTGTTGATCAGGATTAGACCAATGATAGCTGCAAATCTCCTAGCAGCATCAGTTATTCTGGCCCCCGCTGCCCCTCCAGAGAACATGTTTAGGGTGAATGAGAACATGGTAGAAATGCTTGAAAAGTAAATAGGGGCTCTCCTAGTTTTAATTGCTATATGTCTGAGCATTACTCTAGGCATATAGGCAGGAAAGCACAGTTCCACCTCCACAAAACATTTAGTGAGAAACAATTCTCGTCCCCAGAACTGGCTCTCCGGCCCTAGAAAGTCCCTAAATTCAAGTGTCCGTACTGTAGTGTAAGTGTATTATACAGAGAAGTGCTGTTACGTGACAGAGATTTTATTCCTTGGCCCTAGTCACCTGATCTGTAAAATCATATGACAGGGCTCAATACTTATTGACCACAGAGGTTATTGTTACACATTGGAAGTAGAATTTTAACATTCAAATACAGTTAAGGTAGTGGCGTGTGGAGTACGTACACTCTATGCCCCTAGCATGGGTATAAACAGTAATCTAGACGATGAGGTACTGCTTAGGGTAGTAAAAACACACCAGAACACCCCATACAGCTCTCTCTATGTCCAATCCATGCCTCCACTCTCTAGACTGCAATTTTTAGCGGCGTCCTGCTGCCTTCCCACTGCCAGAATCTTTCTGTGCTGCAGGAAAAGGCTCCAGCTGTGGGAGGCTCCAAAAATGTTCACTTGCAGTTTTCTCTGGCAATTTTTGTTATTAGTCCCACTGTCATTATTACCCCAGATCGGGAGCATCTTCAGTCTGAGCACCTCAATGCACTTGGTGGGGGAGGTTAGGTAGGATATTAGGAAACACTATTTCACTAGGAGGGTGGTGAAGCACTGGAATGGGTTTCCTAGGGAGGTGGTGGAATCTCCTTCCTTAGAGGTTTTTAAGGCCCGGCTTGACAAAGCCCTGGCTGGGATGATTTAGTTGGGTATTGGTCCTGCTTTGAGCAGAGGGTTGGATGAGACACTTCCTGAGGTCCCTTCCAACCCTGATATCCTATGATTCTATGACAGTGCAAACAGGAATTCTTTGGGGAAGTCCTGTGGCCTGTCACATGCCTGAAGTCAGACTAGATGGATTGAGCATTGGCCTGCAAAACCCAGGGTTGTGAGTTCAATCCTTGAGGGGGCCATTTAGGGATCTGGGGCAGAAATCCGTGGGTGAGATTATGGCCTGCATTGTGCAGGAGGTCAGACTAGATGAGCATAATGGTCCCTTCTGACCTTAAAGTCTATGAGTCTAGGCTTCAGGTCTCTGAATCTACACACACAGATGAATTAGACTCACGCACAACCACCTTTCTTAAGAAAGGATAGGGAGAGAGGTCCTGCAAGGTTCAGGGACTACCTAGAAGATATTATAATTATAGTAATTAATTCCTACTCTCTAGCCTATACCGGAAAACACTGCCACTCTGTCTGGGGGTGGGAGGTGAAGGAGCGGGGTGGAAGGAATAAGACAACTGCTGAACAGGAAAAAACAACTTTCACTTTGCTTGAGAGCCCGCAGCTGTCTACCTAACTGATGCATATTCCATCCATAACAACAGCTGGAGCAGCCAAAAATGGAATACCAACAGAGGGCCTGCTGATTATAAGCTACGCAACTTTGGGAGGTATCTGTTACAACCAGCACCTCACAGATGCCACTTCCGTTCAAAAAATATAAAATGGAAAAAAACCAAACCCCACAGATGGAAAAATTATTCGCCTGACACTGGACATTCTTTTTGTTACACGAACCCTGACATGTGTTGCACTATAAAAGGCGAGAGGGAGAGAGAAAAAGAGACAAACTGGAGGGAAAAATTCCCCCTGGACTTGATTTTCACCTGTTGTCTCAGAGGGCAGTCCCTGGCAGATGCAAGTGTATTTCTGTCATCGGGCTAGTAAGATGGACTCTTAAAATAACAAAAAGAAAAAAACATTTGACATTCTGATGACCAGGCAGCTTTTTATTAGTTTATCTAATAATGAAATAATTCAACACTTGGTTCCTATTCAACTTAGCATATAGGAAACTTGATAAGAGAGGCTTTTGCAAGCAAGATCTGTGTATATAGCACTTCTTAAAAACGGAGCAGACATTGGCTGGGAAGAAGCTACCGTGCGAGTCAATCGGAGGATCATAAAGTTGGAAAAGACATGCCAGAGTGTCGGGTACCATCCTGTAATTATTGTGTCTTGTCGTCCTGCCACTAATGCCCACTTCGTTGAGTGTCATCTCCCGTTTCACACATTTCTCTCCCAGCTATCTCTGTGCTTCTACTTAGAACAACTCTGAAATCTCTCCAGGAAGGAGCTACCTTTCATGTTGGTCAGCCTACATCCACGAAGGAGGTCCAGTGGATGAAGTATCATCAAACTGAGAGCTTCCACTAAAGACGTCAGCGCTCTTCGTAACGATGAAGATACCAGTCTGGTGACAGGTGTCTGTGTGAGCCAGGAAACATGAATAACCCCCCCCCACCACCAATGCTTCACATTCCCAAAGCACTCTACAAACAGCAAGTAGTTACAATACTTAACCATCCTGGTTTTCCTTTGCCGTGGTTTCTGTCAACGTTTCAATGCTTTGTTTCGGGCATATTTTTAAAGCCATCTGTTCAATATAAGCCACCATCTTCCTGAGCCCGAAGAGCCTCTCAGAATTGGGGCGATGGCTCAGCCAGCACATTGGTGTTGCCACATAGGCGTGTGCCAACAGCTCACCAAACTTTGGCTATTTACAAGTGAAAGCAGTCTAAGCAGGGCGTGAGTCCATTTGCCACACTGTAGGGATGGTTCCTGCATTGGCAGAGGGATGGATTACCTGACACTGTCGGTGGTTTCTAACTCTAATTCCTGTGGTCTTATGAAACTCTTCCTATATTTGTCTGGAAGTGAGATGGCCACCAGGACTCAAGTGGTACCCCTACAGCAAGGCAAACCTGTCCCCCTTCCTTCTGTTGTCTCCCTACATATATATTTTCAACTAAATTCTAGGGAATCAAAGCTTTTCCCAAAGGCAACAGTGATCACCTTTGGGGATTCAGTCTTATAGAAACAGGCCCATGTCTGGGCTTTTGGATGACCAGATAGCAAGTGTGAAAAATCAGGGGGGGGGGCTTATAAGCACCTATTTAAGACAAAGCCCCGAGTATCGGGACTGCTGTCCATATAAAATTGGGACATCTGGCCGCTTTACTTGGATCTGGGGCTGGTTCAGAACTTCCCAAACCTTGGTTCTGCCCATCAGCTCCATCTTAATCAACCTCCTCCTTATCCTATTCGCTCCTGGTGGAGCATAAGGCGCCAACTATTCTTCTCCATTCGCTGAAGATTTGGTTGACGTTTCTGTAGCATTCGTTTTTTACATGGTGGGTTGCTAGCCATGCTAGCAAGCTAACCACCATTGATTTATTTTTACAACAGGGACCAGTTCCTCCCGCTCCATCTTAGCCCTGAATATCACTCACTTGATTCCGTTTGCTGCTTCCCTTTTGTGGGGGGAGGGGGTGGTGGTGTGAAAAGGCAGTGACGGAGTAGGTGCAGAGGTAACTTTTGCCAGGAACCTCAGCCTCCCTATTAAAGCGTGCTGGAAACATTTTTTTCGTGGGAGAACCTGCTGGTGACAGGTCCTAAAATAATTCCGGAGGTGAGCGGAGTGAGCGACATTCATAATGAGCATGAGTTGGTGGATCTGGCATCATTTGCAGCAGAGTGCTGAGCTCTCGGGGGAGGCAGTTACGCCCCCACCGGGCCTAATTTAACAGAAAGTTAGGGAGTTCGACTTCAGCCTGAAGCCAGCCAGCTTGCTTTAACTTTCCCCATTCCTCTGATAAAAGATAAACATTAACTCTTGGCAGATTTACGTGGAGATTTAACGTCTGACTATTTGCAAAGCCTTTAGGGAGACATAACTCTGTTGTGAATCACCTCCACTCGAGTCACAAACAAATGTGTACAGCACGGTTGGGCAGGAGACCTGCTGTTTCCTCCACTGCCCGGAGTGACATCATAGGCTTCCACAACAAGCCTGTCAGCAATTTCCCCCAAAATGTCAAGAGTTTTTACATCATACTTTCAATAAATCACTTGCCAAAGAGAGGTTTTATATTGGTTTTAAGGTTAACAAGCTCCCTCCACCCATCAAAAATGTTCATATTTTGATACCTCGGGTAACTTAAAACATAAGAATGGCCATATTGGTCCAGGTCAAAGGTCCATCTAGCCCTGTATCCTGTCTTTCAATCATTAGGCTAGGTCTACAATAAACCTATGTTGACATAGCTATGCGGACATAACCTCCAGTGTTCTCCACCACAAGGACTTTTTATATTGATGTAGGACCACCATGGCAGGACACCTGGGCATTCGTCCATGGCTAGAGCTGGAGCAGTCTGTTAGAACTACTGGGTAACTGAGAGTGGCTACTGGCACTAGGAGCCTATAAACCTCTCTCGATGCCACCTGGCTAGACCTTTGCTTGTGGATTGGAAAGACTCTTAGGATTTAGATGATGCACCAGCTCAGAACAACCATCACACACTACCAGCCTGAACTGTTAGCTATGGTGACAGAGCCTCTTCTGTTGGTGGACCTGCATCTTGTTGGACTAGCTAATGTCATGGGTTGTGCGTGTGTTTTTCACACCCCGGACTGACACAGCTATACTGGTAGAAATTGTAAGCATAAACCAGGCCTTACATAAACGCAGTTAGCTACCAACTAATTTGCTGAGCCCGTTTTCATTAGGGACCTATTGGATGAGTTAGAAACTAACCCTGTTAAAATCCTTTAAAGATATGTTTCTTTTAGGACTGTAACAGTCAGAGATGGAAAAAATCTATTTGAGCCAGAGACCTCCAAAACAGTGTAAAAGACTGATTGATGCTTCTGAAATGAGTAACAGAATGATCAGATTATAAAAAATAGCAATTTTACAGTGACTGTTTATAGAGGATTTTGTGCCTCCCCCCCACCCCCCGAACACTGATTCCAGAACCATTCCATTTTTAGGTTGATTGTTGTTTTTAAATACACTACACTCTCTCTCTCTTTCTCTCTCTCTCTCTCTCTCTCTCTCTCTCTCTCTCTCTCTCTCTCTCTCTCACACACACACACACACACACTGTATCGAGTATCCAAATCAGAACCTGTTTCATTAGAAACAAAATACTTTTGCAAATGGCTGGATTGCTCCTTCATTTCTCACCCAGATTCAGGGCCAGCGTATTAAATAGTATCTCCGCATCCCTGAAAACAATCCAGGGAAGGAACGATATTTGTTTTCCTCCCTCTTGCTAGTGAAATAGGCGATTAATAAATTCTATTGAGTTTGTAGTTGTCAACAATTCAATCCAACGACAACAAAAAAATTGATCACACAAGTGTTGTCAGTATAGTACTATTTGGGTGATAATCAAGATCTTGTGACCTGCAGATTATAGGCCAGATTTCAGGTTTCATTGCAAATCTAGGAAATTGGATGGGTCTTTGTTCCCCTCTAGTGGCTGGTCTACATAAGATTTTTATGAGTTTGCTACACTTCTACCTTAAACCTTTCGCTCAAGGGATAAGGGCTCATGGTTTTAGTTTTGTTGGTCCTGGGTTCAAATGCTCTTGTAACTCCAAGTCAGGTTGTTAAAATTCCGTAAGTTTTCCAGTCCCTTATAGCAGAGGAGGCATTTGCATCTGACTGTTCATCTGGAATTAGCCAATCAGCTACAATTCCTCAAAAAGCTGTTATATGATCAGTCATGGAACTGCGTCTCCTTGCTTAACAGGGTATAAATCAGGAGTCAATGGCACAAAGTCACTTCGGAGAATCATTTAAAATCAATAGAGAGAAATTAGTGTAAATGAGCAACAGGCCCCAGAGGTTAGTAAACAACGCCAGAGCCATGAGCTTGGGAGAATGTGGAATCGCAGAATATAGCTTGAGGAGGACTTCTCAATACAGGAAGTTGACCAGAATAGCTATTGTGCATAAGCTACTTCATAACGGGATACAATGACATTGAATCCAAAATAACGAGTGTCTTCCTGGGGTGCTTTGGAGAGAAAACACAAAAAGAGAAAGATGTGTTAAAAAAAACTAAAAGGGGGTGAGGGAAAAAGAAGAAAATGTCAAAGGACACTTTTAAAATATTTGATTTTCCAGCCTTGTGAGTGTTGCTTTTTGGCAGCATCTCGGGCTAAGCGGAATGCTGTGAGCCTCATTAAAGGATGCAACAAACAGCAAACCCATGATGGAGGAGAGTCCATCATACTGGTGGATCACTCGCTTCCTGGAACTGTGAGTTATCCTTCATCCTCTCCTTCACCCATCCCAGACACCTGAACAATGTACATGTATGTGTGTGTATATTTTATATATAGATGATGACTACCAAGCTGTTTGCAGCAAGAATGCCACGTGCCAGTTATGTTAATCTCTGTGGCTCAGGAATGAGAATCATCCAGATCTCAAAGGCAGATAGAAGTCCAGAGTTTTGGGAAGAAACCTGGTAGCCAGCATTGGCCATGTCATAATAAGTACTCAATTGGTAGCACTGGTTAGACATGGACTCTGCTTGTTGGCACAATACTTAGCATTGCTCATTAGAGATTACATGCAGGATGATAATCAAAGTCTACAGGACTGAGTTATCCTAACTAGCCACGTGGATAACATTGCTACCTTGGGGTCGTACCTAAACTGGGCAGGGGCAGCCCAGGAATATTGACTTGTTTCCTCAGCTTTGTTCAAGATGTCAGGGAAGTGCCACGTCTTCTAGAGGGAAAGCTAGAGATTTGTATTACGTCACATCCCCCACCTGATTCAATATGTTGGATGGGCCTAAAAACACCATCACCCTGAGCTAAGTGACCACGAGTGAGTGTGACGATTCAGTGAGTGTTATATATGATTCAGTGTGTCAACAAGAGCTTCTCCCTAAAGCCATGCTCAGTTAACGGTTTTAGGTGCCTTTGGTCATCAAGAGATGATTAAAGCATCCTGACACCAGATCCTTAGAACAATTTTTAATAAAAGACTGGTTTGTTTGGACTCCATGCGAAATCCCCAAGATAATTACACACACCCCATTTTTATATCAAAGAGGGAACACAAACCAATGAAATCCATTATCATGACCCCATGTTCTATATAAAAATCATAACTGATAAAGTTAAGTGATGTTTTCCTTCACAACTTCCCCCTTTTTTTGCCGATCTAAATTGCAACTGTGACCTCTAGTGGTACAACCTGTTAAGTTAATTTTTCACAGATTTAAGGTCTGAGGTGAGTGAACATAATACCCAGAGAAAAAGTCTAGCATGTTTTGGCATTGAATGTAATTTAATACCTTCCAAACTCTTTAAAGAGTATATCAGTTTTCCATTCAATACATTGTGGTCCCTATTTCCCCAGTATTCCCCAGATATGAGGATTCAACATCAACTTTACCTTACAAAATAGATAACTGTTATCAAATATTTAGTAGGCATCTTACTAAAGGGGATTTTTGGTTCTGAATGCAAGTGCACCCAAATCTGCTGCCATTATAAATTAAACTGGTCATTTTTTCTAAATATCAGCTTTTCAATAGAACACTGGATGAAATTTTCCTGGAAATGTCCCAGTTAACATGCAACCAGTTTTTCAGCTATCTATACAGCTGGTTCAAAACATTTCAAACTTTATTTTAAAAATATGGGAGAATTTTTCACATTTACTCCTGGGGTTTTTTGTCTTTTTTTATCATCAACTTTAATGATAACCGGTAGGACCTAGGGCTGGAGAAACTAGTTTGTATAACCAATAACCGATCCAAGTCATCAAGTAAAACTCAAAGTAAATGTGTTTTGGAAAACTTTGATAAACTGTATATTTATATATTTTCATTTTCACCTAATCTGGTACTTCTAGAGATTGATTCGGTCACAACTAGATAGAAACTTGTCCAGATTTTTATTGGCACCTCATTTCTCTCGTAACAGAGTAGCTCATCCCTTTAGGCCTGGGGCTGAATGAACTATACCTGGATGAGATCAAGGTGGCTGTCCTATTAAGAGCGGCAGGAGGCTGTAATGAAGGTGGGCCTGGGGTCCTCCAATGGTAATTTAGATCTACTGAGTGTGCACAAAGATGGGTTGTGCGAAACATGCAAAGTTAAAGAAACAGTTGAGCATCTGCTATGGCAACGCAGGGAGAATAATGCAGAAAGAAAGATTCTTTGTGAAGACCTGAGAAGCCGCAAGGTGAAAACATATAGTCTGAAGGGACTGGCGTGAGGACTGTGAAAGTGGCGTAGCAGGAAAAGGGCATTACTGTGTCTTGTTAAGGATACAGGAGGGGGTGAGAGGATCCATACGCTGATTCTATTAAGATTGTGATGGGTGATTGGCATAGGCTGTGCCACAGAACAACAGGAAAAGACAGAAAAGAAAAGGAATCATGGGGGTGTGGGAAAGGCTCGGGGTGAGAGGCTGCTAGGAAAGAGCATCCTCTTGCAGAGTCCTGGGCGTTAAGACTGACAGAGCTTAGGAGTGTCCTGACAAAGCAGGAAAGATGCTCTGGGTGGAGGAAAAGCAACCTTTGTTGTGTGTGGACTTTTAGATGGACTCAAAAATGTTATTTTGAATGTGTGTTAAGTTAATGAAGCACAACCTGAGAAGGGAGGAGAGTGGACAAAAGTGTTTTTTTTTTGGGGGGGGGTTATCAAACAGCCCTAAAGGGGAAACTGAGGCAGGCTGCCTGTAGTATGACCCTAAGCTATGAGGGGGTGCACAGGAAGTGGATGGCCTTCCTAAACTCTCATTTAAGTAATTTCTACCTGAGCTCTTGTTTTGCTGATTCCATTTGATAATTGATGTGATTTGGGGAGTAAGAATCAGTGTTTGCTCTTATTTCTAAAACCTGTCTTCGGTTCTTTTATGGCCCCTTTATCTGAGCACCTCACCACTGTTCCGTATTTCTCCTCACAGCACCCTTGGCAGGGCTATTCTCCCCACTGCCCAGACAGGGAACAGGTTCAGAGCTCACACAAGGAGTCTGTGGCAGAGCAGGGCTCTGACACCAGGTCTTCCAGCTTCCGAACTAGGGCCCTAGCTACAGGACAATTATTGCTGGGCTAGGAGCCATAGTCAGTGAAGGTGCCAATAGAGACAAGCCTTAGAAGTGAGAATTGAGGACTGCTGGGGCCCGTCTGTGTTTGAAAGGGGAACACTTGCCCTCAAAGTTAATCTGTCTAGTAAAAAACAGCCCTCCTCCTTGTCAGAAAACAGAAAAACTCAGCTTCTCAAGAAGCTACTGAAACAAACCAGACCAGATCAGTTAAAGGTAGGGATGGCTATCTGAATAGAACCTCAAAACCTTTTAACCTGAGGGACAGGTAGGCTCATGATGACTGCCTACTGGAGGATGTCTTCTATCTTCCTCTGAAGCATGTGGGACTGGCTGCCAGATACTCAACTAGAAGGAGCTGAGCTGCCGCGTTCCCTATGCTCTTCTGTAAATTCTGTCCAGCACTAAATAAAATATCACCCCAGTTTGATGATGGAAATTGACTGTCCATGACATTCCCCTATCCTCAGTTCTTAAGTCTTATTCAAGCGGACATTCCTCTCTTTCAGTAGCTCTGGTGTGTTGTATGCCTACTTGTGCTAAGGCGCCCGATATATCTATAAAAACAGGCCCAGGCTGGCAGTGTTAACGTGTTCCTGAACGAGGACAGTGACATTTGTGATGATTGCTCTTGCAGGTGCTGATTTCATTATTCTCAGGGGATCTAGTGGCAGGTTTCACAGTCAGTGTTATATACAAACCATATGCTCTGCTCACTACTGGCTTTAAGATAGTCTGCGTGAAAAAGAGTAGGTTGACACATGTGAAGCTGTTACCCTCCCCCTGCGGTCTGGAAGGAGGCATAAAGTTACAGAAATATGAAAGATATAAAGAATAAAATACAATTATATGGATACCGCTGATGGTATAACTTCTGAGCATATAGATTTGTGGTTATGGACTATAAATATGTGAGTTTATTGCATTAACATGATACAATGACATTCTTCGAGTGAGATCATTTATATTATACATGGGCTAGAAGCGCACAGAATGTATTCATGCTAGGCAGCGTGTAGTCCATGTGTGATGGCCAATTGAAATCATGATCACTTCTCATGGGAGTAAATGTTTATTAAGGTGAGTCAGACTTTCACAAACTGAGTCAGATCCTTAGCTGGTGTAAATTGGTGTTGTCAATTGCTCTGGGTGTTCCAAATGGCTCGGGGTGTCCTTTTCTAGTAATCATCTCATCTTTTAGATGCTAGATTCCAGGACAGGAGGACAGGGGATAGATCAACCAACGATTGCCCTGTTCTGGTCATTTCTTTGGAAACACCTGGCATTGGTCCCTGCTAGAAGACAGGATACTCGGTTAGATGGACCATTGGTCTGATCCCATGTGGCCATTCTTATATTCAATTGAGCAATGTTGATTTACCCTAGCTGAGGGTGGAGGTCCATGGAATTAGACTGGTCTACACGGGCTGAGGATCTGATCAGACACTAAAAGATTTCTCTGTACTTTGGTTAGATGTGAAGTCAAATGACCACACCAACCTTTTATGAGAAAAACTAGCAGGGATCCCCCTAAGGCTACCCCAAGTGTGTTGCAAATGTTTTCCAGCCCCAAATCCCAAATTTTTACCCAATATCCTTTTTTTCTTAGTCCCCCAGGAGTTTCTGGGTTTCAGAAGCTTGCATTATCCAGTACGGCCCCTCAAATACATGCACATTGATGAATATTCTTTTGCATTTGGCACGTGTCCTAATGATGTTCTGGCTAAAGCCCCTCTTCCCTCTGCAGACCAGGGTAGTTCCACTGTCAATCATGCTATTGCCCAGATTCCGGGCACTGTCCGACAGGCGTTAATTCCCCACCTTTGTCTTTGTTACAAACTGCTGCCGCAATCAACCTTGCAGACCCGCTGGGTATAAATTACTGGGCTAGAGTGGAAAAGGAGAATGAGAACCTGACACTAAGAGCCCAGCAGGTTATCTGCAGCTTGCAGCAGATGCACAAGTGGGTGATGTGTCTTGTGACTACTGGCTCCTTGTGGGTTGGGACTGCTATCTAGGCTATGTGCCTTCTGCCTCTTCTCAGCTGTTGCTGAGATACATGGGGGATGGGCTGCAGGGATCAGAAGAGACATCCCAATCCAATTAAGGACTTCTGATCTCTTGACAGGCATTGCCGAGTTAACCCTCATGCTCCCCCGGAGAGGTAGACCTTCCGCTCATGGGGAAACCAAGGTGAGAAAAATGCCCGGTTCTACAGCAAGACCCAAATCATGGGACCTCACACCCAACCCAGATAGAGGGCCAAGTGATGTTTATCTCTGTAGGGTACGGAAAAATAAATCCTTCCCCAGAGCACAGAGTGGCCACAGAACCACTGTCAGAAGACTGAAATACAGTAGCCCTGCATTTCCCTCACTGAGAATCCTTTGACTCCAGCCCTTCATTAGACTGCTCCCACTCAGCCCTGAATCACTTCTGTGAAGCACAAAAGCAGTGAGCGTCCCCTTTGTGGACCCCTCCCCAAGGATTGCACCCCTTCAATCCCTCCCTTCCTGCCGGGAAACCAGACCCCCCGCTCCAGCATTTCTTATAACTGGGCTGATGAACGTTCCAATTGCCAAATTGTCCATAATGGTCCACTGGGTTCCATAGACAACTAATTTGCCCCTAAGAGGAAGCTTGAGGTAGCCAGGCTGTTCTCAGTAGCAGGCTCCTGCCTTGCTTCTGCAAGGAAGACACCTAAGTCTGGTCCTGGCCTGAGCTTGAACTAGGCTTAATATTCCTCTCAGGCCTTCCTTCCACCATCTGCTTTATAAGCAGGAAAACTTCTACTCTTGAGCGCCAAAGTCAAGCACTCTGCTCCTGAGATCAGTAAGTCTGGTGCTGCAGGGGGCGCTGGATTGCAGCATGTAGGTTTCCTTTTGTAGATAAACCCTGCAACGTGTCTCCAGATATCCCTGGCACCAGATACCATCAATGCTTGCAACAAAATAATTCCCCTGGCTTTTGGAGCCCAGCGTTCAAGGGGATTCATAGCCTGCTGCACTGTTCATAGAGAGATGTTTCTTCAGTGTGTAGATCACACCTTGAGCAGGTCACCTTATGTAGAGGATTTATAGGACAGTATCCCCACTGACACAGCTAACTTTCCTAGAGGCCTGCTGGGCCGATATTGCTCCATAACTGAAGCGGGGATGGTCAGCATGTCGTGACGTGAGTTCTCTTTGCCTAATGGTTTGGAGCACCTGACTCCTGCAATGCCCTTTGCAAATGGGCACCACTGTCCCTCCAGAATCTGTCTGCTGTCAAATCAAACACACATCAGCCTGGCAAAGGGTAAACAGACCCTGATTCTGCTAAGATTAAATCGCAGCATTTGGGTAAATAATAAATAATAATAATAATAATAATAATAATAATAATAAATATAACAAAATCCAACCGTGCAGTTTTCTTTATTTTCTGGAGCAGGGTTTATTTGAGACTGTTTCCTCTGCCCTGCATTTAACATGGGGGGTAAGAGGGTGTGTGGGGAGTGGGGGGTGGGACTAGTTTTCAGCTGAAATCACTATCAGCAGGAGTGTGAGGCTTAACATGAAACATGAATTTCTTATGGAGAGGCAAAGGATATGACACACTAGCAAACTAGCTGGTCTGAAGCGCAGTTGTTGTGGGGGACAACTGCCCTGATTCGCCTGCACCTGCAGCCCCGTTCTCTAAAGTATTCGTGCAAACAGAGGACTGTAGCCAAAAGCAGAGAGATACCAAAGGAGAACTTCGGCAATGCTGTCTTCCTACTAGCTCCGGTGCAGCCAGATGCATTTGGAAAACCATTGTCAAACACTGTGGCTTTTCCCACAGGCGGACAGTTTTGAAGGATCCAGATCACAAGGTTTATGGGGAAGGCAGATCTTGCTTTATAAGCAGGGAACGATGTCCCGACTCATTAACTCCTTGGGATGCAGAACCTTTCGCCACTAGAGGGCTGCTTCCCATCCAGCACAGGTGAGCCGGGACTGAAAAAAGAGCATCATGCAATGAGTTGGTGGGGGTAGGCCAACCCTAAGCAGATGCTCTGCACACGTGGACAGTCCTTCCTTAAAACTCCCTTCTGCTGTGATGCCTGCAGAAACCTTGACCGTAGGGAAGCCTTGCGGCTGCAGGTTATCATGTTGACCAGCCTTGCCTCCCAGTGTCTCCTTGCCCATCTGGAGTAGCCCCCTGTTGTCTCTTGTCTTTTACTCACATTCTAAGCTCTTTTAGGGACTGTCCTTTCGGTCTCTATTTGTACAGAAATGGGTCTTGGATGACTGTGCCCCACCCCCCCGCACTGCTACCACAATACAAATGAAAACTGCTGCTAATTAGTGGATGTAGATAGTGAATGGCCCAGATTTGACCACTGTGTGGCAGTGGGGGCAGAAAGGTTAAGGACTGAATTGGCTCTCACGCCTAGAGGAGTAAGGTCGAGCCAGTGATAGGAATACTTTTAGTGTAGGAAGCGGGCCTTGCTGCAGCTGGATTGTGGCTGAGTGGAGGACTCCAGAGCGGTCAACCAGGGACTTGTCCTGAGCTTTACACTTAACTTTTTATTTTTTGATCAAGAATGGAGGGGTATATCCCAGTTTCTATAGTAAATGCATCGTTCCCCCCAGTTGTTTTTCAGCCTCCTGTTCCCGCTCCGTCTCCCTAACACCTTCAGTGGCAATGAGAAGGCCCCTGCATTCGGACATCGCGCAGAGTCTGAAAACTGGGCTCTTGCAAATACAATTGCAAATACAATTCAACCTGAAGCTGTTTCTCTGGAAATGCCTGTGCAAGCGGAGTCTGTTGCTCCAGCAGGTGGCGCCTGTGAGTCATCTACTGAAGCTTCCCTCACCTTGTATTTAGCTGTCAAGGAAGGAGGCAAACCTTGAGAAAGTTGCTGCTGCTCCCAGAGTCGCCCCTGTGGAGCAAGGGCTTCCTTCTGGGCCGTATGAGGCCAGGTGTGACAGTGCTTCTGGCCCGGCAGACTCTGCAGGTGGGAGGAGGACCAAGGACCCCATTCCCAGCCGGTCGTCCCGTCAATGGAAAGAAACCCGCTGACTGCCGTGGGCTTTGGATCTGGGAGCGGTAGCAGCATCTGAATGGAGAGAATCTTTAGGAGGGAAAATGGGAAGAAGTATCGCATTTAGCACAGGATCCTCGCAGAGCTGCTGGGGGTGTGGTGCAGACAGAAATACACCCGTCGGGTGGGAAGGAAAGAAAGAAAGAAATCTAAGCGAAGTAGCATCATGAAGAAAGAGGATGTGGATGGGAAGGGTCCCTAGAAGGTCTGATAGCGATTGATTATATTGACCAATATACCACAATTATGACACATTAGAGGATAGACAGATAGCTCGACAATCTCTCTAAAAGATGTGTTTTCAGATGGCGCTGATTGATGGGATCAGACCTATTAAGGCTGCAGGATGGAGGGGTGTGATATGTATGCCCCAAAATCACTGTAATCTCTCAATCAATGCATTGATCATGGGGTTAAGGTTAAGGACTAGCAACTTTACTGAATGTATCCACCGTGGCTGGAGATCTACACAGAATTACACTACACACCTCCCCAGTGGCCTCCTGGCCCAGTCCCCACTAAGGTTTTTCTGGGATGGATTCTGCTGTGTTGTTCTAATGCCAGAGTGAAGAATAGGAATGGGATCATTCCAGCCACTGCCACAATGAGGCCTCACCAGTGCCGAGTAGAGTGGAACAACGACCTCCTGTGTCTTTCTTAGGACACTCCTGTTAATATATCCCAGAATTATATTAGCCTTTTTTGCAATGGCATCATTTGTGGGCTGATGTTCAATTTGTAATCCACCACAACCCCTAGATTTGTTTTCTGCCGTATTGCTGGATATCCAGTTATTTCCCATTTTGCAGCCGTGCTTTAGGTTTTTTTCCCTTCCCAAGTATAGTGCTTTCACTTGTCTTCATTGAATTTCATCTCATTGATTTCAGACCAATTCTACTATTTATTAAGGTTCTTTGAATTCTAATCCTGTCCTCTGGAAGTGCCGGCAACCTCTCCCAGCTTGGTGTCATCTGCAAATTATGAGTATACTTTATGGTGTCATCTCCAGATAAAAGCACTTTGGAAGTAATACCTTCATCATTAAAAATCTATCATCATGGCATTATAGCTCTTACATAGATAGATATTTTGTTCCATTTAAGTAGCAACATTATTTTAGAATTTATTATCCTATATTGGGACTTTTTTCAACTATCACACTGAAAAGCAGCCAGAATTAGAGGTTTCCATCAAGTACAAGTATCAACAACATGAAAACAAATGAATACAAAATTGTTACACTTCTAGTAATGGAGAACTGCAACGGCAATTTGATGACAAACCTTAAAAATCAAAACCATAAAAGAAACTTTAAATGTTATATTTTGTTAAGCTAAGGACAAAAATGACAATTGATGAGGTTCAACAAGGATAAGTGCAGAGTCCTGCACTTAGGATGGAAGAATCCCATACACTGCTACAGACTAGGGACCAAATGGCTAGGCAACAGTTCTGCAGAAAAGGACCTAGGGGTTACAGTGGATGAGAAGCTGGATATGAGTCAACAGTGTGCCCTGCGTGCCAAGAAGACTAATGGCATTTTGGGTTGTATAAGTAGGGCCATTGCCAGCAGATCGAGGGACGTGATTGTTCCCCTCTATTCAGCATTGGTGAGGCCTCATCTGGAGTACTGGTGTCCAGTTTTGGGCCCCACACAACAAGAAGGATGTGAAAAAATTGGAAAGAGTCCAGCGGAGGGCAACAAAATGATTAGGAGTCTGGAGAACATGACTTACAAGGAGAGGCAGAGGGAACTGGGATTGTTTAGTCTGTAGAAGAGAAGAACGAGGGGGGACTTGATAGCTGCTTTCAACTACCTGAAAGGGGGTTCCAAAGAAGATGTGGTATCAGATGACAGAACAAGGAGTAATGGTCTCAAGTTACAGAGGGAGAGGTCTAGGTTGGATATTAGGAAAATCTTTTTCACTAGGAGGGTGGTGAAGCCCTGGAATGGGTTACCTGGGGAGGTGGTGGAATTGCCTTCCTTAGAAGTTTGTAAGGCCTGGCTTGACAAAGTTCTGGCTGGGATGATTTAGTTGGGGATTGGTCCATCTTTGAGCAAGGGGTTGGACTCGATGACCTCCTGAGGTCTCTGCCAACCCTGATATTCTATGATTCTAAGACAATCCTATAAAACTTACATCTGAAGTCAAGATTTGCAGAGGCTTAATGAGATTTTTTACTTTTTAAACTAACACCCAGACTCAATCAGGAGTAAACACGACCGCTATGAGTTTTATCCATCATTTGTGCTCTGCACAGGTACCTCATTTAACTCCCAGCATCTTTACGCTCAGTGAAAGGGCTAGAGCAGTTTAAAAGGGCCCTAAAGTCCCGGCTCCAGCCAGGGGAGAATTCTTTCAGTGCAGGATACTGGCAGCTGGAGGCTGTATTCTAAAGACCAGGTCTAGGGGCCAGGGTTGGATTATGAGGTGCATTGACTCCTCTAAGGGCAGAAGCTCTTCCTTCGGCCTAGGAATGTCTTCACTAAAGCTAGCAGTGCAGCTGTAATGCTGTACGTGAAGACAAGCCCCGAACGCCACTTGCCAGCGACAGGGGAAGGGGCAGATGGGGAGCACAGCAGGCTCCACCTAATTCCTACCTACTTGCTTGTGCTGGGGTGATGCAAAATTCAGACCCCAGCCCAAGATCCAGCTAAATGCAGACACTTATTTAGCCTCCTGATCCACACACATCCTCCTTTAATACTTTGCTTGGTTCGGTCAAACAAGGGCACAGCCAAGCCCAGCGTGACTATTCTTTGTAGTAATCATTGCAGTGAGATACAATGTCCGGCTTCTAGTAATCATCCCATCTTTTATCTCTGCTCCCAGGGTACCATCCTCTGTTGCTTTGCCTCATTTCCCACCCTCTGGGCCCTGTTTCCTGCCTTAGCCACTGTCCCCTCTCTCTAATTCTCTCTAGGCAATTTCCTCCTCCCCAGGCCATCCTGGATTTCAAGTCATCCCAAAGACTGAATCATGCAGCAATTCTCTCCCAGGAGGCTGAGACGGATCGTTTGATTTCAAACGATTGACTGACGCGGGTTGAATTTCGTCCGGCTGTATTACCCACTCCAGAACAGCAGGCCGGGGGAGGGGGTCTGCCAACCTCGCCATCCCATTCTTAACGAACTAACGATTGAGTGAGAAGTAAATATTCTCTCTGCAGAGCAATCGTCAAGAGGGGGGGACCGGGGCGTGTGACTCAAGCTGGCTGTGGATATACGAAGGTTGCTGTGGCAAATCAGGCTGTTTCGGACTTAGTCGCTTTTTATATCCACTTTGCCAGGGTGTAAATACCACAGTGTGCAGGGCAATGAGGAATTGGCAATGAGGGCCTAGAATTCTCGACAGGGTTTTTACATTAAAACGCCCCCTGACTCCTTTACAAGATTGCCCAAAGAGGAGACGTTTGGCTGGATTCTCAGTGGGGTTCTGACTGTTACTTTCAGTCTCCGTTCTTCCAGAAACACGAGCTAGGAGCTGCTTTCCCTTGTTTTGCCTCTGGTGCTAGAAGCACATAAGCATTTTGCAACTCTCTGCTGCTTTTCGTCCAAGGTTTCAAAGCCCATTTTGAACCTCAACGGCACAACCTGCCCGTGGGGTAGGGAAACCCGCTTAACGCCCATTTCAAAGATGGTGCCAGTAAGGCAGAGATCACGCAAACGAGGGTGGCCACAGAGTGAGTCGGTGACAGTGCTTGGGAACTGAACTTATGAATCCATGCTCCTCTGGACCAGATATTGGGTCATTGCTATGGAGAGAGAACTGCAGCCAATCTTTTATCTCTACCCATCTCTGCAGCACAAAGTGTTCAAGGGTTGAATGAGCTTTTGGATAAGAACGACTCCACAGAAGCATTTCTAGGACCCTGTCCTGTAGTGAAGGGAACCTCCCATTTTAAACTACTCAGTTCTGGACTAATGTTACGTATGTGAATAAAAATAGCACCAGCAGGAACACTTAAGAACATAAGAATGGCCGTACTGGGTCAGCTCAAAGGTCCATCCAGCCAGTATCCTGTCTACAGCCAGTGGTCAATGCCAGGTGCTCCGGAGTGAGTGAACTTAACAGGTAATGATCAAGTGATCTCTCTCCTGCCATCCATCACCCCCCTCTGACAAACAGAGGCTAGGAACACCATTCCGTACCCATCCTGGCTAATAGCCATTAATGCACTTAACCTCCATGAATTTATCCCTCTCTCTTTTAAAAGCTGTTCTAGTCCGAGCCGTCACAACCTCCTCAGGCAAGGAGTTCCACAGGTTAACTGTGCACTCCATGAATGTATCCACTTCTCTTTTAAACCCCGTTCTAGTCTTAGCCTTAAAACTCCTCAGGCAAGGAGTTCCACAGGTTAACTATGCACTCCATGAATTTATCCACTTCTCTTTTAAACCCAGTTCTAGTCTTAGCCTTCACAACCTCCTCAGACAAGGAGTTTTAACTTGCTAAGTTCAAAATTATAAGGGCCATCAGTCCTCCTGCTTCGGGGTTATTAGTCTGAGCACCAACAGGGCTCAGGACTCCCACTTAAAAATAATTTGGCATCCAGAAATACCATTGCAGAAGACAGACTGGAAATGGAGTATGGGTGAGGAACTAGGAAGCTTGCCTTTCACAAGCTGTTCTGTAGTATAAAGAGCTTCCATCAAAAAGGTGATCAGCCCAGGGTCTTTCACCAGTGCTCAGTTCAATGAAGAATATTGAAAGGAAAAGCCAGACCCTTTTGTCAGTGTTGCTGTTCCTTAATTAAAGTTACTTATGCAGGGTACATGCTTTGGTAGCTGGCTCCCTGTCATGTCCTTCCTCCTCTCTTCAAGATAATAGTGTTATATAGAGTGCAACCACAATAAAAGGCCAAAAGCTGTAAAACAAAGCTTGCACCGAATGTAATCTCCCTTGGGAATAAAATACATTATGATGCATTCATATTTCTGTGGAGTTTGCCTTCAGAATCTCAAAGCTTCTGTCTAGACAGGCACTGGAAGGGAAGGGGCATTTAAATTGTAAAAGATGTGAAACCGGCAATTATTATCCCTGTGCACATCCTGTTCTGATGTCTAGCACTAGATTTCTAATTAAATAATTGCAAACATCGCTCCCCCTGTTTTAAATATTGCTCTCTTAATAAACTCAGCTCGCAGGGAATTAATTCTGATTTAAGGCTGCTGCAAAGATAATTTTAGTGTCAGCCTTCATTATCACATGGCGTTTTGCTGCAGATGGAAGTGGAGATAAAAGCTTTCTTTTACGTATCTTCTTGTTTTGCTATTCCAGGGTCCTCAGAAAGGTAATTCAAATAGCATATGTAAATTTCAAGGCCAGGCAGCAGGACTGCGTATTTTTATGCACCAAAGCACCAAAGACTGATTATCAGGATTTATTCTGGCACTTGGATTTATTCGCTGGATTCAAGGACAGAAGAGTGGGGCACATGGCTAGAATAAAATCATGGTTAGAGCCCAGACCTTCAATCTCTATGGAGCTTCTTCAGGCTGTTTCTATAGTCTTTTCTGAATGCAATGCGTGTATTCCCAGTAAATATAGTAAAGGGTTTGCTTTTGCAACTCTGCTCTGGGCCAACGTTCCCTTCAAATCCTAGTCATTTTATGGGGATTCCAAGAAGTTTCGAGTTTTGATTGCTGACGAAAATCAGTAGGAAGAACAACTCTCTGATGGCCAAGATTCAGGATAAGATTTGGGTCCAGCAGTAACTTATGTGGATTAGATAACTTATGTGGATTTGTTATATTCAGCTGTTTTCTGTCATCACATGCTTAGATACTTGGCAGGAGGCTGTCTTTTTATTCTATATAATGATGGAAAGGGCTACATAAAAAACCCAGGTATTATTGTTATATGCACAGTGCCTGGCGCAATGGGGCCTCTGTGTGCTACCATAATGGAAATAAATAACAGTTTTCACAATAAAAGAAAGGAAGGATGATCTTGTAGCTACAGCATGGGGCTGGAACATGGATGATCTGGGTCCAATTCCTTTGGCAAGTAATTTAATCTCTCGGTGCCTCTTGTGACAGATCGCCTTCTTGCCCCCCTCCAAACACAGGCAGGAAACTCTTCTTTGGCTCCAAACAGTGCTCTTTATTTCACAGTGCAAGCCCCCCCCCCCCAATACACAGCTCTATAGCTTACAGCTCCAACACACAGCTCCTTCTCTCACTCCACACTACCATACCACCACCACCTTGGGCTTCCTGCCTGGCAGGCTTATATCCCCCTGAGGAGGCTGCCAGGTGTAGCTCATCAAGCCTGAGCCTTCTGCAGCTCAGGTGGCTAATTAGGCTTTCTGCAAGGGAGGTTTGCAGAGGGCTTTTCTCCCTCTTAAAGGGGCGGCAGGCTGGGTCAGGCCCACCCTGCCACACTCTGTACAGTAAGGGGAACACTATTGCTCCAATTCACAGGGGTGCTGTGCAGATAAATTCATTCATGGTGGTGAGCGGGGCCAACCCACAGCATTTTGGCACCCGAGGCGGGGAGCTCAAATGACAGCCCCCAGCCTCCTTTTCCTCCTGCCTGCCTGTTATGTCTCTTGTACCCTCCTTCCTCCAGCCCAGCAGTCTGCCATCTCTGTGCATCTAGAGCAGAGAGAAGACATAGGCACCAGCGGCAGACACAATTTTCTACACTCTTGGTCCTAGTGGCGCCCCCCACAGCCTGGCACCTGAAACGGCCGCTTCAGTTCGCCTCATGGTAAGGCCAGCCCTGTTTGTGAGGTGCACAGACCCTACAGTGGCAAAGCTCACAGTGGTGCTTAGGTAGAAGATCTATAAGACGAAGAATATATTCAAGAATAGCAGCCGTGTGTTAGTCTGTATCCGTAAAGAAAGCGAGGAATACTTGTAGCACCTTAGAGACTAGTTTATTTCATCATAAGCACGAAAGCTTATGCTGAAATAAACTAGTTAGTCTTGAAGGTGCTACAAGTATTCCTCGCTTCCTTAAAGAATATATTGTAGATCCTGAGGTCAGGTCTACGCTACAGACCTGTCTCGGTATAAAAACATAGCTCGGGGTGCCACCCCGGACTGACTTTGTTATGTAAATCTAGCCCCCTAAGTAGACTGCACTATGTTGGTGGGAGATCTTTTCCCATTGACATAAACTACTGACTCTCAGGGAAGCTGATTAACTATACTGATGGGAGAACTCGCTCCAGTCGGCTTAAAGCATCTTTATTGAAGTGCTACAGCAGCGCAGCTAGGCCAATGCAGTGTTTTAAGCCTAGACTTGTCCTGAGAAAAATCTGAGCACAGTCCCTTCACCCTGGTTAGGAGTCACAAGATTTAATTAGCAGGAACTTCTCTTAGGAATGACTTACACTAGATAGCAGTTTTATCACCATTTTACAGGCAGGGTAGGTGAGGCAGAGTGATATTAAGGGACTCAAACTTGAACACAGAACAAGCCTGCCATAAAATTGGGGGCTGAATCTAAGTCTCCTGGATGCAGAATGTAAAAAGATCAGGGGAATCCTGGCACTGTGCTTAATCCACTAGATCAGAGCTTCTCTAAACTATTATTGTCCTTGTTCATATGTTCCTCTTGCCCTTTTTTTCTGATTAAAGAAATTGTCCTGATTTATGCACAAGATGATATAATTGAAACAGCAATGGCACTAGCCAGACTAATAAATAAATAAAATTATTACCCACCCCAACCCTCAAGCTTCAGGGTAACAGCTGATCACCTGTAAGGGTCAGGAAGATAATTCTCCTATAGTATAGTATGGCATATTTAGATGCTGTTGCACTTTCATTGCCACAGTGGGAGAACAGATTACAGAAGGAGCTGATCATAGCTCCGTTCTGAAGTGTGGGGCAATGAGGTATAACAGGATCAGGGGAATCCTTTCAGATGCCATCAGCCAAGGGAATCCCAACGATCAGACCTTCTTTGGTGTTGAGATGCAGCCTCACAAATGAATATTAAACATTTCCCTGTTCAAACCATGAGTCAAGTCACTCGCATAACCTCCTGGCAGTCATTTCACTCACCTGCCCTCATGAAGTGACACAAGGCCTTACTCAGACTGCACTGGAGCTAGTGTGCAGTTCAACTCCGGTTTATTCTCATTTAGCTTCCAGGGCCAGCTTTACTATAGACCCCCACACCCGACAGCATCAGGTCTGGTTAGTAATGACTGTGCAAATCACATTAGAGATGCCAATTCATGGACTTCTTCTGATATGAAATCTCACATCTCTATTCCAAGGGGCACCTTCGTGGATAAGCGTAAGGAGCCTGAGGAGAGAGAAACTCCCAAGCCAAATCATTAATAGCACGAAATTCAACTAAGAGGTCCATACAAGGGGTCCATACAAATCCTGGTCCAGCCAGAATATAGACTTCTCTAAGGACCGGTAGAGCTTAGAGCAAACTCAAGGGCTGCTTTCCCCTCACTTCTGCTGCCAATAGGGACTCTGTTACTCTTTGCATTTTATTTTAAATCATTGGCATTGATTGCAATGCACGGTCAGTAGCAGCAGCCCCAGTTACAACCCAAAAGAAGCCCCGGTTTTAAATGCCCAGCTGAACCTTTTTTATCAGTCCACAAGAACAAATAGCTCTTGCAGACAAATAAACCTGAACTACTCAGACTTCCTACCCAAGTTGAATAGGGACCAGTTGTTAGTATCAGCAAGCACACCATCCCAATCCCCCCAAACAGCTAGGAACCAGCTCTCTGTCTTCTTATAGCCTCACCATGGTGATTGCTTCTAGCAGGTTCCCTCATTGCTGGGTTATCTCAATCATCCTCACCTGGAGGAACTTGGTACAGCAGAAAGGGGAGGAGTTTAACCTTTTTATCACCAAGTGGGAGGGGCGGGTTTCCCCAAGAGCAGCAGCTGAATTAGAGAAAAGAGTGAATTAGAGAATTCTATAGTCAGGTTGAACCAAGGCAGTTTGCATCAATCCTACTATAGTAAGATGGATTTGCTGCCATCAGTGTAGCGGCATTTTCTTAGCTAATTAAGTGCATGGTAGAAGCAATTCTCAGCATACCAATATAGGTACACACCAGGGCTATAACAAGCAAGGGCTACCAGACAGCAATCAGAAGACTGGGAAACAGGTTCTAAGCCCGGCTGGGCCTTACCACCCCTCTGCCTTTGATTGTTGACCTGGGAACTGGTCATTATAACAATAGTACAGACCCACCTTTGGCAAACGCTTTGAGGGTCTCGGCTGAAAGGCAAACACAAAGCATTAGTAACAGAGCTGCATAGAGCAGATGCTGAGTTTTGCATCTGGGTCTGCTGTGGTCAGCAATCAGGAATAACGGAAAATAAATTGTAGTGTGTGACTGTCTATCAGCAATTTGGTGAAATAAAATGTTGCCTTTGAAGCTGATTTCTAACAACAGAGGGTCACCAAAAGTTGGTGCTTACTGACTGAGAGCAATATGTGTTACTGTGGTATTGTAACTATTCTCTATATTCACTGCCCGGCGCAGGGTTTACCAGTGTTCAGTATCCAGCCGGGCAGGAATTCCCTATATTTGGTATCCAATATTGGCTCACACATTCACATCTATTAGCATTTGAATGGCACCCACTCTACATACTGGAGGCTGGATGCACCAGCCCGCAATCTACTTTCAGGTTATTGGGCAGTTTTCTTCCTGTCTATTTTAAGTACTTCTAGTGCCCCCATTCCACCATAGTATGTGAGCAGCTCACAAAGCTTAATGCATTTTTCCTTGCAACACCCCTATCAGGTAGGGCTAGGTACCCACCTACCCCTATAACTTCAGCTTGGTACAGAGGAGAGAATTTGGTCCCTAAGGGTATGTCCACATTGCAATGTAATGCAAAGTTCAAAAGCAGGCTCATACCTAGTCCCTCTGTCTGTCAATACATAAATAGCACTAAGCCAGGGTTCAGACCCAGGATCCCACAGGGGTGGAAGGTCTGAGCCTGAGTTAAGCCAGGACCCAGGGTTCAAGCCCTATTGCTTTGCAGTGTAGATGCAGACCCCCAGAATTCATGCTCTGGAAGTCTGCCAAAAGTATTTTGCAATATATGGGCCGACTTACTTTGTCCTCTGGACAGTAAAGTTTGGTGAACAGTCCAGTTTTCCCACACTGCTCCACAAACAAGGGGCTAGAGCGGCCACCTTTTGGGAGGGTGTAAGGAAATCTGGGATATGGGTAGTTGGACTCAGTCCCACATAATGCTGAAGCCCCAGGTTAGGACCCAGGTTTCAACAATTCCTAGCCTGGGGTTACAAATAGTTCCAGATGCTTAAGCCCTAGGTTAACGAACCCAAAGGCCTGATCGAGTGTCTTTCCCATGACTCGAATGGGCTTTGGTTCAAGCTTGTGGTGACCAAGCAGAAGGGATGTGCAATGCAACCCAAGAAGACCTGCCACATGTTTCTGATGTTATCCCCAAATAAGCTAAATGACTCTTTACCATGGAGACATTAACTTACCTTCTCCTTAACCAAAATATCCACAGGATCCCAAACAAGAGAGAGACAGGAAAGTTGAACTGTTTTCTAGACAAGACGGAAAGTTCAGCAGCTTGTCTGGTCTAATTTGTTTTACAACTCTATGGATTTATTGCGGGGGTGGGGGATAACATTTCAGGGCTGATCACTGTGTTATGTACAGTTCTGGCTCCATGCAAAGGTTACTTTGTTTGCCGAACACGCAGGTTCTGTCTTTCCATGACGGGGGCCTTCAGTCAAAGATTTAAAGCCAACACAATGGATAAATTAGAATGCATGACAAATAGAAGCAAATTAATTAATATATTCATTTGCTTAGGAGGACAAAAGCTGACTCCGTGTTCAAAGTGAGAATTTATCTATAACCTCTGGACAATAGAGATGCTAAATTAATATCCTAAAAGCTCTTACAAAATTGGGCCTCCAACCTACCCACCCAATGGCAAAATCCATGAATTTGTCACAACCCAGTTGTGTAGTTGAGCCAACTGATCAGAGCAGTGGCAGTCAGAGGCCAAGAACAGGACTAAAAATCAGAGATGTGCGTCAGAGTCGAGGATCAGATTTTGGAATAGCCACTCATGCTACCCCGTGCCTCAGTTCTCCATGTAATGGGGGTAATATTTCCATGGCTCAAGGAAAATTGAGGAGATTAAACCCATTAATGGTAGTGATAAGAGTCATAGAAATACCTAGATAGTTCTAGCTACTTTGGGATTAGGGGCAGAGATTGGGACAGTGGGTGGCGTTTGTAGGGTATCACCAAACTTCTCCCCCATTCTAACTGTTGAGTTCCACACAAGGGCTGCAGGTGTTTAAGAGGCACTTTCCTTCTTGCCTTGTAACCCAATCAAGGCCGACACAGATTATGCCAAATTCTCAGCAAGAGGGCCATAAATACTTATTCTAAATCCATTTGGATTATTGCAAACGTCAGCAAAACAGCTGGGGCAGAAAAGGATAAAATAGAATCATACAATCATAGAATATCAGGGTTGGAAGGGACCTCAGAAGATCATCTAGTCCAACCCCCTGCTCAAAGCAGGACCAATCCCATTTTTGCCCCATATCCCTAAATGGCCCTCTTTAGAGGATTTATAGAAGAATTACAGGAGACACACTTGACGATTTTTACAGTCACTAGGGGCTCCGTTTGCATCTTTTGACGGAAACGCGTTACATTGGGGCTGGGAGGTTGTTTGCTTTGCTACTTAGACTGGTTTATCGCAAAACTGAGGCTGCAAAAAGCTGCTGGGCAGACGAAAATCTAATTAATGCATCAGTGACATTGTAAATTTCAGGGCAAATTTCACTGAGATGAAGTCTGAAGCCAGTGTGTTAACATGCGCTGAAACTGGGGCTTAGGGAATGAATGTTATGATCGATGTTCTGTGGAAATGTATAGATTCAGCAGGATCTACTGTACAGGAAAGCTAAGAGAAAGAATATTTGCTATTCTGTTAACATACTAGTTGTCAGCTTTGCAAATAAGAAGGATAAAGCGCAGTGCTACTTTGATTCCCTTTGAATCTCATTTCAGAAAGTCCTTGTCAGTTCTGATATGGGCCAGAAGTTCTCTGCCCATAAATCAGTTCTATGTTTCTAAGATCTGCAGCTGAACCAGCATGGCTGCTTGTAGCCTTGCAGATCTCACATACGTAGAAGAGTCTGGTGGCTATTTGAGCAGGAGTCCCATAGGAAAGCATGCTTGTGGGAAGCTGGTGATTCAATACATGGTGTGTTTCCCTCTGAGTCTATACAGATCCCCAGCATGGATTCAGGGAGGTTCTATTCATCATGCACAAGGGAGCTCTGATCAAAACAGCTCTGCACTGTGGCATGACAACAGAGAAGCACTTCTGCTTAATTAGATGCCACAGCTGAAGGTCCTGTGGTACCTAAACCTTGGTGATAGTTGTCCTCCGCAAGACAGCATGGTGCAAAGCCAACAACCAAGAAGTTCAGTCTGCATGTTAAGGAGTCGTTGATAATATTTTGTAATTAATAAGGATATTTGCATCAAAATAGAGCAGGAATCATCTTCTCCGACTCCTTCACCATTCCCGCAGCCTGCAGCCAGAATGTTCCATTCGGGACAGCCTGACCATTTCCACCTCCACTAACTGTGATCCTGCAAATGAAGAAGATTTTCAGACATTGTAGCTGGACAATATTGCTCATAATTTGTGTCTTTGTGTTGCATGTGAAACTATGATTTCATGTGCAGCACAAAAGGCAGTGGCACTTAGGAATGCTGTTGCCTGATTTGCTTGTGCAGTTGTGATAGGGGCATGCACAAGTTAGATACAAAGTTCCAGGGCTCAACGGACTGACAATTCAGTGGTTTGACTTCCATTGGCTCTTCTGTTAGGTTTGCCCTGAAGTTAGAAGCCCTCTATCAGCATTAGAGGTGCCCCTGCCAGAGCAGGGTTCAGGCATCTCTCTCTCGGTTTTTTGTAATATATATAATCCTGCATCACCACGGTGTCCCGGTTTCCACGTAGGAGGCCCCATAGAGGCGAAGCTGGTGCTAACACCATCTACGTCTTCTGTGGATGAACAAAGGATTTGAGTTTTCAGGACTGTCAAACTTTTGCCAACCTAAAGCTCACTTTAAACTAACCAGAAAAATGAAGCGTTCCTTATTATTCAAAAATAGTCTATTTTATACGTGGCTCCGTGGCTCTGTCCGAACTTTCCCCGAGTTGGTTGACGTTCGGATCTGGGTTTTGCTGGGCCCATTGTGGAAATAGGAAATTCAGATTCAGATTCGACCTTTCCTAACATACTGGAGGTGTTCGGTCCCGGCTTTTGACCCCCATCTCCATGCACTGCATGTAGCGTAAGGTGCTTTACTTTTCTCCCTAGAGAACAGTCTGTAATAGCTGGCCGATGTGCTCCAAACCACTACAGAGCTATGGTTGTTTTGCCCACAGCAATAGCTGCGATTCACTCTTTCCCACCTCTCATATGGCCTCACTGATTTTCCTTGAGAATCAGGGGCATGCACTGAAATTTAAATGTGACCCCTTTTTTGGGGGGTGGGGAGCACCTTCTGTGCCACAACCTCCTCCCACCCCAGGAGGGGCTTGCTCTTCCCTGCCCCCGTAGGATCTCGGTCTCCCCCCCACACACACACCATCACAGCCCCATGTCTGGAGGAGTTCTGTGCCCCTGACGATTACTGTGCTCCTGCTTCCGCCTTCCTCCCCCTTGCTGCGCATGCCCCTGTTGAGAATCCTTCTGTAGGAAGCAATGCAGCTTTTCTAGCAGGAGCCGTGCGTTCGGTACCCCTTTCCATTCACCGGCATCAGGCTGTGCTCCAAATACTTGCTGTGTCATGGGGTTTGCAATCACTGTGTCTGTACTGTACGATCATACCCAGTGGACATTTTTTTTGCTACACAAAAGTTATGGAGCAAACCAGCAAATGCAGAACTCGGGGCCCTCTGTGTCTGAGCTAGAAGAATAAACGCCGATGGAGCCGAGGTTGCGTGTGGCTGGCTGGGATCAGACCATGGATCGTCTCATCAACATCCATCAGGGCTGCCCTAGATAGACGGAGGAGCGGACAATCCACCGCCAGAGGCTGGAGATGGGTGAAGATAAAAGAAGAGCAGGGAGCTGGGATGTTCCCACCTGAAGCTGTATCAGGGGTTCTCAAACTTCATTCCACCATGACCCCCTTCTGACAACTACAATTACTACATGACCCCCGGGGGTGGGGGGATGAGAAGCCTGAGCCCATCCGAGCCCGCCCGAGCCCCACGGCCCAGGATGGGTCAAAGTCAAAGCCTGAGATTTGTCGCCCATGCAGGGGGGCCAAAACTTAAGCCCAAGGGTGTCAACTCCAGGGAGGAGGCCTGTAACCTAAGCCCCATCACCTAGGGCTGACGCCCTCAGATTTTGGCCCCAGGTAGTAGGGCTGAGGCTTCAGCTTTGGCCCTGGGCCCCAGCAAGTCTAAGCCAGCCCTGGCGACCCCACTAAAACGGGGTCCTGACCCACAGTTTGAAATCCGCTGCTGTGGATTGTCTCTTTAAGGGACTCGGTGCCTAACATCTCTTATTCGAGGAGAAGAAAGTTGCTCAGGACACAACAGAGAGAAGAACAAAGCAGTGGCAGGTAAAATAGGAACTGTCGTGAATTTTGTCCCAGACAACACCCAAACTTGCTGCGGTTAAAAGTTCAGCCATTTCCCTAGTAGTCCCTTGCACTGCCAGCACCCACTTAGGATGGGACGCTGCAATTCCAAAGTACGTCAGGGAAGTCTGCTCTTGCAGCATTTCCATTCCTGCCACAGCTGGGAATCCTGGGATTTCATGAGAAAGCCTCCTGAGAGATTTTTCAACGTAGGAAGTCCCCAGTCTCCAGGGCTGTCTAGTGACTAAACAGCTGTAACCACCAATAGACACATGTTGGATGTTGAGTGAATGAGTCCCCGAGTACATTCTAAATCATCCTTGAACCTGGCAACACTTTCCTGTAGGAAATGCTTTTCCTCAATATTATTTCAGCAGGTTGCGTTTTTCTACCTGGTGCTTCTTCCCCCTTCAGGCTATTGACAAAGATAACAGCAAAGCACACTAACACTTGTACTGCTGGAGGATCACGGGTGTTGCTTTACTGTCTTGGTAGCCTTAGTTCCTGTCTTGTGATTTTCCAGACACACAAGTTTAGAGCCTGCAATTCGAGTTTCTGTAGAATTAATTTACTGAGCGGGGACTTAAGGAAAAGGGAGAAGGCAAAGGTGGATGCTGTGTTGGCCTCCGGCATTGTGTTAATGAGGATCTTCTCCAGCGTGATGTCTGTCAACCGGAGATATAATTTTAGTCTCCTCTGGGGATATGGCTCAATACATATTATTCCATCTTGAAGATTTCACTGATTAAATACTGGTAGGGAGTACCTGGCAAATTGTATTTTCTGCAACAAGCCCAGGTAGCCTAGTTTGGTTCAAGGAAGATCCAAATCTCTCCCAGTCAGGCCACAGCTGGTGGATAAAAGGAGGTAAGAGCAGGTGGAACCCCATTCTTTCTCCTGATGTCCCCTCTATGATGTGCTTGTCCCTTTAACGGATACAGCTGAACTGGAGGGCCTCTAACTTGGCAGTTTCACAAAGGATGTTCCTTTTTCCCTACAATGGCTATTGCCACGAAGTGGCTCAGAAGTGCACTGTGAGGTTTGTGCTGAAATAGCATCACGCCCTATCGTACGCAATGGAGTTATAGCCATGTTGATCCTGGGATAGTAGAGAGTCGAGGTGGGTGAACCCCAGCTTTTATTGGACCAACTTCTGTTGGTGAGAGAGAAGCTTTCAAGCTACACAGGGCTCTTCTTTCCGGCAGAGAAAGGTACTCAGAGAGTCCCCGCTAAATACAAGATCAAGCAGGACCATTGAAGGGGAAGGTCCCATTACCGAGCGGTCCCTTAGAATGTGTGCTAACGGCTTACGCTAAACTCTCTGCTTCATCTTGTATTTAGCAGAGACGCCCTAAGCACCTTGCCCAGGTTGAGCTGTAGCTGAAAAGCTTCTCTCTCTCTCACCAACAAAAGTTGGTGCAATAAATGATATCACCTCACCCACCTTGTCTCTATATTAGCACATGGCATTGTCACCTTGTTTCCACCCAATATCTCCACGTCGTGCTGTTCGGTGTTTGCACTATGCCTCGTACGATGGCAACCTGGTCCACCATGGGCGCTTCTAGGCACTAGAGCAGGAGTTCTCAAACTTCATTGCACTCATGAGGCTTCAGTGCAACATAGAAGCCAAGAGGGGAAATGAAAGAGCAAAGGAGAGGAACAGGAGTAAAGAAAACCGGGAAAATAATACACCATAAATTCAAGATCCACTCTGTTATTTCTCTTGTGTGTTTTGTATGGATGATCAGATTGTGACAAACTCAATTATATGCTCCCTTCTGCTCTCAAACCACCTCTCGCCTGCTAATCTAAAGTGGCATCTCAGAAAAGCAAGATCAGCTGCTGCACTCAGAGATGAAGTGTTTGTACTGAAATGCTAATCCAATGCATTGGAGGTGTTCTGCAATACACTGTTAAATAATGTGGAGGAAAGGGGCAAATCCGTGGGAGAGAAAGGGAGAGGAAATGGAAAAGAAAGAGAAGATGGTGAGGGATAAAACAGGACAAAGAGAAGGAGAAGAATGGAGCAGAGGGTGGGGTCATGACATATGAGGGACCCTGTGAAATGTGCCAATAATAACCCTAAATTTCACTCCAGGCTATTCATTCAAGGTGGTAGTGCAATTCCTGTGGAAAGAACCGGGCCTTCCCCAAATCCATCCTATTATTTTGTTACCTCCTTTGTTGCATCATTAGCTGAATGTAGGACCTGACCCAGTACCCGTTGAGATCAGCAGCAAAGCTCCCATTGGCTTCGACAGGAGCAGGGTTGGCCCATAAGGGTATGTCTACACTGCAGTCGGGAGATGGGACTGTGCATGTGCAGACATACTGGAGCAAGCTCTGATCTAGCTAGACCGAACCTAGCTCAAGTGAGAATTGCAGCAAAACCGCTGGCAGCAAAGGCGGTGGATGTTGGAGCATGGACCCAAGATCCTACGGTTTAGATCACGCAGCCGTCCCTGCTGCCCTGGCTTCACACTGATGTCTACATGTGCTGCAATCACATCTCCTGACGGCAGTGTAGACATCCCCTCTTGGGCCCAGAGAACCATATCGTCTTATCTGCCCTATCAAGTCCTGAACACACTTCTGGTGCTGCAAAATGCGGATAATTAATACATGGCTCAAGGGTTAATATTTTAATTAATACATTTAATTATAGACACTTTTTGTGGGCATAGAAGACAAAGGGAGGAGTCTGAAGACGGGTTGAACAAAAGAAGGGTAGCAAGGTAAAATGGGGTGCACATTCCATTGAGACACACAAATGTACTTTTAAGTAAGAGTGATTGTTTTAGGAAGGAGGGACCGGCTTGCAATTAAGGCATTCGGGGACTCAAGAGACGTGGGGGTCAATCCACAGTTCTGCCTGGCCCCCCGACTGCCAGCAGAGATTAGGAATAAATTTCCCCACCATTAAGTGTATTATAAAGGGGTTTACTCCTTCTTCTGAAGCACTAGTAATTGGCCTGTGTTCAAGACAGGCCTTCAGACTATTATTTGTCTTGCCATAGCACCTCGGAGCTCCAATAATGGCCCAGGACCCCAATGTGCCAGGCGCTGTACAAACACAGAACAAGAAGAGCTTCCTGCCGCAATTAGATGGGCTGTTGGTCTGCTCAAGTACAAAACTGCCACTGCTCTCAATACAGTTCACGATATAGTCCTAATGTAAATGACTTCTACCTTTCAAATGTTCACACTCTTGAATGGAGCACCATGGCTAGCTGCTCATACTCTCTATCTAATCTCAGGTAACAAAGTCAAGTGAAATAAATTGCAATCGGATCCAGTTGAAACCAAGCCTCCTGCCGCTTTGAATTGTGAATTCTGATGCAGCCTCTAACCTGGCCCTTGATTGTATTACCAGGTTTCACTGAACACCTGCTGCCCTGTTATGACAAGTAGCCCTGGCATATTCCACATGTGGAAAAGAGAGAGGATTAAACAAACACAGCTGTTTTGGAATAGATTAAATGCACACTACAGAGATGTGGGTAACATTGCTCTAAAACAAGATTAATAAAGATTTAGTGGCAAGACTGTGACGATTTCATTCCCATTTACGTCTGTTTTGTTCGAAAGGCACGGTCCCTTTTACCGAAAGGGAGAATTTACAGCACTGGCTTCATTCCAGGCACTGTGACTGGGATTCTTATCTAAGAATACGGAAGTTAGAGGCTCAGATCGATTGAAATTCAACAGGAGCTGGGCATCTAACTCTATTAGACTCCTTTGAAAATCCCTGACGGCGTGGCTAGCATGTCATGCAAGCTTCCCCATGTTGCTCTGCCAATAGATATATCTGAACTGCAGCATCCTCTCAAAAGCACCCACAGGGTTTCAGAGGACAAGTCCCGTTGAGTTTCAATTGGATTTGTGTTCCTAAACCCCTTAGGTGCTCTGGCAAATCTGCCTCTTGGGTTTTATACTGCAAGCCGCACATTATTTGAGTTCCTAAATCTGAGCATTCCAGTTATAACCTGCAACACCGTCCATTATTCCAACCCTGGGCCCTTCCTGTACAGCGACTGGGGGTCACATCCCCAATTAGTGTAAATTGGCTTCAGTGAGATATGCCAATTTTCACCAGCTGGGGAATCTGGCCCACAGAATTGCTCTCTAAGGATGCGGGTGGGCATCGCCATCCATTCGGAACTGGACAAAGAGCCTCTAAATCAGTGGTTCCTCAACCTTATTACACAGGAGGGCCATGTAAACCAAAGTGCAACCTTGTGTGGAACAAACAGATCCCACCTATTTTAATAAGAGTTAAAGTCACCTGTACTGCTGTATATTTTAAGTTCACCTTGTTTCATATGTATTTTGATAGGTTGTTTCTATGTATGGTGTTGTCTATTTACACACTTGGGTAAACTAAAATGATGTAAACCTGGTGACAAAACTCTAATGAATGGGCTATTCATATACTGTGTTGAAGCAGGCTGCGGGCCTTAGAAAAAGGTCAGAAAAGGACAGCAGAGGTGCAAATGGACTCTCATTGAGAGAAACAACAAATCAGTATAGAGCACAAAATACATTACATTACATCACTGCAAAAGAAAGCAAATAGCAAAATGTCTCAGCAGAGTGGTGGCCTGATAATTTGGCCTAGAAATTGACCCTAGGTGTGAGCTCAACTGTAATGGGGATGTGAAAGTTCATAAGATGTCGCAATAACCTATGCTAACACATGTGGATGGGAAAAGGTATGAAAGGGAGACAGAAAAGCTGCATTAGTTCACATGAAAAGACCTACTGATATACCCCAAGGACTGTGCTAAGATCATGTTTGGTGAACAAGAAACGGTGGGTCCAGAAATTCATGAACCAAAATGGCTGTGTCAGATATTAGGCCTAATTGGCCTAATAATAATTGGACAAAATAATGAGGGGATGGGCTATTCTATCCATCACTCGCTGTTTGGGTTCTTGAGCAAAGAGACATTGGCGGGGCGGGGGGAATATGGAAGACAAGATGGAGGCTACTGAAGTGAGCTTCGCCACCATGGCTACCACCACCACCATCATCTCCAGGGACACTGGGCCTTCTTCATCCTAACACCCAGAGATGCCTAGAGCCAGAGAGAGGGAGCCAGATGAAATCACCACCGGCTGAATCCTAAACACCACCTGGGATGAAACATGGTCAGACTGTAACAACAATAGCCCCTGTGCATCTCAACTACCCAGACAAGAGATTTTTCCTTCTATAACCCTTCTCCAGCTAAAGGAAAAGGGAAAAAGGGATGTTGTTCAAATGAAAGTCTGACCTAACACTTTACAGCTTAAATGTTTTATCTGTTTTTGCTTCTTCATCTTTAATAAAAGGTTTAAAGGATGGTTAATGGCATGTTTGCCAGGGTAATAAGCAGGCTGAGGGCCCTGTGTACCAAACCCCGCACCTGAATGTTGGACAGAGATTGGGTTATATTGCCACCCTTTGTCCTATACATTCCATTGCAGCTCACACAAGAGTGGTGAAGACCTGTCTGCTCTTGAACCCTGGTTCAAGCCCTCATCAGAGCATCTGTGTCCCAGTTCATCTGGAATGGTGAACACAATCCATAGAGTCATTTTATAAGGGATTTTTTATTGTATTTTTGTGGTGAGTTAATTAGTCTGTAAAGTGTTTCTGAGGTGAAAAGAATTCTGAGCGGCTAAGTAATATAATTGTTACTAAAGATTTATCTGCTAAGGCCCTGGCTCAGCAAGGTATTTAAACATGTCCCTGATTTTCAGCATGTGCTGAAGTCACTGGATCTATGCACGTGCTTACGTACATTGCTAAATCCCTGTATTAATATGCCTTTTTCCCTTTAACAGATGTAGTCCTGTCATGCACATTCCTTGCAATCCAGTTATTGAAAATGCTCATTGCTTTCTCTTTTGAGCACAATGTAGTTTGCAGGGACACACCGGTTAATTATTTCCTTTGGATTGTTCAACCCTTAGGACTGACACATAGTTTAGTGAATTTGCTCTCAGACGTTCCTAGCATAATAATCCTGCCTGGATCTGATATTCCCTTACAAATCAGAATCCGCTTTCAGACCATTTCCCTAAGACGAAGACTATCTCTCTCTCCTTCCATAGTATCCTTTGCTATGACTCTTTCTATCTTTCATGCCCAGTGGTTAGCGCTCGAGTCAGGTCTACTGTCTAGAACAGCAGCTTGTAGCCAGAAATCACAGCCCAAGGTTGGACCCTGAGACAGAGGCCAGAGCCCAGTCCCAGGAACCTGAGTCAGGAAGCTGAACCAAGGATCAGAACCAGGTTACCTGGAGTGTGCACTTGCCTGCTGGGCAATTTCCTAGCTGAATCTTCTCATAGAGAGATGCTTGCAGACTCTATGTGATTCTACAGCTGATGCGTCCCTACCTGAGTGTGTGCTGCCAGAGGCTGGAGAGCCTGACTCGGCAAAACAGGGAGAAAGAGAGCCCAGGCCAGTGGAGCGGGCGCAATGAAATCCCAGAACACCTAACACAATGGGGTCCCGGGCCATAATCAGGGCTCCTAAGTGCTATAATAATGCAATAAATAAATAATGCGGAGGGTCATAACCATGTTGCCCTTCCTATGTTGCTAAACAAGAGGGACATCATGGCTAGACACTAGCTAGATGGGACAGGGTCCTTGGGGGGAATACCAGTATGAAAAAGGAGATCTTGGTACGGCAGAGATTGATATCCCCTGTGCTAGGCAAATACCCATTTTACCCTCTCGACGATTTTATACCTACTTTCTTAACTGTGATTTAACATCATCTACTTGAGGTCACTGGTTTTTATCTCTGGCATCATCAGTGACAACAAGAAAACAAGCACCAGATGTAAGCCGTATAACATAGATGCTGATTAAATGACTGCAATCTCATTGCTCCTCAGTAGTTAAGTTATCAGTCTCCTCAGGGTATTGTACAAACAGTAACAAACTCCAGACGAAAATGACTTCACCCTGCAAATACATTTAGTGCTGGTATCACAAGTAGTAAAACTACAGCCTCAGGCTATCAAAGTAATTAAAATTCCAGCAAAGAAAAAACATTCATCACACCATGTTTCTGTGTACTAGTGTGTCCATGTTAATGGAAGTCAAAGGAGCCAAAGAGCTGATTTCCAGTAGTTTCGGTGTCTTCATTATCTCAAAAACAGCCCTGAGTTTCTCGTCTGCGTTGAGGCCCCAGAACACTTAAGCATACACTTAAAAAAGTCAGTGGGATGTAAGCCTGTGTTTAAGTCCCATTTACTATTTTAAGCGCATGCTTAAGGACCGGAAAGCACCGGAGGCTGAGGAGCCTAAAGTAGGTTGGGTGCTCCCAATGAATAACTGGGAGATTTGGGCATCTAACTACCTTAGGTGCCTTTGAAAAATCACAAGAACATAAGAATGGCCACACTGGGTCAGACAAATGGTCCAGCTAGTCCAGTCACTTTCTGTCTTCTAGTAGGGGCCGATGACAGATGCTTCAGAGGGAATGAAAAGAACGGGTCAATTTACTGAGCGATCCATCCCCTGTCATTCAGTCCCAGCTTCGGGCAATCAGAGGTTTAGGGGCACCCAGAGCATGGGGTTGCAGCCACGATCATCTTGTCTAATAGCCATTGATAGACCTATTCTCCGTGAACTTGTCTAATTCATTTTTAACCCCGTTACAGTTTGGGACTTCACAACATTCCCAGGCAACGAGTAAAAAAAATCCCAGCCTTCGTCATCTGCTGAACTTTAAGCCGGCGTTTCAGTGAGTCTTAACGAGCAAAGCACCTAAACATATGTCTCACCCTAGACTTGTGCTTGGTTTCATTTGAAGGCAGGGACGAGGGCTTTGCTGAAGTAGAGCCTGTGAGCTCTATCCAGAAGCTCACTGCCACACAACCTAAAGAATAGAGGTGAGGCTGGTCAAGCCTGGGAACCTAAAGATAGACTCCTAACTCAATTTTCCAAAGTGTTGGGCACTTCCAGTCCCCACTACAATCAACAGGAGCTGAGGACACTCAGCACTTTCGAAAACCAGGTCAACGTAGGCCCTGGTTCAGCAAGGCAGTTGAGTATTTGTATAACGTTAAAGATGGCGTCCAATCAAAAGGCCACTGCCCTCATGTAAAGAATCAGAGAGGTAGCCGTGTTAGTCTGGAATAGCAGAGGTAACAAAGTCCTGTGGCACCTTAAAGACTAACTATAAAGTTTTGAAGCATAAGCTTTCATGGGCTAATACCCACTTCGTGCTTGCATCCGATGAAGTGGGTATTAGCCCACGAAAGCTTATGCTTCAAAACTTTATAGTTAGTCTTTAAGGTGCCACAGGACTTTGTTACCTCTGCCCTCATGTAAGTGACTCCACTGAAGTCAAAGGACTGCTCTGTGTCTAACTAACTTAATTGAATTTCCTTGCTTCCTTCAAGGGAAATCTTGTACTGCAAGCTGTGTTTAAAGAAGTCCCTGCTGGAATTTTTTCACTAAGGACACCATACTTCTAATCCTCAGCCTAGAAAACAATCCAGAAATTGAAGCTCTTCAAAAACTGGTCACATTAGAGAGAGAAAAGATTGTACAGCAGTTAAGTGATTAATTTAATGCAAACATCCATTATCTAATGCTCTAAATGGCCAGATTAGTGCACAAGAATGATTTTACTAATGAACAAGACACTGAAAGTATTGATTTTAAGAAAAATAAGCTATTGTCTTAATGACAATTGCTTTTTTAATAAATGTTATGTTCTTGGGACACTGTAAAACAGGATAGGAGATTTTTATTAGCCTTGATGTTGCTATAGTGTAGACTAGATTTAGCTGGGCATTAAAACATTTGAGGTTTCCAGGTATAAATGTGGTTTAAAGTAAGCACTTGCACTTCCACAGTATCCTTCATCCTTTAACTTACCTAAACTGATTCCTTTATATATCTTTATATAGTTAGTTCAGTAAATGTTGAAATGCAGCCACTGCTGGGGTGTAATGAAGCGCAGTTTAACAGAAGGGAGACAAGGGTTTTTTGAACCTGGCTGGTTCTCAGAGCACCATCCAAAAGGACAGAATCTCAAGCAGTCCAGCAGTCCCTAGCACCAGGCTGGGGCAATGGATCAGCACCTTCTCAGAGCAGAGTGCCCCGCTACAGAGTCACCCAGACCTGGGAGGTCCAACCAAATATTAATCTGAGTTAACCCTGATTATCTGGAGGGATCTCATGGTATCCGAGAAGCCCACCAAGAGGACTAGGGATGGGACTTCTTAGCTTTGCTCTAGCCTGTGACACCTCTGACCCCCTGTTAGCTACATAATAACACATTTTTATTAACAGAATTCCCTATGGGAGTCTAACACTTAATGAAAACAGAATTTAAATTAGAAAAATAATATAGTTCAATAAGGTTTAAGCTTGGCAAACGAAACCCCCTGGGTACCCATCTCTCTACCAGGATTAAATGCAACTTCCCACCTACATGAAATGTAATAATTATTTATGCATTGATGTAACTAAGAAAAACATATACCTATACTTGGCTGCCACCTTCTTCACTACCCTTCATGTTTTGGATGACCCTTTAGGTTCCGGTCAGGCACAACACATAAACATGTGCTTAAGGGCTTTGCTAGACCAGGTTCCTAGGTCTTCAGGGTAGGGATCGAGTATAACTCCATGTCTAGTACAACTTCTCCCCAACCCTGACTGGACCTTTGGGCAATATGCAATAGGAACATTAAGTATTAATATAATACAAGTTGGAACATGGGGTTAATGTGTGTGGCTATGATTGCGAGAAAGGATAGATCTGAGGCCCAGCTCCTGGAAAGTAGACACCTAAATACCTTTGAGGAGCCAACGGGAGTTAAGTACCTTTAAGGAGCTGCCTCTGAGCTTTTAACAAAGTCCTGTGGCACCTTAAAGACTAACTATAAAGTTTTGAAGCATAAGCTTTCGTGGGCTAATACCCACTTCGTCGGATGCAAGCAGTGGAAGTCTGCTTCCACTGCTTGCATCCGACGAAGTGGGTATTAGCCCACGAAAGCTTATGCTTCAAAACTTTATAGTTAGTTTTTAAGGTGCCACAGGACTTTGTTAACTCTGCTATTCCAGACTAACACGGCTACCTCTCTGATTCTGAGCTTTTAGTTATGCTGGATGGAGAGAGGTGAGAAGCACTGAAGTTCTTATCAACCCTGATCCTGGACTCACAGAAGGAAATAAAGACATTCCCATCACCTTCTAGATCTGAAAGCCCTGAGCTGTTAATGAAACAGCCATTTGATCAGTGGACTTCAACTCAGCCAGGGAAGTCAATTGAATGGTGCAGATTCACAGAAGCTGAGGACTCCATTCATGCAGCTGTCAACAGATTCATCGTCACTTCTCCCAGTTGCTGGTTGTCCCTTCTTGCTTCCTTTCCCTCTTATTCATATTTCCCAACCAATAAATGCTAATAGCACAGCAGGCCTGATTCTTCATTTCCCTGTACTGTGTGCAGCCATTTACAAAATCAGTGCAAAGGGCCCGGGGGAAGAGAGGTAACCTGCTAACAAAGCAGAATGGTGATGTTTCACACTCACGTTGCTTCGGTGTTGATATTTCATGAGGAGCTGGGCAACACAGAACCAGGGCCAAAGAGTGGACTGTTACTGGACACGGCAGCTGGTTTGAAGGTCTGACTCTGAAAAAATCTGCTTGAGACGGCAGAGTTCTCACAACCACATTCGGCACCATGGACAGAGCATCAGCACCAGGCACCAGGAAGGTTAGCGGCTGAAACTCCCTGTGCAGTCAAGTTGGCCAAACAATGCTCAAGGATAGATGACTCCACTTTTGTTGTTGTTACCTTTGATGATGCATATTAATCATTTTGTGACTTGGCCAGCTGGACAGATAGCTGAATAATGGTAATCAGGTGAATTAGAGCTAGAGCACTTAAATAGGATGCAGAAAACCGGGGTCCTACACCTAGGTCTAGCCACTGACCTTCTGATTGACTTTGGGCAAGTCACTTTGCCTCTACGTGCCTCAGTTTCCCTCTCTGTAAATGAAGATCACGATACCGACCCATTTTGTGAAGTGCTTTGAGATCTATTGTTGAGAAATACTCTATAAAAGCTAGTAATTATTGTTAGTGACTGTCAGGAAACCCACTGGAGTTTAGGCTTTGGGCTCATGAAAGGCAGCTCAAATCATATTTTGTGGTCATGGAGAAAGGTTAATATAATCATAGAATTCAGAGATAGAAAAGAGCGGATCTATTCCTTTCGAATGCAGGAAGTAGGTAGTAAGTTATTATTAATTATTATTATTACTAGTCACAATTTCCCCCTTCAATTAAATAAATTAGAGTGATTACAGCTAAATCGATCCCCACTGCTGCAGAAGCCCAGGAGGCACTGCAACCAGTTCAGTTTTGCTGTTCAAAGAGGACCTGGGGTTGCCAGAGTCTCCACAGAGGCGTGTCATGGAGTTTTGGGGCAGCTCATTGTGCCCCCACCTACACTCGGTGAGAATGAATTAGATGATTAAGGAAGGAGCAGTAACAGGGCTTCAAGTGGTGCATAAGCCTTGTACTCCCATGAGTGCAGGGGAGGATTGGATGACCTCTAGAGGTCCCTTCCAGTCCTATGATTCTATGATTCTACTAGCCTTCTGCACTAAGCTCCCTGGTGGTACTGTAGTTAAGTCTATCATCCAATAGACAGGATGAGATTGTGCTATTTGTAATGGAGGCGGAAGTGTCAGAAATAAAGCACATTTATGGCTTGAGGGTACATGTTTAGTGGGTAAAGCGGCTTGTTTTACAATTCTAATTCTGACTCACATTCAACCTCTTGTCAGTGAAATGTATCTTTTTTTCTTCTGCGATCCACTTGACTGATTTCAGGGTTAAAAAACATCCATGCAAAATTAAGTATAAACAGGTCATCCTATTGTCAGCACCTGAAAGAACGCAATTAGAAGACTTCCATGCTCTTCATTTTCTCTTCTAACCAGACACACTTACGCACAAAAATGTAGTGACATTTAACTATAGTGTTGAATAGGATTTTAATACTCAGACCTTCCATGAACATTTGCTTTCGTGATTTTTAACTTGATCAACATGACCTTACTTCACAACACATAAATACACCCTGACTGTTAGGTTCCACATAGAGTGAAATGGAAGAACTCCAACTTTCATGTACGTCTAAGGCTAGATTGAGCCTGAAGAGGAAGGAGAAGTAAGAACCTCTCTCAGCCCTACAGAGGCTACTCAGTATTGGGTCCAAGCACATGGGAATATATGGGTGAAGAGTGGGGGACGAAAAATGGGCAGAGGCTTAGCTCCATCCCTCTACTTGTTGGCCAAAGGGGAAGATTCAAACTACTACCCCTACTTCCCCAGGAGCAAGGCTGAAGCAGGGAAAGGATTTTCACTTAGAGGAGGCTCCTCATGGAAGAATGCCGCTTATGCACCGTCCCTTGTTTAGGAGAAGCTGGGCCAAAAGTCATATGCTAACACTTAACTAGTTTTCCTATTTAGAGAGGTAGTGACACATGGCCTAGCAGCAGAAATCAATTGCCAATGCAATTCCTTTTGCATCCTCTTCTGTAGAGTGATGAAGCTGACCAACAAAGTTGGGGAGGTGTGCACTCTGGCTTGGCTTCATTTCTAGTCCTAATGTCATTATTTCTTTTGAATCCATGTGGAACACCATCTTTGAGTCTCACATACTGATTCCTGGGAAGGTTGTAGGTCCAAATCCTCTCCCCTACATCAAGACAAGTCTAATCACCTAGTATTCCAGTCCTGCAGGATTAGGGGGGCGTTGAGGGCATCTGACACGAAACACCCAACACTGGTCGGTCACACTTGCTATTCTACATGGACCATTGGTTGGTTCCAACATGCCTCTTCCTGTGTTCTGATAACTCCCAGCAGCATATTGGCTGAAGCCTCAGTGAACTTTATATAAAGTCTGTCTCAGATAGTTTTAAGCATCACACATACTAAGCCTCTCTCAGAAACACTTTGGTTCCATTGAATTGACTGAAACATGAGGAATGATCCCACAAGCACTTATGTCTAGTTCTCTGAGGTACTTGGATGGCCTCCATTACCTTACTATGTAAGCAGCTCATCATCTTTTTAATGTATTTATCCTCCTAACGCCACTGTGAAGTAGGGACATGCTATTATCCCTATTGTACAGATGAGAAACTGAGGCATAAAGAAGTTAAGTGACTTGCCGAAGGCCACATACGGAGTCTGTGGCAGAGCAGGGCATGGACTCTGGCTCTCCCAAGTCCAGGCTAGTGCCCTAACTGCTGGAACGCTCATCCTTTTATACCAGCAAACTTCCCCAAGTTGCATTACACAAGCGATTCATGTGTAGTTAATACCTTGAACACAATATCTAAAGAGTAAATTCAGCAGGAGGCTTCCAATGCCAATTGTCCCTTCTCTGTCTCACTGAGAGTCCCAAGAGCTTTTCAACTTACTCCAGTCATGAGCAATTTCAAAGTGTTCCAGTATACATTGCATGCACTCTAATAAAACACAAAACAACATACACTTACAGAGAACCAGAACCTATTGTCACTTACACCAGCATAGAACTGGAATATGACCATCATTTTCAATGGACTTAGGGCAAGTGTTGGATATCATGGCATCCTAGGCTACTGCTGTATCTGTCAGTGACAGGGCCAGACCAGTAAGAGCCAGTGAATTATGTAGAGGGGTCTCTGGGTTGGTTCTGCCCTCCTGCAAAATTAGCATCCTAAGCAGCTTGTTCGGTACCAAATATCTAATTCTGACCCTGGACTTGACCATTCCAGTGTAAATTCAGAGTGAGATGAGAATATGACCCACAGTTTTTCCAGTGTTTTTGGAGATACATCTGAGATAATGATAGCAATAAATATTGATGCTTAATAACCCATGTTGAAACACACTCATTAGCCATATCTTAGGGGCGGGGAGACAGCATGGAAGAAATTTTAGGCCAAATAACAAGAGTAATTTCTCAGCAGCGAGGGTAGGCAGAAGCTTCATCATTTGTGACTGGAGTCATTTAGCATTAGAGTCAACAAAGCCCTTGAAACGTGAATATACTCTTGGAAACAGTGTGGTAAAAGTTGAAATTGGATGGACAAAACAACATGAGGTGGATTTTCCTGTCCAGATCATCAAATTGACACTCGCTATACCGATCTCAGTTGAACTGCACTGAGTGACTGACAGAGGGTCAGATCGTTAGCTGTCCACTTTATGATTTTGGGGGTTAACAACACCTCCGAGCCCCAGAACTGGGAAGCCTTTAAGCAACGTCTGCTTGGCAACATGAGCACTGCAAACCCAAGACCATTCAGGGAGAAGTTCAACTTTGGCCAAGCCTTTGTTCAATAAATCTTCTTCAGTCAAACAGCTTCTCAGAACTACTTCCCTGAGTCAGGGCATAGCTTTAGAACATAACATAAGAACATAAGAATGGCCGTATTGGGTCCATCCAGCCCAGTATCCTGTCTACCGACAGTGGCCAATGCCAGGTGAATGAACCTAACAGGCAATGATCAAGTGATCTCTCTCCTGCCATTCATCATCCCCTTCTGACAAACAGAGGCTGGGGACACCATTTCTTTACCCATCCTGGCTAATGAATGACAGCGATCTTGCTTCTATTTTCAGTCTTGGCGAGTGCAAGTTTCCCAGACTATTATTAAATGTGCAGAACCTCTTGGCAATATTTCTGCTAGATGGGGGTCTTATCAATATCACTCAGCCATGAATTTACGGAAGCAGAGGAAGGCGCTGTATGTGTATCTAAGGACATATGAACCAGAAGCCACACAATTTTATATGGCTAATTGCTATTTATTGGCTTTGCTCTATCAATCCCCCATGGGCACTGTGTAGCTTCGCTTAAAACAATGAAGTTGCACTGGAAGACATTTGGGAAACACAGTCTGTCAGCAGAATTAAAACCAAGAAGGTCACCCTGTTCTTTCACAGTAATTGAGCCCTAAAGGCACAGCAACTAATTATAAGGATACTAATACTATGAAAGCACTGCTAAGATTGAGGCTACTTGGTCTAGGGGTAAATTTCTGTGAGAATATTGATTTAGTCATTTTCTAGAGGCTTGAAAGCTCCTTTACAGAGGGGGAATGTAAAGAGCTGAAATCCCAGTCCCTGCAACTACCCATTCCAAAATACTTGGGCCTCCATTTTTCTCTCAAGATTTTTTAAAATTCTGTGTTAGCCACATTTTGTGATTGTAGCCAGGAAGTAGACATGTTCAAATGTCATGATAAATGTGGCCATATTTTGGCCTAATCCAGATGAGAAAATACTAGATATTTGAGGAGAACTTACTATGATGTGATTCCTAGGCCAGTTGTGCAGACTCAAGAGTTTCAGGTAGTTTGAACCTCCCAACTTCTCTGTGACTTATCAAACCCAGCAATGTTGTCAGAATCCAAGGAGCTCAGTCAACGTATGTCGGCCAGAGGAACAAATAGCACGGGGGGCCCTTTGGCAATAATCCTTGGAGCTATCAGCATCATAGTCTTGTCAGTCCCCTCACATTTACTTGAGGTGATGCTCTCAAAAAGAGTTGGGTTCCAAAGTTAGGTTTGTGGCAGGGAGCACTGCAGAACTGGCTTTGGTTAGAGGCTCTAGCAGAAAGGGGGGGGGTGGATTCAAACATTTTACTGCAGGGGCCAGACCCCCAGTTAAGGTGCCTATAGCAAGGCTTCATCTGAAATGGGGGACCCCAAAGAGGCTGAGATGCACAATCAGCTACCGGTGGAGGTGCTGATCGGGGATGGTTTGGAGAACTGGCCAGATGGCACCCTGGATCTTGTTCATGGCTGGTACCAGGCCACTTGGCCCAGCACCGGTGATCCACCCAGCAGAGGAAGCGGAACCTCCAACTTGGGGATTGAGTTACTGGGGACGAGGCTTAAAAGGTCGGAGACCGAGGTTTTGTCCTGAGGTGGATAAACCCAAAACTCAACAGTACTGAGCTAGTGCATGAGACCCAGGAAGCAAAGCTGATCAGTTCAGTTTGACTTTCTGAGCTGAGTGAAAAGCACAAGGAGAAATGAACAAAAACAATAAGGAAACATGAGGCTTGTTACACAATAGCTGCCGCCCCAGCACCCCATCGTGGCCAGGGGTCACTTTGCAGGCACCCTGCCCCGTTAGCCCCCTCTTGTGGGCCCATGGAGCCTTCCACAGCTCTTCTTGGGGTTTGTTTTCAGTATGAACACAAAGTTTCAAAAAAGCAAATGCAAAACCATGGGAGCCTCTCCTCCCTGAGGTATTGTCCCTTCCTGTGGCCTGAGCACCTGAGGAAGATGCAAGGCCTAGCCTGCCTTCTCCCGAAAGAAAAACAAAACTTTCAGCTGGGTCTTCTTACCTACCCCCAGCTCCCTTCTTCAGAGACCCGCACTCCCTGCAGTTTCACTCTGTAGTCCCCCTTCTAGCTCTGCCCCCACTGAACTCTTTCTGATCCTTTGTAACCTTGGTGTGGCCGTGGCCCCTTAACTGGGAACTGCTCTAGCACAGGGGAGCTGAGCCTATATTACTTACAGGTGCTAGCCACCCTGCGACAAGGGCCAAGATCTTTAATAGTGACCAGTGATGCTGGGTGCTTCTGATTGGAGGGGCCTGACATTCAGCAAGTGCTGAGAACCCACCCTCAGAAAACCCGACTCCTCTGAGGTATTCCAAGTTGAGCACCCAACATCAGTTTTATAATCTTGGCGTAGGTGAGAAACCAGCCCAACGCTGAATCATATAAGAAAGAGACTAAAATCACCATGGATGTCTCTAAGGGAAAGAAGACTGGTTCCATGGCATGAGGAGGTGGGATTTGGATGTCTAGTGCTCTTGGGCTCCTTTGAAAATCCAGTCCCTGATGCTTAACTTCACATGCCCACATTTGAACACATTGGCCTCTGTTATTTTTTGCCAATGAGTTTGTTAAATTCCAGCAACCACCTCACAATCTCTCTCCTAAGGATCCAGCCTCAGCTACTCACACGGTGTGAGGGAGCTTCTGAAACCAGGGAAAATGTGCTTGAAAAGACAACTCCTGGTCCCCCCGACACGGTTCTGTGGGGAAAAGCCCAATTACCTTGAAATGTCATCAATATAATGTGACAGAGAAGAGCCGGGAAAGAGCTGCTGTCTGTTTCTCATGATGGGGAAGGGACAGAGGGAAAGGTTCATAGCGGTAAACCCTAGAGTCCATGAGTAAAATTTTCAAAAGCGAAAGGAGCCTAAATTCAGATCCTAAGTATAGTCCAGAGATGCCTCAATCACCCAAATATTTCCCCAGATCAAACTGCAAACTGACCTCAGCTGAAAATCTGGCCTGGGATTTTCGTTCAGTCCAATGACCTCTCACCTGCAGAAATTCAGGGAGAGGAAAAACCTGCCAAGTATTTTCCATTCCTAGTGCGCATTCCGTGCAGCACAAAGTTTGTCAAATGTATAGTATTACACTCTGTACATGTACTGCGCTGGCTGACTGCTAAAAGGAAAACATTTCTCACCATCAAGCAGCTTTTTGGCTGGGAATGTCCAGTCCATCCATTAGAGAGGGCTGCACCACAGTGTAGAGGAAGTTTCCCGCCCGTGTCAAAGCTTTTTAGAACAGTCAGGAACATCTTCCTCCTTTTAAGGTTTCACCATGAGCTTGTGGGGTGCAAAACATTGCAAGAATGCAGTTAGTGCTCACGGAAGATGGCCAAGACAGATGAATGGATCCGCCCCCGATTTATCGTTGATATTAGACCGCAATTGTCACGAATGAATTATGAGACTCAGATAAACCCCGCTGCTTTCTATGCAGGACAAGCTTGACTCAGCACCACAAGCCAGAACAGTTAGCATATGGAAGCAGAAGAGTTCGGAGAGAACAAAGGCAAATAGCTCAAGAGCAGGCCTAGCGAGAGCCTCTGGGGTCATCTAATTCCTACCACCTCCCTGAAGCCAGCACAGAGGTTCATCAGAGGTCTAGATGTCTAGGTCACTAAGTGCCTGTTGGGGTCATTGCAGCTGAAGTAAGTTATGGTGGAGGAGTGTCAAGGGGTGGATAAACCCCACGGTGGAGAGAGAAGGCTGCAGGAACAACTCTCTGGGTCCAGGAAGCCCTGACCCGATAGGCCTACGGGGCATGCTTCAGTGGGAGAAGGGACTTCAAAGGGAGCATCTTCTGCACAACAGGGCGGTGGGTGGAAAGAAGCTGTTGTGCAGAAGATGCTCCCTTTGAATGCAGTTAGTGGAGAGACTAGGCTAGGAGGACAATCCCAGGCAAGGGCTGCAGCTGAGCTTCTCGCTGGTGTGGTGTGGCCCAGGTGTTGTAATAAGAGACTCTCTTGAGGCTGCAGTGGAGTTGGCTGTTGCTTTTGGTGCTCCGCCATCCACTTCAGCAGCTTCCCCGCCTCCACGTTGCCCCCTTGTATATTCCGCCTTGATTTCCCACCGGTTACGTCCTTCAGCAGGACAGGCCGTCATGCCTGCATGCTCCACCAGTGGTGAGCAGAGGTGAGCCCCGCCCCCTGGCAGTCAGAGTCTGTGGCAGCAGCCCACCAAGTGGCATTGGGAACCTGGACCCTCCCACTTCACCAGGTTCTGACGCAAGGACCCCTGTGAACACTGTAAGGACCCCTGTGAACACTGTAAGGACCCCTGTGAACCAGGTTCTGATGCAAGGACCCCTGTGAACACTGTAAGGACCCCTGTGAACACTGTAAGGACCCCTGTGAACCAGGTTCTGATGCAAGGACCCCTGTGAACACTGTAAGGACCCCTGTGAACTGATGGAAGGAACCCTGTGAACACTGTAAGGACCCCTGTGAACTGATGGAAGGAACCCTGTGAACACTGTAAGGACCCCTGTGAACTAGGTTCTGACGCGAGGACCACTGTGAACACTGTAAGGACCCCTGTGAACTAGGTTCTGACGCGAGGACCACTGTGAACACTGTAAGGACCCCTGTGAACACTGTAAGGACCCCTGTGAACCAGGTTCTGATGCAAGGACTCCTGTGAACACTGTAAGGACCCCTGTGAACTGATGGAAGGAACCCTGTGAACTGACGGAAGGACCCCTGTGAACACTGTAAGGACCCCTGTGAACACTGAAAGGACCTCTGTGAACACTGAAAGGACCCCTGTGAACTGATGGAAGGAACCCTGCAAGGACCCCTGTGAACACTGTAAGAACCCCTGTGAACCAGGTTCTGATGCAAGGACCCCTGTGAACTGATGGAAGGAACCCTGTGAACACTGTAAGGACCCCTGTGAACACTGAAAGGACCCCTGTGAACTGATGGAAGGAACCCTGCAAGGACCCCTGTGAACACTGTAAGAACCCCTGTGAACCAGGTTCTGATGCAAGGACCCCTGTGAACTGATGGAAGGAACCCTGTGAACACTGTAAGGACCCCTGTGAACCAGGTTCTGATGCAAGGACCCCTGTGAAGTGATGGAAGGAACACTGTAAGGACCCCTGTGAACACTGAAAGGACCCCTGTGAACTGATGGAAGGACCCCTGTGAACACTGTAAGGACCCCTGTGAACCAGGTTCTGATGCAAGGACCCCTGTGAACACTGTAAGGACCACTGTGAACACTTCAAGGTCCCGCTAATGCTTTCCCATGTGAATTTGCTGGACCAGAGAATCCAACCCTTCTTGTTTTAAATACTTCAAGGGTGGGTTTGTATGTGTGGTTTTGTATGCCCGTTTTATGACGACATCAGACACAAAAGAAGAAAGTCTGAGTTGTGTGTAATGTCAGTATTCCCTGGTCCAGAAAACGGACTTGCTTTTCCTGGTATAGGAAGAACTTCAGAACCACCTCCAATCTGTCTTGTCACAGGGTTTTTCACATCACCTGAAGGCAAGTGGAAGTGTTTGTAAGATGACGGATGGGAGATGCAAACAGCCCAACGAAGCTAGAATGCTTGAAAGATTTTTCCCTGACTCGTCCTTCACTTCTCTCTCTGGAGGCTTGAGATGGGAGGGATGATGATTTTTCATTCTTGCAGGCATTTGCTTGGCTGTTTCCTGCTTTTCTTTCTCTGCAGCTGCTCGTTGGAGATAAGCCACTGGGAGTGTGTCCTCCAAATAAATTAATTAATTAACTAATGCTGGTGAATAAAACCCAAGTGGAATGCAAAACAAAATAATTGTGAGCTAAAAGGCTGCTTCTTGCTTTGGCTCTGTTTGAAATCCCCATGCAAACGTAGCCTTGGCTGGGTTTCACAGGCTTTATTTAAACATGGTTATTAATCCCTACGGCTGGAAGTGTTTTCTCACAGGAAAATCCAGAAGAGGTATCAGTCAAACTGTCTGAAGAGTAGACTATGCAGCTGGCTACACAGTCAAAGAAACAATTTGAACGTAACTATCAAAGTCCTCCAGCGAGCATAGGAATTCCATCTCATTATTATGGATTTGTCTACTCTTTGGAAGGAGAAAATGTGATTTTTTGCTCTACTGGTCTCCAGGAGTAATTGAAAATGGCCTAAGGGATGCTCTAGGTAGGGTACATAGCCTGCTAATGGTCCCAAAAGGCTGAAACAGCAGCTGGGGATTGGTGGGTATAGGGTAGCCCATGTTATTTACCCTTAGGGCCAGCACCACGGTGTGGTGTAGGCATTGCCACCCCAGCTCTGTGTGCTGTTCAGTGATCACTTGACCCCAGATCCACAAAGGCTGATTGACAGATTGAACCATCAATTGAGTTCAGTGGGACTTAAGCGCCTAAAGACATTGGAGGATCTGGGTCTCGGTGCTTAAGGAACTTGCAAGAGATCGGTTTGATTCTGTGTCCGGCTCCAACTGGCTGTGAATAACAAGAGCATCACAGCACCCCCTCCAGGCTCTCTGGGAAACTCAGCCTTGAGGGCACAATCCCAGATGCCATGCTATGCCCTTGGAAGACAGAGTGATCCTCCTGTTTTTTGGCCAGAATCTGCTGGCAGTGTGGCGCAAAGCAGCTGCCCCGCACTCTAGGATCTGGCCCTTAGAGTTTCCTCCCTGCAATTTTGTATTTAAATTCAAATTAATGTGGGGGGCTTCTCTCCTGTTTCCTTCTAACGAGTCCCCCCCCCCCCTTCAGTTGCAAAATGGAGAAAGAAGAAAAGAGAGAAGACGGGGAGGGAGAAATAAAAAAAGTCTTTAGGAGCCTTGAAAATCTGAATGTTTTCAGTAACAAAATTTCACATTTTTTTAAACAATCATTCTCCTTCCAAAAGGAGGATTTTCTGAATGGTTTGCAAATATCATCAGCAGGATTTTCCCTGCCCTGTCTCTTGGACAAAGCAGTATTGTACCAAGAAATGAGGATAAACTGCAGAGTTCCTGAGTCACGGTGTGACCTTGGGCATATCCATTAATCTACACTATGCCTCAGTTTCTCATCTGTAAGGTGGGGATAATACTTTGCTGACTCTTATGAGTATTGTGAGGATAAAAGGCACTAAAGATTGTGACATGCTTGGATGCAACAATACTGAGGGTCATCTCTGGACCTAGATAGAGTACATGGAAAAACTGATAACATGCTGTGTCCTAGCTTTCTGAAGATAAATTAGGAGACAATGACTGAGACCAGGTTAAATGCAAAGTCTAGGGGAAAATATGAAAGTTAATACACTGACTCACGCATCTTCTGCGCCCTAAGTAATAGAAAGTGGTTACTTATAAAAGTGACAGCACATGGTGGTGTTTTAGCACAACTGCATGGCCTCAGATAAAGCTGGCAAAGATTATTGTCATAAAAGCAAAGCTATCTTATGTTTTGGAAGCAAAATGAGTACAGTAACTCCTCATTACCGAAGGGGCTGCAGATTGCATCCACCACTGCGGGGTTCAAAAGAAGCTGTTTGACAAGAACTGTCGTTGCCTTGACTGTAGGAAAATCTTGTTTGGAAATCTGCGTCATCTTGTGCGTGTGTGAAGAGTTGCTGGAGTGACGTCAGTCCCAGGATATTAGAAAGACAAAGTGGGGGAGGTGACATCTTTGACAGAGCTCTGATACTCAATACCTGACAGAAAGAGGTGTAGTTTCAGAGATTTATCCAGGGTTGTAGCCACCTGACTCGGTGGATGTTGCATGGCTTAAAACCCAAGCAATTCCCACAAGCGTATCCGGTAGCATCTGACACACAGTACAAACCCAATCCACAAAAGGAGCAAACCACTGTTCTAAATAGCTTCGAGTGTTCACGGAAGTGTCAGATGGGTAGCACTCTGGCAATGGCTTGTTCATTCTTTGCCAGTGATGCGACAATAGTGACACATGTTCAGAATTAGCTCATGGCTGAAGGATCTCTGTGAATAATCAGAGAGGTAGCCGTGTTAGTCTGGAATAGCAGAGGTAACAAAGAGTCCTGTGGCACCTTAAAGACTAAAGTATTGAAGCATAAGCTTTCGTGGGCTAATACCCACTTGCATCCGATGAAGTGGGTATTAGCCCACAAAAGCTTATGCTTCAATACTTTAGTTAGTCTTGAAGGTGCCACAGGACTCTTTGTTACCTCTCTGTGAATGTTACCTCTCTGTCGCAATTGCTTAGCGGTTTTGGTTCCATGTCATTGGCTTTTCATGTTTGTACGAACTCTCTCCCTTCAAGGCAAAGGGCAATAGGAGTGATGGTTTACATTTATAGAATGGATTTCAGATACAAAGACCAATGCCCCATACAAAAAAGAAAGGGTAACAAAGAGATATATGCAGTGTTATCATTACAGTTAGCTAGTTAGATTATTCATTGCAAATGAGTTACCTAATGACGTGGCTCTCAGTCGGGGGATATGTACCTCTTCCAGGGGGTACTTAACTCATCTAGATCAGTGTTTCTCAATCTGGGATTTGCAGCCCCCAAAGGGGTCATGGAACAGGTTTAGGGGGGATGCAAGTGCAGGGCTGGCATTAGCGGGTGGCGAGCAGGGCAACTGCCTGGGGCCTCAGGCCACAAGGGCCCCCGCAAAGCTAAGTTACATACTTCAGTCCCACGGCCTGGGGCTCAGGCTTCAGACACAGCTCACAAGTGAAAAACAGGCCCAAGGGTTACCCTGAAATGTAAATACAATATTTGTATGTCAATCGGTTTATTTTATAATTGGATGGGAAAAATGAAAAAGTCAGCAATTTTTTTCAGTAATGTTGCTGTGGCACGTATTTTTATGTCTGATTCTGTAAGCAAGTTGTTTTTAAGAGAAGTGAAACTTGGGGTACATAAGACAAATCAGACTTAAGACAAATCCAACTGACATTCCTTATTGGCATATATGTGGCAAAGGCAAATCATTTAGGTGAACAGCTCACAGCTGCTCAATTGTTTGGTTTGATGGTGCACAACAGGTCGCCTGACAGGTGTTGTGTTACAGGTCACATGCTATTGTTTCTGACTCCCGGCTGGGGGCCTGCTCCAAAGCCCACAGAAGCCAATGGGAGTCTTTCCATTGTCTTCAAAGGAGCTTCGATTCAGAGGTTCCAAGGCCAGAAGGAACCACGGTGGTCGTCTAGTCTGATGTGTATAACACAAGCCAGAGACGTTCCCCCCAATAATTCCTAGAGCAGGGCTTTCAGAAAAGCATCTGATCTTGATTTCAAAATGGTCAGTGCTAGAGAACCCACCACAACCCTTGGTAAGCTGTTCCAATGCTTAATTACTTCCAGTATTAAAAATGTAGCCTTATTTCAAGTCTGCATTTGTCTAACGTCTACTTCCAAGCTCTGGATCCAGCTTTGGATCAGGCTCTGGATGAGTGAAGCATTTTAAACATGACAATAACGAAGAGCAGATGATGCATTGTGAATGAAGGCAGGAGGAACATGAGAGCTGGTGGTGAGCTGAGACCACTGCCTGTCATACCGATCAACGATGTCTCATCATTTCCTTGGGCGCCCCCGTCTGTCTGTATCCATCTGTTGTCTCTTGTCTGGTGCACAGATTGGAAGCTCTTAGGGGCAGGGACCATCTCTTTGTTCGGGGTTTGTGCAGCGCCAGGCACGATGGAGTCCTGGGCCAGGACTAGGTGTTACAATAATAATAATGGCTCTGTCTGTCATCTGCACTGGCTAGCATAGGTAGCTGGGTGGCGCCATCCCAGCTAGCTGGCAGGGAGACAGGGAGTAAGCGGCATCCTTTCGCAGGCTGGTGCAGCAGGGATATCAGTGCATACTTCCTTGGAGCTCCTTATGCCTCCTGAAGACTTCAGATTGGCCTGTCCCTTTCCTACCCCCTCTAAAGCATCTGATGGAACCAAGAGAAAAATCTAGCCCTGAGTAAGTAAACCCTCTGGCAGTGCCACCAGCCCATCATGAATACAGTTCTCCATATCTGCCACAACACTGGGAAATAAATATCCTTCACTTCCCCTGCCTGTTGCTTTGCAGCTGGAAGCCTACCATCAGGGAGTCAGCCAGGAAATGGCTTAGCCTTTACAAATTAGGGCATGTCTACACTTGAAACATGACCACGACACAGCTGCTGTGCCACGATAGTGCTTCAGTGTGGTGCTACACCCACTTGAGGGGTTCTCCTCCCTGTGTAGTTAACCCACCTCTCCGAGAGGCGGTACCTTGGTCAATGGAAGAATTCTTCCATTGACCTAAAACTGTCCACTTGGGGCATTAGGTCGGCTTAGGTCTTCATGGGCGTGTTAGGTCGCACATTCTTCACGGGGTGCTGGGTGGATTTTTCACACCCTTGAATGATGTAGCTGGGTCAACTGAACTATTTAGTGTAGACCAGCCCTGAGTCCCTGTGTAGACAGCGCTAGGTCAATGGCAGAACTCTTCAGTCGACCTAGCTACCTCCTCTTGGGGAGGTGGTGTAACAACGGCGATCGGAGAACCCCTCCCGTCACGGCAGTCAGTGTCTTCACTGAAGCGCAACGGTAGCCCCACTGTGCGGCTGTAGCATTTTAAGTGTAGACACAGCCGGAGAGTCAGGACTTCAGGAATCCATTGTTAGCTCTGCCGCTGATTCACCATGGCTATGTCCACACAGGTCAGGCTCAGAGGGCTCATGCGGCCACGCTAAAAGTAGCTGTATAGACAGAGATTTGGAGCTGCGGTTTGTGCGGGAGCTCAGCCTCTGAAGCGCACCCCCATTCTGAGGCCTCACAGCCTGAGTTTCGGCTCCTGCCACAACATCTACATTGTGTTTTTAATGCTGTAGCATGATTCCAACTCCATGAGCTTGAGCAATGAGAGTTGCTGCCAAGGGCTGTTTATAAATACCTTCGCTGCAGCAAAACACCCACAGCTGGCCCAGGTCAGCTAACTGAGGCTGTGGGGCCTATCAAATGGCAGTGTAGACTGGCTACACTGCGACTAAACAGCAGTCCAAGGCCCACAAGACCAAGTCAGCTGAGCCGGACATTTTATTGCAGTGCAGACATACCCCAGGTAGCACTGGTTGGGTCACATTCTTTATGCCTCAGTTTACCAGCCTTTCAGAGAAGCATAACAATCTGCAGTGACTTTAATTAATCCATATTTGTAAAGCCCTTCGAGATGCTTGGAGGAAAAGTTTAAGTGCAAGGCATTACAGATGTTTAAAAAAAATCACGAATTAGAAGGAATAAGAGGTAAAACAACATGTTTAAAAAACCTAAAATGTGTGCTCTTTCCAAAAGAAATGCCAGTAACGACTCAAGAAAATATATTCCACTGATTAGATAATCATTCTAGCTCTGAATAGATCGCCTGCTAATGAGACAGACTCACGCCAGTGTGTGAGCCAATTTGACTGCATGATTTATTAATGTTGCTATAATATTCCAAAAACATCACAAGCATTTACGGTTTGCTTTTAAAATGTCATTTTTTGCATCTGCTTCTCGTTAAATGCAAAGCCATAAAACTCAGCAAGTTTGTCAACCGCCTTCATTTTTAATAAGCAAGGATACAGGGTAAAGTATTTTACATTAGCACATTGCTAACTGTCCATTTGTTAACACCATGGAAAGGAATAAGTGTAGAAAATGCTACTTGTCTTCAGGGGTGGGGCCTCAGGAAGCATTCTGTGAGGGCACGTAAGAGAATAAGACCCAGTTCCTCAGAGGTATTTAGATTCCGAAATCCCAAAATTCCCTTCATGATCTCTTTGTAGACTTGTTGTAGCCATGTTGGTCCCAGGATATTAGAGATGAGGTGGGTAAGGTCATATATTGTATTGGACCATAAGAACATAAGAACGGCCGTACTGGGTCAGACCAAAGGTCCATCTAGCCCAGTATCCTGTCTACTGACAGCCAGTCCCAGGTGCCCTGTAGAGAGTGAACTGAACAGGTAATGATCAAGTGATCTCTCTCCTGCCGTCCATCACCCCCCTCTGAGAAACAGAGGCTAGGGATACCATTCCTTATCCATCTGGCTAATAGCCATTCATGGACTTAACCTCCATGAATTTATCCAGTTCTCTTTTAAACCCTGTATAATCCTAGCCTTCACAACCTCCTCAGGCAAGGAGTTCCACAGGTTGACTGTGCGCTGTGTGAAGAAGAACTTCCATTTGTTTGTTTTAAACCTGCTGCCCATTAATTTCATTTGGTGGCCCCTAGTTCTTATATTATGGGAACAAGTAAATAACTTTTCTTTATTCATTTTCTCCAAACCACTCATGATTTTATAGACCTCGATCATATCCCCCCTTAGTCTCCTCTTTTCCAAGTTGAAACCAACTTCTGTTCTGTTGGTGAAAGAGACCAGCATTTGAGCTCCACACACCTCTTCTTCACGTCTCTTTTTTTTTTTTTTTTTTTTTTGAGGCTCTGGGCGCTCAGGAGTCTATCATAGTTACTAGATAATTGAGACACTCCTTTAGCTCAAGCAGTTGAGCCTCTTTCTCTTGCTCTGTAGGTCTGGAGCTAAAGTCCCCCGGTGAGGTTGGTTATACTTCCTCACCATATCCCCACTCGGCACCGTGCACCTGAGTAAGGGCAATGCAGAATCTCACCCCATCTCAGAAGCATGGCCGTATCGCCGAGCGGGGGAAGAACTAGAGACCAGCTGCTGGCCCGATGAACTATGTTTTTCTAACACATGAGAACCATTATACCAGCCGAAACTTGTCTTTCCTGCCACCTTTGAAAAATGAGACCAGCATTTTCTCAGAGGAACTCGTCCTTAAATATCAAACTGTCGCACCAATGAAACAATCAGTTTCAAAAAAGCCCATGTTCAGATTTCTTACGTCGATCCCCAGGGAGATGCATACAAGCTAGGTGATGCTGGAAACACCTGCTCTAATAGCACTTCAGCTGATCCCCATCCCCTGCTGGAAAGGTTGAAATGATTCTTATTGTTAATTGTTGAGCAAGGACTGGGTTCTTGGCACTGTAAAAAGCAAAGGAGACTCTGACCCCCTTGTGCTACTGCCTTGTGATACAGTCTTTCATTACGTTAACAGAAGTGACGAAGAGTCCTGTGGTACCTTAAAGACTAACTAAAATATTGAAGCATACTTAGTCTTTAAGGTGCCTTAGTCTTTAAGGACTCTTTGTCACTTCTGCAATTCCAGACTAACACGGCTACCTCTCTGATTCATTACGTTAACACTTACTAGTTTCTTCACAAGACCCCTGCCTCATTCCACCCAAATGGTTAAAGTGTGGCAAAGTTACAAGCAACTGAAAACAGGGTCTTATATTGGGGTGCCTGGGGCAACCTTAATAAAAGGTGGCGCTATTAGCCATGCCTATCATAATCTATATTTATAGTGCACTTTACACACTGATATGAAATATCTAGAGGGAAAAGTGGAGCAGCTTTGAAACAGCATGCAGCAATATCAGATGGGCCAAGACACCAGGGTGACTCCTCTTGCTCTTGCAAAAAGGTCCTGGGACTTGTAATTATTACAAGTGGTCGGGGTCTCTGTGACGGTGCTGTTCCTGGTGGGATCCAACTGTGAGTGTCAGATCAGGACAGATTGCTTCCAAAAGGGCATCTACAGCCCAAAGCTGGGGTTTCTTCACACTAAGACACCAAACCAGCTAAACAGAAAAGACTTTGGTCTCACCCCACTGGCTAACCACAAGTCACACAAGCAATTCCCTTAGACACTCCAGATTCCCAGTATCACCACCAGCAGCCACCTGTCCTGGGGATCAACGGTTATGAAAACCAATCCCCCAAATAAAGAAAACGGTTCTCCCCAATTCCAAAGAATCAGGCCCCAGACCCAGGTCAACATACAAATCAGATCTTACCACAAATCACGTTGTAGCCAATCCTTTAGAATCTAAAATCTAAAGGTTTATTATAAAAGGAAAAAGGTATAGGCGAGGGTTAAGAATGGTTAAAAGAAATCAATTACATGCAGTAATGGCACATCTCTTAGCTCAGGCTTGCAGCAAAGGTAGAATAAACTGCAGGTTCAAATCAAAGTCTTTGGATGCATCCCATTTGGGGGATGGGTCAGTACCATTGTCCAGAGTTCCCTGAGTAGCAAAGTTCCATCCAAAGCTGGAAACAAGGCAGGCTGAAGACTGGAGGTGAAAGACAAAATGGGGAATGTTCTTCCAGGCTTTATAGACTTTTTCTTCTGGGCCAAGACCCTCCTCCTTCTTTTGCAGAGTCCGGTTGCAAAATGGAGGCTCACAGTCACAAGGTCCAATCACCAGACTTTCCAGGATTCAGTTTCTGACCAGGCAGTGACATTCCTAGAGCAGCTCGGGTGTGGACAGGCACATACAAAGTCCATTGTGTGGTTGATGTCCCTTAATGGGCCATCAGGCAGCCCCAGCATGTCTGAGCCTTCACAGGAGCCAAGCCTAAGCTTGCATTACAGGCACCTTTAACTTTAGTTACAGAATAGATACACACATATGGAATAGATACATACATAAGACACCTGTTATGACCCCCTTCACATAATATTTCGTGCACCCATTGATCTACACGGTACCAAACTATTTCAGTACCGTGACAGTCTCACTTATAGGTCTCCTTCAAAACCAGCAATGTCTCATAGAACCATGCCAAGGCACTGGTCCGGACTCTGATTCAGCAAAGTACTTAAGTACCTGCTTTCATCCCTCCCTACTCAGCAAAGCGGCTAAGTACATGTTGAAGTGCTTTACTGAATTGGGACCACAGCGATGAGCCAGAGAAAAGAGAGAATCTCCTATTGAATCACTAACATCTTTTCCTTTAGCACCAGGGGTTTCCTACAAATCTCCCATCCAAGTACTGTCCCCAGTCACGTGATGGCAGCTGGTGTGTTAAATAAGCTAGTGATCTCAGTCTAGATCCTAGCAGATGGGTGTCCACATCACATCCAGTCGTAACTGACACCTAATTGGGCTGAATGGCCAAGAATTGAGTGCATTAAAGGGAAAGATCCTCAAGAAGGCAAACAGGGCAGGTCTGTCTGTTCACATATATGGGCTCCAACATCCTATTGTATAAACACCTGCAATGGTATCTGCACCACCTCATGTGAGCACCCCCTTCTGGTCGGGCACATCTACAGTTTTTCAGTTTATGGTGACCCCGTCTCAGTGATCTCTCAGGTGGTTTTTCAGTGACTCAGCCCTCCTGCACATTCTCACACACCTTCTGTATGTGAATCACAATAGATCCCTTCTGGGGTATACAGTCCACCAGGGGCCTCTCTCAGTGCACCTCAGTTGGTGTCTCTCTAACTCTCCCTGGGCTCAGTTCTTATCCTGTCTCAGCAGGTGGCCAGGAGCGCCTTCTGTGCTCCTCCCATCCCCACCTGCTTCCACCACCAAGCTGTCCATGGTTCTGCTGCTCTGCCTGCCAGTATTCTCCAGCTCCAGGCAGCAACTGACTGTTGCTCTGTTCTGCAGCCTCTTTTATATGGCCCTGCTGGGCCCTGATTGGCTGCTCCCTGCAGCCTCCCTCATTGGCTGCTCCCTGAAACCACTCTAAGATGCTTGGAGGACTTCTCTTCTGCTCCTTCCTGGCATGGAGTGTGGCAGAACCCTGAGGCCTCCAACCGAGGGCCTCAGGGCCCAGTTCAACCTGTCAGAGGACCTCACAAATATTAATGGATTTATCCTCTTTAGGAGATGGGGAAGTGCTATTAACACATTTGACACATGGGCAACCGAGGCAAAGACAGATGAATGACTTGCCCGTGTTCAAACTGTGTCCATGTCCAGACTAGGAATTAGATGAGATTTAAAAAACCTCACATCCAGTAGTAACTGACACCTAATTGGGCTGAATGGCCAAGGACTGAGTGGATTAAAGCTCTATAGAGCTTCCTTCTGTGAGCAAAATTGTTTACAGGAAAGAAAAATCTTTACAAGGATGTCTTGTATCCAGCGGAGTGATATGACAGCCACCCAACGTGTTGTGTCTGGCTATCCCTTGTACAGGGAGTTTGACCTCCTAACTTTTCCATTGGAGAGAGCAGAACTTTTTAATCTCTGCTGCTAAATGACGCCTCCTTATTTTTCAAAACGCTTCATTTGATGCCAGTGTCCCTGACAGTTCTGCTAAAAGGCTTCAAGCCTGTAAATATTTGGCGTCGGTGCTTTGGAACTTGCAATTTAATAAAGACACCCTCTTCATTTAATAAAGATTGTGCGGTTAAATGGCTTGCCCGTGTTTACGGGTGCATAATGAGGAGTCTGGCAGGAAACCAAAGAAGGTTGGAGACTGGGAATGCTAAACTGCTGCTCACATCAGTAGATACAAAATGAACAATGAATCACTTCACTCCACTCAACTCCAGCAATTAAAGCACAACAAAAAGTTTCCCCCAGGAGGTCCCGGGGAGGCTGTTGACAGATCCATGAGCAGTCTGCTGACTGTGGATGATATTCCCGCTCTGGGCAGTGAGCCTGCACAAACTATATTAACTATTTAAATCCCTCTATGTCTTATTTGGGGGGCTTATGTGACAGATCTGCCACTGGCTATGTTTTGTTCAGGAATGAATTTTACCCCAGATTAGAATCTCAGTGGCACCCTGAAGCACCTACTTCAGCTTCCTATAAAACAATCTCAAAAGAGTTCAGCATTTCCCAGCAACCCATTCATCATAGCCCTCTCTTCATTGTAGTGCGAACAGGGAAACACCTATGATTCAGGCTTGTCTATACTACAGGTTAGAACGGTATAACTTATGCCACTCAGGCGTGTGAATAACTCCCCATCACCACTGATATAAGTTACATTGACCTAAGCACCAGTGTGAACCGGGCTGTGTTGGCAGGAGAGCTGCTGCCTTTTGCAGAAGTGGTTTACTTACGCAGCTCTGTCTAATCTGCAGGCACTTACTTGGTGTAGAACTACGGTGTAAAGACTTATCCTCGTTATTCTGGAATAATATTTATTTCCCATTCAAGCAGCAAGTCTCTGCTCCTTCCTCTGCTGCTCATCAATTAATTCAACAGGGAAAATAGCTGACACCCATTTCCTGAGCATGTTTCTTTTAAAGCAATCCCAAAACATCCTCTATTTTTCAGCTGTGTTTTGACAGGTCAATTTCGAAAGCACAGAAGGTGCTTCACCCGCAACCTGTTTTCATAGCTCCCTCATAGCACCCAACTTTACCCACCACTACACTTTACATTTTATTGCTAACCAATATAATTATCACCACTGTCAACATCATTCAAGATTTTGCTAGGAGATGCATTGTTAACAGACCATATTATGACACTACCTTGATGTGTGAGCAATGGCAAAATGAATAGAACCACCTCTCAGAATGATGTCTCCTGGGTAAGTATTTACATTTTGTTTAAAAAGCACCAAACTGCAATACGGTAGGCTGATTTTTATCAGCCCAACACCGAACAAAAACACACTAAAAAAACCACCATAGGTTAGAATGATGCCGAATACCATAAATACTGTCGGCAAAAGTGATGAGCCCATTAGAGTAAAAAATCATGGCCATGAACGTGAGATGTCTCTTACTTAAAAATGTGCTTGTTTTACTGTTACCCATCAACACACACAGACACACACAACCCAGCTACATCATCCATCCACCTCCATAAGATCAGATGGTTTTCGAAAAGGTAAGCTCCAGCAATAGGCACTAGATCTAGTGGCACGGGGGTGTGCTGCATTGTCCTCTGGCTTGAAGTGGTTTCCATTAAATTCAGGGTTCACAATTTGGGTCCAGGCCCAGCACCCCCACTATATAAATCGTTCCAGCACCCTTGGCACTAGGAATTATTTTGGGGGCATTCTCCTGCCTGTGTTAGACAGGAGGTCAGAGTAGGTGATCACCACCATCCTTTCTGGGCTTGGAATTTAGGAGACTTGAGCCTTCAAGCTCCTTCCCATGGTCAGATGCCAGCATCCATTCACAGCCCTGTGGATTTCAGTGGGGTCACGGGCACGGGATGGCTTGCCGAGTTGGGCTATTAGACAGTAATTTTTGTGAGGCCGGAATTGTCTTTTTCTCCACTTGTAACAATCAGCTCCTGGTCCCTTACTGGGGTCCTTAGACATTATAAGAATATATATAATAATACAGGGTGGTGCTCAGCATTGGCCTAACTCCGCGCCCATTGGAAGTTTGACCATTCACATCAATGCGTGCAGAATTAGACCAGTACTGAATGCCTCTGAAACCCCCACTTAGGTGCTGGAGATGGGAGTCCAGCAGCTTGAAGTGGATTATATGATATTCAGGATGATACCCAGTTTGGTTCAATGGCTCTCAGCACCCCCACTATGCAAATTGTTCCAGCGCCCCAGAAATCCTACCCCATAACAATAACAACAGGTGTTTGTAAGATCCAACTCTTTATTGAGAATGTGTGTCCTTTCTTTTGGGGAGCCTTTATGAAATCAGTGTGTTTTCAGCAGCTCTCTTTTATTTTTAGAGTAAATTAGCCTATGAGAAAAGTTCACTGGAAATGAATCCTATTTTTATTCCTGTTGATATTCACGACATGGGCAAGTGTGTCACCTTTTATTTGACATGTTTTCAAAGAGAGCAATCAAAACCTCTGCTTCCTTTCTGGTTATCAACCCAACGCTATTGTTATCAGATGATTGCCTCCATTGTCATGGCCAGAGTGGGCCGGGGCCTTAGTTTAATTTAGCGATCCATGATCATAAATATATCAGCAGACTACATTAGAAAGAGAGATGCTGAAAACAGCCCTTTTCTCCTTTATGTTTTGCACTTACGCATCCGCCTCAATGGCAGCTGTCTAATTGAAAAGCCGTGGCAGGGGATTAAGATCATATAAGATATTACGGAGAAGGACATTCCGTGCATGTCGATGAATAACGGAGGGTCCGGAGGGGCTGGGCTAGCTGGGAACAGGGATCACAGCACCGTTCCTCCACATCACACGCAGGCTAATGCGTGTCAACAGTCTCAGCTTCCTCCCGGCACAAGGTCATGTCTGCAGCATGCCGTGGTGTTGTGGAGAGGGCTGTGTGAGCAGTGTGAATGCGTGGGACTGCAGTGGATGGTTGATTTAGGTATTTCAGTGGGCAAGGATGGTGCAGGGCAGGGGTAGACCGCAGACCGTAGGCCAAATCCGGATCCCCAGACATTTTTGAATGGACCATGACATCTTTTTATTTACTTATTATCATTAGGGTGACCAGACAGTAAATGTGAAAAATTGGGATGGGGGGGGGGGGTAATAGGAGCCTATATAAGAAAAATACCCCAAAAATCAGGACCGGCCCTATAAAATTGGGACATCTGGTCAACCTACTTATCACCATTATTGTCGTTGTTTTATTATGATGTTCTCTGGAGCCTATCCTTGATTATACCTTGACCAAGAAATTTGGACCTGGACAAAAAATCATTGACTACCCTGGCCTAAGGGCTACACTGGTGTGGGAGGAGAAGGGTGCAGGGGGGGAAATGGGAGAGAAGACGTATGTGTCTCATTTGTTGCCATGCTGCATTCAAGGAGCCAAATACTTCAGCCACCTAATACCTAGTGCGACCCCAAGGAAGTCAATGGGATGCCAACGGGGGAGCAAATTAGTCGAACATCCGGCCCTCTAGTCCAATATTTTTCAGATTTTATGTTGTAGGGGCCTGATCCACAATCCACTGAAGTCGGTGGAAAGACTCTCAACCAGTCAGTCCTGGTAGGGAGATGGACCCAGAGAGGAGCTAATGGATCCTTTTTCGCCCCAGGTTTTCACAATGGTCGGCTCAGGTACCCAGGAGGGAAAGAGCAAAAGATCCACTCCCAGCTGAAGGTGATTAAGCTGTGACAGATGCCATGGTGATGAACTGGGCCGGTTTGTGTGTGTCTGTCTCTCTCTGTGTGTGTCTCTCTGTCTGTGTGTGTGTGTCTGTGTGTACACACACGAAGGCTCTTCTGAAACAGACCCTGCATCACGAAGGAGAGAGGGGGAATCTATTAAAAAGCCTCCCTTAAAACCCTGCCCAGGGGGCTGCAGGGGCAAAGACCGGAGGCTGTTGCTCTCTCTGCATCCGCAGGGTGGGTGACCCAGAGGCTGGGGAGAGCAGGGTTTGGAGGGGGGGGGGGGGAGGAGAGATCCCCTCGGGGAGGGCTCTGAGAGAGGCAGGGAGGGGGGAGGAGGGGGGGGACACAGCCTGCGAGCCCCAGAAGGAGACCAGAGAGAGAGGGAGGGAGGCATTTCCGAAGCAGCAGGCGGCTGAAGTCCCCCAGCCAAGCCACCTGCCCTGGGGCTCCCAGAAGCAGCCGCCGGCCCAACCCAGCTCTTTAAAATCGCGGTGTGGGGGTGTGTGTGGGTGTGTGTGGGGGTGTTAAAGACAAGGCAGCGAAGGGATCCGGAGCAAAGGGAGCGCAGGTAAGCGTCGCCCCTTCGCCCGTTCCTCTGCACGCCCCCAGGGCCGGGAGATCCCTGCCCCCTTGCTCCCGGCTTCCGAGAGCCCAGCCCGGGGGCTTCCCCCGCTGCTCCCCGGGGCGCGCTTGGAGAACTTTGCAGCCCGGCGGCACCTGCAACGTCCCCGCCGAGCCGCCCGGAGCCTGGGAGCACCCGGCCGATCGCTGGAGGGGGGGGGGGGGCAGTGCAAATTGGGATTTAAATCCCCCCCCCCCGTTTTGGCGGAGTGTCCCTCCCCCCGGCGTTCCCCGTGCGGGACCCAAGCCACGCCGCTTCGCACCGCTCTCCCGTTCACACGGGACTTTCCTTTTTGCAGCGTGCGACCCGCCTCCCTCCCCGCTGCTCCGGCAGGTAGGTCGCTGCCCCCCCACCCCGGCCTGCCCCCTTGCTGCACGGATTGCCGGGGGGGCTGGACTGAGCGGACGCGGCTCCCCTGTCACGCCCGAGGCGAAGATTTGATCCCGGTTTAGCTGGAGGGACCGGAGTCGGCTCCGAGCCGTCGCCCAGGCATGTGGGACCGCTCCCGGGACTCCCCGGGACTGGAGAACCGGCTGGGAAGCGGGCGCCGTTCATTTCTTCCCTTGATCTTCCCCAGAAGGATCCCCGGGCATACAGGTAAGGACCTGCCCCCGCTCCCCGGCTGTTTGTTCAATTGCCCCAGGAAGCAGGGACCGGGAGAGAGGCGCTTAGAGGGATTTACGGGGCTGGGGGGTTGTGGCGTTCACTGGTGTCTATTGCAAGGGCAGTAGTGGGGCACAAGGGACTGGCACTATAAGGATCTTGTTTCGGTTCCTGTCCCTTTTCATCTCCAGCTTGTCAGAAGGGATCTTGTCCTTGTCTCCTAAAGGAGTTAGGAGCCTGAGCCGGGCATGTAACGCCCTTCGGCGACTCTGAACCCCCGGCCGATGGATGGCCAAATGTGCAGAGATTTTCCCTCTGCTGCTTGCAACCTATTGGTAAGAGAAAAGACTATCATAGGGGATCCGGGACGGGGGTTGCAAAGTGCATCGGAACCGAGTGTGCCCCAGGGGTACAGGAGGCTGAGAGCCGAGTGGTATCAAGTTTGTCTTAATAATGCAAATATTTTAACCAGACATAGCCTGGAGATCCCATTTCCTTCCCACTTCTCTTCTTGGGGAAGATCTGAAATAGAGGAGGAATTGTTTGCAAAGCCAGGCGAAAAGGGCCTTCTTGGTGAAGGACAAATACATTGTTGCTTCTCTTCTCCCCCCTCCCCAAGGGGATTTATGCATCTGTCTCTCTGTGAGGTCCTTGACCAGGGCTGTGTTGGTCATTTTTATGGGATGTTTATATTCAAGGCAGGGAAGTTCAAGCAATGTAACTAGAATTGTGAGTCCCCACTAGAGCAATCGATCAAACCTGCTGAGAATGGATGTGCTTAAAATAGTTAGAAAAGTTTTATCTTTCCTAAAGGACTACTGCCGTGTGCATGTTCCTGTGTGAGAAATAGCCATGGATGACTAAAAGTTGCTCTCAGATACCGCAGTGCCTGCAGGGGAGTTACATCAAGGAATCTGAGCCTATCTGCACACGTACATTGCATGTGTGTTCACGCCCATGTACAGATAAATGCATCCATGCACCTATAATGCAGTGACAAGTGACCCATGCAGTCCTAAGCAATCACCTTGCAAACAGCAAAAAATGGAGTGTTTGCCTCATAGAGGTTAGTTTTTAAAGGCAGCACAAAGTTGTTTAGGGATGCTAAAGTGATCACTTCCAGGTGGGGAGAGTTGCCCATAGAGGTGGTTATTGAAGCTGTGTCTATAGATCTTGCCATAGCATTGGAGCTCCATGTTGTTTTATCTTTGTAATGATCAATGACCTGGAAAGGTTATAGCAACAGCAGCTGTACAAGTGCGCAAAATGCTAGAGTCACCAGTAGATAGCCAGGGATTGCATGAAGTGTATTTGTTTATTGGGAAACAAATGCAGACAATTTTGTTTAGTTAGGGTTACACTCCCGACTGAAAAGATCTGTGAGATCTAGATAAATATTATTAATACAGTGCCCCCAAATATATGTGTGAATGCCAGACCATCACTGCTCATTCTGTGATTGTACCATTTGACACCTTTTCGTGGATATTTGCATGAAAGCATTTTCATTTGCATGAATTATAGAATCACTGAATCATAGAAATGTAGGGCTGCTGGAATGACTCTCCCAGGAACAAGCATACTTGTGTACAAAGAAAAGTATTCACTGTTCATTAATCGCTATTCGCTATTCTGTTTAGAACATTTTAGACACCCAGCTAGGGAGAAGAAATAATGCCATGTGACTTACGCTGCCACTCACACACCATGAACCAATAGTGAAGAGGAATAATTTATGAACATGCCAAAGCCAGAAATATTGTGTATGAATTATTCTGCAAAGACTTACAAATATGCATTTATGAACATTTTATAAACTGGAAAGAGCACAGTTCATGGGATAAGTTATCACAATGAATTATTGGCCTGCTTTAATATGTATATAAAGAAATAATAGTTAGAAAGGGTAATAATGGTAAAATTGTCATCAGAAAAATATAATTCCTAAAAATCTGATACATTACCCAAAGCCGAAATGGTAACACATTGTATATTTGCCCTCAAAGTCAGTCAGTATTTGTGTTAACAAGAGATAGGGTGAAAAAAGCTCAATTTTTTTCTTGAAGCAGATGACAAAAAGGCTTTATTTTGTGAAAAATGTAGAATGGAACAATTTTTGTTTCATTAGCATTTTTCACAATTTTTTCATTTTAAAAAAATTATGTCAACAGGTTTTGCACATGTTGGTTTCACTTCAGCTGAGGAAAAATATATTTCTTTTGTTTTTTTAAATATTTTTTCCAATAGGAAAAAAAGGAACATTTTTAAAAAGTGAGAAAAAATTACTCCCTCTCATTTCCCCCCAACTTTTCCATCCCTTTTTCCCTGGGGGGAGAGGGGGGAGAAGCAAAAACTGTGAAAGTTGAATTTTTAAAAATTGAAATTTGCTAAAAATAATTGAAAATTATTGAAAAATTGAAAAAATGTCCACAAAAAGGAAATTTCCATTAGTACAAAGAAAAAAAAAGGTTTTATTGCAAAACCTTTGACCAACACCGTATATTAAGAGAGAGAGAAGTTAAGTGAGGTAACATCTTTTATTGGACCAACTTTGGGAGAATGCTCAAGCTTTCGAGCTCCTCCTCGGGTCTGGGAAGGAAGCAGAGTGGCTGAGTTAAATACAAGGTGGGACAGATTATTAAGCGGGGGGGGGGGGGGTCACTTGAAATGTAGTGGGAGATTGAGGGTTAGATTGTTACGCATGAAGAGTTTGAAGGTTGCCAGCAGTGCCAAGGGCTTGTCTATACTTAAAATTCTACAGTGTAGACTCTACATATGCCAATGGAAGGGTTCACCTGGGTAATCCACCTTCCAAGAGGCCATAGCTAGGTCGACGGAAGAATTCTGCTGTCGATCTAGCACCGTCTACTCTGGGAGTTAAATCAGTGTAGGTACATCTCTCAGGGGTTTTCCACATTCCTGAGCGTTCTCCCGTCAACTCCGGAACTCCACAGTGTGGAGAGGCTCAGGAGGGAGCAACTCAGCGCCATTAAGACGCCGAGGTAAGTCAACCTGCATACGTCGACTTCAGCTACGTTATACACGTAGCCGAAGTTGCATATGTTAGGTCAATCCTCCCTCCCAGTATAGACCAGGGCTTAGAGACATAATTATACAGATGTAAAATCAACCAGCTAAAAACAAGCTATGTTGGGCTTGAAATGTTAAAAGCTCAGTGAGTTTTTGGGCAGATCATGACCCACAGGTGTTTCCCTCTTAGTTAATGGGCTACTTTTTTGGGGGGGAGAGCTTATGGCTTACCCACTCATTCAGCGTGATGATGTTTACTAAGCGCTCTCCCCGGCAGAGTAGTTGTAATGAACCAGTGTCCCCGTTAAGTCCCTGGCTTTTGGTGTCTAGCAGAGTTACATGTTCATTAGATCGTTTTACCCACCCTGCCTACCTCAACACACACTCTCCTAAGGCCAGATCCTCACATACAGTGTATTGGCACGGTCGCTTTGACTTCAACGGAACTGCACCCGTTCATGCCGGCAGAGGGTCGGCTCCTTCATTTCAAGCCCCTTCTCTTGCTTCGCCTGTAAATGAAGAGCGGGGTTTCCCTCTCTGCAGTCTTTGGTGGAGATGCCCTGCCTCCCCATTCTCTTCTGCTTGAGAAAGGATACTACCCTATCCCTTGCTTCACAAAAGGAGCTGTTTTCAGGGGCAGTAGCATAGCCATTTTTCTCTCCATCAAAGCCAGTAGCGCCATTGGCACCTTGTGAAAAACTCTGAGAAACCATCAAAACGGAGGTGCAGTTCTACTGATGTGTCCTGGCTGTTTGCCCATGTGGTGTTTCTATTACTACTACCGTCGTTTGCTTTAAAACAGGATCTATCTGGCAGGTTCATATTTCATCTGCTCCTGCTGCTTATTCCTCACTGCAAAGCCATAATCTAACTTTCTGTTATCTTAATTCTCTTCACACCAAGTGAATTTGATGCTGTCCAGAGAAGATTATGATTCCAGTTGGCCAATAAGCCGCAGGAGCCGATGAAATCCTCACCCACAAAGATTCTGTTTTTTGTGTGACTTCTTCCTGATCTCTGTTGGTGACAAGTTTATGTCCTGAGGTATTAGGCTTGTTTAAGCCTTAGCTTTGCTATTGTAACTATGGTACCATATAGAGCACAATTTGAAAGAGGTATACCAAATTGCAAGCCTAATTTATGAATGCAGTTACCAATACCGCAAATTTAAACTGCACCATTAAATTTGCAAATGGCCAATTATGTGTCTGAATGACCATTTGCATGCACAAATATCTGATTTCATGCATGCAATACAGGTAATTGTACATCCAAATCATGCACAGAATTGGAAATGTACAGTCTGGAGAACAGCTTATTAAAATTGAAAGAATTTTTAAAATCCTATTTGCTGCTCTTCTTTCTAAGCTGTTTATTTACCTTCCACATATCTCTCCGCTTAGAATATGAAAAGCAATAAAACCAGTTTTGCCTTTGCCTCTAGTCATTTTCATCCTCAGGTCCTCAGGGCAGGAACAGTTGGGTTTCAAAAATATATAACAACCCCACATCTAGATAGATCATCTCAGAGGTTGAAACTGAGCTCTTCAGCTCTGAACCCAATGAGTCTAATGGTGCAGCTTCAGGTGTAATTCCATTAGCTGGCAGCAGTAGTAGGTTCATAGTCATGGAAATATTTCTCTAAATCTGAAAGTGGGTTGTACCAGTCTATGATTGGAGAGAACCCCTTGGAGGCAACTTTCTTGAATCCTTAAAAAACACAGCCTGAAGAGGAGTGGTGAAATGGAAGCAACAATACAGTAGAGAAGTAGCTGCCGCTGGCAAGGGTGAGGTGTTTGTCTCACATGAGAGGAAGACCCAGGAGCGGGAGGAAGAGGAGAATTTATCTGTGCAGGAGAGGAGGTGGGAGAAAAGGTCCATCCATCCTGGAGTGTAGAGATGAGGGAAGAAACATCTGTTAAGCTTTAACATTTACTCAAAATCCCAGAGTACATATTGGGCCACATTCATCCACAGAAGTCAATCGTCATGCTTTTATGTCTGTGCATTTTAAGCACTGGACATATTTCGGTGCAATATCCTACTATGCTGTCTGAAACAGAGAACTGTCAGGAAACTAAAGCAAAACCCAAAATAATCTGGGAGTTAGAAACTCCCCAGGAGCCGGGCATAATTTCCAGTGAACATGTCCCATTAATTTTTTTTTAAAACCCACCAAAAAACCCAAGTAAAAAACAAATCAGCCAGAATGCCTTAATTACCTATCGCCAGCCCACGCTGGAGCTTGATCAGTAATGAATTACTGCAGCAACAATATAAGTGTCGGGGTCTTAATCCCTTCAATACAGTTCTATCAGATAGATGTAGAGCAAAATGATCTATGCTTGCCATACATTACTAGCTGTCCCTGTTCAAAGCTTCCCAGTATTTTTGTCACGCTGTTTGAAGCCCAAATTGTCCGTCGTTACATGGTGAGGGCAAAGTGATTCTTTATTTGACTCAGTGGATAGGGTATTAGAGTGGGACACAGGAGACTTGGGTGTAATTCCTGCCTCTGCCTTTGGCCTGCTGGGTTACCGTGGGCCAATCACTCCCCCCGTCCTGTGCCTCAGTTTCCCCATCTGTAAAATGGGAATAATGATACTGCTATCCTGTCTAAGGTGCTTTGAGATCTTTGGGGGGCAAGTGCTATGAAAGAGCTAAGTATTATTATCGTTAACTCATTAATGATGCTGAAATTGCAGATGGAAAGAGTGGAGCTACCGGAGTCTACAACAGGTATGCATTTGAGATCCATTCTTCCTCCATGCTCCTGCTTTCTCCCCCGAAGAAGAAAAAACATCCTTCCCCAGTTCTCTACCTCATGCCCCACTGGGATATGCCTGTCCCATAACAAACCGACAACCTCATGTTCTGTGCCTGTTTCCTCTTGTTGGCCAAACCAGCAAGTCTCTGTGTGGTGCCATTCTGGACTGCATGTCTATATTCCCCCATCCCCAACTTGGGTTCCAGATGTGGCCTACTTCTTCCTCCCCCAGATAGTTCTCAGACAGAGTGAGCAATATGGAGCCAATAAGGAAGGGAGTTTGGTCACCTCAGAACAAGCCAGGGGAAGAGAACTGCTCCTGGCAAAATGCAGATGTATCATCTCAAGCCTTTCTCCACCTTAGTCTCTTTGCCTTGATGTCGCAGAGCAGAGAGAAACTCAGAGCTTGAATGTCCTCAGATATCCTCTTAATTACCTGCTTGAGGTCTTGTGCATTTCCTTGTCCTCTGTCATTCGCATAGGTTTCATCACCAATTACCGTACCTGGCTTTCAACCCCCAGGAGACCTTGGCACAAATGGCAGAGGTTCAACTTTTTTCAAGGCTGTCAGAGCCAGCACACAAATAGCTGTGACTGAAGGGTTTATAAGAGTTAAAACTTTGCCCACACATTCCCACACTGGGTGTGCTGAGCCTCGAGACAGCTGTCTTTGTACTCCCCGCCCCAGTAAGGCACCCAGACCTGAGATGTAGGGATGACGGTCGTTCCTTGTGAATTTAGCCAGCACTCAGGGTAGCACGGATTGATGGAGATTTGTGATAAAAATTGCAACATGATGAGCTTAGCAGTAGCATTTTATCATGTAAGCAACAGCGACATGGTTTCCATGGAACCGAAAATACAAAATGCACCGGATAGAATTTAATAAGAGAGTCAGGGCTAAAACTCTTGCTTTTACAAAATAAAATGAAAATAAAATCGGTTGAGGACTCAGTCTCTGAAGAAAAAAGGCCTTAGGACCTTGTTTTTCCATCTCCACTGAGAGACCTTCCTTTCATCATCACAAGTTCCTTTCCCAACCATGCTGGGACATGTTCAGAACTGGCACATAGCAGGGAAGCTCCAACCCCACTTTTGCAGAATGTGGGTGATAATATATTTTGAGGTTGCTCTGCTAAATATTAACCTACCCCACTTCTCTTTCGCTTGTGAGCTATGCAATCTCAGAAGCTACTGACCTACTGTATCTATCAAGGCTCTTCTATCAGGGCCATCACTGAACTGTCAAAAACACAAGGTCATGTGAGCAGCTCATCAAGTACAGAACCTGCAAATTCCCCTCCAATTTCTTTCCCCCCATATGTGCTCTCGTTTTGTGGAGTTTAATGGCAGATGACACCATCAGATCATTTAGTATGACCTCCTGTAAATCACAGGCCCTTAAATGTCACCCATTTACTCCTGTATGGAGCCCAGTAACTTGTATTTGGCTGAAGCATATCTTCCAGAAAGAGCACCCAGTCTTCAAATGATGAAGACTCTAGCTACACCATGTACTTGTGCTCTTCAACCACAGTCTCCTTAGTATTGAAGCATAAGCTTTCGTGGGCTAATACCCACTTCGTCGGATGCAGGGTGGGTATTAGCCCACGACAGTTTATGCTTCAATACTTTTGTTAGTCTTTAAGGTGCCACAGGACTCTTTGTCGCTTCTGCAGATCCAGACTAACACGGTTGCCTCTCTGATTCTAGTCTCCTTAGGTTTTCTGTTCTAATCTTTGTGCATTTTTTTGTCTTTGATGACACATCTTCCCCAGAATGAGAAAGCAGACTGTATTCTTCAGGCATTGATTCCCCATCTGCACATTTCAAAACCAGAACAAACTGTTTCCTACTATTTCTGAGAGCTGGAGGAACTTACACTGTGACCCACTGTGAATGTAGTGGATGAAAGAGAGAAGGAATCTGCTGAGTTGCCCGCAAGGTTCTTACTGTAAACTCTTCTGCAGTTCTACATGGTCTGTTTTGCACCTCATTACCCTTGTAGTGGTGGCTTCAGAAACTAGCTAGACAGAGTGCTCATGCAACAGATAGAGCAATAAATAACATCAGTGTGAGTCAGGCACAGTGGAGGCAGAAGCTTAGAAAAGTTCCCCCTACTCAGCTTGATTAGTAAACCTGATCTCCTACTCAAATGTGTGTGGACCAGTAGACAGTGCCCTGGGCTTCGACACAGGAGACCTGCATTTTGCTCCTAGCTCAACTACTGGGCGACCTTGGGCAGTTGCTTCACCTCCGGTCCACACTTTCCCCACCTGCAAAAGGCTTGATAATGATGTTGACCTCCTTTGTAAAGTGCTTTGAGATCTACTTGATATAAACTGCTCTCTCCGAGCTGGGAATTATTATTACTGACTCTGTCAGGACACCCACTGAAGTGAGGGCGTTTCCCTGACACGAAGCTCAGATCATAATTTGGGGTCATGCAGAAAGGGCATACAGGAAAAGTTAATGGATGTAGACTTTAGAGCTGGAAATGAGCCGATCTGTTCCTTTCTAAAGCAGTTTTCTTTGCATTTGTGAGCGCTATGTCTAGTGCTTTGTCTATTCTTAAATATTCCAATACGTAGGATTTCCCATCAGAGATATCAGTGAATTTATACTTGGGCTTTGTTTGCTGTAATGGATGGTTTTATTTTTCCACACCTACACAGATGTTGATGTTTCCCGTGGGTTTTCAATTGGTTCAGGCAGACTGTAAGTGGCATCTGAATCTATCAGCTCAGACAGTTTCTTTGTGAGCAGGCGGATCCGGGAAATATTTCAGTGGAATGAGTCTCAGCTGCAAATATGAGACCCGGGTTTCGGTCTGGATTTTAAAAACACCCTTCTCCCCTCAGGCATTTAGATTTGGAATTTCGGTTCACACCTGTTGCTCCTCATGGTGGATTGGTGCATAGCCATTACAGACCAGATGATAGCAAAAGATGGGTAGATTTAAAACCAATCAGCAGCTATCGCTGAGCCCAGATTTTCAAAAGGCCTCGGCCCAGCAGGTTCTATTGTTGCTAAAAACCCTTTGAAAATCTGACCCTAAATTAATGATTAATCTCTTTCAGTAGGAGCTCAGGTGGTTTTCCCACACTGGAAAGCAGCAAATTTCCCCTTCTTTTTGGGCCCTGGAAAGAGGTGAGGCATAAGGCAGATGGGTTGTAGACTCATTCCAATGACCCACTGTCTTCGAGGTGGCATTATGTGATCTGTAGAAATTAACATTTTTGATTGGCAGCGCTTTCTTGGGAAAAGATTGCTCCCGACATGCTAAACAATGATGGGCAAAACACTCAAGTTTCAAAGCTTTAGAGCAGTGATGGGCTTGACCTAGAACTCTGGATCCAAATACCCCCGAACTTTGGAATGTTCCATCTCTGCTTTTCAGGTGTATTCCTTTCCAAACAGCGCCTGAGGATGAAACCTAGACTTATGTGCCCCTGCTGTGGTGAGCTATGGTCTGTTCCAGCTTGGTGATTCTTATATTATTATTTATTGGGGATGCTGTATAGCAATGCAACACCTGCTTGATACGAAAACGATTGTTGATCACACTTGTAATTATGTTTATGGTACACTGAGCAAGGCCTACAACAGATGCTTAATGTAAAATCCAGTTCTGGATGTTATCCATCAAATGCATGGCTTATAAACATTCTTTTTTCTTCTCTTTCTTCTTTCCTTATTTCAGGAGCAAGATGTTTGTGAATCTTAATCTAGCTCAGCCTTAAAAAAATTGGGAAAGGAAAAATGGACCCTTTATATTTCTCCAATGCTTTTGGCATGGAGGTCGGTGCTCAAGATGCAAATTCCTCCTCACTGATGAACATGACGGACAATGGGACGATGCCAGAACTGCCTGTGTCCAAAGACGTTCACACAGTTCTTATCTCTATCATATACTTCCTTGTATGTGCAATCGGACTCAGTGGGAACACCTTGGTCATTTATGTGGTTCTGCGTTATGCCAAAATGAAAACAGTCACCAACATTTATATCTTGAATTTAGCAGTAGCCGATGTACTCTTCATGCTTGGCTTGCCATTCCTGGCTACCCAGAACGCCATCTCTTACTGGCCCTTTGGCTCCTTTTGGTGTCGGCTTGTGATGACCGTAGATGGCATTAACCAATTCACCAGTATCTTTTGCTTGACTGTCATGAGTATGGATCGCTACCTTGCGGTAGTGCATCCCATCAAGTCCACCAAATGGCGGCGTCCCAGGGTGGCCAAACTGATCAGTCTAACAGTCTGGACTTTCTCGTTCTTGGTGGTGATTCCAGTATTTATATTTTCAGATGTTCAGGAACACCTTCACACCTGCAACATGAACTGGCCAGAGCCAATAAACATATGGTCCGCCGCCTTCATCATTTACACATCGGTTTTAGGATTTTTTGGACCCCTGCTGGTGATCTGTCTCTGCTACCTGCTGCTCGTGATTAAGGTCAAGTCTTCTGGAGTCCGAGTTGGGTCTACAAGGCGCAGGCGGTCAGAGAGGAAAGTCACCAGGATGGTGGTCATCATTGTGGTTGTCTTTGTGTTTTGCTGGCTCCCGTTTTATATACTGAACATTGTCAATTTGATCTCCACGTTGCCAGAAGAGCCTGGGTTACTTGGTGTTTACTTCTTTGTGGTGGTTCTGTCTTATGCAAACAGCTGTGCCAACCCCATACTGTATGGATTTCTCTCTGACAACTTCAAGCAGAGTTTTCAGAAAGTTTTGTGTCTCCGGAAGGGGAATGGCGTTGAAGACGGAGATCCAACCAAGCACAGGCAGGAGAACAGCAGCCGCTTGCAAGAAGCAATGCTAACCCAGCATAACTTGGAGTTCAATGGACATATGCAAACAAGTAAGGTGTAAGGTCCTGGCTTGAAAAACTGTAAATAAACTGCAGAGCTGAAAAACTGGGGGGGGATGAAAATCAGAGATGAAACTGAAATCCTGAGACCCACAAGCTCAAACAAATGTACATAGATTCCCCCTCCCCCATGAAAGAATCATGGATTATACTGGATTCTGTGGAATGCCTAAGGCACTGTAGCTAAAGCCATCAGACGTGTTATCACTTTCTCTTTCTATATGCTGGGGACAGATTTACTGGTACATTCTGGCCGCTGTGTGCCGTTCTCGGGATGCTAAGCAGCTGTGAGCCAGTTTTAACCATCCTATTTGCTTTGCATCACTGGATCAGCAACAAGCAGAGAGTGTATTGGTTCATTGGCCCGAAAGTATTCTCAAAAGTCTGTTAAATGAATGTTTTATATTAAAAAAGGAAAACGCACTATTTCTTAAATGGCAGTTTTCAAGGTAACAGCTCACAGCACTAATTTACTGATCTTGGAAATATGCATACTCCATTGTTTTGAAGTGCTGCTTAACCATTTGCATTGTTTTACTGTAATTAACCCACATAAGAGACTCCAAACGCCCAGAAGTGTTTCAAATCAGCTAAAAATGCCTTGAAAAAGAATTATTAAATGAATGTGAAATGGCAAATTCATCCATAGTGCGTATAACATCCTAAACCAAACTGCTTATGAAATGTAACGCCGTCACTTTATTACTATGTAAACAACAGTGATTGTGAAGTCCTGAAAAGCTGTTTTGTGTCTTATTTATTGGTTCTGAATGTAAGTATGGATCTGAATTGAAATCGTATTTTAAGAAATTAAAACAAGTTGAATTCCCTCTTGGGTAGCAGGCTCAGATCTTTTCCTCCCATTGTAAGTCACCGCATTCTGAAACTGATACAGCTTTGTCCTTGATGCTTAACTTCTCATAGATCCAGCTACTGTTATTATTCATTATTTGGATAATGGTAGGGCCTACATGCTACCGCCAAGATCAGGGGCCCACTGTGCTAGGCACTGTACAGGAAAAGAGAGGTCAGTAACAGATCCAGGAAGAGCACCTCAATCTCCTAAATCCCAGCCCCAGTGCTCTATCCGGTGGACCAACCTGATCTTCAGCCGAAAACGAGAAAGGAATACTGGCATACTGGTTTCCTCTTTCCAGACGAGTGCCTTGGTTTTTTAATCCTGAAACAAGCTATTTATTTTGCCTAGATATTGCTTCTTGTCACCACTGCTGTTCAAATAACTATAGCCTGCCCATAAGCATGTTTATTTACATGAAATAAAGCACATAGAAGCATGGAAGTAAGAGACAGAAAAGACCTATTCCAACAGGCCATCTAAGCCAGTCCTTCAACCTTTACTAGACTGCTCCCTGCAGTACACGGGCCTTTCATGGCTTATCTTGGGAAGCTTTGCTGAGCCCTAATACACAAAATAAATGTCAGCATGCTATTTGTTCAAGCAACGAGACAGCCTATTCAAATAGCTGTAAACAGAGCACAATGATAACTTGGTCCTATTTATATTGCAAGGAAAAAAGTATTAGAAGAGTTATTGTAGCATAAGAGGACATATTCAGAGGTTCTTGATAAGTTTTACACATACCCACATGTTTACTTTATGCGTATGGTTTTGAAAAATACATTGTGAACAGGTTGTTATTGTAGGGTCTTCCAGGGTTTTAAATCATTGGGAGAAAAACTAAGTCCATATGCAAAACAATGAATTTTTGTACTAAGCTAAGAGAGCTGTTGAGAGAAGTGGAGACAATGGATGGGATTCCTCCTGGCAGAAAGAGGCATCGCTCCATTGACATGAAATGAGCAATCTTGAGTGATATCAGCTGAACAGGCATCCCATGATTATTTTCGCAGACTTTCACTTCGGGATCCTAACCTCTTAGTCGGGCAAAGATGATGCCACTTTTCCATGGAATGAATTGGTAGGTGTCAGTCCACTTCCAAGTGGGCCCATGCCACTCGACGATCGCCTGTTCTGTTCATTCCTTCTGAAGCACCTGACACTGGCCCCTGCCAGAAGACAGGATATTGGGCTAGCTGGACCATTGGTTTGATCCAATGTGGCCGTTCTTATGTTCTTATATATTTAGGGCACATATAAGACCATGGCCAAATCTAGCATTACAGATCTTATCCAAAGCTACTGGAGTCAATTGCTGAAAGTTCTGGGTTCAGCCCCCTGCACCCCACTCACCCCGACATCTGTGTGTGTGCGGGCACCGTTCATGACATGTCTAAAGTAGGGAGTTCCTCCATTCTAAGGAGCAAGCTGTACTACCCGGAACAGCAGTGCCCTACAGAGGAGGCGTGTATAGGTATTTTCCTATGAATTTTATGACCCTGAAAGACGTCAGGTTCAGAGACCAAAGCCCTTTATTTAGCTATAGAATGGGCAGAGCAGCAACATCTTAGTAGCGCCTTCCCTAAAATGCAGTGCCTGCCCAGAGCTTTCTAAGGGTGAGGACACAGTTTAGCCTCTGTGCCCATCCAGGCCTTGTCCCCTCAGCAGGGGCTAACAGCTAGGCTGCCAGTCAATGCCAAATGGGCTGGTAGATTTGGGGGCTGGCTGCTGGGACCCCATGCACCAGGTCAGCAGGACATTCACTCAATTGAGGCCTGGCTGCCCCTCTGTCTGGGTCAAATCTGAGTGAGGGGCAACGTGACCTGGCGCGTGGTCACAGCGCTGCTCAGGCATGGCCTGGTTGCTAGGCCACTTGTTAACCCGCTAGGTCTGGCAAACTCAGCTGTAAGCCACGCAGCCATCAGAGTGTGGGTCACTGGGAGCGCTCCTGGGGGGTACTCAGGTGACGCTGGGACCTCAACGCATGGACACGGTGGCCGAGGTTCCTGCTCCACTCATTGCTGGGGACTGGGAAGTGGGAGGGCTGGACCCAAGGCCCACCAGCAGGGAAGGATGCGGAGTGGAGTGGGGCAGGCTGGGGCTCTTGGGAAGGGACCATAGGGGGATGAGTCTATTGGGAGGGACCGGGCGCAGGGGCTTCTGGGTCAGAGTGCTGGTGTGTGGGTGCCTGAGCGGATGAGGGGAGGGTCAGGCTAAGCTACGACCAGTGGCTGTTTTCTTCTGTGTCTCAGAAGAGTGTGTTTGCCTTGGGTCCAGCGATGGGCTAGATTTAAAACCCAGCTCCACCAAGTTCAGGGCTCTTCGGATCTGACCTCAGTGTAATCGAGATGCATTTTCAGGTAGAAGGTAGGCGTTTCCAGGAACACGGTGGAAGTGTGGCTTTAAAAGAAAGAAAGAAAAAAAGAAACCACTAGAACCTTTTGCAGTTCAAATCAAGCACTGAGGCGCGGATCCTCAAAGGAATCACAGCACGTGATCCATTGGAGTCAAGTGCCTCTGTACCTTTGGGAATCCCAGCCCTAGTGACTGGGGACATGTGAAAAAACATGGATACAATGGATGGAAGAATGAGTGAGTTGTGTGTCTGTGAGTGAGTGAAAGAGAAAGAGAGACACATCATGTGCAAAACAGCATTTCACCAGGAAATAGGGTGACCAGATATCCTGATTTTATAGGGCCAGTCCTGATTTTAGGGTCTTTTTCTTATATAGGTTCCTATTACCCCCACCCCCATCCTGATTTTTCACATTTGCTGTCAGGCCACCCCACCAGGAAAGCAGCCAAGAACATTCATAAGGACCAGCAGCTGAGGAACGATCACTTCAGTGGGTGACAACAGCTGGGAAAGGCTGACTTCAAATGCCAACCACTCGGTAGGACTAAGGGCATTGCTTTTCTTTTCGTGCGAAGCCAATGTTCGACCATGTTGAGCAGCGTGGGAGCTAAAGAGGTGCCGTAAATGAAGATCCAGAATTTTATTGCTTTGCACACACAGACATAGTGCCGTACCCGGAGATATCGCTGTTACAACAGTGTCATGTGCCTAGGCATTAGCTGCTTTTCTTCCCGTGATCATTTTATAACACACTGGAAAGAAAAGCAAGTGATGCTTGATGCTAACATGCTTTACAGACGTTAATACTTTCCTTGTTCTAACACAACCACCGGCTTTTACCCTAGAGGAAAAGAAAAACTTGGGTTTTAGAGCAAGGAATATGGGTACTGCACATCAAGAATGTTTGTACCGACATTCCATGCCTCTCTCTGAGACATACAATTGGGCCGATGTGTATTGATAGACTATTACTTCAGGATAAATCTCCAGTGTGTGTTTTTTTCTTCAGACATATTTTAAAGAAATTCCTTTAGCCTCTCTGTTAAACACATAGTGGAAGAGTAGATTTGGTCAGGTAGTTTGCCCATCAAATGATGCACTTCCTTCAGTGCATTGGGGCTGCTTTGCACCACTTCAGTGACACAGCGGGTCCAGCCCCCGGAAGATATCCCCATTGTAGGGCAGTGCTTGGGTGGCATAGAGCCACTGCAAAGTTCCTCCACCAGCCCCCCCCCCCAACTGCTAATGCAGAGCTAGAGGGCATCTGTACACTCAGCTAACCCCCAGCTACTTCAATCACCCCTCTGGGCAACTGGTGTAGAATAGAGCAGCTTCAAGGCTGGTCCAAGGAATTGCTCTAGCCCCTCAGTCAAATCAACGGGCATCGTGCCATTTCCTTCATTAGGAGCTGGATCAGGTCTTAATTTAGCCCGAGAGACTGTCCCAGTGCATCAACTGTCCCAGGATCGGGAAACAACAGTGAATTGAAGCTGTTACGTTCCTCCTCCTGAGCCGCCGCCTGGGGTCAGGGCTACGGTTTCCATTAAATTTCCCTCGAGAAGCAGTACAATATTCTAGAAACGTTTGTACCTTTTACCTGCCAGACTAAGAAAGGCTCTTGATTAGGGAAATATAGTATTGATTTCCTTTCTAATTTTTTCTTTAAAACTAATTTTATTTATTAAGCAGACTAATAGCTTGGCTCTGCTAGCTAAATACATGTTTTGGAAGGAAGGCTAGCTTTCCTAACATATTGAATTCAGTGTAATAGAATCCCCTAATGCATCCGAACTAATGAGAAAGAGACGGCTTCCCATGTTCATACACTTTCCACAGAGAAAAAGGATGGACTTCTGATTAAGGTACCAGCTAGAACACAAAAGATCTGAATTCAATTCCTACTCGGGCCTTCCCTCCCTGTTTGCCCGTAGACAGTTCTCCAGCTGTACCATGGCAAAGATAAACTTCCTTTCTTCCACCATGTGACACAGTGCTAGGGGCAATACTTGACCCAGTACTCTGGCCGCTAAGGAACTAGCTATCCCCTGCTTTCTAACTGACTACTTCTCATCTAAATAGCACTGACTGATATTATGAGCTGCCAGCGGCTAATGACTGGCAAATAAAGGACTATGCTTTGAAAATGCAGAAAGGATTATAAAGTGGAAGTGTGATCTATGAGATACAAGTTTCTTCAGTGTTGCTAATATAAGAGAAAACAGCCAGGAGACTGTTTTTGCCAAATTCTCTTTATATACGTTTAAAACAATTATTCTATTTAGCACTGGGGGAGTCTCTTGTAAATGAGATGAACAGAGCATGAACTAGGGTTTTCAGCTAAACTGACTCGTTAATATTAAAATGCATCCAAAATAAATTTGCAATCGCGGTTAGGGAGAATGTTAAAACACTCTGCTCATGTTGTTTTATATCTGGAACTTGATTGTCTGAGGCTAACAAAAGATTTAAGATTAGCAGCCGTGTTAGTCTGTATCTGTAAATAAAACGAGGAAGACTTTGTAGCACCTTAGAGACTAACCAGTTTATTTCAGCATAAGCTTTCGTGGGCTATAGCTCACTTCATCAGATGCATAGAATGGAACAGAAGTAAGATGCATTTAGACACATGCATCTAAACCACGAAAGCTTATGCTGAAATAAACTAGTCTCTAAGGTGCTACAAAGTCTTCCTCATTTTCTTAACAAGAGATTAAGAGTCAAGTTTTGCTCCCAGTTACACCAGAGTAACTCCACTTAAGTCAATGGTTACACCCATGAAACTGAAAACATATTGTGGCCTGCTCACCAGCCAAAGCTTTCTGCAGCTTGGCTCCGCTTGAGGGATGATTATGGACCCTTCCAGTCTATTGGAAATGCTTTGCTGAAAGTGGGCTTCTCTCAGATGTATTAGCAATTCAGTGGATTAAAAAGGATAGCCACCCACCTCTCTCAGGGCACCAGATCGTGTCAAGATATTTCCCCTATGGCCACTGAGCCAGATCTTTAATTTCTGTAAATCGGCATCGCTCCACAAAAGTCAATTTACAACAGCTGAGGATTAGCTGGGAAAGAAAGTCTGGTAAATCACCGGCTACAGCCCCAAGCCCCACACAGCTGACAAATAGTTATTTCTAAACCATGTGCTACAGCATGTTGTGTATAGGGTGACGGTCTCGAACTTGGGGATCTCTGGAGTTATACGCATGAGATTCTTGAACTAAAGACATGTCTGCTGAAGCTAACGGCAGCAACAGATGCCTATCTGGTGTGGATTGGGCACAGAAGTACACATGGGTCACATGAACTTACCATTGGTGTCACCATGAGTTCCTTCCCATCAATCCCTTCCAGCTGAGATTTGTACCCGCTAACCCTCTTGTGTGTTATCTGTGAAATACTTTTGGAAGTGCCTCGTCTTTTTATCAGCCTTGGGAGGCTCCTAGAACACTTTTGGGCACTGAAAAATAATAATACTAGGGCCAGACTACGAAGTCCCTTACACAGTCACAGCAAGGAGTGGAAACCTTCCCCTCCCTTGCACGACAGCTCAAAGGCCATTCACAAGAACAGTTCCAGGCTCCTGTGTAGCGCAGGACCGCTTATTCTCCTTGTTCCCCATCCTGCAACGGGGAAGTCGTCAAAAGAGGGTCCTGGAGAATGATGCGGAAAGCTGATGCCAAGCGTCGAAGGGCAGAGAAATAAAAGTAATGTGAGAAGCTCCAAAAGGCAAAGCTTCATCTTGGATAAGTACTGAGTGTTCAAGCGTTTGGAAGCTTTTCTGAGCCAGATGGAGCCGCAGGCTTAACTGGAAGTTTCACCACAACATATTGACTTGGAGGGTTTAATGCTTCCAGCTGGTTGGCGGAATAGATGGCAAGATCAGCCGTTTCCTTGGCCTTTCAGCACTTCAGCTTATAAACAAGTGGAGTGCAAATAACACATGTAAGAGAGAGCTTCACAACCAGCAAAGATAGTCCAGGCTGTAGGTGAAATTTCAGGTTCCTTTTTCTTTTTCATCTGAGTGAAATCATGCACCCTTAGATTTTGTGTTTATGAAACCCCAGGGCTTGATTCCTGGCTGAAATCAATGGGGGGGCGGAGGGAGGGGGGGCTCGATTAATGGAGTGGGCCGGGTGACATTTCAACAAATGCACAACTTATCTTTGGATCCTTTAGCGATGATCTGATGAGTCTCAATTAAACTCAACCCGACTTCCAGGCTGGGAGAACATCAATTCAGTTTTGCACATGTGCTTCTGCACAGATTTCTGCTGGATTCGCTTTTAGCGTAGCTGAAGTTCTTAGTTCGAACCCCCTCCCTAGTGTAGCCCAGGCCTAAGGTACCACCAGTATTCCTCATAGTTTTTACAAAATGTAATTTCCCCTGGCTAAATACTCACACCTTCTTGCCAACTGTTTGAAACGGGCCTCCTTGTTTACATTGGCCTCATTAACACTACAAAATGATTTCCACTCCTTCTTGTCAACTGTTGAGAATTGTCTGCTTCTAACTTAAATTGAATTGGCTGGTTAGCACTGACCTCCCATTTGATAAGGCAACTCCCATCTTTTCATGTGCTGTGTATTTATACCTCCCTAATGTATGTTCCACTCCATGCCTCTGACGAAGTGGGCTTTAGCCCACGAAAGCTTAGGCCCAAGTAAATTTTTTAGTCTCTAAAGTGCCACAAGGACTCCCTGCTGTTTTTATCAAAGCGGGAGAGCTACTCTATGTTGCCATGCTGTCACAGAGAGGATTCTTCGTCTTGGGGCAAGTTAAACACGGCACCTCGTATCTCTCCGAGGGGAGGAGAGCAGGTGCGCATCCGAGGGACAGATCGCCTGGGTTCAGTTCTCAGCTGTTGTCTTTTTTGTTTTGGAGTTTTGCCAGCTGCAAACTTAGCCCCACGTGTGGGTCGCTGAGATGAAATCAGGAAAATAGAAACTGACACCTAATTGATATTCTTTACGCGGCAACTGTGCAACTGAGCAAAAATATAAAGCAAGGCATACAGCAAAACAGAAGCTGTCTAATAGGGCTGTTGGCATTATACCATAACGCATGGATTTTGGCTTACGGTCGGGGTGAGGGGGAGAGAACATACTTCAGCTATATCTTTATTGTGCGATTTTCCTTGCAGCCTGTGACCTCTTCCTAGCTTTCTATCGGATTCTGTCTCAGCAAGGGACAAAGGCACCAAGCATGATTAATGACTCTCCTTTCCTTTTTGATGTTGTGGTGACAGGGAATGAGGCTAAGTGCAATTAGGCGATTTCATTAATGAATGAAACCATTAAGGCAATAATGAAGAGAGGGAGGCTTGGTTCAGGGAGGGGGGTGTAACCCACAAAGTTGGCCAAGATTGGGGACGCCATTTAAATAGGGCAGGCTTCATCCAGTTGACAAGAACCAATCTGCTTTATGAACAGACCAATCCTGAGCCTCTTCATGGATTCTGTCTGTTCCACCAAAATGTTATTGCATCTCCACTTCTGTGTCGTTCTGGAGTAAGTTAGCTTTTGCTTAGCATGAATTTTAAAGACAATAAGTAGTAGTTCCATGCCTGGAGTGACAGCTAGCCACCCGAATGTTCCTTCTGGTGAAGCCCACAACTCTGCCATGTTTAAAAACTGGGTTTATAACCTCAGTGGACTGCTCTGACTTCTTAGAAATACAGGATTAAGCACTCTCTGTTTAGTTAGCATTGTAATGTTTATGACTTGTTTGCTCTTCTTTCCCTGTGCTTATTACTGAATATTTAGTACTCAATAAGAAATGGTAGGTAGGTATTCCCTTTCATTTCTTTTCCCATTTTTTTCACCTCTCTTATTCTCTTTCCCCTGTGCTTTTTATCAGTTACATTTCAGCTTGGCTCTATGGCTGTAGGTGTTCTAGTCAGTGGGTGGTAATCATGAAGGGATACATTCTGCTCTCAATTTACATCCGTTTTACACAAGGGTAATTAATGACAATTACTTCAGTGGAATTATTCCTGATTTACCTTGCTGTGTGAGATTAGGTGGGGAGAAAAAGTATTTCTCTAACCCCGTTTCTCCTGACTCAGGCAAAACTTCCAAGTGAAGTAGCCTTTATTTACACCTAGACTAAAAATATCAGGCCAAATCTAGCTCTCATTTACAAGTGTCAATCCAAATGAACTTCTCTGGGTCTGGTCTCAGTTCCTCCTGATTGGACTTACTCCTGATAAAATGCCCAGTGGCATTACTCTGGATTTACATGTGTGCGTCTTAAAGCAGCACTTGATCCTGTCATGTATGTACAGAAGAAACTTCAATATAAACAAATAAATAGAAGAAATGGGGGGAGGAGGGAGTGCCAAAAAAGCCAAGTTTTGAGGAAATCTAGTTTGCACACTTCTCATCTTTCATCTTTTTCTTCTCTCATCTCAATGCAGCTACTGATCAATGTCAATGACCTACCACCAGCATATTCCATATGCGCATTAATTCCTGTCCAAGGCTTGTTCCTCCACTAAGCCTCGACTGGTCCTTTCTCTGCATATGATGTCTCGCCTCTAGGTCAGTCTGGCCTTGGTAGTGTTTGCATTGTTTTCTTTCACATCCTGTGATCTGTTTGCCTTATGCAGTGTTCCCACTAGCTCTACTTATTAATTAGCTGTACTATAAGAGCACCTAGCGGATTCATCTAAGGTCTGGGCTCCAGTATGCTAGGCACTGCATACAGGAGAGAGAAAGCCCTAGTGTCCTTATATTACAGATGGGGAGATGAAGTGGAGATAAAGACAGTTTGGACTATGGGAGTGTACTGTAGTCCTGTGTGAAGAGGACTATGTTAATGCAATCTAGGAACCTTTTAGTTCATGCCCACAGTGTCCACACGGAGGCGGTTACAGCGTGGTATTTTGGTGCACACTGCTATTCACACCCTGTAGTCCAAAATGTGGGGCAGTGTAGACAAGTCCTAAGTGATTTGCCCAAGATGACAGTGGAAATCTGTGGCAGAATTGGGAATTCAACCCAGATCTTCTGAGTCATTGTCCAAACTGTGCCATAGTTTCTCATTCTGTAAAATGAGCATAATAATAGTAGTTGCTTATCACACCAGGTGTTCTGATGCTTTGCATTTATCTAATTATTTTAATGTACTGTAAAAATCAAGTCTTTATCATGCTGTACTGCCAAGTGATTTCGGTGGGTTTATTTTACTTGCAAGTGAACTAATAATTATTAACTCTAATTAATCTTTGTAAAATACTCTGAGATGATTGGAAAAAGAGGCATGACAGAAGTGGAAAGTAGTATTAGTAATGAGAATAAGTATTGCTATATAGCTAGAAAACAATGATCTATATGAATCAGACGAATACTGATAATGGAATTATGTTCAAGTAACATGGAAGCACTGTTTTAACTACAGGAAGGCAAATAGAAGAAGAAATTCAAACCTTGTTGGATTTGAATCCCCAGGTACAAATCTATTCCTACTGCTATAGGTCCACACTGACGTGGCTGTTTGGAGAACTGGATTCAGTTTAGCTAACATCTCCACTTCCTTTTTTAATCAACATTTGTCATTTTAATTAAAAATTCAACTGAAGTTGCAATTTTTTTAAAATCAGCTCTAATTCTGTCAGATCCAAAACTGGAAAAGACTGCTTTCCAGTTCTAGGGCCTTATTCACCACTGTGTTCAGATGCAGATGAAATCTTGCGATACAAGTTTTTCTCAGGAGGCCTGGCTCTGAATGGAGGACATGTTGGGAGAACAGCTGAACTGGTTAGCGTCTTCTCTGTTCCAGATGGCAGGCTTCACGATCAACTCTTCTGGTGAGGTTACAGCAATGTGGGGTTGAAATCTCATAAAACATTTGCTTCATCCAACCCAAGCCTGAAATCTAGCCCTGCGTCAGCCTTAAACCTGATTGTGGGAGGAAGCATTTCATGTACTAGCCTGGAACTTGGGAGACTTGGATTCAAGCCCTTGCTCTGCCATATACTTTGTATGTGACTATGGGCAAGTCACTTAACCGATCCATTCCTCAGTTTCTCATCTACACAATGGAGATAATAGCACTGCCCTGCCTCACTAGAGTATTGTGAGGAGAAATACATGGAAGGATTTAGAGGTGCTCAGGAACTATGGTAATGGGGCCATACAAATGCTATAAATAGAAACCCAAGTCAAACTAGATCCAGATTGGAATCATGCCATCCCTGGGCCCAATCACTGAGCTCAACATACATCTGCTGCCCTCTAAATAGTTCTGATATGAACACTTTGTTTTTCACACTTATTCCTTTATTCTAGTGGCATCTTTGATTAGCATTTCTGCATGCACATAACATACACACACACACACACACAAACTGAAGATGAACCATGTAGGTGGCTATTTGCAGATTTCTGCAAAGTAACAGTCATTGTAGACAGGTTTTCATTTTTGGAAAGGTCACTTTCACCCACCTTCCCGTGGGAGTGAACAAACTCGCACAATTACAGGGCTCCTTTAAAAGCTCCTTCAGTGCTCAGAAAGAAAGTAAAAAAGGGGCCCTGGTTAACAGGCTGGTTGTATCTTCAGAACTTTGAAGGGGGCTGTGCTACCCAGACCTGAATATGGATCTCCTTCCGGGATATGGAAGCAGGGTATAGCTACCGCCAATCATCTTTCTCTCTGGAGCTCTGCATAGTGGGGATCCTCCCTTAAAAGGAATCCAGCCATCACCGGGGGGGCTTTGGTAGCACCGCTTCATCGGATAGTCTCTCAATTTCTACAAGACGCAAGCTGTGAATATGTGCCATTGCGCCTGACGCTTAGTTTGAAAGCGAGAGGTGGGGAGGAATGATAGACTCCTGCTCAGAGACCTGCCAAGGGACTGGCTTCAGGCTTCCTCTGAAGTACACTCCAAAGGCCTGAAGTGTTTGTAGAGGTTAAACCCACACTGCACTAGACAGGAGCGAGGTTCCATCTGCTCTCATGGAACAGAGAAAACCCCTTTTAATTTGCACCTTTTGAAAGATACAAAAATTGATTTCTTTCCAGCACAGTACATTTCACTTCAGGATTGGATATGATAATGGCTGTTCCAGAGAGTTTATTCTCCCATTATCTAAATGGTGGAAACCCTCTAGCAATTTCTGATTCACTTTCAGATCCGTTTCCTCTGGTCCCCAGTTAACATTGATCTTAATTATGTCTCAGCTAATAAGCCTCTAAGCGTTTGTTAAACAGACTTTCATGCTCCTTAATTGAAACTCGGCACAATGCTTCCACAATGTGTCTCCTGGAGTCGAACAAACAGCTTGACAAATCGCTACATGGGGTTGGTTGATTTATTTTATTTTTTTTCCGCCTGCGAAAGTTGCACTGATCAAAAGAAGAAGCCGGAGAGATGTTCTGCAAGAAAAGAACTGCAACTGTATCTCTCAAGGAACTCCTGGGGATCAGGGACACATTGGGCTGAAAGGAACAACAAGAAGTTATCAAGTCCAGCCCCCTGCTGAGAATGGTGAGCATTCCCCAAACTGCCAGACAAACGGATGCTCAGCACGTGTGCACATATGTACACACAGGACTGTGGCCAACTGGTTAGATCAGCAGGCTTGTAGTTAGGATCTTTAAGCTCTATTGTTAATGAGCCACTATGGGTAAAATTCACTCTTGTGTAGAGAGCAAACGGAGGGGCTATGCCCTACCTTTGTTACACTTAAGCCACCAGAAGAGTTTTGCTGCATCAGAGCCATAAGCTATGTCTGCACTGCCACTTCTGTCGGCAAAACGTATGTTGCTCAGGGGAGTGAAAAATGTCGCTCATGTGTGCTGCTGTAAGGCCTCTAGTGTATGCGTCACCTTCGAGAATGCCTCTATAAGGAAACCACACTTGGGGTACGTCTATACTACTCACCAGATCGGCAGGTAGTGTTCGATGTATCAGGGATCGATTTATCGTGTCTCGTCTAGACACGATAAATCGATCCCCGAATGTGCTCCCATTGACTCCAGAACTCCAGCTCTGCAAGAGGAGTAAGCGGAGTCAATGGAGGGGGAAGCCGTGCTCGACTCGCTGCCGTAAGGATGGCCAGGTCAGTCAAACTAAGATACTTCGTTTTCAGCTATGCAAAGTTGCATATCTTAGTTCAAACCCCTCGCCCCCCGGTGTAGCCCAGGCCTTGATCTGGTCACCCCGAGCTCTGTAATAGTCTGAAGACAGCAATAATGTCCCACAGAGAAAGGCATCTTTATGGGGTTAGGTGTAAGTATTTAAACACTTTGCAGTTACATGGCAAGAAACATCTACTTTAAATAGAGTCATTACATCTTGTGTAGGCTACTGGGTAATTATACCCGACGTTACCAGGATAGTAGTTGAAAGATTAATTGTCAGTGTTTAGACTGGAAGGGGAAACCCTAGTTTCAAAATTAGCAGGCTAGGGTCTTCACTTAAATGAAGTGTAACGATCAGTTGACTTTACAGAAAAGGTCTGAACGGCGCTTGCTCATTTGATTGATGCATCTCTGCCAGTAGGAACTGTTGGATTGACTGTGAATTGCTCCTTTTTGTTCCTGGCTGGCCCTCTTCTTCCTCAGATCCATAAGAACGGCCCTATTGCCTCAGGCCAATGGTCCACCTAGCCCACCATCTTGTCTTCCAGCAGTGACCAATGCCAGATTATTCAGAGGGAATGAACAGACCAGGCAATCATCGAGTGATCCATCCCCTGTCGCCCACTCCCAGCTTCTGGCAGTCAGAGACTGGGGACACCCAAAGCATGGGATTTGTGAAGATGACTTAAATAAAGATGGGAACTCAGTAGAGGAAGGAAGAATTTGGAGAGTGGAACAAGGGAAAGTCAGGCTGGGGCATTCACAGAGCCCTCAGCACCCATCAAGATCAGGGAATTCCCCAGAGGTAAACTGCTGGTGAGGGGGAGTGGAGGGTTTCAGGTGAGCCCAAGAGAGTCAGAAGAACTACACAAGTGGACGTGGTTTTAAATTGGACCTTTAGTTCACCCAGGGGGGAGGGTGAACTATTGTGACTTAGCCAGAGGGCTGAGACGCAGAGAGGGAGTCGGGAGAAGATGCTGGCTGGGACTAGCCATTGCATGGCCAAGGAAGTGGCTACCAGGAGGAGGGGGGTGAGAGGAGAAGTCCCTTTAATACCAGGTGCAGACACAAAGGAGTTCCCTAGATGTGTGCACAGGTGCTTACAACCCCTTAAAATAGAGAATCTGGCATCCATTCAGGGCTATTCCAAACTCATTTCCCCATTCTATCCTTCTCCCTTTCTTTGCTCCATGCCTGCTCTCTACCTCTGCAACTTCTGCCTTCTCTTATCCCCGCTCCTCTACCTCCTCCCATCTCTTGCTGCTGTAGCTTCCTCCTCCCTCTACTTTCCTTTCCTGGGAGTTACATTAGTAATGCACCTTGAGCAATGGAAGAGCCAAACTCCTTTCCATTCGCCCACTGGAGACTTGTTAGATCCCACCATCAAGTATGACCATTTGCAAAGGACACCAGTAGAACAATCAGTACTTTGGGGCCCAGTTCTGCTGCATAAGGGCACCGTGGCAAGACCGTCCCACTTGGGCAACGCAGTCCAGCCACATGCTACCTGTTGCAGGATCCGGGCTCTCGTTCTCAGGAAATTAAGGCTGCATTTCAAGTTTCAGACCTCTACATTAACATTTCGATGGTTATTATGGTAATGTATCATGTTTAATTAGCAAGTTTAGGAAAGCTTTTAATGCATCAATTACCCGAGAAGACAGCAAAATGACCTTTTGAGCGAACAGCTGTCTAGGGGCCATTCCATTTCAGAATAAATGGTTCTCCCTGGCAGGGAAACATAATGAGGGGTCTCTCGTTGGGATGGCGACAGTCTCTACAGTAAACAAAAATACCACATAGGCCTAGGGTGACCAGACAGCAACTGTGAAAAATCGAGACAGGGGCAGGGGTTAATAGGAGCCTATATAAGGAAAAGACCCCAAAATCAGGACTGTCCCTATACAATCGGGACATCTGGTCACCCTACGTAGACCGCTAGCCTGTCTCTTCAGTCCGGGAAGGATTAAACAACACACTCAGAGTCTGCTCAGGCTCTTTCTTCAAGGCACCATTTACTGGCTGCACAATCTTCAGAAAATCCCCAAATAACATAAATCAAAAAGTCCCCTGATGTAGCTTCCCCGGCTCTGAGCTCTTCCCCAGTCCTCCAACACACCATCTGTCCCCCTGCCACATGAGTCGACTTCTTTAAATAGCTCCTCTTCTCCATCTGAGTGCTCTCAGCCTTTATAGGAATCATGTGCTCGCCAGGCAAACACCGGGCCCTGATCCTCAAACCACCAGGGCCCAGATCAGTCCTCCCCATTGATCTGAACGGCAGTTGGGTACCTAAATACCTTTGAGGCTCTGGTCCGTTCCCATCTAGGTCTGATCATCTCCTCCACCAGCCTCAAACACTTCTTCTTACAGGGAGAACAGTGCTGGCTGGGAACACACAGACTATGGAAATTTGGGAGTCAAGACAAAGCCACACCCATTTGGTTTACCTCTGTAAACGACACCGTCTCTCTCTATTGGTGCCGTGTTGCCTTTTTGTAGGTCCTGTAGTCGCGTTCCCTGACTGATGTCAAAGAACACCCGTAGACAGCTGAGCTGTCAATCAGCTGCTCCCGCAAATGCTCTGGTGGATAAAAAACATGAACATTTTCCATGAAAAACTCCTCCCTTTTTTCCTTCTTTCTGTGACTGGAGTGTCCCATTAACTTAGATTGGCCTGGCTAGAGCATGTCGCCCCAGGAGTGGAAGTGCTGCCGATGCCTTCGTTACTTTACAGCCCTAAACCTCAGACTGATCCACATCTGAGTGAATTCATTTTTCCCAAAGGCTACGTATTCCCTATGAATTCACAGTGCTTTGGGGTTGACTCTAATTTCCAACAGCAAAAACATCACGAACAAGGAAAGCAACCTCCCCACCTACTTTTTAAACCATGCATTCCCCCAACCCTTCAATTTCTATTCCCCCAACCCTTCCATTTTCATTCCCCTTTGCAGTCAGAGCTGTGCCAACAGTTGCACATTTGAAGCCCATTGGAAGAAGTCTGCCTTTTGGCCAGGCTGGAATAACTGCATTCTCTAACTCATTCACCCGAAGCGTCTTGGTCAGTCATATCCATACGCACTCGTTTCCCCTTCACTTGCTCAGGTCACATTTCTCCCTGCCTCTTTTCTGTGTCATCTGAATATCCCCATCTTAACCCAGCCAGGTTGCCACGAGATGGATAATGCTCTATGGTATCTGTGTTTTCTTTCTTTTTCCCGTTGTAATCTCATAACCCTTAATCCTCTGTATCGCTTCATCTTTCCCTGGAAATCACTACAGGTGAAAGCTTTCTCTCCTCGCTCCTACCAGATAGTGTTCTGAGCCTTTAAGCCTTTTGATCCTGGACTCTGAGGTCAGTGATTTATTTATAAGCCTTTCCAAACATCAGATGTAATCTCTTTCCTTGGACTCTCCTCGGCTGGAGAGATCTTTCAAAATTGCCACTATGTTTTTCTTTCAGATATGTTTAATTGAAGAGCATGGCCAATACCCATTCAAATTAAGCAGGTGCAACAGAGGATGAATATTCCTGTATTCTGGGGCTAGGAGTCATCCGGAGGCTAGGTGATATAAGGTGAACAGGTTCGTTTTCAGTCTTAGTTCACCTCTTAGGACATTGCAATGTATATAGATCAAGGCCCAAATCAATCCTTGCAGTGAGTCTATCGACCTTGAGGGAGATTCCATAGGGATCAGTTTGGCCAGGTCTTTGTGCACGTGACTGTATCTAGAGCTGGACTGTAGAGCCCGTACACTAGAAACCATAGATCAGTCTGCCAGTCTGCCACAGAGGTGATTTCTGCCGTGGCTGGTGTGGCTACTGCTGTAGCAGTCCCGAACCACTGCTCCTCCCACCCCCGAGCAGCAGTGGTGCCCCAGAGACCCCACCCCCGCAGCCTCTCTCCAGAGCACCAGCGATGCTCTCAGAGCCCCTAAGATTTAGTCAGAGGTATTTATAGTCCAAGTCATGGTCTCGTCATGGGGCTGTGAATTTTTGTTCACTGCCTGTGCCCTATCCATGCCTTTTTCTAAAAATACCCATGTTTAAATCTTAGCTCCAACCATAGATGCAGGAACGATTTCTACAGTGGGGATTCTGACCAGCAATGGCTCCTCTCATGTTCTCTTTGGCTTTGTCCACAGCTTTGTCCACAAACAAATTTTTTTGCGCACACGGCCTGTCAAAAATTAGAGGGCACATTGGTCCACACTAGTTGCCTTTCTCTTAAAATTCCCTGCCACGCTATAGGCCACATAGTTCCATGGAATGACTACCCCTGGGAGTAACGATTTGCAAGATCAGGATTTTAACACTCCAAATGACTCCCGAGGAATGACTCAACTTCCTCCAGATTTAAATCCTCCACCTTCAAGAGATGAGACCCTGCTGGATTCATGGCCATCACTGACTGTCAGCAGGGTTTGCAGAACTCATCAGCAGAGCTCCTTGAAATAATACAGTGCCAGGTATCTTCGCCCCACGCAGTGTCAGCATATACACCCTGTGCACATCTCTCTCTGGGACCGGTTCTTTCCCTTCTCTCTCTTGCACAGCATCACAGACCTCTTTGGCAGTTGCTGTCTTATCCTTTCTTTGGCTGGCTTCTCCCCACTCCACTCCACTCCACTGTCACCCACAGATTCAAAAGCAACAGTCCTGGGCTCTTTCATCTGGTGGGAAGGCCATATTCCCCATCCTGATCACTCTCGGATTTCTTCTACCGTATCACCGCTAACGGAAACCACTCAGTCTTACCCCGTGCATCTTGCTGCCTTGAGATATTGTTCCAGTAACACCTAAGTCCCATTATATTACATGCTGTACTGTGCAGTGCGAGAGTCCCTGCTCTGACAATCTAAAGAGGAAAGATGGACAAAGATTGGGGAGGGAAACAGGCTCAGAGACATGAAGTAACTTGCTCAAGGCCACACGGTGGTACAGCCAAGTAAAACCCGGATCTCTGGAGTTCTAACCCTGTGCCCAATCTACTAGGTCACAGTGTCTCCTGCTAGCTACAGCTCTTGCTGTCTCTCTTGCAGCCAGTCACAAACCTACTGTCAGCTGCAAAATGACAGAGAGCAAGAGCAAGGGAAACGGATTTAATCAAATTAATACAACCATTTGTTGCACCGTATTTTCCTCCCCGTCTCAAATTGGTACTTATGATTCACCACGGTCGCTGATACGTCTGGGCTGAAAAATGCTCAGCCAAGTGTAATGGAGTTTGCATATTACAGACGCGGGCTCTTTTCCTGCAAAAATACAGACTCCTTTTAAAAGAGCACCTTGCCCGGATGCCAGGGTCCGCTCCAGAGCTGAACGGCGCCGTCGGATGCTCCTCGCTATCGGTATCGAGGTTAAGAAAGTGGAAGCAAAAAAGGTAAAGATGGCAGTGGTGGGTAATGAAAGGAAATGAAACATCCTCTAGACTACAGAGTTAACCAGATTGTTCTCAACTCCAGTTATATCTCAATTAAAGCTCACACTGGGATTACATCTGCACTATGCATTCACCTCTATCAGTCTGCGTTAGACAGCAGTGGTGTCCAATAGAAACTTGATGCTAGCCACACTGCTAGCCACACTTGTGGTTTTGAATTTTTCTTATTAGCCACATTATAAAAAAGTCACATGCATTAGCCACAATCCAATAGCCTGTTAGGCACATGTAGCTAGTGGCAAACATATTGGACACCACTGCTCTAGATGATCTAATGGTTTCTTCTGCCCATAAACCTGTGAATCTAGAGAGAATCTTGAATATTTTATTGTCTAACCCACCCACCCAATTATAGATAGGAATAAATGAGGCAGTAAATAGGAAAAAACTGCATAACTCCATCAAAATGCCTTTAAGAGACAGGTGGGCCAAATTTTGTGAGGTCTGTACAAGTTCCTTCCTGCTCCAGGGGCTCAGGAGGTTGTGACGCCTTTGCAATACCACAGCCTTCCTCCTCTCCACCCCTTTCTGTTCCAGAGCCCTCTAGCAGGTTCTGTAGGGGCGGGACCTGATCTAAAACCAGACAGAATCTGGTCCCAAATCTATGGAGTGCAATCGATTACTTGACATAAGGCCAGCACAAGATCTGTAACTACAGTTCATGGATTTTGTCCTGGTTCTCTGCATTTCATCCTTTGTGAATCTTTGGAGACATTCTCGGATAGGTTATGTTGATCTATATTAACAAACAACCTCCCTAAGGTGTAACAGGAAGAGGTTGGACGTGTCCGAGAGATGCTCTAAATGAAGATTATTTACCATTCAATAGCCAGCAGTTGTGTCCTTTGCAAACAGGGCCCAGAATGGAGCAGTGAGTCTGCAGGTAGAATGATCGCATATGATGAGTGGAATTTTCACAGGGATACAAGGGAATTCAGTGCCCAAATCCCATTAAATGGCACCTAACGCCATAGGTCCTTTAGTGCTATCTAGACAAGCTGAGATTTTGGGGGATCTTTTAGTTGAACCAAGTGGCAGAAAGTTTGTGTATCTTGAGTCTGGGCATTTTTCATCTTGCTAAGATTGCAAGAAAAGATGTGTAGTTTAATTTAACGGCAAACAGATTCTAATGCTAACTCTCCCTCCTGATTCTGGTACCGAATTAGCAAGTCCCATTTTGATTTCTATAAAACAATTTAATCATTTCAATCTTTTTAATAAAACACAAATCACATTGTCTCTATCGGATTCCATGGTCCGCACACTACGGCAATTCATTTTGTTCGACTAATTGGCATAATTTCTTTGTACACACTAATTATCCCAGACAGCCAAACTCCTGTTGTATTTATCCCTATGGAACCGAACCCTGTTTGCCAGGTACAGACAAGTCTTACATAATCATAACACTCTCCAAGCACTGCTCAGGGGTCTCATTCCAAGCAAGCAGGGAGCTGGCCAGGAGTTTTTCAGCAAAACGTTTTAAAATTGGAAAATGTCAGTTTGTCAAAACCAAAATTTGGCAGAGTTCTATTGCGTTTGATTAAACTTTTGCATGTCTAGGGTGGTATTTCTGGTCAAAACCAACAAGCAAGAGACACCCCTGCTTAGCTAATGTCCTAACCACTGGTATACTTCAGATCCAGGTTCAAATCCCTTCTCCATATCACACAAAATGGGGATTTGAATGGAGATCATTGTGAGGGAAGTACCCTGCCTAACCACAGGTCTATTGGCTAATTTGGGATGAGGGCCTTTCAGTCTCTGCTGATGGAGCTCCTCCATATTGTGCAACTATTTAAATATTATTTCTGATGGTCCCTGGGGATCAGCTGCATAGGGACTAGATACTAATGAGGCTGGGAATTGTTATTCTGAGACAAGAGTCCTTCAAGCTGATTCTAATCTCATTTAGATTACTCTGTCTATTGCTCTTGATTTATATCAATGAGAGAAGAATCAATCCTCTACCTCAGGGGTTCTCAAACTTCATTGCACGGTGGTCCCCTTCTGACAACAAAAATCACAACATGGCCCCAGGAGGGAGGACCAAAGCCTGAGCCAAAGCCCAATCCCCGCCGCCCCAGGTGGGGTGGACAAAGCCAAAACCCCACCACCCCAGGAGGGGAAGCCCGAAACAAAGCCCAAGGGCTTCAGCCACAGCATAAGAGCCTGTAACCTGAGCCCCGCTTCAACTTTCAGGCCTCAACTTTGGGCCTGGGCGGTGGGTCTTGAGCTTCGGCTCTGGCTCTTGGCCTCAGCAAGTCTAAGCCAGCCCTGGCGACCCCATTAAAATGGGGTCCCGACCCACAGTTTAAGAACTGCTGCTCTGCCCCTTGTAACTTGCCCCGATAGGTGGATAAGAGCTTGAGGTTGGTGCCACTGAGAATGTGATGTAAGAAGCTTTTAGGTAATATAACTGAATGCAGCTCTTCCTTGATTTCAGGCTGAGTTCTTCTGGGAGGGATAGTTTATCTTTCACTGTGAAATGATGTAATTCATTATAGTAGTAAGTAAAGTTATGATGTTTGCTCTTTGCTTTCAAAGTTTTGCAATGTGCCCACATACTAAGGTGAGGCTCACAATACAAACTTGTTTATAAGTAGACTCCCTCAGATACCTTTTCTAGTCGGACTTGATTTCAAAGGGAAGGGGAGCAAATTAACCCGCCAACTGTTCTAACAGACACTTGACAATTCCGTGAGTGTCTCTTCAAAAGAGCTGCGTCCGTAATAAGCACATGCAGCCTGAACAGTTCCCCTGCTAGAGCTTCCTGTTCTGATTATGCCGCTTTGCAGGCTTGTCTGTGAAAGGCGATAAAGCTTGAGACGCCTTAAGTGCCTTTTCAAATGATCTGCTTCCAACCTGAAGTGCGCACAAAAGAAATGTTTGCTTCCAGCTATTAAAAAGGGGATGCCCCTCTTGGCCCAGCGGGTGAAAGAAGCTGGAATCCCACAGCTGCAGGACCTGATGCCTAGAACCCTGAGCACATCCCAAATTCAAAGGGCTGGTTCAACCCCAGTGAGGAAGCGTTGCCTTTGCCAACAATGGTAAGACAATCTGTCCCACAGCTTGTAAAGCACATCAAAGAGAGAGAGAGAGATGTTTGATAGATGTAGGCTATTATATTCTAGAAGATGGCATGTGGTAGCTAAATATAAATATAATCATATAATTAGGTAATTAATGTATGAGGATTAGATTAGAGCTGTAGATTTAAGTGGTAAAATAGAATAGGCTCACACCACAGGGTTATGGAACTACTAAGTGTCACTGATAAGCATGTATTAAGTATACAAGTAAGATAAGCTGTAATGCAAGGCCTATAGACTCTAGGTCCATAAGATATGAGCTTGGCCATAGAAGGTCTCAGACTAGTTGACCTAGAGAGAACCTGGTACCATTGAAACATAAGATCGCAGTAAGAGATGTGCTGATAGTCTGGAAACTGGAAACAGACTGGAAAATATGTTGAAAATTGTCAGTTAATATGGCAAGATGACCTGTAGTAACATCTTGAGGCGTTCTGCAATGACCCACAAGTTACCATAGCAACTCAGTGACATCAATGCTAATGAATGCAAGAGAAACGAAGGAATCTTAGCCTATGAAAAACAAGGTGATCTAAAATATGTGGGGTGTGGAAGGACAGATAAGAAAAGAGGCTGACACCAATATGCATCAGCATGAGGGTACAACGGGCATCAGCGTAATGCACTATCAAGGCTATATCTTGGCCTGTGTGCTTTGAGGGAAGGAGATGCTAGAATGACCACCATTGGTGGTGATGATGCAGATACTATAAACTTCAAGATCCCTACCAGGAAATGTAAAGTGATGTCAGTAGTAAGACCAGACATGCTGTGGTACCCCTTTCTTTACTGTTGGACTGTAGTAGTGTTTTTGACAGTGTGGATCTGCTTAGTACGTTTCTTAATAAAAGGACAGTCGAGCACTTGTTAGCACATCTGTTGTGGTCATTGTTCCTCATGTGGTGCTAGAGACTCTCAGACTAATGATATTCCTAATGGTGATTCTCACCCCCATAATCCTGACCCTGGGGTTGTTTAGAAGGCCGGACTCTTAACTCAGGTTATTGGGATCTAATATAAAACCAATCAGGATATGAATCCAGAAATGAATATGGCTGCATGTGCACCGGCCATAATTACATGATTTTGGTGTTAAAGCTTCTGGTTCCTTTTTACGTGCTTTTTGTGAACCTCATCCGTCATCCACAAGCCATCCTCTTTCCAAACTGTGACACGTAATTAAGCAGAGTGACTTTGTGTATTTTCCCTTTACTTGGTATTCGTTAGTGAAGGATATGGGAGGACACCGGACAGTGATAATTTAGAGTGCTCCAGACCATCTTATTCAATTTACAAAATTTTAGTCAGAGGGAAATTTATGCCTGTGGAGGACGCATCATGAGCCAATATCTCCTCTTGTCTGATCATCGTCCTGGCTGGCAAGTGAATAGGTCATGCAATGGAATGGAAAGTGGTTCTGTGTCTCGTCAGATTATTCCGCCTACAAGTACATTTCAGCTACTGGTTTGTATCAAAATGGTCTTGGTCCAAGTCCATTGACTGCAGTGCGGGTGTTCTGAGCTGGCTGGCTGCCACACACGACATTCACATACTCGGATGGGTCAGGCCAGATGGAAAAAAAGATGAACAATTTCCAGGTGTTGACATTTGTGTTATGCATTAGAACTAAATCAAGACCTTTCTAAACCGTTTACAAAAAATCCATGAGCGAGAAAGATGCAGAGTAGCCTGGGGACGAGGGTATTCACTACAACCCACAATCAGTCTCTCTGAAGCTTTCCTGCTGCATGTGTGTAAATAATTCAATATTTAAATGGGCTAGAGAAAGATTGACTCTGTAGCCTGGTGGTTTGGGCATCCCTCCTTGAATGTTAGAGAGCGAGGTTCAAGTCACTACTCTACTTGAGTCAAAGAAGGTTCAAACTTGGGTCTCCCTCATCCTAAGGGAGTGCCATAGAGCCATTGGTCCATTGGTTGTGTGAGGGGTGGGTAAGTAAGTTGGTTCCTTCTCTCAACCAGAAATTCCATCCTGGATGCAAGAAACTTTTCCAACAGAATCTTTGTCAAAATTGATGTTTCCCCCAAAAGTTTTGGTTCTGACAAATAAGCATTTTCCAGTGGAGAAGTGTTTAGTTGAAAAAGTCAGAGCTTATATGGCAGGGCTGTTCATAGACTCTAAGGTCCGAAGGGGCCCTCTTGATCATCAAATCTGATCTTCTGCACATTGCAGGCCACAGAACCTCACCCACCCACTCCTGTAATAGACCCCTGACCTCTGGCTGAGTTACTGACGTCCTCAAATCATGGTTTCACATTGTTGATAGAAGTCACGCATTCAATGGACACCCACCACTTTCTCCTCGCAAGCCCCTAACAAATGGCATTGTCTGTAATTAATGAACACAGCCAGCAATTTTATGGCTACCAAAAAATGACTGTTGGCCTGCATGAGCAAAGACTCAATTAGATGAAGTTAATATAGCAAATAAGTAATATTTGCACCACTTCAATGGGAACTAATTGAATATCATCGGAAGTGTAATATTCCATTCTGTCAGAAGATACTTAATAGTAACATTCTTTAAGTACACACTAGCTGGGACTGAGCATCTGGTAACAAACGATTAGGGAGCTTGTGTCTCAGGGATCCCAGATACTCCAAAGACTTGAAAAGTATCAAATAAAGGGCCAGATCTTGATCTGGCCTAACTTGACGTCACTTCATTGAAGCTGATTTACACCTGCTGGGCCTGTAGCTAAATCAGGAGCAGCATCGGAGCTGAGCCCTCAATTAACTTTGTTATTCTGGTGCCAGAAATGGCTTGTTATTGTGGTTATCTTGAAATCCATTTTACCCACTCGTACAGCACTCATGTTCTGCACCATGGCACTGAGGTCAGTGCAGACCATGTGGCGATTCTCTTGTTTATCATTTTGCTTTTGTAGAAAAGAGCTGACGTGGGGATGCATAATGGGGATTTATCCAGAGGAAGGACACATGATGTTAAACATTGAAACAGGAGCTCATTGCTGGAGCTGGTCAGGAAATGTCTTTTGTCCCGTTGAAAATGCAACGGAAGCAATAACATTTTCATTTTCATCTAGATTTCTCTTCAGAAGTGTGTGTTGGATATCTGAACCCCCCCAACTACCCCCGCCAAGCAGTTTCCTTTGAAACCTGAAAACAGTTTGGGTGCGGGTTGACATTTTTCAGGTTTTAATTGCTAAAAAGGGGAAATTATCAATTTTCTGGTTTACTTTTTTTTTAAAACCAAAACCTGAAAGAAAAAAAGTCAAAAATGGACACGTTTGGCAAAATGTCCATTTTGAAAATGTCAGATGAAAAATGTCAACCAGCTCTACTCTCTACCCTCCCCAGGACTGTGAAAATAACACCCCTTGAATGGTGTGTACTGTAGCAGAGGCCAGAGATGCGCTGCACTTTTGAAGCCTTATTGAGCAAAATATGAATGTTGTCTTCCACCTTAAACCTCCTGGTAGGTAAATTAACATAGTGGGCCAGTTGATGTGGTGGTGGATATGGTGGTGGTGGCGGATATGGTGGTGGATATTGATATCTGTATCCAGGCCCCTTAGACACTTTGGAATTTCTCTAATACATTAAGAGCTCAATTCGGGCCAAATGTATGTTGACCTCTGCTGCATTTAGATTTATTGTAGGCTGAGGTTTAGAGCTGAAAGCTGAATTAGAGGCAAGGTTCATGCTGGATGGTACCAAAGTTTCATGGGATAGTCTCATGAGAAGTTAGCCACATGCAGCCAGGACTGGAAATAAATCATTTCCAGTTTATATCCAGCCCAGGACCAAAATTGCATGGGCAGATTGCAATCCAGGAGTATGAATCTCCCAACCCTCCTGCTTACTTCCCTTGCCCCAAATTCAGACCTGAGGTTCTAGCTTTGGCTTATCTCTGGCTGTACCAAGCAAATATACTATCGTTATGCTGATCTATCCTACCTGTGCCAGATGAGGCCTAGGGGAAACAAGGCCAGGAACAATCGAAGTGAATGGGTTTAATTCATCCATGGTGTAGTTCCACCAGAGTTAATGGAGTTACACCAGGTGCCCCTTCGGCCCAACATGTTTATCGTCACATCCCAGATTAAGTGTGCCTTGTATCTTATCTCCCATGTCCTGTGTTCCTGGTTAGATAGTGTCTTGGCACTGTTCCATCTCCTCAGTACATTTCCATGCACAGGAGAGCAGTAACAAAAAACAACCCCCTCTGCACAATACAATAAAATCAAGAGAATCGGTGGCATCATAACCATTATTCAGGCCTGGAAATCAGTGCCTGTCAACACCCAGCAGAAGCAAGGCTGAGTCTAAATACACAACCCCACTGGGCTTGTGCTCTGGGAGTCTTCCAAGAGTATCCCATAATGCCCTGGGCCAATGTTCTTTTTTATCTGGACAGTCACATTTGGTAGACAGTCAAGTTTCCCAACACTGCACCACAAACAAAGGACTAGAGTGGCCACATTGGGGAAGGTGCTATGAAGTTTGGGATATGGGTGATTGGACTTGGGCCCGCATAATACATTGTAGCCCCAGGTTAGGATGCAGAGTTCAACAATTCCTAACCCGGGGTTACAAATGAGTGGAGACCCTAAATTAACAAACCCAGGTTAGCTAATTCAAGGTCTATTAAACCTGGTTTTACACTGCAGTGTAGACATACCTGTGGTTGGCTAAAAAAATCAGCAATGATTGTAGTTGACTGACAACCAAACTTTATTAGGAAAAAAGTATCAAAGTGGGATGAACTAGTTAAGAAACCTTGACCTAACGTCTAGAACAGTGTACCTTCTTACTGAAAACCATAATGTATCCTCAACTCTGTTGTACACCCTTATCACCTTTTCTATACATATGCTTTTCAGGTTTTTAATATACCCCCATCACTATAATCTTGTATACTTGTCATCCTGCCTTTTAGGGTAAACATAAGAAAATAGCTTACTCTATATATTTGAAATAAAATGATGAAGAATTGGGCAAAAATTGCTTTCCTTTCATTATACCAAAAGTTGACTTCTGCTAAAACCCCGTATTGGTAATAATGCATTCTCAGTGAGCAGGGGAGAATTGTAGGACATATTAGCCTCTTTTACAAAGAATTTTCAACCCTGTTAATTGGTGGATTTCTAGACACCTTGGGAGTATGTTTTATAATCTAATTTCAATTAATTTTTGCTTAGGTAGGGTTTTAACCTAAAACCAGAAACCCTGTGTATAACGGACAGTAACATGGCCTGGTTCTTTTAAGGGAGGGAAAGACACTACTGAGAAAGGAGGGTAGTGAGGTGTAGTGGCTAGGGACTGGAATGGGAATCACAAGACATGGGTTCTGTTCTTGGCTCTGTCTCTGACTTACTATGTGACTGTACGCAGTCACGTCTGCCTCAGTTTCCATCCTCTGTCATCATCCATCTGTCTCATCTACTTGGAGAGTAAACTGTTTGGGACAGGAAGTGACTCTTACTGTTGATTTGTACAGCTCCTAGCACAATGGGCACATGATGATCCCCCCTGAGGCTTTTAGCCATCACCATAAGACAAATAAATAGCAGCGTTTAGCCCCAAGGCAGTGTTCAGCTGCTTTGGCTTGGAGCCGTTGTCTCAGTAAAAGAAAATAAATTGTGGCAATCGGTTAATTCTGTTTCCTGCAACAAGAATTTTGCTCTTTTAAATGCTCCTCAAATGTCACTGCAGACAAAGTGAAATTTGCCTTTGCTGTCATGCAAGCAGCGTCCATAGCCTTGCTCAGGTGCCCGCTCCATCTGTGCCCCACAGAGGAAGCAATTTCTTTGCATGGTGGCTTAATGCAATTTCTTCTGGAACAAAGCAGCTGCAAACATCATCATGCCACTGTGTCCAGGGCATGACAGCCCGGTGCCCGGTTTGTCTGCCAGCTCGTTGGCTTTGTCTGCAATTTCTTTCGATTGGCGTCTCAATCAGAGCTGGCATCTATAAAACCTGCACTGTTTTTTTAAAAAGGGGAGAAAAGAAGCGGATGGTATCGGCTCTTCAGGCAAATTGGGGGGAGGTGGGTGAAATTGCAGTGTGCCAAAACAAAACAAGTGGTTTCCCCAGCCCCCCCAGCCCTGCACACCCTTTCTGATCTCCTGAAGAGATGCCAATGCTGACAGATGGGACCCTGGTTCCGCATGGGAAGCGGTGTGCAAAAGAGATGCTGAGAGCGTCAGGTTCTGTCAACGTTTCTCTTCCTCATTGTTTTCTCGTGAGGGCATAAGGCTGATTGGTTCTGGGGTTCTTTCTCCACAACAAAGGAACTGTCCTGCTCATCAGAGCGATGTGTGGGGACACTGATGGACTATGATGCCCATCTGCACAGCCTGACTGCGGTTTTTCATCCCACCGAGGGGCCCAATCCTGCCAGGCACGCGCCACTGTGCAGGCAGCGATGCGGCACTGGGGTGGTTTGTTTTCTGAAGACTTTTCCCCTGGATCTCCACACAGAGAGCCACGGCTACCATGGAAAAACAAGAAGATGGGAACATGGGGAGGCAGAATGCCAGGAGTCAGCAGCCCATTGAGCTGTGCTCACAGGATCTACCGTCCCACTCTCTCCACCCTGCCCCTGGAGCAAGGAAGGACAATTTGACCAGGAGGCCTACTGTTTGCACTGCGACTGTAGGAGTTGCTGCAGAGCAGATCTAGATGGGTGGGTTCTGTTCCTCCCTAATCTCCATGAAAAATGTTCGTGTGCAACTCATCTGCTTCATGCCTGGGGTCCAGAATTTAGCATTACAGCTTCTGATGAAGTGCTGTTCAAACTTTTCCTGTGCAACCAGATGAAAGGACGAGGCTGAGAATGAAGACCAATTTCTATATAGCAGGTTAAGTCCAAAGTCTGTAGCAAACCCTTTTAGCTATATAGTATCCCTGATAGAATAGTGGTTTGTATTTGTTTTAACACTTAAATATTTTAACTGCTGCTTTAAATCTGTGTAAGCAAAAAGGTTCATACTACAATCATTAAGTCCCTTTCGACTCATCTAATCACAGCCCATTAGCTTTTTCCGTTGCCGGGTTTCCTTATCTGCATCAGTGTCATGAGGCTGTGGAGGTCATAAAACAGAATTTCTTTATTGATGGAAAGAAAGTGAAAACAATTAGCTTATGCCAGAAGTAGAGCTGTGTGAATAACTGTTTTCTCAATGTGGTAGGCAAATTGGGGAGGGGAACCCACAGATGAAAAAATACTGCATTTTGGGTCAACCAACAAGTTTTACACGGAACCAAAAAAAAAAAAAAGCCCCCAAAATATTTTGGTTCAGACAAGTTATTGGAAAGAGATTGATGCCAAAGAATAGCTAATAGCAATGCAATGAGCAGAAAGCAAAGAGAAAGAGAAAGCAGAGTGGATTCTAGCAATCTCAGATAGTCCATCAAATGAATAATATACAAGATCTTATTATCAGAAGTACCAAGACCTGCAGTTCGCACTGGTTTCCACTGGTGTTCTTGGCGTTCAACACCTCAAACATCAGACCAAATAGCATTTCTTTTAAGTGGCCACTTATTTTGAGCCATTTAATTGCCCAACACGAGATACCAAAACTGAAGCCCCAAATATCAGAGGCCATCTTCTTAAAAATCTGGCTGTACATCTTTAAGATAGTTTGCTTAGTACCAATAGATGGCACAGCTCCCTGTCAGCATGGAAGTTTTAAGCAGCTGGGATCTGGTTACTAGCAGGTCAGAAGCAAGTTCTGATGTGCACAAACTTTACTCTCAGCGGGCCAAATTCTGCTCATCTGCAACCACATTGAAACTGAGAATCCATGGGGACAAAGCAGTAACGTTCCCTGGGCATAAATGAGCACAGAATTAGAATTGCTGAATTCAGAAGAACCCCCTGGCTCAACTTGGCCTTTTACGTCTGTAATATAAAACGCTTTTGAAACTCTTATTGTAATACTAGACCCCATAAATAAATCATCTTAAACCACGACCAACTCTTGAGTGTGCCCTTCCTTTCTTCCCCTTTCCTTCATGCATTAAAAAGAACAGCTAAACACACCAGAAATCCCCTGAGGGTGGATGACTCATAAATGTTTAATGGGTATTGAAACATCTGACAAATTTTGGCAAACTAACTTTGAAAGGTGGAAGGGCTCATGGTATGTATGAGCGGGCATCAATATTTTAGCATTACACTTAGGTGGCATATTGATTTTTTTTCATAGGATGTTATCTGTACTCAAGAAGAGCAAACATTTAGGCTCAGAATACACAATGGTTTCACATCACTGTAATACTGATACTGCGTGGGCTAGTACAGCAAACTGCCTCTTGTTCTTCCAGTTTCTTTGACGCAAGTGGGGAAGGCTCCCTGACAGACACAATCAGGAATTTTCTCTCAAAATGATTTTGCCAGAAATTTTCCACACGTTTCAATTTTGCTGAAGGTTTTCCATCAGGAACCATCTCAACGAAATCTTTCATTTCCGGTTGGTTTGACCCAAAATCAAAATATTTCAGTTTAGTTTCACTGAACTGCATCTACCTAAGATGCTGTGGGGCCTCTTGGGAGCTGTTGTTTGGGGGCCTGCTGCCCTATTATCTCCTATGGGCCAGGCTCCTTGGAAGGACTACATCTCCCAGGATGCATCATGATGGGCTCTTCTCACAACAAACCGCGTGGTGCGTCATGAAGCCACCTGCTTTGGAGTGCATCCTGGGAGACATTGTTCTACCTGGTCATAGGGGAATCAGTGGAGGGTCAGAAGTAAACCAGGGTGAATCACTGGTAACACACAAACGAAGGGGCTTGCAAAGACACAGCCACCGAGTAAGCTGGAACCTCACAGAGTGACTCAACTGTGATTCAAAAATGATGGGTTAAATTCCCCTCTGGTGCAGCCCCAAGGGCAGAAGAGCTACAATCTGGTATATTTGGCCCCTTACTTCAGGACTCGCTCTTTGCAGCCAGACCCTAAGACCCACTCAGTATTATGTACAATGTCATTCTACTTGCAACCTGTCCTTTTGCAGGAGATTTGAGGCATCCTGCCATTTGCAGGGCAATCACACTAACAGGTGAGAGGGGAGATGCTACTGCTGCCCTCAGCTGCTGGAGGGACTTGCTATGCACTGTGCAGGCTTATGAACAAGCTGACAAGCCCAGGACTCTGCGCTCCTGCTGCATGTGAACTGCATAAAGAAGCACACCATGGAAAGCACTGTCAGGTCCCGCTCTGATTATACAGAGGGGGGAATTTCAAGAGGAACCTGGCCGCAGGATGGATAATAAGCAGAACATGGGCACGGCCAGCCATTCTGAACTGCTTCCTGAGGTAGACCCACATCCACTTCACCTCATTTGCTGAGTCAGAGCCGGGGCTGCTGGAATCAAGATCAAGCATCTCCTGCTTCTGACCCGGAGCGATACAATGCTACTACCAGTGAAATATAGTCAGAGACAGGGGCTCCTGCTGAAAGATGAAAGTCAGGAGGCCCCATTGATTCTACTCTTGGCTGTGTGAGGAAATTACGTCCCATGGCTCGAGCAGGGGACTGGGAGTCAGGACTCCTGGGTCCTATTCCCACCTTGTTTTGATGACTCACTACCGATATGTAGGCCTGGACAAGTCAATTAACTTCTATGCCTCAGTTTATTCATCCGTTAAATAGGAATCCTATCTATTGTGCTTCACCAGATTCTTAACACTTAATATTCATTAACTACTTGGCTCCTCCAGTGAAAGTAGGATAGTCATCACTTTTAAGGAGGTTAAGTATGATGTTAGAGCAAGAGTTACTTTGAAACAGATCATAGTATTCCAAACTGGAGCAGTTACAATCCTAAACCAGACAGGACCAGGAGAGACCCTGTCACTACAAAACCAACACAGAGGTGCTACAGGCATGATAGAAGGACAGTGAAATCAGGGGACAATGGGAAACAAGAGTTCCCCATAGAAGCCATACTCCAAAATGTTTAGCTTCTGTGCCATCCTTCAAGTTCTGGACCACTAAGCACTGGGTTGGATCACATACTGTTCACCAGATGTCATAGACCACAATTGCAACAATTCTGACAACTCTAGTACTCCTTATTTATTACAATAAGAATAACAATGCAGTAGAGTCACTTCTGTGAGAGGATCTCTGACATTAAACAGAGAAGTGCCTAATGCTTTTACAGAGGAACTTGTTGTGGGGTGTTTTTTTTTGCACTGAGTCAGCAAGAAAGTTGTAGAACCAGAACTAAAACCCAGGAGTTGTGATGATCAAGGGCTGGCTTTCATTACTGCTCTGGTTGATTATACAGCACAAACCACTGCCTGGTGAAGATACCTTTCAGCTTATAGGTGGGCTCATTAGGCTGATTAGCTAAAACTTGGAAGCCTTAAACAGAAAAATGCTTTACATCCCATTATGTTTTAACATGCAGGTTTTATAAAGACTTTCCTATGTATCATTTCTCCTTACCTCATCCCTTACCACACTATACACCATATCATCCCCCTAACCTCTCAGTTACTGCTCATCTATTCTGAGAACACCACCTAAAAAAACAAGCAGCCTTTGTCTCTGCCCTTAAATACACTCAGCATGAAGCAGCCAGCTCAGGTGTGTTCTGGGTGAAGTGATGCCTCTCTATATAAACAGGGAGTTAAATCACAGCTGCCTTTAGAACAAGGCTTAAAAACATTCTGGGTATACTCTGCCCAGTCCACAGGCCAAACATTTTTTCAAGTCCTATTGAAGTAAGAGAGCTTTTCCTGATTGAAAATAAGCACAGCTTGCTTTTCTAGTTGTGCTCACTTATTATGTCTGATTAGTGCTTCACATGCATGATCTAGTGACAGGCCTTGCCTCCATCATTCCTCTGCATGTGGTAGAACAAGGTGAATGAGCAAAGAGCCATGAAATAATCATGGTGATGTTTAATAGCACTATGGAAACACTCAACACCATAAAGCAACAGTCCAGTTGTGTAAAAAAGGAGTAATGGGTTGTCAAGTTTGCAAGTCAGAAGCCAGCTTGAGCCTAGAATTCAGTGGTGCCGCCAGGGAGACCTATTAATGATGAAGCTATTTTCCCAGAGCTTCCCTACGTGTAGGCTTCTCTCTGAGATTACAGCAGGAATGTACTTAAGCAAAATGGGGCTTTCCTGCTACTTCTCTGTATATGCAATTTCACCATGAGGAGTTAGTTCCCATTGTGCTTTTCAGACTCTGCTCAAAGAGAAGTTCACACATTAGCAGACCAGAGGTCTAATGTGATCACAGATTTTTTAAATAAATTGGGGAAGGTAATGTGATGTTGAGGCAGACCTTGCTCAGCCTGTGAATGCAAGTCATTAATTCCACCTTGTACTCTGAAGTGGATTTTGGATTTTTGTCTCCAAAGAGGCAGGATGAGGACACCCATTAGAACATTTTAAACCTCTCTGTTACATGGGGTTTTGTCCAACAAGCATATGTGCATTCTGAGGAGATATAGGGCTAATGATCTATATAGGGCTAATGATATAGCACCAATTGTTTTGCTTCTGCTACCTTATGCTTTAAAGTCCTTTTTAAACTCAGGGTTCATGCCTAATGCTTACAAATCACTGCCTGTGAGAGGGCTTTCCCTTCGCCCCCTCCCCTGGTTCTAGTCACAGAAAGCAGAAGTCCAAAGTGCAGCCCAAGTGATGTTTACTGGGGTTAGTTCCAAACAAACACACCCGTATCTCTACATGCTGGCAGGGTCTGCTTCCCAGTGTTCCCTTCCCAGCTCTGACACCACAGAGCCTTTACTCCATATCCCCCTTCCCAGCTCTGACACCGCAGACCCTTGCCTGTGTCCCCGTTCTCATTTCCGCTTCTTAGCAGGCCCAACTACACCTGCAATGCACTCTCCCACAGTCCCACCCCTTACAACTTAGGGTCATGTTCCATTTTGGGTGTGGGGTCTTCATCCCACCCCCATTAGAGGTAAAGAGTGATTTTGTGCTCCTCCGGTCAGGGACAGGCATTTCTTTGGTCTTTTAGTGTTTTATACCTCCCTCTCCAGCCTCTTTTCCCCTTCCCCAGCTGGTTGCTTGATATTGCTTTGAGATAGGGGTTGGGGCAATCTTAAAGTGTGCGCTGGAATAACACTTTAACTGCTCTTATCTGTTCCCATTGTACTAACAAATCCAGCTGACTAGGAAGAAGCAACATCATAGTGTCTTTGTCCCTTGTTTACACATTTTAGCATAAGAATATCAAAAAGTCAAACCCAACATTCTATCCCAGGCTAACAATTAGCCCTGTATCCTACCACTGCCCTCTGGCATTGGCAAAGCCAGTAGTGAGCTGAGATTTCTGATGCTAAATTTATTTGGACTGTTATAAAAGGGCTCTATGTCCATGTATCGGTTAAGAGTTAATAGATAAAGTGCCAATAGCTAGCACTTCTTCTTACCGTATGCACAATATACATGAGGAGGCATGTGACCAGGATTCACCACCAAATTTGGCCTGGTGGTTGGATCATTAGCGGCCCCGGGCCAGATACTGACAGGGAGTGCCATGTGAACACTGATCCATGCCCCCTCAAGAACTTGTACTCAGGAACATGTAGCGTAGTTCCTTGGTATGTAGAACCAATACAAGTTCTTGTGCTTTGCAATGGCTTTCTCTGTGCAGTGATTTATATCCATCAATTACCTCATCCTCCCCACCCCATTGCTCTGTCTCCTCCGCCTGTTGTGTCCTTCCTGGCATCCAGATCATCCGTGCCCCAGGGAATTTACTCTCCTCTTTGTTGCTTGTTGTCCTTGCTGCCCTGGGCAATGGGGCTCTGATCTTCCAGTGGGGTTCTCAGCCACTACTGCAATCGAATAAATGTTACCAATCAAGCGTAGCCAAGCTTATATACTGGATAAGGCAGCTGTGTCGTTTGTGTGCCATCACGTCTCACTGAAACATTAGAAAGAATGTTATGGCAAATCCCAGAGACGCATAGTGGTTTCTTCAGAGAACTAAATGTGGTGAATTTTAGCACAGCAATATCTAAATTAAAAAACTACAAATGAGATGCTTCATGCCCTTTGTCAGGGTCGTTATAATTTAGATTCCTGCCTTACCACCACCCTGTCTCAAAAGGATTAAAAAGCGACTTTTTCAAAGGCTTGTTATCCACGTTGACTGCATCTGAAAAAAGATTTAAAAATCTACTCAGGTATTAGATCAGCTGCTGGCAAGCTGTTTACAAATCGGTGGGCGAGTTTCACGTGTTCATCATTTGGCTTTGCCTCATAAAGCGCCCCCAAATATGGATAATTATCCCAACATTTGAAGTCCAGGAAGCCAAAATAGTGATGACTGCTTCTCTGGGGTGGCCATTTTGATTTCTACGTATTGTTTGCTCAGCATTTCAAACACTGTTATGCTCACTTACAGCAATCACAGGATTTATTGGAACACTGCAAGTAACAACTCCAGCACCAAAGACAGACTTAACCTTCTACTAACCTCCCACTCGCAAGTCATATACAACAACCTAATAACATATAAGAAAGCTTAATACTAATGTAAAGATACAGCACCATCTCTTGGTGCAGGTTGGTCAGCACTGAACATTACAATATTTCTAGACTCTAGATAAGAGGGCTGCATATACGAGGAAGTTTTAAATCACATCTATAACAAACCAATAAACTAACAGAATTGTTGTCACGGAATAAATGTATTTCTACTGTATGCCTAGTGTACTTGTAGCTTATATACATTCTTTCAGAGGCCTTGTATCTTAAAAATATATCTAGGACTCCGTGAGCATTTTAATACTTGGAAGCTACACCAATATTCCAGCTTTTCTAGTGGTGTTCAAAGGAAGGGAATATAACTGTCTACTGTAAAAGGAATAAACTTAGACTTTCTTAACACATCTACTGAGGAAGAAGAGCTGCAAATATACTTAATGCTATTGAAAAACATGCAGATCTGCAGGTAATAGTGGATTCTGTGTTTGCACCAACCCACTGTTCAAACTGGCAGTGCAACAGGTAGTTAAATTATTTTCCTTTCTTTTGGTCTATGATGCTTGAAGTGAGTTTTGACTGAAGAAAAGTCGCTTCCAGAGGTCCTGGCTGAGTTTGCAAAATGGCACTGCTGACAATTCTCACTACCAGGAAGAGTAGAGGAATTATCAGGCTTCAGAAATACTGGAACCAAATTAATAGTGTTCCCTCAATCTTGGGCATGGGGCTGAATTTATGGCAGTAATAAGTACAGCACAGATTTACACCTTTCTAAAATTTAAGTTTCTAGAACTTTTAGTTGCAAAGAAAACCTGTATGTGAAGTGAAGCTGTTCCCATTACAGACAGGCAGACAATTCCGAGAAGCCTGACTTACCCCTATTCAATTCAATGGGCGGTTGACTGTGGTGCCTAATGATGGCATGCAATCACGTACATCATCACTATATCACCATTTATATGTTTAGAAGAAATATCCAGGTACTCTGGGGTTGGAGAGGGAGGTTGGGATAGTGGACAGAGCTTGGATATGGCACCGCTAACCCTCCCCCCTCAATCTTTTCTCTGGTCAGGAAGGAGAGAATGGATGGAGCAGGTGATTGGAGGAAGTCTTCCTGTAGGCTCTGGGAAGTGCAAATGTGTTTCAGATGGCTCAAGTAGTGTTGGTGGAACGAAGGCATCATGGACAAAGGCAGCGTGCTGAAGGTGTTGGAGTTAAAGAGCTAAACTGATTGGACACGCTAAAGAGGGAAAGTTGACATGTTTACATTTCTGGACTTTAGCCAATCACCTTTACTTCCTCATCAGACTTCCCAGTTAATGGAATATGTTCCAGTGACCTGGACTTTCCACAGTCAGACAAAGGGAGAAAGAGGTATTCATAATAGCTGTTAAAGTGGTCAGTCTTCCAGGAACGACATACAGTGGAAGGAAAGAGACTTTTGATTCAAACACTGGGCTGGGACTCAGGAGGTCTGAGTTCCATTCCATTCTCTGCCACAGACTTCCTGGGTAATCTCAGCCAAGACACTTGATCTCTCTGTGCCTCAGTTCTCTATCTGTAAGATGGGGATAATACTTTTTCTCCTATCTTTTGTCTGTCTTATCTACTTGCAGTGTAGGCTCTGGCAGACAGGACTTGTCTAACTCTTCTTTTTTTTACACAATGGAACCAGGTTCAGATCAGGCATCCAAGCTCTCTTGTTAATAATTGCATGAATTGGCCCCCCTCTTTTCCTTTAACAAGTCATACTGTCTCTCAAACCACCGTGGCTTCATTGATTTAGCTATGGATAACACTGGCCATATCAGCAACTCTGACGTTTTCAAATTGCCCTGTCAAACTGATAATCAGAGCCTCTTTTTGTGTGTGCGTAGGTGTTATGGATTTGCAAACGTTTCTGTTCATTTCCTGGTAGAAAGTAGCATTTGGAAAAGTCAAGGTGAGTGAACATTAGCCATCTCTGGGCATGTTGTCTCAGTTCTGTATTAAATACTGTCAATAACACCAGCTGGGTTATGGCATTTTAAAAGAGGCTTAGTTTTTTTTTCTTTTTAAGTACAGTGAATATGCTGAACTATAGGGGTGGGGGAAACTGTCGTGAAATCACTGAATAAATCAAGAACTCTGTTATAATTTGAGCGTCATTGAGTTTCCCATGCTCTCGTGTTTTCTTTTTCACTCTGTCACCCTCGCCCCTGGAATTCAGTTCACCAAACTAGTTCAGGAGAAGTTTGTCAGCCAGCAAGAAGCCATGGTGGCAAAATTTACCCATGTGAGATTCCCTCAAAAGTAGACCAGAAGACAAAGAGGAGGTGGAAAGCTTTTAAAGTCTCCCAAATGTGATAAATAGCTGGGAAAACCTGAAAATACCTCTAAGTGTTGTGCAGTTGCAGTTTTTTCTGTGTGTATTTATATGTTCGAAGCAGGTTTCTCCACTAGTGCTTTTAATACTAAATGGCATGCTGCAAATAAGCAGTGCAGCCATTATAGCTTTTATCGCCATCCGAATGGAAGCTGCTGATTAGAGAAGCCTTTTTTAAATTGTGTAAGGGCCCAATTTAGGTGACTGGAACTTTTGTTTACTTACAAGGAACAATTTATCTGGTTGCAGGTCAACAGATAATCCCCACGAAACCCACTCTCTGCCTCATGTGCTCTTCAAAGCTTACAAGTCTTCCAACTTTCATTTCCAGGGCTGTTTCAGCATCCAACGCAAAAAGGGACTAGAGAGCTGTCAATAGGATATGGGACCTGTCCCTCCCCGCCCCCAACTCCTCTAAATTACTGTTTTGAATGTAGACCAGGATAGTGTAGTTATCATCAGTGTTGCAACATCACTAAAAATTGGGATTAGTCTTTCAGAGGCAAGGAGGGCATAAACAAGACGGTGAAAATGTGTTCCTGGCATCTCCCATCCTAAGAGTTTGCCCATATGATCACTCCTTATGGAAATGAAATTGGTCTAATTTGTGGAGCTCTTAGCTGTCCATATCACCCTCATGGGGCTGGATTTTCCGTTTATGGCATTTAGTTCTGCTCCATGAAAAGCAAAGGAAAGAAATCCAGCGTGTTCAAAACACTATCTTTATTACAGTTAATTCTTGGGTTAAATGTTTGGTAACAAGAGATGTGCAGCAACAAGCAACAATTAGCCTAGCAAGACATACAGTTACAAGGTAATTTCATGCGTCCTCCATGCAAACATCCCACAAGGGCTGCGTGTGGGTGGGTGGATGGATGGGGATTAACAAATGTATATTTGGTCTGTTTTCTTGCTCTGGCACCTAGCATTTCACTGTCGTGTGCAGTGAATATTAAGAAACTAATACTGCAGCCTGCAGAAAGGAGAGACTTGCACGGTACAATCATTTCTAGACTGCCTAGAACTGATAGCGCACTAATTTTCAATGTTCCCTGGCAGTTCCCACTGGCATCGGCTGGAGTGGAAGGTACTCCGTTAACTCTGACAATCAGCCTCCCGTTATGATGGTTGCCATTAAAAGAGGAAACATAAGGATATGGAAGAGCATTACAATGTGTTATCAGCCCTGCTCCAGCATACCCATCCCAATGGAGCTACACACATGATGAAAGTTATGTACCTTCTTAAGCATTATGCTGGATTGGCACATATATTACATTCTAGGAAAAGGAAAAAATCATGAATTATAGCAAAGAAAGCATCATTTTCAGGTAAATACACTGGACCAACTAATGCTCTGTAATGCTGCAGCAACCCCACCCAAATCAGTGGGGCTGGACTGGAATAACTGAGGGCAGAATATGGCCCTTTTTATTAGAAAATGTATTATTTATTATTTGTATTACTGTAGTGCCTGGAAGCCCTAAGCATGGGCCGGGACCCCGTTGTGCTCGGTGCTGTACAAACACAGAACAAAAAGATGGTCCATGCGCCATACTGCTTACGATCTAAGTGTGAAGCAAGAAACAACAGATGAAAACAGTGCGATAGAGGACTGCCATGAGATTATGTCAGTCAACGGGATAGGCTGTGGTCTCAACACCCTAGAAGTCTAATCCTTGCCCCGATCTTGGTAGGCATCATGGAAAAGGAGAGTTTTGAAGAAGGAAAATGTTCGGTTTGGGATGTTTACAGGGAGCTGCTACCAAACACGATGGGCAGCGCAGCTAGGAGCATGAAGATGCCTGTTTGAAAAGGCAACACGTGAGTGATGGAGATGGGCATTGCGGGTGATCAGGAGGGAGGAGTCAACATCTTGATACTGAACGGCAGAGGCTCGATAGGGCGGCGCTAGGCCATGAAGGGCCTTGAAACTGAAGACAAGTAGTAGGGGCCATCGGAGAGATGCAAAGAGGGGAGTGACGTGGTCAGAGCAACAAACTAGGAAAATGACCCTTGCAGCAGCATTCTGAAGGCATATGATCAGTGCTAAGAGAGGGATGTTGCAGCAGTGCAGGTGCCAGAGAACAAGAGCCTGGATGAGAGTTTTAGGGATATGAATGGATAGGAAAGTCTGGATCTTAGAGATGTTGCATAGAAAGAATCTGCAAGGTTTAGGTAGAGGCTAGCGGTGAAGCTAGAGAGAGATCTGAGCCAGAGATGATATCCAGGTTACAGGCTTGAGTGACAAAGAAGGTGGCAGAGGTAACAGAGTCCTGTGGCATCTTAAAGACTAACTATAAAGTTTTGAAGCATAAGCTTTAATGGGCTAATACCCACTTCGTTGGATGCAAGAAGGTGGCGTTGTCCAGAATGATCAAGAAAGGAGGTAGCGGGGAGGGCTTACCAGGGCAGGATTAGAGTGCGGGGAGGACTATTAAGAGCTCTGTTGTAGCCATTTTGAGCTTGAGTTGATAACTAGACATCAATGAGATGTCAGAGAGACAGGCTAAGGTTTTTATTTGGACAGAAGGATACAGGTCTGGAGTAGATGTCGACCTGCTGGTCGTCCATGCAGAGAACTGAATTTGTGTTTGTGGATGAGATGACCTGGAAATAAGGTGTAGAGGGAGAAGAGAAGGGGACCAAGGACAGAGCCCTGTGGGATCCCCAGAGAAACTGAGAGGGGGAATGAGGAAAATTTTTGAAGGACGTGCTAAAGGAGTGATTAGAACCTGGAGGAGACCCATGGGAGGACTGAGTCACGGAAGCCAAGGGAGGACAAGATTTCAAGAGGAAGAGCCTGGCTGATTATGTCAAGGGGGGCTGACAGGTCAAAGAGGAGGAGAATGAAGCACTGGTTCTGAGCTTTATCTAGGACATGGTCATTTTTGGTGACGGTGATTTCAGGGGAGTCAATGGTATGATTCTAGAATGGAACTGGGGGACAGGAACTGCAGACAGCAATCGTAAACAACAACAAAGACCTCCTTTGTAGGCAAAGCAATCTGCAAACACTTTACTTACATTGTAACCGTTAATTCGCTTGTCTGATATGCCAGCTGGGGATTGAAAGGTGATCTTCAGATAATTACCGAGTACAAAAATAATTAGACCAGTCCACTAAAACAGAGCTGATAGGTTGCAATTTTTTTGTAACCAAGGTTATACACTGAATAACTTTGGCAAGCTGTTCAGCAGAGATGTTACAGGGGGCCTATGGTAGACTTCAGAACAGTGTCCTTCAGTTTTCCCATCTAGCTAACAATAAGCACAGCATTGCATGAGTCAGAAAGAGCTCAGGCCTTCTCCGTAGTCATAAAGTTGGCAGTGCCACGTAACTTCTGTTCATTTTACTAGCAGTGCCCATGCCCCTCCCACACATACTCACACCCCTGCTCTGCACATTACGACTTTTGTGTGAGAAATCTCTCTCATTGACTGGGAGGATTAGCAAGCTGAAAAGCAGATCAGCTGGCGACTAGCCCCAATCAGACCATGACAATATTTACTGCATATTTATTTCCATGTCAACATAGACACATGTGCTTTTAAAGAGGGGAGTTGGTAATCAACCCAAGGAACTCTGCTAAAGCACTGAGCCCAAAGGTGCAGAATTGGCTACTCTATGGCTGGTTTAATTAAATGGCCATTGAAGGTGATGTAAATATCAGACTCCTCACTATAGATGCCATTTTCCCTTTCTCGTTTAAACATCCTCACCCAAACCTCATCTCCTTCCTGCAGGTCGAGCATGAGACTCTGGCTCTGCATGATACTCCGATCGCTGGGCTGGGCATAGAGGATGGCCACTTCCTCCTCGTTCTTCATTAAGTGCAGGTAGGTCTCTTTGAAGTTCCAGGTGTGGACATTAAGGTTGAAGAAGTAGATCCCTGGCACGTAGCAGAAGAATTTCCCTGTGAACATGCTGAAGTGTTGGTAGAGGTTCACAAACTCCGTATCAAATGTGACATGCTGGAAATAATCCGAGCTATGGAGAGGTTTTCTCCGGCCCACTGAAAAGGCGGCGTAATGCAGCTTGCAGGAGTTGCCTGGTGGGCCAACCTGGCCTTTCTGACCTTTCCGTCCATTATAACCACGTAGCCCTTGTTCTCCATCCTTTCCAGCCCCTCCAGTGAACCCTTTCTCTCCCACGTCACCTTTTTCACCTATGATCACAAAGAAGAACCAAGTTGCAAACGTATTCACACACACCACATGCCACAGAGACGTCTGGATGGAGGCAGCCAGCTGGTAAAATAACACTCTCAACAGGTGCATTGAGAAATATTTGTCATAACTAAATCTGATCTAGATTTTAACTCAAGAACACTATTGACAGCAACCTGCTAGCTAGCATGCCTATTCCATATTTAACCACACAACAAATAAGAGAGCTTTCTCTGATACATTATAGATTCATAGGTTCAAACAGCAGAAGGGACCCCCCCATGATCATCTACGGCCTGCAATTTCACATTTGCATTATTATTTGTGACCAGATTATCAGAAGGATTAAACTATAAAGTTCAAGAGCACATGGACATTTTGCCAGAGAGAGAAGGCTAGAGTCCTAATTTTTTCATTAACTGAGCTTTAATCTATGTTAATAGGATGAATAGTGAGAACAATTATTCATGGAACCTTTGGTAAATGCTACTTAGAGTTTGTTTTTAGCATGTCCATACCTCTTTTCATTCATGGGACCAACATGTTTTTTTGGGGGGGGGGTTGTACAAACATTTGCAGAAATTGAATGTTCACCCCTTGGCTGAGTGATTTATAATTTAGGTGACCAACTACCTAGGGTGAATAAGAGAGAGGATGGCAGAAACAAAGGCATAAAAACATGGGATGCTATCCTGGCCCCATTGTCTTCAATGTTTAAATGACATAGGTCCATGAACCCAACCCATATCATTTACATATATACTGCTATACGCATACAGTCTTTCTGTGGCAGAGAAAAAGGGAGAAGTATGGGTTTGGTTGAAGGGAAAGAGAACAAAACATCCAAGTTTAGCAGATTCATATGTTTTAATGCCAGAAGGGACCATTATTATTTAGTCTGACCTGAATAACAGAGCAACTCACCCAATCATGCCTGTATCAACCTCATAACTTCTGTTTGAGCTACACCATATCTTTTAGAAAGTTATTCAGTCTTGATTCAAAGACAATACATGACGGAGAGTTAGGGTGACCAAAAAATTGGGACATCTGGTCACCCTATGGAGAGTCCACCATGTGCCTAGGTATGTTGTTCTAATGGGTAATCACACTCGGTGTGAAAAATATATGCTTTATTTCTAGCCTGAATTTGTTTAGTTTTAGCTTCCTGCCTTTTGGAGCTCATCCAGACATCTCCTGGTAGATTACAAAGCTCTCTACTCTCGGACCTCTTTTCCACATATAGGTAATTATGGACTGTAATCAAGTTGCCTCCTGACCTTCTCTTGGATGAACTAGACTGAGCAGCTTCAGTTCTTAAGTGATGGGAGTTTTCCATTTTGGAGGAGGAACATGGCTTGTGACGTTATGGTAAATTCACAAAGCTACCCTGGGCTTGACTCACCTTTCAGGATGGTGATATCTATTGTGGGCTGGACTTTGGGCACTGAATAGGCGGGACCATTGCTCATCCTAGTGGGTCGTGAAGAGGCGACGGAGACTGGCTCTTCTGAAGGCCCACAACATCGCATGCATGAAAGCCGCCGGGCTTCCCGTCTCGGCGAGCCCTTTTCTAGTAAGATGCCGGCATTCACAGTGGATACCAAGAGCATCAGAAGCACAGCAGTCATCTTCAGCGGAGCCAGCTGGAGCGGGAGAGTAATAGGAATGATTAATGTGGTGATTTAAGGCAGAGCAATCTTTGGCCACCTATTCACTTACCGTAGGGTTCCTTTCTTTATTATGTAATACTGGTGTAGCACTTAGTTGGGGATGATGGACCCATTCCACCAGGTGATGCACACCCACTACAATGAGATAGTACCTTCCTTCGATTTTACAAGCTAAGTATATCTGAAGATGGATACATCATAAAGACTGGAGGGATTATGACCTAACAAAGAGATGATTATCAGTATAGCAAGCACACCTCCTGTGTAACTATTGTCGAATCAAAGTTTGCCAAAGGCTTTGGATGGAAAGCACAAAACATTACTGGACATTATTAAATTATTTATGATAATTTTGTTATTCTTTATTTATTCTTTAATTAATGGTGTTATTTACTATTGCAATCTCTAATTATTGCAATTCTAAAAAAAATAATAATGCAAATTTCTATGTAACAAACATAAGTCTCCAAAAGAAAGAAAGAGAGAGAGAGAAAGAAAGAAACTCTGATTTCAGAAAAACCTTCAACTAGAAAAAAAAATCACACTGCTCCAGATAAGCTTCCTTTCAGCCTGTTAACCACTGAAAGACAGACTATGCTTTTATGACTATATCAGTTTGTTGCTTCCTGCAGAATTCTGTGTAAGCTTCATATTTGCACTGCTGAATATGTATCCTGGAAAGCCAAACAGCCCCAATGAATGCAGACTGTTGCTTTGCACAAACACTGGTTCTGGAATTTTAATATTGATTTTGGTACTGTATTGTTGGCAAGCTCCAAAATCCTGAATTGCAAATGAAGAGTGAAGGGAAATATAGTAGACAGTGGATAGGAGGAGACCTTCTAGCATACAGCTGTCAGTCTTCTTACCAAGAGTGGAAGCAGAAACATCACCTTACGGGGAAAAATCACAGTCTCCATTGGCTTCAGGGAAATTACAAGTTGTTTCTTGAAAAAAATATACCCCTTCTCCCCAGTCTCAAAGTCTATTGAAATCCAAGAAAAGACTCTAATTTACTTCAACAGACTTTGGATCTGCACTTCATGAATGCTTGAGTATGGCAGCAATCCTTACGAGACTCTCAGGGGAAGGTGGGAGAAGTGATGGATGGATGGATGCCCCAGCTATGGGAAATACATGATTTGCACAAAGATCCTGTCCACACTAGATTTCAAGCCATGGTAAGCCAGACTGGTTCTTCTGAGCTGGAAAGCACTATGCTTTCACCAGCTGGAGAATGGATTTGTGCAGAGAATATGGGACAGATTTTCACGAGAGTTGTCCTGGCACTTTCTAGGAGACATTTTCCTCTGGTGTTTTTTTAAAATGTACCATCCAGAAAAAATCAGAACCCACATCTCCTTATTATTCAGTTGTTCTGGTCTATCTAACTTACGATGAGATGCAAGGAATGCTTATTAACATGCTAAACTAATTCTGGTCATTAGCATGGAAAAATCTACCCATCCATTTGGGAGCGGTCAACAGTCCTTCACCACGTTTTGAATCATTTAAAAAGATTTTTTTCATTCTCAGTATAACAGAAATCTGGTTTTAGGTATCAGCCGTATAGAACAGGATTCTCATTTATACTAATGACCCTTTACACCACTCTGTCAGCAAAAGGGCCTATAAACTGGATGTAATTTAGAGCGCCACGCACCTGAAAGGCCCTTTACACTGGCAGAATATAAAGGGGTCTTAGTGTAAATGGGAATCAGGCCCCAGACAGGTGACCCATTGGACAAAGTATATCGCTCCCAGGGAACATTCTGTTTATGGGCAACAAGTTTCTAGGCTCACTTACGGCCTGACCTACAGTTTACTGCACTACTGTATTTGCTCAGCAAAATAAAATATCTGCATTAGCTTCACCCTACCTATACATTATTCAGAGCCAACTTAATTTCAGTGAAAATTGAAGGTATTTAGTTTTTCTCAGTGTCTTGGCCTTCTAGTCAGTAACCTTTGAGATATATCATAGGGCACTGTCATTTCAATCTCAAAATATTGAGTTTAGGAGACATAATTGCTTTATGCCCGCTTTTAATACCTTACTTGTGGACAATCAGAGTATTCGCTAAGAAGAATACGTCTAATGTGGCCAGAGATGGAAAATTCATAAAGGTGGAGACATTAACTCGAGTGATTAAAATACACTGTCCTCATTAGGCAGTTATAACTAACAGGATTAGCAAGTTTGTGTTTTTTGTTATTAAAAATGCTAGAACTCATCCACTCAGTGACTATTTGTTTTAAAGTCTCAGCTGAGAAAACAATCCATCCATAGACTGAACCTCTTAGATTTAAGATGAAGAAAAAATTCCCCTGATGGCTCTTGCATTCTTGTGAAGCATAACCAAACATCACTGTCAATATTTCGATCAAGATTGGATGGATTTTTTTAAAAAGATCTACTCTAGTTCAGACAGGAATTAATTCAGGGGAGTCCTAGAGCCTGTGTTATAGGAGGTCATAGAGTCAAAGACTTAGACTTTAAGATCAGAAGAGACCATTATGATCATCTAGTCTGACCTCCTGTACCATGCAGGCCACAGAATCTCACCCACCCACTCCTGTAATAAACCCCTAATCTGTGTCTGAGCTACTGAAGTCCTCAAATCATGGCTGAAAGACTTCAAGGTGCAGAGAATCCTCCAGAAAGTGACCCGTGCCCCATGCTGCAGAGGAAGGCAAAAAAAAACCCCAAGGCCTCTGCCAATCTGCCCTGGAGGAAAATTCCTTCCCGACCCCAAATATGGCCATCAGCTGAGCCCTGAGCATGTGGGCAAGACTCACCAGAAGACACCCAGGAAAGAATTTTGTAGTAACTCAGATCCCACCCCACCTAACATCCCATCACAGGCCATTGGGCCTATTTACCGCTAATAGTTAAAAGATCCATTAATTGCCAACATTAGGTCAGACTATATGATCACAGTGGTCCCTTCTGACCTAAAAATGTATGTCTATGGAATCCAGGAAATACATTTTCTTTCAGACCAATGGAGTTTGGGCATCCCCAAGGTTTCCTACTGTGCCTTGGTGTGTGTATACCACTGCCCTCTTCTGGATGGAATCCAAATGGTAGAAACCCGAGTATTTGAATGATGCATGGATCATGTGTAGTTAGATGAGACCACCAGGGTATCTGAGCAGGCATTGGTTATAGATTGATACTATACTAGTAGAGAAGAGAGGAGATGCAAAATAGAGAGCTGAGGGAAAGAGGAGAAAGGAGGGAGAGGTATAAACCAACCACAGTAAAGAATTTGAAAGTTTGAAAGCCATTCGGTATAAAGAGACACAGCAACAAAAGGAAAAAGAGAAATCTAGAAAGTCAAATGACTGAATAAAGAGAGAGCAAGTGCTGAATTACAGGGAAGCAATGTCATTCAGAGGGGAAAAACTAAGAGAAGAAAAGTAAGTCTAGAGATTAGATGGAAAAACCCATCAGGATGGAAACCCAAGAAAGAGGCAAGAAGCTACAATTCAAGAAAAGAAAAATGTAAAAAAGGGGAGAGAGTCAAAACCATAACAGTCAGGAAGGAAACGGATGTGGGGAGGGCCGTGTGTTTTTTCTTATTAAAGATGGTTATTGGGATCACTGTACCAAGTATGGCAATAACCTGTTTTCTCTCAACAAGGCAGGTGTAGCTTCTTCTGGACAACGAACTCTGATTGTTATCACCTTCACTTACAATAAAGATCTGGCAGTCTGTGTGTCTTCAGAAAGTAAATCAAAATCCTGCACCAGAGGAATGTTTGTCCTACTTTCCGATACTGATCTGACATGCTTGCTTGCGTCTAAAATGATATATTAGCTCAACACTGAATGCCTGGAGACTGCAAAGCTGATCTCTTTCTTATTTGATCACCCTTCATGGTGCCTCTTGAGAGAGATTCATTTTCGAAACAGCAGGTCAGAAATAGAAGTATAAATCAGCTTATTTCTTTGCTGTGAAAAATGTTTCCGTGCTATGAAAATAAGAATCCCCAAATGTCTGTTGTCCCACTGAGCAGAAAGCCCAGACATGGGATCATACACAGTCATCATGTCATTAACATCTATCACTGAATTAAAAGGGAAAAGTTTTTATTTGCCTGGTGTTCTTAGCCTCTATGTGCTATAGGTGGAGACTCAAAGACAAAGGAGGACTTTTCCAAAATACAGTTCAGGTAGTTACAACCTTCCTACCAAATGATAACGGTCCTTCATTTTTGCTGCACCTTCCAGGACCCTAAAACAGGGGATTACAACTTTCCTACCAAATGATATCTTGCCTTCATTTTTCCTGCACCTTCAAGGACTCTAAAACAAAGGAGCAGAAATTCAGCAAAAAAGAAAGAAAGAAAGAAGAATGGTATTTGGGAGTCTGCCTGGAGAGAGGGCCCCAACCCACAACAATTACATCTGGAATTGAACTTTCCCACATTTCAGGAAGCCCAGACAAGAAGGTTTGGGTCTGAATGTGAACTTTCCCAAGCTTCAAAAGTGGTTGGATCCTGGCTTTTGGGTTTGGGACCAATTTTGATTTCGAGCCACCACTTCCATCTGACCCTGATGGAAGACTCCAAATAACTTTAGTGATCTTAGGATAAGTCTCTGTATGCACATGCTAAATGTGTCTGTGTTGGCTTTGTTATAAAATCTGATTACGGTAGATGTACTGTAGGAGCCAATTTAAATACATTAAGAACCCTAGTTTGCTTGATTCAAAGCTAACCTTTTGTGAGGCTTGAAAACCCCTGGTTTGCTTTTTACCTGATCATTTTCCCCTCCTGCTCTGCATTTCTGACTAGGATCAAGGATGACAATGTCAAAATAACATAAGAAGCGGTTCCTAAGGTGTTTCTGCCTAGACCAGAGCAGGAAGTATTAGAGTCTCATGAAAGTCTGTCTCTGCTACAGCAAATTCACCAGATTCTGAACATGTCAGTGTTCAAACTTTGGTATGCATTTGCAAACAGAACCTGCAATGTGAACCTTTATTACTGAGGACTTAGCTCCCTTAACATCAGTGGCAAAGCAGGTGTGCTATGAATAGCCATGGCAGAGTTTGATGTTATTTTTTTTTAATGATTTTGACAGATATCAATGTTGATTTTTAAAGACTACTTTTATTTCTATCCATTTACATTTTCACTGTTGTCCACAATGATGGGTTGTAAGCATTTTTATTTTTATCTATTTAAATGTTCATTGTTGTGGGAAATTATAGGGGGTTGTCAGGCAATAATTATTAAATTACAGCAGACATCCAGTTTCCTCTCTGGATGAGGTGGTATAACTCATCAAATAACAAAGGCGAACACTGAATGAATGTGCTTATGCAGCTGGGTTGGCTTTAATGAACACTGGCTGTCTCTTTTGGTTCTATTGGGGAGGGTCACACATACGGTGCTAGAGTCTGTCCGAACATAGACTTAAAAATAATACTCATAAAGTGAATGACATGCAAGGAAATTGGGGAATATCCGCAGCTGGGTTTGTTTTGATCTGGATCTGAACACGGCAGCAGTTCGGATTAGACCCAAGCTCACTGGCTGGCCCTAAATTGTAAGGGGTGGGACTGTGGCTAAGGAGGGGAAATGAGAACGGGGACACAGGCAAGATACAGAGTAAAGGTTCTGTGGAACATGGAACATGACCCTCCTTTTAAATGGGCTACACAAAAGGTTGGTTCTGAACTTTGCAGCTCAACAAGTTTTTAATCTAATTCCTACTAAAAAGGGATAGAATGATTCTTTTACTATATTTATATCACTAATTCAGATCCAGTGTAAGCGAACATAACTGCATTATGACCGAGGGAGTAGCACCCGGTTTTAAAGCAGGTGTCAATTGACCTCTGGTTTACGAATAATTTGGGACGATAAACAGTTACTTTTACTTACTACAGAAATAAAAATCCCGTTCGAGTTCACCTTTCCCCTGAGCAGGATTTGGCCTGTGCATCCAATGTGACCACTTGCCAGGAACATGATTGCAATGGATTGGAAATGGCTATTCCTTGTCACTAGGTGGCCCCTTGAAAGGAATCCCATTTTCGCAGCATGTCCAGACAATGATTCAGCCCTGCTTTGTGGTGAGAGGAGACAAGTTACAGCTTAAAATAATAGGCAGGGCAATTGCCCAGATGAAGCCAATTAACAGACTGCCTCCTGCTCCTTTGCACGCTGCTGGTGGAAATAGAGTGTGTCTCAGCAGTGACTCACCAGCAACGAGTCAGCTGATCTTCGGACTTTCTTGGTTTCAGCAACAGGCTGAAATTGTTCGGAGGGTTTGTTTGATTTTTTTTCCAACCACTAAAATGTTTCCACAGCACAGATTGACGGGTCACCGCAGGAGGGCGCAAATACCCCATTTTGAATCGCCACACTCATGCTACCTGTGAAACATCCGAGAGCGGATGCTGAGCCCCATATGGCCGGCGGTTCTCTCCTTCAACCCATGCGACACGCATGACTGTGACTAAAAAATAATCATCATAGTAATAGCAATGAATAACTGATGACTATATTTCTCTCCTTGAGCCGCTCTGGCACCACCATTGATTCCTGGCTGAGGCTAAAAAAAAAAGCACAGTCAAAACTGCTGTGAGTCTCAGGCAAACTGGAGAAACTGAATTCAGAGTTGTGGCAATTGGTTCCATGCCTGTCTCCCCCTTCTCGCCTCCATCACATCTGTTCTAGCAGAGACTAGCACAGCTGAAGGTCACGATAGCTCAGGAGGCTTTCAGAAATAATGGGAAGCATTGCAGAGCAGGAGCCCTGGTTGTATATAACAGGGTCATGGTGACTATTCCACCACTTACCCCAAACCAGAAAATAATACAAAATACATTAAGAACATGAAAATGGCCATATTGGGTGAGACCAAAGGTCCACCCAGCCCAGTATCCTGTCTGCCAATAGTGGCCAATGGCAGGTTTCCCGCAGTGAGTGAACCTAACAATTAATGATCAAGTGATCTCTCTCCTGCCATCCATCGCCCCCCTCTGACAAACAGATGCTAAGGTCACCATTCCTTACCCATCCTGGCTAATAGCCATGAATTGACTTAACCTCCATGAATGTATCCAGTTCTCTTTTAAACCCTGGTATAGTCCTAGCCTTCGCAACCTCCTCAGGCAAGGAGTTCCACAGGTTGACTGTGTGAAGAACTTCCTTTTATTTGTTTTACACCTGCTTCCCATTCATTTCATTTGGTGGCCCCTAATTTCTTATATTATTGGAACAAGTAAATCACTTTTCCTTATTCACTTTCTCCACACTCTTCATGATTTTATAGACCTCAATCATATCCCCCCCTCATGCCTCAATGTCTGTGGGACTAATGACACAATGGGCATTAAGTGCCAGTTCAATGACATTCTGGAAAGCCCGAGCTCTTATTTTGCATGTGGCAGCAAGCAGAGAGTGAGGCAAAGTAGCAAAGCCATCCGTTTAGTGACTCAAAAGAACAACCTGCAACTGCTGGTTGGGAATAATTCTGACCCCGGATCAATATTGTTTTGCCATCTATGTGGATGCATTTCACTTACCTTGTGACTCAAAATGCCCTTCTCCTTAGTTTCCTTGCTGTTGCCTTGTGAGTTTCATAATACGAAAGCCCCTGTTCATTCAGCTGGTGGCTTCTGTTGCTGCAACTTCCTTGCCGGCGTCCAAAGGAAATAGTGAGTGTCAGTCCAACTTCTTATGAAACCCAGCAGCTATAGCACAGGCTGTTTGCAAGTGATTTTTCTTTGCTGCTTGTTTTCATCCAGTTTGTGCTGGATTGGGCTCCTGCTTTCTCGTTTTGCTTCTTGGCATTTGGAGGAAGTCCGTCGGATTGCACGATAACGGAGATGAAGAATTAAAAAAAACCACCACAAATAAAACTGACAATCAGCCTTCGTGGCCAGAGGGAAGATGAAAGTGCTCGAAACACATGAAACGGATTCTCTTTTTTTGGTAGACTCAGCGTCTTCTCGGGGGGCAAAAAGAAAAGCAGCCCTGTCTTTGACACACTGGATGCAGTGGTGAGACAAGGTGAAAGTAAATAAGTGTAAATGGTATCTGTAGCCTCTGTTTGCCAGAAGCTGGGAATGGGGGACAGGAGCTGGATCACTGGATGATTCCCTGTTCTGTTCATTCCCTCTGGGGCACCTGGAATTGGCCACTGTCAGAAGACAGGATACGGGGCTAGATGGACCATTGGTCTGACCCAGTATGGCCGTTCTTGTGTTCTTAAGGACCTGGCAGGCTCTACAATGTAATCTGCAGCTTCCCTTTTCCAAAAAAACCCACAAATCCCAGCATGCAAAGAACCCAGGCTGCTTGGATCAAGATGTACCCCGGGTGCAGGGATATGTGGACCATACCATATTCTCTGAAGGATGCACTTCCGTATTGGGGGGAAAAGAAAAGGGAAGATGGCAGCAATCTGTTGCTTTTAGTGCAGATGTGGTGCCAATCTAAGGAAGAATGTGTACACCAGTGGACTTTTCCTAACATCCAGGAAAGCATTATAATTTCCCTGTAATAATCCTTCCACCTCCAAAAATAACCCCAAGGCTTTAGTGTGGTAATGAACAGCTACGGGATCTCACACACACCATCTATTGCTCCTAAACTATTGTTAGCTCATGTTAGGGAGAGGAAGTAAAGATGGAATAAATAGCATGAGTAAAGTGGCACATTAGTTCCTGGACTGTCTTTCATTTGTACCTATTTCCTAACAAATACAGGTCAGGTTTATAATTCCCTGATTGTAATTACACTGAAAGGACAACATAATCGCACTGGCTTTGCTTTTCAGCAGGTAATCACCACCATTTCAAATAACCTGAAAGTTCACTCCGTGACTGAATTACTTATTCTTCGGATGTCATTCTCAATTACATTAAAATAAGCCCTTCATTAGAAGCACATTAAAGTTGCAAAGTCAAGCAAGTTAGGAAATGGCACAATTAAGGTTGGTCACCATTCAACCGCTGAACCGTTTTTGCTGACTTGTCCTAGTAAAGCCAGCTTTGAGCAGAAAGCCAGCCTGGAACATTGCCGCCTGGAACTCGTCGTTACTCGGGCTCGCCCCCTCCCGGGGCGGTGGGGCACAACACCGCCTTGTTCCTGTCTCCGGCCGGGTTGGGGAATACCCGGCGTGTAACGTAAGAGGCCCAGGCCCAGTGTCCGGGTGGGCCGCAACGCCCCAAGGGTGTTTGAGCTCAGGCCCCGGCAGGGGCTGAGCAGTCGTGGCTCAATGGGCCCTGGGCCTGGGGCGGGGCAGGGCAGGGCAACGAACAGGCCCAGTGAGTCAGGGCTCAGGCCCTCAGGCAGGGGCTGAGCAATAGCAGTTCAGTAGCCCAGGCCCTGCGGCAGGGCGGGGCAACAAACAAACCCAGTGAGTCAGGGCTCAGACCCTCAGACCCACCTGGGCCACCTATAAGAAATATACTTGTCCTGTGTTGATTGACTGTTTGCTCCAACACTCTTCCACTCTCTCCCCCATCATCTCTTCACCTCAGCTTCACTCCATCTGCCTTCCAAGCTCCCCTGCTTCCTCCCTTCCAGCCCCCTCAGCCCAGCCCCTCCTTTCCTTTTCTCTCTGTCTCCCTAATCTCATTTTGACAAATCCCCACCCAAAGAATTAAGAAGGAAACGAACAACTCCTGCACCACCAAAAGTCAATGACCTGACACAACATGTGCAGGCCACCACGTTGTCCACTCTGCTTGTATCTTCTGTGGGTGTTGCCTGTTTAGGTAACGAACCCTCTGGGGCAGGAACTGTCTTCTCCTTTGTACAATGGGGGCTTCGTTCCTGGACCCTATGCATTACCAGAATACAGATACACAATATTAGGAATGAGGGATGTTAACTACATTGTATTTACACTGTAGTTATTGTCAGCTGTGCAGTGAACTTTGTGGTTACATGGTTTATTGGTAAATACAGGCCTAACCACAGTGTAATTGTTATGTAATTACAGCATAATTACAGGCACTGTATTATACAATGCAGCCCCAAATGGTTTGCTTACTGATCAGTACAGCCTTGGATTAAATGAGTAATGTTTTGGTTCTCTAGGAATAACAGGTCTTTTGGGGGGATGGAGAGAGGGGAACAGGAGTGCCTGGCTGGGGGAAATTGGTAGGTGTGGGAGACCAGTCCGAAAGAAAGAAGCGCTTACCCATCACTTGCTGAGTGTTCTGGCTGTGTTTAGTCGGACGGCTGCACATTCAATGCTTCTGTCTGCCCTGTGCGTTCAGCTCCTGTCCGCCGGGAAGGAAAGTATTGAATCATAGGCATATGTGACTCCCCAAGAACTTCAGAGGCCAGGGCTGCTGTACAGTTCAGCACTCTGTTTGCCCCAAGTAACAAAGAAGCTGAACAGTGGGGCATGACATGACCTGCAGGTGTGCCCTGGAGTGGGGAGAGCCCTTGGCCAGGAGTTATGGAAGCAGCAGCAGTAGCACAAGATGGTATTTCCCATAGCTCTCTGGAGGCAGGAGCAACATCACTTTGGGTACCAAGTGACCAACGTATGCCTTAGGAGTGCAATAAGGCTTCCACATCGCCACTGGATTACCATGTGTTTGAGGCTAACACCCTGCAGGCTGCTCTCCTGTTATGGTGCAACTTCAGTCAGGTTGTTTTGTTACCATCTGCTGTAAATCAGCGTTTCAGGTTAGTGACCCTTAATTTGACATCAGAAATGTTCACAGCTCCCTTACATGTACTACAGAGGAGCAAAAAATGGATCCATTATACAATGCTAAGTCTATATAATGCAATGGCTCCACTACCAGTTACCATCACAAAGTGACAGTTCTGCCTACCCTGAAGTTTTTTTCTGGAAATTTAATTCTCTTTGCTTTAAAATGCTAAGAAAACGTTCATTCCCTCACAGCTCCCCTCCCCTGGTTGCCCTTCATGATTACCCCAGGGGTTGGAACCCACTGAGTAAGAAACACTGCTGTAGATTAAAGGGAATTTATTATTAATAGGCTCTACTGGACTGAGGTTTTCCAATTCATTTACACATTCCACGACTTGAGACCAGCACTTGCTCTTGTAAGTGTTCTAAACTCTAAGCTTGCATCAGGGAGCTGGTCTTTATGGTTATGGTTTACCCTTTCCTAGCTGAGTAAAGTGATATGAAATGAGCGAGGATACATTTAGGGCTTGTCCAGTCCCCCCATTAAAATATATACTAAAAAACACTATCCAGCAGATGTTTCCACTCATTTTTCTGAACAAAATTTACACTCTCCATTACAGTTTCTTAAACACCAACTCAGATCATGTGATCTGTCTCCATCCATTTCCATTTGTGATTCATCACATCTGTGCCCGCAATCAGTTTGATCAACATGTTACACTATTAAGCCGGCTCTCATCTTTGGCGCAAATGTGCACAGCAAGTGATGGATTAAAAGGCACTGAGCCAGCAATTGCAGTGGAAAAGTCTGATAGGTGCTTTTCCAAACCTTTGGAGGCAGGGAAAAGAACACACAGAAACTAGAAGTGGATCAGGGCTTTTTAATTATAAAAATACAAGTCTTATTTTTAGAAAATTCCTGCGTTCTGTGGGAATGTGTGTGTGTGTGTATATATTTATAATATTTAAATTAGAGCTGTCTGAAATTTTCTAAATTTGGAATTTTTCTTGAAAATTTGCATTGAAATTTCTAATGTGTGATTTTTTAAAAAGGGGGGGATATTAGTGAAATCTTTCATTTTTCAACCACCTCTAGAAAGCATTACATCTCATACAACGTCGCATCGATCAATCGATTTTAGGATCTGCGTGTCACCAGTCATCTTCTGCCTCCGTACCCACATTTCAAAGGAAGAGCAGCTGATTGACATTTTCGGTTCTGATCACCTTTGTCAGCTGCTGCATATTAAGTGGCTAGACAAGATCACCAGTGAGAACGTTAGTAGCTGAACCCATCCCCTGCCTGCATCAGCACTGGTTTAGTTCTGGCATCTTTCTTGGTCTGGACATATTGTGAGGATGGAAGACCAGTGAATCATGAGGCATGTTTGCCAAGAAATGACGCTACACGGCCAGCACTCACATGGCCACCAAAAGCTTTAGTGATAAGATAAGATTGCCAATGCTGCAGATAGACTGGGCACCTACCAAGATGTCTGAAGAAACCTAGCTAGGGATTGATTCAGGTGCTGCTTAATCTGCAGGAGATTACATTTATGATCCTTGATGATGATTCATCTTCAGATGAACTATTGGGAGACATAATGCTCAACATGGCTTTGCAGGATCATGGCCTCTGCGCTCTTAGATGCAGCGATGACTTAACTGAGTCTTCTGTTTTTCTCCCTTCCTCTGTTATCAGAGGCCCTGGTTAATATTTGTAACTAAGGCATAATTAATACATAACAATGAATTCTGTCAGCCCCATGGACCTATGCAGGTTATAGTGACTGGTTGTATACATTTACTAGACACTTGTTATCAATGTCTTCACTGTGTCTTTATTGGACAAAACAGAAAAGCAAACTAACAGGAAGGAGAGATGGGTTTGTGGTTAAGACCCTGGGCTGGAACTTGGGAGATTTGGGTTCAGGTTCTGGCTTTGCCACAAATTGCTTGTGCGACATTAGACAAGCCATTTAATCTCTCAATTCCCCATCTGTAAAATGGAGATAATTCTTTCGGTCTGTCTTGCTTATTTAGGCTAAACTCTTATGGGCAGGAAATGTCTCTTGCTATGTGTATGTATGGCACCTAGCACAATGGTTGGAAGTGATCTTTTGTATGAATACAAAAATACAGGCTACAATCAATAGATTTCAAGCAATTTAAAGGGTGTTTTGTGCCCTGAAAACTCCTTTAGCTGAACAGAAATTGGCAAAAATAGAATAAGTCTTGGACAGATATTTTTATTTTCTACCTTCAAGTGTTGTACACAAGGAAAACTGTTATGGTAACCAGCATTTGGCATCAGAACAGTTCTCTCCAGACTAAACAGTTCCTTTCCCTACTGAATGGAAAACCTAGTTCTTCTGAATGATAATCATATTCAAGGAAGGTGAATATTTCTGTTTACCCAGCTGATTTATAAATCTTGGCTTTTGCCCATGCAGGGAGCTGCTTTAAGAAAAAAAAAATCAGTTTCACAAACTGTAGGAGGCTTGCAGCAAATTAATAAGAAACTCCATATACTTTACAGTAATGAGTTTTTCAGGACACTCTTGCGGCACTGAGTGTCCTTCCAAAAACCGAGCTCCTCCTCTATGCTCCTTTTTATGTGTAGAGTTTGGGGAGGCTATTGCAAGGCATTTTATCTAAAAAGTCAGGTGAGGTTCAGTGAGGCTCAGCTGAAAAATGCACATCAGTACGTTTAAAATTTCAAGAGAGCAAGAAAATGTTTCACTTGCAAATCATTATAGGTTCTCTTTGCAGCCACTGCCTGGCAAGACTGCTTTCATCAAGTGGAAAATAAATCTCTCTTTCTAGATAGAAAAAAAATGCAATTGATTTAAGTTCTGAGATACTTTTGAAGATACTGAGTTCAACTTAAACATAAGTTTTGCTTGGACTGGAGGACTTGGACCTGGAGACTTTCCTCTTTCTCCTTCCCTTAGAAATGCACCAGACTCCGCGCTATGCCACAGAAAACAGGATGGGAACATTCACACTTCTGCAAAGAATCAGAGAGGTAGCCGTGTTAGTCTGGAATAGCAGAGGTAACAAAGAGTCCTGTGGCACCTTAAAGACTAACTATAAAGTTTTGAAGCATAAGCTTTCGAAGTGGGTATTAGCCCATGAAAGCTTATGCTTCAAAACTTTATAGTTAGTCTTTAAGGTGCCACAGGACTCTTTGTTACTTCTGCAAAGGACCAGCCAAAGGCTTATGCACCATACCAGTCCTGTCTTTGAAGGTTTAAGCAGGACTTACATGATGCGTAGGTCTTGTGTTTGACCTTGTGTACAGGGGTTAATTTCACCCAGAATGTGCAGCTTCCAGGCAATATTCTGGGATGCTTCATTAAACCTTCTGGTGTGACCTCCGGGGTAGAGCAGCCCCAGGGCATTACAGTGGTTTTCCACAGCCTGGACAAGCCTGAGCCATCTGCCTTTCCCCTCTAGCCACTCTAAACAGGAGAGTTATGGTTGATTCATGTCACTAAAGCAGCCAGACTGCACCAGTGACTCTGATCTCAACACTTTATAGTGAGTGCCGAACAGCGACTGACCCAAGCAACAGTTTTGCTGTAAAAACAAACATACCCAGGTTGATTCTCCTCTCATTCATCTACTAGTCTACCAAAGAAATCAGACTTAATTCCTGTGTTCATAGCGTTCTTTTGAAAGGATCAGTGTTGCTCTCTGTTCTATTTTAGCCTGGGCCATTTCTCCAATTTTGTATTTTAAGGGCTTCTCTCCACCAGAGAAGTTTGCCTTTCAGCCTCCACCAGGTGCCCGTATTCTGGACCGGTTGGGTTAACCATTTTTGAGTTACACAAAGTATCAAAAGGAAACAGAAGTCTAGCCATCTAGCCTGGCCAGCCAGATGCTGAAATACCTTCAGTCTTTACAAGTGACGTTCTGAGAGCCATTCAGACTATAGCTCTGGTAACGTGACACCAAGAAGGGACTAAAAACATCTGAGATACTAACAGTTAGTTCTCAGAAACATCTTAGAACCCTCTGGGGTCCTTTAAGTGAAGGCCCATCCTTTCTTTACTTGAAAACACCCCATAGATCAAAGCTTCATCTATCTGAGTAAGAACCATTTTCTTTTTTTAAAAAAAGATGTATTTTCTCTTTCTCTGCCTCTTTTTTATTTTTTCTGGCAATACTGAGTGCTCAGTGGCTGTTTTCTCTGTTTATTCTCTCTGCTTCTGTTCAAGGCTGAAGCTCTGTACCATGACAACCTGTGAATCACATGGCAAAACACACCCGGCTGTTTCCTATGGAAACATTAAATATTAAAATAGCTTTTCTCTTGGCCTTCAGATGCTGAGTGAATTTTGTAACATGGCAAAACCCTCAGAATGCACTGAAATCAGACATCTTTTGCAGTTAGTTGTCAGTGTAGATAATGCAAAGGTGGATGCAAATAACCCGATTAATGTATTGACAGTTCTGAAGTCTAATGCAAAGTGGGGAAAATGAAGAAGATTAGCTCTGTAAATATTACCCTGCCAGCATACTGCTGGGGGATTGAAAGCAAGTGGAATTTGCAAAGCCTCTAACAGAATAAGGTCAAACTAGTCTTTACTCGGTGCCTTAAAAATGTATGAATGATAATTGAGGTCTGTTTTAAGAACATTTTACCAAATGTCCAAAAAATTATAGTCCCACAATTAAGAAAGAAGGCTACACTAGGTAAAAAATCCAAACTACATGACTTAAAAAGGATGTGCAAGTAACTATAACAAAAATATAAAAAATCAATATATAACCAATAAAAGGGGGAATTTGATAGCAAATATAAATTAGAAGCTGGTAATTGTAGAAAATTGATAAGGAAAGCAAAAGAACACAAGCACTCTACAGCCATCAGAGTAAAGGACAACAAGAAACAGTTTTTAAAGTATATTAGTAACAAAAGGAATCCTAACAATACCGGTCCATTATTAGATGGGAATGGTAGCATTGTCAATAATAAGGCAGAAATATTCAATGAATACTTCTGTTCTGTTTTTGGTAAAAATAGTCAGATGATGTATTCATATGATATGATGATGATAAAATATTTCCATTATAACATTAACTAAGAAGAGTGTTAAACAGCAACTACTGTAGTTAGAAATGTTTCAATCAACACGTCTAAGGAGCTGGCCAAGGAGCTCTCTGGACCATTAATGCTGATTTTCAATGAGTCTTGGAACTCTGGGGAAGTTCCAGAAGATGAAGAAAGCTCATGTTGTGCCAATATTTTAAAAGGATAAATTGGGCGACCAGGATAATTACAGACCTGTCATCTTGATATTGATCCCAGGCAAAATAATGGAATGGCTGATATGGAACTCACTTCATAAATAATTAAAGGAGGGAAACATAATGCCAATTAACTTGGGTTTATGGCAAATAATTCTTGCCTAGTTAAACTGGTAGCTTTTTGGATGAGATGACAAGTTTTGTTGGTAATACACACACTGGAAATGCAGTTAGATCTGGGCTCTGTATTATTTTGATGGCTAGCCAGCTAGGTTTTGCAGCTGTCCTGTATATTTTCCATTCTGGTATTTGTGGAGTGTTTTTGTTCAGATGTATGGGACTCACTATGTAGGTTTCCCACCATGTGGGATAAGAAGTGGTTTTGACTTGTTCTGCCAATTGAATTTAAAACATAAGTGATAACAGAATATGAGTTCGGCTCCTAGGTTTTAGATACACAGACTCCCAATCATACTCTTCTCATTAAGAACCATCCACACTCGCTATGCGTTTCGCAGTAGAGCATGTGGGGAATATTGCTGTTTACAGAACATAAATCACCGGGATTGTTACAAGCTAGGGAACATGGACTGCATGGGCCTCAACAATATGCCTGTCACACTGTCTGACATAGTTTATGACCTTGAGTGCCTATCTCAGGGAAGACTGTCAAAAACAGTGCAGATACTTCAACCTGGTGGCATATTCCATAATTAGATCGTACCCAGCCAGTAACAAAGGTGAACTCCTGGATAATTAGAACTGTCTCACCATGGAGTCACAGACAATCCTCTTAGACTCTCCAGTTTATCTTGCCACCCAGACAAACTGGACTTAATGAAAAATGGTCGCTTACACCAAAAATCACACAATATTCAGGTCGCTTCCAGTCCCAAGAGGCCAGTCACTTACCCCAGATCAACTGGGACCCTGGATCTTACACAAAATACAATACTTCTGGCCAATCCTGTAATGAAGTATCTCAAGGTTTATAAGCAAACATATGCACAAATGAGTAGCAATCTAAATTCTAAGAATGACAGTTATAGTCATCTGTCCCTTCAAAATGTCTTTCAGGGCAGCCCCAGGAGATAAGCCCTGGGAATCTCTGGCTTTGGTTTGGTTTCTCCGGCCCTGGGAGCGTTCAAACCGCAAAGAGATGAAAAATCTTCACGTCCACTATTTTTATTTCCCACTTCCAGCATTCAAAGCGAAGGGACGAGACCTTCTGCACTTACTCTTCATGGGTGCGGTAGCTCCCTTAACTAATCCTTTGTATTGTGATATTCCATGATGGCCTGATTTTGATAGTTCTGGAAGGGCAGGGCCGGGGGATGATTCCCTTGCCTGGGTTCACACGTTCAGAACAAACGTTTTCAAAGTTATAAAGCCAAAGTTACATATTTACTTACAGCATAGAATACCGATATTCCAACTGAGATTCATGTGTGCAGCCATTTCCAAGCTTCCCATAGTGTCTAAACCCTCAATACATTCTTATACGATTAAGACTTATTTTGAGCGCAACTAACATACAGGCCAAGTGGTCTGGTCTCCAGCTACGAGTTGCTCAGTTCTTACTTCTTAGCTAATGCCTGCAGCCTGGACAAGAGCTGGTATCTGGCCCGTCAGCATCACAACACCCTTCCTGTGTGCTGCTCCGTGGGCATCGCAACAGATGGCAAACACACTCCCTTGGCTCAGCACTGAGGAAAACATATTGAAAGAGCTGACGTATCCACAATATACTGTCTCATCCATAGATCCTTTACAACCTCTATGCATGCATATAGAGCAGGGGTGGGAAATCTACAGCCCGTCATGCCCGGCCCGGGAGGCTCCCCCCGGCCTCTCCCCCATTTCCCCCCTCCCCCGCAGCCTCAGTGCGCCGTGCCGCCAATGCTCTAGCCCGCTGCTCTTGGGCAGCGCTGCAGAGCATGGCTGGCTCCGGCGGGGCCTGAGATCCTGCCGCTCTGAGCGGCTTGGTAAGGGGGCAGGCCTGCCAAGCCACGTGTCTCGCTCTGGCAGGCCTGAGCAATGTGGTAAGTGGGGTTGGGCCAGGCCGGGGCCAGGGCCTTGAATAAGGGGCAGGGAGTCCTGGGCGTCTGTCAGGGGGCGGGAGTATAGATAGGGGTTGGGGCAGTCAGGGGACAGGGAGCAGGGGGAATTGGGTGAGGTCCTGGGGGGGGGGCAGTTAGGGCAGGGGGGCTCTCAGGAGGGGGAAGTCAGGGGAAAAGGAGCAGGGGGGCTTAGATGGGGGGTGCAGTCCCCAGGAGTGGTTAGGGGCAGGGGTCCCTGGAGGGGGTGGTCAAGGGACAAGGAGCAGGGGAGGTTGGATGGGTTGAGAGTTCTGAGGGGGGTGGCAAGTGTGGAAGGGGTCAGAGAGGGGGAGGGGCCAAGTTTCCCTTCCCTACCCTACCCTACCCTACCCTGCCCTCCATACAGTTTTGCAACCTCGATGTGGCCCTCAGGCCAAAACGTTTGCCCACCCCTGATACAGAGCACTACTGAAATGCAGCCCCCTGGGGGTTGAGAACACCAGCCACCTGGCACATTGCACAAGAGTGATGGGAGGAGGGATTTGTGCTGAAAGCACCATGGGAAGCTGTAATGAGGCGGTGTGGTCCCCCGCCTCCCCGGAGAAGGACGAGTCCCTCCGGACACCAAAGTGGGTGGAGCCAGCGAGTCCTGAGCCTGCCCCACAGAGGTCAAGGCGCAGGACAGGAAGCATAAAAGCCCAACCCCAGAGCTCACTGGAGGAGCAGCCGCAGAAGAGGCCAGATGCCTGTGGCCTACCTCCCGGCTGGGAGACCCCAGCAACCAGGGGGAGACCCAAAGCCTGGCCTACCCGACCAATGCCTGATGCTGACCAGAGCCCGGAGGAGCTGTCAAGTCTGCCACTTGCCAGTGACCCGGAGGAACTGCCAAGCCTGCTAATTACAGTAGACTCTCGATTTTCCAGGATTGGATTAACCAGGAAGTGGATTAACCAGAATGTCAAAAAAAATGCGCGCAACTCCTAGGGCCGGCTCTGGCTTTGCTGCCGCCCCAAGCACACACACAAAAAACATGCACCGGGGCGCAGGGCAGCCAGTGAACCAACACCCCCTCCCCCTGGCGCAGGGTGGCTGGTGAACCAACCCCGTCTCCTCATATTTCCTATGGATGGTGATTATCCGGGATTTTATTAACCAGAATTAATTTTTTCCCTATCATCCTGGATAATTGAGAGTCTACTGTATATAACGGTTGGACTCACTACTGCCCACCGACCACCGGCTGGGCGTAAATAACTGTTTGTGTTTACCTCTATTGCTGCCGCAGTCCAGAGACTGCCACAGCTCGGCTGATTCCCCGTCAACAACCGGAAGGAAGTACTGAGGCAGTGTGGTTTGGAGAGGGACGAGCCCTGGCCAAACCCCTCTACGGAAGCCCATACTCTTTCAAAGAGAGCCGCTGGATCTCAGTGTCATGCCAGAACAGACAGGACTTTGGTTTGCAAGGTCTTGCCTGAGATGCTCCTCTCCCCTAGATTGCATGTGACACAATTTTTCTACCTTAGAAGAATTAAGAGATCAGGTGCCCCCCACTATCTGGATTTATAGCTCCCGGGAGCCAAGCTGTTTCAAACCTGATGCTAAGCCCCGCTAAGATCTAATGCTTGTGGACTACAATAGGAAACATACAACTGCACTGGCGGAAGGGTTTGAAAGAGTTTCACAGTCAATTACCAGACATTTTTCTTGGCACTGAGTGTTTGCTTTATAAAGATCCTGGGCTGCATTTGTACCACATTACGGTCATAGCAGCAGAGGCCAAAAGTATATGCAATTGCTTGCCTACACTACACCCACGGTTATTGTTATTACAACCACAGATTAGGTAAACTGGGGGGGGGGGGGTGTGCCAATGCACCTAATTAGCATTTTATTGCACAGAGGTCCAACGCCTATTCACTGCATGGACCAGCTACTCGGGACAGGATGTATACAGAGATGTGTGAGTGGAAGGAATTCAACCTCCAAGCTATGGAGCTGTTCTCTGAGGGTATGATTAGACTACAGGGTATAGCGCTGTTTTTTATAGCGCTTCCCTATTTAGTGCTACAGGTGTTGCGCTAGAGGGTGTACACATTAAATCCCTCTAGCGCCAAAGAATGTACACATTTGTCCCGCTTTTGGCGGCAGTAGCAGTTGCGGGATAGGGCAGGTATCCCAGCATTCAGCTGGGTGCAACCTGCTTTGCAAAGGAGTGGGGTGAGGGGGGACTGGGAACCTTAGTGTAGGGAGGGAACTTCTGGCTGTCAGTTTCTTTTCTGAAATTGACAGGCTCTGCACAAACACCTCCCTTCCCTAACCATTTATTTGTGGGGGGGGTTTCAGCGGCGGGGACCGGGGCAGGGGCTGGGAGCGCGGCAGGGCGGCCGCCCGCCGCGGCGGGGAACCAGCAGCCCTGCCCACAGCAGCGGGGACCCGGCAGCCCTGCCCACAGTGGCGGGGACCCGGGACAGTGGCGGGGACCCGGCAGCCCTGCCGCAGCAGTGGCCCGGGTTTTCGAATTTGAAATGAATATGGGGGAGGGTCTGAGATGGGGTCACCTGAGGACGGGACAGAAGAGTTTTAAATGCTGGCCAGAGAGGATGCAATGGGGATTCTGGGCCAGGATGCTAGAGGCTCACTATAACGCAAGGGTTGTGCACATTGCAACCCTTGCGCTAAAACGGCAGCGCTAAAAGCTTTATTCTTCTCGTTTTGAGGTTTACCAGTAGTGCTTTAAACCGTCAGTAAAAGCGCAAAAAGTGCCTTGAAAGTGTGTTCTGGCAGAGCTATTGTAGCGCTAAAGAAGGGTTTTAGCGCTAAAACAGCTCCAGTCTAACCATACCCTGACTGTTACTTCCTGAATGAGAGCCTGGGCAATGGAAGGTATTTGGGCTTCACCCATCCACCTGCTTTCTGCACTGATTTCATTGCCTTGAGGGCCTCTATACCTGCTGGGTTTGCACAACAATTACCCAAGTGCTCAGTTATGGTAATTGCACATGCAAATTAGGTATGCGACTGCACACAAATTTTGTTTCAAAATCTGGCCTAGGGATTGAGCCAAGTAGAATTAGTTAAAGCTAGGTGTTGGAATCAGTGGGTAAATATTGATATCCAGGATCCTAGCCTCATCCTTTATAGTGGTTTACCACATCAATTACATTTTCACTGAAACCAAGGAGGTAAAAATTACCCACCTTTGTACTTTTGTTTCCTGAAAAAAGAAGGTTTTGATTATTCCAGTTTCCTTTGCAGTTTTTAGATTATTTGCAATGGCATGGTATAGAGCAAACAAATGATGCTAAACTTGATAGTAAATGACTTGGAGGCTTGCTTTAATCTTTTGGCTTGGTTGGTCGTGGATATGATTCATCACACACATCACTGTCCTGTGTTCCAGCAACTGAATTAATTTATTTTTCGGGCTGGAGAAAATAGCTTTACCTATTTATACAGAAGTAGCGTCCGGCAGAATTCCACGGCACATGTAATTGTTTTTCACAAAAAGGGGCCTGCATTCTCAGATAGAGAATGATCTTTAAAACCTTAGCATCCTAAGAACGCAGCAGTGGAGTTGAGAGTGAAGAAAGAAATGATTTTAAAACGGTGACCTTCTCCTGGTTTCTTTATTACTACTTTTTAATCTTGTTGAAGGTTTCTAGCTTTCTAGCAGGCTTCCCAATGCAGCCCAGTCGGAACCATCTCATGTATGAAATGACGTTCTCTTGAATGATTGCTTCGAAAAGGAACATTGCGCGCCAAGTCCCAATCTTGAGAAGAACCATTTTTCTAGCTAAATTGCACTTTTATTTCTTCCTGGCCTGGTTCTGAGAAGGGCTGCGCGCCGTCAACACCCGTTTAACAACCACGGATGTTTGAGAGCATTCCGGCACCTTATAGGACTAGGCCCTTAACACATAGACCCTTAGTTGATTGGCACTTTTATGAAAGGCAAGACTATTCTGTTGGCTCCCATATTGTAATGGAATCCAAAAGTAAAGATTACCACACTGTCAGGGCTGGCTATTACCATGAGGTGAACTGAGGTGGCCACCGCAGGTCCCAGACTGTGGGGGGCGCCACTAGGACCCAGAGTGTAGAAAATTGTGTCTGCTGCTGGTGCCTATGTATTCTCTCTGCTCTAGATGCACAGAGATGGCGGAGCGCGGCTGGAGCAAGGAGGGCACAAGAGACCTTTCAAAGTCTTGGCCCAAGCGAGAGGATGGGGGGGGGGCATCATTTGAGCTCCCCGCCTCAGGTGCCAAAATGTTGTGGGCTGGCCGTGCACAGTGTTGTATTGCCAGGCAGAGAGATGAATGCAGGGTCACTTGAGAATGGAAATGCAATATTTAATGGGGTCTCCAAGCAAAACACTTTGACTTGAAATTTGTTTGAGAGAAACACATTTAGATGCTGCCTGGCATATGAATGAGTTCCAGTCCCAGCAATGCTTGGCATTAAACAAACCAGAGTATTAATATTGCGAGCACCATTCCTCCAGGCCTTTCCCTCCGCAAACCCCACACCCTGTCTGACCCTTCTGCTGGCTGGTGGATTGATGGGCAGAGCTAACGCTCCTCCCACTCCCAGATTTCTCCCCCACTTTCTTGAGAGGAGAGGGGGAGCAGTAGGGGAGGGAGTATAGAAGGGATAGTGAGGGGATCTGCTGTGACTTGGTCGGGGGTTGAGCACCCCTCCCCAGCGGTGGTGCCCTGTTCACCGATGCCCCCTCTCCCCACCTCACATACATGTGCTTTAAGTCCTCCCTCCCTCAGGCTGGGTGTTGCTTCCGGGTGTTTCCCTCCTGCTCCCGGAAGACCAATCTCATGCACCATGGCAATCACTTCAGTTCCTCCTCCACATCTCCCTCTCCCTTCAGGAGATATTATGGAGGTGGAAAACACTGCAGGGGGGAGAAGCAAACACCAGCCCCCACAATACTTCCATAGCAGAAGCCCTAGGGCCTCCTCTGCCCCCCGGTTTTGCCACCCCTGACTAGCAGCCCCATGAACCCTGCTTTTCCCCCCTCCCCCAACATCCTAACTCCTGACCAGATGTGCCCTTATTTCTTCACACAGCTACAGAGGACAGATGGACAATCTCACCCCAACGCACTGACGCTGTGTAGGAAACTCCAATCTGTCTGCTAATTGTTTCTCTTTTCAATACAAAGCCAATAGCCACCAGGCATTTGATCCTGCTATTCTTACTTGTGTGAACAGGAGCTGTTGGACTGGGCCCTAAATCCCCGATAATTGATGTCATGATTTCCTAAATGCACCTAGCTAACTACTATAGCCTGGTAAGCAGAAAGTAAAGATTAATGGCTGACAAAACCATCATAATGATCCTCACTCTCCTGATGTCTCTCCTAAATAGCTTGAAATGTTATGTTACTACATGGTATGAAAGGATGCTCAGCACTGTTTATCATGTGTAACTCTCCACTAACGAGCTTCAGCCAATTTATATAAACTCCAGCTCAGAGAGATCACACTCCAGTTGACATGGACTTTGAGGCATTCTGTCTATTGCGGCATTAGTTAGTCGTTATTTCTGCATATTGCACAGGCAGAAAAATGTGTCATTTAGCACTTTAGAATACAGGAGACATTGGATGCTGCTCTTCTGTGGACTAAGGGAAAACATTCAGCTTTACAATTTAATGCAAGGGAAAGCTACAATTAGATTTAATTAAGGCTGCCTCATTGTCTTCCAGAGAGTCGAATGCCTTGTTCATGACACAGAACTGTTGGAAGTCAACACCTTAATATAACCATCCCGGAGTTGGCCGCAGATAATACAGATTGATGGGCTCTGTAAGGATTCATTGTTATCATTTATATTAAAATAGAGCCTGGAGACCCCAACCAACCTTAAGTTCCCATTGTGTTAGGCGCTGTACAAACACAGAGTAAGAGAGAGTTCCAGACCTGGAGAGCTTGCAGTCTAAATAGATAAGACAGACAAAGCATAGGAGGGGAAATGACATAGTAAGTCAATGGCAGAGCCGGGATAGACTTCTCTTTTTCTGCATCTCCCTTGGGTTATTGCTGATTACGTACTCTATGTATCGTATGACATTTAAAAACTAACTTTGAAGTTGTGGATAATCTAAGCTCTCTACCCAGATGTAGAGACACTCTTTTCCCAACCTATGTATTATATACTTTTTTTAACATTAACTTTAATAAAAAACTTAAATCTGTTCTTATCCACTGGCTCACAAATAATATTGCCTTCAGTCTTCATAAACTGGGGATCATTGACTGCTTAATGAGCTGAAGTACCTTAACAACATTTTGAGATGTACATCTTCTAACCTAGCACCTTGCACAACAGGGTAAATAGCCTAAACTGGTTTAAAGTGTTTCCTCATAAGTTTCATTTAATCATCTCAGCCTATTAGACTCGAAATTAGAGAAAGGTTTGTAACCATTAGAAGAGTGAAATTCTGGAACAGCCTTCCAAGGGAAGCAGTGGGGGCAAAAGACCTAGCTGGCTTCAAGATGAAGCTTGATAAGTTTATGGAGGAGATGGTGTGATGGGAAAACATAATGTTGGCAATTGATCTTTGACTATGGTAATAGAGGGGCCTGGTGGTATATGATGGAAAGTTGGAGGGGATGGGATCTAAGATGCTACAGAGAATTCTTTCCAGGATGTCTGGCTGATGAGTCTTGCCCACACGCTCAGGGTTCAGCTGATTGCCATATTTGGGGTCGGGAAGGAATTTTCCTCCAGGGCAAATTGGCAGAGGCTCTGGAGGTTTTTCACCTTCCTCTGTAGCAGGGGGCACGGGTCACTTGCTGGAGGATTCTCTGTACTTTGAAGTCCTTAAACTAAGATTTGAGGACTTCAGTAGTTCAGATATAGGTGAGAGGTATATTGTAGGAATGGGTGGGTAAAATTCTGTGGCCTGAATTGCAGGAGGTCAGACTAGATGATCATAATGGTCCCTTCTGACCTTAAAGTCTATTAGCATCTTTGGGGTTCTTGAAAAGAGACTGGGGATCTGTATTAAAAAAACAAATAAAATAGATGTTTGACTTCTGCCAGCTAACTGTTTTGTGCATAGTCCAGGTGACTACCCCATGTCTTTCTAAGATGAGTGAATATGTCGCCATACAATGTAATTGCACAGGCTGTTTGTTCTACTGTATATTTCAGGGTAGTTGTAAAACAAGTGCAATGTTCTTATATTAAATGTGCTATGTTCAATGAGCAGAGCAAGCCTTTTGTAATTAAATATAATTGCTTTGTTGCCCTAGAGAGCATTGACCCTAATCTCAGGAATGCAGCCAGCTCGGTATTGGAATCAGAAGAGAATTTTTATCGCTATGCTCTATGAGAGAGTTAACATTAAGGACAATTTGGGTCAAATTCTCTGCTGGTGAAACTCCACTGCAATCCATGGGGTTATGCCGGCAGGCATCTTAGTTATTCTGGCATGATCAAACATCTAAGTACTCGTATGATCCCTGTTACGACAGCACATAGACTCTCACAGTCTTTAATGTATTTATCCTCACAAAACCACTGTGCTTTAATCCCTGTTGTACAACTGGGGAATGGACTCAGGTGCCTAAATCCAAAATTTTGGCACCATTGACATTCTCAGAAGCCCTGCTAATCTGCTGCCTAACCCCAGAGGTGCCTAAAAATCCCTCAGCACTTAAATTTCCACTGTCACAGTCCCTGGGGCACTGGATATGCATGCTCCTCCTTCAGTCTCACACCTTATCCCAAGTGGGATCTTCCAGTGTGGGCCCACTTATCTCACCCAGGGGGCCTAGTCCAGTAGGCATACTCAGAGCAGACCAAACTCCACACAAAATGGCCGAGGAGGAGGCCTCAGGATGTGGGAGTGTCCAAGTTAATTCCCCTCTCTGCCCCACCTCGCTGGTGAATGCCCTAGATATGGTACTGCAGTTCTCACTTGCTTTCTGATCCAAGCCATATATATTTATTTATTTACACAGTGGAACAGCTTCAAGAGGAGAGACTGAGAGAGAGCCACATCAGAATACCGCTGAGCCCTTTAACAGTCTACAGACTCTTCCTTGCTACTGCTGGATACATAGTGCCGGATATAGTTAACCTTTAGCTTTCCATTTGGATTGTCCTGTGAAAAGGGACAGTGATGTGCCCAGCTAGGCCTTGGCTAGCAATTCGCATCTGAATGGCAGAATAACAGGTGTTTTCATGGCTCCATTCTGCTAGGTGCTGTACCTACACATAGTGAAAGACAGTCCCTGCCCCAAAGAGTTTACAGTCTAACTAGACAAGGTGGGTAAATAGCCACAGCAAGTTGAAGGAACTTGCCCAAGATGCCATTGATGGACAGTGGCAGATTTGAAACGCAAATCCGGCTCTCCTGAGTTCCAGTCCAGCACCCCGTCTACTGGGCTGTTTATGGGAAAAAAGACCTGAAGACAGCCATTATATGGTCTGTAACCTTGCAGGAAATGATTACTCTCCCTTCAAGTTAAGTGCCCTGGTTCTTTCACCTTCTCCTGGACCCACTGAGTAACGTTCGCCAAGTAAACAACAGCCTGATATAAAAAACATTCATGATCGTAAGCATGCCTGAAGGTTCAATTTCTTTTGCATCTTTTGTAATATCCAGACATTTTCTTGATGGATGACACAAAGTTCTCATTAGACTCCTCTGTATAATCACAGTGATGCCAGAGACTGATGAGGTAGCAAGGCCCACTCTGAGCAGTGATGGATTGTTAATACAGCTTTTGAATTCATACAGGCAGAGAATTAAATTAAAATTACAATGCAGGTGATGACGTGCAGGGAGGAATTTGAACAATGGAGAACAGAGATGGGCAAGGTGTTGTTTGTGAACAGTTGATTTGATGAATCTCAGCCTTTTCTATTCCTATTTCAACATCTGGGATCAGAGTTAGATTTTTACTCGTTTGTATGTTCATAATAACTCAATGGAGTTTTTCTTCCAAGTGTGTTTCAGCAAAAGTATGTGAAATTAGGAGAAGCTTAATTGGACAAGAGCAGAGAATTTTCATGATTTGAATTAGTTTAAGTGAGTTCAGAATCAGGCCTAGCTGAATACAACAGACTTCTGGGAAGAAAGCTTCAATTTGCATATCTCCAATGAGAAACCAGCCTGCCCTAGAAAACTCAGTGCTCTTTGACTCCTCAGATTCGGGGAGAATACCATATTTACTCATTGCATCTTGCATTGTAGATAAAATCCTGTGTTTAAAGTACAGCTGAATAGGAAAAGGTTTCCTATCCCACAAATATTTTCCAGATATTGAACATTTTCCCCTCCCTGCATCAACACGAAAAGTTGAAATGTCAAAACGTTTCAGAACTGAAAATAAATAATAAAAACAAATCAGATAAGGTCAATGGAAAAAAATGTTTTTGATCATTTTGAAACATTTCGTTTGGATTTGGAACTTTAAAAGAGTTTCTTACTTTTTTTTTTACTATGAATTAACATATAATTCAAAATGAAAAGTCACTTTGACCCCCAAAATGCCATGTTTTTGTTTCAAAAATGTCAAAAGAAGACACTTTGAAGATATCAAAACTTTTTCCAAAATGGGAAATTTGTCAGAACCAATCCTTTCCCACAAACAGTTTTGGCTTTGACAAGTGGGCGTTTGCTGATGAAAACACATTGTGTCGAAAAATTCCCAACCAGCTCTAATTTAAAGTAATGCTTGCTAGACATTAGGGGCCTCCACCTGGTCTCCACTTGGGCAGGTACAATTGTGTGTACACAGGGTATGTGCATGCTAATTTTTTTGCACACTGTCACAGGTGCACATGAAGACATTTCCATGCTCAGAATCCATTTGCACCCTAATTTGTATGCACCAAAGGGGTTTCTGCAGCACAGATGATAATGCTCAGAAATCTTGAAAACTCATGTTTATACATATAAGTGCCCCCCTCCCATGCAACATGGGAATGCAGCCGAGATTGACAAGTGACTAGTGAGTATGGATACCTCCACTTTTCAGCGCTCCGCTTGACACACCTTTAATAGGGTTTATCAGAAGACAGGTTCTCAGCACGTCCTGAAAATCAGGTGTAGTAAGATAGGGCCCTGAAACATAAACCCTTGTTTCAGAAGCCCAGTATGAGACCTAAAGCCTGAATTAAAGTAATGGTCAAGACTTTGACGACATAAAGCAAAGTTAAGTTGTGAGCCAGAGGGTGGCTCTGCTCACAGAAGCTGGCAAGAAGGTACTAAGCACTGGTAAGATAAACATGTGCCAGGATGGTACCAGAACACGCCGGGAGTAGCACATTCCACACAGATACCAAGGAACAGGCTGACCCATCCTGAAGACAGGGTCAAAAGGATAACATGGTGGATAGAGTTGTTTTGTTCGAACCAACATGTACAAGGTGAGAGGCGGCACCCTAACACATAAAGGGGCTGCACCTCTATACTTCGGGAGTGATCTGCAACTTGCTTGTGCGTGGTATAGAAATGCACCCCATAGGAGTTGTCTTTGTCTGGCCTAGGGGGCAGTGGTAAGTCCTGCCACTGACTGAGTCGGTCCATTGTCAGAGAGCGCACATGTACAGTAAAACCTCGATTTAACGGACCTCGATTTAACTGACTTCGGATGCAACGGACAAAATTTCTGATCCATATCAGACCGCGACCCCTCCCTGCTGTGGCCCCAGTCCCCTTCCCTGGTGGCCGTCTGCCGGCTCCTGTCTGCCGCCCTGGTCCCGGCAGCAGGCGGGCTGGCTCCTGGCTCCTGGCTGCCGCCCAGGTCCCAGCCGCTGGCAGGCTGGCTGCCGGCTCCTGCCCGGGTCCCGCCCAAGTCCCGCCAGCAGGCGGGCTGTGGAGCTGCCGCCCTGACCCTGTGGCGGGCGGGCTGCTGCTCCGAAAGCTCGGGGTTTTTTTATTATTAAATAACGGACTTTTTGATTTAACGGACACCCCCTCGCCCGAATTAGTCTGTTAAATGGAGGTTTTACTGTACTAGCAGAACTGTAGACATCTGATTTGGGGAGCTAGAGACTGTGTTTCATTTGGCAATAAACTCAGCTGGGTGCCTCCATACCTTATAAGAGTCTGTGATCATTGGGGTTCTCTTGGGGTCTGCTGTGTTAGCTCTCCACAGAGCCAGGGCAGCACACAGAGGGAACACACGCACGCAGACGACTGTTATCAACATTGAACAGAGCAGAGCACCCCACCAGTGACGTCTGGCGACATTAGGTACCTTTAAGGTGTCTCAAACTGGGCACTCCACAAAAGAAAACATCCAAAATTCCCTAGTCAACTTCGAATATCATGGCCCATGACCGTGCGCCTCACACAACGCATCACACAATAAAAGTGAAGCAAACCTGCTTTTTTCCCCTCAGCATAGGGAATATTTCATTCTGGATACAGCTATTTTTCACCAGTAGCTGTTAAGCTTCATCCCTGTGCGGTGTAAGTGTTTAGAATGTTTTTCGGTTCCTTGGTGCTATTTGTGACTGAGTCAGATAAGAAGACCAAATGTGTCGTGATATTTAGACAATGTTAAGCACTAGTTACATGATTATGGTAAATGCTTCGGCTCCTTGAGCGTACTGACAGTGATTGATTTTCATCTGTTTAAGGGCTGCTGTTTATGATGGAGCATACAAGGCAATAAACAGCTCTGGAGAGTGATAAAATGCTGAGACTAAGATGCGATATTGGATACCCGTAAAAGCCATTTCTTCCAAGAATACCCATAATTTCCATTATAGGTTTGTTTTTTTAACCGATTCAACATTTTGTGGCATTTTAAAGAAGACAGAAAAAAGCGGAGGGCTTTTGTTGGTTTTGAAATGTCTTTCACAGTCGTTCTTTGGATGCCTCTGAGGCAGGGTGAGGAATTCGGAGCCGCATTCAAAGCTCACTGAAGTCAATGGTGGTTTTTCCATTGATGTCAGTGGGTTTAGGAACAGCCTATTGGTGAATAGTTGAGGGAAGGAGTTAAAATGGAATGATTATTTCATGGAGTGGCCTGTGAGAAGAAGGAGGGATGTGATTGGACATGCATAGTGCTGATAAACATTTTTAGTGACAGCTGTAAAGCTGTCTACATTGGCAGAAATTACATGCTTGCCAGCAGCCCGCGGCTTCCCGCAGCTCCCATTGGCCAGGAACCGCGAACCGTGGCCACTGGGAGTTGGAGTGGGCCAAGCCTGTGGAAGGTCAGTGTAAACAAACTGTCTCGTGGCCCGCCAGTGGATTACCCTGATGGGCCGCAGGTTGCCCACCCCTGGTTGTGTAACTTGCCAAGACCTTGTTCATGTGAGCTTGAAGGGAAGCAGCAGCAGCCTCTCCTTGGACTCAGAGCTGGCTGGAGGGGTTCACCTGGGGATTTCTGAACAAGGAGATTGATTTTACGATGTGTTTTCCTGTTGGGAATTTACATACAGTTTTTGGAAATAAACAGATTACATCAAGAATAACCGATTTCTCATTTAAACAGAACAATTCCACAAAGCTCCGAATTTCAACTTTCTGACTGGTCTAAGGAGTAATGCGATTGTGTTTGGATCCTAACACTAGAGGGGAATGTTTATATCCCATTAATAAAACTCTTAACTTTTGCATTATTGGGGAAAGGTTGTCCTAAAGAAAAACCTTTCTGTATCTATTACATGTTGGGTGTATTAGAAATTTGGTCCTCAAATGAGTTAACTTTTTTTTTTAAAGACAGAGAACCTCATTGCAGACTATACAGACTGAAACTTCCCTAGATTCCTATTTCATTTATTCTCTTCTCTGTTGTTTCTGGCAATTCTTGTAACAAAACGGCAAACAGGCCCATCACATCAGGGAAGTATTCAAGAAACAAAATGGTGGGAAAGATGAATTGGGAGGGAATAAATAAAACATAAAAATCTCCATGCGAAACATATTCTGAGAACATTACAGAAACGTTAGAGGGTTGGAAACAGAATGACATTTGCTCTAATCAGAGTGAGATAAAATGGGCATCTTTTTTAACATTCAGATTATTACTATTGCCGTTGCAAAACTGAGTTCATTGAAGCTGTCTAGCAAAGGCAAACAGCTGTATTCATTTTCCTGTTGGCATGAGGCTTCATATACTACGTTGATACACATTAAAAACACTGGGAGTCTGAAAAAGAAACATATTTAATCATAAGGAATATCCAGATAGGACCCTTCCCAAATATCATAAGTAAAGATTCCCATGGTTGCTCTGGCAAATATTAAGGGGCTATTAGATTCTACCACCCAAACTCCCTCTGGTGTTTCGCATCTTCAGTTCTAACCTGCCTAGGACCTTCGTCTTGCAATGGCATCTGCTCATGCAGAGCTCACTGCAGGATCAAGGCCTTAAACCGTGGCTGGCTGCTGCTGACCCCAGTGAAATCTGCATTTCAGTGCCAGGTGAGATGATTCCTGTACATACTGTACCTAGTCAGGGAGCTTTGGGAGCCTTTGAGATGATCAGTGCTATATAAAGGTCCTCTTAGTGTGAAAACTCTCCAGGCTACCTCATGCCTCTGTAGCCATACTGTGCCTTCGGTCTCTAAGCAGACCTCCCTGTTGATTTCAATGGACGGTGCAGCTTAAAAACTCATGCCATGATATGCTTCCCTGTGCCTTCTCTCTCACCCTCAACACAGTCTTGCTACTGACGGTGCAAAAGCATTTATTTCTGTTCAGAACAATATATACGTCAATACAGGGCCCAATCCTCAGGTGGGCAAATTGCCACCATTCCATTGGATCTATGTATATGCTGATTTTCACCTGCTGAGAATCTAGCCACAATGTACAAATTTCAAATGTCCTGAGTGGGCCGATTGAAAGAGTTATTTCCATATCAGGGGGTATTAATTAATGGTACCACTTGACTGAATAACCTTTCCACTGTTAAACATCATACTGCCTGCTGAAATAAACCCGATGTACTAGTCACAACTTGTTCAGACATAAGGCCATTCTGAAAGGATAGAGAGAATGTAGGTGTGTTTATACTCTGGAAATATCAGTAGCATATCCATAGTTAAATTTGCATTGGTCATTTTTACTTAAATCACGATTAAAATCTCTGCCTCCTAATTTCATGATTGAATTTAACCTCCAAAAGCACTCCAGTTTTACTGATCAAAGGACAAAGTGCATTTGAATTGAAAGTGAATCAGAGGACAAATGTACCACAATTACTGATCAGAGGACAATTGAGTTTTCTGTGATATTTTTGGGGATAAAATCATTACTAACTTTCTCAGAGAAAACAATTAAAATAATATATTTCTTTGATTTAACCCTGAGAGTCTTTTTTCCTCTGTAGCTAAAGAACCACAGTTTGCACAAATTATTTGTCTCTCTCTGTCTCACATTCACACTTACACTCTCTCTCACATGCAAAATCATGATATCTTGAACCTATGCCACTTTGAAATTTTTAGACAGAAAACAGTTCTTCATCATAACTCTCCTGAGAAGCTGATGGATGCGTCAGTACCTACGGGTACCTCAGTTTTCCATGACCTTGCCGTCTGTCCTGGCTATTTTTCAGAGATCTCCTGCTGACCTGTGTCCCTAGGCATGTAAACTTGGCTGCAGAACCAAGTAGATAGATAGCATCAGAAGACAGAAGTGCCTGAAGCTACTGATTTTGTTCAATAGGCTTTGGCTTGTGTTATCTGGCTGTTTGAAATCTAGCAAGCAAATGGAGTTACTTCCAGGGACGGTAAACCACAAAAGATATAAGGCATCAGAGAAACACCCCAAAGTTTGGACACTTGCTTGACCTATTTTGGGTTTGCAAATCTGGACTGGATTACTCAGGATATCAGGGCCTCTTTCTCGTTGGCAGTCAAGTGCCTAACCTGCCATGACTCTTTTGAAAATGCCACTAGGCGCAAATCAGCATCTTTTGGCACTCTTATCCTCCTTCCTGTTCTGTTTTTCCCCCAGTTGTTATCTCTTGTCATGGCTTAGACCCAGACGCTGCAAACACATACACTCGAGCTCTACTAATAAACTCACAGTAGGACAGTTGTGCGTAAGTGGTTAGATTATCAGAGCCTTAAACTGAAGGCTTTCTCGGAAACTTTTCCATTCGACCACTTTGAACAATCCAAGGGGAAAACTTGGCCCCACCAAAGTAAATGGGAATTTCCCACAAGGAAAAAAGTAAAGAGAGAGGAAATGGGTTTTCCCTCCACTTTCCCAGGTTTTAAAACTTTTTTACTTCTTTTCCAGAGGAAATTTTCAATGTTTTAAAAAAATCCAAAACATGAATTGAAAATCCCACTTTTCAATGAAACTATGTCAACTAGTTCTACTTTGTGTTTCTTTTATGTGTGTATAGTGCAGTGATCCTCAAACAATTGTATTGGTGACCCTTTCACATAGCCAGCCTCTGAGTGTGACCCCATTATAAATTAAAAACACATTTTTATATATTTAACACCATTATAAATGCTGGAGGAAATGCAGGGTTTTGGGTGAAGTTTGACAGCTCGCGACCCCCCCCATGTAATAACCTTGCGACCCCCTGAGGGGTCCTGACCCTCAGTTTGAGAACCCTGGTATAGTGCTTAGCACAATGATCCCTGCTTAAAGCATCAAGATTAAGATCCCTGAGGCATTTAAATAACAATGAAGGGAACTAAATTATTTTTTAATCTCAGAATTCAGGCAGAGTCTGGGTTTAGAGTGAATATTTGGTGCACGGGAGGACGAGTAGTTTATTCAAACTGATTAACTCTCCGCAAATACTCCCCAAAGCTAATTCCCATGTATCGCCCTTGAAAAAATTGGAAGATATTGATTTTAATGGCTAGAGAGGGGCTGCTACAAAATTGTTCCATTAATGTATCTGCTCATTATTGTTAATAACCAAAGGCAACCGAAATAATCTCAGAGAGTTGTCATGATGACAGCTGCTCTGCTCCTCAGTGCTACTTCCGTTTTCCATGCTCCCTCAGCCGACGTCTCTCTCCACATGCACTCCACTTGTCCAGTTTGAAGTGGGGTAGCCACATACCGTATTTGAAATTGCAGTCACAATGCCATTCTGAAGGGAAATGGCTCTTTGCTTCCTTCACCTGTGAAGGTTAGTTAATAAGATTCACTTTCCATCATCTTCCACCATGTTTAGAAACCTCTTCTGGGGAGTAGTCAATTCTCTAGATTCTATAGACTAGATCAGGGATCGGCAACCTTTGGCACGCGGCCCATCAGGGAAATCAGCCGATCGCAGCTCCCCACTGGCCAGTGGGGGCTGCAGGAGCAACGCAGGCCGAGGGATGTGCTGGCCGCCCTTCCCCCAGTCATAGGCGCCAAGTTCCCCTGGCGCCAGTGGGTGCTCGCATCCCCCCACCCCCATTCCAATCCCTTCCCCAAAGTCCCTGCCCCAACTCCACCCGCTCCCTGCCCCATTGGAACCCTTCCCCAAATCCTCGCTCCAGCCCAGCCCCCTCCGCTGAGTGTGCCATGTTCCCCCTCCTCCCCCCAGCCATGCAAAACAGCTGTTTCACGCCGCAAGCACTGGGAGGGAGCCAGGGAGGGAGAGGGGAAAAGCAGGACCTGGCAGCACGCTCAGGGGAGGTGGCAGAGGCGGTGCAGAGGTGAGATGGGGCAGGGATCTGCCAGTGGGTGCTCTGCACCCACCAATTTTTCCCCGTGGGTGCTCCAGCCCCGGAGCACCCACGGAGTCGGCCCCTATATCTGCACCGCCATTGGCCGGGGACGGCAAACCACAGCCAGTGGCCTGCGGAAGTTGCCGGTAAACAAACAGTCCTGGCCCACCAGCAGCTTGCCGGACGGGCCACATGCCAAAGGTTGCCGATCCCTGGACGAGATGACTCTTGTGGTCTCTTCTAACCTTATGACTCTCCAAACTAGATCAGCAGATTGCAGTGCTTGGCTCCTTAACAGCCCAGGATTTCTGCCTGTTGCCAACCAACAGCGTCTATGCATCATTTATCAGTTGCTTGATGGTTAGTCATCCAGTCAGGGCCTTTCTATTATTTCCTTAGCTTTATATATGCTGGCTACATGTGCTGCTTCACTGCAGCCCTTCGTGTGCCAGACGAATAAGGAGGGGAACCAACTGGGCTACTTGTTTTGCTTCTCTGATCTCTGTTGGCTTTTTTCCTAGGAGACACGGAAGACCTCTCTCCACTAACTTCTCTACCTTCCCTTTAAACCTCATCTGAGCTAATCCATCCGGCTGTTTCCCTCCGCATTTATACCACACTCACCTAATAAGCGCCCCACCACCACTTCCACTGGGGTAACTGGCCGGCAGTAGTGGAAGGGATTCCTGGAGCTGGTGGGACATTATGGACGAGCGCTGGACTGCGATTTGGGAGACCATGGCTCTACGCCTGGTCCTGCCTCTGGCCATCTTACTGGGTGACTTTGGGAAAGTCATTTCCCACTCCGTGCCTCAGTTTCCCCATATGTACAATGGGGATAATTATACTGCCCTCCTGTGTAAAGCACTTTGTAATCGGCTGATGAAAAATGCAACATAAGAGCTCAGTATTAAGATTATCACTCTATTCATCTGTCCCCCTACCCCTTCCCTCTCCATCCTGATTCATTGTTCCCAAGTACAGTGTACAGCAGCGGTGTCCAATAGAAATTCGATGCTAGCCACACTTATGGTTTTGAATTTTTCTTATTCGCCACATTATAAAAAGGGATTTAAAAACATACTACAAATGACATTTCAAATTGTTTTTATTAATATCAAAAATAAGTAGCTATTACAAAAAAAATATTAATAGGTACTACTAACACAAAATTACTTCCGTGTGGCACTTTGCATTCTTTTTCTTGATCTGTACTTGGATTTTATAAAACTTACTGCAGAAAAAGTGTCTTCAATACACCAACGTATTGCTCATGCATTAACCACAATCCAATAGCCTATTTGCCACATGTTGCTTTAGAGAGGAAGCTCTTTGGGGTAGAGACTGTCTATTGCTCCATGTTTGTACAGCGCCTGGCACAGTGAGGCCCAGCTGGAGTCTCTAGGCTGCTCCTATAACACGAACAAAAATAACAAAGAATGTGGCTGTGTATGGGCATGTGCTCATATTTCAGTCATACCCTTATATTTGTGTCATTATGTATATTCGTGCAAGTTATTGTCTCTGCAGGTAAACAACTTGGTGTGCAAATATGGGCTTGCCAAAAATCCATCGTGCAAGGCCATTGCTCCTTTCCTTGTGGTAGCCAACTTGATGCATGAACTCAGTGGGCATTTATATTTTTTAGTCAGAAGGTCAGACTAGATGATCATAATGGTCCCTTCTGACCTTAAAGTCTATAAAGTCTAGTCAGTATTTTGAAAACTCAGGCTGAAATTTCATAACTTGGCTTCCTAAGAGTAGGTGCCTAAATCCAGACTGATGCATCTAGTAAAGTAGCCTGATTTTCTAAAGGTGCTGAGTCCCCATAGATCCCACTGACATAAATGGTAGATCCACCATGAAGACACTGGACCACTGGCACTCAATTGTCTGGAATAAGAGGGAGAGTCTCCATCTTCCCACCCTAGGATATGTCTAGGATCCAGATCAGTACTTGGGCTGGTGCTAGGAAAAGATTTGGCATTCAGGAATTTAATATTGAGGTGAAGAACTAGTAGTTTTATTGACTGTCATCTCTCTGGCTCCCTGTATTACTGATATTGCAGGAGCCCCCTCAAGATCAAAATCTTGTATAAACCCACAGTAAAGGGCAGTCCCTGCCCCAAAGTACTTACAGTCCAAATAAACAAAGGGGTGGGAGAGGAAACAGAGGTGAGGTAATTTTCCCAAAGTCACATAACAAGTCGGTAGTAGATCCCGGAGTAGAACTCAGGGATGAGAACCCTGTCCATTGAACCACACTACCTCTCGATGGGTAGAGTGAAGTCAGACTCTAATTGTCTTTCCAGAGTCTTTCCAGGACACCACAGATCTTTCATTAGTGAAATAATTTTAGCTGTCATAATAAAAAAGACTGACTCATTTGGTCAAACAATTATTACAACGTATTATCTGAAAAATTTTCTGTCTTCCTTGAGGATTAAATATTAAACCTCTGAGATGAACAGGCCATTGTTGTTTCCACAAGAGGTTCATGCTCATAAAGGTTGGGGGAAATCAAATGTGCTTTGAAAAATAGGCTAATTTCTGGTTATTTTACTTTTTATTCCTTTTGTTGTTTTCTTTCCTTCCTTCTGGCCACTCATTGAAGACAGCTGAAAAAACACACCCGTGATTGTTAAATACAAAAACTTTTCTGTGAGTCAGGCAGAATGAAGTAAACATCCCTATATACCACACGCTTTCTCTACACTGCTTTTAAGCATTATTTTCATCATCATTTTATTATTAACATCTTTCCCCTGGGATAATTAACCTCTCTCTACTGATGGGTTTGGAGAAATGTCAACACATTTATAATGTTCCAGGAGAGAGAATATTTTGGTGAATGTTATTTCAAAATTAAATTGTGGGAATTAAAGATCATTTACAGGTGGAGAGATTGAGGAAGAAATAACTGGATATATATGAAAAACAAGCATTCTGTGCGATAGTCTGTTTTCAATTACACCGCTGAAATAAGAGTAACTTCACTGATTTTCATAGTTACTTCAGTATAAAATCCCATAAGTATTATAACCAGAATTAGCCCATTATTATAAATATGCATTGTGATTTTGCTAACCATGAGTTCCCTAATAGTTGCAATTTAAGACCAACGAATTTAATGGAATGATCTTCACTATGGGTAGATTTGACTGACACACTGAATATAGTCTGGAAACCCGGCAACATATTTAGCGTCAGAGTGATTTCACAAGCCCTGGTCTGAAAAGGGGGTTTGTTTGGTTTTTTTTAGTCCATTGCAAATTGGCCCCACGGTGCTCTGAACCAGGGATTTAGGGCTTGGGTAATGAAAAATCAAATTCTGTGTGTTGAAGCAAATGCTGTACTTACTGCCTTTGGCATGACCTGTATACTTAATATGTCTCTGAATTTAATAACTGATTTTATAAGGACAGTTGTTGGAATTGGTTATTTGTTCAGTGAATGAAGTGTCTGTTTTAACTGATATGGTTCTGTAATGGTTTCAGTGAAACAATGGTAAACAGATTCAATGAGAGAGGAGTTCTTTAGAGCCAGTCGGGGCCTGGTGTGTGAAAGGAATGCAGAATGAGGGACTTTATTGTGTGCTAGATATCATAATTGACAAGCAGGTACTCTTCTAGAAAACCAGATGTACCATGTATCCCATGTATTGTGTCTGCTCCAGTGTGAGATGTAAGTTTTATTTCTAATAAATGTGTTGTAGGTTTGATGTTTCCACTTCAGCTCAAAGCACTTCAGAACTGCAATGGAATCTTACCTTTGATTCCAGTCGTCTTTTGTGAATTAGGTCTAGGAATAGAGTGACTAACCTTACTCTAAAGTTGCAAATAAAGCAGTCATGGCCCAAATAGGAAGCGTCTGGTCCTTATCCATCTTGTTGGAATCCAAATCTTCCATCACCCTTTCCCTGCTGAGCAGCACACAGCTTGATGTTTTCAATTTGCAGCTCTCAAATAAATCATAGGAGCATTCAGAAATATCGATCCCACGTGTTTCCAAAATTGGAGTTGATAAATCATCTCTCACAGAAGGGCCTGCGCTTGTCTCGGTTGGTGATGTGCTCTTTACAAGCTGCTCTTTATGAGACACTCTCAGAATTCAGCACAAGAGGAGGATCTGGAGCTAATTTGAGCCTTTGGGGGTCACTTCTATTCAGCTGCCTGAGGAAAGGGCAAAACAGGCAAGAGTTCATCCTTCTGAGAGTGATAAATTGAGCTCCGGACAGTTTTATGTGTGTGGGAATTTTTCAGATGAGTCCTTAAAGAAGGAAGCCTCCATTCTCTATTACATTGGAGCTGTGCTTGGAAACAGTGAATTATGGCAACCCCAGGGTGCTGCTGCTCCCTGATCCCTTGGCCCTTCAGCCCTGGTGGAGGGTAGAGCAGCGAGGGGAGGGGGGCACTCTAATTTAGGCCATCGAGGATGAGAGATAGGGATGCTTAAAAATGTTCCCTCTATATATGGAACACTGGGACTTTAACAATGCCCCTTTTATTTGTGAGAAGTGTCTGCTTTCTGTGAAACATGTTGACACTTTGTCAAACAACCAAACACTCAAAAACCAAAATATTTCTGTTCAGAATACCACTGTGGAACTCCATGGGAGTTGAAGTTTGGCTGCCTCATAGCCCCCTGTGGGCTGGATTGTTCCTTCATGAGCCACAGCCAGGGACTCCCACAATGCACTGTGGCAACTCAGCAAAATCTGAGACCATGGTGCATCATGGGAGATGTAGTCTGACCAGGAAGCCCAACCCAGAGAAGAGTAGGGGGCATGAGGTAACTAGATTATAAGTCCCATGGTTTAGCTATGGCAGAATTCAGTTTTTCTTTTTTGATGATTGCGATGGATAATATCTGTTTTACTTTAAAGCATTTTTTAGATTTTTATCCATTTTAATTTTCACAGGTGTGGGTAATTATTCAGGGAGCAGACAATGGGGTGGCAGACAATAATTTATTGACAGTAGACAAGACTCAAAATTTTAAAGGCTTATCACCATTAAAACACAAATTATCAACATCATATCAAACTATACAAAGTAAATATCCTTAAATCAAACCCTTAAGTTCTCAGGCGGCATTTTTCTTTGTCAGTCTGTAAATTTCTATTATCATGGATGGAAATATTTTTCCGATGATTTGTGTGTGTTTGGTGAAATTGACATTTATCAACATTTACCAGTAAAAATCTAATCCTTCCAAGTTTAGCCATGAGGCCATGTGGCAGCACGGCTGAATTGAACTTTTTTGTCTTACAGCTGAAAATCTTTCACTTTTTGCTGAAAAATCAACATTTTGTGCAGATTTTTCTCCTGACCAGCTGCGATTAGACACAGTAATTAGATACAATGGAGCTTCACCTTTTATGTCCCCCTCCTTCTGTAATACAACCCACCCCACCCCCAGTATGTCCCCTTCTTACCCTTACAGAGTAAAAAGAGAAATTAGCAGATGCTCTGATTGTCATCTAGTCCCTGCTCACTGGGGCAAACTGCCATCTATAAAGGCCACTAATCATTGGCAGGAGGGTTGGACCAGCTGCCTATCTCTGGACTGCACCTCTGTCGTAGCCAGGAGATGCCAGGCTGGAGCTCCCAGCTCCGAGAGCCTTTTCCCCCGCACTGCGCTGCACCCCTTACCCTGCTCCCAGGCAACCAGGTCCTCCTCCCTCCACACCTTGACCCAGCTCCTGGCTCACAGCCCTTTTCTAGATGCCTCCTAATTGGGTGTGGCCCCAGCTGTGGCTGCCTTTCCAACCAGCCTCCCTTTTCTCCTTGTTGGCTCTCGGCCTCAGCCCTCTCCAAGGGCTGGCTTTTAACCCTTTCTTGGCCGGAGCAGGGTGACTGCCCCACTACAAATCTGAAAGCCATAGGACCCCTGGCTCCCATCAGGGCTCAGCTTTCAGTTTCACAGCAGGGACACCCTAAGAACCATAGTTGGAGCCAGGGTGCTCAGCCCTTCTAAGCTCAAGGCCATGGAGCCGTATACCCATCACACCTTGCTAAAGTGGGCCCACATATGTTTTGTAAGAGGAATCAGACCAGACATCCCAAAATAGCAGCATAATGAACTAGGGAACTAGGTGAACTAGGGAAGCAGCATAATGAACTAGGTGGTAGCAATGGGTGAACATGGAGCTGTTCAGAGCTGGGGTTTGGGTAGAAGATGTAGCCAAAACGGGATGGTAGGTTTAAATTTGCCTGAAGTGTATGCACTCTCATGTAGATACTGAAGTTTCCTGCTTCAGGTCAGGCCAAAAATACTGCATAAACACAGCCTCACTTGCTGTTTTGGTGGATGTGTTGCTCGCAGTCCAAAAGCCATTGGGTGAGATTTTGAAAGGAACCTAAAATAGCTGAACATCCAAATCCTTTGAAAGTTGATGGGTGCCCAACTCCCTTGGGCTCAACTGAAAATCCATGCATTGACATCAGCTCTCATTGACGACAGATAGGCTCCTACTCTTGTCTGAACCAGGGAACTGCAGAGATGGGCATGTTCCACGTGCGGAGGGTAGCGTCGAGGAAGGTATATGCGTGGGAGTGAAAGGAAGAGTCGAAGACAATGGTGCGTCTGGCTTTGCAGGGTAAGAAACTGCACCTGTAGGTCCAGAGACATTGCTGTGCAGGGCTTCAAGGTGAGGATAAGAATCCTGCATGAATTGTAAGCTGTCTGGGGTGGGGTAGACATCTATCTTCCTACAGTATGCAAAGGGAACAGCTAGTTGAAAGACATATTGCAACAGAAATGGTCTGATTGATGGGCAAAGAACATAGAGCACATTTTCAAAAGTGACTAGTGATTTGGGGGCTGCTTTCGATTTTTTGATGCCCAACTTACGATGCCTTAAAGAGTGCTGAGCATCCCCTCTAAGGCCACATCCACACTATTAACAAGGGCTGTGATTCCCAGCTTTCATACACAGATTTTGTGTTAGCTCTTATCTGAGCTAGTACACTAAAAATAGCCGTGTCGCCATGGTAGCATGGGCAGTAGCAAACGGTGGGAGGGGCTGGCAGCCCCTGAAAACACACCAACCTCAATCTCATGGGTCTGTGATTGGGGCTGCTCGGTCGTAACACTGTTGTCACTGATTATGTTAACCTGGATACATTACTATTTTTAGTGTGCTAGCTCAGGGTTAGCTAGCACAGGTATGGCTAGGAATCACAAGCTAGGAATCATACCCCTCGTTTGTAGTGTAGACATAGCCTCAATGACACGTCTTTTGAAGGCACCTCATAATTGGACCCACCCAAATTGAAGTCATCCTGAAACACTTTTGAAACTTTTAGCCACAATTTAGCAACTATTTCATATGGCTCTAGTTGTAATGTGAAGAAAACCAAAAGAGGCGAGTGGTAGGCTCGTGTTTCTAGAGATAAGTTTTTTGACATAAAAATCACAAAGAGGCAAAACTTGTATAAAAAAAGAACAGGATGTACAGAGGGTTGAAAGTGGCATGCTTCACTATTTCAATCAGTCTACTCGACACCCACTCATTTTGACATAATGCAACGCAACTGAAATATGAGGCACATTTGTATGGCTGTGAAAAATCTAGTACATTCCATTCCATTGTGCGGTTCAATGATATTTACAAGCCTAAATCTTATAAAAATATTGAATATATGTACACCCTTATTCCTGAGCGCATGAAGATGATTCTCAGCTTCCAGCTGGAACTTAAGGGTGAACAAGGCAAAATCAAGATTATTTTGTTGTCCTCTCCTGATATAAACAGGAATCTGGGTTTTTTGATGGCATTACTGTTTGGCATGGAATGAAGATGTCTGCAAGAGCTGGGAAAGTTTTCTGGGGCTTCTGACTGTGGTTGGATCTAAGACCTTGTTGTTTAATATTTGTATTTCAATCGGGTTTTGATGCTGTCAGTCAGAATCAGGTTCCATTGTGCAGCTATGCACCTGCACAAGTATGTATGAAACCATAGGCTGTTCGCTGGCGAGCTAAGAAGTTATTCCTGTACTTACAGAAATAAGGCACAGATGGTAAACTCAGATGCACTAGTATCAAGACACAGAGCTGCTGCTCTATGATTCAACTCGGTGCAACTCCTCCTAACAGCTTGTAGACCAATGATGTTCACAATGTGGCTTGCGAGCCTCGAGTGGCTCTTTACTGCGTCTCCTACATCTCTTTGCAGCACATGATATTAAAACGCTGTGTGGTTTAATTATTAACCAGTCTAAGTTATTAACCAGTCAGGATGCTTTTACTGTGAAACAATTCATTCACACCTCTGTGGCTCTTTTGGATAACATTGACCGCCAGTTTGGCTCATGAACCACTGAGGTCTGAGTATCACTGTTGTAGATCATCTAACTAGCTGGAGGGGGAAAGACTCATTAAGACCCTTGTCCAGAACTTTTGGACATACTTAAATCAGAGGTTTTCTGGACCAGGATCCAATGGCAGATGTAATTTAAGCTGGAGAAAAAGCAACCTGATATATATTCTTATATAGTTTGGCTTTTAACTAGTGATAGACAAATCCATTTATCCCTCCGGTGACCAGACAGCAAATGTGAAAAATCGGGACAGGGGGTAGGAGGTGATAGGAGCCTATGCAAGAAAAAGCCCCAAAAATCAGAACTGTCCCTATAAAATTGGGACATCTGGTCACCCTATTTATCCCTAATTAAAGCCACATTTGCCTCCTCCCTCTCTTCCCACTCCCATTGCCGAAGCTGCACCTTTTGTGCTGTGTATCTTGTAAGCACAAGATGATGAAAATTTTACAAGAGGATAAAACGTAATTGTACATGATTTTTATTTTCCTTCTTCTCAAGTCATAAAATGAAACGTCAGTTTCCAGTTGCACTAATTCACCTAACAGCTAAGTGCTTAATCTGTGAAGAACTGTCAGGAAGAAAACAAATCTAACTGCTTGTAAATATTAAATCCAGGCAAATAATTTGTAACAAATAATATATTTGACATATTTTGCCCCTTTCCTGTATCATGGACAGAGATTGCTTTCTCTTGAATGTATTTATTGCTCAAAATTATTTGCCAACGCGTAGATTGCTAAAGAGCAATTTGTTGCAAGTATTCAATATTCAAAATTTGAAATTGGAGCTGTTTCCATTGGATACATATGTCTCATGGTATTTTTGCTGTTCCCTGCGTGAATTGGCATATGGTAACACTGAGAATCAGGTTTCTGGTGTGAATACTTAGAATTATGAATTAAAACTTCACTTTCCACAAATGTTATTCCGTATCAGCTTTCAAAGTCACTGGTTCTGTGAACATGCCATCCAGGTAATTCAGAGGCAGAAAGCAAATACAAAAGCGGTATGGATGCATTCAGAAGGTTGAGATTTTTTGGCTGATGAATTGGCAAAGATTGCTACATGCAGAATGGGTTGTGGAAAAAGCAAGATGATATATCCCAGGCCAGGTCTTTCACTTCCATGTGAAAATGTTTAGCTGGAAAGCAGTAGGTCTCAGTCAAAGACTTAGGTCAATATTTTAGGTAGAGCCCTGTAGTTTGCTCGTGTGCGCCAGGACCCCGTTGAAGGTCTCCCTCAGATCTGAGCTGTGGCTGCTATAGAGGTTCAATGCACACATGTTCAGGAATTAAAGGAAGTTTTGAAAGTCTGCTGCTCTGGCTAGCGGGGCTGGTCGATGAAGCGATGCTGGTATGGAGCCTCTGGATGAAATCTGGGAGCAGTTATTCCACATGGATCCTTCCCCTTTTACTCTTTCAACATCTGAGTGGCACGTAAGATTGGGAGGCAGGTGAAATGATTTTACTTAGGGAAACAGTCAATCTTCAGAGAGAGGCAGTAGCCAGCTGCCATGAGAGCAAGTCCCCCTCTGGCAGCTCTTACTCAGGCAGTCCTAATAGGACCCTGAGTTCCCATTATTACTGCTGGGCGATACATGTTCTGAATCATGTCCCTTTGCACATCTTGTCTCTGCTCTGTGGTGGGACTGTTTGCCCAGATCTTGTCTTTCCATGCTTTGAGCAGTCCTGCCACATGGACACAGCCGTATTTTCTTGTCAATCGTGCACACTTTAGCCTCAACTAAGCCTGACCACACCCGTTAGTCTCTCCCTGGGGTATATCACCAGTCAAGCTCAGGCGGAATGATTTTAGCTTGCAGAAACGTGCCGTTTCATTTTTCCCCTACACGTGACCACAATCTGGCCTTCATAATCCTGTTGTGACATTCCGGGTCCTTGCTGTCAGAAACGTTAGGATGGCCCACAAAGAATATCAGAGCTTCAGGTGGGGAATAAATAGCAGATGCAGGTGAAATCTTGAGACTGCAGGATCTCTGGCAGAAGATGAGTGAACTTAAGCCAACAGGAAAATAGAAGACCCATAGAAGCACAAGTGTTTTCAAACAGAGCATTTATTAAAAGTTTTCTCTGCATCATCAGTCACCTCCAAAACAGCCCAGCTCAATGTTCCCATCTCAACCACAGTAACTCCCTTTGTTGTGGCAGCTAGCCCATCCATGGAGAATGTTAAATGATGTTTACAGCTAGATAATTCAATAGTTAATAACGTCAAAACAAGAGCTCTGCATACTTGTTGTGATTGATGTGCAATAATTTCCCAGCTGCGTCACTCAAAACATCTCAGTGTTGCACAGAGTCGCCAGCAACTTGTGGGAAAGTGCTACGGTTATTCTTTTGTTTTATGTCAGAATGGAAAACTGCTAATATAGACGCTTGGTCGATAAGTTTAAATAATGAAAATATCAAGAAGCAAAGTGCTGATTGTTATGAACAGAAAAACAGAATGGATTTTCTAGTCAGTTGCTATCAGAGGACTAGTTTAAAAGCAATTCTCCGTATAGCAATACAAAAGAAAGGGTGATTTTGTTTTTTCCAGACACTTCCTTTGCATTGCATGGCATATTCAGGACGATGGCACCATTAGGCATTGAGGAATTGACTGTTTTTCTAAGGGAATAGCTCTCTCAGAAGCATACAGTCCTCTTTTTTCAGTGGAATATACTATTGAGGGAGCTGAGTTTGGAGTGCTGAAGGTAGAGAGGACTTGGGACTGGCAGTAGTGAGTGTTATTATCCACAGCATCTTAGCTTACAAGTATATGACTCAGGGAGAAGTCCTGCTGCTGTCCATACCAACAGACTTCACTCTTTTATTCAGAATGGGGCCGGTTTCCAATCCCTTTCTGGAATCTTCCGGGTGCTTTATGTCATGTTTTCTGGATGAAAACAGTTACAGCCATGGATTCAAATAATGCAATCAGAACTCACATCAGTGACCCTGCTGAAACAGACTCCTTTGGTTCCTTTTCTCAGATCATAGAGAAGAACCACACAGGAACGGAAAGATGGAAGAATACAACTGACTTCCTGTTTAGTTGCTATTAGAAAATTCTTAGTGTAGTAGCATAAAAGAAATTTTCTCCAACCACTTCCCTGGGATTGCATGGGGTGTCTGTGACAAATATGACATACCCTGTAATGATGTAATACTGTATGTTGGCCTGATTATTGGAACGGTGTTTTCTGTATGAATATAGTGGTTTAAACTGCCTCCTTATGGGCCATCAGGAATCGTCTAGGCAGCAAGGAAGAGATGGTTCCAGTCGGCCCCCTGATCAGCTTCTACTTGACAGTGGTTAAGTGACTATGCCGGAACCATTCACTTTGATGACATTGGCCTACGGAAGTGGTTAGGTCAGGTGGGACCCAGCCCTGCGAAGACTGTGAGACGCCTCCTGGCTAACAAAGAAGGCTGGGAGGGTTTAGAGGGACACACTTTCATGGGTGCTGGGGATGACCCAGACTGAGCTGGATTCCAGGAAAGCCATAGGGGTGTCTGAACAAGCTAGGCCCAGGTTACCATTAGGGGCTGATAGTACTATAGATAAGCTACATGTGTGTACGGGGCTGTTTGTTATAAATGCCTTTCTTCCCTCATGCTTTGGCCCAACCGCTAAGTAAAAATACTCTGTTTTAAGAAGTCACAATATCACCTAAAGGGCAGAAATGCAGGTTCCCCAAACCCGGTTGGGGCTGTAGGGTGGTATGTGGTGGGCGTACACTACATAGCCTCAGGTTCAGGTCGAAGAGTGGGAGAATCAGAAGATTCCACCCCGAGACTTAAGAGATTCAAGGCCTGATCTGTGTGCTGTCAGAGAGACCACCAGGGACAACAAACGTGCAGTTAAACCCCCTCCCCAAACCATGACATATAAGTTCAGCAGCCTCTCCATCTATCTGTGCACTGAAGAAATGGCTCTTTTACTAAGGGAATCGCTATTTCAGATGCATGATATTCCCTTTTCACCATGCAGTATACTTTTGTGGGAGTTGGAAGAAAGGGATAAATGTAGAGGGGTGTCTGGTGTTTGGACACCAATGTAATGGATACATAGGGGGTTCTCTGCTAGCTGTGGGTAACTCCGAGAAGTCTTTAAGTACCTAATTCCACTGCATTCTGCTGGACATTCTCACACAGTGCAATCACAGAGCAAAGAGACACTGTTTGCATTGAGTCTAGTATCAGAGGGCTAGCTGTGTTAGTTTGGATCTGCAAAAGCAACAAGGCTCTTTGTCGTGTTTGCATTGAATGACTCTATTTATTTGTGTGATTTCTATTATGGACCATAAATCCAGGCAATTTTTGAACACTTGAAGAGACCTTGTAGAGGCTTGTTTCTCTGTGTGAAGGTTGAATTATACAATACAAGAAAGATCATAAAATTATAATCTTTCATTTCTCATTTAGCTCTTTTCTATTTCCACTTCCTGCACCTACCTTGTTAAAAGCCCAAGGCTAGGAGAACGGGTTTCATGCGGATATTTTGTTACAAACCTTGTTTCAAAGTGTAGCTTTAAACTTCCTGTGGCAAAGTTGCCTCCCCAACCTGGCCCCTCCTGGCCAGCTGTAGCACTGCAGCAAAATTTGCCTCAGTTTCCCCCCACCTTCTTTTGGCCTACTCCCCCTGTAGGAGTGTCCTGGCCCTCTGGCTAGACCCTTTTACAGCATCCTGCCCCTATGGGGGCCACAGCATCCTTTATCAAAGGACCCCGAAGATGACCACTAGTCAAACCCAGCCCATCTGGGCTCAGCAGACAGTCAAGCACCAATCTGATGCCGCTGCTCCCTCGTTTGATCAACCCTCCACTCCAGGGGCTGGCACTCTTTTCCACTCATTCAAGGTTCCCAGAAGGCTCCAGTTCATCAGGGCTCAGTCTTAGTCAGGCTTCCAGCTCATTCCTGCAGAAGCCTGTCTGGCCTCTTCCCCGTTCTCCCGTCTTTTCAGGCTGCTCCCAGAGAGAAGGCACTTCCCACCACCACTCCTTTGGGTCTTCTTCCCTCTTGAGTTCTCTTAACTTCTTTATAAGGTACCTGATGATATAAGTATTATTTAGTAACAATCACCTACTCATCTTCAGGAATTTGAACTAATCACGAGAGTGAGAAGCAAAAATAGGAATGGCGAGTTCTCTTAACTTCTTTATAAGGTACCTGATGATCCTTATCTCACTCCGTGCCCCAGGCCAGGAAATGCAAAAGTCTCTTGTGGTCACCGCTGTCCATGTTCCACCTGAGTCGCACTTTGTGCACCATTGCTGCAGCTATAAAGTTTATTAGAGCTAAGGATGAGCATAATTCATCTGGGGCCAGTAATAGGTAACATCCACAGATTCAGATAATCAGACTATCCTTGGGGTAGCACTTGTGAGATTGCATTGCATTCCCAGTATTTGCCATGCTTCATTGTCTTTGGCATACTTGGAAATACTAGTGTCTGGCTCAAGAACCATCCTTCTTTGTGGCCCTTCTGTCTTTACATTTCTAAACGAAGACAGAAAACACAGACAGGCCCCTAAAAACTGTCACAAACAAACGGAGAAAGTGGATTGAACTTTTTTGAGCCTCCAAAAACTTTCAGCTTTGGGGCTCCTTGATTTGTGTACGTATGTTCATGTCCATTCTAGTTTCATCTGAACACGTTCACCCATCCATAACTGAAATATCCCCAGCTTCTTCCACAACGGTTCACCAGATGAGGTCAATTTAATAATTAAAGCTTTTATGCACAGTCTGCTTGCCAATTTCAACTAACAAAATCAGAATTCCATTGCTATAAAACTCCCCTGATTGTACCTGACATTCAACAGCCAGGAGACAGTTGCAATTCTATGGGCTATGACAAAGCCAAAGCGATGGTTTCTAAAGAGCTTCTAGTCACTGTGTCAGAAAAATATCATTCGGGCACATTGTTCCAAGCAGATATCATAGTCATGAACCCGCTAGAGGAAAAGAACAAACCACTTGTACTAACTAACAATTCTACACTGGTGGATCACAGAGGGGTTGTGTACTCCAACGTCAGTTATTGTCGGAATGAAATTTACACCAATCTGATCATCTGTGAGTAACAGGAAAGGGGTGAAAGCAAATGTTTCATATAAAACTTTTAGTTTATCTCAGTGTGATACTCAGTGGTATGAAAGCATAACACTAAGCAGTGCTGGAAAACATACTTGTATGCAGTACTAAAAACAATGACTAGATATTGATGATCCTGATTCAGGAAAGTGCTTAAGTCTGGGTGACTTCAATGGGACTTCAGCACATGCTTAAAGTTGACCATATGCTTAAAAGCTCTGCTGAATTGGCATGACTTCTTGAAATGGGGTCCATCTGAATAACAAAGAACATCCATACTTACATTAACTAGAACAAACATTTGAAAAATGGATATAAATCCCCATGCTTCAGGGCATAAACCAACCTCTAATTGACAGGGATCAGGAAGAAATTTCTCCTATGGGCAACAATAGCTTCACATTGAGGGGTTACCTGAAGTTTCTTCTCAAGCAGCTGGTAATGGCTACTTTTTGATACTGAACTGGATGGACCACTGGCCTAAGCCACCGTGGAAATACCTATGTTTCTAATAACAGTGGGGGTGCCAAAACAGTCACGCTGATTCCAAGAGTGGAATTGCAAGCGGTCATACAGATCAGGAATGAGGTACATTGCCAAAGCTATTTGGGAACACAGAATGGGTGGAATAATAGAGTTGGGGGTATCACTGGTTAGGACCATGGTGCTTTGGCAAGACTGTATGTGGAAGCTTACAGAGTGTCTGCGTGGACTGGTCCTGGCTCTAGCTAATGCTATATTTTGCACTGCAAAAATATCAGATTCACTCGCTTTTTAAAGTAGGAGGCCTCTTGGGGCCTTTTTACATCACAAGTTGACAGAGCTCTCATTCAAAAATCAGCCCAAACGAAGCCTAGAATCGCAACACTGAACAAATATTGCTGCAGGAGCCAAAGCAGCAGAGTATGGAGCAGCAGCCTCGGGAGAAAAACTAAACCTAATGTCTGTCCGAACAGGTTGCTAGTGAAGGTGTTGCTGTGCGTTCTTTTCTGGTTTAGAGCTATCGCTCCTATGAATAGGTAAGTGATTATCTGAACTTATTCAACACACACCCCATCTCTTTAGACCTTCCCTTTTCAACCTGTATTGTCCTCATGATTTATATTTAGGGAAGCTGGCAAGGGCAGTGCTTGTGGTGATGGCGATATATCCATGTGCATTAGTAGAGTATCTCCCGAAGGGAACTTTAATATTTTAACAGCCTCACAGTGGCCGGGCCACACTTGGGATTCCGTCTGTTTTTGAAAGGAAGGTGCATGGCTGTGTATGAAGTTCAGCTCTGATGTATCATGAAAAGCAATAGGGAATTAACACAACTCCTTCACCCACGGGGGCTGTTACTGTTAGGCCTGGACTACACTGCGGGGGGTTCGAACTAAGGGTTTGAGCTATTTGCATACCTGAAGTCGAAGTATCTTAGTTCAACTTACCTGGCTGTCCTCACGGCGACAAATCCACCACGGCAGCTCCCCCGTCAACTCCACTTATTCCTCTTACGGAGATGGAGTTCTGGAGTCGATGGGGAGCACGTTCAGGGATCGATTTATCGCATCTAGATGAGACACGATAAATTGATCCCTGATACATCGAACACGACCCGCCAATCTGGTGGGTAGTATAGACGTACCTTTAGCCTTTCAAGTTCTCTTTTTCTTGCAAGCAGGTTTTGAGTTTTGGGGAGGCCTGCTGTGCACCAGAAGATCTCGCCATTCCTATTTTTGCTTCTCACTCTCGTGATTAGTTCAAATTCCTGAAGATGAGTAGGTGATTGTTACTAAATAAGAATGCCAAAATGGATGTAATGCAGAGATTGCACATGAGCCCAGCCAATAGAGCGCAACTCTGGGCATCAGAAACCCAAAGGTGCTGTCTCTGATTCTGACTCGATCTGTTTGGGCATGTCATGTCCCACGCATAAAATGGGGACGGTGTGATTGCAAAGCTCTTTAGCCCAGATCCTCAAAGGTATTTAGGTACCTAACTCCCATTAAAATCAATGCCTAATTACCTTTGTAAGTCTGGTGCTTTGGGCGTATATGTGTTTAAGCGCAGAGTATTGCATATTATTCCTTTATTTTAATCACCGAACATTGGGGTTGTTACCGAGTGTTCTGGCCCTTTAAGAGGGTTGGGGCTGAGCTGCACCTGTGCTGGGCTTTGTCCACATCCCCAGGGGGAAAGGAATGAGACCAGATCACCTGATGGGAGCACATGACTCAGAATGGAGCCTGCTGGGAGTTGTAAAGAGCAGCCTGTGTTCAGGGAGCAGGCATTTGAGGGGAAAGGCTGCTGGGAGGAAAGGCAGGGCGAGCGACTTGCAAGGACCGGGAGCCTGTTGAGACCTAAACCTCAGCTGAGGTCCTGGCACAGAGCAGGAAGAGGGCTGGAAAAGACTGTGCAACTGGAGGGAAGACTGTAAGGCAGGGGAAGGCCTAATTAAAGGAACGAAAAGACTTTTGAGCTGGAGGGAAACTGAGGCAGTGGCTGGGCCCATAGTAGACTGGCTGTGCTCTGCTACATCATCATCATCATCAATCCTCTTCACTCCCGCTGGAGTATAAGGCACCAACAAATCTCCTCCATGCCTCTCGATCTTGGGCAAGCCAGCTGATTTCATTCCACGTTTTGTTCATCATCTTCAGTTCCTCTTCCACAGTTCTTCTCCAGGTACCCATTGGTCTGCCTCGCTTACGCTTTCCAGGTGGAGTCCATCTTAGGGCTATCTTAGGGTGTCTGGTGTTTTTCATTCGAAGAACGTGACCCAGCCACCCCCATCGTCGCCTTTTTAACTCATCCACAATGTTGATGATACCCGTGCATCTGCTAACTTCCCTGTTGCTGATGTGTTCTTCCCAGCGCACTCTAAGGATGCGTCGGAGGCATCTACCTTCAAATCCTCTCACTCTGCTCTCCACTTTCTTGTTGGTTCTCCATGTCTCTGCAGCATACAACAGGACAGAACGCACGTTTGATTTGTAAACCTTCAGCTTGGTCTTGATCTGAAGCATCGATGACTTCCAGATATTGTTAAGTCTGTTGAAGGCTTGTGCTGCCAAAGCAATTCTAGTGGAGACCTCTTTCTTGATGTTACTATCAGCAGAGATATAACTACCCAGATACTTAAAATCCTTTACTTCCTCCAGCTCCACTCCATTAGCTGTAATCTTCTGGCTACTCTTGGTTCTCACTTTCATCATTTTGGACTTCCCAGAGTTAATCACCAGCCCGATGCTTCTGGCAGCTTGGTTTACTCTGTCAGTTTTCTCCTGAATATCCTTCTGTGAATGTGATAGCAATGCCAAATCATCTGCGAAATCACAATCCTCCACACCAATCCTCTTGGCCTATCCTCTGTGGTTTTTCTCATCACCCAGTCGATGACCACAAGAAAGATTACAGGCGAAATGACACATCCTTGCCTGACTCCTGTCCTGACCTGAAACCATTCACTCTCCTGTCCTCTCCTGCTACAATGGTGCTCAATGCTGCCTGCACCCATAACAGAGTTGACTGCAGCACCCGTTCTGCTGTTACACATGCAGTGGGTGAGAATTTCAGAAGTGTCTGAGAGCCCAAATCCCACTGACTTTAAAGGGAGCAGCGGGGGACAAACTGCCTGGGGGTCATTTGAAAATCCGTCACTTTAATGAGTGGAAGGAAGATGAGAATGTGTGTTCTGGAAATGGTATGGGTGGATTTTCATATATACTTGTCCATAGCAGACATAGGCCGGGGACACTCCCTGTACACACACACACCAGAGGTCTCACAAAGTTCGGGAGTCTTTTGATGTGGGGTTTGGGTGCAGGCTCCTCTATAAGTACATGTGAATGGAAGGTCATCAAGGGTTAACAACTCTCCATCCTTAGCTCTTTGCTGGGTGTGAGGATGCCTCCTGTGTGTTCCAGGGCACTATGGAGATTACAGAGCCAGGGTGGAGCCACAGGACAGTTTTACGATCAAAACAGCCGTCTCAGAAGAAAATGGCGGTTTCAGAGTGCGACAGAAACATACAGACATCTGCTAACGCACCACGACCCTGATCATTTGTGGGATATGTGTGTGAGGTGGACTTCTGTGAATGTCAGTGTACTCAAGGTACAATCCTGCTACCCAGTTAGCAAGGTCACAGAGGAGGTAGTGCTCTCCCATGTCAATATGCTAGCAGCTAGAACAGGCAACAATGTGCACCGCTTTGCATAATAGAACTGTGACTGCTATTGCACTGCGCTCTGACGGGAAGTTAAATCCTCCCATTCAAGCAATATTTTGCTGGTGACCACCACGGAAGCAGGATATTGCTGTTGGGTCCGCGTCTATTGGGCTGTTCAGGGTATGCCTGCTCTGCGCACTAATGACTCAGGTTTGAGCCCAAGCCCCTCTTCCGTCCAGACACCCATCAGTCTGACTTGGGACAGCAAACCCTCAGGACAGTGTCCTAGGACCCTCCTAGGGGGATGGGTCAGGGCCCGAGCCCTGCTGTGACTCAAACCCAAGCCCTGTCATTTTGCAGTATGGAAACGGGGCAAGACACAGATCTGAGTCAGTAGATCTGTATAATGCATTATGGACAGGTTAGCACGACTGTGAGACCCGGGTCCAGCCGTTGGAATCCCAGGTTTACAATGCAGTGTGGATGCACAAGCATGAGCTCGAAAATACCGAATCCTACAGCCCCAGGCTTATCGTGCACTACAAACAGGCTTTCCGAAAGGACGTGTCAGGGGTTGTGAAAGAATGACATGGGCCAGTAAGTGGGTGTAAAAGAATTTGTGTGTAAGACCAGTTGGTTGACTCTCAGCAGTAGCCGTTAGTGTCTTTGGCATTGCTCCATGGTGGAACAAGCTGGGAATTCACACCCCAAAACAGCAGATTCATAAGGCCTGTGCATTTGCAGTAGATTCTAGCTCCTCTGGCACATTGACCATATTCTTCATGGGGGAAACACAATACCATAGTTTGAATTCCTGATCACCTACTATCACTAGAACCATCCCAGCCATCAGACACAGACCTGCTGAATTTCAGTCATCAGAGCCTAGGAATTGTCACACTGGATCAGACCCGTGGTCCATATTGTCTAGTATCCTGATGCCTCAAAGGAAGGTGCAAGAAAGCTGTAGCAGATGTGGAGTAACCTGCTGCCCATGAAAATCTCATCCTAATCCCTGACAGAGATTCTCTTAAATCCTGAAGCATGGGAATGCAAAGGACAATACGGCTTTTCATGTTTGTCAAGAGCTTTGTAGAGGAAATGCACTGCAGGAGAAAGGCTGTGTAGTGACACAATGAAAGCTTTGCACACAACGCTGAGTACTGAAAACACATAAACAGTGTGCCAGAATCTTTCTGCTTTAGAGCAAAAAAGACCATGATCTTCAGTGACAGGAGACTAGCTGTGTTTGTAATTCCCTGCTCAAATTATCCAGGCAAATAGGTTTTCAAAAGCTGCTACTTAAAGGGAAAATACAAACATTCTCATTTGAAGAAAATATCATGGAGAGAACAGGCGCTTATATTCAGGTATCAGCATCTGCTGCAGTTCAGGACTGCAAATGTAGCTTGAAAACATATGGTAGACCATGACCCCATTGTACAAGTCAAGCCTAGTTGTTGAAGCAGAGTGTAAGTTGACTCAACTGCACAATATATGATAAAGAACCACCAGGCAAAAACCCAGGGCATCTTCCTAAATGCGAGAGACTCAGTACATATGTTTTAGGGCAGGTCTACACTACGGGAGAAAGTTGATCTAAACTATGCAATTTGAGTTACATTAGTAGCAAGTCGACATAGCTTAGATATACTTACCGGAGTCCACACTACACTATGTCGACGCGAGACACTCTCCCATTGGCTCTCGTTATTTAGTCTGCTTGAAGTCCTTGGTTCATTTACAGAGCCTTCCAGAAAGAGTGCAACGTGGAGAGGTGGTTTTTCAGGACGTTGGTATTCATACATGAGCCAAATAGAACAAGCCCACCAGATTAATTTCACGTAGGCCTGGGGCAGCCATCAAATGGCTATGGTGATTTAATCCCTACTGAGCTGGACTGTACTTGATCTAGAAATGTAGAGGTAAGATGTTTTAGAGCTCATTGCTGATCCCCGGAGCCAATATAAAGACAAATCGTAGAAGAGGTTGCTTCCAATGATGTTTAAAAAGTCCATTTATTCAAGGGTCTTGAAATATAGACCGAGGTCTTGAAATTCCTCAGCTGAAAATGAAATCTTAGGCTGATTCATATATATGGGGGTAGTTCGAGATTTTTATAATCACTTGTCTAGTTCCACAGGTTCCGTTTACCCTGGGAGCAGAAATTGGTTTCAGAGGCTATGTCTACAGGACTGCGAAAAGTCAACCTAAGTTATGCAACTCCGTCTACATGAATAATGTAGCTGGAATCGACGTAGCTTAGGTTGACTTACTGCATTGGCTACACAGCACTGGGTCGACAGGAGACACTCTCCTGTTGACTTACCTTACTCTTCTCATTTCGGGTGGAGTACCGGGGACAACCGGAGAGTGCTTTGCCATTGATTTAGCGGGTCTACACTAGACCTGATAAATCGATCCCCGGAGCATCAATTACCGGAGCATCAATCCAGCAGTAGTGTGGACATAACCTAAGTGGGATAAAGTTCTTTGTGTCTCAATTCCAGAGTGAGACCAGAAAACGAATCCTCTTTTCATTCAGTTCCTGGAAGAATAAGGTTCTTGGCCCATTCAGTGTACTAAAGGAATGCATGCCAAAGAACAGCTGATGCAATTGTTCATACATAGAAGGTGTTCAGGTAAAATATCTTTTGATCTCATAACTACTGGAGATATATATATATAATTAAAAAGTAGGCAGAAAGCTAAATGTCATGTTCTGCCTCTAGCTATTTCGTTTTCTTTCTTCTCCCTCCCACCCCAATGTGTCAATCCATCGCCCTGACCCTACTGTTTCCATTCTCCATGTACTTACACTGACAATAGACTGATTTACTTAATGAGGGATGGCGAAAGGAAGTGAAGTAGTACTTGCTGGTGAAAAGAAGAAGCACACCTGGAGGAATGGGATGTTGTCCTTGTGAGTCAGGACCCTTCGGCCCTACATAAAATTAGGCCCTCAGTCCCCTGCCTCCTTCTAGATATTGACAGTCACTCAGATCACAGACATCCGGACAATTTGGCTGAGATAATGGCGTAAACACCCAGATCGGCCCCCGACAGCTGTATTGTGGTTTAGTGAGGAAGTATCATAGACGTCACGAGTGTCATAGCAACCCGACCAGAATGGAGCCAGACTGACACTTTACCGAAATAACATTATGACAATATGACATTGTGGTCTCCTAACCGCAAAAAAGCCAAATTGGCTTTTTGGGCTGCAAAGAGCCAAGTTGGCTTTTTGGAGCACATAAATACCCTGCTTGTAGCACAGCTACGGGGCCGAGGGTACCCACCTCAAAGGCCTCGTGTCAATCTCGAGCCTCTGTCCGCCTGGGTCTGGACTGTCATAGAGGGACGCCGGTGACATCCAACGGGTGTAAGTATTCGGAACCAGGGACAGACTCAGGATTACCACTTGAGCTATCTCCCTTAAAAGCATAAGGAATAGGTACCTTGGAATAGAATAGAGTAAGGTCTAAGGAACTCAGATTGTCTTAAATGTAATAGTAATGGTAACATAAACATATGTCAAATGATTAAATGTTGTTTTAGTCTACAAATGTATGTATAAGAAATAAGAGCTAAATAAGATAAGTGCCTGTATTATGTGATTTAAACCTAACACATTATAAGTAAAATCTTTATTGTTTATTGGATAAACTGTGTCTGCCTCAGAGTTATTGCTCCAGTATTCATAAGTATCCAACCCCACTGCCCCGAATCATAAAAGCCATGCTTCCCGCAGATAGGCCCGAACGGGTTATCCTGACTACGCCGTAACCCAAGAGGGGTCGGTCATCTGCTCGGACACTGTTGCAGTCCTTTCTTTCAGCGTGATTTGTGCAAACCCCAGATGTTATCTACTATCCACATGGCACTCAGCTGGAATCATCGTCTTCCCACATTGCGTGAATTGTTTGTACAGTAAGAAGCTGAACCAGGAAAGCATTTAAGCTTGCTCTCCATCCAATGGGATCCTGGGGCCCACTCAGCATTTCAAAGCATCAAGTGGTAAATAATCAGAAAGACTGAAAGAAGCCTCTTGTAGCAAATGCAGAGTGTTAGCTGTAGCTATGTACCTGACCATATGAAAAAGTCCTATGTAATTTAAAAAGAATGAAACTAATAAGGTTCTATAGAAATTAGTTTAAAAACCCAATCCTCCTGAATTCTAAAACAGGTAAATGGTAGCGAATGGGGAAAAAATTATCCAACAATTGATCTATGATGGGAATATTTCTATTACTGAGTCTGCATGACTACTGGAAAATATTATTCTATTTTTCTTCATTGTTGGTATATTTATATGTGCATTCTGAGTCCTTGATGAAATGATAATGTAAAAAAAAGCAACAGAAAACAGGACTTTCCACCAGGATGAGGATGTTCAGGTTCCTGTATCTTCAAGGAGGTAGCTCAGAAAAAGGCACAGGATGCTCTCTCTGGGGACAGGGTGAGAGAACAAACAACACATGGCTTAGCGCACTATGGGAAGGCACTCACGCACTCAGGTGAAGTGTAAGAACCTATATCAAACAGACTACACCTACCATTTTTAAGAGAGAGGTGGTATGTTCAAGAAGGCCCATGTTTTCCCATGAAGAGTTGGCTTAGGTCCTTTTCTTTCTTATGTTTCCCTAAATGTACAATAAAGGGCACTTAGAGTAAAAATCTATGATTGTTCTTTGTGTATGGAAAAATATCACAATGGGGACAAAAAGTATCTGTATTCTATTTATTGCAAAATCTAAAAGAAGGGAGGGAAAAACAGATGACAAACTCTCAAGTTTCTGTCACAAATTGCCTTTTTTTAGAGGGACCGTTTGGGTCGGAATGGTACTAGAGTAATAAGGGGGGTGGCACACTCCTAGGTATCACATTTCAGATGCTACCATGACCCAAAGAGGCATTCAATCCAGCTGATCAGCAGACAATCCCTTGGGAGCCGCATCCAAAGGGTCATAAACTGGAGGAGGCGGCCAGTTTTCTCTCCTTGGCAAGAGTGAAAGGAAGAGCAGTGTTGGTACCAGAGGGGGAGTGAGACTGGGTGAGAGGAAAAAGAAAGGGTGATGAACTAAAAATAAGTCAGACTTGGGTGGGGTTGGGGGGAGGAGCCAGAAACGGAAAAACTGTGGGTTGGGAGAAATCCGTTTCATGGAGCGGGGAGAGGCTCTAAGAAACTATTCCACGTGGGCTGGCTTTGAGCTTTGGAGCGCCTATTAACGCTGTGCAATTAATCAAAGGAACACTGTAAAACACTGCCCTTCTCAGCAAATTCCATTAACTCCTTGGTCTGGGTGGGGAAGTGGGGAGAGGGAAGAGAGGAGATAATTAATTATCACATCCTGTATAAACAGAAATCAACTGAAATAAGTTCTGGCAACGGACCCAATTATACAGTTAGGCTAATCACGCTCCAAAATATTGTAAAATCACTAATTGCGTAACGAGCAAAGTAGCACAGTAAGTGGTCATCTCCAATGCAAATCAATAGGCAGAGGGAAGAAGCCTAATTAATATCATGTTCCGTACTGCCAGGTTTCAAAATACATTTTCTTCTAACAGCCCTGCTAGCTAGGCAGACTGAAGCATGGTAGCATAGTCCTGCTTTATACCTAACATTGCAATACGCACTCAGGGTGAAATTAATCCCTTCACAGAGGGCCAGTTTAACACTCTATTTAGATCGAGTTGGCGAGGGTCCAATATCTTGTATTGGACCATCGTATGATGGTGAAAGAAGCAGGTTTGGGAGCTTACACGGAGCTTTCCCAGACCTGAAGAAGAGCTCTGCGTAAGCTCCAAAGCTTGTCTCTCTCACCAACAGAAGTTGGTCTGACTAGTAACCTGGGACTAACCCGGCAACCCTGCAAACTCTGTTTAGATGGCCCTGTTCTCCATAGTAACTGAACACTTCATAATCAGAAATGGGTTTTATCCTCCCAGCACTCCTGTGAGGTGCCAGGCAGTATTATCCCCATTTTACATATGCTGAACTGAGGCACAGAATGGGTTACGTGACTTGGCCGAAGTCACACAGGACATCTGCAACTGACCCAGGAACTGAAGCTGTGCGTCCTTACGTCTCAAGTCAGGGCCTTGTCCATCAGTTTATCCTTCCAGCCTTCCTTTCTGCCCAGTAAAGAAGACTTAAGTGGGACTTATATGGCAGAAATATATGTGTCTGAGCAAGATGTAGTCGAAGCCAAAATATCCCCCTATATGTGTGACTTAGAGGCCATAGTGAGTTGCTATAGAAACGGCTGCATAGATCACCCACAGAATGATAAAAACAGATTGTTCCTTCCCCCCTGAGAGATAGAAATAGGCTTTCTGCACATAGGGTGTGATTCGGAGGGGGGGCTGACAGCTTCTTGCAAGTGACTAGACTTCAATGGGGCAACACGGGCGCTCAGCAGCTAGTGGAAATGGATTCCTTGCTCTGTAGCATCTGGAATGTTAAAATCTTGTTTTTGGAAGACATGGCATCCTATTTAAAGAATATCAGGATTGGAAGGGACCTCAGGAGGTATCTAGTCCAACCCCCTGCTCAAAGCAGGACCAATTCCCAACTAAATCATCCCAGCCAGGGCTTTGTCAAGCCTGATCTTAAAAACCTCTAAGGAAGGAGATTCCATCACCTCCCTAGGGAACCCATTCCAGGGCTTCACCACCCTCCTAGTGAATTTTTTTCCCTAATATCCAACCTAAACCTCCCCCTCTGCAACTTGAGACCATTACTCCTTGTTCTGTCATCTGCCACCACTGAGAACAGTCTAGATCCATCCTCTTTGGAACCCCCTTTCAGGTAGTTGAAAGCAGCTATCGAATCCCCCCCTCATTCTTCTTTTCTGCAAACTAAACAATCTCAGTTCCCTCAGCCTCTCCTCATTAGTCATGCGCTCCAGGCCCCTAATCATTTTTGTTGCCCTCTGCTGGACTCTTTCCAATTTATCCACATCCTCCTTGTACTGTGGGGCCCAAAACTGGACACAGTACTTCATACGAGGCCTCACCAATGCCAAATACAGGGAAATAATCACGTCCCTTGATCTGCTGGCAATACCCCTACTTACACAGCCCAAAATGCCGTTAGCCTTCTTGGCAACAAGGGCACACTGTTGACTCATATCCAGCTTCTCATCCACTGTAATCCCTAGGTCCTTTTCTGCAGAACTCTGCCTAGCTGTTTGGTCCATAGTCTGTAGCTGGGTCCCTAACTCGTCCATCTTATCTGTTCATTATCTGGCATAAATAAATGATCAGAAATTATAAGTGACAATAATTCTGTCCGAAAATTTATAAAGGTGAAAATTGATTATGCCTAAATTGGGTGAACACGTGACTCAGTTTCCCACCTTCCAGTGGGCTGGGCAGGCCATTGCATGGACCATTTGTGGCCCCAAGGATAGGTACAAAGTAACTAAGATTTGTTCTCTTTGTATGTGCATGGGTTTCTATGCATGAGGTCTGCCATGATCAACAACAGCAGAGCAATTGACAAGAGAACACTAATGATATTAGGAGGTCAAGCAACAAACACTCTGCAATTAGCCCAGTACATATTTTTGGTCTCTGCTACATCACATGGATGAGTCTCATCCTCCTTCTCAGGGAGAAATGTGCAATTAACAAGCATTTTATGCAGTGATAAATATTGTTTTAATCCATATTATTCTTGAGACAGATATTATAGATGTAATTTGACTTAAAAGGACCAGCAGAACCAAGAAACTACCCTGCAATTAGGTAGCAAAATATCGCATAAATACTTTCCTTTTTTGTAGAGGCTACATGGTAATTACACTGCAAATCACCTGGAACGGAACCACAAAGATTAAATGAACTATCTTCCAGCCTTCAGACCTCATCTATAAGGCTCTAGTTTAAAGCACAGTTGGCACCACATATTGTAATATCATGGTGTAGGCAGGATCAGGGATTACTAATTACAATGGACCCGATTTAAAAGGTATTTAGGCACCTAACGATGCAGATAGACACCTAGTTGTATTTTCAAAAGGCACTTAGAATAGATAGAAGCCTATACCTTGGGAGACACATCCACATTTAAAGATCTGGCCCAATGCTGTCATTATGGGTTTATTTATGACCCGTGAAAAGGTACGAAGCTGAACGTTATTATGTGATGGTTCATGCTGCTAGCATATATTCAACCATTAGCATGTGAATAAGACAGTGATGAGACTGTTGCCAGTGTCTTCCATTTTTTAGCTTATCTTGCTGAGTTTGATGCAAAAGTTGAATCATTGGTTCACACAAGGTAAATTACACTATTAGGCTTTAGCAAGGGAAACCTCCATCTACATCCACCATGGGGCATAAAGATACTTATATTCCACATTCTCTTTCAGAAAACTATATATTTCATCTGTATCACCATACCATGAAAAAACAATAGCAATGCAATGTTACAGCTGTGCTTTCAGATCCAAAGAGGACAGTTTAAAACTCTTGCATTGGATATCATTTTAAAAATCCTTATGTTGTTGTGACCCTGCTGCAACATCCACCTACATGCTGGCCCAGTCTGGATTAATTTAAAGTCCGGCTGCATCATTAAATCCAGATTTAAACCTGCCTACACTTAGGCTTGATAATAATAGGGCCTAGTCAAATTTAAGTGAAGGGAAGCAATTCACAGGCAATTTAGAAATGAGTTAGAACATAACCCCAGGTCATGTTGTAAACACATTTTTGGGTTTTAACATGTTTTTTAGACAAAAAGTGAATATTTTGAAAGAATGCTATCTGTATGGATAGTTATTGAAATGATATTCACACAGCTTTATTTTTAGATGTTTATTAAACATCCAATAAGACAGTATAAAATATTTAAGTATGGTAGTGGAAATATAGATATGATAAAAGGTAGGTTGAATGATAATTAATTAAGGGGTTTTATTACAACTGGTTATGGTAGCAGGCTAATTTTAGATTAGCGCTGCTCTTCTACCATCAAGATGCCATTAGAGAACGGATTATCTATCTATTCTTCTCATCCGGCAACTCATCACCCTGGGATGCACTATTTCATCTTGGAATGTGAATATAAATGAAGCACGTGGTTATATTGTAATCCCTGCTTGCTTTAACTAGTTCTTTGATTTTACATACAACCGTTAATTCGATCACTCGTGTCATTCATCAAAGACTCAAACCTTCTAGAGATCAGTTTGGTTCTGTTCCTGATCTTTAACGTATTAATTGGGAACATACAAATCTAGATTAAGCGGGGGTTGTGTGGTCCTTTGGGATGGAAGGCGATATAAAGTCCTATTCTGGAATTTTAATGTTGACTCAACCTTTATCCAGCTTCAAAACCTCTCTTTGGTCTCCAAACAGGGGAAAGGACTCAGAACCTGACGAATGAGAAAGGGACAACACATGAGCTTACCATCAAAGTGCTTCTTTTATTAGTATATTGCTTTAGCTGCCTTTGTGTGGAGACACAAGGTAGACAAACTTTCCCTACATTGCCCTGTACCACCTACTTCTAATGATTGTGATTCAGGCTATAAAAATATCACTGCAAGGATATTTTTTATTAAAAAAAATATTTCATGAATACAAAACAACTGGAGAAATCAAATCCACAGGTAGAATATGCTTTACTGATGTAGTTATTTTCAGAGAAACAGTGGTAGGCTTTTATTTCAGGATGGTAACAGACCAAAGCTGATATGCACCTCCTGTGTCAACATAATAGATGGCTGAACAAATAACTGTCTCAGACATTTGAGAGTCAAACAGGTACATGAATGTATTCTCATACTTAAGAGTAATAAGGCAGTGACCATGCAGAGTTAAGGCGTTTCTAAACTACCTTTTAAAAATAAAAAATATGTAATGTTTTGGAGACAATGAATTTGTTTTAATGGACATCTAATTTCATTTATCCCCTTTTATCCTGTATATCATAACTCTAGCAAACTGGCACCTGAAACCTGATAAGATGTTACAGGGTTCCATTGATGCAGATTGAATTGATGTGTCTTTTGATTGTCCAACATTGGTTACAATTCACTATCTATCCACATACACTACTTCCAGTGATGTCAGTGGGAATAGCATGAAAAGATCAAAGGTAGACTCTGACAGTGGTAAAGGCAGTGAAAAAAAGGAGCATTCCCTGTTCACTAGCTGCTTAACTTCTCTTTAAAAGTAAACTGAATTGGCTTTGATTGTTTAAGATCATTTCATTCAATACCAGATTATACATCCGGGTGTCATGGGTTTGCTATGTGTACTTAGTATTCAGATTGTCACCTGACTGAAAACTACAATTTTACTTTCATAACCCTTGGGCAGCTTGAAACTAAAGTCTGTTTAATCTGTTTCCTTACTGAAGTGCGTGTTCTTCTATTTCCCAAGCACACTTATTTATTCATTGTAAAGTTGCTTGAAAACAATGGAGCTAGAAATGCCTTTGTTCCAAAACCTCCATGTTCATTTATTTGATTTGAGGGAAAAAGCCCTGAAACATCGCATACTGTATGAACTATGCAAGCATAAAGAAAACGGAGATCACATTTTAGGTGGAATGCGAATGCAAGAACCAGAATCAATCGTGATGTTGTGCTTATGTATTTTTATTTAATAAAGGAAATTAACAGCAAATCATGTTTCTTATTGACTATAATATTACACACTTATTAAAAAATTAAATATCTGAGGATAAGATTTTCTGCCAGTCTTCACATTATTAATTCAGAGAGTATTGCTACTGGTAACCTGCTAGTTTAAGGACAACAGGGTATCGCGTGCGATGGGCCATGCATTTTTGCCGATCAATAAAAATGCTGTTCGATTTCACAGCTATCTCCTTCTCTAGACTCATCCGCGTGTCTTCCAGGTTCCTCAGAGACTGTTCAGCCTCCAGTAGTTTCTGCTTCAGAGACTCAATGGACTCTGTCAGTTCTTCAACTTCACTGATCAACCTGAACAGAATTAAATAAGTAATCAAAATTAGAGGAAGGCTCCAAAGGCCTGTGAGCGGTTATAGTTCTATGGTTAGCAGTCTTTGTTCTTCCAAAACTCAACGGCTTAGTAATTGGGTGTTAGTCTGCACAATTGCTAGCAGGGCCTGGTGGGTGCTAAAGACCTTGGGCTGCTATAGGGTTATGAAATGAAGCTGCTCTCTGAACTGTGAATGAAGTCTCTTCCACTAAACATTAAGCTCGGAATAATTTCAAAACGACTGTAATTATTAAGGTCTCCTAAAATTTACATTGTAAAAAATATGTTCAACAAACTCCAAGATAATCTTTCCCCGTTCAGAATAGTCATGAAAGAATGATCCGTTTTCCTAGATACTAAAACAACTGAAGGGCTAAAGATGGTTTAGATGACTGATTGATTTTTGACTGTCTGAACATTTATAGAAGCCCAAATATTTTCCTCTGTGTGCTGGTGTACAACTGGAGGAACTACTGAAGCCGCTGGCATTACTCCAGATGTACATTGATGTAAGTGAGATCACAACACGTTCCTGAGGTTCTTTTTAGAATGAATTGTAGAGAAGATTTTCAAAGCCATAAAAGGCACGACTCTCATTGAAAGTTCACAGGAGTCCCCCCCACAAAATGTTTATTTCATGGGAAAAGGGGATGCTATATAAGGGATATGTATTGGGGGGAGAGGAGGAATGTGAAATAATATAAGGCCCCATTTCAGCAAAACAATTAAACACATTCCTATTCAGCAGAGCACTTAAGCATGCCTTTATATTTTATTATAGGCAATGCACATCTAAGAGCTTTGAATAGGGATGGTTTGCTGAATAAGGGCCTAAATGAATGTGCCTGACACCTCACCTAGATTTTACCTGTGGTGAGATAGCATAAAGCATTTGAATTAAGTAAAACTATTGCATCACTATACAGAGGAGAGAAGCGGCATGTTGGCTTTGAATGGTGTATATTTTTGCTATAACCACACCTGGGAAAGCTGATCACAAATTTTCCTAAGGGCAGGGGAAAAAAAACCCCACACATGTGGGAGAATCAATTACAAGCACTATAATGAGATCAAGAGTAGCAAATTACATTCCGACCTTTAATTTGAAAGGATTTATTGCCCTCCAGTTTTTAAATGGATTATTACTGAAAATCGAATGCCATCGGCTAGTTCTTTGGAGGAGCTGATGAGTTTTTTCTCAGCTTGTGGAAATGCATAGCCCATTTACATTTGCAGTGCTTGAAGCGTAATTGATTCACCGCATAATCCACCTCACAATGAACCTCTGCTGAGAGCATACCGGCTGCAAATTATCTACAACCTGTCTGGTTATTTTGGATCAGTTGAATAAGTAAAGAACCCCACTGTCCAAAGAAGAAAGCGGACAAATATGTCGATAGATTCTCTATTTATAAACATGTTGAACCTGATTCAGATCTTCTTTACACTGATTTCAATGGCGTAACTCCCAATTTCCATCAGTGAAACGTATTGGACGCAAGCCCAGCAATTAAGAGCTGAAAGTCACATGCTACAAAACTAAATGTCAACATATTTCATAGAACAGTGGCAGCGACATTGTTAAACTTGGGGATTAGATAATTGACATTTCAGAACTGGCGTCAATGGGTGAAACTCCATTGAATCTATGTCAACCCGCTGAAGTCAATGATACACTCACTGTGAATGGGTAAACCATTTATTTCTTTGCCACTGTATCTGCTTTGCCAGGTAGAAGTTCTCTTTGATATAATTGGGGGTCTTTAAGGTCTCCCTCTTTAATGTGTTTACCTGAATTGTGCTGGATCTCTGCAGAGCTCAACATTGGGTCTAAAAGATCTGTCATACAGCCTTGTCTGTGCCACTTTCAGCGGAGCTTCCTTGTCCTTAATAGCTTGTTTGAGAGCAGCAATGTTGTTTTCTTGATCTCCAATCTCCTTAAGGGTCTGTATGAAGAGAATATCCATGAAAAAATACACATTTAAGACAATAAATTTAACTGATATGGTATTATTAGTATGTATAGCACTTCATAGACATTAAATGATGGGGCATCTTCATGCTCCAAAGGAATCAATGGGAGTTTTGTTCTTGCCAGGTAGCCCTCTGATTGAGGCCAGAATATGGGAGGTGCAAAGGTCGTATTAAGCTATTTTGTCTCCTTATCTCTATTCCGACATTGAGCAGAGTGAAACATCTGATGTCCACTTTAAAGAGACGCTGAAGAATTTTTGCAGCTGATTAAATACTACAGTCTATTTGTATTCTCCTCAGAACCTGTTCATGGCACAATCCATCTCCGTGAATCATTTCTGGCGCTGCAATTAATGTAAATTACTCAAAAAGTGACAGGCCATTTTGAATTAGATCAGAAAGATTACCTTACATTCACAGATTTCTGGCATTAGCGAAGCTGGAATCCCTATGAAAACGTTAGATCCTGATTCGGCAATGCACTGTGCTTAACTTTGGGCATGCACTTTAAGTCCACCATTATTTAGTGAAGCAGTGACGATAAGGGAACTTAAGCACACACTTAAATATAAGCATGTGCTTCGGTGCTCTGTGGAACCGGCATCATAACTGGAAACCCTGTCAGCTAGTAAACTGACACAGAATACTATTCTATACTCTAAATGGACTCAGCAACTCTTCTTTCTTCAGAATTCTACTGTGATGATCTCAATCTGTGTGAAAACTAATGGAAGTAGCTTAGCCAGTAAACTCAGGGTCCCCCTTACTTTTCTCAAATGATGTTCCAGTTTGTGTTTTGCATCTTCCATCTCTTCGCAGCGTTTAGCAAAAGCCTCATCAACGGCAGCGCACTGCAAGCGCAGATCCTCAGCTGTGTCGTGAAGGATATTGTCAATCAATAAACGGAGGTTGATGGAAGCCAGCCGCTCTCGCTCTGCCCTATAGATGTTGTCGTGGCTGAATTTTGCCCAGGTTTCAGGTGTTGAGGCACTGTAAAGGACAGGGCGGAAATCACTCTCAGGAGGAACTTTGTTCAAATTGCAATGAAAAAGAAAAGCCAAAGCAGAACAGTTCCATTTCCTTGAGTTTTATCATCCCATAAACTTTCCTGCTATGGCATACATCCTTTAGTATTACTATAAATAAAACATGGGGGGACAGCAGGTGTGTACTCTCACCTGTCCTCTCACTTCTGAAGCAGGGAGAGATATACTATATAGAATCATCAGAAGTTCTATCACCTTTAGCAAACAGAAATAAAGGCAAAACAAAAAATAAGAATCACTCATACATCTTAACTATACTGAGAGTGGCAAACATTGTTAAGACAGCGGTACGTAAGCACTAGGATTTCTAGCCAATTAAATTTACAATACATGACTACTTTATCTACAAAGCGGATTGAAATATGATTCTGTGGTAATACTTTGCCATCTGTTGAGCATCAGAAGGAACTATATAACATTCTGTAAACTACATTGCAGGAATAGTGGTTGGAGGGGAAAAGCGACAACATTTATAATAGTTAAGCAATAAAATTCTGTTCTATATAAGAGGAGTGCAACTTTCCTTTCAACAACTAATCTAGGGCCTTCTGTAAGTCAATCTAATTGAGCCTTTGCATTGATTTCAATGGGTTTTGAATGACTTCCCAATGTTTATAACAAATTATTGCTGAGAATTGATATTTTTGCAAACATAATATGTATTTGTTTGGTATAAAATAAACTTATATACAGAAATGGTGAGGTTTTAGCTGATACAGAGGATCCTTTACATCTCAATGGCTTTCCTTGTATAGGTTAATGACAAGTAGACCTCACCTTTCCTCAAACTTTGACGAGCTGGGATGGAACTGGATGTTGGTGCTCTGATTATTGTATCTTCCACATTTGTCGTCAATGTTGTACGTTTCCACCTTATCAGACCAATCCATTTCACAAATCTGCTTGTGATCTCGGTTTAATCTAAAAAGGTGAAGATTACCACAAATCAGGGCTGGAAAAATAATACAGCTTTGCAAAAACATCATGAAAATGTCTGAGTCTGGGGGAAAGAGCCTAGGACGTTGAGAGGAAGCTGGGTGGCTAACCCTCCTCAAATCCTTTGAAAATTCCAGCCCAAAATCTATTTCCCCAATTTTGCACAGCAGAACCTTACTACCCACTTCCACACACACCCCCAACTCGCCTCTGTACCAGCTGCAATAGCTGGAGCTCTGATGGTGAGGTGCGGAGCTGGCCCTGGAGTTTCACAGAGTAATCCTGGTGGGAAAAGGGGCCATAGGGGAACTCCATAATGTGACCCACATTTTTTCTTGGTCCTCTTTCCCACTCACCCAAAGTTTTTATCTGGGAGACAGCATGATTTGATCCTCAGAAAACACAGTAATAATGACATTAAAAATTAAATTCTAAATTACATCTCTCCTGCCTACCACAGTTAATTTAAAGATATTTAGCAACACTTAGTTATAAAAAGTACCATTTTTCTCTCGCCTGTTACCACCAGATGTCAGCATGAACTAAGGAATCAAAAAGTCTACAAATGTTAACTTATATAATACTATGCCAAGACGATTTTAAAACAATTACTAATAGAAAGTAAAGTCCGCACTCAAGGGATCTTGTATTGTGCTTTGATGGTGCTTTGATGGAGGTGGTGATGCAACAACACATATTCTTCATAGAAATATTGCTATTATATGATTATAGCAGAACTATGAGATGTTTTGTGCGAGAAAGGCATGTGAGCTCTCATTGGAAAGGTTAGGATAATCATATGCAGTAAATCATATTTGTACGTATGTATCATTTTTGTATCTAGAGTTAGGAATATTGACTATACATCTTAACTACAAAAGTGTTTGCCTCTGGGGAACGGCCACCAGACAAAATGCAATCAGCCTGGCTGGTTAGCTGGGGACAAGTCAATGAACCATTAGGAAGAACACTAGGGGCTGGTCTTCACTACGGGGGGGAATTGACTGCAGATACGCAACTTCAGCTACATGAATCACTTACCTGAAGTTTGCGTATCTGCAGCCAACTTACCTGCTGTCCTCACGGCGGCGGCAGTCGGCAGCGTGCTCCCCCGTCAACTCCAACTTGCGCCTCCGGGCAAGCTGGAGTTCCGGAGTCAACGGAGACGCCGCGAGCGATCGACTTCTCGTGTCTTCACCAGATGTGAGAAATCAAATCGCCAAAAGATCGATCACTACCCGCCGATCCGGCAGGTAGTGAAGACCAGCCCTCAGTCTTTAAAGATGCTAATCTCCCACCTTCTAGAGAAGCTTCCTGTGATGCTGCTACAAATGGCCTTTGCCTCATGGCTGCTTTGACACTGCAAGGCCATGTGATCATGTCACCTGGTACTGGACTCCAACATAGAATGCCAGTATTTTTCCACTGGGGGAGGTGGAGGGTGGGAATCACACTGAAAGACAAAGGATTCCCACCATATGTAAATCCTATTTAAGGCAGGAAAGTAGAGTGATCAGACAGCAAATGTGAAAAATCGGGACAGGAGATGAGGGGTAATTGGTGCCTATATAAGAAAAAGCCCCAAATATCGTGATTGTCCCTATAAAATCGGGACATCTGGTCACCCTACAGGGAAGGGAGTTAATCGGGGTTCTTTCTTCATTGAATGCCCACCCAGGATGACTGCTGGAAACATCTAAGGGTATGTCTTCACTAGCAACGTTAAAGACAAATGCTGACTGATAAGAATAAAAGATTTTTAAATGTAATGTGTACTATTAATTGTCTCACCTAGAAATACCTTAGAATTCAGTAAACATCTTATCTCTGGACTTGTATATTGTAACATAAAAGTAAACACTACTTTTCAAGAGCAACCGACTTCCATACTAGCAAGGATATGGTCAGTTTTTTTCACTTCCTTAGTTCATACTGACATCTGATGGCAACAGCTCAGAGAGAAAAAGGTACTTTTTTTCCCCTAACAAACTGTTTAAAAAGAGATTTTAAAATAGCTGTACTACTCCCAATGCAATAGAGCAATGACTTCAACAGGATAAAATGTTTTTACAATACTGTACTTCTACTTAAACGCAATTTTGAGCTATCACAGAGCTAGACAGAGATTTGAAAGCAAGATGAAAAATTTGACCTAATGTTATAGAATAATGAAAACTATTATTACAAAAAGACGTGGCACTTCTCTTACACTACCTGGCTTGTTTCCAATACTGCCTTTCCATATACCTAATTGTATCTATTTTGAGAGCCTAAATAGAATGGTAGGTAGTGCATGGGGCCTTGTGAATTTCACCTACTGACAGTTGTGTCCACAGACGCCAGGAATGAATTTGGTCCTATACAGCATTAAGTACTTGGGAACAGTGAAAAGCATCTTACTGCATCTGGTTAACAGCTTGCATCAAAGTTCTTTTCAGAAGTTCTTGTACATTTCTGATAAGTTCAACTTCCTAGATAAAAATATAAAAATGATATTCAGTACATCCCATTTTCAGAGACCTTTGCTTTCAACCACTACTGGTTCATTGCTAAATTGTCCACGAATCATCCATTCACTGTGTGTCACTATATGTCATTATTGTAAAGACTTTTTCAAGATCTTGGCTCCCCAGGCCAGTAGGGGAACACTGCTTGATGCTGTTTGAAATGTCACTGCTTCCATGAGCATCCAGGATAAAGGGAGTCAGAGTCTGGAAGCACAGCTAATTAGGACCAAATCCTGACATCACTCTGTTTGTGATTCCCCTTGGGGAGAGGTTTGTGGTTTAACAAGTGGTAGAATATATTTATAGAATGTATATCAGGAAGGAAAAATCAAATGCCCAGCTACAAAACGGAATAACTGGCTAGGTGATAGTACTGCCGGAAAGGATCCAGGGGTTACAGCGAATTACAAAATGAATACAAGTCAACAATGTGGTGCAGTTAAGAAAATGGCTAATATCATTTTGGACTGTATTAGCAGGAGTGTCGTATGTAAGACCCAGAAGGGAATTGTCCCACTCTACTTGACACTGGTGAGGCCTCCACTGGAGTACTGTGTCCAATTATAGGCACCACAATTTAGGAAAGATGTGGACACAAGGAGGCAATGCAGAGTAGAGCAACAAAAATGAAACATGGATTAGCAAACCTGATCTATGAGGACAGGTTAAAGAAACCTGTTTAGTCTGGTGAAAAACAGATTGAGAGAGGTCTTGATAACAGTCTTCAAATATGTTAAGGGTTGTTATAACTATAAGCATAGTTAAGCTGTGGAATAGGCTTCCAAGGTTGTGGAATCCCATCATTGTCCAACCAGTTCTTTAAAATCTCCAAACACATGTCAGGGATGGTCTAGGTTAACTTGGTTCAGCCTTAGCACAGGGGGCTGGACTTGATGACCTCTCAAGATCCCTCCTAGCCTGAAATCCCTATGATTCCATATTACCTTTATTTACAGTGTGCATGGAACTGTAGAATTAATCAGCTTGAAAGCCCTGCATATATTATAAGAGGAAGGGGATATTAACGGATTTTAGTCACTAGCAGGACTTCTGTTGTTCAGACAATGACATTAATGTAGATTTGCATTTCTCAGAGTTGTAAGTATAGGACTTGATAGACGATATGTTCTCATTCCAGTCTTTAATGTTCTCATGTATATCTGGTCATCTCATCTATTAAAATGAAATGTTATGAAATCTAAAGGGATCTTGGTTAATTTTCAGTTTTCTTTTCCATAGTTAATAATAACAATCCCCATGGCCATCATAAAATGCTTGTCAATTAAAAACAAAATGAACATTTTACAGTTTAAAATTTAGTAGGTAATTTATTTTATTACAGTTTTTAGTTTTATGGTGTTATTGATGGTGTTTTTCTAAGTAGAATAAATCTAGTGATAAATCCATCACAATGCACAATTTTGTGTATCTCATTAATATCACTTGGAGAAAATAATGGAAATTTTTAAAAGCAAATATTTGTGAGTTTCTTAAATTTACAGATTTAGAATCAGGTGAACCCAGTTTCTCTTTCTGCACCTGCAAATTGCAGGGGCAACTGATATAACTTAGATGTCTAACTACAGTACAGTAGTTAAATTATGTCACATGTACCTGAACATAACTGTGGCACACAAAAGGAAGCTAGGTTGAGAACCTAAATTAGTTGAGGCTTAAAGCAAAAATTGCTACACACTTTTATAGAAAGTTTTTTTTTTTAATTTGAGGCTGGAAAGGGGATTATTGTCCTTATATGTTTTATCCACCTGATTGTCCATTTCCTATTGGACTGATCTGGTGTCACAATTCTCACTTGAAAGCTCATGATATGTAGATCTCAAAAGCTGCTTTATTAATTATTATTATTATTTAAATCAGTCAGCAATGTACAGGATTTCCTTACTCCGAAAGCAGAGTGTTAACTGAGAGCACCTCCCCTGAGCACTAGTTGGCTTGGCAAAGCTACAGATCACAGTGTGTAGAAAGCATTTTCTGTGGATTCTCTTTGTTCCATTGCCTAATTTGGCAGAAACAGACACAATCATATTTTGTCTCAATTTAAACAAAAAACCCTTGAATTTTAATGCAGTTGACACACTCCTGGTTAATGCCTTTGACCTCTACATCAGGAAAGAATCATGGGTGATTTCATTGTCCAGCAAAATCAAATCAACACTCTGGAGCAAATTCAATTCTGCAGTAACTCCACTAACTCCATGTTTTGTGTCTCTGGCATGCTTCCTCTATCCCAAACTCAAACCCTACACAAGCGCCTTCATATGGCTCCAGAGGGCTCCAGTCTGCAGAGCTGAAGCGGGCAAGCTGGGACTGGGCAGAGGAGTTTGTTCCCCCAACCTGCTTAAACCAGGGTGGTATTAGTCAATCTGGATACTGCATGTGTAGATACTGGATACTGCATGTGCAGAAATACTACCCTGTTTCCCCGAAAATAAGACAGTGTCTTATATTAATTTTTGCTCCCAAAGATGCGCTATGTCTTATTTTCAGGGGATGTCTTATTTTTCCATGAAGAAGAATACAGTACACATTTATTGTTGAACAAAAAAAAAGGAAGTTTACTACCTGTATACGGTACGGTAGTAGTTGTCATCACAAACCAGCATAACCAGACAAACATAACCAGCATAATCAGATAAACCAGCATAACCAGACAAACTAGGGTGACCAGATGACAAGAAAAAAATATCGGGACACATGGGGGGAAGGGGGAATGGGGGAGGGGGGACTGGAGGGGGGGGGAAGTAGAGGGGATGGGGAGGGGAAGTAGAGGCTTCCCCCCCCCCACTGGACCCATGGGGGCAGGGTCTGAGGAAGCAATGGGTCAGGGGTGCAGGGGCCCGGCTCCAGGTGCAGGGGTGCAGCCCCACCGTGGGTTGGGGATCCAGGGCCCCAGCTGCTTACCCCCGGGAACTGTTCTGAGCTGGGCCGGGGGGCAGCCAGCAGGTGGGTCAGGGGCTGGTGGGGGGGGGGGCTGGGCGCTGTCTGTAGCCACCCTCCTCACTGCTCCTAGGCAAGCAGCCCCCTTCCCCCGCCCCTGCAGCATGTGAGGCAGCGGCAGAGAGCTGTCCTGCCGCTGCCCCTGACTCTTGATGAGGGGGGAGGGGGCTGATGAGGGTCCGACTCGGAGCCGGGTTGGGGGAGGCGGCGGCCAGGGGCTCTCTGCCCCTCCCCCTCTGCCGGTGCAGGCTGCAAGCAGCCTCCTTCCCCCTCCTTGCACCACGTGCAGTGGCAGAGAGCCTCTGCCTGGGGCAGTGAGACTTGCTGCCTGCTCCTGCAGGCAGGAGGGTGCTGCGGCCCCCCGGAAGGAGCGGTTAGTGAGGTTAGTGCTCCAAGACGGGGGGGGAGGGGGGGCGCGGGCGGCAGGAGACTGGGGGAGGGGGCCCCATACGATCTGCCGTACGGGGCCCCAAAATTCCTGTCGCCGGCCCTGCGTGAGTCTGTGAGTCAGCCAGACTCCGTCAGGGCAGAGCGAGCAGGCGCGGGCTCTCTGATTTAAAGAACAGCTCCGGCTGCGCTGCGGCCAATCAGTGAGCTGCGCAGCTGCGCCTGCCTCTACGGTGACTCCTTACGGCACCGGTAGCTTCGGGGGGGGGGGGACGCCTTATTTTCGGGGGGATGCCTTATTTTCGGGGGGATGCCTTATTTTCGGGGGGATGCCTTATATTAATGCGGGAGGCAAAACTGGAGGTATGTCTTATTTTTGGGGTATGTCTTATTTTCGGGGAAACACGGTATTTGACATATGGAATATGCACACCTGACATGATTTATACCATCATGTGACAAGCCTATGCTAATGTTTATAACATAATATTAAATGCAGGCACACAAAGCTATTAACCTGGCATTACAATGATGCAGAGGAGATTTATGATAGATGATGAGATGTGCTATGATAGCCAAATACATCATTCAGAGTTAGATGCATGTTTAGCTTTTCCTGAGTTCAGACATTTCATATGCTGTAGTCTGATGTTGGAAGAAATAAAAATGATGCAACTTACATGGATTTATCATCTTTATTCATCATGAAATACCATTCTGCTCCTTCCTCTATCCTCCCTTTTCTAACGGGAACTGCCCTTAAAATACATCACTTTAATATGCCATCTAAGTTGATTCACTCCTTTCTAAGTAAAAGTCACCTAAGTACTTCACAGCTGATTTATATTACGCACCTGAAGAGCTTTCACTGAAACATATTCATCACTCAGTATGGCAGTAGTGAAACAGGCAGTATTACATCACCCTATGTCAGTGATGGCGAACCCGTGGCACGCGTGCCGCTGCCGGCACGCCGAGCCGTCTCTGTGGGCACGCCGTCAAAACGCCGGAGCAGAGGGGCGGGGTCAGTAAGAGGCGGGCGGGCGGTGGAGGAGGAAGTGAAAGGACGTCCGGAGCCCGGGAAGGAGAGCGGAGGCGGGGCCGAGGCAGGAGGCGAGGCAAGGCAAGAAGGAGAGCGGAGGCGGGGCCGAGGCGCGAGGCAGGAGGCGACGCGCGGCGCGAGGCAGGAGGCGACGCGCGGCGCGGCGCGAGGCGAGGCGAGGCGAGGCGAGGGGAGGCAAGGCAAGGCAAGGGGGGGAGGCAAGGCAAGGGGGGGAGGCAAGGGGAGGGAAGGCAAGGCAAGGGGGGGAGGCAAGGGGAGGGAAGGCAAGGCAAGGGGGGGAGGCAAGGGGGGGAGGCAAGGCAAGGGGGGAGGGAAGGCAAGGCAAGGGGGGAGGCAAGGCAAGGGGGGAGGGAAGGCAAGGCAAGGGGGGAGGCAAGGCAAGGGGGGAGGGAAGGCAAGGCAAGGGGGGGAGGGAAGGCAAGGCAAGGGGGGGAGGGAAGGCAAGGCAGGGGGGGAGGCAAGGCGAGGGGAGGCAAGGCAAGGCAAGGGGGGGAGGCAAGGGGAGGCAAGGGAAGGCAAGGCAAGGGGGGGGGAGGGAAGGCAAGGCAAGGGGGGGGGAGGGAAGGCAAGGCAAGGGGGGGGGAGGGAAGGCAAGGCAAGGGGGGGGAGGGAAGGCAAGGCAAGGGGGGGGAGGGAAGGCAAGGCAAGGGGGGGAGGGAAGGCAAGGCAAGGGGGGGGAGGGAAGGCAAGGCAAGGGGGGGGAGGGAAGGCAAGGCAAGGGGGGGAGGCAAGGCAAGGCAGGGGGGGAGGCAAGGGGGGGAGGCAAGGCGAGGGGAGGGGAGGCAAGGCGAGGCAAGGAGGGGAGGCAAGGCCGGGGGGGGCGAGCCGCGCTGCTGAGGCCGGGGGGGGCGAGCCGCGCTGCTGAGGCCGGGGGGGGCGAGCCGCGCTGCTGAGGCCGGGGGGGTGAGCCGCGCTGCTGAGGCGGGGGGGGGGGGGGTGAGCCGCGCTGCTGAGGCCGGGGGGGGGGGGGTCCCGAGTCGAGCGGGGGTGTTGGCACTTTGAAAAAAAACACGTCGTTTTGATTTGCAGTTTGGGCACTTGGGCTCAAAAAGGTTTGCCATCACTGCCCTATGTGTTCTCAATTTGACCCCAAAGCTCTAGGACAAAAAGAAGTAGCAGGAAATCTTCCCTCTAGCTACTCCTGGCTTCTTACTGTTGTCATCTGCTAAAGTGGCTTCTGCTGGAAGGAAAAGGAAATTACCCTTCCATGCAAAGAGTTAGATATTAGGAAAGACTTTCTAACTCTAAAGTCAGGGGCAGGCTGAATAGACATTCCTGCCTCAGCATAGCCTCCCTTGTTCCCTTCCAGGGACAGCTCTAAGTTTTTTGCTGCCCCAAGCTTGGCAGTCAGGCAAGCTTTGGCGGCACGCCTGCAGGAGCTTCGCTGGTCCCACTGATTTGAAAACGTTTCTGGGGGAGGTCCGCTGGTCCCTCGGCTTCGGCGTATCCACTGCTGAAATCCCACCGAATCCACGGAGCCAGCAGACCTCCCGCAGGCGTTCCGCCAAAGTCCACCTGACAGCCGCCCGCTGTAGCTTGTCGCCCCAGGCACGCACTTACTGCGCTGGTGCCTGGAGCTGCCCCATGTCCCTTCCAACCCAATAATTCTAGGATTCTATGGAGATTAGTGTAATGCCACATCGGGGGTACTGTACCAATGGAAATAAGGCTGGGATGTGCCAAGCCTACTACTAGGATAGGGGGGCGCGTGAAATCAGTGAAGAGGGACTGAATCAGTTGCACAGATGCCCTGGAATTCAATTTCCCCATGCGATCAAAAAAAACCTCTGCCCAAGGGAAGGTATGTCAGACCCTCCACACAACTGACCAGTTATTGTCTTTGGGACACTGTTTCCCTACCGTTGAGTTTTCACTTGGGAGAGGAACATATGACCCATCATCCCCTTCCCAGTTCCAAATGAGGAAAAGACAAACCTAGAATGAGCAGCTCTGATCCTCCATTGCTTGAGGGAGAGGTTTGAGTGGAAGGTGGTTGGACAGGTGAACAGGATTTGGAACAAATTTTAGTAAAAATGCATTACTCCTCCAAATCAATAGCAAATGGAAATAAATCCACCAGCAAATCAAACCATTAACTTTGAAATCTGATCAACAAGCAGTCAGAACTCATGGCCGAGTGACAAGTACTGTATTACTATTCTGCGATTGGAAAGAGCAAGATATACAAGATAGAGATTGATTTCCTGGAATGAGAGTAGGGCACTTAGCATAACCAGGTCTTAAAAAGCTGGCAAAGTCACAACAAATTCACTTCAAATCATTCTATTTGCAAACATCTCTGGGGCAAAATCCATGTATTTCAGTTAACTCTTGCACTGTTGTTATTCTCATATTATTCATTCCTTTTCCTCGTTGCAAAGGTCATTGGCATGGTAACAGAATCTTAGCTTCTCAAGAGTTCATCTGTTTGTGGTGCTTATGCCTCATCTGAAATCACATCATTTTTTCTTTATGACATCTCCAGTTGGCTGTTGATGCTTTTTCGTCAGAAACAGAATTATGATTTAGAGTGAAGAACTAGCAGTAGGAGCAGATGGGCTCCTTAGAAATGAACTAAGTATCCTTCATAACAGTGACTAACAGGTGAGAAATACAGGAAATAAACTAAGCCAGACAAATATTTTTGTAAATGTATGTTTGACAAAGTTCTCCATAAAGCATCAACAGCTTGTTAAGAGAATTTCTGCTTGATAATCTGGGTATAATCATGTTAATGTTTAGGCAGCAGAAGGACACACAACTGCATTATCCTTTATGGTATCTAATAGTAATCTCATATTTTTCTATCAACTATAATATTCCCGTGAACACTGGTTACATCTGCATGATCCCAATTAAAGAACTCTTATAATATCCTAATTGCTTTCCATCCACTATGAAGTCCTGCTCTGTTTTTTTCTAAGTACTAATATTGCCATTTAATCTGATCAATAACTCATCCTGAATCAATTTTGGCACCTTCAAAATATATTGGAGATTGCAAACAAGTAGGTATTAACGGAATCCTTAGATTCAAGAATAAGGAGCATTCCAGAATGCAACATGGATCCAAATCTGTCCTTATTTCCACCCGTGCAACCACAATTACATTGCTAAACTCAGTTTGTCAGAAAAGTACCACCTGTATATGTCCTCTGTCTGCCTACAGTCACCCCACACAGTTTTCACCCATCTACCTTGTAACCTCAACACTGTATCAATCTTGCAGTATGATAAAGATCCTGTTCTGTGTTGAAACACCCTCTTTCTTTCTTTCCCTCAGCAGGACAAAAACAACTCCACTTCCAGGAATAAAGTTATGAGAGAGTGGCTGGACTCATAACAGTGGGAGAGGTTTAGCTGAATATTAGGAAAAACGTTTTCACCAGGAGGGTGGTGAAGCACTGGAATGGGTTCCCTGGGGAAGTGGTGGAATCTCCATCCTTAGAGGTTTTTAAGGTCAGGCTTGACAAAGCCCTGGCTGGGATGATTTAGTTGGGGTTGGTCCTCCTTTGAGCACAGGGTTGGACCAGATGATCTCCTCAGGTCCCTTCCAACCCTGATATTCTATGACTTTGCCCATCCAAGGGCTGCAGCTAGCAACTAGCCAAGAACCTAGGGTGTCACTTAGCTGGCACCATATATTTTATATGGAGGTGTAGCCCGTGGAGACCATGGATGTCTCATGCCAGCATGTGGTGCCCCATGTCCATCTCGAAGGCCTCCATTCTGATCTTGCTTGTGTAACACTCCCGCCAGGTGGAGTTGGCAGCAACAGGGGCCTGATTCAATATCAAGGCCAGGATCAAGGGGGAGAGGTCTGTGTTCTGCAGGGACATGTCTCCATGGGCGGTGACCTCCATCGTCTGTCTATCGTGGGGTACTGCAGCGCTGCCCATCATTGCAGCCTCAGGTCATTTTATAAGTGAGTGTGGCTGTGGAAGGGCCTGGTGACGGGTCCCATCCCCACTCACCTTCAGCAGCTCCGTCTCCACCTGGTCCCGCACCAGGTCCGCCGGCTGCCTCCTCTCGCGGCACTGCAGGTTGTCGGTGGCGATGGTGTAGGGCACCTCGGTGGCATCCAGGGCCCGCTCCAGTCGCACTTTCTGGGCCGCCAGCAGGTCGGTCTCGGCCGTCAGGTCCTCGATCTCCCTCTGGAGCTCAGACTTCCAGAAGTGCGTGTCCTGGAGGCGCTGGCCCAGCTTGGCGGTGGAGTCCTCCTGGGTGCGCTGGGCCAGGGCGGCGGCGTAGGCGGCCAGGCTCTGGGACTCGTGGCGGCAGCGCTCGGAGCCGTCGCGGTCGGCGAAGGCCTGGTGGTACTGGGCGTAGTTGTGCTGGTGCCACTCCTCGGTCAGGTACTTGGCGGTGCGGAAGCCGGCCGTGGCCAGGCCGCACGAGGAGTCCGGCCCCGTGTTCAGCGCCGCCTCGTACACCTTCATGGGCAGCTCGGACACCGGCACCGCCTGCGGCGCCGGCTCCCGGGTCAGCAGCACCCCGCTCTGCGCCATGCTCGCTTCCCGCCGCGCAGCGGCCCGGCCCCGGGCAGCGCGGTCAGGAAAGGCCGCGGCTCGCGGCGGGGCCTTCCAACGGCGCCTCGCTCAGCGTCCTCCCGTTGCCCCGGCGACGGCGGCCAGCCAATGAGGGAGCGAGTCCTGTGGGGGAACCTTCGGCGGGGAAACCCGAGACGGTGACGGGCTAGCGTGCCGGCCGCGCCCGTCGTTGCCCGGGCGACCACGACAGCCAATGGCAGAACAAATGCGCCGAACGTTCTACTCGGTAGGGAAACTTGAGCCTGGCGACGGTTAGAGTTCCCGACCGCCGGTTGCCGGGAGTGACGGTGTCAACCAATGGCGTTGCCGGGCTTGAGGGCTCGTTCCACGAGAGTGGGAGGGGGACGCTACTCCTGCTCTTAAAGGGCCAGAGCACCTGTTTTGGAATGTGCTTTGTTTCGTGTGGAGGAGCTGACCCTCCTGAGTCTAGCTGGCTGGCAGGGGGGCGCAGGCGCCTTTGGTGGGGGCTCTCTTCCCCCCCTCAGAGTCACATAGGGCCTGGGCCCTGTAGCATTTACTCTGTGACCTCACATGAGGTCATCCATGCCCTCACCGTGAGCGACACCGCGCTGTCTGGCTGCAGCGTTACCTGCCCCTTTGTTACTGGGCGTCCTGTCCATCAACCGTGGCCATCTCTTTCTTTGTTTCATGGGAGCAGATGCACCCCCAGAGCATTCGGAGACCCGCTGCAACGGCTGACACTGTGCTGAACGCTTGGAACTTCTTGGAGGGAGCTGCTGGCCATGCAGAGCCCAGGAGACGTAGACTGGGGCCACGCTAGAAACCCTACCGCTGTGCCACTATAGTGTAGACACCCACTACAGTGACAGAAGTAAATCGCTGTAGTAAATCCACCTCTCCAAGAGGCAGTCGCTAGGTCAACAGAATAATTCTTCCGGCAGCCTGGCGCTGTCTACACTGGAGCTTAGGTCATCATAACTGTCTCTGAGGTGTGAATTTAGGTCAACGTAACTTTCTAGTGTATACGAGCCCATGGCTGAGTTTTGATTCCATCCAGTAGAATGCAGCACTGTAGAAACAAACACGCTACCCGGCTCATTACACGCTTATGCTTACACTAACATAGCTATGGTATAATGTTGGATAACCTACAGCAAAGCCCAAAGTTCGATTTCTCATTGATCTGCTTTAAAGAAAATAAAAAGACCATCCCCGGAATACAACACCATTTAGCAATCAAGCACTTGTGAATTACTGCATGTCTACTGTTGTAGCACCTGTTTAATTTTCATTTTGAGACTTATAGCAGCATAAAATTTAAAATTAAATGTTAATATCTGAGTTATTACCAGGCACATAAATCAAATACAAATCTTCACGGAGTTAAAAGAAATGACCAGAAGGTGATGAATACTTCATATTCTGTTTGTAATTTTGGGAAGAAATTCAATGAGATCAGCCTAAAACAGAAGGTGATAATTCATCTGGCAATAGAGGGTGCTATTGCCCTGGCATTGGAACTAAACAAGACTCCCCTGATCTTCAATATCACAGAGATTTTTTAAAACCATATGCTCCTCATTCCTCCTGGTGTGATTCAGTGTAATCAGCTCTTCAAATGACATGTGGAGAGATGCTCAAAATATCTAGAAAAGTTATCCACTCTCATATACATGCAAATGGATGGATGGATGTTCATTTTAAATGAATCAGTGGCTGGTAAAAAACGTCTGACAGCCCGAAGAGACAATTCACAGAGGAGGTGCAACACCAGCCACGGCAATGCAAGGCTCTCCCGCATGTTCCTGCTGGTGTACCTCGCCCTGCAAGTGAAGGAGCCTAGAGAGCTGAGAAAGTGGCTTGGTCTCAAACAACCATTCAACCTTTGCCAATACAGGTGTGCCAACCGTGGGTTGGTGTTTTCTTGTGATCCTTGATAGTCACCCCACTTGGAGCTGGACTGAGACCCACAAAACCATAGGTTCCTGAATCATAGAAATGTAGGGTTGGAAGGGAATTGAGAGATCATCTAGTCCAAGCCCCCATGCAGATGTAGGATTAAGTATACCTCGACTATCCCTGATAGGCATTTGTTCGTAAAAACCTCAAGTGATAAGGATTCCACAACTTTGCTAGGTAACCTGTTCCAGAGGTTACCTATCCTTAGAGTTAGAACATTTTTCCTAATACCTCATCTAAATCTCCCTTGTTGCATGCTACGCCGATTGCTTCTTGTCCTACTCTTGGTGTACATAGAGAACAATTGATCACCATTCTCTCCAACAACCTTTCACATATTTGAAGATTGTTATGTCCCCCCACGGTCCTCAGAAAGTAAAGACTTCTGGTCACTCCCATGTATCTCTGGTACATAACCCTTTTTTGCTTGCCAACATACAGTATTTTAGAAAAGCATGGTCTGATTGCAATAGATTAGGTACCGTATATGTCTGCGCTGGTGAAGGCAATTACACTTGATGCTTTGTTCACTGCTGGATTGCTACATGAGCTACAGTGTATATTCATCATAGAAAGTTTCCTGTTGGTACTGATTCTATCCAGAATGGTACATGTGGCTTGGGTGTGGGCATCTGATTTCAGTGGAAGTCTGCAGCCTAAATACCGTTGTGAATGTGGACCCAGATAGCTAATCCAGTATTTCCAGAGCTGATCTGGCAGGAGCTACAGTGTCCCCTAAGCACCTTATAATTTACTGTGTAATTTGCAGGCTTATTGTTTCTGGAGAGTGGGAGAGGGAATAAAACCTTTGTAGGTGAGCCCGAGTTATCTTCTCCTATGATTTTATTTCCCCCAAATACTGGCCATTTGGTACAAGCTGGTACAAAACGGCTTGCTTTTTATGGGAGTTGATCCAACTTCCACTAAAGTCTGTGGGAGTTTTTCCAATGGGAGCTGGACGCTATGATTCAGGGCTAAAAGTCATCCTCGGAAAGGATGGTTCAGCAGCAAGAAAGAAGGAAAGATGCCACTAGACTTGAGGAATCTCTTCTCTTTTGCACAAATTTAGCTGTAACATTCTTTCAAATTTCCATTCAACACCAATTCCTAGGGACCGGCTCCAATGGCCTTTGAAGTCAATGGGAAGACTCCCTTCTTGGCTCTTTCCTTCATGCCACTTTTTCTTTCTGTCTGCTGCAGCCAACATTTTGATGTATGCTTGTCTCTGTCTGCTCCATCTTTCCCTGCATTGTATCCTCTCTTTTGACCCTTCTCTCCGCCCATCCTTTCCTTTCTCTTTCATCTTCTCATTGCCCTCTGTGTAGTGCAATATGCAGGTCTCACATTTTAAACATACAGTGAGTGGGCAGATTATCAAGCAGAATGAGCACCCACTGAGCTATTCAGTGTCAAATTCTTTTACACACTGGCATGTTGCATTTCAGAGTAGGGCCTTTAGAATATTTTGCTCTCTTAATAAAATAATAATAATGGTTTGTGGTTAAATAGCAGCTTTAACAATATAGGAACATAAATACAGCCATACTGGGTCAGACCAATGGCCTATCAAGTCCAATATCCTGTCTTCCAGCAGTCGCCAGTGCCATATACTTCGGAGGGAATGAACAGAACAAGGCAATTTTGAGTGATTAATGTCATGTCATCCAGTCCCAGCTTCCGGCAGTCAGAGGTTTAGGGACATCCAGAGCATGGGGTTACATTCCTGACCAACTTGGCTAGTAGCCATTGGCGGCCCTTTCCTGTGTGAATTTATCTAATTCCTTTTTTGAACCCACTTATACTTTTGGCCTTCACAGCATCCCCTGTTGAGCAGTTCAAATTCCGTTCAGTACAGTGCATTGGTTCACACACACACTAGCCTGTTCGTTGCAAACTCACATAATTAGACAAGCTCAAGAATGACAGGAGTTTAAATCCCATTCTAGCACCATCATGGGAACAGAACCTGCACCTCATGCTACAAAACTACAGATGCCTGCTTCTTGTACTACAGGGGAACCTTTCAGTTTTCAGCACCATACGGCCTACATTGAGCAGTTCTGAATCCATCCTTAGGGGGTGAAAATGCTGACAGACCCAAGCACAGATGGATGGCCCTTAGACTATTGCAGAAAGAACACAGCCAAGACTCTAAATGGCTGTGTAAATTGTAGCTTTGTCCTCAGATCTGCTCTTACTGCACAGACAGGCAAACTGCTCCATGGTCATTCTCAGGGGGTGCAGAGGGAGTTGAAAATATCCGAAATACTTTAAACTGGGGGTGAAAATCCATTGACTCACCAAATATTCTCCAGAGGAAACCACAGAGAGAAGTGCTTGGGCTTTGCAGAGATTTTATTCTGATTTAAAAACATGTTGTGGCTTTGAACCTTTCTCTTTGTCTGTATGCATGGGTTTTTTAGGGAGGGGAAGAGGGGAAGGGCTGCTCCATAAGTTTCACAGAGGCTTTGTAACTCAGGTGTCTAAGTGATGCGCCCGGCTGGGTCATGACTCATCCAGCTGAGAGTCTTCGATGGTTGGCTGACCCATCTCTTTGGTGCAGGGTAGTCACAGCTCAGCCTCTTTCCTTCCAGGGCTTGAAAGTCTGTGAACTCAAAAGTCAGGGTCATCCGAGGGATTGTGGCCGGGGGTTTGTGTGGCCAGTCTTCTTGGACTGTTTCCTGGATTCAGTTGTCCTCTTCTAGGTAGCAGGTTGTCTCAAGCTTCAGGCTCGAACCTGGCTTCCCTCCCTGAGAGAGATGTAGCGGTCTGCAGTCCTCTCTGATCAGCCTTGAACTGGGTTAGATCTCCTCCTTTTACCTCCACTCTCCACACCTGGTACTGGTTGCAGTTGTAGCATGGCAGGATCAACTGGGTCCACAGGCTATTTCCTTTACCCTCTTGTCCACAGGGTGGAGCTCACCTGCCTCATTAATGCTATCGCTTCCAGCATGGGGTCTATCAGCCCCATCACAGGCTCTCTCATCCCCTTACCTTAATAACACTCTTCTTCCATTCTGCTGCATTTATGTAAATGTTCTCAGCTAAATGGAATCTCAGTGCAGAGACACATTCACAGCTTCATATTAACAAGCACAAATACAAATTAAAAACAATCACATGAAGAGAGAGATGGATCAGAAGCAGCAGAGAGAGAGAGAAAACAAAGAAAGAGAACAAAGCTTCCTGCCATCTAGTCTCTTGGAAAGACACACTTGGTTCTCACATTTAATGTAGGGAAGCCTAACTATGAATGGATTCCATGTTAAAACCTTCTTTTGCTGGGCTGCTGTAAAAAGATCTACTGCAGACAATGCCCAGATTGATTATTTCACATAAACAGAATTCACTGGATGAGGCCTAGCATGCCTGATCCTGTTGGATCTTGGAAGCTAAGCAGGGTGGGGCCTGGTTAGTTCCTGGATGGGGGACCTCCTGGGAATACTAGGTGCTGTAGGCTAACACCTGGCAGTAGGTATAAACTGCCTGGCACAACACATCGGTTGGAGTATACCCCGGGTCGCATCACTGGTCCTGTCCGAGCTCTGAATGGAGGTGGATATGCTGACCGAAGCGGACCCTGCCATGGTGCGGGATTAATGCTAAGAACAACAACAAGTGGATGAGGGCTAGCCAAAACCGGGCAAGCAGGCAGAACAATTATGTGTGTCCTGCCTCTACACACAAAATAACTCCAGGGGGATATAACATCATGTACCTGAGCTGCTGGATGGAAAACGAATCAACCAACAACTCTGCTCTTCAGCCCCAATCCAGGAAAACATCCCTTATGCATGCATTTAATTTTAAGCCTATGTTTAATTCCCAGTAAAATCAATGGGACTTAAGCACATGGTGATATGCTTTCCAGAATTGAGATCTTACGGAACGTCTGCCAAAGAGCAAAAGAATCTGTTGACCAGTGAGGCCCATATTTCCATTAGGTCTCTAAAAATATATTCCCCAAAAGGAGGGGCACATCTGTCATGTGTACCAATCGAGAAGCTAGGCATGCAGTGACCACATTTGGGCCCATAGGATGCAAAAAGGTGTGCCAATATTTTTGAGGCTACCTTAAAGGAGGCTGTTTGAAACTGTATCCCCGAATAGACAAGAACTATATTCAACTGCAAAAGCAACAAAGAGTCTTGTACATAGACTAACAGATTTTAGGGATCATGAGCTTTCGTGAGCTAAGACCCACTTCATCAGATGAATGATGTGGAAATCTTGGGAATTTCCACAGCATTCATCTTATGAAGTGGGTCTTAGCCCACAAAAGCTCATGATCCTTAAAATCTGTTAGTCTATAAGGTGCTACAAGACTCTGTCGCTTTTGCAGATCCAGATTAACACGGCTACTCCTCTGATGCTATATTCAACTGATGATTTCTGTTTTTCTGCGGTTGAATTGTTCTAGCAGCTAGTTTGTAAACTAGCATATTCTGAGTCCTCTACAAAAAAGGCAGCCCCAGGTACTTCTGTGCTTCTCATAGGAAGCTCCAAAAAAGATTCCTGTCTTTCAACTAATTTAATGGGTTCGCAAAGAGTGTTGCTTCTTTGTTGAGTTGCAAAAAGGGCGGTTAAGCTTTGAAGCATTCTCCCCCAACAAAGAGCCAGTCACCCATGAAACCAAGCAATTGGTCACACAATCAGAAAATATCATCTGCCATTTAACTGTAACCCATCCTTTTTGATGGAAAATTTTTAGGTGAAATTGAGTGAGAGTACAATCAAAGCTTTAAATGTGCAGTATAGGCCCGACGAACTTGAACTGGCTGACCTGTTTCATTTCAGGTTTGCCTAAAACTTCGATCTCTCTCTTTTATTAACAATACACATTTTTATTGCATATTATTAGTGAGGACCAGTTGCATGCTCAGAGCACATGGCAGATACAAGCCCAGCTCTCACTGCATTTTCAATCAAGCTCCATTGAAGCTTCTTGAACTATGGAAATTTTATATCAGCTGAGGATGTGGACCAGCGAGTTGGAGTCTCCTGTTTCACCAGTCGAAATAGGCTTCGAAGGATTCGTTTTTTAATGGTAAATGTTGATTTCAACGTTCACACACAAACCGACACAAAATATTTCCGTCTACAATAATGGAAATTTGCAACTAGGCAAAATAAGAAAAATGCTGCTTGAGAACTATTATGAGCTACACAATATTTGCCACCTTTCTTAATGTCCCAGCTCCTGGAGTCATGTTATTACAGGAGAACCTTCGTTTTTCATGTTATAACAAAGCAAAATTCTAACCCATGTCATGGCTGAGGAGAAAAAACTCAAAAAAACAGAAGACAAAAAGAAGAGCCCCACATTTAATTATCTTAAGTCAATCTCGTGATATTCTGGGAGCCTAACTCATAACTTTGAATGTCTTGGGTTGGCAATACTGGTGTTTTACAGATGTAGAAGCCCCGAGGACAATGTGATGTCACCGCTGCTAGTAAAGATACTTATGAAAGGTCCTGTGCTTAAATATGGAGGGCGAAATTCTCGTCTTGCCAACCTCTCAGTGCAATTTGTCCCAGTTGTACTGTGAGTGGAGCATTGATTTTCTTTATTTAATTTAACTTCATTATATTTTTATGTACTGCCTGCATACTACGTTGACAAGCACCTTGGAAATGTGATAGACTGACAACATAGTACATTCATTTAGATGATAGATAGGGAGAAAATGCAGTGTGTTTGTTTAGAAGAAAGGAAATAGAGTTGCTTATTTTACATAAGGCAGCATATGACAAACACGGTCCCTGCCTGAAAACAACCAAACACATGAATAAAAAGATTAAAGACTTTAAAAGAGAAATTTCACTTCCCATGACAGCATATTGGCAAAATGTTATTTAAATTAAAAACATATACTAGCCCCTAAAGGACTGGTTTTAAGAAGTATACTGAGCCCAAATGTTATACAAGGATATAGACTTTATTTTTATATTGGCTCAACTCAGCTGAAATTTGAAAGGACTATACTGATTTGGGGCATTCAGTCCCCTAGCGGGTTTAGATTTCACTTAAATAATCATTATTATTATGATTAGCATAGTTTTTAAAGAACAGTTGCTCCACAAACAAATGAAAGCACAAATCATGCCATTCCAGGATGGATGAAAACACCACTGAAAGTGTTGTTCTTTGAATGCAGAATGTGTTTGATTAGATAGTTCCGGGAGGTGATATCAGTCCGAGTGACAGCCATCTATTCCGGGTTCACTCTATGTTGACTTTGAACTTCCACCAGCCCTAGGAATTCTCACTCTCTCTTTTAAGAGATTAAATTTAATGGGGGGTGCATTAGACAAATAATTTGAATTACAGTGTTTGGGCTGGGGGCTTGTAGGGAGTTCAGGGTCTTTATCTCCACATGTTTGATCACACCCAGATGTAATGACAGGTGAAAGTTAAACCGAACAAGCACAAGGAAGGGCTGATGAGGAAAAGAAAGGGACCAGAAAGTACGGCTTGCTTTACCTGTGTGACTCATTCGACTTTGGTATGATTGTGTAAGCAGTGAGCCAAGATTTCATACCACATGACAATGGTAAGCAAGGATACCGCGGCTCACACAACACTGGGAACGTCAAACTGACAATTCATTTTGGGGGGAAGCTTAGCAGTTGATGATAATTAGCAAAAATCACTGCATTCTCCTCTCCACTCAGTCAACGTTGTCGCTTCCTCTGCAGCATTAGACAAATGATCTGCAATAACTGAGGGGCCAAAGATTCACTTTACATTAGCCCGTTCCAGGAGAAAATTGCACGGCAACTTCAGTCCAAAGCCTCTGATTTGGCATCTCCTGTGTTGGCAAAGAAGTTCTCTCCATTTTATGCCATGCAGAAGAACTTAAAAGTGATAGCTGGGAAGGTTTTCTTCAAAATCTGGCTTGGTAGACGTGGCAAAGGGTTGCTAATATGTAACTGATACATTCTTTCAAGGAAAGAGTATATTATTTTGCCATTTCCTTGCTATTTGGCTGCAGTTCTTGAATCAGAGGAAGAGATTGGGGTTGGTATTATATTACTTAAAATGGGAGGATAGGCAGGCTCATGGTTATGAACCAGCTCCTCAGCCACTGTAAATCAGTTCTATTACAGGAAATGGATTTACCCCAGCTGAGGATCTGACTCTATATTTATATCAAGAATCTACATGAAAAAATGCTGTCTCTTTAAAGCTTTCTCAGCGTTTGACTTTCAAATTCCATTTGGCTATTTTCTTTTGATGTCATTTTATTTTATTCAATTCCCCTGTGATCTTCCACACATCATCTTGATATCTGTTTTTAACACATGCCTTCCTTCTAAATCAAATGCCCCACACCTGGGAGGAGATCCCATTGGTCATTGCATGGGTAGGGGAGGAGAGTAGGGGGTGGGGGGATAGCTCAGTGGTTTGAGCATTGGCCTGCTAAACCCAGGGTTGTGAGTTCAATCCTTGAGGGGGCCATTTAGGGCAATCCTGCTAGTGTAGGCAGGCGGATCCTGCTAGTGTAGGCAGGGGACTGGACTCGATGACCTTCAAGGTCTTTCCAGTTCTAGGAGATTGGTATATCTCCATTTATTTATTTATTTATTTATTTATTTATTTTATTTAATCTTTATGAAGTCGTTGAGTTTTTGCTGAGTCTCCTTGAATGACTTGTCTCCCAGCATTAAAGAGATGGTGATATGTCACCTAGACCTAAAGGAATAATGAGTCAGACAGAATTATTTTGCTTTCTAACAGTTGCCATCACTCAGGGAAGAGGTGGGAGGGTATCCTGTGCTTTTGCAGATCCTGGCATTGGGCTTATACTTGAAATGCATACGTTATTCTATTGAGCTCTTCTATAGAAAGCAAGCCCCATGCGGTTTCTTTTATTCTACTTAAAGATGCCACTTGCAGATAATCAGACAATTTATGGCCAGCCTTGTGGAGTTTAGCAGCTGGCTGCTTAAAATGGAGGGGCTCTAAGAAGCTTCCAACTAGCTTTTTATTGTTCTCCCGCTTCAGTCTGTGGACAGGGGGCCCTGGGCAAGGGCAGCCGTTTACAGTGCTGGCAAGTTCCAAAGCTAACAGGAAAACAATCAATTTATCACCCAGGGCAGTTGCTTTCTTCACAAGGAACTGAGAGATTACTATGGTCTGGAACCACTGAAATCAATGTTAGTCAGTTTTACATTACTAGCTTTTTCCAATTTTGTAGATGAAAATAAAGTTCATTCGGTAGTTTAGGACTGTGTCTGCAGCAGAAATTATACTTCTGTAACCAAAGGGAAAGGCAAGGATGTTGTTATGACAAACAGAAACCTACTTAGGATTTCATCAGAAACAAAATAGGGCCTTGATTCTGCATTGTGAACCATACGCATAGCACCCTCGACTGTGTAGAGGCCTACTGAAGCCAGCATTGGTGCAAGGGATGCAGGATCAGGATGTAGATTTGGAAACTTGAAAATGATCAATAGCTGCCCAGATAGCTTCTATGTCTTGTTACTGACCATTTCAAAATCTGCACATATTTTTGTAAATGATTCATGATCTTAAGCACTTCTTAATTCTCCTTTAAGTCCTTCTACATTTTTGTTTTTTTCATAACATTCTTGGAGATGTGCGTGGCTAGTTAGAAGTATGCAGGCTGACTGATCTCCATTCAGCTGTATGGTAGCACAATGGCTGCCCTCTTTGTTGATCTAGCAGGGATTGAACTGGGGACCTCCAGAGCTAAAAGCAGGAAATACTGCAGCCTGAACTAAAGAGCCAAGCTACTGTAATAATTATATCCTCTGAAGACTGGCATGGGGGGGAACGGACTATAATGCACATTGATTGTTGAGCTAAAGCAGCAAGCTCATTAACAGTAAGACAAGGGCAGGTCAAATGTGTAATGACTTGAGATAAAAATTTTGTGGGTTTTTTTTATAGTTCATAAACAGTTAAGAAATATCCATGATTCTGTGCTTAATACGTTCCTTCACTGTACTACAAGCATTGCCACCTACTGCATGCATATTTCAGAAGGCAAATTGCTTTATTTTTGCATCATGTGAAATATGAAGTCCAGACCCGGCCATCTTTGCAAACGCGAGAGACAAATGATGATAACAAATAATCCCCCCCCTCCCCCCATCCTCCACAGAGGTGAGCTTGAACTCTGAGAAGCTGAATCCCGCAGGAGGCCACGACAGAGCTTCCAAAGGTGCAGGCATCATGGACTCCAAAAGAACTGGAGACCCTCCAAAGTGGGCTTCGGGTGTGATTTCTTTTCAAAAGCTCTCAGCATTGACCTAACTCTGCTCCCACTGCAGTCTATGGGTGCTTTATCACTAGGGTGGTCACACAGCAAGTGTGAAAAATCGGGACAGGGTGTGGAGGGTAATAGGAGCCTAGAGAAGAAAAAGAGCCCAAAATCGAGACCGTCCCTATAAAATCAGGACATCTGGTCCCCCTATTTACCACTGACTTCAATGGGAAAAGAGTTTGGCTGAAGATCAGCACTTCTGAAAATGCCACCCTAGATTTCCCTTGTGGAGAACACCCTTTGAACAGGCCCTTGGCCTATAATTTGAGGGGACTCTAGCCCCTCTTCTGAACGCAGTTCAACAGCAGTGCATGGTAGAGAGAGTTGGTCCCTCAGATACGGGCCTTGAAAACGGGCATTAAATTCTGCTTTATTTAGGTCACAAGTGAAATGTCATTTCTAGTTGTTTCCCTTTGTCCCCAATGGACAATAACCTGCCTCACAAATTTGTGTTAGGAGCCAGGTATCTGAAGGGCGTAAACTGCCAGTGCTTTGCATGAAAATTCAACGGGAAAGGGTGGAAAGTCCTTCCTTTCAGAGACACTGAGTGAAAGAGCATTGGAGGGAATAAAAACTTTAGCATGGATCAGTCAAAAACCTGACATAAATGTGAATGCATTTTGTGGGTGATTAGTGTCTTCTGTTCCGGTAAATTCCTCTTCATAAGGTGTCTTCATCCTTAGCTGTCAGTCTCCATTTTAATAGGTGAGCCCAGGGTAATATTTCAACATTGGGCCAAAGTTTTAAACGATTCCCTACCTGTCCTCCATTCACATCCAGGCAAATCTATACATACAAACACCTCCACACTTCCTATTTAAGCACTTGTGCATTCAAATGATAGACTCCAACAGCGAAAAGAATGGTGCATGTAATTTTTTTCACCAGAGCACAGTTGATAATGTCTGAAGAGCGGGTGGGCAGGTATTTGTGTGTGTATAAATGAAGGCCACTCTTTTTGAAACAGTTTTACATTATGTTCCCACTGTGTCTTGAGTGCCTTCTAGTGGTAGTCCTAATTATACTGCTTAGCACATTCAAATGATGAGGATAATCATACTTAGCAATAATACTTAACAATAATATATCTCTGAAGTATGGGTCAGAGTTCAAACAACAAATAAATCCTTGTCACACCTTTGTGAGGTAGATGGTAAAGTACTATCCACATTTTAAGGCATAACTGAGCAGAGCTGGTTGCTGTGAGTAATAGTGAGTAGGTGTATCCTTTTACGGTAAAACTTTCATTAATAGACCTTTTTCTGCAAATCTAGTAGTTATTACTACATATTTCCTGAATAGCTTCACCAAATAGTTTTCAGCCTGTTTCTTCCGCATGTTGTTCATTATTCACATTGCATGACTGGGCAGCTGTGTTTTCATTGTTTTCATTCTCTGATTTCATGGCAAATGTTTTAAACAGATAAGTCTCTGGTACATATTTCTGGATGACTAAAAATTACTTCTAAAAGTCTTGACACTTGATGGGGTTTGTGGATATTTTCTGTACCCTTCCAATAGTTATGGAAAGCAAGTAATGCGGCCCCATGAAATTGCAAAGCAAATGTGGTGCATTTGAAAATCAGTTAGTGCTCAAGCAGTTCTAAAAGGGAGACAAAGAGAGGTTAAGTTACTGACCAAATAAATGCCTGTTTGACCTCATTACCCAGGATTCTTAGTGGAAAGATGAATGTGTCTATATTGGGAGAGTGAAAAATTAAAGCGTGGTTGACTGTTAGCAGCAAACGTTAAGATCTGCTTCAGAGGTGGGCATTTCTAGGAAAGGTGACGTTCCAGATTTCCAGCTGACTTTTGCAGACTCATGTGGCCCCGACAGTTCAGAGAAGATCTGGATAAGTTTCCAAATGTTTGGAGGCTTTACCAGAACACTTGGAACTTTTGAATGCTCACCCCTCACTCATCATGACAATTTAAGACAATTGTGTGAAGATGCTTTGAAAGAGTGCCATTCACACTAGCAGCAGTGTATTGTCACACCAGGAATAGAGTTTAGGAATGTGAGAAGAGTTCAGAAAACTAGGAGCCCACATGAAATTAGGATGGTTTTCTTATCTAACTTCTATTCCCTCTCTGGTCCTCAGCTGACTTTCCTGAATGGTATGCAAACCTAGACGGAGGCTTTCCATCTTTTCCCCGCAACTTCTTCCAACCAACTTTCCATCTGCTAAACAATTTTAGCTGTAGAGAGAAAATCCTCTGAGTAGGTTGAAAAGGGTTTTCATGGAGGTTCAGTTTAATGAAGAATCCAAACTGAGATGCAGGGTATGCTTCCTTGGCAGCCCATAAGAATAGGCCATGGAGAGGACTTAGGTGGAGAGGCCACCGGTTCTGAAGCCTACAGAGCTACCAGTGTTCTTTCAGTAGATTGCAGGCAGATTGTGCATTGAAGTAAAAATCATAAATACTGGAGGCAGAGCAGTGGGTCGTAGGAGGACACAGGATATTGCTCTGGAAACATAAAAACCTTCTAATGCTTTTATTGGATTTCATTTTCTATGACATGGGTACGGTGAAGCAATGTCCGCATCTGAAGAAGAGCAAGCAAAGGACCTCATTCTGGATGAGTGCATCGAGCTAAGCTGACTAATCCTCACGTTCTCTCTGTTCATGCAGGGGGCACATTGTCCGAGTGGAGTCTGAGGTAGTGGCTTTGAGCTTGTCGCACTTTCCTTACCAATATCTCTCCTTCTTTCTTGTTGTAGAGAAGGGATTTCGGTTGCAGTGCTGTTAGCTCGAGTGGTAGCAGCCTCGCTCATGGAGCAGGAAGATCGGAGCTCTGAACTTGCTGCTGCTGCATTCCCTGTAGCTGTGCAGCTTAGTGACAATGGTGAGGCCACAAGCAACCACAGAATTATCCGTTCCAATCCTTCTAGCTGCCTGTGCAACAGGGCGAAAGCTGCCAATTCAGACCATGGGGAAGAATCATGGATATGGCCGAATGCTGTTTGCTTTACTGGATGCATGCAGTGTTTTTATGGACTTGCTAGCCATGCCTCTGATCTGCAGCCAATCCCACCTACATGGGATGGAGACCCAACAAGGAGAGCTTCTCCAAGGTGGATAGGCACATGTTGAGTCCTTCCTGAGGTCTTTTCTGTTTCCCCCATTGCACAGCTGACCAGCAGCTTTTATGCCGCTGCTGGGCCTTCAGCTAGGGCTTAGGTCATTTTAGGACTTTGTGACATTGAGAATGTTGACGATAGAGGCGATTACAGTATCCCTGACAAAATGTCAGGTTGAAAGGGAGCAGCAGGAGCAGATGAAATCCTAGGAAACACAGCTGATCTTTACATATAAATGGCCTTATTAATAAAGAACAAGGGATGCAGATTGCAGCAGATGTGATAGACACGGGATGATTCTGAAGGAGAATGCTTCCCTCTTGGATAACGTTAGGTAGCCGTTGTAGGTAGGGGAGACTGCTGTAGTTTCAAGCCTGCTTGTGTAATTCCCTGGCTTCACACATTCCCCAGACTCAGTCCTATTATCATACCTGGCTCGTTTCCTAGGACTGAGTCCAAAAATGCATCCGATCTTGACTGCTTAAGTATCAGTTTAAACACAGAAGGCTGTACTCCCTCCAAGAACAATCCCCAGTCGTTTTACCATGGTTAATGGGTAGCTTGGTATTAAAAAGTCCTCCACTACCAGCGGTCTGGCTTTTAGAAAGCACTCTACATAAACAAGCCCTTCTTTGATTTTTGACTGTACCCTGAAGAATGATCTACAATAGCTTTCTTGTTGTCTTCAAGAGAAGAGTCCGTCCAGTGGTTAGAACAGAAGCCTGGGAGTCACAACTTGGGTTCTATTCCCATCCTCGGCTACTTACTTGCAATGTGGCCTTGTACATACTGTTCAGTTCACTCAGCTGTATAATGGGTATTTTAATTAGAGCTGGCTGAGAAATGTTTTTTGTTTGTTTGATTCTATAGCAAATTTCAGGAAAACAAAAAAAAAGTGTCATGTTCCCTTTCACAGAGCTGATCCCCATGACATTCATTTTCACCTGAGCTTACATTTTTTGTTAGAATTTTTGGATTTTGTTTGTTGAAAAAGTGAAGTTAAATCTGACTTTTTTCAGCAATCGAAGCCCGATGAAAAATAATTTTTTTCAGAAAGCAAACACTTTCTGTGAAATGTTTGCCTCTTGCAAAAACATAATTTCCCACTGAAAGAATTTTGATAGAAATTTCTGACCATCCCCAATTATAATATTAACCCTCTGTGATGTGGTGCCTTCCTCACACTGGGCTTTAAGGAGATAATAGAGCCATAGGGAAGTTGTGCAGGAGGCAGCCAATCAGGGCCAGGCAGGCCCATATAAGAAGGGCTGAAGACTACAGCAGCTTCAGTCACTCCCTGGAGCTTGAGGAGAGAGGAGGACAGACCAGTGCTGCTGGCAGAGACCTGGGGAGCTAAAGGCAGTTCCTGCTGGGCTGCAGGAATAGGCAGATTGAGGCCCTGAGGCAAGGGCAAAAGAGAGTTCTGGGGGGCGGGGGGAATTGGCCAAGGGAAAGGTACTGAGAGGTTGAAGGGGATGCAGCATGTGGTTGCCATCTACAGAGTCCCTGGGACGGGACCCAGAGTAGTGGGCGCGCCCGAGTTCCACCCTCCCTCCCTGGCCTTGCCACTGAGGAAGTGGCCAGACAATTGGCTGCAGAAGCCACTGAGGGAAGTGGCTGGACAGCAGATTGTGATACTGTCCCCCAGAAGAGGGGTACCACAGAGTGTGGCACAGCCGGAGGGCCATGTCACAAGGAGGATGCCGCGGTCCTGGGAGTGACGTAGGTTCCTGGAGCAGACGTGATGGTGGCGCAGTACCACCAGAAGAAGGTGCACAGCTAGCAAAGCTGATCCCCATGACATCCAGCAAGGGGCGCCACAGTGGTGAGTCACACCCTGTCACTCACACCCTCCATCATTAATAAGCAGGCGGCGAAGCTTGCAGTAGCTAAGGGGGGAGGGATAGCTCAGTGGTTTGAGCATTGGCCTGCTAAACCCAGGGTTGTGAGTTCAATCCTTGAGGGGGCCATTTAGGGATCTGGGGCAAAAAATCTGTCAGGGGACAGTACTTGATCCTGCTAGTGTAGGCAGGGGACTGGACTCGATGACCTTCAAGGTCTTTCCAGTTCTAGGAGATTGGTATATCTCCATTTATAATAAGCAATGTTAATAAATCTTGTTTGGATCCTATATTTGGTATACAGGTGCAAACTACTATTACTTTCCAGTTCTTCTTTGTTTAGTTACCAAGAACAATAGTAATCTTTCTTTGAACCTCATCCATATATGATACTGCTAGGTTATATCTCCTCTCCTCTGCCTTGTCTAAATTATACAGCTACTTCACCCTCATCTTTCTGGTTTGTGGCAGCTTTCTAGACTCATTCACTTTTTCTATAGAAGATGACCCCCGTAAGCAATAAGTAGGGCTGATAGCCGGGAATGCATTACAGGATTTTCCTCATTTGAATGGACATGTGCCAAACAGACACTTCTCCTGGGGCATGCACATTTATGGGGACACTTTTCACTGTCAGATGTTCTAGCAGTCCTAAAGCATCACTTTTTTTTTCTTGTTAACATGGATGGTTAATTTCCTCTTCCATATTTGGTACCAGATTTGCTTGATCTTTATCCTCTTGCTTCTGTATTTACATTAATAATGGTCCAAATTGACAATCCCACTCAGACAGGAGAGTCGATCACCTGAGATGTCACACACTGAGATATGCCTGCTGTGTTCGGAAATGTTTGCCTTCCCTGCCTATCACGCTACCAACTTATTTGAGAGTAGGACGAGTATCTTTGCTCCATCTGATTTCGCAATACGGCGGATTCCGGTGTCTCTTAAAGAAGCAGCAGTCATTTACAAAGTACGTTTGGTCATTTCCTGAAGAGAGAGAGAGACCTAAGAACTGAGCAATCACCTGTATTAGCTCTCACCAAGATGAGATTTGAGAAACCTCTTTTCAAAAGGTTTGATTGTATGAAGAAAGTTTTTCTATCAAGAAAATTGTCCCTCTAGGGCAGAGCTTTGAAAAGTCTCCAATGCATCCAGCAAGATTATTATCTCCCCTGTCCCCTTAGGCACTGGTGTTTTTTCTTCTTTCTCTCCAACGCCTTTCTCATGGTCTCATCTGTCGCAGGTCTCCATACGGCCGACTTGCCAACCTTTTAGCTGCTCTAAGGGGGGGGAGCAGTAACAGAGAAATTTCATCTGTGCTGCCCAAGTGACAGCAGTCTGTGCATTTAAAATTATCCTTCCTCTTCTTGCTGCTTTATATTACTCCTCTTCACACGGAATTAACTTAAAAAGGTAAGAGTTTCTTCTGAATCCACACAGAAGCCAACCTCCAAGTTCCTCTAATTTTCCCTCCTCAATTTTGAAGCTGGAAATTCTGCTGTCATAGTTGAACTGGTAATTTTTCATTCAGTAGCTAATTATGCTTTGCTAAGATGCTCCGGTCTCTAGACACAATTTCTTAAAAGGCCACCCTGAAATTAAAGGGATTAATAACTAATAGGCCCTGTGGGAGGTGGAATGTGATGGAGAGAAGGATAATTACTTTGCTAAAGAAAAACCTCTATGCACAAGACAGGTATGTTATCTTATAGGCAGTGTCAGGACACGTTTTCCCCATCTCACTTGTCCAATGTGCTTCAACCGAGGAAATGCCAAATCTACAGGGAAAGCATAGGTCAGCTTCTATGGCACAGTCAGTTTGTGGCCTTTGCCGAAGCTGCCAGAATGGGTACCGAGTGCCAATTAATGTCAAGTACAGGGGCCATTTTTGTGTTGTGAACAGCTGAACACTGGGATAGCATAGACTCCCCAGTGATGATTGCAGGCAGGGTTAATCTCTTTCCCATGCGGTACCAAGTGGTCAATAATGACTCAGACCACATTCGGTGACACCCACGGGAAAGGTTCTGTATCCTATTATCACAATCTATCCACTCTTCAAACCCCATTTTCAAAGCATTCATACTGGAATGTAAACTCTGCAGAGCAAAGGGTCCCTTCCTTTGGGCACTAATCATTGCATTATAGTCGTGGAGTCAAATTCTGTTCTCAGTGATGCGTGTGTAAACGTGAAGGAACTTGGAAGTCAATGGAATTACTCCAGACCTACAGCTTCATGATGAAGAAGGTCTTTGCTACCATTAGGGAGCCATCATCCGGGAAGACTTCGACACCCACACCTACCCAAACACACACACCCCCACACAAGAAATCTTGGTGTTATTGTGGATCGTTCTCTGCAAATGTCTGCTCAATTTGCAGCAACAGTCAAATAAAAGGGAACAGAATGTTAGGAACTATGAGGAAAGGGATAGATAATAAAACAAAATATCATAATGCTACTTCATAAATCCATGGTACGCCCACACCTTGAATCCTGCATGCAGATCTGGTCACCCCATCGCAAAAAAAGCTATTAGAATTGGAAACGGTGTGGAAGAGAACAACAAAAAATAATGAGGGGTATGGAGCAGCTTTCATATAAGGAGAGATTAAAAAGACCGGAACTGTTCAGCTTAGAAAAGAGATGACTAAGCGTGGTATGATAGAGGTCTGTAGAATCATGGATGGTGGGGAGAAGGTGATTAGGAAGTATTATGTATCACTTCACATAATACAAGAACTAGGGGTCACCTGATGAAATTAATAAGCATCTGGTTTAAAAATGAAGTCCTTCACACAGTGTGCAGTCAGCCTATGGAACTTGTTGCTGGAGGATGCTGGGAAGGCCAAAAGTATAAGTGGGTTAAAAATGAATTTGATAAGTTCATAGAGGGTAGGTCCTTTGATGGCTGTTGGTCAAGATGGTCAGGGACGCAACCCCATACTCTGGGTATCCCTGAACCTCCATCTTCCAGAAGCTGGGACTGGATGACAGGGATGGGTCACTCAGAATTGATTGCACTGTTCTCTTTGTTCTCTCTGAAGCATCTACTCCTATCCACTGTTGAAATACTGGGCTAGATGGACCATTGATCCGATCCAGTCTGGCTGTTCTTATCTGATACCCAATCTCCATAACCCTCATCCCCAACTTTACCCCAGGAAATGCAGTTCCTTGAAAATTACCAGTAATTGGTTTACTCCCTTTAGTCTACTAGGCAACTAAAATCATGAACTATCATACAGAAGAGTCTGTTCCTCTTAGCTAGTATCTTAGCAGCAGCAGTTACATTATCAAGTCTCCAGGGAAATTTCAATAAATGTGTTCAAATGGAGCACTGTAAAACTGCTTATATTTGCTGTAAAAATATTTTCACTATGTTTGGTCATTGGCTGCTCAGGGCAGTTTTATTTATAATTTTTACAGGAATCTTGATGGTACTAAGAGAAAATGCAGAGAAGATGCTTGCAACACTGTACCAAGTGATTCTCTGCAGCACTGAGAAGAGAGCAAAAGAGGGTCTTTGTCATAAAAATTGAAGCTGAAATAGAGAGATGCTCGTACGGGGTCCTAAGTGGGGACTCCTCAGTATCCCAAAGTGTAGGAAGGGTGAAAGTTATCCTGATGTTTCTGACAGTATCCCAGTGGCCGAAGATTCCATTCTTTCCCCAAAACTGGCAGTTAATTCATATGTTCAGATGGCAGGAATTCAGGTGCCTTGATTCTGTGTATACCCAAAGATAGTACTGGTATCCAAGTAACTATCCAGTAGCTCCAAGGTCAGAAAGTTATGTCCTGTCAAATATAAATGAGAGCAAAATCCCAGTTCTCCAGTCCCCTTGTTTAGCTAATCAGGAAATTGGTAGTTTGCAGGCTCGAGGTTATAAACTCCACCGGACTAGAGATGTTACCTAAGGCAGGAACTGAACGGTGTCTCATAATGATCAGGATTACAGGACACTAATGGGCCGCACCTCTCACCACGTCAGCAGGCCTCGGGTGCGCACTGCGATACGCCACTCAGTAAGCCTGCTGCCACATGCTGCGCCAGGTTTGCTTTCCCGAATGGATACGAGGGAGAGCACATGGGAATAGCCTCACCTTGAGGTGACAAAAGCATGGATGACCATAGCAAGGCCCCTATCCGCTGGAATGTGTCACACAGCCCCCTGGCCAGGCCCAAATGGAAAAAAACCCTGCTTGGTCACCACTCTAATCCGACTGCGTAAAAGCAACTGGGGATCTAAGAACGGCAATAAGGCGGAATGCGAACGGCCATAGCAAAGGAGCTCCCTTGCTCAAATGAGGCCGATGTTGTCTCCATCATGTCTATTGGCTGCTTCAGTGTCATCTGTCCAGTGGGCAATCAACGTCCTACTCCGCGGGTGGGGCCTGAGTTGTATCCATCTACCCGGCCATTGCCTAATCAAAAATAAAAGTAAGTGCACCAGGTAATGTCTTTTTTTCCCCCCAACCCCATCAGAAATTTCAAAGGATAAAAGCAACAATTGCATAACCCCAAAGTCATATTTGCTGCATTTGGCATCTTGCCCTAAGTGTCTGGTGCATGGAGTTTATAGACCCTGCTAGCTGACTGCTGCTTTGTACTTAATGATCTCATGAACATGGAAAGTAACGAACAATAATCCCTAGTGAAGACAGGGAGGCGGGGCTGGTGAGACAGAAAAGATATTTTCTGTGTTTGATCTTCCAGTGGGCTGGGAATGGAGAAATGTAATTAAAGTCTAGCTGGATGAGATCAGAAGGCTTTTTAAATGGATAAAATGTGTAATCGACATCAAAACCGATCATATTTAAAGGACAGGCTTTGAGTGAGTGAGAGAGTGTTCCAATCACACGTACATTCTCTCTCTAATTAGGTGAGACTGGACCTTTGACTATATGAGACTGATGATAAATAAAATAGGAATTAAGGGCCTGTAGCCACCCACCCACTCCATTAAGTTCCCGATTCAAATCTCACACTCTTTCGACTCCGCTTTAATTCCATTGACTAGAATGGAGCCGCCCCAGTTTACACTGGCTTAAAGTGAGATCAGAATCAAGCCCTACGAGAAAAGATTGGGGCGGAAGCACAGGACTTTGTGGGGATCCTAACCCAGCTCTGTCACTCACCCAACTTCCAGTGGTATTGGATCTAAAACGGTAGTTTGAGCCTCTCTCTCCAGGAACTGTCACTTGTTAAAGACAAACTGCTGGATCGAAATCTAGTCCATTTTAAAAACCATAAGGTTGTAGTTTCAGGTGCTTTACCTGCCTCACAGTCCAGACGCCTGGTCACCTTTTGTAGGCTGTACAATCACATTTTTCTACAAGGATCCTGTTGCCGGGGGAAAGCCCATAGACAGGAGAGGAGTTGGGGGAGTGTCTTAGGCCCCGATCTTGGAACTTATCATGGCTGGATCCCTAGACCAATGGGGCTCCATGGTGACATGGAGTGTGCCCACAGGAATCAGTTCCAGGATGAGGGAGCAACTAACTATACAGGGGAAACAATGAAACTGACTAGGCACAGAATCCTGTAAAATCCACAAAGTCTTGCTTACCCCAAATATTCAAAAATCACGAGTCACCCCACCCCGCAAAAATCACAAGATTTGTCTTAAAATCCTGAAATTAAAAATATAATAATGTTATATTGTGGGTTCTTTTCATTTGGCTCCTGGTTTCTGAGCCTTTTGGATGAACTCTGCTCACATTTTCCAGCCTTTCTCCCTAACCACAAGGGCTAGAAAATGACTTTTTGGTTTAATGAAAGTTGATAGTCTCACCTAATCACATGCTTCCAGAAGCTGGGGCTTTAAGTAAAACATTGTAAGCGAGCGGACACTCACCCTGGCGGCGCCTCCTGCTGGTCGATCGGGCATTAGCTCTTCAGCCTCCGGAGCACCCTCTGCTGGTCAACGTCCCACTCCTACTCCGGCCCCGTTTCCCTCCCAGACCCCGGTGCCCCCTAGCTGAGGGTGCTGCACCCCTGCAGAACCCCCTCAAGTCTTAGGGTTCCCCCTCCCCGGGGGACCCTCCACCCACTATCCCCACCTTGCCTCAGACTTGGCCACTGCCAGTCACCATTTGCCTCCGCTCACTGAGGCAGACTGCAGTATCATGGCCTCTCATCACTGGCAAGGCGGGTCGGCCTGCTGCTCCTAATGCTAGCCCTGGGCTTCCCCCTGCAACCCCAATACCCCTGGGTTGGGCCTTCCGCTAGGCCCAGCAGCCTGGGGCTCCCAGGCTAGAGCTTCCCCAGCTCCTAGTGCCTTGCCCCAGCCCTGCCCCAATCCAGGTACCTTGCTTAAGGCTCCCCGCAGCTAGGCCTGTCTACCTCTGAGTACAGAGGAGACTGTCTCTCCTAGGCCCCTGCCTGTCAGCCTTTATACAGGCCTGAGAGTTTGGGGCATGGCCACCCAGCTGAGCCTGCTTTCCAATCAGCCTGGGAGTTTGCTGGCTCCCAGCCACAACCCCTTTCCTGGGCTATTCCAGCCCTTTCAGGCAGGGAGCGGGTGGTCACCCCGCTACAAACATCAAATATCATGAGACTCATGATAACATTGTGGAAACAGGCTGCATTTTGCTGGGTGGGTGGGAGAGGGGAGATGAGGAAAGCAGACACAAAAGTTAACAAATGATCAAACTCCTGTTAAAGTAAATGGAGACGGGCAGTGATTCCGGTGGGAGTTGGAGGAGACCCACAGTAAAAGGAGGCAAGAAGCAGTTTGCGTTTTAATCCTAAACATTTATAAGAGATTGGGCTCCAGGAAGGGTGGAGAGTGTTTTACTGCCATCACAGATCCTCCATCAACTCCCTTCTTACAATCCACCTCCTCCATAAGGCGGCTACAAAACTGCCTTCTAGTAAAAGCTAGGCAAATGGCCAGGTGCAGTCACTGTGGCCATTGAAACGGATTGGCTGTGACTTGTGTTTCCAGCTGGTCTGTGCTAAAACATCCTGTAGCCTTTGGCATTTTGCCACCTGTCCATGTGGTTGTTTCCTTCACCTGTCATGTCTCGGCTTTCAGTCACCCGCAAGCCCACCCATAATGAAAATGATGGCCATGCTCAAGCATTTCATAATCATGCATCAGTCACCCAAAGATCACAGGATTGGTTTAAAAATCACGAGAACTTGCTTTAAAAAAATGGTTTGGTTTTGTTTGGGGTTTTTTGTTTTTAAATGTTGGGTTCTTTTTACTTGCCTTCTGATTTATGAGCCTGCTCTTTTGTGTTTGTTTGTTTTTTAACAATGAAAGCTACGAGTCTCATGTAATCCCTTGATTTCAGCAGCTGGTGCTTTAAGAAAAATACCAAATATCATGATCCGACAAAGTGGGTATTCACCCACGAAAGCTTATGCTCCTATATGTCTGTTAGCCTATACGGTGCCACAGGACTCTTCGTCACTTTTGCAGATCCAGACTAACACGGCTACCCCCTGAGACTGAACACCAACTATCATGAAACTCACGACCAAATTACAAGAGCAGGCAGCAGTGAAACTGCTTTCTCTTGGCCACAGTTTCATTGCAGTGAATGGCTCTTGTCCCTGTCACTTAGGGCTGGGCTACACTGCAGGAGGAGGGGGGCAACCTAAGATATGCAATTTCAGCTACGAAGTCTCAGTATCTTAGGTCGATTTATCTGGCCATCCCCACGGCGGCGAGTTGACTGCGGCCGTTCCCCTGTCAACTCCGCTTCCTCCTCTTGCTGAAATGGAGTTCTGGAGTTGAGGGGAAGCACGTTCGGGGATCATTTTATTGTGTCTAGAGGAGACACGATAAATCGATCCCTGATACATCAAACACTTCCCACTGATCCAGCAGGCAGTATAGACATACCCTAAGATCCCTCAGCGGTGACAGTAAATTTCTGTCGGTCATTTCTGATGCTCACTAACTCTACAGGGAAATGCTTGCCTCGTGCACAGCTGAAGGAACAGCCTTTGAAACCATCCATCTTTTTCTTCGCAGTGCGAGCGCAGAGCTGAGCCAAGAGACTTAGACAAAAGTTCTTCATGTCCATATGCCTGCAGTCAATTTCAAAGTGGTAATTAACATGTAATGTCTCAAAGGTGACCACTTCACTGCAAAGCTGAGTCATAGCTTGGCAGGGTTTAGATCATTTGAGTTTGTATGAGCCAGACAGACCAAGCTTGTCTTACCATGGGCTGTCTCAGTTTAGTCATTATATTGCTTCAAAGTTTTGCTATCCTACCTAATCTATCCATCTATCTCAGATGTGTCTGCATATATAATACAATGGATTTTTTTTCTACAGCTGGAAAAGTGATAAAAAATATATACAGATTTGCTGTGTATAGAAATATATATACTGCCTTGCTATAATGTGTTTGCTAGATCTCTCTGAATCCCTGAGTCACTGGCTCTAACCGCTGCAGAACAAGTAAACAGGGAATCTGTGAATTAATAACATCCACTGACCTCCAAGCCTTTACATGCACAAACATCTGATGTGGAAGTTAATCCAGTAATCCACTTTACCAACTGGAAGGCACTGTACTCTCGTTGATAGCTGCAAAGCTTTGGGCCAGGCTGAAATAAATAAATACATTAATTGAATGAAAAGAGGAAGAAAAGAAAACACATCCCAGTGATGGGTGAAGAGCAAATACACATGATTGAGGGGAAGAATAATGTCTTTAAAAACGGACGGCTCTTGTTTGCAATTATTGGCTGCATTACGTATTTGGTTTATGCATTTTTGTGGAAGGGAGATTTTTTTTCCCTCTCCCCCCAGGGATCACATGAGCTTTGTCAAAACAGTAACTCAGAGTTTCGCATTGTTGCAGGGCTCTCATTTTGTTCCCCATTCATCAGAGACATCAATTTCCCACCAGAGTGCAACAGGGGTTTTAGCTTTCATTTGCTGGCCCTTCTGAGGTTACTATGAAGCACCCACGGGTATTGATGTATCTATCCATCTTTTCATGTGGCCTCTGAGTGCCTTAATGAGCCACAGAGTTATGGAACAATAATTATAGGCTGATCTGATAATGTTGCCTATAGTTGAATCTATTTCCATTAGAAGACCTTGTTCTCAGTTGCTTATAACTTTGTCAAACTTTAACTGTCTGGGCTGAAATTTCCCATGCTGGGTCTCATCCTTCCCCCCTTCCCCCCCCCAAAAAATCAGTTCATTTGTGCATAATTGTCCTTTTGACTTGACAACCCCGGAAAGGCAGGACGTCTGCAGATGGGGCTGGAGAGCCACAACCCCCAGGGGGCACTGTGGGGAGCCAACTCTGAGACCAGCTTGTATTAAGGTTGCCTGTGCAACTTGACTTTTGCCCGCTCTTGCGTGTGCATTGTGATGCCGTCTTTGATTACAAGATCCCATCCTTTTTTTGAATGTGATTGTAAGAGGGGGGTACCCCCAGCCTCTATGCTCCTGAGTACAAAGGCTGGGCCTCTTATATGCCAAACCAACAGTCCTTTTCCCCCCACACCCCTACTTTGCCAGTTGAGGTTTTTGGGGTTACCAATTGCTGCCACCAATCGAGTATACTTCCAAAACCTTGGAGGGGCCCCCGATCTTCCCCACCCCAACTTTGTCCCCCCTCCCTGGGGTTTAAAGTCAGATACCTGAAGGCTGCTTTCCTTCACTCTCTGTCTCTCTGTACCTGAGAGACAGACACCTGGAGACTGCTCCCCTTCCTTAACCCTGTCTCTCTTTACCTGAGAGACAGACACCTGGAGACTGCTTCCCTTCGCCCTCCCCGGCTGAAGGCAGACTTCCCTGGACCCTGACTCTGTCTTCCTCCCTGGATGCTAAAGTCAGATACTTGGGGGTCATGCACCTCCCCCTACCTCTTCTCAGTGAAGAAAGAAAAACCTTAAGGAAAATAAACCAGATGATTTTATAACTAGAAAATTTAATAAAGAAAAAGGGTAAAGCAGAGATACAGACACTTTACATTTGGGGTTTCCCACTTTCTTCTGAAAAGGAAAGAACACCCCAAAAGGCATGGCTTAATAGAATCAAAATCACTTACATTAGCTAAGTAGAAGTATCAGAAAAAGGTAGAACCATCTTTATAGCCAAAGATGGTCTAGAACCCTTGCTAGCTACCTTGGCAAGCCTCCTGCCTCATGTGCAGCCAAGATGGAACTCTCCTGGCCCGTGCCTCCTCCCTGGAGACCAGCCAAGGTGGAACTGATTGTTTTGCTCCTTCCTTCTTCCTGGGCTGGAGGCTCCTCCCTCCCTCATGGCAGGGAAACTCCCATGTTACCTGTCTCAGACAACATAGCCCCCTCCCAGGCAAGGCACACTGTCTTAGATAACATAGCCCAACCCAGGCAAAGCACCCTCCACCCTTATGACGGTGATGCAGCCACAGAACAAAAGAGCCAAACATCTGATTGGGAAATGACCTAAAATAAATGAAATTATTCAATAGAACAAATTATTTTCTTTGCAGAAAAGAGAAACTATTCCCCTTATTTCCATGCAATAAGATCCTGTTAATGAAATCTCGTGGTAATAGGCTAGATAATGGCAGAATTTAGCCTAAAGGTGCTATTTTCTAACAGGTAATGTCAGTGAGATTATACATAATCAGGGCTGGTGATTAAATAATGAGACCTAATTTTGCATTATTTATGCTATTTCCTCTAACATGTTATAGGTAGCAGCAGCCATTCAGTTTGCCCTTACAGGTCTTATATCATATTAAGTATATAATCCCAATGGAGAAATCTTTCCATGTAAAGGTACCTTGATGTTTAAGGCAGTGTATGGAGTACAGACACTGCACCGGTATAAATAGCAGTGAGGCACTGCTTAAGCGAGTGGAGCAAAGTAGATTGTGCTACACACCCGAAAGAGGGGCCATCTGAGGAATAACCTGAAAAGATGGCCAAGGTCTTCAGGTTGCATTGCTCATTTATAAGAGCAATAAGTGGGAAATAAACTTGAGCAAATCCATCTTTCTAGGATCACAGCTCCTATTGCAAATTTAAAGTGTGGCAGAACTGCTTATACCTTTTCCATAAAGCCAGTTACTGAACATGCACTAAATGGCCCAGACCATGCCATATTACAGTTATTCATTTAAAAAAACCCAAATGAATATATCAATTTGGCCACAAACTGATAAATGCCTGAGTGGCTTTTACATAATGTACATCGCTGGCTTCCTTTACGGTGGACTTAAGCCAGTGTGCTGGGTAACAACCCTCAATATTTTGATTTTGGATTGAAGTACTGTTGAATTTAAGGTCCTGACTTTGAAATCCCATAAATCTAGATAAATAACTCATTTTTGCAGATCATGTTGTTATCTTCTCGCTGCCCGACAGCCATATTTTAAAGGCTGTCCATAAAGTGACACAGCCAATTAGCTTACATTGTGTCTTGTTGCTCCAAAATCAGAAGTCTGCTGTAGTATGGACAACTGCATTTCAGCAATGTGATGCTATTTCGCCAATAAGTCCTACCCGTCCTCCCGCGCACTGCCACTGGAATAAAGCGCCATCAAAATACTACGCAGCCAGGTACTGTTTCCATTTGTCCTTCACAAGCTCTTGTACTAAGTGATTACAATTGTAAAGGATGCATTTCAGAGCCAGAGGACTGAATGTAATGTAATTAGTAGATTAATTTGCCCAGCCTTCACCTCTCTGTGCCAGAGAGTTTTCCTCTAATGAAGGGTATCAAACAAGCATTTCATTGTGATTTAATAGAACAGTTATTTATTCCATAGAGCCATCGACAAATTGTTAAAAGAGCACTTCTCGGGGATTCATGGTGGACAGAGACGGCAACTCACTGGGTTAGCATACAAGACTTTCGCCATTAGTCTCCTGGGTTCCAGCATGATTGAGATTATATGGAGGTGATATTAGATTCAGTCTAATCCAGAATAGGTATTTATTGCACTCTGGTGCAATGTTGCTCTTTGTCTTCCTTAAGTAGTTGGGCTACATATAAGGGGGCCTGCTTACTACAGCGCCAGTTAAGGGAGTTACTCCTCAAGTTATCTCGAATGGTAGAGACTTATGCTTGCAGCACTGAAGGTCCCCAAGTTCAAACACAGCTGAAAACTCAAGCAAGGGATTGTTATGTTTACATCACCACCCAGCTAGTCGTCTCTGAGTAGTGAAAAGCCATGGCTGGAAAAATAGAAGCATTGCATAGAATAACCTATAGAGCCTTCCATCTGAGGATCTCAATGCACTTTGCCAACATTAATGAATTAAACCTCAAAACAGCACATGAAGGTAGGGGAGTTTGTATCCCTCTTTTACTGATGGGGAAACTGAGGCACAGAGCAAACGTCACAGAAGTGACCTGCCCGAGGTCGCACAGGAAGTTAGAGATACAACCCAGATCTCCAAATTTTCAGTCCTGTGCTTTAACCATCCCTTCCTCCTAGGTCATGATGAAGGAGCATTGGCAGAGATGAACGTAGGGACATCATGATTCAACAAGCATGGAGATAAAGTACAGGAGCAGAACTGAATGATGGCCCAGGACTGGGATAGCAGGACGTGTTGAATGTGAGACTTCGTTGAGTTGTCTGGAGTTGAGTTGAGTTGTCTGGAAGAAGCTTGTAGAACACCTATCCCAACTCACCTGGCACTAGACAGCACAGCATTCTGCTTTTCTTGAACCCAGCCGACAAAAAGAAATTAAAGAGAAAAAAAAAGTGTACTTTCTAATGCAATCAGAACTCCATTGCCCATTTATTTTGTCCACTAAAGGAGCTAATAACATGGTGACTGGTGGAGAAGTAATCTCTTGGGCACCATAACTGAAAGGAAGAGAGGATTTCTCAAAACGAAATACAGAAAGGTATTTTTAAATGGAGACAGAGTACAGTACCTCGGGCAATACCCTCCTCTCTGGGTAGCTTTTCAGTCTATCTCCGGCCCATGAAACCCCTCCTTTTTTTGGCCAGGAGATTTTCTGAGAGATGATACTGGTCGCTCTGTGCTGTGACATCACATAACAAACTCTGCCTGGCGTCATCCTCTCCCATCAGCATTGTCCTGGGAACGATGGGATCCTGAGATATTGAAAATGACTGAAAGTTAAAGGCACAGTAAACCAATTCCGCATCAGCAATTCTCCATGAGCCTTGTCCAACCATCTCGCGTGGTGATCCATTTGGTAGAGGCAAACGCTGTCCTGCTTCCTGAATCACTTTAATTGTGCTCATCGCGTGGGTAGCCTAGGGGAATACATGTCTGGCAAGTCCCCATTTGTCTTTTCCTTCGGTGCACACAGCACATGTGACTGTTGTCAATGCCTCTTGCACAGCAGTTGCCTGAAGGGCTGTAGAGATTTCAAACGTCTTCATAAAGAAGAAACGATGGTGCTGCAAAACTGGACCTTCCTAGGGAAATAATGGGAGATTAACTAAGGGAAGCATTTGTCTAGCTCTGCTGCTGGGAAGGAATTGATGTTTTTAACGATTTTTTGGACCCATTGTGCAAGGACAGGGTTGTCAGGTCTCCTCCCTGAAGCAGAGTCAGAGCGGGAAAGGAAGCGCAGAATGGTGACGAAAGCTCTCTAGGCAGGGAGATCTTGATCCACCAGTGACGAGACTGGGAGACCCAGAGGAGAAAACTTCCCTCTGGGTAAAAGGGCAGGTCCCACTGTGCAATACAGGCTATTTGCTGGGATATTAGAACCTAGACTTTCCACAGACTGTGGGGCGCAGGTCCTCATGCCCGGGCCGCTAATTCACAGGGCCCAAGGCCAGGATTGCATTTCATGCCTAGGAAAGGCACAACGGAGAAAGGTTCCCCAGACTGGCGTGCTACTAAATGGAGTCTGCCTCCTCCAGGACACACACCTCTGTACTGGAGAGTTAAAGTGCTCTCCATTTACTTGGGTTTTGAAAAATGGCGTTTTAAATAATGCATGCAGAGTGCTTCTTGGAGAATGGAGGGGTTTTATTGCTTTGTTCTTTCGAATGGAGAAATGTGAGTACAAGCAAAGGGCCAGATAGGTTTTTAGATTGTATTTGATCCTTTCATTACTATATTGTTGTTTCATAAAACTCTCTGGCTTCATCCTAAACTGTGCTTTCAAAGGTTAGACTCTGACACCAAGTAATATGCATATTACATTCCCGTGTGTCTTTTGCATTTAAAAATCGACCATTTCTGCCTGAGAATGTGGGATTTAGACATGCTGATACTTTGACATTTAAATGTGAACAGTGAAAGATACACACTGCTTTGCCATACAGTAAATAGGGTGATAATAGGGAAAGTTAAAGTTCAAATATTCATTTTCCTGCTTCTCTCTGCTATGCCAGTGTCTTCAACATAGAGTGTTTCTATGAATTAACTCGAGAAATGGGGACCTATCATATCAGGTCCATCCAACCTAATCACCTATTGTCTATCTCTCAGTGTGTCTATTGATTGTAAGACATAATCTATTCAAAGAACTGTACAAATATTAACTACTTAACCCTTTAAATTCCCCTAAAATAGGCAAAAGGATATTATTATCCTGATGGATAGTAATGGAAAAACGGAAACAATAAATTAAGGGCTCGACTTTCAACTACAGGAGAGGTGACGGTCGGGGAGTGGGTGTCCTCGGTGGACCACAGAGGGGGAATACAGGTGCAGGTGCCCTGAACGGTGACAACCATATACACGTGTGTGTAATGAGAGCTCCGTAGTATCTTGTGTTTCTCTTTAAAGCCCTAGGGTGTGTGGGCAGGTTAAATAATGCAAGAGCAGTGTAATTTATGTAGTGCAGTTTTTCTGGAAACATTAGGAAAAATATTAGGGAATTGATTTTATGTATTTATTGGAGAGGGTAAAAACAAATCTAACGGTTTAATAAGATCTGTGACAACGTACCACATGAAAGCGATTTTTAGTGACTGTCATTACACAAACTCAATTAGTGGAGTAACCAGCGAGGTCCCTGCAGTGGGAAGAAGGGCAAAATGAAATGTTGCCAAGATGGGACAAGCCGAGAGAGAGAAATACATTACAAATCCACACAAAGACACTGATTACACACACATAAAACAAAAGCACTTGATGAATAATGGAACTTGTAGATTGCAATATTAATGGCGTCTCATCTTTGTTTTCCCCTCTCTGAGCAGGCTAATAAAACTTAGCCTCTCAATCTATTGTTTTCAAACCACTTAATTTTACGTGAGGCAAAAAATCCTGTTTTGGGTTTGTTGGGTGGGTTGGTTTGTTTTTGCTGTTTTGTCCCAGGACAAGGTTTTCTTGTTTGAGTCCATCCGTCTATCAATGGTCAAGGCAATTCCTAGGGGTATTAGCTACTGTCCATGTGTACGTTAAAACAGACTCCTCAGTAGACACATAAAAGCGAAACATTCATTCCTCAACATCAGCTTCAGCACTCACAGTGATGAGTGATATAGAAAAATCATGGCTAGATTTAACCAAACTATATTGCCAGCCATTTCTATAGCACTTCAGGGGTGGGAGACTGGGCTGTAGCACAGAACTCTCAACCAGAAGCAGAGGAAGGGAAGGTGGCTTTAACTCACCGTTGCCTCTTCATAGTCTTGGACTTCTCTGGGGACTGAAGAGTTGCCCAGCATAATATACATAGCCATGGGGAGGGGGGGCTGTCTGAGTTATGGAAGACTCCCAAGGCTGCAGTATCCCTGGGAATCTCCACACTGCTGCATGTTGCTGCCACACCCGTCCTGGCCCCAGGCCGGGGCATCTTCAGAAGGCAGCCCGATGCCTGTCTCCTACAGTGCCTGCACCTAGGGTATCCTCCCCCCGCATCCAGAACCAGGCCTTTTAGGGCCCCTTTACACTGCTCCGGTACTTTTACCCAGCACTGAGGGTCCAGAATGGGGGTGAGGATTCAATGAACCATTAGGGTTACCCCACAATAGGGGCAGTCTTTCTGATTTGCCAAGGGCACCCCATAGATGTAGGATCTGTGGTTCAAAACCCTCTGTCCCCCCAGCTAGTGGAGAGAAAACGCATCCACTGGACACAGATGTCTCCGGGGAAACTGCCTTGAAGAGGCAAGTGGAGCCCGAATTCCCTTAAGCAGCCCAGTTGCTGAGGATTATAGTCATTGGGAGCAACTCAGCTGTGCTGTTCATTTTCAAGGATAAACGCAATTAGCAAAACCCATTCACGCCTAAAAAGATAAAATGATTTACACTGACCATGCCGTTCCACAGGCAGGAGGCTTCATTAGGTTTTATAGCACGGGCTCAGGTACCATCCAGTATGGGAGTAGAGATCAGTTCAGATCTGTCCTTGTGTTGTTACTGCAGAAGGACAATGGTATAGCACAGTATTCTTTAGGGGCAGAGATTGTGATCTTCACTGTACATTATCTCCTGTCACAAAAAATGAGATGACCTGTCCATTCCTGGGAAAGGGTTTACACTGCAATGTACAGTATTTCCAGGAGAGGTTGGATGTAATGCTGTCCAGATGCAGAAAGCAGACACAGATGAATATTTTGCTTAAAAATGCCAAGCCAGATGCTCACTTATGTAATTTTTTTAAGTGGTGATGATATGCAAATCAGTTGTGCACATGCAAATTAGTTTCCTGGATAATTTGCGCACACTATCGTGCATGGAGCGGCACAAAATGTGGCAGCTATGTGCAAAGGACCTTCAGACTGCCATGGAACTGCACTTTGTGCCCACTCCCCAAGCTCTGTTTACACTGGCATTAAATCCTGAATTGGTTTTACGCTACCTAATGTATACTAGCACATTGTGGGTAGTACTGGCAACAACAAAACACGTTGATGTTAACAATGTGCAGAAATAACAATCCAATAGGATATTCCAAAATAAGGATTGCATCTTTAAAATGTCCTAAAATCCCCAGAGTCCATTGCTTATGACTCTTGAAGCTGACCTGGACACTGTATTGGGAAATGTACTGTTGGGCTATTACAATGGTAGAAAGATGGAGGAGATGATCAAATAGGTCGCTAGCAGCTGTGATTCTAGGATAAATGTTATCTAGGAAAGTGTAGTCATGATTGCAGAGTATTACTGTGGCTTCCACACTCAGAAAAGATCCGAATATTAACCAGGGGAGGAAGAGTTCTCCACAATGTTTCAGTTCAAGATGATGAGCTCCCATGAGTCTCTTGGGTGTTAAAGGGACCGCAGGTCTGGAAAGGCTGCCTGAAGACTTTGAGCCCACCACTACAGGTTAAAGGGAAAGCAGGCAGCTCCCAAAAAGATGCTAAACCAGGGATTTCCCGTGCTCTGCTGGCTTTTGAGAGGAAAGATATACCAGAACATTTGCTCAGAATTAGTTAACATGCAATGATCTTACGATCCCAGGCACTTGTTTCTAGACTCATGGCTTAGTGGCAAACCTGGCATCTGGTTGCTGGTACTGATTATTACACAATGAAGCCTCTTTCGAGAGGTGACAGGAAATTTATTTCCCAGCGGCTCATCAAATGGAGCATAATTCCTGACCGCATTCCAAATGGAAGCGCTAACTATGCTAAGTGCCTCGAAGGATGGTCTATTTGGATGGGGGTTGTGAATGATGAATTACTGTCGGCTGGAGGTAGATAGAAGCGGATTAAACCCTTGCATAGAGGAGCTCAACTGAGCTGCCAAGAAAGGGCAGTGCTGTGTCTATTAACCCATCTAGTTTGCTACATATGTGACATATAAACCCTCTGTACATTGAGCATCTGTATTATGCCTTTGCATTGCCAAATGCAATCCAACTGGATATGTTAATGAATTGCCCCTCCGTTTTCTGATCTAAACAAGTATCGTACTATTCCTTTCCTGGCTGCTCGAAAAACCTCTAGAAAATTAATGTTCTCTAGGGCACAGGACAGGCCCTTTCCATAATGGATCCAAAATTGGGAAATGTTCAGGAATATCTAATTGGAATGCTGAGCTCTCTGCTCCTTACCTGGTCACCCAAAGCAGGGGCCAGACATGGACCCAGTCCTTGTAATGAGGGAGTGCAAAAGATTACTCAGAACTAGAGCTGGAGAGCAATGCTACCAGGTCCAGTGAAGACAGGATGGGGCACAATAAGGACAGAAGTCCAAGCACGTGTTAGGACAGCTGCGCTCCAAAGGGAAAGAAGCAAACACGTAGCACAGCCAAAACATTTGTGCATGTGGTTACCCAATTTTTGTGCAAGCAGGGTACTTCAAGCCCGAATAGGCACTTTTAATACATAGCTGCCTTGCTAACTCACCTCACAATCTGGCACCATTTTTTAAATCAATTTTCCAAACTATTGAAGTTCAGTTGAAATGAATGTATACGTGGTGTGTGTGTGGGTGTGTGTGGGGGGGTGTGGGTGTGTGTGCGTACTCACATAATACATACATGGGTGGGTGGGTCTATGTGTTAATACATATATAATATGAATATATATATGTGCGTGTGTCTGTATATATGTGTGCATGTCTGTATATAATAAACTGCTCTTTCATATATAATGTTTATATGAATGTGTGTGTCTGCATGAGAAGATGTAGCAGGGCGGCGACTCACCCCTGCAGCACCTCCTGCTGGTTCATCCGGGAATTAGCTCACCAGCATCCAGAGCGCCCTCTGCAGGCCGATGTCCCACTTGCTGCTCTGGCCCCTTGTCCCTCCCAGACCCCGGTGCCCTCTTCCCTTGGGTGCTGCACCTCTGCAGTACCCCCTCAGATCTTAGGGTCTCCCATCCCAGGGAACCCCCACCTTCTATGCCCAACTCGCCTCAGTCTAGGCAACTGCCAGTCACCACTTGCCCCCGTTCTCTGAGGCAGACTGCAGTATAATTGCCACGCATCACGGGCAAGGAGGGTTTGGCCTGCTGCCTCTGTCTCTATAGCTATGGGCTGCCCCCTGCAACCCCAGTACCCCTTTGTTGGGCCTTCTCCTAGGCCCTGCAGCCTGGGGGTTTCCAGTCCAGAGCTTCCTCAGCTCCTCCTGCCTAACCCCAGCCCTGCACCACTCTAGGTACCTACTCAAGTTCCCAGCAGCCAGGCCTGTCTTCCTCTATAGCTAGAGGAGACTCTCTTCTCAGGCCCCTGCCTCTCAGCCTTTTTATAAAGGCCGGCTAGTGTGTTTGGGGCATGGCCACCCAGCTGAGCTTACTCTCCCAATCAGGCTGGGAGCTTGCTTGCTTCCAGCCACAACCCCTTCCTGGGCTGTTCTAAACCCTTTTCCACTGGAGTGGGGGCAGTCACCCCACTACAGAAGAGTTATATATTTCCTTGTCACCCTTAAGATTTGAAAGCATTATTTTTATAGAGCTTGATCCAACTTTCCTGAGCATCCATACAAGTGCTTCCATAGACTTCAGTGGCAGTTGGACTGTGTGATAGATACCCAAGAAATAATCACGAGATGCTTCATTTTGTGTTTGGCTGGATGGCAAAGTGCACACAGAGTTCTATTAAGACTGTCACATTTTTGGCTTCAGCCATGCCAAAAATTCCAGGTGACATTCATTTGTGGCTGGGTTTTTGGATGGGAAACATATTCCATTTCAGAAGGAGGCAAAACCAAACAGGAAATACAGTACGCTGAAAATAGCTGATATTTTTTTAACAGCCGCGTGAGCAGCAATAAAGTCACAGACAACTATCCAGCACAAAGTTAATATAAGATGTTAAAATAATTTGATTTATAGTTAGCCCCTTTAAAACTGTTTAGATTGAGCTAGTTGGCCTAGACATCACTAGAGGGGCGCAGACTCCCACACTGAGGGGGACATGGCTTACATTCCATAAGGGAATGGAATATTTTCCGGAGGGGAGGGTACTGTCTTGGGATTCATCTCATAGGTATTCTTCCTGGCTCTGCCACACTACTGCTGGAATCACTCTACTTCTCCCTGCTTTTGTTTGCTCTTCATGGTCTTGTCTATTTAGACTGGAAGTTATTCAGGGGTAGGGGTGGTCTCTGACCATGAGTGTGGACCACTCGGTCGGGTCCCTGGGACACTGCTGCATTACTAATAAGCGTGAAATTGAAAGTTGCTTTGGCAACTAAAGACAGGAAGCTGTGTAGATATGGCCCTTTATGAGATCTGGGGTGGGCAATGCTCGCTCTGCTTATATATTTCTTTCAGTAAGGGAGCAATCAGCACAGTTAAATACCTCTATGTCCTTGAGTGGATAATGGTAGGAGATGCTCACCTTCCCTCTCACTCCCGGCGTACCAGCTTAGTCAAGCTACTCTGAAGAAGAGAATCTCCATGCCCTTGAAAGATTCGCTTTGAAAACTTCTGGCTGTTCCAGCACCGTGGCGTTATGTTGTGCCTATGGACACAATGATAACAATATGTATTATTTCCCACTGGGCGGGCTGGAAACGTACTTTCTTGATTTGTATATTTCACCCTCATTTGTGCTGCCTCCCAGACTTGCACCTTTTCACTAGATACAGTAGTCGCTGCTATCATTTCAACCAAGACATGCTTTCTTAAAACAACCGGATCCAGATAGTCATCTGCTGTAAATCAAACAATGGAGACTCACCCAAGATCTGGCTCTCTTAGGACTGTATGTAATGGCTTGAGAATGACACATGGATAACCCCTTCCACCAAAGTGTTTACAGGCGTTCTGTGGCATTTCATAAATTGTGGGTCAAAGTGCTATAGACTCTCACAATGAAAGGTGCATTAAAATGTCACATGTACTGACAGTTACTACACCATAGCATCTGAAAATACCACCTTGATTTCACAGTCTAAATATATCCTTGTGAGGCATCTACATTGGCACGTAGACTTTGCAGTAATAGTTGCATGATAAATGTAACAGATTAAATTAGATGAGAGGCAGATTAAATTAGACTGATGAATGATAGATAGATGTCAGAAGGCAGACAACTGTTAATTTTTCTAATAGCTGCCATTGTCACAATCAATTGCTATTAATATCATTCTGAACCTATGGGTGTAGCAGTCAGTAGGAAGTAAATGTGTAACAGTTGGTTGCTGTCCCTTTAAACGCATCTAACATTCTTCTTTGTTCTCTGTTTTGAATATATGCACAGTTTTAAGAAATAAAGAATGGGGGCATAATTATGTGACTTGGCTCCAATAATGAGAGTAAATTCTGAAGCAGCAAGAACTAGCCATGAAAACATGCCAAGGAGAACCATTAGCTGTACCCACTTCAGCTGTCTTGGGACATTATTAATTACAGAGATTGAGAAACCCGATTGTCTCCAAGTCTTTGGCCTCCCCTCGAACACATCCTTGCCTTGTGCCTAAGATACTGGGCTGGGGTTCAGGAGATGCTGGTTGAATTCCTGGCTCTGACACATGTTCTCTGACATTGCACAAGTCACTTAATGTCACCGATCTACAGGAGCGGAGCTATGCCCCATCTTTTAAACTGTTTCTTAGAGGAACCTCTTTGGTGGGCCAGACTCCCACAGGGTCTCATTCTCCCTTGAGGGGAGGTCACGCAGCCTCATGACCTCCACAACCTCCTAGAACACAGCATTAGAAGCCCTTAAGTTAGAGAAATAAAGTTTGAAACTTTGTTCATTCGGGTCAAGCCAGAGCAAACCACCAGCCAAGATGTGGTGAATTCCATCTCAGGCTCTCTCTCTCTCTCTCTCTCTCTCTCTCTGATTCCTTAATCACTCAGTCCCTGGGGAGAGCAGTCAACTTCCCCCAAAAGCCCCCACTTTATCCACTGCTGGTCATGCTGGGATGATTTAGTTGGGGATTGGTCCTGCTTTGAGCAGGGGGGTGGACTAGATGATCTCCTGAGGTCCCTTCCAACCTTGATATTCTATGATTCTATGTCTCATTCTTTTGTTCTCGAGTTAGTCTCTGCTCAGATTCCCTGCTGAGAAGTGAGGAGAAAACTTCCTTCCTCTGGGTCATTGTTTCAAAGGTTTCAATGTGCTGGTCATTGGGCTTTTTTTTCCTTTCCATTGTCTCTTTCTGCTTCTACACTGACAGGGGGTTGCTTTCAGCAGGTTCCAGCCAGTTTTCTACCAACGCTATTCATTGCAGCCCAGACAGTAAGGAGACACCCACACCTTATGTCCTGCACTGCCTCCAAGAGCAGATGTAACCCACACGCCTTCTGGGTGTGGTGTTCTGCCCCATTGAGTGGCACTGACACCATTTAAAGAGAGAAATGAGTTTGCTCTACTACAGCCTTTGCTAATACACAGTCTGTCCTACAACCCCACCCTACATCTCTATGATTCTGTCTTCAGCTGCATGGAGAATAATGGAAGTAATCCACTTAGAACTGGACTGAGACCACCAAACTCATTTCACAGAAGGCACCAAAAAATTAGCAGTGATAAGGTTTAACCAAGTCTTTTATAAGGCAAGCTATGCTTTTCCAATTGTTGTATAGACATTCATTTTCATTTGAGGTGAATTACTAATATTTTAGTAATACGTTAGTAATATTTAGGGGTCACCAATGTTGTCAGTAGCTACCAGTGTGGTGCTCTGCTCTTGTTCGATAACAGTCGGCTGCGTGCGTGTTCCCCCGGTGTGCTGTCCCAGCTCTGCGCAGATCACTAACACAGCAGATCCCAAGAGAACCCCCAAAGACCACAGGGGTAAGGTATGAAGGCACCCGGCCAGGTTTATTGTCAAACGAAGCACAGTGATAGTTTCCCATAGACTCTACAGGACAGACTACGAATATGTGCCCCCTGACAATGGACACAGCTCAATCAGTGGCGGGACGTTCCACTGCCCCCTAGGCTGGACGAAGATGTGAAATCTGGGACCTATTCTTATACACAGATGCAGAACAGATCACTCATCCCTCCTGACACAGTGAGGTGCAGCCCCTCTAGGCATTTGGGTGCTGCCTCTCCCCAGTACGTGTTGGTTCAAACAAGCTAGTCTATCCATCATGTTGTCCTTTGACCCTGTCTTTAGGATGCACCTGCCTGTTCCTTGTTATCTCTGTGGAGTGTTCTCGTACTGGGATGTCCTGGCGCATCTTGGCACACGTTCCTCTTATTAGTACTTATGCATTAATACGTGCGTTCTAACAGCGCTTTTCTTGCCAATTTCTGCGAGCAGGGCCTGCCTCTGGCTCACAGCCCAGCTTTGCTTCGCAATACCTTGGCTTACTTTGGTTCAGGCTGCAGGCTTCAAACTGGGCCTCTGATACAAGAGTTTATGTTTCAGGGACTCATCTGACTACATCCAACTTGCTGGACAGATTTTCAGAGGACAGATGCGCAGCGTCTTCTGAAAATCAGGTCCCTTTCCGGTGTCTCAGCTGAGCACCCAAAATCACGAGCCCCTCTTGGAAACCTAGGACTGTGATTATAAACATGCATCCAGGTCCCACTGACATCAGGAGCAGGCTCATGAATCTACCCAAAAGTCAAATGCAGATCTTTGCTGCCGCATCCCCATCTGTTCCCTGTTCTGAAGTGAAACTGCTTTGTGAAGTGAAAAGACCAGAACTCACCAAAGCTTGTGATCTTAGAGGATCTGGAAATGTATTAGCCCAGGTGAAGGGTTAGTACATTCCGGGCCTTAATGACAACCAGCTCCCATCCCAAGGCATATTGTTTTAGGCAAAAGAGTCAGGAAGCCTGGTGATTAATATCTTCCTTCCCTTTGGAGGCTGATGAAAATCTGTAGTGCTCCGACAAAATGTGTCAAAAAGCGACCTGCCGAGTCTGACAAAGAAGGATCCCGGCGGTAAATGATTCTGAAGAAAAATGGCTGTGGAAAATGTACAGAGTTGGCAAAATGTCACCATCAATAAATTTTAAGGGTCTTCCGTCTAACCAAGAGAAGAAAACATTTCCATGCTGTAGAAGCAGAAGGTTAGTAACAGACTCAAGCTGCTGCTTAAAGGTGATGGAATGTGGGAACTCGTTATGAATCACATTCTCAGATATTTTCCCTCTCATCTTCAAGCATAAGAGGCCATAGGCCTTTGCCAATGTCTCTCCATTGTACTCTCATTCCGTTGCTTCTCCTCCATTTGGGAGGAGTTAAAGGCCATGCCCATCAATGGGCTAGTCTGTTGCCAAGACCAGTTGGCTTGGCAGATATAGATCATCACTGCATCAGTAATGTGCGGGAGAGGAGGACACATATTTATTAGGCATACCATTACATCTGCTAGAAAGGATTCCCCAGCACAGAGCAGAAAGACAAGACCTTCCTGCCTTGAGTATAGAAAAGATTTCATTCTCACTTTCTAAATATTTACCAGGGGAATAGAGGATTTGCCATTTCATTTCCAGCATTATTAAAGTAGAGGAACCTTTCACAGGTGTCACGGCGCGATGAATCATCCCTGAAGCACCTGCTGCTGGCCGTCTGGGAATTAGCTCTTTCCATCTTGGAGCGCCCTCTGCAGGCTGGTGCCTAAACTGTCACTGGCCCCCGTGTCCCTCCCGGAACCCGGTGCCCTTTTACCTGGGGTGCAGCCCCCGGCAATAACCTCACACTCTGCCTCTAGGTCTTCCCTCCCCGGGGAACCCCCAACCCTCTAATCCCCACCTCACCTCAGTCTATGGGTACTGCCCGTCATCATCAAGCCTCCGCTCCCTGGGGCAAACTGCATTGTAAGAGCCAGTCATCATAGGCAAGGGGGAGGGTTGGACCTGCTGCCTTTCCCTGCAGCCCAGTACCCATGTAAGCCTTTGCTTCAGGCCTCCAGCCTGGGGTGTTGCTAGGCTGGAGCTCCCCAGCTCCCTGGCATATTCCCCTCAGCAATATTCCACCTCAGGTACCCTGAAAACTGACCATTTCTTCCTACCCTTTGTTTCCTATCTTTTAAGTATAAAGGGTTAATAAATGCTTAACAGATATAGATTTAAAAATGAAGTAACTTGACATTTTAGCCTGAGGATTGTTATTAGCACGTAGCAAACATCTATAAGCTAGCTAAAAATCAGTACTGTACAGTGAAAGAGCCAGAATTTACAGATTGCTATAACATCATCTATCAGGCATTTTTCGACATTTACTCACATTAGCATCACATAATCTATAGCAGTTGATTAACCATTTATTAAAACACCCATTTATCAATTCTAAACAAACACTTCATAACTGTATTTGCAAACACTGTCACCACATAATCTACAACAATTTACGGTTGATTGTCCATGTATTATAACGTCTGTTAATCTTTTGTTAACCCTTTATAAACTCTCAATAAATACCATCCTTAATATAAAGCAACCCTTAAAGTGTGATGAAAATGAATTATTTAAACAAGACCATAAAGCTACAAATTGTAAGAATAAGTAACTATCCATTACAGCTGAAAGAAAGATGAAAACAGTGACCAGAGAGTTTGGCCACTGGGCAGGCATATGCTTTGCTGGGTACTGGATCAGAGTTTATGTGGGGGTTGTTTGTTTGTTTATTTTTAATGGTTAGGTGATATTGAGACTCTCATCCAGAGGTCACTGGTTCAAATCCAGCCTAGGTTATCTATCATAAAATACTACTATCTGAAAGTTGCTTGATAGCCTTTAGTAGGTGGTATGCATTTAGTTACTAGAGGAAAGATGTCCTCTCATTAAATCAGCATGGAAAACAACACTCTTGCTGATAACATCACCAAACTATGTGGGACAACGGAGAGTGACATACCTTCCTTTTCCCTCCAAAACACGGGAAAAGCCTAAGGGAGGCACTGTGGTCCAGTGGTTATATTACTGGACTGGAACTCAGGAGACGCGGGTTTTATTCCTGTCAGAAACTAGGATGGAGATGGTCAAGCCTAGTGGGTGGACCTGAAAAACCAGGCCCAGTGGTTGGAGCTAGAATCAGAAGTCCAAGACGGGGTTGGAGCAGGATTAGGAACCAGGTGGGAGCAAGACCAAGGCTGGAGCAGGCTAAAGCCTGTGAAGTCTGTTTCCACGATCAGGAAGGAGAGAGTTCCATGCCCCAGAGCGGTGTCGAGCAGACTGAGCTGCTGTTCCTCCTGTGAGGACTATATACTTGGTTGGGGAGTCACACAGCCAGTTCCTGGCTTGTGGATTGGCTGGAACTGAACACAAGAGTGACTCTTCACTTTATGCTTCCCACCTCTGCTGTTGGCCTGCTGGGTGACGTCAAGCAAGTTATTTCCCTGCTCTTTGCCTCAGTTTCCCCATCTTTAAAATGGGGATACTGCTACTGACCGGCTGTGTAAAGAGCTGTCAGATCTGCTGATGAAAAGTGCTATATAAAAGCTAGGTATTATTATGATTGATCCATGATATACCTGAGCTGGGGATAAACTGAGAATCTCATTTTCCAGAGCTGTCAATCGAGCGAGTCCTAAATTAATTTTTTTAAATGATATAGATGAAAAAGGGAATTGGTTATAACTTATACCTGACCTGCCTTATTATTTTTAAGTTCTTGATATCTCAGTAGACAATACGAGAGACACCTTAGAGAGAACAAGTGGATACCCAATAATCCTTAAACATGCTAGTTGACTACTGCTATTTTATTAGAGGGTTTTTTGGTTTGTTTTTATTAAGAGGATTTATATTAAAAATAAGATGTAAGATACAGTTCTATTGTGATATTCCATGACACATTTAAATTCAGGAGTACACAGAGGTCTTCCAGGAAGCATATCAACACATCTAGATGTTGGCCTAGTTTTTTTACAACAGGCTACATAAAAAGCACTAGTTAAACACTATTAAAGTCAGTACAAACTAAAATTTCATACAGACAATGACTTGTCTATAGAGCTGTATAAACCAGGGGTTCTCTGGAATGGTTGAGAACTGCTGCTCTAGCTCATGCTGTAGCAGCTCACGTGTTAGCTCTGGGGGTCACTAGGTCAGTTCAGTGTGTGACCCAAGATAGCAGCCATCGCTTATGCCCCACTTGAACCCTAGAGAGTATCAAACTTGAATTTGCATTCCCCAAGGTAATGGGTGTCCCTAGTAGCGTCTGCTAATTCCTCAAGTTCGAAGGGCTTAGGTAGGACTTCAGCAGCACAGAGACCTTATGTGGTGCCTTCGGCATAGGAGTGAATTTCAGCTCCCCGTGCAGAGAACAACCCTGAAGTCCTCTTCCCTGTTGAAGAGCCATGAAACGCTCAATCTAAAGGGTGAAGGGGCTGTGCACCATATCTCTGCAATGGGATGAACTTCACCCTTACAACTTTGCCCTCCCTGTGTAGAGACACAATCCAGGTAAGTAGAACCGGGGCGGTTCTCACACACAATGAATTATGGTGCATTAAATGTATCCAGTTACATACTCATCTTATCGCTGTGTCCTTGTCTCTTTAAAATTTTTATTTTTAGTTATTTTTGTAAAGGAAAACACTGTGTTTCCTGGAGAGAAACTAATTAGGAGGAGTTTCTTAGCTCATGTTAAATTTCAAGCACACAAGCCCTCTAACCCCAGCTATCACTGTTCTTGAAGAGGATGGAAGACGCTGAAAAGCAGAGATTCCCATGTTCGTTCACACTCTGAAATGTGTGAAACGAAACCTATCCTAATTAGGTTTAGTTAGTCTCTTGCAATAACCTAGCATTTGCCAGGGGCTAATTTAAATAAGCTACAGCTTGTTTTTCCTTCCCGATTGAATGAACAACCCTTTTAACAGCTACAACATAGGGGTACGTATTCGTAACCTCCGATATGAACCAAAAAATAACAATAACAACATAAACCCCAGTTCATTTTTCCTCTCCACAGCAAATATAAATTAATACCAGCCAGTAAGCTACGCTACAACCTGGCATTCCTCAGATTGGTCGTTTTTTGTGAGTAATAGATTTGCCAATATTTTGTAGAGCTGAGGCATCTGTGCACTGCCTCGATCGCTAACTCACCTGCGGTTGAGAGTTTCACCTGTTTAAAAAAAATAAGTTGACGGCATTGTATTGTCCCCCTTAATTAGGATAACAATTAAATGCATTGCAGACAGGCAGGTGAAGCCCATGAATCTTTCACTCTTACCATCTTTTCAGCAATGGTACTCCGTTCAATGGAGTTACTCTTTGTTTCCACCAGTCTCAGCATCAGGCCTTCTGGGTTGTTTTTTTTTTTGACCCATGATGGTTATAGGACATGCAATGAGACTTCAGTCGCTTGGGGCTAGATTGTGACTTGACACACTTTACTGCCTTGAACAGGGCCTGGGGGGTGCGCTGCACCAACTCAGGAGTAGCTCCTGATGGATGCCCTGGGACATGAAGACATCTCTCCAAGTTGCAATTCCTCTCCTGCTTCCTCCTTGCTCCCGGGGAGTACTCATTTATTGCTGGCCTAGACTACCCCTTCCATCCTGGGTCCACTCCAGAGGCCAGCAAGGGGGGGGGGCAGCTGGAGTTAAGCCCCACCCATTCCCTGTTCCTGCCCACCCATTCCTGGCCCACCTGCCCCAGGAAAGGCATTAGCCGATGAGTAGCCCTGCCTACTTCTATGCCCCTGGATCAAAGGGTTGGTCACAAATAGAGGTGTAAGGGGACGGGGGGAGTCCTTAATCTCTTGTGCAAGTCCATAGTCTAAATCAGGATCCAGCCCTTAATCTGTAAGCACCTTTTAAAACTATTTTTTATCATTTGTAACACGATAGCACTTGGAGAGTCGGGACTCCCTTGTGCTGGGCACTGCACGCATGGATCTAACACAGAGGTGGTTCCTGCCCCCAAAGAGCTTATGATCTAAGTGTCTGAGATGAGACCGCAAACTGGCAGGGTTCAAGGCACAAGGTAACTGTGAGTTATGATCAGGGCATCAGGCAGCAGTTAAATCTTTTCTTTCTTTTGATTGTAAAGTTTCCCTTGGATACATGGGCCCAGACAGATTGACTCTGCTCCTCTGTACAAGTCAGCAAGTGTCATTGATGGGAATTACCTCAGAACACGCATACACACGGAATGCTGTAATTTGCTAGGGAGGGAAGTTTCCTTTTCAATTTGTGGGTCCATGGATGCCTTGGGGTCTGCAGACTATGTCTAAGGTTTCCAAAGGAGTCTGCACCTCCATTTGTCTGCACCTCCAATGCTTAAAAACCACTAGCCCCACAGTTTTAAAATCTAAATGTTTAGGTTTCTACGGTCAACTCCCTGCCCCCACCCCAATCCCTGGTGTATCATATGCCTCAATTTGCCCCCCTGGGTTACTGCTATCCCATGATGCCTGTTTCCTCAATGTCATTGTCTAGCACTCTGACATTACATAGGTAAATGCTGGGCCTAGCACAGAATGCCTGAGCGTGACCTTTCATCAGAAGGGTCTCTTTCAGGTTTTTATCTTTAAAATTATTCTGTAATCACTTTCCAAAAATAATTAATTCAGAAACAGTTAGGAGAGGTGGAGATTTAATAGGCAGGGATTACAATTTATATATAAAATAGTCAACGGTTTTTGTAGGTAAGAAGAGAGGAAGACCCATGAAGAGATCAAACGTAAATGACTGTCTGAGACTTGTCTTCTCTTTTTGTTTTATATAGTCCAATGTCTTATTTATTATTAACAAGATCTTACCTTTCTTTAGTGGCTTTCATCCTAAAGGCTCACAAACTGAGTTACAAACAATAGGCTTAATCCTAAATCAGGAAAAAATCCTATTGAATTCAATGGGAATATTGCCTGAGTAAGAAATTTAGAATTTTGCCTAGTGACTGGGCATGGATAGTGACGTCTCCATAGGCTAAAATATAGCCATTTCTAGGGTGGAAAGCAGCAATAGAGAGACAGCACAGCACAACACTGTACCATAATTTAATTGGATTTGATCAGCTCTGTCCAGGATACTTGGGAAAAATCTTTAGATTCCCTTTCCATCTATCAGAGGTTCTCAGCCCATAGAGTAAAATGTAACTTCATATGAAAGCTTCAGTCAAAAGGTTTATGGCATGCATAATCTTATCACATAATTACAGCAACATGTCACATAATCAGCAGATATTTTTTTCTTCAGAAACAAAAGAAAAGGGAAAACAAGCCTTAGAGTTAAATTCTGGCCTCATTGCTCTTGTATGGATTGGGAAAAGAGATTGTGATCAGTGCTAGGAAAAATTTGAGGTTTTTTTTTGGGGGGGGGGTTTGGCAAAAAATGTAAATTCAGCAACACACACATTTTGTCATTTCATGTCAGTTTTAATAAATTGTTGGTTTCAGGAGGGAAAAAAATCAAACAAAACCAAAAATACTTTTCTCAATGAAATATTAAAAATAAAATTGGGGGAGGAGGGAGTTTCCAAAACAACTTCTTGATGACAAATCTCTTAGCACTCTATTTGAAGAAATTATTCGACTGAGATGATTTTTCAATTTGCTGAAAACTTTTAAAATAAAATTTTAGTTCAATCCAATACAATTCTTTTCATAATTGCCAACGACCCAAAAAATCCATTATTTACCCTGCTCTAGTTATCATCAACATGGTTTACTAAGATTATTTCAATCATCACTTTGTCTGTAGACAGAATTTAAAATGTGCTCACTGATTATGTTGAACTCAGGCATGTGGAAACCTGGAGTTGACACAGTAAATCCAGGAAAAAAGTATTTTACTCCTTGGCCAGGTCTACAGATCGATCTTTCAGGGATCGATTTATTGCGTCTCGTCTAGACGTGATAAATCAATCCCCGAGCACTCTCCCGTCGACTCCAGAACTCCACCGCACCGAGAGGCACAGGCGGAGTTGATGGAGAAGCTACTCAGCGCCGTGAAGACACTGAGGTAAGTCGACCTGAATACATCGACTTCAGCTACGCTATTCATGTAGCTGAAGTTGCGTATGTTAGGTCAATCCCCCCACCACCACCCCACTGGAGTGTAGACCTGGCCTTTGTCTATACTATGGGCAAAGATATGGCTGGCATCATGCTAGCTAGACAAAGCCATCCACTCACACATAACTCAGGCTAGCTTCACAAATGGAGTATCAGGGGGCAGAAAAAAATCGCCTGATAAATGAGCAAAATCATACACTGATCCTTCATATGAACGATAATTTATGTAAATGCATATTAATGTATGCAGCTAAAGCTGACATTTCCCCCTGTTCTGTTTATCTCCAGAATTCCCTGACAGAATGATCAAATTATAACTATGAATAGTAAGAATGTTCCTTCTTTCAACCTCAAAGTGCAGATATTTGTTCTCTTATCTGTGTGGGCAATTTGATTACCAATTCCCACAGCCAATATACTGTATCAAGCTATTCCACTGCATTGTACCATACTTTACTGAACAAGATTACATGTGATTTTTACTTAATTTCAACCCCATTTCTAATTTTGGTGTGACAAAATTACCTGGCCGAACATGACTATGGATTTTATCTTCAGTGTTTGTACAAGACTCAACAGCTACTAGTTTATCCCTCTGCCTCAGTCTACAGCTCCCTGATTTCAGTGCCACACAAATCTTCAGGTAAACATTTGTTAATTGATGTTCTTTGCCTGTACAAGGATAGAATGAGGCTTCTTAGTCAAGCATTTCACAGCTAATTAAACGAGGGAACATACACAAGGGGATTTCATCTTTTTGTCTCCATACTATTCCACGTCCTTTGTCCTGTAATACTTATTCAAAGAGAAAGTATCAAGTCGTCTAAGGTTTAGAAATGGCTTTAAAAAAAGGGAGTTGCAAACCTGAATAGAGACAAAAATGTCACCATGACACTTAAAAAAACCAAATTCATTGAAACCTTTAAAGGCACTGAGCTGGGGCTCTGGAGATTTGAGTTAAATTCCTGGCTTTGTCCCAGACCCCTGTTTGAGCTTTAGGCGAGTCACGAAGGGTAAAATTTTCAAAAGCTTCTAAATGACCTAAGGCTTGTCTGAAAGGTATTTAGGTACCTACCTCCCGCTAAAGAGCTGGGCCCTCTGTGGCAAAGTCACTTTTGAAAATGAGACTTAAGTTCCTAAGCCTACATCTACACCGTTCCACAGTTCAGACTAGGGGTGTGTGAAGAGCCAAAATGTTGACCCCGCAGGCATCAACTAAAAGGTTCCTACTTCACATCAGCGAATAGCATCTCTGAAGTCGACGTATTTAGGTTGACTTACTGCAGCGTCTTCATGGTGCTGAGTCAACCGCTGCTGCTCCCCTGTCAACTCTGCCTGTGCCTCTTATGGCAGTAGAGCTCCGGCGTCGATGGGAGAGTGCTCGGGGATCAATTTATCGTGTCTGGACTAGACTAGATGCGATCAATCGATCCCCGATAGATCGATCTATCCCGATAGATTGATAGTATAGACCTGACCTCCTTGATGAAACTAGCGCACTCAGAAGTAAGCAGAGAACATAGGGGAAAGCATGAAGTAACGCTAATCTTCTGCAAACTCAGCACTGTCTAGGTGCTGTCTAGGCCATGAGTGAGGAGATCATGCAGATTCAGGTCCTCGGTCTTTCAGGTCTCATTATGTTTATGATTCTCTTAGTAACCTGGTAACCTGGCTTCTCGGCTCTTTTGGGCTCAGATCAAAGTGTAGTACCTGTATTGACCAAATCCTCAGTTATCACTCAGTTCCTTTCTCAGAAAAATCTCCTATTGAGTTCAGCTCTGAGGCCATTATTTTTGTCTTATCAGGGTGTCTTTAAATTCATGTTGCTTCCAGTCTCTCATGCTAGGCAAAATGTCTCCACTGGATTGGCCATTGCTCTAAAAGGGAGCAGGTAGATCATTTGCTGAAAACACTGCTTAGATTGACAACAGTAATGTGACCTTTATAGCTATGCTAAGCACTAAAAGATATTTCACAAATACTGTATATGAGCAAAGAGCCTTTTAAAGTCCCCAGCCAAGCCATTTGCAATTAGAACATGGTAATGTGTGCTAATTTGGTATGTCAGCCGAGCTCAGAGAAATATATACATTTTTTGGTCCATTAACAAAACCACAGTATTCCCATGACCAAGTTTTTTTAATCTCCACAGTGTTTTTTCTGTGATACAATACTTATAAAAGGTGTGCATATAATTCAGTTCTAAAGGAAACAATGAGAGTTGCAGATTCTTGTAATAAGTAGCGCTCATTTTGGGAGCCAACTATTTGATTGCTGTTGCAGGTAGACGTCAGAGAGCAATAAGACATACTTGGGTCTCAATGTTTCAAGTTGCAAGGGGTTCAAAATTGTCCTGCTCCAGGGCTGGTGTATATGGAAGCTATGCAAGAGCACGGATCAGATGAAAGGAGTTTGTACTAGGGGTAGAAATCCTAGTAAGTCTCAAGATCTTGGGTGTTTGCTCATTTACTTGCAAAAACATCTGGCAAAATAGATGCAGGGTAAGTGGAGAATGGGATGGAGGGGAGGTGTGGCCTAGTGGATAGAGCACTGGTCTGGGACTGGGGAGATCTAGGTTTATTTCCAGGCTCTGCCACTGGCTGCCTGCATGACCTTGGGCATGACACTCTGCCCCAGTTTCCTCATCTGTATCATTATGGGGATAATAAGCTGTGAAGCGCTTTGAGACCTATGGATTAGCTAGATCTACTTGGTCCTCCCTCAGGGCAGCCAGATACACTAGAAACAAGATGATCACCATATTTGGGGTTGGGAAGGAATTTTCCCTGGGTCAGATTGGCAGAGCCCCTGGGCGGGGGCCACCTTCCTCTGCAGCATGGGGGCATGTGTCACTTGCAGGTTTGAACTAGTGTAAATGGTGGCGTCTCTGTAACTTGATGTCTTTAAACCATGATATGAGGACTTCAGCCAGAGGTTAGGGGTTTATTACAGGAATGGGTGGGTGAGGTTCTGTGGCCTGGGATGTGCAGGAGGTCAGAGTAGATGATCATGCTTGGTCCTGCTTTGAGCAGGGGGTTGGACTAGATGAGCTCCTGAGGTCTCTTCCAACCCTCATATTCTATGAGTCTACGATCATAATGGTCCCTAAAATCCATAAGATAACCTCACAAGCTCCCTTCCAGCCCTACTCTCCTCTGATGATTATGATATATTATTATCCGACAAGACATAAGCACATTCCTCACTTCACCTCTCTCCCTGTGTCTGATCACTTATCAAACTGGGCTAATACTTATGATACTCATAATGATATATACTGGGATGTTGCTGGGAAAAGGGCAACAGGGGATGGATCACTTGATGGTTACCTGTTCTGTTCATTCCCTCTGCGGCACCTGGCACTGGCCACTCTCGGTAGAGAGGATACTGGGCTAGATGGATCCTGGATCTGACCCAGCAGGGCCGTTCTTATGTTGAGAAGATACATTAGTTAATATCTAATTGCCAGTGCGAAGCACTGCATAAGTTCTAAGTATTCCTAGTAAGCCTGCACATTAGTATTCCTCTTGCTAAAATGCTTTGCATCAGTCACTAATATACTATGGGCTTGGCCACACATCCATTTTATAGCGCTCTAACTTGCTGGATCATGGGGTGCGAAAAGTCACCCTCCCTCCCACCCCCCGAGCACAGCAAGTCTGAGCGCTTTAAAGCACTAATGTGGACCGGCTCTGAGCTCTGGGAGTCGCGCTCCCAGTGCTCGGAGCTAATCCTCTTGTAGAGGTGCATTACCAGGAGCGCTGAGAGAGCTCTCTCCCAGCGCTCACACATGACCACACTCACACTTCAAAGCGCTGCCGTGGGAGTCTCAAGCATAGTCACGCCCTATGTCTTTTGTCAGCCAGGAAAATATGTACAGGCCCTTTTAACAGACAAAATACCAGCGAAGTGGTGTGGAAGTTGCCAGTAAAGTAAGCATGAGATAGTCATGTGTCTTCAATCAGGACTGAAAATATCATCTTATTACATATGATTTATAGGCCTATCACCTGATGATCCAAGGGAAAAGTTTATGGAGAATAACTATTTTATAGCTCTGTTATACTTGTCTACGCAGCATGGCCCAGATGCCTGGAACTGACCATAGATTGACTCTGAAGTATTGTTTGCTGTAAGCAGCTCTACAGCTTCCAAAACAAACCCACAAGGAGAGAGAGCAAGGGAAGAGGTAACAGAAAACATGCTCATTAGCTTTTTTATGCTGAGAGTGGAGATTTCCTGGCCTGGTGTGACCAGAAAAAGAAGCAAAACACCAAGTTCAGCAGAAAAGACAAGGGGGAATGCTTCACACAGAACATCAATCCAGGTTAGTGTTGAGATGACTCATATCACTGAGACCTGAAGATGCAGGGAGAACGGTGACTCTGAAGGGCAAAGCGTAACCTAAATAGCCTCGAGTCGCATTTCTTTTAACACAGCATGGCCCCAGCTCCTGGACTTCACTTGAGGCTGACCTTGAAGTATACACTAAGGGAGACGATTCTGCAGCTTTGGAAACAAGCAGGCCAGGGCAGAAAGCAAAGCAGGATGGTGAAGAAACTGATACATTCACCTCCCCAAATGAAATATCTCCCCCCCCCCCCCCACTATGCTCAGTTACAAATAAGTTCTCACTTTTGAACAGTAAGAGATTTCAAGAGCAAAGTACACAGTGGGGAGAAAAGGCTGTCAGCTCCATTAAGATATTGTCAGGCTGGACTTGCTCAGTGAATTTATGGGAAGCAACGGAATAGAATGATTAAGGTCTTGTCTAGCGTACAAATGCTTTGCAGTGTAGCTATGTGAGCAGATGGAGCATATGCTGAGAGAGGGTGTTTTTCTGTCGGCATAGTAACACCATCTCCCCTAATGACATTAGCCATGTGGACTGAAGCACCCTGCTCTTGGCATACATAGCTGCATCTACACTAGAGGTTTTTCTGGCATTTGTTAGCCTTCGGAGTAGGTTTTTTTCACACCCTGACTGACAGCTTTGTAATGTGGACCTGGTCTTGTTAATCTTAGGCACCTGAATCTGAAGTGTGTGATGTGCCAGTTCCTCTTGCTGCCTCACCTCACAGGTATCCCAGGTACTTTACATTCCCAATCAACCTGACTCACTCTTGTGAATACAGTTGCTGTTACCTGTGGAAGCACCATTCTCAAGAACAGTATTGTAAAGCATCATTCCTTAGCTAGTCCTCATACGGGCATTGTGGGAAACCTGGTGATCCCTGAGGTTATGCCCTGGTTCTGATCTCAGTTGAACTAGTATACATCTGGAATTACACCAAATAGATCTGGAATCTGGCCATTAGACTGTCGTACAGAAAAGACTAAAAAATGGCAAGAATTGTCTGCTAAAAATTGGGGAAAGAAATGGGAAATTCACGTTAAAAATAATTGTGCAGAATTTTTTTAAGAAAACTGACAAGTTTGGGGTGTTTGATCCTTTTGCCCATTTTTATTCCGTGGAGAAAAAGAAATGCTTTCCCTTCTTTCCTGAAATCTGAAATATTCATAGAAAAACAAGCAAATTGCAGAAAAACGCCAGTTTTTCACTGAAAAAATGTTTCTGCAAACAAATTTAGAGCCATTCTAGCTCCTATATGAGTGTTTGTAAAAACTCCTTATCTGTGGCCATTAGTATAGCCACTACGCTGCTGTATGAACAAAAATAAGAAAATTGAAGTCAGTATAGTTAGCTTCCCATTTGTGATTCAGAAAAATTAATAGAAGAGTAGCCCTCTGCTGAACACTTTCCAATTTTTCCTGATCTTTCTAGTAGTGTGGGGCCCAAAACTGGACACAGTACTCCAGATGAAGCCTCTCCAGTGCTGAATAGGGGGGAATGATCATGTCCCTCGATCTGCTGCCTAGCCATTTGATCCCTAGTCTGTAGCAGTGCCTGGGATTCATCCGTCCTAAGTACGGGACTCTGCACTTGTCCTTGTTGAACCTCATCAGGTTTCTTTTGATCCAATCCTCTAATTTGTCTAGGCCCCTCTGTATCCTATCCCTACCCTCCAGCATATCTACCACTCCTCCCAGTTTAGTGTCATCTTCAAACTTGCTGAGGGTGCAGTCCATGCCACCCTCAAGATAATTAATGAAGATAGTGAACAAAACCAGCACCAGGACCAACCCTTGGGGCACTCTGCTTGATACTGGCTGCCAACTAGACATGGAGCCATTGATCACTACCTGTTGAACCTGACAATCTAGCCAGCTTTCTATCTACCTTACAGTCCATTCATCCAGTCCGTACTTCTTTAACTTACTGGCAAGAATACTGTGGGAGACCATATCAAAAGCTTTGCTAAAGTCAAGGACTAACACGCCCACTGCTTTCCCCTCATCCACAGAGCCAGTTATCACATCGTAGAAGGAAATTAGGCTAGTCAGACAGGACATGCCTTTGGTGAATCCATGCTGACTGTTCCTGATCACTAATACCATTATAACACCTAATGATCAGGGTGTTAAAGCCAGAGGTTTTGCGTGCAGCTTACCTCTCATATTAATCTTACAGAGCAACTCTTCTAGGTGGGGACCTCATGCAAGGACTGCTCTCTGACACTGTACAGTCCTTTCATGTACATTGAAGTAGGCAGCTTCAAAGCAGAATCATCATCAAGACATCATTGAATAGCCCAGCAATCAAAGCAGATCACTGAGCAACACTTTCAACCATCCAGCTAAAATTCTATCCTAGCGCTGACCCAGATATTAACAGACCTCTTGATAAGTATATTTGGGCCCAGTCCTTTCTAGTCATGTGACTTCAACCAGCCTTTTCACTGGAACCAAAAATGTCGGCTTTATTGTTTTAATTCAATGCCAAGCGTAAGGATCTCCTCAAGTGGCAGTGAGCAGGATAAAGTCTAGGCTTCTAGTTACATTTATTCAGCAAGGGAGATGATTTTAAAGGGCGCCTGGGTCACGTAACTCATTTTTGAATGAATGGTGCTATACCCTGTCACCCGCTGAGTTAACAATTTGTGACAATTACAGTAATTATTCTGCTACAGTAGCGGTGCCGTTGCCCAAATGTGTTCGAAGAGCAATTTAACTGAAATGAACAAAAATGCCCTGAACCTATGATACTGAATCATTTAATTTTCTGATTCTGGTAATTTTCAGTGTTGCAAACTACTCCTTAATGAACAGTTAAGTGGAGTAAATAATTTACCTGAGAGCCCTGAACGCTACATACCTTACAGTTCTGGCATGTCTTTATTCGCCTAAGCCCTGCCTCACTGTCATTGCCACTCCTGTCTGTGCTAGGGGAGCATGCTGTGTACGTACTCTACACATCGCTGTAGGCCTAGACATAGCCTTAGTCATGCGATGCAGCTCTCTGAATGGGCGCTGCACTCTCTGGAAATCCTGGCCCATATTGTCCAGACTTTCTACAAAATAAAATTCTGGGTGGGGTTTTCAAGAACACTTGAAGTGATTTAGGAGCACAAGTCCTGTTGGTTCCCATGGATTTCCAGAAGGACTTGCACTCCTCAGGCACCTAGGCCCAGGTCCTCAATGGTACTTAGGTGCCTAACTCCATAGGAGGCACCTAAATATCTTTGAGGCTCTGGGCCTCAGGTCTTTTGTAAAGCCCTCCCTTCATTTGGACTGGTGCTCCTGACACATGGGATAAATCCGCAATATTTCTGCTCTAGTCAGACACTGGAGATGCATCACACCCAAATAAAGCCATTGTCAAGAAAAGTAGTAGACGAGTACAGATCTTAAAAACATTAGCAATTATCGGGATTTCATGATTATTTCATGAGCTAAACATCCCATCTCTAAACAAAATAAAACCATCTCCCCTTCCGAGGGAGATCACAAGCTTTGGGCTTTTTCTCCCATGAGGCTCTTTTTTTCCCTTGTTCCTCCACCCCTCCCCATCTCGATCACCACTGTATTTTAACAAGAAGTAACTGAAAGAACTAGAGAGACGGATGCTGCATGCTCTACTTAATAAATGGACATTTTGCAAGGGCATCAGAGGATAGAGCTAGGGTTTTTTTTATTTCCAAATGATGTTGGATGAGAAGCAGGAAGATTAGTCTGTATGGGGCCACTTAATTCCCTTCCAAGGTCAAGACCATGGCTTTCTGATGAGACAATGGCTGGCTGAATAGCTCCATCAACTATTTGCTTTTGGTTTAGTGACATCTCCGTGCTATTTTCCTCTGTGTTCTCTGGTCATTTGATATTTATCATTCCTCTGCTGCTATGGAGGTCACCTATGTAATTATACAAAAAGGAACATATCCAGAGTTCTGTCAACATGGTGCCATGCTCCGGATTTTTATCTAGAATAATATTTCTTTGTGTTTTAAAAATAATTATTTCACACCCTCTGTTTCAGCAGCACCGGCTCTCTTATTCCTCATAGCCCTGCTGCACTGGCTCATTTATCATCGCCCTTCTGACCTGGAGCCATGAAAACGCAAACTTCCCTCCAGCATGTTTAAGTTTTTTATATTAGAGCTTCATTTCCCCCCCTCTCCAGTGGTTAGAGGCACCAGCACGGAAATAAAGATTTGTGAGGCCTATGTCCCACTCCACCACTGAATCCTTATGGGACCTTGAGTAAGTCACTTAAGTTCTGTGTACCTCAATTTCCCCTCCCCCCATAAAATCTATAATCAGATAAAAACGTAGGTGTCACCTTTATTTTTAAATTAGATTTTAGACAGCGCCTCATCTGCTTCACCTCTCTAGTTAAGTCCAGTGATGCCAACTCTTGCAATTTTATCCTGAGTCTTGTGATATTTGGAGCTTTGCTTTAAAGCTCCAGCTCCTGGATTCATGGGATTACATGAGACGCTCCGCTTTTTTTATTTATTTTTTTGAAAAGGATGATTTTAGTCCTTGTGGTTGCAGGGAAAATCTGGAAAACCCTAAAGGCTCAAAACCCAGCTAACACAAAAAGAATGCTCAAATGTATTCTTTTTTAATCTCATCACTTTAAAGCTAGTTTTGTGATTTTTTGCTCAGGGTTTGGACTTGACAATTCTGAAATTCATTTCCTAAGGTATATTGTTGTTCCATTTTTGGAAAGGTGGGTAGCATATGATTTTAGCTGGTTGGTTTTTAATAAAAGTAGTTCATATGAAAAGGTTTTGCTGCTGTTCTGTGATACAGCAGCAGTGAGGCGTACATTGGAATCCTGCCTCCAGTTTCAGTGTCCACATTTTAAAAAGATGTTGAAGAATTAGAGTTGGGGCAGCAAAAAGCATCAAATATAAAATGTTTTGAGGGCTGGAGAAAAATGCCTTCTTGTGAGCTATTGAAAGAGCTCAATCTGTTTAGTTTATCAAAAAGGTCGAGAGGTGTCTTCATTGAAGTGTTTTAAGTGCCTTCATGGAGAGAAAAATTTGGGTATTAAAGGGCTCTTTAATCTCACAGAGAAAGGCATAAAAAGACCAAAGTGACTGGAAGGTGAAAACAGACAAATTCATATTAGAAATAAGGCACGAGCATTAATAGTGTGGATGATTCACCATTGGAACAAACTACCAAGGGAAGTAGTGGATTCTCCATTTCTTGATGTCTTCTAATGAAGACTAAATGCCTTTCTGGTACATGCTTTGGCCATCAACTAGCCACTGTGCTATACAGGAGGCCTGTGATAGGCAGGGGTCAGATTAAATGCTCTAATGGTCCCTTCTGGCCTAAAGTCAATTAATTCATGAAAAACTGAATGTGACCAGGAGAGCAGCCTCTGATGCTTAACCACGTAGTCTGCTTGATCCCCAGATTCAACAGTCATTGAATGGGGTGACCAAGGGGAAGGCACTAAAATATCCAAAGAGGCTGGCCAGGGGCAGGACATCAGTCTTGCAGGTGAGGGGTGAGCATGACAGTGACATCACAAAGGCCATTTGCAGGACCTCAGCCTATTGGACAAAGGTGGTGGGGAGGCGGTGACCTCACAGAGAGACCCTGACATCAGCCAGGCAAGTCAGAGGTGCAGAGCAGGAACGATGTCAGAGACCCCCGTGACTTTGCTGCAGCAAGTCTCCTTCTCGAGGTCTCTACTTGAGGACTGAGAGAGAATTAGGATTCACATATGTAAGCATAAGGAGGATCCTCTTCGGCATTTTCTCCTTTCCTGCTACTGATTTTGCTAGAAAATGGAAGTCTTTTTTAGAAGGTAAGAGCCTCAGAGAGGTTTGGAACCTGTTCAGTCTGATCCACCTGCTGCCGGCTGAATTCTAGGTGCAGAAATCACTAGGTTAAGATGGCAGAATTTTATTTGCAGCCTAGGATTTTGTCCCATTGAATCACTGGGGTTTGTCCTTTTAGGTTTCCTTTTCCTCTTTCCCTCCCTCCTTTCTCTTCTTCCTGTGCTTCACTTTTCCCTGATTCCCTCCCTCCACCAAGGAGGGTGGGATCAGCTCCAACACCGAATGTTCTCCCAATCTAGAGAGACAAAGACACATCGGGACCTGCAGGAGACACGTCCTTACTTCTGCGCTGCTGCTGGTGGCGGCTCTGCCTTCAGGACTGGGATTCTGGCCAGCAGCTGCTGCTCTTCAGCTGCCCAGTTCTGAAGGCAGCACCATCGCCAGCAGCAGCGCAGAAGAGTAGCAGTACCTCAACCCCACCCCCGTCCGACAATAACCTGACAATCCCCCACCACAGCGTCATCTTGGATTAGGATCTCTACAGCTACAACACTGTGAAATTTCAGATTTAAAGAGCTGAAATCACGAAATTTATTATTTTTTAAATCCTGTGACCATGAAATTGACCAAAATGGACCATGAATTTGTTTAGGGCCCTTTGAATGAGCAATAACTCTGTTATAGCCAACCTTATAGTGTCCAGTCTTTGTGCCACTGAAGTCAAAGGTGAATCTTCTAGGGTGCTGGCTTAGAGGATCAAGCCAGGCCCCTGTTAGTCCTGACCCAGGGAAAAGAAGCTACTAGCTGGAGCTGGCTGGGAGGCCATGCCCTAATTACCTGAGGGGAGACACCTGCAGGCCTGAGGAGCCAGCTATAAAAGCTGTCAGGAAGGAAGCCGGGGAGGAGAGGAGGAGGAGACCAGGGAGACAGGAAAGGGAAGAGCTTGGGGCTCTGTATCCCGGTGAGCCAGGAAGCTCGCTGACTTCCTGAGCCGTGGTCTGTTGAACTGTATATATTGTAAATAGTAGGTGGTGGGGACAAGACGCAGCTAATAAAGTACACGGGTGCTGCACACAAGGTGGTCTCCAGTGGTGTTCGTGAAGAGGACCGGCAAGGGCCCGGTTACAGACCCTGTGTGCATGCGCACACAAATAGATCTAATGAAGCATCATCAGTGAGTGAGGGTGTTTCCTATGGAATCCTGCAGGGATTGGTTCTTGGCCCAATACTATTCAATGACCTGGGGTGGTAAAGAATGATGAGAACAGATCACACAGGCGGCGTGATCTAATTCGCGCGGCAAACTAAGTACAATCCAAACACATCTTTTAATGCAACCAAATGTATAGACCCAGTGTCGGGTGCAGAAGAAAATGTAACGAGTCGGCGCTAGGGCTATGCAATTCGTTTCCATTGCGTCTCCATGGGGAATGCAATGTAGCCAAAGTTATCAGTCTAGAGAACAGCCTTGGCTCTCAGTGTTATCTCGTGAGAGCGGTTCTCAGCGCCAGCTGGGAGCTGTTATCTAGTCTGTGTGAAACTCGGCTTGTGTGAAACCAGACAGGTAAACTGAGGCAGGATTGCAAAACATGTCATTAGCTATTCATGAGTTATGTATGAGATGCAAATGTGCATGAGTATTTCTGTGTCAGTCTGCCCTTGTGTGTTGGGCTTCATCCTGAACACTGCTCCGATGTGTCAGGTCCCCCATGTCCAGTGGCAGCACTGTGAATGGGGCCCCCGGTGCAGTTATGTCACTAGCCTTCAATAAACTCATCACTTTTATTCATCTAGTCACTGTGTGTGAGCCTCATTTCTATGGGACTCAGTGTACCTTGCAACACCCAGTTACCTACGCCTGAGAAATCAGTTTGGCTTCTAAATGCACCATAGTGTGTAAATTATGCACATCCCAGGTCTAAATATTTGATTGCTGTCATGCTGTTTTGTAAGTATAGCTTGAAGTAGAAGCCTCCTTCTGAATTAACAAATTATTAAGCAGAGGGAACAAAGAATAGCGACTGCCTGCACAGCTCATTTTACTATAGCCCAATGTTACCCGGGCACTGGGGCCAGTTTTGACACAATAAACAGTTTGGGAATAAAGCTTCTACTGAGGTGTTGCCACCATCTCCAGTAACACTCTGTGCCAAGTACTCGGGGAAGGAAACCTGATGCTTCCTTTTTTCCAAACCTCTGTCTGGAAGTTAAATGGTTCTGAGGTCTTCAGTCACTAGATCCTAGATTCTCAAAGGTATTGAGGTACCTAACTCCCACTGAAATCAAGGGAGCTAGGCACTTAAATACCTTTGAGGATCTGGACATAGATCCTTGATTCAAGGATCTGCCCATGTGGATCCCAGTGCAGGGTCAGGATTTCTTTCTGCCTCACTTTACAGAATTTAAGATGGTCTAGTGGTCTGAACACTCAAGTGGGCACCGGGATTCCTCCAATTCTAATTCCTGCTCTGAAACTACCTTCTTCTCTGGCCTTTAGCAAGTCACAAACTCTGTTCCTTAGTTTCCCTGGGATGGAAAAGTGGGACAATTATGTTTCACTTCTAATAGTGTGAGAATTAGTCCATTAATGCCCCTTAATTACTTTGAAATCCATGAACAGAAGCCAAAGCATTCGAGTGAAGCCAAAGGTGTAACAAAGTGACTAGCCATGGTGGAACGGTTGCTGTTAGGAAAAAAATACAAATACAAATGAAAAAACTTTTAAAGGAGTATCAACAAGTTACTGTGTGACTTTGATGACCATTGATTTGCATTGCAGTCGCTAGCGCCTAGAAACACCAACGAGGTCCAGCTGTGCTAGGCACTGCACGTGCACATGATAAGAGACAGTCGCTTCCTCAAGGTGCTTAAACAATCTTAAATAAATGGACAAAAAGCGGAAAGGTAAACAGCGGCACAGAAAGCAGCCGTGACTCACTCAAGGTCATGCAGCGGGTGGGTGTCTCAGCTGTGAATATCACCCAGGTCTTCTGAGTACTCGGCTGTGGCTTTACCCACTGGACCACGCTGCTTTTTTAGTGAGACCTATTTGCTTGTAATGAAATTAACCTGATTGCTAAATTTCACAACAACAAAAAAAGGGCTGACACGCTAAACTAGTCCCAGACAGGCTCCCTTGCCCCTCTGTAGTACATTGTTCCCATGTGTTTTCACTGGTATTATTATCTGCCTCCATAATTGAAACGGCTCTCTGGAGAAGTTGCTCCAGGTGCTGATAGCTTTATGATTAATTGCAGTGGCAGCTTCGTCTCTGTTGTGTACAGTGGCAGGGAAGGTTTGCAGTATATTTTTTTTCCCTTTCTGCCTGACTCATCCATTGCTTCTGTGGAAATCTGCCCATCATGTCATGCAACCAGCAAGGAAACTCCGGGTAACTGAATTTCCAACTCACCTGTGGCAGAAAATTCATCAGTGCAGTCTACGATAGGCTGGTTTTTTAAAAATGCAGTAAATATCCATCAGAGGCCTGCTATGCACACTGAACCCTGAGATATGTAACGAAAACAGCTCAGATGCGATTTGGGACAGAGGGGAGGTATTCAGCCGCTTCTCAACTTCCTTCCCCGTTCCCTGTATCTGAAAACCTGAAGGGGGAGCCTAGGCCTGCTTCAGGAGAAGAGTCTTTAAGTTACTGCATTTGCTTAGAGGCTGACTAGGAATTTTCAGGTGTACATGATTCCTAAATGGTGAGCAAACTTGGAGAGCTGAAGTCATCGATCTGAGTCCACAAAAGCCAGAGGTGACCCAGTCTAAGAGGGAAGACTCCAGACAGCTGTATCTCCACATGAAATGGCTCAGAGGAAACATCAGCATTGCATTCACGGTGGGGTGGCCCAGCTGAACTTTAGGAATGTAGTTGGAGTCCAGCGTTAAGCAGCCTTGACTGAAAAATAGAAGCTACCAAGAGACTGGCAAGGTCAACTGAAAAGGATGAATCTCGTAGCAATTTATATGATTTGGGAAATGCCCTTTTGGCCAGGAGGGTATGAAGTTTGAGCCAGGCCATTCTAATCCCCTCTAGATGGAAAGCATTAGCACAGCCTTTGAGAGAATTAGTTAGAGTCAATGGGGTGGATCCGGCAATCAAAAATACCAAGTAGTACTTTTTCCTACCTACATGAGCCAATAGCTCCCTGATCCTTTGCCATCTTATAAACAGAGGGAAATGAAATCAATTTAATCCAAGCCCAGTGCGTATTGGATCATAACCTGTCTTAAGCACCCCAAAAAGCCCAAGAATAAATCAGCAAGAAAGAAATCACCTCCTGCCCTGCACTGTCTGCTAAGTCTTCCAGCTCTTTGGAGCACAGTATTTTTTTCTCTCTCTCTCTGGATCTGTTTGTTCATTTCAATTTTTACATGCAAACAAATTCTACTGCAACCTGGTCTTATCCCCCAGTAACCTTTAGCAATAAACAACCGGCGGCACTGGGGTAAGGAATAGCGTAGCTGGATTGGAAGGAAGTTGATTGAAAGGCTCCTGCAAAGCGGATCAGAAAATGGATTGTGTAATTGTGTGATCTTTGCCCCCGCTGCTCGGTGGAGCTATTGAGCCAGTAGGAAGATTAATATTAGAGGCAGCGTTTTTTTGTATATGCCAAAAAATTCAAACTGTGGGTGGCCTAAGTCAGGCTTCTAAATCCATGTTTGGGTTCTTAACGAAGTGGCCTGATTTTCAGTGGTGTTGATTTTCCGTGGGAGCTGTCACCTCTTAAACTGAGGCTCCGGATTCACACCCAAATCCAGATGTAGGTAGTATGACAAAGTCAGGCTGACGACTGCAAGAGGGTGGGCCTGCTGAGTATCAGGAAGTGGTCTCCCTCGTGCCGCTAAAGGAACAGGCGTTGGGGATAGTGGTGAGCTGCGCCAGGTTGACACCCATATTCACGGCGCCATGAGGGAGCTGCCAACGAATCTCCCCAGCGGACCATGAGACCAAAGTGAAATACAGACTGGCCCACCGGGGTTCCTCACCCTCAACAGATGGCAATAGGTCCCGTTGCTTACTATCAAGCTGGGACACAAGGGTATGCAAGAGGTATGTTAGGCCTAGAATGATAAAGGCCCTTTTCCCTACAAGCTGAGAAGGGGTTACCTGAGGTCAAGTAGGGACACCTGAGTCCAATTAAGGGCTGCCTGAGACTATTTAAACACCTCCTCTAGAGAGAGAGAGGAGAGACAAGCTGCTGTAAGCCTAGTGGCAGCAGGGAGGTAGGCTGCTCTTCTACCTGTAGGGGCAACACCTAAATCCAGGTGCCGGTTTAGGGGAAGGACTGACACCCTGGGGCCAGCAACAGGAAAACGGTTCCACAACAGGCGGCAGGGAAAGGTAACCCGCTTCGTTTTGGGGTTTGTAAATTTGTTTGGTGGAGGAGCACTCCTGGGGCCTGCCCCGAGGCCTACCTTAAAAATACCCCCAGGTAAACCCAGAGGAGGAAGGCAAACACTGTTGAGGGGAGGCTGATTTACCCCAGGCCCCACCACCGCAGAGGGGGAAGTGCTAAATCCAGTGCAAGGGCGGCTCCAGGCACCAGTGCAGCAAGCGCATGCCTGGGGCGGCAAGCTGAAGGGGGCAGCCTGCCAGTTACTGTCAGGGCTGCAGTCAAGCGGCCTTCAGCGGCACGCCTACAGGAGGTCCGCGGATTTGGCTGCATTTTGGAGGCAGGTACGCCAAGGCCGAGGGACCGGTGAACCTCCAGCAGAAACGCCATCGAAGCCCGCCTGATTGCTGCGCTTGGGGCAGCAAAAAACATAGCGCCGCTGTCAGGGGAAAATTAATGGCGCATCTCTCCCCCTTACCTGTACACTCCGGATTGTAGTGGCAGAGTTGAGGCAAGAAGCTCACAAGCTGTCAGAGACCATTGAAGAAACACACAACTCAACTTTGATCAAAGGGGAAACTGAGGCACCCTCCTCTCGGTCATGAAAGGGGGTTAGCAGCAGTTCCGTTTATCGTGAATACCAAGCAAACTTTTATAGAGTATATTCAAAGGGGAGGGGGAATGGGTGGAGGGAGGGAAATACCTACTTGAAGCATGCGCATCAGCAAACCATTACATCAGTCATAGGTCAGTACCCTCTTGATGCAGCTGGTGTGGTGACCTGGATAACGCTTGCATGATGCCAACAAGCTTATGAATAAGAGTCTATTCATTCTCTAGCAAAATCGCAACATACATATAATGTAATCTGGAGATATACCGCATTAGCTCATCTAGTGAGGCCTACAGACTAGGCAAGGTCACATTCTAGGTACAGATAACATTACAAAAACAACTTGTTGTCAAGCAATATTTCACTGAACTTCTAAAGCCTCAAGCCAATGATTTTACAACCCTTGGTAGTTTAACTATGTGATTGCTGGTGAGGAAGAGTACATGGTGAGAATGAGCGAGGGAAACTGAGTTTGCCCTGACACCACCCCTGGCTGGTGAGACGAAGGAGGTGCCTTGCCACAGTAGTTAACCGTGCAGCTTGAGTCTTACAACTTGTACCCACTAGCGCTTACCTTGGTATAACATAAGTCGCTCAGGGGCGTGGAAAAGCCACTTCCCTAAAAGATGTCATTTACACTCACCTAAGTGTTGGTGTGGAGAGTGTCATGTGAGCAGGAGAAGCCCTGACACTAAGTACCTCTGAAAATATAAATCCCAAAACATGGATTTAGATGCCTGAGTTAGCCCTCCCCGCCCTCCGCCCCCCTTCCAGTTTGAAAGCTTTGGCCACAAATTGCTCTCCCTAAGTACAAGATCTCATTTATTTTTAGAAAATATGGTGAAGACACAAACTCTGATTCACTGCACTCCTCAAAACTGTGTGTTCATTCAAAATGGCTGGACAGTGGGTGGACAATGGTAGGATGACCAGACAGGAGATGTGAAAAATCAGGACATTTTGTGCACTCCACCTATGTTATGAATCCTGTATTTCACAAAAATGTTGGTTCTCCATCCCTGTATGTTGTTTTCCTCAGCACTGCTGCAGCTTTATGTTTCCATAGCTGACGGGGCTTGGGACTAGCAGTCAGCATAACACAGAGGTTGCCATCCTGGATCAGACCTAAGATTCGTGCGGTCCCATGTGTTGTGATGAGTTGTACCAAATGCTTCAGAAGAAGGTGTCAAACACCATGATGGACAGAGATGGGATAATCTGCCCCATGTAAAGTCTCCTCCTGATGTCTAACAACTAGACATTGGATAAAGCCCTAAAACATGAGTTTGAACAGCCCTTCCACAAAATGTTGCCTATCATAACTTTGGGAATTCTTGACATCTACATAAGCATCCAATGGCTTGGCCATCTGCCTACCTTGCTGCTTCGTGAAGACCTCAGTGGAGGGAGTTCCCCCAAAACTTTAGACCAGGGACTTACCTCTGGCTTCTAACTTGGGTTAGGTCCAACATTTGAAGTGTGGGTCAAGTTCCGTGGCCCTGATTCAGAACCCATGTGGAAGATCAGTTGAGGTCCATCTCTAAATGTGTCTCTAATATGTACATCACACACACACACATAATATATAATGTCTATATACGTAATTGGCCTCATCCTCGTTTACACAAAGGCCTCTTTACACCACTTTGGCAGTATAAAGGAGTTTTAAAGGAGGCAAAAATGTCACGCAACATCCATTCTGAGGCCAGAGTGGAGTAATATGGCCTAAAGGTAAAGGAGAACTTAGGCCAATGTGTATATAGTATGTGCTGATCTTAGCATATATTCCCTAACTCAGACTAGCTCCTGATCAGCAACATAACCAAAGTGCACAGGAAACCCTGGTATTCAACAGCATGTTAAAGAAAACCCAGGAGCAACAATAAACAGCGAAAGCAAAGTGATGTACTGCAGGAGGCAAGTACAGCAACGTGTTTCCATACTGGAAAGAAATCTTAAGACGGAGAGTGTGAGAAAAGATATCAGTGCAGCCACCAGCGCTATCAAGGTCAGCGTAAGTGGGCTGCATTTGATAAAGAGATGCTAGCAAAAGCCCCCTTCAATGTGTGAATGCTTCACTGGCTGTTCTCCTTGAGCTTGAATGAAGGCAAAATTACTGTTAATTAATGCTTCACATAGCTGTTTAAATCAGCCTTTGCCATGGCAAATAGAGATACGCAAGCGGCCAATTATCTGTGAAAGTAAACTGTCTGTGGATAATTGCAAATACCCCCTTAATATGGGATTGAAGATCTGTCTTCTGAGCGTGTGCCTTAGTAACGTATTTGTCCCATGTCTAATCCCCAGGGATCAAGGTCAAGAACTTCAGTAAGGGACATCAGCGGTGTATATGGCCCAATGCATCGGGGGGAGGTTCTGTTACATAACACAGACTGCCAACATCAGCAACTCTAAGGTTGCTGCGATTGTTTACATACATGGGCTCAGGAGAAAGGGTTTTCCATTTAGGGGCTACATCTACACCCCACACCACTGTTGTCAGCATGTAGGTACATGTAGCTACACGCCCCAGGGAAAAGCAGGCTGTGTCTACACTGAAAGGCTTGTGTGACTGTGTCCGTGAAAGGCCCAGGAAATGAGAAGCCAACAGGGAAATGCTCCGGCACCAGGTGAAGCTGCTGCCCAGGGAATCTTACAAGTACCAAACTCCTATTCCTCTTCCCCCGTTGATTTGGGTATCTCTCTTACTTTTGCCCCTCATTCTGTTTCAATCTACTTAAACATTGTCCTTGGAAAAAGAACATAGAAAGCCAACACATCAGGATCAAGCAATGGATCATCATCTCCGTTGTGCTGTCTTTCCAATGTTTCGGCCTACTCAAAGCACCTGGCCATTCAAAAGGTGGGAGGATGTCAGCAGGACTCAAAAGTAGCTGAGACCTAAGAAGAGCCCTGTAAAAATAACAATTGCGAGAGAGCAGGGGAGAGAATGTTTGCAAGATGTGAACATGCCCAAATAGGCCAGTGTGTGTGATATGCATTTTAGGATATTAATTTAATTAGCTAAAAAACTTACTCTGAGCCACTGATTCATTTATTTATGAAACGTCAGGGACATCTAGAGCAGTACCAGGTGAGAAGAGAAAAGCAAAGGCAGTACTGATCTTCACAAAAGGAAAAAAGGGCTTTCCTGGCAATTACTGTCCTGGGAGTCCGATTTCTGTCCCCAGAGAAATAATGAGACTAATATGAAGGTAGAAAATAGCTTGTGTCTGGTTGTGTTTGGCCCTTACATGGCTGTGAGGTGGGGTAGGAAGGCACATGGAGCATCCCCCATATCCCACCCCACTGTGGCAGGTATAAAATTGAAGGCACTGCCCGCTCCACATCCCCCCCCTCCCCCCCCCCCCATGGTGCACAGTGGGGAGATTGGGAAGTTATTGTGCCTCTCTTAGGAAGAAAGTCTCATGGGCTCCCTGCCACTCCACCCAGAACAAAACCATGTCTTACAGGCACAATCTAGCCTCAGCTATTTAGGATTTAATCCTACAACCCCAGCTCACACGAGTGCTCCCACAGGTGAGTCACCCAAGTGAAGCCCTAGCTTTTGACATGAGAGGCCTGTATTTAATTCCCTGCTCTGCCATAGGCTTCCTTTGAACGTGGACAAGTCACTTACACTGTGCCTCAGTTTCCCATCTGTCAATGGGGATAATAGCACTACCTAATCTCACGGGGTGTGTGAGAGTAAAGATTGTGAGGTGCTCAGGTCCTACGGTAATGGTACCTTAGACAGAACTGAGGAACTGTTACATTACAGGATCGGACCCTCGGTAGATACAGCCACATAAGTTTGCAGAGAATAAATCTTACCAGGAAAATTTGATTGCTTTCATGGGCTGTAATTACAGAGTGGAAGGATGAAAGGAGGAGAGCAGCTGTAATTGGGAATGGGCTGAGATTTTAGTAGTGCTCTTGACACCTTATCTCACAAATAATAGTACATTCAAACTCAGTGCCAGTTAAGTACTAGCTACTTTTGTTGTAAGAAGCTCTTCTAAGCATGGCCAGGGGAGAGTCCAGGTAGGATGAAGCTCTGTTGATCTCCGAGAGGACATTTCACCTCCACCAAACGCAGGGTGGTAGATTGGGAAGGAGATCACTTGTGTTGACTAAAACCCCTTGCTGCTGTTTGAACCAGGGCTGGAGTTAAATGCAGCCAGTCTCCTTAAGGAAATCTTCAGGCTAACTGAGGTAAATCATCCTTGTTCCTCGGGAGCCAGTGGAGTGACACTGAGGTAGACTGGCTGGCCCTTTTATGTTTTCTCTCCGTTTGCCATGGGGATGTTCATTTCTGGCTGATCCAGGATTGCGTATATAATCTATTGGGATCCACCCACTTATCTCTAAATAGTTTTCAAATGCCAACGCTACTGTTTGTGTTGTGAGATTGGTATCTTGCTGACATTATGATTCAGGTTTCCAGCAGCAGGTATAAGGTTTTGCTGTAGGAAATCAGCTTATTTTTAGCCGATGCATTCACTGGAACTTTCTGCTTTGAGCAAATAGATTTGTGTCGGGGGTCCTATTTTTCAGATAATTGAACATAAGGTTTTTAACTCTTGCTTTTAATATGGTTCTTGGTTTTCTGAAGGAGTGAATGGATCTCCACACGCATAGCTCTTCAGTTCATATTGGAGAACTACTCACAATTTTGCTTGTCCAATGTGTTCTCAGACTCCTTGACCCCTTGGATTTGAAGTCCTCAAACTTCCACTGAACCTTTCCCTCGTTTCCCTTGCATAAATGAATTTATCCCTGTGCCATGTCATGTTGCATTGTATGTAACCAAGATGGTGAGCTCCTTGAAGCAGGGTCCTTGTTTTAGGGTTTCTAAAATGGGTTCCTAAAGAGAAACTCCTAAAAATCAAATTTAGGCACTTAAACCATTGGCAACTATTTTTGAAAGTCTTACAAACCATCCCCGCTCCTAGGGGCTGCACTCTGGCTTAGACAGGACATGGCCCAGGGAGAAATTAGCTCAAAGGAGATAAGAAGGTATTGCTTGGGACTGTTGCAAGGTTCAATAAGGGATGAGTCCGGGTGGGGTGGTAAGAGGTGATTTATTCTGTTACAGCATCCAGACCGCTCATTCCCTTCCGTATCGTGACCAACACAGTGAGCCCCGAATTCTGGTTACAGCATCTTTTATCCCCAATCCTTCCTTGGTCCCCATCCTTTACCTCATTCTCTGAATCATCCTTAGGCTTCCTGTTCTTATTGTTTGAGGGACACGACTCATAAGGCCATTGGCTGTATTACTCAAAAAAAAATGTTGACCGAAAATAGCCACCCAACTTTAGTTAATGTCCAAATGCATCTGTAACGTCTCGTCTGATTCAGGTACGAGTGGAAATGAGGAGGCTGGTCTCATCCTAGTCCTTGTTGGGGCACATCAAAAGAACTACCTCTTGGCTGTTGGTTTGCCTCTGCTTCTGCTTCTGTGGGAGGTTGTGTGAATTTTGTGCAGGTGAGGGGTACCAGAAGCAGGGCCGGCGACAGAAATTTGGGGGCCCCCTACTCTGAGCGTTTGGGGGCCCCCACCCCGCCAAGGGCTGGCCCGGCTCTTGCAGGTGGGCGGGGGAAGCGCTGCAGCCGGGGGTGCCTCGGGGCGGCTCCTGGGGCGCGGGACGAGCAGCGGCTGAAGGGCTCGGGAGGCAGCCGGCCGCGGCGCCGGACACAGCTGGGGAAATGCGGTGCGGTGCCCAGAGGGGACGACTATGAGTAGAGCTGTGTACCGGTCCCCGGACTTCAGGGGGCCCCCCTGAAGTCCGGAGCCCGGTACAGCTCTACCCGTTGTACCCCCCTGTCGCCGGCCCTGACCAGAAGGCTGATCCTAACGTCCTCTCCATCTCCGAACAGGTTCTCTAACTTCAGGCAGAATCAATGCAAGCTTCCCCCCACAAGTGCCTCGTCCCTGAATGGGAGACGCTGTCGCTACTGGAGACCAGACAGATTAGTCCCCCGGCCTCTTCTATTGAGTATTTTTATTATAGAAGCACCTAGAGGGCCCAGTGGAGATTGCAGCTCCGTTGTGCTAGGCACTGCACAAACAGATAGGAAGAGACAGTGATTATCCAAAAGAGCCTACATCTAAAAGACAACAGGACATGAAAGGCATAGAGAGGTGAAGAGACATTGGCTGAGGTAACTCAGTAAGCACAACGGAGTAGAACCTAGGCCTACTGAGTGCTACTCCGATGCCTTATCGGCTACCCCACCTTGCCACTATTCACACGTCACCCTGTTTTCTGATAATGTCCCTTTGTGACTTGGGTGTTTGTATGCTGGGGAAAGGCCTGAGACCTGCCGCACTTGTTTCACACTGGCTGCTCGGGAGCTGGGTGATCTTCCCCGGCTGTCCAAGCAGGAAGAGATGAGGGTCAATGTTGAGGTGCGGCTTTGTTGGGGAGCTGGGGAGCTTGCCGATATTCCGCACGGCACCTGGCTTAACCCGGGGCTTGACATTCCTCATTTCAATGAGCATTAATGTCATTCCTAAATCCTTTCCCCAATGCATTCTGAACACCCTGTCCCCGCCAACAATGAAGCAGACAGTGTGATTTTTCCATCCCCTTTCTTTTCCCGTGCCTCTCCTGAACAAAGAGAGGGTTAAAGGCTGAACTCTGTCAAGCTCATTTCTAAGACAACCAAACCAATCAAAGAAGGGGAAGAGACAGACCCACTTGCTTTCTGCACAAATATTCCAGCATGCAAATGGCTAATCAAGTGGATAATGTATTGATTTAACCTTTAAGCAAGAAGGGATTTGCTGTGCTTCATCAGCAGCGAGCCCCACTACTCCGTCTGAGAGCATATGGCACACACACACACGCGCACACACACACACACACACAATGGTACTCCAGTCACATGCCTCAATCCATGTGAGGGTAGTTCTGACACCGTGCAGGAGACATTCGCCCACACAGATCTCATTAGTTGTCTAGAACGGGGAAGGAAATTAACATGACTGACTGGAAAAGTCTTAACCCTGATTTCTCCCTTCCAGCTCTTGCTCTCTCTCTCTCACACACACACACACACACACAAATTAGGAGAAGGAAAAAAGCTTTCAATGGAGGAAAATAATGAGGGACAGCGATGAATTTTTAATCTGGCCTGGAATGTAATTGCAATGCATGGATTAGTGCCTTGGGTTATATATATTTTTTTTAAACTGTGTTTCTTTGGGGGATACAAGGCGAGGCTAAGGCAAGTTCTTTCGCTGAGCGGTATTTAGGAGGGAAGGTGGGCAAGAGAAGGCTCACTCGAACGGCATCTGAGAGCATGAAAGAGAAGATTTATCATCTGCATCAATGTTAGGCAAGTGCCTGGCTGGCTTCAACTGATTTTCTCATTAGGTGCCTAACTGCCTTTGAAATCACCCCCCAAAGGGCTTTTAGGGAGTCACTTGTGCCACTGTACTGCTCAGTGGGGGGAGCTCCAGGGGAATTCTATTTCTGGGATGGGGTGGGTGCTGTTGGTGTCCCCCTGTATGCAAGGGCAGCATGCCCCTGCTACACCCCTTCAGGGGGTAAAGCCTGTAGTAGCTTCTTCTGGAAGGCTAGTCAGATCTGCTAGCTGGCGTGGAATGGGCAGGGGGAGGGACATGCTCTGTCCTCTGGCTCTTCTCTTTAGTGTTTCTCCTATTCTAGCGTGCAAACCTCAGGCGTGCAAGGTGTTGTAATTGCACTGGGCTGCTGCATCCACACTCACTTGCATGGTCCTGGTGTGGCAGGGCACAAGCGGGCCCACACAATATATGTGGATGTAAAGGGATCAGGGGTGACTCCAGAGTTAAGGCTGCATTGACTATGAGCAAAAAATTGGCTTGAAATGTGCTTTTCCACACTTGAATGACTGAATTTCATCTCTAAATCTGGCCCAATACCTCTTCAGAGAGTTGAATTTTCCTCATGATTCTTCTTTACTGCCCCAGAAAAAATATTTACTAATTTTTGCAGTAGCATTTTTTTTAAAAATGCCCCCTTTGTGATTTGTTTCCTGTCATCATCACATTTCTTCGGGTAACTCTAGCTAAAGAACAACCCTCCCCACAAATGCCCCTTAATTTGATAGACTCTACTCACGTTTCACCAAGATGGATTCCTGGAACTTCTCAGATCCATCATCTACCTTTCACATCCTCCTAACATGGACCCCTGACATGGCAAAATGTCAACCAATACAACTGAACAGGTTTTTCCCAAATCCTGAAGAATGAGATGGAGCTAGATACATTTACGAATGGGATTATATTATTGTGATTTATTCATATTATTGTTGTGCCTGAGTCTTGGATAAGAGCTCCATTGTGCTAGGTGCAATACAAACACAGAACAAACAGGCAGTCCCTGCTCCAAAGAGCTTACAGTCCAATGTGAGGTTCCCTGAATAGGAGGGGCTGGACTCAATGAGCCAGGAGGTCATTTCCCATCCTTTATCCTCCGTTCCTACGAAGAGAATTCTTCCAAGAACCAGAGTCATTTGGGAGCATCAGCTGTGTGTGTGTGTGTTACTTGTCGGGTTGGGACTTTGCCCATCCATACTGACTGTCCTGTGTACAGACACTTGTTACAATCCTTGACATGTCGAGCAGTGAGACACATGAAGATCTCAAAGCTTCAATAAGGGCCCAGAAGCTGTGTGTTCCAGTCCGTATATCGGCTCCAGAATGGGAGGACATCAGGCATCAAAGTGGCTTAAAGCCACCTTTGCACATCCCTCATCCTGGGCTGGGCAGGGAACTCCCCCGTTACTCTAAATGGCACCTCTTTATAATGGCCTCCTACCGGCCACTCGGTGCACTTTGGCCATGCACCCTTCTCATCCCGTCCTTCCCCCGCCTCCCGACATCCTCACACCTGCTGAGACAGTGAGTTGACCTAGCGTAGAGCAATTATATTGGCTACTCTCCTACAGTGGGAGATGTTCTCTGAGGACTTTTTAACCCTTCTTACATTGTTGCTGCAGCAGGATAGTCAGGCATAAGGGAGAATCTGGGTCAAGGTGAAGAACATATCAGAGCATCTAGCAAATGGTAATGCATATCATGGAGAAACATATAGCTGACGAGGGTGGGGAGAGATTCATTCTCTGGGCAGGGTGCTAATGAATACTTAGAGCAAGGGAAGAAAGAGTAGATGGTATAAAGATGGGAATGCTGCCTTTGAGTCCCCTCTTTTAATGTGTCTGTACACACAGCGGAGCAGAATATTTGGCAGTCAAATGCAGCTCTCCCCTCTTATGGAGACCTCTTCAATACTGTGCAGAAAGCTATACTGTAAACCTATAGGAGTCTACATGGATTCAGTATGCATCCTCAGATCAATGCATGTCTTTGCTTTGTAACCTCACCGCTTCCTAATCTCCTTCAAAGCATAAAAGCACATTATACTGAGCAAATGTCCCCGGCCAAAGGGGGAAAGCATATTTTAAAAAAAAAATCCTGTTAAAAATTCAGTAGGGATTTTCTCAGGCTGGGGAAACGTCATATCACAGTCAGAGAGTTCTTTTGATTAGCCCGATTTTAAAAGGAATGGAACACTGTAAAAATTCCCCTGATAAAGAGATGGATCCAAATGTTGATCAATAAATCACCCCATTTTCCATTTTCTTTTAAAGCAGAAAAATCTCCTTTCCTTGCATTAAAAAGGTGAGGTAGCGTCAGAAATTGCTGATACTGTTCATTTCCTCAAGTCAGGGTTGTAAAAGGGGAAACGCCTGGACATCAGCTGATAAAAGAATATTTCAGATTCTGGGGAAGGGGGGTGTCTCGCCAGGCCTGGGGTTTCATTTAATGAATGTCAGATTTACACAGATCATTTCAGGAGTACCAAAGATATTTGGCTAAACAGACCAGTGGAAAATGACATACAGGCTCCATGATTTGGGGAAGAGGCACTTCAATCAGAGACAGCTGCATTAGATTATTTTTATAACATTGATTTTTATACACAGCCCATCCCCGTAACAGCCCCTAGGGTCTGTGGGTTTAATGTGGCTGCTTAGCTTGGTGTAGTCAGTCAGCTGTTGGATGTGGAAGAATTCTCATTTGCTTGAGACACGCTGGTAGGGCCTGGAATCGCTGCTATTAAGGCATAGGGCAGATAGGGCCACGCCACACCTGCCATTGACTTCAACGGGGCAAGGGGTTCACCCTAAATCTGGGCAGGTGCAACTCCCGTTTTTGTTGTAACATAGCCTGTTGGGCCCAATCCTGCTCCACTGAAGCCAGTGTTAAAACGCCCACTGATATCGCCGATGCTGGATCGGGCTCTTAAATAGAAACTGGGGACAGTACCCTGCGGCGGCTAGTGGATTTAATCTGGAGGATTAAATTCAGTCTATTTTCCTGCCTCCAAAGCCATCGAGGACCCAGCCCACAGTGGAATGATGCTGTGCTATTGCAATGGAAGTGTGTGTGTGTGTGTGTGAGAAAGAGAGAGAGAGAGAGAGGATTTAGGGAACCATGTGTGCCGTGGGGACTCCTTCCACATCCCTGATGTTTGGTGTAGGGGTAAATTGGGGATTGGAAGGAGAGAATGAAGGACCAATAGATTCACCACAGTGCTGTTCTACTATCAATCATTCCATGCACCGTGGAGGCAATTATAGGAGTGGCTATCGCCACCTTAAGACTGATATTTTGACCAAGGGGTAGCCCTACTGCCACTCTGTGGCCTGGAAAACAGAGCGAGGAAGAGAGGAGGGGGAAGAGCTATTCCCTGACTAGCTGGCTAGTGAATGTTTGAGCCAGGGAATAGAAAATAGACCATTAGATGGTCACAAGCCTTTATTTTTCATTGATAATGGACGGGTCTAAAATAAGTACCCACGCTATCCTTTGCCTCCCTGTGCACATAACGTTCCTGCACCGTTCTGTGCCTCATTAGGACTGTATTATGAGGACTGGCCTTTTGGCATGGCTTGATCCCAAGCTTTTGTATTAGGGCTGCTAATGCATTTTGTATTATTATAAACCTTGCTTTGGAAAAAGAGGCTTACCTTGCATCCGTGTAATTGGAAAGTCAGAGCAGCTTAAATATTTCAAAACCATTTTTGTAGGGACTGGGTTGCTTTTGATTATATATTTATTTATTTATTTATTTATTTCCCTCGGGTCTATGACTCCGCAGAAAGCCAGTTCCCTTTACCTCTGGTATCACCAGTTCTGCAGGAGGCACGGACAGGGTAAGAGTGGCTCAGACACTCGGAGTAGAAAGCAAGGTCTGTGTAAAGCAGCCAGGAGACAGGAGGGGTGACATTCTCAGTAATGGGAGCAGGAGTCCTGCACTGGACTGCTCTGTGAGGATCTAGCCCAAGCTGGGAGTCGCTGACTGTCCCCCCCTCAGATAGCAGGGCGATGGCCTTCATGAAATTCTCCAGGATCAGAAAGAGGGGGACAATTGTCCTGGGGCCCCGAGCTCAGGGCTCCCCCAATGGGAAATGGTGCGGGGGTGGGGCCCCAACAAACATGATGGGGCACCAAATTTGTCTCGACAGACCTGGCTGTGGGAAGGTCAAGGCTAGCAATAGCCAGGATTCTGGCAGCTCAGCGTAGCGTGAGGATGGGGAAGGTATCCTTGCACCGTCTCCCCTCTCATACACCTATCAGGAGCACTATGTATATTATCCCTGGCAGTGTCACTGTACGTTTTAAGGGCACCATAGTTAACCACGAGTAGCGGCGTTCCATGCTAAGCCCTGATTTTTCCAGTTAATCATTATTTTTCCTCCCTCTCCCTGCAAATCTTCATCTTCATTTCTTCCTTTGAAGATGAATTGAATGGTTTTGAACCTCTTCTTGGGGAGGAGGAATCCATTTTTGAACTAAGCAATAATGAAATGTTTAAAAAGACATTTTCTCACTTTAAAAACAGGTACCTGTGCAGAGGACCATCATAAGACCTGTGCCGTGCATGGCTTAGGTCCCAGTTAAGCCCGCAAAGTCTGAGCTTCTGGTGATCCTTGCTCAGGGGTGAATTTTCCCCAGGAATAACAATAACAAGGTCTGTTTTGAATTGCCCTTGGAACTGTTGAATGCATGATTTTAAAAAGAATCTATTTTAATTATTTAATGGAGCATGAAGAACATAATCCAGTTGTAAGCAAGTAACTATTTTATAAAACTGGAACTTGCTAGACATAATTTATTTTTCACTAGTGCTGGGCAAGAAAGTCACTGTAGACTTACAAGAGTATTAAATAACATACGGGGAGTGATGCACTGTTTCACTTGGAACCAGTCAAACGTGGTATTTTTTGGCATGTAATTGGATGGCAAAGATTTATTGATGCGCTTAGGAAGATGTTGATTCTTCTCCTCTTTCATTGCAATTGGGATTTGGGGAGGGAGTTGAATAGTGGCAGTGGCTGATATAGGCAATGGCTGCCCAATGCTTTTCAAGAGGTAACAGCCAGCTCGGTCCACCCTGATGACTCGAGGGCGCTGCTTCAATCCTAAGCAAATAACTTCATATATTTCTTTGTGGAGATCAATTCCAGTCCCGCCCTTGTGGTGCTAGATCACATACTCTTTCTTCAAAGTAAAATGAGGCAACTGAGCAACATAAATTCTCTTCTTCCAGCAACTTGGCAGTGGAAATAATATTGCATGGCAAGCCATTATGTATTTTTTATTAGCAAGATAGTAAAATATTGAAATGACTTCCTACAAAGTGAAGAGCAAAGGAAAACACCCAGGAGAGAGGATTTTATCTCAAAGGCTTTGAGTGATGTAAAACATTTTTATGGGGAAAGAAAGATGGTTTATTTTGCTCTCATAATTATCTACACTAAATAAGCATGCCCCCTTTGAAAAGTGTACTTACTTTGAACTGCGTCCTTATTAATGGGTATTTACCTGGGGTTGTATATTTGGGGGTTGTAACTGTGTAGAGGAGCACTGGATGTATCCCTCACGCTTTCATGTCCTGTTCTTTCCCCCCCCCCCCCCCTTGTTTTCTTCTCCTCCCTCCTCCCCCTTCTGCCTCTAGTGGAGCAGCTGCGCCACTCCTATAGGCAGGGGTTAAAAGCAGCCAATCTAGACTGCTTGGGGAAGCAAGCACAGCTGTGGCCAACTCAATCAGGGCTAAGCTGGCCCTGATCAGAGGGCTGGAGGCCAGGAGCTGGAAGGAGTCTCACTCTGGCCCTGGTGTGGGAACGGCTAGCTGCATGGGAGCAAGGGACCTGAAGCAGAGCAGTGCTGAGGAAGGGCAAAGGGAGCTGGGGAGCTCCAGTCTGGCAAAACCCCAAGCTTCAGGCCTTGATGAAGGCCTATGAAAAGGTACTGGGGCTGCAGAGGGACAGCCCAGGGATATACAAAGGAAGCAGGTTCTAACTCCTAGCCAATGATGAGTGGCCATTACAGACTGCAGTTTGCCCAAGTGAATGGGGGCTAGATGATGACTGGCAGTAGCCAGGAGACACGGTGGGTTTAGAGGGTTCAGGGGTTCCCTTAGGAGGGGAGACCCAGAGTGTGGGGGTACTGCCGGGCCTGAACCCTGAGGAAAAGGGCACTGAGGTCAGGGAGGGACATGGGGCCTCAGGCAGGTAAGGGCACTCTGAAGGCTGGAAAGAGCTAATTCCCAAGATGATCAGCAGGAGGCGCCTTTGCTACACTGCCTCTTTAAGATTAGGGTGACCAGATAGTAAATGTGAAAAATTGAGACGGGGTGAGGAGTAGTAGGAGCCTATATAAGAAAATGACCCAAGAATTGGGACTGTCCCTATAAAATCGGGACAGCTGGTCACCCTACTTTAAGATTTTAGTGACTATGAAATAATGTCATAATATAACACACAGCATTAGATTATATTTGTCACAGTGCATTCCATTAGCCAAACCCACTGAGCTCTTCTGCTCTATTTTGCATTGGTCTGTAAATCAGAAGCCTAAACACCTTGTGGGCTTGATCCAGTGCCTATTTAAGCCAATGAAATGGATCCCATTGACTTCGTTAGGCTTTCTATTGAGGCGCTAATGAATTTGTCTCCCACCCTCTTCACACATAGGGTCCCACTGAGCAGACAGAGTCACTCACTCAGGTGTTTGTTTGTTTGTTTTTCATAATGTTCTGGAAGCTCCCAGGTGAACATTTTCAGTGGTGATCGCTCTTCATATGATTTGATGTTTTTTCCCCCTGGAGAATCAGAGAGATACTGTAATTTAGAAAAATATTATTGCAAAAGAGTCATGTAGGCCTCTTTCTCCTGCCCCCCGGGGTGGAAATGGCCTGTAATGGAAAACATGTTTTATTTTGAGGTTTGTTGTATTCAATACTTATTGAAAATGCTTTGTGTGTGTATTTTCCTCTTTACTAAGGCCAAGTCTACACTAGCGGGGGTGGAGGGGTCGACCTAAGATACGCAACTTTAGCTTCGTGAATAGCATAGCTGAAGTCGGCGCATCTTAGGTCTACTTATCTGGTGTCCTCACGGTGGCAGCGGGCTCCCCCGTCGACTCCGCTTACTCCTCTCAGCGAGCTGGAGTACCAGAGTCGACAGGGAGCATCATTGGGGATTGATTTATCGCGTCTAGATAAGACGCGATAAATCGATCCCTGAAAGATTGATCAGGACCCGCCACCGATCCGGCTGGTAGTGAAGACAAGCCCTAAGATCGTGTTCTTGTAACCACAGTCAGGATATGCTACTAACAATGAGATTAGGAAAGCAGAATAGCTGGAACAAGGATGCTACATTTACTGACAACTGTAGATTTTAAAATCTAGGTACATGATGCCAAGTTGGGATTAGAGTGACCTGGGGGTAAATGAGAGAGGGGAAGATTTTATTAGAAGATGATTGAGAACTGCTATTCCTTCAGAAAGCTTCACACCCTCATAGTATCTTTAAAAGTAACCGCAGAAGGCATCATCTGCCCTACTCCATGCACGGGGATGCCGATGAGCATAAAGGGACACGATTTGGTGGAATGGACCCAAGAAATTAACATGGGCCACGTGAAATCCAGCACAAGCTAGTCATTGCTGGCAAGCACTGAGTCTCCTACTCATTTGCCAGAGAAATGCGTTCCCCTTGTGGGATGGACTGTGTGAGGCATAGATCCATGCGTAACAGGAGATGTGCCTGAAAGTGAACTCTGAGACTGAGACCGATGCCAGACTGGCTTCTGGCAGATTGTCTTGCCCCACCGATTTGGGAGAACAGGTTTTTTTTCCCCCCTCTAGCAGGCAGCAACAATTTTTGACCTATGGAGTTTTCCACTGGTATGGCTCATTCAGTGTCCTTAGTGTCCTTAGTAGTTGGAGCCAGAATCCACCATCACAAGACAGGGTTCAAGAGGCTGTTGGGTCAGGGTACTGGGACGTCAGGAGCACAAGTTGGGAATGGGACTCAGGCTGGGTCAGGGTACCAGGGGTCAGAGGCAGAAGACAAACTGGAGTCAGGAATCACAAACCAGGCACCAGGAACTCTGTGCAGGGTATCAGGAAGCACAAGGCATGCAGCCTGGAGCAGGGCACAGCCCAATTGTTAAGCCAGCAGCAAGAACCAGAAACTTTCTGCTGTAGGGTCAGAGGGCAAATCAGCCACTCTGGGACACTGCCAATCAGTCCTCAGGGTGGAGCCTCACAATAGGGGGGGGGGCTAAACTGGTCAAGCAAGGCGGAAGGTCAAAGCCTGGCTGCTCCCATGAACCTTGGGCCTGGGTTCAAGACCTGTGGGTGATAACAGCTAGCATAGTCTGGATTGTCTTCCATTTCTGGTCAGGCTAGCTTGCTGCCTTTTTTAACGAGGACAGCAGACAGCTGCTTGTCCTTTTCTGAAGCAGCCTCCCTAGAACTAAGGAAAGATGATTGTGTATCAGACCTTCCTGTTTCTAATTTACACTTCTTGGGGAAGATGATGGGATGAGTGACATCAGAGCAGCTGCAATCTCATTGTGGTGAAAAATCTATTTATTTATTTCCAGTCATTTTACTGCTTGTGAAATGTGTCCCGCTGACCTGTCTGAAACTTGAACATCTCTGTCAACTGACATGGATACATTATAGGTGATAATGGTGCAAGATTCCCTTGCTCCACTTTACCAGCATCAGGGCATAACTGGGAGTTTGAGGAAGAAATTTCCCTCGCTGGGTAAACTTATCCCACAATTGCCATCTTCAAGGTTTCTTGCATCTTCTTCTGAAGCATCTGTTACTGGTCACTGTTGGAGAGAAGCTACTGGACTAGAAGGACCACTATAGCTGATCCAATATAGCTGTTCCTAGGTTCCTAAGGGGCCCTGTTGTGGAAGGACCTCAGCTCTTTGAGTAATTGGACAGTTTGGTCTCTATGGCCAATTCAGGACTTGGCCTCTCTGCTGAGACTCCAGCTACACGAAGGCGGTTTCAGTTCTAGCATCTTGCCTGGCTGACGTGCTAATCTGGATCCTATGGATGGTTCTCTAAATAGTCTTTCATTGATTAGTCCTTCCAGGACGAAAAAAATTATCTGGCAGTGAAATTATAAAACTGGATGCTGAGTTTTTAAGAATATGCACATAGAATATTTCCTGCAGCTGCTGCCTACAACCATCAACTCAAGTTGTTTGTTTGGGATTTTTTTGTTTGTTTGTTTTTTGCGACACTGGATCTTCTTAGTAGTACCCTTTCTGTAGCTCTCCTGCTTAGCTACCCTGTTTCCCCGAAAGTAAGACATCCCCCGAAAATAAGACGTACTTCCAGTTTTGCCTCTCGCTGTAATATAATGTAATGTAATTTTGGGAGCAAAAATTAATATAAGACACTGTCTTATTTTCGGGGAAACACGGTAGTAAAGGAGGTGAGGATTGCACTTAAAGGTATTTTATGATAAGTAATGCACCGAGCTCTGTTATAAATGCTTTTGGATCAGTTCTCTGGATCTTGGCCCTGAAACCTTGTCAGGGTGAAAAGTCCTTACTCACAAGAGTAGTTCCATGAAAATCAAAGTATGGACCATGCTTTGGTGCTACAGTAAGAGGTACGAGAGGAAAACCATAAATAGATAGACCATGTGAGTGTCACACTTTATTTCTACTGCTCTATTAGACACTGACATTGAAAGCTGTCCAGATGAAAAATGGACCATTTTGTTTGTAAAAACCAGTATGAATCAGAATCTGGCCCTGTGTTTCTGTGGATACAGACTAGCCCGTACATTATGGCATGATGATTCCCTGGCAGGACTTGTCAAAGTCTTCCTTTACAGCAGCTATCTTACCTATGTGTTCGTGCAGTTACCTTTGTGCTAGACAGCTCTGAATACCACATCCCGTGTAGTGGCTGCCCATCTTTCATTATACATTTATATTCACACTCATTGGATCCTGTCTGCTGTCCTGCACCAGGGCCTGGTAGACTGGGAGTACTTCCAGCATAAAAGACCTGGCTTACATTTACTGTAGGAAATCACTCCAGTTGTCACCATGGAGGTTTGCACTTCATTTCTTCTTCTGACAGCTCTTTTCCATTTAGTTGTTGCTGGAGGAAAACCAGACACTTAAAATGCTCCAGAACAAATTACTGTTTAAAGATCACATTTGAGGATTCACGTACACACATTCTATGCTCAATAAAAAGGGAATCCCCTTGACTACATTTGACTTCTATGTGTAAATGTACACGTTTTGCAAGTACTCTGCCTCCTAATTGCCAGGAGGCATCTGCATAATTGTACAGTTCTGTTTGTACTGGGCTAGGCATAACACCCTTCAGTGGGGTGTTTTCTTGCAACAGCATTGTCCAGACTGACAGCTGTTCGCACGGCACTCAGGGCCTTTCCGGTCAGGGGCCTCACCTGTTTTCCCCCGTGTCAATGACATGTGTTATTCTTTTGCTTAGGCAGTGTTTACCCTGGTGGATAAATGCCCAAGCCTTTTCAGCCTTTGGACGTGTCTAAGTCATTCTTTCCCATCTCTCAAATAGAGATGGATGAGGATCATTCAGGGCCCTCACATAGGGGCCCCCCGGGATCTCCACCCCAGCAGAAGGTGGATCGGTGGCTCCCTTTCCCACCTCCACCCAGTGATGAGAGCAGCCACAGTGTCTCCCCTCTTCCTACAAGTATCGGGAGGTGGGTGGGGAGACCGAGGAAGAGCTCTGCTCTGGTGAGGGTGTGGGGCCAGGACTTTCTTCCCGGACTCTAGTGGCGATCACTTCTCACGCTGCTAGAGGCTGTTTGCAGACTCAGACTGACAGATGTCATTGGACCGATCTATGCTTGTTTCACTTTTTCAGGCTACTCTTAATGACCATGTGGGGCTAGAGAGACAGAACCAGATCCTCCAACAGAGAAGCAGGATCCCACAGCACACCCATGTTGTGCCTCTGTATGGCCCAATCCTGCTGGGGCCTGGGTTCCTATATCTCTTTGTCTCTAATGTTGCCTTTGTTATATTCCACAAGAAAAGAACAATATCTCCTCCCAACCCATTTTTCCAGGGAAGCTAATTTTTTGGAGGGGGGCACTCTTCTACTTTTAGGGTTCAGGGAAAATATTGAATGGATTATAAGAAATAAAAAGGAACAAACAGTGAATGAAGCAAGGGAGAGGATTATCATCTGAAAGGGAGAGTTACCATTGGAAATCTTAGAAGTCGAACTTTCTTCCACTTTCCCATTCTACTATTTAAAGAAAGAATAGTAAAGGGCTTTGTCCCATTTTAATGGAACATATGAAAGTAATATAAGCAGACGGGCATCTGAACCAATCACAAACACAGGACAACATTGAGATCAATAATAACTCAGCCACTGTTAGAAGACATTCAAATGACCTTCCAGAATAAGAAGGCAGCACTATGTATAGTATACTCAATTTGAAAAGGCTGTTAATGTGCCAAGCAAATGTGAATAAATTGGTCAGGTTGATTTAGTGGTCTTAATTGGGATGCGAGTTACCTCTACAGCTGAGAGAATAAAAGAACAATGATACCACCACCAACAAAACAGAAAGCGCATGCAAAACCTACCAGGGGCAGGGTGTGTGTGGGGGGGAGAAATAATTAAAGAATGGAAGGAAAGAATGAACACACAATACATGAATCAATAAGTAGAATAACGGTTCTTCAACACCTAGGCTATCCAAGTACTAATACAGTAACTTGACCTTGTACTGCAACAAATCTTTCACCATCAAAGAACATTACAGGTATCACTCTGCTTCACGGGTGACTTCATGCTGACAGCCAGAATACATCTTCTCTTGGTCCAAAAGCTTGGACTAAAAGAGAATCTCCATTTTTTCTTAGCAGCATAGGGCTTATGATAAACAAATGAGCAACTGTAATTCCTTTCAGCAGAGGGTGTTGCCCTTCCTAACTAACCTACTTATTACAATATTCTGTATCATGTAATATGTGCGTGAGTAGTGCCCACTAATCCTCCAATATTAATCATCCATGCCTCTGAATATATAGCTGGAGTCACCCCAAATGACTCTCTATTTCTTATTCAAGTCCTGGTCTGTACGATGCTAAATTCTGGTACTCTTCCCATTCACTCAGATGGGACCAGGATTAGGCTCTAAGAACTGAAAAGAGCAAAGCGTCATTGCATCACTCAGTACTGAAGATGTCTTCTATTTCAATAGCTGTGGCCAGTGGATATGCCTAATACTTTGGGTGAAAAAATATTTAGGAAGCATCTGGTTTTGGAACACATGGATGGTGTTTGATGTGACTTGAAAACTAGGCCTAGAAGGGGATGAAGGAAATCGGCACCAGGAGCAGGATACAAGTGGGATTGAAATTGTAGAATTTAAATCAACCGTGAAATGAAAAATAAACAATTCAGGAAAGAGGCTTTTAATAATCAAGTGGTGACTTAGAAATAAAGCTCTTTTGCAGTCATTTAAGACTACATCATCCTACATCTACTGTATTGGATCGAAAGTGTTGACTGTCTGTTGTAACAGAGATGCATACGCATGTTATATGGGATGTGAGTGGCTTTGCTGAAGTCAGAGTTACATCAGAGACAAGTTTTTGCCAACAATTATGAAACCATAATTTAAAAGATTTCTGGTCTCTGAGTCTTTCTGTCTTGGCTCTGAGGAATATATAGTGTCTCCATCTTAGCTTCCAAACACCCCACAACTTACAATAAATGTCCTCATTAGAACACACAGCTCACCGCGACCTTCGCAGAAACAAATCTGGGTTCCCTTGAATTGCCTTCCAAAGCAAGTTTGATGGGGGAATGTCTTTTAACCATCAAGCTAAACCAGATGGCATTGTGCTCCATGGCTGCATAATTTGACCTGAACTGTATTGCTTGAAAGTTTCTGGCTTTTAGTCACAAAGATATTTTTGTTTCCTCTTCGTTCCTCCGTGCAGCCAATGCAGCTGTAGAAACGCTGCAAAATTAACATGTTGTCACATTTGCACATGCAAGAATACTTGGAAATGCGCTCATCAGTATGCCACATGCTAGCAGCAAATGCTAACAGGAGTAAACAACCAAATACATTTTGCCCACATTCCACCAACTGCGCTGTATCAAAATATGTCAGCCCAGTGCCATCTCCCTCCATTCATTTCCAATTCCTTAGATTCACAGTGCAAGACTCCAGCAAGCAGCAAATTCTGTATAGGCAATAAAGGTTTACACAAGGTAGTCCATTAGACCGGAACATATGCACTTGTATTTTTATAGTTTCTAAACAGATAGCAACAAATCCCACTGCTAAGATCTGTGATTGCAATTCAGTATGTGGGGGGCAAATTTTGCAGCTGCAAAGAAAGAGATTTTGGAAATGTCCCATCACACGTTTGATTACTGCACCCTGTGAAGAAAAGTCTACCTATGGACTTGCATAATAAGGTGTGTTATGGGAAAGGATGGTGCTGTTTCTTCTGCTGAACTACCTGGTGCAGTAGATCCCAGTCAGTCCTGCCTGATCCTGCTGCCCTTGTATGGAAAAGCAAAGCTGGAAAAGCAGTGGAAATATTGCTACGTGGGGCAAGAGGCACCAGCCGTGCCAGGTTGCTCATCTCTTCCGTGCCACGGAGCTGAGTTCCATGGTGGCACTCTGTGGCAGCAACATCGGGATGTGGGAAAATGGAGGAGAGGAAAAGCCAGGGGGTTCACAACTGTGTGCGTCCCAAACCTCTATGTTGGTTCCTTGTATTTGGAGTGGATCTGCTGGTGCTCTGTGCCTATGTATGGATTAGGGGGTGACTAGAAGAGGCTCTACTGATGCCTCCCACTATAAGAACGTAGATGGATAGAATTCTTTCATCTCAGCCCTTAGGTTGTTCCCCTCTGAAATGCCTGAATCATTATGTGAGAAACCGGGAAATGGCCCTGAGATAGGATTGGTGTAGGTAGGAGGGTGCGGGGGGTAGAGAGCTAGTCTGGAACTGTAAAGACCCAATTCGCTTCTTTGATCGCCTGCAGACTTGAGCAAGTCTTTTAGCCTCTCTGTACTTCAGTTCTCCAGCTGCAACATAGAAATAATACTTCCCCGCCTTGCAGAGGGTAAATTAGGGTTATATTAGATTAATTAATTAATTAGATAAATTAGGGTAATATTAGAAATAATGTACTGGAAAGACATAACATGTTGTAATGTTATCAAGAAACTGAAGTACATGTTTGCTCACTTCAATATTCCAGAACAACTAATGATGGACAATGGACCCCAATACACTGCAGCAGAACTTAAGTCATTCCACACGAAATATGTGTTTGATTATATTACTAGCAGCCCATATTACCCACAAGCGATTGGAGATATCCAAGAAAGTCCTATAGCAGGAAACTCCATTTCCTGCTCTTCGGGATTACAGATCAACACTGATAACAGCTACTGGTAGAGTCTAGCACAACTCCTGACTGGAAGACAAATCAGAACTACTGTTACAACTTTGGAAAAGAACCTATTTCCAGTACGGCCAGACATATAGAAAATAGCCAAATGGGATACAAGGGCTAAGAACTTATGAACACGGTTACAACAGACCTCACTCAGAACTGCCAAGCCTGGAACCTGGTGACCATGTTCATGTCAAATTGGATGGAGAAAAAGGATGGACAACTCTATCTGTCCTAAACAAAAAGGATTAATTGCCCAGATCATATGTGATGAAGACCAACAGTGGTGAGTTCAGTGGAAACAGTCAACATCTACAGTCTGTTCCTCAGAAAGAACAGTTAACAGAGCAAACGCTTCAGATGGCAGGTGCGGAACAAGAAGAGGAAGACTCAAGGACTTCAAACCAAACACAGCCAGTGGTTGCAACTAATGAACAGCCAGATGACCAAGTGTGATGTGTTCCGGTCATGTAACTAGAAAACCAGTTCAATTCAGAGACACTTAACAGACTGATACTTACTGAACTTCAAAGACAGCGTGATGGTATAAATATTGTAATTGTTTGGAATGTGGGACTTAAAGGGGAAGATGGAATGGAATGCGAAACTGGAGTAAACTCTTCCGCCACAAGGTGGCACTGTGTGTAAAATACCTTATTTAAAGGAACCTCGGCCATACCAAGCAAAGCAATAAAGGATCTTACAATGAGCACACCTGGAATGTATAAGCAAGCTCCGTGACCAGCCCAAATCTGGTAGAGAAGTACATGGCACTTTATAGCTTACACATGAGCAAGGAGAGCAACTACAGTTAAACCAGAAAGGATAAAAATTGTCTAATCTTTTTATTGAAATTTACTAAGCTTTTGGCCAGAATGCCATGGTGGGACAGAGTTCCCTGTTATCTCTTTTTAAAAATGTGTTGCCATTTAATTTCATCCAGTGACCTCTTCTGCTGTCAGAAGTTTTCTTTTTAATTTAAAAAAGGATTAATCAAAGAGGCTGTGATAGACATTTATTCATTTTTTCTAAATGCTCATTTAAAAGTGAACGTATGATTACCGTGGAATGCTTTGCATGTTGATTACTGAATGTCATCTTGAAAACGACCACTAGTTACAACTGTTTGTTATTTGAATTGGGGCAGACTCCAAAATGAGCCAGATGCTTTTGAAAAACAGAGGACGACACAGAAGGAAGTGCACAATCTGAAAAGAAAAGGACAGAGATAGGATGGGGAAAGGAGGTTACAATACAGGCAAAGTGATGAGTGGGAGAAAAGGCCCAGATCTTGTCAGCATCATCAATATTTATAAAATCCTACCACACCTCAAATGTAAAATTATGTTATCTCCTTATGCACAGACTTTCTATTACTGCGGATATACTAGCCGCATAAAATAACTCTTTAAATCTGTTCATTTATTTTCCCCATAATCAAAGCACCATCTTAAGAGCTCATCTTCATTTTCCTAGTCTCATTACTACAGAACAATACAAAACCCCCCAAATAATGCTTGACTCTGCTCTTTGGGATTCCATTTTTCCATCTCCTTGCCTGCTGGAATGCAGCCTCCACTGCTCCAGAGCTTTGTCCCTATAACTTAGGGGATTCATTTCTTTTCTCTTCTGCAAGGTAAAGCCATGTCTTTTACCTTAAAGATCTACCACAGAGTAATAAGCATCTGTCTGGGATGCTGTGGTTCCCTTGAATTGCAGGTCCCAGAAGTGGAACTTCCCGCAACTGCAATCTTTCAGGAATGGCTCTAAAAGATGTTGTGGGCCTGATTTCTCCTTTAACAGTGATGTAAAACAGGAGTAACACCACTGAAGTCAGTGTAAAACCATTGTCCACAAGGGGGAGAACGAAGCCCTGGGTGTCTAGCACTTCCTGTTACCTGCAAGCCGATAAAAACCATAGTGGCTTTGCACACAGGCAATCATTTTTGTGACATTAAATGAAAACCTTCAGATCTGCCCTGTACACTTTGGCGTGGAAGATGTATCTATTTCCAGTTATCTAAGGCAAATATTACTCTGAGGTGTGCTAACAGGAGTGTCGTATATAAGACAATCCCTCTCTGCTTGGTCCCGGTAAGGCCTCCGCAGGAGCACTGCATCCATTCGGGGCACCACACTTTAGGAAAGACATGGACAAACCGGCGAGAGCCCAGAGAGCCACAAACATGAGAAAAGGTTTAGAAAACCTGACCTATGAGGAAAGATCTAAAAACTGGGCATGTTTTGTCTTGAGAAAAGAAGACAGAGGTGGCACCTGATAACCATCTTCAAATATGTTAAGGGCTGTTATAAAGAGGATGGGGATCGATTGTTCTCCGTGGGCTTAATCTGCAGAAAGGGAGATTCAGGTTAGATACCAGGAAAAATGTTCCAACTCTAAGGATAGTTAAGCTCTGGAACTGGCTTCCAAAGGAGGTTGTGGAATCCCCATCCCTGGAGGTTTTTAAGAACAAGTTGGACATGCACCTGTCAGGGATGGCCTTAGAGTACTCGGCCCTACCTCCGCACAACGGCCTGGACTTGCTGACCTTGCATGGCCCCTTCCAGCTCCACCACATGTTTATGATTCTGTGCTCGACGCTGGTGAAAACACATTTCACTCCAGGCAGACAGCTGTTAACTGGAACGATCTCTCCCTTTCTAGCAACCCCACGACCATTAGGGCCATTCCAGACAGCTTGTGCGGTGTCTGTGCCGAAATGGTCAGCCTTTCTTCGCAGGAACAGATCTGATTTTAATGACATCCCCGTCCTTGCTTTAGCAGGGTCTGTCAACAGCCTAAAGAAATGCCTTAATAAATAGTGATACATAAATATTGAAACCCGGTATCTACCACATTCAGTGCATTACTGAGCTGTTACTCAAGTTGCATAGCAACCAATGTTTAAAGGCTTGCTGACTCAAAGAGAGTCTGTACTTTCGCCTATTTATTTGACAGTCTCTAACTTCAGTGGGTAGTTTTTCATCTTTATGTGTAGCTGACATTTATAATGACACTGAAAACAATTTAATTTCAGTTTCCATAAACCCGTGTGTATAGAATCTTCTTTTTTAAGCCTGTCAACAGAGTGGACTGGGTTTGTTTGCCACTTTCGGAGTCTATTTTAAATCAACCCCCATAGCCGAGTTTCCCGTTGAAACATGCCCTTATATGGAGACCCTGGCTCTACAGTCACAAAAGAGCAATGGCCGCAGGCTGCTATTGGTTTGCAAGTAGTTTCCTTACTGCTGTCCCACCTCTTCAGGCCCTTTAGATCATCAGCACAGTAAATTAATAATTAAAGGTAACATACAGCAGATGCATATTTTCAGGGCTGCTTTCCCAGACACCCCCTGATGCTCTTCTGCAAACAAATAGAGCCATAAAGTAGCCCGTGGACTATGCAAAGCAAATGGTAAATCACTTTTTAAAGATGCTGCAAATGGAGTGTGATGCTACCAATTAGAAGTTTATGATGACTGGAGGAGTAAGCAGACAAGAAGGAATGACTCAAGCTTGCAGAGATACTTGCTTTCTCACCCATTCATTATTCTGACATCATCTAGTATGCTTTCCTGGGCTGCTGGAAGTTCTGAGTCAAGCCAATTGTAGCGCACGTCGGACAATAAGCAGGTTTTCACATCCATTGGCAGTCTGGATTTCAAGTTTCTTGGTCAAGAAACTGTGGGAACCTAGTGTGTGTTCGGCTCACTGGGTTCATAGAAACTGTAGATGAGAGATGTGCCTTAAAGTTCAGCTCCGAACTTCCCCATAGCTCATGGTGGTTCTGATCTAGGGCGGGGGTTTTGTTTCAAGATCCAGCTCTAGTCTGAGTTGGATGCCCTTTGTGACTGGGGTCTGAAAAAACACCAAAATTCAGTTGAAATCTCCAAGTTCCAGTTGGATGATTTTCACCCCTCCCCCGAAACTGAAATGGTTTGGGGTTTTTTTTGCTCCAAATGGGGCAACAGCTGACGCGGTAAGTCTGAGCCTGGGCTGAGTTCAAAGACTATAATTAAACCAGAACCTAGGTGCCTTTGAACAGGTTTGGGATTTCATAGCGTAAGTTTTGCACTAGTGAAAAGAGTGTTGAACAGCATATGAGATTTCTGATTCACGATGCAAAAGGCACCAAAATATTTCTCTGTAATATCAGGGCATTTTCCAGTATGCTACTCCACAGGGCTCTGCCAATTCAGGGTGCATTGCACTGTAGGTATATTATTCACTTGGCAGTGACTCTATTTCAGTGTATTACATTATATTATTAAATGCCAAAACACTCTGACGAGGAACACACTTATTTATATCTCTTAATGGAATGAATATTTGATTGATATTTATTTCTAAACCTAATTTGTCCGGCGTGCTTTGTTTCCGCCAAAGGGTGTATGCCAAGGGTTTGCTGTCTGCATATTAAGAGAGCATTAAAGAACCTCAATGAGTCTTTAGGTAACAAAGAGTCCTGTGGCACCTTAAAGACTAACTAAAGTATTGAAGCATAAGCATCCGACGAAGTGGGTATTAGCCCACGAAAGCTTATGCTTCAATACTTTAGTTAGTCTTTAAGGTGCCACAGGACTCTTTGTTACCTCTGCTATTCCAGACTAACACGGCTACCTCTCTGATTCTTGACATCAATGAGTCTTTATTTACTCATCCCTCTGCTTTGAGTGCCCATGTTCAACCTGTCAGTGGGAATATTTCCATTGACTGCAGCAGGATTTAGATCAGGTTGAGAGCAGCAATCAACACTCCCTGCCGGAGGAGCCTCATGGTGAGATATGGACGTGGGGTAACATACTGCATACTACCATCCCAGTGAACGCTCCCAGAGGTACGCGGAGAACTCCAGCTCTTGAAAACTAATGCAGAACGAGCCTGCGATAGACTTTCCCTAATGGTTTGGATCCTCTCTAAAATAGAGAGCACCCCTCTCAATCTCTTTGTGATGGTTGCAATCAGCTGGGGCTTTCTCCAGGTTACAGCATCTCAGTGTAAATGGGGGTGGTGGTGTATCTCAACATTTTCCCTTAAGGGACTTTGACTCTGGAAGGACAGACCCCAGGTGTCCAACTAGCACGGGTATAGCTGGTAGATGGTAAGGCAGTGCTTTGGTGAGTAGAACGACCCCCAAAACACTAGGGTATATACCCTACCCAGCTTTCTATGTGCCCAAGCAGTGCCTCTCCCATCCACACTGATACTTTTAGCATTGTAGTGTCCCGCTGTCCTCTCCCTAACAGAGCCTTTCCCCACTGCAAGGAGAGGCCCTGAAGAGGAGAAAGTGGGGAAAAGGTCTGGCAGCTCCCTGATACTTCCCTGAGCCTCTCATGGTCGCACGTGGCTACGCACCGCTGTGTGTGTGGACACAGCCTGCCTTTCACGGCAGTGTGTAGCTACGTGTACCCTCAAGGGTAGCGAAGACCTTAGTCAGGTGGCTGATACTTGCCTTCCTTGCAGAGAGGGGGAGAATCCCTGAAGACTTATTCCGTAATAAGCGTTGTGAAATTAACAGTAATTAGTGGAAGAGGAAGAGAGGAAGATTGAACTCATCGACTTCTAGCTCCCTGCACCATCCCCTAGGTATTTTGGGGCAAGTTTTATTGTTACTCTGGCTCTCTGTGTATTTGTTCCACTCAGACTGCTGGGAATTTAGGATTTTGTCTGTCCCAGAGGGCACTAGCAGAGGACTACATTGGCCTGCAAATTTACTTGGCCTGCATGAAGTACCTCGGAGAAAGGGGGGGGGGGAGATGGTTCTGGCCTGCAGCTGTGAAATTAAACCACCCAACAAGCAAAAGGGAAATTACTTGCCAGAAGGGAAAATGGGGCAGCGGTACACTGACACCAGAGAGGCAAGAGACCAGGTGCCTACTGCAGTGTACAAGAATAGGGTAGTATTCCTTTAAATAGTGACGCTCACCATGTCCTATGTAGAGAAGCAGCTAGAAGCCAGCCGAAGCAGCAGCGTGTCTATTACTAGACTTTAAATACTTGTACAGTATATAGTTAATACCGATATTTGGGAATCAGCTGTGCTCATGTGATTTCTTCCCATTGTTTTGTTGCATGAAGAGCAAAAGACACCACACCTGGAATTCTAAACTGGTGCTTCAAAGTAGCCACCCGAGAGAGTATTTGCTGGGGGTGTCATAGATGGCGAATGAAAAACTGCTGAGCAGTGAGCAGTCCTGGCTGAGGTGAAAGAAAATCCTTTTCACGCTTTCTGCATTTGGGAAATTGTTAATCTGGCAGTTAACTTTGCCCCTCCAAAGCACCCAAGGTCTTTGAGATTTATGGTAATCTGCTGAGTAAGGGATAGTGGTGCCCCAGAAAGCTGCCTCCAGGCATCTTTAGCTGACACATCCAATTATTCCCACGAAGCGGCACTTTTCCTTTCAAATTTTACAGAAGTCTGACACATGCACAGGAGGAGAGAGGGCAGAAACGAAGCCTAAAATGTGTCTCCGACTACTTCCTTCGTAGTCTGGCCCTCCTGTCCCAGCTACAGTAAGTGAGTCGGAACCTGTCCCTTTTTTAATAGGTCAAGTGTAAGCTCCATTTTGCTTCCTGAAACACAGAGAGAGCTCATTTTGAGCAGCACTCATGTTCTTTCTCTTTTTTTTCCCTGGGATAAAGGGGATTTTCTCTCCGGGAAAGCGGTACCAATTCTGCAGGGCTGCCAAGCACAGCCCATGTGCCATTCCTGTTGGCCTGAAAGATCTGAGCCAATCATGGCTGTCATAACCAGCAGCTTCTCATTGCAAATGACACGGCAGGGTGAGGGGAACTATACGATGGGCCAGGATCTATGGTATCTATGTTTGAAACCTGTGGTATTGCTTTACCATTGCAATCCTGCTGTGAAATTTAAAATGTAAGGCTGAAACCAGTTCTTATATCTTCCTTTTTGCTCTGAACAGCAGTATGGGCTTGAGGAAAGGGTCATTGAGCCCCCTGTGACTATGATACTGACTCTGCACTAGCCTTCTGAATCGGCACTACACAAACATGGGATAATCGGTCGCTTCCATGTATTCTTTGCTTCATTGGAAAATGAAGTAGCCCGTTGTGTTATTTTATTGTCTTTGATTTGTAATTTAGGTCTCAGGATCAAAGTCCCTCTAATCTGTGGCCACTGGGAAGACTGATGAGTAGGAGGCAGATTCATGCATTTTAGGGGCACATTTTGCCTCATGCTGTTAGCTAGAGGCATTGCCAAAGAATGCCATGTTTAATTAATATTATATGCAAAGGTTACTGGAGAGAACAGTGTGAGTTTTGCTTATTAAAGAAGATTAATGTAGCCAAGCTGGTATATTTTAATTAAAGGGACAAATGTGTTCCTATGTTTCAAACCCATCGGCAGGAGGAAGTGATTTCATTTGTGTATATTATGTGGATTTTGACACACGGCGGCTCTTCATTTCCCTTTAGAGAGAGCAGTAGTTTGTCAAACCTATTTCTCCATGCTTCTGCCTCAGTTCTCAGCCCTAACATGGATTGTGCATATTTGAAGTGTCAGTTTACTTGTTAAAGTCCCGAAGGGCTGGTTGTGTTATTTTACAGTCCAAAGGGTTAATGCTTTACTTCCGGCTACTCTTACCATAGAAATGTAGGGCTGCAAAGGATGGGGACAAGGCTGTGGGATCCTCTGTGGCTCAGACTGTTTGTTCTTTTCACCCCATGAAAGTACGAATTTTAAACCTGGAAAGCCTAAAGCCCTGGCCTCACAAAATTCCCCATCGCTCAGACCAAGTCCTCTGACGACAGGGAAGAGGATTTGGCTCTACAAGCACCATTGAATGTGGGTAATAATATGATTGTCTACTTGTTTCCCATCAACATGATTCTAGATGGTCAAATGTATTGGCACATTAACGGAGCCAGGTTTGTTGTTAACATGTGCTCTCTCTGCTGGTCGGCTCTGCAGCAGTAGAAGAAAAATAATGTGAACTCATGGCCTTGTGCATAAAAAGTGACTTTTGACTTTTTGATTTTTCATGGCCTTGGTGGCGGGTTGACATATAAATATTTAGGAACTAAGTAGATTGCTGGGAGAGGACAACTGTTATAGCACATTGTAAGTTACATTTTTGGGCCTCCCTGTAACTGTTTCGTACTGAAATGACATCTCCTTTGTAATAGCAGGCATTGTTGCAACACACAATGGCAAAGTGCCTGTTGCAAGGAGGTGAAGCAGTGGTAAAAACAAGAGAAAATTGAGAGAAAGAGATCATGGGTCAATGATCCACCTAGCAGGTTTACCTTCACCATTTCCCTCTTCAAACACAACATTAGTCATTTTTGAAAGGAGAAAATGAGTTCTAATTGTGCTGCATTTTTACATATAGTACTTCCATGTCCTACCTATAACTTGATAATACTACTTTGCTAGCTCACATCAAGGTGCTCTGGCAAGTAAAAATGTTGCCATAGGCAATCTCCACTTGACACTGTGATACTATTGCAAAACTTCTTGAGAGGACCTGGAATTTCCTACCCATTGACTAATCCAATTGAAAAGGAGCCAAAACCATTGGAATTAAGGGAGTACACCGAACTTTGCCATCACGTGGTAATAAAAATGCCCATACATTAGCTGTTGCAAATCAAAACTGACTTTAATTGCAAGACGGTTTTTTTCCTGCAATGCAGTGAAAGTGATGGAAACAATAACTGAACAGATGAATTCTGGAGAGAATTGATAGTAAAAATCTCCATTAATTTTATTTTAATCCACAACTTTAAAAAATTGTCATAACTACCATAAAGGTGCTATTAATAATATTTCATTATTGTTAATCTAGGTCTTCTATTAATAATATTTAGTTATTATTAATCTAGGTAATTTGCTCATCCCCCAAAGTGAGTCTATTCATTCAGTGTAAATAAATTAAACTTAGCAATGATTGAGTTTTCTAATTGAGTTCATTCTTGTAAATTAATCAGATTCTAGCAAATCTATGCAAGAAAATCGTCTTTAAGCAGATCATTAATACCACAATATCAGTTCATGAACTATTCACTAATTAAAAGCATAGAGCTAATTTCATAATAGCACTTACCATAATAAATAATTCAACTCTACTTTGTACTTAAGGCCCTGAATGGACCATCAGTTTGGGGGGGAATTTCACACTAAGGCCCCAAACCTGCAACGAACTCCATGTTTCCCCAAATAATTCCATTTGAACTAGAGCATATATTTTAGAAAAACATCCAATCTTCATTTTAAAATTGCCAATGATGGTGAATCCACCACAACCCTTGGTAAATTGTTCCAGTGGTTAATTATGCTTTATTTCCAGTCTGGATTTGTTTAGCTTCAACTTCCAGCCATTGGATCATGTTATACCTTTCTCTGCTAGAGTGAAGGGCCCATTATCAAATATTTGTTCCCCATATAGATAGTTTAGATTGTGATCAAGTCACCCCTTAACCTCTTAAATTAGATCAGTTGAGCATAGAATCATAGAATATTAGGGTTGGAAGGGAGCTCTGGAGGTCATCTAGTCCAACACCCTGCTTAAAGCAGGACCAATCTCCAACTAAATCATCCCAGCCAGGGCTTTATCAAGCCTGACCTTAAAAACCTCTAAGGAAGGTGATTTAACCACCTCCCTAGGTAACCTATTCCAATGCTTGACCACCCTTCTAGTGAAAAAGTTTTTCCTAGACCTCTTCCACTGCAACTTGAGACCATTACTCCTTGTTCAGTCATCTGCTACCACTGAGAACAGTCTAGATCCATCCTCTTTAGAACCCCCTTTCAGGTAGTTGAAAGCAGCTATCAAATCTCCCCTCAGTCTTCTCTTCTGTAGACTAAACAATCCCAGTTCTCTCAGCCTCTCCTCATAAGTCATGCGCTCCAGGCCCCTAATCATTTTTGTTGCCCTTCTCTGGACTCTTTCCAATTTTTCCACATCCTTCTTGTAGTGTGGGCCCCAAAACCGGACACAGTACTCCATATGAGGCCTCACCAATGTCAAATAGAGGGGAACAATCATGTCCCTTGATCTGCTGGCAATGCCCCTACTTATACAGCCCAAAATGCCATTAGCCTTCTTGGCAACAAGGGCACACTGTTGACTCATATCCAGCTTCTCATCCACTGTAATCCCTAGGTCCTTTTCTGCAGAACTGCTGCCCAGCCATTCAGTCCCTAGTCTGTAGCAGTGCATGGGATTCTTCTGTCCTAAGTGCAGGACTCTGCACTTATCCTTGTTGAACCTCATCAAATTTCTTTTGGCCCAGTCCTCTAATTTGTCTAGGTCCCTCCGTATCCTATCCCTATCCTCCAGTGTATCTACCACTCCTCCCAGTTTAGTGTCTTCTGCAATCTTGCTGAGGGTGCAGTCCACACCATCCTCCAGATCATTGATAAAGATATTGAATAAAACCGGCCCCAGGACCGACCCTTGGGGCACTCTGCTTGATACAGGCTGTCAACTAGACATGGAGTCATTGATCACTACCCGTTGAGCCCGACGATCCAGCCAGCTTTCTATCCACCTTATGGTCCATTCATCCAGCCCATACTTCTTTAACTTGCTGGCAAGAATATTGTGGGAGACCGTATCAAAAGCTTTGCTAAAGTCAAGGAACAACACATCCACTGCTTTCCCCTCATCCACAGAGCCAGTTATCTCATTGTAGAAGGCAATTTGAGTCTATCATTATAAGGCATGTTTTCCAATCCTTTAATCATTTTCATGGCTCTTCTCTGAACTCTTTCCCATTTATCAACATTTTTCTTGAACTATGGACATCAGAACTGGACAAAGTGCCAGATAGAGGTAAAATAACTTCTCTATTTCTACTTGATATTCTGCTATTTGTGCATCCTTTTGGCAACAGCATAGCACTGGGAGCTAATGTCCAGCTTATAATCCACCACAATCACCAAATCTTTTTCAGAGTCACTGCTTCCCAGGAGAGAGTCCTCCATCTTGTAAGAACGCTCAACATTCTTTGTTCCTAGATGTATACGACTAGATTTGGGAAAGGAATCTGCCTCTTCAATTTGAAATTTTAGAAGAGAGGGAAGGGACTCAGGGTTGCTTTCCATAAACTATGTTTCTCTTGTGCCCCTGGTGTGGTGGTTCATCTTTGACCTCTTGTATTTGGGATTAATCATGTTGCCTATGGCTTTTTGATGATAATAGAGTTAGAAAAGGGATTGAAACTGGAAAAAATTGATTTTTTTTTGTTGGAAAAAAACCCATTTTTTCTGTTTGGCGGCAGCCAAAACCTGCTGAAAAATGATTTTTGGGGGATTTTTGCGAAATTATTTTGGAGTTTGGGTTTCCCAATACAAAGGTAAGAAAAAATATTGAGGAAAGTGAAAATTTTCCTTTTTGGTCAAAAACCCAGTTTGTCGTACCCAGTTTTCCATTGCATGGATGTTTCAGTGGAAAACTTTTCACAGCTTACTGGTGTGAAAATTGCTACTGGATCTTTAATGACCCCATGGGTTGGGCATTCAGATTTAAGTTTCACCCAACAGCTGGTCCCAGAAAGAGCAGAGCTTATCCATAAGTCTATGCAGTTCCTTAACTCCTTGCCATGTGTTCTTTGGATCAGCTCTTCTTTGTTCAGTTTGCAGCCATTCCAGTCCACTAGATGGCTTCTGTCTTAACAAGCCAGCCAATGAAATCATCTCTTGTAGCATTTACACAGAGAGGAAATGCTAATGAAAGAGGGAGGGGGGAAAATAATCTTGATAAAATCCACATAATGAAATATGACTGAACTAAATGTGTGTCGCCACCAATTTCCAAACTTAACACCCATGAACAGCCTAATACAGCACATCTGCTGGCTATGCTATATTAAGTGTTACTTCTCCAATTCATGCACCAAAGGGACTTGTCACTTTCATTTGCTTCACAAGCGCAATATTTGCTTAATAATCACATCAAATAAGGAAAGCATTTTTTATTTGATTCTTGTTTTATTATCTTTCTGATTCTGCAGCATATGGCAGGGTTTGCACCAGGTTTCAGATTTATGGGGAAATGAGGCAGAAGGTTGAAGATCTCTGCACACACATACATATATACGGGTATTCACACAGCGGCAATCTTCCAGCAGGATTTGCAATTGCCTTGGGAAAACTAGTTAAGATGCAGCAGGGATGGATTTAGTGGGTCAAGTGAAGACACGCTAAATCAACGGCAGAGCACTCCTCAATACTCCAGCTCTTTGAGGGTCTGTCTACACTACCCACTGGATCAGCGGGTAGCAATCCATCTATCGGGAGACGATTTATTGCATCTAGTCTAGATGTGATAAATTGATCCCCGAGCGCTCATGTTGATTCCTATACTCCACCACCGCAAGAGGCACAGGCGGAGTTGATGCGGGAGCAACAGCAGTCTACTCACCACAGTGAAGACGCCTCGGTATGTTGATCTAAGTATGTCGACTTCAGCTACGTTATTCTTGTAGCTGAAGTTGAGCATCCCCTCCTCTGCCAGTGTAGACCAGGGCTAAGACAAGTAAGGGGAGTCAACTGGAGAGCATCTTCCATTGATGCAGCTTAGTGAAGACACCGGGGTAAGTCAAACTAAGCTACGTTGACTCCAGTTACATTATTCACGTAGCCGGAGTAGCATAACTTAGGTCGACTTATCCCCATAGTGAAGACAAGCCCAAACTTTTGATACAGCCATTCAAAACCAAGGAATAGGCTAGGTCTATCCACTACATCAAAGTTGGCCTTTTGCTAGAGAATACTGCATTGCACATGGAGCGGCACTGATAGTCTTTAGCTTCTGCATGCTTCTTATTGCTTAATGCTTCAAGCCGACAACTCTGTATTATTGTCGTTTACATGTAATCAATGTTTGACTTTTGTTTATATAATATTGAAAACCAAACCACAATATATACAGACGTTCAGATGCTCCATATTAAAATTACATATATTAACATTATGCCCACTGCAGTTTTACTTTTTATTTGTACAACCCTAAATTAACCTACAAATCTACTCCCTTATGTGACCACAATTTGAATATGTAACTAAAACTAAGTGTAATGCGGTGTGCACTAACGAAGCAGCTTATAAAATAAAAAATGACTTGATAGTTTTTCCCCAGGGTGGTAAAAGCCATGATTTTACCTGGTAAAAACCAACTCTGGTAAACATCTCACCATCCTTGCCTTCCAGCATGTTACTAGCCAGTGCAAACTTGACAAATTGTTTTCTCTCTTTTGCAAAATTCCCTGCCTGCCTGATTGCAGGCTTTGCAGTGGGAGGAGGGAACAAAGGGTAGGGATAAATGGAACTTTTTCAGAATGGAGAGGGGTAACTAGTGGTGTTCCCCAAGGGTCAGTCCTGGGGCCGATCCTATTCAACTTATTTATAAATGATTTGGAGGAAGGGGTAAACAGTGATGTGGCAAAGTTTGCAGATGATACTAAACTGCTCAAAGTAGTAAGGACCAAAGCAGACTGTGAAGAACTTCAAAAAGATCTCACTAAACTAAGTGATTGGGCAACAAAATGGCAAATGAAATTTAATGTGGATAAATGTAAAGTAATGCACATTGGAAAAAAAAAACCCAACTATACATACAATATGATGGGGGCTAATTTAGCTACAACCAATCAGGAAAAAGACCTGGGAGTCATTGTGGATAGTTCTCTGAAGGCATCCACGCAGTGTGCAGCGGCAGTCAAAAAAGCAAACAGGATGTTAGGAATCATTAAAAAAGGGATAGAGAATAAGTCGGAGAATATCTTATTGCCCTTATACAAATCCATGGTGCGCCCACATCTTGAATACTGCGTACAAATGTGGTCTCCTCATCTCAAAAAGGATATACTGGCACTAGAAAAGGTTCAGAGAAGGGCAACTAAAATGATTAGGGGTTTGGAACGGGTCCCATATGAAGAGAGATTAAGGAGGCTAGGACTTTTTAGCTTGGAAAAGAGGAGACTAAGGGGGGATATGATAGAGGTATATAAAATTATGAGTGGAGTGGAGGAAGTGAATAAGGAAAAGTTATTTACTTGTTCCCAAAATAGAAGAACTAGGGGCCATTCAATGAAATTGGCGTGCAGCAGGTTTAAAACAAATAAAAGGAAGTTCTTCTTCACACAGCGCACAGTCAACCTGTGGAACTCCTTACCTGAGGAGGCTGTGAAGGCTAGGACTATAACAGGGTTTAAAAGAGAGCTGGATAAATTCATGGAGGCTAAGTCCATAAATGGCTATTAGCCGGGATGGGTAATGAATGGTGTCCCTAGCCTCTGTCTGTCAGAGGGGGGTGATGGATGGCAGGAGAGAGATCGCTCGATCATACCTGTTAGGTTCACTCACTCCGGGGCACCTGGCATTGGCCACTGTCGGTAGACAGGATGCTGGGCTAGATGGACCTTTGGTCTGACCCAGTATGGCCGTTCTTATGTTCTTATGTTCTTATGAGGGATGGAATCAGTTTAGACAGGTCAGCTAGGTTGTTGCAAAGAGCCCAGCTTTTTAAAATTTGCTTTGCAAGGGAACTGGGAAAACACTCTCTGGCTCTGTCTGCCTTGCAGCCCGTTGATGTATGCAAGCGGAGGATGCCCTGCTACCTACAGAATAGCACATAAACGATCTGCTGCTAATTGGTTCGTTGCCATGTTAGTGTGTATGTGCAGGTCTCTGTGTGTCACCAATTTCTGTGTTCAGCCTTGTACGCGTTCGATGTCTGAGCCTATGTTCCGCCTTGATGAAAGAACGAAAGTGCTTTCATTTCCCATGAACTGCTGTGTAAACAAATCACTGTACAACACGCATTGTCTGTATCAGCCCTTTGAACCCGTTTCCTGGTTTCCCCCTCTTTTAAAGCACAGTTGCCAACTTTCATGCGGTAAATAAGCCCCCCGACTTTCACAATAAGCAAAAAATCAAGCTAATCCCATTTCAAAACAAGCCAATCCCTAAGAACCCCAACACTCTATATGACTAGATCTCCCTAGCGTGTAGTCTGGGACTGTGGTGGGCCCTCTGTGCACCCCGACTCTCTCCTCCCCTACCCCCGCCTGCTGGGAGCTGATAAAAAAAACGCAACAAGCTACAAACCAAAAACTAGCCAACAAGCAACTCACAAGTCAGTTAAGCCCAAAACAACCCAATTTCTGTGCTTTTTTCCCACGGGTTTGGCATGTCTTTTAAAAAGCTATTGCAATTAGAAGGCTGTTGGAACAAAGCTCTCTGAATGTGCCCGAATGTGGAAATATTGCAAAGGGATGGGATTTAAAAGGAAAAGCAAAGGCAATGATATGAGTGTTGGGATCATGTGAGGTAGCATCAAGTGAATGGAACATGAAACTCTGGGCCAGGAATTCTGAAATTCCAATCCCTGTTCTAACACTGATTTACCCATCAATTTGGTCAAGTTATGGGAACCCCTCCCCCTGCCTCCACATCTGGAAAATGGGCGTAATAATAGTTACTTAGCACTTTATCTTCAACAATTAATCCTTATCACACTTCTGGAAAGAAGAGCTTTTATTATACAAGCTTAAAAGGTGAATGATTAATCTGAACACTTAAAGACTTGAACCAAAATGAAACTTCTGTGCATCTTGAGACAGTTTGGATAACTTGGTATTCGATCTACATCTATTAATATGTCACTCACTTGCACACCCAAGTGTTTAGATGACATCTCCCGCCTGACCAGGTGCAAAAGCCCCCCGAATTCCACCAGAAATCCTGTTTTCCTGCCTGATTTGCAGACTCAAGAGCCACCACAGACATGGCTAGCCTGGTTGCTGAGCTCATCTGCCCAGGGAGCTCAGATACCAAGGTGATGAGCACAGAATAGATCATCATTACTAATTGATATTGCAGGAGCATCCAGAGGCCCAGTCAGGAGCAGGAGGATATAGTACCAGGCCCTGTACAGATACAGATTCATCCCTGGGGGAGATGCTAGTGCAGGCTCAAAGGAGAGAGAGCTTGTGCCTCCCTAATTCAGAGGATCAGAATTTGGCTCCTGGTGCAATCTTCAGGCTGCTCTAACCTGCACCCTTCTTCAATGGCCTCTACGGGACTTTGCAGGGGTGCAGGATTGCTGGAACCTAGGAATGCCCTCCTGTGCCTCCATCCCATCCCCTGTTCCTGAACCGGGGATGCTAGGCGTGCATAGGTAGCCAGGTCTGTCCCAGGATATTAGAGAGACAATGTCAGAGAGCTGAGGTAATATCTTTTATTGGACCAACTTCTGTTCGGTTTGTGGGTTAAACCCTCCCTTTTGTTTTAAGATTATAGGGGTGTTAACGGGCCACTTCACCGCCAATGAGGGTCCCTTGGAATATGGGCTAACTACTTTTGCTAAACTCTGGGGTTTTTTGTTGTGAATTTTGTTGTGAATGCTCAGCGTACCTTTCCCAGGCCTGAGGAAGAGCTCTGTGTGGCTGGAAAGCTTGTCTCTCTCACCAAGAGAAGTTGGCCCAATAAAAGAGATTACCTCACCCACCTGGTCTCTAGAATACAGGTTGAAAGCCCTGACTGACAGGTAGGCTGGTGTTGTCAACAGTGACAGAGAAGGGGATGAATGGAGAAGGTTTGGGATGGACAGATAGTGCCAAGCTGCTGTAGACCTCCCCCTCACCTGCCTACAAACCCTGTATCAGCCCAGTGTAGTTTAAGTACGGTAACAAACTTTGAGACACTGGAAACCTTGACGTATCTGCAACCTATCTTCCAACAGTCATTAAATATTTCAGTTACAAGTAGAAGGGTAAGTAAAAATTTCCAGTTTCTGCCCTTCCTAGCTGACTCGGAAGCTATGTTGGCCCGATTGCTGTGGAATCTGTATCCATGCCAATTGCTCTCTCCCGGCCCTGTCACAGTCCTCGTTTGTCTAAACAGATGTGAAGGCGTTCGGCAGAAAACTCTAATCTCGCAGGGCTCCCCGTGACGGGTTGCTCAGGAGGGGTGGAGAAGGGTTCGCCTTTTCCATTAACGCCGAATGGCAAATGGAAATGTGGCTCATAAATAGTCTGAAATAATCTGCCTCCTGTTCCACTGATCTCAACATTTGGAAAGTTGACATTTTTGATTCTCTTGATATTGCAGCTTCACAGCTTGGGCGCGTTTTCCTTTCCGGGTCTGGAATTTCAAATTCTTCAATCAGTGCAGCTTCAGTGAAGAAAGTAGGGGGCTGTACGATTTACATCCACTGAGGGTCCGACCCTGTATTTTTGAGTAACTCGCCACCTCAAGCCAAATATTCAAAGTCGTTCATTTCCTGTCGAGATAATTGTACTATTTCTGTTTCATAAGAACATAAGAATGGCCATACTGGGTTAGACCAAAGGTCCATCCAGCCCAGTATCCTGAATACAGACAGTGGCCAATGCCAGGTGCCCCAGAGTGAGGGAACCTAACAGGCAATGAATGATCAAGTGATCTCTCTCCTGCCGTCCATATCCACCCTCTGACAAACAGAGGCTAGGGATACCATTTCTTACCCATCCTGGCTAATAGCCATTAATGGACTTAACCTCCATGAATGTATCCGGTTCTCGTTTAAACCCTTTTATAGTCCTAGCCTTCACAACCTCCTCAGGCAAAGAGTTCCACTGGTTGACTGTGCTCTGTGTGAAGAACTACTTCCTTTTATTTGTTTTAAAACCCCTTTCCTTTATCGTTTTTGGTTAATGGAGATAGCTTGCACTCTGCAGGACTCCCCAGATTGCAAACGGAGAGACTAGAAAGTAGTTTACAATGCTGGACCTTTTGTTCCGGAACAGCCTCATAGGGGAAAGAAAAAGGGCTTACACTGGGCTGCTGTGAATGCCACCAGCAAAGAGAAGCATCTTAGTCCATACTCGGTTATCTTCCACCAGGCACACTTAATCAGGCTGCTGTGTGTGGACAGGGAGGCCAGAGGGTTCACTTGCAGTTTATTGAACCTGTAAATAACCAAGAATGCAGGTCAATAAAGGACGCAAATACCAGCCAACCACACACTACCATTTGTCTGGTGGTGAGAAGGTAGTGCACACATTCAAATGGGCAAAAGAAACTGAGTGGCTGGGACATAAAATTAGCTGGTTTAGTGCTGTCCCTTGAGAACCGAGAATTAAGACTGGATTTCCTAGTAGAAATTAAGGGGGGCCGGATCCTGTAGGCACTTCAGGCACAGAATTCCCAGTGACTTCTAAAGGAAGTTCCATGTGCAGCGACTGTGCGCAGAATCAGATCCATAGCTGGCAGCTAGCATGATAATATCCAGTGGCTCCCTCATGAGAACTGCCATGAAAACTGCACAGACCCAGCAAAATATGCCACAAACCTTCAGCCCTTTAAAACTGCAGGGCCAAAGCCACAATTGGTGTAAACCGGTGTAACTTCAGGAGAGCTACATCCATTTTACACCAGCTGAAGATCTGGACCCGTGTGGCTTATTTTTTAATATTTCAATAAAAAGAAACACAGAAACAGCCATCTACAGCACAGTGTGATAATGATAGAGGACAGCTGCCAGGGCTCTTGAATGTAATGTTATGCAAGCATTGAAAGCATAACTTAAGATATACTGTACACTATTGACTTACAGACAAAATGAATAGCATTTATACTAATTTACAACGGCTTGATTGATGCCTTGATGCGTGTAACATAAAATTAAATTGCCCGTCATTATCTCTTTCAATAGGACTGTGTTGCCTGGAAAAGTGCCTTCCATTGCAACTTTGTTGGCTTGTGGGAAGTAGTTGGGGCTCCTGACTCCTCCATAAGCTCTCCTAGCTGAATCATGCCTTCTTTTATGGCTGCTTTATCTTTTGCTGTGCAACTCTTGAGTCCCGCAAGCATTGGCTTTAACGCTTCAAAATATGATTGTGATCCACAGTCCCATTCACATCTTGGGACTCTTCACCTAAGTAAAATCAGGCACATGCTTAAATGTTTTCAGGATTGAGGCCAGGATCCTTAGATCCTGGGATGGGCACTCTACCCCCGTGCTTCCTGACTATGTTCCCCCATTTATGGTTGGCGCCATATGTCTTGTAGGATGGATGCCTGCATGGAGGGTCACAGCCTATTTGTACTCAGAAGGGGCTGATGGGAACATGGGATCCAGTCCACATTCTTTAGGGAATTTAATGCCTCAGCTTTCATTAAAACTCTTGCAGTAACTTCCATTATAGTATCATAGAATCATAGAAGATTAGTGTTGGGAGGGACCTCAGGAGGTCATCTAGTGCAACCCCCTGCTCAAAGCAAGGACCAACTCCAACTAAACCATCCCAGCCAGGGCTTTGTCAAGCCGGGCCTTAAAAACCTCTACAGGTGGAGATTCCACCATCTCCTTAGGTAACCCATTCTAGTGCTTCATCCTCCTCCTAGTGAAATAGTTTTTCCTGAGATCCAATATAGACCTCCCCCATTGCAACTTGAGACCATTGCTCCTTGCTCTGTCATCTGCCACCACTGAGAACAGCCAAGCTCCATCCTCTTTGGAACCCCCTTTCAGGTAGTTAAAAGCTGCTCTCAAATCCCTCCTCACTCTTCTCTTCTGCAAACTAAACAAGACCAGTTCCTTCAGCCTCTCCTCGTAAGTCATGTGCCCCAGCCTCCTAATCATTTTCGTTGCCCTCTGCTGGACTCTCTCCAATTTGTCCACATCCCTTCTGTAGTGGGGGGGGGGGGCAGAACTGGATGCAATATGCCAGGTGTGGCCTCACCAGTGCCGAATAGAGGGGAACGATCACGTCCCTCGATCTGCTGGCAATGCTCCCACTAATGCAGCCCAATATGTCTTTAGCCTTTTTGGCATCAAGAGCACACTGCTGACTCATATACAGCTTCTCATCCACTGTAATCCCCAGGTCCTTTTCTGCAGAACTGCCGCTTAGCCAGTCTGTCCCCAGCCTGTAGCAGTGCATGAGAGTCTTCCGTCCTGAGTGCAGGGCTCTGCACTTGTCAGTGGAGTGGCACTATCACAGGATGCAGTGGGTTGGATAATTACCGTGAAATATTCTAGTATATTTTTAAAATCAGGCGATTTAAAAGCAGAACACTAAGCCCCACCCCAAGCGATGGCAAAGTTCCCATTCAATCATGATCCTTTCGGCTTGGGTTCCTCTGTAGTGCACAAAGTTGTTTTTCTTTGCTTGAGCTCTCAATAGTTGAGGTGGTTCTTGTAACGTTGTCTGAGATGCAAAACCTCTTGAGTTCATTAAATGGGGCTGGTACTATCCCAGGAACAGACTGTCCCTTGGAATTTCTCATTCTTCCAATCAAGCGGAAGCCAAAAGATGTCAGAAGAAGAGCCTTTTTGGTGGTATGGTGGCCCTTCCGTTAGTGAGAAGAGTGAAAGTGAAAAATCTTGGGGATGGAAAGTGATTGTGTGTGTGTGTGTGTGTGTGTTCCATAAAGGTTCAACTTAGATTTGATTCAGAAGTCCTAGGGCTGTAGCCACAGCTGGTCTAAATCAGTGTCGCTCCATTGAAGTTAGTTCATGCCACCTCAGGATCTGCCCCTTGCCAAATAGCAGTTGTTTGCAAGAAAGACTATTGCCGTTTTTACAGCTTACGCCGAAGCAGGAAGTCCCAGAAATCCTTGTATGGGGTGGGGGCAGGGCTAGAAATCTTGGTGCCCAAGGCTCCCTGTGTTGTTTTGCAGATCCAAGACGTTTAAATAGCTCTGATAAACACAACAAATTCATGACTTTGTCTAATGCAAAGTGACTGGGATTATTCTATGTGAAGATGGTCAGAACAAGTGATTTCATGATACGTAAAATAAAATATTGACAGTGAAATTGGTACAAAATTCCATCTCATTTTGGCAATCTTTTACCTAAGAGATCAACTCAAAATGTGCAGTTCTGCATTACTTCTATTAGAAGATCCCCTATGCTGAGTGACCTAGATTTGCCTCTCCCTTGAGTGGTTGCTTAAAGCAGGTTTCACTGCATTTAAAAAAGAAAGAAACAGTTGGGTTACAGCTTCCCAAAATCTTGTCTCTAAAACTGTTCTAGCTCCCTACATCTCTAAATTTAAGTAAACTCCAGGTTGCTGCTTCTGAATTTCTGCATTCTTTTCTTACTACTGCTCTAGTGACTCTTTCAATTAGCTTCAGTGTTAGCAGCCACTGCTACAGAAGGGTTTACCACTTAGGAGATCTAGAATTTCTCTAGATGCAGCAACTGCAATGTCCTTGTTACCTAAATTAACATCTACGTCCATGTGACATTGAATGAGGAGGGACAAAGAGGGAGAGAGAAAGTAAAGAAGATAAGTCCAGAGATGAGTTTAAGTTGCAAGGTTTGGAATCCACATTCAAACAGCCTAGAACTCCAGCCAACTGAGATCCTGAGGGTGAAATCCAGGCCTTATTTGAAGCCAGTCAGAGTTTTGCCTTTCACTTCAGTGGGGCCAGGAGTTCGGCCTAGGTTCAGGGCCATTACAGAGACCATTTGCAGAATTATTTGATTTCCTAGAATCTGGGGTGTTTGAATTCAAGTCTTTGTTTAGTGTTCACCTCTCGCTAGTCATGCTGTTTGTTCATATCCCATGCACATGAATATGTGTTCCCTATAATTTCCCCGTTTAAAAACAAAAAATCTCTGAATATTCTAGGAAAACTTGACCAGCTCGTGACATCTTTTAAGTGCTTAATTTCCCCAGACTATGTAATGTGGTTTGGGAATGGCTAAAATTTGTGGAGAAAGAGGTTGTCAATCAAAAAAATAAAAACAAGGCACCCCTCCCCCCCATGTTGAAATCCTGCTATAGATAAATACAAATTCAGATCCATATATATAAAAACATACTTGTCAATCTGAAATCTCGTTAGAGACCGAAATTTCGTATCCCTTGTTGCATAACAGGAAAACTGACTAAATGACAGATTGTCTGGAAGGCTTTCAGAAACACAAATGCCAAGCTTTAAAATTCGGTTGGCTAGCTAAGATATCCGGCAGCATTTAGTTATGATCTCAGCTACTATATATTTTAAGTTTTATTTATAAAGAAAACTTGCTTTCTTACCCATTTCAAGAGGTGGGGTTTTTTGTGTGTTTGTTTGTTTTGGTTTTGTTGTTGTTGTTGTTGTTGTGTTTTTGCAAAGATGTCATTAACTCTGGGATATACTGATGTTATCTGGCACTTGTTGACACCCACACCTACCACAGAGAGAGAGCAGCCAGGGAAATCCACCTAAAGATGAAATGCGGTGCCTTTTCTTTTCAGTGCAGTTGGATATTTGTGTGTGATGTATAACTGGTAATATATGCAGGCAATTCAATGAATGGCAACACAAAATGTTTGAAAATAACACCCCCCAGAAGCAAAGCAGGGATACACACAGTGCAATCCAGAGCAATATGTACACTATCCAAGACTGGAAAGCTACCATAATAATGAAGTGCAGTATCCCAGCTATGAGGGGCAGCCGGGAACAATATTCAAAGGGTGCTGTCTTGTGTTGCAGGGAGGTACCAACAGGGGAAAAGAGAGCGGTGAGCTGCTTAGAACCTGCACTGCTATAGTGCAAGATTCCAATTTAGCCCTTGTGCGCCTCAGCCAGAGAACTAAGGCTGCTTCCAGCCAAGGAGCATATATGCTGTAGGCATGCCAGCTGGCGTCACCTGTTGCTCCTTTCCAGGAGAGCAGCAATGTGTGCTCCCACATCCCCTGCCTAAGGGGCCCTGTCCAGCTAAGTGATGAGTACCCCTATCTCCCGTAGCACAATCCAGCAGCATTCGGGATAATCTATAGGGAAATGCACATTTCAAAACCTTTGCCACTTCGACACTCCAACTTGAAGTGCTAACATTCTGCATTCTTACCCGTGACTAGTTTCGAACAAGGCTTCGATATAGATCCAATAGGGTAGTTACTTTATGCCAATTAAAAACTAATCAATTATTTAAAATATATCAGAGAGCAAACGATGTACAAGTCAGCTGGCATTTGTGTAATATGCAATAACCACAGCAATTATTTGCCAGTCGATGTCTTTTTATATTTCAAATGACAGCTCGCTCCTTCTGTGTTAAATACCATTTGAGATTATTAAAAACATTTATTGAAGCTTTAGCATCTCTGCAGTAAAATATACCTCCCTTATGTGCGTGTCAGGACTCGATACAGTAGATATATTTTGAATAATCAATTGGCATTTTAAAATACCATAACAATCCAATTAGACTCCAATTAAATGTAAATGTCCCAAATAAATTAACTGCAATTAAAGTGTTAATTGAATAAAAGAATATACTACCCTGAGATATTGTAGGGTTTTTTGTTTTCAATTTTCCATGGAACAAAGGAACATCACCACACTGCAGGAAGCTTTGGTTTAAAAGTCCATTCTTTCCGCACAAGTTTGACTTGTGCTCTTCCATACACTCAGTGAAAAACAAATTAAAGGGCCATTGCCCCATTCCAGCAAACTTTGATTTTTGTTTCCAACTGAAAACCTAATTGAAGGCCCTATTCTGCAATTTGCAAGGCTACTCATGCTTGATTGGTTCTTAACACCTTGCCAAAGGAGCTCAGTAGCTAGCCAGATCAGACCTTCATCAGCACTCTAGTGCCAATATGCTCCTTGTTATAGCCCAAGGCTTTGGTACTGGGACAGGGGACCTTTCAACTCTAGGATGATCATTTCTAGTCATTACGGAGTCAATGTTGGTACCATCAGATGGCTGTTTGCTGGCTTACAGAAAAGGGGCTTGGTGGGTCTCTAATTCCCATGGAATTAGCAAAAGTCCACCTCCCAGAAAGCTCCCCACCACAACTGCCACTCATTGACACTCTTGTTGGCAATCTTATCCTCCAGACAATGAGAAAATGGGCCGGGAAGACAGAATGCCTCTCTCACCCTTAGATCGGGCTTTCCAAGTCAAGCTTCTTGCACATTTCTGGGAAGGCAGCTTGAACTGCCATTGCCTACTCACTGGAACCAGTGGAACCTGGATATCAGCTTGAGGGAGCTGGTGATAGAACACTTTGCTCTGGAATGATCTCCCAGAGGAGATCCAAGCTCCAGCATCAAGAATCATAGAATCATAAAATATTAGGGTTGGAAGGGAGCTCTGGAGGTCATCAAGTCCAACCCCCTGCTTAAAGCAGGACCAATCCCCAACTAAATAATCCCAGCCAGGGCTTTATCAAGCCTGACCTTAAAAATCTCTAAGGAAGGTGATTCTACCACCTCCCTAGGTAACCCATTCCAGTGCTTGACCACCCTCCTAGTGAAAAAGTTTTTCCTAATATCCAATCTAAACCTTCCCAACTGCAACTTGAGACCATTACTCCTTGTTCGGTCATCTGCATCTCTTCACCATCACATTCCTGAAAGTAACTAAGCAGAAGAAAATTTAGCAATGCACTCAAAGCCATGCCTCAGCATGTAGACCAGAATCAGGACAAAGAAGTGACTATCCTTTTGGACAATTATCATTATTTTATAGTTATTGCGGAGACAGGCACTTCAGAAATGCTGACAGACAGACACACACTATACATCTTGAGACTGAAGTTGTAAGAAGCATCATTTATGCTAAAGAAATTAATCCAGCCTCGTATTCTTCTCTGCTGTTCTGCGAGCTCCTGTTTAAGTCTTTGTCACATATTTTAAAAGCTTCATAGAAATAAGATATTGAAAAGACTTACTAAGTCATCCAACCCATCTCACTGACATGAGCCAACACAACACCATTCCCTAAAGTGCATTTCATCCTGTCTAGTTTCAAACATCTCAAGCAACAAGGCTTCTGTCACTTCGCTTGAGAGACTATTCCATAGCCAAATGGCTCTTTGAGAGAATCCTTCAGCATGGGCCTTTGTAACGAGCCATTACTCTTCTTCTTCAGATGCATGGAGTGAAAATTACAGAAGCAGGCATACATATATATTATATTATACTAGCATAAGTGCCCGGCGCTGCTCGGGTCAGTCGGAGGTGGGGAGGGGGCAGACAGCTGACACCCCCTAACCAACCCCAACACCCCCCAGCTCACTTACCCCCCCGACCAAACCCGACACCCCCACCTGACCCCCCAAGCAAACCCGACACCCCCACCTCACCCCCCGACCGAACCCGACACCCCCACCTCACTTACCATCCCACCAAACCCAACTCGGATCCGTCACAGGTGGGGGGGGGGGGGCACAGAGCTGATGGAGTCCGGGGTTCCGTTGGGAGGGGGGAGGGGCAGAGAACTTAGGGATCTCTGGGGTTCCGTTGGGAGGAGGGAGGGGCAGAGAACTGAGGGATCTCCGGGGTTCCGTTGGGAGGGGGGAGGGGCAGAGAACTGAGGGATCTCTGGGGTTCCGTTGGGAGGGGGGAGGGGCAGAGAACTGAGTGATCTCCGGGGTTCCATTGGGAGGGGGGAGGGGCAGAGAACTGAGGGATCTCCGGGGTTCCGTTGGAGGAGGGAGGGGTGAGCTGAGCGAGTGAGGTGTCTGTTGGAGGGGGTATTATGACATCATCACCACCTAACCGCCCAGCTGATGTGATTGGCCCTGAAAGACTTTCACCCCTGGGGGGCGTCAGAAGTGAGATCCGAAAATTTTTCAACCCTTACCAGCATCTAGACCCCAAGACCCCTCACTGTACCAAATTTCAAGTCTCTGGCTCAAACGGTGCGGGAGGAGTTCGCAGTTATACATACATACATACATACATACATACATACATACACCACTTGACTTTTATATATATAGATTTATTATATTTATTTATTATATTTTGAATCTGAAGAATTGGGCTTTTTACCCACGAAAGCTTATGCCCTAATAAATCTGTTAGTCTTCAAGGTGCCACCGGATGCCTTGTTGTTTTTGTGGATACAGACTAACACAGCTACCCCTCTGATACTATTCCTCTTCTGTGCACCTGATCCATGCAGTTACCATATAGTACGTCACAATTCCAGAGTTGGGTCCCATCAGAATGGAAACAATTCCAAACTTCACAAGTACTGACCTTTATCATCCATTAAAGAATCCAGCAAGAAGATTAAGCCAGTGGCAGAAAAAGAGACCAGAGGGCAGCTTCCATTAAGATAAAGGTACCTTGGGTCAATAAGCAATGAAAGGGAAGGCTGGCCTGACAGCTAGAGTGGAGCATAGACTATTTTATGTATGGTTTGCTAGGATAGGAACTAACCATAATTTCATAAGAATGGTCATACTGGGCCAGACCAATGGCCCATTGAGCTCAGTAGCCTGTCTTCTGATTGGGTCCCATGCCAGATGCGTCAAAGTGAATTAACAGAACAGGGAAATTTCTTGAATGATCCATCCCCGGTTGTCCAGTCCCGGTTTCTGGCAATCAGCTTCTGTCCAGCCACATAGAGGATGAACATGGCTAGTTAGAGATGACAGATGCTTGTAATTTTAATACCAGATTCTCTGCCCTCAATACTTTCCTGAATAGGGGGCTTGCTCACTGCTGACACTGCAGGATTGTTAGCTGTCCAGAGAGAGCGGAACGGAACGGTACCATAGTGGGCACATTCCTTCTCTAGGCACCTGCGTGATGTTCTGTGGGCCAATGTGATTCTAAGCATTCTCAACAGGCATAATCAGTCTTTAGCATCCTAACAATCGGTTCAATGTATTGATTGATCATTGGGCCTTTGACACAATCCGCATGCTGGGAAACTGCAGCACATCCTTCAACTACTCTATCTGTGTGCAAGGAATGGAATGGAAAGCGAGTTGTTGCGAAAGAGGATCTTTTTATCTCTACCATCCTGTTCTGTAACTAGCCATCCCAGAAGTGAGTTGTCTCTGTTAACAGCAGGTGATGAGAAAGGCTGCCAGATAGTTCTATTCGCAGGTAGACGTGATTTGATTCCATTTGGTCTGGTTAGAAAGGGGCAACCTTCTGGATGAAAGGCAAAAGGAGATGAAAGGGAAACCCACAGCTGAACAAAATATAAAGCAATAAAAGAAACCTTAAGGGTCAACATGACTTTTAGGTAACAAAGTGTTTGAAAAAAGAGAGTGAGAGCCAGCTAGAACAGGATCAGCATTCTAGGATTTGCTATAAAGCTGAACAGTAGGTCTGAAAGGGAAATAAGGAGAGAGAGAGAGAGAGAGAGAGAGCTCATGTGAAATGGGATTCCCCGTGAAACAGTGCTCAAGATGTCCAGTGTCATATCAAAGCAGAATGTGATCAAACACTTTTCTCTTAGAAAGATGGTGGCTTAACTGGGGCAATGTGGTCAGGAAAAGAAACTTCCTGCATTGAACCAGTTTTTGTGAAAATGGGGGAAAATTTTGTGGGTTGGTCTTATTTATTCATTTTCTCTGGTTTCCACAATGAACTAGGGCTGGCTGAACATTTCCCATCCAAGTTCTTTCTGATGGAAAATTGGGTTTTCAGCTAAATGACGTTTTTTGCAAAGAAGCATCTGCTTTCTGTGGTAATTTCGAGTTTGTGTTGGGAAACTGAAAACAAAACAAAAAAAACGTTTCTGTTTTCTGATGAAAAGTTGAAGTTTGCCCCGGTGGGGAGGGGGAAACAGTTTCCACACAATTTAAGCAGGTTAGAAATGGTTATTTTGCAATTCAGAAAACCTGAGGACATGTGGGGTCAGAACAGGAGACTGAGGACCAAGACTCCTGGGGTCTGATTCTCAATTCTCCCATCTGTCTGCTTGGGAGGCTTAAAATGGCTTCAAGTGCTCTTCCCTTGTTCTGGGGCCAATCATAGGGTGTAAGTTAGGGTAGATATGACTGGGATAGGCACCTTAGAAATACGTGCTTAGGGCAGACTGGAACCAGGTGTACTAGTGGGAGTGGGTATCGCTGGAGAGGAGATTTTTGATGCAAGTCTAAATGAAAGAAGTTAATTTTAATGAGGGGTTTGAAAGAGGGGTAAGAAGGTTGCTTTTGGCCCAGCTTTCAGAGGTGTTGGACCTTGATATGCCCAGTTTTCAGAAGTGTTGGGTCCCATTAAAGTCCATGGCAAACTTCTGTTGACTTCAGTGGAACCAGGATTTCACCCCATGACTTCTGTGGGAGCAGGAGCAAGCCAATAGGGAGTAGCATTATATTTACCTTCCACACAAGAAGTCTTAATGAATGTGTGAACGTGCTGTGAGATACTCAGAAGGAAGGGGCAACAGAAAGACAAGGACATAGCTACTCATTAAATAAATGGTGCAGTTTTCTGGGTGACAAATGATCCAGTGTCACCTGGGTGCAGATTTGGGAAGTTCATGATTCCTCCATCTCTGAGTCCAATTCAGACACTGCAATTCAATGTCAAACCCGAATAGCCTTTTTGATTCATACAGCATAAAATGCATAAAAATGGTGGCCATATTCCCCTTTCAGCACGGTGCTCTGCGCTAGTCAGACCCTCGGTGATAAGGATAAGTTCGTTATCAGAACAGTTTGGTCCTTGTCAGGTGAGACCGATAACATTATTTTAAATTAGTTTTTGCATCTTATCTTTTACATTTAGTAGTCTTAGAGTCCAGCTTGGGTTGCTAGGCAACCTTCCCACCAGGTCTTGTATTTCTTTCTTCTTACAGATGTGAAACAACAACCAAAAAAATCCCTTCCTGTTCACAAAGAGGAGGCAAAAGCTTCAGATTTACGGATCTTAATTGCATTCTCACCTCAAAGGGCTTGATCCTGCTGTTAAGGGAATAAGATGTGTAACTCCCATCAGAGATAGCAGGAGTTGCAAGCATTGAAATTAGACAAGATCTCTGATACTGAAAATACAGCATAAAATAGCATAACAATTTCTGCCACTAATGTAAATAGGTACAGCTACACAAACGTACCATGGAATAATCAACCATTCATGATTAGTCCATAATACTGCTGTTGCCCCAGGTTGAATTAAACTGCTTTTAAACAATGTGTTCAATTTTTTTTTCCATTTCCCATTCCTGCAGGGCAGAATTAAGGTTGTTTGGGTGCCTTAAGTCTACATTTTCATTCCTTAACATGTTTGGGTTTTTTAAGATTAACCTTAACTCTCAATATCTTGGATTTATAATGTTAGTTTTTGGTAAACTTACAATTTCTGTGTAATGTATTTTATCCTGAATTATGTGCTCTCAACCTTAACTCTATCTTAATGTCATTTTTATTTCAAATTTTCTTATTTTAATTATTAAAAATTTCAACCATGATCAAAAATACCCCCCATAAAGAGTTATCATATAATATTTCTAATTACTTGAAGATCTATAGCAGTGTTACAAAAATTAATCCCTGGATATATCTGTCTACACATTAAAACCAATGTCAAAATTTTCAAAAGTAGCCTTTAATTTTGCATGCCATAGTTCTTCCATGCTCAGTGTTCCTTGGGCCTGATTTTCAGTCATCAAGCACCTGCAGTTCCGACTGACTGCAGTTGGACTAATGGGTGCTCAACACTTCCGAAAATTAGGCCCAAGTCTTCTTAAGCTGGACATTCAAAAACAGAAGCACCTAAAATCAGAAGCCATTTTCTGAAAACGTTGGCCCAAATGCCTGAATCAGCAAGTCCAACTGTGCATGTCTCAGACGAAGAGAAAGATGTCTCCTACCTCATCTCTAAAACTGACCTAAAATGGTTCTTCTCTACAAACAAATGTCAAAACAAACCAGTCTGATGTGTCAGGGTTAGAAGCAAGTGTTGGAGTGGAAAACTGGGGCTCTACTCTTTCCAATGATATAACGTTCCAATTCCTAACCCTGAACAGTCATTTAATATAGAGCCTTAATCCCATAATTAGTACAGGACTGAGTAGTTCACTGGGCTGGAGCCCAACCAACTAAAAACCCAACTCAAAACAAAATTTTACCTTGAAAAGGGAGACACACCAGAAGCTACAAAACATTCACTACAGACATCGCTATTGTTATCCGTTCTACATGGAAGTCTCTCGGTGCCAAATTGAAAAGGTATTTAGGCCCCTAAGGATTCAGATCACACATAGTGTTTTTGAAAATCCCATTAGGATCCTGCATCTCTAAGTGCCTAAATCCCTTTAAAAAATTGGCCTGGATCTGCTACAGCGATGGGTGACTGTATGACTATAAGACAGATGGGTAATTTTTTGGGGGGAAGCCCTCTTTTCAGAGAGAAGTAGGGTAGAAGAATGGAAATATTTTTCTGTCAGGTTGCATTTTACAAAATGGCGTCTCTTTGCTGAGAGCCTTGGAGTTTTAGAAGTAGACACAATAAATCCTGCATCTTGGCAAAGGGTTAGACTTGGGATCCCTTCTAACCCTATGATTCTAGTCCTGGTGGAGATGGATTAGCGTGTGGAGGCCAAAGGTACAAGATGACTGCAATTCATCAAATGGCTCTGCAGCTCATTATGTAGCGATCACACACCCATACATAGTGTGTAGTCAAAGAGAGAGGGGAAGCAGTTATGATGCAGAGATAAATAAGAGAGAAAATCGATTTGCAGCTCTGATTGCAGTCTTTATATGGTCTCTTCACTGTACCACACTGGTCTTGGGTCCAGGAGTTGCAAAGCAGTTACAGATAGGGGGGCGGAAGAGGAGTCAAGAGATTTGTTTTTGTTCTGCAGTTCTGTATGCTGCCTATGGAAAAGAAAACCTTTCAGGGATACCTTTGATGAAGCAGCTTTATAAGCAAAACATTATGAAATACCATCTTCGTTTGGGATATTAGCATGAAACAATTGTCCTTGCTGAGAATATGGAATTATTCCTGAGCTCCCAACTGGCTAAGGATAGCGAGAAGGCAGAAGTTAAGCATTTAATGGCCTTAGTGTTTGTAGATTCTTCCCCCCTAGCTAAACAAGATGATTTTTACAAAGAAAGCTGTTTCAATTACTGCAAACAGAAAGAACGGCTGGTTTCAAAGGTTGTCCTAGTTTTGAATCCGAGAAGCCTCTGTGCTCGAATGCTGCTTCTGTTCTGATCAGCAGCCCCAATCCAGAAAATCTCTAGAGCACGTGCTTAAATCCATCCCTATTCAGGACAGCACTTAGGCATGTGATAGACTTTAGCCATGTCTCTTTTACAGGATTTAAGCATGTGCTTATGTGCTGCCCTGAATAGGGATGTTTTCCTGAGACGGGCTGGTGTTCTGAACATTCGCATCAAAGGTAAGTTGAAAAGGGTATTATTACTCATTGCTTGTTCTAGGATCTAAGAGCCTGAGACATGGAGCAGGACCCCATTGTGCTAGGGGCTGAACAAACAAAAACAGACCGTCCATGCCCCAGACCACCTACAATCTAAGTATAAGACGAGACAACAAATGGACATGGACAGACAAACGAGGGAGCCAAAGGAAGTAATGAGACCATATTGATCAAACATAATAGGCAGGGGTCTCAACACACAAGCAGTCTAATCGTTACCAAATGTTTTATAGACCTCACAGAAAAGGGGAGTTCTAAGGAGGGATTTGGAGGGGGAAAATGAGGGAGCTTTGTGGGTGTTTATGGGGAGCTCCTCTTAAGCGTGAGGGGCATCATGGAAGAAAGCTTGTTTGAAAATGTAACGTGGGCAAACCGTTGGCCAATCAGAGGCAGATGACATCTCAGTAGCGTATGACAAATGATAGGTCAGGTGGGACTAAGCCATGAAGGCCCGAGAAAGTGAAGACAAGTAACTCGAAGTGTTTAAGTCCAATGTATACAGTAATGCATGGACTATCTCTTTATCCCTGTGTCAAACCATTTCTCTCTCCGGGCAGCAGATCTGGGAACAGACCCTTAGCAGGGATAAATTGTCATAGCTCCCTTGCCCTCAGTGCTGTCGATCCAGGTGGGGGTATCTACCGCAGTGTAAGTAAATCGAAAGTTTTATGCCACGCACATGTTGAGGTGGACTAAAGACTGGAAAGCCGCCCCAAGTCCTTCGAGAAGTAGGTGATGAATAATCATGGATACTTTTAATGACAGTAATTAATTTTCCTTAGTGACATTTTCAATAATTGTGTGGCATACACAAGCTCTTTTCCTCTCAGTCAGTTGGGATTTCTGCCCTGGCCTCATTATTTTCAGGTGCCTTTCATATTTTCTGTATAAATAATGAAGATGCTATCAAAATAATTTCTGTATCCAAGGAGGATCTTGGCAGCTCATGAGTTCATAAAACACAGTTTAAAGAGACAGAGTCAAGGCTGGCAGTTCTCTAAATTCAAGGAATGTGATCAGGAAAATTTGGCCCAATGTTTGTTATGGTGAAACAAGCATTTACAGCACCTTAGACCAAGAAAAACGTTTCTGTAACATTTGAACCGCAAAGAAAACCCAACTGGTTTTCTTCCTAAACCAATAAGCATGTCCCTTCTTAGCTTGCAAATGAGACATTACAACCTCATTCCAGCACATGAGAACCAGCAAGTGAGACTGAATCAGACCAGATTATCACTGTCTGCAAATGACTATGTGTGGAATTTAAACTGACTGAGCCCTGTGGCCCTGGCAGTCCCACCAAGGGAGGCTTGCCCAGTGTGGATGGGGAAGCAGTTGGAGTTATTGCAGAGCCTTTTTGCCATGCCTTATGTAACTGTGACTTGTGGGTGGACTGGAAGAGGGAGAATCCACCCCAGGCTTGTTGGGTTGTTCACTGGAACCCAAAACTCAAAGTGGTGGGGCAGGGTCCAAATGCTGTTACGTTGAAACCAAATAATGCTCATGCAAACTGAAGTTGTGTGGCTTCTCTGCAGCTTGGAGCCACTTCCTCACCAATACTCCCCCACAGTGGGATCGTAGTGGTTCTCCTGAATTAGGGCCTTGTGCAGCTATATTCAGAGGCTGCAGGATGTGACCCTACGTGATATTAGTGCTTAGGAAAAGTCCAAGTTTGACATCTCAGGGAGCTGATGTCACTCTTGATGTGCCTGGTGCAAGTTTCTCTCTCCAATGCTGCACTGGGGCACCTTACCTTGTTCTGGGTCTCCATAACCTCCTGGTCTTCCTGCTGTGAGTGCCACAGAGGCGTGATGGTGGGTTTAGGGATGTGCCATCTGTCCACTAGGGATTGATTTGAGAACAGTGGCTCATTCCTCCAAGGCCTCTATGCAGGAATCACATGGCAATGACTTTGCTAACTCTTCACTTAGGTCCAGATCATCAAAGGTATTTAGGCATGTAACTCCCACTGAAATTAATGGGAATTATGTGCCTAAATATCCTTGGAAATCTGGCCCATCTGGCCTTTGAGTCAATCCCTCTGAGGTCAGTGGAAATGCTCCCTTTGCTTTCAGTGAAGTTGAAACAGGCCCCAAAGCTGGAATAGGAAAGGTAACCGGGGAATAAAGAAGGTCACGTATTAATGAATAAATGAACCTGGAGAATAAAGATTTAGGGCCACATCCTCAGCTGGCGTAAATTGTCGTCTCTTCATTGAAGTCAATGGAGCTATGCTGATTTATGTCAGCTGAGAATCCAACGTGTATATCCCCTTCCCCTCCTTCATTGCACATTGCACAGCAGAAATCTTCATCGCTACCATGGGGAAACAGTCTTCAAACAGCTGCCCATTGATTCCCCAATAAAACACTATGAATTGTTAAAGTATGTCTGAGGTGGGCTTTCATTGCTCCTTATCTGCTTGGTAATATGGATGGTACATTTGCTTGCTCAAAAATGTCATAAAAATGTACTTTAAAATTCTTTAATAAAACTGGAATTAACATTATTCACAGCTAGAGGCTTTCGGTATTGACTGTAAAGTGAAGGAAACCAGCTTCATGTTACATGTCAATGTTCTTTCTAAAAGTCCCTGGAACTAAATGCTAATCTTAACACAACCTTGGGTCCATTACAAATCTTCCTGTTCAAGCATCACCAACAATGTATATATCATGCAGAATTTTAGTCTTATGATTACAGGCAGTATCATTCCTGAACAAAGAAATACGTTTATATTGTGTTACTGCAAACTGTGTTGCCAGGAGAGCAGGTATAAACCTTGAGAATGACTAGCTATCTGCTAAAACAAGAGTTGAAATAGAAAGGATAGAGATTGGGAAGGTAGAGGTAAGAGGAGCTGAGTGCAGTGGTAATGTCTTACTTTGCACCTAATTGTGTCTTATGTGTTTGATTTCACAGGTATTGCATAACATTCCTCTGTTTTATTTATTGCTATAATTGTTCTGCAGATTTAAAACACATCTCTTGGTGCGAGAGGTAGTATTCCTAGAGATGGGTATGGCCTAGGGGGTTAAACTGACCACTGCCTGTTGGGAATTTGGGAGTTCCATTCCTGCTTCTCCCACTGACTTTATGCAAGTGAACCCCAAAATAGTTTATGGTTTGCAAAACCGCAAACTAGACAAGGTGTGTCTGTCCCTAGTTACTATTTACAGAGGAAGGTATCTCACCTGGAATCTGTCATTGCAAGGAGTTTTGTGTCCCCTTCCTCAAGATATACCATTCCCTGTTCCTGCCAGTGTGGAGGATAATGACATTTAAAACCAAGAAATACTTTTTTTAGGGCTTGATTCTATGCCCTGGACTCTGCTCCCCGGTGGGAGCTCAATGGCTGAATTAAAGTGTCTGAAGGGCCAGATGCAGCCTTCGGGCCATAGTGTGCCAATCCCTGATTTATGCTCTGTTATTCCCATGGATTCTTCAGCTCTAGTATGATATCATTCTCTAATGTAAGTGCAATATTTAGGCAAGAGATAACAGAGGGGATTCTGGTGTATATGAACGACTCTGTTCCCAATGTTTTATATTTACATGGGCGATGATTCTCCAAAGACACGGGATCAGGTTTTAAGTTAAGGACAGGGAGTCCGGACTCCAGGGTTCTACCCTAGCTCTGCCACAGATTCACTGTGCCACCTGGGCAGCACTTTGGGCCTCAGTTTCCCTATTGGTATATTGGAGATGACAGATAGCCTTTGTAAAGACCTTTGAGACATGTTGTTGCGAAGTACGCCGTAAGCGTGCCTATCATGATTCTGTACTATTTATTATCCTCTTACCAGTTTGTTTCACAGCCTAATACATCTCAGTGTTAGAAACCTCTTCTTGATACTCAACCTCAATTTTTCCTTGCCTAATTTCATCCCATCTCTCAGAGTTATACTCCTCTTGTTGACTTTCCCAAGGGAAAAGAGGAGGATTGCATTTTCAAGAAGCAACAACATTCTCTGGCTTGTTGTGATGCCCGATAACCCTTTTATTAACACAACCATTGGAGCTGCAGTGATCTCAAAAACAGCAGTTAACCCTGCTCTGTGAAAGCTACTGTGTTACCAAATTGACCAGGAAAAATAATTAATGTAAGGGCTTAGTAAGGAACACAATGTGCAAAAATCCATTTGCATTTTTCTTGTTTTTGTTCAAATATAAAAACGATCAACTTCAAAAGCCTTCCAGGCTAACGGTTATTACACACCCTCATTCTTCTGCAAAAAATAAAAAGAACACTACCTCACGATCAACAGGACTTAAGAGAAAGTGTTAATGCTGCTTTTTATTAAAAAAATTAAAAATAAACTCGAATGTATTAATTAAAACTAACCCTCAACTGTTTCCCATTCTGTTATCTTTTCTAACACATTTTCCAGCCGTGTCCTCAGTGCCTAGTTCCTCAAATGTTCATCTTGTAAAATTATGTCTGTGGTCTCACCATTTATGGCATTTATTGCTTTCCAGGACAGTCCATTGGTACCGGGAGCACCTGCCAAACTCTTCACAGTGGAGGCAGATTTGTGAGGCACAAAATATGCCCTCTCTGTGGGGAAGGCAGGGGGAAAGATGGCACAAACAGCATAAAATTGACATACAGAATAGAATCATAGGGTTGGAAGAGACCTCCGGAGGTCATCTAGTCCAACCCCCTGTTCAAAGCAGGACCAGAATGTGCTGTGCTTTTCTCTCATCTGTCCCATCTTCCCCCCCTCCCCAACTCCCTAAAGAGACTTGAGCTTAAAGACCCCAGTCCTGCAACATCCTTTATGTGGCTAAACCCTTGAACTCCATCTACGTCAGTGGAGGTCTGGCTGTGTAGTTTATTGCAGTAACCACTGGGGCTGTTGGCTGAAGATCATGAAAGGCTGCTAAAAATTCAGAATTTATCTTAATGACCTCACATTTATAGAGAAAATAGAGGGGCAGGAAAATACTTTGGTACCCTACCCGACACTGTGTTCATAACTGTGGACTTTTTGATGGTGAGGTAGTGACCGCTTTCTATTACCCACTTTTACCACTTGCCCATAAACATGTCATTAACCATAGGCGGCCTTGGATCGCTTATGAGATACTTCCTGAGTGTGGTGTATGAATGACTGTTGGAATTTCAAACTATTGCTTTAAAGGGGGGTAAGAGGTTGTGATCCTGCTTTCAGGTGAGTAGGCTTTTTACTGAAACCGGCGATCATCTGAGACCCACCCGTCAGCCTGCAAAGAGCCAGCATAGAACTTTGACTATTCATGTTTCTTTTTCTCTCCCTCCACATGGGCGGGAGGATTATGTACTTTTGTGATTGGTAACTTGGCAAGAACTGTACAGCTGCTGATGGAAATCACCATATCCCAGCACTTGCAAGCTCCTACAATTGTCCAGCTCTTATCAGGATATATGCAGATGAGGAAAATGAATAGCACCTGCCAGCTGTTGATCTACCCGGGTAATGCAATTAGCTGCAGTAATGATGCCAAACTTGTTTTCTGGCACCTGCAAGAGAGACTCTTGCCCTAGAACAGTCTTGATCAAACAGCAAACTAATATCAGAATGTCCTTTAATCCAGTGCCCAGTCACTGTTCATCTCCCTATCTGCTGTACTTGTAGAATTAAGAAATTAGGAGTAGGCCAGGTTTTCGAAATTGGTCCCCAGAGTTGTGAACCTTTCTGCAAGCTCGGGATGACTTTAGAGAGGGCTAGGGGCAGATTTTTTTTTCAAGTGAACCTGAGTCAAACTATAAACATCTGTGAATCCTTTTAACCTAGCCTGGGTTGATTTGTGACATCAGGTAGAAAAGCATGTGAACCGCAAACTGAAAAAAACTGGTCACCATTTAGGTTCCTGAGGTTTGCAGAGCTCCACACAAACCATTTGAGGCAAGAACCAAGAGAAACACAAGACAAAATACTTCTTCGGTCCCTTCTAGTACAGTACATTGCTCTGCCAGGGGGTTCTTCTCTGTTCGTCAGGTTTTATCAGCTCACCTTTAAATGTCTCCAGCATTTGACCTTCTACCACTTCCCCAGGGAGTATTATCAAATGAGCCCCACTGATCCATAACCTGAGCCTTTTACCAGCTGTGGATTCTAACTTGTTCTTGCTCCCTAGCCTGAGGTTGTGATCTAGCTTCATGGGTTTTGATCCTTTGCTTCCTCATCATCAGAAACAAAACAATCACTCCAGAGCGTGGCAGGTGCTGGGGGGAGAGGCACGCTGGGGGTTATAGGAGTGAAGTAAATATCATCTGTACTTAGGGACCACTAGTTATGCACCTGATCTTTCCCCAGGACAGGAACATTCTCTGCTGGGGAGGGATCTCTAGAAAGTGACACAAACCAAGCAAGAGGTACATCCCACCGGCATTAGTCTATGAGGAGAAACAGTAGTAGTGTATTGGAAACAAGAGGAGAAAGCCCCAAGGACTCACTAAAGAACTCTTGCTGGAAATCTTGTTCAGAGAACTAGGTCTGAGCCACAAATTTCAGCCCTAGATCTGGATTTCCATTTGCAAATCCTCCACGGTTGGGGTGAATTATGCAGGAAAGGGTTCAATTCAGGCTTTTAGTTAGGACATGGCTCTAACATATAGTCAGACTTCTAAGGAACCCCGTTCTCTCTCTTTAAAAAAAAGATGAAATGGCTGGACGAGGAGTGCATTAACGTTATTTATGATCTTATAAGAGTAGCACCTAGCTGCCCCAGTCGAGGTTGGGACTTCATTGTGCTAGGTGGTATATATCCACCGAATAGCAGTGGTATGTCTTCACCACCCTCCAGATCGGCAGGTAGGCGATCGATTTATCGCATCTCATCAAGATGCAATGCATCGATCTCCATCGGCACTCCCGTCAATTCTGGAACTCCAGCTTGCTGAGAAGTACAAGCTGGAGTCGACAGGGGAGGCTGCTGCCAACCACTGCTGCCGTGAGGACGACAGGTAAGTCGTCCGAAGATGTGCCGACATCAGCTACTTTATTCATGTAGCTGAAGTTGCGTATCTTTGGTCGACCCCTCCCCCTAGTGTAAACCAGCCCTGAGAGATACTCCCTGCCAAGAGTAGCTTCTGAGCTAAATAGAGAGACCAAAGATGGGTCAAATTCTGCTCCCAGTTGCCCTGGAGAAAATCTGGAGTAAGTTCACTGCAGCCAATGATTTTTTTCCCGGTTAACACAAGTGTCATGGAGAGCCAAATGTGAAGATCAAGTATCAGGCCAAATCATAGTCTGGGTTTCTTTGTAGGGAAATCTGGGGGACGGACATATTTCCTTTAGGTCATAGAACAGCCGTAGAGCAGCTGTTCCCAGCATGGCTCTCTTGGTTCTGCTTCTCCCTTTGCCTTCCTAACCGTTGCACTGCTTGTCTGAGAATTCCCATACATCTGGCGCGATGCCAGACTGCGGGTGCACACCATCACTCTAGCCCTGCCCCTTGGCACCGCGGACCGGCTGGATTTTCCCTTGGGGATCGAACTTTTCCCGCGGTTAATATACTGCCGGTCTTCCCAGCAGGAGTTTCCTTTTATTGTAGAGACTGATGGGTTTGTTATAAAGGATGGTGTTTAAAGAGATTGAAAGTGTTTCTGTGGAATCCAAATGCTAATTGTGTCTTGGTTTAAAAGCAAGGTGGCATTTTATTAATGGATTTGCCTTCTCTTTCCTATATACAATGAGACTGTGGCAGGCTGTGATGATGTTAACTGACTAATGTGCACGGACATTCCTTCCTTCTGGCTGGCTAACAAGGGGCCTCATGTCAGCAAATGAGTCTGGAAATACACCGGGACACTTGTGTGCCATATTAGTATTCTTCAAGCAACTCCAGAGGGAGGTGGGGGGATGGGGGAATAACGCTGCTTTGAAACAGCAAACAAAATTAAAATGGAAATGCAGACAGAAGTTGAACAGTCAGCTGCTAATGTGGTGCAACTCAATGCTGTTAAATATTTAATTTCCCCAACCAGCACGTTTTTGTTTATTAGAAAGCAAAAGAGTGAGAGAAACACCCCAGGAGGAATCCTTGGTTGAGTCATAAAGTGGGGCACGAGCATTTCTACATTCCTCTTCCCTTTTGGAAATAACTATAAATGGATTACTTGACATGGAGGCATTTAAATCACAGCCCAGGAATAGTGCAGTTATGTGGAGGGCAGTTTTCCCTGGACAGCTGTGATAATGCACCTTCTTGATTTGCAACAACAGCAATGACTAGTATGTACAAGGCCAAATTCAGATCTAGTGGGTGAAGCTTCACAAAGATAAGGCACTAAGGGCTTGTCTACACAAACTGCTGCACCATTTCAGTTCAAGGTGTGAATTGAAACTGGCTTAGTTCAACCAATGCAAATCCTTGTGGCTTATTTAAGTTTTAGTTTAGGATCAGATTTAAGCTAAACTAATATGAGCCAATCTGAATCTAAGATAGAAGGACTTTGCACTGGCTAAATGAAACAAGGTTACTTAAACTGGTTGAATTTGCACCTTAATATTCAATGTTCTTTATAGACACTCAGACCGACTCGGTTTAACAGTGCATTGTCAGGTAACATCAGAATGCCGTATCTGAGGAGTGTGATTCCCTCTGCTATAATAAATCTACCTCTCTTTAGGGGCTCTCCTCTATAGCTTTTTCTGGTATGAGATTAGAGGTTTAACGTATTAATGTCACCAGAGTCTGGAGAAGTTTAGTTCTGAACCTGAACTTTGCTTCTTAGGCCCCACGCTACTCATCCATTTAGACCAGAAGTGAACATTCTGGATTTCCTCTGATACTTGCCAATGTGAATTCTCATCTACTGGATCCATTTAGGGGTTTTTTTGCATTTCATTTTATTTCCCTTGTAGTCCACGATACAGGGTGAGAATTATTTTAAAACAATCAGGTATTATTTGTATATCACAGGCTACCTGTCCTTTGAAAATATCGTTTTCAAATATAGGGCATGTCTATACTGCCCCACAGTTCGGACTGTGGGGTGGGAATAGCAGTGTGTACTGACATGCTGCTCTGTAACTCCCCCCATGTGGATGCTGAACTAAAATGTTCCTACTTCCTACATTGACCGAGTCCTGTTTGAAGAGGGTGATGTTGAAGCAAACACGGAACTTTTTACTTCGTGCCCACAGCGTTCACGCTGGCCAGTTACAGCACAGGGCATGCTGATATTCACACACACACCCCATAGTCTGACTTGTGGAGCTGTGTAGACATGAGTTAAATTTCACATACAAAGAATTATTTAAATGAAGGGGGAAATGCTTCATGAAAGTTACTTCAAAAATGTGTGCAAAAACTTTATATTATAAAATATTATATTATACTGGAAGCCTTTAATATTCTTTTTATTATATTGATGATATGTCAGGAGTAGTAGAGTACTACAATACTGAGGGCTTATCTTATTTTCTTGTGAGAAGAGTCAGTCAAATTGTTTCATCATAACCCAAACAGGAGACACTTGGATTTAGGAAATAAGATGTTTTCATTTTTTCTAAAAACCAGCTGCCCTTAATGAATTTTAAAATAAAATAAAATATTAGAATTGTTTGATCATTCCATTGTCATATCACCTCATATAATTCACTGCTACTATTCACATGTCCCAAGACTAACCTATCTCCTGCTGAACAATACCTGCATTTAAAAGTCCTGAGATGTGTGCACACAATAATCCATTGTTCTCCCATGCTATTGAGTCAAGAAAAGAGAGAAAACCCGTAGTAAACATTCAAGATATCGCCTCTGCACCAATATTTAAAAGGATCTGAACCAAAACAGAGAGACTCGCAGGGGAAATTATTACTGTTTTCAAGTGTGTAACATTTGCTCTTGGAGCATACCCCTCACACTTCATACACATGAGAACATTGCCTACTCCAGGGAAGGGAAATCCGATCTGAAGATTACGGTAACGATGTCTTAAACCATATCAGATATTATCACGTGTTAAAAGTCGGAGATTATGGAGGGTCTGTGTTCACTCCCTAGGGGGGTCTCCAAACTCAGATGTATCCTGGCAGCTGGTTGCTTTGAATTTTGTCCCAAAAAGCACATGGCAAATTCTTTACCCCAAAACAGCCTATTCAACAAGACCTTTGAAAAGTTCACAGCTTTGGTTCACTCCAAATATGTGCTGTACCCTTTTCTCCTAACCTCCCTCTTTGCATCCGCCCACTTGTCTGATGTGAGATTGTTGCGTGGGGCCAGGCTTGTGGGTGAAGTTTTCAAAAGTGCCTAAGGGATTCAAACACCCAGCTTCCGTTGACTTTACATGGTAAATGGGCTCCTAACTTCTTTAGGTGATTTGGAGACCCTACCCTGTGCCTTATTTCTGTCCTGAAAGTTCCTAGCAAATCTGGGTCATGACCAGAGAACAAATAGGGATAGATTTATAAAGGTACAAAAGCATGTTAGGTACCAGATCCTCAAAGATATTTAGGTGCCTAACTCTTGTTAAAGACCAATGGGAGTTAGGCACCTAAATACATAGTCATATGGAAGTCAATGGGAATAAAGTACCTAACTGCCTTTTGTGCCTTTGAAAATCCCTGCCCTTCCCGTTCCCCGTCCCCTCCTGCTGGCCCATAAATAAAGCTTATCATGGAGCAAGCAAGGGGCAGAGGGAACCAGGAGATCCTAGACCAGAGAATACAAGGTCTCCATGCTGCTGGGGCTGGTCTCTGCAGATCCCACTGCTTTGCAGAACTGAGGCCCCCTTGGTCTTGTGGGGTGGGGTGGGTAGGGTGTGGGGAGAAGAAAAATCATGTCCCCCCAGCAGAAAAATGTGTAAGAAACTCAGCGAGTGATGACACAGAGTATCCTGACCCCTTAGGTGGGAATAACTGTAGTGTACAGCACGGTAGTTTCCATATCTCGAGTATGTTCCCCTTCTACACAAAAGTGCATTTCTGAGTATTAATACCATTATTGGTGCTTGATCCGGAAAATGTAACCAGCTCTGTTTACAGACATTTGATCAGTCACCGTGCTGGCGAGTGGACATTATTTTATTGTGACAGGCAGTTGGATGGTGCAGAGAGAGAACATTTGGTTAGCAATATCTTTGTTCCCTGTGCTTACACAGAACAAAATCAAACCGGGAGGTTGTACTGCGATCTGAGTGGAGCATGAATTCATTTGTTCCAGCCTCTTGAGCACATTGCTCCCAGAGGCAATATTTTATTTTCCGCATGGAAAACGATTCCATCTTTGCAGGGGATCGGGGTCCAACGTAGCGCCGCCACTCTGCTAAGGGCTGGCGAGAATTGCCAGTCGGGAGTCAACACTGTGATTGATAGGCGAGTGATGTCATCCCTGAGGCAACTTAGAGAGGCATTGGGGACCCTGTGACACAGAATATGTTTTACGCCCATAAGGCTGGACGTGCGAGATGGGATTTTCATTTAGGGCCACCTGGACAGCTGGTTGAAAAATTGTGTCTACAATGATTTCCAAGCAAAAAAATTTCAGGCACAATTTTTATGAAACATTCTTTCCATTTTCAGACCAGCTTTAGCATCCAACAGGCTGATATTTCACTGGTACAGCAAATTAATTACCTTGGCCTTTAGAGCATGACAAAGAGTCCTAAGTTCTTTTTCTCCCTCAGCTTCTGAGTCATCTCTTTGCTAGTCTGCAATAGACCCAACCCACTCCCTCCTTCCTTGCCTTTTTGTAACCCCAATGCACCCCATTTCCCAGGAGCAACCCACCAGCCCTGTTTCGGAGAAGGGCCTGGCAAGCAGCTGGGCAGCATCAGATTATTTGTTTGATGATTTCCAGCTTGGGGCTTACCCATGGGGCCCCAGCTATCAGAAGCTGGCCCTTGGTTAGTCATGTTTATCACACAGAGCCAGCTTCTAACATTCTTACTCATGTCAAGCAATAACTTGATGTCACTGTGATTAGATGTGGAGGAAAGAGCAACTGAATAGGAGTATGGCCTGTGGAAAGTGGCCCATCCATAGCCCGAAACTGAGTATTTGAAAATAAATGGTGTATCCTAAATATCACATCTCTTGGCTAACTGTGCAACTCCAGACGTGGTGAAATAGTCAAGCGTTAATGCTTTTTTTAGGGGTTTTATGCCAATAAATCTTTCTGGAATATCAGAGGATAGTGAACATGGAGGGACCCAACTCTAGTACAAGTGATCATCTTGAATATTAATTCACATTTTTAGTGTCTCCCCCGCCCCCAGCTTTTTCCCACTTTGGCTATTAAAATCTTCTTGGCCTCTTTATTTTATGGGTTGAATTTATATCACTATTTCAAATACAAATTTCAGTGAAAGAGGAAGACACAAGAACCTAATTTCTTTCTTCAGTTCTGGACAGGCAGTCTGTAATTAGAGGCTATTGAACTGAGGACATGAAATAATATCCTCTAGAGTGAATGAGTTCTTCTTCTATCACAGCATCATATCAACTGGATGATCTGGACTCTACTACTGAGTAATTAGGTTTCTCTTTTTCTTTTCATTGCATCGTCATGTCACTATTTCAAAAGAGACTTCTTTTTCTCTTACAACTTTAAAACCAATTTATTGCATCTGAATCTCAATGCAGCATTAAAAGAGGTTTAAAGGAGGGAAAATGCTAAATTAAGTCTAATCCCTGCCTAGCATATATAAATATTTTTAAGTAGTATGGCATTTCAGTAAATTGCTTCCCTCGAGATTTTCTCCCAAGACCATAACCACATATACATTTCAAAGATATTTTTTAAAATATCAATAGAGTATTAGAAATAGAGAACACCAATCTGAGAGAGACACACCATGATGCTCAATATAAAGTGGTTGTACTGAAATAGTTTCTACCAGTTTGAAGGGCTTTTATCTGTTAGAGAGATGTCCTCTACCTATAAGGCCTGATTACTCCTTTTATGCACCACAGTTGAGAATGGCTGAGACTTTCCTGTTGTTCTAGTCTGAACGTGTAATAGTGCCTCATAGGAGAGAGTAAATGGCATCTTTAAAAACCAATGTCTACTGAACTAAGATTGAACCAGAAGAACAGATCTTGAGAAGCGAGAAGCCACTTTAAAAAAGATAGGTGGGACATAAGAAATCAGTAAGTTCTAAATACTCAATGTGGGACCAACATGCAACGAAGATCTAGCATGTTTTAAACCCTGATGGGAAAGGAAGATTGAAAAGTCCAATTCTGTTTTGGGATTGTCATGCTGTTGGTTTCACTTTCACACACATTTTGAGGGCTGCTGGTCATGTGACTTCTCTACCTTGAAGATAAGCCCATCAAAACTAAGATCCAAGGATGTTGTAATGTCCTCTTGTTCTTGTACTTTTAGTTTGTCTATTAAAGAGGTCTCATGGGGGGGGACAATTTCCATCAGTCCAGAAAAAGTTTCTTCACACTCTAGTTTTTCTGGCTGCTGAATCTTGGAATCCTACCAGCCCCATGAAATATAAGAATATCAAGAGTCTAATAAATGGAAGTTACCAGGGAAGAAGGGGAGCTGGCAGGCATTCTGCCTATTTCTGACTTCTCAGCCACCATCTGCCTTCTCTGTGGGAGCTCACTTGAAGGCAGATCATTTCAAGAGAATTTTCAAGTGAAGTGTGAGAAATGCAGCCAGTCATAAATATTTAACTCCTGAGATTTTAGACAGTAGAAGATTAAACATGAAGGCCAAGATAAAAACACAATCTCAATTTTGTTTTTAAAGGAAAGAAGTCCTAATGTGGATTTTGTTCTTACAAGAACACTTCTATACATGGTAAAATACACACATTCTCTGCTGGGTCAAATGGGTGACACTCCAAAGGAGTCAAGCACGATTGTCTTAAGTGGGAATCTACCCATTTAGAGTAGCAGGGAAGTTGGCTCATTGTTCTAAATCATATCAAGGTCCTTAAGTGAATGTAGTCCCTATGAAATCTGTCCTATTGACAGCCCGGGAACTGAGATTCTTCTTGCATCAAGGAGTGTGCCAGACCAGCAGCACAAGTGTAACTTACTGTCTGAGTGTGTGATGTGTCTTCATCTTTAACAAATTCACAGAGGGTGGGGGTTTATTACAACCCTTGGCTGAGCTTGGCTCTTTAGCCCAAGCTCTGTGGAGACTTTTCACGCTTTTGGCTCTGGAAGTTCCACCTTCGATCCTGGCCAGCCAAGAGGGTAGCCATGGAATAAGAGTCTCCAGAATGGTCTCAACCATGAGTGGGAGGGGGGCATAGTTGAGTCTCGTTGTCCAACCCATCTCTAGCTGCTGAGATGGCCACCATGAAAAACGTTACTTGGAATGTGATGTGGACACTTGTCCAGTCCGAACAAAATGGAAGCATCCATCTCACTTCAGGCAGGACAATGCATTGGCAATAGATGCTGACTGTTATTACTGACATGGTGGGGGTGCCAGTGCAACCCACGAACGCCTGGGTGTGGTGTTCTGTCCAATCTAGTGGCACCGAGGCGAGAGAGAGTGTGTGATTGATAATGAGTCTGCTCTGTAGCCATAACTAACATCCTGTTGGCTTTTAGCTCATGTAGTAGAGGCTTATGCACTAAGCTCTAGAGGTCCCAGGTTCGATTCACCTGCTGACAACCAGGGTCTGTCAGTGCTACATCAGGACCGGTGGTCTAGAGATGTGAGAATCTGGCTCACTACCAAGTCATCCACTTATCTGTTCCACCATTTGAGTTTGGTCTGCCCACAAGAACACTTTGCCCTGAAACTGTGAGCTAACATTCCAACTGCACATTGAAGACTTTACAAAGCGCTCTGGGATCCCTCTATGTGTGCTTTATTAAATGTATATTAATATAATACATGCTATATTATTCATAGCACTGTAATTTCTGTAATTGTTCCTTCTGGGCTTGAGTTGAGCTTGCAAGAGACAACTTTACTTCACTGCCTGCCTTTGTTCTCATAGGCCACAATAGTTACAGAAGAAGCTTATTAGACCATCTAATCATTTACCTGCCCGGGGGGGGGGGGGATAGAGTCCCTCGATGGAGACTGTGTATGGGAGCTGGTGCACCCTACAGGATTGTAGGGCACTGAACTAAGTCAAGATGTACTCCCTCTGTCATTATCCCTCCCTCTGTCATTAATTTCATGTGTGAATTTTTGGACAAGTCATTTAATCTCTCTGGGAGGAAAACTGAGGCACAGTCTGTAACCTGAGGATAATAGTTCTAATTTTTCATCTCACACTTTGAAATCTACAGACCAAAATTGCTCCTGAAATTCTGAGTATTATTTACTATTCTGTTGAACTAAGACTAGACCTGATCTCTTTTATTCTCTCCATTTTATAGTCTTTCAGATTACAAAGAGAATTCTGGAATGACTTGATAGCATAGGCTCTCCCCGCACCAGGAACAAAGGATAAGTAGCTATCTTCTTCATGAGCCTAGAGAGACTTCTAGCCAGAACTGTGAGAGCTTAAGAAAACCTACCTGCCAGGCAAGTTTTCTCTTTTTAAAACAATATTTAAGCTCATGAGGCAGGGGAGAGCTGAATTTAAAGTCAAATAGGAAATCTTTGAGGAAAACAAAGAACTGAAATGTATACCCCTTGTTATGAGTGTAACAGACTTGTGATCTTTTTCTTTCTTCCCTCCATCTGGTTTTACCCTGTCATTCTGTATAACAATTGAATCTCCCACTCTGGAAAAGGCAACATATTAATATTGGCAGTCTTCAGGCTCACTCTTTATCTCGGCCATTACAGAAGGCTCTGGCATGGAGTTCACAGCCTTTCTAAGCAGCCTAAAGGTTTGCTATAGCTCATATTTCTTGCCTTCTCTCCACCCAAACCAATGCATAATTGTCTTAGGGTGAGGCCAGCACTAGTTTTAGCCCCACCACTGAAGTCCCAGTGACCAAGGACGGGATTTTTCAAAGTGCCTAGGTAATTAGGTGTACAAGTCCCATCCAGTTTCAATGGGCCTTGTGCACCTAACTCCCTTAGGTGCTTTTGAAAAATCCATCCAGAGACTAGAGCTGGACTCTAATGGATCTGAGTGGTGGTCACTCTACGGTGGCCCCACACACAGCTGAATTTCACCCTGGGTATTGAAACTGGTCAAAAATGGGATTTGGAGGCAAAAAATGATTTCTTTTGGTGGAAAAATAAAATATCTTAGGTTAAAAAATAAAATAAGTTGATTTGGAAATACCACTGGGGTTCCTCCTGCCCCCATTCTCTTTTATGGGCCAGGAAATGGTTTTGGCATAGCAAGGTGGGAGGACAAGGTAAAAATAACAGTAGGAGCTTTTTTGCATAGATTAGCTGTGTGCAAAAGGATTGATACTGTTTGGTTCTAACCCAAAGCTGATGGAGACACAGCAGTTAGACAGAATCCCATGACCATCAAACCCACTTAATAACCTCTTATTCTGGCACACACCAGTTCTGGATCCTCGGGATGGCTTTATAATGAGTGGGCAGGAACACAGAATAAAAGAGATCAGGGTGGAGAGCTGAGGGCTAAGGCAGCTCAAAGCCAAGAGAGAGTTACCATTTCATGCTATTACGCCTTGCACAAATGCAGCCGCTTTCAGCTGTACAAAGCACTGTGCTATCCTAACTTCAATGGAGTGCATCAAACAGGTGCTGCAAGATTAAATAGACTCAGAAATCCTAGCTATGGACCGAGGTTTTCCCTTAAGGTGGTGCATTATTCCTCCTCCCATGGTCTATTGTGTCTGATTCTTTCTGTGTCCTGGGCTGACCCTAATCTGATTATTACTGTGGATTTTACACAACTATAGCATGGTTGGTTTGGGGGGGGGAGGGATTTGGACAATTTCTTGATTTGCAACAAAACTCTCATTTGCTGCCATTAGTGTTTCTGAAAACAAGCTGTGCCAAGACTCAGGGTACCAGTAATCTTTCAGCAGGCTGTAATTGCCTGTTGTATTAGAATGCTAGAGAACGGGGTGGTATGCTTTATTTATAGAATTATTGTAACTTGAGAAAGTTATAAAAGACAACCCTCTCTCCTAACCCATCTTTTGTAGCAAGGAAGAAAGTGACCTCTCTACCCTATAGGCAGTGCCAATAAACCAATAATATTAAAGGTTTTGGTGATGTGAGCAATTGTCCACTAAGAATTCAACTGAATTTGTGCCTGCTGTACACCCGAGATCAAAAAGCCATTAGTGATCTGGGTTGGAGTTGAATCAAAATTATGCTAAACTAAGACTCTATATCCCAGTTCTCTTTTCTCCTGAGCCACCCACTCCCACCTCCTTCATCTATCTGTTTTAAGAAAAAAGAACCATCATAAATGTATACATTACACACTCTGCAAGACTGCACCATATGAGTGAATTATGATCTGGAGACCCTATCGGAAGGTCCACTGGGCTCAGATCTTTGTTGGCTGAAATTATTTCAGTAGTTGCTGGTTATCTGTGGAAAAAGTTCCAAAACTCATGTTTAATTTTCTTTGTTATACCCTCATTTGAGAAGTTTCAAACCTTCATTGAAGAAACCTTATAATTTAGACAACCAATCATACAATACACAGAAAGTTGACCCCATAAACTGAATGATATTTGGTGAATATTTATAATAAATCTCTTTAAAGAATTCATATTGAAGAAGCACCCAAAGACCACAGTCCTAGTTGGAGTCCCTTTTTACTGGGTGCTGTACAAACTTCCAGGAAGACAACTTCCCTGCTGTAAAGATTAGACTGGTTCATGGATGATTCTCTAGCCAAAAAAGGGACTACACTTGTATTGTATAAGATTCAAATGAGGAGAGTTGGTTGAACGATTAAGTATGCATGGTTTTAACTTCTAACTTTCACAATCATTGGCTATAGACTTGGTCTGCTGTGCCTAGTGACACATAAAGCAACCCATTTTTCTACTGCTCTCTGTCCAGAAAGATGTTTAATTCCAGCATAATTCATTTCCATGACGGCACCATCCTTTGTAAGCGTTCTGCAATAGGTCAATTTTCTTTATCCTCTGTCTTCTCTTCCCTAGAGGTAAAAGACAGATGTGCTTTCTACTTCTTTCTCAGGGCAGCCTACTGACATGACCAGCCACCAGAGTTGTTTGCTGTTGGCTCAATCATCACACCAACACTTCATCATTGGTTACACAATCTTTCTAGTTGATTCCTAACATTCTTCTTACAGAAAACTAGTGAAATGTGTTCTGATTCCTATTGTGTAACTCCATCATCTGCCACACTTAAGCAGAAGACAGTAGTGTCAGGGAAAAAATAGCCTTGTACAATCTCATTTTGGTGTGTAGATGCATCATCTTACTCTTCCAGATGTTTGACAAATGAGAATGACCCTCTGGCTTTGCCGATTCTTGCCTTTACTTCCTTAGTGAGCTGGGTATTAGCAGATATTGTACTTCCAAGATAGACACTCATCAGTTCTTCCATACTCTTCTCTGCCAATCATACATCTGCCAGTGTTGACAGCATTCTCTCCTTTCTCCATGATCTTGGTCTTCTGCATACTGATACTAAATCCCACTTTAGCACCTTCTGCTTTTATGCTCATAAAAAGTCTTTTGATTCCATCCAGGTTTTTATCCAGCATAACTAGAACATCTGCAAAACCTATCTTGCAGCTTATCTTTGCCCAGACAATAACAGTGTCTTTGGCAACAGCTGGTCTTCTTATCACAAAGTCTGACAATCATAAAAGGAAATGAATAGTGTCTAATTCTCTATCTTCTCTCTTCAATACAGTCCCTGCAAAGCTTCCTGCAGTCTGCTGAGACATTCATCATTCATGCCTTGTCGCTTCCCTCCTCCTACCCTTTCGAGGAAGTTGTGATTTGAATGCTTACTTCATTGCCTTTTTGAAATGCTGACTCAGTGGAGGAGGGAATCCCACTCATCAGAGAGGGACTTGAAATAGCACAGCTGCCTGCTACAGTACCAGTCTCAGCCCATTGAATCATCATTCCTAGACTAATTTTGTAGGCTTGAATAAGGATCTGAGGTAGAGATGACCGAAGATTGAAGGATACTTTTCTTGGGTGTTCCTTTTGCTTTGTGAAGAGATCCTTGGCACCAGAACTGGTTTTGCTTGTAGACAAGCTGGACTCTAGTTATTTAAGTTCTGGCAGAATGCAAATGGAGGAGATGTGAATTACACTTCATTTTTCTTAACATGCTTTCATATTTCCACTACCCCATTGGAGGCTGGGAGCAGCAAACTCGGCCCATGGGAGTGGGAAAAGGAGTGTCTGTAGAGCAGCAATGATGAGCATACAGACTGACCAAAGGGATTTCTTAACCACAGGCACTTTACTTTTAACAAACCACACAAGTTACAGATCTTTGAGAAAACAATTAAATCTTGAGTGCATTTTCCTCTGTCACACCTGTGACCAGTGATAGTGTTAATATCAATCCTAAATAAACACTGCCCCATCAGCTGGGCCCAAAAACAAACCCCCATCAACCTGTACCAGGGTTAGAGCCAGTCAGAAAATGGAATTTCTGTCAGAATTTCCCACAGAACAGAAATTGTGGGAAAATTTTCATTGAGAATCATTGAGTGGTTTGACTGCATTGGAATCATTTCAATATTACATTAAATAGAATATTAAGTATTCTATTAAATATAATAGAATATTCTATTAAATATAAATAGAATATTAAATATTCTATTAAATTTGAATATGAGAGACTTTTAAGGTCCAGCTTGACAAAGCCCTGGCTGGGATGATTTAGTTGGGGATTGGTCCTGCTTTGAGCAGGGGGTTGGACTAGATGATCTCCTGAGGTCTCTTCCAACCCTAATGTTCTATGATTCTATATTTTATTTCTTAGAATTCAGAGACATAAGACCAAAGAACCCTAAAACAGAGAGAGAAAAAGCAGGCTGCTCTCTAAAACAGAAAGTATAAAGTGTGGTGAATTGTGTCTAAGTGCGCTGGATGTTGAATAACTCTGATAACACATTTCCCTACAGAGCCCTTACAACTTAAAGTGATAGTCCATAATTTTAACAGTTTCAATACACTATAGTATATATGTCCACATGAGGAGCTGGGCTGAGGCAAATCTGAACCTTATTAAGTAGATAAACTTGTGCCCCTGTGCTTGCTTTCCCTTATGATTTTCATTGTATGCAAAATCACAAAAGCTGGACTTTTCTGATCCCATATTCAGGATACTATGTGCACCTCTTGATTGATTTAATTAAGACAGGGAAACAATCCACTGTTTTTTATTCCCTTTCCACAGGGAGCTCTCCTATTTGAAATCTTTTGCTACTATAAGACTTGGCTGAAAATACAAATGCTGTAATACAGTCCATTTGCTGCTCTCAGCATATTTGCTATTAATTACAATTTCAGGGGGCTCACAAATGCTTCTTAGTTTTGATTCTATTTTTCTATGAGAATATTAGCCAGTTAGCAAACCCTAGGGTGAGATTTACCCCGCTGTAATGCAAATGTTAATGGTCCCTAACGAGCTTCCATTCAGCCCCTAGACTACAAAGGGAGCATTTGTGCAGGCAGGGCGGATAGCTAAGAAATAAACTTTCCGCTGCTATCTTATTCCCTCTTGCAGCTGGAGGCAGAAGCTGGATAGAGAAGAACTTCAAAGGGAGAAAACTCCAAATTACACAAAATTGCAACCCATGCTTTGAAATAGGCAAACAGAACAAAATCCCTTCAAGGCTGTTCTAGTTTAGACGTAAGCAGATTTTCAAGGTCAGCTCTCTCCATTTCTGGCTCTCTTTGTTTTATGGGTGGCACGAGCAAAGCTGGGGGAACAATGGAGTACGGTGCCACGGCCATCACACTTACAATTCCATAACCCTGGAGGACTCCAGATATGGGTGGGCTTAGACTAGGCCCATCTGAAAGCACAAAGGAGCTGATTCTGCCACGTGGATCACACTCCCCTACTCTCTAGGTACCTGAATCCATTTCAGTGGGGGTACCTGTGGCCTCCTCAGCATGAGTAAGAGGGCAGAATAATGCTCACCTGGATGAAACTTTGTATCTACTTCACTTTCTATGGGCTGGACTGAGACAACCTTATTCGTATTAGATAGAACCTTATGCCACAAGTACCGTAGTGGCTTAGATTTCATTGAAATCATTGGGACCACTGACAGAGTGAAGAGCTACTCACTATGAATAAAGGCATCAGAAGTTGGTCCCTTGTGACCATGGGTAGGACAACTTACTTTCCTGAAAAGTTTGTCAAGGGTGATATTCACCCCGTGCTGAAAGCTGGTGCAAGGTCTAATACTACGTACGCCTTCAAAATAGGGTTCAAACGTTACACAGGCCTCTTCAGGTCTTCCATCCAGGGGTAAATTTAATCCTAAATGATAACTAAAAGAGCCACATGATTTTTCTTCAATACATGTGTCTTAAATGTGGCCTTCAAAAAGCTTTGTGCCCCTTCTTGGGTCTCTCATGTATATGGCAGATCCTCTGCCCCATGGACTTCCATGGAGCTATGACCGTTTACATCAGCTGAGGGTCTACCCCTATAAGTTTAACACCTTGGCTATAAGGGCTTGTCTAAACACAGCTTATACCAGTATAGCTAGAGCAGTAAATGCCCGTCAGTGTATATAAAGGTGTTTTAAACCAATCTAGCTATTATCATACAGGTAAGAGAATTAGCTACACAGCTATAGGACACCTTTAAACGGAAAGACCTGCGTTTGCAGTAGGCATTGTATCACTATAAATAGTAGTAAAAATTACACCCCCTAATCCAAGTAGTTATACAGGCACAAAATCTGTGTAGACCAGCCTCCATGTATACTTGCCCTCTGTCTTCACCCCACTCTGTGGATGGACCATCTAAAAGGATAAAAACTTGCAAGGGTTGACGAGGTTTGGGTTTTTCTGGCTGTTAGTTCTTAACCTTGGAGATCTCAGAATTGTCTTGTCTTCCCTTTTTTGCGGGAGGACATCTTCAGCCCTTTGCTCCTGAAATCAATCCGTTGTATCCCCATGTACAGCCCGTTCTCTAACAAGTCTGACAAGTTCTCACTTCCCATTTACTGTTCCTCCATTTCCCTAGGGACTGGAGTGGACCATTAATCATGTTACAATTCCTTAGTAACTGTGAGGTCACAAATCTACTAGTTCTCTAGTCCTCTACATAATATTCCAGGGTCAAAAAGAACCAAAAGCCATATCCTCAGTGGCTATAAACCAGTGTTGTGCTGTTGATTCCGAGCAGGAAAAAACAACAACCAATTTTCCCAGGCCTCCCTTGTACATCTTAAAACTGCAGAGAAGGACACAGAGTCAGTTTGGGTTTCCTTTGCATGTCATCTTCAAAAATATATATACATATTGTCACTGCCCAAGTCAGCCAATGAGATTGATCCTTTAGAAGGTAGGAAAGTTCTTGTGCCCTGCTGTTAATAAATTGCTCTAACACTACAGAAGCTTCTTCCTATGAACATCTTGTTTATAAGATTAATGGCAAATCTGAAGAAGGTTGTGTGATATGGGAAGAACTTATGAGGAAACATATGTACAAGTGAGAGGTGTGGGAGGCTGGTAGGGAGCTGCTGAAGGGTTGAGTACTGATTCAAAGAGAACTAGTATAAATCAGAGCTTTAAACTATGCCAGAAGCAAGATCTGGAAAGGGAGAAGAAGGCTCTAAGTCAAGAAGCAAAGGAAAGATGATGACAGATGACAGGACGCTTCTGGCATGGACTTCTACTGTAGTGCATCCTCCTCCTCAGAGAAGCTGAACGCCATTCTTTCCCACAGAAAAAAATACGATCGTGACAACTCCCATGGTGTTGCAGGAGCAGGGATGCTTCTATGGTCTGGATGATGTACATGCTGTCAAGTGCATTACCACTCTCATCGAACTCAAGCAGAAAATCCTTGGAGGCCTGTTGATCAATCCATGAAGGTTTAACTCACTTGCTGAGTGACCTCTGTTAGTTTGGGAGATTAATCAGTGAATTTAGCTGCAAGCTACACAAGCCGGGAAGACAATTAGGCTATTGATTCTTAACAAGGACAGGTTCTTGAACCTACAGTCAGGCCACAGTAATAAAGCTTTTTGGATTGATCAATGTTTTCCGTAATCTCGGATTACTAAAACTCATTATTTGCTATGCAAGTAAACTCCGTTTCAGAGAGAATAATAATACTTTTATACACCTGAAGCTAAATGCCTCTCTGGGCAGGAGAGACCTACATTTCCCATTGAGCTGTCCTCAGACCAGAGTGTTTATATAGTTAAAAAACAAATCTATTTCTCAGGACTCCCCTATGTGAATGTGGTGTGTATTCATGCTGGCTGGGCTCAGATCTCCCTCAAACCGCTGATTTTTCCCCCAATGTACATGGGTAAATTAGGTTGTTAATTCTTTGGGGGGGAGTAGGGACTGCATGTGTGCATGCGTACACACACACACACAATTCAGCACAGGGGGGACCCAATCCTGATAGGGACCTAAAGGCCACACTAACCCCCACATCACTTAAAAAATCCAAGAGCATGTTCTAAAGCCCCATTCTTGGAAACTGTCTAAGATAGACAATGACTTTATTTTTAAACCTTGCACAAGACACTTGAAAGGAGAGCTGGGCAGCTCATTGTCAGAAGAGGCTGTCTAGTCCGCAGACATCTGGGGCTCATCATGCCTGAGTTCTGCTGCTGTCAGATGGGCAAAGAGCCAACCTCCATTGGAGGAAAAACAGGTTTTACAAGTTTGGCTAAGGGGAGATGACCAAGTAAAGCTGGTGATTATATGTCACTCTGCGGTGGTGGTGATGAAGACGACAATCACACCACACAAACACACACCTGATGGATGGGGGAGCTCTACTGATTGGTTAATTCTACTCAGGTGTCTGGCATAGCTGTTGTGTGACCTTAAGAATGGCTATGCTGGGTCAGATGAATAGTCCATATAGCCTAGTTCTCTGTCTTCCGGCACTGGCCACTGTCAGGGTACGTCTTTACTACCCGCCGTATCAGAGAGTAATGATCTATCTATCAGGGACTGATTTATCACGTCTAGTGTAGATGTGATAAATCAATCCCTGATCGCTCTGCCTTCGACTCCTGTAATCCACCAAGACGAGAGGCGGAAGCGGAGTCAACAGGGGAGCGGCAGCAATCGACCCCACGCCATGAGGACGCCAAGTAAGTCGACCTCAGCTACGTTGACTTCAGCTACGCTATTCTCGTAGCTGAAGTTGCATATCTTAGATCGACACCTCCCCCAGTGTAGACCAGGGTTTAGATGCTTCAGAGGGAATGAACAGAGCAGGGCAATTATCAAGCAATCCATCCCCTGCTGTCCCATTCCAGCTTCTGGCAGTCAGAGGTTTAGCAACGCCTGAGGTATGGGATTGCATCCCTGGTCATCTTGGCTAATAGCCATTGATGGACCTGCCCTCCATTAACTTTTCTAATCCTTTTTTACAACCCACTTATACTTCTAGCCTTCACAGCATCCCTAGGCATAAGACCAAAAACCAAGAGCAAAATGGGACTAAAGTTGCCACCAGAAGCCAAATGAGAAATCTTGCAGAAGAGGAAGAGATGCTCTGAGGGATCGCTTCCCAGAGTGCACCGCTCCGAATACCACTGCAAGTGCCGCAAGTGTGAACATGCAATTGTGCAGGCAGCTGACCATGTGAACACACAACCGCGGTTTCCCTTCAGCGCTCTCTGAGCGGCGCTTTAACGACCAGCACTCTAACTCTGCCAGTGTAGACATACCCCTAGTGCTATCTACACTGGGGTTTAGGTCAGCTTACCTATGTCGCACAGGGGTGTAGATTTTTCACACCCCTAAGCGACATAGGTGGGCTCAGACTATCTTTTTAGTGGAGACTTGGCCTTTATGTCACTAAAAACAGCTGTGGTACTATTGCCTAAGGCAGTAGGCTGTATGGTAGGTCAGATGCCTGGTCTACACCTAAAACTTAAGTCAATCTAGTTACTCAGGAGTGTGACAAATTCACATCCTTGAGAGACAGTTAAGCCAACTTAAGACACAGTGTAGATACCACTAGGTTGACAGAAGAATTCTGCCATTTACCACCTCTTCAGGGGGTTGATCTACTACAGGGAGAAATCTTTTCTGTCACTGTAGCAAGTGTCTACGTGAAGAAAAACCAGAGTCTTCCTTTGTTGTAAATGCAGGGGGCTAGGATATTGATTAGAGGCAGAGAGCCTGGAAGAGGGGATTGTGAGTGTGACCCTGGGAGGAAGCAGAGAGATGAAGCTTTTTGGAGCATAGAGCTTGAGGAAGGGGCAGAAATGGGGTTTTCTGAGCAAAGAAATTATTTGCTGTTTATTTCTACTGTGCTTTAGGTGCACAGTGCACTTATTGTAAATAAAGAAGCTATTCTGAGACTATGCCTGATGCAAGCCCTTTCTCATCCTACTGGAAACAACCCTGCAGGGACTCAAAGTCTGGCTCACCCCTCAGGCCAAAGAGACAACAATAACATTGGATTTAATCTCTGAAGACAGGTGTGAGTACAGTTTTACTGGTGCAGATAATTTAGGGTGCATTTTATGGCACTAAGACAGCTAGCTCTCTGATGGGATCTGCAAATCGGTTGAAGATACAGTGAAACCTCGATATAACGGATTAATTCGGGCGAGGGGGTGTCCGTTAAAGCCGAAAGTCCGTTATTTAATAATTTTTTTAAATTATTAAATAACGGACTTTCGGCTGACAAAGGACACCCCCTCGCCGAATTAGTCCGTTATATGGAGATTTTACTTTTATCACGGCCGGGAGCCGTGAGTCAGCCTGCCCGCCCGGCTCCCCGCAGCGGGGAGCCGGGCGGGAGCTGTCAACCCAGCCGGCTGCCTGGGGCGGGAGCCGGCAGCCCCTGAATAACGGATTTCGGATGCATCGGAAATTTTGTCCATTGCATCCGAAGTCCGTTAAATCGGGGTCCGTTAAATCGAGGGTTTACTGTACCTACAATTATTTCTGGGTTCAATCCCTAGGCCAATTTGAGCCTGTTCTAAAATGACCCTGGCTCATTCCTTTATCAAAAATATTCTCAGGGTCACCATCTGCAGGATGGGGCGGGAGATGTAACTTACACCATTCTGTGTGTCCTAGAGCATGTTACTCAATTTGTGCCTCAACTTCTTGGTCTGTGAAGTGGGTATAATTTTGAAGATCTACATTCCAGGGCCAATATGTGAATTCATTAGCTGACTATGTTTGAGATCCAGGGCTGACAGACCCTATTGAGTTTGCAGACGTCTAGTATCAATAAAACTGGCATTTTTAATTAACACAATTTAATTTTAGAACTACTGAGGTGCTCACGTCTCCTGCATTGTCAACAGAGCTCTGGTATTCATGTCATGTTTGTTTTCACTGCAATTCCTTCTAACGAATGGATGACTCCACTCAGCTAAATCACTATCCTAATATATTAGGATACTCAGACCAGCATCTCTTCTCCAGCATTGCCTGTGGCCCTGAACATTTAAATCTATGCCCATAAAAGACAGAGTGGGATCAGAATCCAACAGGTCATAGTGCTGCTCTTCATTAAAACTGCCTGCAAACCACAGACAGGAAAATTGGAGACCTCAACTTAAAAGGTCCTCTGAGCTAGTCATTAATGCTAGAGCTGGTCGAAACATTTCTGGTGGCCTGGTTTTCCACTGGGGGAAAATACATAGTGACATCAAAATGCTTTGCAGGAATGTATTGATTTTTGGTGACATTTTTGATAAATATTGAGGTGCTTCCTTCCTTGTGACTGTTTCCTCTTTTATATTATAATGCAAACGTTCAATGAAGTGCATTGCCCCTGCGGAAATGAACATTTTCAGAAGCTTCGTTTTGCAGGGAATGTTGACTTTTTTTTTCCTTCTGATTGGGATAAAGGAAAATCTCCATGTCAGGAGATTCCAGCCATGTCCCCAGTTCCAACCAGCTCTAATTAACACTTCCTTTGGCTGTGAACACAAGGCCATTACCTACGCTGTGTTCTTTCAGCCTTCATGTGGATGAAAAATACATTATTGTAAAGCTAATCTCATGGCTACTCAAGCTCAGGCTCCTGGATGACATCTTGGTTCCGTTGAAATCAGTGGCACTATTCTCACCGAAATCAGTAGAGGCAGGATTTCACCCTATGTATTCAAATGCAAGTGTGATCCAATTAAAGACAATAGGGATGGTGAATTTATAATACCAGGAGCGAAGAACAAGCCTCAGAAATTTTCAGATGGTTTTTAGAATGGCTTGCGTCTGGACTGGAAATCTGATGGGAACAGAGTTTCTTGGGGACACTTCCTGATCTGAGACCGAAACAACCCCGAGAACAGATGTGGTGTTACAGCTTTTCTGGTTCTGCCTGCAATTGGAATGTATGAAGTGGGGGAGGGGAAACTAAAAATAAGAGTAGGGTGACTAGGTAGCAAGTGGAGAAAAATCGGGATGGGGGTGGGGGTGTAATAGGTGTTTATATAAGAAAAAGCCCCCAAAATCGGGACTGTCCCTATAAAATCGGGACATCTGGTCACCCTAAATAAGAGACATGTAGAACAGGTGGAATAAAATAAAGATGGGGAGAAAATTCAATGAAAATCTTCTGTGAAACTAATTTTTTTTAAGAAGTTGTAGCAAAACTAATCAGTTTCCCCCCCATCCTTTCCTACCTCATGAAAGAAAAAGAAAAGATCAGCTTAGTTTTGGGAATGAGCTTTCTAGGCGGCAGGTTCTTGTTTGGACAGAGAGATCATCTGTTCCAAATTCTTACTTTGCTGTTCTGAGCACAGACCTAAGAGATAGGACTTTAGGTTCAATCCCTAGCTCTGTCACCCACTCCTTCTATGATGTTGGGCTAATAATCTAAGGCCTGGTCTACACTGAAGTTACAGTGTTACATAGGCCTAGCTACGTCTCATGGGTGTGCGTGGGGCGGGAGGTGAAAAATCCACACCCTTGAGAGACATAGGGTATGTCTATACTACCCGCTGGATCAACGTGTAGTGACTGATCTATCGGGCTTTGATTTATCACCTCCAGTGTAGACGCGATAAATTGATCCCTGAGTGCTCTCCCTGTCAACTCTGGAAATCCACCTCTGTGAGAGTGGAAGCAGAATGGATGGGGGAGTGGCAGCGCTCGACTCGCCACGACGTGGACGCTAAGGTAAGTCGACCTAAGATACGTCTACTTCAGCTACTCTATTCACGTAGCTGAAGTTGCTTATTTTAGGTCAACCCCTACTCCCAGTGTAGACCAGGCCATAGTTAAGTTGACAAACTCCGGTGTAAACAGCAGTAGCTCAACAGAGGAATTTGTTCCTCAACCTAGGCCTGGGCTACACTGGGGTGGTGGGGGTGGGGGTGGTGAGTTTGAACAAAGATACCCAACTTCAGCTATGCTATTCGCATAGCTGAAGTCAAAGTATTTTAGTTCAACTTACCTGGCCGTTCCCATGGCAGTGAGTTGACCGCGGCGGCTCCCCCGTCAACTCCGCTTACTCCTCTTGTGGAACTGGAGTCCCGGAGTTGACGAGCGCATTCGGGGATCAATTTATCACGTCTAGACAAGATAAATCAATCCCCGATACATCAAACACTATAGACGTACCCTTAGCTACCACATCTTGGGGAGATGGATTACCAGCAATATTGCTGTCGTAAGTATGTACACTGAAGTGCTACAGCTGTGCCATTGTAGCATTTTAAGGGCAGACCTAGCTTAGACTATTTGTTTCAATATCCTCTTCTGTCAAACTGAGATGACCAGACTTTCCTGCCTTAGAGGAGTAGAGTAAGAAAAACTAGTTAGGGTTTCTAAAGCTCTTTGAAAAATGAAAAGTGATGGGAGGAGGGCAACGCGATAAGGAAACTTTCAGAAAAGCCATTGCTGTTTTCTTATTACTTCGGTGTTGAGCTGTGTTATTTTCATGGGGAAACCTTCCCTCTGCTGCCTGAAAACAACTTCTTGTAGTCCTATAGTAAAAGCGCCAGCTTTTACTTAAAGCAATGCAGGGAGAAAATGAGCAATTTTTTTCAATATAACATTTCACAGATTCACGGGAATGAGGAAAATAAGCAAAGGTGGATGAGATCCTAAACCCCAAATCTTAACATTGCAGAGATTGTGGGAAGTCTGGATCCATATCTCTGCAGCCCAGGTTCATCTTGTCTCTTGCACCTGGAAGTTGGGTATTAATGAGTTAAGGTGTTTTGGGCCAAATTTTTTTAGCCAAAAATGCAAATTCAGGTTGAACAGAACACTTTGCAAAATACACAGAGATTTTCCCAAATTGCTTTGGTCAGTTTTTTTTTTTTTGTTTGTTTGTTTGTTTTTTGATATCTTGGTTTGTTTGTTTTTTCACGGTGATGTTTTTGAAATGAAAAGTTCTGGTTTTTCTTTTATTTTAAATTACTTTTTGTTTAGAAATTTCCTTTAGTTTGCATGGAAGAAAATATAAAAACATAAAAGTTCATTTGACTCACTTAAGAAAAAATTTTGGAATGAAATTTCAGAAAAGTTGTGTTTAAGATTGACCCCAAAGAAACTTTTTTGGGGGGTGTGGTGGAACAGCCAGCAAACCAGCAAAATCAGTCCTTTGCATAACTCTGTTGTTATTTTATTGTATTATTTGTATGACCATATCACTATGGCTGTACCACCCTGAATACGCCTAATCCCATCTGACCTTGGAAGCTAAGCAAGGTTGGGCCTGGCTAGTACCTGGATGGGGAGACCTCCTGGGAATACTAGGTGCTGTAGGCTTCACACCTGGCAGTAGGTATAAAATGCCTCCAGCGACAGATGACATGACGCATCGGTTGGAGTATACCCCGGTTGTATCACTGGTACTAAGTGGACCCTGCCATAGTGTGGGAATAATGCTAAGAAAAACAACATTTGTATGACCATATCACATAAGAACTTAGTTATGAACCAGTATCCTACAGTGCAAAGGGCTGTAAGAAGATCGTCCCTGCCCCCAGCGAATGTACAATCTAGTAGTGATGAGTGTGCATTACTTTGGATGCCTACCTGAAATGCTTGGGTCTGCAGTTTTGAGCTGGAAAGCAGCACAAATGGATTTTGTTGTCTCCATTTTGGCTTCATCCTGGAATCACAGAAGCCAGTAATTATTTTAGCCTAACGCATTTGGCCATTCATAGAAATCCTCCTTCTTACATTCCACTTCTGCTCTACGGAAAAGAAAAGCCAATTGCCACTCTTAGTCCATGGAGTAGATACAGATTCTCATGAAAGGTCTAACTTAGATGGCTTTTCAGATCCTTTTTTCAAGATGTGATATCCTCTCCTACAAATCATTCTGTTGTGTAGCAGGAACATGAAAGAGATAAATGAAGAGCACGTAAACTTTATCAAAGAGGATGGCTAGGAAGAAAAAGAACTCCTGTTTCTCTCTCTTTATGTGAAAGAAAGGGGCCCAGAATACATAACAGCCTTTATCTCAACACCTTGTAATGTGCAGCAAACTTGTTATTATTCCAACCAAAGTATGTTGAGGTTCTTTACATTTTCTGTGAAGAACGCTCTGGCTGTTGAAAGCTGATTAATTAATAAAAGATGATAAAAAATGTTAAGAATTGGAAAGGACTCAAAACAAGGCAAGAGACTGTGGAGAAGGGAGGAAGGATCTAAATGTGATGTTTTATTTCATAAGCATTTCTCTCTAAGTATATTTAGTTCATATGAGACCTGTTATATAAGGCTTCTGCTGCATACCGCACTGACAGAGTAAATGGGACTTAAAGTGGGTGGAAATACATACACCCTTTGATACTTCCTGTATAAAAGGACTCCCCAGATGGTATAGTGTTTGCATAGGGGATGGATTTGGGGTTATAGCCAGAGTCTTCTACACTATTTTTCTGCTTTCCAAGGGTTATGGTTAACAGAGCCTAAGTTAGAGCAGCTTTGTGGCTGCTCTGATTTACAGAGGGGGGCTGGGCAGTGTCTTGCATAGCCCCTGAGAATGGGAGAAGCAAAAGTGGCCTTTCCTTCTCACTCACTCCATTCCCACCCCAAGGGAAGGGATGCAGGCTCAGATTTTTAAAGATATCCGGCTTTGCAGCATTGAGTGAAGCAATGTCTAAACACCTTTGAAAATCTGGGCCATGGCTAGTGAGAATCAGGCCTATACGCTGCACACGTGTGCGCTCGTTCACTCGCACACTCTCTCTATACACCCCCTCTCCACCAGATCATGTAAGTGTGTAGTGGAGCGGGGGGAACCCAGGAAGCCTTCAGTTTTTCAAATCCCTCAAACTATTTTCAGGAAGGGTCCCAAAACTAGGTTAATTTGAGTGAACCTTTCTTCCTCTGTCATTTAGACAGTCGGATATCAGTAGTCCAGATGTATTTTCTGCTCATGCAGCATTTCCTAGGTCTTTCCTAGTATCTCAGAAGAAATGGTAACATAGGCCAAAAGAAGAGGAAAAAGAATTTGCTGGCCTGCAAAGAGAAGTTTAGATATTTAGTCACACTGGGCCATTGTGGAGTTTTGCTTAAAGGGAGGCCATGATAGAGGCTTCCGTACAATTTACATAAAATCTGGTTACTCGCTGGAGCTTTGGAGCTCTGGGAAGCTGCCTATATGACAGTAAATTAATGCAAGTGTTAGCAGCAGTTAGCCCCATGAATTTTATTTTGCTTTAAAGACCTTTTCCTGCCCCAGCCCATCATAGAATGAGGACTGCAGTATTTACAAACCAATTCATTTCCCAGTGCTTTCTTCCATGCTGACGGCATGCAACCCAAAAAGCGATACTTCCCACCACTACAATATGAAACATAGAGCCAGCTTTTGTAACTCTACCGCATCGGATCCGCAGCTGGTGTAAATCAGCATCCATGGTGCGATGCCCATTCACACCCATGGAGAATCTGTCCTGTTGACTCCTCTGGAGAGAATTCTCATTTTCACTGGGGCAGGTGAGCATAGTTTGCCCCCGGAGGGGTAATATCATTGAAGCTGAAGGTGTTACACAAGGGGTCAATCTGGTCCATAGAGACAAAGTTCGACGCTGGGCAAAGGAATTGTATCCTGCTGTAGATCTGACCTGATGCCAATGGGAAAAGATCAGACCACAACCCTAACAGAAATAGCAGAGAAAATCATACCCATATTCCAACATAATGAGGATAAATCAGCACATTTGGGGATCCTTTTTTTAAACACTCAGCCCCTTATTCTGCTTTCTCTTCTGCTCCATTTTAAGCTCAGGCTCGCTTTTTCTATTCCACTGTGTCTTCTCTTTGACCTTCCAGCTTCATTTGGATAAAGTTCATCAGAATCAGAGATGTTGAAGGAATGCAAGACCTCTGGGGTCATTGCGTCCTTCTCTCTGCCTGGGACGATTTTGATTTCTGCAATGTGTTTTGTTCGGTTGAAGTTTTTAAATAGAGCTGGCTGAATTATTCACCGTGAATAAAATTAACGGATGAATTTAGATCTTTATTTCTTTTCAGAAATGGGTGAGGGTGGAAAAGAGAATCTGGCTTCTCCCAGCGTATTCACCGCCTGCAAACCTTTGTCAAATAAGTTATGCTGACAGATTTCATCCAGTGAGCATTTGAGAATTGTTTGTTTTAACTCAACGTTTAATTGGTCACCTAAATCACATGATAGGGTTTTCCACTCCCTACCTGGATGACGGATACTACTTAAGCTGGAGAATAGGGGATGGAAATTTATTATTCCCACAGGTGTTCTCTTGTCTTCATGTAAATGCCTCAGTCGTAGATAGAACAGCTATTTACCAGGCAGTCTTGTGAACAAAAACCTATTTACACAAGTATCTGTGAATAACAAATACTACGGGATATTAACGTAGGTAAACCAAACAGCCCTTCAGAACACAAACAAATGTTCAGAGATGCTGTTATTGTGTACACTGGGAGGCAGCATCATCCAATGGACAGGACATTGAACTGAGCCTTAGGGGATCTGTGTTTTATTCCTAGTGCTGCCACTGAGTTGTTGTCTGATCTTGGGCAAGTCACATCACCTCTCTGTTCTCCCTTCCCACTCTTTGTCTTGTCTGTTTAGATCAGGGATCAGCAACCTGTCAGGGAAATCCGCTGGTGGGCCAGGCCGGTTTGTTGATCTGGATCGTCCATAGGTTCAGCCGATCGCAGCTTCCACTGGCCATGGTTCGCCGCTCCAGGCCCATTGGGGCTGCAGGAAGCAGTGCGGCCGAGGGATGTGCTGACCACTGCTTCCTGCAGCCCCCATGGGCCTGGAACGGCAAACCGTGGCCAGTGGGGGCTCCGATAGGCCGAACCTACGGACGATCCAGATCAACAAACCGGCCTGGCCCGCCAGCGAATTTCCCTGATGGGCCATGTGCCAAAGGTTGCCAATCCCTGGTTTAGACTTCAAGCTCTTCGGGGCAGGGATTGTCACTCTGATTTTGGACATCACCTAGCACAAGGGCCCTTCCCTCAGCTGGAACCCTAAGCGCTCCCAGAAAACCACCACCAAAAAAACCCCCCAAAAGGTCCTATGTTTCTGACGTAACCCGCTGGCATTAGTTTTAAATGCCAAACAATGGGGCTTCCACCACTTCCCTCTGGAGGTAATTCACAAGCTAATTTGTCTTGCTGTCATGAGTATCTGTCTGATATTCAGCCAACATTTTCTCTCTCCTGATTTAATTCCATTGCTCCTAGTTATCCCCCCTCTATCCTACCACATAAATTCTCTCCCTCCTTGCTGTTTGCACCCTTCACATAGCTGTCAGCTGTTGCCACGTCTCCTAATTAGCAATTTGTTAGTCAAGATCTAATGTTTCTCTTTTTAATCTGTCCCCCTAAATCAATCCCGCCCCTCCAGCTCTTTGTTTCTCTTCTCTGAATCCCTCTGCAGTTTGTCTACTGGGTCCTTTTAAAGAAAAAAACAGTGTATTTAATTATGTTTGCGCTACACACAAGGGGGCCCTTGGAGGGAGGGAGGGGGGAGAGAGCTGAGCAAGTGGGGGGCCATTGGAGGGGGGGAGGGGGGAGAGAGCTGAGCGAGTGCGGGGCCCCGAGGTGCCCCAAATTCCGTTTCTGGCCCCGAGGTGCCCCAAATTCACCCAGGATTCCTGGGGCAGGCTGCTCAGAGCTGTGCAGAGATGCTGTGCATTGTGACACTTCAGCATTGGCAGCTCAGATTCCACTGGCTTTTTGTTTTTGCTGCCTCCTGGCACTGTAAACTCTCTGGGGTGGGCTGATCATGTGAGGTTTTTGAGCACCCTCCTGTCCCACTGACTTCAGCAGGGATTGGTGGCTTGCAGGACTGGGTGCTTGATGAGTTTTCTGACCACATCTGGGTTTCTTCCAGTCATTGCTGCTCCCTTGCATTGTGTTAAGTCTCCTTTTTTTTTTTTTTGGAGTGAATTATAATGTTGTCTTTCCTGCCCATGCCCAGAACAAATGTTGTTACAATATCTTGTCTCAAGGTTCCTGTTTGTGCTACACAATTTGCTTTTCATTCGGTTTTAGACCATTGAGACAGGCTTCCGCTCCAGGTTCCTTCGCATGGAGAAGTTCTTTGTAATCTCTCTTTTAAAACAACGCGCTTTGTCAGTCCGAACAATTCTTGCTGCTTTCTAATGGTCCCTTCTCATAGGATATGATCCTGGAGACAAGCTTTCTTCTGAAGGGTTATCCAGGCTCGGTCTGCCACTGGTTTGAATGGAAAAAATAGATTGGGAAGGAAATTTGTAAACTAATTTTTGCATTGGAGGAGAAGGGGGCGGAATACCATGATAAACCTTCTTTACTTTGCAGTACAGCTACAAATAACACCCTGGTAATTACTGATTATTATTTTTTCAGTGAACCCAACAAACAGAAAAGTCTTTTCAATCATTTAAAGGCCAGAACATCACAAAATGGGTACCGTAGCACAGGGCAGCTTTGATCAGATAGGCCTGAATCGTCTGTAGCTCCTTTCGAACTACCTGTCTCTCTTGCTTTCCCCACCGCTCAACCTCATTCCTTGTTAAATGAAAACCAACCCTAGAAAATAGGGAATGGGATAGCTCAGTGGTTTGAGCATTCGCCCCCCCCCCTAAACCTAGGGTTATGAGTTCAATCCTTGAGGGGGTCATTCAGGGATATGGGGCAAAAATGGGGATTGGTCCTGCTTTGAGCCGGGGGTTGGACTAGATGGTCTCCTGAGGTCCCTTCCAACTCTGAGATTCCATGATTCTAAAAGGGCTGATCGATAGGTCACGGGAGCGACTCGAGATCTGGTTCTGCTTCTGCTGCAGACTTGCTATCTGACTTCAGGCAAACTACTTCAGGTCTGGTTTCCCCACCACCACTCCTGGAAGGCCAGTGAAAAGTTGGTATCAAAGGCTACACCCGGAGTTCTGCACTCACTTCACAATATTTTGATGATTACACAAGGCTTAGTGCGGTGGAGAATCATACCCCAGGGGTGCTCAGTATTTGGAAAATCAAATTCTGAGAGCCAGATCCTCAGCTGGTGCAAATAGAAATCAATGGAGATCAATTCCAGCTGACAATTTGGCTGTTAACCTCTTTGTATCTCATTCCCCAAGCTGATGATGAGTTCCCTCCCTCATGGAGTCCTGAGGATCAATCCACTGATGTTTGTCAGGAATTCAGAGGCTCTGGTGATATGCACCTTATCTTAGCTCCTAATTAAATAAGCAAGATGAATGGATGTGTCATCCTCACTCCTCTCCACTTCCAATCCAGCAGGGATCTCTGAGGTTGCACAGCACCAAAGAATCATTCTCCAAAGTTTAGTGCCAACCTGGGAGAGCGCTAATGCCTTTGCTCAGCTTCCTTGATTGATTTTTTTTACTATGTTAGGAAACTTTTCTCCCCCTGATGATTCGGGTTAGTGACATGGTAAGTCTACAATCAGGAGGACGACTGCCAGCCAATTTAGACGGTAATAGAGTAATTGTGGGGAACCTCTGGGGTGGGGTGTTTAACTGTAGTGACTTGGACTATGCCTGCCCTTCAAAAAGGTGAGTTTTTACATCGACACAGCTCTCTTTGTAAAATCTTAGTGGAGACAAAGCATGGGCAGTTTCTCCATTTGCTGTAGCTAAAGTCAACTCTCCCCCTTCCTGTCTGCGGTTCACGTTTACTATCTACATTCAGGTAGAAACTGCAGCGCCTTGCCTCCACAGGATTGTCCCTGGAGAGAGCTAGCGCTCTCCATTTTAAAAAGACAGCTTTCTTTTTTCACAGTGAAGATAGCCATGAAGGCAGTTAACTGAATGCCTGAGTTGAGAGAGTTTTGTCTGGGGCCTCTTTTTGGAAGGGAGCGTGGGTTGGCTTGTTCCGACCATCCTCTGGAATGCTGAGTGGGGATCATAGATTAGGATCTTGTCATCCCACTTCCTGCATGATAAGATAGAGGGTGGAGGGTGGTGAGGTTTTGGCCTTGATGGTCCTTTTCTCTTTCTCCGGTTTCCAAGCTGGTGGGGGCGGGAGGTTAGCACAGTAGAGACCCTCTCATCTGTGGTCAGCTGTGATCTGCTCACAGTGGAACAACATGGTTCTGCTGTATTTATTGTGACCAGAGGCCATGAGCTCATGCCGGCAGCTGGAACATGCATCACCCCGACCTACCCACCAGATTCCCACTCCGTTGAGGATACTAACGTGTTGCCGCAATGGAGGGGGTTGAGAGTTGAACCAGCAGGGGGCCAGCAAACCTATGAGAATCTTCAACCATTTCCAAAATGGGGCGGGGGAGGGGAATGCAGAGCAGTGCTATTGCAATAACAGGTGAAAAGTAGCTCCATTGCCTCAAAGCAATGGTGCTGGAATTAGGGGTGCTGGGGGTGCCGCCGCACCCCTGGCTTGTAGTAGTAATAACAAACACCAAATACATTGTTTCCATCATCGGCGCCTCCATTATTAAAAATGTTCCAGCCCCCCCTGCCTCAAAGTGGGGATCCCTCACCCCAACCTACCTGCCCCCCCAGCAGATCACCTCCAGACATGTTACTGGAAAGCAGAATTCACCCCCTGTGTGTGTGTGTGTGTGTGTGTTTTAAACAAAATGTCTTGGGAACCGAAAGCGTATTTTACTGAGAAGTGCTCTCTGGTTTTGCTTAATGCGAACAGGGTCTGTGAAAGCAGGGCACTGAGGCAGGACAAGGGGAGTCTGATGGGGGCTTTGCCATGTGACCTGAGCACTTGTTAGGAGAATCTTTCTTTTCTTTTCTTTTTCTGGTGTTGCATGCTGGAGCCTCTGGGAATCTGTGTTGGATTTTAATTAGATGCGAAGGGGGCCTGGATAGTTGGAAAAGGACAGAAACTGCTTTGGAGAAAAATTTAAAAGATTCAAAGAAAAAAGTGCAATTTAAAAGTGGGGGGGGAAACCCCTCTAATTGGTTCATCGTATCCTAAATCATGAGGAAAATCTGCAAATTCTCGTTCAATGAACAGTCATGGAAGAAAAATGCAATTGCACAAGGGTTTGTGGAAAGCAAATGCACCAGAGTGTGAATGGGGCTGGAAGAAACCCATTTTGAAATGTCTGTGTTTACTGGTAACGCTACACAGTACTTACCCAGCTCTCTTTGTGGGATGCACTTCAGCAGTGGCATTTTCACCTGGTTTGGGTCCCGTTTGGGGGTGCCCCTTGCCTAGAACTTTGTACATGTCCTCTGCTCTCTCCCAGGGTGATTTCTATTCCAATGACACACCTAGGTGTGAATGGCAATCCATACCACTGGGGTTAAGGGTGAGTAAAACACCAGAGCTTTGACACAAGGAAATCTCATGCCCAGGGCAATTCATTCACACTCTGCCAGTTCCGATGTGTGTTCCGCTGTGAATAGTTCTAATGTACAACGGCCCCTGAAAGATCATGATTCACTTTTAAAATAAAAGGGAAGGGATATGTAGCAAATAACCCAGCTTGAACTGGGAGAGGAATGGGTACTGCTTAGCATCACATAGAAGCTTGAACTCTCTCTTTAAACCTCCATTTACTCTGATGACCATCTATGCAGGCATATCAGAGCTGTGTCACTGGGAAGCAAAACTGGCAGCTTTCTGGACACTGCCTTCGAGTCAAACTGGATGTATTTGCATTCTGCGTTCTCTGGGGTAGGGCTTGTGAATCATTTTTGTTCATCTGGCACCTAGCACGTGGTCAACATGATCCGAAAATAAGCAGCATTGCACCTTTGACTGCGCAGCATGTAGAAGAAAAGCTGCTTGTTTCTCTTCCTGCGCTGATGTTAGTGTTGTCATGGGTTTCGGTTTTTAACTTTGGCAACTATTGTGGTTCTTCCTCCCTCCCTTCACTGCTTTTTTCCTCAGCCCTCTGCAATCCGTCACTCAGTCCTAACATCCTTTGGAGCAAGAAAAAAGTGCTACTTAACCATTGCACAGATGGAAGAACTGGTGCCAGTGAGCCTTTGAACTAACTGCATCTTGGTGTGAGCTCAGTACGCCCAGGGTGAGTTAATTCTGGCTCCTTAACTTTAAAGCCATCATTCTGTCACACTATTTTTTTTAATACCCACATGACCCACAAATATTTTTTGCTCTGCTGTGCTCTTGCAGAGCCAGGCCGCCAGCAGAGGGCGAACATCCTATTAATAAGAATATGTCAGTCCCAAATCAGACTTAATGGATCACTAACATCCCCCCTGTTCGTTTGATTTTTGTTTTACAAATGGGGACCCCGCGGAATAGTTTGGAAATTGTTCAAGAGCACAGAGGGTGTGAGGGTTAGAACGAAGAACAGAAATCAGGTCCAACGCCGGCTCCCGGTCCTGTACTCCAACCCACTCACCCTTTACACCCCTCACACTCTGTTTTGCTAACACTCTCTCTGACTCTACCCTGATTGAAGAGATTGTGACATTCCCCACCACCATTTGCTTCACTTCCAGCTGCTCACTGCCTGTTACCTCTGGCCCGAACCGTTAGGGACCAACATTTTCAAAAGTAATGTGTGAGGGACAACTTGAGACACCTAAGGTGATATTTGGTTTTTCAGAGAGCTTGCGTCACACCGACAGGCCCTGGTTGTCAGCAGGCAGGCTTGAGCTGGGGACCTCTAGAGCTTAGTGCTGTAGCACTGTGTTGCAGTCCCACCCCCTGTCCCCCACTCCTGTCCCCTTGACCAGGACTTGTGAGGTGCCTTTGGAAGGCTGCCTGTCACTAGCCTCACAGTGCCTGGGGTATGGAAATTCTCCAGCCCTAAGCTGGGCTTTGAGAGCTCCTTTCCCCAGCATCTTGAGACTGGTGTGGCTTTCACCCCTAGAAGGGGCATGATATTCAGATTGTGGATGCTCTGCCCGCCCTGAAAATGGGACCCCTTCAAAGTGTTGATGACCCCAAAATGGAGGCACCTCCAATCTCTAGTCACTTTGAAATTTGAGGCTTTGCCATTTAAAGGGGAGGAGCCCAGATATGCAGCTTGGACTTCAGCATCCTCCGCTCTCCGTGCAGCTTCAGCGCACATTGCTTTGTGCGTCTCAGCAACCTTAGCAAGCAGAAACTCCTTCGCTCCATTTCCAAGTTCTTAGTCTTTCCCCAGGTCAAGGCTTTATAAACGGCGAGTGTTCCTTTGCCATCACTTAGCAAATCACAAGCCGCTGGCATCCTTCAGTGAGTCGCTCCTGACTAGCCTAAGATAACAACGTTGCAGCAGGTTTGTTTTCTTGGTATCCTCTTTAATGTCCTCTGGAGACGTCATTAGGCACAGCTCTCTCTTTGTAGATCCAGGCTAACAACTGCTGGGCTGGTTGCTTTGTGCCAATCGTTTGTCACTGAACGTGTGGCGTAAGCTGGGGACGGTGCGTGGCACAAGGATGAGTCAATAGAAGAGCTGAGGTTTTCAACTATTTCAGAAGGCACTAAGAAGCCATTGGTTCTTTAAAGGCAAGCGCACGCTTACTGGCAGGGTTCCAGGTGTGCAAGGCCCAGGCGTGGCCCCATCCTAACACGTTCGTCCCATACCAGCTAGAGGGAGTCATAAAGCAGAGGGGGAAACCGCTTCATACGCCCATCGAGGAGAACCTCAAGAGTGAGCTAGGGGAAGAGTCTAGGGTGACCAGCCTAGAAAGTGTGAAAAATGGGGACAGAGGGTGGGGGGCAATAGGCCCCTGTAGAAGAAAAAGCCCCAAGTAGCGGGACTGTCCCTATAAAATGGGGACATCTGGTCACCCTAGAAGAGTCCTATGATTGTGCAGAATGCACTGGCTCTGGCACCCAAGTGGCCCAGAGGGATCATAGAATATCAGGGTTGGAAGGGACCTCAGGAGGTCATAGAGTCCAACCCCCTGCTCAAAGCAGGACCAAAGGATATGGACTGAAGTAGCGTCTGGAGACTGACCGATACGTCTTCTGTCCTGCTTGTTGGGTTAAGCACTGGATTTGACCTACCCATCCCAGTGTACTAGACTGATGTTAAATCTGTTTACTCTGGTCCTATGTGGAAAGGGGTCTTGCGCTGGCCCTTCCAGACGAGGATTGAGATATCTTGGCAGGGCCGCTTCAGGGAAGACTCACTGTTCCGCAGCTAAATAGATGGCTGAATTCCCCAGTGCTGGCAATGTAGCCAGCGCCTTTCTCTGAAGCTGGATTCTAATGTTGACAGGAACGGGAAGCAAGACAATAAGGATGTTTGCAGCTTACCCAGACTTCAGACCTACTCCTGAAGATAACGCCTGGTGTGCTCTTTAATGCAGACTTGTATTCATTCTCTGCACTTAGCACAGTAAGTTCAGAGCAACAAAAAGACACCATGCTAGTGTAGTAATCAATTCCACAGCATCTTTCAGTGGAATAATTGGAACCCATTATTATTATCATTTGTTTGTTCCTTTATCAAGAATCTCTGAACAGTTTTTTTCCTTTCTATCCTCTCCCCCTTTCCCATTCATGTTGCATTTTAAATGAATCTCTCCCAATATTAGCAGAGACTGAGCCTGAAAAATTGCCACAACTTCTAAAAAGAAAAGGGAAAAAATCCTGCAAAGGGCCTTTATACCTGTTACCCAAGAAGAGTATTTGTGTATGCAAATTAGCTTCCATTCATGCCCAAGGCCTTGCATAATAAATCTTAGTGGACAATAGCTGATTGAAAAACTCTTGTCCTTTTTCTAGATTGTTTTAAATAAGTGGACTGTTAATGCAAGAAGGGTCAGTGCTGGATCTCTTTTGGAATGAAATATGAGAAGGACTGGAAAAAAACCAGAGGCTTCATGTCTTGCACGAAACACTGACTTATAGACCAAGTAGGAAGTGTTAAGTAATAAAAATCTCTCCATCTGTGAATCTTCACTCCTGCCTCCTCAAGGTGTCTTAAATTGCTCTAATATGAACGTGACACATGCTATCTGGAAAGATCATTCCCGCCGAAATCAGCAGACCAGGTGCTGTACTTGCAGGTTGTCACCTCACCATTAGGCCAGCTCTCCAGCTTGGAATCAGATTCAGAGGTGAGGTGTAAGGCGTTGGTCGGCGGATGTAAGTTTAAGGCTATGTCTACACTAGGAGTGGTTTATCGATACACTAACACCACTATATTGTAACAGCAAAGCACTCCTTGTGCAAATACAGCACACCAGCAAAACTGTGTTTTTTACCAGAATAGTAAAATCACACACACACATCCCACAAGCAAAACAAGCTATGCCAGTAGAAGCACAGTTGTGCTGGTCTGACTGCATCTACGTTAGGGGCTTCAGCCAGTAGTGCCCTGTGGATCAGGGTTTACATTTCTTCATAGCCCTGACTGGCATAGCTATGCCAGCAGCAGTATGTAATGTAGACATGGTCTAATGGAGTCTTAACAGCGTAAAGTATGTCTACATTTGAATGTTTCATTGTGTTGGTTCACGTGTTAAAACCCAATTATAAATTTAAGGGTAGACGCTTCACAAACATTCATTCCTAGTCGGGTTTAACTCTAAGGGCTTGTCCTCACTGGGGGGGGGGGGGGGGTTGGGGGGGGGGGATCGACGGCAGATACGCAACTTCAGCTACATGAATCACATAGCTGAAGTATGCATATCTGCTGCCGACTTACCGCTTGTCCCCACGGCGGTGGCAGTCGGTGGCGCGCTCCCCCATCGATTCCAGCTTGCGCCTCCCGGCAAGCTGGAGTTCAGAGTCGACGAGGGAGCCGCGGGTGATCGATTTATCATGTCTTAACAAGACGTGATAAATCGATCGCCAGAAGATCAATCCCAGAGCAGCCTCATGAAGACAAGCCCTTAGCTGCAGCAAACTAACTCAGGATTGGCCACAAACATTTATTTGAAGGGTGATATTCACAGTCATGCTACTTAACACATGTTTGGACATGTCGAAAACTTCAAGTTCTGCCGTACTCTCAGGGGAGTTAAAGCTGTTGTAACTCCCATGATGAGGGTCACAAAGAAGGTCTCAGCACAGCATGGGAGCTACTGTACTTGACTTTCATAACTCAACCAAGATCATTTCAGGTGGAAGCAAATGTAACATATAAAGATTAGCTTTGTAACTGTTTGTAAAATGATTGTTTTCCTCCAAAAATTTCTATGATTTTTTTTATTTATATTTCTGTAAAACTTTGAATTTTTAGGTTTTTTGACACTGATTTTTTTTAACAAAAGACTTTTTGGTGACATTTCCATTTTATCAAAGTCATTTTGTGCCAAAAAAAAAACCCCACACCTATTTTTATGGAAAATCTTTGACCCACTCCAGTTTGCTTATACAGTCAGTGAACAGAAACGCTAGCATGTGAGCCACATGAGCAACTTCACAACTCAGATGTAGAATCACAGCTAGAAACTACCCAAAGGAATAGTTGCAGCAAACTTTTTGCAAGCAATTTACAGGCTGAGAGATGTTTGCAACCACTGTTCACTGAACAAATAAAAAGCACAAGTGAATTTGGAAAAAGTCTGTTAATGGACAAATTGTGAACGGGGAAAAATGAGTTGTTGGTTGAAAATTGGCCGCTAGCAATTTAATTAAAGCCTTGGATACTAGGACCTGCAGGATCGGTGCGTAGTGATTGATCTATCAGGGATCAATTTATTGCATCTAGTTTAGACGCAATAAATCGATCCCCGAGTGCTCTCCTGTCGACTCCAGTACTCCACCGCCACGAGAGGAGCAAGCAGAGTTGACAGAGAGCAGCAGCAGTTGACTCAGTGCCATGAACATCAACAACTCTCAAAGAACTGAACTGAGGCTGAAAGGAGAGCCGCCTATGAAATTTAAAACAACATATAGTGAGACAAAACTTTTGCTTTTAAGTTCACTTAGCTCGGTAAATTAGGTATTAACTTGTGTGTTTATATTTTATTACTTTCGGAGCCAATTCTGACTTTTATGCCATATCACTTGTAATCACTTAAAATCTATCTGTCTGTAGTTATTAAACCTATCTTAACATTTTATCTTAGATTAGAGTGTGTGGGGTAACTCCATCAGGGATAAAAAGGCTGGTGCATATATCATTTTCCTTTGTTGAAATGATGGTCGTACTATGTGGTTGTACTATCCAGGCGGGTTCTTGAGCAGTACAAGATGCCCATTTCTGGGGTCAAGGCTGGGACTAAGAACCTGTGGGTGTTGCCCTGTAAGTAATTTATGAGTGGCTAGCTAGTAGCACCAACACTGTGTAGCAGGGAGCAAGTTACATGCTGGTGGCTGTGTGCGTGAGCACAACCTGAAGAGATGGCCGGTCACCATCAAAGCAGTATAAGAGACATTCCAGGCTGGAGAGCTAAGGGGATGCAGCTATTCAACAGTCCAGCTTGTTCCCTGGGGAATGGCAAAATAGTCAATCATTCTATTTTCATGTGTCCGTGTCCTCCTATCCCAACCCTTCGTTCAGGGAACAGTTTTCCTAGGTTTCTGTGACAGGATGCCCTTTGGATTTGCAATGCCCAGGGCGATGAGTTTTGCCTGGATGCTCTTCATCCTATTTCCCTTAGGATATGAAGTAGATGAGAGTGAGACTGTACTGGGCGAGCGTTCTTCTGTGCCAGCTATCACAATCAAGTGTGTCTCGTTTTTGCAAATTGTTTCACTTTACTAAAAGTATTTAACAGGGCTGGGCCAACAGGAGTCTAACTGAACTAAAGCAAATTACCCCTTTTGTGTTTGTGGGTTAGGAGATGTAGAGAGGCGTTGAGGTGTGTTGCCATATCATTATATTCATGTCATGAAACAAACAGCATCCCATGGCACTCAGAAGACACATGGGTGGCTGAATCTGGCCCAGTGAGGTCTTAAGTCTCTGCACCTGCCTCTCAGCCATTTGTGTTGGAAATGGATAAAATGCTCCCAGTGCACATGCAGCTCTAGAAATTGCATATGCAAAAGTAGCTGCACAAATGCACTTGGGCCTCATGTCTTACTTTATGAATATCTGGCTTTTGATGGTCCCTGAAAAGCAATCTAGTTCTTGTCCAAATGCCGAGTATATTTTGGTTCTTAATCCAGAAGCATTAAGATGACTAAGTAATTATGTCACTGGCTGATATGATCTGTTCTGGCCCAAGTTGTAGCACCTTCTTCCCTGGTTCTTCGAGTCCCTTGCGGGCTAGTTTTACAGCCATTGTTCTTTCATCTTTGTATTCAGTGAGTTAACACAGTTCTGTCAGAATGGTTCATATTATTGCTATAGGCTTGGTATGACTGTTTCTAACAATGCTAAACCAATTATTCATTTGACTACAACTGCATAAAAAGATTTTGATAGAATGAAGTATTGGTCTCACAATAATAAAATCCTTTTAAGTGCTAAGGTATTTATTTTTGATTTGGTTCGCTGTCTGAAGCAATGCAAGGATTCTTTTAGGCACATGTTGCTGTATGTCTTGTAAAGTCAGCTCCTCCACTTGAAAACTGTCCGCGTGGCTTCCAAATGCTTTTCATGGGCTTGCTGTAGCTTAATACGCTCTTGCGCTGAGGGAGTCAGAAGATTATGTAAATTTCACCAGGTTAGACTTCCTCAGATTCCCCTCTAATTTGTCACTTTGAATTAAGAGAGGAAGATTGTTCTTGTAATTAAGGCTTACAGGAAACCGGGGTGCCATTCCTGGCTTTGCCACAGATTCCCTGTGTAACCTTGACCAAGTCACTTCATCTATGTCAACACTTTTGGCAGCATGTAGAGAACAGGCACTTAATGAAAGGCTCTGGCTCTTGGGAGATGCTGGAGACTTGGACTGAAGTGAGGAAAGGCTCTGTCAGAGAAAGGCAGCAGCAGGGAGATGCCAGAGCCTTTCCTCACTACCGGAGCCTTTCCCCTCAGAGTCCCCCCTGCCAGAGCCATTCCCTGTGGCAGGGAAAGTCTCAGTTAGTGGGACATTACACATGGGAGACACTACTTGGGCATGTCGAGAGCTGGGCACAGCTTAGCCCCAGGGTGTTTAGGATTGTAGAGCACTTTGCGCTATTTGTCTAAGCTGTGCCTCACCATCTAGACTGCTGTTTATGCCCAGGCTAGGGGTCTGTGCAGTGTGTGTACTCTCTACTCTGCCTCAAATGTAGACCTACCTTTAGGGTAAAATGAGACTATTCATATTTCCTTCTCCTGCCCTTTGTTTGGTCTGGAATGTAGGTGAGGGACTTGATCCTGGGAAGCAGTTACTCTGAAAAAGATTTGGAGGTCATGGTGGATAATCAGCTGAACAGACTGGAAACAAGACATACATTTCTCCATCATTGACCATTTTAAAATCAGGATTAAATGGTTGTTGAACAGATCTGCTTTGGGAATTATTTGGGGGAAGTTCTCTGGCCTGTGTTATCAGATCAGACTAGTTGATCACCCTGGTCTCTCTGGCATTGGAATCCGTGAACAACACTACAGGACAGGAATCCCATTGTACTATTTAATGTGTTGGTAACTTTCTGACGTAATTTTGTCAGTAGTCTGATAATCTCTGTTTCTCAAAAGAAAACCATTAGGAGTGTATAGTATTCTTCTTACCTGTCTGTGTGTATAATGACAACATAGAGATCTCAAACACAATTAATTGTTTCCTGTACAAAACATTATTTAATATAGTCAACGAGTCTGTTCCTTTTAACATCATCTTCCTAGGTAATTGGTTAAAACTAATAGCAGCAATTTAAAAGATTTTTCTCCCAGAAGATTTGATTCTTGGTACAACAAAGGTCAGCTCATCCAGCAAATATAATTGAACTGCACCATCAGCACTCTGCCTCAGTGGTTTCAAATTCTCTCTGTGGCATCATAAATGCATTTACAAACAAGAATGAAATCAGTTACAATAATTTCTCCTCTAAAAAGGGCTGACCCAGAATGAAAAGCTTTGAAATGCCCAGCTAGGTTTAAAATTCTGTACGAGTTGCTTCTTTATTTTAATTTAATCCATTACTCCTTAGAAAAGAGATGGAAAAGAGGACTTGATAAAATAATGAATGGTCTAGAGAAGGTTGATCAGGAGCTTCTGTTCTTCCTGTCTTATAACACAAGAACAAAGAGACGGTCAATGAAATTGAAAGGTGGGAAATTCTAAATTGATAAAAGGAAATACTTTTTCACACAATGCCTAATTAGGCTGTGGAACTCATTGCCACAGGAAGTTGTTGAAGCAAAGAACTTAAGATTCTAAAAGGGATTGGATATTTGTATGGATATCAAGAATATCCAGAATTATAATTATAACAAATGTTGTGGAAAGGATATTAAACCTCTTAAGCCAGAGATCATTTAACTATTAGAGATCAGGATGAAAGCTAATGTGAGGGGCAGACTGTCCCACATCTCTCTTCTTTTATACCTTCTGTTGAAGCAGCTGGTACTGGACACTCAGAAATAGGATACTGGACCAGAGGGACCTCAGGTCTGATCCAGTCTGGCAGTCTGTGTTCCTATGTTAAGTGACTAGCATGATAGACTTCTAAACCACTTTCTATATTTCTTCACATTGAAAATAAATGATAAACCTTTGTGCAGACAAGAGAGACTAAGGGCATATCTACACTGCCCTACAGTTGGGACTGTGGGGGTGTGAATAGCTGGTACATGACAATGTGTTTCACTGTACTTCCCCATGTGGACTCTGTGGGCGTGAACTTAAAGAGATCGAGTTTGCACTAATGTAGTTCTCTTTGAAGACTCAGGACTTAAGTTCTCAGCATCCACATGGGGCAGTTACAGCATTATACTTTGGTGCATGCTGCTATTCACACATACCCCTTTGTCCCAAACAGTGGAGACATACCCTTAGATCCGAATCCTGCAACCTATGAAATTGACAGGAGCCTTCCAAACAAGCATCCAGAGGTGAAGTTCCCTTGCATTCAGCGTCCCCACCACCGCCCTGGCCCATGGCTGTGGGAACTGAAATTGACAACAGTCTCCAGCCAGCCATCATTCTGATTTTCCTGCAGAAAAAAAAATTATATCTTATTGTAGCGATGTCGGTCACTCACCCAGCGGCGCCCCCGTCTGGTCGTCACGGGAATCAGCTCTTTTTTACCCCGGAGCCCCCTCTGCCGGCCGACGTCTGCTTTTCCACTCTGGCCCCGTGTCCCTCCCGGACCCCAGCGCCCTTTGCTGAGGGTGCTGCACCCCTGCAGTACCCCCCTGGTCTTAGGTTCTCCCCTCCCTGGGGGAACCCACCACCCACTATCCCCAACTTGCCTCAGATACCGCCACTGCCTGTCATCATTTGCCTCAGTTCATTGAGGCTGACTGCAGTCCCATGGCTACTCATCACCGGCAAGAAGGGGCTGGGCCTGCTGCTCCTAACCAGCCCAGGGCCACCCCCTTGCAACCCCCAGTACCCCGTGGGTCAGGCCTGCCCTAGGCTCGGCAGGCTGGGGCCCTCTCCCTAGAGCTTGGTTGCTCCCTGGCTCCCAGCTGCTTCGCCCACACCCTATCCCAGTCCGGGTACTCTTGTTAATGTCTCCCTCTGGCTACAGAGGAGACTGTCTACTTCTCTCCTGCCTCTCAGGCTTTTATGCAGCCTGAGAGTTTGGGGCGTGGCCTCCCAGCTGAGCCAAACTCCCAATCAGCCTGGGAGTTTGCAGGCTCCCAGCCACAGCCCCTTCCCTGGGCTGCTTCAGCCCTTTTCAGGGCGGGAGGGGGTGGTCACCCCGCTACACTTATCTTATCTAATCTATCTATCTATAATTGGTGAAAGAAACAATTTCCATCAGAATGCTTGTCAGACAGAAAATTGCCGGCCCGCTCTAGTTAATAGTATCAAAGAGCTGACGGCTTTTTGATGCCCTATAAAAAACAAATTGATGAGTCTTGATTGTAAGCTTTTGGGGCAGGAGTTGTCTGTTTGTACAGTGCCTAGCACAATGGGGTCTTGGTCCCTGGCTGAGGTTTCTAGGCATTACAATAATACGTTCTGGGGAACCTTGAGGAGTACTATGGGAAAGCTGTCACTACTCAGACTGTACCTGTACTGTGGGTAAACAGATGATTTCACTCTGCAAGGCTGTTCACCTCGTAATTTTGGTGAGCATTAAATTCGCATGGCAATCATTTTTAGCAAATAGCTATAAAAATAATGTATGTATCTGCTAACGCTGTAATACATAAGAATGTAGAGCTGAGAGCTCAGAGTATTTTGTGACTTATTCCGCACACTTCTTATATTTAGTAATTCTAAACATGATATGAAAAGTAAATATGTTACTGGAGTGAACTCAAGGAAGGAGGGTAAAGCAGTGAAGCAATGTTCAATTCTGCCCAAAAACTTGCTTTGAAGATACTTATTCAGAGGGATGTATTTGAAATGTATGTTCAAATTAAAGAATATAAGCCGGCCTTTTATGTGTTGGCTGGATCCAGCTCTTAAAGATGGTATGGTTTGGCCTTTGCCAGCCCGCACCCCTGAAAATCGCTAGAGGAAGCCACCTACTGAAGAAAGAACCTCTTCCACAGTATAGAAAACTTGGTGAAATTTGATCCCCGGGGATCATTTAAATCTCACGTAAGCCCTATTTTAGGGGTTCAAGTGGGACTTCAGATCTCTGCACTGCTCATGTCAATTTCACACCCCCTGCCTATTGAAGTCAAAGCTCCTGGCCCAGCAGTGTTAGCTGTCTGGAAATCTGTAGCCTGCTCCATAAGGGCATCAAAGACTGATATGAAACTTAATGAGGTAGAAAAAATTACTCAAGAAAAATGCCGTAGGTGAGGAAAGGGAGTCAGGTCTCCTGTTACCAATGGATGCAGACATAAGTAATCCTAAGTAGTCTTCTTCATTCCAAATGCCAGGAATACACAGGTAGGACAACACTCAAAAGCACCTTAGAATGAGCAGTCTAGTCAATTGTGCTAGGAACTTTATTCCATGCCTAGGGAATCAAGGATTTGAAAATAACCTATGAAGAAATTCTTCATAGAGGCAGTGAAGAGGCTGCAGGTTAAGGTCTCTCAGCCATGGAGAGGCAGATTCGTTGGCTAATCATTCCAGTCTACATGAGAGGAGAGTTTCTTCTGGGTGATTTTAATAGCAGTGGGAAGGATTTCTTGCTAACCACTATTACACGGGTTTCTACTTACTACTGATTCATGTGTGCTAATGCTGCAAAGAGGGATAAGCCATCCTGACAATTTGCAAGTGGCTACAGTATTTGCTATTGTGCAATCAGCTAAACCAGTCATGGCACAACTGACAGAAAATCTAAACCACAGAGAGGTGAAAGTGCAGAGTGTGGGGCTACATCAGTGAAGTGTATTTTGATGTTGTTGTGTGTTATTAAACAGCTACCATGTTCCTCACCAGAACAGGGCACGTTTTCAGTAGTCCAACCATGGAGTGACACTTGTACACATCTATGGAGCAAAATTCTATGAGCTTTCCTGCAGATCTGTTTACCATAATGCAGAGTATAGCGCGGGAGCTGGGTGGTTACCCGCTCCAACCCTGGAAGCGTGAGAAGGCAGTCCTGCAGAGGGCTGCGACTGGGGAAAGCAGCAAAAAGGTTGAATGGGGAAGTGGCCACAGGTGGGCCACTCCATGGCCCTGTTATAAGGGCTCAGGAAGACCCTAGGTAGAACACTCTCCCTCCAGCCTTAGTGGGAGATGCACCTGGCTGCCTGAAGGAGTGACGGGTACTGAGGGTAGAGCAGTGCTGGGGAAGGGGCAGGCTGAACTGGGGAGCTCAGGCCTGGCGACCTCCCAGGCTGCGGCCTGATAGAAAGGCCTGAGAAGGTACTGGAGGAGGTACTGGGCTGCAGGGAAAGGCAGCAGGTCCAAACCCGCCTTGCCTATGATGAGTGGCTCCTACACTGCAGTCTGCCCCAGGGAGCGGGGACTGGATGCTGACTGGCAGTAGCCATAGACTGAGGCAAGGTGGGGCTAGAACCTTGGGGCTCCCCAGGAGGGGAGACCCAGAGAGTGGGGGTGTTGCCAGGAAGCAGTACCCCAAGTGAAAGGGCACTGGGGTCTGGGAGGGACATGGCGGCCTGCGACAGGTGAGGCACCGGCCTGCAGAGGGTGCTCAGGAGCTGGAAAAGAGCTAATTCCCAGACAGCCAGCAGGAGGCACCGCAGAGGTGAGTCGTTGCATCTCTACAAGCTCATAAATTAACCTAGGTGCTCATCCGTCACTTACAGTGCGGGAAGCTCCGCATAGGAGGGGTGGTGTAAATTGGCCTAGCGCCATTCAAATCAACAGAGCTAAGACATTTTAAACCAGTTGAGAATCTTCCCCATGGAAGGAATGGGGCATGTAATAGAAATCAGCTGTCTTGGAGAGATGAGTTTTAGCCTCAATTTGTAAAGTAGTCTGAGATCCTCCTGGGGAAAGGTTTTATATGTATGGAAGACTGTAACCCTACTGTGTGCAGAGGAGTTAATCTGGATTTAGGAAGCAAAGGGCACTTGGGACCTTGCAAAAACTGCTTCACTGATTACTGAAATTCATCCACCTCTATTGGGCAGCAGTTGGAGAAGTGGTTTTGCCCAGTAGCTAGAACACTTGATTGGGGCTTGGGAGATCATGGTCCTATTCCAGGCTGTGCCTCTAGCTTTCTGGGTGACCTTGGGCAAGTCACTGCCCTACTCTATGCCTCAGTTTCCCCAAAATGGGGATAATGATGCTTACCTCCTTTGTAAATTGCGTTGAGAGGTACTCAGAAGAGATCAGAGTTAAATATTAGTATTAATAGTTATGGCAGCATTGAAACATACTCCTCCAGGATTCAAGGCTCCCAACGTGTCATGGGACATGCTCAGCATCTTACAGGTTCAGGACCTAATTCTATACAAAAGTCCTGCTCCGATTCAAGTCAATGGGTGGTTGGCCATTGATTTCAAAGGGAGGAGGAGCAGAGTCTAAGTGAGAACTGAATTTGCCCTGTTATTTGTGGAACTTCCTGCACCGTGAGTAACATGTGCACCCAGATTAATTTATGAGCTTGTAGAGATGCTAGTGGATATATGCAGTTTAGCTGATTGAAGTGATAGACAAGTTGTTCTTGACGGTACAGCCAATACATTTAATGAAATAGAAGAAATATCCCTGAGGAGACAGATATTTTTTCTTACAGAAGAAATCGCAGATTAGTGTTGAATCTGAAATGTGAATGTCAGAGCAGTAAAAGTCTAACTTCTTCAGGGCACCTATTTATCTATTTTTAAATGCATTTTAACATATTGTGCTGTTTAATTAAAAATATAACACCAGAGCAGCCAAAGTATCATGTTGCCAATCTTTTTTTTACAAAAAAATCTGCTCAACATTTTGAATTTATTACAAATTCATTGTTTCTAATAGAATTTTCCCTTCTCTCATCAATGTATTCTGTTTTTCATTTCCCTTCTCCTTTGTTAATCTTTCCAAATAACTTTTAAGTGGTCCTCCATCTATTTAGCTAAATGAATTCATTCCACAGATACTCATTATGTTGAGAATGATTTATGCAAGCACTATTAGCTAGATTGTCCCTTGTTTGAAGGCTTTTCGGCAATCAGAAAAACCCAGATTTTGAGTTAGCTAGAATTAGAACCAGTAAAAATATTACATAAAGCACTCAGGACCTTCTATTTGACTGAATATCTATAATGTCAGCTTAATAGGCATAAAAATATAGAGAATCTTTCAAACTATGGGAATGGCCTCATGATCTCATTTTGGCTTCAGAAAAATGGCAGTGTCCAGTCCCCAAAGTCAAATGCAGAAGGGTTTTTCTTCAGATTTTTTTTTAACTGACCCTTGCAACTCTGAGATGAGGTTGCGAAATCATGTACATTCAAAGAACAAGGCATAAACACCACTACATTGACTGATTTGCTGTCTGGATTTCAATGGACAAAACCAATCTACTGGCACCCAGCACATTTTGTAGATTTAAGGAAATACTCCTTTTGTAATGGCTGTAGTAGCAGAGGACAAGTGGTAAAACACAGAGGATTGGGACAGAATGGTTAGGTCCAGTCCTCAGCTTGCTGTAGGATGTTAGGGAAGTCAGCTTGATTCTTATCTGATCATGATGTTAGTTCTGATTAAAATGATTTGTAAGAGAGCAGAACTCAGCCGTGTGTGCCTTAGCCTATCTGACTGGATAGATTTCTTCTTTTTCAAATGTGCAGGGTTGTTGTGAAGCTTAGATGATGTTTAATAGTCTTGGACGAAAGGTGCCAGACAAGGTCACAGCAGGAAAACTAAATATGTTTTTTCCTTAAGGAAAATCCCAGAGACAATTGACAATCTATATATATAAAAGTCAAATGGTGTATGTGTGTATGTATGTATGTTCCCTTACTACTTCCACTCCATTTCAGCTAGAGACTTGAAATTTGGTACAGTTATAGGCTCTAGGGTCCTAATCAGGGTAAGAATCGAAAATTTTTAAAATCTCACCTCTTACACCCCCTAGGGGTGAAATTCTTTAAAGCTCATTAACATCAACTACACAGCTAACATAACATCATCTGGGCAGCAGGTTAACACATGCTGTTGTCTGTGACATAGTTATAACGTAATAATACAGATAACCAGAGAGCTTAGTGTTGTATAGCGCAAACATAATTAAATACACTGTTTTTTTCTTAAAAAGGACCCTATTCATTATGCCGCGTAAAAAGCGAAAATGTTTCGGAGAAACCACATCTAAATGCAAGAGAATGAAATGAATTAGACAAAATGAGACTTCTGAACAAAATATGTATTAATAAAAAACATTGTAGTCTTTTTACATCCCAGTTTCTAATTACAAATGCCCCGAGTAACGCCGGGTATTTCTGCTAGTTCTGTTATAAAGTTCTACCATATCCAACGACTACAACTAAGCAAGATTTAATTCCAAATAACTACAGTATATTGCAAGAAGTGGAATTAAGGGATCTTAACTAATATGTTGGATGTAGTTGCAGGAATAGAGGGCTGGATCCTTGACTGTTGCAAATCAGCTCCCTCCCACCCTCTGATATGCCAATTTCCACCAGCTGAGCTTCTAGCTCAACATTTTTGCTGACAACTGTATCAAGTGCTGACTGCTTTGTTCCCCTGAGATGGTTTATTTTCCACATGGTGGAGCCCGGTGCCACTCTCTTCTTGACATTCGTGCATCTCAAACACCAGCAAGGGGACAGAATTCATCCAAATTCTCTCTCAGAACAGTGCTGCTTTTGCAGGGGTGCTCGGGTGCACCTGTGATAGTGCTGTGTATGTTTCCCATCCTCACCCTGCCTTGCACAAACAGACTGAAATTGACTTGCATGAATGCCAATGTGTGACTGCATTACGCATCTCATTGAGTTCAACCAGGATCTTGCAAGCCAACTACCCGTCCATTGTGTACATGTATCCAAAATTCAGTATCCCTCTGTACAAGCCTAGCCATTCATTAATGAAACACCAGAAGCCAACCTCTGCTCTCAGCTGCACTGCTGTAAATATGGAGGGATTTGATTGTAGTCAATAGCTACCGTGGGGGTAAATCTGGAGGAGAATTTGGCCTACTCTTTCTCCCCAGTGTGTGCATGGATTAAAGTCTGAGGAAGCAAACAGTTTTGCCACCATGACCAAAAGATCTCTTTTTACTAGCTACTGACTTTGGTACTTACCCTGCTCCATTTTTGAATCAAAGGCAAAAGTCTCCTTTGGATCGGGATTGTGTCCACTATTCACAAGACTTGTGAATTCAGATCCTCCAGGTACACGTAATAGTACATAACCATTACCACTGGTGTATAGAGTTTTAGTCTTTCAATAAGGCAACACATTAAAACGTTTCAAATGACAAACTGAAACATGCTCTGTCTGGCTGCGGAAATGATTTCTAAGGCTCGTGATAGTGATCTGACATGCAGTCCCTGTCTGGCAAAGGACAGGGGGGAGGAAGCTGGTCTGTGGACAGCTGGTCGGGGCATACCTTTGGAGGTGGATTTGTGAGTTGATGGAGCCGGCACTCATGTTTTCAGAGAAGATGCACTTTAAGAAAAGTAAATGAATTGGAAAAGGTTTTCTTGAGGAGACCATCGCCAACAGCTTGAGCTACTCCACCCCTTTAGAGTGGTCTTTGGGTCTCCATATTTCCCCTTTAGTTAGCCTCTTTTGCTTCAGGGGAGGCTGCTTTCTTGCACAAAAAGCACAGGGTGATTTACAACAGGAAAATCATTTGTTTAGGCTAGCAGCATCCAAATCAAATGCAACTCCTCCCTTCTAGGTGGTAGTTTGTTTGCCCTAATCAGCTTGTAAAAAAGTGGGGGAACTCCAAGTGCAATCTCTCTCTTGCAGAGTTTGTGTTTGTTTTAGAGGGTGCCCTTTATGTCAGAGCATTGTTTGCTCAATAATAAAGTCACCACATGCTGTTAATCACAACCTGCAAACGCCTAATAAAACAGCCCCTGAAAAGCGAGGCTTGTGTGTATGCAAAACTAACTCTTGCTCTCTCCATTACATGCTGGCTCTTTCTGCTTTGAAGCCTTCATGACCTCCCTCTTCAATCAATCCTCCGTTGTTAAGCATGAAGAATAGCACCGGGAACTGCATTTGCAAATTGAATGTGGTGGTATAGAATGAACTCATCCTTAAGAGATTCCAATTGAGGGGAGTGCATCAGGCTAAGATCTTATTTCCCCTCCCCCCGTTTTACATCTACCTATTATTCATGCAATTTGAAATAACTCAACAGAATAAAACTTCCTAGGCAGCGTGTCTAAGGGACGGTGCTTCCAACAACTTTGTATCTGTTTATTCTGATCGCCGGAAGCTAGACCCCTGGAGAAGATTAGCTACTTAGCCAAAAGCACTGCAATTTATTAACATGCCTGGTCCTCCAATTTAAGTTTATATATTTATTTATTTTTAAAACATCTACTGAATCGATCCCCATCTCGGCAGGAGAGCTGTCACACCAGGGGCGGGGGATTCCTTGCATCTATTCAAATGACAGGATTTAAAAAAACTAAAAGCTCCCGTTTTTAATCAGCAATCACGCCCTCTAAGCTAGGGAAATGGACCGGGAACCATCTTTACGGAAGCTCAGACACTTCGGATTAAAGCCATGACGTGCCCGCAGGACCCCCTTCAGGGGCGATGGGGCACCGATCTGAAGCCCAGGGAAATCAGGATCCCGGCGGGGCTGGGAGGCTCTGCCGATCAGCCCGGACTCTAGGGACACGCCGAGCGGGAGATCATCCTGGCAGCACTAATGTGACCCTCTGGGGTCTCCTCTCCGGAACCGGGCTCGGGCTCCCTGACTGTCCCGGTCCCGAGCCGGAGTAACTGCTCCGAAGTCAACCGGGTTCCACGGCGGAGGAGGATGAACTTGGCCACCCGGCAGCCCCGCTCCACGTGTTCCGGCGGCGGGGGAACAAAGGGCGGCGGCCCGGCGGGGATGGAGAGAGGCGGGGAGCGGGGCCGCTAGCCGCACCTGGAGGCGGCCAGACGTGGGGAGCAGAGCCCGGGAGATCCCCCCTCCTCCTCCGCTGGCTCATTGTCTCTCCCCTGCCCGTCCCTCCCCCCCCCCCCCGGTCCCGGCTCCCCGCCTCCTTTCTCCGCCCCCCCAGCTCGCTCCGAAGTTTCCCGTTCGCACGGGCGAAGCTTTGCAAAGAAGCGGCGGGGCCGGGCTGCTTTCCTCCGGGGAGGGGGGTTCTCCTTGCACGAGGATCCGCCCGGGGAGACCCCCCCCGCCTGCACCCCGCCTCCCTCCGCCCCCTTTCGCAGCGGGGCTGCCGGGGGAGAGGCAGAAAACCCAGCGCCCCGCCGTCCCCCCTGCTCCGCGGCTGGATTTACCGAGGTGCCGGCGTCTCCCCGGGGCGAAGACCCCCCCTCCGCCCCGCAGCTCCTTCCAGCCTGGTCGCGTGTGAACGGGAAATCCCGGCTATGCTGCCGGGAAACCCACCGTCCGCCAAACAAAGGTGAGCACCAGACCCCTGCCCGGAAAGAGACGCACCTGCGCCCCCCCCCCCCCAAGCGATCCCGGCTGGCCCCTGCCCCGGCGCTGGGGGGTGCTGGACGGGGAGGGTTCAGTGCCCTGTGTCGTGTCTGTCTGCGGGGGTCCCCTATAAAGTTGGCTGGGGAGGGGGAGCGGGGAAGCCCGTCTGCCCGCAGGTCCGGATCCATCGCTGGGATCGGTCAGACCCCCCCCCTCCCGGGGGGGTCTTTAGCCCCCGCGGACCCTGCCCGGGGTGAGTTCAGGCGGGCAACCCCATTTCTCCCCCCCCCCCTTTTTTTCTGTTTTCATCAGCGGGGAGGCTGAAACTCTGGGCAGCCCAGATCTCCTCCAGCCTCCCCCCTCTGTCCCCTTCTAGCTTCTTCTTTCTTCTCTTCCCCTTCTCCTCCTTTGTCCTGTTCCTTCTTCTGTCTGTCTGCCCCCCCCCCTTTCTCCCTTGGATTTCCCAGTCCTTGGATCCCCCTGCTCCCCACCCGCAGGTCTCTCATCCAGCTGGAGGCTGCACCCCGCCCTGGCCCCGGGGTCTCCAGCGTTGCCCGAATGACCCTGTTCCTTGCCCCGCAGGTTCCGGCTGCTATCATGACTGATGGCGAGAGGAGAGAGCCCTTCCAGCCGCTGGCGAGCGACGAAGTCCGGGTACCCATAGCCTCCCTCCCCAGCCAGGCAGCCCAGCCAGGGGAGGACGAGGATGTGCTCAGCCCTTGCAAGTCGATCCAGGGCAGCCTGGGCTCTGAAGGCTCCTCTGCCCGGGATCCAGCCCAGGAGGACGAGGAACAGATCCCTTACCCGGCCCTGGCACACACCGTCTTCTTCTGCCTCAAGCAAACCACCCGGCCACGCAGCTGGTGCCTCAAACTGGTCTGTAACCCATATCCTTTCCCAGGACAGGCAGCCCCGTACCCAGCTTGGAGTGTCCCTCTGTCCCCCCACCCCCGAGGGCCGTCTGGGTCCAGCACCTGGTGGTGGCGTTTCAGGCGGTGCTGGGGGAGTGCCGCTTGGTTTGTTTGGTTTCTCTGGATGGGTCAGGTTCCACCCTTGGAGTAACTCAGCTAGGTCCAGGCAGTCAGGGATGATTGTGGCAGACAGAGAAGCGTGGCAGGCTGCAGGTTTTAAAGCCACTTGGCTTCTGAATCCTTGAGGAAGAGAGCTGGTTGGTTCTAGCAGGAGTTGGTTTGAGGAGCAGGTCCTAGCCTCTTTGACCTAGAATTGAATGCAGCTGTCAGAGTTACCCCTTTCGGAGCAAATGGATCCTACACCTTGTGCTAAATGGAGTGGCCTTTGCTCTCTCCCAGGGAAAGATGAGCAGCGGTGGCTTGCATCAGCAATGGGATTTTTGCGTCTCTTCTATTGTTCTGATTTGTTATTTATTGTACGGCCATAGAACCCAAAAGCTTCCAGCAGGATCAGTGGGCGTGTCCTGGTTAATAGGTCTGGTATTCAATTAAGGTTCTCCCAGTCCTGCTACTGTATAGGAAGCATTAAAGTATACTTCAAGCTACAGGTAAATAAATAAAGCGCTGGTAAAAATTCAAGAAGGAAAAACCATCAAAGGAAACACAACTGGCTTTGTGCACTTTAAATCTTTTGTTGGATGCAAATAGAAAACTAGCCGAATATGGGGAAAGGGTTGAAAGTGAATTCATGTTAGGATCTGCAAAGAAACAATAACATCAGAATTCCTTAAACTTTACTTCTTTGTCCAGGGGGGTGGAAAAGAGTAAAGTTTAAAGCTATCTCCTTATTTGAGGTAGACGCTGTGGGGAGTTGGAGACTAGCAGTAACCCTTTAACTGTTTATATAAGAGGTCTGAGAGAGTGGTGTGTTACTTCACATTGGAAAATGAAACCTATTAGAATTGCTTTTGAGAAGCTGAGTTCACGCCTGCATTTTTATTCTGGGTTCTGAAAGCTTTTGTTTTGATTTTCATTCTTTATTTTATTCACAACTAGGGATGGAGAAAGTGCAGACAGTCTTTCTAACTCCCCTTGTCTTCCCCAATTGCACCCTTCCAAATCCATTCCTTTCAAATTTAAAAAAAAGCAATGTGTTCTGAGTTGTGACAACTACAAAGTTTAAATTTCAGGAAAATGCAAGAGACCTCTTGTAGGAAAGCAGAGTTGTTGGTCTGGCTTGATCTTCAGAATTGAGCTTTTAGCTTTGCTGCGCATGTAAACGTGTCATGTAGGTGTAGCACTGACATTGTGCAGATAATTAATGCTTACATTTCCTTTGTATCTGCCAGTTGGTTGCTGTCTGTATCCTGCCATTGCTATTATAAGCATTATTTATTAATATGGTTATTATTGATTAGCTTTAGTTAACGAGTGTGCAACTGAGATCACTTTTTTCCTTGGTATCAGGATCAACTCGTATGCTGTCATTAGAAGGAATTACACAATCCTTTTCAGAAAGCTGCTGTAATCCACTATTAAGAGAAATCCTTGGAGAGAAACCCCACAAACTTTATGCTCCTGATTCTCCCCTCACTTAAAGTAGCTTTACTCCAACTTTTTGAACCAGGGTCAAAAGAGAATTGGGCCATGTAGCTATTAAAATAGACTAGAGAAGAAAAGTGAAAATAAAACAAAGTAATTCTCTTTTCATTGATGATTTTAGCTGCATAAATATTAAATGATGATTCTAAACCAACTCGGTTTTATTACATTTTATGGTGATCATGTTTTAATTTTATGGGGAGAAGAGGGGAGGAAAAGCCCCTTTTCAGATTCAAGGAATATCTGTCCTTTGTATTGCATATCAGATTGATAGTACCAACATCCGAAAAATAGCCTTGACAAATTAACCTGCAGCTGTACCAAAAAACACACACAAAAAGGAAGAAACCAACATCTGCCTTACAGGAGAGAGTCTTATGTAGCAGTGTTTTCTTTGGAACAGTAATTGCATTCGAGCCATCGTGTAGCATTACTGTACTTTATTCTTCAATGGAGCTTGATTTATTTTATTTTTTTGCAACTTTTTTCTAATCTTTCAAATGTATTTACAGGAAACAAAATTCCCTTAGCAAATTATCTGTATGACATAAATAGTAGACTTAGATGGATAATTGTGATGTTTGGTTACTAATGAGACAGATCTAATCAAAACAATGTAAGCTTTGTGCTATAGTGGTATTGCCAGTTGCGTCGGGGGGGACGGACACTTTGGTCTGTTAAAATAATGTCTACAACATATAAAATGGTAACAAGTATAACTAGTATAAATCTGTACTGGAATTTCTCTAGTTTTCACTATTTCCAATCGCTGGCAGTTTCATTCTCTGTAGTGAAATTACAGTCCGGATTTAAAGATTAACTTTTTTAAAGCTAGAGGGAGGAATAACATTTGTTGATGACAGTGTCTCTGAAAGTATTTGGCTAGGCTTTGTCAAGCACCATAAAAGTTAGTAAAGAGATCTTCCTCTCGTCCAGTTCAAATTAATGTACTGAAGTCTAAGGATTGCATGCAGTTCAGATCACATTCAGTTGAAGGTTAAACAGCTCTGGAAGAAATGCAACTAAAGCATTTTTGTGAAAGTTAAAAACCAGCCAGATGGAAAGACTGGCAGATGAGGGGAGTGGATGGGTAGGTGGAACAAGGGTCAGTATTTGATGAGCACCTGTCTTGGAAAAACTTAGCTTGAAAGAAATGTCAGATTCACCAAGGTGGTTTCTAACCAGTTATGCAATTGGTGCGACTCCCCTTGCCTACCAAAGCATAAATCACAATACTAACCAGCTCTGCATTAAAAGTCCCTTTCTTATGAAAGGAAGGGAAGCATCTTTACATTCTTCTCCTGGCAGAGTGAGAATAGCTCTGTAGAAGTGCCATGTCACCTCGGATGCACTGTCCCCTTAAGCAAAGGAGTACATTTCATAATGGTTATGCTTTTTCTTAAAGCAGATGTAGTTCTTTGTTCAGTTGGACTTAGACAGTGATTTATTTGTAGGGAGGAAAATTAGGGAAGTCCTTTCCCGGCTAAATTATCTGTTAATTCTAAATATTTAATGACCCAGGGGATTTATGTGCCCATCCAAGCAGGCAGTGCACCTTCCCATCCTCTGTATTTTTATGTCATTTGCATTCTCATTTGCTGAATATATTCTCTTGGAGTTCTTTGTCCGGGCCTGCAGATCGGAGGCCTGTGTGTGGCTCCCCGCGCTACTCGGCAAAGGAATTTTACCAACGTGCCTCTGGGCTGTGGGGGGTTTATACTTGTCCAGCAATCCACAAGGCAGTTCTTATTACATTTGAAGGCATCTTTTTATATTTTAGTGGTTCATTTGCAGAGGAAATGACCCACGTTCTTCTGTTACAGAGCAGACCTTTCCTTTCTTGCTGTGCAGGTTTGACTTCCTCTCAAATGGTCCAATATAGTGCCCACCGAAGTCAGTGGGAATCCTTTCACTAATATCAAGTAAGCACTCAGCCAAGCACCGTATGAATCGTGTGTTCTATGTATATATTTGGATCTGTACTGAAAACACCAAATGCTTCTGCAGATCAAGAAGATTTAATGAGTCCAAAGTGTGGGTAGGTTTCTGACTTGTTGAAACCTTTGTGAGTCAAACTCAATTTAGCTGTGAAACCAGCCCAGCAGTTCTAAATATTTGTGGATAGGGATCTATGACCCACAGCAGGTGTAAGTCCCAAGTATATGGGCCAAAAGCATGACTTGTTTCCGTGGCTTAAGCAGAGGGGGTTACCACAAGGCTTACCAATAGCTAAAAAAAGATTTTGCATGGTTTTCATGTCAGACAGGTGTGCACAGCATCAGTCACTGCAGGGGTCAAAGGTCAGGCATTCTGAGCATGTCTGGCAGAAGCCATGTGCCCCCTGGAAATGTTTATGAATTGTATAAAAATTGGAGTAATGTGTAGAGTGCAGTTAATAAATGCCACATTTTGTGGGTTTTTTCTTTGTTTTTGTTTGTGGGTTTGTTTGTTTGTTTTCCCCCAGTGGTTGCTCTTGATTCTGCAAGTACACAGCAGCTAGGAAGACCCTGCATAGATTCACCTTAAAGCTTGAATGTTTGTGTCGTAATATGTGTTTTGAAGCCTTACAAAATTATGGAATGCAAAAGGCCTGCAAATGACCTATATTATTCCTATATACAAGACTTTGTCAAACTGCTCTTCACATTTAAGTTTCACCAAAGGCGAAAAAAACCCATCCTGACTAGATGTGTTTGATTAATAGCATGTTGCTTTGTCAGGCTATTGCTTAATCGCATCATTCTTGTCCTATAGTTTAGTAAGTTATGTTTTGAATAGTCTTTTTTTAAAAAAAAAACTCCAGTGCTACCTTTCAAACTCTATTTCAACAATAAATTCATCATATGTGATAGCACAAAACTAATAAACAGCCTGAAAGTAGCTTTTGTGAGTCTGAGCATTGGTTTAAATTTAATCCTTCACTATCAGGTCTAAAGAGTTTTTCCCCTCTGTCATTATTGATTTACTTAGTTTTGCTTTTTTTAAAATATAATTGGAAGCAAACTTACTTATTTCTCTTAGTACTGGATCTCCTACACAGATTTATTTATAGAGGTCTGTGGGTAGGACTCCGGTAGCGTGCTCTCTGGAATAGCGTTGGGTTTGCCTTTGAGTTTTTTTTTTCCCTGGTTCTTATTTACAATAAATGACAACTCTATAGAAATAATCTGTGTTTGCTTTTTAATGTAGATTTTACTACTGGATATAAACTGGTCAACAGGAAGTTTAGACTCGAAATTAGACGAAGGTTTCTAACCATTAGAGAAGTGAAATTCTGGAACAGCCTTCCAAGGGAAGCAGTGGGGGTAGAAGACCTATCTGGCTTCAAGATGAAGCTTGATAAGTTTATGGAAGAGATGGTGTGATTGGGAAAACATAATTTTGGCAATTGATCTTGATTATGGTAATAGAGGGGCCTGGTGGTATATAATGGAAAGTTGGAGGGGATGGGATCTAAGATACTACAGAGAATTCCTTCCTGGGGGTCTGGCTGGTGAGTCTTGCCCACATGCTCAGAGTTCAGCTGATCCCCATATTTAGGGTCGGGAAGGAATTTTCCTCCAGGGCAAATTGGCAGAGGCCCTGGAGGTTTTTCGCCTTCCTCTGTAGCAAGGGGCATTGGTCACTTTCTGGAGGATTCTCTGTACTTTGAAGTCCTTAAACCAAGATTTGAGGACTTCAATAGCTCAGATATAGGTGAGAGGTGTATTGTAGGAATGGGTGGGTAAAATTCTGTGGCCTGCGTTTTACAGGAGGTCAGACTAGATCATCATAATGGTCCCTTCTGACCTTAAAGTCTATGAGTGTATGAGTCTATGGTTCCATTTCAGTAAAAGATGCGTTGTCACCTTTGCTCAATCGGTGGGTATCTTTGCACTCTATCTGAGTGTGGATTTTGATTGAGTGATTGGCTGACACACACAATAGATGGACCAGTTTAAGTTGCTAATTTGCAGTCAACATGAGCAAAGTATGTGGACAGCAGTTTAATTTGCTGGACTGTGGAACGCCGATTTTATGGTGATTGCTGTTGTGTGTGCAACTGAACAGAATACTTGCTGTATCATTGGCTGTAGGAACATACTGTCACTCAATGTCTAATCCCCAGTAGTAATTAAATCGGTGAATTTTGACAGAAAACTCTCCGCTTTGTGGTTCATATGGGTCTGGTGAGATGAGAACAACTTTTGACAACTAGATAGCTACTGTCAAGGCCCGATTCTGAATTTCTAAATCTGAGAACCCCCATTGACTTCATCTCACAAGTGATGAGGAGTGTGATCTAAAGCCCATTGAAGCCAAATGAGCTTCAGTGCGCGTTGGGTCTGTCTGTCTAGGGTAGCTATAGGGGCCCATTGTCTTCAAATCTGCTCACTCCAATATCTTTAATGTCGTTTCCCACACAGCACTGGGCTCAAGCCCTAAAAAAGGACCCCATTAGGAGCTTTCCATATAGGCATTGCAGGATCCGGGGCAAAGACTGCAGTGTTGTTCTGCCTGTTACTTCCGAGCATCCCCAAGTCTCTAGGCCCTAATGCTAGTTGCAGGAGGGATGCAGATCAAATTGCTTCAAGCACTTTGGCTAGAACTAGATGCTTTGTTTTGGTCTATTTTGAGAAAAGAAAGTGACGGAATGAAGAACGTAATCGGTTTTGGATGGGGGGGGGGAGCATGTTTCATTCAGCAAGGCTCAGTTCTTTCACTCACGGAAGACTCAAGGCTTGGCCTCCCCCATCCTCACAATAGTAGCCAATTGTTTGGGTTTGTTTTAAGAAGTTTGCTTCTAGGCCAAGTTCACGAGTGTCTTCTGACAGACGCCTTGAATGTGTGTTTCTTAGTTCCTTATCCCACTGTTACTATGAATAGTGGTTACTATGGACTCCGTGATAGACAACCACATACACGCGTTCTAACTACACAATTGTTTAGCCCATATGTCACATTAGTTAAGGCCCAAAGAGAATGAATTGTCAATTTCCAGGCATTTAAGCCCAAACTTCAGTGGTGTGTGCATGTATGTTTTTTGTTTTTTAGAGAATGTTTGTCTTGATGGGCTGTATCATGAAATCTTTACTCCACTTTTAGTCTGTGCTTGCTAAATCTAAACTCCTGCTGGCTCAATGGGTGTTCTGCCTGAGTAACACCTGAATCAGAATTTGACCAATATAAATATTTGCATGTCATTTAAATAAAATATTTAAGGTGCGCTAGAAGAAAGCATCACATAACAAATGTCTTGAGGGGCCTGACTCTGAGAGCTGATGAGCATCCACAGCTCCTGTTGAATTTTGGCAAGAGGCGGAAGTATCACACGTGTGTAATGCAGTGGAAGATTTCACTAAGGAATTACAAAACACCAATTAAAGAAATCCCATGTAAATGACAATGCTTTTAAAAATGTCGGCCACATGAATCTGTTTGTTAAATTCATTAATTTCAGTGGTTTTACATCAAGAAAGGATGGACTCTATATAACTAATCAATTTAAGTAATTTTTTTAATATGACTAATTGTAAATGTATGCACCTGGGAACAAACAATACTTACAGGATGGGGGACTCTAGGGTGACCGGAGAGCAAGTGTGAACAATCGGGACTGGGTGGAGGGTAATTGGGGCTGTGTCTTGTACAGATGCCTAAGACTGGGACTGTCCATCTAAAACCAGGACATCTGGTCACCCTTGGCCTAGGGGACTGTATTCTGGGAAGTAATGACTGAAAAAGATGTGGGGATTGTAGTACAAAGCCCAAGCTCCCAGCATGATTAGGCTGTGGCCAAAATAGCTAATGCGACCTTGGGAAGCATAAACAGAAGTAGTTCGAATAGGTGTACCTCTGAATTTTGATGCTTATGTGACCATTGCTGAATCCTTGTTCAGTCACCTCCGAGTCTTTATTTTAGACGCTTTGCAGACTCTCTCAGGCATCGGTTTAAATTTAGCTCCTATTTTGAGGTGGTGTTTGCACCCAAAAGGGCTAGGAACTTTTTGTTTAAATGAAAGCTGAGATTGTGTTTCATAACTTTGCAGCAAAGAGAGGGAAATTCGGTGGGGCATTTTGTGATCGTCGAATATGCTGGACCGTGTATACATAGTGAACCCAGATGTAACTGTGTTTGTGCTGGTGCATATGAATAAGAAAGTGAAATTTATTATTTAAAAAAAGTGAAACTGACAAGACCGTTTTCATGATCTAAGCTGAGTGAAGCACACAAAGTAAACCAAGGGCATAAATAATTAACATTAAATCAGAGCTTTAACTGCACAGTTCACCATAGTTATGCATCTTTGGTCAGTAAAGGCCTAAACCCAAATCGCAAGAGGTACTGGTGGTTCTTATCCATTGGGAAATACATGTAAGAAACTACATATTTCCCCAGCATGCCTTGATCTAGTTACCACTGTTATGTCCATAAAGACCAATTCCCCCAATGGTTAAAATGCGCACACAATATTCACAATTTATATGATCTCTTCAGAGAAATTAAATGTAATCTTTGACATGGATTTTTCATTATTGTGCTAGCTTTTGGAATGGCTCTCTACTAAATAACCTGTCAAAAGATTGTTTTAAAGAGAATTGACTGTTACTCCAGGATCTTTTTCAAGGTTTCTCCTTATCTGCTCGCTGTAATTGTTCCGTACTTGTGTGCTTATTTTTTTCAGTGCATCTGTAATATGTCACATTGCTAAACCACAGAAAATTTAACTGCCTGCTTGTCAGCCCATGTAGAAAACAAATCCTAAAGGATCTTGTTAAAGTTTTGCAATAGCCTTTTGCTTTTTCTGCCTCTCTGACTTGGTAGGAACCAATAAACGCAATCAACTTTGTTTACAACTGGCTCACGTAGGACACGGGTATGTTTGCGTTTTCCATTGTGTCCATGGGCCTGATCCTCAGATCATATAAATTGGCACAGTATAGTCAATGGGATTACACTGATTTCTACCACCCTTGGATTATACTCATACATCTACTTTGTGTGTATATTACCTTAAGAAGCTAGTCTAAATATTGTTTTTACAAATGGATTTTATGCAGTACTGTCCTAGGTTGAGTATAGATCTTTCCCCAAGCATCATATGTTAATTTAATTTAATTTCTTTTTTCTTTCCTAAAGATTTTTTTTTCCAGAGTTGCGCAGCATCACAGAGAATTTTTTTTAAAATGCAGATTTGTTTTATAGTTCTACTCCTTGAACTTTGGCAAGGAATCGTTCAGTCATCTAGCCCTACAGATTTTGTTATAGGTCTTATTGCACTTGGATGCAAACCACTGCATGCATCCAATGAAGTGGGTATTGGCCCACGAAAGCTTATGCTTCAATACTTTAGTTAGTCTTTAAGGTGCCACAGGACTCTTTGTTACTGTTTTACTCTGTAGTCCATTATTTAAAGGTTGAAGTCCAAAAGCTGTGCCCATCAAGGTCAATTAGCAATATTCTGATAGACCTCATTGGAAGCAGGACCTTAAATTCAGCTGCCATGTGCTATCTAAACTGTAAACCTGATTCGCTGCTCATGTTGGAATCACTCCACTGAGGTAACTGGAGTTATATCGGTTTATGATCTGCAGTTAGTTCCGAATCAGTCCCCTTGTTTTTCAGCTAGTCCAAATGCCAAGGATCATAGGCTACTTTCCATCTCCGGTGCCCAAGCTTGTTGGCTTTCTACGGGATTATAACTGTGACTCTTCCATCTCCATTCACTTATGCTGGTGCAAATCACAAGTAGCCCCATTGAAATCAATGGGAGCAGTGGATGCCCAGTAATTTTTTTCCCCCTCACCACTAAGGAGAAGCCATGACACGTTCCAGGGCTGAATTCAAACCAGGAGTGCCTCCAAACCATGCAGCGAAAACCTTTGCCACTAGCATTAAAACCTCATGTAAAAATATGTTTGCTTTATTTATACAGATGTTCTAAAAGAACATTGGTCCAGATTTTTTTTTTTTTTTGGCCATTAATTCTTAAGGTAGCATCTGGCCTTACATCTAATCCTTTAATCCAGCTGGAGCAGCAGCCTTGTGTTTTTAAGTAAGATCATATTTGTCTTTACTTTTAAGTGAATATTTAGCTCCGTGAGAGGGAAGGGAAGTTTTCTCCCACCCCCCAGTTAATTTTATGATAATTTGGAACAACTTAAAATAATCAGGGTACATCCTGTATTTCTGAACCAGCAATTAGAAATCACCAGCCTGTATAGAGGCAAATTCAAACTGAATTATTTGCTGATTAGCTCTGTACAGTCTTCCACAACTATTCAGAGCCTCCTGTTGTATGACATTTTATACTGGTCACTCTGGAAGGGGGTCTTCCTTGGGTAGAGATTTGTCTCCTGCAGCTTGTCAATTTCTCTTTCTCCATCTTAATAAAATCTGTTTTGAGCGCTGTACGAGTCTGATTGGGTTGACAATGGTCTAAATGCCCAGATTCAAGATCTCATTTTGCCCATTTCAATTCACAGATGGAAACTGTGTGCTTTCACAAAGCTAGTAGTGTCTAATAATTTCTCTCAGAAGTCGTGCTGATGAGAGCCGTCCAAAAACGATGTAATTGGATTTTTTTTAAGAAGGTGAATACAAGTTACATGTGCACGGCTCGCCTACTCTTTCCGTCATTGCCGTCCAAAGGAGGAGAATGTTTGCTTGAATATCTAACCTTCTGGCAAATTTTGCTGCAGGAAAAGTAAACCACACGTTTTATGGTTCTTGGTTGTTTGCAACATCTGTCAGGTTCCAGAAGGATAAAAATTTTGAGCAGCAATGATAGTTGATGAATATTACAAATAAGAGTAGGAAAAATCTTTCACCCTCTCACCCCCTTGCTCCTGAGGAGCTACTGTACTGAACCCTTTGATTTCACTACACTTGTCTTCATCCACACTTTTGATAGGTTTCTTCAAATGGGCATAGATTAAACTCCAGGTGCTTCAAATGGGTCTTTGTCTTTGAATCCATTCCTTTCTTGGATGTAGTGTGTAAATATGTTTCAGGATCACTGACCCCGCCCATCGCTTACCTTACAAACCAAGGAAAGCAGGACCTCCCTCCCCCCACCTCCTGCAGTAGCAGACAAAACCACTTCTACCTCCGAGTTCGGCTCCAAGGAACGGGATTATTTCAGCACAGGGACAAGATGCCACCCTGCAGTGATCACATGGGATGTGCCAGGCAAATGACTTGGCAACATTGACATGGAATTAAATCTCAGTACACTCTTTATACCCAAGATGACACCATACTTTTTAGCAACACCGCCGCCTCTGATTCGTTACATAATAAATGTCTGTGTCCGACTATAAAAGTCCACATTTCAGACCAGATTATGTCATATGCTTACCTATTTCTTAGCAATAATAAAAACTATTGGCAGGGACTTCTGGGACTTTTTTTCTTGTTTATTCAGATTATATTTGGTGGGGTTCCCGTAATCTTTTACTGTAACTTTCTCCTTTTCCTGCACCCAAATCAGGGACATTTGAAGAACTGAAGAACAGGATACTTATTAAACCAAATGGCTCTATTTGCATGCCTTTCCAAAGAGTTTATTCAAAAGCCAAACTAAAAACTAGGCCCAAAATTTTGTTGGTTATGTACTTGTTCGTCTGTTACTAGCTAATATGTTTATATCTATATAATCTATTCAATACACGATTAAATACATTTAGGCCCTTCCATTTTACGTGAGATAAGTTCACCTAGTCACTCTCTCACTTAGTTACACCATACTGCTCAGATTTCCCCAGGATGGCATTTGGGAAGGAAAACATAAATTGACACCTTTTTTATTGAAGATGACAGCTGAGGAAAAGGCTGAAAAGTAGCCGTGACACAAACTAAGCCCAGTGGTTTGAATATCGCGTCCGTCCCCAGGAGGAAGAGGGACATTCCTTGGGACTTGGGTTTCCGCACAGCTGACGAAAAGCAAACGGTAAAACACAGCACTAAGTGCCATACTGTAGACGCACTGCCACCCTGCTCCCAGGGCCAGGGGGCGGGGAGGGGGTGTTGGTATGCCAGGGAGGACCACTCCCCAAGCAGCCTGGTATGTAAGGAAGTTTCATAGCCTTCACTGTGATTCGTTTCTGTGTGTCGGTGTTGAGGGGGAGTGGCTGTGGTACTAGCCCCATGAAGGAGGGGCCCTTGTGTTCCTCGAGTCATGGCATTCTCCTTGGATGTTCCCTCGCCTTCACCTCTGCACACCCGTATCGCATTCTAGCACTTTCTCTATCTTGCAGTTTTATACAGCCACCGTCACTGCGGTATCGGCACACTTGCCATGGACAATTGATAGCAACAGCCAAGTCCCTCCTGCGTTTCATGCAATCGCTAGACCATCCTCCTTCCTTAGAGCACTGGACAGCCTTGAATTCCATGCAGGGGGATCCAGCCTTGATCATGAGGAATCCTTTCTCCCTGAGTCATCTCAGTGATGTCCGCAAGATCAATAGGCCGATTCAATGAGTAAGGGCTAGTCTTCCCGTTGCAGCTCTAGGCTGCAAAACAAATGAAGCAACCACAGGTTTCATTTTGCACCTGGCCTGAGACTTCTGGAAACCGTCCCACCTACTAGACTGGGTTGTTTGCACCTCATGCTTGGTTTATAGAGACGTCTGAGCGCTTTTCATGCAGGAGTCTATCAACCAATTTTATTTCATAGTTCACTTTTGAGCTAAGGCTTCTTGTCCTAGTGTGAAATCCTGGCCCTATTGAAGTCAGTGAATTTTGTCGTGTATTTTCACAAGTGTATTTAATCCTGTACTGAATAGATTATATAGATATAAACATATTGGCTAGTAACTGAGAAGCAAGTACATAACCGATACAATGGTTGGCCAAGTTTTTAGTGTAGCCTTTGAATAAACCGTTTGGGATAGGTTCTTGTACAGAGGTAATGAACAGTTTTGATTCACTAAAATCAGGGCCCTATTTTTCCTTTGCCTGCACATGCCTAGCCCCCATTTGCTTTAATAAGACCCCTGCCTATGGCTCCATAATCAGGATTTAGTCCTAAATACATTGTGTATCACCAACCTCTTATACGTGTGTGTGTGTGTCTGGAGTCTCTAACTGTATATTGCACTGTAATTTTGTTTTTTAAGACAGATCAACTGCGCTGTCAGCAAGGACTCAAGATTGGAGCGTATCTGTTCATTCGGATCATTTAATTTCAGAGCCTTAGGCATCAGTGACACTGAGCAACTGCTGGAAAAATTATTCCCTCTTCTGCTCCTGAGTTTCTTATTTTTAGGAGTATAACTATTTTGTGTTTGTTCAACAGCCTCAGACTTACAGACATATGCAGGGGTGTGGGGAAGGCTAGTAATGAGGAGAAGCATATCCTGGAATAGTACCTTTTAGTTTTATGTGTGTTTGCCTATTCAGAATTTCCCACCCGTTACCCAGAGGGCCGGCTAAATGCCAAGGTCCGTAAAAGTGCTGGAAATTCCTTCTTCTCACTTTTCGATAAAGGATTTAATTTCGCCTCTCTCAAAGCCGGTAACGGAAGAAATGAAGCCGAAAGGGCCTTTTGTTTGAAATATACTTATGTCATTTTTTCTCTTTATCCACGATGTCGAACATTGTTTCTGCAATTTCAAGTATATGCCTTTCCTGTAAACACGTTTATTAGAGTAGCTACAGCTCGCATCGTTATGCTGTAGCGAAGAGTCTCTCAGCCATTCCATTATAAACCTCTATTTCCTAATAGTTTTTCAGCACGGAGTGAGTTTTTACTGCAGCCTGAATCATATTTCTCTTATGTGACCATAGAGTTGGTGAAAGGGGCGAGATTAATGGCCCTGGAGAGCTAGAGCTCTTATGAAGACACAAAAGAAGTGCAATGCCAGTGTTTCTCAGATCTTCTCTTCAGTCACTATGGACCATTCAGTCCTTTGTGTCTGTGCTGAGGCCGCCAGCATCGCGCCTTATTGTGATAGCAGCATTCTTGTGACATGGTCCCTATTTGCCCTGGACTTAAACCAGTTCATTTCATGGATGCTGCTAAGTCATTTTCTGATGGTAATAGCTTTTGGTCCCTACCGACCAGGTCCATGTTTGAACTGGTCACTTGGAAGTCAGTGAAATCCTGGACCCTTTAAAGTCCAGTGGAAATTTTGCCATTGTCTATAATGAAGCTAGCATTTCACCCTCTAATTCTGGGTGTGATTCTCCTCCTGTTTACACTGGTTGAACTCCATGGACTTCAATAGAGTCCGTCCTGATTTACATTGGTGTAAATGAGACAAGAATCATGCCTTGCATAGCACCATTCCCAACTGCATGGCATGCAGTTCCTGCATTGAGCTTCAGCTTTGCCATACAAGGGTACAGGCTGGGATCCATTTGATTATATTTTGCAGAACTGGTGGAAGTGGGATGCATTGCGATGGGAGAAAATCAGATTCTTCACTAAGTTCAGTAAAATCAAAATGTAGTGCTTTCTGACATCTCTTTTTGTGCATCATTATTGTTCAGTAATTTTGTTTCTCATTGAAATTTCCCAGACGCTGCTGAGTCACAACTATACGACTCTGTCTGGGATTTTGTTTTAGCTGAATGGTGCACTTGCTGCTGGAGTATTTGCTCCCTCCACCCTGCATATTGGAAGGGGGTTTACTACATAGATTGGGTTCTCCTGTATTGACATGCAATTATGGGACTAATTAGCCTTTCATGTTATTATTTATTTAGTTATACTAGTGCCTAAGGCCCTACCCCAGATCGGATTACAGTGCCAGGCACTGTACAGGTACAGAGACAATCCCATCCCCAAAACATTTACAATCCTGTTTAGAGAAGGTGGCTAAGAAAGATACGGAGAGGTGAAGAGACTTGGTCAAGCACATGGGATTAGAACCACAGGTGCCTGATGTCTAGCCTAGTGCACTATTTGCTGGACCACAGAGCTGCTTCAATGCTTCTAGCTGTCTCCAGTTCCCTGCACTTCCTGTAAGCTATTTTAAAGCATTTTGTATCCATCTGAGCAAAGAGAAATGTGGTCTTACAAATGGGCACCAGTTATTACTATTATTTGTTTTGCAGTCGTCTGCACTATGTTCAAGGCACTTTCCGAACGCTCAAGAAGGGCAGGCTCTACCTGGGAAGCTTACAAGCTGAAGCTGGACAAGCAGACAAAGGTTGTGGACAAGGGAGAAGAAACAACAGCAGCAAACTGTGTATATCTATAAATCTATATATATAAAAGTCAAATGGCGTATGCGTGTATGGGTGTGTGTATGTACGTGCGCTTACTCCTTCCACACCGTTTGAGCTCACTTTGTTCTGATAGCTGCCAGTTTACTTCTCAATAGGGATGTCACAAAGAGACATTTGAAGGCATCTGTGGTACGTTTCTGGTTATGCAGAATGGGTCAGAATCATCCTTGGTCCAACAGTGTCGGTGGACTTATGCCCGGGACCAATTTAGCCCAGTGTTTGGCCCACGAATGCCTCAAAGGGATGGGGAAATCTCACTCCGACCCACTGGTTGACAATCTTTGTTCTTGCTTGGGTAGGAAAGAAATGTACACCGGAGGCCAGACTGCCCAGAAATAATTTCATCCAGCCAGTCCTGCAGTCTAGTGTCAGGGCAAATGTCAGCTCAGACTGTGGCTCGCATGCTCACTGAACCTCTGCACTAACAGGAGCTGGGTGTGTGTTGTAGATAGCTCCTGGTGGGTGAGGCTGGACAATCTAGAGGTCATGGCTGTTCATCTGATGGCAACTTGCATGGCCTTCCTCGCCAGAGGGAGGGGTGCTGTGAAGGGAAGGGTTAAAAGTGGGGAAACGGGGGAGCTCTCAGAAAATCCCTCTGGAATCTCATCTTGTGTAAGAGAGCAAATAGCAAACAATAAGTCACCCTGTTGAAGCCTCAGGTATTGCAGCAGATCTGGTGTCTTGCGAACACACATCACCGTGGGGTGACTTAAGGACCAAGTTCAAGTCTGCATTAATCCTGCCTTTCCTGGCTCTGGGTGATATAAGCCAGACCCGTCACGTTGTTTGAACACTGCCTTTGCGGTGCGAGTGATGAATTGAAACGTAGGCTTCCTCTCCCTTCATTGCTGCTTCCTGCGCGCCTTCAGCCCGTCACATTTCATTCTGTCCGTTGGTTATAAATAAAATGTCGATGCCAAGCTGAGCCATGAATGGCACGGGTCTTTTTCTTTGCCGTAGCCAAGCACAAATCAGCTTCGAGGCAACGGAGATATTTTGATGTAGCTTTTAAAACTCTACCGAATCTGACTTGTGTTTACAGGAGTGGATATTGAACAGCCTCTTATCAAAACACGTGGAAATCTGTCGTCAGTGATTGCTCTATGCAGGTGCATTCCTGCAGACAGCTATATATCATATTGTCTTACAGTGTCTGTAGACCTCTTTAAGTCCTATTGTTCTGTAGCCGTTTCTCTGTGTCTAGTGATGTGCACTTTTTTTCATTTCCTCCAGCCAGCTCTGCAAAGCTCTTTGCAACTTCTTATCACTTTGATTCCTCCTTTCACTGGCATACGTTCTTGGCAGACAGAGCAATTTCATGAAACCGAAAAGGACATCATGCCAGACAGATAAGATGTTGGTGAAACAAAGAGACTAGGTTCATTAGCTTTATGTTTGGGAGCAGCCAGTAGCAAATGGGATGGTTGAAACTCTAAAGGGATGGGCCGAATTCATCCATGGTGTACCTTACTGCTTGGAATTACTCCAGAAATATAAGGTATTATGTGGCGGTAGTAACTGGAGGCTGCAATCAGGGATTCAGGCCTAGGCACAAATACAATGACCCAAAGCGCTTACAATATAAGTAAAGTTTGGTTCATGGAGTGTGTCCTGAATCTGATCCAATCATTTGCTGGATCTTGTCCAGGTTTCATGCAATTTTTTGGCTGCCTCTTGGAGAACGCCTTATGAGAATGACTGCCTGGTAAAGGTTAGCCATCACCTCTCACAGCAAAGAGATCAGACCTGTTCCTTATGTGCTTTTGTGTCCTAGTGCCCAGTCTTGCAACTCTGATTAAGGTAAGCTGTCTCCTTAGCTTTACTAGGAAGAATAAGAATCGACAGGTCATGAATTAACTCTTCATCCTGTTGTGTTGCTTTGTTTGGTGCATCTTAGCCCGCTGTTGTTTGGAGGGTTGGACACACCTTTTTGGAGGCTAAAAGGGAAGGAACAAATTAAAAATTACTTGGACAAGTTAGATGTTTTCAAGTCACCAGGCCATGATGAAATGTATTCTAGAATACTCAAGGAGCTGACTGAGGAGATATCTGAGCCATTAATGATTATCTTTGAGAAGTCCTGGAAGACGGGAGAGATTCCAGAAGACTGGAAAAGGGTAAATATAGTGCCCATCTATCAAAAGGGAAATAAGGACAGCCCAGGGAATTACAAGCCAGTTAGCTTAACTTCTGTACCTGGAAAGATAATAAGCAATCAATTTGCAAACATCTAAAAGATAATAAGGTCATCATGGATTTGACAAAAACAAATTGTGTCAAACCAACCTGATAGCTTTACTGAACAGAGTAATAAGCCTTGTGGATGGGAGGGCGGGAACAGTAGACATGGTATATCTTGATTTTAGTAAAGCTTTTGGTACTGTCCCGCATGACCTTCTCATAAATAAACTAGGGAAATGCAACCTAGATGAAGCTACTATAAGGTGGGTGCAAAACTGTTCCCAGAGAGTAGTTATCAGTGGTTCACAGTCATGCTGGAAGAGCGTAACAAGTGGGGTTCCACAGGAATCAGTTCTGGGTCCGGTTCTGTTCAATATCTTCATCAATGATTTAGATAATGGCATAGAGAGTACATTTATAAAGTGTGTGAGCAATACCAATCTGGGAGGGGGTGCAAGTACTTTAGAGCATAGGATTAAAATTCAAAATGATCTGGACAAACTGGAGAAATGATCTGAAGTAAACAGGATAAAATTCAACAAGGACAAATGGAAAGTACTCCACTTAGGAAGGAATAATCAATCAATCAGTTGCACACATACAAAATGGGGAATGACTGCTAGGAAAGAGTACTATGGAAACGGATCTTGGGGTCAAAGTGGACCACAAGCTAAATGAGTCAACTGTGTAATGCTGTTGCAAAAAAAGCAAACATCATTCTGGGATGTATTAGCAGGGATGTTGTAAGCAAGATATGAGAAGTAATTCTTCTGCTCTGATTAGACCTCAAGTGGAGTAGTGTGTCCAGTTCTGTGAACCACATTTCAGGAAGGTTGTGGACAAATTGGAGAAAGTCCAGAGAAGAGCAACAAAATGATTAAAAGTCTAGAAAACATAACCTATGAGGGAAGATTGAGAAAACGGGATTTGTTTAGTCTGGAAAAGAGAAGAGTGAGAGGGGACTTCAGAACAGTTTTCAAGTATGTAAAAGGTTGTTACGAAGACGAGGAAGAAAAATTGTTCTTCTTAACCTCTGAGCATAGGACAAGAAACGATGGGCTTCAATTGCAGCAAGGGAGATTTAGGTTGGACATTGGGAAAAACTTCCTGTCAGGGTGGTTAAGCACTGGACTAAATTGCCAAGGGAGGTTGTGGAATCTCCATCATTGGAGATTTTTAAGAGCAGGTTGGAGAAATGTCTGTCAGGAATAGTCTAGATTAATTAGTCCTGCCACAAGTGCAGGGGACTCGACTAGATGGCCACTCGAGGTCCCTTCCAGTCCTATGATTCTAACAAGAACTTCAAATGAAAGTTCCAGTATATTACATTTAAAGGGAATAAGGCGTTAACACCCCCCCCCCCCCAGGCAGCTTGCAAATCTCAGCCCTTAGCTGGGTCTGAAATGAATCACAATTATTCAAGCCTCAAAGAAGGTTCTTCATTTCGCCTGTTATCTGGGATGGCACTTTAAGTGCTCATATTTGTGTCCTATTCCTTGTTTAGCTCTAGCATGACTGAGTGACTTGTTCATTTAAAAACATTTTTTAGAGAGTATTGTGGCTTGCTGAGGAGCGATATAGCTCTATGGCTTACTACCAGGGCCGGCGACGGGGGTACTACGGGTAGAGCTGTACCGGGCCCCGGACTTTAGGGGGGCCCCGGTACACAGCTGTACCCCTAGCCATCCCCCCTTGTCGCTGGGCCTGGAGAGCGGAGAAGGGGCGGGGAGGCGGCGCGGCTCTCCTCCGGACGAGCACGCGTGTGCCCGGCAGGAGCAGTGAGCCCGGCCCAGCGGCAGCGGCGCAGTGCAGGGGAGAAAGTGCGCAAGGGGGGGGGGCCACAAGGGCGGCTCGCGCCGTTCCCGGGCTCGCGCTGCCGCTGTCGGCGGGGGGCGGAAGTGCCAGCTGGGCTGGGGGGGCCCCCAAACGATCAGAGTAGGGGGCCCCCAAATTTCTGTCGCCGGCCCTGCTTACTACTACCAACGGAGTTAATACTCTGGTGGTTTTGACACTGGGCAGAATCCAGTTTGCCTTACTTATGAGAGTAGCCCTATTGACACCAGTGAGAGTGACTCATGTGAATTAGGGGACCGGGGTTTGGCCAATTTGCATTCATCACAGTCAGGATTTGGCACTAGTTACACATACCTTTTAAATGACTCTCAGGATCCGGGCTCCAAACGTCCAGACCTTTTTAGGTCTGCTCAACCCCTACTCTTAGCATTTGGCGCTCTTTCATAAAGCCATGAAGAGCCGATTCCAGCCTGTGATTATTTGTTGGCAGGGGGACCTATGAAATTTATTCAGAAGGATGCTTCCCCTGATTTATAACAATACCCCAAGGATCACCATGTAAATGGCTTTTAAATGGGATGTTTCAGCCGCTTTATAAGAATTCCTCATGCGAGGAAAATAAACACTTTGTCATTTTCCAGACTCTGTTTGATTATCAGATTTGTTGCTCTGCACATCAAGCTACGCTTCCTTAAAGCGAAGCCACCTGAGATGTATGACTTAGAGAACTGCACCTTTAAATAAAAACGAGCCCGACGTGGGAAATCCATGCATGATTGAGCCTACCCATTCTCCCTTTGAGTAGATTCTTGATGGCCCACAATGAATATCTGAAACTTTTGATTAATGTGGAACTAGTTTTTCACATCTCATTCATAGTGCAGAGGGGATGTGAAATGAAACACATGCCGCTTAGGCATCCTAGGTGCCTTTTATTAAAATGTGGTGATGTTTCTATCTCAACAGTACTTAGCACTGTCATTTTCCTCCCTCCCCCATTCACGGACTGACTCGTGAATAGTATTGGGGATGGAATTCATTCCTTAATGTGTCTATCTGTGACACCAGTGGTACTCCAGGTGTACGACTAGCAACTAATCTATGCGGGTTGCTGATCTCTTCTGTTGCTTTCAGCAGTTGGTGTGGAGTAAAACAACAATGAAATCAATGAACAGTGAGTGAAAAGGTGAAACCGTTCATTTGCATTCTTGGGGAAACAACAGAAAGTGAAGGCCTGGCTCTAACTTATGCTGAAGCTGCTTTACATGGCAAAGTAATGGGGTCTTGATTGGACGAGAAGTATAATTTATGCCTTCTTCAGTGGACCATTATGTTGCCAGAGCAGTGTAAAGGGATCTTGATGTCTATGAGGATCAGGCTTTGAGAGTTGCCCAGGCTACCCCAAGGACAAGCACCCAGCAGGGTCATTGTTAAGGGTTTCCATTATCTGGGAGTCTGGCCTCATCTTCCTTCCTTCGGGCTAAAGTTTTTAAGATTGCGGAAGCTGAGAATGAGGCTAGAAATTGTCATGCGAGACAATAATGCCAAGGGATGCCTGGGTCATAAGAACCAGGAAAACGTGCAGAAAGTAACTAAGCTGCTAATTTTGCTATGCAGGGGGTATTGCAATGAACAGCATGTAACGAATTACGGTGGGGACGTTTGGTGGCTTTGAACGGCCGTGCACACAGCCTGACGCTCAGTGCGCCCAAAGGACGACACCGTTGGATCTGTCGGTACCAGCACTCGTGAATGAATGGCACGGGGTGCTCCTCAGCCCACTTGAAAGGAAATGGCAGGAATATTTCCTTCATAATGAAGAAAGACCTTGTGTAGCTTGAGACTATTATGTGCCAGGGACTTTGAGTGCTCTTCTACGGCACAGAGCATGGGAACAGGTGGGGAAGACTAGAGTTATAGGCAGAGAAGAGCAAAGAGAAAATCAACCATGAAATTGGTAATTTTATGAGCTTCACAAGGGAGGGCAAAGCTTGTTGTTAGACACCGTGTAATTGTGTCTCTGTGCCCTGGGTTATATAGAATCCAGACGGTGTCAGTTTATCCAAGAATAGTACTGAAGCTTTTTAACACAGATTTGTGAAGCATTTGGAAACACTACATACAGCTCATAGGAAGAGGCTCTGGGATCCCAGAACAGGCCAATGGTCCACGTAGGCAGGCGTGTCTCCAGTAGTGATATGGTGTTGATGCTTCTCAGTAAGATTTAAAATTCATATATATAGATAAAGTAGAGGAAAATCAGTTTTGTTCTCCTTCTTATATGGTGATCAGTATATACCCTGAAACTCAAGGACTTTGCCTGTGAGATTGTTATCCTGGTATCACTGAAGGGGTTTGTAATCCTAGAATCCTAGAAACCACAATTTTATTTTTCAAAAGTAAAAATTTTTATTGACTTTTTTCAGTGTTTTCCAATTCTCAACTCCCCCCTCCCCCCACAAAAATGGATTTTTAAAATTTGTTTCCATTTCTCTCCTTCCTTTCCCACCCATTTCTTCTCTCTCCCCCCTCCCCCCCGGTTTTCCATTTTTCCTCTGAAAAGGGGGATGGAAAAAATACACAAATTGAAAAACATATATTTTTTTTCAGCTTTAAATTTTTTATTTCGCCAGACTGGAGAATTTTTTAAAAAGTGAGTAAATTTAAAAAATGGATTATTTTCCCCACAAAACTTTCTTAGCCTTTTTCAACTCACTCTTGACTTTCAGATCTGTTTTTAAGACTTCAGGGACTGAGGGTCTTATTTAAAATCCATTGACGTTAAAATCCATTGGAGTACTGTGTCCAGTTTTGGGCCCCACAGTAGAAGAACGATGTGGAAAAGTTGGAAAGAGTTCAGCAGCCAAAATGATTAGGGGGCTGGAGCACATGACTTATGAGGAGAGGCTGAGGGAACTGAGATTGTTTAGTCTGCAGAAGTGAAGAATGAAGGGGGATTTGATAGCTACTTTCAACTACCTGAAAAGGGGTTCCAAAGAGGATGGTTCTCAGTGGTACCAGATGACAGAACAAGGAACGATGGTCTCAAGTTGCAGTGGGGAAGGTTTAGGTTGGAGATTAAGAAAAACTTTCACTAGGAGGGTGATGAAGCACTAGAATTGGTTACCTAGGAAGATGGTGGAGTCTCCTTCCTTTTTAAGGTCAGTCTTGTCAAAGCCCTGGCTGGGATGATTTAGTTGGGGATTGGTCCTGCTTTGAGCAGAGGGTTGGACTTGATACCTCCTGAGGTCCCTTCCAACCCTGATATTCTATGATTCCATTCACTCCCATGGGTTTTGAATCAATCTCTGAAAGATTCCATTGCTGTTCAATGCACTGTCTCAGAAGACCTTCTGCGGATGTTGATGATGGGTACATGCTTCATGAAAAGCATTTGTTCCATGAATTCATTCAGATGCATCTGAACACATTTGCAGAACTCTTCAAATTAATCTGTAATGACCCTTTACAGGAGGGGATTATTAAACATTGGTTTAACACAAACAACAAAGATGTTCTCATCCTGCTAATGCCTCTTTAAGAGTAGTTCATTTCAACACCATTACTTCAGGGCTCAGATTAATCTTTATGCAGGTGGTAAAGTGGAATGATGTTACCTGTTTTCACGGGGATGCATACAAATCACTTTTCACTTAGTTCATTTGCTGCTCAAAAATGCGCTTTCCTAATTCTCCCAGACGTCGTGCTTTCTGGATTTCAAGCTGCATTTGCTCATGTTTTAACCCTGAACTGAGCAACTCTAACATTTCTAAACAAGATAAATCTTTGCAGTAACCCAAAGTGGAGCTTTTCTTTTCCCATAGGCTACTTCTTGTGTAGTACGCGGATTACAATCGCTAGCCTTTACTCCCCTCCTGGGAGAGCAGAACAGAAATAGGCCAGGGCCTCTTTTCAGATAGCTCCATTTGAACACGTGTATCCTTTAGAAACTCTCTCGCCTCAAGAATAATGTTCCAGTGTGGGTATATCAAGAGATCCTCAGATGTGGTCACTTACTGATTTGGGTCACTATTACCCCTCATCCTCTTTGTCTGAGAATTGTAACTGATGTGGGAAGGATTACCAGAAAAATCTATATACAGTATTGACATTGGGAAAAAGATAAGGATGAAAGATGGAACCTATCTAATGCACAGCTATCATCTGTTATCTCCCGTTCCCCAACTGTTTTAAAAACAAAACACAGAAGTTCTTATACTCCAAGGACCACTTTCTACAGCACAGCTGTGCCAGATATAAAATGCAGTACATGTTCATGCTCAGAAGCCCAATAAAATTGGTAATTAGCCTCTGAAACAAATTAAAACAGAAGATACAATTTTATTCAGTGTAGTTTGTCTTTACTGCAAACTGTATCTCAAAACATGTTGGAGAGTTAAGTAACGCAGAGTTTAAATAATAGGAGCACAGGGAGAGCGAATTAAGAGGAAAAGATGTCTCATGATGCAGTTATGAAAGAACCAAAGAATTGTTAAAATGGGGAGGAGGAAAAGGAATGATCTTGGTTATGGTCTTGGCTCTTCCATATGCTGCTTGTTTGTATTTGAACAGACCATTTATCTTGTGTGTGCCTCAGTTTCCCCCACCTTTGGAAACCAGATATTGGGCTCACAGAGATGGGTGCATTATAAATGCATACAGTCTGTTCTAACAGAGGTAACAAAGTCCTGTGGCACCTTAAAGACTAACTATAAAGTTTTGAAGCATAAGCTTTCATGGGCTAATACCCACTTCATCGGATGCAAGCAGTGGAAGTGTCCAGGGGCAGGTATAGAAAAGTAGGCAAGAACCAGGTAGGAGGTAACAAGGTTAGTCCAATTAGGCTGAACCAGCTTGTTATCTCCAATCAGGGAGGGTGGGTTATTCTTCTAGCAGTTGAATAGGGGGTGTGAACTCGGAGAGAGGAGAAGCTATTTTTGTAATTAGCAAGCCACTCAAGGTCTTTGTTCAGTCCCAGATTGATTGTGTTAAATTTGCAAATGAATTGCAGCTCTGCAGTTTCTCTTTGCAGTCTGGACTTGAAGTTTTTTTGCTGCAGTATGATGACTTTTAAATCTGTAATTGTGTGTCCAGGCAGGTTGAAGTGTTCTCCTACACCAGGGGTCTCAAACATGCGGCCCGGGGGCCACATGCGGCCCGCAAAGCCCTTCCCTGCGGCCCGCCAAGCTTCCTGGCACGCCCCCCCCCCCATAGCAGTTTGCAGGACGGAGGGGCCAGAAGTGGAGGCTTCTCTGCTGCCTGGCTGGGCCGCGCGTGTTTCTAGCTCTGGACTTCCTAGATTGCTCTTGCTTTGTTTGCCAAACAGCTGTTGGTGGTGCCTAGCGCTTTCCAGGAGGGAATGGGGAGCTGCGTGCTCAGAGGAGGAGGTGGGGCAGGGGTGGGACCTCTTGGAAGGGGTAGAGTGGGGGCGGAGCCGGGGCAGCAAGGGCGGGGTGTGTGTCAGTGGTGTGGCCCTCGGGCCAGTGCACTAGTCCTCATGGAAGGGGTGGAGTGGGGGCAGAGCCGGGGCAGCGAGGGTGTGTGTGTCTGTCAGTGGTGCGGCCCTCGAGCCAGTGCACTAGTCCTCATGCGGCCCTCGTGTCATTTGAGTTTGAGACCCCTGTCCTACACGCTTTTGTATATTGCCATTCCTAATATCTGATTTGTGTGCATTTATCCTTTTTCGTAGGGACTGTCCAGTTTGGCCGATGTACATAGCAGAGGGACATTGGTGGCATATAATGGCATATATGACATTGGTTGATGTGCAGGTGAATGAACCAGTGATGGCATGGTTAATCTGGTTAGGTCCTGTGATGGTGTTGCTGGTGTAGATATATGGGCAGAGTTGGCATCGAGGTTTGTTGCATGGATTGGTTCCTGAGTTGGAGTTATTGTGGTGCAGTGTGCTGTTGCTGGTGAGAATCTGCTTAAGGTTGGCAGGTTGCCTGTGTGCCAGGACGGCCTTCCTCCCAAGGCCTGTGAAAGTGAGGGATTATTGTTCAGGATGGGTTGTAGGTCACTGATGATGCGTTGCAGAGGTTTTAACTGAGGACTGTAGGTGATGGCCAGTGGTGTTCTGTTGTTTTCTTTCTTGGGCTTGTCTTGCAGCAGCAGGCTTCTGGGTACATGTCTGGCTCTGTTGATCTGTGTCCTTATTTCCTTGTGCGGGTATTGTAGTTTTGAGAAAGCTTGGTGAAGATCTCGTAGGTGTTGGTCTCTGTCTGAGGGGTTGGAGCAAATCCGATTGTACCTCAGTGCTTGGCTGTAGACAATGGATCGTGTGGTATGTCCGGGATGGAAGCTGGTGGCATGAAGGTAGGCATAGCTGTCGGTAGGTTTTCGGTATAGGGTGGTGTCGATGTGGCCGTCATTAATTTGCACCGTGGTGTCTAGGAAGTGGACTTCCTGTGTGGACTGGTCCAGACTGAGGTGGATGGTGGGGTGGAAGCTGTTGAAGTCATGGTGGAGTTCTTCCAGAGTTTCTTTCCCATGGGTCTTTCTCATCCAAAGTGGCTAGACCAGGGCTGGGCAAACTTTTTGGCCCAAGGGCCACATCTGGGTATGGAAATTGTATGGCAGGCCATGAATACTCACAAAATTAGGGGTTGGGGCGTAGGAGGGGGTGAGGGCTCCGGCTGGGACTGTGGGCTCTGGGGTGGGACCAGAAATGAGGAGTTCAGGGTGTGATAGAGGGCTCCGGACTGGGCAGAGGTTTGGGGTGCGGGTTGGGGGTGAGAGCTCTGGCTGGTGGTGTAGGTTGTGGGGGTGCAGGAGTGTGGGACTGAGGGGTTTGGAGGTCGGGAGGGGGATCAGGGCTCAGGCTGGGGATTGGGGTGCTGGAGAGGACCAGGGATGCAGGCTCTGGGCGGCACCTACCTCAAGCAGCTCCTGGAAGCAGCAAAATGTCCCTCCTCCGGCTCCTATGTAGAGGCACGGCCAGGTGGCTCTGCACGCTGCCCTGTCCACAGGCGCTGTCCCTGCAGTTCCCATTGGCCGTGATTTTGAACCAATCTGGTCCTCTTTCCCTTTTGTGGTTGGAAACCGGGTAGCTACTGCACAAGGGCACTTCGTCCCACTCTCGCTTCCCCCTCATCGATGCTCCAGCTCACTTTAGAGCTCAGCTGAAAGCATACATTTTCCTCCTTCCCTCTAACTCCTGGTTTCTCTCTCGCTTCCTCTGCTATTATTTTGAAACTTCAGAGCTGTGGTGTTTAACTCTGGGCAGGAGGTGGGGACGTAGCTTGTGAGGAATAAACTTGTACTGCAGCGTGACGCAGCATTACAGCTGGAGCCCCGGTGGGTGCCTTCAGTTGTTTCCTTACCTCCTTCCTTGCTGATGTGCCCACAAAACAGGTGGGACCCCAGGGCCATTTGTGAATCAACAAGGGGTTAATTTTAATGCCTCACAGAAACACGAATGCTGGGTGGAAAACCAGGGACGGTTTGCACGTTTTTATCTGAGCTCTTGGGGGTTAAATCTTGCTCTCATGCAAATCGGGAGCAGTTTTGCCCTCAAGAAGCATGATTGAAACCTGTGTTTCTGATAAACAAGGCCAGACTTGTCCCTGCTATAACCAAAGGATTGGGGTCCTTGCTACTAGCAACCCTGCCAGCCTTAGGAGGCGTGGGTGGAAGAATGTGGCTGAGGAAGGCAGCTGTCACCCCTCCTCTCAGAGGTAGCCTGTACCTGATTGGCTCTGGCTGGGGTAGGGGGCATGACATTTGTTTGTACTGTCATGGTGATCCCCCTTCACGTGGGTGGTTCCTACAGAGACCCACATGGAAGCTGCTGACCCATGGTGGGGTCCCCAAGGGAGAATTGCCATGTAGCCACCACCAGTCTTTATTGGGGTGAATCCTAGCTGCAGAGCGAGGGCATACGTAGTTCAGGAGAGAATTTAGCCTGGAATATTTATTATGGAGTTTAATAACTGTGTGGGAGGCTCTTTAGGCCTAGACCCCAGATCTCCTAGTTCCTGGCCAAAGTAGGGAACAACGGCCTTTGGGCCCTAACGTTTCAAGCACCACCGGCTGTCCCGTCCACAGAGGTCCTGACTGGCAGAGCCTACAGCATTCCCTGGTTGTCCCAAGCAGGCTGTTTAAGGTGTGGGGGAAAACACCTAAAGGTTGTCTGTGAACCTAGACAGGTTCCTGGCTTGATGGTTCAAACTGACCCTGCTGCGCTCTCCTGATTCCTTGCTAGGCTTCCGGTTTCTGACCCCAGCCCTGCTCTCATCCCTTGCATCTCTCCTGGTCCTCTGCTCTGCTCATGACGCTTCACCCTGTCTTGCTTCCATTAACTCTACTTTGGCTGACTCACTTAGCATTGGCCTGGTGTGGCTCATTGACCTTGGCTTTGACCCGATCCTATGGTGTGACACTAGTACGGACTGCTGCTCCTAGTCGTGACCGTCTAGACAGAATTCAGATCATGTCCCTTTCTAACCCAGGCCCTGGCCTCGACCCGTGGTCCGTACGCTCTTCCTCTAGGATTGCAAAGAGAGAAGTTATTATTATGGCTGTCTTACTGATGGGGACACTGAAACACGGAGAATTGAAGTGACTTGCTTAAGGTTACACTGCAGGATAGTGGCAAAGCCAGGAATGGACGCACATCTCCCAATTTGGCCAGGAGTAAGTTCATCCCTGTTCTAAACAGGGCGGCGCTCTCTTTGAAGCTTAAGTCGAAACTGCTTTTTATTAATCAGCTAATATCGATTTGTAAATGACTCTTCCTTACCATTTTGCAATTCAGGGGATCACTGAGAAAGAGCAAAGCCAATAGAAGACAGAAAGATGACTCCAAACTCTAATGGCCATAATCCCGTAGGGTGGAATAAAACTTTTGGCCGATCTCCACCATTTTGGAGGTTATCCTGGTAGATTTCCCATAGGGCCTTCCTAATGGTCCACTACACTACTCTCCTCTTTGTGAGCTCTCATATTCATACTTCTATCCATGCCTGACATGAACTCGCAAGCCTGGAGTGAGTAGCAATACAGCAACCAGACTGAACCTAATCTGGATTGATGTGCTCTCTTTATAGCCTCATTACAGAGCAAATCAATGTCGAACAATGTTAAATGCAAAGCAACTAGGCTTAAAATAACTTCAAGGGGTGGGTTTGAATGGGAAGAAGGGCTGAGAAATCTAGCCTAGATGCTGCTTCTTCCTTGTAACTTCACCATAAGGGGCCAGATACACATTAGGGATTTCCTGCTCTAGTGCAAAACCCAAGTGCAGACAGGCAAAGCCGCAGTTTAGGGAACCACTTGCTTGAAACCAGGGCAAGCTCATCTGGTACAAATTGCATCTATCCTTGTCTACAGTAAGAGTTTTTATCAACGTAGCGATGCCAGTTGCTGGCCACCAGTGGCTGAAATGGGGCTAATCCCAAGAGGAAAACTTTCATGAGGGTCAGAGCACTGTATTCACCGTGTCTTGTGGACTGTTGGCAAAACCAAGCATGCTCCAATAATTGATTTTTCTTGAACAGTTAGTTATACAAGGTATTTAAAGCAGACACCAGCAGAACCGCAGAGCAATCTGCATTCTGGCTTTGAGATCCAAGCACATCATATTACATGCGGTTTTCTTTAACTGTCACTGCCTCTGCGAGTTTGTTGATTTAGTGTATAGTAAAAATGCATTGATTTAAATGTTGTCCGATCCTTGGAGTGGAGTGTCAGTTTGCATTTGAATAAAGTATGGTCTTCTTGCTTCTGAACAGAACGAATGACCAAGAACACACAAGATAATTTTGTCTTGATTTTTGGGGAACGGTATGTGCAGTTAAATTGACAAGCATTCTTAGAATAAAGAAGCCCGGCTCCTGAAGCTAACCCAGGTATTGCCGAATATTAAAAGCTTCATTCTGAGCCAATTTACAACCGGTGTAGAAATCTTAGACCGCACTAAGCGGTTCCATTTTTATGGCCAAACTCCGCTCTCTTCACCCAGGACAAGTCTGGAGTGACTCCAGTTATTACTATTATTGTTTGTGCCTAGAGACTCTAGTCATCAAGGGTCCATTGAGCAAACACATTGAAAGAGAGAATCCCTGCCGCAAAGATCTGAACATCCCCGTTAAGACCAGATGCAACAAGATGGTGTAACCACCAAGCAGGAAGAGAGAGAAAGTGGATAATGGTAGGTACAACTAACCGCACAACTCTCCCAGTGGCATGTAGAGTACATACACTGCACAACCCCCTAGCCCAGGTGTCAATAGCAGCGAAGGAGGTGAGTCACTGCTTAGGTAAGCCTGTGGGTATATATACTTGACATGGCTCTCTCCACACCCAAGCAGTGTCCCCCAAGTCTACACTGCTGTTCTGAGCAGTGTCATGTCCTGTTTCCAGAGCCTTTCCCTGCCACAGGGAAAGATGCTGGGAGGGGAGGCGGCAGGAAACGACTCCACCCGTGGGGAGAGGCTCTGAGAGCTCCCTGCTGCCGGAGCCTTTCCCCGCTGTCTCCCCTTTTGCTGGAGACTTTCACTAATGTGCGTAGCTCTGCACCCGCAGTGTGGACACAACTTGCTTTTTACTGCGGTGTGTAGCTACACGTACCCTATATGCCGCCGCTTGTACTGTGCAGTTGTAGACTTAGCCAGAGGAAGGAGCATATGATGATGGAGACTGGCTTTGTGCAGGTTTTGAAGTAAGGTTAACATTTTCAATAGAGGGTTTGGGTGTGTTTCTTGGAGGCCAGATTGATTCTTTTTCCCAGAAGTGCTGAGCACCCAAGTTCCCATTGATTTCAACAGAAGTTGGGCTGCTCCGGACTTCTATCAAGTGCAGGGTGTCTAAACGGATTCTTAATTGGTTCAACCCTGTTTTTAGTGGGACTAGCTAAAGTGGTTCAGAAACCAATCTTACATTATCACTGGGGTGAACTTCTGCTCTCAGTGCTAGTGGTGAGTGTCTTGAATCTCTCCTTCGTGCAATCAGTCCACCTGCATGAGGAGTTAGGCCCTTGGAAGCAATTCATGAAATTGCATAAACTGAAAGAGAAATGGGAATATTTGGTTTACAACCTAAAAAGTTCAATCTTCAAGATAATGCAGTTCACTGAACCGGTCTTTCCCTGGAGCAATCTTTATTCTTTGCATGGAGATAGGGAATATTGCCAGGTCTTTGAAACCTTATTTCCCATTGTTTTGGTATTCTAAAACACCTCCGCAAAACAGAGCATTAACAAAGCCAGGTACAAGACTGTTCATAAGGGGCCAAGCCCTGTCTCTGTTTTTGGCTGTGGATGTCTATCGACCTGTCAGATATTGAGCAATTAAACAGTCTCCTGAAGCCACGGGGTGGAGATACAGAGTGGTTTGGGGAACCTTGAGTTGTTTGCACAGCACTTTTAACTCTTGGTCCGATGGGATTTCTTCATCTCGTTAGATGGCAGATAAAATGCTGCCCTTGAGGAAAGAATCAGAAACCACTTTCTTAGACAAGGACTTAAAATACTTTGATTTTTCTTTTCTTGATAAGCCTACGTGTTTTGAGTGAATTTGGCTCCAGTGGGAGATGCCAGACTGGCAGCCCTGGAGACAGAAATCCTTTACCTCACAGAACAAGTGCAGCCTGGGTAGATACAGTGCAAGCTGCCTTTACCTCACCCAGCCAACGTGCCTCAACCCTGCTTTGAGAGGCCATCTGAAGAGGTTCAGGGACCAATCCTGCTCCCGTTGCAGTTAGTGCATGTCAGTGGGGGCTGTTCGGTGTGAGCATCTCTCAGAATCAGGGCCTGTCTCTCTTAGGCCCCAGCAACCCTGCCAAAGAGGGTGCTAATTAAATGCTTCTGCTCTGTTTTTAATGTCAAAAACCTATCCAGGGACAGAACTTTTACCACTCATTTAGTTCACCAAGGTAACCAAATGGCCTGTAGATGAGAGCTGGTTGAAATTGTTTGTTCAAAACAAGGATTTTCTTTATTTAAAAAATGATTTAATCAAAATGGGCATTTCCCCAGGAAACATCCACTTACAATGTAATTCTTTGTGGTTTTGTTAAAAAATACCCTCCTCAGCCCAACTTTTTTTAAAAAAAATTCAGCTGCAGAGAACAAAGACATTTTAGCTAAAACCTCCCCAAAATTCAGGGTCGTTTTTGGTTTTGTTTTGGTTTTACAAAAACCCTGAGAACGTTTGAAGAAAAAAATTCAACAAACACGAAAGCTCATTTGTTTTCCTTGAAGCGTTTTTACAAGAACAAAGACCAACCAGTTTTACTTCAGCTGTGTCCATATTTTCTTATCTAGTCCCCTTCACAGTTGTATCTGAGCACCTACAGTAATTTCATTTATATATGTATTCTCACAACACACCTGTGAGGTATGACATGGCTGTTATCCCCATTGTACAGATGGGGAACTGAGGCACAGAGAATCGAAGGCCCAAAGGCATTTAGGTGTTGCTGGGCTTAGTACTGCAATGGCTAACAGATTTATGAGCCTAAATCTCCCTTTCAAAAGGGATGTAAGTGGTTAGGAGCCAAAACACGACTGACAGTTGAGTGCTGACACAGCAACACCTCAATGCCGTTAACAGTCTAGGTCTAACTAACTTGTCCAAGGTGTCACAGGAAATCTTTGGCAGAACAAGGAATTGAGTCTGGAGCTGCTGAGATCTAGGTTCATGTCCTAGCCACTGGATCATCCTTCCCCTCTGGTAGTAATGATGATAGTCCCAAATTGGGTTGAATTTGTACAGTAACCCGAAGGAGAAAAGACCCCATAATAGTCTGTCCTGTCCATATAGTCTGTTTTTTGTCTTAAGATGTAGCATGTGAAATCTGTCTCTGTGTCATACCCTCCCGCCAACCCACAAATTTCTTTGTTCCGTCAAAAAGGGACTTCTGGGCCTTTTGTCCTGTTCCTTTTAAAACAGTGGTCTAAAATCAACATACTTCAGTTAGTTCAGGTCAGCGTAACATTTCCCCTTTGAATTTAGCAAAGCAGGCCATTAAGGTAAATGATCATGTATGACAAATATTGCCTCTTAAAAAATTTAGCTCTCTAAAACCCTAGTTGCATGAAGACGACTTTTTTTTTTAAAGGGTCAGTATTAAGCCAATAGCAGTGTTTAATGGAACATAAGAAGTAGCATTAATATATCCTACTTTAATCCTCCACAGGCTAAACTATTTTACCAATTAAATACCCCTATTAGATTAATACTTTGGGCTAAGGCTGCCCTTTTAAAAAAATGTCCTGCAATTACAGCACTCATGCCTCTCTGAAGACCCCATTTTAGGAGACAATAGTGACAATACATCCATAATTGTAGGAGTGTATGGGGAAGCTGAAGGAGACCCAGCAATGTTACTGACATGGATTTGTCAGAATCTGGGTCATTTGGGGCCTGATCCTGGGTAGCGTTTGGGTGCACACTCGGTTGTCAGTGATGTCAAAAATAGTGATCCCCTTTCTTTCATGTCTTTTAAAAATGGAACTATTTCAAAACAGTTCAGCACAAATCCCGGCCTGTGTTTATTCGGCATAGGTGGAGTAGGACTCCGAATAACCAAAAACCACTGATTGTTCAAACTGACACTTTTTACTTTAACGTAAGGTTTAATGGAAACTTTTTAACTTTGGTATCAGTCTTCAAAAGCAGCCCTTTTCTGCAGCCCTAAAGTTGAGAGAAGTTAGAGGGGGCAGAGCTCAGCGAGTTCTCCGACCATGAGCCGGTTCTTTCTAGGTATTGAGTGCCTCCAGGGCGCTGAGCATTCTCCACTCGAGATGGGAGGCTGTCGGTATCTTACAGGCCTGTGCCTCAGGCCACAGGTCACTTTTATGCTGATCAGCTAGACTGGACTGTGTTGAGCCAAGCGACTCCCCGCTGAGTACTGCTCATATCTTTCTTTTACGAGCTTCACAGACTTATTATGGTCAATAACGAAAGCCTTTTCCCCAACCTTTGCCCTTTCTACCCAAATCACATTCTGACAAGTATATTTTGTTTTCTCCCAAGGGCCATTTGATGGAAGAAGGCTCTGTCCTGTTAAAAATAGAGGACTTCAGTATTTAGTGCCAAGAAGGATTTCCTGTTTGGGCCTTGGGGATTGGCTGAGCGTTTTCTCCCTTTCCACTCCCTGTGTTCTGTCGAGTCACATTGTGAGCCGTCATCATACAAAGTGGATCTGAAGCCGTTTCTTTCCTTTGTCATCTAAATGCTACATGGAAAAATAGTTAAGAAGCAGCCAACTTTGGTAGTGTCTGAGGTGATATTTATTTGCACCAAAAGATCAAGCAGGTCATTTAAAATTACGTTAGATTGTAAAATCTTTGGGGCTGTGACTGCAATGTTCTGCAGCTTGTGCAGCTCCTGGCACAGGGGTGACCTGATCCAGGACTTGGGCTTCTAGGTGCCACTGCAATGGCAATAATACATCACAATAATAGATATACTATAGGACATATAATTCAGTTAATTTGCGGGGGACTGTTTTTGGTCACAGCAGTTGATAGTGTATCAGTTTTTTTCCACTTGGAACTTAAGTGGGAGGAGATTAGAGGCGTAGGTAACAGCTTTTACTGAGCTTGGGAGCACACAATCAGCATGCAACATTTGCATATAGGCTAACCCTAAATCAATTCCCTGCCACTTGTAAGGACTCCAGGCAATGGTGCACCTGTTTGTGGCCCAGGATACACAATAGTTTAGTCTCCCAGTCAATACTTTGATCTGATTCTGGTTGTTGGTTTGGTGTATGGATGCTGGATGATGTTCCCTTTGATACACAGGAGGTCAGACCAGGTGGTTTGGCAGGCGGTCCTTTCTGCCATAAGCTTTCTGACATCTTGAACAACACTCCAAGCTTTCGTTGAACCTCAGAAAAGGAAAGCGGTCGAAGCATGTTGACTTGCTCCATGATTATTTTAGCCGATCATCAGAGACTATACCTCATGTATGTAAAAATCGAATATAGAATCCAAACACTTTTTTTCCCCATGGGGTGCTTTATTGGGACAATTGTAGTTTGGCACAAATAATTATAGTTTGCATAATACTCCAAAATGCTGTGAACCCAGTTTTTCTCTTGCTGAATAATACCGACATACTCCATGAATACTTTCAATGAAATCCGTGAGTAAGGGTGGTAGAATCAGGCCCTGTATTAACTTTATTGCAAACTGCTTGCATCCGACGAAGTGGGTATTAGCCCACAAAATCTTATGCTTCAATACTTTAGTTAGTCTTTAAGGTGCCACAGGACTCTTTGTTACCTCTGCTATTCCAGACTAACACAGCTACCTCTCTGATTCTTATTGCAAACTGTCGTTTTTAGACTATTTCTCAAATGCGATAGCAATCCACAACAGTATTCTCGCAGGGGTGCTCCCAATCAATTTTTTGGTGGCCTCAGACAATTTTTCCTAAAATACTTAATTAACTTTAGGAAAAACAAATAAATATGCACATACACACGTCCAAATCATTGTCATTTATTTAAGGAGGATTTTTTTGCAGGCTCAACAGTAAAAATTATGTACAGTTGTCTCTAGTCTTTACTGAACCTAAACAGAATAGAAACACAGATAAGGTGCTTTGCACATTCTTGTCTTTTTTCTTGTTGTTTCTTTTGTGGTTTTGGTTGCCTTTTCTTTTTTTAAGATACTAAGTTTGTGAAAAGTGACACTAACAACTATGACTTTTCACAGTAGACTTACTCAGCCCTGAAGAGTGTGGTGGGTACGGAGGAAACAGGGGGTTAGGGGAGAAGGAGCACTTGGGGTTCCAGTGGGGGTCTAGTGTGATGGGCAGGGGCTGGTGAGCTTGGGGCCAGAGCCCAGCACTGTGTGGCTGGGCAATGGAGCCTGCAGCCCGGTGGCTGGAGCCAGCCACCCCAAAGCTGAAGCCCAACCCCATCGCCCTGAGAAAATGGGGACCTCACTGGTTGCCTGCGCCTCTAGCTTTTGTGTCTGCAGACAGGGGCAGGACCCAACTTCTGCTGGTGGCCCCAGGAGAGGGACTGCTGATTTGGCCCCACCCTCACTGCCCTGGAGGTTGTGGCCGCAAGAAAAGCCCCTGGTGGGTTCTTGTGTCCATGCTGTCCATATTTGAGACAGGCTGTTGTAGACTAGATGGAGGCCACAACGTTTCCTCCTGTGGAGGAAATAATTCTGCAATGTCTGATTTTTTTGCATAGAAGAACAAACGATCAAACCTGACATCTTGAGCCGAACAAGTATGCAAATAGTGTTAACGAAAGGATGTGCTTGTTTTCTGGAAGAGTGTTCTCTCTCTATGCATGCTGCTTATTTGTAGCACTTCTTGGTTTTTCTGACATAGTCTAAACACACTTGGCAAAAATAAGTTGCATGACTGATCAGTTTTTGCTCCAGATAAAATCTATTGTGCCATTTGAAATGGCTCTCCATGCTGGCAGGAAATGCAGGGTTTCGCTTTGCCTTGAACTGAGAGGCAGTGTCATCCAGTGGTTAGAGCAGGGGATTGGGAGTCAAGGTTTCTGGGTTCTTTTATTTGCTGTGTGAATGAGTTGGGTCTTTATTCAGAACTGGGATGTTTTGGATATTAAGGAGTCAGTTTTATTACCAGGAAAGCAAAGAAGCCTTTATAAAATATATACTCATCCATTTTACCATCCCTTCTCCCTAGAGGATTTTGACACCCACGCTCAGAGTTAAGTTGGAGTGGGGGGGGGGGGGATTATTAATGAGTTTAGAGCAGTTGCTATGGGAACTTCTTGCTAATGAATCTCTGGGGTTTCCTTTCTGCCTTGTCAGAGCTGCTAAAGGCAGGCACTCCATGCCGGCAAGTTTCCTAGTAATAAGGTTTCCATGGTAACCAAAGTCACTAATACCCAGCCTGGCTCCTATGCCTCAGCCACATATGGACAGATAAAACTCCTCGTTATGTTAGACAGGAAGATTCCTTTTATTTAAATTGGTTTTGGAGATTAAAACAAACGACTCCCACTTCTCCCCATAGGAGTTCGGAGACTTTTACCAATCCTGCTTCTCCCACAAAGAATAAAACCAGGTCCCCATCTTTCTCTCTCTTCCTAATGTGGCAGCTGAAGACCTATTGTTGTGTTTTTGACACGGGTACCATTTATTGTCCACATCTTCACCTGTGACTTGGCTTCCCCCCCTCCTCCCCCCGCTCACCCCTCCTCATCTGTGTCGCTGTTTAGTCCTAGATTCTTGAGAAGGCGACTCTATGAGCACTATGGCTTTGTGTGAAAAGCGTAGGAAACACAGGGGAATTTCCATTGAGTTCTTTGTGTCCGGTTTCACCTCACAGAGCGTGGGAGCTGCCGGATAATTAGTCGCAAGGTAATTAATTCGCTTCCTTGCATTTTCAAAGGGCCGTGTAACTAGCTCTGTGGCTACATTTCCCATCTGTGCTTCTTGGAGCGTTGAGTGGAATCTGTCTGATGCAGGTGGAAGAGTTAAAATAGGCCTTGAATTAATGGTGGGCCAAACAGTTCTGGAGGAATAAGGGGCCAGCTCCTTATACTGGATAAATCATCATAGCGCCATTGATTTCAGCCTGACCTCCCGGGAGGACCCTGTACAGCGGTTCTTCATTTCACACATGGAGGCTGAACATGTGACTCCTAAATTTGCTCAATTACTATATTGAGCCTCCTTTTTGTATTAGGGTCTCCTTATATATGCACAGACCCCTTATTTCTTTAACCCCACTCTTGGGCAACAGATCAGGGCACTGGTTCACAAATCGACAGGATGCAGCTAAGGTCTGATCCTGTGAGGTGATATGCGCCTGTTAGAAGGTCCTGAGCACCTTCAATTCCTGTTGTCTTTGCCTGCAGTCAAGGGCGCTGTACACCTTGGAAGAGTTCAGCGTGAAAGGACGGGGTGCTTACAATTGTGGGTATTATTAGTTTGGTTTTGGAGATTGGTAAACTGAAGCTTCCATTGGTTAAGCGACCTGCCAAGGTGACACAGTGAGGTGCTGGCAGAATCATTAGCAAACCACGTATTGCCTGACCTCCGGCCGTCTGCTTCCACTGACTTCTTGTATGATTACAGGGCCACATTCACCTGTAAACTCTGGGTGCTTTATGCTGTTCCAGTGAAGAAAAGCTTGGTCCAGATAAGCAGGTATTACAGTTGCTTTGGATCGTCGGTGAATATGGTCCACATTGTTTCTCCATGGACACAGACAGTAAAATTATGATAGGGTCATGGATAAATGAAACAGGTGCTAGTTGTCTGTATCCTTGAGGTTTCTCTTGACCTCCAGAGCACCCCATATACAGTAGTGCTCTTGTGATGTAGGAAGGATTACAACTTTGTCCCCATAACTGCAGTCTTTTCTGATGCACCATATCCCTGGGCTGGTAGTTGCTGTAGCCAAGTCACAAGCGGGAAGACCCAAGTTCCTTTCCCATGGCTGAGTTGTTATTCATAAGTGTTGCTGTATCCAGATCCCGTATAAACATCTATAAATACACTTGTGGGGTGCGGGGAGCATATTGTGTTGAGCGTCTACCAACTCTTAGTGCCCGGGAAGTCTGAGCCCTCCTATAACAGATGGTTTCCGTATGAAACACAAAATCATACGTCGAGTTCTTGCTTTTTATTTTTTCCCGTGTCCCCTTCTCTGATGCCTCTCTTGGCTCCTGAAACCTTCCCGTTCCCTTATGACATCAGCTGAGAGGGAACTAAAGCAGCTGGGAGCTGTATAGAGAAGCGCTGGGAGCAGCATCATTTTCACAAGCTGGTTCTGATGTTGCTAGAGTCCTGCAACGTTTCTTTTTGTTCTGCGTTAGACTGCTCAAAACATTTCTTTCCTTCCAGAGGAGGAAAATGTTGAAGCGGGGAACAAAGATTGTAAGTGGACCAAATGGTATAGTTCTCCCCACGTCTTTAGGATTTAAAGACATCCCTGGCCCTTAGGTGATCAATGAGCTGTCAAGGAGGAACTGTCAGGAAAAGTCCCAACACTGGGCTCATTCTCCATTAATCTCAGGTCCCTTTACCCCACTCTGGCAGCGTAAAGGGAGACACAAGCCCCTGGAGAATCCCCTCTGTTCCGGCTTCTAGCACAACACTAAAACCAGCTGTGCTCCCAGTTCCTGGGCGGGGGTAGAAGGAAGGGTTATGGGTGTGGGAGGGGCTGTGGCCAGGGCCTACTGAGCTGCTGCTGCTTTCTGCTTCCCAGCACCCTGCTGTAGATATAGGAGCCAGTTGTTCAGATTTGGACCCACTACTTGCCACGAGTATCGGGGTGTGCTGATTGGAGGGTTTTGATGGAGCTCATTTCTCATCCAGTCTAAACCTCTTCATGTTTGCCTGGCTGTGTTCATAGAATAGAATATCAGGATTGGAAGGGACCTCAGGAGATCATCTAGTCCAACACCCTGCTCCAAAGCAGGACCAATCCCCCATTAAATGATCCAATAGATTTTTGCCCCATATCCCTAAATGGCCCCCTCAAGGATTGAATTTACAGCCCTGGATTTAGCAGGCCAATGTTCAAACCACTGAGCTATCCCTCCCCCCGTTGGAAACATTTGTAACTGTAAGGTATCTAAACATCTTGAGTTAGGGATTGTCTTTTTGTTCTGTGTTTGTACAGCCCCTAGCACAATGGGATCCTGCTCCATGACTGGGGCTCCTAGGGGCTACTACAATGCAATTAATAATAATAATTAATAATAGGCTACCAGGCCTCAAGCATCCCATTCTGTTAGCCGATATTGATCCTGTTGGTAAAGGATTACGCTGACTCACTGGGGTAGGTGGTTTATTTACCCCAATAGGATATCAGGGAGGTGGGTGTGTCTCTCTGAATATAGAGGATCCCATGTGTGGGCTGAGCAGTCCTGAAGGAGGATCTATGGGAGCAGTCGTGCCCAGAGAGAAGTGCTGCATTGAACTTTATTATCTTTATGGTTAATTTTTTTGCTAATGTTAAACCCCAGGAAGGGAGCAAGTCTGGCATCTGCACTGGGTGTGGAATGTGCTTCAGAGCAGATTTAGAAAGGCCACCTGCTCACACTGCCTTTGTCTCTGCTGTGCATTTCTGCAGTCTGTTTTACTGTGTTGAACTTCCTGTAACTGAGAGAGGGAATTAAATTTGATTTATTTTCTATGCTGGGGTTCTGAAGCCTTTCCATCCTTACTGTCTGATTCCTGCAGCATCATTTTCACAAGCTGGTTCCGATATTGCTAGGGTCCGGCAACGTTTCTTTTTGTTCTTGCATTAGACTGCTCAAAACATTTTTTTCCTTCCAGAGGAGGAAAATGTTGAAGCGGGGAACAAAGATTGTAAGTGGACCAAATGGTATAAAGACATCCCTGGCCCTTAGGTGATCAATTAGCCTTCACTGTTCTAAAGTACTGGGGTGTTAACTCACCGTATGGGTGTGTGGGTGGATGTGTGGGGGTGTGTACACATCACAGACATTTTACAGGTGTGTTTGTTTGAATTGGTATTGTTTTACTCTAGATAAAACAGTTTCCTTTATAACACCCCCCCCCCCCCCCCCCCGTTTTTCATATGCTTTCAGTTTACCAATAAATAAATAAAATCCATATCTTGGCTGAAATTTTTCATGCTTTGGTCCCTGGCCAAAAATATATATATGCAGTTTTTCTTAAATCTTGAATAAAAATTGTTCAGTAGAAAATGAGGCACTTTCCCTCTTGTTTTCAAAATGGATAAATAAATAAAGTGTGACCACATCCTCTCGGGAGTGTATGTTAAACCAACAATCAAACAAGCAACAGTTGCACTTGAACTTGTCCCACTTGATGCAGACATATTCCCCAAGGACGGGCATGACATTTGATAAGCTGTTTTGGGGGAAATGGTTTTAAAATAAGATTTAGAATCATTTGAATTAGCTGGAGAGTTGCTTCTGAGAGATGCTCTTAACAGTGGGCCTGGTAGGAGCAAGTGTGCCCTGGGGTGAGGTGAGGTCAGGGTAGTTCTTCAGCGGAAGCCAGAGGATGTTATCTGTTATGCAGTGACCCTTACTCTGGAAACTGCCACGTTCTGCTCCTGTCCCCCACTGATGAGTGTGTGTTACAGGTCTCCTGCCAGTGTGTTACAATCCCAGCTAGGAGGTCCATTGTTTTGGCTACGTTTCCCCTCTCTTTGGATCTCTCCACTGTCTCCCGCTTCTCTATAATATCAAACGTAGGCTAATTTCACAGCTCTCAATGGTCAGTCCCCACTCAACCGATCGTTTCTCACGTGCTATCAAAATGTCAACTTCTGCCTCCGATCAGCCTCCCGTGCCAGCTTTCATTGCCCGCTGGTTACATTTTCAGGCAAGTCTCTTAATGTTTTCTCCCAGGCTGGCCCTCACGCTTGGGAGGTGTTCCCTGGAAATACCTGAAAAGCGACCTCATTCTCCTCCTTCAGATCCACCTTTAAACCTCCCTTTTTGGTGGTGATGCCTACTTGAAATCAGTCAGGCTGCTGATGCCCTGTTCCCACTGCTTATCATGCCACCTTGTATTGTCTGTTGTCCTAGTATTGTTTTGTACAGCACCTTGCAGAGGGGTTAACCTGGCTCATGACATACTACAATAATGCAAATAGTACATAACATAATGTTTTCTATCTCAAATTTATGTAGCTAGTGTATTGTAGCAAGATTAATAATTAACTCTAGATTCGTTTTCAAGTAATACCATCTTTATACAGACTGTATCAAACACGAATCTACAAACTTTCTGGTAACTGGCAAATGAAGTGCATTTCATTAGTAGGCAATTTGCTTCTGTAGATGTTGTAGTTACCTTGTATCTTCTGTCCTATACAGGGTGCCAGCAGAGGCCAGATCTGTGAACACATGCAATGTACGTTCAGTAAGATAGGACATTTTTTGTTCGGAGGCCGAGATCTATGGTATTATTTTGTGTGTCCATCTTATGGCTGGTCCAAACTTTTCCATGTAAAAATCATTTTTGATGGAAAATTGGGGGGGTTGATTAAACACATTTTTCATGGAGGGTGTCTGCTTCCCATGGAAAAAAAATTGACTTTTTTGAGGTTTGTTTCTTTAACAAAGTTTTGGTTTTTACTGGGAAAGTTTGTGGTTTTCAGGGCAAATTTTTCCATGGCGGGCAGGGGAAAACAACCAGCTATAGTAAATATTCAGTTCTCTCAAAAATGTAAAATCAAGAGCTTTCTCAGTTGAGTGTTACTGTTTATGACCAGGAAAGCAGCATGAGCTGAAGTTTAATCATGGGAGAGGAATGGGGTCAGTCAAGAGGCTCCAATAATGAAACTGTAAGGTGACTTCTCCTCCCCTCCCCCCACACCCCATGTATGATCAATACAACATGGGGAAAATCTCAACAACACCAGCAATCTCTCATTGCCAAACAACGGAAGGATGTACAATAGATTATTAGCTTCTTAGAAGGCTGGCAGCTATAGCATAGTCATCAGCACTGATTGTAAACTGTCTACAAGCAGAGAAGCAGAATACCTAAGAACAGCTTCTGCTATTGCTGGCCTAATGTACAGTGAAATCCATCACAGTGTATATTGTTTCACTGGGCAGCGTTTACAGATGGGTTAAAGTCAAGCCACCTCTAACCATGGAGCTGATGATGATTTTCTTTTCTATAGCTGCTCTGATCAAAGCATCTTGTAGCACTTTACTGACCTTAATATATCAGACCTGATGTACTGCAGGTATTATCCCCATTTTACAGATGGGATGGACTGAGTTGCAGAGAGGTTAAGTAACTTACCCACAGTGAAACAATGGCAGTGCTAGGAATAGAACACATGAGTCCAGAATCCTGGCTCTGTGATCTAATCTTTAGACTATAGTAACGCCAGTGTAGCATAGCAATTCTCAAAGGACCCCTCATTTTCTGTGGTTTAATTTAGTCTGAAGACAGGTTTATTATTATTTCATATCTCATATAACACTCCTCATCAGCAGATCTCAAAGTGCGTTACAATCCTTAATATGTTTATCCTCACAATACCTCTGTGAAGCAGGGCAGGATCTGGCTGTTATCCCCCCCTCTTACAGCTGGGGAGCTGAGACAGAGAGAAGCTAAGTGACTCACCCAAGGTCACACAGGAAGTCTGTGGCAGTGCAGGGAATTGAAGTCTCCCAAATCCCAAACTAGTGCCCCTAAGTAAGAAAGCTATCCAGCATTAATGATGACTGTAGAAAAAAATGTGTGTGTGTGTGTGTGTGTGTGTGTATACACACGTCTGACATAGGATGACTAACGGTGCCTTTCTGAAATAATTACAGCTGTAAAATAGGTATGAATTATACCCATTTTGCAGACGAATAAATGAAAGCAAATCAAGTACTGAGGATCTCATAAAGTGAATGAGCTGTTGTAATCAATGAGTGGAATGTGGCGTTTATCTGAAAAAAGTCTGACTCTCAACTGTATGACATTTCTATGGCTCAGACTGCAATAAAAAAAAAACAAAAAATGATCTGAAGCCCAGCAGGTAACTGGCAGGATTCCCTTGACTTTGGCAGAAGTTCTTGAGCCAAAGGAAATCAATCTTTGCTCAAAGTCTTTCCAGATTCCCCAAATGAAGAGGACAGGAGTCTGCTTATGGTAGCTCTCTGACCTGTAATTGTATGGTGACAAGGTGTACAGATAATCCAAGGAAATGAGATAGAAAAATGCTTTGATTAAAAGGCACTTTCCATTTCAATGTGTGATCTATCCTAATTTGTACCCGGTTAAAACAGTCATTTAAAAATCATTTGCCCATACCATTCACTACAAAACAGGTCTATTTTTTCTCATTGTATCCCTCATAGTGGTACATGAGACAACATCATGATTCTCAGAGGTGCCTGTCACTCCCATTGTCTTCAGTGTGACTTGTAGGTGCTCAGCACATCTGAAAACCGGGTCCCCAGAACACTGAAAGTACTATAGCAGTAATGGTTGAACCTACTTTTCTTTATGGGCTTAATCCTGCAAGATGCTGAGCCACTTCCTGGGAACTGCTAAGAGCTCACAGATCCCTTTGATGTCCCTAAGAATTGAGGGGCTCAGCACCTCACAGGATCAGGCCCTGTCTGTATAGACAAGGTATGCTTTGATCAGCTGCAGCGGGAAAGCCCTTAACTTTCCTTGACTTCAGCCCTGCATGAAAGAAGCCTCATTCTCTACGGGGTTAGAGAGACCAGGCCCTTTGATAATTTGGCAAGCAGTGCCAAATGGGAGAGAGACTGTGAAGGGTGCTGGCTTGTTGAGCTAAGAACAGGAAACTTGCGTCTATTCAAAGGGGACTGTGCTGGAACTGGCGTGGCTGCTGTTTTCCTCCCATCAAGTCACTTTGTTGTTCTCCCCTTCCCAATTTACATGAGGCTGTTTATCCTCGAAGATCTCGCTTGGCTCATGTCAATTCTTTGAAGTACCAAAAATCTAATCCAATCTCATTGTTAAACAGATGTCAGGTTATTACGGGAGTCATCTCATCTGCTCTAATGTTCCTAATGAATACAATGCATTGGAAGAGATAAGAATCAGATTGGTAGCTCTCAAAACTGTCCCCAAACAAAACCTTCTGGCTTGCAATGAGAGTAGCATATGCGATTGCTCTCTTTGCTGCACCAGACTTTCCCCTCAACGCTTCCACACGCTCTTGGATATAGGCAATGACAGCTGTATATTCTTAATGAATGGGCCGAGCCACTGTTGGTTGGCTCTCCATCTGTCTTCCCAACCACTCTTGTTAAATGTTGTCCTTTAAGGTGATTTTTGTTGTTGTTCCTCGGAGCTACCCCACGCCACACAGCCTCTTCGAAAACTTCTCCTTTTCCCCCCTTCTGTCACTTGTGTGATAAATATTTCATCAAACACTGGTTTTCTGCTCTCTTGGGGCACTTTTCGGTGCAGTATGTACAGTGGATCTAAATTTATTATTTCGATTTGGAACCAAGAGGGGAGTGAATGATCTTTCTCAAAGTGCCTTGAGCTTGGAGGTGGCTCCATCAGTATATTCAGTAGCTTTCCCAGACCGGTAGAGAGGTGGCAAGCAAGTCCTAGAATCGTTTCAGTGGGTAAAAAGCAATTCGGCGTCATGGTGCAGTGTTTGGATCTGCAACATTCCTCCTCAGTAGATGCCTTGCTTTTCCAAGGGGCTGATTTTGAAATCTACGCCTTTGCTAGCGAGCTTGGAATGTTTTGATTCTTAATTTAGAATGTTTATCTCAAGGAGTTCCAAAGTCCCAAGTATGAAAGATACAAAGACCTCCCCCCCCCACTTCCCAGCAGCCTGTTCTTTCTGCAGCAGTAATGTTATTGCTGGGGAACCTATCTGCGCTGAATTATTTTACACCATTCATGATCGGCTAATGTTGTTCTTCCCATACCATACACCGATTTGATAAATGCCTATTTCTTTTTTTTGCTGAGGAGCCTTCCATGGTATCACTCCTGCAGCAAACGAGCTCCTTTAAAGATGTCCAAGCCAAAATGATGTTCCACTGATGGAAATCTAGAGCAAAGTTGAACCTAGGGTGACCAGAGGTCCTATTTTATAGGGACAGTTCCCATTTTGGGTCTTTTTCTTATATAGGTTCCTATCATGCTCCACCCCGTCCTAATCTTTCACACTGGCTGTCTGGTCACCCTAGTTGAAACCAATAGGCCAGATTCCCCCTCATGGGTCCAGGGATTGCAAAATACTCCCTGCAGCTTCATTCATTTCTGAGGGAGGGCAGCTTTAAAATCCGATTAGGATCCATAAAAGCCTGATCAATGGAGCGTCCCTGAGAGATGTGCCTCTCCTGACTCCCCCATTCCTGGGCCAGAACATTTATTTCAGGGGCCGCACCATCTCCAGGGAACTGCAATCTGAATTTCACTGGTTTAGACTGATTTGAGGAGTCCATCTGGCCCAAAGGAATGACTCCAGATTACACCAGCATAGCTGAGAGCCAGATTTCTTCTCTGTCTCTCTAAAAGATTCCTAGAGAAAAGCACCCAAAACTGCAGTTTGTGAATAATCTTCTTCATTTCTCAACCATTTCCATCAGGTATCTCACCATCCCAGCTAGCAATACACCTGGGAATTGTTTGTGAGGGAGACAAGCCTGCATTGGCAGGGTATAGACTGTACAGAGCCTTTTCCATCTCCAGTGCCTGTGGGGTAGTTTTAACTCCTTTGTTCCCCTGCCTCCACTGAAACCTGCTGTGAGACTCCCCATCTTAGAAGTCCAGAAAGAAGTAGGAAAACAGGACTTGAGTTTGATTTCAGATTCCAGATGGGATTATTCAGAATGGCCTGATCCTGCTTTCCTGGCACAAACTGCTTTCATTGGTTTTGGGCGTCGTCGACATCCATGGCCACTCTGGGTGCATGAGAATTGCAGCATGGATTTATCAAGTACAAAATGCCTTTCCCCAACGTTTCTGCTCTGAGTCCGCGTCGGCCTCCCTGAGACATATTGATTAACACCTGATTTAATGGAGTGACCTGTTATTCTGCAGGGCTACTGGAGGTCACAGATTAGACCGTAGGCGTGAAACCCTGAGCCCACTGAAATCAATAGGAATTTTGCCATTGACTTCAGTGGCACCAGGATTTCTACACCAGTGGGCTTGATCTCTTCTCACTTGCACTGTGGTAAATCAAGAGTAACGCCACGGATGTCGAGAGAATAGAGAGGACAACGAGGCCAAGATTTCTTTATGGTGGGGAGGGTTTAGTAGGCACCAATTTAGGTTTTTTTTATTCCTGACTCCTTCTCTTATCACTTAAATAAAAACCCAAATTCTGCTCAATTAAAATAGAATTCATATATTTCAGTTAGATCAAAGCCAGACTATCCTATTTAATAATCGCCTAGAGAAGTTTGTGTGAAGCCGTCATGCGCAGTAGAGACAGGCCCGGACGAACGGCATGCTGGGGGTTGTAGTTCGGAGGCACAAAATGGCCGCCGCACATGCCCTCCTGAGGGCTCCTCACTCACACAGAGCTAGAGCACCAAGGAGCAGTTATACATATAAAGTTAGACATCGTTGGAGGGAGCTGAGCGGGGGGAGGGGGGGTCGTGGGAGGGGGGAGGGAGCTGAGCGGGGGGGGGTCGTGGGAGGGGGGAGGGAGCTGAGCGAGGGGGGGGGTCACGGGAGGGAGCTGAGCGAGGGGGGGTCGCGGGAGGGGGGAGGGAGCTGAGCGAGGGGGGGTCGCGGGAGGGGGGAGGGAGCTGAGCGAGGGGGGGTCGCGGGAGGGGGGAGGGAGCTGAGCGAGGGGGGGGTCGCGGGAGGGGGGAGGGAGCTGAGCGAGGGGGGGGTCGCGGGAGGGGGGAGGGAGCTGAGCGAGGGGGGGGGTCGCGGGAGGGGGGAGGGAGCTGAGCGAGGGGGGGGGTCGCGGGAGGGGGGAGGGAGCTGAGCGAGGGGGGGGGTCGCGGGAGGGGGGAGGGAGCTGAGCGAGGGGGGGGGTCGCGGGAGGGGGGAGGGAGCTGAGCGAGGGGGGGGGTCGCGGGAGGGGGGAGGGAGCTGAGCGAGGGGGGGGGTCGCGGGAGGGGGGAGGGAGCTGAGCGAGGGGGGGGTCGTGGGAGGGGGGAGGGAGCTGAGCGAGGGGGAGGGGGGAGGGAGCTGAGTGGGGGGGCGTTGGAGTGGGTGGGAGGGGGGAGAGAGCTTAGCGAGTTGGGGGGCCGCGAGCCGTTTCCATTGGCCCGTGTCCACAGGCTTTTACACTAGTTATTAAATACTTCAATGGAAAGAAATAGTAATTTCTGCAGCAAGATGTTAAATGGCCATCTTATGATAAATGTCACCTGTTATGACTTTAATTAGAAAATATGTACTTTATGTAGTCTAATAATCTTTGACCAGTCTTTAGTATAATACCGGACCATGATTCCTGTTGCTATGCCAACCCATTTTTTTAAACCTCTCGATGTCATTTTTGATCACATCATTTTGAAAGGAGATTTTATTTTTTAGGAATCCAGGCTACTCTGAGCGGAGTGCAGGCTTTCAAGCTAATAGAGTTTGCACAGTTCTTGAAAAGCCCCTCTGCATTTCCATCTGCCCTCTGAAGAAAGTCACAGCATGGTGAACGGAGAACATCAGAGATAATGAAGACAAATGCTGTAAAATCACAGCAGAAACAAACAAGCTTCCAGTCTCGGTTTCTTCCCACGAATGCACCTTTCCTGCAAATTTCAGTCCTGAAACCCTGAAAGACCTTGAACTGTCTGCTCAGGTTAGTTTTGTGACATGATTATATAACAATACTGCAAAGACAGTCAACATAGAGATTTCAGTGTGTGCCTTTGTTATTAAGGCTAGCTCTTTAGGCACAAAAGAACCCCTTGAATTGCAGAACCAGGAAATGATAGACAATACTAACGCAGAATTAGAATAGTGCATCCTTGCGTCAAGTCAGGCTTTGGGAGAATCTCTCTCTTCCACATAATAGTCTGAATTTCAGGTAGCGATTTATTTTTAATTAGAATTTTCAGTGCAAAACACACAAAGCATGGATTCCCTAATGAAGTCTTATTAAGCCAAAACAGTTGTCTTACAGCAATTAGAGTTTGCCCATAATGATAGCTCAAACCCATATGGAATGCTATATGTGGTATTTCTCTGTGTAAAGGTCATGTGAAGTAGAGTAACTATGGGGTGGTTAATAAAAGATGACTTTATAGAATATAGATTAATTTTAAATCCCTAGTACAGCTATTATAACCCGTAGGTCCAAATCCAGACGTCTTCACTTAGTTCTTACTCAAACAAAACTTGTATTATATGTTTCATTCAACAATCTTGAATTTAAAGAGTACCCCTTCGGATCGCTGCGTGTGCCACAAAAGATAGATTTGCCCATCAGTGAAATGCAGCCACCTCTAGGGTGAAGCACAGCATCCGTTTAACCGCACACAGTCCCACACGTTAATTTCAGGCAAGAAGTGAAGACTATTGCATTCAAATGAGCCCCCCCTGGGGAAGCCAGTAGCTGGGGTTACTTATGGCGGAATTTGGGACGAACACTGGGGAGGACACCCCTACTCTTTTGGAAAAAGGGGCGTGAGATCTTCACAGGACATCTCTTTGCACTCATCTGAAAGATTGGTACCTAACGTTTTGCCGGGGTATTAGTTCTGCACTGACTTTGGGCCAGATCCTTCTTCAGTTGAAGCCAGCGGTCAAACTCCTATTGATTTCAGTGGAACAGGATTAGACCCTTCAAAGGGCTCTCTTAAATCACCAACCCTACATTCTTTAATATCTACATTTCCCCTCTGAAGTCTGCCATTCCAGCACGGTCCCCGCCTTGAGACAGTCTCGACCTCAGAAGAATTCCTCCCTTGCTGCAGGCAGTAGAAAACACGATATTAATATGCATGTGGCACAGAGTCAAAGCTAAGGATTTCTTATTTTAATGTGAAGTGCTCTCATGCACCCATTGCAGATGGAAATGTTCTAACTTAATTATAAATATATATAAATGCAACAACGTCATGCACGGAGATTCCATTTTAGGTCTGCTCTTGTGATTCTTTTTTTTTAATGTCACCTTGATGGAATTATTGCTTTGGATTTCATAGCTGCTTGTCAGTTGTTCTGTCTAGACAGCCAGAGAGAAAAGGGAATAAGCTATAGAGTACATAAAAGAATTATGGCTGTGCTGGCGTGATTTGTAAAGAAATAATTCCATCGATTGCTTTTGGTGATGCACCCGTGCTTTGCAGTGTCCTCTGAATCCCTGGACGGAGTCAGCTCAGTGTTGGATTTGGGTTGCTTTTAAATAATGTTTTGGAATAAGTGGCTGAATCTGAACTTGTTTCTTCTGTAGCACCTTCAACCACCTCCCAAATTCAGAGATTGGACTGGAATATTATTCAGGCATGGAATTTTTAAAAAGCACCTAAATCCATTGAAAGGTGATAGGAGTTAGGCACCTAACTCACTTAAGCACTTTTTCTTCTCTCACCCAAGCTCTCTTGTACACCTGTGTTACAATCTCGCTCTGTCTTTCTGCCAAAATTCTGTTGGCACCAGCCATCTCAGTACAGAACGGTGCTAACTGACCAGCGTGCCTTTCACCTTTCCAGTTAGAAGTTCATTCTTTGTAAACCATTAGCATAGATGCATCATCTTCGACAATAACACAGAGTTGTTGTGTTACAGGAAGCCTGTCACCTCAAAGACCCTTTTTTCCATCTGAATCCTTTGTATTCACTATTGTTACAAGTAACTCCTGAGATGACAATAGTTGAAGGGGATTGGGGGAGGGGGGAATACCTGTTTGTTCACTCTCTGCATTTATTATTATTATTATTTTAGACATTTGGCAACTCTCTGTGTGTGTGGTCAGTTTCAGTGTTTTTCTTTGTCAATTACACATCCTGTTTCATGTGATAATTACAATGATGATGTTGCGGTGTGACCTTGGGCAAGTTGCTTAAACTCGCGCATCCTTCTCTCTAAAATGACTTGGGGGGTTCCCACCCATGTGCCCCATATGGACTGAAGGAAGGTGTGGCAGTAGCTGTACATATAGCATCTAACACAACTGGGCTTGGATCTCAGCAGATGTTGTTGTAAGACAAATAATATCGACACTAGTTGGAACCAGAAATACTCACTGTGTCACAGAGAAAGATACCGGACGTATTCAAATGGCACGAGCACAAGATGGATTTCCTCTCTCACCTTGACAAAGAGCACCACCCCTAGCTGGAAAGATCAGCGCATTGAAACCCAAGATAGACTCATTGCATCATCTGAACAGCCAGCTGGATTGATCGGTGATTTTTTGCACTACTGGGCAACTTCTGACAACCGATTAACCCGTTTGTGGTATCAAGTCCATAGAATTTCTGCTTTTTGGATGTAACAAAGAGTCCTGTGGCACCTTAAAGACTAACTATAAAGTTTTGAAGCATAAGCTTTCGTGGGCTAATACCCACTTCGCCGACGAAGTGGGTATTAGCCCATGAAAGCTTATGCTTCAAAACTTTATAGTTAGTCTTTAAGGTGCCACAGGACTCTTTCTTACCTCTGCTATTCCAGACTAACACGGCTACCTCTCTGATTCTTGCTTTTTGGATGAAACCTATTAGAAACCCTACTGATGTAAATACTTTAAGGATAATTTTTTTAAAATCAAATTTGCTCCAAGAACATCCAAAATGATCCATATACTGACTGAAGCTTTGAAAAGTATTTCCGGGGGTAAGGTGGAATGGGGGGAAGGGGCTGTTGGCAAAGCTCCCAAAAGCAAAGAGCTCACCTGTTCTCTTTGGTAGCTTGTCCCTAAAAATGTAGGGCTTCACAGCAGGGCTAGATTTTGAGACAATGCCAATAAACAGCCCAAGTCCCATGCTAATCAGAAGCAGAACCTGGGTTCCCCAAGGTCTAATCTCCAAAAACTAGGTTGTGATAGACTCACTCATACTGATTTGCATTTTACGTCATATGAAATCCCAGTGAATCAATAGCACTATGCATGCATTATTACCAATCTGCCCCCAAACCACTTAGAAGTTTCAATTCACATTCCTAGATTGAACATTATACTATAGGTTTGCATGAGGGGAGATTGTATTTCATTTGTGGGTCGACAAAATGGCCAGGGTCAATTTCAGTAAAAATAGTCCAGCTCTCAATGAAATAACCTCTGGTCAAAACGTTTTAAATGAGTCCGAGCCCAGATCATTTCTCCCCAGATGTGGAAAATGAGAAGAAAAAAGGTCTTTGCCTGTTTTTGTCAGAATATTGAAATTCTTCAGGCTTGTATGCATTTAATTTCAAAATTAATAGCACTGATTTGGTGAGATTAAAGATGTGTTTATTCCTTGATGAGGCAAACATGTTAATGGATTTCATAAATTGATTTTTGTATTATACTTTCTCTAATCAAACAAAAAGGTCTGGAAAATACTGTAAGAAATTTCTGCCCAGCCAGGGTTTGCTTTAGTGGCATACACTCATGTGTGTTAGGCCCTACATGTGTTATTAAATATGAGAGAGACATCATTAAACTGCTGTTAATAAAAATGTGGTCATGAAGTTGTAACTTCAATGAAACCTCCTTCCCCACTAAAATCAAGGTTTGAGGGGTTTTTTTGTTGGTAAACAGCATTTTTTTCAGCCAAAACATTGCAGCATTGTGCTGGGACATGAGATCCAGAAAGTGAAGGTGGTTCATGTAAAGGAAGTAGGATTGTTGTTTTAGAGAGAGGATCTAGTGTATGGGCTGAGCACTCCCCTTGGAGGAGCCCTGGGAACACCAAAGCCTCGAGCATTGAAACATGCTGGATTTTGTGTGTATCCTTTCATAGAAATACCAACCAGAAGTGGTGAAAGGGGAACTCAGATATGCTTTCTCTGGGGGAGTGGCCTAGAGGGCAAGGGTCATGTGATCTCTGGATCTGGAGGGGGAACATAGTGTTAGTCTTACTGAGGTCAGCTCTTCTCTTCCTGTCCTCATTACAAGTAGCCTTATAATCCAGGAATGAACAAACCCACCTGTGGTCGGGATGGTTTAGTAGGGTCCAGAAAGTGAGGCAAAGTCCAGCAGAGGCAGAGAAATTCTTCCTCTCTGCTCCTCTTCAAGCACTCTGCCCACCTACAGTTCATGAGATTTCTTTGCTTACTGGGAGAAGTGGAAGCTTCTAATGGCACCTGATTATCTTAGACCAGGTTTCTGGCCTTCAAGTGACATGTTTTAGTAAGAGATCTTGGGGGAGCAGGGGGACCCAATGGCGATACATTTTATTCAACAGAGAACTGGCCGCCTATGGCTACCTAGCATTGAGATGCCTACAGTTAACCAGCAGTGCCGCCCTCCAAATAGGCTGCAGAACCCAACTCCAGATGGTTCTTCCAAGCTCTCCAGCCTCTTTGGAATCATGTTGCCTGCAATCAATTTACCTCCGATTTGTTTACTGTTACCCGCTGTTTGGGGTAGCACTGGCATGCTGAGTGTTCGAATGCTCTCCGGCACCGTGCTATACACTCTGTCGTAGACCATTAGTCTGGGCTGCTTCTTTTTTAATCCTTCCAGCAGCATAATTCCCATTTCAGTTGACTCAGCTGCCTCCGCGCAGAGCGGCAGGGGGCTCCTGTTTGTAGATGTCGTCTAGTATTAAACATGCCCCTGCCTCAGACTTTATTCATCTGTTGATTCCTGTGGTGTAATCGCTGGACTGAAGATCTAGCAGTTGACATGTACGCTGATCTGACTCTGTTTCACTGTTTCCTCAGCTCCACCAGGGCATTAAAAAGTTTGAGCGGTGTGTGGCTAGATCCCTGCATACCTTGTACTGTGCACTGCTTCTCCTCCCCTCCCTTGTGTTTCCTTAGCTCTCCCTTCCCTCATTCCCCGTCTCTGGGAAATAAGAAAAGGACAAACGGGGAGGAGGGAATCGAAAGCGCTTCTGCCGCAGTCGTTAGCCAAATCTGAGAAACGGTAAGTAACAGAAAACAAGCAGCTGGCTGCTTCCCTGCATGGGAGGTTTCCATCCACTCCAAGAAAACCATCTGGTCTGACAGTTCACCTTTAGCTATTCATCATGCATACCGGCAGTAAGGAGAATCATCATCAAAGACGACTAGACGCTGACTGACCTCCTCCTGCAGACAGGAGCTTGGCATGGACGGAAAGGATCGAAGTCCTATTTGCACTCAGGCCAATTTGAGCCCCTTTTACGGATAAGGCACCTTGAAGTCTTTTGGATCCCAGTCTGGTTGAGAGTATTGATGTCAAATCAGGTACCCAGGCCTATCGCAAAAGGCCATTGATTGGCACGATGTGACTGGACAGTCTCTCCCATGAGAGTTGGCCAGGCTAGGGAAGCTAGATCTTTGAGCTCTCCTCAGGTGGTTGGCCAGGCTAGTGAAGCCAAATCCCCCCAGCTCACCTCATATGGGTGTGATGGGGAGATGGGAAGGAAGAGGGTTTGGGGGCAGGGGGGCTCATTCCCTGCAACTCAGGGATCTCAGGAACCCCACAAGTTCTGGGGCCCTGTTTCCCTCTTCATTCCACACGAGCAGAGAAAGGGTTAAATCCTAAACCAGGACACACAAAACAATTCAATTGTTCATACAAGGCTTTGTCATCATGTTTCCCCCCCCCCCCCACCTCTTTCTTTTACAAAACCTCGACTTGGGGCCAAAGCTATTTTGACACTGTCCATTCAGTCTTAACCCGTGGAGCAGGTTTAGGGGGCAAATAGGGAGAAAAAGAAGTTAGTTTGGGAAAGAAAGAGGGTTAAACTTTTGCTTCTTTGTCCTTGGGAAATTCTCTACGCAGCCTTGGTGCACATCAGAGAGACTGATCATGCGTAGGTCCTAAATAGCCACAGATTTGATGCATGTAATCTATGGGATTACCTCTGTTTTCTGTTGCCTGTGTCTTTTGAGTCTAAACTGAAGCATAAATCTTGTACCATAAATAAATCGTCCCTTGAAAAGCTGCTTACATATTTCCCTGATACACTCCCAACGTTCTCCAAGGGGTTTCAGAAAAATACTGGCTTTTCAAACCTCAGTGGGGCTGCTTTGCCTTAAAGGTTCGGTGAGACTGAATAAATAAGCGACCGGCTACAGTGGCTGCAGGAGCCAGGTTCGCTAGAGCTCCCAAAAATGAAATGCCATTTGAACACTCCCCGTTCTAATGGCAGAATTCTGGGTCTGCTCCTGAATGCCCCTGTAAGAAACACTGAGTAACTGCAGTAGCCTAATACCTCCGCAGATACAAGTCAGAGCCTAGCAGTCCACTGGGGACAAACCCAGGATTCTGAGCTTTGAAACAAAACATTCACGTTGTCACTGATGTGAGGGAGGACACAGTAGGAATGGAGGATTCCTAATGGAAGAGATGAAGAGGTGAATGTGAAAATATTCTCTTCCATGATGTCAAGATACGTTGTTGTTTTTTTATTCCCTAACTCAGAAGCTGATTGTCTGACTGACCCCAATTCAGACTCTGCCGTAAAACCAGTTGTTAATCTCCTGCATTTCCTTTAGGGAACAAATAAAATGAAGACCAAGGGCCACCTCTGCAACTGCAAGTTAAGTTGATGGAGCTGCCTGGATTTACACTGGCTATGGCTCAGACTGTAATGTCCAGAAGCACTGATCGTCCTATTGTTAATCTGGAGAGACATTTAGTAGTTTTATTGTGAATTACTTATTTAATCAGCAGCTGGCTAGCGCGCTCTCTGTCTCTTCGTCTTTTGCACTCGCCTCTTGAAGAGACACCTTCTGAATCTAGAGGGGAAAAAAATCTTTTGTATTTCATTTTTTGACGGAGAGTTGTTATCCAATTAAATTGTACAAAACAGGCTAGCGAAAGAGACAGGAAGCCTTCAGCATGCTCAGAAGTAACGAAGAAGGTGGTAATGTTTTATAGCCTGCTTCAAATTAGATTAGCAATTCCCGCTGCTTTTTTTTTGCACTGGCAATTGCCCTTATATCTTAATCGATAGGATTGATTGGCTTGTAACGGTGTTTGCAGTCACGTAGAGCATGATCCTTTGGGCCAGAAAGACAGTGGCAGCAAACACTGTTTTTTCCATCACTAATTTTTCCACGTGTGTGGGTGTGAGGGAGGGGGAGATATAGAACAGTGCTGCTCATAACGGGATTGCAGAGCTCAGTGCTTGGAAGGCAAGGTGGCAGCTGTGACCTGAACTTGTTTGGGTGGATATGCTGGAAGAAGTTTCCCGAGGGGACAGGCTGACCATATCTGACTACAAAAGGGGCTGAGGAAGGTGGAGACAGGCCGAGGGTGACTGTCTGGAAACATAATCATGATTTGATTAAATGTTTGGATGCATATCAAGAGAGCACACCAACGGCTCTCCAGCTAGTCAGGTAACTCAATTGCTTGCTTCTCTGGCACCACTGTTATTGCTATCTCGTAGGAAAGCTTTGGAAGCGGATGGTGCAAAGAGATATTCTGCATAGCCTTTTGGGCTTGGTGAAATCGTGCCAGTGCATTGGAGAAGTTAGAGATGGGAAGAGAGCTGTTCCCAACGGCGCACGTACATTGCAAATCCCAGCCGTGGCACAAATGCTTACTTCGGCATACTTTCTAATGTTGCTGTCCAGACTAGTATCGGTGAGTTACGGCCAGTTCCTTTGGGCGGCTGTTCTACAGCCTAATACATCTCTGAGTCAGGACTCTCTTGCAGTATTCATCCTAATTGCTTTTGTTTGATTCCATCCCTTTGCTCCCATGGAACTCACTGCCACAGGATGGTCATTGAGGCTAAATTTAGTAAGACTCAGAGAGATTTGGACTCTTTTATGGCTAACAAGAATATCAGAGTAATAGTGGTTTGTGCAAAAGAAGAGTTTTGGAAGGGATTTTAAACGGCCTGCTTTTTGTTTTAAACCAATCTCTAATTATTTAGGGATTAGGATGAGAATTAAGGGAAGGGCAGATTATCACATTTCTACCTATTTTGGGGTTCTGACACCTCCCTTTTAGGCATCTGGTGCTGGCCACTGTTTGCCACAGGGTAATGGACTACATATATAGACATGGTCTGATCCAGACTAGTGGTTCCTATGCTCTTAGTGGTACCTCCTGAATCACACTTAAGTAACCCCTCTCCTTTGGTGGTCATAACCTTCAGATGTTTGTGGACAGTTCCCACAGCCTTAGCTGTCATTTTTAGCCAAACTATTTATTTTCTATAAAGCGCCATGTGGGAATGGTGCTTTATAGACCAGTGAATAAGGAAAAGGTCTCACACTTGAGGGACTTAGTCTTTCAGCTTGTAACACCGTGGGACTCACCACCACGGCCGTCCTGGGAATTAGCATTTATATAGGCCAGTCTGGCCCTGATTGGCTGCTCCACCAAGCCTTCTCCCTATTGGTTGGCTTAATAAGCCCTCTTCCAATTGGCCGGGTTCTATGCAGCCTCCCCAAGGCTACTTTAACCCTTCTTCTCCTTGTGTGGGGCAGCTGCCCCACCACACAGCTCAATCCCGCAAACCCTTGACTCACATGATTAGTTCCATTGATGTCAGTGGGAGGTACTTGAATAAGGACCACGTGGTGTAAGTTACTTGGGGCAGGGACTGTGTTTTCATTATACATGTACAGTACCTAGCACAATGGGGCCCCAGTCCCTAATAGCATCTAGCCAGTACTACAACTCAGATATTAAATAATAGAATCAAGTGGGCGTGATCAGCTACCTAATTAGAGTCCACGCCGGATGACATCCAGAACGTGATGGAAGGGGATATGATAAGAGGAAGCACTGAGACTTTTAAAATTTGAGAAAATATCCAGATTTGAGTCTGGGGTGAAACAGGTCGTGGCTGGGACTTTATCACTGACCAGAGACAATCCCTCTGTTTAACTCTTGGCAGTGGAATTAATGGGTTGGGGAGCAGTGAGAGGCAGAAAGATTTTAACACTGACATTTATAGTTGCATTGAATTGTATTGGCATTTTACAAGTTAATTTTATCGGTTTTAGCTGCAAATGAAATCCCAGCGTCTGTCACTTCTCCCCAGTGCCTTTGCCGTATTGCGTTTAGCTGAATGCTTCCCATGGAGAGATGCTTTTTGAACTACGTCTTGACTGTTGACAAGAAACCTTCCAGAGATCTGAATATCCGGTAACGTGCCCTTCTGCACCTTACCATGTGCTTGTTTCTTCAATGGGACTCTAAGGAGATTTTCTAATTAAATTACGATTAAAGAAGCGAGGACCTACTGCACTTCCTATCTGTCTATAGCAACCACTTGTTCCCATGGTTTGTTCTGTAACTGAGATATAGATGAATCTCTCTATTGCAGAATTAAAGTCCTTAAATAAGAGATTGTTTGTTTGTTAGCTACATACCTACTCAGGGTTGTATTGTGGCATCTAATTGCGAGGTCCAGGGGACCAGAGGCTTATAGTTCTGAAAGCAACTTCTAAGGCTATGTATGGCCAAGGACAACAGCTGGCCAAACATACCTTTCCCTGCCTCTTTGGTCCCTACTTCCTCTTTCCCTCTCTCCTGAGTCCTGTATGTTCCTGAAGTGGAACCACAGAGAGGAAGACAATGAGGCATAGAGTGTCTGCTCTGGTGCAGGGGTGTCTCAACCTTTTTATACATTTTGCTGCAGCAGAGTTTTACCAATTGAACCAGAGTTTCTGAAGAAGTTTACCGGAACTCAGCGGCATTTGGCAGAATGTGGAGTGCTGGAGGGCAGGGCTGGTCTAAACGTTCCCAATTTTAATTTTTCTCAATGACAATTTTTCAATTTTTTTTTAATTCCCTCAAAAAAAAAAAAAAGAATTTTTGGCAGCATTTCCACAAATCTCCCTGATTTTTTTTCAACCAGCTCCATTTGTGAGGGGCATCCCTGTAACATGCTGTAACAGTCTCTGTATCTCAGCTTTAACTGAGTAAAAAATGACCCAACCCTCAGCATGAAACTGAAACCGCGTCTCGGCTCTTTTGGGGCAAAGTGGTTCCATCCATTCCCCAGGGGCCCCAACACCTCCCATTTTTACTTCTGGACCTGTTTTCTCGTGTGGTTCTGGTCAGCACTGGGATTGGAAGGGTTTGTCATCAGAAAAAAAATTGGCCTCTGGAAATTTCAAGAGAGCCTGCTCTTGTGAGATTTCCAGCCAAGCTTGCAGACTTGGGAAGTCTGGATAGGCAGCCAGACTGTCGGGTGTTTTATTTTAACTCTGAAGTGTTTAACAGTTATTCAACTCATAAGTGTTTGTGTCTGGGGATTGGTGATCTTCATGGCCATCTTCCCCAGCAAGGATTGTGGGAAGAAGCTGTTGAATGCTAAGCAGCGTAAAACCCTGACATTCCCAGGGTGTCTCTATCCAAAGGAGTAGCAAGTGGCCCCGCTCGGTGCTGCGTGGTCTCAGGGAGGGCTCGCAAACTTAGGAGCCAAAAGATACTGAATTTGATCCCAGCTCTGCCACTGATTCTTTGTGTAGCCTCAGCCATGTTGCTCAATCTGTGTCTCAGTGACACCATCTGTTTAAAAAACAGGTATAATGTGGATTACATGGGGCTTGATTTAACTGACCTTTCCATGTTACCTTTTGTGAATATAAGTACTAAGTGTTTCCAGAGTTCTCCAACTATGCTATTGTGGTGCACATCAAACATGCTGTACTATTTGTGCTGAGAAGGGACATAAATCTACTTACTTCATTCCAGTCTCTGATTCATTATTTATACCTCACCGTTTACTTTGTAAAATATCTTACTTTAGTCACTACATTGCCAACTGCCAGAAACAAACAGACCTTTTGATCTACAATTTCAGTTTTGTCTGTTAACTTGATCTTTTGGAGGAGATGGGGGAGTTGGGGGGGGGGGAAGAAATATTAAATTAACCAGCTCATCCTTACTTCATTTTCCACTGCTGTCAGTTGTTCCACTTTTTGTGTGGATAGCATCTACATAGAGAGAGAAAGCGAGATCAAAGTGAGAGGAAAATAAATATATGCTTACATACATAGTGCTGCGGTGTAATTGACATTTGTTGGTTCTTCTCCTTTGAGAGACATAAATTGAAGCCTGTCTATTCTGCATGATGATTATCTATTGTTTAGCTATTTTCTGTATAAGGAAAATAAGGCAGACTTCAAAAATACAGTTAAAACTTCTTCACGGCCCATTAAGTTGCTTAGCAGAGCATGTACAATTCCTAGGTCTGACATCTCCATTGTGAAGGGCATAGGAGAGTCTTTCTGGAATGACATTGGCATGTTCATCCATCCACTAAATGGCAAAGTTTCTCATGGCTCTTGGCCCAAAGAGAAGCTAACCGCATATAAAGATTAAGGTGTCTCATCAGGGTGTCTCCACTGGACTTTTCCCTTTGTAGCGCCATGACTGATGATAATGGAAGCAGTAGTGCAGCCAGCCCAGGAGTGTTCTAACGTCTAACCATTTTGTTGCCCACCCCGGTTTCATGACACCTGACATTATATAATTATGTATGATAATTATAGATGGTAAGATACTGCCGGGCTAACCACATCTCTTTCTAAAGAGCTTAAGTTGATCGTTGCAGTGGTCAGGAGGGAAAGTTTTCACCCATTTACCAGTATTGGGTTGGGACATTGTGGGTGGTTTGATGGACCAATAATCTAATCTGGTGAATCCATGTTTCCTACAACCAGCAGTCAGATAAACACTTAGAAGAATATAAGGGGTGTGTGTTACGAATGTAGGACTGGAGGGATTTCCTGGGATGTCTCATCCAGTCCCCTCCTATTGCAGGCAACTCCAGCATACAGTCCTGTTCAATCACTTGTCAAGTTCCATTCTAAAGTTAGGTTGTTTTCTCCCTGTTCTCCTATGGGGGGTGTTATTCCGGGACCTCACTTCCCTGGTGATCAGCAACTTTCTCATTTCCAGCCTAAATTTGCTGTTAGTTTGGAGCCCAATGCAGGAATTACTAGGTCAAATTCTACAGCCTTTATTATGTAGGAGGTCAGATTAGATCATAATGGTCCCTTTTGGCCTTAAAATATGTGAATCTTTGAATCAATATACAATATAGATAGATAGAGCAAAGATGGGCGAGTCCCATGGAATTTATTTTGCAGACCTCAAAGGCACTAGTTTGGATTTGCAAAACTAGAGTAATTCAATTTCACGTACTTCTATCATTTAAACCCAGGGAGTTTCCAGGATGATTCAAGAGGTTTTGACTTTTTTTCCCCGAGATAAAGTGTGGCCTGCATTATGAGTTAGGGATAAGAGAGCTCCCCAAAAGCCAGGCTGTAAATTGGAGACATAGGCATACTTTTTTTTTTCATAAGAGTTTTGTTCTTTTCCACCCATCTTCCTTCCATTTTTCAACCTGTTTTTATTGGATTATTTATTTCTCCCCCTTTCTATTCTCTCTTTCCATCTCTCATCCACCCACCACAGAGTGGGTTGAAAATCAGGCAAAATCAGTTAGCAGACCGTAATGATCTGCAGAGGATTCCAATTTCTCTTTTCTGCTAACCTGGGAATAAGCAAACAATCCAAACTCTCATCAGGCGCATTGTGTCATGGTACAGACTTCATTTGCATCCTGGAAGGAAGCAAAAAATCTGAAATGAATGCAGACACAGCCCCTCGTAGTCTCTATGATCATCTGGGGATGCGGCTCGCCATTTGCGGTGAATCAACAGAATATGAGCATGGACTGGAATATGCACACAGTAATAAGCTTCACAATGTGCTAGTTCCCATCAATAAAGTACCATTGGTTGAGATCATTTGGTAATTGTTCTGAGAGCCAAAACACAAACCCTGTGCCGCTTTGTATTACTTTTAGATACCAACTTGGATAGTCTCCAGGGGTATGTAGGTGATGATCTTGAGTATCAAGATTTTCATATTAGTTGTATTTTGTGACAGCACCAACTGCCTCTTTTTACTGCATTAATTTAATTTACAGATCTATATTTTTGGTTCATGAATTTTTATGATTGCAAGATACATTCTCTCGTGTAGCAAGCGTGAAATATTTATGTTGAAATAAACGGATTGGCTCCAGCAATACAGTGATTGTACAAATTGCTACTTTTTAAAGCTACACGGAGTGAATTAAAAATAACCGCACACACATTATCAAAATAATGATCCAAATGCAGCTTCACTTGCATTTGCTCAGTCCCATGGAATTCTCTGGGCCTGTGTTAGTGTTAGAGCAGAATCTAATCCATTATATGAGCTTTTACTTCATACTAATTGTTCCAGTTATCCAACCTATGAAAGCACTTACAGATGTTACTGGATAAAATAAGACTGAAATTAAGGCAGAAGAATTTAAAGCTGAGATTCAGGTAAATTGTCCTGAGATAATTGAAGAGATCTTGAATATTAAAATAAGTATGGTGATCTTAGAGAATATAAAAAGAATTAATGGGAAAGAAACAAAAGAAATTTTAGCTTGAATGTTGGGCTAATTTCCTATCAGTGACAGCAGGGAAATGATGGAAACCCCAATTACTTGAAATGATTCTAATGAGACTGATCAAATCAATGGAGAATTAATGGAAAGGAACAATACAACATTGACTATGGATAGACAAGATGGCATAACAGATCTCTTTAATCACTGCTTTCTAAGCATTCTTGGAAATACAGACCTAAATCATGAAGGACTGAAATAAAATTCAGTGTCTTTCACTCTGAATTCCGATTTCACCTGGCTGTAAAATAAGTTAGGTGCACGTGGCTTAATTCAGTCTGAAATGAATGTTTTGTCTCTTCTTAACATCTGAACTCTTTCCATAGTATAAAACAGCCTGCTTTCAAACGGTATTTTTGAATATTCCGTTGTTAGTTTTCTGGCCATATTAATTGTCCATAGGCTCTGCTCAGATTCATTTCATACTGAAGAAAGTTCCATGTTAATATTCATCAACTTCTGCAGTGCTGTGCTCTCGGCCACCTGGGGGCTATGCGGTAATGGAATCCAGCCTCGTCATCAGCAGGATGTAGCAATAGACCAGTCACCCGGAAGGAGGTCAGGACATGCAATAAGCATTGTGCCTTAAAACAATCAAGGGGCATTTTAAATAAATATTCCATGTTTTTACTCATTGAATTTTTTTAAAAAATCGGATAATTTCTTTTAAAATCCTTTTTTCTATCAATTTTTAATTAGACTCCCAAGGATTCTTTGGCTTAAGCACAGCGTAAGCAAGTCATAGCAGATACCCTGCCCCACTCCTGGCGCAACTCCCCCTTTGAGTCACAATTATGCTCCTCTTTTCCCTTGCATGAAGAGAGTAGCTATTGAGTGCTGGTCTTTCACAGGGCTCTCACTGTTGCCTGCCAACCTGGTTTATTTGGGGCTTAAATGTGCCTGAAAAATCTGTTTCCTCTTGAATACCTGGCCTGGTAGCCCATGGAGGAGTCTAAGGGGGAAAGTCTTAGTCCCCTTTATTCCTTTGTACAGGAGTCACACAGTTGCCATCTTTGGTGACATGCTAAGGATTGAACTAGGGAACCTCTAGAGGGGGAACATACACTGCTACAACTTAAGCTAAACTGTCCATGCACTGCTATAAATGGGAGCACTGATCTTGACTTTGGCTGAGACCTATTCCGCCTTGTCATCCATCCTGGACCAGTGTTTGAGTGGATAAGCCTTGTAAAGTTGTTGCACTTCAGAAACTTTTGCATTCCCCAGAGACTCTGTGGGATGATACTTTCCTTGGGTTGTACTTTGTCTTGCAATGTGGATAGTACTTGTCACTATATTGCCTTAAAGTGTTGACTTAATATAACCCAGGAATCCTCCAAAAAAGGAAGAACCTTTCTCATAATATGAGCAATCAAAGTGAAGCTTCTTTTAAAAAAAGAAGGGACGTAAATATTTATTTTTAAATGTCGAACCAGAGCTTTATCTTTGTAATAGCTCACAGGAGATTCTCAAATAAGTTTCTTTGAAATGAGGAGTTGCCTCATTTCAATAGGCAGATGATCAAGATTCTTTTAAGAGCAAAAACTTTTCAGACAACTGGAATTTCTATTAATTAGTAGTAAGAGTCCGCAGAGGTCATTTTATTTATCTGTTGTGGTGGCTGGAAAGTCACCTGCTTTAAATTAAGGATGAGTGAACTGGTTTGGAGATAAGAATTTACCCAAATCTTCACCTTGAAGCCAGGCAAACCTGTTAGAGCTTCGCAAAAAGTTGGTATAACTCTTGTCGTGTCTTTTCTTCCTTGAAACAGCCAGACTGGGGAAAGGAAATGGTGAAACACTGCTAATTATCATGGTATTTATTTCTAGCAGTACAGAAAGCCAAGAAGTATAGAAAATTGGATGGGATCAGGATTTCTCTCGATTTCCAGCCCAGTTGTGTAGAATCAAGCGACCAAATCCTGGTTGCCTAAAGCATGAGTAATCCCATTGATTCGGTGAAACTATTTGCACAAGGAAAGTAAGGAGGATTTGCCCCAAAAGGTTTTGTATAACACCTTTCACCGTTGTACCTAAGCTCTTATCAGGAAGGAGATGAAATAAGGCAGTAGGAAAGAGTGAAATCTATATTCTTGGCTAGAACAATAGAAATAAGATGGACTTGCAAGGTGTCTTTAAAAAAAAAGGAGAATTTAATAATTATAAGACAGATTCAGGGATAGATCTATAAGTAGCACTTTCACTAAAGCTTTTCCTGAGGTCCCGCTGACCTTGGATTTTCTGAAATTGCTGTCATTTGAGTCCCCTGCGCTTAATGGATTCTAAATACTGTATTTTTTTTTTGGTTGCTTTTCTGCAAGTCTGATGGCATAATAACTCTGCAGGATTCCTCCAACAGGAGTTTAACATATTTCACCCCATTAAACAAAAATAATATGGCGTTTGTAGTATTTGCACTGGTGCTGTTTGCACTAAACATTCAGATACGCAGAGCTGTAATTAACATTTGATTGGAAATGAGAATCCGTTGATTAGATGTCTTGTAAAATTAAAAGAATTTGACCTAATCCTTTACCTCTAATGTTTCACACTATGATCCTGGCAAACAGTTATCAAGATTGTAGAAGAGAGACTCTTCCTTAATACTAGACTTGAGAGGTGCATGGACCTTGGAGTGTTACCACTCTATACAACTTTTTCTGCAAATGTAATGTGTCCTATTAATTTAGGAGTGACTTGTGAACTACTTCAGCAGCAGCAGTGGCTCCATGACCTTCACAAGTCTGTTAACTTCCCTTATTTCAGTTAATGTGTTAAACTGGTGGAATCAGTAGTGCCAACCCCAGTAGTGCCAACCCCATTCAAATACCTGTCAGTCAAGTCCTGGCTAAAGATGTGATTTAAAAAATAAATATGGATTCTTTTTATTTGCCTCCAGGCTATTGAGCCCTTGAGGTCAACATTTTCAGGTTTCCCATGACTCCAGAAACTGGGGCTTTTACATATTGCACCATCAGAGCCTCAATAAAATTGTGAGAGTTGGCAATGCCCCAAAGGAGAAGAAAGCTTAATATTTATCAAGTGCTTGGATATCCTGGGATGAATGGCTTCACATACACAAAAGTTTCATTATATAATTTTCTGGTTATTAAATTATTTTATTTATTATTATTATTTTGCTTCTAGAAAGTTGCTGAGAAAGCAGGAGTGGAGAGTAGAATAGATCAGTAAGGAGTGAAAGATTTTTTTAAAAAAATCTTTGTTTCGGGGCGATTTGAATGGGGACCCCGTTTTATTTTGCTGAAAAGCCTAGAACTTTAAAATTAAATGAGATAAAAGCAAAGCAAGCGCTAAAGAAATCACTTGCATTGAGCTCATGTGTCACAGCCTGTGGTGAAGCCTTGAACTGTTGGTGCAGAACTGACAGTGTTCCTGCTACACCAATCCCCTTTCAGCTAATGAGCTGCACCTAACCCTGCTCTTTGTGTGACAGCAGCAACTTCCACGTGTCCGGCTTGTCGACAAGCACATGCAGCAAACAAATCATACAAGCAGCTCCCCCAACGCCTATCTGATTTTAAGACCTCTGCTGAATTTTTGCAGGCACAGAAATCAGACAATGCACTTGTCAGCTATGGGCACACTGGAGCAAAAACAGTTTGGGAAGGATTGTCTTCTCAAGTCTCTCACACCCCAGAGACGGAAGGGCCGGTTCTATTTGCTTGACCTTTTCTCACTGAGCAAATGCATAAATCAAGATGAGGAATGTACATATATAGCAGGAGACTAGAATATATGTAACAGAGAAAGAAAAGATTTATACAGTAGATGATTTTGACCATGCCCTACAGCCAATAAAAGAATCCATTGTACTTCTCAAGACGGAGCCTTTAATTTAAAAAACCTCCATAAATAAATAAAATTAATTTACAACGTTTACGCAATAGCATTCATATGCTGTAGGTGTTTCTCCTTAAGCCACAATTTTAAGAATCAGAGACCCCATCAGCAACTTACATGGCCTCCATCACTATGGTACGGGAGTGTCTCTGTCTTGAATCTTTGCCAAGAATCAGAGAGGTAGCCGTGTTAGTCTGGAATAGCAGAGGTAACAAAGTCCTGGGGCACCTTAAAGACAAACTATAAAGTTTTGAAGCATAAGCTTTTGTGGGCTAATACTCACTTCGTCGGATGCAAGCAGTGGAAGTGTCCAGAGGCAGGTATAGAAAAGTAGGCAAGAACCAGGTAGGAGGTAACAAGGTTGGTCCAATTAGGCTGAACCAGCTTGTTATCTCCAATCAGGGCGGGTGGGTTATTCTTCTAGCAGTTGAATAGGGGGTGTTAACTCGGAGAGAGGAGAAGCTATTTTTGTAATTAGCAAGCCACTCAAGGTCTTTGTTCAGTCCCAGATTGATTGTGTTAAATTTGCAAATGAATTGCAGCTCTGCAGTTTCCCTTTGCAGTCTGGACTTGAAGTTTTTTTGCTGCAGTATGGTGACTTTTAAATCTGTAATTGTGTGTCCAGGCAGGTTGAAGTGTTCTCCTACACGCTTTTGTATATTGCCATTCCTAATATCTGATTTGTGTGCATTTATCCTTTTTCGTAGGGACTGTCCAGTTTGGCCGATGTACATAGCAGAGGGACACTGGTGGCATATAATGGCATATATGACATTGGTTGATGTGCAGGTGAATGAACCAGTGATGGTATGGTTGATCTGGTTAGGTCCTGTGATGGTGTTGCTGGTGTAGATATGTGGGCAGAGTTGGCATCGAGGTTTGTTGCATGGATTGGTTCCTGAGTTGGAGTTATTGTGGTGCAGTGTGCTGTTGCTGGTGAGAATCTGCTTAAGGTTGGCTGGTTGTCTGTGTGCCAGGACTGGCCTTCCTCCCAAGGCCTGTGAAAGTGAGGGATTATTGTCCAGGATGGGTTGTAGGTCACTGATGATGCGTTGCAGAGGTTTTAATTGAGAACTGTAAGTGATGGCCAGTGGTGTTCTGTTGTTTTCTTTCTTGGGCTTGTCTTGCAGCAGCAGGCTTCTGGGTACATGTCTGGCTCTGTTGATCTGTGTCCTTATTTCCTTTTGCGGGTATTGCACCCATGGGAGGTAGGGAAGGGCTATTATTCCTATTTCACAGATTGGGAGCTGGTAAACCAGGGTGTGAGCTACACTTGAACTTTATATCAGCACAGCCAGGGAGACTGCAGAGATTCAAGACTGTGATACACTTGGATGCCATGGGAATGGGAGCCATATAAATAGTTGACGGGCTCTATTATGCTTAAAAATGGGGCTGAAGGAAGAGTACCTCTAGCATAGGAATGGTATTACTGAAATATCGTTAGTTACATTTATTTTATGGAGGTTTTAAAAGTAAATCTCTTATTCTTGATAAGTACCATGGACTCTAGGCTGGCATGATCTTTGTAGTATAAGTGGAACCCATGCCTGCAGGGTGTGATGCTCTGTCTGACGTCAATGAATCTGCCACAGCCTTAACTGAAATCCATGTGGCTTTCAGCTCATGCAGTAGAGGCTCATGCACTAGAACAGGGGTGGCAAACCAAGGCCCAGGGGGCCATATCCAGCCCTTCGGTTTAATCTGGAACTCAAGCTCCTGCCAGGGAGCAGGGTCCGGGGCTTGCCCTGCTCCAGTGCTCCACGTGGGGACTTGCCCCACTCTGTGTGTACCATGGCTTCGCACAGCTCCCAGAAGCAACAGCATGTCCCCCCCCCCCCAGCTCCTATGTGGAGGGGCAGCCAAGGGGCTCCGCACATTGCCCCCACCCTAAGCGCCACCCCCTCAACCTGCAGACAGGGCAGCATGCAGAGCTGCCTGGCCACACCTCTGCATAGGAGCTGTAGGGGAGACATGCTGCAGCTTCCAGGAGCTGCTTGAGGTAAGCGCCACCCACAGACTGCATCCGTGACCCCCTCTCACAACCCTTGTCCCCTACCCTAGTCCTAATTCTCCTCTTGCCCTCTGAACCCCTGGGTCCCAGCCCAAAGCACCCTCCTACACCCCAAACCCTCATTCCTACCCCAACCTCCTGCCCCAGCGTGGAGGCCCCTCCTGCACACCGAACTTCTTATTTCTGGACCCACCACAGAGCCTGCACACACCACCACCCCCCAGCCAAAACCATCACCCCCTCCTGCACCCCAACCTCCAGTTTTCTGAGCATTCATAGCCCGCCCTACAATTTCCATATCCAGATGTTGCCCACCCCTACACTAGAACTTGGGGTGGGGGTTGGTTGGTTTGTTTTTTGGTGCCAGGTCACCAAATTACATTGTTTCTTCATTTTTTTTCCTCTGTACCAGCTTCCTGTCAGCGAGTGTCTGGTTTTGTCCTGTTACTCATACTGTTTTGGCAGCCTTGCTTTGGGGTCTGATGGCCTGTTCTGCTAACATTTGAGGTCTGAGAAGTCCCATCTTCCTAATCCAATAGACCTGAGGCACTTGGCGAGGGGGGAAGCAGGGTTACATTTTGAATCTTCCATTGGCTGAAGAATCTGCTTCCAGCCTTGGTGCTGAGTAACACCTAAAGCCGTGATCTACTTAAAAGGCTCCCACCAGACCTGCAACATGTTGTTCACCAGAGGCTGAGGCTGGCACACAAGTCCCTCCATGTTAGTCCGGAAGAGCCGGTGCATGAAAAGTCTCCCCAAAAGCTGCCCCGATTTGTGCGTTTGGAGGGTCTGATTTTAAGTGGGTTTACCAAGAATAAAGACAGATGGCAACGAATTAACTAGGATACTGCTTGTTTGCAAATGCAGCCATTCCTGACTTGTCTCCCCCATGCACTTGGACTGAAACAGAAATGCCCAAAGAGCCAAATGCAGCTAGCAGAGTCCTGTCATGTATCCTGCAGCTTCCCTCTAGCTCACTGTCTCTTATAGGGAAGGGTATGCACTGTAGCGATTAATGATTCTAGCAGGCTGGAGTTCAAATCTGTTCTCCCCCCTTCTCATTGTTTTGGGGAATCCTCAATTTGGTTCTTATCACCAGTAAATTCAGCCATGAATCAGGTTGATTTTGTTAATCGAGAAAGAGATAAGAACAGGAAATATTGTGGATGTGCTTTTATTTGGGGGTAGAAAGATCTGTAAATATGAATGGAAGCTGTGTAAGACCTTTAGGTACTGTCAAGCTGCTAACATGGTCATTGGTGTCACTGACACTAGACTGTCCCCCTACAGAATCGAGTCATGTCGCCTACTAATTCAGCAAGGGCTAATATATTAATTTTTGACACTAGTATTGTTAGTATTAGTGGCCGCCATTAAAATCTTTCAGGACTAATTTTGCAATTCAGATCACCACAGTATTTTCGGCCCTCCCCATCTAGAAGTATAGGGGATGCCGTGTCTACTGCAGTAGCATTAAGTGCTTGCAAAGGTGGCACTGAAAAAATGTTAATGGAACCCCCTGTGTGGAGGGTGCTTATGTTAGAAACTTAAAGAACACTTCTCTTAAAATCATTTGTGAGCAAGACCAGCCAGGGGAGAAAACCTTTCTAAGCACAAGCAAATGAAGTTCAAGTAAGTGTTTCTTGTTTCCCTCCAGTCAGCTGCCTCCAATATCAAAGAGACTTTAATAAATTCCTAGCCATTAAAATAACTTGCTGTCCTTTAGCTTTCCAGTTTTGAGTTGCAATGAGTTTTATTCTGTAGAAGAAGGGGGCACAGTCTGACATACATCTGTGAAGAGTATGTAAATGTCAAGGCTTCTTCTAGAAGGAGAAAAATATACTGAACGGTTAACTGAGATTTGTCGGGAGAATTTTCCAGTGACTTCACCCCACATCTTTGCCTTTAGCATGAAATGTAGATGATACAATGCTGAGAGGGGAGGACATCTCTAAAGATGAATAACAACGATAATTTAACAAGGAGTCCGGCCAATTTTACTTTTAAATCAAATTTCTACCAGGCATGCTGTGCTGCTGTAAATATCATGGCTATTTATAGTACAAGTGGAGGAAGGGACATAACAAAGATTTTGAAAACTTCAGTATTTCAACATCTCATCACCAGAGTACCATTTAATATAATGGAATCCACTTAAAGTGAACCAGGGCACAGTAAAACTCTGTTTATATTGAAGTATCTCACTTTAAAAGTTCCAAGTATTCAGTGCATTGCGATGCACAAACAGCCTTTTGGTTTGCACTCAGTTTCCACTTACTGTGAATTCAAAGGAAAGTCCCTGTAGTTGGAATGGGGAAGTTTCTAAAGGGAATCTGAGTTAATTCTAAGCCTGCATCTGCTATTGCTTTAGACAACATGTCAATAGATGCCTTAGCAATTTCTAAGACAGGCAAGTAGACTTGTTCATTTCCCAGCTCCACTATTGCAAAGGAGTCACCTGGGTACAGATCCTGCCTGCAGCTTGAAAGCAGTAGCATCCTGGGAGAAGAGGAGATGGAGCTACTATAGTTCACTGGGGTAGTAATGAGAGATGGCCCCTTTCAGCTCTAGGTCAGTGGTTCCAATCAGCCAAGATCAATTCTGACTAAAAAATCCCCCTATCTGAGTGCTGCTCCCTAAAACAGATCCACGGGTGGTCTCTCACCACAGCTAATAAAAGACAGTGCCAACAGTGCAAAAGCCACCACAGTTTACAAACCCTTTGGCTTCCCTGATAGCAACGTAAGTGTAGAGGTGTACCTCACCTCCAGTTCAGGGCCGAGGGCCTATTGGCAGAAGAAAGGATGAACATTTACTATAGTTCCGTCAGCTCTTAGCAGGACAATCTCATTACTGCAAGCCTAAACCTCTCATCAGATACCAGCTAACTCTGCTTTAAAGAGAAAAAACATGCGGCCATTCTTAGTCTCTTTTTGGCTGACCTTTGCATTCATGCACCTAAGCACGTTTCCTGAACTTTCTTCTGCTGGGTGAGGAAAGTGGAAGCTGGTGGTTAGACTCTTCAAATGCAACTTGAGTGGAGAAAAGAACCTACTAAAATCCATGCTGTGCAGGTAGCCACAAAACTCGCACGTGTGTGTTAAGAATCAGAGAGGTAGCCGTGTTTGTCTGGAATAGCAGAAGTAACAAAGAGTTCTGTGGCACCTTAAAGACTAACTAATGTATTGAAGCATAAGCTTTCGTGGGCTAATACCCACTTGGTCGGATGCAAGCAGTGGCAGTGACGTGTGTGTTGTGCACCTTGAAATTTCTAGAAATAGCGTCCACATGTAGGGCAGCCATTTTGTTCTTCGAATTGCTTAGCATGTTAGAAGATATACAGCGTGCACCCTTTCCACCTGAAACTTTGTGTTAATTTTTTTTCTTAATTGAAGCCATTTTAGGCTACAAGTAGATAGCGGTTCTTAATGCTTGAAAGAAATGATTAACTTTCTGGCGCTTCATCCTGTTCCTCCCCCTTGGAGACTTCCACCTCAGCCGTGCTCATTTAACGACAAGTGAGCAGGTTACCAGCTCACCGCCAGCCGTGCTGTAAAATCAGCATGGAATCGGGAAATCAGGCCGTGTTCTTTTCACTGATCACATTGACACCAAGGATAAGGATTTTGCAACACAGCTGAGTGGGGATGACCTACACGGCAAAATAGGATCCTTCTTGCTCGCCCACAGCTTTTTAGCGTGAGAAGCAATATAAGTAGATCTATGGTTCAATACGTAGATCTATGCTTAAAGAGTGTGTGTAGTGACATGGGGGTGTCACAAGGGGTTGTAGATCTGGTAAAAAAAAAATGGAACTGGGTTTAGGGGGACCAGACAGCAAGTGTGAAAAATCGGGACTGGGAGTGGGAGGAGATGATAGGAGCCTATATAAGAAAAAGTCCCCAAAATTGGGACTGTCCCTATAAAATCGGGGCATCTGGTCACCCTAGCTGGGTCAGAGATGGATGGACTTTAACCACTAGCTAGCCAAAGCTGCTGCTTCTCAGATTCTGATAGCTTCCCCCACCCTTTTTGTCAGACTACTTCAAGCACTGCAATAGACTAAGCAAAGGGAAATAGCAGCATGGTCTAGTAGAGACTGATCTGGTCTGCTGAATTGGGACTTAGGAGATCTGGGCACGGTTCCCAGCTCTGACGCTAACCATGGTTTCAGGCAAGTCACTTCATTTCTCTGCCTCCCCTCCACCCATAGGCAGGGGCAGGGCAGGGACTGTTCCTCACTATATGCATGTCTCTGTTGCCAAAATTGTGTGTTTTACATTGGGGTGACTGATGCATGCGAGCAATCCTGAGGTAAAAGCACCGTGATGATGAGGCATTTTCATTTTATCACGAGATAAATGTTGCCGGTGGCCGCCCTGGACCCCCTGCCTTTGGTTTACTTTGCCTAGTTTTCCTTGTGGTCAAACTAAAGTACTTTGCTGGTTTTACCTCAGGATAGTTTAAGCACATTGGTTGCCCCACCATTAAAAAGGCAGCTTTTGTAGCAGTGAGGATGAGCCTAATGGGTTTGTACCATGTCTAGAGCAATCTCAGTTACGCCTTGACTTCAATACCAATGACCATGATAAATGATTTCTAGACAGACACATATGTGGAATGAGTAGCTGCTGTTTCTGCTTTCTTTTTCTGACTGAATTTTAAGGGCTTTTTACGATGACAAACACAGATTTCTGCCCTCCCAGTCATGGCCTGCCAAACCAATAGTAGTCCGAGGACTCCAGAGGTTTTGTTTGGGGAAAACTTATTTTAAGATGGATGGGGCTTCTTTCAGTTCCATGCTTGTTTCCACGGAGCAGTCTCAGCCTGGGTCATTTGGGCTTATTGTGGGTTTTTTTCCTCCTGTGGATTGAGAAGGACACCATCTCAATTCCCAAGTGCTTGGAAGCATTGCCCCAATCAATCAATTCAACAGTGTTTGTTCTTGGCAGGAATGCTAAACAGCCTTGGTCTTAGGTTAAGGTTTGTAATAGATATTAAGCAATGTTCTGCCAAAGTGTTCAATGCCAGGTGGAAAGAGAGACTTCTCTTAGTTGAACTGAACACCTGGAGGTTCTGTAAATGGTCTTTCAGGAGTAATAGGAACGCGGTTAAGAAGTTACACGGCAGGATTTGGCTCGAAGCAGCTTGAACTTATGGACCTTGCAAATAGGAATTTTTATACTCTTGTATTCATGCTGGTTTCAAATAAATGTCACATTTAAAAAGGGCAACATCTGTTCACTTATTTAAGAGTTGGATTAAAAAGCAGAATGGCAAATGTTGACTTCTACCTTTCTAAGATCTAACCCGACGCAATGCAGCATAGCCAATTTACAGCATTTAACTGCAGCCCAAGAAAGTTGGTGTCTTAAGCTTTGACTTTTAGAAGTAATCAAATTCATGGTGATACAAGGAGCACCAAGAAGAGGGGACATGTTATAGACATTTTATTAGGCAGAGGGAAGAGAGATTTCCATCCAGTCCAGTAATGGGAAGATAAGAAATAGCAAGGGTTAGGAGATTTATGTAATGTGAACCAAATCTTCATATATCCTCTGTATATTTATTGCCGCAACAAGCTGCTAGGTAATCAAGCAAATACCTGGAAGAAGGGGAGAGGTAATGCATATGATCAAACAGATTTAAATTCTCCACATTTTCCTGGTTCCACTTATTTTAAAGAATTCTTCCAGACCTGTTCTACTCTGCCAGCCTCAATCACAGGAACTCACCTCAGACTGATGGATCGTCTACGTTGCAATCAGGAAGTGGGATTGCATGTGTAGATAAACATCAGCTAATTTGATCTAGGATGGTAGATCACGCCTCCTCCTGACTCCAGTATACACATGGAGGGTTTCTGACAATGTCAGAGCTGCCCTATCGCCTGCTCCTCCCTCTGACCAATCCTGGTGTCATCCTATAGCGCACTTATCTCCCACTCCAAACCATGATTCATGCCAGAATGTGGGCCTGGCAGCACAAAGCACTTCTGCAGCAGACAGATGTAAGTGCATTGAGCTCTCGGTTTAGTCATCTGGAAGTGTGTGCTAGCAATTAAGGATACGCAGTTATGGAGACTGGTTTCCAAAACATTGCCTGTTTTTTTTTTCTATTGGGGCTGTTGCAAAATCCATGTTCTGGAGGAGTTTCAAAAGTAAAGTAGAGTTTGTGACCGTTCTTGGGCTATCCAGGACTGAGTCACCTTGTTATGCCCTGCCACCGGTGCGTGAGGGAGTCTTGATTATGCTTAGCTGGGTGTCAGCTCCCAGCTTTTCAACCACTCCAGTACTCTCCTCTGGACTTTGCCAGCCCTTACTTTGTCTTGCAGTTTAACAATAGGTGCACCCTAGTCCCTTTGAAGCGCTCACCTGTGACATCTGGCCCCCGACACTGGCTACTCACGGAACTGCCAGGTTCTCTGTTCCCAAAGGGACAGAAACACACTGGCTTGTAAGATTCAAGTCATGATCTTGCACTTTGCTTAATACAACAGCCTTGAGCCATATTTATAGTGAAAACAAGAATAAGATTATTATCAAAGAGTCAAGTGATAGTGAGTAAGGATAATGGAAACAAATGGCTACATATAAAATGCACTCTTTCTAGAGACTAAACTTAACTAATAGGTTAACCTCCTGTCTAAAGACATTTTATCTCATCCAAAGTCTTCTGCAGTGTTTTCAACCAAGGCTGGTTGTGATCCTGTTTACTTCCTAAGTGCAGGATGAAAGGGTGTCATCTTTGCCTTGCAGCTATACCCCCAAAATTCATTGTCGTTGCTCCCAGACAGGGTAACCACCCATGGCTTGTTTTTCGGTGTGCTGCTTGCCTGGTGATGTTGCATCTCTTTGTTAACATTTGACTTTGTATGTAGATGGACATTCTTTGTGTTCGCTTACAATGTTTAAGTTACGTCCAGACAGAGAGAGAGCGGGGAATAAGCATTTCTTGTCTGCCGGGAAACCTGTTTTTCACTTCTGCTGCTGGCTAACACCTTGATACAGAGTAAAAGAGCGTATTTTCAGTATACGTACAATAACTTCTTATATAGTTTCAGTACCTACCTTGTCTCTCTAATGGTATCGGTACACACATTCACAATTATATTAATAACCAGTGTGACACCAACTTTCACTTGAGACCTTCTGTGACATTCTTTGGTGAACCAGAATGTACATATCAGAATCAGGAAGTACTAGGGTAAGTAGATGTCCCAATTTTATAGGAACAGTCCCGATTTTTGGGTCTTTTTCTTATATAGGTTCCTATTAGCCCCGACCCCCATCCTGATTTTTCACACTTGCTGTCTGGTCCCCCTAGGAGGTACCTGTCCCACTCTAGACTCCCTTATCAGTTGGCATTAAGACATTCTTGGGTCACAGTGTTCTATTATAATCAGTGACAATATCCTAGTACTCCTGAGCAAGTATAAACTAATGTGTACACACTCATGGGAAGCCAATTTTGGTTGCAAAATAAGAGGTTATTCATAACAAGGGTTACATTTAAAAAAAATTATGAAAACTACCTTAGAAATCTTCTTTTGAGCTACTGTGGCATTGTTAGCAACATGAAAGGAAGAGCGTTCCAGCCACTTGAAATATAGCTATGGTATTTGAGCTCATACCCATTACATTAATTTTTAAAGTGTTTTCCATTTTTTCTTTGATTGCTCTACAAACCTCAGTGTCTGCTGCATAAGTGACACTAGATGTACGCATAGAACTGTATGCAATATATCCAGTGTCAGGCAGTGACATGTAGGTGCTAATGTTACTATGTTTTTTTTAATAACCTCAGACCATGAATGTGCCTATTTTCCACAGTCTGGAACCAGGAAGTAAAATGGGGATGCTGTTTTCATTATGCATGTGCTTCTGCGAGCGTCAAAACTCTTCTCAGAGTTAGACAAGGATGGCCAAATCTATACATACACATTTCAAAATGTGGAATTGGTTCCACTGCCCAAAATGATGTAGATTGACAGAGGAAGAAAGAACCTTCTGAGAACATTTAGCAAAAGAGAGCGCTTCATTCTGATCATGGCTGTTGGACCTTTCCTGGACCCAGACAGTCCAGCCAACTTTGAAGTGTGAAATGTACCCATGACATGGGCATATTGAGTTGGAGCAGGGCCAGGGGAACTGGGGATCGGGGCTAGCACCTCTGAAATAGAAACATGGCGGGCGATGATCCATGTTTCTGCCCCTGAGCCTGACAATATCTTGTAAAGGGGTGGGATTGGGGTTGCGGAGGAGACGAGAGCGGAACCTGGAGGGTGGGCTGGAGGTTGCAGCACCACAAGAGATCAGGCTAGCTGCCAGGGAGCAAGCAGTCCTACCTTCCAGCCACATGGGTCCTGATAGAGAAACCCAGCCTTGGGGAAGGGCAGGAGAATGTGCGCTTTAAATTTTCATTTAATCAGAACTCCAATATTCCATCTAAAAAGGTTTGGGTGAAAAACTTTCAGTCTGCCCTAGAAATTCGCCATTGTTGAATTACCTTGTTTGCTGGGTTGGTTTGGTTTGTACTGACAGTCTTCTGCGTTGTGGTGAGAACGTCAAGGTGTTTGTTTTCCCAGTCTATGTATTTGTGTGTTAAGAATGAATTCATTCTTCTGGAAATGAATGGGTGGCAGCAACTGAAGAGGCTCCCTCGTCACTAGTATTGTTTTAACTGGCACAAATACTGCAGGGATGGGAACAAAGTCATGGCTATAATGTTGACAGAAAAAGAAGGGCAGTCGTCACCAGTGTGTCTTTGCTATCCCAGGGACATTCTTGAGGACATTATGTTTCAGATTATGAGAGCTGGCACACTGGCAACCAGACTTTATGCAGTAACGAATGACAAACTAACTGTGTGTATAGGCAGGTTTTGTCAGCCATGTGTGTCTCAGATTCATGTCTTTCATAGTGCACTGGTTTGCATGTTCGTCACTTTCAGGGGCTTGTTTTCTCTTTGTGCTAGCAACAAACAGGGCTGCTGCTCTGATTTGAGAGGGTCTGCAGTTGCATTAATGTGGTTTGCATTTTTAGGATGGCTCATTCTTCCGTTCCTAATTATTTTCTTTTTATCTGCTGCTTACTAACCTCTTTCTCAAGAGCCGTAGGCCAGACTTGCATGACATGGATATAGGTTGGCCAGATGGTTGTACCGATTTTATAGCGACAGTCCCAATTTTTGCGTCTTTTTCTTATATGGGCTTCTTATTACCCCCCACTTAGGATTAGGAAGATACTTCTCTGTGGGCAGGTTATTCCATAACTGCCTTGTGCAGAGGTGCTTGTACCGTCCTCTGAAGCAGCTGGTGCCGGCCTTTGCTGGTGACATGCTATTGGACTGTCTGGATCCTGTTCTGATACAGTATGACATTTCCTTCATAGGAGTGGGGACGGGTTCTTCAGTGACCTTGCAGCTACATTGAGAGGAGCACTGCCCTGCTGTGGTGGCCCTTTTCTCTCTCGGTAGAGAGGGTGGGCGTAACCCTTGCTAAGTATATCAGATACATCAGGGCTGAAATGAGTGGAAACCAGAATGTGAGAGTTGAGAGGAGAGACCTTTTTTGTGTTTAATAGAGGAACAGAATTCTCCTCCTAGCAAGAAGCCCAGACAGGTGGCTCCATGCTCATTGCGAGGTAAATTTCCTAGTCACCCCCTCAGAATGGGACTTCGTGTTGCAAGGCTGTAGTCAGATGCCACTCCATCTCTTCAGCACTGGAGGGTCCGAGCAATGTAGAAGGCAGGCAACCCCCAGGCACTGGGAGAAATTAGAACTGTTGGAGTCTTGTTTAGCCTCTGAAGTTTTTGAAAACAGTGAGCTTTACTATCCGTGAGTTTGTTAACCCCTATCTGGGGAAAATGTTGTGCAGTACTTGGGTCCAGATGTTAGTCCAAGCTCATTAATCTTTGCCTTGTGGTCACTACATGGTGCCTAGACCAGAGAGGTCTCTCTTTCCAAAGAATCTGGACCACTTCAGCAGAGTAGCTACAGCTGTTACTTAAGACCATGATTTATGCCTGGCTAAGAATCTAGAGAGAAATTTTTAGACAGAGGAAAAGCTTCAAGTAGATCTGACTTGTGCATCAATGCAGTTCCCTTTCACAGAGTTTTGATCACATTGTCTTGCGTCTACAGATGCATAAGATGAAATCCTCGCTCTGCTGAAGGCAATGGCAGAACTTTCACTAACTTCAGGGATTTTATCCATAGATTTAAAGCCAGATAGGACCATTGCAATCATCTACTGTAACCTAACACAGGCCAGAGAACTTCACCTACTAATTCATACATCCAGCCAATAATTTCTGGTTGATATTTGTTAGCTGCCAAGTATATGCAACAATATTTGTATTTTGACTCTCTGACAGCCTCCTCTTCTGCTATTAATTGATCTTCCATTTGTTGTCATCAGTCCTAAATTTGGGTTGATGACAGCGTTATTTTCATGACACCAGATTATGAGCGGGAAAAGCTGGCTAGGCAGGAAACACCATTTGAAACCCTTTCCCTTCAACAAGAGAAAAGGCACATTGGAAAAGTTGTCCATTTCTTCCAGTGCAAATAGTGTTTCTTTGCAGTTGTATTCAGGTTAAAAATTCCCATTCATAATATGGTTTTGAATATTTCCTTTTTATGTGCTTTCCGAATAGTCTGTGCCCTGTTTGCGCTAGAGAATATTAGTATAGATCTTCAGTGCAGAATGGATTGCATTAGTCTATTCTTGCATCTGAAGACAGAATAACATCCTTCAATACCTTGCATAACAATCCCAGTAAACCCCACCTGTACACTTTTTGAAAACACATGGTAGAAAGAAGCAGTGCGGTATAGTACACTTAGTATGGGATAGAGAGCTAAGAACATGCAAGATCTAATCCCATCCTTGTCACGAATTCACTGCATAGGTTTGGGCAGTTCATGTAAATCTCTGTGCCTCAGTTTCCCCATCTGTAGAAGAGAGATTTTTACCACTTGTTTCAGGCCTCCCTAGGGATGCTGTGAGGACTGACTGGATAAAGTGTGAGGGTTTTTTTCCCCCCCTGAAAAAGTAGATTTGATCCACAGACCCCTGAAGTCAATGGAATGCTCTCCTGTCTTTTCACGAGCCGTTGGATCACGCTCATGAAGTGATCAAGAAATAGATACATGCTAAGTATCAAAAGCTTTCAAATGAAAGCAAATTAAGAATCATTTGAGAAAGTAAAACTATTTATTTCTTCTAAGAGATCAGCTGCTCGTATTTTTAAAGGACTGTCCTGTGGGTGGACATCAGACTTTATCTTTGAGGGTGCCGCTGGCGAAAAGAAGATCCTCTGCATGATTCTTTGTTTTGCAGAACTTTCTCCATTACTAAAACAAAATGCTGCGGCCTCGACTACTGGGGAAAACTATGTAGCAACTTACTGCAAACATTAGCATCCAGCAGAAAGAGAGATTGTGGGGTGGGGGGATGACAGATTTGTTGTTTATTCAACTCTTTTGCCTGACAGACGTGAAATTCTTTGAGTGAACTGTGTAGGGATTTCTCTGGAGAGCAGCTGGGTTCCCCCACCCCCTCTCTTTTTAAGTGTCTGGTTGCTAAGCAACCATCGTAGGGGGGGAGCTCAGTAGATTGCAGAGCAGTGAATTTAAGCATGCTGCTGTTATTAATCATCAATGGAATTTGTTTCATATTGATGTTGCATATCTGGTTACACATCAGACCTGCTGAAAGTAGAAAGAGCTATGGGAAGGGGTGATGTGATTATCATCTGTAAGGATCTACATGGGGAACAAATATTAAATAAGGGGTTCTTCAGTCTAACAGAGAAAGGTATAATGCAAACTACCAGCTGGAAGTTGAAGCTAGACAAATTCCCACTGGAAATAAGGGGTAAACTTTTAATGGCGAGAGTAATGAGCCATTCAAACAATTTGCAAAGGTTGTGGTGGCTTCTCCATTGTGACCCTATTAAATCAAGACTGTATGTTCTCCTGAAAGATCTACTCTAGGAATTATTTTAGGGAAGTTTCTCTGGGGCTTTTTTATACAGCAGTGCTGACTAGAAGCTCACAGTGGTCACTTTTGGCCTTGGAGTCTATTCATTGAGTTGATTTGTGTGGTCAACCGCTCCCACCTCCCCCCAAAACAAAACAATAATAGCAAAGCATGGGTAGAAATTGACTTTTTAAAAGACAGTATTTTCCTTCCGCCAGTTGCCTGGCAGAGAGAATGAACTCACTTTAACTAACAGTAAATAATGAGGTATTCCTGTCCCCCCCACCCCAACCCCCCAGCTGGGTTGGTGTTTTTTAACTGAAGTAAACAATTTTTATGCTGTCTGGAGCTATCAAATTTAATACCATAGTATGTGTTAACAAAAATAAACACATAAATAAACACATTAAAAACACCACTTTGTGCACCACGATTGTGAGCATTAGAAGAAATGTTGACAATATAACGGGAGGTTGGTGCCTTTCAGGATTTTCTAGCTCAGGAGTGAGTCAGATATTGGCAGGTTTCTGACACTGCTGCCTTCAGGGAATGGGGGCTAAGTTTGTTAATATTGGTAAATCACTTTGCAAATGAAAAGTAGTTTATGGTCTTTATTCAAAGCCGATTGAAGTCAGCAGCAAGCCACTTGTTGACTTTTGTGGCCTTGGGATCCCACCTTATAAAAGTTAAGTGGGGCTTGGAACAAGGTGTGTTAATGTTTCCAGAATCATAAGAGCAGATGAGTCAATAAATTTCTTGGACTCGTATACTGCTGCTGTGCAAATTCAGAGCCTCACCATCCATAATCTCAAAGCCCTTTAAAAATGTTACTGAATCAAGTCTTCCAGTGCCCCCGAAGAATGTTCATTATTATTATTATCCTCTCTTTGCAGATAGGGAGAGTGGTCCTTATGTAATACAGGGTAATGCGGTATCCTGCAGCAATCGTATGGACCTTTAATGCAGAATGTTCTAGGGTTTTATTTTGTAATCGGAGGCTAAGAGGAATTAAATGGCCATGCAGCAATTCCACGTGACAGAAACAAGATCAGCTTCAATTGTGTTCTGGAGGGACCAGCTCTGGATGCACTGCTACAGACTAGGGACCGAATGGAATGGTTAGGCAGCAGTTCTGCAGAAGAGGACATAGGGGTTACAGTGGATGAGAAATTGGACATGAGTCAACAGTGTGCCCTTGTTGCCAAGAAGACTAATGGAGTTTTGGGTTATGTAATTAGAGGCATTGCCAGCAGATCGAGGGATGTAACCATTCCCCTCTGTTCAGCATAGGTGAGGCCAAATCTGGAGTATTGTGTCCAGTTTTGGGCCCCATTCTACAAGAAGGATGTGGATAAATTGGAAAGAGTCCAGTGGAGGGCAACAAAAATGATTAGGGGGCTGGAGCACATGACTTATGAGGAGAGGCTGAGAGAACTGGGATTGTTTAGTCTGCAGAAGAGAAGAATGAGGAGGGATTTGATAGCTTCTTTTAACTACCTGAAAGGGGATTCCAAAGAGGACGGATCTAGACTGTTCTCAATCGTACCAGATGACAGAACAAGGAGTAATGGTCTCAAGTTTGAGTGGGGGAGGTTTAAGTTGGATATTAGGAAAAACTTTTTCACTAGGAGGGTGGTGAAGCACTGGAATGGGTTCCCTAGGGAGGTGGTGGAATCTCCTTCCCTAGAGGTTTTGAAAGTCAGGCTTGACAAAGCCCTGGCTGGGATGACTTAGTTGGTGTTGGTCTGGCCTGAGCAGGGAGTTGTACTAGATGACCTCCTAAGGTCTCTTCCCTGATGTTCTATGATTCTATGATCTTCCTCATGCGTTCATTCCTCCAAACTACCACTTCCCACCTATTTAACTTGCATAACTTATCCATGTCATTTAAATACTGTTTTCTGAAAACAGCAACTTATCCAGTGAATTATGACATTACATTGGGAGTCAAGAGACCTGGGTTCTAGTCTCAGCTTTGCCATTGACTCATTGGGAGACATCAGGCAAGTCTCTTAACCTCTTGGGATAAAGTTTTCCATGATGCCCAAGTGATTCAGGAGTCTTTATAACCATAGAACTTGTGAGAATGAGTGTCTCTAGAATTCCTATGGGATTTCGGTGTCTAGGTCATATAAGTGCTTTTGAAAATGTTATTCTCTGTTGTCTGTCTGTTAAACAAGGAGTGATCTTTCTTAACCACCCTGAAAGTTCTTCAAAATCTACAGATAAATGCAAAGTTATTCTTATGTCTGCACAGGGACTGGGCCTCTCAAAAAGTTGGGTTCCGCCATGAGCACATTTCATATCCCAAAACATCAAGGGTCTTCAAAATCCACTTGACTATGTTTTTCTTCATCTCTAGAAATCTCAGTAATAGAATCCTAGATGCTCTAACTCTCTCTGTAGAAAGGAAAGAAGAAATTAATTGAAATTTCACTTCTTCATTTTCTGTACGCATTATTGTTCCAGATGGCACTACGTACACCAGGGAATTTCAGCCTGTCTCACCCACCTAGGAGTAGTTACTTAGCAAATTCTTATTCCCTCTTCACCTTCTACAATGTTAGAACAATGGAAGCAGTAGTTAGTAATTTTCTGTTTCCCAGTTTCTTGGGAAGTTTAAGCCAGTGGCACCAAATATTGTCCGCTTTTGTGTCATGGACACCTACCCACCAGGAATTGGATCATGATCCCCTGCTTGATTCACACAGATGGTAATGCTCTTTAGATGCAGATTGTGGAAAAGGATCCAATCAACTGGACTGCCCTTGACCAATAGGACTCTGTAAGTGTCTATATGGACGGGTCTCTTTGCAAGATCGGTGCCTAATCTGATTTGATGGATAACAACAGGTGACCTAGGAAGGGAGAGGCTCATAATTCATTGCAGACTACCTCACCCTTCATTTTAATAACAGAACAGAGAGAAACTCAGCCTCAACCCCACAGTGCAAGGGACCAGCCTGGAAACTAGAAAGCATATAGAGGCTGTTAGCAACAAAATTGCCATCGTTCCAGTGAGTGGAGTGGAAAGTACCGTGGAAGTTAACAGTCTCGCCCAAGCCCAAAGTCTGTGTGCTACATAATGGTTCTCAGCTTGTTGGCTTCATAAAATCTGTGACAGCCACCTGGTGCTGGTTGCAGACGCTGTGTCACACATTGGGGCTACGAGCTAACCTGTGGTCAAACTCCATTTCCTCAGCATCTGTTGGGTGGGGAACATTGTTTGGGCGGGTGGATGGTGCATTCTAGCTGACTGCTTGGCGCTATGAAGGAGGCACTGGCGAGGAGAGAACACGGAGGGTTGAGTTTCTGCAAGCAGAGGCTGGCGTTAGTGTCCGAGAAGGAAGCGTTGACAGATCAGAGTCGGGGGAGGAGAGAGAGAGAGAGAGCTGTTACCTACCACTGGCCATTTTCCAGCCGGGGTGTTACGTTAGCTAAGGTGTGCTGGCGTTTAAAGCAGCTGATTAAAAATGAAGGAGCAGATGGTGAACTTGGTGTTAAGTTGTTGGGCTTTCCCCCCCCCCCCCCTTGACAATGGGAAGAAAATGTCTGGGACAGAGGGAAGACCTCCCCGGTGCTGAGATGTGGGTATTCTGGATGGCTTTCTAGTCACTAGTAGCCCTGAGCAGAGCAGCATATTTGCTTCCACCAGAACATTGCAGAGTTGTGTGTGTTGATATGGTAGAGTGGAAACTGCCATTCTGCTGGGGCTATTTAAAAGTCAATACCACCTCACTCAACCGATCTGTTCCCCATGCATAGTTGGAGTCTAGCTGCCTTGAGAAGGGTGAAATTCACCACTGTGCTCAGAGCCAGCACTAGCCCTACACCCCCTTTCAGCCCTCTGCATCGGGCTCAAGTGGGATTTCGGACCGGCACTGGGCCAAGAATGGTAATTCCGTGTTGCAGTGAACGTCAACGTTTCCTTTCATCCTGCTTTGGAACGAAACCCAAAAGTTTCCAGTCCCTCCAAGAAACAGAATCCCCAAAAATATCATTTTTGAAAAATCAAAATGATTTTGTTTCAATAATTTCAGAAATGAATTTCCACCTGGCAAGCTGAGGGGGGAGCCTGGGGACCGCCGGCCCATTGACTCTGAGACTTGTGTCTTAACTGGGGCTTCCTGGCTCTCCCTCAGGTAGAATGGCTGCCAGAGAGCCAGGAAAGCAAGGATTCCTTTGCACCTTCATCAGAATTGAGCAGTCTCTGTGAAATGCTTTATTTTGATGAATCTACACTCTCTGATGGAGAATTTCTGACCGGCTCTTACATGCTCTGCATCAGGGAGAATGTCACCACTGGTGACTAAAATGTTACTGCTTTCCTCACATAAACTAAACGTACGCCCCTTTAATATACAGTAAAATGCTTTCTCCACCCAATCCCCTCACCCAAATAACGGATGAAATTCTGGTTCCATTGAGAGTTTTGCAATTGCCTGGACTGTTGGGAGTTTGCCATTGGCTTCACTGGGGCCCAGATTTCACTGGTCGTCTTTTAATATTTAGTTACAGGCACTCACCTGCCATAGAAAACTGAGGTCAGGGGCAAACCTCCACCTGATGATGTGTAGTGGATGTGTTATGGAGATACAAGAGCACCATCTATGTTACTCCAAGGCATCCTGGAAGAAGTATTCAACCCATATCGCCTTGGCCTGTGTCCAGGTGCTATATAGGTACAAATGACAGATTTTGAGGTGTTCTAGTCAATAGTCACAACCAATCAAGCTACAGCGGAGGGTACGCGGTCTAGTGATAGGCACAGAATTGCCACTCAATTTGTCTTTGCGCCATCACTGGACAATAATATGCCTTTGGGATGCACTCTGCCATGCCTTGGATATGAAAGATGCTCTGTGGAATCGATGCTTATTCGAGCCAGTTCCGTCAGAATGTAGGATTGTAATCCATGCGAGTGCCCTTAAAGTGTTCTTTTTGGGGGGAACAGTTGGGACTGTGGCAAGGCAAAGCCAGAATGTTAATAAGTGAAGATAAATTATAACGTGCAAAAATATCATTTTTGAAAAATCAAAATGATTTTGTTTCAATAATTTCAGAAATGAATTTCTACCTGGCAGGCTGAGGGGAGAGCCTGGGGACCGCCGGCCCATTGACTCTGAGACTTGTGTCTTAACTGGGGCTTCCTGGCTCTCCCTCAGGTAGAATGGCTGCCAGAGAGCCAGGAAAGCAAGGATTCCTTTTCACCTTCATCAGAATTGAGCTTCCGCTGCCTAAACCAGAATACCTGATACAGTATATGGAGGATGTGAACTTTCTTTAAGGATTTTTTGATGGGTAGGTCTCTAAGTTGCTCAGGCTTCAGCTTCAGCTCCAGGTGGCAGGGCTCTCAGGGCCCTGGACTTCAGCCCCTGCATGGTGGAGCTTCGGCTTTCTGCCCGGGGCCCCCATGAGTCTAATACTGTCCCTGCTTGGTGGACCTCCTGCAACATGCTCATGGCCTCTCAACCAGACTCCTGGTTGAGAACTACTGTCCCAAGAGACAGGCTAAAAAGCTAGAAGAGAAAGGAGAATAAACTATGCTTTTAAATTCTAGGTTTCTCTCTGTCTTCGTAGGTTGGTAATAACCTGCAGCCAAAATCATAAATATACTTTCTAGCCATTTGTACTGGAGCGTTTTCTCAGCCATGCGAAATGCAATTTCAGATGCTATGCACAGTGCATAACCTGGCAACCCACCTACGCACTGCAGGGAGAACAAAGGCAAACTTATCTAATAACAATTGAATATTTGGCTGGAAGCCGCTTACTTTGCAGCTTTGAACTATTGACTTGCTGTGGAACGTGAGAATTAAAAAAAAATAAATTGTCAGTTTAAAATAGGTGACTGTGACCGGAAGAACCTGCTCCACTGAAATCAGTTTTCATCCTCCGTTTCCTATACCTATTATGGCTCGAACAACCTGGGCTTGCAACCCATCAGTCTATTGTCAAACACTGGTAATGGTTACATTGATTATTATTTATTACAGTAATGCCAAGAGGCCATGACCATGTGTTGTCATATAGATGCTGAATAAACATATAGTGGATGACAAGACCTGCCTCAAATTGCTTACAAGCTATTTCTACCGAGCTGCTAATCTTGGAGGATCACAAAGCAGTTTACAAAATCTTCATATCCATGAGTCACTTCTCAGTGAAGTGCAGCCACCTCTGGGGTGTGGTCGCTGCTTCACAATGCACAACAATAGTACACAGCGTAAAGTTAAGAAAAATGTCCTATCCCATTAAAACTCTTCCAACCTGAATATTCTATGATTCTTCAGTGATTCTAGTAATACCTGTTTGCTTCTTTATCGGTGACCTAATACCTTCCGGAAGCTTCCTAGCTCGCTCTTTCATGTTGAATCATTTCTTTGACCAAAGAAAACCAGAAAGCAATCCAAACTGCTTCATGCAGGCACGCAGGGCAGAGTTTAGCTGACAGGCTCTAGCTGTGTGTAGTGCCAACATGAATTCCCTGCTTAGGGCTACCTTACAGATCAGGAAATCTTATATCCAGGAAAAATGTGTTCACTTGGAAACCTAGCTGCTAAGTAGACTAGTGCAAGGTAGGAGGTAATGAGCATGATTAACTGCTCTCTTGAAGCACAGAAGACGATGCCTTGGCAAGTGAGCAGAGAGGTGAATTTCATATGAAACGTTACCCATGGGGAATAGGCAAAAGTACCCCTTGCAATCAATGAGCTCCAGGACATTGTTGTAAAGAAAAATATACCAATTACGTGCACATAAAATATTGATGGTAATAATCATTATTATAACTGTGATGCAATCTGTTCAAGTGAAAGGAATAAAAAAGGAGGAGGAATGGGAAGCCGTGGAGCAGTAGGTGGTCTAGCTGCCAGATCCTTAAGGTTGTTGGCGGTGCTTATTAATAATGGTGTGAAGCCATAATGAGTAAGCGTGTAGCCCTTACTGGACTGAGCGAGGGGAGGCTCTCAGCTGTGGGCACCAGAGTGAAGAGACAGCAGCGCTAGGTGCAAGATCCCGCTGTTGGTTCAATGCACCGTTGCCTATGGTTTACTCTGTAGCTAGCTTGTTTCAGATGGAACCTCCTTAGCCACCTCATATGGTGGGCCTGAAGCTCCTGACATGTAACCTGGTAATTCTCAGCTCCGGCCAAACAGGGGTTAGCAAAAATCAGGAGGAGGAAGGCTGCAAAAGTGCCCTTTTACCCATACACCATTTGTCCTGGGTTGTCCAGGCACTGGGCCACTCCCCGGTGTAAATTAAAACAACCTGCTGGAAGTCAACAGCCCCTGAAGGAAGTATGGCTCCCAAGGAAAGTCAGGGTCTAGGGATGTCCTGGCCTTGCTCCATACCCCAGTGGCTTGTGGGGAAGAAGGGGTGCAATCGGAGCTGGTTTTGCTCAGCAAATACTAAGCTATCCTAATGTGTTTTAGGGCTGGGTACAGCCAGCGCACCCGGGTATCAGTGAACTCTGGAGGTTACTGCAAAGCATGTGGTTTGCTACAGCAACGGTAGATTGGGTAGGGTCAGGGTGAAGGGCTCCAAGAATAGCTGGACAGCAGCAAATTGGTTGGCTAAGGGAATGGGGCGTGATTGATTGATGGCAGATTGGTTTATAGGCCCGGGAGAAGAGCAAAGTATTGAGCTGGGATTTGAAAATAATCAGGACATAGTGCTGTTTACCCCAGGAGTTAGGTCCATATAACTGCGTTGCTCAGGGGTGTGGAGTTTCTGAGGGAGTGATGCGACAGAAGTTCATAGGGCAGACCAAGACTTAGAGACATTGTTCAGTCCAGAGATTCTCCTGTACATTCCTCTCTAGTTACACTTCTGTTGGTTGCTGTGGGGGTGATCTGCTGTCAGGTGGGGAATAGGCAACAGGGGGTGGCTGAACTCCTAAATCAACCAGCTGGGGCCACCCCACCGCTCAGCAATAGCTCCCTGGATCCTGAACTGGGCAGGAGAGAGACACACACACACATTCTGGGGAACCAAGACCCAGTTGGGCCTCCCCATCCTTCCAGTCCGCATCCCCATATGACTTTGGAGGGGGGAAACTACAGAGAAAAGCATGCCACAGACTCCAGTCAGTCTCTCTAGACTCCAGAGCAGAAGCAGCCCAAGTAGACATTCCCTCTGGACCTTCAGAGACCTTTCACAGTTTTGACTGGACTTTTCCTGCCCTGTGCTGACTGGTTGTTTGCCAACCCTTCCTCTTCTCCAAAGTCTCTTCACCTCCGCTTCACTCCATACCTGGCCCTCTTCCCATTTTTTTGCTTGTCCATTTAGCTGGTCCCCTCTTAAGTAAACCCACCCCCGAAACGTTTGTGGAACTAACCTGCTGTTTGTTGCCATCTCATTGTTCACTCTGCTTGTGTGTTACCCCCTCTCACTCACCCTGGATCTATTTAGATTGTTAGCTTTTTGGGCAGTGTATGGCACAATGAGGCCCATTCTTGGTTGGTGCTTTCTAAATACCATAATAAACACAATTGATGATAGGGGGGAAAAAAACTCCTCAGCTCCTATTCTCCTCATAGGAAGAAGAATGGATAAAAACAAAAACAGAGGGAAGAAAAAACTCACAAAATGAGATGTAACGTTGGAACCAGGTCTGAATCTCTTTCAGAGTTTTTCAGGAGGTGTCGATGAGTCTTAAAAGTTGTTCTTTAGAGCAGCTGGGGTAACTGATAGGCCATAAAGAAAGTCAGATCAGGATTAACCCAGTAATTTTAGTTGGGATTTTTTGGTTTGGTGCAAAGCAGGGTTCAGCTTCAGTTTGGATTTGAATACAACCATGAATTAAACCTACCAGATTTCTGAAATCTGATTGAAGGGAAGGAAATTACTCTTCGTGATATTCACATTTTCATCCAGGTTAGTAATGATTTAAAGTTACCACAGCATTATATAAAGTTAAAAGGAAAAAAAGGCATATCCTTCTATTTAATTTTGTCACTATTTTAGATAATGGAAAATAGTAGAGTATACAACTGTGCCTTATTTTGCATGTGATACAAGAAAAATATTCGAGTAATACAATTCTGCAAGTAGTTAGTGCTAAATGATTTCCTGCATTTGCTTGTCAGAAAATTGGCAACACATTCCCTCATTGTAAACAGCAGGCTTAATGACCATATTCTTCAATATTAATCCAGTAATCAATTCTATTGAATCATCGTCTCTATACACGCTACAAAAACCACATTGTCTTGCTTTTGGAAAGATACAAAATGTTGTTGGCTGAGACAAACAGTTTTGTTCCCCTCTTTCTGTTCGTTTGAGGGCTTAAGTGATGTACAGGGCCTTGCCCTAGCCCTCTGGGCAGGGCTGAATTTCACCCTGTGTGATTTGGGTCTGGGCAACATAGTATATCCCGTTGTTGGGTCACATTGCTGATGTGCTGATGGCTGTTTGGGTTATGGGATGTGTCTTGGAGACTGTAAGAGGACGACACTCGGGCTCGTCCCCTAGCCGGGCGGTGGGGCACCACACGGCCTCGCTCCTATCTCCTGCCGGGTTGGGGAATACCCGGCGTGTAGTCCATGAGGCCCAGGCCCTGTGGCAGGGCGGGCAGCAAACACGTGCAAGGGATTCCGGGCTCAGGCCCTTCGGCAGGCTGTCTGGGGGCAGGTCCAGGAATTCCTCTGGGTACCCGGCAGGCGGTAAGTCTGGTTCGGCCTCTGGGTAGATGGCTTGGGGTAGGCTGAGCGGCTCCTCTGGGTAGGCGGCTTGGGGTAGGCTGGGTGGCTCCTCTGGGTAGCGGCCGCTCGGCAGGCTTGGCCAGGCCTCCTCGGAGCAGCCGGCTTGGGGTAGGCTGGGCGGCTCCTCAGGGTAGAGGCCGCTCGGCAGGCTCGGCCAGTCCTCCTCTGGGTATCGGCCGCAGGGTAGATTCGGCCAGGCCGCAGGCTCAGGCTGGGTCACAGGGGCTCCCCGGGCGGGAGCTCCCCTGGGAGCGTCTGGCTGCTCCGGTGTCTTTTTCCCAAGTGAGCTCTGGCTCCGGGCTTTTATACTTCCAGGTCGCCACTGTGACCTCTGGGGGGTGGGCACCAGCCTCTCTAGCTCCGCCCACTTTGGTATCTGGGTAGGCTCGTCCCCTAGTGGGGCGGTGGGGCACCACACCGCCTCGCTACAGAGACCTTATTTTGGTTGTAACTGGATAGATGTCTACATCAAAAAACAACCACGTCAACTGTACCCTTTCTTCAGCTGAAAGGCCATGGAGGGAATAGACTGGAGTACTCAATTATTTTTGTGCTTGGTCCAAATTTCTGTACCTTCTTTCACAAGGTACAGACTCCAGAGAAAATAATAATTAAAAAAACCTCCAGTAATTATAAGTTAATAAAAAGATTTCAGGGTCTATTCAAAAGTGTCTGGGGTCTAGATTTGGCCTGCGGTTTGCCTATTGACTGCCCCTGGAATAGACATTTAGTCAAGTTGAACTCTCTTCTCTACTTGGTGGTGTGACAAAGCTCCAAGTCTATACTTTCAGGTCCTGCATTTCCTAGCGGATTTCACTAGCCTCAGAGGCTCACTGTGACCCTCCACGTAGCCCTTCTCTCTCTAGGGACAAGGTCACAGCCTATTGAGCCATTTTCGTCATAAGCCAGTGAGGAGAAGTTATCCTTCCTGGCACAGTCTCTGTTGTCTCCCTAGTCTCAGTGATTAATAGGGGAAGGTAGGAAGGGGGGAGCCCGGGCCCACCCTCTACTCCGGGCTCCAGCCCAGGACCTTAATAGTATCAGCTGAGATGGCTGACCTTTTAACCACCAAACACAATACAATTCCCTGGGCTACTTCCCCACAGCAGTCCCTGCTTCTTCACACTCCACTTCACCCTTATCTCCGGGCCTCCTTCCTCATGTATGATATGTTGTCTAACCACTCAGTCTCACCAACAGCACAACCTCCTCCCACAGCTCCTGACACCCACACCCACCTGACTAACTGGGAGGGTTTTTAACTGGTTTCAGCCAGCCCCTGATTGGCTTCAGGTGTCCCAGTCAGGCTAGCTGTTTCTGCTGCTTTCTGGAAGCTTCTCCTTTGTTTGGCTAGCCAGGGAACAGGGACCTGCTCATCCTGAGGCTGCTACACTTCCCTTCCAACACTCTCCTATATCCTTCTGGTCTGACTCCATCACAGTGGTCACTCCAGAACACAATGGTAGGGACTTCCATTGCCTGTTCGGGGGCTGAAAAGGGAATTTAGGTTCAGAAAGCTTCATTCTGACTCCTTTCCATAGCACTAAAATTCACTTCCAGAATTAATCGATTTGTTCACCTTGTCAACAAGTAAAAATCTTCCTGGAGGTTTTTATAAAGATCTGTGTCTAACAAAGACCATCTATGGTCATTCCTCCTCAGCAGATCTGATTTCTTTTGACAACGATTCAGGTAGAGTGGCAAAACAGTTCTGCCTTCGGAAGATGATGTGCCTCTTTCTTAGTAAATATTTATTCTTTCTCAAGTGGCTGTGCAAATTCATTACAATATAATGATGCTACAATCTGAAGAGCTTCCTTGGGTAGCATTTGATATCAGTGGAAATTTTGCAGGGCATGGTGCTCAGCATGAGTCCTGTGCACACCATGGAAACTTGCATTCAAGCTCATTGTGGTGTTTTTCCTATGAAGTGATCATTAATATGCCCTCGGTCACCCAGCTTTAGTAGTTCACTGAGCAAAGTAATGTAAGCTGTAGTTATTTCTGGCCATAGCAAATTCCTGTATATAAACAAGCCCAATAAAGCCATTTCTCCCATGCAATCCTTTCACTTGTGCCTCTTGCTTTCCATGGTACTCATCATGTTGGACCCAAATTTAGAAGTGGGCCTGGTGACACAGCTGTCTAGAGTGAAATGGAGGAGAACGGCAGGTGACATGACTCCGTCACGCTTGTGTTTGAGCGGGTCAGGTGACAAAGATGCATGTTACAATCAGATGAGCTTGATCTCTTTCCCCCCGCCACCCGCCTGGTATTTTGCTGATCTAGCGTTCCAAGGCTAAATCCAGGAAGGAATCGGGAAGAAATTCACCTTTCTGCAGGGAATCGTCATTAGTGGGATCCATGCTCATGCTGCAGAGATTCATTAAGGGAAGGTTTACATTACGGCAGGGATTGACGCTGTGAGATCGATCTATCGGGGGGGGGGTCAATTTATCGCATCTTGTCTAGACGCGATAAATTGATCCCTGAGTGCCCTCCCATCTACTCCTGTACTCCACCGCCGTGAGAGGCGCAGGCAGAGTTGACGGGAGAGCGGCAGCAGTTGACTTACCACCAGGAAGACGCAGCAGTAAGTCGATCTAGCTACGTCGACTTCAGCTACGCTCTTTTCATAGCTGAATTTGCGTATCTTAGATCAACCCTTCCCCCAGTGTAGACCAGGGCAAAGAGAGCTTCCAGTTTGTAATGGCACCTATCAACTGATTCACAACAGGTACACCGTGTAAACCCATTAAGCGTCAACAGAAGAGACCACCACACAGTCTAGTGGTTCAGGTACTGATTTGGGAGCCAGGTGACCTGGTTTCTATTCCCACCTCTGCCACTGACTTGTTGGGCACATCACTTTACCTCTGTGTCACCCTTGGTTTGTTCGGACTGTAAGCTCTGTGCATGCAACACCCAGTACAATGGGGCACTGATCTCAGGGGAGACCTCTAAGTGCTACTATAATACAATCATCATGTGTGTCGGTCCTATCTCTGTCCCTAGAACATTCATCTGCAGTGAAGCAGCCCGTCCCCTCAAGTGTTTGATGGTGCTGTCTAGAAGGGTTGCTTCCTTCTATGTTAGGTGCCATCCCTTTGACTATGTCTAGGGACTCGGTGTAGATGGCATCCTGGACACTAGACTGCAAGAGGAAGTGCGTGAAATGCGTACAAGGAAGTAAAGAGAAACGTTGTTGCGCTTTTAGGCCGCAGTATTTGCATGGTTCCCTTTAAAAAGTTTTTTCTCTCTACTTTTGTCGATAAGCCCCCATCACAACCGAATGCCTTCTTGCTTCAGGGAAACTTGCTGTGCACTAGACATCATGACAGATAGGGCAGCTGCTTTGTGCCAGCTTATATACGTTCTTGTTCTTTATCAGTCTCTCCCTGTCATTCACTCTGCTCCATTTTCCCCAGTCCCTCTTGAGTGGAATTCAAACACACCCACAGTCAAGTCTGAGTGGGTTCGAAATGAGGCCAAGTGAGTTCCCCGCTCCTTGAGAGAGGGAAATATTTTTATTTAGGAAAAATGCATTGAGGATGCCCATTTAAGGTAGTATCAAACAAGAGACAATAAAGTCTGTCTTGGATGCATAGGAGAGATTGCACATTAGACTAGTTTATTGTGTAAATACATCTTTTTATGTTTTTAAAATCGTGTTCGGTACTCAACAGACTGTAAAAACTCCAGAGGAACCACTCCAGCCTGATGTATTGTGTCAATCTGTTAGTATGGATCTGCGTATTAAAATGGATATAAAAATGATTGCACATGATGTTGCACAGGAGGCAGTGTTCAGATCTTGAGCGCCAAAGAAAGTTCCTAATCCATATTTTCAGTTAGTGGCACTTAAGATTTCACTGAAAAATTGTAGATGGCTTAAAATCAAGGAGGAGAGAATAGATTGGCTCAGAAGATTGGGAGTGTGGTACCGACGCTTTCGGGTCTTGGAGGTCATTGCCATCTTTGCGGGGATGTCACTCTGTTTCTACTGAACCACCCCAAATAACACTGTTCTGCTCCCTTGTGGGCCATCTCAGCAGACGGGCCAAGCTCCATCCAACTGGGCACGAGGAATTAACTCTTTTCCCGTACAGCTCATTCGGTTCCAGGTCAGAATAAGATATGGTTCTCCATTCCTACAAAGTAGCTTTTCATGATGTAGCAGGGCTCTCTATTTCATTTAATGGCTCCAGATCAAATGGGCCCTGTTTTCAAGAAAAAAAAAAACCTGTTCTTTATTTTTTCTAATTGCTAGCCTTGCAGATTTATCCTGGGATCTGAGTCTCAAGCTGTCCCTCCCCCCCCCCCCCGAATAATTGACTGCATAATTCTGCAGGCCAAATTATGGTGTCAGTGTTGCCTATATAATCCCTTTGTCCTCAGAGATGCCTTCACAGTCACTGTGAGTTGGCACCGTTGTCTCTGATGTGAATTTATAAAACAAGATGAGAGAGGATGAATTTAGCAAACAATTATATTGATGATGCACAAGAATAGAGGTGGGGGGTGGGGGGAGGGATAGCTCAGTGGTTAGAGCATTGGCCTGCTAAACCCAGAGTTGTGAGTTTCAATCCTTTAAGGGCCCATTTAGGGATCTGGGGCAAAAAATCTGTCAGGGGACAGTACTTGGTCCTGCTAGTGTAGGCAGGGGACTGGACTCAATGACCTTTCAAGGTCCTATGAGATAGGTATATCTCCATATATTATATTATAGAGAGATTCTAGCACCTTCTCCCATCGCTTCAGTGGCTCTGGGTAGGCAACAGGATTAAAAAGTGGGAAAAATCTGTTTGTGTTTGTCACTAAAGTCAGCAGTTATGATTCTGAATATCTGGGCAACTGGGCAACTCTGTTGATTAAGAAGATGCCAATTTTACAGGGTCAATTTTCAGCCTAGAACTACATGAAGTTAAACCAGTGTGTAGCAACATATGCTCCAACTGCCTGTCAAAGCTCCAGGGAAAAAATAGAAGGCCCTTTCCCTGTTATAGAGAGTGGAGGAGTTGGTTTTAGGGCCTGATTCTCTACTCACCAGTGTAACACCACTGACTTCATTATTTACATGGGAGAGGGGACTCGTGTGCCTTCTTCAAATCCTAGGGCCCAAGCATTGGACTGAAACTTTGATTTATTTCTTATGCAGCTGAAAATCGCCTACTTTAACATCCGGGGTGGGGTGGGGGTGTCAGAAAATGTCAGCCAAGAGGATGTGTTTATCGCAGAGTTATAAACTCCTTCAAAATAAGGACTTATAAGGCAACGCTTTCCAGAAACCTCCTGACTCTTACGGCATTCTAGGGGATAGGTCTATTTTAAAATAAATACACAGCTCAAAAACTTCGCTGCTGTAAAACTGAGCAGAAAGAAAAGTATTTTGTGTAAATGAAGTGATACCAGTTTAGAAACACTGCAGCTATTTGTCTAAAGTCACCTTTCTCTCTCTCTCTCTGTCTCTCAACAAAATTATAAGTAATGAGATGACAGGAAGAAACTGACGAGCATGAAATATGGAGTGACATGGATCAAGATCTATTGCTTTGCATTGGATGGAAGCTAAGCTTTGGATATGCATTTCACAGCTATGGAATTAACAAAGAATAAATAAAAGACCCGTTGCCTGTGTTTCACTCAATAGAGTGCTTTATTTACCGTGTCTCACTCAGTTGCTGGAAGTAGTAAACGTCCCATTTGGCTTCAGAATGGATTTTAAAAGGGGCGAGAAAAGCACAGCGGTTGGTTCCTGACATCCCTAGTGTCATATTCCTACTGAGGTGGCCAACATACTAAATTATTAGTAACGTGGCAGCAAAGAAACACCAGAAATGTTCTGAGTCACTATCCTGGGAAAAAAACATCAAGGTGGAGCATTTTCAGCATCAGTAGCCTGGAAGAGACCCCCAGATGGTGTAGTTTCTCTTTTCTTCCTGACTTTGAAAGCTGGGCTATATCTCATACAGAAGTTATGAGCTGATTCAGAAATTATTGAGTGAGGTTTTAATGTCGTGTGTTATGCATGAGGTCAGACTAGATGATCATGATGGTTCCTTCTGGCCTTCGAATCTAGTCATGTCAGTCATGTTTTCAGCCATTTAGATGTGTTTATTAATGTATCTGTATTCACTGTATCTATCCCATCCTGTAAGGAAAGCACTTAAACATGTGCTTAATTTAAAGCATATGCTTAACTCTCACTGACATGTTTATGTGTTTTACTGAATCAGGAACACAGCATTAATGAAATGTGCTGGCTACATGTAAGGATTGTACCTATAGAGCTTAAAGAAAAAGGCCTCCTCAATCTTTCTGACCCTAACCCAGACCCTCAATCAACTGACTTCCCCAAACGGGCACCACATAACCCTCTCCAGGAAATGCCAGAGAAACTGGTTCTTGGTTTTGGGTTAATTGGCACAAATTCACCTTCAAAGTCTCATGGGACTAGATTGCCCTTCCCTGTAGGAAAACCGTAGTTCTGGGTCAACACCAATGTTTGTGTCCCAGAATAAATGTTTGCAGAGTGTCTAGGTGAGCATTTGCAGGGGTGGTAATTAACTGGAGTTAATTGGAAGCCAAGTAGATCAAGTTACGAAAGGAGCAAAAACGGTAATTTCTGCAGCCCCAAAGCATGGGCTTTGCCGTGCCAGAAAGTCAACTGATCCTCCATCGGGGCTGAACATAGCAGGGTTCCTCTCAACTCCCACCTCTGTGAGAGTAGTGGAGATGGAAAACATTGGGCGGGTGGAAACAGATCTTCCCCCCACCCTTGAAGTATTTCCACTGGGAGGGGTGCTAGCCTGCCCTGCCGCCTTCCCTCGGGTTCCACCATGAACTATACAGCAGTGACTCAGCCAGAGAGCTATTGGTGCCATATTTGCATAGTCTTTTGTCTGACCATAACCACACTTAAAATAAGCTCCACTTTTTATGGCATCTGGCACACGTCGTATAATGCTGTAATTTTACCCTTGTTATGATTCTGAGCTGATTTCTTTTTTGGGATTATTTCCAAGCTTTGCTCTCAGCAAGGAGAAAACATGGTTTGGTAAAGAGTTGCAGGGCTGACTTTTATAATTTCCTGTAAATCATTCAATTCTTTCTTCCCCCTTCCCTCCCATCAAATGTTGCTGGACTAGTTCTGAAGGGAAAATCTCACTGGAGGCTGTTTGTGAATCACAGACACCCAGAATTTTAAAAGATCATCTATGGCTTTTGGTTTTGACTTCTCCAGAGATCTTTTATGGCAGGGAGGGGAAAAAAGCCCCTTGATGTAACTTTGTTTTGCAACACCTCTTCTGTTGTTGTTTTACATGTCATGATTTCAGAATTGCTCTGGGAGCCGAGACATGAGCATTGTGGGAAGGGAGGGTCATATCTGCAGCTGCATATTTGCAGCTCTGAGGCTGCTGAAACACCTTTGGATAATGAAACTGTCACCTGGAATCCGGAAGCCTGTGGGGGGGTCTGATTCTGGTTGGAACTCGCACGCAGAGCAGCGTGGATTTTCTCCTGCCGCAGTTCAAGTGGAAAAGTGGAATGTTATGTATCGGTCCTGCCCTGATGGCAGTTGCTACGCTGGGAATCTTGATTTGCGGTGCAGCTTGGGGCAAACTACCCTGCTGCTCGTAGGCATGTGGGGGAGACGGTCAGGTCCGCAGGGGAGTCAAGTGGGCTGGGAGGGAGGCAGAAATGGGTCCATGAAAGGATTTGTAGCTCCTGTCCTGTGGTGAGCAAGGAAAGCGATAACACGCCCCCTTGAAACAGGTAAATTCCACAGATTCTCTTTTCCATGTGGAGATGGCCGAGGAGTCTGCGTGTGACAGACACGTGCCAGGGCACAGGTAAAAGGTAGTGTGCCCTGGGGAGGCTCCGTTTGACCCATCTGCCATTTTCAGATCCAGTTTGGAACCCTGGATACCAGCCGTTTTCCCTCCACTTAGCGTAGGTGGGTTTCCCAGATGCTCAGTTCCCTTAGCTACCCGCTCTGCTGGATTTCCTGAGCTTCCACTGGTAGAATTTGAGTCACCGAAGCCCTTTGCGGCAAAGGAACTTGATCAGCCAATTTAATCCTGGGCTGTGACTGTGGAAATATCAAGGTCAACCACACACTGTCATAAAGGGTTTATTTCTCCCCCTCCCCCATTAAAACCTTCCCTTTTTATGGCATACATGTGTCAGCTGCCTTCAAAGCCTCCCGGTCTCTCTATATCTATTACTATTCAGTGGCGTGGAGCATTCCCCCTTCTCTCCCGTACCACCACCACACCCAAGAACTGGGTGCGGAAGCATTGCATCTTCCTTCTGCAGACTGAGGGCCCAGATGGGAGGGAGTTAGGTAGCCAAAGCCAACTGAAAGTCAGTAAGGGTCAGGAGCTTCTGACTCCCTTCCAGAGTCAATGTCATGTCTTGTAGGCTTACAAAGACTTCTCACCGTTAGGTGCGCAGAGATGGGTTCCATCCCGGTTAGAAACAATGCCGCATCCCAAATGAGCATGAAGGTTGCAGCCCCGTGTTAAAAATCCAGAGGCAGAAAAAGGTTTTGATGCATTTATGCAATTAGAGAAGGTCAAGGGGAGACATAATAGTGGTCTATAAAAGTGTTATCCACTCTTTCCCACTGTACAAAAACCAGGGGTCACCTGAAGAAAGTAATAGGCAGCAAGCTTAATATGAAGAAGAGGAAGTACTTTTTCACACAATACACAATTAACCTGTGGAACTCATTGCTGTGGGAGGTTGTGATGGCCAAAACTATAACCAGGTTAAAAAAGAACTAGATAAATTCATGGAGCACTGGCGAATGGCTATTAGCCAAAATGATCGGGGCAACCCTAAGCTTCCAACTGCCAAAAGCAGGAGGGGAAGACGGGTGGATGTCTCCAGTATTAGCCTGTTCGTACACTCCATCTGAAGCTCTGATACTGGCCTCTGTCGGAGGCAAGATACTGCATTAAATGGCGCCAATTTGGCAGTCTTTGTGTTCTCTAAAAGATCATTTAAAAGCCATCTCTTTGTAAAATTAAAGTTCACCTCCTTTCACAAGGGAGGGTTTATTACACAGGGACAGCTGCAAAATGGCCTTATTAGGCTGATAGTGCACATTTTAATGAAGCTTTCTGTGGTAGCTGTGCTTATTGTTTGAGGATGAAAGAAGAGAAAACAGTAAAGTTGTATACTTGACTGATCCTTTCATATGATTCTTTTTTGCAAGGGGGGTCAGGAGGATGATTTGTTCTTGTATTTGAATTTCTTCCTCATTCAAGCCCTGATTCTGCAGTTGAATTTATACAGGCAGCTAGGATGACCAGATGTCCCGATTTTTATAGGGACAGTCCCGATTTTTGGGTCTTTTTCTTATATAGTCTCCTATTACGTCCCACCCCCGTCCCGACTTTTCATACTTGCTGTCTGGGCATCCTACAGGCAGCCCCATTCAAGCCACGGCACTATTGACTACAGCTCGCTGGGAATGTTTCACGTCTTAAATTTCAGTTTTTATCGGAAGAAGCCAATTCTTTTAAACTTACCAAAATACTTAACGGGAAAGGATCATTTTCAACACATTTTTCAACTCAAAAAATTATGGGGTGAAGTGTTGAAACTGACATTTGAACAATCATTTTAAAACAAAACAAAAAAAAATCCGGTTTCTGCTTTGGAATGACTTTTAAAAAGAAATGTTAGCTAATTAAAATGCAAAGTATAAAATGCTTGAAAATGAAACCTTTCACACTTACTTTTAAGCTTTTTTTAAAAAAATTCAGTTTGAGAACAGTTTTGAGATTTTGATTGATTTTTGTGTGTGTGTGTGCTGGTTTGGGACAGGAAAATTTTCCAAAATCTTAATTTTTTATGGAACAGGAAAACGGTTTCCTGCACTACCGTATCATTGATTTCACTGGGATTTTCCATGTAGAGTTTATGCCAGGTAGGGTTGCCAACTTTCTAATAGCAGAAAACCAAACACCCTAGTCCCCCTGCCTCTTCCCTGAGGCCCTGCCCCCGTTCACTCCATTCCCCTCTCCCTCCCTCGCTCTCTCTCCCACCCTTGCTCACTTTCACCAGGGCAGGGGTTGGGGTATGGGAAGAGGTATGGAGGCTGGGGGTGCGGGCTCTAGGGTGGGGTGAGAAATGAGGAGTTTGGGGTGAAGGAAGGGGGCTCATTGTTTGGGGCTGATGGGCTTGGAGAGTAGGAGGGAGCTCCAGGCTGGGGCAGGGGGTTGGGGTGTGGGAGGGAATATGGGGTGCAGGCTCTGTGAGATGTTTGGGAGAGGGTTGGGGGTTGAGGTATATGTGGCATGTGTGCTCCAGGCGGCGCTTACCTCAGGCAGCTTCTGGGAAGGCAGAAAGCAGCCAGCATGTCCGGATCCTAGGCAGAGGCATGTCCAGGGGGCTCCGCATGATGCCCCCACTAGCAGGTGCTGCTCCCACTGCTCCCATTGTCCACAGTTCCTAACCAGTGGGAGCTGCAGAGCTGGTTCTTTGGGTAGGGGCAGCACACAGAACCTCTCCTCCCCCCGTCTACTGGGCATGCTGGCCATTTTCTGCCTTCCTGGGAACCACGCGGAGCCAGGTAGGGAGCCTGCCGTAGCCCAGCTGTGCTGTCAACTGGACTTTTAACAGCCCAGTCAGCTGTGCTAACCGAACCCCCGGGTCCATTTTTGACCGGTGTCCTGGTGAAAAACTGGATGCCTGGTAACCCTAATACCAAGGTGCATCTGGTAACACGATCAGCATCTTGGAGACCATCAAAGAAGTCAAGATGGTGTTACTAATGGTAGCAAGGACATGTAGCAATGTGCAAAAGTAGGGAGCAGTTCCTAGGAAAGAGCAGTGATGTCTAGTGGTTAGAGAAGAGCCATTGACTTGCTGTCTGATCTTAAACCTCACCAGTGGAAGAGATGGTGTCACTTTCAGGAGTGCTGGGGTTGTTAAAGTGCTATGAGATCCTCCGATGAGAGGTGCTATGCAAGTGGTAAAAATTGATTGTTTTATTGCTCATAGCTACAGTGTATCTGCTCTGGCCCATTGATAACATACAGCAATATTGGCTGGGACATTTCCATCCATAAGCATTTCACTGTCCTGTATGAGTCAGCTCCTTCTGCAAGAGACTCATTATAAACCACATTTGGGCATTACAGTTGGTTTCACTCACAGAACCCCTATGGAGACCTTTGAAGCAATCAAATCCCAATTTAAATGCACATGTTAACGAAGCTTTCTATAGTAGCTGTGCTTATTGTTTGAGGACGAAAGGCGAGAGAAGCAGTAAAGAGAAGCAGTAAACGTTTATCCTTGGCTGAGCCTCTAATCCTGGCCTTTCGGGCAGAGGGGTCAGTGAGATGTTTGGGTTGCACCATTTTAAAGTAGAGATTTGGCTGCCGTTGCTTCAAATTAAAGAATGTTAGCGCCTGTTTCCTTTGTAAATCACAGCAGTGGCACTTGCTGTTAAATCACTGCTGCAGAATTGTGTGCTCCTCTCTTCCCCTCCTGCCTAAAGTGCCGTAGAGGTACGGAGTCTGATTGTCAGCAGATTGCAGATTAAAGGAAACGCAGCTCAGTTACAGCGTTGGATTTTCCACCAGAGAGCTCCTGTGTTGCTGACTTCCTTATTAATTAAATGGAAATGGGCATTTCCACTGATAAAACAAGCCAAATACATTTGTAATGGAATAGGGTTTTAGAAAGGGGATGGAGTCTGTGTGCAGGTGTGGGAGATATATTTTGATATGAAACTAGAGGAGATTTTATTGAGTAGACTCACGGCACTGAATCAGCATTACCACAGCAAAGGAAGTGAGAAAAGGATACAGAACACAAGGCTCAAGTTTCTCTCTTGCTGTTGAACACGATCAAATTGCTGATGGTTTGTAAATGAAAAGAGTCCCCCAGGTAACCGAGAAGTATTGGTACGTGGGTAGCTGAGATGCAACTTCATTTCAGGCGATATTGCCCTCTGCAAAGCACTGCTTCCTGTAATACCACTTTTGCAGCAGCCTGGTGGCATTTTCGGCATCGCAGTGTCACCCTAGAGTGAATGGATGTGGGTGTAAACATTTCTTTGTAAATGGCAAGTGAACACCGTTCTCTAGTGAATGGACTCCAGTGATATAAAAGTCATACTTTTACTTCTGATAGGTGATATTCACCTTCACCTATCTAACTCAGAGGTAGAGGCTGTTTCTTGAACCAAAGTCCTGCATTCTGCCCCCAAAACTGCATTATTATACCTGGTCATACTCCATAGAAGGGTTCTATAATCAATATGTGGTTAAAATTACAAGATAAATACGCTATAGCTTTGTTTTTCGTTCTATGTTTACCAATCATTCAAATAACCAGAGTGTTAACAGAGTGTTCAATCCCTTTGCTGTACTACTTATTAAAAAGATAATTAAAATCCAGGCGTACTAACTAAATTGCATTGACGTAATTATTCTCAGTCGTGTGTTGAAGTTTCTGTGTATATGAATTAGTAATTATAAGTAGCACAGTGTAGTTGCAATGTAATTACACATATTACAATATCCTTATTAAGTAACTTTGTCATAGAAATCAATTTTTTTTTTAAACGTGAGACTTAGCTGTCAATAGTGATGTCTATATGTAAAGTACGCAGTACATAGATTTATTATGGTGGTAGAAACACAGATCTTTTCATGGGATTCCTTCAACTCCATCTCCTGTCGGGCCTGCTTCTAGTTAGGATGTTGCTAGATGCAATACTGTGGTTCATGGTACCGGCCATGCTTACTTATTGATTTGTTCTGATGGTAGAAAGAAGGCTAAGTGCAGAATCTCAGAAACAGCTCTCACAAACAGTCTCTTCAGATCTGTGTGTGTCTGACACACAATCAATTCCACCATGGGGTGTAACAGTCATTACTTATGCCGGTCTTTTCCTTAGGTAAAAAAAGTCCCGTGCTGTTGGCATATTTTGATTTTTGCACTTTAGGGTTGGGCTGTGGATTGAAACAGTTGAAAACAGAGATAAGATATCATGGTTTTCTGCCTCGTACCCCAGAGCTGCACCCAGAGGATTAATTTCTTAATTAATTAAACTTCCCCATTTCCTCCTCTCCACAAACTTGCCCTTGCTCCTGCCTTTCAGAAATTGCATTCTGAGTCCCACTGTTTATGTGATTAGGAAGGGGACACTAATGTTCTTATGCCGGCTGATGTTCAGTGCTGGCTTTCTAATTTACCAGCTGGCCTAGTAGAAAGGCAATAACTCCTGTCAAGTGAGGTAGTTTTGAGGCAATGTCGGAGGTCCTGTTCCTTTAAATGTCTGCGCACTCCTGACTCCCTCTGTCTGTCTCTATCTCCTTCTCTGCTGGGTCCAAAGGTAACAAGGTGGATTACGTCCGTTGAAAGGCTTCCTTCCGAGTTGTTTGTAGCCATGCTCCATGCTTGCATCCGACGAAGTGGGTATTAGCCCACGAAAGCTTATGCTTCAATACTTAGTTAGTCTTTAAGGTGCCACAGGACTCTTTGTAACTTCTGCTATTCCAGACTAACACGGCTACCTCCCTGATTCTTTGTAACTTCTGTGCAGTTTCACTGAGTGTACCCAAGTGTCCCTATGTCTACATTTTCTCTGATATTAAATCCTTAATACAAGGAATGGGTGACCAGAATGAAGCAGAAAAAAATGTTACACTGAAAGCAATCTGATCTCTTGGGGAATCACTTGCAGAATCCTGGCTGAACAGAAAACTTTAGTTTATGGGGTAAAAATGTGTGTTCTGAAGCTATTGTACTCTACCTCTGTGGTAAAGACATAGCTTCAGCTTGCCACATACATAACTGTTACACAGGTATTGCACATTCCTGCAAATTACTTGGAAGCTAAGGTCTGATTTTATAAATCCTTACTCATTGTAAATCACAGAAAGAAAGGTTATTCTTGTCCACAGTGATTGAAGGCAATGACAATATGGACTGCAAGATTGGGCCCTAAATGTGGTTGCAGAAGTCAATAGTTTAACGTGCTCTGTGGTTTTAGAAGTGTTTTATTTAAATGGCACTTACCATGGAAATACCCTGGTGTGGTTAAGAAGACTGGAGCAGATTACCTCCTTGCCTTTACAGTTGCCACTCATATTGTAACTGAGCAGCCACTCCAATGACCCATAAATGAAAGCATTTCAGGGATTTTCTTCTCACTGCCGTGCTTTGTAGCATTTCCAGCTGTATTTCCATGCACTGTTGGTGACCTCCAGTAGCTAATGAGCTTAATTACGAGAAAATATTTTCTATAGATCTTCCAGAATATCTACTTCAGGTCGAATTTAAAACAAACATTGCCATGTTTGGAAATGTCCCTATTCCCTCCTCCCTCTCTGCCTGAGCTTTTGCTAAAGGGTGAGTCATCGTAATCCAGTCCCTAACAAATGAAATATCAGGCAGAGCTGGCTTTAGGTTTTTTGGGGTCTTCATTGAGGGCTCCGGATATAAAAGAGAAAAACAGTTCCTTTGCCCCATCATACTAATTCTCTTCCACATGCCCCTTGTGCTCTAGTATCATTCTACCACTCCTATCCACTGACCTGTGCCTCATTCCTGGTTCATGGCTGAAACGTTGGCATTATTAATATGTTGCCCAGGTAAGATGTTAAAGCTCTCTCTTACCACATGCAAATGTTGGTTTGCCCTTTAGTTACACAATGTCCGCTGGGTGTCTGAGTTTTGCTGGTCCTTCAAAACATATTTCACTGCATAACGTTGCCTTATCCTTGGCAAAATGCAGCAGTAAATGTTGACATGTAATTGACATGTAAAAATGCTCACATAAGAATGACGCTATTTAGAACATGTTTCAGAGCCTAAAGACAGATCCTGATAACTGCATATTCTTATGCGCTGTGCCTATCAGGTTATTAGTCTGGAAGTGACTGCTGACAATTGCATTAAAGCCCTAGCATACCTGTTGTGAGCCAGTAACTTGCAGAAGTCGGAGCAGACTTGAGCTGAGCTGGGTGCTCGTGAAGTGAATAAGTTCTGTGCCTTTCCTCCTGAGTGCTCATTAAACACTGCATTAGGCAAAGCTGAAAGTTTCTTTTCCTCTTTGTGTCAGTGGATTTAAAATGTAATTGTTAACTTACGTCTTTAATCCTCTTGGGCAGTGGATTTGGAAGGTAGATGAGAATAAAAATTAGTCAAGGCTATTATGTTGGCAGCCCAGGCACTTTAATTAATGCTCTGTAAAATTACAATTGTATGTGAGATAACTTTAAAGGTATAATCATCGTGGTACAATAATTAAACAAACCTATCTGGATGTGAGTGTTTCCAACTTACAGCCAACAAAATGCTCTTTCTCTGGCATTCAGTGGATAAAATCTATGAACTCCAACGCATGAAAGGGGACAGAACAGTCAAATCAATCTCAATAATTCCTTGTTTGTTTTTCCATAAAAGGAGAAATAATATGATGGCAATGCAACACGGATGAAGATAAATTTCATTCAGCAGTGGACTTCATTAGGTTAAGCATATGTGAAGCATTAGAAAATCTTCAGTTTAAGACGCTAAATACAACCACTTCAGAAAAGTGCTAGTTAATGTTCCACAGTACCAATCCGGTCTTTTAAAGTACAGACATCAGAAAAAATTCCAAGGAATTATTTAGTTTTTGATAAAAGTCCCCAAAGATTACTCACAAAGTCCAGAATGTTAGAGCAGGTCTGTTGTCTCTTGGGCGCTATGGGAGTGCAATAAATCTTGTCAAAGGTAAATCTTTTATTTTCCCTGCCTTCTGTATTCTGAGGAATTTTCATCGGAAAACTAGCAATTTTGAACTAGCCTCCTTATTGGGGTTTGTGTGTGTACATTGCTAGCCAGCAGTAGCCCACAAGGATTCATAATCATAACCTGCAGTCTTTTAGAGTTTAATTGTTTTGTAACTAAATTGGCCTCTTTGACATATTTGTGCAATTAGTTACATGGGCTTCAGTGCCCTTTTATGAATATGGGCATTCAGATTGTGGTTAAAAATGCCACTCAACTCTTTTTGAAAGGGAATTTTGCACACGTCCGTGAGCTCATACTGTCACTTTCTGTCCTGGTTCAATGAGCAAATGCTAATATTCTGCCCACTGGAAAACCTCCAGTAAGAAAAATGAAAATGGTAAAGGGAAACAATGCCATTTTCACCATTTATTTTTTGAAAATTACCTACAGCCAAAGGTAACTGTGGAGATTAAAGTTGCCAAGGTTTTCTTTTTAATTGTGTCAGAAATCTTTTACATTAAAATTCAGCCAGATTCCTCCCCTCCAAATTGAAATTAAAATTTAACGATTTGCAAGAAAACTGGATTGAAATTAAATGCATTTATACAATTGTAGTTAAACATTTGAGGCAATGACCTTTGACTAGAATAGTTTTGTGTCCATGTTCCCTATTTCTGGGTAGATTTTGATTAAAGGCTAAGAATCAGTTCTTCAAAAATATCTAGAAGACTTAATAACTTTTGGAAATTCTTATCTCAAAAATATGCACCCTTATATGGAATCGTATTTGCGAGTTTGCAATTATATATTCCAAATGAACAGTATCTTTGCAGTGGCACATGTAACCACCTCCAGTTCTTGTATGCAATTGCATAATTTGTTAGCATTATTTACAGCCATATTTAAGTACATGGGGTAAAATTTGCTGCTGGAGAAAGAGCCAGCACAAAACCTGTAAATCACTTCAGTCCTTATATTGAGGGCTTAAGTGATTCACCTCATTATTGTAAATTTTAAAATGTTCCCTGGTTTCTGATGCTGACACAGGTTGTGTTTGAGTGTGTGCAAGAGAAGGGAAAGGAACATTTGAAAGATCATTAGGGGACTGGTTAACTCTATTATTTTTTATTATTTGTATTATCGTAGTTCCTAGGAGCCCTAGTCATGGACCAAGAGGAGCCCACTGCGTTAGATGCTGTACAAACACAGAACACAACGACAGTGACTGCTCCAACGAGCCTACAATCTAGGTATAAGGCAAGAAACCATGCATGGGTACAGACAGACAGGGGAGTACAAGGAAGCAATGAGACAATATCGCTCCAGTTGATAGGTAGTGGTCTTCGCACCCTAGAGGCCTAGCCATTCTCGTGATATTTTAGCAGCAGATTATTTCCAGGTTTCGTTCCAGGAAGTAAATCAACTGTGACCTCCAGCAAGAGATTAGGAAGCCAGAACAAGCCATACAACAAGGTAGCATTAACCCAGCTTGGCCAAACACGCCGGTTACTACATTTGTTCAAACAGGCTAATGGACAGTTGCTGAGGGAATTCATATGGGGATATTTTTATGCCATTTTGAGGAACCCGAATGACTTCTACCACTGCACAGTTAGTGAGGACGTGATTATTCTTAAAATGAGGGCTGCTGGCTTAGGTGCAATGTTTGCCAATGGGAGTGTGTGCTTTTGTTCAGTTGTAGAAGGCTATGGCGTTGCTTGCCAATAGACTTTTCATTTGTATTGACGGGCCCTATGTCTTGTTCTAAATCTCCCTGTGGTAACTGAACACCTATAAATGTGGGCTCTACACTAAAATATTTGAACTCACGCCCCCCCCCCCATGGCAGTCAGGAAAGCCCCAAGACTTACTTAATGTGTTCTGCATTCATTGCCTGCCTCTTTGCTGATAAAATTATATTTTAAGGGTGCCCACTCCCTGCAAACATTGACACAACTGGAGAACAGTTGTTTCTTTTATTGTTTTAATGTCTCTCTCTGGCCTCAGTGCAGTGAACCATGTAATCATGATGATTAAGATTAAGCATGCGCTTAAGTATTTTGTGGCATCGGGGCTTGCATACACAATGTATTGGATGCATGTTTTGTTAGTTACCCCTCCTTGGGAAAATCCAGAGCCTAGTGCTAGAGGTGATAAGTGAGTTGCTTGAATGTGCTTAGCTGCCCGCTGCGTCTCATGCGCCGACCTTCTGCTCTCTGATGCAGCAAGTTTCAATCCCAGCAAGGGATTTCTAACAAATAATAGCAAGGTGTAGTGGATTTCATGATCTCTGCTGGAGATGTTGTCAGTGAGGAACGGTTGCTTGTGCGGGCCGGGGAGGAGAAATAAGACATCTCCTTGACTGTGTCCAGCTTATACTGTTTGAGCCAGAGGCTTGTTCCTGAGCGGATGGTATTCGCAGTTGTGCTACAGCAAGAAAATAAAGTTGTTCCGACATGCATCTTTGTAAAGAACTGGTTTTGAAGGGAGTGACAGGAAGGGCCTGTAATCAGGATGTGGGTAAGATAAAGAAAGATGACAAATGAGTTGGTGTTCAGAGCTCAGGACTGAAAGCCAGTCCTAGGTCCCCATCCTGAAAAGTTGCTTAATTTTAAGCACCTGAATAGTCCCTTTGAATTCAAAGTGCTGCAAATGAAGTGTGCAAGTCGGTCTTTGCTGGATGAAGGCCTTATATTGTTATAGCCTCAGGGCAAGGAACTTGTTATCTTCCCTGTTAAATGCCTAACACACTGTTGACACTCCCAATAGCACTAATCTCCCAGCACCGGGATGGGGTTCCCTGTGTGCTTTTGCAGGAGCCATTATATTTCTCTGCCTTGGTTTCCAGATCTGCAGAGTGGGGGTAACAGACGCCTGCCTCCCAGGTAATAAATGGCTTTCAAGATGAAAAGCACTATGATAATTGTTGCGTAGTTTGGATTATAAGCTCCTCTGGGCAGGTCAGCATCCTACTCCATGTCTTGTATAGCTATTCACACAGTTGGAGCATCATAAGCCATTAATCAAGAAGCAAATGGAATTTCAGAGTTACTCTATTAACAAAAGACAATACAAGGTGCATTTCAGGTCACTTCTCCCCACTCTACACCTGCTTCTCTTAATTAATAAGGAAAAAAGTGTTTTCCAGTCCTTTATAGTGTCTCAGCAAGCCAAGATAGGTGTGTAGACGAAGGTTTTTAACCATTAGAGGAGTGAAATTCTGGAACAGCCTTCCAAGGGAAGCAGTGGGGGTAAAATACCTAGATCAGGGGTCTCCAAACTTTTCAGCCCGAGGGCCGCATTAAATATCAAATAGCAGTTCGGGGGCCGACAACACACTCAAGGTCCAAATAAAAAAGAATCAAAACATGGATGTTGTTTTTAATTATTTATTTAATATTAATAGGGTCTCAGAGGGTCTCGGGGGGCGAAGAACAGGGGGGTTTGTGCGAGTCCCAGGGGGAGCGGGGGGGTGGATAGGGGTCAGAGCAGACGGGGTTGGATGGGGGTGGGGTCCCGGGGGGTGATTAGGGGGAGGGGGTGTCAGGGGCAAAGGAGCAGCGGGGTTTAGATGGGGGGTGAGGTCTTGGGGGGGTTAGGGGGTATCTGGAGAGAACCCCCCAAGGACCCCCGCCCAACCGCCCCAGGACCCTCCCTAGGACCCCCGCCCAGCCCCCCTCCCACAAGAAACCCCAAGAACCCCCGCCCAGCCCCCCCAAGGACCCCCGCCCAACAGCCCCAGGACCCTCCCTAGGACCCCTGCCCAGCCCCCGTGGACCCCCTCCCCCAAGAACCCCCCAGGACCCCCGCCCAGCCCCCCCGGACCCCCTCCCCCAAAAACCCCCAGGACCCCCGCCCAGCCCCCCCGGGCCCCCTCCCCCAAGAACCCCCCAGGACCCCCGCCCAGCCCCCCCGGACCCCCTCCCCCCAAAACCCCCAGGACCCCCGCCCAGCCCCCCCGGGCCCCCTCCCCCAAGAACCCCCCAGGACCCCCGCCCAGCCCCCCCAAGGACCCCCGCCCAACGGCCCCAGGACCCTCCCTAGGACCCCTGCCCAGCCCCCCTGGACCCCCTCCCCCAAGAACCCCCCAGGACCCCCGCCCAGCCCCCCTCCCACAAGAAACCCCCAGGACCCCCGCCCAGCCCCCCCAAGGACCCCCGCCCAACGGCCCCAGGACCCCCGCCCAGCCCCCCTGGACCTCCTCCCCCAAGAACCTCTCAGGACCCCCGCCCAGCCCCCCTCTCACAAGAACCCCCCAGGACCCCCGCCCAGCCCCAAGAACCCCCCAGGACCCCTTCCGAACCCCCCCCCCTCTCACCTCCCCAGTCCTAGCCCCGTCCCCCGGCCCGGTGCCTCGCGCCCATTGGCTCCCGGCGCTGCCCGTCCGCGTCAGGGCGCGTCCCGATTGGTTCACCGCGCCCTGCGTCCCGATTGGTTCACCGCACCCGGCGGGAGGGCGCGGAAGCGAGACGCCGCAAGGGCGAGAGTGGGAGCCGGAGCGACGGGCGCGCGCAGGGCCAGGCGAAAGTGACGCCGCTACCGGAAGTGCGGTAGACAAAAAGATCTCCACGGGCCGGATGAGAGGGCCTCGCGGGCCGCAGTTTGGAGACCCCTGACCTAGATGAAGCTTGATAAGTTTATGGAGGAGATGGTGTGATGGGGAAACATAATTTTGGCAATTGATCTTTGACTATGGTAATAGAGGGGCCTGGTGGTATATGATGGAAAGTTGGAGGGGATGGGATCTAAGATTCAACAGAGAATTTTTTCCGGGGTGTCTGGCTGGTGAGTCTTGCCCACACGCTCAGGGTTCAGCTGATCCCCATATTTGGGGTCGGGAAGGAATTTTCCTCCAGGGCAAATTGGCGAGGCCCTGGAGGTTTTTCGCCTTCCTCTGAAGCAGGGGACATGGGTCACTTTCTGGAGGATTCTCTGTACTTTGAAGTCCTTAAACCAAGATTTGAGGACTTCAATAGTTCAGATATAGGTGAGGTATATTGCAGGAATGGGTGGGTAAAATTCTGTGGCCTGCGTTGCAGGAGGTCAGACTAGATAATCATAATGGTCCCTTCTGACCTTAAAGTCTATGAGTCTATGAGAATGCATCAAGTTCAAAGAGAAGTGCTTCTTATTTCCAGTGCATCAGCTGTCCTCTGAGGTTATGTCTACACTTATGGTGGCATGTAGAGTACATATGTTGCATGTCCCCCTAGCATGGATATCGACAGCAGTTGTGGATGGCAAGGCAAGTAAAGACACGTCAGAGCCTTACGCCTGTGCCATGCCTCTCATATTTACGATGCTGTTTTCAGCAGTGTAGTGTGCTGCTGAAGGCTCTGGCAGAGGGGAGGCAATGGGGAAAAGGGGAAATTCCTTTCCTGGCCACTAGGAGCTGCCAGAGCCTTTCCCCGCCAGGGGGAAAAGCTCCGGCATTGGGGAAAAGCTCTGGCAGGGGGAAGGCAGTGGGGAAAGGCTGGAGCTATTCACTGCCACTTTCACTGGACACAGCCTGCTTTTTCACTCTCTACCCATCCCCCCGCCCCCACCCCCGCTGGTGTAGACAAAGCAGCAGGCTGTTTTGGAACGTTAAATCATAAATGATGCAATAAAGCAAGCAAGAAGTGGTGTGTGTTTTGTGTGTTTTAATCCTTTCTATCAGATCATTAGCATGGAGCAAACTTTGGTACAAACATGCAGCAATTATGGAAGAGAGGAAAACAAGAGCATCATTTTGAGCTTGCCTCTGGATTTTCTTGCAGTACTCTAGTAAGCTCCTTGGGGCAGAGACCGTCTATTCCTCATTCTTGGCTGGCCCTTTAGCATGACTGTCATATTCGACGCGATTAATAGTAATGCTGAATCTGCCCAGGCCAATGAGCCCAGAACACGATTGTACATAACTTTCAGAGTGATTAGGGAATCACCTTCCCTAGAAATCTTTTGGAAACATATTTAATTGGGCCCTAGGCAGCCAAGAGCAATAAAGAAGAATCTTCATAAATTGTTTTGTACGTGTGATTTTTTTTATACCTTCTCGGCAGCTTGCAGCTATGGCAACAAATACAAGGATAAAAAAGAGAGAAACTTTATTAAATCAATACATCAGACAGGCATCTAATATATGCTGTCCTTCACCCCCAAAATATACAATTTGCTGAGAAGTTAGATTCTAGACCATTAAGATGTTTTTCTCTTCAGAGAAGGCAAATCATATGGGATAATTATACATATTTTTTTCAAATATGACTAGTCCTTCTTTAAAAAGATCTCTGCTCATTATTTAAATTGTAATATTTTGCATACTCAGAAAGTTACACAAAAAAGAAGCAAAATAAGATGCATAAATTTATGGATTTCACTTGGGTAATTAGACTGGGGGCTAAAAGTAATTTAAACACGTTTTCACAAAAATGCGCGCACACAAGTATACATACATCTATAGTAATTTTGTATTGTTTTCTGTCCGAGCTCTTTGTTATGTAATATTTAGAGTTGCCAACTTGGTAACATTTAAAAACCGAACACTCCAGCAGGAGTGCTAGAACCTCCCCTGCCCCGCCTTTGCCCCACTTCTTCCCAGAGGCCCCACCTCCAGCCACTCCTCCCCCCCATCGCTCACTGCTTTTCCCTTTCCACCCCCCATTTCTCCACCTGAGTCAGGAGGGACTTTCCTGCAGAGCCAGGGCTGGGAGCTGCAGCCACCTGATGAAGGTAGGTGGTGACCACAGTTGAGTAGGGACTGGAGCTTCCCCCACTCACAGTAACTGGACTTCAGGTGTCCTGTCAGTAGATCTGACCAGACGCTGTCAGGTCCCCCTTTTCGACTGGACTTTCTGGTTGAAAATTGGGCACCTGGCCACTTAGTAATATCCCAAAAAATCCCTACCACCTAAATTCACAATTGTGCCTCCTATTATATTTCTCCAACACGTTTGCACAAAGATCTCAAATGGCATTAAAATGTTAATTTAGCCTCACTGTGCCAGATAGGTCAATAGAGCTGGAGAAACTAAGATACTGAAACCCCAATCCTGCAGGCACTTACTGTAGCTAGTAGCTGTTTGTGTTGTGATCACAGTTGGGGTTTGGAGCGCCATTACGTGAGGCACTTTGCACATAGGTAATGTCTCTGGCCAAAAGTTTTCTCAGACTAAATATCTGAAATGCATTGAAATCAGTAGAACTACTCAAATGCGTAAGTGTTTCGAAGGCTGGAGCTTAAGACTCCATAGCGACTATTCCTCCGCAAAAGGGTTTGAAGCTTTGAGGCATAAGACAGTCCTTCCAGTTCCCTTGATGATGAGTCACTGGCTGATGGGAGAATAGCACCCAGAAGCTCCTATGCCCAGATTGGCAATGTGTGCAAATAAAAACCACAGTTTGAAAATGTGTTCTGTTAGCATGCCTCTAGATTTTCTTGCAATGCTCTGGTAAGCTCCTTGGTGCAGTGCCGCATTCTTGGCTGGGCCTTCAGCATGACTAATATTAAACATGATTGATAATAATGCTGAATCTGCCCATGCTCATGAGCCCAGAACATGATGACAGCTTGGAAGGACAAACTTTGAGGAATATGTTGTAACGAGTAGAAGCTTGGTCCTGTATTCGCCATACACCTCAACTCACTGGTTTTAGAGGTATTATGGCAAAATGAGAAGTCTAAAAGAGTAACATTCCACCCTTAGAGTATGTTTGGGTACACAACGAATCCAGCAGCAAGTCCTTGGGACTGAGCAACAAAAAGATAACCAGGACTTTGCCAAACCTTGAAAGCAAACAATTTCTGGTGTGTGCAACACAATTTTCCTGTCATTAAAATGAGCTTCACATGGAAATTTTAATTAAAAACAACATGGAACTAAATGCACCACCATCAGTTATAATTTTTGGATCAATGTAATTCCTGCTCTGCTCCTAGGCTGAACAGGAGATTGAATAAAAAACCAGAAAACCAGAATTTTCATTTTTGCTAGAAACAGAGCGTAGGCCCCAGTTTGTTTTTAAAAAAGCACTTAAGCGTGTGCTTAAAACCCTTTGACATCCATGGGATTCAGGTCTGATTCAAAGGCCATTGTAATCAATGGAAAGACTCCTGCTGGCTTCACTGGACTTTGGATGGGATTTTTCAAAATCGCCTATGTGATTTAGGAGCACAAATCCCATTGAAAGCCATTCTTGGGACACCTTAAAGGGGCCTGATTTTCAGAGAGAGGGTGTTGAATATTTTGTGACAATTGAGGCCCTTTTAAGGAGTCTCAGTTTGAAGGAGTCCCAAATGATGGGTCACTCTTGAAATCCTTGGTCATCCTCTTTTAGGCAGTCTTAAAGATCTCGCCCTTTGGATGAAGCACTTAAGGACATGTTAAAGTTAAGCATGTGTGTTTCTGCTTTGTTGAGTTGGAGCATCTCAAGCCCAAATACACTGAGCTCTGTTCTAAACCAAGAACGTCTGGTCCAGGGAGGTTCTAAATTTTGCAAAATGAGTTCTCTGATCCCTTACTCTCTGATCCACATTCTTGCAACTCTGAAAGAACTTGATAGGGCCCCTTCCATGTCTCTTCTGTGATTCAGCGACCTGTATGTGTCTGCAACATTCAGGAGGTAAAAGAGAAAAATCTAGTGCTCACACTGTAGACAATTTTTTTTTTTGAAATGCATGGCATTTTTAGCTGTGGGAGGAGGATTTTCAAACTGCTGAGCTACCTGCTGTGATATCTGTGTTGTTGCTAGAAATTCAATGAAAACGGGCAACACGGTGAAAGCTTATTGCTTTGCAACGGGAATACTGATTTCTCTTCCAGACTTGTTGGGTTGTTTTAAAGACTTATGGGCTTACAGAGAAGGCACAAGCTTCATTTTCTTAGAATTACCTGAAATAAATAGCCTCTTTATTTTCTACAACAGTACGGCATGAGACCTGATGTTCTTGCTAATTTCCAATTTGATTATTTTACTTTATGTTGGCTTGAAGATCATCTGCAAATTCCATTATAGATGATTGTCCTCTTCATTACAAATCTTAAAGTGTGGAGTGGTGTTGGCGTATTAAAGCGCTGCTGAGGTACCCACATTTCAAAATGGGTTTATGGGGGGCTCTCTTCTTTGGATGTGTACATAAATCTACATGCACAAAACACTGAGGATCTTCAAATTGCAACACTAGTTATACAGTATTTTTCTTGGTCTCATTTCTGTCTGATACCTAAATATCTCAAGCTGTTTTGTTAATGTGATCATTGGAATAAGAATTAAATCTGCTCCATAGTCTGTTATCGTCTGCATATTTGTGTTTCTTAAGAACCACAGGTTTTCAAAGTCTTTGTAAGTGCATTAGGCTGGTTTCTTTAAATAACTAGAGATGATAAAATGTTATCACTTGAAAAGCCATCTGTTCCCCTTGTCAAAGTGGTGGAGGTGCAAATTCTTTTCGTGCTGGCCGTCCTGCCTAAAGATTTTTTGGTGTCTCCTCAGTTCAGTCACAGTCCAATTGTCACATTCATTTTCTGACCTCTCTCTTTGATCTGCTTTGTCTAGCTGTTCTTCTACCATGCTTAGTCCTCCCTTGCTGTTTAGCTTTTTGTTTTGGAGTATGGACGGCTTCTTCTAGCAATTGTTTATCTGGAGTCATATAACTAAAGGCTGTTTTCCTTTTGAATTTTTCAGTTGCTTGATGCTTCTAACGCATATATTTGTATGGTCCAGATCGGGGATACCAGTTGATCTTATCCAAAAAAGGCAAATAAAATGCAGTGAAATAATTTTGCAGTGTTTAGATGTAAAGATCTGGCATTAGGAAAAGTGAGGTCAAATTGAGTTTAAACAGCACAATCATACATTAAGGGCCATGAAGCGGTTACCTCCACTTCTGACTCTGAGAAACAAGAGGAGTGTGTATTTTGGGTTCTGACATATCCACTGTGTGCGTGCACTCATGCTCTCTTCCTTGCAATTCATTAACTTATTAATATCAGATAAGCTAGAGATCTCTGTAAAATACAAGTCTGATCATGAAGCCCCTCTGATGGAAGCAACTTCTCTACTAAATACAGCAGAGGAAACAGAAATGTTACTTTCTGGAAGTGTATTGTTCCATGTTCTTCTTCTCTGGTCCTTCCCTATGATGTGAATACCACACAAGGAAGTGACACACAATCATCTCATGACTGAGTAGAGATGTAGTTAGCATCCTCGTGCCCTCTTGTTCTGAGAAGCTGCTGGACAAATGATCAAATGATGGGAAAACTCGTTTGGCTTGGTGAGTGTGTGTTCTTTTGACAGGTGCGCTTATTTGTGAGGGCTGCCTATGATGATAAATGATGCTTGTGTTACCTGGGATAGAAGAGCTGAGCTCGTAATATATAATTTATGAAGATAACTTTATTGTTAATTATAGGTCCTAACAAAGTACCTGAAAGTATCAGGATCATAAAGTTGATGTCCACTTCACATGCCGCTGGATTTCTTCCCCAGGCTATTGATTCAAAAACTGACCAGAATTACCCTACTCATGTCATTTAACTTTAGACAAGAGGGAACCCTTTGAAGGCAGCGTCAAGTTACGCATCTTTAGTATTCCATGGATCGTAAGTACAGAGGATCACCCTGGAAGAGAACATTAATTAAGACTGCTTATGAAGTAATTGACATTAAACATCAATAAAAGTCTTGCTGAAGAGTTAATTATTCTAGAACATGGGTGCTTGAGGCTATATGCAAAATGCGTTATCAAAGAGCCCAAGCTCAGCTCAGAGAAATAACATATGGGTCCTTTGTCTGGTAGAAGGAGGTGTGTGAGGGATAATTAATTGGTGTCCTGGATGCTCTCCTGACCATTATCGCTGCTTCACAATCTGGTCTTCAGGCCTTATGGATTTGGATGTGTATTATATCGTATGTAAATAGTAGAGCTACTCCTCCAAAGAGCACGCATACTAATAAGTTAAATTTGAGTAGGGAATGAATTCTGGGATGTGTGGAGGCATAGGAGCAGGGATGTAATTGCTCGTCTCAGTACTGATATGACCTGGACTATTGCATTGACTTCTGGGCATCCCATTACAAGAAAGATATTGACAAATCGGAGGAAGCCCAGGAAAGAGCAACAACAATTACCCGGGGATGGAGGGATTGAAAAATCAAGAGCTAAATATGTCAAGCTTGGCTAAGCGGTGACAAAGAACATGCATGAAAACATTATGCAAGTATTGGGAAGGCGTAAATACCAGAGGAGAGGAATTTTTAAGTGTGGTTCACAGGGATAATTGGACGAAATTAAAATTTGGACGGCTTTTTAGTCTAGTAGACAAAAGCACAAAACGATCCAGTTTCTGGATGTTGAAACTAGATAAATTCATACTGTAAATAAGTTGCAGATTTTTAACAGCGAGAGTAAATAACCGTTTGAACAGCTTGCCAAGGGATGTTGTGGATTCTCCATCACTTGAAGTCTGGATGTCTTTTTAAAAGGTCTGTTCTAGCTCAACCCAGAGTTATGGTCTTGATTCTGGAAAGACTGTGAAATTCTCTGGGCTATGTTATGTCAGGGATCTGCATAGAGTGACTGTAAAGACCCTTTAAAATCTATGAAGAGTGAAATAAAGAGAAAATGTAGACTGAATAAATGGGGGACAAGAGAGAGCGTCTTACCAGTGAGTTCTGTTACCCTTAAATCTGGCTTAATAGCACCTTATCCCAATGAGACTTGACTTCCTGGGGGTTACTTACAGACTAAGGTACTACTCATGTAAAGGTATCAGAATCTGGCCCAGTGCATTAGTCTTTGGACACTTACCATTTTGAATGACGTAATATATTGACATCCGTATATTCCTGTGTGAGATGCAGTCACAGAAGACCATCCATAGGCTGAGAATGCCTATGTACATATCGTCTCTTTTCTGTGTAAAACAGTATTGCAAGCACATGGCTGTTTTCCAGGTTTTCTTGACTACCGCCCTGCTTCTACTCTGGTCACATTTCTTCTCCCAAGGACCACACACTATTCCGGCAATTACTCAGCTGTTTCTCAGCTGTTTCCGTTAACTTGCTGCCATCGGAGAGAGACAAGACATTAAAGCTTCTCTGCACATGGAGGTATTTTTTTCTTTTTATTGATGGGAGTAAGCTACCCCAGGGCCTACAGGGAACAGCTGTTCGTCTGGGATATCCGAATGTCTGGCATAACACCGCCCTGGATCACGAGGGAGCAGTGAATCGAGATAGCTTGGTTACTTGTATTTAATTATCTTGACATTTTCACATTTTCTGGAAACAACTCCCCAGCCTTTCAAATTTGAAAATTTAGTAGTTTTCCCCTGAGTTCTCCCTGGGGAAGGAAGAGTGACTAAAAGTGATCTTCATTAGCTTGAGTTTGAGCAAACTTCTGACACTTTATCTATTAAATAGGGAATGGTCAGTCTGGATCCAGATCTTATAAATAACACCAGGAAGGATACAGAGAAACAAAGAAAGACAGGGCTCCTCTTTAGGTCCAATACCATGATACAAGTGAGATCATCTTCACACAGTCCTAAAACAAGAATCCGTCATTGGTTACCCAGAACTGTGTCTTGTTGGGGATTTTAAATTCTATTTTGATGCAATAGTGGCTCATTTAAATACAGAAGGAGAAGTCGCAAATCATCATTTTCATCTGGCTGTTTGTGAGGTTTTAATTAAACACCCAGCATTGTTTCTATTAACTGTTTAAAAACCTGCCACCTTTCGTTCTGCTAAGCTGGGCTCCAAGCACAGCTGAAGGGGGAACAGCTTAATAAGTTCAGCCTTGCATTTCCCATTGGCTTCTCCGTGGTCTTTTCTTTGTCCTAAATGGGAGCAGTCAGGGCTTTTCCTTAAATGCATGCTATGTACTCTTTGTCCTTAGAGCTAGGAAAGATACAGGCTTTATCGTCCTCGGAGCCCGAAGTCTTGTGAATAGGGCAGAATAGTCCTTTCACGGCCATTCTGTGGCATTTGACTAGGTGCGGTTTATTCCCCCTACCCACACTGAGCTCCTGCTGATGTCCATGGATGTTTAGGGCCAGGTCTTTCCCGCTTCACAGGTGGCTGTGGGGCAATTTCAGGGAGAAAGGGAAATGGAGCCCTCCCCACCTTAGGCAGAGCCAAGGCCGACACCAGAGGCCAAGGCCAACACCAGAGCCCAAAGCACGGCTTTCCCTGGCACCAGGTCCCTGAGTCTTGCTGCCCTCCACAGAAGAACTGCCCTGATGAGTTCAGGCTCAGTGGCCATAGAAGTGATGGTAGGATATAGTCTTTAGGCAGACCAAATACTGGAATAAAATTCCACTAGGGATATCTGAGACAAGAATTTTGCTCTTCTCCTTACTTTGGGTTTTTGCATGTCCATACTAGCTAAGGATAGTATGTTCCTATATTAAGACTAAATTGGGATCAAATGCCCTGTGGGCGGTGTTCCCAAATATGTTTCACCCGGAGCTGCACCTGTCACAGATAGACTGTGCACACACATAAGAACAGCCACACTGGGTCAGACCAAAGGTCCACCTAGCCTAGCATCCTGTCTTCCAACAGTGGCCAGTGCTTCAGAGGAAGTGAACCCAGCAGGTAATCTTCAAATAATCCATCCTCTGTCATCCATTCCCAGCTTCTGGCAAACAGAGCCTATGGACACCATCCCAGCCCATCCGGCTAATGACCATTGATGGACTGCTCCTCCAGGAACTTCTCTAGTTATTTATTGAACCCCGTTATAGGCTTGGCCTTCACAACATGGGTGATTAGTCAGTGTCATGGGAGAACATTTAAATCTAAGCTCAGGATCCAACCAGTAAATAAGCAACAGTTTAATGTTTGATGATGCTTAAAAAAAGGCTTTTGTGGCCAAGAAAGCAAATTTGCTGCCATTTCTTAATTTTGCTCAGATGTTCCCCCTCTCCCTGGAAAATGCCAACTCCCAGTGTCCTGTACTTCCAGCCCTCTCTCTGCTTTAAAAGAACTATGCTCCTCCATCTGGAGACCAGACACAATACCACTTGCTTTGTGTGACCAGTCGCAGCTGACCAGTGCAGACTGTGTTTCTTACAGAGAGTCTCAAATACTCACGCTCAACCATTTGCAATTCACCCGTAGGGTTTAAAAAAGCAAACCCTTAAAATATATTTGAGTACATTCAAACAGCAAAAGAATTTGGGGAACTTGTGATCCATTTGTGGCACGTTCTGAAACCAGAAAGAGAAGCTAAACATACTGAATAAACTGTTTGCCTTGAATTAGGAGTGCTTATATTTATAGAAAATGAGAGAGAGAGTGTATATGTGTGTATAAAGAGAGCACCATCTGATGACTCTTGTCATTTTTCTGGACTTTTCACAAATGTAGCCTTTTGTTGATTATTGCAAGAGCTATTTGTTATCTCGCTTTTCTGTGTTGAGTTGGAGGGGGGAAATGGTTTGTGTCTTCTGTATGGAGTTATAACCTTCCCACATTTCTTCGTTACGAGGCTGGGAACAGTTGTGCAGTTAACTGTCCATGTACCATGTTATAGGTTTGTCTCCATTTTATCCAGCCATGACCTGTGTTGAGGAATTTGCGCTTTTCTCTCTCTCTCTCTCTCTCTCTCTCTCTCTCTCTCTGTGTGTGTGTGTGTGTGTGTGTGTGATGTAGGATGCATTTCTTTTTCTATCACTACCCAAAGGGTGAAACATAATGTATTGGGTGCAAATAGAGGGGAATCTTTCATCGTTGTTTTCCGTGAGAGAGAATTAAACTAGCAGTCTTTCTCTTTATCCAGATTATGATAAATCAGATTCCATTTAATATGCACAACTGAGGGGGAACAGATTCAGTGAGATATGGCTCAGTGACCCTAAACAATGGATAAATTGGGTATCTAGTCCACTTAAGTGGCACATCTCGTATTGACTGCGAACTTCTTCACTGTGACTTACCGGTGTGAAAGAGAGAACCCACTGAATCCATTTCCCAAGCTCCAGGAGGTCTGCTAAATTAGTTCACTTGCTCTAATAGAGTTATTTTCCCCAACACACTATTGTTTTGCACAGTACATATTTTGTTCATGAAATAGAGGGGAAATATATCTCCCACTATAGGGTGTTCCTGGGAATTTCTGAACAGGTCAGCTACTGAACAAGCATTCTTGAAATGGACTACAGCTGGCTGGAATTTTTTTATCCATTAAAATGAAAAACAAAACGTATTGATATCATTAGTAGAAAATTTTGACTTTTCATTGAAATGCCAATCCCCCAACATTTTCAGCAGAAGCTGCTGATTTTTTCATTTATTTTGTGTGTGTGAAAAGCAAACGTTTCCAGCCAGCATTTTTTGTTCAATGGAAAATCCACTGAATTTTCTGTAGGGGGTGGGAAGTGGAGGGGAAACTTCACTGGAAAATTTCTGACATTCCCTGTAATGTAATCTGTGCCATCCAAGAGTGGACTTGTTGTACCGGGGAAAAGGGAAAGATAGGGAGACATAATAGAAATATGTGAATTATTTCATAAACTTAAGACAGCCAGAAAAACTCCATTCTGCGACTGAGATATATATGTGCATTTATATATATATATATATATATATATATTTAAGTTTATTGCCCACTACAGTGGCTCCAGCTGAAATGCAGACTCATAAAGTGACTCTCCACCCTGCACCTGCTCTGAGTTATCTTAGGGTGACATTTCAAAGGGGAAAAACTATGGCTAGATCATTTCTTCTGTACTGCTGCCTCTCTTCTGCCATCGAGCAAATTCACATTCCGAGTGTCACACACCGAGATAACTGCAAAGCTGTTTCGGGCTTGTTTAGCAAAATGAAATTATATCTCCTTCAGCCTTTAAGGAAAAGCCATGTCAGTAGTCAAGTATAAAGAATCGCTGACCCTTGTTACAGAGATAAGGGCTATAATATCAGGGCTGGTTTTTTTCTTCTTTCTCCTCTTGATAGAAGTAAAAGAGTGTGTCCGCCTGAAGACACAAATCAAAGAAAATATCATTTTTATCTCACATAAGGGCAGGTTGTCAGGAGCAAAGAGTCCCTCAGACAGGTGCTCTTTTCAGCCAAAAGAAAAGTGTCAATGGGGCTGCAGTACAAGGGGAGCCAGTACGAGATCGCTGGGGTCAGTCTGAATGCAGACCGGCTCTCCGACACTTGCTTTCCAGTTTGATAGACTTGACTGTTTATCCGCTATTTGGTCTTGTTTCTCGTATGGATTTTGCCAGGTACTTATGGTCAGGGATGAATGCTGAATGATTAGGGTTGTTAACTTGGTAATATTTAAAAACCAGCAGAAGTGGCGGAACCTCCCCTGCCCCTCCTCTTCTCCCCCCCCCCCAAAGCTCCACCTCTTCCCCCTGAGGCCATGCCCCCAGCCACTCCTCTTCCCCCATTCCTCCTGTCACTCACTGTTTTTCCCCTCCCACTCACTCCCTTCCCAGGTTAGATGAGACTCTCCTGCAGAACCAGGGTGGGAAGTTACAGCCACCAGACGATGGTAGGAGACATCCTGGTTGAGATGGGGCTGGTGTGGGTGATGACCTGGTACCTTCCTGCCTTCCCAGTAACTGAACATAGGTCGTCCTGTCGGTAGATCTGACCGGACACTCTAAGGTCCCCTCGTCAACCAGACTTTCCAATGGAAAACTGGGCACCTGGCCACCCTGTGAATGATAGTCATTCCAAAGGCGACATAGCTTCTTTGACCCTGTGATGGGCGTCGAGCGCTCTTGCATCTCCCTGGGGTGGGCAGGCTGGGAAGTGAACAGCCGGTGGTGTGCAAAAGCAATATGGACACCATTCTTCTTGGAAAAATCCTGCCCCATGAGGGTTAACTACAGTACCTACCACCCTGCGTCTCTGCTGTGAAGAGGCTGGAGGGTGGGGAGGAGAGAGTATTTGACCTTCAGTTTCCTGGAACAGAATCCATGCGCACAATGCCAACAATGAGGCAAGATTTCTCAAGAAGGGCAGGTGCCCCCAGCCCCCCTAGGGAGGATTCCTCAAGCCAGATACCACGGAAAGGGCCTACGTGTGGGTTGCGGTGACATTCAGACCGAAGCCCAGCAGTCTGTAGCAGCCTGAATGGATCCATCTCCCATTCCAAACCGTGGAAAGACTCTCATGAACTCCAGTGGGGGGTTGGATCAGGCTGTGCTGTCTGTTAATAGATACAAGGATCGCGCTTGTGAAGCCCTGTCTGAAGAGAGGAATGTGAAGGATGTAAGACGAGAATGCTTCCCATTTCTTTCTCACAGCCAAAGAGCATTGGCAACACATGATAGCTCGGAATGGAGAAAGAGACGACGGGGTGGGTAGTTCCCATCTCTTTGTCCAGGGAAGTTTTTGACCGTTAACATTAATAGGAGCCGGGTGTGAGTTCCAGACAGCCCTTTGGTATGGAGAGTTTAGTCTGCTGTAAAATATGCCATCCGGAATGATAGGCTTGCATTGCTGCTTCGTGATCACAGACAGACAGGGATGTTCCAGTCTATTTCACCCACTTTGAGGCCTAGTCTAGCGTGTTTCTGATTGTAGCAGCTGAAATGGGATGTACTGGACCAAATTCTCCCTTTAGCAACGCGCGCTCCACCTTACTGACCTCAGCCCCGTTGACTCACCTTTATTTTGGGAAAAGTTAATTAACAGGACAGCACGCTGAGAAGGGGCCGTGTTTCCTCCCAGAGTGCAATCGGGCCTGGGCTGGCTTTGGCTGGACAAAGGGATTCGCAATCGGGTCAGAATGTAAAGCCCTTCATGTTAAGTTCACATGCTTCAGTTCCACCCGCCTTTGCAGCTAGCAAACATTGTTACTGTCTGACAGGTCTTCGGTAGCCTGTGTGAAAAGTTTTGGTGGCTTCAGGCCACTTCTTCTACAGCACAAACCCACCCTTCTTACTGAGCACTCTTGTGGTTATTTAGTAGAGATCGTGTTGGCCACAGAAACTGAATTTCCCTCTCCACATTCACATGTGGTCTTCTGACTGAGGTGAAGTACTGGTGTGCAGAAGTCTGTGGGAGAAGCTTGAGTATGGTACTTATTCTGTGGATAATTGTCTTCAGGGCAGTCAATTCAGCATCTTCCGTGAACACTACATGCACTCATAAAGAGAACTCGAAATGCAGCATTTTAATCCAGTCCCAGCCTTTATAAAGTGCACCTGTAAAAAAACTGCTCTGTAATGTGGACTGAAAGATCTGTGTGGGTTTGTTGTTAATTCACCTGTAAATGTACAGCTCAATAAATTAGCAAGAGCGTTCCACATACACACATGTGCGCAGACCCTCCGTGGCTCTCATCAGCCAGACTTTTGCCAGCACTGACAGATTTTTAATGATGCGGCTGGGCAGTGTGGTTGTAAAATCATTCAGAGACAAAGGCCCCGGAAGGACCAAAAAAATGGCACGAAGACCTTTTCGTGTTGCAGCCGCTCGGAATGAGAATCTATTGAATAACGAACGTGGATGGGGAAATGCAGCTGGTGAAGGGAGAAAGCCGCCAGGAGTTTGAGATGTTCATTGAAAGATCTGAGGCTACAAATTCCTATTTGTCTGTCTTGGTTCGCTGTGGCTCTGTTGGAGGACTGGAGTAGACAGGGTGCAGAAATAGGGGGAGGGACTTTGTTCCCCTTTATGAATTAAAAATAAACTAGATCAGAGTTGGAGAGGCAGCCCCTTAAAAACTGGCCTGCTATATGAGCCCTGCTCCACAGAGGGCTTGGTTTGTCCCCTCTTGGCATCAGTAGATAGTCTCCCATGATCTAAATTCAGGGCCAAGCCTTTTCTGACTATTAAATTAATAAGAGCCAAGAAGGAAGATACAGGCAAGCAGTTTCTTACAATGTACCTGAGTCCTGATTGGCAGCACCAGTGACACCTCCCCTGAGCCGAAATTGGCAGTCCATGTAGTTGTCTTGTGATGTGAACAAATAGCCACTCAAGACTAGCGTAAGACTCACCTGAAACCTTTTCCCTTGTCATCTCATGCTGGATTTGGACCCAGCCTTCAGGAGAGGATAGCGTGTTAACTACTTGCGCCACCTAACTTCTAACACACGCACAGGTTATACCTGGCGGCTGTGAAATTGGAAAGGATGTTTGTAATGCTTCAGCACTGTTTCCTTGGTAACACTTTAGGATACGGATCACCAAGTATGTAGGGGAAACACTGAACTCTACATCCAACCTCTTAATGATACGGCAAGCACCATCCAGTCGTCACATTAAATGCATGGCTATTTCGGCCTCCCAAATGGGAGTGCAGGCTACATGGCTGTTATTTTTAGACCTGACAGGTTGTAAATATCAAGTGATTTGCAGGATTGTATACTCGCTATATAGTTACAGGGGATTTACTACGGGGAACCCTTGGGAGTTACCATGTAAATTAAGAAGCTGGCACAACTGCCAAGAGCTAGCGTGGATTTCAGCACTCATCCCAATCCCTGGATGCACTAGAGAAGGGCTATCATGGTCAGCAAACCTACCAGCTGATCCAAAAGGAAGCCTTCCCCAGTAGCAGCTGTGCTTTCCCTTAGGCACCTCCCCCCCCCCCCCCCCCGTTAGCTTTTATTAGGTTGGCTGATTTGAAATCCTGCTGCTGTGACTTTGGGGGAGGGGGGCGCGCAAATTATTTCCGCTTCTGCTCTCCCCACTGGTAGCAATTTTTCCAACTCGGGTTGCGATCTACTATAGCGTCTGTACAGCCAGCAGGAACGGAAAGAATGTTACAACTGCCCTAGGCAACTGTGATATCGACGGGAAAGGAGCAGCCTAGAGAAATGCATGGGCTAGCACAGTTCTCGGGGATACAATCCCTGATGACGCCGGACAGGAAACTGTGCTAGGGATGAGCTAAAATAGTGGTTGTTGTATCTGAATGCACGTGGCCGTCATTATGCTGGGAGAGCTGTGCTTGGCACTCAGCTGTGAATATACTTGGTTACAAGAATGGCTCTTCCCATGACAGAGCCTGTGTTACTGGCAGTATTAACATTGTCTGTCTTTTCTTCCTTTGGATTGGACACCACCTTATAGGCCTCGATGGGGATTATGGATTTTTTTTTATGTCCCTCCTAACCAAAAACAAAAGTTAAGTGAACATATTTTGCAGTTTCTCGCCAGAAATGTTGGGCCAGATCTCCCAGCCAGAAGAGATCAAGGTAGCTCAACTGACGTAAGGGGAGCTAGGTCCATTTCTAATAGCAGATGATCTGGTCCAGCGTCGCTCATGGATGGGCCTTTTCTCACTTTTCTGTGCCTTGCTTAAAGCCTTGCAAAATCACTGACTGAAAAACAGCTGCAAATATAGATGCAAGGGGCTAACCCCTCAGTCTTCTTCTGGCTGCTTTGTATTGCTGAGCATTTGGGAAAAGAATCTGCATTTTCCTGTTAGCAAAAAAGACTCACTGGTATTGTTCTTTAAAGTACATAAGCAGAAGAATTTAAAAGTGAAGGGGAGAAATGAACCTAGCATTCAGTCCCACGGCAATCTGAGTTTATTATATCTTCCTGCCAGCGCTGTCCTCCGATCCACCACTCCTTTTATTAATTTGTCAATCTGCGTTGATGGAAAGTGAGAGAAGTCACGCTTGGGGTTTTCTTTTTTCGGTCTAAGAGACTGCAAAATGAAGTCTTGGAAATCTAGGGCATTCCATTGAGGTACAACGTGCATCTTGAAACAGTCAAGCTGGATTTGTCTGACAACGTCTGGCCATCTCTCTTACACATGCACAAACACTCTCTCTCTCTCTCTCTCTCTCTCTCTCTCTCTCTCTCTCTCTCTCTCTCTCTCTCTCTTACACTTTTTTTCAGTCATCTGGAACAATCAGCCACAGAGTGTGGATGAAAGCAAGGCAAGAAGCAAAAGCAAACTGATAGCAGGTGGCTCAGAAAATGGGCTTTGTCCTTTCCGGGGGACAGGGGAGGGGGTAATGCTCCCTTTCTTACCAGTTTAAACAGATTTGCAAATGAAATAAAAAATCAGTGGTTCTGTGGGATGATCAAGTATCCTGGCATTGGGTAGAAGGATTGCCCTTTGGTAAGGTGTGCGGTGCAGAGCAAGATGCTAGCTCTCCTTGGTAGATAGGTCGTTGGAGATATCTATGCACACTTGATTTTTAACAAATGTGGTCAGCAGAGGATAACTAGGAGGTCCTTCGGAAGAATCAGTGGAGCTCTATCCACTGCTACGATTCTGACTTGATTGTTGCTCTCCTCCAATTTTTACGTTACCTCTACACTTGGGCGTTCACACTAGTTATCGCTAAGATGAAAACACTATTAATTTGAAACCCTGTATCTGTAAAACAGTGTTTGTGCACCTCTCTGCTTGTAATTTATGATCAGTTTCTGACTTGTCTTTTTGTCCACCATCTTTGCCACTTAGTTAAGCCCGATAAAGGATGGAACTATAATGTTCAAACTCCCTCCCGAATGCAAGCGGAGCAGTTTTACTCCCATAGCTCTCTCAACGCTTGGCTTAAAGTATTCTTTTACTGTAGCTAATTTTAAGGTTCATGAATTTCTCTTTTATTGACCCTGTTCTGTATTAGGCGGCTGTGCTTTGTTATTGATGTAAAGTGCCTACCATATAAATATCTCTGTTCACGATGACTCATGAAAGTAGTAGACCCGCTGGTTTTAGCATGACTCTGAGTCTCCTTTATAGCATCGGCATACTACTTTCTTCTCTCATCTGTGCAGCTGGGACCACCTCTAAACCCACAGCCTGGATTTTCCCCTTTCCCGGATTGGGAGAGTTCCTGTTAACATCAAAACATCAGTTCCAGAGGTGCAACAAATATTCACGGAAGTCATTTATTTTTCAGGGCAGTAGGCAATGATGTAAAACCGTCACTCCAGAGGTATAACGTTGGCATTGCCCTATGACACAGACCATTCTAATGTAACAGGGGCTTGAACCAGGGAATTCCCACCCAGCTTTCAGAGCTCCCGAAGTCTGGAGGTCCAGGGGGTTTCTTGTCCCATAGCAGAGCTTGGGTTTTGGATGGGGAACATTTATAATTTTAACAAAATAGCTGTCCTAAGTGCTCCAGGTATCTTAACCATCACTGGACATCTTCCAGCACACACTAATCTCATGTGATTTGTACAAAGCGCCTCTTTAAGGACCCTAACCCCTCTACCTGTTATGTCTTTAAGGTGCCACAAGGTGGCAATGTTATTGCTGTGCCACCATTCTGTTCTTTAGCTGTTCAGTATTGCATCCTGCAAGCATACATGGGTGCTGAAGGTCATCTCTGGGACTGGCTTCAATACTTGCAAGATAATTGAGGATTACTAAGTGTGTGTGTGTGTGAGAGAGAGAGAGACGGTGTGTGTGTGTGTGTGTGTGTGTAAGAGAGAGAAACCTTGAAAACAAAGGTGTCTCTGACATTAGTTCTCCATCAGGGAATTTTGCCACCTGCATTACTGCTCATTAGAGCAGCCCGAAAAAGGTCTCCCCAGTAGCAAAACAAAATCATGTCCTACATAGATGTGCAGGGGAAAAAAAGAGAGAGAAATCAAGAAGCAACATATTTTTCATTGTTACCTTCAGTTTCTTTTGCAGAAGGACTTTGCAGGCAGAAAAGTGCAATTCTGCATAAAAGGGAAACCTGTTTATTTAAACCAGTTTTGCCCAGGGCAGAAATGTTGCTGTTTTTCTCCTTTGGAAAAGTAGCGTTTGGTAGAAATAATAACAAAAATCATGGCTATAGATGAAGTTTCGCTAACAGGAAGGGAGAGATACTTCTCTTCGGGTTACTCTAGTACTGAATGCTATGTGGATCTTGCATAAATCTTTCCAAAGGAGCCTCTCTAGAGATGATATTGGCAGCAATAACCTGACACCATCAGTATGCCCACGGCTAGTGAACATTTGGCGGACTTCCCCATCGGAGTCAGGGATTGGGTATTCACTGGCCGTCGCTCTCACCCTCAGACAAGACACTGCGGCTTGGTGGGTTTGGGTCTACTAAAGCAGGACAATCTGAGATAACTAGCCCATGTTGGGGAAGTCGTCTTCTGAAAGCAGCATCACATTTGGCACTGATGCCCTCCCTCACTGGCAGTTTAGGCAGTGAGATCAGGAATTGATTGGTCTAGGATGCTTCCCCTCTAGGTGTGAGGCACATCCGCGGGAGGGGGCATCCCGGGGCTGTTCAAATGGCTGCCCGGGATGTAGGCTCTGGGCATGGGGAGGTTGGGGAGCTATTGTGACGTGAGAACTTTGCCTTATCGTCCACGAACAGGCATATTTTCTCCAATCCTTCAAAGCAGAATTTTAATCAGGGACAAATACTGTGAAACGCTCATTCTGGGCTCCCAGAAGCAGTGTTTTCCTGTATGGATCTGCTGCGTCTCTGCCTCCTACGTTACTGTCTTGTGAATGCTTGAACTTCCTATTGTGTGGGCGGCTGGGAACTCAGTGCGCTAAAAAATATAAATGGAGATATACCAATCTCCTAGAACTGGAAAGACCTTGAAAGGTCATCGAGTCCAGTCCCCTGCCTACACTAGCAGGATCGAGTACTGTCCCCTGACAGATTTTTTGCCCCAGATCCCTAAATGGCCCCCTCAAGGATTGAACTCACAACCCTGGGTTTAGCAGGCCAATGCTCAAACCACTGAGCTATCCCTCCCCTTAAGTGCCCTCGGTGCCAAAGACATCAAGAATGCCAAGTAGATTGAATGGGTGACGTACCGTTGTGGAGAAGTTGGGGCATATTAAATGAAGGAGCTGCTTTTCTCTGTGACTGCGGAAGGAAGGCGCGTTGTCAGAGCAGGGAATGGGAAGCAGGACTGCTGGAGTCTCTCTCTTGGCTCTGACACTGACTCAGTGTGTGGCGTTGGGCAAATCCCTTAACTCATGCTTTGTTGTATGTATCTGTAAAACAGCAATCAGAATAACAATTTGCCGGCCTTCCAGAAGTCCTACGGCCCTGGAAGACATCCAAAAACAGATGTCATTGCGGTACTAAACCTGCATGCACTTGGAAATAGGGTGACCGCCCGTCCCAAATTGGGCAGGACAGTCCCAACAAAGGCAGAGTTCAAGTCCCTCTCTTGGGCTGAATGACTCTGTGAAGCATTTGTCCTGGATTCCCTGCACCATTCCTCTGTGCCCAAGTGGCTGAGGTGGGCCTTAGTCCCGCCTCGTAATGAGGCCCCACCCTTGCTCCTAGTTTTCCCTCCCCTTCCCCCCGCCCCCTGAGGTCCTTCCCCCTGGCCAGGCCAGAAGCTGGAACTTGGCCATGGTAAGAGCTGTCCAGGGAGTCCGGGCCACTGTGTAACTCGCATCGGCCTTTTGAAAGCCCATTGTGTATATCTACGTACGTGTGCAAACGCAAAGCTGTATGTGGATTTTCAGATATCTGCACTGTCTCATACCCAGTCCCCCCCATAGGCAGACATAATAAACTACACCGGACCCTCGCTATAGCCCGCGTCACTATAGTGTGGGTTCGCATACAGCGCGGGTCATTGCCATGGATCCCAAATTTAAAGATTTAAATTGGGATCCATGGCAACGCGTCCCCAGCGTTAGCACGGGACCCCGCATGGATCCCGAGCCCTGGGCTATAGCAAGGGTCCGGTGTACTTTCAAACCCATTATTTTGACCAAATGTGGCAACTTTGTCACACAAAGCAAACATGTTACCGGCTTTGTGCACAAAGCAAACCGCACTAAAACATTCTGTACCCAGTTCCCCATGCAGAAAGGTAGCTGATGGTGATCAAACCGTTTTGAAGTACAGCCAAAACTGGCTTTGTTTGGGTCCAAACCCTGCCCCCCTCCCACACACAGTCTGTCTTATGCACTGCACTGAATGATTTGCAAAAGGCAAAACAGATACTGAAAAGGGTGTTTTCTCCTTTAAGCAGCTTGAGTGGGCCTGCATGTGGAGGGCCAAAGTGCTTGTTCTAATGTAAACAGGGAACCTTCTTATTCGCTAATTACATTCACGAGGTCAGTTTCTGATTTTAGGTCCACCAGTGTAAATCCAGAGTAAATCTGTGGATTCCAAAATGATTTTTTTTTGAACAGCAGAATTACTTCATATTTACCCCTGTGAGACTGAAATCAGAATCAGGCTATACTGAGATCCTTGCTTCCTTGCTTATTACGTTCTGTATTGCCTTTAACCAGATTTCAAATCTAACTCTCATCCAAATAGATCCTTCATGCCACTGGGATGCATATAGGGGAAATCCCTGTCATGAAAGCGTCATTATGCTTCCTATGTATTACCCAAACATGTTGCTCATATACAAACAGCATTTATGTAGTTTTTGTTATACAAATCTGGCTTCACATGACGGAGTCTGTATCCTACATCATCCCTAGCTGCACCTGCAAAATTTTCAAGTGAATCTGTTGGTGCAAATCTGTATACCCAACTACGTATTTTGTGTATGCAAATTCCACTTTTTGCACACGCAAACACTGCACTTACGACCTTTGAGGGTGCATCTAGGGAGCCATTTGATAATATGGCTCTGTGTGTTTGTCATGGGACATCAGGAATACATGGAATGTATTTTGAAAATAACCCGAGTTAAGTTCTGTTCAGTTCAGCAGGATTTCCAGAGGGGCTCATTGACTTTCCGTTAGCCCACTTGAAAAGCACAATCCTAAGCTTTTGGTTCCTATTGAAAAATCCTAAATGTTCGTGTGCAATAAAATCGTGAGGCTAGCTTTGTAAGTTCCACTTGCACTACTTAACATCTGTTTGAGCAGATTTACCGTTCTCACACACCAGACATGGGTAGAGAGAGGCGTCTCGAGGGTTTTTTCCTAATAGACCGTCCTCTTTCCGCCTCTTATTTCCTACCCCTCTCTCTCTGCTTTCTCTCCTTCCTGGCCCCCTCTGACTCTGCTTTGGGAATCTGGGAACAGAGGCATCTGGCAGGGTCTCCTATCTGAGCTTGTCATTTCCTTTGGAGTCAGTCCCTAGCTCCTGGCACCAACTGTATTCTAAAGACATAAATCAGTGCATGTTCTTTCCCATCAGGAGAGAGACTGTCACAGTTCAGGGCAACCGCACCTGTCTTCCCCCACTGGTGATTCAGCCAGGGCACCGCCTCCGCCCCCTCAGCTTTCAGCTACCCAGCTGTTGCCTCTCATGGGTGGAGACACTCATCTGTCACCCTGCCGACTGGCTGCACAGTTCCTTGCTTTCACTGTGTATTTCCCAGCACACACAGGTTGGCCAAGAACACCTGCTAGCTTTCCCTTCAGAGACTGATAACAGAGGGAGGGTCAACAGGTCTCAGTTACCACGCCGCACAGCCTGCCTTATCCTTAAGGTAAAAAGCATCACAGGGCAAACATTAAAAACAATAAAAGCACCTAGACGCCTGCTAATTGGGGCCATCCATGGACTAAGGTCCTGTCTCTTTACTGGGTCCAAGTCTGTTTAAACTCAGGCTTTTTATCCAAAAGTCTTTGTCGGTTAGTCTTTGGAGAATCCACTTTGAACTACATATCTGTGCTGGGAGGTGACCAGATACCAAGTGTGAACACGAGATACTTTTTTCCCAGGGAAGGGGTATAGTTGCCTTTATAAGACAAAGCCCCAAATATCGGGACATCTGCTCACCCTAGGAAGGGAGCAGATTCCAAGGCTGACAATGGAGGACGTACACATATCCCCCCTCCCTACTGGAGAAGGTCCACCACTGCAAGTTCACAACTGCAGTGTCAATCCTATGCACTCCCAAAATGTTAAGCCTAATTCAGTAAGGTTTAATTTAATTCAATAAAGTTAATCCTTATTCCATGCGGTTTGTTCAGGATGTTGTCAACCCTCCGCAAGAACATCTTCCACTTCCTAACAGACACCAACGCTCACCTGTATCTTCCTTCATCCTCCCAGGGATCCTGCCTTTGACAGAAACAAACTGGCCCCAGACCATACGCTTCTACAGTGCCACCAAAGCGAACCATAGGAACAATACCAGTGAAACCATGACACCTCACTCTTTCTGTAGCCTTCTAGGCTGCTACATCTAACTGGATGAAGTAGAATCCTCCAGGGAGGTGAGATAGGAGGATTTGCAACCATGACCATGGCTTATTAGTTGGGTCAGACTTTAAATGCCTGAGATCCTCCCACATCAGGTGAGATATCACACCTTATTAAGGAAGCCATCTCCAGCTGTTTTGATTGACAGGGTGATAAGAAAATGCTGCTCTATTCAAGGTTGAGGGATTTAAGGAGTTTGAAGACTAGAGAAACCGTCAAGTCCCCAAGCTCCGCTCCAGGCTGCAAATGAAGTGATAGGTTTCAATCTCATACAAGCTGTTGGTGACTCAAATGACCCCACTGGGAAGGAGAGCAGATGAAGAATTCATTTTAAGCAACTAGTGGGAAGAGCGTTCCCCAGCAGCTGGTGGCTGGCTTGAGGAAGTGAGGGCCAGCTGGTTACTAACAGGGAAGCAATCCAGGATCTGGAAGCCTGCGTTGCTCTTAACAGCCGTACAGACATAAAAATAGATTCGCTTCTGGGGTATCAAGAAGTTGAAAGTTGAGCTGCACGTTGACCACAAGTGCACGGTACTGTTCGCAGCGGAGGCTCTTCCTAGAAGTTAAAGAAAGGGGCCGGACTGAGTTCTCATTCATGCCTGTGTGACTAATGTCAGAATCTGGCCCAAGAACAGGAACTGACAGGAAATCAGGCTTCGACCTCGGAGCTCAGTTAAGGTTATAAATATTTCTTCAGGCGATGGCTAAATGTAGGGCTAAGAAACAGGACAGCCACACCACCCGCCAATCCATCAGTTTGCTTAAAGGAGCACAGGAGAGGTAACTGGGCAACTGCTGTATTGACTTCATTGACAAGCATTTCGGAGGCTCTGTTGCCATAGTGTCTGTGAGTTATGGCCCCGATAAACACTTGTACTCCTGTTTATCTTTAAGCGTAAGAGCAGTCCCATTTATTTCAAGAGGATAGCTCACGTGTCAAACGCACTTAAATGATTTGCTGGGTCAGGGCGTTTATGCCCATGTGTGCCAGACTGTATTTTATGTAGAAAATATAGCATGAACTCCGAGCCCGATCTTTTAACCCTTGTTGACTTAATAAATCTATCCGTCTAAGTAAATGTTGCCGGATCAAGCATATGGTAGTGCCAAGGCTTCATTGGAATGGCTCGTGGGTAGTCTGTTAGTTACATAGAGAATCTTACCTCCACTAATGACTGAAGAACTGGGACAGAAAGTGGCCATTGGAGACTCCAACTCAGCCTACCAGGGTCCAGTAAGGGAAGGAGTCCACAGTAGTAGTGCTGGAAACCACACATGATCTGGGATTTAATTTCACTTCCAGAATTTCTCTTGTCAGTGACTGTAATAAAAACAGAAGGATCTAGTTTGGGCCTCAGAGTTAAATTTGGGTCTAAAATCCAAGAGGCTCTTGTGAAGAGGGACAACTCCATATCCTGAAGTCAGTAGGAAACTTTGCATGCATGTGTGCATGCTCACAACACACACAAGAATCACTTGGGGCAGATGTTACCTTTTGGGAAGGGTGTTGCAGTGTTAACCAATCAACATTTCCTCCCTGCTGTAAAATGATTCCTGGAATGAACAGCTTTAGGGGAAAGAAGGGGAAGTAATTCCCTGGGAAATGAATTAAAAATAAATATTTTGTCAGGTTCGAAGGTGGCATAAGGCATTAAACTCCATGACCTTAAACATGAACCCTTCTGCAAAGCAGAATCTGATTTGATTCATCGCTGGGTTTCTGGGTTGTTGTTTTTTTCTTCTTCGGGGCCAACCTATCACTTGCACCCTTTAAGATGCCTTGTAAATTAGTGAAGAGGTGGGTTTTTAACAAACAAATAGCTGAGATGATTTCAACCGTGATTATAATGAAAAAAGAAAATGAAGAGCCGTATTCTTCTTTCCCTGCCCCTTGCCCAATCGTTTAAACCTGTGCAGAGTGGAGATAAAATGCTATTAAATGAAAGTAATGAGTTACATTCACTTTGCACTGGGGTAAATGACCACATGGGTGTAAGGAATGGAGCACCAGGACCAATGTGTTTACAAAGAGGAATGTAATACCTTTTTCCTTCCGCTTTGGAGAATTTTAAAAAGAGAAATCCACCTTTCTGCGAGTTTCCATCATTTTGCAGCATCAGGTTTTATGTTTCGAAAGCAAAACTCTCGCCTGTGGCATTATGTTGGCAATGGACCAGTACGGAAATAATACTGGGTAAGCTCTGTATTCATGGAAGTTTCTAATGAGGATGCCCAGCTGCAGTGCAGACTGGAACAATGTAACTTTTCATGGCAAGGCAGCATGAGCAATTGGAGATCTGGGCCATTGTATGAAATGCTTCTCCAGTCTCCAGAGTTAGGGTTAGTTTCCAGACATGTGGCAAAGATTTTGATTTTCTTCACCAAGTAAAGAGCCAAAGGGTCTTGTTAACATTTCCCTAATTCATCTGTTTAAATAATTTTTTGTCCGTGTACTTGCATTATTTTACTACTGCATTAGACCATTTAGTCTCCTTGCATTCATTACTAATAAAAATAATACCTTGTACTGATGTAGGCCTGTTCGGCTGAGAATCTTAAAATGTTTTAGGAAGGCCGAGGAATTAAACCTCACAACTGGAGCGGGTTGAATAATCCAACGATTTTCATTCAGCTGCAGAACGGCAGGCTGAGTCACTTTTTGAGGTAAAGGAGAAATTCGATGGCTGCTGGTAGCAACAGATTCTGTTAGTGGGGCTGGCTGGGAAAGGAGAATCCCGTGTTCACAAAAAGCATCGGCATTTTGACATTGGTTTTCATTCCGGATCAGAACAATGAGACCTTTTGACGTGTGTGTGTGTACGTGTGTGAAAAAACATGACACACCCTCCCCCTGAGAATAGCCAGTGGTTGTCTTGTCTAAATGAGAGAGATCCACCCTAGAACTGGAAGAGCAGGGACTTGAAACTTGGGTCTCCCATATCTCAGGTGAATGCTCTACCCACTGCGCTTGTCTGGAGTGTGTTTCACGCTCTCCTAACCAGACATTCCATCCTGGACCTGAGTGAACGGAGTCGAAACCGGTACGTTTCCGCAGCAAGTTTTCAGTTTCAACAAATTGGCAAAAATTCCCAAAGAACTCTGTTTCTTATCCTTTGTGTAGGCGAGCTGTCAGACTGGAGCATCAGAATCATGCATAGGAAGCCGGGACATAGGGTCCGTATATGCACACAATAATGGATCAGCTGTCTCTAGCATATTCTGCTCACTTTTTCATTTGGGTTTTTTTTTTGTAGGGAGGAAGCTAAAGGGGGAGGGAAGTTTCTCTTACTGATGTACAGAATTAAAGTTATTGAAGAAAACATACTCACAGTTCATTTCCAACCAACATTTTTCCTTTTTATAGGCAGAGCAGTAGCAGTTAATTCTGTGTTAAGATTACTTCGCATTTTCCATTGTGTTGCAGTGGGAGTCACTAAGTGCTGCTGTTACAGAGTTTTAAAATTCTTTGTCTTAGCCCGTGAGCAGTGTACAGTCTTTGAAAAAATGCTGCATTAGTTTTTGTGAGGCAGATTTGTTGGGAGTAGCTGTGGCAAGCAGCAAGAGAGCTTGCCCTCAGCCGTGATCCCTCTAGCCAGAGTTATTTCTTGGTGCAGAATTTCTTCCTTGGAACAAGGCATTCATATTTGGGCTGCAATTTCTTAAAGGGGGGCTTGTCTGAGTGCTGATTCTGACCACCTCTCTTTCAGGACTCGTGTAGATAGTGTAAATAAGCAGGATATATTAAGAAAATACCCTGAATTTGCATTACTGATTTTTCCTCCAGTGGGAAAGAGACCTGGATGGCCTCAAAATCTGTAAGATATACACACATACGTATAAAGAGGGCTGGTTGTTTTCTGTGCTCCTGCAGCAGATTGGGAAGAGGAGGCTGGAGAGTCGTGAAAATGAAGGGACTGCTAATAGAGAATATTCATTCCTGTGAAGCATAAGCTGTGTGTATCTTGACTTGTGTGTAACTTGAAAACGTTTAGACTTCTGCATGAGGCTGCCATATGTATTCGGAGCAGGACAGGCTTGATGGGGCATGAAAACGGAGCTGAGATAGTGGGGGTTAGTTTAATGATACTTGAATTGAAACCAAGGCATGAAGCAGCCACGCACCGTGCAGTATAGACAGGAGTTTGGGCTCATCCCTTGCTTTAAGCTTAGATGGCTAGAATGGCGACTAGACACACTTCTAAAGTGCCTTACAACAAGCAGGAACCAGCGTTTTATTGCTTGGAGACTGACCGGTGCTTCACCAGGGTGACCGGAGCGGCTTTGCTGGCCAACATCAATGTACTTCACAGTGTGACAGGGCCAAGCCACGGAGCGCTTTTGACGGGTGTTTTCAGCCCTGCTTTTGAACTGGGGCCAGAAATGCCAAAATGCCCTCAAAAAGGCTTTTTTGCCCAGTGCCTCCCTTTCCTCCTGGCTCTTCGTACTTGAATGGACGTGGCTACAACAGGAATCCTCATTGGAACGGCTTTTCTCCCGAAATTTCCATCCCGAATATTCAGACTCAAGACTTCAGGTCATTTGGAGAGAGAGCTAAATATTTGGCTCATTGTACCCACACCTTTTGGGGTTGGCAGATTCCTGTCTAGTGCTTCCTAGATGATAAAGGGTTTGCTGCACAGTGAAGAGAGGAAATCGGGAGAGTTACAGCAATGGTATTTCGATTTCTGTTTAAAAATGAATCTCTTTCACTCAGTCTAGTTCTTGTCTTTAAAATGATCATAAAAAGATGGCATGGTGAGGCTTCGGATTCATGTTTTGTACAGCTCGGTCCTGCCATTTGCCCAGTGTTTAGAGATGTTTTACTACTGTTGTTTATTTGTATTACAGTAGCACATATAGAGGCTGCAACCAAGATCCTAACTCCATTGTGCTAGGCGCTGTACAAATAAGAGTTATTCCCTGTACTGCAAAACTTACAGTTTAAATAGACAAGACAGACAAAAAGTGGGAGGATGGATTTCCCTGTTTTACAGATGGGGGAATGAGGAAGACAGAGAGAGAGATTAAGTGACTTGCATAAAGTCACGCAGGAAGTCAGTGACAAAGCCAGAAATTAAACCCACGTATCTGAAGTCCCTAGCTCAGCACGGTACCTGCTAGGTTATTTCCCCTCCTCCCCCATATTGGTAGGGTATTTCAGAAGGATGAACCTGTCTTCATAATGGGGAAATCATAAATGTGACCTGTGATTAGATACAGTAGGATCTGAATAAAAACAGGAAATTGCAAGCAGATTAAGATGGAGGGAAGCCTCACAAATACAGGGGACTGAATGTTTTAATGAAGATTAAACCAATATCAACTGCATTATCTTTCATAGGATTGCAGGAGAGCAATCTTATTATTAGAATATAGATTTAATAGCCCAGTTTGCATAGTTCTATTATTCTGTAATATTAAATGACAAAAACTCCTACTGTGTTTTTGTATCTAAAGTAACTCTCTATGCCTGCCTTAAGAGGCCATTTAGTGTTGCTGGAGAAAAAAATATTCAAAACATTCCCCTTCCTGCCCCTCCCACCCCCCAAAGAGAAGGCTGTGTTTCCGTGATGTGATAACTTCACTCTCTGATTTCTGTAATGTAAGGGAATATAGGAAAGGTCATACTAGATCAGACCCTCGGTCCATCTAGTCCAGTATCCTGTGTTTTGACAGTGGCCAATACCAGCTGCTTCAGAGAATGGTGCACGAAATCCTACAGAAGATAGTTATGGGGAAATCTACCAATGAAGGAAGTCCATTCCCAAGTCCTTTTAGTTAATGGTCAGCTGATACACCGAAGCATGAGGCCTTACATTCTTTCCAGATTGATCTCTTGATTTTTACTATTTTTTTTTTAAATCCTCACTAGTATACATCTGGCTACTCAATCCCATTAAGAACCAGGCCACAATAATATCCTGTGGTTATGAGTTCCAGAGGTTAATTTGACATTTTAATTCGGGAGAGGCGATAGTACATTCTTTTATCAGTTTCAAATAATCAGTTCCCCCAGGGGAAAATAGGGGAAAAGCAAGATTCGGCATTATAGTGGGTGGACTCAACTGGAGTATAAAGTATGTGAGGATGCTGTATGTATTTTAGTAAGGAAATGAGGGTGATTAGTTATCAGTTTCACAGTGGGGATGGTTACAGCATGATACTACCATGCGCTTTATCCATAGCTCGGAATGATCTGGGGCATGTATGTAGGTGTAGCCAGTCTTTCCAGTCCATGACAGCCTAATCCAGGCCGGATCTTTAGGGAGAACCTGTATTGTTACTTTAGGCAGGACAGATCATGTTAGTCTAGGAGCCAGAGAGAACCACAGGAGCCATTGATTACTACTCATTCGTTACACCCAAGCTCCATCCTCTTCCTGGCTCTATCATGCAAACAGAGTGTAACAACTTGGTCAAGGTCAGACTTGCATTCAATGCCATTGACTCCAGGTGTAAGTCCATTACCTGGCACCATTGCCTGTTGATTGGCATGAGGTCTGAATTTGGCCCTCTGCATCTAGCGCCGCAGCCAGCGTGCGCCTTTGCTCTGGTTCCCATGCAGCCGCATTGTGGGCCGAGCACTCGGACAGAATCTCAGCCCGGTCCTAAAAATCCCTGAAAAGGCTGCAATGGAGTGAACCGAGTTTCAGAAGGAGCCAAAGGAACATTGCTCTGCTGATTAATGGACAGGGATAATGGGTGGGAAAAACCTGTTATGCAAACCGTATAGTATGTTATTTAGAGTATCAATTTCCCCACAGAGAGACTTATAACCAGATGTTTGGAGCAGAATATTGCTGCTCTTTCATAATCATTTTAATGTCTTTTGTCAGACACATGCTGTGGCTGGCTATGAAAAAGGATGGGGGTATGTTTTGACTGCGGCTAAGCTTTGCAGCATGCAAGTGAGCCCTACTGACGCCGTGAACCTGCAGTAAGAGACGGGGCCCCAGACAACTCCAGAAAGTTGGCCTCAATGTTTCCTACCTAGTGTTCCCTTTCTGGGTGCTGAACGAACTGTGGAATGGGTAAAGTGCATGGCCTTGGGAAAGCTGGGGATCTGTGGGAATCTCTCCCTGCTGTACCAAATCCTTGTGCTGTACACAATAGATATAGTTACTAACTAAATCAGCCTAGGGTCCCTAGGGGGTGAGGTTCCTTATCCTCTTTGTGAGTTTGCACTAAAGAGCAGCACTTCTCGCTCCCGCGTGCACAAAGCCAATACATTGCATAGCTCTGCACACACCAGGCTCTCTCCGCTGCGTTGTATCTCTCTGTGCAGGGAGGAGGGAAAGAGCTATGGCTAGCTGAAGAGATGGTCTTTTGTTCACCGGATTTTCAGCTGGATGGGTCTGTAGCATATGATTCCGTGTTTAGGGGGTTGACCTGAGAGGTAAAGTGGTGAGTGGCAGGAGTAAGTCTGGGGAATCAGAGCAGTTGGGTTTTCTAGTGGGCTGCACTGTGTGACCGTGGAAAAGTTCCTTATCACCTCTTTGATTCGGTTTTGTCATCTTTACAATAGAGACAATACTCTCTTGCCTCATTTGCTCTTTGTCAATGAGCTAGCAGAGATGCCTTTTACAAACGATCCAGTATGTGATTGAAGATAACCCCCAGCCACCTGGAGATTGGCAGAAAGCCTCCTCCTCTTTCCTTCCCTTCATGAAAGGATTTTTCTGAGTAGCACAGCTGAAACCAAAGTATTCAACTGAAGAAAGTTTCTTCCCCAAGCCAGCTCTCTGTGCCCCCACAATATCACTCAAGGTGGCATGTGGTCGCCTGCTTTCAGCAGAAGAAAGCTTTCAGCACAGCAACCGAAATGTATTTAACAAAAAACGTTTCTCTCCCACACTTCTCACCTAGAGATTCTTTGAGATGTTACATTTCCCCTTTAAACCCATGATTGTTCCAGGGGTTGGATTAATGTGGAAAATGCACAAAGCTTGCTGTATTTTTTTTTTAATAAAAATGTTAGTCCTGTGTAGGAAACATGCTTTAAAATACAGGTCACCCTCAATGTATTATTCACTGGGACAGGGAGAAAATCAACCCACCAGAGTCAGCCCATAGAATAAGCTTCCTCCAGGAACGTTCCTGTTTAACTGGCAGCCTGCGAAACATGGAGAGATGCAGTGACGTTTCCAAAAATGCCAGTATGACTTAGGAGCCTAAATCCCATTTTAAGAAACGATTTAGTTAGGCCTAAGTCTCATTGACAGTCAGTGGGACTGGGCGCTTTTTAAACTTTTACCCGTGCAGACCGGAAAGCACCATTTATCAAGGACCCTAACAGCAGAGGGAAGCCATCTTCCCAAGGATGCATAGCACTTTGTTCTAGTCCAGGTGATATTTGATCTTCTGCTGCCCATGTTGCTCCTCCCCTCACAAGCTTTAACTGAGCAGGCCTTTTATTGAGGAGCAGCGTCCCAGCAGCGCTGCACATCTGTACCCAGAACTGCCATTGAAGGCAGATGCAGTACTTGAACCAGTGAGGAGATATCCACAGTAGTGTGTGTTTACTCTAGCATCCTGACTGCCTACTGCCTGACCTACTACCTATAGTAATACTGTAGTACCTATAGTACTATGGATAAGTACTACTATAGGTAGTATAGTATAGTACTGCTATAGGTAGCAGGTAGTGCTACCTGTCCTGGCTGACCTACTATTACACAAGGGTACAGGGTATAAACCATGTATGAACAATCTTGTATTCTGTGAGCTTGCTTCTGCTCCCATTGAAATCAATAGCAAAATGCTCAGTGACACCAATGGATGTAGCTAAAGAAGAACCTCTAAGGTTATATTTTATCTAACGTACCATGCCACCAGTAATCTACTTTTCCCTAAAGTGTGTTTTGTATATAAGCTTTATTTCAGATTCAGATGAGGAGTCTCTCTTACTTTCCCACAACACTTGTCATCCATAATGTTTGTAATGTGGTTTTTATGTATTCAGCTTTGAACCCAATTATCTGTTATCTGTCCAAGAGTGCTTAGCAATGCAGTAACTCCGGAAAAGGTCTCGCCGGTACTTCTGATGCGGTACCATTGCCTGGCACTTCTAGGTTTACATGTTTTATTGGTTTAGACGGTATTTGATAGCAACGATTTGATCTGACTTATCGTAATGCTGTTTTGTAAGCAGATTGACTTGGTTTGGTTTGAGTTTGTTTTATAAAAGCTCTATTCATCTCTAATCCATCATAATACTATCTCGGCAGCTTTTAACATGATTAAGTGCAGCTGGTGACGCCATTGTCCTGCTCAGCTTCCCAACGTGTATTGGATTAAACATGAAGTAAGGTACACGCTACTGGACCACAAAAACAATGCTGCTTAGTGATACATTTTAGGACAATCCTTAGTTTTCACTAAATGTCACCCAAGCACAGTTCTCCATAATTAGTGCATAATTAGGGGCATTTCAATCAATTTTAGCTTCCTATCCAAACCTCTAATTCTTTAGGGGGATTGGTAACCTTGTACGAAGCACTTCCAAGTTTCCATGCCTTATTGCATGATCTCTAAATATCATAATATTTATGTGCTTAATGGCTCATTGGTGTCCTTTGGATTTGATTCTCACCCTCTGCTAAAGGTCGTGGTTTCACGCCCCATGGGAACCCTGCTTGGTGAAGTGAAAATTGTACAGGAGATCAGACTAGATGATTATTGTGGTTCCTTCCAGCACTGGAAACTATGAACAGTAGAAGAAATGAAATGACCGTAGGGGCCACAGATTAATTGGTTATTAAATGATGATTAACTAGAACCGGTCAAGATTTTACATGCAGAAAGGTTTTTTCCTGCCACACATTCAGATTTAAAATGTCAGGGTTTGGGCAAGAAACACTGAGACATATTGTTTTGGTTTTGAATCAACATTTTTAAAAATTATTTTTGTTGATCGATATGTGGACCTTTTTTAACATTTTCTGGTTTAGAACTTGCTCAGAATTTTCCTTTCAAGTGAATGTTTTTGATATGGTTTAATTTCCATTCCTAAACTAATTTTAAAATGTCACAAGATGAAACTTCCATTTTCCAAACAGCTCTATTAACCACATGCTGTCTAGACATAAACCACGGCTTCAATCAATTCCACGCCTGCCCAGTTGGGACAGAAGAAATTTGCCATGTGGATGAGGTCTCTAAGTTGTTAGCATCTGGCTGTTGGGTGGCCTCATTGAAATGAGTTGGTCGAGTTAAGTTCACTGACTGGTAGATACGAAACTGAGCTGCAAAGCTCTCCATAAAGTTCAGGAGTGTATGGAGCAGGCATTTTAATTTAGTCTGTTCTGGAGATGGGCCAAGTGAGAAAATCAGATCTGGTTCGGGCTTTGGATTCCAAGCAACACCTTCTATAAAGTTTGCAGGGTGTATTGCTGTGGCGTATTGCTTCAATTCGAGCTCTAGTTCTCTGTGGCATGGTGTCACATCCCAAGTGGAACTCATCACAGACACCAAGGATTATCTGGGCAGGGTTACAGAATGCTCCACTCACCCTACCCCTTGCATTGCCTTGGTGCATTTCCCCATGACTAAGGGTGGAAGGATGGTTTTGTGCTTAAGGTAGTGAGTTGGGTTCTCAGGAGTTCCTGGTTTTATCCTAGACCTTGTGCAAATGACTTAATCTCTCCGTGTCTCAGTTCCACCATGTGTGAAATTGGGATAATATTTCTCTACTCATAGTTTGTATCCTCATGGGAGTTGTAAGGATAAACTTGTTAATGTCAATGAGGTGCTCAGATATTATGGCTAGGAGGCCAAATCAGTAGAGAGAATAAATAGATGCTCTGTTAATAGAGGATTTTAGTAATCAGGGTTCTCAATACAGCATCTTTCACCATCAAAAAATGTACTTGAAAAACAAGCTAGTTACTTAGTATTGTTACTACCAATAATGATAACTCAGCTCTCTAAAATGACATAACACTCTACAGACAAATGACATCTCTGGGGCTGGATCCTTGGTTGATGTAAATCAATGTAGTGATGTGGACCATAGTCTCTGCTCCCACGGACCCTACATTTCTCTGAAAGTCTTCCAAATGTTTTTGAAACTCAAGATACTTCCTAATTTGGGGTAAAAGAAATTTTGCATCGAGTCTTATTTTATCCAATCCATTTCACCCAACCCCCGAAAACAACATCACTTGTTTCAGGTAGCAAAGAGTTGGGATGATTTTGCACCTATCCCACAGGAGGGGGGGAGATAGAAACGACTTTCATTGTTGAGCCTGAAAGGCTTTTGGCAGATCAGATATTCACTGTCCGTTTGGAGAGTACGACACAGCTTGAATCAAACTGGGTGTCATTGCCAAGTCTGCCGTCAGCTTACAAAAGAAATAGGGTTATTATGAGATGGCTCCTGCCTCATGTTTTTCCTTAACCAGGCTCCCTGGGAAACCTCTCAGAATTATGGGGCAGCTTCTCTGCATCCATACCTGTCAGAGACAGACGGCAGGATGAAGGCAGAGCCACGTCTTTTGCCTTTTTTGAGTGTAGTTGCCCTTCAGGTGAAGGATGGTCTCTTCCATAACAATTAGCACTTGTGAAATGGATTTGATTCAATTAGTTAATCCTCTTCCAAAAGGAGGAGTAATTAATCTACAGATGATTTATATGCGAGGGACTTTTTGCATTGTGAACTTCCGAACGAGTTTTATTTAAAAGATCTGGACGTGCAACTTACATGGAAACTGGAGTTTATTGCTTAATGTTGTGAGTACTCTTAAGACTAACGATTCTAGGAAGCAATCTTAACTTTATAAACTTGACTTAAAACCAGTTGTGCTACTCTCATGCTTAAACACTTTGTTGAATCAGGACTATGATGTATGATTGGTGGTCCCAGACACCACATTCCTCTGTTTATGAAAGCACATGTACAACAGGGGCATCATCAATGCCAGGTTTCCCACTCTGGATCATCACTGAAATACAGAAACCATCTCTAGGGAGTTGAGGGGCAGTTGAATTTCCTTGCTTGTTCATTCCTTGGCCTTTTTGATGAGACTGCCAGTAAAGATGCCAACTAGCATCTAGTGGTGTATCTTTTGTCATGTGGAATCCTGTTGTCAGGGAGCACCAGCCTCAAACCCTAGTGTATAGGGCTCTTAGGAGCCAGTATGCTCCAACTTGCAACCCAGTGATCTGATAAAAGTCACCAGAACTGGAATCTGAACTCTGACGGAGCCCTGCAGTCCTGAATCTGATTGGCAGAGTAGGATTAGTTCCCTGCTTATGTTTAAACCAAACACATGACCAGGAAGTTGTCCATTCAACTGGGTTTCCCCCACTTCGGACTGCTTCCCTTGCCCTTCCTGTTCCTACGGCCTGACTCTGATCTCCCAGTATGTTGACCCTACTTGCCTCCTGACACTCGGGCTGGTCTCTGGCATATCTCAGACTCTGATTTTCAGTATCTGATCAGGCTTTCACCACCAGGTAGGACCATCTCTGCTCTGGTCATGTCACCTGTCTACTGGGGACCAGACTGATCACACCAGCTGATTTGAAAGTATTTATCTTTGTTGGCCTGTTTTTATTAGAGAGATTGCGGGGAGGTTAATGCATGACACACAAATGTGCTGACAATGAGGGAAGCATGTATGAAGTATAATTAAATCAGAAGCATATTTAAATTGTTTTCTAAGCATTACTTATGAAGGAACAAGACTATTCAGAGCATATTAAACTGTCAGATTTAATAAATCTTAAGAAGCATGGCCTTGGGCCAATACCAATGCATATTTCTCCAGCACCATTTAATTAAGAATGAGCATTGTTCTTGAAGCCTATTCATTGTTCATCGTGCATGGTAAGAGTCATGGAAATGAGTTGATTCAATGAAGACCTAGGCTCCTTCTTTTTCATATGCTCTCTTTGAATCTTAACTCCATAGAAAAAGGAAAAAAATATGCAAAATATAAGACACAAAAGAGAGAAAAAAGCCTTGGTAGAGTGATGGGTGGAATACAACAGCCTGTTCTATGTGGAAGTGACCTCTTGACACAGGATGCATTTAATACATTCACTGAAATTAGTTCAAATGGCAGTGAGCCAGTCTTTCTATGCTTTGTTTTGGTAGCACTGATTTGGGCAATTTAATACAAATTACTTCAGTGGTGTTTCTCTCCTCTGCACCCAGTATATGCAGAGTTGTGCTGCTTGAACTGGGGTTTCAGATGGGCAGATTTGACCGCCGTTACATTGCATTAGTGAAAACTTTCGCTTTTCCATGGGTTACAGGTTTACTGTAGCCTGTCTCGTTGAAGCCGTGACCAAATATTTAGTAGAAATGGCAAATAGCAGCCAGTGGACCCCAAAGCTGCTAGCTGTCGTTTGCTGTGCATCAAAAATCTTGGCTGTTCCCACTTAGCCTTGGTAAATGTATTCCCCATTATAGTATAGTGCAGAGGTCCCTTAAATTGGTCAGTTTGCAGAAAACTAGGCAAAGTGAGGTATTGTTTCAAATAATTTAAATATTATGCTTTTTAAGACTCGTCTCTGATACACATATATGGTGAATGCGTCATTAAGCCACTCTTCTATTGGGCTCAAGTTTACCTTCGAGAGATGCTATTGATCAGTTATTTCCAGTGGCAGATATTAAGTATTCTTTCCACTAGGCAAGCACCATAAACTGGTTTTGGTATAAATATAGAGCTGGGTGGTTTTTCCTTACGTAAAATCTTATCTATTGCCTCTTGCTTAATTAATTCCCCCCCCCCCACACACAAGGAATAAAGCCTGATTAGGACAAGGCATTGAGTGGCATCAACTCCCATTGAAATCAATCAGATGGGCTGTAGTGATCAAAAGAATGGCGTATTCATGGCAGTCATAATGAAAGAAATGGATCCCGGGGCCAATGCAGAGCTTGAGTCTTCACCGCCTTGCAGTTTGGGAGTCCCACTCACACAAAGTGGGTGTAACTCTGATTAAATCAGAACGGTGGCATTTTACCTCTTGCTCTTCACACATATCGTAAAGGGTGTAATTAATGACACAAGCGGCAAGTCCTTAGAGAAACAGGGTTCTTAGTACAGGTCTTTCCCATTCTAGAGGCCTTTGTTTCAGCACCAGGGACAGCTCCTCTTTGCAATGTACTGCTCATAGTAGAGCGGGTTGACTTATGTATTGCAAACAATGTATCCATTGTATTTAGCCCATTTGCTTTTGAAGGCATTTAGACATCTATCTGAGCCTTTGGTGGGTTTATATCTTTAACATCCAAATGTTAAGGTGGAAATAATATTTGAGTTGAAGTTTCGTAGTTTGGTTTTTAAGACAGAGATTTTCAATAGTGCAGGCAGCTGCCAACTTGTGACATTATTTGCTAATGGAGATCCCCTTTGGCTTGCACATTACAGCTAGGGTGACCAGCCAGCAAGTGTGAAAAATCAGGACATGGGGTGAGGAGCAATTGGAGCCTATATATGGAAAAGACCCAAAAATAAGGACTGTCCCTATCAAATCAGGACATCTGGCCGCCCTAATTACTGCCAATGTGTGTGAATTGATTCGCCTCTTACATTCCTTTACCTTCTAATCTAATGCTTGAATTGGGAATGGCTGAGGTTCTCATTAAATGGATAACACCATCCTTCTGGCTGGACAGTCTTTCGGTCTTTGCTTGCATGTTGGTTGAGTTGTCAGTTAGAAAAGCCACGTCATCAGCATGATCTAAATCTTTTACTGGACTGTTGCTAAACCATGCAATGCCTGTGTTGCGTCCTTCTCCGTTTTTTCTCATAAGGAAGTCAGTGGAAATGCCACAAAGGAGAAGTGAGAAAATACATCCTTGTCTGGCACCAGTGTTTATATTAAACCCTTCACTCACGTCTGCATTTGCTTTAGCTGTGCATGTTGCCCCTTGAGATAAAACATTGATGATAACTATTTTTGTTGGCTTACCATAACACTTCAGGATGTTCCAGAGTGAATTGTGATGAAGGCTGTTGAATGCCGTCTTAAAATCTACGATGTTTACGAGTGGTTTTTGCCATTCAGTGGTCTCTTCTACGATTATTTTTAGGGTGAAAATCTGTTTGACAAGTGATCTTCCAGGCTTAAATCTAGCCTGCTGTTCCCCCACCTTTGCCTCAACTGCTTCCTTTATTCTGTTTAATATGATACTTCAGAGGACCTGCCTATCTCTGAAAGGAATGTAACCCTTTGCCAGGCATTGCAGTGACTTGGGTCACCTTTCTTTGGTATTTTGACCACAATGCTATTTTCCCATTATTCTGGAGGCTTTTCCTGGTCCCATACTCCATTGAAAAGGTTGGGGATTTTAAGTGGCCTCACCACACCTTTTCAACATTTTCCCAGTGACTTAGTGTCCACTATAGCTTCCCGGGTTTTAACGTTTTCATTGTGTCTTTCACTTCTGTTTGGTGTGAGATGATACAATGTCTAGTTCTCGGGGTTTCATTTCTTTGTCAAAGTCCATAATTTCTTGTAGAATTGGTCTGTTTAGCATCTTTTGGAAGTGCTCTTCCCATCACTCCTTTGCAGATTATTATCCTGATTGTGATGATATCTGCTCCAGTGGGATCTGTTGTGTTAATGTGGCGTTCACACAGATGCATTGGGCCTGATTCAGTTCTCCTTTCAACTGGTGCAAATCGGGCGTAACTGCACTGAAGTCAGGGGAGTCACATTGGTGTAACAACTGCATTCATGAGAGGACAATCAGGTCACGTGTCAAATTTTGCAAACCCTAATAAAATCTGGGTGCAAATAAATTAGTGTGGAATGGATGCGGGGGAAGGGTTGGCAATGTGGATAAAGGAACGCACTTCTGTACAGAACAATTCAACTGTTTTACATTCGTTTCAGATTTTTTCATCTAAAATATTCAAAGATACGAATACAAATGGTGGACGTTGGATGGAATGGCCACTCAGTATAAACTCAATTCCTGGGCTTTATACTGCTGCTTTTTGAGTGTACCTCCTCGGACTATTCCAGTAGTTTGCATCTGATTATTTTTGTATTTCTGTTTTATTTACGAGTATTTAAACAAAGTTTGGGAACTCAAAAATGTAATAACAGTGGAGGAAAGCTGCTGCGTGAGCTGATTGTGTCATAAATAATTAATAGTAACTCTTATACTGCTTCTGCCATCGTGATGGATCTCAATGCACTTTTACTTAATGTATATAGTAGTGTGGTTCACCCGCCCCTGAAATGCAGCCATCTCTGGACTATAATGTAGCAGCCAACACCAGCAGTTCTGTGTTCTGATGGAAAGCCCATTGAAGACCATGGGAAATCTCTTATTTACTTCAGTGCACTTTGAAGAAGGAGACGTGAAAAATAACTTCCCAGGACACAGTGGGTAACTCTTGCAAATATTGCCCTGGGGTCTTGAATTATCATGTAGAGCCAGGATGTAATTTTTGTGTAGGATGCCGGATGAGGATGCAAAGTCTGGAGTAAATTTTATACTCATCTACACTGATGTTAATCCAGAATAACTCTAAGATTACTCTGGAATTGACACAAGTGTAAATGAAAATTGAATTTGTCCCCTTCCATTACAGACCATGCCAGTCTCCTGTTAGTGGATTATTATCCCTGCATGATCTTGATGGAATTTCAGAATCTAGTCAGGGCTTCTTTCCAAAAAACCCTGATTAGAATTAGCCTACAAATGTGTCTCTTGATTACTGCCGATGCACAGTCGCTGCACGGAATCCGGTATCTAGGGAGACAAAGAGCTGTGATCCTGTCATTTAGGCTACATTGAGTGGGAACAGGACTCTTGAGTGAATTGCAGGTGACTCTTACAGGTTACAGTACATCTGTCCATAACAGGGTTTGGCCGAGTAATGCATTACAGCTAATGACAGTTGTCTCAATAATACTTGAATCATTTCTCTGCTAAAATAAGAGTGAGTTAGAATGTCTTTTGTGGTAGCTGGCGAACATGAGTGCCGCTTGAGTTAATATCTTAAGGGCTAAATCTAAATAGGCTGCATGCTGCCGTGTATACTCATGGCAAATTTGGCCGCTAAATCTTTGCAAGCTGTTTCGAAGCACTGGCTAGGTGGTGTTGCTGTAACATTTCTGAATTGGATGTGTAAACCTAAAATGGAAATTCCTTTCGATTCTGCAGAAACAGGTTTAAAACTTTAATGGATTTTAAAGCTCCACAGTTGGATCCCTCTAGTGTAGAAAATCCATCCATTCTTTAAGCTTCACAAATGTACATGCATAAAGTTGATAAGCTTCTAAGTCTGTTGACTGTGACAGGAATCTTCCTTCCTACTGTTCAAATACGACTTGAAAAACTAAACTTCCTTCCCCCTCCCCATGGGTCTATTTCTCAGACTTAGGTAATGGCTAGAGCTGGAGAATGGGAGTTTCTGGATTTTACTCTGAACTCAAACGGTAATTGGTTGTGTGATCTTGGACAAATGACTTACGTTTGTATGCCTCAGTTTACCCATGTGTGTATTAGAAACAATATCCCTTTGAGCTGTGAAACTTAAATAATGTTTGTAAAGCACTTTTGGTCTCCTATGAATAAGTTCTATGGAAGTACAAAACATTTTATAATGACATTATTGATCTGGATGATGAATGGATTGCACCCTCAGCAAGTTTGTGGATGACACTAAGCTGGGGGGAGAGATAGACACTCTGGAGTGTAGGGATAGGGTCCAGAATGACCTGGACGAATTGGAGGATTGGGCCAAAAGAAATCTGATGTGGTTTCCATCCTAAATCCTGCACTTAGAATGGAAGAATCCCATGCACCACTAAAGGCTGGGGACCGACTGGCTAAGTGGCAGTTCTGCAAAAAAGGACCCGGGGATTACAGCAGACGAGAAGCTGGATATGAGTCAACAGTGTGTCGTTGTTGCCAAGAAGGCTAACAGCATATTGGGCTGCATTAGTAGGAGTGTTGCCAGCAGATCGAGGGATGTGATTATTCCCCTCTATTGTGGAGTATTGTGTCCAGTTTTGGGCCCACTACAGAAAGGATGCGGACAGATTGGAGACAGTCCAGAGGAGGGCAACAAAAACGATTAGGGGGCTGGGGCACATGACTTACGAGGAGAGGCTGAGGGAACTGGGACTTATTTAGTCTGCAGAGAAGAGCGAGGGGGAATTTGATAGCATCCTTCAACTACCTAAGAGCTAGACTGTTCTCAGTGGTGGCAGATGACCGAGCAAGAATCAATGGTCTCAAGTTGCAGTGGGGGAGGTCTAGGTTGGATATTAGGAAAAACTATTTCATGAGAAGGTTGGTGAAGCCCTGGAATAGTTACCTAGGAAGGTGGTGGAGTCTCCATCCTTAGAGGTTTTTAAGGCCCGGGTTGATAAAGCTCTGTCTGGGATGATTTAGTTGGGGTTGGTCCTGCTTTGAGCAGGGGGTTGGACTAGATGACCTCCTGAGGTCTCTTCCAACCCTAATCTTCTATGATTCTATGACACTGAATTCTTCATAAGGATGCTGATAATGGATTTCAGTGAGACTGGAAGGAAGACTACATTGGCTTTTGAGGTGTGTGTGTTTTTATGTATGTATGGTTTCTAGCACTGTCATTCTATGTCTCTCTCTGTGTTTTGGAAGCACCTGGCATATTTTAGTTACTACAGAAATCTAAATAAAGTATAATGATTATTGTAAACCCCCTGATCTTTATGTATGCCAGAGAGCGAGCAAGAAAACTCTAGTAATTTACTAAAGGACTTCAAAAGTAAACTAGCCATTTCCCCCCAAGATTAAACAAAAGAACTTAAAATTCACACCCACCCCTTACCTTTTTCTAGGCTCTGACCATCAGGGTTTTAACAGCATCCCATGTTGATGGTTCTGGTTGGGAGCTGTTTAACTTCAATTTAGAAAAAAATGAAGACATTCCCTTCCCCCACTTTTTTTTCTCGTTGCTGCTCCATAACAGACCAACCGAGGTTACTTCCCTTTATTTCTTTACAAACCTCACTGGATCATGATTCTGAGAGGTGTAGAGAGGCACAGTGGCCCGGGCTGTAATCTGCAGCTATTCCTAATCTCTTGTGTTTTAGGTCTACAGTGTTTTAAACGAGATCCAGATCAGGGGAAGGATTTCCTAGCATGGAGGTGTGCCTAAGGCTTTGGACTGCGGCTCTCTTTCCCGCCTTCTCTGCTGTGTGATTATGTTGCCCCCCTCCATAATTTCAACCTAATGTCTTCTTTGTGAATTCACAGCTAAGATCCTTCGGCCCATAACAGACGAACTGGACATCTTCTACCAGTGCTGTTTGGTGTGTTCTGCACCTGGGAGGCTAAAGTCCACAGTCCATCAAGTGATTCCATGATTGTTTACAAAGGCACGTTGTACCATTGCCATTTGTAACAAGAAGATACACCATATGCTCTATAAAGTGTCCCTACTTGACTCCCACTGAGCTGTTTGCATAATAGCAAACCAGAGGCATTACGGTTCTATAACAAATCTGCCATTTACGATTGTATATGTGGAGAAAACCAATAAAACACAATCATTCTCCCAGTGTTTACCGAACGCTGGCTTGGCAAATCTGAGACCAAACTATTCTTACAACATCAGACCTTCCCACATCTCCATTAGCAGTGATGGAATTAATCTAACCTAGCAGCTGAACGTTCATTAAGTTGATGACACACCAAAAAAAAAAAAGAGAGAGAGAGAGAAAAGTGTTATTTTAAGATGACAAATGCTTAAAGAGTTATGGGTGGATTGTTAGAAGCAATTAGACAAAAAATCAACTGTACCACACACACACATGATATCACAAGCCTTGGGAAATGGAGTGTGATGCACCAGGTGGGTGAAGACTCTTCATTTATGAACCCAAATGAGGGAGCTGGGGAAATCCCTCTCTTGCACTTAGTCATTTTTAATTGCTAACAGAATTATAGGCTCTATTGCTCTATTGCCAGTAACCAACTCAGAATTTTGCAACACCCTATTTTAAAGAATATTCTCCCTTCCCCGCCCCCCAGCTTTTGAAGAAGATCTTGAAATGGAGCGGGAAATACTATTTCCTTCTTATTGCTACATATTTCATCAGTGTCTTTCTGGCACCATCTGCATTCCTCCAAATGCTCTGGAATATTTTTAAGAATGGGCTGCGGGTGCTGAACCACGTCCATAAGCGGACAGACGGAATTCCCTGAAGGGCATTGTGATCTCAGCTCTGATCTCATGATGGCGTCATTCGGGAGCAGCTCCGCTTTAATCCGTGAACGTCGCCTGGGGCGAAGGCGGTGTGAGTTCAGAGGCAGACTCCCTGAACCCACCGCATGGGGGTTGAACTGTGTGTCTCTCCTACGGGCGTATGGAGGCACTGCAGTGGAAAGCGGGCTGGTGGAGGGAGCGTTAAGGGAATACCGGGGGGTAAATTGTGATTGAAGGCACAGCTCTGAGCAAAGGGTGGACGTAATTGCTGCCCCCCCGGGGGGGGGGTTAGCCCTGCCAGGACTGTGACTCCAGCTGTTTCTACTCTGTGAGCTCAGGGTGCACAGACATGCTCATGCTCGCTTGGCGAGAGCCAGCGTGAGTATAAATCGCAGCGTAGCCACGGTAGCGTGGATGGCAGCGGCACAGCTTAGCTGTGCCAAGTATGTGCCCATGGGATTCAGCAGGGTTGGACTCAGCATGGCTAAGCTGTGCCACTGCTATCCCTGCCCATGCTGCCACAGCTACATTGCTCTTTGTACTCGCCTCACTGTGCCACAGGTACACTACTACTTGTACACCCCTGGCTCCTGGTGGAGCCCCTACCCTTGGAGACTTCGCTTAAGTCAGTTCCTTACAGACTTGAGCTAGGCCTGGTCTGCAATAAAGAGTTAGGTTACCCAGCTAAGTAACTCAGAGGAGTGAAAAATCCACACTGCTGAGAGGCGTAGTTAAGCTGATCTAACCCCTGGTGTAGACAGCTCTAGGTTGATGGAAAAATTCTTCCATCAACCTAGCTGCCACCTCTTGGGAAGATGGATTACCTATGCCCACAAGAAAACCCCTTTCAGGGATGGTCTGCATAATACTTAGTCCTGCCATGAGTGCAGGGGATTGGACTAGATGACCTCTCAAGGTTCCTTCCAGCCCTATGATTCTATTGGCATAGGTAGTGTCTACACTGAAGGGCGACAGTGGTATAGTAACATTTCAAGAGTAGACAAGCCCCGACTTGTAATAGAAAGTTAAAGCAAAAACAAACAAACCCACCCTCTGCTACCTTCCTTGTTTTGCTCTTTTCTGTAACCTGAAGAATCTGCCTCCCCCACCACTCCCATCTGAATCATGGACTTAAATTCCGTGTGCTGAGTTAGGTGGATGGGGCGAATCTTAATCAAGTTTCTGTCTTCGCCTTTATTTTTAAACCTTCGGTAAACATTGCATCCAAGATTCCACCCACCTCACTGTGGAAATTAACTCTGATTTCTGTATATTCTGCAAGACAATATTCTTCTGTCATCACTCATAATGTGATTGTAGGCAAGAAGTAAAGGCAGAATAAATCATGAGCCGTGGAAAGGGAACAGGGTGTGAAAATATATTTTTTTTATTTATTCACTTAGTAGTTGTCCCTGGGTATTAACATTTTATGCCACTCAAATTCACTTCCAAATCTGAGAGACAGGGAAGTCGCAGGGAGGGTTTTATGAAGAGATGCCGCAGCAAAGCTTTGTTTATTTTTAATATTAATAATTCAGAAGAGTTTGCAGTGGCTTTGGTGAATTCAGGACGCGTGTGTGCATGTACTTAGATGGGTGCCTTACTTAGTTTTCTGCTGGGGGCCTGCAACCCACTTGGTGCTAGGCTACCAGGGTGCATTGCTGACGGCTGAAAAATTCCGTGCAGCTGGCCTCCATTTGGAACATCTTTCAGATGAGCAAACTTGTTCCACGGGAGCTGGAGAAAATTAGCTCCAGATGACTAGATTTGAACTGGAGACTTTTAATGATCCCCAAAGAGAACTTGCACTTGTTGCTAAAGAGACGCACGGTCTTGTCTGCTGCAGAAATGGCTTGAAACTGATTCAGAGATGCTTAAGTAGCTCCCAAAGGCTGGGGCACCCCTGGGTTCCTCTCAGCAGTCCCTCCCCGGGTGCTGGGCCATTTCGGAGGTAGATCACCCAGCTGAGCTAGGGAACCGGGCAATGGGAGAACTTCAAAGGGCCTGAGTTTATGGTCAAGAAAAGGAGGTGGCCCATGTGTCTAAATCTGGACTTTCCAAACTGACCGTCAGATCCTTACCTGGTGTAAATTGGCATAGTTCTACTGAAGGTAAATGGAGCGATGCTGATTTACACCAGTTGAAGATCTGGCCCTGGACGTCCCTGATAAATAAATGTATTCTACCTCTCTCCTATCCTCTGCCCCTCCCCGCTGTAAACGGCTACTGAAATTGAAGCAGTATGCAAAGGTATCTCGGTTTAATTGGTACTGCCTATACGCTGAGCTCACACTGAACGAGTCACTTACCCCTCTGGCAATCTTATCAAGAATAGAGTGTTGTTATTAAGGCTCAGCTTCTGGGGAGTTTGATAAACTTATCTCAGATCGTGGCAGTGAAATGGGAGGAGGAGACACATGCACCTCCATTGACTCACGCTGCTACAATGGAAATGCAATTTTATAAAGCCTTATTTCATTCATTTTATGACAGTGTGATTTAGCTGAATTGCAGCGATGTCCAGGTGCCAGAACATTCCCGTGGGTTAATATAGGTTTGGCAACATTTCAACATTTGCAATTCAACAGGGCTGACGGCTTTTGCGATGAATGGAATTGAAATGGGTGCTGCTCTATTATTTTTCCCCAGGGACCAGTCCCCAGCCTCCGTAGCATTTAACTGCAAAAAGGTGGTAGGTTTAATTCATCTCTCCAGTACTCCGTCTTAAGGATGATGTAACTCCATTGTTTTCATTGAGGAGGTTAGAGCAAAGCCAGGCAGCAGTGAATCAGCATCTGTGTCTGGATCCGAACCAAAAGTCTTGAACCCTTATAATGGACAGTTAGGCCCTGATTCTGCAAACACTTATGCCCTTCCTTAACTTTACTCACCTGAGTAATCCAACTGTCATCAATAGTGATTGCAAGATCAGAGGCCTTACTTATATTTTTGTCATCTTTAAAATGCCCCTATCCATCATCCTTGGCAAATGCAGCTTAGTTAACAAAACAGAGAGCGTACACCCGTGTGCAAAAAACTCTCCCTTTACCACGCAAACTGGGCTCTCCTCTTTCCACTACTCCCGCCCATTCAGCCCTACCCACCACAGACGCATCTGCCACCAGTAAAGCCTGAGAGAACCCAGTAGCTTTGCAACATGTGGTGGACATCAAGACTTTTTGGCTGAGGTGGGCTACAAGGTGAAAGAAATTCCATAGCTGCAAAACCCTCACCACTTCCCCCACCTCCACCACCTTACAATAGCCCTCTCCTATTATTCATAGCATTTCAGGCACTTCTATGTAAGGTGCCCACCAGAAATGCTATGAGAACACTCATTCATATAAAATCACTATAAGCTTTACTTGTATCTAAGGGATTTCAAGGTGATTTGCATGTTGGTTTAGCCTCTCCATGCCCTTGTGAGGGTAGATTGGTATAATTATCTAGTCACACCGCTGGAGTATATGAGATATAGGAAGTTCAAGTAGTTTGCCCAAAGTCTCATAGCTGGCCGAGGTTAGAGCTGGAAGCACAACCCAAGTTTCCAGATCCCCAGAGCCAGGTGTAACCGTAAGACCCAGCCTTTCTCAGTTGTGATTATGGGCTTGGCAAACAGCCTTTCCATCAGCCGTTTGTCACCTTCACCCTTGGTCCTGGACGGAACTAAGAAACGCAAAGATAAGGCAACTTTGACGGAATGATCCTAAAATTCACAGGTTTGGGGTGAGCATTTTGGTGTCTGTGTGAGAATCCCTGGGTTATTTTTCAAGCCAAAAAGGAATGTAGATCGAACAGTTGGTCTCACTTGTTCATTTTTTATTTTTTTTTAAAGATGAAAAATGCCCAGGAATGACATCTGTCCGATCTCCCACTCCCATGTTATCAGTCAGGGCACATTGCCATGGTACACAGTGTATTGGCACAACTTAATTGGCTCTATTATCCCCTTCAGCTACTGTTATGACTGGAGCTGACATAGGCCCCTTCATCTCTCAGCGGTAGTCAATATCACAATTATGGGCTAGGGTTGAAGTCAATTATATCCATTATATCCTTCAAATACAGCTCCTATTGCCATTCTGTCTTTTGGAGAGCGCTGTCCTTCCAGCCCTCCATGTAGGATTATTTTCTTTAACATCAAAATTTCACACCGCAGCTACGTTCCACCCAAGGAAATTCCTCCCCATCTCCCCTGATTGGCAGTGGTTGCTTTTCGTTCACGCGTCCTGTTATTAACTGCATCGGTGGAGACACTGATCGCTGACAACTTTACCTCCATGCAGAAGGCCTTTTTCATTAACAAACAGGCTCAGCGTGCTACAGCATCCCTATGGAATAAATAGAGCCGCGTTGGTAGGTTCCCAGTTCAGCCAGGGAACAGAGGATAACAGGTAACGGGATTTTGATATTTAAAGCACAACAGAATCCCAAGGTGAGTTGATGAGCTGCTTTCAGTGTAGCACATGCTTGTGATTCTAACTCAGGCCTCGGGTTATGCTTATTTGAAAGGTTGTGGTACAGAATGTCTTTTGATACCTCATCCCCATGAGGTAATACCTTCCTCCTGCTGAGCCGCAGGAACATAACAGTATCCCCCACACACCCACCTGCTGTTGTTGAATACATTTCTTACCAATTGCCATTAAATCTAAAAGACCTGTTAGGCTTCCTGTGAGAGGCTGTTCTCCCTATTGCTGCACAGGTGTTCCATTAAAATCAGAGCTCAAATGCACCCTTTGCTGGAGTAGCGTTGGCTGGAGAAGGGTTCCGTTAGAGATCCCTGTACATTTTTTCATAATAACCCCTCTAGAAAATTGAAAATTTAAATCTCTTGCCTTGTGCCTCACAGATACAGAGAAAAAAAAAACCCCACAAAACACTTCCATGCACTGGTTCGTTATTGTAGGGTTGCTCATGAAGGCCCGAGACTGTGCACAGCAATGTGTTATCAGGTTGTGTGAGGCGATGGACTCTTTGCACTGGTTTTTTATTGCAGGCGTGTTGAGGAACCCTAATGTATGCACAATGACTGGTCACTGTTGCATTGCTCATGGTTGCTAGACTAGGCACTAATGTGTGTTGGAAGAACAAAAATATAACCAGTATCTGTGAAGGGGAGAATGTTATTACTGGCCTTGGCCAATGGAAGGAACAAGAACTAAAATATTTGGAGTTTCTTAAGCCACCCTTGATAGTAGGGTATACATGGGAGTGACAATATAGCCCCATTCTGTTTTTGAGGAGAAGATGACCAGTCTACAAATACCATCTCCTTGCAGGTACCATTCTGTTTGTCTCAATTGCTTATGTAGCTGGGGGATTGCCAGGTGGCTCCAGAAGATGATTCATTCTGGGACCATTGTTGTCGTGCCTGGCCAGTCAAGATGCGTGATTGTGCAGAACCATTCCTGGAGCTCCCGGTTTGTGCAGGGAAGCTCTTCTAGGAGATGAATCTGACAGTTGAAGGCACAACATAGCAAAAGCAGTACATGTTAAGGGCTGGTTCACAAATATCTGAATTCCACCAAACTGACCTCAAATACAACTTGGCCCTTTAAAGTTAGTCCTGATGCAAGGAAGTAAGTCAAGAATCAGAGAGGTAGCCATGTTAGTCTGGAATTGCAGAAGTGACAAAGAGTCCTGTGGCACCTTAAAGACTAACTAAAGTATTGAAGCATAAGCTGTCGTGGGCTAATACCCACTTTGTCGGATGCATGCTGTGGAAGAGTGCAAGGCCAGTAATAATATTCTCCCCTTCACTCTTCCACTGCATGCATCCGATGAAGTGGGTATTAGCCCACGAAAGCTTATGCTTCAATACTTTAGTTAGTCTTTAAGGTGCCACAGGACTCTGTCAAGGAAGTGTTTTTCAATGGAATTCCCCACCAAGGCAGGTAGAATGGGAGAGAGCCAGGATATAAAAAATCTTTTTTCAAAACAATTCTCTATATTGAAAGCTGAAAACACCTTCGAAGCTTCCAACAGAAAATTATGACCCTTTCCAAGTCACTCCCTCTCCGAAATGCTGTACCGTGCTGTTAGTGCTGCAAAGCCTGTCTTGAGGACCGTGTTATTAGGGCCAAATTACAAGTGCTGTTTCAGTTGCCGTTGCTCTGGGAGCCAAGGATATAATCAAAATCCAATTCAGCACCCTTCTTAAGATAGCATCAGCGCCTCAAGGGAGGGTTCCGTATTCAGACACCTGACTGAAATAAAAGTATTTTCATAACATGAAGGCAACTCTGATGAGCCACCTACATTGAAAGTTTACTTTGCTCTAATGAATCAGGTATATTGCAATCGAGAGCATTTATTGTGAACTAATCATCATAGGCTTGGTCTACACTGGGGGAGGGGTCGACCTAAAATACGCAACTTCAGCTATGTGAATAATGTAGCTCAAGTCGGCGCATCTTAGGCCGCCTTACCTGCCGTCCTCACAGCGGCAGCAGTTGGCAGCGGGTTCTCCCGTTTTCTGGTGCCCTGTGGTACCTCAGCATCCAGTCTGTGGCTCAGTACCGTTCTGGACATCTGAATAACTATTGCCAGTTGAGTTGGAAGCTGGAGGACCACACAGTCTACCATAAATCACTGCCTGCCCTAATTGGCTCCTTGGTGGCAGTCTCACGCAGTGAGGCTAAGAGCTGACTGGCCTCTGGAGGATGAGCTGCCCGGGGGCTGCTTCCTCCAGATCACGGTTGAGTCATGTTGGCAAGTGGAAGCATGAGAGACACTTGCATCATTCCTCCTCTGAGTGCTTCTGGAGGAATGTGGAGGGAACGTAATCAGGCCATATACATGCCTGTAACGGGTCCTGCAACCAGGGATAAACATGCATTTGAAATCCCTTATTCTTTGGAGGAATAGAAGATGTGAGTCTGCAAATTGAATGCTCCCTTATTACCAGTCCCGGCCCTTCTATGTTGCACGTCCAGGAGTTTGTCCTACAATGCAGCCTGAGATTAGTATGCTGCTTTCTTGACAGGTTGGAAAATGTTCACCCTAATGGGAAGCATCTCTTCCGCTTCAGCCGGTTACCGGTGGCAACCGGGAAGGCTGCTGTGAGACTTTGGGAAAGAGAAGTCTACTGCTCTAGAGTGAGTCTCAGAGAGAGGTTGACTAAATGGATCCTTCTCCCACTGTGATGGTCGGGGACTGTCTGTCTTGACCAGACAACTTGTAGGCAGTATTGTTGTTGAAGGCATGTAATGATGATATTCCATTAGCTGAATTGCAGGTGTCTGCCTCCCACCCATCGCTGCTGGACAGCATGGCCTCTTTGCTAAGAACGGCTTTCTGTGTAATGTTCTGCTTCTTAACAGTCCATGACTCTGCTACGCATTAGCAGAGGCTGAACCTATTGGGTGGCTCTCTCACTTCAGGGCTGGGGGGAATTTAGAAGCCAGGTGACCCCTGTTGTACTGTAGAGACACAGCTAGTCTCTCAGTTCAGTTCCTTCACGTCCTATCCAGTGTTAGATTAAAGCCTACAACGTCCAGCCTGTATCAAAATCACCGAACCCTCACTGGTTCTCCAAACTTTTTGGGGAGCGGACTATTTCCTCCCACGGAGGAGTCCTAGTTGCTCCTAGCTTGCGGCTCACTACCTACCCATCTATGATAACCAGGCCAGAAGCTCCAGTGTCCTAGGGCTCGTTGAAGCAAGGGGGCAGATTTGTAAAGGTATTTAGGCACCTATCTGCAATGTTAGGCACCTAACTATCTGTTAAAAACTGGCTCCAAGTGACTAAAGGATCCACCTCTCATTTACTTCCCATGCCAGCCGACATCCAACTCCAACGGGAATCTCGCGGCATCAGCCAGGCTAGCTGTCACACTCAGTGTTTTCCCCAGCTCGGTTCCGGATTCCGTATTTCAATAGCGTCTGCGTCCTCCCACCTGGAGGTACCTGGAGAGGTGGGGAGATGGCGGAGGGCTCCCTGTATCTCACCGCTGATAGTTCAGCCTGGGCCTGGTTTTGTTTTGCCCCCAGAACAGTTTGGAATGATTTGGTGCTGGGAGGGCAAAAAGGAGGATGGTGCAGGAGTCAGGCGGCTACCCTAGGACTTGGGAGACCCAGGTTCGATTGTTTGTTCTCTCACAGACCTCTTGCGTGACCATGAGCAAGTCGCTTAGTCACTCCATGCCTCAGTTTTCCCTCTATAAAATGGGGATAATAGCACTGTCCTATATGATGGAGGTGTTGCGTGTGAATACAGTAAAGCTGGTGAGGTGCTCAGATACTAGCAATGAGATGAGTAATGGTAGGGTATGCGAGTACCATACGTACATAAGAGGGACACAGGGAGCTGCCCAGATATTCCCTTCATTCTGGTCACGACTCCAGAGCTAGACAAGGTTAGGCAGCTGCTGGGCTGTGACTGCCGCTTATCATGCTGTTGTAACTATCTTGTTGTTGGATTGTCTAGTTTCGCTGGTAAGCTCTGCGGGGCAGAGACTGTCTCTCTGTTATATGACCTGTACCTAGGGCTGGGCTAGTGGGGCTGGGCTTTGCGATACTAGCATGATACAAATAATTAATACTTAATAAGCCATGTACTTCTATGGCTCCCATCACCATAGCATCTGGGCCCCTGCACAGTCTTTAATGCATTTATCTTCACAGCACCTCCTTTGGGAGGGAGGGAAGCGTTCTTGTATCCCCATTGCAGAGGTAAAGAGAAACGATCTGATTTGACCAAGGAAAGTCCGTGACGAAGCAGGGAACGGAACCCAGAATGCTTACGTCTTCGGCTATTGGCCTAACCCCTGAATTTCAGTGACATAAATTACACCCGGGGGGAAAAACATAACCCCCCGCCAATTCAAAGCTGGATTGTTCCATTTTAGGCTATAAGGAGCCTATCTTTTGTGGATAGCATCGTTTCTGGAGGCGGATGACACCTCCTCTAAGCAAAGCGGTGTGGCTCTTTTAAAGAACTTGAACAAAGTTGTCAATTCCCAGAAGACGACCCATTAAGGGGAGATCGAGATCATAATATATACATGCCCATAGCCACACTATCCGCACGCACAAGGCCTACAGACAAAGCAATGAAAGGCACCTATTTTCCAGCACAGCCAAAAAGATAACAAGCTGCAGCTAAACATTTAGATTTACAATAGGCAGCCCTGCTCTCGCCGATAAAAAGGCAGTGGAGATCTTTTAAGTAAAATAAAACCATTTGTTCCCAAAGCTTGCAGCAGAAAGTGCTATAAAATGTCAACTATTGTCAACAATGAAGCAAAAGGCCAGAACTGAATACATGGGAGATTGGTCCGGAAACTGATGGGAATACACAATCAAGAGGGCTCTTTTTGTGAGGGGACAGGAGCAGTGCTTTGTATAGCCTAGAACAGGGGTACCCAAGTAGCAGCTTGCTAGGAGAATGAGGGAAGCACCTAATTTGCACATATTTGCATATTTTTAAATAAACCAGACAAACTGCGCTCCTTGTGCTTGTACCTTTATAGGCAGAAATTGTCAGTCGGTTGCATTCACTGGGAATAGAATCCTGCAGATGATTAGATTTGCCCTCCTCCATGGGAAGGGTGGCCATCAGCTGCCTTGCAGGTTGCCTTCTGTTGTTACAAGTCCTCAGGCTACAGTTTGGGCTTGCTTGCCATTGAGGAACCGTCTGCATTTGTTTTCTGAGACTCTGCCTATCCTGTTTGTGCTGGGCTGGTTTAGTATCCAGGCACCAAACATGGGAGAGGTTAAGTATTAGCCTGGTCCTGGTTGAGCTGTGTTCTTTGCTCCACCATTGGGAGGGGTTGCGCCGATTCAGAGGCGTTTGTGTGTGCACTTCCATCTCTGCAAAGGGAAGACACATGTGCACACGTGCATTTTTTTGAGAAAACGACCACTTGGAACCTGCAATACTCTCTTTTCCGTCAAAAAATGTAAAACACTCATTTGCAAAGGTCACTGCCGTGCTTCCAGAGAATTGTAGTTCATCTGCCTCCTGCTCCCATTTGCCTCTGTGGAGCGGGCTCCCCAGCTGGATTTCATCTCCCATGATGCTCTATGGTCAGGGACTCCCATTGTGCATTATGGTGGCTCAGCAAGAGGGGAAACCGTGGTGCATCATGGGAGATGTAGTATAGCTAGGGAGTCCAGCCCATATTGGAGAATTGGAGAAACCAAACTACAATTCCCTCAGTGGTGACATTTATAAATCAAAGGGTTTTGTTTTGGATTTTTCACGAAGAAGTTGACATGTCCAATGCCGCTTTCCAACCAGCTCTACTCGTTGGGGGCTTTTTTCCTGCCCTTCATCCTTCGGGAAATAGAGTCTGATTTCCAGCTGCATTAAACCCTGCCAACCCTTTACAACAAAACGTCTGCATGGCTTCAGCTTCTGCCTGCTCTTCTCCCCACCACGGTCTCATTGTAACACCGCGTGGGGCTAGCCAATGCCCTGGCTGGCCCCAATTCCTTTTCCTATGAGGACTTTACGCTCCCTGCCCCCTGAGTCAAACTGCAAACGTCTCTTGTAATTTCCTCTTCTGTGATTTTCCCCCCCTTCCTCCGAATTCCTTTTCTCCCCCCCCTCCCCCCCATGCATGCTTTCAGCAGGCCAGGTGCTTCCTGATCCAAACGCCCACATCAGCCCGGGTGCTCCGGGATCCCCGATGTGTGTGTGCTCCAGAGGTATAAATCATCCTGCAGCTTCTCAGCCATTCCAGGCTCCTCCAGACACATTCCTCGCCTCTGTGCAGGCTCATCCCAGATGTTCCTGCCTTTGCACTCTGCTCCATTAGCTGGGAGAGCCTGACATTTGCAGGGGTCGAGAGCCTAGGAAGGAGGAGGGTGTTAATAAACGGGAAGAAACTAAAATCCCACAGATGCTCAGAGTGGGAGAAGGAGAGTGAACTACATGATTGGCTAGAAACCTGAAGGACGGGGTGTCTGTTACTAGGCTGTCTGCACAATATTTCAAGTGTGGGCTGCAAATGGCCCCAAATATTTCATTAACTCCCCCGTGACACCGGCAATTTCAAGCCACTGATGGAGCTGGAAGCAGACAAGTCCAGGACTCCAGCATCTCACAGTTGCTTGATAATTCTTGGTGTAGCGCTAAGGCATCAGTCAGCGTTTGCTCCGTATTCTTCCAGCACCCCTCCCTGGGGGAATCCTGCCCTGTTCCTCAGGGACTTTCCTGTTTCACGACATGTTGTTTGTTGAGGACAGAGCTCCGGAGGAAGAAATGTCGGATCCTGATTCAATGGGGAAAATAAGGACTCTACTCTATTTGTAGGGCTGTGTTCAGCATATATTTAATATTTTATTGCAACAAGAACTGCAATTGTCAGCACACCTGGGTAGACCTGGTGCCTTGGTGGAGGTGGTATCTTGGCTGGGTAGGTAACCTTTGAAAGGGATTGAGTCCCTCTAGGAAGCATATTGGGGGTGAATGTACTATGAATGAGGAGCTCCCATGCTTCAATGATTGATGGGATCATATGGGGGGACATATGTAGGGCTTGAATCTAGCACGTAAGGGAGGAGCATGCAGGGTCAGGCAGGTATCTGTGGGAAGTATTGGAGGATCAGGTTTATCAGTGACCGGGGGAGGGGGGCATATATGGGAACTGGCGATGCCACAAAAGGATGGGAACATGTGTATTTGGTGGAGGAAGTGCCGGAGGCAGGACACGCATGCTAAAGATGAGCATGCAGGAGCACTACAGAATTGTCTCTCCTACAGGGAGAAGAGCAGGAAGCTGGGGGGTGTGGAGAGAAGGGGAGTCGGGAGGGGGAATAGTATTTCAGAAGCACGGAGGGGAGTTGTCTCCAACAGAAGTCTCCCCTTTATAATCTGATGGTTTCTGGAGAGAGAAAGGGGGAGAAAAGACACCCAACTGCAGCCTTCCCTCCACCTGTCCCTGAGATCAGAGCCTGGTGGCCCACTCCACCAGATCCTCAGGTGTCTCTTATCTGGAAATGCCTCAGTCAGAGGAGAAACAGAACAGGCCATTTTCTCGAGTGAACCCATGTTCGCCCACCACGTGCATGGTGAGATGCAACCCCCTGAACGTTCTCCAAGTTGCTCCTGGCTTCTAGCCGCTCTAATTTATGACTCTGATGGTTGTGGGCTTCTTTTTTTAAAACTTCTTTCCTTGCTAACTCTTTGCAATTCCTGGGAGAGTCTCCCTTGATTTCCCTCCCCACATTCAGTGAACATTCTTTCTCTCTGGCTCAGACAACCCGAAAATCCCTTGGCCTCTGGTGTAGCCTGTCTACAGGAGGGGAGAGCCCCTCTCTCTGCATTCTCCAGCTCCGACAAAGATTACGAGGAGCAGTCAGAGAGATCTGCAACGCGTCAGGCAAGCTACCCGCCCTCGTTTATTTCCAGGCACTGGATCGGTCCTCTAGCCAAAGCAAGCCCTGCCAAAATGTGCAGATACGGTGGAAAAAATGAAGCAGGGTGGCTCGCTTTCCCTGTGCGTGTCTCACGCGGTTGACTTTAGGCGGTGTTTTCTGGCCACGACTATGTCAGTGTCGAAGGGGATTGCTTTCTTTTTAGAGCAGACCCGCTGAAATAATCTGCTTGGAAACGAGCCTCATTTTGCCTGGCTTGTGGCTGATTCACAGGACGAGAGATGGTTTGGGTTGCTAGCTGGTTACTCACGTGGTTTTTGGTGACATTCCCTGCACCTTAGATTTCTAGAGCATTTTGTCCTTTATTTGTTCTAGTCCTCCTTTTTAGCCAACCGCCTTCTGGTCTCTGATTTTACCCACACCTGGGAAATCAGGTTTTGGGCAGGAAGGGGCGGGGGGGATTGTGCATGTGAATTCAGACAGCTAGTCCTCAACCTGCTGAATTTTCACATGGAATGGCTGTGTGTGCGCAGAATGTGGTTTTGTGGGCTCTCACTTTTGCAGGCACTATTGGCCAAGCGTGCAAAAGTGGACACTAGGGGGTGACGATTTGGTCGTCTTTGTATGGGTATTACTTTGCCTGCCCACAAATTAAATGTGACACTTCTAGGATGGTAACTAATCATGGGGGAAAAAAGGTTGGTGCAAGACGAGAACCTGACCAAATTTTCACCCCTTTGCCTAACTAAATGCACGCTATATTTGTCAAACTTAATTTGATTTAGCTAAAGAGGCCCACCACCTGGCCTACTGTGAATCCTTTCACCCCTCCCTCCACTGACTATTGTCTGCCTTCCCCATACTAGTGTCCAGATTTTTAAAAATAATTAAGTGTAGCTGCCTTCTGTGTTGCAATACCTAACTGGTTTAGGAGCCTAAATATTTTCAAAAGGGGCTTAGGAGCCTGGGAGCCTAAATCCTACTGAAAGATAATGGGATTTTGGGTCCTAAGTTCCTAAATCAGTTAGGTGTTGCAACACTGAGTGAAGCAACATCTGAATTTAAAAATCTGAGCCTAGGTGAGTGTGCTTGGCCCCAGTGTCTCTGCTTTGAATTCTCAAAGCCATCATCATGGCACAACGTCATTAATGGGAAGGGCACATGAAGAATAATGTCCATGAAAATAAAAGAAGGAATGTAGATGGGCACAAATACATTGCTTCGGGAATTTTTGCAGGATGATGGTACACCTTTCTATTAAGATTCTAGCGATAGCCATTCCAATTGCCTCCCCAACTGGCTTTAAATCCACTTAAATGTGTCCATTAAACCTGGTCTGTACCTAGGTTTAGCAACATCTACAAGCTATGATCTGTTTTTATAGCGGCCTATTAGGGCCTCAATCGCTGACAATTTATTGCGAATGTACTTTATTGCATGATGATTTACAATAAGCCCTTAAAGAATGTACAGCCATTGCTTCTAATAACCATGTAATAAATATTCATAATGCACTTCCAAATGGCACTTTCATTTATAGATTCATAGATTCTAGGGCCAGAAGGGACTCTGTGATATTCTAGTCTGACCTCCTGCATAACCGGCCAGAGAACGTCCCCAAAATAATCCCTAGAGCAGATTTTAGAAAAATGTCCAATCTTGGTTTAAAAATTGGCAGTGGTTGAGACTCCAACATGAGTCTTGGTAAATTGTTCAAGTGGTTAATTACTCTCACTGTTTAAAAAAAATTACACCTCATTTCCCAGTCTGAATTTGTCTAGCTTCAGCTTAGTCATTGGAATATATTAATACCTTGCTCTGCTAGAGAGAAGAGGCCATTATTAAATATGTGTTCCCCATGCAGTTACATATAGACAGTAATCAACTCACCCCTTAACCTTCTCGTAAGCTAAATAGATTGCGCTTCTCGAATCTCTCCCTATAAAGCATGTTTTCAGTTTCTTTTATCATTCTTATGACTTTTCCTAGAACTCTCTCCAAGTTAGCAACATCCTTCTTGAATTGTGGACGCCAGAACTGGACACATGTAAAATGTTCCCATTATTGTGCTTTATTGAAATGACACAAAGGCTGCAGTCTTGTTCGAAATTTGTTTTGGCGGTAATATTGTGTGGCTCCACCATAAGGGTCGGTGTTTTTTCTGACACTGCTTCCCCCACAGTGTCACACTATGGACCTGGACGTAACCCTCGACATCCTCAAAGATATCCAATTCTTGAGCCCTCTAAAAAGCTGGACCTAGTTTATGTGGGTTCAGAATTTAGGCAGTTTCAGGCTTTCTGTTCCATTGAGTTAGAGCCAGCTGAATAGTGGCAAAAACACCAGGCTATGTAACAAAAGCAATCATTTATTAATCATTTATTAAAGAAAACAACTTCAACTACAGAAACACACAGTTTTCCACACAACTCAATTTCCAGCTTCTTCTCCCTTGTTTACCAGGGGCCACAGCTTTGCCTAGAACTCTAAAGAAGGCAAAGAGACATCTGGTGGCTGAATACTATACTGCAAGTAAACATTTCATTACACATACTAGAAGTGTTTGCCATTGTGGGTGTGTTGTTGTTTGCTGTTCAACGTGTGCTACATAGGTAATTTAATTAGCAACTATATAAATTCATTGTGTTACCTTGATGTCCAGAAATCTTCAGGTTTCATTTATAACATAACCCTTATCTGTGTTCGGTAAGTGTTTTTGATAGGCTGCATCTTTTCCCTAGATGTATTAATAGGGGTTTCCTCAAAACTTGTAATTTAAATTTTATGGCCGGATTTCACCCGACAGTTCCCAGAGCTCTGTATGAGAATCTAGGCTGAGACTTTTTCTTTTGCTAGTATTTATTTAGGGATGGGTGGAAGGTTTAGATTTATTTCTGATTGGGTATTAGTTGGGGTTCCAAACCAAATCCCTTAACTCTCTCCTGCCCAAATTTAGTTTTTGACTCAAACTTTGCATCTAGCCCCTATATCTGTAAAGCGCCAAATTAAAATCCAGAACCTATACACCAGCAACTGCCTTTGCTCCCAAACCTTGGGGGGCAGTGTGAACTAAAATTTGCAGCTCTGGACCACACCTGGTGCATTTCAGAAGATTTCTGGTCCTCATCAGCAAACAGATTCAGCCTTTCCTCTTTGATTTCTTTTTTCTCCTAAACCTATTGGTAAAAGAAAGGAGAGAGAGAGCGAGAAACTACCATTGCTAATTAGAATGAAGTGGGTTCACACCTACAGCAGTGAGGCAGTTGTGTGTAAATATTGTTGACAGACTCTCCAAACTCTCTGTAGTGTTGATTCATCAACATTTAGGAAACTGTGACTACTTAAGAAAAATAATAAGATGCATCAGCATATTTTTAGCCTCCTTATTAAATGTCCGGCTTGGAATGCCGTGGTGGAATAGCTTCATGTAACGGGAGCATCAAGTGCTATCTGAAGCAGGCAGCTCTTGGGTAGTAAATCACAAAGGCAGTAATTGACTGTCATACTGCTTTCTTTCTTCTTTTAATTCCCATTATTCATCACCCAGAAGGAGAGCGTGAGGGGACAGCGCGGTAGAATAAGAGCAAACATTGCTCTGGGGCTCTCTGAGACAATGCAGGTTTCCATAGAATCATCTTCTCAATTGTTCTTCCTTATGGCTTTGTGCCACGGATGGAAACTGCGGTTACTAGGTAACTGCACCGAATCAAAGAAAATAGTTACTTGTGTATTGTGTGCGCGCAAGCGTTTGTAGGACGGGCATGAAATATTTTCCCCATCTGTTGTTTGATTAAATACTTTCCTGTGTGGTTTGTCAGCAAACAGTAAAGCACTCAGTCTGCATTCTGCGTCCATGTCTATTGCAATGAAACAATATTAGGCCACATGCAAATTTTAGGTGACTTTTCTCATTCAGTTTAAGAACAATTGTTAAGTATGTTATGCCACATGTCTGGCATGACTTAGAGTCACCAAAAGTTAAGTAGAGATACTTTCTGAATTTTCTTTTATTCTTTTCAAATTCACTCCATTATCACAAATTAAATGTACGGGTTTGTGGGCACCTAAATAGCCATTATCTGCCTTTTGTTCCACTCTTGCAGACAGCCGTCCCAGTAGAGGGGTGACAATATAACCAAAAGAGCGTATGCCTCATGCTATATTGACAGTGCTAGAACACACATGTAAAGGAGGTAATAGCAATGTTGCCTGGTAGTCCGTAAACTCACCTGGAAAAACATCAAATGGAAAAGAACTAAGGCAGAAAGGAAAGAAGCTTTAATCATTTAGGATTCTGAGAGGGTTTTACAAACACTGATCCAGGCTTTAATCTTCACCATCTCAATTGTCTTCTCCTTGACATCTCACGGTCTGTACAAAATATTACAGAAAAGTCTTATCTTCCTTCCCTCATACTCTGATCCATTCAGTTCAGTTCAACAAGACTTTATACAAGTGTTGCCAAAGTGTAAGAAAAAGACCGATCCCTCAGGTGTCTGTCACAGTGGGTACAACCCACCCAGGACAGGATTATAACTGGGTTGGAGGATGCCATTTAGTATTACTGTCCCTCTTTGATCTGGTGGCATGTTGCTACATAGCATGATGCCATCTTCATATCATGTTGCCACCTCTTTGAGCCTCTCCACTGACTGCCTCTCCAGTTCTTCCACCTAGTCCAAATTGTCGTCTTCACCTTTGGTACAGCTATCCCACCCGAGGGTCAGAGCCCTAAACTGGGGTTATTGTTTCCCTAGCCAGGGGGCTTGGGCTAGAAACCTCTAACTAGCTTCTGTTTATTGCTGACACAGCGAGTCAGAGTAGCCTCCCTCTGAACCTGACATGGAGGGACCACTACAGGAATGCATAAGCCAACTCCGCACTGTCCATTGCTGAGTCTGCTATAGCTCAGGATCTGAGGTGAGAAAATAATAGCAAGATCCACATTTCAGTTCTTTTCCCTTCTCACAAGACAGAAGGTCAAAGTTATTTTTCTTGATGCAGGATTTGGGGCCAGCAAGGTATTCTTTTCTTCTAAATAAGGGGTTTTTGTTTTTTAGTGTGACCAAGACCAGTGAGTGCAAAAGAAGGAAGCAGTAATAAAAATTACAGTTCTAAGCACAAAAACATGCCCTCCTACGCAGTGGAAAGGGATCATTTTCATTAGTTAGGAAACAAGATTTCCTCCTGCCGTCATCGCCAAGGGGACAAGTGACTGTGTGGAGTTTGTATATTCAGCATCGCTGTGTTCAAAAGCACAAAATCATAGTGCAATATCCTAGACTAAGCACACTGGATAACTGGATCTAACAGTTGGGTAGAAAAACAGCCAGCTGAGATTCTCATGAAGGTTAAGGAATTGGTAACACTTGGTATTAAAGAAGAGAAGATAATTTAACTGAGGAATTTTTTCCCTTGTTCTCTGCTTCACAGAGATTGTGAAAGTCTCTGATGGGTTTGTTCACAACAATTCATAAATTTCTTTAGTGACTAATTCTCAGTTTGCAGATTGCCTGCAAACTGTAAATGTTCACCATTCAGAAAGTGCTGTAAGTTGCATGGTATTGTTTCTGTTCCTGACTGGAAGAGTTATGTAAGTAACCAACATATTGAGAATTTCACATTCTATAAACATTTTGAAAATGGCTTTCAGCGACTGTTCGAGCTTATAATTTGCATTTGCAAGGCTGCGTGCCAGGGAGATTTGTGAAAAGCAAACATGAGCGGATAGTGAATAGAACTGGTTGAGGGGAAACATTTGGAACAGACCTCCCAAATTTCATAATTCTCCCTGAAAGGGAATGGACTTCCAGTCCTGTGGCAGTCTGCCTGGTAGGTGCTCCTAGAGCTGCGGACTCTGGAAGCCTTTGAGTTCTCCAGCAACTCGCCAGTCACGCTGTCAGGAAAATCAGGCAGATGTCAATCAGGAACCTGCCTGTCAGGCAAGGTTCCATCAGAATCCTGTCTGCTTTCTGCAGGAACTTCATCTAAATCCCTCCACCTCATTGAAGTATTTTGGTTTCAACAAATCAGTGAATTCCAACAAAAAAGTCTTTCATTGGAATTTTTCTGACCAGTTCTACTAGGATTCTCGGCTGGCTCTAAAATTGCGTAAATGTCATCATTTTCCTCATTTTTTTAAAATTTCACTACTTAAACACAGTAGAATCAACATTCAGTTTTCACCGCAAACAAATATTCGTGCCAAAAATGTACCACAAGTCATGCAACTCTGCTCAGAAGAAAAGTGTTTTAATGGAGAGATTCTCAAGGGCCTTGAAAGGAGAGATGTGAAGCTAGTAATTGAGGGAAGAAAGGAGTGGAAATATTGGAGGGATTTAGAAGATGGAGGCAGCATGGTGTGAGCAGCAGAAGAGGCTATTTTGGCAGCAGCATTTTAGCTTGATTGAAAGGGAGTGCAGGGGAGATCAGAGATGAGTTGGATGGAGTAGAAAAGATGAGAAGTGATCAAGGCGTTGAGTAAAAGGACAGATCTTCAAGCAGCTGCAGAGGAAGAAACGAAGTTCCAATATCCTGATGGATCTTTCACTGACCAGTTGCAAGCAACAAGTAGGGTGTTAAAAAGTCCAAATATGGAGCTACCTGGTGCTTAGGAACATCTTACCTGAAATTACTTCCCAGAGCAATGTTACCATGCCAGGCAAGGGGGGACATCCTACAAATATCAAATTTTGGGGCACTATTTGCTGTAACAGTCACAAACTAGCTGGCAGCTGCAGCAGGCAACTAGCTCCCTCATGGGTATCTCCAGGCCTTGAGACACATCCCCAGAAAGTCAGGAGAGTGACTCTCGAGTCATCTCACACAGGCAATGTGATATCAATAGCTACCGCATAATATACACACTGTTCTTTGGCATTCCACTGTTGCTGGCCATAAGACCAGCTAGATGACTAGATAAGGGTAACTTTATAATGATAGGAGCTCAGTGTTAGCTGATGTTAGAGATGCTAAGAGGCAAAATGTCATCGTTTTAATCAGGGCTTGTTACATGGACTCAACATGGTAACAGTCCCTGGCCTAGGGTCGGAGCCACGCTCTGGTCAGGTAGCTCTCTGGAGCAGCCCATCTTGCCAAGAGATGATTTGTTGTCTTAGTATTGTTCCAAATAGAAAAACAGAGAGTCTGGTCTCAATAGAATCTGAAGATGGATGCTAGAACGCTTCCCCTCTCCCCAGTGGAAGGTGTGTGGGTGTAGTTGAACAGGCATGAGGTGGGGGGGGGGCGGGGGAGGGGACTCGCTGCTTGAGCTTAGATGCAAGGGAAAGGTAATTTGCCATCTCCTTGCAGCAGCCCTAGTTAGCATAAATCCTATTTCATCAGTTCGTCTCTGTGATACGGAATATACGCACTTTCTCCAAGCAACAGGCGAAAGAAAAGGTTAAAAGCTTAGCTACGGGAAGCACAACCTTCAGTGAATGCTGGATATTATTTGTGTTTGTGCGGTTTGAGTCTGAGCTCCAGCTCCATTCAACGGCACTGAACTGCAGGGTGACGGGATGTTGGTGGAGGCACAAATGTGTTAACATTTTGCCTCAGCCCTTTGGGTTTAGTCTCCCTGCTGAAGTATGCAGGTACCATACCTGTCCCGTTTAACTCCAGGCAAGGGGAGTCTCTGGCATATACCAATGGGAGAAGGAGACCCCTTTATAGCATCACCTTCATTCTGCAATCCAAGTCTCCTGTACTGGGTAAAGTACACACAAGGGTGGGGGATCTTTTCAGAATCACATAAAGAACACAGGAGGAGAAAGCAGGCAAGTCAGAGCCGCCTAAGGTGCAAGCTCAGTATTCATTAAGGTTGCAGTTAATTACACTAAATGAGCTTTGGGTACCATCAGGTCATGAGGGTTTTCATCGCACTGTAGCTTGGTGTCCTAATTTGATTGAATGCAAGCATTTTTGGTGACCCCTTTTCTAACATGTCTCCTGGAAAACACATCTCCCTCCCTAACCCCACTGTGCAAGAGGTTTCAAAAATCCACCTCATCAGTTAACAAGATGGCATCAGCAGGCCAATGCTTCAGTGTAAAGACAGGAGCAGCTCTCCTGAGAGAAGCAACGAGTACAGTAGACAGGGTTACCCATTTCAGCAACTTGCCAGGGTCACTTTTTAGTTTATCAACTGTCTTCCTTTCCTTCTTTATTCTGTTTCCACTGCAGACAGAACAGAAATGAGATCAAACTTCAGGAACTGTTGGCCGGTGATCTCTGGTCGGTGTTATGGAGGAGGCCAGACCAGATGATCATAACGGTCTCTCTGGCCATAAAAAATCGGTGAATCCATGAAAATTAAGGTTTACATTAAATAATGAGTGTGTCTGGCTCAGGAGATTAGTCACTAGAATAAGAACTCATTTTATAGACTTTGGGAGAGGGAGATTGGATCAGGACATAAATCTAGGTCACAGGTTTATATCTGGCCCGAATTGGTAGTGGCTGAAAACTCATCACCGTCCGATGGCTTAGATATGAAATCTGCCTACCTCGGTACTTAGAGAATGAATTCACATGGTTTACTAGAGCATACCAAGAAGCATTTGTCTCCCTGTGAGTCCATCTTGAGACCTGGTCTGTTCCAGTCTGGCTAATTCTGTTTCTAGTAATTGTGTCACTCTCTGGCCCTAAAAGTCTGCTTCACATTGATGTAAACCTGGAAATCCAGAGCTGTGAGTGACTTTCTCTCCTCTTGACCTTCCCTGTTGCATCCCTGAGTATTACCGTGGTCTGAGATCACACACTGTCCCGAGGCCCAGATCCTGCCACGCACAGGCAAAATACCTGCCAAGTCCCCGTTCTTTGCTGCTCAGCCCAAGCCTTTAACATTATGTGAAAGCCAGGTTTTTGGGGTAAGTTTTTGTGTCTTTAATCATCTTGCACGGTACGAATAAATAAGAGATTCATTTTCTCCCAGTTTCCGTTCGAATCTTTGTCAATCTGATGAATCCATGTGGAACCACTGTGTGTCATCTTTTGTTTCAAGGCTCCCTTCCTTTATCATTCCACTTGGTATCAGACAGGCAAGGCTCACTAGGCCTGCTAACACTTTCCAGGTTCTCGTTCTCTCTCTCTCTCTCTCTCTCTCTCTCTCTCTCTCTCGGATTGATTTCACTCTGAATGATGAAATCCACCATTGGCTCCGTCTTGGGAACTCTGAGCTGCCTCTCTGCCCTCTCTCCATGCCAGACTCTACAAATAATTGTGGCTTTAGTCTACTCACTGTGGGTAGTCGGACATTTGGTCCAACTGGCTTCTTCCACTGAACCAGTAAGATTCAGGCACCACAATTCATTTCCAGTGCTCAGTACATCTATGCATTTACCAAATGAGCCAATCTATTCCAGATAGCTGGAGAGAGAGAAGTCATGAATTTCAGCTGTTTACCTCTTCAAACGCATTTCTGTTTAGATGTAATTATCCTGCCTTTTCTAAGAAAGGTACCATTGATTGCGGGGCTGAATTAGCATTTTGTTGCAGTTGCTCTGACAGTCGCCTGCACTGGTACAAGAACACTTCATAAATATTAACTTGTTCCAAGCGTAAATTACCACCTCTCCACTCCCCAGTGTGGCACCTGTGTAAGCAAAGATTCGGGTCCCATTCTAGCTTGTGCCCTGAGTTCTGTGAACCACTCCCACAGTGCAAACGACCTGAAAGTCAATTTAACTGGCTACCTTGGGATTCCCTCTGTGTAAGGGGACCCCCAGCTGGTATAGAGCCATGGTAATTTCCAGCTGTCCCTGATTACTGGTACTTGGCCCCAAGGTGTGGGGCCTGCAAGGTAACACAGAGCTGCCATTGCCCGCTCACTCCTTTAGGCCCTGAGCCAAGCACAACTTGACTGGCTCAGAGAATCTGGTCTTACATCTGCATTGGCAAGTGAGGTTCTAGGCACACCCTAGTCAGGAGAGCTTTGGTAAATCAGCATGAACTCGGAGGAAGGCACTGACAGAAATTCGGGAGTGTGGGAAAATGGGAAAGAACTAAGAATATGTAGCTGAGTTAAATAATGCCTGGGTCGATTGGCCTGAGGGGAGCACAGCCACGTCTGAGGGGTATTATGGATATTTTGTGGGTGTGTTTCTATTTCGTAGGGGAAAGTTGGCGGCTGTTTTTGTTTTAGGACTACAGAGGCCTACTGAGCAGAAATCTCTTTAATTCTCTGCTTTTCATGTGTTTGACGTGTATAGGTGGCTTAAGAAAAATGGTAAATACCATTTAGGGGGAAGTTTTTCAAAGCCACACAGGACAGCTCTTCACTCAACGATGATCCACTTTCAGTATGATCTGGGCACCTATCTGCCATTCGTGCCTGTGAAAATCTTCCCATTGCAGGTTTTCGGTAAGTTCAGCACAACTAAATCAAAATCCAGTTTCATAAAATCAAATTGTTTTATATGGTCCTGAAGTAAATTGGCTGAAATTCAGAGGGAGGGAGTAAATTGGATGAAATTCAGCCAAGGTTCATTTAAGCTGCATGCCAGGAAAATTTTCCTAACGCAAAGGCTCTGTCTGTGCTGAGGGATTTTGCACTTATATAGCTATGCTGGTGAAACACCCCGATGTAGGTGCACTGCACTGTTATTGCTTGTGTCAGTGCAACTTACTCCATAAGACACATCGGTCCCGTGTGTCTGCAGTCAGGGTTTGTAGTCATGTAATTCATACATATAGAAATTCTCAGTGTGAATTTCTGTATTATAGACAAGCTGCAAGATGTGTTAGAACATAAGAACGGTCATACTGGGTCCGACCAAAGGTCCATCCAGCCCATCATCCTGTCTTCCAACAATGACCAATGTCAGGTGCCCCAGAGGGAATGAACAGAACAGGTAATCATCAAGTGATCCATCCCCTGTTGCCCATTCTCAGCTTCTGGACTCTGTTGGACTCTGGAAGGGCCTCATCATGGAATGGTGGGAGCCCCATCATAGTAGGTATTGAAAACTGGATTGACAAAGCTGTAGGAAGTATGCAGGACAGCTCTGCTCAAGATGGGCTGGAGGTGGTGTTGCCCAATGGATAGGGTATTGGACTGGGAACCAGAAGACCTGGCCTCTGCCACTGTCCTGCTGGATAGTCTTGGGCTAGTTGCTGTGCCTTAGTGACCCCAGCTATGCAACGTGGCTAATGCTTCTCACCACCTTTTGAAAACATGTCGCAGTTTAAGGATGATAAGGGCGTGTAAGAGTGAGATATTGCTTCCCTTAAAAGCAATCAACTTTTTAATGAAACCCAAACCTCTCCTCTTAGACCCAGCGGCCCGTACGTTCCTACAACAGCCAATTAGGTGAAACGACAGGGGTGACCTGAGTTAACTATACCTGCTCTGGCATCCAGACATGGGCTACTCTGCCGTGAACTATTATTTCCCTTGAGGCAACATGTTGTGACCTGTGACATGCAGCACCTGTTCTGAGGTACCGTGAGTAAAATGAATTGATTTTCCGCCACCTCCGGCTCTCTGCAGAAGCCCATGTTGCCCCAGCCAGGCAGCATAGATGATGTATCCAAGTGGATTTTCCTCTGGCAGAACATGCCCTAGATTCTGTATCCTCTCCATGAAGCAGCAAGTAGCCGTTCTCGCTGGGTTTACAACTTAGCAACCTTCTCTGCCTCATCATTGCAAATTTTATGACCCGTGAAATTGGCTTAAGTATTGATCCGTTGCCCTTGTTTGTAAGGCAGAGGAAGGAAGGAAAGTGTTTCCACTTTACTGCACTGTGAGAATGAGCTCCATGTTAAATCTATTCTCAACACAGTCGCCCTCCTTGCGTGTTTCTGTGTCTTGATTTACCAAGGTGTCAGAGGGGTAGGAAGAGAGAAGGAGGGTTATAAGCAGACTCAGGCACAGAAATGTTTAATGTACACAGTCTACCTGCCTTAGTTATGTGGCTTTACTCAGGCTGAAACCCTAATAATAAACACCCTGCTCTACCATCTTACGAAGATTGTTCTTCATTATGCAGCATGCACCTTTTTAGCTTTGTACTCCATATGGTCTGGAAGTTTTTCCCATTAACTTTGTAGATATATAAGGCATGGATCATGAAGGAATCTCCCATGGAAAACACAAGCTTCTACATACATCACTTGATGTTCTCTTGAGCAGAGAAATAGCTGCAGCAGGACTATGATAGGCCATGCAATGTTATTTAGGAGCTCCAGTTAGAATCTGGGACCCCCCTTTAAGTCCCAGGCTTCACAGATTCCAAAGCCAGAGGCCTATTGGCCTTGGCTATTAACTAAGATCGTCAGGGATGCACCCCAATGGTCTGTGTGTCCCTACTCCTCTGACTGCCAGAAGCCAGGACTGGATGACCGGGGATGGATCACTCAATAAATTGCCCTGTTCCCGTTCACTCCCTCTGAAGCATCTGGCACCAGCCGCTGTCAGAAGACAGGTTATTGGGCTAGAGGGACATTGGTCTAACCCGGTGTGGCCATTCTGATGACCGTTGTGATCAACTAGTCTGACCTCCTGTATAAAACAGGCCATAAACTTCCCCAAAATAATTCCTGGAGCAGGTCTTTTAGAAAATCATCCCATTTTAATTTGAAAATTGCCAGTGATAGAAAACCTGCCATGACCCTTGGCAAGCTGTTCCAATGGGCAATTACTCTCACTGTTAAAATGTACCCTTATTTCCAGTCTGGATTTGTCTAGCTTGAACTTTCAGCCGTTGCATTGTGTTAGACCTTTCTCTGCTAGACTGAAGAGCCCGTTATTAAATATTTGTTCTCCATGTAGGTGCTGATTCACTGTAATCAAGTAACTCCTTCAACCTTCTCTTTGTTATGCTGAATAGATTGGGTTCTTTGAGTCTATCGCCATAAGGCAAGGGCTTTTTAGTACTTAAGTATTCTTGGGCCTCTTCTCTTAACCCTCTCCAATTTATCAACATCCTTCTTGAATTGTGAGCACCAGAAATGGACACAGTTTTCCAGCAGCAGTGGTGCCGTTCCCCTTCCCTACTGCCCACATAATCCTCCCTAAATAGGGGATATTCATTGATTGTAACATTTGAATCATGTAGCTCATCCCTTCGGGTTGCTGTATTACCAACTAGATTGAATTGATGCTCATAAATGAGCAATTTCAGTTCCTCGTCTTTGTTACCTGGGCTCCTAGCTCTGGTGTATAGGCAGCAAAATAATTCCTTCTCTTCGTGTCCTTTGGTTCCTCGATTTCTTTTATTCTCAACGTCTGCATCTCGTGTTAGATAAGTTCGCTTGTCTCGGATGCTTGTGAATTCCCATCCCCTTAGTGTCAGGGTTGCAATGCATGGATCTCATTGTGGGGAATCTTTCTGTTCTAAAACCCAGCACTGCCCGGGAGGCCACTGACAAACTTCCCATTGACTTCAAAGGGAGCAGGAGTTAATTGTCTCTGTGTGTTCGCCAAATCCTGGGGTGTGCAGGATTCCGCAGCACCTTTTGCAGAGGGGTTTCAAGTGCTTAGGACTGGACTCATCATGTTTGTGCGTCTTTTGCTGACTGTGTGTGGCAACACCCCTGAGACGGTGTAAGCAAACCCCCATCTCACTGGACTTGACAATAAAAGGACTGGTAGGATACAGCAGCACCCTAAGTTAACAGATGTAGCAGGACTGCTACCATGTCCCAAATGCCGTGTGCATCCAGGTTGCCTGTCACCCTCCCCACCTCTCCTTCCCGCTTTCTTCCAGGAGCCACATGCTAAGCGGGTAGATTCTTCTGCTTGGAAACACAGAGGTCACTTACTGACACTTCAGTGCTGATTACATCATTGTCAGCCCTGTGCTGTCTAATGAATTCATTTCCCTGCTAGAGCCCACTCGCCCTGTGCGTGGCTAATCCATCATTTTAATTGCTGTCAGAAAACCCAGCTGATGGGCACTTGCGGCTGCTCACTTCCCACCCAGCCAGGCTGGAATTCCTGGGCTTTAGAATATTCATGAGCTCATTGGGTCCCTATTTGCATTTGCTTTCGTCAGGCCTGCCTTGAGCTGTTGCCGGTGCTCTGAAAAGTCTAGCTCTGGGAAGTGGGAATGGATCACTTTTGGGTGTGACTTGGATAATGGAAGTGGAGAGTGTTCTTATAAATCCATGCTGGGAGGGGTTGCAAGATTAGACCTCCCAACAACCTTGATACATTGGAGAATTGCTCTGAAATCAACAAGATGAAATTCAGTGAAGACAGGTGCCAAATACCACTCTTAGGAAGGCGAAATCAAACACAAATACAAAATGGGAAACAACAGGGTTGGGGTAATAATGCAGATAAGGGCAGTATAGAATCATAGGGTCAGAAGGGACTGTAAGGACCATCAAGTCTACTCACCACTCTCCCACCCCCCGCACTCCCGCCAAGATGCAGGTTAATTACGGCTAAGATTTTATCATGGATATTTTTAAAGTCACGGGCAAAACTGAAAAATTCACGGAAGCCAGTGACCTGCCCCCCTGACTTTTACTAAAAATATCCCTGACAAAATGGGGACCTGCAGATCCCCCCCACTAGCTCAAGCAGGGCAGCTGCAGGGACTAAGAGCTGCCTGTAGTGGCTGTGGGTTGCGGGGTACCCCTGTGGCTCTGGGAGTCCCCCTCTGCCCAGGGGGGCTGGGAGCTTGGGGGTTCTCTGCCTCCTATGGTGGCCAGGAGCTGCCGTAGTGGCAGGGAGATCCCTGCCCTAGCAGGCAGCGGGGGACCCTGCAGCTCCTAACCACCGCAGGCTGAAGGCCCAGAGGCCACTGGAAGTCCCAGATTCCATGACTTCCACGGCCTCCTGGACTAAATCACCACTTTAGTTATAATGGATCACAAATTGAATATGAGCCAACAACCTGAAGCAGTCGCAAAGAAAAGGCTGGTATCATTCTGGGGTGTATCAACAAGCGTGTCATATGTCACACATGGGAAGTAATTGTCCCTCATTTCTCATCGGTCAGGACAGTGCTGTTTTGTTTGGGTTGCAACTGCTGCAGAGGGATTTAAAAAAAAATCACTTTTTTTTTTAGTTTAGTTTTTTAAAAATCCCAGTGACATTTCTGTTAACATTAGGCGTTGTAAATCTTTTGTCTGTTTACAAAATCATGCATTTGGGGCCTAAAACGTCTTGAGAGCGTCCCTTTGAATATGTGTTATAATCAATCTTGGTTTCATTCATATTTTTTGGTGGGAATATAAAGCAATTTTACTTGTCATCTATAACCAGGAGATGGACGGCTTTGTTCCCCAAATGGCAGTGATTATGAGGTGTTGGTGGTGGAGGAAAGGGGGGGTGAATTAGAATCATGGAGCAGAGGATGATTTACCCAAAGCTGCAATATACAGTGTTTGATTCCTTTCTCTCTGCTGTTTGTGGTGTTTAGTCATGGGGAGCTGGCTGTGGTAACAGACTTTAAATGGAAAAATAATGCAGGGGGAGGAACCCTGTAAGGATGCTAAATTATTTACGTACCGACCAGGCTCCTTGCAGGTCACCCTATATAATTCATTCTGTTGCATCCGAAGATCTCGGGCCCCGTCCAACCCACAGAGATGTTTGGAACTTGCAAGGCAGGGCTGAGTGAAAATCTGAATGGAAAACGTTCACGAAATAAAAATATGCATTTCTCTGTGTTCCCCACTCCAGTAAAATGGAGATGTCCCCCTCCACCCGCACACACACACCCCGCTCTACCTTTCCACAACCCAGCTGCCTGCCTCTTTAAGTCAGGGTCCTGTTTGGCAGCCCTTGATGTCAAAGGGCCTTTTACCACCCCTTCAGTGGGAGCTGAATCTAGCCATGAAAGTTCTTGTTAACTGGGATTTGTGCTGGCAACTCAGTAGAGCGGTATCTCCCTTCGCTGTCCTTCCTCCGGGCCATGTGCTATGCTTGCCGCACTAAGAACTCTTCCCTAGTAGCGCTGGGCATTCCCACTCTCCTCCCCATGCCCACCTTTCCTTTGAGGCGGAGATCAAACCCGAAGTTGTCTGCACAACCGCAGGTCCCACCCGGCTGCCTCGGCAGAGTTCCAACAGCCGACTTCAGGCCCTGTTACAATGTGAGCCTTGTGGGCTCTTCCTATCAGCGCTCAGGTTACACAGCTGCGTGGTGCCTCTCAAGGGACACGCCCTATCAGGCTTCGTCCTCCTGCTGGTAAATGTGGCGGTAGTACTGAGCGCCAAAACCCATTTAACAGGGCTGTCTGGCCCATAAAGGGCCAGGGAGGTAAAGAAAGTCCATTAATTGTGAGGCACTCCGTTACTGTGGTGATGAGGGCCATATAATAGATATGTTGTCTTTTGTCTCATACTCAAATTGTAAACTCCTTGGGGAAGGGCTGTCTTTTTGTTCTGTGTTTGTACAGTGCCTAGCGCATGGGGCTCCTGGTCCCATGCTGGGATGATTTAGTTGGGGATTTGTTCTGCTTTGAGCAGGGGATTGGACTAGGTGACCTCCAGAGGTCCCTTCCAACCCTAATATTTTATGATTCTATGATTCCTAGGTGCTAAAGTAATACAATAGATGGATACCTACCTATCTAGTTTGTGGCTAACCAAAGGACTTCAGTGCCCAGGGCTGTCCCTACAGAAATTATACACCGTGAAATGCACTTTATCAAAGAATATTTTAAACAAAGGGGGGAAAACTCCAATATGCAAATAGAAACCAGGGAGGAAAGAGTTGGCACGCAGCCTGCTGCTTCTCGGCACCATTGAAAATCAACATAGGCCACGCCAGCCAATCGCTCTGCACCTTCCTGCCATGTCCTGCGCTCCAGCTGAGAACAACCTTCCCATGCATGGCACGTTGCAGGTGTCTTGTCGAGGCAGATCCCATCTGATTAAGGTTTCGTCACCGGACAAAATTGTCATTGCATAAAAGCCTGACGCAGCATTGCCACATGCGTCACATAGATCATCTAGGAAAGACTTGTTGTTCTGTAGCAGAAGGTCACAGGAATGGCAGGTCCTAGGACATCCATGTAGTACAGCTAATGAAATGTGCATGTACCTTTCCATACAGGTGCCCTTGAAGTCCGGGCTATCCAAACAAGGTGGCCTTCAAGGGGCATAAAATAGAGTCAACCTCATGGCTAATAAAGGGTGTGGCCAGCTGACAATACAGGTCCTTGATCCAAGCAGCCTGGCCCTGCTTGCTGAGATTTAGGGTCTCTACTGGCAATTAATTGTCTGGAGGTGGATTTTTGTGGGACATGTTGCTAAACTCCATGGGCTGCTTGTGGCTCATGGTCTGTACTTTGGCCACTCCTAATGTAAATGAAAATGTACCTGGAGCATGATGCCCCTTTGCAGGACAGTCCTGGTCCTGATGTTTCTCCATAAGGCAGGCCCAAGACACAGGCCCAAGAACATGGGTGGTCCAGAGCGAGGAGCCCGGGGGGCTCCTGTCGTTGCTACTAGAACCGGAAGACTCTTTTTCAGCGAAAACATTTTCCCCATGAAAACAGCAGGTCTGAGTCGACCGAAATGTTCTGTGAACTCGGGTCAAATTTTCCAACTTGTTTCTGCTGAAAAAGACACCAAGGAAAAAAAATGCTGAGAAAAACTGAAACGTTTGATTTGAACATTTTCTAAACACAATATTTCAATTGTTCTATTCAGCGTGCCTTCGACGACAGGGTTTAGGTTCCTCCTCCAGCACACAGCCAAATGGGTGCTGTATACACTGTACATCCTCTACAAATCCTGCATCTTGGTGGGGCGTTAGGTTAGATGTCTTTGTCCCAGCTGCCATTTCTTTTACCCCGTACAGATAAAGAAAAACCTTATGCAGCAGGAATCATTTCCCCTTCCTTCAGGATGTTGTTAGAGCCAAAGGGCTGCCCCTTTTTCAGGATTTCCCCTGCCCACCTCCAAACCCCAACTCCCCCCCACACCCATGCACACGCTCTCTTACTTGCTTTTCCCATCTTTTCCTTTTCTCTCTGTTCCTCCTGACCCTGCTCCTTCATTATCGGCAGAGGTGTTAATCAGCATTACCTTAATTAGGAGCCCTGGGTAAATAGTGCATTCAGCAGCCGGGATGGTGCTTGCATTCAAAGCACTTGTGAGCCCCAAACTGAACCAACACGCGGCTCTCCTCCCTGTGGAGAATAGCAGAAAGAAGAGGTAATTAGCAACTGCAATAACCAGTTTTGCTGATCAACACATGGAGCAAAGGAGGGAGAGAGGAAAACAGAAGTCTGTTTAGTTGCACAAATTGGAGTTCTTTCCGTTTAAGATTTAGTAAATACATCCCCGCACCAAAGGTCTGTTGGTGAACAGCAAACTGCTTGAAGGTGTGGAAAGCCGAATCTTATGGAGAAACAAAATAGCCTAGACATCTCCGGAGAACAGGCTCATGTCCAGCGTGGCTTTCCCTTGTAGCCCTGAACATATGAAGATGAACATACGAGCTTTGGTTTTCAGCACATCCAATCACAGCCAGAAGCAAGAGAGAACAAGGGGGAGGAGAAATGATAAATAATGAGGGAGCATGTGTTACTCGGATGGTTTTTGGTCTCAGAAAAGGGTCGTTTCCGTTTCTGTTCATGCTCCTGTGGGTTGGCTGGTTCTTGTTTTATTGTCCCTGGTTAACCAAACCCTAATTTTGAACATTTTTACTGAGCCGCCAGCTTTTCAGGTACTAAGCAGCCAGTCGTCTCCCTTCCATATTGTTTGCATTGCACTTGTCTCTCCTGTGTTTGGAATGACAGGGAGGGCATTTGGCAATGCCAGGCAGCAGCTCTTTTAAAGGAGCAGCAAAGTGGCTCAAGAAGCCTGGGGTAAGGAACCCCCGGCTTCTACTCCCGGAACCAACACTGACTTTCTGTGATCTGAGTCACGTCAGCTCTCTAATACCTCAGGCTTTCGATCAGTAAGAAAAAGGTTAATATTCCTCACCTAATGCCTTTAAGTCGGGGAGGGCAAACTGTGGGCTGGATCCGGCCTGTCAGGGCTTTCAGTCCAGTCCGTGGGATTGCCAGCCCAGGGGGGCAGCAGGGCTAAAGCAGGCTACCTGCCTGCCCTAACCCTGCAGCACTCCAGGAAGCAGCCGGCACCATGTCCCTGCGGTCTATGGGGAAGAGGGGACAAGGGTTCCATGCACTGTCCTTGCCTGCAGGCACCATCCCCCACAGTTCTCATCGCCCAGGAATGGGGAACCGCAGCCAGTGGGAGCTTTGGGGGTGGTGCCCGCAACTTTGGGGGTGGGGTGAGGCCACACAGTGGAGCCACCTGGTGGAAAGTCAACACCACTCCTTGCATCGCTTGGGTTTTTTCTAAGATGACTTCTATGGAAGTATTGGCCAGCTCTGCCCACGGTGAGCGAGGGTTTTGGCGACCTCACAGTCTGCAGCATGGTTCAGCAGAGAGGAAAACTCTACTACATATAGGTAACGTGGTCAGGAAATTACCAGGCCACCCAACTCCTCACAGGTATTTGAGTTTTCCCATCTATGGGATTGGGCTTACAGGGCATTAAAAACCAGAACAAATTGTTCGTCCACCCCCTTTTAGGGTAGGGTGGCCAATTTGGGTTGGATGGATTCCTGGAGGTTTCATCACATGACATAGCCTTTAATGAAAGATTCCTCTTTAATTCCTGGAGGGTTGGCAACCCTAAATTAGGATAGCTGAATAGGATCAAATTACTCTCGAGAGGGAAACCTTGAGGTACAGCATTTTCCTCTCAGGCTGGGAGAGGAGCGGAAAGCGAAAGCAAATTGCCATTGGCAAATCCCCTCAACGGAACAGACTTTGTGAAGCATGGAAATGGTGAAATCCACAGGCCTTTTCATGTGAACGTATGGTAATTGCATATGCAACTGGTTAGCTATGCGTGGCTGGCGCTATATGAACCGGAGGACTCAGGCCTGGAGGGAGATGCTCTTCCCCCACCCCTGACGATAGTTACTGGTGTAAAACTAACGGAGCTCATCTGTGAACTCAAATAAACTCACCTAGCATGTATCATTATAAGGCTTAATGAAGCTGAACGCACAGTTTGGGCATCAGTATTTTATTTCGGTGGAATTGTAACAATTAAAGCAGCCTCCGCTATCCCTCTGCCTAGGCACTCTATCATCGAGTGGTTGTCTCGTCCTGACTTCCCTTGATGATCTGCACTGGGGTGCTGCCCCCTTAGAGTCTTCTACGGGTGAATGCGTGTCACATGTAGGCCTCTGTTCTGATCTCCAGTTTAAATTTACCTCTGAGTATTTGCAATGTGAGTTGTGCTAAGGGGCATAATGAGAGCGAAGGAGGGATTCTTCTCTGTGAAAAATGTGTAACTGCTTTAGACATGTAAAGACTCCTCAGATGATTCTGAGGCCCTTGAGTACCACAGTAAAGATGCTACCTAGATTGAAATGCCACTTTGAACATTTTTATGGAGGGGGAAAATATACATATTCCAATTACGACTGTTGGACAGTTAATGAGTCACTATTTAGAATGAAGTGTCTCCCGTATCGCAGACTAGTGGTGGGTGAGACTCCGAAGGGGTACGATATTGGAATTTGGCCCTGAGAAACACCCAGAAGTTTAGATGTTTGACCAGGCTTTCTGAGGCTGTAAAGCTAAGCTGGAAATCACCCAAGATCTAGCTAGTGCTATCTCCTCCCAGTTGGGCCAAAAGAATAATTTCTTTCTGGTAATTTGGAGCTCTAGCAGTTTGATTCAACGGCCGCTGTGGAAATCTTAAAGATCAGAGTGGGAAGTCAGAAGAACTTTTTCACGTTGCAGAGAAAGTTTGATTTGGGTTTATTTCAAGTTTTGGGCAAAGGTTTACGGTTGAGCTGGTCTCGTGCTTCATCTTGGCTTAAGTCAACTGGCTCGCTGCCTACCTGTATTCAGAACTAGTCTGGATGACAAAGCTTGGAGGCTTGATGCTCAGGAGGAATTCGTCAGTGGAAAGCATGAATTGGCCCTTATATCTAAGGACCAAACCTGGCTCCTGTGTCAATGGTGCTTTGACTTCAGTGGAAGCAGGATCAGCCCCTATGTGCCAATGTCTCCATCAAAGCCATACATTGCAGCCTTTCCAATGTGGTGTATTTGATGTATTATGTAAGTGCTGTGGGTTTTGCCTGTATATTCCTGGAAGATGGTGCAGTATGTATCTACTGGGAACCAAATGCACTTGATTGTGTAGGGTTGTTTTCCTGCACCACTGAATGCCGGTCCTGTCAGCCTTTTTAAATGAAGAGCTCCTCCAATGACAAAATGGGTCACTAAATCATTTAGCTCCATTGCCTCCTGAGCTTATTGTAATTTGGGGAGTTATTACATTGCAAACGTGGGGCACGGAGCTATTTAAACCAGTAAGTAGAAACTCACCAGCTCGTAATACAGTCTGGTTCAGTCGGAACTCATTTAAAAGTTGGTCTCAACTGCCCTTTGAATCAAAGCTGTTTAACGTATTCTGAAAAATAATTGCCTCTATTCATCAGAAGAATGTTCAGTGATCCCCAGTTTAACATGGGAAACTTGGTTGAGGAATTATTTCCCCCACCCCCCTATCCAATTTTACATTCAGAAAAAGCCATCTTTCCTGGTGCCACTTTCTATTAATCGGGGGGTCAATCCATCAACCTGTCCTATGGAGATGGGTCCCTTCTACCTGTCAGTGATGGATGCTGCTCCCTAGGCAAATCTATCATGACGTTCCTACTGTAATGACACTCTGCTCCTCGGGGAATAGGCCTTCAGCCTCCTGCTGGTGAATTAAAATGCATGGCCAAGCTCAGTGAGAAAAGTAGGCACACGAGCTGCTTGGAACATGACTAGCAATACCGTGTTTGCAAAACAGCATTGACGCCTTCCCCGGGACTCCGGTGCTCTAGCAAAGATGCCTTTGGCTCGACTAAACAATGTAAATTTGCTCTGAGTGGGAAATGACTGAAAGAACTTGGAACCCAGCTGATTTTTCTTTTGTTAGTTACTATTTGTTTTGTTACCTCGATGGTTCCTTGAGTCTTTAGGTCTATCAGCGGCTTAGATCAATGTCTGCCTTGGGTCCAGCTGAGGGCTAAGCGGCAAACAAATGACAAGCCTATCTAGCTTAGCTAACCTCCTCCATCCCCTTTGCAGCCCCCTTGATACAGCGATGAAAAAGGCCCTCTTGGACGGTGACTGAGAGAAGGATACAGGCGAGGGCCGAGGATGTGTTTGGCACGAAGGTTCCACCGCCACGCAGAGCTTAGTCCGCATTCCTGCTTTGTTGAGATGAGAAATGCAGTAATAAACGGCAGTTGAATGTGATCTGCTAGGGTGAGGACATTGCTGAAATCAATCAGCCAGAAGAAATCCCAGATGTTGCAGGGAGATATAGGATTTATCGTCTCCATCGACCACCAAGTCCAGAGCCGAAGAATGCTGCCGTTTGCCAGCCTGTCAGACTGATTTCCCATTTCTCAGCCAGGCTCTGTTAAATACAGTGCCAGACAGGAGTTACGTTTCATTTTAATTCAGTCTGAGGTGTGATTAGTTTTCTTCCCCTTAACTTCCCACGTACCCGTGGAAAGATCATTAGAACTGTCATGTGATAAATACATCTTCAAGCGGCATCCAGGAATAGAAAGCTTACCAGCAACCTGGGTCTTTCTTGAATTGCTGTATTAAACTAACAGTGAAATCAAATGGATCCCTGTGACCCGTTCTCCTTTCCGTCGAGGCATGTAGAAAACGTTCATCAGGGAAACTGTCAAAGGTCGTCTCCTGGCAAGAAAAGCTTTTAATGCCCCTAGTGTGATGGCTGCGTTTACCGTAAAAGTGGCGATGGCAGAGTTAGATGCTTCTGCAAAGGCAGCATGGGTGACATGAAGTTCAAGGGCACAGCTATTGCTGTCAGGGCACAAAGTAGAAGGGGAAGCTGAAGCGTGTGCCCCATGTAGGCTGAAAGGGAGAGCAAATTCCATGAGTTGGCAGCAACTGCTTAGAGAGGATGAGATGTTTCCACTGATTTCCAGGCTGCCCAGAATCTGACACGCTGATGGGCTCCCCAAACCCTCTACCCTTTTTACTTGCAAAATGCAATCGGACATATTAGTCTGTTTTTGGCTTGTTCAACTCCCTGGTCTGGAGACCCCTGCACTGAATCTGTGTTCCCTGTTTTTTTCCCAATTAGCTTCGATTCAAAGCACTTGTTACTTCAAGATGCATCGTTGCTTTCCTCTCCATCCTGAGGGTAAAAGAGAACAAAGAGTGTTTCAGCTGCTGTTGCTTCCGGTGCAAAGAACCAATGTTCTTGCAGAGAGCGGGGCCTGTTGGAGAGTATTGGCCAAGATCAGTTAAATTCTTGATGCATCGTCCTCTATTTCTGTGAAGTGTCTGGCACAAACCAGGACTAAGTAGCAGATTTTGGCATCTGCTCAACCTGTATCGTAGGTATGTTGCTGCCTCTTTGATGAAGGGTGTTTTGTTTTGTTTTTAATGTAAATTAACAATGGATCAGAAGCTGACCAACTCTGAGACGTTGGGAAATTCAGATTCTTCCTCAGGCCTAGCCCCGATTTAAAACTGTTATTGCATTTCCCAGCTATGCAACACATGTTCATGCGGGGGCAACGTTTTAGATCACTGCTTATTGGTCCGGAGGGCTCTGGTGATGACATCTCTAGCAATCAAGTGACATTTACATGGACACCAGCCTCATATCAGTGTTGACAACAACAGCTGAGTTTCTAACACAGCACTAGCTTTACAAGCCAATCATAATGCGGAGGCAGGAAAGGCAGCTTATGTGATTAATACAGATATATTTAAAAAACAAAGTTGGTATTAAAATCCAGCGTCACATTTCCAACAAATTGACGAGCAGGTCACATAGTTTGAACTCTAATAGTTCACACAATCAACTATTCTGGGTTTTGGGAACTTGAGGGAAAATGGTTCTAACAGCCACATAGCTACAAATGCACACAGCCCGGTCTGAATAATGCTTCATACCTCCATTTATTTCAAACCCTCCTCCCCTGTCTCGGACTAAATTGAGTTCTGTGGTGCATTAACTGAAAACCAGGCATTTTTCTGGTGTATCTGTGGCATTTTCGGGTCATTAGTATTGTTTGTTTGGTGAGTCATTGCACGTTTGCATTATATCCTGTATCACAGATTGCAGAAGTCTGTTTTAGCAATCACCCCTTGTAATGATCACTTAGCTGTGTAGGTCAGAGATTACTGTCCAAAAGAGATTTTCCATTGGTGATGGTCCCTTGCTTATTCTGAGCAATGGAACATTTAATTATTTCTTTGATTTTTTCTTTCTCTGAGATATGAAAATTTCTGCACCCATTGAGCGTCACTTGGCTGCAAACCAGACAATGTTGGTAGTTTCAAAGGCTTGGGAGTTCCTGCATCTATCTTATTTGCAGGTCCAAGTTGCTGGGAGGTAACGCTACCAGCTCTCAGATCTCAGATTTAGTTGGGGATTTAGTTGGGGATTGGTCCTGCTTTGAGCAGGGGGTTGGACTAGATGACCTCCAGAGGTCCCTTCCAACCTTGATATTCTATGATTCAAGGTGGCAGCCATTTAAATCAGATTGCAGTTGAAGTGTGTGGTAAGGGAAACAAGATGGGAATCAGAATGATGTGACTTTTAAGGTCTGCTGTCTCTCAAGTCATCAGTGCTAGAACAAATTAAATACCGCAAAATGATAGATTAAAGGATAAGTTATATAGCATTGGAAATATGGGGCCCTATCTTTTCTATATTTTATGGCATTAGTTCTTGTCTCTGGTAGCTTATGGGTTGTCACAACTTTTTAATGATGGCTGGTTCCTCAGACTGGGCAAGGATGCAGGCCATTGACTAACCAGGCCAGGATGCTTTCAGCCTCCCCAGGATCCTGGCCCAGTCTGTTTCTGGCTTCAAGTAAAGAATTTGACAGCTTGTGGAAGTGCCAATTAGCGCCAATTTCAAACTGATGAACGGTTTTGGCACTCAAATACCTGACAGAGATTGCTCTGTCCTTGCACGATGGAGGTTTTGTTTTTCTGTGTTTTATGGAACAGGATGTTGTGAGCATTCAGATAGCTGGAACTGCCCAAATGGCATTCTGTTTCATTTGAATTTATACCATATCACAAGAGCTACCAGGAGTTGCCAGACTGGATCAGAACCAAGGTCCATATGGTCTAGTATCCTGTCTCCATCTTGCTGAAGCCCCGACGCCTGGCCAGTGCCAGATGTCTCCGAGGATGTTGTAAGAACCCCTGCAGTAACAGATATGGGATAATCTGCCCCCACATTGGATCTCCTCCAGATCTCAAAGAGTTGGAGATTGGCTTAAGCCCTGAAGCATGAGGTTTAATATCCCTTCCAACACTTTTGTTATTATTAACTGTTATAACTCTGGATATTCTTATTATCCGTGAAACGTGCCCAGTCCCTTTTTGAATCTTGCTAAATCCTTGGCCTCGGTGAACATCATTGTTTTGTTACATCCACACACCAACCTACTTGCATTTTATCGGTAGAGGTATGAAAATTTCGTATTCTATTATTTAAATGATATTCTTTATTTCACCATATAAATGCGCAAAGATGAGGCTACTGTCAGCCCCGATCTTGGTAGGTGTAAAATTCCCCTTGAGCTTAAGGGGAGTTGTAACCATTTTCATCCGGGCTGAATTTATTTCGCTGTAATATTTAGAAATGCTGCCTAAGAATTAGTGAGAACATTATACTTAAAAATGCAACGAACACTCTGTTTTCAATCTAGGTGACCCAGTTTACATGTGAAACACCCCTGTACCCACGTAAAATCAAGCTGAGTGGAACTCTGCTGTCTCTGCCGGCAGCTTGACTCATTAGAATGGGGCTCAGTGCTGATCTGAAATTAAATATTTAAGAATTGTGAAGCTGCCTCGGGCTACTTCTAAACTGTGACGAGATCATTTCTGGCTGTCGGCTGCTGGGGTGAGAGTCCAACTCCTGGACTGATGGTGTCAGCACTCTTCAACGGTGACACGGACAGCAGAACCTGTGGGTGTTTGCAAGGGATTTCGTCCCTGCAATAGCCTGACGACATGCTAGCTTAAATGAGGCGGAGATCAAAGGATTGTTTCTCCAGGGCAGGAGGGTGTTTGCGTGGGTGCCACTTTCAAAATCCAAGACAGCTGCTTAGTTGGTTTTGAAAGCCCAGTCTCTAAGTTGGGGTTGTCTGTTAACTTCTCCACCTGCCGGGTCCTCTTTTACATGCATTGTGAGCAGTGGACTGCTGAAGCCCAAGGTGCTCCCTGTTCCCTGAGGCAGCTGTTCGCTTGGGGAGTGGCCTGGGAACCTGAAACCTTCCAATTCTCTTTTCTGCTGCACAATCGACTCCCTCTTCCACCCTGGACAAGTCAGGTGGGTTCTCTGAGTCAAATCCAGCTGTAAACGGCTGCGGAGCCCCTCCTCTGAGAGTGATCTGTTGTGGGGAGTGGAATCAGATTTGACCCCGTGTCTGTCTCCCCCTGTGTAAAACAGGGCTGAGGATTAACTCATTAGAGCCAAATTTTGTCCGCTTCTGCGGCGGTGCCCAAGTGGGGTGCACCAGAGCTCCTGCATTGACACTCCTCTTTGGCGCACTTTGGTTGGTGAGTACAGACATGGCACCGGGCTAGGACTGCCAGTGTTAGCCACCTGAAATGCCAGCTGAGCTGGTGGGACGGCCCCCATTTTGGCTGAGACACCAGGGATTGAACCGAGGGCTTCTAGAGCTAGAAACATAAGCTGGTGTAGCTTGAGCTAAAGGGCCAAGCCTTGCCTGTAGGTTTCATACCCTCTGTGGATCAGGCACAAAGCACCTTCCTGGAATGCTCCCGTCCGGTTCACGTTTGCTCTTCCTGTTTTGCCATCACTGGGTATCACACAGCCATGCAGTCGCCGGCTTACCGCCTGGGCAGGAGAGACAGCTGTATCCGGGAGCATTAATGCACATGTTATTGGCAATAGAACTTCTCAGCAGCCCAGAGGGAAGTCACTTCCCTCTCCCTTGTACTCTGCTCGGTTCCAGCCGCCTCTATGTTCTCAACCTTCCTGAGAGAGAAGGGGGAATGTAGTTTTCCATTTAAATGACCATGTGACCCTAATGCGGGCTGATGGAATTCAGGACAAATGTGGCCTCCACTTGATCCTTTTTAACTGGTGTAATAGTACATGCTGTTTCCGAGGGAGGAGCTGTCGGCTCCAATGAGTACATTTCGTTCTCTCTCTTGCGCAGCTGGGGAGGAAGGCAAACTAGGCCTGAGAAACTTGCTTCTAAAGCCTGGTTTTCTTGACACTGATGCCCACCTGGTGTTAAACTGCGAGTCTCTGCCGAGGACTTCATTCCTGCAACTCCCATGGGACACCCGTAATGGCAGCTGTTCAGAACAGCAGGGAAGTCATTCCACAGGCAGTAACTCCAGGGAGGACGCTGCTGTGTCCAGTCTGGTAGTCATAAAGCTTTCGGAGGCCTGGTCTTTCTCTGCTGCTCTCAGCACATACTGTTCTGGAGGCCTGTCTGCAATCTGTACTACCACCAGTATTGTTTTCAATACTGACAGTGTCTTTGTTCAGATGGACCCTGACACCAACCGGCCTTTGGCCAATTACCTATCAGGTACTCATATCTTTAATCTAGTCAGGCATTCCATCACCATTTTTGCCACAACAACCACCATCGACTCCATGGTGAAAAGCTCTGATAGGCTAGAGAACTCGGGTCTGTCCTACAGGGCGATAACCTGATGTAGCAGTCTGACGAAAGGTATGTTCCCTGGGCAAATTCCTACCTAAGCTAAGTGCAGGATGCTTGTTCTGCTTCTTTTGACCTATTAGAACTCAATCCACAGAGTTATCGTTTGACTCCACACAAACAAAATCCCTATATTAAAAGACCATTGTTAACGTTCTCTGAAACAACAGAACCGTTCTGGCTGAAATTTCCCCAATAAATTCAGCCCAAGGCGGGCATCCAGTACAGAAAACTTTAGCCCAGGTGGCTAAAGTTTGGCAAAGTTTATAAGCAACAGAAAACAATGTCTTATAATGGGAAGTGTCATGCAACCTTCATACTAGGTGGTACTACCAGCCCCACCTTTGATAAGAATGTGTATGTGCAGTTGGATACCACATTGATACATGTTTAATAAATACTTAGGAGCAATAGCCATGTGATAAATAGTAGAACCATGTGATAAACTGCATGTATCATGCACTTTGACTGGCTACTCATTCATCTCGGGTTATTTCCAGCATTCCAAAACAACTGAGCTGCTGCAGTTCCCATTCTAAAAGAAAACTTGACAGATATTTCTTCAATTGCCCCTCCTCCATCATGGGAAATTTCACCCTAAAAATTGCCCTCTTATTAGGTCCGGGATGCAAAAAGTTCAGATCCGTACCAACAGGATGGAGTTGATTTAAATCAAATTGATTTGTATCATGATTTAAATAACTAATCAGGAAGACGAGATATAATCATGGTTTTCTACATAAAAGTGCATTGTTGTTGGTTGTTATAACCTTAATACATGTTCTTCACAACTCGGAGATCGATGTAGGTTTCATTTTTAGAAGGTGCACACTATATATTTTTAAACAGTGATTTATTTTGAAAACTTTTCAGATTAGTTTTACAACTATATCAGAAAATGAATGACTGGTTATTTCATTTACCAAAGGAAATTGAAGCAGATATTTATGAAGTCATTGGGAGGTGAAGTATCTCCAATTCAACAGGTTAATCATTAATATTTTAGAGGATTTTTTGCCATGCTGTTTTAGGAGGAGAACATCACCGGACAGACATTTAAAATGTTTTATTTAACTAAAACAACAATGTTAAGTATTCTGGATTTTTTTCTTCAACAGCAAAAATATAATATTTTAACAAAACAAGCATATGTCCCTCGCTTCTCACATTTATCTCCAGACTTCTCCTTGCCCAGATCTATTACACCCCCCAACAATCTTCTACTCATTGAAATTTTCACTTTTGGAGAGAGGTAAGGGATTAACTCTGCGTACTCAAATTTGCAGACGGACAACAGAGTTGAGGTCTGCTATTTCTCACCTCTATACATTATTTATTTATTTTAAAACATTTTTGCTGTTAACAAGCATGTTGCCTCTGGAGAAATAAATCCACAATTTGAGAACTGCAAAACTAAGCATCTCTGATGGTATCTTCTAGACTGAGGACTGAGTCCCGTTGGGTAGATAGAAAGATTAACCTAAATAATCTACACAGAAGCCCCTGGAACACCATAAGATTGGGTTCCTAATCCATGAACTATTGAAACTCATTTACAAAACTTTTCTTAAACATTACATGAATATATTGTTTCATACTGTAGAATTAGAATTTATAATCCCTATTCCATGATGAGGGATCTCTGAGCTATAATGTATCTTAATTAGAACTATCTTTAGATAGGTTCAAGAATAGCAGCCGTGTTAGTCTGTATCCGTAAAGAAAGCAAGGAATACTTGTAGCACCTTAGAGACTAACTAGTTTGTCTCTAAGGTGCTACAAGTATGCCTCGCTTTCTTTATCTTTAGATAGGTTTTTTTACTCAAAAAGCATTTTATCAAAAAAATCTGATTAAAATGAAAAAATCAGATTTTTTAAAATTTGTTTTAGAATCATTGATTTTTATCCACCCTGAATGCCAGTGATGGGTATGAAGACCAACATCTCGTGATATATGAGAGCAGGAAACAGGAGCATTATACCACAGGGAAGGGGAGAGTCACAGCCTTTGGGTGCAACATGCCACATTTTTCTTTCACCTTTGCTAAATTCCAAAGGAACCAAACTTGAAATTGCGGCATCGTATGGGAAATTTCTTGAGTAATACCAGGCTTTTATAACTGAGTCCAGTTAATCAGAGAACATAGGATCTGAACAATAGCACCAGCAATAGGGCCATGTAGTGAATGTGTGATGAAATGGCATGCTATAATATCCTGACTGGCATTCCATGGGGAAGCCTGAATGACTGTCCACCCAAAATGCCTGTCAATAAAACCGCTTAGTATTACTCCTCACCATCATGTGTTTATTCTGTGCATTCAAACGCAGCTGCCTTGGATCGACGATGTAGAGCATTAGTTTCATTATAAACTCTCAAGTAAATTTCTCACCATGTGGGCATGACCTACAGTTTCACTCCTGCAGAAGGTTGATTTGGGTCCGGTAACCAGGCAGTCAACGATTGAGTTGCAGAACTGAGAGAAAAGCCCTTAGCGGAGGTATCTTCGGAGTCTGAGTAACTCAAAAGCTGCTTTCTTCTTGTGGTTTTAAAATATGTCTCTAAGTACCCGGTATTACATCAGCCTAGAATTACTTGCAGGTTTGTTTCCCTCCTTGCTGTGTTCCAGTCTGAGGGGTTTCAGGTCTGAAAGACAAACAGAATTAAACACTTGGTTCTTTTTTTTCTGAGATTCTGGAATTCAGTGGTTTGATTTTACTAGCAACGGAGGAGCTCAGTGTGGCTGGGTGATCGCAGCTACTCAGTCAGGAGATTGGAGCACAGAGATGAGTTGGTTTAGTACCCGCCAGTCTAAAGCACAGTGAGGAACAGAGATGCTGGCAGGCTGGATCACACCAATGTGTCCATCTGTTCCGATATCCTTTCTCTCGCCTTCCTACCAGCTGCAGGAAGGTGCCTGAAGCCCTGCAATAGGACGTTATGGAATAATCTGTCCAATGGGAAAATTTCCTCCTAATCCCGTCAACAGAGTTTGGTTTATGCCTTGAAGCTTGAAAGTTCAGAACCTTTGCAATATGCTTCATGAGTCTTTGGAGGGTTTTTTTTTTTTTAACATCTTTACCATTGTAACTGGATGAAGGTGACGGAGAGGGACCAGGGGCCATTATTCTTTTAGCCATCTTTTACCTTTTGTCCTTGTAGTTGTCGTTCGGAATCTGAAAACCTCTGTGGATTAAATCAGAAGTGACCCATCCTTTCACCTGTGCTGTAGGTAGCCACATAATTGTAGGGGGGTGTATTAGTCACAAGGAAACCTATTCTTATGAGCTTTGCAGGCAACTTTTGTGAAGATTCAGGGGCATTGGAAAAAGAACCAAAGTGTAGGGGTTCTTATTCAAGATGAATTAATAACCATATGAGCTTGATCCACTACTGTTCATTGCTTATAGTGCACTTGTGGGAAATATTAGCTATCACCGACATATACACTGTTCCTTAGTCCTGATGTTCCCGCTTGGGCTCAGACCTGAGATCTTCCACTGTGTCACTTAGCTGAAGACCTCCAAACGGGGACAGGAGATAGGCATGGGAGTGTTACTCAAACAGAGAACTCCTCAATAAACTGTAGGCTTGTCGGAGGCACTCCGCTACTGTGGCTTAATCCAAATGATCTTGTGTTTTACCTGATTCAGGGTCCATAACAAGCGTTGGTTTAACTGTAATTCAGAGTCATCTCATGGCTGAGTAGTTTACAGCACAGGATTTAGGCACAAGTCATTTTGAAGGTGTGCGTTCACTTTGCCTTACTGCCAGGAACAAAAGGTTTTGTTTGAACAAGAGTGGTCTAAGTTAAAGCAAAGGCCTGAGGGCGAGAGCTGGGTTGACCTTTCCAGGCCAGAAGTGCTTCACGACTAAGATGCTGAGGGGGGTACACTTTTGGAAGGGTGCCCCCCTTTTTGGATTTGTCTGCACAATCCACACCTGCATTTTTACATCGCCAGTTGAATTGTGGATACAGATCTGTGCATTTTCCACCTCCTATTTGACTGCTGATGCAAATCTGATAGAATTGCACTTTCTCCGATGTACACATGCATTTCGTTTGGTGGATGCAAATTGCAGTTAGAAACCAGAATGAGGAGTATCAGCCCAGCAGAAAACCTACCGGTTAACGTCTCTATGCATCAGTTTTCCCATTTGTAAAATGGGGAGAACATCAGAATGGGTATACTGTATCAAACCAAAGGTCCATCTAGCTTAGAATCCTGTCTTCCTACAGTGGCCAATGTCAGGTGCCCCAGAAGGAACGAACGGAACAGGTAATCGCCAAGTGATCCATCTCCTGTCACCTGTCCCCAACATCTGCAAACAGAGGCTAGGGACACCATCGCTTCCCATCCTAGCTAATAGCCATTGATGGACCAACCCTCCAGGAATTTATCTAGTTCTTTTTTTAACCTTGTTATAGTCTTGGCCTTCACAACATCCTCTGGTAAAGAGTTCCACAAGTTTACTGTGCATTTTGTGAAGAAATAGTTCCTCTTCCTTTTGTTTGTTTTAAACCTGCTGCCTATTAATTTCACGTGGTGATCCCTAGTTCTCGTGTTATCAGAAGGAGTAAATAACACTTCCTTATTTACTTTCTCCACACAAGTCATGATTTTATAAACCTCAATCATATCCCCCCTAAAACATCTCTTTTCCAAGTTGAAAAGTCCCAGGCTTATTAATCTCTCCTCATACGGAAGATATTCCAACTCCCTAATCATTTTTGTTGCCCTTTTCTGAACCTTCTCCAATTACAATATATCTTTTTTGAGATGGGCGACCACGTCTACATGCAGTATTCAAGATGTGGGTGTACTATGCATTTATATAGAAGCAATATGATATTTTCTATCTTATTACCTATCCCTTTCTTAATGATCCCAACATTCTGTTCGCGTTTTTGACTGCCACTGCACATTGAGTGGATGTTTTCAGAGACTCATCCACAATGACTCCAAGATCTCTCTCTTGAGTGGTAGAAGCTAATTTAGACCCCGTTATTTTATACGTACAGTTGGGATTATGTTTTCCAACCCGCATGACTTTGCAATACTTGCCTGTAGCACAACAGTTTTGCAGAGTTGAATTTAGTCTAGCAACTCCATGTGTTTTGCTACTGGAGCATGTAGGGAAAAGGAAGTGAAGATTCATTGGTGAACTGTTTCTGTGTGAATTTTCAGCCCCAGAGCTTCTTCGTTTACCGTTGACCTGGTTGCTCGTTACATACGGAGAAATAGCTTCCCCTTGGCCCATGGCTCCTATGCTGTCCCTTATTAATCACGGCTTTTATTCTGGTCCCTGATGGCCTTCATGTTGAGACTATGGCGAGGGGGGAGGGTTGCTTTCAGTGCCCACTCCAAGTTATTTAGTTAACTGAAACAAACAAACAAAAGACAAATATTTATACTCTCATTCCATGAAAAGGGTGGGTCAAGTCCCAGAACCGAGGGCTTATAAATTGCATCCCGCTACTAAGTCACGGGATAGCGAGTTGTTATGAAATACTCAGCATGGGGCAGATAAAAGCACAATAACATTTAACTACCCAGGATAAAAACATTTAACTGCATGCAATAACGATAAGTGGCACTGCATGTGTGTGGTGCCTCGGGACTCTCTGGCGCACATGCTGCTGTGTGGATGTACAACAAATACAGCCCTTTCGAGCATCCCTGGCTGAGGATCACCTGACGTTTAATGGTCTACCTGTCAGTTTCCTGGGCTCCCCCACAGTTCTCTTTGCCCCAGCAAAGCTGGATAGATCACAAGAGCCATGGTAAGTATTCTCTCTGGACTCAATGAAGCCCCTGGCCTGAGAAAGACATGAAAGATTTGGCCCTATGTCACTTTACATCATGCATAGAGACCATAGAGTCGGGTGAGGTCCATGACCCAAGAGGGCCTGATCATGAAGGATGAACTCCCATCTGTCTTGCTGTCCTTCTCCCCAACCCCTGCCCTTGTGTCATGGCCAATCTGCCAGGGTCTCCAACCGTAATCGTAAAGTCGATGTGCATGCAAATAATCAGCTTCTCCAGCAGGTGCCTTTTCAGACCTTGGAGGGGGTCGAGCTATTTATCAGACTAGCTCACTGAAACTCCAGCGCCGCCTTCAAACAGCGTTTGAGCAGCTCACACTGATGCATTAAGGATGAAGCCTTCAGTTGCCATGACACCAAGCCATCCTCAAGGATACAGTGATGTGTCTGTTTCATTTTGCCCTTGCTGACCCTATTCCCAGACTATGTGGTCTCTCACCCACGTTCCAGTCTCTTTCAAGTAATTATCTTTTCTGATTGCTCATCTGGTGCTGTCGTCAGATATACATGTATGTATATTAATCAGATGAGTCACATAAGCCCAGAAGAGAGAAGGCAAAACATCTCTGTTTTTGCCCCCAATTTCTGGGTAAGGAGTGGTTTTGAAATGAGCGAGCATGACATATCTTTATTTTAATTCGAAGGCTGAATGGTTTGTGGGGTATTTAAGAATCCATTAATAAGATGAAGAAGACTTTGTAGCACCTTAGAGACTAACCAGTTTATTTCAGCATAAGCTTTCGTGGGCTATAGCCCACTTTATCGGATGCATAGAATGGAACAGAAGTAAGACGCATTTAGAATCCATTGGGTTTATTCTGGGTAAAGCTGCCATTAAGTTGATCTCTGACATTATGGTCTCCATTTGGATCTTACTTACACGCTTGTAAATCAGGAACAGCACAACTGAGGTCAATGGTGTTTTACTGGTGTAAGAGACGTCAGAATCAGGACCTATGTGTGTTTCTCTTTTGGACCAACTTTTCAGACGACTTCTTAAATTGTGTCCAGAGATATTGCAGATCATTTGTTTAATGTTCACAAAACCCAGGTATAGTTGAGGTTTGCACATACAAATGTCCATGTAGCCTATGCAAGGGTGAGTTTTGCATGTGCCAAATGGGAAAGTTGTAGGCTCTCTGTTGAGAAGGCCACTTGAAAATGGCTCTCTCTTTCTTGTGGTATTTAGGGTGGAGTGGTGGGGATAGATGACTTTCCATGGAAGTTTGCTTCTGTCCTGAAGGAAACCACCATTTGTCCATGAGCTAAAGCAATTCCACCAGCTCCTGAACTGTGGAGATAACCATTGTGGTCCGAATTCCCTGGCAGGAGTTTCCCTCCTACACACCCATCTATTTCTAAGAGACTCGTGGAAATACGTTCAGCTTCACTTCTTGATCTCAAATGCAATATTAGTATAATTTCCTAAAACAACTCTTCTCCTCTGTGCTTCCTTGAGCCCCACTGACCTGAATGGAGTGATGCACAGGCCTAGGAAGAATCAGTCTTGAGACCTAGCACAGAATATGGATCTGGGCTGTAGCAAGGGAGGGACCCAGGGAGATTGGATTGCTAATGGGATAGGAAGCCTTACCCTCAAGATCGCAGGTAGAAACCTAGCCCTGTGACTGACTGTTCTACTGTCCAGTGACCATTCAGACGGCCTTTGTGAAATGAGACTGATCTCGGCTTGCAGAAAACACAAGGACAAAGGACAGTAAATGGCATTCTTCAGTCCTCTCACAGAGAGATTGTGCCGTGGTGACTGGACTCACATCCCAGTAGTCGTCCCAGGTTAAGCTATCTCAGTAGGGCTTCATACACTGCTCCCAGCCATGTTGTACCTGTCCATCGGATAAATAAAAGACTTTGGTTTCCCAGTCTGTCAATCCAGCTCCAAATTAATTTTCTGTATTTAAAAAAAAGGAAGTAAGTATGTTAGGGGACTGAAGACTGAGCGCTGGTCTACATTAGGGGGAGGGGTTGACCGAAGATACGCAACTTTAGCTACATGAATAACAGCTAAAGTTGGCACATTTTCAGAGGACTTAATGCCATCCTCAAGGCGGCAGCGGTCAGCAGCGGGCTCCCCAGTCGTCTCCAGCTTGCGCCTTTTGGCGAGCTGGCGTTCTGGAGTTGATGGGAGCACCAATGGCGATCGATTTGTCGCATCTTGATGAGACGCGATAAATCCATCGTCAATTGATCAATCACTACCCACCAGAAGACATACTCTGAGTGACTCCAAATCCCTGACAGGACAGTTTCTCAAGGCTCTGTGTGGAGATACAGATTTTTATCAAAAACTGGTCTACGGGTGATGAGGGGAGGGGACTCTGAGGGCATAGAAATTAATTCCAGGATAAAAGAATTAACATTGTGCCAGAGGCAAGCAACAACAATAAATGTAGGTCTGGAGATCTGCGGTTGGCGGCCCATACCCCGATTGGGGTGACGAGCATAACTAACTAACTAACTAACAGCTGTTATCGCTTTCGGTGGAAACCGATACCATTGTTGTGTCGAAGGAATCCTAGGCACTCAGTCATGTCACACTTTCCGACTGTTTGAAAACATTCATCTCTCCCTGTCTCCGTGACAGGCAGATGCTGACAGGAATGTTCGCTATGGGCCCAATCCTGTAGAGTACCGATCACTTCCTTGAAGCTGCCAAGTGCCCTTAATCCCACTGAGCTAAGGCATTCAGAACCTTGCAGGATTGGACCTTTTTGTATCAATGTCTGATTTGCAGTTGTGAAGGATGACGCTCTTTCTTTACATCTCCGAACCAGCAGAGTGGGAACGTTTTGTGTATGCATTTGACCTTTCAAAACAATCTGATTCAGTTCCCTGTGATCTAAGCTACTACTTTGCAAGCTTTAATTCGCGCGAGAGAAAATAGGAATGTGTCACGCTCTGGCTAGCGTGCACGTCTGTGTCACCATGGCCGGCTAATGGGTGCCCAAGAGTACAAGTGCGGTGCCCCCTTGTGGTAAGGCTGCAAAGAGAGCATAAGCCCTGATACTGTTCCTGTGGATACGGGGATACTCCGTTTGTGTGAGTGGTCCAATCTTGTTCTTCTGGAGCAGAAGGATAATCTCAGTTCTATCCCTCCTCTGATTGTGAAGTTCTGGGTGGTCATTGATTCATTCCAGCTGCGACAGTATATTGCACTGAGTTTGGAAAACCATAAATAACAAACCATTCTGTGATTCAGACCAAAGGCTGGCAGTGTTTATTCTGTGGTTTTTGAGGAGAGCGGGGAAAGCCGTGAACTAGAAACTAAATAGCCGGAGACGCAGTTTAGTGGAAAAGCTTTAGTGGAGGAAACTTCTTGTCTTCAGTGGAATGAAATTGAAATAGCTGTATTTTATCTCATCCGTCGTAATAATGCTTGCTGATTTTGTAATACTGTGCACCCATATACGCAAAGCACTTTATAAGGGTGGGTGTATTATGCCCATTTTACAGAATGGTATAGAACGGTGAGGTAACTTGCCCAAGATGATGCAGTAGGTCAGTAACAGAGACTAGAATCTAGGCCTCCTGACTCCCTGCCAGATGTCTTGGCCACTTGACCACACTAGAAGAACTTAAACCACCCAATGTGGAGCCTTCTGTAAAGTAATTGGCTCTGAGATCCCAGAGCAGGGGTGGCCAACCTGTGGCTCCAGAGCTACAGGCAGTTCTTCAGAAGTTAATATGTGGCTCCTTGTATTGGCACCGACTCTGGGGTGGAGCTATAGGTGCCAACTTTCCAATGCGCCATAGGTGGTGGTGGGGAGTGCTCACTGCTCAACCCCTAGCTGTGCCACAGGCCCTGCCCCCGCTCCACTCCTTCCTGCCCCCTCCCCTGAGCCTGCCGTGCCCTTGGTCCTCCCCCTCCGCGCTCAGAGCCTCCTGCACATCACAAAACAGCTGATGAGGCTGATTGGCGGGGCTGCCAGTGGGGGAGGAGGGAGCTGATGTGGGGCTGCTGATGAATTACTGTGGCTCTTTGGCAATGTACATTGGTAAATTCTGGCACCTTCTCAGGCCACCCCATCTCAGAAGAAGGTCAAACATAGGTACCTACCTTTAAAAAAGGAGGAGCTGGGAATTATAGCTCCGTCCGCCTAATTTAAATTCTTGGAAGATGCTGGAACATGAGCCAACAATGTGATGCAGTTTCCAAAAAGGGCAAATATTATTTTGAGTGTATTAACACGAGACAAGAGGTAATTGTCCCGCTCTGTTCAACACTGGTGAGGCCTCAGTTTTGGTGCTGCATTTAAAGAAGGATGTGGATAAACTGGAGAGAATCTGAAGGAAAGCAAGAAAAATGATAAAAGTTTTAGAAAACCAGATCTATGAGGAAAGTTTAAAAAACCTGGACATGTGCAGTCTGGAGAAAAGAAGACAGGGTCAGGGGAACCCTGGTAACAGTCGTCAGATGTGTTAAGGGCTGTTATAAAGAGACACTGATCAATTACTCTCTATGACATGTCCAGTGAAGGTAGGACAGATAGCCAGGGGTTTAATCCTCAGCAAGAGAGATTTAGGTTGGATAGGTGGGAAAACTTTCTAACTCTAAGGATAAAGTCCTGGGACAGGATACCAAGGGAGGTTGGGGATTCCCCGTCACAGGAGGGTTTTAAGAACATGTTGGACAGTCACTTGTCAGGGATGGTCTAGATATGCTTAGTCCTGCCTTAGCACAGGGGGCTGGACTTGGTGACCTGTGAAGGTCCCTTCCAGCCCGACATTTCTATGATTCTACTGAGGTGCACTGAACTATGCCTGTTACACCGGTTGAGGTTCTGGCCCCTAAGTTTTCTTGGTGTAACCCATTCACTCTCTGACTCCTTTTTCTAAGATGCTTATCATAATTCTTTAAGTTTGCAGTCAACAGGATGATATGTTTTAGGAGATTGGTAACCGGGTATAGAACCTTTTGCCGCTAGATTACTGCTTCAAATGACTAGGGATTGAAGCCGGTCAAAAAATTGAGTGAAAATTTTCTTAGAATCTCTCTTGTATCTTTCATCCACATTTCCAGACTCTCACATCAGCCTTGCTGGTTATTATCCACCGGTGGCTTTTCATTGGCCCATTTGGGGTGAGTTAACTGTCAAACAAAATCCATTTACTACAATCCAATTTGGCACTAATGTTCCCCTCGTTGGCAATTGCAAGTGTGTGCAAGGATTGAGTGGGCCGAGAGACAGAACTAGTCTCTGACTATGGTGGTGGTCTTTTCAAGTTACGGAAGACGCTCATTGGCAATCCAGTGTGGAGAAGCTTCCGGGGTGGTTACTTGCTATCTGAAAGAGAGATGTTCAAACTCTTTTGACTTTTCACCTCTTGACTCCTCTTCTGAGACTGCCAGAAAGAGTGCCAGTTGTACTGGAGAAACTGAAAAGGTTTAAGGGATCATTCAGCAGAAAAATGCCAGTGAATGCAAACCTATTCTTCGAGACTTAGAAAGCGCAATGACCTGGACAGGTTATTGTCTCACTGACCCAGGGTCATCATGAGCAAGAGAGAGTATCATGCATCACTTGAGGTGCTTTAGAACCTGTGTTTATCCTTTTAGTTTGAAGTTTAATCCCCAAAACTGTGACTTGCTACGTTATCATATCGATTAAGCTATTGGTCACTATCAATTAAGTGACTTGACCAAGGTCATATAGGAAGTCAGTGGCAGAGGCAGGAATCTCATCCAGGCCTCCTAGGTCCCAGTCCAGTGGTATCCTGTTTCTCTATCTCTAGGTGTTTATATGGCACCAAGTTCCTCATGGCATCCGACTGCCTTGCAAAAATTATGAGCCCAGTTGTGCACCTATATAAGTCAGTGGCCTAGCTCCAAATGACTTCATTGGTCTGGATCAACAAAGAGCTTAAACACGGTGGGTGTTCACTTCGCCCTCCTCTTTTTGCCACTATTGACTAGCGCCCTGGGACAAAAGCTTCAAACACTGGCCACTGACTTGGGGTGCCTCGTTGTCGTGGCGACTGACTTGATGCCTCCGAGTCTGGCCTGAATTTCAGAGGGCTGACTCCTCCGTGACTTGCTTTGGTGGCCGGAGGACTGGAAACATCACACACAGCAGCTTCACAGCTTCCCCTCTCCCCCTTCCCCTTCCAGTCAAATCAAGGACCAAGAAATCTATGAATTAGAAGAAAAATAAGACTCCTCTTCTGGAAACACTTGCGGCACTAAGAAAAATGCATGTAAAATCTCTGCTGTACACCATAAAATGTAAAGTGTTGGTGACGATCCATTTTGCTCCAGCTCCAGTTAGGTCAGTTTCAAAGACTAAAGCGTTCTCTGCTCGTTGTTAGCCTGATCTAATTAATCAATAATGTCCCTTACACAAGAAATGAGAGACTTGTTGACAGGTAAGACTTGTCAGAACTCCTTCCATTTGAATAAGACAATGGCTGCTATCACAAGCAACATATGCCAAAGCACTCTGCCTGCATTCAAGACAAATACACACTGGTGCTAGGCAGTTCATTATTGTGGGTTGTATAAACCTCTTTGAGCATATTCCAGAAACACAATGAATCCCCCTAAAATTAATTGCTAGACCATGCTGAACTGAAATCCAAACCAATTTATTTTCTTTTGGATACTTTAATTTAAATAAGCTCTAATATTTCCGGAAGTAAAGTTGGCTTGTGCTAGTTGGAAAGTTGAGACTGAATGGACCTGTATCATTAGTTTATATTATTAGGATGGAAGATCAACTCCTTACAAAATGTGTTTTCCAAGGAATGCTGCTACATGGTCAGCAAATAACATGGGCACCAAAAGCTTTGATGGTGGGATAAGTTCACCAATGATGGACGTAGACTGAACATCCAGCAAGATCATCTGAAAGACCTAACGAGATTGATCTGGGTGGTGCTTGTTCTGCAACAAGGCTATGTCCTTTTGGGATTTGCCATGTTGTTGGCGATTAGTGCAAATGAGTCCTTTGTTTCAAGTCAGATCCTTGCCAGATAAGTTGACAAAGCTGAGGCCAGAGTGGAAAGATGATCTTGGTCATTGTGAAGCAGTTCTTAACAGCTGCTGTTCTTGATCTTCAGAACCAAGTGTCTTTCTTTGCGGTAATTCCGATTTTAATTAAGAAATGTTAAAACCTTTGTTTCAGTGACTGAGCACATCAGTTTAGCAACTGCTCTACCAGCCTGTGCACTGACATCATTTCCTGGAAGTAGCGGGTTTTAAAGCCTATCGCTTCTAAGCTCTGGACCAAATCTGGAAGTGGAAGTTACATTTCAGCAAGTGGGTTTAAGTTGGTGTAATTTACACACTCAGGTAGGAATGCCGGGCTGTTGCCGAGTGTATAAAACTGTCTAGGTGAAATCAGACAGTTTGTTCTGTAACTTACAACTTCATACCCCCTCTGGCCTTTGGCATGTAAGTTTTATTAACTTGCTCTCTTATTTAGATTCAGGTGCCCTTCCCAACATATAACTTACATATCACCTCTGAATTTGGCATTGAGTGTGGACACTGAAGTCTTGCTGTAGAGATGCATTCATGCATTAATGATCATCAGCACTCTATAGCGCTTTCTCGTTTGCAAAGTGCTGGCGGTCTGGCTAATTGAGTACTTGCTACCTGGTCTTGGAACATGAAGGTTCTTGGAAAACCCATCAGGTGGATACATCTCAATCTAGCCAGGACAAAGCTCTCGGTAATTCACTGTAAAGAACAGTCTACAGGGTTGGACAGGGTGATCCAATGGATCTTTTCCAACACCATTCTCTCTGTGTTTACAAGGTTAGGTGGGAATTGGAGATTGGTCTAATTCTGGTTCAGATGCCATTATCCTGGGATTTGCTGTACAGACAAAAAGATTAAGCAAATTTCTTATAATTATCATTTCCTCTAGCGACAGATGACAGCAAATCTCCCTATCATGTATTTTTTAAAAAGATCTCTGTTTAATCACTGACTCAGCTGCTTTTAAACTGGGTGGCGCTTCAAAGGCCTCTGAGAGCAAATAATTTCCATAGTAACTAAAAGTTATCGGCATTTTGCTAATGGGTCAGCAGCCAACCCAGGTGGGTTGTGATGACATTAGCAAACTGACGGGGGACCTGAAGAATTCCAGTCAAGCAAGAAGTGTGTGCACGAGGGGGCAAATCGAGACCTGGCAAATCCAGCCATGGCATCAGTTCTGGTGAGGCTCTGCTGTGGAGAGAGAGCTGGATTTGGGATGGCGGTGAAGCTGTGATAAAACAGGGGTACTGGTAAGAGATCAAAGTCCCTTTCCTGGTGCCAGTCACCTACACAGTGAAAGGTTACTGCCCCTCTGACATCTTCCCTCCCATCATTGCCAGCTCTCATGATTTTAACATTAGTTTAGTGGGATTTGTTGTTTTTCTTTTTGCCCAAGCTGCTGGAGTCATGTGAATATATGAGACTCTTGTGCTTATATATATATATTTTTAATTCTGTTTCCAACACTTATGGGTGTAGATTGAAGTTGGAAATGTGGCTTCTAATTGCTCAGAAGAAAGCCAACAAAAAGAATGTTTACACTTTTTAAAAATCTCCCGGTGGCTAAGCCTCCCTCGTGATCCTGAAGCCCTGTTCTGTGATATCTGAACCTGGGGGATAGGCACTACTGAAAACACTGTATCGTCCAAACATGTCAGTTGCAGACGGATACATCCAGTGAATAACATGCACAGTGGAGATGTATGAGGTGGAGGGTATGGCAGGCGATCTGAACCCCTGGACACATGACTGCATTACCCTGCCTCTTGCTGGAAAGTTACTATCTCCGATCACGCAGCCATTTCTTATTCTGAGAACTGTCCCTTCTGCCGTAGCTTGTTTGGCCATTGGTATGGATCCATCACTGGGGGCTGTCTTGACTGCTTCTTGTTTCTTTCATAGCCAGTGACTTTTTGTCTTGTGTGCTGTTCTGACTGCCTACACGGTACTCCACTTTCTGTAATCCACTGGGAATGGAGTTTCCTCTCCTCTTTGTTCATTTTAAAAATGGTGGTTTTGTTACTTTTGTTCTCATTAGCGCAGTCTCACTTTCTTTAGTTAACATTGTGTTGGTGGATGTCATTGTGCTCCTTAATGTATGGTTTTAACAGTAAATAATCACCTGAAAATAATCAGGGGTGCTAGGAGCAATCACATCTCGCAGTGTTGTCTAGTATCATTTCTGTATTCATTGATCCATTGTGTGTTACTGCTGTCATTCACGGGCACTGGCTGCAGCATTCTGGATGTCTTCAAGAAACTGAGTCGGGGAATTATGCCCCCCAGTAGCACTCACCCCCGGGGTAGTTATCTTGTATGATAATAGCACAGATGGTATAGGTGTCCCCTGGGTAAATTGTCAGCCTCTTTCTGTTTGGAATCTGATCATCTGTCCCACGTGACAGTGAGGGTCACTATATGTCCTGTAGTATTCCTTCTGGTTTCTTAACTTGTAACTTTTGTGATCACTTCGGGGTAAATTCACTTTGAATCAAGAAGCTTGTCATAGTAGAGAGCAGTACTAAGTTTTTTGTCTTTCCACAAGTCTCTGATCTGGTTGTCCCAGGCTCCCCTTGTGACGTACGTTGCAATGTTCCAGTAATGCTACGTATGAATTACTTGTACCCAGGAGGGCTTTTATCGTTATCAACTCCTTTGCTATTTGCTCTGACCCAGACCTACCTTTGGCTGGCGCATTTGACTGTGCACAGTAAGGGATTGATGAGGTGTTTTAACTGATACACCAGCAAGAGTTGCTGAAATGAGCCGTTTATATGTTGTGCACTGTTAGCTGTTATTAAGTCATTTGGACTCTCATAGCAAGCAAACTGTTATTTACAATGTGTTATTACATTGCCACTCGATGTGTTGTGCAACAGCTTGGGTTTAAAAGAGAAGTAGCCCACTAATAAGATGTCATCTTTCTCATTTATTTCGAGTAAATCTGTGTCCACCTAAGTGTGTTCGGAAATCACACTCGGTTTGAGTGATTCTTTTGCACTGTACTCTGCCTTTCACTCACGGAGAACTTTTCTGGGATGGCAGCATTCGTGTCTGGCCAGAATAGGAAATTTTGGGTGTAGCTTTTCATAGAATCGTAGAATATCAGGGTTGGAAGGGACCTCTGGAGGTATCTAGTCCAACCCCCTGCTTAAAGCAGGACCAATCCCCAACTAAATCATCCCAGCCTGACCTTAAAAACCTCTAAGGAAGGAGAGTCCACCACCTCCCCAGGTAAGCCATTCCAATGCTTCACCACCCTCCTAGTGAAAAAGCTCTTCCTAATATCCAACCTAAACTTCCCCCACTGCAACTTGAGACCATTACTCCTTGTTCTGTCATCTGGTACCACTGAGAACAGTCTAGATCCTTCCTCTTTGGAACCCCCTTTCAGGTAGTTAAAAGTGGCTAAGTTGGGCACCAAGTTGGGCGTGATGGGTTATGCTCAGCTTGTGCTGTGACACGAGGCCAGAATCCCACCATTTGCAGCAATGTCTGCCGAGCCACCACGGGCTCTGTGAGAGTCTCCGCACCGCTCCTGAAGCCTGACGCTACTTTGAGGACACTTTTACAAAATCAGCAGGCTATGGGTTAAACCTGATCCCCAGAGCAGTTCATCTACCAGGAAGCAAACCAATTTTTATTCAGATGGGAACATGGCCCAGTGCAAACTACCCTTGCTTGGAGCGAGGGACATAGTGTTCTCAGCTTAGCTCATTGTCAAGAGAAATTGAGAATGAACCGAAATTGCCTCTGTCTGGAATTTCTGGGCATCACAGGGAAGGTGGATTAGTTCTATTAGACCACAGCTCTCAGGGTAATCCCACTGCTGAATTATGGAACAAATCACTGTCATTAATCTGATGTGAAAATAAATAGGCCAGGCGCTTAATGCATTTGTACAAAACCCCAGGCGCAGAGAGAGAATACTGTCTGGCGAGACAGGACAACAACAGCAAACCTCCCTGCACCAAGCTGGAGTTTAAATTCTGAGTGGTTCTTCAAGATGGTATCAGTCATTAGTCTGTTTGAGGTAGGAGTAAAGAGAGAGGAGGAAGGAATATGCTCACATGGAAATTTCATAGTATTGCAGGTAGGGGGAATTTCCTTGGGGGTCCTCCATTATATCCCTTATAGTGTATTCTCTACTGCTTTCCCAATCTGGGTTAAGCATCCCAAGTGGTAAAACACCCACCACTTCTAGTGGAGGTGTCCATGGCCTAAAATATCTCAACATTAGGAAACGTTTGTTCATATTCAGCCTACCTTTTCCTGTTCCTAATTTCTTCCCTTGCTCTGCTGTCGTGCTCATTGGCTCCTCTTGGGAATTTCCAGCGATGCCATTTGATGGCCATCGTTACAATCTAATCTACATGGCTCGAGCTTTCTGTGCCACCGCATGGTGGGTGTTCCTTCCAAAAAACCTCTGGCTTATTGGAAAATACAGAGCTCAGCTTTGGCATGAGATGAATGAGGGCCAATAATGCCTCCAACTTCCAGGATTCACTTGAGCACATTTCAACTCTATGGACAAAATGTCAAATGTGGGTGCTTAAAATGAGGTCCCTAAATCCATATTTAAATGAAAATGGCCAGGTTTTTAGAGATACTGAGCTTCCTCGGCAACTAGTGAAGTCCATGGGAACTTCTAGGCGTTCAGCTTATCTGAAAATCAAGCCACTAACTTAGCTGTTGAAATATCGATCGGGGTGAAATTCTGACCCCATTGACATAAGTGGCCAACTCCCCTTGATTTCAGTGGGGCTGCGATTTCATCTTAGATGTCTAACTTTTAGATACCTAAGTTCAGGCATTCGATGGCAATAAAAAAATCCTAATTGAGATAAATGGCATTGGAAACCCATATGAATGTATCTGTCATGAGAGGAAGAGCAGGAAAGATGTTGCTTTCATTGATGTGCATAGGAGAGGACCGAGAGAAGGATGAAAGCCCATGTTTGTCAATAGAGCGTAGATAATTCATTGTAGGAAACAATCGTGAGCTAGCCAGATATATGGACAAAATGATCGACTGGATATTTTTCCACCTCTTATACAGCATCTATTATTCTATTGTGGCCACAGAATTTATTACAGGAAAATGCTGGAAGCTGTTCTGTGTCTGCTCCAGGAAGCTAGATAGAGTAAATGAAACCTTGGTAACCTTTATGCTAGTTTGATAAATTAGTGCAATTTATCTACAGGTTTTTATACTGTGCTCATTACCAATGTTCTCTCTAATTTTTTTCCATCCCTGTGCGGAATGAATTTTGTGATGTGCACCAATATGGAGGTTGTGTGTGGCGGGGGTAGGGCCGAGGGGTTTGGAGTGTGGGAGGGGGCTCGGGGATGAAGCAGAGGGTTGGGGTGCAGGGGGCTGGGCTACCAGTGAAATTTATGAGCGGACCTTCCTGCTTAAAACTAGGTGCTGAAAGTGGTTGTCCCTCGTAGTGTTGATCGTATCGTAGCGTGGAAGTTGGCCGTTCAGACCAATGTTCCTGTAATTAAATATTGTCCGTCTGACAACCATCCTCATTGATATTTCCTCCTCAGTGAGGCAGGACATTGTTTAGCTGAGTATAAAGAGGCATTAGAGCTTTCAAAACCAGGGAGTGGTCATCTCTGCTGGATTCTCTGAAATCCAGCAGAAGACAGGAGTTAGCTTTGAAATGGTCCTGATCATCCGATCTGCTATCACCTCACTCATGACGCGTTAGACCTCGGTACCTTTCTTTTCTGAAGGCACCGCCTTTCTGGGTCAGAAGGCAGTTCACAATCCACAGGCCCGTTTAGCCCTTGGCCTGTCTGTCAAGGCTGTCGACAATTGGCTTTCGTGGTGTGGTCACTTGTCTGCTGGTGAGTCTCACTTGTCTGCTGACGTGAGACCTACCCCAGCTCACTTTACAAAGGCCACCCAGAACACCTCCTTGCATCCTCTCCTGAGCGCTGGGACGACACTGTTTTTATTGTGGTCATGTAACGCTGGCAGACCCCGGTCGGCGGCGGGCGGGTTTGAACCTGGGAACCTCTGAAGCTTAGAGCATGAGCCTCTACCGCATGAGCTAAAAACCAACTGCCTCTTAGCTAAGGCTGTAGAGCAGATTCGTTTAACTCTCCCTACGTGGTTCCAGTGCTGTTAGATGGGACAGAACCCAACAGCCAGGAGATGTGTGGGTTACGCTAGCATGGTCAGAGCTAGAACAGGTATGTCTACCTGACCTAGAAATCTCAGCCCCAGCTGCAGTGTATATTTACCCGTAGATGCTCAGATACTGTATTGATAAGCACAGGGTGAACGCCTTGGCCTTGGTTGTTATCACTCGGTTGAAATCAATGGGCCTCTGACTGTTTACACTGGCCAAGGACCTGGTCTCCTAGGCTTCCTCTGAGCTTTGCAGAGCGGTGCTCGCACTGTCGTGATTTGAATGGTCGTGCTCTCCATGATGCCTTCGTTTCACCCTCACTCTGGGCTGGGGGAAAAGCTTTACAAGCACTTAGTGGAAGCCAAGTTCTCCTTCCTTTCTGGCGCCCGGGCTCTCTCTGTTTTGTGGCTTTTAGGGAGGCAGCCAGTCGTTACGGCTGGAACGCTGCCGAGTTTGCTGGAGCAATCCGGATGGTAGCGGGATTCCAGCTGCCTCGCGGGTGCATGGTTTCCATCCTGTCGTACACACGCACCCGCCCGGCAACCCAGATTCCAGGCAAACCCAGGGAATGTTTCCAAAAAAGCATCTTCGGGGACAGTAACAACAAGACACAAGCATGGGTGGTATAAATAAAGGATAAAACATGGGGCCACCAGGTTTTCATGAACCTTAGTTGATCTTCAGATTATAAACACTGGATTTATTACCCAGGCAGCTTTTGCAAACACGGAGCAGTCAGGCAGCCTGGGAGGGGGGTTGAGTGGGGGATGCTGTATAATGAACAACCACTTACTGTATAGTAATGAATAGGAAAAGATGCGGGAGGGCATCTTTTCTAAAATTGTTGATGCAAATAAGAGTTTTCTACAGGATTGTTGGCTGTAGACGTGTTGTTGGTTTTGTTCTTTGGATCGGGAGGGCTGGTTCTTTTGCTGTGTGCTGTGTTTTTGCTGACATCCCCCTTGTCTTTGCCTGTTGCTGACCAAGCGCGTCCTCCTTAACTCCCTGCTCTCACCTGGTTCGAGCATGTCAGCATGCTGGTCATCCTGCTGAACTGCGTCACCTTGGGCATGTTCCAGCCCTGCGAGGACGTGGACTGCAAGTCGGAGCGATGCAACATCCTGGAGGTAGGAATTGGGCGCCTGATGCATTTTCACAGCTGGGTGGTAAAACGCGAGCCAATGGGGGACAGGGAGCCTTGTGGGCTAGTGACTCATTCAGGGGCCAGGACCCTGAGGTTCTATCCCCAGCATGATCCTAAGGATCTAAACCCCCAGGCCTGCTTTGTTCTTCAGCCGAGGCTGCCAGCTACATCCGAACGAAATGCAGACTATTGTCCACTGGGCTCATAAACCTTTTTCTTGGAACCTCAGTAGCCTCCCAGAGCTCCGGAGAAAGAGGGAGGGGGGCAGAACATGACTATCCTCCCTCACTAACTAGCCTTCTAGGTGCCAAACAGACGTCTGTGGAGACACTCTGCCTTTGCAAAGCATTATGTGAACTAGTGTAAAGAGGGCTGGCATGTGTCTGTGTGATGTCCCGGGCACGCTTGACTCTTTAACACACGTGTAGCTTTAATACCCTGCAAACCCTTCCGCAGTAAGGAGATACCATTGGGACCCCTAGTAGATCATCAGATGCATCCACCTCAAAGGACTGGTCAAGGATCATATGCAAATGTCAACAACCAGGCGTTCTCTCATCCCAGACCCTTCCGGCCCAAAGTTATGAGATGTTAAGTGAGGAACTGAACCAACCAGCGCTATAGAGAAAGCACCAGAGATGGGTTACAGAATAAATTGTAGAACCGAGCTGAGAAAATACTGCAAATGGTTTATCCACCATAGGAATTGCCACACCGGACTAGAGTAGAAACTGGTCCCAGCTGCTTCAGAGAAAGGTGCAAAACAATGGTGGTTGGCAGTCATGGAATACCCTGTCCATGGGGAAAGCAGTTTCCTATACACCCCTGGTCTGAAGCACAGCATTTCCATTCCTCCCAACCATGTTCCTGCCTTTTGTTGTTTGCAATCGTTCCCACAAATGGATCGTGGTTTGGTGGATGTCTGTCATTCTTAAAAATACCCAGATCCTCATGCAAACAGAGGGATTCGTGCATGAACAAGTCATTGTTATTGATTATTCACTATTTGTTCTCGTCAGAACATGTCATCAAATCAGTTAGCAGAAACCATTTTATGGCTACGTCTACACAGCCCCCGGTAGCAAGCCTCCCCAGGCCAGGTTGATAAACTCAGGTTAGGGGGGACTTGAGCTAGCATTCTAAAAATAGCCGTGTCAACAGCACTTCGGACTTGTGGTCCGGGCTGGAGCTAGAGCTCTGAAGCCCATCCTCCTTCCTAGGCTTCAGAATCCGCGTTGCTACGTCTACACAGCTATTAGTGCGGTAGCATGAGCCTCGGGAGCTGGAGTCTGTTGGTCCGGGTTAGGCGGCTCACTGCTCCAGGCTGTGTAGACCATAACCTTGATGACTTAAATGAATCTAAGTAAACAGTTCACGAGGAGCCCGTACAATGACCATTGTTCGCGTTGAGTGTTGAATGATTACAGCACATATAGTAGGAGCTCTGCTGACTGTTATGATCACAAGGAAAGTGGTTGGAGGGGCAGATCTGTTCACATGTGTGGGTCAAGAAGTGGCTGTAACTTTCCCGAGGAGGCTTTTTCAAAATGCACACGTTTTTCCATGCGACTAATAAGGATCAATACATTCCCATCGCGTAGTCCTAATTTATGGGGCAACATGTATTTAGCAGTGAGCCCATTTTGTAATATTTCCGTTCCTAACCTGTAGCACGTGGTCTGTCGGATCGATATTTGCTTCAGCCTGTACACGAGACAGAACCTGGGTACCCCAAACGCACAGCACGTGTATCTCAGAGTTTCTCAATGGCAACTTGCCAGGACCCTGAGGGCCGCATGGTATTTGCATATTGATTTGCATGTAATTTAAATGCAAAAGTAAATCCGCAACAAGCATAACACGTTTGTGTGCTTGTATCTTTGTCACTAGATGAATAGAAATTGCTTATTGTTCCTCAGCAATAAAAACCCCACTGTTGCATTTCAGTCAGTGTTATCATCACCCCGCAGGCAACCCAGGATGTATTTTGGGCTTTATAGCTGACACTTCAGTACGCCATGAGCCATGGTTTGATCACCTCAGCTGTAGATACACAATATCCATACAGTAGAAATACACAGATGCCTGGGGGTTTTTTTATCCCTGCTATACAGAGCCACAGTAGAGCTCACTGCAATCATCTTCTTATGACCTAGGCATTTGACCATTTCATCTTCGCCTTCTTCGCTGTGGAAATGGTCATCAAGATGGTCGCTCTGGGGATCTTCGGGCAGAAGTGTTACCTAGGAGACACATGGAATCGCCTGGACTTCTTCATCGTAATGGCCGGGTGAGTCGCCAAAGCTCATAAATGAACCATGTGCACTGGAGGCATAAACAAATCTGCCAGTCACCCTGGCGGCTTTGGGGTATTTCTTCAGGAAGCTGCCAAGTGTGAGCCAAAGAAAAGTCCCATAAAACCCGACCTCAGAAGCAATAAAATGCTGCTGAGTTCAGCTGTAATTGATTTTTCAAAAGCATGTGCAAAATATGAAGTGGGAAGATGCTGTTCATGAGCCTGGCCTGAAACCTGAGGGTTGGGAGGGAGGGAAGGGACTGGAGAAGGTGTTCTGCAGTGGCAATCCACCTGAGTCTGCTGCATTCTATGAGTGCGTCCACACACAACCAGACACCCGCAGCTGGCCTGTGCCAGCCAACCTGAGCTCCTGGCGCTGGGACTGCAGGACTCTTCCATTGCTGGGTAGACTCTGGGACCCTCCCTCCTCACAGGGTCCTAGAGGCCAAACTCCAGCCTGAGTCCAGAAGTCTACACCGCAATGAAACAGCCCTCCAGCCCAAGTCCTGCAAGCCCAAATCAGCTGGCACAGGTTAGCCATGGGTTTTCCTTTGCTGTTTTGACATACCAGGATGTTCTCTAGCTCTGGGAAGTTTGGGGCATGAAGTGTGGGGGAAGGGGGAGGGCTAAACTATCCTTTAAACCAGGGGTCTCAAACTCAAATGACCACGAGGGCCGCATGAGGACTAGTGCACTGGCTCGAGGGCCGCACCACTGACACACACACACACCCTCGCTGCCCCGGCTCTGCCCCCACTCCACCCCTTCCATGAGGACTAGTGCACTGGCCCGAGGGACGCACCACTGACACACACCCCGCCCTTGCTGCCCCGGCTCCGTCCCCACTCCACCCCTTCCAAGAGGTCCCACCCCTACCCCACCTCCTCCTCTGAGCACGCAGCTCCCCATTCCCTCCTGGAAAGCAGTAGGCACCACCAACAGCTGCTTGGCAAACAAAGCAAGAGCAATCTAGGAAGTCCAGAGCTAGAAACACACACGGCCCAGCCAGGCAGCAGAGAAGCCTCCACTTCTGGCCCCTCCGTCCGGCAAACTGCTATGGGGGAACCGGGGGGGAGGAGGGGCACCAGGAAGCTTGGCGGGCCGCAGGGAAGGGCTTTGCGGGCCGCATGTGGCCCCCGGGCCGCATGTTTGAGACCCCTGCTTTAAACCACTTGATTTTGTCCTGCCACAAACTGTGAGATCAATCTATCAGGGGCTGATTTATTGCGTCTAGTCTAGACGCGATAAATTGATCCCCAAGCGCTCTTCTGTCGACTCTGGTACTCCACCACCACGAGAGGTGCAGGTGAAGTCGGCGGAGGAGTGGCAGCAGTCTACTCACCGCCATGAAGATGCTGCGGTAAGTTGATCTAGATACGTTGACTTCAGCTGTGCTATTCTCGTAGCTGAAGTTGTGTATCTTAGCTCGATCCACACACACCCCTCCAGTGTAGACCAGAACTAAGTGGTGCATCTCTAGGCAGATGTCGAAGCGTCTTCACTAGCCGGCATGACCCCTATGGTACAGGGAAGGTCTGAACAGCAATGGAGGGTTACAGGGAAAATGCCAGCTGGAATGCTAGCAACCATTGCTTCATTCCAAGCTGAATGAATTGCTTCATTCAGGGTGCTTCAGTACCAAAGACACGTTCCTAAGCCCCTGGCATCCATTGAGGTGAACCTGTGTAACAAAATAAGAGCAGTCAAGCCCCTTATATTACAGTCTTTGCCGGCTTGATCTGTCAAATCAAATCCGTTCAGATCTGGGCACTGTAATAACCCGCATGTTCCCAAAGCTTGCAGTTACAGCTCCAGAATAGGTATGTCAAATGCAGTCGGGTTCAATTCTGCTCCCACGAAAGTCTGTGGCAAAACTCCCATTGACTTCATCCACTGTGGATGAGTCCCTTCTGTGTCTCTTGCAGTGCGTGTTGCAGGAGCATTGCAACGTATGCTGGTGCGTGAGCACTTGAAAGGGACAGTGACTAGGAAACAACCACAAGCAAAAGTGAAACTGACCTGCTTTCTCCTTGCCCAAGCTCCAAGACATGCACAAAGTAGAGCAAAAATAAGGAACAGATTTGTTTCTCCCTAAGAGTTCTACCCATGCGAATAAGCTAAAGTGTTCATAACATAGATACGGGATTTAAATGAACGTATGAGATTGTCAGCTTGATGCTGTCCCTGCTTGGAAAGCCACCAGACTCCTGTAACCCACTGGCCTTCGTGGGTGCTGTTAGGGCAAATGAAGGCAGCGGATTTCAGCGGAGCAAGGAGGATCTGGCTCAGGAAGGTTAAAGCATGAGGGAGGCTAGCCGTGGGGGGAAGGGCAGGGAGCTGGCTGTCTGGCACACTTTCTAATCCTCATAAATTATAAACACAGGGTAATTTCTGCTTTACATTTCTGCTTGTTGACATTTGAACACACCTCGCCCGACAGCTGCTTATTCTCCTGAGTCAAGTTTCTGGAGATGGTTATTTTACACTCCCAAACACGCCTGGAAGAGCTCATTCCTTTAAACTTCAGGTTCCCAGTGACCTGCGGAGAAGCATTGAGCAGGTCAAAAAACATCCTATAAATAAACTAAAAAGGTCTGAAGACGGGACAATACCTCCTCAAAGCAATTTTATCTGCTCGGTGTGCAATTAGGAATGGAAGACTGGTTTGGACATCACGTGTAACCTAACCTTTGAATATCCTGGGTTTATAGTACTTGGTTTTGAAGAATTACAACATCCCTGCAATGTGTTTTACCCTTAACGCAGTGATCAACCTTAACTCCATCTTAATGTCGTTTTTGGTCCGGGAAAACAATTAGGAATGGATTTACTGGTATGAATAAAACATAAAACAGTCTGAGCTGAGCCTCCTTTGAACCAGCTTTTGGCTACGGTTTAAGAAAAAGCTAGTTAACTTTTTTTTTTTTTAGCTCCACCGTGTATATTTTTAGGATATAGGGAACCAGGTGCACAAGCGTAGTTCTTTGTAAGGCCATCAATCCAGGAGCCATTAGATCTGGAATCTATCTCCGGCTGTGCTGCCACCGTGTCTCTGTGTGACTTCAGGTAAATCACCTTTAGAATACAAACGACAACACCCACTCATCTCATTCCCGGAGCGTGGAGGTTATGCATTAGATTAACGTTTGGGGGGGTTCTCAGATGTTATCACGATGAGCATCAGAGCAAGGGGTATTAAAATGCCACACACACGCTCACACACGCTCACACAACAAAAGGGAGAGTCCTCTACTGCTGCTTAACAACCAGACCTTCCTTGGCCACAGTATTTGTAGGTCAGTAAGCTGGAAAGATAGGAACACTTGCAAGCAACTCTGTTGGAGGTAGTTTTCCAGCTCTGTTTTACAGACATAAAAGGCTGGTGGAGGAGAGGGGGGAAATCAAACCACAGTTAACACATTCTGGTTGAATGCTGTTAAAGCTGAGGATTGACATGCAGCGTGATCCATTTGCAAGCCAGTCCCAAGGGCCAATCCCAAGGGAAGTCGGAAGGTACGATATGGCCCATGACCGTTGTATCTTTGGAGCACGCCTGTGGGAATTCTAACTTTGTCGCCCACAGGAGAGACTTGAACTTGGGATCCAAATATGAGCACTTCTCTTAATTTGCCTTGTCGTTCTCTGCTCGGCTAACAAGCCCTTGCATCCCCGTCTTGCTCCCCAACCCTGCCTGGGTTTTCACCTTTGGATCTAAAGAAAGGAGGGCCTTCAATTCCAAAGTACTTTGGAAACTTATTTCTGTTCTTCCTGGGCAGCAAGCCGCAGTTTTACCGGGGAGCGGGTGACATAATAAGTGGGTTGTTTTTCTTGGCAAGCAGACTTGGAAGCGATGGAGCCTATTAAGGGGCCCTTCTGATAAGCAGGGAAGTGAGTGACAAATCGGCACTGCCCGCCATTCCATTTGCCCTACTCAGTTTCCTTAAGTGAGCTGATTTACGCTAATAGCATAGTTCTCGAGGAAAGCCGACGGTAAGCGGGAAACCGACAGAATAAACAGATCTTCCGCTGACAGCAACAGATTGCATCTGAGGGCCGCTCCAGCAGTGAATTCTCTCTCGGTCTCCGCTTGCCTCAGAAAAGTACCATGGGATGTTTCAGCCCTGGGGAAAGCTGGCTCCGTTTCCTCGGAGGGCATGTCTATACGGCAGTCAGGAGCCGTGACTGCGGCAGATGTAGGCACGCCCAGCCTAGATTTGAACAAAATAGCTCACTACCAATAGCGAGCAATACCATAGCTGCCCCAATGTGTAGTGAGGATCTCAGGCCGGCGTTTACTTGGACAGCGAGGCTCCCATATCTCCACTTGTACCGCTGCACCTTCATTTAGTGAGGGAGCTCGATCTGATGACCCCTGCTGCGATCAGACCTCCCGACTGCAATGCAGACGTACCCTGAATTTGACCACAAGCCCGGGGGAAAAACATCGTCCAAGCAACAAAAGTGTGATCTGCCATTTGACCCCTCCTGCCTGCTAATGTCAAGTGGGTGGTTTATGTCTCCGCTCATTGGAGCGCCCCTGTGTCGTGGGAAATGCCATTAATCTAATCGCTCTCTGGACCAAGAGAGCACTTGCCTGTCTTGGGAGAGTAGATAGGAAAGAGCTGTGACTTTTCCTCTCTGGTGTATTGAGGCCATGGTAACAGTCCAGTGAGTACGAATGATGGATGTTGATGCTCAAGGGCAGGACACGTGTGGCATACATGTGAGGCCGTGACTGTTTCTCCCGTGGATGCTCAGGGTCTTTGCATGCCTGTGGTCTTCCGTGGCTTTATACCTCACAAGCTGTGTGACTGTTTCTCCCATAGATGCTCAGGGTCTTTGTACGCCTGTGGTCTTCTGTTGCTTTATACCTCACAAGCTGTATGTGCTGTCCTCCTCTATTATGCATCAGTGCATGGTCAATGGTTTGTAATTCCAACGCGTCCCACATAAAGCATCATTACAGGCTACTCAGAGAGACGAGAGCCAGACTAGAGGAAGTGTTCAGTGTAGCAACTGTCCTGGTGACAACAAAAGAAAGAAGACTTGGGGAGCTAAATACAAGAGGGAAGGGCTGATGTGTGAAATCCGCCATGGGGCGGGTTAGATGGAAGGAGGAGTGGCAGGAAGTGGAACGAAGGGGCAAGGTTACTAAAGATGCTTGCAGTGAGAATGGAGAAAAGGGGGAAGCCAAGCGGGGAGCACGGGCTAGGTTAAAATATGAGCAGATTAGATAATCCCCCCTGAACTGATGTTGGGTTTCCCAGACAACACCCACTCCACACTACGTGCGTTTAAATGTATTTCTCTCTTCTTGCGGACCCAGAGCTGGGAGCAGAACTCTGGTTATTCCGGGCAATGGCTTTTTTTACCCTAGACAGAACCCCATGGCTCAGCTTTCCATTTGATTCCAAACCCAGGGGGCCTTTTCTCCGAGATAGATGCACTGAGGGAGTCCCTGGGTTTCGCCCTCTAGCGCATAAAGGAAGGAAAACCCTAAAGAGTGTAACACATTTATAGGGTTGCTAAATTCACAGCATTTGTTAACTACGCCTGTTTTTTCCACGGACCATTAGTCAAACAAATCCTTGACTGAATCCTCCCTGGATGCAGTGCAATGAATCTGCCAGTCCTAGTCTGTATTGACTGTGCAGCTTCTGTAGAGCTCAGAGACTGAAGAAAGGATTTTTCCCCCAAGTGAAAGTCACACCCACTGATTTATACGCAGACAGTTCAGAGATTTCATATAAAGAATCGCTCAAAGCCCCGATTTCATCCAAACCTCCCAGAGCTGCGTGTTTGAGGTGGAAATGATGGGTGATGGATTTTTGGTGTATCCTCCACGTGGATGGGTCAAAACTGACCACTTCAGCAGGGTGTGAAAATGAGAACCCATGGCGAAAAAAGAAAAATGATCTCAAGCACTTCACTCATAAAGAGAGCTTTTGTTTTGAGTTGAGTGTGAAGGTTTTTGATGGTTCTTTTGCATACCAAGAAATCAAGCCAAGCCTCCTGTAATCAAAGGAGAGGAACGGAATAAAAGCTAGGTAGGGATCGGACAACTAGTTCCCACCCAGACAGCTCAGGAACTCTCAGTGAAGCACTTCCCAACTGCTTTTACATTCTATTAGTAGTTTTAAAACTGGCGTCAAATTACAGTAGAATCCACTTACTCAGCCACCTGATAAATTGCAAGTGTGCCTGATTAGGACGACAGCCAGGGAACAGATCCGGGAATCAGTGGTATTCATTTCAGTGACTTTAAACAATAGTTTGTCTATTCCTGAAAGGTCTGTTTGAAGTGCACACCTGGTGCTGGCGACAGGCCTAGTTACTGTAACTAGCAGGTGCAAACTGGTGTTTGTTATCAATTTCCCACTGTGTGGTCCTTGCTTCTGCTAAGTGTCACATCCCTGGTATTCTGTGATCTGGCTGCTTAATGCATCCAGGTTAGTTTTCAGAACTGTTTTAGTGCAGTGCTAAATTTTATAGGCATCTCTCTAATTTAAATGTAATTTCTAGAGGCAAACTTGAAGGTAAAGTTAGGGCTGTAAAGGTTTATTAAATGCTTCAGGGGAAAAGTTATTAAAAACAACAGCAAAAATGTCCAAAAAAATGCTAAATTAAGGCTAAAGGACCAATTTCATACCTGCTGTAATATTAGTTGTTAATGGAGGTATACCAGGAATAATTCCAACCAACTGTGTGGAAAAATCAAATATCTGAAATTCTTGAAGTTCCAAATTCAACTTCTCAAATAGCCTTAACTCTGTCCTTTGCTGTATCACCAATCACTTGGAACCGATTTATACCCACACTCGCCTCTCAGACAGACAGATTTACTCCCACTGGCAGAATGTATAAAGTATGCTGAGTCCTAGGCAGAACTTTCAGATATTTAAAATTACTAGTTCAAATCAGGCCAAGTGTTACACTGCTGACATCTCAATTGTATGCTTGGAGAACAAATGAATAAGCAGCACTTTCAGTGTGCAGACCAAGCCAATTTTGTGTTCGCTTTGCATGGAAGTTTTAGATGTTGAGTATACGTGGGGACACGTCTGTGGTCTTTATGAGAATGTTTATGTGAGTTAAACTCAGCTAGTCAAATGATTGTGGAAAGTGAACTATACTGGGGCATAAGCCAAAGTGAATGCATTGTGAAATTTGAGCAAGCACTCTACCTCTATACTACCTGCCGGATCGGCTATGCTATTTGTGTAGCTGAAGTTGCCCATCTTAGGTCGACCTCTCCCCGTAGTGTAGCCCAGCCCTAAGAAGTGGGTTCAAATCTGTCGTCCAGTTCTTCTATGCAGTCATGATTGCAGCTTCATACTAACCCTCTGTGCAATGCCTTCCTGTGACTCCATGATAACGGGACCACCACAATGTTGCCACACTTCTCTTTCCAGCTGGATGTTCCAAAGAAAAGGATTCCACTCCGTTATAGCTTATCCGACTGTCGTTGCAAAACATGACCTTGTCCTCCCAGGTTCCTGGTAGCATAAAAATACCAATTAGAATCCTTGGGTTCATTTGCTGAAAGATGTACTGTCATCATAAAGCAGAGAGATTTTAAATATAGAAAACCCTTATCTGTTACTGTATTGTACCTTTAGAGTGTTGAAAGCACTGAATTTTTAAAATCTCAGGCCAGGTTCTTGGCTAGTATAAATCAGCCTACCCCAGTGGAACGACAATGGATTTACATCACTTGAGAATGTGGCTTCATGTTCGTTGCATTTCACTCGACCTGGAAACCGAAATCAGGGTGCAGTTAAAACGAGGCTGAAATAGGATTTCTAAAGCCCCGATGCTGCCAACCTTATTCTCGTGAGTAATCCACTGACCTCGGTGGGACCACTTGCATGAGTAAAGACTACTCTCCTGCACTGGCCCAAAAATGAGCAAGCTTGGCTATTGGTTCTAGTCAGTTTCGGTTTCACTTTCACTCCCTGGATGTGTCCAGGGCGATCACAGTGCCTGTGTTCTTAACACGAATGCTTAAAATACAAATGATTTCTGCTGAATTTTTAAAATATTGGATGGAAACATTTCTGGGTATTTGCTTTTGTCAGGCCTCCCTGCTTCCCACTCCACTTTTTAATTTGTGTATTATTTTAAAAAAAAATCTTTCTGGGACCAAAAATTGGTTCCCAGTCTTGCTCTTGATGCACTGTGGTATATGAAGAGGAGTAGTGAGAGAGATGGGACACATTTACAAGCGCTTCCCTGTAGTCAGTTCAGATACTATAAATTGTAATTACAACCCAGCTAACTAGCCAGAACCCCATTTAAGAAGAAAAGGAACAAAAGCCTGACACATGATTACCACTCCTTGTTATAAAAGACCAATGAAACTGACTAAATGTAACCTCTTTCTCAGGCCAGGGGAGAAACGTGCATGGGAAATGGTAACAGGAAGTGAAAAGAAAATGTTCCTTCTTTTTAATAATGTCATGCAGCCCAAACTACCTGAATGTTATTCCCAACTCTTCTCTGTACATTTTTGTGGTAGGAGAAAAGCCAAGCTGTCTTGACAATACACGGGGGGAGTACAAGGAGGTATCACAGGAGCCGTGAGAAAGGAATATCAGGAAAATCTTTGTGACTGCGAGCTGTGTGGAGCTGTGGAATAATCTCCCAAGCGAAGGGATTGAGCATTGGAACCATTTACCAAGGGGGGTGGTCCTCTCCGTCACTGACGAGTTTTAAATCAAGACACAATGTTTTTCTCAAGGGAACTATTTTGGGGGACGTGCTCTGGCCGGTGTTATACAGGAGGTCGGACGAGTTGATCACAGGAGGCCCTTCTGGGCCCCACCTGAGCAGCTCCTTTTAGCCTGCCCACATGCTGGTAAGGGGTAGGAGACGAGACCCCTCTGTTCTGATTGCTTTTTCTCTTCATTCCGTAGCATGATGGAATATTCTCTGGACGGTCATAACGTCAGCTTGTCTGCCATCCGAACTGTCCGGGTACTCAGGCCTCTACGAGCCATTAACAGGGTCCCAAGTAAGTAAAATCCTTCTTTTCCCAGCGCGGTGAACACAAATGGGAGTGTGATTCAGAAAACGCCTGCGGAAAGCGGCACAGCTCCAAGGCTCTGAGCAGGGGTGGCTCCTCCTGACTTACATGCACATGTGATCCCTCGTGGGTGCTCGGTTTATCCCATTGTCACAGGGTGTCTGACCCCTTAAGAGGAGGCGGGCCTCAGTCCAGCTGTGACAAGCTTAACTCACCTCCCCAGGTGGGGAGAATGAAGATCATGTGCCTGGTGGGTCACCTGACTCAACCAGACCTACTGTAAAGGAGAGACCTCGGGAACGAGCAGCAGCTGCAGGGAGCAAAGCGGGATGGTTTGTATTATAATCCAGCCCTGGGAAGAGGCACTGGGGACTCCTGGCTCAAGGGGAAAGAGGTTGAATTGAACTTAGGAAACGAAGGCCGAGGACTCGTTGGGGACGTCCACACTGCGATAATAGACCCGGGACTTGGACGCTGGGGCTCTAAAACTGCAGTGGAGACATTCGGGGTCAGGCTGGAGCAGGCAGAGGAGGGAGGATCCCAAAGCCACATGGCTGGCCTGGTGCCCAGGCCCCTGGCCCCCAGGCTTTGGCTGGCCATGGTCCCTCAGTGGTGACGGCAGTGTGTGGCAGTGAGATCCTTGCCCCACTGGTCACTGCGAGGGGCTGTGTGATGGGTGAGGAGCTCTGACCGGAGACGCCGCTGTGGAGACAACAAATTGCTTGGCTCCCCTTTCAACTGGCCACAGTGCGACAGCCATGAAACCCTATGGGGAGTGAATTCAGCGTTGCACTGGTGGGGCATGAAGTAGACGTGTTTTCTTGAAGGGGAAGAGCATCGTTGCTGTATTCTGTCCTTGTGAAGGTATGTGGTGATGTTTAGGGCTATGTGGGGGGGCCTCTGGGGCTCCAGATGACTAGGGTTTGGGGGCAACTGGCTGTGTAATGTATTTATAGGGTCATAGCACCCAAAGACCCCTCTCAGAATTGTACCTCGAGGCTGGGGGTTGGACTAACACAGGAAGATCCAGGCCCTGTCCTGGGGAGCTGAAGCGAATCTTCATGCAGATGCCAAAGGCTCTGCCAGTGCCGCTTTCATCCCCCACTGTAGAGACCACAGAAGCTGCCGGGTCGTGCAGCTAGGAAGGATCTGGGTCACTCGCCGACATAGCAGTTTTCTGCCGTACCTGGCTTGTCACCTCTGCCCGCCCCCTTTTGGGTAAAGACTCTGGCTCCACCCACCGAGTGGCCATCCATTGCAATCCAGCAATGTTGTTGCAACACTATATGCTCAGTGAATCGCCCAGATTCTGAACGGGGTGGGGGGAGGGATTGTTCTTTCTTGTCTGACTGATTGCTGGGCTGAGACCTCTCAGGGAGGCCAGTAAAACTGATGTTCCAAAGACTGGGAAAAGCAAAGGCCTAGAATCTCCCGGGCAGAGTACATAGATCGTAAACCTTGCGAAAATCTACTCCACTGCTTCCCTAGGTTTATGGATGAGTAAAATATCATTAGTTTTAGCATGATTGTCAATCCTGGTGAAGGGCAGGGGTGTCGATTTTAGTACATGGGCTGGCAAATGTTCATATCTTGATTTTTGTAAAGTTTTGGACGCAGTCCCTCATGACATTCTCATCATGACCTTGACAAATTAGAAAATTGGTCTGAAATCAACGAGATGAAATTCAGCAAAGACAAGTGCACAGTACAGCACCTACGATGGGAAAATCAAATTCACAGCTACAAAATGGGGAATAACCGGCTAGGTTGTAGTACCGCTGAAAAGGATCTGGAGTTTTTGAGTGGATCGCAAATTGAGTATGAGCAAACAATGTGATATGGTTGCGAAAAAGGCTAATATTCTGGAGTTTATTAACATGAGTGTTGTATGTAGGAGATGGGAGGTAATTGTCCAAATCTGTTCAGCACTGAAGTACTATGTCCAGTTCTGGGCACCATGCTTTTTGAAAGAGATGGACAAATTGGAGAGAGCCCAGAGGAAAGCAACAAAAATGACAAAAGGTTTAAAAAACCTGACCTATGAGGAAAGGTTAAAAAAACAGGGCATGTTTAGTCTGGAGAAAAGACTGGGTAGGGGTGATAAGTCTTCAGATATGTTAAGGGCTGTATAGAGAGGACTGTGGTCAATTGTTCTCCATGCCCATGAAGGTAGGAGAAATAGTAATGGGCTGAGCTACAGAAAGGGAGATTTAGATTAGGTAGTAGGAAAAGTTACTGATTTAAAGAGTAGTTAGGCTCTGGAACAGGCTTCCGGGAAGTGGCATCCCCATCACGGGAGGTTTTTAAGAACAGGCTGGACAAACACCTCTCCAGGACGGTCTAGGCTTTACTCAGGGGCCTGGATGTGGTGAATTCTCAAAGTCCTTTCCAGCCTGAGAGCTCTACGATTCTATGGATATTTTCCAAGGCGGTTTTAAATATTTTGGGGCAGGGAAGTTTGTCGTCATTCCTGTCTATAAAGTTCCCAGCACTCTGATATCTCAAGGCAAATACAAATGTTCCTTTCAGGGAGGAAAAAAGGCTAAGATCATCCTGATTTTCTAGATCGGCTCATTGCTCCTCTCAGATGTATATGGTCTTGCTATTTCTTTGTGCTCAGGGTTAGTGGAACAACAGTCTGCTCTGGTGAAATACCAAAGAGCGTTCATTGCAACTTGGAACAAAATTGGGTTCACCCACTGTAGAAAGTTCAAGTGGTCCCTAAGCCCATTTTCAAGTGGATTCAGCTGTTTGTCTCCTAAATCCAATTTTGAAAGATGAGCCAACCAGTTGAAATTGTTTCCCAGTTGCTACCATCCCTCTTCTGAGTGATCCTTCACTGATATGCTAATTCTATATCCTTTTCATCACTCTTTCACTGAAATCGTCTCTTTTGAAGAGGCAGTGTGGTTGTTTGCAAATCCTCAGGTTCTCTCCAGAAATTGCTTTTCCTGCTCCTTTTTAAAAATGCATTTAAGTTATACGGCATTATCATTGAGCATCCCACTTAGATTAATTGCCCATAACATCGGCACAGCTACAGACAGAAAAACAAACTCCCACTAACGTGTTCCGATTCCAATACCTTACACGAACTAGCAAGGGAACACATGATGTTTGCCTGCAGCAATATTCTTTGAAGTTTCTCTCGGCTCTTGTAGTTTTTAGACTTTCTTTTTTAAAAAAAAAAAAAAAAAAAAAAAAAAAAAAGTTCCATGCTGATAGTTTTTTAAGTCAGAAAAATGTTTGGAGGGCACACGCAAGGACGGAGGGGACCTCAGAGTCTTTGGAATCAGATTTTAATTTTTTATCGCGATGTCTCATCAGGCCAGAAATATCTCAGGAAATTGCCTTTCTCATGGGTTTTTGGCTCAGTTGTTTCTAGTCCCGGCTGGAGAGGGAAAAGTGCAGATTGGAACAAAAATATGAGCTACTTGGTAAGGGAGCACTCTGAACTTCTTTGAACCACAAGAAAGGTTCAGGTTTTGGGGTAACGGTTCAAATTGGTTCTTATTTTTTCTGTGTCCATTTAACCACCCCCTAGCTGCCTTTTGAATTAGAGGGTGTTCTAGGCTGTCATTCAAGAGAGCATTTAAACCTGTGCCTGCTTTAACTTGAAGCCAGTGGAATTTAAGCACATGCTTAAGTGTTTGTTTGAATTGGGGCCAAAAGGACAATCATTTCATTCTAAGAGCTTGTCTGCACTACAGAGCCTTTGCCAGTACAGCTATGCCAGCCTAATTATGCAGAGACGCAGCATATCCTGGCATAACTACACCACTTCCCCCAACAACATTAGCTATGCCAGCAAAAGCACTCTTCTATCGATATAGTTGTGTATACTTGGGGGGGGGGGTTATCTGGCATAGTTATATCAGCTGGGGGGAGATGATTTTTTAGCACTCCTAGCTATGTTGGCACAACTTTGTATTGTAGACTAAACCTAAGTAAATGGGTCTGAACCAACACCCTGTCTCTAAATGCCTCCACAGCTTTGGGAAAATTCTCATTCGGGTCCAAACTTTATGGCTTTGCCCCATTTCTCGGCTCTCTGGTTCTGCTTTATGAGTTTGCCCCTGAGGCTTTGAAGTGGGATTTTGGGGGGCATTTTGTGCCATAACCCCTGTTTTGATTTTTCTTCAAAAGTGGGGCAATAGAAATTCATCTTTTTTTTTCATTAATAGACGATGAGATTAAATTAAAAGAGCTAAACCCGTATTTTGAGTTGGTCGGCCTGATGAGCCGCCGGGACAGCCTCATAGTGTTAATAGCATCTTGAATTAGTGCCAAAGTAGGATTAGTATTCTTAGAAGTATCTCAATTCCTGGAGGGTAGATAAGCACAGACTGTTTCTTGTTTATAAGGCACTAACTCTGTCCACTTTTGACTTTGGTATTTTTAGTGCTCCAGCCTGATGTCTGATACGATCCAGGATCTGCCCTGAATGAAATGTCATGACCCCCATTTTTATTTTTTCTGAGCAACTGACAACCTTTAGAATAATGATGATTTACAATCCAACAGCTTTGATCCAGGGGGATTCCAAAGCTTAACAGAGAGGGAAATTCACCCCCTGCTGAAACCCTGAATAAGGCGATATTTCCCATATCTCATCCCATAAATCAGTATAACAATTGTCACTAATCAGCCATAGAGACTAAGCCACTCTCCAGCCATAGAACAGAATTGAGCTGTATGAGCAACGGGGTGGAGAAGGTGGGAAGGGAACCTTGTCTTCTACTGTCCATTCCTGCTCCGTGATTGATGAGGGTCATTGCACAACTTTCCTGAATATAATTCAACCCGGAAAACCCCCTTGCTGTGCCTCCCTGAGATGCAGCATGTCGGCGTGGCCTCATTTGTCTCCTCTTGGAGTGTGTTAAAATCAGCCTTGCCCCATTGCCATAAAATTGGGCGTTGTGGAGGAAGGAGTAAAATATCTGCCTGCCCATCAGGAAAAGGGACTTTCCCTGAGTGAGTGGCTTGGGATAGACCTTTGCAAAGCTGATCTAAATAGAATAGTGTAGGAATAGCGGTTCTCAGACTTCCCCTACAAGGACCTAGAGCTGGATTAGGCCAGTCTGGGACATACCAGGATACAGGACTCCCCTTGCCTATGCCCCATACGGTGGCCCCATTCATCCATTACAGGGATGGGGAATATGTTCCCTTTCAGAGAGGTGGGGCAGTAATATGATTCCCCCCTACCCCCGGGGACATATGGTGCTTGGACCCTTCCCTTGGGGCAGCAGTCTCATGCCCTCTGCACAGAGGCAGGAGAGCGGTCATGAGCACCCCCATAATTAACCAGCATCTGGAGTGCATCTGTTCCAATGGTTAATTACATTCACTGAGAAAAATCTGCCCCTTATTTCCAGTCTGAATTTGTCTAGTTTAACTTCCAGTCATTGGATCTTGTTACACATTTGCCTGCTAGATTGAAGAGCCCTCTATTATCAATGTTTTGTTCCCCACAGGGGTGTTGGATCAATTGGCATAGTGGGGGTGCTGAGAACCATTGAACCAAACTGTAAACCCTGTATATAATGGAAACCACCTCAAACCAGGGGTCATGACAGCACCCCTAGTCCCCCTAGTCCACCACCTATAGTCCTCCATTTATTTACTTTTTAAAAAATGAATTCAAAACACCTCCGTTGTACCTGGCTTTGCCTGAATTTATCCTCTCTTGTTGGCATAACAAAGGAAGTGGCTCTTGGTTCTGTCTGACAGGCTTTCTGTCTTCAGAGTGATATGTGGTTTTCAATTATCATTAAGCCCCCCACAGCTGAGGATGAGTTGCCTTGTTGGTAGCGTCAGAAAGCCAATGGAATCAAAGACAACTTGACCCAAAGCCTACTGACCTCAAAGGGCACCTTGCTACTGACTTCAGTGGGCTTTGGGTCAGGCCCTAAAGGAATAAATTGAGGGGTTACAGAGGAGACGGAGAAGGGGGCGTTCATGGGTCAGTTCAGGGAGGCTGTCATTGCATGGAGGCAGCGTGGAATGAAGTTCACAGGTGTTTGTGAGAGAGGGTGGATGGTTGAATGGGAGAGGACGAGGAACCGTGAGAAAAGAGACCAGCGTGCAAAAGTGTGGAAGGGCACAGCTGTGATGATCCTTGATGACTGGGACAAAAACTTGACATTGATGAGCCAGTAAGGAGGGAGCCAGTGTAGGAATCCAATGCAGGGAGAGACGGCCAGGTGAAAATGGCGGGGCTGGAAAATGGTCTTGGCAGCTGTTGTTTCAAAGAGACTGGTGGAAGCCGAATTGGGTATCTAGGGCTAACGGCACTAAGAGCTCAGCTTTGGAAGAACAATCTTCTAAGAAGATTTTAACTGCAGTTACTGCAGAGTAGCTAGAACTGTCCTCTGATTCCTTCCGACAGGGAACCAAAAGTCTCCAAAGTGGAGGTCTGTCAAAAATAGCACAGCAATTTATCCACACGACAATTTTGCGCTTTGCCTGGCCCCATCCCGTTCTATTACCCCTTCTCTTTCATGGGCAATAAATTCATCCACAAGATATTTTTTCAAAGGAAAGAAAGAAAGGAGGAACCCAGCCAATAAAAACATCATCTGTATTAGAAATGATTCCTTGGAAATGACTGGGAAAAAAGATAATTCCACGATTTATGTTTTTGGCACGGGCTGTAAGGTTTTTAATAGTGGTCACTGTTTTCAAGCTCCTTTCATTGCTGGGTGGTGGTGGTTGTTTTTTAAATATGTGGTTTAAAATGGGCACCACATGTAATGAAACTGAAAAGAAATCACGCGGCTTGTTTTCAGCCTCACTGATGCTAATCATCTTTTCCCATGGCACTCTTGGCATTTTAGTAAGAGGGTCCAAAGTGCCTTGCATAGATAGCTAACAGATGGGATCAATCTCTAGGGCAGTGCCAGTAAACAAGCAAGTTGTCTGGCAGAGGAAGATAGATTTTAACCATTTTTGGGGAAAAAGAAGGTAAGATAAGGGAAGGAGAATCGGATCAGAGCAAAAATTCTTCCTACCACTGGGAATGAGCCTTTTGCTTTTCCAAAGATAGATTTGTTAGTCGCGTCTGAAGGGCAGTACTATTGAAAGTGTTCCTTGGGGGGGGGTTAGAATTACCGAGTGCATTGGGAATGAACACTATGAAATAAAAACTCATTGTGCATTCAAGTTAGTCTCCTACTGTATTTTCAAAATGTTTGTTGTAGCATTGCAGCTCCTCAAGCTTGCGCTCTTGAGCGACCTTAGGGAAGCGGCACATTGAATAGTTAACGCACCCAACTGAGAGTTGGGGAAGACTGAGTTTTACTTTTAGCTCTTCCCCTGATTCGTTCGGTGACCTTTGACGAGTTATTTCTGCTGTCTGTCCATCTGTTTCTCCATTTGTATAGGGAGTGACGTCTACGTCACAAGACATTGTGAGGCTAGTTATAACTGCTGTGGTTTATCTTACTGGTAAGTATTCTCTCTTCCTGCCACTTTGCACCACTCGGACAGGGTAAAGTGATGGTCTCTGGCCCTAACTCGAATAGGTTTCCCTACCGTTCCCTTGCCATAGTGAAGTTCTGATATATATAAGAGAACTCAATGCAGTGCATAAATCAATGCAGCTCCATTGACTTCAGTGCAGCGATATTGATTTCCACGAGCTGAGGGTTTGGTCCGGTGATGTCAAAAAAGTGGCACTGCCTGGGAGAGTGGGCCAGATCCTGATGATCTTAGCCTATATGCAGACAAACCTCCCTCTGAAGTCAAAGGACATTGAGCTGCAGCCCTGTGTAATTAAGAACTACTCGGAGATGCATTAGACATGACTTGGGAGTTGGCTGGAAGAAGCAGCAACCTGAAAATTAAGAGGGTAAGAGAGAAAATACATCAGAATTTAAATGCCATTCTCTATCCAAATGGGATAACTAATGGAGGGTAACAACTTGCAGGGGCGGGGAAATTAAGGGAGAAATAGCTCTACACAGACAGGGAGAGTACTGTGCAGAGCAGCCTCTTAACGGGATAAAATGCCCCTGAAGACTGCACTGTCGCCAGCATTATCTGTCAGACCGACTGTTTTGCACCACGCTGTAATCACGGGCGATGTTTTCTGTTGGAATGCTCAGTTCCTAAAGCTCTTTCCTTTTTTGGAACTTAGCATTGTTGGGGTTTTTTTAGTTCTGCTTTTCTTTCTCTTAAGGCTACAATTATCAGCTGTTCAAATTATGGTTGGTTGGTTGGTTTTGCAAAGACTCGTTTAACCTTTATTGAACCACTAATTTGCATGTCATTATTCCTCAGGATGGTTTTTTTTTTTCTTGTATTAACTTAAACTTGGAAGTCACCCTGACCTCTGACTGCAAAGCACAGAGAGAAGGCAGAATCTGACCCTTCATCTCAGGTTTGGTGTGTAAGCCCCCATCCATAAGTCCTTGACCAGTACAGTTAGGCTTGGAAGACTAAATTTTTTAATGGTGAATGTCAATCAACCTTGATATCACCATACGCACACACAAGCTGATGAAAAAATATTCCCATCTAGAATAATCAAAATTTACAGATAGGCCAAGTAAGGAAAATGCTGCTTGAAAACTTATTAGAGTTGATTTAAGGACATTTAATTTGTGCATTTTGACAAGAGATGTTGACAATTTGTGTTGTAACAGTTCTAAAGCTTTGCCTTTTTTTTTTTTAATCTCAACATCTACTGTCACTGAATAATTATTGTCTAGCCCACACATCCACCCCATAATTTCCCACAGTTGTTAAAATTTACATGGATAAAAATCAGGAAAACATGCTTAAAAATAAACAGTGATATTATCAGTCGAAAGTATAGAAAAAACCCTTAAAATCTAATTCTGCCAAGCCTAAGAATATTAGAGAGACAAGGTGGGTGAAGGAATTTCTTTGATTGGACCAAGTTCTGTTGGTGAGAGGGACAAGCTTTTGAGCTTACACTGAGCTCTTCGTCAGGTCTGTATAAGATCAAAAATGAGCCTCTTTTGGAATTTGGCCCAATAAAAGATACTACATTATGCACCTTGTCTCTCTAATATCTTGAGACTAACATGGTTATGACAAGGTTGTGAAGCCTACGTATAGTCAAGGAAACCATGCTAGCAATGGTCATTTTTAAACATGGTTCCTTCCACAGGGCCAAGAAGGACAAATCTCTTAATGCAGTGGTTCTCAACTCTGGGCCACCGCTTGTTCAGGGAAAGCCCCAGGCACGCCGGGCCGTTTTGTTTGCCTGCTGCCTCCGCAGGTTTGGCCGATTGCAGCTCCCATTGGCTGCAGTTTGCCGCTTCAGGCCAATGGGGGCTGCGGAAAGCGGCGCGGGCTGAAGGATGTGCTGTCCCTAATTTTGTGAAAAACAACACGAGTAGCCCAGAATTGCCCCCAGCTGCCTTATTTATGAATAACAATTCTAAATACCTTGGGGACCTCTATCCTCTCTCCCACCCTGTTACCATAGCAGCTGAGTGCATCCCGGTCTCCCAGCTCCCCTGTGAGGTCAGGCAGGTCTCTTATCTGTGGCACAGAGAGGCTAAGGGCCTGTCCTCACTGCAGTGTTAGCACCAGGTATAACTCATGTGCTGCCCCAGCCTGACTCCCATCCACACACAAAAGCCTCTAGCTTGAATTCAGGGGTGCTTTAAACTCCAGCTAGCTGGCCTGGCAGGATGTCGGTGGAAGATAGAGCGCGGCTGGCCTTTGAGCTAAAGCGACTCTGGGCTGCTCTTACAAGCAGCCTGTGCAGGGATTGTGTTGTCCTCATTCGGCCCAGGCTAGATCAAGAGGAGTCAACTCGAGTTATCGCCTGCTGTGAAGGCAAGCCCTCGGTGACTTGCCCTAGGTCACAGGGGAAGACTGGTGAAATGGGGTCTCGGATGTCCGGGGCTAGTGCCCTAACTTAGTGATCCGTGTGCGGGAGATCTTCCACAGGGCTTTCCTATTGCCACCGCTACTAGAAAAGAATCCAAGTCTAACTACGGCCAGCCAGTAATAGGAAGTGTGGAGTATAAGTGGTGATTGGTTCTTTCTGCTGAACAGTCTGGTTAATCCCCTCTGTCTCCACGAGTCACAGGCACGCTCTTAACATTCGCCTGCTTCCTTCCTGTTCCCGTCCTGGTACATTGCATTGAAATCCTGGCTTGCCCCTTGGAGGACTCTACGGATCTCTCCTTTGACTGCTGGAACAGTTAGCGCCTTCTGAAAATGCTCGATAAGGATGTCCCGGAATCCCCACCCCCAACCCCCTGATAGTTCAATACCAATCAGCCAAAGGGATGACAGTGCTGTTTCCCTGAGGCAGCCAGACAGTCGGTCAGGCATTGTGAAAGGACTGACAGCACTTCAGAGCACTCCAGGAGACCAGTGACGGGCGTGATGGGCTTAAAGTGTTGTCAGCAAAGCTCCTGTGTGTTTCAGGTAATGTTCACCCGTCTTGTTCTTAGTTTGCACCCTCTGGAATCTTCAAGTTCCAACCATGTTTCTCTCCTATCACATAAATATTGCACAGAAACTAAAGTCCTCTGGCTGTGAAGAGCAGGTTCTGACACATCCATTGGCACCAGCGATGAAATCTTGGGCCCATTGTAAAGCACTGACTTAGTGTGTCTATCAGAGTGATGTTGCCCTCTGGGGGCTGGTTCAGAAAGAAGATAAAAGACCTAGTGCTACCATCAGGAAGGGAGGTTCTTCTTTAGCATCAGTGGCAACGGTCTGTGTTTTTTGGAGTGGAAGGGACAGCTTTCCAGCCCTGCTCTGTACAGGAGTGTGACTATTATCTGTAGGCCGAGGATTTGTTACACCGCAGCTGGGGCACTGACAGGTTGTGGATGTTATTAAAATGCTTTTGCCCAGATGAATTTTGGGTAGGAAAAGATTTCTCGGGGAGTCAGGTAAGTTACTGGTTGGCATGTGTTGGTTTTCCAGAAGGTAGCTTTTGAATAGAAGATGATGCTGGCAGGTGGGCTGAAGAAAGTTTATTGAGCCCTTAGTCATCAGAGAGGCACAGCCTTTGGCCTCACATGTCCTCCTGCCCTGCAGTGTGAATCCCATTGAATAACATTGAGTTCCTGAGTCAGGAGGGGGAATTCCCAGCCTGTAGATGCAGCTTCAGCAGAGAAGAGCCACCCAAATTTTTAAAAATTTGTCTTGATTCACCTACACCCAGAGTATGCCAAGAAGCCACCTCGTAAGCATCCGATTCTGAGATTCATATACAGTTCCGAGACATAGAATCTGTCTTTTATCCTACTCGCCTCATGTCCATTGACTTCACTGACTCAGGCAGGGAGTGTCCCCTCCCCGCCCTGTTGAATCCTGTGATCAAAACCGAAGAGGTTTGGAGGGAAGTCGTATGCAGGCAGCCAAGGCGGCAGAATCTCTCAGAGTGGGAGGCATGTGAAAAAACAGCCAGAAGGAGAATCATTCCATTCAAACTGTGAAACAAAAAGGCCGTGATTCTGGGCTGGATCTGGGATGCCCCAGTTTCTCTGAGCTGCACTGTGTGCTTCTCGGATGGAGCGGAAAACACAGCCTGTCTAAACATAAACGATTGCATGTAAAGCAAGATAAACGGGGAAAAAAGAGGATGCCAAGTTAATAAACGTTCTGGGAGTGTCTCCGTGCTGACACATACAGAGTGCCATCCCAAGCGCACAAAGGAAGTTTCATTAGCACGGTGACAATGATAAACTAGATACCGGTCCCTGCGATCGCGGGAGGCGCTGTTTTTAATCTCCAAGCCTTTGCGAGGGTGTTGCACAAATGGCTCTGTTTCCTTTGGAGGTGTCCCAATTTACCTTCAAAGAACAGGCAGGCCTTGGAGAAGCTTGAATACAAAAGTTTATTCGCTAGCGAAGTGAAGCCACAGAGATAGCTCTCAAATTATGGCTTCCCCTCATACATCATTACAAGACTTTTTATATGGTTCTTTACATGGAGGAGGAGGCAAGAAGGGCCTCATGCAAATTAACATGACGTTGTTTCCTATCTATTTACTTATTTGTCAGGAAAGAACAGAACATCTAAACATAAAGTCCTTGCCTTGAAATGGTACATATGGGGTAAAACAAACAAAAAAATATACAGGACAAGGATGAGTGAGGCCCAGTGGCGCCTCCAAGAATGCATAACACAAGATAAAAACTTACAGCAACCCAGAGTTAGTTACACAGCTTCAGTAAGACATTTTCCTATATTTTTAACTTTTCCTTACAAGGGTGTCATTTCCCATAACATCTGCCCTGGCAACAGGCGCTGAAATGACATGAAACCCCGGAAGAGTTCACGTTTTACCATCTGTATTGTAAGAGGCCTGACAAAGGTTGAGTCGAAGGAAGACGAGTGGGTTCTCCTGAAGACTTCTTGTCTTTTTGGAGGGAGACCACAGAATTAGTCCCAAAGTCTGAGCTGCAAATGAAAACAGGAAAGGTAACATTTAACAAGGGTGGGGCAAGGGGTCGTCCCAGTGCATGTGTGGTGGGGTTACATGCATTGCACAATACATGATGAGGCAATATGTAGCCTTTCATTCCTAGGTCACAGGTTCAAATCCACCTTAGATCAGTAGTGACTAGGAATGTATCCCGATGACTGATCAGTTGCCTATATAAAGTGAGTTGATTCCAGCCCACAGCACAGTGAAAGCGGTGTCTGCCTCACAGAAAAACACCCCCTCAAGAGCATAAGCAGGGAGGTCAAAATGGAGAGATTATGGATTATCAGCCCTCTCTCATCCCTTGGAGAGGTTGTGTCCCACTAATGGCCAATGCATATTGGTTGAGGATAGTGAGGGGAAAACCTGCATTGCTTGTGCCTGTTTGAAGGATAAAGCGTCTCTGGAAAAGGTGCAAAGAGCATCTGCATTAAAACTGCCATCTGTCTCCATGCTGGGCCCCGTATTGTTTAGGGAGGAGGAAATTGTTGGCTTCTTGTGAAATTCTTTAATACGTTTTTTAAAGTACATATTTTGCCAGCCTCTCCGGCTGTTCATAGTTGGTACAGAGCAGCAGCTGTGATGCCCTCTAATGCTAAAAGGACAATCCTGTCAGCTGGGTTCCTGCAGGCTGCTTGGAGTGTGGTTTTTCAGAAGAGCTGAGAAGATGAACCCCAGATTCACGGGCCTCTTTTGGGCAGCATTGAGGGAGGGGGCCATTGGGGTGTTACAGTCTAGCTTGCAAAGTCGTCAGTGTTTGTGTATCATGCAGTGTATTATGCTATGGGGAAAGGCAATTTACCTCTTACTTCAGTGGCAACAGAGGTAGGACAGTGCCGGGAACTCCCGAACATCCCACCTTTACCCTTGCTTTGTAGAAATACATGCTACGAACAATTGAATCTTTCTGGCACGTGACGCTGAACCTTTTGCATTTTCAGTGCTTTGAATATTCCTCAGCAGATTTAAGATGAACCCTACACATAAACCCTGGACTGGAATGTACAGAATCTAAATCCAGGTTTTGCATCTTTGCTCTACCTGAAGCAACTAGCATAGGCTAGTGGCTAGAATGCTGGACTGGGAGCCAGGAGACCGGGGATTCTGTTTCTGTCTCTGCCACCGACCAGTTGTATGACTGGACAAGTCACCTTCACGACTCTGTTTCCTCTCACGCACTCTGTCTTGTCTAGTTCAATTGCAATCTCTCCAGCATGGGGAGTGTCTCTGTGTGTCTGTACAGAACCTAGCTCGACGAGGCCCTGATCTGTAGGTCACACTGTAATCCAGATTGTAATACCCCTATTTGAAAAGTGAGAGATGAACCAGACCTCCCAGCCCGTAGGGAAGTACTGATCTTTGACTTGGGTCCATCTTCCATCGAAAAGGGAATATTCTGCAGAAGGTAACTTCACTTCGTCTGCCACCGTACTGCTTGTCACACGTAGACATTGTGAGCTTGCTTCTGAAGCCACTGAAGTGATGAGAAAGCTTCTCCTTAATGTGAAGAGCTTATCCTAGATCTAGCTATGTCCAGCTTGAAGGGCTCGCGTAACCTGTTTTCTCCTTTCCCCCCCCCCCACAGGTATGCGAATACTGGTGACCCTGCTGTTAGATACTCTGCCTATGTTAGGCAACGTCCTTCTCTTGTGCTTCTTCGTCTTTTTCATCTTTGGGATTGTCGGCGTGCAGCTCTGGGCAGGGCTGCTCAGAAACAGGTGTTTCCTAGACAGCAACTTTGCAATGTAAGTACAGCGGAAAACGCACGGTCTCGTCTTTTCTCTCTCCCGCTCCAGCTATTGGAGAAACGTTTCTATGTCTCTAGCTAGCAGGGTTAGCATAAATTGTGGGCTTAATCCAAATATCTCTTCCTTCGCCCTGCCCCAGCAGGAAAAGAAAGGTTCTTCTTCGAGTGATTGCTCATGTGCATTCCAACAAGTGTGTGCGCACCGCGCATGCACGGTCCCGGAAAGTTTTCCCTAGCGGTACCCGTAGGGTCGGCAGGGGCGACCCCTGGAGTGGCGCCCTTATGGCAACGTATATATACCCATTAGGAATAGGTTTGGCCAGCAGAACTGAACTGAAACTGGTCCATTTGTTCAGTTGTGTCACTAGAGCAGGGCAAAAAAATGTCAACAAATAAAATATTTTTTTCATTGAAAATGCACTTTCCGTTGCTCTGAAACTGTTCACAAAACTTGGGTTGAATTCAATCAACAGTTTTGCCCAGGAACAAAAATTTTATTTTTATTTTTTTCAAAAAACCTCAGAACATTTTGTTTTGACCATTTGTAAATGTCTCGTTTTGACTTCTATGGTTCACAAGGGCATTTTGAATTCAAATTTGGCCATTTAAAATAAAAAGGGAGAAGAGACCGCAAAATAGCCAAGTCGAAATGAAAACGTCAAAACAAAATTCACAGAGTTGCCTGAAATTTTTCGGTTGACTCGAAATGAATCAAAAAACCATCAGATTTCTCTGAGTTGACCCAAAATATTTTGATCCATTAGCGGTGAATTTTTTTTTTTTTTGAGGTTTTTGATTCGATGAAAAAATTGGTTTTGGTTCAAATCGAACTGGATATTTCCCATGCATTTTCAGATTGGTCCCAAACGGTGTCAATATGAGTGCTACCAAGAGCAGTATTACTAACCTCAAACACTGAAAAATCATGTCAGCCCTCCCCCAAAAAATCATGAGATTGGCCTAAAAATCACACGATTTAAGAAAATAATGATACATTTGGGTTTGTTTTAATATTTAATTTTAATAAATAAATAAATTTAATTTTAATATTTTAATATGGTTTCTGCACCTTTAGAGTTCATGTTTCCAAGTTGTTGTTTTTTTACAACCATGGGCTCTTACATTTTATTTTAATGAAAGCTGAGATTTGTCACACGTTATAATATTTTACTAAAAGGCTCCGGAGATGCTTTAATGAGAATGCAAGCCCCTTGTGATAAGCACCCGCTCGGGCACTTGGAGCATTCTGAGTAGTTTTTGGAGAATGCCCTGGTAGCATCCTGTGAATAGACCAAAATCAGCTCCTGTCCTTCCACGTACAGAGTGCAAAAGCTATTCACTGTGGGATTAGCGCTCTGGAAAGTCCGCATTTTCTGTGCCATACCAGTAGATCTGTGATGGGATGTGTTTGCAAATACGTTTCACACGGTGTAAAAAGTGGACGCCATGTGCTGTAGTCACGGTTGGCAGCCAGGAATCGGAGAGCTCTCCTCTCAGTTTTGGCAGGGACAGCGTACTTTTGGGGGAGGTCACTTAGCTTTTCTGCACCTCCATTTGCCTGTCTGTAAAATGGGGATAATGTTCTGCAAAGCCCCCATATAGCCGCGCAGTTCGTCGGTGCTTTCACAATGCTATGAACATGTCGCGTGTCATTTTGTAAGGCAGTACAGAGAGCAGGGGCCCCGGAACAGCTGTGCCCTTCCACTTTTGGGGGCCATAAAGGCGAGCGATGCGGGTTGCAGGTGGAGAGGAGTGAGCAGGTGTGGGACCTGAGGCGGGGAATGGGGTGGCACAGGAGCAAGGCCTTGTGGGGGAAGAGGTATGGTGTGAGCGGAAGAGCCCCGCCGGATGCTAGGCTCAGTCACGGAGTGGCAATGGAGAGAAATACATCTGCAGGCCCTACGCTACTTAACAAAGGGAAAAGAGATGGATGTTGGAGGATCAGATCTCTCTGGGCAGATCGAAATCTCTCCCCATAAATGGATTTAACTTTGATCTAAGGCATTTTTCCCTGCTCTTTGTGCAGCAACATGACGGGGGGAAAAGTAAGAGCTTGAGTGCCGTTGAAATGCATGTTATCTTAGAGCTGGACTAGCTGGTGTTTTCATGCAAGGAGCTCTCTGCCATTCGAAGAAGGTGAACACCAAGGAGAAACCAGGGAGGCCTAGATAAAATGGGAAAATCTGGCCAGGCTCACAGAGAGTCATCGAGAGAACTGGTGGGAAAAAGTCAAAGATCGGGGTGTGGGAATAGAGAACTGGAACCCCTAAGAACAAAACTGAGCCTTGCTAAGACGAGTACATGAGAGCAGCAGTGATTATAAAGGGAGCTCAGGCTACATGAGTGCCGTATTTGAGAGCCAGGGTCTCTCCCCGCCGCTCAGATCAATGTCGTACTGCTCCTCCTATAAGTGGCGCATATCACAGCAGGTGTCTTGAAACATGGCTCTCCAAATGCAGTTGCCTGTTTCCAAACATATTCAGTGTATCAAAGAGAAAACTCCGAGCCTCTAGACCTAGGCCTGAGCCAATGCCCCTGAAATTTGGGGTGTTCAGAATCTGGATTTGAATCTGAGCGTTACGGATTGAGCCCACATTCATTTCATGCATCTCCTAGCACCCGCCTTCACAGCCACCCCTTACCAGTCACACCAACGGGGATGCAGACTGAAAACACGAAGCTTTCTGGAAACTCACAGATGAATATGAACTGTGGTTTGGACGCGTAACAAAAATCCTGTAGAAAAATCTCACTTCCGAGAATGCTAAAGATGGACGTTTACCACACAGGAGGGAGGAGGTCCCTGAGTTCAGCCTGCAGGTGCAACTTTAACTCTGTACCCTTGTGTATGGATTATGACACCCCTAATTCCCTCCTCATAGCCTATTTGTGACTACCCAGTAGTCACAGCATGTGTTGCCTCTTACCGTATGTGCAGAGACCATCCCTCAGTTCTGATGCAGGACTCCTGGGTCCTATCTCGCTCTGATTCCGTGACTGCCTTGTTGCGTGATCTAGGACAAGTCACTTTATATCTCTGGGCCTCTGTGTATTATATAAAACAGGCAGCATTTATTCAACTGGCCAGCAATGCTGAGAGACGTGATGCTATGAAGCCCTTTTAGAACCTCCAATAAAAACTGTTATGCGTGTTCAGATCTCTCTGGAGCTATCGGCTGCCCTCTGCGTCAGAGATTTCACTTCCCCCTCCCACGTTTTATTGCTCTGATGCCGATGACCCAGAGTTCTCTAGCCAGTGCCAATCAAAGACCGCGCAGCGTGCTTCGGGACTTTCCATCAGTCATAAGATAATCACGCCGCTGTCATTTAAAAGCTCATGAAGCTGTGCTAACACTACGCTCCGAGAGGTTGCATTTCCATTTTATAGTGAGCAAGCACAGTGTGAGTGCAGCGTTTTGGGCGCCTGGAGCACAGCACCGTAATTGGCATAGGCGGGTCTCTAATCTCTTTGACCGGTTTGCGTCCCCGCAGTCAAAATTATGTATGGGGTTGGGGGGGGGGGTTTGCTGCAAAGTGGAGGCCTTTAAAAATTAACCGCACGGGGATCGCTTGCTCAGTACAAAAACCAACCAGCACAGAGGAAGAGGCTGTTACATAACATCCATTAGCCGCTTCAAAGGCACTGCAGGATTTTCTAATCAAGGGCTCAATCCTTATCGTTAAGAGCTAAATTGGGTTCCCTGCACTAAGCCTGAGTCACCGGACTTGGTGCCGAGGGAGGGAGTCCTCGGCTTCAGGCACAGCAGCACTTCTGTGGCTACTACTGTAGCCTGCACTTTTCCTACATGCTGAGTCTACAGTAGCAGGTGGATCCAAGTTGCTGTGGATGAAGTTTCCCATGTCTGCCACCTAAAAATCCAGTTGCTCGGAGATGTATAGGGAGTCGGTAGCAGCCGGGTTCCAGAAGGCTTAGGGGGGGTGCAAATACTCTGGATTTGATTCTGCTCTTAGTTACACTGGAGTAATAGTGTAATGTCGTGCACTTGTTCCATTGCATCTGGGGCTCTCTGCAGTCCTGAAGGAAAGGGCGGGGCTCGTATATTTCCCCTTATGTCCAAATGTTGCAACAGAACTCCCACTTTGACTCTTGTTTTCTATGGAGTGAGTGATCACCCCTAAAACACCACTACCACCTCGGCCCCTGCCTACCAACCATCCGAAAGCTTGATCCCAAACTGGGCATCCTTTCTGAGACCTGATCCAGTTTCGTACCTTATCATCTGTCTTTTTCGTTCTCCCAAGTCTGCACTTCTGGGTGGCAGCAAAACATTCACAGAGGGAGACGCAGTGAAATCCCACAGGAAGGAACGATTCTGGGCAATTTTTGACTTGACTGCAAATCTCAGAAGAAATCTTGTTCTGCCAAGAATTCAGTGTAGCTTTACAGTCCCAAAGAATCCAATCCAGCGCCTGCTAAGATTCATGGCAGCACCCACGTTGGCTTCAATGGGAGCAGGGTCGAGACCAAAAGTTCTGAAATTATCTTCCAGATGTTTGAGAGCGTAGAAGAATGGAATAGAACCCCCAAAGCTTTTGAGGTTTGCCCTGCTAGCCAGAGAACAAATCCCAGTTGAAATATTCATTGTGGTCACCCTGCTGATGGAATAATTGTCCCCTCAGGCATCCTGAAAGGCTCTTGGAGGGCTAGGTTCTGCTCTCATTTTCACAAACGCCACCCCATGTATTTCGGCACAGCCCCAGTAACTTCAGTGCCACCCCACTGAATAGCGGGAACAAATGTGCTGGCTCAGATGGGCATCTGACGGAAGAAGTTCCTACATCACTGAAGTAAGGGTTGCATGGGTGTAACTGAGAGGAGAATTTGGCCCATTTGCTTTAGTGCCCTTTAGTGCCGCAATCCTGTGAGGGGCCCAGTGCCCTTCATGGGACATCCAGGGCGCTCAGCATCTGGCAGGAACATGCTCATCGTGAGCTCCAAAGCCTGTAGATAAGATAAACGACGGCCTTCCTTCCTGGAGGGTTGTTCCTCGGCGTCGGCGTCGAGACACATTTGCAAAGCAGTGGCGAGGAGTTTGGACTGTCACCGCCTGCGTTAGAACTGGACGGAGTTGTTAATCCTGCACCTCCACTAGACAGACAACATGCCACAGCAGCAAGCACAACAGGCAGAGAGGCCAGCTGGCAAAGAAAGAGGTGCTAATCCACTCTTAATTTCTGGTGCGTTTGTCCTCCCAGCCACGGGTCTGGGGATGAGCGGATTCACCGCCATTAACAAGTTATGCAAAGGATGTCTGTTTGCAAATAACACTATAACCAGCTGGCCTGTTCCCCTGGACAGGGTAGATGGTTTCAGATGAATAGCTTCCATTTGGTTCATGGATCTCACCGGCTCGTTACCATTGGATGATGGTTTTTGCTTTGCCTTTTTTTACCCATCTGGATTTGCTGACAGGCCACTCGGTACAAGTGGACACCAAGAAAGGATCTTCATTTTGCTGCCACGTCATGGGACTTTTTCTTACTGTATCTGCCGTAAACGTAAAGAGGAGCCATTGCTCAGTGAGCAGCCACGGTGCCGGCCTTTTGGAACTGGGACGGGAAGGAAAATGGAGTCTCAATTTTGTGGCCTCGGCACAGCACAGACCCAAAGGAGCAGCACTGGTTACTCGGAGCCAGCAAAGACTCTCTGTAGAAATCAGCCCCGGTATAAGCAGACACAACACTGGGGATGCCCATTGGCTGGGTTTGGCCCTCTATGGAGGACATTCATTTTTTAAAAGGGGATTTTAGTGCAGGCGCAAAATTGAGCAAAATAGAGGCAGAAAAAAACAGGTCTGATCATGTAAGAATGAAGCCTAACTTCCCTCCAAGCCTCACACGCCAACCTTTTCCCAGCTTCAAAAAATCATTAGTTAACTGGGCTTCCCCCAGAAGTCTCCTGCCAACACACTGACCAGATCTGACCCTACCTAGCTTGTTAGATCACTGCCCACTGTGGTACAGCTGCAGACGACATTTATCCTCTAGCAGAAATGCCTGGCGTGGTGCCCATCTTTCTGCCCTCACCAAGCTTTTATTCACTAGCCACATTTGCCATCCTTCTGCCCAGTTTTAAGGGGCAGGGGTGGGTGTATCACATCAAGAGGTTCAATATAACCCAGGCGGGAGAGAAGGTGCAATGGAAAAGATTGATCCGGGAAGACAAACATGTATTAACTGACTTGCAGCTGGGAGGACAGATAGCTACAAACGCGTGTGTGCTGAAGAGCATCGCACTGTGATTACACTGGACTGGGATGGACAGTTTTCATAATAGCCAGGGTGAAAGATTAGGGGGTTGGACTCACACGCAGGCGCTGGTCACATCTGCCTGGCTCACCCTTGAATCCTTTGCCTACGCTCAGTGATGATGGTGCCTGTCTCCGTCCGCCCGTTTAAACATGAAACAACCGCCGGCAAGCGGGCTTTGGCATCCATCCGCTGCTAATTGTCCAATCATCAATCCAGCTGGTCTCTCCCCCTTTGAAAATTCAGCTCTGTTCTGGGTGGAATCCTAAAGATAATTACCCACGGGAGATGGAGCCCTGACCTGCCCCTCTCTCCCCGCAGCCATTAGCAACCAGTGTGAGGCTGGTTGTAGAGTTGGGGAAAGGGGGTAGCTTGTGGGCCACTGAAGGTAACGAGCTTCTGCTTAGTTTTACTCATTACAATGGCTTATCTACTGCACTCCAGCCTGGGCTGGTTTTCCTGGGTAGCAATTAGAGGCTGCTTCGAAGGACACGTCATCTGAAGTACCACGAATGGATCAAAAGAGATTCTGGTCAAAATTGCTTTTTTTAAACTGGTGCCCAGGGAGAGTAAGTCACGTGTTCCAAGTTCACACGGAGATTCCACAGCAGACCTGGCAACTGAACCCAAATCTTCCAGGTCCCTGGCCAACACCTAAACCACAAGCCCATCCTTCTTCTCATGGTGGCTCTCCCCGCAGCAATACACACGCCTGTGTACTGAGCTCACCTGCCAGAATCCAAGACCCAGGTTTCCAGCTCCCCATCACTCTGGGGGACTTTGTTTCTCCTCTGCTTAGTAGTTTTAACACCAGAGGAGGCCACATGAAGAGTCAGGCAGCTTGTCCCCCGCTGGGTGGAGCTATTTTGCTTAGCCCACGACACGTTCGTTCTGTTTGCTACTGTAGTCTTGTCAGCCAAACCAGGAGTTGGAGCACCTGGGGCTCAAAATGTTCTTTCTTTCCCCTGGTGAAAACCGAAGGCTGCTGTAATTCCAGGAACTCTCTGGCTCACCAGGCCTGCAAGATGAGAAAGCACCCAAGGGCAGAAACTTCGCTCCTGCCGGAGTGGGACCATTTAGATTTTCCTTACAAGTTTGAAGGCCTTTGCAAAACAGTACTCGCCCTGTAACTGAACTCAGGAGACCTGGGTAACAAGGATGAGCTCTTATCTACCAAGGAAAACTAAGCAGTTGCTAGGCGACACCATGGTTTGTTACTGTCAGAGGTGGTGCTAAGCCCATGGGGGCCCTAAGCAGGAATACTTTGGGCGGCCCCCTCCACACAACACATAATAAACAGCAAATAGGGGGACCCATTGAGCTGCTCCGGACCCTAAGCAATTGCTTAGTCTGCTTATGCCTTGCAATGTTGCACTTTCTAACACCGTCAAGAAGCTGAGAGTATCTTCCTACAGCCCTAGAGTGAGACCAGGGGGATAAAGTCTCTTTGATAGATGTATAACAAGTTGGTTCCTATGGACTCTGACCCTGCAGACCAGGAGCACGTCTGCAGCATGTGAGAGACCCCTTCCAATAGGAGGCGCTCTGGTGATTGTGTTAGGTAAAATAGCTGGTCCTACTCACCTTTCCACACCCGAGTAGTGCGGAGTTGGATTAGGGCTCACAAGCTGTCAGAGACCAAGTAATAAACACTAACACTCAATTCTTTGATCCAAGGGCGCACACCCTCCTCTGGCTCAGTGGCTTAAGAGGCATGTCGCAACTTTATTTGAGAAACACAGCAGTATTTATAGGAAGGAGCAACCAAAGTACTTAGCTGTTCATGATATGCGTGCATGATCAACCAAGTCAACCCTGGTTGTATCCAGTTAAAACCAGTGTTACAAATCCTCGAGGAATGGAACAATAGACATATGGCTGCCGGGGCTGCAAAAGGGTCAGAGACTGTTGTTCAGGTCAGAGCCAGGGCTGAAAGTTCGACTCAACAATTGCAGAGGACTATTTGTAAAGAGACACTACCAGATTGTCCTACAGTTATGTTGCTGCGAAGTCAGCCAATGCACAGCACGATGCAAAGGGGGAAAGCTTTGGCCGGTGCTATTTGGGGTGTTGGCTCTGTTAGCCATGCCCGGTTGACACAAACCACAGGTTTCTGAGTCTCATTTGCAAAACCCCCTGCGCTAGAAACTGCATGTTGCTGTCTCCCTTGGAAGGCTGAGGGTGCTGAGTTCATGCCAGTGGGTTTCAGACATGTGGCTCTATGGCATTTATGGTCTTTCATGCCTATGGGCTGGAAGAGGAAAAGCCATCACCTCTCACACAGGGCTTGGAAATGCTGCTTTGCATTGTGATGTCAAAGGGAACACTTGGGCCAGAAACGTTAAGGTCTCAAACTGTAAATGAGAATGGCAAGAGGGAGGGGAACCCAGGGTCTATTTCCAGGCAGTAGCTGGAACTGCTGTTACCTTGCATTTGGGTTTTTTTTCCCCATATGCTGAAACTAAAAGGTCAAGGCAAGGAAGTCAAATGGAATTTATGGATTGGTACCCGGAGCTCCTTGGGACGCGGTGTGCTGAGCCACCAGGCTGGGAAAATAACAGACTTCCGAGGGCTCCATGTGGATGCTACTTCCCAGGGGGAGCGTATTGTGCAAAGAGTGCTGACCAAGAAGACAGTGAGGCCAAAATGGGGCTCTCCATGTCACCGTCAGCTGCTGTTGCTCCCAGACCTCCCTCTGTGCTGTGCGGAGGGGGCCTACGATTGCTCCCTTGTTCCTGAGAGCCAGGGCTGGCCTAATCAGCCCCTGCAGGTCAGCATGCATCCTCCCATGCTGAACTTGACAAAGTGACTCTCCGTCTCACCAGGCCACGCTCTGCCCTAGGATAAGCGGGGACAGTTCCCAGTGCGTTCACTGGGGGTTGGACCCATTTGCGCCAGAGCTGCATTTAATCCAGTGTTTTGCAGGTACAAGCTCGCTGCTGCCCCCACGGTGCTGGGACAGCGCTGGGCCCGCCACTGTGTTTCACCCGGAGCCTCTGAGGCAACAGCTCTCGCTCCCCATCAATCTGGGCTCCGACCAGCCTGAGACTGACTGACATAGCCCATTAGCAACCCCCCGAGCTGTCTGTCTTCTCTCTCCCCCGGTCACCACTTCGTGTATTACAGTCATTCTCTCCCCAGTTATTTAGTAGCCTAGCGGGTTGCTGAACATCAAATTCCCTCAGAAGGCCCCGTTGAAGAGATAATTGGCACAGGATCTAACATGCCCACGCGGCTTCCACCCCCACACGACCTCCAGCATACCTCAGGTGCATTCCTGTGCGCATTGTTCCTCTATGGCCCAACTTCGGATGGTGGGGATGTCTGCTGGTTATGTTCCAAGCAAACTTTCATCTGGTGGGGAGAGTTTTGGGTTTTTTACTCCTTCTTCCCCCCCCCCAAATCCTTCAGCGGCCTCCACGTACTCCTGCTCTCCCTCTCCTGACACCACCACACAATTACACACGTGCGTCTCGGCACATTTGTATCCTTCATAAGAATCTCCCTCTCTCAGCGTGACGTCGTAGCATTCGATCGCATAACAAGAACAGCAGGAACGCAGCTCTCGGACCGTTCTTCAGCCTGGTTTTGGATGGAAACTTCCCTCAGAACAAAAGAGGCTTGCGGGTGGCAGGAGGAATTCGGGCAGGCCGGGAAGATGCAGTGTTTTAATGTGCCGCCTCTGTCTCTTCGGTTCAAAATGCGGATGCTCTGTATAGTGTTGCACATCCTGTGGGCTGGAAATGGGCCCAGTGTGAGGCCCTGTGACAGGACACAGAGAGTCCGCCTTGGCCTTGGCAAATAAAGAGTTAATAGCAATCCCCATGCATTCCGGCTCTCCAGTGAAGGGGACATAAAACCAGCTATTTGAAGAACAGAGAAGGAGAGACTGGGGTGGGGGATATCTGCCCTTACGGGTGATGGCTAGACCCCTCCCCTGGGCTGGGGAACAGGGTTTTATCTGATGGATTGGGCCCAAGGCGGAAGGAGAGGATGATCCTCAGCTGGTGTGAGTCGGCCTAGCTCCATTGTGGAGCTATTCGAAGGTTTCCCTGGGGGAAAAAAGGGGGATCTGAACCGCTCAGCCTGTGTCTTTGCTATTTCTCCACGGAAAAGGCGAATTATACACGACGAAGAAAACCCAGAGTTTTGTGCTGAATAGTGTCACCGGTGTATAGGGCCCCTAAATCTCTACCAAACACAATAGGCAGCTGGATTTTCAGAGGTGCTGAGCCCCCGTACCCGCATTTTACTTCAGCTGGTGTTGCATCTGCCTGTGCCATGCTGAAGCAAATCCTATAAGGGAGAAATCCCTGCCCCCAAGCTTCTGTCTCTTTCCGGGCCCTAGATACCAGAGAAATAAGATGTCATTTATTTCCCCTGGGGCTCTGGAGCTCAGAGAAGCAGGCTCCGGTGTTTTATTGCGGTGTTGGTAGTAATTTTCTCAGCTTGGTTTGCTGATGCTTCTCTCAAAAACGCCGGGGTGGATGAATAAGACAAACTGCACTGGAGCCATTGGGTGAGCGGGGACTTCCCAGGTCCTTGGTCCTTGAGTTTTAACTGCTAAACGGCGCCGCCTCTGACAAGATTATAGTGGGTGCAGGCTCAGAGATTTGGTCAGTGGATAGCCCCTGTCTTGAAGCAGTCATTTAATACAGGGATGAATGCTAAGGGCATTCCCTCCACACCCCTTCTAAACGAGGCCTTAGATCTCACGGCTTAATCACTGAGCCTCAGTTTCCACATCAGCACAATGGGGATAATGCTACTGTCTGCCTGTGTAAAGAACTTTGAGAACCACTGAGGAAAAGTGCCGGAGACGAGCTAGCTTTTTTTGTTGTTTTATAACAGAAAAATCTATTCTTTCTCCACTCCTGCCCCAGATGATTTCTTGTGGTTCACATTATTGCTTGCTTAGCTCATGGCTCCGCTAGGTCCCTGAAATCTGGAATCCTGAGGAGACGGAGCTGAACTTTGCGGTTCTGCTTCTCTAGCTGCAGTATGCTCATTACCTCAGGCCTACATCTTAGAAGCTTTCCTGTGACTTCCCCCACTCTTAGGGATTCCATAAGTAAATATACCCAGAGTTGCTGCAAACCTCACAGACATGGGTTCTCAGTTGCCCTCTGGTCTGATTTTGTTATTCAAGATGTTCCCATCGGTCCTCCCCTTCCAAACCCAAAGATTGGTCTGGCCGGCAAGGACTTTAGTGCTAGAGGTGGCAGATGAATGGGAGTTACTCACAGAGCTAGCAGGGTTGTGGAAGGAGTCAAAGGCAGAACGCCACTTTCCAAGAAACAAGGGCAGCAGTAGAGCAGAAAACCATAGAATCCCGTCTAGAGCAGGGTGACCCGGGGGTGGCTGGGTGGGAAATGACATGTAACTAGCTCAGTTCACTATTAAATAGCAAATTATCCATTTGACTCACTCCTTCTCCTGATCCATGGAGCTGACTGGATGTTTGTTCAAGAAGGGTTTCAATTACCAGGGGGGCAGAGGAGACAAACTTCACGGTGAATAATGTTCACCAGAAATCCTACCATCGGTGCGGCCCTAGGAAGTTTGTGCCATCCCTGGAGCACAGTTACTGAGTGACATCACTTTTTAGAAGGACTTCGGTGAAGGCTTAAAATGATAGGTTAAAAGTAAAGCAGTATGGCCGTGTTTACAGGCTTGAATTCAATTATCATTAGCGAGTACCTAAAAGTTCACTATGCACTTCACAGAAACAAGGACTCTGCGCCTGCCCTGAAAAGTTAAATCTCAGTTTTGTCTGAGCCCTGTTGCTGTTTTCCTTATTTATTAATTGGGTTTATTTAATTTATTACATTGCTCCTTAGATGTGCATGGTGCTGTACACAGCAGATCGCGTGTCTGCACTGACACTTTTCACGCTAAATCTTTTTTAGCCCACTGTGGTGTTACCAGTGGTCAAGTATCTGTGTTTGGACATCACTAGCACTTCAATACTACTGGTACTAGTGGATCTGCAGGGGTGCTAGACAAATGAAAAGTCCAAGGCTCTGACACTCCATTGCTTTGCCCCAGAAGTTACAGGTGTAAGTAAAGATTAGTGAAAAGACACACCAGCCATGCAGCAATTAAAGCTTCCAGTTATCTTAGCCTTCCAGAACCATAAACTGAATCCCAGACTAATTACATCAGATTGGAGATAAGCATACAGCTCTCGGTAATGTGCTTTTGGGGTTTTTTTTAAAAAAAAAATCTGCAACAACAGAGAGAGTTTGAGATGACTGATTCGCTCCTTGTTAATGCTCGGCTTGCTCTTCCCAGGGACATGGCTGGAGATGGATTTATTGAAAGGCCAAATGGCTTTTAATTGGAACTTGGGATCGTCTGAAGTTTGTTCTGTGCACCAAGAGGGGTGTTGCTTTTAGTGAGGCAAACTTGACTTTTGCAGCATGAAAGGACTCCAGAGGAACTACAGAATCTCTGCTCCTGGCCATGCTTGTCTCTAGTTTGCTAATTGGTTAATTTCTGCGGTAGGCCACTTCTGGAGGTGCACAGGGGGTAGGAGTCTAGCGCCTGATCTGCCATGTTTGACAGGCTCTGTTCTAGAGGGACCCAGGGGTGACATAGCAGGGGGGCTGTGAGGTGAAAATGAGGGGTTTTGGCAGAGCTGAAGGAGAGAGGGAACCCAGGGTGTACGGCTGCAAACTGAGATTGAGGGGCATCTGCAGAGCTCGGAGGGAGAGCCTGGGGCTGGAAGGGGGCGGGGGGCTGCAGGTCAGGATTGAGGAGCATCGGCAGAGCTGTGGGACAAGCCCAGGACTGGGAACGGGGGGTTGCAGATCTGAGTTCAGGGCCATCGATCAAGCTTTGTAGGTGTGAAGAGGCCAGGACAGGTTGACGTGTGGGGGGGACAGCAGGAAGCTACAGCCCCTCTCCTCGCTCTGCCTGACAGTAACCTGCGTTGTTAATCTTTCCCTTTCAACCACTGATTCAAACACAGCATTTAAGCTTGTTTTTTAAAAAAAGCAGCATAGATAAGTGGGCAGCAGCGTTGGATCCCTTCCCCGGCCAGTAATTATCAGAGAGCAGCCAGGATTACGTATTGCATTAAAGCCGACCTGTTGTGGGCAAGCTTTTCAGGTGATAACTTGCTGCAGGGTGCAGGGTCATCCCCCTGCTTCTTGCCCAGGCCTGACCGGCTGAACGGCAGCTGGGAACGTTTCAGTGTCAAGCCTGAAAGGGAAAAGGGCGAGGGCTTTTCTAACACAAGGAGGTGATGCAGGAAGTGGGGGGAGAAGTGTAGACACTTAAGCTCTAGGTTAACAGGATCTGCTAACCCGAGTTCTACTAACCCTAGGCTTACACTCTCTTTCCTCACTGTAGTCACTACTGTTCTAAGACTGCTGGTTTAGAATAACCCTCTTAACTCCTGTCCACTCCAATCTTTTTTAGGTGAGGTTCTGCCAGTCTCCCTGTGCTCCATCCGTACCTTGTTTTAACCCACTTTGGGAGTCTGAGGAGAAATGCAAATTCTAAATCCCCTGTCAAAATCGGCATCTACCAGCCACGGCACCTCCTCCTGGTGAAACAAATGATGATATGAGACACTGACTCTCTCTTATCTGCTTCTTTCCCATTAGGACGTACAACTTTACTTTCCTGAAGCCGTATTACCAGCCGGAAGAAAGGGAGGAGAATCCATTCATCTGCTCGTCCCATCGGGATAATGGCATGCAGAAGTGCTCCAATATCCCAAACAGCATCATTGTCAGGAAGGAGTACAGGGTGGAGTGCACCTTGAGCATGGACTCCAACAACCAAAATTTGTATACCCCAGATTTCAGCAACAGGAACGCCTGCATAAACTGGAACCAATATTACAACGTATGCAAGGCAGGGGATGTAAACCCACACAATGGAGCTATTAATTTTGATAACATTGGCTATGCCTGGATAGCTATTTTTCAGGTAGGATTTTGCAACTGTTTGCTTTGTCTTGTTTTTCCCCATGTTGCTTGAAGGGGGTTTTGAGAGATGTTAGTTGAAAAAGGAATATGCCTGCAATAGAATGAAACTGGTAAATAGATGGGACATGTCAGGTAAATGAACCAAAGAATAAACTCTGTGCTGTTTGGAGACAGGCAAACTATGACATTTAAAAACACTACATTTTAGAAAAGGGAGGGAAGCTTTCTGTTAGTAGAAGGGTTTTTCATCTAACAGACGGAGGCATAACAAGGTTGAGTGGCTGCAAACTGAAATGCAATAAATTCAGGCTAGAAATAAGATGCATTTTGAATAGTTAAGGCTGTTAACCATTGGAACAACTTACCAAGGGGATGTGATGGATTCTCCATCACTTGAAGCCTTTAAATCGAGACTGAATATCTTTCTAAAATAAATATGTTCTAGCTCAACCACAAGATATGGGCTTGCTGCAAGTATTACTGGGTTAAACTCTCTGGCCTGGCGGTCAGATGGGATGATTTTAATGGTTTTCTCTAGCCTTAAAATCTATGAAAAGCTGTATATTGAGATGTTCTCCTTGTGCAATCATTTACATTGGTGATCAGGTCAGAATGGAAGTGTTTACCATAGATGTTTAAATGGCTACCTAACATGTAATGTAACAGTTAATCAAGTCCTTGGTGCACTATCCCCTGAGGTCAAGAGCAATAGATAGTAAAGTTTATGGCCAGGAGGCCATGTGGCTTAGGGATTGTCTACACACCAATTTTAACTTTTAATTCCCAGCTTGTGTTATTTCAGTGCACATCCGTGCATGGGCGTTGTTTTTTTCCCAAATGAGTGTTCTGTTTTGGTTTAGGAATATCAAACTATAATATACATTTATTCTGAAACAAGAAGTAGGTCAGTTCTTTGGTGTGAGTTTTGGTGAAGACCAGCCCAGAATAATACAAACCTGGGGAATAAGGTAAGAAGAGCCTGGCTGAAGCTGTTCCCTATATAAGAGCTATGGCAGGAACATGTTTTTTCTACACACAAGTTGCACTGTTGTAACTAAAGTGGTGCAACTTTGTGTGTGGACAAAATACATCTGTGTAAACTTGGCTTACATGTGCAAGCTGAACTGAGGCAAGTCCGGTTTAAACGAAAATGTGCAACTCCATCTGTGACGTGTGCCTTCTGGCTGGCCTAGCCAGGATTGTATCAGGGACCACCAGAGCTAAAAACATGAACTTGCTACAATTTGAGGGGCTATAGCAACTCCTCTTTGTGCATCAGCACACAAGCAGACTTTGAACACACACTTGTGAGTGCATTACATGTGCACAAAGTTACACCACTTGAACTGAACTGAACCTTTGGGTAAACAGGTGCAGGTTTGTGTGTAGACCAGCCCAAAGGAGGAGTCACTTCCAATCCCAATACCAGTGACTTCTAAGTAGATTGCCATGCAGGAATCATCTGATCGATTTATCACAGAAACCTTGTCTTCCCTAGGGAAAATGGTTTGTGCTTATCTTGTGTTAGTTAACGTGGTAACTAGCACAAGGTAAAATCCTAGTTTGTAGTTTGCACATGTTAGCAGGTCAGGATGAACCCCAAATTCCCCCGTAGGTTTTGACTTGACCTGCTAATGCACAACAAAGCTACAAACTGTCTTCTCTTCACTAGGATTTGACCTAGTGTTAGGTACCTCACATTAACTAGCATGAGCTAACACACCATATTTCCTAGCGAAAACTTACCTAGAAAGCCGTTGCTGTGCTGTCCTTTGCAAGTCTCCGGAGCTCTAAGCCTACCGAGTTGTAGCAGTGACGTCTTCACAGCTTCTCCTTTTCCCCTTTTGAGGACTTTACTGCCACGTTTTGCTCCCCTTCACTGTGAGTAGCATGTCGGCGTATAAATTACATGGCTGAGCAATGTGTGGTAAATAAAACATATGTATTGCTGAAGGGGTGAGATTGTTGCCGTGAAGACGGGAGTGACATGCAGTTGTTTTTAGCCGCCGCTTTGTAGTTTGGTGAATTACGGGAGAGAAGGTTACATTGGCGAGTAGTAAGAAGAGAGGGAGAAGCAAAGAGAGAGAAGGAAGAGTGGGGAAGAGGCAAGGCTGGCGGGGTGAAGGATTGACCCAGATACTCATTGATAGGTGAACTTTGTTGCAAAGTTTGTGATTTCCTTTCTCACAGGATCTGGTCCTTCCACTGTCCGATATGCAGGAATGTTCCAGTCGTGCGGTCTTTAATTCCCATCACCAGTGCTCTTCAGCTTCTGCCACTAGTTTTTTCTTCCTCTTAATTATGTTAATTCCTAATAATTACCTGTTGGCATTTGTAATTGGTGTGATTTTCTTTTCTAAATTTCTCTCTAGTCTTCTATTCCCTTAGTGTTATAAGAAGCCCAGCTCCCAAGGAAGATAGGCCGACGCGCATATTTTGTTTGCTTTCAAATGCTGTCCCAGTGGCACATCTTGAGTTATGTTACTGCTGCTATTTATTCCTCTAAAATGCATCCAGAAAGGTCTAGATGAGTCCCAAACATCCGCTGTTTTTAAAATGCATTGGTACCTGCCTGGAATTAACATGTCAAAATAGGAGAGGTCTCCGTGACTTTTAATATTCCTGATTGGTGCTGCAAGGTGCATGGAAGAAAGGGGAAATTAAAAATAAGAATGATGGCCAGGTCCATCAATGCACTGTCACATTTGGCATCCTCCTTTTCCAGCAGGTGGATAAGCATTTTATCAGAGCCTGATTGAAATGGCACAAGTGATCTCTTATGGCCTCCCGTCTCTAGGAGGTTGGTATGATTACAGAAAAAGGGTAAAGGCCGATTCACTGCAGTAGTCCCGTGCCTGGACAGTTTAAAATGGTCAAATATGTGTTGAGGAGGCAATGCTGCTTTCCAGCTCCTGAGAAACAAATTATTCATTCCCCATTGTCTCTGGGGCAAACTCTAGCCCAGATGAAATGTGAAGACAGAAGACAGCTATTGGGTAGATAGATCATTGTGACGTCCTGCGTTCAGATACCGGGAGATTTGTGTTTTGGTTTCAGGATTGCTGCTTTGGCCATCAGAATACTATCCCCCAGCCAGCTCTTTTCTTATATATTTTTCCATTTAGTGCCTTAATTTTGAGCTTTTAGAAAAAGAAAACAATGGTACTTCACAGACAAAGACAAGGTTGGGTAAGGTAACTGCTTAATAGGGATATGAGACTATGGATAATATTAACTATTATCTGAGTCATTAGGTACTCAATCAAATAACTGCTGGAAAGCAGAGACCATTACATTCTCATTAGATTTCATCGGGTAATCAGGATAGCCCAGGTCAGACCTCCAAGGAAAGTCCTGAGGGTTGCAAGAGGTAGGGTTGATGGTTTTAGAAGGCCATGCACTTGCCTATCGTTGTCCTAGCACGCTGGGTAGAAGGCGTTCTGCTGTTGGATGTGTTCTCTTTTTGGATGAGACAGATCCCAGGTCCCGCTCACTTCTGGCCAATAACTGTGCTTTTTGCACAGAGATCGTGGAGGGCTGACCCTGAGGTCTGGCCAAATTCCAATTGGGATAATGCCAATTGAAGCCTCGGTTGGATCCTGTATTCTCCATCGTTCACCCTACACTGGTTGTAGTAGAGTGGTGTTAAGCACTGTTCGAAAGCTGCTCTGCTCTGTCTCAGAGATGCCAGCGTTGCATTAGGGAGCCAAGAGATGCCTGTACCTGCTTTGAAGGTTTTGGAAGGCCAATGTAACAATGTGAAAGCAATGTCAGCATCCCAGGCGGATCAGTAAGTAAGGCCAACGTGGTTAATGGCATGTAGGTGTTGCTCCCCTCCGAGTGCAACGCCAAGCTGACTTAGGCTCATTTCCAAAAATGACTTAGCCACTTAGTATAGTAGAAGGTAGCCACAGAGGGAGGGGACTAATCACTCCAAGAACGTATCCCTCTGGGACCCTCGGTGCGAATTCAGGGCGGCTAACCTCTCCCGCTGTTTGTGCTGCTCCGGCAGAGCTAAATGCCAGTTTATCTCCTGGAGCTGGGAATCACACGCCCCCCCCCCCCCACCTCAAAGCGTCGATGTGCCCCGAGTCTCCTGGCGACGTCAACAGCACACCACTGGCGGCGGTGTATGGTGTAGGTGCAGCTGCATGCTGCAGTGAAAAGCCAGGTGCACCCACGCTGTGGTGCATAGCTACGTGTGCCCGTGAAAGGCTCTAGCGGGGAGGAGGCAGCGGGAAAGGTGCGGCGGGAGCCTTTCCCCGCCGCTTCCTTCCTGCTGGGGCCTTTCCCTGTGCTGGGAAACGCCTCCAGCAGCAGGACATTACACTGCTAAAAACTCAGTGTAAACGTGGGAGACGCTGCTTGTGTCATGTAGGTATATACCCACAGGGTTCAGTGTGTCTTTACTCACCTCGCCAGAACCCCACTGTCTACACTGTTATTTATGCCCATGCTAGGGGGTGTGCAGTGTACCCAGTCTACACGCAGCGGTCGGGAGCATGCGGTGTAGACGTACCATGGAAAGCCAGTGGGATGTGGACTCCCAATGCCTCGTTACCAAAAGGTGGTCAGGCACCTCACAGCAGTGGCGATTAGGCTGTGGAATCCCTTTGAGGATCTAGGTCCCAGTGCCTAAAAAGCCTTAAGCTCCCAAATCAGCCAGGTCAGACTTTGCTGACTGGAAGGGAACAAGCCGAAAGGCCGTTAAAAATCTGGACCCAAGAAACTCCAGCAAGGAGACTCAAGACCATGCTGATAATCAATTCACGAAAGCCATTATAAGGACTATGGCTGCATCCATGTGTATGCAAGGATAATAATTTCCTTATGTAATCCTGCAAATTATTCACGTTTTGATTCCCTTCATTTGTTGTGTAATAGTCTAATTCATGTAGGTATTTGTTACGAAGGCACGTTCAATGGCGAATTATGTGATCTAATTATCTTACTACAGAATAAATGAAAGGAGATGGAACCTAAATTAACTGTGAGGTTTGGCATGATATTAAGATCCCTTTATTGCACATGAATTTCAGTAGCAACAATAAGAGTTGTAATTATGGGTATTGTCGTACTACAAATGATGAATTACCCACCTAAGCAAAGTCTAATGTAATCTGAATTACAGATCCTGTTTCGCAGGACATCAAAACACTGCCACCATCTACACTAGAAATTACAGTACTGCAGGGCCTAAGCTAAATAAAAGCCCGCTGTGTCGAGGGAGCCGGAGTGTTGCCATGAGTTACTGTGCAGTGTGATTCAGGCTGCGTTGTTTGTATCATTTCATTTTCCATCTCAGGCTATGACGGACAGGGCCTAATGGATCCTTCTGACAGAAGGTATACTCAGGGCAGAATTATACAGGCAGCTGTTGGGGTGACCGTGTCATCAGTTCTAGGTAGGAACTGAAGAAGGAATATAGGGGAGAGTCTGTTTCAATATGTCCTTGAACCTCTGATGAAACTTGAAAGGGTAAATTTTCCAAGCGTCATTGTAGGGATTTAGTTCAACACAGGAAGGGAGTGTTGTATTAAGGGCGGGCACTGGGAGGCCACTCTCTCACTGTTGTTTATGACTTTATGCTCACTTACGTACTATGTTCTACCCAGAGGTGGCTGCATTTCAGTCCTGGGAGACGTTTACCTACAACAGTTGAAAAGCAGCGAGATTGGGATGCCGGCCTTAAACTTTGGGGGCGTTGTGGTTTCAGGCCCATCTCAAACCCAAGGGCATATCACTTTTCATGCACCGTTTCTCCAAGGAGAGTTAATTCAGTCGGATAAGCAGCACGTATCTGGTCCTTCGTTAAAAGGCTCCCGTGAGGGAATTCTCTGTGGAGGCTGTTCTGTACACTGCTGCTGTCACTGAAAAAAAACAGTAGTGTGCAGGAGAGGCTCGGTAAGCAAGCAGCATGACAAGAGTGCCCAAGAAAGGAAACACAGAATCACCTTCTCAGAGAAAAATGCCCGAAATACTGAGTGGTATTAAAGGAGCTGTCAGAGTTCTGTGTGTTATCTCAATCACCCGCCTAGGCAATGGAGAGCTTCTGGCTGCTGCTGGTCCTACTGCTGCCAGCAGGATGTTAGAGCAGGGAAGGTGAACATAATAAACGTACCCAATAAATATTGCCCTGCTCGGGAAACACGTTAGACGAGGGAACGGATTTGGAGGGGGGAATGTGACACCAGCTGCCCCTCATTCATTCCTGTGTGGAGATTTCTCTGAATGAAATACACAGGCGGGAGGAAGTAGGTTTTCAGCGGAAAGGGCATTTGCACCAAGGAAGAATGTACTCCTGCCATTTAGTCCTTCTGTCGCGCTTTTCATCTGAAGACCTCCGAGCACCCTGCGAATGTGAACTGGGTCACCAAATGCCCCTTTACGGTATCGTTATCCCCATGTTGCACATGGGGAAACTGAGGCACGACACGGTTGAATGATGTGTCTCTCACAGATTCGAAGCACCTGCTGCTCCCGCAGGATTCACAGAAAACTGAGAGCATCATGCCTTTAAAAAACCAGCTCATAAATAACCCTCCCAAGACCTGCAGCGAGTCAGTGGCAAAGCAAGGAATAGAACCCAGAAGTCCTGTCTCCCAACCCCCTGCTCTAACTACTAAGACAACATTCCCTGAGTCCATTGTGTAAGGGGCCACCTTCCCTTAGTGCACCCTAATAAACTCCTGTCAGAATGGAGGGGCGTTAACTGGGGGGGGTTAAATAAGGCCATTTGCACTGTCCAATCCTGTTTCACTTGAAGCGAATGAGAGTTTTGGCACTGACTAGAGTCAGAGCAGCGTCAGGCCCATATAGTGGGAAGCTTTTGCTCCTTTTCAGCTGGCTGATGAAGATCTGTTCCTCTGCTACATAGCTGCTGGTGCCTTCTCCTGCATTTCTCATTGAGCAATTAGCGACTTCAGGCACAGTCCCAGCATGCTGGCACAGTGCCCAAGCAAGCGTGACAGCAAAAGGCAGCCAAAGCCTCTTTCCAGAGCTAGAAAGTTAGGGTTGTAATTCTACCTTCTGAAATTCCCTCTCTGTTTGTAAGCGGGAAAGTTACCTGTGTCCTCTGGCTTGTCTGGAAAGCAGCTGGGACATTTTGTGAGCTACTGAAAAGTAAAGAATGATGAATTCTTTAGATCACTTCCTATAAATTCTGATGGGGAGCCCAAAAGACACAGTTCAGCTCTGGAATGCAGACACCTCTGGACCTGACTAGGTTTGGATTCAGGGTATTTGGGGCAGTGTATTAAATAGGTCAGCCAAGAAAATTCTGAGTCAGATCTGGGTTCAGATTTCAGAGCCCTCCCAAAGCTCACTTGCTCCATCCTTCCAAAAGTTTTTGTGGAGTGTACAGCTGGGCAAATAATGGATTTTCAGTCTGTTGGCAACGTCGAAAAGTCAAAAAAAGAGAATTGAGTTGGGTCAGAACAAAATGAAAATTTTTCATAGTTTTCAGTAAATCAAAAGGTTGGGAAAAAATCAGTTTGGGGTCAACAAAATGGTTCATGTCCGCAAAATTAATTGTTCCGATTTCAACCAATTTTAATGGTTCTGAATATTTAAAATAACATTCAAGGAAAGTTTGAAATAAAAAGTCATTTCAAACCAAAAAATCAAAACGTTTAGTTTCAAAATTGTTGAAACAAAATTTTTAGGGTTTTTTGGGGGTGGGAGGGTAAACAAATGATTTCGTGAAACCAACTTAAATTTGCAATTTTGATTTCTGCATTTTTTGCCAAAACGTTCTGACTGAAAACATTCACCCAGCTCTAATATAATGTTCCCACTTGATTTGACCAGCCCCTGCTGCCCACATCAAAGGGAAACCAACTTTGGCTATACACACACTGACTTAAAAAGTTCATTTAGAATTTTTCTCTTGCTTGTGGATCCTTCCAGTTATGCTGGAGTGAAAGTAACATAGACTCATGAAAGGCTGGAAGGGACCTCAAGAGGTCATCTCATTCACATCCCCTCCTCCCATGCTGACGCAGGATTAAGTACACCTAGACTATCCCTGACAGATGTTTGTCGAACTTCTTAAAAACTTCCAACATCATCCCATCCCGTTCAAAGCAAAACCTGCAGCAAGTCTGATGCAACGCTTCTGGAGCTGTTCTCAAGAAGATCCAAAAGTCCCTCAGGCTAGTCCGTGTTAATGATTTTCAGCCTACATGAGCTCCAGTTGAGGACATGGTGTGCAGAGTTTGGAGCACTGCCTTCCTTGGAAGTAATAAAGGCTGTACTAGAATCTACCAGTAATCAGAGTAATTTTGCAGGCATCCCACTTATCATGCATTGTGGGAGAGGAGTTAATTCAAAGTTGGGGGAGTATTCTAGCCCATGCGTCATACACAGTTTTTGCTGTGTAGCTGTAGTCAATGTGAGGATCTTCTGTGGGTTCCATATTAACTTGGGTTCCATTTTTCTTGGTAAGGGAATTGCTTTGTGAACTCTTTGCCTTTCAGCTTTGATACCTTTCAGACTAGTTTATGTTTTGCCGTTAAATACATTCCCTGTGCATAAAGTACTTTACAAAAAGAATGAAGACCAAGGATAATTATCATGATAAATCAAGCCTCATTAATATGTACTGAGATATGATTTGTCGTTATAGCCGACATTCATCTAAAACTGGTGATACTTGGGAGATAAGGATTTTGCATTATTTAGTGCAGAATGGCTAGGCAGTCAGATAACATCCTCATCGTTACAGAAGTTGCTGTTAGATAATTTCATGCAAAGGGCATCATTTTCTGCTCCTTGTCACCAAAGTAGATAGGTTCTAGGACTCACTGACCATGGTTGCTATCAGGTTCAACAGCAAAAAGGTTCAACAGAATCAGGTTCAAAAGAGCAGGTCTGCTATTTTGAAACCCAAATGTTCAGGCTAAAATCCTGCCCTTAGTGGTAGTTAAGGACACATGTTAAGGACATACTTTCCCCCCTGGAAAGGAGGGAGTGGTGTTGGTTGTCTTCTCTGCAAAAGATGGGGGGAAAGTATGTCCTTAACATATGTGTCCTTAACTCACACCATAGCACATTGACCTGATAACCACTTGTTTATCAGAGAAAGGCTGCAGTGTATGGACCATGTTTGCTGCAGCCATGGCTGTATACATCAAACATTAAGGTCATCGGTCGGCATCAAACTCAGGGCTTTCAACAGTAGAAGCACAAACCTCTACAGCTTTAACTTAAGGGGTGACTCTGTTAGCTGGCACATAGCAGACTTGGATCCTCACTGGGACCAAGAGTGAGAGGGAAGCTTGGTCAAATGTACCCATTGAAGTCAATATCTTTCCATAGACTGCAGTGGGCTTTGAATCAGGCCCTAAGGCAGCATGTTAATTTCTTTCTTTCTTTTTCTCCAGAAAATCCCCAGTTTTGCTTTTAAACTGAGTTCACATTGAAATTAGAAACTCCTTTTCCATGGGGAGCCACTCATTGCAGTAGAATCAAGAAATAGAAGGTGGGGGGAGGTGCTCATATGCTTTCAGGAACTTTTGAATATTTAGGTCCAAATTCTGCCCTCTGGTGTAAGCTTGCATTCTCTTTGAGCTCAGTAGGATAGCATGGTTAGTAGGCACAGAGTTGGGTTGATGATCAAAAAAACATCTGGGTAAATAAGAGATTTTTGGGTAAATGATAATTCTGATAAATCAGTTGTATCATGTCGAAGCCGAAAATGAGGGGGATTTTTTTTAGAAATTTTTTGTTTAAAAAAATAAAAGTTTGAGGTCAAACAAAACATTCTGTTTCAATTTGAGCATTTTTTAACATTTATTTGTTAAAATAAAACAAAAGGAAATTTTTAAACAAAAATCAATTTTGAATAAAAAAATAGAAGTCTTTTGGAAAAAGTCAAAATGAAACACTTCAGTTTTTTCTAATATTTGGGGTTTTCTCCCCCTAAAGGGATGAGTTTGCAAAATATTTTGATGTTACCGCATTTGCATTTTTCAGTGGAAAAAAGTTTTGGTTGAAAATTCTCTCTCAGCTGTAAGAGGGAGCCTTTCTTTGAACAGGGCTATGGGGAAAAATGGCTAATGTTTGAAACTTGCTATACAAACAATCTGTGTTTAGCAAGGGGAGGGAAAAAGTTACAGATGTCCCAAATAATCACTTCTCTGGGTATTTAATAAGATTCTAATATTCCCTTTTTGACAACACTGTGCCATTTTACTGTCTTTCCTGACAGTCCCAGTGATAAAAATTCCTTGTGCCCTGTGCTAGAACAGAGGCTGCTAACAGGCCACTCCTGGGTGGTTGTTGTTTTCGCAAAAGGGGACTGAGTCTCATGGATCTGAGTCAAGCTGTTTTTTTCTATTTTGTGCATTCTTCTGTATTGTCGCCAATCCTAGACCCAACTCAGTGTGTTAGCAGTCTGGTAAGAGTATTATTGGGTTGTCCAACTATATAATACTTGTCTGTTTGGGGTAGGATTTCTTGGGCAGTAGGAGGGAGAAAGAGAAAACCCAGTTTAACTTTCAGATCCTAGGGTGACTTTGCAAAACTGGATATTGGGGAGAAAAGAATGACAGCAACCTTTTATTTGTAAATGGAGCAAAATTTGCCCAGAGCCACTGAAAGAGAATGAGCATGAGACGCCACAATGCTGATTCTTTTGCAATCACTTTTCAGAGTAAATTGACGCTTTGCAAGACTCCCAAGTTCTAAAGAGAAGGTTAAATGTGCTTTGCAAAGTGAGACAAGCCTCAAAGTGCAGGAAGAAATACCTATTCAAAGGATATTACTCAGAAAGTAATAAAAGCTGTTTTTCTGCCCGTAGAGATTACTTAACAGCGTGTGTCATGAGGAAATAATTAAAATTATGAAATGGACTTGAAAAATATAGTTCGTGATTTGATTAGCTGCCAAGCACTCTGCATCGGAAAAGTAATACTCCATTATTCACTGGTCCTGGCTTGTTAGCCAAATCAATATGCCCATGAAAGGGCAAAAGGCATAGAAAAAGGGCCTTCAAAAATGCATGCTAAAGGCCTTGTAAATTTACTGAGAGCATCATGGTAATTAATTAGCTCCCACAGTTTATGATATCATCGGAACTCATTTTGACAAGGTTCATAAAATCCTCCTGGTGGGGCCAGCGAAGTTGAGAGATAAGCAATGTGAAAAAAAGAGCAGATCACAGACGCTCCATCCAATCAGCATCATGGATTTTGATCCAGATAGTCTCCATCTTGTACAAAAGGAACCCAGCTTGAGCGGATAGAAAGGCTGAGTGGAAATGTGAATATTTGAATATATATGTAAATGTTGACTAATAGTTCAGTGAAGATGATCTTGGCATGCAAGGATCTCAAAACATTTTGCAAACGTTCAGGGTTCAATCCTGCCTTAAACCCTGATTCAGAAAGGCAAACATATGTTTAAGTGCTTTGCTGAATCAGGTCCTAAACTTGTGAAATGAGCATGCCGAGGACTTGTCTAAGGTGTCAGAACTGGAAATAGACCCCAGGAGTGCAGGCTTCTAGTTCCTTGATCTAACTATTAGACATCATTCCCCCTCCTTCCCCAAACGTAGTGAGGACAGCTCTATACGTAAAGCTAGTTCTAGTGTTTACAAAAGCAGTGTCTAAGGTCTAGTGTCAGGAATGAGACCAGAATTTAGTAGGCCATTTAGTAGTTAGCTTGTAGACTTCCCTTCACAAAGCAATTTTTGCAAACTTCTCCACTGATTAGCAGGACTTCAAGGTTCATTTCTAACCACTGCAGTCCATCTGGCACTCACCATTAGTGCTTTATAATACACAGAGAACAATTAAGTGTTTCAAAAGTAACATTGACTTTCCTAATTAAGGGAGTTTGTGGGGTTTGGGTTTTTTCCCTCTTTCAAAAAGTGACACTAAAGAGAAGAAAAACCTGACCTTGAACTGGGCTGTGGCCAAGTCTCCGCATCCACTTTGGCACAGCTTGGAGATCATGCTTTTATGGTGAAAACTTGTAGACGCGCAGTAAGAAATAATTCCAGAAAGAGAGTTAGTGATCTGGGGCCTGACGGAGAAAAACTAGGTAAACCGTCTCCCACTGAACAGTGAGGATGCCTGAGCAGGGCTGGTGACAGAAATTTGGGGGCCCCCTACTCCGATAGTTTGGGGGCCCCCCAGCCCAGCCGGGCCCCCCCCCCAGCCCAGCCGACAGCGGATGGGGGCCCCCCCAGCCCAGCCGGGCCCCCCCAGCCCAGCCGACAGCGGATGGGCCCCCCCCCAGCCCAGCCGCCCCCCCCCCCAGCCCAGCCGACAGCGGATGGGGGCCCCCCCAGCCCAGCCGGCGCTCCCCCCCCCCACCTCCCCCAGCTGACAGCTGGCGGCAGCGGGAGCGAGAGCGGCGTGAGCCGCCCTTTCTCCCCCCTCCCCTCCCCTCCCCCGGACAGCGCTGCTGCCGCCGGCCGGGCTCTCTACTCCTGCCGGGGCCAGGCTCGCTTGTCCAGGGGAGAGCTGCGCCGCCTCCCCACCCCTTCCCCGCTCTCCAGGTCCGGCGACAAGGGGGGACACAACGGGTACAGCGGTGTATCGGGGCCCCCCTAAAGTCGGGGGGCCCGGTACAGCTGTACCCGTAGTACCCCCCTGTCGCCGGCCCTGTGCCTGAGTAAATAGCTACTGGCTTTAATCTACAGCTCCCTTATGACTTTAGGTCTAAAATCTTAGGCTGATTCTGATTGACTTGAACGGAAGGCCGGATTCTGCACTTACACTGCTATAAATCAATGGCATTACGACAGTGTAAGCAGAACAGGAGATGCAGTCCCAGAATAACTGAGGTTTCGTCTTCACTACAAAGTTTTGCTGGTCTAGTTATGTCAGCTAGGGGTGTGAAAAACTCATAATTCCTAGCAAAAACCCTAGTGTAGACATAAAGAATCCTTTTGCCAGTATATCTGATGCTGTTCAAGGAGGTGATTTAACTGCACCTCCAACTCCTCCTTCGGTCGGAATAACCTGCCTCTCTACTAGAGGCTTTGCTGGTCTAGTTTATACCAGTATGGTTATGCCAGCAGAACATTTGTAGTGTAGACGAGCCCTTTAAAGGACGACTTGTGTACACCGTGCGTTACTCTGCACCAGAAAGATACACACTAGGATATTGTGCGCTAAGTGGCCCATGTGAGCCCTGGGGGCCCAAACTAAAAGTTTCCCTAGTGAACGCTGACATAGGATTCCTGGGTGTCTGGCTGGTGAGTCTTGCCCAGGTGCTCAGGGTTCAGCTGATCTCCATATTTGGGGAAGGAATTTTCCTCCAGGGCACATTGACAGAGGCCCTGGAGGTTTTTCACCTTCCTCTGTAGCATAGGGCACGGGGTCACTTGCTGGAGGATTCTCTGCACCTTGAAGTCTTTAAGCCATGATTGGAGGACTTCAATAGCTCAGACATGCGTGAGAGTTTACTGCAGGAGTGGGTGGGTGAGATTCTGTGGCCTGCGTTGTGCAGGAGATTAGACTAGATGATCATAATGTTCCCTTCTGACCTTCAAGTCTTTGAGGTCTGTTCAAAATAGGGCTACATTATTGCACACTAGGGAGCTTTTAGTGCATGCCAGCACATGGGCCAGCTATTGTGTGACACGCTAGTGTGGACTAAAATTTATACCCCGTAGTGCGGACTGAAGCACGGTGTAATCAGACCCAGAGACTCCTTGTTGTTGATCTTCTCCTCTCTTGCCCATTGCGTACCTTTGGATATAGGGCCTGACGCAAAGGTAGGTGAAGTCAAAGCATGTCTTTCCATTAGCTCCAGTGAGCTTTGGACCAAGTCCTTGCACTGGTGTGAGCAGAGAATGAGGCCTTAACATGTAAATTGCTGGGACAAGAGGCAGGGTTTTAGAACCCACTTCTGTTGGGTTTGGGGTGGTTTATCCGCCCCTCACCAAGCTGAAAACATAATTATGAGCGTTAAGAGGGTAGTAAAAGCAGGCAGGGAGGTTGGCTAAATAATCCAGTGTCTGTCCCATAGGACTGTCCTCTGCCTAGGATGACAGCCCCATGTTCTGCCCAAGAAGGTCAGTCTTCATAAACCAAATCCCTTCCTGATGCTAAGGGGGCAGCTTTTTTTCCCCTCTCCAGCATGTTATTGCAATTGGCAGCGCCCTGCGAGACTAGCTTGCCAATCATCTTAATTGAATCTTTCAGCGATTTCCCTCCAGCTGCCGTTTTTGGTTTGCTGCGTATCTCGCACAAATCTCTTTCATCAGAGCAGAATTAGGAAACGTGTTTCTTGCTGCCTTATCTCTGTTGATAAATAATTGCATGTTGCATCTATGGGAGGCTTTGAACTGGTACATTTTGAAAGGGCTGTTCAATACATCTGTGAATTATTCTGACTTGAACGGAATTTAATTATTGGGCATAGTTTGACATGATTGCAAAGCACAGGGAAAGGTGCTTTGGGTCCTTGGAAGATATTTAAAAGGGGCTTGGAGCAACAAATGGGACTAGTGTCAACCGGATTAATCACATTGCAGACTGGAAGTGGAAGAGGAGTAATTTCCATTTACTAGGGCCGGTCTTCACTCCGGGGGGGAGGGGGGGATCGACTGCAGATACGCAACTTCAGCTACGTGAATCACGTAGCTGAAGCTTGCGTATCTGCAGCTGACTTACCTGCCGTCCTCACGGAGGTGGAAGTCGGCAGCGCGCTCCCCCGTCGACTCCAGCTTGCGCCTCCTGGCAAGCTGGAGTTCCGGAGTCGACGGAGGCGCCACGGGCGATCGATTTCTCGCGTCTTCACAAGACGCGAGAAATCGATCGCCAAAAGATCTATCGCTACCCGCCGATTTGGTGGGTAGTGAAGACCAGCCCCTAGAGTAGGTGATATTACATTCAGGGTGCCCAAAGTGGGAGTCACAAGCCAAACAGTGCTGGAAAAAAATACCAGATTTTTACAGGCAACATAGAGTATTCTTGATCTAACTTCCAACTGTTTTTGGTCTGAGGACACCAATAAGGGGTCAAATTCTGTTCTCCAGTGGGCACCATCAATCCAGAGCGATCCCATGAAAGTTACTAGAGTTACTCTGGATTTACACCAGTGTACTCTGGAATTTCACTACGGACAGCTCAGTTGGTTCTGGAGAATCAAAAGGTTTAGTTCATTTTATCTAAACCAGTGATGGACAAAAGTCCCAGGGCCTGATTCCCCCTATAAAGGGGTATTAAAACGGGGGGGAAATTCTATTTCACCTCACTTTGAGCCTTTATACTGCCAGCGTTGCCTAACAGGCCTTGGTGTAAATGAGAGACTTTGCCCTACCTGTATGATTAGAAAAAGCAGCTAGACATCTTGTGAGGACCAAGCTTGTTGATGAGATTTTGAGTGGTTCCCGGTCCCAGCCACCTTAGAACTCCTTCAGGAATAAACTTCCCAAGGGTATGTCTGCATTTGACATTGGCTGTGCGCTGTTAGAATGAACCCATTGGGAGTAGGTCACACCTATTGGTCTGCATCACGTTGTTTTGAAAGCGAGTCAGCAATGCGAGTCCATCTTGATCATTCGGGGTGCTGGGTGGGTGGTTTTAGACCCACTGCGGCAGAAATCTGGCATGTCGGTTGACCGCAATTGGAAATGATGTGCAATGCACGAGAAAAAAAACCCCTCTATTAACGTAAAGTTCCAGTTCTCCCTCTCCCCGCACGCTCCCGAGTTCCTGAAGCTCTTTCTGAGGCACTGCACTTCATAGCCCCTCAAAAGCTCGACGGCAGACATGCCTCATTGAGATGCCTCAGCCATTTAATCATTTTACTACATTCGATTTGGGGTTTGCCCGCCAAACTCCAATTCAGTGAAGAGGTATAGCCAATATGTTTTGAGTCCTCGGGCTCATTTTTCATCACCAAGTGTAAATGGAAAGAGCACCTGTTACCACAGCTGTTACGGCGCGAGTCCAAAAGACTCATTGAAAGAAGGGAGAGAGGGAATCAAATAAAATCTTGAGCACTCCAGGGGAGCCCGCCTTCTTGGGTAACTGGCAGCAGTTTGATGTACGGTAAAAGCTGTGTTCTCTGGCACTGAATCAATCTAAAAGCTCTGGAAACTGGCATTTCTGATAACTCCCAATACAAATCTTCAATAGGGTAGCCAGGTGGCCAGTTTTTGACCAGAACACTTGGTCGAAAAGGGACCCTGGCAGTTCTGGTCAGCGCTGCTGACTGAGCCGTTAAAAGTTTGGTTGGCACAGGGCCGGCCGGCTCCCTGCGGTTCTCCAGAAGTGGCGACATGTCTGCTTCTCCTAGGCAGAGGAACGGCCACAGGGGCTCAATACACTGCTCCTGCCCAGCCCCGTGCACTGGCTCTGCAGCTCCCATTGGCCGGGAACCACAGCGAATGGGAGCTTCAGGGGTAAAGCCTGTGGGCAGAGGCAGCATGCAGAGCCACCTGGCCGTTCCTCTGCCTAGGAGCTGAGGGACATGTTGCCGCTTACAGGGAACCGCCCGAGGTCAGAGCCAACCGTATCCGGCACCCCCTGTGCCCCAATCCATGCCCCCAATATGTGGGATAACAAAGCTTTTACTATGCTACCACGCTGCCTGCCAACTTGATCTCCTTGGATTCCCTGTGAAACAGCACAAGCAATTCGTGCCGGAGACAATCCTCTGCTTGGCATGCACATGCCTGCCAAGAACTCCGATGAAAGAAATTTTGTTCTATGGAAATGTTTCGACCACATTCAACACAAGGCAGAAAACAGCAGATTCAGAGCCTGAGCCTGCTGTCATGTCAGCTTTACATCCTTGAATTGGATAGAGTTACTCTTGACTTCCAGGGACTGAAGTGAGAAGAGAATCAGGTGTGTGTAGTTTTCTGTCTCTTTAAACTATCTCCCCTTCAGCACGTGTGTAGGAAATTAAGGGAGAGTGATGTAATAGCTCATGATGATGGAAACTTTCTATTCCATCAGGTTTGGGGTGATCATGGGTACCAGTGTTGTGAGAATACTGGTGGTTGTGCCGTTGTATATAAAATCATAAAACAAAAACCCATGTTTATTTCAGCTTCATTAGAAAAACAGAGGAAAGGACCTACATATCAATGGGTAGGTCTACACTGCAATGTAAGCTTAGGGTTAGTGGAACTCATGTTAGAGAGCCCAGGGCTTGAGCATCTACACTGATTATCAAACCTAGTTTAGGAATTTTCTAACCCATGCCCGGGGCTCCAGCATCCACACTGCACCCAACCAGCAATATCCCAGATTTCCTTGGCCCTCCCAAAATGTGGCCACTCTGGTCGTTTGTTCTTGGTGCAGCATGGACTGTCCACCAAACTTGACTTTCCAGAGGACAAGTAAAGTTGGCCTATAGGATTGTGGGATACTTTTGATGGGCTCCCAAAGCACAAGCCCAGTGGGGCCGTGTCTACACTGAAAAGCAATAGGGTTTGAACCCTGGATCCTGGCTTGACTCAGGCTCAGAATCTTCATCCCTTTGGGGTCCTGAGGCCCTGGGTCCAAGCCCTAGGTTAGCATGCAATGTGTGTAGACAGAAGGAGGGTTAGGCTTGAGCTTGAGTTCAAACCCTGGGCTTACATTGCAGTGTAGACATACCCTATCTTCCTTGCACATGCAATTCTCACAATAGCACAGTTCTCACAATTACGCAATACCAGCTAAAGTGGAAGAAGTCAGACTCTGTCTGTCTCTCTCTCTTTCTCTCTCTCTCTCTCTCTCTCTCTCTCTCTCTCTCTCAATGGCTGTAACCAGCACTTTGCCCAGAGTCCTTTTATAATCTACCTGCAGAAATTCCTATATGCACATTAGGCCTGATTCTGATCTCATTCACACCTGTGTCAATTAGGATGACCAGATGCCCTGATTTTATAGGGACAGTCCTGATGTTTGGGTCTTTTTCTTATATAGGTTCCTATTACCCTCCACCCCTGTCCTGATTTTTCACACTTGCTGTCTGGTCACCCTAGTGTCAATCAAGAGTAAATTTATGGCCATCAAAGATCTGAGTTATCACATTTCAAACCTGGTGTAAATCTGGAATAATATCATCAAAATCAATGGAGCCCGTCCAAGTATGTGCTGGTGTGTAACAGAATTTGGCCCTGTGTCTCGTTTACTGCCAGTAAATTCAGAATCAGGTGTTTTGGTTGCGCAAAGAAGGCAAGATCAGACCCAGCCCAGGGCGTGAAATGTTGCAATGAATGTTCGGCTGCATTTTAATTAAATAAATGGCTTGGATGATGTAGCGGCTGTTACTTTGCTCCGAACACTGGCTGCTTAGTGTTAATTAAATCCTCAGCTCCTTTCCTAAGGAATAAGAGATCGAAAACACAAGGATGTAATTGAGTCACAATTTAATTTCAGTAACTTTCTTTCCTTCACACTGTTTGCCATAGCGCCAACGGTAATGCAATTGTAATATTAAGCTTTGGAGTAGTTATTGCAAAGAACCGAGTTAAAAAAGCAGAACCTCTTTAAAGTTAGGAGCCTTTCACTGGAAGTGTAATGGAACCAACAGACCAAGGTAAATTTCATGTCCCTTTCTGTAGCTTTGCTGCCGCTCCTTCCGTAAGTTCTGCTTTGCACTGGCTCGGAACCAGTGCTTCAGCTGTTTCATTGTGTCGTTTTATCAGTTTGAATCATGCTCGTCTCCTTTGAAACCTTAGGCCAGTCTCTTGGCCGCATGTGTAGCACTTATTACTGTGATGCGAAGCCAGCTAGGGAAGAATTACTGCAAGAACACTGACAGGCTTTGCAAAGTGATAAGTTACAGGCGTCGAGTTTGACATTAACTTTGATCCTAATTGTAACTTGTTCTTTTTTCCTCTTCTTTCTCTCCCCGTAGGTTATAACCCTGGAAGGCTGGGTTGACATCATGTATTATGTTATGGATGCACATTCTTTTTACAATTTTATATATTTTATATTGCTTATAATAGTAAGTATGAGTCACTGGACACGCGCCCTCCCCCACCCCTCGTTGTTAAAGTTGTGTAACGGCCCTTTCTTGGAGAAGAGCCAGGCGTTGGGATTATGACCCTGTCTGCATACCATTCGGGCCGCGAGGATGCTCTGCAAACCCTGGGTGTCATCATAAAGGTGGTTTTACTGCTGCGGGGAGGGAGGTTATGCCACCAAAAGCTTTGTCCTTGTTAGCATCGTATATGATGTATTGCTGCAGCTTGTCAAACCCGATAGGCTGCACCCCTCCCTCTCTGTCGCTCTCCAAGGCTCGATCTTAGAACCTTGACTTCTCCTAGCCGTTGTGCCTTGTGGCCAGGACTGCTCACGAGAATAAGCAGCACACGGCTCTTGCTTCCCACTCCCTAGTCTGATTTACATTCCAGAAAGGAACTACTTGTCTAGAAGCCCAGATGCCGGATTATCCTTTATTAGCAGAAACGTCTCCTGCAAGATGTCCTGAGACATCTATGCAGAAGAAGGCGGTGTCGTTTCCAGCACTTATCGAAGTACATGCACTTGCTCTGGGGCTGCTGTTCTCTGGTGATTAGTGCATAGGGCTGGAAATCGGGAGACCTGGGTTTCTGTTCGGATCTCCCTCGAACATTTCTGCGTCTTCATAGCCCTTGAGAAAAACCAGAAGGTGACTAATTCGGGCTGAGGGTGGCACCCTTAGTTCTTCCCAGAGAGCACCCAGGCTGAACGTAAAGATTGGAGATTATCACTGCATATCAGTAACCCAGTGATTTCTCCAAAGGAGGCGTGGAACAATGGCCCAGATTAAATCCATAGATTTCCTGCTGAGCCCATCACACGGGCAACGGCGCCTTGAGTCTGCCTCTTGACGCCAGTCACTTTTAAGTCTTGGTGCATTAGTTCTCGTAACAGGACGTTTCCCTGAGGTTGATCTTTTGCAGCGTGCTAACCAGGGAAATGAGAGGGAAAGGCAGGGAGAGAAGAGGCGAAGCCAGAACGACACCATACCCACCAGCATGGCCTTCAGCAAAGCAAAGAGAGGGGGTCGGTTGTGTCCCATCCTTGTGGAGAACTTCACAATCCCTTATGAGCACCACTACCCTTGGCTAGCCCGGTCCCCCTCTTCTTAGAGGGACACTATGTTCCCATGAAGCAATGTGACCTGAATAGAAGGCAAGTTGTGCTTTGTTCTTGCCCATGAAATGTAAGGCCCATCCCGGTCCCAGTCACCAGACTGCAGAAGGGTCTTAGTCTGCATCCTAGCTACTGTCCTAACTCAGACAGTAAGATGCTTCATTCAGACACACGTACATGGAAAGACATCAAGTGGTGCTTTTATTTACTGATTTCATTTTGGTTAATGGACTCATTTCAGCACCCCCGTGGCAGTGTCTCTGGGCACCTGTTGAAACCACGCCCCATGTAGACGAATATTCATAAACAGCTCCAAGTGGGGCTAGGCCGGGTGTGTGTCTGGGGAAGGGCCAATAAAGATCCTGACTCTACAGGGTATGTCGCATCCCTTTCCTCAGGCCTTGCTTTGTTTCCGGAAACAAAGCTCTGAACCTCATCAACTCAAACTCTGGGTCATGCCCACACAAGGACTTTCCAGCGTCAGCCAGCTGGGAGGAGAGGGGGTGATGTCTACATCGCAGCTGGGGATGTAATTTCCAGCACAGGTAGTTGTATGTGCACTTGCTTTGACTGACCCAGCACGCTAAAAATAGCAGTGTGGCCGCTGTGGCACAAACGGCAGGAGGGGATAGACACCTGAGTACATACCGAGAGGTTTGGGTGGGATCGTACTGGGGCCTCTAGCCCTTCCCACTGCCCACTCCACTGCAGCTACACTGTATTTTTAGTGCGCTACCTCAGTCAGAGCTAGCGCAGGTTTGTCTATCCAAGCTGGAAATTATAGCTCCAGTGTAGACATACCCTTTGTCTCCTTAGCACCTCGCTTCCCCTTTCCTTTTATGACCCTGCTCAGATCAGCTATGTGGTCGGCAGGCATTTAGGGCTTGTCTTCACTACCGCGGGTAACAATCGATCTTTTGGCAATCGATTGATCGCGTCTCTTCAAGACATGATAAATCGATCACCAGCGGCGCCCCCATCGACTCCGGAACTGCAGCTCGCCCAGAGGCACAAGCTGGAGTCGACGGAGGAGCGCACCGCCGACCGCCACTGCCATGAGGACGGCAGGTAAGTCGGCTGAAGATATGCCAACTTCAGCTGAAGTTGCATATCTTCAGTCGATCCCCCCAGTGAAGACCAACCTTAATTAACAGCTGCTACGCTGGAGCACCTTTACTCTGTCATGAAGGGCTAAACCTGAAAGGACTCTCCAAATGGGGGTTTGAATCCTGGCTGGTATCTCAGAAATCAGGGTACCTCATGCCTATGGATAAGTGAATTAAAAGGAAGAGAGGAAATATTAGCATTTCCAGTACAAGAGAGAGCGTGAAACACAGACTACAGAACTTCCTCTCTGCACGTTGGCCAGCTGCTTGCTCGTTAAATGATGTCATTATCCACAGTACTTTGGTTAATTTTTGTTTTGTAAGTCCCACTACAACCTGTGTCAGTCTTGGGCTTGAGGGGCAGGTGTTTAAAAGTAAAGATCTCCCGTATTGCTGCTGAAATAGCTTAAATGAGCGTAAGTGCAAATCTAAAACCTGTAGCGTAATGAATACAGCACCGGGTTCTCCAACAGCAGACCTGGGTATTCGGCATGATGGGCCAATCCTGATATTAAAATTGCGACTCCCCTGGGGCAATTCAGTGTATTTGGTGGGTACCGCTTGGTAAAATTCCTGATTCCTCTCTCCTTGGCTTCCCCAGGTGGGTTCTTTCTTCATGATTAACTTGTGCCTGGTTGTGATAGCAACGCAGTTTTCTGAAACAAAGCAGAGGGAGAACCAGCTGATGAAGGAGCAGCGCGCCCGCTACCTCTCCAACGACAGCACAATCGCCAGCTTCTCGGAGCCGGGCAGCTGCTACGACGAGCTTCTCAAATACATCTGCCACATCTTCAGGAAGGTAAAGCGGCGGACGTTACGTCTGTACAACAACTGGCAGAGCAAGCGGCGGAAAAAGGTCAACCCCAACAGTGCCCCCAATGGGCAAAGCCGCAGAAGCAAAAAACGCATCACCTCCATCCACCACCTCATCCACCACCACCACCACCATCACCACCACTACCACATCAGCAACGGGAGCCCGCGGGGGCTACGTTCCAACCCTGAGATCTGCGACCTGGAGCTGAAGGTCATGAAGTCTGGGAGCCAACTGATGCTTCCCTGTCCATCCCCCAACCTGCATAGCCCTCCTCCTCATGTGGATTCAGAGTCTGTCCATAGCATATACCATGCCGACTGCCACGTCGAAGGACCCCAGGTGAAATGCAAGTCTTCCAATGCCTCTACAAGTGTTAAACTGACCGCTGGGCTCACCACCAACCATGGCAATATGAATTATCCAACCATCTTGCCTTCTCCAGCTAGCAAAGCCAGTTCTGCCCCGATACCCAAAGGAAAGAAAAGCGGCAGCCCCCCCTTGGCCATGGTTAATAGCCCAGTGAGTTTGAATGCAGCTCCGTTTGAGAAGCTCCGTCAACTGATGGGAGAGCATGGTAAGGACAAAAGGCTTGATTCCTGCTTGGAATCCGTGGGAAAGGGGTGAATGGTCAGATGTGATTTGTAGGAAAGGGTCTTCAAGGGCTAACCAGAGCCCAATTTCATGTCTTCATGGGAGCTCTGACCTTCCTTGTAACTGGGGATGGGTGAACCTCACCGGGGTCAGGGGTCAGGTTCAGGGTAGTCAAGCGCCCAAGAGTTTCCATGCTTGTCTGAAGCACATCAGAACGAGCCCAACTTCTTGGTTCTGCAAAATGGAGCCTGAAGAGAGAGAACAGGCTTTGTGTCGGGGCCCTGTTGGAGCCCAGAGGGAAATATAAATCCTGGGAATAAAAGTGAAACCAGCTTAGCTGTGAGCGAAGAAGGGTCAAAAGGATTCTTAGTTGATCAGAATCAGTTTAACCATTTCTCATGATGAACCACAGTCCCCACTTAAGCAAGTGGAGAATCCTGGGCAGACTGCAGGGTTTGGGTCAAGGAGATTACATCAGGGTCTAGTGCAGCTGTAAACCTGAAGCCTTTCTCACCTGTCCGTCTTCCCTGATTTCCAGAAACTTGTCCCCGCAAAATTGGGTTCAGGACAGGATGTACTTTGGGCTTCTAGTTTCTATTTGTTCGTTTGTCTCGTGACATATAAAATGCCCCCCTGCCTGCACTGAGACCTGCAGCAAATAAATGCAAAAATCAGGGATTGTTAATCGGGACGGCTGTATTGGGACAAAGGGGGAATGAATGAAATCTCTGGAGCAGGGACATCAGAGCAAAGCCATTAAAGGGGTGGGGCGCTAACTGGAGAGCAGATGAGAGCTCCAGGAGATTTCCTGTACAGTGTAAGGGGAGAAGCCAGGAATAAGGCAAGTCCTGGGCTGTCCACTTTGCTGTGCCCTGCCTTCTGTTTGCTGGCTGGTTTGAAGCATGTGGTGGGAAATCGCAGGCAGTGAGCCCTAAGCACCTGATGAAGTGGGTTCTATCCCACAAAAGCTCACGCCCAAGTAAATTCGTTAGTCTCTAAGGTGCCACAAGGACTCCTCGTTGTTTCTGCTGATACAGACTACCATGGCTGCCCCTCTAAAACCTAGGCAAGATTGACCGCCTCTGTCACTGCTAGGAAACAAACAGCTACTCACTTTTCACCCAGTTTCCCTCCTCACTCCCACCCACAATGAAAATCCACTGCCTGGAATCCGGTCTCCAGTGTGGCAGTGACGAATGAGGATAGAATGGACCTGAGGAAACGCACTGTAAAGCGTCTGGTCCTCCAAATCAGCAGGCTGGCAGGTTCTGCTCCGAGCCAGCCTGGGTGGTTTTGTTTATTTCTGATCTTTGATCTTTTGTCCCTGATGTTACAAGGCAAATGTGAAACCCTCAGTTTCAGTCCCTGTCGGCTTCTGATAAACTGATTTATCAAAGCACACCACTGCCTTTGGAGTAGTTTCTCTTGCTGTTCTGTGCATATCCCCCTGGGCAGCTGGCTTCCAAGGAAATCTTGGATGTCAGCTGTCTACGCTGCATGAGTTTTGCCCTGCGTGCAGCCTGTATTGCACCTCTTCGGGCATGTTTCTTGAAGCTTTGGTTAAATATCAGGGAGGGAGAAGAATTATTTAAGTTCAGTACTAATGTGGCCACAAGAACAAATGGATATAAGCTGGTCAAAAGGAAGTTTAGACTCGAAATTAGATGAAGGTTTCTAACCATTAGAGGAGTGAAATTCTGGAACAGCCTTCCAAGGGAAGGCAGTGGGGGAAAAAGACCTAGCTGGCTTCAAGATGAAGCTTGATAAGTTTATGGAGGAGATGGTATGATGGGAAAACATGATTTTGGCAATTGATCTTTGACTATGGTAATAGAGGGGCCTGGTGGTATATGATGGAAAGTTGGAGGGGATGGAATCTAAGGTACTACAGAGAATTCTTTCCTGGGTGTCTGGCTGGTGAGTCTTGCCCACATGCTCAGGGTTCAGCTGATCGCCATATTTGGGGTTGGGAAGGAATTTTCCTCCAGGGCAAATTGGCAGAGGCCCTGCAGGTTTTTCACCTTCCTCTGCAGCAGGGGGCATGGGTCACTTGCTGGAGGATTCTCTGTACTTTGAAGTCCTTAAACCAAGATTTGAGGACTTCAGTAGCTCAGATATAGGTGAGAGGTATATTGTAGGAATGGGTGGGTAAAATTCTGTGGCCTGAATTGCAGGAGGTCAGACTAGATGATCATAATGGTCCCTTCTGACCTTAAAGTCTAGCAGTCTAGGACACTTTCACCCTTTTAGAATGCTCTGGGTCAAGAGAGGTTCATTGTAACATTCTTCTGTTGCTTATGCAAGGATTTTATGTTCGTCATTGGCATGACCTTAACTCTATAAGTTAACAAAGGCTATAGTCCGGGAATATGTATTTACTTTTGAGATACTTCCACGCTCCTGGAAAGCAAAGAAACTGTTCCACAAAGAGCCCTATTTGCTGTGCTTTTATGTGAGATGAAGCAATGCCAGATTCACCTTTTACTTACATCCGTGTGAATTCAGGGGAACACTGGTGACGTCAATGGATTTTAATTTGGCTCAGCATTCGTCGGAGACCTTGCTCTTAATAGTGCCATTAATAATAGTACCCTGAGTTTATTGAGGCCCTTTCAACCCTAAGGATGCCAAAGCACTTTATAAACTCGACCGGAATCGTATCATCTCTCACTGAAATGCAATCCCCTACAGGATGGACTACAGCAATTGCTTGTCAGAGAACTGCAATGCTGCAGAACAGTTGACAATAGGAAATCAGGAAGATGGTTCTCTGGCATCTCTTGGTCACTTGGAAGGAGGGTGTTTCTAAGGGGGAAGGAAAGTCGTGTGGAAATCCCTGTGACTTGAAGCCACCCAGTTGAGTACATATCCACTCTTGACATCTCAGGTTCTAAATCTGGTTTCCAGCTTGACCAGTCTACTGTCCAATCCCTACCTCATTGATAGGGCGGCCATTCATGCAGCCCCAGAACACCGGACATTTTAGTCCTTCTAGGAATGGTGTCGGCCTCCCTCCCTTCCCCCCAGTGTGACCTCACCCCCACCAGAGTGAGGTCACACCACATGAGAGCACCATTTTGAAGAGCATGCTGCCCCATCCCTCACATGCATGGCATCCTCTAGACATGATACTGGACGAACCATTTTAAAAACGGGATTGTCTAGCTTAAAACTGGCTGAATGGTTTGCCTTACCCAGCGGCCAGTCAGCTTGAAGTTACGGTTGCCAGGTGTCTGGTTTTTGACCGGAATACGCAGTCGAAAAGGGATCCCAGTGGCTCCGGTCAGCACCACTGACCAGGCCATTAAAAGTCTGGTCGGCAGCACAGTGGGACTAAGGCAGGCTCCCTGCCTGGCTCCGCGCAGCTCCGCAGAAGCAGTGACATGTCCCTTGGCTCTGAGGTGGAGGTGGGGCCCCTATTGGCTGGGAACCTCAGCCCATGAGAGCTGCGGAGGCGGTGCCTGCAGGCGGAGGCAGCGCTCACCACACAGAGCCGCCTGGCTATGCCTCAGAGCCAAGGTTCATGTCGCCACTTCCAGGGAGCCACCTGAGGTAAGCGCTGCCCAAAGCCTGCACCCCTCACCCCCTCCCAAACTCTAACCCCCTGCTCCCCGAGTCCCCTCCCGCACCCAAACTTCCTCACGCAGCCTGCAGCCCGAACCCCCTCTCATGCCTCAAGCCCCTGCCCCAGCTTGGAACCCCCTCCTGCACTCCGAACCCCTTAGCCCCAGCCTGGAGAAAAGGAGCAAGTGAGTGAGGGGTGGGGGCGGGTGAGTGACAGTGGGAGTGAGGGATGGAGTGAGTGGGGGTGGGGCCTTGGGGCAGGGGCGGAGTCTTGGGGAAAGGGGGCAGGACAAGGGTATTCAGTTCTGTGCAACTAGAAAGTTGGCAGTCCTATTTGAAGGTGAAGGCAGACAGCAGTTGTGTGAGGTTGGGGAGGCCTTGAAATGGGAAGAAAGGGAGGTGACCCCTCTCCTACACCATCACCCCAAGAAACATTTGCAGGAACACTAAAATGGCTGGAGAGGCACGTTAGGAAGGCAGGGAAAGGAGTATTTAAATTGATCCAATTAAGCAAGAGCTTCATAGCTCCCTAGTTCCCTCTACTAGCAACTGCTGGGGACTAATAATTCCACCACTGCGGGGTCTTGCTTTGAAAAACAGAGCGCTAAGGCGAGGTGTGCCGCACCTGCTGAGAAGTGGCTCCCGCAGCGACGGACCCATACTAGATTCCAGCCTCTTGCTGGAGGGATTAGCCACTGAAGCTGGCTGGTGAGCTCCATCTGGCCTTCCTGGCTTCCCTCTCAATCGGAATAGCCAAACGGGCTGCTGGGAAGAAGGAGCAGAGTGGAATCCAGCCCTGGCAAGTGATGTGCAAACCAGAACCACTTGAAGGATAATCGCATGCATTAGCGAGGAATTACGGGCCGGGGAGCTCACAGTGCTGTCTGAGAAGGGGCCTGGTGTCGTCTAGAAGGGATGTGAGTGGGGGAGAGTGTTCGCTCTCTTTGTGCTGTGGAATTGAGCACAATGAAGTACAGCCTGTTCCTAAGAGCGCTTGTGCCCTGCAATGCTGTGAGGTTAGTCGAGCAGGCAGCCAAGGAGACTCCGGTGCTCTGAAGACATCTGCGGTGCCAGCATTTTGTGTATCATTTTTAACACTTTGATAGCATCAAGGAGGTAGGAGCCATGTGCTCTAGCGTTCGTGCTTCTGAAGCAGCTGTGTCGTCATTTCTCCTCCGATCTACATTTCTAAATCGCTGTGTAGCAAAGAGAGGAGCTGACAGGGCCTCGCGTGTGGAGTCAGGGGGAGAGGGAGAAATGCCTCCAGCCTCTTTGGATCTTTGGCACGATTACCAGAAATCTCCAGAGAGCCCATTCTCCTGAGATGCTCAGCCCAGTTTTGCAGGCCTGTGATTTCCGGGTACGGTTCAGTGGAGCAACCAGTCTTTCAATTTCTCATTGTAATCCAACGTTCAGACCTTGTGAGTGAAGCACTGGCTTTTTCTCTAGCCCCCTGGAGTATTGGACAGCCGGTCTCTAAGCCATGGCGGTAATACTGTTGTGACGCCCTTGTGTTTTAGGCCCACAGCCATTATCATCTGATGGCTCTTGTGTGGCCTCCGTGAAGTGAGTTTGTGGGTCGCAGTCTTTTTCCCAGTGAAGAGGGCCAAGCTCTTCAAACATGACTAGCGACTTTGGGGCCCAACTTGAGGGACCTCACAAGGGCCTCTAAACAAGGACCCTTGAAGATCAGGCTCCTTTATGGTGTCTCCAGGCAGGCCCCCAAAATCACTAGACGCTGCTGAAAGTCTCAGTCCGCATCCCCGAAACCAACAGTTAGCCCCTTTCTTGGCAAACTCAGCGCACGGGCCACTGTCTGAGCGTGCTCAGCAGCTCAACTTCCCTCTTCCCTCCACACTGTTCCCTCCCCACCTGTCGTGGAGGAGGGGAGCATTACCGCACTGTTGCCTGCACTATATTTATTTGACTCTGACATAGGAGTCTGGTTCAGGTTCCATTCGGGTGAAGATTCTGGTCAATTCTCAATTCATCTCCGTTGGCTCGTTGCTTTGGTCTGTAAAGACTTCCTGGCTGGGCACCTTCTCTCCACCGCCACTGTGCCCAGCTTCTGGAGGGGCTGCCAGCTTTTCTCCCCACTCTCTCCAGCAAACCGCTGTTACAGATTGGATTAAAAAATCCAGCCCTTGCGTGCCTGTTCGAAATAGCCACAACTCCCGCTGTGCCGTGACTGCAAGAAATTCAAATGAAGGTTTGAAAAAGCTTGAAAGGAAAGGAGGGGTGAGGAGACATCAAAGCAGCCACTGCTGAGATGTTTAATCTGTAGCCGTCCTTGTTTCCCCCGCTCCCCCCCCACACACACACACACTCCAATCCCCTCCCACTCCCTTAGATGGCTTTTTATCAGAACTAAAGGGACCTCTAAATCTGGCATAACTTTCAGGCAGCCCTAGGATCGCCATTAATGATGATAGACCATTGGGTTTAATAAGAGTGAATGGAAAGTGTGTGGCATGCCACTTGATTGCAGCAGAATGCAATGAGACCACCATGTGGTGTGGGAGAACAGCCCTCTCTAGGGCTAGATAGCTGAAGCAAGAAAGCTAAGGGGTACTTGTGGAACTTGAAGGAGGGGAGACCGGGATAAAAGGGGAGACCGTGGAAAAAACTGGACCAAATTAGAGGCAGTTATAGATTTGAAGGCCAGAAGGGACCATTATGAGCACCCAGTCTGACCTCCTGAATGGCACGGGCCGAAGAACCTCCCCCAGCGAGGCTTAGCATCACGCCCGTGATGTCTGGTGCAGCTAGAGCAGATCCATCCTATTTGTTATAAGATGACTTGTCCATGGAAAACAGGGATGTTCAGGAGATTTGGGGAGTAAGATGGGAGTTAATTCCACTGCTGATTCTGTGCCTGTCCCTTGGTTGTAGGTCTGTGTAGGACTTCCAGCCGGCTGTCGGGTTTGAATGTGACATGCCCTCTGCCCAGTCCCCAGCCCAGCATCCTGACCTGCGAACTCCAGAACTGCCCCTACTGTGCTAACATCCTGGAGGATCCCGAGTTCGAGTTCAGCGAGTCCGACAGCTACGACTCTGACAACAACGGGGTCTACGAATTCACGCAGGACCTGAGGCATGGAGACCAAAGAGATCAGATCCAGCAGCAGAGGAATAAGAAGAGGAAGAAGAAGAAACCCAAGGAGAGGAATAAGGTAGCTAGACTTTGGGTGGCTTTCGGCAACAAGCTGAAGAGGATTGTGGAGAGCAAGTATTTCAACCGCGGGATTATGATCGCCATTCTGATCAACACGCTGAGCATGGGAATTGAGTATCACGAGCAGGTGAGTAAACTCGCCCCAGTGACTGTCGCTTTCCTTGTCTTTGTCGGGCTGCGTGTGCTGCTTTGTAGAGCAAGGAGACGAACTCACACCACTGGGATTTGGGGTTTTAGAGTCCGAGCGCGAACGGTTCATGTGATCTGGATCAAGCGCCGCTTATAAAAAGTGGCCAAGAGACTGGTTTCTGAATAATGAATACATGCAAGGGAATTCACCACTGATCATAGCTGGGGACAGAAAATAAGGGCATGGATCCTAGGGTATCATGGGCGGCGGATATCAAAGGCATGGGCAAGCTAAGTCTCTCCTAGCCCAGGCTGTGGTCCTACCAGTGTTCCGTCCCAAGGCCCTGCCTCTCTACCGTGAAGTCGGTGGGGTTTCAGCTCCAGCCCAGGTGGTCGGGGTGGTGCTGGGGCCACGGTCCAGCCTGGCACTCAGTGGTACGGGGGGATTGGGCTTCTCTGGTGGTGGGGCAGAAGGGGCAGTGCCAGTGAGTTAGCCTCCCCGAAGTGGGGATTAACCCACCGCCCAGGCTTCACACCATTATGCAGGCGCTTAACTTCCCGCATATGAGTCAACTTGCCGACGGCAACTACGTGTGTGATGGTTTTCAGGATCGGGGTCAGAATTCATGGAATAAATTATCCTGTTCCTCAAATGCATGAATTATTCCACTGCAAAGTGTCTCCTATCCCTGGCCAAGATGGTATGGTGTGAAAGGCCATCTGCATGTAAACATGACTCGGGGATTTTCTAGTGGATGGTAGAATCTGGGAGAAATTCATTTTGTAACATGGATCACCAGTACACAAGTTTACTTCTGTGCACTGGAATAAAAAACAGAACTCCGAAGCCCACTCTTATGCCAGGCCAAAACCAAGGAAGCCAGCTTCTTCTTTGCCCGGTGGGAGAGGACTCTCTGTTCAACCCCAGGAGTTGAATTTGATCTCCTAGGGCACAAGGTGATGTCTTTTTTAAACGTTTGGAGGCAGGAAGAAAATTCATTCTGTTCAGCCTAATCCTGGGAACAGCATGATGTCAAGAAACAGCATTTGTCACTGAGAGTGGTGTGTCCTCATTGTAGCTTGGCCGGAGCTAAAGGACATTGAGCTGAGAGAGATGAGTCATCTAAAGATCCTTCACTCGGGTCATTGTATGGGGAAGCTGCTCTTTTCTGAGTCTTCTCAGAAAAACTGGTTAAGCAGCTATTTTACAAATGACGTGCTCTGAATTTTCTCGGCAAGGTGCAGAAAATGCCACCCTGTGATTTGGAGAGGAATTTTAGTGCTAATTTTCTAAGTGGCAAATGATTCACAATGTTCCAGCAAAAGCTCTACCATGCGGCACGCTGCAGAACCATGAACATATTCTGCAGCCTGAGGTTATTAATAGGGGAATTATCCCTGTCCCCACTAAAATCTTCTCACTCAGAAATGACGAGGAGAGGAAGTACAGGGTAGGGGTGGAGCTTTGGGGTGCGGGCATTTAAGAGTGTGCACACAATGGGAGGGGTACAGTTCTTTGTGTTCTTTTCTCCATCACTTCCCCTTGTTTGTGGTCCCACATAGAGCCAGAGCCCATCACACCCTACAAGTTCCACCTTGTTCTTTTTTTCACCTACGTCTGTTTGCAAAACCCATGTCATTTATTGTGTGTTACTGTGTATGATTTCCCCCATCTCTGTTTACAACACCCATGTCATGATTTATGTGTCTTTTCTCTCGAGATCAACTCTTAACTAGAACATCCTGACGAGCAACCCTACAATAATAAACCAATTCATGTCTGCAACAGGGGAAAGCCAAAAATTAAAAAAAAAAAAAAAAAAAGCAAAGAAATGAACGTCGGGGCAGATTTTGGTCGGATGAATTGTTCAACAACAAGTTTTAAAATTAGGAAATACGCCTAGACAGTCTCTTTTGAATAGAGCCGTTTATTCATTGGGAGGGTTTTGTTACAGCAGGGATACTTTGTCAGGCAGATAAAACATTATCAGTCCTTGGATATGCTAGTGACGGGTGCTAGGGGATAACCTAAGCTAGATGGGCTATGGTGAGCAAGCACAGAGTTTCCACAGAGTTTGTACCCTATCAGTTATAAAAGGTAGATTGTGCTAATTCTGTCCTTGTTCCTAAGAGAGTAAAATTTTGTGGGTTTATATTGGATTCCAGATTTGCTTAAACTGTCTTAAAGCCAATGGTAATAAAAGATTTTTAAGTTTTTGGCCGAAGATCTTCAGACTCCAGCCAATTTTGCTCCTAGCCACTGGCCAACTTGGGTGCAATAAAAAGGAAGAATTTTGAAGGAAAACCCTGTAAATGTTCTTGCCCAGGCCTGCCTGTGAAAAGCCTAATGTCTGTGGTGCACTGCAAGGATGACAGGCGGCTGAGCTGTCAGATCAGGCTTCTAAGCACCTCACCCAGGCAGTCTGATACCAACAGGATGGGCCCTGGGGCCTTGCCTGGGGCTGGTACATGATGCTAAAGCAGTAGGAAGCAAAGTCAGACTCCTGAACTATCTGGCATGAAAGCCTGGGCTTTTGTTAGCAAAGCCTGGGTGATTTTGGAACCCAAGCCCTGGGAATATGGACTGTAGGATTCGGGACCAGAGCAGTGTGGTGGCGCAGAGACAAAGAGCAGTTGCCTTAGTGGAACGGACCCTGGCTCTGGGGTGGTAGGAGAGCTGGGAATGGATCGTTCTGGCTACCCCTCCCCCCGCTGCCATGAAAAAATCAGTTCAATCCCAGCTTGCTTGGTCGCTGAGGGAAAGGTGCTGGCCCGATGGCCCCGAGTGGCAGAACAGCGCTGGCATTGGTGGTGGTAGCAGCAGCGTGAGTTTTCCCCCGGTTACTAATGGGCGTCTGCCAAGACGGCTATCCCGTCCCCACTAGGGCACAGAAGAGGAGGTTGCATGAAACTGTTCTACAGCATCTGCTGCCAAGCATCCCCTCTGCCGGGGAGTTTTGGAGCACAGTGGCACTTACAGGGGGCTGGGGCTCCATGCCCAGGGGATCCGAGGGGAAGTGGGGATGCAGTTATGGAACGGCAGGAGCGGTCTGCATGGATAGCTCCTCCCTATGCTCTGCTCTGCTGACTTTCCTCCAGGTTACCCGGTTGCTGCTGGGCCCCAATGCTGCACAGAAGCATTAGCCACAGAAGGGGCTTGGGAGAGCAACTGGGGCTTTGAACAGTGGTCGCTCCCTGTTAGATCCCTGTGTGGGAACCCAAAGGGAAATCCGCCATCCTGAAGTGGCTTTCGTGTTCAGGATGGACTCCTGGAAAGAAACCCCCCACCAGGAACTGCTCTGAAACTAGCTTTATTGAACAGCCGTTGCCTTTTCCCGGCTGGAGTTCAGGCAGTGACCACCTCTAAGTCCCATTCCTCATGGTACAAGCCATCCATTCCCTTCACTGGTCTTTGTTTTTAACATCATTAAAGAGCTTGTTAGCTTTCATTTCCTGGCATTTCGGTTCTGTGAAAACGCTCAGAGGCTTTGCAGATGGATCGACAGGCGGTCCATGTTTTTATCACACAGTCATTCAAAGCCAAAGAATCGAGTCCTTTCGTTAGTACGTACTGAAGAACATATGGCATGCAAGATAAAACAATAATAGTGTTTTGCACTTCTATAGTGCCTTTCATCCAAGGACTTCAAAGCACTCTTCAAAGCCTTGGCTGGGATGATTTAGTTGGTGTTGGTCCTGCTTTGAGCATAGGGTTGGATTAGATGACCTCCTGAGGTCTCTTCCCACCCTAATCTTCTATGATTCAAACAGCTAAAGTCTCACAGAAGTCCCTGGAAGTTAGCAACTATTATGGTGCCAATTTTACAGATGTGGAAATTGAGGCATGGAAAAGTTATCATCTGCAGGCTAGGAATAGAACCCAGGAGTTCTGACCCCCATTCTAATTACTATAAAAATACCTCTGGTGCCACGACCAACCTGGGTGGTGACTAGACCGGACAAGAATTTGACCAGTTCTCTTGCTTTGTCTCTCAACCCTAACTGTACATCATATCCATCAGGGATGAGCCTGGACAAAAACCCCACATCCAAATGGCCCCCAACTTTGGGAAGGTGTTCAGATTTGAAACCTACCCCAAACTTCATCGCATACACTCCTCGCCAGCGTTAATATGGCTGTTTTGCTACCTGTATTAGGACTAGCCTAGTGAATGTACTTCAGGCAGTTTCAATGTCGTCTAGCGCCAGAATTCCACCTTTCCGCTGGAATAGCCCTCACTTAATAGACCCATTCTTCTTGAAAGCAGTGTAAGATTTAATGGCAGGATGGCTTCTGTAAGAAAGACATTGTTGGCCTTGAAGACGGTTAGAACGAGAGCTATTTGAGAGCCAAATAATAGAAACCAGCACGCAGCAGATAATTGGCAGAGTGTTTCTCTGGAACTTTAGTCATTATTTTGAATCAGATACCATGGCATAGCACATTCATGGGACTGGCTGACCCAGTTCTGTCTCTGCTGTCTTATAACATGTGAATACTAATTAGGCGGTAACAGGATGCTGCTAGTTAGTGGCAACATGACTTGTATTTTACAGGTTAATTGGCTGCTTTGGATTTTATTCTGGGTTTTTTTTCACACTTTATTTATTTATTTTTCTGCCTCCACCCTGAATAGGGATACCGCCAAGTAGGGAACGCAAGCACAGAGAAGATGGCAATCCTTATTGAAAATGCTGGTAATAATAATAATCTAAGATGGATGCTTTGACTTGTATATTCTTCATGGCCGACAACTCTTTGGTATACCCCAGTGCATGGCTTTTTAAGCTGAGCTGCCAGTGCTGTTTCCAAAGCAACGAGGTACCCGTGTTGTTTGCACAATCCCCTCCCCACGTCCTTTTTTTGGGGGGGGGGATGAACGGATGCACAGAACAAGTATGGCAGGTTCCAAAGTCTGTCTTTTAAAGTGCGGCTCTGCTCTGGAAAGTGATTGGAACTAGGAACACCCTCGTACTCAATATAGACTCCCTGTGAGGACCCAGAGTCCAGTGTCTGCTGACTTGAGTGGCCAGTACAACTGATTACTCTGTTTTACTGTGGCTACTCCTGCAGGACCAGCGGACCAGTGGGAGAGTGAGCCGGACTCTATTCCAGCTCTTGGACCAGCACCACAATTGTGAATGAAATCCCCATTTCAGGGGCAAGCTCTGTCCTCAATTACACCTCTAAATCCCCAATGAAAACAGCCTGCTGCTGATGATCCATGGGAAGGAACAGGCTCATTCAGCCCCACTGAGTTGCTCACCATAGCTAGCTGGCTGTCCATAAAAGGAAGATACTTCCCCCCCCCTTCATTTATCAGAGATGGAGATTCCACCACCTCCCTAGGTAACCCATTCCAGTGCTTCACCACCCTCCTAGTGAAATAGTGTTTCCTAATATACAACCTAAACCTCCCCCACTGCAACTTGAGACCATTACTCCTTGTTCTGTCATCTGCCCCCACTGAGAACAGCCGAGCTCATCCTCTTTGGAACCCCCCCTTCAGGTAGTTGAAAGCAGCTATCAAATCCCACCTCACTCCTCTCTTCTGCAGACCAGATAAACCCAGTTCCCTCCGCCTCTCCTCGTAAGTCATGTGCCCCTAAATCATTTTCGTTGCCCTCTGCTGGGCTCTCTCCAGTTTGTCCACATCCCTTCTGTAGTGCAGGGCACCGAGAGTGCCCCAGCTTTTGAAGTGCACAAAGCACCTCCTTTCCTGCAAGCAGACATTTCTCAGCTGGAGCTTCATAAGTACGGAGGTAGCTTTGGGATTCACTCCCTGAGCCCTTCTGGGATCAGGACGCTGAGCGTGACAGGTGGCCGTCCTTGTGTGTAGAGCTCTTGTGAATGTGAGGCAGCATTTTTATCTCCTTGATACAGATTGGGAAAAAATGAGACTCAGCAAGAGGAAGTGACTTGCCCTGAGGTCATACAGTTGAGTCAGTGGCAGAGCTAGGACATTGAACTCAGGAGTCCTGGCTCCCAGGCCAGGGGACCCCACTGAATCCGATGAGAGAGTACAAAGTATGTCTATGCTGCAGTCTTCACACCTCTGATCGCGTGTGTAGATCTACTTGAGACCATTTTGGTCTAGCTAGCAGTTCGAGGAACAATAGCAGTGAAGCGGCAGAAGCGTGGATGGTGGCACTCAAATATCTACCCAAGATCCTGGATGGCCGAGGTTAGCCTATGTCACTGCCCATGCTGCTGTGATTTCACTGCTAATGCTACTCAGGTTAACTTGGGTCTAACTAGACCCAGGCTAGCTCGGGTATGTCTACAGCAGCTGCGGTCACACCTCCTGACGGCCGTGTAGACCCATACAGACAAGGCCATTCTTCCTGCTTTGTGGGTCTGGTTGTAATTGGCCTTGATGGCGCTCCTTCTCACCCACTCTCTCAGACCGTCCTTTCTATACTAACCAGCCTTCTGCGCTCACCCGCTTTCCACCTTCGGAGGTTTGCGTCGTTGTTAGAGTCTTTTTATTATTTCCTGTAAGAGTAATGGACCTTTCCATGCCTTGTGCCAGAAGGGAACAGCACCTCTGCTGAGCAATTAAGCACCCGAGGGTTGGCGTTCTTAGAGATCACCAAGGAGAGCATGTGTGTGAGGGGCCAGTACCACAGAGCTGGTTGTGGGTGGGCCCATGGAAGTTCACTTTGCAGATTGTCACTGGTTTCTACAAACATCTTCATTATTCTTAATGATTCCCTGCAGAATTCTGCAGCCTCCTCCTTGTTAGCCAGCTGTTCCCTTCAGCTATGCCTTCTTTGTAGCATGTGGTTGGTCGCATAAGTCACGTGGTATTGTTTCTGCATTCTGATTGGATGACTGAAACTTTTGAAGCAAGAGAATATTGAAGGGTGAATAATGCACTTCTGAGTACGAATTTTCAGGTGGGTCTAGACTTGGTGGCTATCTGATACGCTCCAGTTTAATCTGAAGCTGCTGGGTTTGATGCAGGAGGTACCAAGTGATGTTCTCTGGGCTGTGTTATGCAGGAGGTCAGACTAGATGAATAAATGAAAGAATGAATCCATCAAACATTCATGCTCTATAAACTGAGGTTAAGGCAGTGGGGGACCTATGGGAACCTAGCCTGTAGGTAAAATAGCCAAACACTCACAAACCAAGAATACGATAACCCCACGAATCACAGCAATGTGACCTTGCCAGCAGCATTTCATCATGTAATCGCTGTATTATTCAGCCAGCTTCAGACATCACTGGGACAGTAGGTTAGGAGGCTGAAAGGTCAAGAGTAGCTGGGTGGTAAGATGCTAGTTTCATAATAGAGGACATATGAGATGAGGGGTGGATCTACAAACGAAGGACATGGTGTTGCATCTAATCCGCTGCTTATTTTGAACGTTGTCTACGAAGGGATTTCACAGGTGGGTGGTGTTTGAAAAAAAAATAGAGAGAGTTCAGCTCTAGTCGGTTAAGGAGGCCCCAGGGAGGGCACGCTCCACCATCCGGAACAGACGTACCTGGCGCTCGTGTGTCTGAGAAATGAAGAAAAATGAATTGAGGCTAGGAAAGGTTACAGCCCATTGTTCAGGGCTTGTAGCATCTGGGAGCAGCACCGGGAGATCTCACCGCCTTCAGGAAGCCTGCGAAGCCTCCTGCCATGCAGTTGGAGCCCCGCATACACACAGTTCCTTCTGTATCTCCTGCCAGCCACGTGGCTTTAAAAAAAAAAAAGAAAAAAAAAAAGAAAACTTCACACTAAAGCAAATTACCCTCATTCCACATTCCTCCCTGTGTCTCTGAAATGCAATCTGGCTGTATGGAATTGTAATGTAATTACCTGAAGGCTTTGGGGGAGGAAATGCAAATGAGCAAGGCAATCAGAAAATGACTGGTGAAAATATTGCTTGCGACATCCCAGCACTAGTAGGAATGGAGTGACAGAATGTGCATGGCTTTAAAGTGCTGGGGAACTTGGACGGGTATTTGGGGATCTACTTGGCTCAGGGGCCTACTAACTGAAAAATGCAAAATTGTCTAAATTGTCCAGGGTGGTGGCTGGGTTTTTTCCCTAAAAAACAAACAAACCTGAAAGTTTTCAAAGAAAAGTGAAAAAAGCTTTGGTTTCATTTGAAACTTTTTGCTGAGGAAAAAATATATTTTTCTGCTCATCTCAGAGGAGAAGCCAAATGCAAAATATGCCCCAAAGATGGAAATGCTCTTGCATCTCCAGATGGTTCCTCCAGATAGTGGTGCTGGTGATGCCAGAGGATTTGAGTGTACAGATCTATCAGTCTCTAGCACAGTGGTCTTCAAAGTGGGGTGCGTGAGATCCGCTACGGGGGGTTGTGGTGGTCCGGTGCAGCTGCGGGATCAGCCCCGGGATGCTGCCGAAATCTAAAGTGTTCTATTTGTGTCCCGCTGAAATGCTGCCGAAAGCGGAAGCTTTCTATTTGGTGGCATTTCAGTGTACACATCCCCGGGCCGCGAGAGGACTGGGGAAGGCAGAAGGGGGCCGTGGACGCAAATGTTCGAGAGACGCTAGTCTAGCACCTTTCATCAGCAAGAAATTCACTCCAGAAAAATAAGCCAGCGTATCTACTCCCGCCTCCACCTTGACTTGTGACTCATGATTTTTGTTCAGGGTTTTCACCACATTTCTCCAGCTGTGACAATTTCAATGACTGAGGTTTCCCAGAATTATGAATGAGGTTTTAAATGTCTCATTGAAACCTCCTTCAGAATCCTTCATCACAATACTGAGATGCTTTTATAAATGATCTAGGTAATAATGCATCTGAAATAAGTGAGGCTCTGGCTTGACTTGGCACGTCTGCTTCAACTCTTTAAACCTCTTTTTGTTTTCTCCGTCTGACTGCTGAACTTTACTGTCCTAAAGGCGGCTTGACACCCTATTTGGGAACATTACAGTGTGCACTGGATTAATACCATTCACAGTAACCAACACTGAAGCAAGAACATCTGCCACCAATGCTGCCAGGGCCGGAGGCAGGGGAGAGGAAAGGTGACTTGGCCTTTTATCCAAATTGAGTGTATCTCTGAGTCACCTTCTCTCCTGCCTAATTGTTGTTCGGCCTAGGTACCCTGCAAAATGAGACTAGCCCTGATACAGAAAAGAGACAGGACTTGGGGGGTAATTAACAAAGTGAACTGAGTCTGCTGCACACAGACAGACCCTGGAGTTCTCTCTGGCTCAGGTTCCCCAAGTGATGCACAGCTTGTGCTGTCTAGTGTAATTGTCAGTTTCCTTAAATCCTGGCCTGGACTCAACAGTCATATAGGTGGACACCTTCCCCCCTCTCCTCCGCAGACAAATATCCTGAATCCAAACTTCCCAGACACCTTCCTCCTTCACTTCCTCCCCACCCAAGCAATCAGGGGCAAGTCCTGCCCATCTCAAAATCAAATGAAAGCCATAGAGAACTGCTCAATAGGGAAGAAAATCAAAGTTACGTTTTGCCCCTAAAGAGTTTGGAGCCAAAACGCCCATAGTCCCAGCCCCACTTATTCCTGACCTGGGTGTACAACAGTAGGGCAGTAACTCATAGGCAAGAAAAGTTGATGTCATTTGTTTTTAAAGCAATTTCCACCAGAGAGTCAGAAAGCAGAATACATTGTTTGGCAATTGAGTCTTATGTAGAATTGCCTGCAGTAAGTGGACCAATAATCCTTAATTATCCTTAACCAATAATTGCTGAATAATCCTCGTTGTGCTGACGTTGGGGTTGCACGCAGGATAGGTCGATGCCCTGAGTGTCCCAGAGCTGCGATGACATCCCGTTCCTTTAACAGAAGCATGCTTATGGGTGACTGTATTGCAGAGCGGGGAGGGGAGTGGTGCATGGGAACAAAGAGATGGGCCAGTTGGATGCCAGAAATAAAATAGAGAACAGAGAACTTTTAGGAGGTGTTGATTCCACTGAGAGCAACACGAACCAAATGTGAGCGCCATGGGCAGGCACCGGAATCCCTCGGTCGATGTCTAGCCCATCCCCAAACAGACTCCAAAAGAGATCCAAAGGTTGGAATAACTCCTGCACCTCTCTCTCCCAGCCCACTCCTCTGTCCTTGCTCCAGGCCCTGCTCCCTTTTCAAGCTCCCGCTAGAATCTGCAGTGACTTCAGCCAGAAGTCTGCCAGAGTTACCTTCCAGGCCGATATTACTGGCATAGCAGTAATGTCACCCCCATGCTGTAGCGGGTGGGACTGCATCATTCAAGGATTTTATGCAGCCCCTCCAGCTCTGGTAGGTGGGTTCCCACTATTCCCAGGAGCGAATTTATGACGGTGATGGACAGATTGAGATAGACAGACATTGAGCCCATGACTTATGGCCGGGGGAGGGAGGAAGACTTCTCTGTGGATTATGAAGGTCCTTTTAGTGTTGCCGTCTGAGCTAGCTGTAGAGTAAACACTTTCTAATGCTGTTAATTTCCCCCTTTCTCTCCTTGTTTGTTTGTGTGTAATAGCAGGGGGATTGGTGTGCGTAATTTTTTTAATATAATATGAAAGCCGAATACAATATTTATGGTTGCATCTGTCACTCCTCTGAAAACATGGAGCAAAATAAAGGTTAACAGGTCTGGGCTCTCGGAAAAGCAAGTACAACAGAGCTTTGTGGAGGAGTTTGTGTGTCACCACATAGCAAGGAACAACACTACTGCATTTTCCAAGCATTCGCTCACTTTCCCGGGTGCACGGTTATTTATCATGTTCTGTAGCAAACTGTCTTCTGATTGTATGTCCTCATTTCAGATTCTCAAAACCCCAAATCACATTCCTTCTCTGCGTTCAGCATAAGCAGGTTGTACAGTAAAAATAGCCAGAGGGAATTGCTTAAGCATCAGGTTGGAAATAGCTATCCTCTCTGCAACCATATGTTCAAGTCCCTCTGGCATCAGCTCATTGGGAGGTAAATGGTGCTCCATATAATTTGTGTTTCCTTAGAAACAGAGGTCGCATGCGACCATCATGGACACGCAGGATCCTGGGCTAGTTTTTGGAAGAGGAGAGGTTTTCCCTGGCATCTGTGGTTAAAATTCCCCCTCCCCATATCATTGTACCCCCCGCTGCCATACTCTCTCCACCACAGAAGTAGCTTTATGCAAGTCCATATCTTGAGGCCCTTATTCAGTTCTCACTTGTTGATCTCAGTATGAATTTTTCCAGAATAAGGACTACGGGATTTGACCCACTGTTGTTTTAGCAGCCCTTTGGAATGAGAGGTACTAGATCTAAGACAATGATTGTTCTCATCTTGGAATTCATCTGAAACCAAAACTTCCCCATCAACACCGGTTGATGCAAAAGGTGACACCATGAAGGAGAGCAAGAGGGTTGCGAGTCATTTCAAATAATGACATCCCTGCTTTTTAAAAAAAAAACCCACACACAATCCCCTTTACAGTTATTTTTTTTAAGATGTGAGATTTAGACTCATCTCCTCATCTGCCCAGGTTTTCAGATTCAAGAGACACAGCTTGTTCAGGAAGCAGCCAGACTTCTGGGCGATTCTCATAACCGAGCCTCTGAAATCAGTGATGTTCACTCATGCCTAAAAAATATTCCCTCACGCCCTCTTCCCTTTAATGTTCATGTTGTGAGGAAATTGAGCAGGCTATCCTCTTGCCGTATTAATACTCCATCTACTGCAGTTAATCAAACATCTAGATGACACTAAATGCAGCATGTCAATTTTGTTAACGCCTGTCATCCGGAGCGGTAATTTACTCCCTTTATCCACAGCCCTGAAGAAGCAATCATATTCTGTCTCTCTAATTCAGTTGTATCACTCTTGCTACTCCCCCCACACACACACATTTGCTGCTCACACAAGTTCTCTCCATGCACCCGCCAATGCTCAGAAGGTGCTGTTCCATTTTCCGTCATCACCATAGAAACAGCTTTGGAGTTCCAGGGTGCATGGGCTTGAAGAAGCCTTCAAAAACATAAAAATAAAAAGGTAACGGTGCCGTTCAACTGAGTTGCAAGCGGCATTTCTAGGAGAGAAGGTGTGTTTTCATGATAAAGCCAAGGAGAAAAATGGCAGAGATTGTCAAAGGCAGAGAGGTAATAGAAACTTCTGTGAAATCTGCCTCGGGGGGGCACTTTTTCCAACAGCAAAAAATGTATCACAAGGCTTGATTTTTTTTTTCTCTTTAAAACACCAGACAAACAAAAATCCAGGTAAATTATTTCATAGGCTCCTATCTATCTGTATGCAGAGCTTTGTAATATTTCATCCCCGTCCTCCATGGATTCGGTCTTTCTCAACAGGCACATGTTGTGCACTTGAGAGCTGATCCTGTGAGGTCCAGAGTTCTCATTACCTTTATTGGCCTCTCTGCAGGGAAGGCTCAGAGCTGTGCAGGGGTGCTTGGCTCTACTGAGGCATGGGTCCTTAGTCAGTTTCCAGCCAACTGTCCTAAGAGGCCATCAGGGCTCACATCAGTTAACTGGAGGGTTGAGAGATGGTGTGAGCAAAGGATCTCTGCTTCTGTAGTAATTCAAAATTTTTCTCTCTCACATCCAACGACAGCAACTTATTAGCTAGGAAGGACTGCAGGAATTAAGAGAAACACCCCTGAACAGCAAGGAAGGAAATTCCCTATTGTGCTTGGCTGACCAAAGGTTGTGTCAATTTAACGGGAACATTCCAGGGTCACCCAGGCAGTGGAATTCATGGCCTTGGTAACATCCACCACCTCGACCAAGAGGGTCTCAAGCAAGCCCTGATGATGAGCAAATAATTATCGGGAATCGTGCTCCTTGACACATTTTGGGGCTAAACAATAAGATAACAGCTCTGACCGGGTCTAGCCGTTTGGGAGGCATTGTGGCAGGATGTCCACTAAGGTAAATGTTTCCAGGCGCAGTTGCTCTCTTAAACCATCATGGTTTCTATGGGGATTATTTTAGTTTTGATGGCTGACTCAATACACTGCACTGGTACCTCCATGCTCCTCAAATTGCCTAGAAATTATCTTCCCTTCCCACCCAGAATGGAGGTAAAACCTCCGGTTGACCGACTGAATGTTTCATATGAAGACTGACTTAGTCGATGAGAGGATTAGAAATTGCTCCTTCTGGCAATGAGGTTTATTTCAGAGGTGTCCCTCTTGTATATGGATCAGTTTTCATTATCTTTCTACCAATCATAGGATCACTTGGGCAATGTATTAGACCAAGGGATGGCAAATGCTGGCACAATACTGAGAATCATTAAGACCAGACTTTCAAGTAGCTCCATCCCCTGCAATCCCTGCTGTTTCCTGCCCATATTGTGGGCAGAAGTATCTTGCAGTTTGGGGCAGCTTGGCTTTGATATTCAGAGGCCAAACGAGGCTGAGGGAGGGAGGGAAGATTGTGACATGAGTGTCGTGGGGGGGGGGGGAATGAATGAGTAAATAACGTTTGGATCTAGGGCTCGTTGCGCTTTTCATCTGTCACCGTCTTTGCCTCTAACAAGTCTTTTTACCAGATGAACGGGGGGCCAGCTGGCTACAAGTGCATCATTGCAATTGATTCGGGCTGGGCGCCTCTCTGTCACAGTGTCATGTGCTTACTATAGGTGATCAGAGACATAGTGGGCCTGATCCTGATCTCATTTGTGCTGGCATGACTCCACTGACTCCCACGGAGTTACTCCTTATTTACAGCGGCGTGAGATCAGAATCAGGACTGCCGTCTCTGTTCTTGCCATGGAACAACGGGCTACCCAGAGCATCCTGTCCTGATCCGTGGCCTCCCTTCTCTTTGACTGGGGGTTCAGTAAAACTCTGGCATTTGTTTCCAGCATAGGCCAAAGCAGATAGTGGGTATTTCTTTCTGCTGTCCAGTGCCTCTGATTCGGCTATTCCCCACCACTGAGTCAACCGTGCTACCAGTGGCAGAATCTTTATCATTGGGTGGTCATGTAAGAGACAGAAGGAACCCAGCCAGAATTCTGGATTCCAGTTTGGGTTTGTAACTTATCATTGCCTGCAGCCCAATTGTCTTTTGGCTTATAAACCAAACACGTTAGATACAGAATCTGCTGACAGAGAATAAACAGGGAGCAACGTGTTGCCATTTTTGCCGTCACTTTTCTCCCAAGATAGCCCCACTTGAATTTGTGGCAATATGGGATCTTCTCACTTTGCCAGTCGAAGCATAAGTGCTTAGAACTGAGGCTTTAATATGTATTATTATTGCTGCTATTAGTGTCATTAGCAGTGGCATAATTAGTGTTGTTATGAGTGTGAATATTGATACTATTATTTTAATAGTAATTTATTTTATTAGCAAATTAAATTACAATGGTTAATGTGTTCTTCTTGTTGTATTGTTTTCCTGTTATGACAAAAGAAACACACCAGACCTTCATGTCGTCACGGCTGGAGGGTGTGCTTTTTCCCTAAAGGAATGAGAAAATGTAGCTGAAAGCATTCTCCTTATTTTTAAAGCATAATTTTCTGCATATTTTTCTCTTCTTATCTTAGATGCCAATGCTTTATAAGAAGCACATATGAAAATAGATTTGCTGCATAGGAGGGAACATGAAGGAGGATTTTGCTCATGTGCGGCCTAAATCTAAATAATTCTGATGTAACTCAGCTCGTCAAAAAAAAATCCAAACATTTTCATTGAAAACCAGTGATGCTTCCCCCATTTAAAAACTGAATTTGTCAAGAAGTGTTGGAAACTTAGAAAAATTTTGACCAGCTAGGAACTCGTGATGGCTCCATCATGGTCAGTTACATGGGTACAAATAAGATACATCTAGATCAGGGGTGGGCAAACTTTCTAGCTCGAGGGCCACATCGAGGTCTCAAAAATAAGTTGAGCAATGCAGAAGCCTTCAGTGAGCTACGTTTCCACATGCTCTTGTGGCTGTTAGACGGTGCCACTTGATTTACAACCTTCATTAAAGAGAGAATTTTTATTCCTAATGGATGGAGACAAGATATCCCTGTTCTTTTCCCTCCCCTTCCATTCCTTCACCCTTCTGATCTTCTCCCTTTTCCCCTCTGTTCTGTCTTGTACTCGGGGAGGGGGGAAGAATTGTTTTCAATAAAATACAGACTTATGAAAAAGTAACCCACACACCTCCGGGGTGTTGTGTTCTGTCCCATCTAGTGGCACTGGGACCACTTAGAGAGAGATTAATGAGTCTGCTCTACAGCTTTATATAGGGGGCCTATGGCTTTTAGCTCATGCAGCAGAGGCTCATGCTGCACTAAGCTCCAGAGATCCCAGGTTCGATCCTGCCCGCCGCCACCTGTCGGTGTTATCCAGAAGTTTGTGAATTTGCTTCTGAGAAAAGATGTTGAATTCAGACCACCAGAGGCAAGCACCCTCTGATTTATCCTCGGAGGAGATAGGGCAAGGGGCGGGCAGCCTTCCCCAGTGGATTAATTTTCATTCCTTTTTAGCTGTTGGCTTCACTCACAGCAGAAGGCCTGATACTAACCATCCTTACCCTGGGTGTGCAACAGTGAAACTCCACTTCAGTAAATCCTCTGATTTACACCAGCGTGTGAGGTCAGAACCAGTCCCAGATAGTCCAAATAATGCCATTGCTGAGGGTGACTGCCTGTGATGTAGATACTTGTCCAGTAGGAGAACATCATGTCACATGTTGTTGACATTTGGCCTCTAGTGGCCTGAGATGCATTTGAATTGGTGAGGGAGAGGTGAATAGTTCCATAGTTTCTAGGACAACCAGGCCCTCTCCCCTCTTCATGACAGTAGGGAACTTGTGAGGTGCTGTTTTATACTTGATCTTTGAGTGTATAATGGAGGAAAGTAGCTGGCTGCTTTTCAGTCAGTTGTTTAATTATCTATGGAGTATTTGAACATAAAGTCTTTTCACATCCCAAATAAAAACCTATTAAAAGGGAAGCATCAGAACCTGAACAGGAGGACTTAGAACAAATTGTAACTGAAGAGTGGCAGCATGAAAATCAGCAAATATCAGATTTAAATTTTTTAACAGGAGACTGAGAGCATGCAGACCCCATCTGTTCTGGTGGGAATCTCCAGGTTGGCAGTAAGCATTTCCATTCCTGAGCCCTCCATCTCCCTCCTCCTTTGCTGCTCAGTTGGGCAACCAGGCCTTCCCTGGAGGCATGTTAGAAAGGTAAAGGCGGATAGCATTAGAAGATGGAATTGTGGAGTCACTGTATGGGTATTGCTACATCTCTTGTGGGAGAGATTATGCTGAGAGTCTTGCACCTGGTCGTTAGGAGGTTGTGTCTTGCAGCATAGAGCTTCCCAGTTACAGTTTGAGTGTTTATTTTGCACTCTTATCTAGCACAGAGATCAGAGCCAACACAGGGATCTGAAAGTTATGGTTCTCAAGAACCAATCTCCAGAGTCTCTCTCTGACACTTATATGGATTCCCTGGCCATAGTATGTGAACTCCACACCATCTTTTATATCTTTCTCCTCATAACACCCCCGTGAGGCAGGGTGGTGCTACTGTCCCCATTTTACTGATGGGGAAACTGAGACATGGAGAGGCCAAATAACTTGTCCAAGGTCACACAGAAAATCTGTGGTAGAGCAGGGAATTGAGCCTGGTTTTCCTGAGGTCTAGCATTTTAACTGCAAGGCTGTCCTTCCTCCCCTGTTTTTCCCTACTGAAAGAATCTTAGAAACCCCTTGATTTAGATTATAGGAATAAATGACACCAATTGTAATTCAGAAGAAAATTCTCCCAAGAAACCCTGCCTTCCTTCCTCTTGGGATTTAAACCAGCTAAGTAAATAAATAATACCCGTGACTCTCACTCGCTTTTACACAAAGGTCTTGGTGCCTGGGAAGTTGTGTTGTCAAATGCTGTTCACTTCATTTTATCAGGTGAGCCTTGTGTTTGAGTCCCAGTGCACCTTAAACCCCACAGATAGATAGAGATGTTAGAGGAGGTTGGCACTGCCTCAGGGATAGCATGCAGGCTGGGATCACTGAGGCTTACTGAACGCTCGTTAGAAGAATAACCTCCTTTGTGCAAATTACACTCCTCATTCCAGACTCTATAATTTAGCGGAGTTTTCACCATAGGAGTCATGATGTTTGTAAGCAAAACAAACATCTGCTGGGGGAAAACTTCACAGGCAGCACCAAGGACCAAAACCATAGGGTATTCTAGTACAGAAATGATCAGGCTTGTAAACTAGGAAGCAGGAGAAAATGAGGTGGCAATCACCATGAAAACTGATAAACAGCTGTGAGTGTCCAAATCTCCAAGCCAGCTATAGCTGATGGATTCACAGACTGCAGAAGAATAGTTTTGCTGTGACTTGCTTGCCTGCCTCTCTCTCTTCCACCCCTGTCATAGGCATAAAGTAACCTAGAATTCCTGCTTACCTGTAAGGGGTTAAGAAGCTAAAAGAAACCTGGTTGGCACCTGACCAAAAGAACCAATGGGGACCGAAGATGCTTTGAAACCTGTGGGGAGGGAAAGTGCTTTGTCTGTGTCTCTCGTTCATTCTGGGGCTTTTAGAGGAATCAGCCATTTTTCTTCTCTCCACTTAATTCTATATTCTCTAACCAGAAATCAGTAAGTAATTTAGCCAGGCAAGGCTGTAGCTTATATTTGTTTTTTCACTTGTGAATTTCTCAGGTTTTGGGGAGATATCCTGTGTTTTCTCTGTACTTTGAACTCAGCACAGGGGGGAGGAATTCCTCTGTGGTGTGAGTTTTTCTTTGATTCTTTTTGTGATTGTAAAGTGTTTTTCCACTGATTCCTATAGAGATTTTGTTTCTCTTTTCCCTTTAATTAAAATCTTACTTTTAAGATTCTGACTGCTTTGCTTTCCATTGTGTAAGGTTCAGGGCTTTTGGATCAGGCTCACCTAGCAGAATGGGTAAGGGGTTTTTCTCAAGCCTTTCCCATGGAGGGAGGTATAGGCTTGGTGGGATTTTTGGAAAGGGGGGGGGGGCTCCAAGTGGCCCTGCCCCTGGTTCTTGGGGTATGCTTGGTTGTGGCAGCATACTGTTCCAGATACAGAAGAAACTTGTGTCTTGGGGAAATTTTAACCTAAGCTGGTAAAATAAGCATGGGAGGTTATTTGTTTTCACGTGGGTCCCCACATCTGTACCCTAGAGTTGAGAGTACTGAGGGAATCCCTGACAACCCCTGTGGTGACATTCATACAACCTCTCTCTGAATCCTCTCCTCCTGGTGTTTGCATCCTGGAAGGCTGGATTTCAGAGGGCCCTGGAATTACAGACATCACTGTTCAAACGCTATCTGATCCAGTCTTCGGGGGGCTACAGAAGTTAGGAGATTTATCTCTCTCACCCCACAGACAACCCAGGGATGAATTCATCCCAGCTGTAACTCCTTTGATTTTATAAAGGAGGTGGAGGTGGCCTATTGCTACTGTTCAACTAATAACAGAAACTCTTGGATCCAATACCTCTGTGCTAATGCAGGATTGTTATCCAGAGCTGCCTTATCCACCTCCCTGATGATGGTTCTTTTGCTCCTAAAGCTTTCACATGAGGATCCCAGTGCACTTTACAAACATCGAGTTTCATAAGTGCCCCTGTGGATGTTCGTATTATCCCCATGTTAGAGATAGGGACATAGAGGTGAACTGATTTGCCCATTGGGATACGAAGGATAGTCCACTAGAAGAAGACATGGACCGGGTTCAGCTTCTGACTTGTCCACAAGCTTCAGGTGGGACCTTGGGCAATTCACTCAGTCTACCAGTGCCTCATGTCTTCATCTGTAAAATAGGGAACATACTTTCCTACCTCAGATGTGTGCGGAGGACATAATCTGTTCATGATGGTGAGGCATTCGGATTCTCCAATGAAAAGAGCCCAGGAAGTACCTAGGTAGGCACAGTCACATTGCAAGTCAGTGGCAGAGTTGAGAAAAGAACCCAGGAGTCCTGACACCAGGGCCCTGCTACAATCGCTAGGTCACACTTCCTCACTAGTTGTAAATGATTGAAGCAGTGGGGAGCCCATCTTGTGCCGCGGGGACCTTATCCCATTATCTCAACCTCACCTGAAGGAAGTTTCTTCTAATATTCACCCTTACATTTTTGCTACCGTCAGTTCATCCCCGTTAATGATAGTCACCTTGAAACATCCTATGCAATCTGTCTCCTGAGTGGTCTTTTTCGCCTTCATTACAGAACTTGCAGGCCGATCATGGCTGATGATTCAGTCTCTCCTGAAAGATTACCTCCTTCTTGAGCTTATTTCCCCATCCTCCCATCCCAGCCCTCCCTCCGAGGGCCTGAAAGACGACGGAGTTGGCGTGTGCGTGAGCTGTTGGACAGATGCATTCCACGTCCAGTAATACAGATGAGCTCCCCCAGCCAGCAGGCTGGTTTTCTTTGTCATGGTTTTCTTCCTTGCTTTTTTTCCTCCTAATACCAGCATGCGGCCCACAAGCATTTGTCAAAGGGACTTTCCATAAAAGTCTATTAGTCGGGATGAGGAACGGTCTGACAAAATAGATTTAAGTGGCCCCTTGTGAATCATCCTGGCAGAACTGGAAACGGTGTCCATTTTTTGGATTAAACATTTCCAGTGCCATTAGTGGGGGAGAAGTAAACGACTTCAATTGAGTTTGGCTGTTAAATGACAGCAAAATGGCCTTTGATCTCTCTGTTATCAGGGAGCAGTTCATTGCCTGCATGTGGAGAAAGCTCACGTAATCACGGCAAGAAACCTCACCAGCAGAGCAACAAAGAACCCAGAAAGTGCTCTTTATTCTCCTGCTTCTTTATGGAAATGACCAGATCCTTCTGCGATTGGTTTCTTATACATCTGTGCATTCTCTAAAGGCAGTGCTAAATAAACTAGCAGTTTGGCTCTGCTCCCTGGTATTGTGTTTGAACCATTCCAGAGTTGGGGAAAGCTTCCCAGCTACTGTTCCAACTGCCCATGCTCTGTGGATAAAGACACTACTTTGCTCCCCAGGGCTGACGATCCAGCACTAGACTCACCTATCTAATTAAACCAAAACACAAAGCTGACATTTGTTAAATTCATGGAATTTCAAATCTAGCTGGCAGGGCTGGTGGATTTGCAAAATTACTGGCAGCTGCACTTTTTTCTGCAAGATTGTTGCATAGCAAAATCAGCCTTGTGTAGGTTTCAGAGTGATAGCCCTGTTAGTCTGTAGGTGAAGATCTATTTAGTTGGTAAACTCCTTGGGGAAGGCACAGTGTATTCCTGTGCCTGTTGTTCAGTTTGGAACATGTTTCAAAGTTACCCACTCTCTCAATTTTATCCCAGGTCTCACAGTAGTTGGTGGTTTTTCTTAAATCCCCAGCTCCTGGAGTCCTGTGACAATGAGACACGCTCAGCTTACTTTTTCAAATGTAAGTTTCTAGCCTTTTTGGTTGCAGGGAAACGCATGGAAATGCAACCCAATTGCATCCTAAAGACTCAAAAAATCAGAAAACAAAGAAGAACAACCCAAAATCTATTATTTTTAGAAATCTCAAGAGTTTCAAGCCAAAAACAGCTAATTGTGGGGAGCTTGGTTCCTGAGTTTTGAACACTTGTGGTTGGCTCCACTGTGTTCATGTGTCTGGTTCCCTGTGTGAGCATGGACATTTCTGATGAAGTTCATTTTCATTATTTCCATATGTTCTCTGCCTCCCGTTCTTCTTTGGGTGGGAATCAGCATGAGGATTAGAGCAGGTAGGAAATCAACTACCCTTTCCAAAAAAGTCTGGCACATGGCGACAGTTTCCCTGACAGCTAAAAATAAGCAGGGGGGTTGTGATAGACCATTCCTGGATGTCTCCCAGTACTTGGCTGGTGACAGGCAGCCTTTGGCCTGAATAGACAGTCCCTTTGTGTTTGGTTGCCTAGCGTTTTATTTGTGCACAGGCACTGTAGAAGCAGTTGGGTGCTCTCCCCCGGGAGGAATGCCGGCATCCTCCGCGTCCTCCTTTTCTCCATAAAACTAATCAGGACATCAGCCATGACAGACAGAACCGGTTCACACGGAGTACACGCTTGAGCATCTGCCCCCGAAACAAATCATTACCACTCCCATGGCGCATCTGCACTGCCTCGTCCTTGCTGCTTATCTGGAGACTTGACTTTTTCTTTCCCTGAGACCTCTTTGTTTAATAACTAAGCCTTGGCACTTCACAAGCTTTTTCTGTGGCCGTCTGTCAGATTAAGCGAGTGTCCGTGGAGATATAATCTGGCTGATTGGCCCAGGTTTCAAGAACAATGGCTTTAGATTTGCATGCTGCTGATAGGCGTATTTCAGATTTCTTACCCTGCTCCTGTGGGGGAGCCAGGAATTGATCTAATCTAGCTTGGCATTTATGCCATTTGAAGTGAGATTGCATTTTGCTGAGGAATAGGAAAGTAATGCGACAGAGCACAGATATGTGATGTCACGTAAGAGACGGGGGGGTCTCCTGAGAACCTCTTGGCTGGGAAGTTTCCTCGGAAAGCTAAAAGGAAGGGGATCATATCAACTAATTATCCTAGAAAGCAAACTTGCAGATGCTTAATGTTGAAGTCTCAGGGGTGGAGGCTCTGCTTTCTGCTGGAAATGTGGGCTCAGAGGTTTCGCCTACTGAGTGGGCCCAAAATGAGCAATGGGCAAACCTCAACAGACTCTGATACCCCGCCCCCTTAGCTTTCGGTAAGCAGGTTGGATTGCTGGATAATGTTGGCTCTGATTGCCGTGTTCAAACTTCTGAGCAAGCCTTATGGAGCCTGTTTGCTTTCCCTTGATCTCTGCCTCTGTTGACAGCCTGTTTGCCATTCAGAATAAAGGAGGGGAGCGTTTGCATTTGGTTGGCCTTGTCACTCGTATCCATTTGGGTGAGTAATTATTAGCAGTGACTTTCATGCCCCAGAACAGACAGGTAGAAGCAATTCTGTGGAGCATTAGGGGATCTATAGTTCAAATGGAAGTAAGGAAAATTCTTATCCTCTGTCCTCATTTAAACCATTATCGCTTCATATGAAGGAGCCTATTTAGTTAAAGGGGTGGCATAAAGCCTCAGAATAGGGGTGGCTTAGAGAATAATGTGTCCAATTTTAACTCCAAAAGCAGGTGGGAGAGCATCCGTCCAATATTTTTCCAGCCTGGTGGTATTTCCTCATCAGATTTGATATGATTAGGGGGCTGGAGCACATGACTTACAAGGAGAAGCTGGAACTGGGATTGTTTAGTCTGCAGAAGAGAAGAATGAGGAGGGATTTGATAGCTGCTTTCAACTACCTGAAAAGGGGATTCCAAAGAGGATGGATCTGGATTGTTCTCAGTGGTGGCAGGTGACAGAACAAGGAGCAATGGTCTCAAGTTACAGAGGGAGAGGTTTAGGTTGGATATTAGGAAAAGCCTTTTTCACTAGGAGGGTGGTGAAGCACTGGAATGGGTTACCTAGGGAGGTGGTGGAATCTCCTTCCCTGGAGCTTTTTAAGGTCAGGCTTGACAGAGTCCTGGCTGGGATGATTTAGTTGGGGATTGGTCCTGCTTTGAGCAGGGGGTTGGACTAGATGACTTCCTGAGGTCCCTTCCAACCCTGATAAATGAGTGTTTATTGAACCAGACTCCAAGGGATGTTGTTTGTTGGTATCTGTGACTCTCTCAAAGAGCAAAGAGAGAATTAGATTCAGATTGTACAGACCTTCTCCACATGAGAAAGTTTCACTGGTTTAACTACTTTTTTCCGGCAGAAACTGCTCTGTGTCCATATACAAATCATCATAGAATGGTTTATCTCACACCTGAATTCAGAATTATTAAACTGCTGTGGAATTGACTTAAGACAACAAGGACCCACTATGGATAACAGGCTTGATCAGTCATTTACAAAAGATCTATCTTAAAGGTGACCTTGAAAGGATTTTATTTAAAATAGCATGCATGCGTCCTCATATTGCATAGGAGAAAGTGGCCTGATTTTTTTGTTTGTTTGTTTGTTTGTTTGTTTGTTTTAAATTGCTTGTCTTATTACCTTAGAAATATCAGGAATGTCAGGTCTAGCCTGTGATCTCAAAGTCAAGTCTTTGGTTTGCTAGAAAACTCTTTGAGGGGATCACCAATGTTAACTGTGAACTCTCACACCACAGCTGCAAGAGTCTGGGTGTTGAAGCTTTAACAAAGATGTCCTTTCTCCTAAATGTTCAGTGGACATTGGAATTAAATAAGTGTTCAGAATACAGAGTTTTTAGCAGTCTGAGGGAAAAATCCCTTTCTTTCTCAGTTTTTGCAGCTTTCAGTCTTTGTTTTTAAGTTGTCACAATTTCACTAATTCTCCAGTTCCCGTAGTCTCCCTGGGGAATTTTAAATGGAATTTCTAATTAAAAAAAAAAAACAAGCAAAAAATGTCATTTCATTTTTTGGCAGGGGGAGGGGCTAGAAAAATTAAACTGTCTTTATGGTTCATAGAAAGGTGCATAATCCCCAATGTTCCCCCTTTCCATCTTAATTTTGAAATAAACAGAGATTTTCTTCATGCTGTCGGACCATTTAATGCATGTAATGAAGTGACACTGTAGGTGACTTCTTTCAAATCCAGGGTAAAACTGAGCCGCTGATCACTTGTAGTAATTTAAGATCCCACTTGACTTTTTGCAGTAACAGAAGCATTAACGCTGGCGCCCAGGTCAAATTCCAGTCATTCTCCTGATATAAATTATTGCTGAGATTCAGCTGGATACAGGATTCTGTGTCGTGTTGCAGTCCACTATTAAATAGTTACTTCGTTCTAACCCCAAAATGGATGCATCTTGGTGATGGAGGAAGACCTTTATCTTGGCATATACAGGCCCAAATGATGCAATGGAAACCTACTGAGCTTTTGCAATATCTGATGTGACAAGCGCCCAGCAACCTTCAGTGGGGATTTTGTGAGAGTACAAACTAAATAAGGACTTTCTATATGTGAGATGAAGTGACAAAGAGCTTTGGAAGGTGAGGCGCCCTGGAAGGAATCATTGTCATTTCTCCATTCCAAAATATAAATGCCGCAGAGGCTTTCAACAGGGCGGAGCTTTTCTAAGTATCAGGCTTGAGGTCTCTTGGAGTTTCTCGTTATATTATATTAAGTCCCTCCCAATTTTAATTGATGGGGATTAATTGACAGGGATTTTAAGTCCCTCCCAATTTTAACTGACGGGGATTGATGACACATTGACAGGGATTGTGTCATCAGGGTTTGGTGGCGTTCTGTGTGGCGGATGTCCGGGGACAACCTGAAGCTGGGGCAGCCCAGTCAGCCATTCATGCCGAGGTCTGATCACTTTCCACTGGACAGGCTAATAATGTAACACCCCCATCAGCTCTGGCAGGGACACAGGCTCCCCTTCCCGGTCCATTAACCACCTGAAGGAGCTTTAGTTTGGGCCTTGACAAGCAGGTCAAGTTGCAACACTGACTTTTGAGCAGTCTCTGCTTGTTACACACACAGTGATCCAAGCCAAACTGCTCTGCGTGTCATTCTGCCAGCTTAGGCCACACGCTCATCAAGGAGTTACAGACTCGCTGCACGTCTGGGGTCAGTGAACTATGATGGGAAATAAAGGCTGAGCCTTTGCAGCAAATGTCTCTGACGTGCTTTTTGCGGACGGTGCCCAGCCTGTGAATGGACTTACGGTGCAGACATGAGAAAACACGGGTTCCTTTATAACCAACCCTACTGTGGACCAAATGCGAAGGGCCAGATGCAAAGCTGTGCAAGGAAACCTCCCCTCCACAAGATGACTGGTCACATTTCTAGTCCCCAAGTCCGCATGAGCACAAGAACTTTGTGGGAGATTGGCACTAGCCAACCCAAAGGACTAGAAGGGAGGGGAAAGTCAGGACCATGGAATCACCCCCGCCTCCTGTGCCTGCCACATGGCGGAGATGGGCCCAATCTCTTGCCCATAGGGGCTCGGAGAGTTCTGGCGGCAGCATGGCCAATACATGTTGCAAGGAGGGAGTGACACAGCAATGCGGCGACTTAGCAGCGACTCCTCTCGCCACGTCAGCAGCACCATTCCTAGGCTCCAAAGGAAGAACGGTGCTATCCCCCGGAGCAGGCGTGGTGAAAACGAGGACCCCGTCCGTCACAGTCAAGCTGGGAATGAACCCCTCCACCCTTAAAGGAAATAAATTAAACCAACACTGCTCTCTGGGCCACTGCCAGGGCTTTGCTGGCCAGAGATAGGGGAGGGACTAGAAATACCCACCACATTAACGCGGGGAAGCCAAACTTTCTTCCCAACCACTAGACCACATTCTGCCTCCAGATCTGGGACTCGAACTCGGGACCCCTGACTTCCAGTCTGACAAGCAAATTCCCATCACTGGTAGAGAGCCTGGCAAGACAGGGGTTGTGAATAACGTGCATGGTTTTTAAAGTTATGGTTAAAAATTAAAGGAGTATTTTGTAATGTTGAGCTCCCTTTAACAACGTTATTGATTCACTCCCCTCCTGCGGCGCCAGCATTTTAAATCCATTTAAGCTAGGTTCTGCAATTTGGAACAACTTTTTTTAGATACTACTCCGACCCAAGCCATCACTTCCATCTCCCCCAAAGAGCAGGCTTTCATCTAACAATTGCTTTCACACTGACACACAAGCCCTAGAAATCTAACATGGAGACAGAGCCCCATCATCCATCAGTGAAACCGATTAGTTCTGCAGGAGACTGCATCGCTCACTGGGGAAAGCAATAGGCTGTAATCCCTTCCCACGCACACGGAACAGCTCATGGGATGCCCAGTTTGTTCCTTCTGTTTTCAGCTTCCCCCTGCCGGGGTGGACTTGGGATGCGCCGGCCCATCTCCCTCGGGGTTCCGTTACGGATGAGTGAGTGCAAATGTGTTCTGCTGGGCCAGCCACCGAGGCCGAGAAAGCCGGGGGATCTCAGTCCTGCCTCCCTACCAGCGCCATTGTGGAGTGCCGTGAGGAGAGGAGAAGATTGGTCACTGCTGACTGCCCTCTGCCTTATAATGACCCAGGTTCTCCCCTGTAGCACAGCAGAGTCTATCTATGACATTCTGACATTAATCCTGAGGTGGCTGCCAGTCAGAGAAACGCTTCCAAAGACTTTAATTCTGCCAGGGATAAATGCCTCTCAGAGCAGCACCATGGGCTAGTGCACTGAGCACGAGTCTGGGAGTGAGGCATTTTCGAGTTCTGCCACTGATTCTGCATGTGAACTTGGGGAAATCTCTTAGCCTCTCTGTTTCTGTATTAGTACAATGGGGGAAAGCCTTCTACCCTTTAAAGGGGGGAGAGGGCTGGGAAGATTAGTTGACGCTCTAGAAGAGGTAGAGTTATTGCATAGGCGCTTTAGTACTGTGGGTACAGAATAATGAATAACTTCTTGTGAATAAATGGAATTCATCAGACCTGGTATAAGCTGCTGTGATGGAGAATCTAAGGTTCAAATGGATGAAGATGCACAAGCTTGGCTGCTGATCTAAAATACATCCCTCCAGAGACCTTTATTCTAGAGCAGTGATTCCCAAACTGGGGTTCGCAAAATGTTACAGGGGGTTCTCAGGAAAAAATTCCCTCCTGGCGGACAGAGCTGTCCGCGGGGACCCCAGGCAGGACGCGGCCAGCAGCCTGGAGCCCCTGGACTTCCAAGAGCTAAGCAGATCAAAGCAAGCATCTCTATCACACTGAGGAGATTTAAACGTCAAGACTCCTTACAAGAAATGGAAAGGGAGGTGGATACTTTTTGCTGTTCTTAAAATGAAATAGGCAGCTAGTGTTTGTAAAATTATGATGATGAACAAGTTTGAGCTTTGTTGTAACATGCATTGTTTGCCTGGACTGCTCAAGACTTGAATGCTTCTGTAGGAGGAACTCTTTGAGTTGGCTTCTTAAATACCTTCCTGCTGTTTCACAGCTGCTACTCCTGGATGAAACATAGGAGCCTTGTCTTAGAACAGGCTTATTCAAAGTGATACAAGCTTGGAAGAGTGTTGTGATTTTCATCGTGTAATAAAAATACTGTAATGATAAATAATTAATAATAAATAGTGTGTGAGAAGCATGTCATAAAAGCAAAACCTCCTATTTCCAAATCGCTGCTTTTCTAGTTTCTACTCTGGTAAAGGAGAAAATCCCTGGAAATATTCATTTCTAGGAGGGGGTTCACAAGACCCGACATTTTAGTGAAAGTGGTTCACAGGTTGTTAACATTTGGAAACCACTGATCTAAAGACCCATCAGGAGGCTCGTCAGTGAGCCTTCAGTGCTGATGTGTCCAGGTTCTGGAGATCAGCTAGCTCACGGTCTTCACGTCCCTGCTGGGGCTAAGAACAGCAGAGCTGCCTCCAAGTCAGAAGAATTTTAAAGAGTTTAGAGCCTCAGAAGAGCTTCGGGCCAAAAGTGACCACTAATCTGGGGGGGCCTCTGTTTTGGACCAGCCGACCTGAGAGGCCTGGGGCCCGACTTTCAGAGGCTGCCAGCTAACGTTACGGAGGGTGGCGGTTGCTCAACACATCTGAAAATCTGACCCTGGTGTGACTCAGGCTCCCAAATGGGAGGTACTGAAAATGAGTAGCCACTATTGCCAATTTGACAGCTGAGGTTTTATTGGGGGAAGGTTAAGGTTGGTGTCAAGCTCTCCGGGCCATCCTGTGCCACTGAAATGAGTAGGACTGCTGGGCACAGGAGCAAGACCTTAAATCCAAAACACCTTAAACTAGAACCTATTTAACTCAGGGATGTTTCTGTCCTCGGTAATTATTGCATCATTACTAGACAGTATCACTTACTGCTACCCAGTCCCTCCCATAACCACTGAACACCGCTCACAAATGCTTCTGCAACCTATGGACACACTGCACAATAAAGCTTCTTAGCGCCGGGTGGATTTATCCCGTATTGCGCTAATTGCCTTGGCTCAAGTATAATAATTCAAACAGCTGTGAAAGCTGGATTTTTTCCCCCAGTTGTAATTAGCATGAAAGGGCTTTTTTTCCCTCTCTTCTGCATTTGTTTCTTTTTAAATTCCATGAAGTGACGTTGCTTTAGGGCTCCCTAGCCAGGTGCAATATATTGTAAGGAAATAGACACAACCCAGAAACAGAAATAGGGTGAGAGGTAAAATGTCCAGAAGCAAAGCGCAAGTTGATGGTTCATGGTGGAGAATATCACTTCCCATCTTTATGGACAGAGTCCCTGCAGGCTGAGCTCGGAATATAAAACAAAACCCCCACACGTTTGCATACAAAATCTCATTGACAGCTCCAGGCCAGGAATTCAAAATAAAGAAGAACCCACCAACAAAAATGAAAGGAATGTTTGTGAAACAAAATGTTCTGGATTTGTTTACAATTCCCCCGTCGGTGCCAGGCCTGGCTTTTGTTGTTCCACAGGATTAAATCAACTGGGGGTGGAATTTATGACATGAGTCACATGTGTTTTTTTTAATTTGCAAATGTCACCCAAACACATTTTCAGTGGAAGAATCCATGTGTTGGCTCTATCCCCCTGCTGGATTCTAATTATTTATTTCACAGTAGCATCTATGGGCCCAAGTTAAGTTTAGGGCCTCATTGTGCTGGATGCTAAACATAAGCATAGTAAGACAGTCCTTTCCCTGAAAAGCTTACAATTTAACTAGACTAGGGAGAAGAGTGAGAGCAGTGTGATGAAGTGACTTGCCCAAGGTCACTTAGTTGATCAGTGGCAGAGCCAGGAATAGCTCCAGATCTTCAAACTCCTACTCCACTTCCCTTCCATCATTAATCTTAGCCACTCCCATGCCAGACTGTGATTGGATTTTTCATTGCTTTTTGATCAATTTCTCCCAACTTCCTGGTGCCTTACAGGCTGCAAAAGGAGACTCTCCCTTAGTGAAACATTAATTGGAAGATTTTTTCCGAGAGTGTGCCTGTTCTTCCGAGATTTCCAGACCCAAGCCAGCTAGAGAACCAGTCACATCTTTGGCTGTTTATCTCACCTTGAAATGAACCTCTGAATCTTCTGGGATTTACTCATTCCTAATAAAAAAACGTAGTTTAAAGTCATGAAACTATCTTGTAGATGTTTGGCACAGTACAAATATGGACCTTCCACATGAGCAACGGTGGCAGTGATTGCATCTGGGTTAGGTTTTGGCTGGAATCAGGGCTAGTGAGGGTAGCAGTTGCAGATTCAAGGTGCTGGAAGGTGGGAAACTTGCTCTCTGCTGTTCAACAGCAGCCTCATTTAAACCAGTAATCAATAGGCAGTGGTCCCATCAGGGGTGAATCCCGTCTCTAAGAATGGGTTTGGATCAAGTGCAAACCCTTCTGAAATGCAAAGGGGTTCTGACTTGAGGAGGGTGGGGGTTGATTTTGTCATGGTGACACTGGAAATCTTCACTTTGTCCCTGAGTTTAGGCTGCTCCTGCAGGCATGACAGTTTCCGGAAAGTCACCCAGGATGGTGCTTTGTTTGGGGTTTGCTTAAACTCATTACCCCGGGTCTCCACTTAAGGTGGCATGTAAAAAGCAGACGCTGCTTGCCCCCCCAGCACAGATATAAATAGCAGCATAGAGGCGGAGGCACTGCTTAGTCAAGCAGAGCACAAACAGGTGCAAATCTCAGGTATACACCCTCCGCAGCCCTTCATCTACCCCAGCTGTGCCTCCCCCCGCTACGCCGCTCTTTTTAGCAGCGTAGCGTCCCCTTAAAAGTTTCCAGCAGCCCTGCCACATGTAGCTGCACAGCGCAGTGTGGACGCAGCCTGCCGATCGCAGTGGTGTTCGGCTACGCATACCCTGCACGCTGCTGCCCAGGTAGGGAAGGCTTTTATGTAACAGCTTCGTGGCACTGAGGGCTACTTGCTCGCCGAAAGGCCGTGTGGGGATCTTTGCATCAGGATGTCGCAATGCTGTCTCGTGTGCAACGCAACATCAGGACATCCCACTATGATCAGTTTGTGCGTCTCTTCCTCCATCTGACACCTCTTTCTGGCTCTCTCCTCGCTGCTAGGAATGGGGAGGTGTCATCCCCCCGCTTCGTGAGTCTAGGGATCCCTACCATTCCAATCTATTTGGTTAGCACCGTGCTGTACCTGGGTCATGCGGCATTAGGGTTACCACCTCTGACACGCCAAAAAAAAAAGGCACCCACCTCCCCCCCACACAAACGAGGCAAGCCCACCACAACCCCCAATCATAAGGCAACTCCGCAACTCCCTGCTTATAGTATCTAGAGAGTTAACTCACACTAGATAAGATGGATAACATTTCACGTCTCCTCTCACGTGACTCAAACCCTCTCTCGCTCACACAGTGCGCTCGCGTGTCGGTGGGCAGACAGCGGCTGTATTTCCAACCGTTTTGATCTGTTCTCGCTTAAAACGGCGGAAGGTGGGAACACTGCAGCGTCTTTCGCCGGACACCGAGACTTTTAATATTCCATATCCAGGTGTATTGTGGAGGTCGTGCAAATCTTTAGACCTGCATAAAAACCCGGCAGATTAAATTATCTTTCTGACAACTGGCAAATCTATAAAAAAAAGAATGTGGCCAGGCCAGACAAATATCGGCCAGGTGGTGACCCTGTGTTGCATTAAGGGCTGCATTGCTCCGCTCACTCCACCTGAGAACTGGCAAGAGATAGAGGAGCTGTGACTCCACATGTCCACCAGAGCTGCCTGCCGAGCCCCAACGTATATGTGTTTCTAGAGTATCCCTCATGTTGAGCTTCCTGTGTCTGAAAGACTGCAGAGCTGGACAGCTTAAAAGTCATGGCAGGAAATATGTCTAACAGAGTTGAATCTCTTCTGAGGAGCATTTTGGTGTCCTACAAATGGCAGTTCAGTAGGACTGGGGGGGAGGTGACATTTTCCTGTCCCACATGAATGAGATTTAAAAGAAGAAAACGTCCTGTTCCAAATCACGACAAAAAGTCCATCTCAAAAATGTTGGGGATCCTACAAACCAAAAAATCCCAAACCGTTTCAGCTTGGGTCAATCAAAATGTTTAATCTTAATAATTTTGAACCATTGCATTTTGATTTTTTTGGCCTTTTTTCCACCTTTTAAAAATATCCATCAATTACATTTCTAATCAAAAAGTCATTTTGAACCGAAAAACCAAAACCTTTCATTATTTTTTTTTTAAAAGGCAAAATTGGAAGTTTGGACCATATGGAAACTTTTAGCAGTGTTTTTGAGTCAGGAAATTCAGCAGAACTGAATCCAAACCCACCAGAAACCAGATTCGGTTTGGGTTCATCTGCATTTTTGGGGGCAAAAAAAAGTTTTGTCAAAAATTTTCCAAATGGATCTACAGTTCAGCTGAATTTTGAGCGATGCAACAGTGACTTCTAGTGGCTGGTTCAGTTAGTCTTGTGTCTGACCTGGAAGGTGATTGAAGAAGGCAAGCCAAATTGATGTTGGTTTTGTGTATCTCTGCCTTAACCTTTCTCATTGATCTTTGCTCGTCGGGGGATATAAAAAGTGGGAGATGAACGACACGCTAAGCCACAAACCATTTAATAAGACATAAAAATACCTATATCAGGTTGTTTCCTAGACTCCAGTTGGTGTTGAAAGGGAGTAATTACGTTTGAAGGCAACATGCTTGACTCTGCTACACAACTTCCACTCTGATACAAAAACTCACATGAGCCGCGTTAGCTAGCTTTCCGAGCCATCCGGCTTTGTCTTTGCCTGCTGGTTCCTGTGTCCGTGTCCCTGTGGAACTACCATCAAAATGTCTCTCATTACAGCACTCCTTATCGCTACATTAGTTCCGCCTCATGCCAAATATGAGTAATAAAGGATAATGAAGATCTCTGGTTTAAAGCACGGTGGCTTTGCAATGGCAGTTAGGCTGATTTTGTCTGAATCGTTGGGTGCTTTGTCTGCAGCTATCTGCTAGAAGATCCACTTCTAATTATGGCTATTGGTGATCTCATTGGTGTTCGTTGCCCCTCCCGCCCCTGTTCCCTTGAGCTACTATGGCATCTTTCGTCGTGCAATCTCGGTACTGATATTTCAAGCAAAGGTTTCGGTGCTTGAGAATAAGAAGCGATGGCACCATAATGTTGATGTGAATTGGCACGTGAGTTCAAACAGCAGTGTTAGCATAATAATCTGTGCCGCATTGCCTGCTCCAAGCTTTTGGAAATCGAGAGTCGGGTTACAAAAAACTATGAGGTTGACTTCAGAATTATGGAATTTTTTTTAATGGGTTCCTTTTGTTCGCCTTTTGTTTTGTTTTTGTTTTTTGAGATCATCTCGGTTTCAATGGTTTCAAGCTTTTCTCCACAACCATGAAGCCTAGAACCTTACTTTTTTTAATGTATGCTGAGATTTTTCTTGTATTCACGTGACTCCAGGAGCTTGGACTATGAGAAAACAACAAATGTTATGAGACGCCAAGTCTCATGAATTGATCATGCAACTCTTGTAACAGTGGCAAGTAAAGGGTCAGTGCTAATGAGCCAACTCAATTAAATTGAATTCCACCTTAATTGAATTGGCCCATTAGCACTGACCACTTCACTTGGTAAGGCAACTCCCATCTTTTCATGTGCTATAACATATATTCTTCTTACTGTATTATTCACTACATGACTCTGATGAAGTGGGTTTTAGCCCATGAAAGCTTATGCCCAAATAAATTTGTTAGTCTCTAAAATGCCACAAGGACTCCTTGTTGTTTTTGCTGATAGAGAATAGCACGGCTACCCCTCTGAAATCGGAAGAGACTTGTTTTCTTTTGTAAGGCAACTGGTATTAGCTTTAGAAATGTACATTGCAGTTCCTTGAACTGTTAGTTAGATTTTCTCACTGGAGTTACTTTAAACTTGGTCCCTTCTTTCTCATTAGGCTTGGTGAGAGAGGAACTTGTAAAGGTTTCATGCTGTAACGTGGAGCGAGTGTTGGTTTATTTGGGAGGTCAATTTTCTATATCATGGATCTGAGTTCACCAGAACCGGATGCAGCATTCCGGTATCAGTCCACACCACTACTGAATCACCTCCCTTTCCATACTCACCGCTCTCTTTATTTATCCCTGGATGGCTTTAGCCCTTTACCACAGCTTCACACTGAGAGCTCATTTTGCGTGGCATATCCACTAGGGCCTCTAAATCCTTTTCCGAGTCGCTGTTTTCCAGGGGACAGTCCCCATTCTGTAGGTGCTGCCTGCCTCCTTTGTTCCCAGATGCACTGATTTGCATAGGGGTTTATAATGTGCAAAGTGAAACCGTGTAATCAATTCCTTGAGTGTGTTTACCATGTGGAATAATAATAAAAAAAATCCATGTTTCTCCTTATGTATCATCTTGACTGTGTGTGTTTCTGTCTCGTAGCCGGACGAACTGACCAACGCTTTGGAGATCAGTAACATTGTCTTCACCAGCATGTTTGCCCTGGAGATGGTCCTCAAACTTCTTGCCTTTGGTATCTTCGGTTACATCAAGAACCCATACAACATCTTCGACGGGATCATAGTCATCATCAGGTCACTGCACGCTGCATGATATTTTCCACCATTCACCTCCAAAGAGCTCCAGGAGACTTTAGACAAATCATGTCATGCAGGGGGTAGGAGTGATGTGGGTTAGAGTGAATGGAGAGCTCAGTGGGATTAATTGGCTCTTTAGGGTCATATTTTTAGTGCTGTCCAAACAATATGGACGTGACAGATGAGTTCTATTAATGCCACACATCTGGCGGTTTGGTGAATTTTCCACTGAAACCCAGCAGAGTTAATTCTGGGGAAAGACGTGGAATGACCCCAAGTTGCAGCAGCGCAGTGTTTTTCCAGAATGAATCCATGAATCCATGGCCTGAAAGGCAAGAACGGGGCAACTCTGTGAGGAGGTGTGATACAATAGGTCATGGGTGTGCTGTCCACCAATGTTCCCTCTAATTTTTGACAGGTCGTGTGCACAAAATAAGTTCTTATGTGCAAATTTTTGTGTGTGCACTGTTTTGCCATGTGCAGGGGGTTTAGGATCAGTGTGCACGCGCACAGCTTAGCGGGAACAGTGGTGTCCGCTACAGAGGGCTCTCAACATTCAAAGAGCAAGTGGTAGGAGTGCTGCAGATCTGGGGTGGGTTTTGCTGCCCCATGCGCATGGGAGAGACTTCTGTGTCCAGGCCAAAACTGGCTTGGCCCCCACCAGCCATCCCCTGATCTTTGTGGCTGCTAAATTCACTCTAATTTTGAGAAAGAAAGATGTCAGGCCAGATCATCAGTAGGTGTAAATCAGCATAGTATGGTTGACGTCCATGGTGAGTTGCCACTTTACACCAAGTGATGGCTGGGCCCATGGAGTTGAAATAAGTCATGACAATTAGAGAGAGGGGCCCAGATCCAAACAACTCCAAACTCTGAAATTGTTCAAACTCCAAACCCAATTTTACACCTGGTTCCATCCCTTCAGAATAACAATAATCTGAACTCAACCCCCATGATTTGAACCCTCTGGAATTTCAGGGCCTTCCAAAATCCTCATCTAAATTTTGTGGTTGGAGCCCGTCTCTGATTCGCAATGGTCCAGACCAACAATGCATATAGAACACCATTAAGTCATTTACTTTATCGCTAGATGCCATAGAAAACAAGCAGGTTAAACAACACTAAACTGGCTACAGAGGAAATAGATGAAGCTGATATATGGAAGGGAGCTAATTCTGAGATCTGCCTAAGGTCATGGAGGAGGCAGGGCAGCAGAGGCAAATATGCAAGTTGACCTTTGCGGCTCCCCTTCCCCCCACTACCTTTGTAAATCCCATCTGTTCCTACAGCGCTCTCTGGTCACAGGCTGGACCAGACCCCCTGCAAGCTACCCACAATCCAGTTAGCTACGGGTTTTTGTTGTAATGTGCATCAACCTGCTACGAGTCAGACAAGGACAGTGAGTTTGTTGTTGTCCCTCTTGTGCTCCCGTAGTGTCTGGGAGATCATTGGCCAATCCGATGGAGGCCTTTCTGTGCTAAGAACTTTTCGGCTTCTCAGAGTCCTCAAGCTGGTACGCTTCATGCCCGCCCTTCGCCGCCAGCTGGTGGTCCTGATGAAGACAATGGATAACGTGGCCACCTTCTGCATGCTGCTCATGCTCTTCATCTTTATTTTCAGGTACCAGCGGCGGCTGCTTTTCTCCTGGGATTAATTGTTTGTCTTGCTTAAATAATATGTAAATTTAGAATGACGATAAAACATGTTTGCCGTGCAGCTTAGATGACAGAAGTGCTCACAATAGACTGACAGGCAGATATTCAACACATGATTTACCTCTTTGAGGTCTCAGTGTTTCATGCCATCCTTGTCATTCTGTCGACAAATGAAGAACACAAACAGACAACAACAGAAAAACAATCTCTCCAGAGTCCCTGAGAGGCACAAGACAGGAGCGGCAGAAGCTTCCTAAAACTGGGGGGGAGGGGCCACCAGCACCTGAGCCATGGCCCTGCCCCCTCTTTTCCACCCCGAGGCCCCACCCCCACACCACCTCTTCCCCTGAGGTCCCACCCCGGCCCCACCTCTCCCCCCCCAAGAGATCCCCTCTGTTCCAGCACTCCTGACCCAGGAAGTTGTCCACAAATGGAACTTGATGGCTTCATGTTTTAGAGGGAGGGAGTATGAGGTCCAGGAATTACTTTTTTAACACTTGTCTGCAGCTGAATAAGTCAGGGGGTTGATCACAGGACATGCAGCTCCGCTCCCCTGAGTTCTGGGTTTGACTCTGACCGAGGTCAATAGTGATGAAACATGATCCAGAGAAGCAAGAAGAACTAAGGAGGGAGAGTGGGGACAAAGCGGGCAGTTGACCTGCAGTTCTTTCAGGGGGCTATTTACCCCATCTTGCAGAGAATAGCAGTGGTCATTGCCAGTGTCTGTTCAGGAGCCAAAATGAAATGGATTGTTGGTCTTAGTTAATTTGGTAGTGGACAACTATCTGTAGCCCCAAAAGTCACTTCCCAGCAACTCCATGGGATCATTTGTCCATGTCAAATAGACTTTAAAACTAATAGTCCAGATTCTCAAATGGTTCACATTGGTGTATTTCCATTGATGGGGGCCCACCGGCTTCAGTGTAAACCAGCTGAGAATTTGCCCCAATGCCTATGGCAAACATCTTGGAAGATGGTATTTTTTATTAAATATTCAGAAAGCACAAGCAATTTATGACAGCTGTTAAATCTTCTGAATGTTTCCCCTGGCTTGTGTAATGCCAAGCTGTTTTCTCTATTCTTTCTCTGTTTGATGTCATTCATACTTGTATATTTGCAATGCATGTTGTATATTTGTCATGCTTACGTTGTACGGAATAGTTCCTGACCACATATCCATTACGCTGCTTTGATAGAAGGAACTCAAAAGTGGGGGGGAACAGCCACCATGGCAGCTGCCACTAATTGCCCGCTTTGTTGGCATTGCCAGCCAAGAGAATGAGGACTGAATGCTTAATGAAGATAGAGTAACCCTCTCAAGAGCCTGGAAGTGGTCAAATCGGCTGTGAGGTCTGTTTTTCATAGAAGATCCCTTTCTGGGAAAATCTCTGGGGCCTGGTTGGCCTGAGCCGTGACAGGTCAAATGTGCTTGGTTACACTGCCATTTAGCAAGGTATCCGCGTTTTTCCTGAGTCTGACGTAATGAACGGAAAGCAGCCCCTCCATCACCCACAGCCCTCTCTAGAAATTCCTCAGAAACTGGAGATGGAGATGGATTCTTTGAAGAGTCTTCAGCCATGTTACCCGCAATTCCTTGACCCAGGCACATCCATTCCCTGTCAAAGGCTACATAAGGTGTAGAAAGCTCACAACTAGTATTACAGCTGTGTTATCGGAAACCCAGAGGCCACCAGGATCTGAAGTGGAGGGTCATCTGTAGGCATCTGGACTGCAATGGCAAGTAGAGGCTGGGAACCTCAAGAACCAGTAAAGTTGGTGATGATTCACCCTGGAGTTAGTGCAGGAACGTAAGGACAAAAGTTATATCTAAGTCATGCTATTCTGCTTTCACCTTCTAGAAAGGCTCTTCTGTTGCGTTTAGCTCTGATTCACCTTGTAGTTGGTATCCTCCTCTAAGGAGGGCTCATTTCCTACCTGCAGGAGCACAGATAGCACTCTCAATAGACCCACAATATGCAGCTGTGGAAAGAAAGTGACCCCCAAAAGTGCTAAGATGCTCCCTAAAACCATGTCTCATGCAGTGATGTCTTCTATGTCGCTTCCTTTCCCTCTCCAGCATTCTCGGCATGCATCTTTTTGGATGCAAGTTTAGCTTGAAAACTGATACCGGGGACACAGTTCCAGACAGAAAGAATTTTGATTCCTTGCTCTGGGCCATTGTGACCGTGTTTCAGGTAAGATCTGGGACCGCTGATGAGTTTTATTCTCTACCAATCAGACAAATGTTGTTGCTTTTCAAAAAAAAACCTTCATTAACAGCCTCACAGAGTTAATTGGACAAACTTACCATGAAAGAGGTTTGTTTCAGTTCTTCCCAATGAATTGACTGGTCTCAGGCTAGGTCTGAGTGGGCAGTTGCCCTTGTCACAAAATCCACCACTATAATGATCTCGCTTCTTAGCAAAGACCAAAGCCTGAGAAAGAACAGAGATTGAGCAGCGATTTCATATCACTCCACATGTGCAAATAGCAACAGATTTTCTGAGTTCCGTTTTGATTAAACTAAAAAGTAGGGGGGAAATTCTGGTTGCTCAAAACACTTTGACCCAAAACAAATCGTTTTGTTACATTCAGGGTTTTTTAACCTTTGCTTTTTCCTAATATCTAAAAAATCAAGATCAAATTTGAAACCAAGAGATAAAATGTTTTGACTTTGGGGGAATTTTTTTTTGCCCAGACCGAAACATTTCAGCAGATTCAACATGACTGCATTAAATGTTTCAGTTGACCCAAATCTCCATTTTTTTGGCCAAAATTCAAGCAATTTTGCCGAGCTGCAATCATTTTACAAGTCAGGTTGAAACATATCGGTCATGGTGAAGGAGGCTTCTAAAACCATTCAGTGCTGTACCTGTTCCATGAATAGACAGAAGACTTCTGTCTCCAAGGATACCAATCCAACACCTTCCTCCAGCACTGAAATTCGCTTTTTAAAAATACTGCGTTTTAGAACTGGGGGATAAACAGATTGTCTCAGGTCAATCTAGCTCAGCAAATTTTCTAGGGGCTGGCTACACAAACAGTGGATTTGGAATGAGGATTGCTGGAATGGTAAAGACTGTGACACAAAAGAAAAGCAAGGCAGAGGACTTGAAAATCTCTGTGTAAACTAGCTGACTGTCCTGTGTAGACAAGATCTAAGGTATCATTGGAAGGACTCCTATATTTCATCAGAGCAATGAAGCAACTATTTCCAGGAAGGTATCGCTCCATAATATTAGCTGGCTTTCTGCCTAAGAAACCAGCCCTTATAATGGGAAGCAAAGTGGGTATATTAAAGGCCCCTTTACAACCACCAACAGACGTATATTGCATATAGTGGAGGAGAGTTTAGGAGTGAGGCAGTCCATGTGCAAACTGATCCAAACTCTCCATAACGCAGAATGTTAGCTCTCCCCTATATAAACAAAGACGGAATTTAATTCACTGCAAGGGGGAACTGGCATCACTTCCGTGAGGTTCATACTGTTTTAAGAGCGGCTCATGTATTTATTTTTAACATTCGAAGTCGTATGTGTAGCTAGACTCAGCATGATGCACAGGGACATAACCTTAAGGGGAGGCACCGGACTAATTTGAGGCACAGGACTAAATGCGGCCAAATATGTTTTCCCACCCTCAGATGCCGCCAACTCGTTGTTCCTGTTTTACAGCAGTGCTAGAGGACAGCGTCATTGTAGAGTCTGGATTAATGAAGGGCAAGAAACCTTCATCTTTTTTTTTAATCCCTGGGTTTTTCAGGCTAGGAATATCTTGAGTCAATCTTATAACGGCCCCTTATAGTCAGACTAGTCTTTTCAAAGGAAATATATTTTCCTGCCAGATTATCATTTTTTTTTCCACCCAACAAGCAGTTGTTTCCTTTCCTGAGTTTCTGGAGATCCCTTGTGAGGAAAACCCTTTTTCACCCCCACCCCAAATCCAGTTAACTCATAATAAGAAAAAATGTTCTGATGAAAGGAAAGCCTGGCCCCGAGAAGGTGTGACCATCTCCGCCAGCCGCTCTCGGCACAAAACTGGGGGTAGCCGACCACCAGAGCACACGTAATCATTTGGGAGCTTCCCCACCAACTAGTAGAATTCACTGCTTGTGCAGCCCATACGTTACCAGAGGGGAGATTTGAACTAGCAGCCCTGGTGGGTCATAATGCTACGAGGTGAGCTGAAAGGGAACCTGCACAAAAGAGTATTTCAGGGGGAAGCTGCAGCTTGCAGATCTAGCTCGTGCTGAGATCTAAATAAAGAGATCTTTTGCGATCTCATCTGGTTAGATCTCTAGCCAGACGCTGCCTCTGTAAAGGAGGAAGGGATAAATCAGTGATTCAATGTGCTTTTTAAACCAGCTGCTCCCGGCGAGCAGTGGGGGGTAACCGGAAAGCCTTTCCTCCCCGCTCCACACAGATCCTCACCCAGGAAGACTGGAACGTGGTGCTCTATAACGGTATGGCGTCCACCTCCTCGTGGGCGGCACTCTACTTCGTGGCCCTGATGACCTTTGGCAACTATGTACTCTTCAACCTCCTAGTTGCCATCCTGGTAGAAGGCTTCCAAGCAGAGGTAAGGGGACTTAGCAACATGATGGGGCAGGGAACTGGTATCTGCGCGCCGGGAATAGATGAGGGGTTTAGCCTCATGGAAGAGCAGCTTAGCTCTAAATGATCCCCCACAACAGTACCTGGCCCCGCAGACCCTCCAGTAAAGCCCACCTGGTACAAGATAGGAGGTTGGTAATCCAGTGCTCCTGGGGGAAAGGGCCAAATTGAATTAAGCCTGGTCCACACTTCAAAGTTGGTGTCGCTGCGTTGGCTAGTTGGGGGTGGGAGCAGTTACTGCCGTAGCTATGTCGGCATCAATCCTAGGAAGGATGCAGTTATACCAGTCTGAGCAGAGCAGGAGCGATAAAGCTTGTGATGAGGTCTCCTTGTGATGCCTGGTGAGCTTTCAAGAGGATGAGCCAGTGCACGTGCCTAGACTGTGCTCCGCCAGGTTTCTGGTGTGACCCTGGGCAAGTGGCTACAGGTGCGTCGTCTACAGGTTGTGCTGGAGATGTCAGCTGAATCATCCTGAGCGTCGTCCCAGCCGAGACTTGAGGCATGGACTTGGGAACTGGCTGCTTGCGCCACTGTGACTATGCTTCTAGTTTGAGCGCGCTGCTATGGGTATGTTCCCTCTCGCTGGGATTTACATCTGCCGCGCTTGCACACACGTGTCTACGCTGGGAATTGGGGATGTATCTTCCCAGCTCGAGGAGACCTACTAAAATAGAATGCGCCCCATGGGACGGGCTCGCCGCTCTGAATACGAACCTATGGTGCACGTTTCACCTGTTTTTTTCTAAGTACAAGTCCACATTCATGCTCTGCACCCAGCAGGCAGGAGAGAGGCCTTCCTTGCCCTATGCTAATCCTGTTTCATTTGCACCCTTTAATCCCTGTGTGCTGGGCCTTAGCTCCCCTCTCTTTGATCAGAAACTTGTCTTTAAATTTGTTGTCATTGACAAAAACAAACAATGGAAGAGGACAGAGGGAATGGGCCATGAATTATTCACGAGCTAGTCTTGGTGGGGAGGAAATAATCGGTGCTTTTGTTAGCCACTCTGCCTGGGAACCTGTTTTTAACTGTCTGGGGGATTTATAATACTTCTGCTTATTCCAAGTTTCATTCAAAACAAGAGAGCAAGCAGAGAAAAATCATATTTGTTCCATTTGTTTTTTCTGAGATGACTTCAGTGAACAAATAACGATGCATTAAGCAAGTCTGGTAAGGGGCCCAGCCAAATGCATGGCTGTAAAGAGAGAGTTCTAGTTTGTAACTTAGAGTTAAACTAAAGAATAGTCTTCTTCTCTCTTGGATTATACTAGGTCAGTTCTCTAAAGCTCCCTTCACCTGCCCATGGCTCCAAACAAGTCCATCCCCACTTCAAATACCTTTTCTGGTTTCTCCTTACCTCCTGAAGCAAATGTAACCACCTTCCCCTTTTCTCCGAAGCCCTACACAATCTATCTCCTACATAGAATCATAGGAGTGTCAGGAGTGGAAGGGACCTCAGTAGGTCATCCAGTCCAGCCCCCTGCACTTAAGGCAGGAGCAAGTAATATATAATACTGTACATATAATGCTCTGGCTCCTGCCTCAATTCATTTGTCCCCTCAGCATGACCAACAACCTCGGTTTACTATCTTGTGTTCTTACTACCAAATATAATGCACATTTACACAATGGCTCTCCATCCTCCTCTAGTAGTGGAAATACTGTAAGTCCACTGCAGCCTGGGCTAACAGCTACTGTGTCTTCTAGCTCAGGTCGTCAGAACTCATGGTTTTTAGCTCCAGAGGTCTCAGGTTGAATCCTTTCTGTGGAAATAAGGCAGGGTCTGCGTTAGGAAAAAGAAAATGCTCTCCACACAGCAAACCTGTTTTTGCAAAAGCTACCCTGCCCTTTCCCCAATGTCCCGTCTCCTGTTTGTTCTCTAAACGGCTGAATCATGTGCTAATACGAAGACAAATCAGTAGCCTTGTGCAATATTCTCTGTAAATATGTAATTACAGTCTTAGCAAAATGGACCCTGTTTTCTTGTTGGTATTTAATGGCTCCTTTTGGAGCTGTTACAGACTGTGATTTAAATGCATGAGACAGTTTTTAAAGCCTGCATCAGAAGAGCCCAACCACCCCAGGAGTTAAATTTGTAGTGTGCATTTTTCTTTCTGGTTTCCTTCATTAGGAGGCTTGGCAAAGCTTATGGCTACAGGCTTGTCAATTGTGTCTTAGCAAGGTACAGTATGCACTAGTGAAATCCCACCAGAGCCATATTTCAGCCACGAGGCCTTGTATCAAACTGAGTGCTTAGAAAGGAATAACTTCGCTCTAGTTTTTATACAGCAAAGACTGGCAAATCTTCCTTGGCTGCAACTCATAGGAAGAAGCATTCAGCAGAGCTGAGGATTATTTTATTTTCCTGTGGCTTTATTCTTTGATTCGCTGACTAGCTATTGATGCCAAATCTGAAAAGTCTTTTAAACAGGATCCACGCAAAGTCATATACTGCAGAGGAACTTGTCTGAGATCTTTTGCCGTGCTCTTTTTCTTTGACACAGCATGCAAGTATGGTCAGAAAGGTGGTTATGAACAAATGGGCCCTTCTTAGTCATCAGATCACTCCCAAGTCACCTGGGAGTGACTGATAGAATTGTGGGTATTGTTGGCTCTCCTCTGCAGCTAAACGAGCAAGTTGGGTTCTGTTCTACCCAGTGTGTCATTGTCAAAATTGCCAGCTGAGTTTGATTGGGGGACTCCTTTATTGATGATGCTTTCAGAGGCTGAAAAAACCCAGCTTGATCTTCAGATCTTGATGTACGGATGGTGCAAATTTGATGGGGACATCAAAGAAAGAGAATAGACACGGAAATCCAGAAGGTCATGCTTAGTGTAGAGCATCCCTGACTTGCATGTATGAGAACTACAAGCCAAAGGGCGAAAATTATGCATGTGTAGCTGAGTCATGTTGCATGTAGAGGTTGCAGACTGACTGCCTGGAAAATGATCTCAAATCTGCTGTTCAATGCCACCCAGAGCTTCCAAAAATTGCACAGATCTAACAGCTACTGTGTGTGAATTCTTCATCCCTGAAACAAAAAAAGATGAACAAAGAAACTCAGTCCCCTCTCTTGACCCGTTTCGTTGGCCACACCACTTAGCAACACACTGCCAAAGAAATTATGTTTATCATCACCTTGGGGAGAGCGGTGTGTACCTACTGAGACCATGGTGAATTTGTATAGGCACCAATTAAGAAACTGTGCTCCTTATAGAGACCAAATTGCACAACTTCTCTGTAGCCTTGATGATCAGTTGGACAACCTGCCAGAGCAATTCTGTCCTGCTGACCACACACACAATGAAATTGTTTAGGAGAACTTTACAAGACAAGCGTTTGTACTCCAGCCTTTTAAACAAGTTTAGGTTAGTCTCTTTGGTAGCAAACCTGAATAGATGGAAGCAAAGAACCAGTGTTCAAATCTGGGAAAGACATTTCAAAGAGGTTTGTGTGGCGGAGGGCCAAGCCTCTCAACATCATAATCTTCTGGTTGCCTGTCAGGGTTCAGTGTGTAAAAGGAATCAAGGGTCTTCTCCCCAATCCCAAACTCCCTGTCACCATTGGCCCTCCTGCTGGCGGTCCAGAGACACTAGAGACTGAATCAGCCATCAAAACTGAATTATTCTTCCATGCTAGCGGTGGTCCGTGATAGAGTAGCGTGTGCATGCATGTCCGTTCACCACTTGTGCTGGATCACTTCTGTGGATACCAAAGTGTCTAATCTGGGGTCTGTTCATGATTATATTGCAGAGGATGGACAAAAAAGCACTCCGTATCGGCCTAACTGCTCCCTCTGAACTCAATGGTGAAACTTCCATCCACTTCAGTGGGCACAGAGCTGGGCCCATGCAGAGGTGCCGATCACCAGCCGGTGTAACTTGGCACTTCCCAGGAATCCTCTGGGATTAGGCTGACCAGATGTCCCGATTTTTGGGACTTTGTCTTATATGGGTGCCTATTACCCTCCCCCACCTCCGTCCCAATTTTTCTCACTTGCTGTCTGGTCACCTTATCTGAGGTAACACCCTATGGAGCCACAACCTTCTACCAGCTTAGTTTCAGCCCTGAGTGCGTCCGAAAATCCCACCCGACATGCTAGGGTAATAAATGTCGTTTGTTTGTTTCCTGCGCGGATCGATTGGTTCTCCATGTGGTGGTTGTATAATATTCTACGACTAAAAGCAACACGACAAGATAGAATTGTTAACTAGGCCTCCTGCATGCGATGCACCATAGGCAAGAAAGATGTTACAGTGTGACGGTTAAAGACAAGGCCGTTTTCCAAACCGCTGGGGAGCCCAGCCTGATTCACAAAGATAACAGACTGACAGCACAAAGATGGAAATCGCTGACTGCTGCTCAGAGGTTTCCTCACGAGGCACAGACCCCCTGCTCTCCAGCGTGAAATGCCGTGATCTGTATTTGCTGAGGATATGGAGGCAAGAGTCAGCCAACAAACTCGCTGTCATTAAATACTGATCTTTAAATATATAAATATATAGGCAGATGTTTTGGAAGGAGGAAGTGTTTTAACTGCACAGCCTGAGTGGAAATAACCTGGAGGGAGATGGTTACTCAGTTGTCATAAAGCCACCAAGTCTTAAGTCTCCAGTTGTGATTACCATCTTCACTGTCAACCCTCTCTCTCTGGCTTCAAGCCGCGTCTGCTGACTTGACTGACATAAATAAGCCCCCAGGACTATCTCCGCCCTGCAGAGCAGGTGCAGTTACGGAAGAGCAAGCAAGGTTCTATTCTACCTCATTTTACAACACTGCCAGGTGGCTTCTGACGGCAGAATCTTTATAATGAGGCAGGATGAAAGACCGGACAGATCCGGGGTTGAGTTTTGCAGCCCTGGCAGCTAGAAAAATATCCTTCTAAACCCAGCAGCTTGTGAGTTGGGATCATGGAGAGAGGATAGCTACGGAACCCCGTGAGGCCAATATTTCCTAGTCACGTCTCTGATTGTAACAACACTTTTACATTTTGCGATGGGACTCATTGTTCAGTTAGGCTAGACGCTGAGGTGAATGCAGGAGCATTGGCAGTAGCTATATCTTTTATAAGGGCATTTCAAAGCAGTTCTAATACACATAATAATGCTTAGCACATATGATCATGCCCAGAGGCCCAGTCAAGATCAAGGCATACTGTACAAACACAGTTGAAAAGAGAGTCCCTGCCCCAGCTTTCAAAACACTTTACAGACATGAGTTGCTTAATACCCACAACAGGTAAGTATCATGGTCCCCATTTTAGGGAACAATTCAACAGCTGTAAATGTCAAGTTAGGGAAAGTGAGGCACGGCAGGGTCACTCAACAAGTCAGTGTTGGAGCTGGAACTGGAAGCATCCTCTTCCATGCCCCAGGTCTGTGCTCTACCCACGAGATGACCTGGCCTCTCTGATGGGAAGAAGTACGCGGGGAACCATTGGTCTGGCGTTAGGAACTTAAATGGATCCGGGGAATTTTATTCGAAAACTTCTCTTCCTTGGTCAAGAGCAAAACACTAATCGAACATTAAATCCCCCCGTCCCCTCCCTGCAGGGTGACGCTAACAGGTCGGACACGGATGAGGACAAGACATCTGCCAACTTCGATGAGGATTTTGAGAAGCTGAAAGACCTCTACACCACAGGTAGGAATAAGCTTGAATTTCCTTCTGCAGTGTGCATAGCTCTTCTAGAACTCTGCTTCCAGAGGCCCTGTAGAATGGTTTTAGTTCAGTGTTTCCCACACGGTGGGTCCCAACCTGGCACTCCCTCTCTCCAGCCACCCTCCACCCCACCCCCCGGCACTCTGACATCTCCAGGCAGAGGCATGGCGGGGCGGGATCTCCGTGGCAAGGGCCGTGCGAAAGAAGCTGCCGGAGACAGCGAGCAGACAGCCAGCAGTCTGGTAGCGCTTGCAGCCCAGCTGCGGGGAGAGGGGGGCTGGCTGGGGCACAGAAGGGGGTGGGCTGTCGGGAGCCGACCAGGGGGTGTTGGGCTAGAGGAGCAGGTGTAATGGGTCCCCAAAAGAGACAAAACACAACTTAGTGAAAAGTTTGGGAACCACCGGTCTGGAAACTCTATCCCTTTTATCTGCCCTCGGGGACAGTACGTTTCATGTGGTGACTCACCTAACTGCTATGCTTGTGGGACAATAGTTTCGCATTTTCAGCTATTCAGAAAGTGCTTGGAATATGAAAAAGACTTTCCAGTCTTAACAAATATGAAGAAAGAACGTGTGTTGCTTTTCAATATGTCCTTGCCTTAGATATTAAACTGGATTGGCTGTTTGGTCACGTTACATCTCATCCCCTTTTAATTTTCAGGGTGGGGTTTTGTTAGGAGAATTTTAAAGTGTCATTTGGGCCTGCAGCCAAAAATCATTTGACTCAATGAAATGACAGTCATTCGGCGACCAAACAGAATTAATTTCAGGTAGAAACAGAAATATTTTAATGGTCGGATCACTAGTTGAGAGAGCTGCAACAATACTGGGTGATTTAACTGCCCAGTCATTCAGCGCAACTGGAAAATTCCAGATCTCGGGTTATCAAATTCATCTTCACTGCGGATGGCTGGTGAACAATCCACAGGCTGAAATTCCTTTGTATAAACTGTTTGCAGAGTCACTCTGAATAACAGGCCCATTCCAGGGCACGAAGGAAATTGCCACTTGTTCTTAGGGAGTTCACAAATAGAGATCAGGGCTGAATTATCAGAATAAACTGTGGACATGGAATAACTTGACCATTTCCAGTCTCCGTCAACCTCCTAAATGCCAACATGTGTACAAACAACATACGGGCATTAATGATCCCATTACAAACCCATTGGCCTGTAAAATGTGTATAGACAGAAGGATCTTGTGTGGTGCAGATTAGCAGATTTGGGGCTCCATCTTCCACCCTTTGAAGTGATTGGCAAAGCTCCTGTCAGTTTCAGGGGTTTATGGACAGGCTCTTTGTGCATAAGCAAATAAGCAAACTGATGCTAAAAATGCAAGGGCACTGCATGACAAAAGCAGGCATCAGAGGAGAATGAGCAGGGGTAATAAAACCCTTGGCTTTCTCAGCGCAGCGGAGGCGGAATCATTTCCTGAACTACCTGTACAAGTGTAAAATTGTTCTTCTCTCCTACGTATGGCAGATGGTCTCATCCTCTCCCCTCCCCCAGACAGCAGATTCTGCAATCATTAACCACTGAGCCAGAATAAATGAAGAGTTGCTCTCGACTCGAGATCTTGTATTTGAATCTAGGCTTTTGATGACAAAGTATTACTGCACTCAGTAGTGCAGAAAGAGTTTCGTTCCGTAGATTCTTGTTTATCTTCATCATGAATACAGTTGCGGCAATTTTTAACGAGAACATGATGTTGCTTTCCGAAAAGATCTGATGCTGGGTTGCCGTGACAGCCCCTATGTCTCAAGGAGAAGTCCATTTTCCCTTGCCATAGAGCTGAAACAATATGGTGTAATTGCTCCTTTTCTTTTTATTAACGAGCAGCAATTATCAGAGGAAAGTAGTTCATGAGATTATTCTGCGGCATAAGGATTGCTCCAATAGATAAATACATGTTTAGGAACCCTTAGCATTTCCTGTCCATGGAATGGATGACTAACGATCACAGTGTACATTTGTACAGTGCCTTCCACCCCGAAGGAATCCAAGGCACTTTGCAAATCATGAAATCTCTGCACCACAGGAAGAGAGGAATCATTTATCCAGATTGTAATTTGGCCAACACAGCCGTTTCTCTTAGGGGAAAAATAATAGCCATACAATCCACAACTCCAATCCTGATTGCTGCCGCACACCTGCAACTCCCTTTGTAGTCCAGGGTGAGTTTCTAACTCAGCAAATGCTCTCGGCCTAGCAGACAGAGCACTGGACTGGCACTCAGGATACCTGGGTCCTATTCCTGGCTCTACTGCTATCCTGCTAGATTACCTTGGACACGTCACTTCTCCTCACCAAGTTTCCTCCATCTGTTCAGTGGGGATAATGACACCAACCCCTTTTTAAAGAAGTTTGAGATGTATTGATAAAGAGTGCTAGGTAAAAGCTAGGGATTATTATTAAGATTGGGCCTCCCTGACTTTGGCCTTCTATTGTCTATGAAAGACCAACCTGGCATGGGTGGCACCAAGGAATTTTAATTTGATCTTCCATTCAGTGAAGTCAATAGGAGACAAACGTGGGTTGCCCGTTTTAAAAGTGCCGGTTGCAGTCCTCAGCTAAGCCCCTGAGCGGAGGCCTAACTGCAGCTCGCCTTCTTTCCAGAGATGAAGATGTACTCCCTTGCCATCACCCCAAACGGCCACGTGGAGGGCAGGGCAAGCATACCCCCTCCCATCATCATGCGCACTGCTGCTACTCCCATGCCAACGCCAAAGTGCTCGCCGCACATGGATTCGGTGCATACCTTCGTGGACTCAAGGAGAGGGAGCAATGCTTCAGTTGATCCACTGAGCTACGATCAAAAGTCCTTGGTATGTTACCAGTATTAGCAGTTTCCCCCTATTATCTGCCTTTTATATAGAATAACATAGAGGGAGATATAAATGTATAATATTATAGGCAGGGCTGGTAGCATCACCTCTGATTAAGGTTGCCCAATATTTCCCATTCTAAGACCCTGTTTTCAATTGCATATAACTTTGAAAAACTCTAACCATTTGGGCTGAAATTTTCCATGCTGTGTATCTGCCTCAGGCTGAATTGTTTTGGGAAACTGCAGCCGAAACAGGTTAGCCATTTCTGAGAGCGAGGCTCAGGGAAAATGCATCATTTCTTCTCGTGTTAAAAAATCCAGGTGACTTTTTCTTTGACCAGCTTTAGTGTCCCCCGTGCCTTGGAGCTAGGACTTGAAATTTGGCAGGGGGTGGGTCAGGGATATGCCCCTTGCCATCCTTATGAAAAGGCTGTCCCGCAGACAACAATCTCCTGGTAGCCCCGATTCATACTTAGAGCAGATTCAGCCTGTACACAGAATGAGACCTAGTTAAGGTTGCATACTGGCAATCTTCATTTTGGCATTTAATAATTTTTGAGTACTTGTCTTTGCAACCTTTAATGCTCTTTTAACATTTTGGATGGGTTTGGTAACATATCTAGGTTGTGTATAGAGCTGATCCCAAATCGGAATTACCATACTGAGAGAAATTCTCAGATTTATCAGACAAAAATTCAAAATATCTAAACCTCTTGCAGAAGGAGAAGACGTGAACGTTTTTGATTTGGAAATGTCATAATGTTTTGTTTCCAGGTAGACATTAATCTCTGCACGGCCTGACCTGTCACAGTGTTTGATGGGATTTACAGTTCTGGATCCCTCAGTTCCCATTCTCCCCTATTGGCCCAGCTCCCTGGTTGGACTACATCTCCCGTGATACATCATGGTGACTTCCAATCCCATGATGTACTGCGCCTCAACAGTCATTTTTCCTACCCTGGGTTGGATGGTGGAAATGAAGTGATCGGTGGGAAGATTAGATCAGGCAGCAGTGGGCAGGATGAAATAGGGCAGGATGGTCTTAACAGTGGGTTTGAGGTGCAGAGAAGCAGTGGGGAATCCAGAGTCACAGAGTGGACTGTAAGGTGCAGAGCTGGATAGTGTGTGGTCCCTCATCGGGATGACGTGACAGGGAATGCCTAGAGCAGTCAAAGTGAGTTGCTGCTGAAACTAGGTTCTGGGGGCTTTGCTGCTTCATCCACACAAGGCTTAAGGAAGGAGAGGTTACTGGGTGCTGCTGGCTGGGACTCGGTGCCCCTGCACAATTTCCCTTGGTTATGATGGAGGTGTCAGGAGCGGGGATGAGCAGGCTCAGCTGACTGGATGCAGGCAGCCCCAGACAATACACCTGGGCACGGTCTTCAAGGGGTTTCATTTGGCTTTTGCACAGGCAAACCACTCGGGTAAGAAACACGTTCTTCCTGGAATGACTGCCCAGCCTCTGGGCGTCTCAGAGATGAGCAAAGCATCTCCTGTCAAGCGGGGCTAAGGGGTCGTGGCTCTGCAGGGCCTTAATTCCCTGTCGCATTTTAATGATTGGCTAGATGTGAGGCCCACCTGTGAGGCGGGAATAAATCGTCTTGGAATGACTGTGAAGGAATCGGAATGCTTGTTCACCCCTCGCACGGCTGCTCTGCTCCTGTTTATTATACAATGGCCCCTTATTGAGGGCAACAAACAGAAACCCGGAGCTGAAATAATGGATTATCCGTAGGGAATAACCATCTGAGGGAAGAGAGATGTCTGGAATTACTGAACAGGCAGTCGATTTTGTTACACTCACAAGAGGCAGTGGGTGGGAAGGAGAGACAACAGAAGGGGCAGAGTTAATGGACAAACACAGGTTCCACCTCTGCCTGTCTGCCCTGTTTTTCACTCTGTAACTTCGACATCATGCTGAAATCAAAGCAGTGGAGCGTGAATGCACTTCATGCAGCGGCTGAGGTAGAACCATTATGAGCTTTGGCAAACTGCTTAGCCAAGGCAATGCTTCTGAAAAGAAAACAGTGATGACTTGTTTGTCTTGGGTTAACCTGGGCTTGCCTGCTCGTGGCTCGCATCAGGACACAAGCAGCGCCAGCCACCAAATGGAACGGCACTGAGATGAACCTTAATCGAAACCAATGAGAATGCTTCAAGCAGTCCGCTCTGTTTCTGTGCTGGAAGGAAAATGTTAAGAGTAAAGGAGATTTCTTTCTAGGTTTCGCTGCTCTGACCTTGAACGCTTTCGTACCAGGGACTATTCAGCACTGCGAATTGCAGTTACAAAATAATCGTTGTCAGAAACTTGCTGGGGGTGGAATCCATTTGAGTTCATATTTAAGGGAAAATAAGGCTACGGTCTGGGTAAATTTTGAAAAGCATTTAGGTATCTATCCCCCAGTGAGGAGAGAGTCTTAGGGCTGGACACATTTTGGGTGCCAGAGTGGTGTAAAGGGATCTTAGGTAGTGTAAATGAGAGGTAGGCCCTTAGGAACTGGTAGTGTGATTTTTACTGTGACACACGAGAATGGATCTCCAGTGACGGGTCACAGCCCTGCCAGCAAGCTGGTGTGGAGCGGTGCCACTGTAACGGTTTTCTCTGAAAAACAGGACTACGTAAAGTGGCCCATAAAAGGGCACTGTGACCCCAAGAGGGGATTCCACAAAATCTTCCTTGGCTGGGCTCCTCTGCTTGCCGTGAGATTCTTGGATCTGGAGCAGATGTGGAGCCAGCCTTGAGTTTTCATTAGTTGTGCCCAGTCTACATGGGGAATCTGTTTTAAGACAGGTATTGCTGTATGGCACTGAGTCAGGTTTGTGGACTCAGACCCCGGGCCATAGTGCATTGCAGATGACACTAAACTGGGAGGAGTGGTAGATACACTGGAGGGTAGGGATAGGATACAGAGGGACCTAGACAAATTAGAGGACTGGGCCAAAAGAAATCTGATGAGGTTCAACAAGGACAAGTGCAGAGTCCTGCACTTAGGACGGAAGAATCCCATGCACTGCTACAGACTAGGGACCGAATGGCTGGGCAGCAGTTTTGCAGAAAAGGACCTAGGGATTACAGTGGATGAGAAGCTTGACATGAGTCAACAGTGTGCCCTTGTTGCCAAGAAGGCTAATGGCATTTTGGGTTGTATAAGTAGGGGCATTGCCAGCAGATCGAGGGACGTGATCATTCCCCTCAATTTAACATTGGTGGAGCCTCATCTGGAGTACTGTGTTCGTTTTGGGGTCCACACTACAAGAAAGATGTGGAAAATTTGGAAAAAGTCCAGAGGAGGGCAACAAAAAAGATTAGGGGGCTGGAGCGCATGACTTATGAGGAAAGGCTGAGAGAACTGGGATTGTTTAGTCTACAGAAGAGAAGACTGAGGGGAGATTTGATAGCTGCTTTCAACTACCTGAAAGGGGTTCCAAAGAGGGTGGATCTAGACTGTTCTCAGTGGTACCAGATGACAGAACAAGGAGTAATGGTCTCAAGTTACAGAAGGGGAGTTTAAGTTTCACTAGGAGGGTGGTGAAGCACTGGAATGGGTTACCTAGGGAGGTGGTGGAATCACCTTCCTTAGAGGTTTGTAAGGCCCGGCTTGACAAAGCCCTGGCTGGGATGATTTAGTTGAGGTTGGTCCTGCTTTGAGCAGGGGGTTGGACTCGATGACCTCCTGAGGTCCCTTCCAACCCTGAGATTCTATGAGTGTAATTTGGGGAATGGGGGGAGGGGGAATCAATAGCTTCTGGAAGCATTGTAATTCTGGAAAAGGGGAAGTCCTATGAAAGCCTTCTTGGAGCCTTTGTAATGTGCCCCCCTTGCCCAGGCAGGACCCTGTATGCTTAAAACCTACCTGGGTTTGAAGAATCCTGCACTGTGAAAGGTTCTAGCCATGCAGAGGGTGCACGTTTTCGATGTGGGTTCACCCGGGTATCCAGGTCTGAGGGAGTCAAGGAGATGAGAGAGGTTGCAGAAAAGCACTCAGGTGGAGCACCAGCGTTCCCAGTGTGGGGCCCCTGTCCAGCAGCATGAATTTACCGGTCTTAGCCCTTAACAACACCTGCAATGTGCCCTGTCTGTTCTGAACTGAATGACTTCCTTGTCTCTGGGGCTGCCTAGCAATCTGTGCCACAACTGCCGGGTCAAATTCCTTTCCCTCTGCGCCATCCCCTGCCCTCTCCTGCTTGAGGGGGAAATCTCACCTGGTTTTCCCGTCTCTCAGTCCAGCCTCCGCAGCTCGCCATGTGCGAACTGGGGACCCCACAGCAACTGGGGAAGCCGCCGCTCAAGCTGGAACAGCCTCGGCAGGGCCCCAAGCCTCAAGAAGAAGAACCAGTCAGGGGAGAGAGAGTCCTTGCTCTCTGGGGAGGGGAAAGGGAGCACGGATGACGACTCTGACGATGCCAAATCCAGCACTGTCAGCAGAGCCACCCTGCACCGCCGGGCGGAGTCCCTGGACTATAGACCCTCCTTGGACTTGCCGGAACTTCTCCAGCTCCCCACTCTGCGCCCCGCCCTCAGCATCAACCCCATGGCCGTGCTGCCCGCAGAGTACCAGGACTGCAATGGCAAAATGGTACACGTGCCCAGCGAGTTCTTCCTGCGCATCGACGGCCACAAGGACGACCCCTTGGACTACGACGATGACATGGACGACGTAAGTTGCCGTGGGGATCGGGCAGCTGGGGGGCTGAGGGAGCCTTTCAAGGTGCTTGTTCAAATCCCGGGCAAGGTTGTGAGCACCTACTGGCCGGTATAGGTGAAAGAGTCCCGTTCCTGGTGAATTGGCACCCACTCCCCCAAAGAGTGTTGTGTGCGAACAGCGGGGTTCTGTTACTGTCTGATCTGTAGGCAACGTGAAGTGTCCAGGCGATGGGCACCCACCTGTGTCAGCTACAATCCCTGGCTGTGTTGACACCCATCTCCGGACTCCCTCCCAAGCATTACTTGTGATCTCAACCAAATTGCACCCCAGGCACCCTCCGTAACAGGCTTGCTGGACATGCAAAAACTGCTCCACTAGGCTCACTGGAAAGCCTGGGGCCTCTCCCTGAGGCTCGCTGTCCATTTCAGGCCCTCCCTTTCCCCAAGCTTACTATGAAACATGGCTCCTTCCCTAGGCATGCTGTGAAATGCGGAGCTCTTTCCCTCTGGGCTTGCCCCAGTCTACCCATTCACTTTGAAAGGGAGAAAAAACCCCTTTTCTCTGGGCTCAGTCAGCCACACAGCCCGTCTTCAGGCTCAGTGCAAAACTAAAGAAAAGAGCAATTTCTCTGTTCTCTCCAGAGTTACTGCTACAGGATTCGTAAAGCTCTGGAGCCCTACAAACCGGAGTGGTGCAAGAATCACGAAGACTGGTCCCTCTACTTGTTTTCTCCTCAGAATCGGTAAGAAACCCCTGTCTACCCGGTTGGGTGGGCTGACAGCTGAAAACTGGGGTCTGGGAGAAGCTCATTCTGTTGGGCAGGACACACCGAGCCCCGACTGAGGGGGGGGAAGTATGAGGGAATCCTTGCAGCGCTTGTGTTTCTCTCTCCTAGCCACTGGAATGGGTTTTACCTCTGGAGGAGCTGTTCCAGGCTCCAGCCCTGCCTTAGGCAAAACTCCTGGCTGGGGAAGGACTGAGTGCGAACATCCAAAGTCGGCCCCTTGTGCTCTAAGTAATGTTTCTGTGATAGGCAGAATCACTAGACAGGGCCGTCGGGCACCATGGCGGGAAGCTGAGGTGACTTATTAATACAGTTAAGATTATTATTGTTATTTCTTGTTTATTTCATTGGTAATTAGTGCAGCAAACGGTACACAGGAAAGTCCTATGTCAGCACCCTGAGATAGTTACTATTAGAGGATTTAAAGGAGTCTCTAAGGAAATGAAATCCCTGTCAGAGGGGTGAGCTCCAAGCTTGTTGATCCAGTCTGGCTTCTTGCCATGACCTCTTCCTTTCTGCCCCTTTCCCCCAGGTTGCGAGCGATGTGCCAGAAGCTTATAGCTCACAAGATGTTTGACCATGTGGTTCTGGTCTTCATCTTTCTCAACTGCATCACCATTGCACTGGAGAGGCCCGATATTGACTCCCACAGCACGGTGAGAAACCCCCCAGTCCCTTTTCCTGCACCCACAATAACTTTTCCCCAGCCACACTGGGGAAGGAACCTGCGAGATGGAGGATGCTGAGTCTCTGCTGTTTAAATGACGTGCCTCCTGCTGTTGATTTCTGTTTTACAGGAGAGGATATTTCTGAGTGTCTCCAACTACATCTTCACTGCTATCTTTGTTGCGGAGATGATGGTAAAGGTAATTATGAGTCTTTGCAAAACCTGCCGACTCACAATGAGGTCTGGCCTCTGTGGTCTGAGGGACGTCGGTGCCCGTCATGTACAGCAAATAAGCAAAAGGCATGAGGATGCAATGAACAGGCCATTGCTTAAATCTCTTTCTCCTATTGGTTCTAGGTGGTGGCCCTTGGCTTCTTCTCTGGGGAAAATACCTATCTCCAAAGCAGCTGGAATGTCCTGGATGGGGTCCTGGTCTTTGTATCCATCATTGATATTATCGTCTCCATGGCATCAGCAGGCGGGGCTAAGATTTTGGGTATCCTTCGAGTCTTAAGATTGCTGCGGACCTTGAGACCTCTCCGGTACTTTCACCCTTGGCAAAATGGAGGTGTGGGGTTTGGACTTGTCTTCATGGCAAGCTATTAGGCGACAAGCCATGGTGTGAATCTACAGTGGAAGTCCCTGCATAGTGGCTGGCTACTGCCACTTGAAAGCATAGTCAGCTAAGACCCTTTCCAGGACTTTCACTGTGTTGTTGCAGCCACCTGGTGGGCGATAGATTCACACCCGGACTTGCCACACGCTAACTTGCCATGTAGACGAGCCCTTTATTTTGTTTTGATTAATCAAGAAGTTTGGAGGGAAAGACTTGACTCCTTAAAGCTACTGAAACTCTTCTGAAGTGAAATATCCTCTTGAAGCTAGCACTCATATAGCACGTTTCATCTATAGACCTCAAAGCGCTTCACAGAGGTGGGGAACGTTGTTCCTCCTTTGCAGGGGAGGAAAATGAGGAACGGGTTGATGAAGTGACTCACCCAAGGTCACAAACAATAGGCCAGGCCTCCTGAGTCCCAGTAATCTATCCACTGGACACACTAAAAATACTGAATTGTTTCAGTGCATGGTATGCACCGTGTCAATTAGAAGCATAATGCCAATGCATCTTATTGTATGGCATCCTTGCAAATTCATGATGAAAATGCTGTGATTGAACCATAGCTGATAATGATGGGAAAACTAATATTTTCTTGGGCCATCAAAAATTATTCTCATCACAGATGAGTGTTAACAGAAATTGGAAAGGTGATGGTAGTGAATCTGCTCTGGGATGGAAAAACAAGTCATTGCTCTAGTGGAGGCTTCTTCCAAAGTTGTAAAATGTCAGTCACATTTCTGGACCAGGATCCTTCTGTTTCAACATCAGAGTCAGAAGAAGTTATGAAAAGGACAAGGTTGCGTTTTCATGAAGATTTCCAGGCCCGCTTTGCTGTCTCCAGCCTGATACACAGACAAGGCTGAACCAATTTGGCTAATGGTGTGATTTTAAACCACTTTAGTTAAACTGGTACAGCTTCCTGTGTGGACTCTTATGCCCAAATAAATTTGTTAGTCTCTAAGGTGCCACAAAGACTCCTCATTGTTTTTGATGATACAGATGAACAGGGCTGCCACTCTGAAACCTGTCTTTTAGTGCTGTGAGATTGGCTTTGATCTGTTTATCTGGCATTGATCAATTTACAGACCCAAGCTAACCCAGTATAGCCAGTCTGAAACCAATAGGAGTGTGTCTTCACAGTAATTTAATTAATTTGTTTTTTAAACCAGTTTAAAATAACCCAGTGTAGACAAGCCCTCAGCAGTGATGGAGAAATATCTGAGCTTTCAATTGCTTATTATCAGAAGTGAATCAACGTGAACACCAAATGGGTTTCAGTCCATCTATTGTGTACACACACTCTCAGCATCTGTGAGGAAGACAAAATCTACTGGTTCTTTGTCTTCAACACTATCTAGAAGAGCTGGTCTGGTTTGGGGCAAGTGTTATCGGATATTTATGTATGATGTATGCCTTCCTCAGGCTGCATTTTTATCATAATTTTACATATCAGGCTGGCTCCCTAATCAAAGTGACATGTTGCACTGCACAACCTACAGCCATTCCCAAGTGAGAAGGTCGCATTGGCTGAGAGTGAACTGACAATTAAACAGGTGCTGGCAATAATCTGATAAGCTCCCGCTTCTGTAGTCTTTCTCCTGTGTGTGCATAGCTAATACCATCTCCACACAAGGTAGCTGTCGGCTAGGAAGAGGAAAGCTCATGTTTTCAATATTTGAAAGAGGAATAAAGGAACTTTGTATTTTGTTTGATAGCACGGTAATAAAGGGACAAGGAGAATATAAATACTTGGGGAATTCTTATCTGCTCACTTTACCCGATCCCATTTTGCATCATGCCCGACAAAAAGACATTCGCTTTCCCATGAAATTTCCTTGGAAACAAGATAGGTGGCTCCAGAAACTTGTGGTCCTTAGGAAAAAGAGCCGTTTGCATCTTCCCATCACACTAGTGAGAAACAATCTGGCCTGTTCCTACTTAAGCAGTGGCTTTTGTGTATTCGCTATTGTGTAGCAATGGCTTTTGTGTATTCGCTAGTTATTTCCTAAGTGATGGTTGCATTAATGCTTCCATCTAATTTGTTGCTTCGGTCCCCTGATCTGTTGTCTGAATTTGTCTTGACTGCTGCCCTCTTAGATTACAATCTCTTCAGAGTAGGAACCATCTCTTTCTTTGTGTATTTACGGCACCTAGCAGAATGGGGCGCTACCTTGGCTTGGCCTTTTAGCAGTACCATATTTCACGGTGGTTGTGGTGGATTCTCCATCATCGGCCATTTTAAACTGGAATGATTTGGGGGAAGTTCTACAGCCTGTGTCATGCAGGTGCTCAGACTGGATGACCACAATGGTCCCCTCTGGCCTTGGAACCTAGGAAGAATAATGGAAATCAGGGCTCAAATGATGTACAAACAAATATAAGGGAGAGACTTGGGAAGAATTCGTTCCAGAGAATAATTCAACCTGCTGTATTCACAAAGAGCCCATCATTGACTCTGGTGTTACTTACATCAGCCCTGTGCCCTATTATTCCAGAGACCATTCAGTTTCTCTGTCACATTATTCATTACTGGCTTGAGAGAACAAGAAGCTACTTAAACACTCCTCACTTAGAGGAAGGATAAACCGTCTGATGTTACCTAATGACTGGGCAGCCCCAGGCTTACAAGATCCACCTTTTATCCTCTATCCCTTCTTCACACATCTCTGCTTGCCTAGATGATCAGCCTTCTGGGCATTAAAGTGTTAACTTAGCCATACAAAGTGAAGCTACCAGTAAGAATCTTGCACACCCCTCTTAAAAAGCTTTGACATTTTGCAGTTGAAACATCCAGCCTCCTGGAAAAATTCCCCAGGGCTCGTGATGCTGTTTGGGCACAAACACATTTCTCAGACCCACACAGGAGATCCTTTCTCTAGGCACTCCCATGGAAAAGAAAAACCTCCAGACTTTCTGTGCTGCTGTAAACCAGGCCTCTGGATCCACTGCTGAGCTCCTCGGCAGATAGAAGGCAATTGGTGCTGCTCATTAATAAGGTGACCCCTTTTTGTTACAGAGCTGTTGCCCACAAATCCCATTTGTTTCTGAGTGATTTCCTAGACCATTTAGGTGGAAAACACCCCCCCCCATATGATAAAACACCCCTCCCCTTTATAAATGAAGTCTTGTGCTTCAATCCTGCAAAAGATGACGATTACCATGGGTCCGAGGTAGCAAAACACTTACACCTGTGCTTAGCTAAGTGGGTGCATGGTCCGACTGACAGCAAGTTGAACACATGTTTAAGTGCCTGGCTGGATTTGGGCCACGGTGCTCAGCACATTGCAGGATTGAACCTTGTATCAAGAGAACTTTCAGAATGTGAGCCAAATGCAGCTAAAGCAGAGACATCTGCCTGCGTGTACAAAGACCCTTAAATACTAGCCGCGAGAGAAGGTTTCACTTATCTGTTTCACAGAGGAGTGGTGAGGCTTAATTAATTACCACCTGTACAGCGCTTTGAAATCAATTGATGAAAGGAGCTATAGAATAGTATAGCATAATATACTATATGATAGGGCACCATACCAATACGTCTGGGGGGATAAAGAAGGGTTTTATCAGCCTGACTGCCCAGAAGGAGGAGGAATAAAGATGGGATAGATGGGGGCTAGATTAGATGACCCTGGTGGTCCCTTTTAATTCTATGGTGTCCGGGATGAGTGCCAAGTTTGTTCTGTTGCTTTTTCCCCAGAGTCATCAGCAGAGCCCCAGGTCTAAAACTGGTGGTGGAGACCTTGATATCCTCCCTGAGGCCTATTGGAAATATTGTGCTTATCTGCTGTGCTTTCTTCATTATCTTCGGGATCTTAGGGGTTCAGGTAAGACTCTCCCTCTCTAACCAAGCACTCGTTCTGAACGTCCCTTCTCGCCCACCAAGACAAAGAGGTCATTCAGAATAGGCTTTCCCCTGATGGGTGAGGCAAGCCACGCCGATCCCTCCAGGGACCCAAAATCCTCTTATCCCAACAGAGGGGCTTCAGGCTTTGTGCCTGAAGAGGGGTACCTCAGCTGTGGGGACAAGGGAAGGAATTCCAAATTCCAACCGAGACAGTGATCTGTCATTGGAACAGAGCCAAGTGCCTATGCCAGGCTTCCCGAGATATTTTCCCCCCTTCTCTTCAATTTCAGCTTTTTAAGGGCAAGTTCTACTACTGCGAAGGACCAGACACCAAGAACATCTCCACTAAAGCTGACTGCACTACCATGCACTACAGATGGGTGCGGCGGAAGTACAACTTTGACAATTTAGGGCAGGTAAAGTTGTTCTTGTTCCAAGAGGTTTCTGTGTCATTGTCCGATGGGCTCTTCCGAACGTGGCCCTCCCCAACGTGGCACTTCCAGCCATCTCATCGGCAGGTCCCCAGTTTAGGTTTTATTTATTTAAAGGTTTAACAAAACCCAGGCGCCGAGAGTCTGGTCCCATTACTCACACTGAGTAGTGCCATTACCTCAGGTCACCACTCCTGGATAAATTCATGGAGGTTAAGTGCATTAATGGTTATTAGCCAGGCTGGGTAAGGAATGGTGTCCCTAGCCTCTGTTTGTCAGAGGGGGGTGATGGATGGCAGGAGAGAGATCACCTGTTAAGTTCACTCACTCCGGGGCACCTGGCATTGGTCCCCTGTCGGTAGACAGGATGCTGGGCTTCATGGACATTTGATCTGACCCAGTGCGGCCATTCTTATGTTCTTAAGGTACTGTTCAGCAGGAATAAGGGGATTGCAATCTGGCCCCCAGTAGAAAGAATACCTAATTTAAGAAAAAATTGATCAGATTTTATGCATTTCAGTGGCATGTATGAATAAATAGAAGCACTGAGCAAAACTACACCTAACTCGCTCTGGGTTATATAGCCCTCGGTGGGATCCATATAGAATGTGAGGCTGTTTCACCCCTGGGCTCTTTAATTCAAGCATTAGCAGTTGATGCTTTAGCTCCGGAGGTCCCTGGTTCAGTCCCCACTGTGATGGCTGTCACATGCTCTGAGCTATGCAGATGATCATCATAATCGATAGCAGGACCTCACATTTTCACTCATACAGCATTGCCAACTCTTGTGATTTTATCATGAGCCTCATTCTGGAACATCCTTCCAATGGGAACAGTGGGGACAAACAACCTCACTTGCTTCAAGATGGCACCTGACAAAATTATAAACAGGATTATATTATAGGGTTGCCTATAATAGGTAGGGACTGTACACAGTAACTGGAGGGGTCCCTTCCAGTCCTATGTCCTATATCCCTATTTTTTTTCCCCCTTGAATCCCCAACGCCTGGAATCAGTTAACTGTGAGAATCTCAACTTTCATTTTTTAGATGAATTCGTTTCAAACCTCCGTGTTTGCAAAGAAAAACTTGAAAAAAGTTTCCCCCCTCCAGATTTTTGTACACTTGGTACGGGCGATGCTGCCAATGCACTTAAGCAGAACCTGACCTTTGTTATAAGCACATGAATGAATCTGAGTGGAACTAAAAATGAAGCTAAACAGCTTTCATTGCCCAAGCTCCATTAAATGCAAAAACCAAATCAGCAGCTTCATTGGTTAAAATCACAGTAAGTTCCATTTAAAAAAATTATCTCCGTTGTGTTATGAATTATGAATTGTTTTAACAGGTCATTTGACTCTTCTTGGTTTGTATTCCCTCTCTGAGGTTTGAAATTCATTGTATTTCCCCCATTAACATCGTCTGCGAACGCTGATCATTTTTCTCCCCTATGTACTGAAGGCAGAGGAAACTGATATGATTTAGGACTTGTCTACATTACCTGCCGGATCGATGGGCAGCGATCTATTCAATGGGCTTGATTTATCGCATCTAGTCTATATGTGATAAATTGACTGCCAAACGCTCTCCCATCGACTCCGGTACTCCACCAGAGCAAGAGGCACAGGTGGGGTCAATGGGGGAGCATAGGGTGACCAGACAGCAAATGTGAAAAATTGGGAGACAGGGAGGGAGTAATAAGAGCCTATATAAGAAAAAGACCCAAAAATCGGGACTGTCCCTATAAAATTGGAACATCCTTGGGGAGCGTCAGCTGTCGACTCACCACAGTGAAGACACCATGGTGAGTAGATCTAAGTAGGTCAGCTTAAGCTGTGTAATTTAGATCGATTTCCCCACCTCAGTGTAGACCAAGCCTAAGTAATTCTGCCATTTCTCTTTGGTCTGTGTGACCCTACCTCTCCACCGCTAGTCTGAGAAGATCAAAGAGCAAATGAGTCCACCCATTCTGCCCTTAAAAAGACCAAGAGGAGGCGAATAGCAGCAGGGCTGATCTTTATATTATTTCTTTTCCTTGCAGGCGCTGATGTCCTTGTTTGTCCTCTCATCCAAGGACGGCTGGGTGAACATCATGTATGATGGCCTGGATGCTGTGGGCATTGACCAGCAGGTAGAAACCAAAGACCTCAACAAGTTTTACAAGTTTAGTGTTCATGATCCGGGTCACTATGCGCTGATCACAGCTGTCAATGTAACTGAGTAACCCTCCCAGGCGCTCTGCTATGGCGCTGACTCCAGTAGGGAGCTCCAAAGCGGCAGCAGGGACCCGAACAGCCTGAGAACCGCAGCTGGGCACTGACGGGCACGTCCGTCAGGGCTCAGTTGTCCCCTGGATGCCATCTGGGTGTGATGGGTGTCATGGGGCCCCAGTTGAGTGGATGTCTCCAGAAGGAATTCTGGGAATCTCCGCTGGAATTCTTCCTAAAGGTCCCAACCTCCCCAGCATGGCAGCTACTCATCCCTTTAAAAAGCTACAGCATACTCCCCACTCTAGTCCTGGACAGCTTGGGTACCTGGAGAACAGCCACGGCCCCACCATCACTGCAATATTCCCTACCCTCTTTCAGGCCCTGAGTGTCCATGGAGCCATTAAGAGGGAGCAGGGTCTGCGTCCTCCAGTGGGACTCTGGGCAGCCCCTGTGCAGCAAGGTGTGTACCTACGCCGGGGCTGAACAGACTCTTGCGCCTACTCAGAAAAGGTTGCAACGGCCCGTGCAGTGCAACTTTCGCAAGTGACATGGAGCCTGTCAAAATGGGCGTGTTTTTAACACGTGAATATGCAGAAGATTGAAACCGCTGCCCACAGACAGCTCTGAGTCAGCCCTCTCCCTCCCTCAGTATCACTGAACGGCTGAAGAAAACACCACACGGTGAAGCTACAAATTGTGTCCTAAGGACAGATACCTTCGGACCAGAACATCCGCTCCAAGGGGCCCTGAAAACATGTACCATTCCACTATTGCTCTAAGGAATGCATGGTGAACATGAATTTATTTACATGAAATAGAAAATAATTGGGGATGTCAAAAAAGAGATGCTACCAAATTTGGTGTTGGGAGGCTTAAAGCATTAGCAAAATTCTCTCGAGATCCGTAGGTGAATGGTACCACGTCGTAACAGCGATAATCCTTTGTACTTAGCATCTGCAGCGTCCAAGGATCTCAGAACAATGGACAAACATCAGTTAAGCATTAACGCCCCCCCCTGCAAATAATAAATCTGAGCCTCTCTTCAATTAAAACTATTTCCATGCCAAAAATTGTGATCTTGCAAGGGATTTTTTTTCCAGCCAAATTATGGTTTTCACAAAAGAAAGTAACATTTCAGCAGGGGAGAAAATGGGTGAAAGGAAAACTTGCTGGGAAACCGCCCATGGGTTCTCCATGCCCTAGTCTCCTAACCATGGGATTCCACCACTGTCCTCCCACTGCTGCTGGATGCTTGATATGTCTGTTTTACAATGACCCACACTTCTCTTCTCTTCTCTCTTGCCCTCTTCTGCCTCCCATCTCTCAGCCCGTCCAGAACCACAACCCCTGGATGCTTCTCTACTTCATCTCCTTTCTGCTCATCGTCAGCTTCTTTGTGCTCAACATGTTTGTGGGGGTGGTGGTGGAGAATTTCCACAAGTGTCGGCAGCACCAGGAGGCTGAAGAGGCCCGTCGGCGGGAGGAGAAGCGGCTGAGGCGCCTGGAGAAAAAGCGCAGGAGTAAGGAGCTATACATGTCTGGTCGGTAGACTGCGTTACAAACCAAAATCTTTCTGAGCCCTGCCTGCTTCCAAAGCAAGACTTTCATTTTCCTTTGGTTTGGTTGACACGGGATTAAAAAAGGTCGCTTTGTTTATTTACTACTTTGGCGACGCCTTAAGTCTCAGGGCTACACGTTCCCTGGAAGTGTCCTCTAGGAGCTTGATAAAATGTTGCCCCTTTATGTAGACAGTAGGCAGAATAAAGGCCAGCCAGCTTGGAAAGCGGAATCCTATTTGAATGACCAGTGAGACCCTCAAGACATGATTCTTGCATTACCGTCAGGAAGCGGGAAGAAGGCCATCGGGCAAGTGAGGGATTTACTGTGTAAACGCGAGCAATGTTTGCCATGTGTGCGACGGCAACTCACAAAGGGTCATCCCAGGGCCCTGGGGCTTAAAGTGTCGCCTGCGTTTTTAATTTACACGGCGGTGGTTTGATTTTGTTTTTTCTTAGATCAAATAGTTGCGATGCTTTTTAGGATCTCGGCGCATGGCCCCGCATGCCACGCACATGCTGCATGAGGGCATGAGCAAAACAGGTTTGGGGAGAGGAACGGAGCCCCAGTGCGGGGAAGTCGAGACAAGTCTTCTTGAATGGAGTCCATTAGACAGGATGCTTGCCTAGCCACCTATTGCAGGAGACCTTTAGCACAGAGCCATGATGTAAGTCTTGGACAGGCCGTCTCAACACGTTGGATGGAAACAGTGGCTAGTGTAGAGTCATTAGGGACCTACACAGCTCTGATAAATTCTGACCGTGGCTTTTTTTTAGAGGTGGCCAAACCAGCCCAGAGAACATCAGACCTGCCCGAGTCTTTGCCCATTTCTAGAACTGAACCTCCTTGAAAGATCTCAAGCGTTTCCACTCATTTTTCCTGTCGTAGTTTTTCACTTTCACTTTCCCTGCCAGGTTTCAGCTGCAGGTAGGAAATTGCAAGGAATTGTTTGCGGTATTCCCAGCATGCTCGGCTGCAGGAAGCACTAGAAACATCCCCAAGAACCTGTCACACACAATTCCCAGCCCATTAGCAGACTCAAGAAGACTAGTTTGAGCTGGTTGAAATTTTTTATACCTGATATGCCCCAAGCTGCAATTTCTTAGTGGAGCACGGATGGATCTAAGAGGCATGGTGCTTCCAGCTCCACCAGGCTTGCTAGCACTTTGTCACGTGGATTGTTCCCTTATCATTATTCTGCCTCACATAACCTCCTGCAATGGCCGAGAGCCCCTTAATGGCAGACTGCTAACAACCTCCTAAAGCACGGAGCAATAGGCATCCATTTTCAGCAGGGAGTTGATAAATTAGAAAGTTATGTCTCTGCTGTCATGACCTGGCAAGCAGATGGCCATGCACATTGAAACCTCAGCCCCAACTAGTTTCCTCCTTCCATCCCTGGATCTGCTCTTCACTTGAACCAGATGACGGTCTGCCTACATCTCCAACAAAAAATTCCACTTTCCCCATTGCCTCTCTATTAATTTGCCACAGGAGGCTTCAGCGGGAAATAGCTACACAATGAACTCATGCTGGGCATTAATCAATGGCAGATTGGCCTGAGACCACAGCATGGCTGCGTACTTTGGATTTGTAGCTAGTCTTGGGTCAGGTGGCGTGGCTAAAATAAATCCGAGCCCAGCTCAATCCTTCCACCCCCAAATGCTAACGGCACCTCTTCTGAGATCTGACAGAGTTCTAAACCAATCCCGCTTTTCTTGGCCTTTCTTGTTCACGCCCCTGAGCTTCCAGGTTCCAGCTGGGGTTAGAAGTGGAAACCTGGGGATCCCAGAAGGATGTTCTTGCAGTGTTTGTAGCACAACAGCAGCAGTAGGTGATGGAAGTCTCATGGAAGCTAGCTGTCTCCCCATGCTTCTAACTCGGGAGGCTCAGATAACTCAGCTAAGCATCCAACGCTCGCTGAGGTCACTGGGAGACTTTCCACTAGCTTCAATGGGCTTTCAGGTCAGGCCACCAAACGCCTCAGCTTTAGAGGTTGCTCGTCGTGTTATGGGGCCAGGTCCTGAGAGCTAACAAAGGTGTACAACCCCCCCTCCCTGAAGTCACCTGCAGGGCAGCGCCTCTCCCAGAAAGTCACCTACACCAGCCAAAGAAATCAGCACCGCTCCAGATGTAGTCCACTGTATTTTGCAATTTATTGCAAGAAATCTTTGACTCCAAGAACACACCTGGTAGGATTGCCAGTCCATGGGCAAATACAGCCAGCTCTTTCCCAAAGAAATCCATACATAATCAAATGTGCCTCACTGTATGATGTTCAGGGAGATAAACTTCAGCTAAAGGAAGAGGAAAATAAAAAAGCAGATATTCCCTTTGTACACTTCTCCTTCTAGACACTATATAATTATCTTTACCAGGCTGAGAGACTTTGGAGATAAGGCCACCTACCTTTAAACTCTGAGATTAAGGTCTGATATGTAATGAGTTACGTCTCAGTGCTGTTCCCATTGGAGAAGAGTCCATGACATGAAACACCTATGGCACAATGGACAGCAGAGAGCTTCTTAGACTCTAGGAATTATTTTGGGGGCGTTCTGTTATACAGGAGGTCAGACTAGGTGGTCACAGTGGTCCCTTCTGGGCTTAGAGACTATGAATCTGAAAGTTGAATCACCTCCCTGTTCCAGAGGGTATGGTTGTGCTAAGTCAGTGTTAATGTACTGGCAAAGTAATATAGGGTGTGATCACCCCGCTGTTTCCTAACTCTGCCTGGCCTCTGGATTTGGGGGGGTTTCGCTTCAATTCCTACTAGCCCCGTAATCACAAGGAGGGCGGATGGTTCACCTATGTTTGCAGTTATTTTGTGGAAGGCTGACAGTGTAGTTTCCTGGCTGGTAGTGTCGCAGTTCTCACACATAGCTTGCCTCCTGCGGGGGCAGTCCCTCATGCAAACTGACATGAGCTTGAAAACAAATGTGGCTGTGGAATGGGAGGCAGTTTGGGAAGCCGCAGAATCCATGATCAATTTGGGCAGCTGGATGCCTCTGTCTCTTTCAAGATGCAGAGACGTCTCGGCCCTTTCCCAACAGTAGCCGAAGGATTATTAAGAACTTTGAGTTTCCCTTTTAAGTATCCGCAACACTGCACTACATGGCGAAAAATGTTGGACTGAAATCCCTGAGGACTCATGACCAGACCAAGCCTCGCAGCAGGAGTACAGAACAAAACAAGTTTCACCTACGCTTTCCCACCAGCATGCATCCACCCTGACCTAGACACAGCACATGTGGGGGTAAGAGGGAAGTTTAGCCTCCAGCTCTCTGCTGAGATGCCAGGAATGGGGTTGGTTGTTTTGTGAGGTGCCACACTTCTCCATTGGGAACTGGCCTGAGACCCACCAAACTCATTTCACAGGGCCCACCACACAATCAGCTGATCTGAGCAACTTGCTGTGAATATTGACTCAGGCTGGATTCGATACGACCCCCTAGAAGTCAAAACCAAACCACCAGAACCAGGGAGTGCCCATTATTCGCCAAAGTTCACTTGAGGCTCCCTCAGTTGATACTCATTAGAACATAAGAACAGTCATCCTGGGTCAGACCAATGGTCCATCTCACCCAGTGTCCTGTCTTCTGAGAGAGGCCAATGCCAGATGCTTAATGGGGAAAGAACAGCACAAGGCAATTATCAAGTGATCCACCCCCCTGGAAGTCAGAAGCTTTACCATCTTGGCTAATAGTCATTGATGGACCTAACCTCCATGAATTTATCAAATTTTTCCTTTGTACCCGGTTATACTTTTGGCCTTCACAACCTCTAGTTTCACAGATTGACTGTGCGTTATGTAGAAAAGTACTTCCCTTCGTTCTAAAGCTGCTGCCTATTCATTTCATTTGGTGACCTCTGGTTCTTGTGTTATGTGAAGGGGTAAATAACACTTCCCTATTCACTTTCTCCACATCTCCTGCTTCAAAACATCAATTCCTTTATTCCTACCCTTGGGAAAAGAGATCCTGCAAGGTCCTGAAGCCCCCTCACCTCCCAGTGGGAGTTTGGGTTGCTCAGCACTTCCCGGGGGGGCCTTGGCAGCTCACACGGTTGGTCCAGAAGAAGCCTCCAAACCATAACAAGTGGAACTTGTAAACAAAGAGCAGAACTGACCAGTAGTCTGTAGAGAAAATGGGCTGCAACACAAGCAAATGAGAATTATCCTCCTCAGAGGCGGTTGCTGTGTCTAGTGGTGGGTTTAGGTTGATAACAGGTTGTCCCTGGCTCACTGCTCTGAGGCCGAGCAGAACCAGTCCCTGTCTACGTGAAGGGCACTGTTGAGTTGCTTTCCTAGAGAACCCATCTTAATTCTTCTAGAAGCCTGGAAAGGCCAGTAAGGAAAGAGCCTAGAAGAGATTTCTAGACAAAGAGTTCAGGCGTTGCATAGATGTGGAGTGTAACATTTCCACCAAGCGTGCGCAGTGAGGAAGACAGCTCTCTGGAAAGGAATCAAGACAGATGTAGCAGGCAAGTTGAGCCTAAGTGTTCCATCCCATGCAGGGCCAACAAGAGGTTACCTCAGATCAGCTCATTCTCGCACCTGTGCTTAGAGGATCCCTTCCTGACGGCGTTCAGAGTGGCGCGCTTTGGCTCGGGAAACGTTTTTAACCAAGGGAAATCAAACAACGGTCACTTTAAATTATTATTTAAATTTAAACTCCGATCTAAGCAACCTGGGTGGGATTTGGGGCTCCTTTTGTTAATTCAGAAGACTATGGGCTGGCTCAAAACGTGGCAGACTCAGAAAGATGTGACGTGTGGCTGGTGTCGCGTGGACTTTCTGTGTGTGTACGTGACGTACCGTGCTTGTGAGGTGACGTAGTGACCGCCTTGGCCTGCACAGTGCGGTGTGCTGTTGCCGTTTTGTGCCAGGAGGGGAGGATGGAGAGGAGAAAATGGGTAGCTTGGCATGGGGAGGAAGGTGTACAGGCCCGGCAAAACCAGCCATGCGGGCGAGGGAGCGCAGGACGGAGTCGGGAGGGTTTCTGGGGAATAACTGGGCTGCAGGGGATGTAAAAATAGGAAGAGGATGAGACGCATAGAGATGTATCCTCTTCCCAGGAGGCCAAGGGGTGAAATGCGTAACGTACTGTGGGCAGCGAAAAGAGGCTATAGCTGGCAAATATACAATCTGGCCACGCGTCTGTCTGTGACTAGCTTCCGACTTGCGTCTGTGTCTAGTTTAGGGTGACCGGATGTCCTGATTTTATAGGGACAGTCCTGATTTTGGGGTCTTTTTCTTATATAGGCTCCAATTGCCCCCCCCCCCCCACCCTCTGTCCTGATTTTTCACATTTGTTGTCTGGTCACCCTAGTCTAGTTCTCTGTCTGTGTACGTAGAGCAAGCCCTATGTGGTGTGTCTTGGAGTGCCTGTGTATCTGTCCGGAGGAATGTGTGTACACACCAGTGTAAGGTCTCAGCACAGCGGGCTTTGGCCTGCGTCTGGGAAATGATGAGCGGTCTGGGAGGGGCAGCTTGTTCACAGCCTGAACGCAGACAGACAGAGCGAGATGATTATGGACTAGTTCCGAGGGCCGTGTCAGTGCAACACCTGCCAAAGGCTACAGTCGTTTGGAGATTGAGCACCACTGCTCCAGACCCTGCCCGTCCACTGCCATCCCCCAGAAGGGGTTACGTGAACCCAAGGCCCGGCGCTTTGTTGCTGCGCTGACCCCTCCCCAAGCCCAGTGGGGATCTGGATGGAAGACGGCCTCTTCTTCTCCCCAGGCCCTTTTCCCTTCCCCCTCGTGATGAGGTCCCCCTCAGTCTCCTGCTGCCTTAGCTGTCTAATCCCCTGCCCTCCTCCCCTGCGGCCCGTCCTTTGGGAGCAGGCGCTCTGCCTGTGAACTCGTTTCCCTGGTCTCTGTTGAACTACGGCAGTGGTGGCCTGCTGCCTGCCTCGCTTCCTCACCTGGCCGCCCCGTTGCACACAGCCCGGCTGGGATCTCCCTCGGCCGGGCTGGGCGGGGGGAGGTTCAGCAGACGGTTTCTCTGCCTCCCCCCTCTCAGCTGCCCCTGCGGGAGCCCAGCCAGGGACGGGCAGCCCTGGGTCATAATCCCTTCCTTCCAGCCAGCGGAGCCAGGGCCCAAAGCACCATGCTCCCCCTAGGTACTCCGCCCCTTCAGCTAGTGCGGCACCCTACCCCCATCCAGCAGCCTCCCCCACTCTCCCTAGAGTTAGAGCGCTTGGAGGAGTGGGGTGCGGGGGGGGGTGCTGGGGAAGCTGGTTGCTTGCAGGGATTGTGGGGCAGACAGCCAGCCAGACTGCCCCTCTCCTCCCTTTCCACTGCTCCCTACCCAGCCCCCCCATACCGGAGGGGGGAGAGGAGTTGGTGGCTGGCAGGAGGGGAGCACAATTCCTCCCACTTGCGCCAGCACCTTAACAAAAATCTTCCTCCTGTGACCAGTGTCATTCGAGAAACACCTCGTGACGTGGCAGCGGGTCTGGTGGGTCCTATGGAGGCAACATTCCCAGGGAGATGGATGGACACTGGGTCTGACCGAGAGGCAGCAGTGATTGCAAGGACTGGCTAGTGATGATCTGTGTGCAGCATACTCAGCTGTGAGAGGCTGATGTGGACCAGGAGAATGCCAGGCAGGCCATTATTGATATTGAATGAGTTTATTGTAAGCAGGAGAGAAAGAGGTTTAGAATTCAGGGCCATCACGTCCTGCACACAGCTGGCCTGCCAAACGTTGCCCTTGTCCGCTCTCTCCACTGCCGTTTCTGTGCCCTTGTTACATCTTGTGTTACATTAGTGTCTTCCTGTGTGGAGCGCCTAACACAATGTGGCCCCGATCCTGGCATGGGCTGCTGGGTATCGGTCATATAACTAATACTAAGTGTGAATGAACTGTTGGGTATTTTTGCATACAGGTGACTCTGGTGGACTGGGATACCTGGATTCTAGCATTACTTCTGCCCCTGTTGCTATGTAACCTTGGGCTAGTCTACCTCCTCCTCTACCCCTCTGTTCCTCCACCTGTGACAGTGGGGATACAGATACCACCCTTTATAAAGTTCTTTGAGATCTAAGGACTAAAGAACTACTTAAGTGTTAAATATAACCGTGCTGTATATTTGCCAGCTAACTGCCCTGGAATGAAAACGAGGGAGGGAGATTGAATAAATAGGCTTTAAAAATAACACGTGGTGGGTTTTTTTTAAAGCAGAACTATGTTGTACCACAATGTCATTGTTAATGGGAAGGTAAAACTTCAGTATAAGCAAACATATTTCTCCTGACACAACCACTGCCTCCATCAGATATAGCCACTGTGTAAATAAAAGTGCTGTAATTTTATAATCCTGTGCCTCCCAACCTTTTGATGAGGCTTTCCGAAGACATACAGCGAAACTCTCCTCCCCAGATTAAAAGCTTTGATTAAAAACAAACGGATCAGTTTGATCTCTTCTGTGTTCAGGATACTGGGCCAATTTCAACCCTGTTGTAACGGCTGAAAACCCAGAGCACTTGACCTGGGAGGCATTTGGTCCGTCAAATACAATCTGGTGCCAGGTTAAAAGTGAATGATGCTTTACCCTTTCAAAGGCTAAACACAAGTACTTAAGACATCACATATTGAAAGGAGAGAGCAAGCTGGACTGAAAACCAAACCAGCTGGCAACAGTCTGTCTAATGGTGAACAGTTGGAGTTTGATTTTTAATACTGTGGCTAGTTCAGTGAACCATGGAAAGACCAAGTATTGCTATGGACAGCCTGGCTCTCTGTGCCAGAGAGCATACGATCACAGCTGGCTGTTAATTGATGTCCATTCTCTCGGGGATCCTGGATGAACAAATTAACATCTACACATATGTGGCATGGAGAAGGAAGAGGCTGAACGGACGCCAAAGCTGTGCCCCAATAAGACCGGCACTTCAATGTGCTAATGGCAGACAATTTTCCCTGAGGGTGATAAGGTGTTGGGGATGCTAAGCAACATTCAGGATCATGTCAGTTCTTTCTAATCCATGTGGTGTGTGTCCTCCTTATTCTATAGACTATTTGAGTGTAACTAAAACTCGTGCACTGTGTACCCGTATGTTTCACGTCTGCCTAGGAACTTAAAAACATTTTGCTTATTTTTCCAGGCACCTTTCTTAATAAAGGTATAAAACCAGCCTATGGGAAGCATGCACATAAACCCACTTGGCTTTCTAATGGTTCATGAGGGGGAGAATCATGGTGCAGCTTTTTAGGTAGCACTTGTAATGCCAACCTAGATGCCTTTTAAATAGGAGATGGTGCTTCATTAATTCTCATGCCAGCAAAATCTGAAGCAGAGCAGTCTAAATATTCCCCAGGGAAGGCGAGATTCTAACTCATGCAGTTATTAGTCAATATCAGGAAGTTGGGGGAGAGAATTGAGACTGGTTCGCCTACTTTTCATGATCTCTCTCTCTCTTCCCTCCCATGTTTCCACCAAGTCAAATCTTCAGCAATAATGGATAGCATTAATAAGATGTTTGGTCACAGTCAGCTGGCTGCAATATCATCAGAGAAACCATTGCTATGGAAAAACCGAGGGAGGCTTGCATTCTGCCTGATGGTGTAATCAATGAAGAACTTGACATTTTCCCACCCCCAGCAATCCAGTGTTCTCCTCATCCAGGCTCTTCTGTAGATTCCCCTGTCTCCCAACTTTAGCAGTCTGTACAGTAAGCGTGGGCAGTGAACCTTCAGATGAAATGCACTGAAACCTGGAGACTATGATAGCATATTCTCCTTGCGTATTGGTAATACACACAAATGCATGTCTTTGATTGGACTGACACCAAGCATGCAAATGACAAGCTGTCACTCTTTGTGCAGATGACTTAAAAATACTGTGTCTTGAGGAAATTGGAACAGACAGTGATTCGGCAAAGCTTTGAGCCCACGGGACTGGTGACTTTTCAGGAACTCTTGGAGTGTTCCTACTGCACCATTACATCAAAATGCAAGCCGCCTCATTGGTCAAAAAGAAACAGAAATGCAACAAAAACCATGGGACTGATCTTTCTCTCTTGTTGGTTTCACACTGGTGTAACCTCATTGACATCAGCGGGGTTACTCCTGATCTACAGCAGCATAACCGAGAGCAGAATCTCTGCACACCCTTCTGCACACCCCTGCATGCCATATTTAGCCGTGCATGAATAGCTTCTTCTCAAATGGACATTGCCTGGGTTACTGTGCTGAGCATGATGGTGTTGCATGTGTTTCCAGATATCATCAAACTTTACCCTTCGATTGTCCTTGTGTGTGTGTCGCAAAGTTAAAGTTCTTTTCCATCCATTAATTATCTTAAAGAAGTTAGGGAACTCCAGCAGATTAGGAGCTTTCAAGAGCTTTTTCTGGCCCTCTGTCCACCTCATGTTAAATATCTCCCAGGCTTCCAAGCAACCAGCTAATTCTTCATGTTGTCATCCCACAATCCACAATGCAGAACAACGCTACACATCTGCTGAGCATATCAGATATATTGTACAGACTCTACATGGCACCTTCTTGCTGTTGAACATACATACACACGATGTACATCATAGAGAGGATCCCACATATTATACCCGCAGCTCATCATGTATAAAAGGAAAGATCTATTTCAAGAAGCACTCCTGTGCACTAGCAATTTCCAGGTAGAGTATTTAACTCTGGACTCATGCTTTATATTAAGATGCATTATATAAATAGTTGATAAAGGGTTAATAAATGATAATCAGCTCTTTTAATAAACTGCTAATCAATTGTTATAGTCCAAAAAGGTCAATAGATGATCATCTGTAGTACCTTTTACTGATGACTTATAATCATCTATAGCACATACTCTTCATGTCTGTCCCATGCTTGTAAGAGCTATTCATCATTTATTAACACTAAATGTATCTTTAATATAAAGTTTGACCAATTTGGGTAAACCTTAGTCCCTCCTGCAAGCTGATTTTGCACAATTCCCCAAGAAGGCGGTTCCAAATTTCCACATGTGATAAGCCTGAATGTGCAATGTGCTTCCATGCACAAACTTAAGTAAATATGTTTTTAATTTCAAATAGTGCTTTTTATAGATGTACCATAGGTTTAGCCAAACTCAGCTATTCACAGCAAAGACCATCACTCCAGTTCAACATAATTTATAGGATTTAAAACTGTAATCAAAAACAAAACACACACACAAATAATTGTGTTTGCTTTTGTGTTGTTTTTCCACCTCCATGAGCATTAAAATTAAGTCTAAGTGACCTTGATTTAAAAAAATGTTTAATGTGTCCCCATTCCACTTTTAACCACCAAGAAAAAATTGTAGCTATAAAGGATATGGGTGGATCCAGTTCCTTTGAACCAATTTATTTCAGTTTTTGCGTTCTGATCTGGCGTCATCCGTATTACCAAAAAATAATATTACAAGTGCCACTCCAGCTGGAAGATATTAGCAAAGACGGGAAGATGAGTTCCTGGAAGCTTCTAAGTGTAGTTGTTCCATATTTCCCTTCTTTTAAAATAAACTCTCTCCTGCTTTCAACTCTTCAGACATTTAAAACTAGATTGGGCAAAGCATTAACAAAAACACTGTCAGAAACAATCCTGCTTTGGTTTGGAAATGTGGCCTAATAGGTCCCTGGATTTGGCCCTGATTTAGTTATTTGTATTTTTATGCTTATTAAGTTTGAAATAGAATCCATTGGAAAGACCACAGTCAAAATCTATTACTACACACACATTAAGACTACTACACAGTCACGGGGTTGTATCCAGAAACTAGTTACAGTGACTGTGCTAAGGCTTGTTATATGAGTTAGAAAAATTCTTGACCAAAGGCACAGAGATTAAATTCACGTGGCCACAGTCCGGCTATTTTCCTGGTGACTCCCCTGCCCTGGTTCTTAAATTTCAAAAGAACCCTGTGCTGCAAAACGTTAGAATTAATGGTTTAATCACGTTTCACTTACCGCATGTTGCCTTTGGGTGACCGTCACTTCTGGGCAGTGGGACTTGAGTGTCCTCCTGCACATGGTGAATTTCACCCCACTGGAGGCATACAGCAGAAGATGTCACACCTCCAAGCACCTGTCTAGATACAAAAAAGGGAAGGAACTAACCTGTTACAAAGCCGGCAGTCTGCACTATTTGACGTGCTAGGCCGCAGTCTTTGAATCATGGCCACTTTCCGTTTGCAAATCTGAGTTACTTACAACAAAGCCATTGTAGGGACAGTAAGTACAGAACATTCCACCCTACCTCCTGTGGATAGTTACCTGTAACCTGGTCCCCTATGCTAATAACCATCCACCAATATGTGTTCTCCAGCTGCCTCATCCATCCTTACATTCCTTCATAGACCATGCCTAGCTGGTAAATCCCCTTTCTCGTAGAAGATGAATCTAGGTTGCCATTCTCATTCCCCTTGACCTGCAAGTTGTCTGACTCTAGCTGAATGAGAAGTAGAGATGCTTAGCCTGCTCCAGATAAAACAAGGCCAGCCCTGTTTCTTTGCCCCAGACTGGAATAGAACTTGTTGTGGGTGTGAAGACTTTTCCTTCCTTAATTTCTGTTTCCAACCCTGCCTCTTGCACCCCCTGCTTCCAGCCAGATGGGGGAAGTGCCTGAGATAGTGGGAGTGGTCTCTGTTCTGACTAGAAGTGGTAAGTACAGTGAAATCTTACAAGAGAGAACCTGGCTTTCCAAGTTATCCAGGAGAGTTCTGTGGGCCCAAGACGCTTGGATTGTTCTGATAAGGGATTTGATCCTTTTGGGTGCTTATCTGAACTGAGCCTCCGAAGGGCCATTGTCATTAGTTGGAAGGCCTTTATTCATTCCGTGTGAGGCTTAGTGCATTGCATCTGTTCAAAACTCTTTGGAAGCCTCTGATCCCAGTCGGTTCTTAGGAGAAGCCCACCCAGCACCCAATTGTGTGTAAGAGACAACACTCAGGAAAGGATGTTGTGTGATATCTGCCAATGTGCCTCACCCTGGTAGGAAGGAAACACGGTCATTGCTTTGCGTTTGCTTGTCTCTTTCTGCAGAAGCCCAGCGCAGACCCTACTATGCTGACTATTCCCCGACACGGAGGTATATCCACACCCTCTGTACCAGCCACTATCTGGACCTGTTCATTACTTTCATCATTGGGGTCAATGTCATCACTATGTCAATGGAGCACTATAACCAGCCCCAGGTAAGAGCTACGTGCCCTCCTTGGAGTGCAACGGGAACTAAATGCAATCGGGCGGGGTTTCAGAGCAAGTAAGGACCATGGGAGTATGACCATTGATGTCAATGGTTTCTGAATATGACCCTAAGCGAAAGCTGACATGAGAGCATTCCCTGTTCTTTGAGATGCTCCTGAGGATATCAGGTTATAAGTATTTAGTACAATGAATTCATCAGCTGTAGCCCCAGCTTTGATTAGCACCAGCCCTACCGTACTGCCAGAAAAGAGTCACCTTTTGAAGCAAAGGGCTTGATTCTCTTCTCGTGTAAACTGGTGTGAATCAGGAATGATGCCTTTAGAATCAGTGGAGTTACACTTGCGTAAGAGCAGTGTGAGACAGAATCAGGCCAACAGACTTTTAAATGGACTTTTTGCCTCAAGAGCGATGAAAGAAGAATTGCCCTAATGATTGGTCTCCTGACTTTAGCAGTGTGCTATTGACATTTGCCGTGTGGTTTTTCATTACAGGTGGAGTAAAATAGGCCAGTGTTCTAGACTATTCCATTAACTGATGTTAATGTGCAGCGGGTGAGCTCAGGGTGGCTTTTCTTCCCTCGCTGAATTTGGAGTAAATCAGCTCTGTGCTATGTGGTGCTTTTGCCTCAGACACCATAAAATCCCTTTCTCTTGATGAAGCCTTAGGCATCCGTGACAGGGCACCTCCTGTGCCTCATTGGCTGTTGCCCACGGGCAGTGGGGGACTGGAGGAAACCCACCTGACTCCAGAGGTTTTTCTCTTCACTCTGGATGTTTTTTCCTTTATTTACCCGGTGGGCCTCATAGTAGGCCCAAGAAGTTCATAGAATATCAGGGTTGGAAGGGACCCTCAGGAGATCATCTAGTCCAACCGCCTGCTCAAAGGTGGACCAATCCCTCATTAAATCATCCCAACAGATTTTTGCCCCATATCCCTAAACAGCCCCCTCAAGGATTGAACTCACAACTCTGGGTTTAGCAGGTCCACGCTCAAACCACTGAGCTATCCCTCCAGGAATTTAAGATTCCTCTGTAATTCAAGATTATGGCATGTGTTGAAACCTCCAGGAATACATCCAGCCAAAATTGGCAGCCCTAGCTGGGAGCCGGGAGCCATGGGCAGGAGTAGGCCCAGAGGTGGGGCCAGGAGCTGGGGGATGCAGCTGGGGCTGGGGCCAGAGTGGAGGCAGAGCAGGGCTAGGTGTTGCTTCCTCCCCACTCTAGCCCCCGTGGGAGCTGGTCTGGGTCCCACCGCACCTCCCCAAATGTTCTTCCATGGCCTCATAGGGGGGCATGCCCCACAGTTTAGGGAACCAGTGTCCTAGGAAACAGGGCCTTCACCATTCTAGGGCTGATATATTTGCCCTTCACCACTCTCTTCTGTTTGTCAGGACTGACTTTGTCACACGCAAATCTTTTGGCCTGTCCATCTGTATTACAGGAACATTACATAGTATTATCCCTCGCAGCTCTCCAGAGTCTGTGTTTGCTTCTGAATAATGTAAGGTTTGCCGTGCCACCTGCAAATGATTCTCTGGGAAGTTAAGCCAAGATACACCAAGCCAGAGGGTAGCGTGTGTGTATATTTTATGCCACCTGTACTCTGCTGCTCCTGTAATTCCTTTACACAGCAGCCTCTGTTTTATTTGTCCTGAATCAGATCTCACTTACACTTGTGTTACATGAGTATAAATCAGTGAGGTTCTTCTGGGTGTGCACCACTGTACATAACACAAGACCTGGACCCAAAGTGAGAGAGATCTTAAGTTAAATAATAAATGGCCACATTATAAAAAACCAAACGCATCTATTTTATCTTAGGTAATATAATTAGAATCAAACTAGAGCAAGGCAGGCGTTCAGAAATGCTAGCCCTGCTGCATCTGTACAACTTTCAGATCACGTTTCCAAAAATCAACAGAAGTCCATCCCAGGTATCGGGGGACAGCAGTCGCACAGATGTCAGTAGGAGAATTTTGCCCTGAAATTAACCTTCTGAAGTTCTGTGTTTCCCTGGCACCAAAGCAAATGAGATTTTCTTTTCTCTAATATTTCCATTGCCTTTTTGTCTCCCTGTGTCTGGTTTTGTTGTTCATTTTTCTGATTTGTAAGAAACCTATGGCCACATTTGAACAGAAAACAACCCCAGTCGGGGTGGGGGGGGGAGAAACTCTTTTACTCCAGGGCACTCTATTTTAAGTTTTGAGCAGTGTGTTTTTTTGCTATTATTGGCCTCCCACTCCAATGAAATCCATTATAAACAGTCATCATCTTAGAGTATAAACACTCTGGATTCCTTACTTCCGAGAGCAACTTTATAGAATGAATATTACACCAAATATGGAGATTCTTTGCCCATCACTGGAGATGTAACACATTTCGAGAAGGCAAGATTTCATCTGTCTCCAATATTATTTATTTTGCTGAATAAACTAAGCTGAATTCCTAGGAATAGCCACACCGGAACAAGGCAATGATCCATCTAGTCTAGTATTTTTTCTCCTATTGTGGCCAACTCTTGATATATCAGAAGACTGGGTAAGATATTAATAATGCACCTTGTAACAAAAATATAGTAAGTGGGAAAGGGGTTGAATTTCCTCTTGTTCCCATGTGCAGTTTATGCCCTGAAGTCTGAGGCTTGATCAGTAGCCATTGTAATTTTTGGACTAGGTAGTATCACTGCTGCTGATGTTCTTATTCAGATCAACGTCTAGTTCTTTTTCAAGTTTTGCTAGGGTATTTGATGCAACAATATTTCATAGCAAAGATTCCACAGGCTCAATCTGCTTTGAGTTAAAAACAGAAGGTGGATGAACTCAAACAATTCAGATCTGGATCTTGAAAACTCCCAAAGACTGAGGGGCCTGGAGGCATGGTTTTGATTAGGGTTCAGCTCTAGTTAAAATTTAATGTCTTCTCAATTTCCATGTCAGAGTGATTCTTTTAGGGCCTAATTCTGATCTCACACTGGGGCAAATCAATAGTAACGCTTCTGAAGTTATTGGAGTTATGCTGATGTGAGTTGCAAATCAGGCCTTTAACCTCTTATTCATTCATATGATTCTAAGTTTCCAATCATCAGCTGCTTTATCTCTCCACTGTGCTTTGCCCTTTCTTTTTTCTCTACCTCTACCATCCTCCTACCTGCCAAGTGCTTTGTGGTGGGAGGATACAGGTAAAGCTGCCTGTACAGAACTAATGAGAACCTTTCCTTTCAGTCCCTGGAGGAAGCTCTGAAGTACTGCAACTATGTGTTCACCATCGTTTTTGTGTTTGAAGCTGTTCTGAAGTTGGTGGCATTTGGTTTTCGGAGATTCTTTAAAGACAGGTGAGATGATTTTCAGCTCCTTTGTGTTTGGCCCAAAATCGAAACCAGAAGCCAGGCAACTGAAGCACTGTTGTAAAAATAACATCGTTGGATATAGGAATTGGTATGCTGATTAGCTACCAGGGATGTCTCACAGGAGTCAAGAAGTTAACAAAAATGATGATTGACAGCACTGGTCACGCTTTGTAAAGGGAATAGGAAATTAATACAAAGGGCTTAAGTGTATTCTTAGCCCCTTTCACTGACTCCACCAAAGAAATTATCACTGCTTAGTTATGCTTGGCCTTGAGGTGACAGTCAAGCCACTACCCTTAATACATGCCTGAAAAAGACTATTCTTAATAACCTAGCGGCACCGTTTCCTGCAGAACTGATGTCCTAGCCAATCTAGACTAGTCCATGGGCAGCCTGCAGGGTGCTAGCTAAGTAAACCCACCAGCCATGGGCAAAGGAAGACGCCCTTAGCACTGTTGTCCTCTGACTGCAGCCACCCCGAAGCATAACTTTGCATTTTGCTGCTCTCTCGACCAGATACAAACGTATGTGACAGCGGGCTGTGATTTGGAGACCCGCTGAAGAGCCAGATATGTCCAAGAGCCTTATTTCATGCTCCACTGCACACAGATAGGTCAGAGAGCCTGTTCCCTTTAGTCCTGGGAACAGTTTGTGTCCCTTGTTTATCCAGGCTGCTGACCCATGGTTCTAGGCTGCCATACACAAGCCTACCTATCCGGAAAACACCTTAGGAAAGTAGCTTGACCTCTTTCAGCTGAAACAAGTACGAGTTTTTAAGCTGCACATTGCTCTATTTCCGGGGAAGGTTGGGATATCAGGAACGGTGTAGCATAGTATGGTTCCAACTTTCCTCTCCAAACATTGGGCCAAATCCTGAGCGGGAGTAAATCAGTTGAAGTAAATGATGCTTTGCTGATTAACACCAGCTGAGGTTCTGGCCCGTCAATCCTGGATCTGAGAGGGAGTCGGGGCTGGCCTGGCCCACAGTCCTTTGTATAGGAGAATACAATGCTGCTATTACTGGGCACCATCCTAACAACGCTGTCCATGACGCTCCTGTGAAGTGTGTTTTGTGTCTTCCCCACCTGTGCCCTGCTAGGTGGAACCAGCTAGACCTGGCCATAGTTCTCCTCTCAATCATGGGCATCACGCTGGAGGAAATTGAAATGAATGCCGCGCTGCCTATCAACCCCACGATCATACGCATCATGCGGGTGCTGCGCATAGCAAGAGGTAAGAATTGCCTTCCCTCCCTGTAGCCTCTTCCGTGGCAACGCCTGATCTCCGGTGTGACTCCGTAGAAGCCCGTGGGGTGGCATCAGGGATGAATTCAGCCCATTGTTTCATTTCTAGATTATTTGAGTTTGATTCAGACCTAGGGACGGAGCCAGGCTGCAGGGTTTTGATTCAAGACTGTAGCCTGAGCTATAGATCATGAATAAATATTCCCAGTTGTCACTTTGAGGGATGACAGGTTCTTGTCCCAAGATCAGGCCCAGTATTATTAAAATTATTATATACTTGGGACCCCTGGTGTGCACACACACACACTCTAGGAACTCTTTTGTATCTACAAATAAATCATGGATTAATACATTTAGCAAAATCACACACACTCTAACTCCATAGAGATCATACAGAAAGTACATGGGAACATCCATACTCACACCGTCCCTCACAGAACAACCTCAAATTATCTTCCTCATCACCATCACCCTCTTCATCTTCACCAGTGGCCATCATCCTGGCCCCTCCCAATGCTACATCTTTCTCTCCTACTGCCCCAGGTTCGAATGCCACTGTTATAATATGTTATGCTGACATTACCATATCTAATGCATATTCAATAGGGATGTCTCCCCTCTTCCTTATTTGTATTTCCTCCCCTTACCACTGTTAAGGTGTCCTTCTTCTATAGGTTAGCGTATTTATGATTTTACCCTATTATCATATACGTCAATTCATTGCCATGGCACTCTTGCAGTCGGACGTTTCGTCCAAAACTTTCCAGACGCCGGTGTCAGTTCATGTTCTGTGGTTGGCTGATGTCATTATGGACAAAATTGCCCCCTTCGCTCTACTTCCAATTCCCCCAAACTCACAAGCTACCTAAGCGTATCTGTGCCAAAGTCCATAGGCCTCAAGCCTCATGCTAACTGCTGCAGCCAATGACTTACAGGATACAGGCCTGTTGGTTCCTTGCATTGCCACTGAATATAATAAAGCAGAATATAATGCAAAGCAGTGAATATAATAGAGGTAAGTGGCCCACTGGGCTACAAAACCCAACATGACCAGATTCCATGGCCCATCTCTAATTCAAACCCAGGGTCCTGGACCTCTTGTGGGAAAAGATCTGCCGTGGGAGCACACAAGAGCAAGGACTGGTAGATTTCCCCCATCCTAGTCTCCTCCTTAGAAGAGGAGGATCCTACCTTGGGGAGTGAGGCACCTTCCCTAGACATCATCTGCAATGGGGCAAGGAGGAGAATTGACTTTGAAGGTTACTGTCTGCTCCCATTCACCCAGGAAAGGACAAGAGGGAGTAGGCCCAGAAGGTCCCCCATTCTGTTTTATGTGCCATGGAGGGGAATATACTTTGATCCCTGTCCCTGCATGCCATATTTATCAACGTAGGGCCTCCTCCTCCTCCTTGACAGGTGTAAATGTGGAGTCACTCCACTCACATGAATGAACGGCTAGAGAAAGGAGAATCCCGCCCACAGCGTCTGTTCCACTCTTCTTCCCTGAATAGGTTTGTGGTGTTTACATAAAAAATGTTTCCCAGCCCTGGTGCTTCAGCTTTGCTTCTTGTTATAGTGTTGAAACTGCTCAAAATGGCCACGGGGATGCGAGCTCTCTTGGACACAGTGGTGCAAGCGCTACCCCAGGTAAGTCCGGGGACTTGACCCACGCCAAACAGGTACAGAAGAGTTTGATTTCTCTTGTGGATTTCGTTTTTGTGCTGCACCTTGTAGGAGATGTTGGTCCTGGTGATAGTCTTCATACTTACCAGTGATATAAATGGTTTTGCTTAGAACCACAGGCAAACGTTCTGCCCTTGGGGACTGTCGGGTAGATCTTGTTCCCCGATTTTCTAGCCCTTTGCATGCATGGAATCTCCAGGAGTTCTGGGCTTGGCGAGAAAAGCAGAGTATTGGAGTTGGAGGTCAACCATGCAGAACTAAGAGCAAAATCTACCCCTCAATCTTTGTAGGCAAAGTTCATATAAAATACAGAATTGGGAAGTCAAGAGTGGACCACTGCTTCACAACTGATGCGTCACGACTCCCAGGTCAGGAAATTACAATTTCAAAAGAAAAGAAAATGTCCAGAATAACTGCAGGGCAACCAAAATCTTTGTGAGGTCAGATGTTGTGTTTATCGTAGTAGCTCTGCTCCTTTCATGTCTGCAAAGGCCACCCAGACCCACAACCCACTCCCCCACCCCCTGCACTCCCGTATCCTGGAAGGTCAAGTATTCTGCCTGTTGTCAGTAGCTACCGGTGTGGTGTTCTGCTCTTGTTCGATGATGATGATATCAGTCGGCTGCATGTGTGTTCCCTCTGTGTGCTGCCCCAGCTCTGCGCAGATAGCTGACCCAGCAGACCCCAAGAGAATCCCCAAAGACCACAGACTCTAGTAAGGTACGAAGGCACCCGGCCAGGTTTATTGCCAAATGAAGCACAGGGATAGTTTCTTATTGACCTGAGGCTGAGTATCTAATGACAATACTATGCCTTAAAGCCTTCCTGAGTTCCCATCATGCACTGCTCTTAAAGTAATAGTCTAGGAAAAGTGAGGCCAAGAAGCAGTGGTCAGGAGAAAGACCTTAAAAAGGTAGCCACCCCGTGCCCAATCACAGCCCCAATATTCATAATGGGTCAAGCCCCCAGCAAACATTTTGGGGGTTCAAATCCAGATCCAGCTCTGTGGCTTGGGCAGGTCCCTGTCTGTCTGTTTTGTGGTTGTTTTATCTGAGGCATCATCTCTTCTTCAGTGATGAGCCTGCGTTTTCCAATTTCACAGCTCAGTTGACCAATCAATAAAGATATCTAGCGACCTGGCCAGGGTCACCACAAAGACATTATCCATCTATATGAGCGTCCTAGGAGAAGAGGATTTTTTTAAAATGCAGAATGAGCAAATCATACAGTGGAGGAGAGTTAAAAAAACCCCCAGTGAAATATCCTCATTGGCAGAGGAAGAATCCCTCCTGGGATCTTACAACTTTTACATATACAGAGCCAAATTCTAATCCCGCGTCTGCTAATTCAGATCCCAAAGTGACAGTGTTACTCCAGGTTAACGAGAGTTAAACTGACATCATTAACGAGACATTGCTAACCATAGCTCACGTTTTCCATCATGATAATTTAGTCTGAGCTCCCGCATAAGCCAGGGCAAAGAACTTCATGGCGCATTATCTGCATCAAGCCCCTAACTTCTGTCGGCGCTGTAACATCTCTTGTAGAAAGATATCGAGTCTTGATATAGAGATTGAAAGTGATGGAGAATCCACCACAGCCTTAGGTAACTTTTTTCCATGGAGAGTTAAATACCCTATTGTTTAAAATGTGCACCTTATTTCTCGTCTGAATGTGTCTAGCTTCTGCTTCCATTAGATCTCGTTATGCCTTTTTCTGCTAAATTAATGAGCTGTCTTCTGTCAGAAATCTCTTCCTTATGTGGTACTTGTCGACTGTGATCAAGCCACCTCTTAACTTGCTTTTGAATCAGCTGAATAGATCAAGTTTCTTTTATCTCACACTGTGTGAGGCAAGTTCTCCAGACCTCGATTATATATGCAAAGATTACTTTTGCCCCCTTAGCTACAGCTAACATTCCGTTGGTTATCTGCCATGATCCCCAACTCCTGTTCAGAGTCGCTACTTTCCAAGCAGAAAGAACCCATCTTATAAGTGTGCCCCTACATTCTTTGTTCCTAGATGTATGACCTTGCATTTGGCTGTGTTAAAACTCACGTTGTTTGAGTGAGCCCAGCTTACCCAAATGATCCGGGTCAGGCTGTATAACTGTTCTCATATAAATCACCCGTCAGAAAGAGTTTGCAATCAGTTGCCAGCATTGCTCCTGATGGGAGAGGCAAAATGAAATTTTGCCTCAGCAGTGCTATGGGTAGTACAGCGTGGGGCCTTTGAGGTCAAAAACACAAACAGAAGCGGCTGACAAATCCATAGGGCACAACGGATGCTATTTTTACATACTCACTTTTCTGTCCATAAGCAAAATGTACTGAAAACCATGAAAGAATCTACAGTGGAAATGAGACATTTGCAGAAACATGAGACGCAATCGCGCAGCTAAAAGAGAGCATTTGCTGCAAGTTGAACTGTTTTATTTTCCTTTGCATCCCCCACAGTGGGTTAGATTCTGCTCAGTCACGCCACTCTAATTCCGTTGGAGCAACTCTAGATTTTCACTGCTGTGGCTGAGAGCAAAATGTGGTCCAATCTGTCTCGAAGATCTAGGTTCTTTTTTTACTTCATCTGCGGAATGCACATTAATTAAACCCAGGATTGGACCACATACCCCTTTCTTCTCTTCAAAGCTTGGAACTCCATACAACGGAGATTCTGTGCCAAGAATAATGTGAAGAACTCCCTGTTCCATGCTTCATTCTGCTGAAGGACAGAGGCTTCAGTTTGCTGCTGTCTGGGAGTTTAACTCTTTTAGGGACAGCCGCTCCCATAGTGATTTTTGGGTGCAGCTTTTAAAGGGATTACTGCTGCTGTCTAAAGGGGATTCTATGACTAACAATAGTCTAGTCTAGTGTTACCAGTCCCTGAAAATATACCGCGATCGTAAGGGCCCAGAGAAGGGGAACAAAAATGGACCTGCGGCTGATAAGAGCAGGGAGAGATTAAATCCTCAGTGCTGATGTGGAGCCCTGTTGAAGTCAGTGTAGTTGCTCCTAAGTCCGGTCCACGCTTGGCCCTTAACTTTATTTAGCCAAAAAAAAGGAGGGGGGGAGTCTTGACTGAATTATTCCAAATGATACAGGGTGTAGTGAAAAAGGACCAGTCCCTCTTATTTAACCCTGTCCCATAATATGGGAACAAGGCGCTCTTTTGCGCTGATAGCTTCTTGGCGCTAGATGAGATTAGTGGTTCGCTCCCAGCCGGAAGGAAAGAAAAGCGAGACAAAAAATAAAGGAGGAGAAGTCGGGGAAGGGGATCAAAAGTGTAAGCGAGTCTAGAACCGGGCTGAGAGACGCTGGCGGAGCAATGCCCAGGGGCGCTTTGGTGGAGCATTGCAATGCTGTTGACTGCCCTGAAGTAGTCGTGTCGCTAAGCAGAGCACTCCAGCCTCCCTGGCTGTCGATCTGGCCCCTTCGTCGAGGACTGGAACTCACCCAGATGATGTCCCCTTTCCAGGCCGGCCAATGTGTCCATTTTGTCCTCTGTACATACACCAGCCGGCATTTCCCTAATTCCAGAGTTATTGCTTTGGATGGCGGGAGCTGGCTGGAAAAGATCAGGACCCGTTGTCCTGGGGAAGGACTGGCAGAGGCTTGGCTTTGTGAGAAATTGCTCTTCACGGGCAAGGGGCGGGCTGGCAGTGCGGAAACGATTGAGTCAGAGCAGCAAGAGGCCCGGGAGGAGCTGAAGCAGGTTTCAGGAGCAGGAGAGGGGAAGCCCTGCCTTCCATTAACGCCTCTCCCGGAGCCGACCAGCAGAGGGCAGAGAGGAGGAGGTCAGTCACAACGCTCTGTAGGGCTTGGTTTTGACTCTACATCCTGACAGCGGATTCGGTGGTGCCGTGGGCCGGGACTTTGCCTCCTGCTCTAATAATGATCATGTGAGCGCTTCTGGAGTGTTTCCCAGCTGAGCCTCCCAAAGTGCTTCATCCAGGAAGGTAAGAACCATTCCCCCCCGGTTAGATACAGGGGTGGGAACTGAGACACAAAGGGCCTTATCCAAAGCCCATTGAAGACAACGTGAGACATCCCTTTGACGTCACTGGGCTTTGGATCAGGCCCATAGAGATTAGAAGACCTGCTCACTCCAGATTCACACAGCAAGTCAGTGGCCTTGGAGGGAGCAGAATCCAGGCATGAGTCTCAACCTCGACATCCCTTCACATCATCAGAGGAGCCAACGCTGCCACCTCAGCATCGCCTCTGTGCTGCCTGGGAAGCACTGGGCCTCCCCATGGCTCCCAGTGCAGGGCTGGGCCTTCAGGGCACAGCTGAGCCTTTAATGAAAACAGCCCCTGAAAACCCCGGTGAGGTAGCACGCAGCTGTATCCTTGTTCTGTGGGTGGGGAAACTGAGGCACGCAGCCAGGTCATCGAAAGGTCCGTGGCACAGCCGGGAATGGAACCCTGAGCCCCGGCCCATGTCCTGGGGTGCTGTACTCGGTTCTGTGGAGTCCTGCTGGGGGCCTGGATGTGCTCAGTAAAGCTGCTGGCCTTTCCCCTCGCTGCTGAGCCTTAACCCGTTCGTTCAAGGCTCCCGGTGGTTGGAGATACAAAAGGGAGGCGAAGAGGGTGCCGGGTGACCTGCCAGAGCCCTCCATGTGGAAAAGCAGCATCCCGCTCCCTGTTCCCCAACCCCACGCTGGGGAACGGACCAGCCAGGGAGATGTGTGCACTGTGCGGACCGTCCCCCGTAGCCCCATGGGGAATTCACTGAAAAGGCCAGACAAGTTTAGCCTGGATTACCCTGTCTGGGAACCTCTCCGTGCCCGGCAAAGTCCCTCTACGAGATGTTCCACAGCTCGGGAGGTGACCCCAGGCTCCTGGGGGGGGGGGAACAGATGGCCCTATCCTGCCCCTGAAATGCAGGCTCTGTGTCTGCATCCCCCATTTGTTTCATAGGGAGGAGCTCCACAAGACAGCCTCCAGGGGCTTCCCCTCCCCAGGCTCCTCCCCACCCAGCGCACGTTCTCCGCCCGCTGACATTGGAGCCGCAGCGAATGACTGATGACGCCCTCGCCGCCAGCGGGGGCAGACGGGAGAGTTATTTGTTGCTTTTTACACCCGGTTCAGCCGGGCCCAGCGCAGGTCAGGGGGAGGCTGGTGGATAAACAGCCCGTGCGGAACTGCCAGGGCAGAACCGCCTTCAGGAAACCTGCCTCGGGTCACTGGCTGCCAGGCCGACGATTGCTGGCTGCTGTTAGAAGATTAGCTGGATTCCGAGGCTCTGTTGGCCCTGGAGAGCCCAGCGAAGGCATCCCAGGCCCTGCCTGCTGTAGAAGAGAGTCTAGACGTGATCTCCGCTACCTCGTTCATCACAACAACAACGATTCATACTCAGCCTTTCTCTAGTACCTGTCCTTGCCGGCTCTCACGAGTGCTGGGCTGGCCTCATTTACCTCTGTACGAAGGGACTGTACATTTAGGTACAGAGGTGAAATGACTCACCCAAGACCTCAGACGCAGTCCCCCTCCTATTCTGTTCTGCGGCTTTCTTTGGCCAACTCCCTCACGCACCCCCTCCTCTGCTGGAACGGGCCTCTCATTTCTCCTTCAGACTTTGGCATCTGCAGCCCCCTCTTTCCAATAGCTTGGGGCACACTCCTGTTTAACACAGCGCCGTGACAAACAAGCTCAGGCACAGGGGGAAAGCTGCTGGGTTCATTGGTCGCCGTGTGCAGCCATCAGCCAGACACATCCCTGCACGTCGGGAAGGCTGCGCGGCCACAGCAAGCAGTGTTTACTGGCAAGTCTCAGCTGGAGTCGAGCTTGTTTCTTGGCTCTCCTCTGCTGCGAGCCGGGTGTCATCAGGGGAGCGAAGCCAGGGCTCGCTGTTCGAGGTAATATCCCCACATGTCATCTTCAAAGCTCATAAACTGGCGACCGCAAAACAGGACTTGGTTAATTGCACTGGCGTTACGCTGGCAGATTTTCCGAGCTGCGGTTGTGGTGTTTGCGAGGAACACTGTTATTCATCTTTCAATTGACGCATCACTGAAGCTACAGGCCAATATGTACGCGGAGGGGTAGGACACCAAGAGGGGAACTACCAGTAGGCTGGCTTGGATTTGTAACCCTTTTCCCTTATTCCCCTTCTGCTTTGTTTTCCATCATCACATCATGTTTCTACATAGACTGTGAGCTGGGTAGGCCAGGGACTGTCTCGTTTGCCTGTTTTGTGGCACCTAGCACACTTTTAAGCACCATAATTAATAACAGCAGCAGAGCCATGAAAAATGCTTAAGAATCTGCTCCCTTATAACCGATATATAAAACCGATATCGGAAATACGGGGCAATTTCTAAGGCTTCGTGTGCATTAAGATTCCGGGTAGTTCCTACTAAGTCACAGTTACAGGTGGGTTCATTGAGTTCCAAGAAGGCCAGAGGGAACTTGCAATAGAAGATCTTGTGGGGAAGCCCCAGGAACAACCAAGCTCAGGTAGGAATCCTTTTGAGTCTGAGTTACCAGTTAAACCCACGCCCAGGCCAGGTTTAAGTTTGGACAGCGATTCATCCGTTTCTTCTTGAGGAAGAGATAGGGACCCTGCCCATTCTCCATTGGCAACAAAATCCAAAGCTGGATTCACAGACTGCTTGGCTTGGCTGGGGCCTTGATTTTTGATTTTCCATTAGAAGAAACGCTGCAAATGAGATTTAAACCAGAGGGTTTTATCTATTGTCTGGTAATTTAACCCATTGATTGCAATCACAGGACACAGCCAATAGCGTTAAAGGTCACTTTTGCCCCCACCCCCAACCCTGGGGTCAGAGGGAGCTTTTGAAATAAGGCACGTGCCTGGGTAGGACTTGAGGTCCCTCACGTCAGTGTCTGATTTTTGAAACTCTTGCCCTTACTCACCATAAAATAAACTTTATCAATCCACTAAAGGGCTTAAACTCCAACGTCAGACCCTGATTCCGCCCAACCCTTCAGGCTTCAACCCTTGGTGGAATTGGGCCCTAACGCAGCACAGTGAGTAGGTGGGGGGTAGGCAAGGCCTACGCAGAGCCGGCGCCAGGTATTTTGCCGCCTAGGCGGCAAGCGCAGGAGGGGGCTCCAGCCACCGCTGTCCTAGCGGCAGCTGAATTGCCGCCAACAGTAAGTCGGCTCGTTGAGCTGCCGCCGAATTGTCGGCCGTGATTTGGCAGCAGCTCTACACGCTTCATTGATTTTTGGCGGCCACTAGGTGGACATTAGGACAGCGTAGAAGCCGTTGAGCCTCTGCCGAGGGAGGCGAAAAAGCTGCCCTCCAAAATCTAGCCCTCCAAAGGCCTATGCAGACACCAACGGTAACTAAGACACAAAACACCTGGGGGTGTGGGTGGCTGAAGTGGACAAAACCTACTGAAAAAGAGAGGATACCAGGAAGGCTTCTCTAGAGGTGAAAGACTCAGGGCGGCCTAACAATTAGTCACTGGCCATTTGTTTCCTTTTTTTTTTTTTTTTTTTTTGCTTGTATTTAAAATGTAATGGAGCAACTTGCCTGACCCTTGTTCTGCTTTCTTCTTATGTAGGTAGGGAACCTTGGCCTACTTTTTATGCTCCTGTTTTTTATCTATGCTGCCCTGGGAGTGGAGCTGTTTGGAAAGTTAGGTGAGTAATATGCTTGACGCTGTTTATTTCATCCAGTCGATATTTATTTATCTCTCTCCGTTTCCTTTGTTATCTCTCTCTCTCTCTCTGGTTCTTTATAGCTCTGAAGATTAAAGCTTTCTCTTGATCTCGGGGTCACAGCTGACACATGATGTAACACAGACCTTTTACACACACACACACACACACACACACAGTGTTCTGACCCTGCTTCCAGCTGCAGAAGAACTGTTTACTGCCTAAATATAATAATCTTGCATGGATATAGTCACCAAGGCGGAAGTTCGCTGCTTACAGCCCAGCAGATGAGTCTGCAGAGTTGGCTTAACACCAGGTTTATGTTGGTGAAGCACCCATAACAAATCCCTCCCTCTTCAGATCTTCCGCTACCCTAAATTATTTCCTTTTCTGATAGGTTTTGGGATTCTGACTTGTTTATAGGTTGTTCTCTAAGAGCCATTTCCCCCTTTCTAAATCATCACAAAGCATCCGCTGTCTTAGCGCCTTACGCCACCGACCTCATTTATTTACCCTGCTCCGGGGAGGTCTCTGACACTGCAGAAGAAATGGCTAAATAGTCGCACACATATTGCTATCCAGAAGAAGAGCAGGAGGCGTTAGACAGGGAAGGCAACGTAGTCCTGCTTTGCTCCCAGCTTCCCGGGTGCTGGGAAGAGAGAATACCCCCATTCGCTTTCCTGGTCGGTGACTTCCCCACCAGCTCTTATTAGCATGTGGCGGAGTCACTAATAGAACCCAGAGGAAACAAAATCCTGTGGCACCTTAAAGACTAACTATAAAGTTTTGAAGCATGAGCTTCAAAGCATCCGACGAAGTGGGTATTAGCCCACGAAAGCTCATGCTTCAAAACTTTATAGTTAGTCTTTAAGGTGCCACAGGATTTTGTTTCCTCTGCTATTCCAGACTAACACGGCTACCTCTCTGATTCTTAATAGAACCCAGATCTCTTAGGTCCCAGATCAATGAGTTACAATTCTATTCTCCCTTACTTGCCGTTGCCAGTTGTATATCTACTGTGTAACATGGGTGTCTGTGCAGCAACTCTCCGGGGCGGGGGGCATCATTGAAAATGTGGTGATTCCTGTGCCAGGTATCTCTGGTAGCAGCAGTATTTATTCACCTATCCCTAGACAGAAGCTACCTGAATACTTTAAAGACTACGCAGCCCTCTCTGCCATTCGAAAGCCACGCTGTATTTCTAGGCACGCTCCATGCCAGCCCTGTGCAGTAAACAATTGCTGTGTGTGGTTTGAGCTTGAGACTTGATCCCAGCTGTGACGAGCACCCAGCCAGCCAGCAGACCACTTCCACTTCCTGGCTTTGATTGGGAACAGTTGGATTTTCCTTTTGTCAAGCACGGCTGGGCCATGTCCGCCACAAAAAAGCCCAGCTCCCTCCTCAGTGTATTTTTTTAATGCACTTCAGAAATAAATGACTAATAATGAAAGGCTCTTGTAAGAAGGATTGCTGCCTGTCCTAATGAAAACTTAATGAGCCTGTGTTTTATGTACAAGGGGCTGTTTGGTGTGTGTGCAATTTACATTCATTAGGATATTAAATCTCAGGGGGAAAAAATATAAAAATTGCTCACGTTCTTCCAGTAAAATATCCCTTATGGGAAATGTGCTCTGTTTAAAAAAAATATATAACAAGATAATGAACACAGTGGAGAGAGTAAAAGACAAGCCATGGTGCAAAGCTGCAAAGAGGGAAAGCAATGTTAGCCAATTGTGGAGAGTTAGCTTACACATTCTTACTTCTTTCCACTTCATTTTTCAACGCGGTATATAGTTAGCACTGCCAGTTAAAGCGGGGATAGGGGATGAAAATGCAATCAGGTTTGTACCTAGGGCAAGTTGCTTAATCTGCAGGATGTCTTTGGAGATTTTTACACTTGTGCCTAGCAAGCCAGACGACTCGTAGGGCTTGTCTTGGCTACCGCGGGTAGCAATCAATCTTTTGGCAATCGATTTATCGCATCTCATCAAGACGCGATAAATCGATCGCCAGCGGCGCCCCCGTCGACTCCGGAACTCCAGCTCGCCGAGAGGCACAAGCTGGAGTTGACGGGGGAGCGCGCCGCCGCCCGCCGCCGCCGCCATGAAGACAGTAGGTAAGTCGGCTGAAGATAAGCTGATTTCAGCTACGTTATTAACATAGCTGACGTTGCGTATCTTCAGTCGATCCCCCCCGTAGTGAAGACCAGCCCTTAGTCATAGATGAGGCTCTTCTATAGCACGTTTCACTGGTAGAGCCCATTACACAAATGTGCGGTATCATTATCCCCTTTGTGCAGATTGAGAGACTGAGATGAAGGAACTTACCCTAAGTCACCCAGCAGCAGAGTGATGAGCAGAATCCCGGGTGTCCTGAGCCTCAGTCCAGCACTCTGACCTCTAGGCCACACTGTGACGGAAAGGTTGGATCTCCAAACCAGGACAGTTGCTTGGGGAGATTAGGTTGAGGGGAAAATCTGCTGCAAAAGAGCCTGTTGCCTCTGAGAACAGAGGAAGGTAGAACCGTCCCTGAAGACTGGCTTGCACTGCAAGTATGAGCTATGGACCACATCCTGGGGCACGTTAGCTGGAGCCCTTCTGAGATCCAGGCTCACCCGCAAAGCTAGGCTCCGATTCCAAGGCTGCAATTGTAAGCTCCTTGGGGTAGATACCATCTTTGTGTCCTGTTTGCACAGCTCCTGGCACCGTGGGGTTCCAGGGATACAAACAGTACCAACATCTTGTACAAGATGAAATCATGGAATTGAATGAAAGAAAGAAACTCTGTGTAGGGCAAAGTGCCACTACCCCAAAAAGCTTAGTGAAGGTAGGGGTCTGGTAATGGAGATACCCCGACAGATCAAACCCATATGGTCCATCTTCCTCCTGCAACTCCCTCACCCTTCAGTGCTATGTACAAATGTACCTTACAAAGCTCTCTCCCGCCCCTCCACCTTGACAATGAAGTTGGCTCCATCGGGTCACCTGGTGTTACCCTCCCAAGAGCATTGCAAAGCACTAAATAATATTACTACTGCCTAGCCTCTTTATTGCGTAGATCCCAAAGCACTTGACAAAGGGTGATCAGTATCATTTATTCCCATTGTACTGATGGGGAAACCGAAGCACAAAGGGAGGCAGGGGTTTTCCCAGGGTCACGCCGCAAGCCAAAGCTGAGACTAGAACCCTGGTTTCCCAAGTCACCGCCCTGTGCCATAGCTGCTTGGCCCCGCTGCTGTCTTGTCAGTTGGATCTATTTGTAAACCAGCCCTGTTAAGAACCGTCTTCATTGTGTCGTTCCATGCAGACTGCAGCGAAGACAATCCCTGCGAAGGTCTGAGCCGGCACGCAACCTTCACCAACTTTGGCATGGCCTTTCTCACCCTCTTCAGGGTGTCGACGGGGGACAACTGGAACGGGATCATGAAGGTACGCGCGTGCGCTGTCCACGCTGCAGCTGGTCTCTGCCCCCTTTTCTCCACGGAACTGCCCCATGCGAGTTTACACTAGGCGAGGAATCCATGGTGTGGTACAGGCCCCGTGCTTCTAAAAGATACCAGAGCTCCCCCTTTAGCTCATGTGGCAGGGGTTGTGGCCCTGGACAGTTTATCCCACTGCACCCACTTACCCCATCTCTGTTCCGTTTACTGCAGGAGCTCAGCTGGGTGTCCGGGGCGTACCGGTGTGTGTCTCACATCAGTCCAAAAGAAAAGGTGCTAAAACTCCACCCTGGGGGGCTAGTCCCTCAGCCTGTGTCTGGAATAACCTTCCCATGATCTGCACAGTGCTGACCAGGCCGGCTTTGGAGTCCCTCTGCGGTTAGTGCTTGTTAGCAAAGCTCAGTCTGATTCAAAGCCCTCCCCCTCTCTCTGAATCTCAGGACACGCTGCGGGAATGCACCAGGGAGGACAAGCACTGCCTGAGTTACCTGCCCGTCATCTCCCCCGTCTACTTCGTCACCTTCGTCCTCATCGCCCAGTTTGTCCTCGTCAACGTGGTGGTAGCCGTGCTGATGAAGCACCTGGAGGAGAGCAACAAGGAAGCCAAGGAGGATGCGGAGATGGACGCGGAGATAGAGCTGGAGATGTCCAGGGGAGGGAGCACGCCGGCCAACAGTGGGGGCGGAAGTGGCAGCTCAACCTCGGACGCCAGGGCCCCCTACGGGAGCCAGGAGGCCATGAAGCCGGAGTCCCCCATGCGAGTGAAACATCAAGCCCTGGTAATGGTTGACTCATGGCCTATGGCGTCCTCTGAGTGGGGCAGGGAGCTTCTGGTCCCAAACTGTTGAGCAGCCGGGGCTCCAGAGTCTGTCAGACCCCCAGTTATATCAAGCTAAAGGAGCGTTCCACGAGGCAGTTTTTCCCGTGTCTGCCAGGATGGTAGGGCTTGGGAGTAGTTGCCACCCCCATTTTCCGAGTCTTCCGACGAGATGAGAGGCTCCCCATGATGTAGGGCGGTCTGGCTCTTGACTCCTGCAGGTGACCTTTCACCACCCAGCGTTCCAAGGGGAGTTTTAACATCCATTTCTAGTAGGCCTCAGCAGCGGAGGCGCGTCCCCGGTGAACCACTCAGGTTGCTTTTAGTCTTAGCGCATCAGCTTCCTGGCTGGATTTACAAAGGAGCAGAGCGGAGTCAGGCACCCGAATCACTTGAAATTCAGCGGGGGTCATACTCCAGTTTGAAAACCCCAGTGCTTGGCACTAGGGCTCAAGTCCAGTTCAGACCGAAGCGCTCTCAACCCTCCCTGACTTCAGTAGGACGTGTGCTCTTCTTATGTTAGGCTGAATTTGATCCTGGGCCTTTTCAAAGTCCACAGCAAACAGCTGATGCCAACTTCCTTGGTTAGTGTGGAGACATCCTCAGCTCCCAAGCAAGTGGTACTTTGATTCCTATTTACCCTCCAGAAAAAACGGGCAATCAAAATTCAGGGGGGGGGGGGTGAGATTTGTCCCATGTCATGGCAGACAGTCTATTGAAAAGAGAAAAATACAGAATTGCTTTGCTCAGATCATCAGAAATTAATCTACCATAAAATCAACAGGGGATTTTAGACTAAATAGACTAAAAAAATGTTATCCCTCAGACTCTAACAAGACAGATAAAAAGTAACTTGGTTAGACAGTAGCAGGAGAATCAGCATTTGGAATCTAGAGCTTAATAAAAGTTTCTACCGGCAAATGAAGCACAATAGAATTGTTTGAATTTCTCCTTGAGCTTTGAGATCTTTGTTCTGTTCACACAGACTGATCACACTTTTATAAATCATCTCATGATCTGTCAATAGTCATGGAGCAAATTGCAGCCTGTGGGTTGTTTCCAAAACTCCTCATCTCGCCCGCTCATAGGGTGACCAGATGGCAAATGTGAAAAATCAGGACAGGGGGTGGGAGATACTAGGAGCCTATATAAGAAAAAGACCCAAAAAACTGGACTGTCCCTATAAAATTGGGACATCTGGTCACCCTACCTGCTCATGGTGCATGATTGGCTATAAAAGTCGCACGGTGGGAGCTCCTGTTCCCTAATTGGACAGCTGAAATTTTTGAAAACTGGGAAATAACCAATCACATGCTTCCTGGGAAGGGTTGTCACATGAAAAATTGTCAGTGTGAAGATGTGTACAACTTTCAGGCTTCCCAAATGTTTCCATGAATAAACTGGTGGCCATCCCAGTTATTTGTGACTAGCCAACAGTGTGTCCCCAGCAGAGCAGACTTGCCATGTTGGTCAATTGGTAAATCATCCTTCCATCAGCAGGAAACCCCCCATTCAGCATGGTGCTAGCAGGGTGAGTTCCCACCAGCATCTACATCTCAGGTTGCTTGGGTTGGAACAGATGCCTCATGGAGGTCTTGCTCCAGGTACCTACCGGAATAGGCCAGAGGCTTGTCTGAATCCAGGTGAAGAAGTTGTCAGCTAACGCTTCAACCCCCACCCATTACTATCCTACAGAAACCCTGACTGGGTTACTGTGTCCCTCTGCTGTGGAATTTGGCTCCCCATTTATCTAGGTTCTCTGACATTCAGTTACTTTGCCCTGGGCTGGGGCGCATGCCCACCTAGGAGATATGAAACCCCTGGGGCCGACAGTCCCATTTCCAATATTGCGGAAGCCAGGCTAGTGGCATGTAGGATTAGACTTTACAGTCCACTCTGACCGCACTGGGGGTACAACAGGGAAGGAATGATCCAAGGAGGCTCCTCAGCCCCAGGAAGAGGCCCCAGGCAGAGCCCAGACACAGTGTAGTTTGGAGTGGAGCTGCTGTTCCCTGATAGAAAGGCCACTGGTGCTGGGCCGTCCAAAAGCAGCAAGGCTGGTGAGAGCCCATGCTAGTTAGTGGAGCTGGCCAGGCCCCAGGAGAAGTGCCTGCTCAAGACTGGGTGAGCTCCTCCAATGGGCATTCTCTGGGGAGCCCCTGGAGAGCTCTGGAGGAGTCGGTCAGAGTTCCTCAAGGTGCTACAGAGCAAGGGGGTGAGGAGTTCAAGGAAACGGAGTAACTTAGGGTAACGGAGCAGGAGACTCTCACATCTGGAGTGGAAGGGGCTTTTACAGCGTCTGGGCGTGATGGGGGGATGCCTTTGCAGGCGGTAATAAGACACTCCAGACTTTCTTGCCATTTGGACCCTTTTCTGCCTTCCTTCTCTCTTCCTTCCCGTTCCATATGGATGGGCAGGTGTGGGGAGAGCGTGTGTGAGCGCAGGGTTGAAGCGTGACCCCCAGCCTTGCTCCGCTACTGATACCTTTTATCTTCCTAATTTTGTCCCCGAAGGAGGCACTGAGCTGTGAGAATGTGTCTTTAGCCATCCCAGACTCAGACCCGCTGGAGGGCGGAGAGGCTCCCCGGATGGAAAATACGTCCTTCCGCTCCGTTCCTCATCACCAAGTCCTGACACCTTCCCACAAAACCCCCGGCCGCGAGTCAGAGGTGAATGAACGACGGGCCGTTGCTTCTGCGTTTTGCCATCATGCTTTAGTGCTGTACAGCCGGCTGATGGTGTGTTAACGTCCGCCTAGCATTGTCCTCCTCCTCCTCTCGTTTCACAGCTAGAACAGTCTGTTTCCGTCCTCTGTCTCCCATGCCGCCTTCGCATCTGCTGAACCTGGGCACGTTCTATATCATTCAACTGGGGCAGCCCAAGATGCTGCATGGATTGCGTGGGACATGCTCCTTTTAGCCAAGAGAGCCCAGCCTTTATTAGACAGTGGGATGGATAGATTGTTAAATAAACAGTGAGCCCTTCCAGTAACACCGTTATGTTAGGACCCGTTTCCATTGTGCGGCTCACCTGTGCAGATTTTCTTGGTTAAGCTTGGTCAGCAGGTAGAGATTTCTATAGATTTCCTGCCTTTGGTTGAAAGATGCTGAATTTGATTTTCTTGCAATTACTGGGAACCCCTTAAATCTGTGCTGAGAAGGTGCACCAGCACAACAGTAACACGTGGTACGTAACAGTCTGGGCGCTGGCATAAAAAAGTGACATGACCGAAAAACTCCTCCGTTGATTGGTTGCCCCTCATCTTCTGAGGGCTCTCAGCAGGGAACCGACAGAATAGTAAATGGCCTCGTTTCGATGTGTCGTGGGAAAGTGGCCCATGGACGTCCCTGGGCGAGGTCATGCAACAAGAAAAGCAGGAGTGAGTCTGTTGCTGTTGAGAGTCATTCCTGTATTTTGCCACTGAACTGACCTTTGTAGGATACATGGGGGGAAGATGTTTCCCCACACGGAGTCTTCTTGCTTCCAGGCTTCTTTCAGAACAGTGGTCAGGCTGGGTCCTGTATCCGAGGAGAGCTCTTCTTAACCCCAAAGCAGGACCAGCCCCAGACCCCTTTAGCACCCGTGACCAGCGACGGTGCTGTCTGCTAACTGGCGAGGAGTCCCCAGATTTAGTTTTAGGCTTTTGTATGTTTCTTGCTGCTGCATCGATACACAATGGACGATACAGCATCACGCCTGCTCTGCACGCTCTCTTCTGGAGGGCAGTGGACTTCTAACTGAAGTTCACTGGACTAATCATTGCCGGGTCTAGGTTACCTTCAACTCTTCCTCTCCATCTCTGACCCTCTAGCATCCTGGGAGTCGCTGATGCCAGGGTGTTGGCAGAACATCTTTCTCGTGAGTCCTGCACCTCTGGAACTCCCTCCCACTGGGACCACATTGATGTGTGCACCTGTTTCAAAGAGAGTTACTCTTTGCCCAGGCGTTCAGCGGATTGAGAGCCGTGTAATTCCGGGCTCTCAGCCAAATGGCCCAAGTGATCTCTTCTCTCAATCTGAAATCAGTAGATCTACTGGGGCTTTGTGCCTGTCGTTTGGAATTGTTAATGACTGGCCATGTAAAGGGACCCAAACACCATTTGTAACGGGTGCCTTAAGAGTCGTGTGTGACAATTACCGTGTTGTGGCAGCGTCACAACATGACGATGTTTTGAGACATAACAGCACGCGACACAGGGAACCCCAAGTCTAGACTTGCATGAACCTCCCCAAATCAAGCCCTCCTGGCCTCATTAGGCCATGCTGTCTCTAGCTTCACTGCTCTGCTTATGTCTGTAATTAGAGTGATGAAAAAGGCATGCAGCAAACATCTCTGGACATCCCGCGGGGCAGTGGCATCTCCAAGTAAGTTGTGGGCTAAGATTGAGTTATTGACTGGAGGGTGAGTTTTCAGTGGGTGAGGCAGGAAACAATCTATAGGAAGAGAAGTCACTCTGAGAAGCTTCTCTTGCTGTCTGCAGGGCTTATGCTTCCTTGTCTCCTTTAACTTTGGCCACTTGGAAGCTGAGCTTTGATTTGCATCAAAGGGAGAATGCGGCAAGGGCATGTTGCAAAGAGAGGCAAGAATTGGCATGTTGAATGTGTGCCACAGGGGGTCGAGAGTTTCTGCTGCCGTGCGGATAAGGTCCTGGCAGGTCCTAGGGCAGACAGCTTGTTAACTCTGAGGAGAGTTAGAAAAAATGTCACTTTGTTAAGCTGTGAGAGTTTGAGGATTTGAAATGGCTCCCGGTTCTGGCATGTACAGGCAGGAGTTTGTTTTTAGCTCTTGCTTTCCTCCTCCCGTCCTCGCTGTGGAGCCTGGAGTTATCTGTGTGGGAAGTGGCTGAGCTGGCTGTGAGTGTGAGCTACGTTGATTGAGTAGGACAAGCGAGAGAGAACAAAAAGAGCAAAAGCCACTTATGTGCCTTCCCTGGGGAATTCGGCCATTGCTTGCTAGCAGTAACCATGCTCCAGGCCCACACCTCCTGCTGCAGCCTTCTTTGCTTACGGAGTATTTCTTTTTGTTTAAAAAACCCTGGAGTCGGTTTAGGACTGAGGGAGAGTGCTAAGCTGACAGGGAGCAAGTGAAGGATAGGAAGAATGATCTAATGGGTGGAGCCCACTGGATAAATTCCTGGCTCAGTTACAGATTCCCTGTGGGATCCACTTAATCTGCCCTGGTTCTCAGTTCCCCGGATGTAAAATGGGCATGATACGTCCTCATTTCTCAGGATGTTGTGACAATAAAATCCATTTGTGGGGGTGAGACACTCAGATCCCTGTTCTTTGTTTAAGGCTAGCTTATACCTTTGCCTCACCTGGCTGTGCAAGGGATCAGGCCGCAGCACTGGGGTCTGAGTCTGATGCAGACCAGAAAACCTGCTCCCCCGATACCACCCACCTCAAGCCAGGCTGCAGGGAGCAGGCGGTTCTACGCCCCCGTGCAGAGCTGTGCGGGCAGGAGGGCGAAAGGAAGCTGCATTCAGAGCTCCGGGAAGTTATTTCACACACAGGTACACATAGGAGGCAGGCTGGACACTGTCCTGTCTCGTGAAGACACAGTGGCGTGGATTTAAACGTGGGCTGTATGTAGAAGCTTGCTTGGAACCCTGGGTACATACTCACCGTGCTAGTCTGTGCCAGGGTCTGGGCCACCCCCTCTTCACTTCCATTTCCAGCTGGGCTCTCTAGATTAAAGCTAGTGTGGGTCACCGCTCAGACAACAGTGTAGACATACCTTGGAGTAAGCTCTGGGGGTGGAATCCTGGCCCTATTGAGTTTTGCTGTTAACTTCCATGGGGACAGGCTTTCAGCCCCAATCTGGCCCTTATCCAGCACCAAAGACGGGACTCCGCTGACTTCAGCTGGCGTTGAATCAGCCCCAGCAGAGTGCTAGCTAGACACTTTAGAGGCAAATATGAAGACAAAGGGAGCTTGTGTTCAGATGTCACCATTTCTTAGAGTGGCATTACACCCTGGTTGGGCCAAAGTACGTCAGGTGTGTACATTGAATATGTTCATATTTAAAACGTAGTTATAAATGGATCTCTTCTGTTCCCATTGAAAAGGTCACGAATTGGCCCAGTACCCTCCGTTATTGAAGCTTTTACGTTAGGACGTGTTCTTTGCAACCAACAGTCCATTTTAAAGATTTTTAAACAAGAGTTGGCTTCTATAGACAATATTGTGACCATTCTTCAGAAAATGGCTTCATAAGCCACTGTTTAAAACTATTGGGAAAGAGAAACGACTCCTTTCTTGCAAGCACTTTGCTTGGCAAATGCCCTTATGTATGCAACTCAGGTATTCACAGGCTGTATTATTAACTACAGTGACTCTGCTCCGGCCAGAACTGGCAGCAGTCTGATGCTTTCAGGTTAGCACTGAAGGCCTGGGTTCCCAAGTGCGGTTGATCAAATCAGTATTTTGTTCCTGATGCCAGGTACCCCTACATAATTGCTATTTGATCCACCGTGTTCTCAGCCAAGTTCAACAGTGTAAAAGCACAGAAGTAATTTGTCTCACGGATTTGTCCTAAGAGGAGAAAAATTCATGAACTGGGGTTATGGAAAATACAGATTTAAGCAGATTCTCAATGACATGTGGACAAGTCAACTTTGAGTCTTGAGCCCAGACTTTCCTAACACAACTGAGAAGCTGGGAAGTAAACATATATAACTGGGGACATGTTTTCAGTCAACCACTTGGAGGCTGACATTAAAGGAAAACCGATGTGATTAGTTGTATTTTAAATAACTAAATAAATGGTGAGGGAACTTGTCTAGTAGTTAAAGCATGGAACAGGGAGTCAGAACTCCCACTTCCGACACTGACTCACTGTGTGACCCTGGGAAAGTCACATACACTTGTCTCAGTTCTTCCCTCTGGGAGTGGCATGACAATGAAGTAAGCAAAGAACTTTAAGTCCCTTCGATAAAAGTTGCTAAACAAGGACAAAGTCCAAGCGGTGTTCTATAAATACATATTTGCTATATCAAGCCGTGATCCTGCAATATGTAGCACAGTATGGACTATAGGATACACATCACATAGGACTGAGGCTTTAGTGTAGCTATAGGAGGTGGGTATGTGTATTTATATGCATGATAAATGAACTGCCAGAGACTTGCCACTGCTTGTCAGCATGGGTTTGAGTGTCTCTGAGAGGGAGCGGCCATTTTTCCCATCTATCATCAGACTGGAGCTGGGGTGTAGGTTAAGACGTGGGTAATGTTTCCTAAGGAATGCAGGAGCCTTTCTGAATTATTGTTAAATTAACCACGCAATAAAAGATTAGACCTTGTCCACTTGGAAAGCCTCTTTCTCATGCGTTCCCATGGTGACCTGTGTTTCCTGATGTCAGATGCGTGTCAAGGTGGTGCTTCCTGGCTGATCGTTGATTGTTGTTTTGTTATATTTCAGGCACATTCTGAGTGATTTACTTAGCAATAGAGCCAGTGCTGAGTAAAGCCTCTTTCGAGTCCTACTGGAGCTTTCTTTTACCCAAAGGCACCAGAGACCTCAAGCGAGAGGCACGTCTGCCTCGGTTTTAAGCCTCAGTGCTGTTTCCAAGGATGGCTAACAAAAAGCAGGTCACTGCAGCCTCTCCACTAGGGCGCAGAATAACCCAGCTTTCCTTCTCTTGCTGATTTGCAGGAAGGCGCTGCCTGCGTGAGAGCAAAGAGGGAGCCTCAGAACTTCCTGACGGTTCGCAAGATCTCAGTGTCCCGGATGCACTCCTTGCCCAACGACAGCTACATGTTCCGCCCTGTGATGCCAGCCAAAGCCCCGTACCCCCTCCATGAGGTGGAGATGGAGGCCTATCCCTGCAAATCACAAAGAGGTACTCCGGGGAGGGGATGCATTCTCTGTGCTCTTCGTTCCTCCTCAGATTGTATTTGCTAGGCACTGGGAGGATGTCAGGCAAACTATGCAAGGAACCGGAACCAGTTCAGGTGGTGGTGCGATAGGAAGCCGAATAATGCAATCAGTATAGAATAAATCCTTTTTAATGTAATTTGATACTAAATTCACTTTATTTTATACTACATTTAGAATTTTCAGGGTGCCCAAAGTATGGATTTTGTATTTAAAATGCATAACTGCCTTGTTGAAGTTATTTGGAGGAAGCTGGAAGTTTGCGGGTCTAGATAGGGGACCAATGGGCACCAGAGAGGTTGCGGGGTGCAGGTTGTGTGTCGTGGAATAGTATATTATCTGTATGTTTATTTCTAATATGATCAGCAGTGAAATAGTTAACAAGGTTGTGGTTTGTATTGCCATCAGTTTTCAGAGTCAACACAGTACTGAGATGAATGGAGCAGTTCCAACCTCTCTGTCTGTAGACTTAGGAAGCTGTCACTCTACTAGGTTACATTTAGGTCACCTATGGAAGGTTTTTGTTATAAAGGCTAGAACCATTCCCACACACACACACATACACCCCAGGGAAAACTGAGATTCCATAGCACAGCTCTGTGATGAGAAGTTGTTTGTGTGGCAGATTCTGGGGAATCAGAAGCTACACGGGGGGACCTGACAACACATTAAGACAATCATATCCAAATATTTTTTCCCCTAAGATGCCATTTTCTGCCCAGTTATTCCTACCCTGCAGGTTGGTTTGAAAGCGGAATGGGGGAGAGAGAACGTCTGTCTCCCTAAAAACATGTACATCTTGAATTATTGCTTTTTGGCTCCCAAGAACTTATCCAGACTGGCTTCCTCTGATGCAACAGGATTTTAATGCAAGAACGACATGGACAGATGGGTGGTGGGATTACCTGGTGGGGCTGGCCAGGACTAGCTGATCTGTTCTGATTTCTCTGGGTAAAGTAACTCTCTGTTTGTTATAAAGCTCTGGAGACAGCTCAGTGTTTTCTCTGCTCAGTATTTATGGTTGTTCCACCTGCCTTGGAAAAGGAAGTGCAAGAACTCTGCTAAGCAAAGTGAGTGGTTGTTGGATTTCACTGCCGGCAGGCTGGAGCTGACTCGCCAATCTCGGACGCTGATGTGAACGAGGAAGGAATTCCATTGGTGCCAGTGAAAAACTGGCACGAGGAGAGAATCTGGTCCACTATTTTGTAACCTTTTCCAGCTGTATCCCTCAGCGAATCCACAAGAGATATCCCTACTCCCTATTTTCCCTCCTCCAGTGACTGAATCCTACCATTGTCCCTCATGCTGTGCTGATCAGCCCCCTGGGGGGTGTACACTGAGACTAGTGTTCATTTCGTGCATTTTTGCGGGCTTTTTGGAGTTCTTAGGAAGCAGTTATCAGACCAGACTCAGCGAGAGCTGCTCTTCTTCTAGTAGTTTGGTTCCTGGATGGGAGGAAATGCCATGAAGTGGCCAGATCGTGTGTTCTTTTGGCCCCATAAATGGCTCCCTGGCTCATTAAAAAAGTCAATGAAAAATGCAGATGCTGAGTGATTTGGGTTTTATTCAGCTGTCCAGAATACCGCAATTTAGGGCTTTCTTGGCCTCTCCGCTAGGAGAGTGAATTGGGAAAATATCCATCACGTGGCTAGTCCAACAAAAGATGGTGGGGGAGGGGGAATGGCATGGAAATGTTCTCTGTGTTTATTTGGGTTTCCCATCAGCTGCAGAAGCCCTGCCATAGCGCTCGCCTAAGAGAGGAAGGATTGGTAATAGGACGTCAGCCATCTCATTGGAAAGGTGTTCGTGACCAAGGTGTGGCATGCGGAGTAGATATTTATGGTCCCTATTCCAGAGGACTGGATTAGCAAGCACCAACCAGAATTGAGGGGTATTGGCAACGTTTTGTGGGATCCCAGGATGGGTCTAACCAGAGGGGCTACAGAGCTGTGGAGGAGCTAAGGACTGTCATGGAAAAGCCTGCCACATTCACAGTGCTGGGGAGTGCAAACAGAGCTATGCCTGGTTTTTTCAGTCCCTCTGAGGAGGGATAAAATTCATTAAAATATTCTGTGCATATTCTGAAAAAAAGACCCTGCAAAAAAAAGCCTACTTTTCTGAGCGGCAACTGCAGACTGTCTAAGTGCGTCTTGTCATAGGTCCAAGTTCACTGATCCCTGGGTGAGATCTCTGAGCAAGATGGATACTGTGTTTGTACGTGGAGCAGCACCGTAAAACCAGACATTGGCACGTGCGCTAATGAGGAACAGTGAATCCTGCTGCCAAAAAGCAGGCGATCTGTAAAACAAAATGAGGAAGGTCTGGTAAAGCTGCAGAAGTTGGGAGGAGGAGGCTGCTTTGCAGAATGAGCTGGGGAAGCAGGAACTAATGATTTGGGATTGATACCTGAGATTAGGAGGTTGCTTTTCAAAGGGACGGTCCTCTAGGTGCAGACAGAATATCTGCATATTCATCAGGGGTTACGGAGCACGGGCTCAGCAACAGAGTTTAAGTCCAGAAGGGACCACCAGTCAGATCATCTAGTTTGACCTGCATATCACAGGACATCAAACATCACCAAGCCAACCACTGAATTGGACCAAAATATTACAGCCCTAGGGAGACTAAACTATTGTGCGTCACGGGTGGAGAACAGGAGATGCCTGAATCTCCTACAATGGTAGCAAATTGGTTGGGTGAGACCAGGATCAGCTGAGCTGGATCCCCCGCATCAGTAACAATAGCAATAGATCCTGTTTTGAGATTATAAAAACAGTGAGGAGTCCTTGTGGCACCTTAGAGACTAACCCCTGTATTTGGGCCTACGCTTTCATGGGCTAGAACCCACTTCATCAGATGCATGGAGTGGAAAATAAAGGAGCAGGTATAAATACACGAAAAGATGAGGGTTGCCTTACCAAGTGTGAGGTCATTAATTGAATCCTGACAATTCAATTAACAGCAGGATACCAAGGGAGGAAAAATCCCTTTTGTAGTGGTAAAGAGAGTGGCCCATTTCAAACAGTTGACAAGAAGGTGTGAGTAACAGTAGGGGGAAATTAGGTTTAGGTTTTGTAAGGGCCCAACCACTCCCAGTCTTTATTCAGGCCTAATGTGATGGTGTCCAGTTTGCAAATGAATTCCAGTTCAGCAGTTTCACCTTTGAGTCTGTTTTTGAAGGTTTTTTTGTTGAAGAATTGCCACTTTTAGGTCTGTTATTGAGTGTCCAGGGAGATTGAAGTGTTCTCCTACCGGTTTTTGAATATTATAATTCCTGATGTCAGATGTGTGTCCATTTATTCTTTTGCATAGAGACTGTCCGGTTTGGCCAATGTACATGGCAGAGGGGCATTACTGGCACATGATGGCATATATCACATCGGTGGATGTGCAGGTGAAGGAGCCCCTGATGGTGTGGCTGATGTGGTGTTAGGTCCTTTGATGGTGTCCCTTGAATAGATAGGTGGACAAATAGATTATGTAACCGTTCGCTGAGGATCTCAAAGCTCTTCACTTAGACTGGGGCTAAAGTCAATGGCAAAACTCTCATTGACTTTGCTAGGCACCGGATGGGATCATGAATCAAGTCATGCAGCAGCACCCCTCTGGGCATTCAAGTGCTGGTGTTGTCTCCAATTTACAGATGGTTATGGGGCCGTCAGCAAGTTATTGGCATCCCAAAGAATAGAGCCCAGGTGTCCTGACTTACAGTTTCCTGATCCAACCACTAGTCTCCATCTGATCCAAATCCTGAAACTAGGCCACTTCCCTATTCAGAGCCAACCCACAGCCACATGGGGAGGTTGCAAGTATGGAGCTTCAAACCCACTCACCCTCCCAAATAGGCCCCTCGCACACGAAGTGAAGAAGAATCTCTGTTAAAATCCTAGCGCCTAGGAAACACCGACTGAGCAGTATGCGTTAGAGGGCAGGCCCACACATGAGACAGTTATAACTGGAAAAACCATATGCATCTAGACTGGGGTTCTGGTTCATCACTACGGCTTCTACACGCTACAGTAATACAAATAATAAGCAATAATCACAAGCTTTTCACAGGCCCACCGAGGAGACGTGTTTATCCAGATGCATTCTACAATTGCACTCCACACATAGTGTGGTCTAGTGACTAGTTAAAGGAGAATGGGAGTCAGGACTCCTAGGCCTGGTCTACACTAGCAGGGAGGGTCAACCTAAGATACGCAACTTCAGCTACTCGAATAGCGTAGCTGAAGTTGACGCATCGTAGGTCGACTTACCTGCCGTCCTCACGGCAACAGGGGTCGGCAGCGGGCTCCCCCGTTGACTCTGCCTTGCACCTTTTGGCGAGCTGGAGTTCTGGAGTCAACAGGAGTGCCTCTGGGGATCGTAAATCGATCCCCAATCGATTGGTCTCTATCCGTTGATCCAGCCGGTACTGTAAACAAGGCCCTGCACTCTATTCTGACTCTGCCCATGAGATGTTGTGTTACTTGCTTTGGCTTGTCACTGAATTAACTTGTGTTTCCTTGCCCCACATCTGTGTGCTTCGAAATCGTTGGAGCCTGGTTCTGCAGCAAAAGCTCACTCAGACCCACACGTTACAACTCTTGTCCGGCAGCCGTGGCTAGTGTTCTCTCTCCTTCTATAGGATCTATCACCTCCATCCGTTCCCAGCCCGTGGGAACATGCTCCTCTCTGAGAGTCCCAAGGGAGTCGCTTCGGGTGACTGCTGTATCTTCTCACCGCGACAGCTGTGACCCATGGAAGAGCCGTCCTCCACAGTCCACATCACGCTCTCCCAGTCTCAACAGGCTGCTTTGTAGACAGGTAGGAGGTGAAGCATTCTCCTCTCCCATCAGACTTTTTCCGTCTTTCTTTTTCCTCCCTCCCCTTCATCATCTCTCTTGCCCTCTCTCCTTTTGAGTGACAGCGTTATAAAACAAGAACAAAGGGTGTTCCCCAAAGGCTGTGAGCAGACCTGGACGGGACAGAGTAGCAATCTGAGCACCATATAATCCTGGCGAGGTTTCCTATCAGTTTGGATGCCTTTATGATTTTATGTTTTTCAAATCAATTTCCAGTCTCGGTGCCCTGGGTATTTCAAACCGCTGACAGATTCAGGACAGAGCAGACAGATTCCAGTTTCAAATCGACAATGTCCGAGAGGCTGTGTTGAATGGGCATTTGAGGAACGTGTGTCTGTGTTGGGCAAAGCGTCTGTTAACCCCCCATTAGTCAAAATAATTGTGGGGGCTGTTTGTTGGGCCACCTCCCGGCCTCAGATGCACACAGATAGCTCTAGCTGAAGCCAGTACCTGTGGGCCGCACTCTGAGAACAGAGCTTGCAGTGACTGATTGAGAGCAGAATGTTTCTAATTCAGGTGCCGTATGGCTAAATACACTTGGGTGACATAAAGTCATTCAGCTGGTTCCCCATTTTGCATGCAAGAGGCCTAATGAGCTCGCTTTCTCAGTGCTTGGGATTGAATTAGTCAAAGCTGCTGATTTTTTACTCCAGGCATTGCCTTTCAGTATTTGCTAACGGTGGTGCCATAAAAGAGGACTGACCCTGCATAAGAACATAAGAGTGGCCATATTGGGTCAGACCAATGGTCCAGCTAGCCCAGTAGCCTGTCTTCCAACAGTGGCCAATACCAGGTGCTTCAGAGCGAATGAACAGAACAGGGCAATTGTCGAGAGAACCATCCTCTGTTGTCCAGTCCCAGCTTCTGGCAGTGAAAGTTAAGGGGGGTTTCATCCTCACCATCTTGACTATAGCCACTGAGGGACCTATCTTCTGTGAACTTCTCCAATTCTTTTTTGAACCCAGTTATACTTTTGGCCTTCACAACATCCCCCGGCAATGAGTTCCACAAAGGTCCACAACGCAAAGGTTGATTGTGTGTTGTGTGAAGAAGTGGTATTACCCATATTAGAACCGAGATCGATGTTCCATCCGGTCTGGTACCTTAGCTCTGACAGTGGCCAAGGGCAGATGCTTCAAATCCAAGCTGTGTAACTTGCATAATGTACCAAATAGTGCAGTATTGTCCTCAGAAGAGAAATTCCTTTGACTCTGGCGCTGGGCATAGGTTGATTCTGTCACATGCCACGTCCACCGCTAAAAGCTTGTCTTGTTAGCGCCCCTGACTGTGCTGTTGTCCCATCTGTCTCTGCTTGTATTGCAGGAGGCCATTAGAACGGATTCCTTGGATGGGCAGAATACAGATTCCAAGGACAGTCTGCAAGCTGAGTCCAGCGAGAGCCTGCAGCCGAAGAAGCTGTCCCAGAGCAGCCTAGGTCCAGCTTTGCTCCATCCTAGCCCCCGCTCCCAGCCGGGCACTCCCCTGCATTCCCCAACGTTGCCCTCGCACCATCGACGCTCGAGCGTTCGTACCCGCAAGCACACTTACAGCCAGCACAGTATTCCGAGCCGGCCTTCCAGTCAAAACAGCAACCCCGCCAGCCCCGAGAACTCTCTGTTTGAATCCTCGGACCTGGCTGACGAAGAAGTCAGCCACATAAACAGCTCGGCGAAAGACTGGCAAGAGCAGCCGGAAATCCGGAGCCGCTCGGTCTCTCCTTTCATCTCCCCGTCTTCATCTCTGGTCCTCCTCAAGAACTGCAGCACAGCCAGCCTGGCCGGGAGCAACGGCAAAGAGAGGGACTTGAAGAAGTTTTACAGTGTTGATACGAAAGGCTTCCTGGACAAGCCCAGCTGGGCAGACGACCAAAGAAGGCACTCCATCGAGATCTGCCCTTCCCTTGACAATGGAGACGGTCGCTTGGACCAGTCCGCGGGAGGGAAGCCGAGGTCTCCTGTCCGCGTTCAGTCAGAGTCGGAGTACATCCACGGGGCTCGGAGGAAGAAGAAAATGAGCCCACCTTGCATTTCTATAGATCCTCCCATGGAGGATGAAAGCAGCGCGGCCTCACGTACCAAAGCCTCTGAGAACAGCATGCTGAGGAGACGGACCCCGTCCTGCGAATCCACCACCTACAGGGACTCCACGGACCAGGCCGACAACCAGCCTGGGGAGCAGGCCTCTAAAGCAGACCGGCGGGTCCAGCCCCCGTGTCGAGGGGAGCACCTGACAATCCCAAACTTCTCCTTTGAGCAGGCCGACCCCAGCTCCTCGAGCTGCCTCTCCGATCTCCTTTCAGACAGCGGCCAGGCCACGCCCTCCGGCGTGGTGTCCGTGGACTCCCGGCCCGACGCCGCGGCGCTAGAACTGAAAACGCTGGATCACTTAAAAACTCCTGAGAAAAACAAAGAGCTTCTAGGTGTTACGAAGAGCCCCATAAGGCGGCACGGCCTGGTCCCTATGACTGTTGCAACAGATGAAGGTGTAGATGAACCAGTATAGCTTTGTAGGGGTGGGAGAGGGAAGTCTCAAGGGCTTGACACCTATGTGGTTTTGAAATAGCACCCCTGTGCAGAAGGGACTGCGAAGCCGCGTGTTTGTGGCTGATTCTTTTTCCCCCCCGGTCCCTTGTTCCTAAGCGCTGTTGGGGGATGGGTTTGCAAAATTAATATGGAAACAACACAAGGTGCAGGGCGGGGGAGGGGATATGCAAATGTGTTTCTTTTCTAAAGGGAAGATGGAGTTGCTTTTTTTTTTCCCCAGGTGGCCTCAATCACATTGATTTGGGTTCGGGCTATGTTCGTTTGTTTTTGTTTTTTAACCGTTCTCGACTTTTACGCCGGCACCATTTATTGTGCGGAGACGCCACAGTATGCGGAAGTGCCCAGGAGACGGGAGCTGTACATTGTCTGTCTATCGGCAGTGATATAAATAGAAATAATGTATTTGTGAGATACAAAAGCTACAAAAAAACCCACAAAAAATACCCACAAAAAACTCTCTCTTCATAATGCACATATTTTTATAGAGAAGCGATACTGTTTTTTGCATTACGTCTGACTCCCCAGACAGGAGGTGTATTCTTGGGTTTTATGTGGAAGTAATTATTAAGGCTGTTTTCTTTCCCAAATGTTTCTCTTCTTTCTTTGCTTTCATTCTTCTTTTTTCTCCTTCCCCTTTCCTCCATCCACAATCATCCTGCTGGCTTCTATTCACAGCTGATGCTTTTTTGAAGTCTCTCTTTCTTTTCATTTATTTTACTTTGGTACTTTAGAGGATGTCCTCTCTAAAGAAAAAAAATAACCAAATCACTACTGAATTGTAGCCAGTGCAATAATAAGTTATTCATTCTTGTCTGTACAAACTGTCCTTTTTTTCTTTTTCCTTTTTTTTTTCTTTTTGCTTTTACTGAATTCAGGTTAAACGTTGCAATAATCTGAACTAATGTGCACAAGCAAAGCTTCTTGAGTTTAAAAAAGAAAAGGGAAAAAAAGAAATTTACAGAGAGCTAAAGGAAAAAAGAAAACAAATAAATAGTAAATTATTTAAGAAATGTATTTTGTTTACTGCAGTCAAAGTAAATTATTGATCCAGTATGTAAAGGTTTTAAGAGTCGTCTTAGATGATGTTCTTTGTAAGCATTTAAGCTAACGATTTGTTTTCCTCATAGCGTAATGCCTTTGAAAAGAAGGTGAGAGCAGTAATTGTATCATTTGCACTCTTTGTGTTCCTTTTCCCTACACACATACACACACACAGAGCCACACAAGCCCACTAGCGCACTCAGCCCATGTGGAAAGGCCTCTTCATTAGCAGCATAGGATCACCATGAAGCCACTAGCAGAATTAAAGTCATTTATTAACACCCGCAACTCGTATTTTTATTTTGCCTTTTTTTAATCTTCTTTCCTCCCCCACTCTCCATCCCAAACCCCTTTCTCCATGCGACGGCTCCGCCAATGGAAAGCTGCTGCTGCTTAATGAAAACAATAAACCACGCCACCACCGCACAAGGGCGCGGGGTAAAACCATGTGCCAGGCGGCAGCGACGGTGACAGCAGCAGCAAAATAATAATTCTCTCTTCTTTTTTTTCCGTTCCATGCCGCCTCCATATTTATGCATTCACGTATATCTTCTGTTATTTATGCATTCATTACTCAGAAAAAATGTATCTTGTTTCACATGTATTAAACTGTATAAACTGGACGCGTGGCTTGACTCTCTGCTACACGGTCAGATTTAGCTGTTCTGCCAAATCCAGACGTGTGCCAATCCTGCAACCCTCACTCAAGTGAGTAATCCTGTGGACCCCCTTCTCAATGAGGATTGTGGGACAGCGGTGGCTGAAGATGGTTGTGTCCAGGGCCCCATTTCTCCGGTTCCCAAATATTTACCGGCACAATCCCATTTCAATGAAGTATTTCCTGCGGAGCCCAGACTGCATGGAGAATGCCATTTGGAACAGCAAAATGGCATCCTCCGTGTCTAGTGATCTCGCACACTCCCTACGTGCGAGGTCACGCTGTGCGAAGCAAAATGGCATCCTGTGTCTAGTGACTTTGCACACTCCCTACGTGCGAGGTCATGCTGTGCAAAGCAAAATGGCGTCCTGTGTCTAGTGACCTTGCACACTCCCTACGTGCGAGGTCACACTGTGCGAAGCAAAATGGCATCCTGTGTCTAGTGACTTTGCACACTCCCTACGTGCGAGGTCATGCTGTGCAAAGCAAAATGGCGTCCTGTGTCTAGTGACCTTGCACACTCCCTACGTGCGAGGTCACGCTGTGCGAAGCAAAATGGCGTCCTGTGTCTAGTGACTTTGCACACTCCCTACGTGCAAGGTCATGCTGTGCAAAACAAAATGGCATCCTCTGTGTCTAGTGACCTTGCACACTTCCTATGTGCGAGGTCATGCTGTGCAAAGCAAAATGGCGTCCTGTGTCTAGTGACTTTGCACACTCCCTACGTGCAAGGTCATGCTGTGCAAAGCAAAATGGCATCCTCTGTGTCTAGTGACCTTGCACACTCCCTACGTGCGAGGTCACGCTGTGCGAAGCAAAATGGCGTCCTCCGCACCGTAGGGATCGCCGCCACCCCATCTGCTGATGGCACGACTCCATTTGGAGTCACGACCCCCAGTTTGGGAACCGCTGACCTAGTGCGTGGTTGCTCTGTATTAGGAGCATCTTTCCCAGCATGCATTTCAGGTGCTGGCCCTTTCAGTTGGGCAGCTCCAAGTGGCTGCGGCTCGAAAGGGCTGATTTTGCCACTGGGAGCTGCCTCCCTCTCTCCTGTCCCTAGCACTAACCTCTCATGTTTCCTGGCATGGTGGCACAGGACCGCTAGCGAGGGTCTACTCATGTGAGTACGGTTTGCAGGACCCAGTTCCAAATTGCCTTTCCCCCAGCTGTCACTGGCATCGCGTATTCCTAAACCAGTTCCGATCTGCACTCATCTAGAGCAATGCTGAACCAACGGGCAAATCCCTTACCTAGAGGAAGAGCCTTCCAGATGTTCAGGCGCCTCTGTGCCGTCGATAGACGGAGGCTGCCTCCGAGCACCTGTGTTGTGTAATTAAAAAGCAGTTAGGATTAGTGTAAATAATGAGCCCCGCTCAGTGGGAGGCCGAGGACTTCCAAAAACGCACCATAAAAGTAATTATTAATAGCACTTTGGGGACAGTGGCACACTCCCTTGATTGCAAAGCAACCAACCGACTGGAAAAGCAAATTCTCTCTGTTTTGAAGTGGATTCGGCTTTGAGGCAAACGCCACGTCCCGGTGTATCCCCGTCATTTATCCTCCGCGCAGCTGTGCGTTGCAGCAGTCGGCTGTAATGATTGGGCATTGGGCTTAGGTTGTAAAAGACAATCGTCCCCCTCTGACGCTCCCCCCAGAAAACAAATGAGGGGAAAGAATCTCTCCCCGTTGTGTTTTCTGTGCCCGCTCTGTGGATTGGTAATTACAGCTCCGCATCATTAGAAGACTAAGAGGTGTTGGCTTGTAAAACCAGGCAAATGGATCGATTTCCCCCCCTCCCCCCGCTTATGTTCTGGCAGGACCGCTGGCACCTGAGTGCCGCATGCTCAAGTTAGCGATACAGAGAAAGAATCTGCCCCAGAGCGGCAGCCCGAGGAGCCTCTACTGCTGAGACTGACGTGTGTGTGATGGGCAGGAGGGGAAACGGGGGTCTGTGGAGGGAGGAGGAGAAAAGAAGGGGCTGGGGAGGGCGATTATTGGATGGGGAAGTGGGATCTGGGGGGAACTGAGAGATTTGGATGAAGGAGGAGGTATAAGGAGCACCCACGTTTCAGATTTTATGCCAAGTTCGCATATCGCTGCAAAGTTTCCTCCAGCGATTTGCCTCATCAGTGTAGATGGGGGCCAGGGCAGAGCCCTGAAAAGTCAGGGTTTTCAGGGTTTTCAGGAGGAGGCTGATGTGTGTACTGTGTAGAATGGATTTCTGGCAGCGAGCTCCCCAGCCCCTCGGTTTCCCACCTCTCTGCTGTATGCCGAAATAAAGCTTGCATGTGTCTGTTGGAAACGTGGCCTTTTAACTGCCCTGTTCCTTATTGTATCATCTGGAGCACTGGGGCGCTCTCTCCTTCGTCTTCTTAACGAGTTGATTCCATTCCTGACTAATTCAAAAGGAACGGGGGGTACATTGACCCAAAGGCTATCACAGCAATGCACGGCAAATGTGTTTCCTTTTCCCCCCTGTACAACTTCTACGCTGGGCTGAAGGATCTTAAACCAGGCCAGCAGTTCTCAGCTGTGGATGAGGTGTTCATTGTTACTTTCTTATTGACTAAAACTAGGTTATTTTGTATTGCGATCCTGCTTGTACAAATGCAGAACAAAAAAGCCAATCCCTGCCCTGCGTTTAGAACTCGCTCGGGGATACTGTTCGCCATGGGCCAAAAGCTAAGTTGGAAATGGGCCCTGCTGGGCATTAAAGGCACCATGTCAAAGTTGATAGTGCCCCCCCACCCCCAATCCTTAAACTCTTGCTACATTCGTTCCTAGGTGGGTGACGCTGGGGTCATTATACCAAAGTTAATGCCAGGGAAACTGAGGCAGGTAAGCCCTATGTTTTCAAACGTGTCCACTCATTGTAGGGGCCTCCATTTTGGGGAGTCCAGCTTGAGACACCGAGGACCTGAAGCAAAATGCGATTCTAAGGCCATGTCTATACGAACAGCTGGGCCGCTTCAGCACGTGTGGTGAAGACATCGGATGTACCGGCAAAAGAGAGCTTTCCCATCGGCATAAAAGACCACAAGCAGCTTTCCCTTTCCACGTGTATAACTTCTCAATGGTTTCCATGAGTGTGTTTAAGCTGAAACCCTTGTGCCCAATGAAGATTCACCAGCCAGTCTAGCGGAGCGGTTTCTTTCTCAAAAGCAAAACCAAGAAGGAAATGCTCTGAATTAATTAGAACTGAGGTGGCTGGTCTGATCCGTTATCCCCAATGCAACAAGGACTGGTAAGGAATAGTTATGGGACCAAACTTCTGCTGATCCTTATTGGGTTGACCAACACAACTATAGGCGTCCTGAATGCGGATTTATTACATTTACTTATTAATACTGATGACTGACTACATTTGAATCAGAGAGGTAGCCGTGTTAGTCTAGATCTGCAGAAGTGACAGAGTCCTGTGGCACCTTAAAGACTAACTGAAGTATTGAAGCAGAAGCTTTCGTGGGCTAATACCCACTTCGTCGGATGCATGCTGTGGAAGTATCCAGGGGCAGGTATAAATAAGTAGGCAAGAGATAATAAGGTTAGTCCAATCAGGCTGAACCAGCTTGTTATCTCTAATCAGGGAGGATGAGGTATTCCTCTAGCAGCAGCTGAACTGGAGGTGTGAACACCGAAGAACTGTTCATTTGTCATTACTACATTTGGAAACCAAACCTGGTGGGGTCTTTTCTTTAGGTCTTGTTCAGATGGGACTGAGAGTCTGTGGTTAGGCTACATCTGTCTGCCTAGATCCACACTGCTATTTTTAGTGCACTAGCTCGAACGGAGCTAGCACGTGTCTCTCTGACCGTGCTGGGAAACACGCTCCCAGCATAGACATCCCCTAAGATCCTCCTCCACATAGGACTCTTGTTGTTGACAAATCCTCAGCCTCGAAGACATCCCACAGCAACAGACTATTAGCCAGACACTCCAGTACCAATTCTTCACCTGCACCATTTGTCAGCGGCTTTAACTCCCTTGGGAAATGCTCTGCGCAGTGCAAGTTGAGCTCCAAGAGGGAGACTTGGCTCCTGGGTTCGTGCAGCACAATTGGCAACACGCTGCTTTCCCCCGAAGCTCTGTGTTGTTAAGAGGGCTCATGAGCGGCGAAGCACTTAATTCACTAGGCCGTGCGGAGAGCCACTGACACAGGAGTATTAATCCGAAAGTGAAGAGGTGTTTAATTGAACTGCAGTGCCAGTGGGAAAGCTTGACAAGGAGGAAATTGCTTAGTTACATGTTCTGTTGGCATTAGCATCAGTCAGAGTGAGTTGACAAACAGGCTCGCTACCAACGCTCCAACTAACTACCTTTCCGAGGCCTGCCTTGACCACAGCCGAGAGCCCAGCTGTGCTTCCGACGTGGCCTCTCGGAGCTTATTTGCTTCCCGTGGCCCCAGCCGAAGGAGGTGGTTCTGATTTTAGGAGTGGGTCTCGTAAGCGAAAAACAAAGCATCTGAAAATAGGTTCCGGTAGCTGCTTTTGTGACCCAAAGAACTACTGTGAGAGCAAGGCTAGAAGTCATTTTAAACCAGGTTTGGGTCATATGTGATTCTACGGTACCTATAGGTCCCCTTATGACTGCAGTATCAGAACACCTCCTGAGCCTCAGTGTGTTTAGCCTCACAGCATCCCGGGAAGGTAGGGAATTGCAGTTATCCCCACTCTACATAGTGACTCTGTGCCTCAGTTTCCCTGAGTGACGTGCCTCAGGTGAAGCATATAGCAGACCAGGGACTTGAACCCAGTTGGCCCCAGTCCTAGGCTGGTGCCTAACCACTGAACCATTCTTCCTCACTGAGCATGGCTTTCTTTTCCAGAAGTCACAGCTAATTTCTGGTCAAGCAGACTAGCTACATTTTATCTGTGGGAATATGCTGATTCCCCCGCCCCCTGTGCTGCAATAGTGAATTAAGCAAGCCGTGAAAAATGCCCTGATAGTTTTGTGACACTGAAATGAATCCTACAAAAGCCCAGTGTTGAGAACCCTGGGGCATAGGCCAATGGGGCTTTATGCTTACAGACGCTCAGCCTCCATAGTGCCCATTGATTTCCCTGGGAGCAGTGGGTGTTTGTCAGATCAGGCCACAGGCCTTTTGCCACACTAATTCCATGATGCTGCGTTTGCTGTGGGAGCCGAGGAAAGAAGCCAGAGACGGGTTATCAGCCTGTCAGTGGGACCCTTAAAGAGAACCTCAGCCTGGGATACACCCCTCTCCTGAACGCCCTTGGGAAGGAAGATCTGCATTGGGGAAAATCTTAAGCCCAGAGGTGGGCACACTACAGCCTATGAGCCACCTGTGGCCCCCTGACCATTTTTATCCAGCCCGCAAGCTCGGGCCAGGGGAGCGGGGCCAGTGGCCCTGTGCTCCCAGCCCGGGGTGCCGGGCCGAGCGTGGCGAACCGCAGGGCCCCACGCCCGGCTAAGCATGGTAAGCAAGTTGGGGGGGCTTAGGTGGTGGGGTCCTGGGGGGGGGGGGTTAGGGTGGGTGGGTCTCAGGAGGGGGCAGTCAGGGAACAAAGAGCAGGGGGGGCTAGGTGGAGGTGGAGTCCTGGGGGGCAGTTAGAGTGGGGGGGACAAGGAATGGGAGGGTGGATGGGTTAAGGGTTTTGAGGGGGGCAGTCAGGGGATGGGAAGTGAGTGGGGGGTGAGATAGGGGGCAGGGGCAGGCTGTTTGGGGAGGCACAGACTTCTCTACCCGACCCTCCACACAATTTTGAACCCCAGTGTGGCCCTTGGGCCAAAAAGTTTGCCCACCCTGCCTCAGAGGCTGCTGTGCTTGGAAAATAATGGCAGGTAGTTGCAATGATATCAACTCCCAATAGAGCCTCTTTAACCCCAAAGAATGAAAAACGTCACTGTTGTTTTATATATTAAGTCCTATTTGTGTATCTGTCCAAGGATCTCCCATCATTATACAAACAATTAACCAAGCATCTCAGTGCAACCCATCCCGCCGATCATAGACACTTGAGGCAAGTAGGTTAATAATAATATTGTATAGATGGGGAAACTGAGGCACAAGTGGGGCTGGAAGTGCCTTACCCCAGGTCCCGCAGGGAATCAGTGGAAGCGCCAAGAGCAAGCCTCTGGAATCTTGGCTCCAAATTAGATCGCTTGGTAAGAATTTATATAGAGTATATAAAGACATGTCTCATTAGGAATGGTGTCCCTAGCCTTTGTTTGTCAGAGGGGGGTGATGGACGGCAGGAGAGAGATCACTTGATCATTACCTGTAAGATTCACTCACTCAGGGGCACCTGGCATTGGCCACTGTCGGTAGACAGGATACTGGGCTGGATGGACCTTTGGCCTGACCCAGTACTGCTGTTCTTATGTTCTTAGGGTGAGAAGAAAATCCTTCCTTTTTCTCCATATACATTGGAGGTATTTGTAACTGAGGCATCGGAAATGCCTTTTAATCGTGCACAATCTGATAGGCTCTTGAGAGATCCAGGTCAGCTGAATTGAACCAACACTTCACCTCTTAACTTCAAGTCGTGGGCCTGCCCCATGTCTCCTCCCTGACGTGGGAACAGGCCTTTCCTTTAAGGTTCTTCTGTACAAACCCCATAGCTAATTATCTAATGTTGCTATTGTGCCTCTCCTGCCGCCTTCCATGCCAGCTGATGAGCTCAGACACACCTAGAGAGCTGTCCCGCCCCACTGAGACGTCGCTCCAGAAGAACCAATGTTCCAGCATGTTGACACTTATGCCCAAGGCCGGCACTGCAGAAGCCCCCAGCAGTGGAGTGGCTAATAGGGATGCAGCTACCGAGCTCCCTAGCCTGTGCTCTGCAGTCCCTTCCCTTTTTGGTGTTTTCTCTCAATGCAGGAAAACCGGCTCGTTCTCTCCCAGGGCCAGGATGCGATCCGTCACCGTCTGAACCTCGGTGGATCCTGTCCCCTCACAGCAGAGGCTGTGGGAAATGACCTTGCCGGCATTCCTTCTTGCCTGCTGTTTTCTCAGGAGGGCTGAAGCGTCATGAAGGCAACAGATGCAAGTATGGGAAAAAAATATGCCTAGTTTTGCCTTTGACCTCCGCATCCTCTGAGAGCTGAAATTAGGAGGCAGAACGGTGACCAGCCAGGAATGTGCTATTGCACAGGGCTGTTTGTAAAGCCCCTGTAGCGAATTGATTCACCTCTTCACGTGGTTTGGTTTTATTTCACATGCAAAGCAGTCCCGGTCACGATGCCACTGGGAGTGGATTTCTGTTGGGCGGGAGGTAACATGCAGAATATCCACCGCTGGCTACTTTAGTGTCCTCTCAGCCGAAAATACCTCAGATTGCAACTCAGAGGAGAAACAGGGCTCTGGCTACTGTTTGGTTTAACTACATGTTCTGCTTGTACCCCACCAATCTGTGCTCAAACACCCTGCTGCTGCTGTTGCTTCAACGTCCCTCCAGTGGTACCTGCAATGAGATCACAAGCTTATGTGTATGGTTCGGTATGTCTCTTGGGCTGCTTCTATTGGTTTGTTGCATTTATACAAACCCAGGCACATCACCCTCAGCACATACTCCTGCATGCCGACGGTATCCTTTATACACCCGGAGAGAACAAATCCGCACAGAAATGGCTAAATCCCCTTGAAGGGAAAGGCTCATTTCCCAAACTAAAGTGTAATCGTTTCGTTGTGCTATCAATGAGAGCCTCGCGGCTGTATCTAACTCCTGGGCGGGAAGGCCGCTGCAGCTCTGCTATTTGCACATCTCCCCGGAGTGCCGTCACCTAGCCCTGTACCGGGAACCACTCAATTAAGGCGAAGGAGGAAGGATGTAGTATTGATTTTAGCACAACCCTCCTCAGTAAGTCACCAGGACTGCAATTGCAGTGCTCCTGGAAGGCCTTTTACTCGGCTGTCCTTGACGCTGTCTGCCGCTCAGAAAGCGCTGGAGTGCCCTGGGTCAGGTACCGTAAGTTCAGAGAGGCTATTTTAAAGCACTCAGAAATATGAGGCTTAAGAGTTTGCTTTGGTGTTTTTTAGGACTGAGCAATTCCAACCGAGCACTGCAAATAGTGGTCAAGAATTCATCTCGGTACCAAAGGGCAAGTTGCCATTTACAGAAGGGATTTTGAAATCATGGTGCTGTCGAGGGCACCGTCTGTAACATTTCAGAGCTTCGTGGTCATATCTTACAGGATCAGGAGCGGCAGGCCTAAAAACAGCCTCTCGCCACATGGTTTGGGTTTGTTTTTCCCCCTAGCCATCCTACAATTCTACCTTCCTGCTCCTCGCATCACTGAAAACGGAACACTTTCAAAATATCCGGCTATGCCGAATCAACTGAAGCCACAAGAGCACCTGAAAAAACAACTGGTCTGTAGGAAAGAAAAGCACCCTGTATGTAGAATAAATTTGGCAGTGTAGATTACTGTGCACTGTGGCATAACTCACTGTTAACATTCCGCAGCACAGTGGCCTGCAAAATAGGAACGCTGGAGCTGGGCAAATGCTCCACTAAAATGTCTTGAAATAGCTGTTCAAACTGTTGATTGTTTTGATTTCACTCCTGTCTGTGCCCTTTTGTGTTCACGAATAGCCCCGCAAATCAGTTCGCGGGCTGGAAGTTCTATTTTCAGTGACGGTTCAGAATGATAAGAATCTCAGCTTGAAACCCAAGTTGCGCTCATTTCGTCGGGAAACGGGGTCATTTTGATGTATGAATCCGGTGGAGAAGATCGCGAGCTATTTGCAGCCAGAAAAGGAGGTGACATTAATCAAATCCATTATTTCTTCCTTTCACGCTTTTGACGTTGTGACAATTCTACACCTGGACATCACTGTCGAATGCCTGGATGATTTGACTTCCCCCCGATCCTTCCTTCTGAGTCACAAATTGAAAAATCTTTTGGCCAGAAGTATAACTGAAGATTCCACACCATCACTGATAGCCCGAGCTCATTATGAGAGTCATTTAATTGAACACTTCATCACTGGAGGCTTAGGGGGAAGACAGGAGACTTCTCCCAGGTAAGTGAAGTTTGCAGCCCATGCAACTTTCAAGCATCCTGTTAGCACAGCGGGAACATGTATCATGTGGCAGATGGAGCGATAACTCTTGAGATAACTGCTAGTCAATGTCCAGCCAAGGTCTTTCCCAGCGACAGCAATGTTCCCTTTCCCTTCCAGTGACTTGACTTCCTCCTACATGCTCACCGCATATTGATGCCACAAAGTGCAGCAAAACAGACTATCTGTCATTCCCATGACAGCCCACCTGAGCCCTGAACTCATCAAGTAGCTTTGCCCGATTCCCATGATCTGCCAGTCCACAGGGCTTTTCTCGGAGGTCTTTCTCATGATCACACGCCAGTCACAAGGGCCGGACACCTTTTGAATCCTGTTTGACGTCCACTGTAAAAAATACGTTAATTGGAATCATCCTCCTCATGGTAAATTCCAAAGGAACGTGGCCTCCTTACAGGTCAAATGCCACCCAGGTATTAATATTATATTAATTAATATTAATAATTAATATTAATTGGAAGCAATAGCGTAGTTGGCTTTGTTGTCCTCACTGTGGCCCGAGACCTAGTCTAGTCACACACAGTTGCATTAGTCTGACAAAGGATGTGATGTTAACCTTCTGTCTCTTTGTACAGCGACCTCCGTTTAAATAATATGTGTCCACACACACAGCTGCACCGTTTTAACTCAGTTTAACGTGACACCTTTCGTTAAACCGGTTCAAATTCTGTGCGTAGACCGGGCCCTAACGATTATGATGGGTGACGTCTGTTTGCTTCTCTCTCTTTCTGTTTCTTTCGAAGAAAGCTGATCTCCTTTGTTGTGTGTGCAGATGTAAAATGTCTCCTTGCGTTTTGGTTGCATGAGCAAATAGCATTGGCAGTTGAAGTGCAAAGCTCAGTCTCTAGCAACATGCTGGCAGGGTGCAGATGGGTAGCTGGAGGTGCATGTACCCAGATTTGTACTTGCAGCTTATTTGTCCAGGTCCAAAATGGGGGGACAAGTTTTTCAGATACCCAAGGCCCTCGGACATACCCTAGGGGAGTGATCATTTTCATTGTCCTTTCTGGTAGGGAATCTGTCTTTTTCTCCAGAAGCAAGTCTCTGAGCTCTTAGCCCATAACTACTGCAAAGAAAACCCTATTTGGAATTTCAGAGAAGCGCCATCAAATGGTTTGAGCACAGTCCTGGGAGCTAGGAATTCCTGCGTTCTAACCCCAAGTCAGCCACTGACTTGCTGTGTGAGCAAATCAGTTTACTTCTCTGTTCCCACCTGGTAAAATGGGGATAACACTGAGCTATCTTAGGGGCTGTTTGTAAAGGTTTAAGTTAATTAAGATCCCGAATGCAAAGCTCTGAGTAACTGCAGAACATTATGATTTAATTATTTGATTAATTTCAGCTTTATGGGGCTTTTTTACGCTCCGGTCCTGTTGATTCGTCACCCAAAGCTGCGTTTTAATAAATGCAGTGAGTGAAGGAGAGGCATGATCCCTTCATCCTATGCTTGACTGGTGCCATTTTAGAAGCCTTGAGAAATGCAGAATAAACAATACTTAGAAAACCATTTTGTAGGGCAAGGGGGTGGGGAGAAAACCTTGTGAAATTACTGGTTGAGGCTGCTCTACAGATGTTCCATGCTTCAAGGTTAAGCCTTTGACTATCGATTTTAATTCTCTTTGCTAAGGTGGAAAATGCCCCCAACAGAAATCGGAATCCATCCCCAGTGCAATTAGATGCAGCCTTTAATCTGTCATTATTACAAGATGGTACCGGCTGCATGAATACTAATAAGCGCATTTGATATTTGTACAAGGTTTTGTAGGATGAATAATTAAATTGACATTATCCATTAAACCTTGTCTATTCAGCTTTTAATGCAGGGATGTATTTTAATGACTCAGGGCCATATCTCTTCCTTTATGGGAGGGGGGTGTTAATTAGGATTTTTACTGCCTCCTGTTACAAACCTGTTGCAGAAGTATCATTCATCGGTAGCATGGGCTGAATGGCTGGATCTACATCTCTGAGTGTTTAGAGTACATCTGCTGTTTCCACTCTGATCCCCAAGGATCGTTTGCAGTAGCAGCAGTGATCAGTATCTTGAGTGTGAGTTCTTTCCTCAGCTGACTGAAATCCTTGGCTAATCACAGAATCACAGAATATCAGGATTGGAAGACATCTCAGGAGGTCATCTAGTCTAATCCCCTACTCAAAGCAGGCCAATCCCCAGCTAAACCATAGATGATAATAGCTGTATAAGAGATCCTAGATTCCATAACAGATGCACCAGGTAATAATAATAATGAAACATCTTCCCCACTTCCTACAGTGCTGCATGTGTTTCAGATTGTCACCAGAAAGGAAAACAGAAGTAGTTCAAAGCACAGGAAAATCACTGTTCCCACTATCCATGCTCCTGGCTGCTCTTTGAGCTTCCAGGACCTTTCCAAGGCAAAGTCAGCAGGCTGTATGGTTCCCAATGGCGCCCCTGCCAAATAAACCCACCCTGCTGGTCCTCGCTAAAGACCTGGACTAGACAGCGGTTATGGGGATTCTTCCTTGGGGTCTGGTGCTGTCAAACCAGAAGGGTGCCTCGGACCTCCAAGGGCTCCTGCATCCTGATAGACTAACGGACTGAAAGGTGAGACAGCCGGTGATGGTCCTATCCTCCTTCTAGGACGGCTAGAAGAGCTGTGCTGCCTCTCGGGGGACCGGTGTTCAATTCCTGTCACAAAGGCCCTGCTTAAGCAAGGGAAGCCATCTCCTCTGCACCTCAGCGCCCCGCCTGGGCTGTGGGGAATCTGTTTCCTTGCCTGGCGATGGTGCTGTGAGGCTCAACATGTTACTGAGTGCGGGGTGCTGAGGTACTTGAGGGATGAGAGCCGCGGATGCTGACAGCTCTTTCTCTGTCCCCAACAAGAGAGAGACCCCTGCGGGTACTAACTAGTGGCAGGCAACCCGTCATGGAGTTGGGGGGCGGGGAGGAAGCACCCAAACACCTTTTGGGTTTTACAAGCCCCTCTAGCCCTCCTTTCGTTCTGGGTTTCGGGAAACGCACAAACTCCCTGCTCCACTAAAATAACAGGCTTGGGTTTTGACTCCTCCTCCAATGGCAATTCTGAATTTAAACTAGATTCATAGACTTTTAGTCTGACCTCCTGCGCCACACCGGCCAGAGCCGTTCAAGCTGTGTTCCTGCAGCAAGCAAACAGTACAGACTCTCACCGCAGAGTTATTCCGGCCCTGCTCCTGCCATGCCCAGGGGAATCAAATAGACCCTAAAAGCAAACCACACGGCAGCTCAGAATGTGCGGTGTGACAGAGCCAAAGGCAACTTGGACTGTGCACGTCCGGATCTTTGTTCTCTGTCTAGAAAGTTGGGAGCCAGATTCCCATGGCCCTACAGGAAGGAAAAGGAGAGAAGAAGCCAGCTTAACGGGCAGGCCCATGCGTATGTCTCTACTATGCCATATCTCTTTGTCACCCCTGTTGGAGTGGCTGTGGCCAGGGAACGGGCTGTGGCTCCAGCTAATCTCAGTTGTTGGAATGGCCTCCTGTGTGCAAATTAGAGCAACCTTCGGGCTGTCCTACTTTATGCCAGAGGCTAGCCCAACAAATCGCAAAGGTGCAGTAAAAAGCCATCTCCCTCCCCCCCATTGAAATCTGTACCTCGCTCAGCAAGCTAGACTCAAGGATCAGGGCCAAGTAATATCGCTGCCCTAGTGACAGAATGACTTCTCCCATGGCTAGAAGGGTGGCAGGATTTCTGGTTGACCTCTCCTGGCCTGAGTCGGTAGATGCCTGTGAGCCCGTCAGATGCTTTTCCAATCAGGGAGATCAGCCTGTAAGAATCCTGAATGGCCTTGGTCAAAGCACTAGACTCTGACTTGGAGAGCTTGCTTCAATTCCCTATCCTGTCCCAGACTTCCTGTGTGACCTCAGTGAGTCAGTTTTCCTCTCTGTGCCTCAGTTTCCCATCTGGGGAGAATAGCAAGGCCATGCCTGCTGGGGTGTTGTGAGGTTAAATATTGGGGGGCACTTTGGGCTCCACTTACGAAAAGTGCTTTGTAGGAGGCAGGAGTTATTTCCAATGAGCCTTGTGCCACCATGAGAACCTGCACAGAAGCAGCCGGACTAGTGACGTAACTGGAAGCCTGCAGTAAGCAAACGGTAGAGACGTTCCCTGCAAAGTTATTCTGGCCCTGCTCCCACCAGCAGCACGCTCAGCCTTATCCTGGAGGCTCATGGGAACTCACTCCCCTGCTCACACCATATCTTAAGCCAAGAAGCTATCACGTCCAGAGAGCGGGCGGGGACTAGCTGGATTCCTCAGCTGGCTGTTACCATTCCCTTTTCCCAGGCTAAGCAGAGCATGAAGGGCAGCAGCGTTTTACCTTTTTGCCGTTATCTTGTCCATCACCCCAGATCCTCATTATGGAAACACCTCTCTGCCAGGTGCTGCCGGTAATGAAACACACACTCTGCTTCTAGGCTGCACCATCATGTCTCCAGCAGAATGTGACCTTCTCTGGACAGCAGATCAGTGAAATAAGGTAACAGGATCTGAGGACCATGAACAATTGCTCCCTCGTCCCTCCTTTCGGTAGGAGAGTGGCTCATTTTGGACTTGGTGCTAAGCAAAACTCTGTGGTATTCAGTAATAATGCCAACTAATGTAGTAGTAATAGCAGAGGAAGCTGTACTGTGTGCATGTACTATGCAACGCTCTAGTATTCATGGGAAAACCCGGGTGTATAGGTTGGTGTATCTTGTAATCATTACCTGTATTTATGGCAAAATTCTTCATGATGATACTGAGAAAATGTTAGTGAATCCATTGTTATTTCTTTCATAGCTCAATATAATGAATTATATGAAATATATTTAAGATCCATTTAACATTCCCTGAGCTGCTCATTTTCCTCATGTCCCTTCTGTTTTGTATTTGTCCCACTTCTAGGCATTAGTGGGCTAAAGCCTATGACAATGAATTCTAATGCTAGTTAGAATATTACATATATACAGCCCCTGTCATCCCATCACATTCCCCAGCACTCCATATTCTGGCCATTGAAATGTAGCCATCTCTGGGGAGGAACGCTGCAGTGGTGGAATGGTGCACAGCAACACTGCACAATACCTTAAGGGCCCCCCGTCCATAAAAACACTTCATTGTGTACTTAACTCCTGTTAAATCGACACGGCATAGGCCCTTGTTTAGAGTTAAGCACGTGTCTAAGTGCTGTACTGAAGCAGGGCCTAGAAGTGGTGGCGAGGAATCCTGTGTCCAGCTGAAACCGTAGGGGCATTTGGTGGGCAATATTATAGGGCAGGCACTGGCTTTTGTTCTGACTTTGCACCTGCCTTGCACAATGGGTCCATGACTGGGCTCCTAGGTGTTCTGGGAATACAAATAATAAATGAGAATAATATATTCTACCTGACACCCATCTTGAAAACTCCATTTGTTCTTGACCTGAGACTTCAGGCCCCGCCCAGTGCTTAAGATGGACAGCTGCAACAGATTTAAAGCATGATCCAAATTAAAACCAACTGAACGGTAATGAAAAACAGGGAGCGCTCGGTCCTAATTGGTTCCTGAACCCAGCTGGGTTAGGATCACACCTTAGAGCAGCGTGCCTTCTTCATAAGGAAAAGTTCTCAAATGACAAAGGCGCGGGCTTAAATGGGAATGGAATGGACGCTCATCTCTGCCTACCCCACGGCGTCGGAGAGCTAGCCTAGCTAACCTCATCGTTTATACTGCCTGACTTCAGTCGCTTGACCTTGTGTTAGGCTCACCTGCAGCACCTGAGAGTTTTGGTGGAACCACAGGCTTCCATGGAAATGGGACCGAGCGCAGCTGATGGTGAGGACTTCTGTAAGAAAGGTCTCACCCCCAGTGCAAGAGTCTTCTCCCTTTGGACCTAGTGAGAGGTAAGTGGTAGCATTTTGGGGAGATCAAGCCATGAGAAAGGACCCTCTTCCCCCAACATTCAGGTAGGAATCTCTCTCCTGGAGATTCAGATGACACGTAGCACCTCCTGTTCTAACCGTGTGGGAGATAACAGCTGTGCAAGCAGAAGGAGCTAAGCTGAGTTCTCTTCTTAGGTATCTGTCGTCAATATTTCTCAGGTGCCCATCACCTAGGTGTCTAAGCACTGGCTTCCATGGTATGATGGAATGGGGAGGGGCTTCCATCCCAGGCCATGTTTGTTGTTACAATACATGCAGTGTTGCTATGGTGATTGGTGACCCCGTATAGGTGCCACAGTTATCAGCCATCCACAGAAGGGCAGTATCTGTGATCTTTAGTTCTAAACCCACCTTCTCTGCTGGCACAGGGAGCTGAAGGGATGGAGGACGTCTTTCCAATCCGCTCCTGAGCCAGTGAGGAGCGACTGGACGGTGCAAATCAAGATGGGGCACATTTCAGTCTGGGGCTTCCAGCCTCCAGGAGCTGAGAGACATCCCTCGGGGGGACTCTAGGTGACAGAGCATGCATTTCCCAGTGTCCTTCCAGATACAGCATGCCCCAGCCACCCCTCATTGGCTTTCAAGAGACGTGGCCCATTTCCCATGCCCTATGGGAGTGACCCGATGGTGCCCACAGCTCTGTGTCCAACACACTACCGGACTTTGTGTTTGATTGGCATGTGCCTATCACTGCAGCCCCTCCCTCCTGTGACACGGCGCGTGGAGGGAAATCCCATTTCTCTCAGTAACGTGGTTCAGCACATAATCTGATATTTATCGTCCTTGTTACCGATGCACTTACAGAAGTCGAGTGCCCATCTGGGATCCAGGCGCTCAGCTACCTCTCGCCCTGCCCTGACTTCCGAGCGGTGATGTGTAATTTATTCCGACTGGTGCCGATGGAGACACTAATTAATTTTCCTCATTTAAAAAAAATTAAACGGTAGCAAATTCTAATACAAAATAATTCTTCATGGAGCACTGGGCATTCCACAAATCATTGGCAATAACTCTTCCTGGAAGCCCGTGTCCTCGGACTGGGTTAATATATTCCAACAAGCTGCCTCGCGGCACTCCAGTTCTGTCACTCTGCTGACTTGCTAGCCAGTTTTCCACTCTTAACCCAGAGTCACGTCACCTTTAAAACATGCATTGTCTGCACGTGTGATGTTCAAGAGCATTCTGTGTTCTTCGACATACAAACCCTGGGAACGCGTGTAAGACACAGAACCCTTCCTGGGAAAGTACCATGGAATTTAACCGAAACCACATGTGCATCCCAGGTTAGGCATGTAAAACTCATCCGGGGTACTGGAATGTGAATGCCAGCCAATCCCAATAACCTCTTCTGTTAACCCACCCTGCCGGCAGGGATTAGAATCCTGCACAAACTGCGGCGTGTTTAAAAAATGTGTTAAAATTACACGCTACCACTTTAAATTCTAAGGGATTTCCGGATCCTTCTTGTAGGCTGGGGGGCTCTGTAGGGAACGGATTGATCTGGGTTGTGCAGTGTAATAAAAGCCAGCCTGGAGCAAGGTAGGGTGAGTTATGCCTCTCTGCCTTAGGGAGCAGCCTGCTTTGTCTCTCCCTGTTCTGGGTTCTTGTGTTTTAGAGTTCCGGAGTCTATGAAATTAAAGAGTGTTACGTGGCAAACTTCCTGCGAGCGCATGTAATGTCTTTAGCTAACTTTCCTGTGTTCATGCTGACTCACCGCACCAGACATGGCTCATTAACTGTCTCTGGAATATAAGCAAGGTGGGAGTCGCTCTCCAGGCAGAAAAAACTAGCAAGCTAGGACATAGGTGCTGGAGGGAAACCCTACCTGGGGGATAGCCAGGAAGCTAAGGCTGAAATTTGTTTTGTCCTTGTTTGAGTTACCATGCCGGACACATGGAAGGGTATGATTTTTGAAGTTAACTCAGATTGACGGTCAGTGACCCGATTGCAGAGAGGCAGAACGTTCTCATCTCTCAGTGATACCAAGGGCAATTGGAGGTACTCCATGCCTAGGAAACCAGGGCACATAAACGCCCGATTTTACCCAACCAAATTGTTGGCCTAACTCCACTTGGCAGTGCACCAAGCCTTCTGTCCTGCCATGCAGTCTTTCAGCTTGGATTCTGATGAAAGCTCCGGTAGGTGGTGAAGGCAGGACCGTACGAAAAATGGCCACAATGACTGATTTGCAAGGGCCTCCAACGGTCATTTTAAATTTCATTTTGCACATCATGTATTATAAGTTCCATAGAGTATCACTTGACTATTGAGCTCACTTTCCAACACCCATCAGATTGTATTTAACCTTCTACTATTACCCGTGTAGTGCACCTGGGGTTTTGAAAGAGTTTCCACTAATCCCCCGATCCACCTACCCCAATTCTTGCTTGTATTTCCTTAATCGCCCATCAAGCTCAGGCAGATGATGCAGACAAATTCCAGCTGCATTCGTTTGGTACTTTGCCCTTCTTACCCATCAAAAATCTAAGAGCAAATATATTCATCTAGCAAGTATATGCCTCCCAAAGTTCAATCCTTTCAGCGTACTTCCTTGTAAATTGGTTTCAACAGCAGGGGGAGAGAGTTCTAAGAACAGAAGTTAAAAGGCCATTAAATAAAAGGGCAAGGAATATCTTTGTATCTCTCTATTAGCGATAAAGGCTGGGCTGGACTGAGTCAAATTCACAGCTCTGTGCAAACAGACTGCAAATAAAACAACTTTATTACAGCTTAATGACACCATCAAAATGTATTTCACTGTCCATTTAGCAGATGTTGATCATAAATATTTTGGATTAAAAATAAACTCTCCAGTGTGCCACTGTATTGTGACTTCTGTCTCTCCTGCCTCCCCTTGAGTGCTTTATGGGCAGCCATGAATCACCCCAGGGGCTAGTTTAATCATAGTTTAAAATATGAAGGCGATAGATTCTCCAACTTTTTAGGCATCCGTCTCAGATTCAGAGGCTCTTTTGTTCAGGTAAGAGCGTGTAGTAATCGTCATAACTGCCGCTCAGAGGCAAATTTTGTCCCTGGTATTTGGTACTTTAGGGTAGGATTCAGTCCTCTTTACTCACACTGAGTAGGATCAGACTAATGGTCAATTTAGCCCAGTGTTCTGTCTTCCAACGGTGCCCAATGTCAGGTGCCCCAGAGGGGATGAACTGAACAGGGAATCATCCAGTGATCCATCCCTTGTCGCCCATTCCAAGCTTCTGACAAACAGGCTAAGGACACCATTGGCTAATAGCCATTGATGGACCTATCCTCCATGAACTTAACTAGTTCTTTTTTGAACCCTGGTATAGTCACGGCCTTCACAACATCCTCTGGCAAGGAGTTCCACAAGTTGACTGTGCGTGGGGTGAAGAAATAGTTCCTTTTGTTTGTTTTAAGCCTGCTGCCTATTAATTCCATTGGGTGACCCCTAGTTCTTGTGTTATGAGAAGGAGTAAATAACCCTTCCTTATTTATTTTCTCCCCACCAATCATGAGCTATCGTCTCCCTCTTTAGTCGTCTCTTTTCCAAGCTGAAAAGTTCCAGTTACTCAGAAGCTAGGCCCACTGAACCCTCGGTGCCTGGGAGTAAAGGTGTGGGAAGGCAGGGTTTGCTAGGTACGCACCAAATGGCGCACCCAGATTTTGTAGAGTGAAAAGGTTACATGGAACGTACACCGTGAGCCATAGAGCTTCCTGTTTGAAAAGGAATGCCATTCACAGCACTGCCACGCCTTTCTTGCCCCCAAAACTCCTGAACAACCCAAAAAAACCCAACCCCTGAAACAAATCTGTCTAAACCCCCTCAGAAATAAATTAATATTTTAAATCAATACAAAAACCCTCCCTCAAGTCCAGTTTTCACCCAGAAGAGGAAGACGTGCCAGAGACTCCCTGAAGGTGGGGTGACCAGATGTCTTGTTTTTATAGGGATAGTCCCATTTTGGGGGACCTTTTTATATATAGGCGCCTTTTACCCCCCATCACCTGTTCCGTTTTTTCGCAGTTGCTATTACGTCACCCTACCTGAAGGCCACTAGGGTCTTCATTATTGCTAGTGCCTTTACCTGGGAGGCACCCAGATACCTTGATACGTTTATGGAGGGGATGGTATGATGGGATAGCCTAATTTTGGCAACTAATGGAGCTTTGACTGTTAGTGGTAAATATGCCCATTGGCCTGTGATGGGATGTTAGATGGGGTGGGATCTGAGTTACTACAGAGAATTATTTCCTGGGTGTCTGGCTGGTGAGTGTTGCCCACGTGTTCAGGGTTCAGCTGATCGCCATATTTGGGGTCAGGAAGGAATTTTCCTCCAGGGCAGACTGGCAGAGACCCTGGGGGGGTTTCACCTTTCTCTGCAGCGTGGGGCACGGGTCACTTGCTGGAGGATTCTCTGCACCTTGAAGTCTTTAAACCATGATTTGAGGATTTCAATAGCTCAGCCATAGCGTACGGGTTTATTAAAGGAGTAGGTGGGTGAGATTCTGTGGCCTGCATTGTGCGGGAGCTCAGACTAGATGATCATAATGATCCCTTATACCTTAAAGTCTATGAGTCTATGGTGATGGACATCAGGCTAAAATACCCAGCCAGATAAGTACACGGTATGACACATCTAATGACCTAGCATCTCCTCTCCCCATCATGGGGCCAGAGTCCGACACCTTTACTCACAGTGAGTAGCACTTTAAGCTACTGATTCCTTCACTGATTCCTTTCCCCCGGTTACTCCCTCCATGTATCGCCCCCACTAATTCCTCTCTCTCTGTGGTGTTTACGTCCTAGCTCAGCCTGTGCTCACGGCTGGCTTACCCAGTGTTTTAGTGTTAATGGGCGGGCCCACACCTGCCTTCCCTCTCCCCACACCAGCGTGGCCCTGTGTATCCTTTGCAGACACAGACAGGGTGTGCACAGGGAGAGCTATGATCGAGCCAGCCAAAATTATCCGGCCTTTGAGCATTAGCCATCCCTGTAGCCCATCTGTGATTGATGAGCAGAGCAAATTGTATTTGAATTGCGTTGCCAAAAAAAATGGCACTTGCCCAGGCCGGGGAGAATTTTGCACGTCTGCGCTGCCTGGAGCTCAAACGCCGGCCTTCTGTGACGGCGGCACTCCGTTCTGAACAGGCCAACTCTCTTTTTATAGTCTTCGCTGGTAGTTGTTATTCTTCATTAGCGTGTCCTCTTCCAGAGAGTAATTGACTGGACCTCCGCTGCACTGTACACACCTGACAAGCTCCTGCCTTTGATGTGGGAATGAGTCATTCATTAACCGCAGGGACAGGATGTGCATGCAAACACCAGCGCTGCTTGTTCTGCAAAAGGGGAAAAGTCAGCTCTCAACAAACAGGTCTCCTTTGTTCGTGCTGTAGGAATTAGGAGTGATATAGCACCCCTTTACCCAAGGGAGGCCTTGATTTATTTCTGTTACAGGAGGCAACATCACATAACTGTTGGGAGAAGAGGGAGAATGATATTTTACCTTGGTCAAAAAGCAATACCAGCATCATTAAATAATGGGCATCGAATCGCAGTGATACACATTTTTTCATTAAAGCCAAAGATCAAACTCCCTGCGGAATTGTTATTTGAGTTTTCTGTCAAGGTAAAAATGGTTTCTGCCTGGGCTTTCATTATATTCATAGAGATTTAAAATGAAGCTAATTAGAGAGAGGTTGGCAAGAAGAATGGCTCATGGAGCCCGGGAGGGGACGGAAGCCGTACATGAAGCATTTACAAATGACTCAGCTTCAGAACTGATTGCATCCCCTGGCAAGTGAATAACCCTGACACCACATCGCTGTTGTGGGGCAGATAGTACAGTGCTGATTTGAACTCCTCCGGTGGTCTGCTGATTTGAACAGCATCTTGACAAGGGCAGGGCTGCTGAGATCCCTGTCTGTCATGCTGGGCGTTATTGTCATAGAATCTCAGGGTTGGAAGGGACCTCAGGAGATCATCTAGTCCAACCCCCTGCTCAAAGCAGGACCAATCCCCAACTAAATCATCCAACAGATTTTTTTTCCCCTAAATGGCCCGCTCAAGGATTGAACTCACAATCCTGGCATCGTTTCCTCTTACTCCTTCATCTGTCTGTACCCATCTGTTGATTCATGTCTTGTACTTAGATTGGAAGCTCTTTGGGGCAGTGCCTGGCACAATGGGGTCCTGGCCCATGGCTGAGGAACTACGATAACACAAACAATGAATAACAATCATTTGCTGGCTCTTCAAGCGTGCTCTCTTCTAGATCAGCTGGACAAAACAGCCAGTGCTAATGAAAGGCCATCGCTAGCTGCATCACAGCTATTGCTGTTGAGGAAATCTTTCTCTTTGGGGAAAATGTAGTTGAAAATTGCTATTTCCTGTGGAAATGCCCATTTGGACACATCAGCTATTTTCCACCCCAAAAAATATTTTTTTTTCAATGGGAAATTTTCATCCAGATCTAAGCACACCCCCTCACAGCACACCTGTTCCCTCACTCAGCTGTAGCTGGATGTGCAAATGAGACCCAGCCTGCCAAGTACTGGCAGCCCTTAACTTCTAGTGAAGTGCTGAGCAACTCTGGATCAGACCCACCTTGGGAAACTGCGGCCCAGATCCTTCAAGGGAGGTACATACTCGCTTGGGGGATCTGGGCCCAAGTGACTGACTCCTATTTGCACACCCCGTGCTTGGTTTCTCTCCATGCCATTGCGGGTGTCTGCACATCCCCATGGAAGACTCACAATATTTGCACTACCTGTTACTACTACATGAAGCGGTCTGGAGTGGCAAGGTCCTAAAAGGGCAATACAGGAAATAAAGGAGCACCAGCTGGGTCCTGCTGCTGCGTAAAGAGCAACTCGTGCCCCAGAATGGGATGTGGAAGGAGTGAGCTTACCTTGAGGCTTGGCTTTCTCCTAGCAGTGCGGGTAGAGGGGGAGGCCAGATGTGTCACCTGTAGAGACCATACAGGGGAGTCAACAAGCCACTCGCTACCAAAACTGTCAGGCGGTGAAGGTGGGAGAGTTGAGAAGAGGTTGGTTCAATCCCACAGAGGAGAGAGAACTGGGTAACTGAGGTTCCTGAGGCTTGTGGGGTGGGCAGATCCTGGTGAGTGTCACTAATATGGGCCAATTACCAGGCCCTTGAGCCTCCAAAAGATTTTTTTAAACTAATGGATACCGCAGCCTACCCAGAATGCCACGTTTGAGCCTCCCATATTCCCAGAAACTGTTGCCTATACTTGATCATTGCAGTAGGAGGGGAAAGAGGATCACAGCAAACTAGCCAATGTGCACCCGCTTGCTTAGGTAGGCCTAACTCAAGCCCGCAGGCCTGATCACCCTGAAAGCGGGGAAAGTTTGGGTCCAAATCAGAACTGCTGGGAATTAGGCACTGACCCAGCCCACATGCAAAGGATTCAACTGCCCAGAAAAGGCCAAGCACCTCTGAAGGGGAAAGTCACTGGAAATGACCTGCTGAACGATTTAGAGTCAAGCCAGCAACCTCTTCAATCAGGATCAATCTGACACTGAACACGACAAGGCAAAGTGCAAATTTCAGATAGATAGGACCTCATCCGGCAGCACAGGTGAAATGTACCCAACGGCTTTTAATTACAGCAGGTCAGAGCTGAGCAAATGTCCACTTCCGTGGGAGCCAGCAGCCCTTCCAGAGAGAGTTTGCTGTCAAGACTCCGTTCACATTTCTCAATATTGCTTGCAACTATCGGCTGCTCTCCGGCGCTGTGGGGGCGGCTAGAGAGGTGAAACGCAGCAAGTGACTTGCTAGATCTTATTGGATTTCGACCGCAGTCGAAATTGCTCAGCCTCCCGTTGTGTTCGGTGACATTTACACAGATACGAGCGTAGGCGGGAGGGATTCCCGTGGCTAAAGGCTGCATATGCATATTGCTGCTGGCATCACCCGTGCACAGAACGCTTGCCCAGCCAAGCCCAGAGTCTGTGTTCAGTTCTGTATGGCTATAGAGAAATGGTAAAAGCACAGTTGTGGTGCATAGATTTCAATAGGACTCATTCTTTAAAAGATGTCTTTACCTAAGAAATTAAAGCAAACACAATATCCATTGAAAAGTCCCCCAGGGTTTATCTATATAGTAAAGTCGTATGTCTTTAATTATCCTGGTTTAATTAAAGTGGTACTATTCCCCCCTAATATGGATGCAAGGATACCTGAATAAAAGTGCTTATATGGATATTGCTAATTCCCTTATAGGAAGGGGCATAAGCTATACTGCTATAAGGCACCATTATACTAGTATAACTGCACACACACTAGAGACTGTACCAGGATAACAATACACTCCTAACTGACATAGCTATGCCAGCAAAACTTTGACTTGTAGACCAGGCTTTTAGCACTGGACAATCCCCAGTTCAGTCCCTGCTGTATCATCCAAGCAGGCATCCATCACCCTTAAGCAAAATTTCCCTTCCACCCACAGTTCCAGGCTACTGGGATACCCCACTACACCCCTAAGGTGGCTGCGTTGCAGTGGGATGGTAGGCAGAGCAATTATGAAGCCATTTTAGCCTCTTCAGATGATAGGCACTACATTAAATACTATCATTATGTTAATTTTATTATGCAGTCCTGTCCCGTAAAATGCATTGTAAACCCATTCTTTATAATAATATGCACTGCATCGTAATTCCCATTTTATAGCACAACCTGCAAGAGTGATATTGTAATGACAGAGCTCCTTAGATAGCATGAGCTTATGTGTTTAACAATTACTGTGCAGAAACTATATGGTTATTTTTGCCATGTAAAATATTGTGCTGCCTTTAAACTTAATTTCAACATTAGTAGGTAACATATTTCCTTTTTAATGGTTCTGGCTGTTTGAGGCTCACTTCTGTATTGCAACTGGTACAGCACTGGTGATATCTAGTGGCCATTAGCAGTGCTACATGTTTATATGGTCATGTAGTTTGATTTAAGTGCTGGAGGACCAACAGAGACAATCGTAGACTTTGATCATTTTTATTTAATGTAAAAAGCAAGCAGAAAATCTTTAGTTTGGAATAAAGCAAACTTTGAGGCTGTCTTTACACAATCATAAGGTACACATTTTTTTCATTTGCAATTCATCTATACAACGACTGTTAGACGCTGCACAACATACGTAAGATGATATGGGTAGTTTGTTGTTTCATGGATCTGGTTGTAGTGATTATTCGGATATTCGAGAATAAAATAGAATTTGCTTGAACTGATTTTTGTACTGGAAATATACTCTGTGGGTAATAAATATTTACGGTAAGCTTGAAATTCTTGTCTTTCCCCAACAGAAGTCAGTCCAGTAAAAGATATTACCTTACCCACTTTGTCTCTCTAATATCCTGGGACCAACATGGCTCCAACAACACTGCAAATAATAAATAGAAGTAAGGCCCTGTCCAGCTTCAATCAAAGTCAATGGGAAAACTTCCATGCAAGTTGGATTGGACCTGAGATACCTAAATGTGACAGTGATTGCACATACTGGATTGGGTGACTAGCTGTCCTTTATTTTAAGGGACATCCCTGGAGCATTTTAAACATTAAATCGAAGCCTGTGATAATTGTATAGTATACATGGGGGCAGTAGAAATGTACACTTGAGAGAAAATGCATGAAATGCGAAGGGAAGTGGTATTTACCTAAAATGTCCCCTAAAATAAAGTGTTGTCCTTTATTTTTCATGTGGTTTTCCCTTATTTCCATCCAAAAAGGTGGAACAGCTGACTACAGGATAAATTAAATAAACTCAAATCAGAGCTGATTGGCATGTTCACATAGCTACATGGTTGATCCAAGCACTCAATGTAAGGTGTGAGGTCAGTTTATGAAATTATCAGATTTCTACACATCATGTCCAGGCAGCCAAGCAGGAATCCTGCTGTACCAGGCTGTCGGTGGTTAATAGCAGGAAGGATTTGGGGGGCCTGGTAAGATAAGGGTCACCTCACTTTCAAGCATGCCACATTCCCAATACCTGGGCCCCAATCTGCAAACTTTCTCTTTCTCCTCCTCCTCCAACCTACATCCTCCCTCCCATGACACCCACTTTGGTCCATCCTACATGGTGCATCAGCTTGTTCGGTCTAGGGAAGATCTATCACTCCAGCATGAGGATGACCCCCAAACTTTCTTTTCTGCCTAGTCCTGGATGGCACTGGACTAGCTGTACATGCAGAGGCGTCAATCCAACACCTACTACCATCTAGAGCAAGCTGTGCTGTTTTCTGGAGTCTCTAGAACAGCTCCTCAGTGCTTGCCACGTATAAAATCACACCATGAGTTTTGCAAATATTTTACACACGGCTGAATATTTCTAAATGTCTCAGGGTCTTTCCTCAAGTGTTCAGCTGCAGGAAATTTTGTTCAGATGAAGAATGAAGCCTCTTCCCTGCCTCGGCTGTGATTTTTTTTTGAAGAGGAGGGAAGGCCAGGAACATCAGAACTGGAATCCATGCCCCACCTAACCCAGTATCCTGTCTCTGACCGTGCACCAGTACCAAATGCTTCAGAACAAGATGTAAGAAACCTTGCAATGGATAATTATGGAATAAAACTCTTCCAACCCCTGACAGTGGCTGACAAATGCATGATTGGCATTTTGCTCACATGTGGGGTAAGAAACGACAGGCAATTCATGAGGGATAAAAAACAAAGTGCAGGTCAGTGGTGTTAAAATCAGGTCCTGCCCCTGATAGCCTGAGGTTTTGCATTTCAGATTTGTGTGGGGTAACCATGACATCTAGTGGTCCACAAGGCTTATCACACCTGTGCATCCCCCTGGTTCTGCTAGTCACCTGAGGGGAGCCAGCCAGTGCTGTCTCTACTTCACTGCTTTTGGGGTGGGGGACTAGGAGGGCCCTTTAAGGGGGCAGCACCTATAGGGATGGGAGGGAGGAAGGGAGGGATTCCCCCCCCCCCTCCCTTGGGGGAGTTATTGAGGTGGGGGATGGGAGAGGCCGGGTTCTATCCCTGAGAGCCTGCACAGCCCCTTCACCTCCCGCCCCTTTCGCGCTGCGCTCGCTGGCAAGAAGTTTGTCCCGTGCGCCTCGCCGTCCGGTATCCAAGGCGGACCGGGAGAGCGGCTCCTAGCAACGGGCCGGGATCGGCTCCCGGCGCCATGGCAGCCGCTGCCGCAGACCCCACCGTCTTCCTGCTCATGGTGAACGGGCAGATCGAAAGCGCCCAGGTAGGCGGGGGCCCGGGGGGGGGCTCTGAGGCCCTTTCCCCCGGGCTCAGCTCAGCTCAGCTCCGCCCCGCGTTCCCGCCGAGCGAGAGCGCGGCTGGGGGCCACGGTGAGGGGCGCGCGGGAGAAGCCTCGCACCAGGGGCCCTGGGGAGGATCGTGGGGCATCGCCCCCTCCGCTGAGGGGAAAGTCCCCACCCAGCACCCCGGCCCGCGGGGGGGGGCGGGAAAGGACGGGGCTCCCCCGGGCCGCTCATGCCTTGTCTCCCGTGTCTTCTCCAGTTCCCCGGGTTTGACGACCTCTACTGCAAGTACCGCTTCGTCTACGGCCACGACTGGGTCCCCACCACGGTCAGTGCTCCCCGAGTCCAATGGGGGAGGCGCGTGGGTGTTAGGAAGGGGGGCCCCCTGGGGCAGGGCCGCCGTTCTGTGTTTGTACAGCGCCGAGCACAGCGGGGGCGTGGTCCATGCCCGGGGCTCCTGGGGGTCTGTCGGGGGTGGGAGGGTAGATAGGGGTGGAGGGTCGAGTAGGGGGTGTTCAGGGGCAGGAGGGGTCTTTGGAGCGATTGGTCAGGGGACAAGGAGCGAGGTGGGGTTGGATGGTTGGGGATTCTGAGGGGGGCAGGAAGTGGGAGAGGGTCGGATAGGGGGATGGGGCCAGGTTGTTTGGGGAGGCACAGTCTTCCATATCTGGCCCTCCATGCAATTTTGCAACTCCGCTGTGGCCTTCGGGCCAGAAAGTTTGCCCACCCCTGCGCTAAGAGCATTGCACTTTCCACTCTGTAATGTGAGTAAAGAGCAGCAGCTTGTATTTGTCCAATATGTAAGCTCTTGTTTTAGGGTTTGGAAGAAGGAATATCTCAGATCACCTCTAAAAACAGAGATGCACAGCAAGCCCTTGTGTGGAATTTTCCAGTTGATATCACCTTTAAAAGTACAAACCCCTTTGGCTGTAAGTAAGAAGATGTGTGGCAGAATACAGGTATTTGGTACATGAAGATTATGGTTCTGGGATGGTAGGCTGAGGAGGGCCCTTTGGTGCATCTTCATACCATATGCTGGCATGACCTTCTGAATAAGGGAGACTATGCCCAGCAATTGTTGGAGAGTCACAAATATGCACGGTTCTGCATGTCACCTTTTACCTTGTGAATGAAGGAAAACCCAGCAATCCAGATTCATTTTTGATTTTTGTTCTGTTGAGTCCAGTTTGTGTTTTCTCTTGATGGTGCTTTTAAGCAATTCATTTCCCAGGATAAAATTACTGTGAGCTCCCCCGTTATCATTTCTGGAAATTAAATTTGCTTGGAGTAGATTCTGGGCTGTCTGTGGGGTACCATATGTCTTTTAAAATTACCTTTCTGAATGAGAATATTTCTTAGAAACCAGAAAGCTTTACACTAGTTCAATAATACAGTTAACACTGTTTGCTTTCTTATACCCACTGGCTTTTAGTTCCCTAATACAGGTAAATACAGACATTTTTGGACTTGCAATTCTCGACACTTTATAGTTGCTTTCAGGTAATGTTAAATAACAGTAAGTTAGGAGTGAGTTTAAGAAATTATGGGGACAAATCCATCCCCTTGTCCTTGCCCTTATATTCATTCCTTTTTTTCTTTTCAAGGGCCACAAATAGTGGTAAGTGTCTATGGGCCTGATCTTTTTGGAAATGATGTTGTCCGAGGTTATGGAGCTGTTCATGTGCCGTTCACACCTGGAAGGTGGGTTAATGATGGTGTCTGTTTTCTGATTGTTTCTGTTTCAAATGTTCCTCCTATATACAGTTTGATCTCAACTTCCTCTTGTTGTATTTTCTAAAATAAAATAATCAGAGCCAGAATAAGTGTTCCCCAAGTGTCTCTCTATCTTTTACACCATGGGTATGGAATCTATTCTCTGGCACAAGCCCTTGGTCATTGGACCTGAGCCTTCAGTGCAGGTTTAGTTTTAATTTGTGGATGAGGGTGGGCAGTTGAACAAATTGGCCCGGATCCTCGAAGCGATTGAGCCACCAATCCCCGATTGCTTTCAGTAGGAGCTAGGCACCTAAATGCCATGGAGGATCTGGGCCTGCAAGTCTTCATTTCAGCACTGTCAGGTCTGTTGCGGGGACTGCACCACTTCGGGTTTGAAGGTGCTTCCCTAGCTGGCCTCTCTCTTGTGCCCTTTGCAAGTACCTCATGCAACTGCACATAACTCAAAGTTTGAGTTCATTTCTTACAAGTTACTTGGGATGTCTCACCTCATTTTTTAAATCTATATTTGAACTTTCATTATCATAAGAAATACAGGAGTATTGGAAATTGGCATTCAGTGCATTTCATCAGTAAGTTCTCTCTCTTTGTCACTTCCATTTCAGTCATAGAAGAACCATTCCTATGTTTGTTCCAGAATCCACGTCTAAGCTGCAAAAAATTACAAGGTAATTCTCAAAGGTGTTATTAGTAATGTGGGAAAGGACATTTTTGGTTTAATTGATGGTGTCTTTAACTACTCAATGTGCGCACGCACTTGTGAGTTTTTGTCAGGTTAAAGACATGGACAATGTGGCATTATCCATCAAAGCCTTATTTTAAAATAAAGCCTTACTTACCTCTGCTATTCCAGACTAACACGGCTACCTCTCTGATTCTTTACTTTAAAATGTAACATTAGCAGTCTGCTTGGAGTAACTTCATCGTTTTTGTTATCCGTGCATTTGAAAGTGTGAATTTGGAAAACACTTGCTGTATTCCTGCCAACAGAGAGCTATGTCTTTTTGAACAGTAGCTACCGAATGATAGCAAAGGCAAACAACCACACATTCCCTTCTATTCTCTGAAACTTCCAAAATTAAAAAACATTGACACTGATGAAGTTGTGCGAGTAAGAGTTCAAACCAAACTGGCTTCCTGTGTAGAATTGAAATAAACACATTCATTTCTTTCTAGAATAAATTTCACTAGTGTTACACTTATTTTTCTTCATGTAATTCAGCAACATCTGCTGCAGGAATTACTCCATAATGAAAACTATCATTATGAGGATCCAGAATGTTAAGTGCAGCATAATATGTTTTAAAAATCTAATTGGACTGTTCCACAAGGGACATTTTTACACTCTAAGAATGAGTGTCTGAATCTGTTGGTCGCAATCAGTTCTTTATCTTGAACAGTAACTGCCTCTTTTTATCTATATACATGAATTTTTATTGTTTTTCTCCCTCATTTTTTTCCTCCATCCTGTCATAAAAGCTCAGTGTTTAAGAGCCAGAACTGATGGAGACCTTGGGCTTCACAGGAAATGCTTGTAGAAAATAGGACATCCTATATCCAGCTGCAATGGGCCCATAGTCCTGAAACCCATTGGGATGTCTTTGTGCACGTCTGAGTCCTGTTCACAGTAGCTCTGGTTTAGGGAGCAGTGTGCCCTAGTGGGTAGAGCACTGGACTGGGATTTAGGTACCTGGGTTCTATTCCTGACTTGGCCACTGAAGTGCTGGGTTACCTTGGGCATAGGCGCCGACTCTGTGGGTGCTGCGGGGCTGGAGCACCCATGGGGAAAAATTAGCGGGTGCCCCGCACCCACCGGCAGCCAAGCTCCCCCTGTGCCCCCCCCCCCCCTCGCTCCTCCTCTCCCAACTGCACCACTTCTCTGCTTCTCCGCCTCCTAGCGCTTCCCTCCTGCCACCTAACAGCTGTTTGGCGGCACTTAGGGCTTTCCGGGAGGGAGGGGGAGGAGTGGGGACGCAGCGCGCTTGGGGGAGGAGGTGCAGGGGCAGGGATTTGGGGGACGGGAGAGAAATTGGGGTGAGGGTGAGGCAGGGGGGTCAAGCACCCATGGGGCAGAGGCGAAATCAGTGCCTAGGACCTTGGGCAAGTCATTTCACTTCTATGCGTCTCAATTGCCCCATCCGTAAAACTGGAGTAATGATGTTTATCTCCTTCGTAAAACAATCTGAGATCTACTCATGCCAAGTGGTGATAAGATTATGAGGATGAGAGCTAGGAATTATTAATTAATTTAAGGGTACCTGGGCATTGAAATCCATTTGGCAGCTATGGAAATCAGCTTCCATGTCTAAAGAATAGATGGAATTTTCAAAAACACTCGAGTTACTTGAAAGTACAGTTCTCATTGAAAGTCACTTATGTGCTTTTGAAAATTCCCTACAATGGCAATAATTTGCCCCATGTTACAGTTGTGGAAATCTAAGACCAGGAGAGACTACAAGACTTGTCCTTCATTGTCCATCAAATTAGTGTCAATATTGTCCTTAGAATACAAATTTTCTCTCTCCCAATGGGGGCTGTGGGAAGGGTGGGCCGAGGGATTTGCTGGTTGCCCTTCCCACAGCCCCCATTGGCCTGGAACGGCGAACCATGGCCAGTGGGAGCTGCGATCGGCCAAACCGGCGGATGCTGCAAGTAAACAAACCGGCTCGGCCCACCAGGGACTTTCCCTCTGCAATAAAATTTTTTTATTGTGCAATAAAATCCAAAGGCAACATGCATTCAATCAGTAGCCATTGATCCTTGCGCTGCAGGTGGCTCTTTTATTGGTTTTTAGTAAACTGTCAGGGACATCCTGATAACGATGCATTGATTGCTGGAAAAACACACATTCACTCTCACTCCGACTGGTTAATTCTGAATTTGTGCTACTGACCAGCTGTGGCGGGTGGAAATTACACATTGAAACAAGCTGGAGGTGGTTAGCACGTTGACAGAATTTGGCTTCTTGAAACTGGTGATGAAGTGGGACAGTTAGAAAAAGTTCCTTGAGCCCCAGTACTACTGCTCCTGTTATAAGCTTTATCTATTCTGACTGACATATATATTCACTATTGCATGGTACGTGTAATTTGGTATAGCTTTTTGCCACTCTGTTAAAGGAATAGCTCTTTGAGGTTATGTACAGCTGGTCTAGACACTGTAGTGTGCAGTGAATCCAGATTTGGTCTGCCTGTTCTTCAGAATTGTTCTAAACTGAATTGTCCACTCGTCCGTTCCTCCTTGTCTGGGAAAGGACCATACATATTGGCGGAATACCCTCTAGTCTGTCTTACTGAAGAGTCCATCATTCATACTCCAGAAGTAACTGTTTTCTCTGAGCTAATTGAACATTTTAGACAGATTTGTCCATCTGTATTAAAAGCAGTGGGCCAGAGGGAAATGTTTTATGGAGTCCCAGAGTTAGTTTGTTTGAAATATCACAGGGTCCTGAATTCGATTCTGCTGTTTTAATGTCTCTGATGAGAGATTGGAACATACCGGCCATGCAGGATAGAAACACCTTGTGGAATGATTTGGACTGTTTGCTGAATATATTAAGCAGTTTATTAGTGCGTAACATGGAGTGAAGACGTGAAACAGCTTTGCAGCAGTAGGAATATAGCTGAGTTTAAAGAGAGAAAGTTGTAATCAAGTAAGGCAGGTAAGCCTCTATATGTTTTAATAAACACCTTGATGTAGTATAATGATGATAGCACTGAAACTACTTATGTTTTCCAGATAAAAACCTCTGGCACCAGAGGACAAACTGTACTGCCTCCGATATGTGTATTAAAGAAAAAAAAGCAGGAATTCTTCCAAAGTCTGGGCAGTTTTTTAACCTTCTACTGGCCTGTTATGGCACTGTCAGTATAACGTGTTAGGAATGGCATTATGGTAGAGTAGTGTAGAAATGCGATAGATACAAATATGAGCGTAAGGATCAGGACGGGAGGCAGGAAAGCATTTTATAATATTTCAGTGACTAAGTGTTTCCTTTATGGGGCAGCTAGACTAGAACGAGTGGTGTGAAGACTTACATTATTTTAATTAGTGATCTGTGGGCAAATTTAAACCCTGATTCACAGTGGTTATTTGAAGAACTTCCACTGAGAGTAAACACTTCCTAGTTTTAGCATGCTGATGTTTAAGGATCAGATTGTGATGGAAACAGCCACCTCAACATTAGTGGTACCGTACTCCACAAGTAAGTAGTCCCATTCATTTCAGTGGGACTTCTCGCAGCATAAGATTACTCAATATGCCCGATCCAATGCTCAGTGAAGTCAACAGAAGGACTTGCATTCTGTTCAGTGCACATTGGATAGGGCCCAGTGTGAGCAGATGCCGCAATCTGTCCTTAAATTGGTCTTAAAGTACTGCTGTCAATAAGTTAGCCAAAGGCTTTTATTTTTTGTAGGCTACCCACCCAAAGGACAATCTGTAAAGGAATAGTACAGCATATACTTGCACAAATTTCTCCTGAACGAGGACTTGTGGACATAACGTTTTCCCTGTCCAGTGTGTATTTGTTATAGCTGTTTTTCTAATGAGTGGAATGCAAATGGGTTCAATTTACACAGACATTGCACTGCATAACAAAGTATTATGTCCCCCCCAGATCCTTCAAATTAGATGTTATTAAAATATCTAGGACATAAACTGACACTCCCTCCCTCACAAATAACTTCAATTTAATAGAATGTAGGTGAAATTAGGAAAAAAAGGGAAAACCGGTCAGTAATCCAGAGGTGACATTTATCTTTGATCAAAGTAGATAAGTAGTAAGGAAAAAAAATGTATCAAGCTTTAAAAATTCCTGCTATGAACAGGAGGAATTTTTTTTTTTAATTTCTGTGCATACGGTGAACCTTCCTTATAACAAATCTAAATGCTACCAAGTGTGACACATCAGTGAGTTGTTTTCTTTTCCGTTTCTCCAAGCTGGCTCATGGGAAGACATCCAGAGTTCACTGACCCAAAAGTGGTAGCACAGGGAGAAGGCCGAGAAGGTAAGCGATCAGGAATTATTGTCTCTAACTCCTCTGTGACTAGGGACCAGATCTTGGCCATTGTGTTTCTTTGTTGCTGCTTTAGAAGGTTAATTGAGCATACATCCTGGTATTCTGTGGGTCATTGAGTGAGTGTTCAATCGGCTCTACTAGCTAACGGTGTTGTCCTCCTATTTCTAGTGACCACAGTGCGATCCCAAGGCTTTGTGACCATTTCCTTCAACGTGGTGACTAAAGACATGAAGAAGCTGGGCTATGACGTAAGCCCGTCTGACATGCAGAACCCTTCAATAGTGTCTCTTACAGATGGGATTCATAACAATTAAACAATTTGGTGGAGGGGGGAGGAGATTTTCACAAGCATACATGGGAGGCAAGGCAACTTGTACTGATCTATTTTAATACGAAAGCTCAAGCCATAAGGTGTGTTGCGAATTACCTTTTGATCATAACCTTTTGTAAATTTTTTTAGTTAATGAATAACCGGTTTACATATGTTTTTATAAAATGGTTCCGATGTATTCCAACATCAATGCAGGCCTAAAACTGTATACTAATGTTTTTGAAGTGGCAATAGGAAATTCAAATGGCCATACCTTCCAAAAGGAAGGGAATTGAAGATTCATGCACTTTCTTCGGCCAAAGCAATATTTCTTCTTCAGGCTGCTGCTGCAGTTTTCCATTATAATCCCATTTTGAAGCGTGTTAGAACGAACTTGCTAAAATACGTGATACACAGTAAGCGTAAATCATCCCAAAAGTTCCAATGAAAGCAGTCTGGCTTTGGCTTTTAAAAAAAGTTTGAAACACAAGAAAATGACTCTTCCATTTCCAGTTTGCGCCCCCAGTCAAGCTTAAGCGCACCCACAGCAACAAAAAAGAGGGGGGAAGTTCACAGAGAGCTAAGTGTTTAATATTCCCTTGCTTCATGTGTTTACTCCTCATTGGCACCATTGAGATTTAAGTGCAGATAGTGAGGGAGAAATCGATCTCCGTGTGAGGATCTAGAAAAGAGCACACAGCCTGAATAAACAGGACGGACGTGCACTCAGCCATAAGCAATGAGGAATCTAGCCCAACCTGTTACAGATCCCCCCTGCTGTAAGGGACCACCAGGAGTAGCAGGCAGGGCTACCTCTTCCTGGTTATGCAACTTTTTGGCATTTGTGCGTTTTCTTTGTTATTGCTTCTCCCCTTGTCCTCTTAGCCTAGCTCTTCCAGGTGCTTGATTCCACAATGAGCTAAAGTGTAATAACTCTGTGATGATGACACCATTAGTAGTCCAAAGTAACACAAGCTCTAGTCTTCTTATGATATTTCCACTAGCCTTTGTGTCCAAACTACAGAACTTAATCCATAGGCAGACATCTGATTATTGAGTCAATTTGAGAGACTATATTTGGGTACATAGGTTTGCAAATTTTTACTTCAAATACCATGAGAAGGCCAGACTTAATATGATGTCACCCTATTTATAAGTCACTGAGACATTACAAAGCCTTTAGAAAAACCAAGCACAAAGAAAAACACATTTTGAATCACTGCACATCCATAGTAATGTTAAATAAAGTGTGTTACTTTTAGTACTAAAATTCCCTATGCATGTAAAGCTGAACACTATGAACAATGTGTTTTGTAAATATAAATGATGAAGATATTGTAGAGCACGTTGGAATTTTGCTCTGTCCCTTAATCATTTTTATACATAAATGATTTTACAACTGTATGGTGCACAGAATATTTTTCATACATTAGCTCTTATCTATTTTCATTGTGCTTTTTGAAATATAACACTAACATCCATTATAATTAGCTGTTCTACAACAAAGCCACCACTGAGCTCAAATTAATCAGACTGTTTTTCTTGTTTATTGGTTGCTATAGGAGAAAGTGAGATTGGGGTTTTGTCGTTTGGTTGGTTTTTTAAATACGTAGTCGGTTACAATGACAAGGGATAGCGTACAATTATTTTGGTGGACCAGATTTGAAAATTAGAGATTAATAATGTAACACAAGTGAAATATAATTCACTGGAGATTTTTACACGCTTGAGGTGATTTAACATCTCTGCCCAGCTACGGCAAGACTGCAGGATGATTCCCTGCATGGTATCCTATTAAACGGAGGGGAGAAGTCCAAACGTCACTCCCACAATGATACGATGAGTTTATTCACATCCATCACTATCAGGCATTGTGGATACATGAGCTTGTATAGTTACAAATTTTAAGGGGATTTCACATAAAAGTTTCACATAGTAGTTTGAAGTTACCATTTATATTGTTCATTATTCCTCCTGTTTCCATCTGCCGCTGTCTTTTCTTGGCTGAGATAGGCGAGGGCTCCTTTGGCTAAGGCTATAAGAACATGCCTTGCTTGGCACACAATGTTTTAAAATTCTTCAACTTTTATGTGTCAAACTAATCTGACACAATCATACCAGTTTTCAATGATTTTGGAAATTTATTCCAAAATACCTGTCAGCAAGGATGCCTGTAACGATACAGACAGAAGTAGAGAGTTAAAGAAACACCTATGACAACTCAGTTCCTGTTTCTCTGTTCCCTTCCCTCCCCCACCTCCAGAGCCCAGCTTGGGGGGGCTAGACACCCACAACTCCTCTCCCCCAGATCCCAGCCACAGCCCCCCCCATTGCCCAGGTACCTGCACCCCTCCCCCATAGAGCGCAGCAATGGAGCCCCCTTTGTCCTGATACCTGCACTCCCTCCCCAGAGCCCAGACACCTCCCCCCATCTCCCGAGCAGAGACGTGGCTCCCCCAGTCTATATATCTGGTCCCTCCCCAGAGCCCAGAAATCCAGAGGGAGAAACAGCCTGATGCTTGGTCCCACCCTTGCATCGAGTTTCCTGTGCTCTGCCACATCCTTCCCTCAGAGCATGCTGGGAACTGCAGCTGCCAGAAACCCTCTAGCTCTCCCCCCTGCACCTCTACATTGTCTTCTATGTGCGAGCTGGGCTCGATCGGGTGCAGTGGCAGCCAGCAGCACTGCAGCCCATTTCTGGCAGGGGGAAAGGAAATTCTGCACACACAATGTTCATTTCTGCAAAATTCTGCATGGTGCAGTGGTGCAGAAGACCCCCAGGAGTAAAGGGCAATCAGTGTGTCTCCTTCATTACCCGTAAGGGGATCAGTACACTTATCTCCCAGCAACTACGTCCATTACCTCCCCAACTCCCTCAGTGTTAAGCACTGGAAATCAAACCAAAATCGCCTGCATGCATATGCTAAGGCTACATCTCTGCTACACCCCAGCTGCTGGTGTGTAGTGTACTTCTAGCTACACGTTGCCATGAAAAGCAGGCTGCGTCCACACGCTACATGTGCCAGTGAAAGGCTCTGGCATAGGGGACCAAGTGTGGAATTGCTTCAGCAGCTCCCCACTCCCTCCCCCCATCCCGAGCCTTTCCCTACAGGTGTGGGAGCTGTAGCTCAGGTGAGAAGGCACACAGGTATGCATCTACACCCTTCAGGTGTGTCTTTACTCTTCCCTGCTCCACAACTCCTCACCGTTTCGACACCTGTTTATCCCTATGCCAGGAGGATTGCCCATGTTGGTACTGTACACACCGCTGAACAAAGTCACCATGTGGACATACAGTGAAAGAGGGGTACATACAAAGCGGGAGGCTTTGTTCTCATAACATAATGAGGATAAGGAAGAGAAGAGACCACACACTAATGCCCAGAGGGGAAGAGGAGGCCAGAACGGCGTCTTAGACACACAAGCAGTATATTTACCAAGATAGTTACAGTTTGTGAGAAATCTATTGAGATTTCATCTTTGCAACTAGTACAAATTTACTGAATATTAAAGAATTCTTGTTATAAAAAGGAAGTCACCGTAGTATAATAGATTCCTAAAGCCATTTCTTTCTGCTCCTGCGTCAGGGAGTTGGAACAAGTCCAATGGTTTTATCGATTAGCTCTGCCCCCGTGTGATGCTCACCTTACTACCACCAACTGTGGACGCAACAACAAGTTTACAGACTGATGTCATCCAGTCAGTCAACTTGCAGGATTGCTACTTGTTAACCACCCACAAGATTAAAAATACACATAGCTGAAGCCAACCAGAAACCAGCATGGCTACCCTTCCACCAAGGGGAGCAGCGTTAGAAAAATACACTTTTCCCAAAGCCAGGTGAGGTGTTCAATGGGCTGTAACGACAGACCCAGAGATCTTAAAGGGTGGATAAGAGCTACATTGGCCGGTGCTGAATGCTTCCCTTCAATGTACTCATAACTCCTTTGTCAAGTCAGGTTTTAGTGGCAGCGACTCAAGCAATGGGGTTGCCGGTACATCTCTTACAAAATTATCATTCCACCCTGGAGTAGGCCTCGCTGTAGGGAATTCTTTATAGCCAGCCTAGATGGTGTTCTGCCCTAGTTCACCCTGTTATTCCTGGTTGTGTGCCTTAAGGCGAGGCTAACCCCTTCTTTTTGTCTACAACCTCAAAACGTTTTTACACCTGTCTGTACCACCCGGCCATCAAAGTCATGCAGGTTACCTCTAAGGAACCATGACCGAGAGAGCAATACAATTGTCTATATTATGAGCGTACGTCATACTAAGATAGGTCTCCTGATTTGGGCCAGGCTGCATCTTCACAGAGGGACTGACTTTCCCAGTGGTGTGTCGGTCACCTCTTCTGGCCTGGGCAGATTGCCTTCACCAGGTTCCTTTGGAACGTGTCACTCAACACAATGTATATGAAGGGGTTGGTGCAACTGCTTGCATAACCCAAGCTGATAGCTACGTTATAGGCATAGAGGAACATAATGGAGGGCTGGGTGACTCTGAGGTGGACCAACTGCAGGATATAATAGGGCGCCCAGCAGATAAAAAAGGCAGAGCAGATGGTTACTGCCATCTTCATGATTTTCTTAGTCCTGGCTTGGAAGTTTTTCTGGGGCAGCGGCAACACCCTGCATGAAATGTGCTGTTGTATCTTCAGGTACACAATGCAGATGACTGAGAGCGGGATGACAAACGCCAGGAAGAACTGGTACAGCGTGTACCAATAGATATCAACTGAGAGGTTGGGTAGGATGATGCCACACCCTGCTTTGCTGCCAGGCAGGGCAATGGGCTGGGTGTACATGAACACCGGCACTATGGTGAGGAGAGACAGCAGGTAGAGCAGCAAGATCACTGTGGCGGCCGTGCAGGGGGTGCGCAGGTAGGCAGAGCGGATGGGGTGTACTGTGGCCAGGTAGCGATCGATGGCCATGGCCGTGAGGATGTACGTGCTGGCGAACTGGCTGTTGGCATCTAAAGCAGTGATGATGGTGCACATGGTAGCCCCAAAAAGCCAGACCCCGTTCCCTAGGAGCTGGTGGATGAGCAAGGGCATGCCCAGCAGGAACAGGAGGTCTGTGATGGAGAGGCTCATGATGAAGACATCCGCGGTGTTGTGGTTTCTCTTGGGTTTCTTGGTGATGGTGTAGATCACAATGCTGTTCCCTACAGTGCCCACCAGGCAAATGATGCCAAAAATGACAGGGAGGACAATGCTACGGTGGTCTTCCGTTTCCCTGGTGCCTGCAGAGAAAAAGAACAACATTTCATTTCATTTGGACACACGCTTTCCAGGTAGATGACAGAAGGGTTGTGAGCCGTTCCTCTGTGGATCTACCCCTCACCCATCCTGCTGCACATACATTACTGGGCGTTAACTAGCCAAAGGCAGAATCAATAAGAACTAAGCTCAGCTTCCACCTGGGAATCAAACCAAACCAAACCTGCTTTGTGGTTGGAAAATGTTTAGGGTGCCTTTTAGCATTATTATTTCTTAACTGTATGGTATAGCAGGCCCAGAAGCATCAGCTACTATTCTTTTGGGGTATTTCCACCCCAATAGGAAGCGGGCCCTGCTGGCCACTGCATGAGAAAAATTGTTCTTCCTGGTCTCCTACACGAAAAATGGACCTTTTCAAAGATCACTGCAAGGCAGCTCTCTTGCCCTTCCCCCGCAGCCCTATGATCGTCCACCTGGCTCCCTAAGATACTGTGAGAACACATTGGAAATGCCTCTGCCCTCGCAAAGAATTGCAAAAGTCTATGAGGGCTGCTGGTGAAGGGTCAGTATCGCGCCACCAGCCTCCAAGCGAAACCTTCCAAGACTCGTCTCGAGGGAGGAGAATATTCAAGGTCAACGTCTCCCCCTTCTAGCCTTTACTCGTTTCTCCCGTCCTGATTCCTGCTGGCAGTCAGCAGCAGCGGTGGCCTTAATGGATGGGCTTGCGTTCATTCTCCCGACTCCACGCACTACTTGTTGGCCACGCTAAGGCCTCGCCAGCCTTAGCACAGCACACGCCAAGTGACTTAGTAGCCTGCAGCCACAGGGAGCTAATTGGGCACATCAATGAGACGTCGTCGTTGAAAAAAATGAACTTTTGACCAGCGCCAAAATGTCAAGTTAATTAAAAATACAATACCAGCCGCATCTGTCAGAGCAGACCTAGCTCCAACCCTGTGTGCTCGGGGCAGGCAACACTTCCTGCTCATCAGCCTGACTCATGCTAATCAAGCGCTGGTTATGCCAAAGGTGCATGACATATCTGTTCCCACGGGAAGTAGCTCCCCAGCCTTTGCTAGGAGTTGGAGTGGGCCGTAAACCTGGGTTCTTTTGGGGACTTTTGATTAGCATCTCAGGAAGACTGCGCCGTCATCATTTAATGCCTTTCACGGCACCAGTGTTTAATCAGCCAGTAATTATCCTCCATCTGAGAACATTGTTCCTTCCGAATGGCGACAGATCCAGCCAAAAACAACCACAGCTGCTTATCCTTCGGAGGCGCAGGAGGTTAATGTAAGATGAGCCAGCAAGTATTCTGTTGGGTTGGGTTTTTGTAAGAGAAGGAACAAACTGTCCTTTCCTTCATAAGTACAGTAGAGGTCTCGCGTTGCTAACTGGGCAGATGACATTAACAGAAGACAATAAGGAAGCGGATTCACGCAAAGGAAACAGCGGCTCGGGGTCAGTTCAGCTCCATCCTCACGCTTTGCCAGGCAAGCAGGAATATGGCCGTGGTCTCCGGAATGAGAACAACTCTATAGTTCCTGTTTGCTATAGCAGAACTCTGCTGTCTAGTACACTGTGGCTAGTGGTCTAGCGAGCCCATTGGCAGTGAAGGAGGAGATGGACTCTCAAGTTCAACGCACAGTCCCATGATCTAGTCATCTCTCTAAGCCACTGCTGATCGGTGCCCTTCGAGTGCCAGAGAGGGCCGCCCCAAGCTACAGCTGACCTCTGACTTCCATCAGTAGCCCTCCCCTCCCCCCTCCCCCCCAAATTTAGGAAGGTCAACAACACGGCTGCTGTGCAAAATGCCTCCAGTGAATTGGATCAAGTGGTGACTTTAACGCATTTTAATAGTGCCGGGAGCCCCTCCGTTTCGCTCACCAGTACGATCATTTACGGTACATGGCCCCAAGCCTACCGTGCGATCTGTGTGGGCAGATGGCAGCGCCCCATTGGCTCCAAGGGGCTGAGGGTTTGAAGTCCGGAAGGGCCCACTAGATCCGCTGGTCTGACCACAGGCCACCCGAAATGAGACCAAAGCAAATGTTATGTGCCACAGGCAGCGCATAGGAGGGGGCAAAGTGCATCAGCACCCGAGGGTTCCCCACCCCCTCAAAGACAGGAAACAATTGAGAATACCCCCAGATAACGTCACCCCTTACTGCAGAGGAAGGCAAAGAATCCTCCCCCCACAAGGTCACTGCCAATCTGACGTGGGGGGACAGTGCCTTCCTGACCCCCTTATGGAGATCAGTCAGACCCTGGGCAAGACCCAATACTCAGTGACACGTCAGAGCCCTGGTACGTGTACGTGCACACACACACACACACTCTCTCTCTCTCTCTCTCTCTCTCTCTCTCTCTCTCTCTCCTCTCTCTCAGAGGGAGGCAATTTAAACAAAACCCTCCCAGAATACACTGAGGCAGAGGGACAAAAATCTTTCCCTGCCCCCTGCCATAGCAGCTGACACCTTAATGTAGGCGCCGATTTCATTAGCACACGCCTACTTTTCGTGCCAAAGTCATTCCTAAAAATATCAAACAAGCTTGGGCCCCAGACGGAGCCCCCACGACTAACCTCGCGTCAGGCTGACAGGCCAGGTTTCAGCACCACCCACTCTCCTTCTCCTCTCGCGCCAACGCCTTGGCCAGTGCCCGCCAGTGACTCTAGTTTCCCACGGGGCCTGGTGGCAAAGGCTTTACTGAAGTCCAAGTGCAGCAGAGCTCCTGCCTTGCCCTTCACTGAACTAAAAACCATTTATCTCCGCAAAGCAGGAAATCCGGGTCGTCTGCTGTGCTCTGCCGTTGGTCAATCTGTCCTGCGTTGCAACCCCTTTGTGATTTACCTCCCTGGTAAATTAGCTTAGGGTCCCCATTGGCTCCAACGCCTTGTGTTCCTGCTGATGTCTCCCTGAGCTGAGCATGAGGCAGGGCCAGGGCAGGGCTTTTCAAAGGCACCTAAGGGAATGAGATGCCCGTAGCCCACTGATATCCCACAAGAGCTGCGTGCCCAACTCAGGGCCCTTTGAAACGCTTAGCCCATGCCCTGTGTTTGTCCCGCACCTAGTAGAATTGGGCCCAGCTGGTTGCTGGTTCTGCGGCAGTATAAATGCTACGTAAGAAGAATTCTGAATCTAGCCAGTGGGTTTTGAGGTTGTTCTTTGCCTCCCACTCCTCCGTTAAATCTGTGAAATGAGTCAATCTTTCCCTACAGCCATTTTTCTCAGCCAGGACACCTGGGAAGGCCAGGCGCTAACTTGTGGTGTCAAAAACCATCCTCCCCCCCCCCCCCAGCAGAGCCTATTCAGAGGGGCAGCCAGCTGTTTGTGACATGATTAATCACCCTAATTACATAATTGGTTTACTTGGTTAGTAGCAAATAATTACATGTCCTAGTTCCCTAATGTCATCAAGACTTACACTAATTACATTGCTGGGAGGTGCAATTTGGGCCATGAAAACTCTGTGAAAATCACACAAAAACACACACACAAACACTCTCTCTCTCTCTCTCTCTCTCTCTCTCTCTCTCTCTCTCTCTCTCTCTCTCTCTCTCACTGCAACAAAAAATCTGCCCATACCACCCACCCATCACAGCCCCACAATGGGTCCTGCTTTAATGCCTTGTAAGTGCTGGAAGGTCGTATGTTGCCCTAACCGCAGTACTGGGGTGAGGCCAGGTTTGCTTGCATGGGCCTGAGGCACACCTTGTGTGGGGTGTTGGGCCATGCGCATGACGGCGTGGACTTAAACATTTAGAGCGGGCATGGGTAGCAAAAGTGTACGGAGGGTTGAGTACGGAAGGCTGTGCCTCCCCCCCCCTCCCCCACTCCCATGAACGTCCCACCCCGACAGCTCCACGCTGTCGCAGAACCCCCTGACCCATCCAATCTCCCACCCCCCTGCTCCTTGCCCTCCTGACTGCCCCCTCCAGAGACCCCCCCTCCACCCTAACCACCCCTCCAGGCCCCACCCCCCTACCCAACCTACCCCGCACCTTGTCCCCTGACCCCCTAGCCATACCCCCTGACGGACACCCGGGACTCCCACACCCTAGCCAACACCCCATTCCCCATCCCCCGACCCCCCCCCCCCCCCAGGACTCCCTTCCCCCCTTATCCAACCACTGGCCCCAGCCCCGCCCCTTTACCATGCCTCTCAGAGTGGCAGGAGCTCAGGCCCTGCCGGAGCTAGGTGCTTACGTGGCAAAGTTGCTCTGGGGAGACGGAGGGAGGGGGACGGGACGGGGTAGCCACCCTGGCCAGGAGCTAAGGACCTGGACAGGATGGTCCCGTGAGCTGGATGTGGCCTGCGGGCCATAGTTTGCCGACCCCTGATTTAGAGTCTGAGCCAACACCCATTGATGTCGGTCACTGGGAGCTGCGGGGGTGGTGTCCCCAGGCAGGGGCAGTGCGTGGAGCCCTCTGCTCCCACCCAGGGGCTGCAGGGATGTGCCAGCTGCTTCCGGGAGCAGCACAGGGCCAGGGCAGGTGGCGAGCCTGCCTTAGCCCCATTGTGGTACCAACCGGGAGCCGCCTGAGGTAAGTGCCACCCAGAGACACAGCAACCCCCCACCCCACCCCAGCCCTGAACCCCCTCCAGCACCCAAACACCCTGCCAGAGATTGCTTCTGAACAAGTAGAATTCACAATATTGCACTGATTATTTGCCACTCCTCCAGCGGCCTCCTCATTGCCTGGCTTTGGCAGGGGCTGGGCGCACAAGACCCTCCAACTCACCCCCAAAACCACCATGAGAATGTGTCAAACATCCCCCGCACCCCATTGGGAGGTTTGGATGAGGTTTCAGGCGCAGCTGATCATTTGGTCCTTCTCCCAACCAGCTTCACACCTCTGGGGTTCAGCTCTATTTCCAGTCCTTAACTCCTCCGTGTTGTTTGGGGTCAGGCAAGACAGCGCCTGTGTGATTTGCAAGCAACTCCTACTTTTCCCCGAGTTACATTAGCGGGAAAAGATCATGTGTGGATAGGTGGTGGGGGAGGGGGGAAATCCAGACCCCTGAGCGTTGCAGTTATACTACCCAAATTTTGATTGTAGTCAGTGCTACGGCAACGGGTGGGCTTCTCCTATCGATATAGCTCATGGAGGTGGAGTACCTATGCTGCCATCAGGTGAAGATAGCATCTTCCGTGTAGGTAGCATCTGCACTGAAACACTACAGCGGGGAAACTGTATGGGCGCAGGCGTTGTAAGTGTAGACAGGCCCTAAGTCCACAGCTCCACATACAGATGTTATTTGTGGGTATGTACCTATTCATGTGGGCTGCCTGGCTGCCCTTAAGCACGTCACGTCACAGCTCTGTGCCTCGGTTTCCCCAAGGGATAATGATACTGATTAGCTTTGGGAAGTGCTTTGAGATCTCCTGCTGACAAGTGCTGGATAAGAGCTGGGTGTTATACAAAGCCATGGTATCCAGGGACTAAATGATGTTAAACGTGTGACAAAAATGCCAAATTTCAGGCCCCAAGACGTGTTGAATCGAGAATGTTCGCTCTGAGTCAATAGACTGGCGCATGTGGTTGCGGTTGTGTTGTCGCTGTGTGTGGCCAGAGCACAGGTGCGCCGATAATGGAGCTGATACACGGCAAATCTCACTGGGCCAGCAGGTAGCTGTCCGAGATACAGGCCGCCGCACTACGTCCCACGCATGGCGGGACAGGAAAGGGAAGTAAACACAAGGTGAAAGGAAGGCCCTTTACCTGCCCATGGTGCAGCCGTCACGCTGGAGTCATTTGAACCCCACAGGTTGCTGAAGAACTCGCTCTTGGGCTCGGCCATTTCCCTAGGAGTCAAGAACAAGCAGCCATAGATCAGCCCCGGAGCTGGGAGGCCCTCGGTACCACGGCAGGCTGTGGGCTGACGTAAGCGCCTGTTCCTTACGCTTCATGAGGACGCCAGAAGACTGGGAGCGACCACACCACGGTTGACAAGGTGAGCGCACCCTTCCTGCTGGCTTTGGCTACACTAGCACTTTTGCCGCTCAGGGCCGTGGAAAAAACACACCCACACCCCCCGACCGACATACATTTCACCGACAAAAGTGCTGGTGTGGACAGCACTATACGCGGGAGATATACCTACCACTGCTTGTTGGGGGCGGGCGTTAATTATGCCAGCGGGAGAACTCTCTCCTGTCAGGCTACACAGGAGACCTTAGAGCAGCGAGGTCTGTAGTGTGACCATAACCTAATAGGCACTTACTTTGGAGTAACATCACCATAGAAAAATCCAAGCACACTCCAGCAAGCCACCTACGTAAAAACACAGCCGTCTAATAACCCATTCGCTTGTTCCTATTTAACTGTCTCGCTGCGCACCGTTTAATCCTTTGAATGTGTGTGTGTGTGTGTGTGTTCTTTCCTACTCAGATCTATTGGTTTGAGGGGCTTTGAGTCATCCCATGAGCCCAGAAACATACTTCAGCATCTTTCCCAGTGATTAAAGGCTATTCTTTGGTATACAATATATTTTCCGCAATAGGGAAGCTTACAAAAGATTTGCGGGGGGGAGGGGAGGGCAGGGAGGAGGTTACTCGCAAAGAAACCAAAGCCACAGTGACCTTCTCATTTAGAATAGGTCTTTTGTATGCAGATCTATTTGTTCTAAGCTCTGCTTTCATTTAAACATATGTAAATAGCTGAAGAACTGATTTATCAGTCCAAAATGATTTGGCGTGGAATATAGACTGTGCTTAGCAGCGGGGAGTGCATGGGCTATAGGTGTTGTTTGGCAGCGATGATTTAAACGGAATAGATGGTGCAGGTGGCGTGGGCTCCACGGGATGGTTAGCGCCAGTGCGTGGTGGTGATGAACAGGGATGATTACATGGGCCAGACATCACAGTGAGTGGCTGTGTTTGTGTGGGGTGGACGGCCCGGAGAGCATCAGGCACAGGACAGAATCAAAATGGACTCAGCTCCCACCCCGTCCCTAATCTGCCCTCTCTACCATGGCTCTGTTCTCAGCGAGCAAGTCCCGGACTGCAAAGAAAAGAAAGCAATTAGCAATACCTGGGAAGCTGCTTGGCGCGTCCTCCGGTGAGTCTCCGCAGTGGCCCCGGCTGCTGATCCCCTCCGATGCCGTGCGCGTCTTGCTACTGAGCTGAGCTGCTTTCCTAGCGCTCAACCAGCCGATAAAAACCAGAGCAGCCAGCGCACTGCTTGCACAAAACTGCACAAAGCTCCGTTCCCCCCTCCCCGGGTTAAATCTTTGGGCTTGAAACGCCTACGAGGCGGGGGGTGTTCATTAGAGATCTTTAAGGCAGCAGCAATAATAGCTGTACACAGTCGTCACCGGCAGATCCAGCTAGGACCATGTGATGCAACCACTTCCTAGTTCCCCCAGGCCAAAGTTGAAGCTACAGCCCTGCGATAAAGCAGCTGGGATGGGGTGAAATGGAGCCTCCGTGAAGGCTGAGCCGTAGGACTGTGTTCAGTGCCAGGCCGGGGGACCGGCCTGCTGCTGCTGTGCACCAATGTACCAAAACCGTCCCTTCACAGCGCCTCGTCCCCTTCAACCCAGCCAAACGAGCCCCACCCACAGCAGCGTGGCATCCCTGGAGGGACGAAGGGACCCTCTGGCTCGGGGAGGACCCTCTGGGTCTGGAATCACAGGGGCGGTGACTCCAGGCTCCACCCTCAGAGCACGGCGAAGCAGCCCCCAATTCGCATCCCTGCTGGGCACGATGGGGAGCGGCGACCTGAAGCCAGGTGTTCCCGAGCCCAGGTGAGGGCTGTGACCCCCAGGCTGTTGGGTGTTAGGGGGAGGGGGGGAGCGTTTCTTATTGGAGCTGTTCCGCTTTGTACCGCTAATGAACCGTTCATGGCACTGGCCCGAGAGCGGGCGATGACAGGCCAGAGGGCTGGGTGCCTCGCTGGAGAATCAGGGTCATGTCCCTGCTCCACGGACTAGTTAAGTACTTATACCAAGTGGAACGGCTCAGCCGGAGAGAATCCCACCCCAGGCTTGTCCGGAGGCTCCAGCCCTTGCATCTGCTCAGGCAGAGGGAGGCTCCAGTCCTGGCTTGCCCAGCCGAGTGCCCCAGCCACGGGGCTACCAGTATCCAGGCTCCGCACGCCAGCCAAGCCCAGAAATCCTCCCGCCAGGCAGAGCCGAAGACAGGAGACATCCCACGCCACAGATCACACACTTTACCTCAGCAACAGTCTGGCCTCATCGCCCGCAGCAGGACAATGCTTGTGAGGCTCCATTGAAGGCAAGTGGGTGGTGCACACCGGGGGGCCGTTTCATTAACTACACTCCGCATTTAAGGCAGCGGTTACAAGATGAACGCTGCATTACCGCCAGCCTAGCGCACTGCTCTTAACCCTCGCCCGCAGCGTCTCGAACGCACAGTCTGGGGGCGAGCGAGGCCCTGTGGGCTTTGCAGGCCCAGCCACCTAACCCAGGGGCCCATTACAGCGCCTCAGGTGGTCCTTTTTATTGACGGTGCTTCGTGAGTCTCACCCGTCACTGCCCAGACGCTGCAAAGGCTCCGCGCTGCGGGGAGCCCTGGAGCGAGAGGCCACGAGCGCCCGCCCAGAAGACGGCCCAGTTCCCGGGCTGGGTTTGCCAACGTTAGTGTGGAGCAGGGCCCGAGATCCGGTGCATGTCTCAGGGCTCTCCCAGGATGTTAGGGAAGTGTCTTGCTTGGGCAAAGTTCCCAGGGAAGCCAAAGGGAATTTTGCCTGCACAAGGCTGAAGTGAAAACTGAGCAAGAGGCTCAGGGCTTAACCCCATAAATATCCAAATTGGGGGGGGGGGGCGTACTTTCATAGCAAGGGGTGGCCTAGCTCATTGCACCCCCGAAGGGATTCCCTGGGTGCCACCCTCCCCTCCCCCTCTCTTTTAGGAACCCAACCCACCCCCCGCCCCGCTCCTCAGGCCAGCAGCTGTGTGTGCACCCCAGTTCCCATGCCACCATGGATAGGGATCCATATGACTCTCTCCTTCCCCCACACTAACGTCCCCCTATTTCCCTGCACCAGGAGCTATTTGTCCCCCGCATTTCCCCACCCCATACCAGGGTCCCCCCAGTCATCTCCCCTGCCAGAGGGTCTGGCTGCACCAATCCCCCAAAACCCCCTTTATCTCCATGCCAGAGACTCTGCATGGGGCCCTGACCAAGGTCCCCAATTTTCCCTTCATGGCAGGGGCTCTGTTTGTGCCCCCAGTTCCCCCCTGCTCTCCAGATCAGACTCCCCCATTCTCCCTGCTGAGCTGCTAATAGAATTCAGACCCCTAAGGTGCAGTGCCCTACCTGCTAGGTTACGCTTCCTCTAGGATTAGCAGACCAGGCCCTACAGTGAGACTGGCCGGTGCAGTCATGGCAACCCCGCGTATAGACCCAGGAGGTCCCACACGTGCTGTGGGGAAGGATCACCCCCTCTTTTGGGGCGTAGTCCTGGGAAATCTGGGAGGGGGTGAGTCCACCCTGCCAACTGCCCACTTTGACGGGCTCAGGATCACCCCGGCCTGGGTTCTTTGTACCTCAGAGGTGGCAGCTCCATGTTACAGTGCCTGGAAACCAGGTCAGGAGCCGGCCGGGAGCCCAGCGACGCACCAGATCGGTGGCACTTTTATAACATGGCTGCAAGGGGCTCACAGCCCTTTCCAAACACGAACAGACCGTCCGGTCAGCAGTAGAGCAGAACACACCTGCCCTGGCTCCCGCCACTCCCCCCAGCCAGCCAGGGTGCTGCGGGACGTGACATGGGTAAGGAGGGGGCAGAGGGTCCCTGGGAGCCCCTCCCAAGCCGTGGCACGAGGGGGCACTGCACAGAGAGAGGCGCTGCCTTTCAGCCCAGCTGCCACGGTCTGCCAGTTCCCGGGAGACAACCGGATTCAGCAGCCTGTTCAGAGCACCCCCGATCTCTGCCTGGCTCTGTGGCTTTCTCCAGGCTGCTTCCTGGGGGGTGGAGGCCCCCGGGATCCCTCCCCTACACACCCCCACACGCTGCCCCCTGGAACTGGCCTTTACGTGGCAGCTGATTAGCACTGTCCAGAGCAGTGAAGACATCGCCGCCTCTTCCCCCAGTGCGGGGGGCCTGGGGTTTGGCTCCTACGATAGACAACAGCAGAGCTGAGTTTTTAATGAACGGCTTCCCAGAGAGACAAGGGCCAGGGCCCCTCCGTCGCTGCTCTGAGGCCCTGACACTGGACGGCTGGGGGCGGCCACGGGTCTCCAGGGTACATTCTCACGGTCCCCAGCACCATCTGCCTCGGGCAACCACCCAACGACAGCAGCAGCTGGAAAACTTCCTCTCCCAGGGACCCAGCAGCTGGGGGGGCGGGGGGAGCAAGCCCTCCCCGTCTATCCCATGACAGAGGGCTCAAGCAGTGGTGAGTCCCGCGGGCAGCTCTTCATCTGCCTGGGTTATTTCTATTCCACGGGAGCAAGGACAGTAACACACAGGCCCGGGGGAAGGGGCTAGAAAGAGATTCCATTGATGGAGAGAGGAGGAGCAGACGGCAATATTCCAACAGCTGGGTAGCCATCTTCACATGCCATGGCCCCCGGGCGTGTCACAGCAGCAGTAAGCTCCAAGATCCCAGTTCCCCAGTGGCCTGACTTGAAGGGGAATCGCCGTTAGCAGTACAGGGCCTGTGACACACAGTGGAGCAGCTCCGGTTCCAGGCAGCAGGGGGCAGTGCTGCACCTATGCATTGCTAGATAATCGGATTCAGCAGCCCTCAAGGCTGTGGCTTCCTCATCCAAGGCCCGTGCTTCCCCTCTTCATAAACCCATCCCCTTTGCTCTTTACGCGCTCTGCCCGCCTGGCCAGCATCTACGGAGGGGTGAATTTGCCCCCCTCGCTGCAGCACCGGACTGGTACCGGGTCAGTGTTGCTGCCCCTGCTGTGTGGCTCCCTTGCCAGTTATGAAAAAGCTGCCTGTTAAAATTGTTCCAGCCCATTCAATTATGCACAGCCCTAGCAATCCGTTTCCATGGTGAGGAGGACATCAGAGGGGGGAGGGGGGGCGCTGGTTGGTTTTGACCCTCAGCTCCCTGTGGCTGACACCCACTGCCCTGTCCCATGGTCTCCAGGGGCCCAGGAGCGAGGGAGAAAGGCTCCGAACGGCTGTGGCCTGGCCCGTGCGGAGGGATTTGCTGGCAGGAAGGGGGGGCGCGTGCAGGCCAGGAGCAGAGGAAGGACGGGGCTGGCCCTTAGAGGTGAACATGCTGTCCCCAAACTCGCGCTACAGCCCCAACCCCCACCTTCCCTCCAGCTAAGCTCTCCATAGCAACACACACCTGTACCCTGCTCTGCCGGCAGCCAGCTCTGGGGCTGAGCATGCATGCGCGGCAGGTGCAGGCCGGCTCCCGGCAAAGCCTCCTTCAGGCCCTGCCTCTGCGGCCAGACTTGGCTCAAGTTCTCAGGCCTAGGAGCAGCAAGGGGATGAAGCCGGACTTAGTCACGGGCTTGTGCTGCCTGGCCTAGCCTGGTCCCTCACTCGTGACCAGCAGCCCCATGGCCCGAGAGGCCCCCGGTAAAACCACCAGCACCTCAGCTCTTCAGAGAGGAGGGCTGGAGCATGGAGGACTGGAGGAGCCCTCCGGAGGGGAGGGAAGCGATGGACACGCTGGGGTTCACCCAAGCTGGGCGCAGGATTCAGAACCGAGGCGGAACTTGCTTTGAATGGCAGCCCCTTGGCGTCACCGCGCTGGCTGCAGCAGGCCTCGGCCGACCTCGTAGCGAGCGTGCTAAGAACAGGCGGTGACTTGGGATAGCCGATCGGCGCCTGTACCCACCCCCAGACCCACTGGGGACACACACAGGTGGCTACCCTGAGCCACTCTCCCTGTGCTACCCTGAGCCACTCTCCCTGTGCTACCCTGAGCCACTCTCCCCGTGCTACCCTGAGCCACTCTCCCTGTGCTACCCTGAGCCACTCTCCCCGTGCTACCCTGAGCCACTCTCCCCGTGCTACCCTGAGCCACTCTCCCCGTGCTACCCTGAGCCACTCTCCCCGTGCTACCCTGAGCCACTCTCCCTGTGCTACCCTGCCTCCACTGCTGTTCTTAGCATGCTTACTGGATACGCCGGGACCATGCCCTGCAGCTCCAGTGGCCGTGGGACCCAGCCTGTCACTGCACCGGGATAACCCTCAAGTCAGATCTCCCCCGCCAGGCCCTTAGTGACTGGAGAGTTTTTCCTGCTCGGCGAGATTTCTGCCTCATTTCCCTTCACCCTAATGCAGTGGTTCTCAAACTTTTTATAGTGGTGATCCCTTTCCCACACTGGGCCTCTAAGCGCGATCTCCCTCCCTTCGGGGGGCCATGCCTGCAGCCCAGTCCACTGCAGCAGGGGCTGGGATGGGGGGGTTCCAGCAGCCCCACGGAGGTGCCGGCAGCCCACCGCGGCAGGGGCCGGGCTCGCGGGGCCACCAGCAGCCTGCCATAGCAGGAGCCGTGGCCAGGACCGGCCTTATGGGGGCGCTGACAGCCCGCCGCGGCAGGGGCACGGGCTGCCTGCAGCAGCAGGGGCCGGATGCCAGCAGCCCGTGGCAGCGGCATTGGTCAGGGCCGGCTGCTGGCAGCAGGGGCTCGCGACCCCCCCAGAACTGGCTTGCGACCCGCAGAGGGGTCCCGACCCGCACTTTGAGAACCAATGTGCTAATGGATGGCTTCAAAGCCAGCCACATGTGCCCTGCTCCAGTAACCCCCAAACAGCCTACGAAAACGATATTGAAAAACAGAGGGGGGCAGAGTACAGTTCTTTTCAAGGGCTTGAGTTCTATTCCTCTCCAGGACCGGCCGGATCGCGGCAGTCACTGTGTTCCGGCCCTACCCTATTTTCACATTTGATTCCCTTCCTTAGACGGTGGGTCTTCATTTACTCCACTAGGGGGAGATAGTGGTCTCTGGAAGACACCACAGGGCAGTTTTAGGGAAGTCGGTTCCAGGGTCTCAAGCCCCCCTGTTAACAAATACCAGAAACTCCCTAATTTAGGGCCAAGATTTCCAAAGCTTGGGGCCCAACCTTAGGCTCCGTCATCTTTATTCGCCACACGCCCAAGAATTACAGCAAAGCTGTTGCCCCCATTTCACTGCTGGGAAGCTGGAAACACAAAGACTAAGCCCTGGTCTACACTGCAGAGAAGGCAGCTTGCGCTGACTTAGCTCTGGAAGAGTCTACACTAAAATGTCACCCGTGTAACTCGCCCACGACACAACAACTCCACCTCCGCCAGAGGGATTGAGTCAATGTTGATGCAGCTAGTTCAGCAGTGTCTGCGTAGACCAGTGGTTCTCAACCTATTTACCATTGTGGGCCGCATATGTAGCTGTGTGTGTGTGTGATGTGACACACACACACACACACACACACACATATACAACACACACACGCTACACACACACACTCACATCACACACACATATACAACACATACACGCTACCCGTATAGCCCTGAGGTTGTCACATGGGCTACAGCAACGCTTCACACCATTGAGCTCCACACAACGTCCACACAATGCTCCACACTGACAGTTCAATTGGCACCAGCGCTCCTGGCGAGGACCCACATGCTGCCACAAGGAGCGCAGGGTGTCGACACCCAAGCAATGTAGTTACCCCGGTGGCCATACGCTGACATAACTTAAGTCAACAATCTTGCAGTCGACTTGCCCTTCGGCCCAGATCCTCCAAGGATCGACTCGGGTGGGAGTTCAGATGTTGAGCACCTTGGAGGGACTGTGCCTAAGTGGCTTGCCTAAGGTCACACAGGAAATCTCTGGCGGGGCAGGGAACTGAGCCCTGGAGTCCCAACTCCCAGGCCAGCGCTCTAACCACTGGGCTGTGTTTCCTCTCCAGGACCAGGTCTGGGTTCTGTTCCTAGCTCTGCCACAGATCTCCTGTATAGCCCAACCTAGTCAGGCTTCTCTCTGCCTCAGTTTCCCCATCTGTAAAATAAGCTCTAGATTCTGGACTGATGCAAAGGAAAGGCCTCCTCCTATGCTGCACACACAACCCCAGGGGGCCCGGTTAAAAGATGGCTGCCCTCTGACCTGTCCAGGCAGTGTTAATATCTCAAATCCGGACAGGACCCAGCCATGCTGCAAGCAGGAACCATAACCAGGCACAAGGTATTGCCTAGTTACGGAGCGCTGCAGAGGTCCCTACTGCACTGCAGAATTGTACATGTGCTCTAACTGGATCCCCGGACTTGGCTGTTTTTGTAGTGTTGATGGGAACTGTCGCTAATCATATTATTCTGCACTAGGAGATGCTAATTGTTCAAAAACAGCACCTTGGAATATTGCTTTAGCATTATGTGCTTTATTTATACCGTGTCTCAACATTATTCATAGAGGAATGACAATTTGTGGTTCTAATGGATTAGCCACTTAAAAGTTGGTATGGTAGGGGTGTGTGTGTGTGTGTGTGTCTATATATATGTCTATATGTAGATCTTCCTACTGTATGTTCCACTCCATGCTCCTAGTGAAGTGGATTCTAGCCCACGAAAGCTTATGCCCAAATAAATATGTTAGTCTCTAAGGTGCCACAAGTACTCCTTGTTCTTTCTGCGGATACAGACTAACACAGCTACTGCTCTGAATCCTCTTTAGGTCTTTTCTCTTTTGAGTCAGTGCAGAGCCAATATCCAAGCCCGGCACAGGAGGTGCTGTCCTGCTAGACATACTGGATTTAGGTGAGATTTAAAACCAAGGTCCTCACACAAAAGTTAAAGTTCCCGTAGCTTTATCCATCAGAGCAGAGGTGTTAACACCGGTCAAATTTCAGGCTGAGCTGGGCTGGGAGCCCAGAAAGCTAATCCTGACTCTAGCACTGACTTCTTGTAGCCTTGAATAAATCAAGTTCTCTGCTGATTTTTTCATCCAAGAATGGGAAATCTCTTACCTCAAGCACTGAGAAATTATTTAATGTTTCCATATTTCCTTTAAAATGCATAATGCTAAAATAGCAGCAGGTAATTCCTTCCTGACTACCTGGTTTTCCCCTGCAGTTTCACCTGTATACAGTACTGTACTCCACTTTCTGCCCCGAACATGCTGTGCACTGGTAAATAGCTGCAGCATTCAACTCTAGAGGTGGCCGTTACCATATTTAATTGCTTCTAAAGTATTTCAGAATACTCCACTCAGACGTGCTCTACAGAAGTGCAGAGCATTACACGTGGGAGGCGGGCACTTGAAACATGAACGAGTTTGTACCATCACAGTTTCAGTGCCCACACCCAGCAACTGATGCACGCCAGCCAGGAAAACTTTCTTCCTGCATCACTTAAAAGATCTGAAGTTACTCCTCAAACATTCCCTTGGAACTGTGAGGCACAAGAAATCACACAAAAATTTCATCAAATGATACTTATGGATTTATTTGGATAAAAGCTTACAGAACAGGTAGAATTTTGAAGAGAAGGTAACTTGCGCCATAGAAGATGGTCCATAACACACTTATTAAAATTACACCAGTGGGAGAAAATCATGTCAATTACATCATTGCATATCTCTAGCAGTTTGTTTCTTCTAGTCTTCCTGGGGCCACCTCTATTGAAGCTAGAGGATAGCTCCTTCCTGTAGCCTCATCTCAGCACTGCTCCCACATTCCCACTCAGGCAACTTGAGAGCTAGAAGTTAAAATTATATTGTTGCATCTTGTGATTATAGTTGTTTTAAAAAAACATCCAGGGAACTGGAGATTCACACCGCTTTTACCTTCTTGTCATCGGATCCCGTAGCTCTGTACACACACTTCCCATTCTCCTAGCCACTTACAATTTACCATTTTGACCTTTGCAGAAAACTCAGCTGGATTACACTGGTCGATTGCCAATCCCCTATTGATCCCCGACCTGCTGCCTATTAACCAATGTAATGGGTAATTGTCAGGGATTTTTAAAGAACCAAAGGGAACGGGGAGAAGGTATTTAAATTCATTGAAATGCCACATCCCCAGCAATTACAGTTTGCAATCGATTGACAGCCATGCATTACGAGCTGGGATCGTTACAACCATTACAACACTGGCGGTTAGATATTTACAATCCTTAGCTCTAAAATAAACTTCCTGTATTTATTAGCTCAATAGTGTCCGAATTCAAAAAGGTGACAGTGAGTAGACCTGGAAGGATGCTGGCAGCCTACTTTAGAATAAGCAGCTTTTAATCTCAGTGATGCATGTGAACTCGGTTCAATGTTCTCAATGTAGGTTGCAGTCAGCTGTGAAAGTCTTGCCAAACCATTAGCTCTCGCAGTCCTAAGGCATTTTCAGTTGGCTCAATGCAAACGGACATAGGACAGCAAATGCAGGGATGCATCAAATGCGATTTTAAAATCAACAGAACAATGATGCTAATTTAACTGTGAGGGAGGGAGATATTTTAATTAAGCAAAGTGTTAATGAGATTGGAGTTTTTTGGTAACTCAGGGTATGCTCACACAGCAAAGAAAAACCCAGGACTGGCCCGTGCCAGCCAACTCAGGCTGTGGGGCTGTTTCATTGCTGTGTAGATGGGCTCCTATCCTGGATTCTCCTATCCCGCAGGGTTCCTGAGCCCACAAGTCAATGCAACATCTCCACAGCTGGAGTCGGCGGGCACGGGTCAACTGCAGGTGTCTAGCTGCTGTGTAGACAGACCCTCAGCTTTTCTTCCATCGATCTAAAATCCATTTTGCAAAAGGTAGCGAGTATCATTGGCTTGGGCCTCCGAGGTGCTACCACAACCTACACGGTCACACTCCCCCCTTTTACACAAGGAGAAATGGAAACAGTGGGGAAGTGCCTTGCCCATAGTCCGAGAGCAGAACAGTCTCAGCTGGGAACGGAACAAAACTGACCTCCAGTCCATTGCCTTCTCCATTTGATCATGCTGCCCCCAATAGCCCCTGTGGCTTACAAAAGACTGTGATGCTCAGGGGCTTTTTTTAAAAAAAGCTATAAGCCATCATCAAATTTCCAATTCACGCCCTTGCTAAGTAACTGGGGCATCTCACCTGCAGTAGGAAAGATTTAAATTTAAGTAGACCCCATTCCTAGCTGAGGTGCATCTAAAATGTACTCCCCCCAGTAGAGCACAACAGACATACCGGGGACTGGGATGGGCACCAAAACAGCATTCACAAGAAGGGGAAAATGGCTGGAGGAATTATGATGAACACACACAAGAGTCACTGTCCATCGGAGCAGAAGGTAAATGACATGTGAGAAGCAGCACCAGAAGTGAAAGATATCTGGGCTGTCATCTTTGGTGGCAGATGGCCTGTTCATCGGTTCATTTCACATGCAGAGACAAGTCAAATGAATCACAGAGGTGCCACAGGGGAATCGGAGTGTCGCCGTAGTGATGGATTTGTGGAATATTCACACCTTTGGCCTATGCTGTACAAATGGGAGACAGGTTACATAGAAAGCTGACGTTTCTTCCCGCATTCCCCTGCCCCTCCCCAACGAGAATTCCTGACACGACAGCAGTTTTAACATTAGCTGATTGCTGATCAGTGTGATTAGCAGTAAATAGCGACTACAGGAAACAGAGGGTTTCCTGCCAAAGAGCTCTTGAAACAGCCTGGTAATGAAGTACACTTCAGCATTCTAAACTGAAATCACCAGCCAAATGGAGGCAGGCTCGGGGCTAGCAGGTCTGCTAGGCCACTTCAATTAAGGTCATTAGTGGGCAATGCCAACCCTAAAGACAGGATAAATACAAAGGACTGCGAACTGGGGAAGCACAAGGGTTCACAGGGAATTGCAGAGCTTCTGACAGCCGCTGATGTGAGTGCGCGTATCAGGCCCAAATCTTCATGCATTTCTTGCACATTGTAGAGTCCAGTAAGATTCTCCTTTGCAGCCTTCAAGATGCTGCAGAGACTCATGCCGACCTTTCCCTCCCTCCTCTCCCTCCTTCTTGATCTTGCATCTATCTTTGCTTCAACACACACCTTTATGACCAATCCAACCAGAACTCCACCCAAGTCCCGCATCGACCGTCAGCCACAAGGACACGGTACTGGCCACTGAGAAAGGTGCATGTTGTCCCATAGTGGACAATTATGGACTAGCCTGCCCGATAGGGGCAGGTTTTTCCTACTGCATGTCGAAGAGTGGTTGGGTTGTGCCCCTGAAAGATCCCAGTGCAAACGATGTCCCTGAACATGGCATCACCAGACTTTTAACATTTCACCCTTGATATATGAAACACTATTCAGGCCTCCTCTGATGTAACAGGTAAATATCCCTTTGAAAATGTTCTTTAAAAGATGGTGCAATTTAGAACAGCATTTTAGCTGGGACCAGACTACCAATATTTCCATTTTACTGGATTATCAAGGACTCCGCTGCATCTGAACTAAATGAGGATGGTCTCTTTAAAAAAATACTCATTTTTCCCAGGGCTTGCTGCTTCTGACCATGAACGAGACCAAAACCTACAAGGGAAACCAGACTCACAAACATGAGAGCTATTACTCTAAACCAGTGTTCGATTTAGCTTGGGATCTGGGTTTTTACCTTCGGCTTTTCGAGGTCGGATCCAACCCATTGACTTCCATGAATACTGGACCATATCCTAAAATGACATCCTTTTAAAAATGTATCCCTTTTAAATAGGATGTGAATGCTACACTTGAGTAGAAAATGAACGCAACTCTAGGATATAAGCAATACAATTTTAATTCTAACCAGTCACCTACAAACCCCTGGTCTTTCCACTGTTCTGATGGCATTCATATCACATTTGTGTGACATCGCTAGGGAAAAAAAAGGACACAAAAATACAGAACATTATGATACAATAGTACAAATGATAAATTATATTTATACAGTAAATAATGTCAATAGTCAGCACAAATTCATAAAAAGCAGCCTGCTCCCAGTATTATGAAAAGAGTTTGGTAAATATTTCAATTGTAACACTTGTAAAGGAAGCGAGTTTTGTGAGATTCTGCTGTGAAAAATAAACTATATTTCTCCACAATTTGTGCAATATTAATACATACAGTACACATTAGAAACGGCAACAGTAAAGGGAAGATGGATAACAACAGCAGTCTTAGCTATGGGACTTCAAAGAGACTGTAAACAGTACACCCCACTATGGTCTCCCTTCCCGGTCCCCTCAAGACATTTTAGTTTTTACATAGTATAAAACTGAATAAATAACTGAGCTTATTTTTGGGCTTAAAATGATACCAAGATGCTTTTATAAAATAATTAACGCTATTTATCTTTGGTCAATTTGACCAGTAAGGCTATTTTGGGATACTAACATTTTAAATCAAAAGCACCGTATTATCAGGGTGTCTGGAGAAATGAGTGTGTGAATGAGATCGGGTACACATGATGTGCTCCATCAAGGAAGGAAGGAAGGAAGGAAGGAAGGAAGGAAAAAGAAAATCAGTTTAACCATTATTCAGAATATGACCATGAAATGGATTTAACATTCTGGACACAACTGATGCTTTTATTGACTAGGGCAGAAACAACCTTTCGTCACTGTTTATATGCCACCGGTGTGCATGAAATCTTTGCAGACACAGACATGCCTACTATCAAGAAACTAAGAAACAAAATGATATTTACCAAACTATCTGCGTGTTCTCATTTTTATTTGATTTCGTATCCCCACACACACTTCAGGCTGGGGATCTTAAGGTGGTTAACTTCCTGTGCAGAGTGCTCTGGAGCACGAGAGCTCAGAGCATGGTTTATTGTGCCATGTACATAAAAAGGAGCATCGCTCTTACAGAAGTGGGCTGGTAAAAGCTACAATTTGCCACTTGGCAGCTTCACTCGACCAGGGTGTGTAAATTTGTATCACTCCATGAGAAAAGCTCATTACTCTGAGCTGCAAATGATTTTTAAAAGTACAGATATGACCCGCTCCATCCTGCCTCCAAATGACGCTCTCTCAAGTCTTTCAGAGGTTGCAGTCAGAACCTGTTGGCTGAATGGATAATGCCTTCATCTACACTTTTCACAAACAAGCCACTGACTGCCAAAAGCCTGGGAAAATGTCAAATGGATTCACTCCATAGCTGAGAAAATTAAACTGAAAACAATACAGCGTGATCTTGCCAACTGAAAATTATTATTTTTATTTGCTTTTATCACAACCTGTAAAAGTTCCTACTGCTAGTAATAGTTATGCCCTTCCTGTCCTATACTGATTGATAACGTCCAAAAAGGCTTCCCCCCCCCCCCCTTATTTTGAAAGACAACTTGAATGTTTTGTTTTTGAAGACTTCCTGGGTGTGGATAGTAATTTTTCCTCCTTTATAAAAGATGAGCAGGTTAATATTCTGAATCCTACTTTTAAATCCAATGGCTGCAAGAGGATAGAACAAGCTGCATAGACACACCCATGCATTTAGCTTTCCATACACTGAGGAGATCTACTCCAATCTACACATCTAAAATGTTATCATGGTTTTCCGGCCGGTTTTACTCTGGCAAAGGCATACAAATCCAGTTCCTTTCACACCAGTCTTTCCTTGTTATGGCACACGAACGTGGGCTGTTACAAACCACAGCGCATAATTACATCGGAACATGGAGTTTTGCCATTAATTTGTTTCAGCTTTTTTGTAATACAGGGAAAGGCCACCAAAAAAGTACATCAGTTCAAAATCAGAGATGCCCCAATTGAAGAAGTTACAAGCTCCAGGACTTTCCCCTAAATGTGCCCGGTGTATGTTTGGATATCATGTGAAAGCAGAGCTTTTACAATATTGCTGTCTTAGAGAAGGCCAGGTTTATATCACGAACACTGACCGAAACCAGTGCATGGTTTAGTGCTGATGAATCCAAGAGACATGAGTGAAAACTGTATAGTTCAGTTTAAAATGAACAGTTGTAAATGGAACCAGTCGTTGAGCTGGAATGCACCTTTAGTTAAAAACTAATCAGTTGTTCAGATTAATGAGTCACTTTCACAGATTTTGAATTTTTTAAATTTCAAGAAGTCACTATTACAAAAAGAAAAACTGCCTCGTGATTTCTTAAAGAGGCTAGAAGTTTGTCCATTTTGGTAAATCATCAGAAAATGGGGAGTGAATTAAAGGAAAGGCAGCATTAGTGTTTTCTAAATGTAGTCTTAAGTAATATGTTCAAATTCAGTTCCTCTAAAAAGTAATTAGTCATGAGAATTTGTTTTAAATTTCATTACAAAGTCTTAATTCAAAAATAAAATATTTCAGTGTTAATCTTCCCTTTTAAATTTTCTTTACAGAAACAAAGAGCTAAAACCATAAATAAAAGGAGGGCATTCAACCATAAAAATGACATTGGCCAATATCTTAATTTTTCAGCCTGACCTGATAAAAGTCTATCAAAACTAGACAGTTAAATAAGAACCACATTATAAAAATTAGCAAAAAAACAACAACAGACTATTAGGTTTTTCTGCAAACTCAAATATGAAACTGTACTAAAAACAAAATATGTGCAAAAGTATACAAGAGTAACTGCATATAGCAAGGTTAAGCCTGAATTAGTTTTAAAGCTTGCCCCGATGAAACGGAATTCAAAATTGTCCCACTGTATTTTGTTTTTCTTTCATCTCACGTTGTAAGTCAAATAAAAATAAAATACACACAATCACTTCCAAACGAAGTCACTACTGGACAAGCACAGAGCAGAACATGCCACTCACAGGAAGTTCCTTTATAGTCCTTAGATAGTAGTGTACAAACTCAACACTGCATTCAACAGCACACGTTGTACTTGACAACTTGAGAATTCTCTTCAGCTTTTTTTTCCCTTTCGAGACAAGCTTGCTTTCTCAGTCAAACCGCCGATAAGAAAGTGGGGAGATTTTCTGTTGCAATGTTTAATGCGTAAAACCAGCCTTCTGGGCCCTCTTCTAAGAATAAGGACTATGGGTGAACCAACAGTCTAGAACTGTATGTAGTTATGTGCAAAAACATTCACTTTGAGTCTCAGGTCTATCGTATGAACATGGGAAATGATAGATGTAGGTAATCGATCCAGCACATCATCTGACATCTACAAAATAGCAAATGGTGTTTAAAATGGCAGATTCTCCCTAGAAAGTGTATTGAAATAGTGAACAAAGTAACAAAATGGGCATAATCTAACTTTGGCGAAAAGTCTGAACATTTCATGTAATGCTCAACAAGCCAAAGTAAGGTACCATCTGTAGCAAAGACTAGATTTCGATTAACTGGTAAGTATAGACAACTCTTTCAAGTTTGTAACTGTAAACTGCAAATCTACTTTCAAGTCGTTTACACACCATTCAGTCCAAGCAGATCCTGTTCGTTTTCCCCCAAAGACTTCAGCTTGGAAACATTATGAAAAGAAAGTTCCTTCAATTGGGTCTTTATAGGAGGAAAGGGTTAGTTGTATTTGTGGGCTGGGATGCCGATGGAGGGATTCCTGTACTATGAAGAGGATGGGCCATTGATCCTGCAATGCTCATGTTCATCCCCTGGCCCATTCGAGTGATAGACGCCACGGTGCCCATCGCTGGTAACGGCGCCATCCCCACAGCGACTGGTGCCATGGAAGACAGAGGTATTGGCTCCATGCTCATCACTGGCACCGCATTAAAAGAAGGACTCGTGCCCATCACAGGACTTGATCTCATCTGATTTAGTGTGAGGGGCTGGGGCTGATTCACTTGGAAGGGGTTGATTGGAGCTGGGGCTGTAGTTGTCCCTACGTTGAAAAGAGAAAACACAGAATGCAGCTCCAAAAAGGACAAGGCTTTGCAGGCATGCCGTGCATATTTACAGATAAGGGAGTTACTCAATACCCCTCCTTCCCCCACCCCGCCACCAGACACCACAACAACAAAACACCCTTCTAATGAAAATCTCTTTTATACCACCATTGACACATGCTGGGTCTCAAGTGTGTCTCTGTGGCACAAATTCCATTTACTTCAGTGGATATACAATTATACTTTCTCCCACTATCTTTACAAATGCCAGCAGTGAATACCACAACCCCGATAGGGAGTTTTCAATTTTCAGCAAGACAAGCTGTACAAACAGATTCTGAATTCATCAGTCAGGAGTGTGCCTGAACAGGACATTCTGATGACATATTGCAACAGATAATTGCAGGTTATTTTTATTCATTTATTGCACTTTGGCTACTGTAAATTTGTTCTCCCTCCTCCTCCTCCCAAGATTTCAGCCATTTCACTCAGTTTAGAAGCTGTTCAGGTATTTGGCTCCGAGATTTGTCAGGAATTCAAAACGTAAACAAGCCATTTCCAAATTACAGTAAAGCTGGGAAAAGCAAAGAACTTTCCCAGCATTTGAAGTCTTTGAACCACTGCCAACACTGTACATTCTTTATGCCATAGATGTTTAGACTTATTTGGATGTCTCAGTGACCCCTTGTAAACTTTTTGTAGCGACTGCTGAATGACAGATATGTAGACTTCCTGTTGCTGAATAGTGCTAAGCTGCTCAGAACCATTCTTCATGAGTCTGTTTTCCCCAATATTTTAAGAGATTTCACACAAAAAAATTAAAAAAATATTTAAGACAAATTGCCACCATTTTAAATGATCTTCACACACACCAGGTTACCACAGATAGAAATTTCAGTGCACATAAAAATACTATTACTGTGGCAATAGCGCCTAGTCTTGACCATAAAGTCATAAATGCTACTACAGTACAGGCCTTTTGGCAGGAGAGCTACGACAGCAAATTAGTTTCCAAGTACACCAAGAGTTTCTTTTTCATCAGATGAGGTTAATTTAGGGACTACTTATTTATGGCACAGGCTCATCTTCCTGAAATGTGGACTATGGACTGGAGTGAGCACAAAAGGTTTTTTTTCCAGGCTTCACCTTCCCTTATCACAGTTTTTTTGCACTCTGTTACTGCTGGCAGCATTAATTAAAACAGTCATTTCCCACAGCTTCAAAAAAAGTGCATGGAAAACTGCCGGTTTGGGGGGGAAAAGAGACTGAAGACAAAAACGGACTTTGTAGAGAGAAGGCTGATGGTGACATCTTCAGAAGAGCTGACAGTCAGAGAAAGAAGTATGTACCCTAGAAGTAAATGACATCTAAAAACAACTTGAATTGACGTTCACTTTGTCTTTGCCTTTAGGATCCAGCGCAGTATCAAGAGTAATATCTAATGTCTCCTACAAGAAACGCCATCTTCACCTCGCAGGGGATGGAGTGCATTTAGTATGCCTTCATCTCTATTTACTATAGCTCTTCCATGTTTTAATATAGCAGCTTTTAATACTTTTGATTGAATATATTATTTTTAGCATTTATGTTCACGTTTGAGAGGAAAGGTGCATACATGGTTAGCCAATGTCTGCAACTCCCACTGAAGTGGATAGTTTCTCTCCGGATCCAACCCTACAGGACTAGACTAAGAATAGGAAAAGACTATTAAGGCTTAGGATGACACAAACAATAAAGGAGGGCACTAGTATTTATCATTTGTGTAACAGTAGCACCTTGGCATGAACCAAGATTGGGGTCCCACTGGACTGGACAGCATACAAACTCAGAGTACAAGATTCTCAGCCTCAAAGAGCTTATGATATAAACAAGATGTTTGAGGGGAAACGGGGAAAAAAATCATGCAATTACCATGCCATTTGCTGCCATCACATTGTTCATTATGCTTGTGTGTTCTACCGCTTCCCCTGCCCTATGTCTGTCTTGTATATTTAAGCAATATGGACTTATTGTTTCCTTGTATTCCCCCATTTGTAGTCTCTAGCATTATAAGATCTTAAGGGCGGGGACTGTTTTTTGTATAACACCAAGCACAATGGGGTCCATGAGTGGGGCTCATAAGTGCTACAGTAATACAAGTAAATAATAATGAGAGTTGAAGTCACTGACCCTCCAAGATAACACAGCAGAGCCAGGAATAGAACCCAAATCCTTCCATGTATCAATCCATGACCTTTCCACAAGGCCATGCTGACTTTCCCTCCTAATTGCAACAGAGAAATCCTGCTGCCAAAGTGGTCTAGCATGGCAAGCAAGCCAGGAAGCACAAGACATAGATGGAGCCATGTGCACCAGAGGTGAGTAGGGTTTCTTCTACAAGAACAAATTTGGAAGACAAGATATAAACAAAGTTATATACTGGAAAGGGCTGTATTGAGATGTACCTGGAGCCAAGAATGGATTCAGTGACGGAACAGGCTGTGGGGGCTTAGACACCAATGAATCCAGGTTCACCAAAGCTGCATTGGGCCCCAAGAATGACTCGGGGGTTTTCCGAGCTGCACTTTGTTTGCTTGATGTCATGTTCGTGGTCTGAGAATCAAAGAGATCAGGACTTGTTGTACCACTATGCTGGGATGACAAAGTGGAACCCGACTCAGCTGGAACAAAAAGTCAAGAACAAGCTGTTAGGTTCACAAAAGTAAATGCTGCAACTTAGTAAAACCAGTTATCTGTCTGTTCACTAGGTATTATCATGAAAAAAAAAAAAAAGAGTGATGAAGGAAGCAAGTGATTTCATTCTACCACTAAAAATATTCTTAAATCTGATTTTATACTGTAATTGTTTAAATTGCCAAGTATGTTTTACACTTTTAGCAGACTGTTAATTAAATCCTAAGTATCCCACAGAAGTGTAAAACAGCAGAATTACAATTGTAGTGCAATATAAAAAAAGCTTCTACACAACTGATCTCGATATCCTTCTTTAGTGTGCTGTGATATAGGGCTGGTCTTCACTATGGGGGAGGAGGGAGAAATCGACTGCAGATGCACAAACTTCAACTACATGATTCACGTAGCTGAAGTTGCATATCTCCAGCCGACTTACCTGCCGTCCTCACGGTGGCGGCAGTCGGCGGTGCGCTCCCCCATCGACTCCAGCTTGCACCTCCCGGGAAGCTGGAGTTCCGGAGTTGACGGGGGCGCCGCGGGCGATCGATTTCTCGCATCTTCACAAGACGTGAGAAATCAATCGCCAAAAGATCGATCGCTACCCGCCGATCCGGCGGGTAGTGAAGACCAGCCCACAGACATGAATGAATAGCCTCTATAGAGAAGATATTCATAAGCATCAGAACTGTGGCCTCTGAACTATCATCTTGGTATATTTTTTCCATTCACTGTTAGCCATTTATCCATTGACAGATTTCTTTTAAAAGAGGGACTTGGACCACCACGCAGCTACATCACCAATCTTACAGAAGGTTCCCCTTATAAAGAGGTACATAATCTCAAAGCATTTACATTTTTGAAGACTAGCAGTTTCATTTTCATCAACTGAAATACAAACTTCCACATAAGTGACCTTTAAGTAATTCTTCCACTATTGTTGAATACAAGTGTCTCCTTGCCTCCACCCCGTCACCATGACTCATACCCAAAACACTGATGAAGATATGGTTTAATTAAGCATAAGTTATTTGGCTCAATACAGGGGTAACAGGATGAAATTGTATGGCTTGTGCTACACGGAGGTCAGACTACATGATGGTAACAACTGTCTTTTATTGCTACATTATCTACAAAAATTGCAACAAGTTCTAAATACTCCCCAGTTTGAACTTTTCCACTGTGAAAGGTGCATCTTGTTTCAGTCATAAAAAGATTAAAGAGTTGATTTAAAAAACCTGTTACTAAGGTTACAAAAACCCAGCTCATTTGCCACGCATTCATTTGGTCCGTACCTGTCTTTTTGGAATTTCGAAGGTTATCAAATTCAGAAAAGTCATCTTTAGCTGTACCATTCAAATTACTGAAAAGGTCAAACGATGTGCTTCCTGTTCAGGAGAACAAACGATACCTGTTATTAATAGATCTTCAACTGCATTATGTCCAGTGCTATCAAATGCAATTTCTAAACCACTCCTATTACTTGAGAAACCATTTCCCTCTGTGTCCTGTCATGGCCATTAAGGTTCAGCTGGGGTGCTTCTGCTGTCATTACTGCAGACCAAACTCTTTATAACTAGTAGGAGTGTATTCAGTATTTGGCCCTTACCTACAGTACAATCTTCTTCTGAGATTTCAGTAGAGAGCGCCTTCAAGGCACATGTGCTTGTGTCTTTAGGTTGTAGTGGAGATGGTCAGTGATTTTACTGCCCAATACAGAAGGTAGCATATATATTAACTAGCTGTGCAAGCAAGTGGTGCATCCAGATGCTGTGGTGACGGGCATCACAAATTCTATGTCGTATTGGAATTAGAAGCAGGGATATAAGCCAGTGATAACAAGCAAAATGGAAGGCAAGTGTGGCCATACTTGGGGTAAGAATTGGATTCCCAAAATTCAGCTTCTTGGTGTCACAGATTAAAGGGACTGGGAGGGCAACAGCGAAGCTGTGCTCAGTACCTGGCGTAGATAAGGCGCTAGAGTGCTAAGCAAAGGGGAGCCTAGCTTTACTCTGCAATCAGTGAAGAAGACACATTCACTAGATGTGGAAACACCTTTAGCAAAAAGGAAGGGAAAAAACCCTAGGTAAATAAAGAGTAATCCTACTACCCCAAACCTAACAGGGTTGGAATCTGAATCTCACTTTTTAAACAATCTGTTAGCATTCAGCTGCATTACATTTTGAATCATTCCAATGACACTTAGAGGCAATTAACACACAGAGATAAAATATGAAGTAAAGATTCTGTAGCGTAAATGTTATTTATCTCCAGCAAAAGAGAGAAAGTTATAAAATACCTTTAATCTCATGAATTTTACAGAATCATTTCTAGAAGAATCCATTTTCCTTTGCCCATAAAAAGCTAGATTAGACATGATCTTGACATCATTCCACATACACATCCTTAGTTTATTATAAAATGTACAGAGATGAATGATTGCAAAGAATTCATGGCAGCAATCCAAGCCCCCTCCCCCCTGCTATGATGGTTATTGGGAGCAGTAAGAATCACAAGGAGTTGCAGCAGTACCTTCTGCATTTCATTACCTAAGAATTCACGGCGGGAGCTTTTCAAAGGCCAAAAGGGCAGGTAAGCACCAAACTCCCATTTGAAAACCTCCTCCTCAGAAAACCGGATGCTGATCAAACTCTGAACTATCAGTTTACATCTACAGACACCTTTCTGCAAGTCACCACATAAAGCGCTTCAGAACTACTGACATTTTCAAACTGTCTTCATTCTTGATTTTTAAGAAATTAAACATTAAGTTAATTAAGAAGAGGGCCAATGGCAGCCGAGCAGTCACAGGTGTATGAACTGGGTGGCAGGTGTACATAAAGTAACTGGAGAGGATGTGGAAGGGAGTCTGGAAGTAAGAGCCCTCCAGACAATGCAATGCGCGGACGCAAAATAATGGCACTGAAATGTCTGTTCTAAAGTCTATTATATACTCCTGAGGGCATTCTCTGGCAAAAAGTTAAAAATTCTGCACACAATATTTTAAAAGCCTGCAAATTTAGTCAAATAAATGTGGAGGCTCCAGCATGGCAGGGGGGAGCACAGGTCAGTGGCTACACAGAAGTGGAAGATCACTGTGCAGCTCCCCGCACTGGACATGGATTCAGCGGAGAGGCTGCACCCAACCCTGATACAGTGCAAGGACCAGGCCTGCCCCAGAAACACCCCAGGCCTTGCCCCTCCATGCCAGGTGCACCGGGTGTGGGCAGACAGACTCAGCAAGGCAGGATCCAAGAGTAGAGGGCCTTAGTGTGGGGAGAATCCAGGTGTGTGTTGAGAGGGTTCTGTGTGGGGCAATATGGGTGTGGGTGGGTCAGTGGGTGACCCGGCTGTGAAGGGCATCTAAATGCACAGGGGCTTGTTGGGGGATTCTGGGTGAAAAGGTAATGGGACTGTGCAGGGGGGTCCAGGTGAAGGTTGTTGAGGTTCAGAAAGGGGGGGGGGTCTGAGTGAGGGAGAATAGAGCTCAGTGGGGAGGGGGAGGACTGGGTTTGGTGGGGGCTCCGTGAGGGTGTCCAGATGCTGGGGGACTGGGGCTTGGTAGGGTGGGGTTCTGGGTTGGGGGAGGAGGCTCCGCAGGCAGGTGTGAGTATGAGGGAGTCTGGATGCACAGGGACTGGACGGATGGGGGAGCAACTCCCTGTATAGGGACTCCTTCCCCTGTGGCTGAGGAGCGATAGGTGCAGAAAACGCGGAGGGAAGGAGGAGTTTGCAGAGCTTCCTACAGCTGGAGGAGAAATCTGGGGGTGGATCTGACCAGGCCCCAAATGCCATGCAGAAGTCGTCATCCCATCTCCCTCAGTCCAGCCCAGCCTGTACTAGCAGCTGAGCCTCCAGTCCCACCCTCTGTCTGGCAGTGATTTTCCTCTCTACCGGCACCCGAAACATACTGCTGGGAAGGGTCGCATGACCACTTTTGTGGCTTCCCTTTGCTTCAATGTCAGAAAGTCATTTTTCTGCGGGGAAACAAAGAAATTTGTGGGGGACAAATTCTGAGCATGTGCAGTGATGAAGAATTACACCAGAAGTAATTATAGGTTTTATTTACTTTGAAATCCAGTACTGCAAGTGCAATTGTTTCTTTTACCCACTCCACTTAGCAATTGCCCACATCTCACCTTAAGTTAGTCCACGAATAGAGACTGAAAAAATAACTTCCCTCAGTATAAAAAAAACAAAAAAAAACCTTTAAAGGTATGCACACTTATACCACAGGTTCAGTGCAACCTATTTACTGGAAGGATGTCAAATGTAAACAGTCTCTTACCAGAAGTGGAAATAGATTTGTTTGCAGCTGCTGGTCCCCATGGATCTACAGTAGCTTTTGTTGCTACAGAGGATGACTGAGGAGGAGCCCAAGGGTTTACATTTTTGGAGAGAGACTGAGTAGTGGATCCAGTTGGTGCTCCCCAGGGATCAACAGAAGTAGCTGGCTTGGCACCTTCAACAAGAGACAGTTGAATCACAGATCAGACAAAGTCACTTTGAAAAGCTTTCATAGAAAACTGTGTAGAGTTATAAACACTACTCCTGCAGAGCAAGCACTAACAGAAAATTGTGAAAAATTAGATGCTGTGTTACATCAATTTTGCCATGCTATATGTACAGACAACTAATTTCTGTGGAAGACTCTTGAAGAATGAAAATAAGCTCCCACTTGAAGATTTAATTAAACTTGCAGCAATTTGCTTTCAGGGCAGACTGTCACTCACCAGGGCACAGAATTATTGTTCAGATTGAAAATGACATATTAAATCACAGGCTACATTTAAAATAAACTCAAGGGAAAGATCGTTTCTATAAGCCATTATCTTAAAGAAACCAAGAACTTAATGTAAAAACTCAAAGTGTTTAGGGAAAAGCCTACTTAAAGATTTAAAATGAGCCATTTTGAAACTCTTTGTTTCCACCATATTTTAATTTTGTAAAACAAATCCTTCAACTTTCTCTGAGCTACATTCTTTCTTCCCCTTTTGTGATCGCTATTCCTGCCACAGGCCTTCTCTAAATTATCCCCATATATTTCCAAATCATCCTATTTTTTCCCCTATTTTAATGACTACTACTGGCTGTAATTATTTATCACCATCAATATATATCCTCTCTCTATGGTTTTATTCACATGCATGTCCAGGACTCTTATTTTTAATGAAAAATACCTATACAGCATGTTTGATCTATCCTATTTCAGTAGATTATGATTCAAGCCTGATTCTTCACTCCCACAGAACAAAACCCCCCAAATTATTTATATTTCAGTAAAACCTAAAGACCCCAACCAGGGGCTGAATTGAAGACAGAGTCCCTTCCCTAAAGAGCTTATGATCTGACAAGACCGACAAACAACAAAATAGCAACGTGTCCAAAGTCAAATTAGATTTCTTGCTAGTTTCACCCTAACCTGAGCCCCTTTCCCTGCCAACATCGCTCGTGACCAAATGCCAGTCAAACTTCTTCACAATCTTTGCTCAGCCCAAAGTGTCCTCTTTCCACCCTCCCCCACCATCATATGAACACACTCAGGCTCCAATGCAGGCCCCACTGAAGAAGTCAAACTTGGGAGTTCAGCGAGGCTGGTCCCGGGGCATCACCCTCAGGTAAGGGCTACGCTTCACAGCTCTACTATACCAGGAAAGCACTTCCAGTGTACACGTAGCTTATACCAGCAAAACTGCACTTTTGTCAACATAGCTTATTCCAGTCCTCTCCCCAAAAGAGAACTAAGCTAGGCTGGCAAAAGCAGCTGTGCTGGTATAATTGTGTATGCATTAGAGGTTTTTGCTTTATGCTATGTTGGTCAGAGGCCTCGGCTCATCAAATGCCTGACTGACAGAGCCACGCCAGCAGAAGTCTGTAGCGTGAACCTGGCCTGAACTCATTCTGGGAGGCAAAACCCCAAACTGCCAAAAGTCTGAAAGGCCTGCTCTTGGCTGCATCCTCTCCCCCATAATGGGGGGTGGGAGGGAAGTGGGAGATTCTGCTCAGCCCTAGAAAGAGCAAGCAAACAGACAAGCAAACAGTATTTCCCCAACCAACATCACCTCCCAGTTCCCACAGAACAACTCGATTCCACCTCTCACTTCCCCAGATCCAGTACTTGCTGCAGACCTCCTTCCTGTCTGCAACAAGCAGTAGCCATCAGAAAGAGAAGCCCCAGCCCTACCTGTGGTGTTGCCTTTTTGGAGAGGCATCATGCAGTTTTTAACAACGTTCTCTGGAAGAGAATTCAAGTATCGCAAAGAGATCAGTGTTTACAATGCAGCCACCTACTCAACAGGAGCACTTCGGCAGCTAGGAATCATCTTTAGATTCCAAGAAGCAGCAAATGTATCAGATACATGCCTGCAGTCAGCATGCAAGTGTGCAAATGGAAAGCCCAAACCAAGAAAATTCTGCTTACCAGCCCAAAATAATAAAAGCAAATAATTTTGCTTTTATAGCACCTATCCACATAACCCTTTAAAGTGATCAGTTATCTCCAAGTTAGAATGTGTGTTCACATACACCATTTTTCTGAAAACTAGATTTCAACAGAGACCAAGATATAGCTGGCAATAGGAAATACAAGTATAAAAAAACCTAATGCTTTAATACAAGAACAGGACAGAGTCACTCTTGTAGTAGACAGCTGTATTACCTCGGTTCACCTTGCTGTTTGTTTATAACCAAATCCTCAGTTCAAAGAGCAGCACCGTGAAAGCCAACTAGGAAACTAGGAGATAAGCATCCTAACATGAGTTCCGATTTGCAGAGTTGTTAGCTCACTCTCATCAACAGGTGGCATCTTTTTGTTCCCTCTACAAAACAGGAAATGCTGAAGGACTGTATCTGAATACGGCTACTCTCATTCCAGCATTTACACTTCCTTCATCGGCATTGTGTGTTGAGTTACGATTGATAATGCCATGCAAGAAATGCTAATGACACTACTCCGGAAAAACGGAAGCTTTCAAAAATGTCTTTTGTTCTTTCATAAGATAGATCACAAAATTAGAACAGTTGTAACTAAGAGCATTTAGGAAGAAATGTTCCCCCACTCCCCTTCCCTCTATTGAAATGTCAAAGCACAGCTAGGCAGGATTAAAATCCTCTATTTTAATGAGTCACTGTTTTATTGGCAGTCAAGATTCATAAACCTGACATCTTCAAGACTATCCTTGGGAGCCAAGTAGTTGGAAAGCAAGAACAAGGAGTGGTTATACATGGCATTAATAAAGTTGGGAGTCAAAGAGAGGAAACAACATCTGCAGCTAATACCAGCCATTGACAAGTTTTTTCTTGTATCTTAACACACAAGGTTGATGTAATTTTCCCTATTAAAAAATAAAAACAATCTCAAAACCCCAGAACTTTGACCTTTTCTGATCTCACGTTTTACTGCTCTTCGGAGATGAAGATACAGCCTCTTGTTTCACACAAAACAATGACCCAGTGGCTAAGCAGCTGCACCACTGCTAAAATGAGAAGACATCAATGCTTCAATAGGGTTCTACCTTGCAACCTATAGATCAGCTGGAGACAATTGCTATCGGAACATCCTGATCATAGGGAAGGGAAGAATGAGGAGAAAAGGAAGTGATTTTTCCTACCTGTCAATCAGGTTTTGTCTATCATCACTGAGGTCATATAACCTTCTGTGAGATCTTGATCACTGTGGTAGGATGGGAAAGGGGAGACTTTGGCCAACAGGGATGTCCTGGGAGGGGTGGGTGAAGGTGGTTTCATATGGAATCTAGCCTATTGGAGACTCTATACATGAGACCATAATCCCTATATGGTTCACAAGGACCTAGACACCAAAATTTCCCAAGGAGCTGATGGACTCCTGAATGAAGCATTTCCTTTGACTTATTTTCTCTCTCTTCTGAGACCCTGTTGTAGGGTGTCTATTTGAACCCCCGGGCACAAAATGAACCAGTGGTATCTGGCTCCTATCCCAGATGATCATGACTTGTACCCACATTAACCCACAAGATCTGTTGGTTAATTCACCAACACCCTGGTCAGGGGGCCCTGATCAGCAAGAGATCTATGAAGGGGTAAACATGAACCTCCTCATGCCTCGGTGCCACGATCAGGACTACCAGAATCTTTACAGATTGCCCTCTTCCCGTGAGCAGGAGCCAGACTTGTCCTGCTTTGCCCCTTTCCATTTGTAATGGTCTCTCTCAGGAGTCCTGTGTCTCACATAAGCCAAGGAATAAGAGGGATGGTCTTTTCACTTTTTACCTTTTTTTAAAAAAAAAAATTACAATGGCACTGGGCATTGCCTTTTTGCCTACCCCCAAAAGCGGAGTCCTCTGGGTCACATTCAGAGTGAGATAGGACATTGCTGGCTTTTTAGGGAATCTTGATATTTTTGCTTTTTCTTGTTGGCACTTCAGGGTCTACTGTCTTGCCCTAATGGAGATAGAGGGGCTTCAGGCCTGTAACCAGGGAATCTGGAGAAAGGAGGGACTCTAGCCCATGAATGGCGATGCCAGAAGTTAGAACTCAGGCCTTTGGTTTCAGGTTGGAGAAAACACCCAACAGATTACAGGCTACTGAAGCTGGCTGCAGTTGGTAGATCATCTGAGTAAAATATCTGGTTAACAGCTGAAGTAGGTGTATAATGGCAGAAGGAGACACCTAACACATCCCTTACTGGTACTTGGGATTTTTGATGGGTTTGAGCTGTTTAGTTATCAGCTGGTCTGAGAAGCAGAGGGAGTGGAACAGACAGTGGGTTAGGACTGCAGCCAGGAGCAGTGGCTGTTCCAATGTGACCCTCAGCAGTTTTACATCCTTTCACGAACTGTTTGTTTCCTTGATGCCCAGGGGAAAGCGGATGAAGTAGAGCTCTGATAGCCGACTCTCCTGAATCTCTGAGCTAGACTACTTTGGTTCCTGCCTGAGTCATTCCTGGCTGAATTGGAACCACCTAGGTCTCCCTGGCTGCAGATTACAGAAAATGCAGAACCACCCTCCTCCCCATTAATGCATTCAGTGATGAGGGATTTCAAAAGAAGCAATCCTCTGCCATTCCCACACATCTCTGTATTTCTGAACCTCGGTGAACAATTCCCATCCAGAAAGCTTCTGGGAAATACATCCTCCACCCAACTATATAGCTCAGCAAATCAACCCAGATAATATGCGCCAGAATATCAACAGTTATTTTTGAGGGTCATTGTTTTAATTAATCCCCCCCCCCCCCGCAATGTTCTATAAAAGGGGATCCTAGAAACAACTACCAGCAGCTGAGGTGGCACCTCAAGGAAAGGAGGAGCTTCTCTCTGTCCATGCTGCCTGGATCTGTGCCCAAAGATGAAGAGAGATTTGAAGACTCACTGTAAGAGCTGTGGACTTTCTTATATAAAAGAACCACTCTTTGGACAGCCTGTGTGTGTCTACAGGCCTGGCAAATCCAAAAGGACTTTCCTGGGAGAGACACTACAGAGGCAGTAAAAAGAACAGGGAAGACACCCAGAAAGTTAAATATGTGGCCCTCTAACCCATGCGGGTTCGGATCTTCCACATCCAATATATATGCATTTGGATTTAGCACCCAAGTCAAGAAATTATCAGTGTTCCATAAAGGATTAAAATTAAAATAGATTTAAAGTTAGATTTCACCCAGTATAGTTTTGTTGATAAAAAATAACTAATTTAAACAATTTAACTGATATACTATTGACTGCATGTCAGCATAAACACACTTTTTCATTAAGAACAGTAATAACACATTGTAATTCACGGCTAGTGGATTGTTAATTATAGCCACCTGACTTAGATGCCTGTCACTGCCTAATGTAATATCTTAATCTATGATGCTGAGCACAACTACAAGTCAGAGTATGAGTATCTCCAACATGAGACATGCAGGGAAAAATGGAAAAACAGTTACCACTTCCCTCCCTTTGGGGTATAAAGCCTAACTACAATGGCATAAAAATCAAACGAAATGGATTAAAATTTCCATTACAATTTTCTCTCGGCGAAATGAGCTAGCTGAAAAATTAAACCACATTAGATCAAAATACTAATATTCTGGAGCACGTCAGTCTGCCCACGCATAGAAAATCTTGGACAGAGTCAGCACCATGGAAGTGTGTTTCAGCACTACTTCTGGCAGTGTTTATTCTTACCAAATGATTGCCATGGGTCAGAGGTGGTAGCTGCAGGTCCCCCCCAGGGGTCTGTTTGCTTTGCTCCTGCTGTGGGTTCCCAGGTTTCAGTTTTCTTAGGGGCTGGTGCGGATGAGGGCAGTGCATCCATGAGATCCAACAAAGTCGTATGCTGTGGGAAGAAGTGTTTTTTAAACTTTAATGAAGAGGACTACACTATCCTTAAGTAACATGCCACAAAGCAATATTTTGTTCCGTTACACACCCTCCTTGATCAGCTGCACGGTCTTTAACCTGCATGGATTAATCTGATCTACCACAACAAAATCCCAAAAGCATATACAGGCCCAGATTTAGTTATATTTGACTGTATTTCATCATTTTGCAGCATAACCAGGAATTTCTTAATTGAAGGCACTACCTCCTTCTTTTTGGGAATTTTAACTGTGTCTCTGCGACTCTCCTCCAGAGCCATCTGTAATCTCAGATCATCTCCGCGTCGGAGGCGCTCCTCCTGCAAAGGAAATCAACACTGTTGATACCAACTGCTGGGCGCGACTCTGCCTTTAAAATGATGCTATTTGCTCCCTCCATGTGCCTAGCCCATTTGGCAGGCCAGTGAAGGGAGAACACCTGCTATAGCTCAACTCTTGCCAGCCCTCTTTAGAGCAATTTTGCACCACAGAGGCGTGCAGTGAGTTACAAAGGACAGATTGTCCCTTGCACGTGATGTGATAAGGGTTCCTTGGACAGGTCTCCCCACTTACGCACAGGCCAAAACAATCTGACCCTAGTTCACCAGTACTATCCTGTTTCCCCGAAAGTAAGACATCCCCCGAAAATAAGACGTACTTCAAGTTTTGCCTCTCGCTGTAATATAATGTAATGTAATTTTGGGAGCAAAAATTAATATAAGACACTGTCTTATTTTCGGGGAAACACGGTAACACTGAGATCATTAAATCTATACACCCAGTCCACTTGAAATCTTTGTTGAAAGCATGTTTCCTTTATAACTTTTGAAGGATGAGTAAAATAAAGATGGCTTAAAATAATGAGCTAACAAAGACAAGGGAATTTAAAAAAGCAGATATTCCATCTTCAACTTATTATAAACCATTTCTCCTCTCAAAGGCGTAAGAGGCATCCACTAACTTCAGATTTCTTGGCTTTTTTCAGGGTCTCTCAACATTTGATAGAATTGTTAAGTTTACAGGGAACCACGAGTAGTTCTTCTAGTGAACTCTACACTTTTTTGTGGGATTCTAAAATCTCTAGGCTCTCTCTAATATGTTTATGTCAAACTGTGACTTTATTTCAAATGATTTTTTCAATTCCATCACCACTTTCCAAATTTGATTTTAATTCCCAATAGTGAGCTATTTTCTACTTTTAGATTAAATTCATTATTTCCTGCTTTACTGCTAAATGAGAAAAAAACCTTTGCAGACATAAGGACTTTCATATTTAATGTAGTTTTAAAGTGATGCTTGTTGCAAAAAGGTTGAAGATCATTATGGAAGTGCCTGGCATGATTTCATAGTTAAGGGTGAGTTTTGAATGTATAGCTGAGATGCAACCCCTTTTTATTAGATAGATAGATAGATAGATAGATAGATATAAAAATATATATAAATAAAATCTCCCCAATATTACAGAATTTACTGTGAATACAGAATGAATTTTCTGTGAAGTTACAAAAAAAACCCCAAAAAAACCCAAACCAGTAGACTAGCTTGAGTTAAAATTAATTAAAAATGTGTGCTTTAGGAAATTTAGCATTCCAGGTCAGACTTTTTTTTTTTTTGGTTCCAAATGATCTCAACAGAACACCGCACTCTTCAATCTTAGTAGTTTATAGCCATAACTCATTGAAATTTTGTACATTTTTTTTAAAAGGATTAAAAAATCCTTTCCCCCTCCCCCCCCCAATTTTTCATAACAGAGTTCAGGGGGAACTGATGAATAATGTTCTTCCACCAAAGATGGCCCATTTCAAAATGGCTCCCATGTCTTATTCTCAATGGGTCTGAAGTCGTCCAGAGTGGCTATTGCTTCGCATAGTTCCCCAACTGGAGTGAAACCGAACTGCATTTATGGAAGATGGGATTTCCCTTTGCAGTTAGAGCAGACAGAGAATGACTGTAATGCACAGGAAACTGACCTGCTCCGCAACTTCTCTGCTCATTGCTAATGCAAGCTGCAGTTGGAGCTCTTCCTCGCCACTTGTCTGAGGTCGTGCTTGCTCTAGTTCTGAAGAAACTCGAGGGGATGTAGCTGTTGAAGGAACAGAAACATATCAAATATGAGAGGACACATGAAGCTTTGAGGCACCTCTTAACATGCCTGATTAAATTCACTCTTCACACTGTGTTTCACTTCTAGTCAGCTGCTCTTGCAAGCAAGGAATTACAAATACTGGGCCTTCTCCTGAGAGTTACCAAGGACTCACCACTCCCATTGACGTCAAATGAGAGTAGAACACGCTCATTCCTTGAAAGATCAGCCTCATTTCCATGATGTCAACAAACAAGACGACAGAAGTTCTAAAGAGAAACTTCTGAAAGAGTTTGATCGCTTAGAGGAAAACTGTGCTTGGAAAATAAGAGATTCATTTATTAACAAGGATGATAATTATCAAGAAATATTGAGTATCTGACTACAATGGTGCTAGATACAATAATGCCGCACCAAATCAGAGCTTCAGAGATGGGGTCACTGGTTTCATAAACTGTGTGGGTTAATACCACCCACATTTTTACAAGCTAATGCCCAATCTCAGTCTAGACACAAGTAATCTATTCACAGATACAGTTTATAAAATATTCTCTGCAAATACATTTCATTCAAACAGATTGGTAATTTAAAAACAAGATTAAGAGTTTAGTATTAAGAAATATCTCAAAGGTAGGATGCAATAAGCAGCCTTGTTTAAAGAAAACAATAGCAAATACAGATATTTGTATTATAACTAACTACTACAGGAGTCTTTAAAGGTCAAGAATTTATCTGCTGAAAATTCGTTGCAAACCTAAGATGTTATGTCATTATACAGCAAAGAAAAGCAGTCAAAGATGAAAGACTACATGCTAAAAAAATGCTTCTGTGTGTGTCAAAGCTGCTTTTTTACAACTGTAACAACCACAATCAGACACTCCGATCAGGTTTGGAACTCAATAGTTCAGTGAACATAGTGAACTAGTTTTTGTGCTCCCTCACGTACTACTCTGCGTAAACTGAAACATTGTTTTACCAAGGCATGGCAGTTGAGGTTTAACATCTGAAATATGAATTATCACCTTGCATAATCCACTAACATTTTATTTGAAAAAGTAGAAATTCATTTACATTGAAAGCTATATTACCCAGGTAGTGGGGAAAATTAATGTTTCTTCTAAATAGCACAGCTTGGTGTTTAAAGGTTAAATTGCTAAATGGTCATTTAAACCCCATTTTTAATCACTTTTTATAAGTGTATTTCCCCTCCACTTAATTCTAGCCAGTAACATTTCCTGAACTGGTATACATTTTTGACTTTTCACCAACCCTTTTTCCTGTCCGGAAAGTCACCCTAGAAGTCTATGCTGCAAGGGAGAGTTAGCTCCACAACATGATGCAGTTCCCTTTTCTCCCCACTCTCCTAGTCAGCATGCCATTTCCACTGCACTCCAAATCGAAAGGAGCGATGGATGAATTTAAGACCTGAACTATATAATCTGACACTGTACTGATCCTTGACTTCCAAATCAGTCAACCAGGCGCACTACTTTGAATTCTAATGATATCTACATTGCAATCTCTGGCAATCTTACTACTTTCTCAGAACTCCTTTTCCAGATATCCAAGTTTCGTCTGCTTCAAAAATATACTTTATTCCCCAAAAACAAGGCCAAAAGAATCTTACACGTGGGAAGAACCTTCAGTCTTCCACAGATTTTAGCATGGCCAAACGATCTGAAGTGCTCTGAAAATATAAGTCTCCAAAATGTTGCCAAGTGAATGAATGGCAAAGGGGAAGCAAAAAAAGATACTAAGTGTTGTGAGGTACTTTGGAGATTGCGAGACAAGGCACACACACGTGGTTAAGTAAATAAAGTAGGTGAGTTTATTGGAAGGTCCCAGTCCTGGCGCTGAGGGGGCTTATCAGATCAGCGCGACCGCAGAAGGAGTACCCGACCTCTTCGGAGCCGTAGCCGGGGAAAAGAGTAAGGAAAGCCCCCTCAGCGCCAGGACCGGGACCTTCCAATAAACTCACCTACTTTATTTACTTAACCACGTGTGTGTGCCTTGTCTCGCAATCTCCAAAGTACCTCACAACACTAAGTAAATAACCAGCTTCATTCTGAATCACATCATTCTTGCTTTTTTCCTATAGCGCTCAGCTTCTGCCTTTTGCTGTGCTGCCTGCACTTTCTTTTGGTTCTAGGGGCGGTGCTTTGGTAAAGAAGCGATTCATGCATTGCAGCCACTGCCCCTCTTAAGTTTTTATTTGGGCTCTGTTAACTATAGCATGCCAAACAATTGGAGTTGCCACAGAAGATCCTGACAAAAGAAGCAGTCGGAAATAACATGGGCCTATCCTGTTAAGGGCTTTGCAGACCTGTGTCCTATCAGTGGCTTTAGTGACAAGCAGGGAACCTGTAAGCAGCATTAGTGTAGTGTGTTCTCTGAAGAGTTTTTTTAAAATGTAATGCAGAAGCTGCAGCTTCCTTGTAAACTTCTAATACAATCACAGGCAGAGTGAATTACAATAGTTCAGCTTGGAGTATGATACATGGGATATAGTTAGGTCACTGTCGTCGGGGGGGGGGGGGAAGGGGGGGATGTTTGAGATGTGGGGGGAGGAAGGGGGAATGGAGTGTTCTTGCTACCCAAAAATGGAAAGCATTCCCATTCAAAGTTATTGTTTAATTGAAATTTTCAGCTGTGCTTCCTATTAAACGCTGATGAAAAAGTAACATCTTTAATTAGACCATGTGAGGTGCTTATAAAACTGCATTTGCACTAAGGTGGCCAACACATTTTTCATAAAAGAATTAAAATGAAGTGCACCAGTGTTATTTAGTATTGACTATTTCGTTCAGCAACTCCACTTTTAAATTCCTGCATTATCAGAACTGTCCCTGTATATCCGCTGGTAACTGCAGAATATGTTTTAGTTGCAAGGATCCAGTATAAAGGTTATTGCCTTAGTAACAGTATCTCTGCCACACAAAGAATCTCTTATACCAAAGCACATGACCATTAACTCAGATGTTTATGTAAGATGGAACTGAATAGATCAATTCTGACCTGTTAAGCTCTGCTTTGTTACTGCTTTGAGCATTTTCAGATTCAGGCATCTCTAGGCCACATGGAAACAACTGTGTGGGATATTTGCGGTTATAGTGATAAATGCCATTGTCCTGCTCTCTCACCAAGTCTATCTACAATATAAAGAAATAATTTCCAACTTCAGTTACTCACTAAAACAGGACTCTGTTCTACCATCTGTCTTTATTACCAGCTATGATGTCCTTCATATGTATTTACTGATAATTTATTATATTTTGGCTATACCTAAAAGCCAGCTGGAGAAGCCCAAAGGTTTCAGTTAATATATTAAACAGACATTGATGTACATAATAACGCTGCTGACACTAGCAGAAAATAAGCCACAGCATAAAAGTAGGTCTAGCATTTTCACTCATTCTGGGATGTAGTAGCAGGAGTGTTGTAAGCAAGACATGAGAAGTAATTCTTCCATTCTACTCTGCGTTGATGCAGTCTCCACTGGAGTATTGTGTCCAGCTCTGGGCACCACATTTTGGGAAAGATGTGGACAAGCTGGAGAAAGCCCAGAGAAGAGCACCAAAAATGATTAAAAGGTCTAGAAACATGACCTGTGAGGGAAGATTGAAAAAATTGGGTTTGTTTAATTTGGAAAAGAGGACTGAGAAGGAACATCATAACAGTTTTCAAGAACATAAAAGGTTGCTACAAGGAGGAGGGAGAAAAATTATTCTCTTTAATCTCTGACGATAGGACAAGAAACAATTGGCTTAAACTGAAGCAAGGGTGGTTTCGGTTTGACATTAGGAAAAAAATCCTGACAGGGTGTTTAAGCACTGGAATCAATTGCCTAGGGAGGTTATGGGATCTCCATCATTACAGATTTTTAAGAGCAGGTTGGACAAACACCTGTCAGGGTGGTCTACATAATACTTAGGGTACGTCTTCACTACCCGCCGGATCGGCGGGTAGCAATCGATCTTCTGGCGATCGATTTCTCGCATCTTGTGAAGACACGAGAAATCGATCACTCGCGGTGCCCCCGTCGACTCCGGAACTCCAGCTCGCCGGGAGGCGCAAGGTGGAGTCGACGGGGGAGCACGCTGCCGACCGCCACTGCCCTGGGGACGAGCGGTAAATCGGCTGCAGATACACAAACTTCAGCTACATGATTCACATGGCTGAAGTTGCGTATCTGCAGTCGATCCCCTCCCCCCCCACTCCCCCCCGTAGTGGGGATCAGCCCTAAGTCCTGCCATGAGTGCAGAGGAGTGGACTAGATGACCTCTCAAGGTCCCTTCCAGCCCTACGATTCTATGACATGCCAATGGAGAGACAGAGCCCAAGAAAATAAATGAGCTCGTCACAGCCCCTAGACTAATCAGAGTTGTTCTTATGCATGCTGGTCCATTTTCCTCACCACTGCATACAATTTGTTTTTGACAGAACATCAGGGATGAATTTAGCCTGGTGATGCATTAGCACAGGACACAGGAAAAAAACCCTGAGTATTCTGAAAACAGGAGTATTCTGAATTTCCTTTGGTGAGAAGTCCAATTAATTAATTCCACTGACATTCTCTCTATATTGAGTCAGAGAGAAAAGGCTGAATTAGAGCAAAAACTGGAAATCAAAAAATTTCATATGACTAACAGGCAATGTTCAAACTGACTGATTTCAGACTTAAACACACATCTATGATTACTTAGGAAAACTCTTAAAACAATCTTAAGATAGCTCCAAATTTTGCAAACTTTAGAAATGCTCTTTTTAGGCCATTTTTCCTGTCACTATCTCTTCATTAAAAACTGGACTGTAAAACAGAATTCTAGCTTCTTATTTAGGAGACCCATTTACTGCCTCAAGGCAAGAGGATTCTTTGAAACTGGGGCACCAGGTGAACATCACATTGTCCATGTAGTCTGCTCTGTTCACATAGGCTGTGCCAGGGTGTTAAAACATGCAAGAATCCTGCTCTGCAAGCGCAAGTGCTTCAGAGAACAAGATTTTTGTCTATTGTGACACACTGCCTAGTACATACTCAGAAAGAGGCAGCAAATAGGCAAGGGGAAAGTATAGGAAGCATACCTGGACACAATCAAAATAAAGCGGGGTACACCTCATCTTGGGCCTAATACGGCAGGGTCCTTTAAAAGCAATACAAAGTTTTATTCATGGGGCAAGATGGGAAAGGAAAGAAAGAAGCTTTGTTTCAGAGTTCCTTTTGGCCCAACTAAATATAATATTCACCATAAAAATCAAGCAATTGACTTCTGTTTCTTCACTCCACTTCTGTGAATTTTCTGATGTCTCTTACAACGCTCCACACACACACCTGATCATGTCTTTGTACCTCCTGCTGTAGCCTACTACTCTTCCTGAGTAGCCACAGCAGATAGACAATGACAATCCAGGGAAGCTGATGATGATGAAAAGACAATGCGATTCTCAGTTGCTGCTGGGAATTGGAGGGATGTGAAAGGGGGCTAGTTTGAGACAAAAGAAAGGTCTGACTCCCTAAACATCTGTGCAACTTCTGGAGTCCTTCATCAGCAGCTGAGGATCTTGCACACATGCGCCAGCTGGTGTCCACACTGAACCAGACCAACATTGTTTCACTCTTATTCTGCTGAGGACTGGTTGACATCAGTGAAATCCCAGAATAATGCAAGATTTCTGCAGTCTGATGTCTAATTTAGGCGCCTATTTAAGGTGAACATTAAAAACGTTGCTACATTGGAAAGGTTGGTGGTTTTGGTCAAATTCTTAAGAGAACAGGTTTCCGTGTCAAACACCATCACCACTCACACCTATAATTGTGTTTTATATTAGGAAGACTGTTCCATTTATCAGCAAGAAAGCTATGTACTGAACTGATCAGTACATTTCTCACACATTTTAAAATGACATGCCTAACATTGGGCACTCAAATCCATACTCACTGTAAAAAACTGAACTGATTTTCACACACAGCTTCCAATCACTTCAATTTACTGGACTAAACCTTTCTTCTCACCCCTGGAGGTCAACATTGATTGGGAGGTGTTACAGGTAACTGTGCGTCAAGATGCAGCTTTGGTTTCTAGTGCTATCAATCCAGTACTAAATCAAGAGTATTAAATTAACTTGAAATAAAGTACAATTTTGATATAAGATTTCAATAACTCACTTCGGCATATATACAGGATAAGATTTTTAAGTTTACTGGTTTTTAAGCAATTGCCCAAAACCTGAAAATTACCAGATTATTTAAAACTAGAAGGCATCATAACATCTTTGGCATTAAGACAGGATCTGTCAATATGACTGCTTTTTTTAGTTTTATACTACATTGCTGAACTTAATTTGCAGATGACTTTACTAGGAAATAAAAACAGCAAAAATGTTCTTACTAACTGCTGTTGCAAATACCAACACATGGATATTGCTACTATAATACATCCCCTAGGGTTACTCTAGCTTTACAAAATAATAGTACAACAGCCCCTGAAGATATCTGAAGTAAAGCTTTGGGGAAAGGATTTTATTTGGAATAGTGGATTGTTACGGATCACCTGAATATACTTGCAGGGAGTTGGGAAATAAAACCTTTATAAAACACTAGCAAAAATACCCGGCATTGGTTGGGGTATTTGTAATTGGAAACTGGGATGTAAAAAGACTACAATGTTTTTTATTAATACAAATTTTGTTCAGAAGTCTCATTTTGTCTAATTAATTTCATTCTCTTGCATTTAGATGGGGAGGGAGAGGGGGCAGAGAGCTGAGCGAGTGCGGGGTCTGTTGGAGGGGGGTATTATTACATCATAACTATGTCACAGAGAACAGCAGGTGTTAACCTGCTGCCCAGCTGATGTTAATGGACTTTAAAGAATTTCACCCCTAGGGGGCGTCAGAGGTGAGATTTGAAAAATTTTCGATTCTTACCCTGATTAGGACCTTAAAGCCTATAACTGTACCAAATTTCAAGTCTCTAGCTCAAACGGTGTGGAAGGAGTAAGGGAACGTACATACACGCATGCATACACCATTTGACTTTATATATATAAGATTCTCAGAAAGGTGACGTATCATCATCTTTCATGTTATGGAGACAACTCAAATTCATACCATGCTATTCATTTCCTTTGGGAATAGTATTTAATATACAAAATCTCAGCTCAATGTTGAATATAATATACCACTCACACCACTCACTAAAATACCACCCTATAAGTCTGTGTAAGAAATAAGTACATATTAAAAATTGGGAATCATGATAAAAGCAATTTGGCTGGCTCAAAAAGGTAATGATACATACAGGCATCAAGCATCAGTTTTCCCATTTTCAAATCATAGTATTGGTCCAATGAGAGAAAATACTTGGCAACTTAGGGCTTGTCAACAGTGGAAATACTATAGCAGCACAGATGTAGCTGTAGTTACCTACACACTGATGGGAGGGCTTCTCCTGTTGGCACAGGTAATCCACCTCCCCGAAAGGCAGTAGCTAGGTTGATGGAAAAATTCTTCTACAATAGAACCTGAGAGTTACGAACACTGGAGTTTTGAACTGAACGGTCAACCACACACTTAATTTGGAACCAGAAGTACACAATCAGGCAGCAGCAGAGATGAAAATAGAAAAAAGCAAATCCAGCACTGTGTTAAATGTAAACTACTAAAAAAATTAAGGGAAAGTAAAAAAAGATTTGACAACGTACGCACAGAAACAGTTTCCTTGTTTCAGTTAAATTAAAATGGTTAATTAAAAGCAACATTTTCTCTTCTACATAGTAAAGTTTCAGAGATGCATTAAGTCAATGTTCAGTTATAAACTTCTGAAAGAGCAACCCAAAATGTTTTTTTCAGCGTTATGAACATTTCAGAGTTACAAACCGCCATTTCGGGGGTGTTGATAACTCCGATGTAGCACTATCTACACCGGGGGTTACATCAGCTGAACTATGTCACACAGGGATGGAGATTTTTCTCACTCTTGAGTGACATAGCTGGGTTGACCTAACTTTTTAATCTAGACCAGAGCACTTTTCAACTACAAGCCATTTACAAAACTTGGTATTAACTCAATTTAAAAATAGGAAAATAGAGGCATAGGGTTTGTATCCACTGGGGATTTTTGTACATGCTATAGCCACAAATATAAAAAAAGTGATCTTCCCTGGTGCATCCTACCCTCATTGGAAATTGGGTGGGGGTAGGGGGCTCTTCAGATTAACCCTGACCAATTAACATTTTGAAACACTTCTTGTCTGCAATACATAACACTGCCAAGTTGAGTTTAACATGTTACTTAACATGTTCTCTCAACACAGTGCACTTTCTTAGTTTAGACACAGCCTTAGGGACTTTTCCCCAAGGACTAGTGTGAGGTCAGCAAACTAGAGAGGAAAAAATTAAAATCTCTGGGAATCCTAGGTATTGCTTACTTGAGGGTGTTTGAGGAGCTCAAAAAAAAAAAATCTTTGCCGCACATAAAAATGTGGAGCAGACACCCGGGTGCACAAGTGCAAGACAAATAATGATACACGGGACACCTAGGTTTTATTTTGAAAGAATGATCTGAATATGGTTTTGCTATCTAGCACACAATAAAATTTCTAAAACATAAAAGGAATAAGAATTCAGCAGGATACCTTCTCCTGCAGCATGCATATATCAAAAGTAAGTTTGAACCTCTGGCACCTGGTTTAGTTTGGCAAATAAAAATGTTTAAACATACCAACTAATGGATCATTTGTTGAAGAACAGAACCAAGACATTAACATACCATGGTGAGGATCAATTCAATAAATCAAGTAAAGTTAAGAGCTATGACATTTCATCCTCATCTCCTAGCCAAGTATGTTTCGATTACGTTAGTACTCTGAAGGGAGACCTCAAAAGAAAATCTAATATCCTAGTGACACAATAAAGATGCTCTTTTTCCAGAGTCAGTACATGATAAAAAGAGGCACTCAGTGGTTGGATGTTCCATGTTGTTGTTTTTTTTTTTAAATAAAACATAAAATAGAGGTTCTGAGTACTTGGGATCATTGAAGATCCCACGGTATTTTTCATAAGAAAAAGGTATTAGTATTGGTGCCTGATAAAATTCCAGTTTGGATAATGACTTTCAATGTGCTTTTCTCTGTAACTTTAAATAGATAAAGTATTTTTCATTGCCTATCCCAAACTGCTGTGTAATATTGCTACGAGCTGCTAAATTGCTGTTGCCTTCCACACAACAAGCGGGTGGGCAGGTCATTGGCTGTTAAATCAATTCCTGTATTTATAACTTGAGAAGAGGTAATAATTTAGGATGAAGGGCCCAACAAATGAAAGATTATTATAACTGACACTTATTCAATTCACCATTGACTCTGTTACAGCACTTCAGATACTATAAGTGTTCATTAAAAAAAAAAAAAAAAAAGTTTTCCTTTAGCATTATACCACAACCACTGAGATTTCAGCCAAAGCAGCCTTCAGCAGATCATTCCTTATGTTAAGAAGTGCCAAATCAGACTTCATAGCACAAGTGGGCCCAAGCAGCCATACAAAGGACCCTTTCCTTTGGCATTTTATTCTCATTAATTTTTAGAAAGAAAGTTTTTAGTACTGATATTTGCATACCAAAAATTGATACTATAAATGTGTATTGTGGAGAATTAAGCACTGAAGTATTTAACTGTTACAATGGTATTTGTTTAAAAACTGTTGAGCAATGAAGTAAAGTGTCATGCTCATACTAAAATAAAATAGCAACAAAATAAAAGGAAGTCCGGGCAAACTGATGGATGCAAGGGAATTACCTGTGCTGATTTTATTAAAGTAGAATTCTAGAAAGAAACCTAAAAGGATGAAGGGTAAAACAAAACACACTTTTCATCACACACACCTCTGAAAATTGGAAACATATGCAGAATATTAACTGAAAAAATCCCCTTTGCTGCTCTGCCCCAGTCAGACATGTCATATTAAACAATGGAATCCATTCATGGAAATGGCTGGCTTTCACCACCTTTGGGACAAGGTAGGTAAAAATTGTTTTATAAATCAATTTAAATCAACATATTCATCCTCTCCCTGACTACCAATTAAGCCTAGTAATTTGTAAAGGCATTAGTACTTCCCAGATGACCTATAGAGTTTCAGTCACTGCAAAAACCCCTTGTGATCTGTACACTAATATTCTAGAAAGCTCCACTTACTCTCTCATCCAGCTGCAAATCAGAATCTGAAAGCTCTGGAACAGATGCAGATTTACAGAACAAACCCACCCTCATTGTTATATGCATTTGATTATTTGTACTTACAACCATGGTAAGATGCAGGAGAGCCTCCAGATTTGCCATATTCTTGCTCTGAATAGCTAGTAGATAGATTCGGCTGACTGGAACCCCGCCCAAACGTGATCTGGTTACTACCAACTCCAGTGGCTACCTGAGCCATCCGCTCTTTGGTCTTCAGGGCTTGGGCCCTCTCCATCTTGAGTCGCTCGTCATCCTTCAGAAGAGATACCAGCTGCTTGGACTTCTCCCTTACATTGATGCCCTGGTCCTTACCATCTCGATCGATATACTGGAAGTCCTTCAGTGTTTGAATAGCAAAAATATTCTCTTTACATTGCTGTGCCACCCTTTCAGAGCCAGTTTTAATCAGGTAATCTAACAGAGTAAGGGCCTTATACACATGCCGCCAGTTTTTGCCATGGTCATTCAGCCGTTTCCAGATCATGCTCATAATTTCAGAAAAGGCTACCACATTGTAAGTCAGATCTGCTATTTCAGTCATTAAGGAACTGGAAGGACCCCAGGGGTCATTGGAAGTTGCTTCCCGAACTTTTATTTCGGCCTCCGAATAATTGTTCACAATGTTTTTCATTTGCCGTCTAATAGACGAAGTCGTCATTTTTCCCCCCCCTTTAAGACAAACTTCAAAAAACCTTCAGAGATTAATTTTTCCCCACAATGCAAGATTCTGGACTGTGAAGACTCCGTATCAGCGATCAATTTGAAGTAAGTTCTGCTAAGATCATTTCCTCCCTTCAAGAAAAAGGTGCAAGATACAGGAAACCATAATCTAAAAAGAAGAAAAAAAAATTAGTTGTAGCTTAAATAGTTTTTTTTATGAATAAAAATGCCCCCAAAAATTGTCCAAAGTTTTGAAGTCAACTGAAGGTCCTTTCAAAGTCCCGAGCGCATTTTATGTGAAGAAACCCACTTTTGCTCCTCATCTCAAGACTAAAGGTAAGATTAACTACTGGAAATTCACACTATTTAAAATAAGCAATATAAATATCAAAAGTAAAAAAAAATAGCATTAGAATATAAAATAAAAAGAGCATGACTATTATGATTAGTTTATAGGTTGTTGCATCACAAGCACACACACTGACAATGAGAGAAAGCTAAGCCAAAAAAAGAAGTTGTGAATTTAGTTTTGTTGTGAGGTCTATAGAAATCATCTCATAGGATCAAGTTCCAGAATCAGGTCCACCTCATGGGAGCAAATTCCAGAGTCAGGTCCAGGTGCTTCAAAAGTTCTGTCTCCTGCATTCTGTTGGTTAACAATTTCAATGTTCTCATGTAACATAGCTGTTATGGGAACACATGATCATGGAGCGTGAGAATTTCCTATAAACTAATCACATTATTTAAAGGTATCCAGGAACAAATTCATAGGAGGATCTGAATATCAGGGCAGACACCTTGAACTAGGTTCTATATTCAACTGGGAGCCACTGAAGAGGGGCAGCAGACTGATGCATTCAAGGCAACCTGTATAGCTAGGCACATCAGAGGGAAAAGAGTTTGTTTATTTACTTTGTATATATGACAGCTCTATGTGTCTACCAGATCATCGTTTCTGCTGCTTGGGAGCATATTTCACATAGCACAGAGAAAGGATTTGTTTTGAATTATATGAAAATACAACTAAATCCAAAACATTGTCGGGGAACTTGAGGGCAAACTTTATAAATACAAAACCTTTTAACTTTTTTGAAGATGGTTAGATTTCCAATTGGCAGAGGCCCATTTAATCTTCACAATGAATTACTTAAGTGAACAGACATTGAGATATTTATGCTGTATGATTACTATGTCAATTGTATTATTAATTATATCCTTTGGGGATTTTCGAATTTTTAAAAAGTCATTACAATGTTTTACAAATTACAAATAAAACCAATTTAAATACTTAAATACTGATTCCATAAGGAAAAAGTTACCACACTGGCAGAACAAGGATTATACTTTTTGAAATGTTCTCCAGTAATATTTCTCCAGACTTGTACAAGAAACTGCACTATCAGTAACAGAAGGCGTGGGTGAGAATTTACACACTAATTGCAATCTTAACATTACCATCATTCTTCAAATTACTATCATACCATTTTGAATGAAGGCAGAATTAAGTTTCAGCTTAGGAAGACAATTTTTCTAAGTCAGTAATAAATGTACAACTTTATAACAGTGAAAGAACAGTACAAAAGAATATGTCCTTTCAAGAATACAATTCTCAGCAAATACGATCAGTGACCAGATTAATTATTACAGATTTTTGTAATCTGTCTCAATATTTATTCTTGGAAGAATTAAGATAAAAAACAATTATAGTTTAAGTATTGCAGAAAATTAAGTTAGCCATAAGATCAGACTTGGAATAAAGCACTGTGTAAGTTTGAAAGCTTGTCTTTCTCCAATAGAAGTTAGTCCAATAAAGATAATATCTCACCCAATTTGTATCTCTAATAAGAGTTAAACTAGAAAATAAAATGCATCAGCATAGTGTATTTTTTTACATTTATTTAAATCCAACTCATAGGAAAAGAATTTTGATCTATCATCAAACACCAAAAGGAACAAAGCTCAGTAGCAGCTTCTGGACAGGAAATAGAAATTACATGGCTCCTAGAGGAGTCTTCTCAGCTTTTCAACCCCGGAGTATGGCAGAGGAGTCCTCAACTAAACATCTAAATTCCACTCCTTCCATAACTGGGGGAAAAAAACTGGTGAGGTTTTCGGGGGGGGGGGGGGAGGGGGAGGTTTGCTACAAGATATCAGTGAAGCCAAGAGCTTAGCCGCATTCAGAAAAGGCTTGGATATTTATATGAACAAGAACATTCAGAATGAGAACAGTAGGCATAAAAAAATGAGATCCTGTGTAGTTTATATCCAGATATTGCAGCAAGTATAGATTAGGTTAGTGCAGGAAATCGTACTATATTAAAAAATTCCATAGAATATGAGACAATACTGAGTGGAGAGGACGGATACAGCAGAGTCTGTATGGATACTAATCCTAAATCAGAGGAATACAAGGATACTAATAGGATTACATGACTAGCCATCTGATCAGGAAAAGGCTATTGGGTGCCCAATGTTATGAAAAAAATCAAAGAGGTAAGTAATAAAACAGCAACAACAAGCAACGTCAATTACCTACATATAAACTGGTAATGTCACAAATGGACACGGTTGGAAAAATTATTTCAGCCTCCATAGCTGAACTACTAAGTAAGAGCAACCACAACAGAATTCAGTTCAAGACCCTTGGAGGATTCATATAAAAAACTAGCATTGCTCCGCTAAGCTTTAGAAAGAAGTAGAGTTTGAAAAGACTCTTAATTATTGCTTGACTTCCATCATGTGCATAAGAAACCATGCATTTTGCACTCAAGAATGTGCGCTAGACTGAAGCACCTATTTTAACAGAGAGGAAACCAGTCAATCCTAGGCCCTGAAACAGGCCAAGAGCAGAGCTTCCACTACTGAGTCACCAGGTGCTTGAACCCTAGCATAAAAGTAAAGCGTAAATGATGGTTAGTCATACTAGCAGGTAGACTGAATTGGCCCCAACTGTGGCCATATCTACACTAAGAAAAACACATCTCTTTCTGTAGTGAAGACAAAGCCTAACATACAAGTGGGATTTGAAGCCTCTCGCAGTACAGAGGTGGTCTGCAGGGAATCCAAAGTTTGGGGGAAAAGCTGAGGCTTATGTTTTATTTATTTTTGAGTTACCAATAAAGCCAAACAGTGGAAATGAGTGAATCTACACTATGTGTATACACTCTGGAATGTGAGGGGAACTCTATTTGATTATAGCTTAATTCTCCCAGTTTGAAGGATGTGCGGCAGTAGAAACAGAAAGTGACATATGTTGCAGGCACAAGTGATAAACCTGTGGTAGACAGAATAGAATAAAGGGATCTAAAGAGGAACAAACACTTCGAAAAATATGAAATGTTCTCCTATATTAATAAATGAGCACATTGAATTAGGTACAACAGAAACAAAGATATTCTTAGCTAAACAAAATTAAAGATTTTATTTGATAATTTGTATTTCTATAGCAATTATAAGATTGCTACACAGTGCAAACTCTAGCATTCAGATACTTTACATATTAATACCTTGAAACAATTATGCAATTCCAATTGCTAATTAAATAGCTTTGTTTGATATGAGTCAGCAAAATAGTGCTGAGTCCAGTCATTAACATGGTACCTATTTTGACCCAAAGGTAAGTTTAGAAACATTTTGCCTCTCTAGTACAGCTATTGCACTTCTTGCTATTAAAAAGCAAAACTACAGCAAATTTTGAGAGACGTTCATTTTATCCTATTAAAAATAGCAAAGAAGGGCTTGGGGGAAGGACCACTTGTGTTAATGCTCTTTACCTAAAATGAAAATTTGGCAAGAGTTTAATTTCCTTTTTACAGCTATTTTGGCACTATCAATAAATCATGTTCATGGGCAGTTCATAAAGAAAACACTAAAAGATACACAACTCATCTGCTTCCCCATTCCTATTAAATTAATACTTTACTTGATTTTAACATTCTGAAAATGAGAACAACCTTTGAATACAAGTTAAATATTACCATTTGATAAATTAAGGTAACATTTTTAATGCATGATTAGTTGGTTTCATTAAAAAAAAATTATAAAAATATTAGGATTATTTTAAAAGGCCTTAGTGAATTAGCATCTCACCAATGAACCAATACGGAGTACAATATACTTGCAACTTTAGCAAAAATCAGAGTTTCCATTGTAAACAGTACAATTGCAACTGCAGCAAAAAGTAAAACCAGAGTATTACAGTTACTGCTCTTTGCAAAAAGCAGCTGCAGGGAAAACCAACTTGAACAGATTTCTTAAAAGGGATAGCCAGGGTTTTTTGCTGGTGGTGGTTTATTTTTTTTAAACTGAGGTCCCCAAAATTTCTTAATATTCTTCCACTTAATATTGCTGCCTATCGCTGTAGGCCACTTTTTTTCTGTTTTCTAATAATTTTGTCACTTTTTGTACAAATAGGAATGGAATATGCAATTTTGCAGAGAGAAAACTGAAGTTTACCTGTAATGTCAGGAGTCATCTTGAGGGTGGAGTGATCAGAGTATCTAATTTCCTTTCAAAGTCTTATTTAAACACTTTCATGATATGTATAATCCTGAAGAATCCTTCTTTGACAATTACCGGTATGCAGATACAGAATGCAGATGGAAAGACTCGACTGCACCGGACCTTTGCTATAGCCCGCATCTCTATAGCGTGGGTTCGCGTACAGGGCGGTCATTGCCATGGACCCCAAATTTAAATAGGGATCCATGGCAACGCGTACCCCGCATTAACGCGGGACCCTGCATGGATCTCGAACCCCAAGCTATAGTAAGGGTCCAGTGTATTTTTACCTATCAGTTATCTACCAAGAGACTCAATGAAATTCACAAGAGATAAATCACCATCTTCAATTTGCTAAGACAAACACAGACGAGGCCAATCCACACAGACATTAATAAAACTTAATTCAAAAAAGAAGCAATATAAATCCACCTAAATGTACAAATTTCAACAGAATCCACTGAGTCATCTGAAATGTAAAGCCACACACCAAAGTTTGTCTACTCTGATAAAATAGCCTTCACTCAAAGCAAGAAACTCAATAAGAAAATTTAAACAGGGTCAGGTGTTAAGCTAAAACTGAAAAAAATACAGATGTGAATTTCCCTTTCATATCAAGCGGATGTTAGTGTCAATGTTTTAAATACAGTAAAACCTCGATATAAGGGACTAATTTGGGCGAGGGGGTGTCCGTTAAAGCCGAAAATCCGTTATTTAATAATTTTTTAAAATAATTTTAATTAAAATAATTAAATAACGGATTTGCGGCTTTAACGGACACCCCCTTGCCCGAATTAGTCCCTTATATCGAGGTTTTACTTATCACGGCAGCCGGGAGCCGTGAGTCAGCCTGCCGGGGTCCCGGCTGCTGGGACCCGGGCGGGAGCCGTCAGCCCGCCCGCCCGGGTCCCCGGTTGCTGGGACCCGGGCGGGAGCCGTCAGCCCGCCCGGCTGCTGGGACCCGGCTGCCGCCTGGCTGCTCGGACCCGGGCGGCAGCTAGCAGCCCGCCCGCCCGTCCGGGTCCCCGGCTGCTGGGACCCGGGCGGGAGCCGTCAACCCGCCCACCCGGGTCACCGCTGCTGGGACCCGGGCGGGAGCCGTCAACCCGCCCACCCGGGTCACCGCTGCTGGGACCCGGGCGGGAGCCGTCAACCCGCCCACCCGGGTCACCGCTGCTGGGACCCGGGCGGGAGCCGTCAACCCGCCCACCCGGGTCACCGCTGCTGGGACCCGGGCGGGAGTTGTCAGCCCGCCCGGCTGCTGGGACCTGGCTGCCACCCGGCTGCTCACAGATCTGCCTTATTCATAAACAATTCTTACAGAATGAACAGATAACCAAATGGGTATCTTATTACCTAGTCCACATGAAAGTACTTTAATACAAACACTTGTTTCCACAACCAAACAGGAAAAGGAGCAATTGCACTTTGTAATGCCTCAGAGAGAATACTAAAAGAAGCTATAAAGCTTAGCACAATGCATAAAAGATAATAAGGAGTACATATTAGCTTTCCAGTGTTATTGTACAGCAGAAGAAAACCTATTGATTCCTGAGAATAAAGCAACATAATGAAGACACCGAAATTACTGTCAACCCCATACCCTTCTTCAGTCTCTCTCTCACCTCATTTAAGAAAGCTATTTAGGGACAGGGGTTGACCATGGGTTCAAGAGAAAAATCAATCCCCCTTCTCTGAGATCTAAACATAGGTCTTCTTGAAACTTTTAAATTTTAGAGGCGGGGGAAAGAAGCAAAGGTTACATTTTGGAAGCTTTCCACTCCCCTTTCACAAACAAGGGGACAAAGCCAGCTTTCACGAAGGACAGGTGGCCAAAGGGTTTCTTTAAAGAAACCCTTTGATGCACAAAGATATGCTTCTCAAAGCGTATGCATATTCATGATTTACAAGATTGCTACATTCCACACTGATTTTTCAGCAGTGACTGAGGCTCCAAGGAATAAATTAAATCTTTAATTTTTATCACAGTGCATTGAGAGATCCATTGTGTAGCTAGATCCCTGTCCACATTAATCAGATATTTTATCAAATCCACTTTTTACTACATGCAATTTTAAAGGACCTATCATCGGTTACAATAGCTGAGTTCTCTATGTACAGTCTCCCTACATACCTGTATAGTTTACTGAAAGGGAAAAAAAGAATGGCAAGTTTGGCTTTGTGACTGAACAGAAATGAATCACCTGGCCACTTCAATTAAGGACTTGCAAAGCAAAACTTGCCAATGATTTGTATGTTTCATTATGCAGCCTGTCACACAAGTGAGCTTTTTGGACAGAAAAGCAACTATGTTCCAGAATGAATACAGTGCAACACTCTCTAGAAGAGTAAAGCAGATCACGACAAATGATCCAAGTCACAGCTACATAGTAAGTCTAATTTTTGACTTACAAGCTTTGGCAGTCTCTTTAAGAAATAACACATTCTTTTGCCTATGACTAGGCCAACTGTCACTGACAGTAGACAAACTTCATTTCATGTCTCGCTTTATTTCTCACTAGTAATACAGAGACTATTAGCCCACGAAAGCTTATGCTTCAAAACTTTATAGTTAGTCTTTAAGGTGCCACAGGACTCTTTGTTACCTCTGCTATTCCAGACTAACACGGCTATCTCTCTGATTCAGAAACTATTAGATAAGTAATGAATAATAGAATACCGTAAAACTATAGAAGAGTATAGGTCAAGCTATTATGCACCGAGCCAAATATTCTAAATGCAGATAAATACAATAGTGATAGTACAATAGAAAATACTTACCTGAATGAGAGCACTTCAGTTTTTCTCTTTAGTAAAGGGTAAGGAAAATAATCAGAATTATGCTGTGTACTTCAAAATTAGAAAAAAGTGTAGAAATCTGAAATAAATGCAGACTACCATGTCTACTTGGATGTTATTTTAGACTGAAATGAAGGTGGAGAGAAAATTAAGGCATGCAGTGGTTATACCTGAAAGAGGATATTTCCTTTAGACTATATTACCGGTTAATGAAGTGTGCCTGTCATTTCAGAAGTTAAGAAGCCTGCAAAGCAAAAGTAAACTTCCTAACAAAAGAAAACATGAATTAAGATGAAAACACATTTATCTGAAGTATTCAGTGTGCTCACATCCTATAATCAGCTCAAAATTTTAGCCATTGGAAATTATGTACATTTTCTGTTATACACTGGGCTTTCACCATAAAACTATTACTATTATTTTGAATTGCAGCTAACTCTGTGCATAGTGAAGCCTTAATCCAGACAAAAACAGTTTTTCTTTCTAGATAGGCAAGATGCTAGGACATTATCTAAAGGAGTCTGTGGGTCAAACCTACAACTTCTGATAGTTTCAAGCCAGATTTTGGTTATAGAATTAATGTGATTTTTAAACAAAAACTCAACACTTGTCTTGAAATTCCAAATGAATACAAGGCAGTTTGTACACAATGGGGTCCTGGACCATAGGTAGGGCTCCCAGGCATTACAGGGATACAAATAATTAAATAATAAAGGTTGCAGTAGAATATTCAGAGGTTTAAAAAAAACTTTTCACTCCATGTGGTGAAGCTATTTCTTTTCATGTGCTTTGGTGTTATTTTGCAAAACCTGTATCATGTCTCAGCTACCTGAAAGCATCCCTCTAAACTGGTAAGAGATGGAAGGAGACCAAATGGTTAGTTTTCTCATCATTTATGGGGCAGGAAACCTTCCCTGGCAAAGGGTGGTGGAGATGCTAACATCATTTTCTGGAGAATTTTTTTTTTTAAGTTAAATTTCTAACCTTTATAGCTGCTAAGAAAGACTTCTGAATTTGAATGGATTTAACCCAATGCAGTGATCCCAAGTGTGCAGAGAGATCCAGTGATGCAGCTGCTCAGTTCTGTCAAAAAAAAACCATAGTGAAATTAACAAAATCCAGTCATTTTCACTGCTGATATTCAGCTGCCTGTGGGCAGTCAGAATGTGAATTGTAAGAATGTCAGTATCATGGTACTGCTGCTTGAGAAACCTGTAGTAGCGGCACTGCTGGGCTTCTTATATTGAGCAGTGGCCAAGAGCTGAAGGAAAACCTACTCTCCAATTCTAGGTTTTAATATATTAGATTGGGTACGTGCAGGAAGCTTGCATTGCTACATCCCACCCTGATCAAAGTTCTCAAAGGTGATTAGAGATTTTGGAAGCCCAACTTGACACACTATAAAGGTCCCGCATTTTCAGAACTAAGAATCAGGCTCCTTTGAAGGCAGCCAAAACTTGAGGCACCCCAAAATCACTGGTCACTTTTGAAATATCTGGTCGTGTGTGCGCACTGGGGACTACAATCTCCTGGGTTTGCAATCGAATATCTTTCACAAGCGCAAATCAATTCAGCCTCTCTAGTCACTCTGAGTTTTAGATTTCCTTCACTCAGATCAGGTGGGGAGAGGGAAGCAGATGGGGGCGGGGCGAGGGCGGGGCTTTTCGGCCAGCAGCTGGGGTTTTTTTGCAGTAATATGGCCCTTGCTGCTCTCCGAGTTCTGCAGGCCTGCCATAGAGGTATGGAGAAAAGCAGGCATTTTATCCGTCAAAGTAATCTCCTTCTGACTGGCCCATCCTAAAATGGGGAGCATGCAGCACTACCAAACTCAACCCAGAGGACTGTATGTGTGGACAGGAGCTGGGTTGGCAGCAGTACCTGAGTAAGAGCCCAGCCTGACTCTGTAGTGAAGACATGGTCTGGTCTACATTTAAAAATTAGATCAACTCAGCTACCATCACTCAAGGCTGTGAAAAATTTTGTGCTCCAGGCAACATAGATAGGTTGACCTAAGTCCCACAGTAGACGTGGGTAGGTCAATGGTGTCAGCATCTTAGAGTACTCCTTTGACAAGAAAACAAAGAACAAGAGCGGCTGACCACAACTGACAAGATAAGGAGGAGTAAGGAATGGAAAAGCATGAAGCCTCTTTTTTATTTTAAAAAAGAAAACCGTTTTTTCACTTTCTTCCTCTTGTTCTGGAGATACGCCCAGAACATTAGTTATTCTCTTAATCACAGATTTGTCAGATTCCTTCTCCTCTGAATGAACTCTCCCTCCTCAGATGAGGAAGGGGCAGTTTCACAGACATTAACGCAGGCTAGTCTGGAAAGGTGCATGACGCACGCATATTTCAGAACACTGGCCTGTTCAGGAAGCTGCAAACAGGAACTTTCTTCCCGGACCAAAAGGATCACCATAGGGGAAGTCAAAATGCCCACTGTGATCCTGGGAGATGCCGCCTACCCCTTAATGCCGTGGCTTATGAAGCCATACACGGAGCACCTTGACAGCAGCAAGGAGTGGTTCAACAACAGGCTGAACAAGTGAAGAATGGCTGTTGAGTGTGGTTTTGGCCATTTAAAGGCCCACTGGTGCTGCCTATATGGGAGGCCGGACCTGGTCGATGACAATATTCCTAGGCTTATAGCCGTGTGCTGTACACACCCTAATATTTGTGAAGGGAAGGGTGAAAGCTTCACTCAGTGCTGGACCACTGAGGCTCAACAACTGGCAGCTGAATTTGAACAGCCAAAAGACCAGTGCTATTAAAGGGGAGCAGTGTGGGGCCATAAAGATCAGGGATGCCTTGAGGCAGCAAGTTGAAGCTGAAAGCCACTAATATCTGTTGCTATGCTTGGGAGTTCAGTGCTTGTAATGCTAGGAAGTGATTGTTGCAGATGATGCACTATGAAGGTGCAAGAAAGTTGCCTGACTTGTAGGGCTCTACTTTTAATTAATGGAATAAAGATGGCTTTCCAACCAAAACAATTATTTTATTAAAAAACAACAACCGGAGGAGAAACTAAAAAAAACACAACCCCCCCCCAAAAAAAACAATTCCGCACTGAGGGGAATGAGGGTGGGAGGGTCCCAGGAGAAGGCAGAGTCCTGGGACAGTAAAAGTTTTGTGTATGTCCAAGTATCATATCTAACCTTCTCCTCTGGAATACAGTGCAGTGGGTACTGTACTTCAGCAGGGCTAAACTGCAGAGAGAGGGGTGTTGAGTGAAGTGGGTACCGGGGAGTCCACAGGGCTGGACTGTGACAGGGCAGGAGTGGAATTTGGCAGGTACAGACTGGAGCCAGGAGATTGTAAGTGTGTCTGGGGAGCGCATGGGAAAAAAAACTTTTGCGACAGCAGCTGCAGGGGAGGGCGGGCGCGGAGTTGCTCAGTTTGAAAAACTAATATCGCCTGAAGTGTCCCCACTTGGTGCTACATAATGTCTAAGAGCCACCGTCATTCTGATGCGCCTGTTCTCCTTTTGGTCCCTCTTCTTACTGTTCACACTGGCATGACAGCACTTTATCCCCGGCGCAGAAAGCTCTACACCTCTTATCAGTTGTTGTTTTTTAATAGCGCTGCAACTGCACATTTTCTGCGCACTAAGTGGACTGGCAGTGTGCTCACCTCGGGAGTTACAATGCAGAAAGCTGCTTTACTGCGCAGAAGCTTGCCAGTGTAGACAGAGACCGTGTGGGTCACATCCTGAGTTCCCACATCTTAACTGAATAGTGTGTTAAATTTTTAAAGGTAACATCCAACACTTTTTAAATTTTTAAAACAGCTCTTATATGCAATCATGCATGTTTTTAAGTCCCGCTAATATTTTTAAAATACTTTTCTTCTGACTTTCATTCCTCCTTGATGTTTGCCTTTTTGACACACCCTCAGCAGCTCTTGAAACTGTTTTCTGTGAAACAGTGACATTACAAATGCCACAAATATGTTAATCACCAAGCTGTAATGAGTTTTTTCCTCTCCCCTGCCCTCTAGGCTGGGAGTAGCAATGTAACAGCTTTAATCAAAACAATGTAGCAACCTGTAAGTACAGAGGGTGTGAGAGGGGAATACTATTACATCTACTTAGCATGCAAACAGTGGTTGTATCAGCAGGGGGTGGGGCTTAAATCCTTCCTATTTGGGTATTCCATGAAGAGAAATGGATGAAAGAGTCACTATTTTTAATAAAAATAACAAAAATAACTAAAACAAGGTTTCGACAAAAATACAGCAGAGGTTGATCATCTCTCTCATGTTTATTAGCCACTGAAGTTAAAAAGGAGCTTTAAGATTTTTTATTATTATTATTTTTAGAAGAGTCAAAACAAAAGCCCTGGAGTATATTTAAAAGTTTTACTGGTAGAACTGTGTCAGTCAGGATTGATTTGTTTAGCCAATATGGTTATACTTGTAAAAGTCTTAGGGTGAATACAACTATACTGCTATAAAGAGGACACATTGGTAAAGTTATTCCCCTTCCCTTATGGCTTATGGGAATAGCTATGCCAGTTTAAAGCTCCTTTATACCAAAATAACTGCATTCACACAAGAGGGAGCGTTGTACTGCTTTAACTATAGTGTACAGTTACAGTACAGATGTCTAGTGTAGACAAAAGCCCTAACTAAAAATCCTTTTCCCTCCCAACTGCTAGACCTTCAGTCTCTCAATTTTTAATGTTAAAAATCCCCAAAAATCTTTCTGACAAAGATATTTCATGTATTCAGTGCTCTCACAGAAAACAGCAGAAGGTTTCCCTTCCCTATCCTCCGAGTTATTTTTTAAAAAAGAAAACCTTTCATAGAAAAGTTAGTGGATAGGATTTCAGGAGAATAAAAAAGGACTGCAGAAGAATCATGAACTTTGCAAAGAGACCAGGAAAGGTGTTAAAAGAAGTTTGTATGTTTGGGTATATAGAACAAAATCCATTGCTGAATTCAGAATATTCAAGTATATATATGTTATTTTATTTTAGCCATTTTAATTAGCTAGCCAAGATAATGACGCAGGCCCCAATCCAGCAAAGTACTTACCTTTAAGCATGTGAGTAGTCCCAAGTTAATAGGACTACTCATATGCTTTACGTTAAGTATATGCTTAAGCATTCTAATGGATCGGAGTCATAAACTGAAAAATATTTCAAAAACACATTAAAATAGGTATTAAAAGCAGCCCATAAAACAATCCTCCTCTACATCCTTCAAAAATCTAACTGCTTGCAACACAGAAGTACAGAATTACCAGCAGGCAGTGTATTTCTTAATATTATGCATGCCAAATTATATGACATGCTCTGACTTTTGAAAGCAGGGGTAAAATGCTTTCTTGGAGGCACAGTAAATTCATATCTTCATGAAATTAAAACAGTTAAACTACAGCTACTGTTAAATGGAAGATGGACACAAAACTCCTAATTATACTTCTCATTCTGCTTAACTGAGCCAGTTATGCTGAGAAATCATTTTAACTACCATTTGAAAATAGCATTTAGTCTATCAAATTCCCAATACTTCATAAAGTAGTCAATTTGGCAATTTTAAAAATTACACACAAATATCTGCTTGTTGATGATACCTAGACAGTTCTTTGTAGCGGAGCAGTTAAGAAGTGATTTTGCCCTATCCTTCTCTTAATTTTAAAAATTCAATACATTTTGGTGCGTCAAACTTTTCAACAATCACAGAAAGGTTCAAAACTTCAATTCCAATACAAACATAATTCTGAAGACACTGCAGAAATCAATTTAAGAATACTTGCATATTTCATAGTCATACCAAATTTATAGAAGAACTTAAGCACAAAAAAAACACTCACACTCAAGTGCCACCCTAGTAAAATGATTTATAATGTTGATAAAACAGTTGCTCTTCCTTTACAAAAAGTGCCCCAAAAAAGCAGGCTGCACCATTATAAAGTTTACAGGAATGAAAATGAACCAACTTCTGGGTCTTTAGAGCAGCATGCAGCTATCATATGTATTAAAACGGATGGGAGTACACTACAGAGATTCTCAGAAGTAATGGTTAAAGCGTTAACTAATGATTTCTGGTCTACATTTGTACAGTCCTAATGAGAAAGATACTTGGCACCTACTTCATTGTTAATCTGCAAACATAGCAACTAAGACATTATCTTTACTTTCTGGGAAATGCACTACCAGGTTGGTAAACTGAATATACGTGAACTTTGCACAACAACAAAAATTAGTTGTTTCTGATCCCCCATAACAAATGCTTCAAAGCCCTTTAAAAGTCAAGAATCAGAGAGGTAGCCGTGTTAGTCTGGAATAGCAGAGGTAAAGTCCTGTGGGGCACCTTAAAGACTAACTATAAAGTTTTGAAGCATAAACTTTCGTGGGCTAATACCCACTTCGTCGAAGTGGGTATTAGGCCACGAAAGCTTATGCTTCAAAACTTTATAGTTACTCTTTAAAAGTCAGTGCATGAAACACTAGTTAGCAATCATAAAATAAACTAGTTCATGCTTTAGGAGGAAAATATTTCAGTAAATAAGAGAAAAAATGTCAGTTGCATACTTCCAACTGGTTATTATGCAGAGAACTTTTTTTTTAAAAAAAAATGATGAAATACCGGGACACCAGTCCTTTTAAGACTCAGAAAAATTCTATTAGTCTGACTTGATGGGTAGGTGTAAGATTTATACATTTTCCCCTCTTCCCAAACAGCCATTCCTATTCACACTACTGCAATATCACCAGCTGGTGAAGTGTTCTGCTGATTAATTAGCTATCTGGATAATTAAAAGCTTTAAAGTTCTGGATTTCGAGTAATTATTTCACTGCTTTCCTTTATATATATTTCTATGACAGATCACCTTCTCCATAGACATTTAATAGAGAATATATCCATATTATAAATATTGTTATACTCATGTTAAGAATTGAAAATCAGGATTAATGAATAGCCAATCTTGATCTTTTACAATTATTTTGGCATTAATTGTATATGGTTAGAGGCCTCCAACCTACCCTCTCCTATTTCTGCTTTCTTGTTGGCACAAGCCTTGCCCCTGCCCAGATAGCACTGAACATTGGGGGAGAAAACTGGGGCAACAGACTCTTCCTGGAGAATCACTGCAGCTTCAAACAGTAGCAGCCTTAAGAAAATAAGGATAAAGTAAAGCTTCTCTGTTTTCCCAGGTGCTAGCTGATGCTGCTTTTCCCCAGCTAATGACATACACCAACTGCATGAATAGGGGCAGGCTTTCTATCCGCAAAAGAAAGAAATTAGAGTGTGTCACTATGCATGTGTCTGAAGGAGGAGGGTAGACAATATAAAGACATAAAATTAGGATTAAAACATTAAAGATCAAGAATGGCGATATACTGTCCCCAGAGCAATAATTCAGAGAAAACAAAGTTCAGCCACGCTATGTAGTGTGCTTTTAGACATTTCTTGAACACTTCTTGTGTGGGGAGTCCAAGGTAGAAAATGTGAATAGATTAAGAACTGATTCAAGAAGAAAGAAACCACTTCAGATATCACACTATTAGAATTTGGAAGACAAAAATCTGAAAGAAAGCCATCTTTAACACACTGGTTTGCCCTTCCTCATTAAATATAAGAACTGCATAAATCAATTACTTGGAATTTTTAGTATTATGCCCCTTGCAAATAAAGGTCTCAATTGTGAATTGTGCAATCCATACTCAAGCTGGTGAGCAATTACTCATGTGAGTAGTCCCACAGACATTAAAAGAACTATTTGTGAGAGCAATTGCTCACCAGTATGAGTATGGGTTGCACAATTAGGATAAAAATTATTAAATTACAAAATAAACTCAGAGTGGGATGAATTGCAATTACCAAAAACACAGACAAGAAATAAAAAATGAGATTACACAACTGACCATAAGTCTCAAAATTAAGATTTCTAATGCAGTACAGAAACAAGAAGAATTTAAATATCATTATATGTCATCATTGATGCTATTTTAGGCTAATACAGAAACAACAAATCATAGAGAAGTCTTTCAGAGTGGGTAACTAACAGCCAAACAGAACAGGCCTAAGGGACAAACTCTCTGATTTTCTTTTTTACATTCAGCTTCCAAAACACTTAAGACTGGTAACTTAGTTTTAGAAACCTCTGCATTATCTAAGAGAATATCTGGAGAACTTAGAGAAAAACTTAGTAGGCCAGAATGAGGAGTGGATTCATGAAATAAATTAGGTGAATTAAATATTTGGGGGGCAATTTCTTCAGACCTAAAAGATCCGCAGGCCCCATGTCTATCTTTATACAGTCACTTCTAGAACAACACACATGGTAAAAATGACCCTGCATTTAACTATCCCCACATTGGACTCCTAACAATGCAAACTGACTTGCAGATTTACCAAACTGATGGACTTAATGATGCAACATCTTAAGGCGGTGGCTAGCACACTTTTGAGTGTAGTAAAATGATCAACAGAACCTAAGACAAACTAGCAAAAGAGTTTTGAGAGCTGCTAACAATGAATGCATTGATATAAAAAACCCAAATGCTGTGCTAAAGGGTAGAAAAATTAAAGATAGGCCCTTAATGTGCAGATAAGTAGACTTATTGTAGGGTACCACAAGAGAGGATTTCTGTCAAGACTTTGGACCTAGACACCTAGGGTGATGAAGTTTATAGAAAGAGGAAAACGCATATCAGAACTCACTCAGGTGTCAAGCATTAATACAATTAAAAAAATATATGTATCCAGTCGTACAAGATGTAGTATGATTGTGAAGGCCAAAGAAGTAGAAGGAATAGTAGATCTTGAACAAAGTCAATAAAATCTTTTTGTACCCTACTGTCTGTCTGGGAGTTGAATCAACTCAAGAACTCCCCCTACCGTATGACTTCTGGAGCAAAGACATCCTATACTTACTATGCTTTGAAACATTCTGTATTTATTAAAATAAACCTACATTTCAGGGGACTCAGCAGCTGCAGCTAACTACAAAAGCAGCATTGGGAGAACAGAAAGGAGCAGCTGACACACTACAGGGAGAATAGTGCAACATCAGAGGAAGAAGTCTGATATGGGAATTGAGACCAACAAGTATAAAGCAACTCAAGGAAAACAGATGATATATTTCTAAAACTTTAGATAATTTATTTTGATGAAAACAAAATTGTATATATCTAGGAAAATGAACTTTGTTAGACTTTGGACTGTTCAGCTCAATGTGCCTAGCACCACCAGGAAGCTAGGATGCTGTTAGAAGGGATCGGGAGAATATTGCTTGAGAGATTTAACTGGTTCAAACTGCTTATGATTTTAATATATTACATAATATTTAGAAGGAAATCCTCACAATTTGGGGCATGTATTATATAGTCAAACATGCATATCAATTTATTAACAAGTATATTTCCACTAAAAACACTGTAAAGGTGGACTGCAATCCACAACTGCAAAGCAATCGGGAAACACTAAAATACTTCATAAACATTAAATTGTCTCTATTTACCAGGGCCCCAATCATGCACACACTTATATACATGTTTCACTTTACATGCGAGTAAATTTGAGCACATATGAGAGTTTGCAGGATCTGAGCTTAGACACGTAAGTTACTTACATTTAAAGGGAAACCACTTGAAATTTAATCAATTTCAAAAAGTGGTGTTAAAAGTAGCTATAGGTATTACACATACCTAAGTACTCACATCAATGTTTATGATTTTGCAAAATCACATTTGCCTATTATTTGTAATGCTGTCTCAGCTGCTGTGTGAAAAATCAGTACTAACAAGGAGAAAATAGCTAATGCTATGGCGCAAAAATTAAACTGACCATACACACAATGCTGCCAAATGCACAAACAAACTGAGAAGATAAAGAGAATTTTTCCCTCTAATCTTTCAATTATACTTCTCTAAGCCTGTCTATACACAGAGTTATTCAGGAATAGCTAATGCACTTCAAAAATTCACAACCTATTTTAATCCAAATTACCTTTCAAATGTAGATAAACCTTAAGGAGTTACTTGTAACACTAGTAGGCAAAATATTTTCAGACTGAAGTATAATTTTTTTAAGTTGGTGCTCTTTTAAAAGCAAAAGTTGATAGACATTTAATCTTTGAGATAGGGACATTTCTTTTATCAGTTTGTCATTTCAATAAATTGATAAACAATGTTTAAAAGGAGCCCTTTTACTTAGATGAATCTTGCTGAGGAGAGCAGCTCAATGGATGGGTTTGTAAAAGCCACCTTTCTAATGAAATTTTTAGCTAACTTTAGAAGTTTAGTTAATCTCACAATCTTTTTTTTAGAAACATCATCTAATAAAGCCAGCTGAAACCTAGATCTCTAAATCTAACTTTACAACAGCAATAGTAAAATACCAATACAAAAATGTTGGTGCACGCTTATTGTTCACCCATGCTGCCCCCTTTGCTAATGGGCTCGATTTTTAAAACTGTATTTTAGGGTAGAATCAAGAAAGCTGTGGTCACTGAATTCATACAATGTCTAACTAGTTCATGGTTTGAAAATATTCTTTTTTCACAGAACAGGAAAAGCAATTCTATACCAGCAACCCAAAAATCATGAATTCTGGGTGTTTTTATACTATGCAGCACTCACTGATACTATGGCCCAAAAAAAGGACATTATCAAGGTTGGGAGGCCTAAAATTAGATCTATCCATTTTGTTTTACAAGAGCATGCACATTGTTCCTTTCCGCTGTGCCTGTTGAGTTCTTATGAGTTGGCAAGGTATTGAAATATACTAAAATCCTGCTCTTTGAAGCACTTAAACCAGCAGGAAACTAGTACATTTTGATACCTTGCCTGTCCACATAAAAACAAGGCAAAGCAGAAAGACAGCATTATTGCACTCATACAACCCAGACATGCTGGATTTTCTACTAGTGGGTCGGCCAAGAGAGTAGGTGGCATTGTGTAACTATGGTTTTGGAAGGCTGAAAGGTTGTTGTTTTTTTCTCTAGATTATAATTTATCCTAAAATATTTATTAAATTATATTTAGGACCTAGAAAGCCTGGCAGTGACCATTACAAATCTTAACATTTGTTGTCATTTGTCAGTATCTTTAAAAGTGGCTTAAAATAAACAGGCTTATCTTTGCTATGTAACACCATACAGGATATGATATTCCATATTAGTGAATGCTTCTATGTACTTTATTATATATCAGTCAGGCAAGTCACAGTCAGCAACAGTACCTATGTATAGGTGCCAACTTCATCACAATGTTTTCCAGCTGGTATGAAATCTAGCTAACCTAGGGACATTCATATTTAGGAATAGTTTAAACTTTGGAAGCTTTCAAATGTCATTAAAATATTGAGCTATACTTAAAAATTCATCATCCTGGTTTACCAATAGCTAAAACTTTTGACCTTTCACTGGTATATGTTAGTGCTCTTCTGTAAGAAAAGCCAATGCTATGAATATTTAAGATCAAAAAATGAGGACATCTGAGTTTGTCTGAAAATAATTTAATGCAAAATAAGTTTAACACATAGCATTTAGGAAGTAGGAGTGTAATGAAAGTATTCTTCCATTACAGAAAAAGTATTACAAAAGGTTTACCTTTTTTCTATTTTGCCCAAACTAAGCTGTAGTCTAAAAAGGTAAAACTGCATGCAAAGTTTTACATTTTACTGTGTTCTAACGTCTCAATTTTCTAAGACCACGTTTTGCCATATTTTACGCAATACAAAACCATCCAAAAGAAGCTCCATATTATCATAAAAGAAAAACATGTTTGGGCAGATAATCATTATGCAAAGCTCAAACTAAAAGAATCAGAATGACTAGCATCCTGAGCCAGAAGTCCCGGTCTACACAATTCATGATGTCTGCAATATAATTAAAGAGTCAGAGAAAATAGAGATACTAAAATACACAATGTATATCTTTGCTGAAAATACAAGAATAATATCTGTTTCTAAAAGAGTTGAAAAGAAGACCACAAGTGTAACTAATTTTATATTTTATGTGACTAAGTGCAAAAGACATAGCACATGGTTGGTGCTACCTGAAATAAATTATCAATAATATATATCTATATATATAGATATCCACACTTCTGACCTATGAGACTTTCCTCATTGCTAATATGCAGTAATCCTTTATTTAAATGACAATAATAAGCTTTAACATAGTTTGAGCACAACTAACTATTCACATTGATTACCTACAACTAATCTGAGAAAGCAAGTCCACCAAAACTGGGAACAACGACACTCAACACCTTCAATACCAGTCTATCTAGAAAAACATTATGCTGGTGCCACATTTAATACTATCCATACATCTACTTCAGCAAACAAAATACAGTTTTAAAAATTTAAGTCCAAAACTTGAGTTTTGGGGTTTTTTTATAAATAGAGTAAACTGCTATGAAGTTAACCCAACAAAATTCAAGTAAAACCTTTAGCCAGATGAATTTAAAACATGAAGTTGGCTCTGTGGCATATGCAGATGAAAACAGAGGCTCCAAACTTTAGTTTGGAGATTTAGGGTGAATCCCCTCAAGCAGTTTTTAATCCGTACCAGAATATATGTTCTAACACAAAGGGAAAACTAAAAAAATAATTTCCCTGGTAATACAGACTCTGGCCAACCCTAGAAATGCTTTTCCAAGTCTGAAATCTGTGATCACAGACTTAGCTGCCATGACGGGAACTGGTTGTCATCCTAACAGAGACAACAATGGCTACATAGACCCCAAAGGATATTCACAACATTCAAACAACCCCTACAAATTACCCCCACAAACCGCAGACCACCCTCCACACACACAATCCAGCCACACACACCCCAGGCCCAGAGCTACATACAGTCCATCCCAGTCACACCCTTAAACACCACCACTGCTCTCCAAACACACAAATCGCCAACCTCCCTCCCCCCCCCCCAAAATAACCACAACCTGCCCTCTCCAAATACAAACCCATACCCCCAAACTGCCCCCTGGAAACACTGAGCCCCTCACCTCCCACCAAAACCTCCCCCTACCCAGACACAAACCTCCTTCCTCCAAATACACCCCACAATCCTCAGATCCCCCCAAACTGCCCTGACCACTCTATATCCCCCAAACCTCCCACACTTCCAGCTACACACCCCCACCCTCTAATCCCCAGATCCCCCCAAAACTGCCCTGAACACCCCACAGTCCCAAACCTCCCCCTCCAGATACACACCCCTACCCCCAAATGCCCCCTCCAAACACCCTACCCCCCAAAACCTCCCACTTCCAGCTACACACCCCCACCCTCTAATCCCCAGATCCCCCCAAAACTGCCCTGAACACCCCACAGTCCCAAACCTCCCCCTCCAGATACACACCCCTACCCCAAAATGCCCCCTCCAAACACCCTACCCCCCAAAACCTCCCCCTTCCAGCTACACCCCCACCCTCTGATCCCCAGATCCCCCCAACTGCCCTGAACACCCCACAGCCCCAAACCTCCCCCCTCAAATACACACCCCCATCCCCTAATCCCCCCAAACACCCCCCATCCCCACCCCCCTAGAGACACCCGAACCCCCTTGGCCAAGGCAACTAAGCCCCCCGCCCCCACCCTTGTGGGGGTCCCCTACCAGCCCTGCTCCCTCCCCGCCCCCCATCCATTACCCCGGGGGCGGGGAGCTGCCCCCATGCCCGGGACAGTGGGGGGGGGGGGCGCGCGCCCCCTCAGCGCCCGGCTCCTCACCGACCTGCCGCCGCCTCCGCCGCGGGGCTGGGAGCGGGGCCCGGGGGGTCTGGCTGCCCGGCCGCCGCCGCCGCCTCTGGCTTTGACACCCACACGAACCATCCAACATGGCGGCGGCCCGGGGAGGGAGGGGCGGAGGGGGGTAGAGGCTCGCGACTCCCGGGCGCGTCCCCGAGGCCGCCCGCCCCGCGGCCACGCGCGCGAGAGGCGGAGCCGCCCGGTCAGAGCCGCCGCCTTGGCCCCCTCCCCTCCCCGAGCGAGGGGGGGCGCTCAGTGCACGGGGCGGGGGGAGGCTAACGGACCCTCTCCCCCCCTGGGGGGTGTTGGAAATCACAGCCCCTCTCCCCCCCCTGGAGGGGGGGTGTTGGAAATCACAGCCCCTCTCCCCCCCCTGGAGGGGGGAGTTGGAAATCACAGCCCCTCTCCCCCCTGGGGGGGTGTTGGAAATCACAGCCCCTCTCCCCCCCTGGAGGGGGGGTGTTGGAAATCACAGCCCCTCTCCCCCCTGGGGGGGTGTTGGAAATCACAGCCCCTCTCCCCCCCCTGGAGGGGGGAGTTGGAAATCACAGCCCCTCTCCCCCCTGGGGGGGTGTTGGAAATCACAGCCCCTCTCCCCCCCTGGAGGGGGGGTGTTGGAAATCACAGCCCCTCTCCCCCCTGGGGGGGTGTTGGAAATCACAGCCCCTCTCCCCCACTTTGGGTATGTGTCTGGAAATCACAGCCCCTCTCAAGGGGGTGGAAATCACAGCCCCTCTCCCCCACGTTGGGGCGGGGTGGAGATCACAGATTTTTCTCCCCTATTTTTTAGGGGGGGGGGTTGGAAATCCCAGCCCCTCTCACTTCCCAGGGGTCCCGCTCTGATAATGCACAGATATTGGGCAGGGGCAACCCAGTCATTTTGCAGACAAGACTTGGGAATTTCCCCCAGAGCCAAGGGAGACCAGGGCAAACAGCCACGTCTCTCCTTCCTCAGGCCACCCACCTCTGATCTCCCCCCATCCAGACCCCTCCTCACACATAGGTCCCCACACCCTTAAATAGCCAAGAGTCCATCTCCCCTTTCCTGCCGCAGTAGGTGGCTCACCCCTGGTCGGGTCCACCCTTAGTTCCCCATCACCATGGAAGTACACTCACCTGGCGGGATGTCCCCCATTTATGGCAGTAGCTTTAAGGCAGCTTTTTAATGTGTCTCCCTCGCGCGTGAGGAAGGATTTTGCTGTGTGTGCTTCAAGAGGACATTACAAATGTCACTCCCACAGATTGTCACATCCTGGCAGCCCCACCCTGCCAGGGGAGTGACTGAACACCACCACACTTCTTAGTTCCCCTCCCCAAACCCTACCACACCCATTCCCAGGAGCGACTGAAAGTCACTCGGCCAATCGGTCCCCACTCACCACAAATCTCTCCCGTACACTCCCTGCCCCCACCCCAGAGATGTAAAAATAAATATTTTTCCTCTGACAATTTCCTCCTTTTTTTCAGTTGGGGGAGAAAAAAATGGATTTTCGTCCCCTGTCTCTACTGCAGCAAACACCAAAACAACCTAAATTGTGGTCAGGTTGTGTATCAGAAACATCTTTGACTTCAGGAGACACATCCAAGTGGAACAGCTCTGTTTGTTAATTAAAAGCAGGGCCCAGGGCTCTGTTTTTTTACATGAAGTCTTATTTCATTTTAGTGCTGTGCGTGTCCCACCAGTGGATGGAATTATATCAAATCTGTGTGTCTACACTTGACTTTTCCTTTCATATTCCCCACGGATGGAGGCCTAGTGGAGACAAAGTAGCACTGGCAGTCACCATCATTCCTCACAATGGCATGTGGACCTTGGTTAAAACACTAGCGCTGTTCCCTGTGACATTGCACCAGTGGGAACTCAGAGGAAGAAAGTTCTAGGGTAGGCACAGCCTGTCTGTGTCAGTTCCCAGGCCTGGGGGAGCTCTTAGATCTCTGGGTGAGAGGCCCATGTTTTGAGAACTCTGAAGGTCACAAGTTCTATTCCCAGATGCTACAAGCATGCAAGGACAGCTCTGGTATTTGCAGTGCACTGGCTAAAGGACGATATGCGGGATATCAGAAAGACTTCTGTTAACCACACAGCACATCTGGGAATGAAAGGCTGGGCAGCTGGGTGGCTCAAAGAATTGGGGATGTCTGCCAGGAATTCCAAAGGGTTTTAACAACTCAGCTAACTGGGTGAGGTTTACGAGGATTTAATCAACTAGGGAGGAAGAATGGCATTAGCAAGGGGACGAGCGCCCACCCCATGGTTTATTTTTCAAGGTAGGCCATTCATGACTGGCACTGGGTGGGTGAGGTCCTCAGTGTCTAGTGGGGGGAGGGGGGGCAGAGCAGGTGCTTAGTTGACTAGCACAGAATCTGTATACATGGCGTTGTGGATAAATCCACCTTCCTTCCCCTGTGCTGAGTTAGTCAGTACAAACTAATAGCGTTATGCCCCTGGGAAGAGTTCAGAATCACAAGAAGAAGCTTCTATTAATGGAACTGAAATGAGACAAATGTATGAAACCACGACCCCTGATTATTGCAATTGCAACTCACTTGAGGAAATGCTTGAGGTGCTTCAGCAGTTGTCTAAATATGAGCCAAAGAGCTTAAGGGGGTTAAAGCAGTTGACTGTCACCTCTGAGAATAATCCTTGTCCAGGATCACTGGTCCAAGGAATGTAGTAGTCTCATTTTAGCCCTCTTTGGGCTTTTGTTCCCATCACCAAACCATTAAACAATTCCAGGCAATTGGTCATCTCTGGCAAAGGTCGTGCGAGCCCATTGGGGGCCCTAAGCAGGAATATTTGGGGCCCCACATACATAATAAAAAGTGAATAGGGGTCCCTTGGAACCGCTTGGGGTCCTAAGCAATTAGTCTGTTTATGCCTTGCGCTGATCTCTGGTCAGGAGAGAGCCAGAGAGGGTCAGGGCACTGGGCTGGAGGTGAGGAGTCTGGGGTACAGGAAGGGGCTCCAGGTTTGGGGGAAGGGCTCAGGGCTGGGGCAGGGGATGGTGTGGGCTTACCTTGGGCAGCTCCTGGGCAGTGGCGCGGCAGGGGTGCTAACGCAGGCTGACTTCTTGGCCGGGAGCCAACCAATGGGAGTGTGGAGCTGGAGCTCAGGGCAGGGGCAGCACGCAGACCCCCATACCCCCTCACCCCGGCCTAGGAGCCAGACCTGCTGCTGGCCGCTTCGGGGTGTAGCGCGGTGTTAAAACAGGTAGGGACTAGCCTGCCTTTGCTGGGCAGCACCGCTGATAGCACTTTTAATGGCCCGGTCGGCGGTGCTGATCAGAGCTAGGGTGACCCAGTGCCTGACATTCCACAACCCAGTACTGGGTCGCAACCCACAGTTTTGAAAACCACTGCCCTAGTGGTTTGAAGATGGCTGGGAAGCCAGAAATTCCTGAGTTCTGATGCCATCTGTGATGCTGACTCTCACAATGAGACCTTGAGTGGGAGGTGCTAAGCACCATTAAATCCGGAACAGAAGGAGACCTGAGTGAGAGAATAAAATGTTTTAAATGACGAACCGTATCTGAAGGAATATGTCCTTCTATAGAAATACTAGCAAAGGGTAAATGGAGAATGAAACCCCAAGTGTGTGGAAATTGTATATTTTTATGCCTGTGAATTTGATGCTATTGAAAAGGACCTGTGGAATGAGATCCTCCAACTCCATTAACAGAAAATGTGCAGACCAAGTTTCCTCATGATGCCTTCTCCCCACCCCTTCTTCCTTCACTCTGGCCTGGAAGGACCACCTCTGGGAACAAGAGGCGAGTTCTTTAACCCTATCCAATTCAGTCCTTGATCGCTCTACTGAGTCCGTCAGCATGGGAGCCACTTGTGGTGCTGGTTTAGTATGATGGGGACACCTAGGCTGAGAACAGAGCTGAGCCGGCCATATTTGTTTCACACAGATGATTTATGGCCCCTGTTGTATAGGAGCCACATTTGGTCCCCACTACCCTAGGCTGCGATCTGGATCTGTGACCTAATTGTGAAAGGCTTCCCTTATCCACTCCTCCTATGTTACCCAGCCCCGCATTGGCAACATGTGGGAACTGTGCTCAGTACTTTGCTGGGAACACTCTACTGAACATTGGAGAGCTCACAACTTTTCAATGATGCCGGAGTCAGAGAGTTCAAAGCCATTCTTTACAAGCCCAATTTCTCATCAGAACCAATTGATCACCTCGGTGTCTGTCACATCCCAAGAGCAATCCATGTGTGCAAAGCAGGTTCAGGGTGGAGCAAATAGACCTTTCCAATTACTGTGCTAACAAAAAGAACCACCGTGCAACGTACCATATGGAAGAGACTCTCCTAGCTAAGGAAAAGTGGGTGAGATCCTGCTGGCTCAGTCTAGACAAGGCTCCTGTGGTAGCTAGCCTAGCAAAGTGGTGGCCAGAAAGCCACAAAGGATCCCTGTTCCTGATGCCAGGGGTGATATGCATATTGTTCACACAGCAAGTGCAGCCACATGGGGCTGGGGGACAGCCACTAATTAGCTAATGAGTTTGTTTTAGAGTGTCTGGCCAGGGCTCAAATGACACAACAGGAACACCGCCCTGAAAGCATTTCACAATAGGAAGTGCATTTCCCCCCCCAGCTTGTCATTAATGAATAGGTTACAAACAACCATGCTCTATGATGATCTGATACTGTGGCCACATGTCAACCAGGCCAGAAAAAAACCCTGTAAAAATTCTAAGGAAAACTTGATAAATATAGCCCAGCAGTTTGAAATTTGATTTCCGCATTCGATTGTTTCCCATTTCCTGAGAGCTGGCGTGGTGGATCACATTTTCTTCTTCTGTCTCCAGTCCTTGAATCCAAACAAGACTGAATCTCATTATACTGATACATGACTTTAGCTGCATGCAATTCAATCTCTAAATCACAGTCATTTTGCTCCATTACTGGTTTGTTTTCCCCACTCCAAGCCTACAGGTCATTAAAGGAATCAATTTAAAAGCAGAGGCCAACATTGTCAAATGTAGGTACCAAAATCCATATTTATGCACCCAAACAGAAGCCACCTGATTTTTCAAGGTGCTTAGCATCTACAGCTCCCACTGAAATCACTGGGAGGGGAACTGGGGCTGGTCAGCATCTCTGAACAATTAGGCCCATCTAGGTGCCCAAATATGGACCAAAGACCTTAATTTGAGGTCCCCAGGTTTGGAAATTTTGAGCAAAGCTAATTCATTACAGTTGAAACTCCAACGAAATGCTGCTAAATTTGACCATTATCACTGGAGCTGAATGAATATGTGTCAAGGAATTATTTGATAAACGCAGCCTCTTTTTGGCCTTCTGAATTATCAGCAAGGTGCTGACAAAGTTATTGAATTGATTTCGTATTCCAGGTCACTCACAATAATGTCCACCTCCAATTTGTTCTGTAAATTGTTTACAAGCAGTTTGTTGCCGGTGATCACTATTCAAATCTGAGCTATCTTGTGGTTAGCTTTGATTGGACACACCAGGTCCATATGGTATTGTTCCCTTTCCCAAACAGGATGAGTTGAACTCTTAGCCCATGTTTACATGTAACCAAAATAAATATATCAGTTGTAATACACATCCTTAGTTATTTTGGTTTAAGTCTCAGAGACTTATAGACCTGAAAGAGCCATCATGATCATCCAGTCTGACCTGCTGCCCATCACAGGCCACAGAACCTTGCCCACCCACTCCTGTAGTAGACCAATAATCTCTGGCTGAGTTACTGACGTCCTCAAATCTTGATTTAAAGACTTCAAGTTACAGAGACTCCACATTTACTCTAGTTCAGTCCAGCAAGTGATCCATTCCCCATACTGCAGAGAAAGAAGAAAAACCCTCAGGCTCTCCGCCAATCTGACCAGGGGGGAAATTCCTCCCCAGCACCAATATGACAATCAGTACTGTTAGACCCTGAGCAGGTGGGCTTGGGTATTTCAGTATAAAGGTGCCTTTATGTTGACTGAGGGTGACCAGATATACTGATTTTATCGGGACAGTCCCGATTTTGGGGTTTTTTTCTTATACAGGTTCCTATTACTCCCCATCCCCGTCCCGACTTTTCACATTTGCTATCTGGTCACCCTACTGAGTGATGTAGTTATACCAACCTAAGCTCCCTTCCCTCCGTGTAGACAGTGCAATCTCAGCAGGAGAGCTTCTCCCGTCAACATAGCTACTGCCCTCAGGGAGGTGAATTCACTATACCTGTTGGAAGACCTCTCTCCTGTCAGCTAAAAAGTCTTCATTAAAACAGCGTTTTAAGTGTAGACTTGCCCTTCGTTAAGCCCCAGAATCATCTAAAGTTCTATCAAAATAGGGCATTTTACACCGATATAATTACTTTGGTTTCATTCACAATATAGACAAGCTCTTGAGAGCCTTCTTCTCATGCAAATATTCATATTTACAAGTTCCAAATTCATTCTCTTTAAATATTCTCTAGTAGTCACTTAAAGTGCATTCTTTCTGCCCTCATTCATTCATTAGAACACTGATGTGACGGAGGCGTGGGAACACACCCACTCAGACTGCTGCCAGCTACTCTTCGCCTTTGTAATGAGGGACTAAGCTCAAGATAAACCTGTTTTGTTCCACAGGTATCTCACGGGGCCAGGGAATTATGGACCCATAGAAATGTAGGGCTGGAAGGGACTTCAAGAGGTCAACTAGTCCATCATCCTCCATGGCTCCAGATTTTTCTTTTGAGAAAGACAGAAACTCCGTGTTAGCAAAAAGTCAGCAGAGCAAAAGGAAGAGAGAACAGAGCTCTCTGCTGCATAGCACTGCCTCGAAATCGATCTTCTCTCACCTTGGTGGGCTGGTGACGGTTCATTATTCAGTCTGATCATATATCTGGTCTGAAGAAGAATATGGGCAGCTTTATGCAGTGAGGGAAGCAAAAAAGAGCATGTTTGACTGACAAGCAGAAGAGCTTAATGAACGATCGATCCAAGCTGGTCAGGTAACAATGCCCCGAGGCTGTTCTTAATGCTATCAAGCAGCCAACCATACAGACTGCATCCCAGTCCATTAGAGCAGTTTCACAGTGACCACCAGTGAACCTACAGATAACAAGGATGCAGGAGGCCTTGCACTTCGGCATGAAAGTCTAACGCCCAGGGGAAAGTACCGTCTTAACTACAAAGACGACGAAGGGCCCGAGTCTCCTGTTATCACTGATGTAAATCCAAAGTAACGTTACTGAAATCAACGTGGTTACATCAGGAGTAATATTCATTTAAGTAAGAGGAGACTCAGATTCTTGGCGGCTTCTAGAGGGAAGGTATCCAGGGCCTATTTAATCATTAACAGCTCTGCTACCAGTCACAATGCAAATCCCAGACATCTCTCAGAAGGATGTAGTACAAGAACCTTCTATAGCACAAGCTCAAGTGTATGTGTAAAGCCAACAGACCCCGGTCATCAGAGGGAGGGATTCAACCTGGAACATCTAGAGCTTAGGGCATGTGCCTCTACCACATGAGCTAAAAGCCAACAGGCTCTTAGCTAAAGCTGTAGAGAAGACTCATTTTTATCTCTCTATGTACTTTCAGGAGATGTCTGGTTACATATGCAACACCAAAACCCAACACCAAACCAAATATACAACAGCCTATATCCACTCCATCTCCTGCGGAGATTTCCCTGCAACTTATACTGAGAAAACCAGGATGGAATTTCACATCGTGTTACTGTTGCAGTTTGACTGGCGTCGGAGGAATGATAGCAACTCACAGCTATGGCAACATGTTCTGCAGTGATGGGCAAATCTCAGAGGCTCAGCATATTTGTACAGCACCTAGCGCAATGCGGCCATGGCCACTGGGTGCTACTGTAATACAAATGACAGTAGATATAGCCAAACTTCTTTATCCCAAAGCCAGGCTGGGAATCTGGTGGGGGGGGGGGGGCAGAATAACACAAGAAGAGCGACTTTCCTGTAGTATTTTGGTCATGGATTCCCCAGTGTTCACATGGTGAAACTACCCATTTAACCAGAGTTAACCAGAGTTTTTTGAACCTGAGAATGGGTTGGCTTGTGTTTCTGGGTAAATGTTCACATCTTTTTCCTCTAGTGTGTCCCTCACCACAGCATCTGAGTGTCTACAAAATTCCATAACTTTGAAGAAAATATATTCTCTACCCATCCTCAGGTTTTACTGCTAGCATGGCTTTAGATCATGCATGAGTTTGATTATTGCTGCTGTTTATTTACAGGGAAGCCTTGACAACCCACGCTGTGGGTGTTACGATAGTAAGAAAGATTTGCAAAGTAAAGAGTCTTAAGTCTTGTCTGTCCTGGAGATTTGCCCAAATTGCAGTTTGCTCCCTCAGAATTAGCTGTACGAGTGCAAACCCCTGGTGTAGACAAGATAAAACAATTCCAATAGGCATAGGTTAGCCTGATTGCCAGCAGGGGTAAGCTCCACCAGTGCAAATAATGGCTTTTCCTGTGTGTGGGGGGGTGTTTATATTGGTGCAGCTACACCAATAGTGAGCCAACAATAGCTGCTTATGTTTGGAGCAATCCCCAGTGTAGATAAGGCGTTGACCTTTCTGTCTGGGGTGGGAGTTTTTCCTTTACTTCACACCAGTTGGCCCATCCCTAAAGTTATCACTACTGACCATAAAACCAACCCCATGGCTGCAATGAGAAAACAGGGATTGGAAAACAAAGAGAAAGAGGCCCTAAATCCTTCTTGCCTAACGGAAAACCCACTGAGAAAGCAAACTAAACTCCTCCCACCCAAAGGCTGATGCCATGCTAGGAGCAATCAAATTTCCAAGGGCGGAACATCACACAGATTAAATGAAAGAGGAGTGGGGCAGGGAGGAAGAGGCAGAAGGCCCTTTGTAGTCATCCATAAAAGTGTATCAACCCCTCATTAATCATTCACAGCCCCTCATCTTCAACAGTGCAAACCGACCTGAGAACAACGCCAGTTGACTACCCGGTCCCTGGAAACAGGCTTTGTCTACACCAGCCTTTTTTTCTTCCTAAAACTTCCCCACTGTTGCTCCCACAGTTTCCGCTCCTTTGGTGGTAGCAACAATGGGAATCCTAGTGCAGACCAGGTGCCAGAAGCCACTGAAATTTTAAGCACCGTGTCATTACACCTAGGACTCGGTGATATGATGGTAGCTGGCATCCATTCCACACTAGAGTCTCCATCATGGCTACAGACAGCAGAGCTGAAACACTGGTAGCAACAGGGGGACATTTTAGCAAAATAATCCGAGTGTACACAAGACCCTAGTGACCCCAGAGCAACACCCTAAATTCACCACTGAACTAATATTACTCCTTCTCCCACTCTCCCTGTGGATACACGCATGAGTCCCACTTTCTGGAGTGCAGATATGGGGCACAGCCTGTCTTTTGCTCTGTTTGTACAGCACCTAGCTCAACACAAACAATTAGAATAATGTAGAGTCATACATAGATGGTCCTTAAACCTCAACAAGCAGACTGAAAATTCAGGACATAGGCTGGAAAAGGTGTCAAGAAGGTACAGGAACCATTCAGCAATGAAGGCAAGAAACACTCACAGTACTATATTCGGTCCCCCAACGCTTTATTTGGGCCAGCCTCTGTTCTGAGTGCTACTGCTGAATGATTGCTACACGTGTCTCCCCAAAGCAATGAGTCCAAGCCTAGCTCAGATGTGCACAGAAGAAAAATCTTTATCTCACAAAGACAGCAAGTTTCAGTAGGTACCAGAGTGCCAGGGCCGGTTGGTCAGGTTATAATTGGCTGTAATTGGCACTCCCACACGCTGCCACATTATTCTGAGCTGAGTGGCATGGAGAAGCACAGGATTCCTTCCTGACTGTAAACAGTAGAGGAAGTCAAAAGAATTACTTCTAGTCTAGTCCTGAAAACCATATGTAGCACCGATCAGTGGAAGCAAAGGTCAAACACCAGCACAGATGGGAACCGGCTTTGGCAGCTCATGACCCTGTTTCTGATGGGACTTGAACCATGATTGCTAGATGCACAGAAACAAACATTTGGATCTGCCGCCGCTCCACATCCCTGATAATTAACGTGCATCCGACCCGCGATCCACATCTGCAGCAGCACCTTATCTTAGAGCCCTGCATAGATAAAAAAATTGGGATCTGAATCCAATCCCTGATCTGCAAAGATGGCAAACAATAGAACCGCATCCACTTCTGCAGATGCAGATATCAGCGGATATCCATGGATTCTGCAGGGCTCTAATGACAGCTTCAACTGTACTCCAAAACAAGTGGGAAGTATGTTTCTACTGAAAACATGCTGGTTGCCACCACATCAGTGGCTCTTGTTAGCACTGTTGTAGCTCAGTTTCCCCATCGGACCAGTAGGCTGACCACAGACAGGCCTAACCTCCACAAGCAGTCTCTTTAAATGGATTTGCATTTCAGATGTTTTCTCCGTCTGTGCTGAGAAGCACGGTGGATCTGAATGGAAAGAAACATTCTGATCTCGATCTCACTCCATAGATATATTAAAAACCATCCTTGCCTGTGTAAGTAAAAGAACCTTACAGATGAAGGCCGAAAGAATTCTTCAAGTCACATTTCATTTGCACCTGTTGTACTGTTGTCTTATCTTTTGTATTTACATCCGATGCGGAAATAGATGGATCAATTCCACTTGGCTTCAGAACATTTCAGGCTGAGGTTCTCATGAATTAGCTGAGTGAGTACTATAATGTTGGGGTTTCAAACACGGCAGGAGAAGAGTGTTTTCTTTAAAAAAAAAAACCACCCAAAAAACTTTATTGACATCTTATTTTAACACGGCAAAGAAACATTTCTAGGTATATTTTATAATTGTTTTTAAAAAGAACTCAACAAACCCTGTCTTTTGATCTCAACTAGGGGACAATATTCCTTTAAAATAGATGGGCCCAATCCCAGGCTCGTTTGCGCAAATAGAAATCTGGAGTGGCTTCAACGGAACTCTACTGGGTTTACACATCAGGTTTTAAACCCAGTAGAATCCAGATCAGAATCCAACATGTCCCTGTAGAAAAATCCGGTGGTACTTAAACATATTGGGTCAAATCCTATAATCTCTGCCTCACTCGGGCAAAATCCTTGTTTAACACAGTGATAAAGGACCATACCCTCGGCTGGTGTAAGTCACTGTTGTGCCACCGAAGAGAGGATTTTTAATGTTACTGCAGAATGAATAGATCAGAATGTAAATTAAGCCACAGATGTTAGGGTTTGCCCATGGAGAGGTCAAAGGGCTTTTGGCTGATTCAGTCTCCCTGTTCGGCTCAGGAAAGGTGGTACCTACAAATCAAAGCTGACAGCCACACCTGCATCCGTTCCATGCCATAGTAAGAAACAGAAGACTTCAGTGCTCCATCTTCCTGTTGCTCGCTCGCTCTCTTCTTCCATATCTCCCCTCTGAATAGATCATTTCAAGAGGAATACAGTGCTCCGATTCTGTGGGGTTTTACAGCACAGCCCGCGCTCCGTGAATGATAACAAGCCTGGGCTCATGGCCAGCAGTCTGTTTCGTTCTTCCTTCGCCGTACGCCTGCTGTACGGATTATCAGCAGCTAGGCCGGGGACGCAGGAACAAACACATCCTCGTCCCAAGGAAATACCAGCCAAGCAAACCCCCCTTCCTCCCCACATCCCGAAGGCTGACATCGCCAGCTGACTCTCCCCATCTGCCCTGGCACTGGCCGGGAAGTCCACACAGGGCTCCGTTCTTTCCTGAGCCCCTTCCCTCCTGTCCCTTTGGAGCAATTACACAGACAGGGTTCAGGGAGCTCTGGCTGACGCTTTGACCTAAACGAGGAAAATGATCAGCTGCGGAAGTGAGTGTTGCTTGCCTCTTTGTCCCCAGTTGCAGCCCTGACACACGGGCCTAGCGCATGCTGGCATAGCAGTAAATTTCACTGTTTACCTCCCTGCTGATGGGCCCTTTTTTGCCCTGGGCAACGGTTGGTAAGGAGAACATCCACCTGGAAGCCCGGACTTGGACTTTTCTATGACTGCTGAGTTCAGGTCAAATGGGGACACCAGACAGAGCTGGCTGTAGTTAGTGTGCAGTTGGATCGAGCTGGAAAATCAGGGAAGAATACAATGTGTGTGTCACACAGATACAAGAATCCCTTTATATTCATTACACCTGAGTCCTGTCTCTTCTCCAAGCCCGGATCACGACAACAATTAACGAGTTCGGAAGAGCTACGTATCCCATTCCCAGCGCCCTCTAACTCGAACTGTAACAGGCTAGCTGTGGTTCCCTGAAACAGTCTTCCTTGGTACCTGTTTGATTCTGCTGGGAAAGGGTTAACTGGAGGAGTCAGTTCACTGGGGTAGTTCATTACCCCACCTGGACATGAAGGGACCCGAGTGGGAAGCAGCTCTCGTGATAAGGTGTGGGCTGAGCAATCCCAATGATGGAAGCTGAGAGCACCTGGGAGAAGGTCTGAGCTGCCCTTTATGTTCTCGTATTGATCATTTCTTTGTTAATAAGGGCAGGCCTTGGACGGGGTGGAGTTTGGATTCTACCGTGTGTGTGGACTTTGTTTTAGAGCACACGGCGCCTACCCGCCCTGATCGTTCGCCATTTCTCCATAGATCTGTATTCTCCGAAGTCACAGACTTCCAGCTGAGTCATGGCTGCGACAGCACCGTTTCCGTCACCCACACACATTTCACAGGGTTTCTTTTTTTTTTAAGGCATAGAAAAAATAACAGCTGTCATTGCTGGGGCGGTAGCTGCTCGGAATCCGTTCTAGTGTCAGGAAGAGTCTGGAGGTCACCAAGTCCGGGAGCTCCTGGCTTTCCCTAAATCACGTTCCACCAGCAACGCAACGCCTCCCTCGCCGTGCCCACTCACTGCTGCACACTTATACTATGCTGTCTGAGCAGGGAGAGGAGATTTCCTCCAGACAAAATAGTTCCAGACCGAAGCACAGGCCTCCGCTTCTGGTTCTGCTTTCCCATTAGAGAATTTGCAGTAGTTTTACTTTGTACTCTCATGGCTTTCGTAGGAGTGCCGGTATTTCTGCATTTGGAATCGCACAGGCTTAGCTAAAGGTGTTATTTCCAACTCGTTTCGTTAGACTGGTCCAGCAGGCTGCAAGGATTCTCAACGCAGCCTTATTTCGGTTTAGCCTGAACAACAGTACAAATACAGGTAAACCACTGGATCCCAGGTTTGCCATCCGACACCACGGTGCCAGGGTCCAGAAGACGGATAGTAAAACCCCAGGCTTAGATCCAAAAATCCTGAGCTACGTTCATAGAAAGCACCCTGAGAAGTGCCTCCAGCATAACCAGCGCATGTATCTGACGTGGGTAATCCAGTTTGTCTTAGGTTGGTCCGAATTACACACAGATGGTGAAGAGTGAAGTCCGGGCTGGAGAGGAAGAGCATCTCAGGGTCTCAGGCAACCGCTTCTGGCCAGAGCAGCAGGCACCCCACCCCCACCCTGCGCTTTGGAGTCCACATTAAACTAATTCTTCTCCTCCTCGAAGCAGCTTGGAAACTAAACACGATAAAGTGAGATTCAAGGTGCAGCCCGGCTGTGGACAAGCACAATCCTGAGGGAATCTCTTATCTCCTCCGACCTCAGAGGCTCGAAACAGAAACCAAAGCAAAGTGAAAATCTCCTGCATTTCCCCTGTGAGAGCCAGACCTTCCCCCAGCCCATTCCAACCGGCCTGCTCCGTCCCCCCTCAGTTGTCGACTTATATCTCCTTTTACTTGCCCCAGGGAGCCTATTTCCCTTCAGCTGTTTCCCAGCCCCACTAGTTAACAATCTCCTTCCCAACCGAATCCTTCTGAATCTCCTGGGTTTCTGACCCACCCAGGGTTGAAAGTGGGCTGATACGGGCTGGGACAGCATACTGGTAAGAAAGTACCATCCGTATTCACCCCACATTAGAGCGCTGCTCCTTCCCCACCCCCCCAGTCAGCGGCCCTGCTGGTAGGGTCTGTACCAGCAGGGCCCCCAATAGGGGAGGCATAAGGGGCAAGGACATTAAAGCACTGCCGCAGCAAAGGACCGTCCTTAAAGTTAAAGCACTTTAATGTCTCTGCCCCTTTTGCACCCCCCCTCCCCCCCCCGCTGCCCACCAACTTCAGGAACTTACCGGTACGGGGCAGGCCGGCTCTGACCCCCCCCCCAGCCCCGTCCCTTCTTCCCGAGGCCCCACCCCTTCTGGGGGCCAGAGCCGGCCCCATACCAATAAGTGCCTATAGTTACTTTCACCCCTGGACCCATCCATCTCCTGCGTGGAGATGGGTAATAAACCTGTCAGTCACCACGAATGTGTGTCTAATCCAGAGTCAGAGGCTGTTATCCTTCACGCCACACCGGCATAAAACTGGAATAAGAATAACTCCGGGGAACTCAAAGAGCACGGCGACTCCTAATATTAGCATCCAGTGCTGGTCTCCATAAAGACACGTGTCCCAGCTGGGAGTCACCGAACCCCTCTCTGCTGCAGTGCCTTCTCACTGTTCTTCCAAAGCTTCACTCCTCCAAGGCTACAGAACAAATAAACCGGGGATCTCTCCCTGGAGGGCTATTCATGGATGGCCTGGTTCATTGACTTCTTTGACTTTTCAGGCCTCGATGACCTCAGAACATCATTTTTAAATGTAGTCATCAGAGGTGGGCCCGAGCGGCAAAGTGCAGATCCCAGCCCAAACTTTGGGGGCATTAAACTTCATTATTTTGCTTTGGTCAGTTACAAGCCCGGTCCCAATTCAAAAGACCTGACCCAGATCTGAACTTCCCCGGAGCCTGGGGGTGTTCAGATTGTCTGTTCCAGTGCAGGCCTATCTCCAATAACAGCAGTCATTAATTATTATTATTTTATGTAATGCACCCCATCCTAAGTGATCCCAAAGCACTTTGAAAACGAGGGTCCAAATCCTGCCCTCAGACTGGTGCACGTAACGAGGATCCAGACTGTTGCACAAAATCAACAGGAGCCTCCCACTCCAGGAATCACGTCCCATACCATTGAAATGCAACCCCCTCTGGGGTGCAGTGTAGCAGCTGTCTGGCAGCTTACAGAAACACCACACAATCATTTTGAAGAGGATGCAAAGTGGAACACAATATGCCTCTGAAACTGCAAAGCGGATTTTAGGTAGGCAGCATATGATTCTTACCCAGTTGGAATTTAGCCAGCGTACGCCCCTGCAAAAATGAACATAGCAGATCAGTGACTGAATCACTTATTCTGCAGGCTAGAAACAGTCTCCACCCTGTCCCCGTATTATGTCTAATTTAACAGCATCCCACATTCGTTTCATTGATTTATTCAGACAACTTACAGGAGCATTGACCGTGTATTGATTCAGTGCAAAGACAGACTTACAGCATTCGGGTAACAAAGGGTACAAACGTTTGGAACATCGGTACTAAGGAACAATGGGCCCAATTCTGATCTCACTGCTGTCCCTCAAGAGTAACCCCAATGGAATCGCACTGGTGTAGGGCCAGTATAAGTGGGTTATAGAACCAGGCCCATTATGTCCGAGGGCAGCCAGGTAGCGCCCACAGGTAAGTGGAGTTCTTTGTGCACCTGTGCAACAAGGGGCCCCCAAAGTGGTCGCAAGGATGGAGGAGTGGTGTTTATGGGGCATTGAGAGAAGGGAAGGGGAACAGAGGGAACCAGGCGTTCTGTGATTTATACGCCATGAGCATTTTAAGGCCCTAATTTAGAGGCAGGACAAAGGGCAGGAGAAGAAATTGAGGCACAGAGCAGGGAAGTGGCTTGCCGTGGGTCACGCCACAGGGCAGTGGAGGAGCTGAGAATAAAACCCAAGTCTCCCAGGCTGTGCCCTATCTGCTAGATCACACGGCCTCAGCGCTGCGCTTAACCCAAACCACCCATCCGAAAACCTTCCCGGAACGTGGGGAACCCTTCAATCTGAAGGCAGCTCTCCCCCAGCTCAGGAACAGGCCACACCACAACCCCAGCTGTGAACATCTGGATTGGAACACCAGGAAATCCTGGAGCCAGATCCGGACTTAACCTTTGCGACTCAGGAGGTCTCCCCCTGACGTTCTCCCGCTGAGGGTGGCACGTCTGTTTTGTGCACCGTCTCTCTTCTTTTATGTTTCTTCCACTCTCACATTTCCCTCCAGGTGGGGCCTCGTGGCAGAAAACGGTCTGTGGGCCCGATTCTCCCCTGCCTTCCAGTCCATGCAGTTGCTTACCCCAAGGTGGAAATAATGACACACGTTCCTCCACGAAGGTCGGGGTGTGTTTTTTTTAACTCTCTCTATGCATAACACTGATACGATGCTGACTCAGCCCCCGGCTTCGAGTCCGGATGGAAAGTGCTGACTCTTCGAACAAAAACTTCGAGTTAACACACATGCTGAGCCATTGTCTAGCCTGGGCTGAAGATAGCTCCGTGTGTGGGCAGTCACTTCCCCCCAACGCATCTTGGGGCCTGATCGAGTCACCGCTAAACCCCGCTGCACTCTAGGCCTACAGGCATGTCTGAGTGATTTCAGACAGGGTGAGCGAGGGGATACACGTCTGTGGGTGTGAGTAAATACAGCTTCCTGCCTTGACGTGTGCAACTGGGGGGGAGGGTACGTCTCCACGGCAATCCGAGGGGTGATTGCAGCCTGCGTAGGCACACCTGAGGGGCCTTTCATCTCGCTCAGCGGGTCTCACATTTCATTGCCCCACGATCCCCTTCTGACAGCAAATATTACTCACAATCCTCGGAGGGGGGACCAAAGCCTGAGCCCACCGGAGCCCCGGAGAGGAGGCAGGGAGGCCAAAGCCAAAGGGCATCGGCCCCAGGTGGAAGGCCTATAACCCGAGCCCCGCTGTCCAGGGCTGGAGCCCTCGGGCTTTGGCTTCGGCCCTGGGCAGTGGGACTTTGGGCCACCCAAGCCTAATACCAGCCTCAGCCATCCCATTAAAACAGGGGCACAGCCCACTTTGGGGTCCCGCTCCACAGTTTGAAAACCGCTCTTCAGTGAAGCCACGGGCTCTTGCCTGCATACACTGAGTGGACTTGCACAGCCTGCCCCGAAGCCGGTCCTGCCCCAGCTTCACTGCTGTTGGTACTTGCGCCAGCTAGATCAACCCTAATCCAGGTGTGTCTCCACCCGCTGTAATCGCTTCTCTGACTGCAATGTAGACATGACCTGGGCGTGTGAGCCTGCCCTAGTCTGGAGTATGTAAATGTGTGTGTAGGATGTGGCTGGGATGATTTAGTTGGGGATTGGTCCTGCTTTGAGCAGGGGGTTGGACTAGATGACCTCCTGAGGTTCCTTCCAACCCTGATAGTCTATGATTCGGTACCAGGGCTGGACAAATGTCAAAGGAGACTTATTCAGGCCAGATCCTCAACTGGTGTAAATTGGAGAGGCGCAGCTGAGCTCAGTGGAGCTGCAGTGATTCAGACCAGTTGACAACCGGACTCATTAGGAATTGGCCGGAGTAAAAACTGTACGAGGACCTCAAGGTCTGGTCCCTTGAGAACTACTTCTTGGACTCTCAGAACAAATTCCAAGCTGTGACCTGCTAAATGAATGTTTTCCAAAGAGTAATTCAGCGTTTTCAAATCCCATGTTTTCCTAGGGGAAAACCCACCGGTGGGGTGAGTCATATAGATACCGAATCCCCCCAAAGCTCGCCATACAGAATGCAGCTCCCAAACTGTTTTCTTTTCATTTGATTTTTCTCTCTGTCCCCTTTCTCGATGTCTCTCTGCTCTGTTTTCCATTCGATATTTTTGGGTGTGGGCTTTTCCTGTCTCCCCACCTTTTGCTCTGCACAAACCCAGCAGCATTACAGTGCCGGAGCTTGGGCTGTTTTGCAATCAGGCGAAAGGCATCGTCCCATCCCGGCTGCACAGGATGTGCATGTTTGGGGGCGTGGGCGTGGAATGCCTGTGTGGATGTCGCTGATGGACTCAGGGCTGAGAACTTCAAGGGAAGCAGTGCGTCGTAAGCTGCTCGGTGACTGGCTGCATCTGATGCTCATATATTGCCAGGTTTACTTCTTAAATACCATCACCCGGCCTGTTTATCTTTAGCACAAACACTTCCCATGACTTAGAGCTCAGAGGGAGAACTAAAGCTGACCAGACGCCACATGGCTGGCGTCCTGTTTGCTCAGTGTGGCTTATTCTGAATGGGGTGATGTCAGTGTGGAAGTCCCGTTTCAGGGGGCGGAGGGAAAACACTGGGCGCTCTGAGGAGGAGGGGTGTTGCATCACTGAATTCCACAGAAACACAGATGTGGTTACCTAGAGAACACCACATTCACCCTGGTTCATTCAGGGGCTTCAGGGGCTTTTATGGGGCTTTGCAATGGTGCAAAATAGCCAGGGTGCAGGTTAGCCCCAGACTCAGACTCCTCCCAGCCACCCGGATCCTCCCCTAACTCCTCCGCTGGCCCCAGTGCTCAGAGCGCCTGCAGAGGCAGCCCATAGCCAGCCTAAAGGCAGCAGAGAGGTTCGGCAATTTGCCCACACAGTCAATCTGCGGTGCCGTGGCCCTTGCAGGAGAGAGCCAGGGCAGGATCGTGATCAACACACGGGGGGCTCTGTAGTGGACACAGACACACCCCGTAGCTCTCCTGTGGCATGGAGAAAACACTGCTAGAGACACAACCAGGAGCAGAACCCAGCTGGCCCCCAGTCTAGCCCACAGACTTCACCGCCTCCTGCGCACACCCCCATGGTGCCTAACTAGATTGTTGCGGCTAGGGGGCTCCTCCATCCCAAGGAGATTTCACAACCACCCCCGTGATTCCCCACGTAACCCCTTCTTCCTCCAGCCCTGTCTCAGCCCCACTGTCGGAGGCAGCTGGCATATGAGGCTCGGCAGGTAAACGAGGGACATTGATTAGTGTCAGGGAGTCCCAGGCAACTGAATGAATTTATTCCACACCAGCCCTCCGCCCTGCAGTCTTTCACTCCCACCTGGCCACCCAGCACCCCCAAACTGCAAAGCGGAGCAGGCAGAGGGAAAGAAAAGGAATTCCTTTTGCTGCCTGGAGCCTAGGGACTCTCTGCCGCATTGGCCCCAGGAAGGGCGAGGCAAGTCCCCCCCTCCTCCTCGCAATGGGACTCAGCCCGGCTCCCCATTGAGGAGAGTGATGTTCCCTCCATCACCAGACTCCATTCTGCTTTCTGGCCTGTGAAACAGGGGTTGTCAGGGGGCAGTTTAGTGCCAATGGTGCCGGCACTTTGGGGTGCAGACTGCCATCCTCTGGGATCATCCCTGAGCCCCCTCACAATGCTCATTTCACCCAGGGCCTCTGGGGATGAATGCAGTCTGAACGGAGAAAATCGTATGGTCAGCCGTAGGGCTCGTCTGCTGGGAGAAATAATTACTCTCACATTTATATGGAAGGCAGCATTTCCTAGTGGTTAGAGCACTGCACGTGGGTTCCCTCCCCTCCCATTGCTCTGCTGTGTGACCGTGGGCACCTCTCGGCATCTCCGTTTGCCCTCCCACCCTCGGTCTCTCTCCTCTACGTAGATTGTAAGATTTTCAGAGCTGGGGCTGACTCTCGCTACATGTATGTACAGCACCGAACACAACAGGGCCCTGCTCATGGGTGGGGAATCTAAGGACAAAGAGACGTGCGCTAGCGGGGCACTAAAAATAGCAGCGCGGACATTCTGGCTCGAGCTGGAGCAGGCTTGAGAGCCTGAGCGTCCCCACAAGCTCAAACATCCACACGGATATTATTGAGCGCGCCAGCTCAAGCCCCATTAGCGTGAGTTTGTCTACCAGGTCTGATTCGCTCCCTCCCGGCTGCAGTGTAGATATACCCAAAGCGCTTCTGTAACAAACACACTAATACTAGTAACTATCCAGCATCTCTCCTTGTGAGTCCCCAAAGCACTTTGAAACTCCACTGGGTATCAGGAGCACCTGCATGTGCAGCCAACTGTCTTTATCAATCACTTTACAAATCAGCCCCTTGACCTTACGATGACCATCTGCCACGAATTAAGGGCAGCTCTGGACACCCCCTCTTCCCTCTTCCCCCTCCTCCCCCTGCTGGTGATGCAGCTAACGTAACCACTTTGCAACAAAAGCAAGTTCTGTCGTCTACACAGCACATTTCCTTCCATTCTAGTGCAGCGTGTGCATGAGCAAAATATAGAAACTTGTCACTGCGCTAAGCACAAAACAGGATTTTCTGACGGCTCGGCCTCAGTCGATCAGTCAAATGTTCCAGCACTTGCACGTTTTGCTAGCCAAATCTCCTGTGAATGTTCTGCTGATGATTCACCATCCCAAGCAGCTGATCTCCATGGGGGTTGTCAATGGGTGGGGAAACTCCCGCTCCCAGTCCCTGCAAATCCTGAGAGACAGAAATCCCAAGTCTTGAGAACGCAGGGGATCCTACTGAGGCCAAATTATTCCATGGAACTCATCTCCACTTGTGAGCCACAGCAAGCTGAGAACTCCGCTCTCTGGCTACAAAACTGTCTCATTGGCCTAGGCTCAAATCTCTGACTGCGATCTTGCATCAACCATCAATCGTGTTAGGGGAACAGCTATGCAATCCTCTCCTAGAGCGTGGGGCAGGGCCACTCAGGAACTCTCTACGGAGGCCCAGAGACAGAGTCTGTCTCTTCGCTGCTAAAAAACAGATTTTACAGCAAAGTAACTAACATCTGTGACCTAATCTGAGGTAAAACATACTGAAGACAAGGCTCTCTAGTTTTACTGCAAGGTAAATGTGGTGAGGTCAATCCCAGGTGTGGGTTTAGGGCTGACCTTGCCTCATTTACCTCATGATAAAACTGAAGGGCCTTGTCTTCACTATGCTTTTACCTCACATACACTAGCTACCCTGAGGTGACAGGGTGAGGCAGTGAAGACCTTAAGTTATCACCATTCAGACCGTCTCTGCTGGGTTGTGATCACCACATCTGGGTCACTGCCAAACGGTGCAGCACCATTCCAGGAAGACAACGTGTCACCGTGCGCAAACATGGCGTCAGTCCCCCACGAATCCTTCAGCCCCCCCCCCCCCGCCCCCCCCATACTGTTTTATAGGCCTTGGAAGCTTTGCTTCTGGAGCTGGTGACAGCAGCCCCCATCACGATCAGGCCTGGCCTGTGAGAATCAGGGCATGTGTCTTCCCTGGATGAAAAGCGGTCATGCGTTCGGAAACACTGGACAGAAACACTGCACATAACAAGGCAGCTGGTAACAACCCACAATATTGAACCTGTTTGCTTCAGCCTGTTTTATGTGCACAGTCCAGGATCTCCTAGGGTCAGTGGTTCTCACACGGCAGTTCATGGACCACCAATAGCTTGAAGATCCTGTTCCTGGCGGACTGCAGGATGAACCATTCTGACAATCAAGCAACAGGGAATGGGGATATTGGTCCAGGAGACAATCTCCTTGGTTCACCAATGGCATTCGGTGCCTATCCTCAAATCTGTCTGACTGACCAGGTGATGGATTTGGCACCAGCTGATGGATGATTGGGTCTCGGGGAGAGACAGGCCAAGGAGGAAGGGTCTGGATGGTTGGTGAGGAGATGTGAAAAGAAATACATTTATACAGAGGTCATCTAAGCAGCAATCAAAGAGAGGAGAACGGTCCCCCGTGGCTGAGGGATGCAGAAGAGATGAATATTTCAGGGTGGCCCAGGGAGGTCTAGCTGCAGATAATGGTAGGAAATTAAGCCCAGAGGAACTTTGCCTGGAGGTGACGAGATGTTTCCTAATGGTGAAATTGATTAGACTGGTGAAATAGCCTCCCTACAGTAAGGGCAAGAGACCCCGAGGCCGGAGGCAGTTGGAGATGGACTGGAGAAAGCCCTACAGGGAACAGCTCTGCATTGCTCTGGGACTAGATGAGCTCAGAGAGTTTTATGTCCTGCCCTGAACCTCTATGAATCTTTTTTTTTTATCCTTGAAATGTGATGTCGAATCTTCCCGCGGGGAGCAGAGAGGCTGCTTCCCTGCATCGATCCCTTCGTTCCAGAGCACGGTCCCTCGGTCTAATGGAAGAGTCTGAGGTGGTAGTGAACAGGCTGCCCTTGTAATTAGGTCTGGTGCACACAGGCAAAGGGGAACACATGCAGTAACAGGCCCAACCAGACAGGAGCAAAATCCCCCAGAACTGGGTGCATCCGTCACAGCAGCGCTGGAGAATCCAGGCAGAAAATCAACAGCCCGGGGCTCGGAGTCCCCTTCCTGAATATTTCCCAGCTCTGCTCCTGACTCCAGGGGAATTCCCCAGCCTGCCGACTGGAAGAGAGGGAACAAAGCAGTGATCTGTCCTCTCAAGAATGGGGGAGCATGGGAGAGAGGGCACTGGGTGGGGGGGGGAGTGGGGTGATGGAGAGAGGAGAGGGGACTAGGCGGGGGCGAGGCAGGGAGAGAGAAGGGGGTAATGGGAGAAAAGAGAAATGGGGACAAGGTTGGGAGGTGATGGGGGAGTAGGGAGGAGACTCAGAAGGCGAGTGACACTGTGATGCTTCCGGGGAATCCCTGAAGGGCGCAAAGGGTCTGGGTTGCCGTGGGCAACAGCCTCACGGAGATGACAGTGGCTTGGTGTCCCCTTGAGAGCTCAGCGGAGCCGTGGCTCCCATCTTTGGCCATCAGGAGAGACCACGGGCTATCCTGCCACACAGGCACCTCCAAGATGGCCGCCGGCGGCACCTCACCGCGTGGACAGTAATCCTTTCCAATGGGTCCCTGGACTGTAGCGCCTACCCCCCAGGGCGAGTCTTCAGAGCCCTGCCGCGGGCACCGGGTGGGGCATTCGAGACCGGTGCCCCCAGGGTGCAAAGTGCTGCCTCTGCCTCCTTTCCAGTCCTGGCAAGGCAACCTTCCTGGCTGGCGGGCAGGCGACGGCTGGAGGGAACCAGTCCGGCTCGGGTTTCCTGATTCCTTGGCTCCAAGCCCTCAAACGGCTGATGGGCAAGTGGTCTCTGGAAAGCGGTTGTGTCCGAGCTCTTTCTATGCCCAGCAGCTGCTGTTGACACTCAGGTGTGAGCCAAGGTGAAAGGCCAGTCTCATGTATCTTCTAGTACTTCTTAAATGTTATTTCGAGTTCCCCCGCTGGCTTCTCATAGACCCCTGGGAGCTTAGCTCTGGGATCGAATTTCCTTACAGAAATAACTTCACTCCATTGCATGTGCGCACAGGCTGGTAACCATGGGCAGAGCCTTTCCCTGGGGTATGGCGAATTGGGGTGACTGCTCCCGGCCCCACCCTTTGGGGGGTTCCATGGGCGAGTGCGATTGGCTGACACAGTCAGTCCTGGAAGTGAGGGATTTGTCACTCCGCCCCGGGCCCTGCACCCTGCTAGGAACGGCCCAGACAACGGGGGGTGGGGGGTGGGGTGGGGGGGTAGGGGGGGGGTCTGTTTTCGTAGGGTTGCCTGGAGATGCCGAGCTGTGAACGCTGCTCTGTTTCTGTAGGGTTGCTCATAAAGCATATTTGTTTGGAGCCGAAACCATCTGCCCCCAAACCCCCAAACAGCTTCATTCCAAACCAGATGAGCTGGGAGCTTCCCGGTGGGGGTGGCGTTGCTGGAACATGCCGAAATGGTGGATTCAGGAAGGGAGCTCTTTATTCCCATTAGAGCCCAAGAAATCTGGGTGCAGACGGGTGCAACTCTACTGAGCGAGGCAGCAAGGCAAGTGGTCCCCTGACCTCACTGACGCCTTTACCACCTCGGCCATAGTGGGAGACTTCTGCATCCACCCGAGACAGGACAGGCCCAATCGGGCCTCATGGATTCTGGGGTCTGATCTCCTCTGACTCACACCCGCTTTGCAGGGGTGTTGTAACGCCGCTGACTTCAGTGGAATTGCTCTGGATTTACCCCAGGGCCTGCGGAAACAGAATTAGGCCCTCGAACCAATCAACCCCTTTGAACCGCTCCCAGAGAACTCAGGAATGGGTGGGGATGCGTTACAGACCCCAGATTTGCAACATGGGCTGAGATCTGAACTGTGACCACACTCTCCCAAGCTACTGATGATCTCCCGGCAGGTGCCAACATAAGGACGGTGTTCTCCGATTGGCTACAGCGTTGTTCGGTGGAGGGGATACACTCAGTTCAAGCAAACCCATGTCAACACCTCCCCCCAGCCTGCTTTGGCCGAGGCCCTGTTGTCGTTTATCCACGAAATAAAGTGAGTGCGGCTCTAACAGGTAAAGTGGGGATGCTCCTGCCTCACCCAGCAGGTTCTGGCCTTGCTTGTTCCCCAGCTTCCTCCCTACCCTGGACAGACCTCCCCCAGCCACAGCGAGACCAGCCTGTCACGCAGGGATTCCCTTTCCGACGCTAAGCCGGCGTGATCGGCCTGGGGCAGCCAGTTGCACTTACAGTGCCATCTGTGCAGCTTCGCCAGACGCTCTCCTCTGTGGTCCCTGCGGGCCACACAGCTCTGAGAACGTGCCTGCAAGTCCACCGCCATCAGCGGCGTGTAATTACTGCTAAACACCAGCTCGCCTTCTGTGACCGTTCTACGGGCCAGCTGGCTGCTTTCCGCACCGCGTCCTCCGGTTAGAGCACAGGGCTGGGAGTTGGGAGACCCGGTTTCCAGACCCAGCACTCGTTCACCTTGTGACCTTGGACAAGATCCCCCCAGGTCTTTAGGCCCTAACTCCCTTTCATTCTGATGAGGGTGGGCACCTAAATAGCCTGGAGGAGCTGGGCCTTAGCCTGCCTTTCTGTGCCTCGGTTTCCCCATCTAGAAAAGAGATGATAAACCTTTGGTAAAGTGCTCTGAAATCCTGGGATTAAATAGTGGAAGATTAGTTATAATCTTGCTCTAAGGATACTGGATGAAGTCTGGACCCCACTCAGATCAATGGCAAAATCCCCGCTGATTTCAACAGGGCCAGGATTTCACTGTTCTTAAATCCTAGAGGGGTGGGTATAATGGGAACCCAGGCACAGAGAGATCGCCCATTTCCCTCCCCCTCCTCGAGGTTCTGTGGCAACGCCGTAGGCCTGGACCCGGGGAGGGTCTGCCCAGGGAACCCATCAAAAATGGAAGGATGGATTCAGCCCACCGCCACCCATGTAACCAGGGCAACTGCACTACGCACCGCAACAGCTGGACTTCAATTCAGTATGCAAAGAGGCGAATGATCCAATTAGCTGCTGCAATTAGCTGGGCTAACAGCAGACGTGTACGCTTCAGGAGCCTGATATGGGCATAAATACGTACGGAGTTACACTGAATGCTTCCGTCATCAGCTGCATCAGCAACCAGACCCCTCACCTCCAAAGCAGCCTGCCGACTAATGACCCCTCTGCACAGAGTCCACACTGGAAGTGCAGGGAGGGCTTTGCTGTTGTGCTCCCCCCACACACACACACAACCTGAATTGCTCAGTGTTCTGCCAGCCCCACCCACTATCTGCCCAACACAACCCCATTAGACACCGTAGGCAGTTGGATCAGGGATTTCACACTGGGTGGATGCAAACTCAGCCACTTCTCCTTCGGGCGTTGACGGGGCCCCTGGAGTTACCCAGCCGTTGGGGCTGGGGCGCTGCAGCGTGGGGCTAGGGTCAGGAGCAGCACTGGGAGGTTCGGCGTCAAGGCTGTGGTGGAGCCGTGCCAATGCCGCCTTGGAACGGGGAAGGCGCAGACGGGACTGATCTGCCTGCGACAACACAAGCTGCCAACTTTCTGACCGAACAAAACCGAACACCCTAGCCCCGCCCTTTCTCCGAGGCCCCGCCCCACTCTCGGTTCAGTTTGGGATCAGCCTCAGATGCTGGTGGCTTCAGGGTCTGCCCCCAGCCAGCAGCTCCTTCACGCTCGAAGGCCCCAGAGGTGCCAAATGGCCACATACCCTTTCTTGCCACGAGCTGCGACGAGCCAGGCCCCTCCGTCAGCAATCGCCTGCCCACTGCAGCATCCTCCGTTTGATACCAGCTGGAGAGACGTGACCCAGGGAGGCTTTCCGCAAACGGGGCTCGACTGCACCTGAGTCTGGAGTGCAACCCACCTTGATCCAGCCAGCTGCACTTCCTGATGGGAGCCGCTGCCTGGTCCCTTAAAGGCACAGTCCACCGCATCCAGCAAGAGTCAGCGTACAGGCCCAGCCAGGTGGCGGTAGCACACGTGTCTTCACACACACCGGTACAGCTGCGCTGCTGTAGCACTTCAGCGAAGACACTACTGCACTGACAGGACAGCTTCTCCCATCGGCATCACTCATCCACTTCCCCGAGAGGCAGTGGCTACTGATGGAGAAGGTCTCCCGGTGACATAGTGCTGTCTACACAGGGGCTAGGTCGGCGTAACTACGTCGCTCAGGGGCGTGGATTTTTCACAGTTGTGCCCATCTAGGTCTGGAGTGTAAACCTGGCCACACTTTTAACCCTGAGAGCGCTGGCCTTCCCCAGCGAGTCAGCCAAAGAGACACTTTGGCACACGGGTCTGAAACTCGCCGAGGGGAGATGGAGGAGAGGGAAGTGCCCCTGGGCTTGTGAGGATATTACTCCCCCTGGTCTGGGTTCCCTGTGGCCGGAGTTGGGATGAATGTTTCTGACTTGGGCACAAACCAGGGTAGTTTCTGCAAAAATCAAACCTGTCAGAACGGCAGAGCGGGAGCCCATCTCATCCGGACCATAAGAGTTAGGAACAAGTGCTGGGAAAGGAGCACCTGTATAGTGTGGACAGGGCCTATGCTAAGAAACGAGTCCGAACCAGAAGCCTAGCTCCACCCCGCCCTCACCCCCGAACTATGGCAAAGTTTGATCCAAATCTAAACTCGAACTTCACAGCTTGCACCCACACAGGGCTCCCTAGATGTGGACAGGCTCCCCCCATCCCCATCTGCGCCTGCTCCCCCCCCCCTCCCCACCTCTCTGAGCTGCCAGCTAAACGTCAGCATTAATTGATCTTAACTTTGCGGCATGAGTCATTCCCTGGGCTGTTTGCAGAAGATCCAAAAATCTCTCTGGAGAGCTGGGCCGGGTGAGCTCTGTAACCTGCCAGCTCCTCATCCAGTTAGGGTCTGTCTCACTCACTGCACCATGGGGCAGCTTCCCTCCTGCGTATCCCATTCCCCAGTGGCTGAGACCCTGAGGAATCTGACCGGCTCCCACCTACCTAATGGCCCTGTTACTACAGAATCCAAGCACCACATCAGCACCAGCGCATGTATAATGCCAAAAGACCCCAGTTGTCGGCAAGTGGGATCGAACCTGGGGCCTCTGAAGCTTAGTGCATGAGCCTCTACTTCATGAGCTAAAAGCTAACCGGCGGTTAGCTAACACAGCAGAGCAGACTCAAGTGCTCTCTCACTAAGTGGTCTCCAGGCCACTAGATGGGACACAATGCCACACCACACCCGGGGGGGGGGGGGGGACACACATGTCCCACCTCAGCACCCCGGGGAGGCAGAGCTTGTCTCCCCACTACACAGACAGGAACTGAGGCACTAAGTGACTCTCCCAAGGGGACACAGAGGCTCTGTGGCGGAGCAGAGAATGGAGCACTGGCCTCCCACGTCCCAGACCACACCCCAGACCCTCTGCCCACTCGCAGACCCAGCAAGTCTCCCCGCAGGACGGGGTCGCTCTCACTTGTGTGCAGGGCGCAGACTTCCAGGCCAGGGAGCGATTGCTCGGAGCACCCAGACAGACAGGAGCTGGGGGAAAGGCACTGAAACAGAGCCAGCCACATAGGCCAGGCTTTCAATTATCATCACACTCCAGCATGTGAAACATCCGGCAGCCCCACAGGGGTGTGACACCAGGAGATGGGCACGGAATGGCCCTGCTGATTGCTTCTCAGGCTCCCTTTTCCGGCAGTGACTGTTAGCTGGAGATATCCCAGAATCGTCTCTGGGAGAGAGGAAGGATGGTCTTGTGGTTTAGGCACTGGATTGGGACTCTGTGAACGCCTGTTCATTTCAATTCTCTGCCACAGACTCCCTGCCTGTCCTCGGCACGTCACTTATTTGCTCTGCACCTCAGTTTCCCCATCTGTAAAATGGGGATAACAGCATGGCCTTTCAACCACCGCTCCTTGGGCTCAAAGAAGAAGCAATGAAGTGACTTGCCTCATGTCACACAGTCAGGAAATGACTCCAGATCTCCCGAGTCCTTAATCAACAAACCACAAGACCAATGTACAGAACACTGGCCGGCTGGGACTGTCACTTCCTTTCTGTGTCTCAGTCACTGCTTTCCTGCACTCTTCCCCCGGGGTATAGCCAGATCAGCCCAGGGGCGGGAGGCCGATGAATCAGCAGGTGAATCTAAAGAAGAACTACACCCGACTGCCAGGCACTGACCGAACAATGGACAAGGGGAGACGTGAGGACTCTTCCATCTCTAGCTAGTACAAAAAAGCTAGTGGGTGGAAGCAAGCTAGTTTCTTAGGTCACACGGTTTCAGACCAGGATGGACCATTAGATCATCTTGTCTGATCTCTTGGGGGGCGGGTGAACCCCCCGTTCGGAGAGGCTAGCCCTGAGGTCCTGCCCCTACCCAGCCAGAGGCCTCGCCCCTCGCACCCCCCACCCCCCACTTTGAGACCTCCCCTCATGGCCCCAAGATGCTGGCCGGCCTAGTCCACCCCTGGTTGCCCGAGCTGCCCCTGGCTGCAGGCTGGCCCAAGGCCCGATCCGACCCCCCACTGGCTTTGGGGGAGCGGCAGAGCGAGGGTGAGTCTGGGTCTGCTCCCCTGTGTAGCACAGGGTGGTACATTTCACCCCATACGGAGCCCCTTGACTTTAGCCCTCAGGAGACCAAACTGTCAGGAGCCAACAGCAGAGAACAGGCGAGGCCAAGGGGCCACCAGCGTCCCAGGCCCCTGCAACGACAGGGAATTAGGTGGGGGAGAAATTCCCAGAGGGCCCCAGCCTGCGAACCGCACCCCCCCGCTGCAGAGGAAGGCGGAAATCCCCCAGGAAAAAGTCCCTGGGAGTTGCTCCTGGGGCACTGGCAGGGAGAACCCACACGCCAACGTCTCTGAAACCAGAGGCCAGGGCAGGGGAAGGGGATTTCCCATCACCGAGGGACTATTGGATGCCAGCAAAGTGATCGGTGATCCCAGAACACCCCACTCCCCTCCGGGGCTCCCGCCTCCTTTCAGAGCGGATCCACAGGACACCAAGGATGGAGGGGGGCAGCTGCAAAGAGCGGGTGTGGGGCCACAGCCCAAGCAGCAGTCGTTAGCGGAAGGAGCTGAGGGGTTCCCATGGGGGGGGTGCACTTACGGGGTGGCCATCAGGACACAGGGGGGACTCATTCACCCCCCCAGGATGGACGCTCTGGGTGCTGGTCCCAGGAATCTGATGCAGCCCTAGCCGTGGGGACCACCCTCCCACTCCCGGGGGGAAAGGGGGTTGGGATTTGTATAGCGGGGGGGGGGAGGGCGGGAGGGAGAGGGGTTGGCACCCTGGCCCTGGCTGAGTCTTGAGTAGAACTTTTCAGCTTTGGTCCTGTACGAGACCAGGCTTAGCACGTTCCTTCCACCTCCTTTCTCAACTGCCGGCTGCCCCCTGCTGACCAAACCAAGAACTGCCACCTCCCAAACCGCCCTCCTCTGCCAGTGGGCCCTGGCTCCCCCTGGGCAGAGTCTGGGCATGGGGGTCTCTGCGCACCCTTGTCCAGAGACACAGGGAGAGGGAGCCTGGCTGCAGCAGCCGCCGCCTGTTTTCTTTGGCCTGGGCCATATTTTGCATGTGCTGGCAGTGCCAGGGCTGCTCCCGGGTGCCAGATATGAACCTAAGCGAGAGAGAAGGGGAGCCGGGGGGGGGGGGGGGACATAATTCCCAGGCTGTTATGTGACATTCTGGACTGGCTAGGGGTGTATGGGTGCCACTGCCCTCTAGTGGATGGGATCAGAACTGCTCCTCTCTGTGTTATTTTAATGATCAGTATTATCAGAGCAGCGGGGAGCACCAGTTACAGACCAGGATCCTGTCTGTGCTAAGGGGAGTTCATTATATCCACCACTCTTGGCAGTAGGGTTTTGCCTCCTGTACAATTAGGCTGCGGTGCTTAAAACCCCGGACAGTTCAGTGGCAAAAGCCGGCCTGAAAATTAAATGGGGTAAAACCCAAATTCTTCTGGTGGACGAATTTTAACCTGCTGCCGGCTCCAGCATCTTGGCAGCGAAACCGCCCCGTCGAAATTGTCAGCAGTGTCCCCGATCTCAGCTGCATTGTGCAGAACTTGGGCGGCCGCGAGAAGGAACTCGACGCCGGCGCTGTGAACGGGGACCCTCATCGAATGGGGGACGTCGTCTTTCGCACCCCACATGCCCCGCGGAGGAGAGAGAGGAAGCGGAGGCTGTGCCACGCTACGGCGGTGGGGATCCCAATCTGCCCGACTGAAAGGCAGCCCCTCGCTGTCAAGACTGGAAAGAAGTTGGATGGCGTTCCAGGGAAGCCTCTCTGAACGATTGGAAAAACCAAATAGTTTGAATTCACATTGAATGAAGAGATGCATCTTCAACCCAGACAGGCCTCCCGTCTCCCGCCCATCTCTGAGCTGGTCGGCTCATCTACTCTGAAGGCCTACAACTGCCCTGGGAGACCCTCTTCCACTTGGAACCAACGAAAGCCGGATGGAAAGGATTCCCCTGACAGACCTGTGGACGGCATCCACAGACTCCTGTCCCCTGAATCACGCCGGACTAGGCGGAGGACAGATCTGGTCCAGCAGCCTCTCTGCGTCCCAGCGAACCAACGATGCTGCACCGCGGTCCAACAACCAGCAGAGGGGAGCAGCCTCCCGCCTCTCCCAGTCCTGCCTGGGCAGCGTTTTACACGGTACCAAGCCAGCCGGATCTAGCGACAGTGTGAAAGTCCTGCTCACGCTTCAGAGCAACGGCAGGCCCCCCCCCCCATCCCGGTCTGTCGCCTGGAATGCCCCTGCCTGCCTCAGGAACCGGTCTCACTACAAACAAGCACGTTTGCTGACTGCGTCTGAGCCCGACCTGCCAGACCCGCTGGGGATGAGAAGAATTCCAAGTCCAAGTCACGCCAGGACAGGTCCAAAACCACCAGCTATTGCACATCCCGGCCACAGCTGTACAGACAACACACCAGCGCAAATCATACAACACTAAGGTGCATTGGGATGGGATGGGAGGTTAGATGGGGTGGGATCTGAGTCACTACAGAGAATTATTTCCTGGGTGTCTTCTGGTGAGTCTTGCTCACATGCTCAGGGTTCAGCTGATCTCCATATTTGGGGTCAGGAAGGAATTTTCCTTCAGGGCAGACTGGCAGAGACCCTGGAGGTTTTTCACCTTCCTCTGCAGAGTGGGGCACGGGTCACTTGCTGGAGGATTCTCTGCACCTTGGAGTCTTTAAACCATGATTTGAGGATTTCAATAGCTCAGCCATAGATTAGGGGTTTATTACAGGAGTGGGTGGGTGAGATTCTGTGGCCTGCGTTGTGGGAGATCAAACTAGATCATAATGGTCCCTCCTGACCTGAAAATCTTTGGGTCTGAAAGCCCAAAATGTCACCGCAGGCCAGATTCTTACCCTGGTGTGGCTCAGGGGTAAATTCACAGGGTTACGGGGTGGGACACGAAGGTCAGGCCCTGCAATAATGCAGCATTGCCAGCTCCCGCTGTTGTACCACGAGTCTCACAATGTGCGGTGCTTGTTTCACAGCCTCGGCGGCGGGAGCCATGCGACGCGGTGAGAATCTCAGCTTTTCAAAAGCACCTTCCCAGCCTTCGGGGCTGCAGAGGGAAGACTGAAGCCGCGACCCCTCCAGGCTCCGCCGCGGAAGGCCGGTGACATTCATTGTGTTCTACTATCTCAGGATGATTTGTAAGCCAGTCTGCCGGAAGCCCCGGCTTTGGGGCTTTGGAGCCAGGAAACTGCCGGCCGCGGCTGGTGTATTCCGAGAAGCAGAACTGGGTGGCCATCCCTGGTAAATAAACACGACCGGACCCACGGAGAGACCTGGTTCCAGCGAAACAGCCCAGCAAAGCCCCAAATACTGGCTAACCTGGGGAGCCCAAAGGACAACTCTGTACATCCCCTTCTCCTCCCAGGCAGAGCAGCCCGGCTCTGACCTCCCCTGTCTGATCCGTCCACTTTCTCCTCCCCAGATAAAGAGCCCAGTAAACGAGCAACCTCTGTTAACGTGACCTTCCCAGCCAGCCCCGCATCACCCTTCAAGCACCGTCTGTTAACGTGGCCCTCCCGGCCCTCCGTCATCCCTCGGAGTGGTTCACAACAAGCTGCCCGAGTTCCAGCGTCCGTCCCTTTGACCCAGGAACATTTTTACCCATGTGCTTCCCTCCTCGTTATCTCCCCCCCTCTGTTGGCTTGCTTGGGCCATCTCGGATTCTCACCGCGTCGCATGGCTCCAGCCGCCGAGGCTGTGAGACAAGCACCACACATTGTGAGACTCGTGGTACAACTGTGGGAGCCGGCAATGCCGCATTATCGCAGGGCCTGACCTTCGCATCCCACCCTGTAAATTTACCCCTGAGCCACACCAGGGTAAGAATCCGGCCTGCGGTGACATTTAGGGCTTTCATGGGCTAGCCAGCGTCCCAGTCCCTGCTATGTTTGGCTCAGACCGTCCCCCTGCTGCGGCCGGACTTTGGCTACAAGGGACTGTGGAGTGTGATTAGGGTCACCTTGCCCCCCTCGCCCCATACTACACCCTGCCTGCCCCTCCCCCTCTCGGCCTGCTTCCTTTGACCCCTGGCCATGGCTGATAAGAGCAGCAGGACAATTGCATCATGGGCTTGAGGAGCCTTCTACGGCACTTAGGTCAAGGCCGACAGAGAGGAGCTGGGGACTTCGGTCCCAGCAAAGCCTGTGGATGATCTAAAGCAGGGGTGGGCAAACTTTTCGGCTGAGGGCCACATCGGGGTTCTGAAACTGTATGGAGAGCCAGGGAGGGGAGGCTGTGCCTCCCCAAACAGCCTGGCTCCTGCCCCCTCCCACTTCCCACCCCCAACTGCCCCCCTCAGAAACCTCGACCCGTTTAACTGCCCCTGCTCCTTGTCCCCTAACTGCCCCCCTGGGACTCCCTGAGCCTCATCACCCGCAGGAACCCCACCCCTTATCCAACCCCCCCCTTCTCCCTGTCCCCTGACTGCCCCAACCCCTATCCACCCCCCACCCCCTGACACGCCACCTGGGACTCCAGAGCCCTATCCAAACCCCCCACTCTCTGTCCCCTGACTGCCCTGCCCCTTATCTAACCTCCTCCTCCCCCCACCCCCTTTACCACGCCGCTCAGAGCACTAGGGCCGGCAGCCACGCTGCCCGTCCAGAGCCAGCCACGGCACCGCGCAGTCTAGAGCAAAGGGGCAGGCCGGCGGCTCTCGCAGCCACGCTGCCTGGCAGGAGCTCGCAGCCCCGCCTCCCAGAGCACTGGCAGCACAGTGAGCGGAGGCTATGGGGAAGGGGCGACAGCAGGCGGGGGGGGGGGCAGGGGTAGCCTCCCCATCCGGGAGCTCAAAGGCCGGGCAGGACGGTCCCGCAGGCCGTAGTTTGCCCACCTCTGATCTAAAGCCTCTAGACTAGAGCAAAGGGATCAGTGCTAAAGCCAGGGTTTTAAGTGCCAGTGCTGGGTGCCCTAAGCTAGAACCAGGGAACCTCTGTGGCCTCTCGGTGAGGGCTGACCCCAAAAGAAGCCTCTCGCTAAGCTGCCAGGAGATTCCCAACCCTGGAAAGTGACAGCACACCCGGTGCAATGCAAGCTTCCTCCTCTCCTATCTAGCCTTGCCAATGCCCCCACCCCGGGCTGCACAGCGCCAGGGTGATGCCGGACACGGGCAGCAGCCGGACGAGGAAGCATAGAAGAGTGGGCATGACTCAGCACAGGGGTGGGAAGCCAGAAAGCCGGAGCTTTGCCCCTGATTTTGTCTGCAGCCTTGGGCAAGTCACTCAGTGCCTCAGTTTCCCCATCTGCACAATGGGGATTGTAACCCTGCCCTAAACCTCAGGCTCTGAGCTCCTCAGGCAGCAGGAGCCTGGGAAATGTACAGTCTGATTCCCTTGGGCCCAGAGGGCAGGGGCTGGAGCATGCAGGGAATTTACCTTTCACCCTGACCCATCATTCTTCAGCGTCACATCCTCTGTCCCAGGATACACCATCTTCATCCGGCCCAGGCCTCGCTGGTCCCCCTCGCTTCCCTTTCTCCTGTCCCCGAGTGAATTTTCCCACTGTTTGCAGGAAGTGCTTCCTGGGATGGTGCCAGAGAGGGGAGGAAACAAGAGGTAAATATTGTTTCCTTCCTGCCCGCAAGGCTGAGAGTCCCTTTGGCAGCAGAACCCCAGCGACCCCCTTCTCCACCAAACTTTATGCACCGGCTCAGGGGGTCTCAGCCAATCCCCTGCAGCTTGCCCAGGCTTCATCTTGGGGCCCAGCTCCCCACACATCCTGGGCAGGATGTAGGGAGCATCTCCCAAGACTCTGACGTTGCTCCTGCTGCCCACTTCTGAGTTCACTGGGCCTGAATTTTTCTGCTTGGCAAATATAGTTGCCCTCCCGCCCTCATCCAATCAGGGAACAGGGAAAAGTACCAGGTGGTTTGTCTAGCCAATCACAAGCCAGCCAAGAGAGATCAAATGACAAACATTCACAGCTGCTTCCCAAGGTAAAAAAAAAAATCCAGATGGAAATTAACTAAATGGGAGGAAACCGCCATCTGCCCTGCCCCATCCAGGAGCAGAAAATAGAAGAAAATCTCCCAGAACAAATGACTGGCTGTGAATGACTCAGTCCTTTCTCACAGCAAGGCGGCTGTAGTGGATTTGCAGTCCTCTTAATATGGGGGTCACTTCCCATAACCATAACCATCACCCCCTGGCACACTGATCCCATAACATTTGCCCACCCTTTGTTTCAATGGTATAGGTTGTAAATTCTTTGGGGTAGAGACTGTGTCTCACAATGGGCCTGATCCTGCCCCACTGATGTCAATGAAAGTGCTGCCACTAACTTCAGTGGAAGCAGGCTCTGCCAGATTACGTGTGGGCAAGTACAGCGCCTAGTGGGCTGCCCCGTCACCTCTGGGGTCCAAAACTCTGGGACACCCAGAATGATCCTGAGCCCCAAACCTGGGCAGCCGGCAGTGTGTACTGAGCACCATTACAGACTCCCCGGCACAGCTGCCTTGAAAAAGGGACAATCCTGAGAAAACCTTGATAAGCTGACTCCCCTAGTCCGGATCCCATAGAATCATAGAACCGGAAGGGACCTCGAGAGGTCATCTAGTCCAGTCCCCCGCACTCAAGGCAGGGCTAAGTATTATCTAGACCATCCCTGACAGGTGTTTGTCCAACCTGCTCCTAAAAATCTCCAACGGTGGAGATTCCACAGCCTCCCTAGGCAATTTATTCCAGTGCTTAAGAACACGGACAGGAAGTTTTTCCTAATGTCCAACCTAAATCGCCGCAATTTAAGCCTCTCAGTCTTCTCTTCTCCAGACTAAACAAACCCAGTTTTTTCAATCTTCCCTCATAGGTCATGTTTTCTAGACCTTTCATCATTTCTGTTGCTCTTCTCTGGACTTTCCCCATCTTTCCTGAAATGTGGTGCCCAGAACTGGACACAATACTCCAGCTGAGGCCTAATCAGCGCAGAGTAGAGCGGGAGTATTACTTCTCGTGTATTGCTTACGATACTCCTGCTAATACAGCCCAGAATAATATTTTCTTTTTTGCGACAGCGTTACACTCTTAACTCATTTAGCTTGTGATCCATTATGACCCCCAGTTCCGTTTCCGTAGTACTCCTTCCTAGACAGTCATTTCCCATTTTGTATGTGTGCAACTGATTATTCCTTCCTAAGTGGAGTACTTTGCATTTGTCCTTATTGAATTTCATCCTGTTTACTTCAGACCATTTCTCCAATTTGTCCAGATCATTTTGAATTTTAATCCTATCCTCCAAAGCACTTGCACCCCCTCCCAGCTTGGTATCGTCACAAACTTTATAAGCGAACTCTCTATGCCATTATCTAAATCATTGATGAAAGATATTGAACAGAACCGATCCCTACGGGATCACTTGTTATGCTCCTCCAGCATGACTGTGAACCACTGATAATTACTCTCTGGGAGCAATTTTCCAACCAGTTTTGTACCCCCTTATAGTAGCTCCATGTAGGTTGTATTTCCCTAGTTTGTTTATGAGAAGATCATGCAAGACAAAAGCCTTACTAAAATTAAGATATACCGCATCTACTGCTTTCTTCTCCCTCCCCCTCCCATCCACAAGGCTTGTTACCCTGTCAAAGAAAGTGATCAGGTTGGTTTGACATGATTTGTTCTTGACACATCCATGCTGACTGTTATTTATCATCTTATTATCTTCTAGGTGTTTGAAAATTGATTGCTTAATTATTTGCTCCATTATCTTTCCGGGTACAGATGCTTGAGTCCTCCAGATGCTGCCGTAACTTATTATTGTTACCAGTAATAATAACCTTTTCTTGTTTCCTAGGTCACCTCCTGGCCTTTTTTCACACAGGCAACAGAAGTTTAATAAACTAAGGAAATAGAATGTAAAAAAACTTTGTGAATGCAAACTTAGGGCTACCCATTGAAATGAAAAAAACCTGGAAACTGATGTCTGTGCATTTCGAACCTGTTTTGCATTGCAGTGTGTGAGACATTGATGCTTTGTTCTGCCTCCAACGAGTTATCTTTTAGAAGGCACTGGCCGCTTAGATTCTCAGAACATTAAGTCTTTCCCTTGTCTTGAATGTGCTTTGCATCGGGTTTGGAAAACGGGTCACCGTTTCCAACAGCGCCCCCTCATGGCCAGGGATGGCTCTGCAGCGGCCCGCTGTAGGTTTCCCTCTCCTCAGGGTTCCTCAGTCCACTTCAAACCCAGGTTTCGCTCTGTTCCCGACACCCATCCTTAGGGTCTGGGCTGATTCCCATCGAAGGTCAAAAGAAAAGTCAAAATCCCCCGGATAAAGTCTACAAAGTTTAAATCAATTCCTTGCTTTAGCAGGCCGCTCCCAGCCCTGCCTCGTTGGAGCAACTCACCCAGTGTCTGAGGATCTTTCCTGAAGGAGCCTTGCGCTCACTCTGCAATCCCTCTACCCAGGCCTCTCCCTGATTTCCCCACCAGGGGAGCCGAGTGGGGTCCACCTCCCCTTAAAGGGCCAGCCACCCTGTGACAGGGCCCATCGTTGGTAACACCCGACCCATCTTTAAGAGCTTTCCTCTGAGGATCTCAAAGCACTTTACAAACTTGCAGCCACCCTCCCGCGAGCTCATTGCTGTCACCTGACTTCACAGAACGGTAAACTGAGGCACAGATCAGCCAAATGGCTGGCCCGTGGGTAGCTGCATACTGAGCTGCTTCAGTGCCCAATCATATTAGTCTGCGTCTTTCCCTTGGATTCAATGGGCTTTATCTCAGGCTCTGAGGCAGCAGAAAAGTCAGGAAAGGGACCCAGGAGTCCTGACTCCCATTCTCTCCTCCCACAGAACATATCCCCCATCTCCCTGTCTCCAGGGGGCATTCCAGGTAACCTCCCCCCTTCCCGCCAGAGGCCAGGATCACTCCCTGGCCCGCCCAACGGCAGCCAAGTAGTTTCCTGCCTGATTTCTCCCCAGAAAGAATCTCTCACTCAACTAACAAACAAAAGAAAACACAAAAAAATCAAAGCGGCAAAGTCTGCCTGCACGCCCGAGCTGAGAAACAGGAAGCCCAGGGCTTTGTCGCCTCTTCCTGAGCGTCGCACGGAACAGCCCCCAAGTCTTTCTGGGCCAGCCTGGCCCCTCCCTTCTGCAGCTGCGTCCTCGCGCCCCAGCCTCACACCGGCGGCGAGGGCAGGTGTAGCGGGCGAGCAACGGGGGCCGGCTGCCGGGAGCCCTGCCGAGCCGGGGAGCGAAGGGAGGCCGGCTGCTCGGGCGCAGGATGGAGTCCGTGGCTTTGTACAGCTTCCAGGCGACGGAGAAGGACGAGCTGCCCTTTCGCAAGGGGGACACGCTGAAGGTATCTCTGCCCCTCTGCAGGTTTCCTTATCGAGGGAGCACGGGCAAGGTAGATGAGCTTCCCCAGACACGGGGGGGGGGGGGGCGGGGGCACAGCCACCTGCCCCCGGGGGATCAGGCAGATGTCCTGGGCACAGCGTGGCCATACCGAGCACTTTTAGGAGTCCGGCAACTCCTGCTGGAGGACCTGGTACAGGGGAGAGCTGGGGAGTGGGGAAATCCAGGGGCACATGAGGCTCTAGGGTGCCTCTGAAATGCACTGGCCCAGAAGCTGGGATTGGACCGAGAGCTAGAAAGCACCTGAGACCGGGCCTGTGATGTGGCGGCCCAGAGAGACGGGTAGGTCTTGAGGACAGAGCAGGGTGCAGAAGCAGTGTCCAGCCCAAGCGCCTAGTGTCCGTGGGGCGGATGGGCTTTTTCCCGTCATGGCCTGGCCCCCCACCTCCCCGAAGGACTGGAGGATTAGGAGGCATTGCTTGCCACTACTGATCCTAGCTGCGCCGACGCCCATGGCCGGGGACTTTCCTGGGGAGAGGATCTGACCCTCGGAGCAGCTCCGTCCTCCACAGATGGGGCCCAGGGGAGCAGCCCCAGCCCGTAGCCTGCCCATGCAGCATTCGGGTGTGCGTCTGTGGATTGGGGGGATCCCCGGGACGTCTGCAAAGAGACCTGGCCTGGTGGTGAGCTGACTGCAAAGAGCAGATGAGCTTGGAATGAGGTGCCTTGCGACACAGCTGAGCTCCTTGGGTAACGAGAATGGGCTTGTAGTCGAGGCACGGGAGTGGGACCCTGTAGATGTGGGTTCAGTTGCCAGCTCTGTGACAGATTCCCCCTGTAACCAGGGGCAAAGCACCTCCTCTCTCTGGGCCTCGGTTCCCTTCTCCCTCCCTGCGTTTTCACTGTAAACTCTTCTGGGCAGAAACCGTCTCTTGCGTGTGGGCCTCCAATCGCAAACTGCAAACTCGAGAAATGGGGTCTAGGCGAAATGACTGTAAGGTGGGCGTGCAGCTGTTGAAAAACCAGTGAGTGGTTGTGAATAGTTCACTGTCAAACCGGGAGGATGTGCCAAGTGGGGTCCCACGGGGGTCTGTCCTGGGCCTGGTACTAGTCAATATATTCATTAATGACTTGGGTGGTGGACTAGAAGGTAGAAATGTGTGGGTGACACCAAGCTGGGAAGGGTTGCAAGGATTTGGAGGACAGGATTCGAATTCAGAACGATCTTGAGACATTGAATTCAGCAAGATGAATGTCAATAAAGACAAGTGCCAAGGACTACACTTAGGAAGGATACATCCAAATGGGGACACACTGGCTAGGTCGTAGTACTGCTCCAAAGGACCTGGGCTTACAGTGGATCCCAAACGGACCAGGAGTCAACACTCTGATGCTGTTGCAAAAAAGGCAAATGTCACTTGGAGGTGTATTGGAAGGAGCGTTGTATGTAAGACACGGGTGTAATTGTCCCGCTGCACTTGGCACTCGTGAGACTGCAGCTGGACTATGCTGTCCAATTTGGGGTGCCACGCTTTAGGAAAGATGTGGACACATTGGAAAGGAAAGTGTGGATGAATTGGGCATTAGTCTAGAGAAGAGAAGGGCGGGGGGCTGATAAGGGTCGTCAGATGTGTAAAAGGTTGTCATAAAGGGGACGGTGATCAACGGTTCTCTGTGTACGCCGAGGATAGGACAAGAAGGAATCAGCTCAGTTCACCACAAGGGCGATCTAGGGTGGAGATCAGCAGAAACTTTCTAAGGAGAGTTGAGCTCTGGAATTGGTTCTATAGGGAGGTTGTGGAATCCCCATTGCTGGAGGTTTTTAAGCACAGGTTGGACAAACACCGGTCAGGGACGGTCTGGGTTTACTTGGTCCTGACTCAGAGCAGGGGCTGGACTAGATGAGCTCTCAAGGTCCCTTGTAGCCTGACGTCTCTAGGATTTCTGTGATCTCAGTTGCGGCCACTAGACACACCTGGAATACAAACAGGAGCAGGAAATCTCTTCAGAGATGTTTGATTCACTCAAACACTTATTTACTCCTGTGCTTTAGATCTGAATTAATACACGACCCCAACATTTTGATCTCAGTAGAGCTCTGAGTTACTGTTTAAGAAGAAAGTTTGTAGGCGCAGCCAAAAGTCCTTCTTCCCCAGGCTTGTGCTTGCAAAATTCTCCATATACTGTGGTGCTATTTCAAGGCACTTTGTGTGCGAGAGTTGGCACCGGTTCTGCTAAAGCATCGTTTGCAGATTATGGTGATAAATAACTGGGACCACTCCGAGCTCTAGCGCTCCTGAGTAATGCCAGCATGCCGAAATCATGGCCATAAAAACATATGCAAGGCCTACATCACGTAATGTCTCTGGAGACGTGGCACGGATGGGCTGGTCTGAGTTTATAGCGATAGCTATCATGGTGATGAGCGAGATATGAACACAGCTAGCGAGCTAGATACGAATGGGGATAGATAGATAGATAGATAGATAGATAGATAGATAGATAGATAGATAGATAGATAGATAGCGGGGGTGTTTGGGGATAGATAGATAGATAGATAGATAGATAGATAGATAGATAGATAGATAGATAGATAGATAGATAGATAGATAGATAGATAGATAGAGGGGGTGCATGGGGATAGATGGATAGATAGATAGAGGGGGTGTATGGGGATAGATGGATAGATAGATAGATAGAGGGGGTGTATGAGGATAGATAGATAGATAGATAGATAGATAGATAGATAGATAGATAGATAGATAGATAGATAGAGGGGGTGCATGGGGATAGATGGATAGATAGATAGAGGGGGTGTATGGGGATAGATGGATAGATAGATAGATAGAGGGGGTGTATGAGGATAGATAGATAGATAGATAGATAGAGGGGGTGTATGAGGATAGATAGATAGATAGATAGATAGATAGATAGATAGATAGATAGATAGATAGATAGATAGATAGAGGGGGTGTATGGGGATAGATGGATAGTTAGAGGGGGTGCATGGGGGTAGATGGATAGATAGATAGAGGGGGTGTATGGGGATAGATAGATAGATAGATAGATAGATAGATAGATAGATAGATAGATAGATAGAGGGGGTGTATGGGCAGGGCCGGCAACAGGGGGGTACAACGGGTACAGCTGTACCGGGCCCCGGACTTAAGGGGGGGCCCCTTAAATCCGGGGCGGGCCCGGTACGCTGCTGTACCCCCTTGTCGCCGGCCGGGGGGGGGCACGGGCGGCGGGAGACCGGCCGGGGGAGCCCCCCCCCCCCGCGGGCGGCGGGAGACCAGCGGGGGGGAGGGGCGCGGGCGGTGGGAGATGCGGGGGGGGCCTGCAGGTGGCAGGAGACTGGCCGGGGGGGGGGGGCCCTGCACGATCTGCGTACAGGGCCCCCAAATTCCTGTCGCCGGACCTGTGTATGGGGATAGATAGATAGATAGATAGATAGATAGATAGATAGATAGATAGATAGATAGAGGGGGTGTATGGGGATAGATAGATAGATAGATAGATAGATAGATAGATAGATAGATAGATAGATAGATAGATAGAGGGGGTGTATGGGGATAGATAGATAGATAGATAGATAGATAGATAGATAGATAGATAGATAGATAGAGGGGGTGTATGGGGATAGATAGATAGATAGATAGATAGATAGATAGATAGATAGATAGATAGAGGGGGTGTATGGGGATAGATAGATAGATAGATAGATAGATAGATAGATAGATAGATAGATAGATAGATAGATAGATAGATAGATAGAGGGGGTGTATGGGGATAGATAGATAGATAGATAGATAGATAGATAGATAGATAGATTAGATTAGATAGCGGGGGTGTTTGGGGATAGATAGATAGATAGATAGATAGATAGATAGATAGATAGATAGATAGATAGATAGATAGATAGATAGATAGATAGAGGGGGTGTTTGGGGATAGATAGATAGATAGATAGATAGATAGATAGATAGATAGATAGATAGATAGATAGATAGATAGATAGATTAGATTAGATAGCGGGGGTGTTTGGGGATAGATAGATTTTCAGCGTAGTCCTCTTTTTTGCATCCATTGGGTGCCCTGTGTGGCCAAGCAGATTAACAGCAGCAGTTGGCAGTTACAGAGCCACTGCCCTCTAGGAGCTGGGCTGGTGGGTCAGGCAGAAAAGGGGACTCAGGAGGCCCAGGTTCAAATCCCAGCGAGGCTACACGTTTCCCAGGTGATGTTGGGCAAGTTGCTTCTTCTCTCCATGCCACAATTCCCCACCGGCCCGACACTAACCCAGGCCGTGGTGTCTTTGTAGACTCTCCCTTACCAGGCATCCACACAGGGCCCAGCCTGGATGTAGCCTTATCCCCATTGCACCCATGAGGAAGCAGCAGCAGGGCGTGTTTGGCCCTAGGTTGGCAGAGAGGCAGGAATAGAACCAAGGGCTCCGGGGACGTGCCTGAAGCACAAACCCACGTGTGGGAAGAAAACCCCTTGTGCCAATGTCCTTTGGTCACAGGCTCCCTGTCAGTCCTGGTGCTTTGCCTGATCCTCATCCCAGGTTCTCCAGAGTCCTTTATGGATAGAGCCATGCAGCCAAGGGACCGTCTCAGGGGTGGGAAGGGTGGCACCAGCGCCGACTGTCAGTACAGGAAATAACAAAGCAACCGCCCGTCAGCTCCACGCATTCGGCTGTTGCTAAGTCAGCTTGGAGCCGCGGTGCAACAGGCGCACAGAGCAGACGCTGTGTGACCCCTCGGTCATACCAGCCATGAGGCAGGGGCCCGAAGGGAGGACAAAGCCTGGCTTGGAGAGGAGACCAGTCTGGGGGCTGTTCCCTGCGCCCCTGGGGTCCGTCTGCCTCTGAGCGGCAAAGAAATGCCCGGAGAACTCACTGCGAGCCACAGCGCTGGGGCGTCTGGCTGACCTTGCTCTCCCCGGGGCTGCTCACAAGACTAACGGCGGCTCACGCGCTGCAATTCCACCAGGGTCTCCCTTCGAACCCGGGGCACCGCCTGGCTGTAACCACTTAACCCTTCGTCCCCCACAGCACAGCGGGAAGCTCGTCAGCCAGCTCGGGCCACCCATGGTCCCTAGCGAATTGGGTGTCTGGCATGGTGGCCCAGCCATCAGCCAGCTTGCTTGCCATCAGGCATTTCAGACATGACTCGGCTCCCGTCAGGCCGCGAGAGGACAGAGGCGGGGCCTGGGCACGGCCGGAGAAGCAGGTGCCCGCTTTGCAGGCTTTTGCAAACCGGGCTGGAAAGACAGGGCCTGGTCCGAGAGCAGGGCAGGGCGCGGTGTCCTTTTCCACTCCACTGGGCTGTGACAGGAACTCGGCCCCCTCATGCAGCCAACAGCTTCCATTGGTTTGCTGCAAACAGGGACTTCCCCGGCTATGCAACACTGGAGTGCGGGGTGGGGGCAGGGAGTGCTGCTCCGCAGCGCCCCCTCTGGCTGGATGGGGAATAACTCCAGACACCAATTCCCATCCAGGTCTCTCCCGCGGGGCTGGGTTGAGACAATCCTGACAGAGGGGGCCCAAGGAAGCTCAGCCTGTTACGAGGCCAGGAACTGGGACTCAGTCTGGTGGGAGGGGACGGGAACGGCTGCAGGAGGGCTGGTATGCAAAGGCACCAACTTTTCCCTTCTAGAGTCTCGGGTTCAAATGCCGGAGATCAGACAGGAACAGGCGTCCGACGGGTCCCAGCCTTGTCCCCATTTGTCCAAAGCCCCCAAACGGCCACAAGAGAGCTCGTACAGCCAGTTCACTCCAGATCAGGACTGAGGGGCACCGGCAGAGCGGGATGGAAGCCCAGGGTTGGGACGGCAGGGGTTGGGAGTATTGGCAGAGCCCTCAATAACCCACTGTTCGGTTCACGCCAGTGCGGCCACGCGCATCTCCCGTGCACGGGCGCTCAGTTCACTAGGAAGTGTGCAAAAGGGCCGAGCCAGCCTGGAGAGAGCACCCCGGCTCCAGCAATGCGCCAGCCGCCTGGCACCAGAGCCCCGCTGAGAAGGGTGGAGTTTCCCCGTTGACTCGATTTCCTTGAAAGCCCCGTGGCAGAGAAATAGGCTCCGCCCCCGGGAGCTCTGAACTGCCCGACGCCTCATTCCTGGAAGGGATGCATGAATCAGAGTCCAGAGCGGAAATTCCCCTCTTCCCCTACCCAGGGACCCAGACACGAGGGAACAAAGTCAGCTAGATGGAAGGGGATTCCTCCACCCTTGCCAAAGCAGTTCCCTGTCCCAGAATCCACCAGGGCACTGTCCAGACAGCTGAGGTTTAGCCCACGGTTTCTGGCTGCTGGGGAAAAGCCCCCCTCCCTTCCCCCCCCCCCCCCCCGGGAGAAGACAGTCGCCCCTTGCAAAACTGGCTAAATGGTTTTAAAAGCCTGATCTCTGGGGAAAGGTTCAAAAAAACTGGGCATGTTTCATCCAGAGAAAAGCAGCGGAGGACCCGATAACAGTCTTCAAATCTGTTCAGGGCCGTTAAAGAGGACGGGAATATGTCCACTGAAGGTGGGATAAGAAGGAATGGGCTTAATCTGCCGCAAAGGGGATTTAGGGTAGCAGAAGAAACTTTCTAACTCTAAGGGTAGTTAAGCTCTGGAACAGGTTTCCAGGGGAGGTTGTAGGATCACTGGTGGTTTTTAAGAGCAGGTTGGACAAACCCTGGCTAGCAATGGTCTAGGTTAATATGGTCCTGTCTCCGTGCAGGGGGCTGGTCTAGATGACCTCGCAAGGTCCCTTCCAGCCCGACGTCTCTATGATTCTGTGATTCCCACGGTCGGCAAGTCTCCTGAATCGGCTCCTGAGGGCCGTAGGGGAATTCCCACCATTGGGAACCCTTACAACGAGGCAGGAAAGAGCGATAGAAAACACACCACAGGAAAAGGCTCTCCTCAGCATCGCCAAATCTCGCGAGACATGGTGGTTTTCTTAAAGCCCCAGCTCCCGGAGTCAGGGGAGCGCCTGAGAATCACAGCTTGCGTTTGACAGAGCAAACTCGGTACGTAGCTAGCCCTCATGACTGCTGAGAAAAGGCTGAAAATGTGAGTGCTAAGAGCACAAACACCAGTCGGCAAAGGCAAAGAGACCCAAGTTCAGGATGTTCAAAATCTCATGGTGTTAGGCCAGTCTCAGGATTTGTCGGGGGAGAGGGGGGCCACGCCGTGTGATTTTTAAAGGCGTGGGGTGGGTGAGTTTGCTACAGTGGCAGGGGGCTGGACTTGTTACCCCCCAGACCCGTTGCAGCTCTGTGTCTCCATGGTCACAAACCCGCTTCCCGGAGGGACTCACTCAGACCCCAGGACTGTCAAAGGCACCCAGCGCAGAGGGAGCTGGGGCCACTCGCTGATGCCGCTCCTCACATCAACCAGAAGGGGTCGCTAGAGGGGGGCTGAGCTGGCTGCCTGTTGTACTCACCCGGCTCTCTTCCGGTTGTAAGCCAGGTGCTCCCCAGCCAGGAGAAGAATGGGCTGGATCTCAGCTCCCCGGCCCACCCACAGGGGTCCGGGCCCTGCATTTGCTCAGAGGCAGCCTCGGTTGTACTAGGCTCCCCCCAGGTCCTGCCCCCTTTGCCTCGCTCAGGAGCATTTCTGGAGCCCTGGGTCTGGTCCCTCAGAACCAAAACCACCCCTCAGATTGCTACAGCCCCGCACAACCCGCGGCAGCCTCTGTTCTGGGAAGACTCCTAGACTTTATGGTCAGAAGGGACCGTTATGATTATCTAGTCTGACCTCCTGCAACGCAGGCCACAGAATTTTACCCACCCATTCCTACAATACACCTCACCTATATCTGAGCTACTGAAGTCCTCAAATCTTGGTTTAAGGACTTCAAAGTACAGAGAATTCTCCAGCAAGTGCCCCATGCCCCCTGCTACAGAGGAAGGCGAAAAACCTGCAGGGCCTCTGCCAATTTGCCCTGGAGGAAAATTCCTTCCCGACCCCAAATATGGCAACCGGCTGAACCCTGAGCACGTGGGCAACACTCACCACGTCTCAGCTGCGGGGGAGGGGGGGCTGTGGGTCAGGGCCCCTGCAGAGCTCTGTGTGGGACTAGCAAGGGGGCGGTGGGTCAGGCGCGAGTGCATCCGCAGAGCTGCATGCTGGGGCGGGAACCCAGGAGTGCAGTGGCAGGGGGCTGAGGAGCATCGGCAGAGGTCCACGGGTGGGGAGGGGGCCCAGAGCGGGTGCCTCGTTTGCACAGTCCTCCCCCGCGTCTTCTGGAGCAGGGTCCCGGGTCCTTCCCACAGGCCACGCCTGTAGGGGGCGAGTTAGAGGGGCCGTGGTGCCCGTGTTCCACCAATATTCAGGAACGTGGGCCCAGCTCCACCAACGTCTGGGCTGAGATTTCCTGAGCTGTCCATAGGCCGGACCGGGGCAACTGCCCCAGACCCCACCTTTTGGGGGCCCCCGTCCTTCAGGGGGACACGGGGTCCAGTACATCCTGGGGGGCTAGCAGGGGGCCTGACGCTGGCAGCAGCGAGCGACCCCAACTCTGGCCTGCCCCTGCTCCACCCCCTCCCCCCAAAACCCCCACCCCGCCTCTTTCCAGCTTCCGACCCCTCCCCTGAGCGATGCTGGGAGCAGGCAGGGCGGAGCGGGCTGGGGCCAAATCGCTCACTGCTGCCGGCGCCAAGCTCCCCGCTAACGTCCCAAGCTACCCTGGATCCCGTGTCCCCCTGAAGCGCGGGGCCCCCCAAAACGCGGGGCCCAGGACGGTCGCCCCCGGCTCTGCTTGGACCCGTTCCGGGCACCACCAGAAATGATACAAACCCGGCGCCCTGGGTTCGTGCCCAGGGTGAGGTGAGGTGCAAATCCTGTTTGCACAGCTGCACCCAGCAGAGCTCCCCACTGCGTAGGAGTACTGGAAAATACTGGGCACCGGCCCGTCTATTTATACACCCACATTTCCTTTGGGTTAAAATAAAGATGCCCAGATTAACTCCACATCTGTCTGCCCCTCTGTGGATCTCTTGATCTTTCTTTAGATGCCCATGTAAGGTATTGTCTGTAACGTGAGGTGCTGGCATAGAACAGCCGTAGCCCATGGACACCTGTGCCAGTCTCTTGCAGGAGGATCCAAATTTTGCGGCCCTGGCGACCTGTAACCTCAGGGCCACACCTATTGTCTTGGCCCTTTAAAAATCCCGCGTGTCCTCCAAGGGTTTTCCTGCCTTGCCTGAGGAGCTCCATTAAATAACACCGAGTTCCTGTAAAGAGAGAAAAACCGATGCTCCCTTCCAATAAGGCAGGAGGGATTTTAAAGAGCCGGCTGCGCAATTTGCACAGGCTTCCTAGAAATCCCAAATCAACATGCACGGCTGTCCATAATGTTCCTCCTGCTTGTATCTGCCTGGGCTGCAGCCCAGAAATTGCTGTTTGAGTTTATCAGCGATAGACCTAGCAATGGACGTGATTGGCAAAATTGGGATCGGATTCGGAGCGTGCCAAAGTCCAGGGGCGTTCAGCCCCAGAACGTAGATCAAGCCTGGTTTAAAGACAGGCACCGCCAACCAACAAACAACCTCGTCAAATGATTGTTGCAAGAAACAAAAAAAAAATCTTGTTTTCCACAAAACCTCATTTTTCCTTTGAAAAAATATTCCGGTGTGGGCCGGCTCCGGTCCTGCCCCCCTTCGATTCCTGGAGCTGGCAGGGCTGGGAAGTTGCTGTCGTTCTCTCTGGTTGAAATAGCTCAGAGTGAGGTCAATGTTTCAAAAGCCCCTTCTCTTCCCTTGTGTCCTTAGATCCTGAACATGGAAGACGACCAGAACTGGTATAAAGCCGAGCTGTACGGCTCAGAAGGATTCATCCCGAAGAATTACATCAAAGTCAAGCCACACCCGTAAGTACCTTCCTGAGCCTCTATTTCACACGGACCTCGGGTTCAAAGCAGGCCTGTACCGTAACTCATGAGCCCCATTTCAGAGAAGGGGAAACTGAGGCACGGACCGAGCCAGTCACTTACGTCTCTGGGCTTCAGCCTCCCCTCCCCCTCATGTTAACCCAGGGCTAATGACACTCTCGTTCATCCAGCGTTTTGTGATCTGTGGCTGGAAAACACATGATGTTAAAGGCGAAGTATTATTGGGGGGGGGGAGGGGCTGTCCTTCTAAAAGCCACCCGCCAAGCGATGGGCCACCTGTGGCACAAAGATTCCAGAACCCATCGCCTGGCGCAGAGGTTTCCCTTCCCAGGACGCTGGCCCAACGGCAGGTACCACTCCTCCGCCGGTGGCACACAACACCCACTAACGCGGCCACATCTTACACCGCAAAGAGGCGCTCTGAACTGCTCTGAGAGGCTAGGGGAGGAGACCCTTAGTGCAGACAATTCTCAGCGGGCCCAGGGCTGATGTAGCCAGCTATCTGCAGCTGCTTCTACTCCCACTGCATAAAGAACAGACGGGGGCAGGACTGGAACCCAATGCACCGTGGCGCTTCTGGCCCATGGCGCAGCTCCTTGGGACCTCTTCTCCCCTGGCACAAACTACAGCAACCTTGAGGCTACTCTAATTTGTGCCCGGGGCTAATTAAGCCCCTGCCAGTTGCAGGACCAGGATCGGGAAACGCAAACAACTCTGCGCCCCTGCGGGGACAAGGGGGAGCCGGAGCGCGCTTCTCTCCTTGCCTCCTGGCATCGGGCACCTTTGCCCCCCACTGCCCAGGTCTGAGCACTGATCAGCTGGGGTCTGGGCCAGAAGATGTTTCCTCTGTTCAGCCGATCCGGCCAAATGGTTGATCTGAAGCTTGAAGCTCCTTTTTCTGTTTGCAAGTCGTTTGTGTGCGGCTTTGCTTTTCACACCTGTCCCAGTGACTCCCTCTTGCACCACGGACTGACCCCAGCGCACGTCGGCCTTGGAGACTGTCCCACCATCGGTCCGTCCTCATCCGAGGCGCGAGATTGGGCCCCTGAGGCACACGGTGGCGGTTCCGCTCCCTAATTGGACGGCTGTAAAGGAATCGGGAAGGCTCTTCTTGGCGCCCCGTTCACCCGGGACCCCCGGGGTCTTCCCAGCCCCCCACCCCTCACGTGCACGGATGTTCCCGAGTGACAAGGGGCGAGAGGAACCGAGGCGCCGAAGGGGTGCCCCCAAATCCGCTGTGCGGCACTGCCAGGAGGGGGTGGCCTCCTGCTCCCCCCACATTCACAGTGCCCTGGGACCCACTCCCGCCCCGGCACCGCCGACCCCGGGGGATGTGCCACCCAGATAAAGCAGGCGCCACAGGAAAGGAGCCGAGCGTGAGAGACGAGCGACAGGATGTGGCGGGGGCCCAGCCGGCGTTTCTGCACAGCGGCCTTGCACCGCTCAGCTCTCTCAGCCGGGAGCACGATCGCGGCCCGTGCAAAATCACCAGGATCCGTCAGCAGCCAAGGCACCCGAGCCGCTCCCCGGCCCTTTACCCGGGGGGGGGGGGGGGGTCGTGCTGCGGAAGAGCCAGGGGCTAGGCTGTGATGAACGTAAAGGGGGAGGGGAGTAATGGTGCTGGGGGGCCTCGCCCTGCACACGGGCCCCTGTGGTCCTCTCTGGCTCCGGGACGTCTCTCAGGCCTGTCCTGGGTCAAGCAGCCAGACTGGACCAGGTGCGGGAGAAGCCAACAACTCCGCGACAAGGGGGAGCCGGATCACTCCTCTCCTTGCAGCCTGGCGCCGGGGAGGGGGCCACGAACCGGCAGTGAATCCCCCCTGCGGGGAGGAGAGGGAGAGTTGTGTGCTGGAGCCAGGGGAAGAGAGAAGACGCGGTGCCCCTCAGTAACGTCAGCCTGGAGCCAGGGCCAGGCTTAGCTCTGGGGGCACCCTGAAATGTGGGAGTCTCCCAGGGGAGCCCCCCCCCATCTCTTCTGGGACACGGCCTATTGGCCTGAGCTTCTGGACTTAGGGGGCCCAACCCCTGCTCGGACACTGACTCCCGCTCTGAGCTGGGGCCCAGATCCTCACTGGGTGCCTAACTCCCATCGGTAGGGTCCGCCCCGGGCGGTACGGAGGCCAATGGGGGTGTTTCATGCAGGAAGCAATCAGCCCCTGGCCGTGCAAAGTCACCGCGTCCTCCCCCATCTCACCCCTCCCCACGTCTGGGTTTCAGTGATGAGGTCCAGGCCGGGCACGGTCAACTGTCGGGTGCTGCGGCCTGGCATGACAAATCAAAGGGGCCCGGCCAGCCCATGGCAGTGGGTCACCAGTGCCTCCAGCCGGAGCCTGGCCCGCCCTGGGAGAGGTGGGCTTCGGCCGGTTCTTGCTCTCTCCCTATTGCTCGAGTTGCAGGGACGCCCCTCGGGCCGATCGAGGCCCCGTTCTAGGCCTGGTTGAAAACCTGAGCAAACCCAGGTTTTTCAAAGCCGCGGCCCGACAGCCCCGTCCCCTGAGACGGGGAGTTATTTTCACCCCATGGGACAAAGGCTTTTGTCTAGATCTAACCCCCTCCGCAGCGCCTGCAGCCCCAACCTCAGGGCCGGTTTTAGCCCCTGAGCCGGGGAGTGAAACAGACCAGAAAGGGAAGTGAAACTAGCGGGGGAGCAGCACATTTGCCTGTCAAACTCGCCGGGGTTCCCATCACCCCAGGTGCTGTCGGCGGCTGTCGTGTCTCCACCGTGGGGGCTCGAGCCACGCTGGGGTTTAGAGCTAATAGCACAGGGTGGTGCTCCTTCCCCATACACCCCCCCACCCTCTCTGCCAGCTAGGGACGACTTCTCTCCCCTGCTTCCCTGCGCTGTAGGGTCCCCTCCCTGGCCACTCACCTGCTGCTTCCCTCCCCACCAATCCCGCCCCAGCTTCCCCAGCTCAGCCCGTCCTTTCAGGATGGCTTTAGCGCCTCGGGGACAACAGCTCCATCCCCTTGGCATGCACAGCCCTTGCTAGGGTGACCAGATGTCCCGACTTTATAGGGACAGTCCCTATATTTGGGGCTTGGTCTTATATAGGCTCCTATGACCTCCCACCTCCTGTCTGGTCACCCCAGCCCTCGCACGCCCCTGCTAGGGGCAGAGGCTCAAAGTTACGGCTCCTCCTGCCTTTGCTAGAAGCCCCCCCTTCTCTCCTTCCTCCATCTATCCCCACACACCCCTTCTCCTCCCTGACACACCAGGGGGCAGGATCTAAGGGGGGGGGGGGCAGGAGAAAAAGGCCTTTAGTTGGAGAATGTGGGAGGTTCACTGCCCTCAGTGTTTCCAAGCCCAGGCGTGAGTGTCCACACTGCACTGGAAACCTAGATCTAGACCTGCTGGTCCCAGGTCTCACCCCTGGGCTAACGGCACCGCGCAGACCTGACCTGGGTCTGCCACTGGAGCTGCAGCCACACTGCACAATGGCAGGGCTTGGACCCAAATCACAGCTGGGCCCAGATCGGACGGATGTACATGTGGATGGAAGCGGGGCTGGGGCTCACATCACAGTCAGAACCCGCGGTTAGGGGGCAGCGTGGACAGAGCCTTTGACTCTTTTCTGCCGCATCCCATTTTCCCCACTGCTCTCTGTGCGGAGCAAGAGGTTTGACACCCTAAGTTGTCCCCGTGATGGCAACATCCTTTGCGGTCGTCCTGCGCTCAGCCGTTCTGTGTCCTCCGCACGGTCTCCTCCCTCCAGGTGGAATCCAATCCAAGACACACCTGGCGCTCCTGCCAGGGGCAGCCGGGGGATGCAGCCAAGCCACCGTAGCCGTCTCTGTCGAATTATCCACCCGCTTCCTGTGTCCCCTCCCCGCCAGACAGCCTAGCATCACGGCCCCGTCGGTCCTCCAGCCCTGCGCCGACAGGCACCAGCAGCGGCCAGGCACAAATAGCACCAGGGAAGCTGCTGCTGCTGTGGCCAGGATGCTACAAACCAGCACACGCGCGAGGAAAGGCTATTGTACGGCGGGAGGGCGGCTAACGGGGCTGTAATTAGAGATTTGCGAGGCTTCGGCAAAAGGGCACAAATTGGGGTCATTTTACACACGCCCCCATTTCAACCAGAGACCCGCGCCTGCACTTCCCTTCCCACACCGCGCTGTGTTCCACCCCAGAGGTGGCTGCATCTCAGGGCCCGGTGACCAGAGCCCCTCTCTGGGGTGGAAGAAGGTTGTTCAGTCTCCATGTGCATTCGGCCCGTCGAGTCCCCTGAGGGCTGCGTTTTGGAGCAATGCCTCCACGCCAGCTTGTGGCCAAGGGGCTGGCAGGTGCCTGAGCGCTAGGACTCCGAGGGGCAGCGTGGTCTAGTGGGTAGGGCACCGAACGGCAACTCAGGAGACCTGGATGCAAATCCTGGCTCCACCACCAAGCTGCTGCATGGCCGTGTTACATGCCTCTGTTCCCCAAATTATTGGGCTCCATCTGGAAGTCACTGGGGAAGAATCTCTGGCCTGGGCTATGCAGGAGGGCTAACTAGCTGGCATTAAAATCGTTAGGCACAATCCAGACAGAAGCCCCCTCTTCACTGTAACCTACTGCCCAGCAGCATCTCACCCCTTCCTGCCCATCCGGGGTCTGGCCAGTGTTGTTGCTGGTCTCGGGGGAGGGGGGGGTCACAGGCCTGCCATCTCCTGCTCAGCTCCGGTTCGTTGTGTGCCCCCCTCCAGGTGGTACGCGGGAAGGATCTCCAGGCACCTGGCTGAAGAAATCCTCTTGAAACGCAAGCACCTGGGAGCCTTCCTGATCCGCGAGAGCGAGAGCGCCCCAGGGGAATTCTCCATCTCCGTGAAGTAAGTGGCTGGTTCCTTCTTCCCAGACTCACGGCTCAGGCCCGCTGGCAGGAGCCCTGCTGGGTGGGATGCGAAGCCGCCGTGTTTAACGCTGAACGAATAGCGCAATAGTGAGCAGCTGCAATTTGCACCGGGGGGTACTAGAGGGTGCCAATGGCCCCATCTCATCACAGGCGGCTGTAGCTTACCCCTGGTTATACACCCTCTGAGGAGTTGGCACAGGCGGCTCCCTACCCTCGCTCCCCTGGGAGCGGGTTTTTCCCTGCCCAGGGCTCCTTGGAACGGGCCGAGGGTGCCTTGAATTTTGAGCCGAGGCCAACCCAGCCGAGCAGCAGAAATCCTGCCCTCGCGTTTCCTCCGCTGCTTCCTGACCGCGCTCGTCGCACTTCGCTGCCTCCTGCCCGCGGGCTCAGCCCTGCAGGATCACACGCACGCCAGCCCGGCCCAGAACTCAGCAGATCCTCAAGGCGGCACGCGCAGGCCTTGTAGGTCACATTTGCTTTCCGGTAGGCTGGGTGTGGCTATTTTCCTCCTTTCAACATCCCCCCACCAGGGCTTTAAACTCCATCCTCCTGCTGCGTCCCCTGGGCCCAGTATGATTTGCGGCTTCCTGTGCTAAGTGGTTGTAGAGTGTTGCTGTGCACCGTTGGGCCCCTGCTGCAACATACCCCAGAAGCGGCTGCATCCCAGTGACGGTTGAGTGAGCCTGGTATCCTGACTGTAGTGAGCCTTAGCTCATGTGGCCGTGAGTTCCAGAGTCTAAACTGAGCTGCGGGGGAAATTCCCACACACATGCGCCACCCCATTGCATTGTCTCAGTGCAGCGTAGCCACCTGGGAAGAATCACAGGTATGGGGAGCGAGGGCCAATCCCCCAGGAGGCTTTGCCTGTCAGGACCCTGCCTTGTCTGTTGAGTGCAGAGTCTGGAACCCTGGGGCACCGTGTCTGGGGCGAGCTGAGCAGACGGGCTGCTGCGTACGTGTCGGCAGAGCGGGCGGCTTCATTCCCACGTGCCTGGACATGGGCATTGCTGCCACCGTAGGTATCGGGCCGTGCGCCAGGGCAGGCGAACAGGATCTGCAGGCAGATGCCCCCTCCAGTGGGGGGCTATTACAGAGAAAGCAAACGGCCTCCCCATTCTGGGGCTGTCTCGACGTCTCCATGTTATGCCTCCCGCCGAGTAGTGGTGCGTGATCCCCCCAGGCCGGGCGCGCGCGGCATTGCCCACCCGGGTGATTTTTGTTCCCCGGGTTTGCAACCTCTTCTGCACGGCCAGGGAGCCGCTCAGCAACACGGTCTTCGTGGCTCCCAGACGAGCCGAGCCGGGCTCTGGGTTGGGAACGTGGCCGGGAGAAAGAGGCCCTCGTCTCCCGGGCTACCTGGCCCTCGGGTCCCCGGGGAGCACTGCTGCTTTCAGTGGGCTCCCAGGCACATGGTCTCCGGTGTCCGTGCTGGGCCCTGTCACTTTGAGAGCAGCTGGCTAGCGCTCAGACATTGCCTGATCGCACCGGAAGAGAGGTGCCGTCGGGGCAGAGCCGGCCAGTGGTTTAGCTAGTCGGGGCAGCCTGCTTCCCGCACCTCTGTCATTCAGCCCAGCAGTTAGTTCATTGCACAACACGGTAGGAAGGGGGAGGGAGAGGAATTCTTCCTGTCCCTGTGCCCTGCAGCATGAGGGCTGTCGCCCTGCCCGAGACACACCGGGCGGGACAGCTGGTGGGGAGCGTGCCCCGGCTTGTTCTCACATGACCGACAGGCCCTTTGAAACCAGACTCTGGCTTTTTGGTTCCTTACAGAGAGCTTCCCTTCCCCCGCTCCAGAGCCAGCCAGCTCAGCCGCTTGCAGTGGCTGAGAGGAGCCACATGGTGGCGCTCCTCCATTGCTCCTGCGCCTCATCCCCTCATTGGCCCAGGAGCAGGGAGCAGGGTGTTAGTGATCCCCTCCGCCCCTGGGGGCTCTGGCCAGCACCAGGGCGGGAGGGGGGCAGGTGCCCTCTTGCCCCAGATCTTAGCCAGACTTAAACCAGTTCAGCTGTTGCTCTCTGGCAGGCTCAGAGGCCCTGTGGTGGGCTGGAGGGAGCGGGGTGTGCTGAGCAGTGTGGCTGAGTGGTAGGAGCAGGGGACTGGGCCCCAGGACTCCAGGGGACAGCTCAGTTCCCGCTCCGAGGGCAGGTGTGGGCTGCTTCTCACTTGATCTCCCGCCGGCTGGCCCAGCCCGCGGTTTCAGTGTGTTTATTTTTTGCTTTGCAAACCTGCCCCCTCCCTCACTGCAGGCCTTCCCTCCGCCCCAGATCCTCCCCCGCACACCCCGGCACCGGCAGGGGGGCACGAAACCATCTGTCACACGTGATCAGATCTTATCTCGGCACTAGCCCCGCCCTGCGTGTCAGCTAGAACCTCGCCAGGCAGCTGCGCGAGAGCCGCCGGCCGGTAGCTCCCAGAGCAGGGCGCGGATGGCAGCCCTCGCCCGGCAAGCAAGGGAACTGGGCCCCAATCCCCGGAGAAAGTCAGTCACCCTGCGTGCCTCGCCTGCCCCGCCAGAGGACGAAGCTGTCCCTGAGCCCCTCAGCCTTGAAAACGACCGGCCCTGTCAGATCAGAGCCCCAGTGCGCTGGGTTCTGTGCAAACACCACATAATAAAAGTCGCTGCCCCTTCCGGTCTAAGGTGCAGCTAAACGCCCTGTCTCCCAAACCCCACCCCGGTTCATGGCCCACTCGCCCCTCAGCTCACTGGTCCTCCTGGCCTGGCCGCTCACCAGGGTGATCTGGGCGCTTTCCAGCCAGGCAGATCTTTAATTAAGTGTTTAAGGAGGCTCTTGCTGGTAATGAAAGCAAGTGCTTCCAGGATAGCTCCAGCCCCAGCCCAGCTCTGCAAACCTGCCCCGACTGCACGTGCAACCCGGAGGGCGCACAAGAAAGCAGATCTTCGCAAGTGCCCTGGCGCCTTCTCCACCACGCCCCCGTCCTCTGTCTGTCCTGGGACGTCGGTTTCACAGGAGCATAAATGTTTGGATCCATCTGCCAGGAAGAGGGGATGGGAGGGGAATGGCCTCCTCCAGACAGACCCCTGGACCATCCGTTTACCTGGATTCTACCCCCACAGACCCTAAGTGCCCTGGAGATATTTCCGTGGAGAAATAACAGCAATCCATGGTCTCATTCCTATGATTCTAACCTCTTTTGTTTGGCCTTCCCAGCCTGCAGGAGAAAGAGCGTGATTCATTGATGGGGTTTTTGTTTGTTTGCTTGCGTTGTGCCAGAAATGAGTCTGGCATCCCCTTCCACGGTGGTGAGTGAGATGGCCCTTCTCGTCTCTTGTGGCAGTGAGTTCCACAGTTTAGGTCCGATTCCTGGGCACGTCCTAGTTTCCGCATGCTGGATGAAATGCAGCCCGGCCCGTGTCATTTGCTGTCTAAGCAGACAGCAGGTGGGAAGGGAAACAGCTAGGAAGAGACTCGCCCAAGGCCAGGCAAAACTGGGACCCCCAGCCCAGGTGTCCTGCCCCATAGGTCGGGGTTCTCTGCACTGGCCCGTGGTCCCTCTCTTACTCGCATCCTTATTCATGCCTGAGGCGCATTGACCAGGCACCCAAGGGAGCGCGTGGAATCCCCATGGCTGCCTCCTTGCTGTGGGGTGAATCAGTTTGTTGCTCTGTTGCCACAGCCAGGGTATGGCTGGCTCCGCTTCCCCCCCCCCCGCCCCCCCGGGCAAGCTGGCTTTGGCTGTCGGGGACACGTCTCCTGTGCCAGCCCCTGCTGCTGCGGTCGGAAATCCCAGTGGAATCTCTGAACAATGACCATCCAACAGGAGCCCCCCCCAGGGATGGAGTCTGGGGGGATGCCTTGTTCCTGTCCATTATAAGGAGCATGCAGAGATTTTCTCAGCCCACCCTACACTGTGCTGCCTTGGTGGGGACACTTCACAGATCGATCGATCTCCAGCTACCTCACAGAGGAGGGCAGTCTCGTTATCCCCATTTTACAGATGGGGAAACTGAGGCACGGCGGGGGGGGGGGTGCAAGTCTTGCCCGCGCAGGCCAGCGGCACCAGGTCACTTCCAGGTCACCAGGCTGCACCGCCGCTGATTTTGCCAAAGCACAGCCCTGTCCCTGCCTCGCACACGGAGGTCTGCCCACTCGTTTCCCACGGGGGGCACCCAGAACTAGGCCCAAAGCACAGGGTGGAGAAAGCAGGCCCAGTAAATCATTTGGCAGCGGTGCCTTTGGAAAGCTTCGCAGGCTGCAAACCGCTCTCTCCGGTGGGGACTGTTGTTTTGCTGTCACGGGAGCTGATTTTGCTGTTCGGTCACATACCAGCTAGTTGCCGGCCGCCTCCAAGCCAGGGGAGCCGGTCCCATGCAGCCAGCTCCGCTCCCCGCAAGATTCAGTGGCGCTCAATGGCCTGAAAGTATTTGAACCATGCGGCTGTTCCTGAAGGAAGGCGCCCCGGGGAGGGATCAACAAACCCCCATCCTGAGGCGGGGTTCGGGGAGAGAGAGCCACAAGCGAAGGCCTGATTCTGCCTGTTGCTTTCAAGATGGGAGAGATAAGGCGGATGATTTACCAGGCACTGGCGGCAGGGAAAGGACCAGAGGGAGCGGGTTGCAACCAGGGGGAATTCTCTCATCGATCCGACAGGAAGATGTCTTCGTGGATTCTTAGATTTCCAGCCCAGAAAGGACCATTTTGATCATCCTGAGGGGCCCCTTTTCTAGCACAGGCCTCAGAGCTGCATCCGATTCCGGCGGCAACGTCCCCGCTGGTTTTGCTGTTCCGTTTTTAGTTTGCAAGAGCGCGTACCGATGCTTTAGGCCAACAGCGATGCTTCCCCAAAACAAGAAGCACAAAATTCACCACTGACCCTCTACCCAGAAATAGCAGTGACCCAGCCGGCGGACTGATTGCTGAGGGACTCCGGGGCTTGCTGTGAGGACTCACAGCCCTGCCCCTCCCCGTGCCTCAGTTTCCCCATCTGTAAAATGGGGGAGAGTGATACTTTCACCTCCTTCGTACAGCAGCTCCAGACAAACGCTACATCAGGGCTAAGGGTTAGTATTGAACGATGCAATCAGGTGTGAAATTCCACCCCAAGGGAAACCCCCAAGGAGTCCATTGAGTTCTGCTGCTAGAAACAAACTAGAGCACAATGCCCATCAACCTGGCCACGGGAAAGGCTCCCGCGGGGTTAGCTAACTGGGCAGCCAGTCTGGCTGGTTTAATCTCTCCTGCTGTGACGTGCAGGGCACGACCTGCAAGCTGCTCGGTGGGAGAGAATTCACTAATGAGTTCGACGCATTCCACGCTCATGTACCAGACACAGCAGCAGTCCCTGCAATAATCAACCCGGCTTCCCCTCCGCACACATCTGCTCCAACCTGCTCTGGGGGCAGGGATCTGCCCGTCCGAAGCCAGTTGTAGGATCGGGGCTTGCAGTTTAATTTTAGGAATTGCTACAAAGGTGTTTGGGGAAATTCGGACCAGGAAGAAAAGACTGAAGGATTCTTTCTTTTACCACCGTGACCCCTTGTTGGATTCAATGCCTTTCTAGTGTGTTCTTCATTTCGGCCCCCGGCTAAACCAGCCTCATTCTTCAGCACTCAGGGGGTGTTGCTATTTTACTCAGGGGCCCAAGGGTTTTTCAGGACAGGCAGGCACGACCCCCGCTGAAATCTAGGGGGAGCGCTGCTGACAGAGAGGTGACAGAGGCGGCCTCGCTCGGCCGCCAGCCAGGGCGCTCACAAAACGCTGAGATCAGCGCTGCGTGCATTCTGGGTAAGGCTCACCCAAAGCCACAGCCTACATCAGCGCTGCTAATGTGTTATTATAGTGACGACTGCACAGTCATTAGGAGCTCCCAGCACCGTTTATCTCAGTGCCTTACAAACGCTTTAGGCCAACAGAGACGCGCCTCCCAAAAGCAAGGAGCACAGAACGCACTAAGGCTTGCCACTAACAAACGATCTGAGCAAAGGTCTGCCTTTGGCACCTGTCCTGCTATATGCAGCCCTTATACCTGAGAACATGGGCGGCGTTCCCACGCGTGCCACCGACTCCCCTTGCCCCTCCCTGCACCCCACCAGACTCAGATTCCAGGGAGGCGGAGGCCACCAAGAAACGTCTGGCAGGGTTGTCCGTCATCCGCCACGGGCGGAGAGAGCTCCTCTCTCGGAATCCAGCCTGCCCTTCTCGGAGACTCCGCCAGGCTGCAGACATCCAGGGGCAACCAAACGCAATGGCCGGGGTGCCAGTTAGTTTGCAGTCACTGAACCGGACTCTCCACTCTCTCGGGGGTAAATCGGGAATATCTCCATCCAAGTCCATGGAGGGGCAGCCTGGATCCAGCGACGGGAATCAGGATATTACTTTTTACTATTTGTGTTACTATTTGGGGAGAATTGCTGAGACGCAAGAAGAGGTGCCCGAGGTCTGGTGACCCTCAGCAGCGTCCCTACCCAGAGAAGAGAGCCAGGAGGGAAGGCAAGAAGAAATCCAAGTGAGATTCCAGAGAACACACAGAGCGGCCACTGCATGTTCCAGCCTCTCGGCAGAGGGGCCCAGCCACCCACCCAGCACTGGGGCAGAAAGTGTCAGTACCACCATGGGGGGAATAAGTGGAGCGGGGAGAGGATTAGATGCACCCCCCCATCTGTCACCTCTCTGCTCTCCTCCCTAAAGACCCCCACTGCCACGGGGACAACGGATCTGGTTTGCTCCCCCGAGCCCACTGCAAAGCAAACGACTGTGGGGAGGGATCTCTCTATGCCATGGCAGCCTGGCATGGAGCAGCCCGCTAGCCAGCGTCTCACCGAGCCCAGAGCCCGGCAGATGCCCGGATCCCTTCACTGTTCACACACAGCTAGGACTCAGCAATGAGGTAAAGGCCAAGCAGATTTAGGTATGTCGCGACAGTCGGGTCTGCTTTTTAATCACTGGCCTCCTTTTCAATTATTCCTTAATTAGCACACAAAAAGCCATTAGCGGTAATACTGCATTAGACAACTCCCTCTCCCTGCTTAACATTCCAGTAACCAATGCAGAGCGGAAACCCGCAAAAAGATGGCGAGGGACACAACCCCCGTGCTCTGGGTGTCCCTAAACCTCCGACCTCCAGTAGCTGGGAGTGGACGACAGGGGATGGATCTCTTGAAAACTGCCCTGTTCTATTCCCCCCTCTGGTCACCCCATTCCTCCCTGCGCTACACACTGGGTTGTTGCAACGGGACAGGGAACACTTTTCCCAGCAGGTTCCCCTGGTGCCTCTCTCAACTCCCCACCAGCCCTTAAGTCCTGGCATTCCCGGGCGGGAACGTGGGCGGATCCCACAAGAGACCGAGCGGCACCGGATGCGTCAGCAGCGTGGACACCAGTCATGCAGAGGGGACCGGGATTCACAGAGCCGCGGAGACTTAAATAGGCCCAGCTGACTTTAACACACAAGTCCATTGAAGCTCAGTTTGCTGTTCGCAGAGCACTTTGAGATCCTTCGACGGGACAGGAGAGAAACACCCGGTTCTGTTCCCAGTGAGTCCCAGCCAGGACCAAGCCTGCCATAAATCCTCCTGATACCCCCCAGGGCCCATCCCATTAGACCCCAGTGGCTGCTGTGGAACCGGCCCATCCTGCCCCCAAAGGGGTGTCCCAGAGGGTCTGAACACGCCAACCCTTGGGAGGCGAGAGCAACCCAGCCAAGTAGAGTAGTTGGGAGTTGGGTCTGAGTCACAGGGCTTAGCGTCGGTGGCTAGCGACCTCCCAGGCCTGGCTTCCTCCTTTAATCTCCACCGTGCAGGTGGGGTGTCGCCATTGCAAGAACCCAAACGCTAACCTCTGGCTGTTTCCATTTCTGGCTCTAGCCGAGAGACTCACGCAGCTCCTCATGGCGTCCTCAGCTGTCTCCTGACTTCCCCACACTCCCTTAAGAGTCAGCTGTCTGTAACCAGCCCTCAGCCACTCCAGGAAGGCACCCGGGGCGAATGCTCTCCTCAGCCAGCCCTGCTCAGCGGGTCTGTCGCTCACTTCCTATGACACACGCATCTGGAGAGCGGTTCGGGCACTTAGTGGCTGGCTCTGTTTGTGTTTGTGTGTGTTTCTCTGTGTTTGTGTGTGTGATATCACCCTCTAGTGCCCTCACCCTCAGCAGATAAATGACCTAATAAAGCCAGGAGAGAGGAGTGCTCCTTCGGCTCAGGCAGTAGCCGCCTGTATCCTGCAACTGAACAATCTGTGTTCTAGACCAGGGAGTCAATTATTTTCTTTCTACCCCCCATCCCCAAGCTCTAAAAACTCCACCGCCCTCCAGTGCCACACCTGATTGTCTGCATATGAAAGCGAAGGCGGCGTTAGGGGGCCGCAAGCCAGGCAATCGCCTGGGTCCCACGAAACTACTCTGCTCGGGCTTTGGCTTCAGCAGGGGGGCTTTAGCTTGCTGTCCTGGGCCCCAGCGAGTCTAATGCTGGCCCTGCTTGGCAGACCCTCAGGGGGTCCCAGACCCTGGTCGAGAACCAGGGCTCCAGACCCAGCTCTGGGCATGTGCACTTGGTACATTGGGTAATTGTGTCTGCAGAGAACCGGGCTTTGGTACGATCCCTTTGCCCTGCGCGGCCTTTCAAGAAGCTTTGACCCGGCTCTTGCTCTCCCTGAGGAAGGATTTTGCTCTCTGGTTTTTAACTGTCCCACTCACAGTATTGTAACCTCAACGGCACCACATTTCCCACTACCCCTTCCTCAGCAAACTCCCCCCCCCATCCCAAATCAGCCCACCACACCTGCCCTCCCCCCCTTCCTATTTCTACTGACCTGCCACTCATGCCACACCCCGCGTGTGCTGAACACCTGCAGCAACTCCGGCTCAGGCAGCTGTTAACTCTTTGCTGCCCCTTCCTCACAACTGGCCTCCGGCATTTTCCACCGCGTGCCCAGGCCCGCCAAGGCGCCACGCGCCACTCCCTGCTTCGGATTGTCACAGCGCCGTCCCCAGCCTGGTTATTCCGGGGCTCAGCCTGCCCGGGTCCCGGGGGGGTCTGGGGACAATGGCGGAGATTTTCTATCCACAAAGCCAGGACAAAGCCTTTCCAAACAGCTGAAAGTCAGAGCAGAGCAGGCTAAAGCCCATACAACAGAATAGCCACCTGGGTGCCAGGGATAACACCATGTCTTCTTATGAAATGAGTCACTGACGTTCCGTCCCCGGTAGGGTGACCAGACAGCAAATGTGAAAAATCGGGACAGGGGGCAAGGGGTAATAGGAGCCTCTATAAGAAAAAGACCCCAAAATCAGGACTGTCCCTATAAAATCGGGACGTGTGGTCACCCTAGTCCCGGGAGGCTGATGTCCCGGAGCAGCTAGGACCACCTCTCCCTTTTGCAGCCCTGCGGCCAGCCCGCCTTGGGATTAGAGATGCATTTGGCTCCGGATCCCGCTGTCCCAGAGGTTCGGGGGTTCTGAGCCAAGGCTTTGCTTTGTCCCACTGCAGAGCTAGCAAGCAAGGGAGAAAGGATCCGGAGCTAGATTTTCAGGGGTGCTGAGCAGCCACAGGTGTTGCTGGAGCCCCTAAGGGTTCTGAGCGCATAGCGCCTGGGGCCCTGAGTGTTTTAGGCCCTGGGTTTATCATCGCTCCCCCCCTGCTCTGCCGCGTGACCCCTAGCGCTCCCATGGATCAGGCACGCTAACCCTGACCCATCCCACAATACCAGCAGGGTGAAGGTGGCTTAAAACCCTCTTAGCCCCCTGCCCTCTGATCCTGCGCCATGGAGTAACAGAGAATCCAGAGGGAGATTTTTACAGTCACAATAGGCAGATGGGCCCCCAACCGCTCCTGTCTAATTCCACGGCAAATCCAGGCTCAGCTCTGACCGGGTCTCTGGGCCCTGCCGTCATCACGGGAAAGGGAAGCAGGGCTAGGCACGCTCAGTTCCACGCCCCTGTGCCGGGCACGCTCAGCTCCACGCCCCTGTGCCGGGCACGCTCAGCTCCACGCCCCTGTGCCGGGCACGCTCAGCTCCACGCCCCTGTGCCGGGCACGCTCAGCTCCACGCCCCTGTGCCGGGCACGCTCAGCTCCACGCCCCTGTGCCGGGCACGCTCAGCTCCACGCCCCTGTGCCGAACGCTTCCCCATTCCGCAGGGCTGCAAAAGGGAGAGGTGGTCCTAGCTTCTCCGGGACATCAGCCTCCCGGGACTAGGGTGACCACACGTCCCGATTTTATAGGGACAGTCCTGATTTTGGGGTCTTTTTCTTATAGAGGCTCCTATTACCCCTTGCCCCCTGTCCCGATTTTTCACATTTGCTGTCTGGTCACCCTACCGGGGACGGAACGTCAGTGACTCATTTCATAAGAAGACATGGTGTTATCCCTGGCACCCAGGTGGCTATTCTGTTGTATGGGCTTTAGCCTGCTCTGCTCTGACTTTCAGCTGTCGGGTCGGCACGTGGCTTCTGGGAAGTTGCGCTCCTTTCTTCCCCTCCAATTCTTACGTGCCACTGACTGCTCTGATGCTGGATTATTACTTACAGTGGGGTCGCTCTTAGTCGTGGGCCAGACCCCCACTGTGCTCGGTGCTGTACAATGGGTACAAAAAGGCAGTTCCTGCCCCAAGAGCCGCCAGTCTAAGTCTGAGACAGCAGATGGACACAGACAGAGATGGGAGCCCCAGAACCCAATGAGACAATTCCCTTTGGGACTATTAGAGAGCATATTCCACCCGCACTCCACCGACTACACCGTTCATTTCCTGGGGCAGTGCAAGGTGTTAGCTTGGATTTATAAAACCCGGAACCCAGGTTCTGATCTCAGTTACATTGACTTAAGTGGGGTTACTCTGGGTTTGTACCTTAACTCTTTATTCCCTGGTTTTTAGAGGTTTAAGCACTTGGCCTTCTGAGACACTGGTGATCAATGTTAACTCCACCTTAATGGAGGGCAGAGAGTAGACAGACGGGGGGGGGGGGGGGAGCCCAGTTCTGATCACTTATTGGTAACAACATCTATCAACCCAGCAGCAGTATTAAGGCAAAAGCCCCTTCACAGCACAATAAAGCCAACACCACATTACCCTGTGTTGTCCATTCCCCCTTAGCTGCACCCGTACAGACAGCCCTGAGCAGACACATCGGCTGGTGTTGAAACAAGAACAAGTTTGTCCCAGTTGAGGCAAATCAAGCCAGATGTTACCACTCTCGAATACAGCCCTGCTTCCCTCCGCAGACATGTTCCCTCTCCCTGGCAGATCTAGCGGACGGTGGGAAGGGAAGATTTGCTGAGATTGTCATGCCCAGCACCTCATACAGCCGTCATTGGCCTGCACTGTCAATCAATGGGAATTAAGCATCAGGAATAATTACAGGCTGGGTGGGATAAAGGTACTGATGCAACACTCGTATCAGCAACACCATCAGTGTGTTTGTGAGCGACACACCTACCCTGATGTGTTATCTTTGGCCGCACTCTGCTTTACCACGGCCAGGGTGTGTGGGAAACAAACCTATTGTCCTGTAGAAGTAGATACTGACCATTCCTCTGTTAGCATGAATTAATATCTCCCCTGGCAAACAGAGCAGATTGCAATGGAAGGAATGGTCAACAGAGGCAGCTAGACACCACCTCTGGGCTGCATTGCCTTCTCTGCTACTGACTCACCCAGAGGCCATGGGCAAGCCACTTATGTTCCTCAGTTTCCTTATCCATTAAATAGCTAAAAAAAATAAATACTCCTCTACTCCCAGGGGTGTTGCAAGGCTTAATTAATTAACTGGTGCAAAGCGCCCGGCGCGCCTCAGATGAAAAAGGCTGGTGAAGGGCAGGTTATTAGTTATTAGCGTTGTGTAAGGGATGGGAAGATTCAAATGCAGGCAGGACGCCAAGCGGGTGATGTGAAGCCCGTGGTTTGGAACCCGTCACGTTCGTAAGTCAGCTTACGCACTGCAGACACATCCCATCGCACGTGCAGGGGCTGCGCACGGGGGAGTGAGGCCTTCGGGACTAGCGTGCCGAGCCATGTGTTCTGGAACCTCCGCCCCAATTGTTATAAACCAGGGGGTTGGCTTTTGCAGCAGACAGGCCAGACACCAAAGCTCAGAGGCTGCAGAATTGGATCCTGGATAAATCCCCCGACGGGCTGGCTCTGGTAGGGGAGATGGGGGGGCTGCGACACCCCTGCTCGAAAGCCCACCTTTGGGAATAACCGCCCTCTCCTCTCCACAGCTATGGGGAGCACGTCCAGCATTTCAAGGTACTCCGAGAGAGGAACGGCAAATATTTCCTCTGGGAAGAAAAGTTCAACTCCTTGAACGAGCTGGTGGACTTCTACAGAACCACGACCATCGCCAAAAAGCAGCAGATCTTCCTGCGAGACGATGACCAGAACCATGAGGTACAGGGCTGTTCGGCCGCCCACACAGCTCACTCCAGGAGGGTTGCGAAAGAAGGAGAGGGCAGTGCCCAGGCCAGCATGCCTGCTGCTCACCAGCCAAACCACAAGGCAAGGGCCCAGTGCAATACATGTGGGATAACAGGCATAGAGGCTACAGCCAGAGGGTGTCAACCAACATGTGGACAAGGGCAATCCAGTGGATATAGTGTACTTGGACTGTCAGAGAGCCTCTGATAAGGTCCCTCACCAAAGGCTCTTATGCAGAGTAAGGAGTCATGGGATAAAAGGGAAGGTCCTCTCATGGATCATGGTTAAAAGACAGGAAACCATTGGTAGGAATAAATGGTCAGTTTTCACAGTGAAGAGAGGTAAACAGTGGGCTTCCCCCAAGGATCTAGTCTGGGACCAGCACTGGCCACCGTATTCACAAATGATCCGAAAAAGGAGGTAAACCGTGAGGTGAGAAAGTTTACACACAAAACAACATTATTCAAGCTAGTTACGACCAAAGCGGACGGTGACGCGTTCCAAAGGGATCTCACAAAACTGGGTGAGTGGGTGACAGGGGCAGATGAAATTCAATATTGAAAAATGCAAAAGTAATGAAAATAGATTGGAAAACATAATCCCAACTAGCCATACAAATGGAGGGGCTCCAAGGGTGTGGCTACTTTGAAAACTTCAAAGCGCTGAGTGTTTTTACCCCCCTGAGCCAGCAAGTTAGAGCGCTGTAAAATGTCAGTGTAGCCAAGCCTAAGTTACTTGTTATCACTCAAGAAAGTCATTGGGAATAGTTCTCTGAAAACATCTGCAGCAGGAGTCAAGAAAGCTACCTGTGTTAGGAGCCATTAGGGAAGGGATAGAAAATAAAACAGACAATATCATAATGCCACCCCATAAATCCATGGTACGCCCACTCCTTGAATACGGCGTGCCGATCGGGTCGCCCCATCGCAAAAATGATATATTGGAATTGGAAAAAGTACAAAGAAGGGCAACAAAAATGATTAGGGGAGTGGAACGGCTTCTGTATGAGGAGAGACTAGAAAGACTAGGACTGTTCATCTTAGAAAAGAGATGACTAAACCAAGATATGATAGAGAGCTATAAAATCAGGGAGAAAGTGAATAAGGGAGTGTTATTTACCCCTTCACAGAACACAGGAACCAGTATTTAGTCAATGAAATTAATAGGCAGCAGGTTTAAAACAAACAAAAGGAAGTATTTCTTCACATAATGCACAGCCAACCTGTGGAACTCCTCGCCAGGAGATGTTGTGAAGGCCAAAAGTGTAACTGGGTTCAAAAAAGAATTAGGTACGTTCATGGAAGATAGGTCCACAAGTGGCTATTAGCCAAGATAGTCAGGGCTGCAAACCCAAGCTCTGAATGTCCCGAAGCCTCTGACTGCCAGAAGGGGTAAAGGTGACAGGAGATGGATCACTCAATAATTGCCCTGTTCTGTTCATTCCCTCTGAAGCATCTGGTACCAACCACTGTCAGAAGACAGGGTACTGGGCTAGATGGACCATTGGTCTGACCCAGCGTGGCCGTTCTCATTGCTCATATGAAGGTCAGGGAGTCCTACACACTGCGCTGGTCTAGCTGCTTTGACTCCCCTGCAGGAGGAGAGAAGTATGTCTACACTGCACCCTAAGCCCGGGCTGGAACTCAGGTTTGAGCCCAATTCCCCAGCTTCTGTCCACACACAAATCAGTCTAACTCGGATCAGCACGCACTCAGGACCTGGGAGCTAAGGATGTGCTGTGGGGGTGGGTCAGAGCCCGAGTCCTGCGGTGAGTCGGATCAAGTCCTGTTGTTCTGCAGTGTGGACACGGCTCAAGCCCCAGACTTTAGTCAGAAGGTCTGTGCAGTGCAGACCGACCGCGTTAGCACGGCTGTGAGACCCGGCTCCAGCAATTGTAACCCCAGGTTTATAGCGCAATGTGAATGCTCAAGGACGGGCTAGGAGACACAGGGGCCCACAGACCGGGTTTGCAATGCAGTGTAAATGTACCCGAAGGAAAGAGGTTTGGGAAGTGAGGAGCTCCGTGGAAGACTCAGCCCTGGAGCAGCTCCAGCGTTTGGTGGATCCTGGCCTTGCTCCGGCTGAACCCATTGCTGGGGGAGGGATTCCTGCCTCTCTCCTCTCCCTCTCCTCCCCAGGATCTAGGGGAGGCTGTTCGGCGCACCGCCTGGTTTGCAGCACCTCTGCCAATCTCTCTCTTTGAACAGCCTGGCTCTGGGCCTGCAGGAGCATGGGACAGCCCGAGACATGCAGAGCTGCCCATGAATGTGCTGATGGCCGGGAAATGGAAACCAAAGCAAACGGGAGAGGAAGGCCAAACAGGGGCTGGATTCGGTGTGGCCCTGGGCTGGCAGTCACAACGTTAGCGGACGGCTAATACCCAGCGCGCCACTCGGGCAGGCTCTGCTTCCGGGGTCCCAACTTGCTCTCGCCTCTGAAGGGGCAGATGGCCCCGCGAGGGCTTTTACGATGCTGCTCAGATAAAGCCAGGCCCCGGCCCGGGAAGGAAAGACGATGAACGTGGGTGGATTGTAAGTGGGCCGCTAACGTTGCAGGGATCTAGAGCCAGAGCGAGCAGATCCGCATGGCCGGATATTGGGGAACGTGTGGCTCTGGACGCAGACTTTGCAGGTTCTCGGTAAATCAGCCCGAATCTCTGGCTTGGGAAGAGTTCTGCGGATTTACCCCAGCAGAGGCGAGGACCCCGCGTTGTCGGTGGGGGGGAGGGTGGGTCACGGACACGTCCGTGTTGGTGCTCGTCGGCCAGGGCACGGTCGCTTTAGCGTTCCTTGCCAGGAGACTCCCAGTGCCCCGTGTCGGCAGCCAGAATTCCCTGCCCAGCCCTAGTGGCAGCACCCGCCCAGAGGGCAAAGGGGAGAAGCAGCATTTGCCTTGGTAGCTTTGATGCCTCCTCTGTCTTTTCCTCCTGACTCCCCTCTCGCTTGCTTCCACTGCAGGTGAAGAAGCCAAAGTTCGTCCAGGCCCAGTTTGACTTCTCCTCCCACGATCCGTCCCAGCTGGCCTTCTACCGAGGGGACATCATCGAGGTCCTGGACTGCCCCGACCCCAACTGGTGGAGAGGGAAGGTCTGCGGGCGAGTCGGCCTGTTTCCACGGAATTACGTCCACCCCGTTCACATGTGACCCCATGGCCAGTGTCCGCCCGGACGCAGGAGCTCCCTGGCGGCCCGTCACAAAATAAACTGCACCCGATGCCATAGAGCTTTCGGGGGACACGCTACCAGAGGGCCAAGGCCGGTCCCAGGCTGTGGGATGCTGCACTGGACAGACCTGAACCCTCTGGGAACTGTGTGCGCCAGCGAATCCCCCTTGGCTGCAGAAGCAGCCTGTGCTAGGCATTTGCACCTGGGGGTTTGAGTGCAGCAGAAGAGGAGGCAATTTACACAGCCCAAAAGGGACGTGACCAGACTACAGGGCTCCTTTGCTTACGTGGTGTATCCCTTCCTCATCGTCCTCCCTCTACCTACACTGCAAGCCCTTTGGGGCAGGGACCTCTGGCCTCACACCTTCCTGCAATAACCCGTCATAATCCCACTCCCGGAGCCTGCTCTCGGAGGGCCAGGCTCTTCCCAGCTCCTGGGCTTGCGGGTGCAAAGGGAGCAGGGGACCCGGCCATCCCAGGCAGCTGTCGAGCCAAGAGGATGAAGAATAACCCTTCCAACACGTCTTCCCAGTGCGCGTTTCTTTGACTGGCCTGCCTCCTAGAATCAGCCCCTTCCAGGCAGGCAGGCACAAGGGCTTTCTGCCGGGCGTTTCTCCTACAGAAGTGACCGACCGAGCACACTGACCTCTGTAGGTGGGCAAAGGTAGGCATGCCCAATCTATCCCTTGCCCAAACCTCCTCTCCCCTCTAGAACAGCAGGGCCCTCGATGCAGCTGTCCCGTCCCCGTGGCGGGTCCCTGGGCAGTCTCCTTGCATTCTGAAACTGCGGGGAAGTTCATCAACAGGTGATGAATCTATGGAACTCACTGCTGCAGGATGTTATTCAGGCAAATGGTTCTACCCTCAGAGAGGTTTGCCCCCAGCTGCCATTTCAGGAGACGTATCTTTGAGCCTGGGCATCGCTCCCGTTTTCCTCCGCCTGGAGCCGGAAGGACCTGCTTGGACGCTCTCTGCACTGGAGTTCTCCGGAGCCATCCGCGGAAGTGCAATCCACAGTGATTAACAAGGAGGCCGTGGGAGGGGCCCGCACATTCCTGGCACCTTTAATAGGGCTTCACAGAACGATCAAAGAGGCCGGGCGGCTTTTACTGCACCTGGTTACGAGCTGCCTCTGACGCGCTGCCAGCCGGGTTCCATCGCTCACCCGGGGTGGAGAGATTTAATTAATTGTTTATGCAAATGGATCTCTGCCCCACCCAGTGCTGGGGTCGTCCCATTATCCACTGATGGCCACATTCTGGGCCAGATCCCACCTTAGTCAGAGCAGGTGTGATGCAGCTGACGTCAGTGGAGTTACAGCCGCCTGCCAGCTCTGGGTTTGGCCCACTGATTAGAAACTGTGTGTTGGGCGGGGGGGAGGGGAGGTTGTTTTGGCCAACTTTAAAAGCCAGCGTCACACTTGGGAATCTTGCCAAGTCAAATGCCGAGTGGGAAGGAAGAGAGTGAAACCCGGTGTCCTTGCAGGCTGTCTCCCGGAGAAGAAATGGTGTATTTCAAAAGCAAAGAACTGGTGAAACCTTCCTGATAGAGAAGGGGGTCAGAGGTGTAAGATGCCCTTTTTGTTCTCCTCCAACTCACCACAAGGGCTTCAGGGCTTGCTACAAGCTGGGAGCTCAGTGAGATGCTGTTAATGGTCATGGCCTGAACAAAGCACCTTATACACCTCAACAATAACAGGAATTTGTGACACATGCTACTTCTATACTCACCTAAGCCTCAGGGCAAAGTGGACACAACAGGGGTCAGCAAACCGAGCTGAAGAAACATGGAAATACAGTCGGCCCCCGCAATACCACAACGATCAGGATCCAAAAATACCCGATCGCAGTAAACGCAGGGTCGCGGTATTGCGGGGTTGCGCGACATCAAAGTGCCGCGCGCCGCCACCATCGGGAGCCCCGCGCACCCCGCGTTACAAGCGGATTTGCGCTATAGCGGGGCGTGGTATAGCGAGGTTCCACTGTACTTTCCTAAGAAACATGTGATGAATCTATGGAACCCCCTGCTGCAGGATGTCATTCAGGCAAATGGTTTAACTGGCTTCAGAAGAGGATTACCCACTCCTGTGTATAAGCAAAATGTTTTGTAGCTAGGTTCTGAGCTTCCTAAGTCCAAGTGTTTCAGAGCACCAGAGAAATTTCACCCCATGGGCACAAGTTGGAACAGTCAGGTGCATTATGGGGGATCATCTTCTGAGGCATCAGGCCTGAGTCAATGCTGGCAACAGGGGGCACCAGACAAAATAGGCTTCCAGTTCACGTTAGGTTGGCAATTTTATGTTCATCCGAACTCAGGCAACAAACTGGTGGTGATGCCTTGGTCTTTCACTCCGATTTTGTGCCTTGCTGATCGATTGAAAACCAGAGGTTAGCCTGGGACTATAAGACTCTTCATTCGCAGGCACGTAAGCTAAAGGCAACTAAACTAATGTTTGCCTTGCCCCAAGCTGGCTGAAGAAGGCTTGAGGCCTCCTTAGCAACGGAGAATGACAGTGGGATCCACAGACAGCCACAGCATCAGTGATGACATGTCGTCTACTTTCCTCCCCCTCCAACTGGCTCCAAGCCTCCAAATTCCAAGAGCCCCGTCTGAACCCAGAATACTCGGCGAGCTCCTTGTTAACAGTGGGGGTGCATTAGGGGGTCACGTTTTGACTCCTTCGGGGGGAAGGAGACGCCAGCGGCGGTGTCAGCGGCAATGTTTCGCTTCCGTGTCCAAACTATTAGCCAGTCAACTTGATTTTTGATATCTAGCTTGTTTCCTGAGGTCATTAAAGAAAGTAAAGCAGATCTCTCTCTCCACGGAGACAGAGCTTAATGTGACGTGGTTGGCAAGTGAAACGAACCTCCTCAATGCACCAGGGTTCGATATTATCATCTTCTGTTAGCCTGTGTCATATCCAGGGAAATAGGGTATGCGCCCCCCTCCCCCCCCCCCCCACACACACACACCAGCTACTTCTGCGATGACCTCATCCCATTAGGCCAGAGCTTATTGGCTAATGTTGCGTCACTCCCCAGACGTACCGCCTCCAGAAAGGCGGTGCTTCCAGGACTGATGTGAAACCCACCCAGATTTCCGAGCTAGAGCTACACATAGGCTGACCAGACAGCAAGTGTGAAACATCCAGGCGGTGGGGTGAGGGGTCATAGGAGCCTATAGAAGAAAAAGACCCCAAAATCAGGACTGTCCCTGTCAAATCGGGACATCTGGTCACCCTGGCTGCATAGTTCAATAGTTCAGTGATTATTTGCAAGCAAGCGAGCGGAGGCATCGCCACGGGGTGCCCCAGGCTCTGGGGATGGTCATGCAGATCTCATTTCTAGCTGCAGACGGCATTTTAATTCAGAGAAAATCAAAGTTAGTCTGAGGAAACACAAGGGAGGGGGGGTTACACAGAACCCACCGTGAGACTAGGAAGGCCATCTGGAGCCAGACATGCGGGCTACAGGGATTCTCCAGTCTGTGGTCTGCCTCAGGGAGCAGCAGGACAGCTTAGTCCGAAGCTACCGCACCATGCACTGTCTCCGCCCACTGTACCGCACCATGCACTGTCTCCGCCCACTGTACCGCACCATGCACTGTCTCCGCCCACTGTACCGCACCATGCACTGTCTCCGCCCACTGTACCGTAAGCTCCTCTAGAGTCAGCGGCTTAGATCTTAAATGATATCCAGTGAAGAAACCAAAAATGTACAAGACTGGAAAAGCCAATCTCAGCTTCTAAGCCCACTGCTGGCACCCGGGATGGACAGAACGCCCACACGGGGTATGCACGCTGCTCCCAGACAGCTTAGTCCTGACCTGCAGCCCCCCGGCGTTTCCAGCCTTTGATCTTCCACAAATCTCCCCCCCCCCCCCAGTTACTCGACTCCCAGGCCCCTCCCGAGCACCGCCTGCCCCTGCCGTGTGGAACCGGGGAGACCATCCGACACGTGTCACCTATGGCAAGCTTTCACTCACCTCTACAGGGGTGGAAAGGGACCGTAGGGCCCTGTTGGGCCAACCCCAGTTCTCTGACCTTCTGGCCCACGAAAAACTTTGGGACAAGTTAAGCGGATGCAAAACCCTCCAATGCCCTGAATGTAGGGGGAGGCGAGGGGGGAATTGATCTCACAACTGTCTCTTTCCACCCTCCCCTCGCCCCATCCCTCCCCACTACACTTTCCTCCCTTTCCCCTCCCACTTCCCCGCCCCCTGGCCCTCCCCCCGGTCATCTCCCCCACCCCACCCCTGGCTGCAGGGGTGTTAAGCGAAATAGGCGTAGAAGAAGACATTGACACACATCAGGATGACAGCATTGATGCAGCAGATCCTCGCCCAGAAGGGGGCCTCCGTGGTGTCCCTCAGGGCCTCTGCTGGGGGGTCCTCAGCCTTCGCCCCCCGGGGATTGCAGCAGAAATCCATGCAGGGGCAGGTCCCTGGCGCCCCCTCCTGGGAATCTGTCACAGATGGAGAGAGACTATGAGGGGGAGAGAGTCCTGGGGACCGCCGGCCCTGCACGCTTCCCAGGGGCCAGGGTTGGCCAGAGCGCTGTGCCGGAGGGTCCGTGGGGAGCAGGGCCAAGGAGCCTGGATCCAACCCCAAAGCAGACCCCTGATCTTCGAATCCACGTGGCTCTGGTTGAGATGAACAAAGGCCCCCCGACCCCTCCCCGGCTCCTCCCCAAACCCCCGAGCTAGGATTAGAACTCAGGACGGTTCTGGGCTTTGAACAGGCCCCAGACCACAGCAGATGTCTTGGTCTAAAGGCAAGTCTGCAGCTGGGGCCAGCCCCCCCCCACCTCCACTCACACCCCCACGCCCTGTCATTAGCACCCATGCAGGATCAGATCTACATCCAGCAGGTCTCCTTGAGGTGGGACCGACACCCCCAGCTCAAAGCCCAGGCCCCCCTTTCGTCACCGGGTTCATCCCGCGCCCTGGCGGGTGGCTATCAGATCACACCTACCCTCCTTTCCTCTCCTGGGAGAGCGGGTCCCTGCTGACGCGCTGGCCACGGAGATCTCGGGAGGCAGGCGCCCCCGGGAAATGGTCCACCAGGTGAGGTTCTTTATCTGGAACACAGAGCGGGACGCTGGGAGGGGCCAGAGGAGAAGAGCGGCCCAGCGAGAGCTGACGGGCCGAGCCCCCCCCCCCGCTCCGAATCTTTCCCACGTCTCACGTTGGGCATCTGAAAACGGAGGCCCCCAGCGTCACTAGCTGCTCCGGCCAACTGAGGCTCTGGTGTCTGAGGCCCGATTCTCCTTCCTCTCAGCGGAGCCGCCCCGATTCCCCCAGGGTGAGGGGAGGCCTCACGGGCGGTCGCATGGCCTGTATTAGCTGAGCACAGAGATAGTGCTCCCCCCCCCTTGGTGCAGCCACATCCACCCTGCGTTCCCCCCCATCTGGCCTGGCCCACCTATGGGGGTTTGATCCCTCCACGCCAGGGGCTGCCATGGTAACCCCGAAGAATCGGCTTGTTGTGGGGGGTGTCCAGACCCGGGGAGCTAAGGCAGCAGTGTCAGGGAAGCACCATCTCACATCACCCGCAGCCCAGTTATTCCTCTGAGGATGCCCAGCAAAGACCCGTTGGTGAAGGACAACAGGAAGGGCCTTGCCCCGGGACACGCCCAGCCCCCAAGGTGGGAGGTCACCCCACGATCTCCCCCGGCTGCTCGGCCCAGCCAGCGTCTCTGCAGAGACCTGCCGGCTTCGAACCCCGCTCTGAACTCTCCAGGCTGGATCCTCAGCGGGGTGTAACTCAGGGTAGTCCCCCCCCTTCACCGGAGCTACTCCGAGCTCCACCAACTGAGGCTCCAGCCCAGGTCCTGCGTGCGTCCGTGCAGACCAGGGTGAGCTCGGACAGCGGCCGGCAGGCAGGAGAGTCACTGGCCGTGCCCGCAGCTGGGGCAGATCCTTGTGTTTCCTGCACCCCACACTCCTGCATGGCTCCCCTGAAACAAACCCCATTCTCTAACACCAACAACCATCTCCCTAGACTAGAACAATGGGGGACCTCCAGCCCCAGAGCCCACCTCCCCGGCTGGCTTCTCTCTCTGCGACGGACTGACCTCAAATGCCGCTGGACTGAGGGGAGGAGGGGGGAATTTCCATGTGTGTGGGGGGGCCCCTCCCCCGCATAGCGTGATCTGGGCGCGAGCTCCGCACGCTTCCCTGCTCCGAAGCCCCATCCCCGCTTCCACGTGACATCACATCAACCGGACCCAGGCAACGCAAACAAGCGGAACGCAGCGGGGCGGTCGGCCGTCGGGCTGTCTTCCGGCTGACAAAGACAACAGCCCAGCCACCGCAAAGCGGGGCCCAGACCTGAGCCCTGAGCAGCCACGCCTGGGTGGAGCAGAGAGGACGTTGATGGCGGTTCCCCAGAGACAGCTATTCTGTGCCGCGTGCTGGAGGACTTGGACAGGCCTCCCTGGCTCTTCGCTCGGGGGATCGCTGCCCTTGTTCCCATCCTGAGAAGCAGCTGCGAGAGCCGCCATTCCACAGCCCCGTACGCCTGCCCCGAGGAGACCCCACGGGACGGCATCACTGCGCTCCCTCGTGTGGCTACCAAACCTTAATCCCCGTCCAATCGCCGAAACTGAGCCAGGGCTGCTTTACCCGACTGTTTGCCCATGGGGGGGCCGTGGGTTCGGCCTTTTGCTGCCAGCCATGTGCCGCTTGGCAGCAGGGCTATGCGGAGGGAGGGGGCGGCCAGGGAAATAGGAAACCTGTTCGCCTCCTGCCTACACCCCCTTTGCCGTCAAACTCAACAGCTGACCACTTCATCCTCCTGGGGGCCATGCACCCCGACCTGGGCGACGTGACCCACCTGCGACTCGGCGGGGGGCCCGCTCAGCAAGCTGATCCCCACCACGGTGCCGGCAGTCAGAGCGCAGAGGAGGACGGCGAAGTGGAGGTAGTGAACGTCCTTCACTAGGGAGGGGCGCTCGTCCGGGACGCCGCAGCGGGGCGAAGGGTACGCAAGCTCCAGCCCCATCCTGGCCAGGCCTAGCGCCAGCCCCAACATCAGGCCCCAGAAAGCTCCCTGCAAAACAAAGACACATTCCGGGTGACAAGGCCTCTCCTGGAAGGTCTCGCCTGGCAGAAATTCCTTGTGTCCGTAAGGCGGGCGAGGCCCGAAGAACGCGCGCCTCTGCTGAACTCCCTTCCTGGCTTGTGTTGGGTGGTGAGCACTTCCTAACGTGACTGCAGCCTGGGTGACCAGGTGAGGTCCTGTGGTTAAGGCCCTGGGGTGGGACTCAGGAGTTCTGGGTTCAAATCCCAGCTGTGCCATAGACTCCCTGGGTGATACGTCGCTTTCCATATTGTTGGGGGTGCAGCTCAGGCTCCTGGACACACGTTAGCTTTGATCAAGCTAGCGCATTAAAACCAGCCGTGTAGCCACACGGGCTAGGTGCCAGAACACACTCCTGCCTGGGATCCTGGGTTACTGCGCCAGCGGCTATGCTGCTATTTTTAGTGCACTCTCTTGATCAAAGCTAGCTCGGGCTCATCTACCCAAGCTCAAAATTATACCTCCAGCCGCGGTGCAGACATCTCTCCTCTCTTGCAGGTAGGTGCCTGTCTGTAAAATGAGGATGATGTCTCTTACTGTGCATGTACAGCCCCTAGCACCAAGGGGCCCGGATCGTAGTTAGGAGATACAGCAGGGCCTCAGAGTTACGAACACCAGAGTTACAAACTGACGAGTCAACCACACACCTCATCTGGAACCGGAAACACACACTCCGGCAGCGGCAGAGACAAAACAGAGAAGCAAATCCAGTGCAGTGCTGTGTTAAATGTAAACGACTAAAAACATGAAGGGAAAGTTTAAAACAAAGACGTGACAAGGTGAGGAAACTGTCTCTGAGCTCGTTTCCTTTAAACTGAGATGGCTAAAAGCAGCATTTCCCTTCTGCAGGGTGAAATTTCAAAGCTGTATCGAGTCAGTGTTCAGCTGTAAACTTTGGAAAGAAGGTTTTGTTCAGTGCTATGACCCCCCTCCATTCCCGAGGTGTTCGTAAGGCCGAGGTTCTCCTGCACTGTAATACAAGTGTCATTCTCCGGCCAGCCACACGGTCCCTTGCACAGGTTCTGCCATCCGCTGGGTTCTTTCTAACTAAAGAGAATGTAAGAAACACGTGTTTGTTCGGTGGAAAGTCCCCTGTGTCCCGCTCTGCTGTTTGCTAGCGCCCTTGCCTGGCGGCTGCTGTTTTCAGTGACACGGAGCTTAAAACTTCCCAGGCCACAGCCGGGCAGCAATGCATGTCAACACCTGGGCTGTGCTTGCGTATCTGCTGCACACGACCGGCCCGCCAGTTCCTTGGGGAACTACCGGCTGGCTCTGTTTTCAAACGCAGGCCCCAGCGTGACGTCGGCTCTTCTTTGGGGGGCCGGGGCTCGGTTCCTCAAACAAGGCTCTTCAGAAATCCCGGACGGAGCCAGCGGCTAGAACCGGCCGGCCAGAACTGGACTGGACTGGCCATGTCCTCATGTCCTTCTTAGGTAGGACAACCCTTGGTGTGGTCCTACCTAAGAAGCAACCAACAATCTTCAAGTCCTCAGGAATACAGGAGTGTAAGGCTCCTAGAGATGATCCATGGCTGGATGTTCTGCGTGCCCTGCCACGCCTCCTCCACCCTCTAGTTGCCCCCTTACCACCAAGGGAAAACGGGGGGGTCCAACTTGGTAGTAGGGTCACGGGATCATTTCACGAGCACTCAGTAAGACAACAGCCTGGTGAGATTTTGCTACAACTCACAAATCAATGACCCCCCTCCTGCCTGTCAATGGTCACGTGACTAGCCCAACGCCCTACAGGAAGGCTGGGGTCCAGAGGCTACCTGCACCCCTCTGTTTATTCCAGGTGCCCCTAACGAGAGACCCAGCTCTAGGTGTTTCCACCCGATATGAGACCCCCTCTCGCTCAGAGACTTTCAGCCTGTGCTCCGCGGACCATTGGGGAGCCGCAGATTTCCAAAGGGGTCTGCACCCCCATTTGAAAAGGTTCAGAGGTCGGCCAATGAAAAAAGGTTGCAAAGCCCGGCTCCAGCTTCTCCAGAAGCAGTGGGGCCCACGCAGGAATTAGCAGGGGCGGTTGTCTGGCCCGTGATATGCAGGGGGGTCAGGCTAGATGACGCAATGGTCTTGTCCAGCCGTACCCTCTAGGTGTTAAAAGACCCCCCAGGAAATATCGGAGAGCTTACCGGCTCGTTGGCTCGTCTCCAGAAAACCGCCAGGGCGAACACAGCCGTGATGGGCGGGGCGAGGCAGCTGGTCACAGACTGGATGTAGACGTACAGCTGCCCGCTGTTGGAGCTCTGCAGGATGGGGATCCAGACCACGCTGACGGCGACCAGAACCACCGTGACGATCCTGCAGGAGGCAGCAACGCCCGGTGTGAAGGGACGGACGCGCCGCCAGCCGCAGAGGGGAGGAAGGGCCATCCCCAGCGGGTGGCACGTAACACGCTCTGGTGGGAATGCCCGGTGCATGCAATATATGCGAGGTACAGGCCTGAGCTTAGCATACGGCCCACATAAGGTACTAGGGGGAACCTGTCTATGGTGCCTGTGTCACAGGGTTTAAGGCCAGAAGGGATCAGTCCAGGGGCACCAGAACTGAGGGGGCCCATCCAGCCCGGGTAAAAACGGCCCAGGGAGCCTGAGCAGCTATGGGGAGCCATGGACCCTCCTCCTGTCCAGGCTGCAGCCCCTGAAAGCAGCCCCCAGCCTGTGTCCCACCTCCCAGTCCCCCGGTCCAGGGTAAGTGGAGGGTCGGCGACTCTCCACAGCTGCCCACACAGATCTTACCCTGGCACCAATTTTATAGGAACAGTCCCGATATTTGGGGCTTTTTCTTATAGAGGCACCTATTACCCCCCCCACCCCCTCCCCCATCCTGATTTTTCACACTTCCTATCTGGTCACCCTAAGAGGAGGGCTGGCGCTGGACTCATCAGTGCTGCTCCTGAATTAGCCAGCAGTGGGCGCCATTGAGCGGCACTCATTCTCCTTGCGCTGTGTCAGCCCCGGGGCCTGCCTAGGTGGGGTCTAAGCGGAGGTCTACACTGCAATGAGACACCTGCAGCTGACCGGGGCTCAGTCAGCTGGCATGGGCCAGCGGCGGATGTTCATTGCAGTGTAGACACCCCCTAAGGGGGTTAGGACTTGTCCTAGTTTCAAAGCCGCCTTCTCCTGCTACAGCTCGGAGCAAACCTGCCTTGGGTAATTCCACTCTATCATGAGTGCCGTGAAACGTACCAGCGCCTCAGCCATGCACCCCCCTCTATTCCTCTCCCATTTCCTCTCCCGGCTCCCGCACACTTGACTTTCTGACTCTCTGGGGCATGTTCTGGCCTGAACTCCCCCATCGGGGATTGTCTGTGCCCATCGAATCACCTTGTGTTTAGTCATCGGCTTGTTAGTGCTGATAAAGCCCTGAAAGCCCCCCTGGTGTGTCATTCTTAATCATCGCTGCCTTGTGCAATCACGCCGGGAAGACCGCACCCCAGCTCTGGGAACCTCTGTGTCCGAAAGGGACAGGGGAACGAAAGGGAGTTCAGAGAAGAGGAAGAAGGAGGACCGGGGGACGAGAGGACTGGCTTACAAGGCAAGACCAAGAAAGCTAAACCTACAGAGCCTGGCTAAATGACGACTAAGGGTACATCTACACTGCCCACCAATCTGGTAGAGATCGAGCAATCGGGGATCGATTTATCGCATCTAGTGTAAACGCGATAAATCAATCCCCGAATACTCTCCCCGTCGACTCCGGAACTCCCCTGCCGCGAGAGGCGGGAGCAGAGTCAACGGGAAAGTGGCAGTGGTCGACTCACCGCCATGACTGCCAACTAAGTCGATCTAAGATACATCGACTTCAGCGACGCCATTTACGTACTCACGCTATTCACCCCCAGTGTAGACCAGGCCTAAGAGAGAGAGAGTAACAGGCGACGAACAGTGGAAAGATGTCAACGGCCACGGGTGAGAGACGTGAGCATGATCCACGGGGGTGGAGGTCGCAGGAATGGAGTGAAATCAAGACAAGGAATTTGTAGCCTGAATCTTAGGAAGCATTCCCTGGAAGCAAGACGCCGCGGATTGTGTAACGTATCCACCCAGCACAGCCGATCGCTCTATCTGCCCACCTGCCTAGCTATTATTATTAATGATTAATTGTATTATCATAGCACCTGGGAACACTGGTCACACACCAGGTGCTGGTCAAACACAGAACAGACACTCCCTGCGCCAAACAGCTTACAATCCATCTTATGTTACATTGTGCCCAACACTGTGGGACTGGAATGGCTGGTATCTCCAGGGAATTCCCGTCTCTTAGGCCAAAACCCCCAAACCCAGGAAATCCACCATACGACACGAGCAATGGATTGAGTCCAATTCCTTGTGTAAATGCACATAAACGACGTGTGCATTCTTGTCATGTTACCAGTGACGGGTCCCTGATCTTCCTCCACTGCAAGGAACCATCAAAAAACAAAACACTTTCATCCCAAGAGCCTGAAGTATTTCACAAAATAATTTAGCCACACAGTGCCCCGGTACGTATCAGTGAGGAAAGAGAAGTTAACCCCCTTCCACCCATCAACAGCGGAGCCAAGAATAAGACCCAGAGATCCTGACTTCCTCTCCCCTCATCTGACCACAGCTGCCAATTCCTAATTTTTTACAGACCTTAGCCATCCTCTGATGAAAGGTGTTATGTGACTGCAACAGAACATCACTATTACTACACTAAGTTATGCGGCACAGATTCCCCGGGATAAGCCATGCCGAGTTGGTAGTATTATCGGCCCAGAATTAATCAAAACATTGTGCAAGAGCTAAGCAAATACGTTGAATCATCTAGCAGGCGGAGGCCTTATCCCCAGGCTTCATGGGGATAACCATGTTGCATGGTTTATAATGACAGCACCTTAATTTGCAGGAACATTCGTTACTTCATTTTCTAGCCTCTTTCTGCTCACGCACCACCAGAAAATTGATTGTCACCAGTACAAAAATAGACGAAAGAAAAACAATTAGGTGAGGTATGTTCCGGTTTCAGCCGATCTTGTCTCAGTTGGATGGACCAGCCAGGGGAATTGTCCCCGCATATTTACAGGTGAAAGTACAGTGATTATTTGCAACAGCTGGGCCGTGGTATAAAGGGCACCCAGCAGACAGCTTTCCAAATTTAGGTTTGGTAAAAAAAAAAAAACCACTTATGAAATGGCAAGGATGAAAAACAAATGTTGCCATCCGTGTTTTCTTTTTAAAATTCATATGGAAACATGCTTGCTGTTTAAAAATGAATACGCCTTTCTCTGTATTGTTTGCAACCCCTAAACTGCAGCACTGTCTTAACCCAAGAAAACCACAAAGTGAAACTGGCTATAGACAGAGGTGAAACTGACTGGCCCCGTTTTTGTACCAGAGCTGAGAGAAGTCCAGGTAGTAAACAAACGGCTTCAAAGGCAGAAAATACACTGGTGTTTTAAAATCATTTTGCTCTGATTAATCATAGGGGATTAGTGGGAACACTGGAAAAGACACACGGCTGGATGGTTTTACCAGATATATTCCGGTGGTGCCTACACTCATGTTTTTCTTAAATCCCCACCTCCTGGACTCAGGGGATCACGTGAAACTCTTCCTAGCCCTCCAGGTTGCAGAGAAAAGCTTGAGAGCATGCACCCCGACAGCTAGGAACCCAGAATGCAAATCAAAACCTTCACATTTATTGTTTTTAAATTCTCATGATTTTTAAATGCCTGGGGGTTTGGCAACACTGTGTATGCTACTAACTGCCACGGTCTAAGAGAGCTTCATTCAGCGCACGTCCGGAGGGAGGAGGGGAAAGCTGACTTTAAGGCCAGGTCTACACTAAAAAGTTAGGTCAACCCAGCAGTGTGCGCTCAGGGCCCTGAAAAATCCCCATCAGTGAACCCTACCTAACCCGCGGCGTAGCCAGCGCTAGAGCTCTTCCCTTGATCTAGCTGCCGTCTATAAGCTCAGGGCCAGCGGGGCCATGGCATGGGATCAGATGAGTTGACCCGTATGGAGCCAGCGACAAGTTACAAGAACTGCCGTGAGAAGCCACCTGCCCTCTTGGGCCGCCAGCCCTCTGCCTGGCATCGCTCACCCCGCCATCTAGTGTCTCCACCGACAATAATGCCAAGGAGGTTGACTTGGCACCAGCACCCCCAGCCACAGGAAATGGGGCTGGGTTTATAAGGTGTCATCTAGCCCTCGATTGGCACATGGAGCCCTGTAAAATGGGCCGGCATAATGAATTAGCAATTACCATGTGCATTTAGGGAGCACCTTTCAACCTGGGGCAACCGAAGCACTTTGCAAGCAGTAATTAATTGTGCTCACAAGGCATTCGTGAGCGTGGCGTCGGTGTCATTATACCCATTTTACAGGCAGGTAAACCGAGGCATGGGTGCCCTTGGGGGATGAGTCAGGAAATGGGAATGTGCGGGGGGGAAAACAGGAGAGACCACCTGACCGTCTTGGCTGTAGGAACCATCTGAAGCTGAGTCATTTGCTCCATCAGCCACACGGACATCCAGAGCACTTTGCATTTCATAACACCTTCCTCGTGTCCCAGGAGAGAGCTGGGGAGGCGGCACTACCGCCTCTTCCCGTAGGAGAGGACTTCCAGGTCAGGGGTGAGGCCCAGAGACAGGGCGGGGGGGAAATCAGAGGATTTCATCTCGAGCCATCAATCCATCACCCGTGCAAACATTCACAACAAAGTGTAGACGAATTTAAGAACTAGCCCTTCTGAAGTGATGACCTAGATTCCTTTATTATTATTATTGTCACCTGCCAGGTCTCAGAGGGCCCTCCCCATCAGACAAAGGAAACAGGTTAGCCGTCCGCGTTCCTCCTAAATAAACCATTCCCTGTCCTAAGCACAGCACCGTAGTGACGGGATACTGGCAAGCCAAAAATCAGGGGCAAAATACTATTCTTGAATTATCCTGGTTTTACACTAGTATAATTCCATGGATTTAAGTGGAGTCACTCCTGAATTACCCACTGGTACACCCTCTAGTGGCTGAAGTGAAGTCACTCCCGGTTTACACTGGTGGAACTCTATTGACTTAAGTGGAGTCACTCCTGATTTATACACTGGTATACCCTCTAGTGGCTGAAGTGAAGTCACTCCCGGTTTACACTGGTGGAACTCTATTGACTTAAGTGGAGTCACTCCTGATTCACACCAGTTCAAATGAGATCCCAATCAGGCCCACTATTTTTAAAGCACCACTGGTTCTTGCATCATGAAATCATAATAAAGAATAAAATACTCATCGCTCCTTCCTACCCACAAGGTTTTGCAGCCCGGCTCGGAGCAGTTACTTAATAGGCTGCACATGAATCTTCACCATGAAAAGGAAAATGTCTGTCTGGCCCGGTTACCCTCCCCCCACCCCGCCCCCCCTACCTTCCCACCAGCAGCAGCTCCCGCTCCCTGGCGTCCCGCCGGATCTTCCTCCAGATGTCCATGGTGAAGAGGGTGCTGCTGCTGTTGAACACCGAGGTCAGGGAGGACATCAGGGCAGCCATCATCACGGCAATCATTAACCCCCGCAGCCCTGGAGGAGAAAGAGGACCGTCGGCGTGCAGGGCTCGTCTCAAAGGGCGGTGACACGGCTCCGATCCAAAGCCCACTGTCTTCCCATTGACCTGACGGTTCAGATGGCGAGCTCTTCGCGGGCACAGCACCTCAGGCAATGGGGCTCTGACCCCTGGGCCCTCTGAGCGCTACCGTCCTGTACATCGCACCACTCATGAGCTATAAAACCAGCATGCACGCGGCTCTGCTGAAATGCAGCCAGCTCTGGGGAGAGAGGCAGCCGCCCGGTTAGCACGCCGCGAGGGCCCAATCTCTAGCACTTCTGGAAAGTCCCATGGGAGCCTTAATTCCCACAAAGAGCAGACAGGAGCTCACAGTTTAAGATCTCAGCTGGCCTCACGGCCTGGTTCTCATTCATCGGAGGATTGCCTAGTGGTTAGAGCAGGTTACTCTGAGCCAGGACACCAGGGCTCTATCCCCAACACTGCCATTAACCAGCTGTGCTTCAGGTTCCCTACCCCCAGCGGCGTGAGGCTGCCCTGATGCCCGGCCTGGCTCGCCCTAGCGCGGAAGGGATTGGCGACCTCGCTACAGGAGGGAGATCCCATTCCCCCGCTAGGACCGGCACTCATTTCAATGGCTTGTGGTTTTGCAGCAATGGAAACAAAGAGGTGACTGTTATCAGTGCTGAGGAAGGACGCCCGGGGGGGGGGGGGGGAGGGTGGCCAGCAGGGTGCTAGATGCAGCCGCAGCTGTAATCCTGCCAGGCCTGGACCAGCCTGGCTAATCCCCCGGCGGTCACGGTTTCCGCTTCCTCATTTGGAACCCTCCAGCGGGAAGCCCCAAGGCCGCCAGGTGGTTTGGCTGTTGGCAGAGAGCCCCCTCGGGCATGGCTGGAAAAGGGAGGCAGCCCCCCCCCCTCCCAGGACACACCCGCCGCCCAAGACGGTCAGCCCGGCACTGCCAGCAGCACGGCCCCGCCTTACCGCTGGGCATCAGTTCGACCACCAGCTTGGGGTAAGCGATGTTGGAGCAGCCCACCTCGGCCCCGCACACCCGGGCGCACTCCTCGGGATCGACGCAGCTGACGGCGTCTGCAACGACACAGAGAGACGCGGCTCGTCCCCGGCCAGGGCACCCGGCTGCGGAGCCCTTCCAGGCCAAGGGAGCCGCAGCGTGACCAGAAAAAAACCCCTTCCCCTGGGCAGGGCTCGCACGGGAACTCCTGCTGCGGGCCTGGGAGCAGACCTGGGCCCTGACTGCCCGCAGGGTGGCTACCAAGCAAGCGTCCCCCCGCCGACGGGCCTCAGCTCTGCCCCAGAGGGACGTGTGCAAAGGCAGGGAGGGAGACGTGTGCAAGCCTTGCCCTGCCCCCACCATCGACTAGCAACCTTTGGTCACTACCAGCCTGGGCTAGATGCGAACCAGAGGCCTAGTAGTGAAAGCGAGGCAGGATGGCCTGGTGGTTAGGGGCACTCCCCTACGGTCTAGAAGACCCGGAGGTCACTTCCCTGCTCTGCCACAGATGTGTGACCACGGGCAAGTTGTTTCGCCTCACTGGGCCTCAGTTTTCCCCTCCATACAATGGGGCTAATAGCACTGCCCTGCCTCAGAGTGATACTGGGAGGATGATTACATGAAAGACTGCGGGGTGCTTAGCTGCTGTGCTAATGGGGGGAGGCAGGGAGCAGATAAGTGTCATCGATAGACAGAGGCAATGGCCTATTAACAGTTTTCTGAGCCGTTCTGGTCCCCACCCAGGACAGAGGGACCAGGACTCTCCTAACCCACCTCAGCATCACTCCATCCGTTCGTGACGAGCGGGACTGGCAGAGCACGGTGTGATTGCCAGTGTCACAGAGTTTCAGGCCGGAAGGGACCATCAGATCAGCTAGTCCAACCGCCTGCCCATCACGGGCCCCCAGCACCCACCGACTGAACCCACCCACCAGAATTACAGCAACGGATTACAGCCCCCAGCGTCCTGACTCCAGACTGTCACGGCTGGGGCATCAGCCTGGCACTGTGATCATCACTGGAACCAAATCAGTGCCCGTCGTGACGCTGATGGCAGGGGCCCAAAGGGCCCAGCATCGGTGTGCCCATTACTTGGGGGGTTACATGGGCACAGAGTCCTTTTCGATTGTCGCTGCGAACCTCCAGCGGAAAGTGACGAAGGGGGTAGATATCAACATCTCCATCTTAATCCTTTTGATAAAGGTAGGGAGTGGCCCATACTCGTTTCCACCTCTCCTTTATGATCCTCAGCCACTCCCCTGATCTAACGCCCAGGAACATCAGCGGTGCTGGGCTTGGGCCCTCGGATCCAAGGCTCTCCAGCAAACCAGCCTCGTGAATCAGAGACAGGCCTCCAGCCTTCCAGCCCATGTCTGATTTCTCTACAGACGGTTTAAAGCGGGGGTGGGCAAACTCTTTGGCCAGAGGGCCACATCGAGGTTGCAAAATTGTATGGAGGGCCGGGAGGGAAGGCTGTGCCCCCCCAACTGCCTGGCCCCTCCCCATCTGACCCCCTCCTACTTCCCGCCCCCACAGAACACCCAATGCATCCAACCCTCCTTGCTCCTGGTCTCCTGACTGCCCCATCTGGAATCTCCTGCCCTAACCACCCCCAGGGAACCCACCCCCATCCAATCCCCCCCTGCTCCCTATCCCGACGCCTATCCACACTCCCGCCCCCGGACAGAGCCCCGGGACTCCCTGACCCTTATCCAGGGCCCCAGCCCCGACCCCCCTTATCACGCCCGCTGGAGTGAGATACGCCGCCCCGCAGGAGCTCGCAGCCTCGCCCCCTTACCATGCCAGTCACAGCGGCAGGAGTCAGGACCTGCTGGAGCCAGCCACGCGCTGCAGCCCTGCCCAGGAGCAGCGGGCCAGAGCGCTGGAGGCACGGCGCGCTGAGGCTGCGGGGGAGGGGGAACAGCAAGAGAGGGGCTGGGGGCTCGTCTCTCCACCTGGGAGCTCAGGATGGTCCGTGGCCCGGGGGCCGTAGTTTCCCCACCCCTGGTTTAAAGGACTCTCGCAAAGAGGCCATTTCCTCCTCCTCACAACCCCCAGCATTTCTTATACTGACTGGCCCTAAACATTCAGGCAGGGGACACATGGGCACCACCAGCACACCTGGCCTGTCAGCAGCCCAGATGCCAGATAGAAAGAAGAAAAGAACAGGCCAGACTCATCCCGGAGTTCAGTGGGGAAACTGAGTTCAGCAAATCCTCATGGTTGCAGATGAGCAGATTCCAAGCCAGATTCTGCCGCTCGCAAGCCGTCTGTCGCCAGCAACCCCAGGTTAGGCAGGATGGCAGAATGGTTACAGCTGGGGCAGGCCTGGCTGGTGTTCTAGTCCTGGCTCTGCTGTGTGTTCATGAGCAAGTTGTTGTCTTGCTCGTTTCCTCATCTGTAAAAAGCAGCTTTAATTAATGGTTGCAAAGGGCTTTGAGCTCCTTGGATGGACGACAACGCTCTGGAAGGGCGAAGTGTTACATTAGCATTAGGCCAGCTCCAGTAATGAAGCAACAACAATAATGCTCTGCCCACTCATCACAGTGAATTGCAAACAGGAGTTAACGAAGTCTCGCCATAGCCCAGGGTTTTTCAGATGGGGAATCTCAGGTGCAGGGAGGCAAAGTGACAGGCCCGTGGTCAGAGCGCATCAGTGGCAGAGCAAAGAACAGCTCCCAGGCCCTCGTGTATTGATGCTTCGCTTTGCGATTTCCAGTTTTGTTTCAGATGAAAAGCTAATGAACAACCAAATGGCCTGTCCTCTAATTAGCATCACCCTTTACTCCTAACAGACGCCAGTTTTTCTGGACCCAAGCGGGTCTCAAACCCGGGGCCTGGACTCCTGCAGCCAGGGAAGGGAAGGTGTCTCGCTCACAGGGAAAAGCAGCCCCGGCCGTCTCTCTGGGCTGTAATCAGAGTGGGGCGAGCCAAAGCAGATGCGGGTGAGCAGGAGGAAGGATTTAAGGACCTGATCCCAAGGAGTCAGCAATAGACCATGGCCCAGCTTGTGCGACCCCATACCGAACTACAGGGGCACGGTCTTCTTCCCTCGGGGTAGCTACGGGCTGCTCCTGGATTTGGGCCAGGGTCACCGATCCCTAGGAGGCAAAATAAATACTACCACCAATTCCCGAGGGCCGACTTCCTGAGCCGCCGCTCAACCGCACAGGCTGAGAACTTCCCGTCCCAAACCCAGCAGGGGCGGAGTTCAGCTGAGCCAGCGATGGGTGGAAATGGGTGGAGGGCGCCGGATCACAGCGCTCATCTGGGCCACGCCAGCCAGGCGCCCGCCCTGGCTCTCGGCACGGATTTCACGTGTCCCTGCCCAGTAGGTGGCTAATCAAATAATGATCAGGAGCAGCTGGTGGAAACACCCCCATGCGCAGAGGTGTTCAGAGCTCCGACAAACGCTCCAGCGCAGGACGGTTCCAAACGAGCCACAACCCGGCCCATGGAGCCTTTAGAAAAGGGGCAGGTTGAGGCCCACACAGGGGCAGGCAGTGACTGAAACCAAACAGAGGGCCGGATCCTCTGCGGGTGGAAAGTGGCCTAGCTCCACTGACGTCCAACCCAGGGCCTTCACTGCGGACACTAAAGCCTGGACGGGCCCCGGTCTCGCCCACGGGCACTGCAGGGAAGGGGCCCCGTTCCGCCCCGGGATGAGCAGATGGGTGGTTGGGTCCCCAACGGCCAGATTAGCGGATAAAGTGGCGACCTGAACCCCCGGCTGTAGACCTGGGCTCCTGAGTCCCGATGTCTGTTCCACGTTCAAACAACCCCCTTTGGGCCGGCTCCTGGGAGGAACATCCTATAAACATCCACGAGGCCACCTCATTATCCTCCTTCACATCCCTCCTTTGCCAGGAAGCCTCCCAGACACATGCTCGGCTGGTGGGGTCCTTAGACACCCCCCTCTCCTTGACTCAGGGATTCCTTGCACTCCCGCATCTGTCTGCCTGTGTCCACCTGCCATCTCGCGTTTTGGCTATGAGGGCTTTGGGGCAGCCTCTCTTGTTGCGTGTCTACACAGTGGCTAAGCAGGGCACCCTCCTGCTCCATGGCTGGGTCTCCTACACACTACGGAAATACAGATCATTAAGAACGCCACACCAAATGCGTCCTGAGTTACCAAAGTCCACTGAGTACAGTACAGTCAAGCTTTAAGCGAAGGGCCAGACACTCAGGGATTTCAAGGGAGCTGCTTCACACCAGCTGGGGATCAGACCACTGGACCATGCACGTCTTCGCTTCATTGATGCTTCATTCAAATAGATCCTTCCCCAAGACCGTGGGATCCCGGTGTAGGTTTTATGCCCCGTGGATCTCTCTTCCCCTTTAGCTCCAATAAAAGGCATTAGATCATCTACCTTCTGAGTTTTCCCACAGGCATTCATTTCAATGTTTTAAACCACACACACACCCTTTTAAAAGTATTTGTCCACATACACGGATATTCAATACAGCAAAAAAGCCACAGGGTTCCTCCATTCAGCCCTGAGTCCCGTGAGTGAAGTGCCAATGCACACGAACGGAGCTGTACACCCAATTACAATTGCTTTGGCTACAACAGCCCATGCCAAGGACCATAGGGCCCTGATTCAGTAAGAGATTTAAGCATGTGCTATCTTAAACCACATGTGCAATCCCACTAACGTCCTTTGTGCTGCAAAGACCCATAAAAAGAGACCTTCCTGGCCCCCAAGATCTCAAGGCGCCTTGCTGAGTCGGGGTTGCCAGGGAAACAGGGGTGTCCCGTGATGACAACCCCAGCTCCAGCATTGTCTTAAGGTGGTTTTGTAGCAGCCATATCTTATTTATTTGCGCTAAGGTAGCACCGAGAGGCCCTGTCCGAGATCAGAGTCTCGCTGTGCTAGGCACTGTACAGAGAAAGCCCCTGCGCCAAAGAGCTTACAGCCGAACTACCGGATACAGACCAAGAGCGGGTGACGGGAAGTGATTCCCTCCCCATTTCCAATCTTCTGAACGGGGGGCAAGAAAGTCTTATTGACCGGCTAAGAGAATGGACGGGGGAGCACTTTATGTGGGTGAGTTATTTCAAAGGGCTCAGTCTATCAGATGCGATGCCGGAACTCCTCAAATCATCACCACCACCATCCGCCGACAGAGCAGTTGGCTTCTTAACTGCCGGCCTAGAACAGATCCAAACGTGCTCGTGTCCTTCCCGAGTGGAGCGGTGGATTTATCAGACGTACCCCCCGCCCCAGCAAGATGCAATTGCCACTCCTCGTACCTTTTAATAGCGTCGGTCCCTCGTCACACACTAGCACTTCTGACAGTAAAATCTTTGCAGCTATGGGTTCTCATTGGTAGAGAGGGGGCTTTATCCTGGAACAATGAGCACAATTATTGACACCGCTGCGAATTGTCAGGCAGAATCACATCAGCGTAAGCGGCCCATGGAATAACTCCGGGGCTACCTTGCGAGAGAACTTGACCCTGTTTCTTGAAACCACTTAGGGCAGTAATTCTCAACCAGGGGTACATGTACCCAGGGGGCACGCAGGGGTCCTCCAGGGGGTACATCAACTCCGCTAGATATTTGCCCAGTTTTACAACAGGCTACATAGCGAAGTCAGTGCAAACTCAAATTTCATACAGACAAAATGAGGAAGTCCACTATTTTAGTACTAGGGTACTGGGCCACTTTGGTATTGTTGTGTCCGATTTTGGAAGCAAGTGGTTTTCAAGGGAGATGAAACTTGGGATACCCAAGACAAATCAGACTCCTGAAACGGGTGCTGGCTTCGGGAAAGGTTGAGAGCCGCTGCCTTGGAGTCGGCTGAGTTCAGAGCGAACAGTTTCAAAAGGGACTGGAGTATTAGGTGCTTTTGGTTTGTCAGTGTGTCTATTACCAGAGTCTGGGTATTTTTCTTTCTTGCTCCCAATTGCTCATTTAACGTACCCTGCTGCAGCAAGTTCGAGGAAGCACATGAACTTTTTGCCCCGCTTAGAGGCGGGTCCACCTAAAAAGATAAAAGTCTACTATAGCTACTAGCTCTAGGAGGTACTCTGTTAGCTGAGTTGGTAAAAGGATGCATCCTGTTAACACGGTTGGCCCTGGGTGCCAATGCTGCTGTCAGGATTGGTAGTACTTGGTACAGCAAGGGTTAACAATTACAGCCATTCCGAAAATGGGGTGGGGTGGTATCCGCAGAAAACTCTGCAGTCCAAGGACCGGGAGTGAGCGCGCGAAAGCTCCAGACGGCCCCTCTCCTTTGCCTCCTGGAAGCGAGATCCAGGAAGCAGGGCTGAGAGCCGGAGCTGTGCGGTGCTGATGAATCAGCTTCCTGTGCTCCTCCTGCCTAGGGCCGGCTTTGCAGGCGTGTGTGCTCTGCCGAAGGAGTTAATGGCCTAGGCAGATATGGGAATGGTTGAAGACAGCGGCATGTGATTGCAGGTGGGGCAGGGCGGAGCTATGAATCATGCTTGCTTGGGTTTTTTTTTCCTTTTCTTTTCCCTTCTTGCTGTTACCTGTCTATCTCCACACCGTCTACCGGCAAGTGCCCTGCACAAATCCAGCTTCCCGCCCCAGGAACCCTGGAGAAACGGATCAGGCGGCAACAGGCAGGATTTTGCTGCAGGGAAACAAAACGTCGGATCCCATCTGGAGAACTTCAGATCAAGAGAGAGAGAGAAATAGAGAGAGGAAGAATCGGACTGAGAAACCCCCACAGCTGCTGCTTATCTGATTTTCTGGATTATTTAAACTGCTATTTTCCTTAATATTTTATTTTATTCTATATTATCCTCGTGGGAAAGCGCAGGCGGCGAGAAGGAAGTGGATCTGGTGGTAGAAGATTCAAAGGGATTGGGCCGGTATCAAAGAGCGAGTCGCCGGGCACCTGGCTTCCAGCACTGGAGACCTGGGAGTCAAGGAAAGAATCTGGTTTTGTCTCACCCGGTGGTCGCCTGGGCCGGGCAGAGCCGATGAGTAAATGAGAAGCCGGGTCAGCATCTCCTGAGTGGAAATAGCCAAAGAGGCAGGAGACTTGAGGCAGAGCGTGGGAGCGCTTTGTGGAGAAGCCAAGCCGGTCGGAGGAAGGAGAGGGGGGGACCCGCTGCCGAGTCTAACGCGAGAAGGAGGAAAACAGCTAAATTATTTAATAACTGGGAAATAATTAACTCCTTATTTATTGTCAGGGTCTAGCATTCCCTGGTGTCGCCGGCTCCCTTCTGTGTCTGACTCTGTTCGCCGGGGCCATGGCTCTCTCCCAGGTGCAGTGTCTGGATGACAGTCATGTCAACTGGCGATCCAGCGAGTCCAAGCCGGAGTTCTTCTACAGCGAGGCGCAGCGACTGGCTTTGGAAGCCCTGGTCTCAAAGGGGCCGGAGGCCTTCTACGAGGTCCTCAAGAAGGAGAACATCCGGGACTTCCTCTCCGAGCTGGAGCTTAAAAAAATCATGGAGTCGCTGGAACCGTACGACCCGGGTTCGGAGTTTATCCCATGCCACGGGGGCGGGGACAGCGACGGCGACCTCACCAGCCAAGGGGGGGAGGGAGAGGTGGCGCCCTCCTTGCAGTACTGGCCCCAGCGATCCGACCGCTCCATCCCGCAGCTGGATCTGGGCTGGCCCGAGACTGTCGCCTACCGGGGGGTCACCAGGGCCATGGTGTACATGCAGCCGCCCATCGACGGGCAAGCGCACATCAAGGAGGTGGTGAGGAAGATGATCCTCCAGGCTCAGAAGGTGAGATGCGTGCCGAGCCCTAGGGCAGGAGTTCACTCAGCCACCCAGATCCCACAGCCCTCCTCAGCCAGGCAACCCTCACCCCAGTGCCCTGCAAGGGAGGTCTGGCTGAGCGAGGACTGCGGGGGCCGGCCCAGCGTATCAGCTGTTCTGCCCCATTAAGCTTCACGCCCAGACTTATGGCTCAGATTCTGCCGCGGGTGAGGGAAAGTGGGGGAAGCCCGATCCGGCTTCCCCTGGAAACAATGGGAATCTTTTCCTTTGACTTCCCTGGGCGGAGGTTGTGGGGCTAAGAAAACACAAACTACGGTAGTTGAGCTGCTACCTCTCTCCAGGCCCAAGGTATCCGCTTTCCCCTGATAATTATCTCCAGGGCCCCGGGGAACCACACGTGGCTCCGCGGAGTACAAGGGATCAAATTCTGCCCAGGTGCGAACAGGTGAAGACTGCTGGCATTGCTCCAGCTTACATAAGGACTGAATCCGGCCCAAGATCTTCCTGTTTGTTCTAGTCAATTGCACCCTGGTTAGCCGACGACGCAAAATCGATTAGCGGCTTGCACCGTCCAGGAACGTTGGATCCAAAACAATATCTGCCCCCTTTCTGCAGCAGACATGCGGGAAGACCCATCCCAAAAAAGGGCCCCCTCCTGATTACGTCCGGCCTCTGCAGAAATGAGAACACGCTGCTTTGCTGCGGCTTAGCATTTAATAACGCTCTGATCAGGACCTTGAGATAGACTTAGTCACAATATATGGGTGGAGGGCAGAGAATGGCAAATGGAAAGGTCGTGATCCGGAGAGGGGGGACTGGTCTGGGAAGTGTCTTCACCCAGAGCGAGGGTGATTGGGATGGGGGAGGTGGTGGAAGCAGGTAGAACAGGTATGTTTAAGGAAACGAGGGCTGTGTCCTGTGACCCGCATGTGGAACGCCCCTCCGCTTGAACAGTGGGCCCGGAGACTCGTTGGCCAATGATTCCACCTATGGAGATTCAGGCTCAAAGCTGGGCCCTGCGCCTGGCTCTGTCCCAGCCGGGCTGCGGGATGCCAACATTTTTAAAAGTGACCTCAGACTTTCGGTGCCACCCAGCTTGGGGTGATTGATTCGCATGACCGTGTCGACCGCTCGAGCGGGAGCTGGGGGGGACTCAGCCCCTCGGAAAAGTAGGTGTCTCCAGGGAAGCACCCAAAATCAGTGTCTGACCTTGGACCGACCTTGGCCTTGACCTGTCCCTGCCTCAGTGTCCCCAGATTCCTACCTACCTCCTCTTGGAGCTGGGGTGAAAGAGGAGGGCTGTGGGTTGGCACTTTCCTCCAGTATTGGAAGCTCTTCAGTCGGATACTCCTGAGGGCATTCTGTGCCAAAAAATGAAAAATTCTGCACCAAAAAATGAAAAATTCTGCACACAATATTTTTAAAATCTTCAGAATTCTGCAACTTTTATTTGTCAAATAAATGTGGAGGTTCCAGCATAGCGGGGGGAGCACAGGCCACTGGCTGCACAGAGGTGGGGAGACCACTGTGCAATCCCCCCTCCCCTTCGCCTCACCCCTGGATCATGGACTCAGCAGTGAGGCTGCACCCAACCCTGACACAGTGCAAAGACCAGGCCTGCCTCAGAAACATCCCAGGGACCTGCCCCTCCGTGCCAGGTGCCCCAGGTGTGGGCCAGCAGGCTCAGCAGGCCAGGATCCAAGTGTGGAGGGGCTCAGTGTGGGGGGAATCCAGGTGTGTGTTGAGAGGGTTCTGTGTGGGGCAATCTGGGGACGGGGGCTCAGTGGAGGATCCAGGTGTGGGGCGGGATCTGGATGCACAGGGGCTTGTTGGGGAGTTCTGGGAGCAATGGTAATGGGACTCTGCAGGGGTGGCCAGTGAAGGTGGTTGGGGCTCAGGGGGAAGGGGGTCTGGGTGTGGGGGGGGGGGACAAAGCTCAGTGGGGGGTCGGTGTGGAGGGCTCATTTGGGGAATCCAGAAGCTGGGGGAGTGGGGCTTAGTGGGATGGGGATCCAGATGCAGCTGGTTGGGGCTCAGTGGGGTGGGCATCCAGGTGGCTCATTGGGGTGCTTCAGGTGAAGAGGGAGTGGAGCTCATTGGGGCGGTTCTGAGTGCGGAAAGGTGAGGCTTAGTGGGAGGGTCTGGGGATGAGGGGGTCTGGATGCACGGGGGTTGGGCAGATGGGGGAGAAGCTCCCTGTACTGGGATCCCTTCCCCTGCAGCTGAGGAGCAATGGCGGCAGGAAGTTTTTGGGCAGGGAGTTTGCAGAGCTTCCTACCGCTGGGGGAGAAATCTGGGGGTCGGTCTGAACCAACTCCGGATGCCATGCAGGGGAAGAGGAAGTCCCGTCCTCCCCAGCCCAGCTGGGACTAGCAGCTGAGTCTGGCACAGCGTAGGAGCCACCAGCTGGGTCTTCCCTGGGCACCCAAAACATACTGCTGGGGAGGGTTACATGACTGCTCTTGTGGTTTCTCTTTGCTTCCCCATCAGAAAGTCATTTTCCTGCAGGGAAGCAAAGCAATCTGCAGGGGACATAAATTCTGCGGGTGTGCAGTGGCATGGAATTCCCCCAGGAGTAATCAGAGACGTACACACAGAGCCTACTCCGCAAGCTGCACTGTGTGTGCCGCACGGACAATGGGGATCAGCAGCCACAGAGGTCACATCCCTGCGTCCTGACGTGACCTTGTCCTGAGCATTTGCCTGCTCCTCAGCTTGCTTTTCAGTCAGAAGAGCAAACAGGGAGCTTCTTTGAGGCCTTAGATCCCAACGGGAATAACAGCCGATCTTCATCCAATTGTAAACCGCACCGAGTGTCTCTTCCAGGCCCTTGTCGCCAGCGGGCTGTATATTTGGAGAGGGCGGGTTTCCAACGGGCCCTGTAGCAGGCAGAGAGCATGAGCTGAGAACACGTTTGGACCCGCTCTGAACGCGGGCTGGCGGGTGCGGCCGGGGCCTCGCTCCCTCAGATGTGCCGTGATCACGCCGCCAGCCAAACAGCCTCTGAAACCAGGTTAGAGGGGAGCCAGTCTGAACACCTCACTCAGATCGGCTCTGTGTTTGAGTAGGCCTCAGCCTGGCTCGGGGTGGGGGAAGGAAGGCGCTTAATTCCCCTCTCAGCCCCCTCGGCTGTCGCCGCTGCCGAGCTGGGGTCTCCTAGGTAAGGAAGGGCTGGTTGAAGGAACCAAAAATGAGGGGGGAATGTTTCCCATCCCCCCTTGTATGCTCGGCGCTGGAGGCACAAACTGGAACTCCAGGAGGCTGAGACAAGAGAGACGGTTTTGTCCTACGCCCCAGGTGTGAAGCTTCCTGGCCTGGCCCTACGTGCCCCCGGAGGGGTTTAGAGCCAGAGCCGCGTTCTGTTCACACGACGCCGGGCCAGAGCAAGACCCTCCAACTTCGACTGCGGCCGACGTCCCGGGAGCTGCCGCTGGGGAGGTGGGAATGCAGGTCCCCAGGGCTGCCTAATGGACCAGCTTGCGGAGCGTGGTCCAGCGTTCTGCAGGGTGCTAGGGCCAGGCGGACGGGTCGACGCCTCGCCCACGGGGGGGCGATCGCGAAGCCAGGGAGGGCTTTGAGCCAGGACCCCCGCCCCCCTGCGCCCTGACTCCGTGACGCAGGCTGAGCCCAGCCGGGTGGGGCTCTGCACTCGTGGGATCGTGGCGTGGCAGACCGCGCAGGAGATGGAATACGGGACGAACGGATGCAGGCAAAGCATCCCCTCCCCATCAGGGAGGACGGCCTGTCTTTGGGCCTGGTTCTGTTGCTGGAGGCCGCACCGCTGCTATCCAGCTGCCTCCCTGTCGCCATCCCTGTGGAGCAAGCACCCGTGGGGGCCTGACCGTGTCCACCGCTGCCCCGGCCGCAGGCTGAGCTCCCAGAGTGGGGAAATAAACTGGCTGCACTGGCAGCGGGAAGCCCTGCTCCAGACAGAGGAGAGAGGCCTGCATGGTGCGGAGGAGGAGCCACAGATTCCCAGTGGGCTTCCGCACTGTGCCTCAGTTCCATTGTTTATGCCACTCGGGAGAGTATGGGCCAGATCCTGCCCTGGTGTAAAGGGATGTAGCAGCCCCATCAGTGTGGGGCAGGGGTTTGGTGGCTCTCTGCCGGGTCAGACCTCTCTGCCAGACCCACAGCTGCTGCTTTCTAGCATTAGAGGTATTCTTCTTAGTGTCCAGGTGCTGCCTGTCTATCATCTGAGTCATCCAATGATGAAATGGAAAAAGCGCTACTAGGCATTTTACCTCCATCATCTGGAATTTCCTATTACCTCCAACGTGACTGGCTCCTGCCGCCAGCCAGTTGCTTCATGTTCTGGACGGGCATTGCCCTGCATCTGGCTCTGAAGCAGCTGGGAAGCACAGCTGCCTCCCTTTCCCTGGCTTAGGACAGCGATCCTATGTGCCGACTCCGCACTGAACCCGGAGCCCAGCGGCCATCTGGAGACTGAGCGCGTCCGGCCCATTCAGAACTAAAACCAAAAGGAAGGAAAAATCCCAACACCAAGGCAAAAGGCTGGGGCTGCTCGCTGCGCAAGAGAAAAGTTCCTCTGACGTCCTTACCGGGGCAGGCCGAGCACACACGCCAGCACAGCCATTAGCTTAGTTTGCAGACTCCATGTGAAGCCAGGAGGACATATAAACACTCCTTCCTCTGGGGTTTTATTAGGTAGCAAAATCTCCTTAGCCAAGGGGGAAGCAACTCTCTTTCTCAGGAGAAACTCCAGCTATATTACTACAGCTTCACAGAGCTTGTCCAGGGCTAAGTGCACCTCTGTGGGTTTGCATCTCAGTCAGGTTCAGTCTGACGACGGTGCTGCATTCCCACCGGGTGCTAAGCGCAGGCAGGGTAGTGTTTAGGGCAGTGGCTCTCAATCTTTCCAGACCTGATTTGTCTTGAGGCCTCCCAAAGTTTCACCTCACTTAAAAACTACTTCCTTATCAAATCGGATATAAAAGGACAAACCCGTCCCAGCACCTCCTGACTGAAGAATTGCTGACTTTCCCATTTTTACCACATAATTATGAAATAAATCAATTGGAATATAAATATTGTCCTTACATTTCAGTGGATGGTATATAGGGCAGTATAAACAAGTCATTGGCCGTATGACATTTTAGTTTGTACTGACTTCTCTAGGGCTTTTTGTGTAGCCTGTTGTAAAACTAGGCAAATATCTAGAGGAGTTGATGTACCCCCTGGAAGACCTCTCCGTACCCCCGGGGGTATGCATACCACTGGTTGAGAACTGCTGGCCTGGTGGTTATGGGAAGGGAAGGGAGTCAGGACTAAATCCTACAAATACAAAGTTAAGCCCTCGTGTAGGTGGTTGCAGGATCGGGGCCTACATAGCTAAACAATTTGCAGAGTTTAGGGACTAAATGTAGTTTTGTGATATAGTTGAAATGGTAAACAGGAGAGAAAGTGGTTAGAGGACTGGATGGGGAGGCAGGACTCCAGACCTCTGTTCCTGTCTCTGGGTGGGATTAAAGTGATTAAAGTAAAGGAAGAAAGACAGAAGCCCTGATTCTATTCCCAGCTCTTCCAGTGACTTGGTGAATGACCTCGCTGTGCCTCAGTGCTCCCTAGCTGTACAATGGGGATAATATAGACAGGAGACAATGAGGCTCTATTCAGATTAGTTTTAGGGCAGGATTCAGGTTCAAGAACACACCAGAATTAAAGCAGACCTGGGTTTTGACATGGCATTGAAATCTCACAAACTATTCTCATGAGATTCTGACCCCAACCAGCTGACAAGCTCACTGGCTCAGGAGTGCTCCCATTCCAAATGGGGCAATTCTTAAGCAATCAGTTGTTTTCCCAAGACTTTGACTCCAGCGGAGCTGAAATCAGAACATATCGAAAATACTGGCCTGGAACAAAACCGTAGGAAGTGTTTTTTTGAATCTGCCCTCAGAGTTTGCATTAGAGATTCCAGGTTTGGTTCCTCTCTAGTATAATCACCCTTATCTATCTGCCGAGGAAGTTGTGAGATTCAATTAATTGCTGTTTGCAGAACATTTCGTGAGACACCGATGAAAGGGACCGGAGAAGGGACGGAGCTGATTAACATTAGTCATCCCACTTAGAGCTTTCCTAACCCATTATTTCTCTAAGTGTGTGCTTACTCTGGGTTGATAATAAATGCTCATTATTTAAATAAACAGGCAGCGGGCCCAAATGTTGGTCTTTGATGATGCAGAAAGTAGGTTAATAAGAACTCCAATTTCCCCTATAAAAAATGATCCCACAGTTCACATGTTGATCAAGTGACAAAGAGTCCTGTGGCACCTTAAAGACTAAAATTATTCTGACCTCCTTTGTGCTTCCTGGATGGGCCTGGGTTTTGTCCATCATGCAGCAACGTCCACTAAATGACCTATGAACTGGAGACCTATATAAACACCCCATTGTTTCTCAATACCTTATCCAGCCAAAAATGATGCACAGCTGCATGTTCTAAATACCTCGCCGACTAGTTGAGATTGAGGGAAGACGACCAATCTACCTGGAGTCTGCTATGGAGTAGAGACCGGCGGGGCTTGGATCAAGGGCTCTCCTCCGCTAGGCAGGTTTCTGACCTAGCTGAAACCATTTCAGTGGGGGTGGGGGAAATTGCCTTGATGACACAATGGCGAAGAGAGGGAACACTCGCTGTGTGCAAAGGATCCAATTCCCCCCTGCTTTGAATCCAGCATCGTGTTTTGATACTGTCAAATGCTCCAAAGTCAGAAAGGCAACAGGGACCGGTCCCTATGCAGGGGAGTGAAAAATTATCCGAGTTACAAGGGGAGGGATGAAGTCTTTCTTCTCCAGCACTCCTCGGGAAGGGCTGTAATCAGCTCTAGCACACAGGACTTCATTCCTTGCAGATTATATCCGGCAGCTGAATTTTTGCCCTTCTCATGCTGATTTCAACAGGTTCCCGCGGGCGGACCTGTGAGCAGGGCTTGACCCTGTGCGTTTGAAATGATTTGAAAGGTCACCTTGACCACCCACTGCCGACACCCAGCATCTAGAGACCCAAACTGAGTGTTAGTCCCACCTTGTGCTAGGCTATGTTGAGCAAACACACAGCAAGAGCCCATCCCTGCCTGAAGAGCTTACAAGCTAAATGGACAAGAGCGCGCAAGGGGAAACTGAGGCACGGGGCGGGGCCATGACTGGCCCATGGTTCAACAGCAGGTCCATGGCAGAAATAGACCTTGTCCAGTCAAGACTGGACGTCCTTTCAGCCAAACGCACGTTACTGGGTGCAATCCAGGGGCACCTAGGTGCCATTTAATGACCTGTGAGAGAGAGGTCAGCCCAGATGATCTATTGGTCCCTCCTAGCCTTGAATTCTATGGAGCCAGGTCTCCCGAGACCTGGTTCGCTGCCCTAGCAGCTGGACCTCGGTTGTTCCCTACAGCCCATTGTCTAGGGCTTTGCTCAACCCAGTGTTCTATGGATTCCCATGGGAGGTTATCCCACAAAGCCAATCGACTTCACCAGCCGGACGGTTCCCTGTTATCTGTGGCAGGGCAGAGTGAGCAAAGCTGGACGCGGCAAACTGCCCAGAACGTGCTGAGGAGTTTGGGGGTTTGCATCTCTGCGTCTCGACTTGGCCTCTGCAGAGAGAGAGAAACGCCTCCTGTCCGGGACCTTTGCCTTCAGAAACAAGCAGCCGATGCAAAGAGGAGATAGGACAGACGCGTCCTTTGGGGCTGGAAATACCAGCTACCTTGCAACATCAAGACCCCGGAACACATGCTGCCTGCAGGCCCCCATCACAATTTCCCTGCCGGTGGTCAGCAGTCACTAGAAGGGGCCTGCATCCGGGGGAGTTTGCGTCTCGTGGGTTTTATTTTTAAAGGCGATTCCCACCTTACAGATTCTGGATGTGATTATTCCTCAGCACACACTTGGTTCTTTTCCTTTTCAAAGCCCTTTGCAGCTAACCCTCGGAGCCTGCTATGTGTTAACAACCCCGTTCTCCAGGGTCTCGGGTTCCACGGGGAGGAAGTGAGAGAGGCGGGCTAAGGCCCGTCTCCTCAAAGGTATTTAGGCGTCTCACTCCCAGGGTTAGGTGCCTAAAGAGACTTGTCCAAAGGCACAAGGGGACACTGGTGTCAGAGCTGGGCAGTTCTGGCTCCACATTGTGCTGGAGTAACACAGGACTGGGAATTTTCCAGGGCCCGACTCTGGCCTCATTTGCAGGCTGCGTTTCGATTCACTGGGATGGAGCCACTCCCGAGTCAAACCACTATAAGTGAAAGGAGAAGCAGGGTCTCTCTGTTCAAATTGTGGGCTCCCGGCACCTAGCAGCCTTCAACGAGCTGTTCCCAGCCTGCTATTCATGAGTCCACATAGCCCACTGAAGTCAACGGGAGCAAGGAGGGCTCCATATCTTTGCAAATCAGGCCGTCACCCATTCTGCCTCAGTTTCCCCTTCTGTAAAATGGGAGTGATCAGACCGCCGTGCTCAGCACACGGGAGGTGGGCGGATTCCTCCACTGGTGCTTCCTAAGGGCCGGGTAAAGTGAGAAGGGAGAACACATTTGATGTGTGCAGTAAAAGATCTAGCGTTACATTTCCCTTCTCGCAGCAACTCCCGGTAGCCAACAGGGCAATGAGGGGTAGGCACGCACCCTAATGTCTCCTGGAAGTGAGTGAAACCCCCCTTCCTCCTGAGATCTCGGCTCCAACTCTCCTCGCTCCCGAAGTCAAAGTCCCCCAGCAGGGATGTGAGCGCAGGTGTTGGAAGAGCCGGGTGACGTCCCTGCTCCGGAGGCAAAGTGCAGCCGAGCTCTGCGCCTCTGAGTAAGCAGCCAACGAGCAAACAGATCAGGAGACCCGAGTCCCTGCTTCTGGTGCCAGGTTTGCTCAGGCTGCCTTTGCAACGTCCTCTCGGTCCTGCCTTTTGTCACCGTTGGGCAGACTCAGGCAGTGCCCCCCGCCACCCCTGAGCGGCTGCAGTGCCAACAGCCGTGAGTGCAGCAGCCCTGAAGATTCGGGATTCTGTGGAACCATGGATGGGAGGCAGATTTCCAGGGTGGCTTTTGCAAACCCACTCAGGACTGGCCCCTTCCTGCTCCCAGTGCAGGCAGCAGCAAGGCTCCCACTGGGCGAAGCCAGAGCAGCAGAGATAGGCCAGTGCTGAGCTCCATTGAAAATCTCTCCCTCCACTGTCTCCTGGAGTTACACTTCAAATGCTCCTACAGCCAACAGCCCTACAAGGAATCCAGATGACTTGGCGGGGCAGGAGGGGCAGGCCGACACAGGACCAGAGGATGGGAAGGATCAGTCCCTTGCTATCACAGGCAACCCCAGCGTAGCATCCCATGGATAAAACAGAACAAACTCCACCTGGGAGTGCGGTCTAGATAACATAACCAAGGTGTGGAAATCAGGTCAAGCTGTACAGTCCAGTCACTTAAGCTCCTCGTGCCTCGATTTCCTAATCGATACGCTGACAATAATCAACCTTCCCCGCCTGCCAGAGTTGCTGGGATGCTAAATTAATTAAATTAATTATGCGGCTTTGAAAGGTGCAATAAAAGCGCCAAGCCTAATCCTGATTCTGCTCCACCTGTATGAGGAAAACATTGTCATAGGATCAGCATGTGTGTTTGGGTTGGGTGCACGGACAACGTTCTCCCATCCCGGCTCACTCTCACTGCCCAGCTCAAATGGACAATCTCCCGTCGGAGCCTCACACTTCACTCGGAGTGGGGGGAGTGTGTTACGCCCACTGACCCCATTCTCATGCCTACAAGCAGTTACCAAACCCGGAGCCTGCTAGGAATAACTGAGGGGCCAGAGAAGTAAAGTGTCACTCATGCCACAGCTGGACTATGGCACATGGCCCCGTGGTGCAGAACCGCACCCGTTCCCATCCTCCCCGTTTCTGTTCGAACTGGCAGAGAGTCCGAGCTTTTCCAGGGCGCTCACAGGCGCGTTTGTTTGCACAAAGGGAAAGGCATCCTCCCCAGCCCAGTGGGTCATATACACAAAGCAGGTCAGGCAGCCAGACGCGACCCAGGACATGCTGCTGCGGGGCAGCCCGCTTGAAGGAACGCAGCCGTATTTCCATCCAGCAAAGGACCGGTGTATAGCTCCCAATGAGCCAAACTGCACAAATTCTCTGCCCTCGCAGCACCTGATTAAACAGAGCAGCCGGGCGTGATCCCTTGCAACTGACAAACTGCCAGTGACATTCAGGTAACCAAGGAAAGTAACGTCATTGCAGATCTTACCTCTGGCCTTAAGTCCGTGGTTCCCAACCTTTCCCCAGCCTCAGCACACGCTGATACCTTTCGCTATTTTTAGGCACGTCACCATTTTGTCTCCAAATCCACTCGCCCGCTCACGGCCTCACTTTCAGCTATTTACCGCCTGTGCGAGTCACAGTCTGCACAATACAATAAATGACATTGGAGTCTGGCTCGAACACAAATCAAAAGACAAGGGAAGGTGTTTTTTTGGTTCTCGGATGCCGCCGCGCACCTGTGGGGAAACGCTGCCCGAAGTCATCCGGGAAATGTTTGCAGCTTTACGGTCACGTTTTCCTATTCCCCTCTGCCCGGTTGCCCAGCGAAAGGCGCACCTAAACCGAAAGGGGAAGCCATGAAACCGGCCATCTACAAAGATGTGCACTGTAGCTGAGGCCTGGCCTGCCGCGAGTAATTAACACACGAAGGCCTCCTTTCTTGGAGGATAGCATTAGGGAGCAATGCTTTGTCCTCGGACATCCTTCGATTATGGGATCTGGGGTGTCTCTGGGAGCAGCAAGAGGTACGGCATTTGCAGACGAGGGTTGGCAACTTTCTGATGGCAGAAAACCGAACACCCTTGCCCCACACTGCCCTGCACCCAGGCCCCTGGCCAATGGGAGCTGCAGAGCTGGGCTGATGGCAGGGGCAGTGCACAGAGCCCCCCTGGCTGCCCCGATCTAGGCGCTGGAGGGACATGCCGGAGCTGGTCACTGTGGCCCAGTTAGCAGAGCTGCCAGCACTAGTCCCTTTTCGACCGAGCATTCCTGGCAACCCTAGGACAGACAGACGCGTAGATCCTGTGCCTTTCACACAAGGAATTGCAGCTTTGCCAAAAGAAATGAGCTAGCCAGGCTTCTCATGCGACATTCCACTAGTAGAAAAGGAGTCAAGACGCCTGGGTTTTGCTCCTGCCCCATCCTTGGGACTCTGGGCAGGGCAAGTCATGTCAACAGTCTGGGCGAGTTCCCGGCTCATTTGAAGTCAGTGCGAGTTTTGCCGCTGACTTCCACAGCGGCAGGACTTCACCCTCCATGCCCCAGTTTGGCAGTAACACAGGACTAACAGCACCTCCCTCTCAGGCCTTAATGACTGCGCACAAAGCACCAGAGTCGTCAGCCGCCGAAGGTTATAAAGTACAAAGTGCGCTTGGTGCTCTGCTCGGGGCCGGAACGCAGGCTCAAATGACGCTAAGATGGAAATCTCAAAAGTGACCTCGTTTGCAGCCTCTCTTCCGAGCCGAGGGATTTGCGCGCCACGCAGCCTGGCTACGGTACAAGGGGAATATTACAGAGTAGACGTGGAAAGCGCTGCCGGCTAGGACAGCCCGGAGCTGCGAGATGGTCGGGGGGGGAAGGGGCGATCTCATCTCCGAGAGTTAGCAGGGCCGTGTGCATGGACCGTTCGGGCAAGGGGACAGAGATTCCCTTCTGAGGCTCAAAGACTGCTGGTGCAAATGGTTTCGTTATCCAAGGCAGACAGGAAAGTGGAGGTGTTGTGTGGGGATTTTCAAAGGGTGCTACCTCCACGGGGCTTTGCTGAGCAATAGTGGGGGGGGACAGGGGATGGGGGGGTGAATTCAGCTCAAGCGGTAGATGCTTGTGTTTAGGGAGCTAAAGGACTCAGGTTCTAGTCCCAGCTTGCCGGAGAGGGGGATAATATATCTCGGTGTCTCTACTCTCTGCAGAGCATGAGTGAAGGCGGCCATCTTGGCCAGAATACCAGGGCCTTCCGGAGCGCAAAGCATGAGCTGCTACCGTTTGAGCTAAAGAGTCAAGGCCCAATAGCGGGGGGCTGTAACCAGCCCCTGTCCTCTGTGTATTGGGGCGGGGGGGCTCCATCACAGAATTTTCAAGGCACGGTACAAGTTTGCAGAGCTGAGTAAGGCCCAGCTCTTGTAGAGACGTGAACACAGGGGCAGTTCCATTGACTTCGAGGAGTCTGCTTCCCTGGGTAAAGGTATCGCCGGTGCATATGTGTGAGCTGGTGTGTGTGTTTGTGTGTCCTGCTTTTCTGGTGTGTGGGTGTGTGGGTGTGAGTTTGTGTGGGTGTGTCCTGCTTTTCTGGTGTGGGTGGGTGTGTGAGAGATATGTGAGTTCATGCTCCCGGTGCTAGTCTTGGGACCTGCTCCGAGTGCAGCTCCCTGCCAGGGATAGGCGGGGGCCTCATGGGGGTTCCCCACTTGTTTGTATCCTAGGCAGATCACAAGAACTTGGCAGTTAAATTCTCATCACCCTGACGAGCGACCGTCTCGCTATGCTTCCAAATTCAGCCCCAGCGTGAGCTGAGCATGCGCCGCTTCCCTGCCCGCTGGAGCTGGCGATGAAAGTCGGATCTCATTTGAACACGGGGGGGGGGGGTGTTTGTCGGCTTCCGGCAGAATTCTACAGAGCAGGTGTCCACCAAGAGGCAGATAAAATCATGTAAGCACTGCCTTGGTGGGGAAAGCAGCGCGGTAAATCAGAGGGAAATCTCACTACCCTAGGGGGCTAGAAACACTTGGATGGCACTAGTACAACTACACTGAGGACCAGTGAACATTTCACAGAGCAGGTCTGGCCCCAGGGATCAGAGAAGGCAGGGATGGTCTTTTTGTTCTGTGTTTGTACAGCACCTTGCACCGTCGGGACCTGGATCCTGTCATAAGTAATAATAATTTCAGTCCCTGACCTGAGGCAGAAGAGGGGGGTCAGCGAGGGAAGCTGCTCACGGCTCTCTAGCCTGTGTCTTTCATTTGAACTCACCTCCTTCTCCCCCATAGGTCGTGGCTGTGGTTATGGACATGTTCACGGACGTCGACATCTTCAAGGACCTCCTGGAGGCCGGCTTCAAGCGGAAGGTCGGCATCTACATCATCGTGGAGGAGAGCAATGGGAAATACTTCCTCCAGATGTGCGAGCGAGCCCAGATGCACGCCGGGCACCTGAAGGTAAGACAGGCGCAGCGGGCGTGGCGCCAAGCAGTGGGTGGCTGTGGGCAACCCGGATTAACCAACCGGAAGCTAGGGTAGAAAAACCGGGCGTGATTGTGCCCGAGTGCGCTTGGTTAGCTCCGTGCACGGGGTGTGAATGAAAACGGATGTCACGCAGGAGCCCGTATTGTACTCGGTCCTTGGCAACGGGCTCCCATGGCTACATCTGCCACACCAGGCCCGACGGAGCTAGGACGCAGACCCTCCCGGCACAAGCCCCTGCCCCTTGAGCTAAAGGAGAATTAGCACGCCGGCGGGGTTTTTATATGGACCGGTAACATGTAGGATCAAGCCCCACAACTAGGCAGAGCTCCAGAGACTAAACTACTGTGCACCACACGCGGAGAACGGGAAGATCAAAGCGCGCCTGTGTCCGAGGCCCGTGCCGTGGCTGGAATGGATTTCGGGAGATATCTGTTATCTAAGCACTGCCCTGCCAGGTCCACTTACATTGGGGGGGGGAGGGGGCTCAGGTTCTCCTGGCCAGACAGCCCCACCAATGTCTGGGATATAGAAATAAGAAATCTCCCCGTGGCGTTGGGGCTCTCAAACCAGTCCTTCCGCTGGCATGTCACCTGCTCCCACAATATCTAGCACTACTTGGCAGCCTCTGCTCTGGGAAATCTCCAAGGCTGTTCGAGGCCAGGGAGCAGTGTACTTTGGCAAGCCGTGTGAGAAAGCTCCCACCGGTGCTACTGCCAGAGCTCCGGACCACGCTAGCCAGCGTGACCAAGGCTCACTGGTTGCATAAGCCCATCAGCCAGGGCCGGCGTTGTGGGAACCCAAAGGGCAGATGGGAGGGGCTCCCAGAAGGGACTCATGCCAGCAGGACACACCTTTGATTCTACCTGCAGAGCAAGGATCAAAAGCCACCGGTGCCCCAGATGGGCGTGTGGGTGTTATCACGAATTCCTGATGCATGGGAATCTCCCGGTTTCACTTTCAGGCCTGCTGACACCTGATTTTCCGGGTTGTACTTTAACCACCGGGCCATAAACCACTGGCTTTTGCCTTGCTTGGCAGAGGTGACATCTACCTTGAGGAATGCAGCCACGTGGCTCTCTGACGGGAGGGCTCCCTGCCCTAAAACGGGCACTGAAGTTGCCCCTAGTATAGGTATAAACCCAGTCCTGGCATCCAAGAGCACTTGTGAGCTAGCAGGAGAACAGCTGTCACAGAGAGAGGGAAGCTCATGCATACATAGGCAGCACGGCACTGGCATCCCACAGGTGCCGGGTGTTCTCCTGCCCGTCGCATTAACCGGCCAGGGTTGCAAGTAGAAGTGATTTCCATACATCTGGGCCGGGTGGCGTTTAAAGGTCAAGCACCCAGCCCTGAGATTACGATTAATCTTCAGCTAGGAAAGATCCTGGCTGGTCGCAAGGGGTGATGCGGGTGAGAACTCTGGCAGAGCTGTGGACGGGGCCGGGATTGGAACAGCAGGCGGGCACCAGCAGATCCCTGGAGACGGAGTCCAGGTCGGATTCTCCCACCTGGCTCTCGCTGGGTGCGTCTACACTGCTGCCGGCCCTGAGCCTCCCGGCGCCAATGGACGGACTCACACCCGCCGGGGTCGAGCTAGTGCACTCAAAACAGCAGGGTGGACGTCGCTTGGCAGGATCGCACCAGGCCCCTGAGTCTCCGCCGGAGCCGTCAACATTCACGCTGCTCTTTTTAGCACACTAGCTGGAATCTGTCTGGGTTGGGAGGCTGGCTCCCAGCTGCCGTGTAGAAATACCCATGGAAGTCAATTGCCACAAAGCACCCAGGACACCGCAGAGATCCTGAGACACTATTTGGAGCTTTGAGCCGGGCCAGGGAGGATAAAAGTTGCTGAAGAAATGCAAGTTGTTATTTCAGTGTCTAAAAAAGCAGGCTCAACGCAGTTGGTAAATACCGCACCGGCTTGGGAAAGCCAGACAGTTTGTTAAGCAACTGCTGAGTGTTTGCAGTGAGTCAGGGCTTGGGAGCCGCGGCTATTGTCTATCCTGATCAGTCCTCGATCTTTGTGTGCGCTGGCTTTGGTTTCTTCCTGCTGGAGATGAAATCAGCAGGTCTTACTGAAAGCAGCAGAGTGAGGAGGAGGGAGCATGAACCATACCTTGAGCCCTGGGTGTTTTGCTCTGCTGGGTGTGACCTGAGAGCGTCTTATGGTCCTCTGGGAGCTGACGAAAAGGGTTGGCCCAGACGGAGGAGCTGGATTAATGGGCTGTTCAAGGACATGAAGTTTGCAGGGATGCACTGAATCTGGTGACAGAACGAGGTCAGCGTCTAGTGTTGTCTCCTGGGTGTGGAAATGTAAACAACACACAACCTCCCACACCGGCATCTCAAGGCACGCTGGGGTATTCTCCGCGTCCCCATGGGTCAGTCCACACTAGCGTTCTTGCCTCGAGTTAATCTCCTGATAGTTATTTCACGGCCGGTAACGCGGCCGCACAAGCTAGTCCGGACCACTCTCCAAACGGCTGTTCCGGGTGACAGGCATTTTGCAGTTCGCCCGAGGCCCATCCCAAGCTCCGGCCGGTGGGTGACCGCGAAAAGGGGGATCATCGCAGCAGAAAGCAGGAAATCCGCACAAAGCCAGGTTAGGCATCTTGGGGAAGCAGCAACCTGAACTCATGTCCCAGCTGAGCCAGTGACTCGTCGTCGTGGGGCGTGGAGCAAGGCAGTTAACCTCCTTGTGCCTCCGTTTCCTCCTCAGCCACAGAGGACAATGCTTAGGCCATGTCTACACTAGTGGCACTCCCGCCAGTAAATCCACCTCCCCATGTGGCAGTATCCAGGGGACCGAAGAATTCTTACATGACCTAGCAGTGTCCACATCAGGGTTCAGGCTGGCTTAACCGCGAGACTCAGAGGCCTGAATTTGTTTGCACCCCTGAGTGACGTAGCCAAGTCGCTCAACATTTTACATGTAAGCCAGGCTTTCGCCACCTCTCTGAGCTACTGTGGGGATTAGTCAGTGTCTATGCGGAGATCCGAACCGGTGCTTTGAAGATAAGGCCATTTTATTGAGGCCAGGGGCCAAATTTGGCGCCGGCGGTGTGAAACCGGAGCACTGCTGTCGGACTCTGCAGTTCATCCGGATGTATAACAGTGCCACTCAGAGCAGAATCAAGCCCGCGCTGGCCAACAGAGAGGGTGGGAAGTGGGAATGGCCATTTTAAAAAAGAGCAAATGCCAGGGAGAGAGAGAGAGAGAGACGTGATTCTTTGCCCACCCGCTGCCTTGCTTTTGCTTTGCAGAATCTCCGCGTTCGCACCACGGGGGGGACGGAATTTTTCACCCGTTCGGCCACGCGGTTCAAAGGTGCCCTGGCCCAGAAGTTCATGTTTGTGGATGGCGACCGGGCCATGTGCGGCTCCTACAGGTAAATCCAGAGACAGCTCTGCCAGCCGTTCCCACGCCGGACGGGGTCAGCCCGTGCGGGTCGGCGGTTTACTTTCCAGGGGGCCTGACTCTTGATCCTCATGATGGTGCGGAGTCAGAGAAAGGGGTAGAACCAGCAGCCTGCAGCCGGGTGTACCAGCTGAAATATGCACGCCGAGCTGTGCTACTGCACCCCGATCCTGAGCTGCAAACCCCCGATACCCAGCGAACCCCACCTCCCCGCCCCCCTCCGCCCAATACCCAGCAATCCCGACCTCTCACCTCCGGCCATCACACCCCACACTTGCCTTGAGAGAAGTCTGCTGCTCCTGATAAATTAGGTGGCAGCTGTGTGAGGATTTGTCTCCAAGGCCCCGCTCCTGCCCCTAGGATGTGTCTGAGGAAGCGACTAGGCCGAAACGCACATAAAGCCCTTGCAGCAGTAGAAGGCAGGATCTAGCCAGCCCCAGAGAGCACAGAACCGGGCCCGGGGTTGACTTATTCAAGTCTCATTAGCAAGCCAGGGAGCCGGGGACCCCAGGCCAGGTTTGCCGCCCTGCACTCAGACTGTCTCTGATTGGTTTCCATTCCAGCTTCACCTGGTCCGCAGCCAGGACCGACAGGAACGTCATCTCCGTCCTCTCCGGCCAGGTGGTGGAAGCCTTCGAAAAGCAGTTCCAGGACCTGTATCTCCTGTCCCGGGGGCTCAGCCTGAAGTCCATCCCCATGGGCGAGGAGCCGGAACCCGAGCCCTTACCTCTGTCCTCCGCCATGCCCGTGGCCCCGACCAACACAGTGGTGAAGAAGCTGATTAACCCCAAATATGCCCTGGTGAAGGCCAAGAGCGCAGAGCTGATCAGCAAGCTGTCCTCCGAGAAGCCGGCGGGTGCCGGCAGAAACAAGATGATGGACAGCAACGGCAAGGCCCTTCCCGAGGGCCAAAGTGCCGACCTAACCCCAGCCATCCACCCCGGCCTCCTCCACATGGAGAAGGCCAACATGTTCGACTACCTGCCCACGTGGGTGGAGCCCGACCCGGACCCAAGCGAGATCTTGGGGTACATCAACATCATTGACCCCACTATCAAGAACATAAAGCTGTCCCAGATGAACCGCATCAAGGTCTGTGACATCTCCCAGGCCAACCTCCAGCACCGGCAGATGCTAAAGAACAAGGAGTTGGAAGCCAAGAGAAGCCAAGAGCCTTCTTCAGCCAGCCGGGAGCAGAGAGAGGCCCCTCCGACCCCAAACACGGAAGCTTCCAAGCCAGTAGAAAGCCCCAAAGCCAGGAGTCCTGGGGAGGACAAGAAAGGAGCTTTGGCTATCCTGGCCGTGAGTCAGCACCTGAAGCAGCCCACGGCCGCAGAGACGCACGAGATGGACGTCAGGCCCCCAGTACCACGGCCGAGGACGGTCGACGTCACGGACTTTGTCTCCAAAACCAGCCCGTTCACGGGACACGGGCCTGCCCTGCTCGGGGACGCCAAGAAGCAGCTGCATCCGGGGGCAGAGCAAACGAACGCAGATCACGGGCCAGGTGACGACCCCACACAAGCTCCGGCCGCGGGCAGCGGCAACCCACTGAGGAGGCAGGCGGCCCTATGCCAGGCCGCCCCGGGCACGGCAGGCCCGTGTCCCGTGAACGGGCTGGAAGGGGAGGAAGATGAAGAGGACTATTTGACGCTCAGCGACCAGGAGAGCTATTCGAGCAGTTCTGCCACCCACAGCTACCACCCCTCCAACGCCTCTTCCACCTCGGACGAGCTCTTCGAGGGGCGAGGGCGCTTCGGGCCGCTGCGGAGAACCAACTCCGACCACGTTCCCAACGGGGGGAACCTGCACTTGCAAAGGAAAATGAGCGACCCCCACGTCAGCCGGGGCACCTTCGTCAGCCCCCTGGGGAGCCTGCAGTCCCTGCCAAACCTGCGCCTGGAAGACACGGGCCGGAGGCGAGACGAGACAACCGAGGTGATTAGGTGTGTGCTGGGAAGGGGCGGTAGCCCGCGTGCTGTCCTGGATGGAAAGGGAGCGCTCGCCAGCAAAGCCGGGCAGGTAGGACGGCTTGTATCAGTCTGGGCTTTGCTTCCTTCTCCTGCCCTGGAACCTGGCTGTGTTCGGGGACGGCCTTAGGGAAAATGGTGCCCTGGGTGAACTTGTACTTTGGCGTCCCTGACCCTCTGCTGCTTCCCCACTCACGCCCCCCGCCGCCTCCCCTGACCCCCCCGCCATGCATCCCTCCTGGCTCCTGCTCCCTCTCCCACCCTCCATCACCCCTGCCCCTGACTGCCCCCCCCCGGGGCCCCTGCATTCACCTTGCCTGCTGCTGCTTCCCTGGTCTCCCCCGATTGCCTCTGGCCCCTGCTGCCTCCCCATCCATCCCCCCAGATCCCCCGCAACCATTCCCCCCGGCCCAGAGGCCCCTCTGCCTCACTCCCTTCTGCAACCTCGCCCCCCAGACCCCACCCCGCTCCTTGCCTCCAGACCCCGGCACCATGTGGCCCCCCCGTAAGGCCGGCCCCGATGCTGCTACCCCTGGGGCGGCGCGACCGTCCCGCCACCCCCGCGGTGGCGCTGCTGTTTGTCGCCCGCTATCCCGACCAAGGCTAGCGCCCATACGTCTCCCCGAGCTGGACGTTACCTCTCCAGCCACGGTGCAGACGAAGCCCGAGAGAGGGGCCCAGGGCCGTCTGGGAGCAGAGCGAAGCTCTTTTCACCAAGCCGTGTTTCAGGCTCCAGTAAAAGGCCCCTTCAGCAACAAACCCATGCGCCGCGGCGTGACGCGCAGGCGGGGCCCGGGGCGGCCCAGGCAGGCGGGTCCCTCCCAGGCGTGCCGTTTAGCTCCCGATAAAGAACCGATTGGCATCAGAGAGAGCAGCGTGGGGCGCGGAATGACTCAGAGGCGCCCGGGGACCGTGCAGGGAACGGGGGATGGTGGAGAACATTGCAACCGGCCGCAGTCAGCACTTTTCGGGCCTACTCGCCCTGCAGAGCCACAGCAGGGAACATGCTGCTCATTTGGGCTTGGTTTTATCTGCGGGAGATTTGCTCCTGCGAGGGGTGGCGGTGCCCGGACACGCCCCGATGTAGAGCATCCAAGGCGGCATTTCCTTTTCTAAAGGCACAGCAATTAGCCTAGGCCAAGGGGGCAGGGATAGCTCAGTGGTTTCAGCGTGGGCCTGCTAAACCCAGAGTTGTGAGTTCAATCCTTGAGGGGGCCATTTAGGGATCTGGGACAAAAATCTGTTGGATGATTTAGTTGGGATTGGTCCTGCTTTGAGCAGGGGGTTGGACTAGATGATCTCCTGAGGTCTCTTCCACCCCTGATATTCTATGATTCCACCCTTAAGGGTGCTCAGCCCTTCGGGGCCTGGTCCCCCACTGGCAGAAATCAGAGGGGCTCCGCTGAAATCAGCAGGTGTACAGGCAGTGATCAGTCTATAGGTAATGAAATTTACCAACCCAATGTAAGCTTCCCCTCACGTCCCTGCCAGATGCTGCTAAATTAACAGATGATTACAGCTGTTAGAAGTTGTCACGGAGTGCCCGGGTGAGGGTCTGGAACTTGCTCCCTAGGAAGCCAGATAGGACTCCAAGGGAAAGCGTCCTCTCTCCGTACACAGCCTGTCTCCAAGGCTAGGAGCTTAGAGGTCCCCGGTTACACCTTCCTGGGTCTGACCTCGGAGCGTTCAGAACCTGCTTCCCCCAGCAAGCCTGCCTGGGCGGGGTCCTTGGGGAGCTCATGGACTCTGCACCCCAATTCCACAGTCAGACGTGACTCTCAGCCAGCCAGTAAAACAGAGGTTTATTCGATGACCAGCACCTGGTCTAACACAGCAAGCGTGAGCCCTCAGCTGGATCCATTTTGGGAGCCAGATAGCTCCTCTGCCTTCCCTGCCTGACTCCAGCTACCTTCAGACTGAAAACTCCTTTCTCCAGCCCCTCCTCCCCACTCCCTCAGCCAGGTCAGGTCACCTGACCTCCCTCCAACAGGTTCAGCTGGCCTCTTTGTTATTCAACACTTCCAGCCAACCCTTTCAGTTAGGGGGAAGGGCAGGCCCCAAGACAGTTTCTGCTCTCTCTCTGCTTTGCAACAAGAAATGCATTGGGGAAACTGAGGCACACACACACAGTATTCCTACTCCGTCACAGAAGAATAACAAGATGATTATACTTGGTCATCCGGAAATCACAGCCCTGTGTAAAGCTGGCTGGGCCGAAAGCTTTCAAGCGTCGCTCTAAAGCAATCTGCTCTGTCCCAGCTCCCCAGCCAATGTGCCAGAAAACTGGCCAGGTAGCTTTGTATTGTGATTAGTTTTTCTTGCAAGAGCTTCCGCCAGACTTCTGAAGGGAAGAGGCACCAGTGAGGCAAGTGATCGTAGGGTGATCAGCTGTCCCGATTTTACAGGGACCCGTCGCGATTTTGGGGTCTTTTTCTTATATAGGCTCCTATTACCTCCCACCCGTCCCGATTTTTCACACTTGCTGTCTGGTCACCCTAAGTAGTCGTCATTGGGAACACACAAGAAACCTCCGCCCGCTCACTCACAACCACACAGCTGTTATCAAGGCCAAATCATCCCCAGTGTAAGGCTCAGAAGCCCAGAATCCACAGGGTCATTAATGGAAGAGTTACACCGGGTAGGAATGTAAACCGCAACCCTCACCTCTGAACCTTTGTGAACTTCAGTGGGGCATTAAGGATCCAGCGTCCCAAAGCTCAGCCGGTCTGTAGGGTTCGGGTTCCGAAGTGAACCCCAACGTGGAAAAAGCCTATTTCCCATTTGGAGCCTGCTGAAATCTCACATCATCAGGTGATCTTGCAGAGTTTGCCCCATTCTGGGGCAAAGGCTCATAAGAAGAGCTGGTGCCACCGAATTTCAGCCCTAGCCCTAAAATTCAGCCCTGCCCCCCACCCCACGCACACACCCAGACCCAATCGGGATCGAAACACCCTGTTTCCAACACAACATAACACTCCTTCCAAAGCATTTCACTAGCTGTATGCACACACCACCCCTGAAATGCAGCCACCTCTGGGGTGGAGAACTGCAGCCCATTGGTGCCCAGCACACACTAGGAGGCGAACTATTGACCAAGGATACTCAAGCAAATCCCATGCCTCTCGAAGAGCATCCCGAGGGCTGGTTAGTGCCCACGCAGAGCGACTCAGCGGCTTTTGCTCAGTGACCGGCGAATGATAAAACCCTGCCGACGCTTCCCCTTTGCCGGGTCGGTACCTCACCTGGATAGAGAACCCGGCTGATCATCCCCGGCATGATGATAACCCCCAGGGGCAGCATTTTCAAATAGCTGGCCAGGATGGAGCCGGCTTTGGCGTGACTCAGGTTCTTAGCCGAGAGAGACCTTTGCACAATGACCTGCAAGAGAGGGAGACAGGACCCGCTGCAGCTCAGTGCTTGAGAAACCAGGCCCAAACCCCGTCACGTCCAAACTCCCCCGCCCGCTGGGAACGTTCAGCACTCGACCCAAACTTTGCAGCCCAGGCCCATCCGGCCCTGGCAGCCTGCTCCGAACGGGATGTGCTGGTATTATTCCAGAAGTCCATGCCCATGGACTTCCCCCTCTGGAGACCCCAGCTCCCTGCATGCCAGGTTCCATCTCACCCTCCACGGGGCTGACGTGAGAGCACTGCATGCTGGGATACATTGCCAGCCTGTGGTATCCCATGGACGGGGGGAGCTTCACACCCCTGAATGACAAACGTGCCGAGTCGACAAAGGCTTAGCACGAGGGGAGAAGTTGCGGAAGAACGGGGCCATGTATTTTGAGAGACAGAAGCGTTAAGTCCTCCATTCGGTGTGGCACATTCCCGTCCACACTGCCCCTCTCTATCCTGTAATGAAGGAGCCAGTTTTCCTCCACAATTACATTCCAGATTCCCCTCAAAAACATACACACACGTCAACGACAGCACTGCCACCAACCCTACACAAACAAACCCACTAGCGCCGACTGTGTCACAGGACCAGGCACCATGCTGTGCCTCTCTGCGCTGTTCTTACAAGCGGGCTGAGAGCACTAGGCGGAGAGTCCCCCTGCTCCACCACCGTCCCCGCTGCTCCCCAGAGCAGAGCGGTGCCGTAGCAGTGAGTGGAAGAGGGGGCCCCACGGAGCATTCCCGCAGCGTGCGAGGCGTGACGCTGTCGTCGTCGAAGCACCAAACAGACACCCGCCCACACAGCCGCACCCACAGGGCTGTTGCATTAGTGATCCCATTTCACAGATGGGGAAACCGAGGCACAGGAGATAAGGGCCTTACCGGAGCAACTCAATAGCAAAGCCAAGAACACAGAGCAAGAGTGGATGGTTCCCAGGTCTCTGCTGGAACCAGGCTTTTTCCCAGTGGAAGAGCTTCAAAAAAAAAAAAAACCCAGCTCAGCTAAACAGCCCGTCCCGCCCCATGGCTTCATTCTCAGGGGCTCAGCACCTCTCTGGCTTTGGCTCCGTATTACTGGGCCACTTGTTCAAAGGTGCCGAGTGCTCATGACCCCCCCCCCCCCCCGCTGTTGTAGTCTCGGGGCCTGTGTAGGTGACCTCCCCACGCAGCAGCATCGCTCTGGAGAAGCCGGAAGCCTTGTCCCAAGTCAGAACGGCCAGGCCTTCCCTTCCACGGTGCCTTTACCCGCCACCTACAGCCCCCCAGCCCCCGAGTAGTGCTCGCGCCGGCGTCCGGAAGGGGGCTCCGCTACGCCGATGAAACCGCACTGGTGGGAGACTAGCGATGGGTTACGTGACCCTCAGGCCCACAGACCCAGGCGGGGGCTGGCCCAGGAGATGGAGTGGCTCTTTCCCGACACGCCGGGGAAGAGGCCGAGGGCGGAGGCTGCTCTCGCGTCCCTGTCCCGGTGACTCAGGGGGAGTCGCACGGCTGAATCACAGCGACGCGAGAACCGGTCTCGTCCGGGCTTTCCCCCGGCAAGGGACCTAAGCGAGACTGATTCACGGCAGATGGCACAGGAGCAGGCTCAGGGTGACCAGGAGGAACCGGGCCACCTCATGAGCATCGGCCGGGGCACTGGTCACTCCCCCAAAGCTCTTAAAGAGGAAGGACGGCCCAGAGGTTGGGACACCAACCGGGGCCCCAGAGAGCCCCAGCTTCAAGTTCTTGCTCCACCACGGACGCCATGAGACCGTGGGCAAGTCAGCTGGTCTCACTGTGCCTCGGTTTCCCCTCTCGGAGGCAGGGTGTCGGGAGGCCCGAGCCATTTCAGAGTGGGAGGCTGTGGGAAGGAGGCCCAAAGACTCATCCACCAGAGCGGTAGGGCCAGAGCTTCCCTTTCCTGGGTCGCCGGCAGGGAGCCAGCATGTTTCTCAGCAGTGCTGGTGCCCGGGATCCTGTTTGCTGACGAGGCGTGGTGGAAACATGCAGGGTGCAGGGCCCGGGTTCCTCGCCATTGTCTCTCTTATCCAAATACCTGCTCTCGTCTCAACACGTTCAAAGCCTCCCCGGCTCGGGCTTTTGCACGACATCACCCGGCGGGGCCCCTTTGGGTTTGTTCTGGACGGATCCAGCGGCGAGAGGCCTCCCTGGCTCGGGCGTGGAACGGGAGAAAGACCCGCCCCGGACGGGCCCCGTCGTTTCCACCGGGGTGAAGCGGGTGTGAAATGCGACCTCCCACCGGAGTGGGGTTTTATGTCCGTTTTGCCGGCTGGCACGGGAACCCACGACAAAGGATGGGGGGCGAAAAGGAGCCATTCGCGGTATTTAACCAGCTCAGAGGAGATAAATCTCCGATCTAGGCAAGCGGTGGATTAAGACTATTGGAGTCTGGACCCAGCGTAAAGGCCCCTCTACACAGCTAATCAGCCCCCACAATGCTACGGTGTTCCTGGCCCCCTGCCCCACCAATATTCCCTCCTGCTCCACCCTTCTCAGGTGGCCTCTTCCCCAGCACTGAAATCCACAGCTCCAAGCTGTGTTGGTCCGTGGGCCCCTCCAGGCCCAGAGCTTAGACCTGCGGGTCCATGGATCTTGCTGTAAGCCAGCATGAAGGAGCCACAATGGGTGTTTAGGCCTCTGTACGGAGAGGCCTAAGTGATGCTGGGAATTTCTGGGGAGAACAGGGCAAGCTATCACAGGGAGCCACGATGGGAAACGCTGGGTTAAGGCTTAATTCTTTCCCTTGGGGGTTCCCAGTGACCCCAAACCCGAGGAGAACTATGGCTAGGGAAAGGTGAAGGGACTCACCCACGGTTGCACAGAGAGTCAGTGGCAGAGGCAGGGCCATACCTAGCGTTTCAGAAGTGTGTCTCAAACCACGTAACCGTTATTCTCTTCTCTCGTCTTTATCACACAGGGTCAGCCTCTCCACCACTACCTGTCCAGGAATCCAGCATGCCCAGAACACGGCAGAGGGGGCGTCCAGGCCCCGAGACACGAGAAAAACCCAGGCTCCAGCAAATACAAGGCAGACGGAAGCAGCGCTAAAAAACCCACCGCTGCCACCAGCCCCCCGCTGTACTGGCAAAGCAAAGGTTTCAGTTCCACCAGGAACGTGCCGCCCGGCCACCTCTCGCAAGGCATCAGCAGAGCAACCGGCAATCCCTTGTCCTCCCTCCCAGAAAGCCAGAGGACAGCAGACGAAGCGAGGACGCCGCTCGGCATCCCGCTCGCCAAACTCTCCCAGTCCAAGCACCTCAAGACCAGGGCGGGCGGAGCCCAGCCGGTTTCCACCGACTCCAAACGGAGGCTCCCGGGGGCCACCAGCCGCAAGGACCAGTAGGCGCTGAAGCAGGTGGACTGCAAGTATTCAGAGGCCATAGAGCGGGGAGGTGCCAGTCCGCGAGGCGGGGGGAACGGGTTTACATTTACCTGGTCGGTGCACCAGTACCATGTGGCCAAGACCGACAGCCCAAAGGTCATGCCAGGCCAGGGGAGGTCTCCGGAGACGGGATCTCGGAAGAGGTGCATGGCGTCGGCTCTGGGCAAGTGGCACGTTGTGTTGGGGATAATCTTGGCCGGCACAGCCTTTAAATACGCCTCTGCCAGGTTGTGGTATCCTCCGATCTTGCTAAACGCTGGAAGGGAAGGGGGAGGGGAGGTGGGTTAGCGCTCAGAAACACAAACAGATCCGCTGGCCAAAGCCACGGCGACCTTCCCAGGCAGAGTCTCTCCTCCCGTCCCGCTTGCCCCGAGAGGCAGGGCCAGGGGAAGAACCGCCGCATGTTGCGATGAGATTTTAGTCTTATTTACGAGACACACGCGTCAGCTGGTGTTGGGCCCGGGAGATTCCTGCTCCCCCCAGGGATGCAACCCGGGTCCTGGATCCAGGCTCCCGGTCGGGACGCTCTCTCCACTGCTTGTACTTCCGCCCAGTCACTTTCATTAAAGCACAAAGGTCCCCGGACCGCCCTCGTTGAAGCGGTGAAGGGGAACAGAGAGGAGGTAGCGACTCACTTGATTCGTGACGGTGCTAAGTGCAGGGGCCGCCCGTTGACTTAGGGGTCAGACCATTTTTTATCTAGCTAGGGGGTGACCTGATAACCCCCCAGTCTCTGGGCACCCACGTGCCGTACAGACTCGCCTCGCTGGGTTTTCTTAGCGAGCGGAGGGGCCATGGCAGCACGTGCAGAGGTATCTGAGCTCACTTCGACTTAGCTAGCGTGGGCTGTCCAAGCCCGCCCGGTATCCTGGGCAGGGTCTCGAGTAGCTGGACTGTACCACTATCGGGAGAGGCGCTAGCTAGACCAAAGCTAGCGCGGGTATGTCTGGACGTGCTGCATTCACACCCACGTCTCTGGCGACCGTGCCCAGAGAAATGGCATCTTCTCTCTGGGGCAGGTAATTCCCAGGGGTGAAAGGGCCCCACCCCCATTCTCCCCAAATCCTCAGAAGCCTGGGCAGCCCCTCGCAAATGAGCCCCATAGTCTAGATCCCGCCCCCCGCAGCAGCCCGCTCTCAGCGCCGCCCCTCGACGCCCAGCCCTGCCAGCGTTGCGCCGCGGCACGAGGATCCTGCGGAGCACCCGGCTGCCCGACGGGCCCCGATGCCGCTTCACGCGAGAGCAGGGGCCGCAGGTGTCTTTGCATCCCACCCACCCCCCCCCCGTAACCCTCCTAAGCCGGATGCTCCCAAACATGGGCGTCCTTGGCTGGGAATTCGTTACTGAGAATCCCCGCTTGGGTAACAGCGGCTCCAAGCCCAGACTTTATTCCAGACGGATCCTCTGTGATCCGCTGGTCTGACCTCCCGCAGGACACAGCCCAGAACTGTTTGAGTGTGAGCAGCTCCTGTAGAAAAACATCCCTCCTTCTACCTTCTTCTCCTCATTCCCCCTGTACGATGGGGCCTTCCCCCTCCCCCCCCTCCGAAATGAGCCTGACCAAACTCTGATCCAAACACCCCAGAACTTCGGGGTGATCCAAGTGCAGCGCCCTGTTTTGTCAGCGGTCCCCAGCTTTAGAACCGGCCAAGGCAAATGGCCCCCAGCGGGAGACATTTGAGATCTGGGTCCCATTCTCAAGTTGGCAGCAAGATGCCACCCCAAAAATGCACATTACTCCCCCACTGGGTGTCTTTCCATTCCTGGGCAGTTCCAGGGCCGTGCGAGCCGGGGACTTCAGTAACGCAGGCAGGAGCGGGTGGACGAGGTTCTACGGCCTGCGATGGGCAGGAGGGTCAGACTAGATGACCCGGATGGTCTCTTCAGCCTCCGAAGTCTGGGAGTCTGTGGTTTAGTCCTGGGACCTCAATCCCAGACCAAACTCCGAGGGGGCGGGTGGATGTTCAGAGCCATCTCACACACCCATACCACGTATCGGGGAGAGGATCAGTGTTTGTAAACTCACCCTGCCCTTGTGAAAGGGGAAGTGGCTACACGCCCACACCTGGTTAATCCCGGGGCGGGCGAGCCAAAGACCTGGGCGGGTGGGAAGCAACAACACACGCTCTCTAATAAGAGCGGACGATTAGCGAACGCTGAATCATAGTGGAAGGCAGGGAGCTGCGCTCTGGGCCCCGGGACCGGCCGTATTTCCAAAGGCAGCAGTTTGCGTGCAGCGACGCTGGCGTTCGCACACACGGGAGGCGTGGGCCCACAAAGGGACGTTGCCATCTGGGAGGCCTGCTGAGAATTTGCCCCACAGCGGCCTCGTCAATGCCCAATGATTTCACACACCAGGATTAACGTCGCCGTGGTGCACGCCAAAAGGAATCAGAGATTTAGGCTGTGATTTCAGGGCTTGCCATGGTAACCGAGTCATGAGCCACAACAACAGGGTGTGTGCGCGCGATGGTACGTTCCTCCCCAGGGGTCAGGACAAGGACGGTTTGCATCAGTGCACGCACTTGGGAGAGCCGGCCCAGGGCTAATGCTGGATGGGGGGGTCCCAGCCCACAGCCCCGAGTCGGGCTGCTTGATTTTACCCCGTCTAGAGATGGGCTCACAACAGCGGGGTCGGGTTGCTGGCAGTTCCAAAACGTTTTTCGAAAATTCTTTGTTAATTGAAACATTTTGATTCAATTTCAAATTTATTTTTTTTTACATTTTGGCATTTTTTAAAAAATAAAATTTGGGTGGGAAATTAAACAGAATTCGGGTGGGAAGGAAATTCCCAAACCAAAAGTCATTTTAACCCCCCCAACGGCAACTTTTTCTTTCGGAAAACGTCAAAAGGTTTCATTTCAAGACTTTGGAATTGTTTTTAGGGAGGCTGGCTTTGGTTTGATTTTTTTTGACCCAAAATATTCGCTGAAATCGACCCACGTTCACAAAATGACTTGGAGCTGCACATTGCAACTGTCAAAAAATTCAGATGAAAAGTTTTGCCCAGTTCAACTCCCAGCTGCGGGGTCATTGCTCAGTTTTTGTAGAGCAGCCTGGTGGAGGTAGCTGTTGGTTCCACGAACCCCGTACCAACCCCGTCTCTAGGCAATCACGTGGTTTATTGTATTGCCCACCAGGATTTGGTGACTTGAGGCGCTTCTTCTAAGTATTGTGCTGTTGAGTATTTCCGCAAGGACAGCCCAGAATGAGTAGTCGGCAGGGACTGAACCTGTGACCTCTGGTTTAAAAGCACAGGCCTCCACTGCCTGAGCTCAAGAAGCATTATCAGGTGATAGTAGCGGATTCACCCCTGTATGCATCATGTAGCCACTAGAGGGTGACAAAGAGGCATTTGGGAATGAGCGCCCCCCCGTGGGCGGGCGGTGAACTTTAGCACACCTGCGCGCATGCCATTCCCACACTTGCACACCTGCACAAGGGCCAGATTAAAAACCAACATCCATAGAGGACGAGCTGCCTGCTCCAAACCTGTGACAATACTGACTGTGCAAGGGCCTTTAGTTCTCTCTCCTCCGGCCCTAGCACAAACTGATTTGCACCTCGGTAGGGTCAGGCCGCTGGGTCTGGTCTGGGCAGAATTGTCCTTGGGGGGAATTGTCCTGTCCCTTTTCGTGCAGTCGAAGCCTTGGCTGCTATTTGCCTTTGGTCTGGTCCACACCGGGGGTTGGGCAACAGGGCTCCACCTCCCCACACTCCTAAGAGACGGAGCTTTGGCATTGTCTGTCCCCGGCGTAGACTAGCTGTAGCGGTGGAGACCCGACTGTGAAAATTGTACCTTAACCCTTCTACGCCTAAGTGCCCCGTCCGTAAAAGGAGGAGAACAAGACTTCCCTACCTCACGAGGGGGTGGAGGCAAAATTCACTCAGGTGCTCCAGTGAGGAGCGCCTGGAAATGCCTGGGCCTGAAGGTAGATCAAAGCCGGCGGACGACCCCGAGGAAGGGATGAGAGTTCCAGCTCCCTGGCTCCGGGCCCATGGAGCGCTGACGCTCTCCCGCCTTGGCTTCTGCCGGGCGTGTTTCAGAGATCAAAGGAAGCTGCATTCTGATGTGGGCGGATGCCCCAAACAACACCCTGGGAGTCAACAGCTGGGAATTACCTGGAGAAAAACTTGAAGGTCCACTTGCTAGTCAATCACCAACCCGGCCTGTCGCCCCTTGAGTGATCCCCTGGACACCGGGGAGTCGGCCGCGTAGACCAGGAAGGGCACTAGGTGGGGAACTCACCGCCGTGCAAAGATCCAGCATGGAATCTGTGCATCACTTAGCCCCGAAGGGCGGGTGCACGTGGGGATATGGCCACAGAGGAGCACAAGCCATCTGAACGTCTGGGCCTCTGGGGCGCTCGGATCAGGTATTTTAATTTATTGTTAAGACTGCTCGAGCTGCGCGAGAAAAGAGGTTTCCCTGGACGGGGAGTGTCCGTGCGGCTCCCGGGTCTTACCTGTGACCGCTAAGATGACTGCGCCGATGAGCATGATGAGTGTCTGCAGCGCGTCCGTGTAGATCACAGCTGCCAGCCCCCCTGCACGAGACGGGAGTGAGATACAGGGGTCCCCATTGGCACCGGGCCGGGCGCCGTCGTTGTAAAGTCAACAATAAACCCAACCATTCCCCTGGAGACGTGTCCGTCGGTTATTGATTCGCCTGGCAGGCCTGGAAGTGCCTCTGCCAAGGTAAAACAGGAGGGCCGCTCCGTGCCCTGCTCTGCAACCCAGGGTTATGGGGCTGCCCCTCTCCCCATGGATGGGCCGGGGCCATGCATGCTCCAGTGGTATAGCAGGGAGCGTAAGGGTGTTGTGCTCCCCCACAAATGTCGCGGAGGGTGCAGAGCACTGGGCCTTGCTGTCAGCACTGAGCACGAGTCCCGAGCGCATGGGATAAAAAGGAAGGGGAGGGGGGAGGGGAGGGGGCAATGGGGCCATTTGGAAATTGGAGCTGAAGTGAGAGCACCCAGTTCCCGTGCTCCTGCGCAGAAGGCCATTCCGCGGCCGCGCAGCGGCGCTCTCCTTAGCCCCAGCACCGAGTCCCCGGCACCGATCTAGCCCACTCCTCTCGTTCCTCTTTGCACTTCTACAGGCAGCCCCCGGGGACGAAGACAGCCTCTTACTCAGTCAGCTGACCCGTCCTCCTCCCCCAACAAGGCAGGAACACCCCCCCGGGATGATTGTCCGCTCTCTCAGGCGGGGACCAGCTTTGCGTTCTGGGTCTGTACAGCGCCTAACACAATAGGGTCTGAGTCTATTAGAGCCGTCCCCAAACGGGGCTGTCCGAACAGTAGCCGTGATTAATAGGTGTGTGCCTGGGGCGCATCGCTGCTCTGGGAATACAAACAAGAACTCCTTAGTGCTTTGCCCTGTTCGTAACTAACCCAGCAACCGGGCTTCCTGCCCTCAGCTGTGGACGCGAGAGCACTGCTAAGAAATGGATCCCTCCCTTTCCTTCATTTCATCCCATTGCCGCTAAGTCTCCCACCTCGTACACTCCAAGCAATTCCACACCCTCCCTGGTGTTCTCACCCATCAGCTCCTGGTCCTCTTAGCAGGTCCCCCTTTAGCCATCGCCTGCCCAGGCGCTGTGAATTTACCCCTTCCACGCCCTCTTTACCAAAGATCCAACCGTGTGTTTCCCCATATGCCTAAATGGCCCCCTCAAGGATTGAACTCACAACCCTGGGTTTAGCAGGCCACTGCTCAAACCACTGAGCTATCAAGCAAGCCCTTGAGCCTCAGGGTTGAGCAGAGCCTGCTCACCTAGGGAGATGAGAATCCAGCCAACGGAGAGCAGCGGCTTAAAAAGGTAATGGAGCTGCAGAAGAGGGTTTGAAGCCATTGACTCGTGGCAAAATGTCTGGGTTTCACATAACCCGAAACAATGCATTCGATGACACGGATTTTAAGAGCTGTTCTCCTGGTTGAATGGCTCGGTGACTCCACCCACTCCCTGAGCTCACGGAGTTAAACACCCGACACCAACGTGGGCTGTATGGACCAAAAAACATGCGGACACAATCTGTTTGGGACCAGAGAGTCGCAGTGACACCCGCATGCAGCTTAGAGCAGGGCTGGGCAAATGTTTTGGCCTGAGGGCCACATCTGGGTATGGAAATTGTATGGCGGGCGATGAATGCTCACAAAACTGGGGGTAGAGATGCAGGGGGGGGGCTCTGGCTGGGGGTGCAGACTCCAGGATGGGGCCCGAAATGACAAGTTCAGGGTGAAGGAGGGGGCTCCAGATTGGGGGGGGGGTTAGGTTTTGGGGTGCAGGAGGGTGCTCCGGGCTGGGACCAAGGGATTCAGAGGGCGGGAGGGGGCTCGGGGCTGCGGCAGGCGATTGGGGCGCAAGGGGGGCTCAGGGATGCAGGCTCCCGGCAGCGCTTACCGCAAGCAGCTCCTGGAAGCATGTCCCCTCTCCAGCTCTGAGGCGCAGCCAGGTGGCTCTGCGCCCTGCCCAGTCCACAGGCGCTGCCCCTGCAGCTCCCATTGGCCGGGAATCACAGGCAGGGTGCAAAGATGCCTGGCCAGGCCTCCGTGCACTATGTAGGAGTCAGAAGGGGGTCATGCTGGCTGCTTCCTGGGGGCCGCACAGAGCAGGAATTGAGGGCCGGATTAAATGGTCTGACGGGCCATAGTTTGCCCACCCCCAGTTTAGAGGCACTACGACGGAGTATTGCTTTGATTGAGCCATGAACCGGGGGGGGGGGAGGGGGGAGAAGTCCCTTGGTCAGCCCACCAGTAAAACAGGGAGAACACTGGTTACCACGTCACCTCCGGGCACCGAGGAACCGACGTTTGTGTTCTGTGAAGCTTGGGAGCACCAAGGATCGCGATAAGCAGGGGAGTTGGGGGTGAAGGGCGTTCGCTAAGGCCCTTCAGAGAAGGGGTTGGAGCCTCTCAGGACGGTCACAGTGTGGGGATGTCGCAATGGGGGCCATTAACAACAGGCCCACCTGCGTGCGCACGTTCGCACACGAGAGAATCCAAGGCACGTGCTGGAGAGGGAGGAAGTTACTGCAAGTTAGAAACCCGCTCGTGCGGCCCTCGCCCCGGTAGCCCCGCTGACTTCCCTGGGCCAGCGCACTTCCCTATAGGCCACGGGATCGGGAGTCCGGGCAGCGGCTAGACACGCAGCCGCGGAGGGCAGGGAATCCCGAGCCAACGCGCCGAGAGGTATTTCGGTGGCTAGAAGAGGAACACAAGCGTAATGCGCCCACCGGGGCGCCGGCCTCGGAGTTCATCCCGCTCCGAGCTCCGCCGCTTACCAGCGATGGTGTAGAGCGCTGTGACAGCCAGCATCAGGACGGTGGAGAGGTACAGGTTCCAGCCCAGGCAGACTTGAACAAACAGGGCCCCCGAGTACAGATCTGTCTGCATGGGAAATAAAGAACACGGTGTCTGGGTGAGGACCAGGGCTATGCCCCGCCAACCCCCGGAGAGGTGGGAATGGGGACCATCGACCCACAGCTAACCTGGGTACCACACAGCTTAACCCCTTCTGCCATGCACCCAACTGGAAGTATTGCTTCCCCACACGGGCACAGCGGGACGGGAGCTGGAGGTCCAGCCTGGCATTAACCAGGGGACCGGCCTGCCCTTCCCACCCACGTAGCGCCCTGCAGGACAGAGCTGGGCAGGCAACACCATGGGAAGCTCCAAATGCCACTTCCCGGTGGTGGGCCCGTTTGGAGAGAAATAGAGAATGTCCGTCGTCGGGGCTGGCAAGCCGGCCTCTCTCGCGCTCACACGGGGGTCTAATCCTTCATGAGGAGGCAGTGTGGTCTAGCGGCTAGCGCACTTGCGAGGCACTCAGGCCACCTGGGTTCCATTCCCAGCTCTGGGGCTGGCCTGCTGGGGCACCTTGGTCAAATCGGTTGGCTTCTCTGTGCCTCAGTTTCCCCAGCTGTAAAACGAGGCTAATGATACCGACTGCCTGGGTGACACGCTTTCGGGTCTCCGGAGGACGAGTGCTATAGAAGAGCTCGGCATTATTATTATCCCGCTAGGCACTGATGTGTCCCTGTTCCCTTGAGAACGAAGGAGAGTTAAGGGTGCCCAGCACCTGCCGGATCGGGCCTGTCACTGACCCATTAACTCCTCTTTCCTGCCCCACTGCTGAGAAGGCAGATGGTCACTGCAGAACTGAATCCAGCCAGACTCAGGTATGTACCTTCTCCCCACGGTATGTAACTTCTCACTAGCACACTCCTCCTCGTGCTACGTTCAGCCGAGGATCTCAAAGCACTCTAGAAAGCACTCGTTACGTCTCATACACCCCTTCACAGGCAGGTGAGCACTAGGTGGGGAAACTGAGGCAGCACACGGTCAAGTGACTCAGCCAAGGTCACGCAGGAAACCAGCGGAAGATTCAGGAGCAGAACCCGGGAGCCCCGACTCCCCTGTGCCTCTGCCTCACATCTTTGTAGTTTCAGACTAAGCACAGGTCCTACACTCAGAGCAGAATGCGTCCCCCGGTGCTCCGGGGAGAGGCGACGCCCTTGGCAGGGTCACTAGCTCAGATAGCTCGGAACTAGAGATGCTAATTCCCGGTTACGCTGAACGCCTGGTATGACGCACGATGGCACAGAGCTGCAACGCCTTGGAGTCTCACAGGTGGCACACCCAGGCCTGGAAGGCAGCGAGCTTGGCGTAGCGCCAAGGGGAGGGTGGACCGGGTGACAAGAGGTGCAGGCTGCTCTCGGCTAAGAGGCGCAGGCTGCTCCCAGTCCCCGGGCCGAGCTCTCAGTTCTCCACCGCGGCCCGTGGCCGGGAAGAGCAGGAGGCAGAGTGGAAGAGGGAACGGCCACCAGGAGACAACGGAGCACAGGAAACACAGAAGTTGTTCTCCCCCCTGGTGCCGCGGAGCCTGGGCCTTGAACCTAGAGCTGGCTGGAGGGGAGCACTCGAACCCAGAGCCAGCAGGAGCTTTGCGCCACCGCACGGCTCTTCCCCTCGGTTCCCATTTTCTGTCTACTCAGCAAACTCATCCGCCGTCTCTGCCGCCCTTCGGCAGGCCAGCGGGCGCACGTGACGGGGAGGGCCGGTCTATCCCTCTCTGCTTGACTGGATTTGTTCCCTTGGCAGACGACGCTGCCTTTGAAAAGCCTGCCAAGTTGTTTCCCGGAGCCCCGCTTCCCTCCCCCCCTCCCCCAGCGGGAGTGGGATGCTGAACCTGTCTGAGCTTCGGGCCATCCTCAGTGGGGTGGTGAGCCACGAGCTGGGGGGGCTCACATGGGCAGAGGGCACCGGGCTGGTGGGGAGATCTCAGGCCAAGCACACCACAGATGGATCCACACCAGGAGAGGAGCATTCAGGATGAGTGCAAACACTAGAGGAATCATTAGGTCTGTATTTCTAGAATGCCTCTTAGCTGAGGAACTCAGAGCAACCAATTAGCTCAATCCCCACCATAAACTGATTAAGGATTATACCCATTTGACAGATGGAGAAACTGAGTCACTCAGTGGAGATGGGCATTGCTTGCGGTTGGGCAGCATAGAGGGGCGAAGTGAGGGATCAAACCCCCCGACCCTGACTCCCACTCCCCTGCTCTAGCCACCCCACCAGGTTTGCAGCCCCCAGGATAGCCCTAAGGGTTGGGTGTATGCCGAGATCGGCCAAAGGAGCCAGGGGAATGTCCCGGCACACCTCTTCCCTGGCATGTCGCTGGTTGCAAGGCTACCACCCACCCGGAGAGCCATCTCTAGGGCACCGTCCTTCCGAGCCTCATTCGCGTGCATCACAGCTGGTCAGAAGGCCAGACCATCACATGTGGTTTCAGCGTCACAGACTCACAGGGGACTCGGCCCAACACTCTAGATACCCAGGGTGATGGGAAAGGGAACACGGGGCCTGGCCCGGAGTTACACAGGTTCTGACCACGCTGGGCTCAGCTCATTCCTGGAGTCAAACTCTGTGCGACTCACACGGCGTTACGGGACTGGAACGGAAGGAGCCAAACCGATGGCCGCCCACGGGAGCCTCCCCCCGCCCAGCAGAGAGCATGGAAAGGGAAGTGGGAGGTTAGCTAAAAATATAGAGCCAGATCCCCTGCTGGTGCAAATCAGCCCAAGTCCACGGGCACCCATTTACCCCAGCTAAGGATCTCAGCCCTTTTCAGGTGAAGGAGGGACGGAGGAAGGAGAACTTGTCCCAGAAACGCAAACAGGATGGTGGAAGGAGCAGGAAGAGCCCCAAGCTCCCCAGGTCACGGGGGATGGCAGCACCTTCAGCAATACAGAACCGGGGTGCGGATGTCATTCCTTCGCCAACAGGCTCTCCAGCAGGGTCTCCGTGGGAGCCAGGCCGGCCCAACAGGCGTTACTGGGAGAGTCCCAGATTAACAAGGCCCTTCACTTGGAACGTGCGGGAGAAGAGCAGGACGTGGTAAATCTCATCTCCACGGGAGCTTCACAAACGCGGCTGTGGGTGCTCTGCGAGCTGGTGGGACTCCTGCCAATTTAATCAGGAGGGTCCCAGCTACACATGGTGCTGGGGCGCAGCCTGACCCACGCAGTTGGGCAGAGCGGGGCAGCCACAGTCCCCACGGGATTAGCGGCTGGGTTATGCGGGTGGAACCGGGGGCGAGATCTAACTCATCAGAGCTCCAGGTCAAGACTTCTCCGAGGGCGAGGTGAAAAGCCCAGCCATGGGGGCCCAGCCTCACGACAACGGGTGACGAGAATGAAGCAGCCCCGTCCGACACCCCCAGGAACCGGCCGGCCAGGACGCAGGAGGGATACGCGCCGTTCTCTGATCTCCCAAAGAATGACCGCGGCGCGTTCTGCTGATGTCCGCCGAGCTGTGCCGGGGTCAGTCACGCTCTAAAGGAGAGGCCAGGTCAGTACTCAGGGTCCATATAGATCTTGGATGCTCTGCTGAGGCTGGCAAGGGGAGTGCGGGGCACTGAATACGGACTCTGCTGGATGTGGGCACCTTTCCACAGAGAACACATGACCAGAGCTGCCACTAGGCCCTGCTAGGACTTTGGGTCAGCTCTTATCCAGCCCCCAGGAATGGCGCCAGATGCCAGCATCATCTCCTGGTCTAGGCAATTCCACTGCAACGGGTAAGAGAGTAGCAGAAAGTCACCAATAAGAATACTGATACCCAGGGCCATGCTCCACCCGGAGACCCTAAGGGGGAAGGCTCGGGGTGCCGCTCACACTCCCCATAGCCATTAGTCCCCGCATAAAGTATTATTCATTTAGAGGGTCATTCTCCGTTGGTAGGAGTATGGTGAAGCATCAGTGTCCCCCGACCACAGTTCCACCCCAGCACGGAGCCGGGATAAAAGGGGCCATTGTCCGTCACATTCCTTGGAGCTCCCAATGTTCTTCTCCGGAGAGATTTACTGTCTTTCCTGTCAGCACTTGCCAGCTTCTAAGCCATCATTCCTGTGAGTATCCCCCCCCCCCCAGCAAGCCTTCGCTTTGCCCCCCTGCCCGGCTGGCAGGACTCAGCCTTGGAAAGCAGATTTCATAACTGTTCCTCCTGGGTTCTTTAAGGTCTAACCATGTTTGCACCAGGTGCAAATGCCTTTCACTCCTGGCTCTGAAGAGGCCACGGTATCTCCACCTGCTTTGTAATTTTGCAAGGGTGGCAAACCATGAGAGAACATGTGACTGGTTAATAAGACGTCCCAAAGACAAAAACAAGCTCATTAAAAGCAGGCCCGACCCATCCACGAGACAAGTCATTTCAACTGTAAAAGGAGGGCAAAGCCTTTGAAGTTAGGCCCCCCCGGCCTTGGCAGGAGCCTTGCCCTTCCCTGCACCCATGAGTGACCTCACTTGGAAACTGGCTCTTCCCCAAAGCCGTCAGCACTGCACAAGGGAGAAACGAGGCGCGAGGCAGGGTTTGGATTTAATGGGGTGAACCCCGTGGCCCTGGTGAATCCAGGACGTCGCTGGAACGCGGCAGACAGGGAACAGACGTGATCTTTAAAGCAGACCGATCCTCACAGTGTGCCGAAGTGGGTTGCCCAGCCCAAATAGAGTGCTCCAGGATATTCTTACAGGATGCCATCCACTAGCTGGGGACAAAGAGACAAAGACCCCTGGGGAAGCCCATCCTGAGTGCCTGAAGTCTAAGATCTCACTTAAGTTGCAGGAGGATTCGAACCTGTGACCTTCAGCACGAAAAGCATCAGCTTCTGAGCTAAAAGACAAGCCCTTGGATGGCAAAGTAGTAGCAGCCTTATATCTCTCATGGGTCAGTCATGTTCAATCTCTTTTCATTTGTGAATCCCTTAAACAATTTCACAGGGAGGTGCAGCCCCCTTTGGAAATCTTCCAGATAGTCTGCGTGCCCCCAGGGTCCATGAACCAGAGGTTGAAAACCACTGTCTTCAGTGGACCATCCATTAGGGGGAGACAAAGACACACTCTTGTAGTGGGCGTGACACTGGTTTTGATAGCAGGGCTCACTTCCCCACAATAAGAGCTGCGCGCCCGTGTGTGGCAGGTACAAGCCCAGAGGGGCGGTTTGGTTGGGGAATGGGAGTGCTGGGGACACTGCTTTGCAGCTTAGCGGTGGAGGGTGCTCCAGACTCCTGCACGAGAACAGCACGTGCTAGCTAGGAAAATCGCTATCGAGCTATTGACCTTCGTGCTCGGGGCACCAGCTGGGGCAGGAAGAAATCCCCCCCCCCCTTAGCTGGGTGCACTGTAGGTTCACGCTCTCCTCTCCTGCATTCCGCAACAGTCCACGTGGGACGCAGGACACTGGATCCGTTTGTCACTGGGCGCTTGCAAACATTCGTCCCAATACGTGGCTGGCAACAACTATCTGATCCCAGCTAGTGGAACACCAACGACGGCAGGATCGAACCCGGGACCTCTGGACCTTAGTGCAGGAGCCTCTATCGCACAAGTGAAAAGCCACTGACTGGAGTGAGTTCCCAGCACCACTCCCGGTGGTTCGAGATGCTCAGGGAATCATATAGGCAGGGAGAATGGTGTCCCTTTTAAGGCTGATGTCCTTAAACAGCAACGCCTGGAAGAGCAGCACCATCCAGAACGATGAGCTGTTTAAATTATCATCAGCACCAGCACTTGAAGGTTCCCACTAAACTCAGGGCCCCACCGTGCCCAGGGCAGCGAGAGACTCTTCCTGGCTCAGGCCAAAGAGCGGGAGAGGAATCCCCCCCAAGTCACACAGCAGGTCTGCGGCAGTGCTGGGAAGAGAAGCCGGGTCTCCCGCTTCCCAGTCTCACTCCACTGGCCCTGTACCCATCAGCGCTGCCTCAATGAAAGGGCAATCACTGATCAGGGAGTTTCAGTGATATCACATTTCCTTTCTGGTGCTTCTCCTCTTTGGAGAGCCAGGCTCCTTCCGGAAGACGGGCAGACCCGTGGTTGGGGGATTCCACACCACTAAGTACTAGCACCGCAAGCCTTCTGGACACTGACGTCCTTATCGCGCCGAACAGGAGGGCAAGGAGACCGTGCGCTCAGATCCAGGCTCCACACCAGCCTGGGGGGGGCTGGAAGCAAATCCAGGGACTGAGCCTTTTCGGAGGAAAGCCGCGGCAGTTTTGGGAAATGCCCTGAAGGTTTCATCACATGACATCATTTTAATTAAAGATTAACTGTTAATGCGCAGAGACTCCAGGACAAGTCTGGAGGGTTGGCAGCATTACACAGAGCGGGCACAAGCGTGACCTGGCTGTGAGCAACCCCTGGTGGGGGAATAGCTACATTTCACCAGTGACATCGTCTCTAAGGTGCCACAAGTCTTTCTCGTCTTACTAACACGGCTGCCTATCTTAAACTTATCCCTTGGTACGGGCCCAGGACGCAGGCACTTCACAGACCCCGCAACCTGTGTTACCACTAGCGAGTTGCTTCCTGTTTCACCTGTAAAAATGTCAAGACCGCATCAGATCCAGGCATTCGATCATCCGATCCCTATCCCAGGAGACCACGCAGGATTGTCCCCCTAAAGCAGTGGCTCCCAAACTTTAACAACCTGTGAACCCCTTTCACTAAAATGTCAAGTCTCGTGAACCCCCTCCTAGAAATGAATATTTCCAGGGATTTTCTGCCTGATCTGTGAATAAATTATAAGAGCAGTGATCTTATATAAAATTTGGTTTTATGGCATGCTTATTATACACTATTTATTATTGATCATTACAGTATTTTTATTACATTATGAAAACAGAGACACTCTCCCAAGATCTCACTTTCATACTTGTATCACTTTGAATAAGCCTGTTATAAGACAAGGCTCCTGCATTTCATCCAGGACTATCAGATGTGAAACAGCAGGAAGGGATTTAAGAAGCCAACTCAAAGAGTTCCTCCTACACAAGCATTCAGCAGTCCAGGCAAACAACACACATTACAACAAAGTTTAAACTTGTTCTTCAGAACAATTTTACAAACACTAGCTGCCTATTTCATTTTAAAAACAGCAAAAAGTATCCACCTCCCTTTCCAGTTCTTGTAAGGAGTCTTGACGTTTAAATCTCCTCAGTGTGATAGAGATGTTTGCTTTGATCTGCTTTGCTCTTGGAAGTCCAGGGGGTCCAGGCTGCTGGCCCCATGCTGCCCAGGGTCCCCGCGGACAACTCTGTCCGCTGTTAGGGAATTTTTTCCCAGAACCCCCTGTAACATTTCATGAACCCCAGTTTGGGAACCACGGCCCTAGAGCCCATTTCTTCCTCCATTCTTCACCTGGGCTATTTGTTTCCTCTCTGGGGGGGTTCAGGATTGATGTGGTTTAGATCTGGGTCCCACCTCTCTGCCTGCAGTCCCAGGTCGCTAGGCAGTAGGGTTGCCAACCCTCCAGGATCACGCAGGAGGCTCCAGGAATCAAAGATTAATCTTGCATGAAAGTTGACGGCGTAGGATGAAACCTCCAGGAATACGTCCAACTGAAACAGGCAACTCCACTCTCCACCTTGGGACTGGCCCCTGGGTGTGATGCTCCAGGCTCTAGATTACAGGTCAATTTGCACCCAAGAAACTCACAGCACACCACACAGCCCAGGAGGGTGCAGAGGGGAAGTTCTGTGCAAGGGCAGGACTCAGCTACACCCGCCCTGTGGGAATCAGACACGTCCTGCAGGTGTTTGGACCATCCAGTGGAATGTAATAAAGCTCCCCCTCCCTGCAACTCAAACCCCAGGGCAAGGATCTTGTTCTTAATTGAACTCTACAGGTCTTTAGATCAATTCCCACTGAGCCCTGCTGGTTTCTTCCCTGCTCCATTTGACACTCACAGCTACATTTTCCCACAAGACAAGGAGGAAGCGTGTCTGCTTGAGAAGTGACGGGCGAGAGGAATTGGGTTCCCCAGTCCCATTTCCCCCTTTGCTGAGACTGCCAAGAAGGGCCATTTAGTGCTGAGTATGTTGTGGCTTCGGGATCCTGATGTCTATCCCCCCCCCACCCCAGTCTCCCAACCACATCACAAATGGGCCTCTCCTTGGGAAGACTTAAGTACCAAACATCCTAGTTATTAGCACTGACCATCTTCTAAGGCAGTGGTGTCCAATAGAAATTTGATGCAAGCCACACTTGTGGTTTTGAATTTTTCTCATTAGCCACACTATAAAAGCCACATGCATTAGCCACAATTCAATAGCCTATTAGCCACATGCGGCTAGTGGCAAACGGACACCGTGGTTCTAAGGGGTGGTCGTCACTACAGCGTTAGGCCAAAGTATGATGCAAGTGTTGTCCCGACCTGAATTCTGTCCACACACAAAAATCTCTAGCTCGTGTGAGGTTGAGCTAGCCGGTCCACAGGGGATGGATTGAAGCTCAGAGTGCGGCTGACTCTAGATTACAGAGTGGTAGCCGTGTTAAGTCTGTGTCAGCAAAAACAACGAGGAGTCCTGGTGGCACTTCGGAGACTAACAAATTTATTTGGGCATGAGCTTTCATGGGCTAAAACCCACTTCATCAGATGCCCCCACACTGTGGTACATGTCCTGCCGAGGGCACGCGAGACATCTCTGGGGGATAGGCGGGAGAAATTGTGTATTGGTGGATTTATTATTCTATTTATTGTATTTTCATAATAGGCTACTCAGACGATGCTTTACAATTCTGTGGGAATTTGTTATATAAAATATGGTGGTTAATTTACTTCAGGATGTACCAATGAGAACACAGATAAACAGATGTATGGAGCTCCCCCCTCCAATCACTGTACAGCGCGGGTTCAGGTGCCCAGCACCTGTCCAATCAGAGTTCAGAACTAGGGGTGGTGGTTGATAATGTACATCACACTATCACTAGATCGGTACGTACATCACAGTGAAATATGGACGGGCGGCTAAAGACAGGGCGTGTTACAAAGAACGTACACAGTATCAGCGATGAGAGAGAGGGGTCCTCTGGGCACCCAGGGTTTCAGAGCGATGCAGAGTCCGGGCTACTCACCGATATTTTGGTGAAGACGGAGAGCAGGAGTGACAGGGCGGAGAGGTACATCCGGATTCTCTCCCCTCCGAAGCGTCTCTGGAGATACTCCGGCACGGTGACGATCTGAGAGGCAGAGATGCAGGGATGACCCCCCCGGGCACGGCACGGCAGCCCCCTGCCAAAGGCCGCTGCTGCCCACGTCAGAACGGGGAAAGACCAGCACAGCGAATGGGAGCTCTGTGCCTGAGGGACCTGGGGACACCTCATGCTGAACGGAGCCCAGGAATGGCTGCACTCCCGGGGGATGGGGGAGGGGACTTTGGGGGAGCCTTGGGCAAACACAGCTTTCGCCTCCACAAAGGGCACAGGCTACCCAGGACGCAGGCACACGCTGCACTCCAAAGGGCACCAGCAGGCGGGCTGTAGGGCTAGGAGAGGGGCTTGGCGCCAGGCAGGCAGGGCCCCATCCCTCTGGCGTCTCATAGGCCCTGCACAAAGGCAGTCTGTGTAGGTCTTATCCCCCTTGCCAAAGCTATAAAGCCCCCCAGCCTCTAGGATCCTGAAGTTAACCAACGAGTCTAGGAACTGCGCTCGGCTCACCAGGGGGAGGCCTGATTTCACTGCAGGCCCCGCGGCACCACCACAAAGTCCTTATTAGTATCAACAGAATCAGAAATAGGAACATGGCTCTCAGTGGGGAACCAGTGCTTGCAAATAAGGGACCAGGCCATGTGTGCGCACACACCTACCCCACTGCTCTCTCCTGGGCGGAATCAGAACTGCCCAGCTGTGTGTCCTGGACCCCATCCTGCAGGCTGGTCGCCGTCAGTAGAGGGGCAGGGTCTATTTCACACAGGCTCAGGCAAAGAGAGCAGAGATCACCCAGGGTTCGGGTTCACTCAGCTCCTGCCCTGAGTCGCAGCCAGCCAGGGACAGGAGCTGGTAACAGCTCTGAAAGTGGGGCTCTCCGGCTGTGTCCTGTAGGCTCCGACTGTACTTACCCCCGAGGAGATGTAGACGGGTACAAACACCCAGGCCAACGCCAGCAGGACATAGGTAGCCTACGGAGAAGCAGGGGCACAGCAGAGTCTGGTAAATCACTGTTCTGTCCGCAGCAAGGCCTCCAGCTTAGTATTAACAGCGTCCCTGGGTCCCACGCTGGGCCCAGCCCTGCCCCAAGATGCACTCGTTGATCTCCATGGAGCCTGGTATACAGAACTCTCCTATGGACACTCCCCATCTCAGCACTTAGCCCCTGGCATTGCTGACCCCACAGATGACCAGAGATTTCATGTTAACTCCTTGAGCCCAACCCCCCCTCTGGAGAAATGCTTGGAAAACCAGGGAGCCTGTTTCTGGTCTCTCGATTTGCCGTAACATCCCCAGTCGGGAGGTCTGCAGAGGTTGGACTTGGGATCTCTGGATCTGGAAGTATGAGCCCCTAGGGCATGAACTAAGGAACACCAGCAGGCTCCTAAATATCTCTATGTGGCCTATGGAGGGAGAGAGACAGCTTAGCATGGGTTATACTTATTTTCCCCATCAGCCCTAATGGGGCTATGTAAAGATATTGCAGATGGCCCATGAGGTGGGTAAGGCTTTGTCTGTCCCAGCTGGCTCCGGTGACCGATTAGCTTAATAAGGCAAAGGGACTCACATTCCATTCAAAGCCAGCGACGGCAATTCCCCCAGCGGCTCCGGTCCCAGCCAGTCCAATGAAGAGCCCTGAGCCTTCACTGCTGGCAAAGAGGGAGGCTCCAATCTGCAGGCCAAAAGCAAGGAGGCGCCATTAGCACGCACAGCTTAGCTAGGCATCGCTGTCTTTGCTACGTGTCCCTTAGGGCTAGCTTGCTTGCTCGCTTATAGAGCTTCTCTTATGGGCTTGTTTGTTTGAATAGATTTATAGATTTCGACTAGAGTATTTTTAGCCATAACGCAAGGACCCTGCAGGCCCATCCTGTGTGTTGAGCTAATGCTAGTTCATCTACATCTAGGTAAGGGAGGTTAGACCTTTGGCATAGCTAGATGGCTACCTATGTTATGCCCTCTTTAAACTCAACAGGTATGCCCCAAAGAACATGGAAATAACCGGCTAGGTCAGAAATGAGAGATGTGAGGTTGAGCTAAGGGTCACTGATAGGTATGAACATGCCGGCCTAGAGCGGAAGCGAACCTGAATATTTTGTGGGTGAGGAAATTAAGTTCGGACACAGAAGATGGGAACATAATGGTCAGGCTCAATAAGACGGACAAACCACCATGTTGGTTAGTTGGTTAGTTTTAGCTTCTATGGTCTTTCAATAGCTTTCCAGCTCTCTAGCTTCTCCTTAGTTCTGCACCGTCGAGAACTGAGGAAGCTGGACCATTGGACTCTCTTGGCATGTCAGAGGGGAGGCTGGTCCTTCGTCTCTCACCACCACGTTACCAAGGAAGGGGGAGCGTGTGTTAACCTAGGAAGTCGGATGGTGTATAATACCACATGTACCTCTGGGCCACTATTATTTCCTTTGTCGTTCTGACTGGTTACTTTTCCGTTTGATTATTATTCCATTTATCGCCATATAAGTCTGCAAGGCTGTATTTTGCTCTCAGTTGAGTCGGACAGCCCGAGCGTCCTTGCAAAACTCTGTGGAGCCTGATTCGGGGACAAGAACCTGATCATCCGATCAGCTCAGCGGGCGAGGCTGTAACCCCGATTATATAAACAAGAATATGAATCCCCTAAAATCAGGCAACAGCAAGCACCTGCTTCTCGACGTGAAACACTGTGGTTCCACCTATGCCACCAATGGAACCGTGTTAGCTGAATGGGCTTCAAACAGGATGGCAAAGAGCAGGTTGCAGTGCCTGACAAACTGCAAGGAGCCAGCTTGACTCCAGGCAGCTCCATGTAAGCTGGAGGGGCTGATCCACCAGCAAAGAAGACAAAGCCGTGCTCCAAACAAGGGCACCGTGCCAGCTCCTTTGCTCAGGGCTTTGCTCTATTACCTTAGAAGCAAAGATATAAACAACACACAGGCACTCGAACAAGCTCATTGCTGCTCAGGGTTTCATCTAATCCTTGTGCCCAGGTCTTCCCTGTCCTCAGAGCCCAGCCAGCTCCTAGGAGCATCTGCCCCTCTGCTTAAGAGCCAGGAAGACTTGTATGATTTCCTGTAGTCAGCAGCCTGTGACGCACAATCACAGCTTCCCGTTTAAAGGGCCCGTGGGCTAGAACAGGCGCCCTGGGACGTGCGCACACAGCTAATCCTGAGCGCTCTCACAAGGCCGCTGACAGAATTGTTTGCTGTCAGGAGGCATTTGGGAGCTCGGGGCTCCCTTTCCGCGTGCAAACACTTGTCAGAGGATCACACGTCGTTGCCTTTGCCGCAGTGCAGAAATGCCATTACCGGGCAATGCTGCCCAGACCTGAGCCGCAAGGAAGAGGTACGGGGAGGGGATCAGCCAACCTGCATTTCTAGACTAGAACGAAATGCGGAAAGAATCTATTGGTTGTAACAAATCTGGGGCCACCTGTGACTTTGCGGGAGTCACCACGCTGCCGTCATAACCAGTCACAGCTGCTTGGCAACAGGGGGACGGAATTCAGATCCTGCTGCTCCAAATGCCCCAACCCAAGCTCAGATTGGCCTACAGGGAAATCTTGTAGGAGACCACAGGGCTTGGATGCCCTCAAACCATCTGGGCAGTGGTAGGTTAAGCACAGATCCCACTGATCTGGGGTCTGAGTCCTGGTTGGCAGGACACGACAGACCACAGATCTTCAGAGGGACCCCACCACTGGAGAAATAAGCCGTAGCTCCAGGTCAGGCGGGGGCAGGCTGCTGTGGCTGCCTCCTGGGTGGGAACCCAGTGTGTTCCTGTGCTATGCATTACGGGGCACGATCTCGGATGTCTGGTGATTCATCATAAGGTGTTTGAACTGAGTGCATTACAAGAGGTATCCCATGTGGCAAGCCAGATACTGAGGCAGCTACAGCCAGCAGAAGATTGCAACTCCCTGATATATGAAGAGTGATGATATTAGCTCCATCTCCCGGGGCACTGGAGGTGACGGTGGGTTGATACAGCATGATCCGGAGGCCCCGCTTCCCCTCCTTTTCACAGAGGCAATGGCTCTGCAACAGACGCCCGAGTGTGAGACCCGACTGCAGGAGGCTGTCCTGCATAAAGAGACAGAAGAGAAGCCCGAGCAAGCGAGAGAGAGAGAAATGGCATCTACTTACAGGCCACCACGCCATGCTCCTGCCAGCAAGAAAGTAGCCACTGAGCGTATTCCTATTCACCCTGCATGAGGACTGAGAGGAAACAGAGATCAGCATGGAAAGAAAGCAGCCCTGCTCCCGTTAACCCATCCCGGAGAGCGACCAAGGGGCAGGAGTCTTTGAATAGCTAGGGAGAGTCACGTGACGGAGGGATGATTATAACCCCACCACCTACACTCTTATCTAGAGCTATTCATAAGTACATCGCAAAGAACTTTACACACGAGGACAGCACCATTATCCCCATTTCACAGATAGTAAAACTAACGCAAAAAAACTTGCCCAACAGGCCTGCACTAGAGCAGGCTCGAGAACCCAGGTCTCCTGAGTCCAAGTTGAGCGCACTAGCTACTGGGCCATCTGATTATAAGACACCTGTGGCAGCTCCCTGAAGGATAGAGCCAGTCAGGAAAGAGTGGCCATAGAATCATATTCCGCCTCAGTGCTGAGCAGAATGGCTTGGCCTGGATGGACCACCATCCTACAATGGATGGACTCAGGCCTGCTCATATCCAGTGGCTGGAGGCCAGAGACTGAGAACCCTGCCTGTGCTGAGGTTTGATTCAACACCCCAGGAAGTCAACGGGAATCCTTCTACGGACTGAAATGGATGTTACAGCAGGCCCCTAATACTACCAGAACGAACAGAGCTTTTCCTTTAGCTCCAGTGGGAGAGGGGTGTGCTTTCGTGAACCATAGATCCTCCTCCTGAAGGCATGTGTGCGCGAGGAGTGCCTAACGAACATATCAGACCTCAGGCAGGCCGTCCAAGTTGTTCCCATATAGGAGACACTGTTCTGCTCTAACCTGGCCTCAGCTTGTGTCTCGCTGAGCAATCAGCATCATAAAAATAGAAACTATTTCCCGTTAAGGATAATGAAAGGGCGGTAAAAACATTTGCAAATGCATCTATGTCTGTTAAATCAGGATCTATGGGACTGGCTCCCTCTGGCCACACCTGCCATGTGTCCTGGCCTTTTTAAGACTCAGCCATGCAAGGCGCTGAGTATTCCGGCCCCTTTTGCAAGGTGCAATAGCAATTAACTAATGCAAAACACTTAAGCACACAATTAACTTTAAGCACACAAGTCCAGTGAACATCTTTCAGCCAACATTTCTCAATGAGCGCGATTAGCAATAATCCTTAGCTCTTAACATCAAAGACATAAGGGAAAAAATACCATAAAAGCAATCACTCCGGAGGCTGTTTCATGTATTTTTGATTTATGTATTGGATGTTATAGTATTTTGACACCTACAGCGTATAGTCCTGCACACACTAGAAATAAAATCAGATAGGTAGCCCAATCGATCTCCTAGAAGCACTTGAAATAAGAGACTCCACTATGCCAGGGACAGAAGGTCTGGGTCTGTACAATTATGAATGGGAGGGGAGGTGACCAGGAAACAGATTGGGTATTAAAACGTGAGTCCTGCTCTGAAAAAACCTGAGAACCTCTCAGGTTTCTTCCAGGTAAGCAGCTCCAGTTACGTCCCAGGAGCAATAGACCCCAGCAGACACACTCCAAGGCAGGCTCCTTTTTCACATGTTCTGAAAGCTGCAAGATTCCAATTCTAGTTGGGCTGACTCAGCCCTTTCTATGCAGATAATCCGAGCTCTCAGCTGTTTGCTGGGGTGGGGGGGGGGGTCTCTCAGAGAAGATCTGAGAAGTCAAGATATTTTGAACAAGAGCAGGAGCTTTCCCTAGACCAAAATGTCCCCTCTCCACCATATTGTGGCGCAGGATACGTAGGAGCAGGCCGATTATCAAGGTGCTCAGCCACTCCTGAAAGTCATTTGGAGCTGAAGATGCTCCTTAATAATCAAGCTGCAGCTCCCTGCGATTCACCGGAGTGGTCTGGGGCCCAATCCGGCAGCCCCTACTCACAGAAGGAGCCATTTTTCATTGTCTGAGGACTACTAGGTTGCAGGATCAGGAGTGTAGACCCTTATCTTGCAATCCAAGCCAGGCGGGTGGACCCGAATGCATGATCAGGGCTTTAGTTTGCAAAGCACTTTGGGAACCTTTGGGATGGAGTGAGTGGAAGCTAAGTACCCGCAGCCCCTCGCAGGCTCAAGTCCAGAAAGGCAGGCTGGTAAGGTGCAATAGTAAAATAAAGCAGTTAACTAATGAGGATTTCAAAAACAAGGTTCCCGATCCTTTCAGGTGGCACCCGAGAAGCCCGTCCTGAGAGAGGAGATAGAAATTACAAAGATTTACGTACATAACAGCATATTAATTAAACAAAAAACCTTCTTACCCATATTCCCACTGCCACGTTCAAGGCAAAATAAGCCACGATGACAATAATGTCAGCAACATTGAACGGCTGCGGAGGGGTGACTGATCCAGCGGTGGAATTGTCGCCCATCATCCCGACGCTTCCCCAAGCCCCCGAGAAAGCAGCAGAGTGGCAGAGAGACAATGACTGACTCAGTAACTGATTAGCTTGCTGCTTGTGGGATTTGATCATTAAACAAGCCGGAGCTGGGATTTTCGCTTTGCAAAGTAGTTTGTGGGGACAGACGGGTTGTTAAAGTATACCTTGGCTTCTGCCTCCTTCCCCCTTTCTGCGAACATATCGCTCAGAGCTCCCGGAGCCCAAAGTTGAGTCAGACAGTTGTTGAGCTGCAGACATGATTTCGGACGGTCTGCAATCAAACTGGCGCAACTTATGCCCAGCCTTGAATTGTGATGCCCCGAGACCGATAATCTTGGGGGCATGTTCCTCAGGTATTTAACCATGGGCTTTACTGTGCTGTTTCTCCAGGCAGAGCAAGATTTAGCCATTCTCTCCTTCTTCACTGTTTCCAAGTGGAGAAGGGAAGCTTATGTGAAAGAACAAAGGAGGTATTACAAGCAGCAATGACCTAATCTAAACGTGTCCTGCGTTAGCTTCAGATCACTGGATTTCACATTGTGGATCTCACATTGTGACCCTGTTGACATACAGAATGAAACATTTTGGGCTGCTATGGGGAGCCATGGGTCCCTGAGAGCAACACACACCCACACACTTTGAAACAGAGCAGACAGAATGGTTTCTGGCCAGAAGAGCAATGGCACTAGAACAACCATCAGGGGTTTTGTCGAAGACTCATTTCTCAATTAAAGTTTCTGCTGATGAGAAAATCCCCTCCAGGGTACTTGTGGGAGAATAAGTGTGCTAAGGCCAACATTTTCAAATTTGGGTTCCAACAGCTAAGACCCTAAATAAATAGGCTGAATGTTATGGCGATGGAGAACCTTTGGTGGCCACTGAACTTTACTGGTTTGAAAACATTGCTCTGGGTTCCACACATTTCCCTCCAGCACTACGTTCTGTGGTTGTAAGATTTACCATAGGAATAATTTTGATATCACAAAGGGCTAAAGGTGAAACCAGCAGCAGCTGCAAGGACAACTTCTCTTCGCTCACAACACCCTGGCAATTGGCCATGGTAGGAAAGCAAAACCACACACATTTTATGAGTGTGTCACAATTTCACTTGAAGATGACAGGGCCCTACAATCAAACCTAAAAGACGGACAGCCAAAGGAAAGCCAAGGGACCAGACATGCTAACAGAGTCCTGAAGTCCAATCTGAAGCCATATTCAGTTCTACTATGGAGCTTCAGCCTAAAGACACTACAAATGCCAGCAGACACCGTTCCATCTCCATTCTGCTCAGAGAACAGATCAACTAGATTTTTGTGCCTCTTCTCCACTCCAGCTACTTTTTCCCCAATAGGATGGGGCTCCAAATACCAGTTCCTGTATCAAAAAGACCAGTCTCTCCATTTGATTCACCATGAACCTCATAAATGCATACAATATTCTTCACTTCCTGCCCTGAACTGCTGAGTACCGCATTGCTGTGCACAGGAATTACTGATAGAGGTGACTATAGTTTAGTGATGCCCATAGGTAGGGCTGCAGGATTATTATGAGAAATGCTTGCTTTCCTATATGTGGGATAACACTTATTTATCAAACTTTTATGCTTTGAATGCTTAGCCAACAGATTCCATTTTATTTAAGATAGTGCTAGACATTATAATCACATACCTTAGGGTTTAATTAATAAAATGCAGAGCAGTTATTCATCTAACTAGCTTATCAGCCCATCTTTCCAACATTTTGACATAGTCACTCAAGTGCCTAGGCTATTTGTGTCTCACTTCTGTAAATGTTGTGTGCATACTCTTCCTGTTTGAATACATTTTAACAGGCCGTACCCTTGCTGGTCAATTACTATATAACCCGAATTAATACACTTGGAGCCCATGTAAGTGTTACTATGTCAACTTGGTGTAACTAGTAACATCATTAAACTATTTAATAATCTACTTTTGTTAAAGTATAACCTAGGTACAATGCTGTATTTTGACACCTGCTACATATGTCTGAACAGGAAATACAGAAATCAAATTTAGAGGTAACAACCTTATGAAAGATAATCTAACAGGGTTATCATTGATTGCAACAATATTTGGCAGAAAGGGATTTCCAAGTTTAAAAGCAAATAGAATTTGGCTTTATATTGCATCTACTCAACAAGTAGATCAACAACTCAGCTTCTCTACAAGACAAATAGTAATGGACTGACTGCTTGCAAGTACAGAATTCTGACCTCAGCAATGGGTGGTAACACCATCTACTATGATTGCCTAATGCGTCCCATTATAAATCCCTATTTTTGGTTGCTTGGAAGGATTAGATCAATAAAAATTAAATCAATAAAAATAGAAGAAAAAATGCTTTAAAATAAACAGATATATCTGGAAATTATAAAATAATAAAAACTAAATTCTGATACTAATCATTTGGGCTGAAATTTTCCAGGCTTGTTTTTTGTAAGTTTCAGCCATAGTAGTTCAGCTATTTGAGAACAAGGCTAGGAAAGTTATTTTGCCCATGGTAAAAAATTCTTGAGAACTTTTCTATCAAATGTTCTAGCATTCCTGTGCTTTGGAGCAGAGACCCGAGTTTGGTAATGGGTGACCTTTGTCAGGGATGTGCCTTTTCCATCCTCACGAAAACCCACCTAAATTTGGCCAAGTTAAAGCTTTTTAAAAAAATGCAGTTTGTACTTGCTCAGTAGAGACTAACAAATCTCTGAAGATTGTCTTCACTGAGCATACTCAAGCCTCTTATAGCGCCTGTGTGTGACAGAACAGAGCATGCTTTGGGAAAAAAGATAGTATGTGATATGTAATTAGTGACTATTATAATGCTTACCCACAAAGGGGCTTAATTAAGGTTGCACAGGCAACCTTCATTCTGGCATTTCCTAACTTTTGAATGCTTGCTTTTCTACCCTGAATTAATCTTTCAATGTAGTTTATTCCTGTAACTATAGACAAGAGTTTGAGCTGGGAACACATACCCCAAACTGGATCGAGTTTTCAAAGAGATTATGGCCTTAATTCCCTCCTTGTCAGAACCGGTGGGGTCTTTTAAGCTGCATGACTCTCATACATTGTCTAAACTGACTGTGTATAAACTCATACTCCTCCCTCCAGAGTATATCAAACTTGCTCAAGGTTCCTGGTACCAGCACAGTTCAAGGGCTTGGTAATTTAAGCAGTGGTAGAGGCTATTTCATTTCTATTCCATTACATAAATGGCCTGAAACCTAAGATCAGAACCCAATGTTGTTGCTTTGCATGCCTGTCTCTAGTCCAACCCTCTTAGCACACTTTCAGGCTGGAAAAACCCCCAAGGAAACACTGTTTTCTTGTTTTGACACCATGACTCGTACCTAATGAAGCATAGCAATATTTATTTGCCATTGCTGTAAACAGCACTCAAAAAGAGTACTCAGCAAATGAATGGCTCCAGACTGATCTAATGAAGCATGTGAGGAAAACACACATGTGGGTAATGGATATTACGGAAGGCCAAGCCTTCCAAAATACAAACACATTGGTCAAGAGCAAGACATGGAGCAGAAATTGATTCCATGACAGCGAATAATAAATAATGTACATATTTATTATAGATAAGCCCTGTCTGTCTGTAAAGTACCTCACACACCTCTGGGGCCATATAAAACTACATATTCTGTCTCACTATACAATTAGTGAAGTATGGCAGTTCAACCAAAAAGTGGTAATATATTTATTTCCTCCTTCCCACCCTCTTTGCTCTTTTAGAGTAAAGCAGCAACAATATAAAGTCTATTACCTTTCCTAAGGTTTATGCACGTTCAGCTTATATTAACAAGGAAAATATACCAAACCTTACAACTTTGTTCAACCTCACAACACCCTCCAATGGCAATTTTTGATAGGGACACATTCTAAAATGCAAGGAACTACTGAATAAACATTTTTTAAAAAGCTCACACAAAACAAATCTTTATTCTTTGTTGCAGAAAATAAATACAGGTGCATATTTCATATGCTTTTCTATAAAAGCACTTCTACAAAATGTCACTTAACTGCATACAACAGTACAACCTTTTTGGCTTTTAAAATGCAAATATTATAGAGTCACTTCATTTTATCAACTTTTTAAAGCACTTGTAGCAAGCAGCTTTGGAAAAGGAATGTTTAGTTTATGAGCTAAATTCTTGCTTCAAGTGTTTGTTTTCCATATATAGTGCAACTAACCTAAAAGCAACTAGAACAACTTTTTTTTTTTTCTTTTTGGAAAACATTTGGGTCTTTTTCAAAAACTGCAAAGAAAAATAGCTCTTGAAATCTGGTCTAACTTCAAATTTAAACCAACAACAAAACAGAAATGACTCAATTGAAATATTAAGGTAAGCATGATGCTTCACAGCTTGTTTTCTATACAATTCCAGTTTGGCCCTTGGTATTTCTTTAGAATAAAAAGAAAAGATTAATCATCTAGTCCTATATTTCTGAAAAGGTAAGACATGGACTCCCCATTATGGATTCTGCGAATGGCTTCTGAGAGGATCATACTGATATCCACGGTCTTAATTTTGGGACACTGGAGTTTTTGTATTTCATGTGGAATCGTGTTGGTTACAACAACCTAGAGAGGGAAAGAGATAAACCGTCATAATAGAAATGATTTTTCCCTGATCTTTTCCCTTCAGTTTCTGATCCGCACCCTATCACATCAGAGTCTGAAAAGGCAAGTTCTACCCTCCAGATCTTGAGAAAGTTAAATGGTTGATTCAAAGCAGGATCTCCTTTTGTGACTGTTTATTGACAGGATTATAGCCTTGTGTAAGATTATGCATTGCTGTTGAATGCCTACCTACACACCTATCTACAAATGCTAAAGAAACAGTCCTTCCTTGCCTTTACCCTGTCAAACACGCACAAGGGGATGCACTCATTACTCGTCACTTAAGGAGAATCTCCATATGGTGGCAGTCCTTTACCTAGGCTCTTCTTCTTATGCTGCACCCATCACTAAAGTATTCATGAAGACGTCAAGGTTTTAACATATAACTATTCCATTTTTTTTATCTGTACTGAAAAGTGAAGCCAGGCACAAACAGCCCCAGTACTGCTCCTCTAATTTGTAATTGATGTTGTAATTAGTAATAATCCACATTAAACATTTTAGGAGCCAAGCCAGTGGGGATTTTAAACATGCTTGAATTTTCTGAAAAGTTCTCATCATTTTCACTTGCTCCTGAACTTTGACGCTAGCCCATCCTGCACACACTTACTTCATCAATAGCAGACTCTTCTATCAACCTGGGAGCATCTGAAGACAGCAGGCCGTGGGTCGCCATTACAAAAATCTTGTATGCTCCCCTTTCCTTGAGAGTCTCTGCTGCAGCGAGGAAGCTGTCAACGTCATCTATAATGTCGTCCTGTCAAAATAACACCAGGCCAATGAAGAGTCCACACTTCCTCAAACAGCCCATGCAATAGGGCAGACAGAGCTAGTTAAATTCTACTGGTGTCAAGGCAGAGGATTTCTCTAGTCTACATACAAACCATATTATTAATTTACTGATAGTAATTCTTACTATCCGAACATGGGGGCTCAAGGAACAGAGTGTGGGAGAGGAAAATTGCCACAGCTGTAAACATGACACCAAAGACTCCCCTATAGAAAAAGTTACTCCAAACATTAAAATATCAAATAACATTTCATATTAAAACCCCAAAGAATAATGCAATTTCTCCAGTGTCCTTTAAGACAACCTCCATCTTGATGTCACTGGCACTTCTACATCTGCCATGTTAATATTTATGAAACTTTGTTTCTCTGAAATGATGCAACGAAGTCCAGCTACCAGGCTTTCTCATCTTATGAAAATTCTCTTGGACAGAGTTTCAGGTGACCCATTCAGTAGAAACTTTCAGGACCAGATCCTGCTTTTCTGCATCTATGGTGCATTTTGGACAATGAATTGCAGTGTTCTTCACTAAAGCACAAGAGGATTTTTAAAACCTAAACAGCAAGATTCAGTCATGTAACCACACGAGGGAAGAAACCAAGCATTTCATAAAATCCCAGAATGTATTTACTAATAAACCAGTAATAAATATTCCCATAGGACAGTTAAAAACCTGGAATACCTTTTTTATTTTTGAACTTTGAAGTTCAACAAGGGATAAAACATTTGATTTTAAAAAGATGTCAAACGACTTCAGTTAAAAGACAAAATGACCATTAATTTGAGATGATGTGCAGGGACCCCAAAACTTACAGTCATTATGAAAAGCTTTTCCAAATCACCTCAATCATTACCCAAAGTATAGTTAATATGGTAAAGAAACTGGTCCACCCTTTCTTCCATTTTATTCTGACACATGCTCTTTAGTCCTTTAACATCTTGCATGCAGCCCTGTTAACATCGATTAGCTGTGGAAGATAATTTCTAACTAGCCCTTTTTTCTTCACTCAACCTTCCCCAACACACTGATGTTCCCCTGGCTTTTAATACAGGAGCAGTGCCCAGAGCGTCTATTAGAGGACAAGGACCGGATTCACTGGTCAGGTTCAGAAGTAACACCAGAATGTATTATCTGTAAATTACACTGGCAGAGATTGTTGGCAACATCAAGAACTAAAACAGCATTTAAGTATTTTATTAAAAAATCAAAATATTTCAGAGAGATAAGGGATCTGTTTTATTTTTAAACTCCCTCAAATGTCAACCTGTGTGTAACTCTTATTAGAAATGCTCTTGGTCATTTAAATTATGAAAGTGAAAAGAAAATTGAAATTAACGGCCTTAAATGCAATTTTTCCATTAAGGCTGAACAGCTTGCCATTTTACTCAAACTGATGAGCCACTACCCACAATTACACCAATATTCTGAGCATAAGCTTCAGAGCAATCCAATGTATTTTAGCAACCTCTTCTACTTCTTCAAGTACTTTACTAACCTTAATTAACCTCTCTATTCCTGTAAAGAAAGCTGCTAAATTCATTTTATTGAAGGGGCACAGAGATATTAAGTCCATAATCAAGGAGATGTATACTACACTTTCAGTTGGTCTCAGTTAATGGAGCCTGTCAAGGGTATTAAGAAAACCTCAGAGTCAACCTAAATGTCTTCCTTATGTGCTTAGAATGTCCGTATGTTGAGCAAATAGCCAAACAATCCATGTTTTTGCACTAGTTAAAAGTTTTAAATGCCAAAAGCTCAGTATTTAATAATGACCCTTCAACTAGACACTAGCAAGATTTGTGGAAGGCCATTTCAAGTTTATTATAAAGAGAAAGAACTAGTGTGATGGGATTTTAAAAAAATAACCAAACAAGTTGTTTTCAAAGATTTCACTTATATATGAAAACTAGGAAATTAATTTGAGGTTGAAAGCAAAGATTGGATCTTCCACTGAATTCTTGCCCTTCGTATCCTTAATTTAAGACTAGAGTGACCCCAAGCTCTCTTACGTGTCACGAGTTTGACAATTTTAACTTAGATACAACAGGAAATCTTTCAAAATTAGCCCTCCTTTAAAGGATACCCACACATACCTAAATTCAAAGTTATCAGAGTTTTGATCCAAAACATCCACTCACCACAATGATGGCTATTCTTCCTCCTACATCTCCAACAACTGTGATGGGTGGTTTTTCCTTTGGAATCAGCACTGATTAAAAGATTAAAAAAAGAAGAACAATTGTACATGCTAAAATGAATGAGGAAATTCTTGCTTTGCACTGATCAGTTTCTCATTTTTTCCATAGATAAAAGCAAAGAAGCAACCGTCTCCACCATCATTGCTCTGCTTCCTCGGACAGCAGAGTCTCATGCACAAAGCACTGAGTCTTTCCACACAGGATACTATGGGCAGGTCTACACCACCCTCCGGATCGGCAGGTAGCAATCTATCTATTGAGGGTCAATTTATCACATCTAGTCTAGCATTGGTGCTTCCAACCAGACCCTGACTCGGCAGCAGAGAATTTTTTTAAGCGCCTTTTTATGGGAAAAGAAGTGCAGCCTATCAGCCTCAAAAGGCTTTGGGCATGTCGAGGAGGCCATAGGCGAGGAAAAAGATCACACACACAGCCAGCTTTGGAGCAGAGGGCGCTGAAGGGGCAATCCCTGGGAAGGACTTCTCTGCTCTCTCGTGGTCAGGGACAGGCTCTAAAGAGGGCTGCACTGCCTGTTCCATAAGAGGAACCTTACGACGGAAATCCCTTTCTCAGTCCTCTTGGGGAATGAGGTATAGATAGGACATTTGTCCCTCACATACCACTCACCTAAATTAATTAAACAACTTTTGCACTTAACTGTGACAGGAATAACAGACCTGCACATGGCACATTGCTGTGGAGAAATCACCTGGATTTAAACCAAAATAACCCCTGAAATACTATAAACTAACTGAACTAACTACACACAAAGAAGAAAAATGTTTCTAAGGTGGATAACCCCAGGTCAAGAGCAATGGGGAAGCTCCTCATCTCATCACAAGCGATAAAAAGGAATCGAGAGGGAGGTGGCAGACATACCCCTTTTATGCCCTCAGCTCTGAGCATAAGGACAGCAGGGGCACACCACTTAGGAGTACTGCTGGCAAGGCTCCAATTCAAGTTCAATACTAAACTGGACTATATATGTGCACAATCACTCGAAGGAGAACTTTATAACCCCCCACCAACCAACACACACACAAAAATCAATGCAATATGTTAAGACATTTTACTTGTTTCCTTTCAATGAGCTACTAACAGAAAAGTCCCCATCTAACGACCAGGTATGCATGAAGCATGCATCCTATATAATAAAAGACTAGAAAAGTGTGTGTGAAGCAGTCATGCGCAGTAGAGACGGCCCTAGATGAACGGCATGCTGGGAGGTGTAGCATGCTGGGAGGTGTAGTTCGGCATCACAACATGGCCGCCGCGCGTATGCCGCTGAGAGGGAAGCAGGGTCTAGATCAGGGGCCTAGGGCAGGAGGGTGGCTGGGCGCAATAGGCGCAGGCAGGGGGCTCTGGCCGGGCGGGGGAAGGGGGCGCTGGGCCGGCGGGGCGGAGGCACCCGGGCACGGCACGGCCAACTGCGCCCAGCCTAGCCGGGGCCTTGGAGTGGGTGGGAGGGGGGCTGAACAAGCGGGAGGGGGATGTGGGGGGGGAGGGGAGGCTGAACCAGCGGGGGGGGAGGACCGTGGGGGGAGGAGGAGAGGCTGAACGAGCAGGGGGACCTTGGAGTGGGGGGGGCTGAGCGGGGGCACGCTTGTAGAGGAGGGGCTGAGCGGGGGGGGCCGTTACTGTTGGCCCGTGTCCACGGGCTTTTACACTAGTTCATTAATAAAGCACAAGACTATTGGTTAGGACTCCAAACCTAGTCATCGTTTGTACAGTGTAAATGCAAAGTGATCTGCAAATGCTTTCCCTCCTGGATTCTCTCACAAAGACTTGTGAGGCACCTTGGAAAAGTCTCTGCCTCAGTTTCCCCATCTGTAAAATTGAGTTAATTACACCTCTCAGGATCTTGTGGGTTAATCTATAAAATGCTGTAAGAGCCTCAGATGAAAGAGGCTGAAAAAGTACAAAGCATTATAAGCAGTATTTCCACACAGCATCACTTGTCCTTTTCTTCAGCAGCTTGGTTCAGTTAAAATGTTAGCACCGCTGCATTCTTTTCAGAGTTCTTTTCTGGCTGTCTGACGAGGGTAAAGAGGGCTATATTTCTGACCCAGGCACCTAATACTAATGTATATGAACAGATCTCCAACTTCTGAACGGCCATCGGTCCTATGCTGTACTGAGCAGCATTTCTGGAAGCAATGACCCTGACAAGAAAAGTAAGTGCCAGCTTCAGAAGAATGGGCTCAGTGTGGCAAGAGCCAAGAGTCCTGCGGCGACTGAAAACCATGCAAACCTTTAAAGCTGGCAGTTTTAAATAAGGCTGCTGCCTTGCCTTAATCTATACCATACACCCTATTGCAAAGCAGCATGGTATGTTCTTTCGGCAATTAACCATCCTTCACACTGGGATCACAAAAATTGGGAGGACTACAAGAAGGAATTGCCACATTTAAGACAGAACTGATATATCAAAGGACAAACAGATGTATAAATAAAGCTTTCAGCCGTTACAGGATCATATAGTCAAAAATACTGTAAGCATATTTGGGATCTTTATTTTTTTTTTTTGCCATTTTCTGTTCTGTAAATTTATATTTCCCTAAAATTTTTAAATCTCACTAACAGCAGCGACACCTGCTGGTGAATAAGTTTACAGTCTATCCTTTTGCTAAATTATTCTTTTCTCCAACAACTAGCTGATATTAAAGACTGAGTAAAATTTATCCCACAAAAGCAAGAAAATTCAAAGTTTTTTAAAAAACTGAAATCCTCCATCTACTCAATGCATTTTCATTTTTATTTAGTTTTCCACAATTACAAAAGGAAGGGGAAAACACAAGCTAAAAGAAAAACACAAATGTAACAGTTAAACCTTATCATCACAGTGCTGATTATATTTGTCATAATTTTGAAGACACTGATTACAACTCCATAGTTAAGGTTCCACTCTGAGATCAGTTTAAAATGGAACATAAGTCTCTGTTTTTCCTGTATATAAGGTGGCCTTTCAGTGTGAAATTTCAATGTTAAAAAGCTAAAGGACACAAAAATGACAATATTTATCCACAGATGTATTTCAGACCAACTTCAATCTGACTTTTTGTCAACAAGCATATTTTTAAAAGACACTGATCTATCTACACAAAATAGAATAATCTTTACTAGATCTGTTAAAAAAATACGTTATGTAATACATTTTTAGCACTAAGGGTCTTTTTTGATATTGTTCATCATAAAGAAAGTTTTTACACAATAGGTGACCAACTGACAAAGTCTTCAGCATATACAAAATCCTCTGCACAGAAAAAAAATCTTTTCCATCAGAAGCTATATTTTTCTATCCTTTTTTAAGTGCCAAGAAAGCATAGCTGTTAATAGAGAAAGTTGTTGCCATGTCGGTTGCAGGATAGAGACGAGGTGTGTGAGGTAACATCTTTTATTGAACCAAATTCTGTTGGGGAGAGACACAAGCTTTTGAGATTACACAGAGATCTTTTTCAGGCCTGAAGCTCAAAAGCTTGTTTCTCTCACCAACAGAAGCTGGTACAGTGAAAAATCACCCACCTCGTCTCTCTAATGGACAGAGTTGTCATCAGCCACTGCTCTAGTACATTTCCAGGAACCACACCCCCTGGAGGTCCACCAGCAACATCTTGCTCACAATCTTGCCCCTGCACCCAACATTAAAAAGCCTAAGAAATTAATACACAAAAAATGTTGTGGAACTATTACAGTTACTACACACACCATATGACAAAACTACTTCAGCAAAGAAATAAAAAATTAAGCCACACCACTTTACAGTACATGCCTTCTACTCTTCCACCCACAGGGATGCACCTAACCACTACCCCACCTACCATACACACAACCATAACTGTACCCCAATATGGACGACAGCCATGATCACCCACAACATTTATTAAACTGCTACTCTAATTAATATCCACAACTGGATAGTACTGGGAAGAGTTACTTAACAGAGAGGTGTGTGCAGAAAGAAGAGCTGAAGTACGGATGTGGTCTGGGGTGTTCCCTTGCTTTTGTGGTTTTGAATCTAATGCACTGTATGTGTAGAAACCCTACCTGTTGCACACATTTTTTATACCACATTAGCTTACAAACACCACCATGGAGCACTCCTTGGGATTAATTCTTTTCAGCCAGGAAAATCTCCACCTCAGCTGTTTTGTTTTCTCTGCACTGTGTGGCAGTTAACAGATACTCTCCTCACCATGAAAAATTCCATTTAATTATATTTGACTCTTACATCACTTTTTAATAAAAGGAATCATGAGCGGAATTGAAGCAAATTACTTGCCCAAGATCATACAGCAGGTCAGTGGCAAACAGGAAGAATCCAGGTTTCCTGACTCAGAGTTCAATGCTCCATCTACAGACCATGCTACCTTCCTAAATTGATTTATTTACCTCAAGTGCAGAAAGGAAGGGAGAAATTTGGGGGGGAGGGGCTTTATATATTGTTAACACAAAGTATTTAAATAAATCAAACCTAAACAGCCTTAACGTAAAATATGAGGCAATGAAATTCTGAGGCAGAGGAACTCACTTGTCTATTTACCCAGACCAGTGTAGGTATTGCAAACTCATACAGGACACACAGTCAGACCTAAAGAAGAGCTCTGTGTAAGACTGAAAGCTTGTCTCTCTCAACAACAAAAGTTGGTCCAACAAAAGATACCGCACCCACCTTGTCACTCAGCCACACAGTTTTGCGCTGCTGCAAGTCATAGGCACCACAGGAAAAAGGTATCTGGCGTAATTCCTTGCTAGTGTATTTCTGACAGCCATCCCTTTTTAACAGCCTCAAAATGGGTTAGAAAAACCCAATATATAAGCAGTTACACACACACAAACTTACTTACTGGGTATCTCCAAACTGGGATGAATAGCAGCTACACTTTTGGCTGTAGGAGGTGAATGTCGACCATCAACCAGGTCAGATTCAGCATCTTGAGCTTCCCCATGAATCACAGCAATTCCTAGCCTCAAGCGCTCAGCAAATGACTGTGCCCTGCAGGAAAGAATACATTAAAGTTAAAATAACCCAAACACTCAACGCAAGCCTATATTTTTTCTTCTGAAATAGAGGAAAAACTGTATGATTCCTACAACTGAGGGAAAGAAAGCAGGGACTACTTCTAGAAGACACCATCTAATCACTGGATTTAGAAAAACTTGATAGTCCTGAAAGCCTTTGCAAGTAATAGAACAAGTGTTAATCATTAAGTTTAGATTACCATCTTGCTTCTTCCATTTTTCAGCTGCAACATGAATTAAAAACCAACTGTTAAAATCATAGATTATTGTGTTACACTCTTCTACTTCACTTCTGGCATGAATTTAAGGGGACACAGTGCCATGACCCAATGTTGCTGGAAATTAATGCTGTATACCACTGGATAACTAGGGATCTCAAGTCAACTTTTCCAACTGTATACATCCCTCATTTCTAGTCCTGATGGAACCTGAATCTTGGGCTTTAAAACTAACGCTGGTCTCTCAGACTAGCAGTGTTTTTGACAGTGGTCCACAAGAGACTGCAGGAGATTCAGGACCTCAGATTTATTTGCATTCCCTAGGTAAAAACTTTTTCAAATGGGAGTAAGTACCCAACTTAAAATTAAGTATACGAACACAAGAGGTGGACTAAATGGCACAGAATAACCTAGCCAGTCTGGTTTGCAACTCTGGATATCCTACAGGAATAACAAATCTCAAGTAATCAGCTATTTAACCTACTACCAGATCACTTGTTGCAAGTCAAGACCAGAGTTTTAGTAAACTTGCAAAAATGAAAAAAATCCCATACCATAAACCATTTCTACAGTTGCAATCTCGAATTATGTAAAGGGTCTATATCAAGGAGTTTAGGGTACAACTTTAGATGTGTTAAAAATAAAGTTTTCAATTAAATTTTAAAATGTCAGTGAACTGTTTGATTGCATAGGGGAAGAAAAACAGTAAAACTCAGAATCTGAATTACAAGACAGGGATTCAATTGGGGATCAGAATGATTATTTGTAAATAACACGGAAGGCAGATTAAAGAGGTATTTAATACAAGTAGTGGAATATTTAGTTCATATGAAGAATACTGCTAGATAAAAAACATGAAATAGTTTTTCCTAGTTCACTGCTACCAGTTAGAAATTGTTCTGATTTGTTACAAAATAAACAATTTCCTACTATCAAAGTCATAATACCCGATTTAAAAGTCTAGGTAACACTTCCACAAGTAATTAGTTGTGATTGCAGAAAAGCCCACCATTAATTCTTTAACTATCATCCAACTCCTTATCAGCTTCTTAAAGGAGTGAAATTCCACCAGAGAGCAGAGGGATAGATAGCCATAAATAAATAAAACCAGAAACCAATGCTGATTACTTAAACATGTTAACATGATAAAATTCTAATCTCTATAAGAAGAAAACACTTGTCCTGGACCCTGCACACTTCAGACCAACTAGAGAATAAAGTCTCTATCTTTAGGATTTGGCCAGTCACTTCCTAAATCATGATCACATTAAGCAGCCATTTGGGGCCACTAAAGTAGTCATATTTGTGTTGCCATTGTTCTTCATCCATAGTTGAAATTTTAAAATGATAAATATTTAAATACAAATACTTGTTTAAATGTAATAAATGTTCCTAAAATATTTTTAGAATGCTAAACACTCTTTGTTCTTCCATTGTTGGATTCACTTTTTCATGCTTTCAATTTTTAAAAGACCTTCTAAAACATCAATGAGGTGATGATAAAACTGGAAGATTCTGAAGGCCATATCTTAAATATTAAAACAAAGATGAGATCTGGACAATTTCACAAATGTTCAACTGACTGCTTGCAATATTAAAAAAAAAAAAGAAGAGTAAAACAAAATGTCTGAGAAACAGCAATGTGTGTTGGGTAGTGGAGCCGTTATTTTTGTCCATACTTTAGTAATCAGAAAAATATTTCATTATACAGATTTGGCAGAAGATGGAGAAGCTATGATTTTAGCCTGCCAACTTTGACAGTGTTCCTTTATACTACTCTGCTTTTATTTATCCCTTTCACGATGACTTCAAGTCCCACATTAGAGCAGATATTCAGATGTAATAAACAACATACAGAAACAGTTTCTATATATTCACACATACACATGTAGTTCCACACACACACACAGGTAAAACTTCAAATACTTTTAATAAAGCTTCACTGAAAAACTAGTCATTGAGGCCACAATGATTTCCCAAGTATTCTCTGGCCACATGGACCCAATGTTAACTGCACAGTGCTGTAAATTATTCGTACTGGCAATACTGACTACTGAAACAATATGGAAAGTTTTGTGTATAAATAAATTGGTCATCTGAGTCCTTCATTTTGAGTGTCTCATTTCATATGCTAGTGCCCTGAACTTAATGCTAAAATCAGGAACTATGTTAGTTACATATTGCTTGCGCCAATCAAAGAGTAGCTTTTACCCACCTCTTTGCAGATGCAGGTGATTTGGCCACGATCACAGCATTCCTGTAATCTGGGATCTGTAGCAAACAACAGAGATCAACTATGTCATATCTTTTATGGAAATTAAGCTCATTAAGTGCCACCTATAATTTTAAATTTTTAAGAATTTTTAAAAAATATTGAAAGTATCAAATACTTAAAGTTTAAAAAAATAACCCTAGCTTTGACTGCCTAGATTTTACAACCTTAAAAATGTTCTTTTAATGTTGTTTTATGTGTATAATTTCCTACATTTTTTAAAACAAATTTTAAAACAAATTCCACCATATGGCATCATACTGACACCCATATGGAGCATCAGCAGGGATGGAACATTTACATCCACTGCACAGACCACTACCACTTGATCAAACAGAGTAACTGATAGCAGCAGTAGGTTGTCATCTTATGTGGACCAGCGCTAAAAAGGGATGGGAATTTTAACCAGAGGGTTTCACAGTTATTTGCTGACAGCAGAGTAATGGTAAGACTCAGAAATCTATTTCAGGTTCTGGAGGGGAGTGTGATCTAGTGGGCACAAATTCTTCTGCTCACTCCTCCGAAGCATGACTACTCTAACTTGCCCCAGTCTTGTCTCTTCCCCAACCTTGGCTTCTCATTCAAGTTCCATTCTTCACACTTAGCCAGTCCCAGTTCCGCCCGTTTGCAGTCTCTTTCTTCCCCCTCTCCCCATAACCGTGTCCTCCATCCCACTGGCTCCCACTTCAGGTTCCTTGTTCAATCTCAGTGTTCTTACCCCCACCCATAGTTTCTTGTTCCAGTATCTTTCCCCAGCCCATGTTCTCCCCCCAGCCCATGGCTCCTTATAAATTCTCTCTCTTCCTCTCTCACCACTGGCTCTGAATCTCAATCTACTCTCCTGCTCCATCACAATTCCCTCTCCCCGTTCAATCCCATCTTCCTCCAATCCCAGAGTCCTTGACCTAATCTACCATCCCCGCTCCTCTCAAATTCAGCACTTGTCCCCTCCACATTTAAATCAGGCAGCTTCGTCATCCATGATGCCTGGGCCCAGTGGGGAAGAGGAGTCATTGAGAGCACAGAGGCTCCCTGCCCCACAGTTCAGATGCCGACACCTTTGCAAGGAAAGTCCTCCTTAGCCCCAAGCTAGAACATGCGGCTGGGGAGAAGTGGTAGACATGGCATGACCCTCTCAAAAATAAACTAGGGAAATGCAAACTAGATGGAGCTACTATAAGGTGGGTGCAAAACTGATTGGAAAACCATTCCCAGAGAGCAATTATTAGTGGTTCACAGTCATGCTGGAAGAACATAACGAGTGGGGTTCCACAGGGATCAGTTCTGTGTCCGGTTCTGTTCAATATCTTCATCAATGATTTAGATAATGGCACAGAGAGTACCTGTATAAAGTGTGTGGGCAATACCAAGCTGGGAGGGAGTGCAAATGCTTTAGAGCAGAGGATTAAAATTCAAAATGATCTGGACAAGCTGGAGAAATGGTCTGAAGTAAACAGGATGAAATTCAATAAGGACAAATGCAAAGTACTCTACTTAGGAAGGAATAATCAGTTGCACACATACAAAATGGGAAATGACTGCCTAGGAAGGAGTACTACGGAAACGGATCTGGGGACCACAAGCTAAATATGAGTCAACAGTGTAGCGCTGTTGCAAAAAAAGCAAACATTCTGGGATGTATTAGCAGGAGTGTTGTAAGGAAGACACAAGAAGGAATTCTTCTGCTCTGCTCTGTGCTGATTAGGAGTCAACTGGATTATTGTGTCCAGTTCTGGGTGCCACATTTCAGAAAGGATGTGGACAAACTGGAGAAAGTCCAGAGAAGAGCAACAAAAATAAATAAAGGCCTAGAAAACATGATTTATGAGAGAAGACTGAAAAAAATTGATTTGTGTAGTCTGGAAAAGAGAAGACTGACGAGGATGTGATAACAGTTTTCAAGTACATAAAAGGCTGTTACAAGGAGGAGGGAGAAAAATTTTGTTTTTCTTAACCACTGAGGATAGGACAAGCAGCAATGGGCTTAAATTACAGCAAGGGAGATTTACCGTATTTTTCGGCATATAAGATGCCCTTTTAACCCCCCAAAATAATCTCAAAATTAGGGGGGGCGTCTTATATGCCGAATATATGAAACACTTACCAGGCAGCTGGAGCTGGGGCGGCTGCAGGTGGCCCGGCGGGCGGGGCGGGGCGGCGCTTCCCCCCCGAGCCCACCCGCATGTGTTCGGGGCCGGCGGGGAACGAGAGCAGCTCGGGCCCTGGGGCCCCTGGGAGCGCCCGCCCGCGCGGCGGGGACGGGAGAGCGGCGCGCTCCCAGCAGCCCACCCGCGCAGCGGGGACGGGAGAGCGGCGCGCTCCCAGCAGCCCGCCCGCGCGGCGGGGACGGGAGAGCGAGGCGCTTTTTTTTTTTTTTTTGGTCCGGCTTTTTTATTGAAAAACTCGGGGGCGTCTTATAGGCCGGAGTGTCCTATAGGGTGAAAAATACGGTAGGTTTGACATTAGGAAAAGCTTCTTAACTGTCAGGGTGGTTAAGCACTGGTATAAATTGCCTAGGGAGGTTGTGGAATCTCCATCGTTGGGAGATTTTTAAGAGCAGGTTAGAAAAGCACCTATCAGGGATGGTCTAGATAATACTTAGTTCTGCCATGAGTGCAGGAGACTAGACTAGATGACCTCTCAAGGTGCCTGTCTTCCAGTCCTATGATTCTATGTCCAGTGCAAGCAGAATTTTTGTGAAATTTAGCTGCTAAAACCTAAGAAGCCTCGGCTAAATATATTTAAATTGATTTTTCAAAGGCTTACATTACAAGTTGGCCAAATTTGGGTGGATTTTCATGGCACAGCAAAATTTGGTACTCATGAAATGCAGATAATGTATTAAAGTTCTTCCTGATCAGTGTTACATGACAATTTTATGACAAGATATACATATAACATAGGCCTCTGGATTGGCTAGAAGGCACTACAGGCAGGTCTACACTACCTGCCGAATCGTCGGGTAGCAATCAATCTTTTGGGGTTCGATTTATCACATCTAGTCTAGATACGATAAATCACTCTCCCATCAACTCTAGTACTCTATTGCCACAAGAGGCACAGGCGGAGTCGACGGGGGAGCGGCAGCAGTCAACTCAGCACCGTGAAGACGCTGCAGTAAGTCAACCTAAATACATCGACTTCAGCTATGCTATTCCCATAGCTGTAGTTGCATACCTTTGGTCGATTCCCCCCACCCCAGTGTAAATCAGAGCTAAGGGCGCCCAAGTCCTGGGAAACCAAGTATATATAAACTAGGGTCCTTTCAGTTAGGACCTTTTAGTTAGCTTACTTTCCTGTAAGTCATTCTAGGAAGAAGATAAAAGATAAAAGAAGTGAAATAAGAAAAAGACCTTCTAAATATCCACCCCACAAAGGAGTTTGACAGCTTCCAAAAATCTGCAGATGAGTTTTATACTATTGGCATCTTAGCTAGAGAGAATTTTCTAATGCCAAACACATACAACCAGCTAACCATTGGCTGAGAAACAATTACTGCCATAAATTTGTCAAACTTCCCCACATCAGTTTAAAATAATGTCATAACAAAAGTGCATCATGGAGTTTTTAGTGCAGACGAAAGCTATCCTTATATAAAACAATCCCTTGGGTTGAAGAGTGCCCTCCATTTGACAGGTGGCTATGTGTCCGTTTTAGGGTGAGAAGCATTCATGCTCTTCCAAAGCATTGGTCATTAACCACTGACAGAAGCAGGATGTTACAATAAATATTTTTCACTAAAACAGCAATTTACATTCACAAGTCTCTTGGCACTTTATAAAAGAGGGCAATACTCATTTTACAATGGAGAAACTGGGGTACATAAGTTCAGTTTTCCAAGGTCCCACACTAAGTAGGTAGCAGATCAAGAGACAACAAACAAGATCTCTTGACTAACAGTCATCTGTTCTCACCATTAGACAATGCTGCCTAGGTGACCTCTAGTCTGATCTATAATAATTTTATTAAATGTCCTCAATTAACATTTGCACAATGCTCTGTACATTTACATTTTCACAATTAAAGATTCCTATTCCTAACTTTTTATTTTGGTGTCTACAGAGTGGGAAGAATGTTTATGCCAAGAGTAGAAAAAACAAAAAACATATTTTAAAACTCTCAAAAAAATGAGATTCCTCCTCTCTTCAACAGACTTTAAAAGATTACTAAATTTCACTTGATAGTATCTTTACTGATGTTCTAAACCCAACAAATGTAGGGATAACCTGAAACACAACATTGAAATGGTAACAAAGTCCTGTGGCACCTTAAAGACTAACTATAAAGTATTGAAGCATGAGCTTTCGTGGGCTAATACCCACTTCATCGGATGCAAGCAGTGGAAGTGTCCAGAGGCAGGTATAGAAAAGTAGGCAAGAACCAGGTGGGAGGTAAAAAGATTAGTCCAATTAGGCTGAACCAGCTTATCTCCGATCAGGGAGGGTGGGTTATTCTTCTAGCATTTGAATGGGAGGGGGTGAACATGGAGAGAGGAGAAACTATTTCTGTAATTAGCAGGCCATTGTAGGTCTTTGTTCAATCCGAGATTGTTTGTGTTGAATTTGCAAATGAATTGTAGCTCTGCAGTTTCCCTTTGCAGTCTGGACTTGAAGTTTTTTTTGCTGCAGTATGGTGACTTAAATCTGATAACAAGCTGGTTCAGCCTAATTGGACTAACCTTTTTACCTCCCACCTGGTTCTTGTCTACTTTTCTATACCTGCCTCTGGACACTTCCACTGCTTGCATCCGACGAAGTGGGTATTAGCCCACGAAAGCTTATGCTTCAAAACTTTATAGTTAGTCTTTAAGGTGCCACAGGACTTTGTTACCTCTGCTATTCCAGACTAACACGGCTACCTCTCTGATTCTTAACATTGAAATGATAACTCTCATACACATTAGTAGGCTTTGCTCACCTCTTCTTGAATGTACTGAAGCAAGAATGGAGATGCTCTCAAATTATCAACCGGAATATCAAAGAACCCCTGTATTTCCTTCTGATGTAAATCCATTGTAATAAGGTGAGTCAGACCTTGAAAAGAGAGTAACACTTAAAAGCCACTGTATGAAAAACAAGCAGGACAAACTTAAATATTATCTGTAGATACCAAATTTACTCCTCCTGTGGTTTTCACTAAAAGCTGTTTAGAACATGAATATTCTGTTGCACGAGAACAAAATAATATTATAGTTTTTATTGCAGTGTACATGGTAAATAAATTTCCCATTAAGGTTTATGAAATATCAAATAAATAGGAGTACTTTGCATTTCTATGGTTCCTTTTACCAAAGCCCTCAGAGATATTTACAAAAATTAACTAAATTTTCAACAGCTCCATAACACAGGTAAATGCCATCTGCTTTCCACACTTGAAGAAATTAAGGCAGAGATTAAGTCATTTGCCCAGTTACACAGTAAGACTGACAGAGCTAAGATTATAACTCAGAACTCCTGATTTCCAAATTCTAAATACTCCCACTTCTTCCCACGAAATGAGAATCAATATTTATTTAAATGTACGAGACCAGACTGCACAATTACACAACACATCTATGAAGTGTTCATCATAACAGTCCACATGCTCCCAGGACAGATGCCATGGGAAAGAGCAGGCAGGTGGTTGCCCTGGAAGAATCAGGGGAGTTTACCCCATTCTCAGATGCCACCTTAAAAGTAGGTGTAAGTGGGATCACCCAACAGAGAGGTAAGAGAGAAATTGACAGAAATACAACTGCCCAAGAGAGAGTTAGGAAGGGAGAGAAGGGACCCAGCAGCAGTATCACAGCAAAGGAACCCCATCTTCCAGGATAGTAGGAATTCCAACAGACTTATCTCACCAACTCAGCTTGGCATGGACTCTGCAATGGATGTTACAAAGACGTGCTCATTTTTAATGCAGCATTTCACTCACCACTTTGTATTGCTTTTACGCTGGATTTTCCTCTCTAGGGTTTAAAATTTCCTCTTGCTAAAAATCTTTATACTATTCCTTATTAAAGTTCCCAGTTTAATGCACACAGAAGCCCGCCATGCCCTGATTATTTCACAACATCCTGCATTCTTACCAGCTTTGCACATCATCGAAGCCAGTAATTTAGAGACAATGGAGCCCCTTTTCCTCATCTTGCACTGCTTGCTGTATGGGAAGTAGGGAATCACTCCAATAATGCTTTTGGCACAGGAGGTTTTACAAGCATACACCATGATCAGGAGTTCCATGATCGTAGTATTCACATCCCTGGAATGAGAAGTTTCTAGTTCTGTATCCACGCATAAATATCCTTTAGCTAAATGCAATGTGATACCTACATCTGCTTCAAGGGACTTGAAGAAAAACTGGAAATTGAAATATCCCTATAAGGAATCCAAATACGCACCCTAGGGAGGCCACTGCACTTGACATACTATTTTAATTTCTCACTAGGACTACTTCATTATTCCTTCTCCCATTGCCTCTTCACCAACTCCATTGGTTAGAAAGACATTTTCAGGATCGCATCGGCACATGTTGCTGCAATAAGGCCTACATTGTAATTTGTCTCCTACATCTTTGCACCACAAGATACAAATTGAGTAAATATATTTTCACTATGGACAGGACTAACAGTTTTAGATTCCCACAACATATTATCCTATTATTTTGGCCAAAAATAGGCCTTGGCCGACACTAGGCTTTAAATATTTAGCAACTAACATCCTATCTCCTGTCTAAACAAAAAGATTGAGTGGTATATATTAACATGGAAGGACTGATCATCAGGTAAACCAGTCCGATCATTTCTGCTGCTGCCAGAAACTAGAAGTATGCCTTTGAATTGTAGAGCTCTGTATGTTCTTGAGAACATACAATTATTATGTTGCTTAATGAGTCACATGAGCCATTTGCTTTGAAGAGAGTGCTCCCACATTTAAAAGCATTAAGTGGTGCTGCACTCAGGATAGTCGGTCACAACAAGATTTTAAAGAGAACAAAGTAAGGAACAGAGTGTACATTGCAAAAGAATGCAGAAACCCCCAGAGCAAAATCCAGATTCATCTGAATATAAACAAAGTAAATGGTCAGATAAGGTCTCCCACATACACACCTTTTAAATCACAGAGACCAACTGGCCCATCTGTGACTCTCATATGTACAAAAAAAGAAAACCTAAGTCAAAAGAATTATTAAAGATAAAACATGTTAGAAACTACTCTAGTTTATTTAGAATATGTGTTCATTGTTACTCACTTTGAAACTGTTTGGATGATAAAGACATCTTTTCCTCTCACAGACTCTTGAATCTGCACCCTTGTTTCTGCCAAGAAGAGAAACACAGAAAGATTTAAGAAACTTTAAGGAATTATTCCACAAGGTTGTCATAAACTATAGACAAATCTAAAAAATAAATAATTTCTTCATCGTCAAACTGAAAGAGAATAGCCATATTGAAGACAATACTCATGGTCAAATTTGCAGACTTGCGTGCATTAGGTGCACAACTCCCACTAATGATAACGTGAGTCATGTGGTAAGTTTCCACGTGAGGACCTGAAAATGTTTCCTTTTGGATCTAAGAAAGGTGATGTTGGAGGCTACATACATGAACCCTCTGACCAATAATGTGGCATCATGATAATACCAGCATTTAATGAGGATGAAGGAACAATATAAAAAAACTAATTGGAGAAAGACAGCATACGAGAGTGTGCGTGTGAGAGAGATGTGTAGACAAGAGGTAAAAGTTCACATATATGAGAGAACACAAACTTGAGAAAGTGCTGCATCACTTTTCCGTAAATAAATTCTAAGGTGGATTAGGTAATATACTGTCTCCTACAGAGGCAGAATGAGAGGTTTATTTAACCATTAAAAGCTCACCTCTGTTTGGCTCCTGATACACCTGAACTTTGCCCATCTCTACCCCTAAGCGTCTAAAGAAAAAGAAAAGCAAAAATAGGTAATTACACCAAAGAGAATGGAAACCAGAATAAAGAAGAAGCCCAACCCAATGTTCATAACACTGTAAAAATCTATACATCATAGGACAAACATTTTACTAACAGATTTCTCACAAATCTACATTTTACAAGAGTTACATTACAGGTTGATCTACACCTGTCCACAAATAAAAACTATGCAGAAAAACCACAAAACCAATTAACAAGATATTAAAATAATTCCAAGTTATGAAAGTATGCAACAAGTTTATCATCATCTACATGGTGTCCCAGATGTGCATGAGGCTTTATAAAACTGAGTTTAAATACAGGAAATCCTCACTTAAAGTCGCCCCGGTTAACATTGTTTCTATGTTAAGTTGCTGATCCATTAGGGAACATGCTCGTTTAAAGTTGTGCAATGCTCCTTTATAAAGTCATTTGGCAGCAGGCTGCTTTGTCCACTGCTTGCAGGGAGAGCAGCCGATGGCGCTAGCTGGTAGGGGCTTGGAACCAGGGTGGACCATCAGCCCCGCTAAGTTCCCTGTGTGGCAGCCACCCAGCAGGTTATCAATTGACGGCAGTTCAGCTGTCCCACTCCCCACTGTCATGTGCTGCTCCTGCCCTATGCCTTGGTGTCGCTCCAGGCACCAGAGAAGGAAGCAGGTGCTTGGGGTGGCAAAAAAGCTGGAGCAGGCCCTGACTCCCAGGATCCTCCTGCTTGCTGTTGGGGGGGGGGAGGGGGAAGGGAGGGACTAATGTCAAGGTGTCTTCCTCCCCCCTGCTCCTGCACCCCATTTACCCCTTTTTAATATAGAGCAGGGTGGGGACACAGACAGAAAGACAGAGACCGCTTGGGGCAGCAGCTGCTATCTCAACTTCCTGAGCCACATAAAAAGACAATGTAATTAAGAGTGGGGTGAGCATACTTAAAGGGGCAATGTGCATCGCTCCCTCACACATGGTGTGAGTGTGTGTCTGTCTGCTATGCTGCCTTTTAGAATGTGAGGCTACATTAACAATAATGTGTTAACCCTTGAGGGCTCAGCCAAAAGCTAGTTCATAATTTATCAGTAAGGTATTCCCTGGAAATATCTCACCCTCTAACTTCACCACCTCAACCAAGCTTCACAATCATCATTGCTGTGGACAGTGTGAAATTGTTTGTTTCAAATATATACTGTGTGTGTATATATATAGTTTTTTTGTCTGGTGAAAAAAATTTCCCTGGAACCTAACACCCCCCCCCCCCCATTTACATTAATTCTTATGGAGAAATTGGATTTGCTTAACATTGTTTCGCTTAAAGTCGCATTTTTCAGGAACATAACTACAACGTTAAGCGAGGAATTCCTTTATGTCCTTTCCCAGGGATATTTCCAATCAAGACTGGATAAGAGGTGAAATGAGGGCAAGAGAAGACAAAGCTGTAGTTAATAAGCTTTCGAAGGTTAAACTATGGTTTAATATGTCTGTATTAGCATACAAAATCCAATTATTAAAAAGGAACTAACAGCATGAATGATGTGCAAATATCCCCATATCCAAACACCTCAGCCCTCTCTCAGCACCCTTCTTGTCTGTCGTTCCTAGGTCACATCTAATTTAGACTGTAGGGAAGCTACCTGTCACATCTGATATTTCTAAAAGCATCTTGCACGCCTATGGTCATGAAGTATGATATCAATTTATTCAAGACATAATAGCTCTGCAAAAGCTATTAGCGTCCTTTATACTAAAAATGCTCAACATCTAAATAAATTTGTATTGAGCAGAAAGGACAAGCCTTGATAACTAACAAAGCCATAGTACATATAGAATGAGAAAACAATGGATTTTTCTAACATATAGGATTATTTATTACTATCCAAATAAAAACCTTTGTAACTTGTGTCTCCTAAACAAAGTAATGGTGCCTTTCACACCTTGCAAATGAACAGGCCGAGCTTAAATGTTATTTGGTGAATAAATTACATAGTGAATACATTATACAGTATTTTTTCAAAATTCAATTACTGTAAAGATTTTAGGCGAGGTACTGACACGGACTACCTATTGCTGGAAATTGTGTTCTCTAATTTACATGTCCCAAAGTAGTGAAAAAAGCTTGTCACGGTCCATACTACCCTGCATGTAGTTGTTAAATGTATGGATGCTGAGGCAAGGTGATCCAACAACAAACCTAACCCAGCTTGCTAGACTGAGCTTCACAGTTAACGCCTTTATAACTACAGACTGCCCTGGGGCACAGTTCCCTAATTAGCCCTTTAAAATGATAGCTTAAAACAGACATCTATAATATTTATTTTCAGAGATGCAAGTTTACTTCATTAGGAACAAAGATTTATTGTACTGACTTTGTACCTTGTAGGTAACTTTACTTTTCCAAAACAATGGCATAGTTTTACTGCGTAACTTTTCAGCAGAAAAGAAGATTTTGCAGACTGGTGCTTGGTGGGTTGGGAGTAGAGAGCAACGTCCTACTCTGATGTGATGGTAACAAAGACTAACCCCTGGATATTACTTACTCAGCAATTTTCCTTGATAGTTCCGTGCATGATGAATTGGAATTAGCTGAAAACAGCACCAGCCCACCCTTTGTTATATTCATGATGGCGCCTATTTCAGTTGATGCCACACAAAACATCAAAACCTGCTTTGTCTTTCCACTTCTAAAATACTGCAAAAAAATAAAAAACATATTAAGCATTACAATATTTATTGTAGAAACAAATTTCCTTTGAATATGGGCTGCAGATTAATTCATCCTCCTGCATCCTCATACAGAATTATTTAGTAACAATATAAAGTAAAAATAATACTACAAAGATGTAATCCTTACAACACTCCTTTGTGCTGCATAAGCCTTACTCTTTTTAAAGATCTGAGCACTAAACAGTGCACCCAGCAATAAAACACAAGGAGTATGAGCAGAGCCTGTCTTCTCTACCTCGTCTTGTGCTCAGCACTCATGGCAGCATCTAGCAGAATGGGACAAGAATGGTTTCTTCAAACTCCCATGAGATCATATCACGAATTCTACATAATTTTTAATCATCTTCCTCAGTTTACATCTGACAGGGCAGATCGTTTGCCTACCATTTTTATCTGCTTGTGTCATTAACTTTCTGCCATGGTCATTCTCCAGCTGAGAGAAAAGACAACAATTAAGTGATTTTTCCAAGATTACACCATCAAATTGGTGATAGGACTGTTATTAGAATGGAGTGCCCAGTTCTGTGCTAAATCCACTATAGCAGCCTCTATGTGTATATATATTATACATGCACTGTATAGATCTAATTATTTTTCAATAAATTATAAACTTACAAATAAGGGTTGAACTTAAGGAAGAGTTCAATAAAGTTGGCAGATGTAACTAATGCCCTCCTGTACAATGCATCCACTTGGTCATGTAGCTGCTGTCATTCTTCAACACTAAAATTGCTCCTATGGAAACATCACAGAGAAAACAAATGTCAAGAGACAATTTAGACACTTTTATTCAATAAAGGCACACACACAAAAATCAATGAATCACATCAGGGTTTCTCCACACGCTTTATTCCAGTTTGTAATGTCACACTTTTATGCCACAGGTGATAGATAGAACACTTAAGTGACAGTTTCATGCTGAACTGCAGCCACCATTGTAGACATAAAATAAGTACCATCTTAATTAACGAAGTGCTAAAAACACAACTTGCTTTTTTAATATATAAATACTCCAATACCTCCAAAGCGTATTTTAATATTACACAAAGAACTGAATGTATCAATACCAGCAGCAAAACGCAAACAAAGGAAGTTAACTTAGGCCAATGTCTCCACCTTAACACAAATGTTTCCCAAACAGAGATTGCAAGCACCTAGAGAAGGTTCAAAATCCATTTTAGGACTTTTAGTACATCCTCTTATTAAGTACTCTAAAATAGCATCTACAAAATGACTGTGTATTAGTCACATTTATGGAAGCAGCTGTTGGATTCAAACACTGACCGACTATATTAAAGCCATTTTACCAGCCTTTGCAACTAGACTTACTCTTACTCAGTTTGTCCAGGATGCAGAAGCTATATTTGGCTCATCAGCAGTTGAGAGCCAAGAAGAGAATGGGTATTTCCTACAAATAAAACACTCCACCACTGTGCAGCACTCTGCTCAGTTCACCTGAACCAAAAACTGGCTCATGATACCACAGAAGCTTGAAGCTTTTAGTAGGGAAAGGTTGCAACAGGTACGACAGTAGAGCAGACCCCAGGAGGGTGCCTCAGTTCTAACCTTAAAAAAACACTTGTACAATTAATAGGACTGATCAGACCCCAGGTCCTTTCAATCCTTGTCCTCAGCTGAGTCTATCAACAAGGGAAACTATCAGGCTATGTCTATCTACACTAGCACTTCTGTCAGTACAACTTACATCACTCGCGGTATGCCCCTCTGAGTGACACGCTGCACCCACAAAAGCACAGGTGTGGACAGTGTATGTCAGCAGGAGCTTCATTGTTTCATGGGTTCTCTATAAAGTTAGCCTAAAAATAATAATGCTTAATATTTGTGCAATGCTTTTCAAACCTTGTCCCTGTTCTTACCTACTTTTCATAGATGGGGAAACCCAGGCAGAAGAGTTAAGCGATTTTCCCAAAGGTTATGAGTTCCTGGTTTCTAATTTATTGTTCAGATCACATATCACTTTTTAGTAAGACAGGAATATTTTCATGAGTGATTTTGATACTCCAGTTTTGCAGGTCAGTAGGGTATACTGCAGAGGTAACAACTGAGTTAAAGTAGAGGAGGAAATGATAGGTATACGCATAATGTAAGCTCCAGGATGGTAAATGTGGGGGTTTGACCTGATCATCCTGAAACAGGTGTTGGGGTTACTACCAGGGCCCTTTGATAAAAAGAAGGGAATGGAGACAGAAAACAACCAAACATATCATAGGTAACAAAGAGTCCTGTGGCACCTTAAAGACTAACTAAAGTATTGAAGCATCAGCTTTCGTGGGCTAATACCCACTTCGTCGGATGCAAGCAGTGTCTTTAAGGTGCCACAGGACTCTTTGTTACCTCTGCTATTCCAGACTAACACGGCTACCTCTCTGATTCTAAACAGATCATAGTTTCCAAGGCATAAAGGAGATGAGCTATTGCCACCAGGTCCCGCCCTCGTTGTTTCTACACAGAGGATGATGGACAGAGATGAACATCCCACCTCCACCTCACCCAGAGGAAGATTGGAGATTAATTCCCCCCCCACTTTGCAGCTGGAAAATTACACATGATCTGAGCTCAACAGAGATAGACCCCAAAAGGTCCCAGTGGGGAGTGGGAACCCATTGTGTACAAATACACAAAAGACATTCTCTTCCCCAGAGTGCTTCCCATTTATTTCCTATGCTAGGAAAGGAAACTCCCGCCCCACAGGATTTCCCCTGGGGAGGAGAAGTGATGAACCCATCCCCCACATCACCCCATCCCTTCCCTCCTACCCAGAGGGGTGAGGAGCAATGAACCCATCCCCCCATCTTACCTGCCCGGAGGCGGGGGGAGGGGCAAGGCAGGGTACTCCTCCCCCACCCCACTCGCCCTGGGATGCAGAGACGGGGGGGGGGGGGAGACAGCAATGAACCCATCCCCCACCTTACCTGCCCTGAGGCGAGGGGGGAGGGGAGAGTAACAGTAAACCCATCCCCCCACCCCACGCCGCCCCAGCAGTGCCCACCGCCCCTAGGCGGGGGGGGGGGGGGGTGACGCCGGACCTCCCACCCCGGGGGGCAGAGAGGAGCCGCCCGCCGGCGGACGAGCCATCGGCCCGTCCCCGCCAGAGGATGGAGCCGAGCCCCTTACCTGCCGTTCAGCGCCACTCCGGCCCCCCCGGCTCCCGGGAGGCGGCGGCGACGACCCAGCCGGCCGGCGCAGGGAGGGGAGGAGGCGGCGACGGCTTGGCTCAGCCCCTCGCCGTCCGGCTGCAAAATGGCGGCGCCGTGAGAGGGGGAGGGGCAGGGGCAGCCGCGAGGCGCGCTACTCTCCTCAGCGCCCCCTCTCAGGAGCGGGGGGGTGGGACACGACTCCCCTCAGCGCCCCCCTTCGGGAGCGGGGGGCGTGGGACACGACTCCCCTCAGCGCCCCCCTTCGGGAACGGGGGGTGTGGGACACGACTCCCCTCAGCGCCCCCCTTCGGGAACGGGGGGGTGGGACACGACTCCCCTCAGCGCCCCCCTTCGGGAGCGGGGGGCGTGCGACACGACTCCCCTCAGCGCCCCCCTTCGGGAGCGGGGGGCGTGGGACACGACTCCCCTCAGCGCCCCCCTTCGGGAGCGGGGGGCGTGGGACACGACTCCCCTCAGCGCCCCCCTTCGGGAGCGGGGGGCGTGGGACACGACTCCCCTCAGCGCCCCCCTTCGGGAGCGGGGGGCGTGGGACACGACTCCCCTCAGCGCCCCCCTTCGGGAGCGGGGTGTGTGGGACACGACTCCCCTCAGCGCCCCCCTTCGGGAGCGGGGTGTGTGGGACACGACTCCCCTCAGCGCCCCCCTTCGGGAGCGGGGTGTGTGGGACACGACTCCCCTCAGCGCCCCCCTTCGGGAGCGGGGGTGTGGGACACGACTCCCCTCAGCGCCCCCCTTTGGGAACAGGGGGGTGGGACACGACTCCCCTCAGCGCCCCCCTTTGGGAACAGGGGGGTGGGACACGGCTCCCCCTCAGCGCCCCCCTTTGGGAGCGGGGCGTGTGGGACACGACTCCGCTCAGCGCCCCCCTTCGGGAGCGGGGGGCGTGGGACACGACTCCCCTCGGCGCCCCCCTTTGGGAGCGGGGCGTGTGGGACACGACTCCGCTCAGCGCCCCCCTTCGGGAGCGGGGGGCGTGGGACACGACTCCCCTCGGCGCCCCCCTTCGGGAGCGGGGGGCGTGGGACACGACTCCCCTCGGCGCCCCCCTTCGGGAGCGGGGGGCGTGGGACACGACTCCCCTCGGCGCCCCCCTTTGGGAGCGGGGGGGTGGGACACGACTCCCCTCAGCGCCCCCCTTCGGGAGCAGGGGCGTGGGACACGACTCCCCTCAGCGCCCCCCTTCGGGAGATCTGGGAGGGGCTGGGAAACACTACTCCCCTCAGTGTCCCCCCAACTCATGGGGGGGCAGAGGGGCTGTGGGGTGCTATTCCCCCCAGCTCATGGAGGGTGGTGGTGGCTGTCGAGCATTATAATATTGGGTGTGGCAGGCAGGAGTATCCCTGGGCGGAGATACATGTTTGGGGGTGGGGGGGGTGGGAGCAGTGGGAAGGTTCATGTGTAGGGATAGATAGTTGGGCGGGTCCAGAGCTGTAACTGCTGGGGAGAAGAGGTGGGTGGTAGTAGATGGGTGTAAATAAAGGGGTGAAGGGATTGTGGGGGGGGGGGGAAGGCTGGTTTGAATAGGAGTCAGGGAGAGGATGGCAACAGCGGTAGATGTAAGGGGCCAGCAGAAGTGATTGCCCCATTGAGTGTATTGAAGGAACATTACACCAAATGGGAGAGCAAGCATAAGAGAAACCAAAGTTGTGTATGGTAGACCATGCTGCGCACTGATGGGGCCCAAATAATACCACTATTTATTACAACCATTTTCTTAAAATAAGCTTCCCCTCAAAGGCCAGGTCTACACTGGAGGGGGGGGGGTTGTCGACCTAAGATACGCAACTTCCGCTATGTGAATAGTGTAGCTGAAGTCAATGTATCTTAGGTCAATTTACTTCGGTGTCCTCACAGTGGCAAGCTGACCGCTATTGCTGCCGCTCCCACCTCAACTGTGCCGCTCACGGTGGTGGAATTTCAGAGTTGGCGGGGAGAGCGCTCTGGGATCGATTTATCGGGTCTACACTAGATGTCTCTTCTTAATCTCTCTTTTCTAAGCAAATAAGTAAGACTGCCATGGATTTTCACACATTTGACTTTGTATCTTGTATGAGGGATTTTTTAAATGGTTTTCAGTTTTTAAATGAGTTTAAAACTTTACAATAAAGTGGAGGATAATTTTGTTTATCATGGAAACTGAAAAACCCTGTCAATTATAATGTGTGCCCCAATTTTAGCTTTTTTAAAAACCAAAGTTATGATTTGTGCAATTTTTGCCATTACAAAGCTGTGGTTTTTTTCCAGGACAAGCAGCCGACCTCTATTCTTCATTGTATGGCTGCATATATTGTTACTTTGGAGTGAAACTAGGCAGCTATTCGTATCAGTACTGAACCACCCCCACCCCAGCTTCTGAGAGCCAAACATAAAAGGGGAAGGGAAGTCAAGTGATATCCTTTGCCAGGCAAGTAGTCCTGCATTCGGTTTCAAATCTTTAAATTACAGTTTCCACTAACATGAGCTGGATTATTTATTTTTGGTCTGCATGTAGCACTTATCACTAGTATCTCGTGATCGCTCATTTCACTTACATTCAATAACCTTTGCTTATATTTTTAAAACTTCTTTCCATCATCTCTCTTCGTATTCTAGTAAAACTGAATGGAGCTTATTGGTCCATTTAACATGGGAGCACAGAACAGATTCCAGATGGGAAAGTGACATTTTCTCCACATGTTCACACAACTAAAGAATTTGTTTCTCCTGTGTGAACAAAATATATATTACATACTGTGGACCTGATTCACCAGTCACACACTTTCTAGTCAAGTAACTGTTTATTTCTTTGGAGTTACTTCTGATTTACACTGGTAAGTGAAAGGGGAAAAAATCAAGCCCCATCAATGTATTTCTCTGTAACCTGACAGGTGTTTCCCAAGCTCACTGAACCCTCCATTTCTTTAACTATTTTTCAGCTTCTTGGGTTGATTCCCTCCCTGGTGCATCATTGATTTTGCCCCTACCAGGAACATCCACTGGAGCATCTCACTTCTAGCTAGCAGGACAGGTCTGAAATGTCTTGGAGCACTTGACCATTGACAGTTGGCACTTGACCATTGACAAATGTTTCCCTAGAAACATTTAGCTACTTTAGGACACCCAGAATCTGCTGGTTGAGGGTCTGATCTGGACTGCATTGCCCCAGTTCCCTGACATTATTGTTCTAGGTCCAAGCAAAGAGCAGTATTGTCTTACCACAGGGCTGGGAACCAAGAACATCTGACTTCTGATCCCTGCTCTGACACTAACTGCTCTCTGTCACTTTAGACAAGTCACTTTACCTCTCTCTGTGCCTCCTTTTGAAAATCTTTTCCCTGGGAGTTAATTATTCCCATTTTAAAGATTAGGTAATTTTACAGTGTGCTATACAAGTGCTAAGAATTACTAATAAACTTGTGCCAAAGTATCTGGCATGAGCATGATTCTTTTTGTATTTGTATTTTATAAAATATTATTCAGTTAAGTCATTTGAAGGCCTATGCAAGATACCTCAGTTGGGACTCAGCCCTTGGTGTAACCCTACTACAGTTCATGCTGACTCACGTAGGGAAGTTTCCTTTTGACAGTTGTGACAGAATTGGTGCCCACTGAAGTCCCTGTTTGATTCCTGAGAGGAGTAATATGCACCAGGGTGGGGAATTCTGCTAATTGGTTAAGTCTCCTCTAGAACCTGGCCAGAACATAGACACAACAGTTCCCCTCTAACACCTGTTATCTAGTCCACAGTATCGTCAACCCCAAATATTTAAAAATCATGAGTCAGGCTCACCAAAAATCAGGAGATTGGCTTTCAAATCATGAGATTATGTACAAATAATAAAGTTGGTGTTGGTCTTATTTGCCTTCTCTTTATGAGTCTTTAGGGTGAACTGAGGTCACATTTTGAAGCTTTCTTCACAGCCACATGGGCTAGAACCTTACTTTTTCTTACAGAATGAAGGCTAAAAGCACATATCCACTTGACTCCAGGAGCTGGGGCTTTAAGGAAAACAATCATTAGCATGAGACATGATAAAAACATGAGAGTTGGCAACACTGAGTCCAATACTTCTCCCCCTCCCTGGCTACCATCACCCAATTGTCTTCCATCCAGCAAAGCTCAGCTGCAAGTTTTTTTAAGCTTGTTTATTAAGCAATCTTTCTGATTAGGACTGTTAGCAAGAATGGAATATCACTAGGGAACCACAGATGTACTCATGGCTCCATCACCGTAGTATCTAAGTAGGATTAGTCTTCCCCTGTAAATTGGAGCTCAATGATGCATAAACACAGCCTCCATTACAACGCATTGTCTCCTAGAGCCTGCAAGAGTGGTCTGCACTGCTCAGATACTTTCACATGGATGGTAGTTTTCAAAAACCACCATCTCTGCTGTGAGCCACTATCAGCTTCTCCCTCTTCGCTGCCTTGTAAGTAATGGACAAGAAGCGCTGTTCCCAAGTCAGCATAGTGGGAGAGATGGACAGTGGCCAGCAAAGGAGGCAGAACATACCAATGAAGCTATAAATACTGTTACAAGTCTAAGCAGCCATTGGTGCAATTTCCTCCCTCCCTTGAAAACATTGTGGGAAACAGCATTTGCCACATTATGATTCTTGACAACAGCCCGGTTCACTAGACACATGGAGCAGGTCTTATCTATGGTATGTTAAGTGTCATGTAAACACTATTTAAATATTTTATCAACAACTACTGCCTTATGGTGACTTAATAGCCTAAGAGAAATAGGCACCCTAGCTCTTTGTTACAGTCTAACTTCTTCAGGCTTGTGAGGCTTTTCACTGATAACATACCTTACAATCATTTTCCTGTTTGCAGAAGTTCTCAGCTTTAGGGTTAGTCTCAACTGACGCTCAGATTTGCCACATTTGCAGGAATTAAAATGGTAGCATACGTTACAGGCACTTGGCTATTCTGTCCCCTGCCCCCAATCAGGTTTCAAGTATTCATGAAGGATGAGGGGCTTGATAGAGTATCTAGTCTCTAACTAGAAACAGATCACTGTGCATAGGCGCTGGCTTCCCCTCTGCCTGGTGGGTGCTCGACCCCCCTGCCGTGCCCTTGTCCCGCCTCCTCCTGCCCCTGCACCACCCTCACTTCACTCCCATTCCACCCCTTCCCCCAAGTCCCCACTCCTTCTCCACCTCCTCCCCCATGTCCCCACTCCTCCCCCGCCATCCAGGAAAGTCCTAAGTGCTGCCAAACAGCTGTTAGGCAGAGGATCAGTGGGAACCACAGGGATGGAGGGAGAGGAGCAGGGACACAATGCTCTTGAGATGGGGCAGGGGAGGTGTGGCAGGGACTGCCAAGCACTGGCTAATTTTTCCCTGTGGGTGTTCCAGCTCCAGAGCACCTACGGAGTTTGCGTCTATGTCACTGTGCGTGCACACACACACACACACACTAAGTCTCACATCTGGAATGAAAGTTGGGAGGGAGAAAAGATGTGTAACAAGTGTTGCCTTGCAAGTAGAACCTTTAGAGGCATCTCTCCCTCTGAACTGACGGATATTTCCACCTGCCCAGCCTGTCGGGGTCCAATTCTGTGATTTAGGGAGTCCTGTCATTTTGCAAAAATTTTAGTAACATTCATTCAATTTGCTATTTTACAGACACTTTTTGCGCTCAGACTCATTTAGAATCGTAGAATATCAGGGTTGGAAGGGAGCTCTGGAGGTCATCTAATCCAACCCCCTGCTCAAAGCAGGACCAATCCCCAACTAAATCATCCCAGCCAGGGCTTTGTCAAGCCTGACCTTAAAAACCTCTAAGGAAGGTGATTCTACCACCTCCCTAGGTAACCCATTCCAGTGCTTCACCACCCTCCTAGGGAAAAAGTTTTTCCTAATATCCAATCTAAACCTTCCCAACTGCAACTTGAGACCATTACTCCTTGTTTGGTCATCTGCTACCACTGAGAACAGTCTAGATCCATTCTCTTTGGAACCCCCTTTCAGGTAGTTGAAAGCAGCTATCAAATCTCCCTCAGTCTTCTCTTCTGTAGACTAAACAGTCCCAGTTCTCTCAGCCTCTCCTCATAAATCATGCGCTCCAGGCCCCTAATCATTTTTGTTGCCCTTCTCTGGACTCTTTTCAATTTTTCCACATCCTTCTTGTAGTGTGGGCTCCAAAATTGGACACAGTACTCCAGGTGAGGCCTCATCAATGTCGAATCGAGGGGAATGATCACGTCCCTCGATCTGCTGGCAATGCCCCTACTTATACAGCCCAAAATGCCATTAGCCTTCTTGGCAACAAGGGCACACTATTGACTCATATCCAGCTTCTCATCCACTGTAATCCCTAGGTCCTTTTCTGCAGAACTGCTGCCTAGCCATTCGGTCCCTAGTCTGTAGCAGTGCATGGGATTCTTCCGTCCTAAGTGCAGGACTCTGCACTTCTTGTTGAACCTCATCAAATTTCTTTTGGCCCAGTTCTCTAATTTGTCTAGGTCCCTGACGATCCAGCCAGCTTTCTATCCACCTTATGGTCCATTCATCCAGCCCATACTTCTTTAACTTGCTGGCAAGAATATTGTGGGAGATCATATCAAAAGCTTTGCTAAAGTCAAGGAACAACACATCCACTGCTTTCCCCTCATCCACAGAGCCAGTTCTCATCCTAGAAGGCAATTTACAAGAGGGAAGTTCAATTGTAGTCATCACATTTTAGATTCATTGTAGTCATCACATTTTAGAATAGGGAAACTGAAAAGCAAAGTTCTAGTGATCAAATACCCAGGCACCACTTAGCACTTAATTTGCATCCTGCAGTGCCTTGCAGTCACTGCTTCACTAAAGATTAGACCCGGGTGGGCAAACTTTTTGGCCCAATGGCCACCTCTGGGTATGGAAATTGTATGGTGGCCATGAGTGCTCACAAAATTGGGGGTTGGGATGTGGGAGGGGGTGAGGGCTCCGGCTGGGACTGTGGGCTCTGGGGTGGGGCCAGATATGAGGAGTTCAGGTGCGGTAGAGGGCTCTGGACTGGAGCAAGGGGGGGTGGGGGCTCCGAGGTACAGAAGAGTAGCACTGAGGGGTTCGGAGGGTGGGATGGGGAATCAGGGCTGGGGCATTGGAGAGGGTCAGGGGTCCAGGCTCTCAGCAGCGTAGACCTCAAGCAGCTCCCAGAAGTAGCAGCACGTCCCCCCTCCAGCTCCTATGGCCACCCCTGCAGCTCCCATTACTGTTACTGGACAATGGGGGCTACCATCTTGAGTGGTGGCAGCATCCAGAGCCCCCTGGCCACGCCTCCACGTAGGAGCCGGAAGGGGGACACCTCACTTGTGACAGGAAACTAAGTCTACATTTCCTGTCAAAAAATAAGCAGGCTGTAAAATATGCTCCCCTTTCATCTATTCTTGCCCTCCGAGTCCCTGTATACGATGCTTTGCTTGAACTCAGAGCTGGGCTATTTAACTGGCCCATCTCCCAGCCCAGCAAGGAGACATATTGAAAAGATTGACTTACCTGGAAGAAGTCTCATAGGAGGCAGCCTCCTGTCTCCATTGGGGGAGGGGAGGGATCATTCGGTTTCACAAGAGGATCCTCATGTCTGAGTCACCAAACAGCTTGAACTTCCTCCCCTGTCACATTGCCTCCCTTCTCCTTCCCTTCCCCCGCCCTTCCTTCTCCCTTGTTCAGTCCAAGCACCTTGTTCTCACCTTCAAGGCTCTGTAACTCCTCCCCTGCTTTCATCTTGGCTCAATTCCTCTTATTCCCTCTCTGGCTTCCTCTTACCTGTTCTTGGCCTTCTACTCTTAGCTTCATTCCTTTCATGGGTAGTCTCCTACTCTCCGGAGGGAAATGCCCTCTGTCCTCCAAACCCACTTTTCACCACAACCTCCTTGATGTGTCATCTCACTGATGCTCATAGCTGCACAGTAGCCTCATGAATACAGCCAAAGCGAGGCATATTTAGGCAGAGGACAGAGTGAGCAGGAGTTAATGAGGGCAAAGGAAAACAATGGCAAGAAAGGAGATGGGACAAGGGGGGAACATGGGACTGGTAGATAGAATTCCAGGGTTCTCTTCCTGACTCTGTTTGACCTTGGAGCATTAAAGCCTTTCCACCCTTCAGTTTTCCCCTAAGACTTTAGTCTGTCATAGGGTTTTCTATAATACCTAACATTAACATCCAAGTTCCCGAGGGTAATAATACCTCCCTGTAACAGGGCCCGCTGGCTGCCCCAATAAAGCTCAGAGAGACCTCAGGTATGCAGCACCCATGCCTTTATTTACAAAGTGTTGTCCCACCACCAGTGTTAAGCTTACCAGCCTAGTTGGCTCCTTCCACAAACAGAGTCAGCCCTCAGCCAGGCAACTGACCTTACCCTGACCACTTCCCCTGGCTTGTGGGACTCTCACGGCCTTTATAGCCCTTAGGCTCCTCAGGCCAGGCATCAACCCCAATCTATTTCCCCAACCCCAACCCCAATCTATTTCCTCTGATCGGAGCTGGCTGAGCAGGAGCTAATTAGGTGCCTTTCCAGCAGCACCCTGCTACACTACCATACAGGGGCACTGTGGGGCTTGATTTACTAACATTTGCACACTGTTTAGAGAATGTATTTTCTTTCTTTCTAGGCACTACTGCATTACACATAATAACTAAGCCTCACGGCACCCCTGAGATGTGCTACAGGGTATGTATTATCCCCATTTTACTGGTCTGGAAACTGAGGCATAGAGCTGTTGAGTCCTACATTTTCATATTTGGGCAACAAAGTTAGACACCTGAATAAGTAGCCTGATTTTCAAAGGCACTTGCTGCTCCCCCTGGAATTAATACAAACCTAGGCAATTAATTTTAGGTACCCACAGTTGCATAGTTTGACCTAAGGTGTTTTCTCTGTCACATAGGGGGCTGGAGTCTGTGGTTCATAAAGGTTGCTCCGTGGGACAAAGCGCTGTTGTGGGGGCACCGAGAACCCTGCTGCCTAAATGTCCCCTGAAGGCTGCTCACTTTTAAGTTGAGGACTGGGTCAGAGGCCTTGGAATTGGAGCCGCCTCCTCTGGATTTCTGCCAAACTCAGTTTAGCTAGTCCAGAGAGTCTGGGTCAGGGAGTCAGAGCCGGGATCAGAAGTGCTAAGGTCGGTGCTGGGAGAGCCACGCCCCTGTAGGAATTACATGGACTTTGCAAACAGAAGTAAAAAGCAGGGAGGTCAAATGCTGGTCTGAGCGACCTTGACACTGCAGTTCCCCTCTGGGAGTGAGTCCATATCCCCTCAGCTGCCTGCTGCGGAACAAACATTGCACTTGCAGGGTGCAGTTTGATCTGGAGAACAGTCAGCAATTTCTGGCAAAGGTCAACTCTCTCTGAACCCAGCCCTGCGAGCGCTTACCAGAGCGCTTGACTTTGTGAACAGTCCGACTGAGTTCAATGGGGTAGCCGTGTTAGTCTGGCTCAGCAAAAACAACGAGGAGTCCTTGTGGCCAAATAATTTTGTTAGTCTCTAAGGTGCCCCAAGGACTCCTTCCCGTTTTTACTGAGTTCAGTGGAATTACTCACATGCTTAAATTAAGCAGCAATGTGGCACTGGAAGAATCAATGTTTACATTAATTCTGTTAAATACTTCATAGGCCAATGGACCCCTACTAGCTCCCTACATGTATGTGAGTGACAGTTCTCATTCCATGCAGCCCCACAATGTGTTCATACGTATGTGAACCGTACTGACAAGTAGGGAGAGCAGAGCAGATATAATTTATGCTCTTATCTGGGTTTTTTTTCCCCTCTCACTTGGATTAACAGACTGGTATTGAACACTGGGTTTTCCAGACCTGCTAGGTGAAGGGAAAGGCAGCAGGGGAGAAGTTACACAAGGACAGGAAGAAGAGATTGACGGTCTCCTATAACAGCGTCTCGCTCTATGCTGAAAGGCCTTTCCTGATCATAGAGATTTTCTCTTCTAAAAAATAAACCCAGTCAAAGACCGATCGCTCCTGCTGAACAAAACCAAAATCCTCATCTGGAGCAGCTTCCAGTCTGATGCTCAAGCAGATACACCCTGGAGGCATATGTGGGGTATTATTTTGTCATTCTCCACCAACTGATTTTCCAATGTACCTGTCGCCAGGTACTTTCTTGAATCCTGTAGAAACAAGGCTCACACACAGTGGCTAGATGGAAAGTGGTGAGTTTATTGAAGGGTGCGGCATTACCGTGCTGGGGGCCCCAGTCAGCACAGCCGCAATACAGGAGATCTGGCACATTGGAGCAATGCCCAGAGAAGAAGCCCAACACACGAGGGTGTGTCAGCACAGATATACTCATACTCATTTACATCTCATCTCATACATAGCAAGCAGCAAGCAAGATTGGTTGATTACACGCTGTTCAGCCCTTGTTGATTATACACTGTCCTGCCTCAGTTTACCTATTTAGTTTCACACGCACTCGTTCTCACACAGACGGAGTAAACAACTTCCCAGTTGAGAAGCTGTTCTCAGACACACACGAGAGAACAGAAACACAAGGCCATTCTCAGGCTGATAACCTTATTATGCCGTCCCCTGAAGTCGACTCAGAAGCGTAACTACGCCCCCTACTGATTGCCGTCACAATAATCTTCCGCTCACTACAGTACCAAAAGCACGGGGATCGACTCAGAAGTGAGGACCCTGGTCTTGCAATTGGATCCACATGCACAGATCCCTGAGCCCAGGTTGGAGCCCCTAACTCCAGTGGTCTCTGAATTCCAGGTGGTTCGGCTGTTTTGGTTCATTGTCCCATTGCCCAAGAGGAACTTGCATGGTCAGTGGTGATCATTGAGTATTTCCATCTATTTTAGCACATGGTGACACGGCCGTCATTAGAGCCACAGGCTGTGTGTTTTGAAATGTTTTTATTGATTTTTTACATTCATTACATAAAGTACAAACTATCGGGTCGCAGCTATTTGAGAGACAGTCAAATGTTGAACACTGAGAGCTGCCAGTCAGAAAAACGTGTATTTTATATCAAACTTGAGTAACAGGGCACAGCTATTAGTCCATGTCACATTATATATTGGGAGGAAAATTATATAGTTTTACTACCTAGAGTCCTGGTCCTGCAAAAACACATTACTTTACTCACATGAGTAGTCCCATTAACTCAAAAGGGATTATTCCTGGGAGTCAAGTTATGCTGTTCTTACATCCACTGAAGGCAAAGGAAGCCTTTCTATTGACTTCAGTACATTTTGGATCATGCCCATACACAAAAGCATCAACGAGGAGATGGACAGAATGTGAAGAGGATCAATAATCCATGTGGATCTTACAGCGTCTTCCAGAGACCTTTTTGCTGAACAGGTTATTTTCTCTTCAGCCTCCAGTCCACTAGGACCAGTGTACCAAATAATAATACATAACATGAAAAACCATCTTTGCATCTGCTGTTCTAACATATTTGTAATTGGGATTTATCAGAATCGTTTCCTGCTTTCTCCTCTGTGTGTGTACATGTATCTAGAGGAGCAGCAATGCACTATGTTGCCACTTAGTGGTGCCCAAGCAATTAGCTACGCTCCTGCCTCCGGAAGGAAGTCAGGTGAAGTCAATGCAGCTACACAGCTGTAAAGATAAGTGGGGTTTGGCCCTGGGTGAGTTGCATCAGACTTCACAAGGTGACCCCGGAGGCTACGCTGGACAGAAGACATTTGTTAAAGGAGTCACTGTGGAAAGGATCCTATTTCTTTATGGGGAACCCTAGTAAGATAAGGAAGGTGCCGGGAGACCTGTCAGTGGATCAACAAGATCACTTTTGGGCTATTAGGCCTAAAGGGTTGGCTTTTCAGGTCCTGGACGTTTCCACAGAAGGTGAGCAATGCTGAACTGATTACTGGTACGGTCTGACTGCTAGTAAAGGAAACCTGAAATGGGATCTTAATCTTTTAAACATGGGTATGTGAAACACATTTTGCTGTGCAAATATTAGCTTTTTTCCAAGGGAACGCTGCAGCAGGTATCAGCGAAGGCAGGGCAATAAAACAGACAAGCTTTATTTTGAAATAACGGACCAAATGCAGACTGGGTATAATCTGGCTGCCATGAAAGTCTCTGGACCACATTCAGTGCTTATGTTTCAAGTAAAAAATGAGCAGACGTGGCCAAAACAGAGTAACTTGCACTGATCCGGTCCTCCGTGGGTGTGTCAAAATGAGCGTGACTTCCACACTGAGGGAAATGAAAAAGGGAGAAATAGCAGGAAAAGCAACCAATAGGAGAACTCTGTCAGTTGCTTTTCATTCTACAGCCCCGCTCCATCCAGCTGGTTCACCTCCGTGGTGTGTAAGTCACACTGGGTTTTGCACATCCAAACTGGAGCAAATCACGCTTCTTTACCACCCAGAGCCTATTTCTACCTTCAGTGACACAATACGACTCTGACTGAAATCCAGGGGAACTGCACTGGTGTGGCAGAGGACAGAACTGGGTCTCCTGCAACTTACCACTAAAATTTGGGCCCTTAGCTACTGATTAAACCCCTGGAATTTCTGCTTCAGAAGTGGCTCTGGATTTTCTCTTGCTGGCCAGGGTGTTCAGGATGGAGTCCTCACTGAAGGCCCTCTCGAAGGCAGAGAGGATGGACTGTCGGAACTTCTCCTTGAAGTCCTGCCCCACAAAGACATAGAGGATGGGGTTGATACAGCTGTTGAAGAAGGCAAGACTGGAAACCAAGGGGATCCCTATGTAAAGGGCCATTTTCAGCTCCTGACTGGAAGAGTTTTTAGAAATTTCCAGCAAGCAGAAGACATGGTACGGGAAATAGCAGAGGAAGAACGACACTGTGACAGCAACGATGATCCTGAAAGGCTTGGTGGACCTGGCTAGATGGCTCCTTTTCATCCTGATGGCAACGATGCTGTAGCAGACGAGGATCACGGTGAAGGGGATGAGGAACCCACATAAGAATCGGGTTACGATCATAGCTTTGTGCCTCATTCTCCACAGCCGACGTGTCGCCTCAGATTTATAGTCATCAGACAGGGCAAAGTTATTGTAACAGCTGGTGACATTCTTCGAATTAGTAGCCGTGTCTCGAAACACAAGATACGGAGAGCTGATGATGAAGGCTAGGACCCACGTGACCAGGGCAATGTTGGAAGCCAACTTTGGCGTCCGGTGGTTATGAGACCACACGGGGCAGATCACCGAAATGCACCGGTCTATGCTGATCACCGTTAGGAGGAAGACGCTCGCAAACATGTTGAGGAAGGCAATGGTGCTGTTCAGTTTGCACATGAGTTTCCCAAATGGCCAGTGAAAGCCCAGGGCAGTGTAGGCAATGCTCAAGGGCAGAAAAAAGGTGAAGATGAAATCAGCAACAGCCAGGTTTAGAAACCATACGGCATTAACTGTCTTCTTCATCTTGAAGCCAGCGATCCAGATGACTAGGCCATTGCCCGTCACGCCCAGCAGACACGCAACGCTATAGACCACCATGGAGAGGACATGCATGCTCTTTTGGAGTCCAGAGAAGTAATTGGTCACAGTGGAGTTTTCATGCTGAGTGGTGGAGCTGGTCAAGAACAGCGAAGAGGAAGAGACGTTCTCCATCTGGGCTCCTGAAACGAGACAAGTACACTTCTGCTATTACCTGCATCACTGACAGTTGCCAGGCAATCAGTAGGAGGTGAGAATCTTTGCCAGCAACGGCGCACCAAAAATCCGTAATTTACCATGAATCTGGGAAATAACTGACATTTAGTATTGACGATGCTTATCGAGAGCTTTTCATCTGAGGCTCTCCACACCAGTTTACCAAGGTAGACCTATGTTACTGATGGGGAAAGTGAGGCATAAGTACCTTGGCCAAGATCCCAGCAAGACAGTGCCACAACTAGGAGAAGGGTTAATATCAGAGGGCTGAAACTGGTCCTAAATTAACCCTGTATGGTGCCTGATTTTGTCCGGCAGTTAAAGTAAGATGTTCAGGAATAGGCTCAGCAGCCCTCTTTCCTCTGCTTGCCGGGAGCCAGTCAAAAAAACAAAAGCAACAAGCTACAAGCCAAAAACTACCCAAACCAGCAACTCACAAGCCAATTAAGCCAAAAACAAGCCTAATTTCTGCATTTTTCCACAGGTTTGGCACGTCTGCCTCCAAGAAGAAGCATGTGTCTGTGGAAAGGTTATGCGCAGGTGCCGCTCCAGTTAGGAGGAGATGGTATCCCAAAGGCTGGCACTGAGGTTTAGGCTCCGTGTTGACACTGGAGATAGAAGCTACTCTTTATCTCAGACGGTGTGATACGGTCAGTATTGAATAGAACATCTTAGGATGGGCAGGTGGTCTTGTCACTGCTCTAAAAGTCCTGGGTGAAATCCTGGTCCCTTAGAAATCAGCAGGTGTTTTGCCATCAATTTTACTGTACTCAGGATCATAGCCAGTGTGAAACTACCCAGGAAATTAATCAGACATGGGCAAGCTAGCAAAAAAAACACACCCTCTCTTGCCAGCAAACATCTGCCCACACCTCCCCTAATATGCTCCGAATGGCCCTGCATCTCGCAAAAGATACTGGTAGGGCCTGAATCTTTCATGCACTGAATGATGCCTTATTCTAGCCCTCAGTGATCCTGTTAGTGGGTGCTTTATAATTGAATTCTGTTTCAGCAAGGTGCCTTTTAGGATACATATATTCAGTACAAAATATAATAATCTGGTATAATCTCCCATTTACAAGCAAATCCCCCTTTGAAGTCCCAGCCACCTCCTGGTTTTTTCACTGCCTCCCATCCCATTTAATTCCTGGCACTCAGATTAATTTGGGAGCACTCACCAATGCCTTATGCCTCTCACCGCTTCTCTGCTCTCTCTTCTGGGCACCAGCCGCTGGGGTTATTGTCAAGAAGCTTTTGAGACAGTGAGTGGCTCTGAGGGTGATTCAGGTTAGCTTGTTTGGTCTTTCCATGGCCTGAGTTCATGGGGGATTTACGGGGCATCATTTATTCCAACGTCTTGTTCCTCAATTTACAGGGAGTAGAATTTAACCCATTGGCATCTCTGGCCATAGCCTGTCCTGAGATGTTGTCCTAAGCAATCACTTTGGTTGGCAGGATGAAAGACATCTCAAAGGTGCAGCTGTGAAAATGTGCCAAGTGACCCAACCCCATCCCGAGTGAAAGCTGTAATGCTGGGGGTATGTGGCCCAAGTCAAAGAACATTCTCCAAGCGGATTGCAAAGGGACAGATGCTTGGACCCATCTGAGGTGGGTCCAATCTGCCCAGCATGGGCATCACACTGTATTTGGGGTTAATCCTCGGTGTGTATTTAGCATCAGTGTCTATCCGTGACCCAGAGGTAAGATTGCCGAGGCTCCTATCTGTATCAGGGGCAGTTTTTCCTCCTGGCTTTTTAATCATTACTGAGAACAGGAGGGAACCTGCTCTTGATCTCCCCATGTGAGACACACAGACGCCTGCAGAAGTTGTGGAGGCACCTTCCTAGGATTCATTAATTCAAAATCACATCCTTAATGTTGCCTGACGGCTGCCCTTGGGGCTGATACACTGGGGACTGATCCTGTGACCTGCACGGCTATAAAGCCAAGTCAACTGCAGCTGAGCTACAGAGCAACCATTGCAATGGGGCTGGGCAGGGACTAGCCCATTGGGGGCCCTACACTGTAATATTCTCCCACCCCACATATTAATAATTAATGGGCAGGGGCTTATCGGGGCCCTAAGCAATCGCTTAGCCTGCTTATGCCTAGTGCCATCTCTCTGGCTGCCATGACTCCTAGCCTCTGGGATTGGCACAGATGGCAGGGGTGGGGGCGGGGTCTGTAACAGCCACTCGCCAGTGGGTCAGGGTTGCATGAGTGCAGGTGCTTGTTGGGCGGAAGGAGGCGAGGCACTGTGAGGAGCCGGGTTCCCAGGGGGAAAGAGCCCTTCCTTCCTCAGCCCGCTGCTAGCAGCTGGTGGGGAGACCCGATCCCCCTTTGACCCCCTCCAGGGCGGATTTCCCCTTTCTCCCCCCGTGGAACCCCCCTTCCCGCGTGCTGAGAGCCGGCGGGGCCCTGCGGCTCTTCCTCCCCCCTCCCGCCGGGCATCGGTCCCGGGCAAGGGGCGCTCGCAACCCGCGAGCATCCCCAGCCACCCACCCACGTGCTGCTCTGGGGCAGGCAAGGCCCGGCCGGTCAGCGAGCTCGGCCGAGGCCAATAGCGCGGGGGCAGTGGGAGGGACGGAACGCCCGCCCGCCTCCGATTGGCTGAGGCGAGTCCGAGAATTCCACACGCGGGGCCCGCCGGCTGTTCGGCAATTGGCTGGGAGCCAGGCGGGGTGTGTCTGAACGTTCCACCCCCGGCTCTGGGCGCCCGTGGGTTGAGTCCGCCCGGAGCTGCTGCAGCCCTCGGCGCGCTGGGAGCCTGGTAAGCGCGGGGGGTTGGCACCGGGGACCCTCCGCCCCTTCCCAGCCTGGGGGCTGGTGCCTTGGAGAGTCCCTGGGCCGGGTACCGCGGGGTCCGGGGAAATCTGCGCTGGGGGTGACTCCGATTAGCAGTAGCTCCAGGCGCACGTGGGGCCGCGGTCTCTCCCCCCTTCTCCTGCACTGCACGGGCTTCGTGCCTTGGCTGGGGGGGCTGAAAGGAGTGTAGCAGCAACTGCCTCTGCTTTTTGCACTGGGGGCGCTGGGAGAGCAACAGGAAGTTAGAGCCGGGGTCTTGATGCTGCTATTCTGGGGCTCCCTAGAATCGCAGGATGCCTGCCTGTCCCTCCTAGGCCCCCAGCAGATGGGGGGGAGAATTGAAGTAGGAGGTAACGGTAGATAGCAGAGGCACTCTTGCGATGGACAGTGATTTCCTTCCTCTTTTGCGGCAGGACACACAGTTTTGGGGTTGTTTATAGAATGGGGTGGTTGGGAAAGTGGGTTTCAAGTGCAAACAAAAATTCCCCTTAAATCATAGGTAACAAAGAGTCCTGCGGCACCTTAAAGACTAACGTATTGAAGTTTTTGTGGGCTAATACTCACTTTGTCGGTATTATACTTCAATACGTTAGTCTTTAAGGTGCCACAGGACTCTTTGTTACCTCTGCTATTCCAGACTAACACGGCTACCTCTCTGACCCTTAAATCATAGTGACTGAAAGTAGTTAAAGTTCTTGAAGTGGGAGGGGTGGTTTCTACATGCTGCTTCTGTCTAATACAATCCTTTCTCTGAGGCCTACTGCAGACGCCTGGGAAATGTATAATTAGTGTACTGGTTATAATATTTTATAGTTTGAATAGCAGCTCTCTCCAGCCAAAATATATAACACAGCCCCTAGCTGAAGGGCACAAAGTGAACTACATAGTACTGTCCCTGAAGCATCAGGTGTCAGTGCTGCCAGAGTTGAGATACAGGATCTGATGACCTGTGGGTTGGATACGGTCCTTGGAGCAGGGACTGTATCTTTTGTTTCCTGTATAGTGCTGAATAAACTATAAGCACTTAATAGATAGCATGGTGCAGGGAGGGAGGGACTCAATTCCGTACATCAGATTCTATTTCTGCCACTTAGTTTTTGTGACTTTTGACAGTTCGCTTAACCCTGCCTTGCTTTTCCCATCGGTGAAGTGGCGAGAACAGTACTCGTCCATCCACCTTCTGTGAAGTACCTGGGAACAGACCAGTGAAAAATGCTCTACAAAAGCTCATTATTTAATTAATGATGATCTAGTCTGGCAGGAGCTGGGATATCTACCTGGACGGAATGGCAAATCCTAATTTTCCAACCTAAGCAACATTTCCTTCTGACTCCATTTTTGCAAATTCAGCTTTTCTGAGGGGCAGAATTTACACAAAGTGCCACAAAGAGATAACTGCAGATTCATGGGGGAATGAAGGTAAATTTAGTGGGAAGGTAAATTTAGCGCTCTTCTGACCAGCTGCTCCTTGCCAAGCCAGGGTGGACAGATTTCCAAATGGACTTTAGTTATTTGGCACTAGCAAACAAGTGATTGCCTAATTAGCTGTACATGGCCTTTCACTAGCCTTGAGGAGTTAATGTTTAAAAGGAGTTTTTGTTTTTGATTAAGACAGAGGCTGTTTTGTCCCTTCATGACTCCGAGAGCTTATGCTTGTTAGCTTATGATCTCCACCAAAGTCACAGTGACAGACTGAGTAGAGGATGCGTACCGTAGCTTTTTGGGTTGCACTGGTCAGGCCTGATTGTCAGGCTTACTGTAAATATGGAGCATGGGATGGATCCAGTCTACTGTAACGTACATGCTCTGGGCCTTTGCTCTGTGACCCTTCTTCATACTGAGCAGGGCCTTGCTCATATGAGAAATCCTGTGGTCTTGAATGCAAAGTGCTACAGTACTTGTAAATAAATGTCTCTGCCCCCCTTATCAGACATTGTGGTGAAATTCATCTCTCTTGTATGTTTCAAGCAGACTGTCTCTTTCAGTAGAGCAGCAATTTAAAAAAATATATACTTCTGTCCAAAAGTGTAACTACTGTTACCCGTAGTTCCTAACATTTATAAAACTAAGAGTTTGGAGGAAAAACAATGCTTTTCTCTCTCAGGTGTGATTTTGACCACACCACGTGCTGGGAAATGCCCAGTTTTGCTATTTCCTGTGTAGAGTCAGATAAACAGGTTCCCCCGGTTGTATGTGTGGATCTCTGTCCCAGCACCAAGCCAAAAAACCAACTGAAATAAAGTGGTTGTAGAACCACACCAATTGGCAGGGGCGGGGATAGTCCTGAAATGACACACTTTAAAAAAGAGAATTGGTTAGATTTTAAATGGATGGGATCGCTAAGAAGTGTAGGGTTTTCATGATCAGCTTAGCCCAAACCCCACTGAAATCAGTTCTTGCCATGAATTTGGATCAGGTCTCTGAGTCATCGATTTACTGGGGTTTATAATTTATAAATCGGCACTTAATTCACTGCAGGCCGCAAACTGGAATGGCAGGGCACAGCCTGGGAAGGAATCTCTTTAAAAACAACCCAGCAGTGCTACAGCTACCGGTGGGTGGCTGTTTTTAACAGTGCTGTACAATCTGTCCCATTCTGTTCGTTTTCAGACCACGTTATACCAAACAAGAAACCGCCCCCAGCATGGCTCGCTTACCCAATGTCAATGGGGAGCTCCCCAGTGCTGAACTCTGGGTGTCCCATAACAGGATGGTCATGGAGCCACTTGATAGCAGTGACCCCGAGGTGAGAAGGTTTTTTTCCAGCGTTTGTGGTGGGGAAAGGGTTGCGTGTGATTTGGCAGACGGGAAACCCAAGCAAGCGTGGCCCGAGATCTTGATTCATCCTCTCGGCTCTGGGACCCAAGCAGCCAAAGGGATGTTGATCTTCCTGAAGCAATGACTCAGGAGGGTGGGTCAGTCCAAGTTGGGTCATCCAGTCCTGGGTTGCCACTTGCCTCATTTCCCATTCCCGCTGCCACAGGCTGCAGCCCCAAGCGGGGTGGCAAAGGAGAATGGTTGGTAGCTCTCCTCACCCGTGACTGGGAGTATCCCCTCCATGGTGTTCCCAACCCCTGCTGCTGTGAGGCTGAAGTTCCCTCCACACCCAACGCTCCCAACTGCTGCCCCATAATAGGTCTCTTCAGTGTCTCATCCCAGATTTCTCAGGCCCAGAGTCTCTCTTTCCCGTGTGGGGTCGGATATTATTTATATGGAAATGAGCATAACTGCGGCTCTTGCCTCTAGCACATTGTTACATGACAATGGAGCAAACAAGAAGGGGAGATCTATAGCCATTAGAAATGTCGATGATCAGTTATGTCGTCTGTTTCCGTCTTCCAGCCAATTTTCACTTCCGTAGTGCCTTGCTCCGTTCCTCCAAGTGCTCACTTCTAACAGGCAGGCTAATGCGTCCTTAATTTCATCGTGTTGGGCCTACGTTATTCCTCCTGGCACCACCCTGAGTAACTTCTCCCCATCCTGCGTATTCCCATCTTTCCAATATTTGTGGGTTTGTGTCTCCCCGTCTACATTCCCTTAGCCAAGCTCGATTTAACGGCAGTGAGTCAGCCTCCCTCCCCGGGTCTCTCCTTGCTCTTCCCTGCACTCCCTCCAGGGTGTCAGTATCTTTCTGGTAGAACGAGGCCCAGTACTGAGCCTCGTGAGGATTCTTGCCTCCCTTGTCCATGGTGGGATGTCTCTGTATCTTTCCCTTCCACCGGCTGCCGCTCTTTTGCCCGAGAGAGCGCGTCTCCCAGCATCCCATGCACTGTACAGAACTGCTAAGGATGGGGCTTCTTCTCTCTTAAAGGTGTACGATCTCATCAAGAAAGAGAAGCGGCGCCAGAGGTTGGGGTTGGAGCTGATTGCGTCCGAGAACTTTGCCAGCCGAGCGGTTCTGGAGGCCCTGGGCTCCTGCTTGAACAATAAATACTCGGAGGGGTACCCGGGCCAGAGGTGTGGAATTGGGGGGGGGGGGGGGATTCGAACCCAAAGGCTGTTCTCTGGGGTGGGACAGAGTCCAACCCTTCCTGGCTCGGCTCACTGTCCTTGGGGAAGCGATCGCTGCTCCGTACGGGCCCAAGCAGCCACTGGCTGTAAATTGTTCCTTTCCCAAGGCAGTAACAGACGCGCTGCACTTCGCTCCTCACAGAATGAGGCCAACGTGGCCCATGGCCCTGCAGATTCCCTGCTTAGACTGTCGCTCCCGAGCCTGTGGAGCAGCAGGCTGGACCCTGCACAGACCCCCGGGGGAGGGAAGAGGGGTCCGGTTAGCACTTACTCTGCGCGAGGCCTGGCTGATGCTCTTCTCATCCCTGGCACAGGTACTACGGCGGGACGGAGTTTGTGGACGAACTGGAGATCCTCTGCCAGAAGAGAGCTCTGGAGGCTTACGGGTTGGACCCACAGAAATGGGGGGTCAACGTCCAGCCGTACTCAGGTAACAAAGCCCAGATCCCCCCGGGGTGTAGGGGAAAGGGGCTGGCCTTGCCAATTGCCGAGCCATGGGGACCCCTGCATTCGATCACTTGGTCTGGGTACAAGCGGAGAAGTGGGGTGCTCGGCAGAGGGGACTGCTTTGAAAACCCTTCCCACGGTCCCAGCCCGGATTAATACCCCCGCTCCCCCGAGAGCAGAGGTACCAAGCGCTCGGTGTGCTCAGGGGCTGCCTTTCCTTGTAGGCTCCCCCGCTAACTTTGCGGTGTACACGGCCCTGGTGGAGCCCCACGGCCGGATCATGGGGCTGGACTTGCCTGACGGGGGGCACCTCACACACGGCTTCATGACTGATAAGAAGAAAATCTCGGCTACCTCGATCTTCTTTGAATCCATGCCCTACAAGGTAAGGGGTCTCCACCCAAACGTCTCCCAGGAGATCTGCACCAGCAACCACTGCAGGGATGTTTCGGCAGAGATGGAGCCCCCAACGAAACCAGTGCTCGCCCGGGTGGGAATACAAATTAGCCAGCATCGCGCTAAGCTCACGTTTATATTCCAGTCACAAGGGACGTGTGAGCAGAGCATCCGCACAGGACTCGAGATCTGATTTCTGTTGCCAGCTCCGCCGGTGACCCTGGGTTAGTCACTTCAGTGCCTCAGTTTCCCTATCTATCAAATGGGAACAGTGATATTTACCTTTCACAGGTTGGTCCCCAAACTGCATTAACGCCTTTGACCTGCTCTGTAAAGGCTCCATCTTACTAAACATGGCAAATTCTCTTGCTAGCGTGGTATTTGGGCTGCCATATTGAGCCTGAATGCCCGCTGTGTTACTGGTCGGCGTGTCACTAGGCTATTAACGACTGACCTTGGGTTCTGTGTTCTCAGAACAGACGGGGGCCAGTTGCTTCCTCCTGCACATGGTAACAACGTGCTGGGTGAAGTCACGGGGTCCACCAGCTGACTGGAGCCGGGGTTCTTTAATGGAGGATGCCAGGGAGCTCAGACCAGGGCTGTGCAGAAAGCCACGCAGGAAGTTCTCTCGGACCAACCCCGGGAGGAGGGACTAGCCACTGTCTGCTCTGCAGATCCGTCATGGAGCCGCCGTTAGTCCTTTAACTCTGCGAGGGCTCCATGGGAGAGCTGGGGCGGGCCGTGCTGCTAGCGGACAAGACGTAGCCGTCTCTCCTCTAAGGCTAGAGGGGCAGGGTGCTTACCCTTCACGTCTCTTCTTGCTGCCCCCTTCCCAGGTCAATCCCAACACTGGCTATATCGACTACGACCGGCTGGAGGAGAACGCCCGCCTATTCCACCCAAAGCTGATCATAGCAGGTAAGCGGCTGTCAGAGGCTCTGGGCAGCAGGTAGAATCTGTTCAGAATCCCTTCCTCCGGGCTATGGAAAGATCCCAGCCACAGGGCTTAGTCGCTGGCTAGACACTCGGGAGCAGCGTGGCGAATTTCAGCAAACACGAGGCATCCTGACTTACGTTCTGAGCCGTCTCTGTGCTGCCACTGTGGCGACTTGGGGAGGGGGCCTCGTAGTTCGAGCAGGGGACTAGGAGTCCAGATTCCTGTATTCTGCCACCACCAATTCATTGTGCAGCCAGCAGCACTCGCCCCTCTCCTCACCTTCAGGCTCCGCGGGGATACCCTGGTTTGGATCAGTGAGCCCAAGCATGCGGGGGGGGGGGGACGGGGGGGGGGGCAGTTCAGCTGCTATTTCAGTGGCCTGGACCAGGTGTCTGTCTCTCCCTGCGGGGCAGTCCGGCCTTTCCTGCCATTTGTCTCATCTGATCCTGGCCTTTTATGGTCAGATCCTGGGCCCCTCCCACAGTCTGGGCTCCTGGACTTCAAAATCTTTCCTCCATGTGGACTTGTGCTAGGAGAACTCAATCTCGCTCTTGATGCGCAAGCTCGCTCGATTAGAACCAACTCAGGGCTGTCCCTCACCCAGCACCGACACGCCCTGAGGCTGGCGTTTTCTCCCGGCCCAGGCGTCAGCTGTTACTCGCGTAACCTGGACTACGCCCGCATGCGGAAGATCGCGGACGCCAACGGGGCTTTCCTCCTGGCCGACATGGCCCACATCAGCGGGCTGGTGGCAGCCGGCGTGGTGCCGGCGCCGTTTGAGCACTGTGACGTCGTCTCGACCACGACTCACAAGACGCTGAGAGGCTGCCGGGCCGGCATGATCTTCTATCGCAAAGGTTCGGGCCACGGAGCGAGCAGAGGAGGAAGGGCCCCGGGGCTGGGCCGGGTGGGCCATTGGGGACCTTTGAGCTAGTGTGGAATCGGAGCCCAGGCTGGTCCCTCCTCCCTCTGGTTGGCGGGAGCCATGGAAGCAAAGCATGCGGCTTTCAGAGAAGGGGGGAAAAGGGCTTGTCCTTCCCGTGACAGTATTAGATCCCCAAACCAATGGGACAGGCTGGGTGAGTAACTAGGTTGGCAGATGCCCTGGGAGTTCTGGGGGGGGGAGGGGGGGTTCAGTAGGGGACACACGTCCCATGAAGCCCTGGAACCAGTTCCTCAGCGGCTGGAGCGGCCCTCGTGTTCGCACGTCCCAGACCGCGGGTAGTTAGTGATGCTCCCGGGGGGAGCTGGACAGATTGATCATTAACCCTCTTGCAAAATGTCTGTCTGGCTTCCTCGGCTCTGCCCAGCCGGGCTTCCCTCTCCGCTTGCTCTTCCCCCGACCCTGAGCCCAGCTTTGCCAATGAATCCCCGTTTGCCATTCCCTTGAGATCTCTCTACAGGCCTGGGTCAAGGGCATCAGGGATTGAGCCGGGGACTGTGGATTTTAAGGCCTGAGCCGAAAGATCTGCCTTCGTCCAGCAAGGCTGTCGCAGGCTCGTCAACCTGAGTCTGTGGCCCCGTCACCCCTTTAAGGGGACAACACAACAGAGCGGGTTCCACATTCACCCCTTCCTCGTTCAGATCCCCCCCCGCAGCTCTCTCCTTCTGCTAAGCCCACCACCCTCCTCTCCCGCTCCTGCCCAGCACCGAGCAGGTCCCGCTGCACTTTGATTTTGCAAGTTCCACAGGCCATAGTTGGCTCTGCACGGCTCCAAGCCCACTGCTGGGGCACAGCGTTGGGACGTCTCGACTCCAGCCACCACGGGCTTAAAAAGAGACTGATCTAACCCCCCCCCCCCCCCCCCCCCGGAGGAGACGTTGCCGCAAGCTGTGCCCCTTAGACTGGGACCATCCCTCTTCCCTCCTAGGAACCCGCAGCGTGGATCCCAAGACTGGCAAGGAAATTCCATACAACCTGGAAAGCCTCATCAACCAGGCCGTCTTCCCAGGGCTTCAGGGAGGGCCTCACAACCATGCCATTGCAGGTAAGGGGCCCCAGGGGTGCACTGCACCACCCCACAGGGCTGGGGGGAGGAAGGAGGAGAAGGTGGCTTGTTCCAGCCAAAGTTGCAGGGCTTGAAGCAGGAGAAAAGGTGCTTTGTGCTTAACCTGCTGATGGCCACTGGGCTATTTGGCTCCGTGTGGGGGTCCCAGCCAGGCCACATAAGCTGGGGAGGCAGGGCCCAGTGCAGGGTCCTACAAATGAGAGGGGGGGAAGGATATAGCCCCCCAGGATCAGCACCAGACAAGACATTCAGGGTTCTTGCCACTCACCGGCCAATCCTCTACTGGTCTCTAGTAGCTCCTCTCACCTTGTACCATCTGGGGGCTGAAACTCCAGGACTGAAGGTGACCAAGGCTGCTGGCTGGGCATGGGGATGTGACGGTCCAGGCCTAGCGACCGGGCTGACCTTACCTCCAGAGGCAGGCCCGGCCTGAGAGTGGGGAGCCCTGACTTCCTGGCTCCGATTCCTCTCCGCCTCTTCCCCCAGCTGTTCCATTGCCCCACAGCTCAGAGGGCGGCAGGGTTAGTCAGTGTGCAGCGAGCTTTGAGATCCTCTGGTAGCCGGCCCTGAAGAACAGCAGAGCATCCTCCTCTGGCCGGAACCCTTCTCCCCTGGCCGGGCCTCTCCTGTTGATCCGCAAGAAGAGCCTTCTTCCTGGGGCTTTCCACATTCCTCTCCCGAGAGATGGAAATAGACAGCGGGGGATTTTCCTCCAGTTGGGAGGGTTCAGATCCAGATCTTGGTATTCAGTGCTGAGGGGGGGGGACAGCGACCATGCAAAAGACACAGTCGCACTCTAACCACCTGGCCGCTGCGCTGCAGCAATCTCCCCCTGCAGCAGGCCCATGGCTCTGAGCCATCGGGCAGCGGCTAGTGAGAGTTTGGCAGCTGTATAATGGAATTAAATTCGGCCAGGGGGTTCCCGAGCCCCTGGTGCCTCTCACTAGCCCTCGGCATAAGACACAGCTAGTGTAAACGTGGCCAATACGTGCTTGGTGTGGCGAAGAGCGGCTCTGGGACTAGGCATCGCTGTGTCTTTGAAGCCTCGCTGCCGTTATTCTAAGCCTGGCTTGGGAAGGGTCGTTCCTCCGCTTTCCAGGCCCAGGTTTTGCTGTCAAGGCTCCGGGTCGCTGCTGACCCCAGGCACGGAGCAGCCTGGCTTCCCGGTCCCAGCATGGAGGCGTAACGCTTTTCCTCTCTGCCCAGGGATCGCGGTCACTTTGAAGCAAGCCATGACCCCGGAATTCAAAGCCTATCAAAGGCAGGTTGTCGCTAACTGCCAGGCGATGTCTGCAGCTATGATCGCCCTGGGCTACCATGTCGTCACTGGTAAGGACAACGCCTAGGCGGCTGCTGCATTTCCTGCTGTAAATGAGGCTCTTTGTTACCTAAGGCCCGATCCCCACCCTAGTGAAGGCCACAGACTCCCGCTGACATAGGCGGGGTGGCAATGGTTATAGGAAGGGCCGGAGCTCTGTTATAAACACAGCCTTTTAGGAGACGCATGCAGGGAGATCTTCCTCCGGCCACTCGTCCGGGGAGAGCGTGAACCCCGAGCTTGGCACGCAGAAATAGTACAGACGGCTAATACGTCGTCGTGGCCCGAGCCATAGACACGGCAGCAAACCTCAAGCCAATAAGAGGGAGATGTTAGCTAGTAGGCCTGTTTCCTTTTGACTCTGGGTAGTTCCTGTTCTCCCAGCCCTGCCTGCCCCACGGCAGGCTGCCCCACCCCCCTGTGGCCTGACTCTTGCTCCCCGCAATCCCCAGCAGCACTGTGGGTAGAACAATAGTGGGAGTAGCAGTGAGCCTGAGTGCTTGACTTCCCACGCGGGATTTCACCTCCTCCTATTGGTCTCCCAGGTGGCTCCGACAACCACTTGATCCTCGTGGACCTGCGCAACAGAGGGACGGATGGCGGGAGAGCCGAGCGGGTCCTGGAAGTCTGCTCCATTGCCTGCAACAAGAACACCTGTCCTGGTGAGGGCTGCTCTCGTCACTGAGCTCAGCCGAGTTGGCAGTGTCACCCGGGTTGCAGCACCCAGAGAGCTGGGGTTGCTCAGGATCCCTGGGGAAATGGGGCCGCTTGGCTAGGTGCCAAAATGCAGATTTAGGAGCCTTCGCTTTAGGGCTGCAGATCTGAGCATCTCCGCTGACAATTGAGCATGGCTGACTTGTGTTAGGCCCCCTAGTGGACATACTTAGAACGGTTTCAATCAGTGAGGGGAAGAGACTCCATTGACAAACCTGCTCTCTTGAGAAACCTTCCCTTGGTGGTGGGGACAGATCTCTGCTCTGCAGTAAGGTTAGGGTGACCAGACAGCAAATGTGGAAAACTGGGACAGAGGTGGGGGGTAATAGGAGCCTAGAGAAGAAAAAGACCCAAAATCAGGACTGTCGCTATAAAATCGGGACATCTGGTCACCCTAGGTAAGATCCCAAGAGGCGGAAGGTCTGAGGCGGGCAAGGAGGTTTCCTACAGCGTAAGGATTGAAAAAGGGCCGGTGGCTCTCCAAGGACCGTAGCTGGGAATGGTCCTTCGGCATGAATACCTCTTCCTTTCCCAGCGTTAACCCTTCACCTCCCTGTGCCCTTAGGGTTCTCACTTGGGAGCTTGTTCTCTGGTGAGCACTTCAGGGAGAGTTACTCTGAAGTGTCCTTGGTAAGGCTAAGATTTAGTCCTGGATATTTTTAGTAAAAGTCATGGACCCATCACCGGCAATAAACAAAAATTCACAGCCAGGGACTTTTACTACAAATACCCATGATGACAGTCTCCTGACCGAGTTCTTTTGACCCAGGTGACAAGAGTGCCTTGCGCCCAAGCGGCCTGAGGCTTGGGACGCCAGCGTTGACCTCCAGGGGATTCCGGGAAGAGGACTTCCAAAAAGTCGCTCATTTCATCCACAAAGGTACGGCTGAGAAAGGGGGCGCTGAGGCCCCAGCAGGTTACAGAGCAAAGTTCAAGCCAGCGCCTCTTGGGACTACACTGGGAATTGGCCCAAGCCCGGGGTAAACACTAGATTTCAGTGTGGCTCTGCTGTACCGAAGGATCCTGGTCAGTCCCTGGCCTGTGTCCACTCCTGATCTAACTTGCCCATTTTCCAACCCCAAGGAGCTTTCGAATGGTTGGTGCCACAGACTCCCCTTCGGGCCTGTAGTAACCTGGAACTAACGGGGGCTGCTGGGGTGCACTCAGACCTGCTCTGTCACCCCGTGGTGGAAACCACCACACCTCTGCTGAGAGGAGCAGATTTCCTGCAGGCTAGGCCCAGCGACCTCCTGACTCCCCCAGGTTGCATGTGTTAGAGGAAAGCGTCTTCAGCCCACTAGTGCGGTAAACAGCTTTATGGGAGCAGGGTACACGCCATGCATTGAGACCCAATCTCCCCTCCAGTGGTGGGGGCTGGAGAGCTAACAGGCTCCGGGGAGGGAACGTTTGTCAGTCTGAGCCCCCCTCCGGCAGCATTAACCTATCGCCCACCCAGGGATCGAGCTGACGCTGAGGATTCAGAATGACATGAGCCCCAAAGCGACGCTGAAGGAATTCAAGGAGAGGCTGGCGAGCGATGAGACGTACCAGGTGGCTCTCAAGTCGCTCAAAGAGGAGGTGGAGACCTTTGCTGCTGCATTCCCGCTCCCCGGCCTGCCTGTCCTTTAAAACAAGGCAGCGGCTCCACCCAACCCAGAGCGACCAGAGCCCTGGGGAAGCAAACAGGGATTGCGGTGCATCCCCATCCACCTGACAAGCAAAGGGAATGAAGAGAAACGTGTCCCTTCCCCCCTCTCCCCGCTTCTGTTAACCTCCTCTCTCTGTGTCGTGATTCATTCCACAAGGCAGATGGCTTTTTAAAAGTTAATTTTTTTTACCTGCCTTTCCCCCTAGGCTACCCCTGTAGGGCGCTGCCCCACACCTGTGGGCACGGCTAAGGGGCTGGTAAGCCTCCCTTTAGGAAACGGTTCCTTTTCTAGTAACTGTGAACGGTGCAGCACTTAACTCTTTTTAAAGGACTGAAATTGGCACCTGATTTTTAATACACCAACTGCACTTTTAATGAGGACAAACAGGGTAGCTCGAGTGTCTAATTACGGACAGATCTCCAATGGTGCTGATGCGACCTCACCTCCCGCGGGAGTTAAGGGGGGCTGCGGATGCTCAATGCATAGCATACTTCCAAACTACTGATTAATGGAGTGCATGTACAGGCTTTGCTCTGAGCCAGGGATCTATGCCTTATTTTAAAGAGATTCTCAGCAACATAAGCTGTTCTATTCAGATTTCCCATGGGAGCTACTTATACAGTCACATTTTGTATTTAAAGGCTGCAGTAGAAAAGCATCAGACTTTACTTCCTTAAAACAAGTCTTGCTAGTTTCAGAATAGCTAATTCAGCCTTCCCCAATCCCACTCCCCCTGGGAGAGTAACTCTGACAAGTTTCCATTGTAATCATGATTGGCAAGCATACTAGTCCAGGGGCAATTTTGCAAGATGGAGCTACTGAAAAAAATACATTTCTGGTGCTTTTATAACTCCAGAAGCACACACCACAGACTTCCCCTAGCAATCAAAGTTTCGAATGATGTCAACATTTTAAGCCCACACATCCAAACAGTTTGTCAAATATCTGAGCCATTTTTTTAGGACCATTTTTTAATAAGCACAGTCAAATTAGAATTTAACCACAATGTATGACCAGAATAAGCTTTAAAAAATACAATCAACTTTTTTTTGTATTTCAAAAATATCTGAACGGAAATAAATAATTGGTTTTAAAAGTACATCTCTCCTACGATTCATTTGGTGTTCACATCTGGTAAGCTCTTGTGCAGCAACACTTACATCACTACACAGGACAACATGCGGCTTGGATTTCCTCCAGGTGACATTCGGTCTAGCTACTGATGCAGGTGCTCTGCACCCAGGCACAGACAAGGAACTTGACATGCAGTAATAACATATGGTGCTTTCAAATAAGATGAGAATTCATCACAGCTTACTCACGGCCCTCAAAGGCAGTTCTGAGCCCATTCCCATTCATCTACCGACCTGCCCTGCCATGAGGCCAGATACCCTGTGCTTCTGCCTTCTAGTTAAAATGCATCTCTCAGCAACCATTATGTAGTAGATTTATGATTTCTCAAGCTATAGCAGCAGGTTCTAGGTCTCACTTTAAAATGTCTTGGTGGTCCAGTCTCTTGTCTGTCGCTGGCTGGCTAAGGCTACATCTACACTTAAGACACTACAGTGGCAAAGCTACAGTGTTTCAGTGTAGACACTACTCTAACGGGAGGGGTTCTCCCATTGCTGTAGCTCATCTACCTCCCTGAGAGGCAATAGCGAGGTCAATGGAAGAATTCTGTCGACCAAGTAATTTTTCACACCCCTGAGATGAAGCTATGCTGACGTGAGCCCTTATTCACTATTCACTTGGTCCAGTGGACAACCGAAGTTCTGTATTCAGGACCAACCTCCTTTGCAGCTCACTGAATTTCCAGTCGTGACACTTGTTCTAGCTTTTCACTGGGACGGTTGGCTTTTGTATCTGCTGTAACCCAACAGCAACCCCATGTGTGTAGCAGCTCCCTCCCATCCATTTGGGGCCCAAACCTCCCAGGCACTGAAGTTGAAAGTGAGTTGGGCACTCGCTGTCTTGCACAATCAGGCTTTCTGACAGAGAGTCATGCGACGCCGAGTCCTCAGTCAGACCTACAGGCTTTCAAACCGCAGCCACTTAGCCAACCCCTTAAAAAGTGATCTATGATGATTGCTAGAGCACGGACAGTACTTCCTGATTATGATTTAAAGGCAAAACAGCTTTTGAGCTGCTTAGAAATGATCACTACTGGCTTAAGGTAAATCTGAGCACTATTCTCTGAGAAACAGAGCTGGTAGAGGATTAACATCACCTCCCGTATGGCTGACCATCCTAATTGTGGTATCTGAAAGCAGGAGGCTAGGTGAATTAAGAGTAAAAGCCAACAATACATCTTCAAACAGGAAGCTAGAGGACAGTAATTGCAACCTGCTGTCCTGGCCAGTCAGCAGAAGGCCATGGGAGACCTTCGCTTTGATGAATTCTCATGTGGGGCTTATAAACCACATCTCCCTGACACAGACAACACAAAAATAGGAAGTAGGAACCACAATCAGCCATGCAACGTGTCGTGGGGTGCATGCTGGTGGCCCAATACGACAGTGGGTCTCCAGGCTTTCGGGGGAGAGACTTCATTTAGTAATGTCCAGCAGCACCTACTAGCCCAGCACGGTCTGGTACCACTTCTGGGGTAAAAAGCATGGCTGAATCTCAACATGCACTGGTGTTTTACCATGGCCTTTGCAGTGACAATTCCAGTATAAGCCAGTTATTAATGCACATGTCAGTATCAGCAGTGGGGACCATTAGTATTAAGCTCCTAATTAATGAATGGGTCCTGATAGCCAAAGGCATTGGGGCAACCTGGTTAAGGACCAGGTAAAGTCTTAAAGTGCCTATGCAAGGACTCTGACAATACGGTAAGTCCATCGACTCTGAAAGCTTTCCATCAAGAGAGGCAACTTCTAAGCCTGCCAGTCAGGTTTCCATAGGTTTCCCCCTCACTGTGGATGAAAGGGGAAAAGGGAATCACAAGCAATGAGGATCTACCAGTTCAGGTTTAAGACCCACTCCAGCTGTGCCCAGCTACTTTCAGTGGAACAATCTCTGTGCTACAAGGTTAGCTAAGCCGCGGTTCCCTGAAGTGTGTTTACCTGCACTGCTCGCTCAAACATGAAAGCAAATAACAGCTGCACATAGCACGGGGGTCCCTCTTAATCAGGCGGAAAAGGGGCAGATCAAATGGGCTAGGATCAGCCCCAAAGTGGGGAAGATTCTGAGATTAAGAATGACATGGTGGTAGGTAGCTCGGGACTGCTGCTAACCCCTCCCGGCAGGACATTAGACACAGATGCAGTTTTGCACATTGAGAAAAACGGGAATCTTCATTTGCCACCTTCGGAGTCTGATTAAGCAAACTACAGATCAAGGCTGCTGGAACTAGAAAGCCCCATAATACTGTATCCTGCAACCACCACCAGTCCTGCTCCGCTGCTCCGAGCTGTCAGCTAGGGAGAGACAAAAGCCTCCAGGGCCTTCAGTGCGGCTTATCCTCCTCACTCCCAATTAACGACAGGTTATTTTTCAGTACAAAGATGAGGTCTTGAGATTAATATACGTCCATTCCGTCAATTACTAGGCAGAGCGGTTACGACTGAATCGTATTACCTGTATTATTCACTTACGACCTCAGCTGTTCTTTTTCTAGATTCTTGGAATCTTGTCTAGGCTTAAGGCTATTAAGACATACTCTTGATACTCTTTAACAAGCAGTGGCTTCAGTCACCTGGTACATTACAGTGTTTTCATAAGCATAAAAATAGCTTACGCTTAGCGGACCCAGTTCACATGCAATAGCTGCACACAGGCGGTCACATGGAGAATCCGAAAAAGAAAAGTTCTTGAAACATGCTTTTTAAACGTGAAAACAATTCTGCAGCGTTGTGCGCAGACACACGGAAAGCTGACGTGACACATGCGCAACTGCTCAGCCCTTTGGCAAAAGGCTGCTGACTGCACGCTGAAAATCACAAGCGACCTCCAACTTTAGTGAGCCTGCGGGAACTCCCTACTTCCTGTTTGACCTGCTCTCCCTGGAAGCCATCAGTAGTGATACTATACTAATACTTCAAACCGGCTTCCCGCCTCATGGCTTCCCCCTGGCCTGCTTCAGTACTGTTTCAAAGAGGTTTCTCTGTGTGAGGGGGAGTCAGCGTTGGAGAGCTCTGGGTGCTAGGAACATACAGTGCAGTATGTCTCTAAGGAGCCTCTCTTTGGGATGCACATTACATAATAGCGCAGCTATCACCCCGAGTTTCAGTGGAATTTAAAATCCACTAACAAGCCCAACATTCTGCATTGAAGCTTCCTCTGGTAGTTTCGAAATTTACATTCCATTTCAGCACTGTCTCACATAATCCCATTAGACAGAGGTTTAAAAATATATACACACACCGTTCAGCTACTCTAGGAAAACCTACATTCCCCCTGAATCAGACGAGAACAGTGCTAAAAAGAAATAAAACCAAGGTGATCTTTTCCACCAAGACTTTTCTCTCACGTAAAAGAACTCAGGGGGCTGGATATACTGCACTAATCTCTAGCCAAGGGGTGGCAATGGATGAGGAGATTCTCATGGAAGGAAGAGATGCATGACAAAAGCAGAGCATGGATCCTTCAGCCCTCACCATAAAGGTGATATGAAGGTTCTGGCACAGTTTGCAATGTGGGAGGAGCTTTGAAAGTCCTCCATAGCCAGCGAATAGGCGCAGTGAAATGCAGTACTGCATGCGGCATCCAGAAGTACCCAAGGGATGCTACGGGAGAGGTAGTAGAGAAGTTGCAAAGGCATGGCATTAAAAATAAATAAATAACTTGGAGCGGTGAGCCAGAAGCAGCCCTCGCTGCCAAGCCGACCCTCGTTTTCCTATGCGACGCCAATCTAGCCCCTGACACAAAACAACAAAGGAGAAAACATTTAATCCAGTACATTCATTCCAGATCTCTCCTGAGTGCCTGCCCTAAGAGGCTCCTTGTCCTCACCCCTCCCTCTGCGTGCAGCTTCAGCTGAGTTGCACTACTGGTTCTCTAAACTCCGAGAGCAACCAACAAGGACCCTTTCTGCGATTCAACTAGCATACTTCCTTCAAGGTCACACCACAGCAGTGCTGCAGTCGTAGCAAGCTTTAAAGACTTGTGGTTCTCCTTTCCCGCTGCAAATTAACAAGGCACGGTGCTCTACATTCACACTGAAGGGGGAGTCTCCGTGCAGTCTAATATTCAGAAGGACTCCTCAAAACCTTTTCTTCTTCCAGCAAAGCTGAAAAGTCAACAGAATACATGCTTCGATCTCTAGCTCATGGGCTCAGCAACAATCAATTCCATGAACCATTAATGAACACAGACAATGCAAAGGGGCACTGTGAACTATTTAATGTGGGCAGGTAATATTTAGCCTCCATCATGCTTGGAAGCTTATATATAAATCAGTATCACTCCCACACTTGGGCAAATGGATTTTGCTGTATATATAAAACAGTCAAAACCCACAGGACTCATACTTAACTCCTGTCTATGCACTATCAATGTTGCCAGGGAAATGCAAAGTTTTAACTTGAATATACAAGTTACTTTGCACTGACGGGACTGGACGCTACTCGTCAGATGTCACCCCATAAGGACAACCGACTTCTCCCACCCTCACTGCGTCATGAACGTGAAAGGAATGGTGCTCTTAGGAGGGTTTTTAAAAGTTGACAGTGTCCCTTTAACATTTAAAGATGGAGTGGCCAATATTTTTAGATCTTGTTTCTTTGCTGGGGTACACCGCATCCAGGTCTCAGCTGCTGGGAGTCGCCCAGAGATCAGGTTCCTTTAGACACTGTTTTCTACACAGCAGACTCTTGCTTGCAAATATGTTGTTTTGCATTCTTCCCGCTATATCAGATACTTGTAAATAGCCAAGTCAAGCACAGATCATCTTCATCAAAATCAGAGTCCACAGAAGGGCAGCCCACGTGATACTAAATTTTGTACAAAAAGCTGGGAACGTAGTCAAATCTGAGCCCAGAGTTAATACCCCTGACAGGTTCCTGAATGTACTGCAACTTCAGCAGCTCTGCTAGGTATTGTACCACTTTCACGTCCTCATTCACAAGTCCCAGGTGAAGTTTCAGGAAGTTCATTCTACGACACACAATGGATTCCTCTGTTTCCGTCTCGTTGATGGGAAGGTGCAAGTGATGGCAGAAGGCGTACAAGAAGGCCTTGGAGCACAGCTGAGTTAGAATATTTTGGACGTGCATATAGTAGGTGCTGCCTCGTTTGATCTGAGTGCGGTGATCAGCAAGCATGGGCACCAGGGTTCCTTTATAAAGGGGGCAGCGAAGAGTCTTACTGTCTGCGTCCAGAATGCTGATGTACCGGCTGTACCGACTCAAGGAGTGCAGCATATTAACACCGGCGGGGGACACCGCTCTGCAAAAGAGGAGAGAGCTACAGCATGACAAGGAACACCAGGGAGGCTGTGATACATGGACAGATGACACTAAGACACGCAGTTTGTCCAAACTAGATTGAAAGGCGTCATAAGGACAGTGGGATCATCTTTAAGGGGAAACTTGTCACTTGGATTTGGTAGCAGAGATTGAATGTAAAGGAGCCTCTAAAGGTGTCCACAGTGCCCCTTGGCTTACGCTGAAAGACACCCGAGGGAATTATGTGCCAAAAACGTAACAATTCGACACCAAAAATTTAAATGATACCTACGATATTTCAAAATTCTGAAAATTTTGTCAACAAATAAACGTGGCTCCAGCATGGCAGTGGAGAGCGAGCTCAGGAGATCACTCCGAAGCCCCCGCCTCCCCCGGTAGGGGGACTTGGCAGTGGAGAGCTCAGGAGATCACTCCAAAGCCCCCGCCTCCCCCGGTAGGGGGACTTGCCAGTGGAGAGCTCAGGAGATCACTCCGAAGCCCCCGCCTCCCCCGGTACAGGGACTTGCCAGTGGAGAGCTCAGGAGATCACTCCGAAGCCCCCGCCTCCCCCGGTAGGGGGACTTGGCAGTGGAGAGCTCAGGAGATCACTCCGAAGCCCCCGCCTCCCCCGGTAGGGGGACTTGGCAGTGGAGAGCTCAGGAGATCACTCCGAAGCCCCCGCCTCCCCCGGTAGGGGGACTTGGCAGTGAAGAGCTCAGGAGATCACTCTGAAGCCCCCCGCCTCCCCCGGTACAGGGACTTGCCAGTGGAGAGCTCAGGAGATCACGCCGAAGCCCCCGCCTCCCCCAGTAGGGGGACTTGGCAGTGGAGAGCTCAGGAGATCACTCCGAAGCCCCCGCCTCCCCCGGTACAGGGACTTGGCAGTGGAGAGCTCAGGAGATCACTCCAAAGCCCCCGCCTCCCCCGGTACAGGGACTTGGCAGTGGAGAGCTCAGGAGATCACTCCGAAGCCCCCGCCTCCCCCGGTACAGGAACTTGGCAGTGGAGAGCTCAGGAGATCACTCCAAAGCCCCCCACCTCCCCCGGTACAGGGACTTGGCAGTGGAGAGCTCAGGAGATCACTCCAAAGCCCCCCGCCTCCCCCGGTAGGGGGACTTGGCAGTGGAGAGCTCAGGAGATCACTCCGAAGCCCCCGCCTCCCCCGGTACGGGGACTTGGCAGTGGAGAGCTCAGGAGATCACTCCAAAGCCCCCCGCCTCCCCCGGTACAGGGACTTGGCAGTGGAGAGCTCAGGAGATCACTCCAAAGCCCCCCGCCTCCCCCGGTAGGGGGACTTGGCAGTGGAGAGCTCAGGAGATCACTCCGAAGCCCCCGCCTCCCCCGGTACAGGGACTTGGCAGTGGAGAGCTCAGGAGATCACTCCGAAGCCCCCGCCTCCCCCGGTACGGGGACTTGGCAGTGGAGAGCTCAGGAGATCACTCCAAAGCCCCCCGCCTCCCCCGGTACAGGGACTTGGCAGTGGAGAGCTCAGGAGATCACTCCAAAGCCCCCCGCCTCCCCCGGTAGGGGGACTTGGCAGTGGAGAGCTCAGGAGATCACTCCGAAGCCCCCCGCCTCCCCCGGTACGGGGACTTGGCAGTGGAGAGCTCAGGAGATCACTCCGAAGCCCCCGCCTCCCCCGGTACGGGGACTTGGCAGTGGAGAGCTCAGGAGATCACTCCAAAGCCCCCCGCCTCCCCCGGTACAGGGACTTGGCAGTGGAGAGCTCAGGAGATCACTCCGAAGCCCCCGCCTCCCCCGGTACAGGGACTTGGCAGTGGAGAGCTCAGGAGATCACTCCAAAGCCCCCCGCCTCCCCCGGTACAGGGACTTGGCAGTGGAGAGCTCAGGAGATCACTCTGAAGCCCCCCGCCTCCCCCGGTACGGGGACTTGGCAGTGGAGAGCTCAGGAGATCATTCTGAAGCCCCCCGCCTCCCCCGGTACGGGGACTTGGCAGTGGAGAGCTCAGGAGATCACTCCGAAGCCCCCGCCTCCCCCGGTACAGGGACTTGGCAGTGGAGAGCTCAGGAGATCACTCCGAAGCCCCCCGCCTCCCCCGGTACGGGGACTTGGCAGTGGAGAGCTCAGGAGATCACTCTGAAGCCCCCGCCTCCCCCGGTACAGGGACTTGGCAGTGAGGCTGCACCTGAGTCTGAGCCAGTGCAGGGGCTGGGCCTACCCCAGAAACATCTGAGGGCCCCGCCCCTCTGTGCCAGGTGCACCAGCTGTGGGTGGGCAGGCTCAGCCCAGCAGGATCCAAGTGTGGAGGATCCAGGTGTGGGGTGAGAGGTTTCTAGGTGGGGCAGTCTGGGTGCAGGGGGCTCACTGGGGGGGTCCGAGTGCAGGAGCAATGGGACTCTGCAGGGGATCCAGGTGAAGGTGGTTGGGGCTCAGCCCGGGGATCCAGGTGCTGGCGGAGTGGGGCTTGCTGGGGTGAGGGTCCAGAGAGGGTGGGGGCTCAGTGGGGCGGAGGTCATCGGAGGGGTCCACATGTAGGATGGAAGGGCGTGTCAGGGTTTGATGGACCTGCTTAATAGGGGAGCCCAAGCTGCTGGTGAGGAGATACCACTGCCCATCCACAACTCTCCTAGTCCCTTTTCTTCTCCGTCCCCCTCCCATCACTCCCACAGTCCTCTGTCCCTGTCCTGTTCCACCCCCTTCCTTCTCCACTGCCTCTTTCCCCCACCCCCGTAACCCTCCTTTCCCCCACCTCAGGCACTCACTGCAGCATAAAAAGGCTCCCAGCACAGAAAAGGGTAGCAAATCTGGCACTAGGACCCAGGGGGCAGCGTTCAGCTACAGAGTCAGTGGAGCAGAGCTGCAGCCTCCTTCCTTCAGCTGGGTAGCTCTGCACTTGCAGAAATGAGGAGGGGCAGTGGCACATAAACCTGCTCCCCCACCCATGCCTCACTTCTGTTTTGGGGGGGGAATCAGTAGTAATCGGTCACACAGTTAAAGAACTGTCATTTTGACTTGCATGGATGTTTGAATAAATGTACCATTCAAGATGATTTACTAAATTCAGAGCTTCTGGGTAAAGCAAAATAAGCACCAACAATTCACCAGACAGATTTCTGCATTTTCTTTTTTTTTTTTTAAATGCTAAAAAACTGCCTATTCTACTGGAAATTATTGTAACTAAGCTCTTGGCATTCTAAACTTTGATCCATATTCTCTGTATGGGGGTAAGAGTGACAGTGCAAACTGTCTAGATTAGAACACAGCTTAATCTATCAAGGTAGGAAATGCAACATGCAAGTGCACGGTTGTATGGCTGGTTTTATATAGTAGCAAACAAAGTAACACTGTCCGTTTTAAGAAGTGAATAATTAGATTGTAGAAATATCGGCCAGCCCCAGGGAAACCCTCCTCCAGTGCTGCTTTTCCACAGAATTTCTTCTACCGAACCCAGAAGTTTCCCAATAAGCCAAACTGTAGTTTGAACCTTCCAGCGCACCGAGCAATTTGGGCCTTTTGTGCCGTTTTACAATGCACAGTTTCGCTCTAAACACATTCGACTGTATTTCAACACATCACCACAGAGCTCAGAACAGGACTTTTGCATCTCTCCTACCACCTGAATGGTGGGGTTGCTAATAAACGGATACAAGCAGGCCACTTTCCCTCTAACTCAAACAACTGCTGTTGGTTAGATGTTGTAGCCTTTCATTTAAGCGAAAGCACATTTCTTAATAAAAACCTAACGGAAAACTGAAGGCCCGTGTGACAAGGACAGTTTAAAACAAACTTTGGCTAGAAGAAAAGCAGACTTCTACCCAAGAGACCTCTCTGGTGGGAGCACAGGAAGGAATTCAAAGGGACACCTTAAAGTATTGTGGCCTTGCCCCAATACACTTGCTTGAGTGCTTTGTGGGATGGAGGTTGTTGGTATTTTAGCTGTCAGATTTCCCATTGACTTTAACAGGAATCTGATCGCTAACACCCAACAGAAATGCACTTTAACACTTACAAGGATTTCTGGGAAGGAAAGTATTGGAGGAAGTCCCACCCTTTACACCAGTGATCCCCACACTGTGAAGCACGGCACAGGAGAACGTTCTGTGCGGGTGTGGCAGGCTCAGATCAGCCAGTATGTACAGGGGGCGGGGAGAGCTCCATCTAGTTCCAGCCCCACCCCCGGCCGAGGCCCCAGCTCTTGGGCCTCAACCGGGACAGTGCTCCTGGCCACTGGGTGGGGTGTGACCTAAAAAGTTTGGGGACCACTGTCTTATACAGACACACATGTCCACCTAACAAACACAAATGTGTAGCAACAAGCTCCACCCAATGAAAGTGACTGGGAGGGGGGGATTGCTTCCAGTATCAATTCCCCTTCAATACTTCCTGTTTTTAACGCAAGAAGTCTCAAAAAAGGAATTATTCACTTGGGCCTCTTAACATTAATACGCCCATGAATCTACTATTTGAAGGAGATCTCTGTTAGTTTACCTCTGCAGTCCAATCAGCTTCCACTTCTGAAAATCCATGATACTCAAAGGGGAAGTGACCCAGTGTTTCACAGGCTTGGCATACACCCCACAATTAGGAACAAAGATGGAGAGAGCAGTCACAAGTTTCTTTACCATTGCTTCATCTTCCCCCAGCACTATTAGCGTCCTTCCACTGAGCAGAGAATATATTGCGGGATGAGCAAAGGGATATTGCCTAATGAACTTCAAGGCATTCTGGCCAGCCTTTTTTTTGTGCCTTTCATTAACGTGACTGAGAGGATGAGCAGGAGAAGGAGTCTTATCAGAACACATGGATGCTGCACTGCTCACATAGCTTGTGGAGTCTGAGTATTCATCCAGGCTAATTCTACTGGCCTCTCTACTGCTTAAGTAATGTGGATCAAGTTCATAGGAAAGGAGTCCTCCTGAGACATCATCATGTGAAGAACAGTCTGTGAAGTTCACATGAAATCCCTGATCCACCTGCCTGTACGGCTGTGGTGGAATACTGACCACACCATCCTCGTCACAATGTTTATGTGCTGGGTCAGGTAGAGGCTCTAAAAAGTTTGGAGACTCTTTCCCAATACAACAGGCAGAATCAACTGGCAATAATTTCTCCTGTTCAGAATTGCCTTCTATCTCTTCAACGTCAGGTGGATTTAAACTTGGGCTGATGTGAATACCTCGACCGTCATCACCTGCACAAGATTCTTCATTAATGGCACTTGGGTAACTTGCTTTAAAATCTTCAGGGATCAAAGATTCCGAAGGACACAAACTGAGGACTTCAATGCTGTCCTCACTGATGGTCCTTCTGCCGACGGCCTTGCTCCTGACCACTTGTGGACTTGGGTGGATAGGCAAACTTGCCTGGCTCTCAGATTTTGTCAGTACAGCAGCAGATTTTTCTGTTCCCAAAACCTCAATGCTTTCGCCACTACTAATACTCCCTTTAATATCTGCATCAAGGTATTCCAAATGTTCCTGGTCAAAAGCAATAGGTTCAGTCCCTTCTGGTTCCTGTGAATCTTCAGTCTCCTGCTCCATCTTGATAGGTACGGACTCCACACTAGATTTGTAAGATTCCAAACTGATTAACACTTTAGGAATTGGAGATTCTTCCAAACGCTTGGCGTTGACAGTGTCTTGATTAGATCCCTGGCAACCACTGTACTGTTTCTCAGCTGGTTTATCATCTAAAACAGAATTATCTTCAAAAAGGAAATTAGTTATACTTTGCTGCTTTAAAAGTGCTTTACAGATCTGATTTGTCAAAAGGTAGCACACATCACCTCTAAATGTTTTTTCTATTTGATTTAACTGATCAAGAGTTTGGGTAAAAAAATAAACATCACAGAGTTCCTCCAAGGTTTTCAGCTTCTTGTCAAAACATTTGGCAGATTTTGCTTTGATAAGTTTAGGGGTGTAAGATGGCATCCGTGCATAAAGATGCGTTTCGCCAGGCTCATCAGGGTTAGAGGTAGTAGAGTCTTGATCAAAGTTTGCGTTAGCTTGATCCAGTGCACACTCTGGCTCATATGGATGGAAATCAGAATCCTTCAGTTTTCTATAAGGATATGACCTGATTTGCTTTAACAAGTCTTGATGCTCAATAATGGATTTTTCAACACTAGCCAGCTCATTAGCTTTCTCAATGGCCTGGGTTGTGTAAAATCCTTTGTCATTGGCTTTCTTCTGAATCTCGGTTTCATTGTGCAGCACAGTCCTAGTGTAATCAAGGTCTTTCAGTTTCTTTTCAAGTTCATTGGCAAAAGCTTTCCTGTTACCAGTCTTTAAGCACTCTGACGCTTTGGAGAACTCCGTAGAGAGCTCCTGAAACTGTTGCATGATTTTGTGCTCGTCAGTGGAAATGTATGCCATGCAGAAAGGCCTCACAAAGCCTCTAGCTTCAAGGTCATAAAGAGTTAGATGGTGCACGTAAGCAAAAGCCCCTTCCTTGGAATCTCCCAACACCACTTTGGAATCCTCCACAAAGTTTAGCTTTGGGTAGGAGCATCCAGGAGGGTGCCCCACAAAGGAGGCTTGATAATCCACAGACATGATCCGGAGGGAAAAATAGTTCAGATCAAACGTGCCAGAAACTTTGGCATCATCCGGGATGGTCAACAAAGGCTGCGGGCCCACTTGCTCTGAGAACTCAGAGATGAGAATGAAGTCCTTGGTGAACTTGGAGCCTGAAAACTTGGACCAGGGGTTGGCACCATGGGTAGCAAAGGGGAAAAGTGGCACAGAGTACTCCTCGGGCAGGGATGGTTCATTGTATGCCTCCTCTTCAAACTCTTCCTCTTTGGTAAAAGCCACCACATCAGGGGCGCTGATCATATTTATAGGTGGAGTGAAAGGACATGGAAAAGGGAACCCTTCCCTCAACCCCAAAAATAATAAGATCAAGCAGAACCCATCAGGGGAAGGAACCCTTCTCACACTAAAGGATCTGCCTCCTTCCCCAACCCCTGTCCAGGGCTAAGGTCCTCCCGCCTCAAGGTCTTGGGGGAGGGAGGGGGGAGGAGAGAGAGAGAGTCAGCCCTCCTCAGCCAAGATGCCTGGTAAGTTAGTCCCCCATATCCCTTGGTTCCCAGTCCCTGGGATCAGTTTCCTCAGCCCCAGCCACGCACTCAGCGCCCCTAGGGATCAGCTTCACGCCGTTTCGAGGTCCCCCTAACTCCCGCAGATCCGGGGGTTCCGCTCAGCCTCCGCCCCCACCCCAGCTTCACAGTCACGAGCCCAAAGGGCCGGGTCCCCCACGCTCCGGGAAGCCGGGGGCGCCCCCAGCCCCCGCTCAGGCCGGTCGCCTCCCGCACAGGACCGGTTCCGTCCCGGACTCCGGGCAGGGGCCGGCTCTGGCTCTTCCCCCGCCAGCTCGGGCTGTCCTTGCAGGCACGGAGGGCGGGTGAGCTACTCCCCCGGCCCGGGGCCTCGTTCACGCCAGGCGCCGGCGCCAGCTCGGCCCGCTTCTCCCCGGCTGGCGCTCGAACCAGGAACCGCCGCTTCCCTCACTGAGCCCCCGGCCCGGCAGCCATCTTCCGATCACATGACCCGTTCGGGCCGCGACCCCTGACCCGGAAATGGTTCCCGTGCCCGGGGGGAGGGGGTTCTGTTTACCGTTGTCAGTGTCACCCTCCAGACGTCATGGAAAGCGTCGGCGGCGCCTCGCGGGCGGGAGCAGCGGCGAATCACCGTGATAGAAATAGACATGACGGCGCGGGGCCTCTTGGGAGTTGTAGTTCTCGCCCGCAGCAGGCGGCGGTGTCACTTTACGGCAAGGCGCAAACATAGGTGAAGGGCGCCCTTTTCCCTCTCTCGTCACGACAGTGTGCGCCGCCGCGGGGGTGTGGAATTCAATTGGAGGGAACCGTGGCGCCCTGGTCCTAGGAGCCCTCAGCACAGCGGGGAGCGGAGACCTTACCATTGGGGGCGGGGCTAGGGAGGAGGGGGCCCTGCTATTGGGCTGAGAGGGGGCTAGGGAGGAGGGGGGCCCTGCTATTGGGCTGAGGGGGGCTAGGGAGGAGGGGGCCCTGCCATTGGGCTGAGGGGGGCTAGGGAGGAGGGGGGCCCTGCCATTGGGCTGAGAGGGGGCTAGGGAGGAGGGGGGCCCTGCCATTGGGCTGAGAGGGGGCTGCCAGTGGGTTGAGGGGGTAGGGAGGAGGGAAAGTCCTTGCCATTGGGCTGGGGGTGGGTGGAAGCCCTTGCCATTGGCCTGAGAGGGGGAGGGTTCAGGAGGTTGAGTCTAGTGGGGAAAGGACATGGGTGATGGGGTAAATACTGCATTGTTATTGAGGAGGGGACTGGAAATCTCTTCTCGCTCAGCTATACATCCTGAGTTAGCATCTCCTGTAACTTTTAAAAACATGTGAGGTGAAATTTACAGTGAGCTGGCTGCCGACATCGTTGGGGAAGCTTGAGGGTCTCTAACTACTGCCCCATCAGAATCATGCCAGGGGTATTTTAGAGTGGTTGGTCAGGGTATAAGATCGCCTCCTGGAGGTGGAATCCTTAGTCAAGTCTTTTACTGATACCTGTGGGGTGTCTGATTGCGGGAAAGGGACAGCAGCCTGAGGAAACAGCAACATGTCTTGGCAAGTTAGGAGCTGCCCTCAGCTCTCAGAATGAACTTTCAGGCCAGGCTTTTTGCCCGCTGTGGGGTCAGATTGTTGTCTCAGTCCTGGAGTCTCTCCTCCCAGGCTGCAGAGGATATGACATTCCGAAAGATTCAGAAGGTCCTCTGTGTGGCAGAGAAAAATGATGCTGCTAGAGGAATTGCAGATATTCTCTCCAATAGCAGAATGAGGCGGGTAAGAGTAAAAGCAATGGTTTCTTTTTGGGTCACTTTCTACTTGGGCTTTGTTTCTCCAGCTCCATGAACAACTTGTTTGGGGTACTTGCCAATCATTCAGTTGTTTCTGGGTTAATTCGTTTTGTCTTAAAATAGATATAATATAGTTGGGCTGCCCTATAGAGTCTAAATACGACTACTGAGACTATTTAAAGCTGATGTTATTTTTATGTGATCACATTAAAATGCAAGGCTTGCGTTGTCTGCTTAAGTTCCCATTAGAGCCAGGAAATGTGCAAGCTACATCCTCATTTTAGTACCAATTTAAATCAGTCCTGACCTGCAGCATCCTGTTTTGTTAGAACCATGGGCCACTCTGCAGAGCTCTACCAGTGCACTTCAATCCTTACAGCTTGTGTTATTCCAGTCTATGGCCTTTTCCAAACAGATTCCTACTGAAGATGAACTGTGCCAGCTTAGGTGAGGTAGACAAATATCGAACAAAATGAGGCTGACAGCACCAGACTCATTCCCCCTTGTGACTGAAGCAGTGTTGGAATTCTGTTCTTTAGTCCTAATCTTTGTTTCCAAGTATACAGAAATATGGATGGTGTTTTGTCTGTTTGCAGTGAGGTGCTGCTTTGGTCAATTTTCTGCTGTCATTCCTAACTTGCAATCTGTTGAATATGTGAGAAACATTAGAACCGGAAACAGCCACAGGCATCTTTAGCAGGTCAAAAATTACTGCTTCTTCCAGTGCTGTTATTGCTTATCAAATTCCAGTGGCTTAAATTTTTAACACAGTGAATATGATTTAATGGTTAGAGCAGAGCCTTCAATGTTCTGTTCCTGCTCTGCCATTGATATAAGGCAACACCTCTCTTTTTCCCCTTCCTGAGCAAGCTATACCCTTCTATACCAATATTCCACTCATGCGTATTATCCCAACTCTGTGATGCCAACTATGTTGTTGTGTTTATTAACTAGCATTTCAAGTTCTTCCTGCTTATTCCCCTTACTTCTCACATTAGCATACAGATATCTAAGATACCAATTTGATTTCCCCTGTATGTTCTCTCTTGTCTCTCCTATAACAGCCCATACTCCCACCAGATCCAATCCTCTTCCCAAGTCTCCTTGGTTTTGACTTACCTGTGGCCATTTGTCATCTGCCCCTGTCAAACATAGTTTAAAGCCCTCCTCACTAGGTTAGCCACTCTGTATCCAAATATGCTCTTCCCCTTCATTGATAGATAGACCCCCATCTCTGCTTAGCAGTCCTTCTTCCAGGAATAGCATCCTATGGTCAAGGAAGCTATTGTTATGTGACAATGGTCAATTCATGTAACCTCTCAGTACTTCAATCTACCCTTATGTAAAATCAGTCTAATATTCTTATGGCAGGGTGCTGGGAGGCTTAATGTTTATAAAAGTCCAGGTAGATCCTAGGTTGAAAGATATGATAGAAGTAAAAAAATTGATTACTTGAGAACTGATGGTCCCAATCAATCTAGATAATGACACGCTTCTAAAGAAGATAATGGGAAATGTTTGGGGCCAGTCTAGAAACCTCCACAAACCTTGATAAGTGGAAGATACACTCAGAACAGTGTGTGCTGAATTAGGTGTCATTTTTGTAGGCTGAAAGTTGTTCATTGGGAACTTGGAATATTTTTCGGTCTTCATCCAAAGAGTTAAATCTCAGTGTGTCACTGGCTGAGTGACTTGTTCAGTACAATTTCCTTGCACCTGTCTTCCATCTGTCAGAGGGTGATAACTCTTACATGCCTCTCGGAGGTGTTCCGCAGTGCTGTAACACTGGAAATCTCCATTAAGTGTGAAATGTTTCTATAAAGGTCCAGTATCATTTCCATTCAGCCTGTCTTTCCTCTAGATCTTATGTAATTCACTGAAAAATGATTGGTCCCCTGAACACCAGCAGCCTGTTTTTCATTTGCCACATATTTCCGTAGTTTCTGCTAAAGTGCTGTTTGTGTACATTGATTTGGGGTTGTGTTCTTTTTGTGGGGAGCAATTTTTTAACCATCTTTTCCATTTCTTGTCTAGAGAGAGGGGTTTTCCAAATTCAACAAGATCTATGAATATGACTATCATATGTTTGGCCAGGTAGGGCTCCATCTTTTATTCCATAATGCTGTATAACCGTTCTGTTTCAGGGAAACACAAAATGCGGATTAATTATCTAACGAAAACATTAACCAAAATGGTACAGAATTATGTATTCACTAATGGAGATATCTGCAAGGAATGTGTGTGTATGAAGAATGACCAAATTATTGTGAAATTGAGATCTCAAGTTTTCATTTGAACACGTAGGGGAAATATCTTCTCCACTATTAGTATTGTGCTGTCTTTATCTCCTACAGATACATTATGGTTCAGTGGTTAAAGACCGGGTCTAGGAGTCAGGAGATCTGACTTCTGTGTCTGGCTCTGCTACTGACCTCCAGTGTGGCCTGAAGTCACTTTACATCTCTTTGCCCTGGTTTTCCCGTCTGTAAAATAGCATCTTGAGATCCACCGATGAAAAGCTCTGCATACGTGCTTAGCATTACTAGGTCAAGGAGGCCTTTTCCGTCTGATCGCTCTTATATTCAGAATTCCCAGATTGCATAGGATAACGTGTACAAGGCTCAGCTGTGGCTGGAAGGGAGAACTATTATTATGTCAGCAGCAAGGCAGATATGATTGACTAGAAACTGATGGGTCTGATCCATCAAATGAGAGCCACGTGTCTGGAGCTCATGGACACCCACATAAGCAGGCTCTAGCAAAACAGAAGCACTTGTTAGAAACTAATTGTCTTAATCCATTTCCTGCAGAATGTTGCTGTGGCGATGACCTCTGTTTCGGGACATTTGCTGGCTCATGACTTTAAGATGCCATTTCGCAAATGGTTAGTACCACTGATCTGAGAGAGCTGGCGACAGGCTTCTTGTCATCTTTTTTATGCTGAGATGTGCAGTGCTATGAGCCTTTCAAGGTCAGCCTGTGAAACATAACTTACGGCAATTAATGAACTGGCTAATGTGTATGTGTACTAGTGTCCGCATCTAAGACCCGGACAGTAACACTGCCGCTATAACCACCATTCTGACACTTCAGCAGTACACCAATAAGAGAGAGAAAGCACAAGGTAATGTCTTGTGACCGTTCTGATTTCGTTTGTACATTAAGTCCTGCTGTTTTTCATCTCTTCCCCAGGCATAGCTGCAACCCACTTGTACTCTTTGAAGCTGAAATTGAGAAATACTGCCCTGAAAACTTTGTGGATATTAAGGTGTGTGCTTTTAAAAGGCTATCTGATACTCAAATATTAGTGACAGGTTCCATAAATATTGGTGCAGACAGAGAAAGGACTAGACCTCTCTCCATAACCTTTAGCTCTCTGGGACGGTAGCCAACATCAATATTTTCACTCACATTCTTCAGTCTATAGGTGCTGTCTGCCTTTGAACTTAGTTTCGTAGCCTACTCACAATTAGGCAGTCAGGTCAAAGGACTGATTTATTTAAAGTAGCATCCCCTCTATGGGAACCAATGTATTAACAGCCCCAGTTCCATCTAGATTACATTGGAAAATCCTGTGTTTAATAAAACATATTAAGGGATACGATCCCAGTTTAGATAATGACTATTTTTTTATAAAATGGATGCAGATAAGTGAGTATTTACTATAGTCATCAAAACCTGTTTGCTCACTGACTAGCCACCTGAGATACAAATCTTGTTCTTGTAAATAGCCATGTGGAGCTGCTCTCGTAGTGTTACTCCAGCACCCCTTTGCAACCGGGAAATTAGTACAATACCTGAATGCTCCCCTAATTAGCTTAGGGAAAATTAATGAGGTCCTACTCCCTGTAGTGTGTTTTGCATGAATAAAATTATATTTTAGTTTAAAATCTGCAGAGTAGCCAGTGCAGTTAATTTCAGATATATGCACAAGAGAGAGGAAAAAGTGCGAAGCACACAAATGGTCGTCTCATGTGCACATATATCTCTGCAGTTAATAAGGTTAAAATAAAACACAGCAGCATTACTCTGGGATATACTTGGAGGAAGATATGTTGTATGCAATAGAGTGGAAAATCAGAACAATGTACTATAATAAATCTGTTGCTATGGATACGCATTCCGTTTCAAGATCAAGTTAGACTGTTGACGTTGACGTTGGTGATTCACTCGTGGAATGAATTTGATGGCATAAGTAACTTGCTGTGTCTCATGCTGTGCCATTCTCTCATCTCAGAAAACCCTAGAACGAGAAGCCCGGCAGTGCCAGGCGCTGGTGATCTGGACCGACTGCGATAGAGAAGGAGAGAATATTGGTTTTGAGATAATCCATGTTTGCAAAGCTGGTGGGTGAAGGTCTTACTGTGAAACTGAATTTCTTTGAAATGCCAACTAAAAAGATACCTTGTTCAGCAGTGTAACCCCAGGGGCTGCTGCTGAATGTTTACTGTAGATCCAAGAAGAATGCACCGGCCACGGTTTTGACTGTATCAGGGATGTGTTAATGTAACACATCACCAGCAACAGGGCTATGTTTACAGTCCCTTGATTTCAGTGAAGTCTTGGTGTGGGGAGGCAGCACAGCTGGTATGGACAGGGTTAACATTAGTGAAGGGTTTTTGTCCAACATATTTATTGCTGTCATAGCCAAAATATATACAGTTTAAGTTGGACAGAACTTGTAGTGGAGGTGTAAAAGCACGTCTCGGCTCTCTGGTACTGGTGGGTATCAGAAGTGAACATAGAATTTTCTCAGCTGCATTGTAAACACATCTCGCTACCCATACAGTGAAATTCCATCTAGGCTTGCTTAATTGTCACTGGGCCAGTTCACTTCCCAGATCACGTGAAGAGATGAGACGGGGAGTGTGACTGTGGTCACATTAAGGTGACCCAACAGGAGTAACTTGTGTTCTACCCTCTCCAAAGAAGGAACTGAGCTTCTCCCTCCGTCCCTGTCTCCCACAAGGGGCCTTGTCAGCACTTTTCCATTTATGTGATAACTCTAGGCCAGTTTTGGGAGCTGCAGCCTGCACTTTGTGAGTGCAGAAGAGTCATTGGAAATCATCATCTGGATCCTTTTGACTCCAAAGATATAAGAAATGGCCCACACTTACTAGATGTGGGTAACTAGATTTACAAGAGTGAAATCATTGAAACTTATTAGGACGTTATAAAGTTCGGTGTTCTAAAAAGGACTTTATTTTTGGACTCTGGATCAGCCTATAGATGTCATCTATCTTGAATGGGGTCCCTTTGAAAGCTTAAACTGGTTCTGTTTCTACTACTGAATGTTTTGAAGGCAATCACTGAGTATTCTGCCATTGGGTTGTAAATCATGTTTGATTCCGTCTTTCTGGTTGACAGTGAAGCCAAGCCTTCAGGTGTTCCGAGCCCGCTTTTCCGAGATCACTCCTCGTGCCATAAGAGCAGCCTGCGAGAACCTTGTCCAACCTGATCAGAACATTAGCGATGCTGTGGACATCCGACAGGAGCTGGACCTTAGGATAGGTATGAAGCTAGGGTGGGCAGTAGCTAAGTTTTTGCTGCTCTGTAAATCTCTCCTGAAAGGGATTCTGTAAAATTGCCTTGGCAGGTAATTGATGTTCGGGATCATTCATTGCTTTGCTATCAATATATAACTCAACAAAGTGGAGGGGTTAAAGTATCTAAACTCCTTTAGGCTATTGTGTTAGATTCCAGGATAAAGAGCTGGCATCAACCTCTCATTGTTTGTTCTTCCAAAGCACAGCAGTGATAGTGGTTCAAAATCATCCATTTGCACATCCCCATGACATGAGACAGAAATGCAGATATTGATTTCTGGGGCAGGAGATTTAGTTCTGAGACAAACGGATCATGGCTTCCCTCAGTTGTTTCCAATCCAATAGTTGCTCTTTGAAGGAGCTGTTAGGTTCTTACCTATTTCTGTGACACTCGCTGGGCCTCTGCATTTCATGCTAGTTGAGTAACAGAAACTGAGCCTGCAGGTAGTGTGATTCCTTTTTAAAATTAGTATCCCAACTTCCAAATCCCTTTTTGTTTTCTCCTAGGGGCTGCCTTCACCAGATTCCAGACCCTGAGGCTCCAGAAGCTCTTCCCCGACGTTCTAGCAGAGCAATTGATCAGCTATGGTAGCTGTCAGTTCCCAACCCTGGGATTTGTGGTAGAAAGGTTTAAAGCCATTGAGGCCTTTGTTCCTGAGGCCTTCTATAAAATTAAAGGTATGTTCAGGGACATCCGTGCAGTGCTCTGTGTCTGACAGGGTTCTGCGCTTTTGAAAAGGAAACGAAACACGGCTTTACTGAAAAATACAAATCGGGGAGATGCTTCTGTGTAATACAGAAACATTGCTACAGATGTGTGATTTCTCCCCCCCCCCCCTTCCTTTGCCATTCAGCACAGTTGGGAAGGTTTTCCCCAGAGTATGCAAGCTTTCTACGTCCCCTTTTCCTTCCCCATCCAGCCAGTGCAGTCTTGCTTTGTACCATCTCTCTGATGTAGTGACCTTCTTTTAAATGCAGTGACCCATGAACATGAGGACGGCATGGTAGACTTCAACTGGAAGAGGAACCGACTCTTTAACCACACAGCATGCCTTGTCCTCTACCACATGTGTATGGAGGTAGGAAACCTTGTCAAACATATAGAGTCCAGCGTCACACAAGCATTTCTACCTCTTTCTTTCTGGTTGGCAAAAGCATTAGACAGCAGCTGATGCCTTGTGGGAACCTTTAAACAGCACTCCATTTAGACGCTTCAGTTTGTTTTTCCTTTGTGTGCTCTGTGCTTAGGATCCGATGGCAACTGTTGTCGAGATTAGGAGCAAACCAAAGAGCAAATGGAGGCCCCTGGCACTAGACACTGTGGTATGTTTGAGGAGATGATGATTAAAAAGATTATTTTTGAAAGGAGCATTGAGTATGAGTTTTAGTGACTGCTCAGGTTTGTGCAGTGGATGGTCCCATTCTTCTCTCTCTGACACAGGAACTTGAGAAGCTGGCTTCCCGCAAGCTGAAAATAAATGCCAAAGAAACCATGAGAATCGCAGAAAAGCTCTACACTCAAGGGTAAGAACTGCAGACTTGGATGTGCTGGAGTTAAATACCTTTTACAAAACCGCAGAGCTTTAATCAGAAACGGGAAGAGCCCACGAGAGGAACGGTGACTGGTTAGCACCCAGTGTCTTGATTTGTTTTTCTTTTCGTCTCTAAGGTACATAAGCTATCCCCGAACTGAGACCAACATTTTCCCCAAAGACCTAAACCTCACCTCTTTGGTACAGCAGCAGACCCAAGACCCCAACTGGGGAGCCTTTGCACAGGGGATTCTAGAGCGGGGTGGGCCAACTCCTCGGAACGGGACCAAATCCGATCAGGCTCATCCTCCCATTCACCCCACTAAATATACATGTAACCTGCAGGTGAGTCTGACACAGAGCAGAGTTAAGTGACTAGCACAAGGCATCTTGTCAGTAACTAGGTAACGTGGTGATTACAGCATACAGGGGCTTGCTGTGCATTTATTAGCTAATTGAATTAGACTTTCCATATCTTCAAAGGTGGGTTTCTCTCCTGAAAGATCCTTTCTGAAATATGCTACCCTGATAATAAATGTTTCTGCACGGGCTGAAAAATAGTAGGTGCTAGAAAATCTAAGGTTGGAAATATGCACCTCTTACCCACTTCCAAGTTTTGCCTTTTGCAGTCCACATTGGATTTTCAGTGGAGGTTCTCTTTGCTTATCCTAAAACTGTTCTCTGCCCCAGTTGCATTTCTTCATGAGTCCCAGAACAGAGAAGATGCTGCTTTCAGGGCATGCTGGCCCTTTTCCTTATAGACCTTTTTATTTTTTATTTTTTTTTTGACAGCTTGAAGGAAATGATGTTTTAAAGTCCTGTTTTATGTCTGAGGGGGGAGTAATTATTCTAATACTACGTCCCTTTCATGCAAAGATCTTAGTATTTAACATAGATGTACAAGCACCTATGAGATGTATTTTCTAGGTGGGAAAACTAAAGCACAGAGGCTAAATGACTTGCCTAACAAGGTCAGTGGTATAGCTAGGAATAGAACCTACGTCTCTTGACTCTTAATCTCTTGCTCTGATCTGCACTTCGACTGGATTTCTTTTGATGTCTTCACTTCTGGTCCCAAGGGACTTGCGTTCTGAAAGAGAGCTCTTAAACCTGTATTTGTATGAACGTGGTGTCCTTTATTTGGAGGAGACTCCTGACCCTCTTCTCTCCCTGTGCGATCTTAGGGGAATGAACAGAGACTATATGAATTCATTGTGCGTCACTTTTTGGCTTGCTGCTCCCAGGATGCCAAGGGACAAGAAACAACTGTGGAGATTGACATTGCTAATGAGCGATTTGTTGCTCATGGGCTAATGATCCTGGCCAGAAACTATCTGGATGTCTATCCTTATGAGAAGTGGAGTGACAAGGTACCGGTCTTGATCAAAGTGTATGTGAGATGGTAAATTGGGGAGGGATCATTACCAGATGTAACTGGGTTTAATGTTACTCAGTAGTTAAGCTTGCCTTGGCTCTATGCTGATGTGTAAACACTTAAGGGCTAAATTTTGCTGTCAGATGTACCTTCAGGACTTCCATTGAGAACTCCCTTGTTCCAATTGTTGCTCTACCCAGAGGTTCTCTCACCTGAACACCGCTGCAGCTCATTTTGGCAGTTGTGATTGGTCAATTCCCTCCCCAGGCGGAAGGGACCATGTCACTGGTCTGCATGAGGACCTGATGGTTTGGTTTTTTTACAAACTTGTTGGTGCTGTCCCTTAGCATGCCAGAAGGGGTCACTGTGGAACAATGCCGGGCCCACTTTTTCTTCCCAGACATTGAGCATGCTCCGCTCAAAACCTGCTCATCCCCAGAACAGTCAATGACCCGCGCCTGCTTTGGGTTTTTTAATTCTCTCTTAAACAAAGGGTGCAGAAGGTTGTTTCATTGGAGTTTGTACTTCTCTCCCTCCTTCAGGTTCTCCCAGTGTATGAGAGGGGGGCTCGCTTTCAGCCCACCACAGTGGAGATGGTGGATGGGGAGACCAGCCCACCCCAGCTCCTCACGGAAGCCGATCTCATCTCACTCATGGAGAAACATGGTATCGGTCAGTATCTGCAGCGTACCGGACTGTGTGACTTCCTGCTGTCTGTAGCAGAATGGAGTTTGGATACCTCTCCCCCATTCGTGGCCGTCTGTTAAATCTGTAGCTGTAATGGTCTCCCTCTTCCACAAGACAAAAGAAATGGTGTGGACACTTGCATTCCCTGAGTAAGGGAAGGGGGAGGATCTGGAGTCTGTATAGGACTCTGCAGTTTAGCTCACTGGAGACAGAGCTTTACTTCCCATCTCAGTCTATTTAGGGCCCAGTTGTGCCCTCCGAAGTTCCCTTATAATTGCCGTTGGAGTCAATGGCGGGATGAGGGCCGCATGGGCCTGTACTTGCCCACTGGGATAAATTTGTGCCTGTATTTAGCATCCCACATTAGTAAACACCAGCTTGTAGAGCCCTGATGGTTTCTTCATGCCAGCTAGTCAATGACTGCGCCACCGTTTTCAGGGACCGATGCCACTCACGCCGATCACATCGAGACCATCAAGTCACGGACGTACGTGGGGCTTACTCCAGATCAGAGGTTCCTCCCGGGGCACCTGGGCATGGGGCTAGTAGAAGGTATGGATGATGATTGTAATTAGGAGTGCAAATGCCTTCGCTTTCTCTTCCTTTCACTTAAAGCAAAGTATCGTTCCTCAGGCTACGATGCCATGGGCTACGAGATGTCAAAACCGGACCTTCGTGCCGAGCTGGAGGCTGATCTGAAGCTGATTTGTGAGGGGAAGAAGGACAAACTTGTAGTGCTGAGGCAGCAGCTCGAGAAGTACCGGAAAGTCTTCACTGAAGCCGTGGCCAAAGCCAACAAGTGAGTATCCATAAAGCCCACGCTTCGCCTCTGCAGTCTCCCAGAGCAGCAGCAAGGAAAGCGGAGGACTTGGCTTCCTGTCTGGGGCTCTGATCACGTCCGAGATTATTTCCATGACACGTACACAGGCATTTCCAGGGGAAGGCCTGGAGTCGCAGTGCTGATGCTGTATAACGACACTTCATTTGCATCTGGTGGGTGGCTTCGAAGCTGGTGTCAGAAGGTGCCAGTCTGTGCTGACCTCAGTGGAGTTGCACACACGCCACGACTGAAATGGAGGCATTTCCCCCCTCATTACATTCCCAAACGGACTTATTGTGACATTCGTTGGAGCCCAGCTGTGGGAGCAGCTACTTGCCCACCGTCTCCATCGGACGGAAAATGAGGGCCAATGTAATTGCCCGTTGCAGAGGAAACTGATGCGCCCGTGTGTATGTTTCTCTCCAGGTTGGATCGGGCTCTGTCTCAGTATTTCGGAGAAGTAACGGCACTCCCGCAGCAAGACGAGATCTACCCAGCAATGCCCGTTTCCATCCGGAAATGTCCACAGTGCAACAGTGACATGGTCCTGAAGAGCAAGAAGAACGGCGGGTCAGTGAGCTCTGTTGAGCTGAGTGTGTGGAGCTCAGCATAGGATAGAGCATTCCCCCAGCCCTTCTCCCCCTCCCAGCGTGTCTAAGCTACAGTGACAAGGTGTCCGCTGCCCTGTGCCTCCAGGCCATTGGGCATAAGGCCAAAGTTCAGATCCCATCCCCGTTGAGCTGCAATTCTGGAAGCACATGATCGCTTTTATAAAACAGCCTCATTATCCTCATCTTTAACATGGGGCTGGTGACTCCTGTCCCATAAAGTTTGTAGCTGCAGGTAGGATGGCTGAGGAGTTCTCTTGATTATTCCTCTCCCTCATACTAACCCTTTACTCCTTCTCCACAGGTTTTATCTCGGCTGCATGAACTATCCGAACTGTAAAGCAGCGGTGTGGTTTCCGGACTCGGTGCTAGACGTCCGCAAGGATGACAGTGTCTGTGCTGTGTGCAAACCCCATCCGGTTCACAGGCGAGTATCATGTTACATACAGACACACACAGCTGCCCTGGAGAACGTACTGATCAGCTACAGTGGCCTGCGCTACTCCGTAGGAAGCCGGGTCCAGATTTGAGCTGGGCTTGGATTGCTACAGAGGCAGCACATCCGGTCCCGGGACAGTCTGTGGAGGATGCTTCATCTGGTTGTGGGTGCTTTAAAAGCAACACTGACCGGCAGCCAAAGACCTGCAGTCCATGCCTCCTAGACTTGGGTGCAGCACCAGGCCGGGAGGGCAGGATAAGCGTGGTGGGACCTCCATAGCTTTGCTGGAACCGTGCGGCTCAAGAGGGGGAGAATGCTGATCTGAGATACGGATTTTCATTTTCCATTCAGGCTGAAATTTAAGTTCAAGCGAGGTAGTGTCCCACCCCTGCTGCCCCTGGAGTTTGTTGGCTGTATTGGAGGTTGTGATGAGATGCTGAGAGAGATCTTGGACCTGAAATATTTACAAGGACCATCCAGACCCGTTCAGTCAGCCAACCCGCCAGGTAACTACCTAAAAGTCAACCAGTCCCTTAACCACATGGCCAGCTCTGAGAACGGCCACGTGAGGCCTACCTCAAATCCTGCTGCCGCAAGGGCCCCCAGAGCCGCTAGTCATCCGGGCCCTGTGACCGAGAACAACGCGGTGGTGTGCAACTGTCGGGAGGAGGCGGCATTGCTCACGGTGCGTAAAGAAGGGCCCAACCAGGGCAGGCAGTTCTATAAATGCAGTGCCAGCAGCTGCAACTTCTTCCTCTGGGCCGATCAACAATCAGAGGATGGAAACAGCGGAACCCACGGGAGCTTTGCTCCACCTCCTGCTTCCTTGGGGGAAAGGCCTCCAGGAAGCTTCAGGAGCCTTGGAGGAGGAAGAAGTCTGGGCCGTTATGGAAGCAACGGTTTCGACTCGGGAGGAGGGGGCGGTGGCGCGATGTGTAGGTGTGATCAGCCGGCCATCACACGCACCGTCCAGAAGGAGGGACACAATAAAGGGCGTCAGTTCCACACCTGCCCAAAGCCGAGAGAGCAGCAGTGCGGCTTCTTCCAGTGGGTGGATGAAAACGTGGCCCCAGGTGAGGCTGGGTTGGTGCTGGGTGGGACGTAATGGCGGGGGGCTGTGTTTTCAAGCTGAACTGAAGGGAGATCTTGGGCACCCCTCAGGCACCATCTTAAAAATCTTAGGCTAGAACTAGGAAGAGGATTGTAGAGTACAGAGCTTGGCAGAGGGACTGGGACTGCTGTAAGGTAACTCATTTGAAATTGTCCTTTCAAGAACTGTCAGTTTAGTCTAAAAATCTTAGCTGGTTCTTTGTAACAGCGCCAAGGAAACTCAGAAGTCGGTCTTAAATTGCTGTCCCTTTGAGCTAGAGCAGGGTGTGTGACAAGTACCCCGAAACAATTTAGTTCAGAATCAATTTATTCAGGTAATGGTACATCTCGCGGCTGGCCGTGGTAAACTGAGTGGGTATTCATTTCAAAGGCACAGTTCAATGCACAGAGCTCTTGACTTTTCCTAACCTAAACTTCATCGGTTGGGGGACGTCCCGCCAACTGGAAATATCGGCTTTCAGAAAAGCTGTTCGAGTGGATGAGAAATTGAAAAGGGGAGTGGGCACCAATTTGGTGCTTGTACGCCATCTGCTGGCATTGGAGCTGTATTTCAGCCCACCGACTGAGCTGCTGGCTCTGTTTAATCTCCATTAAAAGTGCATCCTTCTCCCTCTTGTATTTCTGCTTAACGGGAAGAGCTAAACTGCCATGGAGGGTAGCATTAGACCTTCCTCAGAGGGACAATGGATGGAATCCAATGTGAAAGGGACACAGTTGGCTACTTTTAAAAACTTTAAATCCTAGCGGGAATCCTTTTGATTCCTTTATTTTTTAAAAAAAAAAAAATAGTTTTTTTCCCTGCTGCATTTTTTTTTCCTAAATGGTTTCTTCAGCAACAGAAAACTGACCGTATGGGGGGAAATGGTGAAAGTGGCCATTCCTGGAGTGCTGGAAAATTACAAAGTAGGAGGAGCTGGAAAAAAAAAGTTTGTAAACTCATTTCACTTACAGTAGGTACAGAAAGTTTTGTTTTAAAGGGACTCACGTTTATTTAATGTGGCCCTTTTAAAAAAAATGGGAACAATCAGGATATTTTGAGAAAACTTAGGGGAGGAAAAGTGAAATTAGCCAAAGTGAAGTCCAGACTCTACTATTTTCACTATTTACAGTTTAGCCTTTGTATAGTTTAAACTAACAATGGGGGTAGCTTCCCCTTTTGATCTCCTGCATTAGCCCAGAGCTGCAAGCTGCTGCCAGAGAGCAGATAAATCCAAATGAGACAGAAGCATCTTTAGTTTCTTGAACGCTTTGAATAGTGGGATTAATAGAACATTTAAATAGACCCAAACTCCCTGGCCATGTCCCCTGCATCTGGACTCATCGCTCTTCCCCTCTTCCTGTGCCTCACAGGATGTTAAACTGCTTAGAACCAACTTTTCTTTCTCTCTCTCTCTCTCTCTCTGCAGGAACCTTCTCTTCAAACCAATTCAGGAGCGAAGGGCACTCACGAGGGTCAGGAAGCAAAGCTAAAAGACAAAGTAATCTCTCTTCTGAAAAAGAACCTACTGCCAAGAGACAACGGACCTGTGGCATTTGCCACCAGCTTGGTCACACCAGGAAGACCTGTCCTCAGCAACACTGAGAAAGGATAGTAGATAGGATGCTCTTGTAGGAAACGCTGAAAAAGCCAGAGTCCCAGAGTGGCTGGCTGGAGAGATGTAGTGGATTTTAAAAGCCAAATGTCCCTGGGCCTTGAGTTGAAACTACTTCCTGGAACTGCTGGCTAAAGCAGGTCTGCTCTTGGTGATAACCAGCACCCTCAGTTATGCACTCAAAGCCTTCAGAAGTTTCCTTCTGACTTATTCAGACACTGGGCTGTCTTCTAAAGGAGGCTCAACCACTGCTGCTGTGCCTTGGTTTATTATTCTGGGGGACATTTTGTAAACACAGGCAGTGTGTTTTGAAACCCAAGACACTGGGTCCCTTCTCAGATAAAGCTTTGGATGAAAATAGATTGTTGTTGGAGTGAGAGGCCTTTCACAGAGCTGCAACCCCCCCGTCTCTCCACAGCCTCCAGGCCCTTCTGACTAGGAAACGGTGGGTGACTCAAAAGAGTAGGGGTAAAGGAATTGGAGGAAACCTTTTTTACACACACGGCTGGAGCAGCTGCTGGGGTTTGTTTGCAGACCCGGGAGCAGTTAGGGATGATGCTGTCCAGGAAACCATCTCTGTTGCTGGTTGTGAATCTGTTTTTCTGGCTTTTCACCGGGTGGGAATTGAGATTTTAAGTTCCCCTTCCAGGTTAGTCAGTCAGTGTTCCACCTTATCCCCCTCACCCTCTCCTCAGAAGGAGAATTAACTGCAGAGAAGGTAAAGCCTCAATCGCTTGCCCTGAAGAGGGATCGCAATGCAAGTGCTCCAACAAGAGAACCTTCACTTAGGCTGATATTGAATTTAGAACCCAGCTCCTCCTTGGACACTGAGCAAGGGAACTTAATGAAGCTGCTAGTTAATGCAAATTATTTTGGTCAGATTGGTGTGCCTTTTACTAAAAAGGAGAACTCTTTATTTTACCTAAGCTCTGTGTTTTAAATTATACCTAGAAATGGGGTCACTGTCTCTATCTCTTGCCTAAATAAGTTGACTGTAGGCTCAGCTGAAAAAACTCTTCCTGAAAGCAGCTGTTTTCACCACTCCCCTACTCGGCTATTCACAGGAACAACATGGCCACTTGCTGGGCAGTAAGTCCAGTGAGCTTTATTTAGAACTGCAAAAGGAAAAAAAGCCTGAATTTGTTTCCTGGTGGCTGCTTTATTGGGTCTCCCACAGTCTAAAGAATGAATGAAATGACATTTACAAGCAGTTGAATGAGAGGGGATTTTGAGACACAATTCTTTCATCCTTTCTCCAAACTGTTAAAAGATGTTACATTTATTTAGCCTGTACACAATCACCTGCAAGACAAGAGCTGACTTGATAGTGCTCAGGAAAGTAAGAGTTCAGGACACCTTTAACCTAGGCTTGTCTGCTTTTTTCGCTGTGATGTTGAAAGCCAAAGGACTTTATACAGGGAGCTTTGCTTGGACTTCTGAAAACTCACTCCTTCCCCCTCAGTAGCTAGTGGAGTGGTTTAGAAGAGGGCATTGACTTCCCTTTCCTTAGTAGGCACTGCAAATGAAGCTCTAGAAATACACAACCAGGAATCCCTTTGTTACAGAGAAGAGGCTGAAGATTCAGCAGACAGGAAGGAAAGAAGCAAAAATACTTGTTAGAAGTGAACTGAGACAGAGAAGCAAATCTGATCAGTTACCTGTAGTCCTGCTGGCACTGTGCTCACCCCAGGAACGGGGGAATAACTCTACTGAACCCTAGTGTGGTCTTCCCCAGAGAGCCAGTCCCATTTTAAAATGCTGGAGGATGAGAACAGGGGAAGTGTCCCTCCTCAAATGAATTAGAGCAGCTTCCCCACCTTCTGACTACTTTGCAGTATCCTCCAGGGATCAGGATGAAATATACAAAGTAAGGTCACCAGAAATTCCACAGAACATTTCCCATTTTACTTCTTCCCTCACGCCTACTGTTAAGAGCAGCTGTGGCCTAAAAATACATCCCTGACCTGCTGGCTAAAATAGGATTAAAAGAGGCTTTGTAGGGCAAGCACTGAGCTGCCTGAATACTGGAGCAGAACCAGTTTAGACAGCACTATTGTAACTACAGTGGCAGTAAGCTGGCTGCAGCCTATTCAACCTCCAGAAGCAAGCCTCTACTGCTGATTGCCACACAGCTAAAACATTGTGTTGTGGAGTGAGATCACGCTGCTAAAGTGTAGTTTGAAGGTAGTGTCCCCCTTTGGCCAGCTAAGTCCTTCCATTGTCAGAGCACTATACAAGCATTCAGCTCCATGGAATGCAAGAGCTCAGAGTGTTTTGAAACTCTAGTAGCACATACAGCCATCTTGTTCTCCAGGGAAACTAAGGCAGCAAGAACTGCCTTTTAGGCTGCAGCTGACCATGAAATAGAAGTAAAGGCTTGAGCCCTCAACTCAAACTGTCATTTCCGGAGTGAAATCTCCACTCTGTGTGAAATGTGGGTAGGGGCTGATGGAGTTGTACTATCATTTAAAGCAGCGGGGAGTCATCCTCTGGTAGGGAGGGCCATAGGCAGAGCCAATGCTGTTATTCAACACAAGACACCCATTCTGCAGTGAGGTTTTATTCTCATCACTAACACTTAGAACATGGTTTAGTGCCTACAGATTAGAGGGAATCACAGTGCACAGAGAAATAGATTATTCTCCCCCCACCCACAAAATACCATCTCTGCAGAGAAAACTAAACACCCCTAGGTCCTCACAGTAAAAGGCTACATGTTTATTTTCCACCCATAGTGTGCAAAACAGGCATGGTTCTCAATTCATGAGAACAGTCAGAAAACGTATTCTGGGTATTTGAAATAGAGCGGGTACCAAATTCAATCTCAGCGGCACTACAAAACCAGCTCATTCTGAACAGGAAGACACATAAAATCACTTCAGCTCTTGCTAACAGGAAGCTGCCTGATTAAAGCGCTGTCCCCCCACCTGTCCCTTTCTGGGGGTAAGCGGAGTCTTATGGGTGACCTAGAAGGGGCAGGATCCCCAGAGAGCAGCAATACATGCACAAAAGAGTTTAATCTGAAAAGCTGGAGTGGGGACTGTCAATAGAATTCATTTTAAAGCAAAAGGGGACTTGGGTGCGACAGCAGTAGGAACCTCACTGTCCCGTCTTGCAGCCATGCTATAATCTTTCGTGTGTTTACAGCTGTAGCAAGATTCCGGATCACTTTCTTCCGTCTACCCTGACAGGCTTTGTGGAAACACCCCTGTAGGACCTCTGTCTCCCTCAATCCCCATCACCCTTAATCCCACTGCGGAGCCCCCGCTGAAGTTTGTAGCAAAAAGTGCATAAGGAGGGAAAGAGAGAACATAAAAAATCTCACAATCGGGTTCCGAACCCCTAGTATTAGAGCTCACATTAACAGAACGAGCAACCCCCGTTAGATTTAGCTTGTCCTGTTGGGCAGCTACATTAGTAACACTGAAAGTGCTTCAGGAAAAAGCAAATGGGATTTGATTGGCTATGGCAAGATCCTGTGGTGCATAATCAGTTTCAGCTGCTCCTCCCCTCAGCCCTGTCCCCTCACACTGCCAACATCCTGGGTTTGCAAATACACACCAGGTTCCAACCCCGCCCTCTTACAAGTTGAGAGTCTGGCACTGTAAGAGTGAATTTTGTGCTCGTGAAAGGGGCTGGATTGAGAGTCCTGGAGACAAGTCCAGTTTATACACAGCCAGGGTCTGGTACAAGCAGTGGCAGTGAGGATCCTGATCTGCAGGGACTACCTCCGGGAACAAGGGGAAGTTCAGTTTCCAGGCCCATTCAGCCCTGGTTTTCATCATGCTACCATGCCAATTGTGATGGCAGTTTAGAGACCAAACTCACTTCAGCCAGGCCTCACCACTCAACAGATGGTACCTGACTTCTTGTGACTACAGCCAGGGGCTGGATTAGAAGTGGCAAGACCGGGTGGCGACAGGCTCCAGGTCCCATTTCCCATCCCTTTACTCAGGCACCTGGTGTCGAGAAAGCGACTACGTCCTTCACTAAGTGCAAGGATTTCACCTGGTAGCACCTAGGAAGTGAGCAGCTTTGCAATCCACTCAGCTTGGAGACGTGGACGCAGAGACCTACAATCAGGATCTCCCAGGCTAGCAATTCATTTATCCACATGTTCCTGCAACAAGAGGTCCGGCCGAGACACTGCACTGTAGAGTGCATAGCCCATCTCATCAATCTCCTCTTCCAGCAGCTCACAGAACAAGTTAATTTGACTGTTGAAATAGCAAGGGAGGAAGCCTGTCTCCAGGTAGCCAATCAACGCTTCAAGCACCTGCTGGAACCTCACAGCCAAGGCTTCCTCTGCCCAGTCTGATTCGGTTTCACTCAGGTGGAGGAGGACATGAGTCAGGTGGCTACCGGTCAGTTTGCTCAAGAAGGGATGGTTTTTACAGACCCCTTTTAGGATTTTGAGACAGCACCGCCTGGCTCCCGAGTCTGCAGCGTCCAGGTCTTTAAGCTTGGAGACCTCTGACCTATAAAAGCTTTGTCGCCAGAGGTTTCCCACTAGTCCTTTTGGAGGCGTGGCAAGAAGAACTTTATCCCCAGCTTCTGTCACTGGGCAGAGGATTATGTTCAGCTGGGTCTCGTAATGCGTCACCTCCAACTTCAGCTCCTCAGGAGCCACCACGGGTCTGATGAGGCACTCCAACAGGCTGCCTATGGCAGGCCAGTTGACGGAGGCCACCAGCATTTTATGGAGCGCCTCATTGAGCACGTTGGAGGAGAGGTACCCGCCCACTATGAACCTGTCCCATGGGCTGCTCCCGCGAGGGAAGTACTCCAGGTCAGACCGCCTGATCATCCAGAACTGGGGGTCTCGTACGATGGTGTCCTCTCCTGGGATGAGGCTCCAGAGCGTGGTTTCAAATACCAAGGGCAGCATGAAGCAGACATGGTCAGCAGCCACAACCTGGAGGTCGTCACAGAGGGAACCACTGAGGAACATGCTGCCGAAGGGCAGTTCTGGGCACTTGTTTTGCAGGAAGCTTTGCAGTTCAAGGCAGATGTCCTTTGCCAGCTGTTTACCAAGGGCCACATCCGTCTCCGGGATGGTGACGTGGTTTCTGTAGTAAGAGAGGAGTTTCTCCTGGAATGTGAGACAAAGCAGAGTCCTGGATTCCACCTGGGGATTCTCCGGGGCGGTGGGATGGCCATGAGGCTCAGCGGCTGGGAAGGGAATCAAGAGATGCATTAGAGACAATGCTTCCAGAGGAGGCACTGTAAGTACAAAAAATCACCATCGTCATCAGAGCTGGAGACCAAATCTGTACTCGGAACAACAACAGCACGAGCAGTGGCAGTGCCAGCTTCCCCCATGCAAGCTGCCTCCGACATGTCTGACTCTTGATCTGGAAGGATCAAGACTTTAGCTTGATACCCAGGGTCATTCAATCCTTGGCTCCTCCGCTGACGTTGCCAGCAAAGACCCAGTGAATGCTTTGCAGTTACACAGCTCCTTTCACTCAAAGATCACAATTAAGTCCTCCAGCCACGCTGGGACAGGGATTACCCTCGTATGTCAGACTGAAAAGTCACAGTAGGAAAGATTTGGTGGCTTGCCCTGGGTCATCAATTCAGTGTCAAAGCTGGAAATGAGACCCAGGTCTCCAGACCCAATCTGGTCCTTTAGAGACTCAGGGTACGTCTGTCTGCCATAAGGCACGTGCAGCCGGCTTGGGTCAGGCTATGGGGCTATACAATTGCAGCGTAGATGCTTGGGCTCGGCCTGGAGCCTGGGCTGTGGGACCCCACGAGGGGGGACAGTCCCTGAGCCCAAACCTCTACTCTGCAATTGTATAGCCCCGCGAACAACAATCAGTACGGAAACAAGAGGTTGCCTGACAGCAGCAACACACAGTGAACACCTGGGACAGGTGTTTTAACCCTGTCTAGAACTTGGACAATAGGAGTAAGGAGACGCAGCATTGATCCTGACCTTGGGCAGGAAGGGTCACAGACGGGGGCAGCAGAGACTCGCTGAGATCTGCCCGGCTTTGCTTCTTTGGAGGCTTCGGCACTGCCTTGATCAAGCTCAGATCTTGCCAGCTCTCCTCGATGGACTTCTGCTCTGCCTTAGTGTCGTCCTCGTCGGGCGAGCTGGTGGCTCGGTCTATCAGCTGTGGGAGCAAATGGAAGAACGAAGGTTCACAACCACGTCACTGCTCTTACCAGCTCTCACCTCCAACGGACTCACCCCAGCTCTGCTGCCAAAGCATCCATCCGTCCAGAACTGGATTGCTCACAGTTTTCATGCAAGTTTTTACTGCTCATGAAAGATGCTCAGCTGTCAGCACAACAGAACAAAGAGTACGGAGGGCAAGCAGTACTGCAGCCCCGGCTGCCCCACACCAGATGGGGAGGGAGCATGTCTAGACATGCAGAGGGTAACACGAAGACGTGTACCATAGATTAATTGGTTCTGCAGATTGATGGGTTTATTTCAGAGCTGCATCCACAGATCAGCTTCTCTTCCCCATTGTGAACGCTACAAGGATGTGCTGGGTCTTAGTCTAACTCTAAGATGTTCGAATTTCCACACCGGACAGAGACTCTAGACAAATCACAGAGCGCTTCTGTCGGGGTGAACACGTAGAATGACTGGGCTGTATCGTCTCCCCTTGAATCCTCCCTTCTTATTCTCAATCGGGGGGGATTTAAAAAAATGGCTAAAAAAATAATCATCAGATTTTCCTTATTTTAAAAGAAAACAAGGATGATTTTTTAAAAATAAATTGATTTAAAATTAAATTTGAAATTGGTTAAGGCCTAAACTTCTTCTAAACTTCTTCTAAGCATTTAAATGAAACACCATAAATAATATGAAGCAGTACATATTTGCGGCCAAGTTTTTTTTTTAAAAAAAGTCAATTCACTGCACTGCTGGACGGCTCTGGCCCAGAACCTAAAGCCAGAGTTTGATGAAGTGCTTAACTTCTTTTGACAGCAGTAGCCTCTTCTACAGGCTCAGAGAAAATATTTTCTTTATTTCAGTTTATTCAGCTAGCTCAGTTCAGTGATTAGTTCATTCAAAGATAAGACACCAGTTGGAGCGGAAAAACCAGGAGAGTGTCAATCTCTGGATGAAAACTAGGTGTGAAAGAATCTAAAACTTTGAAGGATTTAATCAGTTCAAGCCACTAACTACAGTGAATACTTCTTGTGTTTACATCAGTTAATTTTAAACGCAAAATGTGTATCCAGAACATTTAAGGTAGTTTTAGTTAATAAAAAAAATGAGGGTTTTTTGTGCATTTTAATTGAATCTGAATGTTAATCCAAATGGGATTTTAATTTGACCCAAACAAGTAAAAACATGAATCTACTAAAGATGGAATGCATCATTCACCACTTTCTAATATACAAAATGTAAGTTAGGCTTACATTTTATATAATTGCTTAAATAAATGTGTATAGATACAATGTATCCTGGTTAGCAAAAAATAACCATCAAATATACCTAAACAGCTATATTTAGTTGCAAATCAACTTAGGAACATACAGTTACCAGTTAATGAGAATCAACTTTAGGGAAATAATTAGATAGTACAAATGTAAACCATAATTCAAATTGGTCATTTTAATCTCTTTGATTGAAAACAATTCACCCCGTTCTAAATGAGAAAATCTTGCACTCCTTTTGGTTTCCTCAACAAACAAACAAACAAAAACAGGTTTTCCTCCCTTTAACAGAAAGCCCCATCACCTTCAGAGGCAGAGTTCAGGGATATTTCAGTGTCTCAGGCTGGGAAGAATGATGGAGACAAGTTACTCTCTCTCCCTTCCCCCCTGTAGTAATGCTCCGCCCTCAAAAAATACACACAACAGGTTTTGTGATCTTCGATCATATGGATCTCACATGCAGGACTCCTACTGGCCCAAATCACAGACTATTTAGCGGAAGCCAAGCATCGTTTGGAAACACACACACATAGGGAAGGTCTGCTGTATTGGTGCGGCTAGGGTGTTTTGGGGAAGGCTGCATTGCAAGATCTTACTCCTTTGCAATCTGGGAGTATCGCTCTGTTGTTAACGAGGGACGGCTACTTCACTTCCTGAAATCCCAGGCGCAAGTCCCAGCGAGACAAGTGTGAACAGGACATTAGTCACTAGTCATGTTCCAGAGGGAACCCAGGCTTACCCGTTTCACCACCAGAGTTGCGATGGCCAGCACAGCAGCCCCTCCCACCCCAAGCACCAGCCTGGTGTTGGCCAACAGGAAGTCAACAGCACTGCCCAGCCCATTGTCGTCCCGCTTCTTCCCCCTTTTATGAACCAGCTCATCCATGTTCAACCTGCAGAGGAGAAAGAAACAGGCATGGTGAGGAACCCAGGCTGAGGTCCAAGGGGGCTTTGTGGAACTATTTGAGGATACTGAATATCTGGGAAATTTTTCGCACAAGAGGATCTACTAGTTTGTGGAACAGTCTCCCCAGGGAAGGGACGGATGGTCATTAGCTGGGACATTTCATAGATCATAGAAGATAAGGGTTGGCCGAGACCTCAGCGGTCATCAAAGCAGGACCAACACCAACTAAATCATCCCAGACAGAGCTTTGTCAAGCTGGGCCTTAAAAACCTCCAAGGGTGGAGATTCCACCACCTCCCTAGGGAACCCATTCCAGGGCTTCACCACCCTCCTAGTGAAATAGTTTTTCCTAATATACAACCTAAACCTCCCCCACTGCAACTTGAGACCATTACTCCTTGTTCTGTCATCTGCCCCCACTGAGAACAGCTGAGCTTCATCCTCTTTGGCATCCCCCTTCAGCTAGTTGAAGGCTGCTATCAAATCCCCCCCCCCCCCACTTCTCTTCTGCAGACTAAATAAGCCCAGTTCCCTCAGCCTCTCCTCGTAAGTCATGTGCCCCAGCTCCAATAATCAGCACTCGGTGATCAGAGGAGAAGTTCTCCACTGAACACGTTTCTGCTACAGTGAGAACATTGGGTCCTTTATAAGTTACTGAACTCTGCCCTGGAAACGTGACAGGGACAGGAGAGAGATCATTAAACAAAGATGAACGGAGCAGATGTCCTCCCCTGTTTCTCTTACACTGAGAACAGGAGATATTTGGTGCAAGAGGATTTTCAGACTCTAGTAATGGAAATTTAACTGAGACCGAGATGGGGCTCAAATTCACTTTCTAGACAAGATCTTTGGTCTACAATTCGAGCAGGGGGCTGGGCTGGGAATCCAGACCACTAGTGACTCACTGCAGACCACACGGGACCTCTGTTACTCTGTTTACCCAGAGGACTCTCTTAAAGATACAGTGCCGGGGGACTGTCTAAGATTGCTCAAGCAGCTCAAAGTCCATTCAGAGAAAGGCACCTCACGCTGCCCTTTACATGGAGATTCTGCTTCCTTCAGCCAGGGAACAAAACAAGGCCGTGAGCTCCTCCGGCCGCATTGGCAATGAAGCAGTTGTCTCGTACTATTTGCACCATGCCCTATATCCATCCTCTTCCTTTAACGCTGCAATCCTCCCCTTTCCAAGCTGCAGGACGTCATTTGCACCCCACCGCCGGCAAAGGAGACCGCGGCACCCATCCCTTCACAGGCCAAGTACCACTTCTTTCCTCCTGCTTCATCACAGGAGAAATAGGCCACAACCAAATTATTAGAGCCTGCCACGCTGGGGGCGTACAAATCTGTGCGTGAACGCCACCGCTTAGACCTCCCTCCTCCTAGTTTGAAACCCACACAGCATCTGTGTCCATTCCTCACAGGGCAGGCGCAGCTCATGAGTAACGTTCCCAAATGGCTCAGTTTCACTGGGTCACTATGGGAACAGGAGGGATGCCAATCAACCGGTTATCGGGGGCTAGGATCTCAGGCGAGGTAGAGCGCAAAATCTAGTTCCCAGCAGCAGTTCCTGTTTCAGAGGACACAGGACAGCAGGCCTATTGCCAAAGCGGGTGTTCAGGTACCAAGCTACGCACTTTAGTCCGCACCACCCTCGTGAGCAGGCAGTCACCCAAGGCCAAGCGGGGCCCTGCTGGGAGCTGGTCTGTAAGTCCAAGCACTCAGGTTTCTCCAATGAGTAACGGCTGGTGTTAAAGGGGCCCCGGCAGGGCAAACTCTAGATCAAGGCATCAACAAGGGGCTATGAACGTGTAGCAGGCTCACCCCGGTAACGGGTTTAAAGAGTAGAAATGAGCCTATTAGTCCTGTGAACACAAGGCCTTTATGGGAGGGGGCAGCATGTCCCTGAATGCTGTGGAGCTTGTTTTCTGCGTTGGGCCCTGAACGCCTCCCTCTCTGTTTGGAGAGGAGCGATCACAAGCTACACATGGGTGGACTGAAGCGTTAGCAATTAACCAGCACTCTCCACGCAAAACCAATCGAAGATGCAGCCCCAGCACCACTCCAGCAGGCAATTGCCCCCCACCTGCAGAAAAAACAGGCACTGCCAGCCTAGTGGCTGAAACGTTCGCAACCATTTAAGCTGCAGAGCCAGCTACACAGGCCTGCCTTCCTGCTCTAACCACTAGACTACACTTCCACTGGGGACAGCACACCCCATTCACACCCTGGAACGCGGGAGGGGTGAAAGGGTCACCCCTTATCCCCCAGCCTCACCGCACAGGAGGGGACAGTCACCCCCACCACCTCCACCCTGTGGGGCCCGATTCGGTTTGGTCCTCAGCTGTGGGCGCCCGTCCCCGCGGGGAGCGTAGCAAGAGGCCGAAGTGGCCCCAGTCCGAGAGCGCTGCTTCAGCGGCAAAGCCTCACCCCGGCCAGCGAGGATCAACGCCAGGCCCCAGGCTGCCCGGGCGGCCGGGAAGCAGGGGAGCGCCCCCCCTGTGCCCTGCGGTAACCGGACTGGCTGTGTAAACCAACGGGGAGCGCGCACACGGCGGTCCGGATCACGCCCCGCCCCCGCTGCTCTAGAGCCCCACACGTCTCCTCGACCGCGCTCACCTTGCAGCGAGCGCCGCTAGGTCAGGACATGTCGAGGCGGATCCCGACAGGGCCCCGGGGGCTGGAACACGCAGTGGCCGGTTCTTCGGCGGCCGCCCCCCAGCGAGCGAACGTTGGCGACGGCGAGATTCTATCGGGCCCGGGGCGGCCAATGGGAGCGCCGGCCCGTTGTCTCAGCGTTCCGAAATGGAACGAGCGGTTGGGTTCCCGATCGCACCCCGCTCCGGGCTCGTCACACGGGGGCGGAACCCGGCAGCTCTTCCCCTTAAAGACACAGCGGGGCCGGGAAGCGCCTGCGGGCGGGGGCCGGGGGGGGGGGTGAGGGGGGCTTGGGATCCTCATGGTGCTGGGCTGGTTTGTGGAGCGCTTTGAGATCGGCTCTTTCCCTCGTTCGTCCCAGCATCCTCCACAAATACCCCCCCCCCCTGCACCCCAGAGATGGCGGCGGTCGGTGCGTGTAGCGTGTCAGTAACACATCCCTCATCACACATGGAAACACTACCTGTGAGGTTGCCCCGCCAGCATCCCCCCCTCCCCATCACTGTTGCCGGGGGGCTAAGCCGGGGTACGCGAGGGGATGGAAAGTGAGCTCAAACCCATGCTGGGAGGGGCACAGCTAGAAGCGGTCTCAGCTGTAGGTGAGGGGGGGGGGGATAGGAGCCTATATAAGAAAAAGACCCCAAAATCGGGACTGTCCCTATACAGCTGGGGCATCTGGCCACCCTAAAGGAACCGCAAAGGAGAATGGGGACAGATTGCCCCCCAGGGACTAAATAAAGGGGGATCTGCACCAAATTGTGTCTGTACAAGACAGGCAGCTGCAAGCACTTCTCCTGGGGGGGGTTAAGAGCAGGGATCCTCTGAGCCGGGGAAGTATGCTAGCACCCTGCTCAGTGAAAGGGTTAACAGAGGGAGAGCCCGGCCTCCATCAAGCTTGGCTGTGGTGTGCGAAGGGCCGGCCCCTGCTTCCTTTAGGGCTGTGTCAGTGTTACACACCCTGCCAGCAGGAACCGCCAGCTGAGAGGAGCAATGGCTGCCACCGGGGTGCTCCCCTTCATCCGGGGGGTGGATCTGAGTGGGAATGACTTCAAGGTAACCGGGGGGGGGCCCTTCAACCGGGCTGGGAGGGTTGAATTCTGGGGCTGGGCTGTGGGCAAAACCCAGGGACTGGGAGACAGCCAGGGAGGGCGCCGGGCAACTCCCAGAGTCTAGGCCCTGCCTGCTTCCTGCCTGGCTAATTTTAGACAGTTGCTCACCCCTGGGGCTGCACCCTGGGGCCTGAGCTCATGCTCTGAGCTCCTGCGGTGGGGCAGAGATCTGAGCTGGGCCTGCCTCTGTGGGGTGGATTTTTGAGAGGAGGAGAGACGGTGTTTGGGTGCCAGGGATGCCCTGCAATTTCAGAGCCGCTTTGTGGGGCCGGGGGGGGGATGAATGGATCCCAGGGGGGCCCGGGGCTGAAAAGCGCCATGTGTTGGCATGTTGGTGATGAATGGCCGCATGGATGATATTTAGTGTTTCTCTAGCGTTGTTCATCCAGGGCTCCATGCCCTGAACTAATTAAGTCTCCTCCTGATCCCTGTAGAGGGGACAAGTGGTTCTCAACTGGGTGCCTGGGCCCCCCTGGGGGGCTGTGAGCGGGTTCCAGGGGGCTTGCCAAGCGGCGCTGGCATTAGACTTACCGTGGCCCAAGCCAAAGCCCCACCATGGGGCGCTGAAGCCGAGGTCCTTGAGCCCTGTCACCCGGGGCTGTAGCCGAAGCCAGAGCAACTTAGCTCCAGCAACTTAGTGTGGAGCCCGGAGCGACTGCCCCACTTCCTACCCCTTAACACTGGGCCTGGCTTTTTTATATACAGGAAACCAGTTGTTGTGGCCCAGATGGGCGGTGATCCTTGGCTGCCTAAGCCGGGAAATAAATCCTAAGCAGGGTGGTGGAGGGGAGGGGTCGGGTCGGGAGCCACACAGGAGGGACAGCGGAGGGCTGTTGAGGGTGCAGGTCCCAGGGTAAGAATCCTCGGGGGGGGGAGGGGGGGCTGAGAACCCTTGGGGTGTGGGCAGCGGGGTGATGCTCGGAGTCCTGTCCAGCTGTCCCTGTGACGATCCGATGCGTCCGCCTCGTGGTAACTGTGACGTCCGAGTGCATTTCATTGCGGGGTTGTTACAATAACTCATCCGCTGTCCGAACGGCCCGTCACATTGGTATGGTTGGCAGGGATCGTGGCAAAGGGGCCTTGGCTGGGTTCACGCCTGGGGTGTGGTGGAAGGTGTAGAGCACAGGATCCGTTTCCTCTCAGTGGGTGAGAAACCTGGCAATGCCCATTTCTCTGCCCATCGGATGCCCTACAATGCCGCTTTCTCTCCCCCTCTCCTCTCAGGGTGGCTATTTTCCTGACCACGTCAAGTCCATGACCAGCCTGCGATGGCTAAAGCTGAACAGGACAGGCCTGTGCTACCTGCCGGAGGAGCTCGCTTCCCTCCAGAAACTGGTAAGAGCTGTGCAGAAACCCGCCAGGTCTCCCTGCTGCCTGGACGCTCCTCTTGGGAAGCTGGGCTTTTGGGAGCGGGGTGAGTGTAATGCAGGTGATCGCATGGAGCCGTTGAGCCCCAGTGAACACAGCTGGCAGGCTTCAAAGGGAAAGCGTCGTGAGCAGGCAGACCCACCCGAAAGCTTCCCCATCAATCATCTCCTCCATAATGCCTAGTTTTTAACTAGTGCTTTTCATCCGTACAGTCGCAAAGAGCTTTGCGAAGGAGGTCGGCGTGATTATCCCCATTTCACGGCAGGGGAAACCGAGGCACGGGGAGGTGCTGTGACTTGCCCAAGCTCACCCAGCAGGGCAGTAGCCAAGCCAGGAATAAAACCCTTGGGGCTTGGTCTGGTGCTCTATCTGCTAGGCCACACTATCTCCCCTGCTGTGCTGTGCATTCCAGTGTGTGCACACACACACACACGTACACACACACACTCTCTCTCTTCCTGCAAAGGAGCGTCACAAACTGGGCTTGGGTTTGTGCGAGGCGCTGCGCGGTCTTTCTCTCCCTCCGCTGCTTGGCTTTCACTAGCTTGTGAGAAGAGGAATGTGGTGGATTCACCATTGCTTGAAGTCTCTTCAGTCCAGACTGGGCGTCTTCCTAAAAGATCTCTTCTGACGCAGTCAGAAGTTATGGGCTTGATGCGGGAGCTGCTCTGTGGTATTGTGTGGCCTGTGTTCTAACTAGATTGTGCCAAGGCCTTGGAATCTGTGCATCTGTGTCATAACTTCACTAGTTCTCCACAGAACCTTCCTTAGCAGAACAGATCTGACTCTCTAATGGGGTGGGCAAACACTTCTGCTTTCTACGTTCTAAAGAAGCAAAAATGGGCTGAAATCCCAATTTTGGTTTTTTTTTTCCTTTTCAGATCATCTTTAATGGAATCCCGTCAGGTTAAAACTCTCACTTACAACTAGGGTGACCAGACAGCGCGTGTGAAAAATCAGGGCAGGGGGGGGAGGGCAATAGGCTTTTATATAAGAAAAAACCTCAAATATCGGGACCGTCCCTAGAAATCGGGACATCTGGTCACCCTACTTATAACCATGCCCCCAGGGACTCCCAAGACTGCCACCGAAAAGCCGCCAAATTGATTAGTTCCGCGTTCGGCGGCTTTTCGGTGGACATGCCGATCACTCTCGGAAGCACTCGGCATGTCCGCCGAATGCGGAAGTATTCAATTCGGCGGTTTTTTGGCGGACGTACAAAGGTCCGCCACTCTGCCAAGGAAGAGGAAAAAGGGTCGCGGTTCTCAAAATTTTGAGAACCACTGGTCTAGCATCTGCGTGCGTGATTGACCTCACTCACCTGAATACTCTCAGGGACGTCCATGCGATGACCCAGGGGTCAAGTGCTCATAAGTGTTTGCAAAAGGGAAGCTTTTGCTGATTAAAATGGAGTGAATGTCTTTAAAGGACAGGTTCTCCAGGCCTTTGATTTCTGTTTGTAACCAAGCTAAAATAGTTCAGTCACTTTCACTCGCCTGTTCATTTATGGTCAGTTTCACTTAGAGGTCCCAGGTGCTATCTCTAGACCTAGTTTTTAAATAGTACCTTTCATCCGTCGATCTCAAAGAGCTTTACAAAGGAGGTTCTTCTCTCTCCGAGGCATTTATCTTAGCACCCCTCCTCCCTCCCAGTCTTTTAATGTATTGATCCTCACAACACCGCTGGTGGTAGGGAATCTGGTAAACTGAGGCACAGCGCCTGTGATGTGCCCAAGACTGCTCAGGAAGAGTGAACTAGCGGGGAATTGAGAGAACCCGGGTCTCTTTGAGTCCTATTGAGGCCACCCGCCGCTCCACGAAATGCTGCAAAGCTCGGGATGCAGCAAGGTGACTATTTAAAAAATCAATCAATCCCTGTTTCCACCGGAAGGATAAAGGCGAACGCTGGGAGCTGTTCTCTAGTGGTGTCTAGGGCCTATCAAAACAAAATAAGCCGGAGTGTTTGGGACTTTGAATGGAGGAGCTGGCCTGTGTTTGGAGCAGGGCTTGAAACTCCAGCTCCCGACGGGATGACGGGACGGGATGAGCCTTTATTTTCCTTTGGGCGCACCAAGACGCTGGCTAGGCGGTAGCTTCGGGCCCACCGCAAATGGGGTCCCGCTGTGCTTTGTGCTGCAGTAGTAGCCAGTCCCTGCCCCAAAGAGCTGGAGGGTCTAAAGAGACGAGGCCCCCACGAGGCGGGGGAAGAGGCAGAAGGCTCAAGGAGAGGGAACGGGGGGGTGGCAGCGGACGGCGTGACCGTGCCCCGGTTTCTTTCCGTTGTGTTCGTAACCAGGGGCTTGTTCTTCGCTCTCCAAACAGGAGCACCTGTCCGTGAGTCACAACAACCTCACCACGCTGCACGGAGAGCTCTCCGGCCTGCCCTGCCTCCGGGTGAGTAACCCGCGCCCAGCCCCCTGCCGCACCAGGAGGGAGCCTTTCTCTGCGGACGCCCCTGGCTGCCGGCCTCTCCTTTCCCGCTGATCGACGTGAACCCGCCCCGGACGTGGCTTTTGGACCGAGCCCAGATTGGAAGCCCAGGCTCCCTTGCCGAGCCTGGGCCCAGCTGGGCCAATGGAAGAGCCCGGATTGCTCCCCGGTGCTGTAGCTCTTCCATGTGGCCTTAGAAACTCGCCCCGCTCTAGAGGCTGAATCCTCCAGCCGTGTGGAAATGCTCCAGGGCGGCCTCTGGGTGGGGCCGGTCTTGTCTGCGGTTCCCGGCTTGTCCCGCACGTGGGCATGCGGCGCTGCTTCCCCTTCTGCAATTCCCAGAGCGACGGCCCGTGCCGCCCCCGGGCCTGGGAGTGGCGGCTGTCCCCGGTCCGTCTCGCGCAGGGGAGGGGGGATCGGCTGCGCTGTGGCCGGATTCTGCCCCCGCTCTGCTCGGGGAATGGTTTTGGATCTGCTGCAAACCCTGAAGGAGAGTTTAGTCCACCAAGACCCGACCCCCCCGCCCTGCCCCGCCGCTGCCCGGTGCTTTGGTAACTTCCTGAACCCGCTTGCTGTTCTGTAACCCGGCTGGCTGCCGGGGCTGTGTCTTGTTGCCGTGGTCAGCGGAGCGATGCTGGGGCTGAATGGTTATCTCCCCCCCCCCCCCCAGGGGAAAGGGGATCTGCCCTCTGGGGCTCCCCACCTGCGGAGGTTCCTCTCGCTGCCCAGGTCGGCACATTTAAGGCTTTACCCTCCAGACGGGGTGTCGCGTTCCGCTTGGAACCCCCTGTTAGCTAGTGGCTATGGGATGAATCTCCTGATGATCCTCTGTTCTGTTCATTCCCTCTGGGGCACTGGCCACTGTGGGAAGACAGGCCACTGGGCTAGGTGGACCTCTGGTGTGACCCAGTGCGGCTGTTCTCCTGTGACCCAGCATGGAGCAGCTGTGGAGATGCAGCCTGGGGCTCTTCCCTGGCGGGGGTGGGTGCTGGAGCCCTTCTCTGTGGGGTGGGGGAGGCTGGATGTGCTTAAGACCCACCGGCGCCGCTGGGAGCTGACTGGATCAGGCCCTTGTTTGGTGGTGGGTCGGAGGAGATCCATGGAGGTAGCACTGGGGCTGAGAGGTTGAACAGGCCTGTATCCGCCCCCTCCCCCAATCCAGATGGCAGGAGCTTTTCTGTTCTCTCCTCTGATCCCACCGAACGTCTCCTCTGTCCCCGTCCGTCCGCCCTTCCGCATGCCACCTCTCCCTGGGAATCCTCCTCCTTTGGGCCCCCCGGGTCCTGCTCACGTCTGGTCGGCCTTCGCCCGGGCCGGGCCTGGCTCCAGAGCCGGGACTATAAATCTCTCTTCCCCTTTTAAGGCAATCGTGGCTCGAGCGAACAGCCTGAAGAATTCAGGAGTTCCTGATGACATCTTTCAGCTCGATGACCTCTCCGTGCTGGTATGTGCTGCCTGTTCGCTCCGGGTCCCTCCTTGCTCGCCTAACCCAATCCGGGCAGGGACACACAAGAAGCCGAGAGATTCCAGCAGCAGCAGTGGGGAGGGGAAGAGAATCCAAAACCCGCATGTTCCATCCACCCGAAAGAGAGGCAGCGTTGCCTAGTGATTAAACTCCAGGGGGTCAATTCCTGCCTCTGCCACTGACTTGCTGGGTGACCTCTGCCCAGTCTCTTTGCCTGTCCGTCACTTTTTAGAATGGGGATTGTACCCGCCTTTCTGAATGGCCTTGAGTCGCACTTTGTATTAAGGGCACATTCATGAACGGTTTGGTGTAATACAGGCTCAATAAATCGGTGTTTTAATAAAGGGCTCCTCAGTTCTTAACGACCAATAGCACCAAAGGTTGCTTATAAACTATAGCTTGGAACTATCTCAAGCACATCCGTAGCTGGAGTTAATCACCACCTAGCTAGGCAAAGGAGCATTGACTGGAGGCCACGTCCTGGCTTTGGATATACGCCCAGCAAGGGGGCAGGCGTTGGAATCTGGGGGAGCTGGGCGCATGTCCCCAAAGCTGGCTTCTGAGCCTGGGATCGATGCTGGCCGTGGGGTCTTGGAAGCTGGGCTGCCCTAGACTCTTCAGAGGGAATTTTCCAGCAGGGAGGCCCCGGAGCTGTGCGCGCGGATGCAGGCGCCGTCGGGGGAACTGCGCTCGGTGCACAGTCCAGGGCGTGTGTCTGCCCTCGGGCCTTGCTGTCCAGCAGGGCGGCCCTGAAGATCCTTGCGGTGGCGGGAGGGGGCTGATTTCGGCCGGGCGGGGGGAGGGGCTGTTGCCGCGCCCACTCGGGGATGGAGGGGTTCTCCTGACGGCTCTCTTGCTTCCCCGCCCCCAGGACCTGAGCTACAACCAGCTGACGGAGTGTCCCCGGGAGCTGGAGAATGCCAAGAACATGCTGGTGCTTAACCTCGGTCACAACAGGTGGGTCCGGCTGCTCCGGGGGTCCGGCCGCGGCTGCGTGCAGGGGGTTCCTGGCTGCACCGGCTGGGTACGCAGGCGGGGACCCCGGCTCCCCAGGTGTGGGTGTCCCTGTCAAACAACCCCCCCCTCTCCGGCTCTAGGGGGGCCTGCGCCTCCGGGGGCTGGGGACGTGTGAGAGGAGGGAGGCGGAACGGCCGCGCGGGGCGCATGGTAAAGATCCCTGTGCGCTTGTCCCGTGCGGTTCGGCTCCCCCATGTAAATGCCGTCCCGGGCCGGGGGATCCTCTGTGGCCCTGTCGGGACCAAAGAGCTTCCCACTCTTTGCCTCCCTGCCAGGATCGTGTCCCCGGCTGGGCTGGGTCACCTCGTTGCTGCCCGGCTGAGAGCTCGGCTGTGGGGAGCTGCGAGCCTGGGGGGCGGCGGGAGGGTGGGGTGACTGCTGCCCGTGGAGACCTGAGCTAGCGCCAGGAACCCCAGCAGGGAAGCTGCAGCGGCCCAAGGTCCCCTCCCGGGCACGGCGCGGCGCGGCCCCGGGGCGCTCCCTCCCTCCCCCGCTCCCGGCCTCGTCTTCCTTCTCCAGCATCGAGAACATCCCCAACCAGCTGTTCATCAACCTGACCGACCTGCTGTACCTGGACCTGGGCGAGAACCGGCTGGAGAGCCTCCCGCCTCAGATGAGGCGCCTGGTGCACCTCCAGACCCTGATCCTGAACAACAACCCGCTGCTGCACGCCCAGCTCAGGTGGGGGGGGGGGGGGCTTGCTGCGCGGCCGGGGGGGCAGGACTCTCTTCTAACCGCTCCCCTGGGCCAGCCAGGGGCCCGGTTCCTTGCCCGGCTGTGTCAGATGGGGAGGTAAAGCAGCTGCCGAAAGCCAGCCAGAAAGGCCTTCTCCCCGGGAAACGCCCGAGAACCCAGCCTGGGGGGGGCCCTTCGCACCTTCTCCAGCCAGCCCTGGTGGACGGGACGTGGCAGTGTTTTGGGGCCTGATCCAGAGCCCCCCGTGACATCACTGGAAACCCCCTCCCCCCCCGCCCCCGACCTTCCCAAGCTTGGGATCCGGCCCCAGTTTCTTGGCCCTCCTGGTGCCGGCCACAGCCCTGAAGACGGGTGGTCGTGTCTCTCTGCATCGCTCTGGCGGGCCCGGGTCCTGTCCCCCGCCCCTCCGCCGGCCCCGAACCAGCAACCCGGCCTCTCGGATGGAAGGGCTGGTCCGGCTCCCACGGCCCAGCCCACCCTTGGCCTCCAGCCGGGCGCAGGGAGGGCTCGTGTCTCCGGGGAGCTGGGCTGAAACCCAGCGAAGCCGAGGCCAGGTTTAAACCCGTCCTGGTGTGGACGTGCGGCGTCTCGCCTCCTCTTGAGCCAGAGCTTGGGCCCCTGCTCCCCTCGGGTCCGGGGTCCAGATCTCCCCTCCAGTGCCCGGCTCTCCCCTCACGGCGTCTCTGCCTTTCTTCCCACGCACAGGCAGCTCCCGGCCATGACCGCTCTGCAGACCCTGCACCTGAGGAACACCCAGCGCACCCAGAGCAACCTGCCCACCAGCCTGGAAGGCCTGACCAACCTGGCAGGTGAGCCGGGGGAATCGGCCCCTCTCCGGGCCTCCTTCCCGCTGCGGCCATGCGACCGGGCCGGCGAGGCGTGCAGCCCTGCGCTAGGAGAAAGGCGTCCCACGCGCAGCGAGTCATTGGCCGGGCTCACGCCACCGGCTTGTGTCCTCCCCAGCACTGGGCGAGCGGTGGGTGAGCTGGCTGGGTCCATCTCCCGGGACCAGGCCCGGCTGAACCCGTCATCCCCAGTGGCGGCGTCTTCCCTGAAGGCCACCTGCGTCTTCCCTGGTCCAGCTGCTGCTCCTCCCTCCACCCCCCAGTGCAGAGCATCGGGGCTGGAGAAATTACCCAGAAGCCCCTGCTCCCAGTACTAGCCCATGGCTAGATTCTCCTGCAGTCCCAGAGCGCACTGGGGCAGCCGCCGGGCTGAGGTTCCTCTTGCCAGCTGGGTGGGGCCAGGATGATGCCCCCAAAATGGTCCTGTTGCTTCTGGCCAAGCTCCCCCTGGCGGAGATGGGCCAGGCCCTGACGCCCCCTCCCTTCTGCTCTCCCTCCCCAGACGTGGACCTGGCCTGTAACGAGCTGAGCCGGGTCCCCGAGTGCCTCTACACCCTCTCCAGCCTGCGCCGCCTCAACCTGAGCAGCAACCAGATCTCCGAGCTGTCGCTCTGCATCGACCAGTGGACCCAACTGGAGACCCTCAACCTGTCGCGGAACCAGCTCACCTCGCTGCCCGTACGTCGCCGGCTCCCCCGCCCGGCTTCCCGCCGCCAAGGGTGGGGCGCAGTCTCAGCGGGATGGGCCCAGGGGGCCTGGTCCTTGGCGCGCGAAGCTGTGAAGGCCACAGCGGCGTCACAGACCCAAGGGACTGTTTTCCCCCCCACCCCCCCATCCCACCAGCTCAATGCGCCTGTGCTTTCCTCGCTGGTTCAGGCCGAGCTGAGAGCCCCTAAGCCCCCCCCTTACCGTCGCATCAGTGCCCCCCGCAGTCTGTCGCGGGACCCCTGGGAGGCAGACAGTGCTCTTATCCCCATGGTGCCATTGGGGAAACTGAGGCACGGCGGCTAAAAGACTTGTCCGAGCAGCTGGCCGGATGCCCTGGACAGTGGCCCCTGCAGAGCCCAGCGGCCCAGCCTGTCGGCTCCCCCTGATCTGTGACGCGTCTCTCGCTCTCCGTCCCCAGTCTGCCATCTGCAAGCTGACCAAGCTGAAGAAGCTCTACCTCAACTCCAACCGGCTGGACTTCGACGGCATCCCCTCCGGCATCGGCAAACTGGCCAGCCTGGAGGAGTTCATGGCCGCCAACAACAACCTGGAGCTGATCCCCGAGAGCCTGTGCCGGTGAGCGACCCCCCCCCCCCCCCCCGCCACCGCTCTGGCCTGGCGGACTTGGGTTGGGTCTGGGAGGACCGAAGCGGGACCCTCCCCGCGCCCGGGGGCAGAGTCTCCCCCCAGCGGCTGCTGTGTGGGGATAGGGAGGGGAAGCCGTTTGCTGAGCTCACCTGCCCCCACCCACGTCCGCAGCCTGAAAGACCCCGCCCCCTGCCAGCCCGGCGGGGCGGATCCCCTGCGCTGAGTCTGACTTCCCCAGGGCAGCCCCGCTCGGGGCAGGTCTCCGAGCTGCCGCCCCCGCTCTGGGGCATGCGAGGAGTCGAGGGGAAGGAAGGGCTTTGCATTTCTTGCAGGCGGAGCTGGGCTGAGCGTAGAGCAGCGTCCGGGGGGGGACGGGCAGAGGGACGAGGTGCGGAGCAGGGAAAATCCAGCTTCCCAACTCCCTTCACAAGACAGCTCTGCTCTTCGGGGACCACTTCCCCCCCCCCCCCGGCTCCTTCCTCTGGGTGGCGCTGTCCCCCCCACACACACACCCTGCGTCCCTCCATCCCCCGTTCTGGGATCTGGCCCCTGCTTGGGAGCAGGACCCCCGCCCTGCGGCTCAGCATCCACAGCCCGGGGGCCGGGCCTCTCCCAGCGTCTCTTCTGCCCCTCCAGGTGCACGAAGCTGAAGAAGTTGGTGCTGAACAAGAACCGCCTGGTCACCCTGCCGGAGGCGGTTCACTTCCTGACGGAGGTGGAGGTGAGGCCGCGGAGGGACGGGCCTCCGTGCTTCTCCGGCGCCCGCCGGGCTGACGTCCCAGGCCCCGTGGGAGCCGGTCCCTGGGGGGATCCAGGCCTCCCGGGGGAGTGCAGGCTGGTGTGTGAGCGGAGGGCGAGGCTCCGCTCTGGACCCCTCTGTGGAGGCTGACCCCGCCAGCCTGTGCTCCCCACCCCGGCTCCGACACATGTCGGGGGGGGGGGGGGGCTCTCTGCACCCCGTGCCAGCCTGAGTTAATGTCTTGGGTCGGGATAATCCCACTGCAGAGAGGTAGGAACCTGGGAGCCTAAACCCAGCGAGGGTGTGGGAGTGAGGCCTGGGGCCATGCACTGGACCTAGAGCTAAGGGCCTGGTGGGAGCCCAGCGGTTTGGTCTGGGGCGCCTAGCCAGGCCTAGCGAGCCGGTGCCACGCTGAAGGGGGCTCTGCCACGCAGCACGAGTGGGGAGGTCATGGATCACCCCACCGGGCCTTGCCTGGCGTTGGATCCCTGCCCGCCAGGCCTGCGCTGGGGTGGTGGAGAGTCCCCGGGCTGATGGCCGGGGTGTTCGGCGAGGGGCCTGCTTCCAGGGTCGTCTGATCTGGTCTGGGTCTCTCCTGGGCCCCTGCGCGCCCGCTGCTGGACGTGGGTTTCGTGTTGGCAGGGGAGGGCGTGGCAGCCCGACCCCCAGCGCCTGGGAACAGAGTGGTGTTCGCCCTGCCCATGGGTAGCCTTACACCGTCCGCCACTGACCCGAAACCCTGATGGGGCACGGGAGGGTCCCCTCCCCCGAGCAGAGCGAGAACCAGCTGGTGCCCAGGTCTCTCTGGTGTTGGGGGGTCACCTCTCTGTCCCGCCCCCCTGCAGATCCTGGACGTCCGGGAGAACCCCAACCTGGTGATGCCCCCCAAGCCGGTGGACAAAACCTCGGAGTGGTACAACATCGACTTCTCCCTGCAGAACCAGCTGCGCCTGGCTGGCGCCTCGCCCGCCACGGTCGCCGCAGCGGCGGCAGGTGAGCCCAGGGAGTGGGGGGGGGGGGGGCGGGGAAGCCTGGGGAACTGGGAGAACTGGGAATCCCAGGCGCTGGCAGCAGAGTACAGAAGCCGGGGGCTCCCGGCCGTGCTGTGGCATGTCTCAGCAGTGCCAAGCGATTCCCGCGGTGCAGGGTCCCCCAGCCAGCCTGGGGTCTCGAGCGGGTGATCTCCGCCTTGTTGATCCGCTCCGCGAAGAGGACGATTGGGAGAGAGGAGGGGGCCGGAGAGACTCCAGTGAGACACCCCCCCCCCCCCCCCCGGCGCTCACCCATATCGCCCGTGTTCCCAGGGAGCGGCACCAAGGACCCCTCGGCCCGCAAGCTGCGGCTCCGCCGGCGCAAGGACTCGGCGGCGCAGGACGACCAGGCCAAGCAGGTGCTGAAGGGGATGTCGGACGTGGCTCAAGAGAAGAACAAGAAACTGGAGGTAGGAAGGGGGGGCGGGGGGGGGGGGATCGGAACTCGCTGCGCCGTGTGTGTTGTGAGCGTGGGGTCCGGGACAAGGGCGCTGCCTGCCGGGCGTACGGACTGACCAGGCCTAGCTGGGCTGGGGGCTGGCCCGACATGGCCGCTCCCAGGGGGGCTGAGTGACTCCTTTTGAGCTCTGCTCCGTCCCGTCCCTGCCTTGGAGTGTGGCCAGCCAAGCGCCGGGGAGAAGCCTCGGTGGCTGGGGACGGCGCCGGGGACCCGGCGGGAGTGTCGGGTCCCAGCCCCAGCGTGCGTCTAGGGCCGCGGTGGGGTCGAACGCTGCCCGAGGCCCAGGCCTGGGAGTGGAGAGAAGCCAGGCCCCTCCTTACCATCCTCTCGCGCCCCCCCCCCCCCCCCCAGGAGAACGGGGACGTGAAATACACGGACCCGAAGACGCGCCGCTGGGACCAGAGCCTGGAGAAGCCCCAGCTCAACTACTCGGAGTTCTTCACGGAGGACGTGGGGCAGATCCCCGGGGTCTCCGTCTGGCAGATCGAGAACTTCGTGCCCGTCCTGGTGGACGAGGCCTTCGCCGGGAAGTTCTACGAAGCTGACAGCTACATTGTGCTGAAGGTACCGGCCCTGCCGTGCCCTGCGGGGTGGCCCCGAGCCCCCAATCCCCTGGGAAAAGTGAGCGTGGAGCAGCGCAGGGACTTGCCTGAGGTCAGACGGGGCCAATTGGGAATGGGGCCCAGGAGTCCTGGCTCACAGCCCCCCCCGCTCTAACCACTAGGCAACACTCCCTCCCAGCTGCAGCTAGAACCCAGGGGTCCTGAGCCCCCTGCTCTAGCCACGCTCCCTCCCTAGGTTCAAAGGGTTTCCTGTGAAGAGGTTTAATGCTCTGGATGGGAGATTAGACAAACTCTGAGGTCCCACCCTCCCCGGGCACCCTCGAGGCGAGTGACACTCTGCAGGGAATGGTTCGTCACCCCTACGTCGGCTGTGCCAGGCTGCAGGGCTCCCGTGGGTGGCCCAGAGAGCAAGGAAACACCCTCGCCCGCCCCCCAGCGACCCACTCGGCTTCCTCCAACCCCACCGACCGCTCTGCCCGTTGGCGTCTCCCCGCAGACGTTCCTGGACAACAACGGCTCCCTGTCCTGGGAGATCTACTACTGGATCGGGCACGAGGCCACGCTGGACAAGAAGGCCAGCGCGGCCATCCACGCCGTGAACCTGCGCAACTACCTGGGGGCCGAGTGCCGCACCATCCGGGAGGAGATGGGGGACGAGAGCGAGGAGTTCCTGCAGGTACCTCCCCCGACGACCCTGCCTTCCTCCTCCTCCTCCTCCTCCTCCTCCTCCTCCTCCTCCGCCCATCCCCGCAATCTACACCTCTACAGACCCCCCCCCCCACTTCCTCCTCCGGCTGTCCCCGGTTCCCTGCCCCGGGGCGCATCCCCCCCAGCAGCCTGTCCTCCCCCTGGCCGGCTCCTACCTGACCCCTTGTCCCCACCCCTAGGTGTTCGACCACGAGATCTCCTACATCGAGGGGGGCTCGGCCAGCGGCTTCTACACCGTGGAGGACACGCAGTACATCACCAGGTAGGGCACCGCCGACGGGGCGGGGGGGAGGCTACCGGCCACAGCCCCCCTCCGGGGCACCGCAGTTACATGGCGTGCAGGCTTGCCGGACCGGAGCAGAGCCACCGTCCATCTCTGGGCCCAGTCCGACTCCGCACCCATCCGCGGGAGCCTGTTCATTGTCCTCCGGGGGAGCTGGCTCGGGCACTCCGGTCCTGGACACGTGCCCACAGGATGAGTTTCACCAGGCCCCCCCTCTGCTCCCCTAGAGCAGGAGGCCTCCCGAATAAAGCGGTTGCCCCCATAGGTGCCCGTGACCCAGGGAAGGGTCTGAGCCCATCTGGAATCCGACAGAGCGCTTGGGGCGTTCTGTTATCTTGTGGCAGTGAGTTCCAGAGGCCCAGCCACCCCCGGGCTCCATTCTGAGCGTGCCTGTGGGGCGCGCAGTCACCCCTGTGGGGGCAGGTCCTCCCCAGGTGGCAGGCTCCCTCGTGACCCCTGGGTGTCCTTGCAGGCTGTATCGCGTCTATGGGAAGAAGAATATTAAGCTGGAGCCCGTGACGCTGAAGGCTGCTTCGCTGGACCCCCGGTGAGCGCGGAGGGGGGTCGGACGCCCCGCAGACACGCGGCACCCACGTCGGTGCCTCTAGGGCGGTGGGGTGGGGGGACTGGCCTGCCGGGATAGGTGAGGGGCCCTGCAGAGCCCCGCCTGGGAGCACACGTGGGGAGGGGGGTCTCTGGATGGGGCCTCCATCTCCGCTCTTGGATTCAGCTCTGCTTGGGCTTCATGGTGCAGCACTGTGACCCCTCTTCCCTCCCCGCCCCCGGATCCCCGGGCTCCAGGTTCGTGTTCCTCCTGGACAACGGGCTGGAGATCTCCGTGTGGAGGGGGAGCCAGGCCACCCTGAGCAGCACCACCAAAGCCAGGTACCGTCTGCAGAGGGCCGAGGGGGCACGGCAGGGCCGGAGCCGGTGGGCGCTGACACCGGGGGGGGGGGGGCGCTCTGCCCCCTTCCACAGCGTGCGGCCGCTGCTCCCGCTCCAGCAGCGCCCGTCGGGGAGCCGGGGGATTGCCACACACGCCAGCTGGGAGCTTGCCCAGCCGGACCGGGTACAGCCTGCTCCAGAGCCCGGGGGAGTGTGTGGGAGGCACCTGCTGCCTCTCCGGCATCACGGGGCCTGGCGACCCCCTGCCACCGGCCCGGCCTTTTGCCACCGTGGGCCGGGAGACCCCCACTCCACCACCATGGCAACTCCCGGCCCCTCGCCTGCCATCATGTGACTTCCCACCCCCTTCCCTTCCTCCTGCCATCAGGGGCCAGGTGGCCCTTCTCCCCTCCCCCCACTCACCTGTTGTTGCCGGCCGGGCCCGGTGCCCCCCCCCAGGCCTGGGATCTAACCTGGGGTCTCCCCGGCCCCCTCCTCCCTCCCGCTCGTCCCGCGCAGGCTCTTCGCGGAGAAGATCAACAAGAACGAGCGGAAGGGGAAGGCGGAGATCACGCTCCTGAGCCAGGGCCAGGAGCCCCCCGAGTTCTGGGAGGTGCTGGGGGGGCCGCCCGAGGGGATCACGGCCCACGTCCCGGACGACTTCCAGCCCGCCAAGCCCAAGCTCTATAAGGTAGAGACCCCTTCCCGCCCCGCCTGCCCCCCCGCCCCGTGCCCGGGCTCTGCCTCCTCTCGTCCCTCTCCTCTCTCCTCAGGTCGGCCTGGGGCTGGGCTACCTGGAGCTGCCCCAGATCAACTACAAGCTCTCGGTGGAGCACCAGAAGCGGCCCAAGGTCGACCTGCTGCCGGAGATGCGACTGGTATGGCTGGGGGGGGGAGGGCAGGGGGTGAGGCGGAGGGGGGGGCGAGGCGGAGGGGGCGAGGCGGAGGCGGAGGGGGCGAGGCGGAGGGGGGGGCGAGGCGGAGGCGGAGGGGGGGGCGGAGGGGGGGGCGAGGCGGAGGCGGAGGGGGGGCGAGGCGGAGGCAGTGGGGGGGGCGAGGCGGAGGGGGGGGCGGGCCGGGGGTGGGGGGGGCGAGGCGTTGGGGTCCGTTCCACCAGGCCGCGCCCAGCCAGGGTGGGGCTGGGCCTGGGTGGAGGCCCCGAGCGGGAGGGCCATTCCCTGGGGGTTGTGGGGGGGGGGGGGGGCAGGCGGGACCCCCGTCTCCATCTCCAGCCCAGGGGGAGGTGGGGACTGTCCGGAAACCCCCTCCATTTTGGGCCGGGGCCGGGGGCGTCCGGGCGGGGAGCTGAGCTCGGGCCCTACGCCCAGCTGGGAGTTGCTGCCGGGCGGCTCTTGCTGGGAGGTGCCGGTGCCCGGCTGGCAGCCTGTAGGGCTCCCTCCTTCCCCTGTCTTGGGGGTGGGGGGGGATCCCGGGGCGGCCCCTCCCCCCTCAATTCCCCTCTCCCGGTTGCTCCGCAGCTGCAGAGCCTGCTGGACACCAGGGCCGTGTACATCCTCGACTGCTGGTCCGACGTCTTCATCTGGGTGGGCAGGAAGTCCCCGCGCCTGGTGCGGGCGGCCGCCCTCAAGCTGGGGCAGGAGCTCTGCGGCATGCTGCACCGCCCCAAGCACGCCATGGTCCTCCGCAACCTGGAGGGCACCGAGGGCCAGGTACGGGGGGGAGGGGGGCGCCGTGGGGGCCGTGCTGGGGCCGGCCGGGGGGGGGAGACTGTGTCTGTCTCGCTTCCCTTCTCGCCGGGCTGGGAGCCGCCCTGCGGGGAGGGCGGGGGCCGTGCCCCCCTCCCCTCCCCCGTGCCAGCGTGTCTCTCCTCCCCCGCCCCCCCCGGCAGGTGTTCAAGTCCAAGTTCAAGAACTGGGACGACGTGCTGACGGTGGACTACACCCGCAACGCGGAGAGCGTGCTGCACCCCCAGGGGCTGGCCGGCAAGGTGAAGAAAGACGCCCAGAAGAAGGACCAGATGAAGGCTGACCTGACGGCGCTGTTCCTGCCCCGCCAGCCCCCCATGGCGCTGACGGAGGTATGACACGGGGGAGGGGAATCAAAGACCCTCGGGGAGGGAGGGGGGAGTCATCTGGGCCCTTCCTTCCTCCCAGCCGGGTAGGGCCGGGCTGGGACCTTCTCTGCCAACGCGGCTGCCCTAGGCTCCCCCTCCGGAGTCCTTGGGCACCAGCACTGTGTGCCCCTCCAGCTGGCCAAGGCTGGGGGGGGAGAGGGACGCTGTGGGCTGGTCCCACTGCATCGGGCTAAGTGGAAGTATTGGCCCTAGAGCCTGGGGCTCTGGCCACGCCCTGGATCTCCCCTTCTTTGGGGGGTGGGGAAAAGGCCATGGCGGCCCTCCTGCCCCCTAGGCCGCCATGCTGAGCGCTAACTGCTAGGCCAGCTTGCCCGCCCCTTGCGACGTCCTCCTAACCGGGCGCGTCTCTCGGCGCGGGGCGCAGGCGGAGCAGCTGATGGAGGAGTGGAACGAGGACCTGGACGGCATGGAGGGCTTTGTCCTGGAGGGCAAGAAATTTGCTCGCCTGCCTGAGGAGGAGTTCGGCCACTTCCACACGCAGGATTGCTACGTCTTCCTGTGCAGGTAACCCCCCCCCGCCCCCACCCCCGGCCTTCTCTGGGCAGCTCTCGCCCCCCATCCCTGCCCCCTTTCTCTGCTGTAAGAGCCCCCCCATCCCTCTGGGCTGATCCTCTGCCAGCTGCTCCCCAAGCCCCATAGCAGGTGTGACTTGGAGGGCCCAGAAGAGCTCTGGGGTCCGATGCCCTCCCCCCACGTCACTGGGATCCCCCCCCCTGTGCTGGTAGGTACTGGGTGCCAGTGGAGGACGAGGACGAGGGGGAGAAGAAGAAGAAGAGGAGCGGTGGCAAAGGGGAGGAGGAGGAGGAGGAAGAGGAGGAGGAGAAGCAGCCGGAGGAAGACTTCCAGTGCATCGTGTACTTCTGGCAGGGGCGCGAGGCCTCCAACATGGGCTGGCTCACCTTCACCTTCAGCCTGCAGAAGAAGTTCGAGAGCCTCTTCCCGGGCAAGCTGGAGGTGAGCTGGGAGCCTGATTTTTCCCCTCCCCCAAGGTCCGCACCATGAGCTGGGAGCCTAAGCAACACCCCCCTACCCCCGCCCCCCCAGGACCCAGACTAGGAGCCCCAAGGCCCCTGCCCTGTGTATGGCCTCCCGCAGGCTGGGAGCCCCCCTTCCATACAGCCCCAAGCCGGGCGGTAGCAGGCGAAATCCCGTTCCCTAAGCCCGTCTAGTCTCTCTGCTGTGTGGGGCGCCCCAGGGCGGGCGAGTGGGGACAGAACATTCCCCGCCCTTCTCCCAGCTGCAGGGCTCAGCCTTGGTGTCCGCTCCCAGGACCCTCCGCGGGACGCTGCCCACCTGCGGGGGGGACCCTCGAGCGGCTCCGGGGTCGGTGTGACACACGGGGGAGCAGGCCTGGAGCCAGCAGGTGCTCCGGGGGGCTGGGGCAGGCGAGGCCGACCTGCCCTGGCTAACAGCAAAGGTTCCCGCAGGAGCCGGTGTGGGTGACGCAGGCCCAGCCAGGTGGCTGGAGCATAGGGCCGAGCCTGCCTGGGGTCAGGGGTGCTCCTGCACTTGCCTGCAGGGGGCAGCCTGCTCTTCCTGTGGCTGCATCCCAGAAGGCAGCTAGGGCAGGGTCTCATTTGCATGTAGGTACCCAGGATGCTTTGCAAGCCGACGGCTCCGTCACTTGCCGGGTCTGAACATGTCCCGGAGTCCCCTCCGGGTGTGAGTGAACTCCCCGGCCGCTAACCCATCCCCTTGCACCCAGGTTGTGCGCATGACCCAGCAGCAGGAGAACCCCAAGTTCCTCTCCCACTTCAAGAGGAAGTTCATTATCCACAAGGGCAAGAGGAAGGCCAAAGACAACAACCTGCAGCCCAGCTTGTACCACGTCCGCACCAACGGCAGCGCCCTCTGCACCCGGTGAGCGCCAGAGGAGCCGCTCTGCTCACTGGAGCCGTCTCCTTGGCGGGGTTGAATGGGCCGGCCGAGCTGGGGGGTGGATCCAGTCTGGGGCTGAGAACTCCTCCTCCTCTCGTCCCTTGCAGGTGCATCCAGATCAACACCGACTCCAGCCTGCTGAACTCAGAGTTCTGCTTTATCCTGAAGGTGAGGGTCCCTGGGGCTAGTGTGCCGTCCCCGGTGGTCGGCTGTGGGTTCCCAGGGCTAGCACACGGAGCGAGGACAAGGCGCTAGAACCTTTGTAGATGTGGGGTGGCCAAAGTGCCGCACCCCACCGTTACGGCTGGCTGCTTCCGTGGTGGGCCCACTTTTCTCTCTTCTGGCACCACGGCGGCCCCTGGTGGGCAAAAGATGTAATTGCAGCGCCTCCCCAGCAGAATGGATTGTTCTGCGAGGGGTGGGGGGGAAACCTGGGGGGGACACAAATTCTATGGTTTTTGTTTCTTTTGTTTAAAAAGTGGGGGTGGGCATGACCCCTCCCCCCTCAGCAAAGAGGATGAGGTGGAGTCCTTTGAAGCTTCCTGCTGCCCCTTTCCTTGTCTTGACCTTGCTTCAGCACATGCCACTCGTGGGCATCCTTCTCGTGGCTGCTCCAAGGAGGCATCCATGGCTGCCCTTGAAGGTGCTGGTTGCCTGCCGTGTCTTCCCCTCAGGTTATGGGCAAGGAGCATCTCAGGGGGAAGAGGAATGGAAGCCTAGAGCTTGGGGGAGGAGGGTGTGGGGCAGAATCGGGGCCCTGCATAGACTTGCTGGGGGAAGAACCTGGTCCGTGTCCGTGAAGCCACGTTGGGGGGTGACCTTGGGAGCATCAAGCGGCTCTAAACGGATTTAAGCCAAAGCAGCACCTCCCTCCGCACGTAGCCTCCCTCTGCCCTTCTCTCCGCGTGATTCCCCTGTCGACGGGGATCTGCTCCGACGTCCCCTCTCCTCACGCCCGGGCTCCCCGTCCAGCCCAAGGGCCCTGCTCCCGCCGCCCTGACCCACTCCCCACTCCCCTAGGTGCCGTTCGAGAGCTCCGATAACCAAGGCATCGTCTATACCTGGGTGGGCCGGGCCGCCGACCCCGAGGAGGCCAAGCTAGCGGAGGAAATCATGAACCACATGTTCGACGACGCCTACAGCAAGCAGGTGAGGCAGGGCGGAGCCTCTGTGGGCGTGATCCAGGCGCTGGTTCGCAGGGGTGCTCCATGCCAGATGGGCAAGGCTGGTCTAGCCAGCACCGGCCAGCCCCTGCTGTGGGGGGCAGCCCCGGAGAGCGGAGCCGGGGAGAGCTCGGTCCTCTCCCTGCCTCTGCTCCCAGACCCCTAGAGCAGGAAACGACGCGGGATCCGACTGACCCCCTCCAGCCCCCGCGGGCGCCCGCTGACCCCTCCGCTCTGTGTGCCAGGTGATCAACGAAGGGGAGGAGCCGGAGAACTTCTTCTGGGTTGGCATCGGGGGCCAGAAGGCCTACGACGAAGACGCCGACTACATGAAGTACTCGCGGCTGTTCAGGTGCGTGCCAGCAGCTGGCGTCCCCGGGGCCCTGCAGGCGGGGGGCAGTCGCCACGGGCAGAGCATCCGCTGGGTAGACTGGTCCCGCTGTCCAGTCACTGGGTGCTTGTTCCAAACAAGGGCTCACCCCTCGCCGCCTCCGCCCTGCTCAGCCTGCTCCTGAAGCCACCAGGGTCGTCTCTGGCCGATCAGGGCTGGCCAGGTGGAGAGGAGACCTTGGGCACGGTGCCATGCTGCCCCCTGGACGGGTAGAAAATGTTCCCCGGGCCTCGGCTCAGATCTGAGCAACTCCTGGCCGCTGGGGTTGGCCCTGGACAGCCGGGCTGGGCCCGCCCCCTCGCTAACAGCGGCTTGGCTCTCCGCTGCAGGTGCTCCAACGAGAAGGGCTATTTCTCCGTGTCGGAGAAGTGCTCCGATTTCTGCCAGGATGACCTGGCGGACGACGACATCATGATTCTGGACAACGGCCGGGAGGTGAGTTCCTAGCGTCTGCCCCCCCCCGGTGCAGAGCGGGGAGGGGGCCGTAGCCACATGATGGTCCTCGGTAAAGTTCATCCCGCGGCCAGTTCTCAGCTCCCTTGTAGGGAACCTCTCGCTGCAGCCCCCAAGAATCCAGTCTCCCCCCAACGACCTTCCGGCGGGGCTCCCCGGCCTGGATCCTCCCACGTCCAGTGGGGGTGAGAAGCCCCAGGCGGCCCTGCCCCCGTGCGGCGGGGGATGAGCCGTGTCTGCGCTGCGCGTCTCGCGCTCGGACCCGCGCAGCCCTGAGCCTGCTGTCTCTGCTGTTCCCTGCAGGTTTACATGTGGGTGGGAACCCAGACGAGCCAGGTGGAAATCAAGCTGAGCTTGAAAGCTTGCCAGGTAAGGGCTGGGCCCGGGGATGGGGGTGCGGGGGGTGGTTCTACTGCCCTGGCACGTGGTTCCTGGGGGTGGTTCCAGCATCTTGGCCCTTGAAACGCTGCAGCATCTGCCCCGACACCCGCCGGAGCCTGGGCCTCCGGGCTGCACCTCTCCTCGGCCCCTGCGGGCGCGGCGGGAGCCCTGTTGTTTGAGGTGCCAAAGCCCCCCCGGCCGGGAACGCAGCAGGCCTCAGCTCCCTGGGGCCTCCTCCCGGTTCCTGCGCTAGGAACGGGGCAGGATCCGGCCTCGGGGCGCCAGTGCCTGAGGCCGCCCCTCCCCCTCCTTGCAGGTGTACATCCAGCACGTGCGCTCCAAGGCGACCGAGCACCCCCGCAAGCTGCGCCTGGTGCGGAAAGGCAACGAGCCCCACCCCTTCACCCGCTGCTTCCACGCCTGGGGCCTCTTCCGCAAGCCGCCCGCCTGAGGAGCCGCCGGGGGAGCCCCTGCCCTGGAGCCGGCAGCCGGGCCGTGGAGAGGGCCGGGTCCTCCGCTGCCCGAAGGCGGGGAACAGACACGGCCTCTGCCCTCTCTGGCCGTCTGCCCCGCTCCCTCCCCGCTGCTTTGCTGCCGCCTCTCCCTCACGGGCTGGGCCGCATCCCTGCCCCTCTCCCGGAGAGACCCCCAGGGGGCGCGGGGACTCCTGTGCGGCTAGCGAGGGCTGTAAAATCCTGCACCTCCCTTGCCCCTAATGGGCCATGGCCCAACCCCCCTCTACTCCGGTCCTAGCTCATGTTGCTGAAGAGGGGCTCAGGACCAGGCTGTAGCACAGGGTAACGGCCCGGGGGCCCTGGCTGTAGGGGGCTGATGTCGTTATTTCTTCCCCTGCCAAGGCGGGAGAGGCTCTGGGTGCTTTCAGCCGGGCCCCAGCTTCTGGGCTGACCCCAGCCGGTGGGTGGCAGCGGGGGCTGTGGGGAATAGAGCCAAGCCGGGGCTGAGGAGGGAGCTCAGCTCACGGAGGGAGAGGCTGGGGACTGTGATTTGGCTCCGGGACTCTGGAGAAACGGCTGGAGTGTCCGGCTGAGGGACTGCAGGTCAGCCCCGGGCCCAGAGCCACCTCCTCCAGGGGGGGTGAAGGGGGGAGGTTACCATCCACAACGGTACCCAAGCACCAGCAAAGCCCAGCTCTCCAGGGGGAGGTTGTAGTTTAAAATCCCTGCAGCAGCTGCCCCCTAGCAGAGCAGTGGACGGGTGCCAGTCTGCTCCTCCCGCTTTGTAAGTCCCTCCCGCACCAGGTGCCGCCTGCAGCAGCCGCACTCTTTACCCTCATGCACGCAGGGTGTGGGCTGTGCCTGGCAAAGGTACAAACCCCTCTTTGGTACCCGCTGCCCATTGCTTTTCAAGGGGCAGTAGGTGCCTTTCACCCCCCTTCACTCACCCTCGGTGCACCATGGCCGTGCTGGTGAGCCCTGCCCCTGGGAGATTGCTGGGGGGGGATATTCGTCCTGGGGGCAGGAGCCCCTTCTCTTACCCGCCTGGGGCTTTGGGGGACGGTACGAGGCTGGCGGGGGCTTTGCTGCTGTCCGCTACACAGCGTGAAGTTGTGCAGCCCGAGCGGGGAATGGCTGCAGCAGGGATATGCGGACAGGATCCACCCACCCTGGCACCAGCGCCTGTTCCCAGCACCCGGTGCCTGCTGTGCCAACCAGCACGGCCCTACCCTGAGCCTCGGAGGCTGCTGCTGCGGGCAGCCATGTTGTAGCCAGTGCAGGCGTTAGCATAGACTTCTAGGCAACCCGGCCTCCTGCAGCTCTTGGCTCCAACTGGCTAGATCCCCTGCCCGCCCCTTGGCCAGCGCTGTTTGCAGAGCCGCAGGAGCGGGTTTAAATAACCCCCCCACACCCCCTTTGCACTCAGCGTCCCCCTCCACACACACCCCTGTAAGTGCCGGCTCCGTGCCCACACAGCCCTGGGTCCTGGATCCTATCAATAAAGATTGCACTGCGCCGAGCCGGCCGCACCCCCGACAGTGTCACGTGTGGAAATGGTGGATTCCCCGGGACGTGGTGTCGTTAACCCCCGTGCTGAGGCCGTCAGGAACGCAGGCAGAGACTAGGGGACGGTGCCAGGAGGGGGATCCGGGCGCTGGGGCCTGCACCGTGCAGCAGGGGTGGGGAGCAGAGTCTGGGGCTGAGCAGGGTCGGGGGCTGCTCTGTGTGGTGCCCAGAAGCAGTGGTATGCCCCCCCCCCCCCAGCTCCTCTGCAGAGGGGCATCCAGGGGGCTCTGGTCAGCACACAGCCCAAGCCCCACCCCCATGGGCCAGGAACCAATGGGAGCTGTAGGGGGCAGCACCTGCACAGTCAGAGGGGTGAGCACGCAGCGGAGCTGCCTGGCCATGCCTCCCCCCACCCCGTGTAGGAGGGAACCTGCCGCGGCTTCTGGGAGCCACTTGACATAAACCCAGCCCACAGCCCTGATTGACTGCTGCACCACTCGGGCCCCAGCCCTGATCCCCCATCCACGTGCACCCCAAACCCCTCATCCCCAGAGTCCACACCCCCCAGCCAGGGCCCTCTCCTGCCCCCTGAATGCCTAATTTCTGGCCCCACCGTGGAGCCCTCGCGTGCCCCCCCCCTCCACACACACACACGGAGCCCTCACCCCCCCCCCCACACACCCCGGAGCCCTCACCCCCCCCCCCCAACCTCACCGGCATGAGCATGCCCTGCCCGCCATACAGTTTCTATACCCAGTTGAGGCCCTCGGGCCGAAATGTTGGCCCAGCCCTGGACCAGCAGGGCCTGTCTGACTGCAGAGGCCGGGCGCTGGGGGAATTTCCCCCCCCCCCCACACACACACCCCCCCACCCCCCCGGGAGCTGGGCTGGCACAAGAAGCTTTTTCAGCAGTGGGGCAGTAAAAAAGCAGCCTGCCCCTGGGCCCTGCCCCCCCCCCCCACACCCCCGGAGCTAGTTTCCAGCTTCCCCCTTAGCCCCAGGCCGCCTTGCTGCTGTGGGGTGGGAGTGGGGGGGGTCATATGGCCTCAGCCCAGTTCAAAAGCCGGGGGAGGGGAAGGGGGTGCTATGGGCATGGGAACAAACCAAACAGGACCCTGCCCCCGTGGCACCGCTTAACCGGTCTCTGCCCTGAGGGGTCTGCCGGAGTCGCCCTCCCTGAGCACATTACAGCAGGAACAGAGGTTTTCCTACCCAGCTGCTCCGGGGCCTTGTTCGTGGGCCGGGCTGGGGCCGGTTACCCCCAGCCCACGCGGTGAGCACAAGGGGCCTACCCGCATTGCACTAAACACCCCCCGTGGCAGCCCGGCTCTGAGCCCACGTCCGGTGCCTCTGGCTCCCAGGGCTGCGGCCACACGGCTATCGTCAGCCGCGCGGCCCCTGGGCCGGAGCCCGCGGAAGGTGGAAGCACCGAGGGACTCAGAGGCCAGGCCCAAGGCCTGCACTGCCGGCCTTCCCACCCCTGAGGAGCTGAAAGGGGGGGGGCAGGCCTGCACTGCCGGCCTTCCCACCCCTGAGGAGCTGAAGGGGGGGGCAGAAGGGGGGTTGCTTTTCGACAGAGTCCCTTTCTCCACAGCCCAGGGCGGTGAGCGGGTTTGGGACGGTGAGCGGGTTTGGCCACAGCCCAAGGCTGCTGCTGTCCTGGGAATGTGGTTTTTTTTCCCTTTTTAAGCTGGGGGGGGGGGGTCCAGCATTGCCGGAGGGGGGCTGCGTCCTCTTCCTTGGAGTGCAAAGAGCAGACGCCTCTGGGCCGTCCCACAAGCTGTATCACCTCCAGATGCTATGGCTTTGGCAAGCCAGGCAACTCCCCCTTAGAGACAGCTGGTTTCTCTACTAGCCCCCCCCCAGCACAGGGGGGGGGGCTGTGCATTAACCTCACCCCAGGGCCCCCCCAATGGCCATCCCTGCACCAGGCCTTTGGCCCCCAGATTAGCGATGGCCCAGCCGTTCAGAGCAGGGAGGTGGAGCGCAAGGGAAAGACCAGGCAGGTGATGCCCAGCCCGGACTCACCTGGGGTGGGTAGGAACCAACAGCCAGGTCCTAGGAGGGGTAGGGACCCAGGGGAAGGGGAGGCGGCAGCTCTCTGCCCCAGATACTGCATGGCAGAGGCTGAGCTGGGGGGGGGGGGGGGTTCTGTTGATGGGTCCCACCTGCCTGAGTGAATTTTGCCTCAGCGAACAGGCCGAGTTTAACACTCCGCTCTCCTAGTACCTGGTACTGCCCAGCAGATCCCAGCCTCCAGTGTGACCCTTGAGTCCAGGGCTTCTGCTACGCAACCCCCCCAGCCCCAGGCCCCACGGGTGGAGGGAGAGAAAGGCTCGGAGGGGGGCGGGGGTGAGCAGGGACAGGCACCGGCACAGCTAAGATATTAAATGCTTTATTTTCAATATTAAAAACCAGTATTTCATACCTAGACAATGCTAAATTCATCTTACCAAAAAGACATGGGGGGGGGGATGTTCTACTGGGGCCACTAGAACCCCCCAGGGCTGGGTTAGACAGCGGGGGACCCCATGGCAACTACACTTCCCCCCCGCCCCGCCCGGATCTAGTACCAAAATAGCCATACAAAGTATTGGTTCCGGCAGCATGTAGAAAAATACTATTAGCAAACAGAACCGGGAGGGGTCCAGAGAGTTTGTGCAGTTCAGATCCTTCCTCTGCCCCAGCCCCGGCTCAGCTGGTTCCTTCAAAGACTCAAAGTATCGGCCGCTGAGGAACGGAGCCCCTCACCTCACCCCCGAGTGACGGCGTTCACTCTCTTGGTCCCAGGGCCAGAGACGGGGCCTGCACTGCCAGGCACCTCCTAATCCAAGAGCCACAGAGAGCCAGGGTCAGCCCGGAGCGGTTTTGGCACAAGGGGCCACGGGCCAAGGCAGCCAGGGGCCATTCCCAGGCCGGCCGAGGGGAGATGTTTGCTCCTGCTGGTAAGAGGTGGGGCTGATGACCCATAAAGGCATGAGGAGGGGGCTGCAGGTAGAGGCCCCCAATCCAGCCAATCCAACTCCTACAACAGCTCAGGTACCGGGGCTTTCAGGCCTCCACAGGTCAGGGCCCAGCAGGCCCTTTGGCACATAGGAAAGCAGCCGGGATCAGGCACTGACGGGCTACGGTGTTCGCTCTATCCCGGGCCTGCCCTGGCCGCCAGCTCCAGCTCCCCAGCCTTTGCAACGGCGGGGAAAACAAACACCTGCCCAGGGGCACTGGGAGCGTGCGCACCCTGGGAAGGTGCCTCCCGGAGACCAGGGAGAAAGCTCAGGGGGCTAAAAGCCTGGGACGAAGAGAAGTGGATCCACCAAGAGCTGAGCCGGCTGCGAGATTCCCCCCTCGCCGTGGGAAGAACAGAGCGGAGCAGGGGATGCTCCCCAGCCCCGGTGCTGATCAGGCAGGAATGGCGAGCGCTCACAGCAGAGACGGCAGCTAGAGATCACTGCAGAAGCCAGCCCAGATTTTAGCTGGATCAGTTCAGCTGCCTCCTTCCCAGCCCCGAGGGGAGAGGCTTTGCCATAGTGCTCGAAAGGCCGGAGCATTCAGGCCCAGGAGAGTCCAAGCTCCTTCCGTCCCAGAAGTAACCTTGCCAGCCGGTTTAGAGACCGGACTCCTCAGCGCCCATCGCGCTCTGCTCAGAGCGACTAAGGAAACGAATACGGCTGGAAACACGACCTCCTGCTGGTCGGGCGACGTGCTTCAGGGCTGTCCTCGCCCCCGCCCCCAATTTCAAGTTGGACCAGGTCCAATCAAACCAGCTTCGGCATTCCCCCAGCCTCCGCCCCTGCCAGCCGAAAGCCTCGTCCCACCCGCGCAAAGTTCAAGTGGTGCTGAAGGAAAACCAGGACCCTAAGGAAATGGATTAAAATATCCCCACCGAGACTGACCAGTCTGCCCGGAACAAGCCTTTTGACCAGCCGGCGACCTGCCAGTTCAGAGGATGCTTTGCCACAAAGCGGCAGGAGGTGGCTGGGGCCCCATCTTACTGCAGAGCTGGTTGAACCCAGAGGAAGGGAACCTCCTCCAGCAGAACCTAGGCCCCGTCTCTCAGCTGGCTGAGGAGTCTACAGCCGCTTGGTTTGGGATCTAACTCTTAGGCATGCCTGTTGGAAGGCACTGGCCTTGGGGCACCCCCGCCTAGATCAGCATGGCAGGGTCCAGTCTCGGGCGAGGCGTGCCTGGTGCGGCCCGGTCTCCCTCATTCAAAGGGGATCCGAGAGGTGCGGGGGAACCAGCTGTGAAGATGGAAGATGAAGACCCCTCGAGACAACCAGTCTCCCAGCCCCCTAAGATAAAGGCTGCTAGACCAGAGTAGGAACACGGCTCTCCTGCCCCCCCAGGAGAGGGGAAGGAGCCGGACCCTGGCCTGGCTGTTTCACTCCCAGTGCAGCGAGACGCTCTGGAGTTGTGCTATTGGCACAGCGAATATTGCTACACGATGGAGCAGCTGGTATCCACCCCCTCCCCCCAGCCTCCTCGCTGGCACCAGCTTCCCCATCCTCCTGTCACTTTACAGCGAGAGCCCCAGAGGGTGAACCCTGCTCCTTGAGGCAGCCAGAAGGGCAAGCGGAGATCAGGCCCCAGGAGCCTTGGGGGGCAGGGAGGGGGGGATAATGTCAACACTGAGAAATCAATCCGGTATAGAGAGCGCCTCCTAGTGGCAGATGGGTGTTAAGGTGAGTCCAGCCGGCTGATCTGCAGCAGGCCAGCTGGTTCCAGGGAACGTAGAAGTATTCAAAGAGCTGCTCGAGGGAGGAGTAAACATGTAAACACTCCCCGCCGGCCAAGCCATGTCCCTATCCCCCGCGTACCCTAGATCAGAGTCCTCCTGGGGGCTCAGCAGAGGAGAAGGGGGAAAAAAACAACCCCAAACCAGAGACTAACTGTATAAACCCCTCCCCCCCGGCGTCCATGTGATGCTGCGCCCTGGTAACGGGGTCCCGGCGACAGACGCAGTCCCGCTCGGTCTAGGCCAGGCGGAAGCAGCGGTCCCACCCCGCTGCCCCACGTCCGGTTTTGCTTGGGGGGCGCGGAGGGGGAGGACAGAGCTGTAGTGTTGCAGTGTACGGGGCCCGCAGGCGGAAGGCTCGGCGGAGAGCAAAATCTTCGAACCGGGGCAGAGCGGGGGTAATGGGGGGGGGGCGTCACGCTCCAGCTTCCCGGCCGGGTGTTAGAGAGAAGAGGCGAGTCTAAGTTACGCGGAGGGTCTCTGGGGAGAAGCGGAGCCGACAGCCTGGCTCAGTCAAGTCTTGTGTCCATGAAATCCGGGCGCGGAGACGGGCCGGCAGGGTCCCTGCAGAGAGCACAGGCAAATCCATCAGGACAGCATCCCAGGCGGGAGGAGTGTCAGTGACGGGACTAGCCCAGGTGCAGCTGGGGGCGGTGGGAGGACAGGAGATGGGAGATCCCCTCCACCCCCCCAGGTTACAGACTGTCACATCCATCCTTCACTTATACCTGGGGCTGATCTGAGAGTTTGCTGGACCATGGGGTAGCGCGGAGAAGCAGAGAGCTGCTGTACCGCCTAGTCCTGAGCAGAGTTTAAAACCAGAGCTTTCCAAACAGCTAAACAATTGCATGAAAACCAGACTCCACAGCGAAACAAAACCCACCGCGGTCGGCCAGCTTGCAGGCTTTGCTTTTCTTTCTTTTTTTAACTGGCAAAAAGTAGGGGAAGTTCCCCAAAAAGGGCCACTTGGCCCCTTGTGAAGGGAAAGCCAGCTTCAAAAAAACCCCAAACGTCTCACCAGTTCTACTCATGAAGTGTCCAATGCTTCTGCTGGATCCAATCAGAACTGGGTCATAAGCCCTATACTGCTGGCAGCTAATGGAGATTCTCTGCTCTCAGTGTGGTTAGGTAGCAAGCAGCAGAGAGTTGGGTAACCCCCCAGCCTAGCACTTTGCTCCCCTCTAGTAGTGACAAGGAGCCTCCTCGAGGCATGGCTGACACAGCCGGGTTTTGGTTTTTAAACTCCGCCTTTAAGATTCAAGGTTCCACCCCCCACTGCAGACAACCCACCCTGGGATCCAGCCTTGAAGTTCTCCCAGGACCAGCAATAAAGGACCCTGCTGTCCCCAGGCCTGCCCTAGTGCAGGATCAGACCCTACAGCTAAGCCACATGGGGGCAGCAGAGGCCCCTTGGGAGTAGGGCTACCTAGGGAGGTAGGGCACCAGGGACCCCTGCACCAAACCCTGCCTCCCTCGAAGAGCGAGACACCCCCCCCCCCCCACTCACCTCATTTAATCAGGATCCCCGGGGAGCGGGCCTCCTCCTCGCTCACGTTCCTCAGGTTCCTCTCTGCTTCCCCCGGGGAGCTGGAAGACAGACAGGCTGACACAGACCCGGCCAGAGGCGGCTGGGGCTGGGGACGGAGCCCAGCTCCTAGGGAAGGTGCCCGCACCACAGAACCGCCCCAGCCCCCCTCCCCCCGGCGGACCAGGATCGCGGACCTGCCCGCCGACGGCAGCTAGCCCACGAGCGGGCCCGAGGTCAGCTGTGTTCCGCACAGAACGACCCGGGACAGGCGGCCATCGAGCACGGCACAAGCCCAGCCCCACAGCGGGGATGCGAGCACCCGTGCTGGGAGCCCCTTGACCGGCCTGATCTCCCAGGCTCTCCGCACGCCCGGCCAAGGCTGCATTGTCCGTAGAGCGGAGGTTTGACCGGGGTGCGGGACCCTTCTAGCTAGGGACGGGGGATGGCCCTGGGGAAGAGAGCCGGGTGAAACTCCTCTGCCACCCTCCAGGCACAGTGTGGCTAGTGGACAAGAGGAGACTCGGGGGGATATGATAGAGGTCTATAAACTCATGAGTGGGGTGGAGAAAGTGACTAAGGAAAGTGATTTACTTGTGCCCATAATATAAGAACTAGGGGCCACCACATGAAATGAATGGGCAGCAGGTTTAAAACAAATAAAAGGAAGTTCTTCTTCACACAGTGCAACCTGTGGAACTCCTTGCCTGAGGAGGCTGTGAAGGCTGGGACCATAGCAGGGTTTAAAAGAGAACTGGATACATTCATGGAGGTTAAGTCCATTAATGGCTATTAGCCAGGATGGGTAAGGAATGGTGCCCAGGATTCTGGGCTAGATGGACCTTTGGTCTCACCCAGTACGGCCACTGTTATGTTCTTATGTTTCACCACCTCTCCCCCCCCTCCAACGCTGCAGAGCCCTCTGGCTGAGAGTGGGCAGCTCCGTGAACACACAGCGCCCCCCGGAGGAGTGCAGGTGACATCTCACCAGATTCCAGACACAAGCAGTTTGCAGGAATCAAGTGAACGGCCCGGGAGACAGGGAACAAAGCCACTGGGAGCCCAGAACTCCTGTCTCGTAAACATCCCCCCGCCCAGAGAGCAACAACGGCACAGCCGGTGCCGCCCGGCCCCAGAGCGGAGCCCTCCAGCCAAGAGCGCTCAGGCTTGTTGCACCAGAGACTCCCCAGAGCCCGAACTTACGCCAGGAAATCTTTCACTTCCTCCACGGTGATGTCCCCGGTGGTGTCCAAGGGGGTCTCCGGACTGTTCGGCGAGTCGGTGGGCGCCGGGGAGAAGGCAGCCTGGGGTTCCTCAGGTGTCCCTGCAGGAGAACGCGGGCAGCACTGGGATTGGTTCCAGGACACCTCCTGGCGCCAGCCCCGCGAGAGGGCAGGCCGGGCAGGCCGACAGAGCAAGGAGCTGATGGCTCCCCCGGACAACACCCCCTGCCCTCAGAATCGGCACTGCCGGAGCTGTGCCAATGATTCCCATGCCAGGAGCGTCCCGACTGCCAGCCCGTGGGATGAGCCTTCCCACGGGACCCAAACTGTCCCAACAGCTGTTCGGACCAGGGGCAGGGAGGCGCTTGGTCCACTGGGGCAATGGGTGGGCCAAGCGGGACGGCTAACTCTGCCAGGCCGCACTCCAGCCTCCTGGCTCTCCGCAGGGGCCCGCTTTGGCATGGGGCCTTTTGGCTGGAGATGCTGCGTGCACCGGAGAGGGAAAGCTCTTCCCCACCCAGCAGCACCGCGTCCCACGACAGGCCAGGGAGAGACCCCGACCCCTTAGGTAGAACGTGTCAAGGATCGCCAGCGCAGCCCGAATCCACTGTCGTCCCTTGGGCTTTGCCTAAGAGGGAGATGGGCAACCTTGCAACGAAAATCACAAGGACCCTCCTCTGCCATGGGCCCCACAGAGCTTAGCCAGCTCCCCAGCCCCCTGTGCCTCAGTTTCCCCATCTGCATCACTAGGCAGCGGAGGCTCGGCAGGCTGGGAAGCCCATGTGTTAGTGCCCATGGCACACCGAGCCCCTCAGCGGACGGCCAGAGCGATTCAGACAGTCAGAGCAGTTTCCTTACGGGTGCCGTCGCCGGGGGAGCCGTTCGCCTCCGAGGCCTGCAGCACGTGAGTCCCGTTGGCCTGGGTCAGTTTCGGGGTCCCGGTGAAATTGGGGCTGACGAGCAAGGGGAGAGAGAGAGTTATTTGGGTTCTAGGGGCAGCAGCAGCCAGTTTGCTTTGAACCAACACTTCTGGGAGGCTGCTCACGGCCTACGACCCCCGCAGTCCCACCAGGGACCCCCGACGTGTATTCCCGCAGCCCGGGGCGGCCGGCCTACCTGAGACAGCCGGTGCCGCGAAGCCGGACGAGCTCCAGCGAACACAGCGGCTCGGTGATGTTCCGGGCGCTCAGGGAGAATCGCTCGAATTCGGAGGGCGAGATCAGGTAGAAGCCTGGGGAGAGGGAGCCCAGAGAGAGACTCAACAGCGGGCACCGACGCGGGCAGATTAACCAGGGCGGCAGACGCCCTCCTGGCATCTCAATGCACCAGCCGGATCTCATCTCCCCCGGCCGGATCTCAGGTGCCCCGGCCCAGCAGGGAGATCAGGGCTGCACGGTACAGACCGAGAGTCGCTGCGGCCAAGAGATGACACAGGCGCTGAGAGGGCAGCTCCCAGCCCGGCGCTCTACCCACTGGGCAGCACTGTCTCCCTCCCCGGGGTAGGCTGGAGCCAAGCGAATGGGGCCGAAGGAGCCCAAGCCAGGAACTCCCGTCGCGGCCACCGCCAGTCCCGCCGCGCTCACCGCCAGTCCCGCCGCGCTCACCTTGCCCGTGCTTGGTGAAGACGCAGGAGGCGATGCCGCTGATGTCCTCCTTGCGGATGCAGTCGTAGTGCACCTGGGGCCGCAGGCCGGGCACGGTGAAGATGTGGATGTCCCCCAGGTTGGTGAGGCACGCCAGGCAGTTCTCCGCGTAGTCCTCGCACGCCAGGCTGGTGAAGCTCACCAGGGCCACCTTCCGCACCCGGCAGCCCTCGTGGGCCGTCAGCTTGAACTTGGTCTTGGCGCTGACTTTGGGCAGCGTGAACACCTGGGTGGGGGCCGAGAGGAAGCCGGCTGGAGAGCGGAGACCTGGCCCTGCCTCCGCACCCCACCGCGATGGGGCAAGGGCGCCATGTGGTCTGCGGCTACAAGCGCGGTGGGGGTTCTACCCACAGGCCGGCTGAGTCTTACCGGCAGGGATCAAGGCCTTTCGGCTAGGGCCCGGGTACACCATCAGCAGGCGTGATGGCGCTCACGCCGCCACATCCACGCCCTTCACCAGCCCATGGCCACCAGCCTAGAGAGCCCATGGCCAGCTGACAGGGCTCATTCTCCCCAGGGGGAAGCCACTGCCCTGCCGGGTTAGGGAACGTGCTCCCGAGAGCCAGGCTCAGCTCCAGAGGAGGTGTGGGCGGGGGAAAGACAGGCCCGGACACCTGCTTTTCCAGAGCGGAAACGCCCGCCGAGCCGACTCACCGCGGAGCCCCTGGCTCCTGCCACAATGTGGTTCCACCCAAGCCAGGGTTTGGGGTGTCCGCCCTCCAGCCCTCCCCCCTGCCAGACACCCCCTCCCCTCGGGAATGGGAATGTCCGCTCCGAGGCGGGACAGCGCGAGACGTGGCCCGCGCATGTTCCCCCCCCGTCCCCCCCGCTCTTACCTTGAACTGCTCCTCCGAGGCGATGAGCACCGAATGGCTGCCCTGCATGTCGGGGGCTTTGGCCAGGTCCCGGGACACCTCGTAGGGCTCCGGCAGCGGGTTCCCCCGCCCGTCCAGCACCGCGATGGACACCACCGGCGCCCGGTGCATCAGCTGGATCTCCTTGCCCAGCACCGCTTCCACCGAGCGCTCCGAGAACTTCTCCTGGGACGGGACCTCCAGGGCGTAGGCGAAGACCGAGCCTGAGTTGGTGCCGGCCCACAGGGTGGGCCCGTGGTGCGCGGCTGAGGGGACGGGAGGGGGGACGGGACGCAGCAGCGTTAGCAGGGAGGTGCTGAAGTTCGGGGGGGGGCAGAATCTGAAACTCAGCTCCCCCCCCCTCAGCCCTCCCAAAAGAGGGACCACTGAGGGGTGGCCCCAGGGCGAGGCAGTATTAGACCATCTCACCCCACAGCAGTATCACCCCCCCCCAGGCAGCCCTGGGTATTAGCACCACATCAATCTACACCAGAGCCCCAGAGGCAACCCGGGTCAATCGGCGCTTTCTGAGCTCGGGGTCTTTAGCACTGGCCAGTCTACCGACCAAAGGAAGAACTGCAGGAGGCAGTGCGGACCTGGGGAACTCCCTGCCACATGGTTTTACTGAAGGAAGCTGGGTTTACAGACCAGACTTTCCTGCGGAGTAGGAACTCTCTGTGCCGCGCTACTAGACAGCCTAGTTGGAAACGATATTGATTCTCATGTCTCGGGGCGTAGGGTGAGCGCCAGACAAAGGTAGAAGAAACCGCCCTTGCTTCTCGGTTCGGCGCTACCCGCTGGGGACCACGGGTGTTGAACACCTGCCTCTTGGGCATCTTGTGTTCAGGGCCGGTGCAGACGTGGGGTCCGGCCAGGGGAGCTGTAGGTCCAGCCCAGCGCGGCAGGGCTCACGGGACCCCCTCCCTGGCTGCTGGATTCCCACTCAGAGCTAGGCCAGGCCTTACCGTCTCGGAGGAAGGTGTCGGCGAAGTACAGGCAGCGCACCACCCCCGAGAGCGAGTCGTCGGCTGAGCGGGGCTCGATCCGCCTCTGCACGGGGGTCATCTCCACGTCGGTGGGGCCGGCCTGCTCGGCCAGCTGTGCATTGGCTTCCTGCACCTGCGGGAGGAGACCCCAGGCCTGTGAACAGCCGGGCTTCCAGGGGGGCAACTTCTTCCCTCCCTCGGCTAGGGAGCAGTCCCACAGGGCAGCCCCTCCTGGGGTCCCTGAGAGCGGGGGACCCTCCCAGCTGCTGGGAGATGGTGCTGAGCTATGGTCAGGGCACTAGTTAGAGACGTGAGCGGTGCAAGTCTCTCCTCTGCCACTGACTTCCCGTGGGAACTTGGGAAGGTCACTTAGCCGCTCCGGGCCTCAGTTCTCCTTTGCCCGAAAGACACGTGTCAAAGAAAAGTAGGAGCTTGGTTGAGACATTAGAAACTCAGACCCCACTGGCCCTGGGGGACTCTACTGAGTGGAGGGGGCGAGGAATCAGCTGCCAGGGCCAGTTTTATTTTTCAACGGTCTGGCGAACCCCCTGCTCTGTTCACCTCACTCCAGTGCGTGGTAAAGAGGCAACCCGCCGCCCCGGCACACGAGGTCACCCCCCCCCCCCTCAGTGACACCCCCAGGTGCAGGAAGGGACGGTCCCACTGTGCCCCGCCCCGCAGGTACCTTGCTGGAGGAGCTGTTGGCCCCGACTCTCTTCTTGCCGGAGACTCTGCTCTTGCGGATCCTGCGGAAGGACTGGCGAAGGGACTTCTTCAGGGACTTCACCCGGGAGAGGGGCCCCTCCATGGCCAGGGAGTCGTTGGGGTGGAGCGTGCACCTGCGGGGGCGCAAACAGCTGCTCAGTGCCGGCCTGGGACTCACCGTGGTCTGGGGGTCAGGAACGGGGACTCATTCCCGGCCTTCTCCCCACCCGTGCCTGTGCCTAGCTCCGCCTGCCACGCAAACACCCCCACCCCACTCCGAACGTCACTGGGAACAGGCGGTTATCAGATAACCCGCAAACATGGGGGGGACTGGGACTAGACCCCTCCCCCCTCAGCTCCTCCGAGGCCTCCTCAGTAGTAAGGGCCCCCCTGTGGGCTATGACCACCAGATGGCGCCTCTCAGCCACCCCGTGACAGTAGGATCAGGCCTCCCCGGGGTCGCCCCTTTCATCCCAGAGCCCTCAATGGTGGGGCTATAGGGGGGGCTGAGCACGGAGTAGCCTGGCGAGCGCACCAGGACGCCGTGTCTAGAACCTGCTGCACGGGCGTTCGACTCCCAGGCGCTCCCCAGTCAGCACCTGCTGCCCCCCAGTCAAGGAACTGCTCCACTAAGCGACCCCCCTGGCTGCAGCAGGAGGAGGAACGTCTGGAGAGCAGCTGCCGGGTGGGGGAGATGGACAGTTCTGCCCTGGGCTGTGACCATGGAGGGGGGGGGGGCCTTCTGCAGTCCCCCCTCCCCCCAAAGCAAGAACAAGCGGCCACACCTGATCTGTGGGAGGCCGGAGAGCGGCAGCGGAGGGGGTGACACCCCCGGGGCTCCTGGGGACTGTTCCAGGTCTCGTCAGCACGGTAACGGGGGCGGGAGATTCCTCGGCCTAGAGTCTGGATACCGCTCACCTACCACCCTCACCCCCCCGGGATACCGCTCACCTACCCCCCCCCCCCCGGGATACCGCTCACCTACCCCCCCGCCCCGGGATACCGCTCACCTACCCCCCCGCCCGGGATACCGCTCACCTACCCCCCCGCCCGCCCCCCCCCCGGGATACCACTCACCTACCCCCCCCCAGTTGTGCAGCGGCTATACGGAGCCCGGAATGGCTCCGAGGGCAGATCAGGACGTGCCGGGCACTGGGCTTTTCTGGGGACCACCAGCGGCACACGGACAAGCAGGAGGCCGCAGTGTTGCTACAGCACCCGCCTCTCCACACAGTCCCCTGGGACTCGGCTGCACCCGGGAACGGGGCCAGTCACACGACGTTCAAACCTCCCTGCGCCCCCCCCCCATGGGTCACCGTGCCCCACGCTGGCTCATTAGCTCAGCCCCTCCCAGCACAGCACCGGGCTGTGGCCACCATCCACAGTCCGGGGCTAACGGGCTCCCAGGGAGAATCCTTCCGGCAGGGGGTAGAGGGCTGCCGTGGGGCGGGACGGGGCCCCTCCCCGAGCACAGGGGAGAGGAGCCAAACCTCCCCAGAGCCGGTCTGCCACGGGAAGGATCGATAGCAACAGGGTTTGCCGTGCTCATTCGCCGCATCCCCGGGCCAGCCGTGCCTGAAGCCGGCGCCCCGGGGAGGGAGCAGTGCAGCTCCCGGCTCCCCCTACCTGGCCAGCACGGGGTTGCGCCGGTGATAGTCGAAGAGCCCGAAGCCGTGGCTGGTGCCGAAGGCCACCAGGTTCCACTCGGAGTGCAGCGTGACGGCGGTGACGGCGGCCGGCGGCATGCACTGCACCAGCACGCTGGGCTGGAAGCCCGGGCTGAAGGGGACGGAGCCGTTCTTGGGGGTGAGCCGGTCGTGCCCCTTCCAGGTGAAGCCCTCGCGATCCTGCAGCAGATCCACCGTGGCCACGCCGAGCAGGTGAGTCGACGTCTCGTCACTCAGCTCCATGACGAGCACCTGGCGAGAGGCAGACGGGCACGGAGGACCAGTTCCACCGCGACCGGCACAGCCTGGGCCCCGGCGGCATCGGCTCTGGGTCCGGGCGCAGCCTGCAGGCTCTTCCGATGCCCCGGTGCCAGTGCTCCCGCCCGCCCTACCCAGCACTGCCAAAGCCAGCGGGGGAGGGGGTGTCACAATGAGGGTGGAGGATCGAGCCAGGGAGTCTCCTGTGACAGCCAAGTGGGGGAACCTCCCCCCCAGGAAGCGAGTGGGACATTCCTGCCATCCGTGCCGGCTGGCCAGGGACGCAGCACCATGGCCCAGGGGCAGCTGGTCACTAAGGGGGAGGGAGGGGAGGAGATCCCTGCTCGGAGCGACGCCTTGCAGCGGGATCTGGGGACGGAGCAGACGCCCCACAGCTGATTGGAACATCCGAAGCTTTCCCCAGCCAAGTCAAACCCACCCCCAGCAAGGCTGCCGGGCCCTGGGGCAGGCCCCACCAGCCGGAGAGGGGCAGCCCTTCACTGGGACGGCTGAGAAACACGCCCTGGCATCAGCTCTCTGGCCCCGGGATCCCTTAAGAGGCAGCTCCAGCCAAGCGAGAGCCCGGTCTGAGAACCCTCCTAACCAAGTCCTTGGGCTCTGCCCCTGGCCCCCGCGCTCCCTTCCCCCTCCCCAACTCTGCCCGTAAGCAAAACCCGGCAACAGAACAGGGCTGCCTGCTCCCTCGGAGCGCGTCTCCCCCCCAGCCGTCCTACCTGCCCCGCGGTCCCGGCCACCACCATCCGGGCCGTGTATTTACACAGCGCGATCTTCTGGATGCCCAGCCGGGGGTCGTCGCTGTACGGATCAAAGCAGCCGACCTGGGCGACGGAGAGAGGGACGAGGGGGTCAGGGGCGGCAGGAGAGCGGGCACGAGACGCAGCTTTCGGCCGGGGCTCCGGCAAGCCACCGCGTACAGCGACTCCTCCCAGTGCGGGCACCCCACCCTCAATGGTCTCCTATCCGATCTTAACCCCCTGGCTGCATTCTTAGACAGCTCCCTTCTCTTCGTATTCGAGACTGGCCGGGACGGATGCTCTCGTTGACAGGTGCAGAGTGGACGCCAGGGGCACCGCGCTGGCCAATCAACCCCATCCTCAGCCGCTTCCCTGGCCCTCCCCCGGCAATGTCCGAGGCCCAAGGCTCTTGCCGGGGCAGGCTCTGGGCCGCCATTCGTGCCTCGGGGATCAAGGGGGTTGGCAGAAGAGCGTCTGCCCCGAATCCCAGAGGCCGCCTCGTTCCTGCTGGAAGGAGGCAGTGGCAACACTGACCTGGCCCCGGCGGGGAGGGCTCCTCTGAGCCAGCCGGCCCCTGCCCACCCCGGTGGCATTTCCACAGCTGGCAAGAGGAGCCCTGGCGATTGGGGCCGGTACCTTGCGGAAGGGAGGCCACTCCTCCTCGCTGGCCTGGTTGAGGCAGTCGCCGTGCTCGCAGTCCGTCTGGAAGATGTTGGCGGTGCCCACTTTGTACAGCGGCCGCAGCGACACCCCCGAGGCGTCCCAGAAGCGGACGGTGCCGTCCTCGTGCCTGGGGCGGGGAGAGGGAGAGACGGGGGGCTCGGTGCAGAGAAGCTGGGAGAGCTGCTTGTCTGGCCCTTGCCCGGGGCCCTGCCTCCCCACGTACGACCAGCTAAGCTGCTCCATCCAGGCCAGCCCCGGCCGGCCCACTTCCGCAAGCAGCCCCTCCGGCACCGGCTGGAGCGGACACGGGGGTCTCTCGCCCCGTCCCGAAGGCCACGAGCGACCCAACAGAGGAAGCAGATCCCAGGGAGGACGCACCCGGCTCGGCGCACGGAGCCCAGCCAGCCGGACACTCCTCGCTACCGACTCACCGACAGCGCTGGGGGATCCCACCGGCTGGGAAGAAGGGAGCCAAGGCCCAGACCGCATCGAACCACCACCAAGCGGGAGGGGTGGAAGAGGATCTCCAGTCACTTCCGGGTGGAGCGAACGCAAGCGAGACGGATACCCACCAGGGACGCATGGTCCCATCGGAGCATCTCCCTTTGGTATCACCCGGCGCGTGCCGTGTAAGGAAACCCACCCACTCAACTCTAGCCAGGCATGCCCAGCGGAGACTCCAGAGTCCCATTAGCCCTCGCCATGGTAGTGGATGGAAGACAACCAAGGAGGCGGCCCAAGACCCAGGGCACGGACCAGATACCAGCGGACCTTAGAGAGACCAATCAGCGCAACAGCCAGGCGTACGATCACGTGTTTTGGGAAAAGGCTCTAAAAACTCACCGACCCCGAACAGAGAAGCGGCAGGAAAAGACGAGGACTCAGTTCTAGCAAGAGACTCGTGGCAAAGCTGTGTCTATACTAGAAATGCGGCTGTGGCATTTCTAGCGCAGACACTTGCTGCAGCGACAGAAGGGGGCCTTCCATTGCTGCAGAGAAACCACACCATCCTGCGTGCAGCGGCTGAGCGCTGTCTACACTGGGGCTTAGGTCGGCTTTACTACCTCTCTCGGGGATGTACATTTTCCCCACCCCAAGCAACCTAGCAGGGCCGAGCTAACTTTCTGAGGTAGGCCAGCCCAGAGACCACAGAGGAAAGCAAGAGAGGAACTGAGTCCTCAAAAAATTAAGGGAAGAGGATTACATCTAGATCAGTGACTGCGGCTCGCAATGTGTGTCTCTTTGCAGCACATATTAAAACACTATGATTCATAATTAAACCAATCAGGAGGCTTTTACTATATTATTAGCCAATGGCAGATGATAAAACAATACTTGGCCAATCATTTTGCTTTGAGAATAATATATATAAGTAAGTAGTCCCCCATCATGCTGTTTAAATATGAATATACAGTGCTACAGGAAACGAAAATTCACACCACTGTGGCTCTTTTGGGTAATGCCCATCAAAACTGGTCTCCTGGACCACCGAGGTCTGAGCGTCGCTGGTCTAAGATCTCTGCCCGGTTCCTCACTGGATCAGTGGTTTTTAAACACACTTTCTCCTGAGGCAGGGAAGGGGAGGGGAAGATACGAGGAGAATGGACTCTCCATCATGCCTGGGAGCATGGAACTAGTTTTGCCTCCTGCCCAGCGGCTCTGCCACTCCAGTGCCACTGCCTGCCGCCTCCTCGCCCCACAGCCATCGGGGCTGGTCTCCGCGTCCCTCCTCCCTACCCCAGTCTGGAAGTGCAGGGAGCAGGTGGGAATGAGCTCAGGGGACCAACATTCAGACCGGCTGGTTCGGGAGGGTGGCGAATCGAGGCAAAGATTTCCCTGGTCCAGAACAGGTCTGGATTCCCGACTAGTCACTGGGCCACGGACCAGGCCACGTGCCGCTGTGGTGATGCCCTCGGGCCGGAGTCGTCACGGAGCTGGATGGCTCCATCAGGCAGGGGTCAGGAGAAAGGGACGTGGCCGCACGACTGGCCCCGTACTCCGTTTGGATTAAGCCAGCCGCCCCTCGGTAGCACCGTCCCGTCCCACCGTCGTCAAGGGAAGCGGTTCCTCAGCAACGACGGGCCCAGCTGACGTTTCCCCGCCCACGTCAGGGCGAGAAGCACCCCGCCATCGCTCCGGGGCTTCCCAACGGCTCGAGGGGAGCCGGCGACAAGCCACCAAGACAGGCTGCCAAGAAGAGCGAGGGGCGTTCTGCGGTCGGCTGCCCGCAGCCCAGCAATGGGAGTCAGCTCCTGAGCATGCCTGGGATCAGCCCCACTACCTGGGCGTGGCTCCTTTGTGACGTATCGGCCCCACTCCCACCCGTCCCCAGCCTGCCCCATCCAGCAGCGGGCAGGGCAGCATGAGCACGGTCAGCTGCGCCGGATTGGCCAGGGCTGCCCCGGAAACGGCCCCGAAGTAACCAAGCCACGGGGACACGGAGGCTGCCTGCTGGGGAGGGCAATGGCCGAATCTGCTCTTCCATCTCCGCGCCAGGGCAGCAAACCCCCCCCCCCCCCCCAGGAGGTCGTGCGTCCCCCCCAGGACAGCAGGCTCCGCCCAGCCTGACGACGTCCGTCTCGAATTTTCCTTCGCCCCCGCCTCCCCCGCTCCAGCCTGAACATCTGCGGCCGCTAACGAGACCGGCCTGCGTGCTCGGAGCAGCTGGCGCAGCGCTCGGCCAACTCTGCGTTTGGCAACACGTCGCCAACTCGGAGCCGAGAGAAAACCACCACCAAGAGCCAGGAGAAGGAAAAATAAACAGTGACGTATCCTCACCAGGGAGGACCGTTCGCTCGCCCACCCAACCACGGAGGAAGGGCTCCCCCCACCCCTCCCCTGGCATCCGTCCACCCCCACACCTCCCGCCCGGCCTCCTGGCTTTACACTCCTCTTCCCTTCCCCACTCTGGAGAAGCAACATCCCCCACCCTGAAATTCAGCAGCATCCAACCCAAGTCTCCCAGCCCCCTGCTCTAGCCACTACACAGTACTACCCGCCTGCAGTGGCGGAGAAGGCCCCTCAGGACAGACTTTTGCTCTTAGTCAGCCAGAGAGAGGTCTGCTCTTGGGGCGTTCAGTCAGACTTGAGGCAGGAAGAAGCCCCCTCACCCCCCAAGACATGGCTCTCTCTGCGGGACATTTGGGCTTTTTAATTCCAGTGTAGACGCCCCCTTCGATACCCCCACAGGCTGCGCCCTGGGACCGGTCAGGGACCAAGACCCAGTGAAACCCCAGCACCGGGCAGCATTCCAGGGCAGGGCCGCGGGAAAGATTAGCCCTTCGAAGGGGTGGTGGCCGAGCGGTACTTACCCCGTGAGCAGAAGGCCCCTCTGGGCGGGTTCTTGGGCTAAGTTTTTCCCTCCGCTGATCGGCCAGTTCTAGGAGACAGACCCCACCCACGCAGGGCGGGAGGAAATGTTAACAGCAGCCCGCGCCACGGGCCCGCTGGGGCTCTCACCCACCCGCCCTGCTGCTGCTGCTGGCATCCAAGCCGATCGAGAGGGGTTTGCAGAGGCCAGTTGGACTCTGCTCGACGAGCCAGGAGAGCCGCGTGACAACGCCCCACCGAGGCTCCAAGGGGGCTCCCTGTGCCGGTCGCTGGAGGGACCCCATCCAGTTACAGCTCTGGGGATTTTCTCCTGCAGGGGGCGCTCCCTCACCACAGACGAATGCCGGGGGCTCTGCTGCTCCCCAGCGCTGATGATCCGCTCCCACAGCTTCAGGGGGACGTTGGAGATGTGGTAGGCGCAGGTGATGGCGGAGGAATGGAGGGGCGCCAGGTAGGGGGCGGGAACCGTAGGCCAGCCGGGCGTCTGCAGGTCGAGGACCACCAGCTCCTCCTCCACCAGGACCACCAGGGCACTCGGGTTATCGAACTCTAGAAGGCAGAGCAGCGAGGAGTCAGGCATCGGGGGCGGCGGGCGGCAGGCCGGGGAGGGAAACCGAGGCACGCGCTCGCAGGCCGCCTACCCTCCTCTGGCTCCGCGTGGTGCACGGTGAAGAAGTCGATGACGCGAGAGGTGAAGTCCAAGGTGACCAGGCTCTGGCCCTGCAGGACGCTGACGCAGTGCCGGTCCCCGTAGCTGGCCCGGGGCATGCCCCCGCTGAAGATGGTGAAGTGATTTCTGCAGGCAGGGGAGAAGTCGCTGGCTATCACTGCGAGGCTTCCCCCTTCCCCCCATGGGCTGGGGCTTGAGACCTCACAGGCCCCTATGGGAATTCGGTGCCCCACTGAAACGCTGCGGGAGTGGGGCACCCAATCCCCAGCCAGACCCACCTCTGAGACAATAGCCCAAGGCTCTACGGGCCAGAGAGAGGGACTGTCCGGATTAAGGGAGACATGATGAATGGAACGATGCTCGCGGTGGGTCTGCGGGCCCCACCCATATCCCTCCCCATGGGTTACACAGATTTGGGTTCAAGGCAGCCCAGGAGCCGGACTTCCCTGCATTGGATTCCAGGGTTTTCAATTCAGCCCCTCGGCAAAACTTCAGCTCTGGATCCCATGAGCTTGCTTGGATCTGGGATTGGTTTAAGCCCCCCCGTCCCCAGCTCCACCTTTCAAACCTTCCCCCTACTTTGGTCCTAACCCTCCAGGCCTCAGGTCCTAACCCTCCAGGCCTCAGGTCCTAACCCTCCAGGCCTCAGGTCCTAACCCTCCAGGCCTCAGGTCCTAACCCTCCAGGCGGGTCCCTGACCGGAGTGACTGCAGGTGAACGACACCAGTAGCTTCTCCGGGGCCACATGCTCTACATACTGGCCACTAACTTCTACTCCTGAGCAGCACTTGGGTGGGCTGAGCCCAGCTTCCTACTTTTAGGGGCTACCCCACGTCTGTCTTATTCAAGGGCCACGTTTTGGCTAGTTCACCAGCTGACGTGCCAGCGCTGAAAATGTGATTTGCCAGGTAGCATCAGTTGTATTAAAAAGAGTGTTTAAAACAGGAACGGGGGCGCCTGTCCCGAAAATAAAGTCTCCAGCTTCCATTAAGGGGCCCTCTAGTCATCCCCACCCCCCATTAATTCCAGCACTGCTCCGCAGCCCCGTGGGCCAGTCCCCCCCGCCGGACACAGCCCTTTGCGGCAGAGACGAGCGCCGAGATCGGGACAAAGTGCCACCTCCCCCGCGGTCTGGCATTGGCCTCCAGGGGACGTACCCAGAGTCACAGGTTCGCCACAGGATTTTGTTGATTGCTTTACAGGGAAAGGGACCTGGAATGAAGAAGGAGTCACCACATTAAAGCCATCCTCCCTGCTCAACAGAGGAGGGGTCTGTCTTCCCACTCCCATTTCTTTGTACCACGGAAGCTCCCCCGACAGGCTTAAGTGTACATTTGCTCTCCGGTCCACCTCCGCCGGAGCCCGGTTTAGCTCCCAGATATTCCTTTCTGTATAAGATAGATGTTCAGCACAGCACTCTGTGCCGACGTACACAGCAGCCGTTTCCCCCTCCCTTGGAGCGGCCTTCACGGCCCGACGTGGACAAAGGACACCACCGTCACGAGCTGCTCCGGGCTAGTCTTTAACGTAGCATTAAATCGAACGTTCCCAGCAGCCGCCACATCACCCTTCCCTAGCCTGCTCGAGTCCGCAAGGGATCCAAACCCAGGCCTCCCTCCCCACCAGCATGCCACGCAGACAAGGGAGGGTTCTGCCCACAGAAGGAGCTTCTGGGGAAATGCCCCAAGTTATTGGTCCGGGGCTGGTGACGCAGGCTTGTCCCATCCATCCAGGTCACAGGACAATGGTCAACTCCAGGAGGAAGCTGGAGAGCCGATTCATCCTAAGTTACGGGGATCGCCATCCGGCCACAGTACGCGACTCCATCTTGCAACACGTATGAAGCAATAGGTTTAGCCTCATGTTCCCCTCTCCGAGGGCCGAGAGGGGAGCCCCCATTGCCCTCTATGGGGGGGGCTCTTTTGGGGAACTCAGCGCTGCTGGGAGCCTCAAGGTGTAGAAGATGTAGTTCTAGGGCACATCAGAGCCCAAGGTAAAGCAGGGAGCCCTAGCAACTAAGACATCTGCTGGCAAGCCCGGTCTGCAGGCAGTTATACGACACCCGCAGTGTCTCTCCCAAGACCTAGGCCATCAGTGACCAGTTTCCTTGCGGCCCCAGATCCACCTCTCCCTCCAATAAGGTATTGGGGGCAAGCGTGAAGTCAGACGTGGGTTAACAACAAACCCTACGAGAAGGAAAAACTGCCCTTGGGCCCACTGCGAGAAGGCAGAGGAACAAGGCGGGTGATCAGGAGGCAAAGCGAACTCACCGTAGGGGATAGTTGACATGAGTGGCTGCAGAGTCTTATGGCAGCTGCTGTTGATGGACCACACCATGTAGCCTCCATCGCTGTGCGAACTCACCACCGTCCTGCCACTCCGCTCCCAGGCAAGGCTCTCCAGCTGCTGCAAGGAACAGATGCGGCCAGTAAACCCAAGGTGGAGAGAGATACGGGGCTACAGGAGGAAGCTGTGACTTCTCGCCCCTGCTCTGCACACACAGCCTGGGCAGAATCTGGTTTTGCTAAAGGGACATTGCGGGGGTGGGGGAAGGCATGAGATGGAAGATCAGGTCAGCAATGGAGAGTTGGGGACCACTGAGATGGAAGATCAGCAATGGAGAGTTGGGGACCACTGCAATATCATAGGTGCAGCTGTAAGTTAGAAGAGTTAAGTCAAACGTATCCGGTTCAGTTTGGTCACAGGTCTTGGCCTACGAGCTCTCCTGTCTCCCTGACACGGGACGGAGGGAGCCTGGTTCAAAGTGTGATGGACTCTAAGCATAGCCTCATTGGACGAGGCCACCAGCAGGCAAGCCCCCGGGTCTGGCAGAGCGCGGGACGCAGGCTCAGAGGGAAGCCACAGAGACTCACCAAGCGCAGATGGCCTGGCCAAAGCTCCCGCGTTCCGGGCCAGAGCCCACGGTGTTCTCGGCTCTCCGTGCAACCCCATTCAAGGTACCTGATTGCCCAGGAAGAGGTGGTGGACGTTTCTGGTGCTCTGGTCCCACACGATCATCAGCCCCCTGCTGTAGCCAATCAGGATCTTGGAGGGGTCCCTCGGGTGTTCCTGCAGCGACTCCACTGGCCCGAGAGCTTTCCCGCAGCGGTAGTCATCTGGCACGCTAGCATGGAAGCGGAGGGGTGGGGGAAACACCAGGCTGGTCAAGAGCCATGCAGCCAAGTACTTTGCTTTCTCCTCTCTAATCAGCAGCTAATCAGCAGCTCATCCCTCCAACAGGCCAGGAGGAACGCAAGCACAGACAAGGGTCTTAGGGAGCCCCTTAAAAATCGAGGGACAGGCTTGAAACCGATCATCATTCATCACGTGTGCTGCACAAGAATACACCCAGCTCTGCCAGCCCCCAGGGTCCTGCCCCAGCGGGCACTAGGCTCCATGTAAGACCTGGGATGTAAGACGGAGAGGGACTAGATCACCGCTATGGGCAGGGACCTATGAAGCTGCTACCCACCCGTCATGTTTCTGGAGCAGCCTCCAGGCATCTCAGATCCACCTTAAGAAGCAGCTCAGCACAACCCTCCGACGAGCTGCTGACTCCCTACGCCTGTCAGGCAGCGTCCCAACTTTACAGGGAACATTGAACAGGTGCAACCGCAGCCCATTCAACCCCGGGCTGGACGGCCCTGTCCACAGAGCCCAGCCGGCAACCCCCCCCCCCATCTGCCGTGTAGCTTGGTGCCCACAGACAAGAGCGGATCCTCACCGGCCCCAGTTCACGGAGCTCCCCAGGCCAGCTCACCTCTGCATGATCTCCTCTTGATACAGGGTTTTATCCTCCAGCAGCGTGAAGCCCGAGAGCTCCAGGAAGTACACGCCACCCCCTTCGGTGCCCAGGCAGGCCACGTCGCAGGCCGATTTCAGCAGGATCACCGTCACCCGGGTGACGCTGGGAGGAGAGCTACCAGGGAGACGAGATTCAGACTGTGAGCGCCCCGCCGGTTTACAGGCTGGACGTTTACACACACGGCTGCAATGGCTCGTTCGGAGAGGACTTTACGTTCCCTCCGGGAGATGCACAGGCTGCACCCAGGGTCAGAGGAGTGGGGGTTTAGGCCGATATTGGGTTGGGGTAAGTCACTCCCTTTCATGGACACCCCCCCCGGGGTACGAGATGCCAGAGGGTCCCGAAGGAGGAGCAGGAGAAGCTTGTTCACAAGAATCTACCCAGCAGAGCTACGTCCGTTTTGGGCCCAAGCCTAGAGGAACAGAGCTCCCTCAACTTCCTACTGACTTGGACTTCAGCTCCTGCCATCAGCCCATCCCCCGATGACCCAGACCTGCCCCAGCAAGCAGGTAACAGAGCCTAGATTGTGCAGACACTCCACTGCGGTGGAGATGGACGGTGGCGCACAGGAGTCTGGGGAACCAAAGCCTGGGAGACCTCGTACCGGTGGGGTTAGAACCGGTGTTCGACCCGACGCAGGTCAAAGAAGCAAGCAGCTCTGTCTACACTGGATTATTAAGCGGTTTAGGAACAAGTCAGTCATCGCAGACACCTGGGAGAGGATCACTGCAGCAATCACCCTGTCACTTCCATTCCAGCCTGGACGCTCTTTAAGCTTTAGGGAAGGAGAATCAGCCGAACGAGACACAGCTCCGCCGCTGGGCGAGGCGGAGGGCCGCCGGGCTGTCAAGCCGGGAGAGGCAGCGAGGAGGGGAAGGAGTCATGGAACCCGGCAGCCGCAGCCGCCATAGGGAGGCATTTGAGGGTCTAACAGAAGCTCAGCATTGGGGCACTCATGAGCAGGATTGCTCTGGGCCTCGGGAATGAGGGCTGCTGGGTGCAGTGACGACGCAGGGGCAGCAGGGGGCAGCGTTGCCTAGGATGGAAGGAAGCCAACAGGCGATTCTAGCCAAGCCCATCAGTATCTGGGCGGACACCGTTGTTTATTGGGGATTTGTCAGGCCATGTGGGGGTTCGGGACTTCCTGAGCCCCATTCAGTCTCGATGGGGGGCAGGGCAGGGGGAGCACCTCTGACCAGGGATTTGTAACCCTACAGATCTCTGCTCATGGTCCTCTTCAACTGGCCACCGCTGCAGCTGGTTCTCCCACTGCAACACTTCACCCCCCACCTCACCCCTAAACTGTCTTCCCGGTTGGACTCTGGAACCAGGAACTAAGTTTACTCCGTTCACTGGAAACCGGGATGAGACAGGCCAAGATCAGGCATTCAAAGTTGCCCATTGGCTTCCTGAATTGCTATATCAATAGCTGGGCAAGTTTCCCACTACTAAGCCCCTGGGATCTCTTTAGGGGATCTCATTGTCTAGGTAAGTGACCAGTTAACCTTTGCTCCGAGTTTGTATTATTCTCGAAAGTCGGAGATCCAAACAAAGATGGCCTCAGGCAATGATCCAGGCAGTCCCTTTCTAAACTCAGAGGCTACACTGGGACGTACGGAGAGGTAAACAGGAACAAGCAGGTATTTGTACGTTCACTAGAATCCTGGAAGAGCCATGACTGTAAAGCGACTCACACTCCTTTCGCCCACTCATACATGCAAGTTTCCACAGGGCTGTCCACCCAGAGAACGGATAATGCCCCTGCCTGCACTCCATGGGGCAAACGGCACAAGAACAAAGTCTTCATTTAAGGAGACAGCTAGGCAGGAAAAGGATCTTGCATCTTCCAGAGCTAGCCAGCATTAAAAAGGGGGACAGAATTTCCCCCTGAATGTTTAATACTGCGATCTCTCAAAGAGGAATAGCTGTAGATGCAAAACGCATCGTTTGAGCAAGCAATTGTGGCAACCGAATGCTCAAATGAGTAACTTTGCCCCAAGCACACAAAGGGATGACTTTCGGAGATGCGGAGCAGTCACATCTGCCATTATCTTCAACTGGAAATCTGGGTATCCAGCAATTCTGAACATCAGAAGGAAGGGCATCAGGAGTCCAGGCACCGGGTGTTTTTAAGAGAACACCTTTCTTTGCCGGCGTTCTCATTTTAGAAATGAAAAGAGGGTCAACTTGTTTTTGAAATTTTACCCTTTATTTTTTGCTCGTCTTGACTTAGTGCCCAGAAAGAAAGGGGCTGACGAATTCTGCTCTGGTTATCACAGGCTGTGCAGGAATTCGAGGCTTACTGAAGTTTGGGAAAATGTCGTCCATCAGCTTTCCAAAAGATCGCAGGCGCCTAGCCACCAACAGCAGGCGCTGCAAAATTTAACTCCCGACAGCGTCCATTTAAAAAAAGGAACGCGTGCTACCGCCCAAGAAGAGTGAGCATCAAGTTTAGCAGAGTTTATCTGGGCTACATTCAGAACTGAAGAACAATAGCTGCAGCTGAAGGAGTCCTTGAAATGAACGCAAACCATGTTTGGTTTATACTGATTGGCCAAAAAGATCCATCCCATCCCATGAGAATGAGGCTTGTTTGGTCATTCCCCACCCTTGTAAGTAAAAACAAAAAAAAGAGGCCAAGACGATTTAAATCATTTTTTTTTTTAAATAAACGTTTGCATCTGGCAACGCTGGAGCCAAATTTCACCCCAGCACAGAGACTTGAGAATAAACTCTGGCAGACCTTTCGCGAGAGCTGCGCTGCTCTCCTTGCTGCTCGTTCGGGAGGGTTTTTGTTTCAATTTCAAGGCAAGAACTTGCCGAGTCCAGCAAGCGCTGAAACTCAGCCATCAATTCATTGCCCTGCCAGCTCCTCACCCATGCTTCCTTTGCCCATTTATCAGCAGAGGTGTCTGCAGAGCCAACGCTAATCTCAGCCTAGCAGGCTCAGTCTATTTTCTCCACCACGGCAACCATTCCCATGGTAACCGATTGACAGGCAAACTATACCGCTGTGTACAAAAGGGAACGCTTTGGACGCCATAGAGCCAGGAGAGAGATTCCCAGAGGGGAGAAGGAATGAAACCGCGTCTCGGGCGAAGTGACTGAACCAGATGGATAAAATTCAACGGGGATGTCCGGCCTTTTAGATACCCTTTGGCTGTTTCCACAGGGTGGCACCCACAGGGCACAGACTGGAATTTCGATTCAGTTCCAATAGCTGAAATCTGGGGTGTTTGGACAGGCAGAGCGATTACCGATTTCACAAGCCCCGTTAACCAGTGCTCCGTGCTGAACAGCGGCTGTAACACCTGCCTCATGGCCCAAAACGAACCAGGCCCAGGCAGTGGTTACTGTCTCACGTTACTCCTGAGTCAGCTGGCTGCGTTTGCACAGCAGCTGGTGAGTTACCGGCTCTGCAAACGCAACCTGGGATCTGAGAGGCTCACGCCGAGCGCTTGCCGGTTCGCACGACAAATCCGGCCTGTGTTTTCCCCAATGCACGTTAGACTAAAACTGGGCCCTGGTGCGGGAACTTCCCAGGAGGTTTTTCGGGGAGGGGGGGTGGAGGGGGGGAGGAGGGGACGTTTGGACAATGCACAAAGCAGGACAGAGCCCGGCTCCCTCAGGACAGAGCTGAGTCTGCAGCATTGCCAGCGGCAAGGGGCCGTGGTTGTCACCGAGTCAACAGGACACAGGTCTGGCAATGCTGGGGGCGGAGCTGCACAAAGCCCCACCTCCGGACAGGGCAGGGCCCGGTTGGATTGCCGGGTCAGCGAATCAAGGGAATGCACAATTAAACCTAGGAGCACTGGGTACCCAGCAAAGCCCAGGACCAACCCCTGCTACGGTTAAGCCCGAACTGAAAGAGGAAGGCAGCAGTGAGTACTTGGTGCTGTCGAACCCCGGTCGGCCCGGGAGGATGAAGCTGCGGGTCTCCACCAAGTGCAAATAGCCATCCTTCTGGTCGACCTCCCACAGGTGCAAGGTGTTGTCATCCAGCAAGGACAGCAGCCGACCCTGGGAGAGAGGCCGAGAGAAGGAAACCGAGGAGGTCAGGGGATTAGGAGTTAAGTTTCCCTCCTCCACAACAAAGCCCCCCCGGGGCAGCAGTGAGCAGGCTGGACTTGGCCAGGCCAGCCCACGCACCATCCCAATGGCACAGCCGTGCATCCACTTACTGGCCCGGTGGCCGTACTTACCCACCCTAAAGCAATTACTAAAAAGTCTGCCAAGGCCCTGCCCAGCAGGTTTTTGTAAGACAGGTGGCCCGAGTAGGGGGATCAGCAGGCCAGGAGGAGCTCATGGGGGCTGGCAACACTGGCCCTCTGCCTTCCTTGCCAGAGAACAACAAGGAATCTGGCTAGTTCAGAGGATGGGCTGCTGCACCCTGGTTGACAGTGGGACATGGGTTACTCTCCTCCAGGGGCAACTGCACCCGACGGAAGGGAGACGCCAGGCGACGAGAACCCAAAGCAGCAACGTACCTGTCCAGGCAAGAAGTGAATCTGCGTGACGGCGGCAGTCTCCTTGTGCAAGCCAGTGAACTCCACGCCTGGAGCGCCGTATCTGGCAGGGGCTGAGAGTCAAGGAGGCAACGATGGGACAGAGCCAGCCCCGTACCGACCCCCCCGCCCTCTACCCCAAAACCAACTCTGCCAGCACCTGGGGAACCCCGCCCTCCATCACACGAGCAAGACAGACCAAGGTTAAGAACTGGGGACTAAACATTTAAGACCCAGCGATGTCCATTTTGGTGGCATCTTTCTTGCCACCCAGGGTATCCACGCTGGTACCTCGCCAGGAGATCTTAAAAGCCGGGCAGTGCCATTCTGCGGCCAGGCATTCCACCGGACTGGTCCGCAAGAGGCCAGCCTCCCCAAAGCACCTGAATGAGGCATCAAGATGTACATGGTCCTCAGACACCTCCAGAGAGGTCCACACCATCGTCTGCCTGCCTGGTCTAGGCACCTGCTCCTGCCCCGGTCCAGTGCGGCTGGACTGCCCGACACACACGAGGGGGTGGTGCCCACCAGAAGATGGGTCCCAGCAACCCTCAACGGGCAGAGGAGAGGGACTGGTTATTCCACTCTACCCAGCAGCGGATGTCCTGGGAGGGGGGTGCTAGGAACAAACTGCGCTTTCCATGCCAGGGCTGGGTGGAGCAATAGAGGACAGGATGAGACTTGTGAAAGCCACAAATCCGCTCCCGCAGCTGATCCACTCCAGCGCCTCCCGGGATGCTCAGAAAGAACTCTAGGATCTGTCCCTACCCGCGCCTGGCCCATGCCGGCTGACTCAGGCTCGTGGGGCCCTGTTTAACTGTGGTGCTGACGTTTGGGGTCAGGCGAAACCCCAGGCTCTGGGATCCCCACAAGGTCCCAGAGCTCAGCCTGCAGCCCGAGCCCAAACATCTACACAGCTGTTAAACAGCCCCTTAGCCCGAGTCCCTGAGCCCGATTCCGTGGGCACGGGTTGACTGCACGTCAGGGGGAGGAGGGATCACAGAGTGGCTAGGTAGGGTGGGGGCTGCCCGCTCCCACCCCATTAGGGAGTACGTTCACCCGCTGCAGACAGGCAGACTAGGGCTGCCCAAGGACAGGGGTTCATTGCTCCAAGTTGGCGTGGGCAGGGTGAGTCTAGACAGCACTGTCATGGCCCAGACACCCCGCACTTTGGCACGGCCAGCAGCTTTCTGGCAACTCGCCAGGCACCCCAGGGCTCTTCTTCGTTTGCATACGGCAGAGCTGGTTTCCCCAGCCCTGATCTTCTGGGAGGCTGCTCATGGCGAGGCCTGGAGCCTTCCCATGGTTCCCTCTGCAGAGCGGGAGGGGCTGCCAGGGGCTGCATTGGAGAGCTTTGCTCTCCATGGACAGCCCTCTGCAGAGGCTGGAGTCACACATGAGCCAGACTGTAAAGGGACATGAACTGTACATACCCAGGTGGAGAAGGGGTGGGGCAGATGCCTTCACAGACACAGGTTTATCCTCTGTCTGCCTGGAAAACTCATATTTGTTCCCAATATACTTTAAAAACTCCTTATTGTCCTTAACTCTGCTGGCCATAGATGTCTCCTCATGTTCCTTTGCTTCCCTTATCAGTTTTCTACAATTCCTTGCTTCCGATTTATATTCATTGCTATCAAATTTCCCTTTCCTCCCTTCTAAACCAGGTCAGATTTGGTTGTTGTTTTTTTAAACCAGTACAGCCTTCTTCCTCAATTGTGAGATTAAGGAAGCAATTGACCTCAGTTTCCAGAAGCAAAACTGCTATTCCCCTCACTGCAATGAGCCTGTAGAAGTCTGTCTTGGGTATTAAGACTGTGAGCTCTTTAGGGCAGGCACCCAGCCCCATGTATTTGCAGCGCCCAGCATGAGGTCCCGTTTTCAGTTGGGCCAGAGACACAAACAAGCCAGTACCTACGGGAGCCGGGATAAGGAGCACTCTGCGAATAGTGAGCCTACTGTTTGCAGCAGGGACACTCCAGGGTTATTACCAACTGTTACAGTCTCTCTACAGGGCTAACGGGAACAGCAGCCCACAACACGGTTCCCAGAGGATCACCAAGACATGAGCAATCGCTCTGCCCCAGGAGAGAACTATCGAGTAGCCGAACTGCCTTTTGTTGCCGGCAGAGGCTTAACGTTTAATCCCAGAGAATTTGCTGCCCTCCCAGTCTGAATGAAGGTGCCCCTTTCAGAGACCTCATGACTGTCTGTCACTTGTCTCCAGGGACATTTCTCGCAGGCTTTAGCGGACAGCAGCTTGAGGGTCTCTCCCTTGCAATTCTCCTTTCTCCCTCAGAGCAGAGTCCCTTGCGTCTCCCGGTGCCTCCCCTTCCTTTCTTTTTGGTTTACCGTGGCCTCCGGGAGCTGTATTCTCTGGAATCCCTCACTAGAGGGTCACCAGGCAACCAGCTGCCTGCTTGCCCGTTGCTCCGAGCAACCACCTCTTCCCACTCCAGACTCCGCGCTATGCTTATTCAGCAACTCTCCAGCGCTCGTTTCCTGTCCCAGAAAAACAAAAAGAACTTCTGAACACACAAGGAAAAGGACCGGGAGTAGAAAAATCCAGCGCATCCGAAACGGGGATGCAGCAGCTGGAAGATCTAGGCTTCCTCCTCGCTCAAGGGCCAGGAGTGGCTCTTTTGCTAGGAGGTCCCTGCCCTAGAAGTTTGGGGGTGGGTACAGATTAACTCTTGACTGAGCACGAGGCCGCAGAATCTGGGGTACAGCTGATATGGGAAAGCTGCTCCCCTAGGATCATGCTATGCCCAAGGTATTGCAGAGGCTTCGTCCAACACCGAATTCCGGGTGTAAATATCCCCACTGCTTGAAGGAAGAAGATTCAGTCAGATCTTGACCAGAGACAAGATTCGAACTCGGTCGCCTCAGTCTGATGTGGGTTTAATACGGGGGGCGGGGGGGGGAGACGACTTCAGCCTCCCCCTTTGAAGCTGACCAAAGGCAAGGGGCAGGCTGGGGCGACAGGCTGCGTTTGGATTCGTTCCCTGGACCATCTGCTATTGTCCTGACTCTGTAAAGCCGTCGCCTCCGCAATGCAGCAGGCGCACGGGGAGGAAAGAGGGCGACATGATGAATTTAAGCCCCTTTCGTAAACTCGTTTCACTGCCCAATTAAAATCCCAATCCGCCGGCGCTCCGGGACGGGCAATCCGATCGGCTGGGTATGTCTGCAATTAGCTTTGCTCCTTTGGGCACAAACAATGGCATTAGCGCTCGGGCTCTCTAGGACCCTGAACTTTCCCATGGGTTCACTCTTCCGGCTCTCCCGCCGCAGAGGCCAAGCTGCCGTCTAGCTGCACAGTCAGCTGCAGTCCAGATGAAGAGGAAATAGTGGCACAGGACCAGTCTGGGCTGGCAGGTCTGGGTTCAAATCCTACCACTAGGGTGCTAGGATCAGCTGTGGTCCCGGGAGACATTAGTCCATGTGATAGCAGGACCACACAACTCAGCCCCATCAGTGCTGCCTCAGCCCGTTGCAGGACAGGACAAAACACACCAACACAACCCTGCCTTCTACAAGGCCAGGCTGCAGCAAGACACCTGAGATCAGGGTGGGCAAACTACCACCCCACCCCCCGCCCCCGGGCCACATCTGGCCCATCGGATGTTTTAATCCAGCCCTCAAGCTGCTGCCAGGGAGGAAGGTCTGGGGCTTGCCCTGCTCGCAGGGCTCCTGGAAACAGCGACATGTCCTCCCTCCAGCTCCTACGCATAGGGACAGCCAGGCGGCTCCGCACGCTGCCCCCAACCCAAGCACCGCCCCCTGCAGTTCCCATTGGCTGGGAAGCGTGGCCAATGGGAGCGGAGCAGGCGGCACCATGCGCAGAGCCGTCTGGCCGTGCCTCCGTGTAGGAGCCAGAAGGGGTGGAGGGGGAACGGACATGCTGCTGCTTCCGGGAGCTGCTTAACTCTACTTGCATTCCTCAGTTTATGGATCCAAGGACTGCATTAGCCCTTTACGCCTATGTCACAGAGCTCAGGTCGCCAAGCCTTTTGCAGAGAGACTGCTTCCCAGAAGAGAGTCCCCCCCCCATCCTGTAAGCATGGCCTACGTTCTTTATTCTTTGACGTACAACTTTGGCCATATGAAAATGCATATTGTTTGCTTGCACTCAGCTTACCAAACGACCCAGATTGCTCTGTTTCAGTTTCCTGGCCTCTTCATTTACCGCTCCCCCAATTTTGGGGTCATTTGGGAATTTTAGTGATGATTTTATGTTGTCTTCTTCCAGGTCATTGATGAAGTGTTAGAGCAGGACCAAGCAAGCACCAACGCCTGCAGGACCCGACTAGAAACAACCACCTGAGCGCTCCCCATTTACATCGACACCCATCAATTAGCTGGTTTTAAAACCCACTTAACGTGTGCCATGTTAATTTTAGATCATTCTTTAATCAAAATGTCATGTGACACCAAGTCAAATGCCTTACAGAAATCTAAGTATGTGACATCAACACTATTGCCTTTATCAACCATTCCACCGCATTCCCTTTTTACAAGTTTGGTTGACATGAGCTATTTCTCCTCGATCCACATTTATTGGAATTAGTTACTCGCCTTTAAAGTCCCATATCAGCCACTCCACTATCTTGCCAAGGATCCATGTCAAACTGCCAGGCCTAGAATTATCTGGATCATCCCGCTTACCCTTTTTAAATATTAATACAAATTTAGCTTTCTTCCACTCTCCTGGAACCTCCCATTTTCCAAAAACTTAAAACAAAACCCAAAATTAACAGCCAATGAGCTCCTCGGCCAGCTCTTTTAAAATTCTTGGATGAAAGTTATCTGGAACTGGTGATTTAAATGGGTCTAACTTTGGAGGATGTTAAACAGCAGCTACTAAAGGTACTAACAGCACCAAAAGGAAAAAGTGTTATCTGGTATGACTACATTTGTCCTCCCACCCTGCCCTATCACAAAACAGAAATATTTATTGAACACTTCTGCCTTTTCTGCACTATTGATGATTCTACCATTTCCATCTCGTAACTGACCAGTACCTTTGTTAGGATTCTTTTTGTTGCTAGTATACTTTAAAAACTTCTCCTTATTGTCCTTATCTCTGCTGGCCATAGATCTCTTATGTCCCTTTGCTTCCCTTATCAATTTTTTACAATTTCTAGCTTCTGATTTCTATTAATTACCATCTGTGATCAGTTCCTCTGATCTGTCAAGACAAAGTCTACTATACAGCTCCGCTGTGTTGGATGCAACATTGTAATTTAGGATATTGTCATCTCTAATATTTAGAAATAATAAGCAACCCACACACTATGGTCAGGAAGGTGCGGGAAAGTCAGATCTGAAAAGCAGGCTGCAGAATTGCAAACAGAAACAGCTAGCCTGAATAAACGCAGCGCTCTGCAGCATTTTGCAAGAATCTCTGCAAGGAGGAGGGACCAGGCCCCAAGAAAAGCCGGCACCACAGTTAAACTTCTCCTTCCTCCCCTTAGGAAGGCAGCAATAAATTAGAGCAACCCCTGCAATGCCATCTACATAAATCACCAGCAGCCGCCCACCGGTACCACAACGCAGGTCCAGACTTAGCCCCGCTGGATGGGTTTCTGGATTGGATGCAGGTGCCACAGGCCCAGAGCAGAAGGGTGTTTGAGGAACTGTTCAGCTAGGGGAGAAAGTGGTTAGGAAATGGCTCGTTTTATAGTGCAAGCACCAGGCAAATTCACAGCATACCTGCCGAGGCTTTAAAAGTCTTGTTCTTTGAGGAACGTTTTACATGCAAGGCTACCTGGCAACTGGACTTGCCACGCGGGCGCATGGTCTCCAGGAGGGTGACTATGGGGAGGTTTTAACCGGCTAGTGCAGAAACTCAAAGATAAAAGTCAAAACACCCGGGCTTCAGTAGGGATTTTGCAGCCCATGTGTAGGCTTGTCAGAGGGAGCTGCAAAATGAATCGAAGTCCTGGACCGTTTCTATTTAAAGTCCAGTGAGAGTTTACGGGCGCATTTATTCCCTCCATCCAGCCTCCTACTGCAGGGGAACTCAAAAGTGAAACCCACCAGTCTGCTGCCAGCATACAAGCCAAGCAAGGTGTCAAAAGACATTTGGCGTAAGTCACTCTCTTTCAGGGCAGATTTAAAAGGTATTTTAGTAACAGGTAAGGCAGCCTGGGAAAGACAAGCTCCGTTTGATACTGCTCCTTCTCTAAAGGCATTTCCTCACTTGTTTATCCGCCCTCATTTCCGGGGCTCACTTCACAGCATCCAAACGCCTAACCACACAGGAAAATACAATTGGCCGAAAACAAAAGGAGCCTAATGCAAACAGTGGATTTATTTTTTTTCAACCCAACAGTTTGCAGGGTCTACCATCTGGCATTTCATCACCAATCAAGAGATCCTCCACTGTGATAAACTCAGGGAGCAGTGAATAGACACAGGTTTCAGAATAGCAGCCATGTTAGTCTGTATCTGAAAAAAAAAAAACCACAAGGAGTCCTTGTGGCACCTTAGAGACTAACAAATTTATCTGAGCATACAAAAGCTTATGCTCAAATAAATTTCTTAGTCTCTAAGGTGCCACAAGGACTCCTCGTTCTTTTAGTCAATAGAGAGTTTGCTATACTGCAAGTGTGTCAAAGGCTTAAGTGTTATGCATTTGACAACACCTGTAAATTTTACAGAGAGTAGCCTGTAAAGCAGGTAATTTATAAAGGCTTAGACAATGTACTTGTGTTCCGCACTAATTCAATATACACCATTTCACTGTAAGTGTGGATGGCCCCAGGTGCATGGTGACCGACCCTGTGCTCCAACTCCTTATCATAAGCCTCATTATAAAAATCTGCCTTCGCGTTTGTGAAGATCCTGCTGACTCCCAGACGAATCTTGGCTGGAGCGGCAAGCAGTGCACCAGCGTTAACCAAAAGCTACGTTTCAGCCCCCCAATAAAGACGCTGCGCATTAGCAGGAGACCTGATCGCTTCAAGGGAGACTGCTCGCTCTACAAAGGCACTTTTACAGCAAAGAGATGCTTGGAGCAGATGCTTCCAAACTACCACAGTTGGAAGCCCTACAGACGCTAGAACAGCAATTAGAGGTTGCCGACGGAAGGAATTTAATGAGCCCCACGCTGGCAGTTAGCCTATCTGCATTCAGGATCACCAAAGAGCCTTCTGGAGCAGGAACTGGGGAGCTCCCTGCACAGGGGACCTGACAGGGAAAATGCTGCTCGAGATCTAGGACCAGAATTGAAGCCATGTGAGACAGGCAGGAATAAAAATCCAGAGGTAATTTGATCCTCAAAGGCAACAATCCCAGGGCAGCATCGAAAGGAGCATTTGCCGAAATTTGCCGTCTGCTCCCCCTCTACAGCATTCTGTCCAGCCACTAGGAGGACGTGGGAGAACCGTGGTACCTACCTGGCAATGCAGTCATAGCGAGCGCTACAAGGAATTAGTTAGCTCAACAGCACCAGACAGCAATGGAGAGATACAGACTTGTGCAGGCGAAGCACTCATTAAAAGGGACCCAATCAGGGAGATTCCCTCGTGCTCTCGTTACGAACGAGGTGGACTGCTTTGCTTTTCAGCCATCATGCTGGTCACTACTATTTGCACTTCCCTCTGTTTGGGCACAGGCAGCAAGCCACCGACTGCCGCTTCCAGATTCTCCGGCACACCCCTGCTGTGTTTAGAACTTTGGCCCCGTCGTTCCAGTGTTTCAAGTCTTAGGTTTGTTTAGTAACGTTTGGTCAAAATTACCTTTTTAGGTAACCATGGTCCCTCAGACACACAGGAGAACAGAGCGGGGACTACAATGAGCAAGAGCTCTTCGAGGCCGAGTAAGAGCAAATCTGGAATATAACAGCCTCTGAGATGCTAAGACCGCAGTTTCTTTCTGCAGTCATCAGAGCAGTGATCCAACAGTTCGGGGTCACTTTGATCCTGGACACTGGCAACAACCGTGCTGGAGCAGGAGGGTGGCAGACTCCCTGCAAAGCTGGGGCCAAGCAGATCAGAGAGACAACTGTTGCATAATGAAAGCTTTCCATTGGCTACTGCATCACGACAACAACATCACACATACTCCCCACGCTTTTAACACCTTAAAACCAAAACACACTGGGAGGCTTTTACTTTTGCACTTCACTCAGCTCAAGTAGGTAAAACAGATGGGTCAGTTTCACTTTTACTACTGTGCCGCTCCCGCGCTCATCTGACAGGCCTGGGCATGAAGAAAAAATACCCTTTTCATCGTAATTGTGTCCGGGGAACATTTCCATGTTCAGTGTTCCTCACACACACATCCTCCCAGCACTTTAACCTCTGGGGAGAGTGAAGAGTTGTTAACAGCAATGCCTAAAAAAAAAAGACCCACTATATCTATTTACGCAGTAATATAGGGAATTTAAAACTTTAAATATTCCTGGGGTAGATCCTTTGAATTCATCACATGCACAAGCGCTCCCCGGATCCACGTGCCCGAAGAGGAGAGCGATTCGCTCCCCCTCCCTTCCCCCCAGTGTCAACATTATCCTCAGCCCTGTTCGTTTGCATCATGCTGTGGTTTGCGCAGCTACTGTTCTACATTTCACAGCCACGCTGGAGCCAGCTGTAGGAGTTTAAAGACCAGCTCAAAACAGGGTCGGAGCCGCCTGCCGCTTCTCCAGACTGCGTGAAGTGCAAAAACCACCCCCCCGGAGCGGCCTTTTTTACTGCCAGTGTTTGCACTAGCTACACACACACACACACACACACACACCCCGCATTCACCCACCATTTCATTATTCCTTGTACAGCTTCACCGGTAGCAGCTCAAGAGTGAACCTCCCTATACCTGGGTAAGCGGAGCCAGAGTGGGCAAGACCACCAGCCCCCTCCCCCCCCCCTTTTACACAGGCACTGCCAGTGGAGAAGTGAAGTAGAGAAGACCGGCGCTCAAATATAGGGGAGTTCGGACAGATAAGCCCCGGGACCACCTGAGGTCAGCACTATTCAGCTAGTGCCAAGTATTCTTGCTGGACCAAGCCATTGATAATCTGCTTTCAACAATAAGCCTTATCCACTGAAGGTGAATTAGCAGTAAGATGCCAGCTGAGCTGCCGAGACCCAAGCCCAGGTGTGATCTCCTGTAACAGGGTGTATCAGGTGTGCGACACCCAGAAGGGTTGGGGGAAAAAAGAGAGGTCATTCCTCCTCCCTCCCCCACTGGTCAGGGCGACAAGGGGTTAACACCAGACCGGTGACACCATTCCACTAGCTACTGCCAGTGAATCATTTGGCGCACCTGACGTAGGTTCAGCCCTCAGCTATAAGACAGCCGTGGGGTGTCACCAGATCGGGAGGTAGCAAGACAGGAGGGCGTCCAACAAAAAGGTCTGTTTCTGTCCTCCCGAGCAGGCTTGGGCAGGTCCCTAACAGGTACCGCTAACCGAGGCGACTTGAGGCAACTTGAAGTCGAACCTCCCTGTGCCAGTGGACACAGCTGCATTGTTCTCTTGGCTACGCAAGGCTAAGAAGTCTTCCAGTACCTCCATCTGCACCACCGCAGTCCCAGGAGAGCAGGCCTTTGTCAACAGCCCCTGGAGAAGGAAAACGCCCTTGTGCGAGGGAATGACAGGCTTCCTTAACTGCCCAAGGCAGCTCTACCTGTATCCAGATTCACTGGAATTCAGCCGCCCCCAAGCCACTGGGGGGAGAAACCAGCCTTGCCCAGACCCCAATAGAAGAGGCTGATTTAAGCTATTTCTGCCTTCACGTCTGGGTAGGTTTGGAGAGTCACATATAGCCCACCTTCCCCCCTACACACATCGAGGGCTTTCCCCTCCGAGTGCATGGTCTTGGGCAAGACACTTAGCCCCAGTGTCTTCAAGCCTTGGATGGCGAGCGATGAAGGGTTGATCCAAACACCCATTCCCCAACCTCCACCAGTCTCCTCTCTCCACAGAAAGAGCTTAAACGGTCATCCGGGGAAGGACTGGGTGTTAGTAACTGACAGAAGCAGCACCGTACCATCGCCTGTTGCCAGGAGACCTCCCCGCACTGTTGATCTGAACTTGCCTAGCCGTGAAGGTGTGAATTTTCAGAGCAGCAGGTGGGTTCAGCTGCAGGAGATTTTGCTAGATCTGTGGTTGTCAACCTTTTTATTTGTGAACCCCTAAACAATTTAACATGGGGGTCTGGACCCCTTTGGAAATCTTCACCGGTCTGCTGGCTTCCCAGGGATCCACAGATTGAAAGTCAGTGTTCTAGAGAATTAAAGTCACATGCCAAGGCACCACACCCCAACTAGAGTTTAGGCCTTTCGCGTGCGACCGACGCTGGAGATTATTCAGTAGGCTGGAACCCAGTTCTCCTCTGGAGCCAGTTGGAGCAAAAACCAGGCCCCTGCATTTCAGCACACGCAGCTCGTTTTTTTGGCCGAGGCAGGAGGAACGGATTGTTTTGGAACAAAATCGGCCAATTAAACAGCAATAAGTCACCAGGACCAGATGGGATTCACCCGAGAGTACTGAAGGAACTCAAATATGAAATTGAAGAACTACTAACGGTGGTATGCAACCTATTGCTTAAATCTGCCCCTGTACCAGATAACTGGAGGACAGCAAACAATGCTGATTTTTTTTAAAGCAATTACAAGCCAGTAAACCTATCATCAGTACCAAGCATTGGCTGAAACTGTAATAAAGGACTGAATCAGCAGCCAGAAGATGACCACAATTTGTTGGACAGGGTTTTTGTAAAGGGAAATCATGCCTCACCAATCTACTAGGATTCTTTGATGGGGTCGAACATGTGAACGAGGGTGATCGAGTGGATATGGTGTACTTGGACTTTCAGAAAGCCTTTGACGAGGTCCCTCATCAAGGCTCAAACAAAAAGTAAGAGGTTATGGGATACGTGCGAAGGTCCTCTTATGGATCAGTAATTGGTTAAAAGGGTAGGAATAAATGGTCAGTTTTCACAGTGGAGAGAGGTAAATAGCAGCATTCCCCAAGGATCTATACCGGGACCAGAGTTGGTCAACATATTCATAAATGATCTGGAAAGAGGGTAGACAGTGCGGTGGTAAAGTTTGCCGATGAGAATTATCCTGAGTAATTTTGTAAGTTCAAAGCTGACTGCGAAGAGTCACAAAAGGGCTCTCTCCAAACTGGGCGACTGGCAGATGAAATGGACGGTTGCTAATTCCAAAGTAATGCACATGGGATTTTTTCCCCCCAAAAGTATACATACAAAATGATGGTTCTAAATCAGCTGTCAGCACACGAGAAAGATCTCCGAGTCATTGTGAATTGTTCTCTGAAAACAACTGCTCAATGTGCAGCGGCAGTCAAAAAAACCCTAACAATGTTCGGAACCTTTAGGCAAGGGGTAGATAAACCAGTAAATAAAATGCCACTATGTAAATCCATGGGACACTGGTGCTTTGAATACCGAGTGCAGACCCAGTTGCCCCATCTCAGAAGAGATATCACGACTGGAAAAGGTACAGCGAAGGGCAGCGAGCGTGATCAGGGGGATGGAACAGTTTCCATAGAGACTGAAGAGCCTGGGACTGGGAGACAGATGTCTGTAAAATCATGACTGGTGTGGAGAAAGCGAGGAGAGAAGCGTTATCTGCCCTCTCACGTAACACAAGAACCAGGGGTCCCAAGTCAACCGACATGCAGCGGGTTTAAAACAAAAGGGGAAGAAACAGTCGGCGGTTCCTTGCTTCCGCCGGTCGCTCTGAGCTAGCAGGTGCTGACCCTCCTGGACCGCGCTCTTGCTCCCGCGGAGAGGGGGCTTGGAGACGGGGAACGGGAAGCCGCTCGCTTTGGCGAAGTTCTCCACCGCCACGGTTCAGTCTGGCCCAACCGAGGCTATTCCTTGCTGGGTACAATCCACCCAGCCGATGCTAAAGCAGCTCTAGCCAGCCCTGTCAGAAGCAATAGCTTCAGGTCCAGGCTACGTGCCCTGGCAGCAGGGGCTTTCCTTGGGCGGGGAGGAGAGGAGCTCTTACGCTGCTCACCCCAACCAGGGTGAAGCGAGAGGAAAAGGCACTGAGGCCGCCCCTGCCCGGTTATCTGCACTGTTGCTGTGCGTCACCCTGTATGGGTGCACGGCACAGGACAGACGTCCCCTGCCCCTATTTGCACCCCAGTCGTTTTAATCCCCCACCAAGAACGGAACAACTCATGCTAGGCCCGAGGAGTTTCTATCGCGCTAAACTCTACCTGTAGAAGCACCTGCGCTCCGGGGTCAGTTTTGTATAACTGGGCCATGGGGGGGCGGGGGTGAGTTGCCAGGGCAGCGCACTGGTGCCCACACACACACACACACACACACACACACACACACACAGTCTGTTGTGCCTGTCAACTAAGCTCTCCGCTCCGGGGACACACAGAGCCATCTTCTGGCGGCGTGGCCAGCGACGTCGCAGCTGGGCTGGCATTCAGGCCTGGCGCACAATGGAAAGAAACGCCAGCTTTGTGCTGGGACGCTGAATAAAGGGAGCCCCTCTCGGGCGCGCACGCAGCAACTGGGTCTTTGATTCCCTCCCCCCCCGGGGGCAGAGAGGCTGCACAGACGTGGCTGCCAGCAGTGGCACCCAGAGGAGATGCTACAGCTAGGACAGGCCAGGGCAGGGCCGGCTCCACACCTTGTCCTGCCTGGCACGTCCGACCAATTTCCGACTAACGCCCCCTCGCATTCCTGCGGAGCGGAGCCCGGAGAACAGGGCCTCAAAACCCCTGGGACAAACAGATTCCTGGCCTGCAGCCAGCCCGCCCTCTGAAGTCTCTCCACACAGCGAGCAACAAAGGACGCTCTCTGCCAGGCCTCGCAGGACTTGCCAGCTCCCTTCTCCTCCGAGTGCCTTTGGCTACGTGCAGCAGACTGGTCAAGGATGCCCTGGACACAACGGGTCAGCTTCCCCCTCCTCCCCAGTCCACAATGGCTCAAGACAGACGCTCGATTCAGGGGCGGCCAGTTAGTCTCGGAGCTGGGAAAGGCCCTTTCCGGAAGGGTCCCTGTAAGGCTGGGTCCTGATCCCCTGAAAACGCCACCCCAAGTCACTAGGCGACTGTCCAGGGCGATCTGGTCCATTCTCGGGGGCCCCAGACGGCGGTAGAAACACAAATGCAGAGCAGTGTCCCTGCAAGAGATGTGCCGGCAGATGCCCCATTTCCAAGGCTGTGATTGGAGCCCATGTCGTGCCTCTAGAGAGGAGTCTTTCCTCTGCACTGGAGGGAAAAAACCCCGAAACAAAGGAGCATATTTGCTAAGAAGTGCTCCCCCAGCCCTGGGCCGTGAGACAAGAATAGGGTGGGCCTCAGCTTTTAACTGATTACCGTTTAAGCTGGACACACAAGTATTATTTCTTCAGAGAGAAATCCAGCTCCTAATTGGACACAGCTTTGTGCGCTCCATGCACGGACACATTTATTATGTGTGTCGACGTAGCCTTATGAGCCTGCCGTGGGTCAACACCCCACACTGCGCTAGGCCCTGTACAAACAGAACAAAAAACCCCCACAGGTCCTGCTCATCTATGGAGAACCCAGATCTCCAGCTCAGTACCTGCTCTCTAATAACTCTGTCCCATTTTGATTGGGGGCAGAGGGTGGGGGGGAGAAAGCAAGAAATGGAGACACCCCCTCCCCACACAGCTTCTTGAAGGCTCACTTGGCGGGCGAGCGGTCCCTATTCCAGTCTCACCTTCCCCACCGATTGTTTGCAGAGGTGGAAAAACAGAGAGACAAACACTGGGCAAGGAGCTTTAAACACCAAGTACCGGGCACCCCAGACGGCAGCTGGCCCCAGCATGTGTCCACCAGCCCTGCTCGTCCCAGCCACCTTTGCAATTTGTGTTCCTTAAATAAACCCCTGGGCTGAAGGTCGGTTGAAGGGGGAGGAAGAGAGACACATCTGCTCCTTCTCCCCAGCCTGCATCACTGCTCAATTCCCGCTTGCCAGTGGCATGGAGAGGAAATGAAGGCAGCCCGGCACCGAAGAGAGCTGGAGGGAAGCGGTGGGGAAGCCGCCAGCATTCCTACTGCAGGATCCGGGAATGTCAGTCTCTAGTGCCTGATCCGCTGTTTCCCCTGGGCACCGCTCCAGGGCGATCGCGGACACCACGTCGACTTAGCGCGGAGGAGGACTCCATTCATAAGTCACATGCCGTAGTTTTGGAAGATTGAGCAAGTTCAGCTGTTTCCTTCCCCACCCTTTGGGAACGAGGAGTTTGGACGTATCCTCTACTTGGCCAACACACAGACACACACCCGCTGCTGCAGAGATCCAGCTAGGCACCGGATTTGGCTCTGCGTGGAAAGGATCCCTGCTGCCTCACCTCCTCGCCCACGACAAGCTACAGCCAGGTTATGCTAACGGAGCAGGGCTGCGCTGGAAGCGAGGGGCGGCAGAGAGGCGTTTGGTTTGCCGCACCTGAAGAAGATCCAAGAGCTTGTGCTAATGAGGCTGCCCCCGTGGCTCACCTGGGCACTAATTCACCCTGTCCCTTAAGGGCAGAAAGGAACCGCATGGCAGGAAAACCGTTGCCACCAGCGTTGGAGGCAGAGGCGCCAGCCTAGCAGGGGGGGTCAGGCGGCACAGCTCGGGCGAGGCTGCCGGCTGGTCCCGGTCTCCACCTCTGCCCCTACCCACAGGCTGGTTTCTCTGACCACTTTGCCACGCCAAGGCCCATACCCGGGCATCCAGCTATTTATCAGAGGGCCGGTTGCTATGCGCTGAGTCAGAAACATCGCCCGCCCTGCGAGGAGAGGAAAAAGCCCCACTCCCGCTCGGAGCTGGAGGATCAACTCTGAGTCAGACAGCTGATGGCAGAGCAGGAATCTTGGCAGGAGCTATTTGCAGCAACACCCATGCAGGGAGAGGGCGGGCGCGCCCACCCGCCCTCCCCATCTGGAGCACAAGCAGCCTTCCCCTCCCCCAGCCCAACCTCACACTTGGACCAGGCAGCCATGACGTCACTTCCCATCCCCAATCCTTATGGAGCACCACCCCTGGGAAGCAGGTAAACACCGTCATCCACGCGGAACGGATGGGAAAAGGAGAGACTCAAGCGAGGACCCGTGAACAGAAGGGATTGGTGTCAGAGCTAGTCGGTCCTGGGCTCCAGTCCTGGGCTCCAGTCCTGGGCTCCAGTCCTGGGCTCCAGTCCTGGGCTCCAGTCCTGGGCTCCAGTCCTGGGCTCCAGTCCTGGGCTCCAGTCCTGGGCTCCAGTCCTGGGCTCCAGTCACTTCCTCCTATGTGAACACCTGGAGAGGTGGTAGGTCAAGAGCTACACCCGCTCCACACATACACCTTTCCCAGATGCTGGCTGTCCTCCCGCCCACCTCGAACCACTCTGCTCCAGCCCCATCCCCTCCACACTCACCTGCCAAAAAAGGTGGGACCGGAACGGCGCCCTTGTTTTCCAAGGTTTAGATGCGTACAAACAACCCCCACCCACAAGCAGCCAGGTACTAGCAAACTGGCATGCACAGCAAGAACACAGCCGTTCGCAGGGGTTACAATGCTCAAGACACAGCCGAGCCCTGCTTCCGGGACGGCTCTGCAGAGTCCTCCAGAGCTCCAGGCTCTGGCCCTGGGTGGGCACAGAAGGGAAGCCGTTCATTCAGGCCTTAAGTCTGGCTGCAGTCAGGGCTGTGAGGTTTTGCAGAGAAAAGCAACTGGAAGTTCCTTGCGGAAAGCCTGAATTTTCACTTTCACCTGGACCACGCAGACAGCCGGGGTCCAAGCCCCAGGACATCCGCTGGGACGCTCGCAATCCTCGGGGGGAAACAGCCTCACTTCCCCGACCAGCACTATAGGCTCTCAGCCAGATTTTCCAGTTTTCAAAGCTGGGGGGTGAGCTGAGTCAAGATCAGCTGGTGTATTAGTCCCGGAACCGCAGTGGTCCCAACACCTTCCCGAGCCAGTAACCAGTAACCTTCTCCTGCCTACACCAAGGCTGGATCCCCCCCCTACCCCCGATCCCAGCTGTTTGACCTGGAGGGTATTTTGAGACACCGTATGAAATGCTTAGCTAGCACCTACCAAGGTGAACGGAGCAGACCAAATCCGCATCTACAGTTCGCCAAAGAGTTCGAATGAGACCAACACAACCCCGGGGCCACGTGCAGCGGACACGTCAGGCCCGTTTGTAGCTGGAAAGTGGCCAAGGAGCTTCGGCGAGTTTGCCCCCCCTTACCTGCCGCCCTTCTCCAGAGGGTCCCGGAAAGGATACATCTTCACCGCTCCCGATTTGGTGCCCACAGCCATAATTCGCAGCTTGGGGTCGTAGGCCAGGGAGCTCGGCTGGTTGGGGAAGCCATGTTCCACAGTCTGGGAGGAAGACGAGAGAGACGGGAGAGCGTCACACACCAACCGAGTTCAGCGATGCGAGACTGACTCGCTATTAGCCCCCAGAGATGGCTGCCCGGGGCTTCCCCCACAGCGCGTGCATAGAAGACATTCAGTTGTATCACTATTGACAGGGCCCACGAAGATCTCACCATTTACATGCCACCCTTCCCTGCAACGCTGGAGAGCAGGGGGAAGACGGCTGCTCAGAGACTGACTCCCCCGTGAGCACCTGCCTGAAAGCCGGCGGAGACAGGCAGTTCTGTTGCCCCATTGCCCAGGCGGGCTAGGCAAGGACTACCAAGGCTACAGCCTCAGCTAACATCCCTAGCCCTTGGCTGAGCCTGAGCTTTGGCATTGTCTGAAGACAGTCAGACCTCGCTCCTCAGAGAGGAACTTGTGTTGGGACGACCCCTACAGCACTTAGCCAAGGATCAAGGCCCTTTGGGCTTGGCATGGCCCAGAACGCGGGGAGCCGGGCCCTGCCCCAGACTGGCAGGAGCATTACCGGGAAACAGGTCCAATCTCCCCACAGCTTGTATCTAACAGCCACGGCTCAAGATCCCTTGCATCTCCCGAGCCCCGGGACGCCCCTGAAATAACCAAGAGGGGGTGGCCAATCACTGCGCGTGCCACTGACTTCCTCAAAGCCTTTCAAACACCCTGCGTGGGCCTTCCCCGGGACTGGCCGCAGCGCCGGCCCCAGCCTGTTCTTTGCAGTGAGGATTCCCAGCACTGGATAGACAGCACCGCTCCTTAGACGGCTGGCGGTCTTCTACTGCTGGCCACAGCTTCCTTCCAGGAAGGTTAGTAAGAGGCGACGCAGCCCACACAGTGCAGGTGCGGCCTCCCCTCGCGCCGCTCCCACCCCAGTGGCCTCCTGGAAAGCCATGTTTTGGGAGAAGTGGAAGGGAGGGAGAGAAAAGATGAATCAGGCTTGGCTGGAAGAGCCGTTCCCTCCCACCTCCCCGGAGCGGTCCCAGCAGCGCTCCGTCCAAAGACTGGGTTTCTGCTTTGTTTTGTTTGGGACCAACGTGCACGTATCCGAATTCCAGCTACGGCTCTCGAGCGTCAGGGTCAATCTGAGCTCAGAACAGGAAGAGAAGGAATTAGCTCTCGCTCAGCAAACACTCCCCACCACTTGGCCATCCGCGTGCGGCTCGGACTGCGACCACCCAGGAATCGAAGTCCTCCCCTGCAGCCCAGCAGAGGTGGGCAGCGGGATACGGGCTTTCGACTAGGTAACCACAACTGGGGCTAGGGGACAGCCCAGCATAAGGGCTGGCTAGAGGGAGGACTCCTCTCAGCAACTGGATCTAGATTATTGGATGAACGTCAGAGACACCGAGGATGGTTTTGCATTGGAAGCGCTAACGGACAAGCGATCCAGTAAGCAATGTCAGTAAGAGACCCTATTCCCGGCTCAGCGTACAGACCGGTTAATTCCTCCTACCCCAAGAGAAGGAAGCTCCTTCCGTCTCCGGCACCCCTTTCCCTAGTGCTCACGGGCAGGACTCATCCCCCCACGGAGATTTGGCATTTCCAAGGCATCTCACACAGAAAGCTCTCCAGTGCTTCGCAACTGTCTCGAGGACTAAGGCCATGTCTATACATCCACTGCCGCTGCGGCCGAGGCGGCTGGCGAAGACCCTCGATGTCAACAGGAGAGAGCGCTCCTGTTGGCATCAAAAACCCACCTCCACAAGCGGCAGAAGCTCTCCCGCCGACATGACGCCATGCTCAGTCCCCTATACATAGGAGGGGGAACGGGCCCAGGCCTCTGCTTCCGGGAGCCGCACTGAGTGGCCCCCCGACCCTGCTCCCCGGCTGGAGCACCGAGCAGGGCAAGCCCCAGACCCTGCCCCCCAGTGGGAGCTCAAGGGCCAGATTCAAACAGCTGGCAGCCCGGATCTGGCCTACTGTTCTGTAGTTTGCCCACCACCCCTGCCCTGGAGTATTCCCAGACCATCAACCTGCCAGGCCAGGAGACAACCTTTCCCTTTCAACCTAAAGCAGATGTACAGAGTATTCCTTACATTTCTCTGATCTATGAGCAGCAAATTAAGTCTCTTGCCCCTCTACCCCACACACACTGACACTAGCCATCTGCCATTTTATGTTTCCCCCAGCTCCCCAAATCCAATGCTCCCACCTCTCAAACCACCTCCCCCCACCCACCCCCGCTTCCCCCCTGAGATCTGGTTTATTACAAGCCGTCAGCAGCAAACACTTTATTTTTATCTCACACGCCAGCTGCTCCCAGCTCTTCCCTTGCACTGGGTTTTCCCCCTTGGATGGGTTTCCACAGATCAATTCAGTGAGCTGGGTATTGCAGGTGTTTAACAGCCATCCAGCTGCATGGCTCACCCTGGCTTAATGACTCAAATATCAGACCAATCACTGTCCTGGGATAACTAGGAACCCTGGAAGCAGTCAGTGGGCGGGGCCTGCTGCCTCAATTCCACCTGCAGAATTCCTTGCAGAAGTTAATTAACGAGCTCTTCCTCGTTTTCCTGCACACACCGGATACCTTCCAAGAGAGTTCAGGTGCAGCCACTGAGACAGCCACCCCCTCTCCAGACAGAGAACAAGAATAACAGCTGCATCCGGTCCTGAATTCAGACACCAAGGCAGGAGATGGGGCTGCTAGGTGAAATTCCTGGCCCTGCCACAGATCTGTACGGGACCCCAGGAGGGCGTGTGGTTCTGTTTGGCCCTCTGAGTGGCCAAGCAGTTTCCTCACCTAGGGGAGGCTAGACTGCTTTGAAGCCTTCCAACAGGAGGAACTACGAACATGCAAATCAACAAAGAATTTGTCCAGACCAAGCTGTTGGGATTGTCTCTGCCTGGTCGGCCATTCCCATCTGGGCCAGGTATTCGGCGTTGTTGGGGGGGCCAGTGGGTCAGATTCTCTATGCTCTCAGCCAGCTTGCAAACAGGCCTCTCGCTCCGTTTTTCTCAAGCTTTTTGATACCAGGGACCGGTTTGCTGCCTTCCTAAACCATGTCTGGGAGATCTCGGTCACTGACAAACACTGCTGGAGTTGGTCCTCAAGCCACTAAGGGCAAGCAACACTGAACCCAGGGTACGCTACTTTGTGCATCTTTCTAGGGAGCTTAGGAAGAACCACGAGCAGGGCTGAATATTGGAGCACTTTGCACATCTGGAGCACTTTGCACAATATTGGAGCACTTTGCAGCACGGGGACAATCCACGACAAGTCTGGAGGCAGCTTACTACAGCTCCTGGGCCCATCCTGCTCGAGCAGATCCAGTTCGCAGGTCCCCACGGCATCCAAGGAGAGTCCGATTAGAACTACTCCAAATATTACAGCAGGAGTCAGTGGGGGCATCACACCTGTAGCTAGCATGGCCTCCCCCATTGCCCTTCTCTGCTTTCATACAAAGCCTTTCAGGGAAAGAACTATTTCCTCGCCTGGTTGCGTTCCGCAGTTTGCGTTCCTCTGACTAGATCAGTTCTCCAACCGTTCTTTGTGGTCACTTTTACACCCAGCGACTAACAAACTAGAGTCTTGGCACAGGGCTACCACCATCACCACCACCCATATGGACAAGACGCAGTGCGTTCCTCTGGTCAGGAGTTACCCATCTCCTGGAAAATGAGGCGCTTCATTTCTAGCTGGGTTTTGAGAGAGGACCTTCAGAAATTCATAGCTGGCCAGAACAATCCTATCTCCCCTTGGAAAAGAGACAGCGAAGGGAAATATGATGGGGGTCTATAATATCATGATTGGGGTAGAGAAAGTAAATAAGGAAGTGTTGTTTACTCCTTCTCATAACACAAGAACTAGGGGTTATCAAATGAAATTAATAGGCCGCAGGTTTAAAACAAATAAAAGGAAGTATTTCTTCACACAACGCACAGTCAACCTGCGGAACTCCTTGCCAGAGGATGTTGTGAAGGCCAAGCCCAGAACAGCGTTCAGAAAAAAACCTAGATAAATTCATGGAGGATAGGTGCATCAATGGCTATTAGCCTCTGTTTGCCAGAAGCTGGGAATGGGTGACAGGGGATGGATCACTTGATGATTCCCTGTTCTGTTCACTCCCTCTGAGGCACCTGTCACTGGCCACTGTCGGTAGACAGGACACTGGGCTAGACGGACCCTTGGTCTGACCCAGTAGGGCCGTTCTTATGTTTTTTTTTAAACAATCTTTCAAAACCAGAACAAAGAGGAAGCGATAAGACATTCTGATCCACAACAGATCCCATTAAAGCGCTTGCTTACAAGTGGCCACCACTCCATCAAGACATCCCTTTCTCCATAACCCGTGCACCATTTTCTAGACCAGTGAGTGCACCAGGATGAGTGGCCACCTCAGAGTCATGCCGACCCTTTTGATTCTGTTACACTTGGACAGGAAAAGGAGCTAGTCCCCCATAGTCAGTCCTCCTTTAGAAGAGCACCACTGCTGCTTGAGCCATCCGGAATATAGCAGAAAACAGCTATAGGGCTCTAGTCATTTGCTCCTCATCCCGTGTGTTTTGATGAGGCTAGAAGAATTTAGCCGCCGGGCCGTGCAGAAACAGCTCCTTTGGGAAGAGCACTGGCCCTACAGCTGGAACCAGGATCTGTCACTGCCCGTGAGACGCTCTCCTCCCCACTGATCCGGGCCCAGCCCCCAACCTCCATCTGGTGTTGGAAGAGGTCTGCAGTCAGACAACTCTGCACTTCTCGGAGACCGTGAGCGAGAGGAAGAGGAGAACCACAGAAACGGTGGAGCCGTGGGCACCAGTAGAACTGCTGTCAGAGGTACCTGCCACTCCAGTGCCCCGTCTCGGGCACGGGCTGCCTGAGTTATGCCGCGAGCGAGCCGGTGACCTCTAGGGATCAGATTTAGCGGCAACGCATTTTACTTGTTAACGGACGGGTCTCCAGGGTGAGAGGTTAGTGCATTAATCCTGCTACAAGCCTCCACTATTACCACCCCCCTCCCCAACATCTTCCTTCTGCCACTAAATCCACAGAGGGCTTTCAAATTCCTCCTCCGAGCGACAGCTTAACGAGCTAGTCCATCCCCTCCCTCCCTGCCACACCAGACAACAGCCCCAAGAGCTGTCTCTGGCACGCAGAGGCCGCCTTCTCGAAGGCGAGCTCTGGGCCTGGTTACAGCAGATACAAATCAGATTTCAGGCAAGCTGAGAAGGAGGGGGGGGAAAGAGACTTAATAGAAGTCAGGTGGACGATCCTATTCCAAAGTGCTTAGCGGATCAGAATGCAAAGTTCCAGCTGCAGTACAGAGACGCCAGCCACATGCAAGTCCACAGAAAGCCCCACAGAGCCACCCTGCTTCCGCCAGGCCTCCCCAGCACGGGGCAAAACTCCTGCCCACGCACCGGAGTAACTGACAAAGCAAGAACCGCACCACGCTCCCCCCACCCCCGCAGCTTGTAACGGCCTTGAACGGATCCGGTTTCACGCAAAGGTAAAAATCATACACCCTGCGGACGCTCCTCCTGAGACTAGCCGGGCCGGAACGCAAGCGCTGTGACCGGGATCGCCCGCAGGATCGAGTCCCGTGTCGCCGATTACACGGGACTGCCTATAGCATGAGCGCAGGGCCGCTGTGCTACAACGGTCTGCCCAGAGCATGGTTTGAGACGGCCCTTCAGTCTGCACATAGAATGGGACCAAATCAGTGCGCGCGGGAGCGCTTTGAGATCTACTAATAAGTGCTATTTATGATTATCGTAGCTAGGTGGTATTCTGTCCGCCATGGACAGCGCCAGTGTCCAACATGTGACAGGACCACCATACGCTGTTAACCACACATGCTCAAGTAGACTATCCCTTCGTACTCATCTCTGACTTGACAGAGGAAGACGCGTTACTCACATTGAAGGAATGGCTCTTTGCCCTGCCGTTTCCACAGAGAAAGCCCCATTCGGCCTCCCAACTAGACAGGAGCCAGCTGATTTTTCAGTTGGGTGGCAGAACCGAGCAACATGTCAAACCCAACCTGGAACGTTTGGTTTCTCCACCAAGATAAAAATGGTTTGGGGATCGAGCTAAATGTTTGGTTTGAGCCAAAACACAACCAGGTTTACCCTTTAAAAAAAAAATGAATCCCATCTAACTCCGTTTCTAAATCCGGTTCAGAGGGGAAAGTTAAACGCTTGGCTTACACAGCGTCAAAATGAACAGTTGGGATTTTCCTTTTATAACTCAGCCAAAGCTAGTCACCGAACTCACAAACGGTTTGGGTTGCCCGGAGCGTTTTGGGGCAAATGAGCTATTGGACCGAAAATTTTCACCAAACTCTAGTTCCAACCCTTTAAAGCTGCAGGGAGAACACTAGCAAGAGCTAGAAAAGAAAGCTAGGCCTGAGCGCTCTTGCATTCAGCAATAACCCTAATACAGGCACCCGGGGTCAGCAACACCAATGCTGGTCCCAAAGCTCAGTGCCCGGGTTGGCGTTGGCCTCAATTATAAGGGAGAGCAAACCTCATGTATTCACGTCCTTGCCTGCACTTAGGGGTCGGAATTGGAATTATTCCCTGCTGCAGCCTTGCCATGAACACAAAGGTTCTGTGAACACAAACCGATGTCAGGGCTGTGGGAGGGGACCACAGAAGCTCATGGATTGTCCAAGTGGTTTAGGATGGGTGCCCAAGGTAGGCCTCGGAGCCATCTGGATTCCTTTGCAGATGTCTGCAAGCATCGATCAGCCCAGTCCTTTCTCTCGCATGCTCTGGGGTCAGCCCCTAGAGAAACTCCTGCCAACGCTGCCAGCCCTTCTTCCCTTTTTAAGCCCTGAACTCGCCAGGAGCCTCAGGAAGGACCCAGCCTGAAGATGGGGCAGATCTGGAGGTTGTAACTCTCAGCCAGGATTTCGCAGCCTGTAACCCAGAGAGATCCAGTTCGAAACCCTAACCATGAAGTGACTCCCTAGAAGAGTTTGTAGCTTAACCAGCTTGGGGAGGTGACGAACGGGGCTCCATGCACAGGCGATGTAGATGTCTGTACCCTCAAGGACTGGTCAAAGCTCAGGACATCACAGTAGTTCAGATCCCAGTCCTGCAAGGTACAGAGCCTTTGCCCGCTCTTCAGGGGGGATGGAGAGACGATCCGACCTCACGGGATCAGGCCCCGGACATGAAGGCAGTCAAAATACCAAGAGACCAACCGCACTGGCCACCGAAGGTCTCGTACACAGCTCTGCCCTGCATCTGACCCACAGTGTTTCCTGGCTTCTATAGCGGAGGCTACCCCTAAGGGAGGTTGATTTCAGCTGCAGCCAAAACTGTCCCCAGGTCTGCAGAGGCAGAGAGGCTGGGCGGACCCATTTCCGACATGGACAGCACAGCATCTAAAGCAAAGGGCTAGTCTTCCAGCCCTGTCCACGATGATCGGGCAGAGACCCTGGCAGAGCTAAACCCCATCCCTTGCAAATACAAGAGCTGGCACAGCCAGTGCACGAGAGATGTCCAGTGTGCATCTGTTTATGAAGTCGGAATCTATACCATCTCCGCTAGCTTCCTGCTGCCATGGGACTCCTATAGCTAGCTCCAGGCGAACAGCCCATTAAGCCTTCCCACGCGAACAGGAACGGAGAAAACCAATATTTGCTCACAACTGTCAGCATGAAACCCCACAACCGGAGTCACTATCGGTTCAGACCGCGCTCAGCTCCACGGTCGCGCTCCCGGTACTGAACACGGAGCACGACAGGCCTGACCGTTAAAAGGATGGCCACGCCCACCCCCAATCGGCTGAGCTTGGCTCGTGGACAGCCACGCTCCTGGCCATTGAGAGACACCCCTGTGACGAAGTGGGAGTACTGTGTGTGTGTGCCTCAGTTTCCCCTATGCATTTCTTGAGCCTCTATGTGGAGGGAAAGGAGCTGATGCAAAGCCAAGCCACTGCAGGTGTTAATAGGGTTCAGCTGACCTCCCTCCCCCACTTGGGGTCAGATTACAGCTTCACCTATTAACACCTGCAGTGGCTTTGCTTTGCATCAGCTCCTTTCCCTCCACATAGACGCTCAAGAAATGCATAGGGGAAACTGAGGCACACACACACAGTACTCCCACTTCGTCACAACCCCACATTCCGGAGCGGCCTCTTTCCTGAGCTGCTGTTTGCCGCGACTCCCTCCGGATCCTTTGTTTGAGGCGGACGGAAACCCACTTGCAAGTCAACGGGCGTCCAGCCTTTTGCTCGTCGGGGGGCTGACTAGCCATCGTAAAGCACAGCTGCTTACGGAGGTGAAGGGAGCAAAGGGAACTGCTTCTGGCCGGCTAGAGAAGAGATCGGGAGGTTCCAAGCCTGGCACCCCACCAGTTGCCAGAGATATCCAAGCTATGTCCCGGAACCGAGAGCTGTGTGCCGATCCTATGAAACAGAGTTAGCTGCTGGGGGAGGATGGGTCCGTTCTTTCTACTCAGGAGATGATGGAAGACTATCTAATTCCCTAGCACAACTGGAGGAGGAGATTATGCGATCGTCCATTTCAAATGCAGACTTAAAAGCCTCCACACACAGCTCATTTTCCCCTATATGACATCAATAGGAAATCCACTGAAGATCAAAGGTAGCACAAGACCCACAATCCTTCGGGGCTTTGCCCCCAGCCCCACTGGGGACTCACATGTTAAGGAGGGAGCTTTAGCAAAGAGCGGAACCACCAGCAAATTGGCTACAGGACTCCAGTCCTAGTAACACTCCCAAGCCCGAAACACACAGCTAGCTGCTTTGGAAGACATGGGCACCGCTACGCCCCTTTGAAGCCCAGTCTCCAGGTAGAGGAGGAGCCCCAGCCCTGGCTGGCTTTAGGAATTTGGGGCTCCCCAAGCAGGCTATTCTTGAGACACCTCTCCAAAGCTGCCTAGTTTCACAGACAGCACTAGTGTGCTAAGCCAGCAGTACAGCCCCACAGCCCGACGTGGGACCACCCAGGACAGCGGGGTGGCTATTCTGTGGGTCCCCAGAGCTTGCTTTCTCATCACATCCCCTAATTCATTAGGCAAGTTCCGGCTTCGCTTTGGGGGACAGATTAACGCCATGAGAGAAGGTGGTCAAAACCCCCAGAACCCTACAGGACGAGCCCTAGGACAGGGGTGTGTTACCCCCATTTCAGCCCCACTATGAGCTTTTCATGGAAAAATCGTCACCATTAAGGTCCAGATCGACCTCCATGATGGGGCAACGGGGACGCCTGTGAAACAAACATCCAGACAACATGCAGGAGCTCGGAGGCCCATGGGAGGGGGACATCCTATTCCCCAACTCAGCCACGGACTATCCCCTTTCCACTCGCCCTGCAAGCTCTCTGGGGCCGGGATTGCACAGCGGGGCCCTGTTCTCTACTCCAGTATTACCGCTCTCCGCCGAAGGACGAGCACTAGAACAGAACAAGGCTGGGAAGAAAAGGCCAGGCAAAGTCATCAGCTCAGAGCTGCCAGGTGTGACCTACAACTCCACAGCAGCCGCATTCTGCCTTCAAGTATCCCCCAGCCTTTCAAGCCACGAGGACGGATGTTTACATAAAGGGGGGCTCCCACGGCAGGATCAGGCCGCATTCGCTTCCAAGCTAAACAGGTGGAACGGACCCTCCCTTCCTTTAGCTTGCAAGGAGCAAGACAGAAACAGCATCAACCTTTGATGCGCTCTTTTGGGACGGACTCCAAGTGCGCACGGAGGTTTTATTTATAAACCCAGAGCACACAGCTGGGCCGAGGGGATGCCGAGCGGACGTGCAGGTGCGGGCAGCACAAGGGAGGGGATCGCGCCACTTCCCAGATCCGAGAGCGTGGGGAGCCCCCAAAGCCACCCCATGGGAGATGCAAAAGCAGAAATGCAGCCCCGTTTACAGCATTTCTACAGAGGCGGCTACTGGCTGCCCCATAAAAGGTCTTTGTGGCTAGGAGGCCAAGCACCCTGGAGTCCTGTTTGGCCATAAAAGAAGGAGCAGGATGTCAGTATTTTCAGAGTGTGCATGCATTTGTCCACCAAGAGCCGCCCCCTCCTGGGATCCCTGGTCTTCTGCATCGCTCCCCCCACCAGTCACTTCCTAGGTTAATTTAAAGATCCCAGCGGGCTTATTAAGCCTGCACACTAAAGAGACAACGGTCCCGGATGCAAAGGGCTGTAAATCAAAGGGACACAGCTCTACCCCTCCACAAGGGAAGGGAGCACACAGCGCCAAAGGGAACTCGGCATTTCCAAGCCCTCTTTGCCCAGCCGATTCAGAACCTGCTGCAGAGTTTCACCCCCAAGAGCCAAGCCACTGAGCAGCCTCTGCACCAGATAAACCTCAGGTGCTCAGCTCCATTTCCTCCCATGCAAAAAGCCCCTGAGCCGGTTTCCAGCCCCGGTCTGAGGCCAGGAGTAACTGAACCCTCGCTGGGTCAAGCCGGAGCCCGGCCCGCACCGGGCTGGCCTGATCCGCTGAGCAAACTGCCCTGGAAATCCGCAAGCTGCCTCCTGCTGGAGATTGAAATTCCTCGGGCGTCCAACATCGAGCTATTGTTTGGCCGGAGCGTGCGAGGCACATGCGGAGCCTGACGCCTGCGAGGGGGGTGGATGGCCCGGGGCAGAGGGGGGCGCTCAGCTTTGATAACCGACCCGGGGTCCCCCTGCACCCGCTACTCAACGGTGCACACGGGGGGGGGGGGGAGGGAAGCAAGTCGCGTCCCCCGGATGGCCTCAAGCAGCCAAGCTCAGCTCCGCTGCAGGGAGAACGCTCGTGCAACACACCCGCTCGTGCAACACACCCGCTCGTGCAACACACCCGCTCGTGCAACACACACACACTCCCGCCCCCCGTCCCGCAGGGAAAGTGGCGAGCGAGAGGGGATGGGGGTGACAGACGCCCCGAAGAGGGGGGGGGGGCAACAGCATCACAACGGAGCCTCCCCCCCGGACCCAGCCGGGGAGAGAGCGCGGGGCGAGCAGCCCCCAGCCCCGGCCCCTCCATGCGCTCGGCTCCCTGCCCCCCGAGCGCCCCCCAGCAAGGAGCGGGCGGGGGGGGGCTCCTGGCTCGGCGGGGGGGGGGTCCCCCTGCCCCCCCCGGGGGGAGATCTGCCCCCCCGGGTCCCCCCACCTTGTTGAAGGCGAAGAGCTCCAGCTTGAGCTTCTCCCGCTGGGGGTCGTGCCCCTGCCGCCGGAACCGAAACTTCATCATGGTGCCGGGCTGGGCGCTCGCCGCCGGGCTCCCTGCAACGCCAGGCGGGCAGCGCCTCCCCCATGCACCCGGCCGGCCGCGCGCCGCCAGCCCGCAGCCCGGACGCGGCTGGGGAGGGGAAGGGGCTGGGGCTGTCCGGGAGGAGGCGGGGCGCGGGGGTGAGCGACGCCCGGCCCAGCCAATCAGCGACCCCCGAGGAGAAGCGGCCCAGACAATGGGGGAGAGAAGCAGGCCAGCGTTCCGCCGCTCCCCGAGTCCGGCCGCGGCTAAGGAGCATGCGCCGGGGCGCGGGGGTGCCTGGGAGATGTAGTTTTCCCCCCCTCCCTCGGGGCCGCCCTAGCCTTTGGAGTCCCACGGGCCGGGGGGTCGATCCTGAGTAGGGCGGCTGGGCGCTCCTGCCATATACGGTCCGCAATGGATTCTCAGCCCTGCCTGGGCCAGGGTCTTCTCTGCCCAGAGAAGAGGTTTTGGAGGCTAGGCAGTAAAGAAGGTGGATTCTGATCGCTGACACCCCAAAGAGTGTGCGGAAAATAAAAGCACTTGAGCCAGATCCTTTCACGCCTGCCCTAGGTACAGCTGCCGTAGGAGGGCAGAGGCCAAAGACGGGGACTGTTCGGCATAGAAAAGAGACAACCCGGGGGTATGACAGAGGGCTGGAAAATCACGGGTGGTGTGGTGGAGAAAATGAGCAGGGAAGAGTTATTCACATAACACAACAACCAAAGAAATGAACAGGCAGCAGGCTCTTCCCCACAATGCACTGGCAACCTGTGGAACTCCTTGCCAGGGGATGTTGTGAAGGCCAAAAGTGTAACCGGGTTCAGAAAAGAATTAGGTGAGGTCATGGAAGATAAGTCCATCAATGGCGATAGCCAAGATGGTCAGGGACCCAGGCTCTGAGTGCTTCTAAACCTCTGATTGACAAAACCTGGGACTGGCCAACGGGGATGGGGGATGGATCATTTGATAATTGCCCAGTTCTGGTCATTTCCTCTGAAGCATCTGGCGCTGTCAGAAGACAGGACACAGGGCTAGACGGACCGTTGGTTTGACCAGTCAGGCCCCTCTTACTTTGGCCTATGGCTTGTTCATGTAGCTTTCCTCAGCTCACTGAGCTCAGTGACGTGACTCACGTGTTGGACTGTTGGCAGAAACGGGCCTTGCTTGGAACACATCGGTTTCCCCAGCCCCCCAACTTTCTTCTGTCCCCCACCCCAGCAGGTTCAGGCATCTTGTCCTCAGCCCCTCCCTAGCTCTTGCTGTGTGTGTCACCTACACGGAGCATGCTAAGCAGAAGACTGTGATACTCCATGCCCGGTTTCCTCAACCTTCTCCCTTCTGAGCCCCCCACCCTGTATTCTATAAAAGCTCTGAGGCCCGCCTGCGCCACAGCAACTGTTCTTCTGCCGCTGCAGTAGATGAAAAGCCAGAGCCGGAGTTAGGGGGCTGCAAACAGGGCAATTGGACCCACGAAGCTGAGTTGCTTAGGCTTCCACTTCAGCCCTGCATGGGGGGCTCGGGCTTCGGCTTTCTGCCCTGGGCCCCAGTGAGTCTAATGCCAGCCTTGCTTTCTGGTTTATTTCGGAAGACTCCCCCGCCCCGAAACCTGCTCACGGCCCGGACCCCGGTTGAGAACCTCTGGTCTATGCTCTGAAACACCAGGGTCGCACTCATAGGGTGGCTAAGTTATCCTCATCCCAAGTAGGGTTCTAATACTAAGCAACACTCCGCTCCATTCAGCAGGGTATTACTCGCTGCTTTTTACAGCACTCAGTAACTCCCGTCCTTCTCCTACAGAGATGAAACACTAAGGGACGTGCCTTGGAATAAGGGACCGTTGGTGACCCGACCTTAGGGCTAGAAAACTGAGCGTCTCATGCCATCACCTCCAGGGGCTGGGGCATTAAGAAAACCCCCAGCTATCCTGAGTCTCACGGGAGGTGCCAACACTGGTTCTGGCCCGGAGCAGTTTGTGGTTTGTGTGTCATGGGTGGTGGCAGAAATTTAACTGAGCTTGTAAACGCTGCGGAAGAAGGGAGCACTAAGGAAGGATTGCAGCTTAATCTTCATCCGAGCTTCATCGAGCACACGCTAAAACCTCTGCTCCTTAAGTAAGTGTTTGCTGACTGACGGTGTGTATGTACAGACCAATGCATGTAGCACTGGATGGCTGGAGTTTCTTTCTGTGTTTCAAGCACATGAACAGCCTTTGGTTTGCCCAGCCTCTCTGGGCTTCTCCCTGTATAGATTAGACATGGTGTCAGCTTTTAAGTATCCTGTGCGCACTGGAAGCATGCTTCAGAGACATGCCGATAAAGACGCCCATCGCAGGGCATTGGGGATGCTGCAGAAGCAGCGTTGCCAACTCTCAGGCTTTGGTCCTGAGTCTCATGGTAATTATTGTTTTCCCTAAAGCCCCAGCTCCAGGAGTCGAGTGGAAATGTGGTGATTTCAGCCTTCATTCTTAAAGACAAAGGACTTTTCTAGCCCTCCTGGCTGTGGAGAAAGCATCCGAATGTGACCCCAGTGCACCGTGAAGGCTCAAAAAGCAGCAGGCAACTAAAAAGAACAGCGAATCCAGTATTTTTACATAATCTCATGACTTCAAAGCCAGTCTCAGGCTTCTGGGTGAGCCTGACTCACAATTGTTGACCATTTGGGGTTGGCGATACCGCTGCTGGCAAACTAGTGCAGAGCCGAGCTGAAGAAGAATAGTGCTGGCTGTACCAGCCAGCAGAGTACAGGTCATACAGCCGAAGGCACGCTGACGTGAGTCACCCTGCTGCTCTGGGTGGGTGGTGTTGCTTCCACCGTTGGGGCTATTACACCAGCGCTGGCTGGCACAGCGTGGGTAGAGACTGGTATGGTGTTCCGCATTCATTCCAAGGCGGTTTTTACATCACCCGCCTCGTGCCGTGCAGGGTTTTGCTCTGTGTGTTGCGGAAGCTCACGTGTGTGGGTTTGCTTTGCTTTGCTTTTCCAACCCTCTCTGAAATGGGCACAGCCTGACAGACCTATTTCTCCAGGAAGTGTGTGGGAAGCGGAGGGGGAAAGCCCTGCTCCAAAGCCCTTTGAAACTAGTTCATCGACCCTCTACATCAGGCCCTAAATGCATGAAACTTCAGGCTTCTGGATGGATCCTGCAAGGTGCTGCCTGCTTTCACCGGGGACTGCAGGTGTTAACACGTTGCAGGATTGCACCCCATATCTAGGGAACCGGGTCATTTTGAACTGGAAATAAGGGGCGTTATGATAGCCGTCTATAAAATCATGAATGATGTGGACAAAGTGAAAACAGAAGTGTTATTTACCCTTTTGCACACTACAGAAATCAAGGGCGGGGGGCGTCACCTGATTAAATTAACAGGCAGCAAGTTTATTACAAACAAGAAGAAGTTCTTCATCACACAAAACACAGTTAACTTGTGGAACTCATTGCTGAGGGATGTTGTGATGACCAAAAGTATAACTGGGTTCCAAAAAAGAACTGAATACATTCATGGAGGATAGGGCCATCAATGGGTATTAACCAAGAGATGGTCGGGGTATAACCCCATGCTCATGGTGACTCTAAATGTCTGACTGCTAGAAGCCAGGAGGGGAAGCCAGGGTGGATCTCCCCAAATTATCCTGTTTTGTACACACTCCCTGAAACGCTGAGACTGGCCTATGTCGGAGATAAGACTGTGGGCTAGATGGATTGTTAGTCTGACCTAGTATGGCCGTTCTTATGAAATGGATAATAAGAAACATTTGCACTGGGAGCTGTCTCAGGCATCCGGAGCACTGCACAATTTGAATACCCCTCCCTGGTGTCATCCCATCAGGGCCAGTGTCACAACGTGGCTCATTAACTTTAATTAGCAAATGACTGCACAGCGCTTTGAAACATAAACTCCCCTGTAGCTGCTAAATATGATCCCCAGTGAGTCACATTCACCCTTGGGGGGAAAGCAGTGAGTTGAGTTAGCTCAGGGATGGTTTTGGCCCACGGTAGGTGAGGAAGAGAGTAGAAAGGAAGGGAAATTGTCAGGCGGGAAGAAAGTCAGCATTTTCCAAAGTGGCTAGTGGTTCTGGGTCCCTCAGGTTTGGGGGAGCCCAGCCAGACCCCCACATGTTCAGAGATGCTGCACACCTGCAGCTCCACCACAGAGGGCCCTGGGGTGCTGACTGACTCTGGTTTGGGGAGGTGTTAGAGCAGGATACAGGATTGTCAGGGATCGTTTGGGGGCGATTTGCTGGGTGGGAGCAGTCTAATTGACAAGACAAATAAAAGTTAGGAGGGGAAACTGAGGCACAGAGTGACAAAAAGTGATTCACATTCAGGTTCAGCAGTAGAATCCAGCTCACCTGATTCTCAGCCCAGGGCCCTACCCACTTGACCACACCACCTAATTAGGGATTATTGTTCACACCAGGATGCCAGAGGTATGAAACAACGTATCACAAGCACATGGACAAGAAGATCTATTGCCTCATGATTGTGCCCCTCTCTCCTCGGGCTAGAGGCCAGCGCGTGCGCCATCCTTTTTTAATTTACGTCAGCCACAAATTCAAACATCCCCGGAGTTCGGCTCCAGGGTTTTGATTAATTCCATTGTCGAGATGACAGGAGCAAGCTGAAAAATCTGGATTCGGATTTTGCTCCAGATCCCAACTTCCCCAAAGTTCTGCAGGGATTCAGCCCCTGGGGTTGAGTTTGGTTCCAGCTAGTAAACAGATTCCAGGAAGGGCGGTGATGGCTTGAGGGAAAGACCTGAGAGGAGATTTTCACAGTGTCCTCGGACAGTTGCCTGTCCCATTCCCTTTCAAACTAACCAGAACTGGGTGTCCAAATCCAGTGTTACCCCAGAATTCAGGATCTTGCATGTTGTTTCCATTAGGAGGAAGGAATGGCGATGGAGTCGGGTATTTCTGTGATGCAACCCTGTTAATTTACAAAGAATGGACATCAAGTCCTGTTTCCCTGAGCACAGCAGGAATCAAAGAGCAGGAGACAGTTTCCTTGCTCACAGTTCCAAGCCTCTTTCCAGCCGACACTCTACCCACAAGCTCTTCCTTTAAGCTTTTTCTCGGGGTCATGCTCCAAATGCTTATGGGGCTGCCGTGAGGCTTCCTTGCTGCTGTCTCTGTGGGCCTCTGCGGCGTCTGTGCTGCTTCTCTCTCGCTCCCACGTTCTTTCACTCACACACACGCACAGCGCTGCAATAAATCAATCCTGTGTCCCTGCATGGGTCATCAGACCCCCAGGGAATCCCTTAGGCCACATGATCTAGACCTTGGGCAGTGACTTTCCATCCTTTCAGCTATCACTAAATGCCAGGGCATTGAATCGTTCCATCACTGAGTCTGCATGCAAGGCAGTTGTCACAGCCCGAAAGAGGACTTTTATTATTGCCACCCTGTCCCTTCAGCCCTGCACAAATCGTTGCCCTAACAAGGTCTCATCTTCAGATGCCTCCGGCAGGGGTTTGCATCCTCCAGCTGCGGAGCCCTGGCCGAAGCGGCTCCTCCGCGGTGTGATCCTTGCAAACCTTCGCACGGGCTGCAAGAGACGGGCCCCGCGGGAGCTGGCTCCCAGGCCTAGAAACACTCTGGCTCACGCTCGCCGCCCCTCCTCGTCGGTCACCCTGCCGGGAACCCGCTTTTCTGAGTAGAGATACAGCCCGGTCCACACACTGACAGCCCCATTGTGCGCAGGGCGGGGGACGAGAGTCTGCCTAGGGGTAGGGGGCTGTCATCTGGAACACCCGGCTTGCCAGCATAGCCCTCAAAGTGGATGGGGCAGGGGCATGCATAGGCTACCTGGGAGATGTGCTGAATCCCTCTGCTGGCAGGGCTCCTTAGCAGGCCTGGCCATCACCCAATGCCTTCCCCTGGCAAAAAAACCCCAAACACCCAGGGAGGGCACGTGGCAAGGGACAAATTCTGACCCATTCGTCCCGGTTGCTGCTCCCACGCCGGGCCAGGGCAGCTCGCCACACACGAGAAGGGAACCGAGCTGGACGGCTCAGGCGAGTGCAGCCTGAAGTGCCAAACAACCAGCACAGAGATAGAGGACGCTGAGCCGTGTACGCTCCTGCCCTCCCTGCCGCCTAAGGGGGCCTTCGGGAGCTGTGCTGCCCGGGTGTATTTACCTGTAAGCGCCTCAGGGCAGAGGCCCTTCTGAGTCCCCCGCTGTGCAGCTCCATGCACACCGGTGGCATTATAGAAGTAATGATGCTATGGGATAGTAACGAGCCTTTGCTGCCATCTTAGCAGAGACCCGACTGCCCCCACCCCCACGTCCGGCTTCAGCCTCCTCCTGGACAAGGAGGACTAGACAGAATTCCACTTGGGAGCTGCCTGGACCCTGCTAACGGGCTGCAGGGATCACCGCAGAGCACGGCCCAGGCCTGTTTCCATCCCTGGGTGCCAAGTGCAAACCTCCCTGCGCTCCCAAGGCCGGGACCGTGCCGAGAAGTGCCCCGAATCAGGGGGACCAGGCGGGCGGAGCTGCTGGCTGTTACCGAAGAGAATAATCAGCCAGGAGAGCGCTGTGGTGATGACACAGGAACTGGATGATTCACCAGGCAGGTTTACGGGGCGACTGGTTGAACATGTCTGGGCCTCTGCCTCAGATGCTGACATCTCCTCACGAGGGCCAGCTGGATCCCGGGTGTAACTGGAGGAAGGAATCGGGCCCGGGTGGGTCCCAAAAAACATGTTCCATGTACAGGAGAAGAAAAGAATTCACCCCCCCCCCCCCCCCGCCATTTCTGAAACTATCCCACAAAGGAAAAGGTCGGCATGTTACAAAGGCCCAGTTTGGGTCCAGCTTCCCTGCCATGAATCCCGAAGCCTCCCTGGCCCCACTCAGTCGCTCACCCCCGACGCTGTCAGAGCCCCGCCGCCGGAGGGGTCAGCCTGGCCCAACACAGCATCCACCAGCCACCCCCAGGCGTTCCAAATCCCTAGCCAGCCCCCGCCCCCCCAAATGAGAGTGGCTTCAGAATGAGATTAAAAAAAAATATTTTTTGGGGGGGGTCATTGTCTTTGCCTTCCAGTGCCTTAGCCTTTCAGGGTCCCCTTATCAAGCTGCCTCCACCCCCTCCGCTGGTGCATGCTGACATTCTTGCAAAATCACCTGACTCCAGGAGCTGGGGCTTCAAGAAATTCCCCAAGTCATCTGGCATGGAAGCTTTCATTGGCGTGGGCGGAAAAAAAGGCTTCTAGTCATTCTGTCTGCAAAGCCCAGCCAGCCAGCAGGACCAGGGGCAGGGCTGCCTCCAAAACTGCAGGCAGACAGCGCCAAACACCCATCCACGACGTGTGTGAAAGTGGAGAAACTCCTGGCCCCTTGGAGACTAGTCTTCACTGGGTGGGCGAGCGTCAGTGCTACCAGGATAGGGGGTGGTGAGTACAGTGCCACCTTGTGGCTGTAGCTAGTGGCCATACACTGGAGCAGACAGCCAATTAGCATGTCCTGTTTATTACTGCAGCCCCCACAGGTGTGACCTTCGGAGGGACCAGGGGTATGAGGCCCCTGCATGGGGCATGACATGATCTTTTCTCTGACCAGCTCCCTGACTCCACCAGCCTCTGGCAGCAGAGGTCCTGCCGTTGTCCTGGCCGCCGCAGACCTGACTCCCTCTGTCCAGGGAGCGACAGGCACACGCCGACCCCCGAATCCCCTGCAGCTTCCAGCCCCTTAGCCACTCAACCGAATTCAGAGTTACCAGGCCTGCTGGTCCCAAAGGGACGGGACACACCACCTGGTCGGAGCCAGCTCCGGCTCATCACTTTGCTGTGCACGGAGATCTCTGTATAGTGAACACAAGAATGTTGATGATCAAATAACAGATTCAGGTGATAGTGAATAAGACGATCAGAAGCCAATGGGTCCATGGACAACAGAGTCATAACATGCTTCCTGGAGACTGAATGTCCCTGGGAAGTTGCTCTCCTGTCTAAAGTTTACCTCACCCCAAGTTCTCTCCAGCATCTTCATCCAGGCCTGGTTGAGACCCTTGTTCATGAAGCAAACTCGCTGGTACTTTACTTCCTCGGGGAAGGACCACAGGGTGCCGGCTTTGACCCTCAAATATACTTGAGCGCACCTTTGATTTGCACCTCGGGATAAGCTCCCTCCCCCCCGCCCTGCTTGCTTTTCCTGGTACTTTCCTCTTTTTGACGTTTTCACAAGTCTTCATTAGCTTTCAGATCAGACTGGTGAGTGGCGACGCACTGGGAACTCTACAATACTTCACTAGAGAAATGTTTCTTGTCGGCCAGTAAACCTGGCTTTCCCCTTTGCTGGTGCCCAGTCCTAGACACAGGCCTTAAGGGTATAATTTCCAGTGTCCAGACATCACCCACAGACATGCATTTTGCGATTATATCGAAGGCCAGTGTAACACTGGTTTTAACAGAGCCCTCTCTTTGGGGAACGAAATGTACATCCCAGACCCAGGAGATCCCTGCGACCCCTTCTGTGCCCCTAAGGGGTTCCGGGGTCACATTGGGCAGCCGCTCTGCCAAGTGAGTCCAAACCGGAGCGGGCAGCAGGAGCTGTATCAAGCCAGTCTCTGTGGAAAATTGCCCTTTGTGGACCTTGTACAGGCTTGTTGCTGGGAGCAAGGCCCAGAGCCTCAAAAGTATTTAGTCTCCTAACGTTCATTTCAAAGCCTAAATCCCTTTTGAGGAGCTGGGCCCAGACATTACTGTGCAGGGGGCGGGTTTTAGTGAAAGCTCCTTCTGGGGGAGGATTTGTAGTCTGTGGCCGTGTGCGTTTGTGTCCGCGAGATCCCTGGCTCGAGTCAAAGGCTGGCAGCGTGCTGGCTTTACTTCCATTGTAGGCTCCTTGGGGCAGAGACCCTCTTCTTCTTGTTCTGGGTTCATCCAGCGCCTGGCACCCCGGGGGTCCTGCTCCATGGCAGGGGCACTCAGCAGCACTACCACCGCACAAATTAATAGTAACAACATTGGTTTCCTGGAGGCACAAAACCACCTCTTCCTACTCCCTTCAGGGGTAAGTTCCTGTGGGGCCGGGAGTGGTGTTTCATCATCGACAGGTACCGTGCCTAGCTCCACAGAGCCCTCACCCCGAGCAGAGCCTCCCCACCCCGCCAGAAGATGACGAATAAAAGCAGCCCTTGGACTAATACAGTAGCAGTGGCGCTAAGAAAGCAGGGGGGCAGAATCACAGTACCAGGGCTGCCCGGGCACCACGACCGGCTGGCAGTGGCCTTGGCCTAGCTCCCCACTCAGACATCAGCAAGCTGCGGTCAGGCAGCTCCTCCGCCCTGCCCCCGTCCCCTCGCAGCGCGCCTGATGTGGTGTGTCGCCTGGGGCAGGAGCGGGGCCTCGTTTTCCTCTTGGCGCCCTGCTAGCGGCCACCACTAATGAGCATAATCCGTGTAATGGCCACGCACGGTAAACCTGCCTCGCTGCAGGCAGCCACGAGGGCCGCGTCTGTGATGTGGTGAATCACGGCAGTTATTTTAAGGGCTTACCTTCCGCTGTGGCGAGGCCGTACTGGCTGCCGGTCGATGTGTCCCTGATGCCGGGTACCCGGTGGCGCTGGACAGCACAGTTCTGATGGTGGAGGTGAATGATTCATAGGCAGTCGTCACAGCCCTTTGGGAGGGGGGGCACCTGGCACGGTCTGTATTGAACAGTGGCAGGTGAAAAGGGGATGGGTAACAAAGTGGCAGAAACCTGAAACTGTACTAAGTAGCCCTAACCTGTGGGTGCATGTCACTGCACAAGGGGGCACCTGTCGGGAGCGGGGTGTAGCGGAAAGCAAGCTCACATTTAATAAGGCACTTGCTGGGAGGCAGCCTTACATAGGGGTTAGAGCAGGAGCACGGGCAACAGGACGCCAGAGTCCTATTCCCGGTTCTGACCCAAAACTCCTTGTGTGGCCTTGATCAAGGCAGCTCCCATCCCGGGCCTCAGCAAAGAGGGGTACGCGCTCTTGCAGCTGTAATAGATATTCGCGGGTAACTGCACCTCAGTGGAGGTCACGCACCTGTCAAGCCACACAAAAGGTTAGAAGCGGCTATTAAAGGGGAAAAAAGCCACGCCAAGAAGACATGCCTTGTTTTGCTGACAGGTTCACAGGCCAGCTGCCTGGGTGACTGCAGGAGGGTGGGATGGCAGGGGGAGTAACTTCAAGGGGACCCAGCTGGTCCCGACCATTACATTGCAATGACTCAAGCTGGGTGTTTTGCTTCAGGAGCGTTCGCATTTAAATAGTCACCCCTGGGCTTTGGAGTTAACACCCCATTAAAAAGACATGAGGGATGTTTGTGCTGCGGCTGGAGCTATTGTTCCAGTGCATCAGGAACCAGGACACTGATTTCCACAGGCTTCTCCTGAGGCCAGGGCGTGTTGAAATGTCGCTTTGGGCCTGGTCTGTTTTCTCTGGCTACAAACAACACACACCCTCTCGGCCAAATCATGGCGGACGGCAAACCAAGAAAGAACTAACGTCAAGCGTCAGCGGGCGAGAGCACACTGGGCGTGTCTCTCCGTTCTGTCCCAGTCTGCGCTGACCGGAACCCGGAAATAACCACCTGTTTCTGCATCTAGCAGAGTCTCAGGTTTAAATGCCCGGCGCAAAGGAAAGAAAAAGGCATAACAGTTGTATCCACATCTGACTCCACAGATTCAATGAAATGCTCCTCTCAGGCCAGGCCTATGCTAGAGATTTTGCCCAGTACTGTATAACACGGTTGGTTTGGGGTGTGATTCTCCCATCCCGATATTTCTATGCTGGTCCAACCCCCTAGCAGAGCTGCCATTATATCAGCATGAAAGGCCGTGTGCTGGCGGAGCTTAGTTTGCCCAGGGAACTGGTATCAGCTGCACTGGCCAAAGCCCTTTTTTTTGCTGTATAAGCTGCATCTCCGCGGTGGGGGTTGGCTGGGGCAGTGATGCCAGTCTTGCCCCAGTTAGGCAGAAGCCCAGGGCTCTGTGGGTGGGCCAGCCGGGAGCAGAAATGCACAGAAGCTGGGATCTGTGGGTGGGAGAGAAACCCGTCCAATAAAGGATATTACCTCCCCCGTCTCAAATATCCTGGGACCAACAACAGTGAACGCCTGCAGAGAGAAAAACCCCCGTGTGAGCTCTACGCCCCCCCCCCCCCCACCTCCCCAAGCTTCACAACCCCCGAGCCAAAAGCGCTCGCTCGCTCTCCTTCTCCTGGCTCACACAGGCGCCTGCTTGGCTTTCTTGCCTCTTTTGTTCTGACTGCCTCGCTTTTTGTTCCTGTCTGTGACCTTATCAGCTGTGTGTTCGCTCCCACACACCCCAACCCAACACAACACTCAGCCCAGGAGCTCCTGGGCAGGTTCACACACCCCTTTTGTCTTCACTAGGGGTTACATTTACAGTTACGTTAATTACAGGGTGAGTTCATGCCTAGCAACCTCCATGGGGTTTTAACCCAATCCATGAGGTTTCACCCAGCTCAGAACACCTGCCAGCCCGAGCGCAGACCTGACATGAGACGGTTTTGATTGCCTCTGTATACGCCCTGATGTGAACGCCAGCTATTGGACATGGGCCTGGGGTATGATCAAAGTGCAAGCCAGACACCCATGTTTAATTCCCTGCTCCGCCAGAGACCCCTTATGTGACCTTGGGCATGTCTGTCCGCGTCTCAGTTTCCAAGGTGGAGATAAGAATCCTGCCCTGCTTCTCAAGGGGCTGTGAGGAGAAATTAACCAAGGACTGTGAGGTGCTCAGATACCATGGGAACAGGGGCTGTGTAGGTACCACCGACAGGGACGATTGTGTTCCTGGGATGAAGGGGCTATTGTCAGGCTGTGAGCTCCATTTCAGTCTTTTTAATGGTTTGACAAGGGGATCACTAGACTGGTTCACATGCACATTTGCTCTGAAATAACAAACGGGTGTGAATTGCACCCAATTTCCTTATTTCGGGGCAAGTCTATGGGTGGCTACTTTTGTTTTAGCCTGAAAAGGGTTAAAGTTGATTTAGCTCCAGTCAGTTTGTGTCCAACCTAAAGCCTGGGTCTTCATGGAGAAATGTCTCCAGCAATTTCACATCACTCCTGTAAATGGGACTAAAACCAGATCCATTGGTGCACTCCCCTATCCTGGACACAGTTATATCACTTTCAAAGTCTTGACACAATGTATTGTGTTCATAGGATGCAAGTTGGTCTGATAAATGTTGAAACTGACGAAACCGATGTAAACACGTTGAAATCAATATAACTACCTCCATGCTAGGCAAACGTACTCATTTAACGGATCGGTTTTCATTCTGATTTGGTGAGATCAGAGCGAAAACGACACCTAGCAGGATCCTGAGTTCAATTCACTTTGATCGCGTTCTTTCCAAAATCAGAGCGCACACACGCCGACTCAAACCGAAATAAACACACAATGTCACAGCCCTACCAGTCCTCCAAGTCTTTTACAAACCAGACTATTTGACCGCTGAAGCTCAAGAATATGCAGATTCCAGAGCGGAGCTTTGAACGCTGCTCTGCTCCCAGGGCCTTAACCACAAGCCCAGCCTTCCTCTCTCTGATCCACAGCAGGAGTTCATTTGAGACTGGGTGCAGAATTCCCCGGGGGGGGGGGGTTATACATGCTGTGCAGGGGTCTCGCTGGCTAGAGATGTATATTTCAACCCACCGAAAATACCACTTCCCAGCATCAAGCGATGACATGTGGAGCCACAGCAATTTAAAATTACGCAGCGCTCAGGGGCAGCCACGCGCGCTAAATGCTGGCAGCCCTGTTTTCCAGTCTGGAGATAATCTTCTCCAGGTGCCAATGGCTGAACACCCAGGCAAATCAAGAACCTGCTCGGGACGCCAAGGACGGGATCTGTCTAATCCACAGGCTAGTTTAATTCTACACGTGAGATCTCTGTGCTGCCCAGGCAAATTCCAGCTCCTGCATGGAGATCACTTTGTCTAGCCCCAGCTGCCGCTCTCTGGCCATGAGCTCTGTTTCCTATTTCCTTGGCCTCTAAAGCACTTCCTCCCTCCTGGGAAGGATCTGAGGTGGCCCACAAGCAGTGGATATTTTTAGCAGGACTAATCACAGCCGCTCGCCCTCAGCGGATGTGTGAAGAGCCCTCCAGGACCGGCGCAGGGAGATCAGCGGTGCCAGGCCTCGCTCTTCCTCGGATACCCACTGCCCCGCATCCAGGATGTGGGCTGGTAGCTGATAGCAGGAAGGATATTCCCATCTCCTGCCAGCTGCGAGCTCTTTGGCAACCGTTCTCCCTCCCTATCCCGCCACTCAGGGTTATTGACGAGAGCACAGAAATGGCACAGGGAGTTTTCTAGGGAGCGGGCGAGGAGCCAGATGCGTTATTGCTGCGGGAGCTGAGCCAGAACACGACCCGGTCGCCACCTTCGCGGCCGGCGGCCCCTCCCTGCGGCCTTGTGCCGAAAGCAACGGATCAGCCCAGGCCCTCTAGCCAGATGCACATGTACAGCCCCCTGCACTCTGCCCCCTGGCCCTGCCCATCACCAGCTACAGCCAGGAATCGGGGTGTAGAGCAGGAAGTGAAGAAGACTGTCCCTGATTGAGGGGGGTCAGGTTAGGCCCCACGGTCTTCTCCACCTTGGCCAGGGTTTGGTCCGGACGCAGGAGCCTCTCTCTAAGCCCTCCATTCTCAGCCCCCAAACTCCCGTCAAGACGCAGACGTGCTAAAGCAGGAGCCGAGCAGGTTCAGACAGCCTCAGGCAGCTCTCGGGGTTTTTTTTAGAGTTTCTGAGAATGGTCCCACTTGGAGGCCAAAGCAGCAGCTGTAGCTGGAATTTCCCTGGGAACCCCTTGGCGGAGGGAGAGGGTTAGGGACAGACGGCAGGGGAGCGAGCCGAAAGAACAGCGGTGCCCGGGGTGGGACCTGGTGAGAGAAGGGGAAAAGAGCCGAGAGGAAACCCAGAGGCCCACCCTCCCCCCCATCAGGGCAACCGGCAGCTCCCAGGAACGTTCCATCCCAGTGAACACCTCACGGATTTGAAGCGGCATCCTGTGGTCCAGCCATTTATCACGGGGCTGGGCGACAGGTCTCCGGGGTTCTTTTCCCAGCTCTGCCCGACTCGCTGTGCGAGTCACTTCATTCCTCTGTGCCTCAGTTTCCCCTCTTGCTGACGATATTCCACCCCTTTCTAAAGTGCTTCGAGACCTCTGGGTGAAAGCGGCCATCTCCATGCCAGGCGTTATCATCAAGAGCTGGTTATGAAAAGAGCCAAAACTCTCTGTCCATTTCCCACCCTAGAATGGCTCATTGCACCAGAGACTCTACGGTGATAAATGAGCTAAAACGCCCCAGCCGAGGTGACACTTTCTGAGCCCCCGAGGGGGGCGTGAGACACAAGGCCAAAGATCAAAGGCCTTTAATGACCCAGCTGTGCGGTAATAAAGGAACAGGCGGCTGGTCTCGTGGGAGGAGATCACTGAAGGGCTGTTATCAAGAGGACAGGGAGCAGTTGCTCTCCTTGGCCACTGAAGGTCAGGCACAGAGTAATGGGCTTAATCTGCAGCCAGGGAGACTGAAGTTCGAGGTGGGAAAAACTCTCTCCCGCGAAGGCTAGTGCCACACCCGGTGCAGGTCACCTGGGGAGGCTGTGGAAGCCTCGTCATTGAAGGTTTTTAAGAACAAACACCCATGGGAGGGGTGGGCTAGGATGCCTGGGTCCCGCCTCAGTGCAGGGGGGCTGGACTAGATGTCCGCTCGAGGTCCCTCCAGCCTGACCTTCCTCGGGCTCTACTCGCAGGCGCACGGCTCTGTTGGCGCATTCAGGAGGCAACGGTTAAGTGCTGCGTTTTACCTACACCCCGGGGCCCTGATTTCAGTGGGGGGCTCCTGGGATGCCGGTGTCTCTCTGCCCCACGGCAATGGGACATTTCAGAGCCTCCGGGCCTGTCTGGCGGCCTGGCGCTCGGTATTTCCTAAAAAGAGAGACTGAGGCGCTCGGGGGCCAGTCCCTGCCAGCTGGCTCGGGAGAGCTAGAGGCTGCTCTCCAGCCATGGGGGGAGGCGGCTTTGCTGGAGCAAGCAGGCTCCCCCTGCCTTGGCTGGCGTTCGCCCCATGCCGGGTCTGGGCTCAGCACTCGGCAGAGACAGCTGCCCCCAGGCCCGCTGGGCACCCCCCCGGCCCAGGCCCGACCTAGGACCTGAGCCAAGGCCACTTTTTAAAATGAATTGGGGGGATTTTCCCTTCTTTCCCCCCTCTCCCCCCATCAGGCCCCGGCCTGCGGAGGCTGAGCCAGGCAGTGGGGTCGACCCCGCCTCCCCCCAAACAACATCCAGCTGCAGCTACCAAAAGGCAGAGGGGAGGGGGGGGGGGAAGGGTGTCAAGTAAGTTTCCACCAGGAGCTGCCCCGGCCTTTCAGGCCCCTTTCCTCTGCTCCTCACCCCGCCCTACCGCTGAGCAGGGCTTGGGGTAGATAGAGCCAGGATCCCCCACATATATCCAGCCCCCTAATCCCCCTTGTTCCCTCACACGGCCCCTTCCTCCTAGGGTCACCTCCCTCTGCTTTGCACCCTCCCCCTCATCCTTCCCTCTCAGCCCCCTCGCTGGGCGCTTGGTTTCTCACTCAGGCCTGTAGCCTACAGCTCTGGCTAGAACCCTCCTTCCCGCAGCAGCAAAGCGCCTAGGCGCTGCGTGGCGGGGGGAGGGAGGGTTCGATTTTGGTCGCCCGAGTGGCTCGAGCAGCCCCCCTCCCGTGCAAGGGGGTGAACTCTTAGCAGATGTCTGGGCGGTTTGTTAAGCAAACTGAAGACACTGACTATATTAATCCCGGGGAAATGCTTTCATGTGGGGCCCGGGGAGGTTTTAAAACTCCCAAGCACACAGGCCGGTGTCTCTGCCAAAGCAGACAGCCGGAACTCGCACAGAGAAGGGGAAGGGGCAGCAGAGAGAGGGGTTTTGCCCCAATAACTTACCCCTGCCCCCTAACAGCTTTCCAGGACCAGGGGTGGCATGCGTGGGGATCTTAGGAAGGAGCTGGCAGCTCTGCTTCCCCTTGCGTAGCGCGAACTGGGAGGAACCATGAGCTCTCAGCAGAGAAGAAGGGCAAGACCTCGGCTCCTTGCACCTTGGAACGCCATCTTGGCTATGAAAGCCCCGGGCCTCTGCCTCATGTAAGGCCATGAAGGACTTTGAGTGACGCTTACAGCGGCTAAGTGCTGACCGAGCATTAATTAAACAAGGCTCCTGCAGCCCCGGACGTGGGTGTTCGCCCCGTTTTACTGGTGGGAAAACGAAGCACAGAGCAGGGACCGGCTGCAGGTCACGCAGCGAGTCAGGAGCTGGATTAGAACTCAGAACCTCGGGGGGCCCAATGGAGGTTTAGCTCAGGAGCCCACGCGCCAGTTAAGGACGGATTAAAAGTGTCAGAATCGATGGAGTGAAGCTGCACAGCCCAGGCAGGGGCAAAGCGAGCTGCCCACGGGACCACGGACAGTTGATTCAGAGCTGGCTCGGATGGACCCTGCAGCACGGCCTGCTGGATGTCGGACACAGGGAAGCTCAAAGGGAGAGGGAAGCTCCCGCCCCATCCTCTGAGAGCTGCTGGTTCCGAAAGCAGGACCGAGCGTCCCTGCAGTGGTATGTCCCAAGGAGACCTGGTGAAGAGCTCGGGAGGAGACCAGGGCCCGGCTCGAAGTTCAGACTTAAAGAGACAGTCCTCCTGCCATAGGCTCAGCTGGTGCTACCGGAAACCCCGACCCCACAGGCCCTGCCACGCTTTGCACGGGAAGGTAAACACATGGAGAGCTTGGCCTCGGGGAAAGGTACCGGCTTGACAGCCCTGCAACGTCTATTTACCCATCTGCTGTCCAGCTCGGAGCCTGGACCAACTGCACGGCTCTGGGATTAGTACCCAGAACAGATGCCGCATGAGCAGCCAAACAGTGAGCTCCCCTCAACCCTGGTGCCCCAACCAGACCTCCGGGGACAACCAGGAAATGAGTGGCCCCTTCCTTCCACTGAGACTACCCCTGGGGGGATGGGGCTAGCGCTGCTTGCAGAGGGTTTCCCTAGGCACAGAGGCCCGCATTAGATTTGGGTGAACAATGGCTCTGAATTGAATTGGGACATTAGCATGAGCAATAGGCCCAAAGCAAATAGGGACCAGAAAGAGATCAGGAGGAAGACAAGCAGTGGTGTTAAACTGGGAGCGACCCTTCGAAATACCAGTGCTATCTTATTGAAGGGTGGGGTTGAAGGAATAGAAATAAAACCGTTCATAGGCACCCAGGTGCAGTAAATAAGTGCCCAGATAAGTTTGTTGAATGCATTACAAACACACTGCTTCCTCCGGCCTTAGCTAAGGTCTGATAATGGACAAGGAAATCACTTATTTGTTAAAAGGGTATAAAAAGGAGTCACTGCTAATGGCGGCTGGAACCCAAAGTAGGCCGGGGGTGGCTGAAGGGAGCTCAGGAGGTGACAACCTCTTACTGGTCTGGCTTGCAAAGCAGAACATGACAGCTGCCTGCTCATGTTGGAGCCAACCAATATGGGTCTACACCCAATAGGGGTCTAGCACCTTTGCAAGTATTTTTAATCCAATGCTTCTACGTGTTTTGTCGCTGTTTTTATATAGTACCCTGCTTAATGTTTAGGATGTTTAGACTGTTTAGAGCAATTGTAGAAATGCCATTGAGCCTTAAGATTGAATAAAGGAATTTTGGGTTGAATGGGCGTTGTGGTAGGATCCTGCATGAATAATAATTCCAACACGTGCCTGATGATGGTACTTGCCCCCTAGGTGGGTGGCTGAGACTCATTTAACTCACCCCACTTCTACAGGGGACACAAATTGGGAACAACTTTCAGCCCCAGCTGGCTTGAAAGCCTTGTGGTAGGAGGTCACCACAGCGTGGATTTCAAGGACTCGTCCCAGGGTGGAGGGAGGGAAGAACCCTAAATGCAAAGGAGAATCCAGTGACAGACTCGGTCCATGAGAGGATTTGCAGCCGCCGTTGCATTGATCCATATCAAAACGAAGGGCACAAAGCCATCCCCCTCCACTAAGGTCCTTTAATAGGATTCAGGTTCAGTGAAGCTTTCCCACTGCAGTGCCTTAGCTTTGCTTCTGACTCCACCTTGTGGGGGCAATGGGGCATTGCCGCTGATGGGGTGCAGTCCAAACCACAGCCCACAGTTTACTGCGTTGCCAGGGTGGTGTTGTGTATGATCCTAGAAGCGATGGAAGGGGGGTGAAAGGGGGGGGGGGGAGAGGGAGCTCAAACAGCAACATGGCATTTAATGCTGAGAGTGTGAATCACGGCTGGATGACTCAGCCCTGAATTCCAGGGAGACAGATGCTGGATTTACGTTCCCTGCAAACCAGATGGGGGGGGGGGGGGGCAGAATCCCAGGCGAGAGCTGGCCTAGCACCTTAGGAGCTGCCCTAGAAGGCCAGCAAAGGCTTTGGGAGAAGTCGGGAACGGGACTGAAGGTGAAAATCTCACTGCAAACGGCCATCGAGACTCAGTCAGGCCATGGCCTGTATACCAAGGAGATCAGCTGCAGGGCAAGAGCTCACAACCTCCTCCACACCACAAACTCGCGTTTTCATATGGCAGCTTCCGGCCCAAATGACTTGACCCTGGGATTTTATCGTTCCCCAGGCATTGGAACACAGCTAGCTCTAGGGTGGAGCACGCTAGCAGCCATTTTAAACAGCAGGAGGAATGGTCTGCGCTGGAAGTTCGCCATCACCTGTGGGTTTAATGCTTTCAAACAGCACAAAGGGACGGCAAGTGGTCAGGATTTCATGATGAGCATCACTTCTGCCATCACCACACCCCTGGGGGGCACTGAGGGATAATGAATCAGCCAGTCAGCACCACCTGCTGACTTTTTTCCTCATTACAATGCAGCAGAATTCAGTACAAGCACCAGAACCAGGCAACACCCAGAGATCTCCCAGGCCCTGCTCCCAGCCATGAAACCAAACCTGCTTCTTATACCTTCCGCCTCCACGGGGCAGATTAACGTACAGTGTATTCCATCCCAGAGACCATCACGGTAGACCCCTTTCAAAGGCTGCTCGGAGAGATACGAAACTGCTGCCCAATTGCTTGCTTTGTATAGCGTTCTCCAGGGACCAGCAAAGACAATTCTCCCAGCCCAACTCAACTCGATTGATGAGTGTCAAGATAAGCAGATTCCTGAGAGCTCTCCAGGAATGGAGGAAGAAGCGGACTACACCTCTAGCAACCACATCAGGGTACAAGGAACTCCACCTACCTCAATCCCCTCCGTAGGGTCAACTGGATACAGCATTTGTGCTAAGTGACAATCTCTTCCAAGATGGATTTTTTGCCTTTGAGCATGCATCATGAAGGATCGGTCCATCAATAGCTATTAGCCAGGAGGGTGTCCCTAGCCTCCCTTTGTCAGAAGCTGGGAATGGACGACAGGGGATGGATCACTTGATTACCTGTTGTGTTCATTCCCTCTGGGGCACCTGATACTGGCCACTATCAGAAGACAGGATACTGGGCTGGATGGACCTTTGGTCTGACCCAGTGTGACCATTCTTATGTTCTTAAGTGAGGACCAAGGCCGTCACGAGCCAACGAAGTTAGAGTTTCATTAGCAGGGTCACAAGATATTAGGGCAGGGACACCTCGGCTGGATACATTTCCCAGGGTCAGGTAGAGAAGCATTTTTAAATGCAGTGTAGGAGAAGAGTGGATACCCCCATAAATGGTTGTATTTGCCCTTTGGGGGAACCCCAGTGCCACACAGGGACTAGCCAGGCTGGGTGCAATAGGACAAAGCACTTGTCTCCAAAGGGCAAACAGCACAAATGACTGCACAGAGCCTGCAGTGTGCCTCGCTCACCTTTGATTTGAGGATTCCCTTGAACCTTGCCCTTCCTTCCAAGATTCTGTGGTCCCTGAGCTCCCTTTGCATTTCAGACGCACTCCACCCATGTGTTTTGAATTCTTCTTCCTGACTTTACCTTATGGGATACAAGTAGAGAAGGGAAACAATCTTCGGAGCAATTTGTAGGCTGTGGCAAATTTTATTCAAGAGAAGTCTCTCTCTCCTGCCATCACCACCCTCTGACAAACAGAGGCTAGGGACACCCATCCTGGCTAAGTCATTATGAATTTATCCAGTTAAGTCCATCAGAGGTTCTCTTTTAAACCCTGTTATAGTCCTCGCCTTCATAAGCTCCTCAAGCAAGGAGTTCCACAGGTTGACTGTGTGAAGAACTTCCTGTTATTTATTTTAAACCTGCTGCCCATTAATTTCATTTGGTGATCCCTAGCTCTTATATTATGGGAACAATTAACTTTTCCTTAGTCACTTTCTCCACACCACTCATGATTTTACAACTCTATCATATCCCTCCTTAGTCTCCTCTTTTCCAAGCTGAAAAGTCCTAGCCTCTTTAATCTCTCCTCATATGGGATTTGTTCCAAACCCCTACTCATTTTAGTTGCCCTTCTCGGATGCCAGTCTATAAGTATACAAGTCCCATTGTGACAAGACACTAGTAGCGTAGTGAATGATTCATGTCCACCGAAAAGGGCTTTTGCAAGTCTCGATTCTAGCACAGCACAAGAAGGGATGAATACTTCTTTGTACGTATGATGCTTTATGTTCAGGGATCTAGAAACTACTCTCTTGTAGAGGTGTTAAGTAACATTCTCTCCTTTCCTCCTCACATATGAGCATGCAAAGCCCAGAGATTAAGGGCCTAATATTCAGAAGTGCTGAGTACCCATGACTTCAGCTGAAGCACATTTGTTCCCTTAGGCTCCCTGAATCAGTATGAGCCTAAGTACCTCACTGTAGACAACACAGCAAGTCAGTAGGCTAGCTGGGATCAGAACGGGAGTGTATCCCCTCCACCAAAAAATCCCACACAGTCAAGTGATGCTTTCTGCTTTTATTCAATTAAATGCAGCATTCTATACAAGAAAAAAAAATGAAATCCATGAAATTCCAAACCCTGACAGTGAAGAACTAAATTCTTCCTAAGAATCAACCAGAATTAAAAGATTCCCCCCATTGTACTGTACATAAAATAATCTCTTCCCCATTTACAGCGTTCCACACAGTACTTTTTTTGTATCTCAAACTTCAGAACTGTACAACTTTGTTACAAACTACGCTTTCCTATGAAAAACTTATTACAGAAAAAAATATTGCCACTTTTTATTTATTTGTAACAAAAAGTTAGAATCTTTTAAAAAACAAAATTTAAGTCAGCCAGAACTCTGTTAAGAGCGTGAGTGGGGGGGGGGGAGGGGAGGGGGAAATTAGGGAAGGGGTACTGTGGTGCTTGTCAGAGCATCAGATTAGCATTCCCTTTCTGTCTCAAAAAGGGAAACCACATTTGGCATATAAAACTACTTATCACTAGAGGTGGGTCCAAGCCACACGGTTCAGGTCCAGCTCTGAACTTCCCCCAATTTCAGGGCTGTTTGGATCTGGGGGGTTTGGTTTAGACCCATCTCCAGTGAGCACTGCTATCAAAACCTCATACTAACAACATTAAAACCCAAGAAATAGAGCTCTATCCTTTTCTCTGCACAGGAAAAAGAGTTTGAGAACTTGAAGGAAAAAAAGAGCTTAGGCCTGCATGTGTGTGTGACAGTGTTACAGTAGAAGCTACCTGATCGACTAACTCAGAAGTGTGCATGTCAGTTGCCAAAATATCAACTCATAAGCTAACCTTCAAGATGAACTAAGCCTTTGGATTACAGCTCATGTGTGCCACAACTCAATTTATTTACAACAGCTGGTAAAAGCCAGATATGCCAACCCACATCTTCCTACTGTCATCATGTAGTTTACCTAGATGCTGTTAAGTGGAACGGCCGAGGTTGCCAGGTGCTTAAGCAGCAAAGCAATGTTCTACCTAGAGCAAACTTCAAATTCCTTAAGAAATCCCTGCGCCAATACTTCTGTGACTAGCAAACCTTTTCACTCTCTCTTCCTATGGACACACCACCCCCATGCAATGGGCTCAGAGTTTTAATTCAACCACTAGAAGAGATTCATTTCAGCTACATACAGCCACATGTAGAAGAAAAAAAAAATACAAATTCCACCCCAGCCTTCGTTTGCATCTACTTTCCTTACGTAAGAAAAATACTGTCATGGTCTAGGTTTGGTGGTGGGGGTGTAATTTTACTATGTCTGATTCAGATGATTGCTTAATGAATTATGCACACTATATGCAGATTTACAGAGAGGAATTTGGACATTACTGTACCAGACCACGACAAATTTTAAAGCCACGTTGGTCAAGTCTGTGAATAAGGCCTTGTTAGAAGCCACCTGGTTCTATCTTCCATTTCTGAGCAGCTGGTAACAACCCAAGTTCCACTCCCACCCCCCCAACCTCCCCGGAAATGAAAGAGAGATGGGACGGGTGGCCATTAACCAAACCAGAGTTGCCAGAAATCCCCTAACATCTGGACATTCTCTAGATTAGGAGAGTGCATGCAACTCTGACCTGGGACTTGCAAGCAGCCTCGTAAGCCACTGCAAGCCAGCTACAGAGTCCATGTGGGTGTCACTAACACCTTGAGCCGTTGTTCCACCAGGTAAAGTACAGCAGGTTCTCTAGACATTTCGGTCTGTGTGAAAATGTAAATTCTCCCTATTTTTTAATTCAAGGTTTCACTTTGAGTGATGATCAGTGCAAAAAGTTAAAAAACATATCTACAGATATACATATGGGTGTCTATATAAAATACCTGTACAACTGGGGAGGGTGGCCTGCCAAAGCACAGGGTGACATCTGCCCTAAGTCCAATTAGTTGTGCCCCACTCTCTCCATGCATCAATGGTACAGTCAGTTAGAAAAAACCCCACACCGAACAAACCCACAACCAGGCTTCGAGACTAACCCTGAAAGGCTTTCCTGACCACTCGAGCAAAACCTGTAGAACTGAACAAACAGCAATGATGGAAAACAGGAAAAGTTGCACTGAAGAATACAAGGTAAATCTGAAGTAAAGGTACCTGTTGTCTACACAGAATGCATAGGAGTTAGAATGAGGTGTCATTTGTACCATGTTAGAGGAGAGACCTCTATACAGAATGCATTAGCCGGTCTTCAGCTCTTTTAAGACCGATCCGGTTCCTCATTCCCATCTAGGTCACACAGCAAACCTTGCTCTATCAAAGTGCGGATTTGGGAGCCACTAATATCACATCACAAGAGAGGCACAACTGCAACCAACTTAATTTTAAGTTGAGGAGCCAGAACACAGTATCCTTACTGCAGAGGTAGACTGAACGTAGCATGTTTAGGATGGGGGCGCACTGCGTAAGAGGACTGCCACAGGAAAGAGGAAATAGAGGCACAGGTCACTGTGGTTTCTGCTATTTATCCAGCCAGAGCTAGGTTTAAGCAAATCAGAATGCTACTCGTTAGAAGAAGGATGTACTCAGCACAGCACCCCGAGAAGCACAGAGGGCATTTTAGCAGCACTTAAATTGTGAATCCAAAAAAGTGTTCTAATTAAAACCATTCCTCGGCCTCCTGCTAGGAGTCACCATCTTAAAACAGTGACATTCACAAGGCTAGCCATAAATAGGCAAGACGGCAGCAGATCCAGCTCGCGAAACTGAAAGGGAGAGTTTTTCCTTTCTGATTGTTGTGCTGGTCTTGGAGCTGGATTGTTATTCTTATCAACAAGCTGGGAGTCAGAGCAATAGCGGTTCCAATTTAACAGCTTATTTTCAAATGCAATTTACATTTTAAAGCCAGCCAGAAGCATGAACTTTTAGAACTCTGCGCAGAGGTGAGGCGGTCTTTTAAAGGGCTGGCGAAAGACTATTCTCAACTTTGAGCGATGCCAACTAAAGTTCTTAACCAGGAGAGAGAGAGGAACCCCTCACCCCCCCTCACGCACACCACAAAAAGACAAGCCTAGGATAACCCTTGAAAGACTTGGTCTAGAATCCTTATGCAGATAAAACTTCTACTGAAGTCTGTAGGAGTTTTATTTGCATTATGACCAATGGTGGATCTAGTCTTAAAGAGTCACAGCACATGAAGGAACATGGTTTCTGGACTGAAAATGTCTCATGACAGCACCAGACACGTTTCAAAATATATTAGATCTTTTTATTGTAAAGTACATAGACCATAGCTAGTGTTCAAGACACGATACCAAGGAAAAACTCAAAACAAAACAAAAAAAAGTTTAGGGAAGGCAAAGCTGTAAAAAAGAAAAAAAGACCTTTCAAAAATAAAGACCAATCTTTGCAATTGCCGACATTCGGATTCAAGGAATCAAATGGAGGTGAGTTTTAATGTTTATTAAAATTAGGGTACTAAATAAGTTATTAGACCCCAAACTTTGACAACCCATTGAGGCTTCCAGCCAGGATAATGCAGACTGAATGTGGAAAGATGATCAGAAACCATAGTAGGAGAATCTAGATATTCTAATAACTCCTCGGACTCCAGGAGTCTTACTCTCAGCGTTTTAAGTAGTTGGCCAAGAGGCTCACAGCACCAGGAACTCCTGTTGTCTCTCGGTATGTAGAGGAGCACAGACCAGTTGTGATATTTTTGAGGCTAGGAACAGACAGTGCTTATGCAAGCTAACTGTGAGGCATCTGACACCTAAACAGAGGGTTCCTGCCCCAAAAGGCCAACCCCCAGACACCCGCCTGCAGTGCAGAGGCAAGAATAAGCCTGCTAGTTCTACTGGAGTGACGATATCACACACTTCTCAGTCACAAATGTGTGTGGATGCATAGAAGTTTAACATTCTTCAAGCTGCTGCAATGCTCTGAAGCATCCTCAAACAGGGTACGCCAGGGAACGTAGTCTGGATCTTTTTCCTCCTGAACCAAAAAGGGAGAGATCCACTTCCACCAAAATACCAGCCAGAATAAAGACATCTCTTCCCAGGGTGTTGTCAAGTCACATTCCTTCACAAGTGCAATCTGCTAGCCCTACACACCGTTCTGGCTATTCTCTAGCTTTGAGAAGGAAAAAGCATGTATCCAACACACGCGCACAAATCATTTTCATACTCAAAGGCCTAGGGGGCCAATACGGATCTCCATCCTGTAGTCTGACAAGCCTCAATAAAGCCAACTAAGACACTTCCCCAGAGATTTAAAAACAAACAAACACACACACACACAACCACACAATACACTTCTGAAAAATTGTAATGATGCTTTTAGCGAGAAGGGTCAAGTGGATGGAACAAATTCAAGTCCAACACTCTTCCCCTCTTAAAAAAAAACCCTATTCTCTCCTTGAGGAGCCCCTCAGGACCACCACTGATGTGAGCAAGAGCTTATGTACGGCCTTCGCAGAGGGAATACACTCTAGTTAGCAGTGCAGAAAACGAGATGCTCGCAAGCCCAAACTAGCTGAGGGGGAAGTGGAGGGAGGCATAGGGTATTAAAAACTGTTACTAAAGTGCAACAAATATCCTAAATACTTTGTAATCGATTGCAGTAAGAGGTGCCTGCAAAGCTTCAAACTTCCAGTTGCTGCAAGACACCTTTAAAAACAAAAAAACTCAAACTCTGTAATAGCAGACGTAGGAATTTAGGAGCCCTTTGGTGTAGCATGGAGTATGAGGCTGCAACAAAGAGTTTCAACTCTTGGGGTCAAACAAGATATTTAGAACATTTTAAGAAGAAACTTAGTTAAACTTAAAGCAAAAGGAAAAATTAAATTTCTTAAATCTTCAGCAACAAAACAGTTAACTTTTTGGTGTTTTCAAAAATACAGACCAGGCAGCCTGGCGCAGCGTTAATATCCACTTCATGAGGGAGGGGACGTCCATCTGAAACACCCCTTTGGAAACGGCAGGTGGCACCTTACACATTCCACCCATACTTATGCCTCAGCATTACTCCATTTATAAAAACAAATAGCCAGATCCTTCCCAATTACTCTTCAGCCTGAAAGGAAACAACAAAACTGAAGCTAGATGAGAAATAGCTGGGAGTGGAGGGGAAGGGAGGGAGGGGGAGTTTTCACAGACTGGAGGCCAATCTCTTCAGCTTTGAGACTCCGGAAAGCTCACGCCTCAATGTCGCCTCATTTTAACTTTGCGGGCTGGACTTCCATCCTCCTCCTCCTCGTCATAGTCCTCTGTATACTCGTAAGACCTTCGCCAATAGTTCTCAGAGCTGAAGTTGCTCCGTCTCCTATGTTTTGGTAGGAGGACCGAGCGCCTATTCTCCTCCTTATCCATTTCTAAAATCCGTGGCCTAAGGAAAAGCAAAGAAGAGAAACAGTTGGAGCAGAAACCTAGTTGTGAATTTAAGAGCTGTCTCAGACTCGTTGTGTTACTTAAGCTATAATTTCTTGAATATTGTGACCAAATGGACCACATGACAGCTCAGACTTTCCAACAAGTACGAAACTCCTGTGGAGTGCAACACAGGCAAAGCAGACTATAAAGTCACATGAATGCTGATGGGAGGATTTTGCCTGTAATGATGCATGTTCTTTCTGAATCAAACATCACAAGTTATTAAAAGGCTCTTTATTTACTCTTGTTCTGTACTGAAGCTGTTAAAACTACAAGAGAAAAACTACCAAACTATGCAACTTGGGTGGGATGTTACACAAATAAGTGGAATGTTATGACTTGAATGGGATGTTACACAAATATGACTCCCCTCGAGTGACTGGCAGCAGCATGGGCTGGACCTTGCTGTAGTCAAGCCAGGAAACCAGGCCAATCTTTTGGTTTTACATGATGAGAAGGAGTCTTAACCCTTGCTAAGGCTCAGAGACCCCTCAGGAATACTGTCCCAGGGATATTGGTTTGACTTTACATGGGACAGCTGGCTTTGAACTATCACGATTCTGCACCACCATTGAAGTGTGCCAACAATTTTTTCCCCTAGGAGTTATTCCAGACTAGAAACCATTATATAGGCCAAATGTATCACTGTCGTCACAGGTGAAATCTCATTATGGTCACACACACACACACACAGGCTCAGCTTCTAGCGCTGCTAGACTAACCGGACCATTTCCAAGAAGGAGTCAGTGTCCAAATCCCTCTTGAAATCAAATCCTGCAAGAGTTCACCAAGAGTTTGGATATGCAAGGAATGCAGGATTGGGACCACAGCAGGTATGAGAAACATCACACATTAACCCCGCCCTCTCCTCCACTCTTCCCTTTTAGAGAAACCTGTTAGCCTTTTGAAAAGTCATTTCATTTTATATAATAGCTTGGCAATAGAGGACAAAATTAGCTGCAGGGAAACTATTGTTCTGAATGAGTGCGCTACCAAGCAGCGGTTGAGTTTATTGCTTCTCAAATTTGCCAACCATTTGAAAAGAAAAAAACATCTTAAAAATCCAAGCTCAGCTTTAAAATTCGCAGGTCTGGCTCTTAAAAAAAGAAAAAAGAAAAAAAAAGAAAAGCCATTTTGATTAAACAGCCCTATCTTGCCTAGGAAGTATATATGGAGTAAGCAGCCCTGAGGCAGGAAAGGGGAGAAAACTTGAGAAGAACTTAAATGCACAAGCGAAAAAAAGCCGAACTAAATAGGAGACAGCATTTAAGTTGTTACACAATAGCATTATAGGAATGATGCCGCATTATCTTTGCAAGAATCACACCAAGGCCTATGAAATGGGCTGTTCTAGCAACTGTGATTTCTACCGGGCTGACGAGAGTGTGGCATTTACCACTGTTTTGACCCGGGTCATGAAACTTTGCTCTGGTCTCGGTGAACTGCACTGGAGCCAGATCACTACTTTCACAAGCTAGCACCCTACCTGTGAGCAGCATCAGGGTCTGCTTTGCGATGGGACCGCTTTGGTTTCAGGATCTGATCCCTGTTGCTTCCTGATAGACGGTCAGACGTGTAACCTGGTGGCAACACAGAGCTACTCAGCGATTTTGTTTCCAATCGAGGAGCATCTAGTCTTGTTCTGTGAATGTTAAAAGACAAGTGTTTCCAGAGAGTCTTTTGGGGGAAGTGCTGACATAGAATAGCTACCTTGATATCTAGTCAAATTGAAATAGATCCCCTGATCCAGGCCCACCAGCAAGGTTAAGTGACAAGCAGGACAAAACTACTCAAAAAAAAGTTTGCATGGGATCTAGCACACAAAGCTGTTAGTTGAGTTAATATAGGCCAATCTATTAATTCTGAGGGTTAGTGACTGTTCAGCAACTTAAAACCCTGGGTAAAGTATCTAGAAGTGATGAAGCAAAATTCCCCCGTCTGATCCATACTGCAGTGCCTAGCTTCACCACTGTGCTCTCCCTACAGATCTAGCTGGGATCAGGAGAGCATACCAGTGCAAAAATCAACAGAGTTTTGCCGGAGATATTCAGACAAACTCAGCAAAAATATCCTGTAGTCAGGTGAAGGTCCGGAAGGAAGTCCAAGCAAGCTGCATCATGGCATCTCAACTAAAATATTCAAGTTCTAGTCTACACTAGAATGGAACCATGCTAAGTGTTACGTCAATGTTCAACAGGGTCTGACAAATAGTTCAGCTAAAACAGAACAATTCTGTCCAACAGCAGTTTGCTCAGATACAGCTGTAAATGGCTCAGTTTGTGTGTCCAGGAAATAAGAGTTTGCAGAAGCTATCCTACAGAATACTCAATAGTACAGATTCTTAATGTAGTTGCATCACTGCTATGCACAGACACAAGCTTTTGGCATCAACAGTACGTCGTTTCAAACATGTACCCAAGCCGTAGCATTCAAAGAATGCAAGACAAAAAGATATCAGTGCTTAGAGCAGTGCATGTAGGAGATGATCCATGCAATCTTCATGAAAGAAGGATGGCTGCAGATTCCTCCTGCTTCCTAATATTATTTTATAATGTGCATCTCCCAGAAGGGAAGCTCGCTTTAAAAAAAAAAAAAAAAAAAAAAAAAAAAAAATCAATCAAATCTGGTCATTAGGTTGGGTTGTAAGAAAGGGGAAAATTAGCTTTCGGGTTATTCTTGAACCTAAGTTTTGCAAGCTTGATTTTGACAGGATATGAAACAAACAAAAAAAAACAACAACTTCAGATCCTTTCAAACTCCAATTACAAGCTGTTTGCAGTTGCAAAGCAAACCATCCTCTCTGCCAACCCTCACCAGCTTATTCTCTTTGCTGCAGGTACAATGTGTTGACACATGAACAAGGCATGTCCATACAGAGTACATAGGTTTGCCAATTGCACTGTACACAGGAATTAGGTTTGTGTCGTTCAGATTACCTGCCAGTATCCTGCTGGATTTCAGATCCAAATCAGTAAGTGAGAATTCTGAACTAGTCCTAGCTAGAACACTGAATGTAGAAGTGATAGCAGGTCCTATTCTGAGCCAGTTTATTGCCCTTCCAACACTACTCACAAATATGCCAAATGTAGCACAAGTTGTCTGCTTCTGATTAATGAATGCTATCATCAGCGTTCTGACAGGCATTGTAAGCTGGGCAACAGAACCTCAAAGTTTTTCTTCACCCCCAAGCACTTCATGATGGCTCACACAAAAATGATTTTATGGAAGAGTCAGGTTTTGGAGGGGGAAAATAAAGCTTGAAGGTGTGGGATGATAGAGCCACCCCCTAAAGTTAATGGATTAAAAACAAAAACAATTTTGCACAGAAATTGAGACGTGCATTTCCAATTATATTTAAAACTTTTAATTGGATACAAAAAGAGCATAAAATCTTGGCTTGAGCCCCCTGAGTTTTTAGGTCTTTTAGAATGTAGCTAGGCAGCAGAGGACACGAAAAAGGAAAGATACGCCCAGGCAAGTACGTTATGTAAAGCTAACGTTATTTAACATAGGTTTGTTCTACTGTATTGTACAGTGCATTACAAAGAGCTCGAACCGTCGTTTGGAAGTTACTTCCAAAGCCTGCTGGAGCAGGTCTCATTAGGTTGCACTAACACACTGCTTAGTTCCCTGGTTAGAGTTACGCTAAAAAAAATGGGTAGGTGTTTTTTTAAACTTAGGAGTTTCAGCCCCCTCAGGGCCTCCAGCCTCTGAAGCTGAAGATAAATTCCAGCCCTTTCTGGTGCCCTCGTAGTCCTACACACTAGTACACAAGGAACACTGTAAATATTGTTATGTTCGGACTGCTCTGAAGCGTTTATGACCTACTTGGTAACCATGCTGCTCTCAAAACTGATCCAACATCAGAGCATTTCTCCAGCACATATAGTTTTGTTCTACACTCCCTGCCAAATAAGTACAGAGCTTCTAGAGCTTCATATACTGAACATTCAGGAACAAAGACTCAAGCCCAAAAGTTTTGCCTGTTGGCCCCTTTACCACATGGTTCGATATACTAGTTCCCAACTATATGAAAGTGTAAAGCTAAGCACCATTGCCAGAATACATTGACCTTGGTGAGAATCAGATTCGTTGGCTACCCAAGACGACGCTACAGAAAGAATGCACTTTAGGACATCAATATTATACTAGCAAAAGACTACAGAAAGGGAGAGTAGCTATTTTCCTGGTTGTGTAACACACTATTTAAATCTGCAACAATCACATGATCTAGGATGGGATAACTTCACCATAGCAATCCGCATTATGGGATGCATGTGTTTACAAAGGTCGCTGCAAAAGGGTACACTATGGACATTACACACTACAGCTTATTTAGCTATTGCATAACCATTGTAACCCTAAAACATCTGCTCCTTGTCAAACCTGGTCTGCATCCATACACTGCAGGACTACAACGTAGTATATATGCATTTTAGGGACCAGGCCTGGTAGATGCTATACAGACTGCGGGAAAAGAGGGATTCCACTCTGTCTAAAAGGAAGGACACAACAGCATCCTTCATCACACCAGTCAGTCAAGCTGCCATCAGAATCTTACTCAGTAAAAGGCACAGAAGTTCTCATTGTGCTCTTTCCTGCCTTACCCCGAGTGAGGCAGAGTGTAGGATGCTCAAAAACACAAGAGCATTCAATTTCCCTGACTAAAAAGTGAGCTCTAGAGGCATTGTTATGAAGGAACGGCTCAGGTATGAGAACCTCCCTCACATTCCATGCAAAGAATTAATTTAACTTTTCCACTGCTGAAATTTTAAACCTAAAGGGACAACACTGGCCAGAAGAAATGCCATCTATTGACTAACACGGTGTTATAAGAGGTGATAAGAAAATGTACAGGGCACTACCTCACACTGCTAATTCCTAAAGATCCATTTATAGGCCTAGTTCTGTAATCCATGTGTCTCAGACAACATTTTTATTTCCCTGTTGGAAATGAGTCATCCTCCTCCCGGAGGAAAAGAATCTCTCTGCCTTATTACGAAAGATGCCCCATACAGAAACGGATATGGACAATATCTACTTGAAGGGACCATGTCAGGTCATTCAGTACTTAGAGATCATGTAAACAGGCCTTATAGTGAGGCCAAATATTTAGGGTTTTTACAAGGCTGGCTTTATATTTTTAAAATAAGGCAGCCAACGGAAGACAGCTGTTTGGATGTGAATGTAGCCTCTGCAGTGTTTTCAAACATTACAGACACTGTTGCATTAGTCAGAAAATGAACCCAAGAACTTGCAGTAACAAAGAAGGTCAGAACTAAGCAGTCTATTTTCACTGTTCAAAACTAGTATAGTAATCAGATATTTAAGATTTAAAATGTTGAAGAACCTAGTGTTTCATAACAAGTGATTTACCACCCGATACTGTCCCTTTAAAAATGTTCTGGAATGACAGAGTGCTAGAGAAAAACTTTATTTTTTCCCTCCTAGATCACCCAAGATGCTTTAATACTTACTTTCTAAGTATGATGACCGCTCTCCTCTCCTTGATGTCCTGCGGTCGAATGCAGTGCGTAATTTCATCAGCTGCATATCCACTGGAAAAAAAAACACAACAACCCCAAGAACTATGAGCAGGCTGATAAGCAAATGATTTCCAGTTTCAGAGAATAAAGTGCTGCTACCTACTCTAATTTGTATGGTGCAGTTCCTAAACTTCCCACTGTTCTGATAACAAATTCACATTATCAGCCTCATGTAATCTGTGCTTTGAGTTCAGGCAGGCTGAGAAACAGATGAAAACATTAACGTCTTTTGGTCCTGGTCGTTGTTGACCAGAGTGTGCGAGCACACATCAAAAGAAAATGAACACGAGCCATATATTCATCACTAAAGTGACATTTAAAGTGAGACCAAAGTCAGCAACCTCATTTAGTGAGGTATGATCAGGAGAATTTAAATGAGCAACATACCACCACATTATCAAAAGGGATATTCCTGTGTAATTCCCTCCATAGAAAACCATCTCAATTATAATGGAGATAAATGTCAGCAAGCTATAGGAAGTGCTGATTACTTGTAGATTCTTTTCTGCCTTTGAGTTCCTCTTAAGTGTTGTGGCTTTGGGATCACAGGTGAATTTTTAGCCTGATGAAAGGCAGACTGGCGAGAGGAGTCCTCAAAGAACAAATGTGCTGTGCTAGAAAGATGAACCTGTTTCCCCAACAAGTTCTGATACTTCCCTGCATTCCACACCCACTCCCAGCTCAGCTGCCCCAAGCAAGCAACACTGACCTCTCTCCTATGCAGCAGCAGAATCTCTGTGTTATCAAGGCTCAGTCATAAAAGCATGCATGAAGATGATTTAGCTAGACCTGTGGGCCTTTAGACTAATTTCTGTAAAACAAGTTACTGTCCTAAGAGCTACATACTAGGGTAGTCAGAAGCATTTGAGGTGTACTGCTGGCGCTATCAAATCGTACAAGTATCAACATTCTCTTTAGAATTCCGTTCTCATGGCTGCCTTGTCGTTGAAAAGTTTAGTTTTCAGAGTTCACTGCAATCAGCAAGGTATGTAGTTTGAGGTTTCACTGAGCAAGGCCACCCTTTACGGCAACACCTGCTTAGACAAACAAATGGCCTTGTAAGAATTTCTGGAAATAAACCATTCTTAGGATGTTAATTGAAGGTAAGGAACGAACTCCACTCGGACTGGAAGGGAAGGACACCACACCAATGCTTCTCCTGCTCTGTTTCTTCTAGAGCATTCTGGAGGCAGACTGAATCCCCTTCCCAGCCCAGAGTGCCCCCTACCTGAATGTGACTTAAGAGGGCATTTCTGGCAAGATAAAAGCCTTTCAAAATGTTCTAACACACATAGCAGGGGCTTTCAAGGATGCAAAGGATTTTTAAGGGGACTTGAGAATAGATAGCAGGGATCAGAGTGGGGCACTACATACACTGGATCTGGCTCAGGACAAACCACTACAGAGTCAGGGTCTCCAGGATTATTTAAAAAAAAAAAAAAAAAAAAGTCAGAATCACACATTTGTGAACTAGCCTCTAATACTATAGGCTCCTCTCCCATCTCCACTTTAAAACTTAACCCAGACACCTTGCCCTTAAAATGCAGCAAGTTTGAGCTTGGCTAGCAAGGCTGGCATTAATTATTTCTTGCTGGGTAACGAGGAGCTAAAATGTAACATCCTGCAGTGCAGCCACATCATTCCACAATTCAGTGATTCTGGGAGAGGCTTCTATTTTCATTTTCTTTTTAGAAATCTGTGCTCCCATTCCCCAAGTGCTTAGAGACTGGCTGGGAAGACATAGCATACCCTCCCCAAAGTAAAGCTCAACACTATGCCTTCCTCATTGCAAAGTCCAGTAGTCACCAGTAAGCATCTGAAATTGCCTGGCCTGGCTCAGTGGGCTGTAGGTTACTGAAGCAGGTCCATCCAGAGAAGGAGAGATGGCACAGGACAGCTCCTTCTACATGCATGGAGTTATCTAGTACAGTGGTCTGCAAACTGGGGTGCACGCACCCAAGGGGGTGCACGAGACCACCCACAGGGGTGTGCAGCGCCCCAGCCCCAGGAGCGAAGCGCTGAAGCGGAGACCAGCCCCGGGAGCCAGGCGCTGCGGCTGGAGACCCGACCCTGGGAGCTGCACCGAAGACCTGGCCCAGCCCCAGGAGGCGCGCTGCGGTGGAGACTGGAAGAGCTGGGCGCAGCTGGATGGGCCCATGGGGGGCAGTTAGGGGACAAGGAGCAGGGGTTCTGAGGGGGGCAGTCCGGCGGGAAGTGGAGGAGTGGATGGTGGTGGGGCTAGGGTGAGGCTTCCCCCATAGGGTGCCTGATCAAAAAAATTATACTAGGGGTGCACAGTCAAAAAAGTTTGGAGACCCCTTATCTAGTAGATGGGACTTTAATTCTCCCCCAATGAGAGAGCGCCCGTGGACTACCTTTCACTCCTTCCAAGATACAGCTTTTATTGTGTCTAGGACTGAGACACAAACTCGAGAGGAGATCAGTGTTTTATTCAGGTGTAGCACAAAGAATTAAGAAGTGTTATGCAAGTGGGCTTATTATAGGGCTCTATTATGTTTCAGTAGCTTTCCTTCAAGCTCCAGTGACTCAATTAACATCAGATCACCCACGTTAGCGTTCATCTTAATAGAACTCTAATAATGCCTTTAACTTAAAAGAAAAAGCCCATTTCTAAAAGTGAACACTCCATACGACGTCAAACAAGCTCCATGTTCTGATTATTTACTCGGCAGGAGCGTATTTCACAAAGGAGTTTAATGCCAACTTTGAAACTAATGGGACGGTCATAGACAGGCACCAAGTATTGACGCAAAGATTATAAACCTAGATATTCTGCCTCCCTGCTTCAAGAGGGATGTGCCAAGAAGATGGCTGCAAGAAGTACCCAGAGCTGGTCAGCCTGAACTCTACGCAGACTGAAATAAGTTATATTTGAACTCGCAGAAGAGAATGCTCTCTGTCCCTCAACAGCCCCATAGTGAATACGATCATCAGGGCGAGACCTGACAAAAGTCACTTTCTGTTTTGCTAAGGTTCCCTGAGCCTCCCAACACCACTAATACTGAAGCTATAAAGCAAACATTTGTTCCTCATCGTCTCTTTGAGAGACTCTCTTTATTTTATTCCTTGTTTGTCTGAAGGCTTCCTCTGGGACTTTGGGCGAATCCCTTAACCTGTGTGCCTCTGCTTACACATCTGTAAAACTAGGTTAATACCTACTTCATAGGGATGAAGAGAGGCTTAATTTATTGTCTGAAGTGATTGGAGATTCTCAGCTACACTATCTAGTATAAGTAGAAGTTTCGTCCAAATTTTATAGACCGGGAACCTGAGGCACAGTCTGGTTAAGTGACTTGCCCATAGCTGGCATCCCAGTCTCATTCCTTGTCCATTAGAGGGACTATTAGAGCCACTCACCCCAACAGGGAAATACTCCTAATGGAGTTGCACTCAGACACTGCCCTTCCTTGCTGAGCAATGAAGTACTCATCTGTGTTGTAGCGGAGCATATTCTCTACACACTGCTCCAACCTCAACCCCCTGCTGGGAAGACAGGCATAGGCTGTACACTTGATACTGCCAGTGCAAATCACTAGCATACTAGACAAGGGGTGTTTGCCAGCATATTTGGACATTTTCAATCTCAGAAGTGCCTTGCATGTTACTCCACCAGGTATCTATAGATTTTAACTCAGTGGCAACTGGGTTTAAGGCTTCAGCCTGTTTTCACTGATCAGTGGTTTTGAAGGAGCCCTCCTTGACACAGCTGATTGGATTCTAGAGGTTGATGCAGAGCTTGAAAAATCCATATGCCTACTCACCCCACTGGCAGGAAGTTTCCTCTGCGAAGGGGATCTACACCAAGTTCTGAAGTTGAAGCTCTCTTTTTAAAATAAGTTTCTAGCCTGAACAGCTAAGAAGGATTTCCTGCAACTAGTGCCTCTGCTATTTAGAGCCTTGCCCAGCAGCAGGAGAGTGAAACTAACATCTTGTCAGTTTCAGAGCTGGCCAGCAAGCAGTGGAACACATACTGAGGAGGAGAGCCTGAAGAAGAGCATGGGGAAGACAAGAGTGTTAGATATCTTCCCCTCACAGCAGCCAGGAAGCACCCGGGATCAAGAGTAGAAAGCAAACCTCCCACACCCTTTTCCAGCATCCAGATAGGGTAATGATGCCCCTGCACAGTCCCTAACACGGATACAAGAGACTAGTTCTGCTACCCTAAAGTTCAGAGATAGCATGTAACTCCAGCTGCTGGACTTCTCATGTGGGCATTGCCCATGAAGCTCACTAGTGTCCATCCCACTAACAGATGTGTGAATGATCTCTCACGATTCCTCTAGTTAATAGCAACCTAATCATTTGTTTTCAAGACCCAAGCTGAAAGATGCATCATTGTTAACAAGAGAAAGATTTGCCTTCTGCTGAATTTTGTACCTTGTAAAGATCATCATGGCACATTTATGAACTCTAATATTCATGAGGATATAGCAGTATCTATCAAGACACAGATATAATGCAGCTCCCCCACTATGCTCCTGATTTTTCTCCCCTGCAGTTTAAGTATCCCTCCCTCCCCCAAATCGAGACACATTCAGCAGGAATACTAGTTCTAACCTACCGGTACTCATCAGATTCCTTTAAAGAGGAAAGGTTAATATGGCTGAGTCAGTCAGCAGCATCACTTACACAACTCTAGCTTACAAAGAGAGGCATTGAAATAAAAAGTACGTAGTATTTACACCAAGCTTGATGTAGACTTCCCAGTGGGAAAAGAAATTCAGCAATCAGTTGAAAGTTGGAGAGAAAGAGGTTTAAAAAAGGTCAACTTTAAACAAAGGAGGAAGTACCGTTCTACCCTGGAGGGAGGGATATGACGTAGCAAGATGGAACCCTTCTTCCACCCTACAGAAAAATAAAAGCCTCCAAAAACTCCACCACAGAGAGCGACAGCCTAAGTATTCTAAAGGAGCAGGATGATCGAAAGGGGGAATAGGTGGCTACAAGGTCAGAGAATGAAACAACTTAACAGAGAGCTTTGAAAGCCAGGAAGACAGTTGTAAATTGATTATTGATATCAGTAGGAACAACACAATAAAGGTGACATAGGGAAGGACAAAGAGGTGGAAAAGTGAGTTAAAATGAGAAGGAGAGATGCAACTTCTTTTTATCTAGACTCTTTGATGGTTCCTACATAGATCTCATATGCACAGCCAAAGAAATGCTGTTCCACTGGCTTCCCAGGAACACAGTCCCGCTGAGAACAGTCACCGATCCAGCAATACTTGAGCCACAAGGACATTTTTACAAGCATGCTACATCCATCCACGCAGTTTCTCTGCTTTCGGAACAACTGCCTTCAGGAACTATTTACTTGGATTTTTCCTCCCGCCCACTGTGGGGAACTGACTCTTCAATGTACCTGAGAGGGTTGGATCTAAAGCCTCACCTTCAGCAGGATTGAGAAGACTTGCAAGTCATGTTCATTCTCTCGCTAACCTGGCAACTTTAAAAAGTCATTACAACTCTGATCCAGCTGGATCGCAATATCACAAACCAATACCTCTAGCATTTACTAACCGCTGCATTTAAATGGAAATAATAGATTTTAAAATAGGGATTATTTACAGGAAACTAATCTCTGATCTTGGATTAAGCAAATGAATTCCAGCAAGGGTTCAGGAACAAGAAACCCTCAAAGCATTCTTCAGAAATCTTTTGTTTCAGTTCTACACTTGTCTCACCCACTGAAGTTCTTTATCAATAGAGAGCTGACATCCTCCAATAAGAGGCAATGAAAGTTTTGCCATTGACTTAAATGAGGAGGAGTCCGGTGGCACTTTAAAGACTAACAGATTTATCAGGGCATAAGCTTTTTGTGGATACAGACTAACACAGCTACCACTTGATGCCATTAACTTAATTGGGAGCAGGAAAAGGCCCATATTCTGTCCTTTTACACCTGCCCAGCTAGAGTGCTTTACAGCAATGTAAGATTTACTATTCCAGATCAGCCCTGATGCCCAGAAGTTTGGTTATTCTGCCAGTCAGTTTCTAGTATCTTACCTCAGGCCAATATTCATTGCTGGAATAAGCAGGTAGAATTGTGTTAGCTCTCAGCGAGCTGTGTCCCCTTATGTGTCAATTTTCTACCCCCAACAATCTGAAAATGACCTATCACAAGAGGTACTGGGGAGGATTACTTAATGTTTATGCAGCAGTTTAGAGATAAAAAGCAATGCAAGTGCTCAGTATCTGTTATTCGTGCACCTGGTCAATTGTACAGTGCTACGTGTGTGTGGTGGGGGAAATTTCTTCCTGACCCCCTACACAACAATCATTTTACAAGCCAAAGCATGAGATTGTGTTACCCACAGACTGCCTTGCAGCTAGCATGCACATTTACCAACTCAGATAACCGAAGAGCTAAAATACTTCCTTTGGTAATGCTGGAAAAGTTAGGGGTATTTGACTATCCCTGTCAAAATTAATTCTGCAGACCCACCCTTAGCTTCGGGACTATAAATGTTGATCATTAAAGTATGCAGGCCCCAGCATCTGAATTCCTCTCTCCAGTGACACCTAAAAGCCTACCTGCTCCACAAAGCCACATGCACCAATCCCCACACACAACTTAACTTCTGCTACCTGTACCTGTCTCAACCTTCCATATGCTGTTACAGAGGTGGCATGACCCGGGGACAGAAAATGGGATTAGAAGGTAGGCATTTCCAAGTCCCAAGCCTGGCTTTACCAGTGACTTGCTGTCAAATGACCTGCCCAAGGTCATGCTTCTATGGCTGTTTCCCCATCTGTAAGTGTGTGAGTGTGGACCTTACTGTACCTGCCATACAGGGCTGCTGGGTAGAGTTTGTACAGTGTTCTGAAGCTAGGATGTGCTACATGATTTGCACTTGCAAACTATGTTTCACAGGAGATCTCAGAGCATTCTACAAAACGGCAGCTAAAGTTGAATATCCCAACTTTACAGATACAGAAAAATGAGGCCTGTCACCTCACCTCTCTGTTTACAGTCACACAGGAAGTCAGTGAACAAGCTCAGAATACAACCCAGGAGTCCTAACTTCTAAATCAGCTTCTCTATCACAGACACACTATTGGGCAGGGGCTCCATTTTAAATCTTGCTGGGTATTCTAACTGAAGATAGGAGTGAGCTTCAGTCCACTAATGTTCCATGCACAGATATTCTCAGTGAGGGCCCTGGAGATGGGCTTGTCTTCCTCCCAAGCCTAGCTGCGTCACTGCCTCCTGCCGAAGCTGAATCACTGCTCCAACCAGACCCCCACTGACCACAATCCTGTCCCAAGTTTCCTTCCTTAATCCTCCTACTCAGTGTATCTAGGATGCTATATAAACAACTCCAGCATGGGTTTTTGCTGATGTTTGGTATTGATAACAAGTTACATAAACAAACTACTAAGGAGTCTGTTTAGCTGCTGAAACTGAGGCCTTCCACTTAGTTACCTTAGCACAGTGACACTCCCTCTCCTCACCGGCAGGAACAAGACAGGTTCGGAAACTCTGATGGGCTTGAACTGGAACTTGCACCCAAAGCAGAGTGCAGAGTCGCTGAAGAAAGACACAGAGACGATGGGTCTCTCAAAGATGTGGATAGGGTCCACATGGGAGACAATGCAACCACCAGGCTGGTAGTCGTTGATCACCGCACTGTTCACAAAGCCCTCAGGGATCACCCTGTGCTCCACTAGCTTCCGGATCACCAGGTCATGCACCCACTCAGGGATGGCATCCACCTCTCCCTGAGGGTACAGCCTTTCCTGACCAGGGCCTCGCCTCTGCAGCTGGGACCCATACGTGTAGCCCTCCCCAAAGAAATACTTGTTCCGAAGAGGGGCCCTGTCCACCGTATGCTCTTTGTAGAGGCCTTTCTCGGCTCTCGATACTACATCCTCGATCCGAGCTTCAATCTTGGCACACTCCTCTGGGCTGAAAAGACGAAGCTGCCGGATGCCACTTTTGACTTTTCGGGCCTCCTCCTCCTCCTTCTGCTGCTGCTGCTGCTCCTCCTCGTAGTCACTGGGCTCAGAGTCAGAGTCCTCATGGTACTTGCGCTTTCGCTCGGCCGCGGCGGCGCCCCCAACTGCCCCATAGGGGGACTCTGTAGACTCCCGCAGGCTGTTGCCTTTGTAGTTGTCCCGATAAGGCATCATGGACTTCAGCTTCTCTCGCAGGTCTTTGTAGCCACTCCCCGCCATGGTGTGCTCGCAACCCACCTCCTCTATTGATCTCCTCCCTGCCTGCCTCTTTGGGTTGGAGAGCGGGAAGTGCTGCTGCTACTCATGGCCTCCACCGTCCTGCTGGGATAATGCCAAAGGGAAGGAGGTACACGGAGTGGATCCTAGAGTCAAATTCCACACACAGGGCACCCCCCCGGCTCTCTCCTGTGGTGGGGGCGGGACCCGTGGGCACAGGTAGCTCAGCTCCACTCTTCCATACGAGGCCCGGCGCCTGGGAGGGGCGAGGGTCGCGCTCTGCCCCGCAGCAGGAAGCCCCCCCCCCCCTCTTCGGGTAGCTCCACTTCCACGCGGGCTGCCCCCTCTCTCCTGCCTGACACGCGTGTGGGTGGGTGCGGAGGCAGCTCACCTCCGCCTGGGCGAGCAGGCTCTTCTCGGGCTACTGCGTAGGGCGCGAGGGGCGGAGGAGCCGGGCAGGCGACCCCAGGCCGAGCCGCCCCTCTTCTGCCCTAGGGCTGGCGGGGCGCTGGGTCGCGCGGGTCCCCGGGGCGGGAGCAGGGGGAAGCCGCCGGGCCGGGCCGCCCGCGGGCTGTCAGCTGCTGGGCCCCGCGCTCCGCGCTCCGAGCCCGCCGCCCATGGGGCTCCGCCTCAGGCGGTGGCGGCGCCGGGCACGTGCCCCGCGGCTGCCCCGGCTCCCGGCAGCCCCCTGGCCGCCGCCTCGCGCCCCATCGCAGCAGCCGGAGCGGGGTGGGGGGGGGGGTGGGCGCGCCGACGCGCTCGCTGCTCGGACCCCTCGCTACGTCACCAGGAACCAGCCCGACATTATAAATAACTCAGGGGCAGCCTCGCGCGCAGGCCGCGCACTGCGCAGGCGCGGGCCGTCCCACTGCGCCCGCGCCGACGGCCTCCCCCCTGCCCCCGCCGGCAGCCGACGGCGCATGCGCGCTAGGCCCGCCGCGTCTTTGCTGCCGACGCGCTTCAGAGCCGCTGCCGCCTGGCACGGCCACCGGCGTTCTGTGGGCGGGGTGGAGCCGCGCTGGGCTAAGTGAATGACTCGGGGCGGTATCGTTCTGTGAGGGCATCACCGATACCTCAACATCGCCTCCCCCCCCCCTTTACGGTACAACCTACCTTTTCCCCCGGCCCGATGCTGATTGGATGAGCTGCCCCGATGAGGCGGGCACAAAAGGAAAATCTAGTTGATTGGTCGTTATGAGGTGGGGTCCTTGTGCAGCTAGTTGCGCAGAGCTGTGCGGGATGGCGCAGGACCCCTGTGAGAGGAGGTTTTGGGGTGACCTAAGGGATGCCTGAGGACCCCTGTGAGAGGAGGTTTTGGGGTGCCCTAAGGGATGCCTGATTAAGATGGCGTTGAGAGAGGTACCGAGGAAAGAACTCTTCCGGATAGCAGGGTGGGCGATGGCGGATAGAGGGGAGCAGTCTGGTAGGGAGACGCAAAAAGAATCAGGCATCACGCAAGACACCCCAGCCTTGGAGCATCTGCTGCGCACTGTATGGCTGCCACATGGCACTGGCAGTTCTGCCCGGAGTAAGGGGGGAAATGATGGGACCGAGAGGCCACGCCCCCCCAGGACACAGCCACCCACTCTACCACCCCCAGGGCACAAGGAATTGGCACCCACTCAAGGGGATTGGTACCCACCACTGAGGTATGGGTACCAGGTACCCACCCACCCCTGCAGACTGAGCATCGACTTGGGATGGGGCAATGACCTTTACAATAGTGGCCCAGCTCAGGGGAGTCTCTGCCCATGTTCCTTCTCCTCTCAGCATCACACCTTTATGACCTATCTCAAGCATCAACCCCCGTGGAGTAGCAAAGAACTTGCTTTTTAAGACGCCCTGGTAGCTTCAAGAGATCCGTTCAGAGATTTAGGGGCGGAAGGACATAAACCTTTGTGCCAACATCTGCAGTAACAGTTTTCTTGAGCCCAGGGCTGTGAACTCTGAAGTAGTGACACAGTTCCCCTGTTCGAGTCTAGGGAACTAGAACAGAAGAAGGCTGATAAGAATTCTAAATAGCCACCCACATTGCAAGTGGGATAGAATGTTTAGATTCCAAACAAAAAGTGGCTTTTGGTGACATGCTAAGGTTATAAGTTATACAGCCAACACCGGATCATCTGTTTTCTCTCATGTACTACTGGAGGAACAGAAATCAGCGGAACAGAAGCAAAGAGGACAGGAGCTCTCAGACATCCATAATGCCACTGACTGTATTCATATGCTGGGAACAAAAACTCACTTCGTCACTGACAATGAAAAATCCCACAAGTCGCAAAAACAGGCTCCAGGTGGCCAATTCACCTTAGAGGTTGACCCTGACCGGGCCACTAAAGAAGAAACTGTTATGAGAACATGTATTGGCCATTTTTCCGCAAGCTGTTGAAGTTCAGAGGTAAAAGAATGGTTTGGAAATCAAGGTTCAGAGAGGAAGGATGGTCTAGTGGTTAGCGTGCTAACTTGGGATACCTGGTTTCAATGCCCTGTTTCACCACAGATTTCAGGTCTGTAAAATGGGGATTACAGCACTGCCCTAGCGCACAGGGATACTATGAGGATAAACACACTAAAGATTAGGAGGTACTCAGCTACTACTGTGATGAGGGCCATGTAAGTACAGTGGAACCCCGCAATACCACGCCTCGCAATAGTGCAAATCCGCTTATAACGTGGTGGGCTCCCAATGGTGGCAGTGGGTGGTGCTTTGATGTAGTGTAATACCGCGACCCCGGGTTTACCACAGTTGATATTTTTGGACCCCGATCGTCGTGGTATTGTGGGGTTTCACAATAGCTCAGATAGATAGGTTGAAGTTATGGACAGATGTCCAATGATGATGAATAAACCTTTCATCTCTCTATGGGTTTGGAATGTCTTTTGGCTACTCTTGATAATTAATATTCCTAGCACAGCTCTGGGGCTAATACAATGAGATTGCAGCCCAAGAGGGCATCCACACATGCAGCCCACGGTGCAAGTTCTCATCCTCGCCAGCCCCCCACCATCACATCAGTTTTACCTCGATTCAGCCTCAAGATGCTCACCTTCCGTTGGGGATTTGTCAAGATGACATCCACTGATTTCAGAAAGCAGAGCAAAGGAGAGGGTTATCTCCAGGACAGCCGGAGGATACAGAGAGGAACGCAGCTTGTGGGATTTTGGTAGCAAATCAGACCCATCCTCTTGATTCAGCCTTGAACACAAACCCCAAATCTTTGCCTTAACCTAAGCTAGGTCAGAACAGCACATTCCTGGACTGCGTCTAGTTTTTAAAGTGCGCAGAAATCAATCATATGTGAGTATAGCGTGTACCACCGCTGCCCTCGAGCTACCATCTTGTGCTCCAGAAACTCCGTTTTCATTTTCAAAGCAGCATTTTTCTAGCCCTTAGGATTTAAAAGAAAATCTTCAAAAGGTGAACCAACCCTAACTTATAGGTGCCTCCCTTTGCAAAAACAATGCCTCTGAGAGGCGTGAAGTGTCTCATTCAGCCCAGTGGGGTGTTTTAACTGAACTATCCAATGTATCAGCTAATGTCAATGGTGTTCATTCTTTCTCTGCTAATCAAAGAAAGGAAGGGGATGATTGTACAGTAGACTCGATTATCCAGGATGACAGGGAAAAAATTAATCCTGGTTAATAAAATCCCGGATAATCACCATCCATAGGAAACATTGGGAGGGGGGTTGGTTCACCAGCCACCCTGCGCCGGGGGGAGGGGGTGTTGGTTCACTGGCTTCCCTGCACCCCGGTGGGGTTTTTTGTGTGTGTGTTGGGGCGGCAACAAAGCCAGAGCCGGCCCTGCGAGTTACGCGTTTGTTTGTTTTTGACGTCCTGGTTAATCCACATCCTGGTTAATCCAACCCTGGATAATCGAGAGTCTACTGTATTATGAAAACAAGCACAATCTGCTGTACACTGGGTCTCTACTGAGTGGAGTTTGGTTTGTGGGTGGAGCTTGGAAGAGTATCATTGCTCCTCCCTCCCCCCCAATTTAACCTATAATGATAACGTATTGATCAGAGGTCAGCCTGGGGCCTGTTCTACCCATAGGAGCCAGTGGGCAGCATATGCACCTCTTTCAAGTGACTGGCACCAGGGGGCCCCTATTCTATTCTGTTCAGGTCCTTATCCCACCTTCATCACCATGGCACCCGAGTGCCTTCCAGTAGTAGAGCATTAATTGACATGACTGACATCTGTCCCCTGTGATTTCTTCTTCCCTCCTCGCCCTGGGGGAGAGCGGTGTGCGCAGGGGAGTATTTTGGTGTGGTAGGGTTGCGTTTGGTTTTGAGACGTGCCTGCTGCTTTGTGTGCAGGCAGGCCAAAGAAGTGCCCCTTGCACTTGGAGCAGAGGGTGGGGAGGTGTGGGACGCTCCTTGGTTCCCCGGGGGTTCAGAGCTCGGTCTCTTGCCACAGATGAGCTCTCTCCATACAATAGGACGGTCAGCGGGGCCGGAGAAGCAGCGCTGTCAATCGTGGCTCTCTTCCCTGAGTTTCAGATGATCTTCCAGGTGTCTTGAGCCCAAGCGTGCAAGGCTATCGACCCCTAAGGGGTCTGTCTGCCGTTGAGGAGATCCACGTCACCTGTGCCCCACTTGGTTTCATTCCAAGGACTCTCAGTCTCTTCCTTGCAGCCACGTTTCCTTTCAAGAGGCTCTAACTCAAGGGTGGGCAAACTTTTTGGCCCGAGGGCCATGTCGGGGTTCAGAATTGTATGGAGGGCCGGGTAGGGAAGGCTGTCCCTCTCCAAACAGCCTGGCCCCGCCCCTTATCCGACCTCCCACTTCCCGCTCCCTGACTGCCCCCCTCAGAATCCCTGATCCATCCAACCCCCTCCCCCCCGCTCCTTGTCCCCGACCGCCCCCTCCAGGTACCACCCCCTGGGGATTCCACCCCCATCCAACCCCCCTGCTCCTTGCCCTCTGACCATCCCCTCTCGAGATGCCACCCTCAACTCTCCCTGCCTGCCCCCAACAGACCCCCTGGACTCCCACACCTTATCCAACCCCTCCTGCTCCTAGACTTCCCCCAGGGACTCCCTGCCCGTTATGCAACCCCCCGGCTCCAGCCCCCTTACCACGCCGCTCAACAGCATGTCTGGCAGCCACGTGGCGCTAGATATGCTGCCCCGCCCTCCCAGAGCGCTGCCCGGGCGGCATGCTGAGGCTCCAGGGGATGGGGGAAGGCGAGGGCAGGGTCGGCGGCAGCCTCCCCGGCCTGGACCTTGGGGGCCGGGCAAGACGGTCCCGCGGGCTGTAGTTTGCCCACCCCTGCTCTGACTCCTTTAACTCGCCTCCAAGGAAATGCAGGGCAAAGAGAACCGATGTTTCTCGGTTTTCCTTTTCTCGGAGGGACTGTCTTTCACGGGATATTTTTCTGCCCGATTTCTGACCTCTGACCGTTGCTCCATTTCAGACCACTCGTCCCAAAGGGGGGATCGCTGTCCTAGATGACATACTGAGCTCTGTCACTTTGTCTCTTCTGGGACTCATGGTGTTAATCTGGCTCCGGTCAGAAGCTGTGTGTGTGCAAACCCCAGCAATGCTGGACAGCTAATTCTGTCAGTGGCCTACTTGGAAGCATTCGGAATCGCTAAGCTTCTGGACGACCTCACACGGCAGCAATCGTGTTTCTTAGAAGTCCTCAGGCGTGAGGGGGTGGGGATTAGCAAGGCCCTGGACAATTAAATAGCTTCCTAATACAGCAGTGCATAGAGAGATGGCAAAGTAGGTTATTATTACCGGGCACAAACATGCCATCACTGCCACTGTAAACCAGAAGGGGAGAGACTAAGGGAAAGAGAGTCAAGGGTTTTTGTGAACTAGGGAGCGCATGGGGAATAAGGTTCACTAACTGCATCACCTCATGCTATCTCCTCCGCCTTTCGGCTAAGTAATTCTCTGAAACAGATGTCTGTGTAGTTATTTCATTTCTGTGCCTATAGTTTCTCCTCTGCCTCTCCCTCTAATATCCAATAGTTAATCATACTTCACGCTTCTCCAGCACTTTCATCCAAAGATCTCAAAGCACTTTGTGAACGGTTATCCACATTGGACAGTGGGGAAACTGAGGCACAGAGCGGGCCAGGGAATCACCTGTGGGGACACAGCCACTGCATGGCCAAACTGGGACTCAAATGCAAGTCTAGGGATCTAGCCACTGAGCACATACGTCACGCTTTATATTTCTCAAAGCACTGAGCGTGCAATGTGCAGTGGACTTCTCCACACCCATTGGAAATCTTCACAGACAAGCAGTATTTGTTATATAGAGAAAAGAGCGAGAACGTGAGAGGAAAAACAGGTCACACGGAAAGCCCAGAACTGAATGTAGCCTCTGCCCCAGTCTCTTGCCGCCCTTTGGGAATCGTAATCTATAAAGCTTGGAGCACCAGAAATAAGTGACCTGCTAACCCCTGATGGTAGGTTCTGCAGCAGGCCTGCTGCGACCCTGGTGAAACGCCTTCCTTTCTCACTTGTCTGCCAGTTCAATTCACACAGCGTAACAGGCTCCTTAATATGCCCTGGCAGGTTTGTGCTGCTGTCGGGCTGTTGACGCCTCCGTTGTGGAGAGACCCCAACGTTCCTCGGTAGAGTTAGGCCTTCCACTGGGGTGGGGTGCGAGATGAACGTCCTCCAGCTTGTTCAGTACACAGCAGGCGGTGTAGGTCAGATTGTAGCATATGGGTACTGAGTCCATCGTGGCTGGAGGGCAGATCAGAGGGCAGTCCAACACGGCAGGGAGTGTATCGTGCGGTGGAGCGGCCTGCGCGGTGTTGGGGTTCAGAGACCCTTTATAGGAAACGATTGTCAGCGCCGGGTGCCCTGTCTGCCTTCAAAGTGCTTTGCAAAGGCAGGGCCGAATTCAGGGTGGATGTCAGATGGTCCTGCTGCATCTTCACCGTGTACAAAGAGGCGCGGTGGGGAGGGTTTCCTCCAGCGATGGTTCCTTCGGGTTTCCCCCAGTTGCATCTCTTTTGCTGGTCAGTGCCCAGCTCACTTACTGTGCCGGTCCCCCTGGCACAGACCGTGGCCCACCCCATCATCCCTGGAGATTGACGTCCCTCCATACACACATCCTGTTCCTCTGGAGCGGGTACCATCGCTCTCATGCGGGCAAGGCCCAAGGGATGGCATGTGCCAGCACGGGACATACGGCCCGTTCCTTAGCACCCTATAATCTAGGTGTTTGCAAATTGATTCCTTGAGTATTTGCTCCATTATCTTTCTGGGAACTGAAGTTAAGCTGACCTGTAATTCCCGGGTTGTCCTTATTTCCTTTTTTAGAGATTGGCACTAGATCTGCCCTTTTCCAGTCCTCTGATCGCTCGTCTTCCATGGGCCGCCTTAGCTCCGTTCTCATTTTTCCTTGCCGTCTCCGCAGTGGAGCTGCCTGGGTTTTAATCCCAGCTCTGACACATTGGCTCCTGCATGTGGCCGTCCTCTCACCTCTCTGTGTTTCACTCGGTGACATGGGGACATGAATACCACAGGCGCTGGCTTGCTCCGGACCCCAAGGGTGCTCCACTCCACTCCCACCCCGCCTCTTCCTGCCCCCGCTCCACCCCTACCCCACCTCTTCCTGTTCAGCTCCTCCCCCGAGCACGGGAGTTGCCGTTCACATTGGGGCTGATGCTGGTTCCGACGAGTTTGTGGCAGCCTTTGACTTTTGAGTCCCTTCCGGACAATCTGCCGGTCCACCAGCCCAGGCTCAACCCAGTCCTGTGTTTCCATTGCTCACCCCATCGCCGCGGCTTGGACACGGCTTTGCATGCCACAGCAATCCCTCGGGGACATGTCCAAAGTCATGTGGAAATTCTGGCAGGGCCACACACATAACCCGGATTCCTGGTCCTGTGTCTCACCCACATGATTGTCTGTCGTGAAGAGAAACGCGGCGATTCAGGTGAAAGGCCGGACTGGATTCAGTGAATCGCAGCGTACAAACGGCGGTTCCTCAAGGCCTGGTTGCCATGGTGGTAAAGCACTGGAGGCTGGTCTAGGCTGCCTCGGTTGCTAGCGGCAGAGAAGCTGTAGTGATCCGCGAATGTCAGATGAGCGTTGAGTGCTCCACTCGTCTGTGGGGATCCGGCTAGACTAGCGTTTGGGGGCCTCTTAACGTGCGTTAACCGACGGCCAATCAATGAACATGACTGTAAATATTAGTCTAGTCACGACCCACGTTTGTTTTAGGATATAGCCGAGGGTAAACCAGAAACACTCGTGTCCTGGCATAAATGTCTAGCACTGACCGGTTCACTGGCAGTCAGTTGAAACTAGACCGTACAGCAGCGGACCTCAAACTGTGGGTCGCGACCCCATTTTAATGGGTCACCAGGGCTGGCTTAGACTTTCCGGGCAGCAGGGTTTTCATTTTGGCCTTCCGGCCTGGGGAGATGGGGCTCTGGCTTTGCCCCCACCCCGGGGTGATGGGGCTCGGGCGGGCTCAGGCTTCGGTCCCCCCTCCTGTGGTCCTGTAAGAATTTTTGTTGTCAGAAGGGGGTTGTGATGCAGTGGCGTTTGAGACCCCCTGCTCTACACAAATCCTGCGTCGAGGAAAGAGAAACAACTTTGTTCCCCGGCACAAACCAGCGCCCCCCAACAACTTCAAAGGAATGTTTTACTTTTGCACAAATTAGAAACAAAAATAAAATCTCAAAGCAACGTCGAGTGCAAAAAGTTACAAAACCGGGAAGCTATTTACAGGGCTAGCGCTACGGACCAGTGTACAAATGCAGGCGCCAATTACACTTATAAAAATGAGAATTAGATCACAGGACAAACAAGACCCAAAAACCGGGAGCGAACACAAATAAAACCCATCTGGTGTATGCCACACGCGAGCGGTTATGTTGCCAGGTCCTTGGTCCAGGCAGATGTGCAAAACTGGGCCTGTCCTGATCTAGGACAAACTGTTAATATGTTGCTACTAAAATAATAGATTAAATATGCCTGATTCTGGACAAAAATCATGACCTCTGTCCGGGAGGGCAGTTATTAAACACAAATTAAGGCATCTGTGTTCACCTGTTAACTGGCCAGGCTGCATTCCCCCAACTTTTTGATCCTTGGACCTCACATGTGGTCTGTAAGTCCCCCGTCCCAACCTCTCAGCAGATGTCCATCAGCCTCAGGCCACTGAAATCAGTGGGGCTACCCTGACTCGACCCAGCTGGGAATCTGTCCCATCAGTGTCTATATTTAGTCTACGGTGCGTCTCCTGGAACATGGAGATACTTGTGTACCTCCACGCTGGCTTTCGCTCAAGTAGCTGTTAGGGAGGGAGTGTGCCAGCGAGAAACATGCCTGATCAGAGCAGCGTAATCTCACTGGGAGGGAGGGTGAGTCTCTTCTCGCGGGCGGTCAACAGACTTTCCATGTGGGTGGCGATCACGCGGCATAACTCTAGGCCCTACAGCGGGAAGGAAGCACAACGGAGCGTTACATTTTAACTCTGTGATCCCCGCACCCCAGTGAGACTTGGAATGAATTGCACCTCTGTGCTGAAATCTGCCGTGGCCGCTGTGTTGGGTAGCGTGACCCTCGCCGTACGATTACTCAAGCCGGCTTTGCTCGAAGCTATCATGCAGGCTGCAACCACAACCTCGCACCTGAGTTTTCCCTCACTTGGATTCCCTTGTCTTTAAGCAGCTGCCTCCAGGCGCTGGTTGGGCAAGCAAATTAGGCAGGGAAAAAGCAAACCCTGCATGAGGAAATCTGCTCGCAATGCTGTGCTTAGTTTGGGGGGGGAGGGGAGTTACCAGGACTGCATGGGAAAATGCATCCGATGAAGTGGGATAGAGTCCACGAAAGCTTATGCTGAAATAAACTGGTTAGTCTCTAAGGTGCCACAAGTCTTCCTCGTTTATTTACGGATACAGACTAACACGGCTGCTCATCTTAAACCTGCACATGCAGACCAGCCTGCTTAGCACAAACGCACACTCGCTGCCTGTGCGGCTGCACACCTAACTTGTCAGAAGACGTGTTTTTAGCTTGCTGATGTGGAGTATGTGGTACGATGGTATGTGGTATGATCCTCTTTTGTGCAGGGATCCCGACCGGAAGAGACAGGCTGGGGAGGGTGCTGGCTGGCTTTACTTTATTTCTGTACCCTCACCAAATACAACCGCTTTCTGCGAGGCGGTGGGTACCTACCATCTGAAGGGTTAGCTTCAGAGATCCGGGTGAAGAAGCCAGGAGGAAAGCCCGAAGGAGACAGTCGGAAGAGAAGTGACAAGGAGAGAATTAAGGGGGCTGTAGCGAGGATGAGTCCTCTGGGAGGCATTGTCCTGATGAGAGACAGGTGCCCTGGCTGCGTTCCCCTCCCTGAGCCTCACCCTGGTGGGGGTCTGTGCTCCCCCAACCCGCTGGCCAGGGACACTGCTGTCTTTACCGGGTTGTAATACAGCGGCTCGGGGGGGCTCACAAGTGCATCATAGAAGGCCCATGTTGCCTGCTGGAGCGCATCTCATTTGTGGGGAGGGGGCACGCTAGCTCCACCGCCTTCCCTCCCTGCTCCCAGAAACCCTTCACTGGGGCGTAGTGCGGCGTGGTGGGCTCCTGGCCTCCTGCCCCCTGCAGAGGGGAACCAGGAAGTCTGGGCTGCATCCCGCCAGTCCCACGGCTGGGGAGCGGGGTCCGTACCATTCGACCCACCAATCCCCGGGGAGCCAACAATCAGGAGTCCCATTACAGCCTAAGAGTAAGAGTGTAAACGGCCGTGTGAATTCAGGGGAGGTGATAACACCGTGGGAGCCGGCGGCGTGGCCCTCCCATCCCCATAGCCCATCCTGGCATTACCCAGCGCCAGGCCTTGAACCTAGGCAGGGCTGAAGGGTTTAAAGAGGGGGAAAGGCAAACTGCTTAACTGCACGCCGTACCTGCTCCAGCTGCAGCTGCGTCATCCTCTGGGACATCAGGTCTCCCAGCATGATCTCCACGTAGGGGTAGCTGGAGCCGGCCGTGGGCCGCTGGGTCCTCGTGGACTGAACCTCCTTCAGCGAGAACTTCACAACCAGCTCCTGGGGATGGAGGTGCAGCTCCTTCAGACGCGCGCCCCACCAGGGACCCGGCCCCAACACCCAGACAACCAGCTCCTTCCTATCAGTCCACCCCATCCTTCCCGAATTCCGTCCCTTAGCATCCGCACGGCAATCACGCCTCGGCGCCTGAGTCACAAACCAGGACTCCTCTGCGCTCGGCGCTGTACAAATCCAGAAAAACAGGCCAGCCCCTGCCCCAAAGAGCTACCAGTCTAAGCACAGGCCGGGAAGCCATGGGTGTCTACAGACAGAGGGATGGGGGAGTACAAGGAAACAACGAGGCGCAAATAGCTCTCCCTGCCTTGGGCCCCCCGAAAGATTTCATCTCCAATAGTCTTGGCAAAATTGGGGTGGGTCATGAGGCAACAGCTTTGCAGTGAGAGGCAGAGCGGGAACGGGGTGGGCACTCTATGACCAGGACATCCTCCCCGTCCGGGCCACGGGGGCTAGCCAGGCTCCCAGGGACAGCAGAATGGATCCAGCGCTCCCAGGGCAGGCGTCACCCAGCAGCCCAGGGGCTTGGCCTCTCCTGGTGGGCCGGGGCAGCGGGCCTTGACTGAACGTGTGGGGGCAGTTTGGCTCTCTCCATGCCCAGTGAGCTCTCCCGGAGCCTCACCATGCTGGTGGGTACCTCCCGGAGCCCGAGCCAGCCCACGCGGCTAGCAGGCCTCGGCTGCCCCCCGCCTGTCAGGAGCGAGCACCCCCGGCTGCCCCCCAGACCTACGTGGGTGTCCTTGTTGAGGAAGTGGAGGCCGTTCTGGTTGACGGCCAGGATGCAGGGCGAGACGATGGCCTTGTGGCTGCAGCTCTGGATGTAGAAGAAGGACGAGCCGAACATGGGGAAGGCGCTCAGGAGCCCTGCCGGGACGACACGCAGTCAGCAAAGCCGGGGACCAGCCCGGGGCGCAGCCGGGGACCCAGCCCTGGGGCTGAGCCACAAGGAAACAAGAGGGTCCCCTCCAGGATAGGGGTCCCCCCCCCCCCTAGGGGTGGCCCCATTAGGTCCTGCAGCCCGGCTGGTGGAAGCTGCTAAGGGAGTGAGTGAGCTGATCAATCATTGCATTTGGCCACACCCCCTTCTAAAGAGCCCCGCCCCCTCTGGGCTCCCATGTGCCCCCAGGGGAGGGGAAGGTTGTCGCCTCACGAGGCTCCTGGTGAAGGTTTACGCTGGTAGATGCCAGGGCCTAGCCACGGAGGGCGGGAAGGGGTTAACTGAGCTCAGGGCATGGGGGGGGGGGGACGACACAGCTGGGGGGGGCTCTAACTCGTTCCCCCCTCAACATGCCAGGTACCCAGCACAGCCCACACCGCCTCTTCCAGAGCAAGAGCCTCCCCCGCTGACTGGGGAATCGACTGGGGCAGCGACATTTTGCATCGCTGATGAATGGACAGAAGCCAGGACCGAGGGCCGGGGGGGGCACAGCCGAGACCCACCCAGAGCTGTCGCTGCAAAGGCCCAGCCGTGGCATGGGGCGAGGGGCGCTCATCTCTATTGCTGTGCCCCTCAACACCAGGGCAGGACTTAGCTACTCCTGGCCCTGCCCCACCTTGGACCATGTCCCCCTCTGATCTAAAAGGGGCTCCCCAAATCCCCGGCTCGGCCGACTCCCAGCCTGGCCGCGTTGCTCACCCCGGTCCCGGCGGGGGGGGGCTTACCTAGGAACTGAGCTCTGGCCTGGTGGGCGCTCAGGGCCTGGACCTGCGGCATACGCTGCAGCACCCCGTCGAGCCAGGACTGGGCCTTCAGCGCTCGGCAGAACTGGGGCGGGACGGAACCCTGCACCTCGCGGCTGGGCGGGGGAGAGACCCAGGGAAAGGTCAGAGCCAGCCCCAGGCAGGACGGAAAACCCGCTGCCCACCCATCCCCCAGCGCGGGGGACGCGCAGAGCACCAGGGCAGCAGAGACCCTGGGTGTGGAGAAGAACAAAGACCCCTCCTTGGGTAACAGCAGCCAGGGGCGGCCCAGAGGGGGGGCTCCTTACCTGCCAGTCCCACACTGCCCCTGAATGGTTCTCATGCAGTGACAGTGGGGGACTCCCCTCCCCACTCCTAAAGCAGCACATTCGCCCTGGGTACTGTCCAGCCGCCGTCCCCCCGCACTGGGGCTCTGCAGAGTAGGGGTCCCCATCCTGCAAAGACTCCCCCCCACACTGAGCTTTATGAACCCGGTTAAATCACAGGCAAACGTCTTTGAGGGGCTGGGGGCTCCTCCCCGAGCAGGCTGATGAGTGGTTCCCCTGCAGGACTCCTGCCCTTCCCAGCAGCGGTCGCTCTGCTCCGCTAATGAGTCTCACCTGGTCTAGTTACCAGCTCTGCACCTCCATGAAGGGTCCTACAGCTCGACCCCCCCAGAGACAAGCACATAGAGGGAGAGTTCAGTCTGAATACACTGCAAACCGAGGGCCACATCCAAGCTGATCTGGTCCCGTCTGGGAATCTCACTCATGTCGGTGGGGCCCTGCAAGGGCATAGCCACGTGGATGAGATTGCTGGGGCAGGGCCAGCGTCGGCTGCACCCTCCGTTTAATGGGACTGGAGGACTTGGGAGTTGAGCCAGGAGGTCACCGCTAGCAGGAAAGCCAAGTTCACAAAGCAACCGTACGCCAACAGCCCCTCAGCCCTTGGATTAGTCTGGAACTGAAATTCCTACGGGAGTTCCTCTTTCTTCTCCTCATCTCTTATGGAAGCAGTGGAAAGTCTCCCACCTCTCCTCTCCCCCCACGGGGCAGCTATTCTGCAGGCTCTCCGCATGCCTCCAAAAGCTTCACCTTCCAGGAGATTTTTTTGGAGTAACGCAAATGCCAGGAATTCCCCAGCCCCAAAGGTACCCGTGGGATTGAATTCACCGCCCCAGGAAGAGGTAGTGTGCTCTGATGTGAGACCGGAACTTGGAATCGGCTCATTCGATGCAACCATTTCTCTGTGCAAGCATAGGTGTGTGTGTGTGTGTGTGTGTGTGTGTGTGTGTGTGTGTGTGTGTGTGTGTGTGTGTGTGTGTGTGTGTGTGTGTGTGTGTGTGTGTGTGTGTGTGTGTGTGTGTGTGTGTGTGTGTCCTGCGCAGTCAGCCCAGGTGATCGGCACCAGGGTCGGAGCACCCGGGTTTAGTGCCCCCCTGGCGCGAGCGGCCCCATTGCAACGTCCAACCCAAGGTCCCGTGTCCATTGGTGGTGCTGTGCTTCCCCATGTGTCTCACTAGATCTGCTGGGGGGATGCCCCCTTGTTCTTGGTGCTGCAGTTGGCCGAGCCGCTCTAGAATTCTTTCCCAGTGCACTGTGGGAGAACTTGTCTGTCCTTCTGGGCATGCGCGGGAATTGTGGGAAGGCAGCGGAGGACCAGCCGCACGCTTTAGCCAGTTTCCTCGCTGCAGAGTGGGTGCGTGAGCAGCCTGAGTGGGAGCGAAAGTTGGGCTCTAACCCAGAGCCTCAGCCAGGCCGGCTAGCCCCATCAGACTCGGCTGAGAGGTTGTGGATGTGTGGACGGGTGGTGGGTTAGGGGCAACACCCAGGTAAGACACTGGGCTGATTGCAGTGAAGACAGACTCCGGGGAGGCCTGTCGGGTCGCAGCGAGGCACTCTGCAAACAAGGGAGCCAAGCCGCTCGGGGAGTGGCAGTACGTATCACACGTCTTAGAGCTAAGCAACGTTCGGCAGAGAGGGGCTAAGTGACTCACCCAAGGTCACACGACAAGTAAGTAGCAATGTCTGGAACAGAACCCAGGAGGTCTGGCTGCTCTGCTCCAGCCACTAGCCAGGGCTCCCTAGTTACTAAGGGGCAAACCCCCCATGACGGGACACAAGCCATGGTTAGCAAGGTGGCGCCCACGTGCCAGCATGCCTAGGGTACCTACACAGTGGGCAGGTACATGCTGTCCTTGGCCCGGTGCTGGAGGGCTGCCAGTTTGGAGACCTGCTGGCACTGCTGTTCGCTGGGCTGCCGGGGAGGTAGGATGTTGAAGAGCCCCTTGAGATAATCGGGCAGGACCTGAAAGAAGATACAGAGCACGCCGGGCGCGGCTTGGTCTTATCGGGCGACCCGGGAGCGGCTGGACGCGCCCAGGAAATGCGTGTAGGGGTGGGAATGCGTTCACACACGTACTGGCAGATACCACGGAGAGGGCCACGGCCTAACACATGATGTCAATTGAGGCCCTGGTTCTGCAAAGCATGTGGCCTCCCATGGACTTCAAAGAGAAGCGGGGGGGGGGAGGGGGCTTGAGTACCTTCCCGAACAGAGACACTTTCCCGACTCGCCGCCTTAGACTCTACATGCGCCCCCACGCCCCTGCTCTTCGGGGGGGGGGACACTTTGAAGAGTCAGGGAGGGAGGCCCAGGGCAGAGCGGGGGCACCTGAGATCTGCGGAGGAAGTAGGGGAATTCAGGGATTGGCTGGGCAAGGAGAAGAATGTGGGCAAGTTGGAGGGAAAGGGGCAGCAGGGATCTAGCTTGAGGGAAAGAGGCATAGAGGCTGCGCCCACTAGAGCACACTCCCCTCCGGAGGCAGGAATGGAACCCAAGATTCCTGCGTCCCACCATTCCTCCAAAATATCCGTGAAATCCTCTGGCTAAGAGTCCCAACCCCCTCTAGTGCTGGAAGATGACAACCTACTACTGCCGTACTCCAGTAACTCCTTTAGCGCACATGGCAGAGGTCTGGGCGACGGATCTAAAGGTTCCCACCCTGCCAATGACCCACCCGGATGGCAATACGATGGGACTGCTGGGTTTTTTCAGTCTGCTTGTCAATAAACTGAGTAAATCACACACACCAAATGACATTCAAAGAACATTGTTGAGGTTGCCAAGTCAAGCAGACAAGTTAGAAAATGCCAGAATCAACAAATAAATACAAAGTACAGTTTAAATAATAAAATCCTAATCATCTCTTTAAAAAAAAAAAGAAAATGCCAGAATTCAGGGGCCTTTGCAGCCTTAACGTGGCCCCGTGTGCATGGACAGTATGAGACAGTCGTTCATTACATTGATTTCCACAGGTCTCCTGCCTCATTCAATGCCCAGGACGGATCTGCCCTGGGAGTGAGTCAGGGTTGTGTAATGAAGGAGGCTGTTGTCCGTTGACTCCTGATTTATTTGCTGCAGAAGGGAAAAGGCCTGTACTGACCGAGGCAGGGGACTGCAGGAAGAGACAGGAGGGTCTCACGGTTACGGTTGAAAGCTGCCTTGGAGAACTGGATTCCATCCCTGTCTCTGCCACAGACTTTCTTTGTGGTTCTGGGCAAGTTCCTTAAACCAAACTTTTCAGGGGTGGTCACTGATTGTGTGCGCTTCATTTTGTGGGTCCCCAACTTGATACCCTGGGGTCTGATTTGCAGACAAACTGAGCGCTGACAACTGCAGCTGAAGTCAATGGGAGCTGGGCTTTAAACACGCAGAGCTAAGAACTCTGAAAAACCAGAGCTTAAGTGTCTCAAACTGGGCACCCAAAATTAGTGGAAATTGTTAATTTAATCTCTCTGTGCCTCAATTCCCCAGCTGTAAAATGGGGCTAATACCGTCCCCACATCACAGGGATAAAGATAAATCCACCAACGTCTGCAAAGAGATCAGACACTGCAGTGGTGAGCGCCAGAGACAAAAGCCCACGAGGAAATGAATCATTCGGTCTTCAGAGCAGGGTTTGGATAGCATGCCGCAGCTAAGGCCTGGGGCCCCACTGAACAACCTGGAGCAACCGAAATATTGACTAGCTGCTCAGTAAGTGAAAAGCAGCCATCCTGTGCACTGAATGAGGCCGTGTCCTGTGGAAAAAAATAGTACGGGATCAGGTTAGGAAAGACCGTCCCATCACGCACGAGCCCACGCCGGCTGAGTGCCGACTGCACACATCAGCGCTGGCATTTCCGAACTTTGGGGTGCTTGGCTTTGCAACCTGCCTAATGTTCTCATAACATCCTTGTTCTAGACCGGGGGGGGGGGGGTGTTTAGGCAGACAGAAGCTAATTACCTGGCACTGGAATCTGCCTGGGCCATGCCAGAAAGGGGCCAGGGGCTCTTTAATAACCGCGAGAGGTCAGGAGCTTGGTTTTATGAAAGATTGCTCCCCAGACCCCCGTGAGCCCATTCGCCAGGGCAGGGGGGAGGAAGAGACCCTCCTTAAACTAAGGCAACCGCCCCTCTGCCCCTGGCTGGCTCTGAGCTGCTACCTGGTTATAGTGCATGGTGACATACAGCTCGTTGTCAAATTTCAGCGGCTGTGCCCAGATGACCCGCCGGTACCAGAACATGTAGCTGCCGTCCAGTTGCTCCATCTCCGTGGCCACGTCCAGGATATACTCCCGTCTGCTCAAGGGGCGGACGTTCTGACCTGTGGGGAGCACAGGGGAAGCGTCAACGGTGTGACTCTGATTTTAACGGCCGCCTGACAAGGAAAAGCCAGCCGGGCGGCTCTGGTTTGGCGCCTGTGCAAGGTAGAAGGGTAGAGAGGGCTGGAGGACTGAATAGTGTAGGCAGAGCAGAGATACTGAAGGCAGGACATCGGATTCACTGCTATTCTGGGACGCTTCGGTTTGCGTCCGAATCTACTTGACCCTTGGGAGAACAGGATTCAACCGCCCAGCCCGGTCCACTGAAAGCCGAGAAAGCTGCCAGTCCCCATCTCCGAGGCTGCGTCTCTGTGACGGCGCCTCTGCCGGCGTGGCCGTCCGTACAGCTTCGCTTTGGGAAGCCGCAGCAGACGCAGACAGGAGGAGATTGTCCTAACGCTGGCAGACACCAGCTCCCTATACGTTAGCTATGGCGGCATAGCTGACTGTACGCAGAGGGGGGACATTGCTACCCTGAGTGACTTAGCTACGCCGGGGGAAGTTTTACGTGTAGACCAAGCCTCAGTCATCCATCAGAAACAGGGAAGACAAGACAATTCCTGACAGTTCTAAGACAAAAAACAGGCAGAATCCCCCCCCCCAAAACACCTTTGAAATGAAAGTCCAGGCCTTCGTTACATGTCGTCCTGAAAGGTCACAAGTTGAGTCCGCGTTTCCTTCTGCAGGTCGGCCCTAAAAGCTTCAAGACTTGGGGCACTTGGAATCATCCATGTAACTTCTGAGAGCACCTTCTAATGGCAGAGATCAGGAGCGCCCTTACCCAGACAGATGAATGCCCCATTTTAGAGATGGGGAAACTGAGGCAGGGGGAGGTGAATTGATTTGTCCTGGGTCACAAAACAAGCCAGAGGCCAGGCTAGGATTAGATCCCACAAGCCCGTGTCACTGGACCGTGCCGTCCCCTCTCACGGCACAGCCCCCCCAGCCAGGGGTCAGATCAACGGCAGAGAATCCACATTCAGAACCTCAGGGCTCTGTTTCCAAGAAGAGGTTTCCAGCCCCACAGAGAGCAGCGGAGAGGGTTGATGGGGCTAAGAAGGTGGGTGACATTCCTGGGGTAATGCCGTGGTTTCCCAGAAAGCAGGATATGACTCAAGGTTCTGGGCCTGTCCACACAGCCCTTCCAACTGCCCCTTTACCACCTCTCCTCCGCCCCCGCGCCCAGACTTTAACGACGCCACTGCCAACAGGGCTGCCGGGAGCCGTGGAGAGGCCCAGACAGGAAAGTGGGGGCTCGGCCCCAGGAAGCGCTGGGATACCGGGAACAATATCCTGCCTTTTCAGCGTTTCAGGAGAAAGGGGAGGCCAATAATCCGCCCCCCTCGCCTGGCTCTGCTCTGGAAGCTGCCACGGTGCATTAAAAAATACCAAGTGTGCCCATTCTCCGGGGCGGCGGTGGGCTCTCGGAGCAGGATTTCACCCCAGCAGGGAATGCCCATCACATGGGGCTAAGCCTCTGGACACACAAAGGGCTTAACGGGAGAGTGTCCAGATGAAAACTTCTAGTGTTTAACCAGGTGCGAAAGCCTCCGACACTTGTCTTTTCATACAAGGTATAACAGGAGGCAACGCGGGCTAGTGGGAAGAGTGCTGCCCTGGGAATCAGGTGGCCTGGGTGATATTCCCAGCTGACCTGCTGCAGGACAGTGGTCAAGTCACTTGGTTGCTCCGTGCCTCAGTTTCCCCTCCCATCCTCTGCCTGTTTACACTGTAACCTCTGTTGGGCAGGGCCTGTCTGTGCCACAGATGTTCGCTCAGCGCCTAGCACACTGGCTCAACAGGGATTTCTAGGCAATAAACAGGGCGAGGCAGTGAATCTCTCTCCTGTTTTCATTCCCTACGGGGTTTCATTTCTCTTCTCTTAATGGGGCCACGGAAATGGGGTCAGCCAGGGAGTTCCCCCACCATGCATTTGGGACCAGAGTGCCATCACCTGCTCTGATGCCACCCGCGGGCCTGGGGAAGCCAGGCACTGGTCAGCTCAGGCCGCCTGTCGGGGGCCCCGCAATATGGGACTGGCCAATGGCAGAGGCAGGCCGCTGGGTAGGACTCCGGGACCCCTTCAGAGGACAAAGCGGGGAGAGCCACCTGCTGCCTGCCCCCCAGGCTCACCTCCGTTGGCGACGGCGAAGATGACATATTCCTCAAAGGCCTCGGGCCGCTGCAGCCCCATTTCACAGCACAGCTCCTCGATCACGTCCAGCGCGACCTAGGGAGACGGGCAACCCGCCGGCTGAGCCCCACAAGACTGGGGAGGAGGCTCTAGCGCTGGCATTAGGGTCTCTCCCTGGCACTGCAGGGGGGACTTCCTGGAGCGACACCCCTTCCTGACCGGCTGGCAAAGCTCTGGCTGGCCCGATCCCGCAAGGTGCTGGGTGCCCCTGGTGCCCACGGTGGGCTAAGCATGCGGGAGGAGCAGCAGGGGAATCTCCAACGGGTTCAGAGACGTGGTCCGAAGTTTGGGTGCTTTGCCGCTCCATCCTAGAGCTGGGCCGGAACCCCCACGGGATCTCTCCCCCCTCGCTGGCGAGAGAGCCACCGGCTCAGCCTCAGGGAAACAAGAACCAGGTGCCAGCCGCCTCGGGTTACCCGGGGCTCCGAGAAAACACTCCACTCCGGGAAAACCTTAATCATCAGCCCCACTCCTGTCACTGTCCCCTCCCGCCCCCTGAGCCTACAGACCCTGTGTGACCTGTGGAGCCTGGGCCCAGCTGGAGGTGACACCGATAGCCCTGAGGTGTCCTATCCCCCCCGGCAGGATCCCACCGTGCACTGCGCGGGGGGGGGGGGGGGACGACACTGCCTGGAGGCGTTGCCTCCCACCCAAAGAGATCAGTGCTGTTGGGGGGGCTCTCCCTAATGCCGCTGTTGGGGAGGGGCTGAGCTCAGCTCCGGTTTGGGGCTCTCTCTGCTCCCGCGCTCGGAGCTATCGCTGGGAGTCGGGCAGACCCATCTCCATCGCTGCTCCAAGGGAGCATCCCAGGTGGGAGCGGGTGGATCTGGGCAGCGCCGCGCCCCCGTGTGGACGTACCGAGCACGTTTTGATCTTCAGGTGCCTCTCGATCCCTCCTGGCAGGAGAAACAGCTGGCGTTTCGCGCTCCGGCCGGCCTTGGTTGGGGGGCAAAGCACAGAGAAGCAGGCAGGTTTCCGGACCCTTAAGCCATCCGTCGGCTCCAGAGGCCACGCTAAAGCCCCCAGGATAGATTGTCCCATGTTGGCGCAGGGGGATTTCCTGGGCAGGATCCCATTCTGCCTCGCGGATTCCCCATCCACTTTCCGTCTGGCTCCAGCACCCCTGTTTCCTGCCCTGCGCCGCGAGGTGGGGCTCACCCCACTCGGTGAGGCGCCAGCGGCATTTCAGGGAGGCGGGAAGCCGTCTTCTCAATGCACTCGCAAGCCCACGATTTGCAAAAGTGACTCGTGAGCCTGGGGCCCTTTGTCCCCGGGCCCCATCTCCAGAAGGCGGGTGCCCAGCGCTTCCCGACAAACAGGCTCCCCCCCAGGCCTTGAGTCACCAGCCCCTGGGTAATACCGTGGCCTGATCGGAAGAAGTGCCGAGTTCCCCCAGCTCTGGCTGCAGCCAGTGGGGAAGGGAAATCAGGCCTCTAACATCCCCATCCTGACACCACGGCAGGGCCCCTGCCTGAGCTCAGGACTCACCACCATAGCTTTGAGCTCCATGCTGCTGGGAAATTCCCGCCGGCCGCCAAACTGGAAGGTCTTCCTGAGGTTCTGCTCGCAGGCCTTCGCGATCCCTTAAAGAGACAGACACCAGAGCCCCGTCAACGCAGAGATGGGCCCCAGGCATGGCGTGCGGTTCCAGGCCTCCACCTCCCCAAACCAGGGCAAGCAGGCCAGTCCCAGAGCGTGGCTTTGGCTCACTGCAAAGACAGTGGCTAACAGTGAAATTCAGTGTCTGGTTCAGAGGGGAAACAAACCCAAAATCCGAGGTGTTGGGGCGGTATCATAGCACTTCTCTGTCATTGAAGGTTATGTTTATTTCTAGGGCTGTCGATGAATCACAGTTAACTCACGTGATTAACTCAAAAAAATTAATCGCTGTTTTAATCGCCCTGCTAGACAACAGAAAACCAGTTGAAATGTATTAAATATCTTGGATGTTTTTCTACATTTTCATGTATCTTGCATTCTGTGTTGTAATTAAAGTCAATATATATATTATTTTTATTACAAATATTTGCACTGTAAAAACAATAGACAAAAGAAATAGTATTTTTCAGTTCACCTCATACAAGTACTGTAGTGCAATCTCTTTGTAGTGAAAGGACAATTTACAAAGGTAGATTTTCGTTACATAACTACACTCAAAAGCAAAACAATGTAAACCTTCAGAGCCTACAAGTCCACTCAGTCCTACTTCTTGTTCAGCCAATTGCTGAGACAAACCAATTTGTTTACATTTACTGGAGATACTGCTGCCCTCTTCTTGTTTACAAGGTCACCAGAAAGTGAGAACAGGCATTTGTATGATACCTTTGTAGCGGGCATTGCAAGGTATTTACATGCCAGATATGCTAAACATTCGTATGTCCCTTCATGCTTCGGCCACCAATCCAGAGGACATACTTCCACATTGACGACACTCATTAAAAAAATAATGTGTTAATTACATTTGTGACTGAACTTCTTGGGGGAGCATTTTATGTCCCCTGCTCTGTTTTACCCGCATTCTGCCACGTATTTCATGTTACAGCAGTCTCAGATGATGACCCAGCACGTTCAAAAACACTTTCACTGCAAATTTGACAAACCCAAGGAAGGTACCAATGTGAGATTTCTAAAGATAGTTACAGCACTCGACCCAAGGTTTAAGAATCTGAAGTGCCTTCCAAAATCTGGGAGGGACGAGTTGTGGAGAATGCTTTCAGAAGTCTTTAAAGAGCAACACTCCGATGTGGAAACTACATAACCTGAACCACCAAAAAAATAAAAAATATCAGTCTTCTATTGGTGGCATCTGACTCAGATGATGAAAATGAACAGGTATTGGTCCACACTGCTTTGGATCATTATTGGGCAGAACCTATTATCCACATGGATGCATGTCACCTGGAATGGTCGTTGAAGCGTGAAGGGACATATGAATCTTTACCGCATCTGGCATGTAAATATCGTGCAACAACAGTGCCATGAGAACACCTGTTCAGGTGACACTGTAAACAAGAAATGGGCAGCATTATCCCTGCAAATGTTTGTGTGAGCGATTGGCTAAACAAGAAGTAGGACTGAGTGGACTTGCAGGCTCAAAATTTTACATTGTTTTACTTTTGAATGCAGGTTTTTTGCACATAATTCTACATTTGTAAGTTTCACGATAAAGCAATTACACTACAGTACTTGTATTAGGTTACGTGAAAAATACCATGTCTTGTTTTTTTACAGTGCAAATATTTACAGGCAAAAATAAATATAGTGATCACTGTACACTTTGCATTCTGTGTTGTAATTGAAATCAATATTTTGAAAATGTAGAAAACATCCACAAATATTTAAATAAATGGTAACTCTATTAATGTTTAACAGTGTGATTAATCACGTAATTAATGTTTTTAATTACTTGATAGCCCTGCTTATTTCCTTTCCCATCCCCACCGTTTCCCCCTTTCCCTCCCCTATTTGCCTGGAATGTTGCCTCAGGCATGGCAAAGTCTCTGGTGCTCAGACTACGATTGTATTGCAGTAGCACCTGGTGGCCCTGATTAGGCATTGGGCCCCATTGTGCTAGGAGCTGTACACACACAAGACAGTCCCTGCCCTATGGGCCATGCAGCCAGCTAGTCCAGCAGCGCTGCCTGCACTGCTCCATAGAACAGGTTGGGATCAGGGTGTGAGCAATCACCAGATTGGTCTCCGTCCTCGCCCTGGCACCAGTGGGCTCTGCCCTCCCAGCCGCTCCTGGATGCGGAGCCTGCGGGAGGAGGCCCAATTAACAGCAGCTGGAGCGGGGTCTGGCCAGGAGCCAGGCCGGGGTAATCGATCAAACAGCTGTAAGCCTGGAGCATTTAATGAGGAAATAAGCGATGGCTGGGCTAGGGACTCCTGGGCTGGCTGAGAAAAGCTTCGCAGATGGGCACCGCGGCCATTTATTAATGGCTCTGGGACAGGCGTGGGCAGCCCCCCGGTGCTGTTTCCAGACAGGGAGCTGCCAGGATTTCGGAGGCTGTGTGTAAATGCTGCTAATTCCCCCTCCTGGCAGCCCCGCTCCTCTGGGCTGGGCAAATGCCACGATCCCTGCACCCCGCCGGTCCCAGGGAGCGGCCCGAACCTGCTCTTCAGCTAGGCTCCTTGGCCACACGCAGGCGACGGCGGGGGCGGTTTTTGTCCAGCCCTGACCGCGCCGTGCAAACCAGCGCTAAGACTCGTTCCCGACGCAACAGGACTGGGGCAGCACCTGCTGCACTGTGCGGGCCACCGGGATCCAAGTGGTTGAATAAGAGAAGCCAGCCTGAGATCCCCCTCTCGCCAAGAGGGAAACTGAGGCACGGGGAGGGGACGTGACTTGCCCACGGTCGATGGGGAGTTCGGTGTCAGCGCTGGGTCTAGAATTCCAGAGTCCCTAACCCTCGGGGTTGGGTTTAGGCCGTGCCCCTTGTACGGGGCTGAGCCGGGAGGGTCCCTCTAAACCCTCTGGCGCTACGTGATCTCTGTCCCCGCTCCTCGGCTCTGCTATTCAGAGGAACGTTCCTGACACGCCCTGTCCCGCGCTGTGATTCTACTGGCTTTGGCCTGCTTCCGCTCTCTTTCCGCTTTGCAGGCGCCTGGCTCCAGTGTGCAGCGAGCGCCTGCCCTGCTCCTTTGAAGCGGGGTCGCTGCTATGGGAACGGATGTGGTGGTGACCAGGCATATTTCTCAGCCACGTCATCCTGGCAGGGACAGCAGCTGAGCTGGTGACATCCAGCAGACAGGGGGGTTGGGCAGCAGGAGGGCGCAGGGCTGACACCGAGCCTTGGCACACGAGAGCTGGCCTGAGGGTTTCCAGGAGCAAGCCCCGGGTATCGAACACACACGGGGGCACAACCAGGGAGGGGGTGGGGAACAGCCCAGGCATGGGGGCAGGGTGATCGAATGGAGCCCAGGGTGCCCCTATATGAGTTGCTCCCCTGGTCTCTAAAGAGGGGGGGTTGATACCTGACCTTCACTTCCAGCCTCCCCCCAGCTTAGCTGGGGACTGCAGGGGAGGAGCTGGGAGCTACGGGCAGGCCCACGGGCCGAGCGCTGCCCTCGCTACCCACCACCAGCCCTGGAGCTGCGGGACCAGAGCTCTGCTGTTGTCCCCATGGAAGAGATGAGAAACCGAGGCACGGGGTCGACACTCAGCAACCCGCCCAAGGCTACACTGAGAGCTTGCGGCAGAGCCAAGATTTGAACCCGGATTTCCTGAGTCCCAGCGCGGATCCCTATCCCCTAGGCTGGTCTTCCCCAACTCCTCCCTCCTGGGGGTGCTGCCTGTCATTCGCATTGACCAAGGCACGGCGTACGACTGAACCCCATGTCACGTGACTGAAATAATTTGGGACCATATAGATCATTGGGGTACCAAATATTATGTAAAGGGGGCCAGATAAGGTTTATGCGACCAGATTATGGTCTGCTGATTATGTTTAATCTATCTGTATGTGTGTATCTTTTTTGTAGTTAGAGTTATGGGTATTGGCTATATGGTGCCTGTATTTCAGACTTATGCTGGGCTTCTGGGTGAAAACTCAGACAAGCTGTTGTTAACTTGGCTGGCCTGGCTGATGGGCCGTTAAGGACCATCAACTACACAATGAACTTTGGAGATGCCTGTCCACACCTGAGCTACTCCAGGGATGTTCGCCTGCCTGGTTAGAAACTGAACCTTGGAGAGTCTGGTAATTGGACCATGTGGCTATGAACCTCCATTTTGCACAAAGGAGGAGGGGGGGGGTCTTCGCCCACAGGAGAAAGTCTATAAAACCTGGGAGAAACTTCCTCCATTTTGTCTTCTACCTCCAGTCTTCAGCCTGCCTTGTTTCCAGCTCTGGATGGAACTTTGCTACACAGGGGAACTCTGGCCAAAGGGTGCTGACCCATCCCTGGAGGGGATGCTTTCCAGAGACTGTGTTTTGAACCTGCAGTTGTTCTACCTTTGCTGCAAGCCTGAACCAAGAGATGTGCCATTACTGCATGTAATTGATTTCTTTGAACCATTCCTAACCCTCACCTAGACCTTTTTCCTTGTACAATTAAACTTTAGATTTTAGATTCTAAAGGATTGGCAACAGCGTGATTTGTGGGAAGATCTGATTTGTATATTGACCTGGGTCTGGGGCCTGATTCTTTGGAATTGGGGAGAACCGTTTTCTTTATTTGGGGGATTGGTTTTCATAACCGTTGATCCCCAGGACAGGTGGCTGGTGGTGGTGATACTGGGAATCTGGAGTGTCTAAGGGAATTGCTTGTGTGACTTGTGGTTAGCCAGTGGGGTGAGACCAAAGTCTTTTCTGTTTGGCTGGGTTGGTTCACCTTAGTGTGGAAAACCCCCAGCTTTGGGCTGTAGTTGCCCCTTTGGAAGCAATCTGTCCTGATCTGACACTCACAGTTGGATCCCACCAGGAACAGCCCCGTCACACCCCCGACCTCAACCCCCCTGGATTTCGGGCCTGCAGCTCCCCTTGCCAGCTGGCCTGTAGCTCCACAGACTGGGCTGAGTGCCAGGCCCCCCCATGCCAGTGCAGGTCGGGGTTCCCGGCGCTGCGGAACGAGCGTCCTACCTTGGAACTGCACCCCAGGGCTCCTGCAGGTCTCCTGGAGGTGCCCCAGCAGGTACGGCTTCAGGACCTCGGAGCACTTGTAGTAGGCGGTCAGGATGTAGAGCAGCCTCCATCCCTTCTGACAGCTGTCCCTGGCCAAGGCAGGGGGCGGGGGGAAGAGATCTCAGAGTGGGAGAGGCCCAGGCTGCTCAGTACAGCTTCGACCCCAGAAAGTCTTTGGGATGGGCCTGGAACCTGTGCCCCTTGCCCCCTGCCAGGCCAGGCCCCCGGGTGGGCGAGTGGGACTCTGCCCAATCAGCTCTGTACGTGGGGGGAGAGGAGAGGGAGAAGGCCAGGGAGAGGAATTGGAGGAGTAAAAAGGAGCCGCGAAGGAGGAGGAGAGCGCCGAGGCGAAGGGGCGTGAGCGGGGGACCGCAGTGGGGCTGGAACATGGACGGGGGTGGCATGGCGGGACCGCCAATAGCCAAGGAAGGCTCTCCCAGCTGCCGGGCGGCTAGGATGGCAGGGGCCCGATTGGCCCATCCAGGCCCATTGTGACGCAGAGCCAGGATCAGCCGGTCCCAACCAGACTGGGGACGCGGGAGGCTCCCGGCAACCGGGACTCCCCCCCCCCCCAGACCCTCCCCTGGCCAGGGAGGGGAGAGCAGGGTGGGGCCGCCGCCCCACGGGAAGGGGAGGGACTCGCTCACATCTTGGGGCTGGTGTTGTCCGTGGTCTGCTTGAGGATCTGGCAGTACACTTCATCCCTCAGGACCTCGTGGTCAGCGCACAGCTGGAGACAGAAGGACACCGCTGGCCATCACTGCGCTGGCCCTGGGGAGCCCCCACCCCTCCAGCTGTACCCACTCCCCCCCCCCCCCCCCCATGCCAGCCACCATCTCCGTCCCGGCTGGTGTGTCAGAGGCCTGCAGTTTGCAGCTTGCTCCTGGGGCCTCTCCAGGGACTGGCCAAAATGCAGCTGTCTGCTCCCACCTTCAGCCTCCCCCCGCTTAGCTGGGGACTGCAGGGGAGGGGCTGGGAGCTGCGGGCAGCCCCACGAGCTGAGCGCTGCCCTCGCTACCCACCACCGGCCCTGGGGCTGCGGGGCAGGGCCGGCCCCACTGATCCGGAGCGCCCCCCCCCCCCCGGGGGTCCTGCTCTGCTCCCCGGGGAGGGAGCTACCTTGAGCATGGCGCAGACGACGTCCAGCTCCGTCTGCCCCTTGAGAGGCCAGTCGCCCATGAACTTCATCACGGCTGGGGATGACAAACCAACGCACGGTGACAAGCGCCGCCCCCCCCCCCCCACAGGGTGGCGGCTCTCCCGGCTCCGGACCCATGGGTGGGGGGGTCCTGGGACCCGGAGGAGAGCAGGTCACAGTGCCCCAGATGGAGAAGGGGCTGAGGGGTTCACAGCACCCCCCCCCCACCGGCGGGGGTCAAGTGAGACCCAGAGTCACCAAACCTCCTGGCTTCCTTCCAGCAGGTTCTCCCTCCCTGGCCCCAGCAGGCTGGCGTTGGGCAGGCCACAGCACCCCACATAGGGGGCAGAGGACGGCAGCAAGCAGGCCGCGGTAGCCCATGTGGGGGGCAGAGGATGGCGGGGGGCAGGCTGCGGTAGGTCATGTGGGGGCAGAGGATGGCGGGGGGCAGGCCGCGGTACCTCACGTGGGGGGCAGAGGAAGGCGGGGGGCAGGCCGCGGTACCTCAGGTGGGGGGCAGAGGAAGGCGGGGGGCAGGCTGCGGTACCTCATGTGGGGGGCAGAGGAAGGCGGGGGGAGGCCGTGATACCTCATGTGGGGGCAGAGGATGGCGGGGGGCAGGCCATGGTACCTCACGTGGGAGGCAGAGGATGGCGGGGGGCAGGCCGCGGTACCTCACGTGGGGGGCAGAGGAAGGCGGGGGGCAGGCCACGGTACCTCACGTGGGGGGCAGAGGAAGGCGGGGGGCAGGCCACGGTACCTCACGTGGGGGGCAGGGACAGGCAGACTCCCAAGGGGTTGGGGTGGTTGGAAGTGGCCGAGTTTTCAGCTGGACTCTCACTACCAGCCCCAAGGCTTTAGGGTGTCCCAGGAGGCAGGCAATGGCACGGGAAGGCCGCCCCCTGCTGGGCACGTCGCTCTCGGGCGCCCGTGAGCGGCCGACCCCCGGAGACCAAGGGCAGGAACGAACCCCGTCTCTGTGGGGTTACACAGCACAAAGACCAGGGCCCCTCTGTACCCCAGAGGCGGCCCCATGCCCGCTCCCCCGAGCGCCTCCCACACACCTTGGAAGGCCTCGGCTGCGGCTCTGCTCAGGCAGCTGTCGGTGAATTCGATCAGCGACTCCTGGAGCGGGCACTGGCCAGGGAGAGCAGAAGCGGAGAACGGGTCAGTCACCAGCGCCGGGGGGCTTAGCGGCTCGGCTTGCCAAGCCCTACGCTCAGCGAGTCCGCGGGCACCGAACCCCTGGCATCGGTTCAGCCACCGGCCGCTCACTGCACCGGGCGGATGGCACCTACCCGCACATAGCAACAGCCCCTCCCTCTCTGCCCAGCCCCCCCGAGAGCGCTGCAGGGCGGCACCCCAATGACTGGCCTCCCAGGTGGGGACACACAGAGCCCCTGGCAGGGGGGAGATTGGTGGGGGAAGGGAACCTGGGGGGACAGGAAGAATGAAGGCGCACAGAGACTATGGCGGGGGTGGGGAGATTGGTGGGGGAAGGGAACATGGGGGGCAGGAAGAATGAGGGCGCACAGAGACTATGGCGGGGGGAGATTGGTGGGGGAAGGGAACCTGGGGGGACAGGAAGAATGAAGGCGCACAGAGCCCCTGGCGGGGGGAGATTGGTGGGGGAAGGGAACATGGGGGGCAGGAAGAATGAGGGCGCACAGAGCCCCTGGCGGGGGGGAGATTGGTGGGGGAAGGGAACCTGGGGGGACAGGAAGAATGAAGGCGCACAGAGACTATGGCGGGGGTGGGGAGATTGGTGGGGGAAGGGAACCTGGGGGGACAGGAAGAATGAAGGCGCACAGAGACTATGGCGGGGGTGGGGAGATTGGTGGGGGAAGGGAACATGGGGGGCAGGAAGAATGAGGGCGCACAGAGACTATGGCGGGGGGAGATTGGTGGGGGAAGGGAACCTGGGGGGACAGGAAGAATGAGGGCGCACAGAGCCCCTGGCGGGGGGAGATTGGTGGGGGAAGGGAACATGGGGGGCAGGAAGAATGAGGGCGCACAGAGCCCCTGGCGGGGGGAGATTGGTGGGGGAAGGGAACATGGGGGGCAGGAAGAATGAGGGCGCACAGAGCCCCTGGCGGGGGGGAGATTGGTGGGGGAAGGGAACCTGGGGGGACAGGAAGAATGAAGGCACACAGAGCCCCTGGCGGGGGGAGATTGGTGGGGGAAGGGAACATGGGGGGCAGGAAGAATGAGGGTGCACAGAGCCCCTGGCGGGGGGAGATTGGTGGGGGAAGGGAAGATGGGTGATAGCCTGAAGGGCGGGGGTGATAGCCTGAAAATCAGCAAGTGGCGAGGCTGCCAGCAGGCCCAGCCTGGCCAGCAAAGAGCCCGCGTGGGGAGCTGGGCCATCCCCGTTACCTTGGTGAATTTCAGCATCTCCACTCCCTCCGGCGAGTCCTTCCCTTTCCGGGATTTCTGCTTGCAGGAGTCCCTGGAGCAAATGGCAGAAAGAATACCAGGTCCCTCTCTGGGCATGGGCTGCCGGGGGCTGGGACGGGGGATCCCCCGGGGGTCAGCTCATCCGCCTCCCCCAGGGAGAGGCGCTGTGGGCCCAAGACCAGCCTCCCCTTTGCTGCGGCACTGGCAAAATCCGTGCCTGGAGTTCTGGCCCCCGCCACACACCGCGGGCTCCCATACGAGGGGCTGACCCGCAGAACGACCCCAGCGGACACGCAAGGTCGCTCTCAAGCAATACCAGGCCCTTTCTTCTCTGTATGCTGCCTCCGCGGGCAGCCCTTGGGCTGGGCACTGAGCCTAGCTCGGCAGCGGGGCAGTCAGCCCCAACGTGCCAACCAGGGATCAGTTAGTGCCACGTGGGGTGGTGTTTTCTGCGACGTGGCTACTGTCCCACTGGGAACTGGGCTGAGCCCCACCAAACTCATTGCACACAGGGTCAGTGGAGGCCGGAAGGTTAAAGGTCACTCGGCCAGCACTCACGGCTTCATCCTCGGCGCCTCCCGGAAATACTTCGTGGCAAACTCCTGCATAGGGAACTGCCCGCCTTGCAGGGCACTGTCCCCGGGAAGCTCACCACCACGCTCCTCCACGCTTTCCACACCGTCGCTGCCCGTGGGGGACACCTGGGGAGAGGGGGACCATGGGCTGCAGGGGATGCAATGCGTACGACTCCATGGGGCCTAGAGCCCTCGGAGGAGCTACAGACAGACACCACGGCTGCACCCCCCCCCCACCCGGTGCCCACGGACCAGCTCCCTCCCCAGTTAGCCTTCTACCCAACTGCTTAGCCAGCCCTCTGCATCAGGCCCTGCCGCCACCCACCCCATCGAACCCCCCCCGGTCCACCCCAGTCCTCTGAGAGCTCCCAGGCTCCAGCACTGCAAGGGTTACAAAGGGACCCTTGGGGGACAGTCCCTCACCTCGATCTTCCTGTCCAGCTCCTGAGCCACGGCTGTAGAGGCCACGGCCACAGCCACGGCCGCGGAGGCCGCCACCTTGCCCTGCTTGTTCTTGGGCTCCTCTTTCCTGTCCGCTGGCAGGTGGATAAAGTCTGGAGCTGCCACGGGCTGGACGTACTCGGGGGGGAAGCGCCCCGACCTCCCGTGGATGGCACCGAATTTCCACCCTACGTCGGGACATGTCGTTAACAGCCTAGTGCTCAGACCTATGCGCGCCGGGCCTGGCTATCGGACCATCCAGCCCCGTTTCCTGCCTCCCTCCTCTACCATTTTAGACCTGTTCAGCGCCCCCCACCCTGCTGCCCTAGCTGAGACACGTCGTCTCTCAAATCCAGCATCTGCCTGCAGCAGTGGCCAACGCGTGGGAGGTGCACACTCCGCATAAAGTCACATCACATAGCCAGAGCTGGGACTGCCTTCAGGGAGGGGAAGGAAGGTTCCTTCCTGACCTCTGCAGAGACCTGTCCTGAAGCATGAGATTTGATTCTCCGTTTCTCGGCAGGCAGAATCCCCTCGGCAGCCAGCCCCCTTTGAAAATCCAGCCGCGGCGTTTGACTGGGAACGGCTGGTATTTAGCCCCATCGGCTTGCTTTGGCACAGCACTCTTAAACAAGGGGTCCGGGGACCATGCACACGGCATCCACCATCTCATCCTGCATGCAGCAGCCTGCTGTTCTCCTGGCCTTAGCTAGAGCTTCCCCGCAGAGACTGAACAGGCTAGGGACCAGGATGACATGCACAAACCAGACACGGGAGCGGGCCATGCATGGAGGAGGCCAGTAGGGGAAGCAATAGGGTTATAGTTCTGGGCGCTTATCAAGAGCCCGGCCAACGGGGCTGTTAGGACTCCAGCCAGTTCTACAACGGCTTCGCCGCACACAGGGTCTGGAGGCTGTTGGACAAATAACCCCCAGGCCCTGCACTCAGCCTGCCCCCCGGAGCCGCGTGCCCCCCACAAAACCGCCCCTGGGATGGCATCACAACGTCCTCTCCTGATGCACGCGCGGCCCATCCCGTCCGCTCCCCGTCAGCATCGGGGCGAGCGCGCTCTGCTCAGGCTAATGACCACGGGTATCCAGGGGTCCAGCTTCCCCAGTCTCTTGCCGGAGCCCAGGCACAGAGACAACGGGAGGAGCAGCTGGAAATCCGACAGCATCCTTCGCACTTCGGCCTGGGCATGAGAAACGGCTCATCAACACCACAAGCAGAGGCTTCTGCAGCTCAGGCTAGAGGAGGAACTCCATTCGCTGGTAGCACTAGTAGGCGCTTGGCCTGTATATGGACTGGCCACTAGAGGGGGACACGACACACGAGTCGGTGTGTTGCAGTGACCGAAAGGGGCAGGCCAGGAAACGCCCTGCGGATATTTTATACAGCTACACGTATATAGCTGGTGCTTTGATCCAGCCCCGGGCAGGGGAATGAGGTCTGGCCATGTGGGGGTCCTTGGGATTCATCGCCTGGGGTGGGCCGGAGAGCACATGCTTCGCCAGAGGGGAGGGGCGAGCTCCCCAGAGGAGACAGCCCCGCAGGAGAACGGGCCCAGGGGAGCAGGGCTCACGCAGGGACAGCACCACACGACACTCCAGAGCCACCCACCAAAGTCCTGGGTGCCCCTCTTCAGCTCCTCCAGGTACGTCACCTTCTTGCGGACCACACACCCGTGCCAGTGGTCTGTGGGGGAGGGGACAGCCTCAGGACAGGGCTAAGGGCACCCACCCAACCACTCCACCCCTGCCCCCCCCCACTGCCCAACAGCGACCGAGGCTGGGGCGGGATCCGGGCAGCACTCTGCTCTCTGGGGCAGGCGGCTGGCAGTGTTCCCCTGGGGTGCCCCCGTGGAGGGGGTGCGGAGTGGCACTGCAGGGGGAGCGGGATGTCATTCACAGACAGATGTGTGCTATAGGGGGAGGGTGGCCCAGGACAGGGCTGGGTGGTCCCCCTTCTCTCCTTGGCAAACCACCCCACGACCCCCCCAGAGACCCCCAACACCCCATGACCCCCCCACGACCCCCCCAGAGACCCCCAACACCCCACGGCCCCCCCAGAGACCCCCAACACCCCATGATCCCCCCACAACCCCCCCAGAGACCCCCAACACCCCATGACCCCCCCACAACCCCCCCGGAGACCCCCAACAGTGCCAAGAGCGCCCCTGGCTGCTCACCCGGCTCCAGCTGCTCCGGCGGCTGCAGGCGGATGATGTCTCCCTTGTGGAAACTCAACATGCTCCTGTCGTCCGGAACGTGGCTCTTCACGGCAACCACGTACTGCGAGTCCTGGCGCATGGGAGAGGGGCCGGGTTGGGTGCTGCTGCGGGGGGCCGCGCGCACGCACAGAGAATACACTCAGACACCCAACACCCACCCACACCCAGGCCGAATACAACCACACAAAGACACAGCCTGCGCTCCGAGAATAACTGCACAATCGCACACGTACAGAGCCCGCTCAGGTACAACCCCCCACCCACTACCCCTAGCTGAACACACAACTGTGGCCAGGTGAGCGGTGCCGGGGCTCTGTATGGACGGGCAGAGCTCTCCGGCTGGGGGCTCTCGTTGGCACCAAGGCAGGAGTATAAAATCTGGAGCTTTTCTAAGGTGAGCAGGGGGCGGGGCGGGGCGGGATCCCACCCCGTGTGTACGCTGGGGCCCCCGCCCCGTGGGCCGGGAGAGGGAGATGCCGAGGGGCCACTCCTCTGACTCCGTCCCCACCTTCTTGAGCTCCGTGATGAAATGGTCGATCAAGGCCTTCACCTGGGCGGCTCTGGGGGAGAAGAGGATCAGCTTCTCGTTGGCCAGGTTGAACTCCAGCATGTGCTCGGAGGGGATGGTCACAAACAGGATGTCGATGTAGCTGGAGGGGGGAAGGACAAGGCGTCAGGAGTCCTGGCTCGCAGGGCTGAGCTCCATGGGGAGTGGGGGGCCCAGGGCCCATCCTTTACTCCAGCACTGAGGGTGAGCAGTGGATGCACACCGGGCCTGTATACAGCGAAGGATAAATCACACTTCAACCTCTTGTAGCCTTTCCTCCTGGGGATCCCAAAGCGCTGTAGGCACTGACCCACTGGGTCGGCAGGCATGTGTGGGTGTGTACCCAGGCGGGTGTCTGTGGGCTCGTGTGTACATAGGTGGGTACAGAGGTGCATGGAGTGTCTATGTGCATCCGCGTGTGTGTATATGGTTGTGTGTGTGTATACAGGTGTGTGTGGATGGTTGTGTGTGTGCACGTGTGTATGGTTGTACGTGTGTGTGTGTGTGCATATGGTTGAGTGTGTGTGTGTGGTTGTGTGTGTGTATACAGGTGTGTGTGTGTGGATGGTTGTGTGTGTGCACATGTGTGTATGGTTGTACGTGTGTGTGTGTGTGCATATGGTTGAGTCTGTGTGTGTGGTTGTGTGTGTGTATACAGGTGTGTGTGTGTGGATGGTTGTGTGTGTGTACGTGTGTATGGTTGTACGTGTGTGTGTGTGTGCATATGGTTGAGTGTGTGTGTGTGGTTGTGTGTGTGTATACAGGTGTGTGTGTGTGGATGGTTGTGTGTGCACATGTGTGTATGGTTGTACGTGTGTGTGTGTGTGCATATGGTTGAGTGTGTGTGTGTGGTTGTTTGTGTGCATATGGTTGAGTGTGTGTGTGTGGTTGTGTGTGTGTATACAGGTGTGTGTGTGTGTGGATGGTTGTGTGTGTGCATGTGTGTATGGTTGTACGTGTGTGTGCATATGGTTGAGTGTGTGTGTGTGGTTGTGTGTGTGTATACAGGTGTGTGTATGTGTGTGGATGGTTGTGTGTGTGCATGTGTGTATGGTTGTACGTGTGTGTGCATATTGTTGAGTGTGTGTGTGTGGTTGTGTGTGTGTATACAGGTGTGTGTATGTGTGTGGATGGTTGTGTGTGTGCATGTGTGTATGGTTGTACGTGTGTGTGCATATTGTTGAGTGTGTGTGTGTGGTTGTGTGTGTGTATACAGGTGTGTGTATGTGTGTGGATGGTTGTGTGTGTGCATGTGTGTATGGTTGTACGTGTGTGTGCATATGGTTGAGTGTGTGTGTGTGGTTGTGTGTGTGTGTTACTGCTCCCAGCACTCTGCAAAGGGAGCTTGCAGGCCGGCTCTGCCCAGGGAGGTGCCTCTCTGTCTAACTGAATCCATTAAAGCAATGACTGCCACCCCGCACCCGCTGTTCATTGGCAAGGAACCGCCAGGCCCTCGGCTGGAAGCTGGAATTGCCAGGGGCGGCGTGACAGTGTCAATGCCAATGCCGGCAGCACGTGCCCAGCCTGACCCTCCAGCCCTGCGGGGTGCTGGCAGCCTCAGGCCAGTCCTTCTCCACACGTACCCCCAGGGCCGGTTCCTCAGCTCGCCTCCCCTTCCTGGGAGCCGCAGGAGTCCCACCCTGGTGGGGCCGGCTGGCCCTGGTCTTACCTGTAGCCCCGCAGCACCCGTAGCTGCTCCCCGGGCACGTTGGTGCCCTTGACCAGCCGCAGCAGTTTAATCCCCGTGTGGGACACTGCCAGGATCTGCACCCCTGTGCCAACGCTGCCCTGGGGGTGGAAGGAAAGAGGGTACAGGACAAACCAATGGACACCAGCACCCCCCCGTGCAGCGATGAGCCCGCTTGGACTGGCCCGGCAGCAGTGCTGGGCAGAGACCTTCCGCGGTGGAAATGCAGGGGCTCAGAACCGGCCCGATTCACCCCAAGGAGCCCGGACAATTCTGGCCCCTGGGATTTCCTGGGGCCCGTCTCTAAATCCACAACGGCCTCAGGCCTGTGGACCATCTGACAGTCCCCGGTAGGAGGTGTGCATCCCGTGGCCAGCACAGAGTAGCAGCTCTGGGCATCAGACCGTAGTACATCAGGGTCCGTCCCAGCCCCTGGACTATCCCCAGACTTCCCTCTGCCGGGCGTGGGGCGGGCCCTTACCGTGGCGGGGAAGAGGCGGGAGAAGTAAACCTCCCAGCCGTCCCGGGCCGCGATCACAATCTCCTTCTTAACGCTGTCGTCGGCCACCGGGCTGAAGGAGTCCAGCTTGTTCTCCGCTGTGGTGAGACACACACGCCCGCCCCGAGAGAGATGTCAGGCGCTGGCTCCCCCCCCTTGGCCAGAGCGGAGCTGCTGCTGGGGCAAGGGAATCTGTGCCCGGGGGTCCAGCTGGAGAACAAGGACTTCCCCGCAGGGGTATGAGCTCGGCTCCCTGCTGTGGTACAGCCCCGGCAGGCATGGGACAGAGCAGTCACCTCCCACCAGCGTGCAAGACAACAGCTCCCTGTCACGGCTGGTGACAGGCTGCTGGGCCTCACTGCGCCCGATGGCAAACCTCCCGTCGCCTTCCAGGAGGGCAGCTTTGCCCTACGCGCTCGACATCCCCTGCCCCACGGAAGAGCAGGGAGATGGGGCTGGAAAGAGGAGGCCAGTCCCCCCAAATGGGCAGGGCTGGGCGTTACCGAAGAGGGATTTCATGCGCAGCCGTTCCTCCGGGGTGATCCTGAGGCAGGCCTCGGAGAGCGTGTCGTGGAAGATCTGAGGGGGGAACCCACCACGTTGAGGTTAGGAGCTTCGGGGCCGAGGCCTCTGTGTCCCTGATGCAGCCTCACTGACTCTCTGTATGCCCTATCCCACACGCACTGGCTGCCACAGCGCAGGGGTCAGGAACACTGGCCCAGCCTCCCTGAAGCCCCTCAATGCTGCTGCTGAATTGGCTGCAAAGGGCAGAGTTTCCCTGAAACACACCATTTCTCCGCCACCCAGCAGGTGTTAATCCTGCTGGGGAAAGGTTCAGTGGGTCCTGAAACCACCTGCGTATAAGGGAGGTGGAAGTGGCTCTTTACAGAGGACCTAGGGTGTGGGCTGAGCAGTCCTCAAGGAGGAACTCAGTCTTGGGACAAGGCTTGAGCAGGATTGTACTTTCCTTTTGTGAATAAGACCAAGCCCTAGGCAAGGGACTAAGTAGTTCTGAGCCACTACATCTTGCATGGCGTCTGTGCTTGAGGGCGGGGACGCTGCTGGCTCCCAGGGGCATTGCTAAGTAATGGGAGGCATTTCCTGCAGAGGGACAGACTGGGAAACCAAAGTCACCTTGCACACCTATGGGTCTGGGTTCTTCCTACCCCAGGATCTGGCTGGACCCTGAGTCCCCAGCATGCCCAGACGTTGAGGGAATACAAGCAGACTGCGCTGATACTGTTCTGACTTTCTCAAGTGCTCCCGGCTGAGGATCTCAAGGCATTTTCCAAATGTTCGTTAGCCCTGGCAACCCCACTGTGGAATCTATCCCTGCAGTCCATATGGGGAGGGGGAGGCAGGGCGAGGGGCTGGTTCGCTCACGTTCACATGGCAAGTTTGTGACCTAGCCAGGAACAGAACCCAGGAGTCCTGACCCCCAGCCCTTGACGTTAAGTCGGAAACGATCCTTCTGCTCTTATAATACAGACAACTCTATAGCAGGCAAAGCTCTGGACCCTCACCTGTCTGAAAATGAGATCCAGCAAGAAGGGGTTGTTGAAGTTATCCTTTGGATAGAACACCTGCAAGGGAAGAGATCGGAGGGGCCTGGTCAGGTGCGGAAGGATCTATTAGCGAACAATTCCCTTGGTCTGTGTTACTAGCTGCTGAGATCAGTGCCCCTGAAAGGGTTTTTAAAATCAAGTGGACTTTTCACCTCTTAGGCCCTTTATTTCATTCCTCCATTACCCTCAAAGCAGGACAGGAACGTTGGGGGACATTTTCAGAGCGCCTACGTAACTTAGCACCTGAGTCCCATCGAGTCTGAAGTGCCTAAGGCCGCTTTGGAAAAAGGGACTTAGGCTCCCAAGTCGTATAGGCACTTTGGAGAAGGTCATCCCAAGACTAGACAATTTCACTGCTATTCACTTCCCAGGGAACGCATCAGTGAACGCTGCAGTTATAGATGGGCAGACGCACAAAACTCGTTCTGTTAATAACGCAGGGTCTGTGGATCTTTTTAATTTTAATAAAGAATTTAAATTTTAGGCCTAAACTCCCTGACCCCGTCCCTTTGAGGGAAAGTTTCACGGATTCAGTACATCCGAGAGACAGTAATGGGTGATACAGCTGGTATCAATACAGTGGTGACCTGATCCCTGACTGGAACCTCTGGGAGCTACCACGACAACAAACCATTCAGAAATCGTAATAATACCACTCATGTTAACGACACCCCCTCCACAGCAGGCAGTGAGCCCGTCTGCTCTGGGGTCTCCTCCCATATCCCCAGTAACACCTCTACACTCTCTTCCGCTCAAGCAATCTCCCCTCCCCTTCTAACGAAACCCACGGCAGCCGGATCTGTTCGGAAGGTAAGTTCCTAAGGAGAAACGGACCCTGAAATGCACTTTCTCCTCCTATGGGGTGCGTGCAGCTCAGTAGCCTTAACAACCACTAGATGGCACCGTTCCCTCACAGAACCAGACAAGGGGCAGTTTTTCAGGCCAGCTCTTTTGGGGCCCAGGTCTGTCCGGGGCACTGATTTCCCCTGAACCTGTGGGTCTGATGGGAGAGGGAGGAGGGGGCTGAGTGGAGCTGTGCCTCAGGCAGGTACCTCTTTCCTGATGTACATCTTCCAGGACACGTTGCGGTAGGCGTAGAACTCCTCGCTGCAGGGCCGGTGCAGCTGCGTCTGGACCTGCTCCTGATCGGCCGGGAGCTCCCGGGAGACTGTCACTGAAAAGAGATTGAGGGCGGAGTGCTCACCGGCAGCTGAGTGACTGCGGATGCAGGGGGCAGCCCATGAGCTGGGCCACAGCTATTTCCTGCTGCACCGGGGCAAATCAGGCCGACGCTAACTATCCAACCTACTTAACCTGCCCCCTTACCCAGAGCACCTGGGCACCTCACAGCCTTCAGTGCATTTCTCCTCCCAGTGCTGTGGTCACCACAGGGGGAACGAGGCACAGCAAGACGAAGTGACGTATCCAAGGTCACACACAGGAAGTCTGTAGCAGAGTCAGAAACTGAACCTGGGTTTCCTGAGTTCTCGGCCAGCGCACTAACCACTGCACCAGCCTTCCACGAGGGGCTGGTATCAGTGCAGCTACATGTGTGGCAAAGCCTACAAGTTTCTGCCCCCGTGGGGTCTGGTATGTATTGGTGCAGGGATACTGCCCTGCCTGTTCCTTCTCCCCTGTTCCACATGGTGCCCAGACTAACGCTCTCTTGCATTTACAGTGCATCTTGTATCCTGAAGGATCTCAACGCACCTTACAAAGTTAAGATGACACACAAGGATCGGTTCACCCACCACTAAAATGCAGCCACCTCTGGGGTGGAAAGCAGCAGCTGTGTAAGAGCTGGGTAAGAACATAGAAACACCACTCAGAATTCACCCACTGCTGAATGCAGCTACATGTGGGATGGAGGCAGCAGGTGTGTAACAGCAACACTGCACAACTGTTTCATGTATGAAGTGATGGGGAAGGCAGTGTCCAACTGAAATTGCAGGGGGAGTTTAATGACGCAAGGTGTCATTACTCAAAGGGGAATTTAGTCTGGGCATCAGGGTTTTGCCCTTTGATCCCAGGCTCAGCTCTTGCAGAAGACCCCACGGGATCTTTAATGGCCATAAACCATTAGGAGCTTGGCTTAACCCCTGTTTGGAAATGGAGTGATACTCTCTCATGGGGGGAGCTTTGCTTCCTGACCCCTCAGGGGATCCATCATATGTTCCGAGACATGAGGATCACGAGCTCTGGTCACTTCATCCTGCCTAGTGTCACTGCCCTCACTGCTAGGAAAACCCAGTCCCCTGAGCCCCTCACTCCACTGCTGAGCAGAGATGCTCTGGAAGAGAATGGCAACTGCTCGCTGCCCAGCTAGATTCATGTCTTCGGTCTTCTGGCCCTGCAGATTTGCATTCACTGACTCCTGCAGCGTCCGCAAAAGTCTCTGGGTCGGATGACATGCGAGGCTGGACTCGTGGCCAAACTCCCTTACTAAGGACGTCTGCCCAGGTGTCTCCTACATCCCCAGTAGCCCAAAGGAGATTTCCTGGGGTGCACGTTGCCCGTTCCTCTAGGCCCCCTGGGACACCCCTTTGTACTTGCTGCTCTCTGCTCCATCAGCTTCTCACCCCACGCCCATCACCGAGGTGTCCGATTGCCTCGCGTTTGGATAGCTGCCGCCTCGCTTGCCTAACACGTCGCATTTTATGGTGCATTCCGGGGACCCACAGGCCCAGCCAGGGGCTCAGCACCCCCACATACTTTCCCGAACTTGCAAAATGCAAAATCGCACGAACGAATCAATGCAAGAAGGATCGACGTTTGGGGGCAGGGAGCAGCACTGCGTGGGGTCAGATTTGGAGCCATTCTGAAAGCCCGATGACAGCGGTGCGAGACCTCTATAGGGCTAAGATCTCTACTGGGTTACCTCTGTACACTGTATAATAGGATGGTCTCTGCTGAATCGGCTGCATCTCAGCCTTTGGACAGGCCAGGGCTAAGCTTCCCTGGCCCCCCAGTAACAAAGAGCTTTCCCGTCTCTTTCCAGCTGGGCCTGGCCACAGGGCAAGGCGCTGCCGGCTGGGGGAAGCCACTTGCCCAGCCCTCTCCTTCAGAGCCTGGCAGGACAGCAGGAGGCTCCGGCCTCCAGCCCTGACCCCCAGAGGAGATGAAGCTGCCTGGCCTCTCATGCTGTTACCTGGAGGTGACACTGGAGAAGGCCTGGCCGTGGCAGGCAGTGGGGGAACGGCGGCTGGTGATGGCGGCAAAGGCTTCTTGGTGCTGGCAACAGGCTTCACCATGGCTATTGCTTCCTTGGCCACCTACAACACAGAGGTGGAGATCAACTTCCTGTGAGGGATCGGGCCACTTCCCCGGGCCGGGGAGCTTTCCTTCATCACACCCACTGGGGTTCAGCCCAGGCAGTGGCCAGCCTGGGGATCGTGTTCTCCTTGGGAGCCCTGACTCTGATCCCCAGCCGGTGGGGACTCCCCCCTGCGCCCCCGTATTCGCCAGCTGGGCCCTCCCCGTCCACACCCCGCAGCGCCCCAGGCTATGGACAGGGAGAACGTCCGCCTGGGCCTTCAGATCAGCGCTTTCCTACCGGAGCGGCAGTTAGGCGGCCCGGTGCCACGGACATCTGCCCCTTTAAGATCATCATGGCCTCCTCGTGGGGATCCATCTTCTTCACAAAGACCTTCCCACCGTCCTTCCTGCAGGGACACACAGCCAGGGGCCAGAGCAGGGTCAGTGAGGAACCTTGGGTGGGGGTTAGATATAGGGACAGTCCCGATTTTGGGGTCTGCTTAAGGGTGCGAGCTCCAGCCCAGCATCAGCCCCCGATGTCCGTGGGGCGCGGGCAGCAGAGCCGAGTTCCGGCCCGTCTTCCGGGGCAGGCGGCCCGGGGTCTCACCTGACGGGCTCAGGGAGCCGGGCGGGCCGCTGGCACTGCTTAATGATGTTCTTAATGTGCTGCGTGGGCTCGGGGAAGTGCGGCGAGCTCAGCTTGGCCGGCCGCACCAGCTCGCCGGCCCGCAGCCTGGAGGCAGGAGCTGTCGTGGAGGGAGGAAGCAAGCAGGAGGCCGGGTTGAGAATCTGGGGGGGAACGGGGGGCGGCTCCAGCCCTGAAATCCTGCCCCCCGCCCCCGCCTCCACCGAAGGCTCCTCTCACTCCTCCCGCTTTCCTCTCACACCTCACGCCCAGCTCTGTCGGCGCTTCCTGGGTGTGACCTGCCATCCCCATCCCCTGCTAGTCACGACTTCCTTCCCTTCTCCGGCCCTCAGCCTTAGCTGGAGCACCTGTCCCTGTCCTGCCCCCCTCCACCCGCTCTGCTGACCCCCCTCCCTCCCCACCCACTGCCCTCTGGAGGGTCATTTTCAAATAAGAGCAGCAAACCGCACCAACGCCAGGCTCCCAACCCAGGTTTCCGAAGGCCGGCGCGGCCATGTCAGCCCATGGCACCACTCTGCCCCCTGGCGTGGCGTCCGCGTCCCCAACTTGGGGCTGGGAAGGGTTCGAAAGCCTGCTCTCGGGGTCCCTGCGGGGGCGGAGGGGTGAGGTCTCCACCCAAGACAGGGGAGGCTGCACTGGCCCCATACCTGCTTTCTGCAAGATGGCCGCCGTCCTGGCAGGCGTCCCGCTCCCAGCTGTCCTCTGGCCGGGGGAAGGAGAAGGAATGTGTTACTAACGGGACGGGTTTCTGAAGTGCCGCTCTGGGACGTCTTTGGGGGAAGCGCTGTGCTAGGCAGGAGGCCAGACTATGGGATTCTCTCTGGCTTTAGCATCCATGAAAACTGCCTTGGCGAGGGGAGGCCATGATGTGGCCCTGCTGCCCGGCGGCTACGGGGGCTTCTGTTTCAATAGGATCTTTCACCCCAAAGGATTCCAGAGCACTTTAGACTGTACAGGGAACATTTAACAGCGCCCCGCCCCCGCTCCTGAAATGCAGCTGCCTCTGGGGTGGGAAGGTGCCAAGCAGTCCAGTGCACCGTAGAACAAGCGTGGAGGCAGAAAGGCAATTCTGGCCCAGGTTCGATGGTAAATGCCTAGACGTTCCATGCCTGCCCTGGGTCTTTAACATCCTCCCAGAGCAATAAGGGGCGGGGGGAAGGGGAGCGGTTAAGGCTCCATGGTAAGGTTTCCACCAGAGAAAGCTGCCTGGAGCTGAGTCATTATTACTAGCGTGGCCAGGTGGAATCTGGGCCCCCACCCAGGGTCCAAGACCTCTGGGAGGCGGAACACGCTGGAGCCTTTCCCAGGGCGCAGCCACACCACCCACCAGCTGGGGGCAGGCAATGAGACGGAGCGCCCCCACCTGGGAGCGCAGAGGGGGGCCGACAGGAATCTGGGCAGGACTGGGGGCTGTGACCCCTCGGGGGGCTTGAATGGTCACCACAGGGCAGGACCTCGCTTTTCCCTCTCCCCTAAGAACACCGCCAGCGCCACGCTGCGGCACCGGGGCCAGCGCTGACAGACACCCCCTCACTCATCCCAGGGGCTCCCCGCGGGGCAGGACAGAGACGCGAAGCCATGGCCAGGCCCCCGTTCTCCAAGGCTGCTCCAAATCCCCAGCCCCATCCCGCTTGGGGAGGGGGGGGAGTGTTAACCCCTGGCGTCCCTGTGGTCGGTCATCTCCACCGCCCCTTCGTGTCTAGGGCCTCTGCCCGCCCCAGTGCTCCGGTTACTCTCCCGGGCAGGGATCTTGCCCATTTTGAACTGGGGCACTGGAAAAAGCCACCCGGCTCCCGCAGTCCTGACACGCCGGCTGCAGGGTGCTTCACACCTCGTGGCTGCCCCCCTACTGCGCCCCCCACATCCTCTGGCCCCACTGACCCGGAGCAGGGCCTGCTGCTTGGTATGGTCAGGCTGACGCGCCACGCCGGGCTCCCGCAAACCTGCAAATGCAAAGAGGAGGGAGCTGGGACGAAACCAGACCGGGAAGCGCCTGCCAAAGGCCGGCGGGTAGAGCTGCTGCCTTGGCGTGTGCAGAGAAGGGGGGACAGTCCAGCAAAGGCAGGAGCCTGGACGTGCGCGCACAGCCTGGCTGGGGCCCAGATACCACGGTGATGGGCGTAGGGAGAGGACAGTGGCTGGGAAAGCAGGGACAGGGTGCACCGCCCGGGGACAGGGGAGCCTCTTGCATTGCTCTCACCTGGGAATACGGGAATGCCCTTGGCTGGCAGGCTGAGCTCCCCACCCACCCCACTGAAGCCCCCCTCCATGTCCCCAGTTCTAGGCTTCACCAATCACTTCAAAGCTGGGGGGTGGGTGGGGAGGTGGGCGGTTAGGACCCATTTCAAGCCTCAGAAGGGGAAGGCCCCTGGGTCACTGAGCCAACCAGCCCCACTGAAATCAGGTGGGAGGGAAGGGGCTACCATCCCAGCTCCTAGTGATTTCAGCCCCCTGAGGGAATCTGACCCTATCGCACTCCTATAGCTTCTGTCGGGGCTGTAGCCCGCCCCAGGATGTGCTCAGAGTCCCCTAACGCACGCAGCCCTCTGCTCACAGCCCTCCTTCAGCGCCTTCTGGGCACAGATCTCACACATCCCCACACCTGACCTCGCCCCCTCCCAGCTGAGGAAGGAGGCTGTGTGGCCTAGTGGATAGGACCCTGGACTGAGACTTAGACCTGGGGTCAAGTTTCGATTCTGTTCTGCCCCTGCTTTGCTGAGTGACTTTTTCCCCTCCCATGCCTCAGTTTCCCCATCTGTATAATGGGGATAGCGATCCTGCCCTCCTGTGTAAAGCGACTCGAGATCGAGGGCTGAAACACACTAGGCATGAACTAGGTATTATGATCATCATCCCCACTGTGCAGATGGGGAAACTGAGGCCCAGAGCAGGGCAGTCACTTGCCTAAGGTCAGCCAGCAGGCCAGTGGCAGAGCTGGGAATAGAGCCCAGGAGCCTTGCCCCCCGCAGAGTCCTGCTCTGGCCGGCATTGCCCTATGCACACTCCCCACACTCACCAGTCTGCTGGGGCATCTCCATGGGTGCTCTGGGCCCGCGTTGGTCCGCACTGCTGCTCCCATCTCCCACCCGGCCTCCTCCTTTCATCTTCCGGGAGACAGCAGCTGGCTTCTCCAAGTCCTGGCACGGGAGAGAGGCGGGACGGGAGCAAACAAAGAGGTTCGAGGGCAGCAGGGGCGGGAGCCTCCGTGGGAGGCTGGAAAGTGATCCAGCCACCGCAGACGAGTGCCAGGGAACATCCCAGCCAGGGAGATCGCATGACAGCCCTGCACTCGCCACGGACAGGTAGGGAGCTGAAAGCGGCCGCGGCTGAGGGGTCGTTGTAACCAGGGAGGTTTCAGGCCTAGCTTCTCCCGGGGTGACTCGTCCCCTCGCTCCCATTCGGGGAGCCCACCGAATGGTTCTGCCTAGCTGGGGGTGTTGGCCCCGATGTAACTGATCTGCCTGGCACAGCACAAGCGACAAGAATAAACTCCGATCACAACAGCGGGTGACGTTTACTCAGCCCCTTTCATGCCTCTCCCAAAGGGCCACCCAGGCTATGGAAATGCAGCCACCTCTGGGGTGGGAAGGGAAGTGGGCGAACAGAGGCCACCCAGCTCCGAGTCTCACCAAAGAGCCGTGGGACAATAGGGGCCCACACAGGTGCTTAGGTCCAAGAGACTTAAAGCTGCAATGCTTCCAGCCTGGTGCTTAAGCCATTCAGCAGTGACAGCCGGTTAAACCTGTCAGCCTGGCTCACACTGGGATAGGGGGCCTGGCTAGCAAACACACACTCTGCGGCCCCATAAATCTAGCCCCAAAGAGTTTTCTGCTGTGGTTTGTTCCCTTCTTAGACCCAAGCTCCTAAGGATCCCCGAGGGAAACTGCTGAGCTGAGATAGGGACTCCCTTGATCTATCTATGGTCCTTGCCCGGGCCCCATTTCCCTGAGAGCTGAGCCCCTCACAGTCCTTAATGACACCCCTGGGAAGTAGGGCAGGGCTCCCAAGCCCCAGCCATCCTTCTGCCCATTCCCAACGGGGAACGGTCCTTACCCCATTCCCATAGGATAGGACCGGGTCGAACAGACTGTCCAGGTAACGATCCAACCCCTTGTGCGTTCGAGATTCGCTGACGGTGTCGGAATCGGCTGGCGGGGTCACAACAGACAGAGGAAGAGTTAGCCAAAGAGGAAGGTGGTGGCTGACTGGTGCCTAACGTTTCCAAACACTTCCCGGGCTCTGGAGTTAACGGCCCGTAACCGTGAAACTCTCTGCACTCAGGAGTCTCTATAGAGCTAGATAATTCCATGGTCACGGTGACATTAACATCTCCGCAGGCTAAAGCGGAGGTGACCAAATCTCATGCTTCAAGGCATCGGGTCAGGAAGGCCCTCCAATCCCCCTCCCCCACGGAGACCAGGAGTGGTCAGGTGCATTATGGGAAGGGCTGCCTTTTCTCTAAAGCCCAGGCCGAGATGATTTGGAGCTAGATCCTGACGTGAATGGGAGTTGCACTGCTTTGTCCGTGGAGAGAGGGGCCTAGTTTGGGGGGAGATTTTGACTCTTACCGCGACTGTAATATCCATCTGAGTCAGGGGTGTTTGGAGGCGGCACAGTGGGGGCCTTTGTGAGTGGGGGAGGAGGGACTTCCTCATCCGAATCCAAGCCCTGTCCGAATACTCTACAGAGAAAAGGGGGGGGAGGGTTTGATCTGTTTAATCTCCCCCCTCCTTGCTTTCTCTTGCTCCGCTGGGGTGGGGACCCTGCGTGCAGCCGGCTCTGAGGCAGGGTGAGGCTGAGGTCTGGTAATGGGTTCCCGTCCTAAACGCTCCTGCCAGCAGCTAATCTCGCAAGATTTCTGCTGTTCTAGCCACCTAAGGTCAGAGTGAGCCAGTGGCTCCACTGGGATTAGATCCCAGCTGTTCCTGACTCCCAGTCCTATGCTCTGCTCCCTCCAGAGGCCACGCCTCCCTCCACAGGCCACACCCCCTCTTCCGGCCACACCTCCTTTGGATGGCCACGCAATTGCAGTGCACGCAGTGGTAGGTGAATGATCAGCAGCTTCAATGGGGCCCAAGCGGTTCTGGAACCGGTCTGCCCATCGGGGATCTGGGGTTCTGATCCCCTCCCCTGCAGCCCCTGGGAGCTCCGGGCCCAATGGCTACTCAGCCTCCCCGGCTACCTACGCGCTGGCGGCACCGCTGCCCTGGTCCGCCCCGTCTGACGCGACGAGGAAATACGATTTCTGCTTGGGGAAGCCCCTGGGCAGCTCCAGGTCGGAAACCAGGTCCAGGATGTAATCGTGACCCGCCAGCTCGGCCCACTGGCCACCGTCCTTCATAGCGACGGACCAGCCCCTCCAGCCTTCCGCCAGCCCCCTGCAGGCAGAGTACAGCCTCTGAGCCGGGAGTGCACACTCCTCTCGGGGGGGGGGGGGCGCGGTCAGGCGGAGACAGAGCAGGCCCAGGGCAGGCCTCCATGGGGTGAGCCCTGGCCCTCCACGCGCGTCGAGACCTAGCAGCAGCTGCTCCGTAGTCGCCCCCCCCCCCAGACACACCCACAGCTGCCGAAATAGAATCGGGGTCCACCGGCCCCATAGCCAGCAGCTGCTGCGACAGCCTCCGGCCCTGCTGGGGAAGGGCTCATTGCTTTACTCCCGAGGGGCTGCGTACGGCTAGAGATGGGACCTGAACCAGCCCCCTTGCTCCCCAGATCCGGACGCACCCTGCCCGTCGGGAATCTGGATCCAAATCGGGTAGCGTTTGCTATTCGCTGCTTCTCACGTGACTAGAGAGCCCCAGCCCAGCCGGATCTGCCTAGCACAGTGTGGGCCAGTCCCTGTGGGACACGGAGCAGACAGAGCTATGGGGCAGGTGGTCGGGACGCCAAAGCCCCCTCTACCTGTGCTTCAGCACGTCCCCCGCCAGCGCCTCCCCTGTGCTCCAGGAATGGATGGGGCAGGAGAAATGGTCACCTGCAAAGCGAAGAGCCGAAGGTCAAATCGCTGCATGCTACTGAGCAGCCGAACTCCAGCCTTGCCCCCCACCTCCCCCAACCTGGAGTCCATTTGGGTACGTGGGGCACTGAGCGCACACTGGCACAACTGCCCCTGGGGCTGGGTAGGGAAAGGGATGGAAACAGAGGATGGTTAAGGCTAAATGAGGGCTGGGGTGCACCCAAATGTTGGGCTTCCCCAAATTACTGCACCCCCCACTCCCTGACCCCCCCCCCCCATCCCTCTTTCCCCTTGCACTTCGCTTCCCAGACTGCGGTCTGCCTCTTCACCCTGATCTCCCCTGCAAGCACAGCGGCCCAGCCACCAGCCTCCCTCTTCTCCCACCCCCCCTCCGACCCTGGGGCTGGTTCCCCAAGATCCTGGCTTGAGCCGCCCCCAAGAGCCCAGACTCTGGGCCACATTCTGCCTTCACTAGCTCCTGTGAGTCCCCACTGAGCCATGGGGGTGTGTGGGCGGGATGCCAAACAGGCCCATCAGCGTCTGGCCCACCAGGGCAGCGGCATCACCTCTCCCTGCCGGCGCCCTTCATCCCCCTCGTGCTGAGTCTTGGCCCCCGGGTTCGTCCCAGAGGCCCCCTCACCGTTGAAGCAGTACACGTCCAGGGCCAGGTTTGCTCTCTGCCTGTTGGCCGTCCACTCAAGCAGAGATGGCGGGTAGGCCCGGGCCGCCTCGGGGCCCAGCTGGGACCGCAGCGTGGCCTGCATCAGCTTGTGCTGGCACACCGGCTTGTAGCCATCGAAGGCGTAGTCGGAAACAAACCTGCACAGGAAGGACGGACCCCGTGGGAGGGGGACGGGCCAGCGGGATAATGCTGGGGGCTCGGAGGGGGACGGGCCAGCAGAACATTCATCTGCACAAGGGAGCAGGACCCAACCTCCTTTGACTTTCACTGACTCGCGCTCTCCAGGCAACGCCATGGGCCACCTGGAAGCCACGCTGGAGCCGCGAGCCCAGGGCATGTCTACGGCTGGGCATCCAACAGCCCCAACCTTTCCAGGTGCTGGTGGAATGCCCTGCGCTTAGTGTGAGTGCGGATGACTCCCCCTAGAGGCCAGCCCAGGGATTACAATAGCCTACTGCTGCCGTGCAGCTAAAGGAGTTCCTGCTTTAGCTCGAGGGGTAGAAGCCAGAGGTTTTGGGGAGGAAGGTGGAAGTTTTGAGACCAGCGGAGGAGCTGGATGGGCGGGTGCCCTTGATTCTTACTGGGTGCGCTGGCGGCTAAGGGGGCTAGAAAGAGCCCAGGATTGGGACCATCAGAGGGATGTTCAGCCCCATCTCATGGGCTGCCTCTCCCCAGCCCCAGTGCTCACTTGAGCAGGTGTTTCTCCAGGCCGGCGGAGGGGGAAAAGCCGCTGAGGCAGGCAGCCAAGAGAAGCCAGCCCCGCTCCTCGTTGTTGACGTTGGTGTTGCGCCACACCTGGTTGGCGATCTGAGCCAGGAGCTCGTCCCGCAGGCCCGGCGCCGACAGCCCCTTCTGCACGATGTAGTTCCCAAACAGGTTCTCCTGGGCCCCCCCGAGGTGCGGGTCGCCCATGAAGCGCAGAATCTACCGCCGGGAGATATGGGATACCGAGCGAGGGTCAGCGATCTCTCCGGCCCTTCCCCCAGCACAGACCGGCCTCCCCCCTCTTTCCAGCGGGGCCCTTGGAAATTTTTCTCCATGGAGCCACCCACGCGGCAGCTGCTGGTCCCAGTGCCACACCCAGCCCCGGCCTTTGTGTCCAGCCTGCCCTGGTGCGGTGTCACTCCCTGTCCCTGAGAGGGGAGAGGGCTGGCGGGCTGGTGCAGGCTGGCTGCCCAATGCTCACAGAAGGGCCCCATCTTCTCCCCCTCCCCTCCTTCCTCAGGGTGTCCCAGGACAGATGACCTGCAGGCGCTGTTGTTGCAGTGGGAATGAAGAAGCCAAGACACCCCCCCGCCCCCCGGAAAGCTCCCTGGCCCAGCCCCACCACCTTGGTCTTTGGGGGCTGGTTTCACCCCTTTGGAGATGGTGGGTCAAGATCTCTAGCATCATGGTGCTGGGCTGGTGCCGGGGAAGCCACGAGGTCCCAGCGCAATGCGGTGACCTCCGGGTGGTCTTTTTCTCTCCGTCCCTGAGGGAAGGCCCCTTGGAGTCGGGTCTGGAGTCAGGACCTGAGGGGGCATCCCAGGCCTCCAGCCCAAATTGACATACGGACTTACACCCTGAACCCTCCTAGCCCTTGAGCGGATGGGGCCTTGCCCCCTTCCCCCAGCAATCCCCAGACCGCAAGGAGTCGCTCTGGACAAACCAGAGGCCTCGGGGACGAGGCCAGGAGACGCGGTGACCGCCGACCTACCAGCTTGAACAGGCCGAGGGCTTCCTGCCCCAGCTCCTCCTCCAGCCGGGTCAGAGGGGACGCCAGTGGGGCGGTGAGCATCCCGAACAACGGCTCCTGCGGGGCAACAGGGGACAGGCGCACTGAAGGGCGCTGCGGGGATCGGCAAGGCTCAGGCTACGGGCAGCCACGAAGGCCAACGACGGGCAAGGCCCATTGGAAGGTCCTGGCTGGAACCATCATTGGTGACTAAAGGAACGGTACAAAATCCCCCAGCTGCTAATCCCGGCGTGTCCAGCCGGGAAGTGAGGGAGGTAGGACAGCTCCGGAACTACAGATCGGCCTGTCAGACAGCAACACCGCGTCAGCCGGCGCCCGCCACTTCCACGAGGCAGGCCCAGGCCTAATTCAGAGCCGGGGGCCGTATTCCGCTCTCAGACCCAGAGTGACTCCGTCACTCCGGGGGCAGCGCGGAGAGCAGGGCCCGGCCCCCGGGCACCAGCAGACGCTGGGCACAATCTCCTGGGAAGAGAAACGGGTGAGCGGGGATTTGAATGAGACGACGACCAAATGCAAAGTCTGCCTGTGGATTGTAGCCTCCTGCTGCGTGCGTCCTCCGTGCTCACTGACCCGGTGCTAAGCATGTCACAGGATCAGGCCCCTCCTAACTTGGGGGGTCAGTGAGCACCATCAGCCCCGTTTTGTAGATGGGGAACGGGCAAGTAACTTGCCCAAGGCTACTCGGCAAGTCAGTGGCAGAGGCGGGAAGAGAATCCAGCAGTCCTGACTCCCAGCCCCCTGCTGTAACCACTTAACATTCCCTCCCAGAGCTAGAAGAGAGCCCTGGAGTTTTGCTCTCTAACCACTAGGACTGACTCCCTCCCAAAGACAGGAATAGAACCCAGGTGTCCTGGCTCCCTCCTTATACTGCCCGTTCTTTAGAGGGCGTGGGAGTGGCTCGGGGGGCTGCTCGGTGCCTCCCTTACCTGGAAGTGGCTCCGCACGTACTTGGCCATGGGGTAGTTGTTGATGTCGAGTGGCAGGGTGAGCTCGGAGTCCGTTTGCAGTTGGGGCGCAGGGACCGGAATGACGCACTGAGCATTCGCCGGCTTGTGAGCTGGGGGAGAACAGAGGCACCAGGCGTCAGTGGGGTCGGGAGGAGGAGAGGCTCCAGCCCCTACCCCTGGCTTATGGAATAAAGGTGGGCAACAAAGAGAAGCTCCCAGGGGTGTCCCAGCCTGGGATCCTTCGGCTCCAGGGCAGGAGGCTGGGCTGAGCTCCGTCTGGGAGCAGGGCACAGACAGGGCTCGCTGACTCTCTCTGGAAACTTGTGGACCAATGTGGCCCAGCTAAACCTTACAGTATTCCAGGGGGAAACTGAGGCCGAGAGGCCAATGACAGAACTGGGAATAGAACCCAGGCATCCTGAACCCCGTCCCTTGCTCTACGCACTAGAAAGCTCTGCCTAGGATCGAGTCTGGCAGGGCCCCTGCTACCTCCTCTCCGGGAAGGGGCCGCTCTAGTCTCGGTTTAGACGGAAGTTTGGTGTAATGGTGCTGACCTGGTCGTGATAACAGCTTCCATCTCAAGCCAGAACTTTCTCCCCGAAGGTCCCAAGGCATTTAGCAAGCTGGGGGACAGGTCCTTTTACTCCGTTGCACCCTCCTGACTCCCACAGGATACTAGGGCTGCAGTAGTTGGCTAGAATTTGAGCCCCCTAGATTTAGGGAGCTCCTCACCTACCATTGCAGGGCAACCACCTATGGAGGCCGGCAGCTGAGCTGCACACAAGCAGGCAGACGCTGAGCGGGGCAGTCTTGGGGGAACACCCCCTGGGATCGTCCTCAGAGATGGGAGGACGGGGCTGGTGAAGCTGACTTTGCTAGTGGCCTGGATCCCCGCTGCATGGTTCCCAGCCCGCGGTGGGAAATGGGTGCTTACCTGCTGCCAGCTCCAGCAGCCCCGCCAGCTCAGCGGGGACTTCCAGGTGCGTTATATCCACCACCTCCCTCTTGGTCAGCTCCTGCGAGCAGAGCCCAGGGACACCCGTCACCTGGATGACCTAACAGGCTCCCCTCCCCCTCTGCTCTCTGGGTCCAATCCCCTGGGCGGGGGACCCAGGCTGGGCTCCCGGAACCCAGCCGCAGCGGGGCCCAGAGACGGAGAGGTGGCCACCTGCATCGCTCAGCAGGGCCCCAAGCCCTTAGCCCATCCCAGCCCAGAGAGGGAGGGGGGCGAGTCCAGCTGAGGTGGGCAACAGCAGAACATGACCCAGAACTGCTCCAGAGGGCAGCTACTGTAGCCCCACCCCCAGCCCAGGCTCACCTCCCCCAACACACACACACACACACACAAACACACACCCACACACACACAAACACACACACACACGCACACACACAAACACACACGCACGCACACACACACACGCACACACAAACACACACACACACGCACGCACACAAACACACACACACACGCATGCACACAAACACACACACACACGCATGCACACAAACACACACACACACGCATGCACACAAACACACACACACAGAAGTCCGACGTGTGCCCTCTCCCCACATCCGCATGCATGCGCACACATCCGCCACTGCATGTGCTACACACACACACGTCCACACACCAGTGTGCATGCCCCTGAGGCCACCAGGCGTTACCTGCTCCGCCTTCCTCTTCTCCTCCTCCGCCCGCCGGCGAGCCTCCTCCTTCCTCTGAAAGCAAAGCACATGGGCATGTGGAGAGCAGCCGCGGCACGCACCCAGCTGACCGCTGTGCGCATGGCTCCGGTTGCCGGGGCCGGGTCACTTGCCCGCTAGGAATCCGGCCGGGAGCGGAGGGGCGCGGGAGGAGGACGTGGGAATTCAGCCAGACCAGCCGGATCCGAGTTTTGTACCGCGCGGTACAGCGGGCTGGGCTGGCGGCTGGACACGCCTGACCTGGAGGGGCTCCCCTCTCGCCAGCACCCCGCGGCAGAGCAGTGCGGAGGAGCCCAGCATTGGGATGGCAGGGGGCTGCAGGGTGTATTGCAGGGGGGTATCAGCAGAGCTGGGTTTGGGAAGGGGGAAGGGGGGAAGGGGCCCACCCCTGCCTGCACAGTGCCTGGCTCTATCCCCTCCCGGCGAAAGGAGACCAGCCGCGGGGTCCGTCGGTGTCAGAAGACAGCCTGGTGCCCGCACACAGGCAGGCACCGGGAGTGGGCACCAGGATCCCTCCTGCCCCTAGCTCCCCTGTGCTCGTCCCTGTCACCCTGCTAGTGACTCACCGCGTCCCTGCCATCCAGCTGGAACCGGACGCTCTTCATGGGCCGCGACTGGCTCCCGGGGGCACCGGGCTGCGACGGCTGCCGTGCCAGGGGCAGGGGACGTGCCAGTCCCTGCACAGCTGGCCGGGGCGGGACTCGCTGCTTTGAGGCTGCTCTGTTTGTTTGCCTACCGAGCTGGCTAAGCCGAGGCTTAACCCTTCCCCCCGCGCCGGCACGCGGGTGCCTGGTCCGGATCCCCCGCCCCCAGCACCGCGGCTGGAGAGGCTCTGCTCTGAACCACTGGGGCCCAGGTGGCGAGGAGGGAGCCAGGGGCAGGGCTGGACATTGACAAAGGCAAGGCAAGGGGCCACAGGGGGAGCGTCTCATCCGCTCTGCAGCTCCCAGCTCTCCAGCCTTCCCTTAGGCAAGTGAGTCAGGCGTGGCTGGATCTGCACCCCCCGCAGCTCCCCGGGACCCCCGGCAGCAGGGGAACAGGCCCCCCAGCCAGCACCACGGGTAGGAAGATCAGACGCGCCGACAGTGGACCAGGAACCTACAGGATGTTCTCAGGGCCGGCGGCACCCCTCTCTCCAGGGCCCGCCGGGCACTGCCAGCATTAGGATCTCACTCCTGGTAGGCAGACCAGTCCCCGGCCCAGGGGACAGCCAGTCAATGCTCCTGTGCGGGTGGGGCAGGGGGCAGACCCACGTTCAAAGGCTCCGCTCAGGTTAGGGTGAATTCCGTCCACGTCGGGGTCTCCCACTCGGCTGCTCAGAGTCACCCCCCGCTGCGCACGATGACCCGGCGGCGCTGGGCCCGTGCAAAGCGCCTGTCACTAGCACCAGCCCCGTGTGGCACCACTGTCCCACGGAGCAGGAGCCAGGACCCGCTGGGACGACACGACCAGGGGTGGGTCACTCGAGAAACTGCTCTGGTCTCTCCGCCGGCCACCATCAGAAGACAGGCTGCTGGGCTAGACGCACCATTGTTCCGCCCCAGCCTGGCCGTTCCCATGTCCTTACTTCTGCCGGGGTGACTGGTAACGACACCCCTACCTCTAGCTACGCTCCGGGGGTTCTGGGTGAATTTGGTGCAACAGCACAAGCTAGAGACAAGTCCAGACAGTGCCGGCTTCTGCCAGCGCCCCTCAATCCCGACCTGCTATTCCACCCCTGAGCCCCCCACCCCCAGTTCTGCTGTTGCCCCTTAGTCCGGACAGACAGAGCTTCCTGCGATACAGGCCCAGGACACATTGCACGACCCCCTTCCCCCGCCCCTCCCCCGGCACCACGTCAGCCCCGGCCACCCTGCCACGCCAGCCGCTTGCTCTCACCTTGAGGTACCTCCTGCGATTCACGTACACATGCACCAGGGACCTGAACTTGATCAGACTCTTCCTCAGCCGCTTGTACCGCTGCCTGCAGGGGACGGCAGCCCTGTGGTTAGTCGCTATGCTGGGCCCCGGACACAGATCCCAGCCCGGGGGGGAAGGCCCCTGACACGGCCCCAGGAGCAGGAACAAATAGCTGAGTTTTGGGAAGGTGGGACGTCAGGAACAGGGACTCCGGGCTCTGCCCGACCAGCACTGGCCAGAGGGGCGTGACCCCGCAGTGCTCCTAGGGCACCGAGTCAGCCTGTCGTCCCCCATGCGCTGCCGGATGCTCCCAGTCCAGAGATGTTCGTCCTCGAAGGATCGTCAGCAGCATGGCGCGTTGGCAGATGCCCCGCTGGTTTGGACTCTCCCCCTACATGTAACACAGCGGCTGGGGGCCCGACCCAAACCCCACTCCTGTTGATTTGAAGCTTGCCAATGGCCTTTGGATCAGGTCCTCTGGGGGAAGGCGGTTGCCATGGGGTGAAAGGTCGTGCCTGCTCCATAGGCCCTAACACTGGGGAAGGGGGGCAGATTCCCCCCCCCCCCCAGCGTTTCATTTTGGAACGTGCCCCCAATAGTCTATGCTCTGCCTGTTCAGACAGTTTAGTTTTGCCTGGATCCCATCTGACCCCAAAGCTCAGCCCAGGGCCACTTGAAACTCAGCCCAGGGGCACCCCAAAGGGTTTGGGGCCTTGGTGTGGGCTTTGGCCCAGCCGTGTCCCCCCGCGGCCCTTCCCAAGCAGGAGAGTGAGCAGCTGGCTGGGCCCCTGCGTGGCAGGGCAGAGCGGACCCCCGGCACTGCCCCCCCCCCCCCGCACCTGGCCAGGTAGCCCCGGGACTGGCTTTGGAGGAGGATGATCTTGCGGCGCAGTGAGCGGAAGCGTTTCTTGATGAAGAAGGCGCGGGCGTGGCGCTGCAGGGTGAGCGCGGCCTGGTGCAGGGCCCGGTCCCGCTTGCTCTCCAGCAGCTGGTACAGGTGCTCCTTCATGAACAGCTGGCGGCAGAGGAGAGAGAGAAAAGGCATCAGCGCCCGCCCCTGCCGGGGGCAGCTTCTGACCAGCTCACCCACTCAGCCAACGGACACCAGCCAGGCTGGGGCTGGATCCTGCCCCAGGCTCCAGCGGCTCCCACTGACCTCCGGGGCATCCCTGGCCTAGTGCCAGAGGCCTGGCCCAAAGCATGTGGCTCAGGGCATCCAAAGACGCCCTTCCCTGCCCTCCCTGGAGCGGCTGCTTCATGAAGGGGAACCTCCAGAGGTAGCTTCCCCTGCCAGTCCCTGCAACCAGACCCTGTGGCCCACAGGATACAAATGGTGCCAGGTTCCCCCAGGCTGAGACGTCATCCCAGCCAGCCAGGAGCCCTCAGAATAGGTTCAGCATCTTGCCCTTGATTTCCCTTCCCCTCAGACACTCTTGGCCACGGTCAAAGGGGAAGCCATACCTTGCTGACTCCAATGCAGTACATGGTGGGACTCACAGCACACAGCTTCTTCAGCACCTCCACGCAGCTCACACCATCCGGGATGAGGCCAGGCCGGATATCTACGAGGCACCGGTACCTACAGTGCCGCGGGAGCACAGTTAATGCATGAGATCCAGACTCGAGTCAAGTCAAACCCTCTTGAGTAATTCCACCCACATCAGAGCCAAGATCAGGGCCCGGAACAGAAATCCGGGAGACACGCTCCTCGGTATTCATTTAAATGAGAGAGGGAGGAGACCTGCTGGGAGCCATCTGCGGGGGGTGGTACTCGATTGCTCCCTACAGTGGGTTCCCTCTGTGTGGGGGACCAGCCCCTTTACAACCGATGTGAGTGATGAGGAATCTACCTTGTCCCCCCTCCCCACCACTCCCACTGTCTGCTCGAGCTCACGCTTGGGAAATGCCCCTTCCCTCCCCCATCCCAAAGCTTCTCAGGCTGGAATCCGCAGCTCCAGGCGGCCGCACCTGTCGATGAAGATCGGGAAGGGGATGCGAACTGGGAAGCCCTCTTTGCGGATGCGGATGGTCTCTAGGATTCCAGAGTACCGGAGCTGGCTGCTGACAATGTCCTCCTCGAAGACAGCTGGCTCCTGAGCAAGGGGGAAGGCGGGGTGGGGGTGGTCATTACAATCTGGCTTTAATCGCCCATTCGGGCCGTAGGGGGAGTGGGCAGAGGGGACCAGACGACTCGGGAGTGAAGCAGGCGTGAGGAAGACAGGGCTGGCGGCTTTGAGGGGACAATGCGGCATCCTTGGCCTTGGAGCTTTGATTCGGCAAAGCACTCAAGCGCGTTGTGGAATCAGGGGCTAAGTGCCGGGAATGTGACTGGTTCAGGAGAGGCCTGGGGGAGAGGAGAGAGGGTGGAATGAAGAAGAAGGCAGCGAGGAGGAGGAATCTCTTGCATACGAGACAGCATGACTAGGCGTTGATGTTACTGAAATGCTTTTCTACAGTTCATCTGCTCGCAAACCTCTTGCCGTCCCGGAACTAAAGCCTGATCTCCAGGGGATTCTCCTCGCCGGATGTGTTTTAAGGCTTAAGCGGCCGAATGCGCCGTCTGGGTGGTGATATTAAGGCTTATAGTCTCTCCCGATTTCAGCCTCTAGAGGGCGATGTGATCCCACACACTTCAGCAGGCCTGAGATGCCACCCAGAGACGGGCACCAATGCAGCATGTTATTGTCTCTCTGGCCCGGCAGGGAAGCTCAGCTGGGAGGGTAACCGGGAAAGGGAGTGGGGGAAAGAGCAGGAAGGGCAAGGGGGAGAGGAAACAAGCCGAGGCAATGGGCGAGGTCCAGTCTCGGTGCTTTGTCTCCCTTCGTTCAATGAGACAGCTGCAGGCCAGACATCTCACCAACCAGCCTTTAGGATCCAGGCTGGGGAAGGGTGTGAAGCCGTAACTGGAGACTCGCCCGGTGCACTGCAGGCCGCGTGGCACGGAACGGAAAGACCCTGGGCTACCAGCAGCCCCCTCCCTTTACAGCACCCGCTGCGACCCCAGCCAGGGTTGGACGCACTCCTCGCAATGCCCACATGGGATACTCATGTCTTACTCCCTCTGCTAAGAAGAAGCAGGATCTAGTAGGTAAAGCCCACAGCTGAGAATCAGGAACGGCAGCTTCCATTCCCGGCCCCGCCACCGGCTCACAGGGTGGCCTAGGGCATGTCACTTTGCCCCCCGGGTTTTAAAAGTGGGCTGCCTTTGTGGGTGCCTTGCTAGGACGTGATGTTCAGAGGTGCTGCTGAACACCCACAGCTCCGGCTGACGTCAGGGGCACAGCCATTGCTCAGCACAGGTACAAGGCCTCTCGGGACACCTCGCCCCTCTCCATACAGCCCGTTCCCCAGCCCAGCATTTCCACGGAGCCCTGGACTAATAGAAAGAGGGAGGGAAGGGGGAGCTCCCTCTCCGGGGTTCTGTCAATGAGACGCCCCCTTGGCACAGCTACCCCTGCATCCGGCCCAGCCCACCAGCCGCGTGGCGCGTCCTTACCTTCTTGTTGTTGGGTTTGAGGCAGCGGACGAAGAACGGGTTGCACCTGAACCGGAGAGAGAGACGTTTATGTGCTGGGGGGGCTGAGACAAGGGAACCTACAAGCTTGGAGACGACATGGCCCCGGGAAGGGCTGGGAGGTCTCTGCTGCACACGGCGACCGTGAAACCAAGCCGAGTAGCTGACCAGGTGTTTTCACCCCAGATCCTCCTGGGCACGTTGGCCACACCGGCAGGGACTTTCCAAGGCACCTAACTCCCATAGGCCCCATGAGAGTCCTAGTTTCTGGCTCTGGAGACCAGTGTATTGCAACTATGTGGTTACAATGTCCTGGAAATATCCCTTCCCTCTGTGCTCCAGACCAGGACTCTGTGGGACAACTCTCTGGGCAGGCCTATATCCCACTCCGGACTGTTGAACAACGAGGAGCTGCCAGGTCTCCCCCCCCTCCCCCAAGCCCATTCTCCTCCCCACCCCCCAGGCAATTTCTGACTCGTTTCTTTAAGCTCCCTGCTCACTCACCTCTCCATCTTCTCCACCAGGTCCAGCAGTGACTGCTGGAACTTAGCTGCCACCGTAGGTGCTTTATACCGCCGGGTGACTGTGCTGTTCTTCCCCATCATGGTCCGCTGCTGGGCCACCAACTGGGCGTGGCTGAAGAAGAGGTTGGCCACCACCTTGGAAGGGAGGAGCATGGTTAAAAAGCAGGAAGGAAGAGGGCTCTGGTGAGATGTTTTCTGTGGGGTTGCCTAGTGGATAGAGCACTGGATTGGGACTCAGGAGACCTGGTTCTATTCCCAGCTCTGCCAATGGCCTGCTGGGTGACCCTAGGCAAGTCACTGCCCCATTCTGAGCCTCAGTTTTTCCATCTGTACAATGGGTGTAATGATACTGACCTCCTCTGTGAAGCTCTTTGAGATCTACTGATGATCAAAGCTAGGGGTTATTATTGATCCTTATGTCCACAGTGTGTCCTCAGAGGGTTCAATGCTTGAAGCACAGGAATGGGAGTCAGGACTCTTGGGTTCTTTTCCCAGCCCTGTCACTGACTTACTGTGTGATCCTGGGCAAGTCACCTCCCTGCTCTGTGCCTCGGTTTCCCCACCTACAAAATGGGATCACCCATACTGTGTCTTCATGGGATGCTGGGAAGCTTATTTGTTTTTTTGTCACATGATCTGTGTGATACTCAGATCAAAGGCGCTATGGAAGAGACAGGTGCTATTGGCCAAGTTAGCTGGAGTGATAGAGAGGGCAAGTAAGTCAGGAATGAGTGGAGTTCAGTGGCTGTTACAGTACTGGCCGCTAGCATCTGCATATGAGTATTCTTCAAATCCCTAGAGTGGTCCCGTCTGTTACCTCTGATCCACCCTACCCAGGAGCACGTCTTGGGGGAAGATGGTGCATTCACAAAACACGTTGGCCAACTTGCCAGGTGGATTAACAATTCCCCTTAGGTTGGCAGGTGTATCCGTGTTCTGGGCTACCCACAGACCTCGCTAGTTCCAAGTCCACTCACATCCACACAAGCTTCTTGAGTGGACTTTGGCAGCTGGACAAGTCCCTGGGAAACCTGTTATAGGGACCGATCCTGCCCCAAGCCCCAGGGAAGAAGGAGGTGACATCACGGGCCTTCCTTAGCTCCGATTTCCAGGATTGACCCTCATCAGCCAGGATTTGCATTGTTCGGCAGAGAGAAAGCGGACAGGCTGCTCTTTAGAAGCAAACTGCAGATACTGCCCAGCGGCATGACAGAGCTCCAAGGGGGGAAATCACATGGCAGCCCCGTGAACACTGGCGGAGCTAATTACATTCACTGCAGCTACTGTTCTGAGCACATGTAACCATCACACCTAGCTCTTCTCATCCGCAGATCTCGATGCATTTACAAAGGAGGTCAAAGGACACTGAGGTCCAGAGAGAAATCTATTCCCGATAGGCCAGAGACAGAACTGGGACTGGAATCCTGGTCTCCTGACTCCGGTCACTGCTCTGTCCGATAGGCCACCCTGCCTCTTATAGAAAATGCAATCCTGTTGTACCATACTGTCAGGCAACCCCCAGATCCATCACCATCACCCTCCCTGCCACTCTCCCAGCCAGCGAAGAGTCAGAGGCCAGCGCGAGCTCTTACTTTGGTTTTGCTGTTGACAAAAAGGTCCAGAACGTCCTGGCGAACTTGATCATAGTTTTTATCCAGGAACTTGTGCACCTGGGAAAATAAACAGATCCCTCCCCAGTTACTCAAAGCCAGGGCTGGCTCTAGCTTTTTTGCTGCCCCAAGCATGAAGAGGGAAACTGCCCTCCCCGCCCCCCCCCAAAAGAGCAGCTGGAATGTGCCGCCCCAAGAATGGTCAGAATGCCACCCCTTAAAATGTGCCGCCCCAAGCACACGCTTCCTCTGCTGGTGCCTGGAGACGGCCCTGCATCAAACCCATCAGGTCTGACATGGAAGATCTAGGAATTAAGGGCCAGATTCTCTGCTGGGGGAGTTCCACCAGCTGAGGATCCAGTGCTCGCTGGCCAGCTGTGGGAAAGAGCCAGACTGGCAGTTACAGAGCACTGCTCCTACATACGTGCCTATCGCTTACTCCAAATCCCAATTCTCCAGCCACTCACCTGGTAGGTGACTTTGCCAGCATAGTGTTTGATGCTGAACTCTGGGAGAGGCATCTTTGGTTTGGTGTATAGTGCACTGGAGCCGTGGTGGTAATGACACTTCTGGAGGAAAGTATGGTCTGTGGCCTGGAAGCAGGAATAGGGACGGGTGCACGGGGTTAATTAGGCAACCTGACTGCCTGCGGGCTATAGCCACTCACTGTTTCTAGCCAGCCTTTATCACTGTTTAACCAGCCCTGTGGACCGCTCTTAGGGTGACCAGACAGCAGGTGGGAAAAATCGGGACAGGGAGTGCGGGTTAATAGGAGCCTGTATAAGAAAAAGCCCCAAATATCAGGACTGTCCCTATAAAATCAGGACATCTGGTCATCATCACTGCTCTGCATCAGCAGGCAGCCAGATGGAGGGCTGGATGATTATATGAGCATTGGGAACACCTGTAGCCATTCATATTAATTTAGGGGTAGAAAATAATGTTCATGCTGCAGGGCATGTAAACTGACAGCTTGAACGGTCAGGAAGGAACTTCTGATACCTCCCTTCATCATCACCATGTTCAGCACTAGCCTGTGGGTGAGGGGTATTACATCACAGGGAGCATTTGGCATAGCTGGCAAAACACTTGGAATGAAACCTGAAAGGAGGTAAAATTCACCTGGATTTGGGGCAAGAAGCTGGAGGGAGCAGTGTCTAACAGCTAGCGCACAGAACTCTGAGTCAGGTGGTCGGGTTTGGGGGATCTGTTCCCAGGTCTGCCACAGACTCATGGGTGACCTCAGGCAAGTCACCTCACCACTATATGTCTACGTGCCGCCTCCTTCCTAGGGGGCTTGGGAGGCGTCATTTATTAATATCTGCAAATGCTCTTTGAGATCCCTGTCTGGAACCTCCTGAGCCTCTCCATGCTGCACAGATGTCTCCATGACCACTCACAACTCCACAGCAACACAGCAGCTGAACTTCAGACCCTCCTGCTCAAAGAGTATATCTGCACTGGAGCTAGAGTGTAATTTCTTGAGCAGACAAGCCCTTAACAGGGTAGCCACAGCTGAATGGGCGATGGGAGAGACTAGCTTCTCCAAGTACATTCCTAGGGTTTCAGACAGGATTGTACTCGGGAAGGTTAACTTGTCCCACCCCCCCCATGTGGCCGCAGCTATTTTTAGCATGCCAGCTCTGTGAGAGCTAGCGCAGATATGGCTGCCTGAGCTGGAGATTACATTGCCAGCTTCAGTGTGGACATAGCCTGAAAACCAAGCCCTCCTAACACACGTGCTAAGGGAGAATCTCATCCAGCAGCACAGGGTCTGTGACACACAGTTGTGCAACTCTGATTCCATCCAGTAGGGGCCCCGGGTGTGCCCGCATGCACCCATGGAGAGGAAAGAATTCCTGCTTCAAGGCAGTTTGACCATAGAATGCCTCCAGGATCCCTCTCAAAAGGATCAGAGTATCTGAATAAGGCTGTCTGCCTTTACAGAGATCAAGGTATCAACATGAACCCAGGGATTGACAGCTCAACCCCATCACCACGGCGCCTGCAGGAGCGACCGGCACTCGCCTCCTTGCTTCGTTTGCCACGATCACTTTTAAAAATGAGCAGCATTGTGCCAAGCAGCCGCCGGCCGTGCTGAGCCCCCCGCAGCGCCACTACCTGAGGGAAGGAGCTCTGGTCATCCAGGATCCGCAGAATCCCGTGGGGCTTTTGAGCGATGAGATCGATGCAGGGCTGGTTGTCGCTGAAGGTGATTTCTTTCCACTCTATCTGTTCCCGGACGTACTCCTCCTGCAGCAAGCGCATGCAAGCAAGTCATGGGGAAGCAAAAGGCCTCAGTGATTCGGGTTTAATCAGCCGGCTCCTAGGTCTTTATTACCATGATTTGACCTTGACGTAGTTCTTACTAGGCCGACCTTTTCCAGAAGAACCCCCCAGTATCCAGAGGGCACGGGGATCAACCAAAGGCCTTCAAAGAATGAAGGGTTTCAAGTAATCCTGAAGCCTGCAGGCTTTGAAGGAAGCTCTGGGGACTAGGAATGGTTGCACCCAGCGTAGCCTTCCCCGTGGGGTCGGTGTTATAAAGGGGGACCGGACGGTTCTCTCACTTGCAGGTCTGGCCGGTAGCGTGCACTGCAGTCACAGGCCAGGCGCTGCCTCGATTTCCACCCAGCTTCCCCCGCTCACCTGCTCCTCCTTAAAGACGATCTTGTTGAAGAAGAACTGCAGATATTCGTTTGCATAATTGATACATAGCTGCTCGAAGCTGTTAAAGCTGAGGTCCTGGTGGAAAAGACACACCCGTGTCAAGCATGCCTGGAAGCAGGGCTAAGGGCTAGTGTGTGGGCACAGCAGACGTTCCCCCCCTGGACCTGGAAGTTTAATCCGGGCTTTGCTCCGAACTGCAAATGCTGTTTGCTGGGCCGCAGCCTCCTTCCCATCGGCACTCCCCAGAGAGGGCCCATGTGAAATGGCAACATTGGACATAACCAGCTGCATCTCTCGAGGGGGGCCCAGGACTGGAATAGTCAAAGGTGCTGCAGGTCAGCGCTTGAGGGGTTTTGGGACGATTTACACCCGCCGCGGATCCGGCTCTGAGTTGGGACTATTTTATGTGCACGGCTGCAAAGCACAAAGCACGCAGGGAAATGCGGGCCAGGCTCCGTGGAGGGGGAAGGGGAAGCCCTGGCCATTGATAACTCTCTCCACAGGTCTCATTACAAACTGGTGACACAAGACACCCTGGGGCCACTAGCCCATGGGGGCTGAGAACGGGGGGGGGGGGGGGGGGGGGGGTTGCAGCAGCCTCAGAAAGCAGGAGGGTGAATCTCAGGTCATGGATGGGAGTTGGGGGCGGAAGGGTTTAATTTAGGGTTTGATCATTTCCATTCAGTGTCTTTTGTCTGTCCCACGGTCCCAGTAAGTCACGCTGTGGCTCCCAGCAGGTCACGCTGGTGGCAGTATGAGCAGGTAACACACATTTGTACCACCAGGGCTTTCGGTGTCATCTGCTGAGCTCAAGAGGAGCCGGATTCAGGCCTGGCCTGAGACCTGCGTTGCCTTCCGCGGGAGATGCCCATACGCACCCCAAGGCTACACTTAGTCCCCTGTTATTATTCTCCTGATATGCTATGGGAACATCAAGGATGGGCCAACATCTCACATGCAGACCTCTGCCTTGCTCACCTCGAACCCATAGATATCCAGAATGGCGATGGAAAGAGCTTCCTTTTTAGGGTAGACCAGCTTGTTAATCCTGTCCGTGAGCCAGCTGAAGAGCAGGGAGTACAGGATCTTGGCAATGGCATCTCTGGGGAAAGGAAGAGACAAGCACAGCTGTGGGGATACAGAGGAACATGTGGAAGGGGCTGCCAGCCTGAGACCTGGTTGCTTTGGGTCCCTCCCACCACCACCCTAGTCCCTCTGTCCCAGTCTGCCCTGGGCATGACCCAGCTGAAATCTGCTGACCTCTCAGCAGCACTTTGAGCCACATGCATCAATAAAATGATCGAAAGGGTTGGTGCATAGTGGAAAGTGACCAGATGGCCAGACCCACAACCATAGGATGCCTATTTCCACCTGGCGGCATCGTCAAATTCTTCAGGCCAGATCCGCAGCGGGTGTGAATGGCCACAGCTTCCCTGAAGCCAAGAATGCGACACTGACTTACACCAGCGGAGGAGCTGGCCGTACCTGATGGGTGGGTAACACAATTCATTTTTTCCATCGTCCTAGAAGAAAGAGGCCACATCAAGTGTGTGCCTGGGCTGGTAAATCTTTTGCAAGACAAACTATAGCACAGGGGAAACCAGGTTGTGCTCTAGGGGCGTTTCTCACCCAAGTGTGGATCCCGGGCAGAACAAATGTTGAGACACACGTTGAAAAACCTCTCTCAGCATTCTCTGGGTTTGTGTCAGTCACAAGAGAGAAGGTTTCCTGCCTTTTGCACTGGTTAGTCACAGGGTGGGATGGCACGGGAAGAAGTAGGACGTTTGACGTGTCTTATGACAGGGAAGGGAAAGGCAGGATAACACAGCGGATAGGGAGAAAGGAAAAGCTAGTGGTAAGGGAGCTAGCCTGGACTTGGGACACCTGGATTTGCATCCCTGCTCTGCCACTGGTGCCCTGTACAACCTTGAGCAAGTCACTTAGTCTCCCTGTGGCTCCGTGTCCCCTCTGTTAAATGGGGACTCTAGCCATGCCCTACCTGACAGGTAAAGATTGCGAGGTGCACAGATACAGTGGGTTGGGCATATAAGTAGATAGTAGACTGCAGGTACAAAGTAGACTGGGCTGCTGAATCCCACCTAAAGCAGGACAGCTGGGCTTGACTGCCACCCTGTCCACTTTGGCTGTGTTTGTTACATGTCCTCATTCTGAATCCCTCAGTCCCCATATGTGGCGTGCTGATGAGCCAGAGACCAATCCCAGCATCTCCTCACAAAGAACCCCTTTACCTTGCATCAACGGCACTTTCCACAGTGAGGGGGGTGAAAATCTTCTCCCTCAGCGTTTCCTGTTGAGAGGGGCAAAACCAAACAAACAAACAGGTGAAATCCTCCCCTAAAGCAGGTGTGGCCAACACGGGGCGATCGCCTATTAATGCAGTCGTGCGGCCCATGGGAGACTACAAGCCCCAGCATGCACTGCTCCATTCTGAACCCGGCAGATGGAGAGCAGGAGAAGAGGGCGGAGATGAAACTGGGCAAAGGAAAATTCAGAGAAAGCTTCACTGTCAATGAGGCCTGTGAGACAGTTGTCCCCAGGGAGCATCTCTCATGTCCTTCAGAAATGGATGGAACAAAGGTTTGGCAACTCCATTGGTGGGAGATGCCAAGACACACCTAGATGTTGTATAAATGGAGAGAGAGATGAGGGGGGCAAAGGACACCACAGGGATGTTCCTCAAATATGAAAAGCAAATCAGAGGTGTCCTGCTGGCAAATCAGATCCTGAAAATACACCGGCCCCCTGAGGGGCGATGAAGTGAGCAGGGTCTCAGAACAGAGACTCTCTTCACGGCCGTCTACCTCCCCCAGATGTCCCTCCAGCCACAGCGCCCATCTGTCCAACCGGCCATCTTGAATCCGCGGGCCTTACCGTCACTTTGAACGTGATGGCCTTCTGAAGCCCCTCTGGAGAGATCTGGAGCAGCTCAGCTACCGCACGGATCTCTCTTGCACTCACCACTGATGCAATCTCCTGGCAGTCTGTCTGAAACGCAAAGATAGCCTGTTGGCAGGCAACTTCCCAAGGGCCAGCACCATAGGTACCTAGGGACAACCTAGGGGACCTCATCCTGAAGGCCTTGTCCATCTCTGTTTATGAATACAGGCCCTGTCCTGAGCTGGACTAAATCAGTGTAGCTCCATTGACCTGGTGCGCACAGAAGCAATGACTTCACTACCCTGATCTACACTAGCAAAGGATCGGGCCCATGGTCAACATTATTGGGTAGCGGCGCGCTGGAGGAAAAATCAGAAGATCCCTGCCATGGAAAAGGCTGATATTCCGATGTTGGCTTTTGTCCCAAATGGACCCAAAATGTCGACATCTCGATTTGTTTCGCAGAACGGCAAGATCAGAAAAGTGCTGATTTGGAAACATCAAAACGTTTTGTGATGGCTGCGTCGGCCAAAGGTGCTGCTGGTGGCCCGGGCTGCCAGGATCCTCTGTGGGCCAGGGATTTTTTTTGGATGCAAATTCCACAAAATGGAGAGAAACTAAAATCTTGGCTTCAATTTTCTTTTGAGAGCTTCCTCTTCGCACAGGGGCTTAGGGTCTGATCCACATTCCATGAAAGCCAAACTGGAGTCTTTGCGTTGGCTCCAACAGACATCAGATCAAAGCCCTCGTTCGCAGCAGGCATCTAAAGTCTTTTCTAACAGTATGTCTTTGCCCCCTGGGTCCCCCCGGGAGCCGATTACCTCATATTTTTCAAAGTAGACGTTCCCCAGGTGGAGGATGGAAGACAGAATTCGGAAGATGCTGTTCTGGTCCTCGGTGCTGAAGTTCAGGATCTCCATTGCGCTGAGCAACCTCCGGAAATCCTCAGCATCGCTCTTGCCAGGAATCTCGCAGTTACCCCCCTGCAAAGGTCCCAATCAAAGCATATCTGTGGAACATGCACCCTGAGGCCCAGGAATTAGCCACGACGGGGGACGCAAATTTACTGGGACTGGGGATTTACCAATCTGGGGAGCGAAGCAACCTGAATGTCACCAGGACGTGGGCGCTAGCACAGCTGCCGAAAGAAATGGAATTGTAGGTTGTCAGCTGTTTGAGTTGAGGCTGCGTCTGCCTGTGGGTTTGTACAGGGCCTTGGACCATGGGTCCCAGGTCCTGATTGGTGCTTTTGGGTGCTGCCCCAGTAGAAATAATAAATCAAGTGAGCCTGACTGCTGAGCTCACGTGTGGACGTGGGCTCCATACCTGGTTCAGGTAATAGTAAGTTTCTGCATCTTGAAGGCAGAATTGCTGCTTCTGCTGAGCAGGAAGGCCAGCCAGCATCTCGTAGAATATGTGATAGTTCCTTTCATTTTTGGCCTATTAAAGAAGAGGGACAAGACTAAGGAAGCCTCGTGACCTGGTGATGGCAGCGGGGGAGGGTGGCACGATCCACGTTGGGACTCACCTGAAACACGATCCTTGATTTCTCAAGAAGGTACTGTGAGGTTATGGCACCACAGATCAAGCCTCTGGGAGAGACAAAGGTTAGCGCCTGGGGACTGGGAATCTTAGCAAGGCATCTCGTCAGACACAAGAGAGTGAAGGAAGGACCGAGGATCTATCCACACCCCGCCCTCTGCACCTGCAGGACACTGGCTGGGTGGGAGATGCCGGCCAATGGCTCCTCCTCATCGCTCCAGAGGAACGTGACTGTCGCCCAAGGTCCTAGCCAGTCTGCTCGGTGAGAAACGTCCTACTCCAGTACCATTCAACGCTGTCCCTGATACCCGGCACGGCCAGCCCAGCCTTTCACCCCATCTCTCTCCTAAAGTATCTCCGGGTCCAAGGACTAGCCACTGCCCATTGTTTTCCCTTGAATCCTGCCCCAGAGCTCAGCACTGTTGGTGTCCCGGTACCCAGGTGCCCACGCTGTAACCCTCAGCACAGCTGAGCTGCGAGTATGCCACCTGCCTGCCGCTGCCTAGGGTAACCAAAGGGCCAATCATGTGCAGCCATCAAAGACAATGGATTGGCTGTTGCAGCCTGAGTCAGACAGGCGGCAATTAAACCTCCTGCACTACAGGCCAATGCGGAAGGGACAACAAGATGAGAACCTCCCCCTTGTTCCTAGTGGGGCGCGATGGATTCTAGAATCTAGTCTATTCTGCAAAGGTTCTTCCACTGCCCTCGTCACCGTAGTATCTCAGTGCCTTCCGGCCGCGCAGAAAGCAACGTGACCGAAGCCCGAGTGGATGGATGGGCAGTCAGGAAACCACAACAGCTGCCCAGGCTAAGCGAGAGGACCAAAGAGAAGGGTGGAGGATTTGAGTTGCTGAGTGTGGCGTATTGAGGACTGTGTTGGAATTGCAAGCTATCACTTTAAGAGAGGGAAGGGGGATGGAAGGAGGAAAAGTCCTTCCTGGTCCTACTCCATGCTGGAGGGCTCTGTGGTGAAGTGACTGGGAGCAGCAGGCGATCTGCAGGCAGCCACGTTAAGAGCAAAGTGGGGTGACTTGTGCTTCTTTGTTTTAGGGAGCAGCCTGCTTTGTCACTCTCTGGTTTTGGTTACTGTGTGTTGTCGTTCTGAATTCTAAATAAAGACGTGTTGCGTTGCAACCTTCCGGCAAGAGCAGTTACTTTTTTGTCTAGCATCTGTGTGTGTGCCAAGAACTGAAGAAGCCACTGCCCTCTGCTGGGGAGCTGGTGCCCCGATGTCCTATATCCCAGCCCCAATGGAAGCCCTTCACCCCATCCCGAGGTCCCTTCTGACCCTGATATTCTATGATTCTCCGTATCTGGATGAGAGACCCGAGATGTATCCCGAGACTGGAGGGACGGCAGCCCCGCTACAAGGCCATGTCAGTTGGGACTGGGGGAGCTCGATGAGAGGAATATTTTTAGGGCCTGATATTTGAATTGAAGGCCTGAGATGTGCACGTAGCCACCACGACTGCATACGCAGCTCTAGTGATTGGGTGTGCATGTGGCCGGCTACACACCTATGAGGGAGTGCTCACCGTCACACCACCGGCAGTGCAAATTAAGTGTGCAATGGCACACACATGATTCTTTTTTAAAGCAGACCCTTAAAATCAAAGAACCCCTCCCCACCCGCACGGGGACAATCTGTCAGGGGAGACACCTTGCCACAAAGAGTTGCCTGCGGCTGGGTTGGCCAACCGCCGAGCCCCAGGAGCTGAACGGTTCCCGTGCTTTGAATGGAACCATTAAATCACAGCCACGGAGCACAAGGATCTAACACCTCCCCGGAGTTCGAATGGCCCCTCAGGTCAGCAGCCCAGAGGCAGGACCGTGGGAGTTCCCTCGGGCTTGGGGTCAGTTTCAGACACACACAGAGTGGGGTGTTAGAGGGACACTCAGACGCTCATCGTTACTTACTCCTCCAGAAAGATTTCCACAAATTTCCCAAACCTGCTGGAGTTGTCGTTCCTCACTGTTTTGGCATTTCCGAAGGATTCCAGCAGGGGGGTCGCTTCAAGGATCTGCCCCAGCCAGACAAAAAAACACACCAAGCACCTGTCAGGGTGAGACAATCCAACCAGGGGCGGCAAGACGCGGCGGTGATGGGCACAGTGCAGAAACGAAAGGCAGGCTAGACACGTGCTGAGGCGCCAACCATCAGATTAACCCTCATGGCTGCCCTGGGCCAAGGATAAAAATGGTGCCTCCACCCCCAGCCTGCTCCTCTTGGGGACGGGAAGTAAAAGCCTTCACCATCCTTTGCATAAGAACATAAGAAGGGCCGTGCTGGGTCAGACCAATGGTCCAGCTAGCCCAGTATCCCGTCTTCTGACAGTGGCCAATACCGAGTGCTTCGGAAGGAATGAACAGAACTGGGAAATTGTTGAGTGATCCATCCCCTGTCGCCCAGTTCCAACGTCTGGCAGTCAGAAGTTTAGGGACACCCAGAGCATGGGGTTGTGTCTCTGCCCATCCTGGCTAATAGCACCTGATGGACCCATCCTCCATGAATGTATCTAGTTCTTTTTTGAACCGTTATTGCCTTGGCCTTCACAACATCCTCTGGCAAGGAGTTCCACAGGTTGACTGTGTGCTGTGTGAAAAAATACTCCCTTTTATTTGTTTTAAACCTCCTGCCAATAAATTTCACTTGGTGACGCCTAGTTCTTGTGTTATGAGAAGTAGTAAACAACACTTCCTTATCTACTTTCTCTACACCAGTCATGATTTTATAGACCTCAGTCATATTTCCCCTTGGCGGTCTCTTTTCCAAGCTGAAAAGTCCCAGTCTTACTAGTCTCTCCTCAAACGGAAGACATTCCATACCCCTAATCATATTTGTCGCCCTTCCCTGAACCTTTTCCAATTCCAATATATCTTTTTTGAGAAGGGGCGATCACATCTGCACACAGTATTCCAGAGATGGCCATACCCTGGATTTATATAGAGGCAATATGATATTTTCTGTTTTATTATCTAACCCTTTCTTAATGATTCCCAACATTCTGTTCTCTGAACACCGAGTGGATGTTTTCAGAGAATTTTCCACAATGACTCCAAGATCTCTTCTCATGTGGTAACAGCTCTTTTAGACCCCATCATCTTATATGTATAATTGGGTTTATGCTTTCCATTTTTCATTACTTTGCATTTATCAATAACACTGAATTTCACTTGCCAGGCACCCAATTTTGAGAGATCTTTTCGTAGCTCTTCGCAGTCTGGTTAGGACTTAACTATCTTGGGTAATTTTGTATCATCTGCAAATTTTGCCACCTCACTGTTTATCCCTTTTCCCACATCATTTATGAATATGTTAAGTAGGACTGGTCCCAGTACAGACCCACTATTACCTCTCTCCATTCTGAAAACTGACCATTTATTCCTACCCTTTGTTTCCTATCTTTTTACCAGTTACCAATCTATGAGATGACCTTCCCTCTCATCCTATGACAGCTTACTTCACTTAAGAGTCTTTGGTGACCTTGTCAAAGGCTTTCTGAAAATCTAAGTACACTATATCCACTGGATCTCCGCTGTCCACATGCTTTTTGACCCCCTCAAAGAATTCTAGTAGATTAGTGAGGCGTGATTTCCCTTTACAAAAATCATGTTGACTTTTCCCACACAAATCTTTGTGTTGTTTGTACAGCACCGGGCACAATGGGGCCTGGTCCTTAACTGGGGCTCTTAGATGCCACGATAATAATTCTACACTAATAATTACATTTTTAAAAGAAAGATGTTGCCTCAAGCATTGGCACATCCGACCCATTGGTGGACCCAGCCCTGCTCGGAAATGTTTTTCACCATCAATAGTTGTGACTGACACGAGTCATCCCAGGCATTCGGGGCCGGAGAACCAGTGAAAACAAAAAAATCTCCGTTCTCCCCTAAATGTGAGCTGAGGAAAATGGTGCTTCCAAGTTAAACATTTGGCTGAGCCATGAAGAGAGAGCGGGGTTTGGCTTCCTTTAGTTCCTTTTCTATTTAAGGAATGGAATACAGTGACCTGTCTGCAAATGCAACAGCCATTGTCTGCACTGCAACAAGGCTGGGGGCGAGGGTTGGTTTTAATGCAAGAGGGGGGTAAGGTTTTCTAGCCTGTCTGCTGAGGCCCAGGGGACCTGTAACTCCCCCTTGGATGATGGCTGAAGGAGGGCAGGAGGAGAGAAGGAGAGGAGGGGAGTGAAGGGAAAGAGAGTCACTGCAAAGCCACGCGCACACACAGGGCTCAAGGTTGCAGGCAAAAAACCACAAACCCCAATGACTCCTAGGGGAGTTCTGAGCTGCAGGCTGTAGCCCCAGCAGAAATAACACAGCAGGCCACTTTGGCATCACTCGGTTAGATAAGTGGGAAATTTGCATCCCCCCCCCCCCATACCTCTATCTATGGTCGTGCAGCAGGGATGCATAGGAACAACAACAGATCAGGGTCATGAACCCACCGGCAGTGAGAAGAGGATAATAAGCTACACTCTACTGCAAAGAACTGTCTGTTTACCCAGGAATCCCCTGGGGAACGGGACCTAGCAATGGGACCTACCTCTCTAGAATGGGATCAACATCTGCCCGTCCTGCGGCTGCAGAGGGGATTTACGAGGCCTGCTAGAATGCAGACCCTTCTCTGGCTTCCACACGGGGTCCGTCTGATGCGCTCTTTGCCAGGCAGAATGAACTTCTGCGCAGCGTGCTGCAATTTGGGGAGGAAGGCCCCGGCTCCAGCAGGAGGGGCACAGCTCGGCGTCCCAAGAGACCCCTGAGTTGGGCCATGGAGAGCGAGGGAGGGAGGGATTTGGAGGGAGCCGAGAGACCCCAAGTGGGTCCCAAGGAGAAATGATGGCCTGAGAATGACTCCAGGGAATATGGCCCTGAAAGCCACCATGGGAAGAGGCACCAAACCGCCTTCAATTGTAACTGACTCATGGGGAAGGGAGGCTTCCACCTGCCGGGTTGCAAAATGTCCTGATTCCGTCCAGGGGGGACACCTCTGCTAAGCGGCCAGCCAGGCTGGGACATCTACGGGGAGCACACCTGCCGTGCTGTGGAGCAGGCCAGTACTTCCTGGTCAAATGCACCTGCCGGGTGCCACTCACCTCTGGTACTTCCTGCCATGCTACCAGCCCTCAGGGCCCCTTGGGGCTAGCGGTAGCACAGCCGCTGTACGCAGCCGGGAGCAGCCCCAGGGCTGGTGGGGTCTGGAAAGGGCACTGTACCTGCTGCATCACGTTGCGTTTCTGATTGACCGCTGCCAGGTAGCGCAGGACCAGCTTGGTGGCTTCCGTTTTGCCTGACCCGCTTTCGCCACTAGAAAGAGAAGACGCGAACGCAAGGGAGGTCGCTGAGCGCGCAGCCGCTCGCCCAAAGCCAGCCGAGAGGTTACCGCCCCGAGCGGCAGCTACACGGGCTACGGGTGCTGTGCTCGGCCCCGGTCGTGCCGGTTAAAGATGCCAGGTAGAGATCGGTCCGGGTAGCGCTCAATCTACGTCCCTTTGGGATTTGCCAGGACGACGCTGATAAACGCCTGACTCGCAGCCCTAGAGAAGGACGCCTCAGAACTACCTGCAGGCCAGGTGTGGCGTGGGCGGCGGCTGGGCAAGCTGCCAGGAGCAGGCTCAACCCGGAGCTAGAGGGGCCACCTCTTGGAACGAAAGGGGAGCAAGGCCGCGAGCTCTCACCTGATGATAATACACTGGTTGTGTTTGGCATCCATCATTTTGGTGTAGGCGACGTTTGCGATAGCAAAAAGGTGCCTGCAAAAGAGCCAGACGCACAGAGCGTAAGGGGTAAAACAGTCCCTGCAGGGGAGGGGTTCCCACCCGCCCAACACCCTGGCCGGGAGCAGGACAAGGCTTCTGATGCTCTGATCTGAGCCAGCTCCCTTGCCTTAGTCACCCACTGGCACAAAGGAAGTCTGAAGACACCCAGCGGGATCGAAGCCCAGGCTTGCCACCACCGGCAGGAAAGGTCTGTTGCCTGTGCTCGAGAGAGAAGACAGCTGCTTCATCCTCAGCCAGACCATTTAGGCCTGAGCGCCCGCTGCAGCACCTCCCCTAAGCTGCTCAGCACTGCCCAACCCCGGGGCCCGATCCTGAAAACCTTTACTGCCCCGAGTGGTCGTGGATTGCAGTGGGGCTGCCGGGGCGAGAGAGGATTACTCCCTGGAGTAAAGTTCTGCAGGTTCGGGCCCCCGGCCTTGACAATCTGACCCTGATCAGCTGGGCTGTGCGGACTGTGACATGCCAGGAGGAGACAGACAGCACACTGCGGTACTTACGGGGGATTCTCTCCCAGCGCCTTTCCTTCATACTGCAGCACCTGCTCCGTCCCGTAGATGTTGTACATTTTATAGGGGTTCACGGACACTAAGATGCTGCCTATGTAGGTCTGCAAGCAGAAGAGACGCACAGAGGAAGAGCTGTGGATGGTTTTATGCTCAGGCACTGCTCGGCAGAAGCTGAGGGCCAGTAATGCCTAATGCCCTTTACCATAGGATCTCAAAGCACTTTATAAAAACGGGGGAAGGTCCATCTCCGGGAAAGAGTGGCACAGATTGGTTAAGTCACTTGCTCAAAAATCACACAAGAGATGGGGGTGAAGCAGGCTAGAACCCAGGCGTCCTGGCACGCTGTGCCGTGAGTGAGTGACCAGACACGCACACCGCATGTCGGTGTCAGACAGGACCCTCCACTGATAAGGCCAAGGGGACCCCAAGGCCTGTCATGAAGTCTGAGTGCGCCTCCAGCTGCCAGGAACTTACATAGATTAACTCGCGGTCAAACCTCGTCTTGATGTTGTGCAGCACCGCTCCCTCCTGGAGGTCCCTGGAACACACAGCACCAAAAGGGATCAAGGCATGGCCCAAGGATACGGCTGATGGCCAGCAACAAACCCTCTCCTGTCGTCTCCACAAATGAAAACCCAGCCAGCTCAGTGCCAGCCAGGTGCAGAGAAAAGGCACCCGTCCCAGGCACCCGTCCCAGGCACCCGTCCCAGGCACCGGCAGCCAACGCTCCAAAAAGCCAGGGTGGAGTCAGACGAAGGGAATCCGCTCCGGAGATCGTAAAGGAGGCTGGAGCTGTTCACAGCAGTGGGCACGGGCCATGCTAGAGTCTGTAGGGCCCATGGTGCTAGTCCCTCTACATAAAAAAAGGTGAGACATGGCCCCTGCCCCAAACAGCTGAGACCGACGGTAGGAGGGGACACCGTGATGATGGGACTCACCCAAGGTCACACGGCAGGTCAGTGGCAGAGCTGGGCCTGTACCCCAGATTCCTGATTCCCAGCCCAGTGCCCTGCCCATGGTGATTAGCATTCCTCAACCAGAGCATGCCAGCCAGTCACTTACTGCAGCTGGGTCATGTCCTCCACGCCATCTTCCTCCGGCTCTTCCCGGGGGATCCTGGACGGCAGGTCGCGGCTGGAGTGCATCTACACTCAGGGAGTAAGACATGCAGATCGGGCAGTTATTGCAGGGTGCAGCCGGGGCCATGTTACTCAGAGAACTACTCCGGCCAGCTCGGGGGCCTCACGAGACAGAGCGCCAAGCTACTGCTCCCAAACTGGTCCAACTGGCAGGTCCGTCTGCCAGGGCTGGGGACAAGATCCCCCCTGCTCTCTAGTGGCTGCAGCTGGCTCAATCCTCTCCCATCAGCAAAAGGGAACCCTAGGGAGCAACGAGGCTTGTGCAGGTGGAGCCGGAGGTTACAGAAGGAACTTTGCAAAGGGGCCGATTTGACTCCGATCCTTTGCTGCCAAGCCCCTTCACCGGGTGGCATCGCTGGGTACAGCCTGAGCCAGCCACTGCAAAGACCAGTGTCCGTGTGGGGGTTGGGAGCAGTTCCTATCTCCTCACCCCTTTTTGGGCGTGGGCATGTGATGGCCACCACCTTGGCCAGCATGACTGGGATTGAACCAGGAACCTCCAGAGCTCAAAAAGCTAAAAGGCTGCTACCCTTGAGCTAAAAAGCCAGCCCTTGCAGCTAGGGCCTATCGTGGGGCCATGTCTCTGCAAATTGGGGCTTGCCTCCCATCCTAACCAGTGGGCACCCGCTGACAAAAATCCTGATGGAGGTGGCTTTCCAGTAAAGGAGAACAGATCGGGCCCTGTTCGGGTACAGCTGCTATGGTGTGACCCCTTCGGGCCGGAGGCTGCCCAGAGGCGGGGGGGCTTCAGCAGAGAGATGTCTTGAGATCAGACCGTGCCCTTCCCAGCTGCGTCACTCCACTGGCTCTCCCTCACTTACCAGGTCCAGCTCACACCTCTCAGCCTCGGTTTCCAAATCCTGCACAACTCTGCCCTGGTCTGCATCTCTAACCACACCCCCTGCGCCTCCCCTTTGTTCCACTTACGATACCTGCCCTGCCTTTCCCCTCTTCACCCAGGCCTTTATGCTGGCCCCTAGGTGGGACCAGCCACCAACCCCCCTCCCAAAGATTCATTTCTTCCACAAGCTGCCCCCCCTCGTGCACACCCACGGAATATTAGACCGAGGACGTGTCTACATGGGGACATTCAGGAAAATTAATCCAAATTAATTTTGAAAGCTAATTCATTAAACCACAATCAGTTCCTTTGTAGACACCCTTGTGAATGAAGCTAACCCAAATTAAGGCCACTTTCATTCTGAAGGAGAGTCTCCATGCATGGGTTCAATGTGGTTTGACTAATCCACTTTTAATCCGAATTAACACAAAGTGTGAATTTAGTTTCCTGAATAGTCCCATGTAGACAGAAAGAGAAAATGAAACTGACCAGTCATTATTTGCATTACAGGAGCACCTATAGGTCCGAGCCAAGAGCAGGGCCTGAAAGTCTCTGACACAAAAGGATCACAATCTAAACAGCCAGTGGCGATGGGGAAGCCGTGCAGTGCCCTATCCACTAGACCACACTGTCCCTCAATGTGTTAAAGCAGCTCCCTCTGCACTCCACTACAGAGCATGCCCTGAACTGCTGGGTAACATGCATGGGCCCCTATATTGTCACCCTGGCACCTATTTGGCTTTCAAGAACAATGCAAAGGGTGGCCAAGGCACGGCTCCAATCCCCACGTGACATTTAGAGGTGCAAGATACCCACTGGGTCCCCTATTACCTCCCCCGCAGCCAAGGCAGGATGGCTCCCTGTCATCTCATTCCCTGTGCTTCGTGGAATGTGATTTTAAACGCCTGCCGCAGCGTCAGCTGAAGGCACAGAAGAGCCCCGGCGCGTCTGTTGCTTCACAAAAAACCCAGGTAACTAAGAGTCACCAGCTTGGAAGAGCAGACAATAAACCCTGGAGCTTTTCAATCAGCACCCTAGCTCCTAACCTGGAGAGCATCCAGCCCCTCGTGGGCTCAAGCCAGGGTAGGCAGCGAGCCGGTAAGCAAATCGCCATCCAAGGGAAGCCAGTCACGTAGTGTGGTGGGTCTCAGATGAGCTCTGTCACCCAGTGCCTGCCAAGAGAGGCCCCGGTGCCTCTCTAATTAAAACGCTCCTTCTGTTCCAGTGCCGCTACCTGCCACAGATCAAGTCTCTGCATTTACATATACGGCCTTTGTTCCATTGCTGTGACAGAGGTCAAACGTAACAGCTGTCGCCCTGGCTGCGGTACCAGTACAGAGCTGGGGGGGGGGGGACTTATCGCCCAGGGCCCAGGGATAGCTCGGTGCCTTTATCAAACCTCAGCCTGGATGGGGCTGGTTTCCCCTTTCCAGCGTACACGCCAGTTCCCAAGCTGTGTCCGCGCAACCTGGCTCCTGCCCCATTGGGAAGCCTCTTGCAAACAGGCCAGGTGTTTTAACCAGCCAAAGCCAACTTCATGGCACTCGCTGTGCTCTCTGGGAGGTTGGCTGTCAGTGGGTAAGTCAGCCCAAGCAGGGGATGTTTGCACGGGCGCACAGGCTGGCCACCTTGGCTTCTCTCCTGCATGGAACGGCCAGGCGGGTAGAGCCGCGCTCCCACTGGTATGGTAACAGCGCCACTGGGCATCCTGACCCCAGAGCCAGCGAGAGAAGCGTCAGAGCCAGGACCGGCTGGCATGGAGGAGAAAACATTTTTTTATTTTCACATTGTGCGAGAGAAGGGAGCCGGATCTAGTGGTTAGAGCAGGCAGCTGGTAGGCAGGACTCCTGGGTTCCTCTGGCTGGCTGGCTGTAAGCACCTGATGCTCATTCCATGCTGTGAGGGAGGGTGGGGAAAGGGCACAACCAGGGGCTACACATTAACTCTATTAATAGACAAGGTCTGGTTTTAACCCTTCAAACCCTGGTGTTTTCCACAGCACTAGGACAATTTGTTTCTCTGACCAATGTGTAGCTTACACCCCCCATCTCACTGCAGATTTGGCCAGTGGATTGTAAGGGAGCTGTACCTGCTTACCCCAGGGGCCAAAAGTTGCTCGCTCTTCAGTACAAGGGCCCGATCCAAACCCTTCCCCGCCATCATTTAGATCCGGTCCTACATTCAGATTAACCTCTGTGGGTTTACCACAATGTAAACTGGCCCCAGGTCTGGATTCTGCTCTAAATGCACCAGACTGGCTCAAAATCCCTGGGATTACCTTGTTGTGCCAGGGCGGTTTTTTGCCCATGTTCCCATCGCCCTGGTTCTGCTCTGAGGATCTGTGGGTCAGGTACCCCGCGGTGCTGTCTCCTCGCCGGCCCGACCGCCTGTTCAGGCTCTCAGTGGGAGGGTTATGAAGCGATTTCCCAGAAGCCCACGTGTGGGGTGACGCCTGGACGTTCATCATCTGCTGCTTGGACCAGTGCTGCTTGTGCATGTAGGACATCCTTCTGAAGGTGCCCAGCCTCTGGACCCGCGGCATGACAACGGCGTACCGCCCCGCGCCGTCCTCCGCCGCCGTGTCCTCGTTCTCAAAGAGCTCAGCAGGGAGTTTGGCTGGCCTGCTACGTGCTTCCTGCAAGGATGGGGGCCCGGCAAAGGAGGGGCCAGCTCCCGTCACAGAATGGGGGCCTTTGAAGGCCACAGTTCTTTGCGATTGAGGGCCCAGATTTGCTCTGCCTTTTAGCACGTCCTGGGGGTTGCAGTTGGCCGGATAAGACAAGTTCCCACCCGGAGCCTTATACCCCCAATTTGGGGTAGGTGACCGTGACCTGTTTGCTTCTCCCATCGGCATCGCAGCATGTTTTAGGGACGGAGGAGGGGAGGCTGGCTTCTGAGAAGGGCTCCTACCAAGCGGGTGTCTAGGGCCTGTCGGTGATGGTGGATGTCGTCCCTGAGTTACATATCCACCTTCTCTCACTGAGAATTTGAGAGCCGTGGGTCCTGATGTCTGACCTGCCACTGGCTGTCCTAGCTGTTTCAGGAATGCATTCCCACCTCCTGCTTTGCCCGCAAGGATGCTGCTGGTGTCTGCAGGAGAAGGCCTCCTCGTGGAAGGGGTCTGGGTCATCCCAGCCAGAGGCTGACCGATGCGTTTGATAAATGCCTTAGGGATCCCAGGAGCAGGGCTGGGAGGTGGAGGCAGCTTTGAAATGCTCCTCACGCTTCCGCCTGCCGCCATCTTGGGTGACGGAGTTCGCTGAGCCGGCATTTCGTTCCCAGAAGCCCCGTCCCAACATGGCCGTGCAGGCAGCTGCCCTGCCGGCCCATTAGCATCCATGGGAGACAGGGACCAGCCAGGTAGAAAGTTGGGAGAGTCTTTGATGGTCTCCCGATGGCTTCCTTGGCGTGTCAGCACCTGAGGGGAGGGTGTTCTCATCAGTCCCCGGGGAGGCGGCCCGCCTCTGATGGACGGCATCGGGGATGGTGGGATGGGAGACTGAGCTCCTGCTGGACGGCCCAACTGCTTCAGAAACGAGTTCCTCATTAAAGGCTTCACTGCTTTCGTTGGAGGCTCGGGCTGCCTGTTCCAAGCCTGGGGGAGCCGCCTGTGCATTTCCACGGGCGAGTGACTCAGTCTCCTTGATAGCTGAGGGGAAGATGACTGTCTGCTCCCCGCGCCCCTGGCCGAAAAGCTTGGGGACCTTGCCTCAGGAGGAGACCCAAACTGCCTCAGGGATGGGTGAGGTGAAGGGGGTGCTTTCAGCTCCCCAGGGGCAGGATTATGGAGCCCTGGAGGGGCTAAGCTCCCAGGCAGCATGGCTGGGGTGGTGCCTTGGGGGTTTGAGCCAAACATTTGAAACCTCGACAAGCTGGATTTGCGGGTGGATTGTGGGGACGGCAGGCTGGAAGGTGGCTCACCCCTGGTGCTATTGACATGCTTTAGCATAGGCTGTGGAGACCAACTCCTCTGAGTCATGAATGAGTTATGAGCTGTTGGCCTAGGGGGTGACATGGGCTGGAAGGTGGAATCTATAGGTGCTGTGCTCCCAGCGGTGGAGAAGTTTTGTCTCCATGATGGAGGGGGAGAGGAGACATTTTCTCTGGCCACGGGAGACCCTGGTCTCCTCAGAGAGGAGGAAGGAGCAGTAGGAGGGCTCTTCATCCTCAGAGAGGATCGTGGTGAGGCAGGGGGACTTCTGGGTCTCATTGGTGGTTGGTAAGAGGGCAGCTGTGGAGAATCCCCAGTCATGTGGCTCTCGAACCGCTGCAGAAAGGGGTTGTTGGTCTCTGGCTTTTGAAAATCTGGCTGTGGCTGGTAAAAGTTGAGCCTTTTAACACTGGGTTTTGGAGAAGGGGGTCTCTGCCACACTGAAGGATGAGACGGTGGCCTGAGGGACTCCAGGCTGCTTCTGCTTCCTACTCTTCTTAAAGGATGTGGGGAGGAGGAGATGCTCCTCTGGGAAGGCTGAGGGGAAGGAGGCCTTTGGGAGTTGTTGTTGTTACTGGCTGTGTAATCGAATTTCCTCATAGGCAAGAGAGGTGCTGAGTCTGAGATCTCCATCCCGGCTAATTTGTGGCCAAACTTTTTATAGGAAGGCTCAATAAATGGATGCCGGTCATGTGATTTCTCCTGGGGGATGTCAAAACGTCTTACAGAGGGCTGTGGAGAAGGGTGATGAAAGCTCTGTCTCTCGGGACTCCTACGCTGCCTGCTAAGTTTCGGGGAAGAGGTGGAACTTGGCCTGTCGCCGTGTCTAATTGATGGCTGAGGGGAAGGTGACCTCAGAGGCCCGCTCTCCCCGAATGACAAAGATGTTGCCCTCCTTACTGAAGAGGGTGTGAGGGGCCTGCCCTTCACCTCACTCCCACGGTGTTTTAAAATGGGTTTTGGTTGCATGAGGGATCGTTGTAAGAACTGCCCTAGGGGGCTCCCACATCCTCGGGGAGAGAAGCTTTGCAAATTCACCCCCTGGCCATCGCCTTGCTGGCCACCAGGGTGGAACCTGCTTCCCATTGACTTTGGAGATTGCGGCCTTGGAAGCCGACTGCTACGAGTCTGGCCAACACGGCCGTATGTCACTGAGAGCTGGGGATCCCTGTCGCTGAACTGGGCAAAGGGAGACGCCAGCGGCTCGTATTCACCGTAGTCATCCTCATCTTGATCCACGCCGGCAAGGGAAATATGAGGAGAAGGCGGGAGGGGAACATCAAGTTTGTCTCTCCCAAACAGCTTCACCTGAGGCCTGGGGAAGAGCCTGAACTTCCTGTTTAATGACAGTTTCGAAGGCAACGTTTCCTCAATCCCCTGCTGCTCAAAGAAGGAAGAATTAGGGAGCAGAAAGGGGTAATCTCCATTCTCATCCGCCAGCTCCTCTGGCTCATCCATCTCCGTTATATCATCCAAGGGATACGCATAAGGGTTATAGGAAGACTGAGCTGGAGGGCCCCATTCGTATTCGCTGTAATGGATTTCATGCTGAGGGGAATAATCATCCAGATAGCCCATTTCATCGACCCTCGGGTTGTAGGGCCCTCCTGAAGGATCATAATTATCTTCAAACGAGCTGTATGGCCCTGTTTGCTCTTCATAGTAATCCATATCGCTCCTATATCGGTCATAGGGTTCGTATGGTGAATAGCCAGAAGGTGACTCATAATCCTGGTCTTCATAGTCATAGTAGTCAGACTGATCTTGCAGCCGATCGTCGTAGTAGTTCGTGGGCTCTTCGTAAAGCCCGTATTCTTCTTCCATATCATACCCAGGGTAGTCCTCGTAATCAGTTACCCTTCTGTTATGAAAGTCATGTCCCTCTGCATAGTCCATTGGTGCCTGAAGGTAGCTTTCCTCCTCTGGGTAGCCATAATGAGCGGTGGCCTGCGGATCGTAAAAGCTGCTGTCATCCTGGTACCAGTTGTAATAGTCCAGTGGGACTGCAGGGCCCTCATACCCGCTTGGCCCGGGCTGTGAGAACCTCCCAGAGGGCTGTCCCACAAGGCCGCCATGTTCAAAATGTGGCTGGTAGCCATATTCCTCTTCCCCTTGGCCATAGAGCCTCCTGGCTCCAGAGAAGCTTTTCATGTTGGCTCGGTGCCTCAGAATCTCGTCCTCTGAGGGGAAGGGGAGTTTCTTAGCTCCAATCCTAGACAGCCAGGCCTCATTCATGGACCTCTCATTGTAGGTAAGCCTGGCCCGTTTGGACAGGAACTTTCTTGTCAGCCAGCTGGTGGCAGCAGCAGCTTTGCTCAGGATCTGAGCCCGGGGTTTAAATTTCTCTTTCGTTCTCCTCCGGCGGAAGAGGCTGCTGAAGAACCCACCCTCCTCCTTAGGTTTCTCGCCTCCCAGTCCCAGCCGTATCAGCAGGAAAGAGGGCTTTTTCGGGCTGCCACTGGGTTCCTCTTTCTTCTTCTTCTTCCCTATACTCTTGAAGCGCATCATGAGGTTGGAGGTGGATTTCAGCACTGCCTTGTTCTTCTTCTTGCTCTTCTTCTTCTTCGTGCTGTATTTATTCAGCCCCCACAAAAACCGGGAGGTGTTCTTGAACTGGCTCTTCTTGGATCGCTTCAGGCCTAGTCTCTTGAAGCCCATGAAGAGCTTGGACGCGCTCTTGAGGCTCTTCTTCATTTTGGACTTGGGCGGTGCCACTTCCTTCCTAGCCAGACCAGCCATAGCCTTGGTGGCCCCTTTCAGCTGAGCTTTGGCGTGCTCCTTCTTTGCCCCCTTCTTCCTCTTGGCGTCATCTCCCGCCAGCCCCATCACCAGGTGGGAGGCACCTTTGAGGTGCAGGTCCTTCTTCTTTTTCTTTGCAGAATAATCTTCCTCCTCCTCCTCTTCCTCCTCCTCTTCCGACAGCACTTTTCTCCCTTTCCCCTGCTTCTTACCAGCCACGGCTTTGGAGGCCTCCTTTTTGTCCTTCCCTTTCTTTTTCTTAGGGTCTTCCTCACTGTCCTCCTCTTCATCCTCCTCCTCCTCCTCCACCATCTCACTTTCCTCATCGCTGTCTTCCTCGGCATTGCTCTTTGTTAGCTCAGAGTCCGAGGCCTCCTCCGACTCACTGAGGACCTCCTTCTTCCCCTTCTTGGCATCCTTCCCCTTCTTCTCATCCTTCCCTTTCCCCTTTGCCGCTTCCTTCCCCTTTGCCGCTTCCTTCCCCTTCCCCGCTTTGGCATTGCTCTTCCCGCCCTTGCCCTCGTCCTTGCCCTTCTTGGCATTGCCACCCTTCTCAGCAGTCTTTTTGGTCTCACCTTTTTTTCCACCCATGCTCCTGATATTTCAGGCTCATACTCTAGCCTCCAGGTGCAGCAGTGCCATACGTCACCAATGATCCTGAGTATGGCTGTGGGTTATAACAGTGTCCCGGTAGGCCGTCAGTCCCCCAAAACCAGGCAGCAGCAAGCCTTCAAAGCCAAACCTTCATGCTGCCCATGCATATGAACCAATTGTAATGTCTTCCCGGCAGCAGAAGGAAAGCTTTTCTGCATTGCTCCAAAACAGCGGCACGCAGTGCCAGGAGCTAGTGTTGGTACACAGGTCTTGGTTTTATTTACCTTTGCAGGGTTTCAGTCCTTCCCCTCCTAGGCTCAGTCGTTCCTTCTTAGTCCCCCGGCTGCACTTTAGAATGGGAATGCAGTGTCCCACCAGTGACGAGAACATCCCCTGATACTTGCAGCTGCATCCTCTGGAAGACCCTGCTTCATCCTTCCACCGGGAAGTCCCTGGTCCTGGCTGTTAACATTCCGGAACGACTCCTTGGTCAAAACATCTCATCCCATCCCGCGGTGCGCCTTTCTGGGGAGGAAGAACTCAAGTTATTGCGGCTGTTCTGCTAGCCTGTAACTGGATCTCCTTGGCTCCTGGCCGTATGAATAATGCAGGTGGGCTGCCCTGCTTCTGCTCGGAGACTCTTCCAAAGGAGACAGAAGACGCGAAGGAAGAGAACTCAGACATGGCCTCCGGCCAGCGCTCCAAACGCACCGGCCACAGCAATTGGAAGATAAATCTGGATGAAGGCAAAGAGTGGAAACAATCCTTCTTAGAGGGCGAAATTCACATTCTCCGCTAGCACCTACTCCTCCTGTCACTGGAAGGGCGTCAATCGGATAAAGTGGTGCGGAGTCTCTCTGTCTAGGAGTGAATTTTCTCCCAGACAGCACAGGTCTTCTGTTGGTTTTCTCCCCCTAGTATTGATCCCCATCAGGGATATCCGCATTAAAACAGGGGCTCTGATTCTCCTCTTCCTCACGGTGCGGTAAATCAGGAGTCACTGGGAGACACACCAGCGTTCCTAGTGGGATCAGTGTCAGGAGTGTGTCTGCTTCTTTCTCCCCTGGGCCAGGAGGCTATATTTATGTGGTCCGAATTCAGAGACAATGATCCTGCTACAGAGGGTGGGCCGAAAGGGCAGGAGTATGTGTGGTGTGTTTGCCTGGGCGGGGCATGCACAGGGACAGCAACTGTGGAATGGGAAATCAAAGCCCTGCAAGAATTTGCAGCCGTGCCATGTTTTTCACCCCACCGTTTCCCCATCGCCCCCTGCAGGACAAGGGGGATAATCTCCCGTGTTTTAAATTGACTTCCCAAGCAGGATGGAAAGAATACAGAGATCCTGCCACCCCCACATGCACTGTTCTGGATGACGCTGGTATCTCCTCTGCAGGCCCTAAGGGCAGCCAGAAAGCCTGGCCAACTTTCTCTTGGATGCTATATTGCTGAGGCTGATTTCTGACCCCTCAGTCGCAGCCAGCGCCCTGTGACATTCATATCACTCCCAGCAGCAGGTTTTCTGTGGCCAGTAGCAAACGGCTTAATAGCCCTGGACACTGCTGTGGTTTTCCTATCCCTTCCCCACGAATTTCAGGCCCTGAGGCCCTTTGTACGACTGTGCTCCTGGCTCAGGTTTCATAAGGAAAGCAAAGGAGCACGTTTCATATCAGACATGAACTCAGACACTCAGATCTTCCCCAGCCTCCGTGCTCCCGGCTCCGCTCTCCTTGCAAATCAGGAGGGCTGCTCTCTTGGGAATTCAGCGGCGGGAGGGGCACAGGCAAGCCTCCTTGGGCAGATCGGGCTTGCTTTTCAGCCAGGCGAAATCACGATGAGGAGACCTGTTTGCTGCCACTCCCAGCCCCCCGCATAGTGAACTCCACTCCCCCAGCGACTGTTCCTACAGCTCCATGGGCAGCGGTGTGGGAGAAGCATTATTTGGTGGGTGCCCCGGAGCACTCAGGGCGGTGTATGTGGCGCCCTCTGCTGGCAGAACACCAGTCAGTCTTATTTCCCCTTTGCAATGAGGGGAATTGACCCCCACTGAGACAGCAGGGAGCCCTATTTTCACCAGTAGCCCTTCCTGACTGACCCCTCCTGAGTCTCTTAGGCCCAGAGACACCAAGGTATTTAGGCTCCTAACTGCCACTGAAATCAATGGACGCCAGGAGCCCAAATCCCTTGGTGGATCGGGAGTTGCAGGCGTTACTCACTCCTAGCTCTCACTGAAGTGTGGCTGTGGGTGTTTCACCTGAGTAAAGGCCGCCACCTACAGGGCCAAATCCTCAGCGGGTGTAAATCCAGGTAGCTCCACTGAGGTCAGAGTTCCGTCACTTTCCGCCGGCTGAGGATCCGGCTCGCTAAGGTTTGGCCTCACCCGGGGATTCTGAAGGACAGGTTTGTGCCTCTCTATGTCCTCCGCTCATCTCCAGACCCAAACCCAGCCAGGCTCACTGAAAGCCACCCTGCTAGCGAGCAGCACAGCTGACAGCATCTCAGGAGGAAGGAGACTGATTAAAAGCAAACGAGCATTTCCCTTGCATTCAGCCTCTCTTACCCAGAGCTTCACAGGGTCAGTCAGCATTTGGCCCGAGGGGCCTGCTCCTGCTCCAACTGATCTCAATGGTAAAAAGCTCCCATTGACTTCAAGGGTTCAGGATCAGGCTTTGTGCGAACAAAGAGATTCTTGACTATTTGAGCAGGAGTCATCAACAGGCCAGCTCCTCAGTGTGTCTACGGGGCAACTTCAATAATGGAGCTACGCCAAGCTAGAATGGGTGCAAAATCTCACCTCTGCCTAAAACCCCGGGGGAAAATTCACAAAGAGAAGGAAAAATAACCTTTTCTGGGGAGAGCTGAAGGCGAGCGCCATGGAGCTGGGAAACTTGTCTCTCTCACAAACAGAAGTCAATCCAATAAAATATATTAACTCGCCCACCTGGTCTTCTAGGGAGAGAGAGACAGCGGGTAGAGCAGTGTTACCAACTCTCACCATTTTAACATGAGTCTCACAATCACTGCTGTTTTTTCTGTAAGCTCCAGCTCCTGGAGTCATGGGACTATGTGAGACTCTTGGCTTTTGATATTACCTCACCAACCTTGTCTTGTAGGGAGAGAAAGAGAAGGTGTATGGGTGTGGGTTATACACAAGGAGTGTGTGTGTGTGTGTGTGTGAACGCATAGTGTGTGGGAGGGTGCTTCGGGGGGAGTGTGGTGTGTGAATGAATATATAATGTGTATGGGGGCAGTGCTGTGTATGCTCACACTGGTTGCTGCACTTCCCTTTTCCACCTTCTTCTGTGCACGGCTCCCCCACCAATCCCGCAGCTTGCTGCCAGCATCAACTATTCATGTTGGACCTGGATTCGAGTGGCTGCAAATTCATGAAAGTTTAAGCAGAGATGTTCTAAATTTGTCATTGGTTTCACCCGCCCGGATCGCCTTCCCACCGAAAAGACACTCAGTGCCACAATCCGCCGCCTTTCCACTAGATTTCAAAGCTGGCCAGTTGTCCTGCATCTCTCAGGGGTCGGAGACAGGGCCGGCGACAGGGGGGTACTACGGGTAGAGCTGTACCGGGCCCCCCGACTTTAGGGGGGCCCAGGTACAGCTCTACCCGTAGTCATCCGGCGCGGCTCTCCCCCGGACGAGCGCCTGTCCCCGGCCGGAGCACAGAGCCCGGCCAGCGGCAGCGGCTCAGGGGGGGGGGGGGGAGGGAGCAGCAAGGGAGGCTCTCGGGTCTCGCTGCTGCCAGCTGGTGGGGGGAGCGCTGGCTGGGCTGGGGAGGGGGGGCAGCTGGGCTGGGGAGCCCCCAGCCGCTGTCAGCTGGGGGGGGGGAGCGCCGGCTGGGCTGCGGGGGGCCGGCTGGGCTGGGGGCTCCCCAGCCGCTGTCAGCTGGGGGGGAGCGCCGGCTGGGTTGGGGGGGGCGGCTGGGCTGGGGGCTCCCCAGCCGCTGTTGGCTGGGCGGGGGGGGCCCGGCTGGGCTGGGGGCCCCCCAAACTATTAGAGTAGGGGGCCCCCAAATTTCTGTCGCCGGCCCTGGTCGGAGAGCTGGTGGGCCAGCCAATATTTTACACGTGCGACTGCTGAACGCTAAGCGCCAAGGACATTATCTCCAGGCACGCTGGTGATTTACATGTAAACACGGGACATTTTATGAGACGGACGAGCATGTGGACAATAGAGAGTTTTGTACAGAACCAGGGGAAATCATGACATCATTCCTTCATGTGAACTAACAGCTTCTATGCAGGGGTTTGTGGCCACTTGATCTGGTACACTGCAGATCCACTAGCCAACCCCCCCCCCCCCAGCCTGCTCCCAAACCCTCTCCTTGAGCTAGCCAGAGGAGAACCCAACTTCACCATGCAAGAAGATGGTGGAATTCTCGCCTGCCCCTACTACTCTGCCACCCTTCCAACCCGCTGTGCACAAACCTCCACGGTCCTATTGAGCTGTAGCCTTCTGAAGCCCCTACTGCCTGGCTTCTGGTCTCCCTCGGTGCACAGGAAGGTAGGCCCTGATCCTGAACCCTTGAAGTCAATGGGAGCTTTTTACCATTGAGGTCAGCTGGAGCAGGCCCCTCGGGCCAAATGCTGACTGACCCTAGGAAGCTATGGGTAAGAGGTCTGAATGCAACAGAAATGCCACCTTTCCCCAATGCAGAGAGCTCACATGGGGACTCTGCATTTCCCTGCTCTGTGGAGCGCTGATCCATGTCTGTGTATAGAGAAGGCTGCTGGTGGGTTGGAGGCGTGGCAGGACATGGGCAGCAGATCCAGTCAGTGCTAACGCACTAGGCCTGAGCACCACACTAGGGGAGTACCGAGGGCAGGGCTTTTCGGAAGGCAAAGGGCTTTTCGCCTGCCAAGGTGGAGGCTTCTCATGTCTCCTGTAAGAATGATAACCTCTCTTAGCAGCTATGCAGGGAGTTGTGTTCCTTACCCACCTGCAGGAACACTTTGCTTACCGAAGTTCAACATTTACCCACAGATCTAGTATGGCACCGTGGGCGACAGCCATGCTAGCCTTACCTATTGGCCGATTGTATATGGCAACACAGAATGTCTGACCTGTTCAGTGGATTGTGTGTGTCGCCATCTAGAGGCTGAGGCTACAAATCCTACGCACATAACAGTGATTTGATTTTGGTCAAATGGCTTTACCTTGTGTTTTCGGAGCAAAGGTCCTAAGTTTTGTCTCCAGTGTTGCATGTGAGCCGTCTGGCTAGCAATGACAATGTCCATTGAGTGGACCATGTGGCTTCCTTACACGTTTAAACTCTGGTCTCATTTCACGCAGGCCACCAAACTGCCGTCAGATGGCAAGAACTTGGGGTCTCTACCGCCCCACACTGGGATCAGTTGGGTGAACTAGACGCAAAAGGCTACAAATCCCTGTACTAATGCCCAGGCCCAGTTAGTCTCCCTTACATTGTATGGGTTGAGGGCGCCAAAAAGTGCGCTCAGGGGAGGCGGTGGAGCGGAGGTGGAGCTGGGGCGGGGGGGGGGGCGCAGGGACGGCCGCCTGCAGTAAGTGGGGGGGGGGGGCAGGGGAACCGCTCCCCGCCCCAGCTCACCTCCACTCCGCCTCCTCCCCTGAGCACCCCGCCCCCCTCTGCTTCTCCTCCCCTCCCAGGCTTGCCCGCCAATCAGCTGATTGGTGCCACAAGCTTGGGAGGCAGGAAAGGTGGCGCGGCAGTGGCATGCTCAGGGGAGGAAGTGGAGGGGAAGGGAGCTGGGGCAGGGAGCTGGTGGGGGGAGAGCTGCTGCAGGGCTCTCCAGGTGGAGGGGGGGGGGCGGGGAGCTACCGCCCGCAGGGATCCCTGGCTGGGGGGGGGGGGGGACACTGCTGCTCACAGGGTAGGCCCGGCCAATGAGAGTGTTTTCTAGCCGCAGTGCTTCTACCTTGTGCTTCATAGGTGTAGGCAGAGTCACCAACAAACAGCGGGTGGAGGTCTGGGACCTGCTCGCACCTGGAATTAGCTCTCTCCCTGCTGCACCTCAAATTAGCTCTCTCCCTGCTGCTCGCCTCCTGGGATTTAACTCCTCATAGAACAGCTGTTACTTTTCTAAATCACAGCTGGATCCTCTTAGACGGGCCTCCAAATGCAAAACACTTATCAGTCACACTTCTGGAATCTGATTGGCTAGTGCAGCCAGCCTAACGTTATTCCCAATAGCCACCTGCTCCGGTAGCCAAGAGATTCCAGGCTCTTGAATGTGCCATAACGTATCGCATCTTATGGCACGAAACAAAATTGCGCCAGCCCACAAAAGACACAGAGCTGCCCTCGGCTGTCACACCACCAACCGAAACCCCTCCAAAAAGTTTACATCTGACCAATGACCTCATCAGAGGCAGCAGTGACACCGTAGCCTTGAAATGCGGCCTTGTCAAATAAACACCCAAACGTCTTTTACAGCTGTGCCCGAGATCCCTTTCTGGGCCCGGCCGCGAGCTGCTCACAGCTGACACGTCCCGATGAAATCTTGTTCTGCACAATCCCCCGTGAAAGGGGCCATGCCTGAGATCTACCTGGTGGGCTAGTCGCCCTGGGCAAATACGCGTATCACGTCACCCTCTAGGGGCCAAGCTGTGTTGCCTTCTTCAAAAGAGGCCCTGCCGGCTGGGTGAGGAAGGCTGCCACCGGGCTTCCAAGGGGATTCCGGCTACTCTTCCTTTGCAAAACCTCGTGGGTGGGGTAGCAGAACTATTCTCCAAGGTATACCAGGGACTCCTCTGCCCTATTCCCCATATCCTTCCCCTCTGCCCCCCTCCCCCCCATTATAATCCTCTAGCACCGAGCACCTGCCAGGGCACATGACCCCTGTGCTCTCAGTCACTGTGCTGTAACTAGGTCTATATGCTGATGCTATCAAACATCTGTTCCTGCAGGGAAGTGCCTCCTCTCCTGTCAGCAAGGATTTACTTCTCCTCCTTGCACTTCGATGCTCTGGGAGAGCCTGGCTGCAGACTAGCAGGAAGCCCTCCCCCAGGGTAGCCCGTCCTAGAAGCTTTCTCCTCTAGTTCTGTCCCGTTGGATGTGATGCAGATCGCTCCATTGCTGGCGACAGCACCCTGAGATCTGCGAGAGACCCTGCCTGAGCCGGTCAGGAAATGCTAAGACTTACCTTCAGGGATCAGAGCCACCGGGGCCCCGCCAGCCACCCGTGAGCCAGATACACAGTCCCCATAGCAACCCCCCCCCCAGCAAATCCGCACGAGGTCAAGAGCCCGCCAGGTGAGTCAAATCTGCCCCCAAAACCAAGGCAACAGGAGGAAGCTAAAAGCCCACAAGGGGCTGGGATCTTAAAATGGGTCCCAGGTGAAGGGCCGGGGAAGGCCAGCTGACCTAAGGGAGCTCTTCCAGTGCTCTAGCTTCCGTCGCTGGCTGCTTTCCGCCACCACACCTGAGCTCTTAACCACTGGGTGCTTCCCCTCCGACCTGCCGTCTAATCCCCCCCGCCGGGCACGGCCAATGCCAGCTCGCCGGCTGAAAGGGAGCTCTGGCGTCACAGCCGGCAGGAGTAAATAACAGAGACAATGAACTCTGACAAGCCGTGCTCTCCGGCCCACGCTGGGACAGTCCAGCCATTATCCTCCTCCGCCTCCTCAGGCAGCCGCCCAGAGGGGAGGGCTCGGGGACAGCACGGGAGGGCAGCCCCTCGCTAGCCAGCCTTTCGCAGCGTCTCCTTTGGGGTGCAAGGATTTCTGTTGTGCGTGGGACCAGGCACCAGTGTGGATCAGAGCAGAGGTCCCTCTCGCCCAGTGCCCTCTCTCTGCCAATGGCTAATGCCTGGTGCTTCAGAGGCAGGTGTAGGCACGCCGCAGCAGGCCGCTGTGGGGTAACCGAGTGCTTTTACTGCTGCAGTTGGGTTCTGTCCATACTTCCAGCAGCTGACCCATTAGAGCTGCGAAGGGTTAACACATGAAACAAACAGGCTGTCACGGAGTGCCCGGGGTGAGGGTCTAGAACTTGCTCCCTATGAAGCCAGTCAGGACTGGGGGGGCGGGAGAGGGGGGGAAGCGTCCTCTCCATACACAGCCTGTCTCTAAGGCTCAGAGCTTCACAGCTTCCAGCTCCCACCTTCCTGGGTCTGACCTCGGAGCATTCAGCACCTTCTGCCCCTCCGTGCACTTCCCCCAGCGAGCCTGCCCGGGCGGGGTCCTGAGGGAGCCCGTGGATTCTGCACCCCCACTCCACAGTCAGACGTGACTCTCAGCCAGACAGTAAAACAGAGGTTTATTAGTCGACAGGTACCTGGTCTAACACCGAGCTTGTAGGTACCCGAACCCCTCAGCTGGATCCATTTTGGGGGCCCAGGGAGGCCAGACCATGTCTGGGCCTGCCTCCCTCCTGCCCACCCAGCTTCAGACTGAGACTTCCTCATCCGCCCCTCCCCTGCATTCCTTTCTCTTTGTCTCCTTCCCGGCAGGAGGTCAACTGACCTCTCTCCAACAGGTTCAGAGGTAGAGAGGTGGGGGGAAGGGTCAGGGTGTTGCCTGCTTGCTTATACTCTCTCTGCTTTGCATCAAGAAATGCATAGGGGAAACCGAGGCACCCACCGAGTATTCCTACTCCGTCGCACAGGCGAAGGGCAGCCCCCTCTGCCTTTTGCTGGGCTTTCCTCCCTTGTGCATTCGCACCCGCAAACCCTCTGGGTGACACCCTCCCAGCAGCAGTGGGTGCATCAGAGCGGATCCACACAGGAGAGAGAAGAGACTTGCCCCTTTGGCCCCCGCATGGACAGTTCCTGCAACCCCAAAGGGGTCACTCTTGGAGATGGGGCCCTATGGCTACACTGGGGCATTCTCATGCCTGGCATCTTGGCAATCCACAGCGCATGGGCCTAGACAGCGGTCAGTCATTCTCTGTGGTCCTTAGAGCTACTGTCAACACCTGGGAAAGGGTTAACTTACCCACAGTTCCAGTTCTCCCGGGTGTCCTGTTCTAATGAGCACTCCTGTAATGGGCTGGAGGAAACCATCAGTTTCCTTTTGAATTTAGAAGCCTGGGCGAGGAACCAAAGGCACCGGAAGGAAAAAAGAAAGGGAGAGAGAAAGAAACGGCGGGAAGTGATGGAGATGGCCATTGGCCAGCTACCAGAGCAGTTGCCATGGTTTTCCCCAGAGGAGCCGTTTTGCTCACCCCTGATAAGGGCCCTCCAGGAGGGAACCAGAGATAGGGAGAGGCAGTGGGCAGCTGGCACCGCGGGAGCTCCTGGCCCTGCTCCCCCGCGGCTGCCTCTTTTATATGCGCTCCCAGAGGTTACACGTCTCCCTCAAACCCACCCGCCCCTCACAGGTTAGACACCCATCCCATGCCTGTTCCCCCCCCATCACACACACACACACACACACACACACACACACACACACAATTCACCTTACCCCTCCCCTACACACACACACACAGAGACACACACAGCCACGCAGCAACACACACACACAGCCACGCAGTAACACACACACACACAGCTACGCGGTAACACACACACACAGAGACACACAGCCACACGGCAACACACACACACACACACAGAGCCACATGGCAACACACACACACACACACAATTCACCTTACCCCTCCCCTACGCACACACACACACACACACACAAGCCACTTCTTGCATCTGATGAAGTGGGTATCAGCCCACGAAAGCTCATGCTTCAATACTTTAGTCAGTCTTTAAGGTGCCACAGGACTCTGTTACCTACACACACACACACACTCTCTTCACCTTACCCCTCCCCTACACACACACAGCTGCTGAATGTTGCTCTTCCTCTGCTTTCTATGGCCTTTGTAGTTTCTGTTCACACAGGAAGCGGGAGGCCCAATCCCACCAGACCCCTTCTCTTGGCCCTTTATAAACGTAAAGCGCTCCCGTGCTTTCCTGAGCTCTCCAGTTGCTTTTCCCCTGGACCCCCATCCCCGCAGCACTGGGCACCTGACACACCCCAGCGATTTACCCTCTCCAAGCCCCGGCAGGAGGCACGTCTCATCCTCCTCCTTTCCTCACATCTAGGCTCCAGCCCTGGTGTCACTAGGCTCCCCCTCACAGCAACTGTGCTATCACCCTGTAAGGTGCTGGGCATGATTCAGGCTCCTTAGTCACTCAGGTGCTGTTGTTTCCCCGTCTCTAACACACAGCCCCCAGCTCCTACCTAGATTTTAAAATCCCTGGGGAAAATGCCTCTGGGGTGAGTTACACCAGGGGTGAGTTTGACTCGGCGGGCCACATTCTGAGCTCGCAGCTGTCAACCTGGAGCAAGTTCATTGACTCTTCTGGAGATGCTCTGGATTTGCACCCGTGCAACAGAAATCAGAATCGGATCTCGTGCTCTGAAGTACAGATGGTATTTCTGGGTATTTTACAGGACCAAAAGAACATCCTCTCTCTCAGCTAGCAGCTTGGACCATCCTGTTCCCAATTCCTGTACCTTGTCTTGTCCACCCAACAGAATCTCCCCAAAAATCCCCCCCACTCACACACACCAATTGCTAACCGCACTGCAACCCCATCCAGGAGAGTGCGCGCTAGTGTTATCTGGTTAGGGGTGACGGAGGTGGGGAGCCAAAGGGCCATTGCCCCCCAGTTTTTAAACAGGGATCCATGCTCCCCACTTCTGAGAACCTGAACTCAGCAGGGGCTCAAATTTGGCCCAGTTTAGTTGCATGGGCCCCCATTTTTGCAGTCTTCCCAGTGCCACTGTGTCAGGACACTGGGCACTTTAAGCATCACATTATGACATGGGGTCAGAAGGCCCCAAACAGCCACCTAGCAGTGTTAGGGAACGTGCCCCAGTGTAGACAGAGTCATTCCTTCCCATGGCATTAAGGCACCGGCCACATGGGACTCTAGGGATAATCGCCGTGAGGATGGAATTAGGAGCGGAATTACTCTGGCTGGCAGCCTGAGACTGCTGTCAATGTGGGGACAATAAAGATTCACCCCATGGGGACACAAGTTCCTCAGGAGCTGAAATTGCTGGAAAGCTGATCAGGGCGAAATGGGGCTGCATGGCAGCTGCATTTCTTCTCCTCTGGGAAGGGAGGAAGGCATAGCACTGCAGACGCTTCTCCCACACCTGGCCACCTCCCTGGGGCAAAGCTTGCCGCGGTTATCACAGACACGTGTCTGCCCGCCACTGCCCCCTTAGCAACAGGGGCTGAGACCTCATCAAGGGACAGCTTCCAGGACCCTTGGGTGAGCCGTGCGGTGGGAGTCAGCGCCCATGCCAGCATGTGGATGGGGTCAGAAGTTCAGGAAACTTGATCCGTGTGTGCACCTGCAAGGTGCAGCTATTTTCAGAGCTGTCGGGGTCTGGCCATTTATATCAGACTAAACATGGCTGGAAGCTAGATGGAGACTAAGGTGGAGCAACAAGCCCCTGGAAAGCCACCAAAGCTCTGGATACACAGGCACTAAACAAATGGGTGTTCAGCAGTAGGTGCTGGAAGTAGGGGTGCTGCAGATTGAAGTGGCTGCCCTTATATCCAGGCTTTATAGTTTGGTTCAATGGCTCTCAGCACCCCCACGCTACACATTGTTCCAGCACTCCTGTGCTGTGGCAGAAGACTTTACCCAGAGATTCCCCTAGGGAGCGGTCCAGGAGGGAAACGAGCTCAAAAGTTAATTTCACGGAGAACAGCCTATTGCACAATATTTGCATCATAGTAAAGATTTAAGCTGAGGAAAGGGCTGTTGGCTGGGAGCCAGGGGTGGTGGAAAATGCCCACTGGCGCACACAAAAGAATACCAGTACTTAGCATTCTCGGCTCCCTGCCCTGTACAGACTGCTGGATCTCCCTGCCTCTCACGTCTCACCATTTCAATTGATAGGAGACGGTTTTTGTGCTCCCATCCCAGTAATGGCAGATATTGTGTTTGCCCCCAATGCAACGTGACTTCCCCTCTTGCCCGCTCACAAGAAAGCCCTGTTCTTGTCTAAGTGACATCTTAGCCTGCGGCCAAGGGACTGACCAGCATGTCCCAAATGTAGCTTGCATTGCGATGGCATCACAGGATCAAATGGGAGAGATCAGGGATGGGCAGGAGAACAGTCTCTGCTGGATATTTTCAGCATGTCCAAGCACAGGAGAGAGAACCAACCATGGACAAATCAACCAACTCCCTCCCCATCCCGCTTGGCATTCACACTCAGCACAATGGGGACAATGGGATTGCTTGATTAGAATACCTCAGAGGTAGCAGGGGGATTGATTGATTCATAAGGGTTTGAAGGTAGTAAGTTCTACCGATCTTCGCACTAAGTACAGTTACTGGCCACAAGATACTACGCTGAAGGGTGCCTTAGAAATACAAATATGTGTATCAAGAAAAATTACAAGAGACAAATGAAAGCCACGTTGGTTTATACCGGAAGGCTGGTGCCCATAGATGCTGGAACTAGGAGTGCGGCTTGAAGTGGTTTCCATCATACACAGGGTTTACAGTTTGGTTCAGTGACTCTCAGCACCCTCACTATACAAATTATTCCAGCTTCCCCCTGCTGGTGCCACTCGCTTGCTCCTCTCCACAGGTATAACAAAGATCCCCTTTGATTCAGAAGAAGACCCAAAATAGCCTCCCAGTTAATACACAGGCCAAGCCCCATTGCTTGAAGTATGAAACAAGCTGTGTGGGTTGCATGTGGCTGCCACAAGGAGGGAAAATCCCCCAAGCACACACAGAGCACAAGCGGTGCTGGAAGGCAGAGAGAAAGGAAGGAGCCTTGCAATACAGTGGAGTTTGCCTTGTCCCACCCCAGCCAGGAATCAACACATTCCCTTAACACTGTACCTTTCGCTGTAGCTGTGGTCCTTAGAGTACCTGTAACCCACACACCCGGGGGCTGCATCTATTTCTCAGTGTGTTACAGGTGCAGCCGGGTGTTGTCTCTGCTGTGTGCAGACAGATCAATGGTTATGCACACATATACCCCCCCCCCATCATTTGTTCAGTGTCTGCTCGCAGCGTGTTTCATGTTACACAGAGGAGAGCATGTTCCCGCCTTTGTCTGTGTCCTCTGCCTCCAGGGAAAGGATCCTGCTGAAAGGCCCCGTTCCCACCTCAATGACAAGCCAGCCAAAGAGCAACATCTCAGCGCATCCTGAGCCGGGGGTTTGTGCTGCAAGTGGCTTCCCCCGTCCCTAGAGGCCCCTGTATAGCTACGGGGTGTGACCGTGTGAGCAAGCTGGCAGGTTATTAAGGAGAAGTGTCCCTGCACTAGCTACTGCTAACCCTCTGAATGCTAATCGGGGCCGGAGTGACGATCCAAGCACACAGCAAGGGACACGTTTTTAGCAGGTCACCAAGAAACACCCCCACAAGCATTGCTAACAGCGTCGCACCTCACACGCTCAGAGCACCCGCATGCAGCCATGCGACTCGGGGAACCCTGGGGGCAGGTCAGCATTTGCAATTACAGTACCTGAAATGTGAGCGCACAATACAGCCCCACCCCCACCACCCCTCGGGACCGGTTTGGACCCCTGCTAAAAATCCAGCCCTCTGTGCTCCGCCAGTTTTGAGAGGGAACCCACTGTTAGGGATTTGTCCAACACCCTCATGATGTGATAATACTGCAGCAGCCCCGTGAAACATCATCAAGGCATAAGGGCAGCAAGATCAGATCACTCACTGCCATGACTGAACTGGATTCAAGCCAGGAATCTAGGAGTTCCCTCGCCTAACACCAGCTCTCACTGCCCCCAAAAGGAGGGGAGCAGAGGCGGAGCTCTCCCTCTGCCCAGCACCATTCAAGGTTAAAATTACGCACTCTGGCCTGGCCTGTGCTGAGGTGGAATTGGAACCTGGGGTCCAGGGAGTCTAGGATATTCCCCACCACTAAGCCATCCCTCTCTCGAGCCCGACAGCCACCCTCATTAGCCTCTTTCAAACACCTCGCCGGCCCAGCTAGGCAGGCGCTTGTTCAAACGCTGGCTCAGGCTCATTTTCCTTCCCTGCAACAGGGAAGAGGTGGGACCTGGGTGCTCCTTAACCATTTATCGGGGTGGCCCCACTAATGTGCAGATCCCCGTCCCACCAGCATCTGCCGCCCAGCGACTGGGGGAAGCCAGGCCCCGGGGAGAGGTTCCTGGGGCAGGGAGGAGAAAAGCAGCTGCCGAGTGGCAGAGATGGAAGGGCCGGAGGCGCCGAAGAGCAGTATTGCAGCTAAACCGTCTGGCAAAGGGTCATGCCAGCGAACACCCCCACACGTCCCTGCCCTCTCCTCCGCTAGCCGGGCACCAGGCCACGGTGCAGGCAGTGAGCCCGCAGCGCTGCTGCCTCTCTCCCGAGGAGCCTTCCTTGGCCGGCGTGCTCGGTTTCAGGCTGCGGCCCACCACGCCGGTTTCGGCAGGGCCCAGCATTTTCTACAGACTTGAAGGTTTCCTTTAAGCAAAGGCTGGTCAGCAGGGGAGACGAGCTTCTGAGGGGGAAGAGCCGCAGCAGCCAGGGTGTTCTGGGGGGCACGGGGACGGCGAAAGGGTTCTGAGGTGTGGGTTCAGCCAGGCCGTTTTGGCGGCAAAGGCCGAGGAGCTGTGTTCTGAGGGACTGCACAGAAATAGGGGCTGTGGGGAAGGGTGGAGGGGCAGGTGGCCCCATAAATGAGAGAGAGAAGTGAGGCGGGAGAGGGTTCAAGGCTGCAATGTAACGGGAGGAGCTCAGGATACTGCAGGCCTGAGGCCTAGCAAGCTGGCAGGTGGCTGCGTGTAGGGGGAACAGAAGAGCTTAGGACAGTGCAGGGTGCCGTGACCCAAAGGCATCTGAACCTTGCCCAGCCGTGCAACGGACTGTGTGACCCGGCCTGAAGCATCCCCGGGCCGGCAGGACAGATCCCTGCAGCATCCTTAGCTGGCCCAGCCTGTCTCCATCATTCCATGCTTCAGTCAGGGCAGACCTCGCACACTAACCACCTGGCCTGCCCCCACTGCCCATCTCCTTTGCTCCAGGTTACGCCACCCCTGCCTCTGAACCACCTGCGGCCGGGCGGAGGATAGCTGTGACCGGGCTCCTGTGCCACGGAGGGAAGGAGACGTAATTCCAGCTCACAAAGCCCCACGGCCCCGGCGGCTCAGCTATCGCGACGCCACTCACCTGGGTTAAGCAGCCTCGCTGGCCCGCATGCCGCCAGGTGTGACGATCTACACCTTCCAGATCGGTGCATCCCCTGGCGTGGCGGGCATTGCCCTTTATCAGCCTCTCCTCCGGGGGACTTCACTCCACCGGACCCAGGGGAACCATGTTTGCTGCAAGGTGGCTGCCGGCTGCTGCCGCTGCCACACAATGCATATTTGATGACAGCTATTCTTCTCATCTCCACTCATGAACAGAGAGAGAGGAGCTAACCTTTCCTGCAGAGGAGCTGGGGAATGAATGAGAAGCAAGGGGCAGCAAGCACTGCTCCCCCAGCTGGGCTGATGGACAGAACTGCAGATACCTCCAAGGAGGGAGATGAGTGGGACAAAATCTGTTAACAGGGACCTATGGGGGGAAAGGAGGGAATGGTGTAGCCAAGAGAGAAGCTACCTGTCAGGGGCACTAGAAAAGGAAGCCAAACAGACTAGCCTGTCCCACTGCACCTCCTACTGGATGATGATTGAAACAGACACAGGTTTGGGAATAATAGTGCCGGGGGGGATACGAGTACATGCAGAACCCAACAGTGTCTGTCACGATGAATTAGCTTCTGTATGTCTGAGAACCAGAAGAGAATAATTTGGGAGAATTAAGACCAATAGATAAGGGCGGCTAGAAAGGCAGATGTTACATTTTGCCAGCATAAAACGAATCCCTCCACATGAACCAGATATGATCTTTAAACCATTCACCAAGGACAGGTGTTATCTAATGGGTTTAACGCAGACCTGGACGCAGAAGACCTGGGTTTTTAACCCCAATGATAGCACTGACTCATGATGTGAGCACGGGCAATTCACTACCCCTCTCTGTGCCTCTGTTTCCCCAGCCATATAATGGGTATGTTACCTGCCTTTATAAATAAGGCTTTGGAAGTAGCACTGGCAGATGACAGCACTACAGAGGCATTATTCTTCACTCACTCCTGGCACTGGAGCGGTGATTCGTACCAAGGGCTGAGTGACCTGTTAGAACTGTTTGTGTTAACAGATTGTAGGTTTTGTGTTTACGGGATTGGAGAGTGGTGCACTGTGGGTCACCAAAGAGCCTAAGTTCAAATCCCACAAAGGGTTGAGAACCTTTGCAGTTGGTTGCATTGAGACCACAAGCTCATAGACTTTAAGGCCAGAAGGGACCATCAGGATCATCTTGTCTGACCTCCTGCAGGTTGCAGGTCACAGAAACTCCCCCCCCCCCCCCTGTAATAAACCCTTAACCTCTAGCTGACTTACTGGAGTCCTCAAACCTTGATTTGCAGACTTCAAGTTACAGAGAATCCACCATTTCCTCTAATTCAAAGCCGCAAGTGCTCATCCTAGATGATCTTCTCTGCACCTGTTCCACTTTGAATTCATCTTTCTTAAGCCTGGGAGACTGGAACTGCACAGAGTATTCCAGAAAAGATCTTACAGGGGCCTTGTAGAACAGTACTAACACTTCCATCTTTACTGGAAAGACCTCACTTCATGCAGCCTATGATTGCATTAGCCTTTTTCACAGCTGCATCATGTTGTAATCAACCAATACTCTGAGGTCTTTCTCCTCCTCTGTCATTTCCAATTGAGAAGTCCTCTGCTTATATTCAAGTCTTGCTCTTAGTCCTGAAGTGCAGGACCTTGTATTTTGCATTATTAAATTTCATCCCATTTCTATTATTCCAGTTTTCAAGGTTATCCAAATCTTGTGTGATATTCCAGTCTTCCTGCATATTGCCAATACCGCCTAACTGTGTGTCCTCTGCAAATTTTAATAACACCCTCCCACTTTTTGAGCCCTGGTCATTAATGAAAGTGTTAAATACGATTGATCCCTGGACCAATCCCAAAGGAACTCCCTTGAACTGGACGGTTCACCTTTCAGCATGACCCACTGAAGTTTGAAGATTTAACCAGTTCCTTACCCATCTTTTGATTCTCGTGTTAATCCCCATCCTCTTCAATTTCACTAATAATTTCCCAGGTGGAAGCTGTTACACCCACGCTGTCACTAAAGAAGAACAGGAACAAGCTTAAACTGGCAGTTTCATGCTCCTCTCTCCAGTTAGTGAGCCCACATCAGCTTGCACCTGCTCCAGACTAATGGAATGTCTGGTCTTTGCTTTAATGAAGTGGGTATTTAGTATGCCAAGTCTTCTGAAAGCAAGGGCTTAATTGCAAATTACAATCAATAACCCCCACAGGGTGACCTCCGAATTTAAAATATGCCACCAGAAGAATCCAAAAGTATGTGCAGGCAAGCAATCCTCATCCCAGCACCTCCTGAGCCACCTCTGCTACAAAGGAGTTTCACAGGCCTAGCTTGTTTGGGGTGTCCCTGGTCACTGTTTGAAACAATTAAGTTGTCACTGCAAGGCCGTGACGGTTATATACAGCCCCGTGCAGGGCTTTCAATCTCGCCAGGCTGGCAGTAGTGAAGATAGCAGAGGAGAGCTCATGGCTGTAACTGTCTCTCATTGAATTGAACAAATGTAGCTGGAGTCAAGTCCATTTGTATTACCTTGCCAATGAGTCCTGGCTAAATTAAATTATAACAGGAGTGTTCGGCCAATCCAATGAGCTTGATTGCCCGGAACATTCACAGCCCTCTCGTTTTGAGCAGAATGTGCTTCAAGCTACAACCCTTTCCCAGGATGACCATCTCGAGGGAGCAACTGCTGGAGTGTGTACAACCGAGATAAGACTCACCAAAACGTAGGGCTCGAAGGGACCTCAAGCAGCCATCAAATCCAGCCCCCAGTGCTGAGACAGGACTGAGCAAACCTAAAACACGCCAGAGTTCATTGACTTCCAAGGGTACATAGACCATCCATCCACCCCCGCTTCCATCAGATGAGGTGGTTAGGAGCTGCATTTAAAGGTAGAGCTTAACTTTACATTTGAGTTGTATTTTGTTTGACAGGGGGAGTTGTATTTTGCAGATTACGGATGTACATTGGGAGACCAGTGTTGGGAGCATTCTACTACGATGAATCCACTACTCCTCTCGACTTGCTGTATGGCCTTGGGAAAGTCTTAACTCTCTGGCCCTCTGCGATCTCCTGTGTAAAGAGGGCAAACAATAATCTCTCCCTTTTGTGAAATACCACACTTGGCCTTTAAGCAACAAGCAGCAGCAACTTGTGAAGGTGTATTTAAACACACACACCTAATCTTTCTCTGAAGCAGGTACTGGATATAACAGGGATCCTTTCACTCAGCACTGAAGTGCGGCTGCTTCTGGGATGGAACCCAGCAGTAACGTCCTGTAATTAGGGCAGGCCACTGAGGAATACCACATCCAGTTGAAACTGCAAGGAAAGGTTGCAGGAAGAGTGGAACTAGCCCTGTCATTTATAGCAGGGCTAACACCATTCTCTTGGGAAAACAGAGTGGTTCCAAGCACAAATGGTAAGATTACAGTTATGCATTTTATATAAGAGAGAGCATATAAACATAACACACAGCCCTTCACTGTTACAGGGTATGAAGTTCTGCTGCTTCTAAACTGAGGGCTGTAATTCAAATGTACACAATTACTCAAGAGACTTTAAGTAAACTGCCTCGTGAGTTGGGTACATCTGCACAGCAGCGGAGAGCATCCCAGCTCAAATAGACACCACAGTGCACTCCCAGGGGGTCCAGTCGGGTTTGTACTTAGGCTGCTGGCCCAAGCTGCCAGCCGCTGCTATACTATTAGTTTCAATGTGCTAGATTGAGCAGAGCCAGCCTGTGTCTGTGTACTCAAGATGGGAAGCACATTACCAGCTGCCGTGTAGAAATGCCCAATCCTCACCTCACAAGAGTACTGCCTTCCCTCGCTAAAGGGCCCACAAAACTTTCTTGAAATGTTCTGGTCTTGCCTTTAATCTCCATGGGCAATGAGGGAAGTAGGGAGCTCAGCCAACTCCCGCTGGAAATCAATGGAGCCTTTCCATTTCTTTCCATGAAAACTGCTGGATTGATGTCAAATTGTTTGCATGAATTTGATCTTCCCCTGCAGATAATTAGGCACTTCAAGATCCCCAGTAAAGGTTCTATATGTAGATCTTTAGCCCAGTGTCCTCTCACCGCTGACACAAAACTGTAAGGCTTGCAGCAAATGGGTGCTGCAGTTAATCTGAAAAGACGGAAACACGTACAAAAACGTATTTCCATATAGAGCTACAGCTACCCACACTTACTCAAGCTGCTCATGCATACCGCAGAATGAGCTGCTCTTGATCTGTTTCCGTTTTCTTCCCTGCCAAGTTTAATCAAAGTTCAGCGGCTTTATACACTTGGACTATGAGGGGGAAAAAATCATTGGCGTCCCAATCTACCCGGGAGAGCAGCTCAGTTAATTTGACAGTGGTTCCACTATTGATCCAACAGGCTATTAAAGTTGAGACAACCGGCTAATCTAAGCCAGATGTAATCATTAGCCTTGTGTTAACCGCAGCTAGTTCCCATTTTTTTAAATATTTCCGTGAGCTTTAACAAGCTATTTTGAATATTTTTCTTCCCCCTCCCTCTCCTGTTTGAGGAAGATGTGCAGGTCAGCATTCTGACTACCAAGTCACACACTTTCTTCCATCGTCATTGTTTAGTAGTTAAACGCCAGCAACCCAAAACAGTTAAAAACGAAACGAGAAAAGCTTTGTCCTGGCCTCTTGGCCAGAGCAACCTTCATGGGAAATTTAAAGGGCAAGTCAACGTGCTAGAACAGCATCCCACTCAATTAGCAGAGAGAAGTGCAGGGATCAGAAAGCCAGCTCCGGCAGAATGCAGCCACTTTGGAGCTTCTTCTCCAGGAGCTTCTATCTGAGCTCGGATTCCCTCTGCATTCCAGCTGTGAGCAAAATCATTAACACTGCAGGTAACCTACAAAGCTCAGCGTCACCTTTTTGGCTTGGTCTTGTGTAATTTATCCAGCTCCTGGTGACCGAGGAAGAGGCTTTCAGCTCTTCTCCATCCTTAGAGAGCCTTTTGTTCACTCTTCACGATGCCACTTTGGTCTCATTTCAGTATTGGGTTAGTGTGTAGGAGATGGCTGGTGATACGGGTCCGACTAGATATCTAGTGGGTCCCTTCTGGCCTTAAATCCTATGACACATCATAATCCACCACACAGCTCCTTGCCACCTCCGTTGGCCAAAAGGGAGGGAGGGAGAGACAAAGCAAGTGTTCCCATGTCTATTTCGAGAGACAAGTGTAGAATTCACATGAAATAGCAACTTTTATTTTCTTAAATAAAACACTTCCAGCCATTTCAGTTTAGGAGGAGCACGAAGAAAGGAGCTCAGGGTCATAGGAACTAGCCCTCAAACCAGGCTTCATGGTTCAGAATTCTGCATTGGGACTCAGCCATTTTATCACAAAAAAAGTAAGTAAAAGCTAGTGGAAGCTCTTACTCATGGAAAGAAAGAGCCAGTATCCATCAGACACTATAAACTGTTAGCAATGTTTAATAAAGCATGATTAGAAAATCCAAGTTTTCTGATGGAAGATCTCCATTAAGAAGCATTATTGTTCATTTATTATAGCCAAAAAAGGCCACATTTTCGAATGGGACTTAAGCATGAATAGCTATTTCTGGGATTTAGGAGCTGTGGATGCAGGATTTAGAGACAAGAGGTTTCCTGACAATTATGCCTCGGGTACTAGGTCAGAAAAGGTGAAAAAAGAAGGCAAAGCAGAGGCTCCCCCTGGGAAACTCCTAATGCTCTCTCTCACACCTGTGACATGGGCGGAAAGGAATCCTCACCAAGTCTTGGAGCTCTTCGAGGATGTAGCTACCGTGCACCTGGCCATGTTAATAGGGTTGCACTTTCCAGGTCTCTCAAGAGTCCTGATTGGATCAGGACACCCTATGGGCTGTGCCAGAGAATTAACAAGAGGCATGGGATGTTGATTTTAAATTTGATAGAGTGGGACCTTGAAAAGCTCAGCCAAGGGCCATCTCAGATGTGGGAGAGTGGTGTCCAACGCCACTGAGGTGCAGAACTCAGAAACCCGCGGAAGGTTAGAAAGGCTGGGAATTCTAGCAGGCTTTGTATTGGGCGAGTGGGGAAGGGAAAGGTTTGCTTTAATGACACATTTACATTAAATGACAAGAATGTGCAACAAATGGCAGGTATCATCTCTCAGTGCTGGTGTCAATGGCACCAAGAGTCACATTTGTGTGGACAAATCCACAGATTCCGATTGGTTGAGAATGCCACTGGCAGGTATGACAGACGTGTATGTGAACTCTGGAGTGGTAGAGGAGGCCGCCGGGTTGAGGATTCTCCTCTTATCGTAACAAACGGGTTCCATGATCCAACTTTTAGAGATGTTCTTCAACCTGGCTACCTTGCCTGAAATGTCACAAGATGGGAAACCCCTCGTCTCCCTGCTTCCCACCTCTTTTAGTGTATCCTTAGTCTCTTCTTGTCTCCAATGGAACGAGCTTCATGGAAGCCTACCTGGCTTTGGAGCACATCTTCCTTTTTTGGCTTTTATGTGGTCACAATAAGTCAGTTCTGATTCTACAGCCTAGGGCAGGGTCAGGCACCAGTGAGCAGTGGCTAAGAGGGTTACTTCTTGACAATCTGGATGACATCTTCATGCTCCATCATATGAGTTAATCCAACTCTTTGAGGACTGTATTTTGTGCTGGTTCCCTTTAAACGGAGAAAGCAAGTTGAACCGTGTTAGGAGTGGACACTTCAAATACAGGCAAATCAAATTCAGAGACTATTAGTCACTTACCCACACCAAGGCATACTTGAACTGACTGGCTAGCGTTCTGTGAATCCGATGGCACTGCAATAAGACAGCGTGTGTGACAGTCAAATGATCATGCTTCACTACGGTATATATCAGCCTCTATTCTAGTCAGGTTCTTATACTGTGCCCCTCACCGTGGTGTCTGAGCACCTGAGAATTAGACTTGGGAACAGTTTTTGATGATTAGCTCCAACTAATCATGCCTCCAAGACAAGAAGTGGAGATTTTCCCCAGCCCACTGCTGTCTTCAATTAACATCTAGCCACTACAAACAGGAACACCTGGGGTCCGCGCCATATACTGTAAGGCAACTTCAGAACCACATTCAAAAACACACAGCAAGCATAAAGTAAATGTACTAGAATGTTTTCTCCATACAAAGCATCACAAAAGTCATATCATTTCCATCTGCTTGTTTGCTGAACTCTATTAAGTAACCTTTGTGACATTACACCCCATATTCTTTATAGAAATATGGTTATGTTATGAAGATAGCCTAATTAAACTATATTTTATGCAAAATGGGTCTTGTAAGATATCATTTGAAAGGTTATGATTTACTGAATGTGATGATCCAATTTGTATGCCTGTATCATTTCTGAATCTAAAGTTAGGAATATTGACTATGTAACAACTACCATTGTGTCTTTATTTGGGAGACACCCATCAGCCAACCGGCCATCACAGCCTTGAGGGGCCATTAGAAAGAAGCAATAAGATTGTGAAGATACTAATCTCTCTCCTTCCTGAGAGGCGTCCTGGGTCCTAGCTGTGACACTTCCAGGTCAGGAGGTCCTGGTACCTGTACTAAATACCATCTTGGACACTCCTGGTGCTTTTCCTCTGTAGCAGGATGGAGATCAAACAAAGGTTTCCTGCCTTAGGTAAATCCTTTTAAGGCTGAGGAGAGGGTTAATCTGGACTCTCCTCCGCTGCCTACCAAGAAGGAGGACTGCTGAAAATACCTGAAGAGACAAAGGAACTAACCTGAGGGGAAAGGCAGAGGTGAGTCCAGACTGAGACAGGGGTCCAGTCTATAAGAAGAACAGGAGTACCTGTGGCACCTTAGAGACTAACAAATATAATAAATGCGTTAGTCTCTTAGGTGCCACAAGTACGCCTGTTCTTTTTATGGATACAGACTAACACGGCTGCTACTCTGAAGCCTGTAAAAAGAAACAATTGAAAACGCTAAGCTACAAAAACTCTTCAACTTGCCCAAAACAATATTTAGGGTGAGAAATTACTTCTTGAAACCAGTCTCTAAGATCTGAAGCTTAGTATGCATGCTGTTTTATTTGCTCAGTAATCTGCTTTGTTCTGTTTGCTCTCCCTTAAAAACTGCCTTTTATAGTTAATAGATTTGTTTTATTATTAAACCCAGTTTGCGCAATTTCTAACTGGGGGCGGGAGCAAGAAGTTGGGCATCTCTCTCTTCACACTGAGGGAGAGGGTGAATTTTTATGGGCTTCCGCTGTGCAGATCTTTCTATATAGCGCAACACGGTGTTATTTTGGGTTTATTCCCCAAAAGGGATGTGCACCTGAGTGCTGGGTGAATCCTCTCACACAAAGCTGATTTTGGTCTGTGTCTGCAGCTGGGCGAGGCCCTACCTGTGCATGCGCTGGGGAGCCTAATTCAGCAAAACAGAGCGAGGGAATCCAGCCTGCAGGAGCAGGAGGAGCTCAGTGAAACCCCAGTACATGAGGAAGGCATGCCAGAAAGGGGGGGTCCAACCCATCACAACCGTCATCACCTTTTATCTAGTAAAATGTCAGTAAAGTAACATTTGTTTCTGTACCTTAGTTAGAGGAATCAAAGTAATGCTAATGGGCAACAAAACATCAATGAGTTTTTTCATAAGACAACCTGAAATATACAAAATCCGACCAGCAGTCTTGGGTAGGAAGTTTGTATTGGACTCAGAGCTGTTCCACCACCAGAGAAAGATCTTTCTTTGTGTTGTTGACTTACCACATGCTCTACAGAAGCCCCTTTCCGGAGAATAATGGCATCTGTGAAGTCTGGTCTCTCTAGAGAGCACAGAAAAATAAGAAGGGAAAAGATAGCATTGCTTTCCCAATCGCTGTCCTTTAACACAAGCTGACAATGCATTTGATTATATAACTCCTTGAATCTCCTCCCTCCTTCCCCCCCCCCCATGCCTGTTATACCTGACAGCAGGCTGGCTTACAAAGCAGCCATTCACCTGAGTTATATTTTCTACTTAGCTCCATACACACTCCAGTGGCAGAAAGTACAAACTGCCAACTTATCCTGGACTTTTAACGACCAACACAATACACTGAATCAATTCAGAATCTTCAATGACAGCACTTCCAAAATGTGATTTACTCTCTCTCCGGTACCAAAAGTATTTCCTTCTATACCGCTGTTGACATTTAACAGTCAAGGTTACCTCAGTCAAACATTTCCTTAGAATTCACACGCCCATCAAGGCCCAAATCTTCATTCATTCCACATACTAGGACTTATCGCAACAGTAAAAGCCGAAGTCGAAACACACACGTTTAAATAAAAGGGACACACTGCTGCAGTTTCCTTGAAGATCCTAACGTTTTAGGGTCTAGTAAGCTACCACAAAATCTCATTGACATTTCCCCAAAATTCAAGCTTGCAGTCCTCCAATGCCAAATGCAACCCCGGCCTTTACAACGTGACTGGGAGAGTGACAGCCGCACAAGGACCCTCGGTAAGGTCTCAGGCATTTGGGGAGTTCAAGCTAGCTGAGGAGTGCTGCTCCTGCTCAGCCTGTGTGACACCTGTAAGCAGACCCTTGTGAGTCAGGAGGGGAAGGTGCTAAGTGCCCATCTTTCCCAACACCCCTGTGGGCTCCTAGTGGGACGGGGGAAAGAACCTGAAGGAACTAACCTGAAGGGAAAGACAGGGGTCGAGTCTGTAAGAAGTAATAACTGGAACTCTGAGCTACAGAAGCTCTGCATCCTGCCTAACTCAACATTTAGGGTGAGAAATGACAATTTTGTAACCTGTTTCTTTAGTGAATCCACTTTAGTTTTCATGTTTTGTTTGCTTAGTAATCTGCTTTGTTCTGTTTGCTCTCTTTATAATCACTTACACTTTGTCTTTTGTAGTTAATAAACTTCTTTCTTGTTTATAACACAACCCAGTTTGTGCAATTCATATCGGGGGGAGGGGAGAGGGAAGAAGCTGTGCAATTCTCTCTCCACATTGATGGAGAGAGCAAATTTTTCTGAGCTTCTCCTGCGCAGATGTTTCTATCCAGTGCCAGACAACATACCTTTGGGCCTGCACTCCAAGGGAGGTGGGCACCGGAGTGCTGGGGCAAGTCCCTTAAGTGCAGTTTTCCCAGAGCTGATCTCAGGGTCTGGGTCTTTCTGTAGCTGTGTGTGGCGTGTGTGCGCTAGAGGAGGCTGAAGAGCCTGGCTCAATAAGACAGCTTAAAGGGAGCCCAGGCTGGCAGAACAGGCAGGCTCAGTGGTATCTCAATACATCAGGTGGCACCTTAAGAGGAGGCAACCCATCACACCAACTGCCCACTGACAGCCAATGAGAGTTGGGTACCTAGTGCCCAACTCTCATTGTACTTCTGAAAATCTCCCCCTTGGACTCGTCTTTTGCCAGTCAGTGTTTTGCTTACGTCCTCTCTTCTTAGTGAAGATACAGGTAAGCGCCAGGTACTCCCACAGCTTCTCCAGTAAATAGTCCAGGTTCAGCTTCATGCCACAGCTGCAAAACACCGCGCACGTCTCGGCTTAGTGTAATTCTATTCCCCAAAGAGCAGCCCAAATTCCGTCTTACCTGGGGTCCACAACGAAGTGCGAGCGAGCAGCCTACTAAGTGCTAGATGACAAGGTGAGGCTTTCTGAGGGGTCAGCATGGGGAAACAGACAATGCTTTCCAAAGGTACACCAGCTTCAAAGTGGCAGAGCACATCCGTTTCACAGAACAGAGAATATAACAGAACTAACTGGGAAGACCTGGTTCATTTCAAGCTGCAGATACAGTCGACTCTCGATTATCCAGAATTGGATTAACCAGGATGTCAAAAAAAAATATGCGCAACTCGCAGGGCCGGCTCTGGCTTTGCTGCCGCCCCAAGCGCACACACAAAAAACCCCTACCAGGGCGCAGGGCAGCCAGTGAACCAACATCCCTTCCCCCTGGCACAGGATGGCTGGTGAATCAACCCCCACCCCCCATATTTCCTATGGATGGTGATTATCCGGGATTTTATTAACCAGAATGATTTTTTTCCCTATCATCCTGGATAATCGAGAGTTTACTGTAGTGTGAGGCAGCTTATAGCAGATTTGCCTGCCTCTGTGGACAGAGGCCACTGAATATTCTGTTAAAAATGACAGGGTACTTGTTGAGTTTCACTCTCAGCCAGAGCACAGAGCAGCTAAGTGGTGGGCCAAGGAGCGGACAGCAAAGGAAACAGGTATTGATAAAATGTAAAACAACTTCCCTTAGTGCAGAGCCTGTAGAAGCTGAGGACTGACAGGCTTGCAAGCGCTTACCTGATCACAACACTGTTGGGTCGCCTAGCCAGGCGATCTACTTCCTCCATAGATATCTGGTCAATCTTGTTATAAACCTAAATCAAAAGGGAAAAAAAACCATATCATTTAGAAAATCAATTCAAGTGACACTGCAAGCAGATACGATACCTGCAAGTAGTTATGAGGTTCTGCAGCTTCCTGTCCTCGCAGACATACGATAATGAGACGTTGGGCTTGTTAAAAAAATATGTGGCTCTTCTCAATAGTGATCAAAGACTTTTGGTAAATTGTTACAGTTCATAAGCCTCAAAATGACTGACACATTTTCCCCTTTTGCCCTTTGGGGTCACCCGCTGGTGTTTTGTTCCGGGACCTAATTTAAAAAATCCAAAACACCGTCAAAAGGGGCCTCTGAAATGAAAGGTGCATTTACAGGGCACCAAGGCCGAGCACATGCAGACTGCATGGTTGTTGGAGGAAATCAGCCATGGAACTTTCAGCACCAAATCACAAGTCTCTATGCCAGGGCTGGGCAAACTATGGCCCGTGGATGTGTCACTCCCGTGGTGCTGCGGGCCCCCCTCTGCTCCAGGAAGTGGCCGGCCCCACGTCCCTGCCGCCATTGGAGGAGGGGGAGCAGAGGGCTCCACGAGCTGTTCTTGCCTGTGGACACCTCCCCCAAAGCTCCCATTGTCCGTGAATGGGGAACCGCAGCTAATGGGAGCTTCAGGGGAGATACTCACAGGCACATGGAACCCTGGATGCTCCCTTAAAGATCAGCTGTAGGTAGCCTGCTAGTCATTGGGACCAGCCACAAGAGGGCGCTGGAATCATGTGCTAAACATGAGTGTATTACAGAAGCACTCTGTTAGCACATGAAACAGGTGAACTAGTTTTATGACAAGAGTGATTCTCTCAAGGCAAGAGGTCAAGATCAGTCTATATTTAGGATCCCAATCTTATGCTGTCCCATTAATTATACAGAAATAAGGTGGTTTCCGGGATACTCACATAAAGGCAGGGCATGTAGACTCTGTTGCCGACAATCACATCGATAAACTCATCAGGAGAACAATCTTCTCTAAACAGAACCTCTGCATTGAAGATTTCTGAGGAGCACATCATTAAGGCCAAACTGCCTCTCTTGGCTAAATAGGCTGGATTTGTTTAAGCTTGTATAATGATGACCCCTCCCCCCCAATAAAAAAATTCCTACTGCTTTTAAGTACAGCGCCACCCTATTGGCATGAACACCTTGCTCTGGAATTCGTAGTGAAGGTACAATCCCATTTTAGTTCATCTTCACCTAGTGGGCTGCGGATCGGAGGTGTGGGATGGTGGTCAAGGGAAGCGGTTTCCGGAGGTTGCCCCTTTCTGGGCGCTTTCAGGAAAGGATACTGTACTCATGAAGGATGAGCTGCACCAGCTTCTCGGAGCACTGGGTCAGCGTGACAGTCGAGTTAAAGGAGATGCCCCCACCCTTCTTTGGCTGGATGAACAGAACAAAGAACCTTAAAATATTCTCTAAAACGTAAAGTCCTCGTTATCTGTGACAACGAAAGGGAAGGCCCAGAGAAATTTGTGCTTCCATTGGATGAGCACAGGCAAACCCATGACTGTGTAGGGCCACTGGTAAGTCTCACCTTGAAGTAGATGTTTGGTTTGCATTTGTTCAGCCGGATTCCTACAGATTCCAATTCCTTTTCCAAGAGAGACCTGCAGAGACATTGCAAATTCGTCATTGGTACACTAGATTTGGCGCAACAGGAACAAATGGTCATAAGCTTGGGTTTTGACTGGCCAGCACCTTGAGGCTTCCCAGATTCAGATCACCACCCTATAGATCTTCCCTATATCACTAACTGAGGCCCTCCCAGTCTGCAAGGCCTCTACCTGGGATCTAAGAACATGGCCATGGGAGGAGGAAGCCTCAAACAAAGACACCACCATGGAATCTATTATCCTTTCCTGGAAAGGCCACACGTTGATGTTCTTCCTCTCAAGAACCCAGAACTGAGATTCCTTGCAAGCTTACTAAATGCTGTGTCTACATAGCCGGTAAGCATTTCTGTTGAGCACAATCAAGTCCATTGCCCAAGCCTGGGATGCTTGCTCGGAAGCTACCAACAGACCATCCAGCCCAGGCAATAATCTGCAGTAAGAGTTATCTCACTGGCTAAAGCAATGGTCCAAAAGCCCCAGCAGAAGTTTAAATTTAAACTGAAACACATGAACAGAGTGGCCTCATGATGCACAAATTTTTAGAAGAGCCAGCTGGAGTGGAAGAACAAAAATCAGCACAGGCAGTTCATTTTGGAACACCTATGGAGAGAGGGAGTAAAGCAAGATGATCCCAGAAATATTAAAGAGTAAAATAATCAGCCTAATATAGGTTATATTAGGACATTAGTAATATCTAGTGTGCTGCACATGGGGTATGCAGAGGCTATCTGGATTCCTTCATTGGCTGATCAGCCCAGAATGGACTAACGTGCTCTCTGGACTCACCTCTGTACTTCGCCCTTGGTGGCATCCAGCATCATGATGACCACATCAGCGGTCCTAGCCACAGCTATCACCTGCCGCCCTCTCCCCTTCCCTGCAAAGGAAGGAGATGAGGTTATCCGTGGGAAGGCAAAATAGCTAAAAGCTCCCTTGAACCAGGATGCGTCCCCTGGGACTTCTTCGAAGCAAGAAAGAATTTCATCCTCACTTTTGCTGCACTAACCTGGGAAGGTGGCCAAGCTAATGGGGTCAAGTGAGGATACCCAGAATAGCGAAGAGGAAAACCCCGAGATCCCAGTTCAAATTAGCGAGACACACTTTCTGATCAGAAGTGAAAGGAGATGTTTATTGACCAAACTACACTGTGCTCAGAATGAAACACCGGGAGACTCCTACCAGACTCCTCTCGACACAGCTGAGCAATAGGCACATGGAGTGAGAAGAAAGATGTGGAATGAATTCCCGGCTCCCAAGTCAAGGAGCCATATCAGAACGCTCAGAAACACCCAGGTGATCGTAGCTGAACAATATTTCTCGCCTTGCTTAACCCTCCTCCTGCACATCTCCAGTTTCTTTCTCTAGTGACCAATACCAAAAAACCTCCCCTTGTATCAGGAGAACAGATGAGCAAGGCCAAGACTCACCCTGAATAGGGAGGTTTGCTTACTTCTGCTGTCCATCTCCAGAACAAGCATCTTCTACAACATAATATGCCTTTGCATAATTCAGGGACTCTCTTACAATTGTCTTCCACATTCAAGACCTCAGATTTTAAGTCTAAGGTATTCACACAATACATGTCCTGGCTGGAAAGAAACTCCACAAAGTACTGAGAGCAATGGCACGCATTAAATTAATGTAAGAGCTAACCAACCTTGTGCAGCTCCTTCGATGATTCCAGGCAGATCCAAAAGCTGAATGTTTGCTCCTTTGTACTGCAAGATAATCAGAAAGGTGGAAGATTATGAGGACTTGCACAAAACCTTTTAAACTGCTTTCCTAACGCCAGCTAAGCACTCAGTGTATTGTAAACAGAGGGCCAAATTCTGAAATCAATGGGGTATAGGTCAGGGCAAAATCTGGCCCAGTAAATTTAGCATCCCATTGAGCTGGAAACAATTTGCAGTTTTTACCATGAAGCTGTGTCACTAACTTTCTGAAGATTCCTCTTTCACCTCAAGATACATTTTACTGCAGCAGTTTATGACCAAAACTACTGAAACTCTAGACCATCTTGGTTTGACTACAAAATGTCAAGACTAGAGCACACTATGGCTGGAATATTAGTTTGGTCCTCTCTTCACCAAAGAAACTTGTCCACACCAGTAAGTTTCTTATCCGAGTCAACAGGTGAAATATTTTACCGAGAAGTGCAATCTCATGGCTGAATTCAGAATTACTCAGCTGTCTCGTAGGCATAATATTACTTCTGTTAACAGAGATTCTCCTTTAAATCAAGTGGTGAGGATCACTTGCTTATGGAGCAGGACAACAGTTCCAGTCCCACTACTACAGTGAAGTTTCAAATGAGGACGTCGTGCAGTATCATGAAGTTGCAGGTGGCCTCAGATTTGTTACAATACTTATGCTTGTTTTTACATCAATGCACTTGTTTTAATTATTTTCACTCAGCCTGAATTTTGACCCCAAAATTTCACATTATACTAGGATGCTTTTCACTTTGGTGCCTTTTATAATTTGCTTTATTGACGGATGTTCAGGGCACAGAGAACAAAAACTCTTCAAGAATAGGAGTTGTTCTATTTGCTTTCCAAATTGATTACTGCAGATGGCCTATTTTGAAGCTTCATTAAAAACAGATCTGTCAAAGCTTCCAGCCATCTGGTCAATGGTGCCAATAGCGGTTATAAAAAAAAATTCAGTTGAGAATTATCTTGTTGTCTGGCCACTCTAAATGCAGAGTCAGATCCTCAGTGTGTGCTGCCTGTCTCAGAGGAGCAATGCTACCTGTCAAAGTGCCAGGCTCCACAGACCTATCTGCAAATGCTTGAGACCTTCCAAAAGTTCAAAACAGAAATCAGCTGGGAAGCAGGAACCTTTGGATACAGCTGCTTCTGAGCCCTACCCTACCCATAATTAGAACACACACATAAGGAACAGCACATCTCTATATACTAAGTTGTGGGTCTTGTTGCTAACAGCTTATGATTAAGGCTATGTTTTAGTCACGGGTATTTTTAGTAAAAGTCATGAACACATCATGGGCAATAAATAAAAACTCATGGCCCGTGATCTGTCCATGACTCGCACTATATACCCCTGACTAAATCTTGGAACCGCGACCAATGGGAGCTGTGGGGGCGGTACCTGCAGGCGGAGGCTGCAAGCAGAGCTGCCTGGCCACGCCTCTGACTAGGAGCTGAGGGAGGAGAATGTCGCTGCTTCTGGGGAGTCCCCCCAAGATAAGCACTGCCCAGAGCCCTCACCCTGTCCCATGGCCCAACCCTCTTCCCCCTCCCACACCCAAACTCCTGCTGCTGCGAGCGGGCGGGCGGGGGAGAGAGAAAAGGTGTGGCCCAAGACTGCACCAACAGTGGCCTGTGCCGCTGCAGAAGTTACGGAATCCAGCCGATTCATACTTACTTCTATGACACCTGGAATACATGTCAGTGTTGTGAATTCATATGAGGCAGCTTCACTGGCTGTGGAGGTCATTAAGCTCAGAAAAGTGGACTGAAAGGCAAGACAGCATAATGTGAAAGATATAAACAAACGACAGCACCACTGAATATATAAAGATACATGGAAGCAATGCACATCGATGACTACTGAACTGCCATGGGGAGAAAACGATTTTAGTTTTAACAGTCAGTGCTCATGCTATGTGAAGCGTGGGAGTTTAGATGTTAAGCGGGGATACTTGGCATGTTCACTTGAATGTCAGTTACCGGACTGCTCTTGCAGACCTTTCATAGTGGTGTTGCTGTCAGATGGGAACAAACAAAAAGATTTTGGGGTGCCCCAAGTGTGCTCTGCATGCAGGAATGATGAAAGACTCCCCAGTTTTAGCCTTCAGGTCTGGGTGTGCGAGCAACATTCTTTCCATTCATTTTTGGCAAACACTTAAGTTGTTGAAATACAAAAAAAGTCAGAAACATTAGCAGTCAGGTAACACAAGCATATTTCAAAAGACTGAAAACAAACTGAAGAACTGCATGTGCTAGAGTCAACTCTGATAGTCACTGACCTTACCCACAGAGGGAAAGCCAATCAGTGCCACCCTGGCATCTCCAGATTTCATCACATCAAAACCTTCTCCTTTAGCAGCAGCAGATTTGGAGGGTTCTAGTAGCTGAGCTCTGTACTTTGCAAGCTTTGCCTTCAGTAGGCCTAGATGGTACTCGGTAGCTTAAACAAAACAGCAACAACAGTTAGTAACCAAATAACCTGCAATACCATCGGAACCTGCACCTATTTCCCTGTTAATTCAACTGACTTGTTTCTAGTTTGGGAATTGCAGCACTTAGGACATTACTACAAATTAACATTGTAGATCAAGAATCAGAGAAGTAGCCGTGTTAGTCTGGATCTACAGAAGAGACAAGAGAGTCCTGTGGCACCTTAAAGACTACCAGAAATATTGAAGCATAGGCTTTCGTGGGCTAATACCCACTTTATCCAACAAAGTGGGTATTAGCCCATGAAAGCCTTTAAGGCGCCACAGGACTCTTTGTCGCTATTTTAGATCAAGTTTGGTGTTTTTAACTATTTATTATGCTGGATGTGACACAAAACTCTGAAATACAGAATCAGAGAGGTAGCCGTGTAAGTCTGGAATTGCAGAAGTGACTGTGTGCATCCGACGAAGTGGATATTAACCCACTAAGACTTATGCTCCAATACTTTAGTCAGTCTTTAAGATGCCACAGGACTTTCTCACTTCTGCAATAAAGGCAGCTCCTGCCCCTGGAGCATCCACCCCGCGGATTCCTAGGGAGAGAAAGCAACAGGGGGTTTGTATTTTCTTCTCTCTTTAGTTAGTTCCTACGGAGTCACTTCTTGGGGGTAAGTTGCATCTTTACATTGAGTCTCTCCTAGGGCCTATCAAGTCACCACGCATGAGGTGTGAGCGCGCGTTGCACCAGTTCGCACCAATGTGCATCCTGGAGGGGTGTACAACGGGCACCCAGGCAATTCCCTGGGGTGCACGGGGAGCCCCCCCCGAAATCAGTGTACGTGTCAGGGAAGGCGCGGGACCCCCCCTCCCCACTCCTGTCCCCCCCCCGCTCCTACCCCCACCCCTCCCGGTCGCCGCCCCCCCGCGGACCTTTGTTCTTCTGGGTGCGGGCGATCTCCTTCTCGATCTCCGAGATCTTCTCCAGGATGCCCATGGCGCCGGCGGGCGGGCGGGCTCCGGAGCGGGCGCCACAGGCCTCACGCGCCGCGGACAAGCCACCCCGGCTCCTCGCCCGGAAGCTGCCGCCGGCTCGTCCGTCGCACTAATCGCCCCCCCCCCTCGGCGTGACGGGAGGGCGGCCGGTGCCCTGGAGTTCCCGTCCGGCCGGGACACGGCAGCGTGTCGGCCTCCGCTGCAAGCGTTCCGGGAGCACAACGGTCCGGCCCCCTGGCAGGGGCTGGAGAGCGCTGAGCCCCCGGGACTAGCCTTGCTCCCTCTCCCTGCCCACTAGCTGCTGCCCTCAGCCAGGGAAAGGAAGCGTTATAGCGCTTGGGCTCTGTAACTACCGTCTGTGTTGCAACCCCCCCCTTCACCCCACCCTGTAACAGGAGGAGGCCTGTTCTCAGCCCCCACTTCAGAGCTACCCAGCCCCCCAGCAGAAGGGAGACTGTAGGCAGACAAACCAGGCAGGACTCATCTAACTTAAACAGCTGCTCAGGCTCCAGCTCAATCAGTCTGTGTATAAATACATCTTACTTCTGTTCCATTCTATGCATCCCATGAAGTGGGCTGTAGCCCACGAAAGCTTATGCTGAACTAAACTGGTTGGTCTCTAAGGTGTTACAAAGTCTTCCTTATCTTAATTAGTGAAATTTCTGTTACAGATATTGCCAAGGGAAAAGGCTCAGGGATCATTTAGATTGCCTTGCAGGAGTCAACCCCCTACAACCACCCCTCTTCTTAAACCAGAAGTTTCCCACATTCTTGTTAAGCAGAAACCTCAGGTTGCTGCAGTGGTTCTTCCTTTTAATGTGAAGGCTGATTTCCTTAGACGCACTGTTCCAATTGCCATGCCATTAGCTTCTAGGGCTCTGCAATTCTGTCCACAGATTATTTTCAGACAAGAGAAATGGCCACTTAGGTTGATTATATAAAGCCCTGGTGATTTTTCATTTGTACAGTAGATAAAAGAACAGAAATGGCATTTAAATAATTAGCACTTAAGAGTTTTGTAGAGTGGCTTTGATGTATCTGTTTCTTACCGTAGTCTAGTGAAAAGGAACATGCTTTTTATACAGGCAAATACTGATGGTCACTAGAGGGAAAAATTTGATTCTATATTATCTATTGGGGGAATGCCACAAAATAATAACCACGATCTCCCTTCCTAATGCACCAAGGCCAAAATATACACTCAAAAGTAGATTGAGCAGGCAAGGAAAGTTGATTACAAATGTAACTAGTTTGATTATACTAGGCCTATTTAGATTTAGACCGGCCAAACATTAACCCGTGTACAAGTAACCCATTGTCAGAGGTGTCCTTCAAACAACATACCTGTACTCCAATCTGATGTGGCTATAAAGAACTAGCCTGATTATGCATTTTTTTAATGAATGCATTAAAATGAAGTCTTTTTTTAATATCAAAGGGTTTAGATGGTATCCCATTAACATTTGGATTTGGTCACAAAGCTCTGAAACTTTAAACAGGATACCATGGAGGGGGAAAACCAGCATTTGTAGGAAAGTGACCCTGGGCTCCAAGAAGATTATTTGTTAGCACATCTCCCCACAACCACTAGATTCAAGAAACAGCAAATGTAAACAGATTGATATTGGTATACGGGTCAGCAAACATGACCCCATTCCTAAGCCACAAAAAAGCCTCCAGGCTTTCCAGGAAAGGGGGAAAAAATATTAAAGCCAAAACAGAAAGACATGTAAACTAACCACAGAGCTGATTTTCCTGAAGTGGCCATGTTCCAGGTTTGGTGTGTAGAGCTGTCAAAGCTGTGCTGTCAGCCTTTAAGGCCTGGACCACTGTGTGTGGGAGGGGTCAGCCGACTTTTCAGCTGCCAGTCAGCCACTGTTGCTTTGAGAAAGATGTCACGAAAGGAGGGGGCTTAGGTGCAGGTACTTAGCTCTATATAAAGCTAACACTCGGGAAGAGTTTTACAGAGAACTTTCTTACTATGATAATTTGATTGTTAGTTTATTTTCTGTTTGCCATTCTATTCCAATTAAAGTCAGGGTAATTCACTTAAGACAATCAGTGGCTTATTGGATTCTCCAGCCATAAAGCTTGATCAGCAAGATGCAACTTGCTGTTCCTATAAAACAAGAATTGCTTTGATTTACAAACACACACACAAGCACTCCTTAAAATACATTTCTTTTTAATTTGGACGTTGATAGCTCTGCAAAATACTTCTCCCAGGTCCTTTTCCACAATTAATCATAAATATACTTGACTCTGCACCCATGTTAGGTTTTTTTTAAAACTTTTACAAGACTCAAAGATCCATCCTCCCACTTCCTCTCCCCAAGAAATCTCACCTTGTTCGTTTTTTTTCACCACAATGCAACGTAATTAAGAGCATTTCCTCTTAGCTTAAACAGTTTCAGAAGGGGGGGAAAACCAAGCAAATCAAGGCTTTAGAGAATAAAAGCTTCTCCTTTTCTGAATGTAAGACAATCCTATAAAAAATTTTCAATCATTTGCAACTTTTGGATTTCAGCTGAAATATGCTTTATGTGAGGGGAAAGGAGCCCCTTCCATCCCAAATCCTCTCAAAAACATCAAGTATAAGTGGTTTAGGGAAAACATTAGAAGAGCTTCCTGATTATTGGATGACCCCAGGGACTTCTTGCAACATGGTTTCTGCCTGTAGCCACCAGTGTTTAGAAAGTTAAAGCCCAACCATAACTGTCACAAAAATGTCATAGTGATGGGTCGGGTATCAGTGACAATATTGCACACCGCTCCAGAGGCACAAAAACAACAAACAGATTTAAAGTATTTGCAAATCTAAGGAGGCATTACCACAGATGGGCCTGATCAGTTTTAGTTTGGAAAACAGAGAAAAACGTTCCATTCATATTTTGTGGCCAGGACCGCCTTCTCTGAAATAGGACAAACCCGGCCCAGTACACAGGAGTGAGCCAGCAGCCCTTGTACTGCCAAGGTGCCTTATTCAAGTCATTGAGTCATTAGAATAGTGGACCTAGGGCTGGTCTACACTAGGGGGAGGGGTCGACTAAAGATACGCAACTTCAGCTACGTAAATAACGTAGCTGAAGTCGGCGCATCTTCAGCCGACTTACCTGCCGTCCTCACGACGGCGGCGGTTGGCAGCCGTTGACGATTGATTTATCACATCTTGATGAGATGTGATAAATTGACTGCCAATAGATCGATCACTACCCACCGATCTAGTGGGTAGTGAAAACATGCCCCTAGACAAGACACCTCTCTCGCCCACCCCGTCCTTCTGGCTGTTATCTGAGGTCATTTCGGCATTTGTCTCCTAGCCATTTTTTAACTCCATCATCGCTATCAATCAAGACCTACAAGAAGTTACGTTCCCTCATCCTTCACCTTTTTTAATACACGAGGTGATTTCCCATCTAACCTTTAAGATGGAAACCTACTCTCTGCCTGTTTAGGCAACTTTTCCCAAATTTGTCATGAAGATGGGGTACAGCTAGGATAAACAGGGCCACAAGACAAAGCTTTGAATACTGTCACTGAGCAGACTAAATCGGTTCATTTTCTTAAGCAAAATAAACCAAGTTCCCAATGTAGAATATATAAAGTAAGCCCACTGAGACCTGAATGCGTTCCCATTAAGGCTTAAACTATCAACTCAGCCTCTGCAAAATACAATACGGACACCGTGAAAAGGAAAAGTTAGTTACAAACACAGCTTAGCACTCAATAAGTGAAGGGCTTTGCTTTTTGATTGCAAGTAGCAAACATTCTTAAAAAATGATTTGCTCTCTTGGTATAAATCTCCCTTTTCTTGCTAGCTTTTTTTAAAAAATAAAACAGCCAGAAAAAAGCAAGGTAAGTTGTCTTACAAAAGCCCTGCACGCATTGAGCGTCATATCGAATATACAACTGAAGCCAACTTTTAAAATGTCTTTTTATAAAAACCTCCCCCCACACACCTACACTCACACACTTTGGCACACAAGCCTGAAGTTATTTCACTTAAATGTTTCAAAGTTGTAGGACAGCCACTGTTCTTTTTTTGTTTTGCCTGGTAGAAAGGTCTCAAGCAGTGATGTTGGTGTAGCACAAAGAGTAGGTACAAATGATAAACAGTTCACTAGCATCATTTCTGCAATGCTGCTGAACACTTGTACCAGGACAATTTTTCCAAAGCTGCTGGTTGATTACATACATTTATATATATAAAAAACTAATGTAGACATTCACTGTTTTCAATGTGAAAACAGTAAAATGTAGTTCTGAATAACTGTGCATTTGCCATAGGGTCCTTGGGAAGAGGAACCATAAAAATATTTTTTTTTATTAAAACTCTTTTTTATTTTTTTACCCTTAAGTAAAGAGCAAATATACACTTAGTAAGCAGAGCTCAGATCCACTTCTACTGAGGGCCTGGAAGTCTTTACATTGAATCTATTCCCCGTGGCATTTCAAGACAAAGGAACAGCTTGCAGCTCAGAAGTGGCTAGCGTTCCTGAGAGATCTGCAGCTCTGGCTAACCTCATTAGCCAGTCCAAGCTGGAGATTCATTAGGTCTTCAAGACTTGTCTGTCTCAGCCAAACACTTCTGTAGTGGACTCTGCAGATCAGCAGTTCTCTCCACTAGGCAAAGCCTCGCTAATTGCCCAGGCTCTGGAAGCGACCGAGCTGTCAGACAGAGCGACAAACGGGAATGGCTGCAGTTCTTTGTATTTCAACCCATACTAGGATGTAACATGAAACCATAAGTGCTGAACTTATGTTTTCCTATTACCCAGAGGAGAAGGTATTGATTCCAGCTAGGACCAAACTTCCAGAAGGGGGTCAGGAGGAATTTCAGTGATAAAGAAACTAGCTGTGCAAAAAGAAAGTGCATCTGAAGGTAGCTTTAAAACCAGATTAAAGATCAAATTGCCACTTGGCAGGAAGGAGACTCCAGCTCCAGCAGCCATGCTCCTTGGATCAGATGGGCTGACATTCATGCTTTCTTTCACAAGTCCGTTGGGCAGAAGAGAAGCGCGTGTCCCCCCACTCCGACAGGGACACATCTCTCGTGGCAGTTCACGCTCTCCCCTGCCCGGGTTGTTTTCACTTGGTATCCTTCCGTCCGTCTGTCATCGGAACTCATAAATGGGTGCACTGTGCTCAGGGACATGAGTTAGATTCAGAGACTGATACCTGAGAGGAAGGAAAAACAGGGAAGAATGACAAGACACAATGAGCCATTTCCCCTTCCAACCTTTCCCTGGGCCCTGCACCTGTTCAGCGGGTTACGCTTCAGAATGGAGGTAAGCTCTAAAACGCGCCTCTTTGATTTAACCCTGATCTTTAGCCCCATCGCTTTGGATTGTCTGCAGCTGGTTGTATTTTGCTGCAATTCACAAAATGCTTTTTAAATTAACGTCCGACGCATTCATTACACCCGGAGAGAAAAAGCTGCACCTGCATCAAGGGCTCCCAAACTCAGACCATTCCATTCATTGCTGTGCAGACTTCCCACCCATTCACAATCACCTAACAACTCTGGCCGTTGCTTTCTTCCCGAATATTGCTAAAAATACAGGGCTAATAGTCTCCTCGAGCTATCTAGCAAAGAGGAGCATCTTAGGACCTGCTCACCATGGGTCATAGGCAGAGGCTCTGCTAACTGGGAAGCACCGACCTGAACGAAACCTGACTGAAGGTTGTAACAGCAGAACAGTTAGTTACAAGAACCCTCTTCACTCTCTTTTCCAAGGTCCTTGGCCTGCCTCCTCCACAGAGGCCGGCTTTGCAGTTGGTCCTACGCAGGGCAGATGCAGAGTGTTGGGTTCACGGAAGCTCAAGTCAGAGGAGACAAGCAGAGCAAGACGTACAGGAGGTGCCAATCCTGCGGTGGCAAGACTGGACTGCTGTTCCCCACTCACCCCTGCTCTTTTACACTAGGACGGGAGAGGCTGTGACTTGCTAGCGCAGAGGACACAATCTTACCGAGCCCCCAGGCTCCACTGCGCAGGAGAGCGCCTTACTCGGCACCACGCTAGAAACACCGTAGACCAAGGCCGCAGCAGCACAGGCATGGCCAGCAGTTTGGCTTCGGAAAGAGCCCCTTGCACAGCGGTTCCTCCATTCCTTCCTCATTAGCTACAGAGATTTCTGGGTAGTAAAGATGGAGGGGGCCTAGCTGTTCAGGAAGCCCACATCTACTGTAGGCATGGGCCAAGGGGGGGGGGGGTGTCAAGTTAGCAGCTATTCATTGGCTTGACATTAGTTACTGGGGTGGTGTTTGCAAGACGAGGACATTAATATAGGGACAGCTCTATAGCCAGTAAGAAAACCCTATTCACAGTATCTGACAGTGCCCCCAAAGCCTCAGCATCGAGCAAGAGTCAAGTCCAGGAGGCAGCCACGAGCCCATGAGTTGAGCCCTGCAACTAAGTGACCAACACTGGGCATCAGCACACCATGCTAACAGGGCAAGCGGGGAAGGGAAAACATCCAGAAAGTCAACTCTGAAGAGGTTAAAAGTGAATCGCCAGCGTTGCAGGGACAGTATTTTAATCTCTCAAGATGCTGAGTGTTCGTCGCTGTGCCAGCATGTGTAACACACATCACGGCTTCCTCTCACCAGCAGGCAGCCGAAGAATGAGTCACTCGAGTAGGATACAGTAAGTATGAGGCCAGGCAAGCAGAAGGAGGGAAAGAAAAGCTTCTGACACGTAGCAATAGTACTTAGCAGCAATTTACCGGCAGCTGCCTGACCTCTCCACTTCAAATCTTTTGACCTCGATTTTCCTGTGCTCCATGCCTAGTGACAGGCATGTGAACGGGTAGCGTTTTATTCCACTTTTGGTGCTGGCCCCTACAGCTGACCTAACCACACACTGGACAGAAACTCTCTCTCCACGCCAGCCTGAGTTTCATCTGCCAGGGGCTGAGAGTAAGACTGGTGGAACATTGTTCTTTCAGTAGCACAGCAAGGTCCTACATCCAATCCCAGGGGTGTGAAAAGTCAGGGGACCCCCCACACCGCTAGCATCCTTCAGCCTGTAGAAGGGAAGGAAGCTCCCCTTACCATTCTGAACTCCTGTGGTAATAATAGCCCTCTATAGATGCTGCAGACTTCTGGAAGCTGATGTAATAAAACCCAGCAAAGGAAGCACCGCTGATGTCTTTGATCGTGTGATCTGGGACTAGGAACTGCTCCTGCACAAAAGGTAACAGGGGTTTGTATTAAAATGAGTTTGAACCTTTGCCTCCCGGAAGTCCTGGGGTGCAGATTTGCACTTGTTCTAAGTCACACGGGCCGAGCTCTGGAAAGTGAATAGAGAAAGATGTCAAGTGAGTATTTCATAGCTGTGAACCCATTTTAGTCATGCCAGCGTGGCCCAAAGGAGCGATTCAGAAAGATATATAGTGACCATTGTACCCTTCCATGAGATTTCCACTACAGGCCTCTTAAAGGGACACTGTCTATTTGCAACCCAACCGATTTTAAAGAGCACACTAGAAGTCTTTTCAGCTCTTTCACCTGCCAATTTGTGGTTTGACAATCACATTTTCCTATTTTTAACGACAGTGGCTTTCTTCCCCTGTAACAGCAGGAAAGACCCACATAAGTGGGAGGGAACAGACTTAGTGACCCAGTGGAAACAATGAAATTGGCTATACAGTGTGTCAAAAACTCACAGCTAAAAAAGTCTCTCTGATTCCTTCCAGCTACCTACATGTGTTGAGTGGTGCAGAATGACTCGACACAAGTGCCACTTTTAAGATGTTTATGTCTCTCTCAAGCAAGGAGGGATAAATCATTAGTGTTGCTATAGACACCCTCTTCCCGGAATTTCATTCTGTATGCAGCGCCCATGCATTTCATGTTCTAAAAGTGCTGGCAGTTTCAGACCAGCTGGCTGGGGACACCCCCCCCACACACACACATACATACACCCCACCCTACAGGGAGTTTTTTACCTTCCACCTCATGAAGACATAGTCCCCGTTCTTCAAATCCTCGTAATCAAAATCATCCGAGTTAAATGTTTTTGCATATTGGTAAAAGGCCTGGAATTTCCCCTGAAAGCATAGGAAAAACAAGAATCAATTCCTAGAGCACAGCTGGCTTTCAGTTAAGAATTTATGAAGGGAAGAACGTGTTACCAGGTAAGAGTCTCTGGGAAACGCAACCTGCATTGTCAGGAATGGGAAATGGATGAGCCGGAAGGATTTTTTGTTATCTCCAAGTTTGGCAATTTACGATTTCTAAGCTATTGCGTCACAGATACAAGCAAGACTAGGTAGCCAACTCATCTTGATCCAGGTTGGCAAGTCACAGCAGAGGCACTGGGGATGCAATGGGCCATGGAATTTGAACTCCCAGTGCTCTCTCCCAGAGGTGGTGAAGATCACATCCCTACAGCTACTCCGCCTGGTACTGTTCTGTTGCTAAAGCAGTGGTCCCCAAACTTTTCATGGTCACCCCCTCCCTTGCCCAGGTCTGTCCCCCCCCCCCCCCCCAGTTAGAGATGGGAGTGGGGCCATGGCGCCTGCGTGGGGCTCTCTCCCTGCCTCCCATGTGGACTGGCCTGGGCCCCACCACATCTCCCCTGAACATTCCTCCATGCCCTCCAGGGAGACAGACATCACAGTCTGGGGGACCTCTGTGTTAACAGTCCTGGAAACGGAGAACCTTTAAGCCAACACCTTTACCAACAATTGAGAACATTTTTAACGTTAAGGACAAAACTCAAAAATACTTGACTGACTGCGGAAATCCAACATCCCTTCATCCCTCCCTACAGGAGAGAGGCAGCTCCAACGTTTATGGCCTGCCACCGTTTGTGAAATGACTTCAATCAACCTGCAAGTGAGACTCTGGGGTATGACCAGGTTCGGCTGTGAAACGCACAGCTGCTCCTTAGACTCGCTGCATAGAGACATGCAACTCGCTGTGGTGAAGATGGTAAGGGATTGGTGCCCAAGAGAGGTACACCAGCATACATGTGAAATCCACCCTCACTGAGAAGAGAGAAGCCCCCCGCACAGTAGGGTGACTGGCAGAAATCCCCTATCCTGCCTCTCGCTCAGCACAAGTACTATATTCCATTAGGAACCGAGAGGCAGAAATTCCTCCTACTCAACAGGTACCTGTGTTGGTCTCTTCCACTCCACTCCCCCTCCCTCCAGGCCTTACTCCAAGGGTGGTCCCATCAGCCAGAAGATCCTATCATTCACTCTCAGGAACAGATCAGAGATTTTGTCTGGCAGCACTCCTAAAGTCTGCAAAGAAATCCTCCAGCCAAGCCAGGGAAGGTCAGAACTGACATTTCTGATCTATGCACTTGTCTTGCATGGGTGATTCTTGCATGGACATAGCAGCACCGTTGTCACTGCACTGCTGGAAATCACTAGTGATGCACTTGGGTCAAGAGTGACTCGTGCCAGAGGAGCGGCCCCCAGTTTCAAACCAGCTGAGTCATGCTGGTGCCAGTCACTTTTTTCACCAGTACAGTGTGTCCACAGTGGGGCTTTGCACTGGTGCAGTAACATCGGTGGAGCTACATTAGTAGGGGTGAAAAAAAGGAAAGGAAAGAATCCCTACTGGAGAAAGCAACCAGGAGAAAAAACCTGAAGAGAACTTTTCAGGCTGTCGTTGTATGTCAGCCACAGAGATACACCACAACAAAGCCTTAATTGTTTCTTTTTTAAAAAGCCCTTTGCATGTCCTCTTTCAACAGGTAACGCGCTTGGGGTGGTTTTAGATCTGTATTTGGTTGCCAATATGTTTAATTACCCAGTGTTTACGATCGACGTCTTCATCTGCATCCCATTTCCGCGTTAAGAAGGGGTGCTTTTTACTGATTATTTCCCCTTCAAAGAAAGTGGTAAGGGTCGGGTATTCCTAGGAGGAGGGTAAAAAAAGATTAAAGATTAAGGAATTTAGCCAACAACAAAACAAAAAACAAAGCCCCCGGGCCCTGTATGGGGAAGGACACACACTCAGCTAGTGGCTAGCACTTCAGCAAACAATGACATCAGTGCCAACCCCCCCACCCCCAAAGTGGTCTGAGAGTTTGGTCTGATTTCCCCCCTTTTGCTTTGCACCTTATTTTATCCCCTTCCATACACTTCTAACGGGATGCCCCTTCCCATCTCAGCCCATTTCATCCATTCATCTCTCCTACACTGGTCCCTTTGGCCGCAATCTGTCTGCTGACTCCCTACACCTTTCGACTCCCCACACCTTTCACTTGCTCCTTGAGAAGGGATAAGAGGCTATGGTGAAATTAAAGAAAAAGGTGACAGATCAGCCAAAGACATACAGAAGAATTAGGCTGGATGGGCTTCCCCCGCTCAGGTACGTTGAAACTATGATCTACTTTAGAGTTCCACCGTGTGGAAACGCTCAGTGAGCTCTATGAGGGTGGTGAGCCATGGCGTATCATCAGCTGAAAGAAGGAGCCTGTGTGTGGATGAGCTCGGGAGGAAAGGAATGCAGAGGTAGAAAGAAACCTGACAATCTGCATGTTAAACCAGCTGTCTTGCTGAATGCCTGAGAGGTCAGCTGTTAGTACAGGCAGGTCCTATGTGAACGACATGGAAAGAAGAACTTCAGGAAGATCTGGCTTCCCTAGAGGTCTGGGGCAACAAGGACACATGCACAGCCAATTAACTGGTGATGGCAAAGCCAGATCCGCGTCGGCTTGGCCCTTACAGTGCTGCTATCAAGTGAAAACAAATTAATTAATTTTAATTAAGTTGCTACGAAACCATTTGGTTCACACTGTGAATTAAAAAAAAAATCAAAAATAAAGGGACCAACGGTCCTCTTAATTATGGGCTCAACCTCACAGACCTTCATACCTTTACCAGAAATCGGAGTAGAGGCTGCCCTTCACTCCCATGCGTATAGAAAAGGAGTTTAGTAACAAGTGCTCACCTCTGTAAGGCCTTTAATCTTCAAGTAGCCACAAAGATAGGAGTTTTCCATATCCACATGCTAGGACAGAGAGCACAAAATCTGTAAGTGTGTATATCCAGGGAGAAGATACCCAAGTTGTCTCAATGCACTTTGTTGTGTTGGGCCTTCAAGTCTCAGCTCTGTTAAGGATGGTACAGAACTGCATTGCCCAGCTTTGTTCATAGGTTATTCATGTTGCTCACACAATGGTATCTGGACTCAGGAGAGAATCATTTAGAGATATCTATCCACTTTACCTTTTCTGCAAGAGGGCTTGGGAATGTCTCATGTGGTCAGCTAATTAATAATATGTTCTACTCGTAGAGCACCTTTCCCCCAAGGATCTCAAAATGTTTTGCAAAGATGGGTAAGCGTCCCCGTTTTACAGAAGGGGAAGCTAAATTGGAAGTTAAGTGACTTGCTCAAGGTCACAGACAAACCAGGAGATCCGTTGAGGTGCCATCACCTGTTCTATTCACATGCTACCAGCAATCTAGACATCTGCGAGTGACAAGAACAGAGGGAACATCCTCAAACAATCAGATCTTTCTCCCTCGTCACCTGAAGCTCTGGTTTCATCCTTGGCTTTGAGGACAACAGTTAGTAAATCTCTCTCTCACCACCTCCACAACATGACCTACCCTCGTGAGTTCTCTCTGCTTATCTGGCACTAGGGCCTGGGTCCTTCTAAACAATTCCATCATTGCTGTACACAAGAGCCTTCTCTGGAACGTCTGCCATCTGGAAAAGTCTGCGGGTACCTCTCTTCAAACTGTATCTTAACACATACCTGTCTCCCATTCCCAATGCCTTTGTTTCTCCCCCGCCTTTCCTTGGGCTTCTGACTGGCTGTCCCATTTACTCGCTATGCAGCGTCTAATTACTGGGATACTTCCACTTCTAGAAACTCCTGCTCAGAAACCCACCAATCACCAGATCAGCTCTGAATGCCAAATGAAGCATTTGAAAAACCCAGACATCAAAGGTAAAGATGCATCTTTCCCACCTGTAGCCAATTAAACGCAATCTTTCACTGCGCTTATGCAGAATAATTGTAGTTAACGCCGCCTTTCAGATGCCATGCAAAACATCAGGGTTTAAGCTAAAAGAGTGGGTGGTCTTTGGGGGAAGAAGAGCTGCAATGAAGCTATAGAAGGACTCCACTGAAGCGAGCTCTTCCAGGTACTCTTGTGTTGTTGACAAATGTAGCACTGCATGTGAAGATTGACAGTGTGGTTTAAATGCTACTCATGTCTGCTGACCTTAGGACTTTGACATCCTTCCACAACACTGACCAATGCGTCAGGCTTCATCATAGCTCTTGTTATATAAACCACCCGTTCTTTTGCAATCCAGCTGGAAACAGAGTTGTAACATGCAGCATGTTTTCTAGCAAGAGCGTATCAGATATCTGGCTTGCCACTTATACACGACCCTACATCTCGCCAGCTCTGCCCAAAGTGATCATGCCAGGGCCTACAACTAAAAATAAAGCACAGAGAAACAACCACTCTAAATAGGAACGGGAGGGCTGCAGAGACAAGTGCTCAGTTAACGAGATCCCTGCAGCACAGCTAGGCCCAACAGCTGCTCTTGCTACATTCCGTTCCAGGACTGATTGCTTCTGTTTGCTCTGATGCCTTGTTTACACTTACAATTTATTCACGGAGCTACCTCATTGAGAGCTGTGAAAGAGTCACACCTGAGCAGCATAGTTACTCTGACCTAGCACCCAGTGTAGAAGCAGCTAGGTTGACAGAAGAAGTCTTCTGTGGACTTAAGCTATGTCTACACTTAAGCCACTACAGTGGCATGCTGCACTGCTTTGGTGTAGTAGACCCTCACTCCAGCGATGGGAGGGTTCAATCCACCTCCCTGAGTGGCAGTAGCTAGGTCGGGGGAAGAACACTTCACTCGACCTAGCACTGGGGGTTTGGTCAGCTTAACTACATCTCTCAGGGATGTGGATTTTTCATACCCCTAAGCAACACAGCTGAGCTGACCTAACTTTTAAGGCAAACCTGGCCCCAGCTACCACTGCCCACAGAAGTGGATTAACTACAGCAACAGAAAACGCCTGTGCGTTGCAGTAGGAAGGGCCCATGCTGTGGCACAACAGCATAGCTGCAGCTGTGCCAGTGAAGTGCCTGTAGACAGGGCGGTTGTGCCCTTGTCAGCGTGAGATCCAAAGACTTCAGAGCCAGGAACAAGACATGCACAGAATGACAATCTCAGGGCTGGAGAGCTGAGGTCTCAGGGTGAGGCCCCTCAGGGCCAAACCACCTGTGGTGGCTGGAACACCCGATGTCTGGGGCACCTTACATGCAGATGACTAGTATGGAGTAGTTTCCTCCCCAGCCCTCCTGATGCAGGCTGGCCTGCCATGCAACTACCCACACAGGCGAATACCCACCCACTCAGCCAATCCCAGCTGCTTGCTTTTTCTTCCTCAGCTGAAGGAAGAGCCCCCAGACTAGCAAAGGGTTTTGTTCATTTACTACGTTCTGCCCCCACAGATCCACGAAGGATGAGGGGGAGACATTATTTGCGGAGCAGATTTGCTCTAGCTCAGGGGTAGGCAACCTATGGCACGCGCACCAAAGGCAGCACGTGAGCTGATTTTCAGTGGCACTCACAATGTCCGGGTCCTGGCCACTGGCCTGGGGGGGTGGGCTCTGCATTTTAATTGAATTTTAAATGAAGTTTCTTAAACATTTTAAAAACCTTATTTACTTTCCATACAACAATAGTTTAGTTCTATATTATAGACTTATAGACAGAGACCTTCTAAGAACATTAAAATGTATGACAGAGAGAGGGAGACTGGCAGGCCAAACCTTAAATTAGAGTGAATAAATTAAGATTCGGCACACCACTTCCGAAAGGTTGCTGGCCCCCGGTCTAGCTCATGGAGGGACAATCTGGGGTGAGGGCCTCGTGGGTCCCTAGAGGGGTCTCACGGGTCCCTAGAGGGGTCTCACGGGTCCCTAGAGGGGTCTCACCTGCCTCGCCCAGCTCAGAGGCTGTTCTTGTCTGTATTACAGCTGCCCTCGTGTTGCAGGCCTGGATTGGGGGATCCACCTGAATCACCTCCACCTCGCAGCTGCTGCTGGCCCAAAGTACATTTAGAGCCATGATGGGTGGGAATGGTCCCTAACCTCCCCTGGACATCCACCTCACAGGCTCTACCAGTGCTGTTTGGCCTGAGGTCCCCACCTGTACTTGGAGACGGAGGTGTCCTAGAGGAAGGGGGCCCCATGCAGAGGTCTCAGGAGGCAATAGGTCCTGACCTGAGGGAAGGGGTGCTGGGGGAGGGGGTCGTGTCGCATCAGTGGGGACAATGTAGACCCCCGTCTCCGCTAGAGAAGGTATGCAGGGAAGGGGGATCCTGTGGAGATCTCAGGGAGCGGAGGTCCCAGTCCCCGGGGGGGGGGGGCTCACCTGCATCACCACCTCCACCTCGTAGGCGTTGCCCTTGCTGCGCTGCTGGCCGCGGAACTTGGCCCCGCTGTAGAGCAGGGAGGTGGCGACCCCGGGCTGCGCCGTGTTGATGGGGGGCGGCGGCACCAGGCTGGCGGCGGCCCCGCGGCCCCGCGCTCCCCCCGGGCAGCAGCACTCGCTCCGCACCGGCATCTCGGGGGGGTCCCCGGGCGCCAGCGTGACACGGGCTGCGGGGAGCCGGCCCGGCCGCCGTACCGACCGGGGAACTCGCCGGCTACCCCCGCCGCCTGGCTCAGGGCCTCCCGGCGGCGCCTCCGCACATTCTGATTGGCCCAGCAGGCGCTGCGGGGGGGCGGGGCGCCATTCCCATTGGGCGATCGGATCACGTGGTTCGCTGCACCGCCCCCTGGGACTCGTAGTTTCCTTTTGGGCCGAGTGACGGCGCCGTCAGAGGGACAAAATAGCGATTATGATGCTGATTGGACGCGGGCGAGCAAGATGGCGGCGCCCAGTGGCAGAGAGGTTAGCAGAGGAGCGGGAGCGAGGGGAGGGCGGCCGAGCGGCCCCTATAGGGAGCGGGAGAGGGCCCCAGAGACCTTATCTACCCTATAGGGTCGTACAGGGGATTCCGTGGGGGTCTGTCCTTCTCTCGTTGGGGCCACTGATCCCGGGGGGGGGTGTCCTTGGGGAGCCCGTTAATCCTGGCGCAGGGCTCTTCGGGGGGCCCGTTCATCCTAGCAGGAAGGCTCTTGGGGGGGGGCTCCTTTGAGGGGGGCGTGTTGATCCCAGCCTGGGGTTCTGGGGGGGGGGAGGGGCAATTGATCCTCGGTGGTGGTCGCGAGTCATTAAGCGCCCAGGTCTTTAGCAGGGCCAGGCCGTCCCCATCTAGCTGTCGCTCGTTGCCTCCCAAGAATGTGGCGTAGTTGTCAGCGGCTGTTCTACGCCAGGCCTCCCCCGGCCCCACGGCTGTGCCCGACTCCTCCTGTTGGGGGCCCCAGCCTTTCACTGCCAGGCAGGGCACGGACCTACACACCGCCAACAGGTGAGGACAAAGCTGGATAGAGATCCAGCAGCTTGGGGGGGAGGGATAGCTCAGTGGTTTGAGCATTGGCCTGCTAAACCTAGGATTGTGAGTTCAATCCTTGAGGGGGCCACTTGGGGATATGTCAAAAAAGTAGGGATTGGTTCTGCTTTGAGCAGGGGCTTGGACTAGAAGATGATCTCCTGAGGTCCCTTCCAACTCTGTGATTCTATGATCCTGGTGCACACGTGGCAAATTTCAACATGGTCATTTCCAGATGTTCACCAGTAGTAGATTTAGCCAGTCCTAAAAGCTGGCTGTGACCACAGTTTATGAGAGGGGCATGACCCCCTAGTTACAGAGGAGGGCTCTGGTTTGTGGGGTGGGCCCCAGCTGAACATTTGAAGCAGTAGTTGTGGAGACCCAAGTATTTCAAGCTTGAGGATAATCATTTATTATTCACATATGTGCAGGGCACTGCAGAGGCAAAAGAAAACTACATCCCTGCTCAGCGAGCTTGAAGTCTAATGCCTCATGCCTGCTGCTGACAGTGTGTGTCTGCATATGGCCTCACAAATGCAGCAGTTATCACACGCTGTCAGTTCTGTTTTAGGTACTGCTATGACCTCAGTCACCACAGTAGCCCAGTACCTCACATTGTTTAATTTATTCCTTCTCACAACCCCCCTGTAAGGCTGGGCAGTGCTGTGATTCCCCACTTTATAGACAGCGACTGGAGAGACAGAGAACCCGAGGCCACACACAAAGTCCGTGGCAGAGCAGCGAATCAAATCCCGGTCTCCTGAGTTACAGGCTAACACCTCCACCACTAGTCCACCCTTCCTTAGTTGTAGAAGTGGCCCTTTAAACATCTTTCCCCTGTAGTTTCAGTAGTTAGTATGAGAGGTGAAATTTAACCCTTTATTTCTTACAAGCCAAGACCCTGAACTTGCAATGAAATGCATGTCCTGGAGCCCCATTAAAACAGGACTAGGGGGTGTGTCTTGTTTCAGGATGAAGGCCTGACTGTGGTTCTTGCTGCTTTCTGAGTGGATGTAATTTTCCCCCCCAGAAAGGAAGAGGTTTTACCGGAACGTTAGCATCTCCCAAGGTGAAGGTGAGTGCTTCCGCCAGGAGTCTGGCAGGGTGCCCGACGCATGGCCCTGTGTGTGTGACAGCCGGGCACAGGAAAGGATAGTTATGGAACGTGGGCTTTGCCTACCGGCAAATGTTGGCCAGGTCTGGAAACCAGACATTAAGAGCCACCTTTGTCACAAACTTGGTTTGCCCTCTTTCTCCATTGGCTGGCAAAACCACGGGAAGGGAAATGGTTTTCAAGACTGGTTCTTGGAACTTCGTTTTTGGTAGACCAGAGCCCCTAAGACCTTCAGTGGGGAGATTCCTGAGCCAGGTGTATCACTGGTGTTGCCCAGGGATGAGTTTACCTCCTTCAGCTTTATCTCTGAATTTGCCCTCTGCCTGGGGGTTGCACGTGGACCCCCTTGTGTGCTTTATCCTGGAATCCCAATGGGTTTCTAATCTGATCCCCCCCAGGTGGCTTCGAAATAAACCTGGACCACAGGAAGCTGAAAACGCCCCAGGCCAAACTCTTCACTGTCCCCAGTGAGGCCCTGGCTATTGCTGTTGCTATGGAATGGGATTCCCAGCAGGACACCATCAAGTCCTACACCATGCATCTGGTAAGTGCTGTGGGCTTGGTGGAAGGGAGGCTCCACAGTGAGCCCCGATATGGGAAGGAATGTAACATGTGGTTTTGCCGGGGCCACTGCTATGGACAGCCTCATCTTGGATAAAGGTGGAGCATAGCATGCTGGGAGCTGTAGTCTGCAGGCCCCATCTCTGAGCTAAATATGTAAACTAAATTGATGTATAAAGGGACTGAGTCTAGTAAAAAAAAATTCACTTTCTTGGCTTTTGCCTGACCCACAATGTTGGGGCAAAGCGCGCCTCACCCATTGGCAGCTTTGGGTCTAAGCCCAGGGTTAAAAACTGCTCCCTAACATGAGCCAAACTCCCATGTGAATGGGACCTGACTCGCAGCTGGAAATGCTTCTCATCCAGATGATTTCCCCCCAAAGCCTCCGGTGTACTTCCGTCCTGTCACTGATGACAGGAGCACTGTGTTTTATGGGCCTGATCCAAAGCCGGGAAGATTCCTGTGGTCTCGGACTCATTAACCTCCAGATTAGGCTTTCCTTCGCTATCTCTTAATGATCAATCGCTAGCACGATAAGGATTCTTCAGCTGTTGTCTGGGACCTTGTAAAATCAAAGCTGCTGCCTCCCCAGGGCTCTGGCTAGTGTAATTGCCTTTTGTTTTGCAGACCACATTGTGCAACACAGCTTTGGACAACACATCTCAGCGAAACAAAGCTCAGATAATCAGAGCAGCTGTGAAGTTCCTGGAGACAGATACTGTCTGGTAGGAGACTGTCTGGGTTTGCAATTCTCTAGGGAACTTCTGGCTTAGACACCAGGCCAGCCTCATTATGGGTTATTGCAGGGGTTCTCAAACTGTGGGTTGCGACCCCTCAGGGGGTCGCCGACCCGGTTCCCGAGGGGTTGCGAGCTGGTTTTTTCCGCCGAAAAGCCGCCATCGCGATCGCTTCCGCTTTTGGCGGCTTTTCGGCGGACATGCTGAGCTATTTCGGGAACGCTCGGCATGTCCGCCGAAAATAGCCTCCGAATGCGGAAGTAATTCATTCGGCGGCTTTTCGGCGGACGCTCAAGGGGTCGCGGCGCCGTGCTGCTCAGAAAAAAGGGTCGCGCTAAAGGTAAGTTTGAGACCCGCTGGGTTATTGCATCTTCCAGCTGGGCAGACCGGAAGGGTGACTAGAGGTTTGGAAACACATTAAGCTGGGTGACTAGTTGGCACAAACGCAGCCGTTGGGACAAATGCCCTGGCTTGATCAATGCATCTGCCCTTCTCTTTCTCTAGAGGTGCAGCCCCAGGAATGACCCCAGTGTGTAGTACGTCCCCTTGAGCCTATCAGCCAAGGTGGGTCAGGATGGGCCCCTTCTGAAAGGGGACCAGCACAGAGCCACTCCTTAGGGGTGGAGGAGCATAACTCACTCATAGTGTCAACATAGTGCCACCCCCTCTCCCCCAAACGCACAAACTCCAAGGAGATTTCACCACTAGCCCTGGTCTGATGGGGTTCAGCTCCATTGAGATTTGAATTGCTCCTCACAAGAAGTTGCTCTCTGTAAGTATTTGGCAGTGTAAGAGCCTTGGATTTAGGTGTACGGAGCATGACGATTTCTGTGCTGGGCCTTAACAGCCAGTTTGCTCTAGAATTCCTTCCTATTGTATTTTATGTTTTCACTGAACCCTTTGGCCTGCCCCATTGAACTCCAGGAGCTCCACCCAAGGGATCGGAACGGTCTTTGGCCTTTAGGGGTATGTCTACACTGCAAAGAAAACTTGTGGCAAGGAGTCTCTGAGCCCAGATCAGTTGACTTGGACTCGTGCTGCGGGGCTACAAATAGCCGTGCGGACACCCGGGCTGGAGCGTGGGCTCTGAGACCCTCCCTCCTTGCCAGATTTTGTGGCAGTGTTTTTTAAAACAGATAGCTAACAAGTTTGTGCTTCAGGGGTCAGTGCCCCTGCTCTGACCACTGGATAGCACTGAATCCCACTGCCAATTTAGGGCCAGATCCAGTGTGCCTCAGTTACCCCATCTGTAAAACTGAGTCGCCTTTGGTGCAGAGGACTCTGTGATGGGAAGCAGAGCTGTAGGCTGGCACTCCAGCGGGCTGTGAACTGCCCCCACACTTATTTCAGGAGGACAAAGGCACAGACCTGGAAGTGATATCACAGCATCCGGCCCTAAATGTGGGCAGGGCTGGTGGAGCAGCATCCCTCCTTACAGGGATCAAGAGCTGACTGGTGGTCTGTCCACCAAAGAGCTCTGAATCTGGGGGAGGGTCGTCAATGGAAGCTCTTCCTTTCCTTAGCTGGCAGCATCTGCTCACTTGAAGCTTACGGTCGGTACCTGTTCTTCAAATACTTGACTTCCCTTGCCATCCCCAAAACCGGCTTAGCTGCCTGGTGGGTTTGCTCCATGCACTGCGGGAAGAAGGCCAATGATTTGTCAGTGAAGGTTGTTTTCTTCTTGCAATGTTCTAGCTATAGGGTGGAGGAGCCAGCTGGCCTAGTAGAACTGCAGAAGAATGAATGGGATCCCATGATCAAGTGGGCTGAGAAAAGGTAAGAAGGCAAAGACCTTTCCCTTCTAGCTGCCCTCTCTGGGATATTCTGAGGTTGTTCGTCACTGTACGATCTGAAAACCAACCATGCTGGTGACAGTTTAGTTCACAAGCTATTCTGGGGCCAGCCCATTGGGCCATGGAAAGAGGCACTGTGGGGTACTGAGGAGGACAGAGACTGTACCTAAGGGGTGTCAAGTCTCCAGCAGCAAGGAGCTGCTGTTGGCCAGTCTCCAGCGTGATGTCTCAGTGACCCCTTCACGGTGTTTCTCAGTGCACTCAAGAGGGAGGCAATTAGGCTTGTAAATTCCATAAGCAAAACCAGATGTTGCTGCACACTGCACTGACTGAAGTAGAGCGGTGCAATGTGGGTAGAAAATGTGCCCACATAGACTCTGAGGGGCAGAAGCAGGTATAACCCCAGCTGACATCCGTGAGGGCTGTATCTGCTTATGCCAAGGCTAAATTAACCAGAGTCTTACTTCATAATGATACCGAGGCCCAGCGACTAATCGTTCGTCTGGTACCATCTAACTCATTCCAGGTACAACGTGGAGATCGGCTCCTCTACTAGTATCATGGGACCCAACATCCCAGCCAGGACCAAGGACATTTTCACCAGCCATTTGGCATCTTACAACATGTGGGCACTGCAAGGTACTGAGGACGACCTGTCTGGTGTGTCCGTCCATCCAGGGTACACGAAGCACTGTTGGCGTATACACCTTTTCCTCTCCGAGCAGTGACCAGCGCAACCAAAATGTTTTGGGGAAGGAAGGGAGACTTTAAATCAACGGGGTAGGGAAAGGAGGGGATTGTAGTTTAAAGTAAATAAATCCAAGCTAGCCCCTTAGCTCTAGCTCTGTACAGGCAGGGGGTCTCTCTTCACTGGATCCTGATTAGCAGTGGAAATTTCACCTGTGTATTAACTGTGGACTTGACTCTGTAGAGTGCATTGATCCAAGGTGCGTGGGGTCATCTACCCATCTGATCCTGTTGAACATGTCATGCCTTGGCTGCACCTTCAGAAGGTCTGGAGATGCTGACGTGATTTTGTATAAATAACTGTGCGTCATGTTTGCTATCTCCCCCCCACCCAGGTATAGAATATGTGATCACACAATTGAAATCTCTGATTCTGTCCATGGGACTGATTGACAGACACATTCCTGTAGAAGACGCTGTGCTGCTGTCTCGCCTGGAGGAAGAATACCAGGTAAATTATGTTTCGGAGCAACCCTCTCATTTCGCCCGACAAGTGATCTCCCAGCACAAAGGACTGACCACAGAACTGCCTGCTATTAAAGCAGACGTTCACTCCACTGGGCTGCCTCTGGTCAGTACGGTTCAGCCACTCAAGTCACATGATGACCAGCCGAAGGTGCTTTGAGTCCAACCTGCTGAGGGCTGTGGATTTCTTTTGCAGAAGCTGGATTGCTGCTTTTCGGCCCTCCTCCAACCGCAGTGCAAAACCCAAGAATGGCCTTGATTCTCTGTATTGGCCAGACCTTAGCACTTTGCCAAGGACTAACCTAATGCTAACACATTTGTTGTGAACAGAAAAGTTTTGTCCTTGCACCAAACTGTCCTTGACCCCAAGTCCAGTGAGATTAAGGGAAGTCTGACTTGTTGAGCTTTGGATCAGGCCCTAATACGTTGCCTCCCGTAGCCCCTTTCACTTGAGGGTCTCTGAGCGCTGGGCAGGCACTGGTAAGTGAGGCTTTGTGCCACTCCTGGGAGGTATTATCTCATATTTACAGACAGGAAAACAGAGGCCAAGAAGTCCTGAAGTCCAAACCCTCTTTCTAACTAACTCTCGAGTGGGCTGATTGTTCTCTCTTCTCTCAGATCCAGCACTGGGGCAACGTGGAGTGGGCCCACGACTACGACCTGTACGAGCTGCGTGCCCGCACGGCCGCTGGGACCCTCTTTGCTCACCTTTGTTCAGAGAGCTCAGCTGTAAAACACAAGCTGCTGCAGGACTGAGGTCTGGGGAGTGACGCGTCAGGCAGAGCCGGAGAATGCCCAGTACAGACTACAAATGCAGCCTGGTGAATTTGAGCCGTTGGCCGGCAATCAGGGCCTACCAGCATGGTGACTTAGCATGGAGAGGGCCGTGACTTTAGAACGATTCCTAGCGGAGACACTTCTTCCCTAGCTTGGCTAGTGCTGGAGGGAGCCAGTGACTCTCGGCAGCCCTGACTTTTGCCACAAAAGAAGTACAATCTGAGCTCCCGTCAGCCCCAATTAAATGCCCTGTCTCTGGCTGTTGCCATAGGCTGTAGCTCAGCCAGTGTTTATGATCACTCGGAAGGTAGCTCGTCTACATTGTACCCTTCGAGGTCCCAGCCCTGGGACAAGCACTCCAGCAAAAGGGCTTTGGTAAGGCTAGGCACACACTCTAACCTAGGTACCATCTTGGCAGCTGCCTGTCCATGGCCCATGTTGGTTACTAAAATCCAGTCATGTCCTGGGAGACAAGACCCAGCTGTACCTGTTCCTCATCCAGTAATGTGCTCCTGCCCTGTGCAAAGCTGGGCTCAATCCCAGTTTGATTAAAGGCGTCTCCTACTAAATACTGGTAGCCAGTGTGTGGGGTCAGTTATTTTGTACTTCCCCATTGCACTCTGGGATGTGCACTGCTTCTGTGCCCAAGAGCACCAAAACAGTAGCAGCGCCATCGCTGATTGACAGCTGTCTGCTTCCTTGGGCTTTATCTGTATCCCCGCCTGAGGATCTCCATGCTCAGGGCTCTGTCACAAGCACCGGCCTGCCCACCGAGGACTGGACAGGAGCTCTCCCTTGCTTTTGGACTAATTCTAACTCCCCAGCTGCCTGAGGCCCTGATCCTGCAAAGGCTTATGCACATGCTCAACTCTGAACTCGGAGCAAACCCCCTGACTTCAGTGGGACTCCTAATGCATAATATGTACTGAGCAGGCATGTATGAACTTGTGGGATCAATGCCTATGCCTCACCAATCAGACCTGTGCTGCAAAGTGCTGATCTAACCTTCCTCTCTCCCCCAAGTTCAGGGGCGGCTGGGCCCTGGGCTTTCATTTAGGCCTGTCTCTGAAGACTTCAGACTCTTAGAGGAAAAGAAAATGTCAGCCGGGCAGTTGCGATGAAAACCTCCTATGAGCACAATCACCCCTGGAGTCCTCATTTAGAATCCGCTTCGTTTCCAGTTAGCACGCGGGGGAACCAGTAGCACCAGCATTTTCATACGTGACCCCAGACTTGGGGCCCCTTCATTTCTGGGTGCCCAACTACACATGTAGGGCTTGACCTTCCGATCGATTTCAGTTGGAGCCACGAGGGCTCTGCCCTGCCGAAAAGCCTGAGCCGATGGGGAGCCAGTTTCTCAGGGAGCAGGCCTGCTGTTAGCAATGACGGGAGAGGGCCTGCTCTCAAACCAGCCCAAGGGAGGAGGGTGTTTTGTTAGCTAAACCAGAGCAACTTCAATGAGCCCATTGGCAGGGCTAGTGCCAGGAAAGGAGGAGTGGATGTCTCTGGGTATTTGGCCCTTTCACAAACTGCACTGCCACATCCGTTCCATAAGCATGAGTTTCCCTTCTTCCCCCTCGTCGGTGCCCTGCCTCCAGCAGGAAGGGAGTCTGAGCTCCCTCCCAGGCACACGGAGCAGCTGCTGCTGAGCGAGGAGGGAAATTAATGACTCGGCACTGAGCAGCCGTCGGGGTGAGCTTCTGCAGAGCCATTAGTCTCCCTCCCCGCTGGTCAGAGGCCGCTCTGGGCACGCTGCAGGAAACTGCCTTAGCATGGGGCAGAGGAAAGAGGAGGCTACCGGTAGTGCCTTCTTCAAACCTCACACTGGCTGGGCCAGAGCCCCACGATTGTTAGGGAGGCAGCGGTTTGAGGGAGAGTGTTCTCTTCCCCCTCAGCGGTTCGTCTGAGGGAGTGTTCTCTTCCCCCCCTCACCGCCTCAAGGGAGGCAGCGGTTGTCTGAGGGAGAGTGTTCTCTTCCCCCTCAGCGGTTGTCTGAGGGAGAGTGTTCTCTTCCCCCTCAGCGGTTGTCTGAGGGAGAGTGTTCTCTTCCCCCTCAGCGGTTGTCTGAGGGAGAGTGTTCTCTTCCCCCTCAGCGGTTGTCTGAGGGAGAGTGTTCTCTTCCCCCTCAGCGGTTGTCTGAGGGAGAGTGTTCTCTTCCCCCTCAGCGGTTGTCTGAGGGAGAGTGTTCTCTTCCCCCTCGCTGCCTCGTGCCAGTTGCTGCAAGAGTCTCAGGCTCCTAACACTGCCTTCCGGGCACGGCCTGCTGGTGGAGAATCGCAGCTCAATCGGACCCAGCGGTTTGCGAGCTGGCTTTGATTTGCACCATAAGTCTCAGAGGGTTTCAAAGCGAAATCCTCCGCCCCTCTTTAAGAACGTTTCCAAACTCAAATGGTATTTTTATTTGTGTATGATTATTATTTGGGGGGGGGGGGGGTGACACCCCAGGATGAAACATCCCCTCAGTGAGTATTTACATGGGAGCTGTCAGAAAGGGTGAGGCGCACCTGTTAGATCACCAAGGCCTGTGTCCTAACGGGAGCCGCTGCTGGCCTACTCGATCTGCTCCAGGCTTTCCATGTTGTCCAGATCCTCCTGCAGATGGTCGATGTATTGATTAATCTCTCTCACACGGTTGCGGTTTCTGCTGATCTCGTTCTTGTGAACCTGAGGAGAGTATGACAGACAGTGGGGTCCTTGGGCTTATTTCAAACCTTCAGTCACCAAAGGGCCCAGCAGAAAGTTAGGAGATACCTCCCGCCAGCCCCTCAAGCTCCCTGGCAGTGGCCCAGCTACAGAGGCTGGATCCTGGTGCCTCTCTGCACGAGGAAGAAGCTGCAGGCCGGGATGCTTTCATTGCCTTGCTGCTTGTCTTTTCCCTGGACAGGGTTTTGCTCCCCAAGCCGCAGGGGTTTCCTTACCTCCTCGATCACTGAAGAGGACCAGCTATGGGCTTTGGTGATGATGTCATCCTCTCTGTTGTCGATCTTCAGCAGGTGGACATCGTGGGAGGCGTTCACTGCGTTGACGATAGTGTCTTTGTCCACAAAAAGCTAGGGAGTGAAATTGAGCGAGCGATGGGAGAGGTGGATTTGACATAAATGCAGCAAAAGCCGCAGGGGTCAGAACTAGATGTGTTGCGGTGCGGCACTTGGTAGCACCATCAGAGAAGAAAATGAACGCTCTCTCTGGTACATCTCAGGCTTTTCCTGTTCAAAGGCCTGTACAAACTTAGCCTCACGATAGCCTTGTGTAAGGACTATTTTACAGATGGGGAAACTGAGGCAGGGCTGAAGTAACTTGCCAAAGGCTGCATAGCAAGCCAGAGCCGGGAGTGAACACCTAACTCCATGCTCACTCCTCCAGACTTGCTGCTTTCTGGCATATGGCAAGCCCCTCTTGGTAGTTCTCAATCCCAGGGAAGGCTGCATATGCTCCAACGTGCCTCTCCCATCAGGTATGGCAAATGGAAAACTGCACTCAGAAGAGGTCGCTTTAACAGGTGCCATTTCCTGTGTGTCTTTGTTCTGACACCACAACTTCAAACAGAAGCAGCAGCTTCCTCCTGAGACTTTAAATAGAGGGTGGCTTCTAGAAACCATAATGACTATCCTCCTGCAGCCAAGCCTGCCTGGTAATTTAAACACCTGGAGATCGCGTCTCTATGGAGATGGACGGGAGGGAGGGAGGGAGGGAGCAATGGTGCAGGCGGCACTCGCAGTCCATAAAGCCAGCAAGTGTCCCTGTCCCGGAAGGCTATTTTCTGAACACGGAGCACAAAAGTCACTTGTTTCCTTCTGACTTTACCTCCTTACAACTGGCACTAGTTCTAAAGAAATAATTACCCCTGCCTGTCGCACCTGGTAGACAGAGCACCAGCTCAGAGAACCTGCCATTCGAGGCTCTGAGCTGGCAGGGTGTTGGCTCAGAGGGGCCTTGAGTAAGCAGGGCATTGGCTCAAAGGGACACGGACATGTTCTTTTGGATGAGTGAATTTCCCTTGCGCTGAGCCAATTCCTAAAGAGTGATAGTAAAATTGGGACTAGATGTCCTCTATGAAACCATGTGTGAAGCCCATTCACTCCTGGAGCCATTAGCAACTATTGGAACAGATCTTCATACAAGTGGTGGAAGCCCGGGTCTGTTTATTTTTCAGCTGTAATAGCAATGTTAGAGGAGCAGTATATCTGCTCAGTGCTAAAAATGTGGATTTGTAAAGATGGGGAAGCCCAGACTGAGAAGTGTTACAACTCTGGGACAGGTCAGGTGTAATACCCACTTCAGGAAGGTAGTCCCTACTACTTCAATCCCCTCCCCACCAAACCCCCTGGACTATTAACACACTCAGCAACTTTTTATAATTGGTGCAACTTTAGTGCTATGACCCTGCACGCCAGCCCGCAAGGCCACTCCCTCAGATTTGGCCTGGCTGCCCCCTCTTCATGCTTGCCTTCAAAAGTCAGGGGGTGGGCGTGGGGAAGGTCACCTAGTGTCTCTTCCATGCCACTGCCATGCTTCGGAGGGGAGGCTGAATGCCTTGGAAGAAGTTGCTGGAGCAAGGATAGTGCGACTTGGGGGGGTACCCAGAGGGAGTCTTCATTCCTTAGAAAGAAACAAGTTGAGGGGAAGCTTGAGACCAGGCTTGTGAGACCCCAAGGAAGTATCTGCCTTGTGCCATGCTGCTGTCTGACCATGTCAAAACCGCAATTTCAGCAAACTTCATCCACAACGTGTGAACGGGCAAACCACAACTTCCTTGCAGCCTTAATTGGGGGGCGGAGGGGGTTGAAAGGAAACTATTTCTAGCTTTGGCAGAATAATTCAAAACGATATTGGGTTTCTGAAGCCCAATCCTGATTGGGAACATGCTGCGCCGCTCCCTTCTTCCTCCACACTCAGGATAGAAGCCTAAGTTCACACCCAGAAGAGCCTAAGTTGCATACACAACTGGGGGCCTCACCAGTCGAACATCATCTGGCATCTCCTCATCGAACTCGCTCTTGACTATCTTCTCCAGCGTGTTGATTGCAATCTCCAGCAATTTCTCATGGTGATGATTTTCTAGATCCCGGCATTGAGCCATCGTATGGAAGAAGGTTAAGAAACAAAGAACAGTGGCATTTGACCGGCCTCTACAGGCTGGACTTGGTGCTGAACAATCGACAGAGAATGACGTTCTACACAAGCCAGCACTGCTAACCCTAAAAGGGGATTCGTACACTTCCTATGAAGCAGATGAGCAGTAAAAACTCTGCTTCCTTGAGTCTGCATTGCAGACCCCCAAAAGTAATTGAGCTGGCTGGTGGAAAATGTCCCGACTGTTCAAAAGCAATCCTTCCACCTCACTACCCTCATTGTGTTACGTTATCCAGAACGGACCCTGGGGGGCATTTGCGCAGGAAGTTCAATGAGGCCTTTGTTTGCATGTGCAAAACTCTGAATGTGACAAGCACTTGCACAGGGCCAAGAGTATTTGAGCATCGAATGTATTTCATGAACTGGAAAATGTTCCTAAGAATTAATCAATCAAAGCCTACAACACATTCATAAGCGACAATCCAGTTCCACACACTGAGTGCTGACTTCTGGGCTTTGTAGTAATCTTGTGAAGTGAAACAACCCATTTGTAGGACACAGAGTTCCAGGCCAGTAGCCTGCCAAAAGGATATATCCCTTGCACGTTCTCAATAAATGTGGACACCTGGTCAGCAATGTTTCTTTCAAAATCCTTTATTATTTCCTTAACGGGAAAAAGAAAAGGAAAAGTTACCAAGTACTCAAACACACTCAACCCAGATCAGAAGCAGGAAGAAGTCTAAGGCCTGGGCTACACTGGGAGGGGAGGGGGTGTTTCGAACTAATATATGCAACTTCGGCTATGCTATTCGTGTAGCTGAAGTATCTTAGTTTGACTTACCTGGCCGTCTTCACGGCAGCAAGTCGACCGCGGCGGCTCCCCCATCGACTCCGCTTACTCCTCTTGCAGAGCTGGAGTTCCGGAGTTGACGGGGAGCACGTTCAGGGATCGATTTATCGCATCTAGGTGAGACGTGATAAATCGATTCCCGATACATCGAATGCTACCCACGGATCCAGCAGTTAGTATAGATGTACCCTAAAATGCAATATACTTGGAGCTGATCCACCAGTTTTATCAGCATTGCTGGGGGCTGAAGGTACCTCAGCTAAATTAATTGTGCTGAAGCACCGAAAGGCATTTGCTTTTCTGCCCTGGCATGCAAATGTGGCCCAATAACCTCCCGGATGATTCTTTAGCCAAAGTCGATGCCTTTAGGATGTCCAGATGTCCCAATTTTATAGGGACAGTCCTGAGTTTTGGGTCTTATATAGGCTCTTATTACCCCCCACCCCCATCCCGATTTTTCACATTTGCTGTCTAGTCACCCTAGATGCCTTCATCCTCAGTAGCAGTGTGTGCATAGTAAGTTCTGATGCAACATATAAATACACTGGGTGCAATTCTCCGCTGCCTTGCACTTCATGTACTCACTCCTGTCAGAGTGAGAATAAAGCAGGTGCCAGACACTACCCAGAATGACAGAGGGCTACGCTCATTCTGCACAAGGGGGACTACACAAGGTGTAAAGCAACAGAGAATCAGCCCCAGTGTTCTCTACCTGAGGCTTAGCAGCTATATCCCCTTGCCTTACCTCGAGCTGGTCAACCGTCTGCATTTCCAGGGTCATAAGTGTGTCTGACAGCTGACTGATGTCTTCATTGTACTTTGCAAGTTTAGAATCCGCAATCTCAAAATTACTCATGTTTTGAATCACATCCAACTGCTAAACATAGAGAAATACATACAACATCATTTATGCTCATCATTCCATTGCAATTTAATTAACTGTTTTTGTTACGTACATGAGAAAAGTTCTGGCTCAGGATTGGCTGAAATGAAATGTGATGGCTTGCTACGTGGCTGTGGTTTACCTATTCAGAGGTTGGTCATACCAAGGTGCACTACAATGTTAACCAACAAGATTCCACTGCAGCAAGTTGCGGAATAACTCTAATTTGCTTGCCAGCTGGCATTCCCCCCCCCCACCTCCTACTTCATCTCACATGTAGAAAGTCTGTGTCAAAGGAAAAACTATAAGCCTTCTGGAATTCATGGGCATAGGGGAGAGACTTCCAATTACTTCTTATTAAGAAATGCAGGTCTAAATCCTGATCCCTTGGAAGTCAAGGAGAATTTTGCCTGACTTCAATGGGCCCAGGATTTTGCTCTCTGAAGATATGTAATAGAACATCACAAGTAATGAGTTCTTGTTACTGAGAACGACAATAAATCTTGTTCTTCAAAGTTAAATACTGACATCAGCCTCACAGCGGTCAATACTCTTAATATTACTGAGCAATGTATATGCTAAGCAAAGGTTATTTTCAATAAGCATCTTTGTAATAAATCTCTCCTACTGAAATCTGAGCATTAAAAATATATTTTGAAGGAGCCGAATGCACCTCACAGTTGGAGCCAATAGAAGGGGCTGAAATTATGCAAGAACCATTGCAGAAGGCTATGTGCAAATCAAATGAAATTATGCAGACACTGTAATGTTAAAGGGGACATTTATTTCTATAATTTAATCAAGACAGGAGGCCCCAAGCAATTAAAACCAGGCTCCTGTTAGCAACACCTGCTGCTTTAGGGCTTTGGCATAATTCTTTGCTCCTTAACCAACTTCAAAGCAAGCTGAGATGTCTTGCAGTCCATATAGACCGGCATGATGGAATTAGAGCTAGGCAAATGGAGCCTAGCAAATTGTTTATACTTTATTATCATCTTTTAATCTCCTCCCACCCATTTTTAAACTTGTAGGACTAAGCCGGCAAGATCCATTTAGCAGCATTTCTGACTGACTGGGACTCCCTCTGTCACCTTGACCAGCTCACTTGGGCCGGAGTTTTTCATACGCAACAAGGGGCCTACATTCAGCACATAAATCCATATCTAAGCTTGTAAGCAGGCAGAGTTCCTATGCTGCTCTGAGGAGCACACAGACATATTGTCTAAAATCCAAACTTACCCCCCTTCTGAGTGTGGATTTATTGGTAATTCAAATAAAAACACTTTGGGGCTGGGACTGTCTTTTTCTTTTGTTTGTACAATACCTAGCACAATGGGGTCGCAAACATATTCCTAAGTGTTCTTCCCCCAACGTTTTTTCTCCCCCAGGATTTCCAGCCAACACCTCTGAGGCCTCAACCCCACTTATACGTCCACTGGTGCGTATGAGTCGGCGTTAATATACACTGCACCGGCACACTGGATTCAAGCACTTGGGAACAGAATGACCCTGCACCCTGCCACATTGTTACAAAGCATCTAAATAAAAGTTGCCTGTTTTCAGAGGTGCTGAGCACAGGGGATTTCACTGCAGTCAACCATGAGAGGCTTATTCTGTACAGCTGACAAAGCCCTTTACCAGGGCTGATACTTCCATAGCCCTCTAGAAACAATAGTAACTGCCTCTCTCTTTTGAATGATTAGAAAGGGATGCAGCTAGAAGCTATGACCTTGCCTTCCCCAGTGATGTGGGTGCAGCTGTCCGGAAAGCAGAGCTGGTTGAAAAATGGTATTTGCTGCCAAAATATTCAAACAAAATGAACATTTTTTCCCCAAAGTTATTTCATGGATTTTTATTTTTTTTTACTAAATTGAAACCAAAATGATTTGAATAAATAATTGTTTGCAGTGTCTTTGTAGCCATCTTGGTCTCAGTATAAGGAGACAAGGAGGGTGAGGTAATATCTTTTATTGGACCCAACTTCTGTTGGTGAGAGAGAAGTTTTTGAGGTTCCCAGTTGGGAAGAAGAGCTCTGCATAACTCAAAAGCTAGTCACTCTCACCAACTGACATTGGTCCAATAAAAGATATGTCACCCATCTTGTCTCTTGAATAAATAATGATCATCTTGTCAGGTTTTCCCGCTTTCTCCTTTTCCAGTGGAGGCACAGTATCTGGGTATGGTCCAAAAAGCAAAATAAAATGAAAACTTTTGAATCAAAAAATTTAATTTCAGTTAGTTTCATGAAAATTTTCAAGAGAAACTTTTTTTCTGAACATTTTTATTTTCTTAAAAAAACATGAATTTTTTGTAGAAAAAAAATTCAGTTAAAAATCTTTGACAGCTCTCCTGCCAAGTGTTTAAGAACCATTAACATGAAGACTTGTCTATAGTAGGACATGATTTAGTGCTATCATGTTGAATACACAGAAACAAGGACTGTCATGTTTAACAGCTGGTTGTGTTTAGCCCTAGAGACCAGGTTTAAACACATCAATCCTTGTCTATACTGAGTGCTAAGTTAACACAATGTCAATCCCGCCAGTGTAGACAAGCCCCTAGAAACATATACAGTAAGATCTGGGGACAGATTCTGATTTCCCTTACCCTAGTGTAAACCTGGAATCATTTAACCAATTCCTGAGATCAGACTCTTGCCTCTGATACACAGAAATAATTTCAAGAAATAAAAGCTGTAATCAAATACCCCCTGGTTGTCATTTTCAAAATCTAGGATTATTTTTGTGCCCTGCTGTTGACTGTCCTGTACTGCTTCTTGAAGGCACTCGTAGAAGGTTGAGACTTCAGCTTGTCGCTTTTCATGCTCTTTCAGACCATAGGCAAAGAGGTTCTCACAGATTAATGCAAATTTACTCTTGTATGTGAAACCAGAGTCAAGGTATATAATCTGTAATCACTTCAATAAGTCAACACACTAAGCATGGCTGCATGATCATAAACATTGCTCTGTTGTGTCCAGCTACCACCAACCTAAATGCAAGGCAAAGCATCCTGACTGAACTCCACTGAGCGCACTGATAGCTGAGGTGCTGAGCTGAGCATTTTTCACCTTGAAGGCTTGGGCCACATCATCTTTTCACACAGTGGTTTTGCTACCTTAACTGTGTGGAGAGGGCAACATGGTGGGCACAAAAGGAAACGTGCATTTGCCCCTGATTTTAGCAATCGCCAAATCACAATCTGCTGCAGAAGTAAATTAAATCTCTCTGTCATTTGAAAAGTCAGACGCATTCTGGGCTTTAAGAGACTGCAAACGCCCTGCTTTTTAGAGGTTCAGAAAGCATTGGCTTTTAATAGTAAGTCTGATTCAAGTGGAGAAAAAGCAAAATGGCAATCAGAATGCTGCGACTGTAAAACTCTGAAATCTCATCACCTGACAGCATTGGAAGCAAGCCATTTATAGAAATGGGATTTTCTAATTTGGAGTTTCCAGTTTCCCAATGGGACCAAGCATTTGTTTATAGCTCTGGTGTTTCATGAAATATCAGACCTTAAAACTGTCAGTGGTCTCATGGTCTAGCAGTAGTTTTAAGGCACTGGTCCAAGACTGAACCGGTCCAAGTTTCCAATCTCAGATCAATATAGCTTTCAGTTCTGCATAAAAAGAACAGATGAAGAGTCCCTGCTGATGCACATCCTTGTGAATTGAAGTCATCAGGTTTTATCACTAAATTTTCTACAGAAGGATATGTCTCCAGCAGGTCAGCCATTCCAGGGAGATACACCAGCCTGGCAGCTTCTGTATCTTCTGCGTACATACTCTCAAATAAGAAGGGTCCATTCAGGTACTCGACGTAAGCAGCCTTTGGAGAGAATCAGTAGAATATAAAAAAACCAAAGACCACCAACTTTCTGCAGAACTTAAGTAACACCTTGCTTCTTCTTGCAGAGTGCTAAGGAAGCCTGAACGGCCCATTGAAATCAATGGCACCTGAATATCTGTGAGGATCTAGGCTGACATTATTAACTCTCCAGTTCTGAATGACAGGTGTCTCCTTCCGGAACGGGATTCTTATAACAATGGACCAGATCATTACTACTATACAGTGGGGGGAGGTTTTTGGCTTTCCAAGGAAAACACTGTACAATCATTGGTAAGTCCTCTACTGGAATGAGACAGTGGCTCTTTCACCAAATGATGTGACAGAGCAGTTCAACTCCACTTGGTTGTCCTGCAATGTGATATCTAAGCTATTCAGGCATAAATGGGACAGATTTTGTGAGGCCCTACGTAAAGGAAGACGTGAAGGGTCCCATGCATCTAGGACCTTTACTCCCTGATCCGATCTCCAAGTATTCAGCACGCCTCCATGTCAATCTTTGCAGTGTGGTAACAGACAGCCAGCTCCAGAGAACATACCTTGTGGTGCTCCAACTCTTTCTGCTTAGCCTGCTCTTCCACCAGCTTAGCCAGGACCTGAGCTTCACCTTGCTTTAGCTCATCAATGACATACTGATATTTTACTTCTGCAAGTTCTCGCTGGGAAATACAAACAAAGAAAACGTTTGAGTCAGGGGTCAACAACCTTTCAGAACTGGTGTGCCAAGTCTTCATTTATTCACTCTAATTTAAGGTTTTGCGTGCCAGTAATACATTTTCATGTTTTCAGAAGGTCTCTTTCTAGAACGCTTTAATATAGAACTAAACTACTGTTGTATGTAAAGTAGATAAGGTTTTAAAAATATTTTAGAAGCTTCATTTAAAAATAAAATAAAAGGCAGAGCCCCCCAGACTGGTGGCCAGGACCTGGGCAGTGTGAGTGCCACTGAAAATCGGCACGCGTGCCAAGGGTTGCCTACCCCTGGGTTAGATTACCCTGTCTCCTAATAAATCTGGGTCAGATATAGTGGTCTATGTCAGATTTTCGAGTAGTAGCGGTGTTAGTCTGTATCTGCAAAAAGAATGAGGAGTACTTGTGGCACTTTAGAGACTAACACATTTATTTGGGCATAAGCTTTTGTGGGCTAGAATCCATTTAATCCGATGCACAGAATGGAATATACAGTAGGAAGATTTTATATATGTATATATATATATAAATATATATATATATAAATACACACACACACACACACACACTGAAAAGGTGGAGCTTGCCATACCAACTTTAAATGGCTCATCAATTAAGGTGGGCTATTATCAGGAGGAGAAGAAAAAACTTTTGTAGCGATAATCAAGACGGCCCCTTTCAAACAGTTGACAAGAAGGTGTGAGTAACAGTAGCGGGATACTTAACATGGGGCAATAGACTGCAGTTTGTGTAATGACCCAGCCACTCCCAGTCTTTATTCAAGCCTAATTTAATGGTATCCAGTTTGCATATTAATTCCAGTTCAGCAGTTTCCTTGTTGGGATCTGTTTTTGAAGTTTTGTTGTTGAAGATTTGCCACTTTTAAGTCTGTTACTGACTGGCCAGAGAGACTGAAGTGTTCTCCTCCTGGTTTTTCAATGTTATGATTTCTGATGTCAGATTTGTGTCCATTTATTCTGTTGCGTAGAGATTGTCCAGTTTGGCCAATGTACATGGCAGAGGGGCATTGTTGGCACATGATGGCATATATCACATTGGTAGATGTGCAGGTGAATGAGCCCCTGATGGTGTGGCTGATGTCATTAGGTCCTATGACAGTGTCACTTGAATAGATATGTGGACAGAGTTGTGTGTAAGGTACATCCAGACTGCTGTTGCTTTCCTAGGTTAGATGTAATCTATGTCCTGTGCATGTTAAAAAAACCAGCCCAAGGAGGACATTTCTGATGGCTCTTATTTATCTAGATAGTATTTCAGTAAGACAGCAACTGAAAAAATAGTTACTCTAGCCCTCTGAATGCTGCTGTATTTCCAGAGTGCCAGAAAGATGAATGCCTTGGAAAGTGTGTCTAGTCTCCAAATGGTTAGATAAAGGGGAAGGTGGAAGTACTTACTGTGTTCTCATCCACAAGCCTGAAGTCCAAGTATACCAGATCTGGAAGGTGAGCAGCAATAAACATGGAATATTGTTCATTTTCGCAGACCGGGTTCCCAGTGAGATTCAACGTGCGTAGGTTTTTAAACTTCCTGAGGTAGACCACCTAGGCCAAAAGAAAGGAGATGCTGCATTCCCGCACACTGTGGGAACAACAAGCAGCAATGCCTTGAAATTCATGGTACTTGTCATCTCTGTCCTAGCTCAGGACCTTGCTGACATCTCCATCCTTCAGAGAGAGCTGGCACAATGCATTGGACTGAATGTCTATGCACAGTTACAGTTTTAAAGCAGTGGCTTCTAGCAGATTGTTGACCCATTTTGAGTTCTTATACTTACAGTATAACTCTTACTGTGGACACAATCTATGGACCTGGTGATGCACCCTTTATATGGAGGATGATAAACTTCCAGGGGTCTCAGACTAGAAAAACTGCCCTCCATAAAGGCCCAAGTATGAAATCAAAGCACCCAGAATAAATCTTTGCCTCCGTTTTCTAGTCAGATAAACTATTTTCCCTTTTACAGTTCCACTGGAGTCAACAGGTGTTTTGCCCTTGATATCAATCATAGCAAGATCTGGTCCAATGAGTGAATAATCCAAAAAAAGGGAAAAGGTAGCTGAAATAAGTATTTCCTACCTGAATATCTTACTAGAAACTTACTTTAGATTGTACAGAAAGTGAGACTTTGAGGGGAAGTTGACCCTCTAAAATGGTGTTCAGATTCAGTGAGGGGTGGCAACATAAGAATGACAGAGACAGAGGATATGTATGAGGGTGCATGGATAGACCGATAGATACAGGGATGGGTATATATCAGCAGGTATATATTGGAAGAAAAGGATGGATGGATGGATAATGGATATATTTGGGGATAAAGGGATGGATGGACAATGGGTATGTATGGGGATGGAGGGAGGGGAAGACACATATATGGACAGATAGATTAGAAAGAAAGACAGGAAACACTGGCAAAAACAATGGGATTCTTACATTTTCCAAAGCAGTCAGATTATTGTTTCCTATAGAGAAGACCTGTAGTTCTTGTAGCATGTCCAGATTCTCAACCTTAGATATTCTATTATTGTAGAGGCTCAAGTCCTCCAGTTTAACCAGAGCTTCCAGACCTTCAATGACTTCAATATTGTTGAAGGACAAATCTAAAAATAAAAATTAGAAATCAAGAAGTTTTACAAGCAAATTGTTTGATTATCTTCAACTAAACATCATTGCTTGGAGCCTGCAGTTCAGTTTGTACCTTGTGTCTAGCATATATATTAATTGTTTCCCTGGTAGTGGTCAGTATTCCCGATGAAGCACTAAGGAAGGCCTTCCCCTTTGCTCTCAAGGCTCTGCATAAAACCACCACTCTTTTGGCAAAGAAGGAATAGATACAACTTTTTCTACCACTTGTCCATGCAAATCTTAAATCAGACAGAGGAGTCACTGAAGTCCTCCTTTACCCAGAGGCTGTGTGAATGATCAGCACATAGCCCCTACCTCTTGGTGACACAGAGAGCAGGAGATGTAGAGAAGAAATCCACCTACAGAAGTGCATAGCACAGAGGAATGGGTTAGGAAATGCCTAAAGAGATGCAATTTACAAGAAAATATCTGCAACAAAATTTGATAGTACCAGCTAGCTTTCTTTCCCTTAGACTGTTACCAGCATCACAAAACCATCACTTAGTGGTGATGCACCCTGGGTCAACTCCTGCTCTCAGTTCATGCAATCCCAATGAAATCAGTGGAGATACACCAGGGAAGAGTTTGCCCATTGTGGCTATTGACTCACGGATACTTTCACTCATCTTATTCGTCAAGGACATCCGATTCAGCATCTAAACTTAAATAAAGATCTAGAGTAAAAATTTCAAACTTGTATATGTGATTTATGATCCTACTTCCCATTTTCAACAGACTTAGGGACTTACGAAAATGACACCCTAAGATGAGACTTTCTAAGCCAGAAGATCAACAGAGATTCTTCAGGTAGCTTTGAATACCTCAGTCCTCCCCCCCAAAAAAAATTTGTATTTTGTTTTAATATATATTTTAAATACTTTAGTTGGGGAGGAAAAATAAATAAATACAAGATTTTATGATATTCATGTCCTCCAACATTTGACAATCAAATTGAGGGGCACTTCAGAGAGCTGACTGTATCCCTGGGGAATGTCCCCCTCAGCAGTGTTTGAGAAGGGCCATAACATCCTGTTTGCATTGTGGAGCTGCAGACGGTGAGAGATTCTTTGTTGTGGAGTAGAACTGAGCTCCACTGTGTTCAAGTTCCAGCTTCTTAGAGCCGCGCAATGACATCATCAGGATAGTTTTTGTTTTATTTCGAAGAGGTCGACATGACCAAAATAACACTTCCTTTGGAAACTGATTCCTGATACAAGTAAAGCAGCCAGATCATGAATGGAAGCTGGAGTTCTAGGACTCAACTGGCAGACTCCAGAATAGCGGTCAGAGAAGGATAGATCTCTATATCTTAAAAGAGTTTACTCTATATATCTTAATTATGAGGATGCTACCAAATATAATAGGCATATCTGGCAAAATGCCCCCTACCACGATACCAGATTTATCAGGTGCATCCTCCTGAACATACCACCAAATGACTGAGTCTGGGGTAACAGCAGTGAAGGTGGTCCAAACCTCTCCTCACAGTGTCACAGCCTGGAGTGTGCATTCAGGCAAAACACCAGTTGATTTACTTCAATGGGTCTTTGCCTGAACAGGGATTGAGTAAGCAGGACTGGACTGAAGGCCATACTCCTGCTTCACACTGGCGTATCACCCCGGAATCAATGCAGTAGCGACTCAGGCTCCAAGAGTCTTTGTCATGGGTGTGACTGAGCCAGTGGAGCATCTCACAACATGAGCATGTCTAGTCTTACAGCAGTCACATTAATATTGGACTCCAAATGGCCGCTCCGGGGCCTTACATTCCACAAAGTACAAAACAGGCTTCTGTTGGCTCAAACAACAAAGGCGCAGTCAGAGTTCATCCCTGATCAGGCCAGGCTTCTTGGGTTAAGCCAGATGGACCTCCTTCCTCCTTGTCCCAGCTTCACTCAGAACTAATCCCTGGAAGCAGCCTTTTTATCCCGCCTGCTTGGCCCTGATTGGTTTCTGGCTCCTCCCAGTCCTTCTAGCTGCTGGAGGTCTGATTTTCACTAATTCCACCTACAGCTGATCCCAGGTGGCCTTTCTTGACAGCTCCTGGAGGTCTAAACCCTGTGCTTTTTTTCTCCCAGAAGGACACTTTCTTTGGGCAGGGTGCACCAAGGTCGCAGAGTCTCCATCCGGGGGGCAACAAATACCTGGTACATCCCATCATAGTCCCCGTGCTAGCATGGGATAATTGTTGCCAGTATCTCCTTCCAAACACCATTACAATGAAATTTAATATCTTGTGTAGGTATTTCAAAGTCCAAGTCCATTTCATTCTAGAACTGCAGCATACCCAATCTACAGACACCAATTTCATTTCCACTGTCAAGCAAAATGCATTTGACCTATACTAAAAGCTGAGCTATCAACTGACAGTACCACTAACTGCCTTTTTCCAGTTATGACATGGACCTGAATCTGATCTCACTTACACCAGCGCAACTCCACTGATTTTAATGGAATTACTCCTGCTTTGCACCAGTGCAAGGTGAAGCCAGCCTCTTACCAAGCCAGATTAGATTAACCAAACTATCCAGTGCCTCTATCTTCTCAATGATGTTGTTGTCTAGCTGCAGTTTAGTCAGATTCTCAAACTGCCATAGGTTATCAATCTTCAGGATATCTAAACACACAGAAAAAAATTATGGCAGTTCACACGGACCAGACTTGTCTTGCAACACACACTATATTGTACTAGAATCAGAGAGGTAGCCATGTTAGTCTGGAATAGCAGAGGTAACAAAGTCCTGTGGCAACTTTATATTGTACTAGTGACACATGCCCAGTATTACCTCTTTGAGCAGATTATGATGGTGCACTGGTGTGTGAAGAGCACCGTGGAGACTGCTGAAAGGTCCTTAGGCTAGATGAGGGTTTAGATTGAAACAGCTGGGATAACCTCATTGTCTTGCACCACTGCCCACTGCTAATCAGTACTGCCAGGAAGTCACCGAGGGGATGCTGACTGCAACACTGCAGTCAAGAGTGGCTTTATGGATTCACTACAAGAAAGCCTTGACCTTCACTTTGATTTCCAACTTGAAGAGAGAGGCTTGGAATGAGACAGTACTTTCCTCTGAAGTTGCTGGCTACAGGTGGGTGGTAGCTAATTGTAAACAGCTACCCTATCACATTATAAAGTTACCCCACATTCTGTAATGCTCTCCACCTGCTGAGGTTATGGAATCATTGCATGAGAACAAGGTGGAACTATGCTGAGAATTACAATTCAAGTTTTATGCATCATGTAGTGTCTTCTGTCTGGAGGGAAAACAGGAACTATTGCATTTTGATTCTTGGAGAAAATTAGACACAAGGACAGACTGATATGGATTACAGCAAAACATTGGGGTCATGGTGATGGAATGCATAGGAAATTCTCATTTCCCTTCTCTTTATATGAGTGGGAGTTGAGATAAAAAGTAGGAGTAGAAATACAGAAGAGGAAAACCAGATTTGCTTTGACCTCAGATAAACATGGCACGATTTTTTTAAAACATTAGGCATGCATCTGCATGTGAAAAATGTGCACACAACTGCATGCACCACTTGCAAGCAAATGCATGCACAAATCAGGAAATGGTGTGTGCAAATTACCAGAAGTCATCATTTGCACACACAGTTACCTCACTGGCATTTACACAATCACAATAACTGCATGAACAAATTAAGTGTACATTTTGCCCTCCAATTTATTTTAATTTTTGTGTATTAATTTACTGCTGGTTTGACAGCACTAGGGCCTGAATTCCTATATCCACAGTAATGGGGCACACTTCTCCCACACCATCTCTGGAATGTACCTAAACCTGCAATGGGAAGGGCAAATGAGTAGTTCAGTCTCCTTCACCAATTACATTCTTGGATTTTTTGCTGAGCTCTTCAACAAATCTTTCAATAAGTTCCAATTGTGGTGCTGGGATATTATTTTAATATAGATGCTCCTCCACTCTGAACTGGACTGTGTCCACAAGCTACCAAAGTGTTATCAAATGAGGACAATTTGTGGTCACCAGAAACTTGGCTCAGATGTGGCCATTAAGTGCCATTACAAGATAAATGTTAAATCATAATAGTAATAATTAATAATAACAGAGTTGAGACTTTATAGTCCATTACCATTGAGCTAAGCCATGCCGCCCCTAATATTGTAATTATTTCATATGGCTACCGCTAAAAATGTAAATTTAGTCACTGTTTACATGACGAATTCCAGGTTAGTCATGGTTATTTAATGGTCAGTTAGTCAATTCAAACATATTACTACTATCTTTTAAATTAAAATTTTTTTGATACTTACTTCTAAAATCAAGCTGTAACTCTATGACATCTTTGTAATCAATGCCTTCCCTTTTGGCAAGTAGTCCTAATTCCTCTTGGGGCCCTTGCTCTTCTACAGCTTTTTGAAGCATCATTTCATCAATCACATTTGGCTCTATGGTATCATATAACCGACTCATTTTCACACGAAACAGGCCTTCAAGAGCAGAACAAACACAGTTACCCTTTTCAATGTGTTCACTGAACTGCACGGAGTATAACAATAGCACAGTGGGATATTCAGAGAGCCCAATTCCGCACCATTCAACTCAGACTTATTAGACTTTACTAAACAGCTACCCACAGCAGGGCCAGAGGATTGTCAAACTCAAGGCCTGATCCTGATGCCATGTAGAAAACCTGGAGAAATTGTCCAATGCTGCAGTTCTTCTCATGGAAAACGAGTCTGCCCACAAACAGACTTCTAAAGGAGCAGAAGAGGACCCACCCCACTACAAGGATCTATGGGTGAAATTCACCCTCGTGGAGAGGGCACATACCAGGTTCTATGTTGGGCCTCCACACTGGGGAGAATTTCACCTCCTAATAAGACTAGATGTCCCAGTCCAGATATGGTATAATGTGCATGTGAGAATGACCAGTAACAGGTTTCTAAACTTTAAACACCCATCTGGCGCTGCAAATAATGGGATCACCCTCCCTCAGACTGGGGGGGGGGGATGTACACACACGAGTGAGACTAGCCTGCCACACAGCCACCTGCCCAATTGCCACCCACTCGCCGCCCACCGACCCATTCCGGCCGGTCCCCGCCCAGCCTCCCCCAGAGCCACCTGCCCGTCTACCCACCCGGCCTGCCACTGCTACCGCCCTACAAGCTCAGCCAGCCCTGCAGGCGGCCGCCCCGCCCGCTCGGGGCCAGGCGCGGGCCCAGCCAGCCGGAGCCCAAGGGGCCCAGCAGGTGGAGGGCGCAGAAGCTGGCGAAGGCGGCCACGCGATGCGCCGGGCACCCAACCCCAGTGACACCCGGAGGGCCCCACACCACGGGCACCAGGGCTCGCTGCTAAGGAAGCCTGCGCGGTTGCTAAGCAGAGTCATGTGATCTGAGGGGCAGGGGGACCTCAGAGGCTCGCTCCGTCACGTGACAGACCGCGTTGGCCAATCGCCGCTCGGTTCGGTGGTGATTTAGAGAAGCGGGTCTGAAGCTTGTACACCAATCAGGACGCAAAGGATCAGTGTTGGCCAATCAGAAGCGGCTCTAGCTCTAGATGGGCTGGAGCTTCAGAGGACTGGTGTGGCCATTGCCCAATAGAATTGGAGGCTTAGCGGAGGTTTGTCCAATGGCAGGGATCGGTAGAGGGAGTTCCTGCCCCTCTTATGTCAGTCAACTTGGTGGTGGTGGTGGGGTGTAACTCTGGGATCGGAGCCCTGATTGGCGGAGAGGCAGGACTGACAGTGATGGGCATGGTCTTCCCCCAATGCAGTCGGGGGAGGCGGGTATCCTGACCAGTGGGGGTTCGGTGGGCGGGCTGTTGACGGCGGCGGAGTCCCCGGTTGGTCAGTGAGGGTGCCGGTCAGGGCGAGGAGGAGGCCGCCGCTGGATCGGAGGCCGGGCCGGCTGTTTGTTGTCATCCCAAGATGGAGTTTCTGCTGGGGAATCCGTTCAGCACCCCAGTGGGGCAGAGCCTGGGTGAGGGGGGGCCGGGGCGCAGCCGGGCCTGGGGCGGGGGGTCTGGGGGGGTCAGGGCCGGGGGAGTAAGTGGGGGGCAGCGCCAGGCTGTGTGGGGGAGGAGGGGGCAGAGGCCATGGGGGGAGGGGGCTGGGGGAGAGGAGGCAGAGGCGGGGGGAATATAGGGGGCAACGCCTGGGGGGTAAGAGGGGGCAGATCCAGGCTGGGTGCGGGAGGAGGGGCAGAGCCGGGGTGTAAGGGGAGTTGGGGGGAGAGAGTGTGGGGGGCTGGGGAGTTTGGGGCGCAGAACCTGGGGAAGGGTGAGGGGGCCAGGGGGAGTAAGTAGGGCCAGGGCCAGGCTGAGTGGGGGGTTAGAGCCGGGCCGGGGGGATAAAGGGGTCAGAGCCGAGCTGCGGGGGGAGACCACAGAGCCCGAGGGGTTAGAGCTGGGCCGGGGGAGGAGCCATGCCTGCGGCAGAGCTGGGGAGGGGCAGATCCGCATAAACGGGACCCTAGCCAGTGGGGTGAGGACGGACTCCAGTAGGGTTAGGCTTGGTGGAGACAGAAGCCCTGCCCCAGAAAAGGGTTGGTGTTGGGGGACCCAAACCCCGGTGGGATCTTGAGGGCCTGGCACCTTGAAGATGAGAGCTTGTGGGGCAGGGGGAGGTGCTGGCCAGGTAGGGCTGCAGAGCCCTTGTTGAGGTGAGTGCTGGGGTGCTGGTGGCCTGTTCATTGCAGTGGTCCGTGTTTCCTAGGGTTATCTCCAGGGCTTGGTTTGCAAGGTACGGGCGCCCTACTTTATAAACAAAATCCTGCTGAAATTCCCTTTCTCCTCTGGGGTTTCTAGTGACAGATGAGGTACTAACCTCTGTGCTGTCACAGCAGGAGTATAACGGCAGGGTACCCTGATGCAGCTGTTCTGCAAAGGGGAACAGAAGTCCCACCTGAAGGATCTTGCCCCACTTCAATCTGCGTTTGTAATCAACCAGTGTTATGGTGTCCCAGAAAGTCAATTCTTTCCAGACCTGTATTTAGGCTGCTTGTCTCTTTCACGTGAATATCTGATATGAGGCTTGTATGTTTATACAGGGAAGGCTGCATAGTTTTGAGACATAAGTACAGGCTTAGAAGTCAACAAGTTCCAAGTTTTCATCCTCTCTCTGCTCTTGACTTCCCCTCCCCCTCTTTTTTTTTTTTGACCAGCAAGTAAGTCATGCAGGGTATGTGTTCATGTGAGAGGTTGCCCAGGGTGTTGCCCCAACCCTGGCTAGCTGGAGTCTGGGTTAAAGCCTAGGTTCTCCTTTCACTTGGGCTGTGAACTCACTCATCTTGCAATGAGGCCACAGGCTGGGTGCTGATAGTCCTCCAGTGCCTTTCCACAATTCCCCTTTGTGCCAGGTAGGACACACACATTCTAGCACAATTCACTGGGAAAGAATTATAGAGTAGCTTAGCTTACTGCAGCACAAAGAGCCATGGGGTATATCCCCAGAAGTCCTAGTGACACACATAGGAACACAGCACCAGTGAGGGCACAGTAACTTAGATAAGGCTTTGGTGTGTGACTGCACACCCGTGGGTTAGACTAACCCAGGTGCAGATCTTCAGGGAAAACCTTACCCTTAATTACTCTGTGTCTCAGTTTCCTCGTTTTTAAAATGGGGATAATACTTCTCTACCTTGCCTGATAGTTATGTAGATTGTATGAGTACAAAAATTAAAATACTTCATAAAGTGGCAGTTCTGGCCACAAAACCAGAAAGTTCCTATACTTTACCTTCCCTCTCCCGCACCCCTTATTAGAAACAAGAGATGTGATCAAACAGATAAGTCTTGCACTGTGCTTTGAAGATGACTGAACTCTGACTTTGGCAGACTACATATAGCATATGTATATCTGTCAAGCCAGCTGTCATAGCAATCTTGGGGAGGTTTGTTTCTTCTGGATTATGGTAAGAAGTGCTGAGTGTTATGAATATAATAATGGTGGTGAAAGTTAAATGTGATCTTAAAGTGGATTTGCTTTGTTGCATTTATCTACCCGATAAGCATCTGCCAGGGCAGCTGTCTGCTTAGCTGCTTGGATAAGGGAGCTACAGAAAACAATGTTAGAGAAAGGAATTAGTGTCTGATCTATTTATTGTCTGATTCATTTAATATCAGTAAGTGATGTAATGATGCCTTCTTAAGTCTTAGAAATTTTATATAATAAAATCTGTGCTCCAGCCTTCTTTTTCTTCTGCTTCTCCATCTCTTCCTTGTAATCATGCTCAAGCATTTAAAGCTTCATATTAGTTCTTTCATCCCCTTCCTGCCCCTTGTTCTCTTGGAGTTAATAATAGCCCGTTCAAAGTCACTTATGACAGCAAAGCTTTGAGTGAGCTATGTTTGTCAGTTATGCAGTTTAGTGATGAGTACATACTGTAAGATTCTGTTGTATTTTAAGAATTTTCCTCCTCTTTTGGCGAAGACATTGTCAGATTTTGTTCTGGAAGAAAAGTTTTGCTGCCTGTCTTATAATTGCCAGGCATGCCTTTGCAAGGTAATAATACAACAAAAGCAAGACTTTCTCACAGAGTGTTCCACGGTTCTGCTTGAATGAGCTTGTGAGATACAATTATTTGTTTGTTGTATTATTTATATTGGTGATTTAAATAAACCCCTATAAATAATTTTGTAGTTCCATTTAAACATGTTCTGTTGAACACTGTGTTGGTGTTTGCAGTCAAAGCCTGATGCTTACTGTATTAGAGAACTGTAGACAATTATGGAAGGCCGTAAGCGCATGAAGAATGTTTGTTTTCTCTGCCAGGAAGCAACGGTGGTTCACATGAAAATTTAATTAGGAGAGTACAGAATGTCTTCAGGTAAATGTCAGGTTTGAAAAAGCAGATTTCAGAGGGGGTTTTGAAGAGCAGGGGGAGCTAAAACAAGGCATTTCATCTTTCCTCTGAAGCTGGAGCGACCTTTCCAATAAACTGTTGCTTGAAGTATGGTTATGATCAGGAAAAAAACTAGTATTTATTTGGATTACTAGGATGGTACTCTGATGGACTCAGAGGTTTAGTAATGGAAATATATAGCACCTTTCACATCTACATTGGCTGATCAAATTTCAGCCAAGCTCATGGTGTGTGAAAGTTATTAACATCTGATTTTTGGCAAGTCGTTTTGTTCCATTTCCAGTGGCCAAGTGTCCACTGCACAGAAACCACCACAGCTGCCACTAACGGAAAACCACAATGGAAGTGTAGGAGGGAGGCTATGGATTCGATGGGCTATAAAGAAAATGGACTCAGAAGATTGAACTATCTTCTCATCTCGAAAAATGGTTCCCGCAGAGCAGGGCTGAGCTGTGTTAGTAGGGTATTGTGGGGAAGCTCACTCTGTTGTTGTGAAGAATCAGAGAGGTAGCCGTGTTAGTCTGGAATAGCAGAGGTAACAAAGAGTCCTGTGGCACCTTAAAGACTAACTAAAGTATTGGAGCATAAGCTTTCATGGGCTAATACCCACTTCGTCAGATCCGACGAAGTGGGTATTAGCCCACGAAAGCTTATGCTCCAATACTTTAGTCTTTAAGGTGCCACAGGACTCTTTGTTACCTCTGTTGTTGTGATGCACCTGGATGCAATGTGTAAATTTATTTAAATAATACTTGGTTCATTTGTAATGCTTTTCATCTGTACATCTCAAATGTGGGTAAGTATCAGTATCCCCATCTTATAGGTGGGGAAACTGAGGTACAGAGAGGTTAATATGGACATTATACTGCCTCTCAATTCATGTTTTATGGGTAAATTGAAGATTACGGTGTCCCCACCAGGCTGTCACATGACGAGGAGGTTGTGACCATCCCTTCTAGATGTGGTCCTCACCAGTTTTCTTCACCTTAGTAACATTCTGGGAGGATTAATTGTTATACAGATAAAACTACACAGGATCTTTTCAGGGGGCAAGACAAGAATGTCACGTTTATTATAACACAATTTGATTTATAACCAACAGCTAATATCTAATACCACATACACAACACATACACAGACTCACACACACTAGATGTTCTGCAGCTGCTGTATAGTTACCCATCCTGAACATAGCTTGAGTCCGTGGCTTAGGTTCGCAGCTTGGGATCGTAGCTTGTGGCGGCTAACTGGCCAAGAGAGCCTGTCACAAGGAGGGGTTGGGTCTCTGTCGGGCGCGCGCCGATACCCCTTGATGTTGGCAGCAGAACGTTACCCAAAGTCTTCTATCTCACCCATCCTTTTTATAGGCTTTTAGTTTGAATCCAGCATCTCTAGGTCTTGCTATGTCATGCTGCCTCTGGGATCTGTGTGATTGATTACCGGTCAATTACAGACCTGACTTTCAGCCTGGGACCTGGCTTTGATGTTCCTTCAACTGGACCTTTGTTCTTTTCTCTTTAGGGTGGACTCCTCTTACTTTGTTAGGGCTATTGGCTGCATCTTAAGCCTTTGCTGTTCACACTTTTTTATCAGGATGGGCTGGAGGTTGATTCCATCATCCATGCGTACCTCATTCACACATCTAAACTAATCAGATTACATCAGGGTTTTGCAGAAGGACTTTTACAGCAAGATTTACAAAATGGAGTGAGCATTTAAATTACATGATTCATGTAGCTGAAGTTGCGTATCTTCAGTTGATCCCCCCCCCCCACCTAGTGAAGACCTGCCCTAAGTGTGTGGAGGGTTTCAGTCATTGTAGAATGGCTTACTGTTGTCACATCTGTTCAGATTAATTTTAGGTAGTGAACGCAAAGATTTTTTATGATAAGCTCACAAAGCAAATTGGGAGAAATAGTTTTATGTAGAAGGGTGACTGTAAATCTGTATTCTGAGAATGTAAAACATTGTTTTAAAAATGCTGCTGACCTGAGAATAGGAAGAATACAGAAAGGTGTGTAGTAAAGTGGTGAAGATAAGAGCTTGGAGACTGGAGATAGCACTGTCCCCAGATTAGACTACAGTTTCCAATAGCAAAAGTCCGCACGTCCAGGGTGGGCATCCTCTCTTTAAATCGGATGCTTAGTTTAGTTTGCTCAAGAGAATCATCTTTAAAGGGTCACTGCTTGATTAAAGGTTATTAAAACAAATATCCTTTCCATGCGTTGTTAAACTCATTTTAGATTATTAAAACTGATTGGATTACAAGAATCTGAAGTACAGCTGACCTTTTTGTTCATTCTTCTTGTGAATTTTTTGCTCTTTGTTCTGCTTGCACAAGGAAATCAGTTCCATTTTCTAGATCTCCTGAACCGGTGAGATTTTTGCGAACACTGCGGGGGAATGTTTAAATCCAAATCAAATCTTGCTGTGTTGAATTTTGTGAACTTCCTTATGTGCAAAGGGTTGACACTCAGCAGTGACCTGTGAAACGGGCTCCTCACAGGTAGAACAAATAGTGAATGTGCATATCCACCTTTGTGAACAATGAGGTCCATCCCGTGAACTACTTCAGTCAGTCCTTTTTAACAGAGACCTAGGAGGCGTGATTGGCTGTGACCAAAAGGCTTTGCCAATCCAGGTCTAGGATAAAACTTGAACGCACAATTACAGCTACCTAAAACTTGCAGTCTGACAACAATGTACTAAAAATGGAGAAGAGAGTTCTGGAGTGAAACCTCGTGCCATGCCCAGAGTAATTTTGGACATTGTTTTTCTAATAACCGGGACTCCAAATGTTTGGCATGATAGTACCTTTACGGCTGTCATGCTGCATTTATTAGTCAGACACCAACTGATTCTCAGACCTTTGCCTGAGGAAGGAGAGCAGGATTGGACCCTTTTTCAGCAGGAGAGACAGTGCTAATTGTTGTGATATGGTAAATAGGATTGTTTAAGGAAGTTACAAAAGCGGTGTTTCAGCAGACGACACAGAGGCACTTTATTGAAGCAACAGTGAAACCAGACAACCTTTCGATCGATTTTTATCAAAGCACTCAGTTTCCATTTCAAGGCAGTTAAAGTGATGATGAATATGGTGCAGAGAAAATCTGTTTGTAGATCTTTTTCATAAAATGAAATATTGGTGCAGGCTTCTTGGCTCTTAACATCTTTTAGTTTCCTTTTTTTTTTCCCCATGGGAAATATTTCAGTGCTTCCCTTGAAATATCCTCTGACATGTTTTATGACAGACTTAAACACATTTGTTTAAGAGCTATTTTTATTTTTGACAGCAAATGCAGGACTAGACAAATGTATTCTGGTGGACAACAAAAACTAAAAGTCTAGAGAAAATTAACCCATGTTTCATTGTCCATGTGTGCAATGCCTCTAAATCCCTTTCAGAGTAAATGTTTGCTTTCTTGTGGTGTAAACCTGATAAGATTAACTGTTCGGGAAAATGTCTTTTCCCAAGGACAAAATCAAGGCTATAAAGAGCACGTTTATCGGCTTTGCTAGTAAAGTGTTCCATTTTCATGACTTCTGTTGTAAACCCCCCCCCCACACACACTCCTCCCGCTCAAAAAAAAGCCAGCATATGTCTTGGGACCTTATACAGAGGCACATATATACTGTGCATTGTTTTGAAGGTGGATTGTCCTCCACGACAAAATTGGAATAGCTAGTGTCAGATTTCTAGACATGATCTATGGTACTTGAATACATCAAAAAGATACATGACTTGCCAGCTCACTGGGAATGGGATGGAAATGCTATTCTATGTATAGGTACTTAAAATAACATGGACTATGGTCAAAACACAGTCTGATGATAAAGTACTTTTAGTTTTACAAGATTACTTGGATCTGCTTTCACTTCATGATAATGTATTGTGTTGCAGAGAAAATCGCTTAGCAAAATGGATATCCTTGCTTTTAAACGGAGCAAATAAATACTGAGTCATGAATCTGGTAGCTTAGGGAAACCACATATATGTGAAAAGCTGGATAATTACTAGAGTACCTTTTAATACCAAATTCCTAAGGCTGGATTGACTTTTATAGTCACAAAAGCAGATTGCCGCTCATGAAAGTATTAGACTGTGTTCTTGAGTAATATAGTTATATCTGCTGCAGCATTGCATGCTAAAATGTATATTCCATTTGTTTCTAAATATAAACCTATATGTACCAGGTTACAATCTGAGGACGGTCAGCTCACAGTTTGATATTGCTTTAAGTCCTATATCTTTAAAAGCGTGCTAAAAAATTAATGGACACCCAGTATTTAGTTTTTGTTTTTAAATCTCCCATTGAGGTGTCTCTTTATTTGAAACAGTTCGCTTGCGGTACTATTTCTGGCTTTCTCTACATATGTTTGTGGAATGCTGAATTGACAACTTTCATAAAAGGCATGTTAGAATCATTTGAATTCTTAAATTGGAACCAGCCTTTAATTAAACTTTCATTGAAGGTGAATAAGGCACTTGAGATGGCGCTTGGTGATACTTCTGTAAAATGAACTCTTATTGGGAGGGAAGAAACTTTTAGTATTTGGAGAAACAACATGTTTAGCTGGGTGGTGTTGGACTGGCCAGAACTTCTGCCTTCTATTCTTGGCTCTGCCAGAGTTTTAGTAGGTGACCTTGGGCTAGTCACTTAATTCTATGCGCTTGGTTTCGGAATCTTTATAGCATACAGTTGATGAGAGACTAAAATGTCTGTGAAGTGCTTTGAACTCACTAGAAGAAGGATTCTTCTAGAAGCCCCAAGTATTATGAAATTAACTCAAGGGCCATCCTATTTGTGGTGGCTAGTGTTCGATGTAATATCAAAGGGATTTTTGTGACGACCGGTGCTGTCAACCTGCACAGATCCTGCAGCACTGCCATTCAAACACAGCTTTCCGCTTGCATCCATGCAAACATCTTAGGAAGTGTTACTTCTCTGCATTTTAAAAACTGGTTTAATGTGGGAGGGCAAACACCCAATCCTCTTTAAACAGCCATGTCTATTGTGTTTTAGTCACACACTATGCTGCCAGAAGATCTGCTTTATTCCTGATTATTCTCTTTATTCATTTCAAGGAAGGATAACTGAAAATAATTCTTTGGAAAGAGGCTGGTACTTGTGCCCAAGCAAGTGTTAACCTGAATGCCTAGCTATGTCTGAATCTCTTTTCCCTTAGGACCAGATGGTTTACTTTAGTTTAACAAGTTGTTTCTCCTCGGTTCCAAATTTTTCAACTTTCTTATTTATAAATACTCCAAAAGCTGTTCTAGAAGGTGAAATGAAAATGGAGTCAACCAATCTATCACTGAGCGCTGCCTCTTTTAAAAAACAAAACACTACATCACGACTGTCCTGTACAATCTGGTGCAGTAGGATGAGCAACGCAGGGATCAAATGCTGTAGTCAATAGTATAGTAAAGTATCCCCAAAATCAAGGGTTGCATAAATGCACAATCTAATTACGTGTATTTGTATCAAGACAATGTCGGGGTCAGAGTGTCCACACTGGACCATATTTGCCATTGCTTCTCTAACTTGGGAATCAGAGTAACTCAGGAACCCTCCTGCGTATGAACAATGCTAAACTATGCAAAACAAGATGCAGAGAGGCAGTTGACTAGTCACAAGCAGTGTCAGGAGACCAAGAAGACACAAGTACACATTCCAGTTAAACCTGCATTGTATGCTTTGGGTAAGAGCTTGTAAATCTGATAATTGTATGGCAAGCATGTTGCAGACAGTTCTCCCATTTAGCAGTCAAACATTCTGGCCTAGAAAGAGTGACTGTCTGGGAAGAGCTAGTCTGTTCAAATCGGGTCAGAAGATGCCATGCAAAACGAGAGCAGATAATTGTTACAAACCTGATAAAATGTTTTGCCACACTTCTAGGCTATGTCTATGCTTAAAACCCTACAAGGACACAGGTGTGGCACTGTAGTGTTTCACTGTAGATGCTTATCGCTCCTGTTGCTATGGGTGACTTGCCTCCCTGTGAGGTAGTAGCTAAGTTGACAGAAGAATTCTGTTAATTTGGGCATGTTGCATCCTTTGTATTTTTATGGGATACATCTACTTAGAGAAGTGTAGTGAACTTTGCATTTGACGAGAATTATGGGAATAAAACAATCATATTCATGGCATGGCTGAGTTAATATGGCAGAAGGGACCTTAATGCTGACTTCTGAGGCTTGTTTCTCAACTTTAACCTTGCATTCATTACAGCTTTCTTTCTTTTCCCAACAGTTTTTTTAAAAAAGGAAGATATTCCCCTCCTCTTGCCCCCCAAAAACCCAACAACTCATGATTAGACTTACAGAAATTGAAAGCTCCAGCAGCTTTGCCAGCAGAGCTTGAAGAGGGGAAGTCTGAAGTTTCTACTTTCAACTATTTTTGATCTAGGTCTAGGAAAAGCCAAAGAATGATTGTCTCTTCCCCTTGTATTCTCATAACTCGAACTATTTAATTGGTTCTTTGTGGACCAAAATGTTGCTTGCTTGATTTCAGTCCAAAGGGTTCATTTTTGGAGCTTTAGAAGATACATTGACGAGATAGTGGTTGCTGAAGATTAAAATGTAATGGTGTTAAGAATGTTAGACAAAAGAGTTTGCATTGAGTCCTTTGTCAGTTAAGGCATGTGGAGTTTTGATTGCTATGAAAGAGCACCCTTGTTACGTGCTAAATTGCTTATCTGTATATTAAAGAGATGTTGACCACTACATAATTTTGCTACTTGATTTTCATCTCACTATTTAGACTTTTAGGCTCTGCGAGCACGTTTTGTGTATAATCTAAAAATCTGTCATGTATCATTGTGAACAGTTATAATCAAAGTGTTCGGGAGTATTTCCCAGTAAATCAAATACTCTACAGGCAAGCGATATCATAATAACAGTGACACAAACAGAAGAAAAGGTGCAAGCCGGGGACAGGATACATTTGATTTATGCGTGCCATTATGTCTTACCATTAGAGCCTGATGTGGAATAGGCTATACTAAATAATTTGGTTGATCTCTGAACTGCCTTCTATAACGATGACGTTTTAAGTTCTAAGTAAAAGGGTATTTTTGAGAAAAGAAACAGCATACCACCAATATATTTTGCTAAGATTTGGGAAATACTGGTAAACATCAAATCATTTCTTAACCAAGAAATTATTGTGGCAGCCATAAAATGGTTGGCTAATCAGAGTAAGATCAGTTTTTATTTATAGGCATAACGAGCAATTAAGTTTGAGCAGCTGTCAGACTTGGAAAGTGATTAAAGTTCAACAGAAAACAAAATCGGTCAGCATTCAGTTGTGATTGTTTTCTTGACATTGCAGCTCATTAGTGTGTCTGTGGTGTGTGCGTTGTAGCTACTATAATAAGTAAAGCAGCCTTTAAAATCTCTATCTAATGCAGTGGCTTCACACAATGAGTAAGTGGTGAAAATCTGGTTTCCAACAAAGTTTCCTGGAAGCATTAAAATGTTGTTGTTTTATGCAGCTGGATGCATTGGGAGTTTTTATATGGGCCTTTTCTGGGGACAGTGGCAGACTCAGGAACTGCTTATTCGAGGGGCATACTGTGGAATGTTCTTTGAGGTCCTTGACGTCTAGCTCCATCCCAACAGAAAGTGATGACTTCACCCACCTACAAGACATCCTTTCTAACAGATTTTTTTGTTTTATTGACCCAATCTGAAACTTTTAATGGATTTTGTCCTTCAGGATTTTGCCTTTTTGTCCTGATTTAGGATCGGAAACATTTTTTTAAGTTTGAATTCCTGCAGGACTGGAAAAATAGTTCCCGACCAGTTCTAATGAAAATTGCAAAGAAATTTTCCATATATAAAATGTAGCATCTATTTTGGCTTCATGGCTAATATTGCATTGCAAACCCAATGGTTTGGAAGCCGAATTGAAATGGTTCACCCACGGGCCAGTAGAAACTGAGGAGCTACACTTTGAAGGCAGTACTGGAAGGATTACATGCAAGCATTTTGTTAACCATTGTAGGATTTATGCCCCAAACTTCCTAACAAGTGCTTTGAAAATGTAACCCCTTAGCATTCGCCTGGCTAATGAGCTTGGCCTCTTGGAAGGTGTGGCTGACAACAGACTATCCCGATGGAAAGGACTTTAGCGCAAAATTATTTCTTTCACCCGATAGGGCTTCATTGAACCCAACCCTCCACCCCTTACTTCCATATAAAGGAAACCTTTAAAACTAGTGTCAATGCTGTACTGTTTAAGTCACAGGAGCTTGAGAGAGGCAAAGATTGTTGCCTTTTCATGAAGTCTACTGTGTTCTTTTTAGCGGTGTGAAGGAAGGCTGTGGATTAGAGAAGCAAATTGATGCACTTCCTGGTGCGTATTGCAACTTGGCTACCTCTAAAAGCTACAGATATCTGACTGCCTTGTTTTCTGTTACTTGTTGGGTAACCAGCTTCTTCCAGAGGGCACTGAATTCAAGTTTTCTGATGCATAGAAATATTAGAGAGAAGACAGAGGGGAAATGTTGTTGTGCAATCATAGTAGTGCATGATTTGTTTGTAACGACAAGGTGGGTGGAACCAGGCATATATTTTAATGGTTCCACCCATAATTATTAAGTACATTGTTTTTCTTGTCAATCTGAAGTAGTGCGATAGTTGTGAAGTAAGTCTGTTTTTATTACTAGTTTCTGTGTGGGAATGACAGAGTTTGCTTCTCTTTCTTACTAAGTATAATTAGTGATTACATTTATTTTTGAACAAGTGAGATTGTAGGCAATTGACTTTAGCAGTGACCTGCAAAAAATAGAATACTGATTAGGGGTTCTGCAAGGTGAAAAAAAAATCCAGCCGTTTGTTTGCAGCAAACAAAACTTGTTACGAATGGGTGAGCAGGCGGGGGAGTTTTAAATCTAAGAAGGTATTTTAGCCTTTGAGGCTAAAGTGGTTTGGAAATTCTTAGAGCATTTCACCCATGAAAGGTAATTACCGTAGTTTTGTTTTATGAATATGAAAGACACATCGCTTGTAAGCGCTGGAGAGAAGTCCCAGGTGAGTTATTAGAACTTGCTTTATTCATGTAGTACAGAATTAGCCATCAAGCACCGATGGATTTCAAATGTAGTTCACGGACACACTGATGGTCCGTAATTTTCATAAAGGCTGCTGCTTTACCTGTAATTGTTTGAAACTAAGCACCCTCAGATGAGCAAAGAGGTGACAGGACTGAACACTGACCCCCATCCTCACTCTTATTTGTGCTTTTAAGCTTGTTGTGTAATGTAACTAGGCTGTCAAACTCCAGAATTCTTAGATGTAATGTAAATCTGACCTGTGGTATATTCTCCCCTCAACCATACCTCATGGTTTCATCTCTTTGGTCTCAAAGGTAGTAATTCCTTTACTTTGTGTGCATGGTGTCAGTCCACCTGTATTTTTTAATTTATTTTAACTCAGCTTGTTTATATAGTTTTTCGTTTACCATTCAAGATAGGAAGTTGCCAAAGAACTTGATTTTTAGAGGAGGTTGTAACCTGCCATTTTAAGAGTACTCTAGTTCACTGCTTCATATAGTGAACCTGTCAAGCATTACTTTCTGTGTGAAATAACACAGTAAACACCTATATTCAAGTAAATCTATAGCGGGAAAACTGTGTGTGTACGTACATGTGTGTATACACACAAACACACACCTCTATCCAGAATTCTGATGGACGGTTTCATCAGCACTTACTTCTGACAGGAGCTGGAACTCACTAGCCAATTCCAAAATTACAGATCCCTTGCAAAAACTCTTGCAGTACTTCAGGGTCACGGTGAGGTAGGAATTTTGCAGAGGTCATCGCTGAAAGAGCTAATGTAGCATATTGGTGCAATATATGCTGCTTTTAAAGTTCCTAGTTCAGATAAATGCCTCTGGATTTTTGAAAATGGCTTGATGTGGCAAGGAAACATTTTCCCTTGACCTAGTTCTGAAGGACAGCTATTTACAGTGCTTGGGTCAGTGTCTCGGCTTTAATGAGGGTACAGCACAGAGGCAAGGAAAGTATTTTATTTTCTGAAATGAGTGAAAATCTACGAGATTTCAAATGTTGTCCCTAGGATAAAAGACAGACAGGTGTCCATACACACATTGCAGCCCATCCTCAGCGAAGCATGACCTCGCCAGCAGTAATTTCAAGCTTATGGGAAGCCGCAGTGAGACGATTGAGTAAGGATGCTCGTCCTGGCCTGGATGTATCGCATATTGCTCTGCTTGGGGCACAGACTCCACTTTACCCCTTGGGGCAGCGCATTTAAACCATCAAGTCACACCAGAAAAACTTGTTCTTAATTATCCGTTTAGTGTGCCTAGCCTCTAATTTCAACATTCCTTAAGAACATCAGTTTTAAGTTTATTAATAAAACTGAATTGGTGGTAGCTTGAAGTGCGTGCGGCATTAATCCTGGAACCCACGTTTAAATCCAGGTTCTTCACTCTCCAAGATCTCCAGTATCCATCTATAGGTACCTCTCTAGGAAGCTGTATGGTTCCCATCACTGTAGGACATGAGAGCCTTCAAAATGTTTAAAAATAGCTACCACCAGTCTCTCTCTTCCTCTGCTTGTTGGAGAGAGAGCTTGATTGATAGGGTTTTCGTTTGCCATGTGTTTTGCAGTTTTGTAGTCACTGCTGAGAGGGGTGAGAACTCTGGTTATTCTTATTTCATGTGACAGAGTTGCTGTGTCCTTCATCTCCCACACTCATGAGCCCTATTTCTCAACGCTTTTATTGTTCCAGTGGAACATAGCTGTCATGGGAGGTCATGGTCATGAAGGAAGAGTAGTGAAGATGGTCCTGAAACCCTGAAGTGGGTTCTGTCTTGGCTGGGGAGTCCGTGCAGAGCGTGAAACAGCAGTTTCAAGTTTTGTACCAAAGGGTATTTCAGGACATGATGTGGCTTCATTCCGAGACCAGAGTTTTGATCAAACCTACTAGCCACCAGTACCTAGTTTGCTTCCGCCTTGTCTCTGTCTTTTTCTCTGTTTTCTCTACCTCGATTCCTAGTAATTGGCAGGGATGCCTACCTGCTCGTCAGGTGTGGAGATCAATGACCCCCTTTGAAGGCAACTTTTCACCTCTCCTGTTCTGACTCTGTGTTGACAGGATGAGTCTATGCCCACAGGTGGGATTTTACATAACAGTGGCTTTCTTAACCCACAGATCTTTACAGTCTGAATGAGATCTGGCTGCTGAGGCCCCACTTTTCATCACAGCCCAAGATTGCCTTGTTGGAGCCCAGCCTATATGAGTTTGTACTCTAGGTTAGTCAGGGTTTTATTCATCTGCAAACATGCTGTGATCCTTATGGGGTCTCATAAGCTAAGCCAGGTCAGGCTGATTAAAGAGACCTTATTCTGACATGTAATGATGTCTATTTTATTCTTCCCCTTCTCTATTGAAATTGTGATCCTAATATAGGCAGAAGGCATTCTTAGTTCTATACAAATGTGAAGTTTAGTTAAGTTAATCATTTAATTTAATTTGTATACTAATCCTCTTTGGCATGGATATGGTAGGCTTTGCTTCTTGTCCTAACTGCTGTTAAACAGGTGCTGTGTTCTGCTGCAGAAGTGGCTGAATTTCAGTGGTAGTTAAACAATACACTTTCTATACTGTTCATAAAGCACTTTGAGATCCTCTTAAGAGACACAGTAGCAGAGGGTTGTTTGTAGCCATGCACTGTTTATTTGCAATCACAGTCTAATGCCATATGGTGAGTAGTCTTCGAAAAGAGAATCAGATTGTTCTTTGGGGAAATGACTGTTCCTAAATAATTTGAACAGACTTCTTTCAAACTTGGCATGTGGGCTAAATATTTTTAAGTTTGAGTCTTGAGCACATGCCCATTCTTTTGCTATTTTGGTGTTGAGTAAGTCTGTGGTTTCAGCACAAACTGATTATTCATTCGGAACCACAAATATGCATAGTGCTCTGGAGACAAGATGGCCGGCCTGCCCCAAATCCAATTAAAATCATGTTTTTCTATGCTGATCCATTTTCTTTGGAGAGCCAAGCTCAGCAGTTTTAGAACAGGGAGAGCAGAGAGAGAGAACGGAGTAAGCAAGGTGGCAGAGTGAAAAATGTTTGGCCTTTTTCTAGCAAAGAAACTGACTTCCTTTCTGAATGACTTACTTAAAGATACCCTAAGAATTGATCTCTAAATCCTGAATGGTGGTCCATATTCCGTGTTAATAGCAGCACTTTGATGAGAAATTCACATCAGTTGTAGTGATATCTAATAGTTTGACTTTAAAAAATAGTGAGCATGAAGGAGGCAAGATTAGGATACCAGGGCTAAGGAACAAATTGTTCTATTGCATCTTCAGTTTCCCATCTACGTGTTTTGAATAGGACCATGTTCTAAGCTTACCTGGGTATGAACTCAAATGTGCGGAGCCTCGTGATGTCAAATCATAGAACTAGAAGGGACCTCGAGAGGTCATCTAGTCCAGTCTCCTGCAGTCGAGGCAGGACTAAGTATTATCTAGCCCATCCCTGACAGGTGTTTGTCCAACCTGCTCTTGAAAATCCCCAATGATGGAGATTCCACAACCTCCCTACGCAATTTATTCCAGTGCTTAAGAACACTGACAGGAAGTTTTTCCTAATGTCCAACCTAAACCTCCCTGGCTGCAATTTAAGCCCATTGCTTCTTGTCCTGTCCTCAGAGGTTAAGAACAACAATTAAGACAAACACATCCTCTGACTCAGCAGTGTATCTACACTTGTAGGGCAACTTGCGTAATTCTACACTCTGTTCAGAAGACGTGTAGTCCTTGAAAGATCTTTGTGTATGCTATAAAACCATCACAACTGGCCCCAACTTGACAGCCTTTGCTTATAAGAACTGAACTGAGTAGGGGTGTGACCAGTCAGGGTTAAGGTAAATAGAGAAGGTATGATGAGGAGTCTGCCCATATAGTAGCTAGTTTTAACCATGATGACTGCTGTAATGACAAGGAGTGAAAATCAAACTGCTCAAAGGTTTAATTTGCTAAAATCAGGCTTGGATCACTTCATTTAAGCACTGCTATATCTACAACCACTGTAGAGTAGAGGGTTTTGCTACCTTGTGAACTACCAGGGTGTAAGCGGGCCCCTGACCGCCCTCTTCAAAATATCAGCCGGAGACTGCTCTGTGGCTTCACCAGTGTCTTTTATTTCTATTTACACAGTGCACAAACCCCACCACCTATATACAGCTTCCTGAGCAGTGCAGGTTGAGGCTCAGCCTTTTGTCTCTGGCTGGCCTCAGGGTTAACTAGCCCCTTCAGGCTTGCTGCCTCTGCTAGTTGACCACCCTGCACCTTCTCTTTCCTTCACTCTTTCTTCCTACCTCCTTCCTTCCTACCTCTATCTCCCAGCTCCACAACCCACCCTGGCTTCCTCCCTAGCAGGGCTTATATACCTGTGGAGGCTGCCAGGTGGAGCCCATCAAGCCCTCTGCAGTGCAGAGCTACAGCCAGCTGGCCAATTAGCCTGACTCAGCAGGCTGCTTGCAGAGGCTTGTAGCTTCTGCAGGGGTAAGGAGGGAGCAGGGGCTGGCTCAGCAGGTTGCTGAGTCAGCTGCCTGCTACACAGGGGTAGAAATCAAATGCGTTTATACTATTTGAAAGCAAAAAGGGGGTAAGAAATTTTGATTCACTGGGGACTTGGGCTTGATTAGAAATAAGAATGTGCTTGATTTCTAATTTCTGGAACAAGGTACACCAATAAGCATGTATCTTGTGTGCAGAGAAGAGTTGCTCTTTAGAACAAACCTCTTGGCTCATTTGTTAGTTTGGGATGGTGAGATTATCCATGGATTTTTCACACCGAGGGCTTATCCCAGCTGTTGTCAGAATGTAGATCCGCATAGCAGAATGTTTAGTATTCAGACTGGAGATCACACCCACATAAACACCAGTCTCCTTTCTCTTTGCGTGTAGTTTGTACACAAGGTAGGGCTTAAATGTCCATGAGCAATAACTTGCTGCCTTTGCCCAATACTGGCATTTCCACTTGTGTCTTCCAAGTGTGTTGTGCAGCACAATGACTTGCTGTTTGATACGTGGTAGGGAGGCTTACTGGTTGAAGGAAAGGGCGTAGTGTTCAGAGAGCTCTATCCTAGCAAATGTCTTCACTGTAAATGAAAGATGTGTTCTTAACCGGGGTTGGCTAAGATGGGTGAAAACAGCAGTGAAGACCTAACAAGTCCGCTTTTAACTTGGGTTGGTAGCTCAAGTTAAAGCCTACAGGGGAATCTGACATTGAACTCTAGTGGTTAACCTGAGTTAAAGGCCACATTGTCTCTGACCTTAAAGGATATGAGTCTGAGTCTGCACTGCTATTTTAACCCAAGGTATTAGCCCTTTTTTTTGGTAGTGTAGACATACCCCATGTCAGTCTGTTGCCTCGTTTACTGCATGCTGTCACCATTCAGCTAGGGCAAGTTTCCTAAGACCAGCACTTCATTCTCCAGTCTAGAGACATGCATATGATGCATGTATTAAATAGAGTTCCTACTTGAAACCATTCTCAGTTCAGATCCTGTTGAAAGTGTTCATCAAAAAACATACAGTGGCAACTGGTATCATTATTAGCAGATGCAACAAAGAGGTCAGATTGAATATGGAGATTGAGCTACCCTCATGTTCATCAGTGGAGGTCTCCCAGGTCAGGGTTAAGGTGCGTTGTCAGGGCAAGGTGAGGGAAGCTTGCACTGCTGTTGCTTGTGCTGTCTCCAGGGCTATCAGGCCAGTACCTTTAATCTGCACTGAAATGTAGCTTTAAAACAAAATACGCAGGGCTGAGTATGAGAGGATTGTGTAATAGCTGACCTTTTGTGCACTCAATGTCAGCTTTCATTTGTTAGGATGCTACTGAGCAGAGCTTGAAATGAATGCTCCTCCTGAGGACAAGCAGCTGTGTTGTCCTTGCATTTAATTAAAACAAAAGAGCACTTTCTACCTCTCCTATCCTGCGCAGTTTCTGGGCACTTATTCCTTAAGAAGGAATAATCAATTGCACAAATATGAAAAATGGGAAATGACTGCCTGGGAAAGAATACTGTAGAAAGGGACCTGGGAGTGATAGTGGATCACAAACTAAATGAGTCAACAGTATAATACAGTGGTGAGGAAAAAAAAAAAAAGAATATCATTCTGGGATGTATTAGCAGGAGTGTTGCAAGCAAGAGATCAGCACTAATTCTTCCACTCTATTCAGCACTTAAAAGACTTCTTCAACTGGAGTATTGTGTCCAGTTCGGAGCACCCTACTTCAGGAAAGATGGGGACAAATTGGAGAAAGTCCGGAGGAGAACAACTAAAATGATTGAAGGTCTAGAGAACATGACCTATGAAGGAAGATTAAAAAACTGGGTTTGTTTAGTCTGGAAAAGAGAAGACTGAGGGGGAACATAAGTCTTCGAGTACGTAAAGGCTGTCATAAAGAGGAGGGTGATAAATTGTTCTCCTTAACCATAGAGGATAGGACAAGAATCAATGGGCCTAAATTGCAGCAAGGGAGATTTAGGTTAGACCAGGCGTTCTCAAACTTCTGCGACCCCCTTCTGACAACAAAAATTACTACTCATGACCCCCGTGAGCCTGCCTGAGCCCCACTGTCCCAGGTGGGGGGACAAAGCCCAAGGCGGCATGTAATCTGAATGGTTTTGGCTCTGGGCATTGGGACTCAGGCTTCAGCTTTGGCCCTGTGTCCCAGCCAGTCTAACTCCAGCTCTGGCGACCCCACTTTGGGGTCCCGACCCACAGTTTGAGAACCGCTGGGTTAGACATTAGGAAAAACTTCTATCTATCAGGGTAGTTAGGCACTGGAACAAATTACCTAGGGAGGCTGTGGAATCTACGTCACTGGAGGTTTAAAAGGTAAGACAATCATTGTCAGGGATGGTCTAGATAATATTCAGTCCTGCCTCAATGCAGGGGTCTGGAATGGATGACCTATTGGGTTCCCTTCCAGTCCTATATTTCACGATTCCATGTCTAGCTTCATTTCCTTGTGGTGACCTCATCCTGGTCGTACTTTAGAGAGTGGGCATAGGCTTGGCTGGTAGATGATGTTCATGGAGACTGATGCTCAGTCTCTTAGCTGAGCAGCACCTTGTCCGAGTGTTGTAAAATGGGCAGCACGCAGAACTTTTACAGAGTTTTATCACTTAACAACCCACTGCAGTAAGATGGTACTAGTCTAGACTCAGTAAATCGACCCCCGAGCGCTCTCCCATTGACTCTTGTACTCCACCGGCGCAAGAGGCACAGGTGGAGTCGACAGAGAAGTGGCAGCAGTCGACTCACCGCAGTGAGTAGATCTAAGATACGCAACTTCAGCTATGTAAATAATAATAATGATTCCCTCCTCCCCAGTATAGACCAGGCCTGAGATTTAATATTTAACAGCCATGAGCGCCTTAAATGAAAGATGCTCTAGAAGTGCAAAGTATTATTTTTCTCATCTCTGTCTCTGGGAACTAGGGACTTAAGTTAGTACAAGATGGCAAGGTGGTGTTTGTATGTTGCCCAATAAAACAGTCCCAGAAATCATTCACTTGGGTGGATGGGTATCTGAATTAAGATGGCCCTGCGCCATCCCAGAGTTGTGCTGATGGTGTCTCCCAGACCTTGTGCATGTTAATGCCAATTGACATGTGCTGCAGACCTGTTGTGGGCAGTGGGGAAACTGATGCTTTTTTAATATATTAGGTGCACCTACATGAGGAAAACGTGTCATTCTTTCAGGATTCTGGCACCTGCACAAGGTGTTGGGAACAGTTTGACTCTGTCAGTATTATCAGCCAACTATTTCCTGACCAGTTTGAGAGGGAGTCACAGGGAGATACCTAATATCAGTTTTTCCGACATTTAAAAACATTTCCAGTGTTGCTAGTCTGCAGTTTCCCAGGTACAGGAAGAGGATTCTCGTACTCAGAGAAGCATGTTACATGACCCCTAGTTTATACTAATAACACTGTTCTGATGTGTTTCTTGGGGAGCTGGAATCTATCCCTGCATTGCTGGACCTACTTGTGAACATGGTTGTTGCTAATACTGTTTCAGTGTTGGTGTACACGCGCTTTAATGTAATCAAGGGAAGTGCTTTCACAACTGTTAGTTCCTCTTGTTCATGTAATGTGTGCTGCTTTTGAAGTGACTTGTATTTGTATCAGCCTCAACACTCACAGTCAGAAAGTCAGAGCCTCCCCTCTATACTCTGAGAGGAAGAATGATCATTGAAACATCAGGAACATATTAGCACAGTGCCACCAGAGAGAATAGCATGCCTTAAATATGGGGTATTTCTAGACATGGGCACTTGACGTTCTTTATAAAGAAAATCCAAAAATTGTGTTCCCCATAGCTCTTGCTCAGTCCCTGTCCTGCTGTCCGTTTTCAGACAGTGTGACTCGGTCAAAGGTCTGACTTCTCTTTAGAAATCACGTGGGAAAATGCTAATCCCGCACATGGCAATGCCAGCAACCAATTCAGTCACTGATCTTGTGATAAATATTTGGCCATGGTTTATTTTGGCAAAATGTCCATGTGACATGGCTCTGTGACAAAATCGTGAAATCTTTTGAAACTCTTTCTCTATTTAGTGCAGTGCAGTCTCCACTTGTCCGGTGATGTTATTGGGAGGTAGCAGAGAGGTTGGCCATTCAGTTAGGGCCACCAACAATTTGATTCATGTGGTGGTGTCCTTTCGTTTTTTATCTTGTTGGGTTTTTTGTGGCCAAGCTGGAGAAATTAGATAATGTTGTGCCCCTTTAAATGTTTGACACTGTTTCTGACACTGTCTATACTTTTATTTTTCAGCTTGGTTATTTACTTGGCTTAATATGTGGTTTAGGAACATTAGGGCTTCTGATCTGTCTGCCTCTTTCTCTCTCTCTCTCACACACTGACACAGGCCTGGTCTATGCTAGCGGGGAGGGTCGACCTAAGATACGCAACTTTAGCTACGTGAATAGCGTAGTTGAAGTTGACACATCTTAGGTCGACTTACCTGCCATCCTCACTGCGGCAGCGGTCGAATGCGGGCTTCCCCGTTGACTCTGCCTTGTACCTTTTGACGAGCTAGAGTTCCAGAGTTGACAGGAGTGCCTCTGGGGATCTGTTTATTGCGTCTTCATGAGATGTGATAAATCGATCCCCAATAGATCACTCTCTACCCATCGATCCAGCCGGTAGTGTAGACAAGGCCACAGAGTTGTAATTATTTTAAAAAGCCTTTGTGATGGGTACTTATTCTAGAAACAATCAGAAGCTAATTTGTTTGTTCATCTTTCCTTAGAGAAAAACAGAATATAAGTTATTTTTATCATCCCTAATCCTATGTCTGTTTCGGTGGTGCGACCCAGATTTGCTGCTGTGATGCTTTATGCAGTGCAGCAAAGTGGTTAAGTTGCTGGAAAGAAGTCTCACGAGTAGGCATCTGGTTTGTTTGAAGAACAGTATTAAACTTCAGTGAATAGAAAGCACCTTGAAATCTTACAAGAATGCTACTCTGGGTCAGAACACGGTAGGTCGTAGTCTCTGAATGCCCTCGTTGAATTGCTGGGGAATGGGAGTACTTCGTATGTGAACAGATTTTGTGCTGCTATAAACTGTACCATGAGATAAGATTGACTGACTTTTCCGAATCTGTGTCCGGTACAAAGATGGGGCTATGACTATTTTTTTTCCTATTCCTCCTTGGACCTGTGGGACCAGGACAGAGATCCTTTGAGTGCCTTTCAACACTCCTTGTGAGGCTGAAAGTGTCACTGTTAAGAAATGGAATGATCTCACTTTCCCTGTGTTCCTCCCACTCTGGGATTGAATGAGCCTCTCTTCAGCGCTTCTTACTTTGACTGTGTCTATGCCAGTCTTTTTTCTCAAGTTGCTACCGTAGGTGGAACTGCAGTGGTGGGAATACTGGTTGCTGGCATTTTATGCATTGTGTTATGTGGGTCTTGCTCTGAGCTGGCATTTGGTCTGTGCTAACATTGCCACAGTTACTATTGCCAGGGGAGTTGTATCCTTTATCTCAATGGTAGGAGTTTTTTGGGGAACAGTGTTACCATAGATACAACTTTCTGGTCCAGGAAGCACAAGACAGAGTTATAGAACTGGTTCGGTCTTCTAAAAGTGAATCCACTCTGTTCAAGCAGTTTTATCCTTTGAGACAAATGGGTTTGATTTGGGAAATTTGATATAAAGAATTCAAGGTGACTACAAAGGAAACTGCACTTCTGCTGTTCTTGCTGCTTTGTAATGTGTAAATTATGCCTGAAAGATTTATTTAGGAAAGTTTTGCTCGTGTGTTGTACTTTTTGTTGATTGGTTGGGTTTTTTGTTTTGTTTGTTTGTTTGTTTGTTTGTTTTATTAAAAATTGAGGTCTTGTTTACCTGGTTTTTCTGGAGGATTGGGAAGCTAGTAGTAAGTGTGTAATTTCAGATGACAAGGGATCTGAAGTAAAACCTGATTAATTGAAGAGGGAAAGTGATGTTTATCCAGACAACTGAGAGCCCTTTTCGTTTGTAAGCATATTTAACTCAATGTCCAACAAACAGGTGGAAGAAAACTCCTCTTGTTAAAGATTCAACACCACCACTCCTTCTATTAAGGTCTGCGCACACTCCCAAACTACATCTCTGGGTCCTCCAAGAGACACTTTCCACAAAATAGGGAAAGCAGGATTTTTACATTTTTGACACTTCTAAAGTAAAAAACCAAGCAAGGAAAATCCCTTAGTGTACAAAAAGGAGCCAGGTCTTCCCCCATGAAAAGAGAAATATGAATTCGGACTCCACAAAAATAGGGAGGGTTGCTATAGAGGTGTTAAAATATAGTAAATTGGAGCGTTGAATGATTAACCCCTCTCCCATCAAAATATCAGCACTAAAGTAGAGTGGTAGCGAAGAAGATAGGGCAGGAATTAACTGACAGCCCTTCTCTGGTCTGTAGATATTGAGTAATCAGCCCACAGGATTAATTTTTACTCCGGAAGCTTTTAGACTGGTCTCTAAATTAGGAAAAATGGCGTGGTGTTGTCCAGAGTCAACGGGAACATTTGTCCCTTCCTCATATGGGGAGTGCTTAACTTGTTACAAGGCACAGTCCTAGATTGAAGATCAGATGAATTTACTCAAGGAGAGGTAGGTGACAGAGATTTTTGTGTTGGCTTCACAGAAAAGGCGACCGATGGGTCCTTGCAGAGTGAGGATTGGACACTGAACATGGAGATCTGCGACATTATCAACGAGACAGAAGAAGGGTATGTGCTGTTACCGATAACTTGGGGGGTTCTCGGGTTTTGCTGACGCTGATCTTTGTTCTTCAGCACGCTAGGTGGTGCAGTGGGCTAATGTGTAGGTGGCCTCAGATTAAATCCCATTTTAAGATAGCAAATGAGTTGTTTGGTCTCCTCATCACAAACTGACACTGATCCACTTCAGACAACCAGCATGTCTCATGACACTTGCTAGCGTAGTCCTCTGTTCAGGAGAGTTGGAGGGTTAGAGTAACATGGGATGTGGCATGTCAGGATTGATATTCATTAGCAGAGCTCTATGTTGGCCCAGCACCAAACTGACAGCAGTAGGTTTTCATGGTGCAACATCTAGTTCCTGGGTGTATCCAAAAAGCATCTACTAAATGTGCTACAGTAGGGATTATTGAGCTTGTATTTTTAGAAGACTTGCGTTATTTCCAAGCCTCCAAATGCTGCATTGCTATCAGATCTTAACATTTGAAGAGAGGGACTTGTTCGATATCGTCTGTCCCTTCAGCACTCAGGCTGTGTTGTTTGTGCTACACAGCAGGCCTATTCTCGATAGTGTTATGTATTTGGCCTATCCTGAGTGGCTGTCAGACTTGCAGTCTCATTCATACATCACCCTTGTATCTTCATTCACATGCTGAGCTTTCAATGATCATAGCTGGGTTGTCTAAAGTTAACTCAAGTGCTCCTGCCCTGTCAGAAAGGGTTAGGAAATGCCGATGTTCCCAGATTCTGAGGAGTGAAAATGATGTGTGTGTTTCTCCTTCAGTCCAAAGGATGCTATCCGAGCACTGAAGAAGAGGCTGAATGGAAACAGAAATTACAGAGAGGTGATGCTGGCTCTAACGGTGAGTGGGGTGAGCTGGAAAAGTGCCAAAGAAACCTACCATGGCAGCATTTACCTCCAGAATGGGGACCGGCACAAAAATGAGGATGCTAGTTAAATGGAAATGAAAAGGGACAATCACCAGGATGAAATGCCTGAAAACTGCATGGAGACTATTTTAAAAACTCCATAACAGAAGCTCAAACTAAATGTATTCCGCCCTCCCCCCCCCCCCCAGCCATTGTCACTAAATAGCAGAGCAAAAGAAGCAGAAGAAAAAGTTATCCTTTAAAAACTGGAAGTCAAGTCCCAGTGAGGGAAAATAGAAAGCAGCATAAACTCTGGCAAGTCAAGTATAAAGTATAAGGCAGACCAAGGAAAAAAAATTGGAGAGCAACTAGCTAAGGGCACAAAAACTAATACAGTAAACCCTCGATTTAACGGACCCCGATTTAACGGACTTCGGATGCAACGGACAAAATTTCCGATGCATCCGAAATCCGTTATTGGGGGAAATCCGTTATATGTTGACAGCTCCCGCCCGGCTCCCCGCAGCAGGGACCCATGCGGGAGCTGTCAAACCCCCCGCCCCCCCCCCCCCGCCTGGCTCCCCGCAACGGGGAGCCGGGCGGGTGGGCTGACAGCTCCCGCCCGGCTCCCCTCTGCGGGGAGCCGGGCGGGAGCTGTCAACCCCCCCCGCCCGGCTCCCCGCAGCAGGAAGCGGGGGGGGTTGAGAGCTCCCGCCCGGCTCCCCGCAGCGGGAAGCCGGGCGGGGGGTTTGACAGCTCCCGCCGGGCTTCCCGCTGGGGGGAGCCGGGCGGGAGCTGTCAACCCCCCCCGCCTGGCTCCCCGCAACGGGGAGCTGGGCGGGGGGGGGGGGTTTGAGAGCTCCCGCCCGGCTCCCCGCTGGGGGGAGCAGAGCGGGAGCTGTCAACCCCCCCGCCCGGCTCCCCGCAATGGGGAGCCGGGCGGGGGGGGGGGGCGTTTGAGAGCCTCCGCTCGGCTCCCCGCAGCGGGAAGCCGGGCGGGGGGTTTGACAGCTCCCGCCGGGCTTCCCGCTGGGGGTAGCCGGGCGGGAGCTGTCAACCCCCCCGCCCGGCTCCTCGCAGCGGGGAGACGGACGGACGGGGGGGGTTTGAGCCGGGCAGGAGCTGTCAACCCGGCTGCCCGGCTCCCCGCAGAGGGGAGCCGGGCGGCCGGGTTGACAGCTCCTGCCCGGCTCCCCGCAGCGGAGGGCCGGGCGGAAGCTGTCAACCCCCCCCCCCTCCCCGCAGCAGGGAGCCGGGCGGGGGGGTTGACAGTGCCCGCCGGGTTCCCCACTGCCGGGAGCCGGGCGGGGGAGTTTGACAGTTCCTGCCTGGCTCCCCGCAGAGGGGAGCCGGGCGGCTGGTTTGACAGCTCCTGCCCGGCCCCGCAGCGGAGGGCCTGGCGGGAACTGTCAACCCCCCCTCCCCGCAGCGGGGAGCCGGGCGGGCGGGCTGACAGCTCCCGCCGGGCTCCCCGCTGCGGGGAGCCGGGCGGGGGGGTTGACAGTTCCCGCCTGGCTCCCCGCAGCGGGAGCTGGGCGGGCGGGCTGACAGTTCCCGCCTGGCTCCCCGCAGCGGGGAGCCAGGCGGGAGCTCTCAGCCCACCCGCCCGGCTCCCCGTTGCGGGGAGCCAGGCAGGTGGGGGCGGTGTTTGACAGCTCCTAAAACCTCTATATAACGGACTAATTCGGGTGAGGGGGTGTCCATTAAAGCCAAAAGTCCTATTATTTAATGATTTTTAAAAATTATTAAATAACGGACTTTTGGCTTTAACGGACACCCCCTCGCCCCAATTAGTCCGTTAAATCGAGGTTTCACTGTACCGTAGTCAAATGTTTTGTAAGTACATGAGAAACAGGAAGCCTAAACTAGATCAGCATAAATTGCTACGTTCTGCATTTGCACAGCCCCACTAATTAGTCCTCTTCACTCCTAGTGGAGCATAAAGCGCCAACCATTCTTCTCCATTCGACTCGATCTTGAGGTAATTTCGCAGTAACCTTTCCTGCTGATCATGTCAGCAAGGCTATTGGTCGAAAAGGCCTACTGGGTAACAGGGCAGATCAGAATGTGTTTTGGTGGGTGAAACTTGTATTCCTGAATATAAGGGACAAATACCATTGACTAGATCGAGTCATAATGTTGTGTGTAGGTGATCTGCATGTGTTTCCCCTGCACTCTGCCAGCACACATCAGTCCTCCCCTGTTATATCCCATGCTGCTCCCTCCTTAGCATCGACGATTACCAGTTGTGCTGACCTGTTGTCACTTGTATGAAGATGACAGTTCTAAATTCTTTTTCATTCTTTACCTAACTGGCTTTGACTCAGTCTCCGGAGACGAAGCGCTTTTGCGCTAGTGCATTGTTAGCTCTGTCTTCTCGTGGCCATTTCCTGCCCTGGGTTGTCATTCTGATAGCTGTCAGCTAAGGGTTTTGTTGGAGAGAATTAAAATAAGGTGCTATTGCACCAAGGAGTACAATGAAACTGCTGTGTCCATCATAATGTGGCTATGGAATTACACGTTGTCTTGAAAAGAGGCTGAAATCTGGACTTGCAGGCCTCAATGCCCATGTCAGGTGTGAGGACATCAGTAGGCGCAGAAGCTCCTTGGCTATGGGGTCATGACAGTTATTAGCCATGGTTATATGTAAAAGCTCTCTGTTGTATTTATCTCCATGTGCATCACGTTCTTCACAGGAAACAGTCAATAGCTGATGCTCCATGGTAATTGAATGTCTAAATGAGAGTGACTCCAGCTAAGTTATGGGGAAAATGTGTATTGGGGCATAACCTGTCAAAGAATTCAGAAGCAGAGCGTTTCGAAGGATTTACAATAATTCTTAAAGATAACTCTTCCTGTTATGGACATGATCAAGCTTTGTTCCATCAGAGGTTCTTTGTGTTTCTTGTGTAGGTATTGGAGACCTGCGTGAAAAACTGTGGCCATCGCTTCCACGTCCTAGTAGCAAACCGAGACTTCATAGATGGTGTTCTGGTGAAAATCATCTCGCCCAAGAACAACCCTCCCACCATTGTACAGGATAAAGTACTAGCCCTGATTCAGGTATGCAAGTCAGCTTTTCAATTCTGTACACCATCTCTGAGCTGGGGGCTGTCTCGCTGAGCACTGTACAATGCTGAGTTTGGTGTTAGTGCTAAATGTTAATGAATAGTTTGTTCAAAACAAATGGCAAACCCACAATGAAATTGGAGACACTAATATATGAAATTTAGGGCCAGAACTTACCCAGGGAAAAATGTCTTCTCAATTCTGAATACACAGGATTCTTTCAAGTCACCACTGTGGTGATGAGTGTTTTTTTTTTAAAGGCAGCACATGTGTTGGTTAGACAGGCGACCTAGAGGTTGGTGATCTATATTCTGTTTCCAACCCTAATTGACTCACTGTATGAGGTTAGACAAGTCATTTTAGCAGCACATTCTGCTCTCAATGAAATAAATGGGAAACTCTTGTTGATTTTTTTTTTAAATAGTGCAAGATCAATCTCTTAATCTCTCTTTGCTCCATTTCCCTGTCTGAAAATGGGACTCCTTTTCCATCTTTAATAAGCCCTTTGTACTTCTATAAGTAACATTCATCAAAAGATCTCATTTCCTCTGCTTGCTCTGCAGCAGCAGTTTACTCTCATACTGTTTCCTGAACTGTCAACTCCTTGCCCAAAGTGGTCAAGGTTAGAAGTGTACATCTGCCACTTATTTCTATGCTGCACAATAACGTAAACAAAGCCGTGCAAATTTCACATCCCATTAGAACTGCATGAAGAAACAGTGGTGCTGGAGGAAACTGGACAGTCATAAGAAGCTTTAAGTGCAACCTTCTACTAGGCTATTGCAAATACCAGACCGTTAAAAACTCTGTATATTAAAAACTCTATAAAGGTTCTGTGGTGGTTCTTGGTGGGAATAGGTTTACAAGCGCATAATGCCGTTGTCAAACATAGTTTTAATTTGAAAAGGGAAACGGGCTACTGAATCTCTACCTGTTTCTCAGGCACACAGGTGGTGCTTATTTAAAGCATATACAGGAACATAAACGAAGCCACGAAGACTTACTAAATAAGTTATATTTTTTAAAAAAACAAGGGAATAAACTGGGTGGCAGATTTAGGAATGGACTGCATAGGAGCTTCAGCAGCCCCTTCGCCCTCCTTCCAACCCACTGCTGCTTCCATAAATAATAGACCTGTTTAAAAGAGACTCCTCTTAGTCCAAGTGAAGCTTCTTCACACATCCCCTCCCTTCAGTGGGAAAGCCGGCGGGTCAGGTCACAGTACAATAATCTGTATTATGTGCTATTAATAGAAACTTCTTAACACCAAAGTGTATTTATTTCCTTACTAAGGCTTCTACAAGGGTGTTTTAGGATGCAGCTCGTTTCCACCCATTAAAGCCAGAGCCATTGCTCTGTATAGTTATGTATATTTGTATCTGAGTAGATCTAGTGTGGTGGGGTTAAAAGCCTTCATTGGTTTAGAATCCTAAATGCCTTTTGGCATAAACAGAATGACAATTGTGAAGAGTTGCCTGTGGTTGGCTCTTCTCACAATGTCTTTGTCTGGTCAGAGGTGGTGAGTGATTTTGTTTTGTAGATTGTCTGATAATTCAGAGAAAGGGACTACAGAAGTGCTGCTCAGCTCCCTGATGGGGGGTGGGACACAAGCATGGAACATCCTGCATCTCATCGAGTTTTCCTCAGCTTTAAGACTCTACTCTTGTTCTTTGATCCAAGAGGTTGCTGTCTCTTCCCAGCTCCACTCTATTATAGTGTTTTAATGGCCCACACTTTCCCCTCGTCTGTAGACTTGTGATTTAATAATAGGGAATTTTAATGCCTCTACAAGTGAGGACTAATAGCATAAGCCAGAAGTATGGGAATGTGCTGTGCAAACATCTCCTGAAGCAACCCTAGCTGTTATACCCCTGCGTCTTTCCTGAATGTTGATTGCTGTGAATTGGATGGTGGCTTTGTGTCTCCATCTTAAAATGAGTAAGGTAGTTTCTGCCCCCTGTTGATGTTGGGAAGCTGTTCCAGAACCTTCCTCCTCTTATGGTTGGAAACCTTCCTCTAATTTCTAGCCTAACTTTATTCATGGCCAGTTTTATACCCATTTGTTTTTATGCCAACATTGTTCTTTAGCTTAAATAGCTCTTCTCCCTCCCTGGTGTTTACTCCTTGAGCTATTTGTCAGCTTTCGTTTTGCGAGGCTAAACAAGCCAAGCTGTTTTAGTCTCTGCTAATAAAATTGGCTTTTCATTCCCTCAGTCATCTTCCCAGCCCCTCTCTGAAGCTGTTACAGTTTAAATCTTTCTTGAACATTCATGACCAGAACTGTACACAATATTCCAGAGGAGTTCTTCTCAGTGCCTTGTACAATGGCGTTAACAGTACTACATTAACTTTCCCTGTCAGTAGTGGAAATCGCTCACCTGGATGCTCTTGGTGCTACAGTAATACAAATAATGTTGTACTGACTAAGTTGCCCATAACAAGTAGGGCATATAATACGGCCTCTACAGTCAACTAACAGATTTCACAACATTTTTAATTTGTTCATATCGTATCAATTAAAACTATATTTTGGAAATGTTTTTATAGACTACGTCTCTCACCTGGAGAGGGGCTCACAAGTTCAAATCTAGTAGGGTTAGGGCCTGCACTATGCCACACTGCAACGTTTGGAAATAGAAGTTCAGTGGTTCAACTATTTGGATGTGGGGTGAACCGAAGTTCCTTCTGCCCAGCCGTGGCACTGTCCAGGTCAAAGCTGGACCCCTCAAAAACCCCTCAAAAGGCAAAGGCAATGGCAATCAAAAGGCAAGATTTAAAGACTGGAGATGATTCAATGGGGTGGGAGATCCACACAGGCAGAGCAGCATAAATGAGTACAGGTTCAAGAATAGCAGCCGTGTTAGTCTGTATCCGTAAAGAAAGCCAGGAATACTTGTAGCACCTTGGAGACTAACTAGTTTATTTCAGCATAAGCTTTCATGAGCTATAGCTCACTTCATCGGATGCATAGAATGGAACAGAAGTAAATGCATTTACTTCCATTCTATGCATCCGATGAAGTGAGCTATAGCTCATGAAAGCTTATGCTGAAATAAACTAGTTAATAAATGAGTACATCTCCTTTCTGCAGGGGTGGAGAGTTGCAGAGGAGAGGCCAGATTAGCAGGTGGAAGAGTAGGAAGCCACAGTGCTAGGGTGATGTGAGCTCACTGATTTTGAATTGGATGCAGAAATAGATAAAGTAAGCTAGTGAAGCATGGATGCAATTGTCTCTCTTCCTGGGGAACCAAACCATAGTAACAGCTCTACGCGGCAATGCAGTGCACATGGGGTGGTACTCGGAGCGCGAGTCATTCTGTGAAGTGGCCAAACAGAGCTCACCTGGGGCCTCTTCAGTTTCACTCTCTTAGTTAACGGCCAATAGAAAGGCAGAGAGGAAAGTGCTATTCTATAGAAAGGCCTCTCATGTAAATTACAAACACCAGGACGGTACAAGATTAGTTACTTCTGCAACAAGGGTGCTTCTGTTGTAATTAAGGAAGCTTCTTTGAAACTGACCTTTCAAACCTGAATGGCTCTTGTCAATTGGAGAGAGTTTCTCCTGCTGCAATGGGATTGGTGGCACTCCCATTGCTTCTGAACAATCAATGCAATTAATTTACTGTAATGTACTGGGAAGCCGAACTGTTAGCCTCCAAGAAACGATGGATTCTTCCCAAGGTATATATGATACTGAATACAATTTATTAGAAGTGAGCAGAATCAGAGTGTAAGTAAAATACTTAATCTTATTTGTAATCTATTTTATCCTTGATTGACATGATGGCTGAAAACTTTTTTGGGGTGAAAATAGTCAAAGTATTTTTTTCAGAAAATGACTACATGGTGAGCATTTGTGGAGAGCTTACTCCAATTTTACCCACATTTCTCTGAATACCTCTCTAATTTAACAGTAGTACTTTACCTTCCATGTGGCTTCTTTTACATGAAAAGCCATGTGGACCAAACTTTTAATGAAAATATGCTTCTGGAATATGACCTAAGAGATCTTTGTGTGTACACTTAGATTTTCCTTTACCTTTATTGTGAAACATATTTTTCTTTTATTAATTTCTTAGGAATTTTACTCAAATTGCTTCTGTCTCAAAGTTTATTGCAGGGCTGGAGTTAAGTGTGAGGGCAAATATCAGTGTACCACCAAGTATAACTAAATGAGTGCATTAACCGCTTCTGCCTATGTAATCGTTACGTGGGACTGTTATACACTGTGAATCCTCATTTATTTTCTGTTTGATGCTTGACCATCTGGGTAGAAACCCAGAATCTTTCAGATCAGCTCTAATATTGAAAGTCTCCCTTGAGACTGAAATGCATGACTGCGTTTCTGGTTTGGATCTGAGTCGTGTGATAGAAGAGGTAGAAGGGAACTTGCAGATCATACGGAAGTCTTATAAATCATCCTGTATCTTGTTTTCCAGGCTTGGGCAGATGCATTTAGAAGTAGCCCCGATCTAACCGGAGTAGTGCATATTTATGAAGAACTCAAAAGGAAAGGGATAGAGTTTCCTATGGCAGATCTTGATGCTTTGTCTCCAATACACACACCACAGAGGGTAAGCTGCAGTGAAGCATTTTCCAGGGCCACATGAATAATTGGATGCTACTCTTTTAACTTCTGCTCTTTGCCTCAGCTGTTGATTTATTAAACTTGCCCCAAACCTTCTCAGACCTGGATGGCCTTTGTAATAGTAAAAGGGAATGGAAAAAAATAAGGGTTGAAAGGCTGGGTTGAAAGGCTGATAAACTACTGGCATCCCTATGAGACAAACATCAGCTCAAGAACAGAATGAGTTTGAAGGAGTTTTATACACTTGTTCTGAGCTGAATATTGTGATGTATCACCAAACCGCCACACAGACATAACTAATCTGCTCAGGACCAGCCCTGGCAGGATCGATTGGTGGGTTAATTATCTCTCCCCCAGAGAGGACAATTATTTCTGTTGATGATATGGTGGAACTGCCATCAATGAATCTTGTGCAGATGAACAAAGACGACCTGACTTTCCAAGGTTGCTTAGTACGCAAACCAGTGTTCTGCATTTTGTGTACTTTTTTATTTTGCTTTACCCAATTCATGGAGGACATCACGAGAAGCCAGTAGATGTCCCCCACTTCCAAAGGTGCTAAGCAATCACAGCCCCTGTTGACTTTGTGTGAGCCGCAGGTACTCAGTACCTTTGAAAGTCAGGGCTTACAAACTCGATTCAGCTATTACTGTTGGAAAGTCAACTTCCTGATCACAAATATTCACTGTTCACTGTGAAACTATATGGCAATGCAATAATATAGCTGCAAATTTAAATACCCAGAAAAACAGGAAATGCACTTAACAGTTGTGACAGCAAAATAAATTACCCGCAGTGTGTGTGTAACAAATGATTTTGTAAAATGTGACTTCATTTCTAGGCTACATTTCTTTCCCTCTCTGACACTTGTTTTTATTTTCCTTCTTGCCTTTCTTGTGGAGGAAAACTGGAAGTAAAAGTTATGGATTGGGACAGAAGAGATGAACATAGCTTGTCGTTGCCATTCCACATTTGTGCTCTGATATGGCAGCTTGTATTCCATACCCAAAATTGACCTTCTCCTGGAGGTGGGGTTATGGGCTGTATTTGGGCAGATTGCCTTAGGGTTGATGCAAACCAAGCACCGTCAGCATTGGAACCGTTTCTTTTTCTGGCGTCACAGAGTGTTCCTGAAGTAGATCCAGCAGCAAATATGCACGTGTCTCAGCCCCAGCAAAAGACGACCACGAGTCCCTATTCATCCCCATCTCCAACCGCATATGCAGCTCCTCAGGCCCCACCTCTGAATGTGACTGGTCCCATCACTGCCAATTCTGAACAGGTACTGGGATATAATTCTGGTTATTTCACGTGAATAGGTGACTGAGGCTCTTAGCTCAGTAAATCAGCCTAGTGAGCTGTCGTCTGACGGTAAGTTTCAGTTGCAGCTGAGACCTGGTTTTGTCTAGTGACCTTGTCTCCTGTTGCGGGTTGTGAATTCCATCCTTTTAAGGCTGTAAGAAAGTTGTGATTGTTGTTCAAAAGTTGTGGCCACAATTGGTTCCAGTTGCAGTTCAAGGCATGTAGTCTGCCTTCCAAAGCAGGGCAGCAGAACAGAAGAGAGGTTGTGTGTCCCGCTTGGTTCTCAAAGGCAAGTGTGGCAGTGGGTGAAATGGGCCAAATTTAGTGTGGTGTGGTGTGACCCTGTCCAATAGGTTGCAACGCCACTTGCTTAAATTATGCCCAGCCATCCTTCTGCCATGGCCAGAAAGGAGGGCAGACCTAAAGTGATGAGTGGCGTTGCAACCTGGTGCAAGGGAACATAGGATCACTCAAATTTGTGGCAGTTGTAATAGGTTGTGCGTTAAAAGTTGTGGTTCCACAGCAAAATGGAGGGCTGCAATTTTCTTACAGCGGTATCTATGTTAGATACACACATGTGAGGCCTATTACTGTAGTATAAATTGCAGCAAGGGTGGTTTAGAGTGGACATTAGGAAAAACTTCCCAACACTGAAATAAATTGCCTAGGGAGGTTGTGGAATCTCCATCATTGGAGATTTTTAAGAGCAGATTGGACAAACTCCTGTCAGGGGTCGTCTAGATAATACTTAGTCCTGCCTTGAGTGCAGGGGACTGGACTAGATGACCTCTCGAGGTCCCTTCCAGTTCTGTCATTCTATCTGAGCATCTGTCTTTTGCTATATTCATCCTCCCAGCCCCTGCGTGGTAGGTATGTCTTGCTATTCCCACCTCATGGATGGGGAACTGAGGCACATAGAGACTAAATAACTTGGACATGGGCACAAAGGGAGTCTGTGCCTGGGAACAGAAGTTGGTGCTCTCAAGTCCCAAGCTAGCACCCTAACCATTTTCTCATCCTTCCTGCGAGATGCAATAAATGCAGCTCCAAAGTGGAAAAGCCCTGATCAAGAGATCATGCCTCCCTTTCCCCTCATCTGTATGCATTTTGAGAGAAGAGCGTAATGTTTTATAACATAATTCTGTTTAATTTAGCTGCTCTTCTTGTTTGCGTCCATGTTTCCATCTGAGCGTTAGCACAGCTGGCTTTGTCATGGTGATGAATAACTAAGCTTGGCAGGATTTGATTTCAATCCACAAAGGTCAGCGAACGTCGATTTCGTCTGACACTGAAATCGACAGGAAGGAAATCAATTGGTAACAGTTGGTGGGTCTGCAGGGAGAGGGTGTCCCAGCCCTGCAGCAACACAGGGAGCTCTCTGCAGTCCTGTTGTCATTGGCGTGAGGGAGCAGGGCCCTGGCGGTGGAGCTGCAGAGGGCTCCCTGCACCGCCACAGGGCCGATGAACTCAGACTCTGCAGGCGCACGGTGCAGGGAAGTCTGCTGTCCTGGCCCGGAGGAGCATGGACCAAGTCTGCAAGGAGTCTGGCCAAGACTGCAAGGAGGAGTTGTCCGGGGCTACTGCAGAGGCAACCTTGCTGCTCAATGGCTCCATCCCCAGCCAGGGGCTATTCAGCAGCAGGAATGCCCCCGCTGCAGCCAGGCACTTCTTGTCATCCTTGTGGCTCTAGCTGGACATGTCTGCTCTGCCTCCCCAGGGCCACAGCCTTCCCCACGCCTTGTGATTCAATGTCAGCAGCCTTCCGGCAGCACGGGGAGCCATCCGCAACCCGTCTGTCAGTGCAGCCCTAATCCCAACCCTACCACCCCTTAATTTCCAGCAGCGGTAAAAAATAAAAATGGTTTAAAAATAATTTTTAAAAGTCTTAAAACTGAATATTAATTGTTGAAATTGGAGAGAACAAAAATCGAATTCTGACAAGCCTGTGAATTCTGCCACGTCCTTCGTAGCTTCTTTCTTCATCACGGACCTAAAAGTTTTCTAATCTAGAGTAATCTGTCTTCTTTATGGTGAGATGTAGTAGCCTCTCTGTAATCTCCAATGAGACGCATCAGATGTACTGTTCCCAAATCAAATCGCAGAAGCAGGGGAGTTGCAGAGCCAGTTCTTAAAAATGTTCTGCTTTATACTGAAAGGTAATATGGTCCTTTCCCTCCTCCCCAAAAATAGATCGCCCGGCTGCGTAGCGAGCTGGATATTGTTCGTGGGAACACAAACGTGATGTCTGAAATGTTAACAGAAATGGTTCCTGGACAGGAGGATTCATCGGACCTTGAGTTGCTACAGGTAAGTGTGTTTTCCAGCAAAACTGTTGCTGCAGCCTGGCATGATGGGGGTTTCCTTTTCCTACAGTCCACTTCCATTCCTTGGCTTGCCTGGTTCTGTATTGGAGGTGAGCTTGTGTCTGGACTCCTTAAATGGGCAATAGTCACACTTTTTGGATGCTATTGTGGCAATTGAGGCATGTGATAAAACACTCAAGGCAACCTCAGTCCTGTTCTGTGAACTTTGCATGCTCCTTAATCTTTCTCTAATGCTGTGGTATGGAACCCGAAGAAAGAACTGAAATTGGAGGCAGGCCAGTGCAATCTGTACATTAGCAAACACTTGTGATCATCTCTATAATGCCCAAAAGACCCCAAATCCTGACCGAGCACAAACCTATTCTCTGTTCCAGGATGGATTGAATTTTACCAAGGGATACTGTCAATTCTTCGTCACTTGAAATCTTTAAATCCAGACAGGATGTCTTTCTAAAAGGACTCTAACTCAACCAGACGTATGGGCTTGATGTAGGAAATGGTTGTTCTCTGGCTAGTGCTGTGCAGGTCAGACTAGATAATCATAATGGCCCTTCTGGCCTTAAAATCTATGAATACATTGAATCAACAGTATTCCAGATGAGCCAGCCTTAGTGAGACGAAGTTCATCTCACAAGCTTCATGTCTTGTTTCCCCAAGCCAATAGTGGCTAAGGGTGAACCTGGGACAGTGCACTCAGTTGGGGGCAGACAGGTACAAACATGAAGTAGACAAGGTCTCTGCCCTGAGAAACTGATAGGCTGACTTTCCAGCTCCTGTCCCTGTTTCTGTACTAGCCTGCTCTGGAAGAGAAGGCAAGTTCAGGAACAGGAGCTGGAAAGTCAGCTTATCATCTCATCATGGGGCCAGTGGGAGGATGGGCCCGAGCGAGTGGTACAGTGGGAGCAAGGCAGGGAATTGCTTTCTGTGATACACCAGAGTTTGAAGTTGGTCCAGAACTGCTCTCTTCAATGCAGCCTCAGCGTGTGTTGTCTCAGAGCCATCATGGCAGCTGATGAGACACTTTATAATAGATAAAGAGCCTTTCAGCTACTAAGCCGCTTGGATTGGATTGATCAAAACAAAAGCAGCTTCCAGGACACCATGGCAGACCAAAACAGCACAGAACCATTTGTTTCATTTATAAACCACCATGAAAATCCTGACCCAGTGTAATCTCAGTCTAGCTCTGAGGTTAGAGAAATGATCACACAGTGAAGTGTGACAGTAGTGATTCTTTATTCAGACTGGTTCTTTCCAGCTAATGCAGCCTAAATCTGGGTCGCCTAGGAGAGAGACTATTTTTGACTTTTAAAGAAGGAAAGGTGTGAGCTGGATACTCGTATGTGAAAGACTTCTTGCTTTGAGGTTTTATATAGTTGTGCTTCTTAAATAGTTCCTGACATTTTCCTCCACAATTAAATGTAAACAGCCTGCCTAAGAGCCAAGTCTGAGCAGAATAGATAGGGCCTGTCAGTCCTATCCACTATGGCAGCAAGCAAAGCTCTGAAATGTCACAATCTGCTTCTAAAGTGATGGGATCAAAACTGACATTGGAGAACATGTTCCTCAAGCTGTTAAGGCAGCTGGATTGCATGGAGTGAAATTTATCCAGCGCTTAGAATGTCAGAGCAAGCAAGGAAAACAAACACATTTTGCTTTCATCCCAAAGGTTATGTACCAACAAGTCATCCTTGTTTAGTGCTGAATTTCCTCTCTGGGGAGGGATGGGAGATGAGGTGGGACATGATTTGGTTGAAAAGCTTATGCTCATTGGAGCAAAACTGGGGTCTTGCCAGTGGCGCCAGGCAGTTCTCCTGACATGTCAGTTTTAACCTCTGGTCCATACAATTACAACCCTGTGCCCTCTGAGACTGCCAGAGGTGAAAGAGTGGACCCATTAATTGGTGATGGCAGAGAAAGCAGGAGATCAACTAACTAAGGCAAACTTGACCCCATATCCCTTGGGGTGAAAGAATTCTACAATGCACACCTCTGTGCAGCCTAGCCGTTAAGGTTCTCTCTCTAATCATTCAATGCCCTGGGTTACGTCTTAACAGTGGACACACTGACCATGGTGAGACTCTACTATTTGGTGTTGTGTAATACTACTATCCAGAATGTGTTCGCATGTAGTTCAGCAATGTGTGTAGTTTTTGTGTTTGTTTCCATTTGCATGGTCGCACTTCGTGCTGTGTCTCCACTTTCCCAGCTGCTGGGGTGTTTCTTTTTCACTGTGTCTAGCCAAACCAGTGGCAAATACCAGTGATCACTTCCCCATGCTCCCAAGCCCCACAGGACAATACCTTTGGTGCTTTGTGCTGCTAGACAGAAAACCCAGGTGTCTCCATTCTGGGAGGCCCTGGTTGCAGTATGCTTACTCTCAAAAATATTTATTAAAATAATCCATAGGTATTTAATTTTTAAAGAATCTTTCCCATGTATTTATGATTAAAGAAGAACTGGACACAGAGTCATAAATAGACCCTCAAGGTTTTAGGCCAGTGGTGTCCAATAGAAATTCGATGCTAGCCACACTTGGGGTTTTGAATTTTTCTTATTCGCCACATTATAAAAAGGGATTAAAAAACATACTACAAATGACATTTCAAATTATTTTTGATTAATATAAAAAATAAGTCAATATTACCAACAAAACATTAAATAGGGACTACGAACACAAAATTACTTCAGTGTGATACTTGGCATTCTTTTTCTTGATCTGTACTTGGATTTTATAAAATTTACTGCAGAAAAAGTGTTGTCAATACACCAATGCATTGCTCATGCCTTAGCCACAGTTCAATAGCCTATGTGCCACATCTGGCTGGTGGCAAACGTATTGGACACCGCTGTTTCAGACCATGGTCCCTCTGAAATGTGTGTTCTCTTGGGTGTCATTTATTCTTCCATAATCCTCATTGTATTGGTGCTTCTCACCTGTTTGAGACCTCTGAGCCAGTGATGCATGTGGCTGCAAACAGGGCCCAAGCAAATCTACTTGTTCCTGGTTATCGTAATACATCTGTGTGCAATTTATTTCCTTAGGAATTGAACCGAACCTGCAGAGCTATGCAGCAGAGAATTGTGGAACTTATCTCCCGAGTGTCCAATGAAGAAGTCACGGAGGAACTGCTGCATGTGAATGATGATTTAAATAACGTCTTCCTCAGATACGAGAGGTGGGATACCTTTTCCAGTAGTACTATTGACTCCCACATTTTGGCTTTTCTCACAAATGCAGGACAAATTATTAAGCAACCAATAAGATGAAATGCAAAGCAAATTGGAGGAATGGAACCAAGAAACTTGTATGGAGAATTCATATGTTCTCCACTGTGATTGGCCTTAAATTCCTCCACATCCCCAAGAAGGCTTACAGATACTGGCTTTAAACGCCGCTAAAAATTTTTTCATAACTACTGAATTTTGGTTTCTTTTAGAATCACAAAAAAGAGAGCTGATTTGAATGTAGCTAAGACTTCTCAAAGCACTGGGCTGTCAAACTTGCAAATAAAGACTGGGCTCCTATCTTTTAAATTCAAAACCAGAAATGTGTTTTAAAATTAGGAGACTGCTGTCACATTACATATCCTACTAAATGTAGCACTCTTGGGAAAGTTTAATCTTTCCCTGACTGGTGCAGGAGGCAAACCTATTGAGAGATGATGCTTGTCTCCCCTCCTGATAACACAAGCCTCGTTTCTAAAAGAGCTTTTTTAAAAAATAAATTAGACTCTAGCAGTGTGATTTTTGTGCTGTCACAGGAAAACTGCACATTGATGCAAAAAAATCCATATCCCCCAATCCATTTCTCCTAGTCTTTTGCACCAGACTCTTCAAAATTTCCAAACTAGAATTATTCCTCATGCTATGAATTAGGACAATTCAGCACCTGTGAGCAGGATTTTACAAGTAGCGAAGTGTAAATGTCTCCGATTAAGGCTCAGAATGAGACCGACCATCCGTAAAATGGTGAAACTTGAAACATTTTTCTCCATCTCGGATCTCACTGAATGGGGGTAAGAGGGAACAGCAGGGGAGGGACCGGGGGTAGCCTCCCCAGCTGGGAGCACCCTCCCCAGCCAAGAGCTCAGGGGGCTAGGCAAAATTAGCTCATGGGCTGGATGTGGCCCGCAAGCCATAGTTTGCCCACCCCTGCAAGTGTGCAGCCTCCTTCACACTGCTTACCCTGGATGTATTGGCCTCCACGTGCTGTAAGAGTGAATTAGTCAACACCCCATCCCTGCCGGAGCCCCAAAACACCACCTCTGTAATAGTTTCCTTTCTTCCTGCATAGCAACGGGGAGATCCCACCAGAAGCCAAGGGAAGCTATCTTCACCCTCACTGACTTGTCCTGACTTTGTCTTGAACTTGCCTTGCTCAGAGTGCATGTGTGGGTTTGATTGTCTCCTTTGTTTTATAACAGGTTTGAACGGTACAGATCAGGCCGTTCGGCACAAAGCGCCAGTAATGGAGTAAGTATCCAGTTCACCTTCTACGGTCATGGTACACTCAGAGGAAACCTCTGCCAAACACACGCTGAGTGGTCTGCATTGTACCACTAGTTATGGTGAAGAACATTTCCATGACTGGTATTGAATGTACAAAACGAGGTGAAAGAGAAGTTTGGGGGCTCAACTCTTACCAGTACATAGCTCCAGAGCTAAACGGGATGCGGAAACAGAAGGCAACTTAACTAATTCTGAGGTGATAGGGGAGATGTGTGAGAGGTTTTTCAAGGCATGTTCGATGGGATAACCCCCTAAAAGCAAGCCTGATGTTGAGCCCATACTGCTTTTTGAACAGTGACCCAGTAAGATAAATCTCTTTTCTATCTACTTGTGTTGCATTCATAATCTAAAAGCCTAATTAAAACACTCCCATTAGCAACAGCTTTCCACAGAGGGCCTTTTTAGGAAGCATCCATCATTCTCATTTTATTTTGTCTCCGTTATAACTGCTTGGCATGAAGTAGAACCTACCATCTTGACTGTCCCAACAGGTGCTGAGTGAAGTGACGGAGGATAATTTAATAGATCTGGGCCCTGGTTCCCCAGCTGTTGTGAGCCCAGTGGTGGGGAGCACAGCACCTCCAACTTCACTTTCCTCGCAACTTGCAGGGCTTGGTGAGTACCTAGTTTTTAAGGGCAGATCAGCATGGAACAGTAGCTGTATGTGACTTGTCCCTAGCCACTCTTTGGTGGGCCTGCATTTGGGTCACTGGGTTAACAAATGCCTGTGTTTTGTTTGAGGTAGTAGTTACTGGTAATAGCCTCGTGACATTAAGAAGAGCTGTAGGTAAAAAGCATTGTACAGTGGTTAGAACAAGGGAAAAGGAGATGGATATGGGCTTTAGTCTGTCACCAATTCACTGTATAACCTTGGGTATTCACTTAACCTCTGTGCTTCCATTTTCCTATCTGTAAAGTCAGGATATTACTGATTTACTTGCTCCAAAAGGGTTTGAGACTCGGAAGCACTTTACAAACTTTAATTGAAATCCTCGGATGAATGGGTCTATCCAAGCACAAAAACTTGTGTTTTAAACTAGATGAAAGGGCTCTGGTCATTCCATTTGACCCTCTGCATTGGATTCCCAGCCAGTTTAACAATGAAGCGAAGCACACGACTAAGAACTACAACTAAGAAGCCTGGAATCCTTGTGCAAAATAGCTGTCCTCCTCTTAGACACAGAGGTTTTATGGCAGGCTGCCTTACTGAACAGGAAATATTTCAGCGTGAACATTTTTCAACAAAAAAATTCCAACATTTGGAACTTGGTGTTCTGTATTAATTCAAAGGACTTGAATTGAGGTTTAAAACCAATTAACATTTAAAAATTTTAAAACATGGTGAAAAGTTTTAAAAAGACATGCCAAAATAGTCACTGATCATGTTTGCAGGTGACACACGTTGGGGGAGTGGTAAATGAAGAGGACAATCATTGATAGAGGACAATTTGGATCACTTGGCGCAAGCAAACAATATGCATTGTAATATGGCTAAATGTAAAGTCATACATCTAGGAACAGGCCATGCTTACAGGATGGGGAGACTGTTCTGGGAAGTGGTGACTCTGCAAAGGACTTCGGGTCACAGTGGCTAATCAGATGAACATGAGCTCCCAGGGTGACGCTGCAGCCAAAAGGGCTATTGTGATCCTTCAATTTATAAATGGGAATATCGAGTAAGAGTAAGGAGGCTTATATTACTGCTTTGTTTGGCACTGGTGCAACAGCTCCTGGAATACTATAGCCAGTTCTGCTGTCCACAATTCAAGAAGGATGTAGGTAAATGCATACTGAAAATAATGTACACCTTTTTAACAGGCTAATTAACCAGTGGAACAACTTAGCAAGAGTTGTGGCAGATTCTCCATCACTGGCGATTTTTAAATTGAAATTTTATGCTTTTCCAAGAGAGAGGCTCTAGTTCAAACAGGAACTAATTCTGGGAAGTCCTTTGCCCTGTGTTACACAGGTGGGCAGATAATCACAGGAGTCTATTCTGGCTTTATCATCTAGGAATCTATGAAAATTGTTTAAAATTAGCTATGTGGCTGTGATTGCTCCCTTATCTCTGACAGAACCATGTGAAACCAATTGAATCTCAGTGCAAATTCATAATATAGAAAAATGCAAATGACTTTCGCTCATTTCATTAACTTTCTTCATCTTCTCTCCACTCCCTTTCCTGCCTTTGTTTTTCCTCGTTCCCTCCCTGCCTGGGTTTTCAAAAACATAACGAAACTGGGGGATGGAGAGAAGGCAGCTTTATACTATTTAGTCTATATCCTAGTTCTTGCGAGATGAGAAATATCTGTCCAGGCTACTCCGGGTAAAAACTCTGCTAGCAGTGACCATGTATAAACAGGACTGTGGCTAGCACAGTTTCAACCCTCTTGTAGACAGGTCCCAGAGGTTGACTCCTACCCACTTCATCGGTGCTCAGTGAGACAGTATGGATGTCATCTACTTTTCACTGTAACTATCCTATATTGGGGATGATTTCTTGTGTATCCTAGTATCCTGACTGGTACTTGATCACAATCCATGACTATTCTATTGGTCCCTCATACTCTGTTCTCTGTTCTTGTTGTTTGTTGTAGACTTGGGCACAAATAGTGTCAGTGGAACACTTAGCTCCCTTCAACACTGTAACCCTCGAGACGACTTTGACATGTTTGCGCAGACAAGAGGCAGTTCTTTGGCTGACCAACGGAAGAGGTAAGTTAGCATTTGGTTTTAAATGCTCTTTATTCACAGCTAGGAAGAGAACAAAAATTTGAGGCCTCTTCAGACCAAAGTGATTGTATAGCTCAGATTACATGGATTTCTTACTTTAATTACTCTAGGTTTCCTCCTGCTGGATTTCATTGGATTATTTGGGTAAGGGAGAGGTGGTTTTTATAGGCCAAGGTCCAGTGTAGATTGGTTCAGTAATTTCATGTGCCGTCTCATTTCACCTCTGAATTTCCAAGTCGCCTAGAAATTTAGGAATTATGTCACTAAAATTCTTTTCCTACACAGTGGGTGTGGGAATTAACCTCCCCTAAATAACCCAGAAGGTATCGGAGCATAAGAGTCAACTATGGGAGACTAGCAGTGGTTTAGGCTAAATCTGAACTGTAATTAAAATCCTGTGGCTGGCCCATACCTGCCTTAGGCTCAGGCTGGGGTGCTATTTAATTGCAGAATAGACATCCACAGTCAGCCCGGAGTGCAGGCTATAGGACCCTGCCAGGTTGGTGGGTCCCAGAGGTCAGGCTGCAGCCAAACCAGAACGTCTGCACTACAATTATAAATAGTCCCACAGCCTGAGCCCCAGGAGCCCAATTCAGCTGGTATCGGTGGGCTGCAGGTGTCTAATTGCAGTGTAGACATACCCTTAGAGTCGCACAGGTCTGTAATGACCAATTGTTATCCCCATGGCCTGGGAACCGAATTACCATCTCACCCTTAAGGCTGGTTCCTGCTGCTGCAAATCAAGGTATGTTGGCTGGGCAGCCTGAAGAAGCGCCCACACACTATCTAGTCTAGAAAACAAGACTTCAGCTTCCAGGGCTGCAGATCAGGCACCTTCCCAGGCACTAAGTAGGAATAATTTTTTTTAATGGAAAAGGAACCCGCGCTCTTATTCCGAGAACTTTTGATCTCTCTCAAGTGTGAGGCTTATTAAAAGGAGACTGTCCGGTATTTTTGTTCCACGTAACCCGTCTCTAGAGCTCTCCCTGGTTTCAAATTCAAGGAGTATCCGAGATTGGAAGAAAGTCCAAGTACCACAGTAGGAACAGCACCAGTATCCTGCAGTGACAGGCACCTTAGAAATGCAGCTAGGTAGCATCCCATGCACTTAATTACCTTTCTTAGCTACCCACTGCATTCCGTTTGTGCTTGTTTTGCTCAAAAAATAATCCTTGTCAGGCCAGGCCTGGAAAATCACAGCTAGGAAGTTACAACTCAGAGGTCCTTGAGAGCAGGAGGGACTAAGCAGTCCACACTGCTCCAGCTGTAATAGAAATATATTTGATCAGTTTAGCATTTTAATTTAGAGTTGCTAAATTAGCCCTAAGTGTTTCTGAATTCACACTGAGGTGCTAAGCATGGGGTAAATACAGAACAGTGGGGTCTAAATCCAGATCCCTTACGGGGTTCCCATTATGCCTGCGGTACTAAATGAAATGTGAAACTGCTCTTCTCAGCCTGCAACTCCATCTCCATCGTATGGGAAGTAATGGAGCAAAGAGCCCAGTGAAATCCATCATTTCAGAAGGGAGGATTGCTGTACCTTTATTAGCCCTCATGTTGTTAAAATAGAGTGAAACAACTCCCTAGAGACTTGGCTGTAGCTTATTCTGCTGCAGAAGCGAGGAGGAGACTGTAGGTCGCAGGCCCTCAGGCTGGTAGAAGCAGACATGCCAGGGAGAGGTGTTTCACCGTCAGGCATGTAGCACCACCCAGTGGCTAATTTACAGGTAGGTGTTGGTATCTGCTTGATCCTGTCAATCACTAACCCTTGTGCTTGAAGGAGAAGTGATGGTAGCGCTCCCTCAGCTGTAGCAGTTTTGCATTCTTTTTCAAATACCTAGTAAAGAGGCAGCGAATCTGGTGAACCGAGCTAGTGTGTTTTCTTGCATCTTTTTTCCCTTAGACCACTTGTTGATTACTGTGGCCACCTCCATCATGGCCGTCCCCATAACTGGTAGGACCGTCTTCCCTACCCGTTCTCAGATGAGGTCATATCTCCCCTTCCCTCCACTGGCTCCCCCGTCACCACATCGCATTCAAGATTCTTGTCACCACCTTTTAAGGCTTCACAGAAACTTAACTGCTTTCTATCCAGTCCCAGCATTTTGTCTCCCCCCCCCCCCCCCCGTACCATTGATGACCGCTTCCAAGCCCTATGTGCCTGCTTCTCCCCAGTCATCTTCATGCTGTCTTCTGCGCTGTCTCTGGTTTGGAATGCCCTTTCTGAGCTGACCTCCCAAGCCACCTGCAGGTTCACTTCTGCCACGATAACTGGAAGAAACTTGCCGATTTAAATCTCATTCTGTCTTAAAAAAAAACCCAATCAACCTGTTTGCTCCATTGTGCTATGCTCCAGCTTTCAGTGAGTAACTTGGTAATCATATTTGATGCCTGTCCTGCCTCCCCTCCCGCTCCCTACTCGCTCTCTTACACATCACATGTTGTATCGTATCTGAAATCCAATTGTAATTTCTTCGGGTCAGAGAATATATTTTTATCTGTACTGAGAGGCATCTACTGCTCTCGTATAAATGATATGCTCCATGCTATTCTCAAGCAAAACAAGTGGCAGACTAGTAAATTAGTGTCCAATGCATTTGTCCTGGCATTCAGTGACGGTTCTGTTTGTTCCTTTGTTTCAGTGTGACGTATGAGGATCCACAGGCTGTCAAAGGACTGGCATCTGCTCTGGATGTTCGAAAACAGAACACAGGAGGGGTACGTCGTTACTCTGAATTACCGCCCTCTGAAACAAGAACTCCGGCACAAAGCTGGGCGCATGACATGCATTTGTGTCCGAGTTAGACTTTTCATTTGGTATCCCACCAATGATTCAGAAGGTAGCATTGTCCATTGCATTTAGTACGGGTGCCAGTGAGGGCCATTTTGAAATAAATATCAAAAGAGCATGTACCTGCTTGGTAACCATTCCTGAAGAGAATGACTACTTAGTGTATTCAGCATAGTGGGTGAATGCTTCTGTAATCTTGCAGTCTGCCTGGATGTCTAGCTTTCTGGGAGGAGCCGCTGCAGAATTGAGTGTGGGTAACCTTCTATGGACGCTGATTTATTCCTGTCTATGAAAGTTTAATATAGTTGTTCAGAAGGAATATAATCTGAAGTCATAACAAACTAGATGATAGTGACTTAGAGCGAGAGCTCACACTGGGGATGCCTTTAACCCCTTTGGCAAGCCCCATGTAGGGATGTGAGCTGAGTAAGGAGCAAGTGAAATTCCCAGATATTCCTCTAACTCCTTTTCACCACTTTGTACTCTCATAGTTGTCGGCATAAGTCTAGGGATGGCTAAAGAAGTTCAGTCTCCTCCTAACCTGGCTCTGTATTGACCACTAGGGAGCAGGAAAGAGCTAACCCAGCACACCTACTTCCCCATCAGCTGAGTTACATCTCCCCAACCCACGTTGATCCCCCCTCAATTCTCTCAGCTGGCAGGTTGCAGTATATTCTGAGGCATCTGGCCAGCCCAGCGAACTTTCACTCTGAGCCAATGAGAAATGGGAATGAATGTTTGTGGGTGAGTCAGCCCAGGTGTGCCCAGCCGCTTGCTGCCACTTAGACTATTGAGAACAGAATCTTTAATCCCTTCTTTGTTTCTGGCTAATTTTGGAATTACTAGTGGTGAGTGCTGATGTGACACACAATCCCTTGGCAATGGGGCTCTATTCCACTGGTGTCTAAGGGGTTTGTATCCTTATTCATTAGCAGGCTTGTTCTTATTTTATACCTGCTTTGAGCACTGCTGCCACCTGTCAGTCACACCAGCAAGCTGTTACTCTGCCTGCAACGTTCTCCGTTCAAAGGACCACGTCTAAATTCACCTGACTGGTCAAAGTATTTGAAAGCAGTCGCTCTCCTGGACTATTGAACTTTGGGCTGTGGGATGTCATTACAGCGCAGATCTTCACCCTCTTTTCAAAGGTCCCAATGACTGTACCACGTAGTCAAAATAGCCCATTTTATGATTGGTTAACACGGGCACTGCTTGTCTGGGAGGAAACGTAAACCCTGAATAGCTAGGAGACAAAGTACACTTTACAAAATGATGCAAGGCGGTTGGGCGTTGCTACTTAGAGGTTATAAGAATGCTCATAACGTCTAAAAGTTATCAACCTCTGTTGGTGTAATAGGAGTAAAGTTGTTGGTAGCTTCTTGTTCTCTACAAACTAATGTGTGGTTTAATTAAGACAGACGGCTTAACTGAAGGATATTTCACTTATAGGCCATCCAGGGAGGGGCCAAAGCCTGTTGCAGCACATTCTTCTCAGGCTTTTCATATCAATGAGGCTTTCTTATGTTAAAATTCTTCTCTTCAAACTGAAGAGTGCAGTTGTTCTCAAATGGGGGTCCATGGAGAGGTGGCTGGTGATAGGCAGTTGACTATCCTTGTTTCCAGCTGCTAAATCATATGACAACAGCTTAAAAATATATTACTTTTACCTTTCCGTGTTGGGAATTGCTGTAGTTGCCAGCGAGATGTTACAGGACAGCAACTGGGAAGGGCAGTGTCCATGAGGTAATCTTTGTTATTCACACTGTGGAGAAGTTGAGAAGATGGAATGATTCTACCTGTGATACATTCCCAGCTGAACTCCTGAAATGAGATTTTATGGTTTTGGTCCCCTTAAATTGTGAAGCCCTTAAGGATGTGCCGTTTGAGAGACTACCAAAACATTTCATCCAGCTAGGATTGTTTTCTCTCCCCGGCCACTATCCTCATGTCCTTTGTAAAGTTGGCATTACCAGACTAAGCATGGATAAGCATGGTCTGGAGACCAAGAAAAATTGGAGGAGAAATAAGGTTTGCTGTGAATTATAACTTCCAAAAAGGGAAGTTCCAGAATGGCTTAGATTTAGGGGGTTTTCTGAGATCTGACAGATTTCTGAGTCATCTAGTCCCCATCCTGACGTCTTTTAAGAAAAATAGAAACATCCACCTCACTTAGAAATGGTTAGTTCTGTGACCTGCTCAAAGGAAGCTAAGAGGCCAGGACTCCTGTTTCTGATGTACAGATAGCACAGAAAGGTGACAGAAACAGGTGGTGTCTTTAAGTGGGTATTACCAGAAACGACCCTCTGCGTAGTATATGCTTCTGTTTTACTGCTGTTGTATTATTATCTTATCACGGGTGTTGCTGTGGTTTCTTTCTTTATGGGCATTTTTGTTCTCAACACAGAGGAGAGGTAAAGGTGGGAGCTCAGACATGGAGCCCATAGACAAGTGGCTAATTACACAAGGAATGGTGAGGATTTCACCAATAAAATCAACCCTGTTCCCCATTCCTGTTCCTTCTGTAGAATAACCATCCTGTGTTTACCTCTCACCCAACCTGCTGAACTACCACAAATCAGACAGTACAAGGATTTTATTCTCCACCTGTGTAATTGTGTAGGGGATGGGGAAAGATTAGTATTCAGAGGATAGGTCTCCAAAAATTCATTTTTATATTGCCCAGAGAACTGCAGCCCTGTAAGTCTCTTATTGGCATCAGTTGTAACAGTTTCTCCTGTCCATATTCACCTTCAAAACAGGGCTGGGGATCCTGTTAGTTCCTTTTACTGTCTCGATTTATACATGCAGTATCCACTTTTCAAGCATAAACACAAGCTCCATGTATTTAATTCAGGGATGGGTCATTTTCTTGGCTCCTTTTCGAGCAGCCCACTCCTACAGCACTTAGCTCGATGGTGCGCTCAGTACATGAAGTTTTTCAGGATCAAACCTAATTGGATTGAGTAGCAGAGGACAAGGGCACTACTGTGTCCCTCTCTTTTTCTGCTTATTCTAAAACCTGAGTGTGCTGGCTGAATTGATATGTTCCATTGGCACTGGAAAATGTCCCATTAAGGAATATTTCCTGCATTAAGGCTTTCAGGATTGGACGTTATTGGGAGGACCTGGTGCAGTGTTTCCAACTCGGGCAATTTTATTGTGATTCTCATGATACTGGTGTTTTACTTTAAGCATCAGGTCCGGGAGACAGCTGAGCAAATGAGAATCTCCGCATTCATTTAAATAATAGTTCTGTGCTCTGTAGCTTACGTGGAAAAGTTTGAAAGTGTCACCTGAGTGCACCTTGAAGGCTCAGAAACCAGAGGGAAATAGAGAACCCAACAGCTGTTTTAAAATAGCTCATTTTTAAGTCAATCTTGATTTGGGGGGGGGGGTGACTTTTTTTTGGGTAATGTTTGAGGTTGCAATACTGTTGTGACCTGCTTTTAAATATCAATGCACACATCTTTAAGAGGAGTAGTCAACGTCCTGACATGGGACTTATTGCAGGTTTGCAGGTGTGTGTTTGGCAGGGTGGAGGTGGAGAGGGGATATTTTTGGAAGCAGGCTGAGGCTTTTTACTATTAAACTTTAGAGCTGGGACTATCGAAAGAGCTTACAGGGGCTGGGTATCCAATTCTTACTGAAATTCAATGATCCCTCCCCACCCCCCCCCACCCCCAACTCCTGGAGCCGCCTTTGAACATCCCAGCCTAAAGGGGACATGTTGCTGGGAGAAAAATTAAGGTCCGGAAAGTAAAGGGTATAGGTCATCAGAACACATCAATGAAGTGAAACCAATAGATGCTAAATTGAAAAGTATAAGATAAGCCCAGGTTTTTAAGTGAGGTGTGTGAAACTGCATGTCATCTAAAACACGCATGCCAATGCCCAGTGGAGAGACAGCCATCGGATATATGGGCATGTACATGGTACCTGACTTGGTCACACTCATTTGCAAATGCCTGAGTGTATGGCGGGTTCTCTTTGTGTGTCGGGGGCACACTGTGCCCAGTTGTATGCACCTGACTTTGAAATGGAACTCCGGTTCCCATGTTTGTCAGACCCACAATTACTAATATAAGCTGGAAAGAGCCATAAAAGGAGTGGCACCTGCTTTTCCACTGATGCCTTTGGATAGTTCCCTGTGACGCTGGCTGGTCTGCGGAGCAGTAGCAGCCACTGATGATCTAATCCGTTTTGTTAGAGGCTCATCCATTATGAATAATCCTGTGATTGAGTAAGTTCCCCGTTTGCTTTTGCACTGTTTACAAGTGCAAGGAAGCATGAAATTGGTGCCCCTGCTGTTCACTCCACTCAGGCCACTGCCTTATTCAAAAACCAAACACAATATCTACTTATTGGCTTGTGGTTATTCGGCCTGGAAAAACGGATACTGCAGCATTCATGGAGGCATACAGATATTTTGGGGGGGGGAGCTGGCTGGCCTAGTATGAACTAGGTGTCAGTTTCTGTCCTCACAAGGTGCTCACCCTTGTTCGTATTATATCCCTAAAATAAAACAGGACTAATCATTAACTCCGTTTCTCTCAACCGGCTGTAGTTCTTAACCATATTTATTAATCCCACTTTGTAGTATTCACCGTGTCAATGGAATAACTAGCATCCTAGTCCTGAACTACTGTGTGTTCAAATGCTTTGGAAACTTTTTGTACTATTGAGATACGGAAAAGAGGGATGATATCGACACACCTCTCAACTGTGTTTGTGCAACATTAGGGATGTTCAATGGGGAGGTTTTCTGCCTTTTTAAAAAGCTGCCAGAGCATCATTTAAACTTTTCATGAACCGGCACTTGGGACTGGCGCCTTTCCAAACCGTGACAGCTTTCATTTAGGTTTAATTCCTTCCCCTCTCTCTCCCGCCCCCTTTGTGCCTCCCCCCAGCACCATACCTGCATGCATAAGAAGTTCACTCTAGGACTCTGTTCACACTGTTCTAGCGAACTTTGCACTGTTTTCTCCTGCTTATAGTACTAGCCCACTGAGGGCACCAAGCAGGATTATTATTTTGGGAGGGCCACACAACATATACTGATAATTAATAGGAGCCAACCTTGAGCTGCCTGGGGCCCTAAGAATTTGCTTAGTCTGCTTACGCCTAGCGCCGGCTCTGACTGAAGGTAGGGCAACAATACTTTAGTGCACATAGTTCCAATTCCTCTCTCCTAGATTGGGACAGCTACCAAAGTGTAATGAGGATGTTGGTTTGTCCAAGTTACCTACATGCTACCTAGCAGCATGCCAGCTGGGTGCCTGTTACGTAAGTCAAAAGCTTACATCGCATAAACCACCCACTCTACTTTAGAATTCAAAACCACCACTGTAGCCAGCAGGTTGGTAGCCAAATAGTTTGGGATAAAAAACCAAACCAGAATTCACCAAAAGCTAAAACAAACTGCTCTCCACAGCATGTCCTAAAAGACACCAAGCTGGCAGGGACAGATTCTTCTCAATAATTAAGATACTTTGATATATTACCTTTATTAGTGGATACTAGCAAATTGAAACGCCACCACGTCTGCCTGGGAGAAAGGAAGATTTGGGACTCGAATGTAACAGTGGCCTGTGTGACATGGGACACTTGAGAGGAACATCCTCTTCCCGGAGATAAAATCTTCTTTTCCTGGAGCCTGATCTGCTTGCTCTTGTGCCACAGATGAGCAAGAAAATAAACCTTTGGTGAAAATAGCTTCAAACGTGCCCAAATGAACTCTCTCAGCCAGAGCTTTGGCAATCTTTATTTCCCATAGCGGCAGGATCCCGCTCCCCGTCTTCAGTACACGCAGGGCTAGTTCAGTCACTTCTTTCTGAAGACAATGTCAAGCTCATTGTCTGTCATTTCACTTCCACTTTTCCAGGGATTCTGTAAAGCGCTTCACATAATGTTCTGAAAAGGCTAATTCCCTGTACCCAGGATAGCTTCAACTGCCTGGGCTTGCCCGCCCCATAAGATGTTGCATCTCATTTACAACATCTCGGGCATAACAGGCTGTGTTAGTGAACATATTGTCCATGAGTTAAAACCGCCACTGCCGTACATGCAAGAAACACGCACAGTTGCAAGTTGCAGACAATTAAGTAGCCAATTAAATTGTTTAAAATTAGGATACACTTTAGCTGCACGAGGGTCACTGCTGCCTTAAAAAACGCAAGATTGAAGGATTCCTCTGAAGTAGGTGTCATCACACATGCCTTAGAGCTTCTACTGCTACCATAATATCACATGAAGAATTTTTGATCATTAAGCGAGGGAAGAAATGAATAGCAGCTAAACAAGTTCATCTAGAGACTCAAGGTGTAATTTCATACCTGCTTCTTTTCCAGTGGGCTCCTACTGAGTAGAAACATAATTTGTGTTATTAACACAACCACAGGGCCTTTTTAAGGGTAGAATATTGGATGTTATCAGCACTAAGGAAATGGTTTAGCAATACTTTTTTGGTGGGGTCTTTATTGCTGATGAAACCACAAACAAAAACTGCCTTCAAATAATGGTGTCTAATTTTAATTCCAAGTTTCCTTGGATTTTATAGGTTGAAGGGTCATACTCTGTTCTCGTATCCCTCCTTTGTCATCTTTTCCGATTGTCCAAATAATCTCATTAATTTTGGAAAGACCCTATGACATCGCAAAGAAATCTTAGCAGTACATCCTTAGATTTTGAATGGAAGTCTATTTTTAACAGTGCTTGAATGTTTGATAAGTTAATTCCCATTTTCTGTTTGTATATGGACTTTTTTTTGGGAAAAAAATTGCAATAACTTTATAAAATAACCCTCCTTTAAAACGGAACATAGGGCCACATAAATACATGAGAGAGAGAGAGACAGTAGTTTAAAACTCTTATGATGGTTTTTAAATTGCCGCTGGCTGAATAATTGCACGGCTGGGGCTCGTGTCTGAAGTCAGTAATCTCCAAAGCTATTAAACCAACTAGTCAGCTGTGCAAGACACAACTTGTTCGTGGAGGCTAGCCAGGCAAAAACTGTCTACAGAATCTCTCCTGTGAATGGCCATTTTAGCTTGTGCTCAGCAACTTGGAACCACTGCCTTCAGCATCATACGCGCACGATCCAATTTATCCGTGCAAATTAAAAAGGGACAGACTCGTCCTGCACAGAAATCTGACCTGTTCCAATCTAAATTGCAAGTGCTCCTGTGGTGTTCAGGATCTTCATATCATTACTGTCCGCTACTGGGCAAACTGCATCTCTGCCCCCTCCTGATTCTGTCAAGTGCACCCTGGCCCCAACCCTCTAGCCATCACCTGTCTCTGGATGGAATCACATGATTCTCCCACTCTCAGACTGGGGCTAGCTTACCAGATGTTTTACCATCATATCCACACAAGGATCCTGGTAGGACTAACTTCCCAGAGCCTCTTCCATGAAGTTTTGCTCTGTCACCTTGTCTCCCCGTCAGAGCGTAGTGACCTCTTCCTGGTCAGCCCCTAGCAACTCATCCCCTTCCTTTTCCTCCAAAGGCTCTAACTGTTTAGTGTTTAGTCTCCCCGCCTGACAAAACAGCTGTGTCACTTTAGCTTAGAGCTTATGGATCTCTTCCTACTTATTCAAACATTATGATAAAAACCCACCATCTCCATTGTCTTCCAAGTGTGTGCTGGGGTGTCCTTATTTCGGTCTATCATGTTACTTTCCTATTTGCTCTTTCCACAGCCCCTCCTGTTAAGTTAGATCCATACAGTCCTACAGGAACTTCTGAGAGCCCAGCGTACAAGAACTTCCCCTCGCTGACCAGTCACACGCAGCATTATTACAACAGTTACATCAAAGTATCCATAACATTATTACAGATCAGATCCATGTCCGTAACCATGACAAAGCAGGAGATGGTGGGTTTTTATCATAATGTTTGAATAAGTAGGAAGAGAGCCATAAACGATGAAGAAAGTCCTCGTTAGGCAAACTACCTTAGTAAGGTTTGAGGAGACACTTCTGTGGTTAAAAAAAAAACCATTTTGGTATAATGACTTTTGATTCTGAAGAGTTTATCCTTAATATGGTCATTCTGGGTTACTATCTCTCTGGAAGGACTGATCCGATTGGCTTCATTTCCCTGTGGGAAGACTGCAGGATTTAAGCCCCTTTGTTTTGTGCGTTACTAACCCTAGACAATGGTTAATGTCCATTTAAAAAAAAACAAAACTGTGTGTGTGAGGGGGGTGATTCTGAAGTTAGGTGTTTCAAAATGTAATCCACATCCAATATTCTATCCTCGAAAGTGTTACGTGATCCAGATTAGAGCCATCAGTCCGCATTGGTGCCTTTAATATGTAATCAAAAAGTTCTCACGCCTGGTCACATTCTCCATAATCTTTTGTTTTGGTTTTGTTAGCCTCACTGTTCATAAATGACCATTTAAGTGTTGCTTTATTTGCGTGCTATTTGTATTTTGTTGCTTTTTCAGTGCATTTTACAGCTTATTTTGTGGTTTTTTTGTTTTGTTTTTTCCCCCCATCTTATTTCTGGCATTTTCCATCATTCTGTGGCCATGATTGTGGATGTATTTTGGTTTTGCCTGCCTTGCTGTATCTCTTGCTGCACTCCATAGATCCCCGTTGCACAGTCCTCTGTCATGGATGACATTGAGGAGTGGCTCAGTACCGACTTGGTGAGACTTGACTTTTTATATTTTGTTTTTCATGTAGGAAGTAGGACTTGTGCATATTTTCATGCAGGCTGTTGGTGCTCCTCTGTGGTTACCTATACAGGGAGGGAATGACCCCTTATAAAGCATATATTTGTTTTTTTCCCCCAGGGAAGGAAATAAATAAGTGCATGGACTTATAGTTGCCATTTGCAGTCCCCTCATCCAAAACCCATTTCTGAGCTGTTGCTCTATTTTCACTTCTCCATTCTCAGTGTCACAGGGGTGGTATGATGATCAGGAATTTGGATTTAAGGAATCCAATTAAGGAAAGCATTTAAGCACTTGTTGAAGTCCACCTTTATTTAACGCAGTATTTAAGCTCATGCTTAAGGCCTATTGAAGTCATTGGGATTTAAGCACATGCTTAATTTTAAATCTGTGCTGACGTGCTAGGCTGAATTGCTGGACTGTTGAATCGGGGCCTAAGGTCTTTACAGTTAAACAGTAAGTCTTACCTGTCTCCATTTAAATTGGATGGACAGCAGTGGCACATTCTCAAGTACTTTTAAATGTCTGTTCTCTGCCCCTGCACTCCTCTTCTTTTGGCTAATGTCATTTTACGATCTTGAAACTTCACCGGGAGGAGGGGCATTTCTCTGCTGATTTTTGCTTTTCCCTATTTTGACAAATGTTTAGTTCAGCCTCCTATTCCCCAGTTCAAGAGAACACATAAGAATGGCTGTACTGGGTCAGACCAAAGGTCCATCCATCCCAGTATCCTACCTACCGACAGTAGTCAATGCCAGGTGCCTCAGAGTGAGTGAACCTAACCGGCAATGATCAAGTGATCTCTCTCCTTCCATCCATCACCCCCCTCCGACAAACTAGAGACACCATTCCTTACCCATCCTGGCTAATAGCCCTTAATGGACTTAACCTCCATGAATTTATCCAGTTCTCTTTTAAACCCTGTTCTGGTCCTAGCCTTCACAGCCTCCTCAGGCAAGGAGTTCCACAGGTTGACTGTGCGCTGTGTGAAGAAGAACTTCCTTTTATTTGTTTTAAACCTGCTGCCCATTCATTTCATTTGGTGGCCCCTAGTTCTTGTATTATGGAAACAAGTAAATAACTTTTCCTTAGTCACTTTCTCCACCCCACTCATGATTTTATATACCTCTATCATATCCCCCCTTAGTCTCCTCTTTTCCAAGCTGAAAAGTCCTAGCTTCTTTAATCTCTCCTCATATGGGACCTGTTCCAAACCCCTAATCATTTTAGTTGCCCTTCTCTGAACCTTTTCTAATGCCAGTATATCTTTTTTGAGAGGAGGAGACCACATCTATACGCAGTATTCAAGATGTGGGCACACCATGGATTTGTATAAGGGCAATAAGATATTCTCTATCCCTTTTTTAACGATTCCTAACATTCTGTTTGCTTTTTTGACTGCGGCTGCACCCTGCGTGGATGTCTTTAGAGAACTCTCCACGATGACTTCCATGATGGATTATGCACAATGACTCCCAAAGATTTTGTGGGGTTTAAAGTACTTGACAGTGTCATTATTTCATGTTACAAAGAGTCCTGTGGCACCTTAAAGACTAACTAAAGTATTGAAGCATGAGCTTTTGTGAGCTAATACCCACTTCGTCGGATGCAAGCAGTGGAAGTGTCCAGGGGCAAGTATAAATAGGTAGGCAAGAACCTTTCTTGGGTTTGTCTAGCTTTCTCAAAACTACTATACCCACACAAGGAAATAAGGACACAGATCAACAGAGCCAGACATGTATCCAGAAGCCTGCTGCTGCAAGACAAACCCAAGAAAGAAAACAACAGAACGCCACTGGCCATCACCTACAGTCCTCAGCTAAAGCCTCTTCAATGCATCATCAGTGACCTACAACCAGAGGGACAACAATCCCTCACTTTCACAGGCCCTGGGAGGAAGGCCAGTCCTGGCCCACAGACAACCTGCCAACCTCAAGCATATTCTCACCAGCAACAGCACACCGCACCATAATAACTAACTCAGGAACCAATCCATGCAACAAACCTTGATGCCAACTCTGCCCACATATCTACACCAGAAACACCATCACAGGACCTAACCAGATCAGCCACACCATCACTGGTTCATTCACCTGCACATCTACCAATGTCATATATGCCATTATATGCCACCAATGTCCCTCTGCTATGTACATCTGCCAAAGTGGACAGTTCCTATGAAAAAGGATAAATGGACACATATCAGGAATGGCAATATACAAAAACCTGTAGGAGAACACTTCAATCTACCTGGACACACAATTACAGATTTAAAAGTCACCATATTGCAGCAAAAAAACTTCAAAACCAGACTGCAAAGAGAAGTTGCAGAGCTGCAATTCATTTGCAAATTTGATACAATCAATTCAGGACTGAATAGAGATTATGAATGGCTAGCTAATTACAAGAGCAGTTTATCTTCTCTTGCTGTTCACACCTCCAGTTCAGCTGCTAGAGGAATACCTCACCCTCCCTGATTAGAGATAACTAGCTGGTTCAGCCTCATTGGATCCACCCTGTTATCTCTAACCTGGTTCTTGTCTACCTATTTATACCTGCCTCTGGACACTTCCACTGCATGCATCCGATGAAGTGGGTATTAGCCCACAAAAGCTTATGCTTCAATACTTTTGTCTTTTAAGGTGCCACAGGACTCTTTGTCACTTCTGCAATTCCAGACTAACATGGCTACCTCTCTGATTCTTATTATTTCATGTGGTAATTATTTGAAAATTATGTCACCTAATTGGGATTTATTAGTTTCCTTATTTAATAATTGTAAATTCTCAAATCCTGCTTAAACACATGCTAGATGTCTGAAGGTAAAAATGTACTAAACTTGTGGCATGTTAACTGTTGCTACTTCTCCTGGCCAACACACTAGCTTCCTAACAATTTATTTCCGCCTACCCATCTTATTCTTGTCTATGTTCATGGCATTACATGCTTTACAATCAGCTTTTTCTTTTCTTTTTTTTCCAATCCTGAATCCTAAATCCAAAATGAACCATCCATTTTATTCAGAAAAAATACGGTTACTAAACATTTAATTGGGGGTCTCTACCTCATTTGATTTGAGCTTTTAATTAAGATGCACTAATGTAAGCCACAGCCTTGACGTCCTAAAGGAAATTGTAAACAGGTGAGGTGGCATCTCCTGTAGCTATTCAATTTTGTATCCGGTTATGGCGTCTCTTGATAAGAAAAGGCCTGCTCTCTTGGAAGTGGAGAAAATGGAGATGAACTGACTGTCACTCGGGTCTAATGGGGAGTACACTGATAATGGATGTCACCAATAACCAATAGCACCATCATTTGGACTATTTCTCTTGCTCTGCAACACAGAGAAATACTGTCTCATTCGTCTGCCTCCTGACATGAGCACCATGTGACTCATCTAGGTCATCTTGCTCAAATAGTAACTGTGGTTAAGCAAAGGGGCAGAGGCAGTGAATAGTTTGGGTCACTCGGAAACATGCTTTGGGTGAAAGTGAAAGAGAAGTGAAGCACATATGTTCATACGTGTTTCTTTGTTCCAACTGCAGAAAGGAGAAGAACTGGAAGAAGGCGTGACGAGTGAAGGTAAGCAGGGAAGCCTCTGGCTTTCAGAGCTGTCTCGGTCCAGTGCCTTAGAGTAGAATATCCATTATTGCTCTCTTCTGATACAATCACCCAGTAGAGAGCTTCTTCCAATCCACCAAACTCTTGGTAGCGGATGTTCCATAATGCATCCTTCTGGAGCATCTTCTCTGAAATGGGAAGTGGTGAGAATTTCAGAAAGGAACGTCAAAAAACAAACAAAAAAACCCCACCCGTCTGTGCTGGTTACCCTGGTAGCTTTCTGTGCTTCACTTCATCTTCACTGTATCTGTGTAGTGCCTCTGTAGCAACATACGAGACACTGAACTCCCTACGCACTTGGCAATGATTGTCCCCTGTTTATTTCAGGATGGGATGTTTCTATTCCCAGTCTCCAGGACTCTCTTCTCTCGCCCACCCCGCCTCATGGTGGAAGGAACTGAGTTCTCTCTTCCTTTTCATCTCACCACTTTCCCCTTTTATTTCCAATCTCCCCTTTGCCGACCTAGCTGCCATGTGGCACCTCCCTGGCAGATGGGCATAACCTTGTATATTTATCTTTTTGGCCTCTAGCAGGAGTGATCAGGCACCTTGAGCAACTTTTATTAGTTATTTTTAGAAAATTAGATTAATCGGGAGCTGTGTAAACATCCCAAATGATCATCTTAAAACAAGCTGTTTAAAAGGGTGAAACCACGAACCCAGAAAGCACCTATTTTAGCCTCATCAACAGAAACCATAATTCTGCAAAAGTAGTCGCACTGGCCTCGAGGAGCAGGAGAAGGCAGGTAGACAGCCAGATATATCAGACAAGAGAGCAATCTTTAAAAAAAAAAAAAGCAGTCACCATATCCGAGCAGTAAGACCTGCTGGGGCATATTCTATTGGCTCTGGGGGGAAGGGGTAGATGCTTCCAGGATGTTAACCAGTTAATCCCGATGTAAACAGTACATCTGATTTCCGAACTTCAGTGAGACACCACAGTTAATGTATAGGTTGAGGGTTAATGAAACATGCCCCGGCGTGTCCTAAAGCTGTAACGGGCTACACACTGTATAGCGCTCAGCAAAAAACAAGCCCAAGAAAATGCTCTCTGACTTTCAGCTCTTCCCCCCTCACTGCAATTGTTCCCTTTCCCTGACTCTGTTCCTGCCCAGCGTGCCCGTAGGCGATGCTCAGAAACCAATCTTGGCCCGTGACTGGCCCGTGTGCTTGGTTTAGCAGGAGTGTGTGAGAGAGCAAAGCTCGTGAAGCTCTAAACACCATAAGAATCATGGGCAACCTAGAAAATATTGACCGGCATGGCTGAGATACCACCCATTGAAGGGTGGGAAACGGTCATTTCCTCCCCCTTTCCCCATGCTGGCATTTCTCCCTATGTTGGGGAGCGCACCCTTGACTGGCATTTGAGTGTTGATCCACTCTGCTGACTAAACTGTTTTACTGTGATGCGTCTTTCTAAGGCCATCTGTACCCTCGTGAGGAAGCCATATTTGTGCATGCGGTTTGTGTCTACAAAAGGCTGGCCCAGGGAATTGACAGTGGGGTCAGAGCATGGGTTCTCGTCATAGGGCTCGGAACCCCATATTGACAGCATTCCCCCTCCTGTGTAGCAAAGTCAGAGGCAGTCGTTCCAAAGTGGAAAAGATTGAGACCCACTGTACCGAGCCTTTCACATTTGTCAGCGGTTCAAATCTACCCAGGTTAGCAGTGACCATAAGTTATTGCCATCAGATGGCTGTACCACCTTGTATGTAATGAGTTTGGATCTCTCTGCTAGTTCTGGTAGCGGCCTACCCAGAGAACAGTCAATGCACTGTTAGATTCATGTGGAGTGTGATCCCTGGTTTGACCCTAACTCTGATTCTTCTCAATGTTGTTTGCGTTGCAGAGTTTGACAAATTTTTAGAAGAACGAGCCAAAGCTGCCGAGACAGTCCCAAATTTACCTTCTCCTCCGCTGGAGGCCCCCACTCCTCCTACGAATCCTTCAGGCAGGAAGAAGCAAGAACGCTCAGAGGATGCTCTCTTCGCACTGTAAAGATCACTCCTGGCTACCTTCCCCGTGCTCTGCAGAAGAATGTCTCTGTACAGTCACATTGTCCTCCGCTAACCGTGACCCCCTTTCCCTCCTGGTTTCATCAATTGCTTCTCTTGCTTATCTCTAAAACACCCTCCCCTCCCAGCTGACTTTTGTATGAAAGGCCAGCTCTGCTCCTGCCAGACCACAATTCTCCAGCACTAGCTTAACCTCCCCCCCTCCCATTCCTATCCAGGCTGCATAAGAGCAGCTCTTAATGCCGAAAATCCCTTTAGAAATGCATGAGAATTTCCTTTCCTTGTCGAACTGAAAGTGTAGGGAGCAGCCTTGCCTTTGATTTACATAAGGACCATCCCCTTCCGTGGGTAGGTGCTTCCAAACAGGCCGGTCTGAGTGTCAATCCGCATGTAATTGACTAAAATGGAATGGAGATGTATTTTTATTTTAGATACAGATGTCAAAGTATCCAATAGGTTTAGATAGCAAAGAACAGCAGCTTTTCCCTTTCAACGTGTGCTTCACAAGTTAAAATTCTCCTCTCGCCCCCTCCCGCCCTCCCAATCTCCTCGTACCACATGATGGTTGCTCGTCTCCACTCTATGGTGCGTCCAGTGTGTAGTCTCATGGGATTTTTTCCCCTCTGAGTTGATCTAAGCTTGCTCTGATTTGAAAGCAATTTGTTAGCTTTGTCCAGCAGAGCCGTGACTAGGAAAATGCTGGGATCAATGGCTATTGTAACACTAGATATCATATGAAGTATTTCACTCATTGAGGGAGCTATTCCTCGATAGTATTTTGTCTAGAATGTGTGCCTTTTTAAAACAGTTACGTTTCTCCCTAGCTTGAGAATACTTCGGTAATTAGCTCTGATGCTAAACAGGCTCTGCCTTCATCTCCTCAACTGTTTGAATCAGTCCCATCCATTTGCACGGATGTTAAAGATGTAATGGGTGTGACTGACCACACTGGAGGGGTATGTCTGCTGAATGTCCTGGTATGCCCTGTACCACTGAAGGGGTAAAAACAGAAATGTTGTGATTGCTTGTAGGAGACTTCCTAGGCAAATGGATACCGGGGGAAAGATTTTATCCGGCACTTCGGCTGTGCATATTGGAGATGCAGTTCATTTTGCTGCTGGAAGGTTTGGGCTCCAACACTGGCTGGCTGCGGTCGTATTGTATGTAGTGTGAAATAGACATGAAGGGCCCTTTGCTGTCTCTGCCTCCTTACAGCCACCTAGTGCTGAGAGGTGACTGCCAGGCCACCTGTACTTAAATTCTGTCGCCTGGGGGCAGCTGTGAGGGCTAGATGAGCTGTGCTCAGGTAGGACTCTGGGTCTTCTACGGAACTTGTTACCTGAGGAGGGGGAGGCCAATGGGAAGAGATCACTGTGTGAGGTTTGGAGGTAAAACGTAGTGGTATTGGCATCACGTGATTTGCCGTTGGAGATCTCCTATGGAGTCCTCTTCCCCTAGAGAACGACCAGTAATATGCCTGCAGTTATCCCTCACCTGCAGGGAAAGAAGGGGTTAAACCCCCTCTCTCTACCATGCATAAACTAGAGTTGCTTCCTTGGAAAGAGACTGGTCCCTTGGGCAAGATCTTGTAGAGCTGCTACTTGACTGACAGCAGTCTCTGATAGTGGAAAAATAAAATGGAACGAAACAGATAAGGCTGAGTGGAAATGTGTTGCCAGTTGCTGAGAGTCGAAGGGTCCCTGAGCTGTGCTTCTAACCTTACTAACCTCAGTCTCTGTGAGTTCCCCTTTGCCATCTGGTATTATCAGGGAGACGGACAGAACATTGGCTTCAAAGGGCAGCAGGTGCTGTAAGCAAACATCAGATAGTTAAATGGAGTGGGCTAGAGATTACTAGGAAAAGATCCCACCTTGGGAGAAATGGGCACACACACACTCTAGAGGAGGAGATTGGGGATAGTGAGTTGTGTTAACTTGTCACCATGCTCAGTCTTGCTTCTGGTCGGACCTTCAATAGATAAATGATTTAAAAGCCACCCGTTCTTTCATGTGCATTCACCCCTCCTCTCGCACCGCCAAAGGAGCCCTGCTAGCCAAGCAGCTCCGATCTGGAGCCGGAAACCCTGGGGCCTGACTCAGCATGCAGGGCACTCCTGAGAGCTGTAGAAGTCAACAGGAGCTGGGAGGGCCCAGAACATGTGAAAGTCGAGCCCATGGCCTCTTGTAAATGTCAGAGCTACTGCTGGAGCTTTCCAATGTCCTGCATCAGGATCTCCCACCTTCTCTGTTCTGTTCATTGTGATTTGCAAGAATGGGAGCAGTTGAATCCCTTTGAGGAAAGGAATGGCTTGTTCCCTTTGTCTCTGGAAGATGGTTACCTCCGTTACTCTTCCACCCCTTTATTGTAAAGGCTTCCTCTACCCGAGTGAGGAGAGAACTGACACAGCTGTGGTATTCATGGGTGACAGGGAAGGATGTGTCAGAAAAGAGCAGCATGACTCAGCAGAAAGCCTTTTGCATAGTGTTTAGAAATCACCACTACATACCCAGTGACACTAAATTAACGCTGGGATCCCTTGTAAATTCTAATGATCCTTTATTCCAGGCTCTAGTATTTATTTGGTCAAGATATGCTTTCCAATGTGGTTTTTAACATCCTCTGTTAACTCCTTGTGTGCTGAGATGTAAAAAGTGAATTGTTTCTATTGAAATATGCCTCTTTTGGGGTTTGGTTTTAAATGTTGCGTGTAGATTTCAGGTGCATCTTTGGCGAGTGTAATCGATAACAATGTGCTGTACAGACGTTTTTAGGATATTTAACACGTATGCAAGGTTCAAGGGAGAAAAACTCACAAAAACGTAGCATGGTCCTCCTTAAAGGGCAGAATAGATGTATGCTAAGTGATCTGAGTTTGACCATCACGTAGCCTCCAATGTCCCTTTCTCCTGCCAACTTTAATAACCCCTTCCCCCAAATGACATTGACCAAATCAGCTTGGGTGCCAGCATTTCAAGTTTGTTTTTACACTTCCAGGCAGAGGGAGTTCTTCAGGAATGAAACTAGCTGCTTCCACCTTAAATGGAGGCCTTTACCCAGCCAGACACAGTGATGAGACTTGGTTTCCTCCAGTGGTGAAGCAGTAGATCTAGACTGGGGCTTCCAAAGGCACCGAGGAAGTTAATTACCCAAATCCTGTTGGATTTTAATGGGAGTTGTGCCCCTCCTCGACTCCTCCGAAAGCCCCAACCAATGTGATCTATATCTGCTGCTTCCTATTCAATACTCTTCTGTTTCCAGTGAGGATGGTACATATGAAGATGGAAGATGGAAGCAGATTTTCTCTCGTGTACCATTTTCTGTCGTCCTCTTTTTTTGGAGGTGGGGGGGAGAAGGCTTGTAAATTCTAGGCCCTCCTGTGCTGTGGGGCAGGGTTACACTGGTTGGCGCCATCCCTGGGCTGAACCAATAGAGCTTGGTCTTGTTTACCTCCTCAGTACCAACCCCAAGGCTTACGGAGGCTGCCCTAGGGGGAAAAAACAAAACTCAGGACAGCTTTTTTTCCGTGGAAATAATGAAGCAGCAATCGGTAGGTAAATTGTATTCTTCTTGCAGGTAACCCTTCGACTGCCACGGGTATCCTGTTGGCATCTTCCCACTGCCTTTGTCTGAGTGGCCCAGTAGAAGAAGGCTGGCAGAAAACCTCTTCCTGCATGCATTTATGATGCTGCTACCATGCACTTAATAACCCTTTCTAACTGACCCCTGTAGGACCACTTTGCCCCCCGTGCTCACCAGCCACAACTTCCCACACCTAGCAGGTTGTCCAGATCACAACATGCCCTTTGACATGGGACTTTAAAACCTCGCCACTCCCATCGCTGCCTCATACAAGCAGCAGGTTGTCCTCTCCATCTGGGTTAAGTGCAAGGCTGTATTTGATCGCGAGCTGGCTTTGGTCCCAACTGATGACTTAACCACCCATTGCTTCCTCATGCTGTCTCCACCTAGTCAATGGCAGGTATATGCCAAACGCACTCTCCCCCCCCCCCCTCTGTGTTTTTATAAGTGTGAGCTCTTCCTCATTCTGTAATGTTATGATGAGCTACCATTAACACTACAACCGTAACCTGTGTAATAACGTCTCTCTGTATATTAAAGCAGTAGGCTTTCCAGATAAAAGTGGATAATATTTATTTACTGAAGATATTGGGTATTTTTTTGTTTGGGGGAGGGGGTGGGGAAAGGGGACTTAACGGTTTAAAAATATTGACTATGTAAAAACAGAAGAAACACACACTAAATAAATGTGTTGCTGTCTTGATGTAGAAAGCCAGTGTGTTTATGTAAGGATGATACATGTGTATTAATCTACCATCACCTAATTTACAGAAATCATCTCTCTAGTTTGGCTCTTGCATGTGCAATACTCCAATAAAAGCACTACTAGTGTGAACTGTACAGTGATGGCTTTGAATCTGTGTCTTAGATACACTTGGTGTCTTGCTTTCCTTTCCTCCCGCTCTTCCTAACCAGACCGCTGGATATTTCCAATGTTCCTTTCACATGATGCTCATTGTACAAAGCCGTCTTTCAAGTATCTTGAGTGCATGTAAATGAACTAAGTCTCGGACTGGACCCACTTTTAAAATTGTCTGCTGGTGGGAGATGCTATCTGAATTTGTGTTTAGGTGGATCTAGTTCCTGGGGGGATGATGTTGGATTGACAACCTGGAAAACAAAGGTCTCTGTCCACAGGACTTGTATAATGTGGGCGGCAGCATGCAGGTTTCTCCTCACCACTCAGCCCTAACCCTGCCCTAATACGGAGCATGAGTAGAAAGGAGATTGAAATCCGTACATCCTTGGCATCTGAAACTGACTGCAAATTGGTGCCAATTGTGGTGGTTGTGTTGGTGACACCTGTCTACCTAGTATCAAGCAACACACTCATTTCATAGGGGCCACTGAATGGTCCTCAGATGACAATCTGATTTGGTGACCTAGTAGCAAGAGGGCATTATTAATCCTCCCCCCCCCATCCATGTGTGCCATGGATTCTAGGTGGACCCCTTCTTATTACGAGAGTCTTCTACCTTGTCACCACAGAACTCACAATGCAAATGCCACAGACACCTATTCTGGGCACTTCTCCTGCTGGCTGTGCAGGATCAGGAAAATGCTGTGTCCACTCGTCCCCTTCTATGGTGGCTGACAGCATACTCAGAACAGTAGTAAACGGAAGAGGAATTACTTTGCTAGTGTAGCACTAGAAATGCCATGAAATACATTCTCCAAAGGCAAACAAACAGGAAAAGAAGTTGTGCTCTCTAGTTCCCAAGGGGAAATTAAAAACAGTAGTAAGTAGCTTAAAAAAACCTGTTTATTATTATTTTTTTTTGAAGTATGGAGTTTGCTAATTTGAACTGTTCTGAGAATTAAGCATTTCCCCTCATAATAGCTGCAGGTTGGCTTTCAAAGCAGTTGAATTAAAGTGAAACAGGCTGACTTTGAGATCAAAGGTCAGGGTTTGTGAAGGGTTTGTGAAGGTCAGGGCTGAATTTTTTTCCGCCACATCCTCCACTCTTTGGATCAAGTAGGTGAGTGATGCTAATAATTGATGCCTTTGACAGTAAGCTTGTCACTACTAAAGAACTGAAATGTCAACGGTTGATTCATCCATTCTACTGCCAGGAGGGTGTTTAGAAATGCCACACACAGCCAATCCACTGCTGTTCCCATCACCTTTCCAAACGTTGCCTTGGTTTGTTTACTGTTAGTCAAATCATGTGCCTGACTCTGTGTATCAAATGCTCTGGCAGGAGGTGTAGTGTCCAGTTCTATTCAGGACAAAGGTGCATAGCTACCGTTGGCCTGACAGAGCAGAAATGGCATGAAAGGCACCACGTTGTAAATTTCCCAAACAACAAATGCTGGACTTGCGATAGCACATTTTGCAAAACCAACATCAGCAGAAAGCTGTGCCTGGGTGGACACTACAGCCCCCGTAGGAGGTACAGGGTATAACAGGCCTTTGTTCTGAAGACCTGTGTTCGAATTCCTATACATATTACAGATGGGGTGACCAGATGTCCCAATTTTGTAAGGACAGTCCTGATTTGGGGGGCTTTTTCTTATATAGGCTTCTATTACCCCCCACTGCCTGTCCCAATTTTTTACACTTGCTGCCTGGTCACCCTAATTACAGATGGCGATGAGTGGTGCCATCCCATCCCCATCTGCCTGCATGGCTAAGTCAAGCACAGCTTAGCGGTCACTGCTCAGGAGAAGCCCACCACACAGGGAGGGTGGCTGGAGTATCCCTGGCGACTGAGTCAGTTTGCACAATGTATTTTGATTGTGTGCATTCTCTATAAAAGGCACCAAGACTGTTACAGCAAGGGGTTGTAGAACGGGACTGAGGTGCATCAGCAAAGCCCTCTATGGAGTTCAAACCTGCAGTGTAGGGCTGCTGCATATTGCGGTGCAGTGAGAGAACTGGAATAGCTGGGTATGCTGCAGGCCAGGTGTGAGTGTGGGCGCACGCAGAAGGTCGGGACAGGAGCTGCAGGGGAAGGGTTGTTTGTATGGAGCTCCAAGCTTCAAAGCAGAAGGGCAGGGGACGAATGGAGGTGCATCAATGGCTGTGTAGGCAAAACCTGCACCGTGACCTCAAGTTTCTATTCTACAGTGTCTCACACCCTGCTCAGCACCCGAGGCCCAGAGCACCTTTGGGTTGTGCATGAAGCGAGGGGACTGACATCTGTCCCCTGGCGTTTCCCCCCCCCCCCCCCCCGCTTGGCTGAGTTGGGGGGTGTTCCTTCTTGATGCCCCTCAAACTGGCTTCTCCAACTGGGCCTGACCACCTGGGCTCTTGGCTGGTTTGTTTCCCGTCCCCGCCCGCACCGGATTCCGAACCACGTGCCCCGGGGGATTGACATGATGTAATCGCAGCCGGGCCTGAGCTGTGACGCAAAATCACTCCACTCCGGCCGGGCTCGCCCATTGGCTGCTTCCCACTGGTTCTACAGGCGGGGTTTCCCTGCTTCTCAACCAAACTTCAGCTGGGGAGTCCCGCCCCTGATTGAAGCCCATTGGTCGATTGAAACGCGTCCCCCTCCTATGGGGACTGGTCCTGTTTTAACCCCTTCTTCTCCACTCTAGTTGGTAGTGTTCCACTCTGGTCCCTCACCAAGCTTGCGTGGGTTGAACTAATCATGCAATGCAATAGGCCGCATCTGCATTAGAAGGGGCTGAGCCCTGCAAAATTCTGCTTCTGCAGAGCAGGGAGCTTTCTGAGGGGCAGGGGAAATAAATACTTTTCCTTGGAATGCCTCATGGTGGAGAGCCACTGTAGGTTTTGTGTGTGGACCAGTTAATATGCATGACCATCTTTTGAGGCAGAGAACACCTGAGCTTTATTAACACAGACAAATCTTTCCCCTGTGAGTCCAAGATCAGCCTGAAAAGCTGTAGAGAACAGGGCAGTCCGAGTAATCCACCCATCTTCCCCTCCTGGCTTCTGGTAGTCAGGTTTAGGGTCATTCCAAGCATGGGGTTGCATTGCTGGCCATCTTGGCTAGTTCCCCTTGATGGACCTTTGCCTCCTCTAGTTTGGGCCTTCCCAACATCCCATGCCAATGAGTTCCATAGGTTGTGACGTGTGTGGAAACAGTACTTACTTTTGTGATAGGCAGCAGGCCTATTAATTTCCTTGGGTGACACTTGGTTTTTGTATTGTGGAAAAGGCCACATAACTTTTCCCCCCCACACCATTCATGATTTTACAAACCTCCATCATATCCCCCAGCCTTCATTGTCTCTTTTCTAACATGAACAGCCCCCATCTTCTTAGCCGCAAGGTCATTACAGAAGGGAAAGGCTATTAGGTGCTCACCTATGGTGCCTTTTGCCCAAGGGGCTGAAGCAGAAGAGTGAGTATGGTCTAGAGACTTTAGAGCAGAGAGGTGACTTGGAACTCCTGGGTTCTATTCTCATCTCTGCCACTGACCTCTGGTAAATCCCTTAACCTCTCTGTGCTTGTTTCAAGCCTCTGCTGAAAGGTGCTGTAGAAATAAAGGGTATTCTGGACCACCCTCTCTTGCTTCAGAACAAGCCTCCTCCTAGGTGTTTCTGACTGCTGTGGTCTCCCAGACAAGCTTTGCAGAGACTAATTGTGCTGTCTTCCTGGGCTGTTGCCTCCATGAATCCAGACTCCCCTTCGTGATAACACAAGTCATTTCTTTGAGATTTGGGGCCGGCTAGGTGGCACTGTCCCTAATCCTCCTCTTCCAGGCATTTGGAGTCCTGCGGATGCTTTTAAGGACTGCTGCTAGCTGTCTGTGCGCGGGGAGTTGTACCAGCAAATCATGCTCCAGAGCTGTGCAAAAACCTAGGGTTAGGTTGCCACCCTGCAATCGATCTCTCTTAGGAAAGGGCTGCACATGGCAAAAAAATAAATAGTCCCTAGAAGGCAGGCAGGCAGGCAGGCATGGTTGGGGCAGGCTTTGCTTTCCTCTGGGTCTCTCTCCTCCCAGCACTTTTATCTCATCCAGATAGACACTTCCCAGAGGGTGAGTGGGAAAAGGACAAGCCAGCGCTGCAGACTCAACATGGGGATCATGTATTCTCCCCCAAAGCCGGGCCTCCTGAATGCTCCCCCCCTTGCCTAGCGGGGCGGGGTTCTCCGCGCTCTATGCAACCAGAAGTGGGGGAGCAATTCCAGCGTGGGGTTTTTCTGCTAAAAGGCTGGTGCCTCGTTCAGCTAACCCCCGGGACTTTCTGCTGGGGCTGACGGTGGGCGGGCCGGACAGAATAGATCGGGATGGGGAAGCGGCCTGAACTCTTAATTCCCAACGCAGCCGTGAACCTCTGCTCGCCAGGATGGAGGGGAGAAAACTCCGCTTACAGTCCCCGCTTTCGGGGCCTCCGCGCTGCATGGGGTGACCAGATGTCCTGATTGTATAGGGACAGTCCGGATATTTGGGGCTTTTTCTTATACAGTTGCCAATTACCCCCCCCCCCCCGTCCTGATTTTTCACATTTGCTATCTGGTCACCCTAGCGCTGCAGTCACGGAGGAAATCAGACCCCCCCCCCCCGCGGCGCGGTTTTTAACTTGCAATGTAGCAACACTGCAATGTATGGGGGGGGGGGTGATGTTACCCCTGGTGAAGGGAGAACTGCAGCTTCCCCCCCCCCCCCGACACGAAATCCCCGGCGCTCTGGGTCCCGCGCCCCGCTCCCCTTGCAACTCCCCCCGGACGAGCCAACCCGGGCGCCCCCGCCTGTCGCCGCTCGGTGCACTGGTTAGAGGAGAAGCGCGGCTGGGCTCCCGGCCGGGTCCCCCCCGCCAGCAGCCCTGCCCCCATTGCATCCCAAATCCAGCCGCTGCCACGGGCGTCTTCCTCCGGGGACAGCCCCGCGCCGGCTTCCCTCGCGCGACCGTCCCCGGGCGCTGCAGGCTCCGTCTCCGCTCAGCAGCCCGGGGGGGGGGGGGGGAGGGGGCGCCTGCCCTATAAGGCTTCGGCTGTCAATCAAGCAGAGGAGGCGGAGCCAGACGCGATGGCCCCGCCCCTCCCTGCCCTCCCCAGTAGCAGGTTTGAGCACAGTTCAATTGAGCAACTTTCCCCCCCCCCCATGGAGGTGGGGGCCGCGCTGCCCAGAAGTTGGGCTGCTCGCGTTGGCTGCTGAGTGGCTTGTTTCCATGGGCTGCTCCGGGGGCCGGAGTGGTTAGCAGCGGAAGAAAGGGGGGAAGCCCCCCGAGCCCAGCAGCACCCGCCCAAGTGACCCCCCCCCAGACGGGGTGGGGGGGACACTGCCCCGCAGAGCCCACAATGACCAGCCTGGGCTTTGAGGACACGTCCCTGGACAGCCTGGACCCGTCCCTGACTCCCCAGGAATCCAGCGAGATCACCACGGCCCTGCTGAGCGACCTCGATGGTGGGTAGCGGCCGGGGGCAAGGAGCGGGCACGGGGGGGGGGCACCGCCCGGGGCAATGGGCCGGGAGGGTGTCGGGGGGCTCCCGTGCACCCAAGATCCGGGACGAAGCCGCTCACGCTGCCCACGTGTGTATGGGCGAGAGGGGGGCGGTGCATTTCGGGGGTTCTCTTCCCCCCCCCGGCTGGGGGGGGGTTGGTGCATGGGAGGGGGGGTTGGTCCATGAGAGGGGGGGTTGGTGCATGAGAGGGGGGGGTTGGTGCATGAGAGGGGGGGGTTGGTGCATGGGAGGGGGGGGTTGGTGCATGGGAGGGGGGGGTTGGTGCATGGGAGGGGGGATGGTCCATGGGAGGGGGGGATGGTGCATGGGAGGGGGGGATGGTGCATGGGAGGGGGGATGGTGCATGGGAGGGGGGGGTCTGATTTCCGATCACGCTGGGGGCTCTCCCCACGCCCCCCCCCCCCCCCCCCATGCCCGCTGTCATTGCTCCCTGACAGATTTTGCTTTTCGGAGCCTGCTGCTGTCCCCTGCCCACCCACCCCCCCCGGCTGCAATCGGGGTGCACCTCGGGGGGGCTCAGCCCGGTCCCCGGGGGGGGGCGCTCTGCCCCCGCGGCTGAGCTGAGTTGTTGCCCCAGGCCCCGCCCCTTTGCTCCCCGGGGGCGCTGACGTCAGCGCGCGGGTTACTCTCGGTCATTTCCCTCTCGCCGCGGAGAGTTCAGCCGCCAGCGCGCGCCCGGCCTGCAGGCGGCGGGGGGGCGGGGTCCGTGGGGCGGCCCTGCCCCTGATGCACCCTCTGCACAGAGAGTAGAGAGCCCCCAGGGGGCCAGTGCAGTGGGCAGCCCCTCCCCCCCCCCCCCCGCCAAACTGGCATCTTCCCCTGGCCGCGGGGAGCCTGGAGCGGGGCGGTCGGTCGCTGGCCCCTTTGCCCGGGATGCTCTGGGCAGAGTAAAGGCGCCTGGCGGAGCTTGGCGCGGTGGCTTTGAAATGCAGCGGCACCGGGCCGCCCCGCCAACTGCTCCTTTGCCAGCCCTGGACGGGTCCCGCCAAGGGCAGCCTGCAGCCTCCGGGGCAACGTGACACCTTAGGAGCCTCTGCTGTGGTTTGGGCTGCCCAAAGGTCTCCGTCAGGGCCTGCGGCTTGTTCATTTCAGGAAGGCCCAAGAATGGGTCCCACCCGGCTCGGCACTCGCCGGAACGTTCGCCTCGTGAGCTGCGGCCCTCCAGGTCTGGACTGCGCCTGGATTAGATTTGATCTCATGCCGTTTTTTGTGAGCAGGGACTGTGGGCAGGAGGGGGCACATTTGGGGGGAGAAACCCCCAAAGGAATCATGGGTGGGTGGAAGGGCCGGATCCAAAACCCAGGCGGGTCAAGGGCAGGCTTTCCGGCGACTTTGGATCACGCCCTAAATGAGGTTGGTGCAACAGAGATGACAGTCGTGTGCTTCTGCACACTTAACCCATCCCTTCCGACGTTCGTCAGTCCAGGAGTGTCGTCACGTTCTGGTTTTGTGAGTGATCTGAAGCACCCGGTTCGGTTCCAGCGGGCGCTGCAGGTCTGGCTACTCAGAGGTACCTTTTGTGGCTCAGAGGGCCACCTGTGGCAAAGCCCCTGGAGCTTGTGAGGAATCAGAGAGGTAGCCATGTTAGTCTTCCACTGCTTGCATCCGACGAAGTGGGTATTAGCCCACGAAAGCTCATGCTTCAATACTTTATAGTTAGTCTTTAAGGTGCCACAGGACTTTGTTACCTCTACTGGAGCTTGTGAGGTGCTTAGGACAACTAGCTGTGAGGAAAGGCATGCACGCGGCTGTTGGACGTGCCAGCGGAGTTCATAAGTTTCTTTTTCCGCCTCTCCAAATTAAAAGCAAACAAACTGGAAAATAAGCTGCCAAGAAGGTGCTTTAATCCAACAGTCGAAGGCAGGATGTAATTAATGGCCGGAAGACGCTGGACTAATCCAAAGTGGAGAGAAGAGGCACTTTTTTAACAGTGAGGTTAACTGACCATTGGAACAGCTGGCCAAGGGACGTGGTTGTCTCTCTGCCACTTGGCATCTGTGGGTGAAATTCTGCCTCCGTTGGAGTTTTGCTATCAATTTCAATGGGGCCAGGGCTTCAACGTTACCTCCAGAGTCTTTCCAAGAGACTTGCTCTAATTCAACCACACGTTTAATGGGCCTGATGCAGAAATCTCTGCGTGGAATTGTCCGGCCTGCGTTGTGCCGGAGGTCAGGCTAGATGATCACATACGACCCCTCTGGGCTTTAAAATCGATGGAAAAGTGACCATTAAATGCAATCTGAGGTCTGCGATTGGTCACGCAAGTGGAGGATTACCCAGAGCTAAGCCTTCTCCTGCCGTGTTGCCTGGCTGGTAGTTAATATTCTCTGAAGGAATAACAAAGAACAGTACATTAAGGGTTAAGTTTAACAAGGGAAAGAAGGTGATGTGTGTGTGGCTAATGTGGCAAAGTTTTAAGATTGCTCTGGCAATATTAACTCCTGCCATCATCAGCCTTCTGGGGGGTTAATTTCACAGCTTAATGATGCAACCATGCTGGCTTTTTACACTGACTGTCCTAGAGAAGAATATTAATAAAAGACCACTGTGGTTTATGGCCTATGTATTGCACATCTATGGGGCCCAAGCTATGGAGCGGAGAGCTAGAGCAGAGGCAGCTTTGGATCTGGCATTCAGTTAATTGCATCCTATTAGACAGTAAAACCTGCCTTCATTAACCATGCAAAGGACGTCCTGTGCTCTCCCACCCCTGCCCCATTTGTTGCATATAGTCAGAGGTTTGGGGCATGTGCCCTTCTGCTGAAGGTGGAGCAGGTGTACACTCAGTATGGCCCTTATCCTGCAAGCTGCTGACCTGGGCAGGCCCTGACCCGCTCGCTGAATCAATGGGGGCTCTGGCTGAGGCTGCACTGCGCTGATCTTCTTTGAAAGGGGGGCTCGAGGGGGTTCCCCGGGGCCCTGCTCCGGTTGAAATGAACGGCAAAGCTCCCGCTCCGTGGTGACCTCCAACGTTCCGAACATCGGAAGGTTCCCCTCACCCCCTCTGGAGAACGGCAGGGGCAGCTCAGTGGGTCCCTCCCCCCCGCCCCCCGGGGCCCTATGCACGCCTTGTCACGTGTGAAACGGGCACTTTGATATTAGCTCACGTGTGAGACACGTTTGCCCAGCACAAGCCTCACCCGACTGTGTACATTCAAGGGGCCCCGTTGTTCTGGGCACTGCATGGACATGCAGTGAAAGGCAGCCCCTGCCCATGGACCTAGCAAGCGGATGAGGGCTCGGGTGGCATTCATAAATACAGCGAGCCCTGCCGAGAGGCCACCCGTCCTGCCTGGGCAGCTCTGACGAGGACCCTTCTCCCCACCATCCGCTCCAGCATCTTCCTTAGGAGAGCCCCCTGCCGCGCACACCCCCTGCCTCGGTCCCTTAAGCCTGGCGGTTCTTTCTGCCCCTCCCTGCCCTGGGAAGCTGCTGGCAGCACATCTGAGGTAACCCTCTGGCAGCGTGCACTGCGATACCAGTCGCCTCCGTGCGTCTCCTCCCCAGCCAGCCCGCCGCCCCACGCTCCGGCAGAGCCACGCCGATAGGCGCTGCGCTCGCCGACAAGCTTGGCCTGCTCTGAGGTGGCCTGGTGTGGTTCCTCCAAGCAATGAGCAATCCGGATGGTTGGTGGCTGCGGCCGTGGGCTGGGCACGGTACCAGCAAATAGGCCCCACTGGAGGGTGTGCAGAGCCCCTGACCTGAGCAGGGCTTTTGGCAGCAAAACGATGGCAGGACTTGGGTACAGAACGGTAGAGGGGTGGGCTGACCTCTGCAGCATTGCATTGTGGGGTCAGGAGCCCAGCTTGACTCTGCCGCTGCCTTGCCGTGTGACCATGGGCAGGTCACTCTCACTCCCCTTAAGAAGCCCCCTGGAGACCTGCCCGGGGAAAAACTCAGGGCCTGATTTTCAAAGGTGCAGAGCCCCAGGTGCTCCGCTTGACGGCCATACTGCACTGCACCCTGTTGAGTGCCAGGCAGGAACCTCGCTCCCAGGGGAAGGATGGGTGAACCCGCAGCCTCTTCCCACGCAGTGAAGAATTGGGAGCTGGTGCAGAGAACCCCAGCATGGCACCTGTGAGCATGGCAGGGGGCTGCATTTGCTCTTTCCCCTGGGGGCGTGACTGGTGGAGCGGGGCTCACTGTCCCCCGGTGTCCAGCTGACATCCTGGCATTCACCAAGGTGGGCACCATGCGTAGAGCTGGGTTAAGCAAGAGGCTCTAAAAAGCAAACATGCCCTCCTGCTGCCCGGGGAAGTCAGAAGGTAACTTCCGATCAACTGCAGGTCAGACGTGGACTTTGTTCCAGGGCAAAGGGCTTGCCCTGTGGCGGAAATGCCGCACAGCTGGTTATCTTCAGGAGCAAAGTGTGGCTAAATTCGTGGCGGCGCTTCAATTTTGATTCAGATGTCAGCGGTCTACTTGTAGTCCCGTGCTACGGGCCAGCTCCCCTTTAGGTCAGTGGCATTCTGTCTGTGAAATTCCTCCCCTCTTCTGTTTCTAGTTAGCTGCAGTGTCCCTTACTCCCTGTCCTAAACTGTTGTTCCAGTGTTGCAGTGCACGGTTAGTCGCTGCCGTGTTTTGCTCCAGAGGTGGCTGCATTTTGGCAGTGCTCGGGAGAGTGCCGTTCCTGGTTATAAATAGCCTGTTGGATGCACAGTGCTTTGGCAATGTAAGACTATCCCATTCCACAGCTGGCTGGGATGGCACATGTTCCCAAGGGGAAATGGGGATAGAAGGGTGGGGAAGAGCTAATGTGTCTGAACTAGGGTATTTTGTCATCCCTCCAAGATGGGCTGGCCCCAGCTGCTCCCCCAAAGAGCTCCCCCACCCCCGGACTGTCACTGGTCACACGAACCATGCCAGCCCCCACCCCGCACCCCACTGGAGGCTGTCACTGGTCGCTCAGACCCTGCGGGCCCCTGCTCAAGGCTGTCACTGGTCACTCAGACCCTGCGGGCCCCTGCTCGAGGCTGTCACTGGTCGTTCAGACCCTGCCGGCCCCTGCTCGAGGCTGTCACTGGTCGCTCAGACCCTGCGGGCCCCTGCTCGAGGCTGTCACTGGTCGCTCAGACCCTGCGGGCCCCTGCTCGAGGCTGTCACTGGTCGCTCAGACCCTGCGGGTCCCTGCTCGAGGCTGTCACTGGTCGCTCAGACCCTGCGGGCCCCTGCTCGAGGCTGTCACTGGTCGCTCAGACCCTGCGGGCCCCTGCTCGAGGCTGTCACTGGTCGCTCAGACCCTGCGGGCCCCTGCTCGAGGCTGTCACTGGTCGCTCAGACCCTGCGGGCCCCTGCTCGAGGCTCTCACTGGTCGCTCAGACCCTGCGGGCCCCTGCTCGAGGCTCTCACTGGTCGCTCAGACCCTGCGGGCCCCTGCTCGAGGCTCTCACTGGTCGCTCAGACCCTGCGGGCCCCTGCTCGAGGCTCTCACTGGTCGCTCAGACCCTGCGGGCCCCTGCTCGAGGCTCTCACTGGTCGCTCAGACCCTGCGGGCCCCTGCTCGAGGCTCTCACTGGTCGCTCAGACCCTGCGGGCCCCTGCTCGAGGCTGTCACTGGTCGCTCAGACCTTGCGGGCCCCTGCTCGAGGCTGTCACTGGTCGCTCAGACCCTGCGGGCCCCTGCTTGAGGCTCTCACTGGTCACTCAGACCCTGCGGGCCCCTGCTTGAGGCTCTCACTGGTCGCTCAGACCCTGCGGGCCCCTGCTCGAGGCTGTCACTGGTCGCTCAGACCCTGCGGGCCCCTGCTCGAGGCTGTCACTGGTCGCTCAGACCCTGCGGGCCCCTGCTCGAGGCTCTCACTGCTCACACTCGCACCCCACACTGCACCCCACTCTTTTGACAAAAGTGAGCACTTGTCCTGTTTGATCAGTCGGCCAGAGCAACGATGGGGACAAAGGCCTCTTTTGCCAAAAAAGTCGGGCCGGCCGGCACAGGGCTTAAAAAAGGGACTGTCCCGGCCAAAACAGGCCGTGGGGTGACCCGCCCACTGCGCCTCCTCACGTCTGGAGCTGTGTGTCCCCCTCGTGACACCCCTGCAATCCAGAGGCTGTGGCTTTCTTGCACACCCCGAGTGGGCAGGGCGTGGCACTGGGGCTCCGAGGGAGAACCTGCGTCCACTCGCTCCTGATCAGCTCCAAGTCCCCGGCCTGCTAAACAGTCCTGCTCGGGCAGCACGTGGCTTCCATCCAGGGATCCTCCAGGTGGATTCTCCAGTTCTTCCCTAGTGCAGATTGCACCTTAACGGAGGGACCGGTCTGGTGGCCCCTCCCTTCCCATGCTCCATCTCCTGGCCGCACCTCCCACACCCCCTGGCCACAGCAGTGATTGCTGACCCGGTTGGTCGAGCAACATCAGGGAAGCATGGGATAAGCTGGCTCCAGTGAGATTATTCATGCAGGGGGGGGGGGCTGGAATTGGTGGGTGCTCCCAGTGTCCCTGCTGCTTGGCCCTGGCATGAAAGGTGCGGATGGTAGAAGTGGGAGGGGTGGATGGGGAGAGCGAGGTTTCACGGCCACGGTTTTGTTATGTCTGGTCTGTGTTGCAGTGTCCAGGGCCCCTTGCGCTAGGCCCTGTACAAACAGGTGCCCATTCCTTGAGCAGGCCGCTAGGCTGTCTGGGGCCAGGGGCTGGCTCCAGAACAGATCCTCAACTTGTTTTCAAGGCCGGATGGGACCATCTTGGTCACAGACAGCTGAGGGCCTTGGCTCCATAGGGTCCAGCAATCTGCCCGGCTGCCTTGGGGCTCAGAGCTGTAGCGTTGGCCGTGGTGCCAGCCGCCCAGAGGGCTGGGCACGCTGGCACCAGGGTGAGCCGGGCCGAGCGGCAGGCCCTGGACTCTGCAGCTTGGCAGGGTGGGGATGGAGGAACTGGTTCATCTGCCCTGTTTTCGAAGGGATTTATTTGTGCTGTCTCCCCCACCCCCTTGTGACCAGACACCGACTCGGTCCGGCCAGCGCCAGAGGCCTGGCCCCAGGGTCTAGACTCTTACTGGGTGGCTCAGCTCTGCTGTTTTGATTCCTGGCTCCAGCCATGCCCCGGCTCGGTCGGGTTCCACAAACCTCCCTGCTAACCCGGCGCGGTGCCGGGGCTCCGGTCGAAGCCTGGCCCCCCCATCCCAAGTGCTGCGTCAGGGCGGTGGGGGGGAGGCTCTGCTTGGAGCCTGGGCTCGCCTCCTGCCTCCCTCCCCCCCCCCCGTTTAGCCGGGGGGGGGAGGGGCTCTGCTTGGAGCCTGGTTGAGAAATGGATGGGGCCACACGCCCAGGCTACGTCCACTTCTCCCGCCCGGAGATGCCGCACCCAGCTCTAGCCCTGGTAGTTGGTGTTGGCTTGAAAGGCCTGGGGCCAAGTGCCTTTGTCCCGAGCGGGCAGGGCCTGCCCTCTGTTCTGCCCACTCCCTGATCCCCAAGCCCTGAGACCAGAGACAAGGCCTGGGATCCTCCCTCGCTACAGGGGTGGGGGCGCAGCTGTGTCTGATGGAAGGAGAGAAACCAGGCCTTCAAAAGCGCCTGGCTCCCAAGGGGTTAACCATGAATGACCGAGAGTAACCCTGGCTGGCAGCAACCGGGTTAAGGCAAACGGCCTGGAGTAACCCAGCGCCATTCACCTTGGAGGCTGCACGGGGAGGCCCAGGCTGTCTGGGGGAGGTTGGCAGGGCCGGGTAGCGAGGCCGGGCGCCGATTGGCGGAGAGGGATCACCTCATGCAAAGAGCCGTGATTCACAATTCCACCCGCACTCCTTCCCCGACGGCTGGGGAGGCGGGACAGGGCGGGCGGGAGGCACCCGGGTTTGAAATAACCACACACAGCTAGACTCAGACTCTGCCCACACTCTGCCAGCCTTCTCCCTCCGGCCGGCCGGGCCGATCTGGGCTCGTGAGTCCCGCGGGCGCCTGTCCTGTCCCTGGGCCGCGGCTGGGATGGAGTGCACTTTCGAAGGTATCCCCCCGCCCCCCTGCGCACACGCTGCTTATTCGGTGCATATGGACTTCCAGATGTGAAGTCTTCTCCCCCCCCACTCCGCCAGATGTGCAATCTTCTCCCCACTCTGCCAGATGTGCACCCGCCTTTTGGGGAGACTGAGGCGGGATGTGGGCAAGTGCCCCCCGCAGCGGGCGAGGGTGACCTCTGCTTGGGGTGGGGGGGGAGGCTGAAATCTCTCCTGCTTGGTTCCATTGAATGCTGCCCTATCAGGTCAGGACCTGGGCTGACCGGAGAGCTGGGGACCCCCTTCTGTGGGGTGGAACCCTGTGCTGGCCTGCAGCACTTGCAATGCCAGAGCCACTGGAGTGGAGTCCAAGCTGCGCCTGGCCCCGTCCCTTTGAAAGGGAGGGAGGATCGTGTGATTCTGCAGGCGGCTGAGTCTGGGGAGTGTGGGGTGAGTGAGTGGTGGGAGAGGTGGGGAACTACTCACTGTAATGAGTGACAGCCTGGGATCCGCTCACTCAGGGACTTTCCCGGGCTACAGGCTTTTGTATGTTGCCTACGTCTGCCCCTTTCCTTCTCTCCGGCTCCGTGGTCCAGCCGCCCCCAATCCAGGTCCCCACTGCCCTCGCGCCTGCTTCCTGAGCTCTCCTCTCTCGCGCCGTTTGGAAAAGGACGTTTCCCTAGAAAGCGGAATGAACGTGTTTGTAGAAGGGTGGAGTGGGGGGGCAGTTACCCACCAGCTCTTCGGTGACCACCCGGAAATGCTCCATGCAAGACCTCTGAATTAGGCCCCGAAACCATGGGGAAGGCCGCATTGGAAATGCTCCCTAGTGAGAAAGAGAGAGATTGCCTTATAAGTATCTAATCACACTATGTGATCTCAGATAGACCATAACCCCTACAGTGTGCTTCCTAGTTGTGTATTGTGTTATAATTGTATCATGCTACTCTGTGCAGCTATCCAGATCCAGAGTGCAGCTGTTTATTACCTGCCCCGGGGTTCTGCCCTGCACTGTACCAGTGTGATCGCGGCTGGTACAGGAGTTACCTGAGCCGGGCTAGGCTCTGGCCTAGCGTTACACATCTGGTCCGATTGCACCCATGGCCTCTTCGTGTGGCAGGGGGATGTGAGCAGTGGTCTCATGCGGCGGGGAGGGAAGCTAACGTAGAGGTCGGAGCAGGGACCCGGGGCCCAGGACTTCCGGTTTTTTGCGGCCATGCTGCATGAACTTTGGCAGGTCGCCTCAGCCAACGCTGCCAGCCTGGTTCTGGGTGACTCCATTTTGGGAGCCATCTTAGGACCCCTGGGGCCTGGTTTTCCCAGGTGCTGAGCAACCCCAGCACCCATTCAACTAGGTGCACAGCAGCTCCGAAAAATAGGCCCTACATAGCCCAGGACCAGCTCCCAAACTCCGTGCTGAACACGTCGGCGGAGATTTCAAAGCTGACCAGCGGAGTTAGAACCAGGACTCCCCATCCAATGAGGGGGGGCTGGGAGTACAGAGCTCTGTCTCTTACTCCCAGTCAGGACCTGGGCTGACCGGAGAGCTGGGGACCCCCTTCTGTGGGGTGCAACCCTGTGCTGGCCTGCAGCACTTGCAATGCCAGAGCCACTGGAGTGGAGTCCAAGCTGCGCCCGGCCCCATCCCTTTGAAAGGGAGGGAGGATCGTGTGATTCTGCAGGCTACATAGAGCCCCGTAGCCAATGGGCCTTTGTTGACTCTGTGTGGTACCGTAATACGGAAAACAATCATAGCCCTTCCCCCATCTACAGCCCGCGCAGGACTGGGCCCTGCAGCCCCTGCCCCAGCCCGCGCAGGGGGGGTGCCCCTCCCTTGGGGGCTTGTCAACAGTCCAGGACGCCTCACTCCTCCTCTTCATTGTTTTCTTGCCGTTCAGCCTGGGGGGTCCCCTGCAAGCCCCCCTGCAGGCTGCGAGGCGCTAGAATCCAGGCCCGGCTCCCTTAGTGTGTGGGAAACGAGGGGAGCCGTGCACATGAGGAAGGGCTGCAGGATCGGGCCCTCGAGTCTGGCGGAGCATGGAGCAGCCGTAAGAGGTGGGGGGAGATTTCAGATCCTGCCCCTTGCATCTCCCACTTGGCTGTATCCCCAAGTCTCCCCTTGGTGGCTGGTCTTCCGGCTCCCCCTGCTGGCAGATGCAGTTATCACACCCACCGCTGACATGCCAAGGACGGTGCCCGACTCCCCTGGGTGGCGCGCTGTGCGTGGGTTGGTTTGTACGGGGCTCGGGTGGGCTGGGCTCGGTGGGGCTGAAGGATTTCGGTCTGGCCTGCTGGGCTGGGCTGCTGTTTTACCCCCTTGAATCCCCCTCCTCCCGGTCCCATGCGTGGCATTGATACTGCAGCTGGGGGCAGTTGACGATGGGGACTTTGGCAGCCGACCCTGCAGCCACCCATCAGGAGGCACCTGAGGAGCCCTCCCTTCCCTCCGACCCCCCACATGCTGTCCCTGAGCGCGGGCGGCTGGGACCCCGTGGGGCAGGCCGGGACGGAGGCCAAAGGCAGCCTGCAGCCATTGACTACAGAGGGGTGGCTTCGTGTCTGAGAACACCCTGCTCTGCCCATCATGGAGCAGCCCGCCTGCTGGCAGCATGGCGTGCCCCTGGGCATGGGGAAGGGGTGCCCGCGGGTAGGGGGTGGGGTGTGCCCCTGAGCGGGAGGGGGGGCATGGCCCCAGCGGGCAGTGATTGGGTCCTTGGGCAGTGATGTCCTCCCCCCCCCCCTCCCCCCAGCTGAGATGAGTCTGGGAGGGTTTCAGCCCAGTTCCTAACTGACAAACCCCACGGCTGGCCCACAGACCAGGTTCAGCGGCGAGGCCCCGGGCACAGTAGGCCTGGCAGTTCGGTCGTCTGTGCCAGGCCTGAGGCTCAGCTGGTGGGAGCCGGCCTGGCTGGGGATACAGAGACGCCGGGTTCCCGGGGCTGGTGGACCCTGCCGGCAGTCTCATACCCGATCTGGGTCTGGGCGCAATGCGGGGCAGCCCTCAGGGTGTGTGGATCCCCCTCCCTGCCCGGTGGAGCTCACTGCTGTGTGGGGTCCCTCTCACTGCTGGGCCGGCTTGGGGTGTTTTCCAGACATGCTCCAGCTGATCAACACCCAGGACAATGAGTTCCCGGGCCTGTTTGACTCTCCCTTCGGCGCACCTGCCGCCCCCATGCCAGAGGTCAGCACTGTGGGGCTGCCGTCCACGCCCTGCTCTCTCGACAGCTACCTGGGGCCCAGCCCGGCGCCCCCCTCCGCTCCCGTGAGCTCGTACCAGGTGCCTCCGTTGCAGAGCTTCTCACCGCAGCCCCAGCCGTCGCCGGACATCAAGGAGGAGCCCATGGCTCTGGCTGCCAGCCACCCCCGGCCTCCGCCCCAGCCGCAGCAGGGAGTGATGACGGCCCAGAGCTTCCTCCCGGCTTCCCAAGGCCAGTTCACCCCACAGCCCTTGCTGGGCTACCAGAGTCAGTACGGCTTCACCGGTGAGGCTCGGGACTAGGGGAGGGGCCCTCGAGATGGGGCTGGGTCCCACTGAGCCCCCGCCCCTCCCATCTCCAGTGGGACTGCGAACTGGCCCTCACAGGGCTGTAGTCTAAGGGACAGCACTGGAGGGGGAAGAGCAGATGATGCTCGAGCTAATGCTGTAAGGGGTTAATTTAAAGGGACGCTGTCGAGTAATTTCGACCTAATCTTTTGGCCTCCATTTTTTTCTGCCCTGGGTGGGAACGTCCGGTTGGGTCTTTAAAAACATGAATTTAAAAACCAAATGGCACTGAGCAGTGGGGTTTTGGTTTTGTTTTGGAACAAAAAGTGGGAGCCAGTGTTTCTATAGGACCTATAATATTGTCACCTCTGCTACTGCTGGGACAGCCAGTGGGAAGAGTGCAAGCTGAGCACCAGTAATGAGGCCCTGAGGGGGATGTCCCTCGGGGGGGGGGGGTCTGTTCAATGGGGAAAGGGCAAAGGTATGGGCTGTATTCAAGGGTGGGATAAACTCTGACTGGTCCCCTGGCAGAGTGTGGGGCGTGATGGGTGATGGACGGTCTCTGGGGCATCCTGAGTGAGGAGAGCAGAGGAGTTGGGCCCTTGGTCTGCCTGGCTGATGCAGGATTGCGGGCGGGCTGGGCCCCTGGAGTGTGGGGAGCAGTCTCCACACTGCATCTAACTCCCTCTCCTTTGTGCCCTCAGCGGTGCAGCCTGGAGGGGCTGCCCAGTCCCCAGCCAGCCTCCCTCCCTCCTCTCCACAAATCCAGCCCCTCACCCTTCAGGCTCACGTCCAGAACATCGCGCCCCAGCAGCTGCTGGCCGCGGCCGCCACCGGCACCTCCCAAGCCGTCTCCTCCCAGATCCAGCAAGTCCCGGTAAGCTGGGGCCGGGTGCGTGGACAGACAGCGGGCGATCCAGGCACTCCTGCTCCCCGAGCTGGGGCTCCAGCGCTAAACCCTCTGACCCCCCACAGGTCCTGCTGCAGCCTCACTTCATCAAGGCCGAGTCCCTGTTCCTGACAGCCGTGAAGACGGACGTCTCTGGGGCAAAGACCTCCACCCACACGTCGCTGGCTACCACGGCGGCCATCCAGTCTGCGCCGCTGCAGGTCCCGGTAGGTGAAGGTGTCTCCCCCACAAGCCCACGTCTACGACCCCAGGCCGGATCTGCCACTTGGCCTCAGGCCTGAGATCAGAGTCAATTAACAGGGAGCTGGAATAGACACAGAGCTCCTGACTCCTGGGCCGGGGTTTTACCCTTCAACCACCCTTCCTCCATATCCTTCCCTGGTGCCAGGGCCCGGGCCTGCCAACCCCTCTGAGACAGAGCCCTGGGCATGGTTTATGGCAAGTCCCTGTCCCCCCCTACCATCTGCAGACCCCCACTGAGGTGGGGACCTTCCCTGGAGACCAGCAGGGGCTCAGCCAGTTAAAGCTGTAGATAAGATCCGGTAGAGGGGTCAGGGGTCATTGGCCAATCGCAGCTAGAAGCAAAGCTCAGGTCCCGGCCCAAAGGCGACGAGTTCGGTGGGTCTCAGCAAGCTCCACATCTCCGAACCAAAATGGAGCCGGGCACGGTTGATTGTCTGCCCCAGAGGGGGTCACGAGTGGGAATGTCAGGAGGGGGCTGCAGGTTGGGTTTGGGACAGCAGCAGAAGAGGGGGAGGGGGGGCAGTGCTGGGTTATCGGGGGCTGTGGGTCGGATGGGGGGCAGCAGCAGAGCTGGTGCAGGGGGTGAAGCCCAGGGTTGGAACAGCCGGGCAGGGGGCAGCTATGGGTCAGGAGGCGTCCTGGCAGAGCTGTGGGGGGGGGAGCTGCCTGGGGGAGGGGATCTTACCTCCCCCCGCCTTGACAGGGTGGGCGTACTCCTGGCTCCGGCCGGTCCCAACGCCCTGCTCTCTCGCAGACCCTGGTGAGCGGAGGCACCATCCTGGCCACGGTGCCGCTGATGATGGACCCCGACAAGCTGCCCATTAACCGGCTGGTGGCCAGCGGGAAGCCGGCCTTGGTGCAGAACAAAGGCGAGAAGCGCACGGCGCACAACGCCATCGAGAAGCGCTACCGCTCCTCCATCAACGACAGGATCCTGGAGCTCAAGGACCTGGTGGTGGGCTCGGAGGCCAAGGTACCCGGGCAGCGGTGGGGTTCCCCCCCCCCCCTCCAGCTGCTGGAAGGGGCTGCAGGCCGGGAGTGAGGGGCATCAACAGAGCTGGCTGGGGAGCGGTGGGGCGGGGGCTGAAGGGATTCCTGCCCGTCCCGGCGCTGCCTGGGTCTGGCAGCCATGTCATCCTGGTGCCTCCCTGACAAGGGCATGACCCGGTGGGTTGAGCTCTGACACCCGATCGCTCCGCCGCAGGGACAGCACCCAACAGCAGTCAGCACCGGGGGCTGGGGGGGGACGGAATGACCAGGGACCACCCTAGACCGTCTCCCCGGGGTGGGCGGCGGCCGGCGGCGGGGGGGACAGTTGTGCCTGAGTGACCATGTCCCTCTCTCGGGCAGATGAACAAGTCAGCCATTCTGAGGAAGGCGATCGACTGTATCCGCTTCCTGCGGCAGAGCAACCAGAAGCTGAAGCAGGAGAACGTGGCCCTCAGGATGGCTGCCCAGAAGAACCGTGAGTGTGTGTGTGTGGGGGGAGGGGGGGTAGGGCTCTCCCGGCTGGAGGGGGTAGGGGAGGGTTTGGGAGTTGAACCCGGGTGATGCCACAAGTGACGCGAGTTTGGCGGGTCTCAGCCTGGCTCCGGCAGAGGCCCAGGACTGTAGTAGCAGATGTGAGGTATTGCAGAGGAATTCGTGCGGGTTGGGCAGTGGGGAGATGGCACTGTAGGGGAAAGGGGCAGTGGGGGAGCAGTGCTGCGGGGCAACCCAGGCAGGGGGTGGGGGGATGCTGTGGGGCACTGCCCCACCCCAGGGCGAAGAATGTCCCAGCCCATTGCAGCTGGGGCTGGCTCAGCTGCCAGGCGGGAGCTGGAAGCGGCAGCCTCTCCTCACGCCCCCTCCGCTTTCAGAGTCCCTGAAGGACCTGGTGGGGAAGACGGACGTGCCCATGGAGGAGATCAAGCCGGAGATGATGGAGATGCTGACGCCCCCGCCCTCGGACGTGGGCTCCCCCTCCCACAGCAGCCCCCTCTCGCTGAGCGGTGGCAGCAGCAGCAGCGACTCGGAGCCCGACAGCCCGCTGCTGGAGGAGACCAAGGTCCCGTGGCTGGGGGAGGGAGGGGGGGGCTGGGCTGGGCAGGAGATGGCTCTGGCGGGACCCCTGCCTGGAGCCAAGGGCTGGCGGGGGCCCCTGCAGAGCTGCGGACGGTGGGGTCAAACACCTGACCCGGGGCGAGTCTTAGCCACGCTGCTTGGAGACGGTCCCTGTGCCTGGCCCGTTACCCTGGCGGACGTGGAGGCTCCTGTCGGGGGCCAGGGTGTTTGGGTCAGGCCCAGGGTGAGGGGGTGACAGATCTGTGCAGCGCAGACTGGCTCCCCCCCCCCAGTCGTAGCTGGTGCCTTGCACCTTCACGCCCTGGCGCGCTCCGTAGGTGCCGCCTGACGCCAGGACTCACGCCCGCCTCTGTGCTTGGCTTTCAGGGGAAGAAGGGGCAGCAGCTGTCCACCGGCAGCCTGGGGATGCTGGATCGCTCGCGCATGGCTCTCTGCGCCTTCGTCTTCCTCTGCCTCTCCTTCAACCCTCTGGCCTCCCTGCTGCGGGGCACCGCCCCCGAGGGCGCCCCAGAGAGCAGGGCCTCCCCTGGCCCTGGCAGGAGCATAATGGGCGAGCCGGATTCCATCGGTAAGTGCCAGGAGCAGCAGGGAGCCGGCCACTTGGCTGGGGGATTTAGCGCTAGAGATGGGGGGGGAGCTGGGGGGGGCCAGAACCCCCCAGGTCAGGTGGCTGGGATGATCGGGGCCAGGCCGTACGGGGTAGCAGGGGGCTGGAGCCATCGGGGCAAGGCCGGAAGGGAGCAGGGGGCTGGTGGCTGGGGCGATGGGGGCCAGGCCGGGGGGTAGCAGGGGGCTGGGTGCAGTTGCGTGTCCAGGGGGCTGGGAGAAGCAGTCAGTGCTGCGGGGGGGGGGGCTGCGTTTGGGGTTTGGCCCCACGTGGCTCAGCGGGCTGTGACCCCCCTGCCGGGTGATGCGGTCCTTAGGGTGGGGGGCACTCCGGGCCGTTGGTGGGGCAGAGCTAGCTGTGACGTGTTACTTATCACCCCCCCCCCCCCCCAAATCCCTCTCTGTGCCCAGACGAGGCCTCCGGCTGGCCCACCTTGATTTTCTGGCTGCTCAACGTGCTAGTCGTGCTGGGAGCCTTCGTCCGGCTCTTCATCTACGGTGAGCCCGTCACCCGCCCCCACTCGGAGCCGTCCGTCCTCTTCTGGAGGCACCGCAAGCAGGCGGACCTGGACCTGGCCCGGGTAAGGAGCAGCGCTGGCTGGCTGTGCCCTGGGAAGGGGGCTCCGGGCTCCCAGTGCCCCAGGGCAGGTCCCAGCCCGAAGCCTGGTGCATCCACCCCGGGTTGGCCCTGGTTTGGTATCACTAGGAGCTCAGCCGCTAGTGACAGCCAAAGCCCCGCCCCTCCCTGCCCAACTGGCCGAGCTCCGCCCCCAATTCCTGCCAGGAGAACCCCGCCCCTCCCTGCCCACCTGGCATGGCTCTTCCCAGCCCTGCCACTTGCCATGCCAACTACCCAGGAAAATCCCCGCCCTGGCAGAGGCCTGATACTCAGCAGGGGGACTCCCCACCCCGCAGGCAGCGCATTAACCCCCTGCACCCTCTCCCCGTTGGCAGGGGGACTTTGCCCAGGCCTCCCAGCACCTGTGGACGGCCCTGAAGGCCCTGGGCCGCCCGCTCCCCACCTCCAACTTCGACCTGACCTGCAGCCTCATGTGGAACCTCATCCGTCACCTGCTGCAGCGCCTCTGGGTGGGGCGCTGGCTGGCCGGGCGGGCGGGCGGCTTCCGGCGAGACCGCGAGCTGAAGGCTGACGTGCGCAAGAGCGCCCGCGATGCCGCCCTGGTCTACCACAAGTTGCACCAGCTGCACATGACAGGTAGGGGGCACCAGTGGGCCTGGATGGGGCTGGGATTATTGGGGTTCGGGCCAGAGGGATCAGACCCCCTGGGGGGCTGGATTTGGGACTGAGTCTCCCATTGGGGCCGGAGAGGGGATTGGGGCTGGATATGTGGTTGCCCCATCCCTGAGCAGATGCTGTTCCAGCCCAGAGGCGCCAACTGTCCAGCTGCTGCCCCCCCTTCCTCACGCTTGCGCCGTGGGTGACCTGAGGCCTGTGGGGAGCCAGGAGCCCTCGGGGGGCCTTGTCCCCCAGCAGGACTGAGCATGGTGGGGCGGGACCTTGCGAGGCAGGCTCGCCCTCCAGTGCCAGGCTGATGTCCCACATCCCCTTGCCCGCAGGGAAGCACGTCGGGGGGCATCTCTCCGGCATCAACATGGCGCTGAGCGCCGTCAACCTGGCCGAGTGCGCCGGCGACACCGTCTCCTTGGCGACGCTTGCCGAGATCTACGTGGCCGCGGCGCTTCGCGTGAAGACCAGCCTCCACCGGAGCGTCCACTTCCTGGCGGTGAGTATGGCTGGGGGGGAGGGGCTTGGCTCGGGGGAGGCGGGGCTCCTCCAGGCCCCGCCCTCCCAGATTGCAGACACCAACCCCGGGCCCCACCCGCCGGTCCCTTCCTAGAGGGGACGCTACGGGCAGCATTCTCCTCGGTCAGAAACCCTCCGACTGCTTGGGGCTAGCCTGGCACCCCAGCACCACTGGTACCCCCTGCCAGGAACCTACCTACCCCGGTATCCGCACTGGGCCCATGGAGCTTGGTATCGCCCCTCCCTACCGCCCCTCCCAGCTCCGGCCATGGCTCTCTGCCCAGACAGCGCCGTCCTGCCTGGCTGTCCCCGGGGCCCTGCAGCCTGTGTTGGGGCCCCATCTCCCCAAGAAGGGCTGACCCGTGTCTCTGCCCTGGCAGCGCCCCTTCCTGTGCAGCGCCCGGCAGGTGTCCCTGTCCCACAGCGGCACCGTGCCCCCGGCCATGCAGTGGCTCTGCCAACCTGTGGGCCACCGCTTCTTCGTGGACGGAGACTGGTCTCTGAAGGGCACCCCGAGGGACAGTATCTACAGCTCCGCCGGCAACCCAGGTACCCAGCCCCCCGCGCCGCGCTGCCCAGCCCTGGATCTGTGGGCTGGGCACTGCCCCGGTGACAGCTAGACAGGGACCGCATTCCCCGTGCTCAGCTCTGCTGGTGCCCCTCAGTCCTGACCCACAGCTGGCCTGGGTTCACCTGCGCCTCTGCCCAAGCCCCTCATTAGGGATGCCGGGCACCCTGCCAGGCTCCAGCCTGCCCTTGTCTTTGTTGCCATGGTGGTGCCAGGACCCCCTGGGCCAGCTCTGTGCCTGGCGAGGCTCTGGGGTCTGGAGATGCAGGGTTTGGGCCCCAGTGCCCATGGTGGACGCAGGCCCCCTCCACTGGCTCCTCCCCCCAGCCAGCATGGGGAGATGGTAGGGTCCCTGTTTGATTTGAGGGTGCTGGGTATGGGGTTCCCCACCCTGCTAACCCCAGGGGCCTAATCCCTCCCTCACAGCCCAACTAACAGGGCTCTCTTGGCACTTCCCACGGGGCTCAGTGGACCCCCTGGTGCAGGTGACCCAGCTGTTCCGTGAGCACCTGCTGGAGAAGGCCCTGTGCTGTGTAGCCATGCCGGAGCCCAGCCTGCCAGCCGCCCACGGAGAAGGGTAGGTACCAGCTGTGGGGCCCAGGGCAGGGATGCCCCCAGCCTGCCAGCTCCTGCTTCCTCCCAGCCTGCCGCACCATCCCAGCGACCTCGCAGTCCCCGTCCTGCAGGGATACGGCCCGAGCGACCGCCGCAGGGTCATGCCTAGTGGTCCCTCCCGCCAATGGCCACCAGCAGGGCCCTGAGCCCCTTGGCCCTGCTGAGCGGAGCCAGTGCCACCCCTCATCACCCGGGGCCCAGCTGCTCCCCACAGCCCCTCGAAATCCTGGCTTGCGGGCGGGGTTTGCTCTCCTGGCAGCCGTCCCGAACTGCACCTCGCCCCCTCTCTCCCAGGGAGTTCTCCGACGCCCTGGAGTATTTACAGCTGCTCAACGGATGCTCGGACGCCGCCGGCACCCCCAGCGGCACCCTCTCCATCAGCTCCGGCATGGCGGCCGGCACGGGTGAGGCCATCGCTGACCGGTGCGGACGGGGGGCAAGGGAGAGGGGCCCGGTGCTGAGAGGCAGGGCTTAGCTGTCTGGGCATCTTCCTGGAGCATGCGGCACCTGGGGTGTCCAGGCTGACGTGGGCGCAGGGACCCCGGGGGGCCCTGAAAGTTCCTGGCTGGAGATCCAAGGTGGGGCAAGTGGGTATGGGATTGGCGTGGGGGGTGCTGTGCAGAGCGAGACATCTGGGGGTGTTGTACAGAAAACTACACAGGATCTTTTCAGGGGATAAGACAAGAATGTCACGTTTATTATAATACAATAATTAATAGCTAATATTTAATACCTATGTGTACACAACACACACACACACACACACACCAGATGTTCTGCAGCTGCTCTATAGTTACCCGTCCTGAACGTAGCTTGAGTCCGTGGCTTGGGTTCGCAGCTTGGGTTCGTAGCTTGTGTCGGCTAACTGGCCAAGAGAGCCTGGCACAAGGAGGGGTTGGGTCTCTGTCGGGCGCGCACCGATACCCCTTGGTGTTGGCAGCAGAACGTTACCCAAAGTCTGCTAGCTCACCCAGCCTTTTTGTAGGGTTTCATTGGATTTAGAATCTGTTGGTCTTGCTGTGTCATGCTGCCTCTGGGATCTGTTGATTGATTATCCGTCAATTGCAGACATGACTTTCAGCCTGGGACCTGGCTTTGATGTTTTTTCAATTTGGACTTTTGTTCTTTTTCTTTAAGGTAGACTCCTTTTGCTTTGTTCTTCAATGGTTGGTGTTCACACTTTTTCATCAGGAGGGGCTGGAGGTTGATTCCATCATCCATACATACCTCATTCACACATCTAAACTAATTAGGTTACATCAGGGTTTCATAGACAAAGTGGAGTGAGCATTTTAAAATGGAGTTTAAGACAGGAGTAAAAAAAATGGAGTCTGAGTTACAATATGAAAACAAACACACAATATGAAACAGTTACAATATGGAAACAAACACAATATGAAACATGAACAATTTACAAACAATTTAATACTTCTCAGTTCTACAGGGGGAGAGGGGCGGCCAGGGCAGGCAAGTGTCTGTTCCTCGCCGTGATAGGCTGGCTGATGCCATTGGTCCCGTGTCCCCCGCTCGCAGGCAGCGACCCCGTTGCCAAGTGGTGGGCGTCCATCGTCGCTGTGGCGATTCACTGGCTGCAGGGGGACGACGAGGCGGCTGAACGGCTGTACCCGCTGGTGGAGACCATGCCCAGGGCCCTGCAGGTGTCAGAGTGAGTGTCTGCAGGGATCGGGGGACGAGGAGGGCGCCCTCTTGGGACAGCGCTGAGTTCGGCAAGGGAAATGCACCAGGGATCTGGGGTGGGGGGGGGGGTAGTGACACAGGGTCATGTGATCAGCCGTGCAGTCACATGATCTCCAAAAGTGGGGGCCCATTGCATCTTGAGGAGCCAGCTTGGGGGGTTGGGGGGGAAGAGATGGGGCAGCACTGAGCAGATCGATTATCCCAGCCCCACCCCTTGGAGCTGGGAGACCCCAGCCGGGGGCACCACGATGACCCTTCCCCCTCCACTCGCGTAGGAAGCCCCTGCCCAGGGCCGCGCTGCACTCCTTCAAGGCCGTCCGGGCGCTGCTGGGGAAGCAGGACAGCAGCCAGGCCAGCCTGGGCCAGTGCGAGAAAGCCAGTGGCTACCTGCGGGACAGCCTGGGCCTCAGCTCGCCCGCCGTGGGCACCCTTGACAAGGTGAGTCCCCGGGCTGTTCCCTGTGGCCTCGGCGGGGGGGGGGGGGGGGCGTGATCGCGGGCTGGTCTCAGCCGTGTAACCGGACTCTCCCCCAGTGTGCACCGCATCCACCGCCGCCTCTGGGGTGAAGCCCGCAGCGCTCCAGGAAGCAGGGCCTGGGGCCCTAGGCAGTGGAACCATCTGGCTCTCTCGAGCCAGGCATCCCCGGGACCCGGCGCGCCAGACGCACGCCTCTGCAGGAAGGGACGTCCCGGGGGGCTCAGTGCAGTGGCCGCAGCTGGGGTGCATTGTAGTTGCATTGCATGTGTGAGAACGGGTGTGCAATGCCCCTGCAGTGCAGCCCAGACGGGGCTTCTTCCAGCGCCAGCCGGCAGCAAGGGGTGCCCCCGCCGGGCACTGAAGAGGGCTGATGTCGAGCACCAAGCATCAGCCCCGGCAGACTCGGGGGAGATACCCCCAGACGTAATTTCCTCGCCCCAGCTGTCACCTCTCAATGGAGCATCACCGTAGCCACCATGGAACCTGGAAAGGCGGGACCCAGATGGGCCAACCGGCTCCATGGCACCGCGGTGGGAGGGTCAGGCCCAATCTCCCTGGGTGGCGTGTGTGTCCCACAGTCCGTCCCCCGCTCCAGCGTCTGGCTGTCCATCCCCCTCACCGCTGCCCCTCTCCCCCCCCCCCCCAGGCGGTTCAGCTCCTCCTGTGTGATCTGCTCCTGGTGACCCGCACCAACCTGTGGCAGCAGCAGATGAACGTGAGCCAGCAGCTGAGCTGCGTCTACCAGGCCTCGGCCCTCGAGCTGCGGGGCTTCCAGCAGGACCTGAGCAGCCTGCGGCGCCTGGCCCAGACCTTCCGGCCAGCCATGCGCCGGGTGAGTCCCGGGGTAAGGGGCTTGGGGGGGGGTTCAGCTCTTGGATCGCTTCCTCCCCCTGCTTAGCGCAGGCTTCCTGCCGGCGTCTGAGACCCCGTGGCTGGCGCACTGTGCCCGGGGATGGGGTCGAAGTCCCGGGGGGCTGGGCGGGCGCCGCAGTGCCCGGAGGCTGACTGTCTGTGTGGGCTGCTCCCCAGGTGTTCCTGCACGAAGCCACTGCCAGGCTGATGGCCAGAGCCAGCCCCACCCGGACCCATCAGCTGCTGGACCGCAGCCTGCGCAGGAGAGGGCCTCAGAGCAGCAAAGAAGGTGAAGGGGGAGCCCGTGGCCCAGGTGGTCTGTGGGCAGCCGGGGGAAGGCCGCCCCCATTGCCTTCTGCCCCCCCAATCTGTGGGGGCTCCACTGGGCTAGACTCTGCCCGGCCCTGCCTTGGGGCTGGGAAGAGGATGGAGCTTCCATGGCCCCATCTGTCCTGGGACTGCCAACCGGTGTGGACTGTGGGGCTGTCTGGCCCCTTATGAGAGGGGCTGAGACCCAGCAACTCATGACATGGAGAAGTCCCACCAGGTTAGGGCCTGGGTGGGGACTGGTGGGCTGGGCTGAGGACTGCGTGCCCGAGTCGCATGACGCCAACACGCCCTGTCTGTGGCGGCAGCTAACCCAGTTCAGCCTACTTGGTACAGGCTGCGGGGGGACCAGTCTGGGGTGTGGGGCTCAGCAAGACCCCCAGTGTGTGGCTGGTGGGACTAGCGTTGGAGCAGCTGTTGGCACCCCAGGGGCGAGGGGCAGGATCGATCCCCCCGTCTGTCTTTCAACATCCCCCTCTGAGCAGCGGGCGCGTGATCGTGGCCTGTCCCTCCCCTGGGGCTCCTCTGGGCGCGCTGGGGGCCAGCGCTGACCCAGCTGGGCCCTGTGTTTGCTCTTGCAGCCGGCGAGCCGGAGAGCCACCCTACGCCGCGGGAGCACGCCGAGGCCCTGCTGCTGGCTTGCTGCTACCTCCCGCCCAGCTTCCTCTCCGCGCCAGGCCAGCGCGTGGGCATGCTGGCCGAGGCCGCCCGCACCCTGGAGAAGCTGGGCGACAAACGGACGCTCCATGACTGCCAGCAGATGATCATCAAACTGGGCAGCGGCACCACGGTCACCACCGGATAGCGCCGGGGCCGGAGAGCCATGGACCGTGGTCGGGGGAGGCCACTGCTCTGAGGGGACTGATCCAGTAATAACTGCTCCAGCGGGGCTGCTTTGCTGTGTCGCGGCCAATGTGTCTCCGTGCTTCGTGGGTGGGAGTGTGAGTCAGGACCGCTGGGAGGGGCCGGGAGCCAGGACTCCTGGGTTCTATGCCTGTCTCGCTTCTCTGACCCTGGGCAAATCACCCATGTGTGCCTCAGTTTCCCCAAGGGTGTAATACACTTCCCTACCTCGGGGGTGTCTGGCTGCCAAGTAGGGACAGCCGGAGAGCAGAGATGCGGTCGGCAGGAGGGAGGAGCGAGTGCTCGGAGGGAGCTAAGGGCAGAGGCTGGGGGTGGGGTGGGGGGGTTGCTGGCCGGACTTACCCTCGCTTTCAAGCTGCTTGCTGAGAACTGACCCCCTGCAGCCACAGAGGGGGCGGGAGGTCCAGCCTGGCCCTGGCTAGATGCACCCACCCCCAGCGTAGCCCCCCACCCTGCCTCTGGGCTCCAGGCCTGCAAGGCTGGGGGTGGGCTCTGGAGACCTCTAGTGGCACCGTCTCAGTATTGCAGTATTGGTCCTTTTCTCCCCGCCCACCCCCCTCCAGGCCAAGCGCTCTAAGCTGCTGCCCCTGCCTCTCCCCCTCCGCTCGCCCCCCCAGAGTGCCCTGGGGGGAGATCTCTGACTCCCTCCGGCAGCAGCCGGTAGTGTCCACTCCGCTCGGGCTCAGGGCCGGGGCTGGGCACCCACCGTGGGGGCCTCAGGGAAGAAGAGGGGGGCTGGAGGGGGCTGGCAGTGGTGCACGCCCGCAGCCGGGGGGCTCCCAGCATTGCCCCCCCCCCCGGCACCAGCGCCTGCGTTTCCTTTTTAAAGTTATTTTCATAGTTGGAGAGTTTTGTACAGATGATTAAAGCTGCTTATTTATAGCCGCGCCTGTGCTGCATGGGGGGGCGGGGGGGGGGGGGGTGGACTGCACCCGACACCCCAACCCGCGGCGCTCACCCAGCATGGCCTCCGCAGGGCCGGGCGCCTGTGGGGGTGGCAGAGGTATCGCCGGGTGTCATCATCCAGCCCATCACCCGAGCCTGCAATAAACAAGGGGGAGGGGAGACAAATGCTGCCCTCTGCCTGCCGCCTGCTGGTGATGGAACCGGGGTGCAAGGATCCTCTGGCTGGAGCTGCCCCCCCCCCCCCCCCCCCGAGCATTTGGCTTTTTCACGTTGCCATGGAAATCTAGGGCCAAATCCTTCTGAGATGCAGAGCGAATGTCCTTTCCCGACTGCTGGTTGCCAAGATGGGCCTTCTTGCTGCAGAAATGAGGGGGGGACTCCGGGGGGGACCCCATCTCTGCCCCAATATTTCAGCTGCACACACGTGGGCTGGGTTTGTATCTTGCTCCGCACAGTACCCCCAGACCATGTCCCGGCTGGTTCCCATCACAGCCTGCGTGGTGCCCTGGCAGGACCCCGGGGTGGGTCTAGAGGAGCGGCTTGGCTTTAGGGGTGGGGTCTCCAGTGCCCCCAGCTGGGTCTAAGTAGAGTCACCATGGTCCTAGCCCACCCTCCCTGAGCTGGGAAAAGGGACGTGGGCAGGCCAGGACTCCTGGGTTCTATTCCTGACAGCCACTGCCTGGCTGGTATCACTCCCCCCTTACTGGGCCTCAGTTTCCCTGGTTAAGGGTGGCAGGGACATGGGCTGTGTCACGTGAGGCACAGGGGAAGGCCAGGGGCACAGACTCCTCCTGGGGCAGGGCTGTGAGGGGGAGAGGGGAGGCCAGGGCCTCATTACAGGATGGCCCGGGGGGGGGGGGGGGCGGGGGGCTGGGTCCCAGGCCATCAGCACCCAACAGAACAGGCTGGGCCAGGCCGGGGGGGGGGGGAGGAATGTGGTCTGTGTCCCAGAGCAGGAGGGCTGAGTCAAGGCCAGGCTAGTGCTACCCCCCCCCCAGCAGGGAGGGGGGGAAGCTGGCCCCTCCTTCACTCCCCCCAGCTTCCATCAGGGACAGGGTCTCTTCCTGGGCTGGGGGGGGGGGGGGCATCACCCCACCGCTGAGGCTGAGCCTCATCTATGTGAGCTAAGCTGGGGCCAACATGAACTTTCCCCCTCCAGATCCCTCCCGGCAAAGCAGGCTGCTACCCAGGCTGTACCCCCCCCAACCCCCCCACCCCACTGGACTCCCTGCTTCTAGCCAGCCAGGAACATAGCGCCACGGGCATGAGCCCTGCCGGAGCTGCCAAACACCCAGGGGCCTGGACACCTGACTGGGGTGTGGGACAGCCCCGGCCCTACAGATGCTCCTGGTGCAAGTGGGGGGGGCGGGGTCTCCGCTGGCTTGGCAGGGCGTGTGCACAGTCAACGGCTGGGCCGGAGCCTCAGGTAGCAGCATACGTTGGCGTTAGCACAGCAGGCCCGCAACCCAAGGCCCAGCCCTGCCCCGTGCTGGGTACCCCCAGACTCCGTGTGGCGCATCGTTACCGGGGAGATCTGACTGCTATGCACCCACCATGGCATCACTGGCCTAGGTCCCTGAGCCCCCAGCAGTAGCCTCGTGTGGGTCTGTCCCAACCCTCACTGCGTCCTGGGACCCTCATCGCTCCCATCCCCCAGTCCAGTTGGGGCAACCAGACCAGATCTGGCAGCAGCAGGACCTCGGGGGAGCCGTTTCCAACGCCGTGTCATGCCCCGGCTAGGCACAGCGGCGGTGCCCACGGGCAGCGGGCTAGCCCCTGCCAGCCCAGCAGCCAAGCAGCCAGGAGGCGGCAGCCTGGGCGCCCAGGCTGTGACAGTGCCTGGTATTGTGGGCACCGCCGTCGGGCAGTGACGCAGCCGCACGCAAAGCCGGCAGAGGATGTGACAGCGTCTCTGGCCAGTGAGACGCCGCAGGTGTGACTACATCTGGAGGCAGCATGCAGGGTGTCTTAGCAGCATCCCCTGCTGGGAGGCACCCCCCCAATCACAGAGGGCAGGGCGGTGTCTACGTGAGCTGATGATACCTGGCCAGACACGGCTGGCAGTGTTGGCGGGAGGAGACCGGAGGGGACACTGGACGGGGGCAGACGCGGGAAGGGGCGCCGAGCCCAGAAGCTGGACTGTGCTGGGCTGAAACAAGGGGAACCAGCGGCACGGGGGAGATGCCAGGATCAAGGCTGGGTTTTTTTGGAGGTGAGCGAGGCCCCGGGAGGAGGCGTTGGCTCGCTGGGGCCGAAAGAGACAGGCAGCCTTGCAGAAAGCAGAAGAGCAACCAGGGCACCAGCCAACCACTGCGGTGAACAAGACCCACTCCCTGCTGGCTGCCCATGCAGTGCCCGCTGTGGGGCAGCATAAAGACAGGTTACCAGTCTCCCCGGAGGGCTGAGCCATCCTGGCAGGGTCCATGGGAGAGCAATGGAACAGGTAAAGGTAGGCCAGAACTCCATTTGCTCATGTTACCCTGGGGATGTGTGCACAGAGGGTACCCTCCTAGGAACAAACACTCCCACCTGGTGCAGGGGGGGAGGTCAGTGAGAACCACTGCTGGCGCCAAACGGCCCTGCGGGAGATCACTGTTGCAACCTGCATTCTCTTCCTCAGCTGCTGCCGGGGGAGGAAGGGCGGCGGGAGAAACACAGGCTACGACCGGACGCCCACATACTTCCAAAACCATTGTTGTATCTTTATTGACGTTCTGAATGCAATGACCGGTTTTTTACTCTTAAGGAAAATAAACATCTTTTAGAAACAGCTTGTTACACACAATCTTCAGTGTGAAGCAATATACTAATAAGTACACTAGTCTTAACATTTACAGTCTTCATATATATTATATATATGTATATGTATACATATATATACACTATATAATGAGGCAATATATAATACACACGATTTACCATTTTACAATCATATGTACAAGATGCCACTAAAAATAGCCAGGATTTCAGGCAATGGTGCCAGGGACGCAGATAGTTTTTTTTTTCCCCATGGTCCGTGGCAAGCTTCTGAAACAACAGACATTTCTTGGCCAGCAAACATTGAGGGCGAGATGAGTGGTGGTGAGATGGCAAGCTAAGCACGGCAGCATGAAAAGCGCACACTACTACCAACAGACAGGTTACAATGGGTGAATTGGCTTGGCTGGGGAGAGGTCCAGATTCTGGTCTGGCGCAATGCAATTGCTTAGGTTGTTGGGGATAGGCTGGGGAACAGGGAGGAGGGTCGGGGGGGTTGTTGCTCACATCCAACCAGGTGTGATTCCAACCCGAGTGTGAGGTTAAACATCTATCACTTCTCTGGATGTGTAAGTAGAACCTCAGAGTTGCAAACGCAGCGGGAACGGAGGTTGTTCCGAATTCTGAAACGTTTGTAACTCGGAACAAAACGTTACAGTGGTTCTTCCAAATGTTTCCAGCTGAACGTGGACTTAATAGAGCTTTGAAACTTTACAAGGCAGAAGAAAAATGCAGCTTTGCCTTTAGCCGTTTACATCTAACACAGTACTGCACTGGATTCGCGCTTTGGTTTTTTTGTCTCAGCTGCTGTCTGATTTCATACTCCTGGCTCCGGTTGCCTGGTCAGTTCATAATTCTGGCATTCGTAACTCTGAGGTTCTATGGCAATTCATTTTCAGACGGGCTCATTCTGTCTGGCATAGGCCAGCATGGCCAATCTTCAGTAATGATGCCGTCCGACACACTCGGACAAACAACCCAAAAGGCCTTGGACCCCTTTAAAACGGTGCGTGCGGCTCTGGTTTGTGGCTCTATGTTGCTGCCTATCCTGGATCTGATTTTGGCAATCTCCCGTAGGCTGTCTCATGGGTGTCAACGGGCCAACACACCCCAGGGCTGGGAGGGTCTAATTCTGGGCTAGTGGACTGTTTCCGTCCCGTTCAGCCCAATCCATTTACTATCGCTCCAGCCTCTGTGATGGAGGCAGCCTTCCTGCAAGACCAAAGAATGGGCTGTGACATCACAGAGCTAAGTGGCAAAGGGGCCAGAGTCACGGTTACACCCAGCAATGCTGAGGAACCAAAGACACGGGACGCTGGTATGCCAGTTTAAGGGGGGGGGGGGGGAGCGTGTGTGTAGGGGGAGCGGCTGGTAAATTCTTACCGCTCTGAGTGGTTGCTGGCTGCTCACCGAGGGCGATACTAACGAGGGGCGCTGGAAGGTCGCCCGGCTGGGCGTGCGTGAGTGCAGGACTCACTTCTTTTAAAGCAAAGCTAGAACTGCTGCCAACCCCAGCCGCCTCCAGCTGGAGCCCAGTTAGCCAGCCCCAGGGGTCACCCAGCCCAGCAATGAGAGATCACTGCAGAGCACCGCCTCTCCCGGCACAGGGAGCTGTTTCTAACAGCACGCTTAGAGAGGTGCCGCTAGCCGCTGTTTGGGCCGGCTCAGGGTATATCTGCTCAGGGACTGAACTGTCTGCGCCGCAAGGTGCCTGCCAGCTATTCACAGGGTATGGCAAGAGAGTGCCCTGCGCCCACCTGGACGCCGGAGCACAAGGGGTGAGCAGCACGGAGCTGATGTGAAAAATGCTGGGGGCGGGGGAGGGTCTGAGTGACCTGGAAGTCCAGTTTCCAGCCCACCGGAGAGATGGGAGCTTGGCTCTGTTGCCGGAGCTTGGCCCAGGTGTGACCCACGGGGCAGGGTGCGGGGTGGGCGTAGGAGGTCTCTCAGCCGCATACTGAGCCGGGCCAGCCCCGCGGAGAGGCAGAGATCTGACAAATCCCTGCCCAGCAGGGTGACTGGGTCTATCACCAAAATCCACATCTGCTCCTTAGAACCCAGCTGCCAGCCGGGCACCTCGGTCACTCGGTGGTTCCTGGTTATGACAACGATGCCCTCTTCCCTAGCCCAAGCAGCCGTAAAGCTCACCAGTGCACATGGCGGGGGACTCTTGCATGGCACACAGCCGCAGCAGGTGGCATTGGCTACAGAGAGCAGAATGGCGTGCCGGGTTGCTGCAGCCGGGCAGGGTCCAGACTGGTCTAATGGAGAAGTATTGCTTGTCACTCCCTGCCTGAGCTGCTGCGGGTGTGGACAGTGCCCCCCTAGAGCAGCACACACCAGTACACAAGTCCGGTCCACAGGGAGTGGGGGCAAGAGGGAGGCACTGAAGGCCCAGAGACAATGCAGGGCGATGGGGTTGAGATCAATCTAACGAACCAAACTCCTTTTTCCCATCCAGAAACACAGCCCAGCCCAGCAAGGGAACCTCCAAGGGCTGAAACCGCGTTTCCGCCTCCCCCTGCACACACCGACTTCTACCCCCCAGCGCCTCCCGCAGCGGCCTCTGCCAGTCGCCCCCCGCCTGCTCCCGGGCGCCCCCCCGGGGCCTGCGGCAGGGGACCGGGGCTGCAAATGAAAAACCAAACCAAAAGAGCAAAGTGTTGTTGTTGTTTTTTTTCTCATGTCGAGCACATATATACAGACAGACACCGTGAGGTTTGCTGAAGGCAACATCTCAGATCAGATCAGAGTGAGAGATGGAGGACTGGAAAGCGCTCATAGTCCGGCTGTTCCAGAGTAAGACAACATCGTCAGTACCCCTTTTACACTGTACCCCCTCCCCCCACCCCTGTGCAGCTAACGTGGTTCTGAAACATAGTCTGTGTTGGCCGTGGGTTTTGTTATTTGCATCATCTGGGACCGGGTCAGAGAAGCCACCGTCCACACGCCGCCTTCATTCTCTAGTCAAGGGAGTCCCACCGCAGCAGGTAAACCCAGAATCCACTTCAAGGGGAGGTGCTGAAAATGCTCCAGGCCGGGATTTACCTGGGGCCTTGTCCCAGGTGAAAGATGTTACTATCAGTATCAGTTACAGGTCCTAAAGGGGAGAGGAGGAAAAACCTGGAACTGGATTTCTTTGCCCACTGGCTCCGGGGTAGAGTTCAGAGGGGGAAGGAGAAAAACGTGGAACTGCTTTTATGTGCCCACCTGGAATGGCTCTGGATAGAGTTCCAAGAAGACCCTGGAGCTGGATCTCCGTGCCCGTCCGGAATGGCTCTGGTAGAGTGTTGGGGGGAGCGGAAGGGAAGAAGTAGAACCTGGAACTGGCTTCTCACCTGGCCTGTATTCTGGGTGATTCCCCCGTCCCAGGTAAACACTATTGCACGGGGGGAATGGACGCAGCTGAATACATTCTGCACTTTCGTCCTTGCCTTTCCTTGTGGGATCTTGTCGTTGGGAGCCACCGTTGAGACAAGCACCCAGGAGCCTCTGCGGTGACCTGGGCCCGGCGGAAGGGCGACTTCCCGGCAGATGGATTATAACGGCTGCCTCTGCAAAAGAAGCCGGACGGGTCACCGGATCGGCAGCGAAAGGGTTAACTTGCTGCTCTGGGGGCCCCAGCCCCTCTATGGAGGAGGGGGAATGGTGTCGCCTTCCGGCTGAATTCCAGCGCTGGCTTTGCCAGTGTGCGGGGAACAGGGCGGCACCAGGCAGCCGGAGGTGGCTGCTGACAGCTCGAGGACTCCCCGGGTTCGTCCTGCGGCTGGCACGGCTCACCCGTGCCGGGCAGAGGGCAAAATAACAGCTGGCTCCAGCCAGGCCCGTATGGGCAGCCTGTCAGCGCCACAGAGAGAACAGCCACCGCCAGGGGGCAGCAAGACCCGTCTCTCAGCAACCTGCCCTCCTCTGGCTGGTCCCTTTGGCTTCACGGCCATGCCAGCCATCTGCTGGCTTGCGGGTATCCTGCCCTCCCCAACCTCCCTTTCCCTTCAGAGTCTTCCAGAGAAAGGGATCCGTGCACCCTCCCCCGGGTACTGTCCAGTCCCAGAGAAACTGCCCGTCCCGTCCCTCCAGCCTCAGCTATACCCTGCAACTTCAGCTTAACGAATCCACCGCTGGGAGCCCATTTGTCTATGGGGGGCTGTGCGTTCCCCCCAGGGCCCACAGCCCCTGGCTTCCCGCCCTGGGCATCAGCCCGGAGCCGCTACCAGACCCGTCTGCACATTTCTTCCCACTCATCAGACCAGCTGGCGATGGCCTGCCCAGTCTTGTCCTGACCGGATTACGAACGCCAGCTGGGCCTGGCCCACCCCGCCCCGCTTCCCGATCCAAACCCTCAACCCCCACACCGTGGGCACGTTCCCAGCCTGGATCCGGGCTGTGCAGCCCCGGCTTCCCGTCTGATTGCCTGTAATAAGGTGCACGTGCGGTAGCTGGGGAAGGAGAGAGGCAGGAAGTGCTTTTAGCGCTGATTAAATTATCGGGCCCCCTGGTCAGCAGTTGGAAACGAGTTCCTGAGGGAAGACAAAGCCCTTTGTGGGGACGCGATGGCAGCAGCGCAACCCTCCCCCTCTCCGCCCCCCACCTCTTCCCCTCCAACGCTCCCGCTTCAACCTCACTTTGTTCCCTGCCTGCTTATGTCGGGCAGAACAGCGCCGACAGGCGCAAAGGGCTCAGGCCGCCCGCGGAGCAGGAATCTAGAGGCAGCTTGACTCCGTCTCTCTGGGGGCTGGAAGGGAAATCGGGGGGTCCGCTTCCCCAGGAGGGTATCAGACGAGTTGCTAGAGGCTGAAGCTAACAGAGCAGGGTGTATGAAGAGGCTTCAGAGGGAGCTGAGATCTGGGGGCAGGAGAGGAGGGAGACCCGGCCCAGGGGCAAAGGTGGCTCGGAGGCCAGGCAGGATGGGCAGGCCGTCTGGCCCCAAGGCCTGGGTTTGATTCCTGCTCCGTAGGGCTGGCCATGAGCTCAGCCCCTGGGCTGGGAGGGTGGCAGCAGGGCTACCCCAACCAGCCCCTGCTCCCCTCAGCCCGTTGGGAGCTAGGCAGGGGGTCACACAGAACTGCCGGGGTTGTGGCCAGGGACGCCATGGGGAGAGGACAGATTCCTGGGTGGGGGGTTCTGGACTCACCTTATGTTTGGGACATTTCAGAGAGAAGTTCTCTTCAGTTAATAAGCAACCTGCAAACGGAAAGGAGAGCCCTACTTTAAAGGGTGCGGGTGAGTCAGCCATGGGTCCCCCTCCTAGGACCATCCACCTCGTCCTGCCATTAACCCGCGGGCTGAGTGCTCTGAGCTGGGGCGGTGCTGGAGCTGTGGAGCCTTCTCTCTACCCCGGCTGATTTCCCCTCAGTCACAGGATTGTCCTGCAGTGGAGAGGACTGGATGGGACTTGAGTCCATGGTGGCTCCTCCTCCAGCAGCCAGAGGGGCCACTCCCGGCTGATGGGAAGCCCGGCTTATGTCAGCCACGGCTAGAGCCCGGCAGGGGCTGTGCCAGGCCCCCCCAGGACTCCTCCCCCACGACCTGCAGCACCCACAGAGCTCTGCCTCCGCTTCTCAGCCCGGACCTACTCTTCAAGCCCTGGGACCGGGCTCTGCTCTGCTCCCCCAGTCCCACCATTGCCCTCGGCCCCAAACTCGGGGCTCTCCTGCCACCCGTACTTGGCTGTGCTGAATGAGCGATGGGGTTTGCTGCGGCCACGTTTCTGCCAATGGGCTCAGCTGAGACTGGCCAAACTTATTCCTCTGGTGGCTTGAGCGGGATTTGACGCAGGCCAGTCAGAGGGTGGAGTCTGGGGAGATCTTGCTCAGTGGAGCCGGTCCCACCCCATTCCAACCTGGCACCTGTGCCTGGGTGACTGCTGGGGGAGGCTGGGAATAGGGGCTGGTATCTCTTCCAGGCCTCTCCTCTCCCCGGGAAAGCCACCAGTCCCAGTGGATGTGTACGGCAGTACAAGCTGTAAAAGAGGCTCGGCCTGATCCCAGCCTCCTCCAGCTCCCCAGTGAGGCTGCCGGGACGGGACAGGGGATCCGAAAGCGCTTTCCCGACATCGGGCCCAACCCTGAGACTCCTGTGGAGACCCTGGCCCCTTTACCTTAACTCCTTACTGCCCACAACATCCCCGTGCGGTGGGGTCCTCTCTCCCATGGATAAACCGAGGCACTGGGCGTGGTGGGGATTCAACTCAGCACAGCGATGGGATCAGATGTGCCCCCCTCCGCCCAGCACCCCACACTGCTCTCTTCCTTTCACTCTCACCCTGCCTTTCTGCATCAAACCCTCTTCTCCCAGCAGCCTCTAGGAGAGGGGGTGGGGGAGCTCTTTACAGCAGCCCCAACGGGGATCTTGCTGCCCAGGACAAATTAGTGATAGGGCAACACCCTGCACAAGTCCCTCGGCGGGGACGAACTCCTCCCTGAAATCTGTGGGGCACAGAGCAAGGCTCCAAGACTGGCCATGGCAAAGTGCCCCCTGAAATTACCTTTAAGACCGGGTCAGCGGTTTATGACTGCCACATAAATACCAGCTCTCTGGCGCACGTGCATGGCAAACTGACATTCAGTGGTCAAATGGATTGCAGGGGAGTGCAGAGAATAATACACTTGGTCCTGGCCTGTTAAAAAGGCTTTTCCCGTCTCTGGAGCCTTCCCGATACAGATCACCGGTAACTCCCTGAACGAACGGGAGGTACCATTACACCCTTTCACAAAGGGGGAAGCTAAACCCCGGTGAGATTGAGTAACTTGCCCAAGGACATGCCACCAATCTACGGCAGAGGCAGGAGGAGAATGCAGAAGACCTGACTCCCAGCTCTCGTTCTAGCCACGTAATGCCACCCTGTGAATGATCACACTAAGACATAATACAACCTAATTAGACCAGCTGTGGTTCCTGTGAAGGGGGGGACTAGGCCTGGAATAGGAGGCGCGCTGGGCAGAACTGGTGGTGCATTGGGGAGCACACACAAAGCTGGGTGCAATGCGCTGATGCCTCACATCTGTGAACCCCCCTGGAGCGTTAAGGCTCAGAAAGGGGGCCTTCGAGCCAGCCGCAATGGAGGCTTATTCCCCATAACTCTCCTCCTCGGGAATCGCGCCAGCAACCGAACCCAGGGGAGCAGGAAGTTGAGGTCCCTCAAGCCTTCTTGACCCAAATCCCTCCTCCCCTACACCAGCCTTACCTGTGTCAATGGCACATGCGTAATGATAGGTCTGGGCACACCCCTTGTGGCAGCAGCCAACGGTTGCTCCTGCTTGTTGGCAACTAGAGCATCTCTTTAAATCCACCGACGGGGGGGTAGGGGAGAAGAAGAGAGAGAGAATCCAGTGAGGTCCGGCCAAGTAAATCCCAGATACAGTCCCCTGGCAGCCATGGAGAGGCCAGGAAAAGCTGCCAGCTTCGCATCCCCACCCGGTTCAGATTTACCCTGTTCGCTCCTCAGCCCCACAAAGCCTGGCTGAGCCGTAATCGCTTTACCCAACTCACTCACTTCCCCATGACGGTGAGGTGCAGCCCTTACTTCCACCGGGGATTTGGCAACAGAGCCTCCTTCCGTCACTCCCACATGGCTGCTCCCTGGGATAGCACTCCTTCCGCCTTTCCTACCCACTCCAGGTCAGGAATTCACCCTTCCCCCCACAACCACAAACTGCTAAACCTGTGCCATGGACTCAGCCTTTAACCCTGTCCTCTCCAAAGCCTACCACTGGGTCTTGTTCACCACCCCATTTCCATCGACTGTAACCAGAACTGCTGGCCGAAGAACACCTGTAACCAGGCCCACATTTGAACGCTCAGAGGCTGTGGCAACCATTTGCGTTCCCAGTGGGGTACTGGGACGGGGTGGGGCTGATGCAACCCCACAGTGTGTCAGGGGGGGCACTCCTCTGATTGCCGTGGGACAAACTCTTCTGGTGACTGCCCAATAAACTTGCTTGATGCAGAATAACAGTCGAAACAATCTGCTCTTCCCGGTGCCTTCCACCAGAGGATCTCAAAGCGGCTCACAAATATCCATTAATCCTTACAACCCTCCTGTGGGCTAGGTAAGCGTCATCCTCTCCATTTTACGGAGGCACCTACAGGTTGATTGACCTGTCCAAGGTCGCCCAGTGAGCCTGGGACAGAGCTGGGTCTAGAATCCCAGCTCTCCATGTGCCCCAGTCTCCAGCTTGCCCTGCACTGCGTGCCAAAGGTCAATGGATTTGGGGTGTGCGCCTCTTTCTTACTGTTCTGGGAAAACGAGCTGTCCCTTACAAGGCCTGGTACAACACAGAGTCTGCGTACGCTGCACAGCATCAAATGGCAGTGCAGGAGAACACCCAGCCAGGGACCGGCCGGTGGAAGGATCAGGAGAGACAGGGCACCTTGCTCTGTGCAACCTGCTGAGATCCAGAGGGAAGGATGCAAAGTGGAGCTGAGGCCAGAAGGGTGAAAATGAAACCCCTGGAACTGCAGGGAATTGACTGTTCGATCCACCCTCCTCGTGCTAACTAATCCCGGTTCCTAGCCATGACTTGGGGTTCACTGCGTTAGCATATCCCGGGGCCATATCCACTCACTCACGTCTCTCTCCCCCATCCTGGGACTCAGCAATTCTAAGGTACATCACTTACAACAGTACAAATGCGAAGCTGAGTGGGGTGTAGGAGAATGGGGATCCGAGATGAGCAATCTCTCCAGACCCCCCCCCTCCCCTTAGGGGCTTTGCAACTGGGGACAGAGGGTGAATGGGTGTTTAAAATGTTCCAACCCTGATTATTTCATACAGCTATTTAAATACCAGTATGACATGCTGTAAAAACACAGCAGAACGCTTTATAACATGCCATTATCTGCACCCAGCGATACCTCTCCGCACTCGGAGGGACAGATCCTTGGCCATCATCAATCAGGTGAGCGTCACTGAAATCAATGGAGCTACGCCAAGTGACACCAGCTGACGATCTGGCCCTGATTGGCTCATCCTTTAATTCTGAGGATGAATTATTACCAGTTCAGTAGCCCCACTGCTGAGCACAGTGCTTCAGAGATGCAGAAAGAGATCCCTGCCCGGAAAAGCTAATAATCACTATGCTTTGGAGCTTGTCTATTCTGCTTGCGGAAGGTGTGTGTACAAATGAGACACACACTTAGGCACAGGTGTAAATGCGCCAGACAGTGTAAGTGGCCCAGGCCAAGGGACATTGTAAGAACAGTCCAATATGGCATATCCATTGACAGCCTCAAACGACTTGGTGTTTTGGGGGCATAGCTGCCCCTTGGGTAAAACCCCAGATTGAGAGACTTTCAGCTGAACAAGGGCCATTATGATTCTCTAGCTTGACCTCCTGCACAGCCCAGACCAGGTCACTCACTATCCCCTGCATCCAATTTTGGTGGAGCTAGAGGTTTGTTTTTATTTAGAACAACATCAAGACTCGATTGAAAGGCTTGGAGCCTTGGAGAAGCAGTCACCTTGGCGATGGAAAAGCCATCACATTCCCAAGGTAAATTGTCCCAGCGGCTAATTATCCTCATGGTGCATCTTATTTGCACTAGCTCCTTTTGGCACAGAAAAGAAAAGGGGGAGAAGAGCCCCTCTACCCTGCCCGTCACTGTGGAATCTGGCCAGGCAACTTCTGTTTCTCCATCCCCTTCTGACCCTGTTCCTAGCTAGCATTGCACCTCTGAGAGGCATGCCACACCGGCTGCAGTGAAGGTGGAACAGTTTGCTTCCAGCGGATCGCAGAGTCCCCACGGGTGATGGATCTCCACAAATTTATGGGAACATGGAGGGTCACCTTCCCGCACAAACAAAGGTTAATTTAAGGCCAAAATAGGCACCTGGGGTGGGATTTTCAAAGGAGCACGTGTCTCATCGAAAGTCACTGGGACTTGTGCAAATTCATCACTTGGGTATTTTTGAGACTCTCGCCCCTTGTTTTCAGCATCTGCCCGGGCCTGAGGCGTGGTTACAGGATACCTGTCGCCAGACAAACCCCACCTATGCCAGTGCCTTATTTTTAACTTCCTGGGAGCAACATTTCTTAAGACAATGGGCAGGTTTTCACTGTTGCTCCTCAGGTTTTTTATCAATGCGCCGTTACGCCTGGCTGACTAATTGCACCTGGAGTGCTGCTGCTTACCGTGTCTGCAACAGCCCAGGAACCCCATCGGGGGCAAAGACAGGGCGGTATGGGAGACTGTTCTGTCACCCACTGCCCATCCACAAAGAGCCTGGAAACACCTCGTTATGCCCCTGGGGCACAGAGGCAATGTAACTAGAGCAGTGGAGGGGAAGCTGAACATGCTACAGTGCCAGTCGACAGCAGCAGGTAAGGATCACGTGTCTGACTCAAAACCAGGTAGGTATTGGCTCTTCCTAGTAAGACTCGGCTGGTGAATATTTAAATCCCCTTTCCCTCCCTCCTTCTTCTATTTATTAACACTGTGTGAAGTCTGGGGACGCCAAGGAAAGCTCAGTACCGGCCCAAACCCTGCAGTCTTTACCCAGGCTGAATTCCCACTGGAGTTGGCTGGATGTGGCCCCACATGAATACTAAAGACACACGGCTGCTCATTAACGGGTGTTCTGGTTTCCAATGGCTTCTCACCAGAGGGCACATGGCATTTCTCTGGTGAAAAGGGCCCTGTGGGGGGGAGTGGGGTAATTGCCCTATTTGAGAGTTGGCTGTGTTCTGTTGGGATGGCTGGAGAACGAGCTCTATTCGGGACAAGCATCGAATGCCCAGAAGAACAGGAAAACGTCCTGCCTGGGGCACAGTGCAGAGGTAACTGGGTGAAAATGCTCTGGCCTGCGAGATACAGATGATCTAATGGACCCATCTGGACACAACCTTTTCTGAGCTCCTCACAGGGTCCCGCTAGCTTTCAGTCCAATACCAGAGAGGGGCTGCACAGACCTAACCCCACAGCTGTGTGTGGACGTTGTGTTGAATGTCTCGCTGCCCAATGGCAAGGGCGGATGCAGTCTCTACGGGAACGTTCAGAGAGACCCTTTGGGAATCGGGCTCTAAGCACTGCTGGCATTACCTGTTTGCTCCTGCATTCCAACAGGGAGGGGGAGGGACCCAAGGCAGAGGCACCGGCCTAGGTGGGGCACTAGCTATCCCGAGGGCCTAATCATGTCAGGTGCCGTGCCCCCTTTGCTCCAGTTGAGGGGGCTCGACACCTTGCAGGATGCAACTGCGGGGCGCTCAGGGTTGGAAATCTGAGCCTGCCTCTCAGGCAGCCCCATGCGCACTGGAATTCCTTTCCTAGGATGGCCTCCGAAAGGGCTACACCTTGACTCCCCTGCCAGTGACTGCAAAGAATGTGGTTAGACTTGTTTGGGGGATACAGTCCTTATGTCTTATGGCAAGGCTTCCCTCCCACCCAGCCCCAGACACAATCATAGCTGTGGGTTTGACCTGCCCTCTCTAATCTGTGCGATCCCCGGACTTTGGTAACAGGAGGCGGGTGTTAGGGCGGGTGTGCACGTTCCAAATGGCCCTTTATCCTAAGGAGAGGCTCTTACCCCTTCAGCAGCCACCTTTATCGCCTCCTGTAGCCCATACAGCTTCCCTGCAACCAGGTAAACCCCAGCGGTCCATATAGCACAGGCTTCGTGAACCCAGTGCTCCTGCGTGTCTCCCACCGGCTCCTGAGACGGCGACTCGGCTTTGTTGCACTCGTGCCGTCTGGGTTTCTCTGCCGCCTCCTCTCCCTCTGTCCTCTCATCGCAGCAGTAACAGCTTTGTAGTTTCCTAAACATCCCCCTGGAACTCGAACGGAGCGCGCTCTGTTTCGCTGAGTCAGCGGCACTGTCCGGCCTTGGCGGCTTTCCGCTGATTGTACTCGTCGGACAATTATTATCTGTCGTTTTGAGCGTTCTCTCGGCCGGCGAAGGCACGGGCGCCTCTTCGCTCGGCCCCTCCGCTTTAATCTTTTCTTTCAGCCTCGATTTCTTTTTCGGCAGGCAGTGCTCCGGGTAATACGGCCCGCAGAGATCCCCGAGGTCTTTGTAATTGGCTGGGTTCTGGCAGAGGCAGCAGACCAGACAGGCTGCGTTGAGGGCCTTGGACACCACCGGGCCCAGGTGCATGGTGGAAGATAAAGGCAGCGCCGCTTTGGGCTGCAGGGAGGCCCCGCCGGGAAGCAGGGCCTGGGCCGAGGACGAAGGCTGCTGCTCCTTGTGGAGCCTGGCCTCCTCCCCGGCTGAGTTGATGACGGTGCAGGTGGTGGTGAACTCGTCGCGCTTCTCCACCCGCACGTAGGGGGAGAAGGGCGGCGCCCGGCTGTCCGTCCGCAGCCGCTTGCACGAGATGTACTTGAGCCTGATTTCGGGCTCCGCGGGGTTAAGCAGCGGGGCCTGCTGTTGTCGCCGCCGCTTGGCCCGGCTTTTACACCTGGAGGCCACGTTCTTGGCCTTGCTGCGGGTGTGCCGTTTCCTTTGTCTCTTGGAGTAGCCGTTGTAGCTGGAGTGGTTCGCTCGCTGCTTCTGCGCCCGGGTTTGGGTCTGGGAGCTTCTCCCCTCGGGGGGCTCGTTCTTGGCAAAGTCTTTGTCCTCGGTCTTTGGCTTCTTCCCGTCCCTTTGTCCCTCTTCCCCGTTCCCCAGCGCGTCGCCCACGCCTGCCCGCTCTCTGGCTGTCAGGAGCAGGGCAGGGGCCAGATGCGCCCGCCTGTCCAATGGGGTTTGGGCCAGGCCGAAGCCTGCCGCTTTCCGCTTTCGGTTCCTCTTCTTGGGCAGCAGGCTGATGCTCTTTGCAGCCATGCTGCCGCTATTGTGCTGCACTGTCTCGGGAGATGAATAGGCCTCACCCTTGAAACAGTCAGAGGACAGTTTCTTACTGTTCATTAGTTTTCCTTTTAAGGATCTGTTGTTCGAATTTCTGCATAATTGCTCTGCTACTGAAGCGGCAGGAGCCTTTTGTGCCAGGCCCTGGTTTACTGGCCCCGCTTCTCCCGCCGCTGGAGTTACGCTCGCATTCTTTAAGGCCCGCTCCTTCTCCGCGCCGGCAGGGCTCAGCGGATTACTGTGCGCCGGAGCGGTGGCGGCGGCCGTTTTGCATGCGAACTTCTTTAGATTCGGCGAGGTGATTTTCTGCACAATGGCCTCCAACTTGAGGCCCCGGCCTTTCCGCGGGGGCAGCACTTTTGTCTTGATGGCCCCCTGAAATGCTGCCCGAGAGGTGATTTTAATACAGACGTTGGGGGGTTCTTTAGTTGGAGGGGGCGTCAGGGCCGCTTCGCAGGAGGTCTTTGTGGGCAGTTTAGCTCTCGCCTTTTTGGTTGACGGCATCCTTTTAAAGAGATTGGGGGCGGCTTCGGGCTTCTCCTCTTTTGTGTTGCTGCTGCTGCTCCTTAAAACTAAATTTCTCTTCTTGGTAGGGATAGGGGACACGAAGGTGGATTTTCTCTTCAGCGAATGCAGCGGCCGCTCAGATATTTTGCTGCCTATTCCAGGCCCGGATTTGGGGAGTTTCATTCTTTTGCCCACCTTCCCTTCTTTGTGTGGCCCCCCTGGGGGTGGGATCTTGAAGGTGGGGGGTAGATGGTTGTTTGAAAGGAGCTTCTTGGGTGTTTTACAGTTTTTGAGCCTGACCTCTGCCGTCCTCTTCTCCCTTCTCCTTTTCGTGTAGACCTCCTGTGTCTTGGTCCTAGATCGCAGGATCATGGATCTCTGGTCCTTCACCTCTGCATCTTGGGGCTCTAGGCCTTTAGCCTTCTGGCCAATAAAGTCCTCGTTTTGCATCAAGTTTGGGACCAAGAGAGAAATGGGATCGCTGGGATTTTGGACAACTTTGGGGGCCGGTCTTCCGGTGCATTTCCTGGCTTTGAAAGCGACTCTCTGCTTCATGCCACAAACTGGTTTCTTCCCTAACTTTTCTTGATGGGCCAACACCTTCAGTCCTTCCAGTGGGGCTGGCGTCCGGGGCTCACTCAAGGCAGTGAAAGAGCGGGTACACATCCGAGCTGGCAAGCCTTCAGTTGGAAACCTAGGAGTCTGGCCATGGGCATTTTTGCTTGTTGTTTCCATCTGCCCATCTGGCCCTACAAATATGTTGGTCACCACGCCAGGTGCCTGGATGTCTTTGAACAGGCTTGGTACTGGTTTGCTGGATTCCTCTCCTTCTGACAACTTGGAATGGACCTTCTTGCTGCGAAGAGTCTTGCCTCTCGAGATTGATTCGGATTTTACCAGCAAATTTTCCGGTAGTATTTGCTTCTTTACCTTGATGGACAAGGTCGTTTCGGTCTCTGTCTTCTCCTGGAGGACGCTCTCACCTACCGTTGTATCCTCCTCAGGTTTTATGTGAGGCAGAGAAGATTCAAACCAACTTTTCACCTTGGTTTCAGTGCCGACGGCCGGGCCTAAGAGGATAACAGACTGCCCAGACAAACGAGAGGAGGGAGCTGAATTTTCTTTCTCCATTGTGCTTACAATTTCTTCTGCAGATACTGGAACATCCTTGGAGGAAAGCACTTCAGCATTCTCGGGAGGTTTAGGTGGGGATGTATCGTAGATCACAGACTTCTGCTCTGAGCTAGCCAGCTCACACAGAGATGAATATTCTTCAGGTTCCAAATCAGACTCCTTCAGATCTGGCGATGATATCATTGGGATTTCACTGAAGTCCCCACCTGGACAGCAGTGCCTGGTATCCTCCAGCCACCTCTCACTATCTGCTTTGGTGGCCTCATCATATGTCAAAGTGTCTTCTTCTTCCCCTCCCATCTGCGGCTGGCTGAAATCCTCGGCTTGTTCATTCTTGGCTGGCTGTTCGCCATCACACAGATCCATGCAGCAGGCATTTTTTTTCTCTTTGCAAGACCCGGCCAATTTGCTGTGGAACAAACCCTTGGAAAGATCTGACGATTGTAGGCATGACCCAAGCTCCTTCCATCTCAGGCATGATTCACTGATGCTTTCATCTGGCCAGTCAAAATGCTCCATGGCGTTTTCGGAACCCACTGAGTTGGCCGTGGTGTTTGAATAGCAGCTGTAACTGGCGTCCCCAGAACTGGAAGTAGCAGCTGGGATATTGGATTTGGAATTATACGCCAGGGAACTGGTGACTTTAAGAGCATTCTTTGTTTCAGTTGTTGTAAACTCCACCTGAGCATTCTCATAAACCTCTTCACTGAAATCCTTACTGTTGTTCCCCCCAGAGGCTTTGTCTGATTTCAGGGGTTTGGTGTGGGTACCCGAGTCGCCTTGGTTGGCCCATGTGCTCTTAACCATTGAGTCCAGACATGTTCTGTGATTTTCTACATGGAAGGGGGATTTTGTGGGGTCTTTGTTTAAAGCGGGGGAGTTGGCCCAGGCTTTGTCTGCCTTCTCATTGATTGCGTCCTGTAGCACAATGATTTCGGAAGCCAGTTCCTCCTGAGACAGCGCGCTCAGGAGCAGCCTCGGGCACTCCCTTTCATTGGTCATGTACTTGGTGAAGGTTTCCAAGGGCAGGCTAGCATGAATACTCTGGAAAGAATCATCGGACTTCGTGGACATGTCGTCTGGAGAAGTCACCGAGCAGGTAGAGACCGACTCGGGCTTGGCCTTGGAGTTGCTGTTGACCCTCGCTGGACTGCGGCTTTGATTGCAATAAAGGAAATTTCTCTCTAGGTGATCTTCAGACCCGCTCAGATAATCGGCATCCTGAGCTTCAGCATGTACTGACTGAGGGGTGCTAAGAGGGTCCGACAGGGGGGTCCCTACCTGCTCGGCAGAGTATGTGCTGCTCTCTGGACTGCAGTGTTGGCCTTTCAGCTGTTCAGGGGTCCTAGAAGGGTTTTTTATGCCTTTTTTCTGGGGCACTGCCGATTTTGAAAGGAGAAGCTGCTGGACCGTGTTGGAAATATTCTCGACTTGCGAGGTGAGCGCAGTTAGACTTTGCAAACTGAGATCGGACAGGAGATTTTCGGGGATCTTCTCCTTCTGCAAGTTTTTGCAGTTCCCGGACTGAGCATCTGGACTTGTCCCATCTGTTGGAGAAGGATTCAGTAAAGGCATGAAATGGCTGTGGTCAGTGATGCCGGCAGGGAAAGACCCTGTGCTGAGAGATTGCTGGCTGTACTGGAAATTCTCCAGGTTTGGCATCAGAGGAGATGGAGTGGAGCTATAGGATGGAGATCTACCAACAGAACGAGCTGGAGAATGACTTGAGCTAGGACTAAATGTCTGATAATATTGCTCTGGGGTCCTCACGGGAGCATCAGTCTGACAATAGGTCTGGCCTGGCTGGTTATAATGTTGGTACTTTGCTAGGTTTTGATAGTGAAGCGTTTCCTGGGCATGATGCCTGCCTTGCAAAGGCTGCTGCTGCTGTTGCTGCTGCTGCTGGTCGTAGCTAATTCTGCTTGCCTGATAGCCATGCAGGTTCTGTACTCGCTGCCCAGATGCTAAGTTAGCGGCACCGCCGAGAGGCCGCTCGTGCTGTTGGCTGGAGGGCGCGGTGCAGCTTTTATAGGAGTGAGCCGCCTGACTCCCTCCTGGGACGGAGGAGTACGTGGAGGATGCTGGGAACTGGGACTGGGAGTGCTGGGTGAAGTGGCCCGTCTGGGAAAAGGACATGGCTGAGGAGACGTCATTTTGGATCTTCTGCCTTTGCAGCTTGGGATACGTCAAGGCAGGCGGCTGCGGCGGCGGCTGCTGCAGGTGCACGGAATGAGTTCGGAACGGAAGTGGAGCCGTTTGCTCGTGGTACTGCCTGCTGCCGGAGGGAGCCGGGCTCTTTTTCATCAAGTTTTCCTCATACTTCGCCACTCCTCCGGCTAAGGACTGCTGCTGAGCTCCCCACGGCTGCAGGCTCTCCTCCCCCGAATAGCGGGACGGGTACGGGCTGTTCTCTTGGACGGTGTAATTCGAAAAGGCCGGCCGGCCTTGCAGCTGCTGGCCGGGCAATTGCTTATTTCCCCGGTGGTATTTCTCCACGGCGCTGTTCTCGTACCCCGGGTAAGGCAGCTGCTGCTGACCGTAGTACTCCTTCGCCACCAGCCTCTGACGCTCGCAGTTCGGCCCTGCCTGACTTTGATGCCTGTAATTCTCCAGGCGTGATGTATCTTGTGAAGTCTGCTGGTAGTTCTGCTGGTTGCCATGGAAACCACACCTTTCTCGAAAGGACTGCATGGCTCGGGCTTGTTATCTGTGAAGAGAGAGAGAGGAGAGGATTCAAATGAACCATTTTCTTTTACCTTGGGTAAGGGAAGTGGGGGGGGGGGGTTATTTTGGTGTGTGTGTGTTTAAAAGCTGGTGCGAGATTTTGGAGATTTTGTGCCTGTATTGCGGCTGTTGTTTTGCAATGCAGGCCTCCCCACTGTGTGCTACAGTCAGACACCCCCCCGCCCCGCCAGCCTTTAAAGGAAAACAAACCAAAATCAAAATCCCAATGACAATTCCTTTCCCCCCTTCTTTCTCCCTTACCAGCAGCAGTCTAGTGACACCCTCTGGTTCAGGAACACTGAGCCCATCCTGCCTGCCCCAGCATCCCTGTGGGCTCAGATCTGCCAAGGACCACGGCAGGCGGCGGCTGGATGGGGCTTGAATGGTGTTAGGTTGCTCAGTGTTTCACGCACCTGTTTTCCCATCCCTCTCTGCCCCTCGAGTGCTGGCAATCATTTAGCAAAACGATCCTCCCTCCTTTCCCCACACCCTCCCCGGGGATTTCAGGATCCTGTAATCCCATTACAATGCCCCGGGTTTTTTTTTTAAAATCATTCATGTTGTGTTATTATTTGACCTATCAGCACGGAGGACAGAATCTCGGGCTCTACGATGGAAAGTCATTTCAACTTCCTGGTTCTGGTTCTCTGCCCCTCTCCCCCATCAATAACCTCCCCAATTGGTGTGAGACCATCTGGAATCTGTCTGCCCCTTGAAGCAGACGTCTATCAGAAGAGCAGTGAGGCACATCCCTGGTTCCTATCCCCAATTCTGATAGGAAAGGGGCAGCGCCTACCTCCCGTCTTCCATCTTCTAGGTAGATAAACAGATAACGCGCGGGGAGTGAGACGATGCAGGCTGACGAAAGGGTAAAGGGACATCAGCATGGACATTAAGGGCCAGATCCTGGGAGGTGCTGAGGGCCAAGGGGCATAGAGGGGGCATAGCAAGGAGCAGGCCCCACCATCGTCTATCTAACTGGCTTTAACTGGAGGGGTCCGGGGTGAGGATTCACCGTTGGCTCATCTGTACCTTGGGCAGCACCAGATTTTAGTGTGACATCCCCTGGGTGAGGGGTACCACTGCCTCTCCCACCCCAAACCACCCTCATAGCTTCCTCTATTGCCTGTTGCTGGGGCTAGGCGCAGGTAACTTCCCACACTGGAAATCACATGATCCATCCATGTTAGAGAAGGATTATGGTCATGCGGGTTTCTTCTAACTCCTTCCAGGGGGAGCTAATAAACGCAGTGGGATGTGACCAGAGAGGTCTCTCTAAGCCAAGGGGATGCGGTCACAACACAGTTAACCCAGGCTCTTACCTGGGGTTTTAGCTCCAACCTCCTACCATCCACATACCATCTGACCTGGGTTTGGAGGGGCTTTAAACCCTAGGCTGCCTGACGCAGCTGGGGGTACAAGTGAGGGCGCAGGCTCCGATTTAACTCGGTCTGAAACACACCCACTTTGCAGCGAGGAAGCATGCAAGAGCTGACAGTCCTCCAATGCCTTCCCACAATTCCCCTCCAAGTAGGGGACCAGTTCTCCCACAACTGAGGGGATGGATTGGGAAAGAATCTGGAATACGCCCAACACACACACATGGGCGAGTGCAGAGACAGTGAGGCCGCAGGGCCATGCGGACGCTCATACCACCCAGGCCAGACTAACTCCGGGGCCAATTACCTGGGCTAACTGTGCAGTGAAGACGTCCCCTACAATGGGTGAGGAAGAACTTGTTCTGCAGGCCTGTCACCAGAGATGAGAGGAGGAGGAGAGGGAAGGAAAGAGGAATGCCTTAGCCATGCGCAAAAGAGGAGTCCTGCACTTGAGTTAGAAGGGTTGGTCTGACTCCCCTGGGAAGCACAAAAGGGAGGAGGTACCTGGGGGGCACTCGATTGCTCTAACAATGAGGCAGCAATCCCATTCTTGTTGATTGTGAATGCTTGGGGGGGGGGGGGGAACGTAATCTGGCCAGCCAGCCTGCTTTCCCCACCAGGAGTGGTGACAGAAGGGGGCAGTGCCCCATCCTAGGAGCTGGGGGAGGGGCGGAGGGCACACTGTAAGGCCAACCTGGTTCCTCTTTATACCACTCCCATTCTCTGAGGAGCAGTCTCTCTCTCTCTCTCTCTCTCTTGCTCGCTCCCTTCTGTCCTCTCTCTGTGCTTATTAAGGAAATGACTTTAACACAGGGAACGGCCTCTCGCCCTAATTCCCCACTTTGATTCCGGCTCTGGTTGGTGCATCTAGCACATTACGCCAGACACCTACTGAGAGAGTCAAACCAGAGCTGTGCACAGAGGTGGGATTTTTTTCTCTGTTTTTTGACACGGGCGTCTCTCGGCGCAGATCTGAGCCGTCACCTGCTCCTTTCGCTAAAGACTTCAGGCTGGCTGTTAAAAACAAGCCACCCCCACACCGACCCACACCTGACCCATGAAAAACACATGCACACGCATGTACCCCTTCACATGCAGTAGACATGCCTGCAAGCCCGATCAAACATGCGCATGGCACCCTGACGCACAATTTCATTCCAGTCTTGTAACAAGGTCAGGTACAAATCCCCATCACAACTGCCCCTGCAGCAGCATGTAACCCATGAAACAAGGTTATCCCCTCCCCGTGTCCCCTTTGCACCTTCTCCAGGGCGACCTTAAAATCCCCACGTTCGGTGCGCCCCCCTCCTTCCACTGCACCGGGGCGGCATATTTACGAGGCCAGAATGTGCAAAACTCTGCGTGGCTCTAAATGAAGCTGCCTGCACCTTTGTCTGTTGAGCCTTGTCTATCTGCACAAATTACATTTCTGCTTTTATTAGTCCCAGATTGCTCTCATTTCCTGCTGAGTGTCCTGTGGATATCATTAACATTTCAGCACCTTTTATTTATTTATTTTGAAAACCGAAGCCTCGGAAATACATGACCAAAAAACACTATTAAAAGCTACTAAGAAAGGTGGCACTGCTAATTTCCCCTGGCTGCACCCCCCCTAGCACCCCGTTATCCCCCTCCCCTCGAATGGAATGCTGGCTCCGCTTAATTGAGCTCTTCTGTATTACAGCTGGATTTCCCAATACGCACAAGCAGCTGGATGCGGTTAAAGCATATATCTCGGAGAGAAGACCGTTCGATTAAAATACGGTGAACCTTGTGCTAAAGTCACCCGATGCAGAAATCGTGGCTTAACATCCCCCCTTCCCCCCCCCCCCCGTCCCAGCAAAGGGGCTAGGGGGGAAGGAATTGGGGAACAAAAGAACACAAATGAAAGAGAGGCCCTGGGGGAACAGGGGGGGGGAGGAGATAACGAAAGGATGGAAAGGCCCCAAAAGCAACACAAGGAAGTGGGTTTGAAAAATGTTGCGTTAATGGAAGACACTTTCCTTTCTCTTTGATTATTAATTATTATTACTTTCCCAAAGAGCCCAGGCAACGCCAGGCTGAGATAATGACACTGTTTGGCTGTGGGAGAAGAGGGGATGTGACATGAGCAGAGAGAGAGGAATGAACCGGGGGGGAGATGGCGAGGGAGGGATCCATTTAGACTCAAAGCGGGTTTGGGTCACCGTGACATTTCCGCTGAACTGATCCCACCGCCCCCCCCCCCCCCCCCCGCCCCCCGCGCTGGAAATGCGCCAGCCTGGATGAGGATCCTCGGGTGACCCTCTCCAGATCTGTCCCTTACCCGCCAACCTCCAAAAGCAATAGTCGGTGAAGCCCCTGTTGCCAGTCAGGAAGGAGAAGGCCTGGAGCAGCCTAGCAGTGGGAACTGATTAGCAATGGGGAGATCGTGACAACTGCCAACAGCAGCCGCCTCCTGCCAATAGCTCCTCCAACAACTGATGGCCTGGCTATCTGTGCCTCCCAGACTATAGGCTCCCCTGCCCCACACATTGGCCAACACTGAGCATTAAGGGCCCAATCTATCGCTGATGTAACTCTTTGGATCTCCATGGGGACCCCTAACTCCTTTGAGACCCACACCGTAGTATTAGGCCCGGCCTGCAGCGCATTGGTAGCACAACTGGGTTGAAACCTGCTTTGGTTCAGTAGTGTAGACAGGGCCTGCTAAAACCTGGCTTCCAAAACCTGGTTATAAACCCACCTGGGCCCATCCACTCTGGCCGTGCAAACCACAGGATTGCACAGGTCAGCCAAAGCCAGCGAAGCGGGGTTGTTTCGCCTGTTAGCCGGGCCCTTCAAGCGGGTGCTGCATTCCAGGTCAGCACGCCCTGCTGCACAACAGCCGGGGAGCGGGTTGTGTCAGGGTGACACAAATACCGTGTACGGCTTCATGCCATAAAGAGCCTTCCCTTGCTCTCCCCTGGACTGCAAGCATCCGAACGCGGAGATAAGGGACAGCAGGGGGGAGAGGCGGATTCAGAGTTATGGGCAAAGGAAAAAGCTGCTTTCAGAGGAGACCTGCAAAGCGAAAGAGTCAATGAGGCCGAGATGATAAAAGGCGGCTGTTGCAGAGACTGTGAGAGGGGACAAGGAGGAGGCGGCGCTAGAGCCAAACCTTGGAGGGCTTTAAAAACAAGGCCGATGAGCTGGTTCAGGTCAGTGGGAGTTTCGCCCCCGACTGCAGCAGGAGCAGGAATTAGCCCCAGGGGAGGCAAGGCAAATAAAATCGACAGAAGCTGTGGGCCAAAGCCGGGGGCGGATTTCCGCCTGAGTGCATCTCAGGGGGGAGCCCATCAGCACAAGGAAAACACCCACACAACCCAGGATATTCCCCCTGGATCCTCCGCTATGCTTGTTACACACCTGGCTGTACTCTGCTCTCCGGTAGCTGGGACAAAGCCCGGATTCCTCCCCCAAGCCCAATTCTGCCCCCAGTGAGTCCGGTGTAAATCCAGAGGAGCTCTGTTTGAGAGAGTTCAGCGCTCTGAGCTCAGAGTTCCTTTGCTCCCACATGCGGGGGGACCCGACTTGGGACACTCCAGATCAGATCCATTTCCACCGCCGGTGCTGGCTCCGGCGCGTCAGACATTCCATCCCCCGGCACCTCAGCCCCCACGGCTCCAGAGCAGCGAGACCTTGGCAGTATGCAGTTGCCATGGGGACAACCTCTTATCTGACCAGTGGTTCGGACGATCACAGTGTGCAGCGCAGATGCTGTTCAGCTGCCTAGAGCCCCTCCCCCACACTGGCTCACAACTCTGACCATGGGAGTGTCACAAAGGGACAGCCCTGGGAGGACGGCGATCCACATGGAGGGGAACATTATTTGCCCGTGATTTTTACCCGACGCCTCTGAAAAGAAGTCAGCGGAGCTGAAAATGCTGGGGAAAGCTTTGCAGAAATCTATGTTGTTAAAAATAATATATAAAGTTTGCCTTCCTGGAATGATCGACGAGATCAAAAGTGCATCAATAACGTACAAACACTTTGCCCTTCACAACCCCTCTGAGACAGGGGAAAGTTTGTTATCTCCCATTTTACAGGTGGGGGAAACTGAGGCACCTATTAGGCCCCGGAGGGTAGCTTCCTGCAACACTCACAGGCAAGCCCCTTTGATGAGGTAATCTATCTTCAGCTGCAAGAAGGGATGGTGTGGCAGGGGAGCTTTTGAGGGCAATGATCACATAGTAAGCTGGGAAGGATGCTGTGATGGGCAGACAATGGAGGACATGGCTGGAGAACAGAACCTGTGAAAATCTCTCTGTTTCATCTTGGAAGGAGTAAAAAGAGAGTCAGCAGAAATAAGGAGATCCATAAATACAATCCGTTTACGACAGCGGCGGGCCCTACAGAAACTGTTTAACACCATGAGTCTTACAGACGCCGAAAATGATTACTCGTGCCTCAGAGCTCTTGTACATCTATCTCCCTGTTCTGCCCCAGTCAGATGGCGTCTGCGCTTGTTGGATTGGTCCCAGTCTCTCTCTTTAGAGGGTTGCGTCCAAGGGCAGCTGAATATTCCTGCTCATGAATATTAAGGAGCAGGCAAGACCGGCGTGATAAGCAGCGATGATGGGAATTCCTCATGTCCACCCGAAGCACCAGCGCCCTGCGTAAGCTGACCAAGAGTGACCCTCAGTGCCCCCGTTAAGATGGGATTTTATTCTTTGTGTTAGCTCAAATCAAGGCCTCGCCCTTCCGCCGGCTGCCCATCCTGTTACAAAGAGCTACCCGGCGAGACTACATGACTGACACGCAGGAGAGAGGAGCCCTATGGAGTCCTCATTGTCATTCAGGAGAACAAACTCCCGGGCAGTGTGTATCTTGCCCTTCTCTGCTGCCGCTGGAAAGGGAACCTGGAGACAAATTTGGATCATAGCACACGGGAAACAAGTTTTCTGTACTCCCTCCCTCTCTCCTCCTCTTCCACCCTGCACACCAACTCAGCACTGCTCATGATCCCCGGTGAGGAGGCCTGGCCCAGCAAGTGGACAGGAGCAGATCTGCGGGGGCTTTGAGGACGGGTTGCCCCAGCTTTGCATGGGCTCAGGACTGGTCCAGCTGGCCACGCCGCAGGGCAGGCTTGAAGTGCAAGGTGAGCAGGCCAGTGCGGGAGTGTCTGGCTAGCGGGGCGCTGGCAGAGCTGCTTGGGAGAAGAGGGGGACCGCGCACAGCACTGCCCGTCTCTACCATTAAACAAGGATTTGCTTTCCTCACCCCCACCCCATAGGAGGCAGAGGAAGGGTCTGACCTTATGAAGCGCTGACATCCGCAGGACATCAGCTCAGCCCCGCCCAGGAGCGGCACAGCACCCTGCAGGACTGGTTCTGAAAGCCTGTTCCCAGCATCTCCTGCTACCCGCCACAGAGTCACCCCTTCCAAGAGGTCGCCTGCGTCCCCTTGCTAGCAGACTCCCCGCCTGGGCTGTAAGGCTGGACTTAGCCAGGTTAGGTCTGCCTCTTTGACACAGCTCGGTTCCCTCACCTCTTTCCCTCCAGACGCTCTGTCTCTCCTCCTGGCCTGGCTAGCGAGGAACTTAGATGCTCCAGCCTGATGCAGGTTGGCCTCAAGTCAAGCTGTCCACAGCTGCAAGGTTTAACATTCTCTCCCGGGCTGAGTCACAGAATCACAGAATATCCGGGTTGGAAGAGACCTCAGGAGGTCATCTAGTCCAACCCCCTGCTCAAAGCAGGACCAATCCCCAATTAAATCATCCGTCCTATGGGCCCGTCCACTCTCCCAGGTGCTCCCCTCTGCGAGACTGCTCAATGCCCTATTCTCCAGGATCCCAGCTTTCAATTAAGAAGTTTCTAGCCCGGCCCCATGATCGCAATCACAAAGGAAATCAATAGGCAGCTGTCTCACTGCGCCTGCAGCCAGACAGACTGACACAATAGCACTGAGGCGAGGTGGGAACGGCCTCTCAGCTTAACCTCCATAGCCTGGTTCAGACCCTTGAATCAGCGGGTCGGGGTTGGGACTCTGAACGTACGTCTACACTGCAAAAATAAGCCAAAAAACCCACAGCGGCACCACGTCTCGGGTACACGGGGCCTGGGGCTAAGAACAGCCCTGTGGACATTCCCGCTCAGGTGGAGTCTGGGCGCAAGGCGGGAAGGTCTCGGAGCCGAGTGGGAATGAGGCTATTTTTAGCCCGGCTGCCTCTGCCCCAGTGGATCAAGTCAAGGGATCCTGGCTCTGAGACTGGGTGCCAGGGGCTTTTCTTTGCAGTGTAGACATACCCAGAAAGCCCATCCAAGCAACCCCCCCCCCCAGCTCTGCCCATGAGAAGGAGAAAAGCAGGGGGTCTGCGGAGGAGCCTCTGAGGCCGAAGGAAAGCTCCAGGTACTGCCCACTGCCACCTTTCCACGCAGGCGACAAATGTCAGCGAATGACAACTTGGTATTTTGGAAGGGCACTTTCTGGCGGGTATCCACACGTTTCCCTGCTGAGCAGAGATTCCACTCCAGTGCCCCTCCACGGATCAGCGGCACGCTTACCTATGACCCAGGAGCACCCCGCCAGCAGGCTAGACATTCCCCACAAGAGTGCGATGAACCTCTCTCCCTCTCTGAGGATCTCAAAGCACTTTATACCACTCCATGACATGTCTCACGGCCCCTCCCCCGGTGAGGCGGTCAGGCTTGACAGAGGGGGAAATGGAGGCACAGTGTGGGTCCTATTTTCTAATGGAAAGTCGTATTTAGACAGCCCCCGTAACTTCACTTCTCCATTTTGGAGGGGGATAAGAACATGAGTTAGAATTAAAACACCCCCTTGATGCAGGGCTGGGAATGTGCAGTCGCTGGCCAAATAGGCTACAGCCCTTCACTTCCTTTCACAGTGACCCTCCACTTGTTATCAGCCGCACCCTCGCAAGTGGTCCACATCTGATCCCTCTCTCCTGCCAGGAAAGAGGAGTGGGCCCAGAACTTGGGCTGGACTGGGGGGGGGGGGCAAGTCTCCACAGATGGAAAAGGTCAGAGAGCCTTTGACGTTCCCAGCTGGCGACCTGAGAAGTGCTTCACTCAGCGCCTGTCTCATGGGGAAACACTGCACACTCTGTGCACACTTTGAGTGCCCCACACCAGGGGATTACGCTGTTGGGCCGGCCAAGTGAGATGCAGCCATGTGGCGGCGTTGAGGTGTCACAACACGGCTGTGCGGACACTCGTGGCAGTGAACTCCAGCCGCTCCGCCGCACCCAGCCTTCTGCCGCCGTTTGTGATGGTTCTCTGATGCCCGCTCAGGGGGGAAGAAAAAGACATGGATCTCTGCAAACGAAGGCCCTGATCCAAAGCCCTCTGAAGTCAGAGGGACTCTCTGCATGGACGTCAGCCCGCGGACTTCTCACTCCGACGTCACTCACTCTGCTCTGAGGAGGGGCAGCTACCGGGAACGGTCCACGTTTCCACTGACCATGCCGCCAGCTTGGTTGGCCGCTGCCACTCACCCCTCCTGCCCCTGCAGTCCTGGGCTGCTCCAGTCCTCTCCCAGCTCCCCGCACCGCTCCAAGCCTCCCCCCTGCTTCCAGTTCTCTAAGGGCCTGGGCCTGAGAGAGGCTGAGCGCCTGCAGCTTCCGCTGACTTCGACAGGAGGTGGGAGTGCTCAGCTCCCCGCAGGATCAGGCCCTCTCTGCTATCACTCAGCTGCTCCAGCCTGTTCTCTCCATCTCTGGTTGCTCGCTCTCTGGGCGATGTGACATCAGCAAGGTCTTGCAAACTAAAAATAACCAGCGCTGTTGCATGGTAATAAACTGGGGAAAGCACTGTCATCACCGCTCCCGAGCCCCCAAGCCCCCCCACAACAGCTCTCCAGATGGAGCGTTACAAAATGCAGCCCCCTTGCTAAGCAGCAACCCCAGGATACCAGCTGTCAAGGCACCTAGATGCCGACCATCTACCCTAGATGCTGGGTCCGCCCACCCTCTGCCAAGGGGTGAGGGGAAACGGCAGCCCCATGCGGTGACTGGCCCCACTGGGACGAGAGCAGCAGCAGAGAGGGGGCAGGTTTCATGTTGCAGCCTGCTCAGCCTTTGCACGGGGAGCCGTGGAAAGGCGGCGAAGGCTGGCACTGCGCAGCCCTGCCCCCTGGGCAGAAAGCGCCTGGCAGCCCCGGAGCTGCAGGCTGGAGATGCCAGCGGCACTCCCCAAACCACGCTCTGGCAGGCTGCCACACCGCAAACTGCTGCGTGTAATTTGATTATTAAGGCAAGGGGAAGGGGGGGCGGGGAGGGGGGAGAGAGATCAGAAATTGCCCAGCCCCCGCTGGCCGTCGGGTTAGGCTGCGCCAGGCTACAGTGGGGCCCCCCCTCTCCAGCTGGCAAAGGACAGAGCTAATTGGGCAGCCACTCTCCGCTCATGGGCACTGAAATGAAGCCAGGCCCCGCTCCGAGCAATTAGGCTGCGACTCAGGGCTGAAGTCTGGTAGCAGTCTCCAAGCGAGGGATGCACCGTGACACTCTCCCACCACCCCCACACCAGCTGTGTGCACCCCCTGGGTGGGGGATCTCGGCAGATGGGTGCTTCCCTTGTGTGTGTGTGTGTGTGTGAGGGGTGCCTCCTGGCGTCCATGGGGTTCGGGCACCCGTGCCTGGGATCCGAGCATGGGGAAGGTGACAGCCAGGCGGCTGCTCGCGACAGCTGTTCCCATGGCGTGCTAGACAGGCAGCAGCCGGCCCTGAGCTGCCGGGGGGAGTGGCAGGAAATCCGCAGGACTCCCCTGGGGAGTCAGGTAAAACTTCCCGGGGGTTCATTTCCGCTCTTCGCAGCCCGCCCGCCCTCTCGCCTTGCCTGGGCACCGGCGCCCAGCGGGCTGATCGGGGCGATGGGCAAGCGCCCAGAGCGCCTCTCCCTGCCCGGCAGCCTGGTGCCAGGTCACCCGGCAATCTCACCCTTGCCTCCCGCTGCGGGGACACAGGGCGGGAGGGGAGCAGGGCAGCCCCCCTCCCGCCAGTATTAATCGGAGCAGAGGAGGAAGGATTCTTCAGCCACCATCAAGCCACCTAGCCCCTTGGCTCTGCCCTTCCAGACCGGTGGGCGCGCCCAGGGGATGGGGGGAGGGGGATGGCTGGGCTAAGGGGACCCCACGCCCCCCGGCAATGGAGGGGAGGAGGCGGCGAGAGCAAGCAGCTCTCCTCCCCAGCCTCCATCATTCATCTTCCCCGAGTCCCCGCTGTCCCCTCCCTCGGAAATCAGCCGAGTGAAGCAGCTGTGCCTTGCACACTTCACTTGACCACAGATGATGATAAATGAGGCTGGGGCCCTGCCGAGAAGGCGCGCATGGGGGGGAGGGGGGCGGCTCGCTTGCTGCGGCCCCTTGCAGCCCCCCCTCCCCCCAGCCAGCGGGGGATGCCCAAGGAGGGTCCCGCCTCAGCCAAGGGCGCCGCGCGAGGGGCTGGAGCCAGCGGCAGCGCCGAGCCCCCGGGTGCTCCCGGAAACGCGGTTGCGGGGGTGGGGTGGGGGGGGGGTGTCGGGTCTCGAGGTGCCCCGGGAGAGCGGCCCAGGCCAGCTCAGACCCACGGGTCCCCCCCCGGCTCCACAGCCGGACTCCCACCGCACCCGAGCCCCGCGCCTGCCAGCGCCTTTGTGCAGCACTGCGGAGCTGCTGCCTGGTCCCCTCCCTCCAGCGCCGCTGCTCCTCCCCCCTCCAGGCTCCACCTTTGAAACCCCCCCTCCCCGAAAGCGCTAATGCCTGGGTCCCCACTGAGCCCCTCCTCCGCTCCCCAGGAACCACGGGCAGTAATGGAGAGGTGGCCAAGGCAGAGGGAGGCTAATGATCAGGTGGCAGCAGGCGGGGGGCTCCTGGGGAGTAGGGGGAGGGCTCAGCCGCCTCGTTAGCAGCGGGGGGGGGGGGGGGGCGGTTGCTGCTTTCAATGCTGGGCACAGGGCTCTGAATTCAAAGGGGAGCCCGGAGCAGGCGCGAAAGGCTCAGTAACATCCTGACCAGGCAACGCCCCCCCTCTCCCCGTCACAGGGGGTAGGCTGGCCGGACAGCAAGTGTGAAAAATCGGGATGGGGGTGGGGGGTAATAGGAGCCTATATTAGAAGAACCCCTCCCCCCCCCCAATCAGGATTGTTCCTATAAAATCGGGACATCTGGTCACCCTACCACCGGGGGATCTGCCTGCTTTTGAGGTAACCCACGGCGCTGCCCGCGGCCGCTGCTGCCCCCTTCCCGGGGCGAGCAAGGCTTAGCGGCTGACTACTGTCCGTGTTTATGCTCCCGCTCATCCTCCTAGACCCCAGCACGGCTCCCCCGGGCCCCCCTCCCTTTGGTCCTCAGCCTGGAGACTCCGCTCCTCCCCCGCGAGGAATTGCAAAAGAAAACACCGACCCGGGACGACGGAGAATGACTAGACATTTCTTCCTACTCCCCAGGATCTGCCTCTCCCCTTCCATGCACCCCAATACGCCACCGCCTTGGCACCAGACTCCAGCCCCCCTGTCCCCTTGCATCGGAGCATCCTCACTCATCTTCTTGTGGAGAACGGCTCTGATGCGTGATGTGGGTTTTTTTCCCCCCCCTACAGCAGCTGAGGTGGATTCAGTCTCACACCAGATGTGGAGGAGAAATGGCCGGGGTGTATTAATCCCTGTAACCGCCCCCAGCCCTTCTGGTTTTGATTCTTTCTTCCTTAATTGTTGCTTTCAATTCCCTGCCTTTCCCAAGCAACTTTTTTTTTAAAAAAAACACCAAAACCTGGCAGCCCTCAATTCCCTCACAGGTCAACAGGGCAAAGGTCTGTCCTTTTCACCTCCTCCCAAGGCCGAAATCGCCCATGGAATTACAAAGGAGTTGGGGGAGGCATGTTCTGCTGACCTCCAGCCAGGGCCGGTGTAACCATTAGGCGGCCACCTAGGGCGCCAGATTGGGGGAAGGGGGGGCACCAAAAAGCAGTGCCCCCCCCATTTTTTTTTACACTATTGCTGGAAAACGAATGAATAAAGAAACAAGAAACATCGCAGAAGTTGCATTTTAACTTGTTCTCCGGTACATTACAGTTATAGTCTACGTCAGCTCTGCGTTGCGGACACAAGCGTACTGCTTCACTACGGTATAAAGTACCAATGACGTCATTTTTCTCGCATGCGGCCGTTACCCGTTCGGACAGGCTGGTTATAATGCTATGTTTACTAGTTTTCGGAGGTTGTCCACTAAGGCGAACTATTTTTGTCGAGTTGTTTCCGATCTAAGCCTCTGGCAATTGCTGCTGCATCACTTCGCTCATACGGGGTGTGTATACGTTAAGTATTTGAGTGTAGATGTTTATGTGCGACTATGCATGCGTAGGTTGTTGAAATAGTGAAATTAATACCTTGTCAAGCCGAACGTGTATTCATTTTAATGAACAATGCCACGTTATGCAGTATTCATTTTTGAAAGTTTATAATCAGCGATGCTCCGGGGGAAGGGAGGGGGGCGCAAGGTGGAAGTTTCGCCCAGGGAGCAAAATATCCGGGCCTCATCTCCAGCCACGGGAATATTGGGAAGATCCGGGGTTCTAAAACCCTGAGCAAGTCTCCCACCTCCCTGGTGCCTCGGTGAAATGCCAGCTGGCACCTGCCGTTCAAAAAAAGCCAGGAACCTCCCTGCATACCAGCTCCTCCACCTGAGCTGAGCATTCCCAGGCTAGTGATCGGTACGGCGGGGAAGGATGCACCGGTGCAGAATGCCTTGCCCAGACTTAACATGTAGGGAGGAAGAACTCTTGTTTATTACTTCTCCCACCAACCCCCCCCCCCCCCCGGGACTGACTCCAACCTTGAGAGGCTTGCAGGGGAACGGCCAGCAAGCCGATTGTGATGCAGAAAACGGGACTGAGGTTAAAAAGGGATTTGGCACGTCAGCCTCTGCACCTAAATCTTTTCAGCGCTCTGCCTGAAGCTTGTGATGTAGGCAGACAAAAGCAAGGACACCTGAAGTGATATACTGACCCTCTGGCCTTCACGGCTCTCCCTGGGCCTAGGTACTGCAGCAGGTTCAGGAAACTGATTTCAGCTCAGTCACCGTGGTGGGACAATGCAATGCCTAATGAAAGAGAGTGTCTCACAGACTCGGTCCTGAGCTGATGGCCTTCTCTGAACCGAGCAGATGGACTTCACAAGGACTGTCAGGCTAGTTTGTAAGGGTTCACACTAACAAGCCTGACGTGGAATTGTGGCATGGGAAAACTTAAAGACTCAGTGTTACGAGTTGTCTGTTCTCAACCTGCCCCAAGTGGAGGAAGAGAGACGGTGTATTGCAATTCGTTCCCGGGGGTTCCCACAAACACCAGACAAAAGCACTGGCAGTGACTGAATGCTACCTCCTGCAGAAGTCCAGCGGCTGGTCATATGCACCGAGAACCAGAGCGTGGTCCCAATCAAAGAACAGTTCCATAGGTGGACAGCCCGATACGTGTCTCTGGGTAAGCTCCAAAGCTTGTCTCTCCCCCACAGAAGCTGGTCCAATAAAAGATATTACCTCACCCACCTTGCCTCTCTAATATCCTGGGACCAACCTGGCTACCACACCACTGCACACGTCCCTACTGTCACACATCTGCTTGGCCAGTCCTGGCCCCCGCTGCATATATACTGGTTAATACAGCCTGCGCTGCAGCCCACGATGCTGCACCCTGATTGCCACCTTTAGTGAGTTAGCGAGGTTAAATCTAGCACAGGTACAGCCACGTGAGCCGTACATTACACTTCTGGTTACATATCCTAAGGCCCTGGCAGTGCCCTCCATCGCCTCGAAAGAGCAGCCAGCCTCTTCGTTCAGTACCACCCCTGGTGGCCCCACAATACATAAACCAGGCTTCAGAGGATGGGACGGGGTCCCTTCAACGCCCAGCAGTGCTGATCCTTACAAAGTCCCTACGACCCCCTCAAGGAGAAAACCTCCAGCCGTTGTAGAGGACCCCACTAGACAAGTTGCTCTTGCGTGAATTTCACATGGCGTTCTTGGGCCGGATCCGACCAGGTGGTATGGGCGTTGAGCACACACTCAACAGAAACGCCTGGGAGCTGAAATGGGGCGGGGCTCTTACCGCTCAAGATCTGAAAACGGGGAGTCCTAGTGAAAACCCTGACACAATTTTAACTATAAATTGCCGCCTATCACCAGGGCAAGCCTTGGATAACTCTCCGCTGCTGCTCAGAGCAAAGCGATAGACTGTGACTTTCCTTCCTTCAAAAGAACTATGAGATTCCAAAGTAGTTTAAATGCAAAAGAAAACACCCCAACAACATTATGTCTTAAAAGAACCAAATCATTTCCCATGCTTCTTTATAGTATCATTCTGTTTTAAATTTCAGACAGTTCATGTACTCATTTCTAGTTAACTTATACCTCTCTCTCCTCCACCCTTTTCAAGCCGTTAGTGGGAACGAACTTATAAAATTTTAGGTACACACAAAATCCAGAACGTATTTAATTATGGAATTAACTCATTCGCTTATGCAATCACAGTAAATGTCCTGTACGTAGGCCACACATAAGAGTTATCTGCTCACAGCGTGCCAGCAGAAATATTGGTCCAGGCCTAACAGGAGAGAGGAATGGTCTTGTGAAAGAGACAGAGAGAGAGACAGAGAGAGAGAGAGAGAGAGAGAGAGAGAGAGAGATATGTGTGTGTCTGTGCGTGTGTGCATGCATGTGTGTGTGTGTTTTGTCATGTACCTCAGGCAAGTCACTTTCTCTCCGCCTCACTTTTCCCATCAGTGAAATGGGGATAGCAATACCTACGTAAGAGGGGTGTTGTGAGACCAAATTCACTGCAACTTGTAACAAGGGTTATGTGCTCTTTTTTTTAAAAAAACCTTTTTTTATCTGGCTTCTCACTCTAGCGCATACCGTGTATGGATCACAGAGTCTTCTCTGCCTGCGCTGATCATGGTGAATTTCTCTAGGATATTTAGTACTCTGCTCTCATGCAACTGGTTGGAGAGGCCACCCTCAGAAACAGGGTGTGAAATGCCTTTGTACCAGCACTGTGATTGGACAAGCTGTCTTGCTGAAACTACAGAAACAAAAAGACTGTTTAATTATCATGAGGTCTGTTCGGAGGAAAAGAACCACCAGAGCCCACGGGCCAAATTTTGCAGCGATGGAAACTGCGCGGTTAGGTGTCAATCAGTGTGAGTCAGAACCTCGACTGATTTGGTGTTGAGCGGGCGTGCAACACAAGGACAGCTGACCTGCTGAGGGGGCAGACGAGGGTGGGGAGGAGAGCAAGAAAAGCAGGAGGAGCGTGTAGGAGAAGGTGAGGACCTCTTTGGTTTTCAGTGGTTCTCAAACTTCTGAGAACCGCGACCCCTTTTTCATTCGTCGGCTGCCGCGGCGGACCCTTGTATGTCTGCCGAAAAGCCGCCGAATGAATTACTTCCGCATTCGGCGGCTATTTTCGGCGGACATGCCGGGCGCTCCCGAAATAGCTCGGCATGTCCGCCGAATGCAGCAGTAATCCATTCGGCGGCTTTTAAGCGGCGCCGGGAGCTCGTGACCCCCCCTGGGAGCGCTCGGCGACCCCCAGGGAGGTCGCAACCCCCGGTTTGAGAAACCCTGGTTTACATCCTCCTTTTGCCCCTTGTGGCTGTCGTGTGCTCTTAGGAGCCAACGTCCCAGTGACTAACGTCCCGCGGTGCTCCTGGAAATGGGATTTAGCCATCCAAGTCACTTAGGCCTTGCAACGCTGAGCTGAGCAATGTCAAGACAGCCAGGGTAACTCCACGGTGACTGTCTAGGCTCTAGCTTGACATCTGTGTAAGTGCGGGCAGAATCGGGCTCTGTACTGTGTATATTACCCTTGTGCTGCACACCCACTGGATGTCAACTGCATTTGGTTTTACCCTGCTTCACCATTTCCATCCACTTTCTGACCCACTTACACACCCAGTGTGAGCTGCACCAGGGTTTACATAGCCTGTGAAGTCAGCTCCGAGGCGTCCCTGGAATACGCTCCGCTCCGTGCTGACTCTGGGCTCCAAGGGGACCACGCTTGAAATACTGGTTCTGTCTGTTTGACGGAGGAAATTAACCTTTTAGGAGTAAAGATCAAATCAATCCTTTGCTCTGTTTATGGCTCACGTTGCTTTGTAAGCAGCTTCCTCCTTTTCCCGGCCTAAGCACCTACCAGGGCCTTTAGTTTTGCCTTCATTTGCATTTGAGTGTTTCTTGCGGTTTGCTGGCTAGAGCTTGCGAGTCCTGTCTGAGGAAGCTCTTATGCTGTCTACCAATACCCTGGGCTCCACACTGCTGGAAACTCCACGCTCTGTCCGGATGATGTGTTAAATAAAGACAGGAGACATCTGAAATCCCTGTGAGGACTTGGGCAGAGAGGAGAGGGTTAACCCTTGGGGGGCCAGCACTCGGGCAGTTGCTGATTCAAAGCACTGTTTTCCCAACTCCCAGGGACGGGATTAAAAGCATTCTGTGGTCCCACCAGATCATAAAAACTAACAGGGTTGCGTCAGGTCATTATTTGCCTGGAGGTGTATGGCAGGAAGCGGCAACGGTGATTCAGCAAGTGGTGTTCTTTCCACTGAACCAATGCCCGGACTGTGCAGCTGGAGGTGGCCTCAGGTCTCAGATGGGGTTCTGGCCACTTGCGGTGACTGGAGAGCCCAGGGCATTTTTCATAAGAGGGGGCGTCTCAGTGTCTGACCAAACTCCACCTCCAGTCGTTGTGAAATACCTGTTTCAATGCCACCAGTTGTTAACCGGACACGTCCGCTCCTAAACTGATGTGGAACGTCGCTGGGAACTGGAGAACAGCTGCTGAGTAACTCCCTTGTGGGTGAAAAGTTACCCATGTTCCGGATCCCTTTCCTGTTGTTCCAGGGGGTGGCCAGTCCTAAGCCATCAATGTCTGCAAAGCACTGTGAGAAGCCAGTGCTGTAGAAAGTCTGAGAGTTCACGCTGCCTTTAAAGGACCTTCTCCGAGTCGCATTCCTCCACCAATTCTCAGCAAGAGAAACATCTTGTACAAATCTAGAATTAGGGGCTACGAGGACGATGCTACACAGGGCGCCAGAAGAGACGCTGATGTGGCGTAAACAACACGGGCCTGTTGGCGCTATTCCAGGGAAGAGAGACTTCCCGCTGATCTCACCGGGAGCCAGACGGGGCACCCAGGGTTCAGTTCTCACCCCTCTGCCATCTCCAGTCCCAAGGTTTGCCAAAGCTCCTTCTGCGTACCTAACCAAGAAGCCGCGGGACTGCTCTAATTCAGGCTCATTAGACTAATCCCTGTGGAGCTATAGAGTGCTTTGCCTGTTTTCCCACCCCGCTATACCCCCTACTTGGAGAAGTGGTGAGAGAGAGCTGGATGCTCCGAGGATTCTCCAGCTGCTGTTTTACACCACCAGAGTGGCGCAAGGGGGACTTACTCTAGGCGGAGGATCAAGTCTCCACATGGGTCCAATGAGGAAACAGAGCCCGTACCAGGAGATCCTCCCACACTTTGCACAAAACTTAGCTGACATCTGTAGGGGTTGGAGGTATTTTCAGCCGAAATGAGGCAAGGAGCCTAAATAAACCTACTTTCCCCTTGTCTGTCTTAGACAAATATTTGTCCAGAATTCAAAGGACGATTCCTTTCCAAAGACAGAGGAGGCTCTGTGCATTCCTGCCCTCCCTGAACCTTGCTTAGGTCAAGTCTGGGCCCAGTTGTTCTGCTCAACGCTAGCCCAAACAGACATGCCTTATCTCTCCTCTAACCCCCGAAGAAATGTTTACACCGCAACAAGGTCACCGCTTAGCCACTCCTTTTCCGAGAGAGAGAGAGAGAGAGAAAGAGAGAAAGAGAGAGACCAGGGGCCCGATTCTGCTTGCATGCTGCCATTTCCCCAATGGACCTCGGCGTGGTTACACCCTCATTTACTCCACCGCAAGGTCAGAAATGATTAGCATGCTGGCAGCTCGGTGCCACGTCTCTGTCCTTTCTATTATCTCGTTTAGTTGTACTGTATGGTGCATCCCCCACGCAGAGCGTCACAGAATAACCGAGAGAGGGAGAGAGCACCCTAATCAGTGATTGGCGAGAGAAGGCTGTTAAACTGCATTTATAGTTTAAGGCTTAATCACCAAGTATGGCTCCAACAGGACTGCAATAAGGACAAAAGCAAAGGTCAATAAGGGAAGTCTTAGTGTGAGATTTACCCCATTCGGGTTGGACAGTAGCCTCCCATCCCTAGCCCGCCCCCAAGGCTGAAGAGATCTTCGGATATTCCAGTGCCAATTCCCAGCTTTCTACTGTTGTTCTTTCTGGGCTTCTCTACACTTAAAATGTCACAGTGGCACAGCTGTAGCGTTTCAATGTTGACACTGCCTACACTGACAGGAAGGGTTGTCCTGTTGGCAGCACAGGTAATTCATCTCCCTGAGAGGCAGTAGCTAAAATTCTTCCATCAACCTCATGGGGTCTACATGGGGTGGTAGGTCGGTATAGCTGTGTCTCACAGGGGTGTGGATTTTTCTCTCCCTGAGAGATGTCGCTCTACCAATGTGAAATTCCAGTGTGGACCAAACCTTGGTTTCTCTCAGGTTTAGAGCAGATTCGACAGACCTGGCTCCACAGTCCCCAGTCCTGTCCCTACCTCGGCTGCCTTCACTCCCATCTCTGCTTCCCTTCTTGCAAATCCCTCAGCAGGAACCCTGGCCCCACGAAGTCAATGGCAAAACTCCCACTGACTTTGATGGGGCCAGGACTTCACCCCAGGCCATCTCCATTCCCATCCTTGATCATGGGTCTGTATCCACGGCTGCTTTTCCTTCCAGGCCCCTATGTAGCTATTACAAACCAGGGAAAGGTGGTAGCCCCTCCCGCCAAACTGAAACACGAACCAGTTGGGAGTAGGAGCTGAGCTAGGAAAGGAGGGTTCTACTGGAGGATGGCTCAGGGGTGGAAGTCTTTCAGAGGAGAGGTTGGTGGAGAAAGCACTAGTGATTGCTTTAAACTCAGAAAGCTCCTGGGAGCTGCAGTGATGTCAACGATACACCGGACAAGGAGAGAAAGGCGGGCGGCAGGCAGTTACTGAACTGGAAGGGGGCGGATGGCAGAGGAGGTGATGGGAGGTGGAAATGGGACGCAGAATTACAGGTGACTCAATGGAGAATGAAGTCAGCGAGCAAGGCAGAAGAGGGAGTCCTGTATTTTTTTTATCTTTATTCCATTGATAATCCAAAGATCAGAAGAGCACCCAGCGCTTCAAACAGGGCCTCACAAAACCCTTAGTCAGAGCTAGAATGATTTCCTCCAAATAATATTGGAAGGGTCTCTCTATGCATCACAATAGTACACTAGCTTTCTACTCTTGCTGCTAAACACTCCACAAAGGGCTCAGACTTTTTACTTGAGGGCAGTGTTGTTGAGTGGTTAGAGCAGGGAACTAACATTCAGGACTCCTAGGTTCTCGTCCCAGCTGTGACACTGATACCTTGTGACCTTATGCAAATCAACCTCACTGTGCCCACATTTCCTTGTCTGTAAAATGGGAGTTAATAATACCTATGCCAGAGGGCTACCGTCTGGCTTAATGAACTAAAATTGTAAAGTGCTTTGAGCTCCTTGGATGACGGTTGCTATGGAAGGGGGAAAGTATTACTACGATTCCTCTCTTGTGTCACGTATTTGTAGCATACAGCCAGGCTGGATAGAGCCCTCTTCCACACCCACCATCTCCAGCCTCCTCACTGCCAAACAGTTTCAGTGGCCTGACTGTGCCAGGTCCCGATCCTCATGGAACATTTCTAGTGCGCTCACCTCCCGTCTTAGGAGCTTCTGCTTGCAAAGTGCCCACTGTCTTTCAGAGGGATGCCAGTTCTATTCCCACTCAAGCAACTTCCCACTTCCGATGTTAGTCTCTCCGAACTCTTAGAAGACTCTGCATGGTACCAGAGTACTGGCATGAAAAATAAGCTCTTTGGAGGCAGGCCATGGTCTGTCTGTTCTGTGTTTGTATAATGCCCAGCACAACAGGGCCCCGATCCATGACCAAGCTCTCAGAAGGTGTCTCACTACAACTCACCACTAATAATAGTAAATTACAGCGATGCGCCAGGACTCGACACTGAGCCCACATGGAGCAGTTTGGATCCATCGCCAGTCAACCGTACCCACAGCTTTCTCCGCATCCGTAACCGGATCTTAGATCAATGGGACTCAGGAATGATGTGATGGAAACTGCTCCCACTCTCAGACATTCAGAACTCGATTGAACACAGAGCACCGCCAGAGAGGCCTTTCCCCATCTAACCTCCATGGGTCAAATTCCGCTCTGGTTTTCAGCAGTGGAAAGTAACATCACTGAGTTCCAATGGGCATACTCCAGACTTACGCTGCTAGAGCTGAAGCCAGAACATAGCCTTTGGACTCAGCGATGAGCATTCCCCAGATCTGCCGCGACTCATGCCAAGATGCACCCGATTCTGCTCACGGTGGATTTCAGGGTAGCCAGGTCTCCGTTATATTGATGCAAGTGAAATCAGTCCCTGGGCCCAGCTCTGTAGTTTCCTGGCCCTCCTCTCAATCACCCCTTGGTTACAATCTCTTTACATTAGCTTCTCCCATTTCCAAAGAGGTTTTAATCGGATGGAAGTCTGGGGCTGCACATTGTATTTTGTCATTCTTCAGGCATCCTCATTTTTTGCTCACCTATACAAGCCCCGGCCTGATTTTCCTTCAATATTTCTTCTCCTTCCCCAGGGAAATTTCTCTCCCCCATTCCAGGATCCATCCTTTCTCTCTCCTTTGTGAACACGGAGGCCAAGAATGCATTTAATTTTTTTTAAAGCAACGATTACCTCTTTTTGCCAATAAATTACCCTTTCCAACTCATGGGGGCCCTGCTATCTCCTTCTCTGACCTCTCGTTTCTTGTGGACTTGGAAAAGGTCTCATTTATCTCAACCTTTTGTGCAATTCTCCCTTCAATCTGCACATTTGGTTTTTTTTACTCTCTTAATTTCTGTCAGTAACCTCCTCTGTTACCCCATGTCTCTCATCACACACAGCCCCCCCGTCTGACACTTGATTGCTTTTTGTTCTCCCTGGCTCAATCCACATTGGATTTTTTACACGCACGCACACACACACACACACACACACACACACACACACACCTATGTTTTTTTCTCCCTCCCCACTGATGTGCAGCAGGATTTATGTCCACAATTCCCAAGAGTATTATTAAGTATTACCCACATAACCTCCCCCATCCTCTCCCACGTATCAATGTGAGACCAGACCACCCCAGAGTGTATTTATTGCTCGATGTTATACCATAACCCTTTGGGCATAAACGGATTTACCTTTGAACATTCTCCATTTCCCCTCTGTGTCCTTTTCGCTTTATTTCAATCAATTTCACCTGAGAGTTCTTTCAAAATGGCTCTGCTGAAATTCAAGGGCTGGAATCCTGCTCTTGGTTACGTCGTCGTAAATTCAGTCACATAGGGAAATCTACGGAGTTATTCCTGATTTACACCAGCGGAACTAAGAGCAGGATTTCGTCCCAGGTCGTCATTCCTTCCCTGACCTCCCCTTTCTTTTCTTTGCATTAAAATCGGCCAAAACCAAAATCCCAGAACTTTGTATCTTGCAGCTCCTCCTTCTCTTAAAAGTCTAACGAGTTCATAATCACAACAGCTTGGCTGCTCCCCCATCGGTCCTCACAGCCCTCCAGTCAAATTGCTAGGATACGTAAAATCAAGGAGAGAGAGATATTCCCTGCCTCATTTCCCTGTTTAGTTTAGGAGTTTTTAAAAAACATATTGGGCTCAATTTTCAACAGCCTTCTGAAAATGCCGCCCCCAGTTTCCTCAGGCACACAACAGGGCCTCTGTGCGTCAGGATCAGGCTCCCACACATCCGGATTTTCACCTGCTGGTTTTTGGGGGACCAGAGGGAGCACGCCTGCATGTTTCAGCGGAGATTGCTTTTCGTACCTTTCACAATCAGGCACCCGAGTCCCATCTGGACCATTGAAAAGGTCCCCTTTAGTGAGTGCATTTTCAGAGGGTCTCTTAAAATGGTGTGCAAGGGAGCTGCCTTGCACTGCATCCACAAAATGAATTTGGGGCCAAGTCAAGCCAATCCGGAGCCCCCAGCAAAGCCATTTGATGTATGTTCCCTATATAGTCCCTCCCACGTCATCAAATGTTTGGATTCCCCTACACTTCCATCTGGCTCACCCTTGACCTGAGCCCCCTCCCCAGCGGGAGGTTTGGCAGCCTGTCTCAGCCGGGTCTGCTGATCGGAGTAATGCATCCTGAGTGAAGTGGATCGTAGACCTTGACGCTTTCCCTGACTACACAGTCCTTCAAGACAGTTTCCTGCAGAAGAGAGACCCTCTCTAGCAACAAAGAGAGGCAAATGCCCCTCTGAACGACCCGTGTGACGTATGGTGTTCTGCAAATCCCTCTGCGTTCGCTGCGTTTCCTCCTCCCAGCGTTTGGAAATTGCGGAGACGATCCTTCACCGACTAAGGAAAACCTCCCCCTCCCCTTCTCCTCCTCTCACCCGTTTGAGGCTGAGCTTTGGCGTCTGCCGGCAGACAGGTCTGTACGCCAGAGATGTATTCAGCTGTACTGCTGCCAGGAGAGCCCTCTAAGTCATCTCCCTGAGAGGAGCAGACAGCTCTGTAATGAAGCGTAATGCTCTGACGCTCCCATGAATGACACTGGCCAACACCAGCTGAGTCTCAGCAGCTTATCAAAGCCTCGTTTTTCTTTTTCCCTGTTAGAAAAAAAAAATTAACATAAAACCCCCTTAAGAGCAGTTATCGCGCGTGTAACAAAAGAGGCATTTCTTAAATAGAGCCCCCCCGCCCCCGCCGCTACACACAGCCCTTCCTGCGTGCAGAAAGGCCAGCGTGTGGCTCGCTGACTCCGAGCTGTTGGCCACGGGAAGGGGCAGCTGGGGCAGAGAAGACATGAAAGATGAAGGAGAAAGAGAGCGGGGAGGGGTGAAGGTGGGTGATCAGGGGAAGAAGGCAAAGGAGAAGAGGAGAGTCCGAGCTGCCTGCACAGCCGGCCACGGTGGCAAATGGAAAGAGGTGGCTCTAGGAAGCGATTTTCTCCCCTTGCCCAGAGAGGGAGGGGATGGAGGACGGCTCCCAGCAGCGCTTGGCAGACCACTGGAAGGAGCCGGCAGCAGCTCCGCAGGAAAATATCCTCCTCCCGCCCCCCATCACTCTCTCACTGACTGTCACTTACTCTCCAACTCTCCAGCCCTAGCTGGTACTTTCCCAGCCTCTCGGCAGCCAGACGCAATCGTCATTGGGCACGTTGCACCCCCAAACCGTTCTGCTCCCCGCTTTCCCCGGAGGCAGTGTAATGAAAAGACCAGGCATGGCGGGGAGAGGAGGATTCAGTGTGGGAGCTCAGGGGGAACGTTACCGCAGGCTTAACCTATTCCGCAGGACCCCAAGCAAGGAAATCAAGGTCTGACGCGCGGTAAATTATTTCCGTATTATACATCCCCTCTCTGAATCCTGAAGACAAATACTCAGGCCGCCTTCTCTTGCCCTTTTATTGACTCTGTCAATCATCCCAACCAAAGACCCTAACCTCTACCTCCCTGAAAAATCTTGGCTCTTCCTTTTGTTCCAGCTGGGGGGAAAGCGGGGAGGGGGGGCGGGAGGGGGAATTTGGGGCAGGGAACTTCCAAAAGGGATGATTAAGGAGTTAATCTGCCTGAGATAGATAAGGAGCTTAGAGCCGCTGGTATTTTACTGTCCAAGTTTGGATTCAGTGCGTCTTAAACACTGGCTGGAATGTACTTAGATATGACCAAAGTACATGTCCCCCTGGGGAATTACTAGGCTGCCAATTAGATTTGCTTCCTAGATTCACTCATCCCCTCACAAGCTTCTTCAGAGGAGGAAAATTGCTGCCAGTCCCCAGAGATGAAAGGAGGAGGAGGCAGAGAGAAAGAGGAATGGCTTAGCCCGCTGCTATACATACGCACAATCAGCTATGCTGCTTCCCTTATGAATGAATAAATCAAGACTACTCGGCTGCAACTTGGGGGACAGAGCAGCTGAGCGGTGCTCGGGGCAGGCTGGGAAATCTAGACCTGGCGCTTTTCGGGGCCAGCGTCCCTTTGAGTTTGCTGTGAAAGGGAGAGAACAATTGTGGAATTCGAGCGGAGCCGGCTGACCTTTTGCCCTTGACAGGTATTAGCTATGCTGTGGTCAAAGTGCAGTCGCTACAGGAGGAGGAGGGAGGGAGGTGACGGGGGACGTCTGGTGCCAGGCAGACTTGCTCAAGAGACAAGCCGCGGTGACACGGAAGTGGCGGATTCCCAGGAGTAAAGGAATCCTAACAGTGAGTCACTCTGAGAGGCCTGTTTCTCTGTGCTTTGATTTCCTGCCTATTACAGAGAGCTCTAAGTGCACAGGAGCTCTGCCGCTCCGCCGTAGGAAAGCCAGTATTAATAATAATTATCCATGTGCAGGACAATAGACAGACAGACAAAATAGAGCCAAACCTCTGGAGGACTCACAAGCTAGCCCTGGATCCAGAGCGGAATGGGATTGCTGGTTCCTATGTGATCGCTAGAAAGGGGTACGGAAGGAAGAGGGCTGCAGAGACAAAATGGGAATCTGGTCTCATCTCGAATACAGATTTAACCCAGTGTGCTCATGGCTTTGGTTCTCGGTGCCCAGACAAATCCAAGTGCTTCCAAATACAATGTGAATTAACCAAAAGAGACTCCCCACCTTAACTGGAGCGGGCTGCCCCTCACACGGGAGCACAAGGTTGTATAGTGTGAAGACGCAGCCCCATGGACACTGCTAATTAAAGTCTCCAATCGTGAGTGCACAGGATGCATGTGTAACGCCGACAGACAGCGGTGGGCAGGATCGAACCTGGGACGTCTGAAGCTTAGAGCATGAGCCTCTACCGCATGAGCTAAAAGCTAACCGCCTCTTACCTAAGGCTGTAGAGCAGATTCATTTAACTCTCTCTGTGTGGTCTCATTGCCACTAAATAGGACAGAACACCACACCCAGGTGTGTGGGTTACACACACACACATCCTGCAGTGAAGCACCCACTGGGACACTAACTCAAAAAAGAACCAGAAGATAAAGCCAGCCCCTTCAGGCAACACCTGATCAAAGAGAGGCACTATACTCCATGTTGACGAATTCTGTTCTGCGGCGAAGCGAAGGGGGAAGCGAGTGTCAGAGTCAAGAGCCCAATGCTGAAAAAGCCCAGCCATTTAAAGGTGGGGAACCTCTCTTGAGAATACACCAGCTGACTTCAGTTGCCCCAGCAGTGCAGAAGAAAGAAGCAAGGACTCAAACCACAATATACCAGCAGATATACATATCTGCAGCAGGATCTCACTAATTGGTACTCATGGCGAGGAGACTTGCTGCAAATTACTAGGATTTGCGAGTTGGCAAGTAAGTGGAGAATACAATCTAAAAAGCAAAATTCAAAGACGCAATAAGAAAAACAAGCAATAAAAAGCAAAGATTTTCCATCACCAAATATCATTTGTTCATTTACTTTCACTACTATAGTCTAGTTTTCATTATTTATGATACTCCGTGGTGAACTGGAGTCTATTTAGTAAAAGTAATGAAGTTTGGGGATTATGAGACCTCATTACAGCGCTGGCTTGGCCATTAAATCTTTTCTGAGCAGTGGAGAGAGAGAGATATTTTGGGGTAAAAGCGAGAGAGCACGTGCATCAGCCTTACAGAAAGCAATACTCACATACCCGGACAGCCAACGCAAAGAGACGCCGAACAACGTAATATGAGCCGTTTACGCAATTGGCCCTCCGTGCGGTAAGCCAGGCTACTCAAAGCACAGTACGTATGTTGTCTCTCGGAACATCTGTCTTCCCCGGTCTAGTCTTCTGCCCTTCTTTTTGCTATCAAGACGTGATCTTCCCTCTGACTTCAAAGTGGGCAGGATCAGCCCGAATTCAGCACTGCCGAGGCTGACACCAGCAGCCGCTACAACAGCGAGTGGACTTAAGGCTAAGTGACTGGTATTATATGTAGCACCTAGAGGCGTCGATCAGGGATCACTGCCTCTCTGCGCTAGGCACTGCACAAATGTATAACAAAAGGACAGACCCTGTGCCCCAGGGCTTTCAACGTAAGATGAGAGATGACAGGTGGCTACCACAAACTGAAGAGGGTATATTGACAAATGCAGACGAGCCCAAGGTAACAGTGAGATTATGATGATTAGTGGAACAAGCAGGCGTCTCATCGCATCGGCAACCCAGGACTATGTTTGCTGGAGTCCCGCAGAGCTCAGCATATGGCCGCTCTAGGCAAGTCAGCTCAGCTCCGTCCATTTGATCACACACTTTCACAATTCTTTTTTACCTCTCCATTGTTCCAGCTCTAATTGTTATTGGGCCCAAACCTGAATGTCCCGGGTTAAGCTTTGATCCAACAGGGCAACTCATAGTGAGTAAAGCTACACACAGGCTAAGGCCACGAGCGAGGGTGTAACCCCCCCGGCTCATGTAAGTGGTTGCACGGGTAGAGGCATGGCTCGGCTGAGCTGAGCTGAGAACAGCGGGTATGTACTGAGCACGGCTGCGCTATTTCTACTCGCGCTCTCTCCTGCTGAGCTACTGTGAGCGCGTATGCACGAGCCGGGGACTCACCTCCCTAGGTCGGAGGGCAGGCAGCCGAAGAGGGACTTTCACAGATAGCTGCATAGATCAAATCTGCCACCACAAAACAGGTGGACGTTTTAAGTATGCAGACAGCTCACAGCTATCTGCTTATCCGGGCCTCATCGCCATAGCAACGGAGTGCCGCACAGTCATTAATGGATTTTATCCTCCCAGTGCCCTGGTGAGGTAGGGAAGTGCTACCCCCTCTGGTACAGAGGGGAAACTGAGGTATGAGGCGATTAAGCAATTTGCCCTGGGTCATACAGGGAATCTGTGGCTGAGCCAGGAATTGGTCCCCAGTCTTTGGAGTCCCACTGCCATTCCTGCCCAAACTTTAAAAGGGGTCAGGAAAGGAAAAGGTGGCGGTACTGTAGTTTAAGCCACTGGACTGGGACTCAGGAGATCTGGGTTCATTTCTTAGCTCTGCCACAGACTTCCTGTGTGACCTTGGGCAACTCACTAAGGCTATGTCTACAGTTACAGAGGTCAGGGGGGCACAGTCCCGTAGTGAAGAGACAGCGCACACAAACAGGAGTATTTCTGCTGGCACTCTTCGGTCGGCATAAGTGGGTCTACCCAAGGGGTTTTGTCAGGGTAGCTATGGCGTTTAGAGGGTTGCTTTCCCACATCTCTGACTAGCACAGCCATGCTGCTATAAGCCTTAATCGCTATGTACCCGTTTCCCATCTGTAAAATGGAGATAATTATCCTACCTGTCGTCAGTCTTGTGTATACAGATTACAAACTTTTTGTGACATGTACAGGAATTCCTCACTTAACGTTGTAGTTATGTTCCTGAGAAATGCGACTTTAAGAGAAACGATGTTAAGCGAATCCAATTTCCCCATAAGAATTAATGTAAATGAAAATGAGGGGGGTTAGGTTCCAGGGACATTTTTTTGGAAATTGTTTTGGAACCACCCTGGTTCCAAGCCCCCACCAGCTAATTGCAACAGGCTGCTCTTCCCACAAGCAGTGGACAAAGCGGGCAGCTGCCAAACGACGTTAGAAGGGAACACTGCACAACTTTAAACGCGCATGTTCCCTAATTGATCAGCAGCATAACAACAAAACAACGTGAATTGGGATGACTTTAAGTGAGGAGTTCCTGTACCGTCTCTTACTACAGTACACATAAGTACAGTTCCTGGGACAACGACATTTTCTAGCTGCCACTGTCATACAAAATAACAATGAGCTAGCAGTCAAAGCAAGGAATCTGAAGACAAGCTTCTAACCCAGACTCTGCCACTGACTTGCCGTGTGGCCTTGAGCATGTCACGTACCCTTTCTGTGCCTAATCTTATCCCGCTGTAAAACGAGTATAACAATACATCCCTCCCTCATGTGTATGTGGTAAAACTTCTTTCATTACAGCCCCTTGAAGCTCTCAGATGAAAGGAAATTCAAAAATACGAAATATTACCATTGTATTATACACTCACAACAATACCCACAGTAGCGGATGGCAATAAAATGTCATGTCTCCAGGACACCGACGATATACTCCCCATGTATATAAATACACATATATAATTTACTACAGAGAGCTTGCATGGGCTGCATTTGCTAACTCTCTGATTAGTTTCTCTGATTGTTTTCCAATCAAGTGAACATGTACCAGGAACACCAGCATGTTTCTTGCTGGGCCTGTCTAGTCATCGTCATTCACTGCTGGAATACGCTGTTGTGATTTAAAGTTGTTGGAACATCAGCTTAAGATGCAGAGTGTCTTGGTAACAGTTGCTATGTAAAACATTCTGAGGTAGAATTTACTGTCACAGTTAATAATAGATGAAGGTTTTAGAATTTTTGATGCTTTACATTTTAAGCCGTTTGATTTTTAATGTTTCAGAAGGGGGGGGGGGCAGAAGTGGAACCAAAGCATGCGGTAAACACACTGAATTTTAAGACAACAATTGTAAGGGTCCATTTCTCCATCGCTATATTGGTCTCACTCACATTAATGCTGACGGCCATCACCTGTGCTCAGTGATGGGAGGACAGACACCGATTAGTGAGCCAAATCCTGCCTTTGGATGCTCCCGTGGAAAAAGCCCCCTTCAGGTACCACAGGGCAGAATTTGACTCGAAGGGTCAAATTCATCCCTGGTGTAACAGCAGCAAGGTCTTCAGGGCTTGATTCTGATTTCATTTACCCCCAGCGTGAACCAGTGGAGTTACTAAACCAGCGTAAAACTGGTGAGCGAGGAGAATCAAGCCTGTAAGTGTTTAAATCGCTCACAAGGCAACACTTTCTTTCCCCTATGACATCTATTAACTTGGCCTTTCTAATTCTGTAGGCACCCTTGTGGGTGTTTTTCAACGGGAGGGCTGCTTCTGTCATCTATTTACTTGGGGCTTTTAGGTTCTCTCCCCTCTTGCAGGTGTATTTCAAGTAGTCTCCCGAAATAGAACGGCTCTGTGCGCCTGTGGTGGCGTGCTGTTGTGCTCTGTTGATTAGAAACACCGTGCCAAAGAAAAGATAAGGTCTTATTTTCCTTTCGAGATGCTGTTGTGTGTCTTACAAGATTCACTGACACCTCTTCATGGGAGAGTGCAGTGCTGGGAGGGGTGTGGGAGAGGAGGTTCTGATCTCAGCTACCCGAGTGCCAACCAGGCATAGCTCCACTGAGTCCAGAGAAGTAACTCCAGATTTATACCTGTGTAACTGAGATGCAAAGTTAACCCTGATCAGGCAACAATACAAAGACCATATTACTGGTCAAAGTCTGAAATCTTGGTATTTACCCTCTCCCGTCTCCGGTAAAAGTCTCATTTAGATCAGTGAGAGAAATCCGGAAACCCTTACTGAGTTCTCACTCAGGATTAAACTCCTTTTGGGCTAAATCCTACCGTCTTTATCTGTTTTTTCTTGGTCCTCATTCAGGCTAATTGCCATTGACTTCAATGTCAGTTTGGCCTGAGAAAGGAGTCAATAATCCCTGAGTAAAGACCTCAGGATTTGGCATCAAGCATATTCTCAAATTTCTTCCCTTTTTAAACAAAACAAACACACCGATTAATATTCAGGCTGAATCTTGGGGGCAAATTAATTCCTGGTGTCACTTAGTTGATAGATTGAAGGGAAGCTACACCAGGGATACATTTGACTCTTTGTTTTTAAGAGTCTGCAGAGCTTCTTGCTCACCTGGAGCTATAAATCCTGCTACATCGCAATTGGCTGCTGCAAAACCATTTATATGACCACAAATATTAAATCCTTGAAGGATCAGGATGGCTTCAGGAAGGGAATAATTAGCAGGAGCGGAGGAACTCTAATGACACACTCTTGCTGCTTTGGCACAGATCTCCTTGGTAATTAGAGCGAGGCAGGAAATTTAGAAACTTTTGATAAAACCTGGGGAACAAATTATGAAAAACATTTTCTGCTTTCCAACCGGCCCTACCAGCAATAATGAGCAAAGGTAATACAAGGACTGGTCCAATGGAAGGCGGTGGCAAAGCTCCCTGGAGTTCAGCGGCAACAGAATTTGCCAACTGTGACATACAAAATGAAGGGGGAAAATGATGCGGCTAAAGCACCAGTCTGGGAACCAAGACAGCTACGTCATATTTATGATTCTATTACAGACTTCCCGAGTGGCCGTTGGCAAGTCGCTTAACCCCTCGCCCCGAGCCTCAATCTCTCCCTCTGAACAATACGTATAAGATTTCCCTCCGTGTTGAGACTTGCATCGTTAAGGTTTGTGGAGCATACCGAGAGCCTTGGATTTCAGGTGCTACCATGTGCAAAGCATAATTGTTCTACAAACCGGAATTGTCTACAGTTTTCCAGGCCTCAGCAGTGCAGGAAGATCTCATGCCCATACACGTCCTGCCGTGGCTGAATACTGATGTGGGATGCACGGTTGCATGAAGCTTTTACAGACACCCTGGTGAGTTCTTTGACTGCCTCTCCAGAGCTTGCAATCTTACATTATCTACAGGAGATGGATTTCCAATGGAAAGGGCCAAGTTCCACCCTTGACTGAACCAGGTGTATTACTCAACCTCGAGGATGGTCAACAGCATCATCTGTTGGAGATCATCACCAGGAAAATGAGGACTGGACAGATACATTTCCACCTAGATGGTACATTGCAACCAGCTGTGAGTCAGCTGGAAATACCTGGTAGCTCATTCGAACACATATCCGTCTGCAGTTAACGGGAGCATCCGTGAGCATCCAAGGGCACAACATTGGCTATTCAGGTTTGCACTCAACTTACTGGCAACGCCACATTACCAGTCATCAGTAACAGCAACATTAAAGCCGAGTGAAAACTGACTTGCAGTCTTTGTCACTGTGTGCCACATTTGCAGAGGTCACCACCAGCAAGATGGTGAATATGCAGCAGGTTCACATAAGCACAATTGGCTGGCCCTCCAGAAGCACTCATGGATTCGTTTGGGACATTTATAAAGGGAAGCGGAGCACTTCGCTGCTAAACAGGCGGTGCAAATGTAGAATCTGCATGCACAAAGCAGGTGCTCACCCAGTTTTCTGGATGCAATCAATTGCTTGCGCAAAACGAGAAGCCGGCTTAAAATTTGGCCCTGTTATTTATTTACAGTTTATGAATTTGGAGACAAGTGCTCGTCCCCGGGGCAGCTTCCAGGACTGTCCGGGAGCAAAACAGGCGCTGCTTTTGATTTTCACCCCACATTTTCAGCTATGAAATGGTCAGTCTGGCCTCAGCCCTCTGCTACTCTTACCTGTGAGCACCAAGCTGAATATGTACCCATTGATGTCTCAATTAAGGATGGTATACTGCATACAGCATAATTTGCATATACATAGCCTATCCGAGGTATAGTTTCCTTATAAAACTTCTTTGACAGATAAGGTATCTTGCCTTAATGAGGCAAATATTCTACAAAGATCCATTACTAATGGGCTTCAGTACGGTTAGGAACTGGAAGCAAACTTCTACCACAAATGATGAACCAAAACCAACTTTTTTATTTGTCTGGTTCCCACCAATCTCTTGAATTCAATTAAAGACTCGCCTCTACTCCATATCCTTTTTGGTCATCCTGCAACTGGTTTTTTTGTTTTTTTTTAGGATTTCTTGACATTCAGATCTCACATATTACATTATCCTCTTCCCTCCACTTCCCAACTGCATACTAATAGCACATCTACTAGCTTCTCTTTATAGCCACCTCAAGTATCATCCCTCCGTTGTCTCAGAATCCGGCTTTCCAGCACGGGATCGCTCCTATTAGCTTTGTATCTGTTGTTGCATATTAACCACTGTTGCGTGGAGTTCATGACCATGCCCTCCTCTCCAAAGCTTCCATTCTCTCATGTCCCCCAAAGTCTCAGCTTCCCAGTTTCTCTTCCCTTTTTGGTTTGTTTTCTCGCTGAACAACAGACCACACATTCGATGCTGTATTTGGGAACTTTGGGGAGAATACACTGTGGTGTGAGATAGGGTGACCAGACAGCAAGTATGAAAAATCGGGACGGGGATGGGGGATAATAGGAGCCTATATAAGAAAAAGACCCAAAAATCGGGACTGTTCCTATAAAATCGGGACATCTGGTCACTCTAGTGTGAGAAGACTGCTGTTTTTGTGGGAAAAGTATTTCCAAGTCCCAAGGAGAATTCAAAATGTAACGCTTTGTCAGGAAAAGTAGCATTTCCACCAAGTGCAACTGAAACCTCCCGGGCAAACTCGGGAGGGAGTGTTCCACCAACGCTCCAAACAGGACATCAGGCTACAAACGTTACATCATCACAACAAACCCACAAAAAGCCCAACTCACACAGCGGCTGGTTCCTTTGAACGTCCTGCTTCCCTAGGGGCCCAACACGTCCCATGATGGGGACTAACTGGTGGCTTCTCTCCCCAGTAGGAAGAGGAGTCAAGTGCATCTCCCATGGTCTCTTGCTGGGGAGGCAAATGAAGTAATTATAGCCGATGTCTCTAGTCCAAGAGGAGCGAACCAGCCGAAGAAGCGCATTGGGCTAGCCGGGCAGTTCCTTGTGGATGGCTATCAAGGTGGTCAGGCAGTTTGAGCTAAGCCCTTCTCTCCATGCAGACTCCAGTGCCTAACGCTTTCGAGGTCTTTAGGGGCATAACTCCCCAGGGGTCAATGGATCGCTGTTGTAAGCCACTTCTGTCTGACAGAGAACACTGGCTGTAGACGCTACTGTAGCCTCAGGCCACTCCATGAAGTGTGTGTGTGGAAAATCCATAATCCCCAACCGCACTGGGCCCTTTGCATCCAGCCAGTCAAGGTGCAAGAGGAAAGGATTTGCTCTGACAGATGTAACACATGTGCACCTATGTGCATTCGGGTCACATGTGTGTTTGCTGGCTAGGAACGCTGAAGCCAAGGGAACCGCCTGCTTTGCTCCTTTGCATGTCAATGCTCAGGATGTCTTTTCCGGCTCACAGCTCTTACACTGTAATGCTGGTGCCTGAGCTTTAGGAACAAACGGAAAGGACTGAGCGTTGCCCCTGGGTGCTTTCCATTCTGCTCTGCAAGCCAGAAACAGAGCCAGCGTTCCTCTTCTCTAGCCTCCAGCCCTTTCTTGCAGGCACTGTCTACGTACAGCTGTTAGGTGGGCATTACAAAGGGAACAGTGCAGTGGGCTGGTGACGGATCAGATCATGCCAGACTCAGCGTTGAGCCTGTTCCCAAATACACAAACGTACACCCCCTCTCTTGGGCTTGATGATACTTGACCCCATATTGGATTCTAAGCATCTGGCGCTCCGGTAAAGTGTATGTATTGAGGTATCTCTATATAGCTATCTCTAGTCCCAGAGGGCAAAGAGAGAGAGAGAGAGAGTCCCAGAGGGTACCTCTGTCTGCAGAGGGCGCCTCATTAGCCTTTCGGATTCAGGAGATTTGGTGATGCTAATTTACAGAGCTCAGTGGCTCTGCCCTCGACACCCTATAATATGAATATAGGAGCACTGCTTCCCAGGGCACGGTCAACATATATAAATAGAAAGGTACAAAAAAAATAAGCAATAACAAAAATAAACTACATAAAGGCTATAGGCCTACTCCTGCTGCCCTTACTTAAGCAAAACTCCCACCAACTTCAATAGGGGGTTTGCCTGGGCACGAACTGAGGTACAGCTGAAGAATTTTGACCGAGTTCATTGAAATTACGCCCATTTTCCTTCCCTCTTTCGCCATCTCCATGTAACCTTAAGCTGGAAAAGGTGGGGCGTGACAGTAGGTACGTCCACAAGCAAGTAGTTCCAGAAGCACGAGGTACTTTTCTCTCGATGTGCAATTATCAGGTTCGGAAATGTGAAGTCAGGGCAAAGGATGAAATCTTGCCCTGCTGAGGGCGATGGGAGTCTTGCCCACCTGTCTTGTTTTAACAGATAAGCTGCTCTGTTCTGTGTTGTTGTAGGCGACAGTGCTACCAAGAGATTCCAGGTGACATCCTGAGTCAAGAGAGGAGCCGAGCGGCTTCTTAGCCAAGCCCCAACAAGTGGCTGTCTCGCGTTACAAGATTTGAAACTGCTGAGCCAACCCCGTCTGTAGTCTTGAGCAAGTCGCTTACTCAGCCTGCCTCAGTTTACCCATCAGTAACAGGAAGATAAAGATACTTGGCTCCCTAACAGGATCGGTGGGTATTTAAGAGCTCTGCGCACACTGAAAATGTAGTGTCCATGTAAGTGCTAAAGATGATGTTCCAGACCAGGTTTAGTTCCGGTCGCCCCCCGAGGAAGGCAGCTTCCGTTCCCTTATTGAACCATTCTGTTCCCCTTGGCCATAAAGATAAGTCAGCCCAAAATACCAGGGTGCCTGAGCAGTTAGAGAATAAGAGAGAAAGCGCAGGGAATCCCAGAGAAGACGCTTCCCTCAAAATGAATATCCGGCTGTTTCTATTTGGGAGGTAGGCACAAAGGTGGGAGTCAGGAACTCTGGCAAGCTAGTTCCCATCACCCCCCCCCTCGCTCTGTGCCTCAGTTTCCCCACCGGTAAAATGGAAAAGAGACTATGTCCCTCCTGTGGGGGTTTCATGTCTCGAAATCACACTGAGACTCACTGATGGGAGGTGCTAGAGACATGTAACATCTTGTCATCATGTATTAAAAAACCCCATCAGTTATAGCCTCTGCCTTATCGTGCGTGTAGCGTAAGCAGCAGCGCTGGGGCTTTAACTGGGAAACTGCGGGTAGGGGAGGGCTTCTCCCGAACCGAGAAGAAGATTGATACACCGCCTCCCCGGCTCCCTCCTCCCCCAGAAATAAAACGATTGCTCCTTCCATGGGAACCTCACTCTCTCCATCCCAATACATGCATTAGCCCTGGTGCTTGCAGGGTGGCTGGAATGAATGCAGGCACATACCTCTGCCTCAGCATGCGTGTTTGCTCTTCTCCTCCTCGGCCTTGATTGATTAAAGGATCAGGGACATCTGAGAATGGAGGCAGCCGCGGCAGCAGCGGCTCCCTTTAGACTTGAAGAGCTTCCTTGCCTGCTGCTTGCTGCTGCCGTTGGCTGTCAGGCAGCTTTTAATCAAGGTTTGCTTATATCTGCAAAGGCCTTTCCCAGAGGGATGAAGGGAAGAAAGGGGGGGCGGGGGGAGTACATTAACATGCCAGCCACCCTTCCTCCCCCTCTCCTTTGTTTATCCAGAGGGTCAGTGTTTGGAAATGCCTCATAGGGATGGGAAAAGGGGTTGCTGTGGGGTGATGGGGGAGGGCACTGGCAAGGGGACCAGAGCGTCTGGCTAAAGGGTGGCATATCCCTGCTCTCTGCCCCCAAAGAACTTGGGGGGATAAATAGGCAAGTGAGGGTACTGGATGTAAGGGCAACATATTTATCTGGTGAGGAAACAAGAGCTCAGATCCCGTTGGCTCTTACTCAGGGAATCAAAATCTCCTTCACTTCAGCATGGGCTGGGCCTGACCGGGGACTGAGGAAGGACCTCAGGGTTTGGATCAATGAGGGCTGGAGAAAGTCCAGATTGTTTAGTAAATGTGGTAGCATCGTACAGAAGGAGCATGGTCTAGTGGTTAAAGCAGGGAGCTGGGGTTCCTGGGTTCTAGTCCACCGACTTGCTGTGTGATGGTGGGCAAGACAGGATGGTAAACTGAGGCCTCAGTTTACCATCCTGTAGAATGAGAATAATGCTTGCCTGCCTCACAGGGGTGCTGGTGAGACTTGAGACCCTGGGAAGAAAGGGCCTTTATTACAAAGCAGCAGCCTTACTCTATAGTTAGGACTGGCAGCTCAGGACATCCCTAGCAGGAAATGGGCCACAGAAGGAGAATTACTCTCCTGTTCAGACTCCTTAGGTGAGTATCCCTTAGCACTCTTCTATAGGCAGGGGCTTTTTCAAAGTGCTCCAAAGACTTTATCTCAATAGCATTCCCAACTATCTTTAGACAGGTATTCGCCTGTGTACTGATGGGGAAACTGAGGCAGAGCTGTGCGGCGACATGCTCCAGTTCCCGGAGGGAGTTAGTAGCAGCGCCAGGATTAGAAGACGGATGCTCAGCCCTCTGCCCGCGCTCCATGGGGACTCCGCACTGCCATGTCTCTACACGGAGCGGAAGCAACCTACCGAGGAACAAACCGGGGAGGGGAGGTAAGAAACACCGCCTTTTCCAGGAATGGCAGCGTGTTTGTGGACACCCTCCCCCCCCCGACCCTGCCAGAGATCAATGGAACGGGGTGCTCCCATCCAAGACAGGTCCAGCTAAGTCCAGTGGCATCATCACAGCCTTTAGGGGAGGCCCGTTTAGAGCAAGTCCTCGTAGTACGTGCTGGGAGCTGAGGCTGGACTGGCAGTGGGGAGGTGGCAGAAGGCTGTCTGGGCGGGAGGGGCATGAAGGCAGAGTGCCACCCGCCGAAGGAACCACCCCATTGCTAAAGTGAGTCGGGCCCTCGGGAGCTGGGGCAGGCGGGTGTTAGCACAGCTAGGAACAGCCTGCCACAGGTCTCCCAATGAGATAACTGTGGGATGTGGGCACCCCCTTGAATCCCTCCTCCCAGTTCTGGGGGCCCACCCCAGGCCTTCTCCTTCCTCCAGCACGGCCGCGAGGGAGGGCCAGAAGCTGTGCAGTGCATTGGCAGACTCGCCATTGATTTGCAAGGGGTTCTAGCTCCTCCAAAGGCTCACGCGGAGCAGGGGAGCTGAGCCCACCTGGGGGATGAGGACAGAGCTTGCTGGCTCCCCCTGCCAAGCAGCAGCGTCCCGAGCAGAGCAGCAAGGGGCAACCAGGAGGCCCCCTCGAAAGTCAGGTGCGGGAGAGCTGGGCCGGAAATCAGACGCGTTTTACATGTGTAGCTCATCCAGGTTTAGTCCGGATGCAATCTCATTTCGTCCCCCCTGGCTGGGACTTGCACCAGGAGCGAGCTAGATCTCAGGGATGATATAAATGTGCCCGACCGATTCTTTTCCTGGTGCGGTCCCTGCCTGTGCTGTAACTCCCCAAGGACTGGGGCCCATTATCCCACATAATGTCCCCCCCCAGGACAAACAACGCACGCCAGCTAAAACAGCCAGCTCACACCTCTTCTTCCTGATTCCAAGCCCTCCAGGCAGATCCCAGATCACAACCCATTCCCATTCTATCATCTCAGGGCTCACCATACATCGACCTACGGGGCACCACCTCCCCCTTCCTCTGCTTCGCCTCGCCAGCTATGAGCCCCTCCTCCCTCTTTCCCTCTGGCGGTGCCCAAAGCAGCGTGGACTGGCATATTCATCAAGCAGTCTTAAGCTGCTCATTCGGAAGCAAGCCTCTGCCGTCTGCTCTGTGCCCCCGCTTTCCACAGCAGCATCCCTCTCCGCCCCTCCCATGTCAGCTGCTGTAACTATGCAGCAGGCTGACACCCGGGAGGCTCCTGGAATCAGGTAGCAAGGATGCGCTAAAACCAGCTTCTGCCTCGGTGGGTGGATTGTGTCAGAATCCATGATGCTCCTGGCAAGGAGCCAGGGAATCTGTCACTCCTCAGCCCACTCCTCTCTCTCTCTCACACACACACACACACACACACCAAACTCGCTGCTTTGGTTCCTTGCTGTTTACCTGCCGATTCGGAGCGCATGTTTTCTGCTTGTGCTTGCATTAATAACCCTCTGTGATTTATTTGTAGGGGGAATCCAGCCTCACTATCTGTTCCCTGGCTCTATACAGCCAATAACTCCCCTGCCTGGGAATTTATTTTCTTCCCTCTCGGCTTGTCTGAGGGGGGGAGGGGAGGAACGACGACTAATCCTGCTGCCACTGGCATCAATGGGAACAGGATCCGGCCCCGTAATTGTCTGGGGCTGGCACTGTATTCGCAACGGGCCAAAGCCCGCCAACGTGTGCGCGCAGGAATGGCCCTGACTCAAGCGAGCCGTCCCGGGAGAGTCAGTGCTCTAAGCACCAACCCCCCGTTTACCTCAGCCTGCAGCTCTGAGACCTTTGCCAGATGTCCCGCACATCCAGGAATTTCCCGTGTAAATCACTGATCACCCCATTCCTGCGACAAGACAGCAACAAGGTTCCTAAGCCCCTAAGTTCCTACCTTTGGCTTTATCTTCCATGACCCTAGGGTACTTTCTACGCTTCCTTTAATGCACTGCACAATAGCAGTCTGAACTAACTCTCTCTCTCTCTCTCTCTCTCTCACACACACACACACACACAATGGACATGTGGTTTTTATTAATTCCTACTCGTTTTATTTTTTAACTGCCAGGTCCGGAGCAACGGCTTGGCCCCCAAAGGGAACGTCTGTCAGCCTGCGTCGCTCTCACCTCTGCTTCTCCCAGGTGCCCGCGGGCTGGCAGTGTGGCTCACAAAAACAACAACAGGACCGAAACCAAAGCAAGTCACGCACGGCAGCTAAAACAAGGGGGCAGATTAGCTGCTCGCCCAGCCTGCTGCTTTCCTGGGCTTGCGTTCGAGACAGAAACGGATCCAAATAATCTGGGGACGAAGAAACCCCTCAAAGCGTTCAAATAGCAAACCCGTGACCAAAACCCTCCAGTTCACTTCTCTCCTTCTGCCTGGTTTATCCTGACAAACGGCTCCAGACGGGCAGGTTATTATCCACCCTCCCCCACATGCCCAAATGAACACAGTGTGAATTTTTCTCAGCTGCTGTTCTAGCGCATCACTTAGGTTCTCCATGTTGTCCTATTGCTCGGCTAATGACCTGCTAAAAGTATTATGTGAAAAACCCCACTCTTAGCCAGCCATTAAACTGGTTAGGACCAGCAGGTCATGCTTTATTGCCTTAATAACGGAGTTTATGAAAGGTCGCCTCATAACTGATAACATGCATAATTTTTGTAACTTAATTAATGCTGCTAATATAGTGAAGTCTCCATCAGTAGCTGTTGCAGCAGCTGTACCGTTTGCATACAGATCGCAGATTGTTAACGTTAACAAACCAGATTGCGTCCTGCCTTTCTCACCAACGGAAGGCATAAAAACCCTTGGACTGACTCAAAACAGACCTAATCCTGGCACTTACAGCAAAGATGCTATGTCACTTCTCACTTCAGCTGCCCCCTTACCAACTGGTCCTTCGCACTGGGCAGTTTGGGTCTGACACGTGGCTCTTTCTTTCTTTCTTTCTTTCTCTCTCTTTCTCTCTTTCATGCAGGCAAACCTTCCAATATAAATGAAATCTCAGGGCCTGATTCTATCCTCCTTGTTCCTGCTAAGCAGCATCTTCCTCCCGAGTGCCCCAATGAGTAATAACAGGACTTCCCTTGAGTACGGTACTACTCCAACGTGAGTACGGATGTCAGAAGCGGGTCCTTTACGTTTGACACCTCTTGTGCCAAATACTGCTCCCAGTTACCCGGCTTTAAATCAGGAGTCACTCCACTGACCTCAGCGGAGTTTTAACCCCTGGCTTCAGGAAGCATTTTGCCGGAGTAAGGACGGAGGGCATGATTCTCCTGTTACACTGGTGTAAACGAGAAGTAAGTCCATTAAGGCAATGAAATGTCACGAGTGCGCAAGTGCCGTAGGAGGCAAATCAGGTCCGCAGTAACAATGAGTAAGCCCCGAGCAAGGACTCCAGGGTTCAATCCTGTGGCAGTTTTGCCCACTAAGGGCTTCAGGATTTGGCCTCTAGTTTACTTTTAATATCTCTTGGTTGCTCAATGAAATCAAGATCCCGAGGGCCAGATCCTCGGCTGGTGTAGATCGGTGTAGCTCTGTTGGAGTAAATGGAGCTGTACGGATGGACACCAGCGGGGGGATCTAACTTGCTCTCTCTCCTTAGTGCTTCACACTTGTAAGTACATCCTTCAGGGCCTGGAGGCCTTTTTCTCATTTTAAAAAAAGAAATCAACTTTTCCTCGTCAGCTCCTAGTGCCTGCACATCTGGAGAGCTGGAACCCATGTTAGGAAGAGTCTGACTGCCAGACGCTGGGACTGGATGACCGGGGCTGGATCACTTGACAATTGCCCTGTACTGTTCATTCTCTCTGAAACATCTGGCATTGGCCACCGTCAGAGACCAGAGACTGGGCTAAGCTGGACCTTTGGTCTGACCCAGCATGGCTGTTTTTATGCCCTGATGTTAATATGCTGGCAATTATAGGCACTTTCCCCTGAGCACGTAACTGTGCCCAGCCCTTGCAAAAGAATGTAAATAGAAAACCAGGTGCAACCAATGTACAATTCACTGATATGCGGCAATGGGCAAATATGGTGATCTGCAGATCTGAGGCATTACAGCTAGTACAGCTAAGCCGGCATGTGCGAGCTTCTTTAGTACATCTGCTTAGTTTTGCAAATTATTTTGTGCTGGCTGAGAAAAGCCAATATGTCTGCTGCTACTGTTACACTGCAATAATTGTTCAGAGCCGGTTGTCATACTGTCAAGAAAGGCACCAGCTACTGCGGAGAAACTCGGCTTGCTGTAAAGGCATCTATATTATTTCGTGGCAAATTAAGTTTCCCGAGGAAGCTGGAGGAATCCTCAAGCCTTCCTGCTTTTGTTTTTTAAAAAGAGGTGCACGGGAATCGGTTACGGTACAATCCCCCCGGCTCTAAAACACCCGCCCACACAGGCAGAGTGGTCCCCCGGGGGAGCAGACGCTTTGCCCATATTCTATGCAATGATCCCGCAGAACGAGGCTATGATCTTTCATCAATCATTGCCTGAGCAGTCATGCGCACCCACCGGAGTGTGCACATCGCAAGCACACATTTGGCAGCCCTTCTTTCCAAAGGGACAAAGCCACCTGGTGTAATTACCCTGGTCCTGGTGAGAAACGTATTTAGAGATCTGTATCGGCACCGGCTGTGGGGAAAGCAAATGAACCCAGACCCTCAAATACGACTCAAAGGGTACCTGGGATGGGTATATTGCTGCAGGCTGCTCATCGTACTGTCCGGTATTTTCTATTTGAGCTACCGTATCTCCAATCACACACAGCATGCACTGTGCAAATCGGGGAGATGCAAGGGCTGCATATAAATCATAGCGAACACTCACATGAATACCATTATCTGCTCCAAAGTTACAGCACCTCCTCCCGTCGCTGATCCTCATTAGAAACATCATCTCTCCCCCCCCCACCTCGCTCTCTCCCCGCCTTCCCTCTACCACCCCTAAGTCACAAGCCACTTGCTCGCTTCTCAAGAAACCATGCAAAGGAGATTGAGCTCTAGCGTCTGAGCTGAGTTAAATCGTGGCTCTGTACTTACACAGCTGATGTGGCCATCTAGGACTGCCGCTGGGGGAGGCAATTAGACAGGGCTGAGGCCCCCCCCGCGCTCCCCCAGTGTGGGAAGCGGAACCGCGCTGCGTAGGATTCCTAGCACCATCCTTGCTCACCTAGTGGGCTGAAAGCGGGACCCGGGTCCAGAGTCTTTGAGAGTGCAGTGCCGTCTGCGGCTGAGAGAGCACGGAGAGGCGAGTTCGATGACTCTCCAACGCCTGGGCTATCCGTTTCCTCTAATAACCAATAAAAGGCACCAGCCTCAGAATAGAAACAGGAGCAAAAACAAAACAACACAACTTCTCTCGAAAAAAAACAACCAAAAAAAACCAACAGCTATTTGCTCATTCCATCACCTCCCCTGTATTCACGGCTGCCTGTGCGGAGATCCGGGCTTTCTCTTCTGCTTAGGTTCTGGCACCACTCGAATCGCGCTGCTAGCTGAGTGCCTGCTGTCTCAGGGTGTGCGTGTCTGTGTATATTCCAAGGGGAAAGCTCAGATTTAATAGCTGATCCAGGATCTTTCCTGTCAGGCTGCTAATTATTATAGCAAGGAGGAGTGAGAAAAAGGGGAGAGGAAGACCAGAAACCTGGTTCTAATCTGGCACTGGTTTGACAGCAGAGTAACTCTGTTGACGCTAGGGGAGTTACTCCTGCTTTACTCTGGTGTGAGGGAGATCAGGATCAGACCTACAGCTGGAGAGGAGGGAGAGAGCTGTTTCTCCATTTCAGAGAAGGAAAATGATTTCAATCTAGGAGACTCCCCAATACTGGCACCCCGACATCCCTCCATCTCTCCCGTTCCCCTTTATTTGTTGATCTGTCTGCAGCCATATATCTGCGAACACCAATTATGGTTTGGGAGAATGTATATCTGAGATGTGCAAACACAAAAGGCAGGAAATAAAAGTCATCTCTTACTGAAGAGGAGAGGTAACCATGACTACCTGGGACCTCATTTAAAACTGTGCCAGCCACAGGCTAAGAGGCAACACTTCCCATTGTCATCCGCATTTAAGGAAAGCTTTGAAAATGCTAAACCCCTGGAAACCATCTGGGAAGTAAGAATGAAAATGAGAAAGGGGGAAAAATAGAAAAGATATTTACTTCTGTTAGGTTCTTATTTCCCTACCCAGGAAAGCAAGTAAGCATGAGGTTAGAATGAAAAACTTTGGAGGAATACAGCAGCTCATCATTAGGTCTCTTCCTTCATCCCCAAGGTGGGAAGAGCCCAGGATAATAAACTTATGTTTCTGAAAATGTGTATGCTAAAGAAGGGCTTGAGGGTTTAAGGGGCCGGGAATAAATTCTCTGACAATTTAGCCCTGTTTTCCTGTTTGTGAGGGGATCCTGATTGCCACAAACGCCTTCATTGTTTGTATTTGCCAAATGGTTTAGATGAACAAATTTCCGCCTATGGGGTGGTTTGCAAACTGTTTGCTAGTTGTTATTCGTGGCGTGCGATTGGTCACCTTGATCACATTGCATGGTTTCTGCTCCCCGATAGGGCAACCAACACTTTTAGAACAGGAGAACGACAAATGGCGAACAGTGGGTAATAACTACTCTTCTTCGCTCGTGTGAATGGGGCATTCATATGAGATGAAACTCATCCCTGTGCAGAGGGCCTGCAGAGAGACCAAGCACGGCTGAAGTCCTTCAGAAGCCCTCAGAATAGGCAAGGTCTTTGTACTGGGGTGAATTTCACCCAGGGAGAAGAGAGCTCTCCCAAACTAATCCATCTGTATCAGTGCTCACAAACAGGTCCCTGATCCTGTGCGGTGCTGAGCTCTTTCGCTGCAAACCAGCAAAGCAATTATCCTTGCTGCCAACTCTTGTGATTTTATCACAAGTCTTGTGATTTTATCACAAGTCTTGTGATTTTATCACAAGTCTTGTGATTTTATCACAAGTCTTGTGATACTTGATGGTTCTCCGAGATTGTCCCCTGCGCTCCTGGAGCTGGGGCTAAGGCAGAATCTCGGCTTTCGTTTACAACAAGCAAACATCCAAAAAACAAAGACCAGGTAAGTTTCTAGCTCTCATGGTTGTGGAGTTAAAGCATGAACCCAAAAGGCTCAAAAACCAGAAGGCAAATCAAAGGACCCCAAAGTCGGTCTTTTTAAAGCTTCTGATTTTTAAGGCAAATTCTTGACTTTGGAAGCCTGGCTCATGATTTCCACATGCTTGAGGCTGGCAGTACTTTAGTTGGGCATTGGTCCTGCTTTGAGCAGGGGCCCTGTTGGACTAGATGACCTCCTGAGGTCCCTCCCAACCCTGATATTCTGTGTGTGTGCTTAAGTTTAAGCACAAGCAGCGGCACTGAACTCAGTGGGACCACTCAAAGTTAAACAAGGGCATAAGCGCTTTGCTGGATCCAGACCCGAGTGCTTGCCACCCTGCAGGACTGAGCTGATAGAGGGGGGAGAAACACGGTGAGACGCATTCATTCAGAATTGGAATGAATGTTCATGATCTGGTAGCATTCGACGGCTCTGGCTTAAAGTTTCCCATTGCCCACGGGCTACAGACACTGTGCCTTGCTCTGTGCAGGGGAAAATCCATGGCAGTCCTCATTTCTCCCCAGACCCTCCACTTGTACAGGCCTCCAGGTATGGTGTCTCTTATGGCCCCATCCAGCACCCACTCAAGTGAATGGATGGATTCCCATTGGCTCCAGTGGGCCTCAGCAAAACCTAACGGGAAGAGCATTCACAGGTCCAAATGCCTTCTGCCATTTTTGATCCCAGACGGGACAATATCATTTAGTCTTCATTGGAAAGGGAGGAGCTCCGAGGATGGGCCCAGTGGTACGAGAATTTCCCCACAACTGTGTGCTCCCCCTTCTTCTAATATAATCCTGCTTTTTAAAAAAACCTCAGGGAACTGCAGACTTATTGAAAGTGAGCACAAGCAGATGGCGATCAGGTTTCACCTACACAGCTCTGTTAATGGATCTTAGCACCCACCTTAACACACACACACACACACACACACACACACACACACACACACACACACACACACACACACTTCTAGATTTTGGGAAGTCCTGGAGCAGACTGGGCCAAACTCTGGGATGGTTTTGTGAGCTGGCCGAATGTCCCCTAGAAACAATGGGCCTCATCCTCATTTGCACTAATAGCACGTTAGTGTAAATAAGAATCGGGCCCCAATGAGATGTACTAAGTTTGCATGGACCCATGATAAAAGTTAAGGGGATGAACGCAGAGTGGCCATATGTAGACTAGGAAAACACAGGAGATCTTTTTAAAAACGTTAGCTCACACTTTTAAACTAAGCTGCATCCGACGAAGTGGGTATTAGCCCACGAAAGCTTATGCTTCAATGCTTTAGTTAGTCTTTAAGGTGCCACCGGACTCTTCGTCGCTTCTGCAAATCCAGACGAACAGGGCTACCTCTCTGTTTCTTGACTTTGAAACTAAAGTATTTTAGCTGCTGCTGGGCAATCTTGAGGGGGGGGGCTTTGTCACCCACGACTTCTAATGTGTATTTACACATGACCTGCCCTGTCTACACACAGGTTTGCTAATGTGTCTTTAAAAACCATTTCCTTTCCTAGACTAGACAGACCTTCTGACATGACACTCACTGCCTCTCAGACATTTTACTTCAGGCAGTTATAAATTGGCCGATTCACCTACTTTCCACTTCGCTCTGACAGAAGAAACTCTCAGCTGTCACATAACTGGGATGCCACTGATCAGCATCCTTAGGCCTAAACACAGTGCCCTGTGTTTGAGGCTCCTGTATGCCAGGAACTCTTTTTTTAGCCAGGCATGTAAACACAAACTCCGCCATTGCTTGGTCCCAAGCCCAAGATGTGAAAGGAGGAGGGTTTTGCGTTGGGCTAGCAACCCACCATGTAAAAAATGAATGCTACAGAAACGTCAACCAAATCTTCAGCGAATGGAGAAGAATGGTTGGCGCCTTATGCTCCACCAGGAGTGAAGATAAGAAGAAGAAGAATGTAAACACAGTGAAGGCTGCTAGTTTTTGTTGCCCAAATGGGCACTTTGGCCTGGTGGTTAAAAATGTTTCTCCCTGAGGGGAAAGGTCAGAATTTCCTGCTCCACCAAGCATCTCAGAGATGAATCTCCCGATCCAGTCACTGTCCAGTCACCGTCTTGGTTCCCTTCATCTTTCTCAAAAATCATTTGATGGGTGTGTCATTCATCGGCTTCTTGAAGGTCCTGAGCTGTCCCGAGGCTCGGCTGGGCCATGCTGGGAATGCTATCAGAGCAGGCTGCCTGGACTGGTTTCCTCTTTATCTGAAACAATCAGCGCAATGGTAGGGTTGTCACCTCGGAGAGGATAAACGAACAGATGTTTCTGTGAATCTGGAAAATACTGGAGGTGCCCAGAAGTCTCCATCCGAATAATAAAGGTCATCGCGCTGACCCTACTCCTTACAGATTTGCCTGTGTGATACAGATTTGCCTGTGTATACATGGATTTAATATTAAATAAATATTAAAAATAAAAACCTGCAATTAGCCAAGGTAGTCTAGTGGTTACTATATAAACAAGGAGGATGACATGCCTAGAGAAGTATAATTTGCATGCAGCCATTTATTGGCTGTTTGGCAACAAAGAAAATTATGAATGATCTTGTTCCCAAAACCACTTATGTGTAAAACTGGCAGGAAAGTGATCCCAATGGCCAGAGCAGGGAACTGGACACCTGAGTTCTATTTGAGACTCTGCTACCAACTGGATGTGGTGAAAGACACTTGAACCATGTTGTGCCTCAGTTTCCCCAGCCCATAGAATACTTACTGATCAGGGGACTGAGAGCCCTAATCCACGGATATCAGCGAAATGCTCCAAGATGTGGGGTGAAAAGGGTTAGAGAGACTGGCAAAGCTCTTTGGGGCAAGGGCTGTGCTTTTGTTCTGTGTCTGTACAGTGCCTAGCACAGAGAGGCCCTGGTTCAGGACTGGGGCACCTAAGCACTACTTCAATACAAATAAGAAATACTAAAGAGATACGTGTATTCTGGGAGGTGGGCATGGCAGCAGAAGAGACTCAGAGATTCCAAGGCCAGAAGGGATCACGGTGATCATCTAGTCTGCACCTCCCTGTGTAACACAGGCCAGAGGGCGCCCCCAAAATCATTCCTAGAGCAGAGCTTTTTACAAAGACATCAAATCTGGATTTAAACATCATCAGTGATGGAGACTCCACCACGGCCCTTGGTAAATTGTTCCAAGGGTTAATTACGCTCAGTGTTAATAATTGACACCTTATTTCCAGTCTGAATGTGTCCATTTTCAACTCCCAGCCATTGGCTCATGCTATTCCTTTCTCTGCCAGATTGAAGAGTCCATTATCAAATATTTGTTCCCAGCCAGGTACTTAGAGATGGTAATCAAGTCACCCCTTAACATTCTCTGGTATCCGTTCCATCGCGCTTGGGATTGCACAAGGGAAAACCCCAAGAGAGCAGACTTGCTAGTGAGAAGAGGATAAAGGTACCTTGTAACTTCTGAGGGCACGAAGACCAAGAGCCATCTCTGAGATGGAGGTGTAAATCCAAAGAAACCCATTGAGTCCAGTGGATTTCCTTGTGATTAGTCTGGTGTAACAGAGTAGAATTTAGATCAAAGCATTTACTGAAGGAAGTTTAGCTTTTTCTGCTGCCTAAACCTAGCTCTGCCCAAAGCAACCTTATTCTACCCAGGGGTTTATTACGGTCTTTTGAGGAGATGGTCTTGCCAGGTTTCAAACTGACTAGTCAACTTGCTTTTATCCCTTAGGTCAGCACCCTTTGGCCAGTCACCCCACCTGTATTGCTGAGGGTTTCCTGGAGAGATTTCACCTAGGACCACACAAACTGGATTCTTCCCCTCCAGGCAGGCACCCAAGACAGGAATTATGGTCTGTACAAAAGACAATGACAGTGAATCTTGTTACTGGCTTTTCAGCAAACGTAATTCCTTTTTATTAGAAAATTAAAGGGTATGAAAAGCTTTCCAAAGCTGAAGAGCTGAAATGTGCTTTCATAAAATATGCGGTGTCTGATAAAACGGATTTGCTTGTCTGCCTTGCTCGCCCCCCCTCCTTATTATTATTCCAACAAAAAAAGGTGATGCTTTTTGCCAAAATATTGACTCCTTGTTTGGCCAGTGAACAGACGACACTTTGTTAAAAAGGAAACCGACCGGGACTAGAGAATGGGGTAGATGGCAAGGCAGAGTGGAAATTCTTTTGTCTAGTAGTTTTAGGATAAATGTTGATTTACCTCATCCCCTTGAAATTCTGCTCTGGGATAACTACACAGGTTGGATTTTTTAAGCTAAATAAAATTCCGAAGGACAATTTCCCCTCTTCATCTTGATAATCCAAGGTTTCAGGTAAAGGCTGACAACAGCTACTCCAAACCCAAGCAACAAGGAGGCAGGCAATTACAGAGAGAAAGATAGGTAAAGAGAGGCAATTACAGTGAGAAAGATATAGATTACCCCCTAGCCATCTCACAAAAAGCAACTATTAAAAACCTCCTAGGCAGTCCTCTCCCACAGAGAACTCCTTGATCCCCTCCCATTCCTTGGCAGAAATCACGAACAAGGGTCTCTCTCTTGTTAACGGGGCGATCCAGAGCTCTCTGGAGAATCTTTATATACAAAAGGTGATGAGCGCCTGGAAGCTGGAGTCATTAGAAACTGGGTAACTAAGGTAACCCGAGGAATCTAATTTTCTTTTCTTTAATGTTTCTCTCTCCTGGTCTCTCCCTTTTTCCTATGGTCAGATTCACCCTTCCAGGTTTGAAAGTTTAAAGATTTCTTCTTCCTTGCTCTCTTTGTTTGGGTGTGTGTGTAACTCCCATTAATAACACTGCCCTGGTTTTGCACTGGCTAATGGGAATGGCATGCAAGTGCTGTCCATGTGTCTGATAAGTGGATATTATAAACAGAAGACTCCAGTCTGTCACCTTCCAAGGGCAATACATTTCTCACCATCCTTCCATAAACAACAACAACACTGGATTTCCCCCCCCCTCCCCCCCTTTCACAGGAATAGGCTAGTTTTGCCTTAACTTTGCTCTGTACGTTTCCCCAAAGCAACCCAGGGTCTGTAACGTAACCAATGCGGGACAAACACAACCACAGCAAAGGGAGGGTTTAAAATGAATTGGTACTAAACGCAATCATCATGAACAAAAACACCACAATATTAAAAACAAAAACACCACAATATTTGCTAGGGTTCTAAAAATACTACTTGGCTTTCCTCTGCACCTGCCACCCACTGGTAACCAATGAAGGCTGACAAAATCCCTCGCTTTACAGATTTGGCAAGTGAGACAGGGCAAGGGGATGTGACTGTGAGCCCCTGGTGACATTGGAGATTTGAACCCAGGAGTCCTGAATCCTGGGCCCTCATTCTAAACATTAGACAATGTAGACCATGACACGAATTCCAGAGAAGCAGATCATTTGGGGGGAATGGGTCGGGTGGGAAGGAGTCAGTGACACCAGAGAAAAGAGGGAGCTGTATCTGTCCACCCGGGCAGGCTGTAGCAATGAGCAATGACCTCGGCTCACAGTACGGATAGGGTGAGCCTGCTGTCCCTTTGTCTGGACTGAAGGTGAGTGGGTCGGTCTGTGTGGTAAGGCGGCTAGCTGGCTGCCTGCCATCAGCGCCTGAGAAACAGCACTAGCAGCTGTGGCATGCATCCCAAAGACAGTCTGTAGGTCAAGCAGAGCCAATGACAATTTCACTTCTGATGGAGGATCTCCCCGACACTCCTCCTCCCCATCACTGCAACAAACGACCCCCCGGCCCCAGGGCTCTCCTATCAGCACCTCCACACCCACTGGCCCCCACAAGTGAAGTGGCATTCAGAGGAGGCGAGAGGGGGCTAAGCCTGGCATGGAATCCAACACAGGGACTGGAATAAAAGACAGAAGGAAACAAACTTAACCTAGGGAACTGATTTGATCCTGCAGCAGGGGGAGCTGAGGAGGGAGGGAAGGAGGGAGGAAGTAGGGATGGAGGAATGGTATCATGCACTAAAGAGACAGAGGGTCACTTCCCAGCTAGAGAGGTTTTATCCCCAAGCCCTGCAGACCCTCCCTTTTGGTGCACAATACCTATGTCGTTATCCTGAGCTACTACCGGCTCAGGCACTGGGATGGGAGGGGGACAAAGCCTCCCCCCCCCCCCGTACTTTGCGATGCCCCCCCCCCTCGGTGTGGCTGTGGAATGAATGCACCCTCACTCCTGGGCTCCCTCAACTTTTTATTTTCATGCGGTTGCACCACTGTGGCTTTCTAAGCAAATGTACCACAAATGAGATATTGGATTTTCATTTACACCCGGTATTCATTTCCCCTGCTTCCCCGGAGCTGACCTGTCCGGTCCCCCTCCCTTTCCCCTTCTCCTTCTCAAGCAGGGGGGTGCATGTGACTCCTTCTCGCTCACTCTTACTACAGGAAGAGCTGGAATGTTACAGCCTCAGCGTTCAGCCCTGCTACAAATCAGGGTCAGCCAGCAGTGCTGTTAGACAGAGTCTCACCATACGTGCTTCTGATCTTAATGTCTTCCTGAGCACACTTAATGGGGACAGGGAGGAGAGATTGGTGCAGCAATGGAGAGACTCATTCCAGCTGCTAATCCTGGGGTGGCTGCCCTCCGCTCAGTCTCCATCACAACCACTCCAGGGGCCAAACGCTCCTTTTCCACATTAGCTGCATCTTGCCAGAGCCTTCAGCTCGCATCGCGATCACTGCTGCATCACGGCAGAAACGCTCAGGGCCAGGGTCCCCGGGAGGCTGGGTGCACGAACAGCGGGTTAGGGCGGTGACCGTTCACCGCCGGCAAACCCCAAGTCCTACTCTGGGCTATGTCCCGACCTGGGCCCCCACTTACACACAACATGACGCTTTCCCCTACCTCCTGCAGGGTTAAAGCTGGTGATGCTGGGGAGGGAGAGAGGGGAAAATTCTGAAGGGCTCTGGGATTCTTTTTCAGCTTCAGTGCCTACGGGGTTGGTCTGACTTTACCTTCACATCTGCAAATGTGGTTAAAAGTTTGTTGATCCTATTTTTAGAGCCTTTCACCACATGCAATTTCTCCACCGTGAGACAGGAAATGCTGATGAGGTCGTTCAAAATGAAGCTTATTTCTCCTCTCCAAACGGTTTCTGAACTGGTTCCATCGGTTCACTATTGCAACACGGTCTTGGCCTCCCTCCCGTCACCAGCACCCCTCGCCGCCCCCGCCTTTAAAAAAAAAAAATCAAAAATGTTGGTGAACTGTGGTGCTGGCGGAGGTGAAGGGCCTCTTCCCGAGCTGAGCGAGGCTCAGTGTAAAGTCTCGCAGTGCCAGAATCTGTCACGCCAATCTGCAGCACCCTTCCTCCCGTAGCCAACAGGTTGGGTCTTGGCCTCCATGAATAATAGAGCCAATGTTAGGGAGCCGCTTCGTGGCGCGGACATAAAATGCGCTAGGAACTTGAGTGCGAGACCACACGAGGAGCTCAGCTGAGACCACCCAACTCAGTTCAAAGGACTCCAGCCAAGCGTCTAAAAGCTCCTGCCCCCCAGACGCAGTTTAAGGTCTTGTCCACTCTGGGATGGGCACCCTGCTAGCTACAGTCCTACTCAAACACAGCGGCTGCGAGCAGGGCTCTAGCATGGTTTCCCTGACCACTGCAGACAGGAACCTTTTTTTGTTGGAGAACCTGGCGAGCTAGCCCACACGCCAAACCATCTGTCGTGGGTCTAACACTGTTCTCGGGCCCAAACTCCCTGTCCATGGTGGTCAAGGAAACCATCCTGGAACTGTGTTTAACCAAGCATGAGCCTGCCCTGAGTGTGCGGATGGAGGCAGTGAAACCTACAGCCTGGTTCTCTTCTTTTTCCATGTTACAAAGGGAAAAATGCCAGGATTCCCATCCCAGCTAGCCACACAGGAAGGCTAGACCTCCAGGTTGAGAACCAATCTACTGGCTAAAGCAGAGGACATGGAATCAGGAGAGCCAGGTGTCTATCAGTGACTCCGGCACCAGCTCACGATACAACATTATGCAAATCACTTAACCTCCCCGTGCCTCAGTTTACCTACTGGTAACATGAAGAGACTACTAATTTACCTTGTCTAGCTCTGAGATTCTCCGATGCGAGGTGCTAGCTGGACCCGATCCTGCAAGGCACTCAGGCACAGATCCTCAAAGGTATTCAGGCTTTTCAGCTTCTATAGAAATCAATGGGAGCTGGGCTCCTAAGTCCCTTTGTGGGTCTGGCCCTCAGTGCCTCTTGCACTTGCTCAGCTCACGTGGAAGGATTGCACATGGAAGCGCAAAGGCCAAGTACTGCAGTCTTTCATCGGCCCAAGCTCACGCTGGCATCAGTGGGCAATTGACTTGATTAAGGATTGCATAATTCGGCCCTGCTTTCATAGTACTACTGTCGTTAATCATAAACGATTCCCAGTAGAACCCGCCTGCCGTCCGTACTCCCTTCTGCCGCCGTTCACAGCCCCGTCTCCCCCATGCCTGGCTCTGCACCATCTCGACAGATAGCAAACAAGGCTCATGCTATATGGTACAGTACCTGCTGTTTGAATGTCAACACCTCATTTGTATGTCTTGATTGGCCCTTATCAGCCATGCTGTGCTACACCTGATTGCTGGCTGTCATCAGGGGGTGTCGTGGCAGTCTTCAGATGATAATTTTATTTAATTGGCCCTCGATTCAAAGCAAAAAAAAAACCAAAACAAAACCAAAAAAACCCCCAACCCTTTGTTTTGAAACATTAAAAGACAGCACTTTATTATAATACTACTACTAATAAAAAGGCTGGTATTCAGGAAACCATCAGTCCCGCTGGGGGAGGAAATCCTTTTCCGCAGCTTCATTAGGGGATGGCTGGCTAACCCAGCAATGGCTGCACCCTCCCTTGAGTTATGAGATCGCTTGCCCACCTGTGGATTCAATAAATTCCCTCTCGGACCATTACGCAGCCCTCCGTTTATGTCACGCTTGCCTGTGCCTCTTCCCTCGCACGTTCTAGCAAGTCGCTGAGGCTGAAATTTCAATTAAGAAAGAGAAATAATTACCCACTGCTCCATATTTTCCTCTAAAATGGTAGCCAATGCCAGTAAACCAAGTCATATAATCACAGACTATCAGGGCTGGAATGGACCTCAGGAGGTCATCTAGTCCAACCCCCTGCTCAAAGCAGGACCAATCCCCAGCTAAATCATCCCAAGTCATCACTCCCTCTTGCATCCAGGCATGTGAGAAGGGGTTGGCGCGTGTGCCATTTAGAGGGAGATTTCCAGTCTACGGGCTGCTTACAAAATAAAAGAAACAAGATGGGGGCTCAGCTATCTGGCTGGGGGAGGCACTTGGAAAAAGAAGGACGTTTGCTCTCTTTGAAAGAGCAGGACCGGACCGAGCCAGATTCCCCATCTTCCCCCCCATTCCCAGCGCTTACACTGGACTGAGGACTGAGGGATTCCAGCAACTGTCCCAGGCTGTAAGAGGGAACTGAAGGGGAATGGCATTAGCAGGACCCTTTATATTGGCTCTATGAGCGCACAGAGGTGACCCAACGGATACCACTAGGGGAGAAAGAAATCCTGCAACTATGCTTGGGATGTGCACACACCTACACTGGAACGGACATTCGCAAGCACTCGAAGAAGAAGAAAGAGTAACTATTAATGGAATGAGGTCGGACGGGAGGGAGGTCTCAAGTTCCACAGGGATCTGTCTGGGTCCGGTGTTGTTTAACATCTTTATTAATGACCTGGATGTAGGGAGAGAAAGCGTCCTGATCAAATTTGCAGATGACACACAGCTGGGAGTAGGAAGGGTTGTCACCACTTTGGAGGACAGAGCTAAAATGCAGGGGGATCTTGATCAATTGAAGAACTTGGCTGTAAACAACAGAACGAAATTCAACAAAGAGAAATGTAAGGAGCTACTCTCGGGAAAGAAAAACCAAATACACAAATACAGAACGGGGGGGAAACTGGCTTGGCAGCACCACTGCTGAGAAGGATCTGGGAGTGGAAGTGGATCCCAATCTCAACATGAGTCAGCAATGTGATGCTGTTGCAAAAAACAGCAAATACAATTTGGGGTTGCATTAGCAGCGGCACAGCACACAAGTCATGGGAGGTGATAGTACCGCTCTACTCGGCCGCTGGTTAGGCCTCAGCTGGAGAACTGTGTCCAATCTTGGTCACCAATGTATAGAAAGGATATAGAGAAGCTGGAAAGGATCCAGAGGCGAGCGACAAAGATGACTGAAGGGATGGAATGCAAGCCATACAAGCAAAGGCTGAAGGAACTGGGTATGTTTAGCTTGGAAAAGAGGAGAATGATGAGGAGAGACATGATAGCAGTCTTCAAATACAGTGGATTCCGGTTAACTGGGACACATCGGGACTGGAACAATTTGGCCCGATTAAGTTGCTGCCCCAATTAACCGAAGTAAATAAAAAGGGACACTTTGTTTCCGTTCTTTGCGATGTGTCCCAATTAAGTGGCTGCCTCAATTAACCAGTGGCCCGATTAACCGGCATCCACTGTACTTGAAAGGTTGCCGTAACAGAGACGGAGAGAAGTTGTTCTCTCTTGCCACAGAAGGCAGGGCAAGAGCCTCTGGGTTGAAACTACAGCAGAGCAGAATAGATGAAATCTCAGGAAAAACACCCTAACTGTAAGAACAGTAGGACAATGGAACAGACGCCTAGGGAGGTTGTGGAAGCTCTTTCCCTGGAGGTTTTCAAAAGGAGGCTGGAGCTACCGGACAGTGACATTTTAGACAACACATCCTGCATCCTGGTAGGGGGTTAGAATAGAGGACTCTTGCGGTCCCTTCTAACCCTATGATTCCAAGTATCTGCCTGAGGAACAAATATTTGCTAATGGGCTCTTCCATCTAGCAGAGAAAGGGGATCTGGAAGATGATGCTAGACCAATTCAGACTGGAAATAAGGTGTCACATTTTCACTGAGAGAGTAATTAACTACTGGAACAACTTACCAAGGCCCATGGTAGCTTCTCCATCACTGGCAACTCTTAAATCAAGATGGAAACTGCTCTAAGAATGATTATGGCCTGTGTTATGCAGCAGGTCAGACTGGATGGTCTTTTCTGGCTTTGGAATCTATTACAAAATCCAAAAAACTCTCCCCTATGGAAGGCAATTGCCATGGTGGCGGAATACTGGAAACAGCTGCAATTTGCCCAATTACTCTTCCCCCCCCCCCTTCTAAACCACTATATGTCCCTGACCCAAAAGACCTACCACAGCCAAAGAAAAAACTACATATGCACCTGTAGATAACCTAAGCTGTACGACGTCCATACAGAAGAGGACTAAAAAGAAACCCCGTATGATGATCTTTATTTTTAATCAGAGAGAGTCACACGCAACCATCGTTCCAGCAACACTGGCCCTGCTTCTCAGCACACGGACGTCAAAACCTCAATGGCAGAGGACCCAGCACTGAAAAAGCAATTAACACGAATGGGCTTAGCCCACATACTGTGATGATGGCTGCTCTAGACACATGACAGACAGATAGATATAGATATGTTAGTACCTGGCAACGTCACTGAAATCTGCCTGTGACATCCTGGACTACCGTAGCTGTAACCTGAGTGACTAATAATTACGCCTTGCACTTCTACATCTGAGGATCTCAACATGATTTGCGAATATTCATGTTGCTGCACTATCATTTTAGTATCACCAACCCCAAGATTTCAAAAATCATGAGTCCAGCCCAAAGCCAAAGGACAAGATTGGCTCAAAAATCATGAGATTTTATCAAAATACGATACATATTGTGTTCTTTTTATTTGTCTTCTGGTTTTTGAGCTTTTGGGGTTTTCCACCTTTTTCTGCAACCTTAAGGGCTAGACATTTTTTTTTTAAATTAAAACGGAGATTCTAATATAATCACATGATTCCAGGAGCTGGGGATTTAATAAAAACACAGTGAGATATTCTGAAACTGCAATAAAATCATGAGAGTTGACAACACTGTTATGGCCTATGAAGGAGATTATTCCCATTTTACAGCCAGGAAAACTGAAGCACATAACGGTTACGTAATTTGCCCCAAGGCCACCCAAAAAGTTTCTGCGGGAAAGTCACGGATAGTACGTAAGGCTCCCGGTTGCTCTAAACCACATCATCATCCTTCCTTCCCTGGGAAGAGAGAGCAAGGAGAGACCACAAGTCTCTCAGGAATTCCTGCAATGTTAGACCCCAGCATGTGACTTCATGGCTCACACACGCTGGAGTTATTTTGCAAACGACTCCGTGTGCATTATGTGTACAGCGTATGCATTCAAAATTATAATACAGTGGCTTTTAAAACCCCATCTAAATGCAAATCTAATTAAGTTTTCCCCCGTCTGGCCAGCCAAACTGCAGAAACTAGTTTAACCAAAACACTGTTTAACGGAGTTTAAGTATGGTTCCTTAACACCAGTTAAAATGCGTAGAAGCCCTAAATTGCAGGGCAGCCGCAGCGTACAGCATTCATGTCCCTACAAACAGACACGTTCCGTGCCTTGCCACTGCAGCACAGTCTTCTCCCCCCGCCTTCAAATGATCATTTATGACCCCTGACTCACTTACCCCTTCTAAATCAACCTGATCAATAGAGAAATCAGACAATCCTTTTAAGAAACGAGCCCATTTGATCCTTCCAGCTAATGATCTCTGCTCTTCTTACAGCTGTTTGCAGATACGTGGCATAGGCTGCTGAGGAGGGGAAAAAAGGAAAAGGTTTTGAAAGCCGCGGGGCCAAACGATCCTCTCATTTACACCCAGAGTAAACTAGAAGTGATGCCACTGAAATCAGCTGAATCGTTTCTGATTTACATGGGTGTAACTGAGAGGAGAAACGAGTGGGTTCCCTCATGAAAATGAGCACATAAGCTCTTCCTGATCTATTAGGTGCTGTTCTGAACACTCCTGCAAGCCTTATCTCAAATGCCAACTGCTGAGCTGCAGATTGCCTGAAAACGCTTGCTCCTAAAATGTGCCTCCTAATCAATCTCTCAGTCCCTCCTGCAAACAGTTGTGAACTTTCCCTTCCAAGACCCACAAATGTCTCTTATCTTGGACTCATTCATCCCTGTGCCTCCTGCAAATTGAAATCTCTCCTGATGGCTTTGCATCATGTCCCCTGCAAAGAGAACCCAGCGAAACAAAAACAAACCACCACCAACAGAATCCCGTCACCAGCTGGGCGTCAGCTGCTTGCTCTTGGTGTCTACAGCTGCACCTTAAAGACCTCCTGGAGGGCCTGGGACTGTGATTTTCTGCTCTGGGTTTTATAAAGGGAGATCTAATAGGAGAGCATCTCTTTCAGAGTAAGACTATTGGTCCGCTGTGTCCTCACTGCCCAAATTACAGTGCCTGCAAACCCTGCTCCCTCCTGGGACCCTTTTATATCTTTTTGTCTCTTTAGTAAAAGGTTACAAGAATATCTACATTCTGCCCGCATATTAACTAAAGCAGTTTGTTAAAGGGGTGGGGGGATGTGCAATACATCCACTTCAGAACATTAAAACCAATAAGCACATTTATACAACAGAGCTGCCGTATGGCTTCACGGTCCACCCTGATGTTTATATTTAAGGAGCAGGGTTAAGCAGCTAATATGGAAACATCACAGCACCCTTTACATCTTCACAGCAAATCAACTCCTGAAACGACTGCACTGAGTATGGCCCCTTTACTACTTCTTTACATGCAGGGTTTGGGGTTGTTTTTTTTACATTTATTGCACCGCTAGAAAACCAGTTGGAGGAATTTCCCCCCACCCCTTCTTTCGATCAAATACATGCTCCATCCATTTCTCTGCCAAGGCGCTCAGGTAGGGATTTCACTTGTAATGCAGGCAATCTATGCAAACACAGGAGAGCCCAGCTGATCTGTGAACCTCCTGTAATTCCTCTCTCAAATGCTGCAAATGGAGCTTGAACCTGCTGGATACTCATTCAGGGTTCGGCACCATTGAAGTCAGTGGGGGTTTGCGACGCACTAAAAGGGGAACTCCCCCCCGCCCCCCCAAGAATCACTCCTCACTCCTGCAAGGCGCTAAAGGCCTCAATCCTTACGGAAATCAGCTGGAGTTGAGGGAGTGATGCAGCATTCAGTATCTTTCAGGACTGAGCGCAGACATTCAGAGCCCACGCCACTGCTGACTTGACCTAAATCCCACTCCTAGTTTCAATGGGGTATTGCAGCTCTTCACTTCCTGTTTTCTTTAGCAGTGTTGTCAGGAGTTTTTAAACAGTGGCTGTTTCCACTCGAGAAGCAGAGGCATTAAGCAGCGGGGTAACTGTCTCTTCCACATGAAAAGTTTCTGAAGTGGGTGGTCCTTTGGTGTGAAAGGTGCCGATGTTACGGCAGCATGCAGCCGAAGGAAACAGGCATGTTCACAACATCCTACAGGGCATCGCTTTGCTGTACGACAGCCTGCGTGTCAAAGGAGCAACGATAAAGGGAGGGAAGACGTTTCTACTGTATTATTACAGGGCTAGATTAATTTTCATATGAAACATCAATAAAACCCCTTAAATGCCCCACTTTGGCCTCTACTATGATTAATCTAGATTTCCTTGGCCTTCTGCTTTGCTTCTAAGATTGTAACCTCTCCGGGTCAGGGCACCTTGTACGTGTTTGTACAGCACCTGACACAGTGCAGCCCCCATTCTCGCTGGGACCTCACAGCACTGCTGCAATAGAACAACAACAACATATGGCACCAATGCACAGATGAGGTATCACAACAGATGAGGTATCCCATATTGAACAGCCGTGATTATACCCTTTCTCTGGCTTTAGAAGGGAGATGACTCCATCGGACCATGTTATTAACATCTGCAGGGGAAAAAAAATTCCCCACTACTGAGTAGGTACCTAGAATGATTTCAAGCAGATCAATCTCTACACTCCTACCGAAGCCTTAAAGATCTCCTCACTTTACACCCGCACCTCCAAAATCCAGTGTCCTCTGAGCTGGAGCAGACTGGGTCTCTTTGTAGAGATCAGTTCTGCATGGCCTTCGTTTCTCTTTTCCTTCTCTTTCAGTGATTGCTTTATTTTTCCCTACTTTCTTTCATCTTCTCTTGGTCTTCTCCCTTTGCCTGTTTTGTCTCTTATCTCTTGTCCCATTTTCTCTTCATTTCCTTGCTTGGTTTCACATTTTTTTCCCCAGTGGCATTAGTCCTTGCTCAGAAGCCAGACAACAGAGAGAGAGGATGCGAACGCCAAAATGTCTTAAAATCTGACACAACATAATACAGGGCAGGACTGTTCTGTGGATATCACAATAGTCACAGTGAATTACAAGGTATTAGAGGACTCTACTGTTGTGTGTCTCATCTAGCAATAGTCACGGTGAAGGACATGGTATTATAGGACTATACTTTTCTCAGACGCATATAGCAACAGTCCTGGTGACGGGCCATAGTATTACAGGACTATACTGTTCTAGAGATCATCTAGCAATAGTCATGGTGAAGGACATGGTATTATAGGACTATACTTTTCTCAGACGCATATAGCAACAGTCCTGGTGACGGGCCATAGTATTACAGGACTATACTGTTCTAGAGATCATCTAGCAATAGTCATGGTGAAGGACATGGTTTTATAGGACTTTGCAGTGCTGTGGCTTATATAGTAAGAGCCATGGTGAAGATCACGGTATTTGGTGAATACAGTGCTCTGTGGTCCATCTCTCAACAGTCAAAGGGAAGGATACAGTATTACAGGATTAAATCAAGGGCCCCCGCCCCTCATCTCAGCAATAAGCCAGGTGTTAGAACATTAGCAATGCATTAATTATAGCAATCAATAGGCAGAGCCATTTTTAAAACAATTGAATGTAGTGTCAAATTTTCATTTGTATGAATGTCTTGTCTACACGGGGACATGGACTGGAATAGCTCTTTCAAATCAGCATCCCGCGTAGACCTTCTATTCTGGAATAGAGTCCACACGCGGCCCCAGAGGGAGCTATTCCGGAATAGCTTATTCCGCCATAGGGATTCTGGCCAACTTCCCTGTGTAGATAAGGCCTAAGGGCACTGCCAGTGTAATTCACACTCATTTTAAGGCCCCGTTACACTACCCGAGTGATGTAAAGGGGCTATTGTTTAAAATACGTGAAAATCGGGCGCACAACATTTAAACTTCTCCCAATATCCAATAGCCGAGACTACACAAACACAGGTAGTGAGCACAAGAGCAAGTTTTAGCGATTACCATAAATGCAGCAAAAAAAGGTATCCCTGGTGAGACATCAAGCAGTGACTAACAATGGAGACGCAATTAAAGGAAAGGAAGCAAAGTCTGACGGTAAGAAAATAAAAAATAACCCCCAAAACTCACAGGGTTCTATTGATAGGATATTCCAAATTCAAATGAAACCAGCCCTGTTTCATCTCAGGTTTTATGTGAGCGGGAAACCTGGGGCTAACCAGTTTAGCCTCTTTGCACCAGGACTGGATTTGGACCATATTTATAAGGCATGACGTGAAAATCCTGAAAAAAACCAAAGCTTCCACTGAACTCAATGGGCGTTCTTTCTGCATTAGGACTGCAGGGTTAGGGGTGTACATACGTACACACACACACACACACACGCACGCTACTGTTCACCACCCATATATAAATCTACCCTCTTACAACGTTCTCACTGGTAGGTGTGGCGTAAATCATGCCTCGCTTGACATATTTATGCATATTTACATTGCTTTAGCCCCAGTGACATAACCGTTCCTGATTTTTGCTTTGCCCGCCCACTTGGGTATAATGCAGCCACCACAAATGGATCTGAATAACTCTGGTTTCAAATAAGGCAGTGCTACAGCATATTCCCTACATAGCAAACACTACACAATGGGCCAAATTAATCTCCAGTGTATCTCCACTGACTTCAACAGAAAGATTTGGCTTGTTCTTTAAACAGAACTATGCATAATCTTTTTCTATATAACCAAGTGCTACTAAAAGACAGATATTTAGATATTTATCTTTTGATGGTATTTTAATATGGCACCATCCGTTTTTTATTTCTTTTATGCTTGTGATTAGATTAAATAGATAGACAGATAATCTATTTTCTACAGCCATCCATCTGGATATACGATAGGAATTTCTCCATCCACACCCGAACTTCTTGTAGGCAAGTGGGATATAAGCAAGAATGTCTCAATCAAGACATCATAATTTTAATTAGCGGGTGGATCATTTTCTGGGCTGATCTCCTTGGGGACAAAAAGGAAAGAATCCCCTTTAAGAGTTCCATTTGCCTTGCTGCTCTGGTCCTCCCCTTTCCACGAGTGTATCTTCAATCTCCAATGCTGCATAAAAGGAAAAACTCCTTGATGTTTTGCCTTGACTTTTGCTCAGACTGGGACACATCAGAAGGACTTGAGGGGGTGGTGGTTTTTTTAAACATTCAAGATCACCTTTTCCATGGTTTGGGGAGGGAGGGGGTGTAGAGGGCAGAGAGGAGAAACATTTTTTCCCCAGCTGTGATGCAAAGGCTGTTGACACCTTCCTTGCAGCCCGGCTTTTCCCCAAGGGCAGGGAGTTGAAAGGTTCACCTACAGACATCCAGTCATAAGTAATGCAGCAGGAAGCTCAAGCGTATTGTAGGCAGGGAGCACACATAGCTAGAGTCCAGCCTCACATCCTTTGCAACTGCTGCTTATCCTGCCTCTTCCTCCTATTCCACGGGTTCGGCGCAGAGGACAATGTCTCTCTCTCGGAGTGAAAGTGGGATGTGGGAACTTCACAGGCACCGACTGACTACAATTACTGCCTGTCTGCTGCAAAGGCTCTCTTCTTTCCTTCCCACGCTTCTGGCTTGTTTTCTTCTGTGCAGCGGAGTGCGCGCCTTCAGAGAGCCCTGCTGCTATAAAAGGCTGGGACTGACAGAACGCCAAGACTGCCACTGCCCGTGGCGTTTAGTGATCCCTTTCGGAGGGGGCGGGGGGGGAGCAGTGTGTGTCCTGGTTCAGTGACAGGAGCTTGGCTCTCTCCAACAACCCCTCCGCCCCGTTTCAGACAGGGAGATGCACTTAAACCACCAGAAGCTTTCTCCTCTCGGCCTCAGCCTGCCTGTGCTTTCCTGACGCTCTCAAGATGCTAGGGGAGAAGAGAGAGTGGAAAGTAGCAAAAGGGGAAAGGATTCTCGTTTGAACAGTCCACCCTTCTGTGGGAATGTCCTCAATGAGTATTGCCTACCTCAGGCCTAATTAGGTGCTACAATGCCCATTTGACAGATGGGGAAACTGAGATACAGAGCGACCAAGCGAGTTGCTCAAGATCACCCAGAGAGTCAGTGGCCAGGCCAGGAACAGAAGGTCTGAGTTCAGACGCCTCCTCTCCCTGCATTAACCACAAGAGACACTAGGGCCAAACACTGGACTCATTAAAGTTTAAGGGTTTAGCCATTTGGCCTTACTCAGAAGACAATCAAAAGCTGAAGAGCGGTTGAAGGACAGGTTCTGGTAGTTCATGTGCCTATGCAATCCCCACAGGCGACGTCAGGCAGGTGCCCAACGAGATGTTTTCCTATACCGGAGATCTATAGTGATGACACAAAAGTGGAGTTCCTGCTTATGAGTCAAAGGCCGATGACATGCTCTGCTAACCTCTTCCCCTCCTGGACAGAATGGCACCTTCCCTCTTTATCTTGCCTTCTAACAGCGAGAATTCACCCTACAGGGAAGGAGCATTGTCCAGAGATTACAGCAGAGGAGTGGGAACCAGGACTCCTGGGTTCTCCTCGTGGCTCAGTCAATGGTTCAGTACATGACCTTGGGCAAGTTTTTACCCCTCTGAGCCTCAGCATACCTATATAATGAGTGGAACTCTAATAGGGAGGTTGAGAGATTCAGGCATGTCTACACACACAGCAGTACATCTGGTGAAGATGCTCTATGCTTACGGGAGACAGCTCTCCCGTCAGCGTAATAAAAACCCCTCTGCGAAAGGCGGTAGCTATGTTGATGGAAGAAACACTGTCCACACCAGCGTTTATGTCGGTGTAACTTGTCTCTCTCAGCGGGGTGGTTTATTCACACCCCTGAGCAACATAAGTTAAGCCGACATAAGATGCAGTGTAGACACAGCTTTAGTCTTTGCCAAATGCTCTGAGATTGTTACATGACAGGCGCTAAGGAATATTTTTTTTTGTATAGCAGTGCCTGAAATTAAACCCAACGCCACGATTGTGACACCCTGTAATGGAAGGATAGGGACCAATGATATAGAATCTGTAGTTTCTGATGATCACTGTCAATGTCAATATGCAATTCTTTAAGTGAGTTGAAGTCTAGTTTAACTGCTTTCCCTTCATTCTAAACCGACCTATCGATGGTATTTCTAAGGAAGCGTTTAAGCACCAACCTTTCCCCTTCTCCCTGTATTATGCAAGTCTGCAGCTTTGCAAATTGCAAATATCACAGAGCAAGAGCCGATTGCTTTCCTGATTTTTAAATGCACATCTTAATTGTAGCAGCAAAAGGTTTCCAGAGGTGGGAGAGGAACAAAAGCGGAGTGAGTCAGTGGGGCTTAAGAATTGGCACACCTTGGAGCCTTCTCAGGCAAGCCCCTCTGCCACACACAACCCAACCAGCCTAGGAATTGCGTTCTGCATTGCTGTTCAGGAGATGCCAGTTCAGCTCCCAGACCTGGCCCCGTTTTCACCCAGAGTGGCAAAGGGGACACAAATGCTATGGAGACTCAGTAGCAATCTCTGGCTCATCAAGGAGCAGCATTAGTAGGCATCTTAGGGGATCCCACTGTCTACTCCTCGTTGGCCAAGTGGGCTGCCGGGCAGCCCCTGGGTGAGGGACCCCAGGAGTACAGGGGGAAAAGGACAGAATCACAGTGGCGGTGACAAGGATACTCTCAGAAGACCTCTTAAATTAATCCAAACACATATAGGACCAATCAGCAAAAGAGATCCTACATGTGCTCACAGCAGGGGTGGGATGGGGTCTATGGTTCTTCAAGGGGCCCTCCAATGCCCTAGAGATAACTCCCCCCAAAAGGGGCAGATATTATTATATGGGAGAAAGAGACCACAGCGAGAAAGGAAACAGTGAACTGAATCCTACATTAGGGGCTAGATCCGCCCCACCCCCAGCTGTGACTGAGCTCTGCTCAGCGCAGAACCTGAAAAGGAGGCAAAGGGGGCTGTACCCCAACTTTTTGCCCAGGGCCAATTTGGCTGTTGACACAAGTTTAGAGCAGTCTCAGGGCTGCTACAGTTTGCCTGCAGCTAGAATAGCCCCCGGAATGGCAACACAACTCCAGTCAAACTCCCATTTCCCAGTCGCACCCCTGACACACCTCCTATCCTGGCAGTTGGCCATGCCAACTCTATGCCACTGGCGAATTCCTGAACACAAGGGGAATCCTCTGCTGCCCGCTTAGGAGAACTTAAAGTCTGCTTTGCACTGCTCCTCTGGGGAAAAGCACATCTGGGGAGGCTGAGGATCTGGTCCTATGTACCCATAGAAGCTTTGCTACTACTTGGGTCCCAGCTCCTACAGGTCACCTCTACGTCTCTGACTCAGGAAGGGTGTGTGCATATAGAAGGGGTACGTGTAAATTTCACTCTCAAGTCTCATCACAGTTACCCTGACCTCAGTGGCGATACTCTGTATTTACACTACTATAACTGGGATCAGAACCTGGCCCTTAGCGTACCACGTAGCCGGAAGGATACTCAGGCCCGGAGATAGCCTGTTTTTAACCCTTTGAATCCCAGAATTATTTTACCAGGGTGTCTCTTAGCTGAACGTGGTGCGTCCATCAGAAAACAGGCCAAGCCAACCCAAACTGAAGATAGCCAGCGTACCAGGCCACGTACACGGAGGAGATGCCCTGGCTGCATACAGGGGCACCTTGCCTGCCAAAAGTGGGCCAAAATGTGGGGTTTTAAAAATAGCGCACGTCTTTCTCTCACATCAAAAAAACCCCAAACCCAGACTGAGGCAGGAATAACAAAACTCAGTAAAGACTATCCCAAGAGGCTGTAAGTTCTTCAATTAGAGTTCTCATTATAGACCTAGAAACTCCGCTCTCTTCTGTACGGCTAACACCTTTTCCCCCCCTCCTTTTAAAGAAAAAAAGGGGGGGAGGGGAAAGAGGAGGAACACTGCATCTTTAATGCAACAGACAGGTCTGCCGAGATTCACTTTGGCTCTTATTTTGACTTTCATCTAAAAGAGCTGCCCTGGGAATCCATTAAGTCCAATTTAAATCGACTCTCCGCCTCCACGCTTTCTCGCCGCCCTGCCCACCCCCCCACCCGACTCTTCTCCCCTTGGAAACAAACAAACAAAACAAGCAGGGGGGGCAGGCAGAATGTGTGGGGTTTTTTTAATTTTGAGAGGGGCTCCAAGGAGTTCACCTCTCCCCAAGGCACTTAACAGATTTTTATTGCTTCACAGAAATAAAATCCAGACTGCTGGCCACATTAGATCAGGTCTCAGTATTAGTATCTCGGCCACCACCTTTCTCCGGCTGATAAGGTTTCAAAGTCCATGGGCTGGTGCTAGACTTTTGCGCTTCCCGACTTCCTAATTTTCACGTAGGTTTTTTCTCTTCTGGCTTTTTTATTTTATTTTTATTTTTAAATGACTATTAGCTGGCTTTGTTACAATATCAGCCGGTAAAGTTTGAATGGCCACGATTTCACATACCACTTCAGTTCGGTTTTCCTCTGCTAGTCCGACAGTTGCAAAAATCCTTCTTTGCCTTCAAAAAAATCAAATTCCATTCCACACACACACACGCAAGCCCCCGTGAGCTGCTCGGTAATGATAGAGAATGGACAGCCCTCCTTGGCTGTCATGTACTACACGGTCATTCAAGCGCTGCTTCTGTAGTATAAGCACTTTTCCAAACCCCCACCCTACACACACATTCTGCATTGCATCCTATTCATATGTTTTCAATCATTGCCATTTCTTTATTTAAAACAAAAGCTGTCTGGCTCCGTCTCTCACACACACACATTCTGAAAAGTGAAATCTCTCTAAGGGGGCTGCGGGGTTGGTTGTTTTTTCATGACAATGAACGGTTTTTGTATACATTTGCCATGGGAAAGAAGGAGCAGGAGAGCATGTGAAAGTCGCACAGAGGGGGTTTCCGAACACCCAGCCAGATGTGCAAATCCTGGGATTACTCCTATCTCGGCTAGAACCCGTTTTTTCCGGCAGGCGAGCCCGATACACGCCCAATCAACGAGAGACAACAAATCAAACCAGGGTTCGCACACAAAGACAACAACATTGATTGTGGGACGCTGGGGCTCATCAGTGCTGGAACTTTTTCAAGTAGGAAAAACACGATCATGAATAACTCCAACACTGAAAAAAACCCTCCTTGACAGACCTCATTCCCATAGTCAGCTACAAACCCCAGCTTTTATTATTATTTCAACTTCCAAAAAGTGGGGGTCGAGACCAGTGAAACGAAATCATCTGTCGTACACACACACACACACAAAAATATTCGGAGTCTCCGCCGTATCTTTATTCAGACACCCGTTACCAATAAAGTCATCAGAAATTTGCAACAAATTCAAACCTCTTTTCTAATTATGGGGGGGGGGGGTAACCCACCAAACCCCGAACACTGCAAGCAGGACACAGACAAACTCTGCAATGCCAGAAACATACCCTGTAGTCTCAACTGGAAAGGGCAGCAAGTTGCACGAGAGAAAAATAAATCAGGGGAAAACGCTGCAAATTCCTAAAGAACGTTCTGCAGACCCTCCAGTAAAAAAAGGCACAAAGATAGAGCTTGTAACAATACCTGCAATGTTTCTTGTGCTCCTCTCTCTCTTTCACTCTCTCGTGCTGTCTCTCTCCTCCTCCTCTTCCAGAACACAGTAGCCAGATTAGATCCTTAGGAAAAAAAATGTGAGAAATAGCACAATTTTTTTTTTTTTTTTTTTTTGCTTTCCTTCTCAGCAACCCTTCTAAGCTCCTTCAGTAGCCATTATTCATGGACCACTAGGGGATATAAGGTAATTAGAAACGGCCCTATAGCATCCAGCCTGAAAATTTAATGCCAGTGGTAGGAGTGGTTGGGGGGTTTGGCTGCAGGCTGCTACACCAGACAGGAGGGTGCTTTGGTGGAGCTAGAGAAGAGGTGAGGGCTGGGGGTGGAGGGGAAGGAAATGAAGGAAGGGTGGTTTGTCCGATCTCTCCATGGAGACGTCAGGTCATTGGGCAGGATGGTCAAAGATGCAGAGGGGCTACTGACAATGTGTGTCTTTTTGTTATTATTATTGAGTGGGTAGCAGGCTTGCCTTGACTGTGTGATCTATGCTAGGTTTGTGTGTGTGTGTGAGTGTGTGTGTGTGCGTGTTTGTGCCAGGAATAGCAATCAGCAGCAGCACACAGAGCACAAAAATGCCATCATGCAGGGTCAACAGAAAGCTGCAGACATTTTTTTTTTTTGGCTTAATCCTCAGAGGGGGGAGAGAGAAAAGGAGGAAGGAGGTGGCTGGTTCCTTTATAGTTTTTCATTTTTCTTTCCTCAGTCTCAAGTGGTCACATTAACAACAAAACAAAAACAAAAACAAGAACACCCACCCACCAAAACATCCCAGTGCTGAATTAAGCCTGCATCAGAGAGATACAGAACAGTCTCGGGGTCTGAGGCTGTGTTTCATTTGTGAATGCAATGATCAGATAGGTGGCCGCGTAAGGTAGCTGGGAAAAGAAAGAGCGAGGCAGAGAGGGGGGTGGAGAAATGAGAACAAATCACACCTGCAGCTTTCTCTCTTCTGCGTAGCCAGCTGCAGCCAAGGCAGTGACTGACAGGAAAAACACAGAAGCTTGAACGCCAAGCTTTGTGCCTCTGTTGGGATTTAGGTGGACGGTGCCTGGCAAATTAGATCTGACGGCAGCTAATCTCCTTGCACGGTGGTTTTGAGTTTTGTGTTTGGAAAGAGGGAAGGGGAACATTAACAAAGAGCAATCTGTCCCCAAGCACCTTTTCTCAATGAAAAATCATGAGAAAAACAAGGATGTTAGGCACCACCAGGTTAAAGGAAATCAAAAAGCCCCCACCCCTCGCCTACAGGAAGTTCAATGGCCCTATGAAAAGTTTCAGGAATCACCGTGACCCTGCAGACCATTGGTCCCCAAAGCCAGGTGTCCTGCTTCCAAATGTCCCATGCTGGATGCCCCGGAGGAAGTTGTAAAACCCTCTTACGACAGTTCTTTGGGTAATACTTCGCCCATGGGGAGCGTGGGAACTCCTGCCTGACCCCAGCTGGTGATCAGACGATGCCCTGAAGTATGAGGATTGATATCCTCTTCTGCAAATGCTACTCTTGGTTTTTTAACCGAAGTTATTCGCCTCAATGATCTCCCATGGCAGCAAGTTTCTTGGGTTAATCGTATCTTATGAAAGAGAGTATTTACTGGGATCCATTTCCAGACTGTTGGCTTTTAATTTCACATGGAACCCCCTGTTGTTGAATTATGGGGAGAGTACATAGGAGCCTTCTTTTCACTATTAATTATTATATATATATTCAGAGGTCAAACAATAAATAAAGATCAGTCTCATAAGTCAAGGTTTGACTATTACTCTTCCATGAAGTCCATAGTCATTCAAAATACCTCCTCCTTCTCCCAATTTCCCCCTCCTTGGAACTGTTCTACTCCCAGCTGTCTTCTCCTGCTCCAAGCTCTCTCCTAGCTCCGGACCCAGTTGGGCTGGTTTATTCCCTAACATAATATACTATAACAAAGCCGTGGTCACTTAGGACTTTAGAAGTGTCACATTGCTGTACATCCCAGCCAGTCAAGAACTTCAAGGCAGTAGTGGGGCTATCATTCAGATCCTCTTAATCCAAAAATCCTACCACTTGACCTGAAAGAAAATCTCCTTTAGCACTTAGCAGCAGAGGGGCTAGGACCCATACCCGGACGTTTTCGATTCCATAAAGTAGAAGGAGCAAATTAAAACAACCCAAATTTTACCATTTTTAAACTCTCATGATTTCAGAGGCCTCATGATTTTTGGATGCTTTGGACTGGCAATACTGATTATAGTTCAACATTGCTCGTACCGATTGGTGTACTGGAATGGCAGCTATTTTAACGATACATTACAGCCATTTCAGCCCGATCCAATGGAAGTTTTGCTTGAGTAACGACTGCAACGCAGGCCCTGCTTATTACTTTATTCTTTAGCTCCATCAGCGCCCCCAAGTGAATTATATAGTCCAGTTGTGAGGAATGGGAGGCTGGAGTCCACCTTTTTTTCTGGAGTACTGCTCAAGCAGCACACGGAGATATCAAACAAAGCCCTCTCCTCATTTTCAAGATCTTGCAACAGTGGATTACGGTTCTCTTGCTTACCATGGTCAGTGCCGGCACCAAGCAATGACCGCCATTGCTAAGGTACCATAAATACAGGAAATGATAAGACACCAGAAAGAACCGCCTTCCGGGTTCACACTTATCATGCCACCTTGTTCCACACCCAGCTCTAGAGGGCAGAGTTCGCTAGGCTAATGAGAGGCAAGAGCGTCCCTTCTAGTAATACATCCCTGTGGCACTGTCATTTCTCAAGTGTTAGAACAATGCCACCTTGAGTTCTGTCAGCGTCTCACCTTTGCCACCTACAAACAGTAACTCCCCCGATTGTGATCTACTGAGATGGGAGCTCTACTGAGTCTCCCACGGGGCTATTTCCCAGCTATTGAATTCACTTTTTATTATTTCTCTAAGGCATAGACTCTTTGTTCTGCATATTTCCTCTTCAACTCCAGTTCACACCTAACCTCACAAAGTTTACATTCTGTTCTGTTATCATTACTCAGTCTGGGTTTCTATTTTCTGAGGGATACTTGGCTTGAATCAACCCTTGTACTTTGCCATCTTGCTGCATTGTTTACTTCTTGTCCTTTGGATTCCTTATTTGTGGGGAATATTCAGCCCTTCTCTCATTCCAATAAAGGATCTTATGCAGTCTCCAAACTATGGAGCCAAAGTCTATGGATTTTCATTTCCTAACTTTATCCCTCAGGCTGTTTTCTACGAGCTTCCACTTTGAAAAAAAATCCTCTCAGCACTAACTCTTGCTATGGTTGCATCTGCAAGGACGTTGGACCTTAATTATCTGTGGTCACTGTTATCTGTGGCCCAGTCACACCTTACATCTTGTCCCAACTCTTGTGCATGACTCAGAAGTAGGTCAAGAGTCATCTCTCCTCTTCCAGAAGTCGTTCCATGATCCAATAGTTCATTATCTTGAGAAATTGTTTCTCCAAATCATGTCCTCATATGACATTCAGTTTATATTCCGGCAGCTAACTAGTGTGTGTTCACTCCCTGACTTCTCGCAGCACTCGGTATTCCCCACCCATTTTCCAATCCAAAAATTGACAGCATGACTCACTATTTTCGTTACCTGCAAATTATACCTGCAAGGATTCAACCTCAAGACTACACATCCCTCCCCCTACTCCACTCTCCATTCCCACAGTCCAACAGACTCATCTGTGTAGCTCTAAAACAAACCCCTCTGTGTCCAAACCTATCTTTCCTGGAGAGCTAAGAATGACATCAGCCAATGGCTATTCTCATCACAGATTTCAGAAATGCCCATTAATGTCCAAGTATTCCTCCAGTGCTGGCTGGTACCTCTTCCCCTTTTGTGTTTAAGGTTCTCACACTGCTCTATCGCCATTTGTCATCTTTATTTGTAACAATCTGCCCATTTCCCAGAACTCTCCTTGCCAAACCGTTGCCTTGCTGGATTGCTCCACCTGGACCCTCGTCTCTAACCATAGACACTGCCGTATTCTCTGCCATCCATAGCCGATTTCCCCGTCCAGGATGAGTGTGCCGCGGTACCTGCTTCTCATTTAAATAGCTTTAATTTTCTTCATTTGTCAGCAGCCAAGCTCTCAGCTGGTTCCGGTGGAGACTTTCTGCGCAGCCTGTTCCTTCCTCAAAGATGTTCCACTTTGTCTAATCAACTCAGATCCTGCACTCCAGCTTCAGCCTAGCTGGGGCTACACGAAACCAGAAGCACGTCAGAGGAAGCCACTGTAGAGGCTCTGGATTTCAACAGCCCTCATCGGAATGATCGACGTTTAGTCTCCAGGACTTCCCTTCTTCAGTTCCTTACGCCACTGCTGCCGACCTAGACAGTGGTCACAGGCTCCTCCCCAGTCCTAAGGGATAGAGCCTGCACCTGCACGGGTCAGCAGGAATTTTGTCATTCACTTGAGTGCACGTAGGATGGGCTGTAAAAGGCTACGGGCCCGAAGCGCCTCTCACTTACGCCGGTTGTACAGCACTGACTTGAATGAGGCTACTCCGGATTTACACCATAAGTGAGCAGCGCATCAGGCCCTCTCTCGTGGGAGAGCAGATACCCTTCCATATGGTAATCAGCTGTCTTTATGAGCCTTACAATCATCCTCACCCACTCAGCTAATGATCCAACCCCTGTGACCGCAGCCTGTCCACTTAGAACAGCCAGGCCCCCTTCTCCCAGAAGAGCTGCATTGGTGGGGGGGGGAGAGATGATTTGTCTCAAAGGGGCTGTTATAATGGAAACCATCTCTCCATTCCTCCTTGGTCTCCTTCTGCCTTGACCCAGGCTTCCTTGAGTGGAGTTCTGTTCTGAGTCAGTACCTTGTTTCCATGGAAAGAACGAATAGCAGAGTTCTCCCAGTGGTTTATTAGAATTCCTTTTACTTCAATGGAGAGTCTAGAGTGGAGTAAAAGGCTTTAATGTGAGGCTAATGGAGCCCCTGGGAAGTCCAGGAAGGAAATCTCCCCTGGAGAAGAAGAGGCAAGAGGGGAAGGAGGGGAACTTTCCAGATAAATTCCTGGACAGGTTGAAATTTCTGCAGAAGCCATCTCAGGCAGCAAGAAATGGAAATGAATGTTTGTTTTATTTTTAACAGATGTTACAAAAGACCTGCCAGTAATTCAGTGAACGATGCAAAACCTAGATCCCACTCACTTTTCCCTGCATGCCTCCCGTCTCCTCCCTCTCCCTAGTCTGTGTGAATGCTTATTTGCATTTAGCAGATTTTTTTTTTGAAGGTAAGCAATAAAATAACCCTCTTAAGCCATTTCATTTCCCCTCTCCCCAAGGTTTCGGTTTAGATCCTTGGTCCTCGCAGATATTAATTGTTTTTAATAAATGTCACTGTCGCTTCACATTGTACGAAACCACGTACTTCTCCACTCTGGCAGTTCACTTCTCCTCCTTTCCCCTCGTCTGTTTCTACAGTATGTGCCGTGTTCCCGGCGCGGCGGTTTTCAGCTCGGCAAAGCGTGATGATGATAATCACACCTACGCTGCTACCTGAGGATCTCAAAGCATTTCACAAACACTAGCGAAGTAAAACTCACAACACTCTAGAGGGAGGGGGGAAACAAGGATTATTCACCTCATTTAAAAGACAGGGGAAGATGAAGCACAGGGAGATTATACCTCAGATAATACAGCAAGTCAGGGGCACAGCCATGATTTGAAACCAGGGGTGAGCCTGTTCTAGCCTATTTACATCTCATCAAAGGGTCCGAGAGGGTAAGCCCCCTGGCAGGCCGGGCAGGCTTGTTTACCTGCTGCGTCAGCAGGTTCGGCTGACCGCAGCTCCCACAGGCCAATGCGGGCTGCGGGAAGTGGTGGCCAGCACATCCTTCGGCCCGCACCATTTCCGGCAGCTCCCATTGGGCTGGAACGGCGAACTGCGGCCAGTGGAAGCTGCGATCAGCCGAACCTGCAAACGTGGCAGGTAAACAAACGGGCGCGCTAGGGGGCTTACCCTGGCGGGCTGCAGACCAAACGTTGCCAATCCCCGCACAAGACCATCCTCTACCCTAGCTCTCCCTACAAAGCACTGGGTAAGGGAGTCCTCTAGAGGGAAGGTTCCCTCTCCCACTCACGGGTACATATTAAACTACAAAGTGCTTTGCTAGCACAGTGTTTAAGGGCTGCACGGAGCCCCTGAACATGAGAGTTTAATACCCAACACTCGCACACTGGAAAACCATGATGCAAAGCTAAGGCCCTCCACTCCCCATGCCCCTTCCCAGAGTGTCACAGGAGAGAACGAACCACACAGAGAAAACCTGCCGTACAACTAATTCTGCCCCTACAGGATGCCAAGAGGAGCTGGGAAGATCCTACCCCTCCCGAAGCCTTTTGCTGATTGTGATCTTTACCACACAGCAAGAATTACTCCCTGAATCAACGGCGTGATGTACATTACGGATGGCATTGCAATGTTTGAGTAAGGCCCTGATTTGGAGCTGCGGCGGACACTGAGAAAACAGCTTCAGATCCTTCCAATCGCGTACGGCCCTCTTTTCTCGCCCTGCTGGGCCGTGAGAGGTTGGTCCTTAAACCAGGCACTGAATATTGCCCATTCTGGTCCTCGGGCCTGGTAAATTTTCTGGGGAGGCAATTTTGAACCTGATTGTCAAGTGAACAGCGTTCTGGGAGAGGCATTTGAGGATAGGTGTGACACAATCATGCCTTTTGCTGCATGCGAGATGGCAAGGAACTGCGTTGTGCACACCTTGGAGTCTGGAGTTGAGATCTAGAGAGGTTATGGAAGAGGGACCTCCAGAAATCATGGTCAGATGAGATGAAGCCCTAGATAGGAAAACAAGTTCTAATTGTGCTGTTATTTACATGGGTGCCAGGTTCCTAGACGTTTGGCAGCTAGCACTGAAACTATTGGTTGAAATTTGAAAATAAATAATAAACCAGAATTCCAGTTTGTTGGTTAACTTTTTTTTTTGAGGGGGGGAACCCACCCCAAAACTATGATCTCTGTCCTCCCTTCGTGAATCCAGCCTTTAGCAAAGCAGGCTCTGAAATGACACTATCTACACCTACCAACTTCTTTCCACCAATGTTGATAAGCCCCAAATCAACTTCACATATCCATTGCGTATATGGATAATGGATTTCTGCATTTCTCAGCATGTGGTAAACTCCCACATACTGCTGGGAAAAGCTCTGAGGACTTCCACAGATTTTAGTCACAGGGGGTGGGAGCTTGCTTTTCAAAGCAAGATTTGGTAGACAGAAGGGCAGAAACCCCAGAGGACAACTCTGTCTAACTCATTTCTCATCAGTTTTCAGGCTGAAGTTGCCCTGGTGTCCTACTCGATGTATGGATGGGTTCAGTATCTTCATTTGGGAACAGAGGGTCATCATAAAGCTTAGCAATGAAAGGACCAACATTTTCCATTTCCAGCTAAATATAAAACCTCCGTATGTTGGATTTCTACATGGAAACTGGAAATCTTGTACATTCCCCAGGTGACTTAGGAAAATTTGCTGCTATCTTTGCGCCTTCTCTCTGTCACCCACTGGGATTTTCCATCCAGGTAGTGATCCTGCAAAGGCTAATTGTAGGCAAGGTTTATATCTTCACTAAGTTTGACTCTTAGCACCCCCCCTAAGTTACACTGCAGTGGGATACGTGTCCATATTTTGTATGTACTGTAGCTACCATGCGTTTGTGTGTGGATCACACGAGTCTGAGTTTATAAAAACAAAAATAAAAACACAACCACCACACGGGAGCACGTTCATTTCACATGCAAAACGTGCAGTGCCCCAAATTCACACGTGGCTCATGGTTAAAGGGAAATCAGTTCATATGATGCTGGCACAGCTGTCCTTACACGGAAAGTGCTTTTAAGGGGGTTAGGAATTTCTAGCTGGCTTGCTTTTAATGCAGGGTAGAATGCACCACCACTGAATCTCTTGTTTGTATAGGGACTAATCTTCCAAAGCATTGAACACTCACCTCCAGTTGGGAGTAAAGATCACTCTACACCTCACAGGATCAGGCCCTAAGAGAGTATGGGGCTGAAACTAGCACTCAGCTACCTCCTTTTGTTGTTGTTGATTTCAAACCGGAACAAAACCTGTCCTACAGCTTCTATTTCTGGTCCCCTCCTGGGACGATCACCCTCCGTTTCTCAGCCAGCCTCAGAATATAAATGGTTTTGCAAGATGCTTGAGTTCTTCTGAGGCGACGCAGCCGGCGCCGAAGGCTTGAGGGCTGCTGCTTCCACAAAACCCAGCAGCTTTCAGCAGGGGGAGAGAGAGGCAATTGTTGTTTCCCTCCACTTCTCCCTACAAAATGGAGAGGGATTGATTCTAGAAGGAAATCTCTTTTGTTCTAACCCCCTCGCTGTAACCAGATCGCCTCACATTTCAGAGCGGGAGCCGGAGCTGATCACCGAGGGCTTATTTCTTCTCTTGGAGCCAGATTGTCATAGTCTCACAACCCGCACGGAGGGAAAAGGAGGAGAGGGAAGGGGAGGTAGCTCACATAAAACTTGTTTACCTTGGAGCCAGCCATGAGGGGCGTACCTTGTTAATGAGGAAAAGCTGGGAAGAACAGCTTTCAAATTCGCAGCATCATACCACCCACTCCCCCACCTCACAAACTGCCCCTCACTATCAAAGTGCCCCCCCGTGACACCCCCATTTACCTCACTCTGGCACAGTCTTGCCATTATGGGGATATCAGTTTGTCTGCAGAAATGCTGATTCACAGAGCACAACCGGCAACAGCCGGGAAAACCACACAAGCCCTCTTAAGTGCAGTCGTCTACCTGATCAGTGTCTGAACCCGCGTAATCCCTTCCGAACCCCTTTCTCCCAACCACCCTGGCCTTCTCCGGGGGCTTTCACCCTGGTGTCCGGCCACGATACTTGTATGTGCTCCTATTGCAGATTATTCCCCTTTGTGCTTATGTAGCCCCTTTTATTCCAGGGGCTCATCGCTCTGAGAAAGGTTTATTGCATCTCACAACCCTCCGGAGCGGTGGCTCAATAAGTCTAACCCCATTTTTTAGAAAGGAAAAACTGAGGTTCAGAGATATGCCCAAGATCCCCCACCACGTGTCAGTTGCAAATCTAGGACTAGAACCCAGCTGTCTCCATTTCCCAGCTGGAGGGCTAGCCCATACTCCCTCCATCCCTGTCTCTTTCTTCTGGTGCAGAGGAAGCTCTGGATAAGGGGCCCTGCCCTGGCATGGCGTGTGAACTTCAGAAAACATGTCACGGTCAATGCAATGCTGATAGAAGTGGCTGTGACAACATGATACGACTCATATCAGCGTCTTAATTCCACCACACCTACTTTATGATTTGCCCGGAGCCCCGTTCACCTGGCACTGCACTCCTGTCAGATCTCACCCGTTAAACAGACTCAGCCCTGGGATGGGAGGCTGGAGCAGGAAATGGGCCTAGTGCTTCCATACAGCGGGTGGCACTCTGCCTGCTAAGCCTACAGCGAACCAATTGTCCTTGCTGCTGCCTTCTGGAAGGCCCGAGGACCTTGTTATCAAAGATCCGATGACAATTTTCATAAGAGGAGGCGCGTTAACCTCAAGTCATGGCTACCGTCCAACTCAGGTACGTACATGCTACCCACTTAAATTCGCCCTGCATTGCCAACTGTGTGCAGCGTCTTTCTGTCCTTCCTCCCCTCGGGGCCACACTTCACCCCAGAGCTGGCTGCATTTCAGTGATGGCTGCAGTGACCCATATACACAGGCTGTAAAATGCTGTAGGACCTCGTGGGTTGGACGGCACTATGTAAACACAAGATATTACAGACTCAGCCGTAGCCCCAGGGAAGCGCTCTAAGGTGGGCTCTATTCAGGCTCGGGATGAGCACAGCAGTGAACACGGGACACCGGATCCTGCCCTGGTGAAAGTCCTGACGGGGCTATAAAGGGAATAATCATTTTGGGACAGGCCCCCAAGACAGCCTCCATTCTAGAGGCATATTCTTGCGTTCCCACGATCCTGTGGGAATTCACACATGCATGCGCCGCGGTGCACACGCTCATTAACATATCCAGCTGTGCATATGCCGATGATCGCACACCTGGCCACGCACCTCCCCAGGTACTCACCCATTTCAGCCCCATTTATCCTGCAGCATGAGGGGATCTGCTGCCTCCCCCTGAGGTCCCCTGCACTGAAGAGGAGGAGCCTGCAGGTGAGGATGCAGAGGGAGGAGACCCTGGCTGACCGCTCAGCAGCAGGCCCTGGTCTAGGAGGGAATGGGAGCAGCAGCAGCAGCTGATAAACGGCCAGCAGACCAGCCTGCCCCGGCTCAGCCCAAACCCAGAACAAATTTACATATGCAAATGTAAAATCCCCAATTGGGCACCCCATAGCCATCAGTGCCCCACACACAAATGAATCCGCTTCCTACCAATATGCCGTCAATTCTCCATCCTCCTCCTGCCATTATTCCTGCTCCGTCCGGTCAATACACCTCTCTCCGTGCACCCCTAGTTCTGCCCGTCCGCCCACCAGTGCCCCTCGTCCTCCTCCACCCACCCCAATCCCTCCCACGCCTGCTAGGCCGGCAGGTTGCTCGTGCTCCCTCGCCCCCCTCTGCTTCTCTGGAGGGACGTCAGGGCCGGGGTCTCCCTGGCTGGCAGGGGAAGGAGGAAATGAGTCATAGCCTGAGTTGCAGCAGGGGGAACAGGGAAAGGAACCCACAAGAGCTGGAGGTTAGGCGGGTCTAGATGCCAGAGCACTGCTGCTGCTGGAGCACCCCAGTGCTTCAGAAACATTAAGCCTGATCGTAAGTCCCCTCTGACACATCCATTGTCTGCTCACACCGTGTCCCGTCTTCACCCATCGCTGAGCAGAGGAATGGGTTAGCCCAGGCCCCATAGGCATCCTCCACTCGCGAGGGCCGTGCATGACCAAAGCTGTGGGGTCGTCCCTGCCTGCATCTCTAAAAGAACAGCCCTGCTAAAAGCCACCTGCAAAGGGCTCTCCAGCAGCCGCAGAGACAGGAAAGGGAGCTGAAGTCTTTGCAGGAATCCTATCAAACCCCGTCCGTTTTCATCCACTTCGAGTCAGGGCAAGCCGCAGTTCATACACTCTCCTAGCAAACCGCAGAGGATGACACGGGGCCTGTCTCTTGCATTGCGAGCAGAGTGTGTCAAGCAATTAGCAAGTCATCAGGAATTCAGACACAGTGGACAGGACTGGGTCCCTCCAAAGACAGAAGGCGGCAGCAGGAGCGAGCCCCATCTGGGAGTTTTCAGGTCAGGCAGGGAAGGCAGCAGAGAGCAGGAGCCGTTGGTGAGACATCTGCAGTGAGAACAGACAGCTACAGTGGTAGCACAGTCTGCTAGCATAAACCATCTCGTGTTTAGCTTGTGCGGTAGCGAAGAGGCCCCACGCATTCAAGCATAGAATTTCCCTCGCTCATTTCCAACGCCAACGAGGAGCGAGGCCAACGCAAAGTGTGAGTCCTAAGGCTTTCTCCCAGACACTGCATGCTGGGACACCTGAGATTGCCTGGATATTACCTCTATTCACCCCTTATGCCTTAGCCGTACCCTTCCCCTTTACACCAAAAACCTATGTTACTGCCCGAGGCCCCCTACCCCGAACACACACTGGATTTCACTCAAAATCCTCACTCAGGGCCAAATCCTGCTCTGATTGACGTCAGCTGCAAAACGTCAACTCATTTCGATGGGAGCAGGTGCTAAGCAGGGACCATCCAGTGCCGGCAGCAGCTTTTTTGCCACCCTAGGCCAAGCGACCAAACAAAAAATAACCCAAGAACAAAAACGCTGCCGCTGGATGCAGAGAGGGACTCGCCACTGAAAGAAGATGGTATGGCCGCCGAAGGGATGGAAGAAAGGTCAGTCGTTGTCGTTGAGAATTTGAGCATCTCAGTGGAGCCTCCTGGAGGGCCCAGGGGAGACCATGAATGTTGTTTCCATACAGTGTTGCACCCCTTGTCCCCGTGAACATACCCTGCAGCGGGGATGATGCGACACAGGCACAGACAGGATAAGCGTCTTGGTTCAAGACCACACCAAGGGCGAGTGGCAAATCTGGGACCACTCACTGCAGTCCCCAGGGAGGCCACAATGCCACGAATAGACACGCAGTGTTGGCGACTTTCAGAAGGAACGTCTAGTCTTCCACCCTCCCTTCCTCCACGAGTGGAAGGCGATCAGCCTCCGGAGCCCAACCCCGCCCAACGAAGAAGCGTGCTGAGGTTGCATCTCGCATGTAGCATCCTATAAAGCTATCTGCTGGGTCGTCAGGCTGCCTCATTCCCTTCTTCCCCTTTCCCTTCTTCCCTCTCCATCTGTCCCCACATGGGGAGTTTTACCACTCCAGGCAAGCTGATTCAAAAATGGAACAACGATGCTTTGTTAGCAAAACAATTTTTGCATGTCGAGCCCTCTTCCTCGTGGTTTTTCGGAGTCCCCAGTGGGTCAGCTTTGTGGCATGTCCTACATTTTGTTGTTCCCTTCACATTTTTCAAGGCTCCATGTTCTGGTACAAAAGGGGCCCACGGAGCAGCTTTTATCTGGGAGGCAAGATTTGACACACACGCGTACCACAAATGCGGCAGGAGCTTTGTGATGCGGCGGTGAAGGCTGGTGTCAGGACCGGACGAATGATTATGCATTATTTTCAGAGATTTGTGCCTCTGGGATAAATATTAGCGTGGGGCTGATTCTGTATATGACGTATCTCTGGGCTGCCATCGTGAAAGGGATGGTCTAGATGTGGCAAAAGAAAGTGTGAGGAAGGCACGGCTTGTCTTCCGCCCGGAGACATTAAACCCTTGCAGTGGTGTTTGTCTCCCTTTGTAAAGGCCTTTGAGACGTGCCGATGAACCGCGCTACACAAGAGCTAGGTATTAATATTCTTATTACTCCTCAGTTAAGGGCAGCTGTGAGCCATTCCTCACATCAGGGGCTTGAACCCCTACATGAGAAGCAGGTGTCCCAGCAGGTATATAAGGGGAAGGGGTTTAAAACACGAAAACCAGATCTAAGGCTCTTACTCTGGGTGGCCACAAACCTTTCCATTTGTTCAGTAAGAGCCCAATGGTGGCCTGGAAGCCTGAGCCCTCAGTCCTGTAGGGTACGTCATCTACGCAACATTTTGGAGCAAGCCTCCAAGCCCAGGATGACAGACTCTGAGACAGCGACTTGGGCTCTGAAGCCAAGGTATTGCTTACATGCTGTCCCAGGTAACCCCCACCCCCCTCCCCTGGTGCAGAGCCCTGTTCACCTCTCTCCTTTCTCAGGTGAGAGGCAGCTGGGATATGGAGCCCTCAGCTGAGTTCTAAACAAGGGCTGGCCTAGCGTGGGAACAGAAACTCTGCTTTTGTGTCCAGCACTTTTGTTCCTCATTGTGATCTGTCCCCATCTCCTGGGACTGGCCCCTGCCTCAGCCTCTGCAATCAAGAGAGAAGAGGTCCAGACGTCAGTCCTGTCCTCTTCTCTCCAGCTAGGGCTCAGATCCACCTGTGACTCCCTCCAAAACCACTTCCTGCTGTTCTTATACAGCTTTGTGCTGCCTCTTCCATGGCCTATCTCGGAGATTGCTTTATAACAGGGGTCTCCAAACTTTTTGAGACGAGGGCCATATTAGATTTTTGAAGGGGCTTCGCGGGCTGCTACCGCAGCCCCCGCTTTTGCTCTTCCGGCCTCTGCCGCGGCTCCCCTCTTTGCTCCTCCAGCTGCTGCTTCGACCCCCCTCTTTGGCAGGGGGTTGGCCTTTGTGTCAAGGATGTGCCTTTTATTGTCCCTGGGAAAATCCACCCAAGTGTGGCCAAGTTATAAGCCTTTGAGGAGAAAAAAAACAATGCAGTTTGCACACGCTAGGTAGAGAATAATTCAACTGTAGCAGCTAAAACGGTGCAAGATTCCATCCTCACTGAGCATGGTCCATCCCCTCACACATCCTACCGCTGACCAGAGTCTGCCATCCCCACAAGGACGGGGTGCTGAAGGAACAGTTAAACTCTATTACATTCACCCTTTTTTCTTGCACCTCATCCTAGTCCTTTGCTGAACCACCAGCCAGAGCTCTCTCTTCTCAGAACTTTTCAGAAAGCATTACCCACAGCCAAATAAACCTCGGGGCTATTTAAGCACAACCCTGAATGCAACTGCTCCAGGCAGCTTAGTACGACATAAGGTCTGTTAGTAAACAATCACTTACGACACACAAAAACACGGTTAATGGTATTTGGACTATTTCGGAATCCTTTTAAAACACAAGCTACTAGGCAGTAAATCTACTGGTTCTTCTCCAGGTTTCCCTACTTTGTTGCTATTACATATATTTAAATGCAAGGTTTCGATGGGACATTCACGCTTCCCGTACTTCAGTGCGTACTCTCCCCGGTCATCTTCTCTCAGAGATAAAAGCTCGGTCTCTCTAGTGCGGCCGTAACAGGCCATGTCCCTCCTGGATTCTTCAGCGCTTGAGAAGAACGGTAGCACCTGTGTTCTTTTCACAGCCTCAGCAGAAAACAGAAGTCTGGAGATCCTTGAGTTAGTAGCTGACCGGTCTCCTTCGCTGCTGGGCCCAAGTGAGATCAGGAGAGAAAGTATCCATCCCTGGATTTCTAAGGCTTCCACTCAATAGGCCACTATCTTTTCCCCATAAACCCAGCTAAGTCAGATAAGACTTTACATACCTTCACCTCACGGAGCTCTGCCCTGTTCTCTCTTTAACTTGGACAAAATCCTAGTTTAAAGCCGTTAAATGCAAATTCTTTAGGCTCTGTAGCTGGAGGAGTGGCAAACGCTCCTCTCCCAGCTCTCCATCTAGGTCCATAAAACACAGGGTGCTAGCCCACGCCCTGCCTAAACGGAGGCTTTCCCTAGTAGGTAGATCTGGAATAGCACTCACCTGGATCCAAAATGATACGAGTATTGTCCCCCCCCCCCCCCGCCCCCAACAGACAGCTCTTGGCCCTGCCTCCATCAGCAGCTGAGTCCACAGGGCTGTCTTTAATTAACTCCGACATTGATAACCTTTTCCCCGCGCTCTAATAGGCTCTGCTCTCAGATGGTGACTACATGTGGGGCCTGGAAGACTGCGTGTCCCAGAGGAAAACTTTTTATACAGCATCCGAAACGGGTACTGAGCGTGTCCACTGACACCCGCACCCTGGCTCTGGGAATAGCTGGGCCTCTCTCGTTGAGTTGCCCTCTCCTGCACTCTGCGTCTGCGCAGAGACAGAGTGGTCCAACAAAAACCCTTGTCCCCTGCCCACTGCTTCACTCCCTTTCCCTGGGTCGAAGAAATCTAGTGCTGCAGTACAATGCATAGGTTTATAAGGGCCTACAAGAATCAGCTAGCCTAACCCCACCTCTGCCATCCCCACGAGTAAGCATGTTCCAGTCCAAAGCTACAGGAGCAAAGTCAGGCTTTGCCTGTAATGGCTGATCCCAGCTGGGGTGGGGCTGGACAACAGAACTGAGAGCAGGGAGTCTGCTTGTCCTGTGCTTTCAGGGATTCCCCTCCCACCACCTGGCAAGAGTAAAGAGGAGTCAGAGTGGCCAGACGCCAGACCAAGGGGAAGGGAAGAAGTAGATTGGGACAAGGAGTCTGGTGAGACTGGGAGTGAAAGTGGGATAGGTTGCACATGGAGATCGGGACTGGGACAGGGAGGCCGGGACTGGGAGCTGGAGGGGAGAGGAGGCCAAGAAAGGAGACTGGGCCAGAGAGCCATGGTGTGAGGAGCCTGGGACTGGAACCAGCGAGGGAAATGGGCAAGGGGACCTGCTGGCTAAGGGGGAAACACTCAGATTGGACGAGAAGCTTGGGGGATGGAATTGAGACTGGAACGTGCTGGACAAGGTGACTGGGAGTAGGAACCAGCAGCAGGCAGAAGTGAGGAGAGGCAGATCTGGCAAGAAGGTGCAGGGAGAGAACTGGGATTGACTGGGAGAGAGATGAGAAAAGGAGCCAGGGAGCGGGGAACTGGGACAAAGAACTGGAAAGGGAGGACAGGGAAGATTAAGAAGAGATGAGGAGCCTGAGGAGAAAGACTAGGTCCGGGATCCAGTGAGGGTGGGAGGCCAGACACAGATTTAAGAGGAAGGGACTGGTGCTGACTAGGGACAAGAGGTGGCAGGAATGGGGAGCTGGCACAGGACGTGGGGAGGGGGAGAGTCTGGGCATGGCAGAGAGCGATTAGGAGCCTGAGGACTGGCTGTGCAAGGAGACCGGGATTGGGATGAAAAAGCTTAAGGAGTGGAGACTGGGCTGGACAGGCTAGGAGAATGGAACTGGGACAAGAGCCAAGGGTGGGGTAGCGGCAGGACTGGGGCCAGGACAGGTTGGAGGGGGTGGGGCAGAACAGCTCAAGCTTGGGGAAAACAGGCCGAGAAGTCTTTGCCCGTTAACATGCTCCCCTTCCGAATCTCACTATTCCTCTGCTGTCAGGAAATATCTGTTAAACGTGCTGGCAAAGGGTGCGTCTGATCCCCTTCTAGTGAAGGCCCATGTACAAGATGACAACCTACTACTGCTATATGTTACTCCGTTAGCACACGTTGCAGAGGTGTGTGTGGTGGATCTAAAGTTTCCAATACGACTGATCACCCATGTGGGTGTCAATATGACGCTACAAGATTGAATGTCTGGGTTTCACTCACACACACACACACACACACACACACACACACACACACACACACACACACACACACACACACACACACACAGTTTGCTTTTTTTAAAAAAGCTAGGTAATCACACACACGCAAACATGAAATGACCATTATTAGGGTTGCAAAGTCAAAAACTCAAAAGTTAGGAATTGTCAAAATTAAGGGTGCCTTTGCATCCTTAATGTGGCACCCTTGTAAGTATGCACAGTCTTTAATTACAGGATCACATATTATTTTTTCCACAGGACTTCTTCATTCAATGCCCAGGATGGATCTGCCCTGGGGGTGAGTCAGGGTTGTGTAATGAAGGAGGCTGTTGTCCGTTGACTCCTGATTTATTTGCTGCAGAAGAGAAAAGGCCTGTACTGACCGAGGCAGGGGACTGCAGGAAGAGACAGGAGGGTCTCATGGTTAAGGCGGTTGAAAGCTGCCTCGGAGAACTGGATTTCATCCTTGCCTCTTCCACAACATTTCTTTTGGCTCAAGGGACTTGCCCAGAATCACAACTTTTCAGGGGTGGTCACTGACTGTGTGCGCTTCATTTTGTGGGTCCCCAACTTGATACCCTGGGCCTGATTTGCAGACGAACTGAGCGCTGACAACTGCAGCTGAAGTCAATGGGAGCTGGGCTTTGAACACGCAGAGCTAAGGACTCTGAAAAGCCAGAGCTTAAGTGTCTCAAATCGGGCACCCAAAATTAGTGGAAATCGTTAATTTAATCTCTCTGTGCCTCAATTCCCCAGCTGTAAAATGGGGACAATACCATCCCCACATCACAGGGATATTGTGAAGATAAATCCACTCAGACACTACAGTGATGAGCCTCAGAGAAAAGTCCATGAGGAAAAGTCTGTCTTCAGAGCTGGCTCTGAATAGCATGCAATATATAAGGCCTGGGGCCAGACATTGAACAATAAGGAGAAAACCAAGTATTGATCAGCAGCTTAGTAAGTGAGTACATCCATTCTGTGCACTGAATGAGGCGGGGTCCTGTAAAAAAAAAATAGGATGTGATCACGTAATTAAAGACTTATCATAATGCATAGGCACAAAGGGGCTGAATTACGATTGCACGAGCAACTTTAATACTGGTATTTCCTTACTTCTGAGTGCTAGACTTTGCAACCTCAATCATGGTTAACACCAATAAACAATCCCAGTCTTTTCAATCTCTCTTCAGAGGAGAGTTTTCCCATGTCCTAATCCTTCACTGAACCATTTCTCATTCTGCCATATCCTTATGAAGATGGGGTAACCAGTACTGCAGCCAGATCAGATCCTACCAACATCTGCTTTGATGCTATCTTAAGACTCCCCTCAAAGGCCTCTTATTGGCCCAGCCAGCCCCTTGGTGGCCTTTTCTCCTTGTCTTTTATGCAAATCAGCCTCTGACAACAATTGTATTATGCAAATAAACTCTCTTGCACATAGGAGAGGGAAGGGGGGAGCAGGGAAGGTTTGTAGAGTGGCAGTTAAACTGCCATAACGGATTTTCTTGCTTACTATTAACCCAAGGAAAATCACTATGGGGAGAGGGCAGGGGGCATTAGGAGGGATTTGAGGGCTGCCACTCATCTGAGCCCCGCTCAGCCACCATCTCATATCACACGATTCTTCTGGTTTCTAAAAACAGGCCTGGTGAATTATGCCCGGGTCTTTATTGCTATTAGTTAATGTTTGTAAAGCCTTAGATAAGTGCTCAGATGCCGCTGTAATGTGTGTGGGAGGGGGGGATGGTTAGGCCCCATCAGCGGTTCTCAGAAAGTGGCCCACAGAACAGACAGCCATGAACCTGGGGAGAGCTGATGTCACTGCCTAACCTTCCGGTTGGTTCTTTGGGCCGGCAGGCTCTTCCTTGCAAAGAGCCTTCATATCTACCGCTGGAAACAAAGAAGAGCAGCCAGCCTGGCACCCTCCATTAGGGGCAAGTCCACACTTCAAATACTGCAGCTCTGCCCCTGCAGGGCGTTAGTGAAGACACTACCAACCCTGATAAGAGGGGCTCTCCCGATGGTGTAGGTAATCCCCCTCCCCAAGAGGCAGTAGCTATGTTAACGGGAGAATACTCCCATCAACTTAGCGCTGTCTACACCAGGGGGTTAGGGTGATTTAACTGTGTTGCTCAGGGGAGTGGATTTTTCACACACCCCTAGCAACACAGTTATACCGGCCGAATTTCCTGGCCTGGATCTGGCCTAGAAGTCGCCTCTACATAATACAAGGAGAAGAGAGAACAGGAACCACCTTAAGGGACCAAAAACACCAGCTGAACAGTTAAAGATGACTAAATACTTTCCTGACACATTATTTTTCCATGTAAGCAATAGCTGTTATTGCCCCTGGGATGTTACACAATCATTGGGAGTGGAGATTGTTCCGATGACTGTAAAGGAGGGAGGAGGTGTCCATGTCATTGTGAAAAGGCGGCAAGGTGTCCAGAACAAAGTCTCTGCCTCTAGTAAAATGTGGTCCCCACTCTATGAAAACACTTGAAAACGCCGTCGTGGGTATTAGGAATAGTCCCACCCGGCCATGCTTCCAACTTCCCCTTTCCAGATGGAGGACTGATTGGGAATCCCTCTAAGACCCATCCACACCACACGCCAGAGGAATGACAAGCGCACTCCCTCTCCAGCCCCTCGGGCTAAGCGTGTTGCCTCCACAACTCTTCTAGCATCTGCTGCCTCAGGGGGCAAGAGAGCAAAACTAGGAACTAAACCCAGGTTATGCTTCATGGCAACAAAGATGTAAAGGCTGCCGTTCCGGCTCTCTCTCTGGAAGTCTCATGCAGAGCAGCTGGTCTTTGATGCAGCAGGAGCATCACACGGAAGACCGGGTGGTTAAATTCCCGAGTGCTTTTATTACTGATGCTCAGATGGGGGCATCAGACTCAACCCCTGAGTCATTTTTAATGTGATGATCGATGGCAGGACACAAAACAACACAGGAATAACACAGAGCCTATTGTGCTTTCTATACCGGTGCAATGGAATTGCGGGTAAAACACTGGCCACTACACACCAGCTAATCTGCAAATGTGCCGGATCCAGGCTAGATCTCCAAACCTGTCAGCTCCAAAAGCTGCCTGCTGCTGCTTAAGCTAAAAAAGAATCTATGTTAGATGTAGTGGCAGGTCTTAAAGCTTCGGTGGGCCATTAGACGGCAGTGCTAGTCAGATAACGAGCAGGCATCCAGCAGAGAACAGTGCTGACGCATATGCACCTAGCCAGTATACAGCGGTTCGTTAGCGTTACCTAAATATAATACCATGCAAAGAGCAGCCTCCCTTTAGCAAGATACCTCCTCCCTACCACACCCTGCCCTTAGAAGAATGACTTCAGCTCTTTCGCAGTATAACAGTGCTTACATTCATTCCAGGCGCACTGATGGCACCCGACGTTGGTAGGCATAACTATACGCAGTATCCGGGACGTGTTCCTGTACTTTTGGGTGGCCCATCTTCATCGGGCCTCATGAATTCATAAGGCAACCTCTGCCCACCGCTGCTTCTACCAACCCAATAAAATTCCCCTGCTTGCCTAACAGATCATAAGTAAAGAACAGTGTACCGGAGTGGTTCACACGGATATCGCTCTTAAATCTCTTTCAGACAACTGGGGATGAAAGGGGACACATACAAAATGCCTTGTGCACCAGTGATCACCAGCTGTGTAATGGCCCCTAGGGGTCCTTACCACCAGTGTGAATTAGAGCAGCCCTAAGGCTGGGAGTGCATACGCTAAGGACTGAATTTTAAACCACCTTTGCCCTGCCCTCTCGGGCCAGACCCAAGGATCTGGGCCAGCAAGATGAGTGGCACACATCTAGCACAATCCCCCTAGCCATGGCTTCTTTGATGCTCACACAGCACAGACAAGGCCTTGGTTTGTAAGGCATCATCCGAAAGACCTGCACACACAAGAAACTTCCTGGAACTCACTCGACCTGTTTCAAAAAGTTGGAAGGGCTCAGCTGATCCTCCTGGGATTCCAACCTATGATTCCAGGGAATGTAGGTGTCTGACACCCTCCATTGACTTCAATGGAGCTATTTCCAATGAGCACCCCTGTAAAGAGAGAAGAATCGGGCCCTCGTAGATATTCAGTCGTAAACCTTTGACCACAAAGCCTTCCCTCCAGCTATGTCCATTCAGTCCCCATCCCCCCCCCAGCCTGCCACTATTCCCTCCTTTCCCACACCAGCCTTATCTCGTTCCCCTTTCCACCACGATCGGGTCTTTGATTGCGTGATCACACAACTATAATGAGACAAATATTTATTTTGCAGCTATCACTTAATCAGGCTGAAGGTATAGAAATATTTCATATACTAATCAGAGTATCTTCAGTAATCAGGATAGTAAATAACTCGGGTAAATTAACATAGGAGAACTTCCCTATCAGGTTTTAGCCTCACACATATGAACATTAAGGACTCATCCCCCCCCCCCCCCCCCAGATTGGAGCCTGATCCTAAAAGGTGCTGGGTTCTAGCTCCCATTGATGTCGATGAGAGCCGCGAAAACTCAGCCCCGCACAGGATCGGACATGGAGGAGGTGTATTTAGTCATGCAACTGCTAGGCTTTATTTTCTGTGTATTGCACCCTTTCATTTCCAAGGACTGCGCTGTTTGCATCCGTTGCTGTCACTGAAGATGCACTGGGGCAGGGTCTGTGCCCTGCTCTGGTCTCCCTCTGCCACTCTGGCAGTGAGTAGGGACCATTATAGGAAACGACCCAGAGGAAAATTCCTCCCGCACTAGGATAATGCGGGGCAGCCATATGCAGCCCTGTGCTGAACTCCTTGTAAGCCCTGGTGGAAGGGCCACACTGGAGGTGAGGTTGGGAGGGGATAGGCCCATAGCACATGGTGCTAAGGCAGGAGTGGGCAAACCTTTTGGCCCAACGGCCACATCGAGGTTGCATAATTGTATGGAGGGCCGGGTAGAATAGGGAAGCCTGGCCCTGCCCCATCCGACCCCCTCCCACTTCCCGCCCCCCTCAGAACCCTCAACCCATCCAACCTCCCCTGCTCCTTGTCCTCTGACCCCCCCACCTCGGGGATCCCCCTCACCCCTAACCAGCCCCAGGGACTGCACCCCCCATCTAAACCCACTGCTCCTTTCCCCTGACTGCCCCCTCCTGAGCCCCCCACCACTGCTCCCTCTAAGCTGCGTGCGTGTGCGTGCCCACACAGATCCTAAACCCCGCGCACACCGCAGGGAAACACTGCGCGCACAAAAATTTGCACAGAAGAAATTTTTTGCACACAAGGGCCTGTCAAAAATTAGAGGGAACATTGCCCCCCACCCAAACTGCCCCCCCCCAAGCCCCACCCCTTATCCAATCCCCTGCTCCCTGTCCCATGACTGTCCCCTCCCAAGACCGCCCCCCACCCCTAACCACTCCCCGGGACCGCACCTACATCTAAGCCCCCCTGCTCCTTGTCCCCTAACTGCCCCCCTAGAACCACACCCCCTACCCAACCCCCCCTGCTCCGGTCCAATGGGTGCTGCGGGAAGTGGCACAGTGCTGGTCGCTGCTTCCCGCAGCCCCCATTGGACCGGGACGGTGAACCGGGGCCAGTGGGAGCCGCAGTCGGTGAAATGGCAGGTAAACAAAGCGGCGGGGCCCGCTAAGGGTGCTTACCCTATGGTCCCGCGTGCCAACGTTGCCGATCCCTGCTGTAGCCCTTTAAACCAGAAGTGGCTGCAGTCCTGAAACGATTCCTATAACTACAGAGGGCTGTATTCTGCTGTTCTCACAACTCCCACAGAGCACAAACCAGGCCGGGACTTCAGGATTTTGCCCCTAGTTTGTGAAATTTGTGGGATCCTGGTGAATAAACAGTACTAGATGAACGGGGGATATTAGGAGAATGATTATAAATGCAATTAGCGCAGGAAGCTCCTGAGTGGATTTCAAACGACGGTGCAAATCCTTGTGTGAAAACACCTCTGCATTCTGATCTGGTCTTTCTGGTCAGTCCCCACTGAGCTATCTGACCAAAATCTACCCATGCATTCTTTAGTGTGCCTCCTTGATCCCTAATTTTCCCCACACAGTCACATTCCCACTGTCTGGAAAACCTAACCCTAGAGCTACAGATGTGCAACTGTCTGTCCAGAGTGTCATTCAAAAGAACCCTTCACGACAGCTAGACATGCTATCCCGCAATCTTAACTAATACATCCTGGGGCCCTCAAGGAGTTGATAGATGAATACAGTTCCTCTTCCCTACAGCTGCAGTCCTTTAGAGAGGGTATCTAGACTCAACAATAGACCTGCTGTTGCTTTCAAGAAAGAACCTCTTCAGACAGACTGAGCTAAATTCTGCCCTCGGTTACACCCGTGTGATTCTATGAAAGTTCAAGAGGGTTGCCAGGGTAGGACCAAAAGCAGAATCCGGCCCTTTGGAGACAGTGTCTGTAGTTTCACCTTGTGCTACAGCCTGAGAGAAATCTTGGAAACTGGTTGGAATTTAACCACCTTGGGAACAAGGAAAACAGAGAGGAGCAGGTAATAAGATTTCTGACTGGTGCTGGTAGAAAGCAGGAAGTGATATAACAGTTTAATTAATCTGTGCCTATTAGCGTTATTAAAGAAAACAGGGAGCGATTGGAGATTTACCTCCGAGAATATCATCAAATGGGGAAACATCTGCAGGGAATTAGGTGTCTCAGTGCCCAATTTAAATACCAGCATGGAAGTGTGCTGTTACTGACAGGTAGTGCTCAAATGCCACAGTGCTTAGAAGTCATTAGCTGGGGAAAGAGGGAGAGAGACAATGGAGGGGGGGGGGGCCAAGGGAGAAACAGGGAAGGAAGGAAAGGAATTAATTTAATAATTTAATTAAAAACTATCTTCAGAGTCTGCTTCTTGATTTGTGTGGTTTTGGGGCTTGGCGGAGCTGCAGAGAATGGTATAGAAGGAAAATCAAGGTTGCTGGGGCTTTTTGAAGCTGATAAAAAAAAATAAGCACACTTTTCATGTTCAGGAAGATAAATCCCCATTTTCTCAGTCTCAAGACAATCCAGTTATTTACTGACAGTTTTACTGTGAAATAAAAAGGGCTTTAAGCTTCTTTCTACTTGATGTCTCCATAGCCTGAATATTATTAGATCCCACCCTGGTGCAGCCGGAATTTTGGTTAATAAATTTAACGTCATTAGACAGGAAAGCCTTCGACTGAAAGCTGCAATTTTTTTTTCTGTTGTTGCAAGTCAGGCTGTAAGTAGGCGGCAAGAATCAAAAGAAAGGAAGCACGCTCGGCAAATGGGGGGAGCTCAAAGAAAACATTTCAGTTGGGCTAAGGTTCAACACGTGGAGGGTTGTTTTGCCAGTTGAATCACAACCTGGACAGAGTGAGCTCCTCTCCCGTCCAGTCACGTCCCCCCAAAGCTGGGAGTTGGTCCCTACTCTCTCCAAAAGTTGAGCTGATGGAGAAGTGTGGATCCCTCACTTACAGCATCTTTCTATGAATGCTCCTGCTTTTCTCAGAACTTAAAATCAAAATAGAGCTTTTGTCTGTTGCAAAGGTAACATATAATGAATGGCCCATGCACTGCCGCCCTAGGAACCCGGCCTAAACCACACCCAGCAACAACCGACAGCAGCAGTAACGGTGGAACTGTTAACCTAGTTACTTCACTAAAGGTGTGACACCCTGGGGAAAGAATGGTCTTTATTGCCTGGTGCGAGTCACGTGACAAGGGACAGGGTTATCAGTATCTATTGGCTCCAGAGGCAAGGGCACAGTTGGGGCAGATCACATCTCTTCTTACTGGCAGTCTCTTAAACCAAGGCCCTGACCTTCAATAGTGAGATACGTAACTATGATCTTTACTGATCGCGTCTGCACTGCTTCTGCGTGCATCCAGCTACTGCTCATATAGTCTCTTACACCCGGCAGGGGCCCAGGCATGGTGTAAGAAATGGGATGGATTTTCGGGGGGGGGGGGGGTGTCTCATCTTTAGCTGATCCAAAGTTTCATCAGGAACGCTGAGGGTTCTGCACACAGGACTTTATAGGGTGGGCCATTTCGTATTAAGGATTTAAGACGCAAACACTCAGCTTGAATGTATGGACCCGATTCTTGGATCCACGACAGCCCTTTGGGGCTGCAAAATTAGTGAATCGGCCCAGCCCTGCCGTGGCTTTTCTCCTTAAACTGAGGTTTCATCTCACCATTCCCACTGCACGCAGGAAATGAATCAGCTGGTAGGCAATACTGAACCCCTGTGCCCTTCCAGAGACAAAATCCACTTCTTCCCCAGTCTCTCCTCTCCAGAAGCTGAGGAGAGCACCGCTGTTTCCCTTGAGCATCCAGGACTCCCATCTGGCTTTCCCTGTCACTTATTCGCCTACTTTTGTAGCCTGGCCACTGTGCATTTGTGTTATAGCGGACAATCACTTAAGCGAACTAGAGGAGGCGAAATGCATCAAACCACTCCAAGTTAATTCAGGCAAGGGATTTGGCCAAGAGTGGTACTGTATCAGTTGTTTGGGGCATTCCCCTACCTGCTGCAGGAAAAAACAACTGGCAACTATAAACACAGACCTCTAAATCTGGGCCAAACCCTGATGCAACAGAAACAAATGTGCAAAAGAATCCAAACCCCACAAATGTAGGGATTATTAAGGCAAGATCTTGAGATCTTTGGGATCTGGGCTCAGCTCTTTTAGTGGGGCAGCGAGTTCGGGAGAAACCAAGAATCAAATCCTGCCCTAACCTACCCCCATGACTGTGATTTTAACTTGTGTAAAAACCGTAAGAGCCTCAGGCAAGCTTTTTCTAGAATAAATACTTAAAGCTGGAGGATGGGCAGAGGGATAGGAGAGGAAGATCAAGCAGTGACTAGGGCGCAGAAGTGGAAAGGAGCGTCTGCTCAGTGAACAGGACTTGGGGAGGAAGTGAAAGGAGCCCCTTTGTTAGAGGCCTGGGAGGAAGTGACAGGGGAGTAGGAGCCGGGGACAGTCTGTTTTGGGACACTGGGGGAGAGATCAGGGAGGCCAACAGGAAGCAGAACTGGGTGGGAGGAAGTGTTCAGGGAGTAGGATTGAGAGGGGGTGGGGAGGAAGAGTGCACGAGGAGTGGGGGACTGGAAGAAGAAACTGTGCTAGGAGCGTAATCTCTTTTTGGATGGACCCTGCAAACCTGCTGGGTTTGGGCCCTCTGTGTTCTCTGCACAAAAAGTGCTCTGTTTCCAAAAGTGCTTTTTCTTTGGCAAATAAAAGCAAAACAAACCATTGCACCAAGCGCCTAGCGTTCATTAGCAGTGGGTGGCTTGCCATGACAGGTACCTTCATATCTGGGCACCCCTACTTCGCAGCCTTGCACTTGGAGGTGCTCCCAGATTCTGCTGCTTTTGCCAGCTGAACGATTGCAGCCCCGCGAGAAGCCCACATCCTGTAGCAGAGACAGCAGCTCCGCGAGCCGCTTTAGGGAAATCCAGTTTACAGCCAAGGCAAGGCACGCGGAGTCATTAATCTAGGTCTTCTGCCAACAGGGATGGCTTTGCATGAGCGCCCGGGCCCCTTTGTAGTTCAGACAATCAGCCGTATTCAAACTGCGCGAGATAACACTGCAGAAAGCTGAGACCACTGCAGCTCATTCCTCCTGTAACTGGGGGGGGGGGGGGGGGGGAGAGGATTTACAGGCGAAACAGCATTGCATTAATGGGCCTGCTCAGTATTCTGCACAGACGCCGGCGGATAATGTCTTTGCAAACTAACGGCAATAAATTAATTAAATTAATCTACTATGCTGTGCTTTTCCCCACCCAACAGGAAATTCAAGGATGATCGGGGCTTGCCTTATTCTCCATAGCCTATGAAAGAATCGGATCTGACTTTCTCTGAGTTTCTGAGGCACTGAATTGCAAAGTACCACCTGCCTCACTAAACTAATCACCAGCCTGGTGGGTTAGATCACATCAGTTTTACATGTAATTAAGACTGTCCAGGAGGGCATGCAGCTGCTTACATGGTTGTTCCCTCTATACAGCAACGTGCCTCCTGCTCAGATAGGTGCAATTAAACAAGCCTGTTCACAGTCATTAAGCATTAATGCACCTCATTAGCATAAGAACTGGAAGAAGCTTTGATGCAGGGAACCCCGCAGGAGAAAGCAATAGAGAGAGAGAGACGTATACATAGACAGAAAGGTAAAGGTCTGGTCCAGTATTTCCTTGTGGCACCGATCAGCCATACCGGGTCCATTTCTCCAAAGCAACGAGCCATACCATGGCTCCCTCCCCAGAAATGCAACTGGGTTTTCTTCTCCCCTCCCCCTTTCTAAATTATGCTGGTGGGGGGAAAAAAACTGTTGGGATATTAACGGAGTGAATCCATTAATAAGCTGAACTCTCTGCTGGCTTTGACACTACACACTAAAGCTTTAAAGAGACAGTGCCCCAGACATTGGAGACAGGTCATGGACACGGCTCGAACAAAGAAGCACTGTTGCCGTCAGGGAGTAGGTTTCCTTGGAGTTATGTTTTTCATGCACAGAGAGCAGCTCTGTCTTTTCGGTCTGAATGACTTTTATTTCACGTTAAGGGAAAGGAAAGGAAAGAAAGAACCAAAGCAAAGTTTTCATTGGAGAGAGCAGTGTGCGTGCTCGCTCAGTAACCAACTGCGGCAATTTGGAGGGCCCAATGGCTGCTGTCTCTGCAACACAGGCAGAGTGCTCTGAAATCGACAGCGGTGACGGTATCACAGGGTGAGAGTAACATACACCTCTGAGAGTAAGGTACGGTTGGTGAGTGGGGACTTAGCTTAAACTGCAAGTTCTCTTTATTACGTGTTTGTTCAGAGCCTAGCACAACGGGGCTCTGCTCTGCTCTCTAGGCACTACTGTGATACAACCATAAACAACAACTATCTGCATAAGTAGGTTGGAATCTTCTCAAGGTAGCAACCATGTCTTCCTTTGCATCTTTCCTTTGCACCCACAAGGAAAAAAATGCCAGGTCTCCCCCTCCCCCAGCAACGCCTCCGGCCCACTGGTGGCCCTGCCGATCAGCACCTCCCCCTCCCTCTCAGCGGAGGATCAGCTGTTCCATGGCCTGCAGGAGGCGCTGGGGGAAGGAGGAGTGAGGGTGGGATGTGCTCAGAGGAGGAACAGGGTGGGAAGAGGCAGGGCAGTCTGGAGGCTTGGGGGAAGAGGTGGAGTAAGGACTGGGGGGGGGGAGGCTGAACATCCCCAGCAGATTAGAAAGTTGTCTCGGCAGTCCCCGCTGGCCACAGACACAGAGATTCCCAGTTCAGCTACAGACGGGCTTGAACCAGAATCCCAAACTCAGCTTGGAAGGGACTGATTTCTCCGCAGTGGTCGTAACTGGAAACCAAAACTGAGCACTGGCGCAGGGCCACGCAAAATCTAGGCACACAATTCAAATGTCACACTCAGGGTCTTCAAGGGATGAGATGGATACATGGACAGGGATGTAAATTAGAGATCCAAATAGGATTTCCTCCCTACTGAGTCTATCATGGGCCAAACCAGGACCCCACATTTAGGTAGGACTTGAAATCCAGGTCTGAAATGTCCGATGTCAGCTCCTATATTATAAAACCTTTGCACAGCACTTTATCATAGAAATCGAAGCTGAAACCTGTGAAATCACCTATCCCATCTAGAGAAGAGCATGGGCTCGTTCCCTACAACTCCCTTGTCCAGTCCAATTTTAAATGACCCAAGTGTCCACACAGTCACCTCCTCCCCGGAAAGAGTAGCTCACAGCTTATCCAGATCTCACCAGTGGGCAATATTCCCTTAGAATCACCCTGTACTTTTCCTTTCCTATTCCTCATTCCATTGCTGCACGTCATGTCGTCCTGTACCAGTCTCTCCCTCCTTGGCATTTCTATCCTCCAACTATAGACGGTTCTCATATTTCCCTTAGTCATCTGGCCGAGCGGGGCACATTCATAACAGCACTTTCCCTTCTCTAGCACCTCCCATCTCGGGATCTCCAAACATTTTACAAACGTTAAGTGAATCAGTCTTGCAACATCCTCACGCAGTAGGTTCATATTTCGTCATCCCCATGTTACAGACGGGAGACGCTCAGGCATGGACGGGTTACGGGCCAGATAATGCAAAGTTCTGGGTCACCCCAACGCCCACTGAACACAATGAGAACTGAGGGCACTTTGCATTTTGTATCATCTGCTCTTCGGTGACCTGAGATCACCCTGGGAGTAAGTGGCAGAGCCAGGTCTGCACCTGAATCACAAGACCATCTCTCCTCCTTAAGAACCTGACCCCAAGCCCACCAAAATCAATGGCAAGGCTCCCATGGCTCAGTTCAGGCCCTGATTTGGGTTAATGCAGCTTCTTGGACACTGATCAACCAGCGAGCTGGGCTTTTAACCAACAGTGGGCTGGGAGAAGGACTGATGCGGAGAAGGATCCTTGGTGAACCCAGCCTAGCATTCCTCCCCGTTTGCCTTGTGTTATTACCACTGGAAAACCACCCCGCCATTGTCTGGAGGGAGGCTGGCTAGCAGCGCCCAGCCTGCTGTACTGTTGCGAACAGGATCGGAGACGCTTTGGGTTTTATTGGAAGCAACTTCAATGGCACATGGAGGAAAAAGCCTTGAAAATCCACCCCCCACCTCGCCCCTCCCCCGCCCCCCAAAAAAAGTGGAGACGGTCTTTGTTATTAAATCAATGCCTCCTTCCTCTAGCTCTGCCTGTTGTGAGGAAATCTCTCGCCAGTAGCAGCCGTCCCGGGGCTATGACATTGCTGTAATGCTTGGCGCTCCGCGCTCTATCTCTGGCAGCAGCAGCCTCTTTTTGTCATTATTGGCTGCGATTGCAGGGGGTGCAAGCCAGCTCTCCGTGCGCTGACATATCGCTGCCTCCGCCTCTCCCCTCCCTCTGGACGACCTGCCCTCGGACAGGAGGGCGAGGGAGTTTGGCTGCCGCTACCACCCCTCTGCAAGCTCCACACGCCCAAGCCCACATGGATAGTTAGGAGTCCCAAAGGGGCAGCTGGGGTGCTCATTAGGAAAGTAGCGACAGATGCATTCGTATTATAAGGTGTGGGGGGGAACTATCATAGAACTAAAATAAAAAGCTTCACCGTTTTAATGCTGTCGGATCCTTTTTTAAAGGGTGTTGTAAAGCAGGAGAGGTTGGAGGAACTCTCTCTCTCGGGCACACACTTCCTCTGTCTAACCTAACTTGCAACCCAGACTGGTATTTAACATGTGCTCACCAGCAGCGTATCCAGCATTGACCATCCCACTAGCCCTCACTGCTTGAGTCCGGTTTCCGAATGGGACTGTGTTATGTACCCATCCCCGCCCCCCAGGTGCATCCAAGCCTCTTCCAAGCAAGGTCACTGGCAGCTTGCTGGGAGCCCAAAGACCAGCCATAAAAACAGAGACACCGAGGTGCAGCTCAGAGAGACGACAGGTCCCAGCATGAGACGCACCTTCTGGATCGTACCGGAGCCTCGCGTGCTGAGGCCTGTCGGCCGTACAGGCTCCAGCAATGTGTTATATAAGAGGGTGGTCACAGGTCACGTTGTATAACTTCAGAGCCTGCGCTTGGCCCGCCCCTGTGCTCTGACCACCTACCTCTGCATTGCCCGGAGCACGACTGAGATCAGCCCCACCTATGCTGTTAGGAGAACAGCTCTAAGGATAACCAGAGAACAACAGATGCTGCACCTGCAAGACAACTCCAACCCAACCCAAGAGTCGGAGCTCACATCGGAACTGCCACAGCAAAGACCCTTCTACAAACAGCAGGAGGAAGCTGGGATGAAAATGCTGCTTCCCAAAACTCTTCCCCCAGCACATCTACTGCTTTCACGGATTTTGTTTTTAATTCTTCTTCTTCTCCGGCCCAGAGCGCTGCTAATACCTAACGCAAGAGGGGCTCCTGACAGCGCAATCATGTCTCCGATCTTCTCTGCACCTGCTTTTTAAAATAGGCTCAGATTTTCACCCCTAACTGGGGGGGCTTTGCCCCCCCCAACTCGCAAAATGAGCTGCGGGGCTAAATGCTCTTCTTGCCTTCACATTGCAATCAGAACCTATAAACCTAGGTCTAAAAGGCAAAATTCTCCCCATTGGTGAAATGCTAGCCGGCCCTCAGATGCCTTCCGACAAGCCCAAAGGAGCCAGTCCTATTGTGTGCATAAACCTCCGCACGGGGCGCAGACGCCTCCACGCTATTGATAAAGTGAAACGAGTCTTAAATATTTAATGAGCGAATAAACCTGTTAAGAGGATATGATTAACGGCACGCCACAGCCCTGCATTTAAGATCTCCCCACCGTACCTTTACAGGGGGTTTATTTTTAAGGGAAATCAGCGGCAGCAGCTATCGGAAGCACAAGGCCATGGAGAGCGTGTGCTGTACCAACAAGAATGCTAACACAATGCTCCACTTTGGAGGCATAAATGCGCCATGCCAGTGTGTGTTATTACGTGGGGGGAAGGGTGGGGCCTTCCTGACTCACACAGATACCGAAAAAGGAAAAAAAAACCTAGAACTGAAGAGATTCTACAAGTGGCGGCAGGAGTCAACCTGCCGGTTAGAGAAAATGTCTGAACTCTGTGCACCATTTAGTTTTGATCTCTAAATGGGAGAAAGGCTGCGCTTGTGGTCAAAGCACCAGAGCAAGAATCGAGAGACCTGGGCTCCATTTCCAGCTGTATCACAGCTCTTGTGTGTCACCCCAGGCAAGTCTCTTGGGTCATAAACTGCCCAGACTCCAACTCTGTGAGAGATGACTGGAGGTTGTTTGCACAGGATGTAAATCAGGGAAGTATTTGGTCCTTGATCTCTCTCTGCTTTACTTGCATCCTATTTGGCAATGAACGTCGAGGATCAGAATCTACAGTATAAAATGGGAGAACAACACGGACCAAACACTCCTAGGGTTATAGCTCAACTAAACAGTGTTTGTAAAGCACAATAAGATCATGAGATGGAAGGATTTATAAGCACAGTATTATTATCAATATCTTTTTACAACAATATTTTGTTTAAGATTATTTTGATTATTATTATTATTGGAGCTAGGGGAATTCTGTAAAAAAAAAAAAAGGTTCCATAAACCTTCACTCGAATTTTTACGTCCATGAAATTCGGTTACACTTGTGCCACTCTTGTGTTTACATTCTCTGAATATTGTTACCAATGTGTTTATCAGCAGGAATATTTGCCAAAATAGTTAATTTTTGAGCAGGGATTGCAGGATATTTGGAGAAAGTGGATTTAAAATTCTTATTTGCAAGCACTCGCACCAGAAACCTGATTCTAAGAGTTACACTCATCCAATCAAGAAGAAGAAACATAGCATGTGACCTAAGAGGCCAATTAAAACACCTCTAATTTCTGAAATTGCATATTCACAATGAACGCCTCACAAAAGAGTGAACATAAAGAATGATTTGCAGAAATTATCTGGAGAATAATTTTGAATAACGAATACAATTGGGAGAACTCAAAGTCGTTTTGAATAACGCATGCAACTGGAGGAAAGCACCAATGGCTTGTGAACAGAAAAGAAGTGAAATTCATTGAATAATTGTTATGAATTATTCACACAGCATTAATTATTATATGATACCAGTGTCCAGATGCTAAGATACATCGATCGATCCCACAACATTCCTGGTACTGTACAAAGCACTACACTACAGCTTCAAGATGTAGAATATTTTTCATGCACACTCTAATCCAAAACGCTTTCCAGAATTAACAGCAACCGAAAGATAAATTAGGTATTGCAGGCAAGGGGGAAATTATTTGCAAGCCAGTGGTGAGTTAATGAAGCAACAAGATACAGGAAGGCTGCTCTAGGTGACAGATGCTCTTGCACAAAAAGTAGTTTGGCTGCAGTGTAGGGACCAAATATAGAGAAGCAGAGCGGTGCTCAGGTCCCTGAGACAGACTGGGCTGAGAGGGTTTAAAAACAAGGAAGGCATTTTGGGACTGGGTCGTGAAATGAACAGGGGAGCCAATGGTGATGTTTGAGATCGGGGTGATCTGACACCATCCCGGTTTCCCTGAGAGAGCGGGCAACACTGTTCTGCACATGCTGGAGGAGGAGAGTTGGAACTCAGGATACCCTCAGAATAGAGTTGGACGAGTAAGAGGAGAGAAAGGTGAAAAGCGGAAGGCCGGTGTGACAGATGTAGCAATTTCTTGCAGCGTCGTGAACAAACCTTACTGAATTAGGTTAAATCTTGTCAAATTATGTTTAAGCATTTTTAGGAGTGCACGGTATTAAAAATGCAAATATTTATGTACTATTGTGGGACTATCTAGAACGTCTCTGGGGGGGGGAACATGACTAATGTAAACCCTGAGTCTTTTAAACAATGGTGCCAGACAAGCAAGAACTCTTTGCTGAGGGGGTTCCTAGGGAATACATGGGAGGAGGGGAATACAAATTCTCACCTCCAGACCAGACATGCCAAGCCTGCGGGGGGGAGGGGGGGGAGAAGAGGGGGAGACACAGAAATTGGGCTTGTTTTTTGGCTTGTGAATTGCTTGTTGCCTCGTTTTTGGCTTGTAGCTTGTTTGCCTTGTAGCTTGTTGCTTCTTTTTTTCGATCGGCTCGGGAAAACCAGGGCAAGGGGGCGGGGTGAAAAGAGTATGGGGTGCACAGCAGGCCTACCACAGTCCCAGACTGCACGCTGAGGGGGATCTAGTCACATAGAGTGTTGGGGTTCTTAGGGATTGGCTTGTTTTGAAATGAGCTTGATTTTTGGCTTATTGTGAAAGTCAGGATGTTTATTTATCATGTGAAAGTTGGCGACTGTGCTCCAGCCCCAAACTTTTGAAGCTATGTTCTGAGGAGTAACCCATCGTCTGCTCCCAGGGTCCCAAGATCAAAGGCCCAAACTGTACAAAGCAGCGACTCTCAGATTCATAGGGAGGTATGTTCTGAGCAAAAGGGGTTATGAACTTGTAACCACAGGAAAACCTCTGGGTGGGGTTTGAAGAACTGATCACCTGTCAAGACCTCGTCCGAGTTGGGATGATCTCTGGCAAGTTTATTAGTATGCAAGCAGGTTCTTGTATTGGTTTTAATATGTTTTCTCTGTAATGCTTTCACCTGAAGAATACATGTGCTTGCTTAGAGAGCACCGAATGGTAACTTCTAACTGTGGGCAAATACGCTGTTTATAGCCTCTGGGAAGAAAGCGAAGCAGGCTGGTGTAGGCTGTCCAGCTCACTGGGGTCTTCAGTGTAGGCAGGGAGCTGCGCAGCCTGGAAAAATCCATCAGAAGGGAGAGAGACGCAGGTCTCCACACAAGAGAGGTGACCGCTTAGGAGCCTGGAGCCTAAAGTGGGCGTCACTGCTGGACCATGGAGGGGGAGTACAGGTGCAACTGCCCTGATCTGTGACAGATGGCCAAGTGGGTAAGCCTTCAACCTGGGACTTACGAACCTGCGTTCAATTTCCTGCTCTGCTACAGACTCCCTATGTGACCTTGGGCAAGTCACTTAGGCCTAGAGCCCCAAAGTTATTTTGGCACCTAACTCCAGATTTCAATAGGAGTAAGGCCCCTATATATCTCTGGGGAGCTTGGCCTTAGTCCCTCAGTTCCCCGCCCGTTCAGTGGGGATAACAGCACTGCCCTGCCTCCCGGGGCATATGAGGATATATACATTAGAGACTGCAAGGCGCTCAGATACTCTGGTGATGGGGGGACATAGTAGTCAGATGAGATTTTGTCAGATCCCAGCAGAGCTCTGTACTTCTCCCTGTACTAGGCTGAGTCAAAGCCCCGGACTCCTCATGGAAATGGTTAGAGCAGCCTTCAAACCCATTTTAATGTGTCTGTAGTCAGGAAGGGCTGAGCAGCCAGAGGCAGGCAGCTTAGTCAGACCCGTCCTTTTCGCTAGGAGTCAAACTCTAGGGGCTTAGTTTGATTTTATTATATGGTGGTTTTTGTACGGCCTTCACCCGGCTCAGCTGCTGAATCCCCAAGGGGGCTGGTCTTGCGCTGATGGGGAGGTAAGTCTGAAACAGGGAGCAGGCTGGGAGAGGGGCGGCGTAAAGGCAGATTGAGGTGTGAGGAGAAGGCAGGTGTTTCAGGGAGGCCATGGAAGAAGGAGGGTGGGACTGGAGCCTGCATTTGGGACCCAGCTGAGAGGAGAAGCATGGGGCAGGAAGGGAGTCCCAGGCATGAGAAATACAGGCAAGCTATTCGGGTACATGGCTGCAGAGGACAGTGTGACTACAGAGCCGCTGGTAATTTGGGGAAGGCTGAGGGTGTGAGAAGAGAAGGGCAAAATGAGCGGAGGGGCATGGTTGGAAGAAGGGGGCTGCACTTGGGAGCGGGGGGCATGCCAAAGCTAGTCGGACGGAACAGTTGACTGGCACACGTGCGTCGCTAGGCTGATTGGAGAAACAGCATCTATCAGTCACCAGTCAAGTGGATCAATTAATTTGCACTGCTACCTCCCCTTCCCCCTCTTGCTTTCTTTCATCACTGCTAGAACCACTAGTGTGCCTCTCATTCCTATGTCTCCCTTTCTTGTTTGCCCCTTCTTCTACGCTGCTTTGCTGGAAAAAAAGTACCAATGAGGGGTCCCAGCTTTAGACCAGAGGGCTAGTACATCCTCACTCGGAGCGGTGGATTGGAGAACAGCAGCCTAAGCTGACAGGGCTTGTCCATCCTGAAAAGGAGGAAATGTCTTTTAGAGGTCTCCGTGGACCTCCCCAGCGGGTGGCCAATGAACACCACCGAGCCTCACAAAGGCCGACAGGTCCTGTGGTGCCCCTTTTGCATGTGGCTTGGTTAACCACCATCGATACTGGAGCTGGTGGCCTGTTTCCCCGGCAGGAATAGTGAATCAAGAGCAACCAAGATGGCAGAAAGTGACCAAAGTGCAGCTTGAAGAAGCCCAGGCCTGTTCTTACATTTAACATGGAGGTCTGGCTCTTGCAGACTACATGTTCCAGCATGCACTGCTCCAACTGGATCCAAGGGAAGATTCCCTGGCTCAAGATGGAGCACTGAATTCTTGGAACCCCACTCTCTGTGTAGGAACCCCACTGCTGGGTCAAAGATGGGAATTCTGCAATTGGCTTCCCATTTTTGCAAAGCTCTTTGCTAGTAGTTCACTTTCCTTCCGCTGGGCAAAGTGTGTTGCTACAGGGAGGATCATGGGTAACACTGTCTGAAGACACGACTACAGACAGGTTACTGCTATAATCAAGTGTGAGAACGCAGGCGCGCTAGGCTGATAGGAGACTGGTTTTATTTCCTAGCAATCGACATGAATGTCTTGCCCCAGGTCACATGACAGGGATTAGCTATCACTGCACCTTCCCTTTCCTGTGAAAAATCATGCGCAACAAAATAAAGTCAATCAAAACAACCCACCACAAACTAACTCTGGCTGTTACCAAAGCACACAAATAGAGGCCAGGTTATTAGACTCCCATCAAGAACTACTACACCATCTCTGAATCTCAGGGGCTTTCAGATCACGCAGACACTTCTTGACAGCCAAACAGTTCCTTTGGCTGTGACCTGTCTGGCAGCGGAGGCAAGTCTGCCAGCTGGGGCCTTTACCGTTTTTGTCATTGTCGGTAAACTAGAGGGGCACGTGTTACTTTGGGGGAGTGCCTGGGTACCCGCAGCACCATCCCAAACCTCCTAAAGAGAAAGCCCGGCTTTTTTTGGTTTGTTTCAACTATCTTTTGTTCCTCCAGCAGCACTGACCCTCAGGGTGGGTTATGACGTATGATTTTGATGTGGACGGTACAGTCGTTAGCTCGGCCTCTTGCCAACCATGCTCTTCCACTTGTAAAAGGGGTAACTTGTCAGTATTTTGTCCTAGTAATTCTCCTTCTCTAATTTCTGGTGTATAGCTCTTTTGCAGCTACTTCAGGGTACATGCTCGTTGGCTCTAGAAGCTTGCTACAGCAGATACAGGCATTATGGTTTTTGTCCTTCAACGCATACATCTCCGAACTGATGATCCCCATAAAACATTGTGAGATGCGCTTTCGTTGGAACTGGTCCAAATATCTTCTATTTATACTAACTTTTGATGAGCGCGCCCAGTAAGGGCTCAGCATAATGTGCTTGGACCAATGCATCAAAAAGAACTGTTGCAATTCACCATTCACGAACTGAGAGCCACTCATCTGGAATCCCATGGCAAGCAAACTACATTTTTACAATGTGGTGTGGCTTTGCTACTTGATGTATAGTGCAACAGACCAAATTTTTAAAAAGTTGAATAGCCCACTAATAAGCGGTAATCTTTCCTATTTAGTTCCCACTGACACCAACCTCGGACTAAGGCCAATTAGGGATCTCACTGTGGCTTCAATGGTTCCTTTCGTATTCTCTTTACTGTGTTTACTGCCGTTTCACACTTGGATATATTATCTGGTCACAGTAGGCCATCTCAGACCCTGTTCTTGCGCTTCTCCATCAGCAAGTAGGCACTGGGAATGACGCTTAGCATTTTCAGATTCCCGTTTCACCTCTTTCCGCGGAGCGGAACAGTGTCCCCTGGAAGGGCCGTATTAGACAGGGAAATGATACTGCACCCAACCAAAGCTCAGGAAAGATGCAGCATGGGGAAGGGGAGAAAAAAAGTCAGCTTCTTTTCTTTTTAAAAGAAAAAAAAATATCAATGGAAAAGCTTCCAAAGATGGGAAATCATGCTGGGGAGATGGAGAGCATCCCAAACTCAATGGGCTCCCCTGATGTCTCCCATGTCAGGAATGCCCAAATGGATTAAACTCAGCAACAACTTGGTGGCTTTGGTGTTTGCATTAAAAAAAAAAAAAAATTTATGCTTCAAATTGTGCTTTTCATCCAAGGCTCTCAAAGCCTTACGATGGTGGGTAGCTATCATCAGCCTTGGTTTGCTGATGGGGAAGCTGAGGCAGAGCATTGTTAACGGAGTGGCCCAAAGTCCCAGTGTGAGTCAGCAGGAAAACCAGGGAGCAGAACCCTGGCATCCTGCTGCTGTAACCATCAGAGTAGGCTGCCCATGCTCTGAGATCCCAGCAGATGACTGGCAATCGGGCTGAATTTCCCCTCTGGGAATCCAGCTCAGCTCCTCACAAAGCCCCATCTTCGGTCGGTCTCTCTCTCTAGACTGAGTCCTCACTCTGATAACCAGACGGGCCTGCTTCCTCTCTGCCACTGCGTAGCGCCCGTCCTCTGCCCCAGCGGAGCCAATCAGCTGGGGAGGGCAGACGGTCCCCAGGGCTGCCAGATTTCCCTCCGCATCCCACAGAACCCTTCTCCGCGGTGACACGAGCCGCTTGCGTCAGCTCCGCCGCGGCTGGAAACAGCAGGGCTGACAGTGACATTTGCTGCCGAGCGCCTGACATTGAACTCAGCCAGTTAGAACATCGGGTGTCTCGCTGGCAGGAGCAACCGCTCGGCTTCGACACCGCCAGCCAGCGCGGGGACAGGGGAGGGAGGGGAATGGAAAAGCAGAAGCGGCAGCCAGACAGCTGCCTCCTCCTCCTCCTTTTGTGCAGAAATGTGTTTTTGTTTGTCAGTCAAACAGATTGTTTCCCCCTTCTTCGCAGGCCAATTGTTTCTGCTGCCACGAGATAAGGGATTGAAAAGGGCTATATTTTGATGGTTCTGAATCTGGGACCTCAGAATTGGAGGGTAGACATCGAGGGGGAGGAGATTCATGTTCAAATTGTCCCTTTTTTCCCTTTCTCCCTCCTTCGCCTGCCTGGAAGCTGCATCTGCCTCCCAACTCTCCAGCTATTTAATCTCCGCGTCTCTGCTGCACTCAGGAGGTTTATGCAATTTCGTCCTCTTTGCACCAGCTGCCGAGAAGAGTCCTTCTGTCACCTCGCTGGTCTCCCGCCACGGCTCCTCCCTCCGCTCTCCCGCTGAAAAATACCAGCAGAACGTAGCTGGACCCACTGCAGATGGACATCAAAGGGTAAGGCCTTACTGAGGTTGTCCCATCGTGGTGAAGATTTTGTGCAGGAAGCTCACAGGAGAGTCAATGGGCTTGGACAGTAAATGATGACGTGGAAAGAAACTAGTTGGTAGGAACCAGACTTCATCCCAAGAAGATCAGGACTAGCCTACGCAGGACACCAAAACAGTCTGTTGATGTCCCAGTTCAGCCGGAGGGAGCATCTTCTGGAATAACCCATCTTGGCAGCTTCCCCCAAAATTAATACTGGTGATATTTAGGCCAATTACACTGAGTTTCTGGGACGGTGGAGAGACGAGAGGCTGGGCTGAGACCCAACAAACTCTGTATTAGTATAAGTACATTATTTATGTAATGGGAGCATCCAAAAGACCCAACCAGGATCAGGGCTCGTGGTGCTGGACTCCGAACAGACACAGATAAGGAGAGTCCCTGCCCTAGAGGCTTGCCATCGAAGATATCAGGTCACACTGGAACTTGTGGGGATCAGTCACTGATGTGAAGGCCCAGAGCAAGAGTCCCTTTGCTCCTGTATACTGGTCAAATCTTGTTTAATTATCCAGTGCTCAGGCGCAGAGGGAGGGCTTTGCCTCCTATCCTCTGGGGATCACAGCCTGGAAGGGGCCAGCGCGGTTCATATCCAGCTCATAAGCCTCTCAGAGCTCAGGCTTGAGGAGTGAGATTCACTCAATTAATTTTGCTTTGGCAAAAAGTCCATTTTTATTGCTATTTCATGCCTTCAGTATAGATTTTCTCTGCTCGTCTCAAAGGGATAATAAAACCCGACTCGTTCTTTTTATAAGAAGTCTCACACTCCCTCTCACATCGGGCTGTCGTGTTCCCCACCTATACATGTAAATTTAAAGGCAAGGAGTTGTCATTTAAGTTTAAGGACATAAAGTGACTCAGAAAGCCAATCTGTGAGCAAAACCCATCATGCCCTGATCTCAAACTAGGGCACCCAAACTTGGTGACTTCAAGGGCTGCCCTTTCAAGTCTAACTGGCCTAGAATGGGGCAGCCCATCCTATTTATTAGGGTGGCATGGCCTGGGAGACAAGTCCGACCAGGCTACGCGCCATCTTGCTTCAAAACCGCTAAGATCAAGATGGCCGAGGGGATGCTGGGATGCATGGGCCGCATCCCTTCTTCCTTACGCCTCGGGCCCGACTGATCATTGCTGTGCAGTGCTGACACACAGGGGTCACAGGGCAGGTGTCATGGTTTCCCCCGGGGGAAGATCCCTGATGTATGCGGGAAACAGAGCTGGCTCCAGGAACAAGGAGTGTTGTGACATGGGCTGGGGACAGGGCGTGTGTGGGTTGAAGGGAAAGGGTCAGGAGCTCCCCCACTACCTCCAGGCTATTCCATCCCCCTTCAAAACCCTCTTGGGGCCACTGCCGCAGCGCTGCAATTTAAGGGCGTCCCTCAGAGTTGCCCTAGCCTGAATTAGGCCTCACAATGAATAAGGGAGGGGCAAACTGCCTCTCCTCTGCTTCTGCCAGCACATAGGTGGTTCGCCCGGTGCTGTCACTTACATGACTGGAAAGCGGGTGTAGGACTGAGCCATCCCAACATGGCAATGTTTTCACACTCTGGGTAAATGACAACCCAAGGTGCAGGGCAGCGGGGAGTCAGCAGCTGATATTAATAAGGAGAAGACTTCAGCTGAAACAAAGTCTGTAACTGTCTGTTTGATACAGTCACCTGCAGCTATGGGCCTAACCCCACAACAAGGCCTAGCTGAAAACACTGGGCCTGATTCTCCTGTCACGCTGGCATAAATCAGGAGTAAACGCCAATGGAGTTAACAAGGCAACATCTGTACAAAACCAGGCAAGGCCCTGACTACAGAGTGGTGTTTTGCACAAATGTAGCTGTATCAGCGTCGCTGTATCAGTGCAAACCGTTAGCACAGATATGTTGCGCTAGTTCGAAACAGGGCTTCTCTCTGCATAAGCCAGGCTAAAGTGAGAGGCAAATCAAGCCCAGCTGGTGAGGATCGGACTGTTTACAGTACATTATAAATGTGAACGTTTCAGAGGAATAATTTTTGTCTTTTTTTCCACCCAACCTGCCCCCGCAACTCCTTTTCCAACCCAGCCTGTCAGCTGTTCTGTCAGGTCGCTTTGCCACTCCATTCTGTGAGTGCAAAGCCTCCACCCGCAGCGAGAGGAAACCCACAGATGGGTTTGCTCCTGCAGGTGTGGCTGCAACTGACAAAAGTTTTAAAGGTGGCCGGTGCTGGAATGGGGGAAAACGATAAGAGCGAGGAAACCCGTGAAACTAAAACCCCGGTTAACTGAAACTCTCGGGGTCCGGAGGTCGGTTACTGGCATGTAGCCTAGGGCTCAGTTTCACAGTGCTTTCAGGAGTTCATGTATGTGAAGCTACAGCCTGGTTCTACCCGTTAAACAAACCCTCTAGTATCCCAAAGGTTCGGGTGTTTCCATAGACCAGTGAATAAGCAGCTCACCTCCCCCTTGTCTTTAACAGCCAAGCACGATGGTTACAAAGATGTAATTTAACTAGGGATGGCCCTGAATGTAAAATCTAGATCTAAATAAGCCTGTATTTTGAAGGAGTTTGGGTGTGGATCCAAACTTCATGGGTGAGCCCTATATGGAGCAGAACCAAAACCCAGATCTGAATAGCCTCAGATACGAACCTAACATTTGCAGCTCAGAAGAAGGTTTAATGCAAGAGAAAAGATTGGCTTTGTGGGGCTCTCAGTAAAGTAACATGTGAGGTCCCATCTACAAGGATAGGCTGCCTTCTTCCAGTCTATGACTCCCCTCACTTGGGCTCTGGCACCAGTTTGTGGAGGAAATCAAAATGGACCCAGTTACTCAATCTATAGAGTAGCAGCAGAGTGGCTCAGAGGCAATGGGGTGGTGGGGGCTTTTGGGAGAGGCAAACTAGTTACCTGAGTGCAAGATGTGTGTGTGACAGCAGGACTCCTTAAAATACATGTTCAGGAGCAGATGCCCTGCCTAGATGAACCCGGAAACTATTTCAAGATAGCTAAAGAGGAACGCTGTGTGGATTTCCAACTATACTGGGTGAGACACAGGTCCCCAGCACGAGACGAGGATGGTATCCGTAGTTGTCTTGTAATTAAATTCCCAATTTAGATCTATTCTACTTCTCTACATTTCCCCCCTGTAGCTTCAAGCAGGTGTAGTATTCTTCCTCCTTTCCTGTTCTGAACAGCTCATGTCCCACCCCAGAGGAAGCTGCATTTCAGTGGTTGCTGAAGTGACCCCAATGCAACCTGCAAAACACTTTGCAGGCCTCCTGGACAAAAGGCAGTAGAGAAACATTAAGTCATTGTCATTCTATCACACGGCTGCTATTTTTAAAGCCCTTTCTTAATGTAGTTGGGCACCTGGGTCATCCTTATGTCAGTGGGAGATTCAGTAGGGTCAGAGAGAGACCTACCATAAAACAGGTCCTTTCCTCCATTTTTACCGGCTGCTTAGTATCCTTTTCTAACCCATCCCCCAACATCGCTCAAGCTGCATTTTCATCAGCTACCGGTGCAATGGCTGAGTGGTTAAGGCACGACTACAATCCTGAAGGTTTACATCTGAGTCTCGCTCCATCTCACACTGAAAGGTCACCTCCAGTTCACCCAGCTGCAACACGGGTACCCAGACCATCAATTTAGGGCGGTCAAAGGCAGTGGGACAGGACGCTAGCAACATCGCATCCTCCTATCCCTGCGCCGTGAGACGGACATGCTTCAACCACACCAATGAGCCAATGGCTCAGGGGAACTCTGATTGGTATAAACTAGGGAAGTCCAGCGGAGAGGACTGTGAAATCAAAACTTCTGGGTTTTAGACCTGCTGCTGCAACTGACCCACGGTGAGACCCTGGGCATAACCCGCTCCTGTCCCTCTGCTTCCCAGTCTTTAAAAGGGGGGAAACGACCATTTTTAATCCCCATTGGCAAAGCGTTTTTAGAAACAATAAATGAGAAGGAAAATCCTTCCTGGTACGGTGCTCTTGGCACTGATCAGTACATGACCCAAGACCCACAGAGCCGAACGCGACTCCCAGACCATCCCCTCCATCACAACAGCAAGGACGACGTCTCCGGTTCTACATTGATTCTGTTCAGATGTTTGGGGTGGCGGGGGGCAGAACTGTATCCCTGGGGTGGGTAGGATCCTGCTTCTCACAATGCGCTGTCAGGGAGGCACTTTTACCGGGAGCACCAAAGACACAGATGCACACCACTAGGCTGGGCGCTGAAGGGTCCTTACAGGCGGCTGTCGGCAGGAGCAAGCGGATCTGCCCTGCACCGTTGGGGGGGCCCCCCTGTGATCATACACGGTGCTCATAGGATCCCAGCCCAGCCTCCCGCACGCCTCTGGGGAAACTCCCCTAGCTGGAGACCCCATCTCTGATTCAGGCCGAGTTCACAGCTCCATTGGGAGATGCCAGAAGAGGCCAGCTGGAGGGACAGGTTGCTTGGCAGCCGCCACAAAGGGGGCAGGGGGCGGGCTCGGTGCGCCGGGCCAGGCAGCAGGGAGCGACCCCCCCCCCCCTCCTCTCCCCAGCAGGTCTCCTGCTCTGACGCCAATGAACGACTCCGACAGGTCCCCGACGTCAGCCAAGATGTATTGCAAACAGATGGAAAGCCCTTGAAAAGTCTACTCCTCGGGAAGGGGGAGAATAGACCGAGTCTCCTCGGGGCTGTGTGCGCTCCGGAAAGGCCTCCGGGCTCCCACCGCCTCTGCCCCAAATCGGCTCCAGGGGCTGCAACATGCCGAGCTCCGTCTCGCTCCCGGGGGGGCGGGCGGGAGGGGTGGGGGGTCTCCCTGCGCTTGCAGGGGGGAAGGAGCGGATCAGCCGCAGGGCTCGTCTTGCTGGAAGGCTCCCGTTCCTCCCCCGGGAGCCAGGCGCGGGCAGACGCCGGGAGAGATGGGGGGGGGGGGGGCGGGAGAGAAGCGCAGGTCGAGGGCTCCCTGGAAAGTTGGCAGCAGGGCCCGGGCTGCCCCCTCCCCAGCTTGGGGACCCGGATCCCAGCCCCTGCGCGCCCCGGGGCTGGGCTGCGGCCGGCCGGCCCGCGGCGACGTGGAGTCCATTGCAGCCGGGGGGAGGTTCTCGCCTCCCCGCGGGGTCCAGGGGCGGCCTCCGGAGCAGGGGCCCGAGGCACTGTCCCCCCCCCCGCCCCCGTTGGTTGCTCCCCGGCGCCGTCTCCGCCAGCCCGGCCCGGAGCCCCAGGGCACGCTCGGGCCTCGCCTCCCCGGGGAGCTGCTGCCGCGGCCGCCCGGTGCGCTCCGCCCCGCTTCCCACCCCCCGCCGGGCGAGGCTCCGCCGCTCTTACCTCGCTTCACCGCAGGCGCCAAGCGGGGCAGCCGGACCAGCGACGCGGGGCGCGGAAGCTCCTCCGGGGCCCATCCATGGGAGCGCCCCCGGCGGCCGGATTTCCTCCCCGGCGAGTCCCGCGGGCAGGTCAGGGACTGCGCCCCCCGGGCTTGGCCCCGCTCCGCCGCCAGCCGAGCGCGCTCCGGCGCGGGTGTCGCGGGCAGCCCGATCCCGCTTCGCACAGGAAGGGCGAGCGGGCGAGGCGGGGGGAGAAGAAAGTTAGAGGCATGGCTGGATGCTGTCGGAAGTGCGCGCTCATGTTCCCCCCCGGGGAGAGCCAGGCGCTCTGCCCGGGCCGACAGCCCCATCTGCCGGCCGCCCAGCCGGCCCGGCTCGCCCACGTGGCCCTGCACCGCCGCGGGTCGAAACCGCCCGCAGCCTCCCGCGGGCCGCTGGTAGCGAGGAGCGACCCACTCCCGGCGGGGTGGACCTAGGGAAGCCGGACTTTTAGCTGGAGACAGGCCACCGGGGGGTCTGCTTGAACGGAGGTGGCTTAGTCCAGCTGTTCGGGACGCTGCCTCTCAGCTCTTAGAATTTAATAGGGGCTTTCAGAGCCCAGCCTAGGGGGAGGCGGGTGTATTCGGATCGGAAAGCTCATGTATGGGGAGATGAACCTCCCCTCAGAGGGAACGGTGTCACAAAGTGCCTTGAGACATGACTTCCCTGTTAACACCCCATAGTTGCATTAACCCTAATGGAAATCCCAGTAGGCTTCAGCAGATGCTCCCTCCCTAGCCTGGGCCAGACAAGGTTGTAGCAAGAGAAGTGGGGCTCTCTGCTGCAGGGATGGGGTGTCTCTAACACCAGGCCTTTTGGTGCTACACTAACAGCAAGGTTTGACAATAATCATAACGGAGACACTGAAAGGGCTCTCCTAAAGGAATGAATAGGCCTTTGGGTGCTATCCCTTCTCCCCAGCCCCACTGCTACTTGCTGTGCTTTTACAATCACATTTCCCCATTTAAATAAAGATTTGCCTCTCCCGCATTTTTTGCAAAAGCCCCAAACAAAAGAGAGGGCAAAGTGCCTATGCTGAGAGTGCTGTGAAACTTGTATGTAGAGGAAAAGTGAAACAGGGGCCGTTTTTCCTGACAGCCATTGTAGCCTTGTCTAGTAGCGATAGTGGGGGAAACCATTTGTAGACCGATGTATGATTTTTAAGTTGACGATTTCCCTTTAATCACAGAGACGGCCATCATCTAATCCCCCGTGCCTGCCAAGGCAAGTAATAGTGAGCAAGTGGTGTAGGGGACCTGCAGGCATTTGGCATGAATGTCCTGGCTGACTCACCTGTGCTCTTTGGCACTAGCCTGACAAGGAGAGGTTGTTTCTTTGGTTTGAGTTTTAACAGATCTTAGCAGCTGTGTGAATTCGGGTTCAACGCGTCCCTTTTGAAACCAGCCAGACATGCAGATGGAAGCCAATAGCAGGAAATACCTGCAGCTCTGCTACTTCCCACTGCTAAAACCAAACAACAGCCAAAGTGTTAACAGGGCTTCTGCCCTATTCTATGCTGCAGAATAGCAATCCCAGGCAGAAGGGGTCTCCACACGGACAACAAAGGCCATTGTTTCTTAAACTCTTGGGATGCTAATTGAGGTCAGCCTGTCGTTTGACTCCAGTCACTATTTAGACTGGTCTAATCCCAGGCTTGTAATAGGAACCTAGCAATTGCCATACAGGGATCCATCTAGTATAGTACCCTATCTACGACAGTAGCCAGAACCAGTTATGGGATATCCTGCCCCAGGGAAATTTTTCTGCCAGCCCCCAATAGTTAGAGCTTGGCTTATGCCTTGTGTCTTATTTCTTTTCCAAAGCTCTTGTTCATATTTCTGGTGTTCACTATCATAATTCTGGATAGACTTAGCCATACACAGGTCCAATCTTTGAATTCTGATTAGCTCTTGGCCTCAGTGATACCACGTGACAATGAGTTCCACTGACTACTTGTGGCTTGCATGAAAAAGTATTTCTTTTGATCAGAGTCAAATTTGCCACCTTTCAATTTCCTCAGGTGGCTCCTTGCATATATACCTTATGTTTACATCACGCCTGTTAGCCCCAAAGAGCCAAGAATTCTTTTTTTAAAAAAGCATTAGGCATGTGATCTTGCAAAGGATTTTGTACTCAAGTAGTTCCGTAGAAGTCAACTTGTGTGAAAAAGTATTATTCCTGTGCTTTCCAAGCTCTGCCCTTTATGTATTCCAGAAACAACAAAAATCATGTAAAGAAACAATCAAGGTTACCAAGCGTGAACAATGTATCTCCCTATCACATCATCTATAAGAGCAAGGAAAATAAAATTTAAGGACTTGGAACTCTTAAATTTCCCATGTAATAATAGTGCCTATCTTCTCTTAGTTCTGTGTTTTTACAGTGCCTAGCACAATGGATCCCTGGTCCAGACTGGGGAACCCTGGGCCCTACCACAATGCAACATAAATAAGAATAATAAACAATACCACATTATTCTAAACAAGTACAAAGCAATGCGTATTTCATCACAGCATTACAAATTGAACTCCGACCAATTGTTTTCTCTCCCCCCTCCATTATGAATCCTTCCTATCTTAATTTCTATATCTGAATTATTTTCCTTCCAGGGATACTGTTGAATGGGATATATAAGATAACATATTCTTGCCCCCTTTGGCCTGAGCATTTAGCCAGTTTTTGGGGCCTCGCTGGTTTTTTCTGTTGGGAGGGAAAATGGATGATACGAGTATTTGTAAATTGATAGTTATTTTTGGCTGACATAACTGCTGTTTCTTTAGAATAACTTTGAATATGTAGAGGTAACAAAGAGTCCTGTGGCACCTTAAAGACTAACTAAAGTATTGAAGCATAAGCTTTCGTGGGCTAATACCCACTTCATCGGATGCAAGCTTGTATTGGAAGTTGAGCAATATGTGTTAATATGTACATTCAAAATTTTTATTTTGAGATTGCTGATGATGGCATAATTTTTCTTTGGGGTCGGAGATAAGGTGGTTGTATGTATATATGTATGTATATGCAATTCTAAGACAGAACAACATGCTTCTATTTATCATTTAAATAACGTTGGATTCATGATGTCCTTAGCTATTCCTTTCCTTGCTTTTAAGAGCTTCTGCTTTTATAAATGATGTGAGAGTAAATACATTTCTGTCGTTTAGTGACCTTAACTGGTTCTTCAAACAAAGATTATTATTTTTGGTTTTGGAATTTGAAGATATCATTTAGAAATGGTAACTAAATGGAATGGAAGGGTCAGATAGTTAAATTAAAGAAGTGAGCAGAGCTGTCCGAGCTAATGAGGGCCTCCAACCTACCTCTGAAATCCCCTCACAGCTTTGAAATTGGAATGAAATGACTCTATCAGTGAAAATGTGCTGTCCCCAAGCAACTCACTACCCCAGTAGCTTTGCTCTGGTCACTGAAAGACCTTGTTTTTAATAGGGTCCATCATCAAGTATATTCTGTAGTTTCGCTTTTTCCCGACTGCAGAAGCAGAGAGCCTTATCTAATCTTCCAGCACTAGCCATTTCTAAGACATTTTCCTACTTGTGCCCTTGGAAACGGCCTCTTTCACCAACCAGTATCAAAGTCTACCTCTGGCTCAAATGTTGTGGCCTAATTTGACCTTGTTAGGCAGATAGAGAGGTACAGTGTTAGGGTCTGTCTTCACCGCAAAGTTAGCCTTGACACTTACTCAGGTGTTGCCCCTAACCCGCCTCCTTTCCACACACCAAACCTTCTCACCCGACTTCAGTGATGCTTTCAACCCAGGTGCCTGGCCCAGATGGGATGGTAGATTCGAGCTTGGATGCTGTTTTCACTTCTGCTGTTAACTCCCCCACTTTGCAGTATGGACGCCGGCTAAAATGCTGATAGTCCTCCAATGCCTTCCCACAATTCCTTGCGTATACCTCGAAGGACAGACAAGAGCTCCTAAAATTTTCTGGGGGGAAAATCCTGGATCAGCTGCAGCACAGAAACCCATCGGACACACCCACCGAAGTCCTAGCAACACACATGGGGGGAGGAGCACAGTCCCAGTGAGGACACGGTAACTCAGGTCGGGCTGTGCCGTGGGGCTGATCAACTGGCTAACTCTGCAGTGAAGACATCCCATCAGGTGCTTTGCCAAGACTTGAGCAAGGAACTCAGTGCAGTGCTTTGGGCCGCTGCTATCTTTTTAAGAGACACTTTCCCAGCAGGGCGCATGGCAGGGCTGGGCCCCGGCAGAACGCTAGCTAACCTCTTTCCAGCGATTGCTGTGGCCACTTGTGGCAGGAGAGTCGCTTCCAGAGGGAGGCCCCCGGGCTGGTTTTGTTCAGAGTTTGAGGGATGGAAGTGTCTCTCGCAAAGGGGTATCACCGCTGACTTGGGGGCTGGAGGAATGAGGAGAGAGAATGGCATAGAAATGAGAGCAGCAGCAGATCTGGTAGATCCTATAGGAAAACAACCGTCTAGCAACCATCTCATGCAGAGAGCTGGGGTCCAACGCACAGCGGGGGGGTGGGGGGGGGGGTGTATGTGTGTGTGTCACGTGTATTGTGTGGTGGAGACACTAAGGCAAAGCCCTGGAATCCCTCCTCCACTGATCTGTGTCCCATGGCCAGTTTTGCAATTTGCAAGTCTCCACACCCTAGTAAGGTCACAACCTGCAGGGGGAGGGGAGGGAGTTTGGACGTGAGCTCCATCCTCCTCCTTCAAGGAGCAGGACAGAGAAATAACATAAGTCAAGGCTCCGGAGGGACCCAAGCCTGCACTTGTGTTTTAGGCGGTTCCTGCTGTGTAGCGAAGAGGATTTTCCCAGGCTTGGGAGGTTAAGCTCAGAGGGGAGGGAGACAGGAACCAGACAAGATTAGAGGGGGCGAGGGCCCCAGACGGGCCAGTGTGCATTTGAGTCTCAATAGATTTCAGAGGCTCCAAATATGTTTTCAGATGAAAGCTGTTCCAAGCCCCTCCCCCGCAAAGGCAGGTCAGTGCAGGAAGCTCCATGCACAGAGAGAGGCTGCAGGCACCAGATTTGTTTGACTTTCTTGTGATTTTGTTTAGAAAAAAACCCACCCCACACCAAACCCACCACCGCACCAGGAAAGGAAAGAGCTTTAATAAGCCCAGAAGATGTCACCATAGTAACAGAAATCAGAGCCACTCCAAGGATTCTGCCGCCTGGGAAGGAGATAAAATGTTTTCTATCGATCGCTGTCGGGAAAGTCACTGTTGATAAGCCATCCGAGGCGAAATGGGAGCAGACACAGGAAAATGGGAGCTGTTCAAATGAGCCTCCAGATGCTCCCACAATCTCCCCTGCTCTGCAGTTTGGGGTCGGAGGGAATCAATTGCTCCTTTGTAGCGAGAAGATTTCCAGGTCTCCCGCTTTGCTGGGTGTAGGTCTGGGTTCCTGGGTGGGTGGGTGTTTGTCTCTCTTGGGGTGAGGCTGAGAGGAGATCTGGGGAGGGTGGGAAATAAATATGGGTGCAGCTGTTTTATGGGTGTCTGTGCACGAGCCGTAATGAACACACAGTGGAATACCCTACATCATTCATCCGTTTAGCAGCTTTTCAACATGAGAAAGTGGCTAAATGATCTGTTTTAGGACTGTCCTAAATAAAGAGGCTGCAGGTGACTTTTCACCCACGCTTCCCCCTCTGTTGTTATCAGGCATGTCACTGCAGCATGGGAGGAGAGAGAGAGAGAACATGGCTGTGTCCACATGGAGGATATTTCCAAAATTAATCTGGCTGCGGGTGCTTTGCCTACACGACGTCTTCCACTGGGGCTGGCAGCAGCTCAGCTGAATTGAAAGGGGAATTTTTATTTGGTAAATTTCCCCTTTGCGGGCAAAGCCAGCATGTCTCAGGCCCGTATCTCCTCCATATCACCCTCTCCTAGGAGTTTGGTGGAGTTCAGTCCAGCTTTATCTCTATCACAGCTTTATCTCCATGGCTAGCACCCTCCTCGCCAACCATCTCAGCCGAGAAGCCAAGGATGGAACGGGTCACTGAGACTGACGTAGCCTCTCGGCTTTGGAGCGGATCAGTTCAGGGTAGGTTGGAGGCACAACAACTGGGCAGGTCTGGTGATAGATTGAAGATGTTGGTCTCCAGGCCTGCCATCCTGGTCTCTTTCCATCCCTTTTGGCTGTGATCACCCCTTTGCTATTCATCCAATCTGCCCAACACGGTCACTGGGGCTGGGCTGTTCTGTAGCTGTCTTATAAATACTAATATTTGACCGTCTCCTTCCCATGGCCATGCCTGGGAAGCTCGCTAGCTGCCCGGTGGCTGTTTTTCAACGCTGGGCTCAGCAAGGGGGGCTGGCCTGCCTGCCCTTTGAAGAAATAGAAAATCCTATTATCTGCTCATTCTTTTCACAGCACGAGACCACAGAGCATTCACCAGGAATGGCTCCAAGCCCCCCACCGGCTCTGCTCTCACTGAGATGTGAAGGTCCCCGGTTCGGCACCGGAGGGTGGAGCAGCCTCTCAGCTCTGCCATCCATATTCATGTAGCTGGAGTGGGAGCTCTGGAGGAGGGCAGGGGGACAGATGGGGGCACGATCAGGAGAGAGCAGCTGAACCGGGGAGCAGAGAGCAGTCAACCGGTCCTTAACATCCCAGCACCGAGTTTGAGGGGTCTGGGCCTCACACATTCCTAAGCATCGCCCTTCATTGCCTATGGGGACCCAAGGGAACTTGTGTATGTGTGTGGGGCTGGTTCATTTCTTTAACCCCCTGAGCACCGCAGCTAAGCACATGCTGCCCAGGTAGCTATGTGAGAAACTTGAAATACCTGTAAGGCTGCAGATATCAGTAGGGCAGGGAAGGGGTTAACCCAGGTTCCATTCTCTACTGCTGTCAATTGGCAGCAGTCAAAGGGGCAGTGAATTTGGATTCAGGTGTGCAATGAAAGCCGCACTGGCAGCAGGTGGGGGCATTGGAGGAGTGCGCTCCCAGACATGATTTGCAGCCCTTGAGAGCTGATCACATGCCACAGAAGGCACTTGCTAGGGATTGTGTTAACGATGGAAGCACAGGCCTTATGATGTGCCCTGTGCTGAAACCTTGGCTGGCAGAAGCAAGCTAAAGCAGTTTGGCTTGATCTTCTACCAGATGTTTCTCTCTGGCTCATGGAATATTTGTCTGTTATTGGGTGGCTCCATCACGGAGATAAACAAAGAGGTGTTCAGAGGGTGATTTAATTTGTTTTTGAACAGATACAGGGCACTTACCTTAGTCGTTTACTTTTGAATGTTAACAAGGAAGCTCAGTGAGGATGACTGGATTTCTGTAACTATAGGAACAGGATAGTTTGATAAATAGTGACATGTACCAGTCACCAAATACACTGATTGTCTAGAGCAAGCCAGATGTGGTGACTCAGAACCGTTGGCTGGAGTGGGATGAATAAGGAGTTAGGAAGGTCAACTGAATTCTGCTTCTGTGTTACTTGGATTTTTTAAAAACAAAAGGATCTAGTTAAATTATCCAAGCGGCAGTGTTTCCTTTTCCCCACATGGCTTGGTGTGGACAATGCAAAGGCCCTGGGCAGTGTTTCTTTTGCTTATCGTCAGCTTCACTTGGTTCTCAGCCTCCATCACAACAGTAATGTGTGTGTCGTACGGATGGTCTTGTTGGGGAGACACTGGTCTGGGAGCCAGGAGATCTAGGGTAGATTCCCAACCTCCCTGTGCAACACTGGGAAACTCACTTAATTTCTCTGTATCCTGATGGGGAGAATAACCCTTCCTTTCTCACACATTTGTTTGTCTTGTCTATTTAGATTGTCAACTCTTTGGGACTTGCTTACCCCATTTATGTATGTATGATCTCAGCTGGGACCTTTAAGTGTTATCTTCAAGCAGTGGTATTTGCTGTTAGGTGTAGGCCAGTCTAGGCCTCTCTTAGCAACACCAGAGGCTTTTTTGGATCAACTACTAGACCAACAAATAAAAGACCAGGTGTCCAATTGCTCCCCGAGTGGCTGATTCATGTTTTTCCTGTGCCAGGTGTTTCTCTGGTGCAAATACAACAGGGATCAGATTAGGAGACTTGTGCCAAAACCAGAGAGGTAGCCAGCCAATGCCCAAGGGGCTGAACCAAACTGCTGTCAGAGCAGTGAGAGGTGGGGAAGTGGAGGTGGGGGAAGGAAAGGGAAGGGAGGATACTCGCTAGAGTTGCATTAACCCTTGTTTCACCAGCTTTAAGAAAAAGTTCCCACGCGGTGCTGTATTCAGGAAAAGCACTGGCCCGCACAGGCAGACTATGGGTGGAGGGGTTGTTCCTAGAGTTCTGTGTCTTTTGCAAATCGGGAGTAACACGAAATAAAACAAAAAACCTCAGCCGCGGCTTCTGTCCCACGGAGCTGGACCCAGAAACGCCTTCTGAGCCTTGTGACCTGGCACCACGGGCTCACAGAGCTGCTCCGGTTAGGCCTGGCCACCCTTCGGTCATAGGGGGAGGCCAGATTTGAGTGAGTGGCTTTGCAACCTGGTGCACAGAGTCACGGCACCAGTCACTCAACTTTGGCCCTGCCATCCCTCCGTCATCACTGCTCTGCAACACCCCCCATCCATGGGGTTCCCATCCTGGGGGCGGGACCTACCTCCCCCATACCCCCGGAGGTCTCCCACCCCTCAAGGGCAGGACCTGATTCCCTCCCCTCATTATAAAGTGAAATAACCCAAAATCCACCCCCCAAAAAAGTATAAAAAGAATTTGAGAGAGCACTAGTGGTTTCCAACCAGCCCTTCAAGCACCTTTGTTTTCATCTTTCATTCCCAGCAGTAATTATATTATGAACAGCTGCACAAGCCAATGGGACTGGAGTCGTCACATGTTGGTGTCCCAAGTAGGTGGGGCCTAGCAAGTGGGCGGAGCCTGGCCATGAACCACTAGTCCTGTTTCTACAATTGAAGCCCTCTGAATTCTACTAGGACTTTTTAATGTAACCAATCATAGTTATCGCTTCAGGGAAGATGTGGGAGGGGGAGGGATGGATTGAGACAGGAGGTACCTCGATACTCCGGTGATGGGCAGAGATAGAGAAAACGAATGTCTGTAACCCTGTGTTTCTGTAAAATTACTGCAGTATTGTCACCCCAGCTCTGGTGAAAGTATTGTAGACCATAAGCCGTTTGAGTGCCTGGGGCGCTGCATATAAGGCGGGACAGTCTTAAAGGGTCAACGACAGAATATTCTACCAGCATCTTGGGAAATTTTTCTGCCCCTCCTTTTCCTAACCTTGTTGGTGCCCAAAATATTCATGTGTAAATAGAAACCTCTCTGGGATGATAATGCCTGTCCTTCCATCTGACCTGACCCACTCATTAACACCACCGGTCCGTGTTTATGACATCAGAAAGAGTTCCACAACGGTTGCTTCCGAGGTCTCAGACACAGGATACCATAGCAACCACCTGAATCGGGGTGGGGCAGCTGGGTATGAATGAGAACACATCTGTTCCAGGGAAAAGCTTTCAGGAGTCAGCTACACGAGGACAAGGGGAGAGAGTAAGAGAAAAGAAAGAGAGAGCGAGGAAACAAAGCGTTCAGGGATTCTGGAGAAAATATAGTTGTAGGTTAGTGGATCCAGGCAGCAGCTGCACCTCCCAGTATGATCTAATCTATTTATAAAGGTGACGACTAAAGGACAAATAAGAGGGTTGTGTCCCTTTTTGATGTACACAAAGGAGGCCTGGAAGTTTTTTTAATCAACATGCTTGTTTTTTTGCATTAGAAATTCAGGTCTCATTGAGCCTCGGAGACTCTATGGATGACTGGAGAATTAGCATGTTGATGACATCACAGATCTCAATGAACTGAAACCGCATTCGCTAAGGGAGGAAATTGGTTTTATTTCAGCCTCTTTCAGGCTCCGGTTTGGTTTTTGTTTCGCCTCTTTAACTCAGACGCCCAGCAAAAGGACAGAAGAGATGACATTTTTGTTAAAGAATCATATTCCCCCAACCCTGCCATTAAAAACGAGAACATGGCCAACACACATCTGAGGGCCTGCCCTCAGAAGAGTAAAGGCGCAAGGCACAGGAGTTGCATCACTACGTCAAGCTATACACACAGCAAAGGGTTGGCAGTTGTTCCCTCATGGTGGCGGAAACGCTGCTCCCCCGGGCGATCCAAAGGAGCTGTGAAGTGTATCTCAGAGGCTCTGTTTGCATCCTTGGTCCCCAGCATAGAAGTGTTGTCCCGCAGGCTCTTAGATGGTTGATGGCCATCTTACGCTAATGTAACTTCCCGGCTAGTGGACTTACTGTCCCTGGGGCTCTAAACTCACTGGGCCAGACTGAATTGAGCCGTAAACCTTTAGACAATCTACCACTCAGTTGCTGATCAATAAAAAAGACTCTGGGCTTTCTGTTGTCATTTATAGCAGTGCAAAGTGAGTGTGTAACGCCACCAAATCTCAGATGAGATTTTCAAAGCCCCCAAAGGACACCTATTTGCCATTCGCCCAATTGAATGCCTTCAGTGCCTTTAAGAATGTCAGCCCTACTCTCTCGCAGAAGGCAAATGGAAAGAACCCATTTTTATTTTTTTTTATTTTTTTACTCTCGTGATTTTAAAGACAATCTCAAGATTTGGACCCTTTGAGGTTGGAAATGCTGCAGAACAGTGCTCGTGAAAGGGTTTCCTGCCACGTGAACACCCACCAGCTGGGAACTGGTAGCGTTCCTGTGATCGGTCCATGTTCAGTGCTATCAGATGATTATTTTTGTTTGGACTCCCCAATTTCAGATACATTTGGTTTCCTTATTAGGCTGTCAGTGCATCATTTGAACCTGGAACCTTGGTTAATTTCAGTACCGGGATGGAGTTAACATTCTGGTGTAGTTCAGGGGCGGAGTAGTGTGGTTCAGTGGGAAGGGCTGGGGGCAGAGTTAGAACTTGGGTGTGTTTTAGTGGCAGGGGGGCAGTGTTACCCCCCAGGCTGATCAAGGTTTTTCATGGCATTTGGGAGTGCAAAAGACCATTGTACTGCCAACGTAGTGCAGAAGCGTTTTGTTAGCGCTAGGCAGAATTTCCAGACAGAATGTTTCTTGTTCATGTTAGAGATGGACAAAGCTCTGTGGGAGCAGTGGGCTTGGTGCCTGTATTTAGATGACACCATAGCCCCCTCTCACGCCAAAACCTTAAGGAAGTGGAAGGACTCAGAGAGATGGTTCAGGTGTTTCTGCAGCTGATTTATTTATCTATGGCTATATCCCCATCTGTGCTGAATTACCCGTCCTTTGAGTTGATTTATTGGTATCCTTATTGCCTCATTCTCAATCAGGCTCATTCTTGCTGTCCTTTATTTTTCCAGTCCTTCCTTCTGGACTGCTGTGTTAATCACCCGAGATGAGAGAAGCTGTCTGTTGTCACGGCGACTCCATCTCTGCTCTGTGCTTCCTGGGAAGTCACCTGCGGAGGTTTGATTTGTGCTGAGTCCTCTTGGAGGCCAAAGTTCTAGGAAGTTTTTCTCGGTTAGAAAAGTTCAGTTGTCTAACTACATCTTTTCCCAGCCATCAGCAAAAGCTCCAGAGAGCCGCTGAAATGGGCCCAATCAAGAAAGCCAAGAGGCCATTGGCATGGCCTCTGTGCTCCCAGTTGGGGCATGGGGGTTAATGGCATTATTACTCTCAGATTATTTTAAAAGGCGGATTTTTGGACCCAGAAAAGTGATGGGTTATGTCTGGAGCCAGGCAAGGCGCAGACAGACACTGCAAGCCTCCTGCACACAGCTCTGCCAATGCCCCTCAATCCCAAGCCATATCCCCCACCCGCCGCAGTTCTACCTACACCCCTCGATTCCAACCTGCAGCCCCCACCTTCCCACAGAGCTCTGCCAATGCCCCTAGACCCCAACCCAGAGTCCTCCTGCTAGTCCAGTCCTGCATTCTCCTCACAGCTCTGCTAATACCAGGCAAGCCTGACCCATGGACCCCCTGTTATTCCAAACCTGGGCCTTTTCATGGTGTGGGCAAATATCCGCTTGAGATTAGGCTGACACGGATAGGTCTCCCTAAAGTGCCCGTCACCATGGTATCTGAGCTTCTACCGCCTGTGACCTAAGAGAGGACCTCTCCCTGGATGAAAGACTAGAGCCTGAGTCCATTATGCCACCTTGGCCTCTAGCCAAGGAATTTATAGTAGAAATGACAGAATTCGGTTTTGGGTCCATATTCTGCACACACCCCCCCCCCAAGTTTGCTTTGGACCTGGGCTGAAGGCTCGGTCCACTCCACGGAGGAGGAGCTGCTGTAAGGTTTTTTCCTGGACGCTGGGAATGACCAAATCATATTTAATAAGAAAGCAAGAGTGAGATCCAGAGCCAAGCGAGTGCATCCCCATCTAAGTTTGCCGTGGAGGATAATGAGCCTTAATGAGCAGACCCCACTAATTGGTAAGTGACCCCCGAGCCCCCTGTGCATGAGGAGATGGGGAAGATTAAGAGCCCAGGGGAACAGCGGCTGCTCAGCGGCAGGAGTGGATGGAGTGCCAGGGAGCCCCCAGGTGGAGTGGGGGTGCAGGAGACAGCTCAGCATCCAGCTAAGATCAAGAGGTGGGATTAGCTGCGAGGGGAAAGATGAATTTCGTTTAACCCTTTCACACCTGCAGGTGCATGGGTGTGAATCCTAGAAGGGAAGCAACCTTTCCTGCATGGACACCGGGGGTTCCTTCTCCACCCCGGCTGAGCCAAGAGCAGCACAGGAACAAGGGTGGAAGGCAGGGAGAAGTTGCTTTATATGGCCTCTTCTCTCCCTCCCCCAGGAGCCTAACCGACCCCTGCTGCAAATCAGAGTAGCTCTGGAGCTGAGAATAGCAGAGCACAGCAGCTTTCTGGCCGCATGTCCTATACCAAGGACTGCAAGGGGCTCATAGCAGCTATTCCAGCTTGGAAAGGCCTTATGCCGGTGTATTGCCCTGTTGGCTGATCAGCTGCCTGTATGGCCCCTTTGTGCACCAGAGCAGCTGAAAGAGGCTGTAGGGCCGTGGATAATTGGGCCCTGTAAACTCCACCCCTGCTTTCTAGCTCAGCTCTGGGCTGCTGCTCTGATAGGTTCGAAAGAAAAATAAAGGCCCACAAGGGATGCAGATCACACGATCTGCAACCACTCTTCCTTCCCGACTCCACTGCACGGGCCCCACAGTGCGCGGTCGGGATCAGACCCTGACGTAAGGCCCAAGCTGGTGATCACCTCCCAGCTGCGCCTGCTGAGACTCCAGTGCAATGACTGGCCTTTGCCTGGGAGAGTCACAATGCTGGTAGGGCCAAGGTGCATTGAGAGAGTGGGGGCAACCTCTGCTTGCACTGAGCCTGGGGAAAGGTGGTGACCCCTGCTCCCCCTTCCTGATGAAATCTAATCCTGGCCCCCCTCCTTTCCATTGACATCTAACTTACCTTTGGGTAGGGGGGATCAGATGTTCCAATTTTATAGGAACCGTCCTGATTTTTGGGTCTTTTTCTTATATAGGCTCCTATTACCTCCCCTCACCTCGTCCCGATTTTTCACAGTTGCTGTCTGGCCACCCTACCTTTGGGTAGTCGCCTGCGACGGGAGGAGCGGGAGGAGGAACTGAGAGCCCGGGCGTCCTCTTCCCAAGCAGGCGGTTGCTCTTGCAGTGCTATTAGTACGGTCGTGTACGGTGGGGGAGATGCTGCACTGGCAGAGGTGGGGTCTTCCAATGGGACGCTGGACTGAGCCTGCCACAGTCTGTATCTGGGAGATGTTCAGGGGCAAGGTACAGCCCTCGCTGCGCCGTTCACGGGGAGCAGGGGCTAACCTGGGACATGGCATTCCCCCCGGGGTCTAATGGCGCCCAGGTCCTCTGGAAATATTGTCACCTGCAACATTAATCCGGACCGTGCAAACTGCGGTAGAGTGTCATGGCTCATGCTGCCACCTGCTGCCACAATCTGGAATAGCTCTCCCCCCCCCTTCCCCCCCCCCCCCCCCCGGACATTTCTTCAGCCTGTTGCTTCCATGTGTAGTTTCTCTGGCCACAGTTATCTGGAATGTCCTGCAAACAAAGCTGAGCTGGTGCTATTTCTGTTGCCCGGTATTTCTGCTGGGTGAATCCAGCTTGGATGGCAAGAAGCAGGGAGGGCTGACAAACAGAGCTGGCATTTTTGGCCGGGCTCCTCTCCTGCCTAAGGATATGGCTCAGGCCACCGGAGGTGGTTAAATCTGCTTTTTGCTGCTTGCAGAGTAGAGCCCTGATTCCTCCCCTCTCTGGCCTGCGTTCGACAGTGAGAACGTCAGAACTTCCCATTGGGGATGCCGACTGCAGGTACAATTACCAGGAGCCCGGCCAACAACGCAATCCTTTGGAAAGGGACTTTTAATCACCTGTATAATTGGGCCTGAATTGGCTGCGTGTGTGTCAGTTTCAGCCGTCCATCCCGAAGAGGGTGGGTTGGTAAAGTGCATGACTCAGATGGGAGCCTGCTGCGTATCCCAGGACAACGCTAAGCCTCAGGCTGCAAAGCCTTCCTCTTCACTGAGCCCAGCCTCAGCACCCTGAATGGCACAGCTGTTTGTCAGCCCTCCCTGCTTCTTGCCATACAAGCTGGATTCACTAAGCAGAAATACCTCCAGCTCCCAGGGAAGGAGATCAAAATGGGAAACTGAGGCTCAGGGAGAGGATGTCACTTGCCCATGGTCTTTTAGAGTCTCTTTAGCTGAGATGTTAGGACCCAGGAGTACTGTCTCCGCATCCTGTTAGGATGGTTTTTTTGCAATGCTTGCATGGGGGAGCCCCCTTCTCTGCCGCCAGGGATGTGTCTGGAGCCCTCTCAGAGAGGTCAAAGAATCAGTGAAGAAATCTGTCCGTGTATAAAGTGCCCTTGCCTGTATATCCTGATGCCAAGATGGCAATAGAGAAATAAGGCTCAACCACAGAGGCCTTTTGTTAACAGCTACATGCAAGATTTGCAAAGAGATTTCTCACTGGATTAGCTCAGGTCCGCTCCTACCTGTCCTGCCAATGGGAGGCTCGGTGCTGACAGGCCCCTGGAGGGTCCTTGTGAGTGTTCTGGGCAGCTGGGGACTAGTTTTCCCCGAGTTGTCAAATGGGGCTAATTGCACAGGTTAAGAGCTTCCGAGAGGATGCCTCCTCCTGGCACCCGAAATACAACATTCCTGGATGGGTTGACGGTGGTGGGAATTGAACTTTAGCCTGCATTGTCTGTGCTAAAACACCCAACTCCATTAGCCAAAGCTGCAGCAGGTTCATTGACCTGTATATATGGCCCAGCCAGCACTAGAAGGTGGGCGGGGGAGAGCGCCCCACAGAGTGGGTGTGGCATACAAGTGCACAACAAGTTCTATTGGTCCTACAAAATCCAGGCTCTTCTCCTCGTTCTCGAGCGCCGTCCATCGGCACCTAATCTATTCGCTAATAAACTACATAGACACAGACATCTCGTTTGTGGAGCACGGTTGTAACAATATTTATCTCCCTGCTCCTAGGAAAAGCAGTCCCTGTTCGCATAGTCTCTTTGGACATGCACCGTCAGTGCTGAGTGCTAGCCAGATCTAAATGTAACAAACAGAGGCCACGTGGGCAAAGACACCCTGATTGCAAACAGGGAGACTCGGTCCCCTCAACCAGGTCACTTGAGCTGACGGAAACCTTTCTAAACCGTGAGCTAGTAGAAGGTTGTTACTGCCACTGAGACCAGCCACTAGGGGGAGACAAGATCACAACCAGTCAGCCGGCGTATTACCCCGACGCCCCTGAACTTTGGCGGCAACCAATCCAGAGCCGGAGCTGAATGTTGTTGCTGGACGCTTCCCAAAGGGAGAAGCTGTCGCTGGCGTTTCCTCACGGACCTGGGTGGCCCTGCCCTGCGCGGGGAACTCTTGGCCATTGGCTAGTTAATTGGCTTTCATGACTTTTCTTCCTCAGAGCCCAGAGGCCTGCTGGTTTTTGTGAGCTGTCACTGGAAAGAGATGGGTCAGCGGAGGAAAAATTGCTGCTACGAATTAGGCAGCAGTTGCTGTTCCAAAGCTCTTTAGCTGCTGATAAATGGAGCGGAGACTGGAAGTGACTCCAGAGGAGCCTTTCAGATCGGAGGGGGGGGGGGGTGCGTTGTGATTAGCAGATGGTGGGACGAATCCGGGTTTCATTTGTGTCCTCAGCCCTCAAGCTCACTGCGATACAGACAGGAAGGGGTGAGACTGACTGGATGGCAAGATCAGGCAGAGCTGCAAAGCACTGACGAGGAGATCGTAATCAGAGATCATTGTAAATTCTCCTCTCAAATGGACTGGAATAAAACGATTAGGTTAATATAACATCATGGAGGAAGGACATTCTGTTGATGCCATCTCTGGGGAATCTCAGCCAGAATGAGGGGAAGAGGCCAAAGGTGATGATACTCTAGCCATAGAACATGGCCGACAGCACATTTTTGTGGGGGGAGGATGGTAGCACACTGTGAGGTGATGCAAGGACTGGGGGGAAACAGCTCAGGACTCCAGGGTTCCATTCCCAGCTCTGCTACTGACTCACTGCATGACCTTGGGCAAGTCCCTTAATTTACTTTTCCTGCCTCAGTTTCTCCATCTCACACAGGGCTGGTTAGTTCACTAGTATTTGTAAGGCGCTTGGAGAGCCTCAGAGGGCAGGCACTGTTGACCAAGCATTCTGTTAAGGGGTCCAGACAGCCTGGAGCCTGGCAGCAGTTAGCGTCCCCTTGAACCTGTCAACCTAGACACGCCATAGTTGTTGGGGTTGGGGAGGGGCCTGGAGAGAAGGGGTTTCCTTGCACCCCCTTTATATTGCAGGTGGCAGCTCTCTGTCCAGTGTGTCTTGCCAGTGGTCTCGTGCACTCAGTGAGGCGAGTTCAGCGTTAAAGCAGGCGCTCTTACTGTCAACATATATACCGCCGTAGTGCATAGAGGCCTCACCCTGAGAATAAAGGCAGGATCTCAAGCAGCTTATAGAGTTCTCCATCTGGCTCTGGCATTATCCTCACCCCCCATTTCTTTCCCTTACCACCACTGCGTCTCTGTGGCTGTTCTTTTTTCAGCCCTATCCTCATTTACGCACACATTAAAAGCCCAAACCCACAGGTCCCCTGGCAGCCTTTGGGCTGGTAACGATGCTGTACTCGTTAGCGTCACTCGGGCAGCGTCTCAAGGGGAAGCGTTTGCTTCCTTTCTGGACTGTCCTGTCCCTGCGGTTTGCCATTTACGACACCCTGCGAGACGCTATCCCTCTTTTGCCCGGAAATCAATCCCCTTCCAGAAAGCAACAGAGCTGTCCTGATGTTTGCAGCTGGTGATTCGAGCTTTGAAGTGCACTGCTGGGAAATGGCAAAGCCGGAGCAGGCTGGGTTGTAAAAGCGCGTTGCAGTGATGCTGAGATGGCCCCGTACAGTTGTTTGGCCCAGGAGGAGCGGAAAGCTAGCGGTGAGAACTGCTGTTGTCCTGCCAAGGGGACATGATGAGTCAGGGAGGGGCTTAAATTAGCTCCAGGATAGTGGAAGAATCAGCAGCCAGGGTGAGAAATAGCAGCTCCTCTCCCCTCCTGCGGCATGAGCCTTTGTCAACGGTAAGAAGCCCACCCCATGGTGCGCGTGCAAATGAGCGTGCAAATCTCTATGTACCATCCTCGTGCACACGAGCCTGGGCAAACACAAGTCTGGGGCACATGGTAAAAGTAGGAACCCTCCCCCCCACCCCCCCATTGATCGGGGCACAGCAAGGATGGAAGCGGTAACAAACGCAGGGCTTATCCCATGATCTTTTCTAAGCTGCTCTGGGTCCCGGATCTCAGAAGGAACCATTCTGCTTCCCCTCGCTCAGGGCAAGCGGCTCCGGCCCCCTCGAGTGGCGTGGGTAATACGAGTCACGGACGCGACACCATTTGTGGCAGGTCTCCAGAGAGCCGGGCCCGGCTGCAGGACTCCAGCTTCCCAGCTGTTGATAGCACAGGCTGCCTCCAGCAGCTCCTGGTTGCAGCTGGGATTTCCTGCCTGCCACCAGACACTCAGCTCTACCCAGTGAAGGCCCTGAGCCCTGGGGGGTCTAGGGGGCCCTTCGAGGTTAGCATCTCCTCTCCAGGTGGGTGCATTAGCACTAATGGGATGTAGGCACCCACAGCCAGAGGAGAACCAGGAGATATAAGTGCCCTGGCCCTTACCAGGAGAAGGAGAAGATACAGCCTCGGACACTAGCCACAAGGGACGTGCTCTGCTGGGCAGAGGGGGCTGGTCAGCAGCAGCTGGGGCCGCTCGTTAGGCAGGAGGGTTTAATGAGTCACGGCTTGTGGCTGGGTTGATTAATGTCGGAAGAGGAGAGGATGGCTGAGGCAGCCTTCCCCGGGGGGAGGGGGATGGGAACTGGTATCAGGGGACGCGAAGGTGCCATGGTGTGACTCAGTGTCACACAGGGTGGGCAGGGCGCTAAGCTCCCGAGCCCCATGGAGCTCACAGGGGGATGGGAGCTGGGGGGGTCCGGGCCCGGCCCGGCCACGGGAGGAGGAGTGTGAACCCCACGGGTCAAAGCAACGCTCCCCGACCTGTCCTGTGTATTCGCGTGGGCTCCATGCGCTTTGAGAGAGGCTGGGTCGATGGCAAGTGACAGGGAGGGTTTTGGGGGGCGGGGGGCTGCTGGTAGCCAGGTCTAGGGGAGGTGGGTCTGGCAGGGCGGGGCTGCACTCATGAACTGTAGGATCGAGAGACAGTTTCCCTGAATGATTCTCTGTTATTGGAGGAGCCCTGCTTGGCAGCCCTCCTCCGGCTCCTCTGGTCAGAGAGGTGGCACACAGTTGGGTATAGCTCGTCTGGGGATCTGCTCTTCCCCCACGGTAACAGCCAAAGGAGCAGCCATGGAGCGTGTTCCTTTTCTTCTGGACCGGCTCCCTCCAGCCTCTTCCCCCAGCGGCTGAGAACAAACTCTGGTTAGGACATTCCCAGACGCCCCCATTCTTGGAAGCCCCCAGGCTTCGGCGGTGCGGAAGAGCCGGGCGTGCGGGACTCAGTCCTGGGGCCGAAGGGACGGTCCTGGAGCAAATACAGAAGATGGCCGATCAGAGCTTTCCCCTACGGGCCCGACCCCTGTAACGCTAGTGGGAAGCGGGAACGGCTCCATCCAAGTCATGGCAGTGATGGCTGACATCACATGGGCCAAAGGGGGAAAAAAACCATTCAGTCCACCCCTGACTTCTGCTTCTGCCTCCTCCCCTGACAGTCTGGGCCGAAAAGGGGCTCTTCAGAACACCCCCTTCACATACATCTGTCTCTGAGCTGTAGCACTAGCTCCTACCACTAAGTGGTAGTGTTTGCCAGGTTTTTGGGGGCAGCGTCTGGGGAGCGGTATCAGTAGGGAAAAGGCCCAACTTGCTGATTCCTTAGGGGAGCCAAGAGGACGGAAGGTTCTCTGGGTCCATCTACCCAGCAAAGAAACCCCCCGTGGCAGCGAGTCTCAGGGTTCGGGTTGACAGACTCAGGCTCATGCTACGGCGCTGGAAAAGCAGCGCAAACGTTATCCCTCGCCGTCTAATGACAATTTCAAGGGGTATGCGTGCCCTAGACAGGGCAGAGTTTGTCCTGGCTGACGGCTGGGTGACAGTTCAACCGGGAGCAGGTGTCTGCCCTTTCGGAAGGAGATGGGAACACCAGGCTGGCACATTGCATTGCTGTAACCGGTTCGGATAGTCCTAGCCTGCAATAGGACTGCGGGTACCGAGTACAGCTGCAAAACGCACCTCGTAATTTAAACGGAAGTTCAGTCCCTGGACAAAATGTTCCTGATGGATTAACAAAAGTGTTGCTCAGCAAAGAACCCAGCCCAGATTAACGTAAGGGACCAGCCTCCGAGCCTGAGACATCTCTGTCCCTTCCGGCTGCGGGACAATGGGCAGGGCCTTTTGCCCAGGTCTGTACGTCCCCCCTAGATGGAGGGGCCTGTGTCTTAGCATTGCCTCCTGGCTGGGTAGGGGGAACCCAGCGAACTAAGGCACCGCTGCGGGTAGCAGCTGCCATTCGGAGAAGTCCAGGGCAATAGGGGCTGAAGGGTAAATCGGTAACGACACGAGAGGCTTGGAAGCAGGCTGTGCACGACTCCGAGGGAAGAGCTGGCCGGGGCAGGAGAATGTACCCGATGAACTCAGGCACCCACTGTACTTAGTGTCGCCTGAACTCACTGCACCTGCAGCTGCCAGGGACTGAATTCCTCAGGGTCAAGACTGTGTCGCATGGCTCTACGCTGCAGAGGCAGCCAAAGGCTCTTGCATCATGGGGCCCTAGTTCTAAGGGGGCTGAAGTGTAGTGGGGGGGTGTCCTGGGCCCTTCAAGAAATGAGCCATGCAGCCAAGATCTGCAGATCTGGCAGGGCTGCCTTCTTCCCTGCTAAGGGACATTTGCAGAGGGGTTTCACCAGCACCTCCCAATGCTCACCTGGACTGACCCACACACAGACACGGGTTCGCTCCGTTCTTGAGCACTGACCCATGGGCACCAACGGTAGCATTTACCTGTATTACCCTTCTCCGGGGGCCTTCAGCAGCAACAGAGCCTGGGTTCAAATATCTAGGGGGTTCCTTTTGAAATGAACACACACCACTGACTCGAGACACCACCTGGAAACCTGGGGGAAAACTAAACACCTTCCCTCCGCTTTCTTAACAGGCAATACACCCCCACTCGCCCACATCGGGCCTGGGTAGGAAACCAGGAAAGACTATCAGGGGACAGTGCATCTACTCGGGAAAACACCCCAGCCATGTATATAAATGGATAAGTAACATCCCCACCCCAAGAGGATCTGGGCATCTCATGCACTCTAATGGAGGTAGACTCCCAACGCTCTTATGAGATATTTTCCCTCTTGGCAGATGAGCTGAAATAGAGTGAATAGGGGCCACAGTCCCAGCAGCTGTAAATCAGATGTGATCGGGGGCACTCAATGAAACTTTGCCGGTTGCCATCAGCTGAGGTTCTGGCCATAACTGGGTGAGCTCGCAAGGTCCTATCTAGCCCTACATTTCTGTGATATTAAGTGACGTAGGAATTCTGTGGGGGGAGCGGGGACTTGAACCCAGTGCTCTAGAATGCCGTGCCTGGGCCTTAACCTACACAGCATAAGGGCTTGCCTGGAAAAAGCACATTACAAACAGCCGGTCAAAGAGGTCGAGTGGGACGGGAGACAAGGACGCCCGCGAGGGTTCTTTAGCTAGACGCGGGGCTGCAGGTGCTTCGGGAAAGATGGCTAAGTGCTGACTCCAGATATAGTAAAACCCCGGAGACGCACACGCGCCGCATGGCGGGTTGCTTGATTTCATTGCAGACTGACTCTGCCATTTACAGACATTAGCCCTTCTAAAAATAGCCCTGGAGCCTCGTCTGAGCGTCGGAGGAGGATGTCAATTGCTCCCCCAGCAGCGTTCAGTTTTGCTTTTCTGAGCACAGCGCCAGCTTCGTTTATGTCTAACGAGCCCCGCCTCGCACGGCGAAGCTATTTACAGCTCTGCTTATGAGCCCGACGCAAATGGTCATTTCCCAGCTGGGCCCTCACTACAGCAAGGTTAACGGGGGGTCGCATGTTTGATGCAGCAGCTGGAAGGTAGCTCTGCAAACTGTATTGATGATCAGTGTCAAAAGAAAGGCTGGCGCTGGGACACACTATACCTGGCTTCGGCTCCCACAGACCTGAGGATCTCAGAACCCCTTAGCTGGTACAGCTGACAACTCCCACAAAACCCCTGGGGAGATGTGAGCCCCATTTTACAGGGGGAGAAGCTAAACTAGGGAGATTAAATAAATGACTTTGTCAAAGCCATATGGTGAGTTACTGGCAGAGTCAGGACTGGTACAAAGTTCTCCTGCCTACCAGTCCTGTGCTTTAACTAGTCCATATTATCTCTCCCCCTTATTATTATGCAGACTGCATTTTGGGCCCCAAACTGTTTTGGACATTTCTGCTAGAGCTTCAAGATCACCATTCAATGGATGGCAGGGGGGTCACTATCATTGTAGAGCAGGGGGCCAGTCTGTGGGGTGGAGTATGAGATGAGGAAGAAAGCCAAGAACAAGAGACCACCCAAGCTGCAGCCAAGTGCCATACAGTCTCACCCCACTAGCCTGGCTTGCACGGTGTAGTTTTCTGCTAGCTCCCTTTACTGGTCTCTACCTTGACCTTTTAAAAGAAACACTACAGTAATCTATTCCTGAGGTTGCATCATCCCCTCTGGAATGAGACAAGAAACAGACATACTAGCTGCAAAGGAGGAAGGCCTAGATAACCCATATCATGCAGGTACAATATGGCCCCTGTAAGGCTGCAGTGGCCTCTCTCTCCCAGATTTAAAGGGCAAGCAATCAGCCAAGCATGCTGGGAAATGAGCTTATAAAAGGGGGAAACCAAAGTGAGAGGATGAGTGTTGATCAGATAATTGTGGGGGAGGCTTCCCTTAGGGAAGGAGCTGTGAGAAAAATGGGCAGGCTGATCCCATCCGGGTAGAAATGTAGGGGGGACCGGGCGAGGTTCTCTGGGCTGTGATATGTAGCAGATCGGCTAGATAACAGAGAGGTCTATGAGTAAATAAGGAGACTCCTGGGGCAGAAGGAGTAAAGAGATGCATCTGCTCTAATAACTAACTGAAGGTTTAATCATGAGGGTTTTTTACTTATCTGAGCATGATAAAAATCACCTGGAAAGTGTCTGACTGGTTGGAAATTGCTGTCTGATACCTCCAGTCAAGTAGAATGCTGCCAAGCCTCCCACACACCTAATTCTGGCTCAGAATAAGCAGCGGATAGTCCCCACCAAGGGACAATGTTTTATTTTCATGTCACAAGCGCCTGCAGTCTGGCTTGTTTGAAGCCTCCTCCTCCTGTGCCTTACCGGCTTATTCTGATGATACGACTGTGTTTTGTGAATGGAATGGCTTGGCCAAAATCGGACAGGAAAATAATCTCCCCTGAGTGTAACGATGCAGCAATGGTCTCCTATCTCACTGACCTTGAAATGGGAGCTGGAGATGGCACCAGGTCTACTGGAGCTGTGTTAGTGGCAGGTGGTTATGTGGGGCATATGCCCCAAATCCCTCAATCTGGAATCAGTCTGAGCTGTTGATTCCAAAGGGGCTACTTCCTCTTCTAAGGGGATTTCTCTTTTTGCTGCACTATTTGCACACAGTGATGTCTCTGGTGAAAAGGTGTCTGAGTCGTCTGCCTGGCCAGCATGGCTTCCTGATAGACAAGCAGAGCACAACTGATATGCAGAGCCCTCCCTCCCGGGTGCTGTGAATCATCCTCATGTGATCAAAGCAGCTACATAGTCGGGCTTATTTGCACTGAGCCCAGTAGCCACAATCACACAAGCTCTTTCAGGGCATCGACTCTGGGGCATAATTTGAGTTGGTGTCCAAGACCAGAGGAGAGAGAGCCTCTCACTGCCAGTAAATGTGCTCCTGCCGGGATAAACACAAAGGAAAATTCCAGCATTCTCCAGCGTCCCGCATCTTTGGTTCCTGCCTCACGTAGGGTAGAGAGGGGGCCTGTCTACCTCCTGGAGCTGAGCCCAAAGGGGTGGGCTCTGTGTCTGAGAGCTGATATTTGGGGGGGCCCCGCATAACTCCGAGGATTGGAACAGAGCCTTCCACAGGAAAGTGACTTCTGACAGGTGTGAATTCACCCGACATAACCTAGTAACACCTGTTACCCATGACTCTGCACAAAGCCTGGGCCATGCTGCGATAGGACCCAGGCCAGATGTTGCTAATAAATCTGCTAGTTCTTTGCCTTGCTGGTGAGTCACAATGCTGCAGTTCCAGGCTCCCCTAAACCCTTATGCATGGTCCCGTGGTTAGGCCAGTGGCTTCAGATTCTAGAGACAGGGGGTTGAATGCCTGGTTCTGCCACAGGCTCCCTTTGTATGTGGGCCTTGTTCTCCCACCTTCAGAAGGGAGATAATGTTCACCTACCCCACAGTTGTGGAGTAGTCAGGTGTAGTTTTGAGCCATTCAGCCGCTACAGCAATGAGTGTAGCTGTCTGAGCAGATAGATTAGCAGGCTGTTTCCCCTGAGATTCAATTTACATCTTCCTCTCTTCAATCTAATCCCATTGCTGCTAATTTTAGGCTCACCCCCTCCTAAAAAACACCCCTGGCTGCTTGATGCAACCAGTTACTGGTGTAGTTTATCATGTGTGCTGTATTTGAGTATGAATACAGATTAAGACCAGCTATTGTTTAGAGTCCAGCACTCTACCTTTTTATAGCACCCTTTCCCCCAAGGACTTCAAAGTGCTTTATAAACATGGAGAAAGGATGCCTCCCACCACATCACTAATGTCCCCCTTCTATGGGAAGGGAAACTGAGGCACAGGGACGTGACATGACTTGGCCCAGACCACTCAGCAAAGCTGGGAATAGAACTCGGGACCGTGGCTCCCGTCTGCTCTGGTGCCACCTCCCAGTCTTTTTCTCCTGGGTGATTGTTTGTGGGTGAGTTCTTGGCCATGCTGGGTGAGGGGTGTGTGTGAAAGGATGCTGTTCTTTGAGAACAATTAATCCCAATAATGCCATCTGCTTTTGCTCACCAGGCCCGAAGGGGAGTCTACATGGGAGAGAGGTTTCCTAATGGGGGGTGGAACAAGCCCTGTTACTCTGAACTCAAGGCAGAGAGCTCTGCAGCGAGCGGGGAATTAGCCAGGGGTGACTGGTGGGGAAGAGAAGGAGGCAAGGCTGCTCTTTACATTCATGAAACTTGCGCCCGCTCTCCCCGGTCGCTCGTAGGAGTGGCAAAAACTTTTCTAGAACTCGCCGTGTTTATGCAGGAATCTGGTGGGTCCCGTTCCCAGCGAGCAGGTGTCCACAGCACTGAAGTCCCATCACTGCTGGTCCCAATCAGGTCCCCCATTGGCAGCTCTACCAGAGTGGCCAAGAAGAGAGTAGGCTGAGGAGACTGAAACTAGTTCTTCTTGACCCCTCCAAGCCAAGGTAAGAGCACCTTGGTGGGGACTGTGGAAGTGGTGCTTGCCCTGAGGCCACCAGGTGATGGCCACCAGGTGATGGATACAGGAGCCCAGCTCCCAGGGCTGTCGCTACTGAACTAAGGGTCTCCTCTGAAGCCCAGGTCCATGGGAGTTGTCCTAAGTTGGAGGAGAAATCCTGCAAGTTGGCTGAGAAGTTGTGTGACAGGTGGCCCCTTGGACTGGCTGCTTGCCGCAGGGGTCTTGGGCTGTGTACAGTTGCCCAGAGCGGCGGTGGCGTTGCACAAATAACCATGAAGGGCTGATGGACTTTGGAACCTTAGCTGCAGCCCTCGGGATAGCACGGAGTTATTATATAACTCACGCCGGCCAGGCTCTTGTGATAATCCAGCACGCCTGGTGGCTGTTTTGCTCTGGGTTCTCATCTGGCAAGGCAGGGAGGGAGCAGGAAACCCCGTGCCCTTCATTCCCGGCAGCAGATACAGTGCTCGAGCCTGTCGTGAGAGGGTGGCACGGCTAGAAATCAAGAGCTGGAAGGGGGCAGAGGCTGGAATCTAAAGCCATGAAGAGGCTGATGCTGCCAAATGGGACATGGGGCATTTCTCCTGCCTGTTTGTGAGGAAGAGAAGGCTGCTTGGGAGCTGTTTGTCAGGGCGGGGAAGTGCCCCAAAGCTGGGGAAACACTGTAGGTTAAGAGCCATGTCCTCTCAATTCCCCTCACAGTGCAGAATGCAGGGACTGGCTGGCGTAAATGAGCATCGCTTGCTGAACTTGGCAAAGCGACACCCATTTCCACCAGCTTCTGGGCTCTGGCCCTGTGACTCGTTGAACTGCCTTTTACCTCCAGACACTGAGCTTTCAAGTAGCTGAATCCTCATTTGCCAGCCACTCGAGAGCATGATGGGAATAACTAACTACTATCTACGAGAGCAAGAGATAATTCACCTTTCAGCAAGTGTGAGGCCAAGGTGTCGGGTCCTCCGCTCTCCACAGAGTGGAGCATGTTCGGTTTGATTTCCTTGGTACTTTAGACGTGCTCTGACTCCATCTCGTCCACTTAAGCCAAGACTCTCATCCCTTAGCCGCCATCTCTCTCATCTCTCTCCTTGGCTAACCTGGTTTCATGTAGCAATGATCTCACATTCAGCTGATTCACCACTGATTGGTTAACTGTCAACAGTAACCCTCGCACCTGAGAGGATACAAAATCCAGGCAAGTTCCCCACTTCCAAGAGCCTTCACGTTGAACAAACAGCTGTCATCCAGAAAGATCCCAAAGTCACCTTGCAGAAGGAGAGATGGATCACTTCCTCCACCTTTCGAATGCAGCCACCTCTGGAGTGGAATGTGGCAGCTTGTTAGCAGGACACAGCAAAGTTGCACAAATAAGGTTGTCATACATAACTTAGTTAATCATTTGGTCTGGATACGAGAGAGGCGAAAACATTGCTATGCTTGGGGCACATATTATGAGTTCTATAATAATCACAAGGGGACAGAAACTTGGTTTTCTGTCTTGTCAAAATTCAACACTTGCACACATGTTTCCCATTGATAGTGCTTATTTCCTTTTTTCACTGGAGCGAGACACACTAGATTGGCCAGTTTCCTATTCTGAGGTTCTAGCACAACCCTGCTGGTTATTCCCCGATCAGTGAAGATGTTGGGATCTTGCTCTTTGATTCCCTGTTGGAGCAGAAATCAGCAATGTGGAATCTCGGTATTTTCTTAGTGTAGCTTGCTGATTTATGTTACATATGCCAGTCCTGGAACAGAGGTGGTCACAACCAGCACACTGGGGCTTTCCCAAACATCAGGCAGGAAATCCCTTCATTCAACAATCTCAGCCCAAACACCAATGCCCATTCCCCAGGGAGCAACTCTGTCTCAAGCATTGACTGCGGCTAGCGAGATTAAGGCAGAGAGCAAACTCTCATTTGCCACAGCCTCTTTCCTCCTCCCCCTGAAAGAATGTACGTCATGAAACTAATACCACTGCATTTCTTCACAGTGCCACCTGGTGACTTCTGCCCTTGGTCGTCATATTTCTAGAAGGAGAAGACACACCTGCTAGTAGGGAAAACTCCAGCAGTGGGTAACCTCAGCCTACCCCATTCAGCTAGCATTCCCTAGGGTTCTGAATAGCTGCACAGTGTATCTAACCCAAACCCAGACACCCCTAGGACTAGAACTCACCACCTTCTAGACCAAAAATAGATACCCGTCTCCCTTGTGCTTAAGGAGGATCTCTAGTAGCTGTAACATTAGGGCTTATATTTGCCCTCAGCTGACACCACTAAAGGGCGACTTGCTCACACAGACTTCAGTAGGCAGCTCATTCTATGGACTAGGGCAGTCGCCTCATTCACAGTTGCTGGTGTATCCCAACCCTTCCAGCAAAATAAGAGTGCTGTCTGATAGGGAAACAATGATTTACCATCAGAAAAGCTGTGGGTAAAGAGATTCCCAGAGAAAGCATTAGCTGAGATTAATTACAACTCAGGGGGAATTATCTGTGCACATCAAATCAATCACACAAGGTTCTATCACCATCAATAAATTCCATTTATCTCCTGCCTGACATAACGCCAGACACGGCTGCTCCACACAGACGACGCAGCCCGGCAGGTTATTGATGGTGCTTGTATCTCTGGAAGCACCGTTACTGGAAATGCAGATGAGGAAAAGGAAACAGAGGCATTTATTTGTCTGTCATTGACGTCCCTAAAAATCACCCTCCGTCTCATCCCAACCCACTCCTGACTTCCCCCGCCAGCGAGGTCCACCACAGATATCTGGGGCTGATCATAAACAAAGAGTTATCCGCAGGCTGTTGTGCTCCAGGCCAGAGGTGGATGCATGTCAGTGTTGGGTGAGCACCCCCTGCCCATGTGCAGTGACATTCAGTCCTGGTCAGGAGGGCAGGATGTGCTCCGTGCAAAGCAGTGACCCTCCCCCCCTCCCCCCCCTTCTTCCTTCCCTGTTCTGGGGAACTGTTTGCTTGTTTTGACCAATCAGGCAGACACACTGACTGCAGAGAACAGCTTCCTCAGAGCTCTGGCCCTGCCCAAAGCACTGTTGTGTTTGTTTTTTTAGCTCCTCCCCACGTTTTCATTGCTAGTAACCTCTAGCTCAGTGGTCTTCAAAGTGGGGTGCACGAGACCCCCCACGGGGGGGGCCGCGGTGGCCCGGCGCTGCTGCAGGATCGGCCCCGGGACACCGCCAAAGTCGGAAGCTGAAATGCCGCCGAAAGCAGAAGCGTTCTATTTGGCAGCATTTCGGCGGGCATACCCCCGGGCCGCGAGAGGACGCGGGAAAGCGGAAAGGGGCCGTGGAGGGAAAACTTTGAGAAACGCTGCCTAGCTTTCCAGCGGGGGCAGCAGAGAAGGCTCTGGCAGTGGGAAGATGGCCTCCGATAGGCCACTCAGCCACACAGAGCAGCCATCTGGTTCTCAGGAGTGAAAGAAAACTACACAGTGGCTGGCTTGCCTCTCACTGGGACCCTCCAAGCCATGGGCACTGTTGGAATAAGCCTCTCATGGCTGCACTAGAGGTGGTCCCAATTTCATATGGCGAATGAGTAATGTGTAAATAAAACCTCTCCTGGATTTCATCCACTCATCCCCTCCCTCCCACCTCCCACACATCGCTGAAGGCCCCAGCGAACCATCCTACCCCTACCCCGGCTCTTTTCAGTGTGAGCCGAGGAAAATGTTGAATTACCTGAGGAGCCTGTCAAACTGCTTGGAATGGCCAGGACTGTGAACAAAGCAGGCGCCACCCAGTCCTCCGCTCCTCAAACAGCCACCCGGGAGCCATGGGCCCGCAGACCTGGCGCATCGGCTGGCAAACCTGCCCTGCTTTGCGTCAGAGGGCGGCGTTCTCTCCGCTGAGCAGCAGCAAGGTCTGGACCAGAGTCCGATCAAAGGCGAATCCAGAGTAAGGCCCTTGACTTTGCTGGAGTCACGCCGGGGGTAAAGCTTGTGGCAGAGGAGAACTGAGTCCCAGATACCTAAACTGGAAGTAAGGCAGCACCCATCAACATTCTCCCTTCAGCTCCCGGCAGGGTGACGGGGCTCTGGAGAAAATCAGTAACTCCTTAAGCCTGGGCATCAGCCTTCGTGAGAGCAGATCGGTGTCACCCGCCCAGGCTGGGCTCAGTGGAGAGTCGGAAACAGGACCTCTTTGTTTGCCATCACTGGGGGGAAAAAAACCTCCCTTCACAGCTCCATGAAACACAAGACGTGCCCTCAGGTCTCGGGAGCGGCAGCATTTCTGGGTGTTACAATGGTTTCAGTCAGTTCTGTGCTGAGGTCCCCAAGCGGCCCTGCAAGGCTGGGTGTGGCTGTAGTTCTTGGACTCGCTCTCGTGTTCTCTTCTGGCCGGGCGCTTCGGTGCGTCGAGGAAGAAGCCAGTTACCCCGCCACACACAACGGCTCTCTGACTTGAGGTGCCTATTTTCCCTGCACATGGCACCTCCGGCGCCAACATTGGCAGCAGATATTGTCCTACTCCCCAGAACTGGTCAGCCCCCTTGGTGCAACTCCCCCTCTGACGTTTGGCAAACAAAGAATCCCTCCCATGCTGGTGTGTGCGTCTCTCCTTACTCCGATTCCCCTTGCCTCCAGGCGAACGAATGGGAAAACGCCAACAGCGCTTCACACACTGGGGCCCTGTTCAATAGGGCCAGGCTCGTGCTGCTGAGTTTCCCCTCATTCCTGTCGTGAGCGGGGAGCGCGGTCTCCATGGCCCATTCACGCCAGGCGTCTCCGTTATGGGGAAAGCTCTTGTCTGCGTGCTAGGAAGTGTGGAGTGTTTGCTCTTCTCCTCTGAGTCGGGCAGAAAGGCTGGGCGGGAGGGAGCAGCCGGGGGCAGACCTTGATCTGAAAGGCGAAAAGAACAAGGCTTTGCTGCTAACCATGCCTGGGGATAGAACCAGGGACCCTTGGCTGCTTCTAGATATATGGGGCATGTCTCCACATGGGCCGGATCTTCCAGCTGTTCCTCAGATGAGCAATTCTATTGGCAAGATTTGTCCCATCCCGTAGCTCTGACGGCAGGGTCCGACCCTCGGACCCCACTCTTAGTGCCAGGCTGGTGGGAAGGGAGGCACCATTTTCAGCACCATTCAGGGATGACTGACACTACTCCATTGTGCCAGAAGGGAGGTGAGGAGCTGGGTGGTGTTAGGGTGACCAAACAGCAAGTGTGAAAAATTGAGACGGGGTGAAGGGGGTAATAGGAGCCTATATAAGAAAAAGCCCCAAATATCAGGACTGTCCCTATAAAATCAGGACATCTGGTCACCCTAGCTGGCATTCGCCCCTAGGCAGAGGATCAGCATAAGACCTGTGTACTTGCAAAGTTCCCAGCTTGCATAAGCCTTATACAGGGCGATCTTCACCGATCAGCCTTTCCCGTGTTTTCCTCTCCGGTCTGTTTTGCTTCCATTTGCCCTCTCAGCAAGGGCACACACTAAAGGTAGCAGCAGGCAAGTGATCAAGGCTGCAGCCCTGGCTCCGTGCATCTCTGTGATGAGCTAGGAGGGCTGCGCGGAGCTAGCGGGAATAACCTGGCAACACAACGTGGTCACCACGACCTCCCATATATCCCCGCTCCATGTGTTTTCTTTTCTGCATCTCTCTCAAGTTGGCGCCGGTGTCTCTGCTAGATTTATATTTGCAGAGCAGAGCAGTGTATGGTACTGAATTTTATGCAAGCCTCAGGCCTCCTCTGTGAGCAGCGTATTTGTTGTTGTTAGACACACCTTACAGCTGGGGAAACTGAGGCACAGAAAGATTCAATTGTTTTACCCAGCAAGTCAGCGGTAGATGAGGATTCTGGAAATGGAACCCAGGAGTCCTGATGCCCAGCCCTGTACAAGGGCTGCTAGTCCACAGGGTCTGCAAGCCTTCCCGCATGCACTAATCACAGGAGAGCAGGGACAAAGTCACTGGCCGATCACAGCCTTCCACACAGACCCCAACGGCTGAGCCAAGACAGTGGGTGAAAAACACGTGTTTCCTTGTGCAAGGCCTAAATCGCTAAGCTGGCTCCCCAATGGACAGTTTAACGGCTTTCCAGTCTCCCGCGGGAGGGGGCAGCTCTGTTTTGCTGGGCAGCTGGCACCGCGCCCACCCTTTGCCTTTACTGTTTACGTTTTCATATCGCTGCACCATAAAATGTGCCTAGGAGGCAGAGTTCACCCCGGCTATCGATCATGCCAGGCAGGAAAACATCCACCGTTGGGGAGAGAGGAAATGCATCGGGTCCGGAGGGGAGATCCCCGAGCAGACCTGGCTGAGATGAGCGTGGGAGCACCACCAGTTTACCCCCCTCTCCTCCTATAAAACTGTTCAGGACAGTAAATCTCTGCAGCTCAGCGTGGACAAAAGGCAGCTGCTCTGTGCCCCGCATTAGCTGCGGAGATGTTATGTGGCGAGGCGCAGCCTTGAGGGAGCCTGGAACAGACTGTCCATTCAGGCGGTGGTAATAAGGAAATTCTTTGAAAAGGCCAGGCTGCAAGGCCGGCAGGCACAGGAACAATGTGGAAGGATTGGTGGCAGCGTGACCTGGCAGGAGCACACGGCGTGCAGGGAGAGGCGTGTGGGTGGATGGGGATTCCCTGCTCATTGTTGTCGCTCTTGAGTTTTCCAGTGGGAGTTCCCAGGTGCCCCGTGCATTGAGTGCGCTTGTTCCACTGACCCGAGCAGGGCAGGAGCAGACAGATCTGGTTGCAGACGCCCACGGGACCAGGCGTCCGCTTGAAACAACGTGCAGAAGGGAGAGACTGGGCCCAAGCCCCAGAGTCTTCACTCAGTCCCCCTGGTGAGGAAAACCACCCCCTCCTCGTAACCCTCGCCAGCGCTGCTGCAGCGCAAACTCCTGACCCCACTGAAATCAATGGCAAAAACTCCCGTTGACTTCGGTAGGGGAAAGATTTCAACCTCGTGCGACCACGCTGCAGTCACACCTAGACATCCCGCTAACTTGGATCTAGCGAGCTCCAGTAACAGCAGCCTCGGCTGTATCGCCCGGACCCTGGCTACAGACTTGAGCAGCTGGCCTCTGTCTGCAGCAGAGACGCCGGTCCTCACTGGGAGCCAGGCAGTTCTAAATTGGATACGCTTTGTTCTCGAGAGTCCAGGCACTTGGTTGCGGGGGAGGTACATGTTGTAGCCACCTGCGCAGAGAGCCCGTCCTGGCCATATGCCTATGTAACACCCCCGTGCCCAGCTGCCGCCCGACGAGATGGACGCCAGCATCTGCAGACTTGCCTTCATCCCCGCCCCCTTCCCGCAAGCGGTCGGTCCGCACCGAAAGTTTGAGTTCAACAAAGGGAGCGTCTCCCTTTGTTTCTCCCTCCCTGGAGCCCTGGCCTTCATCTGGCCTATGAATAATCGTCAGAGCGTTAAATGGAAGCGTTTGACTCACCCAGCTCAAAGCCGCTCGCTTGCTGCTAATGAGCTTGACTAACTTGCCTGATACCGGATCCAGAGAGCACCTATTCCAGGCTGAGTTAATAACTCTGACTTTCTCCCCTTTCTTTTCCTCTGCTGTTTGTTTCTTTAACCCATCGGGTAATGAGCTCTCTCATCGGCTATTTCCAGATCCCAGTGACTCACTGCCCATCACTGGAGTAGCTAAGCCAAACCAAACCAGTTCATGTTCACTGAGAAGGATCTGATGCTATTGCTGGGCTGGGTCAGAAGGGGGCGCAATTTACAAGGGGGCAGCAGTCCGGAGGGACTCTAATGGGGCCTCAGTTGGATGGAGTCTGCCCTTCCTCCTTCTCCTCTTCCTCTTATTACAGGCCCCAGCTGAGATCAGGGCCCTGAGTGCGAGGCATGCTACACAGGAAGACAGTCCCTGCCCCAGAGAGGTTGTAATCAAAATAGACAAAGGAAGGGAGAGGAAACAAACAAACTAACCTAAGGGTCAGGGGTGAAGCCAGGAATAAAACCCAGGTTGCTTTGGTCCCAGGCCATTGCGCTACCCACTACACTATGTGCCCCTATAGTGGTGTGCAGAAGATTTGTGTTTAGAAGACATGTGCTGTTGCTGGTGGATAAAGGGCTGGGTTGTTACATGCTGGGTGTGCTACACCAGGGATGCACATGGCCAAAGGAAGATGAAGGCTTCTTCCCTCCCCCAGTGCTGACAGCCGTCCCCTGACCCAACACACACAATAGCCTCTTCTGAGCTGTTGTCTGCATAGAAAGGGTCTGGTCAGTCGGGTGAGCCTTCCAGCACTTGGGCTTCCTAACAGAGTTCAGGGCCCCTGACAGGTCAAAGGGTCGCTTGCAGTTCTGACGGACTCAGCCCCAAGGCACAATGGACAGGTCCAGAAAGGCCTGGGAGAGTCTGATTAGCTCCAGTCGCCCAGGGACTGGCGGGGTTACACGGACTCCCTTGCCTTTGCTCTCGAGAGTCTCCAAATGACCCCGGGTTAAGAGCTGTCAGATCCTGCCATGGTGCAGGGGGGGGGGGGGAATCCCTCCTGGCGGATTCTGCTGCAGCTCTGATATTGCCGAGCCCTGGGCCCCTTCCTGGGCTCGAATTCCCCGTGTGCGCTGGAGCGTTCTCGGGCACTGACATGGGTCCGCGCTCCCTCTCCCCAGGTGCTGTCTTCCCAGCGCTGGGCTCATCAGAAACGCACAACAGGGAGGAGCTTTTCCACTCAGACCGGTGAATATCGACATCAGAGGAAATATTGTATGTTTACCCCTCCTCCCCCAAAGGGTCTTGCCTGTGTTACAAACACCACAGAGCCTCACAGGTCTCCTTTACTGTTCACTCTCTCTGCTTGTGCATGACCCCGAGCATGGACAAGGAACGTACATTAGTGACACTAGGTGTTTCTTGTCCATTTCCTGCTCCCAGGTCACCGCAACCCACACAACAGCCAGCGCTGGAGCCTTGGAGGAGCAGGGGATGAAAGTCTTTCCAGTCACACAGGCAGCCCGATTGTCCTGGGGGAGGCTTTGAAGAGCAAGGCTGAGCAATGCAGCAGGGTGACATGAACCGCTGGTAGAGGATTAATGTTTCCTGCTGACACATCCCTCAGCCTTTATTGGCGTGCTAGGCTCTCGGGTTCCTCGCTGGGAGGCACTGCAATGGGGTGGGAGCGGGGAAGGAGTCTGTCTGTCTGCCTGCCGTGCTAGCCAGGAGGCCAGGCACATCACAAACGCAGCTGGCAGGTTTTGCTAGGGATCAGCCGTGGGAGGAGGATGAATAAAGGCAGCTGGGGCTGGGTGGGATAGGATACACTGGTAAGAGGGGTTACGCCAGGTGAAGGGAGGCCCGGAAAGGCCTGATTTGGTACGGAACTCAGCATGGCAATGCATGTTCCAGCCAAGGCTTTACGGACAATCCCCTTAAGTCCGGTCTCTTCCTTAGCCCCATCCTGGCTCCGGGAGATAGCTGAGCATGAGCAGGGATGGAGAGGGCTCCGGAGAAGAGGAGTGGCCTCCAGAGGCCAAGGCAGCTAGGGGCTGAGTGAGTCTCTGAAATGAGTTCTCCCCTTCACGTGTGCCGCAGTGCGACTCTGCCGCTTCCTCTTGGTTGGGGCCTCTGAGTAAGGAGCTGGGGAGAAAACAGTGGGTTCGAACAAAACGGTCCCAAAGGAGAGATACGGGATCTCAGATTCACCCCTTCTATGGGCATGCTGAGTAGTCCTTTGGATCCTGACCGGCATTGGCGGAGAGCTGGGCTGGGTGGTTCCAGCAGTGTGCGTCTCTAGTTTCCCTGGTTCTAACACGCGCGTACACATGTGCACACACACACACACACACACACACACACACACTTCAGACGTGAGCCCTGATCTGGACCTGAATGGAACCCCGAAGGATGACGAGAGCTATGGCCAGATGCCCCAACCACGCCTCCCATCTTGGCTACGTTATCCTTACCGGCACCACACGCTCTGCATCTCTCCACGACGAGCCCCCCGATCTCCCCTCACACCCTCCAGCTGGCTTTGCCACCCCAGAACTGAGACATCCCTTCGGCCCCATCCACAATAGCATGACAATCCTGAGCCACTGCCCCTCACTCCATTTCGCTTCCCAGGCCCTTCCACTTTTGATCTGTCCCCACCCCCGCTCCAGGGCCAATAGCAGTGCTGGTGATTGACATTCGGGATCTCCAAGCACCAGAAAATTTAGGGAACAGACGTCAGGGCTGGGCCATTTCTTTTGTATCACCGTCCACGCTCCTCAAGGCAGTGTCCTTGTCTTCACATTTGTCTTTAAATCACAGAGCATGCGGTTGGTGTTACACAAATCTCCCGGCAGCCCCCTGGAGTATTAATCACCTGGGTCCTTCTTAGTGGTTAGTGCTTCCGATAAGTGAGTCTTACACTGTCTGGCAGGATGGATCAGAACCATGCTGGGGGATTGGGCCCCTAATGGGGGCCTTTGACTGCTTCTAGGTATAAGGGGCATCTCTCCATATGGGCAGTGCCTGGCACCTCACAGGATCAGGCCCTTAAACCTCACATGTAAGGATAAATCCGGTCTTGGGTCATTAGCTGCTACAGGCTCTTTATATCTGCTGATGCCCTGGACCCCTCCACTCTCCTTTAAGCATCCCCTAAAGGCCCTTTCCTAAGGCACCTCGCCAAGTAGCTGTCGCGTTCGACTGACACAACGTTCCTCAAAGCCAGCGTGGCATGTACTCAGGGGGCCCGATCCCTGACCTCAGCAGGCCCAGGGAACAGATTGTTAAAGGCGTTTGGGTTCCTAAACATTTTGAACATTGGCTGGCTGCTGCACGGAGAAGAGCTGGGGGGAATCTGCATGACCCAAATGTTCATCGGAAAAGGAGTCTCCTACCTGTCGAGGACCCATGTCAAACCAGAAAGAAAGAAGCCACTACGTGACTCTCCCGCTCCATTTGTAATATTTTGGTTACATGTGGGTTAAGATAGTACTGGCCTTTAACAAGGGGCTGGCTTAGATAAACTGTCAAAGCTCTGGCTTCCTGTGGGGAGAAAACAAAACTTGGGTTAGATGAACTCTGGGTGCTTGGCAGAGCAGGTTTGTGTCCCCAGTGTAGTACCACGCATAAAGAAATGATTTCTTTGAGATTGGAAAGTGGGTGAAGTGGATGTTGATCTGGCTGGTATATTAAGCCACCACATTATGTAAAATATCCATGGCTGGGTATATATAGACATCAAGAGGGACAGAACCCATGACGTTCTGAACAAGCTCCTCTCCAGTTATGGGAACTCCATTACTGGGAGTAAGTAGCAGGCTGTTTGCCTCAGTGTGGACCAGCCACTTGAGGGCGACATCCTCACACATAGTCTGATGCGCCAGCAGGAGAGATTGGTTTCCACTCTGCCACTGCCTCACTGTGTGGTCTTGGTCAAATCATTTAACATCTCTGCACCTGGGTTTCCCCATCTGTAAAATGGGGCTGATGACCTTTACCCACCTTTGAGCCCTATGGATGAAAATATGAATCTCTGGAAGGCCTAAGCACCCTGCTAACTTCTACGCTGCATCAAGACTGCTGCTCTCCTTGCATTCATAAGGGCCGCAAACACAGAACACTGCTTCTCCTTTGTGAACTTTAGGATTACGTTAATAATACCTGGAAATAACAGGATGAAAAATTTGCCCTCTGTGAGCTCTAAAAGCCAAGCCCCAAGGTTAAGTGTTTGCCGTGCAAGAACAGCTTTCGGGCTCGGCAGTGGCTTAATTAGTGTCACTCTGGCCAAGAAAAGAGAGCTAAGTCTAAATGGTACCACATGCCTCCAAGCCTATTTTCTTCCCCCCAGGTCCCATGGAGAGTTGATGGATTGCAGTCTGATTGCCTCTGTAAGGGCAAATTCTACTCAGCAAGCAGCTGCCAAATTGGAGACATTCACACGGTTGCCAAGGAAACTAGCAGATTCTCCCCAGCCGGCTTTACAGGTGCACAAGCAAAGCAGCCTAAATGACGCGGCCCCGGCGCTGCCGCTTCTGTGCATCAGGTTTCTAGGAATGTCGCAGGTGCCTTGCGATCCGATCTGGGTTCCCTGAATGGACGAAGACAAGAGCATCCAGAAAAGAACATCCAAATCTGAACTGGAAACAGCCTCCGTGGGGCAGAATAACTGATAGCTTCTAAGAAAAGGGATGGTACAAAGGCCAGCAGCTGGCTGAGGATCGTGCTGCCAAAAATGCATTTGAGACGTATTTCCAGACCCCCTCTGGGCTCATGTAACCAAAGAGACTCACTGACAAGTCACCTTGGGACTCAATGTGCCCGGTGGGTATTCACAGGCTCAGCAGCTGGCTTTCCCGACATGCTGTTCTTTACTCCAGGGGGTCGGATTCTACCATTTCTTGGGCCTCGTCAACAGGTCTTACACCAGGGTGGGCATACAGTGGGGGTGCAGAGGTGCCACTGGGGATACAAAATGAAGCCAGAGGAAGGGGTCACTCTTTGCCCAGTTTGGGAAAGAACCCAGCTTGACTCTCAGAGCCCGAGACGAGTTTACAAGGTGGGCAGTTAGGAATTAAACCATCTCTTCATTAGTAAACTGAGCGTTTGTGGACCGGACAGTAAGTGGCGGGATTGGATTTCTGAGCAGAACTTGGCTTTCTGGCTGGCGCAGCGTCTGGAGGGGCTCAGCCCAGCAGCCGGAAGTTGATACCGTGGTGTCTTCGTGATCCCTCCTCTCCTCAGGCAGCATGGCTCCCGTTCCATAACCCATCCTCTTGGCAGGATGCGTTGGCCCGGCTTGTCACCCCCATGAGACTGACACAGTTAATTACCAGAGCAACAGGCTCAAGGATCGGCAGGGACGTTCTTACTAGGGAGAGGCCGGTGTGATCTTCTGCAAGAGCCGGGGCGATTTCCGCCTCGGAAGAGCAGGTGCTGGTGCCGTCATCCCCATCGTGGATGGAGTGTGAATGGGGCCCCTGATGGATGCCCCCTTCCATCAGCAGACCAGGGGGCAGTTTGGTTGGTGTGGTCACATTTGGTTGTCCCAGGCAACTCCATGGGAGAACATGAGCCAATGAGATTGCATTGCCTTCCATCCGCCTCTAACTAGCCACATCTCCACAGACCCATTAGAGGGGAGGGGAAGTACGAGGAAGCCCAGCCCCGCTTTAAGCAGCCTTGGTTCGTTTCCTTTGCGGAAAGCGAGGGGAAAGGGATCTAGAAGAGCTTCCAGCTCTTCCTGCCTCTGAAAGGGCACTTGGCAGGTGCCCTGGAAATAAATAAGGACCACAAGAACTACAGTTGCCCAGAGACGCTCACTAATAAAGGATCAAATCCCGGCCCCGTGCGAAAGCCAGAATAAATGTGCTGGGGGTTGCTGGGGAAATGAAATCCTCCCCTAAGCTGGCCAGTGCCAAGGGCTTGTTACAATAAGCTGCTAGGCCTGTATTCCTCCTGCACAGTATGTTTTGGCCACTGGGTGGTCATAGCCACTGGTCCATAGCCTGCCTGCCCCTCCCACAACACCCAGTCAGCAGCTGGGGATGGGAGACACAAGAACCACCCCCTGAGGATTGTCCGGGTGACATGAACAGCGGGAGTCGAAGGGGGAGGGGCAGGGGATGGGGCTAGAGTAGGGACCAGGGCTGGAGTTGGGATGGGAGCAGGGGCTGGGATCGGGGCAGGAGCAGGGGTTGAGATTGGATCGGGAAAAGGAATAGGGAGGGGGCTGGGATCAGGGTCAGTAGGTGGGGCTGGTACGGGGTGAGGGGCTGGGTTAGGGACAGGGGTCAATACTGGGGCTGGGACAAGGGAGGTTGTAGGGACAACAAGGGTATCAGGGTCCCCGGCAGCCGAGCTGCTGGGGTGCGGCTCCTCTCGACCAGGAGATGGGGTCAGTGGACTGGGAACAGGATGGGGGGGGCCTTCCTCGACGCCGGGCGCGGGCAACACGACAGGTGCGTCGCCCGCAGCCGCGGCATCGGGCACGATGACACTTCAACAGGGCCCCCCTCCATAAGTGAAGCTGACCGCTCGGTCCCGTCAGCACCCACTGGCCCGGGTCTGGCCGCTCGGTGTCGGCCGTCACCCCGAGGGGCTCAGCGCCCTCCGATGTTTCGCTGTCAGCGTCCGGGCAGGTGGGGAGGGTCAGGGGCGCCCCAAGGACCAGAGCGGGGGTCTCCACTGGGGAAGAAAGACAGGGAAGAGGAGGGGGCGGCGGGAGCAGAGCGCCGCCCGGATTGAGGCCCGCTGGCGGAGGGTCGTCCTCTGAGCTGTCAGGCCCCTGGTATCAACTCTCCAAAGCTTCCCTCCTCTATCCAATGGGATTGTGGTATTTCCGCCGTGTCTTGGACCGTTTGCGGGCAGGTGCGAGTGTGTGTGTGTGTGTGAGGAATAAAACCAAACGAATTACTCAGGGATGGGAGGGGAATCAAGTGGTTTTACAGCTGGGTGTGAATTCCACTGGCGTGGGGGTATGGGATGCTGGAGATGACACTAGCACAGTGAGTTCTGGCAATGCCAATGGCTGACGTATAGAGCTACAGGGATTTTGCTTAATAATGCAGAGAGCCTAGCTGTGTTCCCATTCCACTATCAGCTCACACCATCGTGGCTGGCTGTGTACTTTCCCTGCCCGACAGCTGGGAGCCAGCAAACGCAGTTCAACGGCTACAAAGGCCCATGTGTGTGATACGTGCCTATGACGCCCCGTATGGGCCCTGCAGTCAAACCCGTGATTGTCGTCAGCTCACACACCAGGTGTATGGCACACAAACAACCGCACCTTGAGGTGCTGGGGGAATGCATGCATGTGATCACCCCGGCTGTCCGGATTGCTGCAGCCAGTGTGTGTGCGTGGAGGGTTGGAACATTCAGACCCCGCACACCCAGCCAAATACTGGACTAGTCTGAAAGGGGGAAATCCAGGAACCCATGCCAGATAAGGGTTTGCCTGCTGTGAATGCCCCGTGGAGATAGACACCATGATCATCAGCAAACTGGTACAGGTAGTGGGGAAGTAGCACCCAGGACCTCAGCTTTTTGTAGTTTAAAGAGGGTTGCAGCCCATAGAGGGCGACGTAGGCACATGGTGCTGCTTCCCCCCCCATAACAAAGAGAGGCTCAAACCTGCAGGAATTTAGCAAGGGCTCCCCTGAAAAAGGCTGCCTCTCCCCCCAATGAGTACCCAGCACCTCCATCTCCTCCTCCCCTTTCCAGAGATCGTCCCCAGCACTGTTCACTGAGCATACATGGCAGCTGGTACATGCGGAGCTCTGTGTGGAGCCCATGTGGGGTCAGAGCTTCTCTGCACGCTGATACGTTCCAAAGATGTGCTCTGAGCCCACACTCCGGGCGGGTCCGAATGCAAACCAGGCTCCTGATCTGGATCTTGTAGGAGTCCCCTGTACAGCGGGGAAGGTCAGACTCAAAGCCAAGCACAGTGGCCCTTGCACACTATGCTGAACTGAGGTGTGGAGTCATAGCAAGGAATGCTGAGCTCGCAGCTGTGAATTTCTCAGGCCAGTGTCCCTCCTCAGGTGGGTCACATGCCATCGACCGGAAATGTTACACACAACAAGCGCAGAGAGCTGGGCGAGTAATGTCTCTGTGCCTCAGCCTACCCATCTGTGAAATGGGAGCAATAATAGTGACCTACTTTCAGGGGGTTGTGAAGTTAAATTAATTAATATTTGCAAAGTGCTCTCCCCGCCTTTAATCACAGCTGTCCCATATAGCTGCAAATAACGATCCACCTATCCTGCCACCCTTAACCAACTTAGATTTATCCTATAGCGTCTGGCACTGTTGAGTCTAAATGCTTCACAAAATGAAAGAGCAAACCGTCCCAGAAGGACTGATTAAGAACAGTAATTATTGTAGCAAATATCTGTGCAGTAGACGATACCCTCTCCTGGGAAAATGCTGAGGAATCTCCACTTCTAAGTTGCTGTTCAGTTAGTGACCTTCACAGGGAAAATATCTGTCCTGGAGAGCTGCTCCTCCGCTGTTTACCTTTTATTTGTTCCTAGGCTGATGCAAAGTATTTGTAATGTGATGCAAGACCTGAGCACATGAGATAAAAGAAGCATTGGTTTCAAGTGGAGGACAAAATGGAGTGAGCTGGCCAAACCCCCCTCCCTCCCCCCCCCCCCCCCCGGCCACAGCCTGTCCGACTCAGGGCAATGTCTCAGATCCGCTCAGCTCTCGTAGGTTTCTGCTGGACCCTCCCTAGGATCAGCCTGGGGGTCGCAAGGGCCTCACCTAGGGTGACCAGATGTCCTGATGTTATAGGGTCAGTCCTGATTATTGGGTCTGTTTCTTATGTAGGTTCCTATTGCCCCCCCCCCCATCCCGATTTTTTTACACTTGCTGTCTGGTCACCCATGCCTAACCTAATTCCGCTGTCCCCATTTGGGATCGGAGACTGTTGCCCCAGGTCACCTCAGCTGATGGGAGAGGGCTCCTGAAAAGAAAAGATTTGGGGGTTTCCCTTTGCTTGGTGGAGAGGAGGGCATGGAGATAGTGTTATGGATCGGTAGGTGTGGGAAGCTCACAGCCCCAACTCTGGGCCTTTGGTGGCTATGCTAAGCGTGGGGGTCATGGTGAGGAGCAGTGATGTATTGGTTTGGGGAGAGCCCCTGTGAGCTCCCATGCCTTGTCCTGAAGCTTCCATTGTCCCTAGGTGACACTAAGTACCCTGTTCACTGGCGCACTGCAGACAAAGGAAGTATGCTGGCTGTAAAGACATTAAAGAGGAATTCCCCAGTCCTATGGGAAGTCCCTGGTAGCTGTAGAGTCACCTACAGTATTCCCTGCAGGATCCCCGGTGCAGGGGGCATGCGGGGGCATTCCAGGGGGAAAGGAGTGTGTCTAGAGTGCTCTGGCTGTTCCCAGCTGCCAGCTCAGCCAGAGAAGATGTCCAACACTGGTTCCAAGTTCGGGAAGAACAGAAGATATCTCGGCTGCATGAGCTCCTGGCAAGCCCAAAACAGACCCGAGGCCCAAAAGTGGCTGCTCAGCTGCACTGAGGGATTGGGGCCACAGCGTCTCTTCTCCAGCACCCCAAGACCATACAAGGGAATGAAGGGTGGCCATTTACTCAGCTGCTCTTCTGAGCTTGGGCGTGACCCTGTAAAATGACTGGAAACAGCACAGTGGGGTTCCGCAGCAGATTTCGTAGGACGTTCGCTCAGTGTCCAAGCCAAAATAAACTCAGCCTAGAAGCGGAGAGTCAAGCTGCCTAGCAGTGACTTGTACATTGTTGTCATCACCCAAATAAAAAAAGGCCACAGGTCAGGTTATCATTGTGCAACCCCGGCCCCTTTGGATTCTGCTCTTCCTTGAACCTAGCTGGGTTGTACAAGAGCAGGCTGAATGAAACCAGAATGAGGCTTCTCGCAGGTGAGCCAGAGAGAATCCAGCTGTTCCTGCCCTGGCCTGACTAACAGCTGTTAGACCCGCCTTGGGTCACTGCAGCGAGCAGATGCCCATTCAGGGAGCAGTTGAAGAAGGCGTCGTTTTTACGCAGTCCCTTTCCAGAGTAGAACGGGCTTTGTGCCGGATCCTGTACGAGGTTCAGGATGTACTGTACTGTATGCTGTATGAGGTTCAGGAAGTTGGTGTAGGGAGCTGGCGTTACCTTGAGGTGTACGCCCGGCAACAGGACCCTAAGGGAGGAATACCCACATGGGCCCAGTGGCCAGTGTAACACAGATCCAAATGTGGTGTTTCGCCGCAAGGCAACCTCTAAGAACTGAAACTCTTCAGTGCAGGGCCATTCTCCTACTATGTGTATGTACAGTGCCTAGCACAATGGAGCCATGCTCTTCACAGGGGTCATGAGATACTATCACGATATAATAAATAAAGGAATAAAGGTTTGATGCAGCCGAGTGAATTAAAGGTAAAATAATAAATTACACAGGAGGGAAAGGGTTACAGATCTGGTGTGGGCAAGAGAGAGTAGATATTTACAGCAAGCTCTTAAAGTTCCTCACAATAAACCCATAGGGCTCTATAAAATCGCTTCCTATGCTCCCCAGTGTAATAAAGTATTACGCTCTGCAGTTCCCAAAGCAGTCCTTTCCCAGGGTTTTTCTATTAGGGGTGACTTGGGTGGGAGGGGTAGCTGATTGAGGCAAACGTTTTTAATGTGGAGGCCCTGGGAAGTTAGCTTCATGTGGTTTTTAGACCCCACTCCCCAATGCAGATCTATTTCGGAAAGCTGAGTCCAGATCGCTGGCTGGCTGGATTTTGTTGTATCAATGCAGAAGAAGAAAACAAAGCAACCAAGGGCCAGATCCTCAACTGGTGTAAATCAGTGTAACATGCCATTGAAAGTAATAGGGCTATGGTGACTTACACCAACGGAAGACTTGCTCCCTGCCCCCAATATTATTATTCCTGCCCCGGTGGGTCGGTGCCACTCACACGCCCGCGGCAGGAGCCCTTTGAAAGCAAGCGGTCGCAGGATCAGCAATTATTTGCCGGAGCCCTTTGCAAACCTGCCCCTTTTCCAAGTCATTTTGCAACAGTCTTGCTTGCCGCAGCTGGAAGCAAACTGGGATTCCTGTAAACAGGAAAACACGACGAAGCCAAGGAGATGAGCGGTGACACTGTACAGTATCTTCTGGGTGCCGTGACTCATACCCCCTTGCAGATCCCTCTGGATCAAGTGCAGGATGTTTGTCTGAAGCATTAGCCAAACTCTTCCGCTGCAGGGACGGGGATATTAAAAGGTGCAGGCTGTTCACGTGGGGGACTGGCTGAGCATTGGGTTGCAGATAAAGCAGAGCTTTGTAGTCAAAGACTTGTTCCTTTGGCTTAAGAGGCCGGTGACGTAATTCTCGGCTCTGGTGTCGCTGTCACACTCTTTGTACGGGCACCACCTGCAGATCTTCCCCTCTCTTTTGAGTGGCAGCGTCCGCTGGGCAGCGTGGCGAGGCGGGTCCGTGTGTGCAATGGCCGGTGTTTGTCATGGGCCGGGAGAGGGCATCAACACTGCGCTGGGGGAAGAAAGACCCGGGGGATGTGACGGTGCTGAGCGTGGGCTGGAACCTGCAGTTACATACACACCGGGCCTGACTCTCGATTACACCCCGGCCCCTTTGTGCAGCTCCGGTAGTGGACATGGGAACATGTGGCCCACTAGGAATATCCCGTATGCAGGGGGCATCTCCAGCCAGTGGAGAGTGAGGTGAAGGTATCCGAACCCTCCTCTGACCCCCTGGTGAGTGTGGTAGGGCAGAGCCAGAATACACTATGCCTATTCTGTGCTTCCCAGGACCAGGGGGAGCGCCTCATGCATTATAGCACCCTTGCAACTGCTCTAACTTACACCAGACCCAGAATAAGGGGGCTTGGTGTTCTCTTTGCCCTCTCTCCTGTCCCTGCCCTAAGTGCAGCATGAAGGTGACTGAAAACCAAGGCCACTGTTTTCAACTGGACACCGACAGTGGGAAAGGCGCCCAGCCTGCTCTCTGCATGGGGTGGGAGGAAGATCCCTGCTTTCCAGTGGCTTCTTGGGCTCCCCTCCCTTCGGGTCCATATATTAGTACACATACAAATCTTCACCACTGCCCTGATCCACAGGGGCACAGGGATCTGCCCTGCATCAGCTTACGGGATCTTGGCCTACGAGGGGAGATGGAGGCGAAGAGGGCTTGCTTAGCACAGTACCTGTCCTCATCGGCATGCTGGAGGCAGCGCCAGTGTCTTTCCTAACTCCCCGCATCAGGCATTGGGTGACCATGTCTTAGCTAGGAGCTGCTGTAGCAAGACAGACTCACCCCCAGTCCTTGCTGGGAGCAGCAGGGATCCTTCCTTAGCTGCCAATGGGGGACGCTTCCCACACTTCGCCATGGAGAGTAGCCAGAGAGCAGACTTACCCAGCTGCCCCTCTCCTGACTCCCCGTCGCCCCCGCCGGCTTGGCCAGAGCTGGGCAAAAGTTTTCAGATGAAACTTTTTTGCTGAAAAATGTGGACGGGGGTTGAGTGAAACATTTAGCAAATTCATGGTGAACTTGCCGCATTGCTTCAGTCTAAAAAAACCCAAACAAAACACCTTCCTCTCCTCCCCCAACAATGTGATGAATAAATTGAAGTGTTTCTTTCCAATTTTTCAATGACTTTTCAGTCTGAATTTTACTTCACTCTTATGTAATAAAAGGTTTTGGGGGGGAACCCCTCAAGCAGATGGAAACATTTTATTTCTGTTTGAATTGAATGTTTTATTCAACCCCAAAGTATCTTCTTTTTCCACTTTTGCGGTTCAATAAGAAATGTGCAAAAGTTTCGTTGTCTTAGCCCCAAACATTTTTTGTAATGTTTTGGTTCTGTTTTTTACCCCAAAACTCAGCGATCTGCACAGCTCTTATCCTGACCTGCCTTGATTTCTCCCTGGGGATCCCTCCTGCCCCCGCCCTCCATTACACCTCCCCTGTTGTGTAGGCTTGTTATTGTGCTATGTGTTTGCCATCCTAGGACGGCACACTTGTTGCGTGGCTATAAACCCATCTGGGGCCTGGATAAATGTCAGGAACCACTGAGGCTGCAGGCTGGTTTTGGAGGACTAGAGATGGTCCGGTAAGGAGCACTGATGGAGGAATCTCAGCCTTCCACTACCCATGCGGGACCGGTGGATAACAGAGAATGTCACTCAGGGCTCTAAAACCCAGCCCTGATTTCCCCCTTTCATGACAAAGCCCTGCTGTGCAAAGGATTAACTTCCTTCCCCCGGCCCCTCCATCCTGATAGCATAATGTTTGATGTGAATGGGTTGGTTTTATTTTAGCCACTCAGATTGTTTAGCATTAGGATTAAAAAGAAAGCCACCAGCCAGGAGGAACTAGACGCTGCCTTATCAGTCATCTGAGTCGAAGAGGATTTACAATTCTGTCTCCACGGCCACCTGGGTGTAAAGTCACCAGACCCTAACCGGAGCGAGAGCACGGCGATGGCTTAACGGAGCTGGGCACCCTGACCTTCCGAGAGGCAGCCGGGGGGAGTGGCAGCCTGGCGTACAGAACACGTTGTCCTTCGATGTCTGTCCGTCTACGATACGTCAATAGCCCTTATCCGTCCTAATAGAGGAGTGTCTCACAGTCATTCATGGAGAAAGCACGCACCGACCCCGGGTGGTAGGGAAGTGCTGTGGATGTTGACAAACTGGAAGGGGTTCAGAAAAGAGCGACCGGAATGATCTGAGGGCTGGAAAACCGGCCTTACCGTGAAAGACTAAAGGAGCTCCGGCTTTTTAACGTGGGTGAAGAGGTGATGTGATGGCACTCCCGAAGTACCTGCCTAGGGAGAGGACGTCTGATAGGAGAGGGCGATTTATCAGACAGAGGCAGAACAAGATCCAGGAGCTGGAAGCTGAAGCTAGACAAATTCAGATTAGAAATAAGGTGAAAGTTTTTCAAAGGGTGGGTAATGAACCATTGGAACAGTTGACCTAGGGACAGGGGTTTTGTCAGCCTCTTCCGGGGGCAGGGAAGGGCTGAGGTGGATTAGAGAGAAAATTGGGGGGGGCTCTGCCATCCTCGCCACAAAGCCGGGGCTGCACTGTTCCTCAGGTCCCCAACGCCCTTCAACTGCTTGCAGCCAGGACAGGGGGATCCGGCTGTGGGGCTGGCAGAGACCCCAGGGAACAGCGACTGCAGGGGGCAGGGTCCAGAAGCCCAGGCCAGAGTGGGTCAGTGTGGGCAGATATGGCGAGCCCCGGACCCTCCACCTTCCCCGGGTGGTGTACCCTGGAGAGCGGGAACACGGGCTGGGAGCTGGTCTCAGGGCCCCACTGCCTCCTGCCCAGGCTTACTCCTGTGCTGGTGCTGGCCTTCAGAGCTGGGCGCCTGGTCAGCAGCCACCACTCTCTCTGCTCTGCCTTCAGAGCTGGATGGCCAGAGAATGGCAGTTGCTATGGGGGGAGGGGCTAAGGCAAATTTTGGGGTGGCTACAGCCCCTGCTAGTCCCGCAGCACCGCCCCTGCCTAGGGAGGTGGTGGATTCGCAGTCATCAGAAGTTTCTAAATCAAGATTGCATAGATTCCTGATGTCTGTACACACATAAACACACACCAAGGAGCAGTAGTGTCAACCCCAAGCATTCAAAAATCATGACTCAGCCCCCCCCCCCCCCACTCCCCAATCATGAGATTGTCTAAAATAAATAAATAAAAATGTAGATAGTGTTATTTACCATCTGGATTTTGAACTTTAAGGCTGCAGTCAAGTCCTGTTTTTTTTAACTTTTCTCCGTGAGACAAGGACTAAAAACTTATTTATTAACAAGATGAAAACCGAGAGTTTCGTGTATTCACAAGACTGGGGCAGCTGGGGATGTACCAAAGATATTGAATCTTATGTGACTTGTGATAAAAGGGATAATAACTCAAAGCTCGTGGCATTTCTTCTCTGTCAAAGCCCTGAAGAATCCTCCCTTTTTACAACCCATTGTAAACCTCTCTGGAAGGGCCTGAGTTGAAGCGGGTGTTCCCCCAGGCTACAAGAATTGTTGTAGCAAAGACTTCCTCTGCGTGCTGTCAGTGCTGCCCCTTAATCAACCAGGGGACTGCAGCTAAGCAATGCACAGTACCCCGGAAGCTGATTGCACTGCCTGGAACCCAACTCTCGCCAGCCAGGGGAGAGAGAGACCTGATTTCCCACTTGGCATACAGATCAGAAGCAGTAGGCTCAGTGATCACTTAGCGTAATCCCCTCCATTTTATTAGAGGACTGAATCTAGTCCTTGGGACTAGTTTTAAATCCACCACAAATCCTTGCTCAAACTTTTGCAGGGGCTAAGAACTTTGGCTGGCTGAGAGCATGGATGCTGCAAAAAGCCCCTTCAAATGCAACGCTGCTCGTTTTGAAGCTTGCTCCCTTTGGAAGAGGCCGCAGCTCAGGCAGCAAAGGCCACGGTTTCAGCTTGTAGTGAAAGCCGGGGAAGGCAGGGCAGAGCAAAATGTGCTGTGGTCAGAGAGATAATCAGTAGTAACATTGCCTGAGTTCCAATGCTCGCTCTTTGTTGCTCTTTCGTGTAGACTGCCCTGATGCAGATACTCCAAATTTACACAGATAGAAGTGGTAACAAAGAGTCCTGTGGCACCTTAAAGACTAACTATAAAGTATAGAAGCATAAGCTTTCGTGGGCTAATACCCACTTCGTTGGATGCAAGCAGATAGAAGTGTGAATAGAAGCTCACCCATGCATTGTATGTTCCAAATTGCCAAGTACTATCAAGCCCAATAAAACTGATCAGGGAGCATTGGAAACCTGGTAATTAATTCTTAATGACCTGTAATAGTGGAGTAGTATGCCTATTACCCTGGTAAATCATTCACTGTATAAACAGAGCTAACTTCTTCCACAAACACTTGAGACCCCCAGTAGGACTGCAGGTCCCTGAGGTACTAATGACAATCATTGTAGCTTAATGGAGGATGGGATAATGTAGAGCCACTGACTGGGGTTTTCTGTTTCAGAAGCAGTGCTGAGTAGGGTTTGACGTCTGTTCAGCTGTGCCCGTTGCTGACACTGGGTAACTGGGAGCACAGGTACTTGAGAGCTTGTGAGGAACCCTCTGGGTCTGGCATTACTCCACAGCAAGTTTGCCTTTTTGGGCCAGGGCATGCAGTCACCTAGGGGAGGGAGATGGTCTCTTGGAAGCGGACTGGAGCTAGTTAAGATGGCCCTACCTCTGCCTCTGGGCTTTGGGCCTGAAGTCAGAGTTCTATGAATAGGGCAGGTTGGGATGCCTCTTCCCCTCAGTGCTGGACAAAGCTGGCTCAGGGTAGTTCTCAGCTGGTCTAAGAGCCAGGAAAGCAGGATTGCTGGGAAATGTAGTCCCTCCTGACAGCCTTTCTGTAGTCCTAGCCTGGGGCAAAGCATGTTGGGAAATCAGGGACCTATATAAACCCTCATCTGCTCTAGCTATAGAAAGGAAGTAGGTTATGTTGGCGGGGTTCTCCCAGTGGTTGATTTGTGTCAGGGCTGAGCCCCGGCACCTCTAGGCCTGGCCGTTCACAGCCCCAGCACCTCTGGGCTTGCCCTGTCAGTTATGAAAATTAAAAAATTGCTTCCGGCCTGGCACCTAATTGCTCCAGCCCCGGCATCTCTTTTATTACAAATTAAGCACCGTGCTCCCTGAATGCCAGGGGTGTAGCCAGGTTTGAGCAGCAGGGGAGCGACCAACAACAAAAAAAGGTGCCACTTCCCCTTTCCAACCACAGGGGAAAAAATAATTTACCCGGTGGAGCTGCCGGCGAAACGCCGCTGGTGGACAAAGTAGTGAAGCGGGATGGCCGCCAAAATGCCGCCGAAAGAAGAGGAGGAGAAAGAAGTGGCATTTGGGCGGACGGACCTGGTTTGGCGGTGGTGTTTCGCCGGCACCTCCAAGAGTTCCCCCTGCTCCAGCCACCCGGTTAGTAGAAAAGGCGGCACTTTTTGGAATCTGGCCTCAGGGGGAGCAGCCGGATCTCTCCCCCCCTTCCCCCTCCCCCCAGGTATGCTACTGCTGAATGCTTGAGGTAAATGAGAAAGCAGACAGGCTTGGAAACCTGCCTGGATTCTGGGAGGGATTTCCTTGAAATGGAGCCACCTCTGTGAAACGTGTCAACTATTGTGAATTGGCAAATGGTGATGAAACCGTCTCTTGTCAGCCAGCTCTCCTTTGAAGCCCGCTCCTGCGAGGAGGGTCAAGGCCACACGAGTTCTTTGTCCTGAAAGCTGAAACAAAGCTTGGGCCAGGCTCTTCCTCTTCTGTCAGCAGCATGGGCCTGCCAGTCTGTTGGGGTTTGCCCTGCTGAAGAGCCTTTATCAGCCAAGGGGCATCTTTCTAGTGCCAATGAGCCCATTGTGCCCCATTGCCATGACCGAGATCCACCTGGTGGATGTTGCAGTCAACCCAGGATTTCTGTGGCTGGGAAGAAGGGCCTTCAGTCAAGGGCTATGTCCTTTCCACTGCATTCCCTCCCCCCTTCCCCCCCCCCCCCTGTTCACTAGACCCTGGGACACTTTGGGCAGTCAACCTGTTTAGTTCTGGTCGGCTGGTAACGACAAGTGTTTGTGACACAGTCGCCTGGCCAAGTCTACCTTGGAGCTTATACCTACTGTACTGACAGCCGCTAACTACAGAGGCCAATGAACAAACCTAAACAAAGGGAGCGGCTTCTTTCTCATCCAGCTGCGTTTGTTGCCGTCCCTTTGCCAGGCCAGTTCCCCAGTGCCATTAAGAGCTGAGTAATATTTTTCACCCAGGTGAGCATGTGCAATTCCATTCCATTCTCATCAGTGACCGCTCAGGGGCCGTAATGGGGATTTAGATGGTGCGTCGGGTGTCCAATCTAGGGGGATTCAGAAGGGGCTGGGAGGAAGAGGCTGAGCTTTCTGTCTCTGCTCTTGGGGAAGGAGAGTTGAAAAAACAGAAGAAAACATGACTGGCCATGAAGGATAAAAAGTCTAAGCTGGCTGAGGCGCATAGAGGCCTGGGTTTGGATACACCATGCCCTTGCTGTGCGGTAAACGCTCTGCTAACAAAGGACTAGACAGTGCTCTGGGATTAAGGGGAATCCTGGAGAGCTCACTCCTGACCCATTTCCCTGCTTCTGCTTCCTCACAACCCAGTCGGCCTGGCGGCAAGACTGTGTTCCAGCCCATTCCAGCGCAGCTGAACTTCTTGCAGCTGCCTGTTTGGTTCCTAATCGAGGCTTTCAGGTTGTCCCTGTCGCCATGCCACATCCCTCCAGCCTGGCTGATCCCTTCCTAATCCTATTCCCCCTTTTCTTCCGAGGTCCCTTCCGGTCTATGAGTCTATGATTCTATTCCCTTCCCTGCTCCCTCATGCATAGCACCAATTCACCATGCCCTCCCTCACCCAGACTAAACCCTGGCAGCTCACCTCCCTACCCATTGGCTCAGGATGAGGTAGGCGCACATATCTCCAGAACCAGCACTCTTTTCCTGCTCGCCAGCCAGGCAGGCCAAGACTGAAGGACAGTCAGAGGTCAGGGACTTCTCCTTGCTAACTCCATTCCTGCCAAGGAGGGAATGGGTTACAATCGGCCTTCCCCACTCGTTCTGTTGACTCTCTAGCCCCTGGAGCTTTCTTGACTCTCATTTCCCCCACCCACCCCATCATAAGGACCCAGGTGCTGGGACTGCAAAATAAACAACATCCTCTCATCTCTCTGCGGCGGAAATTATAGTGGTGCTAATTATACACTCAGCGCAAGCATCACTGCCATTCGCTGTGAGGAATTATCCTTACTAGAGGGATTAAAGGCCTGAACCTGCTGGAGATGATCCATTTGGGTGGACATCTATCCCAGCCCACACCTCTCTCCCACGGCCCGCTCTATAGCCCACTGAAATCAATGAGAGTCTCCCTGACTGTAATGGGCTTTGGATCAGGCCTGTAATTATTATTTGTACTGAAGTAGTGTCTACGGGGCCCTAAGCAAGATCAGGTCCCCCATTGTGTTAGATGCTGTACAGGTGGGCACACACAGCCACTAGAGTGACAGTCACTACCTGGAGATCTTACTATCTAAATGGACTATGAAACCTTAAGTGGTGTTAAAACCTCATTGAGATGGGTGCGAACACACCCTTCAATTAACACCTTTCCAGATGAGTTAGAAGCTCCCCATCCCATCACCACCCGATCCCAAGACAAAAAGAGATTGTGAACTCACCCAGACATTTGGACCCAGTGGGCAGAAGGCTTAAGTTTTGCTGAGTATCGTGTGAGTTCTCTCTCTGTGTGTGTGAAAAGGCAGAAGTTTGAGCACTCAGAAACTGAGAGGGAGGCCCAGGCAAAAAGCACAAAAGCCAAGCAATAGCCTGTGAGAATCGTGTGACCCTGGAAAAAGCTAGAGACACACCTTTTGGGTTGTTGGCTAAAGAGACTTGGGGCTGTAAACTAGGAAACTGGTCCTTCGGTTCCCGGATCCTTCTGCGGGCAGAGAAGCAGGACTTTAAACAAGATGGCATTAAAGAAAAAAGCAGACTTCATCCATTTCTACACGCAGCTAGAACATCCCGGGGCCCTGAACTTTGACTAGCTGCCCAGGTCTAAAAGGAGCAACATGGACAAAAGTGAAACAGAAGTGAAGTGACTTGTCCAAGGTCACAGAAGAGGTCAGTGGCAGAGCTAGGACTAAATCTCAAATCTCCCGACTTCTAGTACTGTGTCCCACCCACTGGACCCCATCGCCTCTCCAGGAATCTGGGCTACTAAAAGGACTATTGCAGAGATCTGTTATGGCATTGTCGCACCTCTCCCTGTACCTCTCCCTTGCACCACTCCCTGAAGGTTGAAGTGTTCTCCTTCAGGCTTTTGTATATTGCCATTCCTAATATCTGATTTGTGTCTGTTTATCCTTTTACATAGGGATTGTCCAGTTTGGCCGATGTACATAGCAGAGGGGCATTGCTGGCAGATGATGATGTATATTATATTGGTAGATGTGCAGGTGAATGAACCAGTGAGGGTGTGGCTGATCTGGTTGGGTCCTGTGATGGTGTCGCTGGTGTAGATATGTGGGCAGAGTTGGCATCGAGGTTTGTTGCATGGATTGGTTCCTGAGTTAGAGTTGCTATGGTGCAGTGTGTGGTTGCTGGTGAGAATCTGCTTCAGGTTGGCAGGTTACACTTCAGCCTGCCTGGACATACAATAGGAGATTTAAAGACAGCCATACTGCAGCAAAAAAACCTTCAAGACCAGACTTCAAAGAGAAACTGCTGAGCTCCAGTTCATCTGCAAATTCGACACCATCAGGACTGGACTTAACATAAACTGTGAATGGCTCGCCAATTACAAAAGCAGTTTCTCCTCTCTGGGTGTTCACACCTCCAGATCAACTGCTGGAAGTGGGCCTCCCTCCCGACTGAATTTACCTTGCTTTCTTGCATGTATATTTATACCTGCCTCTGGAGATTTCCACAACATTCATCTGATGAAGTGGGTCTTAGCCCATGAAAGCTCAAGATCCCTAAGATCTGTTAGCCTATAAGGGGCTACAAGACTCTGTCACTTTTGCAGATCCAGACTAACATGGCTACCCCTCTGATACTCAGTGTAGAGGTATATCTATTTATGTGTGTATGGTTTCAGGCTGTCATTGCAGACTCAGAGAGCAATGATTCTAGTCAAATTCAGGTTTCTTTTTTAACCACAAGGGCTAAACATTTTTTTAATTAAGTAAAAGCTTAAATTCTTTAGAAATTGAAGGGGCAACCAGAGAATTTGAGAGCACGAGTCCCACCCCATCTGAGCACTGACGGTAATGTGTCTACTGCAGAAGCAGAACTGGTGGGCTCAGGGAACTATACCCAGCTGGCTGTAGCCAAAGCATCACAGGTAGCAGCAGGAATATCGGAAAAATGAATGAATCTTCCTTAAAATAGCTCAGACGTGGTGGATCTGAATTTAATCCTTAATAAAACAGGTTTTTGTCACCAGGCTGCATTGTGCCAGATGGAACGCTGTGTTTGCTGACACTTCTGATTCCGAAGCGAACACTAAATATAGCTTGTAGGCATGACCATACGAAAAGGCATCTCTGACTGGCTTGAACCTGCTTAATGGACACACAGACTCTGGCTGGAAGTACGGAGATTATTCCATGGCTGTATATACTGGAGATCTGAATAGGCCTCTTAGTTTGGGGTGAGTCTCCTTGCGTCTGTGTTCAGTGTCTTTAGTACTAGTGTCTAAAGACTGTCTTTATTTTCAGGGAGGAATGTTGCACAGCCCCGAGGGGATGAGGGAACAGCTGTAGGACTCTGGGGTAGTGCGGGGCTGGGCGAGGTTGCCCACTGTACCTAGGGGTCCTGGATGTATGAGGACGAAGCATGGAGTCCCTTGGTATAGAGAGCAGTTCCAGTCGCCTAGCCCAGCCCCCCACTGTCTCCACGGGGCTCTGCACCATGCAAGATCCACTTGCAGGTAACAGGCTCTGTGCCGTGCCATTTAGCTATGCCTGCAAACTTAGAACTGTGTTGGGCTTCCCACACCTCCCCTGATCTACAGCCCTGGATGTTTGTGTGGCTTCCCTCGCATCAGAGCTCCAGCCCTTTTGTGGCGGCTTCCCACTCCTGCAGCCGTGGCTCCTTCCAACCCTAGCTTTTCTGCCCTGACTTCCCCCATCCCATGTAGGAACTTCATGTAGAAATACATCTCTTACACAGATCAAAGCTCTTCGGTGTCTTAAGTGCAGTGAAACTGGCTTCCCCCCACCCCATCCCAAGGATAGTGCAGAGGCTTGGAGGGAGGCGCGGGGGGAGGTTTGTGATGCTCTGTTGGGAGATGGAAGGACCCTGCTCTTCTTACTGTTCTTGCAAAACATAAGTCTGGCCCTGCCTATAAAACCACCAGATCAGGCCCCAATCGCACCCTGGAAGGGGCTGGTAGCCAAACACAGCAACCCTTGAAATCAGTACGAGTGGAGAGGGGTGGTCACCTCACAGGATCAACCCTCTTGTGTTGTGGAAGGGTGCCAATCAGGTTCGGCCCCGTTGCACTAGGTGCCACGCGTGCACGTTCGGAGGCACGGTCCCTGTCCTGAGCTGACTGTGATAAAGAGGGACAAAAGCCCCAGCTGGGCTGCAGACTTTGGGAAGGACCGATCGATCTGCCCCCTCCTCCCTGGCACTGGCTGTGACTGCCACGCAACTGGACAACTGCCTGACTATAGGGCGAAGTCCAGTGCAGCACTTGCCCGGCCAGAGCCCCACTGAACCGGCCCCACAAAACCCCTCCAGCCGGCAGAAGGTGGCACCGGACTAAACAAGGTCAGTGAGTCACAATTTAATAATTTCCATCCCGCCGTGGCCTGACTCCCTGGGGCCAGTGGCTCTAACCCAGGGGAGAATTAGCACAACCGCACTGGAGCTTGTCTGAGTCTGGAGGCTTTGCTGAAAGCACCCAGCCGCCCTGCTTCCTCTGGGCCTTGTAGTTCTCTGTGAAGAAGCAGCTGAGAAGCCTGGGTAGAGGAAACTACACATCCCAGAATGCCTGGGCAGGGTTTAAAGTGGTAACCAGGAAGCAGGGCTGGGTGCTTGCTGGGGGAGGGGGGGGCTCTCACAGCTGATTAGGGGGTGAGGGCGTCCAGAGGTTCCACTGAAGGCCCCTCACCCCCAGCCTGGGGATGGCTTGTGTCCATACAGGTTACAAAGTGCTCAGGGGCTGGTCAGTTAGGAGATAAGCTGAACTTTGAATGCTGGCAGGCGGGGCTTTGCCATCCCACTTGGACTGCTGTGGAGGACTGAGTAATTTGGATTATAGCAAGGTATTGGTTGCAAATTTTGCTGTTTGTTTGTGTTGTGGTTTTGTGTGTGTGTGTGTGTGGAGGGGGGCATGAAGCTAAACTAGGGCTTAGAGAGCAGCTAATGGTGTGCATTAACCACCTTCCCTGATCTCTCTCTCTCTCTCTCTCTCTCTCTCTCTCTCTCACACACACACACACACACACACACACACACACACACACACACACACACACACACACACACACACTCACCCCGGCATGGGGTCCGTGGATTTCAGTTTGTGCTCCCTGGTTTAGGGATAAATAGGTAAAATCAGGGGCAGTTCCCTCCTCACACAAGAGGCAGCAGTGTTAACCGGACTGTTTTGCACAAGAGAATCTGACTGTAAGAAATCATAGTTATGACCTGCCACTGACATACAAAAATGTTGTCATCCGTCAGCATTCTTACGTCCTGTGCAGAGCTGCACTGATAAATATCTCCTCCTCCTCCTCTTCCCCCCCCCCCGCCCATTATTCCATTGACATTAGGATAGGGCTAGGGACCAGCTTAGCTTTAGTGGGAGGCGGTGGAGGGCAAGGGTCTTTATCTGTCATTAGCTGCTGCTTCGGGGTTATGTTGACCTGACATAATTTGCTTTTGCTATCAGTGCACTCGTAGTTACAACTAAGCCATTAATGGGCAAGTTATTTATTGCATCTTTCAGAAGTCTTTCTGCAGAGTTTAATAATAATAATGTGTATGGAAGCACTGCTCTTAGCGTGGGGGTGGGGGACTATTGCAGATGTCAGTGGTTTAAGAGAATTGGACATTCCTAAAATGATTTGACCACATTTTGGCAGAGTATTGTGTCTTTTTTTGTTTACATTGAAACTCTTGCAGCTGCTGAGCTCTGTATTGAGAATCAAAGCAGCGAGAAGGGGGAGGCTGTTTTCTCAGCTGTTCTAGGCCATCCTCCTGCTTGTGAGGTGCTGACTTTGGTGAGTGTTTTTCAGGGCTCTCGATGCCCTGTAGGATGGAACCCCATATTGCCACAGACAAAGGCATGCTGTAACTTGGATTGTTGTAAAGATGAGCAAAAACGTGAAAGTAGGAGAGCTGTGTCACACAAACCATATGTAACTTCATCAAACTGTGCTGAAAACAAACCAATGTGCGTCTGCTGAATGCTACACTCTGGCTTTAGCAAACTAGTATACTAGTTTGTCTGTCTGCTTTCATGTTTGTTTGGGTTGGAAGAAATCTCCAGGGTATATCTACTTCTTCCTCGTGCATAGATATATCTGGGAGTAGTTGCAGTATTTTGATAGTATGCAACTAGGTTTGTAGGCAATTTCATCCTTTATTTCTGTGACCTTTTAGAGCCAGTTCCAATATTTACCTGGATATACTGAATCAAATGAAGCCCCAGTGTAAAGCAGGTGGAACTCCCTTAACTTCAGTGGAGGTACTTCCATCTGTTCCAGGGCTGAATGTGGTCTGCTGTGTGTATTTTAGATACCATTGTCTTATAAATGACTAGAGCCCAATGCGAGTAGAATCCGAATACGAGCAAGGTTGCTTTAGATGAACACTGAGAAGCCACTCCATTTAGCTTACCTGGTTTTTCCAGTGCTGCTGTAACTGGAGTGTGACTCCCAGCATAATGTTTACAAAAAATTATCCGATGGTTTGGCTGAGGAGCAGTTGGGGAAAGCAGTTACTTATCTGTAATTACTAACCGGAATAAAGACTAGCACATGTGCAAAAATGTGATCCTCTTCCTCCATCCTCTCTATGGTATTTGCCTTTTGAAATTGTAAACTCATCAAGGCAGGGACCATGTCTACCTCTGGGGCCGATGGGTGGTCTGCTGACTCTATGGCAGCCTCACTGATGTCAATGCAGTGACTCATTGCAAGAGTGTCCCCTCTGTTTGCACAGTGCATGGTCTGATGCTGGCTCAGGGCCTGTGTCTTTACAGCACCTAACACAACAGGGTTGTGGTCTTGATCCAGGCCTTTGGGCAGTGCCGTAATATAATCTAGGCCCCGTTTCAACTCTAACCCCCTTTTTTAGAGCCCCCCTTTGCAAGTCCCCCAGTCACGGATTTTTTTGGCTGTCTTTGGGAGGAAAGTGAACGGCCTTGTTGCTGAGATGAGGCTTTCTTGTCTCACACATACAGTTACTTAGTGACTGTTGTGGTGCCGAGTTCAGAGTGGGCTGCGTTTGTTTTAATTTCATAACAGTACAAACCAATTGGAGAGACCCCATCCTAATGAGTTCCCCCTTTGCTTGCAAAAGCACAACTGAATCTGCTTCATCTGCAGCAAATTGGATTGGTTCCGAAGGAGAAAAGAAATCCAGCTGCCTATTAATGATGTTACTGACAATGAGTTAATAGGTCAACAAGGATGTTGCTTGTCCGGTACTGACCGGGTGCTCAGTGCTGTATGAAATGGGGGGGGGGGGGAAGTCCCTGTCCTTGCCCCCACAGGGATTAGAATTTAAATTAGGTACAGGCCATACAGTCTGGACATGTTGTGTGTTGGAATATTAGAAGACGGACCGTTCGTTGGTTAATGCTGAGAATTCTTTGTCTTTTAAGGAGACACTTGGGAGTCGATCTAACCAACGGGCTGTAAGGGACCTGGGTGTAGCTGGCCTGGCCCAGTGTCCACAAGTCAAGGACTGCCACAAGGCAGTAGTCAGCCAGCAGGGATCAACAGTTAGGGTTGCTAATTTGGTAATATTTAAAAACCGGACACTCCAGCAGGAGTGCTAGAACCTCCCCTGCCCCGCCCGGCTCAGGAGGGACTTGCCCGTGGAACTGGGGCCTGCAGCCACCTGATGAAGGTTGGAGGCGGCCCTCGCTGAGCAAGGGCTGGTGATGACCTGGCGCCTCCCCCACTCACAGTAACTGGACTTTGGGTGTCCAGTCAGTCGAAATGACTGGACACGCTCAGGTCCCCTTTTCAACTGGACTTTCTGGTGGAAAACTGGGCACCCTGCCGCCATACGGTAACCGCTAGAGCTAGGATTGATGGGCAAGGGTCAGGGTCCGAGTCAGGCTGGAGTCGGAGACCGGAGGTGTGGAATCATAGCAAGCCAGACCTCTGCGTGGTTACCCAGAAAACCTCCTGGGGCCAGCCTCCAGAGTTAAATAGAGAACATGGGCCAATCAGAAGGCCACAGGGTGCTGTCTCTCCGCTCCTTTGGGTGGTACTTCCTGGGGTGCCAACTTCCACAGCTCTGCATGGCCTATGGCGGTGATGCGGGAACGCCAATTGTCCCAGACTCCACAGGTTCTGGTCCTGTGGATCCTTATGGGGCCAGCAAGGAGACTTGGAGAGGAGTCGCAGACGGTGGTGGACATGGAGGGCAGCTTGCTGGCAGGAGTTAGGAAGAGGTGTTGGCTGTAATGGAGCAGGCCTGATGCTGGGAATGTGATACTGAGATGTTGGAACATGGTGTGCGAGGCGAGGCCTAGCTGGTAGGGGGGAGAGGAATATGGCCGTGCACCCAGGGAGAGGAAGATGGGTTTAACCACAGCCTTTTTATAGGCTGGGGATGTGGAGGGAGAAATTAGATGCACAGAAGCCTGGTGGATGGTGTGAGTCAAGGCATGATAGAAGACTTGCAGTAGGAATGGAGAATAGGGGGTGGATATTGGGTAGGTCTTGGTATCCAGTATAGGCCTGACCCTCCATTAGGAGTTCTGTCTCGGCAAGGAAGGGCAGGATCAGGCCTTGTGCGAGCTATTCCTGTAGCTTAGGGTGACCAGGTGTCCTGACTTTATAGGGACAGTCCTGATATTTAGGGCTTTATCTTATATATGCACTCGTTACCCCGCAACCCCGTACCGATTTTTCCACACTTGCTATCTGGTCACCCTACTGTAGCTCCTCCCAAGCACTGTAATTTTCAGGAACACTCTGTATAAGTAAACCCTTGCGGCCTCCCCCTGGATTTAGTAATTCTCCGTTTGTCCTTGATTGTAAAGCATCTCAAAGACACCCTGTGAAATAGCATGTGTAATTCTAGCTTTAAAGTGAAAAGCACGGAAAGGTGGCTAAAAGAGCACAAAGCAGGAATGGATTCCTGAGGCCGGAGAGAATTCAGTTCTCTGCGGTGCTTTGGCCTTGCAAAAACGGGGGGGGGGGGGGGGGGGGTGTTGAGCTGTAAATAAATTACATCTGATCTAATGGCCCAGCTCTCCACGGATCACACTGCAATTCCAGATAATTCAGAGGACCCATGAGGAGGTCGGGAGTGCAAGTGAGCTGCTTTCTCTGTGTGCGCAAGATGAAGCTATTTCATGCTTAGTGCACTGCGTACCCTTCAGGGAAGAGGCCTGTTTCAGTCATTGCTCTCATTTAAATATGGGTATTACTTGCACCGTGGGATCTGAGAAGCAGACTACAGTTGGAGCTCCCATCTAGTTGCCGTGTGGCCCTCCTCCATCATCGTATCTGAGTACCTCCTCGACAGAGTGGTTCAAAAAGTGAAAACCCTCGGCGGCTTCAAGTAGTTTTAGCATCAGAACTGTTTGAAACGGACCCATTTTGCAGGGTTTTTTGTTCCGAACTGTTTTTCAAAGTGGTTTGCGGAATGTTTTGGTTTGAGCTGTTTTCAATCAAACAAACAAACAAAAAACGGGAAGGGGAAGTAAAGGTGGGAAGAGTTTTTACAGAAAAATCGACAATTTTGTCTTTCAAAAAAGACCTGCTCCCCCTTTTTTTTTGATGAAAAATGTCTTGCTTAAAAGATCCTGATCCGCTTTACTAGCAAACATGGATGAGTTTATTCTCCAGACACCCGAAGAAGCAGGTGTAGGTATAATTCCCACTTCACAGAAGGAAAAGCTGAGGGCTGGAGTTGGGGTAAAGACTACCAGGTCACACGGGACGTCTGTGGTGGATCTGAACCCAGATCTCTGGAGTCTCAGTCAAGCTTTAACCATAAGCCCACCTTTCCTGGCTGGTAGTGAGCTGAAGTGCTATGAAATACCATCTCCTTTTATTTGGTTCAGAAGCCTATTTGGATTTCCCCCACTACACTCACTTGCGGTGCCTACCCAAATACAACCCCTCCCCCTTAAACACGTTTTGTTGTGTCTGAATCCCAGATGGGAAATCTACAGGATGGAAGTGGTGGACGCCCTTGTCTCTGAGCGCTTGTGGCCTGCTTCTCAGAAGGGCTCAGTAATCCATTCAGGGGTGGGAGACTCGGTGTTAGTCACACGCAGTCCATCTTTAGTACCTAGCATCCTAACGCCACAAGGCACTTTGCCTGCCTTCCCAACGTCCCTTGGGGGCAGCAAAAGGATTCGTCCGTCAATGCCATGGAGGCCAGGTCTGGGGTTATATGTGGCACAGTAATGCTTTACCACCGTTTAGGACAGGAAGTGAAGAATACTATATCCAGCCGGCACTCGGGAGGGAATCTAGAATGCGAAGTCAGAGGCCAGTGTCCTGCTGAAATCTGGTGATAATGGGACTATTTAACCAAAATGAATCAAGCCGTGGATTCTTCATGATTTCAACTTTTATCTCTTTCATTGGTGCTTCCAGCAGCAGAGCATCCGTTAGTGGCCCCCAGCCCGGAGGTGCCTTTTAGTTAGGGTGACCAGATGTTTCAATTTTATGGGGACAAGTCCCAATTTTTCAGTCCTTTTCTTATATAGTCTCCTCTTCCCCGTCCCGATTTTTTCAAACTTGCTGCCTGGTCACCCTACTTCTACTGACCAGTAAGTTTCCTTGAATGTCCATTGGAGGTCTCCATTTCAAGTACTGACCCACTCCAACCCTGCTTAGCTTGCGGGAGCTTGTGGGACCAGAATCCACAGTGTTAGGACTACAGACTTTTTTTATACGGCAGGAATGTACTGCAGTCTACCCGGTGGCTGGAAGAATCTGATTTACCCTTCCCATGAGCCTCTGGCTGGATTCCGCCCTCTAAAAGATGCAGTCTAGAAGCTAGGAAGTGACCGTGCAAAATGGATGCCTCTGCTGACTTTGTCCTTTTCTGCAGGTTGAGTGCTCAGCCATGACCCTACTGCTCGGCTACGTCAAACTGACCGATTCCACCTTCGCTGCCGCCGTCCTTTGCATTGCTTTTAACCCGCTTTTCTGGAACGTGGTAAGTGTGCTAGCCAATGTTCCCTCTAACCTTTTCCCCAGGAACGTGCAGAATGAATTTTGGGATGTGCACCAATATGGAGGTCATGTGTGGCGGGGGTGAGGCTGAGGGGTTCAGCATGGGGGAGGGGGGCTCCAGGCTGGGGCAGAGGATTGGGTGTGTGTGTGGGGGGGGTGAGGATTCCGGCTGGGGGTGTCGACTGTGGGGGGGAGGATGAGGGATTCTGGGTGTAGGACTCTGCCCTTCCCTCCCCCCCCCCCCAGCCCTGGCGAGAGGTGCCTCTCACTTCCACGACCCTGCGTGGCCCATGATAGGCTGCTGCGCAGCTTAGAGGGAATGTAGGTACTATCCATTCCCAAGCTGATAGATACTAACTTGGTTGTTCATTTTGGATGCCATCTGAGGCAGTGACTGCGTCTGGCCTGGTTTCCCGACTGGTCGTTTTGATTCCACCAGATTTTTTTTTCCTTAGTAGAAGCTTGGAGGATTTTCAGCTCTTGACTTTCTTCTTCTCCCTTGAGGGTGTGTTTAGTGCTCCGAACGTGAGCGGGCTGTGATGGGATGGGGCGGGCTCTGTAATGCAAGGTGGGTGCTTTCTCCTTGAGAGGTGTGGAAAGCTGGGCTTAGAAACACGCGATGAATAAGAGGCAAATGAAACAGAGACTTGTCTGCTTTGCAGTTCAGGAGTTGACTGGGCCTGATTCAGTAGAGAGCACACTTCTGACAGGTGACTCCTGCCTAGGAGCATCAGGGAGGCGCAGGAAAGGGAGTGCTTAGCTTGATGCCTTGTTTTAGCATAACGAGGATCGCATTAAACTCATGCTGCCTCCGACTCACCCAACCTGCCCCCTTGAACTCAATGAACAAGGCAGAGTGGCTTGAAATTTACTACCTGTCTGCCTGGAGGTGTGTTGCTTCAGCCTTGTGCCCCCTGGAGCAGGTTGCAGGATCTAGGTCTTGCTGTCTGCCCACCTGGCTCTGTTGCGGGCAGCTTAAGCCATTGCGTAAATTTCTTCTCCTCTGGAGGCCAAACAAAGGAGGAAATGCAGTAAGGATTTATCTTCATTTGAAAATGCTTCATCTCCTAAGCCTGCCAGAGCTAGATTGTCTCTGTTACATTGGTGTGTGACCAGAGAAGAGCTCCCTGACTTTGACACAGCCATTCCAGACTTATATTTGCAAAACAGAGAACAGAATGTGGCCCCTTTGACTAAGTGAAATGAACGTCATCGAATGCCATGGAATTTGGAAGCCCAGGGACCTTGTTCTATTTGCAGCTGCTATGGTCCTTTGGCAGTTGTGTCAAATAACCCTGCGTTTCCTGCTGAATTGCTATGGAAAGGGCTACTTAGGAAGTTGGCATGATCCCTCTTTAGAAAAAGATTAACCCCCTTCTAACACCTTGAGATGCAGATGTGCCATAATGCCTTACAACCCGGGAGTATCTGGCACATCCTTTTGTCCCCATTTATCGTTCACTGGTGCAATACAAAGAAGACAGTCCCTGTCTTGAGTTCCTTAAATCAAAGGGCCTGTTCCGTTATTCCTTAAAACGCCTGAATTAACTGCAGTGGGATGGTTCACATTAGTAAGGGCTGCAGGGCTGGGCCCTGGATCAGATGCAGACCGTACAGTAGCGGTGAGTATAAGACACTGGCTGCTGGGGGATCAGTTGGGAGGTGGTGAAGATCAAGGCTTTTGCAGCCGAGCGTTTGCCAAGGGGATCCGAATGAAGAGAGAGAAGGCTGCTCACTGCAGGAGGCAGTACCAAGGGTAAAGACAATGCAGAAGGTGTGAAGATGAGCTGGAGAAGGATGGAGAGGGGAGTTCAGAGTGGGGCTTGGGAGGTGCCTAGCAGGAGGTGAGCCAGACTAAATGATAACCATTATTCAGTCATTTATATAGCACCTATCCCCATGGCAGCGAGGCACTAATAGTTACAAATATAAAACCATAACCTTCATTAGTCACTCAGAATAATTTGTTAGATAAGTCACCGGCCAAAAATATGCTGACTGTCAAGTCATGGGGCATTAAGGAAACACAAACAATCAATGAAAGGCTAAACCAAGTAAACACGCTTTCCGTCATCTCCTGAAGTCCAGCAAAGAGCAACTGGTTTTTGCATAGGTCAGAACTCAGTGCTCCCGGATCCCGGCCATGGCTGAATGCACGAAACCAACATTGGTAGCTGTTGTTGTGTTATGCCTGGTGGCACCCGCAGTGTGATAAGCACTGTCCATCCCAGGATCACAAAACTCTTAATAGGCATTAATGAATTTTAATTTCACAACACCCTTATTGGATAGGGAGGTGGTATTATTAATATCCCTATTTTAGAAGGTCACAGGGGAAGTCTGTGTAGAGTAGGGATTAGAACCCATGTCTTATTATAAGCCACGTGCCTTGACTACTTTCTCCCTGCGTACATCTAAGGGCAAATCCCCAACTAATAAAATTATTGTTGCTGTATTGAAGTCAGAGTCTAATTTCCATAAATGCTTCCAAGACAAAAACATCCTCCACTAAGTGAAATTTTGGGCAAGGTTTTCAAAAGTGACTAGTGATTTTAGGTGCCCTGATTTTTGGATACTCAACTTGAGCTGCCCTAATGGAGCTTTATTTTCAGCATAAAGGTGTTCAGCATTTTCTGAATATCCAGGCTCTTTAAAGTGTCTCAATTGGGCAGCCAAAAAAATTAAGGCAGTCTAGATCAAAATGACTGGAGTTCCCTAATTTTTCAGGTCATTCATTAAAAGGTCTAGTTGTGTTTGTACCTCTAAAATGAATAAGACATGTGAATTCTTTATTGGAATCATTATTTAGCATAACCCCTTCGCCGAAAAAAATTCAGATTCTGGTCTGCTCGGAAAACGAGCTCTAGGGAAAAACTTCATAAAAAAGGAGGAAAAAAATCTCCATGCTCTTGTTTTGTTTTTGAGCTTGCTGGCTAGGATTCCTGAGGATTCTGATTTCTGACTCTTGGACTGTTTGTGAATACCGTGAGGGATGGCTAAAGAACGAACATAGTTTTGTATCGCCAGCTTGTCTGCTCTTAAAGAAAAGAGAAATTAGAGGTACCAGCAGAAATTTAGGAGAGTGCTATTTCTGGGTCCAGTCTAACAATTGAACCACTTCGTCAGTAGGTGGCACTGCAGGCAAAATGTGGAGGGTCTCTTTCTAGTAGTGGGAGGAGGGCTGAGGATGGAGCCATAAAAAAGTGCCAGACATAAGTGTGCGTTTATCATTTTTAAAGTATTTCTCCGGGTACGAGGGATCTGAAGGGGATGTTGCTATCTGCCGCTCTTCTGCAATCGCCAGCTGATTTACACTTCTCTGCTAATGCTGCTTTCGAATGTATCCTGAGGGATTGCGGGTCTCGAATCTCACTTGAGGAGCGTTGTGTGTGTGTGTGGTGTGTGTGTGTACACGTACCCAAGTGGTACCCAGACCATCACTGCTAACCAACAGTTCTCTGTCACCAGCAGGGAAGGGGATAGCAGAACTCTGTCCCATCAGAGGCTCCTGCCCCATCAACTGACCCAGATGCACTACTTAAAGCAGATAGAGGCACAGGAAGTTGTCCGAGTGGACTCTGGATCTGCTGCTATACTGGTCCCTGGCTCTGGTTTGACCCTGGTACTGTTCCCTGACTCCTGTTTGACCTTTGGCACTGCTGTCTGATTTTGGCTTGACCCGACACTGCCCTCAGGGTCCTGACTCTCTTGACCCATGGCATGGCTGTCAGACTCCAGTCCTGACCCTCAGTGTGATTCCTTCCTGACACCGATTCTGGCTCAGCCTTTGGCATGACTCCTGACCCCGACCGCAGCCCTGACTCTTGGCATCAGCCCAATCCTCGCTCTGGTTCTGACTTTGTTTTTCCTGAGATCCAACCCCGGTTTCGTCCACTAGGCCTGACAGCCCACGCTCCAGTCTCTACAGATATCCATGTACTTTCACCTCGCCAGGCACTACATACAGTACTCAGTGTTGCCATGAGATGAGGCTTGCGTATTGTGCTTGCTTATTTCTGGGCAGTAATATTCAGTAACTAACGCTCCTGTGTGTTACCACAATGTGTTCGGTCTGGGAACGTGACTGTCTGAGGACATGACCTGTCTGAGGTTTTCTATAGTAGTCGTTGCCGTAATAACTGAATGCTTAGTCTGAGATTTTCAATGGAGGCCTACGGCACCCAACTCCTACTGACTTACCAGTGGGACTTGGGCCCCTAACTCCCTTAGGCGACTTTGAAAATCCCAGCCTGGGATGATAGTGCTCAAAAGACTTGCCTGGCAAGTTTAGGAGCACTTTGAACTCAGTTCAGGCCTGCTGTAAGTGGGCACAGTGCCCTTGGCTTCAATGGAGTTGCAACTAATTGCACCACTTCTGGATTCGCCTTTGTGTGTTCTTGGATCAGGAAAAGAAATCGGCTTAGAAATGGAACCCGATTCCCGTTTGTTTGTCTTGCTGTAGTACCCAGGTGCCCTAGTAATGCCCTCATTGCGCTTGACACTATAAAAATACAGAATAAGAGGGTCCCTGCCCCAAAGAGCTCCCAATCTAAATATTTGACAAGGGACAACAGCTGGATACTGACTCTGCTTTGCCTTTCCCAGACCCTTTTCTTTGTATCCCCACCAGACTTGTCTTTCTTCTCCCATGCTTCCCGTCTCCCCTTCATGCACCAGACCACCTGCCTTTCTTCTTCATTCCTCCCCGAAGGCCACTCCTGCAAAGCCTGTCAATAACCATCTCTTTGATTTCTGTACCAGCACCCAATGTACTGTGTGTCGGAATTGTTTTGTCTGTGTCTGCACTAGATTGCAAGATCCTTGGTGCAAGGCCTGTTTTTCTCCACAGTGCCAAGTACGCAGTCTGCAGTCCGTAAATAACGGGCTGCTGGCCAAAGGGCCACTTCCGTGTTAAAATACGGACTCTGGGCTAGGAGGGGATTTAGCGATTGGGTGCACCAATTTATTTTGAGTGCCTCTCTTCGCCTGTCTCACTGAACTTCTTCCTGTGCAGTTTCTTGCAGTGGTTGACCTGGGTTTCCCATCTTTGCTTTGCTGTGTGTTAGAATAAAGACTTTGTGGCCCCACTGCAATCAAAGGCAAAACTCCCCCTCACTTTAGTGTGTACCGGATTTCATCTTTGGTCTTGATATCTGGTCCTTTAGGATTTGGGCTGCGTGTGCTTTCATGACGACAAGCAGCTGGTCGCCTTCTTTCTGTTCTAAAACCAGGCGTGTTTGATCTGCATTTGTTCCTGTAAGCACAAGTCTGCGTAAACACAATTGTTGTTTCTTTAGATTGAGATCAACATGCAAATGAAGCAAGAATTGGTGTGTGTGAAAGAGAGAACACACCTCTAACACAGAATGCCATAGGGACAGATCTGCTCCTTGTGTATCTCCACTGGAAGTCAAAAGAGATGCAGTGAGGATGCATTTGGCCCATATTGTCTATCCTTTCAGCATCCACTGCTGATTCTCCCTGTTCTGCTAGCCAGAGGGATGAAAACTTAAAAAACCATCCCAATTAAAAGCCAACTATGCCCAACAGGTGGCCACCGAGTTATGTTGCTCCTGGACTAAACTTGGACTTGTTCTTGCAGTGATGATTTTGTCCCCCCCATCCATCACCTCCGGTTTACCGCCTGCTGCTGACCATTATGAAATGAGCTGTTATGTGTCATGATTCTCGGTGAGTCAGAATCCAAGAGAAGAATGGGAAGGAAATATGGGACACGCTGGAGTTTCATATAACTGACTTCCTTGTGCGTTTTTATTGGGGAGCCAGTGATGGTATCCAGTGGTTAGTTAGTACATGGAACTGGGAGTTAGGTGATCTGACCTCAGTTTTGTAAAGTGACTAGTCGTTTTGGGTGCCTGACTTGAGACACCTTTAAAGGGCCCTACTGTCAGAGGGGGGGTTGATCAGTGTTTTGTGACCATCCAGGCCCCTTTAATGTGTCTTGAGTTGGGCACCCAGAACCAGCAGTCACCTTGGAAAATTGTGGCCATGGGTTCTAGTCCCACCTTGGGCAAGTCTCTCAAAAGTCACAGAGTGGAATTTCCAGAGGAAGCTAGATGCCCAAATCCCATTGAAATTCACTGGAACTTGAGTGTCTAAACCCCTGGGGCTAATTTGAAAATCCCTGCCTCCTCTGTTTGGTGATATTAGGGATAATAATGTTCACCAACCTTTAGGAGCGTGCTTTGAGATCGTCTTATGAAAGCTGTGATACAACTGTGATTATTACGTACTTAGGCATGTAGAGGTTGTCAAATCTAATAAGAGTCTGAAAGGGACACTTGCGGGCCAATAGAGTGGTGAGACATTTCTTTATTGGGGGAAATTTGATGATGGAGTCTCAAATCCACGCTGGCATCTCTTTTTACAATGGGTCCCAGCGCAAGGTCTGATGCATGTTGTCATTCTTTGTGCTGGGAGAGAATTGCATAATCATCATCACCAGCCTTTCAAAGCAGGCAGTGATAACTGTCTTCATCTCCTACCATTCACGGCAGGTCCACAGATGTTCAAATAAAAGTTACCGGTGACTATTGAAAAAAAATCTGTTTGGCTAGTCAAACCATGGTGGATTTGTGGTACTTTCTACCTGGGCGGGCAGTGAAGGTTCAGACAACGCTGTGTAATGCTTGTTGCAAGTATGTGACATTTATCATCTTGGCTAACTCATAACAAAGCACCCCAGGATCTCGATTGTCAGGACTGTACCATTCTTTGTCTGTGCCAGCGCACCTGTTTTAGCAGCTAAATTTAGAGTTTCAGCATCGATGCGCCGGCTCTGGTACGTACAACAGACACTAAAATCTAGGTCAGATAACTCATCCTACTATATGCAGTGACCCAGCTGGGAGACGTGTCATCTTGAGACAAAGCAGTGCCCATCATCCAAATACAATTGGTGGAGGGAGAGATTGTTTCTCTTTCCTATTATTTCCTTTCCTCTGTACATTAAGTATCTTAGGGTGTATGGTGTGTGTATTTTTTAAAATCCTCTAGAAAACACGCAGCATCCGTTGTTAAATTCTTCGAATGGCTCAGATTTTTTCAGTTGTGTATAAGAGGAGGGATGGTTTAGTGGTCAAGGAGCTAGCTGGGATTTAGAAGACCAGGGTCTGGTTTTCTGTATTGCCACAGGCTATGTCTGCACTACTTTGGCTGCTGTAGTGTGGACAGTCGCAACAGTGACTGAAGGGGGTTTTCTGTCATCATCCTCTCAAGAGTTAGCATCAATACTGGGCCTTTGCTTGGTTCAACTATGTGTGACACCCCAAGCAACGTAGCTAGGTTGACCCAGGCTACAAATGACCTGCGTGACCTTGGGCAGATGTTGCTGTATCTGTGTTGGTCTCAGGATATGAGAATGTCAGGGTGGGCGAGGGAATATCGTTTATTGGACCCACTTCTGTTGGTGAGAGAGACAAGCTTTCAAGCTACGTGGAATTCATTTACGTCACCCACCTTGTGTCTCCAGTGACCTTGGGCAAGTCACTTCGAGCAGTGGTCTTCAAAGTAGGGTGTGTGAGATCCCCTATGGGGGGCCGTGGTGTCCCGATGCCACCGCGGGATCGGCCCCGGGACACCTCCAAAATTGAAAATATTAAGATAATTAGCAGCACGGCCAGAAGAAAGGAAACCATGAAAGGAAGGAGAAGCACCTTTCTGTTGCAAAAGGAAGCGTGTATCGTTTATGGTCTAGAATCCTGCAGCACAATCTGAAAGTCTGGTTTTGTCCATTTGCATATTTAAGTTTCAAAAGCCTATGGGGGAAAAGCTTACAAAGGAAGCTTTCATTGGCACCCAGGGAAGGGCTGCACACTGTACTTTGGGGGGGTCTAATGGTTTAAGACATCCCTGTCCTTACAACAACTCTACAGTGTATTTAGAGAGCAACATACTGTATCATCCCCATGACTGTTAATTGTGGTGTATATTTTGAATGGACCGGTTGTGTAAGCGCTACTTTGGCACAGGATGAAAGATGGTTTGAAGTACAGCAAACACTCGCTCTTTCCCGTCCACTCGCCGCATGTTGCTGGCGTTTCAGATTTCATCTTCTGATTCGTAGGCACTTGGTATTTGGCGGTGAGCCCTATGAGCTGCCAGTCGCTGGCTCCGTCATTTGCTTAGCAGAAGTCCTGGAATCTCTGATCCCAGTTGGTCAGGAAGTGGGCGGTTTCCTCGTTGGCTGAGAAATGCATGAACCCGAACTCGGGCTATTCTCGCTTAGTCTGCTTTTGATTTACAAATTAATATACGCACCCCCCGTGCTGATCTGCAGAGGCGCAGTGTAGCCCCGGCTCCCGTTGGAGTCTGACAAGTCTGCTGCGCTTCAGATCTGGCCGACCGCACCATTACTGCTTTGAGCGAGGAGGGGCGGGGCTAAAACAGCAAAAGTAGCCACCAAGATGACACCATTGTAACCTCACCGGTAGAGTGGGCAAAAGCACTGTGTGGTCATTTCTCCAGCCAGGCTGTAGCTTTTCTGTGCCTAAATTCTGAGACTCCTGAACTCTGCTTGGGCACATTGGATTGAGATACTGGCCACCCGTCAGCCTTTTTTACTCCTGGCTTTGGCTATTGGACCAGTTTCAGACTGGGCGTGAGAGGTCAGTGGAATTGCACCCGTCTACACCAAGAGGCAGAATTTGGCCCACTGTGCTCTTCATAAGTCAGGAGGCAGGGTGGTCTCATTTGTTAGCATAGGGGGCTGACCCCCTTGAAATCAATGCAAGCGAAAGTCAGTGGCAAAATGGGGCCAACATTTCACCCCAGGAATCTTGATTTCTGTTCCTCGTCTGTGCAATCAAGTTGCGGCGTGACCTTTGGCAACCACTTAGCCCTTCTGTGCTTCATGTGTAAAATGTGGGTAATGGCACTGAATGATAAAGTGCTTTGAGAGCGTCATGCATTTACTTCTTACACTTCTGTTGCTAGGGCAGGAATGATTTCAGCAACGCGAGCACTAGGCTGATGCCTAGTTGTCTTGTCTCATGCTTCCCTTCAGCTGGCGGGACTCCTGCCGTTCCTGAGGCATCTCCCTGATTTTACCCTTTTCCCAATTAGGTCTTCCATAGCAGGAGGAATGACTGGCCTTGTTTTGGAGCCAGCCTGTGTCGTTTCTGAAATTGGTCAGCAGGGGGCGGTGAAGCAGCAAGATTCCCCCCTCCCCCAGCCTACATTCTGATCCTATAACAAGCTGCAGGAAGAAAAAAGTCCCATGTACTGAAATTCATCCCCATTGATGAACCCTGAAGGATATTTGTTCTTGAGCTCAGTGGAAAAGAGAATAAAATATACTTGTCTCTACATTTCTCCGTCTCCTTTGTCTTGACCATTGTTTCTCTGATGAAATAATTACTTTAAGATGACACTCGACAAAAGTATAATGTATTCATGGGTGTGAAATGAGAGAGTTGTTTAGTGCTTAGATCACAACAGCATCTGTTGGGCACAGAGTCCTGGCATCCATTAGGAATGCTGTCGCAGTTAAAATGTGCATGCTTCCTCCCTCCAGTCCCTCCCTCCATCTTGTATGGCCTCCCTCACTGTGGTACGTGACTACATGGCTCCTGGACAACCAATGTAGCACCATCTCCCACAACCTGTTCCTTTTGCTTTGTGCGCGGGGAGGGGGGTGGGGGTGAATTTTACTCGCAATGCTTTGCCAGCCCTGTGGCATGTGAAGTATCAGGAATTCAGACCGCTCAGTAAAAATACTTTTGCAGCCTGGGTCTTTAGTATGATGTAAGCTTTCTCACTTTCCAAGTGCGCCGTTCCTTCCCCCAGAATGGGGCACAGCTCTCATATGTGGGAGGCGGGTGGTTGCCCTCTAGTCATGATGTCTAAGATAGATCCACCATGTAACTGTGCTGACTCTGTGCCATAAAAGTACAGAAGTGTTTTTAGGAACAGGAAAGTTTCTCTGGCCCAAGTGCTGCTCCTCTTCAAATGATCCTTTAGGGCTTGGTTACACTTGCAGATGTAGAGCGCGTTGGGTTAACCCAGCCTTCGGAGAGCGCACTAGAGATCGCACCGCAGTGTGTCCATACTGACAGCTGCAAGCGCACTGGCGTGGCCACATTTGTGCACTTGCAGCTGCATTGGGAGCGGTGCATTATGGGCAGCTATCCCAGCGTTCAAGTGTGTGCAACATGCTTTTCAAATGCAGGGGGTGGGGTGGAGTGTGACGGAGTGTGTTGTGTGTATGTGGGGGGAGAATGGGTTTTTGGGGTGCTGTGTCAGCATGCTGTCTTGTAAGTTCAGCACACACCCCGCCCCACCGTGCCTCCCTCTCACTCAAAGCACACAGTAAATGTTTGCTTTGTCTCGGAGCAGATAAGCCACTGTCTGTCTGAAACGGAGCTTTGAAAGGGCACTTCCACATTCCTGCAGCCGATTTCACAACAATGAGAAGCGTGGCCACTTGATTTAAGGGGGTTATGGGACATTTCCGGAGGTCAATCAGAGCGCAGTAATGCAACTCCTCGTTCACATTGGTGCTTGGGTGTCTCACCCCATATGAGTCCGACGTTATCCCTCTCGCTAAGGTAGCGCTCCAGCCGCGGAGTCAGAACGCTCTACCGTGCCTTGCCAGTGTGTACGGGGAGTAAGGTAGAGTGCTCTGGGCGGCTTTATTGCGGTATAACGTGCAAGTGTTGCCAAGGCCTTAGTGCCACCTTCCTGGTCTGTCCCTGCCCGTTTTCAGAAGGAGATGTAAGCACCCCTTGAACTAATCTGGATTTTGAACAGACAAAATCTTTGGGAGTACGGGGCGGAGGGACAGATCTGCAGTTCCTACTGTGTCGATTAAATTCTGGTCTGGGTTTGGATTTCAAATAGCTCTAGAGCTGGTCTCGAGAGTTTGGGTTCAGACTCCGCTCGGATGACGATGATGCTCTATCTTAATGTCCAGCTATTATGGGGAGAAAATTGTAAAGTACTCCTTCTATTCCCACAAAGGAAGAGTACATTTCTCAATCATTTCCATCATGAATGTCACAGCTATAATAGATGTCCCTGAAAGGAGGCAGAAGTAGGTTAATGCTTGTTTGGGTTGCTTTGGAGCAAACAGCCACTTGTATTCAAAATGGGATTACTGCACCTTCCCCAAATTAAATTTCACTCTTAACTGTGAGCTTTTCCTAGTAAGTGACCTTTCTGGTGTATTTTTAGCATTTTTTTTTTTGAATGACTGTGTATCCAGTCATTAACTCTCAAAGCTGGCAAACTAAATGGAAATAATATTGTTCCAAAACTTTCTCAAGTGTTTTCCAGCGATGGAATTGCTCAGAAGGTAAAGCGTCAAATTGCATGTGCTGCAGTAGGCAGCAACATAAACAGGAAACTGGGACGGGGGCATTGATGCTGTGATCTTGTTGAAGGATCCAGGAATTCCTAATCCTTAGCAAGCGAGTGTTTGGGCCATGAATTGCTGACTTGGTAAATAGTATGCGCTCCAGAATAAAGATATCAAGAATCAGAGAGGTGGCCGTGTTAGTCTGGAATAGCAGAGGTAACAAAGTCCTGTGGCACCTTAAAGACTAACTATAAAGTTTTGAAGCATAAACTTTCGTGGGCTAATACCCACTTCGTCGGATGCAAGCAGTGGAAGTGTCCAGAGGCAGATATAGAAAAGTAGGCAAGAACCAGGTGGGAGGTAACAAGGTTAGTCCAATTAGGCTGAACCAGCTTGTTATCTCCAATCAGGGAGGGTGGGTTATTCTTCTAGCAGTTGAATGGGGGGGTGTGAACATGGAGAGAGGAGAAGCTATTTTTGTAATTAGCAAGCCATTGTAGGTCTTTGTTCAGTCCTAGATTGTTTGTGTTAAATTTGCAAATGAATTGTAGCTCTGCAGTTTCCCTTTGCAGTCTGGACTTGAAGTTTTTTTGCTGCAGTATGGTGACTTTTAAATCTGTAATTGTGTGTCCAGGCAGGTTGAAGTGTTCTCCTACAGGTTTTTGTATACTGCCATTCCTAATATCTGATTTGTGTGCATTTATCCTTTTTCGTAGGGACTGTCCAGTTTGGCCGATGTACATAGCAGAGGGACACTGGTGGCATATATGACATTGGTTGATGTGCAGGTGAATGAACCAGTGATGGTATGGTTGATCTGGTTAGGTCCTGTGATGTTGTTGCTGGTGTAGATATGTGGGCAGAGTTGGCATCGAGGTTTGTTGCATGGATTGGTTCCTGAGTTGGAGTTATTGTGGTGCAGTGTGCTGTTGCTGGTGAGAATCTGTTTAAGGTTGGCAGGTTGTCTGTGTGCCAGGACTGGCCTTCCTCTCAAGGCCTGTGAAAGTGAGGGATTATTGTCCAGGATGGGTTGTAGGTCACTGATGATGCATTGCAGAGGTTTTAACTGAGGACTGTAGGTGATGGCCAGTGGTGTTCTGTTGTTTTCTTTCTTGGGCTTGTCTTGCAGCAGCAGGCTTCTGGGTACACGTCTGGCTCTGTTGATCTGTGTCCTTATTTCCTTGTGTGGGTATTGTAGTTTTGAGAAAGCTTGGTGAAGATCTCGTAGGTGTTGGTCTCTGTCTGAGGGGTTGGAGCAAATCCGATTGTACCTCAGTGCTTGGCTGTAGACAATGGATCATGTGGTATGTCCAGGATGGAAGCTGGTGGCATGAAGGTAGGCATAGCTGTCGGTAGGTTTTCGGTATAGGGTGGTGTCGATGTGGCCATCATTAATTTGCACTGTGGTGTCTAGGAAGTGGACTTCCTGTGTGGACTGGTCCAGACTGAGGTGGATGTTGGGGTGGAAGCTGTTGAAGTCATGGTGGAATTCTTCCAGAGTTTCTTTCCCATGGGTCCAGATGATGAAGATGTCATCAATGTAGCGTAGATAGAGAAGGGGTGTGAGTGGACGAGAGTTGAGGAAGCGTTGTTCCAGGTCAGCCATAAAGATGTTGGCATACTGTGGGGCCATGCGGGTGCCCATAGCAGTGCCACTGGTCTGGAAGTATATATTGTCACCAAATTTGAAATAGTTGTGTGTGAGGATAAAGTCACAGAGCTCAGCAACCACCTGTGCTGTGGCATCATCAGGGATACTATTCCGGACAGCTTGTATTCCATCTTTGTGTGGGATGTTTGTGTAGAGAGCCTCTACATCCATGGTGGTTAGGCTGGTGTTTTCTGGAAGGTTACCAATGCATTGTAGTTTCCTCAGGAAGTCAGTGGTATCACGGAGATAGCTGGGAGTGCTGGTGGCATAGGGTCTGAGTAGAGAGTCTACATATCCAGACAGTCCTTCAGTGAGAGTGCCAATGCCCGAGATGATGGGGCGTCCAGGGTTTCCAGGTTTGTGGATCTTGGGTAGTAGATAGAATAACCCCGGTCGGGGCTCTAAGGGTATATTAATTTGTTCCTGTGTTAGTGCAGGGAGAGTCCTGAGTAGATGGTGCAGTTTCTTAGTATATTCCTCAGTGGGATCGGAGGGAAGTGGCCTGTAGAAATTGGTATTGGAGAGTTGTCTGGTAGCCTCCTTTTGGTAGTCTGACCTGTCCATGATGACAACAGCACCTCCTTTATCAGCCTCTTTGATAATGATGTCAGGGTTGTTTCTGAGGCTGTGGGTAGCATTGCGTTCTGCACGATTTAGGTTGTGAGGCAGGCGATGTTGTTTTTCCACAATTTCTGCCTGTGCATGTCGGCGGAAGCATTCTATGTATAGGTCCAGACTGTGGCTCTTTAATATTCACTGACTCAATAGCCCAGAATAACTCCGGGTGAGCCACTAAAGGCTTCCATGCCAGGAGCTGGTTGGGAACACTTGGTTTCATGAATATACTAAGAAGTCAGCTTTTTATTTCCCTTGACATAGCCTGTCTTTTGGAGTTATAGTGCAACAACGGGGACTTTGGGACACAATTGAGAGTATCCGTTCAGAACAAATTGCTTAGAGCAAGGCAGTCATACCCCAAGGCAATCCACCCAACAGAGAGCACTTCAGTTTTACCCCTCCCCCCCCGCCCCCGGCTTACCAGAAGTCCCACAAGCAATTCCCTCAGATACTCCAGTTCTCTTGTATTACCACCACCAGACCACTCCTTATGCGGATGAATGGTTATGAAAACCAATAACTGGGCCTAGTAAAAGAAAAAAGGTTCTCCCGATCTCAAAGGACCGAGCCCCAGACGCAGGTCAATATACAAGTCCGATCTTACCCACAAATCACGGTGTTGCCAATTCCTTAGACTCTAAAGGTTTATTTATAAAAAGAAATATAGATGAGAGCTAAACTTGTTTAAAGTAACCAGTTATATACAGCAATGGCAAAGTTCTTGGTTCAGGCTCGTAGAAGTGATGGAATAAACTGCAGGCACAAATCAAGTCTTTGGAGCACATCCACAGCTTGGATGGGTGAGTCAGTCCTCTGTTTAGAGTAGTAGTGGTGGTTATTTTTTTTATTATTTATACTTTATTATTGGTGACCTCTTTCACATAGCAAACCTCTGAATGCAACCCCCCCTTATAAATTAAAAACATTTTTAATATATTAAACACCATTATAAATGCTGGAGGCAAAATGGGATTTGAGGTGGAGATTGACAGCTCGCAACCCACCATGTAATAACCTCGCGACCCCCAGTTTGAGAACCCCTGGTTTAGAGCTTCAGTGTCGCAAAGTTCCTCCAGAGGTAAGAAGCAGGATTGAAGACTAAATGGAGGGGTTTCCAGGGCCTTTTATATTTTTTGCCATGTGGAAGGACCCCTTTGTTCTTACTGTGGAAAATCACAGCAGCCAGGTTGAGTTTGGAGTCACATGGGCAAGTCACATGTCCATGCATGACTCAGTTCTTTACAGTTAAAGCAGCCATTGTTCACATGCTACCTTAAATGTCCCCAGGGACATTTTCATATATGTTAGTCTCCCAAGCTCAATTGACAGTTAAATGCTTCTTGACTGGGCTCTTAATCTGAAAATTCCTTTCTCAAGAAGCTGACCAAATGCTTCACTAATGCTAGTAGAATCAAACACATTGAGATACAAGTACATAGCCAATATTTATAACTTCAAATACAAAAATGACACATATACAGACAGCATCATCATACCAGTACATTACAACCTTTTCATAGACACCTTACTTTACCTCCTTTGTAGAAGATTTGGTGCAACTACAGGACCTTGGTTGCAACAATGATCTGTAGTCACCATTCACGTCAATAACATCACACATGGTCTTGTATATCAAGGTCTAGCTATGTAGGCAGCCCTTTATGTGGACTTCTAACATACTGTTTATTTCTGGTGCAGCTGTAGGAAGGCACTAATACTACTAAAACTCCAGGTTCTGCTTAATAACATCGATTTACCAGATCCATTACAGAAATATAGTGGCTTTTTATTTGAAATCCTGGCTACAGCTAATGACATTTTCGATTGTTCCACACTCTGCAATGAGATAAGTTTGGAGATATACAGACAACGAAATGAGAGTATTGAGTGAGAGGGTCAGATTCTTCTTTCATTTACGTTAACATAAATTTATGGGCTTCATTGGGGGCTCTGTGAAATCAGTGGTGTTATACCAGTGTAATCAAAAGCGGAATCTGGTTGAATCTTGTCCTCTAAGTTTGACAAATCCAGACATGATAGTTTTCTATGCATAATGAGTCAACTGCAGATGTGTTTGTCAACTCAGTCTTTTTTTATAACGTGCCCATGCTGGCTTTGTCCATTGACTGTGCTCTATTGGTTTTGTGTAGTGTTGTAAATTATGGTGTGAATCTGTCCGAAAATCATTCCACGTATAAAGCTCTCCTACTCATTTGCCAGACATGCTCCTCAGATAAAAATGTGTGAAGAAAAAGACAATCTCCTGTATAACACTCTTAAACTTCATACAAGAGGTTTATGTACACTGCTGCCCTTAGCATGAAAACCCATGCTATAAAATGAGAATGAACTCCTGCGCAAGATTATTATTATTATTTCTATTAAAAACTCTAAATGTTTTTGATTTTTGGTTATATTTCTTGCATTGAGCGTACACATCTAAACGAGTGCAGGCTAAAACTGGTGTCCACTATAAACACCCCAGTGATCAAAATATGTCTGTTTTGTTTATCCCCGTTGCTGCTTTGCCAATCTACTTGTGTATTTAGCTCATTGGATTCTTTTTTGCAGTTGTCTAAAAACCAATTCTACTCCCCAATATCACCGCATTGCACTGTCTCCTTTGGAGTTCAGTAATGATTCCATTACAAAAAAAAAAAAGTAAGGCAAGTCTAATTATTTCTGCAGTCCCTTTGAAAGTTTTTTTGTTTTTTTTTGTTTTTTTTAAAAGCAGTAAAAAGACCTTTTCTGAGCTAGTCTCTTGATTATTATGTTGTGGAGTTTGAACATCTCATCCCCAAGGACAGAAGAACAGAATGCTGCACTCCCTGTATTAGATAAAGATCAAATTGTCCTTATCTATTGTTGGCCTTTCAGATGACAGCAAAATCATAAACATTCTTGTCCTCAAAGATCCATGGGAAATGTTCCAAAGTGTAAGTTACCATGGAACATAGAACATGATATTTTGAACAGTGGCTGTACATAGAGAGAATCAGAAGCCCTCTAGCCGAATTTTGTGCTCAGTCGAGTGAAGCCAATGCAATAAGTACTCTTTTCAAATTAACTCTCACTGCTTTGTGAAGGGGTATTAGATTTCTCTATGGTTTTGTACTCCGTGAGGTTTTTTTTCCCCTTAGCACCCCTTGGGATAGCTTACGCCAGGTACAAAGTGTCCATAAGTGTGGACTTGTTATGAGCTCTCATTTGCAATGCAGAGAAGTAGTCCACAGACTGAAACTGACGATGGCCTAAAAGAATTCATCGTTTTCCCTTTTAATTTCTTTTTAATCCGATGATTTTGCTCTATTGAATTGTGTGCACAGGATTCTAAACATTGTTTTTTCCCTTGTTCTTTCTGCTAGAAGTATGGTGCAAGTTAAGGCTGTAGTCAGCAAAGGACGGCGCTTCCATAGCTACTGATTGCAGGGGCTCCTGAGGATATAGCACCCAAAGCGGTGAATGCTGATTTAGCTCCCTGCCTGGCAAGTGGTTCTCTTCCCCCCTCTCCCCCTCCACCCCGCAAGCAGAATGGTGTGACTTGCCCCACATGGTGCCACAATTTGCATATGCTCACAGGCTATCCGGTGCCCCATTCATCACTGGGTATGTCCCTTTTATTGTCCTGCGCAGGCCTTCGGAACAGCCAAAGACTGCTCCCTGAGGATCCATGTGCTGGGGCAGGCGTTTAGTGCTGTGTGGATACACAAAGCCCAGAGCCTTTGCACTTTCTCTTACTGTGTCACTGCAGGCCCCTCCACTCCACCTGTGATGTCCGTCTGGATGTCCCTTTTGTCTGTTTCTCTGCTGCTTTCAGTTACTCTCTGGAGTGTTAACTTCCTTTCCCTATTCTGATTCTCAAGGCCACACTCTGATTCCTCCTAATGACCCATGTTTTCCCCCTGATGTTCTGTAGAAAGGAGTCAAAGACTTAATATAAGCTTTAAAAACACAGAAATCCTAGTTATTCTCTGGGTTTTCCAGTGCATTTAGTCTCCTATGGGCTTGATTTACTCAGCTTGTGCTTGGGTGCAGAGCCAATTTGAAATTCACGTCTGCAGCACAGTCCTGGAGAAGACCATTCTCCTTGCAGTCTCATTTCTAGAGACCTCTGTGAAACGCTAACACAGTGCAGTTCTTTGTCCCCCTCTAGTGGTTAGACCGTGTAAAGCTATTAGTGAGTGGTGTTCTTGCCTCTAAATTAATAGTCTTTTTAGCACAAGCAGTCGAAAATAACCCTTTTCGATTCAGAGGTCCCAGATTCAGCTGCAACATGTGATCAAATCCAGGATGTCATTACATTTCATGAAGATCTATCATTCGTATGGCACTGAGTATAAGTTGGTGTGTCATTTTGAAAAAATGACATTAAAATAAACAGCAAAGAGACTGCAAAATTAATTGCTGGCAAATCTTCAATCATATCCTTTCATTGCGGGGAGAGGGGGGTTGTTTTGGTTTCTATTATGGGGGTCTATCGTGTTTTTATTTACATTTCAACATTTAACACCACTAGCATTCTAACTGCTCAATGTATATAACACCTTTAATTGTTTTCTGTAGAATTAACTGGTGTGTCTAATTACAAACTGCTGCAGGACACTCTCTGAATTGAAGAGAGTGATGCTAATGGAGAACATTAGGTACCATATTCAGGGTGAGCAAGGCTCAGGCTTCTTGAGATGACTACTTGGCATACTAATCATGCCATCCGGGCTGTTTAGGGATAGCAACACAGCTCCTAATGTAATCAACCACTGGCTGGTGATTAGAATTTTTACGAGATAATGGACTTCATTAAAGGCCACATGAAACACTATAAGGACTACGCGAATGCGCGAGAGAAGAAAACAACCCCTGCTTGCATGGTAGGTAGCAATAGGAGTGATCCCGATTTAGTATTGCATTTGATGGTATGGCTAATGAGGTGGGCAGAGCTGGAATCTAAGCAGAGCAATTAGGGGAGACAAATTACAAAGCCCTATTTAGGTTTGAAAACCAACGTGTCAAATTTACAAAGGATGAATATAAACAAATAACACAAGTACGTAAGGACAAAATTGGAAAGGCCAAGGCACAAAAGGAGACCAAACTAGCTAGAGACATAAAGGGTAACAAGAAAACATTCTACAAATACGTTAGAAGCAAGAGGAAGACCAAGGATGGGGTAGGACCTCAATAAAGGGGGAGAAACAATAACAAAAAATGTGGAAATTACACACTATATTATAATTGCTGGAGGCAAAGCAGAGTCTGGGGTGGAGGCTGACAGCTCATGGACTCCCCATGTAATTGTATCGTGACCTCCTGAGAGTCCCAACCCCCAGTTTGAGAACCCCTGGTCTAGATAATACTTAGTCCAGTCCCCTGCACTCATAGCAGGACTAGATGACCTCTCAAGGTCCCTTCCAGTTCTAACAAAGAGTCCTGTGGCACCTTAAAGACTAACTATAAAGTTTTGAAGCATAAGCTTTCGTGGGCTAATACCCACTTCGTCGGATGCAAGCAGTGGCTATTCCAGACTAACACGGCTACCTCTCTGATTCCTTCCAGTTCTATGATTCTATGTCCAGCTAATGATTTGAGGTAGTTTGGCCTTTCCTTGTTTGGTCATGATGGGCTGATTGTATGCTGAAGTGTTTGCAGTTTGAGAAGCTTGTTATAGTTTCTCCAAAACCTCCAGATTGTCCCTCCCACCCATTAGCGGAGCATGGTAGAAGGGCTGTCATCTGCTTCTGAATCTTTAACAATTGTCCTACTTGACATCTTGGCTGGTCCATCTCCCTAATCTAATTTTTCAGGAGAACAGAGAGGTAAGTCATAAATTAACCTGATTCCAAGCTACTTGTACAATGAGGAACAACTCAGCATGAGCAAAGGTGGCAAGATTGGACCCTTTTGCAACTGCTAGTGTCATGGTACGTCAGAGGAACCACTGTGGTATGTTGCAGTGTCCTATGGGAGAACAAGAAGCAAATCAAGTTAGCTCTCATGCCTCACTAGAGCAATAATCAAAAAATGTAATAAATGTCAGATTCCTCACTTTGCTTCATTTCTATTACACCTGGAACAATTCGACCTTTCAGAACTGGCTAGGAGTGATTTCCAAGCTCAGTCGCTAAAACACTGACACACCTATTGACAATGCGACTTTTAAAAGACGGGCAGATTGTTAAAATACTTGTTCTGCAGATGCCTCAGTGGAGATTTGGCCAGTCAGATACATTTGTTAGGTGAGTGCATTTGCCAAGTGATGTTGACCATTTTTAGTATAGCCAAACCCTCTAATTATATTTGACCCATATTAATTGCCACTGCGGTGGTGAGTTCGGCTACAGATTTGCATTTATTATTTGACAGCATCCAAAAGTGTGATAGGTGCCTCACAATATAAAAAGACATGAACAAGCCCCACAAAACCTAGGGCCCCATTCCTGCAATTGATTCCACCTGGGCCACGCTATTGACTTCAGAGGGATTCCATCCCAGTGCTTGATTCTGCCCATGCGGCCCAGATGTCAGGATGAGGGGATGATTTCAGAAATGTCACAGTGGAGGAGGGGGAGCAGGATGGGAGGGAAGGTCTTTAGAGGAGAGGTGTCATAAGTAAGTTAACGTGGTTCCTTGATGAATGCTAATACTGCATGATGTAGCAAAGAAACTTGGTTTAGTTTCTATATAGGATCTGTAAATATCATTGCTGAGTAACTTTTGTAGATGTCACGGTAGAAGTGGATCTTCAGAGTAGAGATAAGGCCTGTTTCAGCAAAGCATGTAGGCATCTCTTTCAATCCCATTGACTTCAATAAGACTTAGGCCCTTCCTTCGATGAATCGTGGACTAAACCAGGAGAGGGATGTGACTTTGTGCACCTGCTCAGGACAGATGCGCCGTTCAGAGAGGATGGCATGGAAGCAAACACAGTTAAGCTTAAGAAGTGGTCAAATAAGATGCCAAGGGTGATATCTTTGGTAAAGAGGATGAGGTGGGAGGACAACGTGACACAATAAGATCTCTGATAATCCGTGCGAGAGTGATTCTGAACATTGTCCTGCAAAGTAAACTCTGTGGGCTAGATAGCATTCATCATCATGGGGAAGGGCGAATTTATATTGAAACAAATAGTTCTTCTAACTTTTGTAATCTAGTCTGAAACCGGGTGCTTTCAGAGGTTTGGGGAAAGATGTTCTGCCTTATTAATGTTTGTCAGCAGCACTCCAATGGTAACAATGATTTTGATTTTTTTTTTCTCCCAAAAATGTATTCTTTGATTCTAAGGCTGGAACGGACCACTACGATCATCTAGTCTGACCTCCTTTCTAACACAGGCCATAGGACTTCCTCGAATTAATTCCTGTTTGAACTAGAGCATCTCTTTTAGAAACCCAATCTTGATTTAAAAATTGCCATCACAGCCCTGGGTAAGTCATTCCAATTCTTTGGAACGTAAACTGGCTTGTTTGAAAGCAAATTCAGGTTGAGAGATGAGCACAGGATTCTAAAACACTTGAAAATCCCCTCCACCACTCTTTGACCTTTTGTTATGAATTTGAGATTGAGCCTGATCTGTGAATTTCACAGAGAAAAATGGGCCTCTGTTTGGGGGTGAAAATGGCTTTTGCATCAAAAATGGGAAAATACAGGGTTGGGGAAGGTAATATGCAGAAGTAACCATTTCATTAGAGTTGTAAAGAAAGTGAAATTGTTTTATGTACAAAGTCGCTGAAACTGAATGGTTTTTTAAAAAAAAAGTTGGGCAAAATTAAATTAAACAAACATCTGTGACTTTCTGACCTAGGAATAAGTAACATCCAGATAGCCCTGAGGCTAATATTCTTCCAGGTTGCCTCTGGTACAAACCCCAAATATTGATACATTCCCTGAACCGCTTCCACCTGCTTCATCTGGGCGAAGATAACAGGAAGATAAGTTTCTACAGCTGGCTTTGCTTTTACTCCTAAGGGTACAGTTACACTACCTGCCGGAGTGGCGGGTAGCGCTCGATGCATCAGGGATTGATTTGTCGCATCTTATCTAGACGCGATAAATCAATCGACCCATGTACTCCAACTCGGCAGGAGGAGTAAGCAGAGTCGGCGGGGAAGCGGCCATGGCCAACCTGCCACCGTGGGAACGGCCAGGTAAGTTGACCTAAGGTACTTCGACTTCAGCTACGCTATTTGAGTAGCTGAAGTTGTGTATCATAGGTCGATTTCCTCTCCTCCCCCCATAGTGTAGCCCAGCCCTAAGAGAATCATGTGGTTGTAGAGGGAGTGAAGTGACATTCCGTATATTTTAGCAATGCGGTCTGGTGACTTAAATGTGGGCCTGGGTGCCTGGAACTCCTCCATTCTATCCTGTACTCTGTCTCTGCCGCAGAATATGATCTTGGCCAAGAAGCTTTGCCTGTCTGTGCCACATCTTAAAGTGGGAGTTCAGAATAACTTTCCACCTCCCCTGGGGTGTCGTGGATAAATTAGTATTTTTGTAGTATTTTTTTGTGTATAAATTCTAAAGCCAGAAGGGACCATTGAAATCCTCTTGTCTGACCTCCTCCCTGGCACAGACCAGAGATCCTCACCCAGTAATTCTTCCATTGAGTCCAACAACATCTAGCTAGAGCCTATCTTGTAGAAAGACATGCAGTCTGGATTAAAAGACTCCACCACCTCTGTTGGGAAGCTCTTCCAATAGTTAATTACCTGCCATGTTGTTGGTTTTTTAAATTACGCCTTATTTACAATTTGAATTTGTCTATCTTCAGCTTGTATCCTGTTATACAAACAAAGGGCTTTCTGCACCGAAGAGCCACTGTTCAGATTTTTGTGATGGAAATGGCTAGTGAACGTGAAATTATATTCCGCGTCATTTGTTTCCGCTAAAGCGGAAGAGGATTCGGCTCATGGAACATTTACAAACTTACACTGCTTTAGAGAACATTGAGCGGGGCTTGTTTTTATTGCAACGGGCTAATGAGATGGAACTTCCATCACCGGCAATCACATAAACACTATTAGAGAAATTAAATTGTTATCAGGCTATTTATCATGGGTGGATTTAAGGTAAAAGGAGCGTGTGGAAGTAATCTCAAAAGACTACTCCAAGGTAAATTGCACTCTAGTCCTTATGAAACCCTTCTCTGTTTACCTGGGGATCTGTTTTGTTTCCCCAGTTTAAGGTTGTTAAACCGAGGTGACCTATGTCATTTCAGTCCAATTACATTCGCTGGAGATAGTTTCTTTAGGCTAAACTCCTGCATTATTTAATTAACCCAGCTTTCTTTAGTATTGGTTTTACCCCTTTTAAATAACCAGAGTAGTCTTCCTCTGTCTCTGTTGTCGAAGATCTGACACCAGACCCAGATGACCTCTCTAGTATCTAAACCACACCATGCTCTTTGCAGAAGAGACTGCAGAGAGAACCATTTAATTTTTGGTGCTTGCATTTCCATTTTCAGTGCTGGATATTGTATTAAACAGCAGCTGTTGCTTATGTAGTCATACTAAACCCTTTGAACACAGAGAGATGTGCTAATATCTTCAACTGGGAAAATGAGACCTAAAAACCTGCTCAGAGTTCCTTATGTCCATTCTCCTACCCATGGCTGTATCCTTTCTTTCTTCATTTTCTTCCCTCTCAATGTTAAAATTGGGTGTGGAGATTACCTGGACAGCTCCCAACCATCTCCCCCAAATTCCTAATTTAAAGGTCTCTTAATCAGTTGTGCCAGCCTTCATCCTAGAATGCCTCCCAGTGGCCATACATCCCAACGCCCTTCTTAAAGCACCCCTGCCTGAGCCATCTGTTGATCATCATAATCTTGTCACACCTTTGTTGCTCTTCTCTAGGAACAGGCCGAATCCCACTGAAGATCACCTGAGCCTCGATTTCTTTAAGCATCTTCCTCAGGCTGGTATAGTCGCCCTTGATAGGTTCCAGAATCTAGCCATTTCATTTGTTCCCACATGAAGGACAATCAGTGGATTCTTTCCTGCTCCTGTTAGAATCCTGTTCAGCCTCCGGTACACATCCCTTATCTTAGCACCCGGCAGACAACACACTCTTCTGTTCTCTGGATCAGCTCTGGTTACAGGCCTGTCTATCCTTCACAGTAAGGAGTCCCCAATCATGTAGACCTACCTTTTCCTGATGGTGATGTGATTCTCCGGTCTGTCCCCTGTTCCCCCTGGCCAACCAGCTTCCTGAACAGAAAGGCCTATATTTTGCATTACTGTTAGGACCTAGAAGTAAAAACAAACAAAAACAGTATAGTACAGTAACTCCATAATGAAAGTTGATTACTCCGATTCGTTGCTGAATGATGTCATGAATGGAAAATAAGAGGGGAAGGCCGTCTGTCCTATCAAGCTACTGGGAATTACACTTTTCATGGTGAAACATGGCCATGTGGATTTTGCTATGGTACATTTCATACCTAATTGTTAGTATTATTGGCATAGCACTGTAAATGGACTTGGCTCTTTACAGCATGTGTAGAAAGACGAGCGCTCCAGCCCGGAGGTCCTGACACTCTAAATCAGACCATTCATGATGACGGCTCCCAGGGTTCATTTCATTGGCCAGGTGTGCATTTCCCCTCCACAAACTCTTCTGTTGCTTGGGGCCAGATTCTGATCCGTTTACTTGCCTGGAGTAGTACCTCACTCCTCAGGCCCGTTGGTTGCGAGAAGGGTAAGGCTCTACTCAACGCAGAGCTCTGCCCAGGCAGTTCAAGGCATGGACCTATTTGGTAGCCAGTAAAGCGGACGTTCAGGTTTACTGCTGTACTGCTCCCCATTTCCAGCAGGAGTTGTGCAAGCAGATGCCACTACGGGACTGAGGTCCTAGTTTGCCCATTTCCCCTGTACTTTGTGTGGCTCTTCCACACAGCATCCGGCGAGGGGGGGAAATAGTAGATAACAAAGAAAATGTGGTTGCGAAGGCACAAAAGTTATCTGGGGTGGGCAGACCTGAGGGGCAATTGCATCACCTGAAAATACTTTTAATTCTTAATTTTTCAATGGCATTATTAGTCGATATTTGCATGGCGGTAGCCACCTCAGTCATGGAGGAGAATCCCATTCAGCTAGGAGCGGTACACACCCAATGAAAGGACAGCTTCTGACCCCAGGATCTTAGAATCTAGGCTAAGACGAGAGACCGCAGGGGCATTCAATGAACCTGTGGGGCCCACAAGGTAACCGTGCGATGACCGTGATCAGTGGTAGAACAGCAGCTGCCTAGCCATCATTCAGTGTTATGTAGGCATCACAGCAGAGGTGAGGACTAATAAGAGACCTGGAGGATGATACTGTAGTGGCTTTATGGGGAGTAGTGGCTTTATGGGGAGTACCGCCTCTGGACAAGGGGTAGCCTGGGAGAAAGGATGCAGGCGGTGGAGGGAGCATGGGACTGCTGAAGGGTAAAGACTGGCATTGTTGGTGGGGCAGGGTTGGGAGCTGATACTCGGTACTGTGCAAGGATGGACGGGGGCTGGGGGAAGGGATGAAGACTGGTCATTCATATCTGATGTGCTGGAAAAGCTGATGTCCCTTTAGTCAGATAGACCTGAACACACTCCTTCATTCAAGGCCGTCCGGCTCCCTTCCTCTCGCGTTCGTTAATCTGAAAGATGAATTCAGAAAACCAGACCTTCAGCTGGGCTCCTGATATCTGTTCTTCTATACTATGGAATACTGTCGAGGTGAGATGATGGCTAATTGTAACAGCAAGTCAAGTACTGTTTAAGCAGCTAATTAATGTCTCCTAATCAGCACTCGGTCCGTGGAAGACTGCATGGCAATATCTCATCTACAGAAACACCTTGATAATTCCTGTATGATCTGCACGGAGAACATATTTAAATAAACTCATTAGAGATTTCCTACAGATAGCAGCTGCAATTACCAGCCTGTACAAATTAATTAGTGGGGTTTTTTTCCTTTTTTTTTCTTTCTTGCCTCTACTGCCCAGAGCTTCTGCTGATCACGTTCTTGCTGGCAATGGTACGTGAGTCCTGAGGGCGTGTAGTAAATGCTTTCGGGACTCTTGCCGATGGATGAGAATACCCCCTGTCGTCAGGGTGCAGGTGATGTCCTAGGGACAAACTGTGATGCAGGTAGATAGAGACTTAGCAGAGCTCCTGCTGGTTGAGTCTAGTTAAAGCCTTGCATTGCCTCATGGCAGACAGCTGTCACGTTACCATTCCCTGGGTGTTGTCAGTGTCCAATACTGGTTGAGTATCCATGTCATTCTCAAGTCCTTCTTCAGTTACGTGAACGCCTGCCCACTGGGCCTTGTCAGTAGCTGAACTGACCAGTCCAAGGGGAGGGAATTGGTATCCGATCCATTGAGTGATACAGTTTGGGGTGATTTATTAATGCAGTCCACGGTAACAGCCACAGCTAAATATAATCCGACCTACTGCGGACATCTAGTTACCACTGTTTGTTGCTGGGTGGTTATGGGTTATACACCTTGTCACCTTTCTTGGTACAGTAGCTGTTTGAGAAAAGTACATGCTGGTTCATTGGATCCTCTAGACTTGGGGGCGGAAAGGAGTGATTCAAGGAAACCACCCAGCAGAACCCAGTGTTTGTTGTCCTAGCACACATGCAACTGGCAATTCAGAATGGCCAGATCTAGGCTTCCTCTAGGCCACCAAAAGCAGCAGCACAGACAGGTGGCTTGAAAGGTGATGCCTTTCCCCAGATTTGCACTCAAGTCTTGTTTGACTTATGAGCAAGATCATGCCAGATCCTCACGAGCTCTGTGCGGGTGATGTACAGGCAAGCAAGCAGTGCATTACTAGGAGTCTTATGCTAGAGTTGCAAGGATTTTATTAATTTCCAGAGATCCACTCCGGTGCTATGCTGCCCTCTACTCCTGCGAGGTGTGGGTAACGGGGCCCAGCAGATTGGGTCCATAAAGAGATGTTTCTGCCTTCCCCTCTAACCACAGGGAAGTCAGCGGGGACTTAGTCTGTCTTGACCCCTGTGGGTTCCCTGGGGACAGACTAAAGCCGTCCATGAATGGCAGCTGCCAGCAGGCAGCAGGACTTCTGGGATTGTGCTCCCCTGCAGCTGGGGGACTAGAGGGCACTGTGGCTCTGATCTTTGGCAGATCCCCTGGGCTCCATGAGTTCAGCAGGACACTCTGCTCTCCCTCCTCCCCCCCCCCCCCCCCGCCTCCCTCAACTCCCTCCTTTGGGGCTAACCCACCTAGAAGCAGCTAGTCCTCCATAGATCTCATTTTATGTTTAACTCGGTCGCACTGAATACAGCTTAGGAACCTAGGCATTGCCAAGCTGGATCAGAACCAACGTCCATCTGTCCCAACATCCTGTCTCCGACAAGGGCAGAACCAGAGACTTCGAAGGAAGGTGTAAGAAACCTGCAGCTGGCAGATGTGGGCCCCACTGGGTCTCAGCCTGATGTCTACTAGTTAGAGAGTGGCCTGAAACATGAAGTTTAATAACCCTTCACAACCTTTTGTTATCATGGATTATGTTAATGGCACATCATGCTAATTATGCTGCTTTTACCTGCCTGTCAGCTGGACGGCCCCTCTGCCCCTGTGAAAGAGTTCACGGTGTCTTGTTTCCTAAACACTACATAGGTAGAATTCCTTGTGCTGGTGAATGATGCAATACACGTTCGGTCTAGAGACAAATCCTCCCCCCTTCACTCTTCCTCCTGTAAACCCAGGTAAAGGGGCAGAATGAATCGGAGACCAGCCCAGGAGTGCCCCCAGATCCTGGCACCCCTTTCCTTACATGTGCCCCATGCTGCAAGTGGGAGAGTGTGCTTCCTACACACCGTGGGGGAACACGTTGAAACACACAGGCCACCCCGGCTGTCCCTTACGGGCAGCAGGGTGGCCTTGTGGCAAAAGTTCAGTCTCAGGAGATCTGGGTTTTCTTCTCAGCTCTGGCACGTGTTCTCTTGGGCCTTGTCTACAAGGCACCACAGTCCTGACTACGGGGAGGTGAATGTAGAGCATTATACCATGCTGCATTCTGGTTGTCCCATGTAAACCCTCCTGGTGTGAACTAAAAGATGCCTAGTTTACATTGATGTAGTTGCTTCTACACAATGCTAATCCTTCCTTACCTCATCGGTGCATTGTAAGGCTAAACTCACTAGTGATTGTGAGGGGCTTCGATACTGTGGAAATGGGGGTCAGATAAGGACCTAGACAGATGGATTAGCATAGAAATGGCAAAGATCTCTCGGACTCAAAGGCATCTGGCTTCATGCTGTACATCTCTGGTAAACCAAATATAAAAATGGAGTCACATAAAATAGAACCAAGCCTCTATTTCAAAGCCGGGGATGAGCAAATTAAAATGTAACGTATTTAAAAGTCAGCTCGCTTGGATGGTGGAATAAAATCCATGTCCCTGGAACAAACACTACATATTAATGAAAGGATATTGTCAGTGGTGCACACAAAGCAATAAATAGCATTTCCAGTTGATTAAATGTTTAAGCAAATTTGAGAGCAGAAGCGGCTTTTGAAGTGGATGTCACATTTGTAATCTGATTTTCACAGTCCTGCTCAAATAAATGCTCTAAGATTTTTGCACCTATAAAAGACTGGGCAATCTAAATCAATTTCTTGTTCACTTCAGTGGCAGCCCTTTGAGGGGTGTGTGTGTTTTGAGCATTTGTACAATTCGAGTATGAATCATAGTTGGTGGGAAACATTGGATCTCTTGTAATATTGGCGTGCTATTCTAGTCAGTGTAAAATAGTTTAGCGAGAAATGAGACCGAGTACATTGGACCCTAGAGCATGCTTTCAAGAGACTTCTACTCAATTATTTTTATTCTGAGTGTTGGAAATGTTACACAAATAACTTTTGGTCATCACTGGATTTGTCAAGAGCGGGGGAAGCATTACCAGGTAGTGAAAGTCTTGGGCTACGTTTCCACTAGAAGTGCTGCAGTTTTGCTGCTATAGTTTAGACCAGGAGTGGTGGAAGTTCACTAAAAGTGTGTGGGGTGGGGGGGGGTGGGGGGGGGGGGGTGGGAGGGTGGGGGTGGGGGGGGACCCACAGGTGCTTGAAACGTGCCTCCCCCAAGATCCTGCCCTTGCACCATCTCTTCTTCCCAAGTCCCCACTCTCACACGGCTCCTCTCCCCAAGGCCCTGCCCTCGTGCCACCCATTCCCCCAAGACCCCACCCTCCGTCACTCCTCTTCACCCTCTCCTCACATCACTCGTGCTTATGACCAGTAAAAAGTGGGAGGGCCCTGGACCCCTGACCGCCCCTGTTCTGGCGCCCCTGGTTTAGACACGTATTGAAGTGATGGAAGTGGTTCTTCCATCGCTGTAATAAACCCACCTCTCTGAAAGGCGGTAGCTAAATTCTTCCATTGACCTAGTGCTGGTTACAGGGCGGCTTAGCTTGACTTAAATACCATATTTTTCGGCATATAAGACGCCCTTTTAACCCCCCAAAATAATCTCAAAATTAGGGGGGGCGTCTTATATGCCGAATATATGAAACACTTACCGGGCAGCTGGAGCTGGGGCGGCTGCAGGTGGCCCGGCGGGCGGGGCGGGGCGGCGCTTCCCCCCCAAGCCCACCCGCATGTGTTCGGGGCCGGCGGGGAACGAGAGCAGCTCGGGCCCCGGGGCCCCTGGGAGCGCCCGCCCACGCGGCGGGGACGGGAGAGTGACGCGCTCCCAGCAGCCCGCCCGCGCGGCGGGGACGGGAGAGCGAGGCGCTTTTTTTTTTTTTTTTTTTGTCCAGCTTTTTTATTGAAAAACTCGGGGGCGTCTTATAGGCCGGAGCGTCCTATAGGGCGAAAAATACGGTATGTCTCTCAAGGATGTGAATTTTCACGCACACCCCAGAGTGACATAGCAAAGTCAACCTAAAATTTAGGAGACCTGGATTTTACTGTTGTCTACATCCAGGCTTTGGTGCTGTGACCTTTGGGGAAGTCACAAAACCCCTTATTCAATCGGCAAGACTTAGCTACCTCCCTCACTCGGGTACCAGAGTTGTAGAGTCAGATTCTCTGTGGTTGTGACTGCAGTCAATTAAAAGAGGTCATGGCAGTGGAGCATTTGTGTGATTAATACACTTTTAAGATCCTTCTATCCACTCCATACACGCGTATCGCTGAGGTATCTGGACAGCAGAAGGAGGTGCCATAGAAGTAAGAGTCATTAAGTATAACCCAAATCACTTAATGTTATTTTTTGTAGTTTGTATCATTTATTATTTGGAGTGGGGTAGCACCTAGAGACACCCAATACACTTGGCTGGGGCCCCATTGTGTTAGGTGCTATGCAAACACATAGTGAGAGACAATCTCTGCCTTGAAGAGTTTGAAATCTACTTCTCAGGTGTTCGTTCTTAGCTTTAAATGTATCAAAGTTGCAGAGGGGGTTTTGTTTTGTAAAGGCCAGAAGGGAACACCGTGGTCCTCTGGTGGACCTCCAAAGATCTCTGTTTCAGGAGAGACTAACTGATGCACTCCACTCTGATCCAGCAGGGGCAGCCTTGCCAATCTAGGCGCTGTAGGAAAAGTGTGTCCCCTGATTTGCATTTAACCTACTACCTGAATGAAGTACTCTGTGGATGTGTAATAAAGCTTTCCTAAATAAGCCTCAAGTCACAATCCAATTGAGTGCCTCCAGAATAATTCTCATTGAAAGCATCAGTCTTAGGACGTTTGCATAAATTACCAGCATATGGCTGCATTCCCCCCCATGACTCAATCACCAGTTGTGGTCCCTTTAAAAAAAAAACATATTCAAAAGGTGGTAACTCATCCAACCTTGTTTCTTCCTTTGACAGATTCAAATAGCAGATCCCCTTTTAGCAGCAGCGTGACGCACTGCGCTTTAAATTCAATTTAAAATACAAACTATTTATACCAGCAAGCAAGAGACTATAAATCTGCTCTCTCCGTCATTAGTGGATCTGTAATTTCAGGACAATCAATGCATAACTAATTGAATCAACTCTTGGCATGCAAAACCGGTGCCCTGCTTATCTGAGTGTTGCATCTCTTCGCCTGGCAAAGCCTGCCTCATCCGCAAGAGGTCGCACTTTGTGCTTTTGGACCAGCACTGCCTTCCAAATTCCCTCCTCTATGCTTCTGAGAACTTCAAATACGCCTAGACTATATGCATAGATGGAGTTGCAAGACACATGCCTGGCAGGCCATGTTCAGCCCAGGTGTAAATAGGTGAGACTTCATTGAAATCAATGGTGTGGCAGTCACTTCTTACAGGTGAATTTGGTCTTAAATGTACCACTGACATAGCTACAGCCACTTCCCAAACACACTGTTATCTGTACATTAGTGAACTCGAGCTGGTGCCAATCCTGGGTGTGGGCCTGATCGAAATTCTGTCGAAGTCCCTGGAAAAAAAATTCCCATTGGTGATTCACTGATGAATTCCCAAATGATTCAGCGGCAATGCTCATAAGATCTTGCTGTCTGTCTATATAGCCTCACTACATCTGTGCTGCCTCAGAAATCATTGGAAATTGAAAACCGAATGTGCTATACTGGGTGTTAATTCATAACCCAGGGGCACACTGTGCATGCGTATGTGCGCGTGAATGAATACGGAACCATTACTAACAAAAAACATGTATCCTTAAAGTGAGAGAGTTTTTCTAATATCCAATCTAAATCTCCCTGCTGCAAGCTAAGCCGATTCCTCCTTGTCTTACCCTTCGTGGACATGGAGAATACTTGATCACTGTTCTCTTTACAACCACCTTTTACCTATTTGGAGACTGTTTTCAGCTCCCCCCCTCTCCTCCTCCCCCCAGCCTTCTCTGGTCTAAACATGCCCAATTCTTTCAACCTTTTCTCCTAGATCGTGTTTTTTAAATCACTTCTCTTCTACGTAATGGTTCTAGATAGCAGTGGACAAAGATGAGACAGGAGAATAGACAAGATCCCAGTGATTCAAACTGGGAATCACGAACAGGCGAAGGCACAATGGACCTGCAGAGAGAAACCAAGGGGTTTATCAGAAGCGTGTGTCTGTCATTTAAGGAATGTATAGGTTCACAGGAGATGAAAATGTACATCTGACATCTGCTCCCTGACCTCTGTCTTGAATTACCCTGCAGAGGGTCAACCTGGGGGAGCAATACGTCAGTGGGGCTGGGGTCCAATCCAAGCCCTTTGAAGTCAGTGGAAAAATTTCCATTGACCTCAGTGGGCTTTAGGACAGGGTCTTAGTGAGGTGCCAAAACTGGGAAGGGAAACTGTACAACCTGAATTTCCCCCTCTTGGCTGCTTGTGTTTGCCTCTGCCCAAGCCCAGTCGTACAAGCTCACTTCATGAGACCCGACTCAGCCACTCAGCACTGCTTCTCTCCTCTCGTGACAAGAGCTTTCGCTTGTGAAGCCTGGAGTTTGTATCTTTGAATGGCTCCAAAAGCCAAAATACAGTATGGGCCCAGGCAAGGAATTGCAGTAAATTGAGCCATGGCTTATCTGATCCAGGGCAAATGAATTGGGAAACCATGGAAGGAGTGGCATGAACAAAGGAGGATAATTTGAGCAGCAGAAAAAGAAAATGCCACCTTAATATTTTCCCTTCTCTACACAGTAGCACAGGGGTGGGCAAACTTTTTGGCCTGAGGACCACATCGGGGTTGCAAAATTGCATGGAAGGCCGGGTAGGGAAGGCTGTGCCTCCCCAAACAGCCTGGCCCCACCCCTTATCTGACCTCCTCCCACTTCCCACCTCCTGACTGCCCCCCTCAGAATCTCTGACCCATCCATATCTGACCCCCTTTGCTTCTTGTCCCCTGACCACCCCCTCCAGAGACACCCCCCCCCCCGCAACCACCACTGGGGACCTCACCCCCATCCAACCCCCCTGGCTCTTTGTCCCCTGACCACCCCCTCCCGAGACCCCTTGCCCCTAACCACACCCCTAGGACCCCAACCCCTATCTAAGCCCCCCCCTGTTCCTTTGCCCCCTGACTGCCCCTCCAGAGACCCCCACCCCACCCCATCCACTCCCTCCGGGATGCCACCCCCATCCTTGTCCCCTTACCACTCCGTCCCAAGACTCCCCGCCCCAACCCCCCTTGCCTCCAACAGACCCCCAGGACTCCCATTCCCCATTCAACCCCGCCTGCTCCCAGACTGCCCCCCCAGGACTCCCCGCCCATTATGCAACCCCCCACCCGGCTCCGGCCCCATTACCACTTCACTCAGCAACATGTCTGGCAGCCACGTGGAGTCAGACACACTGCCCCGCCCCCCAGACTCTCCATTCCTGGCTTCTGTGCGAACAAGTCATTGAGGTTCTAACCTGATGGGAAAACGTTTGGGGTTCAAAGTAGCTCCCGAGAAGGTTACAGAGTTTAGAAAGGGGTGTTCTCTGGGGTGTTCTATTTAAGCCAAGTCAGTTCAATATTCTGCTCCTTTCTAGTCCTTGAATGATCATTTGGCTTCCGGTACTTTTTAGTTCTTATAAAAAGGCTGCATCTGTTACGGGCGTAGCATCGTCCGGTGTCTATTACGGGCGTAGCATTGTCTGCCCTAAAATAAATAAGAGCAACACGTGTCTCGCTGTCTCAAACGCCGTTTGTTTTTTATCCGTTTAGGTAGCAAGATGGGAACACAAAACCCGAGTTCTCAGTAGAGTCTGTGGCTCTCCTTATACTGCATGTTACTGCCTGGGTGCCGTCGTCGTGCTGCTTAACTTTATACGGAGCCGCTGGTAAGGAGCCTATTCTATTGCTTCAAGTTAAAGCAGGGATCAGGGGCTAGTCACTATGGAAACTGGGCTGGCTAGATCATGCCCCCCATTCCTTTGGAAAGCCATTTGCCTATTATGCCAAACCAGACACATTTAGGAGCCAAACCCAGCCAGCCCCGGTTTTTTGGCCACAACTGAGGCAAAAATAAAATCCAAGCGGGAACCAAAAATATTTCTATTTCCAAGGCGGGAAGGGTGGGGAGTCAATAGAAAAATCAGAAATATTTCACGGTGGCCTCATTTAACTGCATCAGTAACTGGGGTTCAAACTTTCTTGCGTTGTATCCCTGTTCTACAGAGCAAAAAGATGGGTCAGTGGTTAGAGTGCACGCCTGGAATCTGGGCCTTTGGATCTCAGTTCCCTGTTTATACACTTGGGCGACAGTCCAACCCTGCCTCCCAGGGGGCATCTGAGGGTAAATACGTTAGAGAGTGTGTTCAGATACTACGGTATAGGGGCCCTAACCCTAGGCATATGTGAGATCAATAGATTTCTAATGTCTTTACACTGATCTGATCGTGATTGATAACTAGCGGGGTTTTTTTTAAAAGCATGCAATTCCTTGTACGTTTTATTTTCTGTGACTCTGTCATGAACTGGATGCTGTTCAAAGGGGCTGGACTGCTGGTGTTTGGAGAGTAAAGTCTTGCAGGTGCGGAACTAGGTGGGACATAGTCATTGCCTGGACAAGGTTCTCCCAGGTTGCCCCAGTGTTTCATTCTCCCGGCTCCCAACGTGGGGCTTTCTGTGGAGACTCCCAACACAGGTACTTCTGGCTCTGGGATCTGGATGCCTGTTGACTAGGCGCTGCTGGCTGAGATCACTAATTTATTTCACATGGGTCACCCCATAGGGCCATAGGGGACCTGGGCTAGATTTGCAATGGTAGAATTGGAGAAATAGTACATCAGCTGGGTCCTAGTGTCCCCACAGTGTGCGTTTCTCCCCCGCACAGAGCTGGGTTCAAGGGGGCACTGCAGGGAGAGATGGCCTCATTTTATGCACCCCCCTCCCGGTGGCGCAGCATAAAAAGGCAACGCAACTGGGAATCAGGCCCACAAAGTTTACAGCGTGGTCTTTGTGGCTCTGTGTGTATTTAAATCTGAAGTTGCTTCTGATAGTACATCTGTTACTGCAGCAGACCGAACAGACCCAGGTACATGGAGTATGTGCCAATGCGACGCTTCCTTTCCTAGTAGGATTGTTGAGGCATTTTTAGCTCCCTTTATTTCTCAGCTGCCTCCAATTAAAAGATTTTGTAATCGAATCACATGGCGGCTCAAGGCTGAAATGTTTCAATAAATGCTGCCCGAGATGGAAATGCTGAACTGGAGAAATGTTCGGACTGTCTGAGAGCTTAGCTGCCTAATGGGGAAACAACCCACCCGTGCTCGGCCGAAAGGGATCATTTCAGACCATGTTAGATGGTGTCCCCTGTTGGGGAGGCGTGTGCCTGGAGCAAGCATTGAGCAATATGGAGCTTTTGGCCTTTCGCTCACCGGTTGGAATCCAGTCCAAGTTCCGAACGTGTGATTACGTGAAGTGGTGTTGAGGAGGAGCAGTGGATTGGGTGGCAGGCAAGCTGTGCACTTTCCCGCCCCTGAGCTCCTGACCGGGGAGGCTGCCCCCAGCCCCACTCCTGGTGTCCTCCCCCTCCCTCACGGGCTCAGCGTGCCGTGCCACCAGTGCTCTGTGTGGCGAGGCCGCGTGCTCCTGCAGAGCAGCGCGTCTGGCTCCAACCGGGCTGCGCGGCTGCCAGACATGCTACTCTGAGCGGTATGGTAAGGGGGCCGGAGCCGGGGGTTATATAAGGGGCAGGAGATCCCGGGGGCAGTCAGAGGATGGGGAGCAGGGGGCGGTTGGATGGGGTGGAGGTTCGGTGTGGAGTCAGGGGATGGGGAACAGCGGGTGTTGGGTAAGTGTGGGAGTCCCAGGCTGCCAGTTGGGGGGCGGGGGTGTGGATAGGGGCAGTCAGGGGCTGGATAGGGGGTGGGGTTCTGGGGGAGGGAGTTAGGGTCAGGGAGTCTCAGGAGGGGGTGGTCAGAGGACAAGGAGCGGGGATGGGGGGTTGGATGGGTTGGGGAGTCTGAGGTGGGCAGTTAGGGGGCAGGAAGTGGGAAGGGGCAGATAGGGGGTGGGAGCCAGACTGGGGAGGCACAGCCTTCCCTACCTGGCCCTTCATACAGTTTTGTAACCCCGATGTGGCCCTTGGGCCAAAAGGTTTGCCCACTCCTGCTCTTAGAGATGATCCCGCTAGGTTAAGACTGAGATGCACTGGAAAGGCAGGATGATTTGGGAAGCTCACACTGTTGTAGTCTGTCTTGCCCCTGTTGCATGCCCAGAGGAGTCCGTCTAGCATCTTTCACCAATGGGTTGGGGCGCGTGTGTGGAGGGTAAGTTTTGAATTCTGTATTGAAACAAACGGGGGAAAGCAGAATCGCTTTGTGTTCAGTTACTAGAATCAAATGATCTGGGTTAGCAGGCTTTAAACCTCATGTTTTCTTATTATGCTCCCTCTTACCCTAACTGATTTTGTACTGGAATGATTGGAGGGTCGTCTTCATAATGTGTTTGCACAGTACAATGAATGTACAGCTGCTGCTGTAGGCATTTTTTAATCTTCAGACCAGAGGAAACAAATCTATGCATACTCATTAAAAATTGCATACAGTATTTCCTGTGGGGAAGAGCAGGGATTACCTGTGCATTTAGCAAGCAGGCTGTTTAAACTCTTATCTGAGACCTGCCTTGATAATGCCTATGTTAGCTAATAATATAGAATGGATGAGATACTGTACATGATGGTGATATGTCCTTAATGTTAGTTAAATAAATAAATAAAATAAATAAGTTCAGTGAAGATAAAACACAGATTCTTACTGACTTCCCTTGCCACATTTTGTCTAGGAGTTGATAGGTGAGAGTCACTCTAGCTGCAGTGTGGTAATTAAAAATGAGTCTGAACTAAATTCCCCGAGCCAGAGCTAATGGGTGGTTAGTACTTCAGATAATTTCCATGGCATAAAACCCTCAGTGGAATTCATACGTGGATTTGCCAGATTTTGCTTCTTAGAAATGACACCGCCCGCTGCCCCCCACTTCCCTGTATTCCTCATGGCCACTGCATGTTACTGAAATTCATGTAGGCCAGCTCATAATTAGTTTAGTTCATAATTGAATTTAAAGCAATAAAAAATGTCTTGTGTGTATTCGGCTTATGTCTTACGGAGATAAGTCTGTTTGGATTTCACAGGGGAATGGTCTCACCAACCAGATTCACAGCTGAGTTAGTTGACGGCTTTCTGGGATGCAGCACGGAGCTTCGTATCTGCTTTTTGACACACAGTTCAGAGGCTGTGCCAGCGGCTACTAAACTTGTTGGCATGGATTGACCATTGGCATGCACCACCCTGGCAGAGACGTTCACCCCGCTGTCGTGTTAGGGTCCCAAACACTAGAGCGGCACGCTCCTAACCGTCCCTTAGACCACAGCACTCTCTTTCCCCTGGCTTCTCTAGCTTTCTGTCTGTTACCCCTCCAAATAAATTGGGTTCCACAGCCCAGCCGCTCTAGGCCCCCAGGCAGGCCTATTGAGAGACATTTGAGGCCGCAGTACCTCATGTTTACAGGGCCTCGCCTCCCAGTTCACTGTATTTACACAGACATGGTGGGGAGGCCTGACCTCTGGGCCCCAGTATAGTTGTCCCCTATTTCTCCCCCTCTCATCAGCCCTGTCTCAGGCCCAGTGCTGACCCCTATATTCCCCAGTAGCCTGAGCACACCCTCTCCTAAGGCTTCAACTGGAGGGACACTTTGAATTTTAACTCTTCAAGGGTATGTGAGAGGTAAAGCAAACAGGCCCACATGTGGGTTTTTCAGGGGTTTCTGAACACATTTACTCCTTACTTTAGATAGTAAAAACAATAAACAGAGCCAGACAAAAATAAGAAATGTCAACATGCATTTCCCAGCCTCAGTTTCTTCACCACTCCTCTCTTGAGCATTCTTTGGGTTTACGTCCAAGTCCTGTCGGGTGTCTAGGATCCTTTTCCTCCAGCTCATGGCTTCTCCTGTGAATGATGAAGTCTCTGACCTTGTAGTCAATGTCTTTCCACTCGCGCTCTCAAAATGGCTGGTGAAAGACCCTCTCTTTTATAATCTCCGGTCCCCTTTGTTCACTGGATCTTTAATCAGTCTCATCAAATTGTCAGCATCCTTCTCATGCAAAGTAATGCCCATTGGAAAATATAATCCCAACTATACATATAAAATGATGGGATCTAAATTAGCTGTTACAACTCAAGTAAGAGATCTTGGAGTCTCTGTGGATAGTTCTCTGAAAACATCCACTCAATGTGCAGCGGCAGCCAGAAAAGCAAACAGAATGTTGGGCGTAATTAAGAAAGGGATAGATAATAGGACAGAAAATGTGTTGCCTCTATATAAATCCACGGTATGTCCACATCTTGAATACTGTGTACAGATGTGGTCGCCCCATATCAAAAAAGGGAAAAGGTTCAGAAAAGGGCAATAAAAATGATTAGGGGTACGGAATAGCTTCTGTAAGAGGAGAGATTAATAAGACTGGGACTTTTCAGCTTGGAAAAGAGACAGCTCGGGAGATATGATTGAGGTCTATAAAATCATGACTGGTATAGAGAAAATAGATAAGTGTTGTTTACTACTTCTCATAACAAAAGAACTTGGGGTCACCAAATGAAAGTAATAGGCAGCAGGTTTAAAACAAATAAAAGGAAGTATCTCTTCACGCAACACACAGTCAACCTGTGGAACCCCTTGCCAGAGGATGTTGTGAAGGCCAAGACCATAACAAGGTTAAAAAAAGAACTAAATAAATTCATGAAGAGTAGGTCCATCAATGGGTAGTAGCCACGATGGGCAGGGAGGGAGGGTGTCCCTAGCCTCTGTTTGCCAGAAGCTGGTAATGAGCGACAGGGGATGGATCACTTGATGATTACCTGTTCTGTTCATTCCCGAGTCTAGGGCACCTGGCACTGGCCACTGTCGGAAGATAGGATCCTGTGGAGATGGACCCTTGGTCTGACTCTATAGGGCCATTCTTATGATATTGTGTTATGTTCTCTCCAAGTCATCCAGTGTTTAGTTAGTTCTCCTTCTGGATTTCAGACTTGAAAAACTGGGCCTGCGTGGCAGCCTTCTCTTTGTCCCCAGGTGCTCTAGCTGAATTTGCATTGCTTCCCAAGATGATCACGTTTTTGTGTGTGTGTGGTTTTGGTTTTAACCTCTGTATTTAGTTGGTACCAAAGTAAGTTCAAAAGCGGCTCTAGTCCAAGCATATCTCTGCCAGGTACTCTTGAGTGGAGAGAGCTATGCTGTCAGAATGGTGGTGATGTTTGCAGATGAGTTTTGTGAAGAGCCATCACTTCCCCCAAAATGAACCTGCTTTCGGTATTACAAGGCCCCTGGTGAAAATGCTGACCTTTGTTTGTTTGCTCCAGATGTGGTACCTTAGGATGGCCTTCAGTCCTCGTTCCTGGCCCCGACTCATCCATATAGACATCAGCAGACTCAAAAGACTATAGAACACAGATGGCAAAAGAGCAACGAACATGTAATGTGAAAACATAAGCAGTGCCCCGCTGCCTACTGGAGATGCTGTAATCTCAGTGGCTTATTATGTCAGGAAAGTGACTGTAAAACACCGTCTTGCTGTTTCATTTGCTGTTCCTTTCCTTTCTTTTTCTGAGTCATGTTTCCTTCAGCGTAGCAAAACCAATCTAACTAGTAAAGAGCAAGCTGTGCCCTATGCATTAAAGAAATTACCGGGCAGGTTCCTAGTCCAGAATCTTTGGGGATGCACGGTGGTTAGTGAAGCAAAAAGAGAACATCTTGTGGTTTGGGGGGGGTTGGTGGTGGTTTGAGATGCCAGCTTGGGACTATAATGCTGGCCATTAAAAAAACAAAGCCATCCAATGTCCTGTGAGGGCAAGTGTCCGTGAGCAAGAATGAACTGTGACTGGATTATTTCAATAGCCGCAGCCTTTTATTTTAACTGCAGTTGTAAAAAAATTCTCTCCAAGCCAGTGGGAGGGAACAGCACATCCCTGGAGAAAGCACAAGTAGTTAAAATAAAGCTTTGCAGCATGTTCGCTTTCCCCCCAGTCTTGGAAATAAATCGTGCTGCACTGGACAGAGAGGACAATGAAAAGCTTAGTGTGCCTTCAGTGTTGTTGGAAATGACTATCTGGGGTCTAAATATATTGTGCACTTTAGACAGTAGGTGCTTCCTATCTGGAACCTTCTTTATCAAACTCAGCTCATTTCTTGGAAGTGGCTTCACGGGGGCCTCTGACCAAGAGAACTGTTTAGCAAATTGCATAAGAGAATTAATTGCTTTGGGGCAATTTTTATTGCCGTTCGATTAAAATTCTCCATGATCAAAGTTCTTTGTTCTCGCAAGGCCTCTCTTATCTGTAAAAACCTTTTCTGATCTTCTGTTGGTTGGCCACCCCAGAGGTTTGCGACATTTATCCTAAAAGTGCCGGACTTGACAAGCCTTTATTCTCCCCTTAATTTATGTCCAAAACGACTCTCCAATGCATTAGCCTAATTGTTGATATCTTTCCCCTGTGTGGACTCAATACGTCTCCCTCCGGTGCTGTCACCTGATCCCTCTAGTTTCTCTTTTTGCAGTGCTTTCTGAATATGGATGCTAAAGTCCCAGTTCCTTCCCTCTCTCTCTTGGTTTATGTGTTGTGCCCATCACCATGGTATCTGAGCAACTCCCAAGGTTATGAAGTGGACATGTACACCTAAAGAGGGAGACTTCTCCGGCTAGCAGAGGCTGGGTTTGGGTTGTTCTTGTTATGATTTATTTTTGGGTGGAGTGTTATGTTGAAGCTGAGTGAAGTAAGTGGGGGTTACCTTTGCTCTGCGGGCACTAAGGTTCCTGGTCATCCTGGTGTCTTCTGGGAAGGAGTTCCAGTTCTGTGAGACAGTCCATGAGCTCTCTCTCCTGCATGCTGGAGTTCCTCACCTCAACTTGACCGTTCCAGAATGAAGCCATCCCAATGGGATCTTGCCAACCCCTGCCGTGTCCTTCAGGCAGGGCAGTGGGATTGCATAACTGACCATCTCAAATGCTGCTGAGAGGTCTAGCAATGAGTATTGGATGCCCATGGCCAGAGGAGAAATCCCGTGCCGGCTCCACTCCATGCCGAGGGCTGATCAGGAGAAGTCCAGGATATTGGCCGCATCCAGATGGAGCTGGAGGCGAGCCTGGGTGAGCTGCTCAGTTAGCTCACTCAGGAATGGGAGGTTAGACACTAGGAGAGGATGGCTGCAGTGGGTGATCATTTCTTAAGCACAGGTTGTGGACTGCAAGGGGGGTGGTATGGTCCCCTCCTCAAAGGGGACACTGACAGTCTTGGTAGGCAGGCGCCCCAGCTGCTCTCTGCTCTCTCATTGCCCAAGAAGGGCACGGAAGGGACGCCTCTCTTTTCCCGAGCTGCTTCGAGGACTTCCTGTTGTGAACGGGCTGAATTCAAAGAGATGTGTTATTGGGCCACCATCTCATACGCAATTCCAGCTTTCCTGAGACGCCGTCTCCAATGCAGGTGATTTTCTCTGAGAAGTGGGTTGATAATTTGTCACCACTGGAAGTGCTGATGATTCATGATCCACACTGGATGTGAATGAATAACCTGGGAGGGGGGGAATCAGACGATCTAACAAGGAGCCCTGTGGTATCATTTAAATGGACACTGTCAACTTGAATTTCTTTTACATGGGCTCCTTTTTGAGAGACCCTGTCCCTTTAAAGACCATTGGGCAGGAGTATTTAAAATTCCTCTTACAAACACGTTTGAAAAGGCTTTCTCTCCTCCCCTGCTGCCGTTGCTGATAAAATAACCTTGCGGGGTTTGGGGGAACCGTATCCATGAGCACCGCACGCACCTCCTAGAGCAGGACATGAGAGAGTGATGTCTGCTCAAGGTATCTGGACCTGTATTCCCTCTCCTTGGTCCCTCAAAGGCATCCACTTAAGGTTTCTATCTCCCCGCCATAGGCGCTGACTCCGTGTCGAAGACAAATTAGTGGGTTCTTATACCCACCGGCAGCCAAGCTCCTCCCACCAGGGCCTCCCACCTGCCGGCAGCCCACACCAATCAACTCCTCCTCTCCCTCCCTGCACCTCCTGCAGGCTGCAGAACAGCTGTTCCAGGGCATGCAGGAGGTGCGGGGAGGGAGGGAGGGAATGGGGACAGGGTGCGTTTGGGGGGGAGGGGGTGGGAAGAGGCAGGGCAGGGGTGGGGCCTTGGGGAAAGGGGTGGAATGGAGGTGGGACCTTGGGCTGAGCAGGGGTTGAGCACCCCCCGAGGATAATTAGAAGTCGGCACCTGTGCTCCCTGCCGTCATCCCTCTTGGGTGGAGAGACTCATCTCTCTCCTTCCTGACTGTGGGGTTCAAGGCTGCATGGCTCCCTGGATTACACGGCAGGATTCCCAGCAAGCCAGACTACCTAACAACCAGCATTTGTGTTTTGCTTTCTCTCCGAGTGCTATGAACGGTGTATTGCCAGCAGTTACAAATTACTCCACAGCTCTTTCTAAGCCAGCATCTTTGTTCTTAAGGTAAAAGCATCACAAAGAAAACATTAAGAAAAATAATTCAAAGTTCCTAGCTGCATGGCACATGCTTACCAGAGGTGTCCTACGGAACTCGAGGAGGCCAGAATCTTTCCAGTCCTTTGGGATGGTTTGAGACGACCCTTTAACCGGAGGTCCTGTCCATTGGCTGGATCAGGAAAAAGGCCCTGAGTCGGTTTAAACACAGCCCTTTTATGCTGAAACCCCTCTCTTTGGCTGCTGGTCTCTGGAAAGCCCAGTTTGAACCGGGCTATGGAAGTCTCCCCTGGGTGAGGTACCTCTCTGGAGGAGTTTACAACCTGCCTGATTCACCTTAATCACCCCCCACTGTTTTGAGTTCCTGAAGGAGCTAAAAGCAGCCCTTTCCGCCCCCGCGGCCTGCAGTGATACATAAACCATTCATAATCTTCATACAATATATTCCCCCAAAGATATTGTCTGTCCCAATGTTGTGGTAGGGCATGAGATAGGAAGTGCAACTGACTGTCAGCAAAACAGAGAAGCTGTCCGTATAGACGGTGCTGTCAAACAAATGAGGGGAGCAAACTTTAACAAAAAGAGATGGGTTTTATTTATTTTTTTGTGGGTTCCTTGTAGAAATAGTAGCCATGAATGGGCTTGTGGTCTGTGATTGTCAACACCCCCCTGGAGGGAGTTACATACTGACCTAAATCAGATGCAGGCAGGTGGTGTTAGAAACGTTAAGCAGTTATCAGCGAGGAGAAGCTGTGAAGAAAATGAGGGACAAAGGAGTCATTGATGGTAAAGGCAGGAAGAAACCCTCAGCTACTGTGACACTGCTGGTTGCAGCGTTCGCTGCTAGTGAATTATTGGATCTTCTACCACAATCGGCCCCCGGTGACAGAGCAGCGCTCGCTGCCAGTCTAATTGTTCCTCTGTAGTAGGACTGCTCTGCGAATAGCCGATTCGGTGCCAGTATCATTACAGCAGGTTGCACATTTGCTGCACCTGAAACCTCTGCCAGGGAAGAAACGCATAATTCTCACTGTGGTCATCCTAAATAACCTCCCACCCCTGCCTAGACTTTCCAGTTATTAAAAATCTTGCTTGATCGTGCAGAGACATTCTCTGGCTATGTTCTCTGTCTTCCTACTTTCAGTTCTCTGTTTTGAGAGGGTGGCTAAAATGTGTAGGGCAGATAGCGGGGAGTGTTCATTCTTGACCAGGCCCTGGAGATCTCAAAGGAAGGTGCTTGCACAGGGCTATTACTGCAGCTCCATGGGGTCAGCCCTAGGGTGACCAGATGTCCTGTTTTTATAGGGCCAGTCCTATTTTTTGGAACTTTTTCTTATATAGGAGCCTCTTACCCGCCACCCCCTTTCCCATTTTTTCACAGTTGCGATCTGGTCACCCTAGTCAGACCTGAAGCCAACGTGGAAGATTCAACTAGTGCAGATTTCAGTGCCCAGTTAGCTGGTTGAAATTCACATGCCCGGAGCACCAACTTGCAGTTTTGCTCCGGAGCCTGTACAGGCTTCCAGATCATTTCTGAGCGTAGTTCAAGGGGCTGGCCTGATCAACAGGGAGTGATGAGCCCTTTTGAAAATCAGCTTACTGATTTCAGTAGCCTAAATATAGATTTAGGAGCCTAGCTTCAGGCTTCTATTTTTGACAATCTTGGTGTTTGTTCCCTCTGTACCTCACTGGGTTCACTTCTGCAGCCTCTAGGAGAGACCTTCCTTTCCCCTAAAGCCAAACAAGCTTTATTCTTTGTACCCCTATCCGGGCACAAGTTTGAAAATCATTCCCACTTTGTTGGGCTTTATTCTCTGCAATTTCACACCTTGTTTGTTAGTTTATTTCTAGTCCATTTGTTTTGGCTCACAAGGTTAGTATCATGAGCATAGCAACAGATGAATCATCTCAATGAGCTGGTCTCTCTTACGAGAACAGGTGGGGAGAACAGGGCCTGTTACCTTGGGTTCTTAATTTAACCCCCATCCCCCCATCCGTAACAACCTATAGAAACGTGTTGCACAGCACTATTTCTTTGTACTTTATGCAGCCTCTCCTGACTGAAGCTCAGTGGAAAGTGCCTAAAGTTTTTATAGATTCACAGACTTTAAGGTCAGAAGGGGCCTTCAGAATCATCTAGTCCACTAGTTCCCAAACTGGGGTTCGTGAACCCCTGGGGGTTCATGAAAGGATACAGGGAGTTCTTGGGGGGAAAAGTTCCCTAACGATGGTGTTGCAGGGTACTTGGAGTCCTGTAGAAACGAGGCACACACACAGCTGCTAAATAAAAGTGGTGAGTTTATTGAAGGCAGACAGTGACACACCCGCAACGAGGGCTCCCTTCGTTGCTGCCACTGGGACGGGAAAAGCCCGACGCATCAGAGCAATGCTCAGGGTGAAGCCCAATATGCAGGGGCATACAGACACAGAAATACCCATCCACATTTACGTCTCATGCATACCTCATGAATAGCTAATGGCTTGTTTTGCTTCATTAGTCTCACACAATTCTAGCAGGCAGTTAGAAGACGGAGAGCTCTGGTATGCAGTAGATAATGCTGGTATGTAATAACAGTGTGTTGACCGAGAGTACCCTTTCCCTGGGATCGAGGGGGGAGAGCGTACCCTATATGCATACCGTTACAAAATCTTCACGCACCCTACAGACGAACAGAGCTGTCCTTAGGGACCCTGGGCAGCATAGGGCCGACAGCCTGGAGCTCCTGGACTTCCAAGAGCTAAGCAGATCAAAACAAGCATCTCTATCACACTGAGGAGATTTAAACTTCAAGACTCCTTATAAGAAATGGAAAGGGAGGTGGATACTTTTTGCTGTTTTTAAAATGAAATAGGCAGCTAGTGTTCTGAAAATGTATTATGAAGAACAAGTTTAAGCTTTGTTGTAACGCGTGTTGTTTTGCCTGGACTGCTCAAGAGCTGCATACTGGTGTAGGAGGAACTCTTTGAGTTGGCTTCTTAAGTATCTTCCTGCTGTTTCACATCTGATACTCCTGGACGAAACATAGGAGCCTTGTGTTATAACAGGCTTATTTAAAGTGATACAAGTACGAAAGTGAGATCTTGGAAGAGTGTTGCCATTTTCATAATGTAATAAAAAGACTGTAATGATCAATAATACTTATTAATCAATAGTGTATAATAAGCATGTCATAAAACCCAAATTTATATTTCCAAGATCCCTGCTTTTATGATTTATGCTCAGGTCAGGGAGAAAATCCCTGGAAATATTCATTTTTAGGAGGGGGTTCACGAGACTTGATATTTTAGTGGAAGGGGGTTCGGGTTGTAAAGTTTGGGAACCACCGATCTAGTCTGATCTCCTGCACAATGCAGCCACAAACCCTCACCCTCCCACTCCTATAATAGACCCCTAACCTCTGGCTGAGTTACTGAAGTTCTCAAATCGTGGTTTAAAGACATCAAGTTCAGAGAATCCACCATTTAAACTCGTTTAAAACGCAAACGACCTGTGCCCCATGCTGCAAAGGAAGGTGTAGACCCCCCAGGGTCTCTGCCAATCTGCCCTAAGGGGAAATTCCTTCCCGACCCCAAATTATTTTTTCTGTTTATTGCAACAGTCAAATTCAGGTGACCAGACAGCAAGTGTGAAAAATCAGGATGGAGGGGGCGGGGCTCTTAGGCTCCTATACAAGACAAAGGCCCAAATATTGGGGCTGTCCCTATAAAATTGGGACATCTGGTCATCCTAAGTCAAATACTCCTTCTCTAGCACATCTGCCTATGTGACCGCACCATCAGGGATTGAAGTAGAACTAAAAGGAGGAGCTGCTGCAGGCTGAGCTGATGAGCTAATGCTCATTCGCTGTGGCTATAAGACTCCTCTCCTGTGCTGATCAGGCACGGGGTGTGTGGATGTGTGGGTGGGTGTGTGGGTGTGTGTGAGAGAGAGAGAGACACACACACTCTCATCAGTTGATTGCACATGTTGCTCTCTTATTGTAGGGCTCATTTGTAAGGACATCCGTGGGCTAGGGAGGGGGTCTCTGAAACCTTTCCCACCATGGGGACCACATCTTCAGAGACTGCCTCGTGGACACCTGGCCTCCCCCTTGCAAATCGTGCAACCCGGCAACAACCGAGTCACGGGCAGTCTTGCCTAATGGTTGGAGCAAGCGTCGGGCCTGCGAGTTAGAGCCAAATTCAAGGGGCAATCCTGAAGTGGAGCCAAGGGTTGGAGCTGGGAGACAGAAGCTGAAGGGCTAATTGGAATTGTGATCAGGAGGCGTAACTGAGGGTCAGAGCTGGGAGTCCGAAGCCAGGACAGAGGTGGGGGCTGGGACGGGGCAGGGGGAGGTGCGGACAGGGGCCGGAACTGCAGCAGGCCAGGAGCATGTTGAGCCGCTAGTGCTCTGCTGGTGCTGCTGGACTTATAAACCCGGCTGCTGGCCTTGCAGCCAGTCAGGTGCTGCGATTAATGAGGCAGTTCCAGATCAGTGCCACTGGGCCTATTGGTTGCTTAGCAGCAGAGTTAGCGGGGAAGCAGGCCAGTAGCTGGTCCTCGTCGGTGCAACCCGCCTCCCCTCCCCACCGGCAGCAGTTCTTCGTATGGAAAAATGAATATGGGGGAAGTGTTGAATGTCTCAGGTTTGGCTTTTGAAAATGCAGTCTGGCAGGTGGAAGCAAGAAGCCGGAACCAGGAGACCTGCCAGCAAGTTGTACACCCCTGCACAGGCGCCAACATTTGCTGGCACCGGTGGGTGCTCATGCCCCCTTGCCCCCCCCCCAGCCCCACCCTGCTCTGCCCCCTTCCCACCCTGCCCCGCCTCCTCCCCTGAATATGCCTCGTTCCCCCCCCCCCAAGACTTGCCACACCAAGTGAGCCTAGGAGGGAGGGAGGGGAAATGGAGTGGCAGCGCGCTTGAGGGAGGTGGCAGAGCGGAGGTAAACTGGGGTGGGGGCGCAGGGAGCCTGGCAGGCTGCAGGAAATAATCCTAAGGCCCGGGGAGTGGGTGGGGGGACAGAGGAACCCCTCCCCCTTCCCAGCTTACCTCCGCTCCACCTCCTCCCCAGAGCGCGCCGCTGCTCCGCTTCTCTTCCCTCCCTCCTAGACCTGCCGCGCCAAACAGCTGATTCACGCGGCAAGCTGGGGAGGGAGAAGAAACAGGATGCGGCGGCGTGCTTAGGGGAGGAGGCGGAGCGGAGGTGAACTGGGCGGGGAGCTGCTGGTGGGTGCAGAGCACCCTCCAATTTTTCCCCGTGGGTGCGCCAGCCCCGGAGCACCCCCGGAGTCGGCACCCATGCACCTTCAGTGTGTGCACCCCTACTCCACAGACTGCAGCTCGCAATCCACTGGGACCGTCCAGACAGTCTCTTGCATTAGGCTGCACTGAGTGTACCATGAGCTACAAGCAGGCTGCAGCTGGCAGAGGGTAGGATGGATCTTCTTGGGGGGCTGAGGCAGGGCCCGAGGTTGAGTCAGCTGAGACCTCACCACTTCCAGAGTGCAATGCAAATCTCTCCTCTGTCCACAGACCTTCCCTTGGTAAGCGTTGCTGAAAAGTGGCCCAGGGATGCAACTTCCTCTCCCGTGCCATTCAAGCAGTGCCACAGAACGTGTTCTTCCGTCAGAAAGCAGTAGTGACTTCTCAATCCTTCTAGGTCAGGTGCTTGGATGCCAAGGTGACCCGTGCTTTAGAAATGCGTGCCGTAGATAGGTAGACGGCCTTTAGGTCAGTGGAGCTGGCCCTCCATGCATGTGTTTTGGGGTCATGCCCAGGGCCCACTTTGGTGGTGGTCCGCCCTCCTTCCCTGCCCTGACTGCATAAAACAGAGGGAAGTTCTCGGGTCATGGGGTTTACAGCGAGAAGGGTCAGAGGGTTCCTATTTGCAATGGATTTCAAACCGATTTGGACACAGCATGGAATTCATTGTCTCCTCCTGGTAACAGATTACATGGTGCATTGGTAGGGCATTGGGCTGGTTCAGTGAAGATTACATGTCCAAGACAAATGGTGCAAGGAGCGTGACAGAGACCTATGTTAAAAGGGTCATTTACTGATGCATCTACTACTTTTTTCATCCAAAGTAAGGGCAGTTGGCTGATGTCTTACCCACCCAACAAGGGTACCGTGCAGTGCGATAAAGATTGTCTTGCAGCCGCCAGCGTCACGTTATAGATGCAAAAATGATTAGAGTTGCTGTAGACTGTGTGTCGATGGTCAAGGCACAAGTTAATAAATGCTTAAAAGGTTTATTTGCCAGTTCTGTAAAGTCCTGGAGTCATCATGTATAATGCAAATAGAGATTCTGTGTAGGAAGATATAAAACTTTACTACAGGGGAAGACAGTCCATTATCTCAATGCAAACACGTCCCTCTTAGTTGTAAGCTAAACGGGGGGGGGGGGGGAGCAGACATTCTCATTAGAGGAACTGATGTTTGCCTGAGTATCCACGCATGGAAAGAAAGGTTATCGTTTGGAGATAACGGTAAGGTAGGGGCAGACCCTGCCAAAACAAACCCCATCACGTGCTGGCTGTGTCTGGAAAGGCCTGAGGGCTGAATCTCAGTTACCTCGTCCTTGTGCTTTAAGCCACCTTTGTGCTCCTTGTACTCTGGGGCCACGCAGGGTCCCCAGTGTAAGTTAGAGCAGCCTTGGGGTTGCTGTAACATAAGCTTTAGGAAGTAGAGAATCGCCTTCGTACAGGCTCTAGCCATGCTTCTGCTATGCTCCCAATGCTCGTTTTATGCTAGGGACTGGGAGTAAGACATGCAGAGCCTTGACACTAGCTCTTCACTGGCCAGAGAGCTAGAGAGTATCCTCAGGGGGGGGTCTTTCCTGCCCACTTTGCCCGCCAGAGCAGTTATAGACAGGCCCTAGGGCAGCTCGGGGGCAGGCTGTTAATGCAGTGCAAAGACATTAGCAACCTAATCTGCAAACACCTGCACGACTGAAGAATCCTGAAGCATCCCTAGAGGGTTGCTTTGCTAGGCTGTATGTTACTTTGCTTATGGTAACCTGATTTTATTTTGAGGTGAGCAGCGTCCGAGTGTGAGCAGGCAAAATGTCAGGAGGTTGCTCTTTGCTCTGGGCCGTGTCCCTTCCTTGCTGTCGTCCTTGTCTCACGCTCAGGTTTGTGCAGATTGTTTTAAAAAATAAACTGGCCACACCCGGCCTACCTGTGCCTGCTTTGACCCAGCTGCTGTTGAGGCCTTGCGCAGCCTGGTCTGCCATATCCTGGTGCTGTTGAAGTCAGGGACAGTTTTGGCATTTATTTTGGTAGGAGCAGGTCTTGGGTCTGTGCACACAACTATTCCACCGGGGTTGTAAGTGGAAAGAGGTGCTGGATACAGTGTTTTCTGTCGGGCCTATTCCCTTTATCTGCCCTGGGCTAAATAGTTGATCTGGCAGATGACAAACCTGGTGGAGAAGTTATGTTTGATGTCACTTGCTGACGTACTCCTGCTAACACTGCTCCTTCCACCTGGGTGTGAGTAACCAGCTTGTCAGATAATTGCAACCATTGCCGGGAGTTTGGTGCGACCTTGAGCTGTGCGGAGCAGCAGGAAGTAGATGAAAGCAGCAGAAGATGGAAGAGATGATGAGATGGAATACGTGAAGGGACAAGCGTTCGCCTGTAATGTTCGAAGATGCCCACATGACCACTCTGTGTTTTCCATCTGCAGCGGTGTGGTGTACCTGATCCTTTTGCATAGGAGAGTGGATCTGAATGCTAATTCAGGGCTGTTTAAATCACAGCATGGTAGTAAATGGGCACCTGGCCTCCCTCTTACCCCCTAACTCAAGTGTATAGCTAGGGGGGGCACATACTGCTCTATGGGGAGTCAGGGTTGGTTCTGAACTCAGTTTCTCACTTCTGAACCAGCCACTCCCCAGCAGGGCTGGGAAGTCAGCGTGATGGGTCCCTGTAGGAAGAGCACCTCGGTCTGCCTGACACAGGGAGCACCATTAGCAGGAGCCGGATAGAGCCATGTCAAGGGACCTCTCTAGATGAGAATGTTGCATTGGATCAACTTCAGGTGCAGTGCGGAACTGATGCAAAAAGCTAAGTGGAAACTATTGTTGCAGTTTAAGCCAATCTTTTTTCAGCTTAGCTTAAACTAGCAATAACAAATCAATTGAAACTAAACCAAAATAAGCCTGGTTTAAGCCAAAACAACAGTGTCCACAGAGCCTTTTGCGCGGGCTAATTTAAATCAGTTTAAAAAACGATTGGTGCAACGTCTGTGTGTAGACGTGACTTTGTGCCTCTTTACCAAATGGAGGAAAGAGGGGGGAAGAGGGACAAAAATAGCTCTGAGAAGGGGTCAGAGGGTTAGGACACACTCTCTGAGGCTGGCCTACTTACCTTTCATGCATGTTTGCAATTTAAGAGAGAGCCTGTGTTGTGCAGGCTAGATTTTGGCATGTACAGCCAGCCAGCCCCAGGTGCTTTGGGGGCAGCACATGGGCTAAACAGACTCACCATGGATATTCTGTCTGTAGACCACTGAAGTGGGCTGAATGCATCTGTGTACACCCAAGAGTGGTAGCTATTGACCTTTCAAAATGATATTAATTAATAAATGGAGATATGCCTATCCCCTAGAACTGGAAAGTGTAGGCAGGACCAAGTACTGTCCCCTGACAGATTTTTTTGCCCCAGATCCCTAAACGGCCCCCTCAAGGATTGAACTCACAACCCTGGGTTTAGCAGGCTAATGCTCAAACCTCTGAGCTATCCCCCTCCCCCCATTTGATGTGGTGAATGCTTCACCTCCTAGTGGTGGGATTGCTCTCATGACCCTTGTGGAGGCTGATTTATTTGCATCAAGGGGTATGTTTAGGAGGGTTAAGAGAGTGGGAAATGTATTTAGGTACATAACAGATTGGAGATGTCGTCCTGTGCCTTTAGCATAGAGAATCCCCCAAGGCCTGCTGTGGGGTCAGCTACCAGTTTGAGTAGCAGAATGTTACAGTTCGATACTGTGAGCTTGCTGTCTCATGAAGACTTTACCTTTGTTCTTTCGTTGTTGGTTGAAATAAAAAATAAATATATAAAGACAGAAGAATGACAGTTTGTTCTTTGTGCAAAGGAAAACAACCACCATAGTTAGTTTAAATGGTACTGCCAAACTCAAAAGAGTTCAAAACCCTTCGTGTTTTGGTCCCCAAAAGTCATATGATCCGTTTAAAAATCACGAGGTTTAAAAAATTCCCAATAAATGGTGAGTTCTTTTTATTTGCCTTTTGGTTTTTCAAGTATGAAGACTAGAACCTTTCAGCTTCCATTTTAATTTTAAAAAACGAGTTTCGTGTACTCCCATGACTTCAGGAGCTGAGGCTTTAAGAAACACACCACTGTCACAAGATCCACAATAAAATTGTGGGAGTTAGCATGTTTAAAAGCCATGTCAGAGTGAATGGCCTTGGGAAAAGGGAATAGGCCCGATATAAAAGACTGTATCCAGCACCTCTTTCCACTTACAACCCTGGTGGAATATTTGTGTGCATAGATCCAAAGTCATACTCGGTCCGCTCACAGAAATTGGGGCCATAAGGAAAGGTAGCTAAGATATGTTACTGAAGGGAACTACACGGAATAGGTACAGTGTTATATTCACAGCTCATAGCGACCACTTTGTAAAAATCCATCTCACATTGAAAAGTAAATTTATTCTATCAGTCCTACTTGGGAGATTGATCCTGCCAGGGTGTTGTTTTTAAGTCAAGCGGGCCATAAATATTACACTCAGTAATAAAGCTTTGGACCCTAATGTCAAGGTCAACATGGAATTGTAAACCTGTGCTTGCCTGAAGATATTTTAGACTGCAAGTATCAAGTATATTCTGGGAAGAATTTCCCCACTGTCTCTTCAGACCCACCCTCCCTCTTGAATTTCTAATCTCACGTTCCAGCTGTGCACCATTCCTGTGTGTCTAACTCTGCAAATGTTTTGTTGAGGGCATACAGGGGAGGATGGAGGAGATAACCCGGCAGGTCTTTCACAGATCTTCATTCTTGTGTAAATCCTACCTTCCCCTCAGGCTTTACAGTCTGAAACAATAAATGTGACTTTTCCCCTGAAGCTCCCATGTGAGGGCCAAAATGCATTTAAGCACACTACTATTTTTAGGCCTGAGTGGGGTTCTAAGTAAAAACGACTGTGTCAACAATTGCTCTCATTGCTCATAAAACTCTGGCATTTGGCTTTTCTCGGGAAGTAATCAGCAAGTCCGACGAGCTGTATTCTGAGCTTAGCTCCAGATGGGAAACGAGTCTTTTGACCAAATTTCTTTTCCATGTTGTATTCTCTACAGATGCCAGGAAAGCTGTCAAGAAATGCTACAGCTAAAGGTCTCCCTTTTATTTCCCCCCCAACTACAGTTTCACGGAAGCCATGAGGAGCCAGCCGAAGCTGGAAGGTCTGGATTGCCTTTCTGTCTACTACGCAGGCATGGCTGTTCTGGGAATAGGGTTCTTGTTCGTCACCTCCAGTTTTTTAGCACTGGGATTCATCGGGACGTTTTTGGGTAAGGCTGCCATTGGACACTCATGGTACAGTTTTCGCAAGCCATGGCGACACTATGCACTAAGGATGGTGTTCCCAGCATGCCAACTACAAACCATCCTGAGCCCTGTAGGTAGGTAGTTGGCACCGCTAAGCCGTGCTCCCGCTGCCTGTGTTTATACTTGCGCTAGCTCTCATTGAGCTACTGCAGGTCTGAGAGTTGAAAATCGCACCCCTAAATCGTGGTGTAGATGTAGCCACAGAAAGTGGTCCTAGGGGACGGGGAATGGGGGGGGGGAGTTGGATATGTGGTAGTCCCAGGGGTCTGTCAGGGAGCAGGGGTGTGGATAGGGGTCGGGGCAGTCAGGGAGCAGGGGGAGGAGTCCTGGGGGGCAGTTAGGGTGGGGGGTCTCTGGAGGGGGTGGTCAGGGAACAAGGAGTAGGAGGGTTGGATGGGTTGGGGGTTCTGAGGGGGGCTGTCGGGGGGGGGGGAAGTGGGTGGGGGTCAGATAGGGGGTGCGTTCTGGCTGTTTGTGGAAGCACAGCCTTCCCTACCTGGCCCTCCACACAATGAATGAAAATGGGTTTAACACTCCTGACATTTAGCCAGTTCCATCAAATTAGTTCCATCAAACCTGAGTCATGACTGATTCAAGGGACCCTTTGGACTTGAATTTTCACTGAAAAATAAACAAACAGGAGTCAGATTCAGCGGAAATGCAAAGAGTGACTCTGTTCTGCTCAGCTCTGCGAAGAATACTCTCTCTGCATGACTCCAATTTTCCCCTTAGACCATTTCTTCTTTGTGTAAAAGGAAGAAGGAAGACCTTGGATTTATTAACATTAGTGGCTAGCCTAGATCAAATATTGCACATTCACCTCTACCCTAAGAAGTTCTCTCTGCCGTGAAAGTGGATTATAGCTGAGATTCCATAATTTAGAGGCTATTATGACCCAGTAGGGGAAAAAATCCCACTCCCCTAATTGTGCAGAATAAGATTTCTATGCTTGGTGTAACATTCTCTTGATCTGGATGAGACCATAAGTCCTTTGCCCAGTCACGACTATGGAGGAAACATCACTTGTGCTGATGACCTCAGATGGACAAAGCTGAGCAATCCAAGGAGAAGAGTTGACAGTCGTGCAAGGGGAGAATGGGATAGGGTTGAGCAGTGCCACTGAAACAGAGCATCCCAGAAGGGAAATGGACTTGAGTCTGGTTTATGTAGGGCCCTGGACATACCGCTGCAGGAGAATTACTGATACGTGTCACCAACGTGAACTTTACTGCAGACCCAGCTACAAGAAGTGCAGGGCTGGCGCCCTGCTGTTCTGTTTTGAGACTCATAGACTTTAGGGACCATCATGATCTTCTAGTCTGACTTCCTGCACATGGCAGGCCACAGAACCTATCTACCCACTCCTGTAATAGACCCCTAACCTTCAGCTGAGTTACTGAAGTCCTCAAATCATGATTTAAAGACTTCAAGTTACAGAGAATCCACCACTGACTTGTTTAAACCTACCAGTGACCTTTGCCCCCATAGTGCGAAGGAAGGCGAAAACCACTTAGAGTCTCTGCCAATCTGACCCAGGGGAAAATCCTTTCCCGACCCCAGATATGGCACTCCAGGACAGCAAGAAAATATTTCCCCCCTCAGTTATGGAGCTATCTTTTGAGTGTGCATTTCTGCTTGTTCTTTGAAACTCTGGGCACCTTTATCTTTGAGAAAGAAGCAGGGTGAGTTCTCTAGCACTGGTGGGATCTACATTTTGCTTCGGGTAAGGAAGGCTGTGTTTGGGTCAGTAAGAATGAGGTCATTGCATTACATCTGAGGGAAAGGGAAGCTTTGGTATAACCTGAAACACCCAATGACCTCGAAAACGTATGGGAGTAGAATTCAACCCTTCAGCAAAATCAAGTTCCCTTTTGTCTTCTGTTACAATGATGGAGGCCATATAAGTATCGGGCTAGGCAGATAGCTTCTGAACTGACTTCTTTAAATAAGACGTTTAAATTGCTTAGAAATGGCGAAGGATTTTGCCTTTTCGATGTAGGCTAAACTGTTGGAGCCTATGGAAAACAATGAGTCACTCTTCCTAAACAAGTTTTTCTGTGCCACCCAATTTTCCACCCAGCGGTGTTGGTTCCAGGCTCCATTTTGCGGCTGTTGAGCTTGTTCATTTCAGTTCATTTCGCTTCATTTTCTTTCTCGCCCACAAAATAATTCTTCTCAGCAGTCGCTAGGGCCGGTTCACCAGCATTTCCTTTCCTCATTGTGCCTTCACAATTGGAGCAATTTGCAGAGCTCTAAACACTTGCTGGAATTCTAGTTTAATGTTCGCTTTCAGCGCGGTTTGCCCTATTTCCTGACATGCATAGTGGTGGATAGTTGCCTTAAATGAGGTAATGGGGTTTTTTGCATGAGGGAAGGAGTATATTTTTCAGTCCATCTGTCTCCGATCTATGCATTATTCCTTCCAGCAAGGAAAGCATTGACCTTGGTTTCAAGTAAGCCCAACCTAACCAAACCCTATCAGTTGGGTTACACTGAAACTTAGTAATCTCTACAGAGAAACAGTGGTGGGGGGGCTTTATAGCCAGCTAAAGCAGACGTGGTTTCCAGAGGAAACTGTAGAAAGCCTGACATATATACTGCTCTTGAACCACAGAGAACCAAAGTAACCTCTGTCGAGTGGACGGGCATCTTGAATTCTTTCCTACAAACCGGAGCTGGAAGTCCCAACCAAGACTGCAGATCCCAGCCTCCCACTTTCTGAGAAATGGCTGTTCCCTCTTTTGGAGGCTTCCTCGAGTCTCAACTGGTGCCCAGGGCTTGTGCGGATGCTTAGCACAGGGGTAAATTTCACCCTGAGAGGAAGAGACGCTCCAGTGGACAGTCCACCAGAGGTTTCAGAGCTTGGAGAGAGGCAGTGTTGCCTTGCGCTTACAGAACTGGTCTGGGACTCAGGAGACCGACCTGGGTTCTAGTCCCAGTTTGGCTACTGCTGACCTTGGACAAGTCACTTCTCCCTGCATTAATTTCCCCGCCTGTAACATGGTGCCTACCTCCTTTATAATGTGCTTTGATCTCTACTGAAGAGAAGTGCTATGTAAGAGCTAGGGTTATTTATTGTTATGTAAAGCTTCTCCATTCCCCTTTGGCTAGAAATCTTACCAGATTTGTCCCTTAGATGACCAGGCGATATTGGCATTGTGCCAGCTGGAAGTGCTGCAAAACTGCCCCCATTTTGGGATTTTTGCTTCCACTTTTGGTTTAAACCAGGAACCACAGAAGCACCATATATAGATATAAAAATCACAGCTATGAAAACAACAAACCAAACTTATTTTGAATCTCAAAACAGTCACAAGAAGTCCAGTCTGATATTGGGAAAAGGTTCAGTCAAGTTCTTCGTCCATCCAAATCGGTTCCCCCAAGCCTTGTAATCTCCACCATCCTATTATTGTTCATTAAAGTGAGAAACCTGGAGTGAAACTTGAGATCTGAGCCCCACTGAACACTGGCACAGCCCTAGCGGAAAGCTTCCTATGGACTTGGAGGCAATGCAACTGATTTCCAATGTGGGGAGATATTATTTTATTAGAGATTTTAGAAATGACATTTACCTAGAACCTGGGAAGTATCTGAGCTAGAGATCAGTCCGGCCACACATTCAGCTCCCAAACACCCCACAGTTGGTCTAAATTTATTGGGTTTAAATATAGCTCATTAGCAAGACCCAGGGCCATTTACAAAATTGAGATCTATAAGCATAGCCATAGTGGGTCAGATCAAAGGTCCATCTAGCTCAGTATCCTGTCTTCCGATAGTAGCCAATGCCAGGTGCCCCAGAGGGAATGAACAGAACAGGGAATCATCAAGTGATCCATCCCCTGTCGCCCATTCCCAGCTTCTGACAAACAGAGACTAGGGACACCACCTCTGCCCATCCTGGCTAATAGCCACTGATGGACCTTCCTCCATGAATTTATCTAGTTCTTCTTTGAACCCTGTTTTAGTCTTGGCCTTCACCACATCCTCTGGCAAGGAGTTCCACAGGTTGACTATATCTTGTATGAAAAAATACTTCCTTTTGTTTGTTTTAAACTTGCTGCCTATTAATGTCATTTGGTTCATTAATTGCATTTGCCATCCAGGTTCATCTTTCCCATATTTGGGGGGGGAGGGGAAGATGTTTGGATCTAAGATTTTAGCCCCTGAGCCTCCTTTTATAAAATGTAGTCAGCCTGACGGAGGACAGTATTGTATTGGGAAAGGCTGTCTTGGACTGCAGAGATTGCTACATCGCTGATAGTGACTAAAAGCCTCTTAGCTGAAATGGTCCTTTCAGTGTTCTTGGGTTTGTTTTTCCCTTCTGCACTGCGTACATTCTATCTTTGGTTTGTACTTGTTTCAAGGGTCGGCAGACGCTCTCTCTCTTCCCATTATCAGCGCTGCCATTGATTTAGCCTCCATACTCAGACTTCATCTCCACTGTGATTTGTCCCTGCCAAAGATAAAACATACCTGTGCAGCAAAAGCATTTACCTTCTCCAGAAGTACAAGCAGTCTGGCTTTGCCGGAAGCTTTCTTTGCCTTTGCCTTTCTCTATATGAAGTATTCAGCTGCAGACTAGAGGCTTTTCTCTTCAAAGGCTCTTAGTTCAGTAAGAATTAGTTTGAAAGCAGGGCAATGGAATTGATTCGCTGTGGCCCTGTGACAAAGAACATGCTTTGCTTAGGAGAGTTGTGCAGGGGATGAGCATATGTTGTTGCCTCCATTAATAGAAGCCCAAATGTACGTTAATAGTCAACAGTAAACAAGTGTATTGCAGGAGCAAATAGATGTGAGTGCTAATGTAGATTTAAAGAGATACCCCTGATTCAAGGCACATTCACATAGCTAGGATGTCTAGTTCCCCTTATTTGAATGTGTGGGTATTTGCAGGCACATTATTTGACTCTACTATGATAGTCACGGCCCCATTGTGCTAGGCACTGTACAGACACATAGTAAGAATGCCTTTGCTGTCTGACCAGTGTCACGGAGCGCCCGGGCGATGGTCTGGAACCGCTCCCTAGGAAGTCAGACTGGACTTTGGGTGAAGGGTCCCTACTCCGTACACAGCCTGTTTCCAAGGCTAGGAGCTTCACGGGTACCCACTTCCACCTTCCTGCGTCTGACCTCGGAGCATTCAGCACCTTCTGCCCCTCCGTGTGCTTGCCCCAGCAAGCCCGCCTGGGCGGGGTCCTGAGGGAGCCCATGGGTTCTGCACCCCAAATCCACAGTCAAACGTGACTCTCAACCAGGTAATAAACCAGAGGTTTATTCGATGACTTCTATCTGGTCTAACCCAGACCATACAGCGAGCGTGAGCCCTCGGCTGGATCCATTTTGGGGGCCAGAGAGCGAGATAGCTTCTCTGCCTCCCTGCCTGACTCCAGCTACCTCAGACTTCCCAAACCCCCTCTCCAGCCCTTCTTTTCTTCCCTTTGTCTCCCGGGCAGGAGGTATCACCTGACCTCTCTCCAACAGGTTCAGCTGACCTCCCTCCCCCACTTGGGGTCAGATTACAGCATCAGGGATGCATACCTTGAGAGGGGAGAGGGCGTTGCCTCCTTGCTTCCAGTGTCAGCCCCTATTCCTTCACATAGACACTTAAGAAATGCATAGGGGAAACTGAGGCGCACACACACAGTATTCCTACTTCGTCACAACCAGACAAAAGGTGGATATAATTTTGCAGGCCCTAAAAGGAGGGAGGATTAGAAAAGAGATGACTAAGGGGGGAATATGATAGGACTTGGTTTGCTTTTGAAGAATGGTATTCACGGTATTGTTCCTTTTGGTTTTTAACTGTGATGATTTAGGCCAGAGATCCCACTGAGTAGTGGTGCAGCCTGAGGAATGTTAATAACAGGCTCCGCAAACTCATGGGGCTGCGTTTATTTGTTTGGAACGGGGATTGGCAAATCATGCACCATTTGCCTCCCTGGAGATCTATGCACTGCAGCCCCCACCAGGCATAACTCCACCGATAAGCCAGTATCAGCAAGATAGGTGCATTATTTTTTGCCGTTGAGCCTTGGAGGAGCTAGCCATGTGCAATGGATGGAGGCATTGACAGCCACACACAAAGACAGGAGGGTAAGAAAAAGTACTTGGCACATGGGTACACCCAAAGAAGATGCAGAAATTGTCTGTGAGGCTGAGTCCGTGGTGTATATATATGTAGCAGGACATACGGTATCAGTGGTGTTTGTGGTGAAGCCTGGAGCATTTCAACACACACTATAGAAGTGACTCAGAAGATTGCCAAGCAACTAAGAGACCCGCTCAAATGTATAACATTTGTACCAGGCAATTATTACACTTAGTTGCATATAGCCAAAGCCATCCAGCTTGCTCTAATTGGACAGGAGCTGTTTAATCTTGGAAGCAAACGGTTTGCACTGTGTGAGGCCAAGGGAAATGCAGCATGATCCAGGTAATAACAATAATAATAAGGATAATGGCTTGCCCTCCTATTGTGCTTTTTACCTGCGGATCTCCAAGCACTTTGCAAACATACATTAAGCCCACTACGCTCTTGGGAGGTATGGAAGTATTATGATTATTATTATTCTAAAGCACAGAGCTTAAGTGGCTTGCCAAAGGTCTCTGAGCGAGTCAGGGACAGCGCTGGGATAGGACACAAGTCCTGACTCCCAGGTCTAATCATGCTCCGGCCTGTTTTATTCTGATTAATGATGTTGCTTCTCTGCCCTGATGGCCTGCAACAGAAGCTTCATTGTGCCTTAATAGGCTTATTTGTTTTGCAAATTAAGCCCTGTAGGAGTGAAATCTCCTCCTAGATCAGGGCCCTGAATGAGGAGAGCCATGTTAAAAGAGGTGGAACCAACAAAGCATTTCCGATACCTGTTCCAAAACCTGACTGATTCCTATATTAAAGCTTCTGGATGTGAAGTCAGACAGGCTGCCATGGACTGTCCAGCCCAAGGGCCTGGCTACACTTGAAACTTCAAAGCGCTGTTGCCGAAACGCTCCCGCGGCAGCACTTTGAAGTGTGAGTGTGGTCGCACGCGAATGCTGGGCACTCCTGATAATCCACCTCCACGAGGGGATTAGCGCGCTCCCAGCGCGCATAGCCTGTCCACACTAGCGCTTGCTGCGGTCGGGAGTGGGAGGTGATTTTTCACCCCCCTGAGCCAGCAAGTTAGAGCACTATAAAATGTCAGTGTAGCCAAGATAGACTTTATCTACAAGGGGAAATTGACGAGTATAGCTATAGTGGAATAGCTCCCCACACGGAGTTTTGGCAGTGTGCTGTTTATTCTGGGGGGATAAAGCAGTTTTTATTCTGGAGGAGGATCCACATGGGAAGCTATTCTGCAATAATTATTCCAGCCAGTTTCCCTGGGGGAGACCAGCCCGTTACCCTGAAATCATTTTTTCATTTAGTCCTTCATTCACTCCAAGCGGAGATCTTGCCGTAACCCATGTTCCAGTCTGCACTTGATGCAAATTGAGGCTTTGATTCTACTTTACTCTTGGTAGAATATCGCTCTGACCCACTTCTCTGGAGGCAGGGAAAACTGGATTTCTTTCTAGGAGATTTTGTTCTTCTGAGCTTCCATATATCCAACAAACATTTCTCCCCGCCCTGCAAAAACACCCATTTTAAGGTCCCACGTGAGTGATAACTCTGCATTCCCTTCTGTATCCCAAAATAAAACTTAGAAGCAATTCAAGCTTTGCTTTGCATGCCATTTTCTTTCCAGGCTGCTTTCAAAGCAATCTGAGGAGTCACCTAAGATAGCTGTAGTGGTGCTCACCTGCTGCTGGATGGAGCTGATCCCTCTGAAAGCTTTTCACCATCGTCACAGCTGATGGTCACACACAGCCGTAATAACATCCCTAGCCGAGTGAGTTCTGTTTGAAAGCGTGAGGCATTATCTGAGCTAAGAGCGTGACCCGGTGTGATGACGTCGGATGATGGTACTTCTGATCCTTATAGCACCTTGAGACATACATTGACATCTGCCTCAGCTCCTGCCTCTAGGACTCAGCTGCTCGCCTGGATTTCCCACCGTGTAGGCCTGAAGCAGCCTGCATACACTGACTCTGCATACACTGACTCTGACTCTGCATACACTGCATACACTGACTGACTCTGACTCTGCATACACTGACTCTGCATACACTGACTCTGCATACACTCACTGACTCTGACTCTGCATACACTGCATACACTGACTCTGCATACACTGCATACACTGACTCTGCATACACTGCATACATTGACTCTGCATACACTGCATACACTGACTGACTGCATACACTGACTCTGCATACACTGACTCTGCATACTCTGCATACACTGACTCTGCATACACTGACTCATTGTTGCAAGTGTATCTGGGCGCACGTGGCCCCTCTTGGACTAATCCCCTCCCCAGTAGGCCCCCAGCTTTGCCCTTTGCTAACTGCCCCATCTGCCCCAGTTACGTATTTCTGCTTTCATGTGTTTCCTTTCCCAGTCAGCTGCTACCGAGCATGCAGCTTTAAAATCAGTAGGTGGGAGGTGCTGAGAGCCATTGAGCCAAACTGTAAACCAGCAGTTCTCAAATTAATTGAGACCGCGACCCCTTTCCCTGCGCCGTCGGCACGCTGTGACCCCTCTGGTCCGGCGGCCGGCTGCGGCGCGACCCCCCCCCCAGGTCCTCCCCGCGGGTGGGCGGCCGGCTGCACCCGGGCCCCACGTCCCCGCCGCGGGCGGGCTGCCGGGTGCGCGCCGGCCCCAGTCCCCGCAGCGGGCAGGCTGCCGGGTGCGTGCCGCCCCCCCGGCCCCGGCGGCAGGAGCTCGCAACCCCCCGGAGGGTCGCGACCCCCAGTTTGGAAACCACTTCAAGCCAAGAGGTGCAGCAGCGCCCCTAGTTCCAGCATCTATCAAAGTGGGCCAGAATCATCCCCAATCTCCCTGTTGGCTTCAAGAGCTGGGTTGGACTTGCATTGGGAGGTGCTGCAGTTTGGTTTGAGGTGCTTTCGTGGAGTTACATCCAGCATGATTTGGCCCAATGCATCCATTGTGTCATGACATTGAAAAGCACATGGTAGATGCTTGCAAGGAAAGCCCTAAGAATGCTGTATTACAGCTCTGATCGAGGACAGAATGGAACGTAGTGTGTTGGGTTTTGTTTGTGAACTTCATGAATAGTAGTGGCTTATGAAAGTGGAAGCCTGCTACATAGAATATCAGGATTGGAAGGGACCTCAGGAGATCATCTAGTCCAACCCCCTGCTCAAAGCAGGACCAATCCCCAATTAAATCCTCCTATGCCCTGAGCAGAGACAGGTACAGTGTAGGCTTCCCTGCACTCATGTATAGTCAATGCACATCTGGTACTCCAGTGACAGGTGGCATTATAAAGCCCTAAGATGGACCGTGAGCCACAGAATTCTCTCTTGTCCTCCCCCCCCCCCCCCGCAACCATTGTCCTCACCAGTGTACCTAAAAACTGACCTGCACCTCCAAGACTGTTCCAGTTCAGGTGACCCTCAGGAGCAAATGTCTGATGACTTTGTGGGCTGGCTAAATATCCGGACCAGACTCATTTGAGACCATTTGCAACCAAGTCTTCAGAGGAGAAATGTTAGTCCATTAATTTTCTGGAATATAAACTGCAGGAAATCAAATACATCACTGAGGGTTCTTAATGCACTTTTATAATGATTAATTTCTAGATGATATGAAGATGTGAAGTTTAGTGATATTAAAACCACAGAAATTGTCATTTCAGAACAGTTCAGTGGTCATCTGGACTTGTTCTTTCTGTCTCTCTATCCATCACATTTCTAACGTATTTTACCATCATGGTGTATAAGCACTGACAGTGTCTGGCAGTGACTAATACCACATCCTTCCTCAGAACTGACAATTCTCATAAAACATGCAGTTCTGCACTATTATGTCAAGGGGGTCAAGTTCTTCCTGACCTGCAGCTGGTGATCCCTGAAGCCTAAACTTCAATTGCTCTTGTGATTTTCATCCCATGTAGTGTCACTGCAGATGCTATTCTTAATCCTATGAATGTCAGGTATAATATATATACAATCAACCTAGAGGGCCTGAACATAAGAACACCCAAAGTGGGTCAGACCAAAGGTCCATCTAGCCCAGTATCCTGTCTTCCAACAGTGGCCAATGCCAGGAGCTCCAGAGGGAATGAACAGAACAGGGAATCATCAAATAATCCATCCCCTGTTGTCCATTCCCAGCTTCTGGCAAACAGAGGCTAGGGACATCATCCCTGCCCATCCTGGCTAATAGCCATTGATCAACCTATCCTCCAGGAACTTATCTACTTCTTTTTTGAACCCTCTTATGATCTTGACCTTCACAACATCCTCCGGCAAGGAATTCCACAGACTAACTCTGTGTTGTGGGGGAAAATGCTTCCTTTTGTTTGTTTTAAATTTCATTTGGTGGCCCCTAGTTCTTGTGTTATCAGAAGGAGTAAATAACACTTCCTTATTTACTTTCTCCACACCAGTCATGATTTTATAGACCTCCATCATATCTCCCTTAATCATCTCTTTTCCAAGCTGAAAAGTCCCAGTCTTATTAATCTCTTCTCATACGGAAGCCGTTCCATACCCCTAATCATCTTTGTTGCCCTTTTCTGACCCTTTTCCAATTCTACCCCTCCTTGGCGGGAAAGGGATTGCAGAGGAAACCCCAGTGCCACCTTCCCCTACCAAAAAATACCAGCTCCGTACATTGTGATGAGGTTGGTTCTCTTAGAGTGGAGATGAACAACTGGGCAGCAAGCGTGCTGGGTAAGGACTGTACGAAATGCAGAGATGGCAGCGGAGTGGAGAGGAGAGATCCAAGGTAGCTTAGACCAAGGGTGACCAGACAGCAAATGTGGAAAAGCGGGACAAGGGATGGGGGGTGAGAGGAGCCTATATGAGAAAAAGACCCAAAAATCAGGACTGTCCGTATAAAATCAGGACATCTGGTCACCCTAGTTAGACTGGTGAGGTATGTGATGTCCCAGCTGTCCTTGAGCCCCTGCTGCCTCCCAGTGACCCTCCGGGGTGCTTGATGAATATTGAACAAGAAACTCTCTCTATTGTTCACAGGCGATTACTTTGGTATCCTGAAGGAGGAGAAAGTGACAAGCTTCCCGTTCAATGTAATGGACAATCCCATGTACTGGGGCAGCACTGCCTGCTACCTCGGCTGGTCCATCATGTGAGTACGGCTCGGGGCAGGCGTGGGCCACAGCCTCTTCACCCTGTTCTTTCATCCTTCTCTAGAGTCCGTAGCAGTGTTCACTGGGTCTAACTGAGGGCTGATCTTGTGACTGGCTGGCCAAGTTAGCTGGGGAGGGCATTTGCTGCTTTGCGGGAGCTGGCCTACAAGTGCCACTTGGTTATTACGCGCTCCTTGGTGTGTAGGTGAAATCCGGCCTTGTCCTGTTGCAGATACTCAGGCCAGTTCTACCCTGGGGGTGGGGTGGGGGTCAACCTAAGATATGCAACTTTGGAGTCGACAGGGAGAGCTCTCGGAGATTGATTTATCGTGTCTACACTAGACACGATAAATCGATCCCCGATAGATCGATCACTATCCCCCGATCTGGCAGATAGTGTAGATGTGGCCTCAGGGAGTAGTAGAGAAGGATGTGAGGAGTCTCTTTCACCCCTGTAAGAAGCAGGGAAGGATCTCTCCAGAGAGGGCTAGGAGGTCCGCTAAGACAATGCCCCACACACCACATCCTTGGCGTTCCCAGCTGTTGAGCATGTCTGATGCAGGAGGCAGCAAACATTAGCCAGGCCTGCATTGTGCTCCTCAGAAAAACCAGGAGAAACGTGAGGAGGCCCGCTTGAAGCATTCCTGCCTTGTAGTACTGGATGGCTCTTTGGCCAGCTGCAGTTTTGTGGGGCTGGAACTGACAGCAGTAATCCTACCTGTACAATGGCAGACTATCTCTGGAGACCGAGAACTCCTTCAGGGTGGGATTGTCCCAGGCCCCCGTAGGCAGCTCTAGGCATCGTGACCAGCCAGTAGGGGGGAGACATGAGCGCCCATGCCGGGCGGGTATATTACACATGAAAGTGGGGGAACTATTTACTGAGTTGTTTCTGCGGAGCAATGGTGTGGAGGTGGCTCATTAAAAGGACCCAAAACATCCTGGAGAAGTGGCAAAGGTAGAAGCTCACGACGGGAAATTCTCTAAATCTTCTGAACTGTGGGGACGATCTGGCAGTGAAGGGAAAGGGCCAGGCATTCTGGCTTTTAATTTGCCAAGTATTATCCCACAATCACATAATGTAACCTGCAGACAGGTTTAGCACTAATTGGAGCAAAAGAAATAATCTCTACGTTCTAGAAAGACAAAACGTTTGGCATCTGATCTTCTGCAGCGCAGCGTCCTTGGCAGATGCTGCAGAATGGAAAAATCAACATCTAGGGCCAAATTTATTCCTGGTGTAACTATAAAAGCTAAGCAATTGACACTGAGAATCAGCATGGTTCAATAATTACCTTTCAAAAAGAAAAAAGACTGGAGGACTATGGGAACTTTGCAAGAACACTCCTTGGGTAGCATAACAAAGATTATTGGGAGAAAATTGAATAGTTTGTGTTCTGGCAGCTAATGAACAATATGCTCTGTGCAGTGTTCTAAGTTTGAAGTGGTTTTCGTGTAATATCGTGTTTAATTTTAGTTGCCCAGTAGCAACCAACAACCACCACAATGTTACATTGGGAACTCAGATCCATTGAACATCACAGGTTTTTTATTATTTGTTACCGTATCTGCCGCGCCGGAGTGCGATAAAACAGAAGCGAATTTGATGATTTTATGACTATATAAAGCCCTGTGTCTTCCTTTTCTGCCTTAAATGTATACTGTACTCGTGTAACAGACACAAGTCTTCCCTACTGTGCATTCTGCACCTGCATTGCCCACTGAGATCGGAGAGAGCTCTGCCCAGAAGGGGCTGATCCAACTCCTGTTGAAATTGATGGGAGATGGTTTGGGTCTCAAAGACTGTGTACTGGAGATGGTCTCAGAGGAAGCACCCTCCACAGGTGAGGCAGTGGGGGTGTTGTTGGTGAGAGCTCCACAGACGGGATCCATGCACACCATGCATTGGCGGGAGTTTGCCGGGGGAACCAGGTGCAGAAGATGCCACAGAGCCAGCGCTGGTAGGAGCTCCAACAGCGAGGCGCAACCTGGATGCCGCTGGTGGGAGCAGCTCATGCAAAGGATGCAGGGGAAAGCCACGGGACAGAGTCGAGAGGAGAGCTCAGCTGTGAATGGCCGTAAAGAGGCTTTTTAAAAACCAACTTAAATATTTCCAGGTCTCTTAGAAAAGGAATTAGATTTTGCGGAGCTACTGCAGCCCCGGCTCCATCTCCAGGGTCGTCCTCTGTCAGAAGCAGAGAGCAGTCTCCTATTTTTGTGTGTTGCTGAGCTCAATTCTTGGCAATATAGACCCTGATTCTCCAGTTATGCACATGCTTTTTACTTATGCAGTGTGAGCAGTCCCATTGCTAAGCGGGAGCAGTAGTTATCTGAAAAGGCTGCCCCTATAAATGACTTGCTAGGGGAGGAAGCAATGAAAAAAAGTTTCTTAGTGCATACAAGGCCTTCAAAATCTCTGAGTGTTATAGAGGTGTAGGGAGATACCCCCACCTTCCTAAAAATATTTTGGAATGGTTAATTATCCTATTGTATGTCCTTTAAAAGGTGGCCCACCTTTTAGCCTGAAGACTAAGGGCTTGATCATACATGCAGTGTGTTTCACATAAGACAGACTGAATTGATGAGTGCCTGAGGTATAGATGATTTTACGAGGTGTGGCGTGGATGATTGTTAGCGTATCTTCCAGGGAGTTCAAGCCCTTAACTCTGAGAAGGTGACAGTATCCAGTCATGACGCAACCCCTTCTGCCCTGCAAACTCACACCAATTCTGCTCTCTTAATTAGCTGCTAATGGGAACTATGATGAGCTGCTGATGCTTCTTAATGACTCCATAAAATAAAGATGGATAGGGCACCTAGCCATGCAGTCTAAATAACAATGCAGGGCGATAGCACAGAGAGTGGCAGGGGGAGACAGGGCGGAGGAAAGACCCACTTTTCAGGGGGGTGTAGAAATAACAACATAACTGCCCAGTGGATTGAAATCCTTATCACAGACATAATAGGCGAGAACTAGGAAAATAACTGATTTTATGGTTTCATGGTTTGCTGGCTTTTCATGGAAAAATAATGGTTAAGAGGTAACGCCAAACCAAAAATGATCATTTTTCCTCCTGCAAATTTGGGGGGGGGGGGATTTTTTTTTGTCAAACAAATCATTTTGTCCAACCGAAAAGGAAACATTTCATTTTCAAGTTTCTTCTTTTATAACACGAAAGCAAATTTTGAAACAAAAATGTGTTTCAAATAGAAAAACCAAAACGGTTGGTTTCCAAATGTCAGAATGAAGTGTTGTTTAGATTTTTGGAGGATTTTTGCTTGTTTGGTTTGTTAGGTTTTTTTAATTGAAACAATTTGATAAATTTGACACAAATTTGCAAAATCTTTCAGTTGATCAGACTCTACATTTTTCATGGGGCGGGAGGAGTTTAAGCTGAAAAGTTTTGCCCCACTGTACAATAGCTGAAGAGCAGAGTCTGCCTGGTTTGTGGTTTTTTTAGTATTGTCAATTAGCTTTTTTTCTAAAGTTGCTCAAACCAACAAGTCTTGTTACTGCTGATAATCAAGAATCAGAGAGGTAGCCGTGTTAGTCTGGAATAGCAGAGGTAACAAAGTCCTGTGGCAGTTAGTCTTTAAGGTGCCACAGGACTTTGTTACCTCTGCTGATAATCAGTGGCTCGAAAAGTAACCCAAGTACGTTAGGTTGGTACAGTGCAGCCTAGGAACTCAAGTGACAATTCCTACGTTACAGAAGCCATGGTCATGCTAAAGCCAAAGCATACTACCTATTTTTATTTCCTCTTCCCCTTCTGTTACCACGTTAGGCTTTCCATGGAAACTGTGCAACTTCCCCATTGTAGCTTTTTGATGCCTGAAGCAGCCAGGTAAATGAAGAGTGAATTATTTAGGGACTGTTTTGTGTATCCTTTAAAGGGAAATGTTTTAACACAGGATAACAAGCCTTGAAATCAGTGCTGGAACTGCAGCCAAAGGAGCTGCAGACAATTAGAGCTCTCATTGTCAACAAATGATCATGCAAATTTGTTCCCTCTGATATGCATCAGTAAGGAGACCTGCACAAGCATGTGTTAATATGGAGTTGAAGGGTGGGGAAGCTGCCACATAATCCTAATGGGCGGAGGGGATTATAATGATATAAATGTAATGATATTATAGTATGATATACGGCTGTTAATCTGTGGAAATCAATCTGTAGCTCTAGCAGTCAGGAATGGGCTAGACCTGGTTACAGCCCAGTGCATTACCCGGGTTTGCAGTCAGACTCGCCAGGTCCTCTTCATTCCCCCAGGCCATTAGCAGCGGAGGAGGTGATTCTGGGAATGGGGCTAGAGACAGAGAGCTTGGGGTGTGTGAATCTATCCCTCACTAACTCTAATGTGCAGTAAGAGTTTGTTAATGTGCTTTGATTTAGACCTCTTGAAACAGGATTAGATCAAAACACATTAACAAGCTCTTAATGTGTGTCTGCAGAATGCCCACAGAGGGTGAGTGGCTGGCTTGAGCAGGGTCAATTCATGCCCCAGCCTGCCAGGACCCAAATGCTCCTGTAGACAAGCCCTGAGCCTTGTGTGGCTGCAGCTGGCCAATCTGGAAGCAGCATTGGGGTGTCTGTCCAACCTGCCCGAGAGCAACGCTTCCCCCGGCCCCACTGGAACCTCGGGCTACCGTTGTAAATTCAGTCCTGAATCTGTAGGACTGCTGAGTCTGCAGGCGGGAGGGCGGTCAGATTCCGTGGTGATGGGCATGGTATGAATGCCCAGATAGACAGTTTGGTGAGGTCTTGGAAAGCCCTGTGTTTTGGGGGGGGGGGGTGTCACCTTTCTGCACTTCACTCCCTCCTCTTCCTCCTACCCTCACTCTCCCCAATCACCTCTCTGACCGCTGTCTTCATCTCCTCTCTTCTCCCGGCCTTACACGATGGCCCCTGGGGCGAGAGCCACCTCCCTCTTCTCTGATGCCTAAAGCTCTTTCCCCTCCCCATACCGTACGTCTTTGGGGGGGGGGTCCAGCATGTGTCTCAGTCCCAGTTCAATAAATGAACTCGTGGCTTTGCTGGAGACTGGTGTAGACATAGCCTACATCTGGCTGGCAGAAGAGCCCCAAGGCACTGCTGCTCCGGGCCGGTGACTGTCTGCTTCAGGCTCCCCGGGGGCAGAGCCCGCCTCACACTACCATTCTGCAGAAGCAGCGGGCTCAGGAAGTCGCCTCCTCCACTGTGGGCACCAGTGCCCAGCGGGCAGGGCTGGGTGGGGCCCTGGGGCTGCTCTGTGCTCCCGCGCTTCAGCTGTTCTGCTCCCTATCACTGTGGTGAAAGGGGGACCCCTGCTCTACATTGGCTCATCCGGGCCAATGAGTGCACCCCAGGGGGCAGGGCACGGGGGAGTGCATCTGTGGAGGGGTGCTGGGCTGTGAGGGGCGGGGCGCTAGACAGTGCAGGAGGTTTGTGTGTGTTGGGGTGCTGGGCAGTGGGGAGGTATGTTGGGGGGCTCTGGGCACTGGGGGAGATATGTGTGTGTTGGGGTACGGCGCAGTGGGGGGGTCTGTGTGAGGCACTGTGTAGTTGTGGTGGGGCTGTGGGGAAGGATCGAGGCTGTGGCGGGTGGGGGAGATCTGTGTGTTGGGGTGCTAGGGAGTGGGGGTTCTGTGGACTGCTGGGCAATTGTGGTGGGGCTGTGGGCAGTGAGGGTGCTGGGGAGGGGTGTGTGTGTGCTGGGCACTGTGTATTTGTGTTGGGGCGCCTGGGCGGTGACACTGGGCATATCGGGTCCAAGTGGCGCTGGACATAGGGAGTCGGGGTGGGGGGTGGGCGGGGGGAGCTGTGTGGCATGACAGTCTTTCTGCAGATTCTGTACACCAGCACTTGCCGGGCAAATTGCTTTCATGACCCTTTGTTTTCTTTAATTAACAAGAAGGGAGCAACTGCCACTTGTCTGCAGTCAACAAGGAGGAAAATATATTCAAGGTTGGAGATGAGTAAATTACACTTATCGCGTTTCACCTCTTCAGCCCTGAATGGCAAGCTGGGTGCAGAGTTTGACTATTTATAACGCCACGGGCTGAGGTCGCGTCATTACCGTTGGACGGTCTCTTAACGCGAGATGGAGAAGCGGTGGGAGCTCTTCTTCACCTTGCTTTTGATTCTGCTCCTCCCTGACCTCTACCGTGGTCTCAGATTCAAAAATTGTGTCGTGCACACGCAGTCGACTGTGGGCTCTTTCCCGCCGGAGAAGAGACGGGACCCCGCTCTGACAACCATGAAGAATAGTTTTGATGGACACACAGGCTTACTCCCAGACTGATAGACACCGCGGCTGTGATTTTCACGAGTGGTTAGCCCCTAAATCCCTATTTCAGCACCTAAATCCAGGGCTTGATCCGCAACAGGGTCACGCACCCAGCAGCTGCCACTTGTAACTGATTTAGGTGCCTAAATATGGACTTGGGAACCAAAGGTTAGCCACCCTATTTTGAACACCTTAGGCAGCCTGAGCTGCTGAGTGTCTCCACACTGATGGTGTGTCAGACCTGTGACCGCAGGGAGGGAGCCCCACGTCGGGTTTGATCTCGGTCACTCAAATGACAATAGCAGTGCAAACATGGCCACACGGTTGTACAAGCCCCTGTCAGGACTCTGGGTTTGTCTTTTAGTGGCTAGCCCGTGGCATTGCCTGTGTTCCCATGGCTTCCCGTCTATTATTATTCAACCTTGATGACTCACAGTTAGCGTGGATATATCTACACATGCCACTGTCGGGCCTCGACTGCAGTGTAGACCTACCTATAGGGTGAAATCCTGCCGCCCCTGGAAGTCAGCAGCAAAACACCCATTGATTCAAAGGTCCTGGCCTTTCATCCGTTGTCTCATTTAAATCCTGGGTTCAAGTAAATAGTCACAGATTGGACTGCTGCCGTTCACTACGTGCAGTGAAATCTTTTCTGGATCTGGAGGTGACTGGAATATTTCAGTTCCAACTGTCTTGCCTCTCTGTCTGTAATCCCCATATAAAAATATATATCCCCCTCCTCCTTTGTGATGTACCCAGCTTTGCTTGTTTGAATTGCATGTGCCTCTTTACAATCTAGTATTACAATAACTGGGTACTGTCAGGTGCTGCTATGAACGTCATTCATTCATTTATCTCTGCACGGTGACCCATTTCTGAAGGACAAAACTCAGCTCAAGCCAGAAGGGAGAAATTGACCATGTTCTCCTTTAACTAAAACATTCCTGAACGGGTTTCTTGGTCCCCGTTCACTAAACATGCCTCGCTACAAGAAACCAAAGCTGACAACACCCTTGAACCGCAACTGGGTTGGCTGTAGAATCCGCAGCACACCTGCAGAAGCTGAGCTTCCTAGAACAGGCTCCTTCCTCACTGGTAAACCGAGGGTGAACAAAACAGGCCGAACATTAGTGTTTAAATTCAAGCTGTGTTGGAGGAGAACCAGACTGATGAGCCATTTATTTTGGGAAGCGTTTGTGGAAGACCTAGGTTGAGCTTTGGGGCAGATCCCCGGTGGCTATATAGCTGTGTTGACTGTCAGTGATGCTCTGTTCACTTCTACCAGCTGATGATCTGGCCTTTTTCATGCCCACCACTGTCCTTTCCCTGCCTTCCCAGCACTTAGTCACAGCTTTCCGATCCCTGATGAAACTGCAGAATCATATTTGAAACGTCATGGTCTTGTTAGTGTAGTACCAAAAGCATGCTAGGATCTTTACAGACAAGCCAGAAGCTAAGCTCCCAACCCCAAAGAGCTTAAATCTACCCAGATCAGGGCTCACATCCTTTAAGAATACTCATGCAATTTATGTGGGTGATGGCAGCATTCTTCTGATCTCTACTGCCCTCCTACACATGTGATTTAAAAGCTAGAAAGAATCCCATGGTTCATTGCTGTCTCTCCTGTAATACACATAAACCTTTATTTGATTGGGGGACCAGTAAGTTGAAACTCTTGGGTGGGCAGAATTGGAGTTGAAATTTATCTGGCTGTACAGTTCCATTTTCATGTACATGATCCATTTTGATGAGCATAAGAAAGAAGCGGCAGTGGAGGGAGCTTTCAAAACCTGCTTTAACTTGAAGGAACAATGGAACAAAGTTGGTTGACTGACCTGTTGCCACTTAAATGGATTTTGAAATAGCCTGTTTACAACTTCCTGGGCCATCGTCACCTCTATCAGTTAACATAATAAGATTGCCAGTTGCCAGGAAACGTGAAGTTTCATGATGCAGCCATCGTAATGAAATAAGAGATGAATCCCAAATAGTCGTATTGGGTCCCAGCAGAATATGATCATCCATTTTGTTAGGGCAGATAGGAGCAGCTAGAATCTAACCTCGTCGGACTGTCTTTTAGCAGGGGTTTTGTGGCAAGCTGGCTGATTGAAATTCCTCAGAACTACAGTATCTCCAGCCCCCACTCCCTCCCCACAAACACACACAGACAAATACACACAGACAGTAGAACCTTTATTTGATTCGCTGGGGATTGAGGAGCTCATAAAATCAAAAAGGTCGTAACATGTAACATCTCAAAAGTACAGCTGCCAGCTGTAGTGTGATTGCAAGGCTGTATGAGTGGTGAACGGCTTTTCAAGAGCAGAGGATAAAATACTTAAAGACAATCTGAGCCCCAGTGGAGAGGGTTTTTGAATTACTCCACCGTGGAATTACAGTAGGTACGGTGCATAGCATCACTTTCTTCTTGTCTTCAAACCACTGCAGAGCGATTTCCAATAAGGCATCAGGACGTGAAGGGATTTCAGACTTGTTCTTCATCAGCATTCGTGATGTGATTTCTTTCTTTCTTCCTTTTTTTTTTTTTTTTTGGTTCACCGTCAGGAAAAATGGCCCAGACAATGCGTGATTTGTAAGACTGGTGTTTGTAAAATCGAGGTTCTGTTTTTATTATTATTTAAATGTATTGCCGTAGCATTTAGACTGAGATCAGAGCACCCCTTTGTGCTGGGGGTATATGGACACATCATGAGAGGCAGTCCCTGCCCTGAAGAGCTTACAGTCTAAACAGGCAAGGCTGAGCCACGGAGAGATCAGGGATGGGAATTTCAAATGTGCCTACGTGAATTAGGAACACAAATACCTTTGTTCCTTTCAGTGGGACATGTGCCCCTAAGTCACGTTAAGTGCTTTGGAACATCCCACTCCAAGTGACTGAATGGGACCTTCCTAATTCGTGACAGTTTATTGTAAAGTAGAGTCACACAATGGAGTGTTTGGAAAGGCCCCGGGTACTATGTTACAGCTGTGCCATCAGCCTGGGTTCTAACCATTTCAGTTGGGTATTTCAGTCCAATGCAAGCAGCAGTCACCATCCTTGGGAGCAAATGTCCTTAGGTTGGTCTGGCCGTCATTGTACACACTGGCGATATTTCATCTCCCAGGAGCGTCTTCCCTCCTGGGTCTGTGTGCGTCAGACATTTCCTTTATAGTGCCGGGCTCCAGGCCATAGTCTTATGTAACGGAGTTCTCTTCAATGGCCTCATAATCTCAGGATTTATCTTCCAAGTAGCAGTGCTATTAGCACAGACATAGCTTACCTGAAAGAAGCTGGACAGGAACTAGACAGATGTCACTTGGCAAAGGTTAAGTTTACTTTCAATACAAACCAGTAACTCTTGCCCTATGTTTATTTAAGACGGGCATGCTCTTCTGGAGTGCATCATCCCATTTCACTTACTAAACCCCATTACATAAGCCCATTGACTAACCTGATCTTTCGCTTCTCTCTCTCGAAAACAGGAATGCGAGCCCAACCGGCCTTTTGCTGACAGCGGTAGTGGCAGTTTCTTATATGATTGCAATACTGTATGAGGGGTGAGTAGCTGTTCCAGAGCACAGGATAAAATCATGCCAGACCAAGCCGGAGCCCCGGTGGAGTGGTTATTCCAATTAGCCCACCATGGAAAAAAAAAGAACATTTATTTCTTCGATCACCTTGATAATGGAGAGATTCCGATTTTAAGACAGCTCCTAAGGAAAAAAGGAGATTAGGTATTTTTAATGCCCGTCTCTGCCTTGAATTTACAGGGCAACGACAATTAAGAAGTCCACAGGAGTAGAGAGGATATCCTGACGGTGCACTGCAAAAAAATAGTTTGCAGTCTGTAATTCCTTTTATGGGCTCCTCTGATCTTTTGCACTGCACTCTTCAAGCACATGCTGAATGGGGTTCCCCGGAATATCCAGCAGAGGCATCAATTGTACTTTAGCAGTGACACATATTTCAAATGCCCTTAAAGGCATGCGAAGGATAAAAATGGGAAGTTGGGCGTTTGCTTCTGACGAATAAGAGAGAGCCTGAAAAGTGAGGGGCTTAGTGCCTGGAAGTTTTGTTTCCCACTTGGTTGTTCATTTTTCTTAACTTTACTTTTTGTCTTGAAGGGGACTTGGGGCTGGTCTTCACTCGCGCGGCGCGGGATCGATCTTCTGGCGATCGATTTATCGCGTCTTGTTAAGACGCGATAAATCGATCGCCCGGAGCTCCCCCGTCGACTCTGGAACTCCAGCTCGCCGGGAGGCGCAAGCTGGAGTCGATAGGGGAGCGCGCCGCCGCCTGCCGCCGCCGTGGGGACGAGAGGTAAGTCGGCGGCAGATACGCAAACTTCAGCTACGTGATTCACGTAGCTGAAGTTGCGTATCTGCCGTCGATCCCCCCCACAGTGAGGACCAACCCCAAGAATAGATTTAAAGGGCCGGTTCCTCAGCTATGGCCATACGGCCCACAGCTTGAGCCAGAGCTATGTGCACACAAAGGGGGATTAGAGCTCACCTCTGTGCTGCCCTCATCCTGCTACGGCTCTGGGCAGAGCCAGTCCACCTGCACCAGGTTAGAGCAGCCTTGGGGCTGCTCTCATTTACGTCAGCAGCTAGTGTTCCAAAGTGGCTGAAAAGCCCAGGTTTGTGTAGCACACAATAGTATTTCCCAAGCTACACTAGCAGTCAGGAGAGGATTGTGTAGGAGCCCTTGTGCCCCATCTGTGCCACCGGAGGATCACCATTCCCCAGGGTTGATCTCTCTGGGACTGGACAGCAGGCGTTAGGGCAAGAATATGCCTGCAATGCAGTGCAGTTGCTGTGCCCCTGAGAACTTAGCCTAGGCTCTGCGCTTGGAACCAGTCTCATTTGTCTCCCTCCGGAGTGAGCCTCTTGCCTAGTGCCCAGGGTGGGTGGTCCTAGGAGCTGTCATTGGATGGATTTTAAAGACCTCCAAGTCTTGGCTCTCGCTGTCATTGTCCATTCCCCTTTGAGCCGGCGGCAGAGGGAGCCGGCAGCCTCCCCTGAGGCAGGGAGGGACACCTTTGCAAAGCACCTACACGGGGCGCAGGGGGCATAAAGCTCCAGTCACACCCCGGGCCTTGGTTTGTTAGAGATTTGCATGCTGCAGGCAACCGGCACAATCACTTGATGAATCACACAAGAGGAGAAGGGGCTGGAACCTTGCTCCTAAAGCAAAGGCTTAAGGAGAACTTTGTTAGCTGGTGCTGGTAGCAGGTCCCATACTCTCTCTGTAGGCCCAGGCGCTAAGGGTTAGTCATACACATACCTGCCACATACTGTGCTGCATTCCAGCCGGTATGTACAGGAAATACCAGGACTGCTGTAGTGCATCTTGTTCCAAAGCAGAGTCTCCCTGGTTTCTAGGTGTTAGGAGGGAGCGAGAGCAGAGATTATGGTATCAGGTTAATGGCACATAGTTGTCTTTAAAAATTTTTCTACCTTTCCCCACCCCCAACAGACCCTTCACGGAAGAAATCTATCAACAGAAACAGAAGGCGGCAAAGAACAAGTAGCAGCAGCAGGTGTGTTTGCTGAGTACCGAGGAGAGCACAAGAGCCGGGTGATTTCAATGAGGGGAGTCGGTCTGCTGGGCCATCCACCGGCGCGAGATAATTTGACAGGATAAGAGAACTCAGCCTGACTTCTAATTATGCCCATCTCCAAGCTTTGCATTTGTTGCCTCTTTCTAATCCCTCTCTCTAGTTCTCAAGAGATTTTGAACTTCACACCCCCACAAAACCCAGCTAGGAGGGTTTCTTCACAATGAGTTTTGTTCCCACTTCGCAGTTGGTTCCAAAACAGCCAAGGCAAAAGTGTTTTGATGATAGGCTTGAACGTGAACGAAAGGCAAAATCATCAGGGAACCTTGAAGTTAAACATTTAACCTCAATAAATCCGCAAGAAAAACCCAGCTACTGCATGAGGCCGGGGTTCAAACGTAACAGGTGCGATTGTGCTAAACTGCACACACGCTCTGTGAGCCTGCCTTGTGGACATGGAAACCAGGTAAAACCATGCCTGACTGTCCCATTGCAAGTGGCCATCAGGGCATTCCAGACACACATTTACACATGCTTGTGTTATGAAAATTCAGCCCAAGCGGCTCGATTTTTAGACTTGCATATGTAACGGTTTGTGCAAAAAGATTCGGGCAAGTACCTAGCTGGTCTGCACGCACAGTTACTGCCATTGCACCTTTTGCTGGTCTTAAATTCACCAAAATGTGGTCAAGATTTTCAGAAGTGACTAGTGATTTTGGAGGCCACCAATTTTGGATGGCCAGAAGGAGACATCTTAAAAGGCCTGATGGTCAGGAAGTGCTGACCATCAAAAGGTCTGATGGTCCTCAAAGTGCCTCAAGTTGGGCACTCAAAATCACTAGTCACTTTTGCCCATCTTTGCCAAAGCTCACTTACGCCTCCAGCCTATTTCCTAGGATCACTGCGTATCAGATTAGACCTTCCACTTGTCCTACAAACCACGCTTCATCGCAGCCAAAGGGAACCATGCAAAAACCAGTTCTCCAAAGAATTGTTCCATTTTCCTTTGCAAACAGCAGAAGTCGGAGAATCCCAGGATCTTGGTGTGGATCTGAGAGGTGATGATGTAACAGCCTTTTTTATTTTTCTCTCTCTCTCCTTAGCGAGACAGTGTCCTGGGCTGCTCCACGCACAGCATGGTTTGCTGGTCGTCTGGACGTGTGATGATTTGCCCATTTCCCCTTTGAAATGTGTCTTGCTAATTAGCCAAACAAACCCCATCTTGCCAACTAATTATACCACCGCACTTGTAACCACCAGAATAAGAGCGCTAAAAGCACTCCGGGGAGACGGACCCAGGAGTTCTGTGTAGCTCAATCTGCCCCTTATGTCTCCTCCTTTTGTCCTGGCTCACAAAAGCTGCAGCAGATACACAAAGAAAGTAGCCAAGAAGGAGAAGATTAGCTCAGAGGACTGTCATGCGGCATCTTTTCAACCTCCCACCCATCTTGGGAGGAAGCAAAATCAGTTTTTAGAGAGCAGCAAAACAAAACAAAAAACCCAGCAAAACAAACCCCAGCTGTATTTTCTAACTAAAGGGCCCCTGAAATAGTAAACAAGGCCCTGAGGGGACGTTTGTAAATAGTTTCTCAGGACAGCGGGTCGCCTGTTCCAGCTGATCTTTCACGTAGATGTCCCTGGAATGAGACTAGTGACTTTCAAAAGGCTGTGCAGTATTGCTGTCTAAAGTATTCAGCTGACACTCTGCCTTTTTAATACGGTGCATTTAATCTAGGCATGAACTGTCATTGCATTGTTTGCTTGAAAAGTCGACACCTCTCAATTTGGCCGGCATCCCGGTTTCTCTAAATCCCGTGGTGACTTTGCAAATAGCCTCTCTGGTGAAGGAGCCTGAAACGCATCATGACTCCGCGGGTCAGTTGGGGCAGAAGTTCCCCCCTCACGGATCAGCGGGTGCCCTGCGGAAAGTGGCGCTCTGCTGTGTTGGAACTCGCTCACCCAGCAGTGGGAAAGGAAGGGGAGGTGTCTGCAAAGCCCCGGGATCGGGGATCATTTGACACATCCTAGGGGAGCAGCGTGAGAGGAAGCACCGTGCAATGAGCAAAGGGGAAGATGGCCGTGTTGTCTGGGGAGTAGCGCGAGGGGCTGGAAATCGGAGCTCCTTGAGCGCCTGAGCTCTGCCACTCAGTGCAAGTTAGGCATCTAAATACCTTTGAAGTTCTTATGGCTCAGTTGTTAGAACTGTTCAGGGCCCATAACTCCAGTTGAAATCTAGGGGAGCCGCGGGGGCTCAGCCCACCCAACCAGTCGCGGCCTGTGCCCCCCCATCGGTAACACTGACCCTGCCCTCACAGGGGCTTTTGTGAGGCTGATTTGAAATGAACGTGCGGAAAGCAGTTTGAGATGCCGGGTTGCCAGGTGCCGTGGAAGGACACCGTGTCTGTCTGGGAAAAGGGTCCACGCGAAGGACAGAGCCCGGATTCATTGTCGTCTCTACTGAGCTGCTTTTTGACCATCTCACGCCCCCCGTCTTTTTGTTCCACCCACTGACTTGCTACATCTGTATTGACGGGAGTGATTGATGGGGGTGTAGGGACAGTGTCCGCTTGTTTGGTGCGTGATCAAAGGGCAGGCAGGGTTCACTGTGCCGAGTGAAAGCCCATCAGACTCCCTCTTCACTCACACACACACACACACACACACACACACACACACACACACACACACACACACACACACACACACACACACACACACACACACACACACACACACACACACACACACACACACACACACTCTCTCTCTCTCTCTCTCTCTCTCTCTCTCTCTTCCCCCCTCTCCCTACAAAATGTCGTGCCCAGGATGAAGCAAATGACCTCAGATGGTCAGCGAATGATCTTTTCATCTCTGTCCCGCTGCGGGTGTTTCTAGGTTATTTTTCTTTCTTCCCTATTGTTTTCATTAGCACTGCGCCATTCAGCCACACCAGGGATTGAAATCCTAGCGCCTGTGTCCACTTATTTAAAAGATACTAGGGTTCAAATTCATTCTGAATGGGAGTGGCGAAGGGTTAAAGCTCCCAGCCTGAGTGAATCCAGAAGAAAGCCACGCGAAGAGTCAGTTATAGACAGAGAATTGAAAGCAGCACAATGGGGAGCTTGCATTGTTATTGAGAGGAATTGGGGTTAAAACTAGAGCTTGGGGATTAGGACTCCTGGGTTCTATTCCCGCCACTGACCCACTATGTGATCTCAGGAAAGTCACTATCTCTCCATACCTCCGCCACCCCATTTGTGCTTGGAAGTAAGAATCTGACCCTCGGCCCAGCATCGTTGTGAGTATTAAATAATGTTTGTAAAGCACTGAGATCCTTGGCTGGAAAGCTCTTCAAACATTTGGTATAACTGAGCATGATAACGTCCTTAGTAAATTCCAACAGTCCTCTTCCTCCAAGTATTGTCTGCCATGGTGAGTCTGCCGCCACCCTTGGTTCCTCCTGGATTTCTTCTCTCCGTTGCATCCAAACGGTCTAACAGACACTTGATTTATCTCCTCTGCACGTTTCCCCTCAAGTCTCTGAAACTCCCCACCTCTCTTTGCTTTTACTTGCTGAGCTGGCTCCAGCATCCGGGAAGCTTTGCGCAGGTGCCCGGAAAGGGGGGGGGGGGGAAATTGCGCTGGCACAAAGGCTGATTTTTCTGCAAATTAAATGAAACCGCCCAGGTGGGGCGTCACCTGTTGGTCCTTCTGTTTCCTCCTCTTGAGTCCACCCCTGTAAAATAGTGGCCGGTACTGTAGCTTTTTGCCTGGTTGTGATTTGCTCCATCCCCTTTATAAGTCACTGCCGTGATGTTACCAAAAGAGAATTAAATCCGTTTTTGAATCAAAACCTTGTTTGCATCCTGTCTGTCCTGCAGACGCTACATTCCTGTTTCGGAGTTTCAAAACCATTAAGTCGGGGGGGTTTCTTCTTTGTCAGCACCCTTCTTTATAAAGACTTTGGCATGGTGTTTTATTTTTAGCAAAGTTTCCACGTCCCCTTCACAGCTCATGTTTACAGTCAGATGTTAAAGTGGTCCTGTACCCATAGCAACCAATGAGGAGAAGGTACATTATATTATGCAGACAGTTTATGTCCGAGCTGCTTATTGTGGCTTGAAGTAATGGATATAAACAATCCCACGTTTGCGGCTGGATCGTTAGTATTTTCAAAAGAAAAGATTCTTTCCTAAGAAGTAAACGTCTGACTAGAATAAAGAGAGGGCCTGGTTATTGTTTATTTGTATCACCATAGGCCTTGAGCCTCGAAGGTTATTGAAACCAATGGAGTTAGGAGCCTAAATACCGTGGAGGATCTAGATTCTCCTAGGGCCTAGGCCATTGTGCCTGGGAGTCTTAGCCATACAGGACCCCAGCGTGCTCGGAGCTGTACTGTCCTCTTGTTACATTGTCCCTGTTAAGGGTTAGATCACGTGACCTTTATTCTTGCTGATGGGCACTCAGGGTCTGTCTACACAGCAACTAGACATCTGTGGATGGCCTGGGCCAGCTGACATGGGCTGCGGGGCTGGTTTATTGCTGTGCGTCTTTGGGCCTCCCAGAGTCCAAGCTCTGGGACTCTCCAACCTCACGGGGTGCCCGGAAGTCTACAGAGCGATGAACCCGCCCCTCAGCCCGAACCCCGCGAGCCCCAGTCGGCTGGCACAGGCCAGCCATAGGTGACTGGTTGCTGCGTAGACATGCCCTGATAGCCCTGGTTACGTCAGTGGGGCCGGTTGTGTCAGTGCTCACCCCTGGGAGACAGGCTGCCCCATCTCCTCCTTAGCCGGTACAATCACTGGGGCAGGGGCAGCCGTTGCTTGTGTATTTGTGCAACACGCCACGCAGTGGGACCCCTGAGCCTGATATGGGCCTCAGGGCTGCATCTGTACAGAGTAATCCCTTCCACCACCACCCCTTCAGCGGCCAGTGGAGAGACTCGGGGTAGGACGGGGTAAGCTCAGGATGAAACCAGTGGAGCTTAGTCTTAAGGAATCATAATTCAGAGTTTTCTTTAGATGAAAGCAAAGAGCGGGGGGCAAGCAGAGACTTAGGACACTTAACAGTATGGTTTTGCATCCCTGTCCATCCTGGCTAATAACCACCGATGGACCTATCCTCCAGGAATTTACCTAGTTCTTTTTTGAATCCTGTTATAGTCTTGGTCTTCACAACATCCTCTGGCAAGGAGTTCCCCAGGTTGACTGTGTGTCGTGTGAAAAAATACTTCCTTTTATTTGTTTTAAACCTGCTGCCTATTAATGTCATTTGGTAGCCCCTAGTTCTTGCATTATCAGAAGTAGTAAGTAACACTTCCTTATTTACTTTCTCCACACCTGTCATGATTTTATAGACCTCTATCATATCCCCCCTTTGCCGTGTCTTTTCCTAGCTGAAAAATCCTAGTCTTATTAATCTCTCCTCCTATGGAAGCTGTTCCATGTCTAATAAATTTTGTTGCCCTTCCCTGAACCTTCTCCAATTCCAATATGTCTTTTTTGGAGACGGGCGACCACATCTGCACACAGTATTCAAGATGGGGGTGTACCATGGATTGATAGAGAGGTGGAAGAGAAATGCTAGGAAGTGGCCTGCAGGGAAAGCCTAAGAGCCATGGGCTGGGCTCTTTGCTATTTCGGGGGAAGGAGGTGGAACTGGGCCATTGCACAGAACTGCGTTTTAGCCCTGCTAACTCTTGTGATGCATCTGGCAGTGTGATAGGTACAATAGTCGCCAGCAGCGGGGCAGGCCTTCATTAACTCTCCACCAGTCACAGTGGGGCTGAGCTGATCAGACTCCACCTGTGCTGCCTCCCGTCTCCCATCCCAGGCAGCAACCCAGTTGCAAGCAGGTGCAAGCTATTGGTCTGAGGAGAGGCCACCCCTCTCAGTGACTCACCCTCTTCGGCCTTCTCCTGATTAGCTGATCAGCCCCATGCCTGTGGCCAGGCACCTGCAGGCTATAAAGACAGGAGGCCTGGCCCCCACTCTCTGTTTGATTCTATAGAGATGTGCAAGCCAGGGAGGGTTGAGGTGGGAAAATGAGGCCTGGTTTGCTACATACAAGAACAGGGAGCTTTGAATAGGGGCAGTTTGGGGGGGTGGGTGAGTGAGAGGAAAAGAAAGAGCCAAGCTGGGGTGCAGGCAAGCTTAGCGCAGGGGCTCTGTACCTGGGCTGTTCTCCACCCCTGCACTCAGACTTTGCCTGAGCTTAGGCAGAGCACAGGGATTGCCTTGCCTGGGTGCATCATGGCAAAGGAGGGAAGTGAATAGCCAGTGCCTGAGAGGTGGTGACAGAACCCTGGATTGGGGAGCCCTTCCCACTCTCTGGGGCTTGTGCTGGGGGGGGATGGGACAGGAGGGGACTGTGGCTGAGCACTCCCAGCAGGATAGAACCTGGAGCTTCCCCAGAGCAGCTAAGAGGGGACAATTGCTCCTGACTTGCTGGGAATCTTTGCAACGCAGTAGGACTGGTTCAGGGAGATGGGTCATGGGTGGGGAAAGGTCCTGAAGCAGGAGGGCCCCTGGACTGAGTGTGTAATTAGCCAGCTTCTGGTGACTCATTCACATCTCAGTAACAGAGATGCTGAGTGATGGGGGCGGAGGGATAGCTCAGTGGTTTGAGCATGGACCTGCTAAACCCAGGGTTGTGAGTTCAATCCTTGAGGGGGCCATTTAGAGATATGGGGCAAAAATCTGTTGGATGGTTCCAGTGGGGATTGGTCCTGCTTTGAGCAGCGAGTTGGACTAGATGGTCTCCTGAGGTCCCTTCCAACCCAGATATTTCATGATTCTATGCTAATGATACCTGATAGCCCTGACCTTCTGGGCTATGTGACACCAGTGCTACCCTTGGGCCAGTTAAAATTGAAATCTTTGCACTTAACTGGGACACCTCTTCCCAGCTGGACAGCCCTAGGGCCAAGTCTGATCTCATAGTAGCAATGTAACTCCAGTGGCATGAGTCTGAGTTTACACCAGTCTGTGTGGAGATGCAGGCCCTGAGTTGCTCTGATTGCTTTGCACAACTAAGATCTTCAAGCCCTCACCCCCCCACACACACCAAATCCCCCCTCCCCAACTCCAGCCAATGTGCAAATGCATTGCTCCTGCCACTTTCCACCACAGCTATGAAGGACCCAATTCTCCCATCAATTTCAGCAGAATCTAAGCTTGCTTTTCTCCTTCCCTCCCCCCCCCTTAAATTAGTTACAAATCCTTCTGGTTGCAAAGGCTACTGTACTAATATTGCTTGGTCCAACGCTGCCTTCCTGAATCTTCTGGCTGAAACACTAGCTCTGAGAGAGCTGAGCTGCCCTATTTCTCGCTTTAGGATTGTTGACTCTGAAACCTAATGATGTTGCTCTAACTTTAAGAGAAATATTCCGCTACTTTAAGTTCGTGGGAGGAATATGGGTTTGTGGGCAGAGTGTGATTTGTGTACACCACCCTGCCCTCCCCCACTCTGACCATTGCCCCCCATTCATGCAAAAGATTCTTTACTACAGTGCAAAGCCATAGACAATCTCACTTAAGTGTTGCTCAGAAATAGTTTACAAACAGATTTGATTGTGATTTAAAATCAGAATATTCTAAAAGTTGGGGTGGGGAGGTTGGACCTCCATCAGAACCAGCCCTGTTTGGGGGTTTGAAAAAATACTTCCACCTTTGATTAGCCCATTTTAAATCAAATTCCAACTACTTTGATGCTTCCCCATTTTTATATATCAGTCATGCATCCATCCTCCTCGGCACAGGGTGAGCAGTGTAATGGAAAAGGCCGTCTGAGCAGCTGCCAGCTCAGTTCTGTTCATTCAGAGAATAATTATCCTGAATCAACTGTGCAAAAAAATCAGGGTTTGTTTGCTCAGGTTCCTACGGGCTGGATTCAGCCCTCCTGAAGCTCTGTTACTCCCCGAGAGCACTGTTCCGATAGAGGTTGTATCTGCATAACCATGGTAAATGAAATGCTTTGGGGTAATACACCATGGCTGAGAGAATGAAATAGTATTGAATTGCTCCTGGGTGACTGAAAGTCCCAGCCTGGCTCCCCACATAAGACTCATGATCCCAAGTTTTCAGTCCCACAGTGGGAACTTCCATTGGGTTTGTTTGGATTTGAGCCACCAGCGGCTCACGCCACTCAAAGATACGTGTCATGTGGGCTCAGCTGTCCCTTCCGTGACCTCAAAGGCCAGGCCAGGACTTAGGGAGACCCTGTGTGGTTGACCTTACACTGTAAGTCTTAGCGAATACCCAGGGCCGGATTGTGTCCAGCAGCTTTGGTGCAAGCCTCCCCGTTGGAGGGAGCAAGGTTGAGTCTCCTGACTCTCCCCACCAAGAAACATCAGATAGAGGAGAGAGGTGCCGCAACGGTTCGCCCCTGGACCGAACAACCCCAGAGTTCAGGAGGTTGAATTGGCGTGGGCCCAGCACTGTTACCGAGTGACTATTTATTCAGGGATCGGAGGCACCTGGCGTCTACAGTTCTTTCACTTCAGGGGGCTGCGGCGCAAGCACGGCCCCGCATGTTGTTCTGAAGAGCAAAGGCAAACCTCCAAGCCCTTCCGAACAGCTCCGGGGCACGTGTGATCAGTTGCTAATGTTTGCTTTTGCCCCCGCAAGCTGCAGTTCTTAGGCTGAGATGGCATGGGGAGGATGGGCTATCAGGCATTCCCCGCCTTAAACAAACGCTGTTAGCCAGTGCAGACCTTTGGAGAATAAACATGGGCTGCCGGGTAAATAAACACCGATCGTCTCATCCGAGCTGGCACAAGTGGAAAATGGTTTAAAAGGAACGAGCATTTACTCTGCCACGCGCCGTGTGCTGCCCCACAGCACGGCTGCACTTGCAGTAATAAGTGTTTGAGGGGCCACAGGGAAATGAATGCTTCCCGCTGTTTGCCCAGCTCTGTTGCATTTGAGCTCCAAGACTCTGCACCTTATATCCTTAATCCTTATATCTCCCCTGGGAGTCAGGTTGTGGGTCAGGATTTCGGGGAAACTGAGGCACGACAAAGTGACAGGTCTTGACAATGGTCAGACAGCGAGTCAATGGCAGGTTAAAAATTAGGAGTTCCTGATAGTGACTCGTGTTTTTGTCCACTAGACCATGCTGCTTCCAAGCTGAGGGAGAAGCAACCGTCAACAGCTTTATTACGAGAGAAATCCTCCTGTGTGGGCAAAAGCCTAGCAGTGTTCTCTGTGCCAGGAGAGCTCAGTTCTGAACAATTCGACCCACAAGAAGTTCCCCAGCATGGCAGGGAGTGACAAGGGAAACCCTGAGGAAACACGAGATAAGGTCATTATCAGAGATGGGCCCAAACCAAAACCCTGGGTCCTGAGCCAAGCTCAGATCTGAGCTTAGGAAATCCAGGGAGGTTCAGCCTGGGATCCAGTGTTTCAATCTGCAAGTCCCAGAGTGCCGGGATCTGGGATTCTGGTTCCGCTCATTATGGAGAGATCCAAATCCTGGATCTGCAGTTTCATTTTCGACCCCTCACTGACCGTTCAGTTGTCAAAGCAACTCCCATTGCCTGACTAATGATCTCCTAAGCAGGACGGTGCCACTTAGCTCCTTTGTACGTTAACCTTTTCCTGGGCCCCAGATCACAACTACAGGGAAAATTTCTCCCACAAACACTGACAAAGAAATGTGGATAAAGGAAAGAGACCTTTTTAAACACACCTGGCCACATTGTGTGTCTTTCTGCCACCTTAAAGTGTTGCACTGGAAGTGGTTGGCGGCCAGGAATCTCAGGTGTGTTTGCTTGTGGGAACTTTCAGAACCTCCTATTTAAAACCCTGGGTTAACCAGCACCTCCTAATCAATGCCGGAGCACACCATTTTCATAGGAGACCCTGATCTATAGGAAACTGTCACGCCCACATGTGCTATGTTCCTTGATTTCCATCCAGTCCATTAAATCTTCTCATAAGAACTAATATCCCAGCCTGGGAAAATCACTGAAAAAGAACACTGACGCCAGACCATGGCTTCCTGGAGACCATTTTCCTGTGCTCCACAGGTGCTGTGTTTGCTATAGGCTGATTAGCACAATGGGTTCATCGTTCTATCCTCCTGTGTAAGCAAAAGCCTCGCAGTGTTCTCTGTGCCAAGAGAGCTCAGTTCTGACCAATTCGACCCACCCACAAGAAGTTCCCCAGCATAGCAGGGAGTGACAAGGGCAACCCTAAGGAACCACAAGATAAGGTCGTTATCAGAGATGGGCCCAAACCAAAACCCTGGGTCCTGAGCCAAGCTCAGATCTGAGTTTGCCGCTTAGAAAATCCAGGGAGGTTCCAGTTAAGAAACTAAATGGACAGCAGCAAATTGCTGGGCGGTGATGGGATTTCATGGGGTATAATACAGTGGTTCTCAACCTATTTACCATTGTGGGCCACATATGCAGCTCTCTGTGTTCTCTGGGCTGCAGCCACACAATATATATATGATCTGTATGCTCCTGAGGATGTCACATGGGCTGTAACTGTGTGCTGATTGGGAAGCGGCCCATGGGTAGAGAGCCGCTCGTATAATCCGTAATGAAACAGTCAAGTGCACACGTCTAGTTCTTTTCTCTACTGGCTGCTCAGTCGTGTATCATCGGCCTTATATTGCTCACATGCTACTGCAGCTTCTGCTTTGGCCAGCGCTTCTGGAGCGGGAGGCTCTGAATTCCACCCTGGATGGCGGTGTGACGTTTCAAGCGGCCAGGGTAGCGCTGCTGAGCGGTTGCTGCCGTGCTACCAGCTGTGAGTTATGGGCAGGTCCGGGACTCGGGATTACCAGCACAGGTGGTTCCTGGTGGCAGCGCCAGGCGCCGAAGTGACCCGCCACACTCAGCAAGAGACTTTCAGAAAGTTCCTACTGTTCAGAGCTCCTCAAGCACAGAGTGTTCGTTTAGCGGCTGCAGATACATCACCTCGATGTGCTGTTCTGTGCTAAATATTAGAGGCCACTAAGGATCTCTGACTGAGACACGCTTCAGCCATCCCACTCAACTGAGCACAGTCAGTGCAGTGTGAGGGGCTTAGCTCCGGCCATTAACTCCCTGGGTCCCTGTCGAGAACAGGCACCGATGTATTTCAGCTCGGGAATATCTGGGAGAGAAGGAAATTCATCTTCCAAGTAGCATTCATTGGCACAACATCAGCTCCCTGGACAGCCTCTTGCTGATGAATTTCCCTGGGGTCCGACCTACCTTGATGGCATAAGGAACCTACAAAAAGAGGGAAATTTGAGGAAGAAACTTGACCCTTGGCAGTGTTCCATCGGCTTTGCAATGGAGCAAAGGGGCTGGAAGCCCAGCTGTGGTATCATGAGATGATGCCCCCATGTGGAAAGGTCAGCTGGGTGAAGAAAACGCAGCCATTCACCCAATCCAGCACAGGCTGCCGAAATGCCGCCACCTTCCCCACTGATGTGGGTCGAGCCCTATTATCCTATCACAACTGGGCGGTCTCAGTGGGGCCTGGCTGACTCGGTCTGATGGCAGCCCAAGGGTGGGAAGGAGCATATTGTTCCCCTCAGACTCCCCGTTCTTGTTCTCTGTAGCCCGCACCTACCCTGAGAATTAGCTGATTGCCTGGAAGGCATCTGAGAAATCCCAGAGTCACCCCAGCTTGAGCAGAAAGTTCCGCTTGAGTAACCACAGCCGCACCCCCATTTGCTTTGATCTCATCAACCAAGCTAAGTAAGGGCCGGCTAGGTCAGTACTTGGATGGGAAGTGCCTTGCCATGTGTTGTTAAAGGCCTGCACATTTTAGTTGCTGCACCTTCTTCCCCAGCTAGTCCTTCATGCTCCTTCCACTAAATGAGCTACTGGGATACATCTTCCCACACTGATCCTTCCTCTCCTTTCTAACACATGATGTGATGAGGCATGGTATGGCATCGTATGGCAGGCAGGCTTTGAAGAAGAGAGGTTGGTGTTGGAATGACTCGAAGCCACCAGTACGGAAAAGCTCACAAGGACGCTGGTAAGTCAGAATGGTGCCGATGGAAAATGAGCAGAACCCACTGACTAGGCCTCCTTGCAGCCAGGTCTCTAGCTGAGCTGGGTCAAGGCCAGTCTCTTGGATCCAAATCCCTTTGAGCTTCGGAAAGGGGGGAAGAGCAATTTGAAGCCACCTTCTGACCGCCGACTCCGTTCCGATGGTGCAGTTCCAAGTGGTCGGGGCCAGGTTTCTGGTGGCGACCTATAAAACTTTGGGCCTCCAATCTTGCAAGAACCGCTGGTGAGATTTGCATTCTTCAAATCCCAACCCTGGCCCGGACTCAACCTGAACTCAAACCCCAAACTCTAGCCCTGATCCAAACTCAGGCCCCCAAACCCTCGCACTGATTTGACCTTGAACTCAAACCCCCAAACCCTAACACCGAGCTGTGCTCAAACTCAGAGCTTAAACCTAATTCTATCTTGGCTCCAAACTTTACCTCCTCAGCGATCTCTAGGCAGTGAGGGGGCCGAAGCGAAGGACGTGGGATGGCCAAGTGACCTGTCTAAGTCTGTAATATAGTCTGAGAGCCTTGCCCATGCTGCCCTTGGCTCTGTCTTGTAGCAGTCAGGTTGATTTGCCTGGTATGCTACATCTGTCCTTTGAAGGGCTTTGTTTCCAAGATGTTCCATTGGCAGCAGCTGATATTTCCGCAGTTAACCTGCTTGAATGCTGCAGCGAATTGGAGCCGGTACCTGTGCTCTTTGCCCTATATTTCAGGGAGGGCTGTATTTTGCTCAGGGTGTCTCTGGTTACAGGTGACATTTTCTCTCTAATCCCAGGTAGGCTGCCATGCTTTTAAAGCAAACAGAAGGTACATTTCTGGGTACAGCTCCGGTACATGTTAATGCCCCCACCCCCGCGGCAGACAGACACTGAACCATTCTTTTAATCACTGCACACAATAGCGAATGCTATTTCTAAGCAATCAGTCCTGCATTACCACTGTCCCAGCAGTCTAACTCGGGGAGGTGCATGTGAACTGGTTTCACTCAGTGCATCGCTTATAACTAGGTAGGTACAAAGCCTCTGGCTACGGGAGACAGAACAAATCAAGGTACATTGCATCTGCTATCCATGTGCCATGCAAACAGCTGTGTTGTTGCATCTTTATGGCATTAATACCAGCATGTGGCCCATGTTGGCGAGCTCCCCTGCGACTGAGGAGCCGGTCTCATGAGTGACAAGGCTGGGCGCGAGCGGATTCCAAGGGCACGGTACCATAGTGGGGAAAGTGCTAAATGCATCTGAACCTGGTCTCCACTAGAGCTCCCCTTGCACCCTTCGGCAGTCCCAGTTCTGAGAAGGCCTCGGGCAGTCAGAGAATTAGATATGTTCATGGCAAAGGTCCTTCAGTAGCTATTGCCAAGATGGTCAAAAGATACAAGCTCCAGCTCACGGGGACCCTGAATCTCCGGCTGCCAGCAGCCAAGAGGGGAAGACAGGAGTGGATCCCTACAGGACTGCCCTATTCTGCACACTTACGCTAAAGCCAGCGCTGATAATTGGCCACTGTCAGGGCGAGGATGCTGGGCTGGATGGACCACTGGCCTGTCCCAGGATGGCCCTTCTTATACCGAACATTAAAGCTCTTTGATGCTGAGAGATGAGACCGTAACCAGCTCCTGCCCCTGCACTGTACTACCGGGTGTCCCTTCAATAGCCCAGCCTCACCCATGTGCCCCCATGTGCAAACCGACAGGGGTGAGTCACATGGCGTGTGTCTCGTTTGTGCCACGCTCGCCAGCGCTCTTCAAAAACTCCTCAGTTAACGGAGGCTCTATACCCAGGACAAGCGGGCCGGGTGTTTCCTCTCAATACAAAGGGTAGAGAGGCAGCGCTGATAAACAGGGGCTAGGGAGGCGGATGCTAGACAGTGGTCTAAGTTATCAGCTGTCCCTTTCAAGCTAGAAAGATGACAGGCCAAAGAAAAAAGCCACTACCTGACACGGAGCAGTCGCACCATCTTCGCCAGAGGTTCTGGCTAAAACGATTGGCTACATTTAAACCAAATGAATAGTTTCACTGCCCCGAAACAATTATTTTTGGGCAAATTTACCAAAAAATGTCACCAAGTGCTTCAGATGATTATAGAGGCCAATTTTTTTAGATCTCACCCCATCGCCTGGCTCCTTCCCAACTCCCAGTCTCCGCAGTATCCCATCTGGTCACGGGGGAGCGTGACCAGATAGCAAGTGTGAAACATTGGGACACTTTTTTTGGCGGGGCTGGCGGGGGGAGGATAATTGCATATATAAGACAAAGCCCCTAATATCGGGACATCCGGTCACCCTACGCAATGGGTAAACTCTTCAGTCCATTCACCTCTGCAGCTGACATCCCCGAGTCTAATAAGCTCACAGAATAATTGTTCATGTTTGTGGGGTTGCTATTTAATTAAATGCTGTTTAGCCCCACAAAATCTGTGGCTGGCATTGTGTGCTTTGTTAATAAACATGAGTTTCCCTATCTAGTTGTGGAAATTAAAAGCACTGAGCTATTGATCGCAGCATGTGTGATTTCCTTACGTGCCAACATTTAGATACAGTAGCTAAGTCCCTTTGATGTATTTTTAATGTGTTTGTTAATGATAAAAAAAGTGGATTGAATTTCACTCTGCACATGCTCTGAGCCTTGAATTGTCAGTGGCTGTCACTCCTGTCCCTCACTCCCCAGAAGGGAGCCAATAAACAAAGAGAGAGAGCAACTACACATGCTTCCAGGCAAAGGACCTATTTGATTGCTAAAGACATCCCCCCCAGAAGTGTGTCCCTTTGGATGTAATTTAATAAGAGTCTACATCTTTCGATTGTAAGCTTTTACTGTTACTATAGGTATGTTCACCACCTTGCACAATGGGGCCCCAACCTCATTTGCCTGTGGGCACTACCACGATATAAATACAATATAAATACTAACTTTGAATGGACGGGTTTTGGCTTTGATGACTCAAGAAATTAGGGAATTTAGAGATGTCTCAGACTTTCAAGGCGGTTCTGTACCAAATCCTAAGTACTGGAAGAAATCGAGATACACTGACAATCATTGCCAGAGAAATGGGCAAAAAGACCCACAATCCACTAATGAACTACTTAGGGTTCTGTCTTGCATTTAAGGTGACCAGATGTCTGATTTTATAGGGACAGTCACGATTTTGGGGTCTTTTTGCTTATATAGGCTCCTGTTACCCCCACCCCATCCCGATTTTTTCTCATTTGCTGTCTGGTCACCCTAATTGCATCTCACCTGGGAGAAATGTTATGCTGCAAACTACATACTGTGGAAAAGTCTTAGAGGTGATTTAATCAAATTAGGCAGGTTAATAATATATGGAATTAATAGAACAATGGATGTTACATCTTGATTTAATCAGATGCTCCCCCCAATGGATTTAGCTGTAGCACCACAGCTGGGCCTCCCCTTCCCTAACCAGCATCTCTCCTCTCCATTTTAAACCTCCCTCATTCTTCCAGCCATGGGTCAGTCTCGCAAGGCTGCTTTCAGGCTAAACCCCGCTCCTTGTGTACGGGAAGCCCATTGGAATTGCATGTATCCGAACGCCGAGTTTTGACCATTAGTCTGCACTCATGGAAACTGATGGGGGTGAATTAGGGCAGCAATTTCCCCCAATTTGGGATACAAGAGGTGCATGGGTGGGGATGGGGGAATGAACTATGCAGCATCCCCTCCCACAGATGTACAGGGCCCTTCCAGCGTCCAGCTTTTGACAGAGATACTGACCCATAACTGACGACAGTGCAGGGCGGCAGAGTGAGGGCAGTGGCTTCAGCAGATTTAATTGAGCATGCTCACTCCGTGTGCTCACTCACCGCCGGCATTGGATGCCCAGTTACTGCTCCTGGGAGAGAACACGGTGCTATTAATTATTATTATTTAGGATTCATATTGCAGTCGTGGGAAGGGCCTCCATCCCGGACCCCATTGCGCTAGGCACGCCACAAATGCCGACCCAAAAGCCAGGCCCTGCCCTGAGCAATTCACTCGCACCCCACCAAGGAGACGGACAGCTCCCACCCCCGCCCAGAGAAAGGACGGAGGGGCAGAAAGCTGGGGATGTTTCTGGTAAGCAAGTGACAGCAGCAGCGGCCCTGTGAAGAGGGCTCTGCAGAGTCATAACTCATCGCCAGCCCCAGGCTGACGTCAAAAGATTAACGAGAAAAATGCCCAGTGTAATATTTACCAATGGCTTTCCAAGCCCCCTCCGTTCCATCAGGGAGCAATGTTATTACAGCGCTTTGGCCGGAGCATAACAGACGGCCCTTAATCAAGAGAGATGAAAAAAACCTATGACACACCGTGCATTTTGGGCGCTTTATTAAGCTAAGTGAACGGGGGGATACTGCTCGTAACTACATGCGCAGATGAACGGAGTGCCTTTTAGAGAGCCGTGGTGAGTCAGCCGCCTGGCCCCAGTGGGAAGATATCAGGAATGAAACCCTTCCCTTTTGGGGTTGTCTCTAGAGGCCACAGCAAGGGACTGGCAAGCCGGACTCCAGGGTTCTGTTCCCAGCTCTGGGCGGAAGTGCCGTGAGACTGGGAACCGGGATTCTATTCCTGGCTCGAGCAGGGGAGTTTGATCTAGTAGTTAGCCCAAAGCGGGACTGGGAGTCAGGACTCCTGGGTTCTATCTGTGTCCTGTCATTGCCTCTCATGTGTGATCTTAGGCAAGTTGCATAAGCCCATTTGTTTTCCCATCCACCCATCTGTAAAATGTGCGAAAGACACAATACTGCCCTACCTGCACTGCGGGATCCAATGGAGAGCCATGTAATAAATGATCCGCGTTAATGGCTGCCAGGGGGCTGTGTGTCTTAAATCCAAAGACAATCACGAACCTTGTTAGACCCAATGGCCGTGCCACATGCAGGTCACTCTATGTTCACCTGACGTGTGTGTTTGTAGAGACTCAGCAAGCTCACTCCTTGGTCAAATGCCGCTTTGAACTCTGTTTAAGCCTCATGAACTCCCCCCAGCCTTTGATCCCGCCGGGTAGAAATCTCACAAAATCCTCTCTACACCTGCACTCTCTGCTGACTTGGCCCCAGGGTGGATCTAACTTTTTTGCCGCCCCAAGCAAAAAAAAGGGGGGGGGGCTGGAGGAGTGAGGGGGGTGGCGCGGCTGCAGCTGGAGGAGCGGGGGGTGGGGGTGGCACGGCCGGAATGCTGCCCCTTACAGCTGTCCCTGCTTGCTATGCTGGTACCTGGAGCCAGCCCTGCAAGAACAGCTGCTCCACCATCTTGAGGTAGCCCACCAGGGAAGGGAAAATAGGTCGCTGTAAAACAGATGAACCTGGCACCGTACCCTGAAAAACATCACCCTTGAGGCTTGTCTGACCAGAAAGGTCAGTGGGTCCGGTGGCCATGCAATAAGAGCTCCCTAGCCCTAGATGGTCCCACTTGGGCATGGTTAGTAAAAATGACCTAGGTGTCCTCAGTCATTTCAGTCATAGGACAGGGCATCTCAGCTACCTGGCGACTCATGGAGGGCCTCAAGAGGTCATCTAGTCCACCCCCCTGCACTGAGACAGGGTTAAATATAGCGAGACCATCCCTGACAGGTGCTTGTCTAACCTGTTCTTAAAACCTTCCAGCGATGTGGATTCCACAACCTCCCTAGGTTACCTGTCCCGGAGCTGAACTAGCCTTAGAGTTGGAACGTTTTTCCTAATATCTCCCCTAAATCTCCCTTGCTGCGGATTAAGCCCATTCCTTCTTGCTCTGTCTTCAGCTGATACGGAGAACAATTGATCACCGTCCACTTTATAAACAACCTTCTACATCTTTGAAGACTGTTATCACCAGCCTTCTGGTCTCTAGTCTAAACACACACACTTCTTTCCTTGTAGGTCATGTTGTCTAAACCTCTTATCATGTTGTTGCTCTCCGTTGGACTCTCTCCAATTTGGAAAACTTAAACTTATTCCTGATTCTAGCTCCACCTTCAGCCATTGTCCAGATGTCTGTGGGCCTGGTTTTGCTGTTCATCATGTGTCGATGGCATGGAGCTTTCCCCGGATGAAGAACACGCTGCCTTTCCTATCATTGCGGAGCCTCACGAAGGGAGCAAATGGATTTTCCACCTACAGAGAAGAGCTATCTTGAGAGGAGCCTTGGAACAAGCTATTTTTATTCCCTCTGGGCGTGATTATTAAATGTGTGGTTAGTGATAAATTCTGATCAAGATGTTCGATTTGTCTATCCCTGAAGAACAGGCACTTCCGAACTCCCTAGTTGTTTTCAGTCAACCGCTTCGATTGTTTTCAGTCAACTGCTTCTATTATGTGATCTTTGTTATTACGGGGATTAATCAACTTGTGCTTTAGAACTTTCTAATAAACCTCCTGACACTCTCATTTATAGATCAATAACATTTTGGGAATCATACGGTCTCTGGCTAAAATCTGCTTCAACTGGCTATGATGTTTCCCAATAACTGTGTTTCTGTGGGCTGTTTAAATAGCTGCTGCATTGCACCCCCGAGGCAGCTGCATTTTATACCTGTAGGGATGGGCAGTGTTTACATTCGTTTATGGATTAGGATTCGGCTAGAGTCCAGATTTACGGCCAAAGTGGGTTAGGTTCAATAGCATCGATTTTCATGAGCTGGTCCTGTGCAACGTCCATCATATTACAGCTTACAAGGTTAAATATTTGGGGGCGGGGGAGGATTTCTCTCCAGCCACATCTGCAAATAAACCCTTCCCATACAGGGTCTGCTCTACAATCAAAGTCGCGTGGGATTTTCATCCAAGCCATCTCTCTGTGCCCCGGCTATGGTGATCCTGGCCTGCATCATAGCAGCAAAACACCCATAATGCACCAGTTCAACAAAGAATAATATGCCCCCACGGGGGTCCTGAATCAATGGGGTACTTAAGATAGAGGAGAAGGGGATAGAACCTACTTGCTTGCTTGTCTGTTTAGATTATAAACTCTTGCTAGGCAGAGCTCCCAGTCGCTCTGTGTTTGTACACCACCTAGCGCTCTGGGCCCTGATCTTGGCTGGCACTACTGTAAGCAGTGTGATTTAACTGGAGAACTTTAATCACATGAGTAGTTCTATGGAAGTGGCACTGCTCCTGCTCATACCCCGGAACACTTGCATAAGTCTCTCACTAACTCAAGGCCGGTGGAGAAAGGTAGCCCAGGGCCATGTGCACAGCCCATACCAACCGTTTGGAGAACTGCCATCAAAGCCCTGACTGCCAATTGCCACCTTCGAATCAGCCTAGAGCTCCATTGTGCCCCCTTTGACACCCACGCTTTCACCTGGCAAGGAAGGCGGCTGCTTGCGGTGCCATCCTGGCTCAGGGCGATTTTGGTTCAAGCACCTTTTCATTTCCTGCCAACTAGCTTTTGGCAACTGATGCAACCGATGCTCTACAGACACCTTCCTGGATGACTGAGTTTGTGGGGTTCCGTCTGCTCACCTAACAGCTGTTTACTCAGGTGCTTTTTGACTTGTGCACCCTTCATCAAATCCAACACAGCTCTCAGGAAAAGGGACAAACAAAAGGCACCCTCTGCTTCCCTCTAGCGGAGACACTCCGCATTACAGGACACTTGAATTTGGCCACATAAATTCACATACAAGAATCTCTTCTTTTAGTGATTTGTTTTTCGAGGGATCTTTTTTTCTTCTTCTTTGCGTATTTTACAATTTTTTGAATGGTCAGACTAGCAGCCCTGCTGCGGCAGCGCATAGGGCGTAATGAGACAGTGGAGTGGACCCTTCTGGTTGGCTAATTAATGCTTGTTGAAGATTTTCCTTCTTTGCCACTACGGCTCTTCCCGGGCTTTTAGGCTGTGAAAAGCAGCAGGCAAGACAAAGAGCATCAGACAAGCTTCCAACACGCAGCATCAGGAGGACTGGAAAGTGCAATGGATTGGCGCGGACCCGCAAAACCCCCGCAAAAACCCGTCCCATGGTTCACGAGTCCCCTTACCTGCAAACTATGTATTTCCACAGAGAGGGGTGGACACTCAGGAAACGAAACCCCCGCGGGAAAACAAAGGCGCTCAGTTCCCCATCCACCCACAGCCTGGATCGAAACATGGGTCTGAATTGAGACGGGAAAATCGGGGGGGTCAATGGCCAAGATCCTCCTAGCTCGGGCCCGCCCGGGAGCGAACCGGGCTTTGTGGGGTGGGATTGGGAGGCTGACTCGGGTACCCACATCAGAAAGAAAACACCGTCGGGGCAAAATAAATCCCCGCTCGGTGTAAGCGAGGAAAGACGCTGGATCTGTGTGCGGGGCAACAATTCAACGTGCCCCGCTCCACCCCTGGCCCCTTGGAAAGACCTTGGACGGCAAAGAGCCCCCGTCCCCCCGTCTGCTGTGCTTGCAAAGCCCCTGTCCCGCACAGCCCCTCGCCCCCGGTTCTTCCCCCCCGGGGGCTCTGCGCTGCCCCAACCCGGCCCGGCGCCGGGGACCGTGTGTCCCAGGGGAGGGTGGCACCGACCCCAGCTGGAAGGGGCGGGGGGTTCCTCGCAAAGGGCACGAGGCCCCGTCCCACCCGGGAGTGGGGGGGCTCTGCAGCCCCGGGGATCGGGCTCCAGCAATGCAGAGGGAGGGTCCGTCCCAGCCCCAGCGCAGGCGGAGCCAAGCGGCCGGGCACGAAGCAGAGCGCCCGGCCAGCCGGCTGCGAGCCTCCTCCCCCCCGGGCTGTGACGCCGCCGAGGGGCGGGCGCGCCCGGCTCTATATAAAGCCGGCGGCGCCCGGGGGCCGCTCACACCGGACTCGCAGCCTGCACAGGAGACGGGCGCCCAGTGGCCAGGCGTTCCGCAGATCCCCCCGCTCGCCTCCTTCCATGAGACCCGCCGCCATGATCAAGAAGCTGTGTCAGAGCGAGTCCGAGCTCAGCATCCCGGCCAAGAACTGCTACCGGATGGTGGTGCTGGGCTCCTCCAAGGTGGGCAAGACGGCCATCGTCTCCCGCTTCCTGACGGGCCGCTTCGAGGAGCAGTACACGCCCACCATCGAGGACTTCCACCGCAAGTTCTACAGCATCCGCGGCGAGGTCTACCAACTGGACATCCTGGACACGTCGGGCAACCACCCCTTCCCCGCCATGCGGCGCCTCTCCATCCTCACAGGTACGACCGGACCACAAGGGTGGGAAATGACCCCCAAATCGGGCCAGTGGGTCTCCTAGCCCCCAGTCAGCTGCAGCGTCCCTGGGGAAGGGGGAAAGTCCCAGCTGGGAATAGCTGCTGGTGCCACTTCCCCCCCCTAGGGTCTTGGAGAGCCACCCTCCGGGGACAGGCACAGCTCTCTGAGCCACTTCTCCATGGCCCGGGACCGCTGGAGCTTAGTGCATGAGCTAAAAGCCAGCTGGCTGTTGGCTAAAGCTGGAGAGCAGCCTCCCTGATCTCTCTGGGGGTCAGGAGACCGGACACAACACCGCCCACAGAAGGTGTGTGGGTTACACTAGGAAGGTGAATCAAGCAAGGGCCAGGCGGTTTGTTTACCCCACAGTTTGTATAGTGAGGGTGCTGAGAGCCATTGAACCCAACTATAAACCCTGCATAGGCTGGAAAGCACTTCAAGCCAGGGAGTGAGGTTGCACCTCTGTGTCCAAGGTGGTTTGGGTGGGGGGTGGGTGTGAGCCGCTCACACACGCTGTGCAATGTAAAGCTAAACGCACAGCAAAGCCTGGCGCTCCCCTGGCTGCTGCTCTCCCAGTGGCGCCAAGCCCCTCCGCTCCGGCTGGAATTTGCATGCAAGCTCCGCAAGCAGCCTGGTGCAGGGAGGTAGCAAACTTTATTTCCCGAGGCAGAGGTGGGAGCAAACGGGGAAATGCAGAGCACTGCTTCTAGTTAGTGCCAGGGAGAATTAGGGGCTGTCCATAAATTACCCAAAGCATATTTTGGTGACTTTGTTTTCCAAGAAGACTAGCCCCTTTCCCCGAAACAACCCCCCAATTCCACCCTTCAGTGCAGTCGTTTATGGACAGCCCTTAGGGCAGCGCTGAGGTTGGTGAGCTGATTGGGGACAGGGCTCTGCCTCCATCCTGGACCAGTCCTAATGTGCACGCTCTCTCTGCCCCCTCTTTCCTGCAGGAGATGTCTTCATCCTGGTGTTCAGCTTGGATAACCGGGACTCCTTCGAGGAGGTGCAGCGGCTGAAGCAGCAGATCCTGGAGACCAAGTCGTGCCTGAAGAACAAGACCAAGGAGAACATGGAGGTGCCCCTGGTCATCTGTGGCAACAAGGGCGACCGAGACTTCTACCGGGAGGTAGAGCCCCGGGAGATTGAGCAGCTGGTCGGGGCGGACCCTCAGAAATGTGCCTATTTCGAGATCTCGGCCAAGAAGAACAGCAGCCTGGACCAGATGTTCCAAGCCCTCTTTGCCATGGCCAAGCTGCCCAGCGAGATGAGCCCGGACCTGCACCGCAAGGTCTCGGTGCAGTACTGCGACCTGCTGCACAAGAAGGCACTCAAGGGCAAGAAGCTGCTGAAGGAAGGGGCCGAGGGCAGCGGCGGGGAAGCCTATGGCATCGTGGCCCCCTTTGCCCGCCGGCCCAGCGTGCACAGCGACCTCATGTACATCCGGGAGAAGGCCATCGGCGGTGGGCAAGCCAAGGACAAGGAGCGCTGTGTGATCAGCTAGGAGCCTCCTGCCGCCCCTCTCGCCCCCTCCCCCCAACGGGAGGGAGATACATGGGGGGGAAGCTTGTTTCATCATAAACTCTGGCTGCTCGGGGTATGTGCCCCGGCCAGGGTGGCATCTGCCCCGGGGCAGGTTACGTCCCACCCCCGTGCCCAAGGGGATGATTGACATCTGCTGTCCTCTGCACCCACTTTCGGGGTGCAAGGTGGGGGGGCTGCTACTGAAGGGTGAGAGACTGAGGACTTGGTGAGCACAGATGTGGGAGTGGAAAGACATTGACTCTAAGACCCCTGCCCACCTTCGCCGGCATGGGCTAGGGCACGGCCTTACAGCAGAGACTTGGGGTGGGAAGATACGGCCGGGACTTGACAAACCAGCCGACACTGAGCTCTGGAAAGGGGCAGTGCATGTGCATTTCTCTGAGTCAGGAGGACACTTCCAGCTGTTGCATTCATCTGGCCGGCCCCTCCAGTGGCCCCTCTTACAGAAGCAGGGATGGGTGTGTGTGGGGGGGTGTCAACTGCCTTTTTATGTTTACATTTGTCTTGTCTGATTTGGAGGAAAAAAAGCTTTTTTTTTCTTTAATAGGCACTTTACGTAGGGTAGTGTGTGTCCTGGACATGAACAAAATCGTATCCACGTGTTTTCTACGCTCCATGTTTTAAGTTTACTATTTTTTCTACAAAAATAAAACCGTTTTTTAAATTAATCTGTTCTGGGTTCCTCATAGTTCTTTGGTTCCTCATAGTGTTTCTCCGCACTGTCAAAGCCTCCCCGTGTGGTATGGAACATCTATACTGAAGCTCAGCAACTGTATTTACTTACGATAGCCCCCTCCAATCAAAACCTTTCCTCTGCATACTTCCCTTCAGCCCTAGTGCAAAGGTTCCCCTTACTGAAAGTGCTTGACAAGATTTCTTTCAACACAACAAAGTCGAATTGGGGGGTGGGGTCAAATGAACTTTGCTGCTGAAACACATCATTGATTGATTTGATTGGGCTAAAACTTTTTCTAATTCCTGTACCTTGCATTGAACCACAGAGTGACCTCTAGAGGGCAGATGGGAAAGTGAAATATTTCAGATCCTAGTCTAGCCTATAAGTGTAGGTGATCATAAATACTAGTAGGGTCTTTGAAGTAGGAATTGTAGACATGACACAACTTCATAATCGATTAAAATTGCTCCTAGGACCAAGCCCTAGGATAATAGAACTAATAATCGCTTAGCCTGTTTTTCACACTTGAAATACACATGCGATCATAAAAGGCTTTTCACAAATACTAACTTGCACTCAAAGCAGAGAGAGCGTTTTTCCTTTGCAACAAACCTAAAGGAAACACTCCACTTAAACCCCCGTACTTGCATTGGCAAGAACTACTGTTCCAAGTAGCTGAGATTGCCAGAACTGAAAGAAAACGGGGAAGGAATACATTCTCATTTTTTCTAGTTTGATTACTTGGTGAGTTTGAAAACCAGCTAGGACTGGTTTTTCAGGGCCACTGAATACCACTAGCTCCCACTGATCTCAATCTATCAGATCCTCTGAAAAATTAGGCCTTTGGTGTTTAGCCAATCTCATTTCACTAGTCCATTTTCCCTGTTCTTTCTCTTACCCCCACTCCAGCAATAGGGGACAGAGATATATTTTTAATTTAAAGATAAGGGAAATATGCTTCTGAAACCACAAAAATAGGTAGGGAGACTGATGTAGCACCTGAAACAAACAGCTTTTAATACATTTAAAAAAAACCAAAAAACCCTAACCTGACTGGATTTTGAGTTGAAGGGGGTCACTTTCACCTGCAATTCCTCATTTCTCTGGAATGACACTTGTCTTCCATCTCTTTGGTATACGCACAGTTCACTGGAATGTATATTGAAAACTAAATGGATTATTTCTCCATGGGAAATAGATGGCAAATTTACTGATCTTAGACAATGGCTGGCAGAAATGCACTGCCTGTGTTCATTTTCTATTGCGTATTTTAGAGCGGTGTCACTGAAACAAGAAAGGTTTATCCTTTGTGTCTTCCCAAAGGAATGAGCATAGCACTATTTTAAATGGGGTGCAGAGTGGTGTAATAAGCAAGCTGCTGGTAATTTGGACTCTCCCAGCAGGCAGCCCCTGCCCTTAGCAGAAACACCTTCCTTCCGGCTGGCAAAGGGAAAGCAATTTCAGAACAGATCTTGTTGTTGTTGTTTATAGGAATGAGCTCTTAGCTTTCTACCAGCTTCTCTGCGTCCTTGTGTTATATGCAAATAACTTGCATTCTAGTGCCTGGCACAGTATTTCATCATAATTTATAAGAGCACTTCACAAGAAAGGCTGGGATCCAGCCAACCCTGGCCACACATGCTTGAAACTGTGCACATAATACTTTTATTAGCCAGTGAGATACAGTTCTATTTACTGAGATCTCCTGTGATAACCATGTTTACCTCCATTTCCCATGGAAGGGGCAGATAGCAGGAAATTCCCAGCTAGGACTCCGCAAGCTGCCCCTTGCTCTATTAGAACATGATCCAATGTTCAGCCCATTTTCATGAGCTGTAACTGGAGGTGCCCTCAGTTACTCCCATGGACACCCACTGGGGACGGATTCTCATCTCCGAGTGCCAAATGCACTAAGCCAATGTGTGGGGTACAACCAAGGTGCAGAACCGGCTGGGACCACTTTGCTGCATTGAAGGACTAGCCCATGGCCCAACCAACCACCTCCCATGTCCCCAAGCTGAGCACTTGCTGCAAGCTTCCCTGTGAAGTCTACTTCTCCTGCCTCTAGTTTAGACCGTTGAAATATTGGGGGAGTGAACTGCTTCCTGTGAAAGCCAAAGCAACCCAGGCCTGGCTAGCACGGCTGCTAATACCGGCAGGCACTGCACAAACTTCCCCCTGCCCGGCCAATATGTCTCAGTCCTGGTCAAGTCCCAGACTCCCCTGGAGCCGAGACCAGCTGTTATGCTGTGGCGTGTGGTGACTTCAGTATCTGTGGAGCGAGGGACACGAACCCACAACTCTTTTTATACTGGTGAGGAAGGCCTGGATCCTGCAAGCCTCACTCCCGTGGCAGGGCGGTGTTCTTAAACAGGAGTTGCACCAGGTCTCAAGAAATGAAAGGTTAGAGGCCTTAGTCCAGGCTATCTATGGGCCAAATTCTTCCCTGGTGCAGCTCCACTGACTTGAATGGCCCATTTACTGCTAGTTGGCTATAGGCCAATCTCCCTTCCCATCTCCATGGGGCTGTTTACTAGATACCCGCCTGGCTCTCCGGATTCTGCGCTGGTGCCCCACAAAGCGGGGGCGGGGAGAGGGGGAGGAAGTTAACTCGGCAGAGGACAAGTGTCCCAAACGCAGGAAGAGGCCCAGGTAGACAGGCAGTGGATTCTCCCCTTGATTGAAGTCCTCGGAGCCCTGCAGCTGGCCTCTGACAGATTCTTGGCCCCGCTGGTGAAAAGTGAAATAACCACTACAGTCAACAGTCTGACCTCAGCGCAACCGGAAGTGACGTTGCCTATGTGAGTTGGGAATCGAGGTACCTAAATCTCCGTGACATTCACTCAGAGCTGAGCATTGCCCGCCCCTTTAAAATTCCCAGCCTTCATCTCCCAGGCTAGCTGACCCCAGCCCGGCTTTTAGAAAAGCCATGGAAGGATAAAGCACCCAGACCAGCTCTGCGGTCTCCCCGTGCCGTCCTCGCATGCTCGGGACAGACGCCAGAAGTGTCGCTGAGGGTTTTGAAATCTTTACTTGCACCATCTCAGATACAAGCATCACGTATGCAAAAAAAATAAAGGTGAGAAATACAAAAGCCGTTGTAACCGATCCCGTCCCTCCAGACACACGCTCTGCAACCAGGGCAGGGGGAGCAAGACAGGGAAGCTCCATTCTGCCCCCTTCAGCCCTCCCGCCGCTTTGCCCGGTGCCGATTTCCACAAAAGGGAAGAAGATGCCCCCTCTTGCTAGTGGCAGGCAGTAATGGCACCACCAGATCATTTACTCCTCATAGCGAGGGGGAAGAGTAATCCCTCCTGCCGGCTTGCCTTAAAAAGGCGTGCATTAAAAAAAAAAAAGACGCATGCCAGAACAGAGATGTATATAAATACACGTAGTCCCACAGCAGATCAAAGCAAACGAGCCGCTGCAATCATCCTACGTCAGGTACACAATGTTCTCCCGGGTTAATGTCACGTGACTGTGATCCACACAGCAGCGACCTTGTAGGAAGAAGACAGAAAAGAAGGGGAGGGGATGTCTTGTTTTCCCCTGGGGTCTCGGTCCCGTGCAGCAGAGTCCCGTCCCTTCCCTCCTACTCCTTGGGGATTTCAAACATGCAAAGGCTCTTGTATTTCTGCAGCAGTTCGTTCTTGGTCCTGACTTGCTCCCTCAGGCTGCGCAGCTGCTGCTGCTGCTGCTCGGGGCTCACGCCGATGCCGGGCATGGCGCTGATCATCTTTCTCATCTCCTGGAATTTGGTCTTGAGCTCGTTCAGCACCTGGTGGACGTCCTGGCTGTCCTTGTCCATGCTGCAGGGAGGCAGAGAGCAGATACGACAGGTCACACCTTGCAGACAGACAGACTCACGGTACAGACTCCTCTCCAGCCACCCACCGGAAGCCAGCAGGGATGAGTTCACCCTACTGCGCCCGCCCACGTCCACAGGGGCGCAGCCACGGGCGGCTAGCGACTGACGATATTCTGAGCAGCCCCAGTTAAGTGAGGTTAGCCCTACAGCTTTGGATCAGTGTCTTGTTGAACGCACACACCCACGGGATGATCACATGGGTCAGGAGCCAATGGCTGGAGGCTCTAAGGCTTACCATGAATCGGGCCCACTTCCCTCCCCTCCCCCCCTTTAAGTCCCCAGCCCTCTCCCTTTAAAGAAGTCCCATATCACCACCACGTTCCTCTGGCTACAAAGGAACCTTCTAGAACCTCTCAAGGGCATTCATTGACCCGCCAGCGTCTGTCACCATAATATGATGCTCCCTGGCCTCTCACCGCCCAGCCGGCCAGACCCACCCTCACCCCCTGGCCTAGATGGTCTCTTCCAGCTTCTGTGACTCATGCTCACAGGTCCTGCCTCATTTGCACTTTCCAGGGGTGATAAAATGTTGTCAACTTCAAGGCGCAGGCTTGCACTGTCCAATGGATAAGGATGCAGGAGACTTGGGCTCTATTCCCAGCTCCGCCACTAACCTGCTAGGGGACTTTGGGCGAGTCACCCCCTTCTGTGCCTCAGTTTCCCCTCCCCCCTTTTGCCTGTCTCCTCTACATAGATTGTGCACTCTTCCGGGCAAGGACTGGTTCTTACTGCACGTATGTACAGCACGTAGCAGAATGGGAATCCGATTTTGGTTTGAGGCCTGTAATACAAATCATTAATAACAGCCTCATTGACAGGTGACAGGAATCAGACGCATTCTGTCACGGAAGCTATAAACAAGTTCCTTGAACTAAAAAATAAGGAACGGCGGAGAAAACAAGGCTCCACAGACTCAAAGCGACTCACTCTCCCTGGGGACATTAACACACCCAGAGAGGAGAGACGGTGCCCTATTTTTAAAAACAGCTGCTTCGCGTCATGCCGGGCCAGCTCATTAGGATCTGCGATGCCACTGCCAGCACTTAGAAAAGTCTCACCTGACTCAGAGGAACGGGCAAGAATTGGCTTCCCGGCTTTGGAAAACAATGGCTAATGGGGACAGTGGGATGGTAAAGGCCCTTGAAGCCCGCTCTAAAAATAAAACCGGCTTGGCACTGCCAGGGCAAAGAGGGACCCAGTTCTAACTCTGGGGAATAATGACCCAGCCCGAAGGGAACCGTTTCAGCAGATGGTGCCCACTGGTTTGAATATTAATTCTTTCCTAGCGTACTCAGGTAGGACATTTTACCAGCAAAATAGTCATCGCTCCCTTCCTGCGTAAAACTGCAGCTGTGAATGAGCTGCCAGTGAGCAAGCATCTGAATCCCGATCAATCACGAACACCAAGTTAGAGCTGAATGACCCCGGCCCCTTCGGAGAGAATCAGGGTGATCACACCCGTTACTGGCCTCCTCGTCTCACGCGGGTGTAACTAACTTCAGTGGGATCCTTTCTGATTTACACCACTAGGAGAGTTTAGAAATAAGGCATCTGCGAGGGCCTGCTCTCCAGTCTGGGGAAAGCCTCCCGCTAACTCAATGAACGAGTGTCAAGAGTGGTGGAGCTTTAAAGACTGAGGGCAAAGAGCGGGCAGAAATTCCAGGGACTGAAACAACAGGCAAGGGTGTGTGTCCTTGAATGTCTGTTGGTTTACAACACGCATCCTCGGGGACATTGGAGATCCGAGACACGCTACCTTATGCTCAAGTCCTGACTTCGTGATGAGCGATCCTTTGATGGGAAGATACATTTGCAGCCTGCCAGGGTTATGAACGAATACTCCCTGGCACAGGAGAGCTCAGCTGTCAGTCGGATGAAGCAGCACTCTCTAATGCTGGCAGTTAGAGAGAGGCTGGCTGCTAAAATTATGCTGGAATTGAGACAGGGACGGGCGAGTGGACGGTGATTGGAGGAGAGTGGATAGCCCACGGATGGGACACCTGGGGCCTTTCACCTCTTGGTCGCAAAATCATTGGCTGATGGCTGTTTGGTGACGTATGTGAAATGAGTTGGGCCAGTCTCAGCCCAGTTTCCAGTGAACAAACCTTCTCATTGAAAAACCCCACCATCGTAGCTGGCCCTAAGTCACTCCGATGCTGGTCGTCTCCAGGGGAGAGGGCAAAGGTGACACCTTGTTTCCTTTTCCCACCCCCTTCTCTGTGCCATGATCCCCCATAGATGGAAACATGGACCACCTCCCCATCCCGCCTCGCACAGCCACCGGTGAGATCCTTCCTGAAACTCCCCTCTCCCAGGACACCCACCAGCCTGGGAGTTCAAAATGTTATTCCCCCGTGTGTCCTGCTTTCCCTGGGCCTGCCTGTCAGGCTGCAAAGTCTCTGGGCATGTCTACACTGCAATTTACCCGCGGCTGGCCCGGGCCGGCTGACTCAGGCTCGGATTAAAGGGGCTGTTTAATCCTGAATCAGAGACAAAATTCCGATCGCTCCCATGAGATGATCCTCCACCCCCTTTTGAAGGCGCTAGAGCAGGGAAACGTCCCTGAACTGGCCTGCGCTGACCCGGACCTTTGCCAGTAGGACTGTGTGTTTGTCCGGCACAATTAGATGCAACTCAAATCCATCGAACTGGACGTTTAGATCCCAGGTTTACACTGCGGGCAGGGTTCAGCTACTGAATCTGACTGACCCATTCTCACGGGGAAACTAATTAAAAAACCCACTTCTCAAACGCCGGAGATCAGCCAACTTGAGACAAACTTTCTTGGAAACTCTGGGCCGGATCGTGAGTCGGTGTAAACGCCATGATACCTGCCCTGATTTACCCCACCGGGGTCAGTGCCGGAAAGGTACAACCAGGCCAAGAGGCATCAAAGGGTAACAAAAATAACTGAAAACGAATCCAGCCTGGAGTTCAGCGACCTCAGGAAATCAAAGCAGCAGGTGGACCGGAAGGCGCCGCAGAAGGAATTCCATCACCCCCAATGCAGGACACGTCCTTACATTTTACCACCCAGGCGCGGGGACTCCCATCACCTTCCTCGACCCAAGTGACTTAGGGTACCCACCAGGGAGGCCTGACCCCACAATGCCATGCTGCTGGGCTCCAGATAGCAGGCGGCATGCTGGGAACACCCATCTCTGCCAGGGATGCCCCTCCGTGGCGAGGAGGAGGGCCCTGAATGGCTCCCCAAGCATTGACCATCCTCTGTGGTGCGGCTGGCGGCCTGGGGTGCACAGGGGACCCGGGACGGAGGGGATCCCCGGAACCCTAGTGATCCCGGCCCCCTGCAAAGCAAGGTGGATCATCCCCATATTCTCTGCTGGTGGGATGGGGACCTCCGGGGGGATCCCCGCGATCTCGGGGAGGGCAAAGGGGGTCCCCTGGGGATCTCTCTGCTCCTGGGGTGCGTGTGAGAAGAGCCCAGATCTCTAAGGCACAAGGGGGACCCCAGGGAGGGCTCTGGAGCCTCCCCAGGGATCTCTGCAGAGCGGGGCGCTGGGGGGACCCCCCGGAGCGAGGCGCTGGGGGGGGGGACCCGGGCACGTTACCATTTGATGATATCATGGACCAGCGGCAGGAAGGAGAAATCCTCCCGGCCCTGCGGCTGGGCCGGCGGCTGCTGGGCCGGCGGCTGGAGCGGGGGCTTCTGCTCTCCCTGCTGCTCCGGGGGCTGCGGGGCTTGGAGCGCGGGAGGCGGCGGCGGCGGCTGCTCCTCCGCCGGCCGCACCCCCGCCCCGGCCCCGGCAGTGGCCATGCTCCCCCGGCCCCGCTCCGGCGGCGGCCCGTCGCGGCAAATGCGCGTCCCCCTGGCCCGGCCCCTTGCAGCCGGGGATAGGCCGTTCGCAGCGCCGCCTCCTCCGTCCGACGCGCTGGGGGTGGCAGGGCCGGCTCGCCCTGCCTGCTGCAATGGGGCCTGCAATGGGGCTCCCTGGGTCCTGCCTGCTGCAATGGGACTGGGACTCCCTGCCTCCTGCAATGGGGGTCCCTGGGGCCTGCCAGTTGCAATGCCCGCGGGTGGGGCTCCCTGCAGTCTGCAATGGGGCTGGGGCTCCCTGCTGCATTGGGGTTCCCTGGGGCCTGCCTGTTGCAATGGGGCTGGGGCTCCCTGGGGCCTGCCTGTTGCAATGTCCGCGGGTGGGGCTCCTTGCGGCCTGCAATGGGGCTCCCTGCTGCAATGGGGCTGGGGCTCCCTGCAGCCTGCAATGGGGCTCCCTGGGGCCTGCCAGTTGCAATGCCCGTGGGTGGGGCTCCCTGCAGCCTGCAATGGGGCTCCCTGCTGCATTGGGGCTCCCTGGGGCCTGCCTGCTGCAATGGGGCATCACACCAGGGGCTGGGCTGCAGCCGTGCATAAGGGCGGCTGCAGCCTGGGGGTGCAGGAACCTGGTTGCTGTGTCGTCATCCCCCCCTCCTCTGCATGCATGAGACAAGTGGCGAGGCGCAGGGAGTTGGGGGCGGCTGGGGTGTGGAGCTCTCTGCCCAGCCCCTTAGCAGAGCTCTCTGCCCATTGCCCGGAGTTTTGGAGTTTGGTGGGTCTCACACTTTGGTCCTGGTGACCCATTTCACAGAGCAAGTCTCTCAGGGCAACCCCCCTCCTCCTTATAAATTAAAAACACTTTTTAATATATTGAACACCATCATAAATGCTGGAGGCAAAGCGGGTTTGGGGTGGAGGTGGACAAACCGCGACCCCCCGTTTGGGAACCCCCTGCTCTGTACACAGACATCATCCAACTCATGTTGGGTTAATTTTAAGTGGTTTTAAAAGGCCTTCCCTTGAGGGAGGATTTTTTTTGCCCTGCCCAGGGGGATCAGTTTTAAAGATCACTCATTTGCTGCCCTATTTTTGTGGCTCCCGCAAAAATTAAAAGGAGCGAGTTGGGCAGCAGTGTTAACCAATCCCGAAAGCTGGGGTAGTATCAACCTTGGAGTCTACTGTGTAGTCCCTGATCTCTGTGTTAGTAGGTTGTGTTCAACATCACTGCAGAAGACTGGGGTGTGTGTCTCTGCACATCACACACATAAACAGAGAGGTGTTAATAAATAGTTCAGTTAGGAACCCACAAGGAAAAATCAAAAGCGCGGATACAAGATGGGGAATAGCAGGGGAGGCTTTGGTACTGCAGAAGAGGATCTGGGGGTTATAGTGGATTATATAATGAATATGAGTCAACAACATGATGGTGTTGTGAAAAAGGCAAATATCATGCGGGGGTGTATTAACAGGAGTGTCGTGCGTAAGACATGGGAGGTTATCATTCCGCTCTGCTTGGCACGGATGAGGCATCAGCTGGAGTATTGTGTCCAGTTTCGGAGGCCACAGAAAGTTGGGGACAAATTGGAGAGAGTCTAGAGGGGAGCGGCAAAAATAATAAAAGATTTAGACAATGTGATTTATGATAAAAAAAAAAAGGGGGGTTGTTTTGTTTTGATTAGAAAAGGACGTGTTTAGTCTAGAGATCAGAATGGCAACAGGTTCTCATATGTTCAGGGCTGTTATAAAGGGGTTGATGATTGATTGCACTATGTAGACCGATAAAAAGGAAAAAAGACTTTCACTCTAAAGTCTTGGTTCAAAGTGCAGTGAAGTCAATAGAAGGCCTCCCCTTACTTAAAGGGAACTTGGATTAGGCCTGAAAATGGTTCTATTGCATTTAAATATTGGATTCAGCACACCCGGATTATGTTTCTCATTTGGTACAATAACACTAACAGTGACTGGGTTGCTTTTCTTCCTGGAGTGATTTATAGAAAACATACAACTTAGTCTCCAGGTCGGGGTTTGGGCAGCATGGCAAAAACTTGCACTGCCCACCCCATATTAGGTCAGTTGGAGGTGGGGGGGAGAGGGGCTAAACATGGGACCTCTGCCCCCATAGTCTTCACTTTTCACATACATCAGATTCATCAACAAAATGGGGTGGATGGTGTGCTCCAAAAGCTCATAACACACTTTCAGACACAGACGAGTATGTAATAGTGTGGACAAAAGGTGCTTATTCGTATGAGTAGGGGAGGATAATTTCACCCTTGATTTGGTAGTACACTTGACCTGCAAAGCAGTACAGTATGTCCTATTTTTTCTCTATATCATTTTGATTGTCATTTTTAATGTAATTCAGTTGCCCGGCGCTCAATTCCTGGAACTTTCAAATGTCTCAGAATTGCCTGATCTTAAAACCATCTCATAAGCTCATTCCTCATTCAAATGGTTACTTAACCTATATTCCTGGAGACCAGCTGAATAAATGAACCTTATCTATATTACTAATAGAACTTCCCTTTCTGTCATCCCATTATAAATTGCTTCCCCCCCTCCAAATTCGATCTAGTCTCAGAGGTTGCTTTCTTTCTCTTTGGATTTATTATCAATCACTTCATTCTACATCATCCGATTGGTTTTGCAGCTCCCCTGCTTTAGATTTTATTTGTTAATAGCCTCATATTTCAACTTGATCCACTTCTCTTTGCCTTGCCAGCATGTTTTTATTCTGACTATCGTTATCAATATCATTATGATTTTTACGCAGTGGCCATTACCATTTGCAGCTTTATCTCATCCCACTGCCGCAGACTCACGCTTTTGACCTTCTGAAAATCTCACAGGGTTTTCTATTTAAAGCTTGCAAGTCTTGAAGATTCTTCAGAGGTTGGGTTCATTTAAGTACCACAAAGCCTTCCAATGTTCACCGGATGAACCTGATTCTGGTGCCATTAAATTCCATGGGAAAACTCCTCCTGGCCTTGACAAGCACAGAATTCAGCTTCTTGAGACTCCAAACATCCACTTGCAATGCCACAGGAACGAGCAGTTGCATGAGATTTCTGCTCTCCCCAGCTCCTGATGGGTCCAGAATTACCCTGAGAAGTCATATTTTGGCTTCCAGATCCAAGGTGCACAACTGTGAAAAAGCAGGGATAATGGGGGAATAGAAACTTTTTGTTTGATTCCCAAAAGGTTCACCTTAAAATTCAGTGCAAGGTGGGTCTCATCTTTAGGAGGAGCGCTGGTTGGAAAGCATTGGCTGGGACAGAGCTTGCAGCTGAGTTGAAATGGAAACATTTACCCGAGCATGAATCTTTCGACATAAATGTACCTGGGAGAACGTTGATATGAATCTGTCACAGAGTAGCTGGAACTCAAAGGGGGTCAGCCCCAAGCCTACCTAAAGGGTAACCAGATGTCCCGATTTTATAGGGACAGTCCCGATTTTGGGGTGTTTTTCTTATATGGGCTCCCCCACCCCCTGTTCTGGTTTTTCACATTTGCTGTCTGGTCATCCTACCCACCTATGACAGGCTCCAGTAAGGAGAACAAGCCAACCCAGATCCACCTGTGAGTAGTTAAAGTGCTGAGATGGCTGGGTGGCCGTTAGTAAGCCAAGGAACATCTGGACCTTTTAAAGGGGTATGAGGTCTCAGGCAGGGCACCAGAACATACAGAGGAAGCTCAGAAGTGGGATTTCTCAGGGGAGCTGTATAGAGAGCTCTTCAGAAAAGGGGACCTGAGAACAGCGATCCTAGGTGAAGCCGGTTCCGAAAGGTCGACGCGTGGCAAAGCCCCGAGGGAGACCGAGTCCCACTGAAAGGACCTTACCCAAAAGCAGCAAGAGGTCCAGGTTTTTGGGATGTACCAGCCGCTCCAGAGAAGAGGTGCAGCGGTTTGGCCCCAGCAGGGGTTCTGAGGCTAGAGAAGGATCCCTTCCCCAGGCGAGGGCAGCAGATCTGACTCCAGAGTCAGGCCAAGGGTCAAGTGGAGTCACGGGGAGGGTGCAGGAGAAAGGATGTGGAGTGAGGCAGCACAGCGGAACCAGGAGCAGAGGAGGAGCCTGGGGAAGGAGGATAGGAACAAAGTGACCAGTAAGTTTCAAAGAAAAATAGCGATTGGTCTAACAAAGCTGCCCAAGGTGTCCCAGAACAGCAAGGAACGGGGGGCGGGGGGAGAAGGATATGCATCCCTGTGTCATCACGCTGGGTGGGGTTTGTGTCCCTGGATCATCACACTGAGGCTGGGGTGGGGCACGCTCCAAGGAAAATAAAAACCCAGAGAAAATGCAGCCCCAGAGATGAAGTGAAAATCCCCGCGGGCCACAACAAAGTAAAAAACGCCACCCAACCTTTAAAAGAAAGGCCCAAAGTGGCTTGCAACAGGCTCCTTGGAACAGGTGGGAGGACGGGGCTCCGGTGAGCTGACTGGGGCCAAAGCAGAGCCCTGCTCTGGGACTATTTTTTAATCCCACTCCTGTATTATGGAACCGGATCTTGTGGGCGCCCAGTCCTGCTCCAGGGCTCTAGTCCAAAGTGTTACCAACCGGCCAGGGGTCCAACCTCTCGGACTGGCGCGGGGCACGTTCCCTTGTCACTGAGGATGACAGTCAACAGGGAGAGTTTGATGTTTCCCAGCCCATGCTTGCTTGTTTTGCACGTCTGTGATTTTTTTCCATCCCACTGAGAGACGGGAGGGGGAAAGTCTGGAATTGCAGGGGGCTTCCTGGGGAGAAGAGGGAGTGACTGGACCAAAGCAGGGACCAGCCACCAAACCAGGAGACTCTCGGGAGAAATGAGGATGTAGGTCATGTCAGAAAAGGGAAGTGACTCTCCAGCATCAGAGTCCCCTTGCGAAGGATTGCACCGGTGTACACATGTGGCACTTCCCCTTTCACAACAACAACCGAACCCTGTAACCTCTACAAACTCGAGAGCCCGGGGGCATTTTTCCAGATAGTCAATCAGATGAATACCTATGTGAATGTCGGTACAGCATATCCCCTTTCTCCAGAGGGTTTGGCATCTGGACAATGTAGGCAGCATGGGAGCTACTTTTTGGGAAGGGCTCTTGTTCTGGAGGCTGGTGCAGCTGAGGCTGTGATGTTTGGTTTGCTTATATATGTATAACCAGTAGGCAGGAGGAATGATATTTAGAGAAATGTAAGCAGGGTAAATAGACCTGTTCAGCTTTTTCAAAGAGCCTGCACCACAGCTGGCAAATGACATTCTCCAAGATCTAACTGCTTATTCATTCAAAAAACAGAATTTACAACACTGTGTAATCATGCTGTCTGTTGACTTCCAATATTGTTACATACGCTCTGCGATATTCCCTGGGTTCTTTAATAACCAGAGTATGAGAAAAACAACACAACAAATTTCAAGATCAGCAGGAATGAGAACGGCAGGAATTGTGGGGGCAAATTTACCCCGATGTAACTCCTATTGCCTTACTCCAGGAATGGATTTGACCCATTATTCTGATTTGGCAAAATCAGTCTTTCATTGAGAACTAATTGATCCAAGATGGTGTAAAACGTGCCACAGTCAAACAGCAGCCATTAGGTGACTGTCATAGAGAACCCTGTGTAATCCTAATACTCAGACACGGGGCTTCCTTCCCTGTCTGAGGAAGCAGGGGCAGAGTCTGTATTACCGCCCCCAACAGGTACCTGTCAGAACGGTTCCGATTGCACTTTAGGCACGGGGAGGGTCTATTGTAATGCGCTGACTGATTTGTGTGTGTGTCTCTGTTATGTGCCCATCCAAACTACTGCACACCTAGCAATATACGTCTTTTCAGCTGAGTTGGGGGTTGCCTGGGCTTTTGGAGCTCCAAGTCCTGGCACGTTGCCCAGTGCCATCTCAGAGTGGCTTGAAGTCCTGCGGGTTTGTTCCAATGTTTCCATGAGCCACCCATTGGGTTTGGCCTCTCTGCGCTCTGTCAGTCAGGCAGATGCCAGCCCAGGCTTCACCGGCATTTGCTCAAGTCTGCTCCTCCTCTTTCCTCCCGTAAGATCCGTTGCTGCAAAGGCGAGTGGTGGTCCTAGCCCAGGCATACTCCTAGAATCCAGTCGAACGGCTCTCTGGGCCTAGCCTGGTGGTTGCAGAGTGAGGAGCAATGCGGGAGGCCGTCCCTTCTGTGGGTGGAAGGTTATGGCGGGGCAGGCAGAACCCAGGCGGGTCAGAACTGGAACTGAGCAAGATCAACACTGGCCTGGACACTGGCCTTCTTCTCATGATTTATGGCCCTTTTGTTTTGCAAGCCAAACGGCCTCGCACAAAAGCCTCTGTCTGGCTAGGCCTGGCTCATCCACCGTGTCCCAGCAGAGGTAATATCAGAGTCAAGCCAGGATTCGCAGTGATGAGCGTTGCTTATTCTTGTCTCTTCTAGAGTCTCCCTCCTCTCTCCATAACCAACCCAGACGTTCCTCCCAAGGGTCAGTGTGGGCTCATTGCAGTTACAATGGCACAACCTGGCTGGGGAGTTTGTAAGCCTTGGGGAAGTTCTCCCAAATGGGAGGAGACAGCAGAGGGAGCAAACAAATGGGCCAGTGCTGGCTTCACCTTGACACCTAGCAGAGTGTTTCCAGTCCCAGTGGAAATATTGCTGGCTACTGCTATTTGTGTAAATGAGCCGAGCATGCCTGATTGAATGGGCTCGGCCTGTCAGGACGTAATGAGGTCCAGTCTAGTGCCTTTGCTCTGGAGTGGAGATTGCTCTCCCAGGATGCATGTGCCCAAGTGTGGGATTTTCAAACCAACGCTGGGAGGTGAAACCAGAGGAGTTTGGGGCATGTCTCCCATTGCAAGACTGGGGCCCAAATCAGTTGCAAAACCAGATTTATAACTCAGTCATTCCTGGCTCCCAGGAACACATTCATTTCACTAGACCACCTCGCTTCTCAGTAACCACGATGTAATGCAAACTGGTGTATTCACAGCAGCCCGGAGTCAGTAAACCCTTCTCATGAAACCAACCTGGAAATGAAGTTGGATTTATGATGCCGTAAAATGACTTCTTGCCCAGTGTGCATTCCCTTTGCTTTCACACCATGTTCCTTTCACTGTACAAAGACATGTTTGTCTAGATCAATGCGTCAGGGACTCGATAATGGGGCTGTGTTATTTTCCAGGGTGCTGTTGAAATCCCACAGGCTTCTTGCTATTGTCCCTATTTTGCTGAACTGGGTCAGGCTGAGTGGGAAGGTTGGTTTTTCTCTCAAGTTCCACAGGCAAAGTAATCTCAGAAATCCATTTTCACAGAGCGAACCCTGGGCATTCCAATTCCCAGGGAGCGGGGCAGGCGATGGGTTTTGTTTAGACTTTTCTTGGCCATTGTTGAAATGGGGGCAGGCGGTATTTCAGCCAGAGCTAGGCAGCCAGCCTGTCTCCCTTTCATTGCAAATGCTGGGCTTTGATAATTGGCCTAATTACGGCAAATAGACTAATATTGTGTGCTCTTTGGAGGATGAATCAGGCATCTTTGGAGAATATGTTTGATATGCCAGGGCAAGGGGTTTCTAGGACAGCTAGGCGTCTGGTAGCCGACACAGGCAGAGTCACCCTCTGCACTCTGTCTAATGCACTCTCTCATTTTTACCCACAAGCCTGCCACCGGGGTGGGGGTTCGCTCCAGACTCTGAAGGGGGGGTTCGCTCCAGACACTGCCCAGCAGGGACACTCCATCCTGCTTCTCCTGAGTGCTGAGTTCAAGGTGTTTAGCAAGCACAGGGAGGGGCCCTCCTCCAACGTGGGCTGGTCAGTCCCATCTGTAAGTCATCGTGGCTTCCAGACCTAAGGCCGAGCCAGGGCACCCTACCAGGGAGAGTTAGCTGCCAAAGCCACGCCACCGCTTCCTGAAAGCTCTCTGCACTACCAGGCCTGGGGGCTGGCTGTTCGCCCCGGGCACGCTCCCTGAGGAGGGGATTGGCAGGAGAGAGAGAGGTTGTGGGAGGAGGAATGATGGAGGGAGAAGAGCAGAATGCAAGAGGGAAGATGGGGAAGAGGTGTGAGGGGAAAGAAAAGAGCCAGATCTACCATTTCTCGTTCCAGCAAATTCCCATCGCTGCTCGGTTCCAGAAAGGGGGAGGGGAGAGAGAAGCGGAGACAAGAGGAGACGGTGGCCCAGAGTGAGAAGGAAAGAAAAAAGAGAGAGGAGGAGGGGAAGAAGGAAAAGAGGTCACGACTGCAGCATTCCACTCTCCGTCCCACTGACCTGAATCCGGAGTGACTCCACCAACTGCAGCGGAGTGACTCCGGAGTGATGCTGGTGTCACGGAGATCAGCATTTGCCCCTGTTGTTGGGCGATGCCCCTCGTGACAGTTCAAAGCAAACACTACGCTTGGGAAGCGCATGGCTTGGATGGTGAATATACTTTCCAGGTCGGTATCTTCCTCCACTGAGGATCTTTGCAGATATTAGTGACTGAAGCAAAGATTCCTCCGGGTATTTCTACAAGGCACTGGGCCCAGAATGAGGTTTGTGACCAAACCCTCCTACCATCCACACACTAATCTGTCTGACTTGGGCCAGCAAGCACCCAGGACCTGGCTCCTAGGACCCATCTGGAAGGCGGGGGAGGTCTGAGTCCAAGCCCTGCCATTTTGCAGCATGGACCCAGCTTAAGCCACTGACCCGAGTCAGAAGATCTGCGCAGCGCAGTATGGATGGTTAGAATGGCTGGAAGACCCGGATCCAGCAATCGTAAACCCAGAGTTACATGCAATGTGGACACTCAACCTAGACACCCAGTCCACACACCCAGGTCCATGAAAGCAGGTTTACAATGCAGTGTAGACGTATCCTCCCAGGCCTTGGGAACATTCAGGTCTGGATCATGCTTGACCTCCAAGTCTATAATGGGCTGAAGCAAGCTGCTCGGTGCTGGCGCAGTGTCCCCCTCCACAGCATGCAGCCCCAGTCTTGTCTCTGGTGTGCCAGTCATGCCAGCCACGCCCTCTGCCCCTTTCACTCCCCACACTAGCTGGCTGGCCAGCTCCCATGGTAAAGCAGTGAGGCTGCACCGTCCAGCCCATTGACCGGCTGGATTCATGTGTTATTTTAACTCCTGGGGCACAGCACACTGCATTCACACAACATACAAAAAGTCAGGGTGAAGCAGGCACATACTGTAGCTGGTGCCATGGGGCTGCGGCCAATACCATCTAGTCTTGCAACAGGGATGGGTTGGATCATGAGGAGGGAAGGGCACCATTTTCCCAGCAAAGCCCGACGCAGGAAAGGCTCGGCTGGGTGGGGCGTTTATCTGTAAAGCCGCGAGTCAGGCTAAATTAGTTGAATGCATTGTGGAGGTTTGCAAACCAGCTCAGAGCCTGGGAGAGGAGCAAGCGTGGGGGTCTGGGTCTGGGGTGAGCCCAGAGCCGGAGGGGGTTTGGGTTTGGGGCTAGGCCAGGGGCTAATAAAGGTGCAAGCCGGGAGCCTGCAAGTTGGGCCTGCGATAAGAGTAAGCCTAGGTCCCAGAGAGGTGCAAGCCCAGAGCCTGGATTCAGACTGACACATCCATGCACATTGTGATATCAACGTCATCGTATAGAACTGACAACCCCTGCGCTTTCCCATGGGTGGCTGGCGCAAGGCGCCCTCCCAGCAGGGGAAAGCACAGGCCCTGGACCGCGCCTCGAAGAACAGTGATGCCAGATGACCTAAAGATAAGAGTGACCCAGGCACATGGAGCTGAACTCAGAGCCGTGGTTAAAGATCGGAACTCACCGGATCCCAGGCCGGGCTGGTGATCCCATCCGGGCTCCCTCCATCGCCCCTTTCCCCCGCCCATGGCGTACCTGGCTCCAAAAGCCAATGGTGCAGCAGAGATCACTCTCCAGCGCTGGCTCCCAGCCGGGCTGTATGACCCCGTTGCCCTGGCCTTGATCCACTTCTCTTTTGTGCCATGGGGTCATTGAGTTCTGTTTGTAAGGGGATTAATAATTAGCTGCCAATAAATACATTACACTGGAGACTCCTGGGTAAGCACTTGCTGACTCGGTAATCAAATTTTCCCGTTTCTCGCCGGGCGAATAGCCCCAGGGCACTCCAGCATGGCTGCCTCGCACAGACACTTGATCAAGTGGAAACGTTCTGTGTTTTCCCACAGCTCTGCTGCAGCGATTCCAGGAAAGTCAGGCTCTTAAGCTATGAGGAATGGCATTTCTCCATCCCAAAGAACACCTCGTGCGTCGCCCCTGAGCCTTCAGGGGGGTGGCACATTTACCGACTGCCCCCCCTCCCCACGTCACCCAATCTGCATGAGCTCTGCCTCTCCATTTCTACACACAATTTGCAGTAGAAATCTGCTGCACTCACAATTAAAACGTATAAAGGAGGCCCCAAGACTAGTGGTTAGAGCAGGACGGCTGGATCCTATCCCCAACTCTGCCACTGTCTGACTCTGTGCCCTTGTGCCAGTTCATTAGCATTGGTTTCCCCTCCTGTAAATGGGACAGTAATACTAACCTGCCTTCGAAAAACAGTCTGCGAACCTTGGATGGAAGGCGGCAGCTTCTCGCGTAGGTAGAACTGGAACTGCTCAAGTGTATCTCATAGGCTTTATACTACTCACAGCTAATGAAGATTCTCCTTCGGCTCAGGAAGTAAGGATCTGGGATTCTAAAGCACACGGCGTCACCATGAAGTTCCAAGTGGCTTGCGTGTGCAGCAGAGTGGCAGTCATGGGTGGATGTGGATGTGTTATAATACACGGTTCTATAACATTCCTGCCGTACAGATAGGGTTGAATTCACAGGAGTGTTGCTGATGAAGTTACTGGAAAGAGAGGTTGGTGTGGTCGACAGAGCAGGTTTTTGGCCCATAACATCATTTTCCAGATTTCCAGCAGAGCTTTCAGTTACACGGATCCGCTTTTCTAACTCAATTGCTAACAATTAATGGGAAGAAATGCACAGCTGAAACTTTTTTATATAGAATTTGACATGTTCCAGGCTCTGGAGAAAGACTAGCTAGAAAGAGAGCTGGGTTCCAAAATTAAAATAAACTCCCCCCCATAGCCCAATCTCTCTCACACACAAACACAAACCCCCAAATCTTCAGGCATTGCAGGAAAAGATCATGGCATGTTACATTTTTTACTGATAAAGACCCTCCTAAACGAGGTAACAGTCTGAGCTCAGAATTATACAAGCAAGCCGGCTGCCGACTGGCCCATTCCGGTCTCTCTCAGGAACTGCGAAGGTAATTGGTGTGAGTCTAATTGTTCCTGCTAGATAATGAGCATTTTGCATGCTCATCACCGGCTGACCGGAGCATCCTCCGAGTTGCTATTTTGGGGTGTGGATGCAGCAGCTCTGGCTTAGAAAAATGTGCACAAAGCCGGCTTCTGGCATTATTAAAAAAAAAAGGCTTTCACTTTCACGGCAGGGCATAGGACGTGATGAGGAAAGGCGCTCTCTCTCCATGCGGACCCACGAGGTGAGGAATGGGCCAGATTCTCTTCTGGTATAAATCAGTGGACCGTCATAGAAATCAGTGGCGTTGCATCTGCACCCAAGAATCTGGGCTCCATAGCTTAGCTATCCTGATGGGTTACAGTGGTAGGCCGCAGAGAGGGACTGTAATATTTGGGTGTTCCTTGGCAGTCCCCGTCCGAGGGCGGACCTCCTGGGCCAATGAGGGCTGGCAGGCACACAGCACAAGGTAGCGTGACTGCAATGGCTTTCAGACTGACGTTAAGACGCATGTAGTAAATCCGACAACACGTGTAATTGTATTGCCTTAGGCTTCATCCCCCACCTACGGCATTATGGATTGTCCCTAGACGCAGCATCAGACGGGAGCGGGTGCCTCCGCTTTTGCTGATACGGCCCCCAAGCTCTGGACTCCTTTGAATAATGATTGAGATGAACGAGTAGCGTCCACCTGTGTTTCGAAGCAGGCCAGTAATGATTCTATTCCCCCAAGGCTTCCAATCTCATTGAGCCAGGGCCCACGGGCCTTGGGCAAATATAGACCCCAGGAGCTGGTCTTTAGCGACATTTGGTCCCTATGAGACTTGGCAGACCAGACAGGACTGGCTCAGAGAGGGGGGCACATTTCCTTCCACCACAGCAGTGAGGTGCTCTTGCGCCTCTGGGGCGACCCGCAGCGCCTACCGTTCCGGTCCTGGGAGGCCACACTGCCCCGCTCAGTCCCGACGTGCTCTGATCGCCTGTTGTTGGCAGGACCCTGAGACGCCACCGCTTCAGCCAAATGGGCCCGAATGGTCAAAAGTGGCTCGTGATGTTGCCTACAATGGCTTAAGGGTCCTGTTACATTCATGCTAGAACCGCCCCTGCTTCCTCCAGTCCTGACTGCCACAGGCATAATTCATCCAGGTGTGACGTGTCACTGGCATCAGATACCCACATGCCTTAAGGGACAGCCGTACCATCAGACCAAGCCCTCCGTAAGGGCTTCCCGACCACGGGGTGGAGGCTGTTACCGCGGGGCCCAGGAGGTGGCCCTATTACACGTAGCCCTTCAAGATCTGATCCCCGTGCAGCCGTTGAAGAAACGCTGGGTGGTGTGGTAGTTTTGTGGTCAAGTTTCTTTCTGGGGAGAGGTGTTGCAAGCAGCAAGAGTTTGCTCCCTGCTTGCAGCTTTCGAGGTGGGAGTTAAGTCAGTGGGTCAGCGTGGCTTCCTGGCACTGGTTTGGGGCTGAGCTGTCTGAAAGAAGGGTTTGCCTGCATGGCGTTTGCGGCCACCTCTGTTCCAGGACAGGTGGGCATAGCATAAATAAACAAGCTGCATTATCGAAAACACCCCGACTCCATGCCACTGATTTCTGCTTCAATTGCAAACGGCCCCGCAAAGTCCAGGAAGCTGCTGCCCCTCAGGAGAGGGGGTGCCCCAATAATCAGGAAACACTTTGCTATTGCATGCAAAAACTGTCCTAACTGCAGGGCGACTGGGGGGAAAGGCCGTGCGGGGGCGAGGAAGGGGCGCCTTGTGCTTGGAAATATTTGGGATGTCCCAGCTCGCGAGGGCTGCTGCCCATTGTTTCTCTGCTACCTGTTCTGTGCCCACGTGGACACTGGGAATTGCTCTGTAGCTCAGCTGGATGTCCGTGTTAACCAGCGGTGGGGTTCCCCGCTCTGCCTCTCCCCCTTTGTTTAAGGAAATAAACAGGTTTCTGATGCCTCCGTGGGAGGGCCGGTTCCATCTCGCTGCTCCCTGCTCTGTTCCTTTGATCTCTTTATATTGTTTTGTTTGAATGCCACAAATCAGGAGACTGCAGCTGGGTGTCAAGAGAAAACCCTGCTCTCTCGGCTGTTAACCCTTTGGCCCAGTGTGGGCGGACTCACCTAGCTGCTTCCAGGCAGGACCTTGGCTCCCTCGGAAGGCCAGTAATGGGTTAAAGACTTCAAAAACCCCTCCCTGATTGTGCCCGTCATGGAGGCAGGGTGGGCCAAGGCCCTGGCCACCGGAGCTAAACTCAGGAGACCCAGAAGAAGGGTGGTCCTGAGGTTGGGATGCTGCTGTTGGAGACCTGGGTTCAAGTCTCAGCTCTGCCCCTGGATGACCTTGGTCAAGTCGCTTGGTTGGTATAAGACGCAGGGCAGACCCTTCAGCTTTGGCGGGGCTTGGTCGTTGATCCCCCCTCCCAGGGTCGTGTAGTAATTTTTGTTGTCTGGGGGGGGTCATGGTGCAATGATGTTTGAGAAGCGCTGAGCTATTGCTGGGCAGTTTGTTGCGGGACGGGACGGGATTCTCTAAAGACTTCAGATACTATAAATAACCCTCCCACTCCCAGAGCCTCCCCTTTAGCTCAGGTCACCGGGGGCGTACGCCTCTGCGATAGCAGGTCCTGAGTTTGAGCCCTTCTAACCCTCCCAAGGACCTGAGGGCCAGGTTTTGCTGCTACCCAGAGTGGCTTGTCCCCTCCCCTGCCACCTTTCGGGGACGCTTTTGGATGTTACCCAGCTGAAGAAGCCTCAGCAGAGGCACCCGGGATGATTCAGAGGCTGGGGAAGCCAGGCCTGGACTCCGTTAGGACAGCGGAGACAAAGCAAGGGGCTGCCAGGAGCAGGGAACAAAGAGGAGACAGACCAGGTGGGCGGCTGGGCTATCGTCAGAGGAGGGAAGTGCGGAGCCTTAAGGAGCATGAGGCATCTGGAGAGCAGTTGACAGAGGCGTGAAACAAAGCAGAGTCTATTAACTGCGTGGCAGCTGAGCCATGTGGTGGAGGAGGGTGCTCCGAGGGTCTGATAGAAGGGGCAGAATGATCCCCGCTCCCCCCGCATGACTTGTGGAGAGGAGCAGATTGTCCAGGGACATGACTCACTTGTCTTGGGCCGGCCAAGCCGCTGCTTTGAAGAGGCCTGCAGAGTTCTCCCAGCTGTTGCGCTTCCTCTGCAGATGAGCGGGGAAGAGAGACGGGCCCGGAATGTGCACTGAAGACCTGCTACGTCAGTACAGCGTCCCAGGGCAGCGCGCCAGTGACGTCCTCGCAAACAGGCCTTTAAATGGGAGGCCAAAGGAGCCGGGCAGCATAGGTGGTGCTGAAAGCTAGCCGGATCCTGGGCCACCAAGCCGCAGCAGGGACCAGGGTCTGGAGTCATCTGGAGCGGTAACAACATGAGGGGGGAGAGATCTGGGCTGCTGCGGGCACAGAATAGAGCAAGAGGAGGGGGGATGAGTCTCTGCAAGCAGAAGAGGAAACAGACTCACCAGAGCAGGGGCTGGTCTACTCTACGTCGTTAGATCGACGTTCGCCGCATTAGGTCGAATTGATAATGCGCACGTCTACGCTACCGAGCCCTTTCCGCTGACCTAAAGGGCTTTTAAAATTGCCGCCTGTACTCCACCTGGACGAGAGGAGTAGGGGAGAGTCGTCCTTCCCGGGTCGAATTAGGGTAGTGTAGACACAGCACAGTGTAGTTTGACCTCCGGGAGGTGCCCCAGAGTGCTCCAATGTGTCCACTCCTGGCTAGGCTGTGCAAATACCGCAGGACGACACGCGAGGCGTTTGTGACGCTCATAACAACAGCGTACAGCTGAGCGGGATCCATGCTTGCCGGGCTGTGGCGTCTGAATAAGTAACCCAGGTCTAGGCGCGAAAATGGTTGTTTGCCGTTGTTTTCAGGGAGGGAGGAGCCAAGTGGGTCATGGGAGGCTGACGGTATGTACCAAAACACCTCATGAAAATGTTCTTGTCCCATCAGGCTTTGGGAGCTCGACGCAGGATTCCAGTCAGCAGCAGGAACTATGGGATAGCTACCCATAATGCACCGTGCTCGTGGGGACGGGCTCCGCCAACGGAATGTGCAGAGTGGGGGCACACAGCATCGATTTTGTAAAACCAGAGGCTAAAGGTCAACTTGAATAAATTCGACCTAATTCTGTAGTGTAGATGAGCCCTAGGCCAGTGAAATAAGAGAACAGGCCCTCTGTGTGCTGGAGGGCAGGGATCTGTCCCAGGGCCAGGGGACTGGAGGGCAGGGATCTGTCCCAGGGCCAGGGGACTGGAGGGCAGGGATCTGTCCCAGGGCCAGGGGGCTGGAGGGCAGGGATCTGTCCCAGGGCCAGGGGGCTGGAGGGCAGGGATCTGTCCCAGGGCCAGGGGGCTGGAGGGTAGGGATCTGTCCCAGGGCCAGGGGGCTGGAGGGTAGGGATCTGTCCCAGGGCCAGGGGGCTGGAGGGCAGGGATCTGTCCCAGGGCCAGGGGGCTGTGTGTGCCAGCAGGACTGAATATATGCAAAGGCAGATGGAGAAATGCAGCATGGATGTGGGGCGGATGTGTTGGTGTCAGGGACCCAAGGAGCCAGGCCCAAGTTCAGTCACTGCACTGAAGCCAATGGGCTCACACCAGGGAATAGTTTCTCCACACCAGTCATGATTTTATAGACCTCCATCATATACCCTCTCAGCCCCTTAGTTGTCTCTTTTCCAAGCTGAGAAGTCCCAGTCTTCTTCATCTCTCCTCATATGGCAGCCGTTCCATACCCCTAATCACTTTGGGGACCCTTTTCTGATCTTTTTCCAGTTCCAGTATGTCTTTTTTGAGATGGGGCGACCACATCTGCACACGGTATTCAAGACGTGGGTGTACCATGGATTTATATAGAGGCACTATGATATTTTCTGCTTTATTATCTAGTCCTTTCTTAATGATGCCCAACATTCTGTTCCCTCTTTACATGCTGCTGCACACTGAGTGGATGTTTTCAGAGAACTATCCCCAATGACTCCACGATCTCTATCTTGAGTGGTAACAGCTCATTTAGACCCTGTCATTTTAGATGGATAGTTGGGAGTATGTTTCCCAGTGTGCATTACTTTGCATTTATACACATTGAACCGGGTGGATGCAGCCACTGTTAGAAAACCCAGATGAATTCTTCGCTTCTGTGCCTGAGAGAATAGAGGAGATACGGTTGGGTGTGGGCCAGAAGTGGACATGAATTTCCCAGTGGAGGAAGGAGATGAAGAAGCCACAGGAAATGGGCTCTGGGTGAGAAGCGAGGGAGGAATCTAATGCCTGGAGGCTGGGCCCGTCACAGGGAAAGGTCCATGATCTCTTCCGTCCCGGCCCCAGAGTTGAAGACCCTGGGGACACTCCAAGAATTTGAGAGGCACTAGCTGTGGCTCCAATCCCAGGAAATGCTGTTTATTCTGTCATCAGCCCGTGGGATTCACTATCCCAGGGAAGACGGATGTCAGAGGAGTGAAGAACTGTATGACCGCCAGTAACACTGGTAAATACGCAGAGCTGAGCGGGTCGGGGCTGACCCACTGTGGGCCCTATGCAAAAGAACATGCTCGCTCCTCACCTGTGACTGGCCTCTGTGCACCCAGAATGCTCCCTTCCACCCGATCTCTGCACCTGATTATGAAGCTGCTTTTTGCTGGCTCTCCAGAAGAGATCTGGGAAGCCAAGAAGTGGGGCCAAATAACATATTACCCAGAGGGGAACCAGGGAATTTAGAGCAATGAGGGGAAATTCAGTCCTTGCCACAGTCCACTGCCATCAGAGAGGAGCGCTGCTAGTGAATTTGGGATGCTGCTGTGGCTGGCACATTGGGTTTGCATGGTGGTGTGGGGACTTACATATCTGCTTAGGTTTCATGGGTATAAGGCTCCCACTGCTAGATAAGGGTAACCAAATCACATGCTTCAGGCTATCAGCTGATACAGCACCAGGTCAGGAAGTAATTCCCCTTCTCCGTAGTGTGTACAGCATTGCACAGTTAGCTCAATGCGTCCAGTAACGGCCACTGCCCATGCTGAATTAGATAGACCAAGGTCCTCATGTGGCAAAGCCAATGCTATGTTGCAGTGATACAGGGGAGACACTCAGGGTGAGTCACTCCAGATCCGGAAGGCTGGGAGAAGGCAGGATGCATGGAGGATGATTTAGAGTGACTATCAGCAGAGGTAGATATGTGGGATATTCAGTTCACTCTACAGAAACATAAAGGCTAAGGACAACAGAGAACAGAATAAAGCATTGAGTGAGTGGGAGAAGGGTCAGTACTGGGTAGCCCTTGAACCTCCGTAGCAAGGCAAACGGGGCTTAATTGCTCTTATATAAAAGAACAGAGGCAGATCTTTCGGGGTGTGTTACGTAGGGTCTATTATATAATAAGTGGACCAGGCGCACAGCTACCCACTCTGCAGGCTCCAGATGTGGAACACTGGCCTTTTAAATGTGTGACAAAGACCCCAAATCACAGCTGAGCTCCTGCCGCTAAGCCGCCCTGGCCTTCAACCACTAGGCAGTGCTTCCTGGAGAACTATCACTAGGTTGCAATGGAAGACAGGAGTAGGATCCCAAATGAGTTACATGCCTCATAAGCTGATCCCAGTTGAGAGGGTTGGGTGAGAGGGAATGTTACAAGAATATGAAGCCATGGAAAAATATGTCGCTGAGCGAGTGACCGTATGGGGAGCTCCAAGAATAGGTGTTAAATCATAGAGCTGTCAGGCCGGAAGGGACCCCAAAAGGTCAACAAGTCCAGCCCCCGGCACTGAGGCAGGACCAGGTCAACCTAAACCATACCTGACAGGCGTGTGTTCAGCCTGTGCTTAAAATCTTTAGTGATGGGGATTCCGCAACCTCTCTTGGAAGACGACTGCCCAGCTTAACTACCTTTGCAGTTAGAAAGGTTTTTGTAGTATCTAACCTAAATCTCCATTGCTGCAGATTAAGCCCACTACTTCTAAATGCATTGCAGTAGCACCATCATCCTCTACTGGATGGAATCAGAGCTGCTCAACTGTGTGTCATTGACCTTATATTGTCAACAGTTAATGGAGAGTCTCCTTTCACACAAGTGGTAGGCCCCTTGCTGTCACAATGGGGTTCCCACTGCCCATAGAGTGCAGTGTGATGATACCAGTGAAGTACCTACACTTTTATTATAAAGGAAAACAAAGGGTGTGAATCTATCGGTTGTTACCACATGCATCAGCCGGTGAGGTATTGATACACATATATAGCCTTCCGAGTTCTTTTTCTTATTGTGTGAGCAAGTTTTGACACTTGGGGAGACAGACGGGGCTGTTAGTTTGGGGTTATGCCAGGTTTGGATGTAGAGGCAGCTTTGAGGGAGAGGTAGTGCAAGCAGCAGGGTAGTTTGCTCTCTGCATTGGTCTCTGAGTGGAGTCAATTCTTAGAGCCCCGTATCTGCAGCTCCCATCCTATGGGGCAGGGCCCAGCTCCCCATCCTGGGGGCTGCAACATGGCCCATGGGGTCACAGCACCACTCAGGTTTGGCCCAGCCCCCCTCCATCATGATGCTGTGGGAGGGGGGAGAAGGGGTGGCCGGCCCAAATCTTAGCGAGTCGTGGTTGCAACTTGCCACAGGGTGTGGCAACGCTATTCAAATTTGGCCCAGCCACCTGGCCAATCATCATGATTTCCGCTCCATTGGAAAGCAAAGCCCTGGACATCTACTGCTCAGCAGAGGGGCAACGCTGGTGTCAGAAGAAAGGGTGGATCTATCTATCTATCTATCTATCTATCTATCTATCTATCTATCTATCTATCTATCTATCTATCCCCATCCACCCCCTTTATCTATCTATCTATCTATCTATCTATCTATCTATCTATCTATCTATCTATCTATCTATCTATCCCCATACACCCCCTCTATCTATCTATCTATCTATCTATCTATCTATCTATCTATCTATCCCCATCCACCCCCTTTATCTATCTATCTATCTATCTATCTATCTATCTATCTATCTATCTATCTATCTATCTATCTATCTATCTATCTATCTATCTATCTAACTATCTATCACCAGGGCCCAGGCCTGAACGAATTGATGCGTGAACTTTTAAATGCATCTGGCCAAGGCCCATACTGCCAGACAGAGCTTCCCAGAAAACACTTTGCTTCCAGCAAGAACTCCTTTGTAAGTTTCCATGTGCTCTGGTGTGGGCCTCCTTCCACAGGCAAGAAAGATGCTTGTTTAGTTCTATTAAACAGCTATTAACTCGTGTTCTCTCTGCGACAGTAATGAATGCCCTTTGGGGGTTTAAACACTTCTGCCTTTAATATCAGCGCTTTCTCGCCATCTGATCGGTGGGGGGGGGAGGACGGACTTTTTGTACTGGAACAACGGCTGCTGATGCCAGCAGGCTGTTTTGGAAGAAGGGACGGGAGAGAAGGAGCCGTCCCGCAGCAGCTGGTTGAGCACTCGGTGGTTGATTTGGGTATATTGCCTCCTAATTACAGTTCTTGATGTTCTCTCAAAACAAACTGTGTAATTAGCCAGAGGACGGGAAACACATGGAGCTAGGACCAACGTGTAATAGCGCAGGATCGTGTGTACGGCTGGATCTGAGAGGGCGGCTCGCAAAACACAAGCCCGGACGTGCCACTGCAGGAGGAAGATGTTTTTCTACACTGCTCGGTGAATTTGAAGGCGCTAATATAGTGCCCCTGGCTTGACCCAGCAAAGGCAGGTTCTGTGCAAGTTTTCTCCCTCCAGCTGTACCCCTCAATCCTGCCCACAGTCCTGGGATCCTCCCACCCCACGCTGCTGATGCACCTCAGTCCTCCCCTGCACCCTGATATTCTAGTCCTGAGCGCCCCAAACACTACTCTACCAATGCGCCCCAATCCCAACCCACAGCCCTCTGTCCTTCCAGTCTGGGCTCCCCGTACTCAGCTCTGCTGCCGCCCTTCCGTCCTGGTCTGTAGCACCCCCGGGCTAGTCCAGGCCACAGCATTATGGGTTTGGAGATGAGCAAAGAGGGGGACCAACATACTCATTTTTACCTGCGCCCCTCGGCTTGACTGGAACTGGGACCTGCCTTCGAGCCGCGGTGTCGTCTGGGGACCCTGAGAATCTGTTGTCAACAGCAAAGCAGGTGCTATGGGAACGGAGTACAGTATGATGCAGGAAGCAACCCGAGGTGGTGTTTACAGTTAACACCTAAGAAAGTGCATCTTGTGCAGATGTGGCCTCATGCAGCGGGGAAGCGCAGATCCTGCGCTATGTGGTACGGATACTAGACACACAAAACAGCTCTTATTTTTTGCAATCAGATGATGAGTAGCACTCAGGGGGTCTCCAAACTACGGCCTGAGGGCCAGATCCGGCCCACAGCTTCGATTTGTCCCCCCGCCCCCCAAACCTGATTTAGAATTTAATGCAACACTGACACAGTAGTGGTTTAAAAAAAAAAAACCAATTTACATATATTTTGCATATATTTGCATATATTAATTTTCCCATCGTTGATTTGGCCCGCGAAGCCCCTTCAAAAATCTAATATGGCCCTCATCTCATAAAGTTTGGAGACTGTACACCACCCGTTTGCACCGGCTCTCCCTTCTCCAAAGCACATTCAGAAGGGGCCAGGCAGCTGCAATCCCACAGGAAACTGCAGGAGGAACAAGGCAGGCAAAGCGAGTACAGGAGCCTCAGGCTGTGCCCAGCAAACCCAAACCACAGCAATCGGCTTTAGCTAGGCCCGGTAGCCTCGTCAGCTTCTCTTTAAGCTGGTGTGGCAAACCCAACCAGAGTGGCTATGGTCATACAAAAGCCACGAAGACAGAGCCTGTTAGGTGACCGCCCAGGACTCCAGCAGGACACAGAATGAGAATTTGGGTGGTTATCCCCTAGTCTAACCATGCACCAACCATGGGTGAGATTCTTCTCAACCCAGTCAAACAGTTCTTTTTTTAATTGTCTCCCTCCTCCTCCGCCCAGTTTGCTTTCTGTTCTTTTCCCTTACAACGCCTGTGAGGAACGGTGATGTGGTGTCAGGATGGCTTCTGTCTCTGCGTCCACTCCCCCCCCCCCCCACAGACACACTCTCTCTCTCTCTCACACACACACACACACACGCACAGTCACACACTCACACACACACACGCACAGTCACACACTCACACACACACACGCACAGTCACACACACACACACACGCACACCACTTTGCAGACCCTATGTCCAGTTTAATCCACCCGCCCACGGAGCGTCTGCACTGGGCTCTCCAGGACAGAACATCCCTTGTGAGTCCAAAGATCAAAACGCCTTCTCGGCGCTGGTGGATTAGGCCTGTGTCAGCGGGAATGTCAACACTCCTTCGGGTGCTCCGGAGCTGGCTTTGCTAACGTAGGGCCGGATGATCCCCGGGAAAGGAAGAGCAGCATAAGGGCCGGGAAAGGCTATGGGAGCGGAGAAGGGTTGTGATCACATTACCGGGACAAGGTCAGGTGGGCGAACCATCCATAACTGCAAACAGAATGAGGAGGCCTTGTGGCACCTTAGAGACTAACACATTGATTTGGGCATAAGGTGCCACAAGGACTCCTTGTTCTTTTTGTGGATACAGACGAACACGGCTGCTACTCTGAAACCTGTCCTCCCGGACTGCTGGCCTGTGATTGCAGGGTGGAGCTTACCTATTGCTATCCTCTAACATGCCCATCAAATGAATCCGTGTAAAACCGGGGCCTGACTGATTTGCCATGCACTGCTATGAATTGGGGGAACCCCCCTGGGGCAAATGGACCCGCACAGCAGGACAACCACTGGAGTTATCAGAATCAGGCCCGTGATGACAATGGCTGGGGTCAGATAATAATATATCGGGGATGCAATCAGAAATTGCTCTCAAAGGAGCATGCATTCTGCCTTGCCTCCCGCTGTATGGACCTCACGGCTCAGAGATGCCCGTTCGCGTGTCTCCGGGCTGGGAGCACGCTGCCTGCTAGCAATCTTCTGCGCTCCACCAGGCAGCCTGCTTGTCCATCGCTGGGTGCCAAGAATGGAAATTCAGCATCTCTGGGGGTTCCCAGCTGCCATCTGTCCTGCAGAGGCGCACGGAGTTGGACTGTCTGTCTCTTGGGTCCCCCTTTCCCCCCTGATCTACTTCTACAGTAGAGGTTGCTTTGACAGTGCGACTCAGACTGGAGCTTAGGGTCCCCAGCCCCCACTCCAGGCTGGAGAGTCCAAACGCCAACCTTGAGCTGCAACAGCCGCTCCGCTGTTTTTAGCGCGAGAGCCCTGCTAGCACCAGTCTGCGGGCCTGAGCTGGGAGGTTCGCTCCCAGAGGCTGTGCAGACATGCCCAGAGAGAGCAGTGACACAGAAAACTGGTCTAGAACATTGCCTAGCCTGGAGCGGAGGTTCCTGAGCTGGAGTGGCTCCCCCAGGTATCTTCCTTCCCTACAGGCCCTGACAGTGGAGTGGGGAAGACGATTCATTAGTTCACGTTTGCAAGGTGCTTTGAGATTCTCTGGTGAAAGGGCCGCTAGGAGTCCAACTTGCCATTAGTTATTTACCTGCTGTCAAGGACTCCCTCCGCCCTTCCGTCCCCAAGGGGAGGGAGCTGTGAGAAGGAACAGAGCGAGCCCGCACCTGGACGTCCCAAACGCTGGATGAAGTCACCGCCGGACACGTGGAGCCGGCAGGTCCGATGCTGGGCTAGCAGGGTTGTCACGCCCCTGACCACAGGGTGTTTGCGTACAGAGTGGGAAGGAGATGGACTCTTGTTTTCGGTTCAGCAGCTAAAGCGAAATGTGACTTTCTCGCAGCAGTGCCAAGTCTGGGCCATTCAGCCTGCCTTAGAGCAGCCCCTTCTGCCAGAGAAGCGCTAGCCCCAGGGAGGGGCCTGTCTGCGTTCGGCCTTATCTTTAGGCTTTTCACATCTAAACCCAGGCTCCAGTGGCCAAATGCTGATGCTGATCCAGATGCCAAACACCACAAACTTCAGAGGGCTCTGGAGCTGGGGTTTGGGTTTGGCCCAGTGTAGAGATAGGGACTGTTTCAAGAATTATCAACACTAACTTGGGGTAGGAGGCAGACGACCCTGGATCAGGTTTTCTGGTCAAGGTTTTACCTTGAGAGTTTGGAAGGAGATCTGAGATGAGAGCATTGTTCAGTTTAGAATCACTATAAGGGGAATTTTTTCATTAGGCTTCTAAATCCCATTGACAATCACTGGTAATTGGGTAGCTAACTACTTCCTGTGCCTTTGAACCTATCGGGTAGGGGGATAACAAACCCAGTCTCCTAGCTTTCACTTTCCCACACTGATTCCTTCTTATCAATTTCCCAGCTATGCAAATGGAGAAACGAGCTCAATTATTCCTGTACTAGAGATTGCAGAACCCACGTTGGTGAGAAGTTACACGAACACTGCCAAGTCCACGCTGAAAGGAAATCACAACTTTTGTAAATACTTACAGTACCGCAGGTTCAATGATAACCTAGCGCTGGCCTCTGGGTCTGTATTGCCTGGTGTTTTCCTGTACTGTATGATATCCGGAGAACACTTAATCTTGTTCATTGACAAATTCATCTCACCCTGAAGGTTCGGGGAGGGAGGAGTTATGTGACGCTGGCAAGCCGGGGACCAGCTCAAGCCAAGGACTCTGTGTCTCAACTGAACCCTGGCTGGAATTAGGCTGGCTCACCTGTGTGTTAGTATTGTTCAAACAGATGTACAAGTTTATAAGACTGTGTTTAGTGTAGACATTAAGAAACCCTTCCCGGCTGTAACATGTATTAATCTTGTTTATAACAGCTGTGCCCATGTGATAAAGTGTTTTCATTGTAATCCTCTGTAATCGAGTCATCAGACAGGAAAGAAACATTTATTAATCTCAAATGCTGGCTTCCTACAGAAGGTGTTAGGTTCTGCCCACCAAGAAGTCCCATGGAAACCAAATTAGCCATTATGAACCATCAAAGAACAAAGAACTTTGTTAATTGCCTTCCTCCCATTCCACTACCCCCAGCTGCTCCAATGAAGAAGCGACATGGGTATGAATTCATCCCATCAGTTTGAATTTTGAGGGGAAGGGAATAAAAATCCCTAATAAAAATAAATTGTATCTCCATACTGCCTGGACTTTGGGAGGGCAAGATTTCTAAGTGTATGCAAGGGATCCCCAGCTGCTTAGCCTGGGTTAGCACTAAAGGACTTCAAGAGCTTGCCCATTAGCAGCTTCTATCGCCTTTTGGAACCTGCGATTGTAACTCATTTGTGTTTGTATGTTTCCTTGCTTTAACCTTGTAAGTAACGCTATTTCTTTTTCTTAGTGAATAAATCTTTTCAGAGTTTATTATAGGGTTGGCTACAAACCTTGTCTTTGGTATGAAATCTAAAATGCAATTAACCCTGGTGTAAGTAACAGGTTCTTTGGGATTGGGTGTAACCTGAATGTTGTGATTTTGGGTGTAAGGGACCATCTACCACAAAGGCAGGCTTGCCTAGGTGGCAAGACAGACGGGAGTACCCAAGGGGACTGACTGTGATGCCATATTAAGACCACTGTAGTGCCTGAAGAGTTTACATTTGATCTTTGGTTAGCAAAATCCAAGTATGGAGCTCAAAACCAATTTGGGATGCGTGTCCTGCTTCTTAACGGTCTGCCCTGAGGTTGGTTCTCACGCTTTTGAGCCACTCCAGATAGGCTTCAGGCAGAACGAAACCGGTTGGCTGACTAGGGCCCAGTATTGCTACTTCAAGCATCCCAAAATGATGAGTCGGGCCCCAAAATTCATATACAATTTTTTTAATCACACCTTTTGGGTTCTTCTTCTTTGCCTGCTGCTTTCTGAGCCTGTAGGTCGCACGCACTTTGCCATTTGCAAGCTTTTCTCTGCAACCATGAGAACTAGAAACTTGCTTTTATTTCAGCAATGAAAGCTGAGAATCTCGTGAAATCATTTGAATCCAGGCCCCGGGGCTTTCAAGGTACCCAAGATCTCAAGACTCACCGTAAAATCACGAGAGTTGTCAACTCTGAAGGGCCCCCGCTACTGAGGAGGCCTCCGTTCGTCCCCCCCACACTAGAAAATACCCCGGTGGAATAAGAGCCATTACGTTTAGGAGGATGATAGTCTTAGTCTTAAAGCCTCTCTGGGAGTTAAGCAAAGGAATTTACATGCAAATAAGTGGCATTTGCAATGCGGCAAATATGGAATATATTTCATGAGCATTAAGTGACGCAGCAGATGGGCCCTGTTGAAGACCCAGGGTTATATTAAATATGCTGAGAGACCATTGTTACCGGCTGAGGTTCTGCACTTGATCTAACAATGACCAACCCCACAGGCTTGCAGCCATGAAGGTCCGGTTCCACCAGTCTATCTCCCTCTTGAAACTTGACCCTCTGTCTCAGTCCAACTACAGGGATGACCCTGACCGAGTGGAGACTGTGCAGCTTCTGCTGTGTTTTCCTTGCGGGGAACGTCTGGCAGAGTGCACGGTCCAGCCATCAAATGGCCAAGCCCCAAATGTCTGGCACGGGCCTGACAAACCAAGAGGAAAGGCCCCAGATGAAGAGGGCAGCTAAAGTGAACCGGAGAGCTCCATACAAGCTGGAGATCGTTGTGCGGTTTGCTGAGACCCGGGTCTTCTGAATCGCCGCCATTCCTGTTGCCAAAACCAGGGAGCTGTGATCAGCACAATCCACCCCAGCAGGTCTGGGTCTTGGATGCCGTTGTAAACGGAGCGGCTGGTGCAACATGACCCGAATTCCATGAAGTGTCCAGCCCAATATCACACGGGTTCCTTGTCTCAGAACGAGCCTGGGCAGATGTTACGTGGGCTGAAAACTGGCAGTGGGTCCATAAACAAAGGCATGGCCTGGCAGGGGAGTGTCTCATGGGGTCGTCTGAGCAGATGGAGGCAAGTCTCTGCACCTTATGCTGGCTGCTGTCCAATAACTCTAGGCCATTACCTTACCCAGATTCAAGTGTGATGTGAAACCCTAGATATAGATAGCATCTTCAAACCCTTATAGCTCGGAGGCCACCGAGGCCATCTCTGACTTCACCCCTAGCATATTCAGCTGACCCTGCAGTTCTCACCTGTGAGGGACACTCAGTTCAAACCCAGGGGGCACAGAGGTAGAACAGTCTCAGAGGAAGGCTGAGACGTTCGTAGACTCACAGAGGATTAGGGTTGGAAGGGGCCTCAGGAGGGCAAAGCAGGACCAACCCCAACTAAATCAGTCTTGCCAACCCCCAAAGTTCAAAAATCATAATTCAGGCACCCCTCCCCCCCAAAAAAATCATGAGATTTTAAAAATAATCAGAGTCAGGGGCTTTGCCTTCTGGGTTTTGAGTCTTTAGGGAATCAGGGTTTTAAGCTTTTCCTTTGGAAACTTCCTTGGAAAAAATGAAAAAGCAGCAGCTGGAGCCTTAAGGAAAAGAAAAGCAACTAGGGCGAGACACGGGATCGGAGCCCAGCGATGCTGAATTTGCTAGCGCTGGAGCCAGAGCCAAGATACCGCGTGGGACTCTGCTCTTTCGACAAGATGTTTCCTAGGAACTATGTAATTGAATGGCCCTGGCTGAGAACTCTAATAAGCCACCTTGCACTGATTCCTCTTACTAATTAACTCTGCAGCGCTAGGCTGGAGTGGAGGGTTTTTCCCTCTTCCTTGATGGAATTTCCTCCATGTCTTCAATGGCATCCTGGTACCTCAGGGATTGGGACCGTGTGAATGAGGATAATATGATAATAACAAACAAGACAAGAGGGAGTGAACAGCCTGGTGAAGAAGCTTGTGGCTGATGCTATATTCAGTGGTGCTGTGAAAAATCAGTGAGGGCAGAGAAATGATACAGTGTGAGAGAGATTAGAAAGAAAAGCAGAAAGTAACAACATGGGATTTCACTTGGAACAATTCAACTAATGTCTCGTGGGGAGCAGGGAGGAGGAATAACCTGAAATAAACGTACTAACTGACCCCTTCACATAACACACGCATTAAGGGTCCCCCACTTAAATCAATGGGCAGCACCTTTAAATACAATGCACAATCAACCTGTGGAACTCATTGCCATGGGATGTTGTGAAGGCCAAAAGTATACCTGATTTAAAAAAGCATTAGGTAAATTCATGGAGGATAGGCCCATCAGCGGCTATTAGCCAGGATGGTCAGGGATGAAACTCCATGGTCCAGGTGCCCCTAAACCTCCAACTGCCTAAAACTGGAACTGGAGGACCGGGGATGGATCACTCAATATTACCCTGTTCTGTTCATCCCCTCTGAAGCCTCCAGTACTGGAATATATCGGAAGACATGATACTGGGCTAGATGGACCATTGGTTTAACCCAGTACAGCAGGGGTGAGCAAACTTTTTGGCTCAAAGGCCACATTGGGGTTCAAAATTGTGCAGAGGGCCGGGTAGGGAAGGCTGTGCCTCCCCAAACAGCCTGGCCCCGCTCCCATTCCAGACAAGGTCACTCAGGGAGATGAGTCCAGCTCTCCCAGGGCTTTCTTTCCAGCATTTCCCTTTCCTGAGTCACGTCGATTTTGAGGTGTGGAAGGAAAAAAGATCTAGAGCAAAAAAAAATCCCCCAAAATTCCAGTGCCTGCTGCTTCCCACTCGCCCTCTGTCTGCCAGTCACGTGCGATTCACTTTCATGCCAGTTTCTTTCTTATCAGTGCGGCATTTCGCAGCCCTGCAAACAGACCAAACATTATGAACATCCCAGAGTTAGAGATTGTGGAATCTGCGGTGAACGGGAAAGTACAGACATGGGGTTAGCAACGTGCAGGCTTAAGAAACCATAGATTAAATAAGAGCACATTGTTTTCAATAGCCCAGTTGTTTTCAATTACCCTGGTGCTCTGGGTAATTACCGGCATCACAACTTTGTCCTTCTGTGCCTACTGCCAGCTTTTGCTTTCCTTTTCTCCTCTCCTTCCACCCCCCTTACTGTGTGAGATCCACCAGCGCTCTGCCTTGTTTATTAATGCATTGATTTCACCCCAGGGCCCTTTCATTGCTTGATGCAGAGATTAAGAACAATCTGTCTCCAGAGGAGGTGAAACCACAAACTCAGCCCACTGCGGATCTGGTCCGGATGACGGGGATCAGGCCACGCTGACTTCCTGGGTTTGTCGTTTGGGGGGCTGGTGGCCAGGAGGAGGGTTTGCATCCCCCACAAAATCCAGAACACTGAATCATTAATGAAAAAACTAGCAACAAACAAACGGCCTTCCAGCTGGGTCAGGGGCCAGCAGCAGTGCGGGACCTCTGTTCGCAGCGCTACGGCTTGAAGAGTTGTGCTCCTCTCTAGGGCAGGACCCAGTTCCAGTGCAGAGGGGAACCCCACATAAACAGGGGGGGCTGCAACCCTTGCATATCTCAGAGCCCAGCAAGGCAGGGTGAAGTTGGGGTAGAGTGTGTGTACGGGGGGGGGGAAGGGGGGGGACAAGGGTCACACAGCTGGGGGATCCACCAGTCTCTGTGAAACAGGGCAGTGCACACGCTGCTGATGCTGCAGCCGGACGGAGATCTGACTGGGACTTCTAGATATTCCAGCAATAGCAGCTTTAGAGCTGCGGGGGGGAGGAGGGGGAGGGGGCAGGGGATGCATTGCTGTGTGGCCTGGGGAGGGGGAGTCTGTCCTCCCCAGTTTCAGTGGGGTCCCTCTTTTCCCAAGCCCAACCAGTCAGTACTGGCTCAGGGGGGTAGGATTTGGCCTTAAATACAAACACCCCCAGCAGGAGAAATACCTATGGACCAGCTCCACGTTGATGCATTGGGGAGCTATTACAGGGCAGTGGCATCGCTAGGGTTGGTGTCACCCAGTGTGGTAAACTCACGGTGTCACCCCTCCAGATTTCGCTGGGCGGCGCGCGCCGGCAGTGCACAGTGGGCTGTGCGCTGCGGCGGGCGGGCGCTCCGGTTGCCGTCGCTCGGCGGATGGTGTCACCCGGTGCGGTCCGCACCCCCCGCACCCGCCTAGCTATGCCAGTGTTACAGGGTGACTCAGAGCTCTCTCTGTCTCTCTCTCCCATCCCTTGGCTTGTTGCACCGGAGGCTGGACTAGGTTAAATTCACTCATCCTGCACCGCACTCAGCAAGGTGTCTCCCCAGGTGTGGAGAGCGCAGGGAGGAATTAGCGTAAGGTGCCACCTAGCTATACAGGTCCTGGCTTGCCTTCAATTGGTGTCTGGACTCTAGCCAAGACTGGCTACCCAGGGTACCAGAGCAGAGCGGCCTTTCCCGTCCCGTGCGGTGTGCACTGGCAGCCTGTGGATTCTGTACACACGGGCTGGATTCAGACGCTCAGGCAGGTGATTTCCCGAGTCTCACACAGGGAAGGTGTGAATTTCTCCATGACGCACCCCTGTCCCCATGATACTGGGGACCCTGCAGCAGAGATCTGAAGGCACCGAACGCTGAATAAAGCCCAGAGACAAGTCATTCCAAGAGTCAGTAAAGATCCCTTGTATGCTAGAGACTTTGTGGTTTGAATTCGTACAGGGCGGCAGCGGGGTTTCTGGCAGCACAACGCCACCTTAAAAACCACCCGGGGCCTGGTTCTCCATTCGCTTACATCCATTTCTCTCCACTGCCTTCCCTGGAGTTACTTCTGACTTACACCAGCAGGAGGGAGGGAAAAATCAGCCCCCAATAGTTCTCTTAGGAAAAAGAAGGAGCTAGTGGTAAGCTTTACATAGGAACAACTGAGGTGGTTAAGTTGCCTGTTCTGCCCTGACGTAGCCAAGTGGGGCGGGGGCCGTGTTCAAGGGGGTATTTGTTTGCCACGTGGATGGTGGTAGGGTGAGGTTGCCACAGGTTGCATTACTGTTTGGTGACTTCAGGGTCTTATTCTGCATCCCTTACTTGTCCTTTGAATTCAGTCAGATTAAGGGGGGTGAGGACAGCAGGATCGAGGCCAGAGCAAAAGGAGCCTGCTGGGAGCTCAGTGAGCAGACTGCCGGAGAACCCTACAAACCTCCCCGTTCTCTGGGCTCGGCAGGTTGGGAGCAACCAGACGTGCAACCGGGGTGAGTCTTCCCTGGTGGGAACAATCTAGATTTGGGCCTAAGATGTGACACGCGCCGGGGCCGGTGTCGTTCATCGACAGGGGATGTAGCTGCCTGGCATGGAAGCTAAACCCATCCTAACCACCTGAGCCCAGCTGGGGTTTGCTTCCTGCTCCACGCTGCATATTAGTTATTAGCTAGGCAATGTAACGCCACCGTTTGTATGGAGGGATCAAAAGAAGCAGCTTGGGGATGCTCTGAAGCAATTAACTCTCTGCAAGCTGGGTGCAGCGCAGGCCAGTTGAGTCCAGGCCGGCTGGGCTGAGATTCTCTGTTATTCTTCACTCTTCTAAAGCCGTGGATCTGCCCTTCAATCTGCTCCGATCTTGGGTAACTGCCTCTGTATGGAGCCCCCATCGCTGTACGCCCACCTGCCGCCCTGTGCCTCCCCTTGGCATCACTGCTCCATGCTGCCCACAACCCAGGCAACAGCTGCTGCTCCTGACCTGGGGACAGGCTCTGTAGGGCAGAGAGCAACCTCTCAGACACCCTCTAAGGCAGCTTGCACTGATTTGCCTCAGAGGCTTCCCGGGGTGGCTGAGATCCTGGAAGACTCTGATTCCCCTAACCCTATTCTGGATCCCCACTGATCCCACATACAGGGGGCAGCATGCCCGGGAACCAGCTCACCTGGCTTCTGATTCTTCTTAGGTTTGATCAGCAAGTGCCAGCTGCCTTCTGCTAAGGGAAGAAGAGGGGTGTATGGGGACCACACACACACACACACACACATACACACACACACGCACGCACGCACACACACACACACACACACGTATCATATACAAGAACAAGCCAGAGGCCCATGCATTCTGGTGTCATGTTCCTGGAAATGGAAATTACCCTTCACATTCCATTAGCAACGAACCCGCTGTATCATTATATTCTAGGAACTACTCACCCACCTTTGTTACTGATAATAATCTGCATTCATACAGCTCCTTTCATTCTGAATGTCAGAGCCCTTTGCGAGCATTAATGATTTTAAGCCTCACAACACCTAAGAGGGAGCTGAGTATCAGAGATGGGGAAACTGAGGCACGGAAAGTGACTTGTCTAATGCACTCAGTGAATGGGTGGTAGCACTGAGAATAGAACCCAGGAGACCCGACTCCCAGTCCTCTGCTTTTACTTTTACTCTTAAAAAAAAAAGCTATTTGTTCAAAGTATTAGTGATTTCACCAAGAAAACATATTACAACTTTTGACTTGCAAAGGTCAGTCCATCCACTCAGATGTGAGGCTCAGATGTAAGATGTGAAGAATCTTATAGCCTGTATTAGGCAAATTGGAGATTTGTTTAGAGAACATTGGGTTCTCGTGATTAGTCTGCTCATATGACTCACGCGCTATCAACACAGTTACACACTAGATTTAATCCAGGGGCAAAAGTCATGGATAATTCAAGCCTTGCAGAAATTGTCTATCACATACATGCTGTAGCTGTGCTTACGCTTCCATTCCCTTTAGTCCAAACAGTCTCTGTAAAGAAAACACAATAGTACAATGGGAGTCAGTGCACGTGGGTTCTGTTCCCACCTCTTGGCTCCGACTTGCTCTGCTAAACTCTGGAGTAAAAGGCACAAGAAGATTTGAAGCCCTTGTTATTTTCTTGGGGTCCTCTCCGCTACGGGCATAGATCAGTGTAGCTCTGTTCAAGTCAATGGATTTGTGTGGATTTACACGGACTGAAAACCTGGCCCCATGAATTTCCACTCAGAGAGTTTCTAGAGAGGCAATAACCCAGTATGTTTTGACATGAACAGGGGTGAGATCTGGCCTGGGATTCCTGTCTGGAGGGTGAACCAGATTCTGAACCCAATTACATCATTGTAAATCCAGCGCAACTCCACTGACGCCATTGGTGTTACTCCAGATCTATGCCCATGTAAGCACCGGTCATTGGTCCTGTAAGAGATCCGGCATCCAGTTTAGTGCATCATCTAATTCAGTCAGTGAGTCCTTGATCCTGTCCCACTTTCTAATGCTGGGCTGTCTGTTTCCAAACTCAGTCATGCGTAGGCGTAATGAAACCCAATCTGTTACAGAAAGACATAAGATGGAGATATTTATAGAAGGCCCACCTAGTTGGGTTATATGTAGGGGTTAATTGGTCAAAGGATTTCATGGCAGAGCCTTGGGAACATTGATTTAGGGAAAGAAACTTATTGGATTCCTATCTCGCTCAATGTTGGCGTGTGAATCCCTGCTGTAAAATCCAGGGTGTCAGAAATATTTGCTGCTCTGCAGAATGAAGTGCTGATTGTTTTTCTCTTGTTTCTAGATAAGTAGGAGGTGAGTGGGATTAAAATCTTGTTTTCTCAATGATGTTTACAGGATGAGCAGGGCAGAATCTAGCACTGCATAATACTAGACCTGATTTTTATCCCTCTTGTAGAAAATGATATTTTGCACTTCTATTCTGGCGGCAGTGGGGGGGGGGGGGGGGGGGCTGGACCGGGAATCCGGAGATCTGCCTTCTTCCCCGGCCCTGCCACTGAATTGCTGTATGAACTTGGGCAAGTCACGCCTTCCTCTGTGCCTCAGTTTCCCCTTATTTAAGATAGAGATAATGATACTTGCCTTCCTGGACAGCTAGAAGAGCAGACAGAAGAGCTCAGTTTGGGCATAGCATCTTCTATTCAATGCTTGCTGCAAACGTTACTGACGGCTAGACTAGCGGATAGAAGAGCTTCGTTTTGGCATAGCCTCTTCTATCCAACCCCTTGTGAGAGAGGAAAATTCATTTTATAAAGGAGAAAATTGAGGCACAGAAAAAATAAGCAGCTTGCCCAAGTGCACACAGGAAGCCTGTGAGGGAGCCAGGAGTTGAACCAATATTCCCATACCACTAGACAGTGTTTATGTGACAACAGTGATTCTAGTCCTGGAATAGCTTATGTTTCTCCTCTTGTCACCTCAAATGCAGCTAGAGGAACTCCCTTGGGATCAGCAAGAGTAAACACTGGAATAGAAATAAATACCCCAGTAACAATAATAATTATAGCAGCACTCAGCACTTCCGTAGCAGTTTACAGATCACAGTGCTTTACAAACACTAATTCGTTCCGGCAGAAAGTTCCACCTGATCGTTCCTGTTCTGGCAACTAGGGAAAGGAGCAGAACAGACCAGTTGCTTAAATCCTCTTTAGTTTAATCCTTATAAAATGGTCCTGTGCCTATTCCAACATCTATTGAGCTAGGCGTACACTGGCCCTTTAAATCTCTTTGATCCTGTGATGGGTGTGCAAGTTCAAGAGTCACCGCTGTAGACAGGCGCCTGGTCAGAACGTAGCTGTCTTGAGATGCGTCAGACCAGTGCATGTGATCATAGCACTGGGACTGTGTAGTGGGTCTGGAATCAGATTCACTCGGCGGCTGGTGGCATTTGGAACATGGTTAAAGACACATGGTGTTATTAGAGTGCCTGTGATTTCAGCCAAGGCACACGGAGCATTTGTGGCTTGCGATTGTATGGGGTGGGAGGTTTGTTTGGATTTCTCTTCTACATTTTCTTCTCTGATTGATGGATTTCTCTGATGGCGGCTTAATAACATTGAAATACCGTGTATTCTCTTAGAAAACTAAGGATGCCAGCGGCCAAGAAGTTTCATAAGAAAAAAGAAGGCGTGAAGCTTCCCTGAATGGTGTAGCCGATACAATATTGCCATTGGGCTCAAATCCTCCTTGCTCATGAGACGATGCTGTAAGGTACCAGTTTTGTGTGAAAAAAAATCCCCCAAACTCCATTTTCCCCCACAGACCTTGAATTTTGTTTTCTGACCAGCGCTAATCATGAGTCATTTAATCAAGGGACAACATTTGCCCAGAGTGAAAGCGGGATAATTAGTGTCACACTGTCTGGAGTGGCTCACAGCCATGAATGCCAGCCTCAGGGCAGACTGTCGAAAGCTGGACAGATACCCCAAATTGGCCTGCTAAACCCAGGGTTGTGAGTTCAATCCTTGAGGGAGCCATTTAGGGAGATGGGGCAAAAATCTGTTGGATGATTTAGTTGGGGTTGGTCCTGCTTTGAGCAGGGGGTTGGACTAGATACCTCCTGAGGTCCCTTCCAACCCTGATCTTCTAGGAGTGGAGGCAGGGCCTGTAGGTTGGGCAGTGAGCATCCCCTCAGCGCGTTGGAAAGTTGCCGCCTGTAGCTCCAACCCCAGAGTCGGTGCCTGTACAAGGAGCCGCAGATTAACCTCTGAAGAGCCGCATGTGACTCTGGAGCCACAGGTTGGCCCCCCCTTGTTTAACTACAGCTTGAGCTACAGGCCAGCGCTGCCTATCTGGGGCTGTAACAAGCTCGTATTTGCTGCGGAGCAGGCGCCTGTGATGGACACTGGGTCCCGTGCACGTCTCTTCGGCCTCCCAAAATGGCACCGTCACTGAGGGCAGCCGACTCCCGGAAACGCAGAGGTGCAGTCTGCAGAAAACAAGACTGTCGCCGTCAGAGAGCTGCGTATGGCACAGGGTGGGTCCTCTGCTACTCCCCATCCCCTGTGTCACGGCCAGGGAGGGTGACATGGGATTCGCTTGCAGACACTACTGACCACATCTGCAGATGAACTAGAGAGGTGAGTGCGTGGGATCAAGCATGCTTCCTCCACAGTCCTCCCAAGCCTGGAAAGCAAAAGGCCGGCTAGCTTTGGCCCTGGTCCTTCTCCATAGGGCAGGACAGATAGAATGGTTGTCACAGTTACACAGGACCAGGTGTTAAAAGAATGCTCTGCAACCGCCCGTATGTACATACCGAAGGGGTCATAGGTCGCACTGAGGAACATGCAACCTAGCTCCCGGGCTTTGTACGGCCAATAAAAGTTGTTCTGCATTGCAAAGAGCAGCTCTTTACACCAGTTCTATACACCGGTTGCTTTATTAAGTGCCTGCTTTGAATTTCTCTCCATCAGGATCTTGAGGCTAAGCAATTACACAATAGTGAGCCAGTCATCCATAGGGAATACACAAATCTAGGTTTAATTGGCCCGACAATTAAATTCAACCCTCTCTGGTTTTGCCCAGTTTTAGGTAGTGTCTCTTCCTATGAGCGCTATCTGCTGATCTCTCAGTCTTGTTAATTAACAAGGAAATTTCACCCTGAGGTGCCTCCTCCCCCTCCCCCCCGAAAAACAAGAATAGAAAAAGAATCAAGAATAAGCCAGTTTGTGCTGGAGCAACAAACCCCCATCAGGACTAATCCGGTGCAGACTGACTCGTTAGAGCGCGTGGTGCGGCTGATGTTCTCTTGGGTTTCAGGGAAGGTAGAAGCTGAAAGCCAAGGAACAGATGCTGTGCTGCGGCCGCGGATCCATATGGTCAGTGTTACACACTATGCAAACATACGTTAGATACTTCACTGATCCTGTGTGCCGGAAATGGCTGAGTTCAGGGATTTAGCTAGGCCTGTGGGACCAGAGGACACATCTTGCTGGCCCACAGGCATCTGTATCCAAAAGGGACCAAGCTGGGGGGGGAGTGCTCCTAAATGCCTTGGGTGCTTTTGAAAACCTCCCTGTATCACCCTTAGGTGTCTGTGCAAAGCCACCCTAATGAATGTGATAAACAGAAGATGTTAGAGCAATGCACTTGCCGGGATGTGGGTGAGATGGGACCTAAGGGGACTAGGCCGTCTCTAATGTCTGTGATTCTGTATGAACATCAAAGAGCGAACACTGGCCCTTTCGATTCCTCTGACTTCATCGTGCACGCTCAGGGTCAAAGCTGGTGACATTGGCTCCCAGGGGTGTCTAGCGATGCTTCTATGAATATCTTCATCAAACTGGGGAATCAGATCATTTCCTTGAGCTGCCTTGCCTGTCTGGCCCCCTGTCTGGGGGTCGCCTCCTCCTGCATCCTCAGCTGTCAGACTTAGACACAGGCCTCTGTTCTCCTTCGCCTGTGCATCCGGCTTGTCTGACTGCTCCCCTCTTTCAGGTGCAGGGGTCTCCTTACCCTTAGAGCGGCCTCCCCCAGACCTCCAGGAAGTGGCGAGCCATTGAGGGAGTAGGTTTCAGAGGGCAGAATGTCTGCCCTGCCATGGCTGCAGATCTGTGGCGAGGCAAATCCGGCCCCATTCTGTAGCTAGGGCTGGAGGTGGAGACTCTGAAGCCAAGGGGACTGCTTAATGTGTACCCGGAGGACATCCTTCCAGCTCCAGCCATTTCCTAGCTAAGGGGCAGATCCTTCAAGATTCCCATTCGAGTTTCTTCCAGAGAAGCCTGCAAGGAGGAGTCCTCAAGGGGATAAGAATTACAAACGATGGTAAGAGCTACTTAATCCCCAATGCTGCAGAGAGACCTCTGCGCCCAGACACCGCCCCATGTGAATCCAGCTGCAGGATTGGGGCCTTATTCTGTGAGCTCTGCTTGGCCAGGGCCTTGGCTTCTTGTATCTCTCTGGAAACGTTAGGTAGGAATAAGAGTAACTCGGCTGCGTTTAAAGAAGGTATAAAGTCCTTTTCATCGTTTCCAAGTTTCCCTGCGTCTCGCTGATTGATTCGACTGCTTTATCTGGTCCTAATCACCTCCAAGGTTTAGCCTCTTTAATTTGCGCGCTGTCTTGTTTTATTCCTGCCTCACTTTAATGGAAGCCATTGGCAAACAGGAGTTGTATAAATCTTACTATGCAGCACCAAGTGTTGTTGCTAACGGCAATTGCCTGATTGAGGTGCCAGGCGGCCTTCATTATAATTGGCTGATGGAGGAAAGGAACAAAGTCCCTGTTCCTTTCTCCTCGAGAACGAAGCGTAGAATTTCAGTCTTGGTACGATCCACACCAGGATGCCTTTGGCAGCCTAAAACAAAGGGATTAGTGATGATGAAACAAAGGTGATGTAGCATGGATTGTCCTCACTGGGAAGGATTAAGCACATTCTGCCTTGAAAGGAGCTTGTCCTTTGGCTTGGTCCCTTGTCCACATTTTAAAAATTCCACTTGCCCTTGCAGGTCGTGTGCTGGGGCTCTGCTTAGTTCTTGGGAAGTGGTGTATCTACAGAGCACAGTCCAGGTCTGCCTGGAAAACGTGGGTTCCTGGTTGTGCAAGTCCGTCCTTTATGACCCTGTATTGATCTAAGCTTCTGCATGACACACCTCTCCGCGCAGCTCTGTGTTTTTGTGCATCTCTGGGCCGGGTATGTGTCTGTGTGGTTTTTCTATATGTGTGTTGGCTGCAGAGGCCTGGTGATAGTTTTAGAGGGCCAGACAGCTGTCAACCCCTCTGCCATGGGGTGGCTGTCCCCTTTAAGGGAAGTCAGGACCCAATCTACCTGTAATGGGAGTCTTTAAACAGAATGAGCCCATCTCGGCCCACCTGTAAGCAATTAACTGCTTAGGTGGGTGGTTGGCAGCTAATTGACTAACAGGCACCTGGGCTGGCTACCAGAGCACCTCTGAAGGAGGGTGTATGGTGGGAAGAGGGAGGGTGTAGAGAAGCTAGATGCCTTTGGGCCTTTCTCTCCAAGCTGACAGGATGGTATTAAAAAATAAGCTGGGGGCTCCATTTACCTGGAATCTCTCTTGAAAGAGAACTGGGAACCTATGTTCTCAGAAAAGCAATTTTTTTGAACTAGAGTCTGGCTCTGGGAGGAGGGGTGGAACACGTGAACTTGGGTGAGGACATTTTGAGCCCCAAACCCAGCAGAAGGGTTGGACGTGAAGAGCTAATGAGAAGGTTTCGTCCTCTATGGATGAGTTCCTAGATGAGAGCTCACCAAGGGGTTCTTGCGGTCTTGGTAGCGGGGTCTGAATAAACGTGGGCACACACCAGAAGGGAGTTGAGGGCTGTGTATCTGTACAACGTTCATGCTGGGGGATGGTGCCCTGTCTGTCATCCTGCTATAGTGGGAGAGTGGAAATTGGAGGGTCTTGATTTTTATTTATTTATTTATTTATTTTTGAGCTAGTTGCTCTCAAGTGTTTCCATTAACGGCAAAGAACCTGCAGCGCAATCAGGCAATGCGGTGTCTTTCTAACCTCAGGGTAACTAATGTGCACGAGCCCTCCTGAGGTATAAATGCACTGAAGAGCAGGGACTTTAGTTTTACTCTGAAGTAAACTAGGCAAGGTCCCCACTGTTCCTGGTCCTGCTGTGGGCTCTGTGGTAAAGCTTAAGTTACCCTGAGGTAAAACCCCCACCTTTTCCAGCAGTGAAGATAACGTTTTGATAACCTACAGCAAGGACGCTGACACAGCTGCTGCTGGTCGTGCCTATATAGAACTGCCCATTGTAAGAGAGTCTAGGCCAATGAGACCAGTGTGGCTGGCCCCGCTGTGCTCACCTGAATCCTTGTGAAGACTTGACGGAACAGGGAAGCTTATGAAGAAGACTGAGGTCCAGGCCAGAAGCAGTGTGGTCTAGGGCCCTGAGAGCACAAGTCTGGGATGCAGGACCTCACCAGATTCATGTTCTGCCAATTCCTAGACTCCCTGTGTGTGAATGTGGATGTGTCTCTCCACCTCAGTGTCTCCATCTGTAAAATGGGGATATGATTTCTCTGCCCCTAAGAGTGTGAGGCTAAATTAGCCTGTGTCTGTTAAAGTTTTGAGTATATGAAACACTAGTTGACTGGGGTTCTTAGGTGCTACAGTGATGCTAAATGGTATAGAAACTGAAGTCCCCACAGTGGGAGTCCTAAGCAGAGAGTAACTCTAGAATTGGGCCCTCGGAATACATATTTGTGGCCTCAGCAGCCATGTTGATATTACACACTGAAACAGAGTAGTATCACTAAGGCCTTTTTGAAGATGCTGGCAGCCATTCTGTGTTTCCTTCAGAGTGAATCATTACAAAAGACACCCACACACTATACTCTCTCCTGGACTCTTTACTTCTGCTGTTCTCTTAATCTCAAATAAAAGCCATTCCTATGCAAAGAATTTCTGGGCTCTCCTTGGGTGAAGAGTTATAATATATGTAAGGGTCACTTAGTTGTCAATAAAGGTCAGCTGTCTCTGGGGTGGAACACGGCAGCCATATAATACAGTAGTCACAGCAGCACTATGTAACTGTGTGTGGCAAGGGTGTTGGTTGGCTGGTTTTGGTGTTTTTTTTTTTTCAGAAATGGGAAGCAAAGAACACTGTATCCAAAGAAAGCTGCAGGGGGAATTTCAGAGACAAAAATATAAGGACCCCCTGCTGAAAATTTGGCCAGAAATAAGTTTGCAGTATTTTCAGATGCAAATACTGTGGGTGGTTTTATTCAGGGAATTATTATTCAACCCCCACCAAGATGAGATCTCCCTAGTGTGGTGCTGCTCAGACCGTAAACAGCTTTCTTCCAAAAGAAAAAACATAACAGGAGGATTAGACAAGCAGGGGAAGAGGGAATGAAGAGGAGGGAGGAGATAACAAAAGAATAGGATGTGCACAAGTCTTCTCCATCCAGGAGCAGCAAGCACTCAATCCCCCTCTAGTGAGGAAGTGTGGTGCAGTGGTTAGGGCACTCCGTGGGATTCAGGAGAATGAGTTTGCTTCGCCACAGACTTCCCATGTGCCCATGGGTAAGTCACATAGGCCCAGATCCTCAAAGGTATTGCGGTACAGTGCCGCTGTGTCCTGTCTGTACAATGGGGATAATAGCACTTCCCTGTCACAGAGGGACGTTTTCAAGGGTCGGTACATTTGATTGTGAGGTGCTCAGATACTACGGTGATGGGGAGGCATATCAATGCCTTAGAACTTGCCAGACACACACTGTACAGGAGCTGAGCCCCTCCTAACTGGCCCCCTGCTATTGTTGGATAAGTGCTGCTCAGAAGGGGCCATTCTTCAGCCATCTGTCCTACATTCTGTCCCCACGGCGCTGGCGCTGCCCAATTACGGAAGGTTCGATGGGCTTCTATAGTCCCCTGCCCCCTCCTGCAAGTGTGTCAGTTTATTTCACACAATGATCTAGTTCCCAAGCAGGCTGACATCAGAGGCTTGGGATCATTAAGACAGCAAGTTCCGGTCCCTTCGTCATCCAGCGTTCACTCAGCAAATCAGATATTGAAACTTTCCATGTCTGCATCGATCCGCACTGTGACCAATAGTGAGATCGGGTTGCTTTTCCAGGCTTAATTGGAAGATGAGGCGGTTTGAAAGGACTCAGTCCAACACTCGCAGTAAATAGTGTGCCTTGCACCTACTGAGGAACTCAAGAGGGTGACTTTCTTATACAAGCAATAAGGGGCAGAAGGAATTGGGGCGGGTGTTGGTTTAAATTTAAACATGTTTCTCTGAAGTCAGTTACATTTTGCAAGCAATAAGTTCACATGACTGTGCAGAGTCATATAACAGTAACACAGTCATGTAACAGCAACTTGCAGTGCCTTCGTGGGAGGGAGCATGTTTCACTCTCGCAGGAGAAGCTGAAATGAATACATAACACTGTTATGGCTAGGCGCAGGGGAATGGGAATCAGGACTCCAGGGTTCTGTCCTCGGCTCCAAGGGTGATGTGGGAACCCGACTGTGCCACCTGCGTGGAGGATAATTCCTGGGTGTAATGAGGCTTTGATATGTGTACCGGCCCCCAGACCAGCTGCAGGGGCGAGTATCCTGTCAGCACAGTGCATTTACCCAGCGCTATCAGCCACATCACTCCACCCCTGTGAGGTGACTTAGCTAGACCTCCTTGGGCTTTCCCTCTTGGCGCCCCCCGGTGGTGAGGTGGATCCTGGCCCCCCGGTTTCTGTTCTATTGCTTTCTGACTTCCACCTTCCCTAGTCTCTCTACCAAAGGGGGCACGGTGACTTCCCGCTGCTCCATCCTGAGGCTTGTAGAGCTTCTCAGGTGTCTCCTCAGCTAAAGCTCTCTGCTCTACAGGGACCTGGAACCATCTTTACAGCATGGACCTTCATGTCACAAGCTTTGCTTCTTCTGAGAACTTCTTTCCTCAGCAGCAGCTTCTTCCCAGTCCCCATCCTGCTTTCACCTTCTCCTGCCAGCCAGCATGCCCTGAGACTGCCGTGGTCCACACCCAGGTGGTAGGTGCAGCCCATTTCTGTTGAACCCCTGCAGTGCTGAATGCGGAGCCCAAGCACGGCCCTGCCTGCTTTATCAGAGGCCCATGGCTATCGGTGAAACACAGTATATCCCAAGGACCCCATGGAAGCCTGGCTGTTGGAAGTATGGCACCCCCGCGCCTCGCAGGGCATGGGAAGAGTTCATGCAGGCTCTGTGTTTAGTCTTCTTTCCCTGGCCAGGAATCAAACCCAGGCCATGGTAGTGAGAGGGCTGAAGTCAAACCACTAGAGAGGTGTTTAGCGAGGCTGCAATTTGAATGACTTGGGCGGGGTGGGGCGGAAATCCCACCTGGCCTTTGGGTTTGCCACTTGGGTCACTGGAGTGGGCGACTCCTATGACGCACTAACACGCCGTGCCCACCACCATCCACTTATGAAACTAGACTGGCCAGTGCGGTAGGGACTGTGCCGGCGGGACCGGCCCCACCGCGGCCCTCGGGGGGGGTGGCCGCGGACCAGACGTCTTGCCAGGCTAACGTCATTGTTTTGATTCCCGTTGCTGACGTCCCTGCGTCTCCTCGTTCTCCGATGAATGCCCTGCCGATGGAGGCTGTTGTGGGAATGAGGTCACCGACGCTGACACACCGACGGCTGCTGGCGTTGCGTAACCCTGTTCCCAGATGCTGGTATTTCCAGGGAAAACATCTACGCCCTTGGCATTGACACACATGTTCAGCTATTCGGACGGCCTTGAGGGTCTACCAGACTGATAAGGGCTGTGTTCTGGGACCGGGCAGCTTGGCTGGGTACATGACTTTTCTCTACATCCGCCTCGATCTATCCCCACTGAGTTTCACAGTCCCCTGCCGCCGAGGGCTGCTTGCACCAGGGAAAAATCTCCTTCCTGCCCCTCACCATGGCTCCTCCGGTGGCTTCCTTTACGGAGTATCGCCTTCATTCAAATAGCTGCCCGTAGGAAACTCGATTGCTTTTAACTTTCCCCCAGTTTAAACAGTGTCTCATAATTCTCTAGATTCTTCTCAGAGCAGTAAATAACTGCTCCACGGCTTGGTGTCTGTGCAGAGACCGTCTGTCAGGCCTTATCAGGCCCGTCTGTTTGTTCTTTGTATCTTTATTTCTCCCCGAAGATTGCAAGCCCATACGGACACACCAACTCAGGTCACGTGTGTCTCTGCCCTCCCGAAGAGAGGGGCTTGGACTGGAACCCAGGATCCCCTGTCCCTATGTGACAGCTCTGTCCGGGGGAACTCAAAGGAGGGTTTGCCGCGGGAGGAACTCAGGCAGGAGCTCTGCAGCTCAGTTGTTCAAATGCAGCCCTCAGAAGGCCGGGGATTTGCACATGTGCAAAGGCCTGACCCTGAGCTTCCTGAGGTCAACGGCAAAATGCCCGGTTGTCTCCAGTGGCAGCAGGAAGAGGCGCTAAGTGAGCAAAGGACTTGGCTGCAGTGCTCCTGAGGGCATTCAGTGCCAAAAAAAAAAAAAATTCTGCACACTGTATTGCAAAATTCTGCAAATCAATTGTCAAATCAATGTGGAGGCTCCAGTATGGCAGGGGGGAGCACAGGCCAGTGGCTGCACAGAGGTGGGAGATCACTGTGCAGCCCCCTCCCCCCCCCCGGACATGGACTCAGTGGTGAGGCTGCACCCAACCCTGACACAACCCTCCATGCCAGGTGCCCCAGGTGTGGGCCAGCAGGCTCAGCAAGGCAGGATCCAGGTGTTGAGGGGCTCAGTGCGGGGGGAATCCAGGTGTGGGTTGACAGGGTTCTGTGTGGGGCAATCTGGGTGCAGGCGGCTCAGTGGAGGGTCCAAGTGTGGGGGGGATCTGGGTGCACAGGGACTTGTTGGGAGGTTCTGGGATCAACGATAATGGGACTCTGCAGGGATGTCCAGGTGAAGGTGGTTGGGGATCAGCAGGGAGGTCTGGTGTGGTGGGCAATAGAACTCACCAGGGGAGTCTGGATGTGAGGAGCTCAGTGTGAGGGTCCAGATGCTGGAGGAGTGGGGGCTCTATGGGGTGGGGATCCAGGAGCAGTTGGTTGCAGCTTGGTAGTATGACAATCTGGGTGCAGGTGGCTTGTTGGGGTGGTGCAAGGATGGGGGGAATGAAGCTTGGTGGGAGGGTCTGGTATGAGGGGTCTGGATGGTTGGGTGGATGGGGAGCAGTTCCCTGTACAGTGATCCCTCCCCCTGCAGCTGAGAAGTGATGGATGCAAGAACCTGGGCGAGGAGGGGGGAGTTTGCAGAGTTTCCTACAGCCGGGGGAGAAATCTGGGGGTGGGTCTGACACAGTCCTGGTTGCCGTGCAGGGGAAGAGAAAGTCCTGTCCTCCCCAGCGCAGCCTGGACTAGCAGCTGAGCCCAGCACAGGGTAGGAGCCACCAGCAAGATCTTCCCATGTCCTGCCCCCTGCCCACAGTGGTTTACCTCTCTGCCAGCTGCCCTGGACACCTAAAACGTACTGCTGGAGAGGGTTGCATGACTGCGCTTGTGGCTTCCCTTTGCTTCCCTATCAGAAAGTCATTTCCTGCGGGGAAGCAAATAAATTTGTGGGGAACATAAATTCTGTGCATGTGCAGTGGCACAGAATTCACCCAGGAGTAACTATAGGTGAACTAAGGAGCTGCAAGTGTTCTGTGCAAGCTGCTCAGCCCTCAGTGTCCCTAGTTTTAATAATAACAATAATGCCTGACATTTCTACAGCACCTCTGCGTGTGAAGGATCCCAAAACACTTTACAGAGAAAGGAGCTATTCCAATCCCATTGCAAAAGGAGCATTTGCAGATGGAGCTAAATTCACTGTGGGGTTAGGCAGAGCTAATGAGATAAACAATACCCCAGCTGACATATGCTGGACCATTGGAGCCGAGCCACCATTACAAAGTCCTAAGTGCATCTCAAATTGCCCTTGACGTTGATTAACTTTCTCCTGCTTTGGAACATGGGAACGTTGCACACCAAGGCCGGGTCAGACCGATGGCCCACCATGGCTGGTATTCAGCCTCCAGCTGGGGCCTAGATGTTCTTTCAAAGAGAAAGGCAGGAAAAACACTGCCACCTCCATGCTTGTTTCACTCCGTGCCTGGGGGGAAGGTTACTTTCCTGGCCCCTGTAGCACTCAGCTGACGCCCTGAGGCATGAACTGAGATACCTTTTAACTTAGCAGATATACCTGCAAGTCCTCATGGGAGTTTTCCCTGTCTAAGACAATCCAAAAGCCAAGCAACATCTGACTGATTAGAAAAAATGGGGGTGACTTGTCTCAGACTTTCAGGAGGCCTTGTGCAGCCTCACTAATGTGTAACCCAAGCCTCTCTCCAGCTGTGGGACTCGCAGTGAAGACATACAGGACCTCAAGTCTCTCCTTGAGGTGTCAAAGTAAAACTGGCCCTGAAAATATCCGGTCCCGTCCCCTTGCCCTCTCAGGAGCTGTGACCACTGCTGTGTCCCAGAGGCACAGCTCTACATGGAAGAAGCTGTGTAAGGGAGCTAGACCAGGCCTGCAAATAGATCCTTCTGAGTAGGTTTTTGGGGTCTCATGGCAAGGGCCGTTGGCACTGTTCCCTCTAATTTTTGACAGGCCGTGTGTGCAAAAAATTTCTCCTGTGCAAATTTTTGTGTGCACAGTGTTTCACCATGTGCACGGGATTTGGGATCTGTGTGCATACGCACACATGCACAGCTTAGAGGGAACAGGGGCTGTTGGTAAGAGGCTGGCTCCCCTGCATCTGTTGCTCTCAGGAGCCATGCCTCGGACAACCTGATCTCCCTGGGGCCATTGAGCTTCCTCAAAGAAAATGTCCTCATTTTTTTTTTTGCTTTTCACAATTCCAAGTGGGGAAGGGGAGCACTTCTCCGTGGAGTTGGGAGGAGGGCAGTTTTTGGGGGCAAGCCATTGACTTGATTGGTTGGTTTGGGCAAGGAGGTTGGCAGAGGGAACAAATTCCCACCAAATCCAAGGGGGGATGTTTAAAAATGACCAGCCGTGAGTTTCGAAATTTGAGCGTGGGTGAAATTTTCGCTCTGGGAAGCGCGGCAGCGAGGGTAGGCCACAGCCTGGGCCAGGAGGGGCTGAGAGCACCGGGCCCCTGTGGGAACAGCAAGCGCCCCTCCTGCTCTCTTGGGGAACAGTCCGGTGAGCGCCGAAGGAAGCCCAGGGTTGTCCTGGGGTGGAAGGACAGATGGAGGCTATAGATGAGGGGAGGGGCTCTGGCATGCGGGGAGAGGGGACAGCCAAACAAACACAGCTTTCCGTGTTTGACAGCGATAGTGGGTCTGCCTGTGTTTGCACAAGTACAGAGAGCAACACAACCAGCCCTGCCACCTGGTGCTATTGGAAATAAATAATTAAACCTCCTCCCCTCATCCTTGGCTTGAGCTGCTTGTGGAAGAAATCAATCCCTTCCTTTCCCAGGGTGGGGGGCACCTCTGTTATTAAACTATTTGCAGGGTGCAGACTCAAGGCCGTTCCCCTCGTGCAAACATGGCTGGCCCGGGGGATGGGATCTCCCACTCTGGAGTGCCAATGTGCAGCCGTGGCCCTGGTCTCTGCAGTGCCTCTGGTGAGGAGCGTGGTCTGGGTATAAACGAGAACAGGTGGAGGATTTTGTCTCTCATGAGGGGGACGGAGGACCACCAGCAACGCTACCACGAGGCCACATCGGAGACTGGCGGGGTGAAGAGAGGAGGCAGGAGAGACACTCAGCACTGCCGGGGGCGAGGGAGCCATGGGTGGGGCAGGGCAGGGCCGTCCGAGTGCAAGGCCAAACAGGCTCTGCTGAACGCTTGGAGAGCTGCAGGCCTCGAATTCCCCTGACTTCTTTGCCTTTTCCCACAGGCCGACTCTTTCTCCAGCGTGTCAGTGCCTCAGCCCTTGGAGCTGGCCCCTGCTGCCCCTTGACACGCTGCAGCTCGGGCTGCCGGAGGCCCAGGGTAGCCGATAACAGCGGCAGAACTGCCTCCATGGCGCTGCTACATGATCTTCCTGGGAGGATTCCTGGGCGGCCTGGTATTTACAGCAGCAGCCTAGGTGCCCCTCGGCAGGAGCCAGGGAGCTAAGAGGAGCGAGAGACCCTCTCCTGCAGCCTCCCGGAGGGGCTCAATACCTGTCCCCTCCGGGTATCACAGCCACCCGCCAGCTCCGTAACTGGAAGCGGGGAAGGAAGTGAGCTGAGTAGGCAGCTGGGAAGGGAGATTGCTGTTAATGAGACGTTGGCTAAGCTGGTCTAGCTTGGGCAGGTATTGAAGGGCTAATCTCCATGCTCAAACACAGCCGCTCTTTTACTTACACACACACACACACACACACACACACACACACACACACACACACACACACACACACACACACACACACACACACACACAGGTCCTGGCAATGCCATAGTGCACCTTGGATAACTTCCCTGAGGATCTGTTGGCAGTTGTCACCCACGTTTGACTGGGCTGGGCACTGAGCCTACGCGGGTGCATCCAAAATCCGGCCGTTGACCCTGAAACCTTCCCTCTGGAGCTTCGACCCGCAGCGACACATCCCACCGCCCTCCTGGAGGGAAATCTCCCGCCGAAGCTGTTGGAAGCGTTGGCGGACTAGAAGCAGTCAGAGCCGCCGGTTTAGTCCACCACCCTTGGGGATGAACGAGGCCGATTAGGTCACCTAGTCTAAGCCCAGCCAGTGCAGTGCTACGGAGGCTGGCACAGCGTAATCTGCAATGAGATTATTTGCATGAGGAAAAAACCCCTCTCTTTGAGTGCGAGCTGTGATCTGCCGCGGTGTGACTGTGTGCTCCTCAGCAGGGCCAGGGTGGGTCTGTGCTTGGAAGGGAGCTCCCCTGACACTGACGGGAAGCGGTAGGCATTCAGAGGGTGCTCTCCCCCGGGAGCCAATGCCCCAGCGCGATATTAGGGAAGTGATGTGTTTCGCGGGAGACGGAAAGCCCGGGTCCCGAGCACTTGTGGTAACTGAAGATCTCATGGCGCTTTGCATCACCATTCCTCTTCCCCTCCTGTGCTGTTCCCATGCTCTGTGTCCTATCCCGGACGTGAGGGACGTAGCCCACCTGCGTAGACTCCTAGACTTTAAGGCCAGGAGGGACCACCATGATTATCTTGTCTGAGCTCCTGCACATGGCAGGCCAAAGAACCGTACCCGCCCACGCCTGTAATAGACCCACCACCTCTGGCTGAGTTACTGAAATTGTCAAATCTTGATTGAAACACTTCAAGTGGCAGAGAATCCCGCATTTGAACTAGTTTAAACCTGCAAGAGACCCGTGCCCTGCTGCAGAGGAAGGTGAAAATCTCCCCAGGGTCTCTGCCAATCTGTTGGGGGTGGGGGAAATTCCTTCCCAACCCCAAATCAGGCGATCAGTCAGACCCTGAGCATGGCAGCAAGACCCACCAGCCAGACACCTGGGGAAGAATTCACTGTAGCAACTCAGAGCCTTCCCGGTCTAGTGTCCCATCACTAGCCACTGCAGATATTTGCTGCTATTATGGCGCATCCTGAACCTGCCTCACCAGCATGAGGCTTCAGGAGTCAATATATGCAAAGGGCTTTGAGCGCCTCAGCTGATCGGGGCTATGGACATCCAAGCTGTTATTATTGCATTATGATTTCTGCTGCAGCAGGGCCAGGATGGCTGATGGGAAATGCTATTTGGCTCCCATAGCACAGGGTTTGCAATCTGTGCTTTAAATGGATGAATCATAGTGCAGCTGGGCCCTTCCACGGGGTTTATTTTGTTTCCGAACAACTTTACCCTGGGTCTCCTATTAGCCAGCCAGGTTCTAACTCAGGGCAGACATTCTGGGGCAGAGGTAATTTGAAAAGAGGAGAAGAACACCGGGCAGCGTTCTCCAGATTGATTCAGGAGACCAGCTGTGCAGAGGGATTAAGGATTTGGTGAATGTCCCCTGGGTGCCACTTACAATGTGGTTTGTATCGAGCAGAGAAACGAGCCCTCTGTTCTGTCAATTGGACCTGGTATTTTCCGTGTCCATGTGGCTCTTATGCTGTTAATCATACCTAGCACACTGGTGCCCCATACGCCGCCAGCCACCCCTAACAGGCACCTGCTCCCTGCATTGCTGATGGTAGCCAATGCCTTTGGCTGGCAGATGCCCCCTGTGGTACCTTGCATGCCTGGCGCATGTAGTGGATGGATGATTCCTGGGCAGCCTGGCAGCCTACGTACCCCGGCACCAGCTATTGGCTAATCCAACTGCTAACATGGGTGCTTGGACAGGAGGAGAACTTGGAACCTGGAAGCATCCGAACTCCAGAGACTGGTGCCCGGCAAGTTGGATGGTGAATCACTGGCCTGGATGTATAAGCAGACACAACTGCCTTGAAGTTAATGGGAGCTGTGGCGGGTTATTCCAGGGCTGAGCTGGGTCCTGGGCAGCCTACCAAGGAACCGCTTTTCCCATTCCGTCTCCTGGGGGCCCATCACGTGCTTTGCTCCTAACGTCACCCAGCAGGAGAATGTGGCTGGTTTTGTGATGTATAAGACCTGACTTCTGGACAGCAAAGCGCTGCACGCCGGCAAGGCCTCAGAATGTGTTGTGGACAAGTGGGCTGGAGGATTAGCTGGAAGCCCTGAGTTCCTTGGAGTTTGCTTTGCTCTTTGGCAGGGGAGTGAAGTGCTTTTGCAGGGAGTTGTGTTGCTGTAAATATGAAGAGTACTTGGCTGGTTTTTCACTAACAGGCTCTAAGTTGCTCATTTTTATCCACCTACATCTTGACCGGTCACAGGTTGTGCTGGAATCAGTCCCCGGTGGCAGGGTTTACGACCCATCTGGGTCACAAGATGGGGCTGAGCATGAAGCTAGACCCCACACTGAGTTTCCCCAGAAGTTCCTGCAGCAGTTTGGAACCAGACAGGATGGACTTAAGTTGGGTGGCGTCAATTTGGGGGAACCCAACTTGAGACCCCTCGGGCCTGGTTTTCAGAAAGGTCACACGATCCACCCCATGGGTTGATGTCAACGGGGGCAGCCAATGAACAGCACTTTCTGAAAATCAGGTCCCAGGTGGGCAGCTAAAAACAGCGGACACCCAGCCCCACTGGCCACTTTTGCAAATGTTGGCCCACTTGCCTGTGGAGTGAGTGCAGCTGCGACTTGTTAACCTAGCCGGCCCAGCTGGCATCCTGGAGTGGAAGAGGAAGAGGAAAGGAGTTGATAGCATTGGGGGAGGGGGTGGCTTAGATCCTGAGTCAAGGGCTCTTCATTCCAGGATTGGCTTGGACAGCAAAGAACCAGAGAGCAACCAGCCTCTCTCTGGTTCTGTTTTGAGAGTGAGCTGCTTGCCCCATTGTGGAGGGGTGTCCCGCTCTGTGACCCCTCCAGACAGCCCAATGCTTCCCTGCGCTGTGACCAAACTCCCTGACCTCCTGAGAATAACCCGCATGAAAAGACGTCCTTCCAGATCGAACCATCCTGCTCTCCCAGCAGCATCCTCTCTGCCAACGGCCTTGGGTAGCCAGATTTGAAAGAAATGAGATGTGGGCAGGGTTGTTTCTAAATAAAACCCGTTCCACAGGCGTCAGCAGCCCCAGAGACGCACCCAAGGACCTTTGGCAGACAGATGAACTCGATATGCATAGGGGCCTGGGATGACAAGAAACCTGAGCCAGCGTCATATGTGTGTGACCCAATCTCTCCCTACGTACTGTGTTCCGGTAAGAGGAGTCCTATGCCCCTTTGGGACTGGACTTCGGAGAGGTTCCGTTCAATGCAGGATGAAACCTCCGGAGGGATGCATGGTGTGGTGCTGACCCAGCAGAGGAGAGGGTTAGGGAATCTTCCCTGACACCCCCATTGCACCCCCAAAATAGCGTGTGAGTTAAGTGTGGGTGGAGGGATCGGGGGGGGGGAGCTGGGGGGGTGCATTAGGGGTTAATGAATTAGCTGGGTCTTCGGGGGATATTTGTCAATAATAAGACATGACGAGCAGTCTCTGCTCAGGAGGCCCAGCCCAGGAATAGCTGAAGAGGCTGCATGTCGGACTGAGGTTCAGTGGCAGCGCTGTGCACAGGGGGCCTGTGGCGGGAACAGCAGGGGCTGCTGCCAGTTGGGAGGGACGTGCATTGGCCGGCCTGAGTGGGGAAAGTTGCCCAGATGATGGCTGCGCTGGCTGGTTCCCCGCTGGATGCTCATGGCAAGTGTTCTAAAGCGACGAAGATCAGCGACTGCAAAACTGCCCTGCCAGCTCTTGTGAGGGGGTCCACCCCCACTGGTGACCTGTGTCACGTTGCCCTGTTGTGCACGGCACCAGGGCAGTTACAAGGAGTTAGCCTGCGGTCTGTGGCTGGGTCACAGGGTCATTGGAGGGTTGATATCTGAGGGGGGTAGAATGTGCAGCTATTCTGTCTTCCCCCATGTCAGGCATCTCTGGTTACAAGTGCTTCTGTGTCTGGAAAGCACCTGCCGGAATAGGAATCCTAACTGGCCCCAAGACGTACGACGGCCTAGCAACACCTCTTTAATAGGAGCTTTACCGGTAACTTCTGCACAGTTCTTCTGGTGATACTTTCAGTGTGAACCCTAGAACCACGCCAATCGCGCCAACAGGCTTCCCGTGTGAACTGCATTCAGACCCAAGTGACCCTTCCCTCTGTCTGCCTTGGCAGGAGGCCCTCAACCCGCCTCACCTCAGAGCCAAGCTTCTCTCTCTCCCACCTGAGCGGGTGTGTTTACCTGCTTTTCATTTCATTGAACTCCCCGACCCGGGCGTTGAGTGAAATCACCACCTTTGGAATCCGCCTTCCCTGGTGGTACGCCAGCGCACAAGCCGGGCGGCCTTCAGGGTGAACCGCAAGGCTCATTAATTCTTGCTTAGCGGTTGGCTGCATGTTTTTGTTTTGGCTTGTTTCTGTGGCTCTCCTAGCAGTTCAGCCGTCAGGAGCAACTGCTGCAGCTGACAACCCCTTTGTGTTTACACCTGTCATTGCGAGCAGTACATCAAACATCCCACATGTGTGTGTGTTAATGGTGGCCACACCATGGTTGCTCTGACCTCGTAGTGCAGGTTGCATGGAGGAACGGCTGTATGCAGCCCTCAGAGAGAGTGATCCCCCTTTGGAATAAAGTAATTATAGCCATGAGGCAAAGCAGTAAGTAATCGCTATTATTTCTGTCATGGCCTGTGATGGAGAAGGGATCTGGAGCAGGCTGCATGTGTTGCTGGGATCCTGTGGCTAATGGAAGCTGTTTCCTCTTTGTTTGTAGCTGGTTGATGTTCAGATAGCACAGTGGAGGCCTAGAAGTGCCTCGATTAAACATCCAGCCCGTCCAGATGACAAATAAATTATAAGGCTGGAATACAAGCAAGGGGGTTCCCTTTTTCCTGACCCTCGCCCCCGCCGGTTACTGAGGGATCTCATAAAATGTTTGATGGGGACAGCGCGTTGGAAGAAACTAGCCAGGTCGTTCCTCCTGGAGTGTGTGCAACAGGTGTCTATGGGAATGAGCAGTCCCAAGATTGTTACATTTGATCATATAGCCTCCCCTGGTGGAAATTTACAGTTACAGCAGAGGACTAAGCCGTTTAACAGCCCACATGGACAGCAAAGATTGCTCCACTCTGAGAGGACAACCTCTCCCCAGGGTCACATGTGACTCAGGGCCTTGATGCAAGAACATGGTCTATTACACAGTCTTGTTAGAAGGATACAACATGGAGATGGGCTCATGATGACTTTCTGTTTCTTGGATGGGTCAGGATTTGGACAGAACGTTACCTCCCTGGTTCCAAGTTGAGTTGCTGACTGAACTGTGCTGAGCCTTCCCTCCAGAGTTTGGGAATAACATCTAGTTTGGCCCGCCCCCCGTCCCCCGTCCCCTCCAGGCCAGTATAAATGCCCAAGGATGGGCAGAGCTGTCTCGGAATTTGCCACTTGTTTTGAGCCTCGCTTGTTTCTCAGTGACTCCTTCTGCCTCTTTCACTTTTCCCACCGATGTTTCAGTGCCGCAGGGCGTTGGTACTAGCTGCTGTGGGTACAGCACTCTGCATTCAGGAGTCAGAATGCTCCCAGCATGGAGGGCAGCTGTTCCCTCATTGCTGGCCATTGCACTGGGTGACGATATTGGCTTCACCCATGCACCCGCTCAGGCCCCATCTTATTCCGTTCTCCCCCACACCCGTTCTGCTTACCCTGGAATTTCCTGCCTTTCGTTGGTTTAAGTCAGACTCAGAGATGTTTGGTCATTACTCCATTAAATACAGAAAAGTTACTAGTGAGTAAGTTACCTAGGGAGGTGGTGGAATCTCCTTCCTTGGTTTTTAAGGTCAGGCTTGACAAAGCCCTGGCTGGGATGATTTGGTCCTGCTTTGAGCAGGGGGTTGGACTAGATGACCCCTGAGGACCCTTCCAACCCTGATCTTCTATGAGACTATGATTGTAAGTGTGGGGCAATAGCTCAGTATGGCTCAAAGTGCGATCACGTTGCACTGCGCTCACATTAGGGCTTGCAAGATGGGTCAGGACTTGGATGGAACATGCAGGCACCATAGGATGTGGTGCCGCTGATTTCAGCAGAGCCCCCCCCCCCCCCCCGGGACTGGCATGAGTGTCCCAGATGCCCAGTCCAAACATCACCCCCTGAATTATCGTATTGTTTCAATAGAATATAGTGTCCTTCACATCCTGTCCTGAACTGTTTAGCACTGTTGCTGTGTCCCATCCCAGTGGTGGCTCCATTTCAGTAGTGAGTGAGATGATCCCTATCTCATGAGGGTACTGGGCTTTCAGATCTTCCATTAAAAGGACCTAGGGGAGGGCAGCAGATTTGCATCTATCCCTGTGGCTGTGCATTGGATTTGATTTCCCTCTAAACATAAATGATCCAAACTGGAGCTTCAAACCCAGTCTATCTCAGCTGGGTCAGAGATGATGTATCCTGTACCTTCACATGTCTTTGTCTCATGGTAGCAACTCTCAGTGAAACACAGATGCCTCCAGAATGACCATGATCCAGGTGTTGTCTTTGCTGATGTTATTATGGAGGGGAAGGACGTGGCGTGGGGGTGGGAGGTGAGAGAGACTATACTGCCCCTCCTGTGAAGGCAACTGGCTTCTGCGTGCCATCAAATAGCCCCTCCTTCTGAGAAGCCTGGATCCGGTCCCCTGGACGGAGCCATCCAACAGCTGTAACCTGAGTCCCCAGCCCATCTTGGAGGGATGTTCAGCTGACCTGACCCCCTTGACCCCAATCCACTCTTGACAGGCTCCACTTGACACAGTGGGCTGCACACAAACAGCAGCTTTTCCAAAGGCCTGCATCAGAGCCCGGGGAGGCCACCAAACCTCCCCCCCCCCCGGGATTAGCAAGGGCTCTTTAAAACTAGTCTGGATCACAGCCCCATTTGCGGTGTGAAATGTCTAGTTTGGTATTGTAGCACCACCTGCTGGAAGAAGGTTTTTCTCTCCCCCCCCCCCCCCATGGTGGAAAAATGCTGCCTTTGACTGCCTTGCCCTTGGTGTGGTCACTTACACCTGGGCTAAACAGCTGTAAAATCCTGCTCATACTTTACACCCGCTCAAGAGAAGTAACTGACGACCCCGTGTGGCAACCTGCTGTCCAAGAAACTGTGGAGAATCAGCTGCCCCTGCCATAGGAGGGGTTCAGGAACTGATCTAGCAATGGCTTTAAAATAGAGCGGGGGCATCCCTGGAGCAGAGTCGCTGAGAGCAGGCGGGAGCATTGCTGCAATGCTCCAGGAATACCAGGGGCGCTCTGCACAGCTTGTCCCCCTCGCCACCTCCCGCCCAAGCTCATGGCGGCTCAGGTGCCCCCCCCCCATAGACCAGGGACCACCCCCCCCCTGCAAGTGCTGTACAGAAAACAAAACAAGATAGACGCTGCCTCAATGTAAGAGACAACAGATGGACACACAGACAGATGGGGCCTGCAAGGAAACACTACTGGTCAGCATGGCAGGATGTGGCCGGGGTAGTCACTAGGTGGCCCACCGTCCACAAACTCTCCCCAAGCACGGGAGGCAGCAGGGGAGAAAGTATGAAGATGCTTGTTTGAAAACATGAGTGGCCACTGGAGCCGGTCATGGGTTGAGCGGAGTTGGGACTGAGTGATGGTAGGTAGGGAGGGGAAAGGCCTTGAAAGCCCAGATAAGCAGCTTATGTTTGAAGGGGGCAGTCGTGGAGGGCTGCAAAGAGAGGGGGCGACCTGGTGAAAGCGGCAGGCGAGGAGAATGATCCCTGCAGCACCATTGTGAGAACGTACGGGCAGGGCAAGGTCACATTGGGCAAGGTCAGAGAGACGGGGGTTGCAGTGACCGAGATGTTTCTTTGGGCTGGCTGGAGGGATAGAAAAGACCATATCTTAAGGGACATCGACACCAGTGGTCCCCAAACTTGAACAACCCGTAAACCCCTTTCACTAAAATGTCCGGTCTCGTGAACCTCCTCCTAAAAATGAATATTTCCAAAAAATACCCATCTCCCTTTCCATTTCTTATAAGGAGTCTTAAGGTTTAAATCTCCTCGGTGTGATAGAGATGCTTCCTTTGATCTGCTTAGCTCTTGGAAGTCTCCAGGGCTCCAGGCTGCAGGCCCCGCACTGCCCAAGGTTCCTAGGGACGGCTCTGTCCGCCAGTAGGGAATTTTTTCCCAAGAACCCCCTGTAACATTTCACGAACCCGTTTGGGAACCACTGATCTACACTTATGCCAGCACGTAGAGTACAGACGGTACACACCCAGCGAACACAGGTAAAACTAGCAGTGTAGATGGTAAGGCACAGCTTAGGTGAGTAGAGTGCCCTGCAAGAGTATATGCGCTACACCGCTCTCTACACACCCACCCCGTGCCTCCCATGTCTACACTGTTATTGGTAGCAGTGTAATGTTCTACTGTCTCCCTGCTGCCAGAGCCTTTCCCCACTGCCTCCCCGTGCCGGAGCCTCTCACCGCCGGGTGTAGTTATGCTGTAGTTACAAGTGTGGAAGCTTTTTACTGCAGCATGTAGCCGCATGTACGCTATGTGCCGCTGCACGTGTAGACAGGGTTTGATGCAGAAAGACCTCGCCAGATTTAGTCAACCTGAAAGTGAGGACCTCCAGAGAGGTCTGAGCTGAAGGCGATGCGCAGGTTACGCCCCGAGTGACAGGCAGGGAGGGTGGTGGTGTCCACCTTGAAGGAGGTAGCAGGGAAGGGTTGGGAGGAAAAATTAAGAGCTATTAAGGATTCCTGGAAACCTTTATTTGCATGCACTCTGCGGAACAATCTTGCCTAGGCCAGCTCCTCCGCTGGGGTAAGTCCTGGAGTCCTGACAATCAGCTCCATAATGTATCCAGGAGATTGCACCGCCTACCTCCCTGTTGTATGATACGTACCTCTCTGCCATAACGGGATGTGGCTTTCTAGTGCTTTTCGCTCAGCCGTGCTCTGGAACCATCTTCTCCGGTGTAATGTCTTTTTCTGGTTAGTTTACTGCCAATCAGATTTGCAAGACGCTGGACAGAACTCATAGCCTCTTGCCGGCCCTACTTCTGTTCACCGGGATTCCATCGAAAGCGCTGGAATGTAGTTGCCAAAAGAAAGCAGCGGTGGTCGGTGGCATGTTGCCAGTGCAACATGCCCCTCCTCCAGAGTAATCTGAGCCCTGGAGGTAAAATGGCCACTCTATCACGTTTAGTATTATGCCAGGAATATTAAAACTCTATTTCATATAAACTGCAATGACAATAAAATTGACTATTTAGTGCAAGGGTCCTGGGTGGATGTTATACACTGTACATTCCAAAAAAACTTCTCTGCATCTCAGCTGAGCAGCAAAACTATGTCACCATTTTGAAGACCAGATCCTCAGCTGGTATAAATTGGCCTTGTTTCCTTAACATCACTGGCTGTTGTGATTTACACACCTGATATGGTCCAACCTGTTCAGCTTATAAGCAGGAGTGGATGGGTGTGAGCGAGAAGAATAACAGGGCGGTAAGCCCTGGAAACACAACTTCCTCCTCCAAGAGCCGTCGCTGTAAAACAGGACCAACCTGAACGAGCTTTTCTGATTTCACTCGGAATATTGTGCCCTCAAAAGTGGAAGAAATAACCAACCAATGAGAAAGCAAAGTCACACTCACAGCCTAGCACAACATCCAATCCAGCCTCTGGTAGGACCGTAATGCTGAATGGCAGCTGTAACCCCGGGTTAGCGCTGTCCTCCCCCGAGGAACCTCTTCCAGATCACAGCACTACCCAAAGGGGTGGAGGGGACTGGGAGGGAGAACTGGGACAATTAACCACAGTGCTGAAATGAACACAGTGCTGAAAAAAATGGAATGCCCTGGAGGGTGGGTTACCACCCGCCTCAGTCGCTGATAAACAGACTGAGCAGCAGCTGTCTAGATCCCTCTCAGCAGTTCAGGATTCAAAGCCTTGAATCCCAAGACATTAAATACTGTAAAACCCGACTGTTCTCAGCTCAACTTGGCTGGGCCCCAGGCCGCTACAATGCCCATTTGATCACCCCAAACGTGTACATAGTGGTTTAAATTTTAACACAGTCCTTCCAACACACACAAGCTGGACCTACCCTTGCACCCGCCCCCCCGGGCAGGCAGAACTCCCACTGCAGACAGGGACCCAAGCCCTGAGAGACGTGAGCCTTCGCAATCCCCAGGGAGAGCAGCAGTTATGGCTCCCCACAAGAGCTTAGAGTCTGGGCCCAGTGGTAAAAGCTGAGGAAGGACAAAATCCTGAAGCACCATCTTTGTTCAGTGCAACATCCAGGTCCTGGAGATCTTGGTAAGAGCTAACGCCAGCTGCACAGTGATCAGTGAAGCAGTTTATTCATTTCGGGCTTTACCTGCGTTCACAGCCTTGCTAAGGGGAGAGGTGGGGAATCCAAATGGGTGAAGATTGATCGCTAGGAAGAGGGATTGCTGCAGGCCAAGAGTTGCAAACATCTGGCTGCCCTCCTGCCCGGGAGCCTTCAGATTAGGGGAACCCACAGGTCCCATTCCTGGGGCGTGGGGTTTCTCCTTTTCATTGCCAAGAGTATCACGTGGAATGTGCAGGCTGGCCAGCCGGACGCCGCTAACGTGACCCTGATTTTCCCCAGCCCAGACTGCAGGATAATTAAATCCCCTGAATTTCAGGCATCATTGTGTCGCTTTGTCAATGTTCTCCGAGGATGGGTCGCGACAGAACCATATTACACCATGTTGGGAGGAGGCTACTTTGCTAAGTGTAGGTTGAGTTTAAAGTTTCAGGGGGAACCCCCCGGAATCCTAAAGCTGGACCCGTTTACACTCCCCTGGCCCTGACACTACTGCCAGAGCCAGAAGGGGAATACCATCCCAGGCATATTGATACCGGGTCATTCTTCTTGCAGCCTGATCACCTGGGCACTTAGCCATGGCATGGATCTTGCTGTCTCATGCCACATGCAGCGTACAGGCTGCCAACTCTGAATGTTGACCGTCCCCCTTTGAGGCTGTGGCTACTCCGTGGTCGCTGCCGTGGTCAATCTTGTGTGTCGCATTTTTGCAGAGTCCTCCTTATCCCTTGGGACAGGCGGGAGAGTCGGAGGTTCTGTGCGGTGACCCTCCGAGGAGGCCTTTCCCTGGGAATCGATTGGTGACCGACGCGCACTCTTGGCTGGAGGGGATCGTGCCCCACAACACCTTGTTTAACGAGGTAGTCCCAGCAGGCACCTTCACAGCTGTGAGGAAAAGCAAACGCTGCCGCACCAAGATGCTCCCCTTGGAGTGGTGACGGCAAGGGAGCCAAAGAACGAAGAAGGGCTGGGCTGGGGACTGAGGGACGGGAAGACAGCTCCTCTGCGTCTGGATGGGCGGAGGAGGAAGGATCTTGACAGTCCTCTAGGGCAAACCCTAGGACAGTACTGGCTGCTAATCCAGTGCTCCAACTCAGTGTAGATGGGGGCGTATTTAAAAGTTAATCTGCACCATTAAGCAGACACCAGGTAACGAGCTGAGAGGGGAGTCCACCGGAGACGCCATATTTGGTGTCACCAGTGGCTACAGACGCCAATACTAAGATGCCACGGAGTTAAACAGAGCAGGGCGTAAAGGGGACACACGGTAGACAGGGCTTCCTATAGAGGGACGAGCCCAGAATCCTTCTGTGCTTCATGGTGGCCCAGTCATACATGGCCCAGTGGCCTCTTGCTTAATGAACACAATCCCCCTTTTGGCCCTGTTCTCTGGGGTTGGTGCGGCGATCGCTCCCTGCCAGGGCCCCTCTCCTTACTCTGCCCAGCCAGGTTGTCTATCTGTGGGTTTCAGGCTCCATTCGGCTAAGGGGGCGGCCTCAGGAGCCTGTCGCTTTAAATGGCCCGGCTGGGCGGTGGCCGTTTGCTGTCCAGGATCGCCCTCCAGTCCTCGGCCCACGAGTGGAGCCTCCTGCTAGGGGGTCGCAGCTGCAGGTGCTTATTGTGACAGGCTGTGAAGAGAACGTGCTCCCAGCTGGGGTTCGGCTCGGCTCCTGAAAGACAGGGAGAGCAAAGCGGCTCAGGGAGCAGCCTCCTAGCACCATCCTGACCCCGCAGGGGGCTCGGGGCCAGGTACTGGGTCCGTGACCTGGGGATCGCACTTCCAGCAGCCTGGGCTCTCCCCAGAGATGAGCTCATATCCAAACACACCCCATCTAGCTTGGTACGGCCCTGGCCCTCCTTGCTGTGCTACCTGCCTGACTCGCAGTCGCTAGCGACTTCATCCTCATAACCCTCTGGGAGGGAGGAAAGTGCGATCCCCAGGTCACGGGCTGGGGAGCGGAGGCACAGGGAAGATATGGGGCTTCTCTGCACAGTAAATTAGGCTGCACCAGTGGGGTGTTAATTGTAGGGCGCATTAGTGTGTCACACGCTAACTGGCCCGGGGGGCCCTGCTGATGTGCACTAACAGTTCCCTAGTACACAAGAACGCCGCACTGTTTGAAACGGGACCACATCAATGTGCACTAGGGAACCGATAGTGCACACCAGCAGGGTTCACACGGGCCATTTAGTGCGTGACACGCTAGTGTGCACTAGAATGGACACCCTGCAGGTGCAGACGACCCCCGAGTGACATGCTCAAGGTCCAATTGGGAGCCTGTGGTTGAACCAAGAACTGAACCCAGATCTCCAGAGTCTCCGCCCACTGTCACTAGACCTGCCCATCCACACCTTGGGGAGGCTCAGCTCTGAATCGGGATTTCCCTGCCAGACCCTCTCTCCAGCCTGGGCTGACCCAGAATCAAACGCCCCTGGGCGCCAAGAAAATACCGATCCAGTCTCTGGCAGGCATCAGCCGTGCAAGGAGTTTTGGCGGCTCTTGCTCAATGATAGCCCGAAAAAAACATTACAGCCAACGTCACTGGGAGCACGGCAGTGCACTCGCGCCCGACATACATACGGCATTCAGCATGGGCCAAAAAGTTCCATAAAGAAATAAACAACCCCAATCTGCCTGCCCCAGGAGCACCATCCGGTTACCTTTGCTGCGTCCACTCTCCCGTACCTGTTATATCTGGTCTATCGTCTATAAGCAGATCGCCAGAGATCACAGTTTTATCTCGCGTGAGGACAATCTGCTCCAGAAATTCTTGGCCAAAATGCTTCTCCACCCAGGCGTACTGGAAAGCAAGGGGGCGGGGCAATTAGTGCTCCGTAGGGCAGGCTGGCTTCCGCAGCAGCATGGTCCCAGCCCAGCTGAAAGGCAGCGTCAAATAACAGCCACAGGCGCGGGGTGCTTGACGTTGGTTTGATACCGAAAGACAAGGGTAAGGAACGACAGGAGGTTCTGGGAGCAGGGGTTGGAGGACGTCCTGCCAAGTACATTGTTCGGGTTTGGGACAAACCACAGTGAAACTGCTGAGGATAGCAGCCACTCTGGGTTTGGGATGAATGTAAGAAACAATAGAGGCCTCAAACCACACCAAACGCACTTGTCGCTACAGGCAAGGCCGCTCAGGGAGCTGAGCTAGCTGAGTGGAGGGTTTTTCGCTGGGTATTTGGTGGACCATAGAGGTATGGGCGAGAGAAGAACCAGCGAAGCAGAGAAAGAAGGCCGCAAAGAAGCACCAGACACAGCTACAGTGGCATTGACTGCATGGCCCTGAGAAAAATCTAAGAGGAGAGCTTTCAAGCTGAGTTGCTGGCTATAGATAAGGGCTTGGAGCTGAGAGCAAAGAAGCTGTCTCCTGCTGTTTGATTCGTACTGTGTTCAGGAGAACAGGACTTCGTACGTTCTTATAAACAAACAGTGTTGCATCAAAGATACCTGATTCCATCAACGTCTCCTCCTGATAGAAACAACCAGCAGGGTTCCTAACTATAGCTAACCGCTGGGGCCAAAACGGGTGACAGTATTAATGGCCCAAAAAGGACACAGATTTCCCTCCAACTTGCACCCAACATGGTCCAAGCTGTGGATCTCCTCTTTGTTCGGCTCGCTCTCCACTTGAGAAATGTCTCACAATTTAATCACAGATTGTTTCCGGGATTGTGATGAAATGTAAAACCCAAGGTCCCACGCGCTTATAATTATCAGGGCTTTGGAGTGGTGCTTCGGCTCCACTCCAGCTCCAGGCAAAAACCTGCAGCTCCACTGCTCCACACTCCAGCTCCGGACTCTGCTTCAAAGCCCTGATAATTATCATAGTGTCTGCCTGCCATAGCTCCTTCCGCTTAAGGAGTTCAGCACGCTTCACAGACAGTAATTAGTTAAAGCCCCTAAAGCCTCTTGTAAGGTTGGCAAGAATCTTCCCCAATTTACAGATGGGAAAACTGAGGTCAGCTGACTTTCTTAATGCAGCATAGCAAGTGAGGGGCAGAGCACAGGCAGAACACAGACATCCTGGCTCCCCAGACATGGACATTTGTCACAAGGCTACCCCTACTCTCATATGTGGTCACTGAAGACACCAAGGATTAGCCCTCCCAACCTGTCCTTGGGCAATTGCTTTTGCCTACCTAAATTTCCCCTGCGGTTTGAATTAGAGAGTATATTCTTCACTTCCTGTCCCAAACTGTTACATAGTGTCACTGTCAGACAGCTGCCATACTCCATCTCAGAGGTGGCTGCCTCCTAGAGGTGTATGAAGTGGCACTGGTATATATAGCCTTTAGAGTGCTTTGGGATCATTTGGGAAGCACAAAACACAGGCGCAGACCTTGCAGTGTGATTGACGAGCTACTACTGAAGAGCTCTCCAGTGACTGGGGGTGGGGCTGGAGAAACACACTGGCCTGCAACAGATTTGACATTCCACGGGTGACACTTGTGCTTCGGGGCCCAGTTTGCATGCCCCAAACCCAGCGCTAGCCCACCCAGCCCCACTCCATCTCACTCTCAGTTACCTTCTCATAAGCGCAGTAACGGTACTTCTTGATCGGGCTGGTACAGATGAACACGTCAGTGCTGTGGCGAAAAGAGAGAGAGCGAGAGTGAGGAAAGCGCCGATTTAATTCCCTTTCTAGATCTAAAAGCACCCTAGGATCCAAGACGTACCCCTAACTAACTAGTCTGTTCGCTGATACACAGACACCAGGCCCTGACTGGAACTCACCGCTGAATAGGGTTGCACACAAAAAAGCATTTCTGGTGAGTGGGCATTGAGGTAACTAACACCGGCACCCATCCAAGAGAGGGCATTAGGGAAGCAGACACTCAGAGGGCTCAGGTGCTACAGCTTGCTTAGCAAAATCTCTGCTGAAACAATGGCTCCTACTTTAGGCAAATCCTGAAGTCAGACAGGTCCCAGGGACGCCTAGATATTAGAACTGGAAATCTCCATCCATACGTTTATGCTCCCTGACACAGAGCAAACCAGGACGGACTGTCTTGCCAAGTGCCTTGACCAATCTATGTTTTCACAGTGTGTGTGTGTGTGTGTGTGTGTGTGTGTGTGTGTGTACACGTGTTTATGACCAACAAAAAGTGATCTCTCCGGAGCTCCGCCAATGCAGCGCAATTCCCACCTAAAAGAAGTCACAGAACTGGAACAACAGAGGGGTCTGTAAATCAGATTAACAACTGCCCCTACCTACATGAGGGCTTTGCAACAGACATTAGGACGACATTCCTTTTCCTCCCATCAGAATTTGAACCACCAGATCTCCAGCGGCAGAAGTTTAGAGCACAAACTCCCTGCTTCACTTAGATCCCCTCCCATCCACAATTGTGAACATGAACTCACTTTTCCAGCTTAGTCATTTGCTTCACGGCTTCCACAGCCCCTGGGATTGGATCCAGCTCAATGAAGAAATTCTTCGACTCCCATATGCTGATCGCTTTATCCTGAAAGGGCAAACAACCCAGTTACTGTACAGTCCACCCTGCTCCTCTCCTCCCTGCCCTGCGTTGCCACATGCATTTTTTCCCCTCTGACAACCCTTTACCTGGAAAGAAGATGGTGGGTGATGGAGAGGCTGGCTGGGTCAGACAGTAGGTGTGCTGAGATCTCTACCGATCATGCTGACCCATGTTGTCTCAGTGTGCTCCCCCACTCGGTCTGTCTGTCCCAGCTGTTGTCTCTTATATTTAGTCTACAAGCAATTTGGAGCCGAGACCTTCTTTTTGTTCTGATTATGTACAGCACCTAGCACAAGGGGATCCTGCTCCCAGACTCAGGATCCTCAGGGGTACCACAATGCTAATAATAGAGAAGGCCCTGAATCAAAACTTGAATTCTCCCAAACCCTGGACGTGAATTTCATGACCTAGGTCCATCCGAAGCAGATTAGAATGGAGTATTATGGAGACATTTTGTCTCCCGGAAAGAATATAAGGTAGTGATTAAAATGCCCCAATTGGGGCAAGGTGTTGCAGAAGAAATGCTGCCTGTGACCTCAAGGGTCCCTCTAAAAAATACCAGTCAAGTGAGCTCCTGAGCAAGGCAAATTCGGCTTCAGCCAGAGTCCCTGAGGGCAAGGGCTTGAGCACTGCGTTATAATGCTGCCAGGGAAAAAAGGGAGGCCTGAGGAAGGCAAAGTGTATATGGACTGCCTGGAGCAGAATCCTGGGACAAGGAGACCGAGAGCTGCCTGTAATTTACACCTCGTGGCTGGATCTACAATGTCACATTTTGCCTTCCAGATCCCCCTTTGCTCTCAGGGAGAAGTACCATGTGTCAGGCCTATATCTAGCTATGCTACCCTGTCCGCTCCCACCCTCTTGCATGGGGGATGTAACGATCCAGCTTCCAGCACTGCTACCTGCGAACGAGGTCTCTGGTTCACGGGAGTACGGAGGAGCCTTACTCCCTTGCACAGCTAGGCCACAATCTGGCCCTAAGCATTAATCGCTCAGTGCTGCAGAGCACCAAAGCAAAGTCCATCCACCTGTAGGATGGGCCACGTGGAACGTGGGCAGGCAGAATACACCCACTTTAAAGGGAGGGAGGGAGCAAAATGGAATTTCCATCACTCTGCTGCCCCACGGGAGCTGAAGGGCAGCAGGAGACTCAAGTAGCACCAGTGGTTGGGAAACAATACGTCTTACACATCTTAGTGCGTGTTAAAAAAATAAAAAGTGAAGGCAACTCCTGGGGCTGCAATGCAGCCTGCCGAGAATCCCCCGTCCGTGTGAAAAGAGCAGTTACTGTAACGGGTTATTAAGTTAAAATCATGTACATTACAGCTCAAACGACAGTGCATTACACCAGTGGGGGGGGGGGACATTTAAAAGCTATAAATCATCAGTCTACAGCTGACATCTGAGAAGACCGGCACCAGTTCAGCAAAACACTGACACACAGTGCTTAAGTGCTTTGCTGTACTGGGGATGCAGGGGCCGGCTCTGCTCCCAAAGTCAATACGGGGTTTGCCACTTCATTCAATAGGAGCACAGCTGAGCCTTGAGTGAGGGAAAACACCTGCCAGGTCATCTGATGGCAGGTCAGGCTTGTTCCTGTATTCAGTACTCTGATTGGCCTAAATTTAAAAGTCCCAGGGCTAGAGATTCTGCCACTTCCCTGGGGAGACTTTTTTCTGGTTTAACAGAGCTCACTGCTAGGATTTTCCTGATCTTCACCCAACATTTTCCTTTTCTTCTTTATCCCCAGGAACTGTGTAGAATCACCCCTTCCCCCAGGAATTAACACCCCATCTCTGTAGGTTATCAGGCTATGGGCATTTAGCTCTTCCACTCTTCCCTCCAAAGCCCATCCCCTCTGAGCTCTCTGGTCACTTTGGTTGTTCTTCTCTGAGCTTTCTCCAATTTATCAATATTGTTCTGTTGATGTGGTCCCAAATGGAGAGCAGCATCCCAAGTGCTGTTGCCCAAATACCATAGACTTATCCTCTATGAACTTATCTAATTCTTTTTTCAACCCACTTATGCTTTTGGCCTCCACAACACCCCCTGGCAATGAGTTCCACAGGTTGACAGTGTGTTGTGTGAAGAAGTACTTTCGTGTATTTGTTTTAAACCTGCTGCCTATTAATTTCATCGGGTGACCCCGACTCTTGTGTTATATGAACTGGGTAAATAATTCCCTGTTCACTTTCTCTGCACCATTCATGATTGTATAGACCTCTACCGATCATATCAGCCCTGGGTTATCTCTTTGCTAAACGGAACAATCCCAGTCTTTTTAATCTCTCGTACGAGAGCTGTTCCATCCCCCATCATTTCTGCTGCCCTTCTCTGCACCTTTTCCAATTCTAATATATCTTTTCTGAGATGTTTCATACACTTAGCATCAGCCTTCTCATAACAGAGGGGCTTCCCTCTATTGCACCAATTCCAGGTGATTTTTCTTCCAGTTATACAACCAGACACCACCCTGCAGCCCTGTTTCGTCTGCCTGTAAGGCAATGAGGGTTTCACCTGAGTAAGGACCATTTCGGGCCTACATTTCTTCACCACACTGTACCCATTTGTGCCATCAGAGACAGGAAGCCTTTTCTTTGTTTCAAACACATTTTGTCACGTGCAAGCGCAATCTCTGAATTAAACTGTCAACTTCCACGTGAGATTGTAAACTCTCTGGGGCAGAGACCAAGCTTCTGCAGAACCAAACACACCGATACTCGCTAAAGAACAATATAAAGAGAGTATAAAACCTGGCTTTAGGTTTTAACTGGTAAAACAACCCAACATCATTTTTCAGAAGGGTCTTAAGGGTGTTGTTTGAAATAAGCCCTGAAAGGAAACGATTTCAGCTGTTTTGAAATGTCAGTTGCTTTGGTTTGCTTTCAACTTATCTGCTGCACTGTTGTTGCTGAGGAGCTAAACAATACAGCTAGAGATGAAGGCAACTGTTGAATGCAATTTTGCAGCATTTGCATTAAGCCACACAGCATGTTCTCAACTGGAAATTATAACCGGGGAGGAAAAACTGGACTATACTACTTTGGACATTTTAAATAAATTGTTTGAGCAAAATAGAAAGATAGCCCGTGGCAAGAATCTGCATTAAAATCCACTTAATTTCAGGAGGGGAAAAAAATCAGCATTGAAAACCCAATAGATACATTATCATTAATAATAATGATTTGAATGATTAATAATAATTCTTATTGTAGCATGTAGCAACCCAACCAAGGATCAGGGCCCCGCTATGTTAAACGATGCACAGACAAATAAAGACAACAAACCCTGCCCAGGAGAGTTTACAGTCGGTGTGTCAGACAAATAATGAGGAATAACGTAATGGGGGGGGGGATCCATTGACTCACACTCAGCTCAGGTCTCAGCTGGCCATACTGCTCCGACACCCAGAAGCCCCTGCGATCCTCCAGGGCAATGTAGGGCTGCTCGGGGTACCTGGCCCTGAACTTCTTTAAGAATCCGCCTTCGAAGTCCGCCAGCACCCCGTCCATGTCCACCAGCACGCGCAGGTGCCCGCCCCGGGCGCTGCACGACCTGGCTCCCGGGAGGGGAGCCCGGCCCAGCCCCCGCGCCGCGAAGGGGCCGCAGTGCCGGGGGTGCAGGTGCAAAAAGCTGCTCAGGACAATCATGGCTGAGCGGGGGCTGGGACGGGGAGCGGATCAAGGGGGCGCTCATGGCCCCCCAGCCCCGCCCAGCCGCGGGGCTCCATCTGCCGCCGCCCCAGCCGCCGCGATGCTCCCGGGGGGGCGAATCGAGAGCAGGGCGCAGGGGAAGTGCCGCCCTCTCTCGCTCCGCAGCCAAGAAGCGAGGCGGCGGCCGCTAAGAGGAGGGGCCGGGGTGCCCCGGCCTCCGCAGCGCGGGGCACATCTGGCCAGCTGCGGGGGGGGGGGGCGCCACAACCGGGGCACGGGAGTGCAGCGCGGGGCACAGCTGGCCAGCTGTGGGGGGGGGGCGCCACGCGGGGCACAGCTGGCCAGCTGTGGGGGGGGGGCACAGCTGGCCAGCTGTGGGGAGGGGGGGGCGCCGCGCGGGGCACAGCTGGCCAGCTGTGGGGAGGGGGGGGCGCCGCGCGGGGCACAGCTGGCCAGCTGTGGGGAGGGGAGGGCGCCGCGCGGGGCACAGCTGGCCAGCTGCAGGGGACACGGGAGCGCGCCCCGCAAAGAGCCGTTTGCTGCCCCCGTCCCGAAGCAGCCGGGCTGGGCACGCGGAGCAGGAGGGCCGGGGCAGCGGGCCTAGGCGAGCCGGGCTATTGCCTGGGGCCCTGCGGCAGCCCAACCCGGCAGTGCTACCCCCAGTTCCTCTTCCCATTGACGGGCGGCCGCAGGCGCCGCCTTAAAGCGGCACCAGCCTCGTGGGAGCCGGGACTCGAGCTAGCGGATCGCGGCGGCTTTAAGGCAGCTCCTGGAGCAACCCCTCTGCCCGCCCCACATCGCCTCTCAGCTCCCCCCTCCCCCCAGTGCAGAGCCCCTTCTCCGCGCCCCCCATAGGGGAAGACCCGCCCTAGCCCGGCCCCACTCCCTCCCACTTCCCGCCCCTGACTGCCCCCCTAAAACTCCCACCAGCTCCTTGTCCTCTGAGTGCTCCTTCCTGGGACCCCTGTCCCTGACTGCCCCCCCATGACCGGATCCCCTATCTAAGCCTCCCTGCTCCTTGTCCCCTAACTGCCCTAACTACCCCGCTGGGGCCGGTCCCGCCGTGGCGCCCGACTCCTTGGGCCAGTCCACCGCAGTGCCCAGCTCCTTGGGCCAGTCCACCGCAGTGCCCGGCTCCTTGGGCCAGTCCGCCTGGCTCCTTGGCCAGGGCCGCCAGGGCCCCCCGTGGGTGGTCTCACGCACCCCCTGGGGTGCACACACACCAGTTTGGAGACCACTAGTCTAGGAAGTAAATGCGGAAGATGGAAAAGGAGGTATTATACTTCTTCACTGTAATCTTTTACTTCCCTGTGGGCTTCTTACCTGTGGACATAACACCACCCTCTAAGCCACCACAGCAGAAGACACAGTGAATAAAGCCAACTAATGCAATAAGAGATGAAAATAAGGGCAAGAATTTGAACTCCAATGATTCTGATAGTGAGAATGAAAAATGAATCCCATTATGTGATGGTACCTTCCATGGCACAGAAGCGGAAGCATTTTATCCATGTCGGGGAAATGAGAATGTTATTTATTCTGTCCACTTGAAAATTGCTGATGAGACTGATGTCACTTTCCACCAGCCACTGAAAGACGGGAATCCCATACCCTAAACCATAACCATGGAACATGAAACAAGTAGGGCACAAGAAGAAAAATCACTAGAACAATCCACTGACATATGAGGTTGTACAGGTAGAGAGAGAAGAGACCCCCACACACTGACTTAGCATATCTAAAACCAACTACAGGATTGGGAAATGGCACTCTAGGGTTGTCCTCATGTTTGTCATATGCCATTCCGAGTGCCTATTCCTCTGCCTTATCCTGCATTCTACCCAAGGCTGAGGCAATATTTGTAATAGTGACTCATGCTATGGCCGTTGTTCTAATTTAAGTGTTCTATAGTTCTGGATAGTTTGTTATTATGTTAATTTAGTAGAGGCTTTTCTAAATAGCTTGCCACGTGCCCAGTGACTTGGAGTTACATGGGTATCCCATTGATCATACAGGAATTGTTATTTCCATAAGATAGGAACATCTTTGGTAATTTAAGCTGCTCAGAACTGGCTGTTCTGTTGGATAGCAGACCTACCATTGCTGCAGAAACTTTCTACTTAATGTAGAAGAAAGTGAAGAAAGATGCAGAAGTTTCCACCATAAGCACCTCAATTTATGAAAGAGAAGTGACCTAGCATTCAGCTGAGAATGACAATTATGAGCTTTTAGAGAGACAAAGCAGGTGAGGTAGTATCTTTTATTGGATCAACTTCTGTTGGTGAGAGAAATGAGCTTTACACAAAGCTCTTCTTCTGTGTGTAAACGCAAAAGCTTGTCTCTCACCAACAGAAGTTGATCCAATAAAAGATATTACCCACCTACCTTCTCTCTAATATCCTGGGACCAACTGGCTATAACAACACTGCAGACAGTGAGGAGCTTGTGGAACACATGGATTACTGTTAATAAGTCAAATGAATGGACTGTTATGTATGTTATATTTTGTAAATAGAAATGTTGGGAAAACATTACAGGTATGAGGGGAAAGTCCGGGTTAAATTTACCTGTGTCCTGTCCCTTTAAAGGTTGAAGGTCTGCTGAGGGGGTTGAAGAAGAAAAGCAGTATACGCTCTGGAAGAAATGAGCAGCAATGGGCCTGGTGTGAGCTGTGTTTGTTTGTTTGTTTTGATACTAAGTTTAATACAACTCCAGTCTTAAAGCTGTTACACTTCCTGGTCTGGGAGTGTAACATCAACACACAGTTGTTCTGAGCTTGTTCGTGCAGGGCCTACTCTCCACTGCAAATCTATCCTTTAATTTTGTTCCCTCTTACAATAACTAATCAAAAGTAATAAATACATCACATTATTATTATGTGTTTACATCGTTTGTCCCACTCACCATGTGACTCCGGGGACAGTCATTAACTGCAAAAATAAAGATCTTTTGTCCTTTTAAAATGTGTTAAATATAAATCGATATGTGTAGAGTACCCTTGGGTATGGAGTCACTAGACAGATAGCCATAGTTTTAAGGGGATGGGAATGCCCACCTTGTGGCTATTGTGAACACTACCATAAATCACGTGGAGGGACAGAGGCTTAAACTACATAGTGTCTACTGAAATAATTGCAGAGCAGTTGTCTGTAAAATCTCAGCCTGGCAAAGTTTGATTTTTTTAAATCAATTTTTCAGTTCTGGCATAGGGTTGTCAGCCTTTAGAAAAGCTTCCACTCCAGGAACCTCTTTCAGTCAGCATGAAGGATCCAAGTGTCATTGGTGTGACATCAGTGACAGTGTGATGATGGGGGGGGGGATGACGGCATGACTGCGGCAGGGAGGGTGTGATACCAGTGTTGGTGTGATGATGGGGGGATGATAGCGTGACTATGGGGCACAGGACAGGGTGATCTTGGTGTGTGATGCCGGTGAGATGATGGGGCGGACGATGGCATGACTGTGTGGGATGGGACGGGGTGATGCTGGTGTGAATACCAGTGACGGGGTGATGATGGGGGATGATAGCATGACTGTGGGGGATGGGATGGGGGGATGAGAGCATCACTGTGGGGCACGGGACGGTGTGATGATGAGGGATGATAGTATGACTAGGGGGACAGGATGGGGTGATGCTGGTGTGAATACCAGTGATGGGGGGATGATGGGGGGATGATAGTATGACTGGGGGACAGGATGGGGTGATGCTGGTGTGAATACCAGTGATGGGGGGGATGATGGGGGGATGATAGTATGACTGGGGGACGGGATGGGGTGATGCTGGTGTGAATACCAGTGATGGGGGGATGATGGGGGGATGATAGTATGACTGGGGGACGGGATGGGGTGATGCTGGTGTGAATACCAGTGATGGGGGGATGATAGTATGACTGGGGGACGGGATGGGGGTGATGCTGGTGTGAATACCAGTGATGGGGGGATGATGGGGGGATGATAGTATGACTGGGGGACGGGATGGGGTGATGCTGGTGTGAATACCAGTGATGGGGGGGATGATGGGGGGATGATAGTATGACTGGGGGATGGGATGGGGTGATGCTGGTGTGAATACCAGTGATGGGGGGGATGATGGGGGGATGATAGTATGACTGGGGGACGGGATGGGGTGATGCTGGTGTGAATACCAGTGATGGGGGGATGATAGTATGACTGGGGGACGGGATGGGGTGATGCTGGTGTGAATACCAGTGATGGGGGGATGATGGGGGGATGATAGTATGACTGTGGGGCACAGAATGGGGTGATGCTGGTGTCACGTGTGATGGTGAGATGACGGAGCAGACTATGGCAAGTGGAGAGGGGGTGATACTGGTGTGATGGCGGGGGGGCGATGCGGGGCTGATTCTAGGGGTGCTGGGTGATATCACAAGGTGCCTTGTTTAAGGCAACACGACGACATATCGAGATTGTGCGGGAAGGAAGACGGATGATGACGTGACGCGATTACGTCACTCGACTCAGCCGTTGCTGAGTCACGGCTTCGCCTGTAACATGGCTCCTGCATTGGGTGCTCTGCGCCTTTCCATCAGGCCGTGATGCCGGGCGGGCGCAGGAGGTTCCCATGGTAACCACGGGGCGGGGGTTGTTCCGCGGGCCGTTGCTCCCGCGATGCTACATGTAGGAAGTGACGTTAGCGGCGTAGTCTCGCGGCTCCCGAAGCGGCCGCTGATTGGCTGGGTGGTGACGGCGTCGTTGCGGAGCGTTCTTCCCGCTTCCCCCCGCCGCTCTCGGCCCGGGCCGCCCGCCTCCCCTCTCCCCCGCTCTGGAGAGCCGCGGCCGCGCCGAGAGCCGCCAAGATGGCGTCCGCCCTGGAGCAGTTCGTCAACAGCGTCCGGCAGCTCTCGGCCCAAGGTGACCGGGGGGGCGGGAGTCGGAGCCAGGAAACAGGGCCGGGGAGGGCTTTGGCCACGGAGAAGGGGACTGGCACCGGGGGGGAGTGGGGCTGCTCACACCCGGGCTGAGCCGCGAGGGGGGCGCGGGGGCGCGAGCGGCTCCCCTGGGTCCCGCCCCGCCCTGGAGGCGCAGGTGCACCTCGGCGGGGGGGGAGGAGATGGGGCTGCCCTGGGCCCCGCCCCGGGGATAGGGGTGAATGAGCGGGTCGTGGAGGATCCCCCGGCTCCCTCACTCTCTCCTGTCACGTGGCCCGCCCCTGTCCCTGCCTTGGAGCCTGGGGGGCCATGGTCAGGAATCTCCAGCCTGTATTTCAGACAGCTCGTGGCTTAGACTGCCTCCTGCGCTGCTTGGGTATCACTAGGGCAGTGGTTCTCAATTATTTTCTGTCATGCCCCCCCTAGGAAGAAGAAAACATTTCGCGCCCCCCCGCGACTGTAAATACTATCATTTGTCTATAAAATTGTTATAAGTACACATTCTCCATCACTCTCTTGGGTTTTTTTAAAATCATGTTTATCTTTTTAGTTTTGTCTGTAGCTGTAAATTCCTATGGGGTTTCAAGGAAAAAGAAGACCCAAAGTTTGGCCACAAACCTTGGACACCTTCAAGTCCTCCATACTCAGCAGCCCATGGCCCACAGGTTTTGGGGGACAGGCCATTTTCATTTCTCCTCCTCTTCCTTCTTACACTATCTTCCTCCCCATGACATATTTCCTAGGAAGGTGATTGGGCATCAAGGCTGCATCTTATGAACATACATAGGACACACTTGGTAACTTCGTTTTGGGTTTAACTTTAAATAACAATAATCATCCATGTCTATGCAACTGCAGCCACAGAGATATTATTACAGTAGTTTGTGTGTGTGTGCAATCAATGCATTAAAACTCCATATCCCATTTTGCATGGAATTCCCTTCTTATGGACCACCATCTCCCTCAATATCTGAGGATGGTTGGAGCCATGTGTAAGAGAGATCCTTATGACTGCGTGGTGCTAAGGTTCCCCTCCCACTGTGCTCGGAAGAATGAGTGTGCAGCTCTTTTAACTCAACTTATCTGCACTCAAGTTAAGTCTGCAGCTAAGACAGGTCCAGCAAGGAGTAGGAGGTAGTTTATAGAGCTTCCCACCTAGAAGAACTGTTCATGCTCTCTCCCCACGCCTTCTTCGGCCAGAGGTTAAGAGGTGGGGCATGGAACGGATGAAGTCAGGCCGGGGGCTGCCCACGCCGGGGAGTCGCTGGGGCCTCCCTGCCCGGGGAACCCAAAGCCCCGAAGCGCTGCCGGGGAGGGGCCGGGGCCGCCGCGCGCCCTTCACTCACCTGAGCCGTCGACTCGCCGCCTCCGCTCCTTTCCCGCCTCCTCTCGCCGCCTCCGCTCCTTTCCCGCCGCCTCCGCTCCTTTCCCGCCGCCTCCGCTCCTTTCCCGCCTCCTCTCGCCGCCTCCGCTCCTTTCCCGCCTCCTCTCGCCGCCTCCGCTCCTTTCCCGCCTCCGCCCCTTTCCCGGGACCCGCCCCAGGGCAGCGCAAGCTCCTGGCAGCGCCGCTGGTGGAGGAGGAGGAAGCGGGCGGGCCGCCCCCCTTTACGGAGCCTCGCGCCCCCCCAGGGGGGCGCGCCCCACTAATTGAGAACCACTGCACTAGGGTAACATGGCCGGCATCTGTAGGGGTTTCTCTTCCCCTCCCTCCCTCGCCCACCACCTTAACTCCTGAGGGGAAGTCTCTTTCTAAAAGATGCCCTCTTGTTCATCCACAAGCTGTGGGCTAGCTGGGGAAGGCTGGTGGTGTAATTCTGCATCTTGTGTTATGCAGACGGTCAGGGTATGTAATCATAGGGACCCGTTTTGATCTTACAGATCAGAAATTTAGAAGTTTTCTAGGGCAGCTGAGGAATAGAAGTTGAAACGTTAAACTCTTCTCTTGTATTTGTCCGGTCAATAGTATTTAGTGTAAGTGGTGGTATTTGCTGGGATCTAGTGTAGCACCAATGCTGCTTCCCACTGTTTTTAATCTGCTGGCTGCTCACTCTTTAGTATCTTTTGCTTGTTAGAGGGTCTGCAGATATATAGGAAAGCAGTTGGCACTGACTGCTATTGCCAAAGGCTTTGGGGTCAAATCTGAACCTAGCTTACACTACAGTGTAAACTTAACCTTGGGTCAAATATACAGTTAAAATGCTACATCAGTGCAGCTGCAGTGTTTTAAGGAAGATCCTGAGTCTAAGGGCTTGTCTTCACTTGAGCCGGCAGGGATCGATCTTTTGGCGATTGATTTATCGTGTCTCGTTAAGAAGCGATAAATCGACCACCAGTGGCTCCCCCGTCGACTCCGGAAGTCCAGCTCCTGAAGAGGCGCAAGCTGGAGTCGATGGGGGACCGTGCCGCGGACCGCCGTGAGGATGGGAGGTAAGTAGGCTGTAGAGACGTCGATTTCAGCTACGTTATTAACTTAGCTGAAATTGCGTATCTACAGTCGATTTCCCCCCTAGTGGAGACCAGCCCTTGGGTAGGTGGATTAACTACACCAACAGTATAGTTCTCTCATGTCAATTTAGGGCTGGTCTCCACTAGGGGGGGAAATCGACTGTAGATACGCAATTTCAGCTACGTTAATAAGGTAGCTGAAATCGATGTCTCTACAGCCGACTTACCTCCCATCCTCACGGCGGTCCGCGGCACGGTCCCCCGTCGACTCCAGCTTGCGCCTCTTCAGGAGCTGGACTTCCGGAGTCGACGGGGGAGCTGCTGGTGATCAGATTTATCGCGTCTTAACGAGACGCGATAAATCGATCACCAAAAGATCGATCCCTGCCGGCTCAAGTGAAGACAAGCCCCAAGAGGCAGTAGCGATGTTGGTGGGAGAAGCTCTCCTGCTGAGATAGCACTATCTATACAGGGGATTAGGTTGGAATAACTCTCTCACAGGGGTGTGGATTTTTCACACACCTGAGTGATATAGACATATTGATAAAGTTCTGTAATGTAGACCAGATCTTAGTTTTGCAAATTAGGAAAGTACTTTTTTTTTTTTTTTTAAACTCCATTTTTAGGTTATAGCTGTTATCTATCTACCATCAATTTATACACTTAGATAGATAATGTGTCATTTTAAAATTCTATTTTATTGCAGGGCCATTATAAAAAATCTGATCCTTTACATGGGCAAGACACTGGAAAATAAAATGTAGGGAGTACCCAGTGTTTCCTTAATTGGTCTTTGGGATATTGACTAGCTGACCTATGGACTTTTCCATCCCCAGTGTTGGGTTCTGTGACTTGCCTAGGGAAGCGTATGGTAAAAAAATGGCTAGGATTACATATTGGAGCTTTTATAACTCTGTGTGCAAGAAGCCTTTTAATAACATAGTCTTTCTTAATAGCCTTTTCAACCCCAATTTTCTGCCATATTTACATAGAGCTTCGATGCATGATATGTGCAAGTTCCTGAACTTTACTTTCATGTTTATTTCGTATATCTACACTAGAAATGCTACAGCTGCCACATAAACCCTTCCTACAGCGATGGAAGGGGTTCTTCCGTCTCTCTAGTAAATCCACCTCTTTGAGAGGAGGTAGCTAGATTGATGGAAGAATTCTTATGTCAACCTGCGTGGTATCTATGAACGCTGCAGTTTAGGGCAGCTTATTTACATCTCACAGGGCATGACATTTTTCACAGTCCTGAGTGTAGTTAAGTTGACCTAATGTAGACCAGCCCTTTGTTTCTCTTTGAAACAGGTCAAGAATTGATGTTTTTGCATAAAATTTAAGCCCAGTTTTAAGCTCTTTAATGACTGAGTTATTTTTGGGGGGGTGCTTAAACTTTCTTTTAATATGTTTTAACTGTCAGTTATACTGTATAAAATTCAACTTGTTTAGAAATTTGTTCATGTATATTGCTCAATGACTGGCAGTATGCTGACAAAATAGATACATTTTGATGTTTAATTGACCAGTAGGGGAAAGTTATCAAAACTGATCGTGTTTAGTAACTGCACAGCATTCTATGACTTCAGAGTGTTCTAATCCTCTTAATGATCCAGTAGGGTGGATATATGCATGAAGTAATAGCTCTAGGGCCATATAGGGAGTAATTATTAAAGCTAAAATTATATTTCCGGAGTTTCTGGTTTCCAGTCCTGCACTCAGACCATTAGACCACACCCCTCTCTCAAAGCTAAATTTTCATCATTTATTCTAATTTAAAGGAAAACGTTAGAGATGAGAACAGTGTTTGTATCTTTTCCCCTTTATATAGAGAGATTCAAAGATTCTTTTAAAGGTTAATCTTTTAAAGGTTTTCTCTGCAGTTATAACAACTGGTAGCTTTTTTTTTTTTTTTTTTTTTTTTTTTTTTTTTTGAGAGGTTAAGCTGTCCCCTCACTACCCTGTGAGCCTGGATTCCTATTGCTAACAACAACAAACTAGTGATTTAACTACATCACTGAATGAAGTTGCTTTTATTAAATAATTTTAGGAAAAAGCGAGGAAGTGTTACATGAGGACATGCTGGCTGCTTTAAATAACTTTTATTTAGTGTTCTAACTTAATTTTCACAGCAGTATTTCATATTTCAGGGCAAATGACCCAGCTTTGTGAATTGATCAATAAAAGCGGGGAACTGCTAGCAAAAAATCTCTCCCATCTGGATACAGTGCTTGGTGCCCTGGATGTGCAAGAACACTCCTTAGGGGTTCTTGCTGTTTTGTAAGTGATCCTTTCCTTTATTTAAAGGCTTATTTTAAGTATAATTTCCAAAACTTCAGACTGTGTATGGTGATTTGCTAGCCAAAATTATTACTGTTGGATGCTTGCATTTTCGCTGTGCTGTTTTCATACTGGTGATTAATATGTTTTTTTTTATAGTGTACTTCCTTGTTACAAGTAAAGTATTGACTTATGTGTGTTTCACTTTTTTTGACAGTATTCCAGTTCTAAAATACCATGACTAACAGCTCCCAGGAAGGATTTTTTAATTATGAGCAACATCTGTTTCTTATTACATGTAGAAGGGGTCTGCATAGATAATTACTTTTGCTCATTGGTTCAACAAAAATATCAAATGTTTTTAAGCTATGATGCATAAATGGGATATTAGCAAACTGGATTAATAACATTAAGCAGAATGTCACTTCAGATGTGGAGCAGTGTGGGCTACTGTCTAAATTTCTTAGCTAGCATTTATTCTGCCCGTGTGGAAGGTCTTGTTGTCATGCAGGTTAAGAGGGCAGTTGAACTGTTGTAGGAGATCAGGGCAGGGATGAGTTATTGAAAAACTGTATGTAGAGAGTTGGAGCTTCCTTCTTGACATCACATAACTTCAAGAGAAGTGTCTTTGCAAGTGACACTACTGGGATTCTATAAAGTAACTTTTTGAAACAAAAATTTGGTCTTCATCTGTTAGAAAACTAGCTCTTTTTGCAGATCTCATTTTGACAAAAAATAGAATACCATAAGTACTAGTACATACAGTACTTTGTATTGCATTTTATGCAAGTTGGAGCCCAAAAAATGCATTACAAAATTTTTAAAAAGCGCACACTTTGTCATGCCTCACCAATGGTGAAAACATGGGATGAGTAAATTAAACAATGTAGTTTTAAAAAACAAATAAGGGGAGGAAAGGCAACTTGTCAATAAGAGGAGATGTTTAAAAGATGAGATTTAAATGGATGGATTAATCGAGTTATAAGTACAGGAAAATAGTGCAAGTCTTCCACACTGTAGCTTCTATCTGGAACAAACAGTTGAAAGACCTTGTGAAGGGACAAGTGGAATAGCAAGTATGTCAGTAGCTATCTTCAACAAGTAAATGAACTTTAAGAAATAGGCAGGTTTTAACTGCACTCTAAAATAAATGGGCAGTAAGTGGAGTGAGGCTATGTGCTTAGAGATTTTCAGGATAAGGCTTCACAGGGATGTTGAAATTTGAGGAGGCCATAGAGTAGGCTGGGATTTGCAGCAGTCAAGGAGAAGTGTGCTGACTGTATGGATGAGGATTTCAGTGGAGATGTAGTCAAGGCTGTGTCATCATGGGCAATGTTTTGGAGGTAGTGAAATGCAAATTTACAGATTTAGGATGACAAAGAGAGTTCAGGGTCAAAAGGAGCAGAGATGAGGAATTTGAATGCTTCTCAAGGAACACACTTCTACACATTTTAGTTCATAAGGAACCACAAGCATACTTAAGACATAGAGAGAAAGCAATGAAGAAGAACCATCAGAGGGATACAGTACCAATAGTACATCAATATTTCCAAGGTCAATGAGAAGTACTTATAAAGGACTAATGTGGTGGTTTGTTCTTGGTGTAGTGGAGAGAATACAAAACCATTAAGGCTTTCACAAAAACGTAAGCAAAATATAGCTTGAAAAAGTAAGCTGATATGGCCATAAGAAAAGTGCTTATTTACTAAAAGTGCAAACTTTTCTGCATGCATCCGACAAAAGTGGGTATTAGCCCACAAAAGCTTATGCTTCAATACTTTTGTTAGTCTTTAAGGTGCCACAGGACTTTGTCCCTTCTGCAGATCCAGACTAACACGGCTACCTGTCTGTTTTTTGTTTAGGGTGGGGAAGAATGTGAAGGGAGTGGGAATGTGTGGCGAAGTATTATGGTTGGTTTTGTTCAGGTCTGGTCTATTACAGTATTCTTCATGCTATTTAAAATTACTACTTCACATTGTGTAACTTACTCTGTAGTGAAAGTTTGCATAAGACTCTGTGTGGGGGTGAGGGGTTTTTGATTACATTCTCAAATATCTGTGTAGTTGTCAGATAAATGTGTGGCTTTTAATGTGTTTAAGGTGCTTTTACTGAGATAGCATATTTGCAAATTTTAGTTCTGTAAAGTCATGAACTCTTGTTTGTCAGGATACTTAAGGTTGGATTATAGGGTTTTAGTATACCAAACTAAAATAAAAAGTCCATGATACACACTTTGGGCCAAGTCTGCAGTTAGCTCCACAGAGTCAAAGAAGTTCACCTGCCCCTGCAGAGATAATTTCAGGATGGTGCCTTAGTTTTTTTTATTTATAGAAACTAAGTGTTTAATTTTTTGTTTTGTTTTAGGTTTGTGAAGTTTTCTATGCCAAGTGTACCTGATTTCGAAACATTATTCTCGCAGGTCCAGCTTTTTATCAGCACTTGTAATGGGGAGCACATTAGATATGCAACAGACACTTGTAAGTGAAATTTCAATTTGTTCTGTACTACATGATCTACATTTGGTATAGTTGGTATTTATGATTTTCACTTTTTTTTTATTGTTGTATCTAGTTGCTGGCCTCTGCCACCAGTTAACAAATGCCCTTGTGGAAAGAAAACAGGTAAGCAGATGTCACCTAGTAGAAATAAGTAGACTGTATATCCAAGTTCTTTAATTTGTTCATAGTAGACTTGGTGTCTCATTTTGAGATTTGTTGCTAATTCCTCATTAAGAAGGCTTCTCTGTGGATTCTTGCTCCTATATGTCTAGCAGGAGTAGGGAACCTAAGGCATGCATGCTGATTTTCAGTGGCACTCACACTGCCTGGGTCCTGGCCACCAGTCTGGGGGGCTCTTCATTTAAGTTTAATTTCAAATGAAGTTTCTTAAATATTTTAAAAACCTTTTTTACTTTATATACAACAATAGTTTAGTTCTGTATTATAGATTTATAGAAAGAGAGCTTCTAAAAATGTTAAAATGTATTACTGGCACATGAAACCTTTACATTAAAGTGAATAAATGAAGACTCGGCACACCACTTCTGAAAGGTTGCCGACCCCTGATGTATAGGAAGGTAATGGATCCAAAATTAGTTTTGAAAAAGGGTTATTTCAGAGAGATCCTAAAAGGAAGAAAATACCATTAATTCTTTAGAGCAGTGGTAAATAAACCATGATATGGAACATACACAAAGTAGGAAATCACTGTGCTCATTAACTTTTGATGGAACTGTAGTTCTCTAAATACCCAAAAATAAGTGATTGTAGCAAAATAATTGGTACCTGTCAGTAAGTTGTTATTGGCGTCAGCATTATCTTCACATGAGTTTACCCCCGGAGTAGGTGTATTAAAATATACAACAAACTGTGATGACTGTTTAGAGTTGACTGACGAAACATAGAGCTTTGAGAATCACATTTGTAAGGTTAAGAAGTTAGATTTCTAGTCACTTAATTATTTAGAGTCAGAAAATAGGGTTGAAGCCAGTTCTGCTCCAAATGAAACTAATTGGGTGTCTTGCTTTTGACTTCAGTGTGAATAGGATCATGTTTTTGGTGTTGACAGGATTAGGTCTTTGAGAATGTAATTTTCTAGTATTCTAACCATATACTGTAATGTGCTCTTAATAGAACTGCCTTTTTGCAGCGGAAATGCTAAATTTTAGTAGTCCATCGAGTGAAGCAAACCAGGGCTAGTTAATAGCCAAGGATAATTTTATCTCTTAAGAAGGGACTGCAGTCTCCTACAAGGAAGGGGGAACCTCAGAGTAATTGTTACTAAATGTAACCTATCAATTAGTGTTATTTTTCATTTGTAAGTGTCAACATAAGATCCAATGTGCTGCCAACTATGAGAAATTATCTGAAAGAGATGTAATTTCTGACAGCCCCTGCGAGGAATTGGCATTCTCAGACAAGCCATAGACAAGATGCAGATGAACACAAACCAGCTGACCTCAATACACGCCGATCTCTGCCAGGTAAAAGGTTATATCAGGCTAATACAAAGAGTAAAAATTTTACATTGGCCCAGTCCCGTTGTGCAGTCAGTGAATATGTGCTTCATCCTTCTGAAATGGAGGAATGAGTACAAGTATAGTGGGGTTTATGATGGTAGTAAACCATAAGATATGCTAATGTTTTAATATTTGAAATCATCACAATGGGATTTGTAGTGCATCCCTTTATTTTGTTTCCCTCCATCACTTCTGAAAGTCTGGATGGTGGTGATCCTTCCTTTTGCTTAGAAGGGCAGCACACAACTCCTTCCAGAGCCACACATTGTTGAGTGTTACCCAGAGGAGGTTTGCTCCACAATGGCATGAGGCATTTTCACGTCTCTTTCCAACCTCTCTGGGCTACATTTTCTGTTTTTGCTTTGCTCTTAGCTCCTGGGGCACAGAGCCTGAAGTGAGATGTCCCATGTGGCACTTGTGCTGCCAGCAGGCTAGCTTGTGTGGAATGTTTCAGGCAGCTTTGTAAATTATGGTGGAGTTATTTTAACATTAAGATAATTTGTAACAGCTCATCATAGTGTTGGTAGATCTTGCAATGTCATCATGGTTATGACCAGCCTATAGTAAAATACTACTGGTATTGCACCATTTCCTGGATTGTGTTGCTACTTGCATTAAAGTGCATTAAGATTAATAAGTGGTACTAAACTGAATTTTATTTGTTGTTTTTTAAGATGGAATAGAGGTGTCTGGTCATGTAACCCTGGTTTATTTTCTTGTAGCTCTGTTTGTTAGCAAAATGCTTTAAACCTGCCCTCCCATATCTAGACGTGGACATGATGGATATTTGTAAAGAGAATGGGGCATATGATGCGAAGCACTTTTTATGTTACTACTACTATGGTGGGATGATATACACTGGGCTAAAGAACTTTGAAAGAGCGCTCTACTTTTACGAACAGGTAACTTTGAATCAAAAGACTGTGGGAAGATCAGAAATGTGATTGGTTGAAAGTCCAAAGCTGTATGTACAGGGTTTTTTAAACATCCCCAAAAATCAGTTATGGCTCTTTTCATAAGATAAGGTATGAGAGTCTTTGATTCTTATTTCTGTACTTCTACTTTTGTTAAATATGCCTATCCTGGAGTTTTATATTCATGCTCATCACCACAGTATTAGAGTGATTTCCATATATGTACTTCACTGCTGCTATTTTGTGTCTGTGCACCACTTACCTAGCAGATCTCAGTTATATGTGTGTGCAGTTATTCTAGGAATTTTCTATATCCTTTTTTGCTTAAATCAGGGCTATATAGGAAAAGAATTGTCTGTCAACAAATAATGACCCATCGTGCAATTCCAGCCAAAAATCCATGTGTACTGCACCATAGAACCCCTCAAGGAATCTTGTTACATGCCTTATAAAATCGTATGACTTGAGCCTGAATAACAAATGCTTGTCGCTTTTTATCTCCTTTTAATCTTTCGTGGATTGCCATTTTTCTTATTTTGTTGTGGATGGCAACAATTCACAGGCTGACTTGCATAAACCTATATTAGGATTTAAAATCACATTCTAACTTCAAGGAAAAATCAGTTTAGTGGTTTCAGGTAGCCTGAACCTGTCCCTGACGCCACTACTACATTTTTTATATTTGCTGTCGCTCTCTTGTTTTACTAATTATTTGTAAATGGCTTTTCTTTCTCCTGGTTTCTGTGTGAAAGACCCACATGTGGGGAAATTCTGTAGGCAACAAATGCAGTCAAATGCACAAAGTAAACTTTTTTTTTTCTGCTCTTTTGGTAATTAGGTGTTCTAGCAGTGGTAAAACCTTGCAACAAAAGGGATTTAACTTGACTTTCCCTCTAACCTTTTTTGGCACTCTTGGATTTAAGTGATTTACTGTACAAATGAATGATGTAAAGCTTTTCAAAACTTTTGTACATCTTTGTAATGGATAAAAATCTTACAGAAAATGACCCAACTAACTTGAGTAGCCAGCCCATCCTACAAATCTCTTCAAAGGTTTCAAGTACAATTCTTGATCTGTACTTAAAGCCCACTACTACTAAATGAAAAGCTTTTTGTTTTGACCCTTGTGGGGTCATTTTTAGACCAGTTTCGCTATACAAAATGTTATGTTGTGGTTTTAAGCAGCTAGTCTAGAAGTTGCTTTTTAGGGACTTCTGAGAGATTCTCACTAAACTAACTTTTATTTCCATAGAACCTAACACACACTGGTGAATGATATGTTCCATCACATCCCTTTCACCTATGGAGTTTTAAATCTAGAAATGATTTTTAATACCGTTTATGCCAGTGACATTCATTTTTTTTTTTTTTTTATTCCCATCCCTTTCTCCTCTTCAGGCAATAACTACTCCAGCCATGGCAGTCAGTCATATTATGTTGGAATCCTATAAAAAGTACATTCTAGTTTCTTTGATACTACTTGGGAAAGTTCAACAGTTACCGAAATACACCTCTCAGATAGTGGGTAGATTCATTAAGGTAAGTTTTTTTTTTTCCAAAGGCAGTTGAACAATAACCGGAACTGAATTAAATTCAGAATAAAAAGTTGCAATGTTTGCCAGGAATCGGTCTTCCTTGGATCTTTTATGCAGTTCTGTTTACTGTTCTAGAGTATTGGAAATGTTAGAAACAAATGTCATTCAGGCTTGTGCCTGTTTGTAAGCCACAAAAAAGGCATGGCTAGGAAGTGATTGCATGCCTTCTTAGTTGTATGTATTTTAAACATAAGCCCTTTTGATTATGTTGCAACACAGTTTGTACATTTTAAATGGAAATGGATTCCAGGTGAATGATAAATGTGAAGCCAGTTTATTCTATCTGACATCTTAGTAACGCACTTGGTGAACTCACTAGCCTTCTACTTTGCTAGATAGTAAGCAAGACTCCTTAGGTTTCCCATTAGCTCTTGTTAAGTGTCCATGTCCTGAAACAAAACAAATCCTTTAGTTTCACATGGCTGATCTCTACTTGAATCTCAGCAATGCCATATTGAATAATTCCGTTTAATGTGCAGAGATTCTAAAAAAGGCCCAAAGTGGGATCCGACCCCCTTGGTTTGAATATGGGTAAAGTGAAAAGACGGTCCCTGCCTCAAGGAGCCTACAGTCTGACTGTTATGCTTTGTGATATGAACAGATGTTTGGGAGCTAGGTTGAAACCACCAAACTTACTTCATTTGTGTTCTATGTGCTTTAAATCTAGATCTTCAGAGGTGAAAGTCTGGTGCATTAACTCACTGTGAGACCTGAGCTCCTTTTAAAAAAAATAATAATTATGGTGTTGACAATGAGTGGCTTAAATAACTTTCAGCGGAAAACTATTAGACTGTTGTAAGACTGAATTCCATATACATTAAAAATCTGTTTTTCTATTTGCAGCCCCTTAGTAATGCATACCATGAATTAGCACAAGTTTATGCAACCAATAAACCATCAGAACTCCGAAACTTGGTCAACAAACATAGTGAAACATTCACCAGAGATAACAATATGGGGCTGGTTAAGCAGTGCTTGTCATCTCTTTATAAAAAGAATATACAGAGGTTAACCAAGGTAAGGTACGGGTTTTCCTTTGACATCCGTCATCCAGACTTTCTAGATTTAGCACACTATATCTGAAAGGACTAATTTAAAAATTGTCTTGTATGTATATGTGATTGGATCAATAGTACGTTGCTTATGTCTGTAATAGTCACTTTAAAAAGTAGTTGCATTGTTTAGTAAATGCATCTGTTGAATATAGTGCTACTGAGAAGTGAAAATGATCTATAGAATGAGAGAGTAAAATTAACCATATTTTAAATAAAGGTGAATGTGTATTTTTTTTTTTTTTTTTTTTTTTTTTTTTAAATGAGGAATGCAAAAGAGCTCTGGATACAGAAGTACAGGGTCTTTTTGGTTCTGTATTACATGTATAGAGTCACTTGCCTGCCTCCTCCTTTTGCTGAAACTTCCAGACCTTGGAGTAAACTGGTGTACTACCATTGAAGTCAATGGGCTGTGCTGACTTATATCAGCTGAGAACTTGCTGACAACTTTTATCTGTAGCCAGAAAAGTCAGTAAAGATGCCCCCCTGTACATTCAGTTTTCCCTTCCTCTGTGGGGAAACTGAACTTTACAACTTCATCAGTGTTCTGGAGTAGGAAAGAAGGGTGGGTCTGTCCAGTGACAAAAGAATTGGGAAAGAAGTGGGGTCAGTTACACATGCAACATGAGTAGAAATCAGATTGTTTCCAAGAGGTAATCAGGGAAAGTTAAGATATTCTTTTGCTTAAATTAACGCAAATGGTGTGTGCCACAGGCATATATATACAACCTCCATTCCCGAGGTGTTCATAACTCTGAGGTTCTGCTGTAATAGGATTGTTTGGGAAATGGACTAGAGAAGTAAAACAATGGATATGTCTCTAGAAAGAAATAGTTGTTTAGTCTGGCAGAGAACTTTGGGGAAAAAGGAAGCTTGACTTCACCTAAGCTTCCCTTAGGAAGGAAAGAATTGTAAACAGCATTCTGGTATTAGTCCCCCAGTTGTGCACATCCATGTACCTAGCAATATAAGACATCTGTTTTCACTGAAGAAATGACTAAAGTCTTTCCATGATACTCTTGTACTACCTACCTATTCTGCATGTTCCCACAATTATCAGCCAACAGATCAATTTAAAAAATGCAGTTATGTAGTTCATGAAGAACACATAGGAACAACAGGTAGCTTCAGATTATGATGGTTTGCTGTGCTTCTAACTTTCAGACATTTTTAACTCTGTCATTACAAGATATGGCAAGTAGAGTGCAGCTATCGGGGCCGCAGGAAGCAGAAAAATACGTCCTTCACATGGTAAAGAATGTTACTTGACTAAAATGGCTTTTAATTTAAAAATGGACCCAAATAGCCTTAAGAACTATAATTTGTTAATATTCTGATGTGACCAGTCAATATTTGATTTAGCAGTGGCAGTCCCTGATTTTTAGACTGCCGCCTCCTGCCCAAAAATGTTTGAACTGCTTTACTTCAAACCAAACATCTGTAATGCCTGTCTTGTACTAGAATGGTGTACACCCCTTTGTTTGGAATAGTCTGGGAAGGAAGAACCAAAACGGAATAAATTTTAAAATAGATTTAAGATCAGTGTTTGAATCATCATTGTGGACTATCTAAACTTTTTTTTTACTCTTTCGTATTCAGGTTAATCTTTGTATTACAAACTGTTTCACCTCTTTCAGATAGAAGATGGTGAAATCTTTGCAAGTATTAATCAGAAAGATGGTATGGTCTGTTTCCATGATAATCCTGAAAAGTACAACAATCCGGCTATGCTTCACAACATTGATCAGGAGGTAAATAACATTTATTACATTCTTACTATTGCCTTCAAAATCTAATAGTGGTGTTATAAGGACAGATTTTGTGATACATTCACTTCTTGAATAAGTGGAAGCCGCCAGGTGCTTTACAAGGTGAAGCACCTCAATATAGCAGAAATGCAGGGCTATGAAATTATTCTGCTATTGTAGCAATTAGGTTGTAGTAGTTTACCATCTCTACTCGGCAATTACTGTCTGATGAGTTCCCTATTGTACGCAAGGTACAAGCTGAGGTTTGCCAGCACTTGACCCCATTATATTGACTATGTGACGTCAATAGGATTGACTTTGAATTAAAAACTAGAAAAATTACTTTTATTCATCTGTAACATTGGCTACCAAATGCTTCCTTTTCATTAGCTCATTACACCTCTGAGCTATGCATGGACGTCACTAGGACAAACTAATCAACTTGCTGTTTTCAACATGCCTTTCTCAGATGCTGAAATGTATAGAGCTTGACGAACGACTGAAAGCCATGGATCAAGAGATCACTGTGAACCCTCAGTTTGTGCAGAAGGTAACTGACATAGTCTTTCACGGAGAATGTATACTGAACTTAAGAACCTAAATAAAGTCATACATTAAAATGAAGTCAGATGTGGAAAGTGAGTAAACACTACACATGATGAGCACTGCAAAAAGTGAGAGTGAAGGTTCTTTCGTGTGTACTTTATTTTCCTGTCTCTTGTGATTAGACGTTTTAGAGTTATGCTTAGGTAGAAAATAAATCTCGGGAAATAAGTTTTACAGAATTAACTTTTCTTCTTCCCTTACAGAGTATGGGCTCTCAAGAAGATGATTCAGGAAACAAACCTTCAAGTTATTCTTGAAATTAACATTGGCCACTATTCTGTTTTTAAAGTAAAAGCTAAAGAAAACCACCTTTTGGACTGGGCATTGAAAAGTCCTATGAAGAGAGCAGAGAGAACTGAGGCTTTCACCTGGACATTTAGAAAATAAATTGACACCTTCTCAGTACTGTATGATTTCAAAAATATTCTCTGCAAAGAAAGGAAATCTCAAAGAAATTTTAAAGTCTGTTGTGGATTTATTTATCTTCAGATTAACATCGTTAATGCATTAAATAATCTTCCTTTTGTTTTAAATGGTTTGAATGTTGCTGTTTCTGTAGCAGTTTTTTCCTCTCATACAAAATTTGTTTAAAGTGTGTTTGTTCAGAGACGAATACAAACAAGTATGGGTCACTTATGCAAGACAATTATTAGTTCATTATTTGAAAGCATTTTGGACTCAGTTTGCTCTATAAATACAGGTTTATTTATCGTATGTATAGAAAAAATTTACTTTATTTAAGAGTAACAATTTTTGTAAAGTTGCATTCTGTCCCTACCCAATCCAGCTGGCAGCTGTCTATTAAGTGATTAAATATAAAGACTCTTCATCCCAAAAAGCTGAGAATATTACCATAGCACTCCAGTGCTGGTATGGAATTCAACTGCGGCATTAGCTTGCTCTGCTTCAAAAAGCTGTAGGGTCCTCTATATATATGACAACTACTTATTTTATGCCAGTAATTTAAAAACCAATGGTAGAGTTAATGTTCTTCAATATTAATGGAATATTCTTGCAATCAGATGAAAATTTCTAGAGCTAAACGAAAGGGTATCTTTAAAATCTGGATTTTGTGGGGCAAGACGGAGGTGAAGTCCAGTTTACATTGAAAAGAAATCTAGTGACTCAAGACTACACAACATGACAGAGGCACTTTTAAAACAGCCTGGAACTTGGCTGTATGTGAATTCCGTTTTAAGTACAAAGGGTACTATAGAGCTACTGTTGAGGCTTATCTTATGTGTGGAACTTTCAATACACTACTAATATAAAAGACCTATCCCATGGAGGGTAATGTATGCTGGAATAGTGTACTGCAGTTTGAAATCCAAGGTTTCATTTCAACCATAAATGCTTTGTTGAATTATTTAAGCTGTTTATCCATTGAATCAACAGGTTCGCTCTTTGTTTTATAGTTTTTGTGTATCTGAAACTTCTCACTGTTAACAGAGCACTTTTGAAACAGTTGCTGTCACTGCTGCCCTCGTGCTATCAGACGTAAACTTGTCACGGAGTCAGAGTTTTCAGAATTGCTCAGCCATCCCCCTGTGCCCACTTAAGTATCTCCATGGGAGCTGAGTGCCACTGAAGGCCCTCTTCCATGTGAGACTACTGTGTGGCGATAGAGCACCTGTGCTTCTAACGCTGATATTGGGAACTGCTTTTAAAGAGCTCTACATCTAGCAGAGCCGCCTTTGACAAAGGTATGCCCTCTCTAGTAAAAAGAAAAACTATGCCTAGGCTCGTCTGTAGCTGGTGTGTGAGTGTGGTTTGAAACTGTTTCCCCAAATAGCTTGCTCCATTATTTTGTATGTCTACCCAGCCGGGAAAAAAAACACCCCACCACCATACCCTACAACAGCAGATCTCAGAGCCCAGGTCTATAGAAACGGGCTCATGCTACGTCGCTGAAAATAGCTGTCTACGTGTTCCGGCTTGAGTAGTGAAATCCGCCCCGCAGCAGGCTTCAGCAGCCCAAGCCAGAACATCTGCACAGTAATTTTTAGCATGGGACCCAGGCTCTGAGACACACTCCAGCAGGCTATATATTTTTTTCCTGTGTGGCCATCTTTTGAATGAGCTGCTTCCCATCATAGAACAGCTTCTATATTGAAGGCAGCTTTCACACCTAACTTTACAGTGAGTCCTTGTCTTTCATATTTTGCCTTGCCACAGTTGTAATTAGTAAAGATTTGTGATTTTAGGTTTGACTCAGATTTTTAAAGACATTTGGACATGATAGTGGTCAGCCTTGCAATGGCTAAACTGAGTTAGGGTCCTACATCTCATTTTTTAAAAGGGCTTTATGCACTTGAATCCAAATGGGATTTGGGCTTCTAAATTGAATATTGCTACACCTAAATGTGTTTACAAATCTGGGCCTTGCTCCTTCCCAACCTTCTCTACCGTTTAATCCTGTGGTGATTTTTAATGCCGAATGTGCTATCCTGTTTGGTGCTCTGTGAATACCTTAAATAAGATTGGTAGCACTGCAGGTTCAAGTGTGAAGCTGGGTTGTGAAGAGTCCTTCACAATGTACAGTCACTGCACAACAAATGCAGAAAATGACTAACCACAAACTGCAGCTTATACAAACATATGAAAAGCCCCCCCTTCACATAAAAGAATAATTAAAGACATGGCATAGGAAGTGAATATAAGCGAAACATTTTAATAGTTTAAAAAAACCCATCAACCTTCATTTCTTTTCTAAGTGATAGTTCAACTACACAACATTAAGACATTCCTATTTGTACTTCTGTGGACTTGTCTCAAATAACTGTCAACAAACTGCTTAGCTTAATATAGTACCCCTGTGCTTCATGTTCCTCATGAAGTTGATTTGATACAGCTGCTTGTTAACAGTTGAATAATTTTGCTTTTTTTGTCCTCACACTGGTCAAATAAGCCACAGGAACAAGTTTAAAGGGTGGTGCAAACATACCAATAAAAGTTCCAAGTTCCATAGCCTTGTTTTATGCTACAGTATTTTAGTGTTTTAAATGTTTAAAAGATGTGTTGAGATTCAAAGCCAACTGGCAGGTTTAGCCACACAATTCTCATTGGACCTGACAAAAGTTGTGTAGATAAATCCTCTACTTGGCTTTGAAAGTTATAATCAAGATCCCAGGTCCTTAGAGCTTACCATGTAACATGTGTCATAGTGCCCCAGACAGTGGCAATTGGAAGGGCTGAAGTAGGACAAGAGTGACAACAGCTTAGGGTGACTCAGTTCTGGCATCTGTACATCTTCTGGGACTGTTGCAAATAAAGTTTCATAGGTTTTCAACAAATTAACTTCTTGCATTGCTTTCATCTGAGCTGGTCATTGAAAGGTGCAGAACAGTTCAGAGCCCAATGAGGGACTGGAAGCTTTACCAACACTTAAAGCCTTCTGGATTTAAATACTAGTTTAGGGGAAAACATGATTAAACTTAACACTGCATGCTACACTTGACCAAACTTAAAATCTCAAACATCCTGTGGCCACAATCTTCATGTCATAAATGCCCACATGCTGCAGCCACAAACTTAGATGCATATACAGTGAAATAAATCTAATACATACTTCCGTGCATCTAGTTTGCAACTACTTCAATTTGTTGAGGGTAAGCTGTACCCTTCCTTAAAACAACTTGCAACTACAGTTTCGAGCCACAGGGTGGGGCCTTTAATTCAGATGTTTAACAGAGGTTGAAATAGTTGCGTAAGGGCCAGAAGTTGCTTCTGGATATCTTCCTTTAATATTTGTGTCATTTTTAAGGAGTACTGCAGCATAACTAGTTCACTGAGCTTCTCACAGATGCCGTATACTTGCTATTGCTCCAGTTGCTGCTGCCTAAGTAAAATTGCTTCTTTCTGCACACCTCTCCCACCCTTTTACTACGCTACAATTGTGATCCATTTCTTGTGTTGTCATAGGTTATCTGTATAACTTAGGAAATGTGGTTTGCTGCATGGTCAGAATGGCTCAGAAGGTTAGTCCTGAGAAGTTGTTTAAATGTACTATTGAAAAATAAAGATCACAAACAGAAGTGTTAACTCTTTTTAGTTTGTCGTACATATACTATGCCTGCCCTATAATAGTGAGATGTTAGCTGAGGCTTCGAGTTGGCTACATCACGGCATGTAGAGTTTTCTCTTCTCTCTCCCCCCCCCCCAATTTTTTAGCAACGTTAACTCTGTCCAAGAGCCATAATGCTGTCTAGAGACACTATACAGCTTCCAGTGCATCTGATGATGCATTGTGCTTTAGTCAGGAGTTTCTGTAGTGATTGGCAAAGGCTCAAAGTTCATGCTGCACCTCTAGTAGAAATGGAAGATGCTTGGTGCATAGATGGTTGCCTATTGGAGAAGTTTCTACGCCTTCCTCTTAAAGGGCTGGAGCAGGCCACTGTTGGAAGCAGGATGCTGGATCTTATGGACCTCAAGTCTGAACCAGAATGCAAATTCCTAGGTTTGGTGCATGTGAAGTCCACTGTGATGGTTTTAGACATAAAGGCTTGTAACATTGGTTATCAGCACTAGTGTATGTTGCATAATCTTCAATGGGAGCATTCGTCTGGGCGCATCATGTAGTAAAATCATTCCATGGGCAAGGTAGGGATGGACAAGTAAGGGTGATGTCATTTGGTTCAAAAACATCTACAGAATCATAATTTCAGTGGTGGCACCAGCTGTGGCAAGACTGGGGGACTTGGTCTTTGCAGCCCAGCCCCCCCACCCCACCCTCCGCTTTAAGTCCTTCAGTTGGTGGAAATTTTTGATACCTGACTCAATCCATTTCTGAGGACATCGTATCATTCAAAAGCCCTTTCTCCCACAAATGCGATGGCACCAAACATGACAAGGCTAGATCAATTATGTGGATACATAATTGAGAACGTTTTAAAATCAACTTTTTAATTATACTTTAACACAGGGCTGCATTGCTTATATAAAAAAAGACCCTCTTTTGTAATCCTAGGGAAGTTAGCCTTGACATGTAGAAGTGAATGCAATGTTGTAGCCCTGTCAGTCCCAGGATATTAGAGAGACAAGGTGGGTGAGGTAATATCTTTTATTGGACCAATTTCTGCTGGTGAGAGACACAAGCTTTTGAGCTTACACTGACCTCTTCAGGTCTGGGAAAGGTGCCAAGAGTGTCCGCTAAATACAAGATCAAATAGATAAATACAGTAAAACCTCGATTTAACGGACTTCGGATGCAACGGACAAAATTTTTAAGAAAGTCTGATGCATCCGAAATCCGTTTATCGAGGGCTGGCTGCGTGCTCCCTACTGCCGCCGGGGTTTGAGCTGCGGGCGGGCTGCCGCCCGGCTCCCAGCAGCAGGCGGGCTGGCTGGCGGATCCCGGGAGCCAGCGGGCTGGCTGCTGGCTCCCCGCTGCCTCCCGGGTCCAGGCAGCGGGCGGTCTGGCTGCCGGCTCCTGTCTGCAGGCGGGCTGGCTGCCGGCTCCCGGCTGCCGCCCGGGTCCCGGCAGCGGGTGGGCTCGCTGCAAGCTCCCGGCTGCCGCCCGGGTTACAGCAGCGGGCGGGCTGGCTGCCGGCTCCCACCTGCGGGTAGGCTGCCGGCTCCCGCCCGAGTCCCGCCAGCGGGCGGGCTGCCGGTTCCCGGCTCCCGCCCGAGTCCCAGCAGCCGGGAGTTGCCTGGAGTCGTGCTCCCCAGGCGGCGGCTGGAGCCCCGAGCCCTGGGGAGCGCAGTGGCTGGAGCCCCGAGCCCCGGGAAACGCGGATCGAGCCGCGCTCCCCGGGCGGCGCCTGGAGTCATGCTCCCCAGGCGGCGGCGGGAGCCCCGACCCCTGGGGAGCATGGCGGCTGGAGCCCCGAGCCCCGGGGAACGCGGATCGAGCCGCGTTCCCCTGGTGGCGGCTGGAGCCCCGAGCCCCGGGGAACGCAGATCGAGCCGCGTTCCCCTGGTGGCGGCTGGAGCCCCGAGCCCCGGGGAACGCTGATCGAGCCGCGCTCCCCTGGTGGCGACTGGAGCCCCGAGCCCCGGCCGCCAGCTGGGACTGGGGCCGGGGCACAGGTGGCAGCCCACCCGCAGCGGGGATTGGGGCTTGGGCGCAGGGGGGTCCGCAGCAGGTTTTTTTAAAAAAAAAAAATTTGGCGGCTTTTCGGTGGAGGGGTTATTTAATAATAATTTATTATTATTAAATAACGGACTTTCGGCTTTAATGGACACCCCCTCGCCCGAATTAGTCCGTTATATCGAGGTTTTACTGTATCATCAGTCTCATCTCTTTTAAGGGCACCACTGTTAGACATGTCCCACTGATCCTTGTCCATCCTACACTCTCACATCTCCAATAAGACAGGTAAGCAGCTAGTCTTTGGCACAAGTATTTGAGTAGCTGAAGGACTGATGTAGGAGTAAGTAGTATTTAACACATAACTGGTGTGATCAGTACATCCTCCACCCCCCATCCATGCCCAATAGGAGAGATTAGTTTTGGATGTACTCGACCATCTTGGAGCCATTCCATTGCTTGATAGTTTGCCCCCTTGATAGCAAGTATAAATGTACTCCTTGACAGTGGCAATTTTTCTCCATTTGTCTGCTTGGAAAATATTGACCAACAGAGCTCTGCAAGTGTCCCAGTGTTGGTCTTCAAATGGTAAATTTGGCACATATATGCCTCCAGTACTCTTATGACCTCATCAGTTACTGTCTGAGATGTTCCAAGTGAGGTGAGGATATTCAGATGCTGAATTAGGTGCCTTCCAGTAAGATTATTTGGTCTTTTCAGCCAGCCTTCCAGTAGTATCGCAGCTTGAACGGGCCTGGGTTTCTTGCAGTGCAGTGACTTTCAGTGGGAATGTATCTCTGGAAGGTAGTGATTCTGTTCCCCAGCAGCAGCCACAAGAACAGAACTGAAGTGGGTAGAATCTAAGAGAAAGCATTAGAACAGTTGTCTTATGTAAATATCCAGAGCTCAGTAACATCTTTCTCTGGCGCATTGAGGGCATGCAAGATAATTTTCATCTCAGCCCCATGTGGCTGGCCCTGGGGACCACCTCAGCAATGGGCCCGGGGGTGGCAGGAGCAACTGCAGCTTGGCAGCTCTCAGCAGTGGTCCCTGGCAGTTGATGCTATGCTAGCCCTGGTGCCCCCTCTCCGCCAGCCGCAGGTCTGAGGGCTGCCAGAGTAGCTGCTGCTACTAGGCCAACCCCCGACCCCTGAGCAGCAGCTCTCTGGGATACCTCTCCTGCCAGCAGCCATCCCCCAAGATTTAGTTAGAGTATTTATAGTATGTCATGGGCAGTGAATTTTTGTGTATTGCCCTTGACCAGTCCATGGCTTTTATTTAAAATATCCATGACTAAATCGTAGCCTTAATGATGGGAAATCAACTTGAAATACTCCTTCCGTTTACAGCAACCCATATCATTCAATAAATGAATCAGGTATGTTCTGTGCACTAACAAATACAGTTGGTCAACAGCCACCCTTTCACTTTGTGAGGTCCGCGTCTCTGAGGTGCCTGGTCAAAGTATAATTTTTTAAAAATGCTGGTTTTAAAAAAAAACATTTTAGTGATTGTTTTTACACAGCTGGTCCAGGGTGGGCAGGGCGGGGATCCTGTTGTTCGTGGGCCGGGATACCCAATTTGTCTTCACCCATTTCTCATGATGCCATTGCACCAACATTTCTTCCAATCTGGAGGCCCCAGAGTCGGGAGGGACAGCTGGTCCCCACCACCGTGCAGCAGCAGGTGACACCATGGGAACTATCAGAGAGGTAGCCATGTTAGTCTGGAATAGCAGAGGTAACAAAGTCCTGTGGCACCTTAAAGACTAACTACCATGGGAACTATGAGTCTCTAGATTTTTATCAATCAAATTACAGGAGATCCCAGACTGATCTGCACAGCGCCCCCGTCTGGACAACCCTGGAATTGGCCCCGCCCAGCGCAGCCCCTCCCACACGCACGAGTTGTGTATCACGGGCCAGCCCTGGCGGAGTGTACCATCTCACTGCTGCTGTGGGGCGACTCCACCTAAGAGCCATAGCCCGGCTGTTGCTCCCTCACCCCAGACTGGTCCTTGGCTGGCTCGACCCAGGTCTTCACTCTGCCCCGCCTGTCGCTAAAAGACACAGGGCCCCGGCTTCACAGTCCCCCCTCCCCCTCCCGAAGAAATGGTTCAGCCCACTGTCAGTGAGTCGGGATGGCCTCGGGCTGAACCACTGACCTGTTCTGGGGGGAGAATAGAGGGGCCGCGGCTGGAAACACGGGAGTAGGAGGGAGACAGAGAAGTGCTACAGTCTTCCCGCGCCGCCCCGATCCCACTGCCGACCCCGCTTCCCGCCGGGCGAGCGCAGGCCAGGCAGTGGGATTGGTCCCCCTCCCGCGGGGATGGTGTTGGTTCGGTCCGTCAGTCAGTGTCAGGCGCCCTGAGGCACGGGACGGGAGGGGTCTCGGGGAAGCTGCTGGGTGAGTGTCCAGCCCCCTCCTCGGGGGGGGGGATTAGCCCAGGTCTCCGCTGGGGGGCAGGTGTCCCCGTGGGGGGGGGGGGATTAGCCCAGGTCTCCGCTGGGGGGCAGGTGTCCCCGTGGGGGGGGGGGGGATTAGCCCAGGTCTCTGCTGGGGGGCAGGTGTCCCCGTGGGGGGGGGGTGATTAGCCCAGGTCTCTGCTGGGGGGCAGGTGTCCCCGTGGGGGGGGGGGGCGGGGGTTAGCCCAGGTCTCTGCTGGGGGGGCAGGTGTCTCCGTGGGGGGGGGGGTTAGCCCAGGTCTCTGCTGGGGGGCAGGTGTCCCCGGAGGGGGGATTAGCCCAGGTCTCTGCTGGGGGGGCAGGTGTCCCCGGGGGGGATTAGCCCAGGTCTCTGCTGGGGGGGCAGGTGTCCCCGGGGGGGGGGGGATTAGCCCAGGTCTCTGCTGGGGGGGCAGGTGTCCCCGTGGGGGGGGGGGATTAGCCCAGGTCTCTGCTGGGGGGCAGGTGTCCCCGGAGGGGGGATTAGCCCAGGTCTCTGCTGGGGGGGCAGGTGTCCCTGGTGGGGATTAGCCCAGGTCTCTGCTGGGGGGCAGGTGTCCCCGGGGGGGGGGGGATTAGCCCAGGTCTCTGCTGGGAGGAAGGTGTCCCCGGGGGGTTTGTCAGATCCTAGCGGGGGCAGACAGGTCCGGGCAGGGGGTAGTCCCCACCATGGGGTAGGTCAGACCAGGTCCCAGCAGGGGGGAGAGAGGAACCCCCATGTGGGGACTTGGGGGTCAGGCTAGGGGACAGGTGTCCCAGGGGTAGCCCAGACTGGCTCCTGTGACAGTGGTGGGGGTGGGGGAGCTGATCTCCCCTCTCCTCACGTGTCCCTGCAGGTCCAGGCTGGGGCAGGGGGCAGCGTGGGGAAGCCCCCCGGGGTTGGACCCTCCACTGCTTTAGGCCTGCCCTGTGCTTCCCGGTGCCCAGGTGTGGAAACCCTGCACTAGACTTGCCCAGAGAGAAGAGGGCCGAGCAGAGCTGAACTGGACTCCACACGTCTCCCGAGTGGATAGATCTGGGCTGGTGCTGATCTGAATTTGGGGATATTTTCGTTTCTGTTTATTATACTGATGTTGGGTCCTTCCCCCCTCACCTGCAGGAGAGCTGAGGAGCCAGCTAAGCTATCGCTATGAACGCCATCGTTGCCCTCTGTCATTTCTGTGAGCTCCATGGTCCTCGTACCCTCTTTTGTACAGAGGTGCTGCATTCACCGCTTCCTCAAGGTGCAGGGAATGGAGACAGCCCTGGGCAAAGTGAGCAGGCAGAAGACGAAGAAGGTGGCATTCAGATGAGCAGCAGGATCCGCTCACACAGCCCAGCGGAAGGTGCTAGTGCTGACTCTAGTAGCCCAGGACCAAAGAAGTCAGATATGTGTGAGGTGCGTATATGGACACCCCGTGTCTTTTGCTGAACTAATGGGTTTTGGGATTCTCCGTGAAGGGCATGTTATTATTTGGGAGAAAAAATAGTGCACAGAAAATGTCTTCTGCTTGGACAGTGCCAGTAACAATAAAGGATCTCGAAACCCTTATAAACTCTAGATTAGATTACACTTGTTTTGACCACCACCGATGTGCAGCCATCTCTGTAGTTAAAGCCTGACCATTGATTAACAGCAGCAACACTTATAGAAGCGTTGTATAAAACAGGAAATGGAAAAAATTCTGTATCTAGTTAAAATTGTAGGGAAAATGTATTCACCCGTGTACCTGTCCGTCCATCCCCAAGTGCTCTTCCACTTAACTGTTGGTCCCTTTTTTTATTAAGCTGTGCTATTCCTAGTGTGCGTTGTGTCTCTCAAGTATGACAGATTTCTTCCGTATGTCAGTAGATTCACGGGTGCTTCCGCCATTAGCTGAATTTGGCCAGTTGTGTAGCCAACGTCAAATACAAACTCCAGTGAGGGAGTGAGTTGTGAAAGAGGCTGTAGAAGAGGAAGGATGGTTCAGTGGTTAGGACTTGGGAGACTGGATTCAAGTGCCTGCTGTGCCACAGACGTTTTGACCATGAGTGAGTCACTCAGCTTCTCGGTGCCTCAGTTTCCCCTCTGTAAATACTTTCCTATCTCCCCGGGGTGTTGTGAAGTTACCTATGCTGAAGATTGTTAGTCATTCGGGTGCTATAGTAATGAGGCCTAAATATAAGTACATTAGAGAGTTGTGTTCTACTTTATTATAGGATTTTTCTTTTCTTTCTGTGGTCAGGGTTGCCGCTCTCTTGCAGCAGGACACCCTGGATATGTCAGCCATGACGCAGAGACATCGATCAAATATGTCAGCCACCAGCACCCAAACCATCCTCAGCTGTTCAGCATTGTGCGTCAGGCCTGTGTCCGCAGCCTGAGTTGTGAGGTAAGTGACGTGAAATTCAGGAAGAAAATCGGTGTATAGTCTGTGGGAGAGGGTTCCAAGTTGGGGTGCAGGAGAGGGTTTGGGGTGCTGACTAGGAGGGGGCTCAGAATGGGGTTTGCAGTGTAGGACCGGGAGGGCGCTCGGAGGTGGGGGTTGGGGTGCCAGGCAGCACTTGGCTCCGGTGGCACAGTGAGGCTAAAGCAGGCTCCCTGCCTACCCTGGCCTCACACTGCTCCTGGAAAAGGTCAACGCAGCCCCGGGAGGGAGGCAGGGGGCACGTGGCTCCGCATGCTGCCCCTCTCTGCGAGCGCTGCCCCTCTCTGCGAGTGCTGCCGCTCTCCTGGCCAATGGGAACTGCAGGGGCAGTGCTTGCAGGCAGGAGCAGTGTGCGAAGGGAGACCCCTGCCCTCCCTCTCCCCCCTGCTGCCCGAGGCCGTGGGGCTGCGCTGGCCGCTTCCAGGAGTGGCGTAGGGTCAGGGTAGGTAAGGAGTCTGCCTTAGCAGCAGCCACACTGCACTGTTGGAGATCACAGTCGACTGGGAGACCCTCTAGGACTGACCAGTCAATTGTGGCCGGTTGGTGACCACTGAACTACACAGAGCTCTTTTTCAGGTCTGGGAAAGGTACTCAGAAGTGTCCCAACTAATCTCCTCCTCCTTTATATCTAGCTAACATGTCTGCTAAAACACTTACGCTAGAGAACATTTGAGGTCATCAGTTGACGAAAATGAATTAACCACAGCTCTGAAATGACTGAAACCTTAAATAAAAACCTTTCTGGTCTTCTTTATGCATCATAAAGGGCAGAGTCCAGTGTTTTTTCTTTTGGCAGGAATTTTTAAAAGCGACTGCAAATACTGAGACCCAATGTCTTGTCTTGCCTTCCATCTCTAACCCCTTCCTGTGGCTGTGGAGGGGGGCGGACATTAACCCAACACTCTGCCCCAGCCCTGAGCCCCCTCCTGCACCCCCTCCTGCACCCCAACACTCTGCCCCAGGCTCAGCCCAGAGCCCTCTCTCACACGGCGAACCCCTCGATCCTCCCCGACCCAGCCCGGTGAGGGTGAGGGAGCGCAAGGAACGGAGAGGAGGCGGGGATGGAGTGAGAGTAGTGGGGCTTTCGGTAGATCCTGGGTTGCCCTTAGATTCAAAAATTGATCTTTGGTGTAAAAGGTTGGAGACCACTGGTGTAGTCTGAAGGCTTGTCTCTTTCACCAACAGAAGTTGGTCCAGTAAGAGAGATTACCTCACCCACCTTGTCCCCCTATGGTCTGATCTGTTAGTGGATAGAACCTTTGCTAACTTTGGGATGCCTACTTTTCACCTGAAGCAAAGACACTTGTGATCTCAGAGCTTTCTTGTATTTGCCCCTATTTATTTTACTTACTTACTTCCAGAATAAGCCACCTCGATAGGCTGTTGCTCCCTATCAGTAAATGTTTGGGGTTTTTTTGACCTTTGTGGACTGATAACTTACAGCTTCCTACAAAAGGAGGGAAAACCTTGCAGAAGCTGAGATTCCCCCAGCTCAGATATCCGCTTCATCAATTTTTCTGTAGCAGAATACAGTAGCATTAAGTTCCAGTTAACCTGAAGTTTGTGCCAGGTAAATGGGGCAGCAGCAGAGATGTTTGGCTCTGTCTATCAGACCTTCCATCTTGGGCGGTACTCCTGAAAGGGCTGCCAATGCCTCAGCAGGCAATACCCTAACAAGTGGGAAAGCTCCGCTTGAAGAGCGCGATGCAGTTTCAGTTAAGTGATGTGCTGAGCCAATATGTTCTCTCATGTCTGTTTCCCACCAGGTCTGCCCAGGGCGTGAAGGGCCTATCTTCTTTGGGGACGAACAGCATGGCTTTGTGTTCAGCCACACCTTCTTCATCAAAGACAGCCTGGCGCGTGGCTTCCAGCGCTGGTACAGCATCATCACTATTATGATGGATCGGATTTATCTCATCAACTCCTGGCCTTTCCTGCTCGGGAAGATCCGAGGCATCATTGATGAGCTTCAGGGAAAAGCCCTCAAGGTGGGTCTGCTCGAGAGCCTTCTTTCTCTTACCCGTATTTGTGTGCGCCAAGTGGGATGGGCGTGTTGAACAGCTTGGGAGAGAAGTAAAGAGTAATGTATGCAGCTAGAGCTGTAAGGGAAATGTAGATGGTGATATTGGGATTAAGGAGCACAGAAGGATGGACCCTTGCTTTGGATGCCTCAGGAGGGAAGACAGACATTTTCTCCATCCCATCTCTTTTGTTGTCTGTAACGAGGGGTTGAACTGCGGGCAGGGTGAAGAGGGGAATTGTGGTATACCTCCAAGCTCTGCCCACAAAATAAACTCTCCCCATGTGAGACATTGGAATGAGGGTCACTCATGGTAGACAGTGCAGATGTTCAAAGTATGATTTTGCAGCACTCAAACTCCGCTTTGTTCCTTCTTGGTGGAGCTTAACTATGCTCTGCTAGGTTTCTTGGGCTTGGCTGCTTCCAGATTGGGGTAAGCAAAATAGCTCCCAAATGCCACCCACTTGTGGCATCGAAGTATGGTGTCTCTCACAGGAAATTGGGCAGATCTGTTCTTTCTTCTCTCTTTCTCACACGAGGAATGAAATAATGTACATGTTAACGTTAATTGTCATCGCTGGGTATCTGAGATAACTCCTCTTGGAAGTAGATGGGGCAGTTCACACCCCTCAGAGCTATAGTAAATTTTCTAAATCACTTAGGTGCTTTAGGCTCCCAAGTCCAATGTACAAAAGTGCCTAAGTCCCATTGAAAATCAGTGGGACACAGTGTCCACGCTAACAAGGTACCTAGTTGTTCCACTGTCACATTTACTTAAATGTCTTTTCTGTTGACCTCTTCCTGTCTTTATTCTGTGACTCAGGTGTTTGAATCCGAGCAGTATGGGTGCCCACAGCGAGCCCAGCGCATGAATACAGCCTTCACCCCCTTTCTGCACCAGAGGAATGGTAATGCAGCCCGTTCCCTAACATCACTGACCAACGATGAGAACCTGTGGGCATGTCTGCACACCTCCTTTGCTTGGTAATGCCCTCTGTGTCTCTGGGGCCTATACCACCTGTCGGAATAGCACCATTTCCCAGCATCCTAGAATAGTGGGGACATGGGGTGAGCATCTAAGTTGTTGGTATTCCAGTACTGTGTGGGGGCCTCTGTCCCAGGAGTTAGTGGGGACTGGGCATGTCGATGCAGCAGCTTGCTTGGTTCCTTGCTTTTCTGATCGCTGTACACCAGACATTCTGGCTGACTCAGGAGCAGCACTGAGAGGCTGCCGTGGGAACCATGTTTATCAGCCTTTCTGATCTAGAGGGAGGGGCTCTGCAAAGTATCAGACAAAAGTGGAAGGAGGAAATAGAGCTCTTCTTTCCCACCCTGCACCTAATTTGTGACAATAGTAACTCTTGCGTTGAACAGTCTAACCCTGCCATGTCCTGGTACCTTGTGCTATACAGTATAAGATGTTTTACCCTGCCAAATGGATGTGCGTTAGTGAAATTTCACAGCATGCTATGCCACTGCCAGACTCGGACATCAGACTCCTCTGGAGAGATGCTGTGGAGTGTGGCGTACGCCTGGAGATGTGATGGTTTGGGGTTTTTTTTAGCAGAGGTATAATATTAGGCTGGCATGTTGCAGTAACATTTCTTTCCAATGTCCTTGTGTCCTCCAGTCCATTGTGAGAAGTTTTAGTAGTTACACCATGGGGAATTGAAGGAATGCTCAAATGAGCCACACCTCAGTGGCAGGTTTGATGAATGCTGATTTCCCCTCCCCTCTCACTCCCCACTTCTCCAGGCTTTTGAAAGCCTGTGGCAGCCGACTCACGGAAAAGCTTCTAGAGGGAGCTCCCACAGAGGACACCCTAGTTCAGATGGAAAAACTTGCAGGTGAGTCTCCATGCTTCTAGAGCGGGGAGAGCATTTCAGAATGCTTTGGATGGGAAAATGGTGAACATCTGCTCATTGCATCCCCAGTCTAAGTACCGTTTTGCCTCTGTCATCCTGTGATACTACTTGCCTAATGACTCAGGTCCTCCCATGTGGAAAAAAATCTGATGTGAAAATAAGACCTGTGGAGGTTTAAGGTCTCCCTGTGTGCATTCATTATTTACATATTGGCTTCGTATTACCTTTTAGCTGGGATGTACCTCGCAATGTGTCTGCCTGGCTAAGAGAGGTTACTATTGCGTGACACGAGGCTTTTCCCTTTCTTACTATTTCACAAACTTCCTAAATATATAGAAACACGGTTTTCCCACACTGAATTAGGTCATCAGTCCATCTACTGCATATCTGCATAGCCTGCTTCAAGGAGTGGCTGGTCCCTTTAAGGGAAGGATACAGAAAGCTCCAATTGTGCAGTGTTCTGTCTGGGGTGAAAACTTACTTCCTGACTCTTTGGTGGTCATTGTATGCCCTGAAGCATGAGGTTTGATTACTTATTACCTTAGCTTGCATAATAAGCTGCAAATACAATCATGAAAAAGCCCACCCATTTCTCCCCTCCCTCCCGAAATTGGACATAATGAGTTAAGTGTGAAACGAAACTAGACAATGTTTAGAAGTTGAGCTCTGGGGCAGTTGTTGTATCTGGAGGGAACATAACAAATGATCTTTCTCTTCTCTTGGAGACCTGAAAGAAGAGTCAGAAGGCTGGGATGGCTCAGAGGGAGAAGAAGAGAAGCCTTCCCTTCAGTCAGATGTTGTAGAAGGGCGGGAGCTAACTAAATGCCCAACGGACACATCTCTGATGTCAGATTGCAGCAGCTGGAATGTAGCTTCCAGAAGGCTGTCTGTCTTCCGGTCCCTCAGGCACATGAGACAGGTAGGAAAGGAGGGATGGAGCCTTTCACTGTGTCCTTTCTGACCTATGCCCCAGCAAAGCCTTTATTCAGAAGAGAATGGCTACTTACTGCCATGTTTTGTGTTTTACACACACAGGCTTTTCTTCTGAGGTCTAAATTCTGTTTTTCTTTCATGGTACCTGTTTCACCTATCTCTGAATGTCAGCAATGCTGCTTAAACAGGAGTCAGCAAAGAACTTGAAAACCATCTGGCATCTGAAGCGTGGGGTCGGGGGGGAGGTCACAATTATAAGGTGAACTGCATCTCTAACTCCTCTTGGTCTGAGTGCGCCCACTCTAGGTCTCCGGCATCTAGACATCACTTGTCTTTCAGAAAGGAATTGCATGATTCTCACACAGATCAGGCCCTGGACTGCATTCCCCTATGTTTCAGAGTATTAGCCATGTTAGTCTGTATCTGGAAAAAGAACGAGGAGTACTTGTGGCACCTTAGAGACTAACCAATTTATTTAGGCATAAGTGTTCGTGGGCTAGAACCACTTCATCAGATGCGTAGAGTGGAACATACAGTAGGAAGATATGTGTCAGGTATGATTTACCTTACAGGACTGATTTATGTTCAGCCCCCACACTTCTGTTCCTTCTGAGAGCCATGACAGTGGTTTAATACAGCGACAAACCAATCTCTTTAGAGCAAAGTGTTCTCTAGTTAAAACAAAAGCATTTAAGAGAAAACCCCTCAGAAACATTATAAAGCAGACTGTACCTTGTCTAGCTTTTCCCTAAGGCTTCCCTGAATCTGGGAAGGCCTGATTTCTTTAGATACCTCCACCCCCTGAGTCTCTCTGTCTGTCAGCCGGTCTCCCTGAATGTTTTAGACTGTTTGTCTCTAGCCTTACAGCCTGGCAAGACAAGGCTCACAACTCGTTGGGGACATGATCCTCGAAGCTCACAGCTTGCCCCTTTGTCTTCCAGGCATGTGCATAGTGCTGCTTGTCTAGGACTATTGTGGGGCTTTCATGTTTGTGCTTCCATGGCCCCCTCTTAAGCTAGATCAATTCTTCTACAAATGTAATTCTAATAACCCTCCATAGTTAGGCTGACCATATTTCCTTTAGACAAAAACGGGACATTGGGAGGGCAAAAACGGGACAGGGTGTGGGGGGGGGCATGGCCCCACCTGGGCCCCCCAGCACCGGGCGGGGGGGAGGAAGAGGGGGGTTGGGGGGGATGGATGGAGGAATAAGCAGAACAGGGATGGGGGATGAAGAGGATGGAGGGAGAGAGAGAGAAGGGGGGATGAGGGATGAAGATGATGGAGGGGACGGAGGGAGAGAAGGCACGAAGGTGAGAAAGGGAGAGGATGGATGGATGAGAGAAGATGGGGGTAGGGAGCAGGGTGGATGGAGGAGGCAAGGGACAGCGAGAAGGAGGGATGGAGAGAAGGGAGATGGAAGAGGAGGCAGTGGACGGAGGGAGAGAGAGAAGGGAGGGATGGAGAAGGGGGATAGAGAGAAGGAAGAGAGGGATGGAGGGATAGAGAGAAGGGAGGAAGGAAGGGATGGAGGGATGGAGAAGGGGATAGAGAGAAGGGATGGAGGAAGTGAGAGGAGGCAGTGGACAGAGGGAGAGAGCAGGGAGGAAGGGGGGGATGGAGAGAAGGAGGAATAGAGAGGAAGAGGCTGCAGCGGACGACGGGCTGGAGGAGGCGGCAGATCAGAGCTGTCAGGAGCCGCAGCTGGGAGCGGAGCGAGCCGGCGGGGGGGGGCTGCCGGCCAGGTTTTCTGAAGAGAGAAGGGACGGAGGGAGTGAGAGGAGGCAGTGGACAGAGGGAGAGAGCAGGGACGGAGGGAGTGAGAGGAGGCAGTGGACAGAGGGAGAGAGCAGGGAGGAAGGGGGGGATGGAGAGAAGGGAGGGAAGGAGGAATAGAGAGGAGGAGGCTGCAGCTGGCGGCGGGCTGGAGGAGGCGGCAGATCAGAGCTGTCAGGAGCCGCAGCCGGGGGCCCGAGCGAGCCGGCGGCGGCGGCGGCGGGGGGGGACATTTTATGATTCCATGTTTTTTCTGAGTCCTGCCCCAAAAACGGGACAAAATTGATATTTTGGTCAAAAAGACGGGACGGTTAAAAAACATTAAAAAAACGGGACTGTCCCGTTCAAAACGGGACGTATGGTCAGCCTATCCATAGTAGTACAGAAACTTTAGTACACTGATCAGGTCCATTACAATGGTATGAATATTGTTTGTAGATTAACACACAGCTCTCTACACCTGTCAAAGTTGGCAAATGGGGCAATGATAATGGGGGTTAGGCATTTTTATCCCCGGACCAATAGTATGAACACATCACAGGTCAGTAGTGACTAAAAGTTGTAGTCCTGTATTGGCAGTTCGGCCTGTATGAAGTGTTGGGTCTCAGTCCTGTTCCAAATGAGCAAGTGTCTGTCTTACGCAAACGACCAGTGCAGTTGGCATGGATTGGCCCACTTGTTGGCAGTCTCAGCTGAGAGGCCAAGGAGTGTGTGAATGGCCTGGGAACTGAGCTGTTCTCTTACCTGTGGTTAGGACTGAATTCAATCCTAGGTTGTGGTCAGGAGTGTTGGCAGGGAAGTATGTGCTCTTGTGCTTGCTCTGAGACCGAGGGCTGAAGTCATGCTGTGATGATTGGGCCTATAAATCGACCCGAACTGTGAGTGCAACAGCAAAAAGTGAGTGAAAGTTCATAAAATATCACAATAACCTAGAACACCTAATGTTGGTGGGAAAAGGAGCAAAAGGGAGACTCAGTCCAAACCAAAAGGCCTACTGATATAATTCAAGGACCGTCTTAAAATGTGCCTGGCAAAGTGTGGGAGCAGAAATTGGTGTATCAGAAATTTGTCCTAATAGGTGAACAAAATAATGAGGGGATTGGCAGTTCCACCCATTGCTTCTTTGGAGCTCTTAAAACAAAAGATGTTTGGGGGGAAATTAGCAGAAGAAAAAACTGTCTGACAATAACCGCTGCAGTCTGTTTTACCAGCATAGCTGCCACTGTCTTCTGGGATTTATTGTAATACCACTGGGCCATTGGGGTCCTGATCCCAAAAGATCTGGCCAGAGAGAGGAACGCAGATGCCATCATCACTTCCACTGGCTCCAGCTGGCTCCCAAACACCCCCTGGGGTGTGGGACTTTGCCTCCCCTCACTCCTTGTGTGTTCTTTTTCCTTCCTCAGCTCATTTCTTCTCTTTCCCACCCCTCTCCTTTTGCCTTCTGCTTAATAAAAGCCTGGCTAAGACTGCAATACTGCTACCAGCCTGTGACCAGAAAAGCAAATAGAAGCAATGCCCCAAACAGTCTAATGCTGGTACCAGTTTTCCACGTCTCCAAGTGGCTGATAAGACTGTGTGCTGTGCTTGTTGTTTTCCAGCAGTGAGATTACAAGTGAAAGTCAACACCAGAGGCAGAAGCTGCATTTTCTCTTCTCTTCTTTCCCCTTTTGTGTGGGTTTCTCTCGTTTTGTCTTCTAGGAAGCAAAAGGAATTTTTGACAACAGCAATAACAACAACTCAAGCCCACTGCAGCGAACTTTTTCTCTCTCCCTCCCCCGCACAAAAGTATTATCACCACCTTTGATACTGCTTACTATGCTACTACTATCTTTAATACTATCTACTATCAAACAAGGTGTTTTTTCCTTCTAAAAGCTCTTTGCAGTGAAAGAGAGAGAACAATGGATGTTGTTAAAATAAAGTCTTACTTAACACTTTACACTTCAAATCCTTTAACTGTTTTCCTTCTTTTCTGTATCTTTATTAAAGGTTAAACATGACTTTTAATCGTGTGTTTGGTATGACACTAAACAGGCTGAGGCCTCTGTATACCAAACCCTGAATCTTGTTTCCAACTGTCTAATGTTGGACAGAGACCGGGTCATATTAACATCTTTAACTCTTCGAGCCTATATATTCCATTGAAATAAATACAAGCGCCCCACCAGGCTGTCAGACTGGCATCTTTCCCCAACACTAAAATACATATTTAGACTTGTGCTGTATGCAGTAGACTTAATGGTGATAGTTCACTAGCATTTCCAATATGTAGTCGGTGACATGGCTGGAAGGCTACTTTGCAGACTTGCTTGTGAATGGACTAAAATGGTGAAGGAAAGTAGTAAAATATCCAAATAAACTCAGGATTATCTTGGTTCAGGTCCTGGGGGCATCAGCTTTCCGCATGCTGGCGTGGCACGTATTAATGGGGAACCAGGTCATCTGGAAAGCACAAGATGCAGATCTCGTCCAGTCTGCCTTTGACATCCTACGGGTAAGAACTTGTTTCTTCATCTCCCTATTGCATTTTCTTGCTTAATAGTTGTTTAATAGTTTAGGCCGTCAAACTGAGCTGCCTCTTAGAATATAATCTGGTGGGGAAAGTGCTCTGAATTCTATTAGAGTTTAAAACAAAAAATGCTGTTTTGTTACCAAAACTTTTAAATTAAAAAAACCCAACGCCTCTATTGTTTACATAGGGCCTGCAGTAATTAGTGTCTTGCTACTGTGTAACAACCAGCAGCAAGAGAACCGATCTGTTTGAAATAATCAGACTTCTTCTGAGCAGTGGAGAAAACATCACCAAGTAGACTGAAAAAGAGGGTGGTACTTTTCTTATTTCAAGGGTTTCTAGGAGACTTTTTCCCCTTTGAAGGATCCATATTGCAGCCTTTAAGCCTCTAAGCCAAGGAGGGCTGGTAGTGGTCCCTGCTTAGCATCGTATGGACCAAAGGGAGACTTTCAAGCCAAGTGAGATACTTCTGTCTCCCAGAGTCAGAGCAAGCTGCCTTAGCAGCTGTTTGAGGGACCACTAGCCTGACAAGTGAGAGCGAAACTTGGATGTGAACCTGGGCCCATATTTATTGAGTTCTGAAGCTTCTCTTGCCATGTTTGTTTCCTTCTGCAGACTATGCTGCCTGTAGGCTGTATTCGGATTATCCCCTACAGTGACCGCTATGAGGAGGCATATCGGTGTAACTTCCTGGGGCTCAGCCCCAATGTTCATATCCCACCCCACATACTATCATCTGGTAAGAGCCTGCTTCTGAACCAGCTTCTCTCCCATGTTAAAGAAAATACCTTGTGAAGGCAAAGAGTTGGCAACTAAAGTCCAGCACTCTTCAATAAACTAGAACCACTGTTTCCAGGTGACCTTACCCAGTCTGTTGCTGAGGAACATTGCATGATCATTGCTTGCAGGGGGCTCAATAGTAGAACTCCCTCTTGCAGGTTAATAAGAGGCTAATACTGCTGTGTTTGGACCAAACACTGCAGCCTGCCAGAATAGCACTCAGTTTATATGCAAACACACAAAACGGTGACAGTCTGCTGTGTTGAACTGGGTGTGGCGGAGGTGTGTTATACTTTGTCCATCTGAGGGCTATGTCAGCTTTCCTGAGTGGGGATCCCAAACAAATACAGCAACAGTATGGGCCCAATCCAGTTCCCACTCGAGTCAAATGGAGTCTTTCCATTGGCTTCAGTGGAGGTTTGACAGAGCCTTAGCGAGCAAAAGGTTTAGATGGAGAACACTGTAGATGTTGGACAATAAAGTCTTGGCCAGAGCTGGGTGTTTGGTTTTTACTATAAATGAATTCCTTTTACAGCAGGGGTGCAGGTGTTTTCTATTACATTTCCAAGATTTATTAAGTTAACATCAGCAAGCAAGAGATCTCCCCAGCCAGCTCTTTTAGGACTTGTAGGTGCATGTTATCCAGACCTGCTGATTTTAAAAATACTTACCCTAAGTATATGTTTAACATCCTCCTTCATTATTAATGGACAGAAAGTACGATATCATCCTGCTTCTTTCCCAATACAGAGCAGAAATATGTGTTGAACACTTCTGTCTTTTCTGCATCATTAACAATTTTACCATTTCCATCTAGTAATGGGCTTATGCCATTGAAGGGATTGCTTTTGTTCCTAATATAATTTAAAAACTTCTTATTGTCTTTAGTCCTGCCAGCCCTATTTCCCCTCAATGTCTTTAGGTTTTTTGCATTTCATAATTTGTATTGATTGCCATCTACATTCCTTTTTTTTTTTATTTGTTATATTTCTAACTGCTGCCTTCACTTCATCAGTGAGCCAAATGGGCTTTTAGCCAAAGTTGTCCTCTTTCTTGAATGTGGAATCATGTTTTTTGGTCATCTAATAAATTCTTCTCAAAGAACTCCCAATCTTCATTCACGTTTCTGCCATCTAAACTTTTCCTCCTGATCAATTTCCCTCCGCTTTGGGGAAATTAGCCCTTCTGAAGCACAGAGTATGCATATGTTGATATATTATTTTTCATGTGATGGGGGGGTTTATCATTCTAGAATTTGCTGTCCTTGTGGAAGTCCGCACTGCCACCCGGTGCAGCCTCTATCCAGTCCTGTTCGATGATGAGCAGCCCCTCAGCAAGTATGAGTTTGTGGTCACCAGTGGGAGCCCTGTGGCCGCAGACCGAGGTGGGTTCTTTGAAACGGTGGAACTCTGTCAGGAGAGGCCTGGATTGAATGTCTATCAGTAGCTGTTAGCATTCTTTTCATCGCCATGTGGCTGTGTGGGCTTATTCTTGTGTTCTGGCTGCTAAGAAAGTCTGTATGCAAGGCCCCATCAGTACACCGATATATATGGTCTTAGAGAATTTGGTATTCTCTAGGTAAGAAGCTGTTGAAATGCTGTTAATAATTATATAGGATTTGCCAGACTAGCTCAGCTAGTCTAATATTCTTCAGAGAAGTATCTTCTATAACTCACCTGGCCTACAATAACGTTTCTAGGGAGATACTTTCCTGACCCATGGTGAACACTCTGCGATCTGAAATGTGTCATTTCCCTTACCTCATGGGAGTGTAGTCTAATCGGCTAGTCAGCCAGATGATGACGATAAAATTATCTAGCTCCAGGGTCTGATACTGACTTCCTGTGTCTGTGAACTACAAGGACTAAATTCAGCTTTACCTGTTTGTTTTTTTAAAAAAGTGCCTGATACTCCCATGCTGAGAGCTTAATTTTACCTACAAATTACTCTTTCCAAGTGGTCCCAGTCATTTGGACTGGGTGTGACTCCAGGCCACCTATGCAGACAGTGCATTCAGTATTTTCAGAGCAGTCCTTTTTTAATTTAAAAGAGCTATTCTCATCGGCTGTAAGAGGAGGTACGTGACTGATCCCGTCTCTCCTCTCACCACTCCTCTAAGGACGTGGGTGTGAGAGAGCTAAAACAGGGACTGCTCAACAGCACTGCAGAAGAAGACCTTACTGCATTCCAGAAGCTGCTGGAGGTCCCCAGCTATGGTTGGAGGATCCTACTAACATATGTACAGTTCCGTATGACATTCTTTGAGAACATTGGTTCTGTTGTGGAGGGCAAGGGAGCAGCTGAGGGCTGTATCTTTCCTCTTGTAACACCTATGAATTCCGTCCTGACTCGAGAAGGGATTTGGGTTGATTAGTCATCTAAGAACCCTACCTTCACTGAGATGGGCTTTGGTGCCATTGTTCAGTGCTCTGTTCAGAGGGAAGTTACTGCTTTAATGCACTGAATCAGAGCAATGGTGAAAAGTGCATGCAGATTAATGCTCTGGAACTAGGGTTGTAAGGGCCAGAGGCATTCTGTGCCTCTGAGCTGTAGTCCAGTGAGCTCTAGACAAGCGTAGGCATCCCATGTAAACTGTTCAGAACGACACTCAAAGTGGATAATCTGTAGTTTGTGTTGTTCCTCTTGTGACCCTTCTCCCTTTGCTTGCAGTTGGCCCTACTATCTTGAACAAGATCGAAGCTGCTTTGACTAACCAGAACCTTTCTGTAGACGTTGTGGATCAGTGCCTTGTCTGCCTGAAGGAGGAATGGATGAAGTAAGGGGCAACTGTTTTGGTTTCTATGAAACAGCTTTAGATATTTGTTAATGTAATCCCATCAAGATTTTCCAAAGGGGTTTCCAGAGACACTGGTGGGATAACCAACTTGCATATTCATCACTTTATACAGGACCAGTTAATAATCAGTTGACCTTTGATGTTATTTTTGCATCCCGCTGTCTGGAGAGCAGTATTGACCTAGTGCTCTGAGTGCAGAACTGGGAGCCTAGGGAGCCCTGGTTCTAATCCTAGCTTTGATACTAGCTCCCTCTGTGGCCTTGGACAAGTCTCTCCTAACCTCTGGGCCTCAATCTCTCCATTTGTAATGCTTGTCTAACAGGACAAATCTTGCTTATCTCACAAAAGTGTCAGGAGGATTCAAGAGCTTTCTCCATCTTTAAATCACTTTGCAAACGTATGTTGGGCTGTGAATGTCCACTAAGATCTACAGCAGGTAACTGACAAACAGATAACATGGTGCTGTCCACAGATGCAGCATGTAAAGGCACAAGTGGTTACAATGGAAGACGGAACAATTGAGTGAAATAATCCATGGCACTAGAGTGGTTTTAGCATGATTTGAAAGCTAGGAGGGAGTTGAATGTGCCCATTCTGTGAGAGGCTGTTCCAAGTGTGCAGGGTGGCATGGAGGAAGGCATAGAGGCTAAAATGGGAAAGGAGATCAAGGAAATATTCAGAACTGCTAAATATGTATCAGGCCTAGAAGTGGCTAATAATTATGTCCAAGTCCTTTTTCCAAACCTCTGAGCACAAGAGGAGCTCCTTTGGGATGTTCCTTTGGATGCTTTATTAACATTTTCTTGCACAGAATGGGATATTGGGTACTAAAGAGAAACTTGCAGTCTTGCCTATGCCTGTATCTCAAACATAATGTGTCCCAATGCATCGCTAGTGACCGGAATTTTTTGTTTCTGCAGTAAAGTGAAGGTCCTCTTTAAATTCACCAAAGTGGACAGTCGACCCAAGGAGGACACCCAAAAACTACTGAGCATTCTGGGGGCGGCTGAAGAAGACAATGTCAAGCTCCTCAAGTTCTGGATGACTGGCCTGAGCAAGACATACAAGTCGCACCTGATGTCGACGGTCCGCAGCCCAACCTCTTCAGAGTCTCGGAACTAACCAGGAACGCTTAGCCTCACTTGCTGCCTTCAAATACGTGCAAGGAACCGAGAGTGTTTTCTTTGAGCCTTCAGCATGCACGTCATGTGAATAGTGAAACACCATTGAACCTCTTGCTGCCCTCAGACTAGCTCTAAGAGTTCTAGTTTTAGTCTTTGAATTGCTGTGAGACTGTGCTCCTAAGCGTGCATGCAATTAGGGCTGCTCTCTGCCTCCCAGTAGGGCTCTGGACTCTAACTCCACTCTGAACCTAGCCTGCAAACTGAAGTCTAATTCAGTGTAACTCAAGGAACCAGAGTAAGCCAGTCAGTGCCCTTGTGCCAGCCTCAACACTAATGGGGTCACAGTAGAACTCCTGCAACTCTGGACTTTATCTTGGATGTTGCCATAAATTGATGTTTGGGACTCTAGAGACAAATAAACAAATAAACAATTTGTAGATAACATCTCTGTAGGTCCCACTGAACATCTCTGTAGATTAGAGGAGCAAAGAAGCAAGAAAAAAATCTTAGGCCATGTGATTGGGGTTATTACATCTTAACTTTAGGTATGGATGATTCCTATCATTTACTTTCTAAAACCACTTTGTGCTCAGTAGGTTTGGCTGGATCTGAAGAACTTCATGACTTATGCTACAACAGAGAATTGCAGAAGTACTCTTGATTTATGGCATTCCATCTTCTTAATATCCTAACTTTAAAACCACTTTAGGTTTGCTCCAGAAATCTGCTACTTTCCAAAATTGAAGTGACACAGGGATCGTCTCAAAGTGCACACTGAATGAGGCTGTATAGGTGAAGTTCCTTTTATTTTTTGCTTTAGGATGTAAGACTTCAAGCACAGAGGGTACTTCATCCTGGCCAAGCTCTTCTTATCTTTCTCCTACCCTCAGAAGTGCTCCACTGCTCTCTATATCCTAACCTTCCAGCTAGTGTGTGGTTAAGCAGGAAACAGCCAGTTTACAGAACCTCCCTCTCTGTGAAACCCTGAAGTAACCAGTTTGAAGTCCTAATAGTCTGCCACTACCAGGGCAAGGAGAGCATGCACCAGAAGAGCAGCACCATCTGTGCATTTTTTAGTTACTGACTTTTTGGCTCTTAGTGAACATCTTACTGTAAAGGAATTACTGTATTTCTAATTTTATCCTAGGTTATTGTTGGAGAGGACTATAGAAATTAAAAATAAAAAGGCAAAGGAAGTGTGCAGTAATCCCATTGACCCAATTTGTTCACACTTTAACACAAACCAGAGCAGATATTCTGACCAGTCTGCCGGTTCTATTTTTATGTATATTTGGGTATTTTTGTCAAGAATGTCTGTAAAAATGGCAACAAGCATTAAAACTCAACAAGAGCTATTTTTGTAAAATGGAGAGAACCTGATTTGTCTTGATGTTTTAAGTATTTTAAAACTGGATTGGACCCAGGAGCAGCAATTGAACCATGGGACTTCTCTTGCACTGGTCCCTAGGGTTTGGACTGCAAACCCGTATCCATCTTTTTGTTTCTTAGATTCTGCTTCTTGTTTGTAAGAAACAGTTATTCCCAACTGGCTTTAATCCCAAGCAACTGATTTGTCAGCTCAGGGCTTCTTGACTCTGCACCACCTTCATGACACAGACAGTGTGTACACAACCCAGGGGAGAGATCATGATCCTGTTAGTTCAGAAACCACCCGGCTTGATTAACTTCAGGGTTCACAACCAACATAAACATGCAGCAACTGCAAGAATTTTCCCATAAGCAATGTTCTTGCAGCTCGAGGTGTGTGGCCAGGATTGCTGGTCTCACTGAACCTATAGCTGGAATCAACACAGTCTTAGCCTGAGTTAATTGATGAATGGGGGGCAGGGAGGGACCAGTGCCATCAGTCCTATCCCTCTTAACCAGGGGTCTCAAACATGCGGCCCGGGGGCCACATGCGGCCCACAAAGCCCTTCCCTGCGGCCCGCCAAGCTTCCTGGCGCCCCCCCCCCCTCTCCCCCCGGTCCCCCCATAGCAGTTTGCAGGACGGAGGGGCCAGAAGTGGAGGCTTCTCTGCTGCCTGTCTGGGCCGCGCATGTTTCTAGCTCTGGACTTCCTATATTGCTCTTGCTTTGTTTGCCAAACAGCTGTTGGTGGTGCCTAGGGCTTTCCAGGAGGGAATGGGGAGCTGCGTGCTCAGAGGAGGAGGTGGGGCAGGGGTGGGACCTCTTGGAAGGGGTGGAGTGGGGGCACAGCCGGGGCAGCGAGGGCAGGGTGTGTGTCAGTGGTGCGGCCCTCGGGCCAGTGCACTAGTCCTCATGGAAGGGGTGGAGTGGGGGCACAGCTGGGGCAGCGAGGGTGTGTGTGTGTCAGTGGTGCGGCCCTCGGGCCAGTGCACTAGTCCTCATGCGGCCCTCGTGGTCATTTGAGTTTGAGACCCCTGCTCTTAACTGATGTTCACCAAAGCCAGGGGGAGGGGAGTAAGGGCTTTAGCCCTGCACAGTGCTGGGGCTCCAGGGTTTGGCTGCTGGGGGTTGGGGGGCAGTGCCTGGGCCAGCTCAGCAGAGGGGTTGGGGGAGGGAGCACCCCATCCACCCCTGATTCACCTTAGCAGGCCACCCAGTCTCTGAGCAGACCCTAAAATTATGAGGGGTGCCAGGTAGGAGTTTCTAAGGGCTGTGTACAGTGAGGGGTGGAGCTCAGGGTGTGGGAGGGGGTAGCTAGGGGCTGTGTGCAGCAGGGGCGTATCTCAGGCTAACAGCAGAAGAGTAGATAGGGGCTTAGTGGGGCCAGTGAGGGGGGGAGGGGGAGCTAGATGCTCTGTGCGGCATAGTAGGTATTTCAGGGGGAAGGTGTGCACAGTAGCTCAGGGTGCAGGGAAGGCTTGGAAGTGGGGTGTGTGTGTGGGGGGGCAGGGGGATAGCTATGCAGGAGCAGGGAGGGAGTAGCTAGGGGCTGTGTGCGAGCAGGAGGTAACAAGTGCAAGGAGCAGGGCTGTGAGGGGGTAGGGAGGTAGCTAGGGCCTGTGCATGGGGAGTCGTGTAGTGCAGGAGACTGGGAGATAGCTAGGGGCTGTGTGCCAGGAGTGGGGCACTCAGGGTGCAGGGAGGGGGGGGTAACTAGGAAGAAAGCTCCAAACTGGATGGCATGTTCCCCCCACCAAGGCATAATGTTGGGGGCGGAGCCCAGGCCTGGCCCCAGAGAGGGTGGAGTGGGAGTTCCACCGAGACTGCCCCACCCACAGCTCTGCTCCGGCCCTGCCCCCAGCCATGGACCCTGATTGTGGCTCTCACCCCCCCCCACCCCCCGCTCCTTGCCCCAGCCCCCACCTTCAATTGCAGCCCCAGCCTTCGACCCCCTTGGCGTTGTCCATGTCCCTCCCCACCTCTCAAAACTGTGGCCCCACTCTGAGCCAAGGTTCCAGGGGGGGCAGAGGGGGAGGGGCACAAAGCTGGGGGGGGGACAACCCTCAAAAGTTTGGGGACCACTGAACTGGGGTTGTGTGCAGGCCAGGGGAGTAGCTCAAGTTGTGTGTGTGTGTGTGTGTGTGGGGGGGGGTAACTAGCTAGAGGTACCCAAACTTGTGTGGCGTGTCCCCCCCACCCCCCATGGCAGGGAGCAAGGAGGTATGTTCTCCAGGGGTGGTGCACAGTCCCACCTCCACCCATGCACTGATAGACCCCTCTGAAACTGGTTTGGGGGGATACAGACCCCCTAGTTGAGAACTGCTGCTCCACAGGACTTAGGAACCTGTGATGGGATTCCCCAGGGTACAACCTGGAACTGTGGGACCACTGTGCACCCCTAACTCTCCAGCCTGGGCCATTTCTCACAATGTTATGCCAGTGACAAGCAGCAAACCCCATGGGGCACTGTGACCACGCAGCCGTCAGCATGTGGAGACCCACACTCAGCTAAATGGCATGACAGCTCTCTAAGCCACATCTGACTTAGACCAGGGGTGGGGAACCGTTTTGTGCCAAGGGCCATTTGGACATTTATAATGTCCTTCGCAGGCCGCTCCTCCCCCCCCCCCGAAGAAGCCCAGACTGGCAATGGGAGCTGAGACCCCCAGCTGGCAAGGGGCCAGCGGGGGGGAACCCCAAAGCAGTGGCAAGCAGAGTGCTTAGCTCTGCAGTGCTTTGGGGTTTCCCCCGCTGGCCCCTTGCCAGCCGGGGTCCTGCCGCCTGCCCCAGTCAGCTCCCCCTGTCAGCCTGGGTGTAGGGGGTGATCTTCCTTTACTTCCCTAGAAGGCCAACTGACCCCCACCCTCCACCCTTCCCCCCCCACTGTGGTGGGCACTGTGCAACTCGACTAAATGACAACCACTGACCCAAAGGGCCTCCACAAGACAGTGTGTCTACACTGCAGATGGGGGTGTAATTGGCCCATGGGTTGGGCAGGGACTCCAGTGTGGGGCAGCAAGACAAGTACGTGCCCAGGGCCCCCGCTGGGGTTGCACCAGGGCAGCCAGCCCACACTAGCCACATCTTCACTGCTGTTGTTACCTATACAACTCCCCCCCCCCCCCCCGGCTTCCCCCGCCCCAACTCCCGCGCTTTCCCCTTTCTCCACCCCGGGTCACTCTGCCCAGGCCCCACTTTTGTGTGTCCCGTCCCCCCCCCGTGTAGCTAGACGCTGAGGCGAAGCGGGGCGGGCAGAGCGCGCCTCGCGGCAGTTGGGCGGTTGGACTGAGCAGCGCGCGCGCGCGCGTCCGCGGAGGGCGGGAAGGGCTGATCAGGGACCCGCCGCTATGTGTTCGGAAAGTTGGTCTCGCACATGCGCGACAAACCGCTTCCTTCCCCCCCCCCCCGCTCCAGGTTTGGCACGTGACCCTCCGACTTGCCGTACAGTCCGCCCAACCTTTCGCCACCAAGGCCCCGCCCCTGCGCCGCTCACGTGACCCCGGAGAGGGCGCGCGAGCCATGTGGCCGGGCCTCGAGGCGTTGCCATGGCGCTGGGCGGGCGGCGCGGCCCTGGCGCTCGGGCTGGGGCTGGAGGCGCTGGCGCTGCTGGTGCGCGGCTGGCGGCGGCGGGCCCCGCGGCGCGAGGTGCTCTTCTTCCCGTCGCCGGTCACCTGCACCGCGGCGCTGCTGGGCGGGCCGAGCCCCGCGCCCTGCCGCTGCCCGCTGCCGCACGGCGACGACAGCCCGCTCGCCCGCCTGCTGCGCCGCCTGCTCTCGGCGCGCCGCTCCCTGGAGCTCTGCCTCTTCGCCTTCTCCTGCCCGCAGCTGGGCCGCGCCGTGCAGCTGCTGCACCGCCGGGGCGTGCGCGTGCGCCTCGTCACCGACGCCGACTACATGGCGCTCACCGGCTCGCAGATCGGCCGCCTGCGGCTGGCGGGTGAGGTCGCGGGAGGAGGGGGACGAGCGGGGTGAAGAGCGGGGGAGGGGAAAGGTAGGGGTGCAAGAGATGGAGGTCAGGGCAGGAGGGGTGGGGGGGAGGGGAGAAAAAAGGTGAAAAAGGTGGGGGGTGCAAGAGATGGGGGTCAGGGCGAAGGATGTGGGAGGGAGGATCAGGGAAACAGGAGTGCGGGAAGCAGGTCAGGGGTGGAGGAGGCAGAATGGGAGGAGAAGGCAGCCAAAGGACAACACTGGGAATAGATGGGACTGCAGGAGCTAGGATCACATGGAAGAACTGTAGGGAGAAGTTGGGAGAATAGTGTACGGACCGACACAGGAACGCTGGGGGAAGACATTGGGGGAGCCTGGCTCAGCCCTGAGGAAGGTGGGAGGAGTTAGGTTATCTTCCATATTAAAGATGAGGGTGGTTGCTCAGGTGAAGCCGAGTAGACCCCTATGAGCCCTCCACTTGGTTGGAAGAGGCGGGCACACTGGAAGAGGCGGGCACACTGGAACAAGCTCAGCCAAGCTCCCTGGCCTTGCAGACTGTTAATAGAGAACCAAACACCTATTGCCACCAGGGACAGATGTGGCAAGATGACCACAATGCTCAGTGTTTCCCTCTCCTGCTGTTGGTGTGATGAGGAATGGCATCAAACAGTCATGTTGGGTTTTTTTTAGTTAAGGGCATCAGGTTCTCAACCAGTCTCTTAGGACACTTTTTATGAATGCAGTGTAGCTTTTGATCATAAGAAAGCTTTTGACCGTGAAGAGGAAGCATTGAAAAGGTTCTCCTTGTTTTGCAGGGATTCAAGTGCGTCACGACCAGGAGCGCGGCTGTATGCACCACAAATTTGCTATTGTGGACAAAAAGATGCTCATCACTGGTTCCCTCAACTGGACCACTCAAGCGATCCAGAAGAACCGTGAGAACGTGCTGATTGTGGAGGATGCGGAGTATGTGGAGCCATTCCTGGCAGAGTTCGAAAGGATTTGGGAAGAGTACAATCCAGCTAATTATACATTTTCCCTCAACAAAAAGGAACAGAAATGACAGCAGCTTTTTGCAACTGGAAGGGTCCTTGACAAAGAGCGTTTTCCAAGCAAGCTTCTTTTTATTTAATTTTGTTATCGCTACAAAAACTGTAACATCATACAAGGGTGAAGAGTTCTCTAGTCTTCGGTGAGAAGCTCACTGTGTACTAAATGAAAGTGCATTACTGTAAAATTACTGTAAACTTCTTGGTAAGTAGTGGTAAGCTTCGTCTACACTAGTGGGTGAGAGGAGGTCGACCTAAGATACACACCTTCAGCTATGTGAACAACATAGCTGAAGTTTGCGCATCTTAGGTCAACTTACCTGGCGTCCTCTCTGTCGACTCTGCTTGCGCCTCTTGGTGAGCTAGAACAGTGGTCCCCAACCCCCGGTCCGCGGACCGGTACCGGTCCGTGGAGCAATTTGTACCGGTCCGCGGCCGCATTCCCTTCCGGCGGCTTTTTGGCGGACACTGAAGAGCGCGCCTCCGCCTCGTGTTCCGGACCGCGTTAGGCAGCACTCATTTCCGGCCGCCTTCACTTCGGGTGGCTTTTTAGCCGGCACAGAGGGCTTTTTGGCGGGGCATAGAGCCCGCCGTCCGCAGAGTTAAGTTTCCCGCCGCAAGCAGAGTTTCGGCGGCTTTTCGGCGGACATACTAAGTTCCGTCGCCCGGAAGGAAAAAAAAATTGAAACACCCGCCCCGGGCCGCAAACAATGAGGGCCCGCGTTCACCGGTCCGCGCGGCTAAAAAGGTTGGAGACCACTGAGCTAGAGTTCTGGAGTCGACGGGGCGTTTGGGGATTGATTTATTGAGTCTAAACTGATAGATCGATCGCTACCTGCCGATCTGGTGGGTAGTAAAGACATACCCGTAGAGTAGAAGGGCCAGCATATTGCTGCTGATGTGAGGGAGCTCAAAAGATAATGGCCACTGCCATGCACCAGAGGAAGGCAAAGTTTGCAATGTTTAAGAGTACTGGATCTTTTGACAGTGAACTAGTCACTGGTTACTCCTAGTGACATTACAGAATTTCTGAGGTGGCTGATCGTTGCTGGGAAGCGACTCATTTATTTCATGCATGGCCTTAAAAGAGTGCAAATCTTCCTCAGCGCTAGTTCTAAAAGAATTGGGTAAGGGGGCTCTGCGCAAAGCTATTATTCACACATGGACTGAACTGAGTATGTTACTTTATTAGGAGTGGAAAGTACATTAGTCATTTAACCTTTAAAATACGTCAGATGAGGTTTGTTATGGAAAACTTGATTGGGAAGTCAAGAATTTTAAAAATTATTTTGAATGTTGATTAGCCTCCCTCTAATCTGTTCACTTTCTCAGCAGCTGCAGCGTAATAGAATCCGAGAAAAAATGCCAAGCGGGGCTGGAGAGTAGGTATGGCAATCTGCAGAAAGACAAGTACAGGGCTGGCCCTCGTACCAGACTAGTAGTAGGAGAGAAATACTGGGGAGTGTGACTGTAGGTGAGTTGCTGCCTCTCAGGGAAAGGAGCAGCAAAGGGAAACCCCAGGGCATGTAGGGGACAGTCTGCTTGTTCTGTTCATATACAAGAAAAGCAGTAAAGAAAGCGAGGAATACTTGTAGCACCTTAGCGACTAACTAGTTTATTTCAGCATAAGCTTTCGTGAGAAAGCTTATGCTGAAATAAACTAGTTAGTCGCTAAGGTGCTACAAGTATTCCTCGCTTTCTTTACAGATCCAGACTAACACGGCTGCTATTCTTGAACCTGTCAAGACAAGCAGTGTGACCCCAACCATATCAATTGCCCAACTTGGCAATCAAGAATAGAGGACACCACCTTTCCCATTTGAATCTTCAGGATGGGTTTTCAGTTTTCTAGCAGGGGCAAGTTCTCCCCTGTGCAAGCCTCCCCCTGCATTTTCTTGCAGATACTAGGTGTCATGGCCCTGTCCTCTTGGATTTAAAATCATCTACCTCCCTCTTCCATTATGGTGGCAGTTTCCTGAAGAGAGTTCAGGGTAGAGTCTTGACTTCCTGAAAATGAAGCCATTTCATATCTAGAGGAAAGCAGGTTACTGTTCTTTAAGATTGTGTGTGACAGGCAACAGAAGCTGTTATGCTCATGCATGCGAGCTCTCCCCTACTTAGTGTACCGGATTCTCCCCTTAGGAGTTAAGAGGCTGGTACAATTTCCATACCCATTACGTCCCTGGCTTTTAATGAGAGCCTGTGTAGTGTTGACATGGAATAAGAAGGGAACACACCAATTTGTTTTAGACATACTGTATCTGCCTATATTGTACACTTGAAACAGTGACCTGGAATGTAAGAAGGTTCATGTCCTTATGCCACAGTGAGGGTTTGATTGTAAAACTAACTGCAGCATAAAGTTTGTAAAGCAGCTTGTCTTGCAGTTCCACTAAGTCATTGTCACATGCAGTTCAAACTGTGGTGTTTGACTTGTTACTGGTTGTAAAAAAGTTTCCTGTGTAATTGGCCTTCTTTTCTTCTTCTCTCCAAGTTACCGTGGCTATTTTTATTTCTCAGTTAAATATGTATTCCACACTTACAGCTTCAGTTTACATTGGGTGTAAGAGCTTTACTACTGTACCAGTAATTAACAGAAAACATAGCTTTCAGAATAGAGCTTAATAGCTATGATGTTAGCAGAGGGAGTCATGTTATGCAAATGTAATTTGCTATTCTGAATATTCTGGAAAATTAACTGGGCTGTAGCTCACAGAATCCTTCTTTGCCACTTGTGGTAAGCCTTAGGCCAGAGACTCCAACCATTAAAGGCAAAGAGAGATGAGTCTACCCCTTACCCGTAGCCTGGTCTCTCTAGAGCAGGCTAGGGTACGCTGGTAAAGGTCTGGAAGGAATCTGCGACTGTAGATATCCATGCTCTACCAGCTGTGGGCAGTCCTCCACTGCAACAGGCAGGAGTATTAGCTTTACAGTGCTATGAACAGCAATGTGGTAGGATTGTAGTAAGTGGCTAACTTGAAAGCCTGCATATCCTTTCCACGTAGATGACCATGTCCAAACAAGCACCTCACTACACAGCATGCAAGGGGTGGTGCAAAAATAGTTTATTACGATATAGTTTATGTAAAGTTAAGTAATTATATTTACAAAATAAAAATGATCAGCTACATCCATGGGAACCTAGCATGTCACACAGGATTTGTAAGGAATAAATATTGTGACCAAAGTGATGCTTCTATTATTACAGTGAGCAGTGGCTTTTTTTTTTTTTTTTTTTTTTTAAAAAGCCCTGAAATGAAAGCAGGGGTGAGGGGAGAGAAAAAATATCCCACTCATACTCAGCATCACAGAGGCCTCGAAACACATGTGCATTCACCTTGGCGTGAGGAAATGGATCCGGTCTCACACATCACTCCATTGCTGGGTGAGGTGTGTGGAACCCTCCCCTTATGCACACCATTCAGACCTGCAGCCTGATGGGTTTGGTTTTGGAACATAGCTGCCACTTCTCCCTGGTCACCACCCCGGTTTCCTGCTAGTTCTGAGGCTGGTGCACAAGTCTCTCACCACCACTGTAGCAACCCAGGACATAAGTTACACAACCTTTGAGGCTTGCTCCGCTGCTACTAACATCATGCAGTCAGGTTGCAGGTGGCTCTGTCTTGCATCATCACAGGAACTGGAGATGCTGTGGTTGACTCTTGGGTGTTCACCATAAACCACAACTAAGTGTGATTTCTATTTCCATCTCCACCAGGGACTGAAGCTCTTGTAACTCAGCTGGTGGTGGAGGGTGCGTGCATTTCAATCAGGAACCCATCTCCCTTGACTGGGGCCGCTGATCGAAGGCATGCACAAGACAGGAGAGAACTAAGGCAGTCCCTCAATTCTGCCTGGGTTGGTGGTATGAAGTGAGGAAGATTGACCATCAATACTTTCATTCAAATACATACAGTTTCCCTCTTGCTCCCCACCCCCGAAGTTTAGTATCTCAAGTCAACCCAAAACTGCAGGTCCCAAAAGGATGAATGTGGATCAAAGACTAAGAATCCTCATCTATTTGCTACACGTCAAAGTCTTCAGTATTTTACAACACACTTTGCTCTCTCTAGATTAGAACAAAGAGTCTGTGTTCCTGCCCCAACCAGCACACACTCATGGTGTAGGGTAGACAGGAAGGGTGATGAAATAATTGCTTGTGATTGCACTAAACTAATGTCAGTGGCCAGGAGAGTTAGTGCTGTTGGTACCAATTCAAAGGCTAGTCAGGTTTCTGCTAATGCCTCTTGCCCCCTTGTTCTCTAGTAGTCTCTTAAAGTGCAGGCTGAGGCAAGTTAAACCACTAAAGCAGACAGCTTTGTTTTCAGCCCCCATAACTCTTCAGTGTCCTTCCCCAGTCATGCAACAATATTTCTGCAGCCACTTGTAAGAAAAGTTCTGTATTACAGTGGTAGGGATCACATCATAAGTGCAACTCAGTAGTAACTACGATGTATTGAAAGTTATATTTTAAACAGTTACTTACATATCATTGTAAGTTACAGTAAACTTCCATGCTGCTGTACAATATGTAACTGCACAGCTAGGAGATAGTTCCCTTGTAAATTCCATGTAGCCTTACAGAGTAGCTTCAATGCTGATGCATAAGTGAGTTACACAATTATACACTAGGCCCTAAGGTCCTGGAACCTTAGTTCACTCACTGCAACAGTCCTAAGTTACCGTGCAAGGATATCTGTGTATGCTCTAGTCACAAGTAGTTACTACTTCTATATATAGATAGCAATTTTGCACATTCACAGGGTGTTAATGCCACTATCAGATACAAGATTACTGAATTCTCAATGGAAAAACAATTTTTAGCGCTTTAGGATTAACAGTTCTCAAACAGACTGGACACATTCTTTGGACAGGTATCTTCAAAGCTAAAGGTACAGGTCAGAGAATTTTAAAAGATATTTATAACAGTCATCAAAAAACATTCTAATAAGAGGACACAGGGTAGGTTCAACATCTTACACTCAAATCTCTTCCAACCCCAAAAGAGACATCTGTATTAGAATAAGATTAAAAAAAAGAACTTAAGTCACACACACACACAAACCCTCTGCTAACTTCTGAGTAATAAATATTTACATTGCGTGCTTTGAATACTATACAGGTTTTAAATTATTTTAAAGAGAGTAACAAAGCTTTTTTTAAAAAAATGGAAAAAAATTACAAAGTAAAGGCAAGCTACACTGAGCGTGCATGTGCTTAAGTGTTCACAACAAACTAAGTACTGCATATGAACCACAAAAATGCAAAAGTCTAGTGGAATTCCAATCCGGTATATAGTCATTACAAAAGTGACACATTTTACAATGGTTAGGACTGCTTAAATGCACTCCATTCAACCGGTTACAGAAAAATAGTCTGGTTGTGTTTTGCACATCAGCACAAATTCTGCTTTTGAAGCAAATGGGGAAAAAAAAAAGCTCCCTCTCTTAGATAAATGGCGGGGGGAGGGGAGGGGAGATCACAGTTAAAAAGAACTCAAATCTAATTGTTTCCAGAAGGGAAAAAAAATGGCTGAAAAATTCTCCACAAAAGACAACACTTTGGAAGCAATTAGAAGGTGTATATATGTTTCTACGGCTATTTTGAACTTGGTTTTCTTAGACCTCACATTCTGGTACTTTTCCTAGTGTAGGACTGTCTAAAATGCAGCTGCTTGCAATATCTATGTATTCACACACTTTAGGAGCATTGCAAGCGAGACAGCTACCATGCCAATTTGCCCTGTCGCATATGGAGGGTGCCTGGAACACACCCAGAGGAAAAGTGAATTGGAAAATGCTCTGCTGGGTCTCACACACACACACACTGAACGATGCACATGGAATCAGAAAGTGTCTTAAGCAAAGGGGCTGGGAGGGAAGTGGGGGGGGGGGAGGAGAGGGAGGTTTCTCTTGCTCTGCCCCCCACCCTCCTCATCAGTTCGATCCGAGAAACACAGATTTCTAGCCTCAAGGAGAAAGATGAAGCCTGAAGTAGAAGGCAGAACTGGGGTGAAACACAGAATCTTGCACTCAGCTAAGACTTTTGCAATTTTTTTTACCTGTGGTAGATCTCTGTGTTTACCGGGGGTGGAGTGGAGGTGAACACACTGCCTAAGACTCCGCCCAGCTCAGGTAGGCGCCCATCAAAACTACAAGGAGAAAACTGCAATGAGGCCGCTGCCAGCACATCCGAGAGACCAGACGTGCGTTCTTGCCCCACAGCCTTTTTGTTCTTGACCTCTTGAAGTATCAGTTATTGCAATGTTCATTCCAGTTGGGAACGCTGCAGTCTGATGGGATGGAGAAGCTGCACAGATGGGCACAGAGCCAGCGGTTCTGCCTCTGAACAACTGAGTTTAGAGAGCATACCCCGTGCACAGCAGAAAAACATTAAAAACAAAGCCTATGTCCCTCTTTGGAGATGTGTCTGCTTCAGAACACACCAGCTCTTACAAGGGCCAGCATGTAACAAATGTTTGTATGAGACCCTTTGTTTAGGTGTTAAATATTTTAGAACAGCAAGTACAGCAAAACAACAGTTATTTGGCCTGTTAGAGGTTCTTAGAAACTTAAAAAGTATACACCAAAGAGTGGTCCCAATCACCCCTCCATGCACCGTGTGTCCCCTCTCCGGAGGAGCTCATGTCTTGTAACACTGGATTTTTGTTTTGGCTACAGCTGGCATCTAGGATTCCATTTCATCCCAGTGAAACTGCATGTCTAGTTAGCTTTGGGGGGCAGTATGTAGGTCCAGAAAAGTGGGCCAAGATGCATTATCTGAAGATCCCCAGTCGCAAACCTTCACTGACAGATCCGCTCCCACAAGTTCGGATTCTGTTGATCCATTAGTCCTGGCGCACCTTGAAGCAAATCCTTTTAAGCGGATTCACTGACCCAGTAAGATGGAGGTCACAGGATGACGAGTTTGCAGTAAGGTAGGAAATAAAGTTATACCAGCCTTAAAGAAAAAATACCAGCTAGCTTGAAGAAACATCTTGCTTAAGTCTATTACTGCCAGTATCTCCTCCATCATATCCACCTCCCAGGATGTTCACAGAACTATCTCAAGAGAAGAAATTGACATGGGCTATTCAAAGCTTCCCTAATTACAGCCTTTCGCTTGGGTTATGTGCACATGACGAAGGATAATGGGCTAAGAAACCCATCAAATAAAAGATACTCTCCCACTAAGCAGTTTTCTTCTCTGCTTCAGTCCTTGGGACCCTGTATAACACATGAACAAACCTGAACAAGCCCGCCCCTGCCCCCCAAGTTCCATCTTTCCAGGATAATTATGGGACTAGAACACAAGCAGAAAGCTGTTCAGACCAACCCACTGGATGTGTTATTTCTTCAATACCACCTCTTAGAACGTGGCTTGCTATTCCACTGCTTTACATGCTTCTCTTCCTGCTCTCTGTTACACTAGCTACTATCTAAGTGCTTCCACTTTGAAAACATACCACAGTGCCTTTCCTCATGTCCTCACCCACGTACACCATCTAGGTCAAAAGATGGAAAAGACAGTCCCTTCTTCAACCACAGTTTTCCCTCTCCACCTCATGCATGGCCAGAAGCACCATCAAGCTGTCCACCAGCCCGCTGCAACCCTTCCTCCAAGCCAGCTCTGCACAGCGTCATCCTAATAAGATCTACAGCTGGGTGGTTACACCGGACAACTCCTCCTCTAATGAGCCTTCTCTGCCATTATGAAATCAGGGTCTGCACCAGATGCAGAGAGATCCCAATTTCTCACTGAAAAAAGAGAGATCCCAATTTCTCACTGAAAGTTCCTGGTCCAAGCAGAGACACTGAGCCTCAAAGGAATCGGGGCTGGAGTGCGGAAGCGCACAGCAGAAAAACGGTGGCTTTAGCCCCCTGGGGGCATCACTATCAGGATCTCTTTGAGGCTCAGTGCAATAAAGCCGTACCACAAAGGGCATCAGGCCTTGGTTATCTACAGCACCGTCCTGTAGCCTCCATCCCACTGGCATACAACTCTAAACGGAGAAAAGGTGCGTGACCGTCATTTCTCACTCTTCTAGTAACTGATCATAACCAAAAGAAGGGAACAAAGCAGCAGCAATTAGCTCGTTAGGGAGCAAGAAGGCAGAGCCTAGATGGCTGGAGGAACAGAGAGATAAGTGTCTCTTCCAACAAGAGAACAGAACACACCTTGCTCAGATGGTTTAGTGGTAAGAAGCCCGCACTGGACTCCAAGGGAGCACAGACTGGGGTATGCCCTTGGAAATGTCCCATTCCAGTGGACTCTTGTGAGGTGAGGGAGGAGAAATCCCAGCGCTGAAGGACTTCACGCTACCCATGCCTGTGTCCAATAAGCTCCACCATCTGAAGGGAGAATTCAGGGTTGGGAAGCTAGCAGAGGACAGACCCTCTCCAACCCCGATCAGGCAGGGATGGAGCAGAAGAACAAAGAGATGTTCTCTTCTGGTGGTTGCTGATGTGAGACCACCAAGAAAGGTCAGAGACGGAGCAAGCTGGATCTCAGGTGATGTCTGAAGACCTCTGCTGTATGTGGAGGGACAGATACGGTGTAGGGAACACAGCCGGCGACAGTATCTAGAGTGAGATGCAACCCATGTCGCAGCACCAACATCCCCACTGGCCTGCCAGACATGTCCCCTCACGGCATGTGGGGCTCAGGGTTCAGCCCAAAGATCACATTGCCCTTGGCTGGTTCACACTCCCACTGAAGTCTCACTTTCCCATGGGAACCCCTCCCTCAGCTCCGTCCGAGGTTGGCCCCCAAGCGTTTGTCCTGGGCCTGGTTTTGATCTCAAGGTGGTGAGAATGAGGAACTGCATTGAAGCCAATGGAGCTAGAGGGATAAGCGGAAGTTGAATCAGGCAGAGAGGTGAACAGGACAGAATGAGCAGAATCGAACAGCAGCAACATGCTCGGGCCCTGCAGAGCGGGTGAGAATTTGGGGCAGGGAGGGAATGCCTCATCTGACTAAAGAGCGCCCCCTCCGGCTGATTAACGAACACCGAGGGAGGGGGTCACATCTAGGCCTCCTCGGCTGGAAAGCAGGCCCATGCCAGGGCCCCTGGAGGTTAGGGGGACCCATTACTTAGCATCACCAAAGAGTCACTAGTGTGAGGGGTGTCAGCCATGCAGCTCTGGGTAGAATCTGAGGGCAGGGTTGGGGTGGTGATTGGACTTATTTAAACATCCCCCAGCCACCAACCACACTGAGAACTTAATATGCTTTTTAGGTATCTGGGGGACATACAAGCAGCTCCTCTCACCAGGAAGGCAGAGCTAACAGGCCTGCTGAGAATCAAGTTGGAGGCAGCAATTTTTGGCAAGGCGGGAGATCCTTGGGGACCATGGCCACATGGGTGGCCAATGGGAGAGACCGGAACCGAGCTTCAAACCTGCTTTAGCCAATGGTTCCACAGTCACAAAGGAAAGTCGGGTGTTCTTTGGATTGTCCGATCACTGTCAAAGCAGGCTAGAAACTCCCCCATTGGCCTTGCATGCTGCCAGGGTCAGGCATGGCCGCCGCTCTGCACGAGGGGACTCCAAATGGCCCTTTGTAAACAAAGCCTTCCTGGGGCAGAGGCCTTCATCAGAGCGCTGAGCAGGGCTCACGAGGGGCACTTCCCCTTAACCAAGCACAGCTAGCGAGGAACCGTGTTTAGACACAATTTGAGAGAGGCCGTAGCCTAGCTCCCTACAGAGTCAAGGGCACAGTCCAGTGCGATTTAGGCCTGTCCACACTAGACAGCCATGCTCAGTTAGAAACCGCCTGTGTTGGAACAGGCCCCCGTCTCACAGCTGAGGCAGGAGTGGTCTTGTCAATCGGTGGCACAGAACCAGAATCAAGGAGGCGTACAGGGGAGAAAGTAGGTGGATGCTGTTGCCAGCATGGCGAGTAAGCCACCGCGGCCACTGCAGAGCTGAGTGAGGCCCTGCAGGAGGAGAGATGCTTTCCCCCTCCCGTTTGCCAAACTACACTGGGTTAATGCTGCACCTCCACTGCTGGGTTCCCTCAATTCCCTCACTCGCTTTGACCTCACTCCATGGGCCTCAGGCTGCGCAGTGCTGCTAATCAGACTTTCAAGAGTGATCCTCATTCAGGAGCTGGCGGGAAGACGTCCTGGGAAGCCACAATGTAGATGGTCCGGAGAACAGGCGAGTTCTGAGACTTATTTCGGAGAAGAGCTTTGAAAAGTAAAATGTGGCCACAGATCAAAGTATTAAAATGGGAGCTGGGGGGCTGGTGGGAGGAGCCTGTGGACTGAGCTGTGTGCGTATTCGCAGCCAGCGCGGGCTCTGTCTCCCTCCTCAGACTGGGGCAAGCGAAGCTCTCACACACACAGGGGCTGATGGGAAGAAGGGGAGAGTGGCTGGAGGGGGCTGGCTGGAGCTGGGCTGGATTTGGGTAGACAGGCCCTGCAGCTTGGTCCCTGGAAGCAGATTACTCAGGGCATGGGCCTGACAGGAAGAGGGGAGAGGCGGGAGAGGGGCAGATTTTGTTGAAATCCGTGTTGAACAAACACCTTAATGCTCCGGCTGTAACCGACTAAAACAAGTCAAGGCCGAGGGGGCTCTGGGTCGGGAGAACGGAGCCCAAACCTTAGCCGCTCTCCCAGCGGACTCCCCTCATTTCTCTCCATCAGCTAGCGGGCTGGTGGTGCTGCGACCCACGCACGCACCTGGCGGAGGGGGCTGCTTCCGACACAAACTGACCTGCCTTTCCTGACGTTTGGACCACAGGGGCACGGGACGCAAGCTAAGAGGACTGGCTCGTGGCGTGTGACTGAGCAGCCGAGCTGGGTCTGGCCTACGCCAGCCAGGCCATTTCGAAACCAAAGCAGTCGGTCTGACAAAGATAGCTTATCGATAGGCGGCTGAGCCTTAATACTGACACTTAGTGTGGTGGGTTACAGCGAAGGAAGGAGCCAGAAATCCAGCCCCTCCTCTCCCTCGCAGAGTCTCTGAAGATTCTCGCGGTCCGGGGAAAGGAGCCGTGGAGTCAAGGTGGCAGGGGCGGGAAGAACCCAGCCGCACTCAGTCCGATCGGGAGCATCGAGACGAACAGCAGCACAGAAGCTCGGAAGGAATTAGGCACCACGCGATGCTCGTGCCGTGCAATCGCAAGCCGGGAGGGGCGCGTGTTCAAGCTGAAGGGGGAGAACTAGTCTTTCTTCAAGTCCCTGGATTCAAAGAGCTTCAAGCGTTCTTGCACGGTCAGGCCTTCTTTCAGACTCTGGGAGAGACAAGAGAGGGACAGCGTCAAACACTGGAGGAGGAGGCGTTGACAGCAGCCAATGGGAGGATGGGCAAGATGCTCAGGCAAAGGAAGTGTGGGTCGGAGAGCAAACGCCCCCCCCCTGAAGGAGAGATTAGTGGAACATGCTCGAGAGAACAGACTATCATGGAATGTTGTTATTGGTGAATCACATCTAGAGCGCGCGACTGGAAATTAACCGGGTGACAAACTTCAGAAACAAACGAGAGGCACACGAGGCCGCGAGCGTGATTAGCTTGACTCGGACAACGATCCCTGCCGCTTGCTGTGTACAGAGCACCAGGGCAGCGTTAGCAACAGGCCCTTGGCTTTCAGAAGAGCCAAAGCAGCACGCCTTGGTTCTGCTGACAGCCATTGCTACGGCGAGAAGAGGGACCAGCATACTGGTTCTCCTTCAGTCCACTTTGGGTGGTCGTGGCTCCCAACACGCCCCAAGCGTTGCCCACACAGCCTTGAGTGACGATCTCACTCTACGCTCCGTTCACCTAGGCTGGGGACCCTTTTCAGGCACACACTGCCACTAAGCCCCCGAGCTGGACTGTGGATTTCATGACGCGTTTCCTGCAGTTTCTATCAGGGGACCAGACTCATGACCCAAATCCAGGTTTTAAACCCATATCCTCGGAAGTGAAAGCAACTTCCAAATGCAGGGCTGAGAGCTAGATGGAGGGGAGTCAGGCCTCTCCGGCACACATGGAATCGGGGGGAGAAGGACACAAGCATGATTTATTGCTAATCACCACCCCCTCGTCCTGTGGTGGAATCCCCCACACTTACTGCTGACCTGACCACAGACACTAGGTCAAGGCCATAAGTGCACTCTGCCCCATCTCTAGGCTGATGCCAATGGAGGTGATGGGTGCTAATGGATACTCCACCCCAGCAGACCACTTTCCCAGGATGAAGCATGCAATGCCTGTGCACTACACAGGTGCAGAAGATAAAACCTGCTGCCATCTCCGTGGGGGAGGCTGCTTTCCCTGCCCTGAAACAGGATGTGCCCAGCTGATCAAAAACAGGCAGCCAATCGGCCGCCATATTTGGCAATTTGCAGGCAGCAGAGTCATCGGTGAGGCAGTTCACCCCACATCCTCTGCACAATAACATCAGTGTCTGATACTTGATTTGTAGAGCAACACACGGCAGCTCTGCAAGCCATGGAGGTTTATACACAGCCGCTGTCAGGTAGCCGGCTGCAATGTTCCCATTTTCTTTTAAGTCCCTTGGTTGCCATATCAGAAGACTAAAAAGGGACAGTGTGAAGCCATGTAGGCCTCAAAGGCAAGTTCTGGTTAACAAGCGGCTATGGGGGGAGGTTAAGGTTGCAAAACCCAGTGTGGCTAGGACGGCTGTGATATTGTGAAGACACTGCAGTGCCCACTGCATTTCTACTGGTTTCACTGCTCAGGCTGAGAGAAACCTAAATCAATGGAGAATAGGAACTGGGATTTCCACACCAGTTTAAATAGCGTCCTTGCTCTCTTTTTAGCTGACAGAAAAGAAACACTCAAAATTCAGAACAGTCTCAACAGAAAGTAGGTCAAATATTGAGCCTATTCAAATTAACAGAGTCCCTTTAAATTCCAACCTGGGCCTTTGAATTCTCTCATCTCTTTATGGATCTAGACACCGTAATGCACTAGACTATACTGCCAAGAGAAGCAAGCCAAGCAAGCCCCTCGCTCAGTAAGGGAGTCTCGGAGATCACTTATCCCGATCCCATAGTGCGGAGTTCAGTTTGTAATAAAAACACTCATTCAAATTTCCACAGAATTCCTTGATCAGCCTTTTCAAACCCTCTCCCCACTGGAAACCAATCCCGTCTCATCCAGGGGCTATCCCACTCAGAGCCCTTGCCACTTTCCTGTTGCTGCTGATCACCCAAGACATACTCATTGGAACGGCCCCTTTCTCATCAGCTGCCTCCTCCTCCCAGATGAGCTTGGAAGCCCCAAGGCAGTGTCTGTGATAGGACAGTTGTTAACGAGGGGATGAATTCTAGTAGCACAACCACTGGGTAGCTGGAGCATTGCTGGGCAGCAGGAGGAAGAGGCTGCTCTGCCTTAGGAAACGCCTGCGCTCAGGTACAGTTCATGATGGGCAATGCAAACACAGGGCAGTGCTGACAGTGCTCCCACCCAGTCAGGGTCACTTCACTGGCCTCCTCCTTTTGGCACTTCTAGCTGCTCTCCAGTGGTAAGGGAGAGTTCCTAGACTTCGCCCAGACTCAGCCTGACACAACCGAAACCTCCTTCCTGCAAGGGCTGCCCGGCGAAGTGAGTTTAGTGTGAGGCATGCACAGTCATTAAGCATGCACACTCGGTGTCCCACACCCCAACACGGCAAATGGGGTGCGCACACCCTCCCAGTGACAGACCCCTGTGCCGGTGAGGGTGGGGGAGAGTGGGTGGGGAAGAAAGCCAGATTCCCCAGGGAGGAGCGACATGGGTTGATTTCACTTGAGGATCATCTGCTCCCCCACCCCAAAGATCAATTTCAAATCAGTAATTAAGAGGAGGTTCTCGTTTGCCATGGAGGAGTGAGCAGGGCATGCAAAGTGGGCCGCTCCCTCGGGGAGCTGCGTCGTTTGGTGGGTGCTGGTTTGGTTACCTACGTGACAGGGAACCTGGACTCTGGTTCATTTCAGTTATCCCATGAGACCTGCTCAATAACGGACTGTCAGAGGAAAAAGCAAAATAAAGAAAAAAAAACAGAAAACAAGAAGCACATAAATCCTAATTGCATCGATGGTTCCACAGCCCCAGCCTCTCCTTCCCCGGATAGGTGGACACCTGCCCATCTGCACCGTCCACCCTGCCCTCCTTCCTCCCTCCCCCAAGCACACCAAATAAACATGGTCACAGACACAGAGGGGATGACAAAATAAGCCAACTAAGGTGAAGTGGGGACGGGAAACTGATTTTCAGACTCTCAAGGGTCGGTTTGCAAACTGGCACCCTTCAATATGCACAGGGACACCCTGCACAGGAGAGGGGATCTGTGCACACAAACTGGGCCCAGCGTGCACAAGCCCAGGGTTTTGTGTGTGCAAGCCTGTATAGCGTACACAGTGGGGGCACCTATACATTTGGTTCTAGCAGCTTAGTCACCACCACTGGTTGAAATGGCAAGCTTGAGCGGTGAACCTTGGCTCCAGCTGTGTTGGGAGAGGATGGGGCTAGAATGCTTGGCCTGGCTTCTCACACTGCCTACAGCACCCCAATATCAGCACGCGGTGCTCAGTATCGGCGGTGAGAGGGGAGACAAGCCTGGTCTATGCGGGGAGAGATCTGCTGTGTGATTGCCTGGTACACTCAGCCTAGGCTGACCGGAGAGGTTCTCACTCAAGCAGGGCGGCTGTGGCCCCATGGAGAGGATGAATGCCCTGAAGGGTGGAATCCCGACTGCAATAACTGGATTTGGGATGGCCAGGCTTTAAACCACTGAGAACCACTGGACCATCAGCCCCAATCTCCCCAGGTAAAAGCAAATGTTGGGTAAGAGCTAGCCCCGTTCCATGTACGCACCAAAGAGGCTGCAGTGAATTACATTATATTATCCCCAAGGTATCCATCACAACGGTATCTAGACACACTTACACCAGTTACTTCACCGCAAACCTCACCACAAAAATGGTGCCAGAGGGGATCCTCTGAGGAAATGTTCCCAAACCAGGGGAAACTCCCCCTCTCTTTTCAGGTAGCGGCTCCAGTAACTGTGCATGACCTAGATTTCAGCAGCTCTGCGAAGAGACCACTCAGTGCAACAAAAACAAGTCTCCGCAGAGCACTGCAGGCTGGGAACTTGCTGCTTTATTCCACTGCGTCGCAGCAGAGTGTGTGTGTGTGTGGGGGGGGGAGGGGACGCCCACTGACTGAACAGGAAGCAAGAGGGCCGGGGGGAAAGAGCATGGCTCCATCCCATAATACTCTGGGTAACTCAATTAACCCCCCCTCCAAGACCTCTCCCCTCAATGGTGTTGTGAGTGGGGGGGGGGGGATGAGGCTGACTGTGTAACTGCTCTTCCAGCGGCCTGGCCTATTCATTCAGAACCGGCTCTGGGCAGGGCGATGCCTCCGTCTGGGACTACATGCTGATGCAAACACAAAGACCAGCAGTAAGGATGGGAAAATCCTCCTGCCTCACCCCCCTGCCAATCAGCCGCAGTTTCTCCTGTTTCTTGGGCAGTCCTCCCAGAAACCCCCACTACAGAGCGGTGTGGGGCATTCCCATCACCCGGGCAGAGAGCAACAGACTCACCTTGGACCTGATATTCCTCAGTTGCCGGCTAACACTGGATCTGTCTTTCTTCAAGAAGTCAGGGTTGCTTTTCGATTTCATGATATCTGGGGAGAGCAAAGGGAGCGGCGTGAGCCTGCTGCTTAGAGTCCCCAACAAGGGAAAGCAAAGGCTGGGGATACATCAGCCAGCAGCGGGGCAAGGCTGCCAGATGCAGGCTCGGTCTGGGCAAAGCTTCCCTGGAGGGGACTCAGAAGAGGGCAGCCAGGGCCCTGCAGAGCCACAGGGATAGCACTCGCGAAGCATCGCCTCGAAACCCAGCTACTGCATGAGGCTCCAGGATGCGAAGTGACATCCCTGGGTGACTGGGCACAGGTGCTTTCCAAAGACCCAGTGGAAGCTTCCCATCCCTAAGCTGGAAGGAGGAAGCACCGCTAAGGGTGAGGGGGGAGTTGAGGCTCCAGGCACATTCAATCCTTGGCCTTTACAAGGGGATGGGGGACAGGGACAGTGGGAATGGGAAAGAGGTTGCCATGAGGAAACTTGTTCGGTGTTCAGGGACTAGAATGAGATCCTGCCCCGCACGCCAACTCTGACCCGCCACCCAATAGCTCTTGTAGAACGTGACTTCTAATCCCTAGCAACCCGGGCCCCATTCCACCAGACCATCTGCAGGGGAACAGCTCCCAACTCCATGAACAATCTCCGGAGCCAGGCAGCCCTTGCTCTGGGACAACCTGGGCCGTACTCCTCCCTGGCGTCACCCCAATAAATGACGAGGTGTGACAGGCGGGAGGAATACAGCCCCTTTTGTTTGAGTCGCCCAGAATTCACAGTGGATACACTGGAGCTCCTGCAGGACTCTACCCTGCCCTGCCCTCGGTCCTCTAAGCTCCACCTCCCTAGAGCTGGTACCGCCTGCTGCACATGTCGGGGCAGGGAACGAGGCTGCTCAGCACAGCGGAGGGACTGACCGTATCCCGACACGGTGGTATTCTCGGGGGATTTCTCGCCCAGCGCTTCTGTGGCTGCCTTCAGCTGCTCTTTCAACCTGCTGATGTCGCAGTCTGCCTTGGCCTTCACAATGCTCAGCTCCGTGTAGATGTCTTTGTACTTGTCACTGGCGTATTTCTTATCCTGGGAAAGGACCAAGGAAAACCCGCAGGGTTGTCAGAGAGAGAGACGGACACACAGAACCAGAAAGTTTGTGTGCTTACTAGAGGGGGACATGGCAAACCCCAGCAACACAGGAAACGGCATTCTGGGATAGACCCAGGAACTCCCAGAACTTCCAGAGAGAGCTTCATGGGGACAGCACTCAGATCATCTTGCTAAAAGCACACTTTCTGCCAATCCACACATGTTAAAGGAGAGTTCCCTTTGGCTAACAGCCGTATAGGATCTAGGACACATAGCTGGGCAGTTCACATTCCACCCAGTAGAGAGCAGTGCAGCACATAGACAGCAGGTAGTTCGTTACAGAATGTATTGTTTGTGGCTGTTTAAATCAGGAAAATGGCATGGAATTAAAATGCTGAGAACCTGCCCTGGCAAATCAACCCCCCAGAACAATTGTGATCGGCCCATTCGCAGTGTTTGTAACACAGGGCCTGAAATTCTGATGTCACAGAAAACCAGGACAAAAACATTTAAGGTAACATCTTGCCAGGAAGAGACCCAAGTGCATCCTGACTTGATTCCACCAGATGCTTCATTTGCAACACAAAGACGATAACCCACAAACAGTAAGTGGCTGTGTTAAATAAGGCAGAAGAATGTTTAAATACAGATTCGACTCTTAAAAGAAGTTTGTTAATTCCTCTGAAAATCAGCAAACCGGTACAAGACAGAGAGCTCCCTATCTGCACATTCAGAGATGGCCCCACTCCAGGCATTACCCTCAGTGCTGTCTGCAACTCATCCTTGAGGGAGCTGATCTCCTGCTTCAGGTACTGGATTTCGGATTCTTTGACCCGCAATAGGACCTGTAGGGAAAAAGGGATCAGTCATTTTCACTCAGTAACACAGGCTCACACACCTTCAGGTGTAATGAGTAGCCCATTGAGCCTGGCCAGGTAATAACTGAGCGAGCAGGTCAAAAGCAACAATCAGCATGGATTTGTCAAGAACATATCGCGTCAAACCACCTACTCGCTTTCCTTGCGGCTAGGGGGGAAGCAGTAGACGTTACATATCTTGACTTCAATAAGGATTTTGATACCGTCTCTCATGATCTTTTCCATAAACAAACTAGGGAAACACAATCTAGATGGAGCTACTATAAGGTAGGTGCAAAACAAGTTGGAAAACTATTCCCAAAGAGTAGTTATTAGTGGTTCACGGTCAAGCCGAAAAGGTCTAGTGGAGTCCCGTGGGGATCAGTTCTGCATCCAGTTCTGTTCAATATCTTCATCAATGATTTAGCTAATGGCACAGAGTGTACAATTATAAAGTTTGCGGACTATACCAAGCAGGTTGCAAGTGCTTTGGAGGATAGGATTAAAATTCAAAATGATCTGGACAAATTGGAGAAATGATCTGAAGAAAACAGGATGAAATTCAATAAGGACAAATGCAAAGTACTCCACTTCGGAAGGAACAGTCAGTTGCACACATACAAAATGGGAAATGACTGCCTAGAAGGAGTACTGCGGAAAGGGATCTGGGGATCACAAGCTAAATATGAGTCAACAGGGTAACGCTGTTGCAAGGGGGGAAAAAAAAAAAGCAAACATCATTCTGGGACGTATTCGCAGGAGTGTTATAAGCAAGACACAAGTAGTAATTCTTCAGTTCTACTCTGTGCTGAGTATGTCTCAACTGGAGTATTGTGTCCAGTTCTGGGCGCCACTTTTCAGGAAGGATGTGGACAAATTGGAGAAAGTCCAGAGAAAAGCAACAAAAATGATGAAAGGTCTAGGAAACATGACTTAGGAGGGAAGACTGAAAAAAATGGGTTGGTTTAGTCTGGAGAAAAGAAGACAGAGTGAACATAAAAGTTATCAAGTACTTGAAAGGTTGTTACAGGGAGGAGAAAAATTCTTCTCTTTAATCTCTGAGGATAGGACAAGAAACAATGAGCGTAAATTGCAGCCAGGGGTGGGTTTAGGTTGGACTTTAGGAAGAACTTCCTAATGGTCAGGGTGGTTAAGCGCTGGAATAAATTGCTTAGGGAGGTTGTGGAATCTCCATCATCGGGGATTTTCAAGAGCAGGTTGGACAAAACACCTGTCAGGGATGGTCTAGATAATACTTAGTCCTGTCTTGAATCCAGGGAACTGGACTAAATGACCTCTCGAGATCCCTTCCAGTCCTACAATTCTAGGATAGTTCAGACCAGGCTGTTCTTTGGGGCAGTTCAAAGATGATGTCCACTCGTGGAGAGAAAGCCGTGAGTGGGGTTTGCTCTGACAATGAGGTGCACTCGCACATGCTCACCAACACATGCCTCTATCAAAACCCCAGCCCCAATGCATCACAAGCATTATCCCCACATTAGGGCTGGAAAATGGAGGGTGGAGGTTAGAGGACATTTCTAAGGCTAGCAGAGGAACCAGATGAAGAAGTGGGATTAGAATCCAGGAGTTGTTGGCTCAGGCTCAGACCACACCATGTATGGTTTTACCATAATTCTGACCACCATTCCCCTCTCTTCCTAGCCCACTGACAGGACATTTCCTTGTGATCACCCGGGTGTGCCCTGGATGTCCAGCTGGGGGTCAGAGCCTCCACTCCTTGTCCACCCACAGCTAGTATTATCTGGAATCCCGTTGGTCACCAAAGACCAGCTTCTCTGTGGCTACCTCCCTGTCCTCTCCAGCTGCTCATAGTAAAGGCGGTAAGACACTTACCTCTAACTCATAGGCATCCTTGCCCTGCGTGAGAGGCGAGCCAGCAGCCTCTCCCCCTCCTTCCCCGGTCCGTAACCGGGTGATCTCCACAGCCAGGCGGTTATTCAGCTCCTGGGAAGACAGGGAGAGTCACTGAGTGAGCGGAGGAGATACAGGGATTTCCCAATCCAATGCTGTAGTGGGTGGCTTGCAAGGCTCCCTCTGTGGGGCTCCCCATGCATCCAGCCCCATTGCACAGAGGGAGACCGCTGGAGGAATGCAGTCACCGTGCAGGTCCTGGGGGCAGGGCTGGGACAGCGCCCCTGCCTTTGGGCTGCCATAGTGCTAGCTTGCTTTTCACATTGCTTTAAATGTTAATACCTAGGGCCAGGAGAGCAGGGCAGCTGGCCAGCCTCGCCTCCCACTTCTCTTCTCATAGGAGAAGCCACCCAGTGCCCCCCCAAATCCCACTGAAACCGGAGTGGCCAGGCAAGGAGCAGCTGGTGCCTCACTTGATTGTGTGCGTTGAGCTCCTGGTTCTCTCGCTGGCACTGGCGGAGGGCCTGCCTCTCGGCCTCCAGGGCCTGGGCCAAGTGAGCGTTCTCCAAGCACTTCTGGGAGTACTGCTCCGAAAGGACTTCCAGTTCCCGCTGGACTGACTGCAGCTCCTCCCTGCAGAGAGGCAAAGCCAAGAGACAGGTGGGCTGGGGCCATGTCCAGGGCTTTCCACCAACAAAGGGGGCACCTCACAGCTCAAGGTGAGCAGGACATCTGCTTGGAGGGAGGGAGATGGTCTGCTTTTGGAAGAATCCTTGGTGGCCAGCTAGCTTCCTTCTCTCCTGAAGCCCCCGCCTCGGACACCTGCAATGGAGGCACTTCGACCTTTCAGGCACTTCCTTTGATCACTTAAACATTACTCTTTGGGCTGAAAGCTACCGTGCTTGTTCTCTGCTTGGATGGAAAGAGTAGGTGTGGGTGGACAGGGTTGAGCCCAGATGAGTTATGGATGGGCATAAAGCCCAGGAAAGCAGCTCAGCTTTTCCTCCAACTCCCCTACTAGCACCGATTTGATCCTCACTGAAGACTAGTGCTTTTGCCTTGTGCGAACAAATGGAGCAACGATAAAGCTCCAGCGGCAGGGAAACCACCACCATGGGCCTGCACACTAGGTGAACGCTAACAGAGACTGCGGCAGATACAGGCCTCTGGAGACTGAAAATGTAAAGATCTCTGGGAGCCTACAACAGGGATAGCAGGGGGCTGCAGGGCAGGATTGAGGAGCACTGGCAGAGTGGCGTGGAGGTCCGGGGCAGGGCACAGGTTAGGCGGAGGGGCACAGAGAGGGGCTTCCACATCACCCTCTATAACAACAGGTCTGACTATCTCAGTGCCTCACTTCCAAGAGAAGTAAAAATGTGTCCTGTGAGTCGAGCTCATGTAGAGCATTAGCAGCACATAGTGCGAGGGGAAGAGGGAGGGAGGAAAGAGAGAGAGAAACCTACAAGTACTGCTTCCTGAGGGCCTCAATATCCGAGTTGACGCTACTGATCTGGGAGCGCTGGGTCTTCTCCAGTTCCCTCTCCAGCTCCTCGCGGTGGGCGTTCTTCATGGCTTCGATGGCTGCCCAGGACAGAAAGAGGATTAATGTTCTGGAGCAGGCGCTGCATTTACCACTGGTCCAAAGGTTCCCCCTCCCTTCCCCCAAAACGTGAGTCACCTTGGTGAGTAATTCCCCTGCTTCACAATCACTTTATTACGTGGCACTGGCCATGAAGCCCTGAAAGGGCTCCTGCAAATCTTGCTTTTTAATAAAGTTCAACAATTGCCTGATTCACAGTTTAGTTCCTGATTTATGGGACTCCGATTGCACAAGGCCTGGGCTCGGGCATTTTAAATTCTCACAGGCACTGAAGAATGAAGTCCCGGTGGAATCGGTAATAAATTAGCCCCAGCAATGAGTAATGCCTCCCTCAGATGGAGCAAAACACTGACTGGGCTACATCGTTGCCAAGGAGAGGAACGTGCAAAACAGGACAAGAGATGGGAGGTGGCTCTCCGTCAATCACCCCGCAAACCCTGCCCTTGCCCCTCCCACAACTGTGCCCCACAGCCCTCACGTCCTCCCCCAATTAAACTCCACAGCCAGGGCTCCCTCCATCCCAATCTCCCACAGTCAGACTGGAGACTAGCTCCTGTGTTCTTCACTGACTTGCGTGGAGGGCTCTATCCACCCCCCCCTTTCTTCATGCACGCAGCTGAGGGGCCCTTCCCCTCTCCTCACGTCACACACATCAGTGGAGCAATTGCTCTGCTGGGCCCTTACCTGAAATGGTAGCGGCTGTTTCTTCCGCTAACAGGCGATCTTTCTCCTCCCGCAGTTTCTCCAGTTCCCGCTGGTGCTGCCTCTGCAGATCCTCGATCTTCTTCTGATGCGTCTCTTCCATGGCCGCAAACCCTCGTTCACATGTCGCCTGCAAAACGGGAGAGGAGCTGGAATTTACCTTCCTAACACCGTCTGGTGCCCTCTTAGGCAAGGTGTCCACAGCGAACACACACGCTGCCCCAACAGCCTGAGAGGGGAACACAACGTGGCTCAGCCAACGGATGGACACACAGACAATGGATAAGTAAGTGCATAGTAGGGACTGGCCCTGCCCCAGCCATGGGTCAGGGACTGGTAGATCATGGGGATCTTTCCCATCCCTAACTCTATTAGGCAAGGAGCGGCCCAACAGCTGGCCAAGGGGGGGGGGGGAGGGGTTCCATTTTCAAGATTGCTTTAAGGGGCTGACTAGCACGGACTTCAGTGGGGTTGGCATCAGACCCTAAATGGGGGAAGGAAAATGAATTTAACAAGGATGCATCCCTACCATCCCTTTGGTAGCTTCCTGTCTTTTACTGCATCTACCTTTGGAGCCTTGCTCTCACCTTTCAGGTCCTGCACCATCTCCCCCAGCCTGTGCTGGGGTTCATCCCCTCCTAGCCCCCACCTGATTCCTCATGCTCCCACTGCACTCCTTTGTGCCACCCATTGCTCTCCACACTCGGGACAACTTCACACACCCAGAACAGCAGGCTCCAACAAACCCACTGAACTCCAGGGATCTTTCCCATGTTCTCCCGTCCCAAACGTCTGCTGCTCAGCCTGACGGCGGGCTGCAGGTCAAGACTCAGATGCATTTGGCAGGGGTGGGTAAGGGCCCAGGGCTGAAGGACCAGTTGGTATGCTGGGGAGCCATTAGAGGGCCATGCGTGAGGTCCAGGACAATGGCTGCAGGGCCTGCTTGAGCTGCAGGAAACCAAGCAGGAGAGAATGCAACTGAGATTCCTTCCAGGAGCTTCAAAGTGCTGCACACGCCTGGGACAGACCCTGGGCAGGGGCTATGTAGACAAAGCTTGGAGAGGAGAACTAGAAACCTCTGCTAGTGAGGTCTGAAACATGCCTGTATTCAGGGCTGTGTCACAAACCTGACACTGAAGCTAAGCTAGCCAAACGGTCCCATCATACTTAATGAACCTCTTGGCAAACCGGGATCAAGTCACGGGTCAGATTCTCCTCCTATTTATGCCGGTTTGAGACTGGTGTAATTCAGTTACCTTGACCTCCCTGGAGTTGTTCTTGATTTTACACCACTGTGTTTGGTGGGAGCCAGGGAAACTTAACCCTTTCAGTTCAGTTTGAGAGTTTGAGGTCAGAATGAACCCAAAGCAGAATTTAAGGGTTGTGAACTGACCCCCACCCCCACCCTTAACTTCTACTCCAAAACTCCAATCCTGCATTGCCCATTTCTCTCTGCTCTGTGCACTCAGATATACAGCCTGGGACGGCAGAGTCTGTTTTACTGAATGACAGCACTGACTAGAGGAGCTGAAACTTTAACCCGGATTGTCTTCAGTGGCTGAAGTTCAATGCCTCCTCTATCAGTACGGCACCCGCTAAGCTTATCCTGTAGCATCAGCACTAGTTATGAACCTATGTCCTCATGTAGGACTTAACCTCGACTCCAGAGGGGAGATTATTATTACTCACTGAGCCCTAGTGAGTCTCATTCTTCAGCGTCCCTGGTTCATCATCTAATGCTATGTGATCAGTGTGAATCCCGGGTCGGGAGCTTATTCTTTGGCTTGCTTTTTTATCCTGAGGCATTTTTCTTGCTAATAACCCAGTGCCATAACCTATCTGAACTTGGTTGACTATCAGGGTGAGGTAGCTTTGTTATGCTAGGATTCCTATCTACCGGGCATAACGTAGGGAAGAAAATTGGCAAGTGCTTCTTAATAACATTGGTTGGTAGGTACAATATTTAGTTTATTGTAAATGCATGTCTGTGAATCCGAGAAATTAGAGTCAGCACAAAGCAAAATATGTATTAGTGAGGGTCATAAAATTCGCCAGAGTATGGAAAGGAGAAAACAAGTACTTTAATGTGCGTATTAATGAGCGTTTTGGAAAGTACCTAGGATAGCTTCCTAGTAACCAAAATTAATTTTATATTTTTGGTTCTGTCCCCTCAATTCATACAAGAGAGGGAGGGAGGGAAGTGGATCTAGATATCCATCTCCGTCCTTCCTCGGCACAGGTCTGCCAAAGGTTACTGCTCCATTGTTTTTCTATCTGGCAAACTGCAGGTTTCCAGCAGTCTCCAAGAGGGAGAGTCACAGTTTGAAAACCGCTGAGGCAGTGAGGCCTAATGGCTGTTTGAGTGAGTTTGGAAGCAGCAAAAAGGCCACTGTGGGATGCATAATAAAGGGAATTGTTTATAAATCAAGAACGCTCTTCCTCTTGGCCCCTATTCGGAGAATGGCACGTTGCCCAGGGCATGGATTCCAAGGTCTTTTTAGTTTTCAAGGACAGAGTAACTGTTGTAGTGACTGGGCTGAGGGAGAGGTTGGGTAAGTGTTTAGAAAGGGATTTTCCTCTCTTAAAGAGTAACTGGAGTTTGGAGCTGTCTGTGGAAGTCACAGCAACAGATACCCTAGGACTTGTGTGTTTAAGAAATGTGGCTCCTGTCCTTAACACTCTGATCTATCCAGCACCCCCTGCCGAACGATGGGTTTGTCTCTCTGGAGAGGGAAGAGGAATTTGGGTAGAGCTACCATTCTTCCCAGGCTAAAGAGTCTATGTATCCAGAAACTGGCATAGACCCTAGCCCTGTCCCTTACTTCCAAGCCTTCCAGACTGCACTGTTAAAGAATGCTGCTGATGGACTCAGGCTCTCTCATCATTTTAAAATCCCTTTGCTAACTCGGGAGGATTATTGCTCCCTTGCAAGCACCTCTGTCTGACTTGCTTCTGCCCAGGAACCCTGGGTCCTTGCTTGCAGTCTGGATGGGCTGACCTTTTGATACCCAAGCTCCATATTCAACCTGGAAATCAGCTCTAGCACTGTTAGCGAGTCCATGTTTCACTGCTACAGAACCAGCTCCCAGCTGGAAACGGTCTCAAGTTCCAGAACCAACAGTCTTTCAAGCGGCAAGGCTGGGTGCTGCTTTGATAGCCAGCTCTGAATGGTGGAGCAGCCTGTGTATATGTATTTTGTAGCCATTGCTCCCGTTCCTTCAAACTTTGTTTCTGCACCTACTTCTGGGCTCCAACAACTGTGCACTGTTTGTCACGTAAAAAAACTGCTGGAAAAAACAGCAGGACTGGATTTCCCTGTTAGCCACATCGAGCTGAGATTAATATTAATTTTTTGCCTATAAAACGTGTCCTCTTTTAACCAGCCAGATTCTCCTCACCTCCCATAAACATACGTTTTGAGAGCATACATTTACATTTCGCATTAGGGCTCTGAAGGCAAGGGAGCTGGGCTGGGAGTTTGATCAGACCAGGGAAGAGAGCTCTGGGAAGCTGCTTTGCGCAGAACATCTGACTAAGGCATGAAGAGAACACTGCAATGTTCGTGTTTGAGGAGGCTTGGTTGCAGTGTGACATTATTACATTTTGGACCCCGACTCTCACCACTAACTCACCAGCGGCCTCTGCCGCCACTCCCAATCAAATAATTCTCTCATTGTGCCTGAGCTTTTTGAAAAGCCAGGTACGGGGGACCGGAAGCACTACGCAATACGTTTAGAATACATCCCAGCACAGAGAAGGGAAGCATGGAGAAAACTAGCGTGCATTGAGAGAGTCTTTATAGGTCATTTTAATTGGTTTGTTTTCTCTTAACTATCTTAGGTCTTACGGGAGGTGTTGTCCCTGCGTGGGGAACCATATGTACTAGAAGGGCCTCCCAACAAACTGGAACATTGCATTGCTAGGAAGGAAGGGTTATGAAGTAAAATTAAATGTATTCAAAACCTTCAGGTTCTCAAAGTCTTTCTGATATTTTTCCCTGAGGGCTGAAGCATTCCCCTCCCCGTGCTTGTTCTCCAGCTCATCTCTCATGACATTCATCTGGGCCTCCAGCTCTTGAATGCGTTCTCTCAAACCATGCACGGAGTTTAACTCGTTCTCGGAGACTTGCATCCCGCCCTCGGGCTGATCTGTTGCCCATGCATCCCCGTCACTGGTTTCAGACACTTCACAAGGCAAGGCTTCTGGGTGCTGCCTCTGGTAGTTGTCTAGTGTTTCTTGTAAGCGCTGCAGGTTCTGGTTGTAATGCTCCTGCAAAGTATGCAGTTCCTCATTGTGGATGATTTGCAGTTCCTTTATCTTAGCCTGGAACTTGTCCTCCAACATTTGCATTTGCTCAACGTGATACCTCTCCATGTTTTGCTTGTCTTGGATGATGGTATCAAGTTGATTTAGGCCCTCAGTTCTCTCTGCCTTCAGTGTGTCCTCCGTTCTATTCAACTGCTCAATCACGTTTTGCATCTCCTCCTCATACCTGCCTTGTAACTCGCACAAGTTTTTGCTGTGTTTGTGCTCTTCTTCCTCCAAGAGCCTCCGCTGATTGTCCAGCTGAGAGACTTTTGCCTTAAGGTCTGCATTCTCCCTTTCAATGATAGCTATCATCTCGGCATATTCACTCTGCTGCTTTCGAAGCAAGTCTTCATACTCCTCACGAAGGGCAGACACCGTCTTTACACGCTCTTGACACAGAGCATCCATGTTTTCCAAGGACTCTTTGTAAAACTTTAGCTCCCTTTCGTACTCGAGTCTAACTTTGAAAGCCCCATAACAAACCTGAGCTTGGATAATTGCATCTTGAACTAACAATGATGAATAGCGCTCAAGATCTCCCATGCACATACAATATGACCGACTTTGAGAAACCTGTAGGAGCTTCTGGCAATCGCATATGGCTTCCTCAGGAGACAAGGATAGTAAGGCAACAGATATTTCTTTAAGAACATTTGCTTTTTCTTTTAGTTGTTGGGCAAGATCTTCTTGAATGGCAACAAGAGCTTCACTACTATGGTCTGGCAAACCATGGGCCTGCATCATCTTGGCTGAATCTTGACATGGTTCCACCTTGAGGTGGCTCCTATCCCCAGAAGTTTGGGTTCTTTCTGAAGCATCTTTTTGGATTTCAAGTGCTTCAGAAATTTGAAGCATAACTCTGTCAAATTCAGAGGTCCTGTATGCTTTGAGGATTTCCTCCAACATGCATTTATGCTGCTGGAGAGCTGTCTTGGTATTGTGGAGGTCTTCTTCAATTGTTTTTAATCTCTGATGAAAAGACTCTCGCATCTTCTGTGCAACAAAACCAAGTTCTGTCCTGACCAATGTAGCGTCTGCTACTGTTTCGACAAGGCATTGGGGGAAACTAAAACTAACTGCTTCTGTTTTGCTTTCTACCTCCTCTTCTCTGGTGCTCAAGTGCTTTCTCAATTCCTCCACCTGGCTCCAAAATTCACCTTCCAGTAGCAGCTTCTTAGATAAGATATTGGCCAAGGCAATTGCTGTACGTGACACATTTGCCGGCTCTAAGAAAACCACTTCAGCTGTCCCATGAATCTCTCTAATAATCTGAGAAATCTCCGAGCTTGCATTTTTCAAAGATTCTGCTATTTGGTTGATCAGGGAGGCTTCAAATGCTATCCGCTCAGAAAGCAATTTTAACTGGTCTCCATCAGACGACATTTCAACGTGCTGCTGCTGGGAACGGAGTTTCTGCTCCTCCAGCAAACTCCCTTCTGCGGGTGGAGTTTGAGTCACACAGCTTTCGCGCTGCTGGTCATCAGAGGAGATGGGTGTCCCTTGCAACACCTGGACTGCATTTGACAAGGTGGTTTCCATGCTGGACAAAGTGGTGAGAAACAAATCTCTCTCTCTCTCCTTGTCAGATTTGGGTAAAGCCCTTAGCTGCTCTCTGCATTTTTCTAAGCAGATCAGGGTTTGATCATTTTTCACTTGGAAGTCTCCTAGCTCGTTGACATGACTTTTTATCATTCTGAACTTCTCCTGTCTCTCATTTTCCAGCTGTGAAACCAGAGCACCAACTTTGGATAAGCTGGCCTGGAGCTGTTCCCTAAGCTGGGACTCAGTGCTGGCCCACTGATGGTGGAGAGCGATCAGGGTTTCCTGGTTATGGCCTTGCTGGCTTTCAAGCTTCATGGACACATCTTTGAGCTTTTCCTCCGTGATGTAAAGTTTGGTTTCCAGGGAATGGATGATGGAGAGATAAGTCTCAGAGTCACTGGCTCCTGAGGCTGGGTAACCAAGAACTGGTTCGGATGACATGCTTTCCTCGGACAGCGATCTGTCCTGGCTTGTGTCTGAAGATGTGCTACTAGTCCAATTTTTCTCTGACCCATCTGAATGGATGTATTTTTGGCACTGGATGCTTGAGAAGCGGATTCTTTGCCTTTTGGCACCTAGGATTCCTAGATCAAGCTTCCCTAAAGCTTTCTGATGTGGGTCTCTCTCTTGAAGGTCTGTAGACTTCAACAAAGACCTCAGTTCTTCGGCATTCAACATGGTGTGCTCACCAGCCTGTCTCTGGCTGGTCTCAGGAGGTTCAACATCCTTCTCTTTTAGTGCATAATCCAAACCCGGAAGCCCCTCGGGAGCTGGCATGTCTGGAATGTGACTTTCATCAGCTTCAAGATTAGTGCGGAAGTCCTCCATATCTTTAGCACACGGTACTGAGTCCATATTAGCTAACTTCTTTAAAACCTCTTCTTTGGCCTGTAGCCTTACTTCTGCTTCCTCTAAACTGCTGCCCAAAGCAGCCATTTTAACCAAAGCCTCATTGAGGTCTTGATCTTTCTTTTCAACAGTTCTCAAGTGCATTTCCTTAACATGTCTCAGCTCTTCCTCCTTCTCTTCCAGCACCCTCTGCGCACTCTGGAACTCATCTGATACTTTGTTGTACAATTGCTCCAGCTTATCATAGTTGGTCTCCTCCGTTTTCAACTTTGCTTGCAGCTTGGCAACTTCATTATCTGACTCTTCAACCTGATTCATCAGCTCTTGGAACCTATATTTGATCTGATCTCTCTCCCCTTCAAGTTCCTTGATGTCCTCAGCAAGCTTCTGGATGCTGGCCTCCTTCATCTCCAGTTGCTCCTCTAGCTGGTGGACAATCTCGCTGCCTTCAAATTTTGCATTCAGTTTCTCTTTCTGAAGAATTTCCATCTGCTGCTCGTTGTTTTGAAGCTGATTCTCGTACTCGCTGGCCTTATCCTCCACCTCCTTCAGACTCTGTATTAAAACCTGCTTCTCCTTCTCACAGCTTTCCAACAAAGCCTCATAATTCTTCTGCAACTTCTCCTCCATTAGGATCCGAGCCTGTTCACTAGCATTCAGCTGCCTGCTCAGGTCTGCAATCCTGTCCTGGAGCCTCTGCACTTCTTTCTGGTGGTCCCTTTGCAATGCCTGTTGCATTTCAAGATCCCTCAGCTCTTGAGTCTTTTCCAGCAGCAGTGCCTCTGCATTCTTTAGCTTTTGCTCACTGGCTTTTAACTGGGAGCTCAGAGTGGCCTCGCTGTGCTGCCACTCCTCCAGCTGCTCTTTGGCTTTCTCCTTCTCGTTCTTTAAGTCACTCTTCAGCTTGGCCAGAGTTTGCTCTTTGATGGATAGCTCAGCTGCAGCATTACTGAGCCTTGCCTGCAGGCTCTGAATCTCGGCTTCATGGTGCCGGATCAAATCCTTTGCCTCACCATAGCTACGTTTCAGGGACTGGATCTGCTGATTGATCAGCTCCTGACGCTGGCACTGGGCTTCCAGCTCACTTTGGAGGTCTTGATTGACTTTATGGAGCCTCTGCCAGGCACCCGACGGTGAGGCTCCCACCTCAGTCTTAAAAAAATCGATTAAATACTAGATTAGTAACACTTGGGTCCCAGGTCTGAGTGTCACACCTCTGGCCAGTCTGGCCATGGGAAAGCTCCTTGGATTGTTTTGGCGGCTACCCATATGCTCCAATTTTGGAAAGTTTCTGTTCTTGGCACAATTTTTTTTTTAAAACCAACTTTTTTTGGTTTTTTAAGGGAGCAATAGCGGCTTCTGATTAACAGAAAATACAGATGGTAACATTGAAACATCTCTAAGGTAATGGTCTATGAGAAACAAGTCAAACAAAACCAAAACAATGGAAAAGAAACACTAGTAAATAAAACAGAGACAAAAGACTGGAAGGGAGTGAGGACAAGAGGAAGGCAAGGGAACAGGTCGGGAGAAAGGAGCTGCTCAATTTGGTGCGTTTGTTTGTTTAGTTGGTTGTGAAACAAAAAGTGCACAATTCCAGGTAATAAAGCCCTTCAGAACAAAAACAACAACAGGAAGTGAGGTTGAAAGAAAATGACATCACTTCCTGCCAAGCCACAGGAGGAGGAGATGGCTGTCATAGTGATGTCATTTCTGTAATGGCTTCTTCATCTGGCTGCTCATCTTTTTAAGAAATTATTATTACTAAATCTTAAGAGTGGGGAGGATCTAATCTCTCTACCTGTAAAAAAAGACGAGTGAAAGGGAAAAACAGGTACGATGATAACGTAAAATAAAACAAACAAACCTTTGTGAGATTCAAACCAAAGCAGTGTAGCATGCAAAGAGAAAACTCACAAAGAGAGTCATGCAGAAGTCGACAGAAATTATATATCTTTAAAAGAAATACACAAACAGGAAGAGGCAAGAGAAGCACAGCGTTAAGCCTAGGAATTTGGCCTGCCTTGCCGTACTCTGTTCGCTGGTAGGGAAAGCCCACAGATGTGACACTCAGTTATGTTACATTAAAGTCATGCTTAACACCAAAAACATGCAAGAATATCCACCCAGGACGGGTTAGTAAAGTGACCCCCTCCCTCACCAGAGCTGAAAGACATTCCAGGGATCTAAGAGAGAAAGAGTGAGCGCGAACGCTTTGCCACCTGTTAGATTTCAAAGGGTTCAAGATATTTCAGTTGGGATTCAATTGAACAGCGAGAAATGTCAGAGGGGTTACAACAGCTCAAGAAGGGCTTCAGTGCAAGGTGCATGCGTCAGTCCCGGTTCTTGTTCAAGAGCTTTGTCATTGTTCAGAAATGTGCAGAGTGTTTGCTGCCCGTCGAGAGCCAACAATGTTAATGCCCATGGAAGGGTTCTGTAAAAGGATAAGGACTGGGAGTGGGCAAGACCTCAAAAAAATAGAGAAACTCCGTTCAGGGAAGTTCCTTAAGGTTGATCCAGACTTTCTGGATCCGCAGAGTAGCACTGGAACTCTGACATTCATAAATTCCAAGGCCAGAAGGGACCATTACAATCATCTCGTCTGACCTCCTGCACATCACCAGCCAGAGAACGTCTCTAATATATAATTCCAGAGCATAACTCTAAGAAAAACATCCAATCGTGATTTTAAAATGGTCAGTGATGGAGCATCTCCCATGCCCCTTGGTAAATTGTTCCGATGGTTATCAGGGAATAGGATCCCTCTCTCAGATACTAACGGTTTCTTGCTGGACTAGAAATACTCAATTCTCACATGGAATTTTGGCTCTGCTGCTTCCTGCCGGAATTAGGAAATGCAAAGGCAGCCATCAAAGGGGGGGGGGGGGGAGAGGGGAAAGACAGATATTCTCAGGTGCTCCAGATTCAATTTAGTTTTAGATGAAAAAGTGGGTTTGTTGGTATTGCATGAGAGCTGATTTGTGCCCATCTACTAGGGACTCAGATTCTTGTTCTTATTCCTAATTTCAAAGGCACTAAGGCCAACTCAGAATGTCAAGCGTGGGGGAGCAGGTTTTGGTAGCCAATTTTGTGCTGGTCTATGATTTGCTGGGCTCCAGTTTAAGGGAGGCAGAATGCCTTCACTCTAGGGAAGTCGCCGTTGGTCTGTTATTGTGGAAATGTGGGTTCCTGCCCAGGGCCTGTAGCCAACATGAGTTGCTGTCATAACAGAGATCAAACAGAGTCTAAGAACAGGAAGCTACAGCTGCAGATTATGAAGTGGCAAGTCCAATGAACATTTGGGAATTTGCTAAAAAACACAGGAATTGTCTAGCTTTCTTCTCCCCCGCTCCATGGATCGGCCCATCCAAGACCTTCATCCCTCCATCCTGACAAGCCTTTTTTCCTTCCAGCTATTCTTCCAGGTTTAAGGAGGCCAAGTACAGCTCCCAAGTCCGGCAGAGAGCTGGCAGCAGCACGTTAAGAGAAGCTCTTCCCTCTTGGAAGTTTAGGGTGTTTCCTCTGCAGTATAGCTGGCTACTTTGCTAGGCCCCCCCTTTGGTTTTCCTCCTGGAAGGATCTCCGCTCTCATTTTAGAAGCTAGGGAATCCCTTTCTCCCCAGAGAGCCCAGACTGTGACTCCATCCTTCCAGACAAACTGCACAGGAGGCTCTGTGCAGCTTGGATTATAAATTCCCGGGGCAGGGACTGTATCTTCCTATATGTTCATACACCCTGGGCCCTTGATTCTGACTTGGGCCTTCCCACAATACAAATCCTAACAGATCAATCCTCCTCCCCCCGAGGGGTGACTGACTGAGCACACATGGTGCTTCTTGCCTCCCTTGGGCTAAGCAGGCTTCTTCCCCAGTGCTTCCAGTCCAGGAAGTGGGCATAGCCTTGGATGCCAAACCCAGCCTCTCCCGCCCCTAGCATAGCCACTAGCCACCTTGTACCGTAGCAGGTTTGACCATGTCAAAGTCAGCAGCTAAAACTCTACCTAGATCACAGAACAAGAATGAATTCTTGCTGAGCCGGCCTGCTGCAGCTCCATAAGCTTTGCCCCTCCTTTTGGGGCACTGCAAGAGACTTCTCTGGCTGCATTTAAGAGTCTATAAGAGAGTGGGGAGGAAGAGAGTAGCTGGCTCCTCTCCTAACCGCTCCAAAACACACTTTCAGGCCCGGTTCAGAGCCACCAGCCAAAGTCCATACGAAAGGCCATGTGGCCAGAGCAGAATTCACAGCCCTGAATGCACAGAACAGACGACAGCAGCCTGTGCACGCACTGATACGGCATCAGAGTGAACTATGTCAAGGTTGTATCAACTCTACCTCTGGGGCTCATTTTCCTTTAGTTAAACCTTGCTGGCCATCATATCTTCTGTGTCTACACAGATCTGGACGCCTTAGGGGGACGAGTCCCTCTCCACCAGAACCCAGCCCATTGGAACAGTAAAGGAATTATTAAAGACATGCTCTTTATGAAGCTGGGACAGGAAGACGGCAGCACTTAAGAGAGGCCAGAGTCTCTTGGGGCACAATAGGTTTTGCACATTTCTGCTTCATGCTGGATGCTGAGCACCCTGGACTGAAGCCCAAGAGGTTCATTTGCAGGTGCAGAGAAAGATGGAGATTTCTCTCTCTCACTCTCCTACCTGCAACACATAGCCTTCCCTGGCACTCTGCTCCCGGCCCAGTGCCACCTTCAGCTGGCCCTGCAGGACCCGGTTCTGCTCGAGGAGGTCTGAGGCCTCCTTCTGGCTCTGCTCCAACTGTTGGAAATGGACAAAGACAAAACCCGCAGGGTTGGTTGAGGAAGCACGGAAGGAAATGGTTCAAAAGCATTTAGCGACCAAGCTCTTAATTGTGCAATCCCCTCTCTTCCTCCTGAGATCTGGGCTTTACACAGAAAACCCTAATGTTGTGCATTTGTTGGATTTTTGAAGCTCACTGAAATGAGGGACGAACCGCACCGGCAGGAGCCAGGCATAATCCAGACAAGCTCTCTTTCCCCTAACCCCAGCTCACTTCCCACAGCGCTGCTAATGCACCTTAATTCTGACCTGGGTTCAGGTCCTGCTCAGGTCACAGTGGAAGGCTTGTTGATAAATAATCATTACAGCCTCTGGTCTGGCTTCACTAGAGAAAGATGTCAAAGGACCCTCATTACCGTGGCTGTCCTTCCAGGAGATGTAGACACAGGGAAGAGACAATCAATTCGGAAGAGAATGGGACACGTCATGGTCATGAGCCTGGTCCCCGTATTTCCCCTATCGTGTCCACTTATCCCCCTCTGCTCTTAATGCAGCAATAAATTCAACCTGGCCATGAACCACCCGGCTGCGACCCACTCTGGTGTAACGTGAAGGCCCATCACCACACAGGCTATGGCAGCTCCCCTTGGAGCCAAAGCCCTGGCTTGCTCCCCACTCCTCTCATTTACCTCCTTCTCCAGCAGCGAGGTTAGCTGCTGCTTGTGGATCCCGTCATCTCGGTCCTCCGGTTGGGCCAGGTGCAGGGGCATGATGGGGATTTGCTTCTCCTCCCGTAGTGGGGTCGTCTCCACCTGGTGCCATCGCTGCTCGATCTCCACGTGAACATTCTGTGGCTTCCCCTCCCCCGTGATGGGCAGGCCTGGGATCCTGTCCACCTCCATCCTCAGCACATCCTCTGGGCCTGCCCCATCCACAGCATCGATCATCTCGAAGCGCTTGCGCCTCTCCTCTCTCCGCCGGGTACGCTCCCGTTCCAGCTCCCCGGGGTCCGCGTCCGGAGCGCTGGGTTCCCTGGGGAAGGCCGTGGAGCTGCTCTTTGAGGACTCTGCAGCAATGGCTCTCTCCTGCGCCAAGGCTTGCTGAATGGGGCGGAACTCAGCCCAGTCAAAGGTTTTGGAGCGCCCCTCTCGCCGGCGCTCCCGGGCACGGCTCCGCTTCTGCTCAGGATCCATCTCAGCTTGGTCCGAGTCCTGCTTCTCACTTGGCTTTGGACAGGTCTCAAAGGAAGAGCTGGTTTTGCTTTTCTCTTCTGGCAAGGAGCTGTTAGGACAGAGGAGGAAAGAAAACATCCCTCAGTCCAGTACAGAGAGGCAGCCCATGATCGCACTTCTACCCAAAAAACCACTGCCCCAGGGACATGACGAAAGCCCATTGAAATGTCATATGCGTTCCTGGGCATCCCTCTCCCACCATCACTGAAGCTCCTCATGGTATCTGGACTTGGGCCAGGAGCTACGGCTTTCCCCTTGAACTCTGCATATGAATTTAGTGCTGGTGGAAGGTACCTGAGGACACAAAGCCCTTTGGTTTAATCAAGGGAGCGGGGCAGCATGGATAGCAGTGCAAACTTCCTCACACTGTCCCCTCGCCATTGTGCCTCAGTGTTGGCTTGGGAGGTCAACTCCCCCTTCAAAGATACCTGCTAGCAATGAGAGGCGCTCTCTCTATGCCGCTCACTCGGGACTTGGCCTTCTCTGCGGAGACCAAAGGGCCCAATGGCAGTACTGGGATCTGGGCACTAGTTCACTAGGAACAGGGCTGAGGTGCTAACTTTATCATCATTAACACCATGGGCAGGCTTTGAACAGTACATCCCTTCTGAGTCCTCATCCCATCCCCCCCAGGAAGCTCTCTTTCTAACCATCGTGATCAGTCCACCCAATTCATTTAATGAGGCAAGTCATATGTTCGTTGCAATACTGCAACAGGTCACTATCACAGTGAATCCAGGATGTAGCTTCAGAAAGGCATGGAGAAGGAAGCTAAGATTCAGCCATGATGGAAGAGGAAGCACATGACCATCTGGGAGGGGTCTGGTCACACCTTTAAGGTTTTCCCGAGCTTGGCAAAGGCTCACCCAGGAACTTCTCCATGCCACTCTCTGTACTGAAAACACAGGCCCCTGGAATTGTGATCAACACGGTAGTCCTGGACTCGGAAGACCACGTGCTCTTATGCTTCCCCCGCAGCACAAGAGCTCTGCACGCTACTGCAAATGTCACTGATGGTGCTGAATGCTCAAGCAAGAAAGTAAATCAAAGGAAGCAATGGCCTTCTAGTGCCGAGTCAGAGGGGAGTGGGATGGGGGAGATGTAGACTTGTCAAGCAGGAAAGGGTAAAGTTAGTAGGGAAAGGAAATGTATGTGCTATGGACAACCTACAATGAAGTCCTGGATTAGTCGATAGAAATGCAGACATGCCAGCCTCGTACATGCAGATTAGAATTAAACCAAATGGCAATAAGACAACGCCATGGAATGGGATGCCCACAGAATAATTCTGGCCCGTAGGCATTCACTCAAACCCTGCTGGTAACAGAGCCCCAAGTGGTGCCGCTTCCCAGTAACTGCACCCGTGCTGTTGAATTCACCTTCAGCTTGACCAGCCCTTTCTACCTCTGCCCTGCTCTTGCCCCTTAAAAGGGACAGCCCCCCCACACACACACACACTTGTACTTCGCTTAGCTAAGTACATTTGTGTTCAGCAAGCTTTGATGTAGGGCGTTCACTGCAGCCAACTAAAATTAGTTGGATTGGTCCTGCTTTGAGCAGGGGGTTGGACTAGATACCTCCTGAGGTCCCTTCCAACCCTGATCTTCTATGAATCTATGATTATCATACCCTAACACTGCAGCTACATGCATGAAGATTGCCAGCATTTACAGTGGGCATAACAGCAGAGGATTTCCTTGGAGCATTTACAACAAAAAGGTTCCTGCCAACCTGTGCCCCATCAAAACCCATATGGGCACATATCCAAAGAATGCAACGTAAGGGAATGACTCTGCATGGTTCCTATGCTAGTATCTTCCGATGCACTGTCACACAATCAAACGACAGGCTCGGGTAGGCTTCGTTTTAAGAAACTCTTGAAGTAAACCAGCCTGGAGAGACGCTCTTCAGCTCTGCCCAGGGCAGCTAACGAAAGAAACTTCCATACTGCACCATGAGAAAACTGCACTATTTGAATTCAGAGCTATTTTCAACCCTACAGGAATGCTAGAAGTCTCCAAAGCAAACCTACAGCCAGCAAGTCAATCCGGTTAACTGTGTAAACTGCCGTTTTAACCACGTTAATAGTAAAGAGACATTGTCTTAAAACAGAATGGGGGTTGGGAGCCAAGAGAATCCCTGGACTCCCAGCCACTGGCGAAAGACTGAAATGATCCCGCTCTGAACTTAGACTTCTCAAAATGACTGGAGAATGCCCTGCTGTCAGATCTGTTACCGACTTACTTCCCCTCGGCACATTCCAGAGAGGCACAGATTACATGTCACGTCATGTGAACAGCTTTTAGAAACCAACTGAGGAGGATGCAGGAACACTGATCTAGAGGAGAAAAGGGAAGTCTGGGACATGCTCAGCAGCCCACATGTTGCTATTAGTAATGCTGGACTATTTCCCACCTCCAGCCCATTTCTCCCCCTCTGCTCACGGGCGTTAACTCAGCCCGCATTTGCCCTGGAAAGGAAATCGCTGGCCACGAGGCTGGGGTGAAGGCAGCTTTTTAACAGCTGTGGGGAATGTCTGGTTACTGCTCCTTTTAGATCCGGAACAGTGTGCAGTAGATTTCAAAAATGGTATGAAATTGGTGGGCAATTGCAGCTGGTGCTGGCTTGAAGACTGAGCCCAAGTAGGAGGTGGGTGGATTTAGCAGAGAAAGGAGGATCCACTTGCTCGGTGATTATTCTAACCAACTAAAGATTTTGCAGTTAGACTGTGAGCTCTTTGGTGTGGGGACCATCTTTTTGTTCTGCTTTTATACCGGTCCAGGCACAATGGGGATGCACAATGCAATGCACAGATCGCAATGCAAAGATGCAAAAGATTAAGGAAAACACGTATATTTGACTTAATGGATTTCAGGAGACATAACACAGGGCAAACAAACAGCTGTTCAAAGGGGATTAAAATGAGTTTGGGGGTATCAATCCAGCCCCTAGTGGAGAGATGTGGACATCAGCAAAGCGACCATCACAGATGGTTACCTTGGGGGCAATTTCAGCAGCTTTACCATACGCTGAACTGACCATGAAGACTAAACCACTCTGACCGCCTGACACCCAAAGCAGGATAGAGATCATCACTACTAGCACTGCAGGGTAAAGCACCCGCAAGTCTCCTGGGCTCTGGCTCTCAGTCTCACAGAACTGTCTCCCAGCCATTTTAAAACATGCATACGTTAACAACATGCACCAAGAGGGGCTGGGACACCCAGTGCATTGACACATACATGAGGAGAAGTGCAATACTGGGATTAGATTTACAGGGCAATGGTTTTTTCTACATTTGGTAGTTACAGCTTGGCTGTGGAGACCAAATTCACTCATTGCACAAAAATTCTGAAATGAGCTACATTAAAACAACTGCAATTGACCTCAATTTATTTTTGCTAACTTGAGGAAACAGGAATTTACACAAATCTTTAGAAGTTTCACTATCCCCTCTAATTGACTTGGTCTTGCCCATCTTCATAACTATGCACATCGGAAGATACCATGGTGGGGAAACCAAGTATCAAGACCAGGTGGCTTCTTCCCTTCTTTCTCATTTTAAATTTGAAAAAGAAATGAAAACGTCAGGACTTTCTATCTGGAGTGCAGAAAACGGGGAGCATGCAGTGACTCACAAGAGATACAAACCACAGAACGTTAATACAGGAGAGAACACAGTTTTCCAACCTGGGCTTCAGCACCGATAGTTTCAAAGAGAAGTTTTTCCTGGGAATGCATGGAAATCAAACATATGCAGGAGTGAGGAAAGAGAAGGATTCCCAGAGAGCCATGAGAGATCCACCAGCCAGCTCTGTCAGGGGTGAGAGGGGTATTTGAGTGGGAGGGGAAAGAGATCATGGAACATCTCTGGATAGACAGCGCTGGGTGGAGAGAACTCTTTCATTGATGCTGGGGGAATCGGACACAAATCGAGTTGCTGCCAGTTGAGTACGGATAAGAGAAAAGGGGTTAATTGTGTGGGTGCATCTTCATTCACTACGCAACAGACAACCGGGAACCCAGGGATCAGGACATGTGTGGCTTGATGCAGAGAGAGTTGATAAAATGTAAAGCCCGCTTTACCCAGAGCTGCAAGGTCTGACAGCAGGGACTATATGAAATTTGTGGGTGCCTTCCTCTTGTACTGAAGGCTTTCCAATTGGACTACGGCCACCCCGTATCTTCCGCAAAGGGGAAGAAGTGGCTGCAGCTATCTGGGAGGTCGGAAAAGAAGAAATGCTTCTCATTGAGCACAGATTAAAATGTGGTTCAAGCAAATTCAGCTTTTAATTTAAAAATAGGCATTTGCTGAGCTGAGAGGCTGACCTTGCTGAAGAGAGGAAAGGGGAAACCCAATATAACCAACCCCAAACCCGGGGTTGCTCACACATCAAAGAGTGACCACGAATACAGGTGCATGCCTCTAGGTCAGGCAGGCAGGTGTGCAAATGACCAGTAGCAGATGCAAGCTGGAAGAACGCTCCCTTTTGCAGATGGTTGCACATCAGTGTGCAAAACAAGAGGAACTTTGGCTCTACGTGTCTTATGCAGATTACAAAAAACAGCAAGAGAGCAAAGGGTGTCCGGCCTAAGCCCAGCCAATGGGAGTAGCCAGAACATTGAGTGGGAGGGACCAGGAACAGAGTCAGAAAAGGGGTGGGTATTTCTGCATGGCAAGTGAGAGGATAGAGGGGAATGGGTAAGATGGGAGAGACGGGTATCGTTCTTTTCCTAGCTCTTTACCTGGTCACGTCTGGAGCGGCAGTGGGGCGAACGTGCTTCATGATCGTCTGGATCCAGTTTCGTCGAATCCCAGAGGTCATGGCAGAGAGGGTGAATTCCCCTTCTTTAGTCTAGGCAAAGAGGAGGAGTAGGTCAACATGGCTGATTCTTTTGGGCAGCACTTCCCTTCCCTTCAAGGGCTTGCCAGGAATCACTCCACAGCCCCACTCTTCATCCCTCAGAGCAGAGACTCTAGAAATCTAGGTCACAGTGCCGCACCATGTAGACAAGCCCTGAGTTTGCCAAATGTATATCACTCAAGTCCTTAAGAACACTTTCATTGGGTATTTGGGAAAGAACCGGCAGATCCACACCTTTCTCCCGCCCCCACTTCTTACCAGCAACTATTGATCAAAACATGAACCAATGACTAGCCAATCACATGCTTCAGGGCACAAGCTGGTCACCATCCGAGGGGAGTCAGGAAGACATTTCCTTTCCCATAGGATAGTGTCCACAGTGAGAGGTCTTATAAGAGTGGTTTCATCTGCCTCTGATCCATCCAGCATTGGTGACTGCTGGGGATGGACCACTGAGTCTGTTGGGATAAGGAAATATCTGCCACCCTCACTCCAACTGCTCCCCACAGCAGCAGTGTTCCCGTTCCCCGAAGCATTCTTACATGGATCTGGAAGCCATAGTTTCGCTGGACTGGATATTCGGTGACGTCATAGCATGTAGACAAATCAATTTCTCCATCCAAATCAGCTGCCTGGGGAATGAGAGAGAGGAAGACGGTAGGGACTGTTGCACACTAAAAGTGTGCACACTCGCGTTCAAAAGCAGCATCTAACAAGAAGCCGCTTCGGTAGCTTCTCCACAAGATCAACAGTCTCATTCTCAGCAGCAAGGGCTTTCGGCGAGACATGCAGTAGAACTCAGAGACGTATTAACATGGATGCTCCAGCCCCATCAAGGGACCTGCAGAGCTGGGATAAAGAGCGATCAAGGTCCGGGTTCAGGAAGAGACGTAGCTTTGATCTAGGGCTACACCAAGCTCTGCCTCTCACTGAATCTCTGACGACTGGGAGCTTGAGAACGAGCACTGCTGGGGACGCTCTGGCTGCGGGAAGCACCCAATTAACGTCAATGCACCCCCAGGCTTTCTGCTTTCCAGATCCAGCCAGGAACCTGAACCCCCCACCCAGGACACAGCTGTGTTCAGATGGAGAATTGTAGGAGCAATGCCGGGCCCACTGAAGTCATTTGGGACTTAGACACGTCAATGAATAGGGTTTAAAGTCTGAGGAGAGAGACACCTACCTCTTCTGCCACGGAATCCCGGTAGTATCTCAGGCTCTGATCCGTCAGCACAAACCAGTGTTTCTTCCACTAGGAAACAAACGAGGCAGGCAGTTAACAAGCTGTTCCCTTCCCACACCTGGAGTGGCTGTGGTATCACCCCACAGCTCCCCAAGGTAAAGGCAGAACAGTTGACCATTCCCTCCATTATATAAACAGCTAGGCAGGCTGCAATGAGCAGCTCCATGTTCTGGTGGGGCACTCAAGCTCTCTCAGGTGAAAGCCAGTGGAAAGACCAATGAGGGGGAAAGGGATGTGGTGGGGAGTCAAGCACATGGCTTCCACCTATAGGATCCTCTCCTGTCTGAGCTGCAAAGGTTCCACCCTCACTCCCTGAGAGCATGTGGCCATGACCAGAAAAGTCATCACAAAGATGCTACCTTCCTTGGACCTTCAGAATCCTACCCTTGCAGTTCACTGACAAGACACCGTGTTTAATGGCTGCATTCTTATGCTCAGACAGACCTGTTCTTCCTCATTTATGAATTTGGACAGAGAACATTCCTGTTTATTTCTGGCGTGTTTGGGAATTGGGTGGTTTTCCTTTAAACGGTTTGTTTGCTATCCCTCCAGTGGTGCACCGTCGGTTTCGGAGGCCCTCACAATCCTGCCAGAGCAGCAGTGTGTCTAGGTCGCTAGGCCTTGCATTTTGCACGTAGTTAGTATCACAGTTATTTGGATCCCACCCAGTGTGTTACGAGGAAAAAAATAATCACAATAATTTCCAAATATATTCCCCATTTTTGTCAATTTAAAGTAATGAATTATTACTATTATTTAAATGACTGTACCTCTTACGAGCCCTAGTCATGGACCTCACTGATTAGATATCTGACAAACCTTGAAGAAAAAGACTGCTCCGAAGAGCTTACAATTTACGTAAGAACATGAGAACGGCCATCCTGAGCCAGACCAATGGTCCGGTCTTCTGACAGTGGTCAAGGCCAGGTGCCCCAGAGGAAATGAACAGAACAGGGAAATGTTATCAAGCGGTCCATCCGCTGTTATCCAGTCCCGGCTTCTAACAGTAACATAAACATGGCCAAACTGGGTCAGACCAATGGTCTGTGAGACAAGACACAATGGATGGACACAGAAAGAAAAGTATCCATCTTTCAGAACTCACATCCTAGCACTTCATTCAAAGTATTGTAGCTAAAAATCAGGGTTTAATAACCATATTCATTTCCTTGACTTGCTGCCAGGGAGATTTTAGTTCCCCCATCCAAGAGTACCATACCAAACCGCTCTATGCTTTCCCTTGTAAGTGTTGCCTTTCAGTTACATGCACTTGTGTTTCCAGCCCTGTCTGGTTGGTAAGAGACATTTCCTGATGAGAACCGAAACCTGCCAAACCTGGATCTCAGAGCTCAGTTTGTAGTCCCCCCCACAAAAGTGGGGACTAAATTACAATTCCAGTCTGTAGTGCTGGGGATTAACAGAAAGAGCAGAGCTTGGATCTTCACCCAGGATCTGCGGTGGTGGCAGGCCGGAGAGCACTGCTAAACTGAATGCACTGGATGAGCAGAAAAGCAAAGAACACACACAATGTCATTTTGACAGTCAGTCACTCTCCTGATGGTAGCGGCGCTTCGAGCAGAGGACGGACTCCCCACCAATTCCCCACGCTTCAGAATCTGTAGCCTCGCCCCAGTTTACATAGTCCACATCACTCCCGCCCCCACCACCTCCACATCAGGGGAGGTTGGGGTTGGAGGGAGCAGGGCGGAAGACATAGGGAAAAATCAAGGGAAGGGATTATAAACAGTAACATGGGCTCAGTCACAGCCCAATATCATTTGCCAGCCTTTATGGCTGTGGGAGCGGAGCACTTAACCACAACCCCTCCGGGAGGGAAGGAGAGGAAGGTGGGAAGCTGGTGCTTCCATTAGTGTCTTACTGGAGATAGTTTGATTTAATCTAATTGCTCCCTCTCGTTGTTCCCATGATTCTGAGGGCGCCTGTTCTGCACCTGATTAGTGATGCTGAAGAGGCGGCTGTGACCACAAGGGAGAGGAGGCAAAGAGAACCAACGGCACAGCCCACGTAGGCCTCGGCTCCCTAGAAACCTGTTAAATGACGTTCAGATGCAGAGGCCTGAATCCTCTGCGATGCAGGGTACCGGCCTTTCCTGCCCCAGGTAGACCCTGCTTGTGTGGTGATGGTGGGGAGATAGGCAGAGCTCACATAGCAATGGCTGCCTGGTCTGTGCCAGGCCCTAGATTTGACCGAGTTCTCCCTGCGCACTGCTCTGCTAAGATGCCTCCATCTGGTTTCCTCCAGGTATAAAACAGGACTAATACAGATCTACCTGGCAGGGACGATAGACATTTGCTACTGTGGGAAGGTAGAAAGTGCTATATAAATGCTGAGCATTGCACCTGAATCATATGAGGAGCCCAACACGTGTGTGTGAGTGAGAGTGAGAGACCACAGAGACACATCCCACCTGCCTTATTAATCTCTTCAGACCAGGAGTTCAGGCACTCCTAGTTCTACAGCAAGGTAGGAAGCTCTGGAAACGCAGCTCCCTGTGCTGTTCAGGTGTCCGCAGTGTCACCAGCTCTGAAGAGGGAAATCTTGAGTCCTGCCGCAGGGGCTGGACAGGGTGGAAAGCCTTTTGTGCTCATCTTTAACACAGAATCTATCCTGCCTACACATGAGCAGCCACACAGCTACAGCCCCAGGGCCATTTATTCGGATTCTGGGTTAGCCACAGCGCCATGTGCACAAATGTGGACAGACAACTGCACCAAGCCACAAGGAAAAGGGACAGTCCTCTCCCTAAGGAGACCATTTTACAGGCGGGCTAATGCGCCATTACATACGAATACTGACTGACCGCTGCATCCAAGATGGCGGCTGAGAAAGAGCATGTTCCACTAGACTTACCTGCCCGTCCTCGTATTGCTTCGTCAGCCATCCCTTCTTGAAGTTCAGCAGGTCAGGCTGCAAGGAGAGGAAAGGAAGGGAGACAGTTAGAGCTTTTTGAGGATTCAGATGAAACGCCGGCTTCCAGCACTACCACGGAGAAATCCCACGGCAGTGATTTATACAATATAATTAAGGCTAAGATTGTGTCATGGACGTTTTTAGTAAAAGTCATGGACAGGCTGCGGGGAATAAACAAAAGTTTACAAAAGCTGTGACCTGTCCTGGACTCTTACTAAAACGTCCAAGGGAGGATGGCCCAGCACCCTGCCGAGTGGCTGGGAGTGGGGAGATGCGGGGGATTCTCCCTCAGGCTGGGGAGCTGCCATTTTCCCCTGCTGCCTGCTCTGGGAGGTCCCTTCCACCTGCAGAGATTAGGGAGCTCCGGAGGATTCCCCCTGCCCGCAGATGCTGGGAAGATGTGGGAGATTCTGCCCATCTGCCCCATTGCAACTGGGATTTCCCCCTTCCACCCCCCCAGGCTGGGGAAGTTGAGAGGGAGCAACTTTTAACTACGGCTTTCTAGACTACGCTTTTTAACCACGGCTGTCTAGACATGAAGAAAAGGCTGCTGCAAACAAGGCCTTGATGTTTCAGAGATTAGGTATCACCTGGGCGGCCACTGTCATGCAGAAGGTATTTTGCAGGGGAACACACATGCCCTGCTGCTATTTCTTAGAGTCCCCTTCAGAACACAGAACAGCTAGTAAGGAAAAGCGGTCAAGTTCCCAAGATTACTAGCTGGAGAAGCTATTCTCTGTTCCCCAATTCCTCCGACACACTGCAGCACAAGGAGCCACTAACCAGGTGTTTTATAATGGCAACTGCACAGCTGGTCTGCTTCCTCCTCCAAGGCACCCAAAACGTAAGGACCAAGCGCAGCAGTGGCTGGGCAGAGAGGAGTCATCCAAACAGTGCGCAAAAAAATAAGCCAAGGAAACTGGGCTTGGGGGGAGGGGACAGCGTCAGATGCGAGACGGATAGAAATTCATCATCTCTCGGGGGAAAGCAAGCAGATGGGAGGTCTCCAGATGGAGACTAGTTCCGCAAAGCTCATCACCACCATGGACTCTGACCAGGCCCAATCAGGCTTCGGTTTCAGGGTTTCGCAATCCAATCAGATAAAAAATTTTAAGGCCTGGCTTGACAAAGCCCTGGTTGGGATGATTTAGTTGGGGATTGGTCCTGCTTTGAGCAGAGGGTTGGACTAGATGACCTCCTGAGGTCCCTTCCAACCCTAATCTTCTATGATTCTAAAGCTCCCCTAAGCAAGAAAACAGCCCCCGTTGCTAGGAGAGCAGGAGTCAGGTGTCTTCTGCTCAAGGATTCTTTCGAGTTTTGCCTTTAGTATAAAAGAGGGTTGGGGAGGGGTCTTTGCTTGTCCTTGTCCTGGCTGGATAGGCAGAGATGGGGGGCAAGAGCAAAGTTCAGCAAAGTGCAAGTTTCCCCGACAGCAGCCGCACTCTGCCGGCAGAAACCTGCTCAAGAACTTCCACTTCCACCCCCTCCCATCACCCCAGATCCAGCTTTTGCTTTAGGCTGGCCAGACCCCATATGATCAGCCTATGCTACTGGAGCAGGAAAATGACTAAGGGGATGAGGGGAGAGAAGATGCCGCCAACAGAGTCCAGCCTATTTAACCAGAACATCTCGTTTGGTGTGAACCAATGGAGAAACCCAAGTGGTGCCAGCCGCGGTCCCCAATATGCCCCATGGGGGCAGGGAAAGGCAGAGTATCGCCTCCCTTGTGTGTACCAAGGTGCCATATTATTGCTCAACTCCAGGAGTTGCCCACAAGCTTTTCATCCTTAGAGACCTGGGGAGAGACGTCCATGACTCCGCAGCTTTCGCTCGTGTGACGGGGAAGGAGATTTTCCTCCAAAGCAAGGCAGGTTCTAAGGGCCCCGTCCCCCTATTAGTTCTTAGGTATCAAACCCTGAAGTCTGCTGGCACAAATCGGAAAGCCTGGGCCTACCTTATCCTTGTGGCTCTTCATAGTCTTCCATCCACAAAGCCTCCTTGCCCTCACTCCCTGCTTTTCTGCCTCTATTTATAAACTCTGCCCGGCATGGCTGGCAGCTGGCAATCACATGGTACAGTGCGTATCAACATACGGCCGAGTTCCTATTTACGAGGCCGTGAAATACCCTAGAGATTTGCATGAAAGGAGTACCAGCATCTCATAACCCCATATGGAACCCTGGTCAGATTTCCTTATCAGTGGATTTAACCGTAGGCTGCAGCTAAAAGAACAGCCTTTAACTCTGAAGCGGGGATTTTTCCACACAGGTGTGAGCTGAACGTTTCTTATTTCGCATCCTGTTTATTGCATATTAATGTAGGTGGTGGAAGTATTTTCCCTCCCTTGCTGATCAGCTCCTCCTTCAGCTTCAGCCTGCAGGCAAGATAGAATCCTGTTTTTAGGACATCGCAACCGGTTGTCATAAAAGTGACGGATGCCAAGCATTGCGGCTTTGAAACCTCACAGCAGGACCAAGTCGGAGGAGCAGCTGGGAGTGGAGGAGAAGGAGAGAAGCCAGATTTAAATGAACCAGCACAAATCTATTGGCAATGCCAAAGGAAGCCGTGAACACAGGGGAAAGGCCATCTAAACAGAAATCTATTAAATCCAGTTTGTCCCCCAAGTGCGAGTGTCCTCAAGGGGAAGGGTGCCCAGTTCAGCATCACAAAACCCAAGGGAATAATACCCAAACACTGTTCCAGAAACACTGCAGAATCCAAGGAGACAGGAAAGAGGCTCACCAATGGCCAGGACCACCCTGCATTTGCAATAACGCGACCAGGTGGGCACGTCCACTGGCCCCTAACACAGGGGTGGGCAAACTTTTTGGCCCGAGGGCCACATCAGGTTTGCAGAATTATATGGAGGGCCAGGTAGGGAAGGTCCCACCCCCAATCCAGCCCCCTTCCACTTCCTGCCACCCGACTGTCCCCTCAGAATTCCCAACCCATCCAACACCCCCCCCTTGTCCCCTGACTGCCCCTGCCCTGCCAGAGACCCCTAACCACCCCCCAGGACCCCACCCCTTACCCAATTCCCCTGCTCCCTGTCCTCCGACTGCCCCACCCCTATTCACCCTCCCCTCCTGCCGGCTAACCACCACCCCAGAACCTCACTGCCTATCCAACCCACTCTGCTGTCTGACTGCCCCCTCCAGAGTCCAACCCAACCACCATCCCAGAACCCCACTCCCATACCCCCTATTACCATAGCTGCTTGGCACAGCTCCGGGGGAGGGGGCGAGCGCTGCACATGCAGCATGGCTCCAGGGGAGGGAAGAGGCGTGCAGCCCCGGCCCCCAGAGCTCTGTCCGCACGGCTCGGGGGCGGGGGGGGGGGGGGCGTGCAACCCCGGGCCCCTGGAGATCTTTCCGCGCCGCATGGCTCTAGGGGAGAGGGGGGCGTGCAGTGCCGGCTCCCCGGAGCGCGACTTCGAGGGAGGGTGGGGCATGCAACCCCGGCCCCCCGCAGTGCTCCGCTCAGACCGGCCCCCCAGGCCGGGAGTGCGGGCCACTGACCACTGGCACTGCGCTGGCGGGCCGGATAAAAATGGCCGGCGGGCCACATGTGGCCCGCGGGCCGTAGTTTGCCCACCCCTGCCCTAACAGATATTCCCTGTTGAAAAGGGAATGCTGCATGATCTGGCACAGGTCAGAGACAGTGTCGAGTATCCAGACTTCCACAAACCAAGCTCACTAAGCTACGTGAGCTGCAGCATCTTTATTTTATGATTGGTTAACCCAACGAAAGAGCACACATTCTCTTGTGAGAGGAGGAGATGTTCTGATCATACCACCAGTGGTCCTGGTGTGAGCCACAGCTTCTCTGAAGGCAAAGACAACAGAGGAGAGCTTCATGATCACCCCTGGAGAGTTGGAGAGCTCTCTACGGTGCCAAAGAAACGGTATTTTCGATCCACATTCATCTGTTCCCAACCAAGCATTTTGAAAAGGAAAGCAGAACCAGTGAAGAAGTTACAGACTTTCAAGGGCTGAATACTGACTTACGGAAAAAAACTGTAAAGGAAGGGCAGGGTCATTATTACAGAAAAATTCTGGGAGGGGCAAAGTTCCATCAGCCTCTAGAACGCGGTGTGTGATTATATTATATCCAAGGTAACAAAGAGTCCTGTGGCACCTTAAAGACTAACTGAAATATTGAAGCATAAGCTTTCATGGGCTAATACCCACTTCGTCGGATGAAGTGGGTATTAGCCCACGAAAGCTTATGCTTCAATACTTTAGTTAGTCTTTAAGGTGCCACAGGACTCTTTGTTACCTCTGCTATTCCAGACTAACACGGCTACCTCTCTAATTCCATATTATATCCGGTAATGTTGAGTGGAGCATACAGAGCTATGAAAAGTCTGGGTTGAGGGGCAGCAACTGCCCCCCCCCCCTTTGCACCATAGCAAATGACACCCCTGGGGAAGAATCTTCTATTAAAGCAGGGTAAGATCTCTGCTTAGCAAACCTTCGAAGTCTACTAGTGCTCTTAGTTTAAACTTAGTGAAATTAAGGATTTAAAAGCCACCACAGCAAGAAGATGCTGTTAAGTTGCCTCATCAGTAACAAAACCAATTTCAAGGCAGAAGAAGGGGTTTCATTGAAACTCTGACCCAGAATGGGAGAAGACAACAGAGCTCTTTAACCATCAACTGGGAGCGAGCCTCCAGCCCACGTGAACAGACAAGAACTAGCTTGGCTCCAGCTAGCATGCTAAAAATACCAGCATGGGTATTGTGGCATGGGAAGAGCTAGCTGAGGCTAGCCACCTGAGCTCAGACCTAGGGGGCTGGGTGGGCTGACTCTGGCAGCCAGCCTGAGGTGCCACCTGTGTCATAATGCTGCTAAATTTTAGCATGCCAGCTTGAGCAGAGCTAATGTGCATCTGTCTCCCTGGGTTAGGAGGCACGTTCCCAGCTGGAGGGTAGACTTACCCTTAGGCAAATCTGTCACTGCACCCAGTGTTTGCTGCATGTCACGCACAGACGTGTGGAGGGGGGAGGATCAGTGCCTTTGTATAAGGAATTAGAGCCAGAGCTTGAGAAGAGCTGGAACTAACAACTTGATGGAACTAGAAGGCCCATGATGAGCAGGTCAAATAGAAGGATACACACAGACTGAGGGACAAAGGGACAGACGGAACATGGAGCTAAGAGGGACCCAAGTGACTCGACCCCAGTGCTTCATGCACACATGAATGATCCTCCACAAACCAAAGAAACCTTGACAACAAAGTGGAAATGGGTGAATGCAACCCTTAGCCTGTATCTGAGATGAAAGACTTGCCTCATAATAAATATCCCAGTCCCATAGGACTAGTCAAGTCTTCGGGGGAAACTTGGAATCACAAAGTTATAAAAGAGGGGGAGAAATAAACCAGTGAGTGAATGAGGTCGCTAACAGAATTGTTCAGCTTCTGTTACTTTAAACAGCAGGAGTTACAAAATAAAAAGGGATAAGTGGTGCAGGGAAACAGTGCATATTCTGCTAATTAGGCTATGTAATTCCTCGCCTTAACGAAATGGTTAACACAACGTCACACTTTGTGAATTGCGCAAATACTAAGTGACTTGGGAACAGCGCTAATGGTACAAAAATAAAGAGTTTTTGTACATGTACAAATCCTACAGTAAAAACTGATCTATAAATGCATTGCTTTGTGTGTGAGCGCACACTGGGTGGGTGTGCAAGTCTGTCCACAAAGCTCAAACAATATTTGTGTGCAGACAAACATGTAGCACTTATTTATAATGGGTCAGGGGTCTTATGCACAGAGCAGCATGCACACTTCTACCACCCACTAGCATACAACACTGAGTAGGTGGGAGGAGAGCACTGCTTGAAGTGATTTCATTTTGTTCTGCTAACCTTGTTTAAGTCTGGTTGGCATTTGAATCACAGAGAAATACAAAGCCTCACCAAAATGTTGTATTGCAAAATTCATTATTTCTAAAACTATGCTGTGCTCACATTGCTAAATAAAGACCTTTGTTGTCAAGGAATGCAGGCCTGTGAAGCTACTTTAAATGTAAGGGGGTTGTGTTATTGCACTGCAAAATAGAAGGAAGAGAACTTCTGGAGAAGCTTTGTGTATTACTGCCCATCTTTAACATTGTTGATTGCAAGTGGAAGGAAGCTACGGATTTCAGGTCTCCAAACTTTCCTCTCAAGGTTTCTTCCACTGATGTCTACTTTGCATAAATACACAACCAAGCTTTTAACAACTCTTCCGTGTTCATTCGTTAATTTTTCTTAATACATCAAGTCTGAAGTGTTGTTATCTTACTGCATGGGAGTGGTGAATTTGCAATTGATCAGATTCTGGAGCATCGAATGGGACCCAGGAAATTGTATTAACCTGCAACCTGCTGAAATGGTCTGATGCAGAATAAGCCACCTCAGGCGGGAATGACACAGTATGTGAAAACAAAAGAAAGGAGTGTTCCTTTCTGGTAATGGTTGGGTTGATTTGTCCCCTTAAGCACATGGCACCTGTATGGCAAACCGTAGCATTAGGTAACTGACTATTACACAGAAAAATTGTTTGCCAAACAGTGAAATGAGGAGCCAGTTCCCAAATCAGCTCTTGCATCTGCTCAATGCTCCTAGGAAAACGAACCCTTCCTCCAGGTCTCTGCCTCTCCACTGCCCTGGCAGGGGGATGGACTAGATAAATTACAGGATTTCTCTTTTCCAGGTCTAGCTTCTAACATACTCCAGGCCAAACTCAGATTGGGTTCAAGTCAATGGAATTGCAGCAGGTTTACACCTGATCTGAATTTGGCCCTAAGTCCACCCTGGTGGTGGGAGAGCAATGACAGAGGATCTCACAAGGCTACCATCTGAAAGAGATGTAGAATTTCCATTCACATCCAGAACACCGTGCCAATGCCTTCATTCCCACATGCCAGTATTGAATGAAAAACCTTCCGGGCTCACCGTCATGGAGGACTCAGTGGACCGTCTATCCAGTGATTTTGCTCTACGGTGCGGAGACAAAGGGGAAGAGGAGACTTCCAGGACAGACCCTACGGCTGCAGTTTCAGAGGCGAAGTCCTGAAAACAGAATTAGCCCAGATTACCACAACATCAACCCAAAACGGCAACTCCCATCGCTCACGACGTCCAAGACCCCGTGGCGTACATTTCTTAGACTCCACAATTAAAAATCACACCATCGTTTTCTTCATTTGCTTTTAGAAGCATGTGGCTCGTCTGGACACAGAGTCTGAGGTGTTAGCCTGGCTGCAGCATGTCTAAACTCACTTTAGGCTACAGGATTTTCAAGATCACACATGTCTATTCGTTAATTTCTTTTTATTAATACTTCATGTCACCTGCTGTGTTTTTTCCATGCCGGATCTGATGCCTCCCTTTCCTATCCCGGAGGAAGTGGGGGAGAGAAAGGTGATTGGTTTTCTGCTCTGATCCCACCACCGAAGCAAGGAGACTGGGCAGCGAGTGTCAAATCTGCACTGCTCACTCATGCTCAAGGCCTGCCCGCTGTGGTACATGCCCCCGCCCTTCCCAAGACCTCTAGATTCTGTGTTCCATGCACAGAGGTTGCCAGCTAGGACATGTGCCCAAGGACAATCCTAGCTGTACTAGGGAGAGCACGAAATATGAGCTGCCAGCCAACACAACATCCTCCAAGAACATAGGCAGGTGCCTTCATCCTACCTCTGAGAGAAACGAAAGGCTTACCCGTTTCCTGGGGAAAACCCTCTTCTCGCTCCTGCCCGGACGGGTCTCGCTGGAAAGAGAGGGGCCTGCGGATGCATTGGTTTCCATATGCTCTGCATTCTCTATATCTAATGCCTCAAATTTTTCAATGACCTGGGACCGCCTGGAACATAGAGAGAGGGGAAAGCGGTGCCTGTTTAACACAAGAGCAGCGATTGTTTCATGAGTCACTACAGAATCCCAAATAGCAAGAGGCTCTCCCAGGGTAGCGGCAACAAGGGTTACATCCTACAGAACTCTGCAAACCTGCTCCACTCGAAGCCTGTGCTCTCTTGCCTTTTTGTTCAGGTTCCCCCTGCATGCTGGAAAACATGGGTGATTCAGAAGGAAAAAAAAGGGAACAGGTCTCAGCTTCACGGAGGACTTTACCTGCAGGCTCTGAAGCCATTAGAAAAGGTTATCGAATGCTTGAATTCCAGCCTAGGAGAACTGCTTGGGTCGGATCAAATTGGGGTGAACTCTTTGCTGGTCACATACTACAGAAAAGGTGCTCTTCTGGTCTCTGCTACCCACTCAGCCAGAGGTAGCAGGTTTCATATGGACAATCTGACCTTTCACAGCTTCTGAGCTCCAAGTATGTTCCACCTCCACACAAAGTTATTTTTATTATTAGCAGGGTCTGTTTGCCTTTCTCCACCGGCTTCTATTTGCACATGATTATACGCAACAGGGTCTCAATGGATCTCCTCCCCACTTCAAGCGTTGCCTGCTCCAGCACATTGTTTTTAATCTCAAAAACATTTTCTAAACCAGCAATAACGATTTTTCCCAATGAGCCTTCTCCAGTCATTTCAGCACCACAAAGACTACTCAACGTCTTTGATGCTGTGTTTGGCCCTTCACTCTCCAACTCTGTAACAAATCAACCAGGAGACCACCGTTGCACTGAGAACATTTACAGATGGAGAGGAACATTCTCAGAGTGCAAAGGAAACAGGATAGGTTCTGGCAGCCCCAATATAAACAGTAGGACCCCGACCCTGCAAAGATTCACTCACATGCTTAATGCTATGCCCTGTGAGTAATCACGTAGACTTTTAGTAGGACTATACACAATGCATAAATTAAGTGCATGTGTACATTTTTGTAGGATTAGTGCATTGGTTAGAATGCTGCTCCTGTCCTTGTCTACAAACATCAAAAGCTATTACTGAAGTAATATGGCACACTTGTCATTTCAAAAGGGTGTGGTTTCATCTTTGTTTAAACCACTCTGCATATCTTGTATGGAAGGAGGTTATATGCTGTGGCACCAGCCAATCATCAACTGCAGTACTAAGCAGCAGGGCCTCTCATACAAGACACTGGTCACCCCTTGCTCTAAGAGGGGACAACTCATATATATATGGGCAAGAAACCAACCCAAAACATCTCCCTAAGCCCAAACCACAAGCCTTTAAGGTTGGGGAAACTGCCCATTTTTGCAGCTAGGATCAGAAGCACTCTAGTATGTCATAAAAGGCTATTCTACCCGACCCCATAACAGGAACTACTGGAATTCTCAAAGAGGCCTGGTAGTGAGAGATTTTTTAGAACAATTTTGCACAGCCAAGAGGTTCAGAGAAGGATCAATCTCGGGGCTTTTATCTGAGCCTTGGAACCTTTTTAGAGACTCACCCATCACTAGCGGTATGCAAAAGAGGAGCCCAAGCAGCAAAATTTGGACAGTGATTTTGAACCCTTCTAAAAGTTCAATGCACTGGAAAGATGAGGCCTCGTCACAATATCTGGATCCAAATTGAGTTTAAATTCTTAATCACAAGGTTTAGGAGCATTTGAATCTGAGTTTAGCTCGTGTTCATCTCAACATATGTATTAGGAAATAACAAACAAACCACATCATCAAAGAGCAGCCAATTCAGGAGAAATAAGTTGTTTAGTTACCAACAATTATTTTCGATTCTTCCCTTCAAAGGGAAATGGTGAGGTCAGTTGAGGGTTTACAAGTTTTTACCAAATTTCATAAAGTAAAATACGGCTTCAACACAAACATTCTCTTGCTGTGTTTGCAATCTAAGCAATGCAGCATAGAACTAGACCATACGAACCAGACAGTGCAATCAACTAGAAACAAGAGTTTGCTAGGGCTGCATTCACTGGAAAAAGATCAAGAAAGTGCAAAACGTAGACAACATCAGTAAGGACAGTCTTTTAAATCAAATCAGATTTTAGTAATAGCTCACTCCATTTTAACCATGTAAGGCCCCAACCCTGAATGCTGATAGAACCCTGCACCCTTGCAGAGACCAATTAAAGCCCCACATAGGTACAGAGGTACCCTCATATGATGCAGCCTGCAGGACTACAAATCTTTAGTAGCAACAGGTAAGGGGAATTTCTTTGCATACATAATTTTTAACCCAAACAGTGCCCCTTCCCCCAGCCCGGCCGCCTCTCTTGGACTCAGTTTAGCATGGAATAAGAGACCCATGAATTAACACCGTCTCTTCCCTTTCAGGTGAAGTTCTGAAGAAAATTAAACACAAAACCGAAAAACCAAAATCAAAAGCAGGTTGATTTCTCATGAAAGGGGCTGCACCATCGAGTTGTCTACGGCTTGAGATTGAGATGAGATGGTAGCGAAGCAGGCGGAGTAAAGGACACGTCACACAGCAACACAGGAGGAGAAGGTGGAGAGCAACAAGACCTGGAAGAAAACAAGGCTGGAAAATGAATGAACAGAAGAGGAAATATATCTCTATATATCTCTATATAAATAAATAAAAGCAAAATCATCCCAAGAATTAATCATCAAAAAAAAGGGTGGGGGGGAAGGGGAAATCACAGCAACCAAATCAAAGCACCCAGTGTTATCATCATTAGATTGTTCCCTCGGTTGGCTAAACATTTCAAGACAGGTATTTCTGTGGCTGACAAAGACACTGTGAGTGTGCGCAGATGAATCCATTCTCTATTCGTCCCATGCTGATGACAGCTACACATGGGCACCTGAGAGAGAACCTGCACCTAACAACATTGGCTCCAAACTTCAGAGAAGGTATGAAGTATTTAAAGAGATGTGGTGTGGTTCAGTACTTTCCTAACTCTTCAGATAGTCCTAGGGAGCTCATCTTCCATGAAAGCTATTAATCTGCTCCAGGCCACTGAACACAAGCTACAGAATGGAGCTAATGTGAAAGTACAGGGGGAGCTACAAGGACTGACAACAAAATCTATAATTAAAATGATTTTCTTTGATGGGGAAGAGTTTTGTTGTATTCATTTATTATTTATGGCAAGAGAGATTGTGAGAGTGTTTCAGAGAGACAGGAAAGGGAATTACCCCCAAGGGATGCCCAACATTAGAGGATTGTTACAAAGAAAAAAAATATATAAAATGAAAGGAAGGAGTGAGCGAGCTCTGTTTACAAAGCAAAGGTGTATGCATTGGGGTTGCAGGGGGGCAACATTCACTTCTAAGACTCAAAGACACAGAGGTGAGGTTTGAGAGACATCCACCAGTACATTGTGTCAGCAATTTCAGGGCAGCTCTGTGATTTATTGAAAAGAGGGAAAATATTTCAGCAAACATCTTACTATGGATTCCATAGCAGGTCCCAATTCCTGACATCAGAGGAGAGTAAAATTTAGGACATGGGGCATGTCTACACTACAAACTTAAGCGGATCTATATTAGGTCAACTTACAGCCACCGCAGTAATTACCATGGTAGTTCATGTCTATAGTACTGCTGGTGGTGGGCATCCTCACCAGGAGCACTTCCACCCACTTAAGAGGGGCAGCATGGGAGGCTGAGAGCAGAGTTCTCAGCTCCACATGCAGTTCCCTGCCAGAAGGTAGGCTGACCCCCTGGACTCTCGGCCCCCTGCTCTGCGCTTGAAACCTGCGAGCTGCCGGGTCCCCAGCAGGGAGCCGTGAGCCTCGGTACAGACAGGAAGCCTGGTCGACAGCCCGGCTGGGAGTGGGGAGCCCAGTTGGCAGCCCCAGCGGGGAGTCCCCCACCCATCCCCAGGTGACCAGTCTGAGCCATGAGCCGGGCTTTCTTGTCAATGTCACACTCCAGCAGAGCACCCTGAAATTAAAAAGAATGACAGCCAACACACAATGTAAATAACCCCGTGTCTACAGGGACACTGCGTCCGTCACCCGAACTACACCGACATAAGCCCTACGCCTCTTGTGAAGGTTGGAGTTCTTAGGTCAGTGTAGTAGGTAGGTCACTTCCATTGGTGGGAGCAAGGCTGTAGTGTGAACGCAAACATAATTAGGTCAATGTAAGTGCCTTATGTCAGCCTCACTCTGTACTGTAGACAGGCCTCCATAAGAAGAATCTCCTTTAAAACCCTGTGGATTGTAAGCAAGCACGGGCAAACACCAATCAGGGGGCCTCAAAGCTCCGAAGAGATCAGCACTGTGAGTAGTAGTGGAATGTGCTACCATTACTAACGTGACACACACAGAGAGCGAATGCCACATGAAACTCCCACAAGCAGTGCCCACATCACGGTTTCAGAGGATACTGTGGTAACCCAAGGAGCAGAGCTTGTGTGGTTAGTCATCACATCTGCATTCCAGTTACTTTAAAGCCTTCTCACACTATATGGCAGTAAGATTTTTGTTGTATCAAGAATTGCCCATCATAAATCCTGTATTTGTAGTCAAGCCCCTATAGCAGCACCTCATCCAGGGCATAAATTAAGATATTGCCACCTGGAGACGGTCGGGTTTCCTCTCTAGGCTCCTTGCTTGGTGTCAGTAGAGGCAGAGGCTGAAGTAAATAAGGAAGTTCGGGAGGCAATGGGAGTGAGGGTCATTTCCTTTCTCCAGCTGGTTAAACAGCACCCAAAGAGCTTGTTAAACAGATTGTATTTGAGGGAGTAGGGGGTGGTGGACTGCCTGTGTCATTTCTGGGGGAGATACCTTAGGAACCATCACACACAAGTTGTCCAGGGAGCTGTCAGGTGATGGAACAGCAAGGCCTGAAGAATCTGTGGCAGCTGGTAATAGGGAACAGGCATCGTTGCAGCTGGGAGAAGGGGGGGGGGGTACACATCGGGCAGAGCACCCTGGGCCTGAGAGCTCACTGGCAGTTTTGAAATGGGGAGGACATGGGAGTTGTGCGGAAGGCCCCGGGGCCCGAGGAGGGGGCTGGGCAGAACGCCCCAGGGCCTAAGAGAACACAGGCCAGGGAGGGGAGACCCTGGAGGAGGAAAGGGGTTATGAAATCTTATGGGGAGCCCAGTCTCCCTCTCCCAAGCTGAATGGAGCCTCACAGTACCTGGCAGAGGGGACTGGGTGAGGCTTCCCTACTAGCATCTCTCTACCATCCCACCCAGCAGAGATCTGGGTTTGAGGGTGAAGATCCAGTGGGATAGGTATGCAACACACAACACTTGCATATAACACAACATTTCAATGTATGCTGGACCTCTGACTTATTCTCTAGCACTGTCTTGAAACCCTTTTTGGGCTCGGTCAATCCTCTGGTTTCCAGAGAGATGCCCATATTCCTGTGCCTGAACAGGGAGGACACGTGGACTATACTTATTGCTCAGCTACCCTTTGCGGCGTCTGTGGGCACAGCATCTCTGTAAGGACTCCTACTCCAACACAGAGTAGAAGTGCTACCAAATCCACTCAGCTAAAGGAATTTAGCTAAAGGAATGTACGACAACAAAAGCCACAACCCACACTACCCCCTAGACTCAGACCCAGGCAGACGCCTGTACCAGGGACAAATGACTGTTGTGTACATATAATTTCCATTTTACTGTCTCCAACGCTAAAAGAACAAGCTTGTGAGCCTTGGATTCACTTCCTCTTCTCTTTGTTCACTGGCAATGGGAGCTGGACTGTGCAGAAATGTAGAAAACAGCATTAAACACCAAATGTATCACTACAGATCACCAGGGGGAGCTCAAACACTGATTATGTGTGAGACACACCAAAATAGTGGGTTCACTTTAGATGTTTATAAAGAAGAGATTTAGAATATGGCAGACCCTCCCCACAGAAAATCGTAAAGGGGTCAGAGCAGGGGTACTGGTACAATTTGGATAGTGGGGGTGCTGAGAGCCATTGAACCAAACTGTAAAACCTGTATATGATTGAAACCACTTCAAGCCAAAGGGTGTGGCAGCCCCCACCCCAGAACCCCTTGTTCCAGCACCTTTGGGGGAGAGGTTAAAATTTAGGTCTAAACAACAGAATTCTCTTAAAACACAGTCCTGAACATTGCCTATGATTATATTACTCATATAGGATCTCTTAAAATTAAAAGAATTGATTCAATGTCTTTAAAAACTGGATTACTAAGAGGAGAGGCTGCCCCAGCTAGGGCTACTGGAAATCAGTGTCTCTTCTGTCTGGAGGTCCAATCCTCATGCAATAATTTAGGCCATGTCTACACCACCACTTATGTCGTCAACACTGATGTCATTGCAGGGTGTGACATACTGACATAGCTACTGCCACTCGCTGGAGGTGGCTTAATTTTGTCGATGGGCCGTTGGCATAGAGTGCACAAGAGATCTTCCATCTCATTGGTACAGCTGTACTGCTGCAAGTTCTCTAGTGTAGACAGATATAGCCTTACAGTGGATTGGTGGAAGGATGGGAGGAGAAGCTGAAAATTCTGACAGAACATTAGCAAATTCATTTGGTTTCACTGCTTGACAAAGAGATGCAGTTCTGGGGTCTGCAAAAGGGTTGAACAATTCTAGGTAAATTCCCAGCATAAAAGGAGCTGGAGTAACTGTTAGAAAGTTACTGGACAGGATCATTCAGAAAGCTCTGAAGCACTGAAGGAAAACTGGCGCCTGCAGTCTGAGAAGTGAAGTTTCACAAGTGCTCAACCCCAAAGGGCACAGATTCAATGCAGAGCAAAACATGTTAACAAAATGTAAACTAAGTAAATCAAATTAAAAAGCAGCCAAGCCAAGCGGAGAGTCGGAAAATGTTAATTCTTGAGTCCAGTGCTAAACCAGTTCTCTCCAGTCAAGTCCACCTGAACGTTTGAAACACTGAGGTTCCCTGGCTCGGGGAAAATCTGACCTCTCCCGCCCACACCACCCGGATCATTTCCAGGTGGGACGAAGTTCATTTATAACTGGCTTCAGACTCTTTCAAAGCCCTGGATTGCACGTGTATTCCTTCCAACTACCGCTTCTCCACATGATCCTCTCGGATCCCCTTTCTTCTATCCTCTCAGTGTCCATGCATTTCCCAAGCACTACCTTTCTAGCCAAGGAGGACTGAAGGAGGCCCTATTCCCAGCCCCACACATGGCCAGAAAGGGCTCCCTTTCTGTTCCCCAAAAGCAGGAGAGATTATCACTAACTGTCACAACTAGCTTGGGAAACACTGTCCTTAAATTCTCACATGCACGTATCTGCCATCTTTGTGGGCGGAAACTGTCAAGTTAAATATTTTGGAACAATTATCTGTCACTATCATCATCTTAGATCATTAAAGCTTTGAAGTTTTAAGTTTTAAACACCTACTCCCCATCCATGACCATTTATGCTGTTTGTTTATATTTATTTTAATTCCTTCCCCCCCCCCCCAAATGTGAAACTAGAGACTTGTCAGTTTCACTCTGTTTATAGCTGACTTCACACACTGGTAAAAAGAGAGGCCCTGGCAGAGTGTGCCTTCACCTTCCCTCCCCGCTCTCAAAAACCCACCTCTTCACAAATCATGAAGATGCTTCTCTTGATGGAAGGTTTGGTAAAACTTTTTCAAACACACAAGATTTGGGGCCTACACCGCTGGAGAATGTCTCTTTAAATAAAAGGGAGAGGGGAGGAGGGAAAGCTGCTGCCTCATCACTACAAATCCCTTCTCCATTGGCGCTGACGATTGTCCATCCCCACCCCTCTCCCAGCCCTGGCTGCAGGCAGGAGGCAGGGAGGAAAGGGAAACAATCGTAGGAACAGTGGGAGGGGTGTGTGGGGAAGGTTGATCACTGAAAGCCCTTCGGAGTGAGCTATGTCACAATCTGTGTAATGACAAAAATGTAGGCTGGATTGACAGGACATTAGCCCATCAGCCCCTGAATGATGGTGAGCAACAATGCTCAAGACTTGTTTATTTTATGTCTTTATCCAGCAGCCTCAGACATCACACACAAGACACCCACCCTTGTCCCTGCCCCTGTGCCCATGGGAGTTTCTTAAAGCATGTATTTTTAAAAATACATAACTAAAAAGCAAAAGGACAGGAGACATTCATCTGTCCCGTGCCCTAGGCAGAGCAAAGTCCCTTCAAATAAAGGCAATAAGTTAACTAGACATAACATAGGAGAGTCTTCCCCCCCATGTTGACACAGCAATAAAATCTAATCTCCTGCTGCTTTATAATCGCCTCAGGAGCCCAGGAAACAAAGGGGCTGGGTGTAGTGGCCTGTGGGAGGAGGAGAACCCACCCCACCAGCCGGAAAGCAGCAGGGATGAAATAAAAAAGGACAATATCTAGTGGACGCTCGGAGATCCTTCTTTTCCCAGGTAGCCGTTATCTGTATGCCTGTCTCCCTCATCAGACATCCCACACCCTCTCTCTATGTCCTAATCTGAACATGTTTGCACACCCGCAACCCAAGTGGAACTACTGAGTGGTTCAGAAGTAACCACTCCAAAAAGCTATTGAATCCAAGAGTTGCAGGTACATCACTGCTTTGAGCTATACGGCCTCACACTGGGGCTAGGACTCAGTAGTTTCAGCTCCAAAAGACACAAGCCTTTAGTACCTGAACTATTAAGCTGGCAGTAGTAGTAGACTTTTTTTATTCTGTAAACCAGTGGTTCTCAACCAGGGGTATGTGTACCCCTGGAGGGACACGGAGATCTTCCAGGGGGTACATCATCATCTCTAGCTATTTACCTAGTTTTTCCACAGGCTACACAAAAAGTACTAGCAAAGTCAGTACAAATGAAAATTTCATACAGTGACTTGTTGATGCCCCTCTGTAAATTATAAACTGAAATGTAAGTATCGTATTTATATTCCAATCATATGGTAAAAATGAGAAAGTAGGACTTTGGCAGTCAGAGTCTGCTGTGACACGGTGTTTTAGGTCTGATTTTGTAAGCAAGTGGTTTTTAAGGGAAGTGAAACTTGGGGGTACACAAGACAAAGACTCCTGTAAGGGGTACAGTAGTCGTGAAAGGTTGAGAGCCACGGCTATAAGCCAAGCACCAGCAGGTGACATGATCATACACACACTTAAGCCAATGTGTTACACGCTCAATTCACGAGCCAAGAATGACTACTCTTTCTCCACCCAGTGTAACAGAATGGGGGTCTCCAGGAGGCAAGCACGGCATCCTTTTTGCCAGACACAAAGGATTACATCTTCAGGTGGGAGAAGAAAGCCACGAGATTGCAGTCTCGGAGTCCCATCCTCCACCCAAGATTGCAGCCAGGCAGCGAAGCTCCACACTGCTTGGGTGAGTACGGGTTGGACACACACCTAGATTAGATTTTCAGCTGCAAATCGAAATGAAGAAGTGGAACAAACACGAGTGCAAAGCAGCGTTGCTAGTGCAATAGCAGCTGCTGTGCTTTGGAGTGCAGCTTCATGCCAGCATTAATTGTGGGCCTGCGTGAAAACAGTCCTCCGGGGCATGTGAAAAGCAAAGCACAAGTGCTTGGTGACATCATGCTAGAGCGAACATGCCTGCAGGAACCCAAGTGCAAGCAAATCAGACTGACAATCAATCCTCTAGCCCAGTGCGCTTGTCTCATGGCTTACTCTCCAGTCATCACATAAATGGGGATTTTTCAAGGCAAGTTAAATCTATCCTCCCTCCCTACTGGGCCTTCTTAAACCCAGAAGAACCGAGCGTGTGCACTGGACACAAAGCCTTCTCCACTAAGCTGTTTTGCCACCCACTCAGTTCTGCAGCCAACTCCTCTCTCTCCAAGATTAGCACGGACACACTTCAAACCTCTCTCTTAGCTCATCAGACCATTGCTTAACACACATGGCCCCAACACAGTTTAGAGAAATACCCTAATTAATGGTGCCAGCTGCCGCCATTCTCTTGAGCAAGGGTGGAGGAGGAGAAGAGAAGTACTAGCATCACATGGCAGTTTACTGGAGGAAGGTCCAGCCTACTCCCCCAAGGGAAGGATCTGCCAAGAACCGTGGGTGACACACACTGGCACAGTGGGGATCACACCCTTTGCTGGTTAATACGGAACGGACATCCTAGCTATGCACTTCAGAAGCACTTCCCGGTGGCTACAGGAGTGACCTGCATATGTGGTTGAGAGCGAAGGGGAGTCTGGAAAATAATGGAGATTCAAAAAGATGATGTGGGTACAAATTTGAGGGATCTCTCTGCACTGGCTCAATGCCTTCGGCTTCGAGCAGCTGGGAGTTCACTCAAACACCTCTGACTGGGGAGGGGCGACAAGAGAGCTGGTAAGAGTGGATGGCCCCACGCCATCGGATCCACAAAAAGTGACGTGATCATGATTCCCTCCCAGTCCACTTAATAGATTCAAAGGAGGAGAGACGATCACCAGTTAACGTGCCTGGTTTAAGAGACGAGGGCTCAGGACTATAATCGCCAGAATAAAGCATTTTCTCTACAATGGGTAATGAAGGGACATGTCAGTCCCAGCAGCCATTGCTTTGCTAACAGAGCAACCACCACCATGTGCTCATGGTCAGAGTTAAGAAACAGAACAGCCACCGGTCCCTTACCGTCTCTCGTTGCCGAAGAGCCGGGCCACCTCTTCCCTGCCAGGGCTGCGGGCCCGGGTCCTCTGCTCCAGCCGTTTCCTCTCCACCTGGAAGGCCTCCCGGTTACTGATCCTAACGGCCTTGGGAACATCGGCCAGGGTGGCGTACTGCCGACTGGCTTTGAAGGAAAGGGAGTGGTCCGTTCTTTCTGCTCCCCTTCCCCTGTCTCTGCAGCTGGAGTCCTTGCACGTGGGGTAAGTACTCTTTGAATCCAGGGAGTTCAGTGAGAAGCTGGAAACCATTCGGTTGTTTGAGCTGGCACCTGGGGAAGGAAAGGGGTGGCTGTGCTCCTGGGAGGGTGATTTGGGGTAACTGTACCTGTTGTTTGGGGTGCTGGGGCTGGGAGGGGATGGTGGAGGTGGCAGCTGCTGCTCTTCCAGCTTCAAGTCTTGCTTGGTCTTCTCCAAGGAAAAGTAACCGCTCTCCACACGCGCCTTCCGCCCACAGTCTATCCGGTCGCCATTCATGGAGCTCTCATCTGAGAAACGGAACAGAAAACAAGGGGAAGGAGATGGGTGGAGGTTACTGCGCTTGGTTCCAAACCTGATTTCGCCTCCCCTCCATTTGTATAGAAGGGGATTTTAACACAAACTGCCTTGTCCCCACAGAACAGGAAACAGCCGCCTACGATTTCCAGCATTACACGGCCAACCTGATCTGGAAGACCCACCTCTGGAGGGAAACCAGAAGTTCAGTTTCAGGATCTACTGCATCTTTGGCTTCTGTGCCCAGAACTGCCAGAAAGGGGGGGATAAGACCACCAGGTTTTTTTGTGATGTGGAGACTGACCTGCTAGCAGGTGGATTAGGACCCACCAATTATCAGCGAAGAGGATAAGAAGAATTATCAGCATTTCACACTTGGATTACTGAGCAACCGGCAAAGCTCCAATAGACATAGGGTGGAGGGGTGCTTTTGACTGATTTACAGAGGTAAACAGAGGCTCCCACAACCGGTGGGAATGTAGCTAACAGAGTGCCATCAGGTGCCCAGCCAGCTTCCCACATCTGGTCAGGAGCAGCCATACTACAGAAAGGCCAGTACAGTCTCCCCTTATTTCTCGGTGTCCAATCACGCAATGATCTGACCCACTCTGTCTCCACAGAGTCTGTGAGGAGGGACACAACACGAGGGAAGAGCGGGTGTTTTGTTAAGACAAAGAGGAGGCTTCTCAACAAGTTGTACCTATATTAGAAGGAAGCTCAGAGGTTCAGCCAGCAAACGGCAATGCATTTCCTGATCACAAGTAAAATCAACTTTGGTGGTGTCTGATTCCAGTAAAGCGAGGGGGTCAGGAGCGGAGAACAAGAGAGTGGGAGGGGTGTTAACAGCTGGAGGAAGAGTGACTCCATCAACAGTTCTTCATTTCTTCCTCCCCAGAAAAAAATGGGGAGCTAGGAGAACATGGAGGCCTCATGGGCATCAGGCCCTTTGTTTGAGTGAGATGAAAAACAGCTGTATGCATTCTTTTGCCAGAGTGAGTTAGTGACCATAGGTCTCCATGTCAGACCAGACAAAGGCTTTAAGGAAAGGGGAATCCCTTCACACTGAAGCGTCCCCACTGCTCTTGCTCCAGAGGGCACAAGGAACAATTCCTGTTTTGCATTCACACCCACCACAAAATCGTGCACAAGCCTTTGGAAGCAAAATAAGCTGCATCTAATCACCACTGCACTTCCTGAATTGCCGACCTCTAGAAGATTCTCCAGGTGTAAGTTTGTACTGTGGAGAAAATCGTTTTGTTCCAGGCAGACTTGATCTGCTGAGTGGTGGTGGATAGGCAGGTAGGCGTGTGTGTATCTACGCACACGAGCAAGGAAGAAGGGGAGGCAGCAGAGCGGTCTACATCCAGCAGCGACTTTCCCATCCATTCTGAAGATCATAAGCTAGATGGTAAATTATTTTGTTTTCTCCAACCAAAACATACGTGGATGAAAAGCAACATCTGTGGCGGTAACACACTCACACACACTCTCTCTCTCTCGCTCTCTCTCTCCTGCCCATGGCCACATCCAAAGTGTCAAGGGCAAAAGCCTATTGATTCATCAAAACCAGGGCTGTGCTGACACCAGCTAAATCAGACACACACAAAGGGAGCAGTCGTCTTCCATTAGTTAATCCCACGTGAGCACGGAGGAAAGCAATCGCTTCAGCTAGCGGCTCAGAGCGTGCAACACACTCAGCGTTCCCCTCCGCCCCCCGATTTATCCAAGGGGAACGCATAATGCAAAGCAGAAAGAAAGCCCTGGGCTCTATTGTTTCATTTAGAACAATAGAGCAGACTCCGGAGGCTTCCATGGACTAATCAGAGGAGACACAATGTAAACAGTTGCCCTGATATAGGGTTGGGTGGAGAAAGCAGTGCCTCAGTGGATGGCAATAAAACAGGACCAACTGTAGACAAGTGCCCCTCCGCATCCATTAGGGCACGATTTCCCAAAGGGTAGGCTTCGTAACATCCCTGTGAGGTAGATAAGGTGTTAGATCCACCTTTCAGAGGGGTAAGTTAATGCACAGAAGTGTTGGTGGGGGTGATTTCTTGGTGTGGCAGAGCCAGGAAGTGACATGACTCACTGCGCCCGTGGACTTCCTGAAGTTGCAGGTGCTCAGCACTTTCTGAGCATCAAGGCACAGAAGTCTCATCTCCCAGGCCCTGCTCCAGTCATGGAATATATCAGGGTTAGAAGAGACCTCAGGAGATCATCTAGTTCAATCCCCTGCTCAAAGCAGGACCAATCCCAACTAAATCATCCCAGCCAGGGCTTTGTCACTACACAGCACAGCCTCAGCGTGAAAAAGAAAGCTCCCCCCAATCAGGTATTGAAAGCTGCCAGGGTAGAGGAGAACAGGGACAGTGCCAGCATCCCTCTGGTCCTTACCTTCTTTGCTTTCCAACATAGGTTCCTTCACGGAGCTGGCAGGCATGGCCTGGCCCTGCGCTGGGCTGATGCTACTGCTCCCATCCGGTTGATCTTTGCCCCTCATTTCTTCTTGCCAGAGCGTGGACTTGGTAGTGGGGACCTTCTCTGCATTAGGAATGTTGCTACTGGTCACTGCCATCTTAGCGGGGCCAGGTTCCTGAAGAGAACAGGAAAGACACTGGGTATCACTGCACATTCTCTACATCCTAGTGCCAGTCATCCCGACCTACCATAGGCAGGTAGGTCCTTATCTGGGGACACATGGACCACATTACCCCAAATTCTTAGGCCCACATGGCATTTCAATGCCCTTACAAAGGGGTGGATGTATTTCCCTTCCCTGAATGATCTGATTTATACCTTTCAAATGCTGTCAGGTATAAGTGCTTCTCCCAAGTGGGACAGGCTAATTCGGGGCTTCCTTAAGCCAAATGGTGAAGTATCACTCTTACAAAGAAAAAGGAAATGCCTTTAATATGCTCTCCCAAGGGAGGGAGCCAAAAATGGCCTGCGTCTCCCTCTCCGTCCAGCTGGAGAAAGAACCAGAGCAAAGGTGAGCTTGCAAATGAAGGAAGCCTACCGACCCCGAGAAGAGGCAGATATACGTGGTAGGGACCTCTTTGCTTTGCTGCGCTTTGTTGTCCAGCAGGAATTGTCCCTCCCAGCTCGGCAGACAGGACGCAGCACAATACCGGCGCTTTAAGCGGTTCGTTTGTGTCAAGTTCATGCTCATGAAACCGTAGATTAACAGAGCCCTACAGCTCGGCCAACACACGCCAGCCCTGACTGTGATGCCGGCTGCTGGCCCTTTCCCAAGTAGGTGTGCTGTAGGTCTGGTGTGTCCGCGGCCTGCTGTCACCAGAGCAATGAGCACAGTACACACACGTGAGACAGAATCTATTTCAGAGCGATCTTTCTCTAATTTATGGGGATTCGCTTCCTTGAGGGGCTACTGAGACTAGCAAACTCACTTCATTTTGACCCAATCAAAGACAAGAATGCTTGTGAAAGGCCAGTGCTATCACTTGCCACAGAACAAGCTCAGTACAGACCAATAGGCATTATAAACACTTACATGGCAGGAGATTTCTAAGATATCTCACTTTTGGTGCAGGATCTTACAAGATTATTATTATAACACTTTCTTCCACAAGCCACACACACAGAAATCTGTCAATGCAACCACCTCTGGGGCAGAAGGTGGAAGATGGGATATTCTGGGGCATCGAACATGCATTCTAAAAACCCTTGACGGATTTGTATTTCCAAGACATTTAACATATGGGCCATCTGCTTTGACCCCACCACCAATGTTTACTCTGAAGCATCCTCACATTCAAGAAACGTACGCCTCCACCCTCTCCTCTCATCTTCTGAGGACTGGAAAGATCAACTTCAGCTGTGAATCATTTCCATCAGGATGGCAGGGAACAGCTGCCGCTGGACACCACTTCAAGTGGAATGCCGCACCGGGCTCTGCATTCTTCGGCCTCAGTGTGGCTTTCCCCTCAAAGCAGCGTTTCACAAACTGTCAGCACCTGAGAGAGCGGCGAAACTCGCCAAAGAGGAGAGGCTTTGAAGCCCAGCCAGGCTCTGGATCTTGGGAAGCGCGGCCAAGATGGAGAGCTCTCATCTGACAAACGTGCTCACTCGTGGCAAAGCTGCCCTTGCCCGGTCCATCAACAGGGGACGTGGAGGGTGGCCTTAAGCCAAGGCTCCGTATGCGTTGAACTCTTGCCCAGAAGACCTTCTTCGAAACAGGACTCCTAGAGCCCATCCAGTCACATTTCAACAAGGTTCCATTTGCAAGACGGGGACTATTACCTGATAAATTCCCCTGGCTAGAAACAATGAACACAGCCTACCTCCTGGGGCTCCTTCTAAAGGGCTCGGCTGGTTTAGACAAAGAAGGGCTTTATGGAACTAGAAAGCAGATAATACTTTAAGTGGGGGGGGGGAGAGGAACACCTGAGTTGCACCTTCCCCCCCCCCCCGTATATTTTACAGTCAGAACAGGGGCTATTTTTCAGATAACACAAGTCCCACCCTCTAGCCTGGTTTTCCGGCTATTGCCTAGCTACCAACCCCAAGGCCACGCTTCCTGCTGCGAGAGAGATTAGCAGCTTCACAGCATTACCGCCTGGGAGCCCAGAGACAGGGCTGCAGGCGGAAACGTCACATGCCTTTTTCCTCTGGTCTACACCCATTTTTAAACAGCAGCTCCTCACCGTCACTTTTGCAAGGTGTTGTCCATTTCTACCAACAAGCCACAGAACCCCCGGCTGGTGGCATATGGGCGAAGTCAGTGTCCAGAAAGGTTTCCGACTGTCATCTCTGAGCCCTTCTCACCTGCATGCTGTTGCTGCAGCACCGAAGGTGTATGGCTTTGACTGCTGTATTGACAAGCCCAGCAGGGACGCAGTTATTACTGATTTCAGAGTGGTAGCCATGGTTGTCTATATCAGCAAACACAACCAGAAGTGAAAAGATGGGGGTTGCCTTAAGGTGGAAGTGGGATATTCTCAACAGTTGACAAGAAGGGGTGAACACCAAGGAAGGAAAAATCACTTTTGTAGTGCTAATGAGACCAATGTAATCAAGGTGGCCATTTCAAGAAGGTACACACCCACCCACAAAACCAAATCCCCTTCCCTCTGTGTGTACACACTTATTTTCCTCAGTCTCCTGCCATTGACAGTCTGGCTCTTAAACCCAGTTGCCCTTAACATATGTCTCATGACTCTAGGCCTCTCTCCCCCTTTCATCTGCCAGCCCATAAACGGAAATTGCTCGCATCAGAAAACATTTTTGTGCAATGGCTTCAAAAAAGAATTAAAGCTAGAGAAATTCATTCCCTATTGTTCAACACCTACATTCATCATTTATCTGGTGTGGTTTGCAATGAGCCACAAATAAAGAAAAAAATGCAATGCCTTAACATCTGAGACAGCTAAATGGACATTTACTTTACAAACAGAAGAGATAGTTAACACAATTTAAAATACAATTTAGGAAATACTAGTTATTTTAAATGCATCTCTAAGTATGACCGGCCCCAATATAAATCAGCGACAGCTGCCATTTTACTCAGTATCCTTGCAACAGGAAGCCTGGTCCACTGACTTAGTTCATGATGAAGGAAGGACAGTTTAGCAGGTTAATGCATGAGAAGGGATGGAGACTTTCACAACTGACATAAAGTTCAGTTCTATTATTTAGGGAATGCCATACATTTTCAAGGACAATAAGAAATTGCCTCAATTTTTAGACACCGGAGATATTTTAATGGGTTATTTTCAGAGAGTGAATACTCAGCCATCTCCTGAAGGTCCTCCTGAAGATGTCTCCATCTGGGCACCCAAAGTTATTAATCTTCTTTGAAACTTTAGTCCATCTGTATGTATTCATGAATACATACACACCTATGCCCAGATGGAGAGAAAGAGATTGAGAAGGACACAGCTGAGCAAAGCAGCACTGCCTAGGCAGGTAGACAAGAGGGCTTCTTTCAGTTTCGTTAGCTGTTCAAATTTTGTATTATACGGTCACTCCTTTGCCGAGTTGTAGCAGAAACCTGGGCCTTGGGAGACCAGCTTTCAGTGGAAGCAGAAACCAGTGCAGCACAAAAAACTGAAGTCCTGGAACGGTTGTGGCATGGAGCCCAATCCCTTCTTTCAGGGATCTCAGCCCAAATACCAGTGTCCTCATTTCCAGGGAGCAATTCTGCACCAAGAACGGACTCCGGTTAGAGAGATTAAGGCAGAGAGCAAGATCCTGTGCTGCTTGTCATGCCTCCCTCAGAAAAACATCAGAAAACTAGCCACCTGCCTGCATCTCCTTCCAAGATTTAAAAAGTGCTCACATGCTAAGAGAAAACACTATATTGAACAGCGCCACCCATTGACCCCTGCCTTGATATGGCGTCTGGCTGGGGGAAGAGCGGAGATGATGACAATTTCCACATTTTTACAATGAGATGAGGCCATTAGAACAAGAGCTGAAAACAGTTTTCTGGCCCTTGGAGTAAAGTGGCATGGAAGCAGCTGGTGGGAGAAGACCTGAGCTAAATTCCCATGGCCCATCCTATGCAGGAGGCCACATGAGATCATCACAGAGGTCTCTTTTGGCTTAAAAAAATCAATGAAGTTTCCCAGCCACCTGGAAGTGTTTGCAGGTAAAAGGAAAACAGATTATGAAAGCGACCGCAGCGGGCAGACAATATTTGCTGCTGGATTAGGGGTATATTTTGTTTTCAAAAGGCTCTTTTCCTGCAGGCGGAGAGAGGCCTGACAGGCAGCCAAGTTCAATAGAAGCCCTTTCAAAGGGATTTCTTTTCTGGTAACCATCTCTCCGGCCCCTTTGACAAGCCACTCCGAGGTTATGGTGACAGGCTTCTGGCATGGTGGCCTGAACCACTCTCACCGCTCCGGTGCTGCGTGGCCAGAGCGTGAGGTTGGGATCAGTTCATTTTCCAGGCAGCTTTTGGGGAGAAGGAGAAAGCAAATGGGAAGCTGTGGCTGTTTTGCACTTGACACAAAAAGGAAAGCAAATGGGGAAGCGGGTAGAGCTGGAGAGGACTGCGTGAAGGTAGAGATAAAAAGCCCCGCTCTGGCTGGTGCTTAATGCTACTCTGCTGGAGCTGTTCTGGCAAACGAAATCTCTGTAGCAACAGATAGACATGGAGTTTCCTGCCTTCGATTCCAGCTCTTGATTATGATGGAAAGCTCCCAGTTTCCTCATTCAGCTTCCTGACTTTTGAGGTTTTGCCTGTATCACCCAGTGACCCAGCTTTAAGCATCTGCTGCGCAGCAGCGTGTTTGCTCTTTTGTGCAGAACACTACACAGGATGTGACTAAGTGGGAATCTTATAATATTTTTATAAAGCCTACATGTGCCTCGGTTTCCCCTATGTGCTGCAGAGTTACTTAGTTTGGGGGGAGGGAAGGTCCGTTTGCTCTCTGGGGCAGCCTAAAGCACAGGTGTGAATGGCAACTAGCTGTCTGGGGCTTGGGCCCCATATTGATGGTGCTCTTGAAAAGACCTAGCAACCAACGACCCACAGAGATATGGACTTCCCTGCGTCTCCATAGCCCGGCTCCCGCATCTCCCCAGTTCAGGAGCTACAGGGAGGAGGGGCGTGAGGAGGAAGTAAAGTTGGGTGGGGAGAAGCCGGGGCAAGCATTAAACACCAGCTCTGATGAAGCAGAGTTAGAAGAGGGACAAGAGGATCATTCTCAGGGCACTGAGAGCTCATGCAAAGTGGGGTGCTGGAGAGACCTTCCTCCAAGAAACCCAAGAGCAGAGGAAGGGACCAGCTAAGAGAGGACAATGGTGACAGAGGCCTGGGGGAAGACCTCAGAGAGCAGCCTAGTGCCAGGGAGCTGAAGCAGAGAAACAAATAGAAAACAGAGCTCTCGGTTCAGAGGCAGACGAAGCAGAAACCTGGCCCCTTGGGGGACCTGGCCTGGGCCACATCCAGGCAGGAGGCGTTTTGCTGCGGGTGATAGTGGCACTCTCTATTCCCACACTAAGCCCCCGAGCTTGTGCCTAAGGCAGCGAGACAGGGGTTGCACCCCACTGGGCCCCCAAACGCCCCATCCTTGAGGACACCTGGGCAGTCTGTCTCAGTCCTCCGGGGAGCCAAGGCTTCTGCCCCGCCTCTGCATGGGCCGGGTGTATCCTCTCCAGAGCCACTTGCCTTATTTGGTGCTCAGGAGCTCAGATCCTGTACAGTTTCCAAGCGGTTGCCATGGCGATGAAACGTAACCCAAAATGATGTTATTCTGGCTGCATCCCCCCTCCCCCCCCCCCCCCAGAAGCAGGCAGCCCTGGGAGCTGGGTTTATGCTGGGTAACGTTTCCTCAGTCAGCACCATTCCCTTCCTCCCACCCCCAGCCCCCACGTGCAGGGAGCTTCTGGGCCGCAGCCCCCGCACAGCCAGATGGGATTTCCCAGAATGCCCTGAAAGCAACACACTGGGGCGTCAATGCTTCCAGTTCGAGTCCCCACATAGGGGCCTGGGGTTGGGTTCATAGCGGGGGGGGGGGGGGGGTGTCAGAGGTCAGCATCTCTGCTGAGCCGGTGGTTCTCAGCGAGGAAGGGAAAGCCCCAGGACAGACCGGGTGTCGGCAGAGCATCCCCACATCCATGGCACTTGGGAGACAACATTTCCGCACAAGATTTCCTGTGGGGAGATCCAAGCCCTAACCAGGCTCCTGGGGGCGGCTCAGACGACCAAGCATCCGCTGCAGGAGCGTCTTCCGGAAGGGAGACAGAGGGCCACAGATAATCTATGTAAACAGTTGATCTCCTTCCCCTTCTTCCTCCCACCCCGTACCCCTCAGAGGACCTAGGGTGGGGAGCTGAGGAAGGCCAAGCTCTCCTGCCCAGCCCCCAAGTAACCAGGTAACCATCTGTGAGTGCCCAGGCCTGCTGGGTGAATTCCTCCAGTCCAACCCCCTCTGTCCTGCAGCTCCAGGAGGCATTCACATGGGTCAAGGCTGTTTGCAGCGCGTGAGAGGAGAGATTATTCCAGCCTAGGGGCGGGATTCCGAACCGGTGGGTTTCCATCCATGTGGGGGAGACAGGCAGGAATGAGTGGGTCATGGGCAGCCCCAGCTTTTACCATTTATAGTCATAGTGAGCGCGGAGCTATCGCCAGGTCCCCGGAGAGCACAGCTCCAGCTCCCGAAAATCCCAGCTCAGCCCCGGCCTTCGTTATTTTCCTTTCATTCTCGTTATCTCCAGGGTCATCTCCTTCAGGGAAACTGGAGCCCTGCGGAATTTCTTCCCGGGCCCTACGAGGGCTGTGAACGGCCAGGATCGCTTCCTCCTCTTCCCAATCTCCCTCCCCCCTCTGCACACTGGATACTGTTCAAAGCTTTGGGAGCCAGCCCGTGTGCTAGGGAAGGTAGTTGGAGAACGGGTGAGCTTGCCACCACGCCACACCCTCTTCCTTATGCACCGAAATCCAAGCACTTCCAGCCCTACTCCTGGCTGTAGACCCTTCCCAGATATACAACCCTACACATCCCCTTGTGGTTCAACCAGTACGTACAGAGGGAACCAGGCCTGGGAGCAAAGGGGGAAAGCAGGGAAGACTCATCCTTCTTGCTTTGTGGGAAAGATCTGAGAAACCGGATAGGGAGGGGGGACAGCCAGGGGTTTAATGTAGGTGCTGCAGCACCGGCTGTTATGGGGAGTTTTCGATCCAGGCTAACGAGCACTAATAACTAACATTCATCTTCGAAGCCGGGGGAGGAGCAGGGAACTCAGAAAGGGACATCCAGAAATTAATTCACGCCGTTGTAGCTGCCTTGGCTCCTCCACTTTACCGCTCTGCACACCCAGGAACAGGAGAGTTTTAAAAATGCCATTTCTCATCTCGACTGCGCTCGCCGGGCAGACGTTCCCACCCTTCCTGGGAGACCAGCAACAGCCCTGGGTGAGAGCCAATGTAAGGAGACAGACCAGCCCTGGCTCTCCACTCTAGTCCCAAGGGATCCAGCCCCTGGAGAGAACTCTGAGACACAGAGAATGACTGGGGGGTCACCACCTGGGGTTACCTGTGGGGTTGGGGGCTCCACCTTCCTCTTCTTCTTCTGATTCTGCTTGTTTGTCCTTGGGTAGACGATCAACATCTCCAGCCACCTGCGAACAAACAGAGAGCTAAGCTAAGGTCCACCCTAAGGAGCAACGGGGAAGGCACTGGCTGGACAGCCCGGGAAAGATCTCACTCCCAGCAGAGCTCAGTGTCCTCGGGATTCAGGATTCCCAGTCATTGGGCTGGCCGGGGAGGCACCTGGCTTGTAGATGTGCATTGCTTTAGTTTGCCCCCTTCTTGGTTGGACACAGGGCCATGGAAGATGCTGTCTGAACTCTCAGCTCCTAGTGTAACAACGCTTTATGCTTAGCTGCTATTGTAAAAGGATGTGGGAGGAGCCCAGAAAATAGGTTTGGGGATAGCACAGGACACCCCCACCTCGACTTCGAGTCCAGAGCGCAATCCCACTGGGTACCATGGATATATGCCAATACGTGTGGACACCTAGAGGTCCTTGGTTAAGGAGTGACTTGCTCGCAGTCTCTAAGAATTTGATGGCGGGTTCTTCAAGCTAGCAGATAAGGTACAACATGATCCAATGGCTGGAAGCGAACGCTAGACAAATTCAGACCGGAAATCAAGTGCAGGTCCTCAAAACTTTTTTTGTTGCAGTCCCCTTCAGAGATGTGTCCCCCCCCCCCCCCGGCATTTATCCTCCCTCATCCCCAAGCCACTGGCTTTACCCTCCTCCTCCCCACTCTTCCAGCCTGTGGCCCCCTCCTGCAGCCCCAGCAAGCTCCTCTCCCCTCTCTCAGCTGGGCTGTGATCCCAACTGGGCTGCGCCTGCCAACTCCACTCACTGACTCCAGCTGCTTCCTCCATGCTGCTGCTGCTACCGCCACCTGGACTCGGGTCCCTGCACCACGGCCACCAGCCCAGCGTTCGGAGCACACGCAGGGTGTGACGGTGAGGGGCCAGTAACAGGCCCTGCAGAAGTAGACTCGCTCTCCAAATCCAAATCCTCCCCACAACCCACGCCAGTAATCGCTTCCCTTGTGAGCCAGCTGCTGCCGCGGCACCTGCTTCCAGAGAGGCGCTGTCTCAACCAGATTTTGCTTCCTGGAAAGTAGCAAGGACGCGGGACTGTTTTATTTTACCTGCACCCTCCTGATAAGCCAGGGGCACGCCCTCCAGTCAGACAATCTATGCCCCAGTTCAAACAAGAATTAACTGGGGACGTTTGAGGGCCTGTGTTATACAGGAGACCAAACCGGATGGCCACAGTAATCCCTTCTGGCTGTACAATCAACGACTATGTTGTAATAACTGAGCCTACACATTCATTCTGACTGTGAGCTCAACTGTAAAGAGTGAGTGAAAGTTCATAACCACCTAAAACAAACGTTGATGGGAAAAGGTAGAATAGGGAGACAAAGACTGAATGATACAACTCAAAGACTGGGTTAAGATCATGCCTGGTAAACAGGAAAAATGCAGGACTGGACATCAAGGTGTCGCGGCATCCAAAATTGGGGTGTTGGAAACAAGGCCTAATTGGTGAACGAGATAACGAGGAAATGGGCTGTTCCACCCATCAGTGGGGGCCTTAACAGAAAAGCTTTTGGGGAGAAACATTAGAAGACACAGATGCCAGCTGACCAAAAGACAGGAGAACAGGAAGGAGTGAGCTTCCACCATCATTCATGGCTGCCACTCCCACCACCTCCTGCTGTCCTGGGATCCTCCGTTGCAGGATCTTCATCGGCCTGAAAGACATCTGACCGCACCAAAGCAAGAGAGGGACCCAGACGACATTGCCATCTTCACTGGCTCTGGCTAAATCCCAAACACCATCCAGGATGTGAGATTTGATTGTTCCTGCCCCTGTCCTCTTCTGGGTCCTTTTCCTCCCCCATCTTATTTCTTCTTCCTATCCCTCTCCTTTTGCCCTCTCTCTAGGGTGCCCAGATAGCAAGTATGAAAAAAAATCGGGACAGCGTGTGGGGGGTAATAGGAGCCTATATAAGAAAAAACCCCAAATATCAGGACTATCCTTATAAAATCGGGACATCTGGTCACCCTACTTTTGTCTAATAAGAGTCAGACTTAGTCGGCCACGGCTGGATATTCTTCAATACTGCTACCAGCCTGTGACCAAAGAGGCAGCTAAAAGCGACACCCTGAACAGCCCAATGCTGGTCCCAATTTGCCAGGTCTCAGTGTGGCTAAGACCGCGTGCTGTGCAATTGCAAGCAAAAGTCAACACCAGAGACAAAAGCTGCATTTTCTCTCCTTGCTGTTCTTCTTTCTCCCTCCGTGTGTGTTTGTCTTGTGTCTTTTAGGAAATGGGATCAGCACAACTCCCTTCTCCTTCCCCCAGACGGACAGTTTTTACCACCTAAGAGACTGTCAAAACAATTCCTTCCAAAGGCTTTCCCCACCCAACGGGAAAGGGAACCAGGGACGTTGCTCAAATGAATACTCCAAATTGCAAAAATGCTTTCACTGCTTTTCCTTCTTTCCTGTATCTTCAAAAAGATTTCCAATGATGTTTGCCACAGTACTAAGCAGGCTGAGGTCTTGTATACTGAGCCTGGTAAACAGCCACTGTTTAATGTTGGACAGAGACCTGGTCATGTTAACACCTTTGCCTCTTTGGCCCCATGTAGTCCATCTAAATTAATACAAGTGTCTCCTTCCTGGACCCACAGAACACCCCTTCCCTCACCCGCACTTCCCTCCATGAAGAGCAGAGCATGACAGCTCGTTCCAGCTCATCAGTGGGTTTGACTATATTACCGGTTGGATGCTGTATTTGGATACCTCCCCTGAAGCCATATTGCTTTGCAAGCAACCTCTCCGCCGCCTTCCAGCAATGCAGTGCATGTCATCAGAGCTTGGGTGGTGTCGGTATTTCCATTACTAACCCATATTTTCAGGGGTTTATGACTTGACCATAAAAGCTCCCTCCGAGCAGGAACTTGGCATGCACAGAACCTCAGCTTCTCGGAGCTGGTTAGGGGCAACATAGCAAACAATACCCAGAAGTTCTCCATCTTCCCAGTAGACCGTAACTACAGCCTGAAGAGGAAGAGCTCTTTTTGCAAGGGGCGGGGGGGGGGGAGGGGGAAAGAGACCCAGCCACACAAAGCTACAGCGCAACTCAAAAGACGAAGTGCAGCTCAGAACTCCAGGATCACCCACTACCCTGGTCTCTTAGTTCTGAGCTACAACCCCTCCAACAGAGCGGCGGTGCCAACCCCAAAAGGAAACAACCCTGTGGTCAAAGCAAAGTGAGTTTGCTGGGTTTCATCCTAGCTCTTCAAGTAAAGATTTGGCCTCATCGCAAAAAACCACAAACGATCTGGCACAGTCCCTTCTCAAGGGAGGCCAACGACAGGAATGATGCGTGGGGGGAAGGAGGGAGAAGGAAAGAAAGAGATGGTAGGACAGGACCAAGGTGCATCAGGGGAACCTCAGAGATCAGCCTACTGAAATGCAGCTGCTAGATGGGGCTGTCTGTCTTCCGCTTTCAGAAACGCAAACGTTAATTCCACACTCCCACTGCATTTTATTGTAGAGTAAGCCACAAAACAAACAGAAAGGAAATTCAGCATTAGAAAGGCCAACCCTTGTCATGAGTCAGTTGCGCTGTGGATTCCTTTACTGGCTTTTGTCATGTCCAGATAAGCAGCCCATACATCTCAATCAGCCTGGTTGCAATCAGGACCCAATGGCTGCTCCAGATGTTTCATGCTTCGCTTCACCTAATTTCTCCTCCTCTTCCTCCCCGCCCCCCAACATTGAGTGTGTGCATGAGCTGCTGTCGCATGAGTTTGGGATGACCACATCAAGTGGGTTTTGGTTAGGCAATAAATATCAGAAGCATGCAATGGACATAAGACAACTCTCTGAATATGGGAATCTTAGCAGCGTGTTGCAATTGCAAAATAAAACTACCATGGCTTGAAACCAAGTGGGACTTTTCAGGATGATTAATGCCACGGTTGGAGGCAAACGCAGAGTTTCTAACTAAGAGGCAGAGCCAATGCACAAGAAACCAGCCCCACTTTGCTTTGCTGCATGCATGTCCCGTAGCATTACCTACAGCGAGCAGAGTGGGGTAGGGTAATGGAAGGCTGAGCTGGATACTGGAGCATGGGAGAAAGGGGAAATCAGGAGAAACCAGTAACAACTGCGTGACTGGGCACAGCATAGGGATCAGGGACGGAAGGGAGGGGGAAAACGGGTATTTTTGCCAGTGCTTCAGGGCATGACCAAGCACAGCAGTGGAGTGTTGGGGAAAGCATGAAAGTTAGCTATGCCTAACAATGTTAGAGCAAGTGAGAGAAACAGATCCCAAGGGGTGCTGTGGCTGGCGGGGCGGGGCGGGGTTTGGTGTCCCGTGATGCTGTAGGGCAGGGGAAGAGTCCGAGAGCAGACCTAGAAGGGGGAGCCGCACCTGTATCTGGTCAATATCCCCACAGCGGAGAGAAGGAACCTCCAGTGGAGCAGGTGTTAGCTGGAGATCCAGAGCGGGTGAAGCAGGAGCGAGCCCTGTACAACAGACCCAGGGACACTCTGCTCACTCCCCTCTTCCCCTCACTTTTGGTTTCCTCCAGCTTCCGAGCTGATCGTGACGCGATTTACAGAGGTTTATAGAAGGGAGACCACCACTACCTCCCACACCATGGAGAAGAACGACCCTCCAGCCAGCCCGGGAGCAAAAGCGCAGGCAAAGCCCAGACATCTAACTATGGGGCCACCTGGATTATGGCTGTGAGGATTTAGGGCAGACAAGGCTGCCAATTGGCCTCCCGCTCACCAAACACAGGACACGACTGGCCCATCCAAGGGCTTTGCTGGCTCTCATCAACACCCACTCCTGCAAGGAGAGATCCCAACCTCCTCAATTCCTGTCACGCCCCAGCCTCAGGAAGAGAGTCCCAATCTTATTTAAAAACCAAAGTATCAGCTCCTCTCTTCTGGGAGCCTCTTTCGGAGCTGGGAAGAGACATGCCATTGGCTGCTCCCTCTGACAAGAAGAAAGCTCCCTGGGGCAGGGAAGCTAGAGCTGCTTTGGAGGAAGGTTGGAAAGCAAGGCCCGGCACCAGAGAAGGGAGGAGGGGAGAAATCATTTTACACATCAGCCATCCCTAGAATGGTGCCCCCTTCCCCGCTGGGACTCTTCCAGACGAGGATACGGTAGCGCTGCTGACTACTGCCCCCCACCGCGGCCCCTCCAGCTGGTCATCGTTGGCATCCCCAACACATCAGCTACTCTTCCATAGGGCCAGGGAGTGGATTCGAGGAAGGCTCCTCAGCATCCCAGTTCCACAGCTGGAGGTTGCTCCCTAAAAACAAGTTGCCAGCCCAGCTCCCGACCGACTGCAGCCTTCAGAGTTTTCTGGTTTGGGACGGGCAGGGAGGATTTGGGGTTAAGAGACAGGCAAGAGTCTATAGCGCAAGATAAACAAGCGATCCAAAGCCCAGTTTGGAAACTAGTTATTCCTTGTGGTGTGCAAAATGCTATGTGCTATGGAAACCGCTGAGAAGCTTGTAAGATGCCACGGTACAAGGTCTTTGTCCTACCAGATGTAACGCAGCAAGTGTAGAAAGCAAACCACGGGAGGAGAGGAAAGGAAGAGAAGAGGGGAGACAAACTGAACTCTCCTGTTTGCTAAAAGAGCTGGTTGAGTTCTCCCATGTGAAAAGCTTTCCCGTCAGAAAATGCAGAGAATCCGAGTTTGCTGCGGGAGGTTCAATGCCAATTTGGATTAAAATTTACCCATCGGCAAATCAAAACCAAAAGCGTCGTTTCAAAACGTCAAACTGTTTTGTTACGATAGAAAAAAGCGTCGACAATTTTTGGTCCAACATTTCCAACCCGAAGAACTTCTTGGAAACTTGCGCAGGAGGAGATTTTTCGCTCTTTCTACTCTCTTCTTGCTATTCTGATGCGGAATGAAAACGAATGCCAAAACACGGATATTTCCCCCCGGGAGGAGAATTCTGCTCTTAACCGGCTCAGTTTGCTCTGCTAACGTACGGTCAGCACGTCAGCGTTCCAAGCAAGGGTCCTGTCCCAGGGAGCTTACATTCCAAGGAGACAATGCACAGAGGGGCTGGGGAAGTTATAACCACGGACGGGATTGGATGGGGACTCTGGCCTGGGATCGGCAGTCCCGTGAGCTTGGTTTGGATTGGCTGTGAGGGAGGGGATACTTTTGGCAACGGGGAAGGGCGGAGCAGTGACTAGCGATGGAGCACTAGATGAAGGTACACAGCACCGCCTCTGCACAGGTGAAGGGAAGTAGACCAGGAGGAGACACAGCAACAGGGACAAGGAAAGATCTCCAGGTGCAGCACCGTGCTGACATGGTTCTTCCATGCCCAAGTCTCACCATGAGAAGACAGCTGACCCTCAGCTCTCAGTTGCCTTCCTCAGAGCTCAAGTACCACAGCTCAGCCTCCCTATTCAATCAGAATAAACCTGAGCTTCCCTTTCCTTCAACCCCACTAGGGGAGCGGGAGCATTCATCCTAGGCCTGAAGATGGGGAAACATACAAGGAATTCTCTCTCTTCGGTGTTGCTAAGCAACTGAGCACCAGCTGCGGGCATAGGAGAAGAGTTATTTCATTTTAGTTCTCCTCTTAAGGCCAGTTGCTCTGCTGGGTGCCTGGCAGCCAGCGATCCAATTACAGGAGAAAGTGATCAACCAAACCCTTTCCACGTTCCTTCCCACAAAGGAGGAGCAGAGAGAGCTACCCAGCTGGGATGACAAGAACACCACAGGAGAGTAAAACATGAGAGGAGGGGGTGGGGGTGCGAAATGGGCCAGGCAACAGCTCCCTGGAGACCAGACGGTGCCCAGCTGTGGGACTGCTAGATGAAAGCACTGTTCAGAATCATTAGACCCAACATTTGGGGGGGGGGGTTGTTTAACAACACCACAATTAATTGAAACACCATGAAATCTAACAATAAATCCAACCCCCTGGTCCAATCCCCTGCAACCCAGTGACTATGAACTGCTCCCAACTGTTAGGTTTTCAGTGGTCTAATGTGAACATTTAGCAGGTCTCACGCCACCTCCTACTAGCAGGTAGACATCCATGTGATTGCCACAAATTGTGTTAGAACTTTGTGGGCAGCCTGCGAAAAAGCATGAAGGATTGAAACACCACACAGAAGCAACAGAGGGAACTAAACCAGGTGGGGGTGGGAGGGGCAGAGAAGAGCGAAACAGACAACGCCACAGGCTGTCAAATGCACAAAGCCGACCTGAAGAGAAACAAGAGATTTCTCTAATCCCTTTCAGTCACAGGGACTTTCCTTGGGCTGTCACCTATAACAGCGGAAGGTAGAACGTGATCAGACGGAACGACGGGTCCCTTCAAACATTTCCTGTCAGGGTCAGTCCCTGTACCTGGGTGCTAGAGTCTGAGAAACAAACAGGCTATGGAGAAAGCAAAACTGATCAACTTCGTTCTACTGTCAGATTTGAGCAAAGAGCAAGCAGTGAACCAATCGCACAAACGGTGGCAAGGATGACAGGGCATGTTCCGGTCTCTACAGGTCAGGAGAACGCCGCTATCCACCAGGGCTCCCTTTAACGTCGTAACAGGGGGCTCTGTGGAAAGCCACCGCACAGCTCACAAGTGCCGTCTGATGGAAGGTGCATTCCACGGGAGAGGATTATTGCATTTGGTGCCAGGAAGGTTTTCAAACCAACATTTTCCAAGAGAGCCGCACAGTCTGTGATGGGGGCACTGAGAAAGGGCTCTCTGATTTGAATGCATAGTGACGCTGGGTTTTCTGAAGGGAGGGGCCTTCTCTCAATCCCTGCATAGAAATAGGAGAGAAAAGCCATCCAGCAATTAAGCAGCAAGAGAAGAAATGAGAAAAGCCAGGGGGCATATTAAATGGATGCTGAAGTGCTGTGAAGATGAAAAGCAGTAAAGCGCCTGGCCCCCAGTCAGCCTCCAACTCCACATTACAACCAGCTCGGTATTAACCTACCCGAACAGGACATTGCCACTTGCTCAAATAGTTGGGAAGTGTTGGAGGATGTTCAAAAGAGATGGACACTTGTCTACTAGCAGCTGTTGCCATGTTTCGGGCCCTTCAGTGGCATCTGTGGGGACATTATGACCTCAAGTTTGCTACAAAGCTGCAGATCTATAAAACCATGTTAAACTATCTCTCTCGGGTCTTCAGCAGTGAAACAAGGACCCTGAAGAAGGCGGAAGATTGATTTTTGATTCTCGTCATTTTCATCAGGTAGAACGGAAGAAGAGAAGGTATAGTAAGTAATCAAGACAAGAGCAGTGGTGCTGGGTTTGGTTACGAATATCTTCAATTGCCTCCATCAGCACTAGTTTGTTTTTGGTGGCTTGCTTGGCACGTGCATATTTTTAGGATGGAAGACCAATGAATTCCAAAGCAAGGACTGCTGCTATACGGCTGACCATCATGTGGTTGCTAAAAGCTTCAATGGTCCAGTAAGATCGCCAGTGACCTAAGGACATTGATGGAGATGTCCCTTTGGGATCTGCTGGCGATGACTACTCCAAGATCCTGCAGTTATTAATGAGATGCTCATGAGGGGGACTAGCCAGGTGGGTCATAGATCAGGATACTGCAGTATAAGCACAGACCACACCAACATGCCTCCTCCTTAGTGCAGATCCTCCCCTAACCTACCCCTTTCCACGCTCCTCTCCCTCCCCTCCCCCAACTTCATCCCTACCAGCTTCTTGACGGGTCTTGTAAATGGCCAGTATTTGTTATCACAAAGATTCAACCCACTGATGAGACAAACCAGGAACATCGCTTCCCAAGCACCCTGAGCCCGTTCCATTTTCAAAACACTTTGCAAATGCTACAGTCGGTTTAAAAATTCTCCCCTTCCATAAGCTCCTTGCTGCAGTATGTCAATAGGCACGATATACATCAATGGGAAACAACTCAAAAATCAACCATCCGACCAAGGTTTTCAAAAGTAACTAGGGACTCTGGGTGTCTCAATATTCTGGGGTACCACAAGAGGCACCTTAAATGGACCAGATTTTCCAGAGGCAGGTGTCTGAGTTTCAGAATGCGCTGGACAAGAGCCCACAAGGGGATACTCCCAACTCCAGGACTCAAATGCTCCATCACTGATCATTTCCCTGAAGTCATGCATGATTCTCATGCAGTAAGTCACTCCCCTACAGGCAGTCATGCTACTCTATTACAAGTGCCGGAGGCCTCTGGGGACAGGAGAGGAGAGAGGAGAGGAAAACTAGCCAAGTGGGAAAGGGCAAAAGTCGGTGGAAGATGAATGTCTGCTGTTAAGGGGGAATTGCAAGCAGCCCGTAGTACCATCAAATCCAACCATTAGCAAGCAGTTGCCAGTGTATTTTCAGTCTCAGTGTAATCCTTCCAGCTGCTTCCCTAGGGTGTGTGTTTATGCCCATCTGGCCCAGATGTGCAGGGCACAATCTGCCAGCACAGCCCCGGCGCTCATTGTTGAACTTGGCTAGTGGGGCTGTTTTGGCTTTCAATGCCAACGAGCACAATAGTGATAAAAGTGGGCTTCGCTCTCCACCCAGCCCCACGGCCTCTTGCAAAGCATCGCTCTGGTCAGAGGCAGGGGCTTGGCTGCCAGCTGGATTCAGAAGGCACCAATGCAATGAGAGCCTCTCTAGATTAGTGTGCCCTCATAATACCCGCCATTAAATCCATGCACAGCACAGAGCTGCCCTGCCAACCAAGTGTCAAATGGCTCCGCACTTTGACACCGATGCTGGGAGATAGCCCAGGTGTGGGCTGCACACACACTCCTAAGCCACCGCTCGGGCTTCCTGGAAAACGCAGGATTGGAGCTCAGATCACAGAATCCATCCCCCTCCCAAAGCAGGATCCGGCCTCACTTCCCTCCCCTCCCCCCCCCAATCCTGTACCAGACACTCATAAGAGCCAAAAAGCAGGTACTGCGCAGAGCAAGGCAGAATTCTGGAACAGAGCAACTTCCGTAAACCTGCAGCTGCACACAACTGCACATGCTGCTCAAACCAGGGCACACAGGGGCCAAATTCTGCCCTCGGTTACAACCCTCGGGTCCAGCGAGGCCACTGAGGGCAGAATCTGACCCGCTGCTTTTATAACAACAAGGACGAAACATAAAGCTAGGTTAGTTTGTGTGGCCTATTTAGTGCCATACTATAGCTTGGACGCAGAGACAGGATGTGCCACTATCATGGACTTATCCCTGTTCTGACGTCACATGGCCGACCCAATCGTCCTGTGGGCAATGAGTGACATGCACACATCACAATTTCATAGTGTTTATGGCCGGCAGGGACCATTAGAACATCTGCTCTGACCTCCTCGGTCTCTCAGGTTATTAAATCTCACCCGGTTACATCCAGGGGTGGTATCACCTCGCGGCAGAAGTGGGGAGAAAAACTGGCAGAGGGAAGCTTTGAAAGACGTTGCCACCATGTGTCAGCAAGAACAAGAGCTTTCCTTCACCTCCACTTGCCTTCACCCTGGCATGGCAGGAGCACATGTTAGGGGATGAGGCTTGGGCTGGCGTAGTTTTCCTGGCTTTCCACCCCTGGGCATCTCTGTTGAACTCCAGTGGAAGGGGGACAAGTACGAGAGTCGCTTGGGTTTTGTGAACACCCATCAACTGGGCGGAGACCCACCACAGAAATAGCTATGGGAGGACAAAAGACACTACTCGACTGAGCGGGATTCGGACAAAGCAATATTGTCCGAATATCCCATCACAAGTCACTTGAGCCCATCCAGCCCTCGCGTTCTCCACTGCCACCCTTGTGCGGCACACCTTGGCGGAGAGCCCCCCCATGACCTCCGGGAAGATAAACCCCAGAGCCTTGACTCACCCACTGATGATCTCCTTGTTCTCAGCTCGGATGAAGTGCTCCTTCTCGGGGGTCAGGATGCACAGGGAGAACTTCTGCCCCGTCCGGCTCTCCCCATCCACCACGTCCGTGCACTGGTTCATGTTGATGGTGCCCTGGGGGAGGGTCGTGGGCTGGAACAGAAGGAGACAGGTTTTAAAAGGAGAAGCAGAAGAGCCGAACGTTGCAATGTAGACGTCCCACCCCCACCCAGCAGCACAGAACCTGGCACTCTCCACACATCTGTTCATTGACACGCTCGGGAGTCCAGCAGACTGTGCCATCCGTAACTCTTCTCCAGGCTTTCCTCTCTCACCGCCTTCGCCCAAGGCAACGCTTCACTTAAGCCACCCCTTGGTCTCGGATAGTTCACAGAGCTCGCCACGGACAGCTGCCACTCTGGACAGGCAGCCCTTCCCCTCCACGACCTCCAGGAAGTGCTACCTCCAGCAAGGCAGTTTCTGCAACCACGCAGCCTGCTAGAAGACCTAACTCTCTCCGTCACCTGGTGTTTACATCAGTGCTCACCGCCCCAAAGATCCAAGAGGCATTCAAACCGAGTTTCATTGGTTGTCCCAAATACTGTTCCATTTACCGCTCCCCCCACCCTCCCCATCATATCTGACCTGCCACAGCTCCTCCCTCCACCCCACTCCCCAATAACTCCACATACCCCCAGGCTCCCATACCCTGCCCCCACTACCTCATCCAGCCTTCCCAACACCTCTCCCATTCTGGCTGCCTCCAAATCTCCACCCCCATTTGCTTTGGTGAAGAGACAGGCTCCGGTCTCTATGCATGCCTGCTTCTAAGGCCGGGGGACCAGCTGAGCAGGAAACTGGTGACTTGCTTTCAATGGCAAGAAGCGTCCCGTGCCTTGGTATCGAGGTATTCCTGCATGGCTGTATCATTCATAAAAGAGACATCGGGCCCCTGATTGCTTTGCAGACTGATTGCTGGGTAAATATCCATTGACTGGGGGGTTTCAAAAGGCCTTCCCTGCAGCACAGCCTGCCTAGCTGGTAGGACAAACGTTACATACCCACACACCCCAGTGAAAACAGCCAAACGATTCTAACTCTGAACAGAAACTGCAGGAGGGAACAACAACGGCAAGGGCTGACATGCCCCCACGCTACAGAAATAGAAAACAAATGGCAGGCAAAATAATCACCACACACAAGCGCAGACAGAGCCGAGTCCCGGCTCTGAGCAGACGCTGCTGGTTCGGACTTCCCACAGCTCGGCCAGGCCGGCTCTGGGATCAGAACCCAGCCAACAACGGCGGTGATGTCAGGCAGCTGTTGCTAGCACGGTTCCCGGACCAGCCCATGGGACCTTGTGGAACGTGGGCTGAAGGCTGCCCTGTAAAACGGTGCTATTTTAACTGAGGGCCACAACACACTGAGCATTAACTACTCCCAGTGGGAGCTAGGGATGGGCAGGGAGAAGACTAGTCCACGGTCTACACGGTAGGAGCTGTAGAGTCAAGAGATCTGGTTCCTGACCTTTAGCGCACAGTGTGGCCTTTCAGTGTACAGACAGCACCACGCCGGTGTTTTAACCTGAACCAGGAGTCGGCCCTGCTAGAATCCGAGGCCAAGAATTGTCAGAAGGGACAAAAGATTTTGAGCGCTCATCTTCAATCCCCTTAGGAAGGGGCCTCCTTCTCAGAGGGTGGACGCTCAGCCGGCTCTTCTCAAGCTAGGCACCCAAACACTGTAGCACTAAAAATCACCACCGAAAAACCTTGGCCCGAAGCTTTAACAGGGCTCAAGAACACAGTTAACACATGGATCACACCACAGGGTAGCCTCGCTTTAGCTGCTGGGGTCTGTCATGTGTGAGCAATTCCCTCCACAGGGTAGAGAATACTGTACAGTGCAGATAGAAAGCCAAGCAAGGCTCCGGCTATCCACAGTGCCCCCGGCCGATGCTCAAGGCACATGGGATATGGCTACGCTGCATTGAAAAACCTGCACCTGACCCGTGCCAGCTGACTCAAGCCCACCAGGCATGGGCTAAGGGGCTGTTTAATTGCGGGGTGAGCGCTTGGGCTAGAGAAGTGAAGGGTTCTCCCTCCACCAGGGACGGCGATCTCATGTCATTCCCCACGCGCTCCCGGTCTTGCTCCATTTTGTGTTGTTTTTCTTACACAGATACACAGGCTAACATCACGCTGCTCCGGACCCGACCCTTGTCGAGGGGGGGGAGGGGGAGGAGGAGGAGGAATCTGCTTTTTCATCTGGCTGGGCGGGCAGCCAGCCAAGCCTGAACACACACTCCATAGGATTTTCCCATAAAGTTAATGAAACATCGAGTTTCCCTGCATCTGCGCCTGCCAGCCTCGAGGCCCCACATTAATCTGCCACGGCTGTCTAAGCAGGTGCCTGAGCCGCTCTTACTGCATGTGGAGAGAAGCAGGGGGATTGAAGGAATTCAGTTCCCTGCTGTCAGAGACACGGAAGATACAGTTGTCACCTGGGAAGATTATTAAAGAGACAGCGGGCAGTGTTGGGGGTGGGGAGAGAGGGGAATTTCCACTGCCCTGGGCTCTCCAACACCTGCAAGGCCATGCCACGGGAAGGCCAGATAGATGCGGGAGCATGCAGGAGCTGCAGAACACGCAGGCCTTCTCCTCAGGCCGCAGAAAAACCCACCCGTGGAAAGGATTTCTACAAGGGCTGGGAGAAAGTACAACTTGGAGTGGGAGGCTGAAAGTTCAGGAGACCAAGAGCCTATGTCCATCTCTGCCACTGTGCGGCCGTGGGCAGCCGCTTGGGCCTCAGTTTCCCCTGTGAAACAGGAATAATGCATTTTAATCTTTGTGACGTGCTTTAGATCCAGGGACAAAAAAGGTGCTACCAGTGCCCAGCAATGACTCAGGCTCAGTCTACACGACGAGATAGGGGTGTGATTCCCCTATAAACCTCTGGCTGAGAGTCACATAGAGCCAGAGGTTTATAGGGGAATCTGGCTGAGATTCCCCTATAAACCTCTGGCTGAGAGTCACATCTGACTGTGGAGTGGGGTGCAGAATCCACGGGCTCCCCCAGGACCCCACCCGGGCAGGCTCGCTGGGGGAAGCACACGGAGGAGCAGAAGGTGCTGAATGCTCCAAGGTCAGACCCAGGAAGGTGTAAAAATGGGGACCTCTGAAGCGCCTAGCCTTGGAAACAGGCTGTGTACGGAGAGGGGACACTTCCCCCGGAATCCTAACTGGCTTCATAGGGAGCAAGTTCCAGACCCTCGCCCCGAGCACTCCGTGACACCTCAAAACAAGGGCACAAGAAAGTGGGCAACTGACCCTTTAATAGGCAGCACCCAGCCTAGGGCCCTGGGGTTACTTGCAAAAACAAAGAGAGGATCCAAGCCAGGATGTGTAAGGGGATCAGACAAGGGGGAGAGGAAAAGCAGCAGCAGAGAAATTGAGACAGGGAGTGGGAGAGGTGTCGGCGCTCATTGAACCTGACAGGTCCATCTGGAGCAGTCGTTCCTTCTCATCCGATTAGTGTGTCACCTCCAGCGCCAGCCCCCCCTCCCACTCCTTCGCTCCTGTCACCGCCTCCAGCTGGCAGCAGCCCCCTCCCCCTCCCACAGAGCCCCTTAAAACTCCACTTCCTCCAGGACCCTCTCCCTGGCACCACTTAAAGCCTCGCCGTGAAAATAGCGAGGTGAGCGGAACAGAAGCCTACACATTTCGAATACTATGAAATGGGAGAGGGAGGGAGGGAGGGAAAGAGAGAGGGAGAGAGCGCACACAGAGAAAACATCCAAGCCAGCTTCTCCGGCACTTCCTCCTGCAGATGGTGAGGCTGGCAAGGAGAATTATTTTTGGCAACCATTGTAGAGTGCTTTGCCATGGAAACACACACAAATGCCACTGAAGCATCTTCAAGAGCTGCCTATTCAGTTAAAAAAATAATAAGCAAGGAAGCATGTACTAGTGGTTAGCATAAGGAGTTGGGAATCAGAATTCCTAGGAACTGGTCCCAACTCTGCCACAGACTAACCGTGACCTTGGGCAAGTTACTTAACCCCACTGTCCCCTAAGTTCATCCAACTGTAAAATATGGGAAATGTTTCCCTACAACACAAAAACTCTGAGAGACTTAACTGTATTTATGATGATAGAGCCTAGGGGCCAACCAAGAACCTCTGTGCTAGGTGCTATACAAACATAGGATAAGAGACAGTCCCTGCTCTCCCTCACTCTGTGTTTATACAGCAGTTAGCACAATGGAGCCCAGGTCCATGCTGGGTGCTACAGCACTACAAATAATAAACAAGACAGACAAAAGGGAGGGGGAAGGGACAGAACATACAAGACTCCAGGCAAGATTATTAAGCAACCAGTGATTCTAGGTGCATCAATATATGGGGGAGGAAGGGGGGGGTTGCTCAGCCTCAGACACACTGAAGGGTATTGATTTCCAACGGTCAGGTGATCACCACTTTGAGAACCAGGCCCTCGTAGGGCACCTCGAGTTAGGCAGCCAAAAATTGGAGATGCCTAAAAATCACGAGTCCCTTTTGAAATCCTTGGCCCCGGTGTCTGTGAATCACTTTGAGATCTGCGAGGGGAGGGGAACGCACGGCCCAAGTACACAGTTACACTGTGTTTCAGAAAGCACAGGCTGGCATTGCCATTTGATGCAACGAGGAAGTCGATCCCTAAAAGGATTTTTTCGTCTTCTACAAAAATAAAACCCAGCTTTCCGGTAACTGTAAATATCCAGGCGGGGGTGTGGGAGGGGCTTTCACTTGCTCCAACTAGAGTCCTAAAAACACTATTGTTTCACTTTTCTGTGGCAATGCCGGACCACAGCCCGGCCAACTGAAAGTGGGGCTCCGACTTGTTCCCAAAAAATCTGGTTATTGACCAACACAAAGGACACCCAGGCCATTGATTCACTTACGGTGCTGCCCTCTGTCCTCCTTAAAGGAGAGTGAACGCACAAGCGAGAGAAGGCCTTCGCGTGGGCACTCCGCCAGGTCACTGGGAGTCCGAGTGAAAGCTCGGCAGGGTGCCTGGGCAGGCAGCTCAAACTTCCTGTGAGGCGTGGGGCGACCAGTCCCCTTTCCCCATGAAGGGCTAAAACGGCCCCATCACAGGAGCGCACCAGGACGCTTGAGACACGGTTGGTTGGACTCAGTCCTGCGTTCTGCGGCGTGGATGCTGGAGCCCTGGACTGGGGCCCGGGTTCAAAAATTCTCAGCCTAGGGTCGGTCATCAATGCAGTTGCCCTAGCCCTGGGGGCCCGGTGACTCCAGTTCTACCACCCCATGGCTTACATTGCTGTGCAGACGCACCCGGCAGCTTCCTGGGAGGAGTTGTAGGTAATAGAGCCCTGGCACATTTATTTCAAGGGGACAAGACAGGAGGGAGCCTGCAGTTTTTAATTCCTATTCCTTCCTCCCCTTTGCCAGCTACAAGAGGAAATATCCAGACTCACCAGGACACGCGCGTGGCAGATTAGCAGAGCTGAGGCCGTGTCGCCACGCAACGAGGATGTTGTTGCGAAGACAGCGCTTGTATTACGCGGTTTGTCCCCTCGCCCATCCTTGCACCGGTAAGAGCGCCTCATACTCAACTTAGACGGGATAGAGCTATCAATGGCGAGAGACGCAACCCCATCCTCTAGGCGTCCCTAGCCTCTGTTTGCCAGAAGCTGGGAATGGGCAACAGGGGAGGGCTCACTCGATCGACAGGATACTGGGCTGGCTGGACCATTGTTCTGACCCAGTATGGCCGCTCTTATGGGAGTGGACTGGCAACCCCAGAGACCTAACTACACACCCACTTAAAGTTGTTACAATGGATGAGGCCAGAGTGAGGATGTGGGCTGGGAAAGTGGCTCTGCTAAACGTGGAGTTTGCAGCACCGAGTGCGCCCTCTGCCGATGCAGGCAGGATTTCACACAGCCCGCTGCCCCCCCCCCCACCCCCCCCCCAACCCCCCGCCCAGCCCCAGGCGTCAGCAGCCAGCTGGAAGGAACTGCAGCCGAAAGGTACAGGGCAAAGGTGAGGGGGATCACACAGTCTCACACCCTAAGTGCAAACAAGCACACACCTTCAGCAAGTGTGGGCACCGCCCTGCTACTGCTGCTGTATAATCTGATCCACAGGGTCCCAGCAAACACAGGACACCACCAAGAGAAAGCAGTGGGGGAATGAGCCAGGCAAATGGACTCTCTTTAGCAAAGGTAAACAGCTGATGGGACAACCTGTGCCAGCCCAAGAACCTGGAGCCAGGAACAGTCAGTCTCCTTGGGGTGAACCACGGACTCTCCAAACCAAACCAGGGACCCATCCAACAGACCTAGGAGGGAGGAGAACCCTGGAATGAGCTTTATTTAACCCGGCGCCAATCCAGCTGAACGCAGAGATGCCTGTGCCACATACCTGGCAGAGCAAACCCACGCACAACGGTGAGAGGGGAAAGGGAAAACCAATACAATAAACAGGGACACAAGACATGTGACAACTTACCAGAAAATACCCAGCCCTGGCAGGCCTTTCCGGATGGTCAATCACCCTTCCCCCAGAGTTTTGCCCCCCTGTCCTGGGAGAAGACGAATGCTGGCACACCAAGGGCCTAACCCAGGAGTTACGGTAGACACTCTGAAATTAGGTCAGTGCACAGACCACAAAATGGAAAACACACCCACAGTACAAGCAGAAAAGCACCTTCTATAAGGAACCTGACTTTCCACAGAGAGGGTCAGGGAGGCTTTGCTCATAGGAACATAAGAACGGCTGTACTGGGTCAGACCAAAAGGTCCATCCAGCTCAGTATCCGGTCTACCGACAGTGGCCAATGCCAGGTGCCCCAGAGTGAGTGAACCTAACAGGTAATGATCAAGTGATCCTTCTCCTGCCATCCATCAACCCCCCTCTGACAAACAGAGGCTAGGGACACCATTCCTTACCCATCCTAGCTAACAGCCATTAATGGACTTAACCTCCATGAATTTATCCCGTTCTCTTTTAAACCCTGTTATAGTCCTAGCCTTCACAACCTCCTTAGGTAAGGAGTTCCACAGGTTGACTGTGCACTGTGTGAAGAAGAACTTCCTTTTAATTGTTTTAAACCTGCTGCTCATTGATAGTGACTGTACTGTAGGGGTAGAGAAGGAAAAGCTTCTAGATAGCGCAGAGGTTCCTGAACTGTGGACCACGGAGCACTTGCTGATTGTCTGCAGACTGCTGGCCAGTCACACAGTGCTGGCCCCTCTTCCTTATCTCCCCCTCCTAGACTGCACTCCAGGAAGCTTCAGATGCATTAGACGTCCATGCCAATCCTGCAGTTATCACCAGAATGCCAGGGAGGGGCATCTTGGCCATGACTGTGAATGGGAAGGTAGGTAGTTGCTAGACCCTCTCTATTAAAATGTGGGGCCCATTCTGGAAGAGTTTGAAGCTGCCTAGAACATGCATTTCACCCACAGGATGCGGGCTTGGCCAGGAGTGACTGGACGGTATCGCTGTCTGGTGGTTTTTCACAGGGCTGTGGGAGGGTCTCCCTTCACTTCCTACCAGGCAGGCTCTGTCTGCCCCATCACAACTGGCACTAACTGGGCTCCAGTATCAGCAAAGGAGCAGAGGAACAGTTGGATCCTAGCCGGTGGAACCCAGCACCAGTCACCCGGTTATACTAAAAAAGCTCCTTTGGACCGGTGCTCAAGTTACATTTCATTTTTTAAAGGAAAAAAAAATACCAATACGGGGAGGAGGAGGTAACACAGGGATGCCGGAGACAATCACAAGGGGGCAATGTCAGTTAACCCTTCAGACATGGGATATAAAGCTATACATGTAAGTGTTCACTGGGGGCCGGATCCCAAGCCTTCTGCCGTCCATGGAAGCCTTTGGGTCCAGCCCTTGACTAGCAGACACAAGTCTAGCGGATGCTCCAATCTCAATTCGCTCTTCAATGCCTGTGATCCTCCTCATTCCACCCCCACGATAGACAAGGAAGGGGGAGTATCAGCTCCCACCCTGTCTGCTCCGGGCTCCACACGTACAACTCTCCCCGCCCCCATCTGAACAGGAGTCTGTGCATGGAGCGACTGCACTATGCCTCAAGGAAGCTCGGTCAGGAGACAGAGAGACAGGGCTTAGCTATGTCCTCTCTGCTGAGGCAGGGAGCAAAGCCACAGTCACTGTCCAATGAAAACAATAAGCACAAAATGCTGCCCTCTATTCCAGCAGTTTATAACACACTGGAAGCAGGGGAGGGCGCAGGAGAGCAAGCGGACAATATGAGCCATCACTGGAGTAAGAGCCAAGGAGGAATTGCGTTCATGTTTCCCTTAGGTAGGACAGATCAATATTTATACACACACGTCCCACCAGCATGCATCCCGACTCCAACATGAAGCCCATGGAATATACTCCCCAGCCGGGGTTACCAGACATCCAAGACACACTGTGCTGCACTTTCCACTTCTATAAACTCCTCAGGTCATTCAGGCCAACTTGGATTAGACCCCAGAGACCTTTCACAGAGACAGGCACACAACCAGCACTGGAGAGAAGACGTCTGTCTCTCCCCCACCTCCCGCCTCTCTTGTGCAAGCTCTGAATCATTTCCTGATGAGGTTCCATCTTCTGCAACGCAGAGAAGAGTTCAACGTCAGAGCCAACGGGAGAGGAATAGCGTGTTCCGATTTCTGGGCTCTACAGGAAATTAAACAAAGCAGCTTTACTATCTGCCCACACACACAAAACTAATACCCGCTCACCCTTCTCGACAAGCCAGCTGGACAACAGCGAGCTAATCCACCATCCAGATCCAGTAAGACTTGCAGCAGTACTTCGGGCTCAGCCCCGTACCACTGCAGTTAATGGGAGCAGTGCTTAGCCATTAGACACCTTATAGAGCTGAACCTGAAGCAGAGACGTTGCGTAAAGCAGCCTGAGTTCAGGCCTGGCCAAGTACAACCATCCCCTGAGGGTACTGCTCCTGGATGCCCCGTGGCCTACAGATAAAACAGTCCATCCCTCAGTGGCAGCAACCCCTTAGGGACTCCTGGGTTCCCAAGCTGCAGTCTGCGAGGAGGGTGGAAAGCTGCCCATCCCTACTCAAACACCAAACACAGGACAGCACACTGACACCCCAGGAAAGACGCTGGAATGCCAACAAGCACCCCATGCCAGACTGGCCTCCATCTTTAACATCCTGGTGTTTAAGAGCTGGCGCAGCTGCTCAGTTCACTGAGAAGCCACAAGCTGCAGAGCAATGGGCCCAGCTCCGTACCAATCACTATGGTAACAACACAGGAAAGGGCCCTACTCGCCCACCATGAGAGACAGGCAGCGACCACAATTCCATCTGTCCAGGAACGGACAAGGAGACAGGGGGGCCGGAGGCTGAGCAAGGGCAGGGCAAGGAGAGCTGGGGCAAGGAAGCTCAAGCCAAGTTTTGCTGTAGGCCACCTTTCGAAAGTATAGTTCTTCAGAGCTCGATGCTTCTCCCGAGAACACAGCACCGGTGAAGGGCACCGGCCAGACAGCCCTGGGGAGGCTACAGCCCAGTCTTACCTATACAGCAGGTACCATGGGGAACACCAACACACGCTTCTTCTACACTGCTTCCGTCCTGACCTGGAGTGAGCACCCCGGGGGCGAAATTCAGCCTCTGAAACTTATCCTCTCCTTTGCCTCACTAGGGAAACTGCCAAGGGTGTTAAAAAACCCACTCCCAGAATAGACACCAGTTGACATCGGCACCTGTCCCATGGGAACTGGACTGAGACCCACATTTCAATCAGGTCTTTGAATTACTTATGGCCACTGGGCTGGATTCCAAATGCTCCACGTCCCATTTCCAATCCTTGCTTCCTCGCAGCGTGCGAGTAAATAAAGCCACTTGGGGGAGGGAGGGACAAGGGAAAGAAAGGAACCCTTTTGAGATCCGTACTGGAAGAGAGAAGCAACAGCCATCCAGCAAGGTATTAAAGGGAGAGAGACCCTGAAAGCGGAAGAGACATTGACTGTTTTGTGTTTAATCTGTGGAATCCTGCAAGGAGAAGTTCATCTTTCAGATGCAGCGGGCTGGTCCAATAAAGAGACAGGATTCATCTGTGTCAGGCCCTGAATTCTGTACATTTTTTAAGATGGACACGGGGTTGTGAACGTTTTGGGGACTGCTGGGCCTTAAAAACACATCAGAGTCTCTCAAGCTCTTGTCCTGGCCCGCACGGTCTCTCTCCTTGAACTTCTGCCACAGCTCTCACCATGGTAACAATAGCAGGGGCTCTAACATAGGAGTACCCAGGGGGCTTGTCTGAGTGCCATGTTCTCTAGATCTGCTCCGAGTAGGTGCCACGGAACTGTGTGTGTTCCTTCCGACACGTTCCATCCCGCGACAGCAGCCAAACTCTTACATAACCTGGGATGATTTAATCTGGAACACAACATTTAAAAGGGGCGGTGAGGGGAAGGAGCTGAAGACAAAACATAAGGGGCTTTTTAATTTTCTGTCGAGAACCAGAAAATTCATTTCTGCACCCCCCGCGCTGTGAGGGTTGAAGAAAGCAAATAATGATAAATGTTGATGCAGATATGTAAAGATCAAAATATAAGATCTCCATTAAGGAAAATAATAGATAGTTATAGTTATTATAAATTGTTTAATGTTAAGGTTTATTTTAATAAGGTTATAAAAGGGTTTTGTATCAATCATGGGTAATACAATTGGTTTTTGCACATTTGTACAATCACTACCTCATCAAAGTAATATGCTGCTATTGCATGTTCTGTGCACAAGCAATGCAACAATCCTGCAAAAAGGGCGCGAAATTCTGTCCAATCACGCTGTTCCTACCACGTGCCTGCTCCACGTGAGTAGTCTAAATCTGCCTAGCAATATGGGATAGCCAATCATGTAACACATATAGAAACTGCGTAGTTAACCAAGACTATAAAACTGTAAGTTAAACGTGGTTGGTGTGGCAGTTTCTTCACGCTTTTGGGCGGCTGCCACCTCGGCCGAATAAACACGTTTTGTTTTGAGCCTCATTGGTCTCCTTGAACTTTATTACTGGTCTCCCTCAATAGCCTAGCAAACATCCCGCTACAGCGCCACACTGGTTCCCTTAGTGCCCAGCCACTCTGCTCAGAAGGATCTAGGCCAGTTATCCACCGTCACCTCACACCAGAGGGATGGCCTTAATGCTGCATGACTTTGCTGGGATAGAGTCTAATACAGGCTTTCCTTAAAGACTACCATGGGCGGAGACTTTCTTCCTCTGCTCTATGTTTCCAATGGGGCTGAAACAGCCGAGGGAGCAAACGGCAGAAAAATGCATGTCATTTTAGTATTCAGGTATTTTACATGGAATGTTAACATTTTCAAATATAAAATATTCATTGAAAATAAAGTTACAGAGAGATTCTCATCCTGAAGGATCTCCAGTACTCTGCAAAGTGAGCCTCAAATTATACAAAGGGCTCCATCCGTTCAGCCGTTGCTGAAATGCAGCCACCTCGGGAACACAAAGCATTGGCTGTTGAACACCAGTGCTACGCTGCCATTTTGGACAGGAAGTGAACCCAACGCAGGAGGAACGGCGGTAACAAAGTTATGGTTCCCTACACAGCATGTGCCCATCAAAGCAGTATGGGTTCGTGCTCAGTATTAAGTCAGTAAGAGATACAAAACCTGACAAAAGCTAGTGTCAGTCCAAACTCAGCCCAGGAACAAAATCCAGCACCAGCCTAAACGAGCAGATAGATCTCATAGATCAACACCACCAGCTTTGCCAGACCAAGAGGCAAAGTGAATCCCAGGACAAAGGGCTCCCAGCTAACACACTGTCTCCAGATTTCAAACCTGGAGACTGGTAGCTACAATGCACCAGCTGACCTTGTTCACTGGGAGGGTGACCTGGACCAGAGGTGGCCACCTCTGATGTTACCCAGGCCCCAAACCAAGCAGGGCTTTATAAAGTGAACACCACCCTGAACTGCACCGAAAACAAAACTGGCAGCCATTGTAACACCACTGTAACTGAGCCTCTATATTCTACGCTAGCCAAACTTCCCATGTGGACAACATTCAAGTCCTACATGTTTGTTGCTAGAATTTTAAAGAAAGCCAAACCACTGAACTGGTGAAAGTCACTGGCTTAGCACAAAGAATCCAGGTTTGTTGATGTGTTAAACAAGCTTTTGACAGCACTAGCCTCTTCTGCCAGTGCAGAGAGAATACTTCAGTTTGTTCAACTAGTTCAGTGACTAGGTCGTTCAAATTTGAGAAACCAATTGGGAGCTGAAAAAGCTGGAAAGTTTGCTTTCCTCTTCCAATCTCTGAATAAAAACAAGGTGAGAGCATGAGATCTACTAGTTCTAAAATCCTTAAGGACATGGTGAACAATAAGTCCAATTCACTAACTAAAGAAGCTTCCTTTGTTTAATAAATCAGTTTTAATTGCAAAACATGTTTTGCATTTAAATTTACTTGCATGTTTCAATAAACTTATTTTTTTAAACCAACATGTATTCAGCACATTTAATGTATTTTTATTTTAAAAAACTAAAGTGTTCTTTTTGTGCATTTTAATTGAATTCCAGTTTCCATCTAAATACAGCTGGACACAAATCATAACTAAAAAAGTCAATCAAGTAAATAAGAAATGCATCATTCACCATTTTCTAACAAAAATGTATTTATTCAGATTATTAGTGTTTATTGTTTTATTAGGTTATTATGCATTTATTATATATTTATGTTTATTATTGGTCTTGTATGTTAAGCTATAATTGCTTAAATCAGGGGTCTCAAACATGCGGCCCGGGGGCCACATGCGGCCCACAAAGCCCTTCCCTGCGGCCCGCCAAGCTTCCTGGCACCCCCCCCCCCCCGGTCCCCCCATAGCAGTTTGCAGGACGGAGGGGCCAGAAGTGGAGGCTTCTCTGCTGCCTGGCTGGGCCGCGCGTGTTTCTAGCTCTGGACTTCCTAGATTGCTCTTGCTTTGTTTGCCAAACAGCTGTTGGTGGTGCCTAGGGCTTTCCAGGAGGGAATGGGGAGCTGCGTGCTCAGAGGAGGAGGTGGGGCAGGGGTGGGACCTCTTGGAAGGGGTGGAGTAGGGGCGGAGCTGGGGCAGTGAGGGTATGTGTGCGTGTCAGTGGTGCGGCCCTCGAGCCAGTGCACTAGTCCTCATGGAAGGGGTGGAGTGGGGGAGGAGCCGGGGCAGCGAGGGCGGGGGTGTGTCAGTGGTGCGGCCCTCGGGCCAGTGCACTAGTCCTCATGGAAGGGGTGGAGTGGGGGCAGAGCCGGGGCAGTGAGGGTATGTGTGTGTGTCAGTGGTGCGGCCCTCGAGCCAGTGCACTAGTCCTCATGGAAGGGGTGGAGTGGGGGCGGAGCCGGGGCAGTGAGGGTATGTGTGTGTGTGTGTGTCAGTGGTGCGGCCCTCGAGCCAGTGCACTAGTCCTCATGGAAGGGGTGGAGTGGGGGCGGAGCCGGGGCAGTGAGGGTATGTGTGTGTGTCAGTGGTGCGGCCCTCGAGCCAGTGCACTAGTCCTCATGGAAGGGGTGGAGTGGGGGAGGAGCCGGGGCAGCAAGGGCGGGGTGTGTGTCAGTGGTGCGGCCCTCGGGCCAGTGCACTAGTCCTCATGGAAGGGGTGGAGTGGGGGCAGAGCCGGGGCAGTGAGGGTATGTGTGTGTGTCAGTGGTGCGGCCCTCGAGCCAGTGCACTAGTCCTCATGGAAGGGGTGGAGTGGGGGCAGAGCCGGGGCAGTGAGGGTATGTGTGTGTGTCAGTGGTGCGGCCCTCGAGCCAGTGCACTAGTCCTCATGGAAGGGGTGGAGTGGGGGCGGAGCCGGGGCAGTGAGGGTATGTGTGTGTGTGTGTCAGTGGTGCGGCCCTCGAGCCAGTGCACTAGTCCTCATGGAAGGGGTGGAGTGGGGGCGGAGCCGGGGCAGTGAGGGTATGTGTGTGTGTGTGTCAGTGGTGCGGCCCTCGAGCCAGTGCACTAGTCCTCATGGAAGGGGTGGAGTGGGGGCGGAGCCGGGGCAGTGAAGGTATGTGTGTGTGTGTCAGTGGTGCGGCCCTCGGGCCAGTGCACTAGTCCTCATGGAAGGGGTGGAGTGGGGGCGGAGCCGGGGCAGTGAGGGTATGTGTGTGTGTCAGTGGTGCGGCCCTCGGGCCAGTGCACTAGTCCTCATGCGGCCCTCATGGTCATTTGAGTTTGAGACCCCTGGCTTAAATAGATGTGTATTGATAGAGTGTACTCTACTAGTTAGTAAAAATGAACTTATATGAGCCACCTTCCACCTCTTTTTCATTTTTTTTTTAAAAGGACAAATGGAAAACTAAGATTAAAACGGATTATTTAAATCAAGATTTCCTTCTTACTGATTTAATTCATGATTAAAATCAGTTATTTCAATCCACCCCACAAGATCTAAGCACTGTGCTCAGTATAGCATAGCTGCAACCTAGTTGTGTTGAAGGAACTGGTCATTTTGCTGCCCTTGTGGAAACCTCAAGGGGCTTTGTGTTGCCCTTGCAATGAAATCCTCGGTGATGCCATGTGATCAGCAGCAGGACAATGGCACAGCTTAATGAGCACTTCATACTGCCTGCCACTAGACACAATGCTATCAATATGGCTACAATGGAACCGGTGCTCTCTATTGGGCAGATTTTATTACATTCTTATAGATCATCTAACAGGCTTAGCATCTGGATTTATTCATTAGACAAAAGCCTCTTGAAAGTGACCTTAGCTGGCTCAATAAAAGAATGGACTGCAGCAGTCACCCATAGATTCATCAAGGAAGGGAAACCACCATCTCCCCACATCATTAGAGCTAGCTTCCCTGCTCCTCCTGGATCTCACTCCCCATCTGCAATGAGCACAGGCAGCTGCTCTCCCATACCACAACCAAGTGATTTGGCCTATAAAATATGGTCATTGCTCCCTGCTCTCTTATCCTCTCCTTTCAGCAGCACCATCCTAAGACATCCTCTCCGCCATCCACCGGCAGCTCCTAAACCAAGGAATTTAAATCCTTCTGCAGGGTTCACTCTACGTCCATTCTAAGGGCATGTATTACTACAGAATCTGAGCACAGCACAATCTTTACCGTATTTATCCTCACAGCACCCCAATGAGGCAGAAGCAGGGCTGTTCTCTCCATTGTACAGATGGGGAAACCAAGACACAGAGAAATTAAGTGACCTGCCTAGGGTCACACAAGGAGCCTATGGGAGAGCTGGGAATTGAACCCCAGGCTCCCAAGTGCAAGGCCAGTGCCCTCATCGCTGCCCCCACCCCTTTAGCAGGGAAGCAAGCCCAGCACATTTGGCATGATACTCTTATGCGTATCCCACATATTTAATGAGGAGTCGGCCATGTCCAGCAACGAGCCAGTCACCATCGGTCTGACCACTGCTCACTGGCGTCAACGGGCAGACTCCAACTTGCGTGGGCTTCACATGAGGCTATCAAAAAGTTAGTTATTATTGACAGCGAGGAAATGCAATATCCTTTCTGGTACATCTGCAGCCCTGTGTATCACTATTCCATGCCCGCCTGGGATGGCAAGGGAGCAAGCAAAGAGCCTTGATTTGTGCATCAGACAGCGGAGATCCAGAAGTGCTACCGATTGGGGCCTGTTTTGGCATGGCTTTTACCAACAGCGATTGCCCACTAGCTCCATACGCCCTCTAGACATTCAGAATGTTCAAGGCCTTTCTGAGGTGGCATCATCCTCATTTTAGACAGGGAAATTGAGGCACCGGACACCAAGGCTCTGAACTGCAAACTTAGCCTTTGCTTTTGCAGTTGCGGTTGTGTACCCGCAGTGAATTACACTCACCGTTCATTGACGATTCCCACAGCAGTTCACTGCCAGTACAAAAGGGGGAAAGTCACTCTGGTGCAAAGTTGTGCCTGCAAAAATAGTGGCCCAATTTGATGGGAGATCAGGTCCCACCTCCTAGGATCGGGAAATCTGTAATAGAGCCCAGAGTCCTGCCTGTCCTCCGCTCTGCCCCCCAAACTGCTTGTCTATCACAGAACAACGTGCCATGTTAAATTTCAGCCCTGATCCTGCAAGTTGCTCTGCATGGACACAAGGTATGGATCTGTGTGGATCAAGGCCTAAGTTAACAGAGGGACAATGATGGCTTCCAAGGGAGCATATGAGTGGGGCTAGAGAACAGAGGCTAATGCTGGTCTCTGCATCCTGGGCCCCAGCAGCAGATTTCCGAGGGCCTCAGCCAGGAGGTAAAAGCAGAAGTAAAAATAGTTCCAGGCTCACTCTCTCCAGGAGAAAAGTGATATTTTTAATGTTTAGTATTTGGGGGTGAGGGTGTGAAAGGGGAGAAGAGAACCTGGGGGCACCGAGTCCAGCCAGAGGTCACTTTTATGGAGAGTCCATGTTCACTTTCCTAAGAGAGAAGTCCAAACACATCAGGGCTAACACCTTTCCAGCGAGACCCACACCAGCAGGCAGAGAGGTGACCTGAGCACAGGACTGGGGCCAGGCTCCATTCCCAAGGGCTTGGGCCAACTCAATGTCCTGGGACAAGACAACCTCTGTGCCTCAGATCCCCCATCTGTGCAACAGGGACAGTGCTCTGAAACGGGAGACTGTAGGTCACAAACACTACACCCCTTGGACTCCAATCCTCTCTGGATGTGTCTGGAACGATGAGCCAATTCCCTGGAGGCTAGCCTGGGCTTCAGCGTCAGCAAGGTCCCCAACCGTACAGCATTTGGCTACAGGCGGAGCCCAGCTGGGGATGGGAGCATTCTTCTCAAGAGGGCTCAGCCACGGGTGTTAGAATAGGCTGTATCCGCAGCTGTCTTGGCCTTATATGGAGATCCTCACGTCAAGCGCACAGCTTTCAGCTGTTCTCCACCTCAAAGTGGAGTCTGGCACTGGACTCATGCACTTTGCCTGCTGCTCTCCAGTTAACCTCTTTCCTGCTGAATGGTCTTCAAGATACAGCAGCAAAGCAGGCGCACGCACATCCGGAGGCACTAGCCTACCTGGAGACTTCCTGGCATTCCCATAAATGGCCGCCCTGTTTGAAATGGCTGCCGGGAGGGGAGAGGGGAGAGAGAGAGAGAGAGACAGAGACATACTGAGAGCAGCAGATGGGCAGAGCAGGTATCTGCCTGAGCCGGATTCCACCTTGCCCCTTCACCACCTTCTCAACAGCGGGACCAGAGATTGCTGCAATAGCCAGAGCAAGGAGGGTTCCTACAGAGGGTCTGCTCAGAAAGAAACACCAAGGAAAGTACAATTTGACATTTCCCCATTGAGGCAACTGGGTGGCCTCGGGAGCTCACAGTCCCTGGCCATTTTGCCTCCAGACAGCCAAGTTTCAATCCTGGCTTAGGTCCCAAATCAAATGGGCATAGTGGGTCTCAGTCTAGTCTGTAGCGGACAGTATTGGTATTACAATGGCCTACCTGCTCCAGCGGAGATCGGGGCTCCATTGCGCTTAGCACTTCGTACACACACAACCCATACCTCACATTGCCTACAGTCTCAAGAGAAAGAAGTGGGAGGGGGGGAAAAGAGAGCCACAAAAAGGTGAAGTGACTCACCCAAGGTCACATAGAAGGTAAGTGGCAGAGCTAGGAATAGAAGGCAGATGTCCCGGTTCCCAGGCCAGCACCCCCCATCACACTGACCTCTTCACCCAGTTCCCATTCAACCTGCTCCAACACAGCACAACCTGCGCTTTCAGTTTAGCAGAGAAGCGGGACTAAACCGAAGGCACAGGCTCGCCAGAAGCAGAGGTTTTCCCTGAACTGTACAGGAGAGGCTGACCCCCCCCCCCCCCGGGCCCACTCCCATGTTGCCCAAGCCACGCTTCCGTCATTGCTGAGACGTGCCGATCAAACACACCCAAAAACACTCAAAACATTCTACGCTCCCAGAAACATCTGAGGGGGGGAAAAAATTCCAGCCCCATCTGCGCACAGCTGCCAGTGTGGCATCGCCAGGAGCACAAGAGAGCCAGGCCCGACAGCCCCGGAGTCAAAAGGAAAGAAAATCTCTGTAGCACGCAAGTGGGTTGCCATAGTAACGAGCGAGCTATCAAGAGCCCAGGGAGCTCACACTCCTGTACTGAACCCAGACAGAGACTTTAGCTCGGGGATAGGGTGACCACACAGCAAGTGTGAAAAATCAGGACAGGGGACGGGGGGGGGGGGGGAGAAATAGGAGCCTAGAGAAGAAAAAAAAACCAAAATCGGGACTGTCCCTATAAAATCGGGACATCTGGTCACCCTACTCAGGGATCTCTTCTTGCTCATTAGCAGTTTGGGGATGAAAATTCAGCTGGGGGGGTGGGGGAAGAGTCCAAATGATTTGGTTCGGATATTTAAATTCCTATGACTTGGTTCAAATATAAAAATTGACCTGGTGAACTCCCCCATGCCCCAGGCAGCGCACAGGGGATCGGAATAACCCCAGAGATCTCACCACACTGAGCCACTAGGAGGCACCGTTCCGGCTTCACCTTTCCAGGGAGAGGGAAGGGGTTGAGAAATCACTGAAAAGGAACCAAGTGCTCCCCATACCGGAGGGCCCCATGGCTGCTGGCATACAGCGCCCACTGCAGGCTTAGGGGGGTCAGGCTGCTGGCATACAGCGCCCACTGCAGGCTTAGGGGGGGGTCACTGTTTTGGGCACAACCCAAACCACATGAGAAAAACCACCACCAACAAAAAGTATCTTGTAACAAAAAACTTTGCACCAGCTAGTAAAACACCGTCAGATCCTGCCACCCAGTCCTCAAACACAAGGGCTCATGGGTGGCGGGTGAACCCCCCCCTTCAGGGAGGCTAGCCTGCTGGCCCCACCCCTTCTGCCTGAGCAGCCCCCACTCCCATGCGGCCGGAGGACCCCATGGCCACAGCACCAGCCTGATGCTGAACCCCAGGGCGCCGGAGCGCCCAAGCGCCGGCTCTAGCACCAGGCCGCTGGCCCAACTCCAAGGCTGGCCTGAGCCATCCAAGTCCCTGGCCACCGGCTGGAGCTGAGCCCGCACCGGCTTCAGGGGAGAGGGACCTCCTCAAAGAGAGGCAACATGTAACTTGATGGGGGGCACGATGTAAAGGTTCGGCTGCCCCCGAACAGCTTGAGTGACAGCGTCCCTACCGCCCCCCCCCCCACCTTACCCTCACGGTCTCCCCTCCCACAAAGCAGCAGCCCCTCCCTGCAGCATCCAGCTGTTGCTCCAGCCTCTCCCTATGGGGCACGGCCCTCTGAGCTCCCGGGACTGGTTCAGCTCTGCCAGCTGCTGTGCAGGGAGGGGGCCCTGTCCCACCACGTGACTGAGCAAGGCTGGCTCGGAGTCAACAGATGCGGGAGTGGGGCAGCCATGACGCCGTCCCGAGCCCCTGGAGGCTGGGTGGTTTCTAACCGGAGCATCCAAGACCCTCCCAACCGGGGGCTCCTGCACATTAGCCACCCCAGGGCCCCAGTTAAATCCCTGAACAATCACTAGGGCAGGCGCCCGGCCCCATGGCCAGCGGTGACCCTACCGTGGGCCCAGTCCTGCAAGCCTCAGGCAGGCACGGAATCTGCTCCTTCCCTCCCCCTCCACGCTCAGTCCCATTGGCCTGGCTGGAGGTTTGCAAAAAAAGAAATAAAAATATAAAATACGGTATACCCACCGCCTAGAGATGGTCTTGAGCTGCCAAGTGGTTAGAGTAGGAAGTTCTATTCTGCTTGTGCTCACACACAGCGTGTGGTTTGCCTGAGTTATATTCCGTCACTAGCTCACTGTGACCCTGGACAAATCAGCCACTTTGCCGCTTTGTACCTCCCTTTCACCTCTGTGGGTAAGATTTACTGAGGTTCAACACTGACAAAGCATGTTGTGATCATCTCGGTGTTGTGGGGAAAACAGCATCGTTAATGGGGGAGCTACGTGTTCGTTACAGAGAAGATCTGGGAAACAGTTTTCCCAGGGCCGCTGCTCTCTCTTGGACATCTCACTGCCTCAGGTTATCAACTCTCTGTTCGCTCAGTCTTGTCCCAGGGCCCATTTCCTGCCCCTATTGGAAACAAGAGAATCCATAGGATCCTAGATCACCTGATGCTCCAACGTTTCCGCTGCCAGTGTCTCCGGGTTCCCCATTACAGACTGGCACACCACAAAGGCAGAGTTCTCACCTTCCTCTGAAACAATTGGCTGCTTCTGGCAATGGGAAGCCAGACTAGATAGACGACGGAACGGATTCCGCAGGGTAATCTCAGCCCTGCCAGGAGCGCACGCTTGCAGCTGTTAGCCCGCAGAACAGCTGCTGTGCAGAAGGCTCCATGAAAACCTCTCTCCGCAGCACAGAACTCCATGCCAGAGACGCACTGGGAAGGCTGCATTTTGGCCACCACTGCTCGGGGCAACCCTCTCCTTGCAGCCTAGTGGATAAGGCTGCATTGTGCGCCCACAGAGGCAGCTGGCACCAGCATGAGCTCTCCCCAGGGACAGAGATGCTGTCACTCCCACTGGCTCAAAGTGGTTTCCATCTTATACGGGGTTTACAGTTGCACTCAATGGCTCTCAGCACCTCCACTATATACATTGTTCCAGCACCTCTGACCACAGGTCAGGCTGTCTTTAGAGCCCACGGGGAGCTTGGTTTTTCGGCCCAGACTTGGGTAACAAACCTGGCCTGTGGAATTACCCAACTCTTAAGGCAGCTAAGCAAAGCCGCAAAAGGCACTTTAATGAGAGAGTGTTTAATTCCAAGAATCAGCTTAGGAAATAAAACCCAGATGCAGAGGCAAGCTCACTCGCTAAACACCTGACGGACGTTCGTTCAGCACCGCGCCGATCGGGGCATTCCAGAACCAAATCGCCACCCGCAGCATTACAGGGCACGGGCAGCACTACAACACACAAAGGGGGCCAGCGAGCTCGGCCGGCCTGTAGGGCGAGGTTGGATGGAGAGAACTTGAGACTGAAGCAGCAACGAGCCATTTTAAGCACAGTGGACTGGAGCCAGCCGTCTTCAGTGGATCGGCTCCCCCGCCACACCCCACGTGTCCCCGAGTGGTGCTTCCGCTGTGAAGCTTCACACAGTGAGAGCCACATCCACGTGAACCACACGCCGTGTGTGGGTGCAAGCAGCCCTGTTGCAATGGGACCACAAGTAACACCCCGGCGGAGGGTTCCATGGGAGAGAGATGAAGGCCGGGAAATGGGGAGCCGGGTGCGAATTCGCAATGCCTCCTTCCCTCTCCAGTGCGCTCTGCATGGTGCTGTCCTTAAGCACGACGGATGGGGGTGGAGACTAGAGCAGCAGGAAACTCCTTCCCAAAGGTTTTGGTACGAAGGTCATATTTGACAGCCAGTCAATCTGCTCTTCCCTCTCTCCAACTCCCACTCTACCTCCCAGCAGACTTATTCCCAGCAAAGAGGCACAAACTTGGGAGCTACAAGTACAATGGAGCTTTACGTGACTTGCAGCCAGAGTCAAGCAGTCTGATGTCAGCAGAGAGCTGTACAGTACGCCTGGGGGGGGGGGCATATGCCACTTTCTGTATCCGCTCCCCAATGGAGCTGTGCAGGGCTCACATCCTGGCAAGTACTTCGGTTACCAAGGGTCCGGGTTGAGTTACACCAAGTGGGGAAGCCAATACTTCAGTACATGAGTCTATTTCCCACTCATCAGAGCACCAGAGGGAAAAGAGAGAAATCCCCCTTTAATCTAGAGCGGGCTGGGGACGGAGAGAGGGAAGAGAGAAGAGCTAACACCCTCCAAACCAAGTATAAGCCACTGTACAGCTAACAGTACAGCCAATACAGGTTGAGCTGTTTGGAGCCACGTGCAATGGGCCATCAATTGTGCTGCTCACAGTTGGGCCTCCAGGCCAGGCATCACGATTACTGACCAACAGAGCTAGCTGGGAAAGAGTGAGGATTTTCTGCAAAAAGAAGGGGAAAAAAAGCAAAGTTCCTGTTGGTTTGGCTGGTTTTCTAATCTGGTTTGTTCACAAAGGCCAGAGTTTTCACATTTCACACATTAAAAAGTTCCCATTTTTCCCAATGAAAATGGAGACATTTTCTAACAAAACAAAAGGTTTTTCCCAAATGAAAGTTTCCATGGGAAACAAATCAAAAGCACCAGTTTTGATCCAGAAAAATCAGATGGGAAATTCTGACCAGCTTCTCCTAACCAGTTGAAAGACACCATTTTCAGCCAATTCAGGATAACTCTGTTGGGCCAGCTAGCAGAGGCTGGGCCAAATTCTGTTGAAAATGTACAAACTGCCTCTTAGTGGGTTCACTCATGGTTTGGCTCTATCTGCAACCAGCCAGCCAAGCCACCTTTGAACAGAGTTACTCTGGAGTACATGCAGTTGGCGCCCCAGCAGAAGGGACTGTAGAGCGGATACTGTGGTTTCCTTTCAGCCAAGGTTTTCCTCTCATCCACGTTTAAGTGGAAGTTCTACTAGCAGAAGAGGGGATGAGACTGAATTAAACATTTTGACAGGGATGATACAGGGGCTCTGTTTCACACTTCTGCAGCAAGCGATGGAAGGGTCCAATTCTGGAATATAGCGCAGTAACCTCAACTCTTGGGTTACGACACTCAATGGTAGCTTCTGCACATCATGAAGTAGGGGGATGGATCTGATAGGGGCAGAGCTGTCCCTCCTCCTACTGGCTGTGGAAATAGACCTGATGGCCTCATAAGGGATTGCCCAGGCTGTGTTTTCAGGGACGCTCATGGGAATCCCAAATAGTTTCCTGTGCCCATGAATTTTTCCAGTGGGATATTGAATCTCAGCACAATGACGCTATTCTGATTAGGGCTGTCAAGCAATTAAAAAAATTAATCACGATTAATCGCACTATTAAACAATTGAATACCATTTCAATAGTTAGGATGTTTTCTACATCCTAAAAAATATTGGATTTCAATTACAAATTATACAGTGATCACTTTATATTCATTTTTTTATTACAATTATTTGCACTGTAAAAAAAACCAATTCACCTAATACAACTACTGTAGTGCAATCATAAAAGTTGAACTTACAAATGTAGAGGTATGTACAAAAAAACCCTAAATTCAAAACAATGGAAAACTTTAGAGCCTACAAGTCCACTCAGTCCTATTTCTCGTTTAGCCAATCACTAAGATGCACAGAGGCTTGTGGGGGAGAGGGCAGTTTCCAGGTGCAGGAGCAATGGGACTCTGCAGGATCTTCCAGGTGATGGTGGTTGGCGTTCAGCAGTGGGGTCTGGGTGTGTGGGTCTCAGCAGGGGACGGGTGTGTCTGGGTGCTGGGAGAGTGGGGCTCGGTGGGATCGGGGCCTGAATGCAGCTAGTTGGAGGTCAGTGATGTGGGGGCTCAGGATGGTGCAGGGGGTGGGGCATCAGAGTTTGAGTGCAGGGAGCTCCGTAGGGGGTGGCCTGGGTGCAGGGGTTCCGATGCAGAGGTTGAGGTTCAGTGGGGTGGGGTTCTGGTATGGAGGGCTAGTGTGGCTCTGGATTTGGCAAGGGTGTCTGGGTATGGGAGGTCCAGATACACAGGGGTTGGGCAGATGGAGGAGCTGCTCCCTGTACAGTGACCCCTCCCCACAAAGCTGAGGAGCTGAGGGGGAGGATGCTGAACTTCCTGCAGCTGCGGGAGGTTTCTGGGGGAGAGTCCGACACAATCCCAGCCACTCCTTGCAGGCAAAGAGGAAGTCTCGTCCTCTTCTGCCTCCAGCAGTCGGGAATAGCAGTTGATCCCGGCTCTGGGTAGAAGCCACTAGCTGTGGTGTCCCCAGCTCTGCATTGATTTCCCTCTCTGCCAGCTGCTCTAATGTACCTGTGCTGCTAGAGACTGGTGTGTGACTGCTCTTGCAGCTTCCCTGTCAAGTCATTTTTTTGCGAGGAAGCAAAAGAATCTGCGGGGAACATGAATTCTGCACACATGCAATGGTGCAGAATTCCCTAGGAATAATATTCCCTAAGCACCCTGTGGCTGAAGGATATCAAGTCTTGTTTCTAGCATGATCTGTGCACCCTCCTTCACAAGTACTACTTTCACTTTAAAATAAAATAAGAAAAGAAAAGCAACCACCTAAAAATGGACATCTGTGCACAATAGCGACCGGTAGGAAGTTCAGATACTGTCCCAGAAGCTCAGATGCTTAAAGTGAAAGCTCTTGCCTTTTCTAAATTGGGATTAATGAGATTTCCAGCCCAACACTCTCTTTACAAAACTTCCAGTGCTTCCTGCTGGGCTGGGAATACCAGATGACCAGTCTCTTAGAATCAAGGTCTCCAGCTGGAGCTGGAAAGGGAAGAGGGACTCCCATAGGGGAAAATATTTCTCCTGACACACACACTTTAAGTTCTAGTTTGAGTCCGGGCCAGATGTTCAGATCCTATTTGCTCCAAGCCATCTTCATTCTCTCACAGCCCAAAGTAGCACAATGGCTCCATGGCGGACATGTTGATTTAAAGGACCACACTTGTAGGATTGCAGCAAGCGGAAGGGAGTGGTGCCAGTATCCAACACGCAGGATTAAATGTCGGATGCTCCACAGGACAAAAGGCAACTTCTCTCATCAGTGGCATGACTGAGAGGGATATATCTCAGGCGATTACTTTAAACAGGATTAGCGTGTACGACAAAAGTTCATTTCTGGGCTTTTGTGCTAGGCTTACGTAACGCTTAAGTGGAAAAACACAAGACAGTGGAGATTATGAGAAGAGGTAAGAACTCAGCTACAAGCAAAATTACTCCCTCCCACCATCTAAAGATGTTGATAGACAATGTCCTGTATTTATTCCAACTCCAGTATTACTCAGAGCATAAATCAAACCAGCATCTAGACAATTGCTCTTGCCTATCTCTTTCCATGTAGCAACTTTTGCCCTTTCTGTGGGACCTAGGACAAACGATTACACAAGAACGTTGTCTAGAAGGAATTTTCTAACTCCGGCCCATCAGCACTATACGGCAGGATCAAAGTAACAATTATGGGATGCTTTTGGCCAATCCGAATACACAGGGCAGCTCCCAGGAGCAAGTTAATTGGCTGACAACCAACCAGCACACAAGGCTATTGTCAGGGTGTGAGGCAACATGGAAACCGAGAGGAAACAATCAGCGCTCTGTTTTACTGCCACGCATTCGGAGTTGCCAGTCCCAGCTGACAGGACACACAAGGAAAAGCTACAGATGCAGGAGGAAGGCAGAAGTGAGGAGCTGGTTTCTGTACCAACTGGTCTGAAACAACGTTAGTTAGAGCCCAAGAACCAACCCCAGAGCAGGGGCAGAGATCATGGCAGCGAGAGAGCATTGGGCTGGTACCAGCTGAAAAGCACAGAAGCACTTTTCCCAGCATCACCCTGGTTGTCAGGGGAGGCTGAAGAAGGTGGCCATAAAGATTAGCCAGGAAGGTGATGGAAGAAACGTGGTTAGAGAAGCGGGATTGGAGATATACACAGATGGCTGGGAAAGTGGGGGGAGGAGGGGGAAAAGATACAAATCAAGCCACATGGAAACAAGTACTGGCTGATGGGGAGTACCAATAAAGAACTGGCCCCCAAGAGGAAACAGTGGCTTTCGTTATGGTCTATTATTCGAAGGCCAAGAGTAACATCCCAATTTCAGGAGCTACCCCCCATACGCTGGGGTGAAATTTTCCTGCTGTTACCCAAGCAGCCAGCTGGTATCTGCATCCCCAAGAGGTCAAGACAGTTCACAGACAACTGCACTGAGAGGAACAGAGTTCCAGGCCTTACTGTAAAATAATGCCCAGTGATCTCTCCCCTGGCAACTTGCATCACTTAGCACTGCATTCAGTAAAGGGACTTCCTGAGACTCTTTGGAAGTTGAAATTAAGAGAGAGACTTAAAACTAACCTGGACACAGCCAGGGGGGAACAATCCTGAGTTGGCAGGTGGAATGGACTAGAAGAAGTGACCCAACAGGGCCTTTCTGCCACCAGCATCCACAAGAATGGATGCTTGAGGTGAGCTTCCTAAGCCAGTGGATTCCTCATGGTTAGTGTTAGCCTGTGTATTGCATTAACACAGCAGTGCACATGAGGCTTTCTTGTCCCGCAGACTACTGCTCAGTCCATAACCACTGGGTGAAAGAGGGGACTGAAACCCTACCTAGATTTATCAGCTCCCAGCCACCCCGGGGCTCTGCAATGAAATTTTTGCTGGTGGCAAACTGCACTAGGATTAACAAAAAAGACAGACTGTACTTACTCCCATGGTCACCTCTCTCTCTGCTTCTCCCCCACCCCGCAACATCCCCTTTCTCACCAGCTGCAGCCACACAACCAGTGGAAATCTTATGTAAGATACTGCGGTCCTTGGCGGGATGCTATGGGGACACCTGAGATCAATCTATGTGCCTGTCCCCTCCTGTCCCCCTGCCCCCCGTGATGCCTTGATCCACAGAGCTCCCCAAACAAGCCAGAGACAAAGAATGGCCAGATTTATATGCACACAGAGATCCATTTTTGGACCATAATGGAGCACAGGCCACTTATAGCTCCAATCAGACCAGGTAGACAGTATGACCCAATGAATAGAGCACACTGGACTGGGACTCAGGAGACTGGAGTTCTAGTCACAGCTCTGCCACTGGCCTGCTGGGTGACCTTGGGCAAGTTGCTTCACCTCTGTACCTGAGTTTTGCCATCTGTAAAATGGGAACGATACTGACCTCCTTTGTCAAGCATGTAGAGATCTAGTGATGACAACTGTTTGTGTGCAGATGGTGAAATTGATGTTTATCGACATTTACCAATAAAAAATGAATCCTTCCAAACCTATTCATAAAATACAGGGGAGGCGAAAGTATGGGTGTGTGTTAAAACCAGGGTTTTTAAACCTGACAGTGCCCCTTTAATTCTAACAGAAACTTCTACCTTCAACATAATCTGATGAATAATTCATGTCTGGTAAACCAGAAGTATAACCTTCACTAATGGTTACCATAACACAGAAATGCAGACTCTGAATAAGTGATTTATTAAACCCAAGCCATGCCGTAGCTTGAACAGAATACGCACTTTGGCTTTCATATCCAAACGCGAGAACGAAATTTTTGATTAGTGAACTACAAAAAGAACCATGAGAAATCAGTGATTTAAAAAAAAAAAATCACAGCGATTTAAACCACATTGACTTATCACAGAGACACGGGACAGAGGAAGTGGTTTCATCTGGACAGTCATTTTGCAATCCCGCCTTCTATTTCCGACCACCCCCAAGCATCCGACCTCCCCCCAGCGTCAAACACAAAGAGCCTTCTGGGCCTCCCCCACTTCTGCCCCTCTGACAGCAGCCACCAGACGTGAACTATCGAATCAGCTCAGAAACAGAGCGGATACGGATTAATCTCTCCCTTTGAATAGGAAATAAAATGATAGACATAATCACTGTGTTTTCTCTCTGGGAGTCGGGCAGAAAAAGGGCTCTCGTTTCTACAAGGCTCAGATTGAAGCAGAGAGGGACAGCATTTCCAAAGGGAAAAGGGGAAGGAAAAAACCCTCAAAACCCTGCCTTTGTTCAGGCTAGAGATCTGCCATCATCCCTCCTGCCTCCCAGCACAGTATTTAACACAAAAAACGCTGCTCTCTTCCCTCAACGAGAAAGAAATGGGACAGGGATCCTTTCTTTGCCCAACCAACAGAATCTTTCCCCTTCCTTCAGGGAGGAGGACAAAGGCTTGGAGGGGGGAAGCTACTCCTTGGTCACATGTTCCTGCTGTCAGAGTTTTAGCTTCACATTATTAACATTTAATGTGGGAATGTAGTTCAGCTCCCAGGCCTCTGCCCCTCCCAGCTCAGTGTAGGCCGTAGAGTCTGTGGGAAGCCCACAACCTCAGATCTTGCCTTAGGCTCCTGCAGTTTTCTCAGGCATTCCAAAATTTGGACAGCCCCGCTCTTGCGCCCTTCCCCCTCCCCGAATCTTGGGCGCCTGCCTAATTGAGTATTTATTTATCTCTCCATTTTCCCAGCTCTCCACACACATACGCACACAGGCCCAGAGTGGTCAAGGCCTACCCAGAACCTCCCAAAAAACTAAAGGGGTTGCCCCCCTTCTAGACCCAGGGGAAATGGAGAGGATGTTGGAAAATGTGGGGGGGGGGGGGGGAGGGAAGGCTGGGGGTGACAGGAAAGGGAGATGCGAAGGGCTTGTGAATAGTCCGCTAGGGAAATTGAAAATAGCTGTGTCAAATGAGCAGTTGTAAGTGCCACAAATGGGGCTTTGAGAAGAGCCAGCTGCAATCTATTTGCTCCTCTGATAGTCAGCAGTTTGTCTAGTGGATACCCCCCCCCCATACACACACACTCCCCCTTCTCCCTTTCTTCCCATCCCAAAAGATAGTCACATGCATCCAATCCATGTACATTATGTGTCAATGATAAGCAAACATGGCCTCTGAAAGGCACTTTTAAAGTTAAATAAGGTTTGCCTCCCAGTTAGCCCACTCCCTCTTCCTCCTGTTGGATCCAACACTTACTCCTGGGGGAATTCTGCACCACTTCATGTGCGCAGAATTCATGTCCCCCCACTGATTTCTTTGCTTCCCCACAGAAAAAGGACTCTCTCAAAGGGAAGCTGCAAGAGGGGTCACATACCCTTCCCTAGCAGCGCAGGTAAATCATTTCAGGCACCCGTAGCAGCTGGTGGAGAGGTAAATCACCCCGGGGCTGGGGACACTGTATCCAGTGGCTCCTACCTGGAACCAGGATCAGCTGCTAGTTCCAGTTGGGCTGGAGGCAGGAACTTCCTCTTCCCCAAAAGACCTACTCCCAGAAACCTCTCCCAGCTACAGGAAGCTCAGCGTCCTCCCCTACTTCCTGCCCCCTCTGCTACATACCCAGATCTCTCCACCAAGCCTCACCTCATACACCCAGAAACCCCCCCCCCCCATCTTCCATATCCAAATCACACCCCTGAACCTCAACCCCTGCATCTGGAGCCCCCCTGAACCCAGATCCTCTGCCTCCCGACCTCCACCCCTCACTGAGCTCCCTGCACTCAAACCCCCACCAATGGGCCCCATCCCCCTACACCACCCTGAGCCCCCCATCCAGACCCCCACCCCATCAAGCCCCAGCACCCAGACCACCCCACACTGAACCCCAACCACCTTTCCCTGGAAGCCCCTGCAAAGTCCCATTGCCCCTGCACCTGGAAGCCCCCCAGTGAGCCACTGTGCATCCAGAACCCACCACACTGAGCTGCTGTGCCAATTGTCCCACACCGAATCCTCTCACCCCACACGTGGATCTCCCCCCACTGAGCCCCTTCACATTTGGATCCTCTGCCCGGTGGAGCCTGCCTGCCCCACACCGGATGCCTTAGCACAGACAGGGAGCGCCCCAGGGTGTTTCTGGGGCAGGCTCGGGCCTTGTGCTGTGTCAACATCAGGTGCAGCCTCACCGCTGAGTCTTTGTCTGGGGCGGGGGCTGCAGGGTGATTTCCCACCTCTGTGCAGCCAGCGGCCTGCGTCCCCCACTGCCACTCTGCAGCCTCCACTCTTCATTTATTGACAAATAAAACACAGGGAATTTTAAAATGTTGCGCGTGGAATTTTACGCGTGTTGGCACAGAATGCCTTCAATCCACTGCCTCTTGCAACAGCCATTTCCATTATCCCACCCCAAGATCTCTATCATGGGGGTTTGCAGCTCCCCAGAGCTCTCCGGTGTAGACAGGACCCACAATGCCAAAAGGAGAGAGGACCATGCCAGCCAAGGGTTTCTTAAATGCTTCCATTTTCAAAGGGGACGCAGACGCTATAAACAACTACAAGCCTCCAATCCAGAAGGAGCCAGAGGTTCGGCAGAGCTCGAAGGCAATGAAGAAGGCTGTTTCTGCAGAGGTGTGCTTAGCTTGCTGGGGGCTGTAGGGGGCGATGGAGAGGGGAAACTGCCAAATGCCCTCTTGGTATCTCATTTCCCCCACTCACCCATCTGCACCTTCTCCCAAAGGTCGGACCTTGAGGTTTTTAAAGTCATTTCAACGCAGCTTTTCTGCAGCACGGACATGAGAGAATCAAGGCTGGGTTAAGTCATGCCAGCGCTGGGTTTCCCCAGTTTCACACGGCATCCATTCATCAGTGTCCTGGTTAAGCAATGAATGGTGCCTGTTGTATTCATTTTGTTGCTTCTCCCTCCTTAAGCGTACGCCAGTAAAACAGCCTCTGCATTTTTTTTCTTTAGGATCACTTATGTTCCTATCCATCGCTCGCCCTTAGCCGGACATGGACACCAACCAACAGCAAGGTCATGCCCGAGTGGTATCTGTGAGTGGAGCATTAGCCTGCTCTAGTATCTTCACTATCCTGCTTACTCGGCAAGGGTGGGGAATGGAGACTTCAGGTTCTCTCATTTGACCCCCCCCTTGTCAGTTGTGTCTGGTTGTAGAAGCTGGAGGGCATGGGAGTGGAGCAGTTTTCTCATTGGTTTTATTCTGCCTTTCACCCACTTACATTGCGATGGTGCCTAGAAGAAAACCAGACCTATGCCTCGTTGTGCTCTGTGCTGTACAGACTGATAGTAAACAACAGTCCTTGCCCCAAAGAGTTACCCGAGGATAGCTGCGCGCACACCAATTACCTGCGCAATTACCACCAGCTCTGAAATCTCCACTGGCAATAAATGCCTTAGAAGTGGCTTCATTTCTTTCACTCAGTGCATATATACTGGTTTTTAAACACATGGCTGCTTAATTATCCTGATGTCCAGGGGTTCTGATTAAACAGTTCAAGTTTTCAAAATCCCTAAGACTTTATTCAGTGCATCAAAGACCCACCTTTCCAATCAAAATCTATATTCAGTCCCCTTGAAAAGGCTTGTGATGGAAACAAAAATATATCCACTGTAGCTCACACACTTTCCCTACCAAGCAAAAAGAGAAGAGGAAATAGAACAGGGCAATTTTAACCTGTTGCTATTCCTCCCACCACTGTAACACTAGTCTCTGCTTTGAAACTTGCCATAAAGACAACAAAAGGCTGAACTGTTTTCAGGAAGTAAGACTGGGCCAAATTATCAAAGCATCCCATTAATTAGGAAGTGGTTAGATAAACTGCTTTCTCCCAATTCCGGACTTTTCCTGTAATCTTCCGTTAAACTACTGAAATCTCCTCCTCTAGATTAACTTGTAAAATGCCTGAGTTTCAAGATGGTGCTTCAGACGCTAGATAATTCTTTTGTTAGTCAGGGAAGTGAAGAGTAACTTCTCCAACTGAAACCAGAAATGAAGAATTTGAGAAACTAAAAATAAAACTGCCAGAGAGAGAATTTGGCCAAAACATTAAGATTAATTCACCTACACTTAGTACATTCCAAGAGATCTTTAGAGGCTACAGAAAGCTCAGTGCCTAGAATTAAATCTCATGATATAGACAGAGGATCAGAGCAGACACTTGTAAAGAAAACAGCAGCTGCAGTGACACGGCCATGTAGTAAATCCAGTCATGTTGGGTTTCAGGGCTAGAGCTCTAACTTCCCGAAACAGCTTCTTGCTGCTGTAGTTTTACCCACTGACTGGTGGTAAAGGAAATCACCAGAAATGGAGGAGGTAAGTGGTCCATTTATTCCAGCATCTGTCTCCAACAGTGGTCAGCACCAGACGCTTTAGAGGAAAGTGTCAGGAACCCTGCAATCAGCAGTTATGAGATACCTACTCCAGGGTAGTCTCCTGTTAATGCCCAATAGTTAAAGATCTTCTTGCACTCTGAGGCATGAAGGCTTAGAACCTTCCAAAGGTGTTTTAAAAAATATTTACAATAAACAACTCTGGATATGCTCCTTAACCATATTAACGGTTAATCTTTTCTTATCCTGCTAAACTCTTAAGCTTCATTTCCACCTTGTGGCAATGAGTTCCACCGGCTACGTAAGCACTGCATGAAAAATATTTCCTTCTGCCTGTTTTTAATTTGCCACCTTTGAATATCATTGACCATCCCCTTGTCCTTGTGTTAGGAGACAAGGAGAACAGATCCTCCCAATTTGCTTTCTCTCATTATATTTTTATATCCCCTCTTAATACCCCTAATCATTCTCAGTACCTGCCAATTTCTGCTATATTAGTTGAGCTGTGGTGACTACAACAGCCAGCACCTCATATTATTCCATGTGTTATTAATATGGCTTTGTACAATAGCATAATATTTTCAATCTCATTCCTTACGTATCTGAGAGCTACTGCACATAAAATCAAAAGCATTGGGCAGAAAGGGACCTCAACAGGTCATCTAGACCAGGGATGGGCAAACTTTTTGGCCCAAGGGCCGCATTGGGGTTGCAAAATTGTTTGTACGGCTGGGTAGGGAAGGCTGTGCCTCCCCAAACAGCCTGGCCCTAAGCCCTATCCGACCCCCTCCCACTTTCCACCACCCTCAAACCCCCCAAACCATCCAACCCCCCCGTTCCTTGTCCCCTAACCACCTCCTCCAGAGACCCCTGCCCCTACTCACCGCCCCAGGGCCCCTACCCAGCTCCCCCTGTTCCCTGTCCCCCGACTCCTATCCACACCCCCGGGACTCCCGTGCCTATCCAACCCCCACTCCCGTTCCCCATCCCCTGAGCAGTCTCCCAGAATCTCCATCCCATCCAACCGCTCTCTGCCCCTTATCCAACCCCCAGCCCCTTACCATACTGCTCAGAGCAGCACAGAGCCAGACACGCTGCCCCACGGCCCAGAGCGCTGCCCATGTAGTGGCACAGCTCTTGGGAAGGTGAGGGAGGGGCCGGAAGTAGCCTCCCCAGCGGGGAGCTCGGGGGCCAGACAGGATGGTTCCGCAGGCCGGATGTGGCCCGCAAGTTGTAGTTTGCCCACCCCTGATCCGGACCCTCCCTGCCACGCTGAAGCAGGATTAAGAACCATCCCTTGAGCAAAGGTCTTCAATGAGCTCTCCATAATAATGACCAGGACTCCCCCCCCCCCCCCCCCCCCCCCCCCCAAGTTGATAGTTTTCACATAGAACCCGGTAACCTATTGGAATAGTTCAAGTTATTGCGCATTACTCTCTACTCGAATGGAGGCCGGTTGGCTGGAAGCTGCAGAGTCAGCTCAGTACAGGCAGAGCTTGCTGAAGTAACAGATCACCACTGGACAGTAGCAGCCTCCTCCGCAGCCAGAGAATATTTTCTCCATTCTTTGGACACCATGGAATTAAACTGGAGAAGCCTAGGAGTCCAGAAAGCGAGTCTATCCCATGCAAGCCATGAAACAAGAAGTAGGCAGTGGATAAAAGCCCCCCCAAGTTGTAGGGATCCTGGAGGGCCCAGTGAATTACCCTACAAAGATCTGACCCTTTCTCACAGCCACTACAGTTCAGTCCCTTTTGTTTCAGCTTGTTTTAAATGTGAAACATGCTTTGAGTCAAGCCAAAAGCTTTTATGCTAAACAGAAACTGAAAGTATTGAGATCTGGCAACTACAGGCAGCAGGAAAACCAAGCTGCAGTGGCAAAAGCAACTTACACGGGAAACTCAGTGGTCGCAATTTTTGGACAAAGCTGTCGAGCTTTGTATTTCCTCAAAAGACTGGGAGGAGGGCGCTTGGAAATGTTTAGAGGGTGAAATGTCTGGAAAAAATAAGGCTGGACAGGCTAAAACATTTACGGTTCATTTTTAATCCCCTCCAAAGAGTTTCCTTTCTGTGCCAGGACTGAAGTAAATTGCTTTGATCTAAAAACTCAAACACAAATCTGGAGTTCTTAAAAGAAAAAATGTGGACGAGGCATCATGATGCAAACAGGAATGATAATGAGAATTAACAGTGCAGCTCAGTGGACAGGGACATTTTAAATCTGCTCTTCTAAATAAAAGTTATTTTTTTTATTAATTCTCTCTCTATATATATAGGTTACAGTGTCTCTCAGGGTGCATTTAACCCTTGAGCATCACTGGGAGAAGATAAAGAAGTTAACATTCTTCAGTATTCTTTCTGGTGCCATGATGCCCCAAACAGTGTGCAGGACTCCAGATGTGACCCCACTAGCCCTTTGATCGTTGCCAGAAATCCCTCTTCCAAGCTGGCCTCTGTTTTTCTATTTATACATCCATCCCAATGACCCATTGCTTTCCTAACTGCTGCCAGACGCTGAGCAGGCCTGGTTTTTCCCTCTGGGCTTTTCAGCCCCAGTGTCCAACCTGCCCTCCCACTTTCAGGTCATCGGCAAACATGGGTAGAGAGGTTGGCTTGATTGTACTTATATTAGCACTACTGAAAACAGCCTGATTTACAAGCTGAGCTACTGTGCTTTAAGTGTGGGATACACATTCAATGGGCATGAATGGCGAGATATGGGACTCCTCGGGGCACCGTTGGCTCGAAACAGGATGACCATGCTCTAGTCTAGAAGCAGCCCTCAAGACAAACAGCCTAGCAAGAAAGTGAAACATTCCCTAGGAGCATCTACACCAAGTTGGAAGATTTGGAAACCAAGAGGGCAAAACCCAAAAGCTAAGAAAGGACCATGCAGAGCCTGTACTTGTCGGTGCAGAGGACACCTAACATGGGGCACTCACAGTCAAAGGAAGCAAGAGAAGGTGCAACTGTGAGCATGTTCAAAATAGTCCTCCCTGGTACGGCGATAGCTAGGTTGATCTACAGACATCACTGATCCACACAACGCTCCAAAGAGGTAGTTACTATGTGTCTGTCTCCGGTCTCCTGAACACTTCTGTAAAACAGGGATAACACCCCGTTCTGTAAAGATCTTGGAAGTCTCCAAATGAAGGTGTTACACACGCGCGTGCACGCACACACCCCTATTTCCATTTTCGGACAGAGTGGTGATGTGATGTCACACAGCAAGTAATGGGGATGGCTAGGAACACAACCCAGGTGCCCCGAATCCCAGCTCGTGCTTGGTGCACTAGGCCACTGCCTCCCCTGAAAAAGTGTTAAAAGACAACGAGAAAATTGTATTGCACAGGAGACAGGCCACATTAGGTTCATAATGTTCCATTCCTTCTCGGAGTAGCATGGCCTGCTCTCCTGCTTCATCTACCTCTTCCCAAGCACAGACAGTTCATTCCTTAACAGGCTATTCACAGCAGAGCCTTTCGAGAGTGGGCATCAGGTACCTGCTTACAGTTTAGGGCATCCCCCACCCCCTGTTGTTCCTGGATTTGTTCTGCAAGTCACGGACGCATCAACCACCAAAAAAAAGATGATGCACCTTGACAAAGCCAACAATCAAATCCTCTCCTACAGCAGGTTCCCAGGCAGCTACAGAAAAAGGACGCTTATGTGGCAGGAGGAAACCCCAGGGAAGAACGTCACCTGCCCCCTTCACTGCAATTTGTGTGATGGAGTCACCATCACTTCGGAGGACTAAATAAAAAACAGAGGATACACCTTTGCAAGCCGCTATATGCACCCCGTGTGCTATAAACTCCAACCACGCTGTGAAAAAAGGGGATTCTCATCTCTACCAGAGCGAGGAGTCAGCTATTGTATGGAGGTTATGATTTGCCCAAGAACACGTAGCACGTCACAAAGAGTCAGGAGCCAGAAACCTCAGCTCACAGTCTCCTGCTTTAGCAGCCAGATCAGCCTCCTTCTCAGATAGGGTAAGGAAATTAGCCATCATCTCCGTGCAGGTGAAGGAGGAATGGGAATGAACCGTGCACCACACGTCTCCTCTCTTCGCAAACCAGTAGGGATTACAATGATATTCCCCAATCAGCAGAGATCTATTTATAAAGAGCTCTAGACACCTAATTATAGGCAGCAAACACACAGAGCTGGTATAACTATTTTCCATGGTGCTGCACTCACCACTTATGTAACCTGGACACGGTCCATCTTCTTGGCACTGTTTTCCTGCCTTCTTTGGCGCAATTCCCACTGATGGCCTGGCAACCCCAGCACCTCATCCACAGGACTGTCCACATGGCTCCTAAACCCGCTGCCCCCAGGAGTGCTCTACGCACTGCAATTGGCAGAAGGTTTAAGCGAGAGGATTTCACAAGGAAGTTTGGGGTTTACACAGCACTGGACAGGTGTCCGATTCCAGTGGACTTTGGGCAAGTCACCCTACCTGAGGCCAGCCCACACTATGAGAGAGAGAGATGAAAACCCTATAGGAACCAGCTCACAGTACTGGGACCGCCTTTGCAAACCAGACTGGGGTTGGTCCCTTTTTCTGCCTTCTCAGATCATCTCATCTGTCCTCTCCCAGACAGGGCAGGACTAGATCATACAGTCTGTTCTCTAGGCCCACGCTCTGCCCTGGCTAGTTTTACACGTCGTAAGCAACAGGACCTCTGGCACTCTTCTTGGGTGGCTAGTCACAGCCTCAGAGACGTTTCCCTTAGAGAGATTCAATATCCAGCCTAAATTTCCCTTTGCTCAATTGCATTCCATTATTCCTAATGACACCTTCATGGACCGCTCTAAACAATTCTTCTCCCTCACCTGCTATTTAGGCCTCAGAAGTACTTGTAGTCAGTTATCCACTCCACACTGAATGGTCACTTAACCAAACCCCTCCATCCCAGAGTTTCCCTGTCAATCCTTGCAGATTATTAATCACGTTTGCAGCCCCTCTAACTCAGGGGTGGGCAAACTTTCTGTCCCGAGGGCCACATCAGAGTTCAAAATTATATGGAAGGCCAGGTAGGGAAGGCTGTACCTCCCCAAACAGCCTGGCCCCGCCCTCCCATCCAACCCACCCCCACTTCCCGCCCCGACTGCCCCTCCCTCAGAACCCCCAACCCATCGAACCCCCCCACTCCTTGTCCCCTGACTACTCCCTCCAGAGACCCCCGCCCCTAACCCCCCCCAAGACCCCTATCTAAGCCCCCCTGCTCCTTGTCCCCTCCAGAGACCCCCTGCCCCTAATCACCCCCCAGGACCCCACCCCTCATCAACCCCCCCTGCTCCCCATCCCGACTGCCCCGACCCCATGCCACATCCCCGCCCCCTAACAGGCCCCCTGGGACTCCCCTGTCCTATCCAACACCCCTGTTCCCTGTCCCCTGACCGCCCAGAGACCCTCTGGCCCTTATCCAACCCCCCACTCCCAGACCCGACCCCCTCATCACACCGCTCAGAACAGCGTGTTTGGCCCGGAGCCAGACATGCTGATCTGTCGGAGCGGGCGCAGCCCCGGCCCTCAGAGCGCTGCTCACGCAGTGCACTAAGGCTACAGAGGGGAGGAGAAACAGTGGGGGAAGAGCAGCTGGGGGGACGGACAGAATTAGCCCACGGGCCTTAGTTTGCCCACCCCTGCTCTAGCGGATGGTGCCCCAGACCTTATTGAACATTCCAGCTGCAGGTTTACCAGCCCCCTAGAAAGACAACTCCCACCAGAGGTGCAGCTCAAAAGCCAGGCCTCTGTTTGCAGGGAACTGATCTAGAGCCATGTCTGCTGGACTATGGGCCTATAAAAACAAGCCCCGCATAAGAGCGTTCGGGAGTCGGGGTGCTAATGAACCATGCATCTAGGGAGGAAAGCAGAGGAAACAATCAACGTAGAGAGAGATTCACCCACACAGGCCCCTGATGCGGCAGAGGTTCCTTTCTCCGGCAGAATCTCCCCCATCATTCCAAGAGGCCTGATTCACTAGCGATAAGTCATCCATCTCTCCCCCCCTCCCCCAAAATGATAAATCTTTAGTGGTTTCCATCCTTTACATCATCTGGCCCAGTGTGTAGGCTTGTGAATGGCATGAGCAAGCTAACACGGAGCGATAATCACCGTGGCTGCTTTAACATGGGAACACGACTCTGAGCAATTGTTCAAGAACAACTCCCCCTCTCCCCCCTGCAGCTGCAGAAAGGGGTTGGGGGGGGGGGTGGAGAACAGCGTGGGGGTGGGTGGTTAAGTCAGCACAACCTCTGCATCTGCCCAAGTTTTCGGGCCAAGGAATTTCTGCATGTCTGAACAAGCTCCTCTATACCCAGGGCTGCGGAGTCTGGAGCACCATGCTGGTAAACTCCCCGAATAGATTGAGTTGGAGATAAAAGGGGAGGGGACCGTCTGAGTTTTAATTTCCCACAACCTGCACACGCTGTATTGGCACGGATCGCTCAACAGGGCTGGAGCGATTTGCAAGAGCGACATTCGGCTCTCAACGAAAAGGCGCAGAACCCAGTGCAGCAAGTGCAGGGGTCTCAGCCCAAGTCCCCCCAGAACGGGTGTCTGCGTCCCCAAAAGATAAACAGAAAGTCACCCTCATGGAGAGCCGGCACACACGGTCCCAGGCCTGACTGGGGCATGGAGACCAAGCGGCGCCCGTGTGCGCCCAGACAGGGCAGCGGGGCAGGCGTGCATCACCCTCCGTTCTGTGGGGAACCGTCCTCAGAGCTGTTCATCGAACGTCAGCATTCACAGACACAGCCAGCCAGCACCTTCCTGACCAAGGGAGCCTGCGGGAGTAGCTCCATGGCAGGGCGGTGGAAGCACGGCAGGGCACGTGCGCCCCATTGCACCAGCAGTCACCTGACAAAAGCATTACACCAGTCACTTGGCACGCCGAAAACAGAGCCTCGCCCCAGGGCTCCACAACCTCACGTGTATTGGGGGCTGGAGCAGGGCCGGGCCCGCAGCCCTGGAGACCAGCGCCAGCTATTTCTCCGCAGCACAGGGGCGTGGCCTTTCCCAGCGCCACACCCTGCCCGCTCCCCTTGATCCTGCCTTGCACGGACTCTTCGCAGGGGCGGGAGGAATGCGCCCTATGTGCCCAGACATGCACACGCCATCCTTGGCCTCTCCGCTGACAGTGGCGGCCAGGCCCAGTTACAAACAAACATCTCCCGCCCGGAACCTTCCGTCTTCCTCAGAACGCCTTGTTTTCCAACTGGGCCCCGAGCCGGTTTCGCAGCAGGAGTCAACCGTCCTCCCACACGGCACTCAATCCCAGCGGTGTCCTCCCTGCCCCAGCAGCGCTGTTTCTGGCCCGGAAAATCCACATGGGTCTCGTTAGCCAGTTTGCAATCCACAGGCTGGAGCTGCTGTCTCAGGGGGGCTCCAGGATGGGTCATCAGGGCAGCCGACGCATGGCCTATGAGGACAGCCGGGCAGCAAGGCGGCCAAGCAGGAGCTAACCGGAGCTTGGAGAGGAACACGTTGCAATTTATACCTGGTCAGTTTTCAGGAGTGCACTTAAAAAAAAAAATTGGTAACAGAATTGGAGCAGGGAGGCCAGGGAATGAGGAATCAGAGCACCCAAAACATCCTGATTCCATACAGCCAATCCAACCAGAAGGTCACTCTAGTTCAGGACACATGGTTTAGTAGGGCACGTGGCTAGAGATGCTGGAAGGGTTGATTACAGAATAGCTTAGCTGTGTTCCAAGACTAACTAACTAAGCTGTAACAGGATAGTCCACTGGGCCAGAGAGAGCATTTGCGATGCGTCACCCAGATAACACACACAATCTTGGGTCTCCCTTGCCAGCCCACCCTACATCAGCCAGCATGCTGGCTTCTTGCTCTATTGAAATCCACTATAAAGCTCATCTTATAAAACAAAAACACATCCAGATCTCAGAAGGGGCCTTATGGAGCATGCGTTATATCTGTCAGACTGACAGATCTTCCGGATGGAGCAGTCAGTCATCAGAGAAGTTCCCCGAGCCACTCGGAGCCAGGAGCCATGGGAGTTTTAGACCCTCGTGGTTAAATGTTCGACACGTCACACGCGTGAACAATCATTTACCAAGCGTCCTGGTGGATTCTCCATCCCTGCCAATTTTCAAATCAAGGTGGGATGTTTTTCTAGAAGATCTGCTCTAGGAATTATTCTAAGTTCCATGACCTGCGTTATGCCGGAGATCAGACCATGATCACAATGGTCCCTTCTGGCCTTGGAATCTATAAGCCTTGCTACAAACCAGACCGTTATATTCACGCTTTGATAAAGGTGAAGCACCAAACTGGTCTCGTCTCAAAACACACCTTTGGTTTCTGGGCACCTGGGTCACCAGAGGGAAGGATTTTGATGGCCACAGATCAGCCATTGGTGGTCACCGGACTTCGCTACAAAGCCAATGCAAAACGGAGCAGGACTACGTTTCTAGGACAGAGCCAATGAACTAGCCCATATCACTCCATCTCCAATCCCACTCGTCAAACTGGGGAACAGTCATGTCTTCATTTTTGGGGCACGGCAAGGTCAGGCACCATGCCAGCTTCCCTCATTCAACCAGGTCAATGCCCTTCCAACCCTGACCTGTAGGCCCTGTGCTATTCTCGCCCTGAGCAGACCAGCACTGCCAACCAATGCTGAAATCAGCGGTGGGTGTTTTCAAGGAGCCATTCAGGCTCAATTTTCACTTTGTGATTCCAGCTCAGAACCCAGGTCTGCAGGAGAGGAGAGGCCAAGCACACACCGTCCCACTGCAAGGCCATTCCCTGTTGGGAACTCACAGGAGACCAAGAATTGGGGGCCAGCCAGCCACCCCCAGGAGGATCAGACATTCTTCTCTTCGGTCAACTCCAATTACAACTTGTCCACATTCAGCTGCTGCTGCAAGGCGGAGCATTTGCACTCGTTTCGCCTCCTACCTAGGCCAGTTGTCGGAGGTTCAGTGCCAAAGAGCGTACTCTCGAGACAACCCCATTTCTAAAAGCAGAGCCTTCCCACCCCAAACACACACACCCTGTCCTGTAGACAGCAGTCAGAGGGTATTTCAGTCTCTGCCCAGTGGATTAAACAAGAAGATTCCTAAGGTAGTTGCCAGCTGCACTATCACCAACAAGCAGCCCAGCCTAATGAATGAATCGTGAGACCTGTGGGAGAACCGTAGCTGAAATCCTGGCACGTACGCTACCTGCTCTCCACCCCACCCCCCCTCCATGCCCTTCGCACCCCCGTCCCCCAAAACAAAGATCAGTCAGCCACAGCCACGCACCCCATTCCGAATACAGGCTGATGTCTCATTAAATGCAGACCCTAGCTCCAGAACAGATGTGCCCTTTGCGGCAGGAAGGTCAATAGGACGTGTATGTTGCAAAAAGCTCCTCGGGCAAGAGGTTGGATAAATAACTCAGCTCCCCAAGAATAAAAAGCGAGGGATCCAAAACAAGGCCATCGGGACTGCTTTCCCCCAACCCAAGCACTAGCCGTCACCACGCGTACGTAACGGCTTCTCTCACGCTGCCAGCCACCCCCCCCGCCCCACCACGCTTCTAATGAGAGCGGAAATTGACAAAGCCGCAAAATTAACGTCTAGCAGGTTCACGTCAGCACAACTCAATACATTCCTGCAACCGCTTGGGAGGTCTCAGTCCAGCGGCGAGTGGCTCTGCTCTTACCACAGCTGCGGCTTTCCTTGGGAGCCCCTCAGTGCCAGTCCAGCTAAGGAAGCCCCCAGGGGATAATAAACACATAGGAGGGGCAGAGTGGGGCAGATTAGGCCCCACGAGGACGGCCCGGAGGTGTCAGACACACAGTGGCACGAGCAAGCTACCTCCACTATCCACAGACAAATCCCTCCTGACAACTCCCCTTTGCCAGGAGGCCTACAAAGAGCTTGACAACGGCTGGTGCGCTGAGAGCGGAGCCCATCGCACTGACCAACACGGTCACGTCGTTGCCTTGAGTCTGTCTGTATCCGTCTGTTGTCTCTTAGCTCCTGCTTCGATTGTAAGCCCCTTGGGGGCAGAGACCATCTTTTTGTTGGGGGGTTGTACAGTACCTAGCGTAACGGGGCCCAGGGCCACGAGCAGGACTCCTGGGGCCGCAGTAACACAAAGGAACAGCGGCACTGGCCTCACAGACAAAAGGAGGGGACTCCAATCCACACCCCCAAGGTTTCTACCCACGTGCTTGGGAGAAGCTCGAGGGGCAGCAGGAGAGAACAGAGTGTGGGTTTACGTAACAGTTTCCACACTCCAGGTTAAACAGAGCAATGCTTTACAGCGGGGAGTTACCCAGCTCTCTCGGCCACGAGGGCCACGAACACCAGAATACCTGCACCTTTCACAGCAACTCACGGACCTTCCCCCGGGCGCACACGGAAGGGGAGAGCTACCTCTCCCCGCCCGCTTCGCAGCCATCTCTCTCTACAGAGCCGGTGTGCAAAGCTCCCTCCACAGAGCCCAGGTCACCGCCGCAGAGGAGAGATAAAGCACCTCAGCACACGTGGCGATCCAGAGCTGAAATGCCACAGCATCACCCGCAAGCATTTGCTTCCCTCGGCCAAGGAGCCGCCCACGTTTCAGGTTCTTTTCCCTTCCTCCGGGAGCCTCATCTGGACTCAGTTACCGGCAGCGCCTTAATTTGCGGAATACTTGAATGGCGAGGTTGGAGGCCACATTGCACCAGCTTCCTCCCAAAGCAGGTCACTCCCACGGCCAGGCTAGCACCTCTGGGTTCCAAGGATCCCCCCAGATCCCTCCACAACCCAGGGAATCCAGTGCCGGGGGCTAGTCAGAGGATCCTGCTGAACAGGCAAGCGGGAGCAGATCTGACAACGCGAGTCCACCTCCACGCACAGGGCACCGGCAGCCAGGATGCACAACCATTGCCAGGGTCTCACCCCGGCCAACAGCCGGCGGGGCTGCAAAACCAGTCCTGTGTACACGGGTCGCCCGTGTGTTAACTACAGAGAGCGCTTTGTGGGGAGGAAGGGGAAACGAGGGGTGTTGGAAGGATCCGGCCACCCCCACACACGTGCATCCGTTCCGTGGAAAGGCTTCAGTGCAGGGGGAATCTGCGCAGGCCATCGATGAATCTAAACGACTTCTGCAACGACCGTCCCTGGAGCATCTTTCTCAAGGCCAAGGGCAGCACCATCTCTGCTTTCTCAAGCACCAAGCAAGGAAGGAGAACAATCCCTCCCCCCATCCTCCCTGCCTCAGCCCTGCAACACGCGGGTCTGGCTCAGCGCAGCTGCAATCCCGCTATAAACGAGCTACATTTGGAGGCCTCAATGCTTCGATCATTTACTCTGTTTGGGGGGGGGCGGTGAGCAGGCACCTCATCTTCTGGTGGGTTTGGCGTTTTTCTAAGCGACTCCTGACCTTTTAAGATTCTGGCCCTGCTTCCAACCCCCCACCCCTCCCCGTGCCTACATTCCCCCCAACTGTGCCAAGTTCTGCTGGGTGACAGACAGCAGCTTTGGTTTACCCTCGTTTCCCGCTTGGGCCCATTCCAAGCCCGGCTGCTGGGGAGAGGCTCTGGAATCGCCAACCACTGTTGCCGACCGAGGTTCCGCCTTCCTCTTCCCAGCAGCCAGGGAGAAGACGGACCTTGGCCAAGCCTGGGGAACAAGGAGGGAAACCCCATCCTGACTAATGAAGGAAGCGAATTCTGCCCTCTCCTCTCCCTCATGCCAGTCTCACTGCACACAGGTGGGGCGGGGGTTTCAAAACCCAAGCGACGGTCACTGCTCCTGTCACTGAGTGCCCGGGTGATGGTCTGGAACTTGCTCCCTAAGAAGCCAGTCAGGACTTCGGGTGAAGGGTCCCTTCTCCGTACACAGCCCGTTTCCAAGGCCAGGAGCTTCAGGGGTCCCCACTTCCACCTTCCTGGGTCTGACCTCAGAGCATTCAGCACCTTCTGCCCCTCCGTGCGCTTCCCCCAGCGAGCCCGCCTGGGAGGGTCATGGGAGAGCCCGTGGATTCTGCACCCCACTCTACAGTCAGACGTGACTCTCAGCCAGCCAGTAAAGCAGAGGTTTATTCGATGACCTGTACCTGGTCCAACACAGACCATACAGCGAATGTGACCCCTCAGCTGGATCCATTTTGGGGGCCAGAGAGCTAGACCAGCTTGCCTGGAGTTCCCTGCCTCTTCTCTGCCTGACCCAGACTGCCACTTCCTCATCCGCCCCTCCCCTGCATTCCTTTCTTTGTCTCCTTCCCCGCCGGTCAGCTGACCTCTCTCCAACAGGTTCAGAGGTAGAGAGGTGGGGGGGGGGAAGGGTCAGGGCATTGCCTGCTTGCTTATACTCTCTCTGCTTTGCATCAAGAAATGCATTGGGGAAACAGAGGCACACACACAGTATTCCTACTCCGTCACAGCTCCCCAGGCAGGACCCAGCTGGTGATGGAGTCTGGGAATCACCTAAGACTACACAAAACTTACCAAAGAACCACAGCAAGCGAGATAGACCCACACTCATTGGGGACCCCACTCTCGGTTTGCCTTCTCCCCGCCACTCCAGCCAACCCTTGCAGAGCACCAGTAAAGCCAGAGCTATGGTAGAAGTACCAGTTCCGGCCCTGATTCAGCAGAGCTCTGAGTGGAAAACACCTGCGTAGGTGCTTTACTGGATTGGGGCCTCGAGCCCTGGCACTTCATATCCCATTTGCACCGTTTCTCTTCAGCTTACACCAGATTTCCTTTGTCTCTTGAAGACAGAATCCACCCAGCTGAGCCTGGGACCCCGGCTCAAACACCGAGACAGCTTGCATAGGCATGGAGAGTTTATTTTCCTCGCCGCGGTTTTTACCGATAGGTGTGAACTAGAGGCCTTATATAAAGGAAGGGGAAACAGCCAGGCACACGAGACACAGCGGAACAAGTGACTGTGCAAAGCAAGGAATAAAATAAGGAACCCATGTGCGATCTGTCTCTCGAGTGTGAGGAGCTGCAAGCTGCAGCCTGTGGCTAGCTGGAGGTCCCCAAGGAATAATGCTTCAGGCTCAGTCCCATGCATCTGACCCCCGCCCGGGGGTGGGTGGGGGGGTTCAGTGCACCCCTCACTAAGCTATTGTCCTAGTAACCAAGCAAAGGTCCTTTTCTGGCAATATCCTGCAAGAATGAGTTGTACCGGGCAAGGGACTCCATGGAAACTTTCACCGTGCTGCACGGGATTTACCCAGTCCGACCCACGGAAAATCCTGGCAGGAATTATCTGAGCCCATTGTAAACAAGCCTCCCAGCACGCCAGAAAGACAAAACCAGACCGAGAGCAGCGCGGCACGTTCCAACTCCTAGATAACCCAGCTCTGCTCCCCCAAGGATAAATCTGCCTCTGGAACAAGGACTCCAGGCTTACATGAACCCCCGCAGCTCAGAACTAGCTCGCTCTGGCGCGACTAGGAAGGGGAGGGGAGGCTGGGTCCCCTTGTTCCTCGGAGTCCAGGCACTAACAGATCTGGCATTGGAGCCCAAAGGTTCAGGGACTGGCCGTTCTGCAAACACAACTCCCCCAGGGTCAGGCAGAGGATGCTCAGGACGAGGTTTTCCCATACTCTGCACAGGGAGAAAGATCACCCGCTTCTTCCACATCTCCTCCCTGCCTTTAGTCCTTGGCATACCAGATAAAGAACCCCTTTGTCTCCTCTTGGCCATGGCTTCATCCGGAGACAGAACGTCCTTCTGCTCCGCACTCCCTGCAAAATATCCACCAGCCAGGCTGCAAGAGAAGCCCCAAACCAGAACTCCCACCTGGCCAGTGCATGTAGGGACTCCACTTAACTGGAGGGGGCGCTGTGCAGCAGGCCAAGAGGTCTGTGGAGGTTTGTTCGCCCAGGTGAGAGGAGGAGACAGTCGGCAGGAGATCCCAGCAGAGGTGCAGTTGTCCCACAGTGTTCCCAACCACAGCTGTGTCCAGCGGTCACGCTCAGACTGGGCGGGCTGGCAATCACCGGGCAGCCACCCGCCGACTCTTGCATTGAAGCGGATTCTTCCAGCTTGCTCTGACACATTCTGCAAAAATACCCCCCCAGCCTTTCCCAAAGAGGATGTCCCAGTGATGCTCCTCCTGCTGCAAAGCCTAAAATTGAAGACTGAGCCCCCGAGCCTGACCAGACACGGCAAGGGGAGAGATCGCACCCGGACACCACCTGCCCCATGCTGGGACCATCAAGACGTGAACGTTCAACATGAAAAAGCTGCCTCTTCTAGAGCGCTTTTCAACCACGTATCTTTTCTAAGGAGAACTCCCACAGCTGAATTTTACAGATGGGGAAACTGAGGCACAGAGCAGTGTCCAAGGTCATGCAACAGGCCAGTGGCAGAGCTGGAAATAGAACCCAGGAGCCCTAGTCCAGAGCTCTGTCCTCTGCCGAGGCTGATCCTAGTTCTCTGGACACGTTGCCAGAGCAACCCAAAAGCTAAAGCAATCTTCCACGAACCTGGAGAGCATGCCACGCCTGAGAGAAGAGACATTACACACACTGCTGAAAGCCAGGCTCTGGGGCAGCTTCCATTAGGCACCATGGTTAGTTTTAAGGAACTCTGATAGAATCAGAGCAGGACCAGGAGTTCACACCGAATTGGCACCTTTACTTCTACCCCTTCCTCTGCCATACACTCTGCTCCTGAAAGAGGGAGGTTTAGAGATGGCCGAGAGCAGTAAAGCCAGCCAGCCAAAGAACTGACGAGACATTTGCGTGTGGGAAGCTGTCTTGGGTCTGTGGAGAGAGGAATCCAGCTTACCCATAGACCCAGACTTCCATTACACACATTCACATGCATTTCCCTCGCTTTCTACGTGTCTGTTCTTCCATCCTTTCCCTTTAAGCCCTGCCAGCCCAGGAAGTGCCTGGAGAATTGTGGTTTGACCTCTTTGCCCTTCATATTTCATCAAGCACCGTTCCCCTGCAGCACAGCGTGCCGGACCACTAGGACTTCCAGCCACTGCACACCCAACTCCCTTCAGCACCTGAATGCAGGCGTTCAGACCTACTGTCTTCCCGCACAGGCGCGAGGGGCAGCAGGAGCCAGGACAGGGCACAGAGCTGGGAGTCAGCAGTTCTGTTCCTGTCTGACACCTCTGAGCCTCAGTTTCCCATGCTCTTGGCAAAGAGGGCTGCTTGGGTAGCCTGAGCTTGCAACCAACTCCCATGACTAACCAGGGTTCCTCTTTGGCTAGAGCCACTAACACAGCGATGTGATGGGAACCCCAGTCATCTCAGGCCACGCAAGGAGGAGAGTGCCCTAGGGGGTGAGCTCTGATGGATGGTGCTGGCTAGAGTCAGCCTGTCCCGGCCACTCAGATCAAGAGCCTCGTTCAGGCCTCAGCTACTCAGGGGACTTAAGCTGGGTGCAACAGAGCGGACCCTTAGCAAACACGCACCGCACCATGTAAACCGGGACACGCCCTGGTACAAATCGGAGCAGGCCGCACTGGTGCAAGTTACACGGGACAGGTGTGAACAGTGTTTGCACCAGCACAGTTAACACTAGGGGCTGAAGCCCTAATACAGACAAAGCCTCAGCTCTGTGGACTCCTCTTACGCATCCCAGAGAGCGTGGGGCAGCATCTTGCTCCCCGGAAACCAGCATGCGCCACCCTCAGCCCTACATGAGCTCTCGAGACACCAGCAACACCAAGACATTCAGAGACGACACACCTTGTGCCATAGCCACTGGGCCATACTGCCACCCAGCATCGTCCTCCCATTGACCACTGGGATCACAGCTACGCAGGGCCTATGGAAATAAACCAGCCCTGAGGCAGCTTTTAAAGGCCTTCTGAATAGGCCTGCGAAGCCGCTAAGCAAGCAGAGAGTTTCCCAGGATCCCACTAATCCTCCCTCCTTGGCCCTGGGTCTTCCTAGGATTTGGGTGTCTTCTCTCTAAGCCAGCAGAGCACAGCTTTCCTTTTGTATCCTCCCCCGCCCCTCCAGCGAGCAGCCCCCGCAGCGAGAAGCCAGGCTGCTGAGATGCTAAACATGTATCGCAAGGCTCTGCTGCTCCTGCCTGAGCAGTGTCAATTGTTTAGGGGGCTTGGATCAGCCCCCAGAAGAGAAGCGAGACAGACAGACACACACACGCTTTGGAAATTGTGTCCTTTGTTTTCACATGCAGGCCCAAATTCTTGCAAATAATATCCCTACATGGAACAAGGGGTAGGGGGTTTGGCAGGGGAGCGATTCAAGGACAGCGCCCCATGGGGGGGGGGGGGGGGGAGAAGGTGAAGTGTCTGCAGAGAGGGTGGAACACAAGGACCGCAAGGAAACGCCAGCTCAGAGCTATTGCACCGGCGGGGAGCTGCCACTGAGCAGTGATTCAGGGTCGGGGTACAGCCCAGTTTGCAGACACCAAGTGGGGCACAGTCAGGCTCAGAGCAAGGATCCAGCCCCTCTGGTTCCCAAAAGCATGTCACCCAGCCCACTCTGCCCCTCTCCCGCCCCGCCCAGGGCAGGGGAGCACTGGGAAGCTAAAAGGCGCCCTCCACCCCAGACACCTACAGTGTGACTGCGCCTCCCTCACACTCCCCCAGCTGCGGCCCCTGCCCCATGACACGCGGGTACTTGCACACGCCGTCCCAACAGGCATGCCTTTGCACGGCCCTGTCACACGCACAAACACGCCCCAGCACCCCTCCCCCTTGGAACAGGAAAGCGCTAAGCCCGGCCGGCACAGGGAGACCTAAAACCCACGGGCTTGTTTAAAAGCCAATCACGCTGGAGCCGGCCAGATGACCCAGATCTGCAGCTCTGCTCGCATAAGAGAGAGAGGGGAGCCGGTTTTCACGCAGAACGGAGCCCTGCCGCCCCGATCACAGGAATCCAAGTCCCCGAGAAGGAGAGAGAAGCAGGAAAACGTCCCAGCCGACCTGTTTTTTCTGGGCACTGCTACAGAAGGGTCTGATCCCCCACAGCCACAATGCTCCGACAACCAAGAACACCCGCAAGGAAACCAAGAGACTTTAGGAGCAGGAAGGATCCCTGGAACGGGGCCACACTGCCTCAGCCCAGGCCTCCTGGGGCGCACCCATCCCCCTCCCTCCAGCTGGAGAGCAGGCACTGCCCGTTTCCCAGGTGCCCCCAATACTTGGGATCATGAGGGGGGGGGGATGCCATCCATTTCCCATGACCTTCAGACGACGACGCCTCCTCCTCCTCCCACGCGTCCCCCTCCACGCGCAGAGATCCCATTTGCGCCAGCCCCTCCTCCTCCCCAGGAAGGGACCTGCGGGTCGGTGCGCAATGACTGACGGGGCTAAGGCTGGAATCTCTAGGGCCAGTCCATACATGGACTGTGACGCACCCCGACCAAGCTAGACTCAGCACTTCAGGCCCTGCCCCGCTTCCGTCAACGCCAGCCCCATACACACTGGGGCAGGGTCCCCCAGGACAGAGTCCCCGGGAGCAGGGCGCTAGTGACCCCCACCGAAGCCCGGCACAGCCACTCTGCTCCTCAGGCCCCGGGCTTCGTGGCACAGGGCTGTAGGCCACGCTCTGGTAACACCCGGCCTCATGCCAGCTGCATTCAACGGCCACTCCTAGCGACCGCCGTCCTCCACGCGCCAGCCGCCGCGGGCTCTGCACAGCCACCACGGGGCAGGCTGCGGGCCGGGAGAGCCCGTTTCCAGCCCTCCACCTCGGCGGCTAGGCCCACAGCAGCACGGAGGAGGCAGCCGGCGCAGCAGGGAAATAAAGAGGGAGCAGGGGACGTCCTCCTCCAGGAGGTGCCACTCACCATCTCGTCCAGGGCGTAGCGCAGCAGGCCATGTTCGTAGAGGATGAAGAACCGGCGCTGCCATTTCTGGAAGAGAAGACACCGCAGCTGGTAAACACAGAGCTCCTTGCCCTCTCACGCCGGCCAGAGGGCGACAATGGATCGAGTCGGCTCCCTCCCCTGGGCCGGGTTGGGAGAAAGGAGCGGGCTCCTTCCGCAGAGGGAGAGCTCGGCCACGACACAACCCAGTGTCCTCCTCATCCCCAGAATGCTTTGCGGCCCACGGTGGACAAACCTGCAGCAGAAGGGTCCCAGGGTGGTGGAAGGTGACCCCAGGGAAGGCGGACGCTGCCAGGGGATGCGGTACTCCGGCCGCGCACTTGGGCGACTCCAGCATCACCCTTGATTTCAAAGACAATCTACCTGGCCCTCTGGAGCCGAGTTCCCCTGAAACCAACCTGTTATAGCCGACACGCTCTCGGGCATGCACCAGGGCACGGGAGCACTGCCCAGCACACCTTGGCACGGGTTACCTTTTGGCATGGTCAGGGATGGCACAGTATTGTTGGGGGGGGATAGCAGCGGCTCTAGAAAGCACGTTCCCCATCGGGTGACCCTGCCAGGGCTCCGCGGGAGGCCCTCGCCCACACCAGTCTGAGTTTTCTAAAGCTGATTTACTGTCTGACTTCCTTACATGGGCATCCAAAGAAGTGCTGGGTTATTTGCAGCCAGCTCCTGAGTTATGTCAGCTGCATCTCAGATAACACAGGAAGTGGCTCGGAAGGATTTGCTCGAGGTGGCAGAGATTAGAGGAGCAGGCAATGGTGCCAGGCGAAGTACAGAGAGAGGGGGAGAGCGGAGGCTGGAACAACCCGCCGCTGGGCCGAGAAGCAAGAGCCTGGGGCAAACTTGGGCCCCCTTAGCCCGGAAACGTGATTCTCTCCCCCAGAAGAGCCCCTCTTCCCCCCGGAAATCCACCACCAGCCTCCGCTCTATCTAGGGCGCATTATCCCAGCCTACCTGACTTTCAGCCCCCCTCCTCTGCATTTATTCACGCATGCCCTATGTCTGTAGTGTTAGGGGGAAATCCAGTGTGCCTTGGGCCCAGAGAAACTCCATGGAAACTGGAAGATTCCCCCACCTCACCCTTATTCTCAGCATGCAAATCTCAGGCTGTCTCACCCCACCCTCCCGGGTGAATTCTAGTCTCACACCCCCTGTGCTCCAGCAGGGATGAGGCCTGCGGCTGTCTCAGTCCCAGATCCCCAAGTCTTCATAGTTGGGAGCTGGAGAATCTCACTTGGGCTGGGTCTCGTTAACACGAAGATGGTTCTTTCTTACAGTCCCGGGGGGGGCCTAACCAGCCACAATCAGCCTGCCCCAAGATTGCCACCCTACTGAACGGCATCACTCGAATGGCTCGAGGTCTCCAGGCATGAGCCACCTACTCCACCAAACTCCTGCCAAGACCCCAGGCATTTGCAGGCAGCCTCGGACGGCTCTGCATTGCCTTTTGTCACCACATCAATGCCCTTTGCCTGTAGACTAAGCCCCACGGTGCCCGTTACTTGCTTCGCACTGTGCTGCCCTGTATGATTGACGATGCTGACGAAGGGACACGTCTCATTAGAGATGGGTTGCCAGCAACCCTCCAAACTCCCTCAAAGCTGCGGGGGGAGGGCAGTTCAAACTTGGGATCCAGATTCCATGGCTTGAGCCCAACTCAGTAATAATTTATCATCATGGCTCACATCACAAACACGGCCTTGGACCCCATCCCACCTCACATCCGCTCACGGTACTTCCCTTCCCACACAAGATCCTAGCATCACTCTGGCAACCACAGCGACGGCCCACCTAGAGAAGCCATCTCAGGACCTCTCCTGAGCTCTCGGTACAACTCTGCAGCTGGAAGGAAAGAAAGTCAGCACCCGCCACACCCATTCTGCTGGCCGCCAAGAGAACTGCCTTTACCTTTCCAATTCTACCAGATGGGAAGGTCTCTTAACCCATTCCATTGCCACCTATAGCATGCACAGGGGGCGTTGCCCTCCAGCCTGATTTCCTTGGAACGCCAAGCATCAGCCGACTCGTCTCCTAGCACATCGGGGCATGTGCAATGGGACCGGATTACCGCTGAACATGTGAGAGAGATGAGCTGGGGACAACGAAGGAGCAACAAGCCTCCCAGAACAGCTCCCTGCGCTTCCAGTCCACGCACCCTCCTCCATCCCATCCCACGTGCCGTCTGCCACAACAGCTAGCGTAGAAGGAGAACGATTTCACTGTCCTTACCCGGGACCGGTGCACAGGGTTGTCAAAGTCCGTCCCTTCTGGTGCCAGCAGCAGCCAACCGCCGTAGATGGGCTTTGCCTAGGAAGGAGCAGAAGAGAACCAGTCAGCTGGAGTCTCAAGGAGACAGACCCACTCCCTCCAACATAGTGAGTCCATGGCAACTAGAGAATTCTGGGTGGGACCCAGCGTGTCCTTGGGACGTCAGGAACACCAGACACATCTGTTCAGGTTTTACACCCTCAACCCTGCTGTCTGGAGGCCCAGGGGAGAAGCAGCTTTGCAATTCACACTCCTTTGCCCGGAGTCAGCTCATCAACTCGAGAAAGAGGAAATCTACATAAAGTCCCTCTCCTGACATAGTTCTTACGCAAGACACTCGTCAAGGAAGCCCATCTGGAATCAGCCAAAACCAAGCTCTGCTAAAGAGTTGGCTCTTATTCACAGCGTCAGCAGCTTTACCGGTGTGGCCACGTCCTACACAAAACAATGTTCCCAAAACCCGCTTTTCTCCACTGTCAGTTCCAGCATCCAGCAAGCTGGCACAGAAGAGGGCCACTCCTAGTCATTTCACACCGGGAAGAAATTCATTTAGCTGAGAACACTAAAGGAGGAGAAAGAATAACTGGAAAAACTACCTGCACCCTCACAGAGAGCAGCAGAAGAAAATCTCAGCTCCCCTCCCAGAATTTTCTTCTTTAATAGAGGAACTAAACGCTGCCAAAGGGAAGTCCTTGTTCCACTGCCTTTAGGACCATGGGACTGGAAAGATCCTTCTGGGTCAGAGTTCAGGCCTCCGATATCACAGGCAACCCCAGCATATCTGGCCCATCACCCCACTAGCAAATGGCCAGAAGGGTCAGGCTGCAAAACACCATTCTCTCCCCCCCCCCCCCATCCTTCCCCCACTTTCCCTCCTCCCAGCTGAATATTCTACTCCCAGACCACAAGTGACATCTGGCCATGAAGATGGTGGACATCAGAACCACGGCAAGCAATGTGCCATGGCATTGTCACCACACAGCCAACATGGTCTTGTTTACACAAATATTTACTTTGCTGCAAGGTGGGGTGTAAATCTACCCCGCACTAGCCTGTCGCCGCGCACTAACTGTCCATGGAGACCCTGCTGACGTGCACTAACTGTCCATGGAGACCCTGCTGACGTGCACTAACTTCAGAGGGGAGCAGAGGCCAAAAAATCTAAGCAGCAGTTCAAATCCTTTTCAAATGACATTAACATGAAATTTAGACTAAATTGTTTCAGGCCCAGCACACACACAAAAATAATGTGCGTTGCAAAACCAAAGAATCTGGACACACACCCCTCTGGAAAAATCCACACAAGTGACAGGAAAAATTGCCTATGCACTTAATGCCGCCAAAGGCATGAAGTCCATAAAGTTTCCAAACTGGAAACAAAATGAAGACGCCACTTAATTGCTTATGAACTGAAAAAGATAAAAATCTCTTCTCCAGTCTCCTGCAGTGGCATGTTAAATATCAGGCGTTGCTTGTAACAGAGAAAACAAGATCCTAGGACTATCTGAAAATAAGGGGACCGTCCATTTAGGAGGGTTTAAAAAAATAATACAATGTTAATTTTTAAAAAAAGTGTGCAGAGTTTGGTTTCCGGGCTGAATTTCGAACAATCCTCTGCGGCATCCCGCTGCCTCCCCGAATTCTCCTACTGAGGTGCAGCCTCAAATTAAACATCCAAGACACAGCTCCTGAATTTCCTCCCCACTTTCCTGCAGTCACAGCTGAGGATTCTACCTGCGACTCCAGCTTAGCAGGACCAGGCAGTGCACTGCAGTGGCAAGGACAAGGACCATCGTTTTCTTCTGCATTTGTCTGTACAGCCCCTAGCACGATGAGGCACTCGGACCGTGCCTATAATACGACACCCTCCCTCCAGTACAAGACCTTTCCTGAATCATTTCTCCTCAGTGTGCCACTTTCCCTGTTCATGAAGCAGGGCACATACCCAGCTCTGGAAAGCGCTTAGGAAACCTCCACCAAAGTGCTAGAATTCCTCCCCCCCCCAGTCCAGCTCTAATCAAATCCCAGCGCTCCTTCCTTACATCCCTCCCCTCGACAGATGCCTGGACCATACCTGGATTCCAGAACCCCCCTGTTGCAGCCCCTTCAAAGCTCTGGCCCCAGGACCACCTCTCCTTCCGATCATGTCGCCTGGCTTCTTAGATCCTGTCGCCTGCTCTCCTTCCACAGCAGGTACTGAACCTGCACCCTCACTTCCAGAACTCTGCCCAGCCACACCCGCAACCTACACGGCTTTCCCAATCTCCTCCCACGCCCTGCACTCTCCTCCTTGCCACTCCTTACACTTAGTAATAACTGGGAGGTGGTTCGCTCGGCCAGGCAGCCTCCCCCACAGATCTCCTGACCATCCACCTGTTCTTAGTCTAGGCCCCAGAACTATAAACTGCATGTTCCCCCATCCCCCAGTGAGTTTCCCTCTTCCACCTGCATGATTCTGATCTGTTCTACATCTGCTGCTTCCAGCCCAGCATGGTGACCACACCGTGCGGGTTACCAGGAGGGGAAATACTCTGCAACCCAAACATCGCCTGCAGTATTGGGCTGCTAGAGCACAAGGGTGCGAAACTGAGAAGCCTACTTTCCTTTTTGAATTTCTCCCAGTTCGGACCGAAAGAATAATAGTCGCAGAACGGAAGCTAGAGTTTTAAATTCCATCTTTCTCCCATTTGAAGTGGGCATTAGTAGGAGAGAGAAAGGATTATCCAGTGGTCAGCTACTAGCCTGGCTCGAGACCCCCGGGTTTGATTCTTCCCTCTGCCACAGACTTCCTATGTGACCTCGAGCAAGTCACTTATTCTATGCATCAGCTGCCCGCCTGCGAAATGGGGATATCAGCACTTCCCTGACTCACAGCAGTAAATACACGGAAGATTGTAAGGTGCTCAGTCATGGAGCCACGTGATAGATGGATAGCAGCAGAACAGGGAAGGACATTTTTCCCTCTTTCATTCTCATCTCACCTGTCACACGATCAAATGACTGGAATTTGAAGCGAGACAAATTCAGGCTGGAAACAAGGTGTACATTTTTAACGGCGAGGGTAGTTAACCACCAGAACAAGTTACCAAGGGTCATGGTGGATTCTCCATCACTGCCCATTTTTAAAATCAAGGCTGGATGTTTTTCTAAAGATCTCTACTCTAGAAGTTATATTGGAGACATTTTCTGGTTTCAAGGGGCCACAGCCAACCTCCCCATTCACAACCCCCACCCCGAAAGCTGAAAACCCAGCCCCGAATACACACCTCCCCCATTTCAGGGCGGAATCTCTCAGAGGGCTCACACAGGAGCGTGTGCTGGTTGAACCTATCGTGTGATTTTAAACTGGTTCCATTCAATTGGCACAAGACACTGTGTGGGAGTCAAGATCTGTTTAAACCAAGCTTATGTTGATTGAGCGTCAATCAGTTAGGACTTGTCTACACAGTCAGTGGAAGCAAAATGACTGTCAGAGCTATAATTCATGCCTGTGAAATCTGGGAGCTGGAACACTGGTTTTGGAGTGCCCTATTTCAATAGAATTTTAAACAAATTCCTTATTAGCTGAAATGAACCAAAGGCATTCAGACCCTGAAATCGGTGTCCTCACACAGGCTTAAACCAAACGGAGGAACGGGAATTACAGGAACACTGGGTGACTACGGGCCCTTGAGTCTATTTTTAAGCCAAACCAAACCAAGCCACTCTTCAAAGCAAATACATGGCCACGCAGGGATAGGTACCAGTTTAACTAGGTTGGCGCAAGTGTGTGTATGTCTGACTCTCCCACACAGGGAGAGTTTCTGGAGGGGAGAGAAAACACACTGGAAGGAAGCAGAGACCAGCACAGACTTAGGCATGTAGTTTGTTTTCTCTGAACACAGTTCACAGTTGGGGATTAACAAGAAACCCACGGGTGCCAAACGGCAACTTGACAATCCTCTTGTTCTGTAATGGGATTTATACATGCCCTTGTGTTAAAGGCCACTCAACAGCAACACTGAGGTTCCCAGGATAGGTGTGTTTGGCCAAGCAGGTGCCAGCGGATCTTAGGTGAACTAGTTTTGGTGGTCCCCTGGATTGTCTTTTGCAGCTCTCACTGTACGGTGGGACTATAAATAGTATTTAGCCGTCTTCTACCACCTTTCGCCCAAGAATCTCAAAACACTTTTAAGTCAGAAAAATGTTATTACCCCCATTGCTTTTCAGCTGGTTCCGACACTCCCCCATTCTTCCACAAAAGTGGTCGCAAGCGAACGGGGCTTTGGTTTTATATCCATTGGAAAGAGGTCTCCAGCAGCCCGGCACCCTCAAAACACTGGTGCAGACTGCCGAAGAAGGAATTTCACTTCCTGCAACCTCTTGGTATTCCCCAGAGGTCTCCCCTCCAGCCACTGACTCAGCTGACCCCACTTAGCTTCAGTGACTGCAGGAGAGCTCAAGAAGATGTGATGCAGGACATGCGTCTTTCATGCCGCTGGATTAAAATATGAATTCAAACTAAACCCTCTGCTCATGACAGGCTAGAATGCAACAAGCCAGGGAGGTGAAACCCAGGCCAAGCGAGAGCTAGGCCTGAGCCGCCTGGTTCAGCCTGGGAGCTGAACTTCCCAAACGTTCGGAGTGGAGAATTCGGGCCAATCCCAAGGGACAAAACGCGGGGAACGGAGCACTTTGCCATGGGCTCGACGGGACCCGGATCGACAGGAGCGTCCCTCTCAGCCAAGCCGGGCTCACCCCAGATTTAGTCAAAGAACTTGTTTGACAGAAAGATCCTCATCGCTCCTCGCCCCAAGACAGCCCTTAATAAGCCTCAACTGGGGCTGTTCTTCCTGGTCAGCTACCTGCACTAGGATGTCAGATTGTAAGGTCAGAAGGGACCATCGTGATCATCGAGTTTGACCTGCACCACCAAGGGAGGATCCCAGAGTTCTCTCCTGCTTCGGGGAGAGCACTTATTCCCCCATGCCGGGGTTTGCGGGTCGCCCTCCTCTCCCCTGTAACTCAACAGCAGCGAGCCCAGCTCACAAGCGGAGCCGGTTAGTCCTACGCCTGGGGTTTGTGCTCTTGGCTCTTCAGCTCTGGGTTGCATCAGAGAAACACGCTGCCTCCAGCCCAGCCAAGTGGGCCAGTGAGCAAGGGGAGGGAAGGGGGCGGGGAAGGGGATGGAAGGGAGGAGGAGGAGGAGGAGGAAATGGCCCCAGCGAGGTTTACACAAGGCTGTCAAGCTGCCACGCTGACACTACCCAGGAATCACTGGCTCCCAGGACAGAATCCAGCCAGCCCCCACTAGCTCCGAAGAAGAGAAGCCTAGGGCTCCCATGCAGCTGGGATAGAGGGGTAGGGAGCGGAGCCAGCACTGCGGGGGACTGATTCCAGCCCAAGCATCCCCTAGACAGCTCTACCTCCAGGCATCAGCCCCGCTATGGACCAGCCTCCCGCCGGTCCGAGCGGGGAACGGGTGTCCACGGCCAGGCTTGGCCTCCCTGCTCAGACTGCTAAGGGCGTCAGTAGTGTTTGGGCTGCGGCCGCCAGTCCATTATGAAATGGACCCAGACACCCCCCCCCCCAACTCATTACACGCAGGGCCACCCACAGGGGGAAGGCGTTTTGAACTCCCAGGAACAACAGCCCCGCGCTGGATCTGAACCCGTGACTTCAAACGGGAAGGCGGCCAAGAGCCCACCAGAGCCCTGCGGTTCTCCCTAGGGTGCAGGGGAAGGACGGGCCAGGAGCAGGGGTGCACACGGGCCCATCTGGTCACCCAAACTCCAGGGATGACCCCAGAGCCATCGAATGGCATGCGACTAGAAGATCCAATTCAGAGCATACAGAACTGGTCAGCTGGGGTAAGAAGAGTCGCCAGGAGGAGCTGAACAGCCTGGTTTCGGACCACCGGCACCCACCACTGGGGCATCCCCTTTGTCCACCCACCGTGGCTGGGAATCGCAGCAAGAGCTCAAGTGTAACCACCCCACGCTAAAGTCACTTTCAGTGGCACCAGCTGAATGCCCACTCGGTGCCCGGCTACCGTGAATTAGGGCTCTGGGAGGTGCAGATCGTAGAGGCAGCATCATATGCCAGGGCGTGCCATATCGGACCCTTCTGACCGAAGCGTTCCTCTCCTAGTGCGGTGGGGAGGAAGAACACCCTCCTAGGGCCGGATCCCCGGGAGTAGGTCTGACAACAGGGCCTATCTACACAGCCTCTCCCAGGCCTGGGACGGAAAACTCTGGGGCGCCAGACAAGCAGGGATCTTTTGACCAAGCCTTATTTCCAAACCAGGTTTCCCACCTACTCAAAGAGACTCACCCCAGACTGCAACACCAACGGGATGGGGGGGGAGAGGGGGAGGAGAAGGGAGATTAAACCTTTGCAAGAACACGGATGAAGAACTCCCTGTGAGCTGCGTTTCTGACCCATCACGGCGCACTCGGGGAAAAGTTCAAATTAGTCACTGGGAAAGATTCCTGGCTCTGTGTGCGTACTGGGGTGGGGTCATTTGTTTAGGCTGCCCGCAGATGTAATCAGCCTGTCTCGGGCTGAGGCAGGAGTTTATCACTGTAAGTTGGGTCTTGGCAATTGAAGGGGGGTGATGGGGGGGGGGGGGGACACACAGGAGAGAGAAGCACGGGGAAGGCTCAGCCTCTGCCTCTCAGGTCTGAGCATGCACAGAAGGTCCTACAGGCAGGCGGACCTCTTGTCCTGGAAGCCAAAGCTAAAGATAACTCACCGGGTTGCAGAATAGACCCATTGTACAGATCAGGATCATCAAGGGCCAGGGGCCTTCAAGACAATAAAATGATAATGGAACCTAGCGCTCTTCACTCACGTCTACGGCACTTCCCCGTGGATCGGGGAGAACCCCATTTTAGCTGGAGAAGTGGAGGTACACAGAGCCAAAGCGGCTACCCACAGTCAGCTGGTTAGGCCATGGCAGAGCCAGGAATGGCATCAGGTGGTCAGAGTCCGAGCCACCATCCACACTGTACTCTTTGGGCAGTTTTTGGTTCCAGGTGCCCCAACCCACCACGAGAGGCAGATCGGAGATTGCCCCAACTCCTGGCTGTTTGGGCGCAGGTGCTAGTGAAAGCCACACAGAATTCTACGGTTGTGACCCCAAAACAAGGCAAATCTGAGCCAACATTTTCAGCTCTTGAATGCACACAAGCCCAGTAGACACCGGGTGCGACGCTGGCCGATCAGGAGCCCTCGCTCCGAGGGACACACTGTGCTTCACTCCCAGGCCTTCTGCGCACAGCGGATTCTCTGCAAACACGTAGCCAAAACACGCTGATTGTTATTTAATGTTCTTCATGTCATCCATGCTCCTATCAGGAACAAGGGCCCTGAACCAGCCACTCGGACATCCCCGCTGGCTTAGAGTCCATCTCTCCGGAAGATCCTGCAGAAGCCAGGAAGAGAGCAGGACGCACGTCCCCGGTAGGAGGCAAATCCTCCCTCTCCTGCTGCACGGTGTCCAATACCAGCTAGGATCCCAGAGGCGGAGGTTCTAACCCCAGCCCAAGCCACTTCGGCTCCCTGTCTCTCACTGTCCCTAGCCATCAAATGCAGGTAACTCTATGGACACCCTTTCTCTGGTACTTGGCTCTTCCCATCCTTGACTAGCAACAGATCATGGCTGCATGTTCCGTGTTGCCTACATAGACGCGTGTCCCGAATACGGCCTTAAGTCACCCTCCCCAGGGACGCGTACATGGGGGAGGGGCTGAACAAGATTGTACATGGGGTCGCCTGGGGATCCCCTGAAGCAGCCAGGCAGAAGGTCACCTCCTGGAGGTGGGCTCCTTCGGGCTGGTTTCAATACACAGGCTGACACATGCACCCCACCCCTCCCCCACAACATTCGTACTACCCGGCGGAACGGGACCAGGGCTTCCACCCCACTGCTGAGACCCCAGAGGGCAAATCTCCCCGCAGAGGGAGAGGGGGGAGCCCAGAGATCAGCAGGGAAGGCTCACCAGGCTGGACTCATCTCCGGGATGTCCATTACTGGGAGCAACCCGGCCGCACGCCACTCCCCCGCACTGGGGGCCAGGGGAGAGGCAGGACAGGTTCCTCCCCACCCCAAGCGTCCCCAGCTCTTTAGGGCTCTGCCCAGTCCTAATGGGTCGAGGCCCCTCAGGGCTGAGCAGGGTGCTATGGGCTAATCCCTCCACCCCAGTCATTTCGGCCACAGCCACCTGCTCTCGGTTTGACGTCCTCCTGCCCCTCCCTGAGCCAGGGAGCCTCAGAGTCACTCGCTCAACAGGTCCCAGGAACCGGGGCTGGAACAGACGCACTCTGGGCTGGCCTCCGGATGCCGGCTCAAGGAGCCAAGTAACAAACCAATAGCTTCTTACCCTGACCGCGCCCTGCACCGGTCTGTGGGAGCCAGGCCATAAGATTCTGGCCCCCAACCGCTCGCAGCACAAGCGCCAGGTCCCGAAGGCCGGTCTCTCCCCTCTCCCAGGGGATGGAGGCCTTAACGCCACCTCGAGGCTGGAAGGAGCCAAGAAACTCACAGAAGATGGAAGCCAGGGCAGCCCTGAGGGGGGACAGGGACTTGGGAGAATTTCCCTCTGGAAGTGCAGGCAGCAGGACTAGGAGAGTTTGGGGCAGAGACGGGGCTGTATTTGCACATACGGGACTCATCCTGGAGAAGGTTTCAGGCAAACCCACCCCTACAACTTGCTCCTTCTGCCTGGCAGCAGCGGCCTTCATCGGGGCTAATAGGACACCCACCAAATGGTGGCGGCAGAGTGGGATGGAGGGAAGGAAAGAACCCCTAAGGGAAGCGCAGAGCCAAGTCTGAAGGGGGCCAGCAGATTCCCCAGCAGGCAGCCGCTTTACCCAGGAAGCACCAATATGGAGCCTGACTAGCAACCCTAGCAGGAAGTGATCCTTACCCATCGCCCACCACAGGCCTTGGAAACGTTGCTGGGAGAGGCACTGCCGCCTGCTGCTAATGGACACTCTGAATAAAAGCGGAGCCATAAGCCACCCCACACAGAGCCCTAATGCAGCCCCGGCTCTAAGGTCTGATAGGATCCAGTCAGACTTCGTTTCCACCCCAAACGTGCATTGTCCTGACATCCAGCAGCATTTGGCGTGCTTAGTGCGAGCAATGCCATGAACCTGGCCTGCCTGGCATCCGTGCAGCCCCTCCCCCAAGGCCAGGAACATCCAAAGCAAAGTTATGGGCCGGCCCCCTCCTAGCATCAATAAGCTCGTATCTTCCCCCATTCAAGGGGGGTGTCCAGGAGTCACAGGGAGCCTAGACCGCACGTTTGGTGAATCTCGATTTAGCAGCAAACGCCCTCCCACAGCACAAGTCGGCGTCACCACAGGAGAGACAAAGAGCAGACCAACAGGGCAGGTCGCAGACCAGGCGCGGGCGGCTTCGACCCAGGCGTGTGGGGCTCCCAGGACAGGAACGGCCGGTAGCTCCACGGCTGCAGGTCAGGACTGAGAGTCAGTGGCAGAGGGGACAGGACAAAGTTCCCAAAGCACCTCTCTGCCGTGGGGATCGGTGGCACTGACCCACTGCTACCGGGAGCCCTGAAAAAAAGTGCATCCTCTCCAAAACGGGTTCCTTTCTGTGCCGTCACCCAGGGAGACGGGAGGGGTTCAGAGCCCCCAGGAGCGAGAAGGGGCTAAATTAAATCTGTCCACCACACTCAGCCGCTTCCATCTCAAGGCTTGTTTTACCTGGTTGACAACAGTGACGGAGGAGAGGTCACCAGCGGCCTTTAACAGCCCCTTCTACTCACCTCCCTCAGCGCATACAGCCTGTCATTCCAGAGGAACGAGGGCAGAAAAGGTTTGGTAGATGGTCTCATCCACACCAAGTCCCCTGTAGCGCACTGCAGGGCTCTGGGCAGTCTCGTTCCAAACGTCCCAAGGGATGGAGTATCCACAAACTCCCCTGAGTATCCACAAACTCCCTCCTCCACAACAGATGTCACCAGAGCCCTGCTGAGAGGGGAGGGTCACCTCTCTGGAGGTCAGACACACTGCGATAACAGGGGTGCACAGCTCCAGCGAAGGCAGCTAACGAGTCTGTGAATGCAAGGAGACGGATTTTCCAGAAGCAGGGGTTTGTGCAAAGAAATCGTTCAACTCCTTTGCACGCACACACATGTCCGGCAACTGTGCGTGCAAATGGACGGTTGTGCATCCAAGCAGTCTCACAGGACAGACCTGGGCCAGATGCAACACGCTGACCTGTCACAGCTAAAGAGGCGAAACACTGCAGGAGTCAGGGGAAGCGGGCAAGGCTGCAGCCCACACCATGTTTGGTCATGGAGGGTAAAGAGAATTTCACTCTCCAGAGAACTCCAGCGGGACGAGAAGGTAGGAAACGCTTCAGGCAGAAGAATGAATCCCGACCAAGAAACGCAGACTGCAACCAAGAAAGCATTTTATTCCCAACTTTGACTCTGCCAAGGGCCAGCTAGTCATTTGCATTTCCACAACAGGCCTTCCCCACGCTCCCAGCCATGCCCACGCCGCCCTCCGTCCTTCTTTGCTAGGCAACTCGCTTATGACAGCGCATGATTTTGTTTGGCGTGTTGAGGTGGATTGTGCATTTCTGGGACATTTCACTTTTTGTCTGTGGGGGCAAGGAGGGTAGAAGGAAACAGTCTTTAAAAAGTTAAAAGGAAAGAAAGAACGTCTTTTCCCCTAAACTCCTCTCCCTCCATCCTCAACCAGGCAGAGCTAGCTCCATTGTACCACTCCCTCTACCCCCAAAAACAGAATCCTACACACCTCAGTCCCTTCCCACTGCAGCAGCTGATGGAGGCGGGTTTGACATTTTCAGAGACTCTTCTCCCCGGTTTGGTCCTAATAATTAGTCAATTACAGCTGGATTTTTGCAGCATGAGGCAGCTAGTCAGGGAGTCAGGAATGCAAGTGAGCGAGCAGGGGCTGTTTTCCAGCTTTTCAGGAAAGATTAGAGCTTCCCAAGAAGAAAACAAAGGGAAACAGAGAGGAAACTAGATAATAGTGCACCTATCAGTCAGCCCCACTGCTCCTCTGTGATCTAGCACCTGGAAATACAGGGTAAAGGAAGGAGGAGGACACAACACGCTACCTAGCATCCGGTGAGCAAGAAGACTGCCTTGATCCGGTGCCAGATGGTTATATCAGTGCAGTATAAACAACATGGAAGGCTCTCCTTTCTGTTCTCATTACTTTGATGCACAATTTCTCTACTAGTCTGTGTCCTGCATGGCAAACCCACCAGGACTTGGGAGAATCCCCTCCAAACAGCTGCCGGTGGCCAGAGGAAAACTACCCAGAGCCCAACAGCGAAAACAGCTTCCCGCACAAGTGACTGTTAGAGACAAAACGCTCTGGTCTTCGAGGAAGATTGGCCAAGCCAGCATGGGTTTCATCCGAGTTACAGCCCCTGCTGCTGTGCATTACTGCCCAGTGCTTGCAGATCTCCAGATTGGGTTTATTCACCCGTCCTCCCCGAGAACGAGCATCCAGGGCCATTTTCGACCAAACTAGACTGCCAGTGTTTTTGCCAGCGAGTGGAGCTTGGCACGTAACGCTCCTCAGAGATCCATGAGACGTTCCTTAAGCTGCGCTTTCACTAAAGCAAAACTGAGCCCTTTTTGCCAGCGAGTGGAGCTTGGCACGTAACGCTCCTCGGAGATCCATGAGACGTTCCTTAAGCTGTGCTTTCACTAAAGCAAAACTGAGCCCTTTGTGGTGGGAAAAGGTCTTCAAATAGGAACAGATCCCTATACTGATCAGTCATGCACAGCAATGGCCTGATTCTGCTCCCGCTGAAACTAGTGGTAAAACTCCCAGTAACTTCAATGGGCTTAAAGTTAAGCCAACTCCCACCCTAAATTTCCCCTGTATCTCCCCACCCACTGGATGCCCAAAGTCACCAGCACTATCTCAAGGTCTCAGCTGCTGCATTCTCCTGCCCCAACACTGGCTACCCTTATAAACATGCCAGACTACAATCCCATGTACTGATGTCATTATTATAAGTAAAACCTAAAGATTAAGGCACCCACCATATTGAACATTCCTCTTTGCAAGCGCGAGGGAGGTAGGAAAGTTACCAACAGCCTAAGGACTCACAGGGTTAACCGATAGAAACACAAAAGCACAATGAAAGGCAGCGCGTGAATGAGATTTGCACCCCTTCCCAACACGCCAGAAATCATCTGAGCGGAGGCTGTTTGTGCAGAATAAATGGGCGGAGGGGCACACAGATGGCAAACCCACATGTCTACAAGCATCCAAAACATTAAGATGAAGGCAACACAGAGGAACACAGATTAAAATAAAACTATTCTTCATGGGCAGGATGGGATGTCACTGAGGAGGCAGGAAAGCAGCTGGGAAAGAATTTAAAATTGGGTATTCTTGGGAATCAATGCCCTGGTCTTGGGACAACGCTAGATTAAAATATACACGTCTTCAAAAATTCCTTAGCTGCATTGCTTAATGCTGAGAGAGTAATTCCCCCCCCCCCATCAGACTTAATTTTCTATCCTTATTTTATACTGTATGTTTACATTTTGCGCTTCTCCCAGCTTGTATGCGAGTCAGTTTCACACGTGCTTAGTCAGTTTCTAGTTTCCTTCTTCCTAGTGACCAAACCCATGGGCACTTAAGATACAGCCCGGTCCTAGACTGCAACAGATCTAGTCATGCAACTACTAAGGACAATGTGAATAACGCTTCGCAGGATGAGGTCAGTAAAAGGATCATTTCTCATGCCACGCTGCAAAAATCTGGATTTCTACTATCACAGAGGAATGTTTTCGCCTTGCAAAGAGTTGTTAGAATTAATTTAATTATCATGGGAACATTTATCTTTCCTGGCCTAGAGTTTTAAAAAAGCAAATATCTACAAAACCCGCTCTTAAGGGTAAATCTGTCCTGACACCATCCTACTAATATTTTAAGTGATAAAGATGGTTTTAACTGCCCGAAGCAAAAAGAATGGCAGCTCTGAAAAGCTGGTGTCCTCTATATAAACACAGAACACCAGCCACATCCTGTCCTGAAAATACCTTTGCACTCAGAGCGAGGGACTTCCCAACCCAGACAACCCTTGGCCTCTCTGCGGCCTAGACGGGGCTGCAAAGGAAGTTGGCACAATAGTAGACTTCTTCTGGTCCTAAAGTAATAGAGATGCTCTGTTCTAAACAGACAGCAGTTGCCATGTGACATCTACTCATATCTTTAAATCAAAAGGGTCAGATTCTGCTCTCAGTTACACTGGTGGAAATTTGGAGCAACAACACTGGCCCTAGCACCATTAGCAGCACACGAGGAGAAGCAGAACTCAGCTTTCTTCCATTCTGAGACACACCATGGACGGACGGTGACACAAAACAAACCACCAACGTCTAGAGACACAACAGTCCAAAGAATGACCTTGCTACAGCCACTTGCCACGCCACATGTGGCAGGAAGAGCGGGGCTACGCTTGTATCTAAGTCTTTTGACGTGAGGTGGGAGCTTTGACATTTTGCAAACTCAAACTATCAAGTTGTACTGGAGGAGGGAGCAGCCTGGTAGTTCACAGACTTAAAAATTAGGCACCTGCTCCAGTGTTTTGCTGAACTAGTGTCTAAAAGAGCCCTTGAGATAGGAAAGCCACGACAACTGCAAACGAACGAGAATCCATTGTGTTCATCAACAATGATACACATGCAGGTCTAGGAGAGGTTGTGTGGTAAAACCACCATCAACACACACAGAGTCACAAAGAAAAACAACTCGTGAAGCTCAGCGTAGTACTCCAAAGATTAACGGTTTAGTGTGTGTGCCAGGCTTTGAACCTGGAAGTGCTAAGTACGATTAGGAGTGTGCTAGTTTGGATGTTTGATTGAATTAGGATACTGAGAAGTATCAACGCCTGTTGTAGCCGGGAACAGGATATGGGCCACACTGTGCTGGCCACATACATAGGAAGAGACAGGCCCTGTCCCAAACAGCTTACAATCCCAGATGCCACAGGACATACTGAGGGTAGAGGAGATGAACACAGTCAAGTGCACACAGTTTTATATAAAATCAGAAAGAAACACGAGTGTTTCAGTGCCAAATATCCTCAGATTCAATGACTCAAAAGGATTTTTCTAGCCTGGCTATCTATAGGCCCATCAGCATGATGGCAACAGCTTTGTCCCCATACAATATGGGGAAAGCATGGGTTCTGTTCTGCCGGGTAAACAGGACCTGCCAAGGCAACAGGACCATAAGCATGAATAAGTCTTATTCAAACCGCTGTTTAGGATTCTGGGATGCCTCAAACAATCATCCATGAGTGCTGAAAAAAAACAACTAACCACAGACACTAGATGAAAAGCTATTTGTGTTTATAGTTCGGTGTTGCCCAGACACTTGCCCTCAGAGGCTTTTTCAAGAGCAAAGATAGTCAGAAGAGTTTCTCTTTAACATTAACAACTAGCTAGCCTATGGCCGGAATGCATGGTCACAGAACTTACAGCAACTTTCCTTCACTACACAAACCCTCTGTCTGAATGACTCCAATGAATGGGATTCTTCAGTTGGGGGCGGGATGCAGGGGGGAGAAGACGCAAGATCACAGAAAACGAGGCCATCATTAAGTAAAATACTTTATAGAGGGTGTACTGTGTGCACACATATGCCTTGCCCTTATTTTTAAAGTGGATTGATTTCTCCCATGCTGAGAATGAGATCTCATAGCCATACACTCGATCAACTAACTCTACAAGGAAAGGGGCACACATCATCCCCTCCCCAACCACCCCTGTAAGTACCTGGGCAATCCGCACTGTGCCCACTTTTCCAGAAGGAGCCCCCAAATCCCAGCCCGAACACAAAAGTCAGGACACCCACATTAAAGCCAAAACCAGGGGGCAGGCAGGGCCCCTGAACAACCCGATTCCCTTCAGCAGCGGTGAAACTGACATTGAAATTCACCCAAGGGGGGGGGGAGAGATGATGGAGGGGAGTGAAGAGCAACAAAGCACAGGAGGGGGGCTTGTGTGAGGCGGGTTAAAGTCAAGCTCTCCACGTAGCTAGTGGCCTGGCTGGACCCCAAACACACACACACACAGTTTTCTCGAAAGTAGCAACGCCTCCAGGCATTTTTGAGTCTTAAAACCCCCATGAATCACGTTGCTAAGCTGTGGAAACAGAGAAGGGCTTGGGGGGGGGGGGGCGGGGGGCAAACTTGAGGATGTTTCCCTTTGTCCAGACACTGTCTGTCAATTACACTCCACCCCCCCCCACACACACACACACACGTTTTCCTAGTTACATTTTTTCCATATTAGCCTTCAGATTTCATTATCTCGGCCAGCAATATGTCTGATCTCATTTCCATAATAGGATTGCAAGCCTAGATGTCAGAACTAGTGCAGTGGGAGGGGGGACAGGGAGAGAATGTTGCTGGATGATCAGGGCTCCTATTCCTCCCCCAGCCCTGCGAAAACACACACACACACACGAATACACACACACACGAATACACACACACACACACGAATACACACACACACACACGAATACACACACACACACACGAATACACACACTTCAGGGCTGATCAACTGCTCTGGTTACATTTTTGAAGACGAGTTTCTACAAACTCCAAGCGATCGCGCGGGACTATGCAGGCGAAAGGCAGGCAAGGAACGACACTTCCTACAAAACTTAAATGTAAAACTTCCAGAGCACCCCCGGCAATGCGTTTACAAAGGGTTTACTGAAGAAAAGCAGCTCTCCCAAGTGCCTGGGGCGCCTTTGATTTGGAAGAACTTGCCTTTGAAATCTCTGTATTTTACCTGTTAAGATTCCTTGCCTTCAGGGAGCCCCGACAGCTATGCAAAGAGAAAGCCATGCCCTACTTGACTGAAAAGGCTTTCAAAATCCAAATGATTTCCCCTGCGAGCTTAATTTTTCCCTTTCAAACTTCAAATCCTCCTCTCCCCACACACACCCCCATCCCGACTTCTCGCCTTTCAATATTTCCCACTCGGGGTTAAATGAAACAAGAGCGGTTTCAAACAAATCCAAACCCAAATAACCGAGCCTCTAATGGATCCATGAAAATGGGGGAATCGGTTCAAAACTTCCATTTCCTTTCCCAGAAAGCGCCACCGACTAAGTCCACGTGAAAGCCGGATTGGCCCATTTCACACACAAAGTACAGTTATGAAAACAGTTCGCTGGAAACCCCAAGGTGAATTTAGAGGGGAGTGGGGGGATAAAACCGGAAGGAAACTCACCTGGTTTAAATCTTCATCATTGAGCAAATGAGATTCCCGTGGCTTAAAGCAATTTTGACATTTGCTTTTATTAAAAATGTTGGCTTGAAATTTCCGGCAGGGGTTCTCTTTAGCAGACATGGTTTTGGGGGCCTGCCAGACCAAGCAGTTGTCCCCCACTTTTGTTTAGGAAGGAAGCAAAACTAGATCCCAGACTTCTGTTCTCCAAAGCGGCGGGGGGGAGTAAAGGACAATTCCTGCAAGGTGAGTGCTCAGCCCACTTCCAGGATCACGAGCCCACGGAGCCAAGTGTCAGCGTCGCCTGAAACTCAGCTGGTAGCATCCCAATTTCCAAAGGCAGGGCGCGGGGGAGAGGCAGGGCACAAGGCACACACAAGCCGGGCTGGGGCTCAAAGCAACTGCCCCCCCACAAAAAAATAATCATAAAAACCAAGCCAGAGAGTTCTTCACCCGATCGTCCCTTCTTCACCCCGTGCAAGGAGGAAAAAACCCAGCTGTCGGGGCAGGATCGACTTGCTGGCGGTGGAAATCCCAGACGGTCACCGATTCCCCTCCAACGAGACTGGGGGTGGGAGATCAAACGCAAGACAACCCGCTCCCCACAGCCCCGCACGAGTTAAGGCACAATTGCAGGCGGGCTCGGGGGGAGCTGGCTGCCCGCACGGGTCGCTTCCTTAGCGGGAGGGGGCGATTTTCCACGCATAATCCTCCAGATTTAAACACCGCCCGGCTGTGTGGGAATCCGGGAAAGCGAAGCAGCAGCAGCAAAAATAATCAATGCAACTTCCTCCCTCTCCCCCCCCCCTTTCCCCCCCTCCCCCCGCCAGCAGCACAACTGGGGAGAGGGACTGCCCAGGAGATCCTCAAAGAAGGCACCAATCCCATCTGCTGCCAAGGGGGCTTCTTGCAACCCCGCCGCCGCCTCCCGGCCTCAGTCCGCCCGCGGCTGCATGCTCCGAGGGAAACGCCTCTCCTCCCCCCTGGAAGGAGGAGGATTGTTTATTGCATTCACTGGGGGGGGGCAGGCGGCTGGGCCCCCCCTGCACGCGCCCACCGCCGCGTCCCTGCGCCCGGTGCAGGAGGCAAATGGTTGCAACAAAAAAAAAACCCCAAAGACCCACCCCAAGCCCCCCTCGCGCTCCCAGGGTCCGGGCCAAGAGAGGGGGCTGGGAAAAAGGGAAAGGGGAGGGGGCTGCTCCGGGATCTGATGGACTTTGCTCCCTGGCCAATGGCAGGCGCGCTGAGCCGCTAACAAAAGAAAGCTCGGGCCAATCAGGGGCAGGGAGAAAGAGGGTGGGCCCTTGTGGGGTGAGCGGAAAGGGGGGGGCGTTCAGGCTAGGTGGACGCGTGCAGCCAACGGGGAGCCCTGACAGCTGGCGCTGCGGGACTCCGCCGGGGGGAGATGCCGCTAGTCTCGAGTTGCATCCGCCCGCTTGCAACTGTTTCCCTGTGGGCGCATCCCCTGCCCGGAGGGTTTCGCCTGAGCCGGCTGGGTTGGGATTGGTTTGCAGGCGGTGCATGCCCTGGATTGTGTTTCTCACCCCCCCCCCCCCCCACTTTGAAGGCCGTTCCCCTCCTTGCAAAGAGAGGCGGGGTTTGTTATTATTAGTTGGGTTGACGTTGCAGCCGGTTACAGCGCCCCTGGCCCCCATCCTAATGGGGTGTCTGGATAATGAGCATTAGTTCCTGGCTGCAACCTGCTTAACCCCCCCAGCACAAAAACTCCAGCAGCTGCAGGGGATCTTTATATAATAACACGATGGGTTTGCCCCTCCTCCCTACACAATGAGTCTTGTGAAACTTGTAACTTAGCTGCTGCCCTGCCCTCCACCCCAGACGTGGCTGCATGTTAGTGGTCTTTGGGGCCCAATTCTACACCCCTAATTCCTGTCCCAATCAATTAGAATAATCATGGGAGGAAAGGCTGGGGGTTGCGGGCTCAGGCCTATTCTCAAAGCACTTGGGAATGAAATGTGGTATTTGCATTTCAAGTACCATCATTTATTACTGTTTGGCCTGTGTTTATTGTCCACTCTATAACATCACAGATGGGAGCCATTTTTAATACTTACTGTACTTCAAAAATAGGAAATGGATCCAGGTCTCATCATAGAAAATTACAGCCAGATCCAGCCCTGGTGTTAGGGGGAGATGAGACACTACAAGGGATGCAGGAATGGGTCTTGTGTTGTGTTTGGTTTGGTACTTCCCTGCACGAACTCCAGGGTCCAACGTGAACTACACTGGGTCCCTGCAGAATGGTTACGATGGCATCGTACAGTGCCAGTCAAAGCATGCTTTGGTAAGAAGAAAACATCTGCAGGGTCAAGCAATAGTAAAGTAGAAATAAAATTGTTCTGTGAGTCTGATGGGCAGGAGCCGCTCGTGACCCAGAGAAACCCCCGGTTATGCCTGACAGAGACAGAAGACCCTGCTTTTAAAAACAGAGATGAAATCTAGGGATTCCTGCCCCAGATTTATACTGGAGTGAAAAGACTGTGTTTGCAGATATACAGACAGGAACAACAGTACAAAATAACAACATCCCCTACTTAGGAAGGCAGTGAATCCTAATGGATAGAACTTAGGATAGACTGGACCTTAGGAGAACTCGGTTCTGTTCCCGGTTCTGCTACTGGCTTGTAGGTGACCTTGAGCAAGTCCCTTTGGCCCACCTTGTCAAGTAAATAACTGTGGAAGTGGAAGTTCGGAGCCCTGATACTGTTGAGGATCTGGGCCATTCTCTTTCTGAACCTCAGTTTGCCCAATTGTAAAATGGGGATAATGCTACTGCCCTCCTTTGTGAAGCATTTTGCACACTCCTGATGAAATGTGCCACATAACAACTAAGTATATTATTAGGAAGATGGTTGCAAATGCAACAGATTCAGTCCACAAGATGTTATCTTGTACTTCGCAACACTAAACATTAATATAATGTTCATGCATCCCAGTCATTCCCCCAGTCTCTGTTTTGTTCCACTGCTATTTAATCTATCTTGAATTCTGTTCCTTACGAAGGTGAGGGTATTTCTACCAACTTGATAGCGTCCTGGCTGTTTGCAGTACACCGAGGTGCACAAACATTTGGCTTTTTAATTAGAACAGATATTTAGGTGCCATGGTCCACAGTATGTATTGTAGAGTCCAATAAGGAAATGACCAGAAAAACCCAGAAACATTCCAGCGGTAAAGACCCCACCCACCCTGTGTTTGTTCCATACTGTGTTATAACCCCTCTGGACTTCGACTATAAACTCCTTGGGGGAGAAAATCTTTTTTGTTCAGCACATTTTTACCCTATAGAAAGCACCAACTGTATCTACTGAGTAAATATAATCTACAGGGGGTACCATAAATCTACAGTACACCTAATAATGAATATAAAGATTGGGTTATTTAAGGTTCCCCTCCCTAAAAGGTTCCCACAGGGTTCTTATTATTTATATTATATTAGCAGTAAAAGTCCAACCTGAGATTAGGGCCCCATTGCGTTACGTGCTATACAAAGACAGTGGGAGAACCAATCCCCACCCTGAAGTGCTATCAATCTAAACAGAAAGGTGAAGGGACTTGCACATGGTCCCACAACAGAGTGGGTGGCAAAGCCATGAGTAGAACCCAGGTGCCATGATGCCCAGGCAACGGGGCCATGTGCCCCCATCCCTGGGATAAGGCTTTTAAAGAGGTGATGTTCCCAAGCCCCAATATTCATCTTCTCGTTCACGCAAGTTCTGTGATGTGCCCACCCCAACCCCGCCCAGATCAATGGAGGTCCTCATTGACTGATTAGTTCAGCAAAAGGGAAAGGCACATTAGATGACTGGCTTCAGCACAGGAGCCAACGGGCTAAACTATGGACAAGTTCATCCAGGTTAGGGCTCCGTCAATCCCCTCCCGCCCCCCCCACGAGAGGCAATGGTATCATCTCCAGAAGGTCTGTCATGGAAACCAGAGCTGCGGTGATGGGAGAACCCTCATTGGTCCGCTGTCGCCCTGGAGAAGTGGAGCAGGATGCACTAGCCTGTTGTCTGGAATGGACAAATTCAGCATGTGATTATTGTCACTTCCTTGGGCTATTGCTGTTTACCTGGAGCATCTTAAATGCACCATTAACACAATAGGAAACGGCAGGACCCAGAAATACCCCTTGCTCCTTTGAAACGTCACACGCGAACACCTCCTGCTTTACTGGAGCAGAGCTAGGGGATTTGGATACCAATGAGCTGGATGCTTAAAACCCTTAGGCAGCTCAGAGAAGCTTAGTCTAGCAATTCAGCTGATCCCGTAAAATACTGGCAAAGCTCAGATTTGACCTCTGACCTTATAGATTGGACTTCCGGCCTTGAATGGTGAACAGAAATTTTCCCAGGTGTTGAGAGTCCTGCCACATGTCCAAAGAGAGGAAACACATCCTCTCTCTCGACAGCCAGCTGCCTATCCCATAGGGCCCTGCTATTAGGAGAATCTGCATGTTCCTTCACTGGCTTATTTTGCCTGGGAAAGAACTGGTTTCCTTGAATTAAAAACAGCGCGAAGTGGAGTCAGGTTTGAAAGGGAAATGAATCGGAAACAGCAGAAGCAGCTGAGCGGTGCAGGGGCCTGGATCTGTTTTGTTTCATTCATACACAAAAGCTCACAAGCTGATGGTCAACATCTGAGAAGGGACCAAGTAATCTGCCCAGCAACTGGTAGAGGGAAGAACAAACTGAACAGCTAGGCTCACATCCTCCAGAGTATATAACCCTTAACTGCCTGGGAGGATCTGAGCCCTAGATCCTACGGCTCAACCACGGCTTCTCTCCACCTCACGCCTCTCACTGGGCTGCCAGTCATCCAGCCCCGCTGTTCGGTTTGATGTGGGGCCCATCTTGCCAGACTCGCCAATCCGTCTCCAAACGGCCCGCCTGCTAATACCTAGCTAGAGCCGTGATTGCTGTTTGTTCCCGGGAGAGGAGTTTTACCCCAGCAAAGCCTGTCTGAGCACCTCGTGGGGCTCGTAGAGTCAAAGCAAATCTCTATTGAAAGAAAAATAGGCCTGCAAAGGAGCATGTACTGCAGCCCTTCCTGTTTCATGAGCCAGGCTCCCACTGGAGCTGAGGGGTGAATGCAAGAGACAGGCCCGGAAAGAACGGCATCCTGGGAAATGCGCTGACTGGGGCATTGGGGAAGCAGCCTGTTGGGATGCCCCAGGTTCCATGAGAATTGGCAGCTTTCAGCCCAGGATCTCAAAGAGCCTCAGGGACAGGGGGCCCCCAAGGCAGAGCCTACGATTCCCAGCGGGGTGCGACGCTCTCTCTGGATGCTGGAGCAGAAAGGAATCTCCCCACATGGGCACCTGGGCCGCCCTGGGGCCATTACTGCAGCCTGAGGGACAGCACACTCCTCCTCCCTGGGAGAGACTGCCCTGCGGATCAACACAACCTCCACAACACTCATTGCGCCATGTTACAGGGGGAAACTGAGACAGGGAGGGGTGAAGGGACTCGCCCAAGATCCCACAGCAAGTCAGTGGCACGGCCAGCAGGAGAACTGGAATCCTGGCACCCACTCAGACTGCTACAACCACTGTGCACCCTGCTTCTCCACCCGGCTCCGGCTAGAACCCAGGCATCCTGACTCTCGGGCGTGGGGTCACATCTCTTGAAAGGCGTTCTGGCGATCCGCTGGCTGAGCAGCCGGGCGCGGTTGGCGATCACAGTGCACAGATGCTGCGCTTGCGGTTGGACGAGGCTATTACCAAGTCACAGGGTTTCGCAAGCCTCCTGCCTTTTGTTCCCTTCATGGCCTGGGCTGTAATTATGGATAATGTGGGGGATGTTGGGCCTCGAGCAGATCCCTGTCTGGGTGAGCAGACGGGCAGGGCGGGTCGGCCAGCGTTGGACGCGCTGAGCTGCAGCCTGGGAGACATAAGCCAAAGTCAGGAGTTGGTCAGGAGACACGGCAAAGGTTTCTGCTGCTGCCACCTGGGAAGGAAGGAATGTTCCAGGGAGTGAGCCCGTCAGAAGCCAGAGCCCAGGTACCAAGGAGCAGGGGAGCCCCGCCCCACACACCCAGCACCGTGCAGGGGACCCCCGGCTCGTTCCACACACACCCTGTGCCCAGAACCCTGCAGGGGAACCTTAAGATCCTTGCTCACACCCCTTCCAGCCTCTGCTCCTCCCCATCAGCCTGCCTAGCTGCAAACTCTTGCTAGTGCCTCTGCTCCAGGGGAATATTAATCTCAGGGGCCCCCTGCCAGTGTTTATGGCAGCATAAAGCATGGGTGAGTTCCCCTCCCCGTTCCCCATTATCCCCTCAGCACCGCACCACAGGTCAGTGTTGTCAGCCCCATTTCACAGCTAGGGAAACCGAGGCACGGAGTGGGGCAGCATCACCCAGCACATTAGTGGCGGTGCTGGGATTAAAACTCCCGGGCAGGAGTGTGGGTGTTCCTGGCTCCCTGCCCACACTCCTGCCCCGGGGAGACCAGTGGGAGTTCCAGATTGTGCCATATTCCCCTAGGAGGGCAGCAAGGTCTCAGGTGTGACCCAGGGCCTTGGCATGGTCTCTGTGCCCGCTGCAGAGCAAGGCACTGCTACCCTGACAGCAAGACAGCCGCTGTATAGTCAGCAGGTCCCCATGTGGGTAAAAGGGGAGAGACCTTTATGGCCAAGGCTGCTGTTTCCCTATAATATGGTGGGTGCCATAGGGCCACCCCATAGCCTAGGCCCCCCTGAGTTTGACTAGCCCACCCAGATTAGGCCAGACCAAGCCAGCTCCAGGCCTTGGCTTATTTGCCACAAACAGATGCTTGCAGGAGGGTAACGGAAGCAGGTTGTTGGGAGGTAGCAACCAGCCTGCTCTGAGATTTCCCGTGCCCCCCCAATGGATCGCTCCAGCAGTGTCTCCCTTTCTTCCACTCCTCCACCCCCAGGAGGGGACTTTCTGCTCCTGGCTAGTGACCGGCTTTGCGGCCATCCGAGTTCAGTGTTCTCCGGTAATTTCATTCCACCACATCCACTGTGCTTAGGGCAGGGGCCGCTCATTCCCCTTCTCTAGCTGGCTCTCCTAGACTAGAACTGGCCAGGTGTTTTTTACTCAGCTGCCTGCCACCGACTCTTCTCCACCGTCTCTCCCTCCTGCCTTCCTCAGTGGAAGGACGGTTGTTCCTTCTTGGGGCTCAGCCACGCCTCCAAACTGAGCTGCAGGCTCATGAAAAGGCCAAGGTTGCTGGGTGCTATGTAATCCCTAAAGGCTGTGAGACAGATTCTGCTTTTAGTGGCACCAATGTAAAGGCAGCGGAGCGCCATTGCTACTCCACATTCATAGCAGCATGACAGCGCCGTAGCTGGGCCGGCATTTGGGGCTGGCACGGATACAGTCCCATTCCCCATAATCTGCTCATCTCTTTCCTCCTCCTCGCGGTAACATGCACACGGATTTTGCTCTCAAGGGAATATTTCATGCTGCGAGCTTTGTGTTGATCTCTGCCCCCACAGGACTCACCTGGCAACAGGCTTTGGATTCCAGGCGTCCCTGTTTCGATCTTATCCTGTTTTAAAGTGCTAATCCCTCAAACATCACCGGTTAGCACAGCTTGGCAGGTAGTTGTCTTCAGCAAATGTGCCCAGCTACCCTCCCACCCCCTCAATGAGGGGTGCGCACTGCCGTACTGACTGCCCCCCTTCATTCATTTGGCCTTCGGAGCCTAATTGAGCCATTCAAATGTGCTGGTGGTGAAAGCAACAACCAAACAAAGGCATGAAATGCCAGAACAGCTGTGGCTTCGACAGGAAGGTGGCCCAGCTGTCATTAAACACGTGAAATGCAAGAGTTCCTCCCGGGAGCTTAACTCCACTGCACCGAACAGCCTGGGGATTGTGGGGCCTGTATTTTAAAAACCGAAAGGACCTGTTTGCACTAGACTGTTTCACCTTGATTGCCAATTAACTTCAAGTTAACACCCCCTTGTAAAGGCTGGGTTGAAGCTCCCTACCTAAGTGATCAAGGCTACAAGCCCTAGGGCTCAGGCTAGGTGATAAAAGGCCGTAGGTTAGGTTTTAAATTTAGGGCCAGATTCTGCCCTCCCTTAGTCTGGATTAATTTTCACATGTAGACAAACCCTGGCTCTGAATAGTATTTATGCTGAACGGAGTGCCGCTGGAATGGAAAAAGACTGCCTAAGGCACTATTCAGCCCAAGGGAGAGTGCAGGGGCCCTGGCTTGCTGGGTGACTGTGGGCAAGTCATGTCACTATGTGGTGCCTCAGTTTACCGATCTGTAAAATGGGATGATGATACTGACACACACCTTTTGCATAGCGCTTTGCACTCTACTGACGTTAGGTAATAGCTAAGTGTTATTGCTATTATTTTCACATTTTTCTCCACAACCATGAGGGCTAGAAACATAATTATTTTAAAGTGACAATTGAGATTCTCTCATAATCACAGGAGTCCAGCAGCTGGCGCTTTAAAAAACACACCAAACGCCATAAGATTGGGCAGCGCTGCCCTAGGAGCTTTTGTGTTTGCCATCATGTCTCAGGACGGCATAACCTGACTGTTGCAGCAGCACAGTTTTCCGCATGTAATTATGGACACATGTTTATCCAGCGTATCTCGCTGGAGATCAGGCCGGAGGGAAAAGGACTACACCCAGAGGCCTGGTCACGCCACGCCAGCTCCCTCCCCTCAGCCGCAGAGGGAGTTTAAATTGAGAACTTGCCAGCTAACCGACTCTGGGGCCGGGCATCCTCAGCTGAACCCCTTACAACGGCTGCAGGACTAAGGAGAATGGCCAATCATGGTGCGACCCTGCACAGGCCTCTGGATGGGGCAGGGGGCCCTTCGGGCCGGGGTGCGAGGTGCATCCCTGGCCCCTACCCCAGCCATGCACTTCGAATGAGAGAAGACTGGGTCCCTCCAGCTGGCAGGTCCTGGGTCCTTGGCTCAGATGGGGTCTGGGCAGTAACCTCTCCCGTCCCCAGGAGACACAGTCAGGAAAGGGGGAGCTCCCACTTGATCCCATTCCTCCCCGCCTGGGCCCCAGGCAGGGCACAGCTGACGGCTCTGGCAGTTTCAGTGGCACTGCTGAATGCAGCCGGACAGGTTTGCAGAGAGGCCCTTCTTGTTCAGCTGGATTGCTGGGAGAGCAGGGGCTGAATTCTACATCCCTCCCCGCCCCGGGAGAGACCACTGGCTCCGGCCAGGGCGTAGGCCGGCGCAGAATCTCGCCCTAGAACAACGGCTGTGTCACTGTCTCGCTGCTGAAAGCACCAGGGTGCTGGCTCAGCCCCACGGGGCAGGAACGGCTGGCGGGGCGGGAGACGCACAATGAAGTTATAGGCACTCACCGTGCCCCACTGGCCTCTAGGCAAGGGCACTGGGGCAAGCCAGGCATAGCCTGCACTCAGCTTCAAGCACGTTCCAAACCGGAGTCTTTTAAGCAGCATTCAACCCCAGGTGCTGTATGCAATCAGTGCAGCACTCACCAGGTTAACCATCTGGAGGGCAAACAGTTCATTTCACGCTGCCCTCAGGCACCCTAGTTGTAAGTCATTGACAGCTTATGGAGCTGCATGGAGAGTTACCAAGGGGCAGCTGGGGGTGAGTCAGCAGCCAAGAGATTGGAGTCACTGTTTGTTTGTTTGTTATTAATCTCCCCCCCCCACCCCCCAGTCCGCTGATGCTCCGACTCATCGCTGTCACAGCATCCTCCCGAGAAGTGCGACATCTGAGACCAGAACAGGAATCTCTGGCCCGCCTGGCTCTAAGTCCTCTAGGTATGATCACCGCCACTGTATGGGACCGGACGCTTCCAATGGCATCCAGTCCTCCTGCCTCACTCATACAGGGGACCAGGGGCCGAGCAGGGTCAGTTTCCATTGCAAGCCCCATTGGGGGCTGAGCTCACACCTGACCTGGTAAACTCCTGACATAAGCCCTGCATGCGGGATGCTGGCTGCAGGGCAGAGGCTGGGCTGGGAGGGGGTGATTCCAGCTGGGGTTGCTGATGGAGCTCGGCCCCAGCCTGGGATGACTCATCCTGGGAGAGGCTGGCATTGGCAGTCACACGTCAGACGGCGGGCTCCTCCGGGGCAGGGGGCAGCAGTGGGTGGAGCAGGAAATCGGCCGCAGGCTGCCTGGGCCGTTTGCCAGCCGGAGGAGAGACCCGATGTCCTGAACGGGGTTGAGCAGCACCCCACGGAGATGTCATTGGCAGTGCTAGCTCCGGCCCATGCTGAGCTTCCATCCAGCAATCAACAGGCTCCTCTGCACCATGGATCTGCCGCCGGAGTCACTCCTCAGGCAGGAGGCAGGGCAGATCCCAGGGCACTTACTCAGCCTGGACTCAGGGGAAATCAATCGTTTCACCCAGGTAAGGGCTGCGCAAGGAGCTTGGGGTTTGGCCCTCGAGAAGCAGAGAGGATCCATCGCCACAGGGTTGTTTATTTACCGTAGCGCCCACATGCCAGGGGGCTGCTGCTGCTGGAAGTGCCCCAGGGACAGGCGGAGGGTGGGGGAACATGCAGTGTGTGTCCACCTCTGCTGGGCTTCACCAGGGCTCTCTGGCGAATCGTCCTGTGCAAACAAGGCAGATGCCCACTGAGCTTCTGGGCCTCGTCCCTGGAGCTGCAGGGCCGTCAGCCTAGGACAGCAGATTCTCCCGCCTTCGGCTAAGGCCCAGAGCCGAGGTCCAGCATCCTGTGGCACTAACCCTGGGCAAATCGCTGCCAGGTCTGTTAGGTCCTGCCTCCCCCCATTCCCTCTGGAGCTAAAGAAGGACCCAGCGCTTGGCTCCATTCCCTGCCTTGCTGTGTGGTGTGAAGCTTCCGCCCCGTTCCACTCCGGCTTTGCTTCAAGGCCTCAGTAGAAGCTCAGGGAAGTTTGGTCACCCACGGGGGAGCCTGTCCCTGGTTTGACCTACCCGCCAGGGCAGGGGGTGGCAGGTTTGGAAAGAAGGTGAGATGCTCAGACAGAGCGAACTGGAATCGATGAGTCTCTTCAGCCCATACCTAGTTCTGTGCAGTTTTCTGTAATTAGGGCAATTACAGCCATGGAAGAACATCAGGTTTTTGATGATGATGGGCAAGAACACGATGACGGGCAAGATGACTCAGCAAAGCCACAACGCCCGGTAAACAACCTCCAACTCCAGAGCACTGGGCACCAGCACTCCAGTTTCAGGGAATACCCTGCAGAGCCAGGGGATGAAATCCTTCCCCGCTCCAGGAGTGGGAGAAGTGCAGTGTCAGGGAGGCCCCCGTCCCAGCTACATTTGCCGGCTGGGGAGGAGGCTCAAGAGTGCAAAAATCAAGAGGTAACGGAGAAGCAAGGACTCCCCAGGTCATTGCTAGTGCCTCTTAGACACACGGGCTTTGAAAGGCAGCTCCGAAGCAGGCAGGAGACACGATGAGTAAGAAAGGCCAACACGGGGCGGTGACATAAAGAGACAGGTGCCGAGGTCTGAGCTCGGGCACAAGAGATCCGCCAGGACCAGGGAGCCTTTGGTTTTACTCCTCTCCATCCGCTCAGACTTTGGGTAGAGGTAGGTCCGCATGTCGGACAGCCTGGGTGAAAGAGAGACTCTGCCTGACACTCCGTGCTGTGCGTTGCCCAAGGAGTGCCCGCTGCTGTCAGCAGCCGTGTGGTGGTGTGGAGCAAGGGCAAGGTCTGCGGGAGGAGCGTTAGCGTGTCTAGCTGCAGTCTGCCCCTGGCTTCTTTGGCAGGGGCTCGCTGGTGGCACAAGGCTCTCGGGGGCCGACTTGGGCAGAGCCAGTCGTAGCTCTCCACCCAGCAGGTAGAAGAGTGGCTCTAACAGGACAAAGGAGACGTTGCAGGCCACAGGGTGGGCACTTGCCTGGTGGGTACATTGCTCCAAATTGGGCGTGGCAACAGCTGACATTGCAAGCGAAAATAGGAGAAGGCATCTTCCTTCTGCCTCCGTGCTGAGAGGGGAGCCCTGGCCAAAGCCCGCCACAAACCAGTGAGAAGATCAGGGTTTAAAGGGAAGGCAGAGTGACGGGGGATCTCTTCTCTCCCCTCATCCACCCAGGTCACCTGGCAGGCAGCTGCTGCTCACGCCACGCCACCCCGGGAATCTCCCCTTCCTGTTGACCCAAGGGGCATGGACTATCCCGGAAAGCCGAGAGGCCGGCATGCAAGGAACCCGCTGCTGCTCGGGGAATCTACAAGTTCATCCCACTGCAGGCTCCCTGCTGCATGGGGACAATGACTCCAAAGAGCCTCCCTAGCCGCCTGCCGAATTTGGCCTCGCTGCTTCGGATTTTGTCCTTTGCCACGGAACGGCCCCGGACACAGAATCTTTTCCATGCCGTGGGTTTGCACAGGCTAGGCCCGGCTTGGAGCTCCTGCCTGCAGACCGGGGGCACAGCAAGCTGCAAAGATCGGTGCATTGGAAGAGCTGCAGCCCCGGGCTCCCCTGGTTCCAAGCACTGATACCTAATCCAAGAGCATCCCAGCTCCGCCTAGTCCCTTGCAGCCAGGCCAGGGGTGTAAGCAGAGGCTGCCTTAGTCGATGGTGCCACCTGCTGGTGACACTGAAGAACAACCGGTCCCCAGGGCGTTAGGACAGGAGGCCACTAGCAGGGAGCCGTTCCCCCTGAATGCAGCAGACAGCAGCATCTCAGCATCTCCACTTGGCACGGTGCATTCTGGGAAAAAATTGGCTGGCTCTCCCATACAACCTCAGGTGCCCAGAGGGCACACACGGAGTGGCGCTCTCAGCCACGCACTCCAGGATGCCCCACCATGCAGAGAGCTGGGAGGATTGATCCAATCAGACTTGTGGACCTGTCTGCAATTGTGGGCCTAGTTCACCCACAAATTCGCAGCTTCCAAGCCCAGAAGGGACCCCCGTGATCATCTTGGCTGCCCTGCCGTGGAACAGAGGCCACGCGACGTCCTTGAATTATTTCCTGTTTGATCGAGAGCAGATCTTTTAGGAAACATCCAGGCTTGATTTCAAAATCGCCAGTGAGGGAGCTGCCCCCACCACCCTGGGTACGTTGTTAATCACCCTCACGGAGCCTCTGTTCCAGTCTGAGATTAGCCCCGCGCCCACATCTGGAAAAATCACGCTGACATCGTCAACTGCTCGTGACCACCCTGAGTTTTTCTGCCATGCAAAGTGCTGTTAGCGTGTGTGGCGACAACCTGTGTTCCCAGGACTCGGCGGGCAGGACACTGGAGAGAGCAAACCGGTTCCTGCTCCCCTTCCAGGAGGACCCGGGCAGCAGTAAAGCAGAGCATGTTGGTGTTTCCTGTTGGAAGCAAGTATTTCCTGTTTGAATGTGACAGTTCTGCTGCATCTTCTTTGGGGCACCCAGCCACCCCACCCGTGTGTGTGTGCGTGCATGTGTGTGTGTGTGCGTGCATGTGTGTGTGTGTGCATGTGTGTGTGTGTGTGCATGTGTGTGTGTGTTCATGTGTGTGTGTGTGCATGTGTGTGTGTGTTCATGTGTGTGTGTGTGCGTGTGTGTGTGTGTTCATGTGTGTGTGTGTGCATGTGTGTGTGTGTTCATGTGTGTGTGTGTTCATGCGCGTGTGCTGGGCGTAGTTAGCGTTTTAAAACAATGACTCGTCCACCCTGGTGGTTTGGAGCAGCTGTGCTGTCACCCCCACCTTACAATTGCTACTTTCAACTAAAAGCACAACCCCTCCCGCAGTGCCTGGTTACATTGCCAAGGGAGCGCGTCTTGTCCCCAAGTCGGCCCCAGATCACAAACGGATGGAGAGTTGGAGCTGAGGCTAGAAGAAAAATATCACCCCAAGTCCCTCACTCAGCGCTGCCAGCGTCACGGACTGTAAACCCCGTGTGTGGCCTGCCCTGGCTTTTCATGCTCCTGGTTCTCCCTGGCCCGGCCTGTCCGACTCACCTACACACCGACGTCACACCGTAGAAGATCTAGGTCAGGGGTTCTCAGACTTTTGTCCTGGTGACTCCTTTCACAAACCATGTTTTTATATATTTAACACCATTATAAATGCTGGAGGTGAAGCAGGGTTGGGGGAGGGGGAAGTTGACAGCTTGCAGCCCCCCCCCCATAATAACCTTGTGACCCCCTGAGGGGTCCCGACCCCTAGTTTGAGAACCCCTGCTCTGGGTGATTAGTTACGTTGACACTACTCCTTTGGCTCCACCTGTCACAGTCTTGTACCAGGACAAGTATCCCCACAGCGTACAGCACGCTAGCCCAGAGCCCCATGCCCTGCCTCATGCCAAAAGGGGGGTGGGAGGGAAGGCTGTGTTGGCTGAGTGTTTGCATACAGGTGGTTGAAGCTACAGTCAAATCACAGGTCTCAGCTCTGCCAGGAGGCAGAAACCTGCCCAAAGTGCTTCTCACTTCCTTGTCAAGGGCTCGAGTAGGCGGGATCCACAGATCACCAGCTGCTATTTACAGAGGCAGGTTTCCCCTGCCAAGCCCCGAGTCACAGGGTGGGTGGCTGGGACAGACCCTGTGCTCCTGGCCACAGGCCCAGTTCACTCAGCAGTGCCGATGCCCCAGCAGCTCACCCAGCCTCACTCCAACAGCTGGCGTCAGGGCCCAACCTGCATGACACCGACTGACAAATCATGAGACCTGAAAACCCAGCGGCTGGGTTCTACGGAGTCATTTCCTGCTCTTTACGCTGCCATGGGTCACGATTGCAAATTTCTCTCTGTACCGGGAGCGCTGGCAGCTCCCTTTCACTGGTAAGGAAAACTCAGCGTCCCACATAATCCCCTGACTCCTGGAGGCAGGGATTGAGGAAACTCCCCAAAGATTGCCAGACCTGTACTGAAATCTGGAGAGGTGGCAGCACTGCACAGCTGGTGCCAGGCCAGAATTAAACCCTGGCTGACAGCCTGAGCCCAGAGCCAGCCCTTCCACAGACGTGGGACAGTGACTCTGAATCTCACACAGCATCCACCCCCTCCCCCAGTCACAATGCATCCTGCCCCCCCGCCATACGCGCTGTCCGACCTTCCATACATACAGTGCACCACCCACCCTCCTGCAGTACTCCCCTCCACACCCTGCTCCCCCTCCACTACTGAATGCATTGAGGGACTCTGAACTGGGGAGATTTGCTGCCCACTGGGATGCTGGGCAGGGTCCCTTTGATGTGATCCTCCCTGCGGCTGTGGTACAGAAACCAGTGCTCTGATCAGCAGACAGCCTGAGGGGGCTTCAGGACTGAGCTCTGCTCTCGCCTGCCCCGTGGCCCCTCCGGCTCAGGCAGGAGGCGCCCTGGAAGGGTGATGCAGAGACGCTCCCCCTTACCCCCTGTGCTGCATCAGCTCCAGGGCACTCTGGCCTGCCTTTCACAGGACGGCTTTGCTCGCGCACCCCCACTGCCTGGATCTCCCCAGTGAACCTGGGGCTGTTCAGCAGGGTCCCTCCCCCCGGCTCTTGTATGACGTTCTCTCCCAGGACCGATGGGGTGATTTCTTCAAGCTGCTTGTCTCGGATGGGAGAGGCGGTGTGTGTGTCTCTCTCTCTTTTAGCCCGCGAGTCCCTCAGGCAGGGATCTCTCACAGTGCTGGGGCGGGGGCTGAAGAAATCTCACGGGCTGCCGTAGGGGAAATACTGGCTCTGCAAAGCCACTCGAGTCGGACTTCCCCACAGACACCCAACCAAACCAGCAGCACCAGGTTCGTGTCTATGCCAAGGGCAGGCCAAGCCCCTCTAAGAGAGCTCCAGCGTGAGCGCCATGGCGACCCTGCTCTTCCTGGCAAGCACCTGGGCCCAGTTCCCAGTGACTCCAGTGCGTATCGGGACCTTGCTTCTCCTCAGAGGCCCCCGCTCTATTTTCCCCCTGGCTAGATGAAAGCACAGGCTACAGGCCATAGCTAGGCCCTGACCGGGGCCCCCGCTCGTGAAGTCACGGATCAGGCTCTCCACTTTCATTCCAAGTAAATTGTTACTTGCCCTCATGGGTGCACAGACAAGCTTGGAAATGGGATAGGAGTAACGGATGCTGCCTGAGTCTGCAGGGAGCCTAAAGCTGTAGCTGGAAGAGGATTGAACTGCCCCATTCATCTGAACTGTGAACCCACTGCCACTCCAAGGAGGGGTGGAACACTAGCATGGGGTTGGGGCCTCATGGTGGGCCACTGTCTTAATATGGCCTAATTTTCCTCACCTGTGGTGCCACCCACCAAGCTCCTGGCATGTTGACAATTCAGCCGCCCCTCACTTGGACAATGCAGGAGGCCAAGGCCCAAATCCCTTGCTCCCCAGAGCAGCGGCTGAGTAAGAAGTGGGGGCGAGGGGTCCTGGGTAGGAAAGATGGAGTCTGTGAAGAAGGCATGAGGGGAAAACCTGCCACAGAGAACGTTCCAGAGGCTCCCCTTCGAGCCCCCAAATATCAAACCCTCTGCGGCTGAGTGGCCTCAGGTTGGAGCCAACGCTCCTTCCCCTCAGACACTGCACGAGCCTGAACAATATTAGCTGGGTCTTTTACCCCTGGGGGGCCGGTGGGGGCAGACTCTGGGCTCTGGCGCGCAGCCAGGAGCAGGTTTCTAAGCTTTGTGGCTTTGTTTCTGTTGAGCAGGTTTAGCTTCAGGCCTCCCTGCGAGTGAGGAAAAACTAAAGATTTCTCTTTTCAGTTGAGTCAGAAAATGTAAATCTTCCGCCTAGGAGCTCGCAGGCCCCTAGGGAGAAGAGTGCCGCTCTCTGGTGGGGCCACGTGGCTGCTCTCTGGTGGGAATGGGCTGCAGGGACAAAGCTGCCTCCTGAAGCTCCTGCCCCACAGCAAGTGAGGACCGCAAGTGGCCCCAGCTTCCATTCCCCAGGGGCTAGAACTGCCTTACCCGGCAGACCCCACCCCCCGTGTCTTCTAGTGGGTCTCCTCAGGGGAGTTGGATCACGCTCCAAGTTCACAAAGATCCAACACAGAGCAGCCCCTCACAGCGAAGCCAACGTTCGCCAGCACCTCCCTCCCTCTCCTGCCCCCCACGCACACCGGGATTTGCAAGGGGACAGATGGGAGCAGAATGTTGCCTCTCAACCCCAGGCCTCAGGTGGCCTCCACTGGTTGCCATGGAACCTGTCTGCCTGCCTCCACCTTGGACAACCAACCTGGGCAGTGTGCCTCGGTCACAATAAGGGGCTCAGTGACTCTCTGCTCCATACAAATCACTGTGATGAGAAGGTTGGCCCGTGCTGCAAAACAGCATTCAACCCACCAAGTCCTGCTCCCAGAACCAAGGGCCGGTGGGCCATGCAAGATTCAACAGGTCAGGCTCTGGGGAGGGAGAGAAACAGGCGCCGACAAGCTAAGGGCTCAGAAATGAAACTCCAGGCTGAAGTGGGCCTCGGGACTTGGGGGGGGGGGTGTGTATTCCCCAAAGGAGAAGTGGGTAAACTCCGCTTACCCATGTTTACCCTCAACTCCGCTACTGCCAGGAATGTCAGCTCGGCCGATGTTAAACACACTTCACAACGATTAAGTGCAGAACAGGAGTTTTGAAGTGAGTGGGGGAAAATACCTTCACTCTCCCTAGAGGTGCTGCTTCTTCTTCTCCTCTCTCTCCCCCCCCCCTCGAAACTAGTTGTCCCACACACACCACTCTTCAGTCGGCTGAGTCAACTCCCCGCTCACTGGTTTCTCAGAGCCCCCTGCTGCCTCACCAAAGAAACTTGACACATCAATGCACCTTTCCCCAGCTGATTAGCTGGGCTGGAGGGGTTGAATTCTTCAGGTATCAGTACAGCAAGAACAAGAGCGGAAAGCTAGATGGGTTGTTTCTAGTCTCACGTAGACTTGTCACAGTCGCTTGTCATTAACACGCCACAAGTCCGATGTGGGGTGATTTCAGGGGGTGAAGCATTCAGCAGCTCAGTGAGTGAAAAACACCTCTGCCTCGAACGCTGTATTTACACATTGCATTAGCACATCTAATGCAGAAGCCGCCCGCACGGGCAGTATTAAGGAAGGAGTTTTAAACACAGTCATGGCCTGAAAAACCCCTCTGTGAAAATGGCCTCATGGGGTCCCACATTTATGCTCCTTCGGCGCTTTGCTGATCACTCTCACTCCATTTACAAGGCCAAATAAGATTTTTCAGGCTGCCAGCCCTGCCAGTGGAACGTGCTCTGAAAAATCAAGCTGCGTTCTTTGTGCTTCGTACATCGCCGGCCATCAGCAACCCTGGAATCAGGGCCGGGCAGCTAATGTTGCTGAGACAACAAAGCAAAGCAGAACCCGGCTTGCCTCCCTGCAGCTGCTCCGGCTCTGCAGACCTGTCAATGGCAGTGAAGGGGACAAGAAGCCCTGTCTCTAGGCTTGGCACCAAAGGAGAGGTCTGGGTGGCGTGGGCAAGTCACCCCTTTCTGTGCTGCAATACCATTGGAAAGCTCTAATATTGGCAGATTCAGGAGTGACTCACCGGCTGGTGTGCCTCCTTGTGGCCGGGCGTGGCATAGCAGGATCTCCTCCCCTAGCACCCCCTGGCCTGGCGGACCCTCGACTGCTCGTGTCTCAGCCCTCCAGCCAGGTCCCATATAGCTCCCCCAACTTCTCAGGTAGGAAAGTCCCATGCCCAGAATTGAGGCATCAGCCTCGGCATTCACACGAGCTTCAGGTCCTCCGGACTTCCCCTGAGGTTCCCCATCATGTCCCGCTCGGGCTGACGTCCCGCCAAAACCCTGTTGCCGGCTCCCCCCAGCAACAGCCTCTTGGTTCCTTGCTGGCTCTCTCGAGGGCTTCCTCCTGGCTTCTCTCAGGCTTTGCAGGTTTTCCAGCCTCCTTCGGGCTTCTGGGGCCTCCACCTCCTGCTACTCAGGCCAGGCCATGCGGTGCCAAGCTTCCTCACCCGACATTACTCTGAGGGTTTCCTTCTGTCTGGGCCTGCCCTCACAGACACACTCCTTCCCCAGGTGTAGCTAGGCTGCCCCAATTAAGCCCCTCTCTGTTTCATTAACCCTTTCCTGGCTTCTGTTCCTTTTTAACCTCAACTCCCTGGGGAGGAAAGCATGTTTACAGGTTCTACCCCGGCAGAGAAACAAAAGCATTACTTGTACCTCAGCTTCCCCGGCTGTAAAATGGGACTAAAGTTCCCTACTTCCGAGCGGTGCTGTGAGGTTCACAGTTGGTAAAGGACCTGGAGCTTAGCAGGTGGACTGAGCTAGAGAAGGAGAATTACGTTTGTGTCTGCCTAACTTTCTCCTCCTTTTCTCACCTTCTTTCAATCCAGTCAGGAATTCAGCAGGGACGCAGCGTCCTGGACCGATCATCGGCAGGGTCCGCGCCTGCCTGTGGAACCATCGTCGCGATTAGCCACCAGCATTCAGCCCATGTTCAACACAAGAGCATGTCGTCAGTCACTTCAGGTGACCGCACAGTGTGCTGGCTACAGGCTGTCAGCCGGTGAGGTCTTAATACTGAGCCTCAGGGGGTATCCATATGTTTACACAAGGGCTTTTTCTTTTCTGTCAAAAAATGTCCGCAGTTGCTACCGCCAGTGTAAAGCATCTAACAGCCGGGGAAGTACAACAGACAAGGTGCAGGTGTAGGCCTGAGACCTGATCAACAACACCCCCTCGCCCCCGTATTAATTCAGCCTCCTGTGAAACTCAGGGAGTTCGCCACTAAAACTGAAAAATAGACTCTGCTGCTGCTGCTAAAGTACCCTCACCTCAGGAATGTCCCTGGAGAGTTATAAGCACCCAGGTTGTAGAGTAGAGACGCCCAGGCGCTGGGAAATTAGGAGGACACAGAAAGAGACTCAATAAACAGTAAGCTAAGCTCTGAGCAGCGTTTTAAGGTGGACATCTGCAGGAGCAGAGGTCACAACTAAGTTACAATTTGGGCATGAAAGATCGAATGTGAAAAAAACACACGTGGGCAGGAAGGACGCAGAGGTGCCAGGGCGTAAGTGGTTAAGTTTTTGTTATTTAGGGGTGTGGATAACGCGATCGGGTTAACCAATTTGAAGGAGAGAGGGGAACCGTTTCCATCCTGCAGTGCAACACCAAGCTGCTGGAACCCTGACCCCTCTGCACGGCCGTGAGGTGCAGAGGCCTCGCCAGGAGCCCCCAGATCAATGAATCCCTGATTGGCCATTGAGTGAAATTTGTCTGTCTGTTGGGAGCAGTGAGCGTAAGAGATTTGCTTGGTATCCATATTCTGCACGTGTTTAGAGCACAGCTGTATAAGGCGCTTTCACTGGGAAAAGATTCCGCAGACCTGTAGAGCCCAGAGTGAAAGGGCGGGTACTTAACTTGACCAGGTTTCTTCCTGAGCCCCATGGGTAAGGAGAGGTGCTCTCCACTCAGACCTCTTGGAAGGGAAAGGGTAGGGGTGCCTAAATTGATTGGGTCGCACCTTGGGCCCTCGGTGGGGTATATACAGGGTGCCCTAAATTGAGCGGGTAACACAGGGGGTAGCTAGCATAAATACCACTTCACATAGCCCTTCTCTGACCAACATTAGATGACCCCATTTTCACAGTACAATGCTTAAGGATTCTCCCCAACCTATTTGGCTTTGTTTGACCTTCTTCCTCTGCAGCCTCAGGACTGGCCACGGCTGGAGATGGGTCTCTGGGTGGAGAGGGCCGGGGCTCTGAGGTGGCCCTGAAGACTCTCTGTCTCAGTTGCTTGTCTGGCTGGTTCTTGCTCACACGCTCAGGGTCTAACTGTGCCTGATGTGGAGCTGGCCAGGAATTTCCCCCAGCTCATATTGACTTTGAACTTGGGGTTTTTTGTGTGTGTGAGTCCGGGATTAGCCGGATGTATCTCACTTAATCATTTCCCTGACATCGTGGGGCCTTCAGTCCCTGCTATTCTCTGCTGATGGCACAGAATAGTCTAGGCTCCTGCAAGATGAAATACTTTGATCTAATTTCTGTGGCTGGGTTCAGTGGACAGGTGGTGGCGGCCTGTCTTTTATTGCTGGCCTTACACTCTATAACTCCTGTCATGGTGGTGGTGGCTGGCACCTCATCTACATTACAGGCCAGATTTTCACCAGAACTCAGCATCCACAACCGGGGCTTGTTAGGGGAATGCCTTGCATCTGCACAGTGGGAAATTGCGAGTTACTAACGAGCCAGGAATTGGTGCTGAGGTGCGCGTAGCATCATTCCTGGGTTCTGTAAAACTTCTGGTGCAGTGCAAATGGCTTCCCCGACAGCTCTTTCCATCCCTGCTTCACAGCCTGGATCGTCAAAAGTGCTCGGCTCCCCTTTAGACTCCAAAGTCAGCGGCCCGGAGGATGCGGAGCTCTGCTGAAAACCTGACTGGAACCGGGGACACGGAGTACTGGAAAATCGGATGCCCGCTGGTGGAGCTGGACCGGAGGTAGCAAACATAGGAGAATGTAGAGCAACCTTCCCAGCACTCACAAGGCTTCAGTGTACCCATTCACCACACTGGAATACAACCCGATCCCCCCAACTACAGCAACCTGCTGCCTGTGCGTGAGGTAGCAAGACCTCCCCCATTTTGTGGTCTTTTAAAGATACACTATTCTGCAGTAATTTTAGTCTGAGATTTTTTCTTGTAAGGTGGGGGAAGAAACCTCTCCCCCTCCATTCCCACCCCTCCCTCAGGGAAAAAGGTTTTCTAAAGGGGGGGGGGAAGCTCCTGTTTTCTCTTATTTGCACGTTTGGGTCCTGCCCAGAGGGAGCAGATATAGACAGACAGACACCCCCCCAGAGATGTCACGGTACTGGGATGCGCCTCCCACAGACGTTCCCTGCTGGTTCAGCAGAGCCGTTTTCCACGCATTAGCGACTCTGGGGTACCACCGAGCCCGTGTGCCGACGGCGCCCTGCGGCAGAATTCCATTGATGAAGTCGTGGCTAACACAGCTGCTCTCTTCCCGGCCTTTTCACGCCCACTGCAACCCGGCACCAAGCCCCGGCCTGCCGGCGTAGTGTGGCCACTGCACATCTGGCCCAGGGATGCCCCGCTGGAGTCAACTCGATCATTCGCATGTCAGGTTAATTTGCGTAGAAAGAATGTGAGGGGAAACCCCAGGAAACACATGGCCCGGGCTCTAATCAAATCGAACTCTAATAATAAACCTCATGAGCCACCAGCGGGCTCATGGGCTGGAGCTCACAGTGAGATGGCAGGAGCCGGGGGAGACTAGACTTGGCCTGAGACCAGACTGAAGGTGAGTATCCTGCCTATAAAGAGGGGGCAGCGAGGGCTGGTGAGGGGAGCGGGCTGGGATTGGAGCAGGCAGAGGACAGCAGAGTCTGCTGCCATGGGGCGGCCGGGGAGGTAGGGGGCTGGTAAGATCTCCTGCAAGGAGGGGAAGGCAGCCTCATGGGCATGGTAGCCTTTAATTTCCCTGTGTGCCCAACCCACAGACCTTTTACAAACCCACCTACTGCACCCATGGGAGGCTGGGGGAGAACGGGAGGGGAACGTAGCCCCTACAGCAGGGAGGTGAAACCACGCACTGCCCTTTAACGTCTCTTCCACTGCTGCACGTGGCCAGGCTGTAGCGGGCTCAGTGCCTGGGGTGTGGGGTTGCTACCACCGTGCTAAGGCCCACGTGGTGTGAGTGGCTCTTTCAAACCATCGAGTAGCTAGCACCCAGCGAGCTTGAAAGGATTTGGACCCTTGGTGACTGGATGATAGAGCAGGCGATGAGGAGTCAGGCGTCCTGGGTCCCCCCACAGCGTGGCTACTAGAGAAAGGCAGCACACTAGGGCCCCAGAGCCAGGGTGTTAGTTACCTTGCTGCAGATCCCCAGGCAAAGGCCACCCTCGGGCGACTAGACCTCAGCAGGTTTCTAGGGTTGTGTGTTACAAGCAGGTGTTTGCACACTGGGTGTTGTAAATGCTGGAAGCCACAGTCCCAGGCCAGGGAGGGAGGAGGTGCTGAACTCTGCTGGGTGGCTGCACCACTGAAAACCCCAGCTGTGCTGTCACACACACGAACCTGCACTTTTGTTAATGCTGAGGACAAGCCGGGGTGAGAAAAGATCAAAGAGATTGTCCAGGAGGGGCAAGAGAACAGCAGCTGGGGGCCAAACCTACAACCTCAGAGCCAAACCCTTTCCAAATATCCAGGGGGCTTGGGATCAGATCGCAGTATCCGGAATCACCCATGTGGTTTTGGCTTCATGTCCCGGCTGGGCCTAGGTTCCGGTTCGGCCCTCGCTATGATCGCATAAGAACACGTTCCTGGGCAATCTCAGGCCCATGTGGCACCTTCCAGCCCTCGTCACGGTCACATTCAAGACGGCACAATTCTCCCCAAAGCCCAAACGTCTGCTCTGTGGTGGCAGCTTCTTGCCAGAAGACCTGAGGAGCTCAGAGGCCCCCTGAGCCCACGCCCGCTCTGGAGAGCAGCTCCTTGGCCATTCTCTATTGAAGCAGAAACGATTTCCAGTATGAGTGTGAATAACTCTGAAGACGACCCGGTCAGATTCTCCTCTGCCCTTCACCTTGTGCCATTATTTAGAGTTGGGCAAAGCAGGGGTAAGAATGGGAGCATTTTACAGGCACTTGGCTCTGATGTAATGGGCACAGGGTGTGGAGGATCAGGCCTCAGGCATCTTAGAAGGGGAAGCTCCAGACCACACCGGAAAGCTCTTTGCCCTCACCTTAGGCCTGTTACCTTTACAGGTAAACAGACACCTTGATCTGTAGGCCTCCTCGATACCGCAGATACAGCCCGGGTCCAGGGCCCCACTTCTCACCTCGCTGACCCGGATGTGATTAAAACCCAGTTCTGTTGGGCAGCACTGCTGGGATCTCTTCGGTCAGATCTACAGCCCCGGCTCTGCCCTTTGCTGGCTCCCCTGGAAGGAGCTGCATTTGCAACACAGACCAAGACCTCCTGCATTGAAGCAGCTTGATGGGGGGGTTGATACAAAAATGCGGGGCTGGTTGTGTCTCACTTCAACACTTCCTATTTGTAAATTTCACATCTTCATCATGCCTGACCTTTTCTTCTGGCAGCTTAGCCCTTTCTGCATTTGTTCAATCACATCTGACGAAAAGCCATTGGCACACACACACACAGACGAAAAGCCCCACTCTCTCTCTCACACCACACACACACATCGCAAGCAGGCAGCTCACAAAGTGGAGCAAGGGAGGCATGGCACCAGGCCATTGAAAATCAATGGGAGTTTGGCGCCTAACTACTTTTGTGGCCCTTCTCATCTAAATCTCCAGGAGAATGGGAATCGGAAGGGGGTGCCATGGGAACCAGTGTCACAGCCTGGACTGTCCTTGGAAGAATAAGCAAAGGCTGGGGATGGGTGGTTGCAGCTCCAGGCCCTCAGTTGATCTGACCCTGGAACAAGTCACCAGGAACTCTCTTTTAGTCCAGTCTTACAGCCTTGACAAGCGCCCGGCTGGCAGCTCAGGGCACGTCCCTAAGGCCCGTGCAGAATATACCCACCGCTCAACCACGCTCCGTGCTAATTAACCAGGGGGCTCCTCTCCAGCATTCAAGGCTGCCAGGTTTGGGGTGTCTCCACATCTCCCTCCCCCCCCTTCTGTTTTGCAGACATGCCTTCGATGTTCCCAAGGTGGAAGGCCATGACCAATTGCACAGAGCAGCAGTACTGGGACAAACTCCTGTGCCAATGCATCTCCTGTGGCGTTACATGTCATCAGCCCAGTGTGGAGAGGTGCACTACCTTTTGCGGTGAGTGCCTAGGGAGCTGGCCGGGCGGCCGGCCACGCATGCACCCACTGGGCACCAGTGGCTGGCGCTGCACCACGGTTGGCGTGTGGGTGCATGTCTCTTCAGAAGTTTGTATTTTCCCACTGGGCTGCTGCTGCAACAGGGAGGTGTCTTGGCTGAAGGAGTTTACCAGAGTGACACTGCCAAGGGCTGGGTGCAAAGGCTTTTGGAGAACACACAGGAACTCAGCCCTGACCCCTTGGGGCCCGTGTCTTCCCACTGTAGGAAACAGGGGGGCTGGGGGAGGAGGGTGGGAGGTAATACCCTGGTAGGCAGCAGGGCAGTTCTGAAGGAGCCGCTAGCAACAGGGGAGATAGTGAAGTCCAGCTTCTAACTGGCACTTGGAAAAATCTCTGTCAAAGCTCTGCATTGGCCTCCAGGGTGTAGTTGTCATACACAGATCTGAAGCCAGAATGGCTGGGGCAATGCGACACCCTCTCTGCCCCCCCACCCCCCCATGGCTGGCTCGCCACTCTTCCTGGTGGCCAGTCCCAGCACGCACCAGCAGCCAGTTTGTAGGAGCTCTGCTCCCCCTCCCACAGCTCCAGCTAATTCCCCTTCTCAGGGCCAGTTCATTGCGGACCCCCCCCACAGCTGCTCACCCCTCCTCTGTGCAAGGAAGAGGCTCTTCCTGTGAGAATGATCAGCAGCAGCCCACAGGTTCCAGTGAGCTGGGAAGGGGGTCCTGAGCTCACCAGCATCTGGAGGGGTCAGCCCCAAGCTGGCTCTTAACTGAACAGTGATGTCACAGACAGGGAACTCTCCTCATCTTCCCCCCCCCCCCCACCCCCGATTCTCTGCCTGGGGCACAGAAAAGTTTATGCTGCTAAGGATTGGAATACTCGGGTCTAATTCGGGTTTGGTGTGTAGGTCTGGGGGAGGTTGGTGGCCTGTGATCTCCAGGATGATCTGGGGGAGGTTGGTGGCCTGTGATCTCCAGGATGATCTGGGGGAGGTTGGTGGCCTGTGAAAAATAAGAAGCTGAGATTTCCCCCCTTCACATACTGGGGCTTTAGAAAAACCACCACAGATCGCGAGGCTCCTGCCAAACGGGCAGCACTGCTCCTGCTCTGATAACAAGGCCGCCCCGGCTCCGTAAGCAGGCCACAGCACGTAGATCTAGACTCTCGCTCAGCCGTTCCTCTCGTGACGTATTGAGCAGGTTGCGTTCTTCTCTCCCCCTCCCCTCTCCAGCGGCAATGGAATGCAGCAAGCGAGCCGGCTTCTACTACGACAGTCTCTTGAGAAGATGCATCAACTGCTCAGCCATCTGTGGGCAGCACCCGAGCCAGTGTCTCCAGTTCTGCGACAGTAAGGCAAAGCGCCCTGGCAAGCGCGCGCTCCCAGGGAGGGTGGGATGCAGGCTCCATGCTCAGGCCAGCTTTGTTTTGGGGACATTCAGACCTGAGGGCCAAGGCAGGAGGAAGTGGAGGTGCAACTTCTCTCCCTTGCTCTGGGCAGATGTCAGCTGACCCCAAGACCTCTCAGGAGCCTTTGATCAGACCGCATTAGCTTCTCTAGGAAAGTGGGGAAGGAAATACCAGTGCACGCTCTTCCCCAGCCCAGGCTGTCTGCCCTTGGGTCTCCATCTCTTGTCAAGAAGTGTGTTTCCTCCTTTGTAACGTTTCTTTGATTTGCACTATTGTTTGCTGGATCTATCATGCCGTGGTGCTTCTCACCTCGCTGTGCTGCCTTGGGGAAGGACTGGGACGTCTTCTCCAGATCCTTGAGAACTGTGCACTGTAGGGGGAGGAACAGCCTTGCCATGGTGCTTATATAGAGAGGGGGTGAAGCAGAACGAGACAAGGGCTGTTCCACTTGCCCGATGAGAGGGGACACCCCTGCAGACAAGGGAGTGCTTCCAAAGCAGGTTCAGAGTCTTTATCGGACTGCTGTATCCCCAGGGCAACAAACTCCTTCCTGCCCTGCACTGGACAACAGGGATGTGGTTGTGTTTGTCTTTCAGATAAACCAGTAACTACCTCTTCCAGAACGGCTGCTCTAGAGCAGAAGCTAGGCAGTGATCAGGACCAATGGCTGATTGTCTACCTGCTGCTGGCTCTCTGCCTTTGCACCGTGATCTGCTCTTTGCTGGTGGGCTGGACCCACTTCAAAAGGAGGGGAGCGGAGGTCTCCTGCCAGCCCACCCCTGGGACCTGCCACAAGAGAGAGGATTCCTCAAAAGGTAAGTACCAGCTGCTGGAGAAGAGAGAGCGGTTACGGGGCAAAGAGTCAAAGGGGGAGACGGCGAATGGATTGAAGTGCCCACTAACACCTGAAGACTTGCATGGGGCTTTGGCTGAGCAGCGAGCCAGCTTGTTTACAGGCAGGGGCCTTTAAAAAAAAGAGTTGGTATTTTTCAAAGCAAAGTATCAAAGTTATTTCTACTCCCAGTAGTGTTGTAATAACCCCCATCACCACGGCCACCCACTTGTATTTGGGGACTAGACTACTCGATTCAGCCCCCTTAGCAGAAATCTGGCTTTCCTTGAGTTCTACATCTCTACACAAAGTCAAGGTGCTGGGGTTCGACCTATACAGCTACACAACCCTCAGTTTGTTCAAAGGCAACAGGACACATATCAGGCAACAGGCTTTGGCTCAGGCAGGGCAGGAAATGGATGTCCTAGGACCAGCCCTTTACCTTCTCCTGTTCATTGGTGTTCTACAAAGCATCACATGGCACTGGCTCTCCTTGCTCCAAGCTGTTAAATCCCATTTAAAGAAGTCAATAGTACGTGGCCTTTTCCCAATGCTGCTCTTCCACCTCAGCCGTTGCTGCAGTCACAGGGCTGTCGTGTGGTCATGAAGGAGGTGGTTCTCCATCCAGGATCACACAGGATGTGGCACCTGCCCCATGGGAAGCTTCGCTCTAATCCAGTTTGTATCTTTACAGATCACTTAGTGGAAGAGGGGAGTGTTGGTGGCGGATCCACTGGGAGCAGACTCCCAGAGCCCGTGGAAACCTGTGGCTTCTGCTTCCCTGAACAAGGGCCTGCCACGCAGGAGCCCAAAGCATGTCACAGCTCCTTCTATCACCCTGGAGCAAGGGCTGCTGCCTCGCAGGCCGGGATATCCAGCACAGGAAGTGCTGGGGCTATCTCCGCCCCTGAGGAGAGCCATTTCAAAATCATATGCTCTCCATCACAAGAGAAGACCCCGATGACATGAACTCATTGAGCAATGCGGTGATCAGAGAGAAATCAGAATAAAGCTGCTTGCATTTGATCCTTGCTCTCTCTCCAGTAAAACTCAACTGTACCTTGCCTGCCAGTCACGATAGAAGCTACCTTTACACCATGGAAACAGACTGTGAACAGTCACTATTTTCCTCTGCTATGGAAGTAAAATTCTCATGATTGTTATGCACTTACCATAAAGTCTCTTGCATCCTTTCCAAAGTAGCATCACACGCATCCTCTATCCTGACCTCTCCAGGTTCTTCCAATACTCTAGTGTCCGTGGATCCAAAAATTAACTCATGCTTTTCATGCTGGCACCTGCATCACTATTACTGGCTTTGTAAATGGGTTTGATGCACAACTTGGGACATGGCACTGCAGAGTGCAAGTCTCCTCTTTGGAGGGCTCTGTCTGTAAACCAAGCGATTCTCAAGCAACAGTGAGTGAGTGACATGGATTTTATAGAGGTGACAGATGCTGAGAGACTGGATCCACTGCAGCTAGTCAGTGCTAGCTCTAGTCCACCAGAGCACCAATAGTAAGTTCTTTGTCCCCATATTTCATAAATCCCAGAGATATAGTGGATCTTTGCACTTCACCCATAGTCTCACAGAAATGTAGGACTGGAAAGGACCTGAAAAGGTCCTCTGCTCCATCTCCTGACTGAAGCAGGAACCAAGTAGATGTACACCATCCCTGTCAGGAACTTGTCTAAGCTGTTCTTAAAAGCCACCTTGGCAGGGATCCCATAACTTCCCTTGGTAACCCATTCCAGTGCTTAACTGGCGTTAGAGTTAGAAAGCTTTTCCTAATATCTAACCCTAGTCTCCCTGACTGAAAACTAAGCTGATTACTTCTTGTCCTACCCTCAGTGAACTTGGCAAATAATTGATCACTGTTCTCTTTATAAACAACCTTTTACATATTTGAAGACGTTACCAGCTAGGAAACCCCCCTTCTCCCAAAATTCTTTTCCTAATGATTAAAAAAATCCCTGTTTGTTAAAGAGCTATTTTAAAAATTGTTTTAAATGTCTGGGACCGTTGTCTTCTAGTTACACATAACATTTTGCCTTAATTCTCCTCCTGCCTCCTACCATTATGGCACCATGAGCTCAGATCCAGGCTTCAATAGCAGCCATTGCTGGCTAAGGAAAACTAAACGATAGAATCACAGAATATCAGGGTTGGAAGGGACCTCTGGTGGTCATCTAGTCCAACCCCCTGCTCAATCCCCCAAACTAGCCCTGACATGGATTAGCTATGCTGCCTGGCAGGACCATGCTGCCTTGAGAAGTCATCGCTGGCTACATGTTATGGTAACACTAGGAGCATGTTTTTCAGCTTCCACCAGAGTCCTTGAAGCAGAGAAAGTTCTGCAAGGAGCGTGGGGCGAGCCAGATTGCCACTTGCATTTCTGAGATGCTAAAAATGGACCTCTTGGTTGGTGGGGAGGTGACTGGCTCTGACTGATACTGCACAGGTGGCAGCTCGGACAGATATAACTTTTTAGATAATGCTTTCCCAGCCAGAAGGCCGAGATACTAAAGCCAGTTCTGACTAAAATCACCAGATTTGCAAATCTAGGGGCCAGAGACTCCAAAATGCCTCAACCCAGTTTGTGAAAGTGTCCCCTTTAGACATTCTGCTTCATATTTAGTTAGGGGGCATTAAAACCTGTAACGTCTTGTGTGGAACTGGTTATTCGTGCAGATCATATGGAGGAGTCTTCAGTCTCTAGATCCTGGGATTGAAAGACACAAAGATGAACTGGTTTTGAACAGACGAACTGGCCAAGACCGAAGGTTTTCAGAAATGACAAGAGATTTTAGCTCCCATTTGTGGATCCCCAATTTGACACACTTTCAGGAAGCGTGACCTTTGGAAGTGTGCCATGGGGGGAGAGTCCTAAATTCAGTCACTTCTGAAAAGCCAGGGCCTCTATACTTTAAAAAAAATCCCTCACGTGGCCTACCAATGAGTTTCAAGCTGTGTGAAGTTTTGCTTTGATGAGGAGTCCCTTGCCTTGAAGGAATCAGGTTTTCTGGGCTGCAGTTGGGGCCTGACAGAGAGGAACCAGCCAGAGTAGACTCCAGCCAGGAAGAGGTGCTGAAGAAGGAGGGACTGTGTGCTTGGGGATTAGGTGGTGGTAAAATCCGGCCCAGCAGGTCCACCCCTCCCACCAGAACGTGACAAACCTTCCCCCCACTCTGAGGGAATGAAGACCAAGATGGTGCCTCCCCATGTGACCTTGGGAGAAAATGCTAAGAGGAGCCAGCCAGAGACTCCGGCTGGTAGGGGAAGCAGCAGCCAAAGCAGGGACCTCTAGAGATTCAGAGAGTTTTGTAGTTTTGACTGGACTTTCTGTGCCCCCTGCTGAGCAGCTGCTTGCTCTAACCCCAGCCTCTTTGCCTCAGTTTCACTTCACACTTGCCCCACGTACCCTTTTCTCCCCTGCCAAGTCCCCCTCACTGCCCTTCCCCCTCCTTTCCCTTTAGCTGATCCCCTCCTAACACTTCCCACCAAAATACATAGATATAAATGGCGGCACCAACATGCCATTTGCTGCCATCACATTCTTCACTCTGCCTGAGCATTCTTACAGCTCCCCCCACCCCCTCAGTGACTGTTGCTATTCTGTTTGTACAGAGTCTGCACCCTAAAACCCCATCCTGGACTGGGCACTACCATTAAACACAACAGAATGAGGGAAAACATAAAAAAGGAAAGAAAGCTAAGGAGATCTGAGAAATCCAACTGGTCAAGAGACTATATGCGTAGTTTTAAGCAACTAAAGGAAAATGGTAGCGATCGGTTAGAATACTCCCAAGAATCGCTTCTTTTTACATACAATGCATTTCTAAACAATTATTTTGAAAACCTTCCCTAGTTGAGTGGCTCCATTACCGAGTGGGTCTCTTGCCTCTCTGGGGGCTACCATCTCAATGGCTTGGCAGCAAATAAACATGTCCAATAGCACCTTGGGTCACAAAGGGGAGAAAATCCAGGATCCAACAGAACCCAATTAAAAGCGGAGTGCTTCAAAAACGGTTTAAGGTGAGTACTGTCACTACACACAGTTTAGTTTGAATTAACTGTTTCTATTTGGTCCCGAATTTCCATTGTCTTAATCTGCCTTATGAGGTGGCCCAACATTTTTGGGTGACAGAGACAAGCTTTCGAGCTACACAGAGCTCTTCTTCATGAGATTCCAGGTAGCAATTTTCTCTCTCATTATTCTTGTGTTGTATTTTTGGCCCTTATATTGGTTAGGGATGTTCTCTTTATAGTACAGTGACTGGGATATCTTTTATATTGCATGGCATTTACATTTACAAGAAGAAACCTTTCCAAACTTTCACTTAAAAATCTCATGTTATCCTACCTGCTTTCTCAAACACCGGGGAGGTTGAAACGTTGCCAGACTATGCAGTCTGCTTATCGGGATGTCAAAACAAATTAACAATATTTTATAACCTGTTAAAAATATATCTAAAGTCACTTGTTCCAGGCATGAAGTAGTTGCAGCAATTTCTAGTGTCCCATGTTTAATACACTCAGTTTCAGTGCTAGGACAGTTTGTTTACCCATCCTCAGCTCAGAACTCAAGGTCCTTTTTAGAAAGGAGAATATTTTTTCTTGTTAGAGTTCCTTGAACTCCACTAACACAAGCCCACTGTACCCACTGGAGAGGGAGGGGGTGAAAGTATCACAGCCACCACAGACGCCATTTAAAGGTCCAAGCGGTCTTGAACAAAGCAACTGTTAAAGGAGAGGGCTGTTTCCTTACAGCTGATGACTAGCTGGGGGAGTGGAGGGAATTGATACAAAATCAGCCAGGAAAAGCCAAACCCGAAGGTCATTATTGCTGTTTCTAAACCCTGGGATGTTTTATAAACCAGGAAGATAAAACTGCAGTTTTATCCAGTTTCTTCACAGGACGGGGCTTTTGCTGGCAGCACTGGGAAAGCAGGACTACAAACTTTAAATGTCCTATTTGAACTAAGAGAAGAGTATATTTGCAGGGATGCGGCACCAATATTCTGTTTGTGGACGAATTTAGTGCTGGTGAAAGTCCTTCATTGACTCCCTGGAAAATGAAGCCCAGTATTCAGCGACAGAACACTACAGGTACAATACAGCTGTGCCAGTGTGGCTCAAAACATGCAACGGACAGACTGCACTTAGGAGTGAGAGGAGGCCTTAGGCTCCATCACCATTAGTCCTTGATCTCCCCACCCAGTCAGCACCAACTATGATGGTTGTCAGGATGTGATACTTGGTCATTGGAAAGTGGGTTGAAACTCCAGGAACTTGATCTTACGTAAGCTTCACAGCCTCTGAAGGCAATAACCTTCAGCCACCAGCAACCTGGGCTGGGTTGAATTGGCCACTTTCTGAGGAAAGGCTCACTCTCCCATTACCAAACTCCCAAGATGTGGCACATGAAGTTGTAAAGATCTGACACGTGCCAGTTTAGCTCAAATGCTCTGGGTTCTCTAGTGCAGTTCCTCCCAGGGCATGGGTGAGCAACCTACTGATTTGGGGCAAACTAGGGTTGCCAGTTTTGGATGGAGATATTCCTGGAGGCTTCATCACACGAGAACTATCCAGGAGGGTTGGTAACCCTATAAGAAACAGCTCAGACATCCGCTCCCCCCCATTCCCAGGAAAATATCCTCATTGTGTAAAAAGAGAGCTAGAGGCCTGTGGAAAGGGACAAATATCAAAGAGCTCTCTCCACTGCTACCACCATGGTTTTCTGTTGGGACACCTGTCTCAAGGGCCCTGAAGCATTCGTGAACAGTTCTGACGCAAACCTGGTGAGAAAGGCAGCACACGCCTCTTGACTCTTGTGAACACAGGGTCCTGTTCACGAGGAGGCCAGGGCACGGTTCACATTCATTCCTTAATTCAGAGTCCACTTGCCCTCTGACAGGCTTCCTCTCTGGTTACCAGGCAACCAGAATGGCAGTGCTGTCCACTAAGCACTGCCCGTTCTCCGGCACTCACTGCAACCAAGGAGGGGAGAACAGCTGCAGAGTCCTTCCAACATGACCATGACAAATGGGAGGGGAACACTCCACGTAATCACACACTCCCCTTCCCCCGCTGACAGGGTTTAACATCAACAATCTTTGCATGACTATACTAAAGAAAAAATTAGCCTGGGATAAGCCAGTCAAATAAACAAGAGGGCGAATTATTTACACAAACTCCAAAGGACAACAACAATTAGAGATGTTAAAGCAACAGAGGCAAGGGAATCAATATACGCTGCATCAAGGCCGCTGCTGTCTAATGACAGGTCCCATAGCTGCGACCACGCATGACAGAAGGTACTTCCTCTTTTGAGACACTGGTTATGTTTCCCTCTATTACTAGGAACTGAGGTAGTGGGTGCAAACAGTTCCTCTCACACACCACAAATTATAGTACAAGCCTCTACTAGGCACCACAATGAAGCGGTCGTCTCCAGTAACACCTGGTCTGGAGGCAGGAAGAGGGGGTAGGGCCAACATGCTACATTGTAAGATTTTCTGGGCTTAATTTTTCTGTCACGTGCAGAACCAAGCACACTGCGGGCACCTATACACACCTTACACACTTTATTATGAACCTGGCTCTCCAATAGCAGTCTCAGTCATTGGTAGCTTCTTCTGGCCCTTCATCAGAGCAGAACAAGCAATGCAAAGGAAAAAATGAGCTGCTTTAAAAAAGTGTTTAAGGTCAGGAGTTGAAATAATAGGATAACTAGTTGTTGAAGCAGGCAGTTCTAGCTACTGTCTGTCAACAAGTTAGGTAGATTAATTTGATCAGCGATAAACATCTTATTGCATGGTAAGACTTTCTTATAGAGTAGGAGCTCTGTTGAAGGTGATGTGGTCCACTCTATGAGACATCTGGATTAGAAGTGGTGGGGGTGAAACGGGGGAAGGCAATCTCCCAGTTCTACAATGTACTGTATATACTTGTTCATAAGCAGAATATTTTTGGTAAAATAGTGAAGCATCAAAGAGCAGGGGTCGGCTTATATACGTGTCTGCACTAAAATGTGATGATTTTAAACTCTATGGAATTATTGAAATGAATATCTAATTCACTGTTGTTTTTGTTTACCTGGAGTGCCGGCAGGCCTAGAGCCCCTCAGCTCCCTGTGGCGGTGGTTCACTGTTCCCAGCCAATGGGAGTTGCAGGAAGTGGCCTATTTGTACCTATTCGTCTTGGGGGGTCGGCTTATAAACGAACGGGCTAGTGAACGAGTATATACGGTATGATATTAGAGTGTTATCTGCATGTCATTTATAAAGAGGTGATGAGTACGGGTAGGGCCTATTGGTGTGTACGTAGAAAAGGGTATCCATCTGATGCAGCACTAGTTTTAAGAACAGTGGAAAGGAAGAAAGATGATCCCCTCTTCCCTCCATAACCAGGATTCAGTACTGTGATTTACCACAGCAACAAACCTTTCAGTACAGGATATAGAGGTAAATGTTACAGCAAAAACCTGCTTTCAGGATGCCTCAAAACTCTAGGCTCAAAATCAGAAACAGAGCAGTGAAAAAGTCAGTGATGATCCATTAATGCAAAGGACGGTCCAGTCACAGTGCATAAGAGAAAAAAGGGCAGCAGGGTGGTTTTCAGGGTTGGCCTTGTCCCCCAAATGCTTAGGCTGCTAACAATAAGCTCCAGTGGGCTAGTAAAAATAGAATTCATTTGTTTGACTTCTAACAGCTCTCACTGCAAATGGACTCATTGTACAATAATGCCGATGCGCCACACGGTGGTGCCCCTTCTTCAGTAATAGAGCAAGGTGGCGGTTTGAACTGCATCAGTAAACACAGGCTGGGGAATAAAGGCCGATTCTTGTCTTCCACTGCAAGCTTGCTGCATTATTAAAAGGTAGCAGGAAGCCGTTGTCAAGTGCCTACACAATAACACACAGCCCGGGTAGGGAGGGATCTTCCTTTAGAATCAGTGCGCCATCCACCTGTATTGCTCTAGCAGGCTCTCACTTGCAACAACAACAACATTAATTTAAACCCTGCAGTAGCCAATTATGATCTTTACTGAACCAAGCCAGAAGTATTCTGAGTTTGTGCAGTTCATAAACCCTAGAAAAATACTTACCATGCAGGAATCATACTGCCTACCTTCCCCAACCCTTTAACACGAGCATATTCTATCTCTGTCATCTGCTAGCAAGGTGCTCATTCCAGAAACAGCTTTACATGTTCTCCTCCCCCTAGTCTTCCATGAAGCAGATCAACACACTCCAAGTCTGTGTTAAGCAGGCAGACACCTGCAAGTTGTCTCTAGGCTACTATAGGGATTGGTCTAACCTTTTCAAATTCTATGTTTAGCTTTGCGGCCAAGGTGTCTCTGCCTTGCCCTCCAGTTCTGACCTAGCCCCTGGAAAGGAGAATATTTGCTACTACAATCAAAGCAGGATTGCTTAAGTATGTATGCAGGAAAAAAAAATGACCTTTTCAGTGTGATCCTTACACAAAGAAATAGAACGGCTAAATCCTTCAACAGACTAACATTTGCAAATTTTTCATGAGGAAGCAGCAGCAGTAGCCGAAAAACCAATTTTTTCCTCCTTTTTGAGCTCTGCAGTCTGAGGGGTTAAGAGGTGAATAAGCCCTTTTCTCATGGAGTGCAATTCAATCACCAGCCCTGCTTCCTGGGAGTAAACCGCACAGAGCATACATAGAGTTACAGCCAGTGTCTAGACAGGCAAATGGGCGGGGGGGGGGGGGGAGAGGGATGAAGGGGGGGGGGGGAAGGAACAGAAACATATTTGTGACAAAACAGAAGTGAGCCTGCACACCAGCTTCTAAGAGTTAAGGACATGCATAAGGATGGGATTCCATAAAGGGGAGAGGAGTCTTTTCGGAGTTAATAAATGTGGGAGGAGAGAAGGAACCAATAAAAGCATAGCACATACCAGGAAAATGCTTTGTTTACTTTAAATCTAGTGTACTGCAGAAAGCTCAAGAGCTGCAAATCTATGCTGCTGGGTGCAGCATGGAGGCCGCCATAGCTAGCAGATGACAGATCTGCAATACTAACATTCTGCCAAATGCTACCTCTCTTTGAGGGGACTTGGCAGAACTGGGGGAGGGAACAAAGCAACCAGCAACCAACAAAACCGGTGATTTTAAGAAATCAAACTTATTGACAACGGTTAAAAAAAGAACCAAGACCACTTTTACAGTATAAAGACGCCAATTCATTCATTTTACTGATGGTTCCATTTATGAATTTCATTCTCGTGGAAAAAAAGGGAATAAAAGGGGGAAAAAATTAAGAAAATAGCTATTTATAGAAAAACAAAAACAAAGGGCTCAAACAGAAAAGAATCTGTGCAGATGCTTTGATGAGCAGTCTGATGGCAGATTACCACCTGGGCAGCAGGCATGCTTGAAAACCTGTCTCAGTACTGTAGCTTCAGTTCCACAATCCAGGATTTCTTTTACTTTTCTTGAAAAAAAGAGCCTAATAGTTTCATACTGTATTTATTTAATAACTAAAATTCACAAATAAAAAGATACTTGCAAAGTCCTTTAGTTGCTTCATCCCATCCTCCTCCACTTTACTGCTTTCAGACCCATATGCATCAAAGATGGGCTTGGATTTTTAATAATAACTGTTATATGATTGGTCAGTTGGAGCTGAAGCACCAATGGAGAAGATGCTTTATGGAGATGATGGCACACCCCCTTGCCTTCCCACACACTTTTCGGAGGAACCTAGGAGATGTACCAGTGCCCGGACTCCTCTGCTCCCATTTCCCCCACCCAGAGCATTCCTTTCATTTTATACTTCCGCTCTTACGTGACTGACTGTAGCCTCGTTTATTCCCCCCTTTCTGTCCTTGCGGGACTGCATACACATTGGACATTGTTCATTTCTTACTCCGCCAGGCTGTGAGCCAGTGTCAAGTAGGTCCTGTTACAGCTCAGTGCTAGTTGTTGTTTAATGGGTCTTTTCATTTCAGGTAGGTTTGTGTGTCATTTCAGAAGGCTTGCTTATTTTCTTCCTTTCATTTAGCTGACGAGCTGCTGGATAAGGCTACTCATATTCCAGGAACTGTTTGTGATAGAACAGCAAATATCTGCAAAAAGGAAGACACAACTCAACTTTACCCTTATGCTGAATGTTACAGATTTCAAATCCCAATGTCCAATACAGCCATGATAAAAACAAGGATTATTAGTGCTGGTTTTCTTTGAAAGCTGGAACAATTCCAGGGAAGTGTGTTAGTTTCATAGGATGAGCATGAAAAAAAAAAATCAGCATACAGAATTTGATCAGTGGCTCAATAGGCTCTCTACTTGTCTGTCCTGAAGCCTGACCACCTGGTTTTGTAACCTCTTGTCAAGTCTTGAAAGCTAAACAGGATTGGACCAGGTTAGTATTTGGATGGGAGACCTCCACGTAACTCGTGGAAAAAGTGGTGATGGTGATTCTGTAGATGTGCGCCTCCCTCTGAGTTGGTAGCAGGAGCCATTGCCCCAGCAGCATGGGGGCGCTGTTGGGTTGAGGAAACCACCATCTGGATGAGGTGGTCAAGCAAGGTCTTGACCACTTACAGGCATTAAAGATCTTATGCCACTTCTTAATTTTTTTAAACAAGAGCATGAGTGGAAACCCTTGTGTCCCAGCCAAATCTGACCTACTATGTCTAACTAGACTCCCCTTGGCAGGTTCAACTAGGTAAACTTCTTCTCCTCTTGTCCTAAACTACTGTGCAGCATTTGTGTGTGCTACAGCACAACTGCAGACCTCTATCCTCGAGGGCACCTGCATTTCAGTGGGGAGCAAAGTGATCCCCGTGCATCCCTTACCCACGTCACATTGGCAGGGTTGCTGCAAGGACAGTTAAAATACTTGTAAAGCACTTTTGATAGCTCCACATTAAGAGGTGCTAGGGAATGATTATCGTCTTCCATTTCCCCACTCCACAGGGGTTCCTGAATCCTTCCTCTCCTTCCAGGCGGAGGTCCAGTCAGAGCCATCATTTATCTGAACAAGGAAAAAATGGGCAGGACTCCCTTCACCGTCACTCAATGCTGTGTCTTAATCAGCTGGAGTGATGCAAGCCACCGCCTCTTTGCTTAGACTCCACAAATCTCCCAGCCCCAGGACCAATGCTACCTGTTTCCTACTGAAAGAAAACAAACCAATCTGGTCTACTGACCTTTTTGTTTAAATTAATTAAAATAATTTACACTAAAAAGTCAAATATGATAGAAGAGATGCACATTGCCAGGCTGAAAAGCAGAAAAGGAAAATATGAAAACCTATTAAAAATTCTAAACGAACTGCCTGCGCTTGCAGCAATCAAAGGAAATGTCAGATATAATTAAAACTAGAATAGAACAGATTTGATCTTTCCAGCACCAAACCCATGGCTGGAAATGCCAGAATGGAGGCGATTACAGATTTTAAGTTATTTTTTCTTGAAACATAACCCAATTCCTGATGCTTCTCAAACAACAAACATGTTAACCTTGAAAAAATACTGCTCTACGTAGTATCCACAGTGCATGTTTGAGGGAAGTGACTGAAGTGATACTGTCAATTTGAAATCATTATTAAGAGGGGATATGATAGAGGTCTAAAAATCTTGAATGGTGTGGAAACAGTGAATAGAGAAATGTTATTTCCCCTCCCCCACAATACAAAAACCAGGGGTCATCAGATGAAATTAACTGGCAACAGGCTTAATAAAAACAAGAGGCAGTACTTTTTTGCACAACACACAGTCAACCTGGCTATATACGTGTGCACAGCTAGATACATCAAATTCCATTTCCCAAAAGAAATCAATGAAACAGAAAAACTCTCAGACGTGGATATTAGTAGTATTGTTTGGTTATGTATCTAACCACTGTGTTATACAGCTTGTTGAATAAACTGCCTTCAGAGGAGAAAGTCTAGTATAATATGAAATTGTGCCTTATGAAGCTTAAATAGGTTGTCCATATGGTCATGGCTGGCCAGTGGGATTACACCAATCCCTATTACAATGTGGGTTCATAATTCCTGTATTTAACAGTGAAAGCAACATGTGTAATAAGCTATCACACACTCATCCCTGTGGCTAGCAGGGCTGTGATGAGGCAGATATTACTGCAGTTTACTGGATTACCCAGAAGGTGGGTGGACATACAAGAAACTAGTTATCTTGCACAGCGGCACAATGCACTGCTACCTTGTCCTTCCCTTTTCTCCAGTCTAAAAAAAACCAGTAGGTGAGACCAGCTTTCTGAAGCACTGATAAATGATCACTCTGGAGAGAAATTATTCTATACAGTGAAAATCTGATAACTCAAAGTAAAAAGTTCACTCACCCAGAGGGGGCCCTCTATTAATGATAAGCCTGCCCCCACTCTTTCCTCCCCATATCCTTTTTGTTCATAACCTACCCTTCACTGTCTAGTACATCCTTAATGCTAGCCTTGGTGATGATGGCATCATCACATTTGAACCACTGGTCCTTGTGTTGCCGGATGAAGCTGGTATAGTGCCCACTCTCCAAGGTTCCTTGGTGATTAACTACTGCAAACAAGGAATACCTGGTGGAGAAACACAGTTAATGAACTCTTGGATTAAAAGAAAAAACTTGACATTTTTAGAGGAGTAGACACGCTTGTGCCTGTCTATACATGTGCATAAAGAACAGATGCCATATGTAATCTCTGTAATTAAAATACCAGTACTCAACACTGGTTGGGGATGGGGCATGCTTTTCTCCTCACCATCTTGCTATTGCCTCTAATTACCTGTTTTACTACAACTGTCAGTTTTACAGCTGGAAGCTTTGCTCACGATTGAATAGTTAACAGACTTTTCTTTTAAAGTAAGTAGATTGATATTATTAATTCACAGAGGCATGGATTATAAAGCCAGAAAGGATCACTGTCATACCTAGTGTAACCTGTACAACACAGGCTACAGGACTTCCCTGAATTAATTTCAGTTTGCGCTAGAGCAGATCTTTTTGAAAAATAATACATTTTGAGTTAAAAATGTCCAATGATGGAGAAACCAGTACAGCCCTTGGTAAATAGTTAATTACCCTCGCTGTTCAACACGTGCGCCTTATTTCTGATCTGAATTTGTCTAGCTTCAACTTCCAGCCACTGGATCTCGTTATATCTAGATTGAAGAGTTCTCGGTTATCGAATTTCTGTTCCCCATGAAGGTATTTACAAACTATGATCAAGCCATTCCTTCATCTTCTTGTTGTTAAACTGAACAGACTGAGCTCCTTGAGTCTATCACAATAAGGCTGGTTTCCTAATCCTTTAAATCATTCTTGTGGTTCTTCTCTTTCTTGAATAGTGGACACTAGAGCTAGATAATATTCCAGTAGCAGTTGGCAATAGTGCCAAATGCAGATTATCTAATATCCTTAGTACTATTCAATATTTCCCAGTTATAAATCCAAGGATCGTATTAGCCCTTTTGGCTACAACATTGCACTGGATGCTCATGTTCAGCTGTTTACCCACCAAGACTCCCCAAGTCTTTTCAAAGTCATTGCTTCCCAGGATAGAGTTTTCCATTGTGTAAGTATGGCTTATGTTCTTTGTTCCTACATTTAGCCATATTAAAAACATAGTGTTTGTTTGCACCCATCTTACCAAACAATCGACGTTACTGTATCAGTGACCTGTCCTCTTTATTATATACCACTTTCCCAATCTTTGTGTCATCTGCAAACTTTATCAGTGAGGATTTTATGATTCCTTCCAGGTCGCTGAAAAAAATGCTAAATAATGCACTGCCAGGAATTAATCCCTGCAGGACCCCACTAGGAACACAGCTCAATGATTCTCCATTTACAATCAACAGTTAGCCAGTTTTTGATCCATTTAACGTGTGCCATGTGGACTATGTATTGTTCTAGTTTCTTAATCAAAGTGCATGCGCTACCAAGTCAAATATCTTACAAAAGTCTAAGCCTATTGGATCATCACTATTATTTTTACCAAACAAACTTTTAATCTTATCATCAATAAAATTCAACAAGTTAGTTTGATAATATCTACTGTCTATAAACCTATGTTAATTGGTATTCATTACGTTACTTTCCTTAAATTCTTTATTAACCTAGTCCTGTATCAGCCATTCCATTTTTTTGCCTGGGAGTGATGTTAGGTTGACTGGACTAACTACTCGGGTTGACCCATTTATCCTTTTTAATATTAGCACAACATTTGCTTATTTCAAGTCCTTTGGAACTTCCCCAGTAAGGAGAGTTCCAACACTCAGTTGCAATAAATGTAGGAGTGTTCAAAGAAAAAGCCTTCCCTTTCATCCTATACCAATGACTTTTAAATTCCTTTCCTATACTATTGCTGGTGTTAACACTAGCAAGGCAATAGCTTAGTTGCTAAAAGCTATGGATGGCTAAGTAAACACACAATATGATCTTTATTTTGCCAAAAGAGCAGACTTGCTGTTCTGTAAAATATAGCAATGTTTTATCACTGCAGGACACAGAGCAGATTCGACTTCACCTTGCAAAAGTCAGCCACCTGGCACAACAGGAGAGTACCGGAAGGCACCACTTACTTATTATCATTGTTTAGACTATCCGTTGGCTGCTGGTACTGCCCATTCATTCTGCTCTCTTTGCTGCAAAAAAACCACACAAGAATCCAGTTACTTAAAATCAGTGGTTTCCCAAAGGGAGGTAGTGGGTCACACATAGCATAGAGAGCCTGCATGCTACCTCCAGGGGCAAGTGCAATGGTGCTTAGTAGCAGAAGAGGATTGCTGACTAAGGTGTTAAGGATACTATATTTGTGCTCAGGGCAATGCTATCTAGGAAATCGATTTCTCCTCCTTACTAAGGCCCCAATCCTGCAAACACGCACATGCTTGAGTCACAACTTCCCATCCCCAAATCTTAAAAACAGATTAAGGAGAGATTAATTTAGCTCTTAACCCTGAATATAATTACATTAACCTCTTAAACTCCTATGGATCAATTGCCCTTCTTTTGACTTGTGAGTTTATTTTGCGTTTTTGATTACAGCAATAGGATTACCTTCCTGGTTTCATAGGTCAATAAAATTCTGATCACAGAGCCCCCTGCTGCAGAAAAATAATGCTCTGGATGCCATAGTGGCTATATTCCATCATACCTGAAACCTTTCATCAGCATCCAGCTATTTTATCCACAGAGGACTCACCAGAGAATAGCAGGAAAGCCTCAAATACTCTGCAATGTATTGATATAAACTAACCTCTGATATGACACAGGCAATTTAGTGGAGGCTTGAAACTGTCCCTCTTTCTCGGCAGAAATAACTACGTATGTCTGTAGTAAATAATTTTGAAATTGTTATTAAAACTGTATTAATATGGATCCTGAATTTAAGAGAGACGTTATTTTTGTGTTTTTGGTATTGGTTAAGATGTGATTTATGTAGTAATAATTTAATTAGAAATGATACTTTAAAAATGTATTATCTCACGTCACTAACTGAACTTTTATGGAAGGATTTTTACACAAGTGTTTTGTTTTTGTGACCGATTTAAATTAAAAAATTATTCTTCTTATGTCTGGAGAAGCTTACTAGCTAACTTGCTAAAAGACGACACAACCCTAGTTAAAAGTATTTTAATTGGGCTTGAACTTTTTTTGACTCGTCTCAGGAGTGGCTGAATAGAGCTTTACATAAAAAGAGAAAGGGAGATATTTGCATGTTTTTGTAACATTAAAAATATTAGGAATGTTAAATCAGATCCTCCCCGATTGTGCTGAAGAATGTACTTAACTGAAAGGACAGTGTAGCGGGGTGCAACCCGCTCCCCCCTAAACAGGGGCTGGGGTAGCCCGGGTAGGGGCTTGTAACAGCCCAGCACAGGGGGGGTTGTGGCAAGGGCCTGTTAATTCCCAGGTTAATTGGGAGTTTGGCTCAGCTGGGTGGCCATGCCCCAAACACTGCCCAGCCAGGATATAAGGGCTGGGAGGCTGACAGAGAGAGGAAGTCTCCCTCTGTAACTAGAGAGAGAGACTGGCCTGCTGCTGCTAGCTGCAAACAAGGTACCCGAATTGGGGGCAGGGCTGGGGCAAGGCACCTGGGAGCCTTGGAGCTGGGAAGTTCTAGAGAGAGGGCCCCAGGCTGCTGAGCCAGGGCGGCCCTGACCCACGGGGTACTGGGGGGGGCAAGGAGGCAACCCTGGGCTGGGAGGAAGCAGCAAGCCAAACCCCTATGGCCTGTGATGAACAGCTGTGAGACTGCAGTTGGCCTCAGTGAGTAGAGGCAGTGGTGACTAGCAGTGGCCAGGTCTGAGGCCAGGTGGGGGATAGTGGGTGGAGGGTTCCCCGGGGAGGGGACCCCTAGACTCGAGGGGGGGTTCTGCAGGGGTGCAGCACCCTCAGATAGAGGGCACCATGGTCCAGGAGGGACATGGGCCAAGGGTGTAAGAGCGGACGTCGGCCGGCTGAGGGCGCTCCGGAGGCAAAAGAGCTGATTCCCGAGAAGGCCAGACGGGGGCGCCGCCGGGTAAGTGACGGACTCGCTACAGACAGGATGTGGGATATCTAGCATTTTGAAAAAAAGGATGTCTTTGTTAATTATCTACCTTTGAAGTTAAACAGGTGTTATCAGAAAACTAAGTTTTAAAAAGGACCATGTTTAAAAACACAAGACCTGAACTGGTTTTACTAAAATCGGTTTTGAAATGGATTTCGTTAAACCAGTGCAAACCCTTCCATGGACATATTTACATGGGTAGATCTGTATATACACTGCTACATATACTGTATCACAGCCCTGACTCAAGGATAGTCCATCTTCACGACATGCTTGTAAAAGATTGGTATCCAGACTAACCTAGCTGCTGGGGGATTTTTAACACTGTACGTACCTGGAAGCCATAAATGGCGTCATGTCCAACTCCAGCGGAAAGGAGACATACGTAGTGATCTTTCGCCTCAGTTTGGCTGAGTGTTCGAACCGCTGAAGACAGAAAGTGGAAGTTTCTTTTAGAGCAGAGACTCTGATTTTCTTTCCTTGTACATGTCTTACACATTGGGCAAAGTGAGATGAAAAGAAAGTGGGGAAATTGTCACCCAGCCACAAGAGGATGTGAATAAATTAGGTATTTTTCTGGTAGCTTTCATGTACCAGTTAGGTCAGTATATAGAATTGCTAATAAATTTTCCCTAGGAAATCCTAATTCATGAGGGGGGTGGGGATAGAGGGAAATCAAAGCATACTGCTTAGAACGGTGACTGAATATTTAGGGAGATCAACTTATCCCCTATTTATATTAAGATAAATGTTTATACTGTGGCCTCAAACAGAAAGGTCCAGCATGATCGGGACTATACAAACATACAGCAAATGACAGTCCCTGTTCCAAAGAGCTTACATCTGCAGCAAAACTGGTGACAGACAAATGCTACCAGGGACCAATATGCCTCTAAGGATTCTGCCACCTGACTGGTGTATTTAATCTACCAACATCAACAAGTGACTGGCATTGTATATCAGTTATCTGTGCACATGTACACTAAATCAAAATAAGGAACAAATGGAAGGTAAATTTTTTTTTTTTTTTTAAAAGAAAACAAAAACCCGTCTCCTTTCTCCTAAAGGGAGAAATGACTGTGATACACGTCATACTTTCATCATCCTTTCTATAGAAGTGGAGAAAGGAAAAAAATAGTAGAATGAGATGAATGAGTTTCTATTTAAAGAAGGCCTCTTTTTCCATTTCAGTACTCCTGTCCTATTTACACTCCTAGCTAATTATTCTCCCTTTGCAATGCCATAACAATTCCCTAGCAACAGAACAGGATGTCAAAAACTCCAACTTATATCCGTTTGATTCTCTGTTCATCTTTCTAATTGCATTATTAACATTGTCAGAACATATGTCCTTTATGATGAAAGTGATATTAGTTAAGCCATATTAAAATACCTTACAATTTATCATGACAACAGCTTTTGGATTCAGAGATATTGGTAGAGTGTTTTGATGCATGAAATGTTACATCTTAACTTTTACCAGAGAGGACAAGATGAGTTCCCAAGATCACTTCTTTTTAAAACCTTCAATCACCACGGCTACACAAATGCTAACTTGTACTAAAACCTCTTTCCTATATTGCCCACACTGCCTGCCCCTGGAGCAGTCTCACTTTCTGGGTACACTTTCCACTTTGCTAAGGAAAACAAATGAGATGGACACCCATCCTCTGCACTGGCTGCCTGCTTTCCAGTATGGCATGGTCATACTTGCACTTAAAGCCATAAACAGTACAGGGCTGAGTGACCACCTATTACACTGTCTCCCTTCACAGCATCTGACATCTGGTGAGTTGGAAGTGTTAACAGCCACCACAGTATGATCTGGAGACAGAGGATTGGGATGGTACAGGAAGCTTCTCCGCTGTGACCCTGTAACTTTGGAAATACAGAGTACATCTGTGGCATCCTTCCAGTTGAAGCACATAGTGTTTTTATTGACTCTCTCATTCTGTGTAGCTTGTGGGTAGTTGTTCTACTGTACAGGAGGAAGAAGTGCCACTAGAGATTTGTTTTTGTTTGGTCCAGAAATGTTTATAGCTTTTTAGTATTTTTTTTTTAAGTTCTATTTTGACAGCCACCCAGAGACATATGGGCAAGACTGCATTATACATACAATCATAATGTCCTTAAACTAAAATCTTAAAGCCAGCTGTCCTTTAAGTTAGTTTATGTTACAATAAATTAATTATAGTGAAGTTAGAGATAGCGGAGAGATCTACAGGAACCGACTCATCCCCCTAGAGCAGAGTCTATGTTCTTTCATCCACCTGTCCTTTGTGAACTTACTTTGAGATGAAAACAGGCCACAATGGGTAATTTCTTCATAGTGAGTTGTTTGGTAGATTCCTGGTAGCTATGGCAACCACTACATTTGATTTTGGCACTGCTTCCTAGATGTTCTGGCCTTGTAAACCTGAAAAATATTTAGAAGTGGAAGGATGCATAATACAGGCAAATTATTTTCAATGCATCTTGAAAACAGTTTTGATTTCCACTTGTAGTCACTTAGTAGCAGGCGAGATAAGGTTACATCTTCTCTCAGGAAAGCCAGAGGCGACCTGCTGCCCCTTTCTCCACATATTTCATAAAGTGAAAGACCCACTGAAAACCATGCACAATTTTGCACAGTGCATATTTATAATGTGTTATAGAAAGATGAGGAAATTGAGCACAGAGCAGAGTCATTAGTTAGAGCTCTATTATACCAGGTAAGTACAAGCCCTGGCTGAGATAATTATACCCAGAGAGCAGATGCTAAGGAAATATGCTTTTTTCCTCCCTTTTTGCAAGATAAATTAGAATTTAAAAAGCTACCAATATAGGAGAGCCCTGCTTCAGATTTCCAACTCGGGCATTTACATTTGCTTCCACTTGGGCAAGATGCCCTGAAAAGCATCAGTGGCGGAGAAAGGAGACTGAATGTTGGCTCATCCACCACAACAGAAGAGCTCATTTTGAGATGCTTGCGCAGACCTTTTGTTTTCAAAACAAAAAACGTGGACATGGGAGTTCTGAAGCAAAGCCAGATGCTTGCTGTGCTCAGTTACATACCAGGCCCCAGGACGCTCTTCCAGCTCTCAGGCTGCGCTCAGAGCTCAAGAGGGAGAGAGACAGGTTTGGATGTAGAGTTCTGTTCAAGGGCAAATTATTGACAACTAAAGATTTGTTTTCAAAATCTAAGTTTTAAGAACTTCCTGTTACTAAAGTCAGGTGGAAGGGAGTGCCTTATAACTGCTGAATGGGATGCAGGAAACAGAGGATGGGACAGGTCTTGAAGTAAACGCTCAGCCACTGCGTAGACACTCATAGAAACACATTTAAACAAAAAATGTTCAAGTTCCGGGAATCCTGATATTAAATCTTCTGTTAAAAAAAAGACTAAGAGGACTGACTTCTAGTTTTTCTTCTAAATTTAAATTTACAAGCTGTATGCATGTTCCAGTCTCTCTACTAATGTTGGGTTTAAAGTTATTGAAGCTTCTTGTAATAATACATACTGTAATTGGACATTTTAGACTACTACAAACCTGACACATTCAAGTGACTATTAGAACTGCTTCTGATCATCGATCCAACTCTGTTCTCATTCTGCTGGAGGCCACTATGGCTTCCAATACTAACAGTAGCCTTCCTGTTTGTCTTGACTGAGAAATTTGTATTTCCTTTTCCCATTTGAATACTACTTCCAGCAGCTCCTTCTCTGTTTCTGTCAGAAACGTCATCTAAACCCCTGTCATGAAGTGTCTCCACATTTCTGGTCTTTGCCACTTTTCTGCTTAGCCCATTTTCTTCCTTACAGCCCCCTGCAACCTGTACCATCACTTCTATATGGACACCACCCAGTTGTACATCTTCCTGGTCTCATTCTTTTAAGTTCAATATGCCTACCAGCTCCTGGTTGGATCAGAACCTATCTACTCAAAGATTCAATGAAATTCCCTTCTTGGCACAAAAAAGCCCTCTTTTACCATATAACTAAGTTTGACACCAAAACCAGAAATCTTAGTGGTATCTTTGAGCCTGAAAATTTTTCCTTCTGTGTGGCCTTTTTTGTAATTTTATTAAATTGTCATTTCCAGAACATCACCAGAATTTACCCACTTTTGCCTCTGCAGAAATCTTTATTCACTGCATTAGTCACTTCTCCTCAGTGTTGTATTAATACCCTAGTTTTACTGAATCCACAATCCAGTTTAGAATTCTGGAGCACTATAAAAGTATTCTCTTAGTCCAGGAAACCGGAACAGATGCATCTGAATCTTCAGTCTCTTTTGCTAGCTCCCTATCCATCTGTATGTCCAATTCAAAATTGCCCCTGGTCTTGAAAACTCCATGAATTTGCTTCTCTCTCTCCCCTCATGGCTATTTTACAGTTGGGGGAAAGGGGGTGTCCACTTGTGTGTGTCTACCTTACAGCAGAGTAAGTATCACACTTGACAATGCATTATGCACTATATGAAAATTAAATGTGAACTAACTGTGCTGTGAAGCTCTTTTCACAGCACGAATGTAGTTCTGTCCCAGATACATCATTTCTCTGGTACAAAATGGCTTAAGTCACTAGGTCTGTTTTGTTTTTAAACAGTTGTGAATGAAAGAGTATGCTGCAACTATTGTCTTGTCAGGCCAACGGGACATTTTAAAATAATATATTTCTACTGCACGTTAAAACAATAACCCACTCTTAATAGCAGCAGTTTTTTATAACTCGAGCCAACAAAGTCAAGAGATTCTGAGTTAAGGTGTCTTCCTTAGCCCTCAATCAACCATATCATGGTATTACAGCTCAGAGCAGGCAAGATTAATATCTATTCCGATGCTGTACAATGCCATTCTGGCTGAAGGACAGTTTCAACGTTACGTTTTCTTATTTAATTTCTTTTCACTTTTTACGAGCGAGGTTAGTACCTGCAAGAAGTACTGCATTGACAGCCTGTGGAAACGGAAGTCCTCTATCCGCAAAACAAGCATGAGTAATGCAGGCTCTCTCACACGGCACCTTAGCCAGGCCTGGAGAGCCCATTTCTAAAAGTGTGTGTGAAGATAACTCTCCACGGCCCATTCGACCCATGGCTTCTCTGCAGACCGTACCAAGAAGGGGGACATTGAATACCAGTTGTGTCGGAGGGTTTTTTTGATATGCATACCTAGCCCCGGGTACTGTATTGAGAGCCAAACTCATTTCTCATTGAATACAACCAAGAGATAATCAGATGGCAAACTGATTTTGGTCACATTTTATTAGAGATTAAAATAAAACAAAACCCCAAACCAGTCACAACACATTTAAGTGCATGTTATGTACTATAAGATGGCTGAGGAATATTGCTGTGGTAAAATAATTTTCTTTTCTAGTTGCCATTATTTCTTATTTGTGGACAGCAGAAGGGAGCAAGATTATTTTCCCCATCTACATTCTGTTTGCCATATGTTGTACCTTCGCAAGCAGTCTGTGAGTGTGGTGGTGCCCGATACATGACTTTCCCCATTCACCACGCTGCCGTCACTCCCCGGGCTCAGGGGCCAGAATGGTGTAGAGGAGCCTGGCAAATCCAAACTGATGTCCCAGAACGGGTCTATCGTCGTGGAAACACCACTAGGAAAAAGAAAGGAGTTTAGCATTTAACCCAAGGAGTTAAAAGTAACAGTCCAAAATTTATGGTATAAACTGGACATTTACTGGAAAAGGCAACAGTTCTGCTTCATCCCTACAGGGCTCTCAGACGACATAAAGCATGTATGACAAAAGAACTGTGCTCAGTATTATATTTACACAGCCAATTCCTTTGCTGGAGATTTATTTAAAAACGCAAAAAGGAAAACCACAGATTTTAGGAGATGTATTGCATGTTTTGAATGCAGGATATAAATTTGCCAGTCTACAGCTTAATGGAGTTCAGTGATTTAGAGTCAAATGGTTGGGTTGCTCTGGGATGCAGCATCTGGCCTGCATCCTGGGATGGAAGTGCTAAGGTGTTTCTATTTAGACTGTTGCACTATCTGCGTTCAGACAAAAAAAGAACAGAAATACTCTTGACCTGCAATGGTGTGCTAGTTGGAACTTCAGAGTTCACGCTACAATCTGCCATGGCACTTGGAAATTGAGATCTGAGAGAATACCCGAATCAGAAAGTAAGTTATATTCCTGCTCACGTTTCCCTACAAGACAGCTGAAGGCAAACCCAGTGGCTAGAGGTGATTGGAGACGTCACTCAGAAAGCTTTAACCTCCATTCACTTGAACCTTTCCTTCTACCATTCAGATTTGTACATGATTCTTGATTCCAAATGCTAACCTTTTTTGTTTATGAAAGAATGTTCCACCTGTGCTCTTTATCTGCTCTTCTAGCCTCCCCCTTTCCTCTCAATACCACCTCTCTTGGACTAAAAATTTAAGTTTACAATGTCCCACTTTCATTCAGCTTCACTAGTGCCAAGTATTTGAAATGGTCAAAAGAAGAAACATGAAACATTTACGGATAATAATTTCAAGCTGCCGAACTTATTTTTATCCATTGAGCCTTCTAATTTTTATGCATTTTTATGAACTGAGCCTTTTTCTTTAACTCCCATCTTTCCTTGTTAATTTTCTTAAAAATTCGGACATTGTATATTATTCTTAGTAGATATCAGCTGTGATGATACCACATCCAGGCTACTATTGTCACACACGGACTCTGTGGGTCCAAAAGACAAAGACTAACATTTCACACTTTTTTCCATGATGCTCAATCATTCTTACAGTGAGATCTCTGTAGGTCAGTCCTGAAAACTGAGTACAACAACTGATTAAAATGAGCAGACTACAACAGCCCATCAGCAAGATAGTGTAGATAGTTTGGGAATGCAAGATAAGAGCAAAATATATGTAGTGGAGCTCCGACTCCGCAGGTGATGTCAAATAGCTTAAAGTAAGCTACCTTGCCTGACAACATAGAACAGAAAGGATTCTTCCCCTGACTCTAGTAAATCTTTAGTTTCTCTTATTTAAATTTACCTAAAGCCAGACCTCTAGAAACCTTTGCCACCAAAACCTAAGGCTCAGAACTGAAGATAAATGATAATGTGGCTGCATACAAGAGTTCTCTTACTTCAAGTGTGGTACACCTGACTATTCCCTATCAAAAGAAAATTTGCCTCTGAAGTTTTTAGATCATGAATTTTGAAATTAACCAAATTTTGGTAGGCCAATCAAACTCTAACGTCAACTTGTGGTATTTTTCCTGGCAGATTTTTCAGTATATCTTGATCTATGACACTTGCCTTCTAATTGCTTGTGTTTAGGTGATGCTATAATGAAACAATATGGTGCAAGAAAAAAGACGCAATATGACACTGCACTGTGGATCAGCCCCATCCCGTCTGAGTGTAGAATGAACCAAATTACACTTACTGGCAGACTTGACAGGTGACATCAGACTGCAGTCCGCCTGTAAAGATTTGGTCTATGATGCAGTTACAGTGGTTGGGGTTGTTGGCCTTCTTCCCATTATCGTCACCTGCAGGAAAGCAAATTAAATCTTTGTAATACATTCTTACATGTGCCCCATCAGTTCATATGGGCAGTTTATAATCTCATATTCACTGTATATTTAAGAAAACAAGGGATCAAGAAAGTCCCTATGGTGGAGTACAAAATATTGTGGCAAAAAGTTTAAATGCAATTTAGTGTTTCAGCAGAGATGAGGCTTTAAGGTAATGTGAACAGGCAGCCAATCTCAGTTCTACTTTGAGATAGCCCACTCTTGCTTTGTAGAGAGATTTGCTTTGCTCTGTCAGGTACGAGGGTTGGTTCCAAAGCTAAAAGGTGCTGCCAAAGTGGTTAATGAATATGACTATTTAAACCTCACTAACAAGGCCATTGAGTGGCATATGCAGTTGAATAAAAGGACAGCCTTTGCCGTAGCAGCTGTGATTTCCTCTCAGGTATAGCACACAAGTGTGTGCTATTTTCTTACATTAATTCAGAGGACAGGTTATACAGAGATAAAGATAATGGCTATTTTTAACAGTGCTTCCTTAATCAGATTGCCAGAGCAAAAGACTAAGGTTGTGTTAAGGCTCCATTAACCTTCAGTCTGGTGCCTATACCCTATCCTTTATCATAAACACTGTCCTTGTGTTCTGAAGTTTTCATCAGTAAATAAATGAAAGATAGTCTAGCCTCACAGAGAGCATTTACTATAGGTAAAATCATGTCTACTTCAAGCTTATTCATGGAAAGACTAAAGCTTCTCTGCATTCCAGTAGGTGAAAGTGCATACCCACCTTCCAACTGAGCATTGCTGCCAATAATGTATACACTGGAGGCATAGCAGTCGGCTTTATGACTGGGATCCTAATGGGATTAACTGAATGAAGCATTCATAAAGGTTTGCTCTAGCAATCACAATGCAGGTCTGATTACCAAGAACTCCAAATCTCTGCTCTGATACACATTTTTTTTTGCAGCTTTCATTCTTAGTCTCTGTGTCTCAGTTTCCCCATTACTAAAACGAGGATAATACATTTACTTTTCTACCTTACAAGGTTGTTGTGAGGATGAATCAAAGTCTGCAAAATACTTACTCCTGTATCTACAGTAGGGTTTGTGTTGTTGAAACAACACATACCCATGGGTGAACCAGTTCACAACAGCTGGTAACTATTTTGTAAAGTAAGTTTTGAAAATTTTTCCAAAATCCTATTATAACAGAGGCTGCTAGCACAGCTAGAATTAGGTTGTCATCAGGTTTCCGAGTATCTATCCAGTTAAAAAAAAGGTGCAAACATTAAAAATTGGTTTAGACTATATTTCAATTTAGGAAATGAAATACTAAGGAGCTCTAGCACTCATTAATAAACACAGCCCCTTTTTTAAAACAAGGATTTTCAATCACCAGAATAAAAGAGCAAACTAAAAGCACACAAAAGCAGAAAAAATTATAGTCACATTTCAGTAAATTTGTAAATTTGGCTTTTACAATAATCTAATGGGAACAGATATTGAAACTGAAATTATGGAACATTGTTGAAAATATAAATTGACTGACTGACAAAAGTTCCAATGTGTGCTAATGTGGAATAAATGAGATAAGAATATAAGAACGGCCATACTGGGTCAGACCAAAGATCCATCTAGCCCAATATCCTGTCTTCTGAGAGTGGCCCAGAGGAAAAGAACAGAACAGGGAATCATCAGAACAGGGATCCATCCCGTCGCCAGTTTCTAGCAAACAGAGGTTAAGGACATCCTGTCCATCCTGGCTAATAAGTGAGAATTACTTAGTCACACTGGGTTTTTTAGGTCAACTATATCCTAAATGGCTCAAAGAAGAACTCAGAGATTCTGCAGCTTCTTGTCTTACAAATAAATACTTTTAGTCACTAAAATATACTTGGGAATCGTTCACAAAAAAGAGAAACAAATGGCTTAAATAAATAACTAAAAAACAAACAAACCACAAGTTAGAATATGTACACTGCAAGTAGATTTACAGTCTAGTTTTAGAACAAAGTCCTTTTAGCTGAAAGTGGCTTGAGTCCCTACTTTGGGAATTTTATGAAAAGAGTTTCAACATGTGGATTTCCAAAATATAGGTTTCAGTTAACGTCCTCCCAGAACCTTCAGGATTTTTAAAAGGTTTAAGTTATGCTCAAAGTTCAAGTCAACCTAATGAAGTCTTAAAGAATAGAAAACCCTGCCGTTCAACCTTTATAAAAGACCATTTATAATTTGTAACACTATACATGAATTTTAATAATGATTTAAGATATTTTATCTTGGTTTTTAAATCTGCATTTCAATTTCCCTTTAAAGGCACTGTAGAGGTAGTTATGTCACTATAATCCCATCATCTGAAATTGATTCTTTCCCCACCCCCTATCTTGTTTTGCAGTGGGCAGAAGCAGAGAAACAGGCTCTACAGATTTTTATTGGCCCTCAGGTAATGTCCCTGCAGCATACATTAATAGACAGCCATTTTTGCCCACAGGAGAATAAGAATAGTCCCTTTTCAATTACACAAGTCAATTAGTCTCAGTGATGAGGGGGTCTCAAAAGAATATCCTGCAAGCTTGTTCACAGCTAAACAGAAGGGCATTACCACTCACATCATTTCCCATGACATCTGGTTGGAAAGAAGGAAAAAAAAATATACTGCCACTTCCTCGCATATATATATATATATATATAAAAATATAAACTAAGACGAGGCAGGGAGAGGAAGCATATTATGCATCCGAGTACTAGCAGCTGGAATAAGATCGTATTCAGCATATTTATCATATCATACGGTAAATTCTACTTTCACAGGCTTATACAATAGCCATAACAAATGACAACAGGTACAATGGTAATTTCTGATAAAAGAAATCAGTCAAAGTAGGTAAGAGTTTTTTTTATTAAAAAAAAAAAAACCCACCCCACAATCGCTTGAATATATACATAATTGCTCTGATTAAATCATAATCAGGGGAGCAGGGAGGGATAGCTCAGTGGTTTGAGCACTGGCCTGCTAAACCCAGGGTCGTGAGTTCAATCCTTGAGGGGGCCATTTAGGGATCTGGGGCAAAAAATCTGTCAGGGGACAGTACTTGGTCCTGCTAGTGTAGGCAGGGGACTGGTCTTGATGACCTTTCAAGGTCTATGAGATAGGTATATCTCCATATTTTTAGAAATAAAGAAGGTGCCCCCTCACCCCTCCCCTGAATGTTAAACAGCTTGGATTTAGATTAAACATAAACATTCTAATAGTGTAATCATTTCTTTAATTTGGAAAACTGAAGAGTGGCTACAGTTCACAACTAGTAGTGCCTTTAAGTATATTAGACGTTCCTTCATATGCATACTACATATGTTTATAGAAAGGTGCAAAAATAATTATCAGCAAACATTATAGTAGCATTTGCACATTCATTTCTCCACAGTCTGGCACTTCCTTAAAGGCATTACGATGCTTTCGTAACCTTTTTTTTTTTATTTTTAACTAAACTAAAAAAGGGATACATCAGAAATTAATTCCACCATCTTAACTTTGGGGATATGTGCTATGAACACACGATAGTTCCATACCTCTGTTGAAAAGTTCCATTCTCACAAGTAGGCAGTACTTACTGAAATTTTTAAGAAATTTAGAAGACTAGAAGTTTTGCAGATTTCTCTCCCTTATCTGCTCACAAGAACTGGGCAGTCAGGCAGAATGTGTGACAATACAGTGCAATGGACACACTGCTGATCCGAAAACCCAGAATTCTGGATTTGCTGTATGTCATATAGGGTACATCTACACTACCCACCGGAATGGCGGATAGTGATCGATCTATAGGATTCGATTTATCACGTCTAGTGTAGACACGATAAATCAATCCCCGAGCACTCTCTCCATTGACTCCGGAAATCCACTGCCGCGAGAGGCAGAATCAGAGTTGATGGGGAGCGGCAGTGGTTGACTTGCCACTGTGAGGACGCCCAGGTGAGTCGATGTAAGATACGTCAACTTCATCTACACAAATAGTTGTATATCTTAGGTCACAGCCCCCACCTCCCGTCCTAGTCCTAGTCCCGTCCTAGTCCTAGTCCCGTCCTAGTGCTGACAGGTTCTTCAGAACCAGGAGAAAATATGTATAGCGTTAGGCTCAACATCAGACCTGTCCATTTTTACAATGACCCTTTAAAATTAGTGGGCTGTAAAAACTAGCATCTAAATGGTAATTTGAATTTAATTTTTGTATGCAGTAATCTACCGTATTTTGAAAATGCAATTACTGTGATGGATTACCAGCTTTGTTCATACCGGTAGTTCAATCTGCTCAGTTTGTTATATGCCATCCTACAGCTCAGGATGTCTTCCTTTTTACTGACTCAGGCATGCATCTGCTATTACTAATTTGTGCCTGTGCGACTCTTTGCTGCTTGGTTGGGGGTGTCCTTGCACAAGTCAGTGGGGGTTTTCATCTTTAACAGGGACCTCCGTAGGCCTGAACTTCAACCTTTAACTGTGGTCTTGTCTTGCACATAAAGGCTGGTCTACACATGGAGCTATTCCAGTAGAACTGTTCTACTGTTCCAGTATAACAGTGTGTGGGGACTCTCTTATTCTGGGATTAGAAAATCCACACATGGAGTTATTCCAGACTAACTAATGTGCTTTAAATTCACACCCTACCTTAATCTGAATGAACTTTCGAGTGCAGCCAAGACCTCAAGAAGAAAGAAACTAAATAGGTACAAATTATCCTAAATTCTGCTATACCATTTCTGGAATACATACTATTAGGTGGAAACAAAAAATATTCAGATGTCATCAGCTCAATTTTTCAGGGGCGTTTGTAGGATGGGAGCTCGTAGGTGGATTTCTTTCAAAGAAGGGGTTATTAAGATTGGACTGATGTTCCCTAAAAGCTAATTTTACAATTTTCAGGCAGGGCAGAATGATACATTTTTACTTTTCTCTAATACAAGTTTAAAGATTTGCAAATCCCAGAGATCCCACATCAAATACTGGGATGACAAGCCATAAACAATGCCTTTACATCTGGTCTACTGCATAACTGTATAAAAATGTATGCAGGGCATTAGGGGACAGTGAGAAACAGAGCATAAGTTACATCAGCTTCAGAGTTTTCCTGATTTATGTCAGGGGTCAGGCAGGCTCCTCATGGCCTGAGAATACAAGGCTTTTAGTCCCTTAACTACACACTTCCACTATCCACCTGAAGCAGAGAAAGGGAGGAACTCAAAATCAGTGCCCCTCTCTCCAGCTTGGGGCCCAAACAAATCCACGCCAGTCAACACTATATTCCTAAAGACCATCAGCCCAGCCTAGATATGGACCGTTAGCTGCTTAGGTGTGTACGGGGTCTTAAACAGTGCTGCAAAGTTGAGTTTTTACTTCCACTAAATATTGGTGGCCTACATTTTACTATTCAAGCTGAAAATGGATTATGCACATAAGATACTCCAAACCTCCCTCAGTTCTCAGGGTGAAACCGACAGTGCTCTAAGAAACTGGGGAGAGAGTATGGGGAAGAGAGAAAAGATTAACCGACACCAAATACCTCCACTACCCCTCATTATAGTAGTTGGGCAATTATGCTGTTTTCAGCATAAAGGCACCATGAAATTTGGGTGATTCCAAATTGATGGTCAATGTCAGAGCGATGCCCAACAGGGGCTCCTGAACAAAGTAGTGTTGTTTGGGACTCTACACTCAACATATTTTGATGGTAATATCTGAGGTAGATTGCTAGGGAACTGTAAGTCTCAAAAGCTCTGTCTAACCAATCTTGAAACAGTTTAAAGTGTGTCTGTACTAGCTTGTGCAGGACTCAAACACTTCAATAGCTATCTGACTGTACCATTTACCTTGCAATAACGTAGTCTGCAAACCTACACCATCCCCTGAGGGTGCCTCCGTTTCTTCAGAAACTGAGCTTTAAAAACCTTCTGAATGGCATCTACACTTCACCATTTACAGTTTTAGAATACAGTTTGATCTACCTGAATGGATGTAACCAAACCTTGGTGTAACTGCTCCACAGCACTGACCTAAAGCTAGCATTGGACAATAGGATAAAATATATAGTTTAGCTAAACCTTACTGACAGCTTGAAAAAGCTCAAGAGATGTGAAATGCTTCCTCATTCACCTGAATGAAATATTGGCTCTGAAGCCTTATGACCATTTGAATGTCCTCTGTTACCACTGAGCATTTTAACAGAGCTAAGCAGCCACTGTACTTCACTGCTTGGTTGGAAAGGGAAAACTTTCTCCTAGGCCTGTGATGTAAAACACCCATGGCTTGAATAAGTTTCTGGCAGAGTGGGTGGGTGGGTGAAGAGTAGAAAGCTTCTGTGATGGGCTGAATTGATCCAGAGGTTTTAGCAGTGGCAGAGAAATCTTGCGCAAGGCTCATTCTAGTGTTAGTTCTGTAAGGTTTATCATATAGGTACATTACCTAAAGCTACTATTTGACTCTCAGTTGACAAAATATTTTCCAATACTTTAATATTAAACTTCAAAAGAGCATAGGGACTTTTGCTGGCACCTGCAAGCTTTCTCATTATAATTTCAAGGAGAAAGTTACCATTCTCACTTAGACTTGTTAATAAAAGTCCAAGAAATATGAAGTGGCCCATAGCTAACAGACGAAGAAGTGTCAGATTTGTAAGCGCAATGATTCCAAGACTTTAAAAAGTTCAAAAGAAAAGTGTTCAAGTTTACAGACTGCTTCTTCAGGATCAGCAGAGAGGCCAAAGTCCAGATAGAATCTATTGCTTACATATTCAGACATCTACCCCCTCTCTTTGGGAAGATACCTTGTCTATTATTAATCTGAACAAATACATTCACTAGAACTACTCAGTATATTCAAACTTGCATTCCATAACGTACAAGGGTATTTCAAAGATAGATCAAGACATTTCAGGGAAGTGGTAGTATTCTTCCCTCTGATAGTCCTCCTCTTGTAAACCTCAAAACTCCTTTTAGGTGTTTTGTAAAAGTACTGTGTACGCCTACAATGTTCTACAACTTCAAACACAACAGCATCTAACATTTAAATCAGCAGAGTGTTTTAAAAGTACAATAACACCTCATGTATCTAAATAAAATGAGTGACAAGACAAATTTAGACTTATGGAGTACTGATTCCCATTATGCACATCAAATAACTAGTTTAACTAACTGTGGCCCAGACAAATAAGGTTACATATATTCTCTTCAGTTCATAGATTTTGTATCTTAAACCTTTCTTAAAGTCTTGTTAGTTCATCTTTAAATAGGTGCTAATGAACACTTCTGCTGTAAACAGAATTGGCTACTTTATGATATTATTAAGGTTGAGAGACAAGGTATCAAGACTGAATGGATTTTGAGGTAAGGGTTCCATTTGGTCTTTCATTCATAGTGCTGTTAAGATGTTGTGTATCATGAATACAGTACTGTAATATTTAAGCAGAACAGCCTTGGACATTTACTTTGCCTCCTTTTGTGTGTTTAGTCAGTACTTTATTGATGGACTGAATAAGAGTTTAAAATACCTCAAGTATAAATAGAAGTTGGATGGCAATTTAAATGACAAGAAACTGACTCACATAACCAATAAGAAAAGGGCAAGCTCGTGACTCAAACCAGTATGTTTCTCTCTCTCTCTCTAAATGTGGGTATTTTGTCAGGAGGAAAAGTGTTAGATGTATGAGAGAAAGGCAAAAACATATTTAAAAAGGAACTTGCTAAACAGGGAGAATACTGTGCTGGAAGACCATTTACCCCACTTAAGAAGAGATCTCTAACTTTTTTTGATTCACTATTCCTTGTTCATTGATGTGCCAGTACATGCCTTACCTTTGCAGTGTCTGTGTAGCACATCTAATGCAGCAATGAGGAACTCGTGTGCATCCTGTTGCTCGTACCCTGCTAAATGCCGTGCATGCGTCCATACCAGGTGCAATAACCTATATGGAATGTGAGGAGATCGGTGCCCAGAGTAAAACTGCTCAAAGCAAAGAAAAGGACACGATTGTTAACATGATACACAGTCTCTGTGCATTTAGCTATAAAAGAAGTTAGTGACTGGAATTAGGCAACTGAATTTGAATGAAACCTTAGTTTTGACAATCTTACACTGAAATGTTCAGTTTTTCTTTTTTTAAACAGATCTTCCAAGCAAGTGGTTTGAGAACAGAATAAACTGGACATATTCTTTAAGTTATAGGCACCTTTTACAGTTTTCATTCTTGCAGCTTCCCGTTTTTGTGGTGATTAGCCTGCATTATGAGCAATGTCATATTGAGGACTGAACTGAGCAGTACTCAAATCTGTTTACTCTGGATAGCACGCTGGAATTTCTAAAAATATATTTGCTTTAGATTGAAGACAAACCACCACATGCAAGGAGTCAACAAGCATATTTGTACATTATACACTTACGTAGAATTAGGAAAAACAACAAGAGTAGAGGCCACGGGGAAAAAAATAATCAATGTTTACTATTAACTACCCCTTGATACCAACGTATGGTAATTGCTGGTGAGTAGTGGCCACTACACTCTAAAAGTTTGTATGTAGGGAAAAATTTACTGGAATATACATACCAGTATGTCATGTACTGCTGTTAAAGCAATAGAAGCTAAACCAGAAAAGGGCATTTTTATTCCTGAGTGTGGTCCCATGGGAAGTTACACCTATATAACCCACAAACGTTTATGCCCAAATAAATTTGTTAGTCTCTAAGGTGCCACAAGTACTCCTCATTCTTTATACTGCTATAGTTATAGTGGCATCGTTTTTCTGGTAAATTTCCCCACTTAGACAATCTCTGTGTCAAGAGTTCCTCCTGTAAATATAAAAGTTCAGTTCCAAATTTACTAACTGAAGTGACATTTCATTTCAAACAAATGAAAAATATATCATTCAACCTCCCCTGCCCTTTGAAGGAACGTTCTCCAGCAAGGATGCCCTGCAAGGCCATGCTAACTGTTGACAAGACCTCAATAAGTGACACTACTTTTTATGTTTGAGGTACATTTTCCAACAAAACTCTTCCATCACATAACAAAGAATATGCAGCAGATTTAAAAAAAAAATAGCAACGTGAGTTAGCTCTCTACCGTGGGGAGAAAAGGTTTTTATTAGTAGTATTTCTGGGTTCTTCTATAAGCCCCTATTTTCTCAACAAGAAACTATACCACTGCAGCCCAACAATGCAAAAGAGCCTTCTATAAATAAAAGGATCAATAGGCAACTCTGATGCCAACAAAAATGACACCAGGAGACTGGAGTGGTAATTGAAATCTGCTGATGCAGCTACTGTTCAACATAATTCAGGAAACTGCAGCAATAAAACGTCTCTGTTCTGTCACTCCTTGCAATTAGTCTCAGAGCTCTCTGGTCATTTTAACCGAGAGCACTCTCCATAATTACTCCACTGCAGACACTAGACCTGCCAGTACATTTTACATTCTTCAGTGCTTCATTAGGGTGAAAGGAATCTAAAAGAAACTATCAAATTATTGGCTATTACCATATGGAAACTGGAAACTCACCCAATCGTAGTACTGTTCAATATACAGTACAAAAGCTTCACTCATACTATAGTAAGAGTCCCTATGCATTTTTACTTAGCAAATTTTTACTGCTTACAGACAAGGATGCTGGAATGATTTGTATAGTGAGGATGCTGAAAGCCATTGAACCAAACTGAAAATCAAGGGTGGGCAAACTATGGCCCGCGGGTCACACCCGACCCATGGACCCGCCCTGACCAGCCCCTGAGCTCACAGTTTGGTGAGGCTCCCCCTTGTCCCTCCCCCGCCTTCTCCCCTCCCCCAGAGACTTAGTGTGCTGCATGGGCAGCGCTCTGGGGGGGGGGGTAGGGCTGAGGAGCACAGTAAGGGGGCTGGGGCTGTTGGATAAGGGGCTGGGAGTCCTGGGGGGCAGTCAGGGGACAGAGGCCGGTTGGAAGGGGTGGAGGTTGGGGGAGGGGGTGCAGTCGGGGGATGGGGAACGGGGGGGGGGGGGGGGTTGGATAGGGTGTGGGAGTCCCAGGGGTGTGGATAGGGTTTGGGGCACTCAGTGGACAGGGAGCAAGGGGGGTTGGGGTCCTGGAGGGGGCGTGGTTAGGGGAGGGGGGGTCTCAGGAAGGGGTGATCAAGGGACAAGGAGCAAGGGGGGTTGGATGGGTCAGAGATTCTGATGGGGGCAGTCAGGGGGCGGGAAGTGGGAGGGGGTCAGATGGGGTCGGAGCCAGACTGCTTGAGGAGGCACAGCCTTCCCTACCCAGCCCTCCATACAATTTTGCAACCCCAGTGTGGCCCTTGGGCCAAAAAGTTTGCCCACCCCTGCTGTAAACCCTGTATAAATATAATGGAAACCACTTCAAGGCAGGGTGACCAGATGTTCCGTTTTTAAGCCCTCCTGAAGGTGTCCTGACTTTTTCTTAAAAATGGGCAGATTGTTCTGTATTTTCTGTCGTCCCCTCCAACCAGTACTGGCGGGTCCCCCTGCTGCCTGGATCCCTGCCTGCCAGTCGCCCACCCACTAGCCGTGGGGGGAGGGGGGCTCCTTTGGCTGACAATGGGGGTTGGTGTACAAGGCTGGGGGCGGGGCAAAGATGCAGCACATGGGGCTGGTCGTGCCCCCTGCTGGTCCGTCAGTGCCGCCCCAGCTGCGTGCTGGCTCTCAGCCAGCAGGGCCCTGCCCTCCATCCCATTTCCAGCTGGCACTGGCTGCCGTGGCTGGTGAATGCAGGAAGGTGCCAAATGGTGGCCAGTTATGTATCGCCTCTGCTGCCCACCCATCGGCCCTTTATGTGCTCCCCCTCTCGCTTTCCTCTCCCTGCTTTGCCCCTTCACCCCTCTAGTCCTGCTGCTCCTCCATATCCCTTGAGCAGGCTGGGCCCGGCTTGCTCCGCTTCCTGCTGCTGCCAGTGAGTGTGGGGTCGCTGGGGAAAGAGATGTAGTGGGGGCAGGTCAGGGGCAAAGGTAAGAGGCAGGGAGGAGGGAGTTGTCTGGAGTACCACACCCCGAGGGACGGCCCTTCCCCTTGCAATGGGCCCAGCCCATGGGGCGGCCAGCCGGGGGATAGGGCTGGTCGCCAGGGCTTGTGCTGCTGCATATGCAGCACGCAGCTGCCTAGGACACCATGAAATTCGGGGCAGTTTGGTGCCCCAAATGTCATGGCACCCTATGCAGCTATGTATACCCAAGGACAGCCCTGGCCGCTCAGTCCCCTAAGCACCCTCCCCCGCTGACCACCTCTCTGGTGGAGTTTGATGAAGCCCCTGCAGTCAGGTTTCCTGGGTCTTGGTGCATGACGCAACCTTAGGGCTTAACCCCTTCCTGCCCGTACTATAGCCGGAGGCAGCTGTTATGTGGGTGGCCAACAGCAGCCTGGAGGTGTTAGCTGTCTTTCAGCACTGTGCAGGCAGGAAGGGACAATCTGCTTTCAGCCACATGTGGGGAGGAGGGGAGAGGGAGAAGAGAAGGAAGGAGGAAGAGAAGAGCTCTGAAAAGACACTGGCCGGGTCATCCCTTCCCCATTCCCCTCTCCTACAGCTGGAAGCAGCTCCCGGTCCCTTCCCTCCCACACAGTACCAAAAGGCTGCTGCTGGCCACATTCTGGTGTGAATCTTGGCAGAAATCTGGGGATGGGGGCATGTGATCCTGCATCCCCCCTCCTGCCCCCCCATGTGCTACCTCAGGAAGATGCGGTGCCAGGTACCAGGAGAGGCAGGGCAGTCACAGTGGCCCAGCCAGATACATAAGGCAGAGATCACCAGACAGGGAGGGTTGGGTAGGTCAGTCACCCCCACATGTGAGAGAAGTGTATGGATGTGTGTGCGTCACCCCTCCCTGTGTGAACCCGGATGCCTTAAAGATAAGAAGGTAAATAAAAAGAATCCAACTACATAGTATTTGTTTTTAACAGGGACTCGGTCAACTTGATGCTAATCTGAATGTTTGTACTAAATAGTTCTGATTGATTGCCGTTGAACTCTCTTGAATATGGAATAATTTTACCAGATGTCCCGTATTCAGTACAGACAAATATGGTCACCCTACTTCAAGCCAGGGAGTGCGGCAGCACCCCCTGGAACCTAGCTCCAGCACCTATGCTTACAGACTACCAATATAAGTGCAATTCTATAGGCACATTACCTTCGTGAAATAGAAACAAATCAAACAACGCCAATATAGAGCCTAGAAGGATCGGACTAATTGCATCTTCTACTGTGGTAAATATTTAAAATCTGTATTTTTCAAATTTAGTAGTGCGCTTACCAAAAATCGGTAGATACATGACACAAAATGTCCCCATGTTAATTGAATTGTTCTCCAACCTACAAAGATCGCTGTGTCTCACTCCATGTTGAGAAAGAGAAACAGTTGTGCTTCTAAACCTTGAGCTCTTTGGGATGTAATTTGTGTGCTTGAATCTAAGGACTAAAAGAATCTCACTAAGGGAAAACTACTAAAAAAATCTTTCATCAATAAATATTTAAGTGTTAGCATTATCGTATATTTAATACTTGGTATTTTAAAGTTTTGATATTCCCGATTTTTAATTATAACTACTATAAGGTTCTCTAGTGCTTTGAGTATTTCAGGAGACTACTGCAAAGCAGAACATGGAAAAGTGACTTTGCTGCATACAAACATATGTAGTCATTTAGTTCTAGACTCAGACACTACAAAGAGCTAACAGAGCATACCAGGTAGAAGGCATGCTTATAAAAACACAATAATCTCTTCTGCACTTTTGAAGGTGACTAACAAAAATGCTAGGTTATGTCTTTTCCCCCTCTTAGTGATGTATAAAATGGTCAAAATTATTTTAAGTTTTTTCAAAAAAATCTTCAAAAATCTGCTCATCTGAAATACCAAGAATGTCAAGTCTGGTCTTCACTAGTTTTTTTGGAGAGCTCTTTGGGGGTCTCAGATGTGTACTGTGGGATTTCCACAGACCTCAACTCAAGGGGTAGTAGTGCACAATCTTTAACAGTGACATCGATTTCTTCCAACTGTTTGCGGGCTGAAGCCTTCATTTTTAGATACGCTCTGCCCTAGTATTTTTACACTGGCTCGTGGCTACCTCTAGCAGTAATGTATATGGGATTTCTAGATTTCATCATACATGTTTTACACAGCTAACACTCAGCAGCACTATTCAGCAACCTCAACTCATCGGACAGAGAAAGAACAGGTAGACCCCACAGGCTATACCACTGCAGGGATGCTCCTTTCCCACCAAAAAAGGATGTGTGGAGGTGTTCCAGCTATGGGAACAAACAAAAGCACTCGGGCAATCTTGCATACGTACCAAATTAACATTCTCTCTGTAAAGTAAAAGTTCTTAGAGGCCTAACTCCTGTTCTGGACTCCAGTCCAACTGGAAAAATTAAAAGCTTCATTTATGAATTATTTTTCAACTTAATAACCCTAAATAGACAGGAAGTCTACAGTGGAGGATGGGGGAAGGCTTCTAATACAAATACTATCCAAGGTCCCTCAACACTCAATAATATTTCATGCAATGTGGAAGATCTCAATTTCACAAGCATGGATATAAATTTGATACCTGTTTTAGAAACAAGAATTTATTATGGTTACTGCATGGGCCATGGAACTGCCACATGGTTACTGCATGGACTGTGGAACTTTACTGTGTCTGGCACTTTAAGGGTACCGTAGGAGTGTGAGGCGTTTCTACTATATAAATCTACACAGATGCTTTGCTGAGCATGTGCTATTAATTCCCACAATTTCTTCTTTCTACTTTTCTTTAACTCTTGACTTTATAAAAACATTGCCTAGACTCTCAAATAGAGGACAGTACTGTATGTGCCCAGCAAAGCCTCAGTCTGTGATGTTTGGCATAAAAGGCCTTAAGGTACTTTTTCGTCCCTTTGTGTAGGTTTCAGCCAGAATGTTATTTACCTTTATTTTCTACACAAACCGTTTCAACACAGCTTAACATCTTAGACATTAAAGTAATAAATCTTCTCATTCTCCTATGTTTCCTGGGTGTCTCTATTTCTAAACTCTCCACCTAGTTGCACTGTATTCTTCTGCAGACTCACAGGGGTGGGTAATGACAGGAAAGAGAAGGCTTTGTTCTTAATATTGTAAGAGTGCATGCACCACAACCTGCAATATCCCCAGGTGTTCCTGCTATTCCAGTCACATAGTAGATGGAGAAAGACACCCTGCTAATCATGGCATATTGTAAGGTCATTCTGTAAAGTGAATAAATATCCCCTAGGGACCAGACCATCACTGAACTCATTTTCATTGGTAAACTAAATGTAAACACAAGTGAAAAGCGAATACATGAATCCATTAAGCCAACTAGTTCAAGGAACAGCTTCTATATATTTTCATTCTTGATTTTTTTTAAAATCCAGTTTCAGCTATATTGGCCATTCCCAAATCCTTTCTATTCTCCCTGCTATGCAGCTTCATTACATTATTATTTCACTGCATGAGCTAAAATGTTAATAGATGCAATTATACATTTTAAAAACAAACACCAGAAATTTGTTGCTGAAATATTTGCAAAGCTGCGCCTAGTGAATTTATAGGGAAAGAACTATTCCCTTGATGTAAACAGCTGACACCTTCATTGCTCACCATCAATCTATTTCAACCAGAAGGAACTTGTCACTTCCAAACATGCAAAGGCAGTGGACATTTATCACAGAGAAACCACTGGTACAGTCTACACAACTGATCCTGAAGTGGAAATCAGGACATTATTTCTTTAGGGATCACAAGGGGCAAAATTCATTCTGATTTTCTGATTGCAGATCTCACTTTTTTTAGTTTTCCAAGCTGAATTTATTTGTGTGCTCTCACTAGAGTCCCTGGCATTCCTTTTGGATAAGATCACGCCTTCAGGAAAGGGGGGTGGGAGGAGTGATAAAATTAACCCTTGCCCTGATTATCTCCCATTTAATAGGATGGCTTGAGACAACTACATCAATTAACCCTTGAGGGAAAGCCAGATCACACTGAAAACCAGAGATAGAATGTGAATGGCAGTTGCCCTGGTAATGAAATTACAAAAGATTCCTTCATAAGAGTCATACCACTGAATCTCTATTGGTTAGATCTCCCTAATCACTGGAAATGCAACAAGAGGGCTCCTTTCTCTATAGATGTGTGTTCTTAGTGAGGGGACTGGAGATAAACAGTTCAGTGCGTAATTATAAGACATTAGATGGAAATGTAGGTGTGTAGAAATTCAAAATGCTCCCATGGGGAAAAAGGGGCTTCTAATAAAAATGTTGAGAGATTTATCAAATGTAGCCAATAATATCATATTTACTATTCACAGACAGGAGAAAATATTCTGGAGTTGGGTAATCCACAGCACAGTTTTGCTTCTGAGGGACTGGGTGTTAAATTTTTACGTCTAGGTCATTGTACGTGATATGTGAGAGAAAATTACCACACAATATCACTCCCCAACATTAGACTCTTACAATAACCTAAATATCTCAGCATTATGTACAAAGATGGACAGAGATCACTGCAGTCCTGTCTCTACAATCTGGTATTTTAAACAGTCTAGTGTAGATGTGATAAGTTGATCCTCGAGCACTCGCCCCGTCGACTCTGGAACTCCACCTCCGCGAGAGGCAGAAGTGGAGTTGATGGGGGAGCAGCAGCAGTTGACTCGCTGCCGTGAGGATGCAGTGGTAAGTCGACCTAAGATACGTTGACTTCAGCTACGTTATTCGTAGCTAACTCTCCCAGTGTAGACCTGGCCTCAGAAACCAACAACTCCCTAGCAGAGCACTTAAAAAAGGACTTCACCTCCCCACACAAGCTTGACTGATCTACAATAAACAGGAGAGTTATCTTTGGTGAACTGAAACTTACTGAATAGCACGTAAGTAGATTTTAGGGGTTTCTGGACTTCTATGCCATGAAATATAAACATATCCTAAAATACACTTTGCATACAGACATAATTTCAAAGCAACATGCACCTACCTTATAACAGCATAAACTATGTTTTTAACCAAGTAAAGTTCTGACCATTTCTTTTGCTTACCATGAAGGCAGGTCTCTCACGAAGGGGGAAAAAGCACAGGGCAGATAAAGAAAGTTCATCTTAAAACCTAAAATCAAAGTTGCCTACAATCCTGTCATGGGGCCTTATATTTCTGAGTCAGAAATAAGACTGCAAAAGTACCTTCAACACAGTGACTCACAAAGTAAACATCTTTCAATGCCTATCATACACCAAAAGCCGACAAAGAGGAGGTGGAAACTTCAGAAAGGTATACTGCAAAGCCAGGCATCTTGTTGAACAAAGGGAAAGAGTGTATGTACAAACAGGCACTGGCCTTTGTTTTTGCCGGGGGGTGCTCCTCTCCACCTCCATCCCCCCCTCCCCACAGCCGTGCAAGTGGTGGGAGGGGCTTCAGAGGGAAGAGGCTGGATGGGGCATGGCCTCTGGAGTTGGCACCTATGCATGTACACGGTGTACATACTATACCAACGTGGTTGCTTCTGATTATCCTCCTGCAATTAGTGTGCTTTGGTATAAGAGAGGCTAGAAAAGTTTTTTAAAGGAAAGAACACACAGAATTAAGATTCTTACAGTATGTACACTAACTAATGTAACCCAGTGCCTTAAATTACAATGGTACATACTGTAGTTTCGCTCATTCGCCTCTTCAACACCAGAGCCTGTTACAGATTCCTCAGTTAGACCTTGGACCTTATAAATAAGATGCACTCCCTCCGCTTTAACAGTACCCTTACTAGGTTTCATCCTCGGTCCTTACTCAGACAACTCCCGATGACTTCAGTGGCCGCTTTGCCTAAATAAGGGCTACAGGATTGGACTCAACTATTCTTTGACAATAAATTCACATTCCCCTTTTATCACTGTATTTTGCCATCTGATAATGTAAATGGAATTTATGATGCCTCTCTGCATAAGAAGAGTTGTGGAAAGTTACAGGGTGCGGCTGTAGTGGTGAACAGCACTCACCTCCTGAAAAAGTGTAGACATTTCACAGACCAGACATGAGCTGGGGCTTTGCATTTCACATTTGTGCCTGTCGGAGAGGAAGAAATCTCGCAGTAGTGGAGTGTGGGTAAGTGCCTGGACAATACAGTTCATAAAACATGTGTTCCCAAGATTGATTAGCCCTCGTAGACCTATAAAGACAGAAAGGGAAGGGAAAGTATAAGTACTGCTGAGTTACAAATAGAACACTGAGCATTTCAGTCATTTGCATCTTTTGATATATTCAAAATGCTGCCCCCCAACATCTTAGAAGATTTTATATTCTGTAAGAATTTATGACTAATTCAGCCAGCAGTAAACCCAGAAAGTGCTACAAGTTTACAACATTGTTTTTGCAATGCAGGATTTGTGGGGCTAGGGAAGAACCCCAAAAACAAACCCACCCACACAAAAAACTGAATTGCCATTTGTGTTACTGATCAAAGAAGCTAATGGTTGAAGAGTATGGTTACAGGCATTCTCCAGGCACCTAGGAAGACATATTTTGTCAACCTGCCATAATGCTGGTCAGCTGAAGCAAATAAAAATATTCACAGCTTAACACAAAAGATTTTCTTCATGTGGGGCACCAGGCCAAAAGATGTTTCTGTAATTTTATTATGCACCATTTTATCTTGCAATAACAATTTTCTTGTCTGAAACACATCATAGATCACAAGAAGGTGACTGTTTTCCTACCCTGCTGTGCAGATGAGGAGATGGTGCTGATGGTGGCAGGATGTACCTCGGCCATTAGGCCCAGTTTATAACAGTGCTGATTTTACAGAGGTTGGGTGTCTGAACACAGCACCTTTAAATTAAGTAAAAGATTCTAAGGATGTTGCTACCTTACTCAGCTCAAATAAAAGACAAGTGAACATTAATTAACAGCACAGAGGTCTGGGTTCAATCCCACAGAAGTAATATGCAAGTTATGCCCTGTAACGCCCAGAGATAATATCTTGTGCATGGAAAGCCAAGATGCTAAAAGAAAACACCCTTTGTTGCACACCACGAAGAGGCCACAAATGGGGAATGCTTTTCAGTTTTTTGCAAAGCTCATTTGAGAGGAAAATCATGCTCAGCTCGTGTTTGCCCCCAAGATTCTGATACAACCACCTCTATGAAGTAGCTGTGAGCCAGAACGAAAAGCATCATGAGGACAAACATGATTATTTTAATTATATGGTGATCCTCAAGGACACTACCACAAAACAAGAGAAAATGCACTGGTAGAGTCCTCCACACTTCTGATATCAGTGACAGGTAAAATGAACGCATTTCCTCTTGTGCAATACAAATGGAGCAGTTGGAGGCACTGCAAACCTGAGAAGAAACGATCAGCCAGAACTGGAGAATTTTCCTGCCATTCTGTGAAAAGACACCAGATGGCAATGTGGAGGGAATTAAAAATGCTGCAGTTCTCTTGCAATACACCAGGTAGTGCTCAGAAAGCCTTTTAGCTTTCTTCACCAGGAGGGGCGTGTGGTCCCGTTGCTAGGTTACTGTAGACATTACTGTGTTGAACTGCATATTGAATTTAGTTGATGGATACACAGCTCTCCTGAATCACCCCTCCAGCATGCAATATGACACTGGCCTGCCCCTCCAGCACCCTGTTGCTTCTGTTTATTCTGTAGTGCAGCACATAAAGTTTTCCATTTACATTATAGTAATTTCTGTCGGGCAGGAAGCACACTGTAATCATGTGTTTTATCATCACACTGGGAGGCAGACCAGCCGAATGAGCCACATTAGCAACTTGTTAAATAGTTAATTTGTCGTAGCACACTGAAGTATAGCATGATGCTGCAGACAGCGTAACAATCCTCTGCCTAGCTCACGCGCCTCTGTGCATCTTATCGAGATACAGAGATATTCATGCTGGGGTAAACGTCACTGTCTTTGATCAACAGTGATTTCTTAGCCCCTCCTGTTATCACTAGATTAGAACTAACTGTATTTGCTGTGCAATGACTGAGGCCTTGGGAAATCCCTGGCAGGGGATATTTAGCACTTGTCTGTCTGAGCAGCAGTGCTTGTCTAAGCATGAGACAGTCTCTTTCCATTTTCCCTTGCAAACATTAGCCCCTATAATTAGTGACAGAACTGAAACGAAGTCTGTGCTGTACAGAAGGCTGTGACAGGAATCCCGGAACCTTTATTTAGTAGAAAAAATGGTATTGCACCTAGGTATTTATATCCTATTACTTTTGTTTTTGATGTCTGATTTAGTGCTCCCAAATAAAGGTAAACAGTATAGACAGCTTTTTTGAATTCATTTATTGAGCATTGTATATTACATGCCTTTGGCTGAACCTTGCTTTGCTATGATCACAGGCAGCACCTTCTTCAAGATGGTCACCAGAACAAGCTGCAGATTTCCCTATTCAGAAGGCTGACTTGGTTACTCTCTACATGGCTGCACAAATTCTTTTGATGTCAGTTTTGCATGCGTCCGATCGTGGTACTTCATAGGGAGCCATAATAGCTTGACTGAGTTGAGATAGGACGACCTGTAACACACAGATAGCACTGAAATTTAGATACCCCTGACCTTAATGAACAGTCTGCTTTGTAGAAAAAGAGGTGTACTTACTTTGCTGGGGTGCACATTCAGTGTAGCCCTCAGGCAGCAATAAATGCAGCAGCCACAATAGGATTTGAGTTTTCTGAAAAGGAATAGTACAGTGCACTGAATGAGAAGTAAGCTACTGCACCACAGATCAATGTTCTCCTGAAATCATTACAGCAGCCTTACCTTGGAAAAACACTGTCAAATTTTATGTGCACAGGGTCAACTGTGGCTGGGACTTGGTTCAAAATACTCCAGTTTGTAATTCCTGAAAAAGAAAAAATGATTTGGTGAAGACATAACAGGATGTAAAAAATGAAAGACTGTCTTAGTACGGAGATGCCTTATTCTGTACCTGGGCCATTAATAAAAAAAAAGAAAGAAAATCATAGAAGGGCCTCTGCCTCTCTTTATAATCTGTCTCAAGAATTTTAGTGACTTGTTTTGTGATTTCTAAGCTGACTAAATACATGGCAATATGTTAATATCATTAGAAGAAGAATAAATCCAGAAACCTCTACTGCATCATCCCTTCTTGCCTGGGGCAACCATTCTTCTGCATCAGTTCATCTGACCATAGAACAGTGCCTGTAGGGAGGAGTGGATACATTTGTTAAGACTGCCCATGGTATTCAACTTTGAGCTAACGTAACTGGCTGCTGTGTTGTGCAGACTCTTTGCTGTATTTTACGGTACCTTAGCTTTGTATGTTTCCAGCCATGCTTGAGGTGCACTCTCTCTGGAGTGGACTTGAGAAATGCAGATATTGAAGATGTACAATACATATTATAGGCACAGACCTTTGTGTTCTGGGTGGTGAGCTCATTCTGTATAATGGCATTGATTTTCTTTTTAATCCTACTGTTGGAGAAAGGAAGAATTGGAAATAAATGAATAATACCACTGTGAAACAGGCATACCGTAATGCATGGTACAAATGCAAACACATGAAAAAAATTGTATGGCCACTCTTTAGCACCATACACCATGTGTCTCTTTTTAGGTGTTCATTACATAACGGATAGGCGGCTTTGAATGAAGCTAGAAGCAAGAACGCTAGATCTTCAACACCTTGAGCATGGATTGTGCATCTGAGAAATGTATATATCCCTTTTTCCTTGGTTCTCAAAACTGGGTGGCTAACTACTTGCTTTACCTTAGTAATCTGTAGTTCTTCACTCTTCTTCCATCAACATATTTTTAAAAAATTGCTTGTTGTAGAGAGACCTACAATATTGTGTTACTGTATACTTCAGCAAGAATGCGTGGAGAATCAGAACACTGGTTGTTCATGCCCACACTTAGAGTTAACAGCATGGGTTTCACAACTGGGAGATCAGCAACCTTGCAGACCAACACTGGATTAATAGCATTGGAAAGGAGGACCACAGCCAAAGCAATGCTATGAATCCACAAGCATTACACATCCAATCAAGTCTTTAACATGCTTTAAGGTTAAGGCAGGCTTGTCCAACCCGCGGCCCACGGGCCGCATGCGGCCCAGGACGGCTATGAATGCGGCCCAACACAAAATCGTAAACTTACAACGTTATGAGGTTATGTCCACAAATACCGGAGTATTATTCGTAATTCGCATTATAACTGCAAACAGTTCGACCAAAAAAACGAAAAACTGATAAAATTGACTAATAAAATAACGAGCGAGAGGACTCTAATGTCGCGTAAAATGAATTGTGACAAAGAATTCGTGTGTACTAGGCATAACGCTGCCGCGCGCCGTACATTCTCGCTATTTGTACGCATGTGTGGTTTAAGTTTTTCGGTGGTGTGCGGCTTCCAATGTGCAGTGTGGCCCAAGACAACTCGTCTTCTTCCAGTGTGGCCCAGGAAAGCCAAAAGATTGGACACCCATGGGTTAAGGCTTTACTGTGATTGTAGGTACTTAGAACGCCCCAATCAAAGCAGTAGTACCTGAGCACCTCCCACAATTATTTTTTTTAAAATTTACTGTACCCCCTCAAACCCCATGAGGTAGGGAGGGTTGTTATCCTCTTATGCAAAATGGCACACAGGTCTCTGACAAAGCTGGACATGGAACACTCTCATGATCACCAGTTCAGTGTCTCAAGCGTAAGAGACGACATTTCTCTCTCTGTGTTGAATGGTCACTTAACAAGGCTGTTGTGGGCAGAAGGAATTCTGCACACTGTGGCTAGGAAAAGAAGTGCTTACTAAAAGCAGTTGAGAATCAAGTTAGAGTAGGTTTGTATTTAAGATTTCTTGTAGCATGGTTTGTGCGCAAATTAGAAGATGACAGTTGGGAATTCCATTTAGTTTGTCAACCGTTTAACACAGAGCTGCAGTAAAAATTTCACCACAGCCAAGTTTTTTTTTTTTAAAAAATTTCAACTAGAAGCCTCTAGACTAAATCAGCAACTCACCTTCTCCTTCTAATTACTTCAAGAGAACACCACCTTAACAGTCTGCTGTAAGGAAAGGGGGTTTCTGCAGATGCTTGGTGTCTGGAAAGGTGCATTACTTACCTTGAAACTCAAATACAAATCTCTCTTATGCAGGTAGAGTTAGGATGCTGAATTTGTTTATCACCACTATTTATATTACTCAGTTTATACTTCTAACAGGAGGCTTCTGAAAACAGCAGGCCATATTTTGATGTGGAAATTCCCCACAATTAATTCTGAGATTCTACTGAGTTCTGCCAACATCGTAAGTCACCTGCTTCTGGAGAGATGAGGGAAGAAGAGTAATTTATTGTTTCAGGGAAACAATAACCAGCAGGAATTATTATTAGATTTCATGCCCTTACATTTCAAAACGTATTATCATCATCAAGATGGATGCTATATTTTTTTACATCACAAAAATCAGCAGTGATAGTAAAACTGCAAATTGACATACAATATTTATTTCAAATCTTAAAAACGCTCTGACTGCTTTGAGAAACCAATTCTCTCCTTCCCCTACGTCTGAAGGTAGGTAGGTAGAGTGAAATATATTGGACCTGTGCTTGTTGTAAGTTAACAGTAAGCTTAACTTCTTCATGCTTGCCCAGATGGTAGGACTTACTGTCATTGCTCCCGGTCAGGTCAGGAATTGCATAGTTAAATGAGGGCACTCTTCCAGAAGAACCAGATAAGTGCTGAGCGTCATTAACAACAAAAAATCCCCAAAGCTCTGATGGGGGAGAAAGAAGGATAGAAGACATTTGTGTGACCCACTACATTGCTGAACTGAAACTCCAGCCAATGGACTGTACAGTGGTCAGGGGCAGCTCTAAGGTCTTTGCCGCCCCAAGCGTGGAATTTCGGCGGCACGCCTGCGGGTGGTCCTGTGTAACGCAGATTCGGTGGCATTTCTGTGGGAGGCTCACAGGTCCCATGGCCTTGTTGTCCCTGCTGCCGAAATACTGTCGAATCAGCGGCAGCTGCTGACCTGCAGGCACGCTGCTGAAGGCATCCTGACTGCCGCCCTGATGCCCTCTTCCCCCCCGCCGCGGTTTGCCGCCCCAGGCATGTGCTTCGAGTGCTGGGGCTGGAGCCGGCCCTGACAGTGATGCTTTACTAGGAGGAAGCCTGCAGCAACCAGTAGGTGGTTTTGGTCCCCGAATGCCCATAGGAGGAATAGAGATGGAATGGAAATCTTGGAGAATATTTTTCCTTTCACATACGCTTAAGAAATTCAGAGGATTACCCTCCTGCACCCAATACTGTGTTGTTCTGTAGCCCGCCAAGGTGGTGGTGGTGGGAGAACACCACCCCCTTGAACAAGTGTTACCTTAACAGGTAAAATTGAACTGATGGACATGCAAGTTATGTACATTATATTTAACATCTGGATAACTGAACTTATGGATTTTGTAGCTGTAAGGAATAAAATACAAGACAAATGATGTCTGTATAATACAGGGGTAGGTAATTTCCTCTTACTGGTAAATGTGCAAAAGAATTAAGTTTCAAACTGTGAGTCCACAAAGATCTATACACAAAACTTGGAACATAGTAAATATCAGGCTGTTATTAACTGTAAGCCAATCTATCTGTGACCTGCAACCATGCAAAAATGCCCTGCAGATAGAGGGTAAGTCATAGCAGGAAGGCAGCTATTTCCTATTCAGAGTAAGGTTAAAGACATCTAAAAACAACCTCAAAGTGAATTTTCCCAGACATAGCTTAAAGCCAGATCCATTCTTCTGCAGATCCAGGCCCCTGAGGTACACATCATATTTGTCGGCCCAAGAGGGATACCCAGCACCTAGTCCGCAGAACAGGTTGCCAGGAGCAGCAGCATGGTTGTTGTCTGACCCTTGCTATCTTGCTGGGTGACCAGTCATCTACCAGCAGATCTCTCCTGCACCCACAGGTTATGTGTTGAGCTAGCTGGTGATGGTGGTGTCATAGAGAAGACAGAGAAAAGGCAGTAATCAATGCCCAGATGATCGCTCATAAAAGGTAAGTAAAGAAATGAATAAATTCTGTCCGATCAGAAACTGGTTACAATACAGAAAACGAAGTTCAGGTATAAATGGTCAATTTTCAACATGAAAGAACATTCACAGGGTTGCCCCAAACATTTCCACTATGACTGGTGTTATTTGCATATTAGTGAACTTGGAGAAGAGTGGCAATGAACAATGAGACAGAAAAGTTTATAGATGTCCCAACTGTTTAGATTATTCAGGCCTAAACGTGTCTCTAGGGAACTCCAAAAAGACCTAATGAAGAAAGGTGATCTGAATGGCAGGTGAAATTCAACATGGACAAGTACAAGGAAGTTCATGCCAGAAGGAACAATCTGAACTAAGCAGATATGCTTATGAGTTATAAACTAACTGTGAAAGTTCAGGAAAAGATGATCCAAGCATCTTTTGAAGACTGCTCTCTGAAGGCAATGTGCAATAGCAGCCACAAATACAAATAAGAAAATAAGGCCGAAGCAAGAAACAAACTAAAATTATTATACAACACCTTGTACTCTGTTCAGTTTTGATAATCTCATCTTTAAAGGGATACAGCACTAGATAGAAAAGGAATCAAAAAGGGCAATGGATTTGGGGCTTGGAAATATTTCCATATGAGAGATTAAAAAGATTAAGATAATTTAGTTGGGAAGATGAGTAAGCAGTGACAAGAAAGCAGTATATAAAAATAATGAACAGTCTAGAAAAAGTCAATCAGGAGCTCATATTATATCTCGTGTTATAATACAGAAATAAGGCAATACTCAATTACATTAAAAGGCAACTAATTTATAACAATGAATAATTAAACTGTAAATAACTCACAGCCATAAGATTATGATGAAAGACAGACCTTACTAGGCTTCACATAAGAACGCTCTATAAAATGTCTAGACTATCTAGAATAAAAGTTTATATGGGATATCAATCTTCATGCTTCAGGATATAAAAGTACTAACTGCTTGAAGTCAGGAATAATCTTCCCACAAACATACCATTGCCTAATCAGCTGCTATGGAGAATCTTACATTCTTCTCAGAAGTGCTTGGTATGGGCTACTGAGAGACTGGATACCAGTAACAGGACCTTTGGCCTGAAATGATATTACACTACCTGCGTTTCTAATTCCTAATGCACTCTGGGTTGCAAAAAAAGTCCATCTCTCATTATCACTACTTGATTAAACCTAATCTAAGTACACTCATCCCCCATTCTTCTTATAGTGCCATTGAAGAACAATGCACATATCCAAGATAGGAAGCCAAATTAAAATTTAACAGACTTCAGCTCTTAGGATCCAATGCTTTCTATTTTAGCAAGAGCAGCAGCCGGTCCTTTGGATTGTGTGTGCTCCGAGGAAGACAACTAAACGTCTCTCCATTCTTGGTACGCGTCATCAAGTTAGAGGCAGCATCTCCCAAGTTGTAGAATTGTTAGTGTTTTGCGTCACCCAAATCTATTATGATGCTGTGCTTGTGTAATGCAACTGATGAGTTTCAGTAACTTGCTTAGAGTGTTGCTACTTCCTTGGAACAGGGACAGAGTTTGATATATTGAGTTACCTGCTCAATATATTACAGTAAGGTATACACAAGTAGTGGGCTGTTTGTAGACTGTTGCTGCTATTTCTAATGGGAACAAGGTGATGAAATGTATAACAATCCTCATCGCTGGTTAAGGGACACAGATAGGCAGTTTAGGCCCATAGCTTAGAAACTCTTAACTTTTTTTTAAAAGGAGCAATAGGAACTGAACAGGAAGTGTCCCTGTATTTTAATTAGATGAGTTACAGAGTAGAAATAAGCTGGTTGGCCCCTACCTGTAAAAAAACATTGACCTGTTCCTAAAATGGGAATGGGTCCATTTTCCCTCTTGAATATAAGTATAAGGACTTTATTGAGGAAGACAACTAATGTAAGAGCTAGAAGAATTTAAAGGAAGAACAAGTCAATAGGAAACACTATGAAGAACCAGAGCCAATAACAGATAAACTAAACTAGAGGACTATTTTAGAGCTATTACACTGCAAGCTGCAGCATAAACATTACACACTTGCTCCACATTGAATAGCTGTGAAGCAAGTAAATTAGAAAAGATACATAGGAAAGAGTACAAATTTCAGTGGCAAAACAAAACATTTGGATTTTAAAATGAAACCCATCTACCTGAATTTTTAAATCTTTAAAGTTGTTTGTATATATTTTTATTATTGAGTTATGATTGAAATAACTGACTGTAAAATAGAAATATTTTGCTAGTATGGGGGGATGGAAGGAAGCAGTCCGCAATGAATATATTAAGATGGATTTTGATTTAAGATTAACTATGGAGAATCTTAAATCAAAATCCAGCATTAAAAAAAACAGATATTTATAAATATACACCATGAATAGAGATGTACCATCTATACACACTCCTGGCAATCCATTGCATCCAGATAGTAATAAAATATAAAGAACTCTCCCCTCTTGAAAAAATATAGGTGACTGAGGTATGCTGCTTAGCTGGAAAATACATATATCGTTAAATTCTTAGAGGAAAGATTTTACACAGGGATGGACCAAGTCAACAGAACAGAAAACTCTCAACTGTTTTAAAAATGTCACAGAAAACCAAACACAATTGGGTTTCATCCTCATTAACAATTTGTTTCTCTAATTAGCACAATAAATGTTTCTCCTCTGTGCCAGCTGAAGTTGCCCTTAGTCAGTCGATTTCGTGGAATTTACCAAATGCAACTTGTTCTGAAGCCGAGTAACTGATTGCACATACAAACCTAGATATGTATCTTACATGGCAGCTGCAAAGCTGTCACCTTACTAGCTAGCATCAAGGAGGCAAGCTTCCAGATGTTTCACAATGTATTTATTTTTCTTAAAGAGTTATTCTTGCCCCCATGTTTTTTAAAAGTAATTTCCCCACTTTTTAGATGATCAAAATACCACACAAAATGTTAGATGCATGTCAGCTCGCATTTCTCAGTGTTTAGTCTGAAAAAGCCATTGTTAAAATGACAGTTTAAATGCACAACATTCAGGTACTCAGTTAAGGTTCCTATAGCAACCATAGCCTAAGCCCCTTGTATACATGTAGTACTTTGTGGCATATATGTGTGTCTTATGGCAGTGTTGTTACTTTAGAAAATGTAACTGGTTATGTCTCAATGAAGCATCCACTCATTGAAAAAGGAAAAAAAAAAAAAAAAAGTCAGTGGATGACTTGAGATGCAGTAGGCCTAGATTTTAACTGGCTATTGCACTCCAATACAGTCGCCTTCTGACACCTACCTACTAAAACTTGGGGAAGAAACTTAAGTCCACATCCTTCAGCAGTGTTGCAAATCAATGCTCTGCAGTGTCCCTGCATCAATCTGTCTCTTCATTAAAATCAATTCCAAGGTAGTTTCACAGCACTGAACTAGAGAGACAGAAGGGCAAACCTGCAATGGCAGCCTAGCTAGAGAATCACAGCTTCTAATGACGATTACAAAAAAACCTGAACAGAGCTGAGATTCAAACATTACCCTTAATACAGTCCGCTAGATACGGAAACTTATTTATTCTCAGTCACGGGTTATGTCTGCAATATAAGTTTGAGGTATGATTCTCAGCTTCTATAGACATACTCATACTAGCTCTCATCTAAACTAGCATGCTAGAAATAGTGGCATAGCTGAAATAGCGTGAACACTGGCAGCAGCACTGGCTAGCTACCCTGAGTACAAACTCTCCTGTACTCTGTAAGTATGTATTCCAGGCAGCGAGTCCATGCCATCCTTGCCCATGCTACCGCACCTATACTACAATTTTTAGTTTGCTAGCTCAGATAAGAGGTAGCACAAGTATGCCTATGGGAACTGGGAATCAAACCCCAAGCTCGCAGGCAGATGTTACCAGAGCTATGTAGGAAAAATGCATGTCTCTAACTATTATCAAAGAAGGCTTTCCCCCAGAATTAATGTCTCTCAGTCAGGAGCCGGGATTTCCACATGGCGTACTCTGCTGTATTTTAATTTCAGAACCCACAGGCTGGAAACAGAAATGTTTTAATTATTTTCATTTTTTTAATTCATTGGAGAGTTGTCAATCAAAAGAAAAGTGGTTAGAATTTTTTTTATCCAATAAAGAAACAGAAAGAAGTGTGCAGTGCTAAGCAATTTATCCTCTGTATGCTGCAGAAGTTTACACACATTTATATGTGGGGTGGTGCAAGACTGATTTCAAAGGGTAAGTGAATTTACTCGTTAATTTAAATGGCAGTTGATTTACTGTAGAGGTCACTATGGAGTAAATCAAAGAAATGCTGAGCAACCCTTCCCATGAGCTAGGCTGTTTCAGGGAGCAATCATGGAATACAGTAGAATGGATGCTTTACTATGAGTGTTTTTTTCTTACGGTTGGTGTGGCAGGGGAACAGCTCATCAGTCAGTGGTAAACTTACTTGAGCAATACCACAAAGATGGTCACAATGGACACCATACACAATAACCAATCAAATCTAAGAAATTCAACAGTACAAAATACCTTAAAGATAAACCACGAGATTTAAAAAAAAACAAAAAACCCAAGCTTACATTCTTATTTACTGGGAATGGGTTAAGATTTCTTCTCAACACAGTGAACCACACTGTGTTTTTCTGAAAACACTCCAAGTGGCTGCTCCGATATGGAACTCTGAACACAAGGATAAATACTAGTCCTGTTCACAAATTTATGTACCAAAAGTACAAAGGAAGTTGATAAAGCAAACTATATAACACAAGAACAGATGCCAATGTTCCTTTGTAGTTATGCAGTATAGCTGTAGTCATGTCGGTCTCAGGATATTAGAGACACAAAGTGAGTGACGTAATATCTTTTTATTGGCCCAATTTCTATTGGTGAGAGACACACTTTAGATTTACACCGAGCTGTTCTTTGGGACCTGATTCTTTTTAAACCTTGGTTATCTAGAGAATATTACATCAATCAATAAAACTCCCTGGAGAATTTGAAGTGGGAAGCGTATTGTTCAAGGCATTACTGTTTCCCCATATTAGAAGGTCTGTACACCGCTAACATTCATATATAATGACTTTCTATTCTTTATTTCACAAGAGAGAAAAATACCAAAATTGAATGCGTGCTTCAAGACAGAATCTGACTTCCACAGCAAAAATGGAAATTGACGTAAGTCCTTATTTCAGTGCTAACATCCTCACCAGTCCCAGGAGAATATTCTACACAGAACAAAAAAAAGTATCTAAAATACTCTTGCTGTTTATTGATTCGCTAAGGTGGGGGCCTTCAAACAGTTTAACAAATAGTCTAACAGAGCAACTTCTCTTTCATTCATGACTGCACAATCAACCTACTTCTGCATACGCAATTATGAAACATCCCTTGGGAAAATACAGCAATTGCTTACCTGTTTAAGTAGTAATAAGAAATACTGAGGTATTTTACTTTTAAAAATCTACGGTATCTTTAATGTCATATGCATTTATCCCCTAGGGAGGATGGGAAGGAAGAAAATTAATTACACTGGTACTTTTGCAATTCATTTTGTCACTCATTCTATTCTTCTCTCCTTCTTGCACACATTTGCATGCTACTTGGGCATTTTCTTCCCTGTAAATGTTGCCCAGATTACAGCTCTCCTTGGATGCTTCTCACCCACAGGCTGGTTCTTCTCCTCATGGCAGGCCCTGTTTGCTGGCAGCCCTATTCCCTGAGGGTCACCACTCTATTTCCTCTCCTCTTTCTGTAGCAATAGCTCCTAGAGAAGGCATCTTTGGTAGCTTTTCCTCAGTTTCAGGAAAGGCAACTAGACACTTTTTCTTCAGCAAGAACCTGGACAACTATAAAAGCCACTGGAAGCAGAAGAGGGAGCCAAGACCAATGTATCTGCTAGCTCTCCATATCAGCTTCACTTTTCCCTTCTCCAAAAGCTGCTTTTTTCCTGCCCCCTCCCATTAGAAATAGTGGGTCTTGGCTCTGGAGGACAAGCAAACTAGTAAAATAAGAAAGCAACAAAAAAAGGAAACAGAAGCAGCAGAATTGAGCACTCAGTTAAAAACGGGAGAGGATATTTATTGAGACCACCTAAAACTCAGATTTTGTCAAAACCTGTTATTACTGCAACACTTTTTTTTTTAATGAAAACAAAACAATTTTGGGGGAAAAAAACTTTAAAGACATCTTTATATAGCCTAAAGGTGCCGTTAAGACCACAAGTAAAAATAAAACCTTCCTCTGCAATGCACTTTTTACAACCTAACCAGCTGCTAGTAGCACTGTGTTTTGGGAGTAACCACCACATTTCCAGGACAGAAGAAAAGGAACATTACAGGCGTAACAACTTCTGAGCTTCAATCAAAGGACGAAAAATGATCCATGAGCAACTTCTGCTGATAAGCTCTGAGGCAGAATTCGTGTAGCTCTCATGATTTCATGACTGTCTTGTTTGTCTTCCACAAAGGAGGCTTTCCCACAGTGAAAAGGGGGAAAATATTGATTGTATATAAATCAATGAGATCAGGTATACTACCGGTCTACATTGGTTTTAGTTAGGCCAGGCAAGGAGAGAACATCTATGCCCAGTTGCAAGGGAAAGGAACTGGCACAACAAACACAGTTATTTCTAAAGCTCACAGTGTTTATTACTAATTATATAAAGCCCAAGCTAAGGTCACATATTCAGTTAATTCTGCAGTTGAAAAAGCTGTTAAATATTTATGACTGTAATAAACCGATATTGATTTACTGTGCAGTCTCCCAAACTCTAGTCTAATCAATTAGAGTTAACAAAAAAGAGCTCAAGCTAAGGATTTACACTTCAGGCAAAATTTGTTTTGAACCTTTTAGCTGTGTATATTATCTGGCAGAAGAGTGGGAAGGAGAACGGTGAAGACCCCGGGCAATTTAAAGACCACATTTTATTTAATACAAATAAAAATCAAGTTTCCTCTACTGTCACTTGCTGTTTAGTGCATTCTGTCTGCCTATATTTCAGATGTAAAATTATTTTCTTTTATGTGTATACATATACATACATATATATATATGTATATATATGTATATGTGTGTGTATATTTATATGTATATACATATACACACACACACACATATATATATGCTTTCCCTATGGGGTGTGTGTGTGTGTATGTATGTACGTATACACACACACACACACACACACATATATATAATGTATATGTACGTACATACACACACACACACACACACACACCCCATAGGGAAAGCCAGTTACCTGGGACTCTACTCCTTTTAAGACATTCTGGAATGTTTTAATGGTCAGATCTTGTGATTCAGCAAACATCAAATTCAAAAGAACTCACCTAGTTCATGTGTGTCTAATGTTTTGACATACCTATACTTTGGCTCATTCACTTTTTGCTGTCACTTGGAAATGAATTTCCAAGTAAGAAACCTGAGTTCAGATAGATAGAGCTGCTGAAAAGAAACTCTTATTTAATGGCCGATAAATGTAGGCGGGGAGGGAAATCATATCTATATCTATCATATATCCAGTGCTAATGGGTCTATGCTTAAACACACCTACCAAAAAGAGTTGAACAGTTTCTCTGGGTGACATTCAAAAGGGAACCAGAAGGGTGTGAAGGCAGGAGTGCACTATAGAATAAACTCCCACTTAAATAATAAGCTCTTCTCGGAAAAGGTAGACCTTCGCAATATACCTACTCGAACAACATGCCTCTAGTGCACTGCCCTGAAAGGAAACAGGCTGCCAGGTAGACACATTCTGGATTTCAGGGGAGCAAGGGGTCTTTGTGCCAAGTAGTCTGTGGCCAGACTTCCCACTCAATCAGGCCAGCTACTGCCATTTGCAGCTGCGTAAACCAGCATGTGTCAGGATCAGTAGAGAGCTAGTAAACTAATCAATCCTTATCTTTCCTGACAAGGAGCAATTTGAACACTTCTTCAGTTATTAAGCAAGTCATTTTACCTCTCTGCCTCAGTTTCTTTATCTGTAAAATGGGGAATAATGATTCTTACCTCTTTTGTAAAGTGTTCTGAGACTGATTGAGGAAAAGTGTTACAGAAGAACTAGGTACGATTATTATTATTATTATTATTTGTGTTCCACATTTTTGCTCCCAGAAGTGGCAAGCAAAACCAAGAAGCTTTGCCTTCACTGTATGATAGTAGTCATGACTTTGCACCTCTTGAATTTCAATTTAGAATAGAGATTTCACACTTAACAAAAAAGAATAGTGGAATCAAACAACCCAACCTAAAGAGACCCGATTGCACTGACAACCCCGGTAGCGAAATCTCTTGCTTCAGTTTAAATGGCCATGCTTTAGAACACTCATGACTGAAAACACAGAGAAGGCTGATGTGCCAAAGAGTATCCCCCTCTCGCTGCGCTAGAGAGAAGCTTGCATTAGTAAGAAAATATATATCCATATTCTGCCTGTCCAAATGTTTAGACAGCCTAAGAATCTTTCAGAATTCCAGAGAGCTCCTAAGTTCTCAGAGGCTCCTGCCTGAGTCAACAATGCACACATCAAGGTGCTGGAAGATGAGCAGAGCTTAAAGGGGAGGTACTGGTATGCCAAGCTTTACTGAGGGTAGGTATACACTTTTGGCGGGTAGCGCTCAATGTATCGGGGATCGATTTATCGCGTCTCATCTAGACGGCATAAATTGATCCCCAAATCGACTCCTGTAATCCACCTCGGCAAGAGGAGTAAGTGGGGTTGGTGGGGGAGTGTCCGCAGTCAACTCGCCATCATGGGGACGGCAAGATAAGTTGACCTAAGATACTGCGACTTCTGCTACGCTATTCGCATAGTGGAAGTTATGTATCTGAGTTTGACCCCTCCTCTCGTAGTGTAGCCCAGCCCTGAGAGTGCAACATTTAATGCTCTAGTCTAGACTAGTTGATGCACTAATGTGCCAACCTGCAGAGCAGGAGCAGATGTGTCAAATCTCACAGCAGCAGCAGGCCTGGTTCACAGGAGGCACCAATGCACTGCAGTCTCAAGAGAGGAAGTTGATGCAGTGTCAAGTCCCACAGAAGGGATCCTGTCCGACTGAAAGTGCCAATTAGGGGAAAGCTGGGAGTTATAAGACACTAAGTTCTATAGTGGGAGTTGTAATGAACTCCTCTGGAAGCACTCGGCACCAAAGGCACATCAATGCACAAAGAGAACCAGTCTTTTCCTAGATGCTTCAGCTGGACACCAATCTATACCAACTTGATTCAGGGTCTCTCATTATTGAAACAGGCAGGGGAAGTGGGTATGTACATCTCTGGAACTCTGATAACTCAAAATCTTGTGGCGGAAGAATATTCCATCTGCTTATGTCACTGGGATTCAACGTTTTATAGTGATGCACAATGGATCTGCTTGTCTAATCCCTGGGCCTAGAGCATCAAGAGATGGAGTCCACTGGAAGACCGAACAAATATGAAGCACTGCTACATTCCATGCTACATCTGACACCAGAGTAACAACAACAAACATCTTTTAGCGTACCACAAAGGAGTGCATTGAAATAATCATATGTAAACATTTATACTGCACAAAGCACAGATATACGATGCAGAATGGGGTAGATGCCTTAAGGCAATGGTGCCTCTCCATTCAATTTAAGGATGGAAATGCACAAGAGCGGATCACAAAAATGGGGGAGTTGAATAATAGTCTGGAGAAGCTCTTAAAACAGCCCAAATTACTGAAATAGGAGCGATCAGGTCTCAAACACACTGTAGCCCAATGCTGAAGACATCAAAATCCCAGGAACTGGAGCATATAAAAAAAAACCAAGCAGTTTGGTAATGACAGAAATTCAGGGAAAAGAGATAAAAGATACCCAACTTCAGAGAAGAGGCAGGGGGCCAAGGGAGGTGGAACTGTGATTATTAAAAGCCAGTGAACAATTCATGTCTAGTTGTTTTGCTAGTCACATCTGTAAGGGTTGGTACGTTCTGGGGCCTCTGAGGTACTTTTAGATGCAAAGTGCTTCGCAAAGAAAGAGCCCTTAAACAAGTCTGTAGGTAACTCAGAGGGTAAAAAATAAAACTCCAATAACCAAACTTAAATGCTTGGAGAGTTCCTGCATGAGCTATCCTGGAGGCAAGAATAAAAATCCTGCGCAGATGGTATCTTTAAAGAACAAGAGTTACTCCCACTAACCTGACAAAATTCACATCCACAGCCTTCTTTTTTCTCCCCAATATCACACCATATGCTGCATACAAGTTTCTACCCCCACTCGAAACAGATTTCACGTTTTAATAACTTAAGGTGTAGGCTAACTGCCAATGGCTTCTGTACAGCAAAAACTATATGCATCCAAATGAATTAATATGCACAAATTATTGCCAGTGATTTGGCACAGAGCAACCACCCAATAATCCACAACACAAGCCATTCCACATGCTGTTTATACATTTTCCTAGTTCCAGTATATGCCATGTTTACCTTCTGTCCATGAGAGGACAAATGCTAACCGCAGATTTCAAGGAATGGAACAGCAGGTCATGATAAATAAAATCCAAGACCACTCTCATCTCAATTTTGTTCTCATGAGAGCTACTGGTCTAACGGGAAGCTCTGCTCTATATCTGAGGGTACGTCTTCACTACCCGCCGAATCGGCGAATCGGCGGGTAGCCATCGATCTTCTGGCGATCGATTTCTTGTGTCTGATGAGGACGCGAGAAATCGATCGCTCGTGGCTCCCCCGTCGACTGCGTAACTCCAGCTTGCCGGGAGGCACAAGCTGGAGTCGACGGGGGAGCGCGCCGCCGACCGCCGCCACCATGAGGACGGACGGTAAGTCAGCTGCAGATACGCAAACTTCAGCTACGTGATTCACGTAGCTGAAGTTGCGTATCTGCAGTCCATCCCCCCACCCCCCTTAGTGGAGACCAGCCCTAATACTAGGAACTAACTAGGTTAAAACTAAATGGTCTAATGCTATTTGCGCAGCTGAAGTTGAAATATCTTAGTTAGACTTACCTGGCCGTCCTCACAGTGGCGAGTCGACCGCAACGGCTCCCCAGTCGACTCCATTTACTCCTCCTGCTGAGGTGGAGTACAGGCGTTGATTCGGGGATTGATTTATTGCATCTAGATGGAGATGCGATAAATCGATGCCCGATACATCAAACACTCCCCGCCGATCCAGCAGGTAGTATAGACGTACCCTAAGAGTGGAAGGACTGTGTGGTTCCTCCCAGAGAGGGGTGAAGGTAGTGAAACCTGACTCCAAAAGGGGGCCCTCTAGACAGACTAAAGGGATTATAAAATGCAGCCTTCCCTGTAACTGTGACACCATCCATGAACTACAAGAATGATGCTTTTGCAATATGTTAGCAGAATCCCTTAAAAGGTTTCCAATAACCTCCAGAAATCAAGACCCAGCAGTCATCATACACGAGTACCTCAGCATTCCCAAGGGAAATGCTATCACATTATTACTTTGGAAAGACTGTCCAACGCCACACTGATTAGCCAACCTGGCCTTCTATATTAGGCAATAATCATAGATTGGATCCCCAATAATACACAGCTAGGAACTCAGACGATAAGTTTGGAGTTAAGCCAAGTCCTGAACTACCAGTCTACTGCTGTACATGCTGGGGAAGGCTGCCCTCCAAATTATATCCTTTATAACATACACAGAGATTTAAGATGAGGGAGGGTGAGCTAGTAACCACCTCAGGTTACAAAATTAAAGTGTTTTCTATGTAAATATTCATGACTGTTTCCCAATAGAGGAAAACAGAATAACAACCTTAATTTAATTCATCTGATTATTTCGCATATAAATAAATTTCATGAAGTTCAGCCTCACATAGAGCCTTCTGGAGTTTTAGTAGAGGCAGAAGCCCCTGCAGCAACATATTTTTGGTTTTACTCAATTTGCAGTTTGTAATCCCAAATTTCATGCTCTGCAATGCACTGCAATATATTATATATAAATATGAACCAAGTCTTCTGATGTCCGTTTATCTCTTTACTGGTATCATTTCTCTCTGTTAAAACACAGATAAACATCCAAATACTAAAGAAAACAATCATAAATAACCTGCACTAGAATTCTTTATAATTTGTATGAAAAACCACTGCTCCCAAGAGAGTACTGAACATGCATATATTTTAAAAGAGGTCCTATTAATATTGCTGTCTTGATTTAAGCCTAACTGTTCTGTGCAGAAGAAAACCGCCTCAAAGTGAAAAACCTACAAAGCAAAGCAGCAGCAAATTAAATCTTCAAGCATGACTCAAACTAAATATTTCTGCCAGAACCCACGTGTTTAGCAAGTCATTTCAAATACTCGTTTCAATGCCAATTTGTTGTCAAGCTCAGACATTTATTCTCAGGCTTCAAAGCTTACTACCCCCTCAAACAGTGCTCCTAGACAATTTGCAAAGTTTTACAGAAAATGGACACTAGCAAATATGTAGGTTTCCTCCTGTAGGGAGTGATTCCAAGAATACCACCTTAAAATGTATCTGGTTTCTAGGGGCTGCTAAAAATACTCTTGAGCTATGACATTTCAAGACTACCTAGCAACCTCTTTCCCAACCCATTTGCTACTAACAGAGATCCAGAAGAAGAAAAATGACTGGCAAGATGAACATTCACCCAGTCAACCCACTTTTTTGGAGGTCTAGAATGAAGACTATAGTATGTAAAACTCACAGCTATTACTTGATATTAGAATGTCGGCACTGGGTCAGATCAATGGTCCTTCTAGCCCAGTATCCTGTCTCTGACAGTGGCCGGTACCAGATATTTCAGAGGAAGTGAACAGAGCACGGTAATTTATCAAGTGATCCATCCCGTCATCCAGATCCAGTTTCTAGCAGTAAAAGGCTTAGGGAGCCTGGGGTTGCTAATGGTTAAGTCATTTGTAGACCTATCCTCCATGAACTTCTCCAATTCTTTTTTGAATCCAGTTATACTTTTGGCCTGCACAACATCCCTAGCAATGAGTTCCACAGGTTGACTGCACATTATGCAAAGTAGAACTTCCTTGTGATTGTTTTAAACTTGCTACCTATTCATTCCATTTGGTGGCTCTTGGTTTGTATTATGTGAATGGGTTAATAATTCCTTATTTTATAGACCTTTATCATATCTCCCACCAGTTGTTTCTTTTCCAAACTGAACAGTCACAGTTTTTTAAATCTCTCCTCATATGGAAGCTGTTCCATACCCCTAAACATTCTTGTTGCTCTTCTCTATACTTTTGGCCCCTGAGCTCCCAGCGAGGGTGACTAGCCCCTGGCCCCTTCCCTGCTGTCCCCTCTCCCCTGCAGCCTCAGCTCGCCACTCGGGGAGGGAGAGGAGCATGGCAGTGTGTCTGGCTCCAGCAGGCTGCGTGGCTGCCAGACATGCTGCTCTGAGTGGCATGGTAAGGGGGCTGGGAGGTTGGATAAGGAGCAGGGAGTCCCAGGGAGCAGGCAGGGGACAGAGAGTGGTTGGACAGGGTGGAGATTTTCTATCGTTCAACCAGTTATTGATCCATGAAGGGACCTTTCCCTTTAGCTCATGACTGCTTACAAATCTTTGGCCAGGGACCGTGTCATAAGCTTTCTGAAAGTCAGAGTACACTCCATCAACTGGATTATCCTTGTCCACGTTTGCTGACCTCCTTAAATAATGAAGTCATATTGACTCATCCCTAACATATCATAATCATCTATTTGTATAATTCTGTTCTTTACTATAGTTTCAACCAATTTGCCTGATACCGAAGTTACACCAGTATCATCTTTGGAGCCTTTAAATATAACAATAAGTGTCATATTAGTTATCCATTATGATGCTGGGGTCCATTGGTTTACATTTTAATTTGTTAAGACAAACTCTAGAGCAAATATTGAGGTAAAAACTCATGGTGAAGGAATTGGTGTCCTTCCTTCAGCCAGGGCTGAAAAAGCTGCCCCTCAGATTTCAGCTATACCACTAGCTCTTCAGTCTGTCAAGCAAAAGCAGGGGAATAAAGATTTAATACTTTTATTTCTAAAACAGAACAAAAATTTTTGAAGGCGGAAGAGGAGCACAGAAAAACACATACTTTGAGGTCATCCTTATACACCAAACAGGATCAGTAAAGAGCAAAACCTTTACAGTTTACTGATTGTAAAAGCAGATTCAGAAAAAAATATATGAAATCATATATCATTAGCGTAGCATTTTCTTTTAGAAAGAACAATGAGATACACAGAATGGAATAGAGTTATTTACTAGAGCCACTAACACGAGACACCCAAAGGAGTTTTTTTTTTTATTATTCTTTGTACTGGATATAGTAGACCCGACTTTTTAAAAAAGGTTTTAAATACAAAGATTAATTTACTGTCTTTTAATTTTAAACCTATGAGCAACTGGATTATGATCTTAGCTCTTCCCTGGTTTTGCTAGACCTAGTAGATGTCAGAGGATATGTACTATTTGCTCCTACATCTTAACTGAAGATAAAAGGGATTCAATATCAAGGCTTTCTTCAAACTATTAATAAATGAAGTCAAATATGTACAAATTTTTAAACACGATTTAGGTCCCAATTCTGCAAGAATTTTAGCAAGATTAACATCAAACTCAAGTTCAAATGGGACTACTCAGATGCTTAAAGTCAGGCATTGGCTTAAATCCCTTCCTAGAGCTCTCTCTCTTTTGGTTTCTCGTTCCTTTTAGTCTTGCCTTTTGTGAGATTATAAATTTAATTAGTTCTCTGGTCATTTCAAGTTTAGTCTATGATACGGAATTTTTCAAAAACGAATTTTCACTGGTGCTACCACTGAGTAGTAAAAAAATCTCTTTCAGCCAGATCCATTCTTACTACCATGTCAATTAAATTTGCTCTAGCAGGTAATGGTAAAACAACCAGTGGGCACTGGAGCCTAGTCCACACTACGGCAATCACTGAACTGATTTTGTTAAATTTCTTTGATGTGTTGCATACTAGATGGGACACAGCTTTCTAATGTAAAATCCCAGAGAACGTGTGTGCGCACGCGCTTGTGTACCCATACACTCACACCCACCATTCAGACCTTCTTTTTATAATACAAATGAGCAAAAAGGGGGAAGTCCTAATATTTATTTTCTTTTGCAGGTCACCTTCAATATGAATAATTTACTTTCACTCTCCTGGATAAACAGTGTGAGTGATTCCGCAAGTACAGCAGCAAAAAAAAGACAGTTTTTAGATCCTCTGACTTTATTCCTCAGTGTCAGACTGAAATATTTATATCCAATATAAAAAAAACCCAACCTCTTCCGCTCCTCCCCTCTTTCCCCAGCAATCCCCTCTCCCTCCCCTCCCCTCTCCTTCCCCTTCATTCACCGGCAATCCCAAATGTTCTGTCTGGAGCTCATAGACTTTAAGGTCCCTCCTGGGTGTGCACTGCCTTCAGATGTTGTGTGAGGTGCTGTACAAACACACAAGAGACACCACAAATGGGAAGGAATTCAGATGGTCTTACTGATCACCTAGTCTGACCAATCCTCCACGCTGTAAGAAACTGGACGTGGAGTCCTGCTTGCTTCAAAGCTATCTCTCTCTCTGCCTCCCAAGCAGTCTCTCTTGTGGAGCCTCACTGGTCTTCAATCTTCAGCCTTGCTTATGCTTCTTCTCTTGAGAACTTAACATCAAGGCTGCTAAAAATAGTCCCTTTGCCACAACAGCCAGAGCCCAAGACACGACACATTGGATCTGTCATAGAAACTATGGCAAGGAAGACATGTAAGCAGCCCTAGTGGTATTGGGCTACCTGTGTGCGTGATGCAGCAGGAATTTATTCATCTAGTCACATTCCCATTTATTCTTTCAGATAAAGTATTGAAATCACACAACAGTCTTATCTTCCAAAATCAGATGAGAAAACCATAAGGCAACCTCAGCCAATTCCAACTACAATCCCTACCCTCACTACTTCACCTGTAGGATGAAGATCTCTGAAGTAAGGAACAGAAGCATCTCTTACTTAACTAATTCAAAATAGCCTTCTAATTGCATGCACACATGCACACTGGTTATTACTTCCATTTCCTCCCCTGGAAAGTGTTGAACTGTGAAATTAAGTTTACAGACGATTTTGCTTTAAATACATCCACTTTACATCTTACAAGTACATTCCTGTGCTTCAAATTTTTGCTGTGCAGTTATTGCTTTTCTTCAACTCACCACTGTCTTGAAAGACTGGTTCTCCAATGCAAGGTGTTATTTTTTCAGAGCCAAGGAAGAGTAAGAAATCCATTACCAAGAAATTTGTCATGTTATGGGTTTATGGTGAAATATAAATACTGTTATTTAGAAAAATTCATGTTCTACTTTCACAGAGTTTTATTTTATAAACTGACATGCTAAAACAACATCTACTGTTTTTTTTTTACAGTTTGGGCATTATAGCAATGGAAGTGATTCATGATGAAAACTAATCCATATTTCTACTAAATGGGAATGAGAATAGAAAATAGAGATAAGCACCCAGTTTGCAAAACAAAATCAGTTCTTTTAAAAAAGGATACTGTCAAATAAGTAAATTTGCCATAACCTAGAGAACATTATTTCTTTCCCTCCCTGCATTTCTAATAGTGTGCAAGGCCACTTTTTCTGTTTACTTCTTTATTTGTACACCAATTTCACCATCTCAAGAAACACACACACCTCTAGAAAATCATAGAATCATAGGACTGGAAAGGACCTTGAGAAGTCATCTAAGTCCAGTCCCCTACACTCATGGCTAGACTAATTATTATAGACCCTCCCTGACAGGTGTCTGTCTAATCTGCTCTTAAATCACCAATGAGAGAGATTCCACAACCACCCTAGACAATTTATTCCATTGCTTAACTACCTTGAGAGCTGGGAAGTTTTTGCTAATGTCCAATCTAAACCACCCTTGCTTCAAATTCAGACCTATAAGCCTGTAATCAGAAGGGGAAAGCATAAACACTGATCCCTTATTGAAGTCAAGGTGGTGTGCTCATATTAGTTAGGCTGACCATACGTCCCGTTTTGAATGGGACAGTCCCGTTTTTTTAATGTTTTTTAACCGTCCCGTCTTTTTGTCCAAAATATCAATTTTGTCCCGTTTTTGGGGCAGGACTCATAAAACGTGGACTCATAAAACGTCCCCCCCCCCCCCCGCCGGCTCGCTCGGCCCCCGGCTGCGGCTCCTGACAGCTCCGATCTGCCGCCTCCTCCAGCCCGCCGCCCGCTGCCGCCTCCTCTCTATTCCTCCTTCCCTCCATCCCCCTTCTCCATCCCTCCCTGCTCTCTCCCTCCGTCCACTGCCTCCTCTCACTCCCTCCATCCCTTCTCTCTTCATAAAACCTGGCCAGCAGCCCCCCCCGCCGGCGCGATCGGCCCCCGGCTGCGGCTCCTGACAGCTCCGATCTGCCGCCTCCTCCAGCCCGCCGCCCGCTGCCGCCTCCTCCTCTCTATCCCTCCATCCCTCTCTTCTTTCTCTCTATCCCCCTTCTCCATTCCTCCCTTCCTCTCTCCCTCCATCCACTGCCTCCTCTTCCATCTCCCATCTCTCCATCCCTCCTTCTCGCTGTCCCTTGCCTCCTCCATCCCCCCTGCTCCCTACCCCCATCTCTTCTCTCATCCATCCATCCTCTCCCTTTCTCACCTTCGTGCCTTCTCTCCCTCCGTCCCCTCCATCATCTTCATCCCTCATCCCCCCTTCTCTCTCTCTCCCTCCATCCTCTTCATCCCCCATCCCTGTTCTGCTTATTCCTCCATCCATCCCCCCCGACCCCCTTCTGCCTCCCCCCCCGCCCGGTGCTGGGGGGCCCAGGTGGGGCCATGCCCCCCCACACACCCTGTCCCGTTTTTGCCCTCCCAATGTCCCGTTTTTGTCTAAAGGAAATATGGTCAGCCTAATATTAGTGTGTCCAACAAAAGCTCACGAGTTACTAAACTCTCCATTTTAATAAGTGGTGAGATCAAATATAAAGAGAAGTTCATGTCTTGGTTTCTGCTACAAAATTTTGGATTCCTTTAAAATGCAGGAGCGAATAAATGCTCATTTGCCTTAAAAAGTCATGATGAAAAGGTGTGATCAACGGCTAGATATAACTTCCCTGTAACACAGTAGCATGAATAAGCTATGTCAAGAAAGATAACCAAGTTAAACAGATTAAATATCACGTTTCATTTGGGAAAAATGCTTGCTCATCTCAAAAGATTAACATCTAATTCAAAAGATTAAAATTATTTTTTTCTTCAGATCAATTGATAACAGTAGATGGTAACAGTGATTTACAAACATCCTTTATGAAAATTCAGTGCAATATTTCTGATAGCCTGTAAAAGACTCATTATAAAAACACAGGGACTGGCTGTTTCCCTTTCCACAGACAGTACATTACTTTTCTACCATTACTATTAGTTTAAGATGTGTCTCTCTCTCTCCGGCCCCACTGTGCTTGGTATGACTACAGCTGAAGAAATGGCTCACAATTCCATTTGCTTAAAAACTGTTTGTTTAGATGGATCTTCTACTGGAGATTAGTAGCCTACTTAATATTTTATTTGAATGATTAAAAAATGCCCCACCACAAACTACGTCCACATGTGAAAACAAAATTTGCAGTAAGACACCCTTTCCTAACTTCTGAAGTTTAATTTGCTCGTATACTACCATGATGGCTGTCCTGATGATTTAATCGGGTTTCCAAAGCTCAAATAAAAGCCTCAATTCTATAAAAGTCTCCTCCTTCACCTCTTGGGGATAAAGTTGGACTACTGTCATTTCTCATTCTATAAATCAAATGAAGAGACAGCATTCAACATATACCAGACACAGCAATCCTCTTCACCGAACATAAACATTTCTCATTTTAGCAGTGAAACCATACCTTTACTTTTGTCTAGTTGTTGGACATCTTTTCCAACAAAAATCAGAGTCACATGGTGAAAAGAATGTTATCTTGTAGAGCTGAGTTTATGTAAAGTGCACAAAAATACTATGCACAAGTTCTGAGACAGTATGATTCCCTAGTTTTTGTTTTTTGGCACTTTCACCGCACTTTTTTGCCCACATTCTATAAACAACATATAGAACTAAAAATAATCCTGGTGATACCTCTGAATTCAATTTCTTCTCATATTTTTTTCATTCTAAACTGAACAAGGAACATATTTATTACATCAGAGCTAGGTGGTATTTTGTTTGCTCTGTGCCCATTTTGTGTTTACTGAAAACTAAGATGAACTCTGAGGCTGACATGGCGAACATCTAGCAGAGATTAACATAAATGCACATGAAAATATATGCTTCTCTGTAACAATAATGTTAGTTAGTAACTGTCAGATTCACCCACATGAATATCATGATTGTGAAAGAAAAGTTCTCCCATAACTTTGATTGATTTGTTATTGAAACCTGTAAATAGAAATCTATAAACCGCACCATTAACATGGGAGATTACACCAGATACCTGAATAGTTTCTGGAGGATCATCAGATTTGGCAACCCCAGGTGAAATGCATTCAAATGACCAAAGATGCTGGGATTCTGTTTAACAGCAAATCTAGGAGTTCTCCTTTTACAAACCATTAACAAGAAAAATTTTCTAGAAGCAACAAAATCTTTGAACTTTTAAAGCAGCTACTTAGGTTCTTCCTTCACTGATGGCTGCTCAGCTGGGTTTACTGCTGTAGTTTACTTTCAGAAAGCCTTTCTAGACATTGTCCATGTGAGTAAAAAACAAAAAAAAATTAAAGTTTTATTTTAATTTTAAACAGCTTTTTTCTCCATACTGCAATACTCATAGTTGGTGGGAGGATGTAAATATTCTATGAAAGAGAACATTGCCGAGAATGAACCCCAATCCCATCCCCCAAAATAAAAATTCTATGTTATTTATCACTGTATTTGATGCTGTATCGCAGGATATTTTAGGTTTGGTTAATTAACATAGGTAATAATTTTCTAGATAGATGGTGGGTGTTCTTACAAGATAAAATGACTGAATAGTATTTATGCAGGCGGCATTTATTTGGATAGCACTTAAAAGGACATTATGCACCCCATTTTGACTGATTCAAAATGTTATTTAATCTGACAAAACAGAGGGGGGAGGGGGGGGGAGTTAAAAGTCAGAGAACTGAAATCCATTTTAAATGCATTTCAAGGGTGGCCACTAATGCGTTCAACTCACAATTAAAATTTAAACCAGTGTTAAAAGTTCTGTGCTGTGTTGGAGTGTTTTCGCTCCCCTTTTCCATCAGTGCTAGTTTAAGAAATCTTAGACCAAAAAGTAAGTAGACCAAAAAGATAGCACATTCGCAAAATACTTTAAAGTATTGATGCAGTCTACAACATCTCCAAGTCTTCGTTAGGCCCTTGTGCATGACTGCTCATGCATAGTTTATGTAACACTGAAAGATAAAGCAATGCTTCTGGTAGCTTGTCTAGAGAACCAGAAATAATTTCCAGGCCACTGTTCATCTCCCTTTGCCACCTTTACACTGGAGCCCTTCTGCAATATTTATTCCACTCATGCCTCTTTCTCACGTCATGCTGCTTGGTGTCACACAGCTGCAAAAACCACCTGCCACTGCGATGTAGCCATTGTTTTTGTCACCTCCCCCACGCCCCATCATTCTTTCTGAAAAGGATTTGCTTATTCTGCTCTAAAGGCTTGCCCCTCTGCCTTTTTGCAACATTGAAAATGGGAATCCCAGGTGGCTCTAGCTAGCTAATTATCCATGTGCTTTTAGAGTCTAATTCTTTCTACTGGTAATGTAGCAGAGTCTTCAGCCACAAAGTCATTTCATATGCTAATTAGAGACAGGCTAGCTAATACCTCAGTCTGCTCAGTAGTACTAATCTTTTGTGGGTACTAATGATATGAGAACAAGATGAGCTATGAAAATGGCCCCCAAAAGATTACACATCTCCCTCCCACCCAGCCCACCCCCATAATAAAAACCTTTCTTGTATATCTGAATGTAGTAGTTTGATGGGCTAGTTGAGTGCAGTGCCTTCATAGAGCAACAGGAGACAGACTTAAAAATTGAGTTTTCCCTTGCATATCTGGGGGGAAAAAATCCAATTGTGGCATTATCTCAATTTTATCATACGCAAATTGCTCTTAAGGATTTTTTTGGCATAATTAGCATGCCAGAAATGTATCAAACCAAACCAGTAAGTCCTGAATCCGAAACCAAGATGTTATTTAATTCTGAAAAGACTAAATAATGACACACAGCATTTCAAGTTTGCAAACTCACCGCATGTATTATATGTCTTCTGTACTCCCTGTCTAATCTAGATTCAATCCTTAGGGCAGGGAACATGTGTCATTATTTGCATCAGCACTGAACTCATTGAGGGCACTTAAGCAATTTGTCCCAAAGTTACTTCACTGACAGGCAAATGCTTTTTGGATGTTCACCAAAGAATCATCCTCGTAGTTGCAAGAACCAAAAGAATCTTGGGATTCTCCAGCCTTCACCATTACTAAACTATTTTAATTTTAAGAGGAATCTGCACAATGGCACAAAAGTGATTCAGCAAAAAAAATACTGTGTGTATATTCATTGTTAGGAAGCAAGTATCTGGTGAGAGAGAGAGAGACAGATACCCAGTTTGAAGAAAAATCAGAGACTGGAGGGCCAGTGAGACCCAACAACTCTTGGAGATCAGTCTTTTCATGATGTATGTAAGAGGTTCTTTACACACTACTGTCAACATTTTAAAGTTGATATGTACAAGGAAAGATAATTTTATTTTGACTGAAATAAAAGGTAGAAGGGAGCATTCCCATTGGTGATTTATTAGTTCTTAGTGATAAAAAAACCAACTCATTTTATTGCAGTTCATTCTACATAGTTAATTTATGGTGCCAGTGCAAGACTGAGGATACTGCTGTTGTGCAGTTCAGCCAGTTCAGGAAAACTAGTTCACAGAGCCAGCTAGCTACTAAAGAAGCCACAAAAGGTCATTTCTCAGTACTACAAGACAAGAATAGGAAAATAACTTGCAGTGCAAAGCGAACTTTGCTAGGGAGTTAAAAATCCCCAAATAGGGTTATTTTATACCTTTGAACCAGCTCCCAGTACCTTACAATCCATGTTAGTGAAGTTCTTACTACGGCAAGACCTTCTTTTCAAAATTCCCCCATGGATAACCCACAAATGTACATATTTTTCCAAGCTATTCCAAGTATGTATCATCTTGGATTCCAGGAATACCATGTCATCGTCATTAGTTACAGTTCAAGTATACATCACTTAAAAGCTATGCAGAACCAGTATCAGAGGCTCAATAACTATTTAAACATGTCATACTTGAGAATTTAAAAAAAAATCCAAAATGCAATTCCCATAATCTAGCTGGGCATACACCAGGAAGGAGGGAGAGAAAGCAAGCATCTGCCTTTTTTATTTTAAATCAGCTTTACAAAAAGGTAAGACATTTAGTTAGTCTAAACTGGATTCTCCATGTAAACAGAATCAAGCAATAGGCTTGTGACACGTAAGCTGATTATCAGCATAAGTTTCATTATCAGAGCCAATACAATCAGACATCTATGCATATTGTCTGACTCATTTATCTACCTCAGAAGATGAAACAGATGTCTATTATGGATCAATAAAGACCTGATGTCTGAAGAAATGAGCATCAGAAACGAGAAATGGGAATGTCCAGGTAACTGCAGTATTTCAATCTGCACACAGGTATATATTTATATTGGGGATAGAGAGAAAAAGCTTAAGGACAATGACAATTTTTTTTTCAGTTAAACCCCCAATGCATTTTTGTGAAAGAAATCAAGTCTTTTGCTTTTAACTGGAGCCCAAAACTGCATTAAGTCTCATGGGTGCTTTGATTTTTTTCTCTTTTTAAATCTTGGCATACAGACAGCTCCAGGGCTCAGTAGGAGAAATTATTAAAAGCATGCCTGCAGAAGTAAAGACATCACTCATTGCCCTTATTCCCTGTGTTTCATAAGCACTTTCCCCCCATGCTGTGTGTATAAGATTTCATGCAGTCAGAACCATCCCTTTTAACAGACTAAAAAATTAAAAGTCTTTTAAGCAGCAGCATCTCGTTCCACCAAAATGGAAAGAGAAACATCCAAAAATGTTTCATTGTTCAGAAAGGTCAGATGCACCTGAACATTTTATCAAATCCACTTTAATTTGTCCTGTAGAATTCATTTAGCCAAGTAACTGGTACTAGAGTTCTTATACAATATAATACAGTTTCATAAAACATCAAGTCCCAAAATGAACAAGCAATAGAGAGAACAAACCAGCTCAGTTTAGAATGCTTTCCTAGGCTGCTTGAAGTATCCAAGGTCCAGGTGTGCTTCAACCCTTTTTTCTGCTCTGCCGTTGCAAAAATAGATGTCCTTTCTTTGACTTTACCGTTCTATCCCCAGATCTTGACTTCCTTTCTTGAAGTCACATTATTACTTCTCAATCCAGAGTTTCAGGAACTGTATACATGTATTGCATTACTGATGCACTACTGTACTAGAAATATGTATATAAAACTATTATTTTATTCATCATTACTCCCAAAGAATTTTGGAGGGTGAAAAGATGTGAACTTTAGACAATGCACTTTATGATAACATAGTGCTTATGGTAATTTTGAAAAATGAGGCAAGATTTAAGGACTTCACAAGCTGCTTCCAGGGACTATAGCACAGATTTTTAAAGGAATCTCATCACTGCTCCGCTAAGCGTCACAACACCTGTCTAAGTCATATTTAAAGACAATGGCATTTAAGCTCCTAAATCACTCTTGAAAATGAGAGTTAGGCATTACAATGCTGAACAGAGCAATGCAGTAAATATTGTAAAAATGTGGGCCTATGGTTATCATCCTAATCTCAGAAATCTTCATAACTGAATGTTAGCCTGCATTAAACTATAAAGAAAACACAGCCACAGGATTATTACTGACCAGATTAGTCATCATTAGAGCTGGTCAGGAAGTTTGGATGAAACACGGAATCTACATTTTGTGAGCACTTATGTATATTTTCTCCTCTCTTCCACAGTTGTTTCCCAATCATCTTTCACTATGCCTGCATTTCGGATAGCTCTTGGCTCCAAAGTGAGTATACTAACTTTGTATTTCTACAATTTTTGATTTTTACAGAATGGTCCATTCTCGCCTTGCAATCTGTGAATCTAGGAACTGAAAGCTAAAACAAACAAGCTGGAGAACGGACTATGTGATTTGGGTTCAAAATAGGAGTATGAAGGACCCCTTCTGGAGTTTTCACCATAGAATCATACAAATGTAAGGCTGGAAGGAATCTCGAGAGATCATCTATGCCATCCCCTTGTGCTGAGGTAAGACCAAGTATACCTAGACCATCCCTTACAGGTTTTGTCCAGCCAGTTCTTAAAAACCTCCAATGACTGGGATTCCACAACCTCCGTTGGTAACCTAGTCCTTAAACTTAGAAAAAACTTTATAATATTAACATAAACCTCTACTGCTGCAGACTAAACCAATTACTTCTTATCCTACCTTCAGTGGCCATGGAGAACAATTGTTTATTGTCCTCTTTATGACACTGAGACAACTGTATTAAAGACTTATTAAGTCTGCCTTCCATCTTCTTTTCTCAAGACTAAACATCCTGTTTTTTAAAACCTTCCTTCATAGGAGGTTCTAAACTTTTTATCATTTTAAAGTAGAAGGAAAGAAGTCAAAGCTATCAACTGGTAAAAAGACTGAAGCTTCCATATGGTAAAAGACCAAAGCTCTCAAGTGAAAGGATGATGTGATTTGGGCTATGTTTGAACAAGACAATTTCAACTGGTGTAACTGCTCTGGTGATAGCACTAATGGGAGCTCTTGCGTAGATTAGTTCTTGCAGCTCCCTGTGTTTTTACCACGTCAATTAAAACTTCAGTTGAACTAGTGGTACCATCAGTGTGGATTTTTTCCCATAGAATTTCCTAGTATACACAGGGTTTAAGAGTTTCCTACTTTGAAGGTCTCCTATGGAAATTACTATCTTCAGTATCTGAAATGACACAGCATACATCCTTCTATAGAGAAGAGAGGGTGGAATTCAGTACACAATGGCCATTAAGATGACATGACATATTTAAAAAGAAAAACAATTGTAAGACACAACTAGAGAACATGCATTTAAACCTTGAAAGGCAAGAAAAACATCACATGGCTTTGAAAGAGCAGTTGGTGAAGAAATCATCTGAGAAACTGTTTTCTTGACTTACCTATGGTACAATTTGTGGTTATTTTTCTCCGCTTGGGGTTGTGTCGTAGCAATTCTAACTCTCGTTTGGTTGGCTCCCATGTTGAATACTTCTCTCCAATGCCTGAGCAGATGAAAAGAAAGTTTCAGGGTGCTGTTAGCTAGAACAGCAGAAAGGATACTTTCAAGAAAAGGTTGTGATGCACTGTCCATTAAGTTGGATTCAGTATACAAAAAACTACAATAGCCAGCTTGCTTTTTATTACTGTTCAGAAAGGCAGCAATTGACCTTGACAATATGTTCCCATAAACATGGGCTAAAAGCACACAAAAGCAGTTACTTGTATAGAATTCCTATCTATCTGTTTCCAAGTAACAGTCTTTCCACCAATGGATGAAAAAACCCTCCAATTAAAAGGACCCCAGCATGAAGGCCACTCCAGTATTATTTATTGTTTCAAGTGTCCATGATTTTCTTTGGACTCAAAGGGGTCATATTGCCAGCACAACTGCATGTCTTGGAGCTAAGCACAGATTGGCTGAGATACAGGGCAACTTAGACAATTGTCCCCACATCTCTTCAATGAAATGACAAATATGGTAAAGAAGCCAAAGTAGATCCAACGTACAGCTACAGTCTTACTCTTAATAGAAGCAAAGCAGGTTTTAGAGGATTTAGAAGATACTTAATAGTGTATTCCCTCATCACACATTTGGGGGTATGCTGCTATAACTCTCACTATACCAGTGGAGTATCGGGTAATAGCAAATAGGGACTCTAGTAGAGTGAAGGTCAAATACTCTAACATTCCCCAGAAACAGATGTAGTGGGTTTTGTTTTTTTAATTTAAACTCCCCACTTCCCAGAGAAAACCCTTATTTTCTCAAAAGCCATAGTTGGAATTTGTCATATTAATTATTGTTTTAAAATAAAAGCCCTCAAAGATCTGTTTTAAAAACACAGATTTTGTTTGGGGGACCGGAGAGTAGGGGGAGTCAAGAGAGCCAGTAATCAGCAGAACAGATTAGATGTGGTCATAGAGGTGTCTACAGTATCATCTAAAATATGAAAACTACAGCCACAATAAAAGACCCTAGAGCTGACCAGCTAAAGGCTGCTGCAGCATTTTATGCAGCAAAGAGAGAAATTGCTATGCAAGGACAGTTACATTAAGTCACAAAAGCATTTTGGCCTTAAAAAAATAGACAGGCAATCTATTCTAAAATTGAGGATTAAAGTCAATTAGAGTTCATCTTATTCTGTGCAGAATGCATATCGATGAAACAGTATTGTGCTAGAGAAAATAAATTATAAATCATACACATGAAAAGAAGGAGAGTAGAAAATATAGCTGGAGGCTTACATATTCTGCATGGTACATGTTTCATTTTTAATAGCTCTTTGATTCTCATTTTCAGAAATAGCTCTGCCTGTCAGAAGTTACCCATCCAAAATGTTTGAGTCATAGTTACTCTTGACCCTCAAGGTCTCTGCATGACTGAGGTCTCATTCTTGGATTCACGAAGACAACAAACTTCAAATCTACATAGATTCCTATATCTCTTTTCTTTATTTGACTCAACAAATTTTAATGAGAGAGCACAAGAACTAACAAACAACCCTTCCCTCTTCCCAAGGTTCAGCATTAACAAAAAATACAAGGAAAATAAAAAGGGAAACTAATTACCATGTAACAGATTGAGGAGATTAAACAGCTGCAATGCTTTGAATACACTATACAGTATGCACAGGCAAACGCTGAATGAAGCAGCATTACAGAGACACACATATGGACAGTCCACATATGACAGAACATTGGCTTGCAACAAGCTTTTCAATAGACAGCTTCAGCAAATCTTTTCAGATTAACAATAATTCTGTATTAATTTATAATAAACGGCTTTGCAAGCAAATTGTCAGAATTTTATATTATTTCCAACATTTTAGTACTACCAGCTATTGAACTGGCCAGTTGCAAGCCTGGTAAGTTTAAAATTCAGTTATGCTACAATTTAAAAATGACCAAGTCAATTTAGTATAGTTTGTCAATAGGTAGCGTAAAGGTCTTTGGTTAATTGTTTAATGGGACTGTTAAAAAAATAAAACACATCCAATATGTACAAATACTGGTTTACTGGATAAGAGTGAAAATATTAACACTAAAGCCCCAACCCTGCACACAAAGGTGGTTAACATTATGCATGTAAATAGTCCCACACAAGGCAATGGAACTATTTATATGCATAAAGTTAAGCATGCTGCCTGAGTGTTTGTAGGGTTGGGATCCAAGTGCTTAATAGAGAATCTGAGTCCTCAAGTAATTTTAAAGAAGTCAAGGTAAATAAAAGAGATCTGATAGCTTTGCAGTGAAGCAATTAAGTTTTGTTTAAGTAGTAATATAAACACACACACACACACACACACTTAAATGCCAGGACAAACATCAAGAGCAAAACAGGTGTGACATCTCTCTTACAGAAAACCTCTCACTAGAAAGGTCACAAGTTTTGTTCCGCAACAGAGTTTAAAGCAGAGATAGGGAGCTGAAGGAAGCAGATTCAAAGGCTTCCTGTTCCCTTTACATTTATTCTTTTTATAAAATATGAGGAGAAAATTGAGGTGTGCCCCCCCAAAATATGGAAAGATTGATCCCACTCTTTGGCAGTGGTTCACATTTTTTTCCAGGAATGGCGGGGTAGGGGTATGAAAATACACAAGAGTGCACTAAAATCTGCAACATGAACTATCGTAAAACTGAAAATCTCAAGGCATGTATAAATTACCACTTATGGTTTAGGGAAAGCAGTGTTACTACTACAGGAGAGAAAACTTACTGTTTTCAAAATGGTGCTCTAAAAAAGCTATTTAGAATTGCATGTTGACATATGAGATGTTGAGATCTCCACTCAGGAATCGTTTTAAAGTTTATTTAGGTATTTTAATGAATGGCCATATATCCAGGTATTTAAGAGTTTTCAGAGGCTTTACTGGGTTCTAGTTTTTCAAATTAAAAAAAACCCCACACCTTATTCTTCAGGCACTCATTAATACAGATTAGTGACTTTGGTATTCTGAAGTAAATCCAGATTTTGAACATTAGCTGGGAGGTGAGACACACAGAATACCCATATATATTTTCTTCTCCACATCATTAAATATGCAAACATACTTGATAAATATGGGAGAATTACAACATTAACATTGTTTTGTTCCTCATAGTTGCATCTAAGAATTGAGGATTTAATCTTGAACTACGGCTGAACTTGTGAGTCTGGTTATCCAGAACATCCTGTCTTCAAACTTCTTCTGATATTATTCCAGCATCTCCAACTCTAAAATTTTTAATCACAAGTCTTGGGAGATTTGGGGTTTTTCTTAAAGTCTCTTTTCCTGGAGTCATGTTATTACATTAGAATCTCAGCCTTCTTTTTAAAACTTTCTAGTTCTCATGAGAGCAGAGAAAAGACTCAAAATGTGAACTCTAAAGACACAAAAACCAGAAGGCAAATAATAAACCTGAATTTGCTATTCTTACACGCCTGCATTTTAAAGCCCATCTCATAATCTGAGGTGTGCAGTGGAGATTGATGGCATTCAAACAGTTTCTGAGCAGTATTGTTAACTCCAGCATCCTCTTGGAGATTATTTATAACTCTGCTGTCTTTTAAATGACATCAACCACTGTACAGTGTGGGTTCTTGTGGATGAGCAGAAGACAATTCACTACTGTCACTCCAGTTGCACATGTTTTCAGCATTCCTCAAAAAAATGTCTGGTAAGTGAATTGCATCACAAAGGAAAGTTACAAAATGAAACATTTTAAATAGAGAATCCTATGTCATACCTTTAAAGAAAATATCTATACTGCATATTCCTGTAATTTAAATTCAGGAACAGAAGAAGATACATTTTAAATCCTAAGAGTTTATTAGTGTTTTGGACTCCTGCATCTGAAAATGTGGTATATAACTCTTTCTGGACTATTCTAAAAATGCTAACGTCTGCTGGAAGGCAGATTGGTGTGTCTCGGGTTCAGAAAGTACAGAGGTACTGTTCCAGGGGACGGTGAAATTAAGAAAATGCTCTTTGAATTTACTCATTAAAATGAAGGAGTGGAAAAGTCCATAAAATTCCTATTATGTCCTGAGCAACTGTTTTGCTCTTGTAGTTGATTAACTCTTGGGCTCAAGACAGCAAATTTTAACCAGATTTGAGGAGTTATTAAAGATAGAGGAGCACAGACCAAATGCAAGGTTTAAAAATACTTTCCCAGATAATTGCAACAAAATACTCTGCAGGAAAGCATTTCATGCCATGATTTTCTTGTTCTAAGATCCTCTACTACCTTCCCTTCCTCTGACTGAACTGCTTCAAAATATGCAAGTAAGGGGCAAAAAGGAGAATTTGGTTTTTAGAAGTCAGTCAACATGCAGCTGTTGTTTCATGATACACCAAGAATGTTCCAGTTAAGGTCTGCTTAATATACCTACAGCTGCTACTCTTAAAAATGTCTTAAATTGAGGGTGGGAATAGTTTATTTACATTTCAGCCCCTGGCTAGGTCTATCACACTGGAAAGGGATGCCATAGATTCATTAAGAGCAGTGTATAATTGGGTATAAACAGTCTGCCTTCAAATACAGACTTCCCCACTTTAAGAAAAAACATTCCTAGGAACCATTGAAAATGGAAGATGTTAAGCTTCCACGGTGGGTTCCTTTAAACATTACTCAGATTGGTTAAGAGAATCTCTATGTCCTCTCCCCTCCAAAAAAGGAAAATATTTACTTTGGAGTAGCTCAATCAAGGGAAGGATATGGGAAATTAAGTACATTATTACTGGATCCCTGGAACATAACCAAAATAAGAGGAAAACAATATGCATTATAAAACTGGCATTCTTAACCATGATTCATGTCTAATATGGCAGGATAATCAGCAAAGGGACGCTTGTTAGTGAAGTGCGTCGCCAGCCCACGCCTCTTACCTGTCATTGTACACTGGTAGTGAGAAACCACTGTTGGGGTGAAGGCTAAAAAAGAAAAAATTAGGGAAAGCAAACTGAATAACAAAACAAATGTGTGTACATATATTTGTGTGTAAATATCTTTACACATATACTGTGTGTGTACAATCAGAAGATGGGTGTGTGTATGTAAACTGGGACATTCTATAAAAAAAATCACAGAGAAAGGTGGCATTTCATGTGAGGGGAACAGATTTCTTGCCTGAGATACCTAAGATAGTCTAAGAGGTAGATTGTTACATTTTCTACCTGATATAGATCTCACTCTGATGACATTAAGTAAGTTGTCCATGAACATAATAGAGGATTTTATATTATGTTGTAATTAAAAAAATAAATTTGTGTTATAATTTATTGTGGTGCACATATTAAACTAACAGTCTAGCTCCTGGACAGCAATATCTATATATCTGTCTCTCCCACAATCTGCACTACTGTCCCTAAAGATCTCTCTCTTCCCCTTACTGGTTTTTGCCATTGACAAATGGGAGGGACAGGTATGATTAAAAACAAATAAGAAATTCAGGCAGGAAAACCAAACCTTGTAATTTCCAAGCCTTCCGTTGTTCCTCTTTGGCAATTTGTTCCATGTCTTTGTCGTATATGTAATCTTGACACATAAAGCAGTATATACCCCCATACAAAAGGTCTATGGCTGCAAAAGAGAAGAGGGGGGGGGGGGGAGAGAGAGAGAGAGAGAGAGAGGGAGAAAGTGAGAGTTCAAATCTAGAAGAAACAATGCCAAACCTGGAAGCCTATCTTCCATGTACTTCTTTCCTCCACAAAAATGCCTGTGCAATTAGAAATTAGAAAACCTGTTGGGAGATTTTTCAGTCACAGTACAAGTTATCTAACTGCTAAGGGCAGAGGAAGAAGACACCAATGGTAAAGTGTTAGCTGGCTCAAGTTTGCCTTGTATTCTGTAATACAAAATTACAATGCAAGATACAAGTAACCAAAAGCCATAATTAAAGCAACTGATTACTAGGCATGTTAGTCTTATACCAACATCTGAAGAGTTGATATGCTGTGAAGAATTTACTTTTTCTAGTTCTACAACAGAAAATGCAGGTGTTTTTATTCAAATTCATTAAAGAACTTCTAAGTGTATATTTAAAACCTGAATGAAAATTCTAATAAATATTAAAATTTTCAAGTGCATTTGTTCAGGCCAATCATCTTTTGAAAAGTTGTTTACTTTAGCTTTTTCTTTCAATTTTAATTTGGACAAACTAATTATAACTAATGTTGCAAAAGTCCTCTTTCTTTCAGGTCAAACAGTGGCAGGCCACTAAATAACTGAAAAAGCTGTAATAAAAGAAAATGTCAGGTGACTAAGCAAAAGACTATTTATTAATACACTGGATAAGAGAAATAAATTTAATAATTTTAACCACAGCAAGCTGTTGATTCTCAGACATTCAAAACAGATGAAACCATAGTGTACTTAGGGAAGTGGCAAAATCCAAATGGGTGCGGCCAAATGATGAATTTGCTAGCTATGAACAGCAACAGAGCATGACTTGCATCCTTAGGACAACTAAGACAACCACCACGGTTTCCCCTAAGATGCTGGTTCCTCCATTGTGCTGATTTTGAATTTCCTTTATTCCCAGTTTAAGATGACAAAAATTTAAATTATTTTTCTACAATGGAAACCATTATCAAATTGAGAGGATTAGTAGGAATAGCTTTGACTGATTCTACAGCAGAGTTTAAAAACAAAATGCAACTGGGGTTGTGCTGTTCACTTACCCCAGACAAAGTGGGGATCCCCTTCTAGGGTCCCCGCACACCCAGTGCACCAGGGTTCATATAGTTAGCTCCCTGCCCAGCCCCAGCCAGTCTAGTTTGGGAGACAAACTGCAGGTCGAGTCATTCCCTTGAAGCCAAGAGACTCCATTAGCTCACTTAGAACTTGAAGCACCACCATTACCAGAACTTTTTAGAACTTCCTGACCAATTCTCCCTCCTCCCCTTTTTTTGATTGTAGACATGTTTTCGTCCTTTCTGATTGTGAGAAATGTTCTTCAAACCACATCAAACCTTTCCTCAATGTCTCTCTGCTGCAACCTCACTGTTTATGCTCGCCATATTCCCCTCTAACCTTCCCTCACCATACTAGTCTTTTTTTCACTTCTATGCTTTATTAATTCATTCTGTCCCCCCGCTCACACTATAACCCACTATATATACTTTTTAAAAGGGAAACTTATAAAAAAGGAATTAACATGGTGTTTACCAGCCATCTGGTAGCTTATGCGCTACATCTTTTCCCTGTGCTTGTCTATCGTTTCTGTAACATTGTAAACAATTTGGGGCAGGGACTATCTGTTATGTTGTGTACTTGCCTAGTACAATGGAGTCCTGATCCTGATTTGGGGCATCTAGGCATTACCAGAAAACAAATTAAAATAATAACATTTTTATAAGAATATCACTAAAGTAGTCGAGAGTCTAACCTGAGATGATACCCGGGAACAAAACAGTAAGAAATGTTAGGTCATAACTAAATTGCAGAAGTACAGTAAAACCTCCATTTAACGGACTAATTCGGGCGAGGGGGTGTCCGTTAAATCAAAAAGTCCGTTATTTAATAAAAAAAAAAAAAAGAGCTGTCGGAGCAGCAGCCCGACCACCAGAGGGTCGGGGGGGCAGCTCCGCAGCCCGCCCGTTGCTGGGACCCGGGCGGCAGCCGGGAGCCATCAGCCAGCCCGCCCAGGTCCCAGCAGCCAGGACCCGGCAGCCAGCCCACCCGCTGGCGGGACTCGGGCAGGACCCAGCAGCCAGCCAGCCAGCCCGCAGGTGGGACCCGGGCGGGAGCTGGCAGCCAGCCTGCCCGCTTGCGGGACTCGGGTGGTAGCCGGGAGCCAGCAGCCAGCCCGCGAGAAATGGATTTCGGATGCATCAGACTTGCTCAGAAATTTTGTCCGTTGCATCCCAAGTCCGTTAAATCGAGGTCTGTTAAATCGAGGGTTTACTGTAGTGGTATGAATTGTACACCATCTCCTTACACTAGGGATGTACTTTAACAGTGTTATCTATTCTTCATTTTCTTTAACAATAAACAAAACAATTTTGAACAATGTAGGCTATTAGTCATCTTCTTTTAGTTAGCAATAAAGATGATTTACTTCTAATCCTACAGTATTGGTTCTGAGGCCAAAATCAAGTAACTTTTTACAATTATTCAAGGTACAACAAGGCTACTGGACCCTTCAGATCTATTGAGAACCCTATAAATACTAATGACAGGAAAAGCTTTGTTATCTGGCATGTTGGGGGGATGGGGGGGTGATGGTTAGTCAAAAATTCCGGTTAACTAAGAGTTATATTTACCAATAGAGGGAAGGAGTTCGAGTGCGGGAGGTGCCTCAGGGCTGGGGCACAGGAGGGGTGCGGGGCATGGGCTCTGAGAGGGAGTTTGATGTGGGAAGGGGCTCAGGAGATTGGGGAACGGGAAGGGGCTCGGAGTGCCGGATTCGGGCAACTCTCACCTTGGGTGACTTGTTGCAAGTGGCAACATGTCCCTGCAGCTCTTAGGTGGAGGCACGGGCAGGCGGTTCTGCATGCTGCCTCCACCCACAGGCGCTGCCCCCACAGCTCCCACTGGCCATGGTTCCAGGCCAATGGGAGCTGTGGAGCCAGTGCTCGGGGAAGGCCGGGTTAGCACATAGAGCCCCTGTGGACATTCTGCCACCTAGGAGCAGCAGGGACATGTTGCCACTTCCAGGGAGCCATGTAGAGCCAGGTAGGGAGCCTGCTAGACCCATACCAACTGGACTTTTAATGGCCGTTAGCAGTGCTGATCGGAGCCACCAACGTCCCTTTTCGACTGGATGTTCGGCAACCCTACTAAAGATTTGTATTGGGAGATAATCAGAAATGCCAGTTTCTAGAGCTTTACTGTTGGTAAAGTGCTGGATAACACAGCTTTGACTATATATTCAAACTATCGTTAGAGCCAATAGTCATGTAGTGCATAGAGCATTTGTTTGCAGTTATACATTTGTCAACAATCTGATTCTACACAGCTGGGTGTCAAAGCCAGTAGGGAATCCTGCAGAAGACATCCTTACATTTACATGAGGAGACACTCCTCATTCAGAGCAGAGTGAGAAGGAAATCTATGGAATAAAAAACAAAGGACATCAGAAGCACCAGGCTGGAAGAATCTCAATCATCCAATGCTTGATTAAGAGCTCTTAAAGACAAGTCCTCCTTCAGCACCCCTATGTGCACAGTACAAAGTATGCTGTATATACTCCAATATTTGATATCATTAACAAGATTATGGTAGACATGGGGTAAATTATCTCAAGTACCAAGAAAACAGCTCAAACATATAATCTTCATTACAACAGAATGGAAGGACAGGAAGTTATAATATTACTATTAAAAATAATAGACTATCTTCCATAAAAACTTTTAATTGGCAAATAATTTAAGGTTCAAAATGAGGTGGCTAACTTACTTGCTATGACTCTTTTTACACATGAATTCATCTGCCTACCCTATCCCTAGGAAATAAAATAAGCTATTTCCATTGGAAGGAATACTCTATAGCCTCCACTGTTAAAACCATGTGAGTTCTCTTGCTACACATTTCTTCAGCTGCCAGTGTACACATCAAAGGCATTGTGATATAAACGTCTCCATTACAGTTCCCAACGAGGTCAGACTACTTTTATATACATAATTGAAAACTAGAGATTAATGTTATTTTAATAGCAATGATTTCACATTTTTTACAGTTAAAAAGGCTATTCCTTTAAAGCGCACGACTCATTAATTAGCATTAGCTGAATATACATATGCACATCAACACCACAGTATTTTGGGGTTAATTTTTAGTACTTCTTTCAAGCATTTGTAAAAAGTGTGTATTAAAGTTATTTTTTTCAAATGAACAAAAAAAATGGTTTTTGTTGCATCAAATCATCAGCAGGGGCCAGATTGGAGAAAATAGGTGGTTTTACTCTCCAAAGCTCTGCCCACCACCACACGTCCACCCACAACTAAAGCACCTAGATAGAATGTCTTATTTCACTCTGGAACTTAGTTATTAGTTAGTGCACTAGTGCCTCAGGTTCCTTGCTAGGGTGCACTCTACTCTTCCTGGATTGCTTCTCCTCCTGGTTATCTGCTACTACTCCTGTGGCTTCAGAGAATGCTCTGGTGCTTCCAAGCCACTTGCAGGCAGGCACCAAGCTCTCATTTCCTGAACACATTCCATTCCTCCAGTACCACCTCCTCATCCTCCTATTGCTACTGCAACCAGCCCTCTGCCAGAGTAGGAAAAAAAAAATGCCTGTAGCAACTCCTAACACTGCAGCTTCCTCACAAAAACCACCCATCCTGGACTTTGTTACCATCCTTGTAAGTGGCTCTGGTGATGCTCCCTCTACTGGCAGATGCTAGTAAGAGCATGAAAGCAGTTAACCTGAGCAAGGACTTGTGCGGTCTCCAACTGCTGGAGTGTTGAAGTTTTGCACTAGTGGCCATCTGGTACGGACAAGAGTGGAGAGATGTCAGCAGGGTCAGAAAGGTGTTGGGATAATGTCTGGGCATATACCAACTGTTTCTGAGACCTGATCCTTACAACAGCAGGATCTGAAGCATCAAACACATAAAACAAAACACTTTAAGACTAATTTTCACTCCATGCATCTGATACCAGTAATGGGATCAGTAATGCAAGATACCAGTAATGGGATCTTTCCCCCGCAACCCATTATTGTACAGCCAAGGCTTCCTCAGCAGAGGAGTCTGGGCTTGTCAGTGGAGCTGGGGGCAGAACTGGGGATAGGGGAAGGAGCTGGGGTTAGAAGTGGAGCTGGGCCTGGGGGTGGAGAGGGAGCAACGGCAGAGCTGAGCTGGGGGCAGAGTCAGGCTTGGTGGGGCTCTCTCACCACGCTCTGGGGAGGCTGGTCCAGGCCCCGCCACACGTCCCCCAGAACATTCCTGTGCCCCCAAGTTCTGGAGAGTTCTGAAGGAAAGCAGCTCTGAGGTCAGTGGGGTTGCAACGTTTTCTTGCACATATTCCTGGAGGTGTCATCTTTGGGCCAACAAGTGTTGTATTTAGGGTGTGGATTTTTTGTTTTGCCAAATCCATCTGCTGATGTTTCCGTGACAATGTTTAAGGGGAGAAATAGGGAGACTGTGGGAGTTAGGTTACAATATGTAAAAAAAAGGAAAGGTGACCACTTCAGAGTCAGTGGATCTCATTCTGCTAAGTCTTTCCATGCATTCGGGTCACACAATACTTGACAGAAACTCAACAAAACCAGCTCTGTACAACTCAACATGCACCACTTCAGAGAGGCGTGTTATCTTTTCACTAGGGGGCTGTGCTAATCTTTATCATTCCAGTTTCAGGATATGTTCCTGTAAATCAACCGTGACCACTCAATTTTTGTTGCAAAGTACTATTTATATTCATGTACTGCAGGATATATATAACAAGATAATATTCAGGTTTATGTCAAGGAAAGCCACTTGGAAAGTTATTTGTTTTTAAGCAGATGGTAAAATAATCAAACACAGAAGAGAAAAAATGAATATTTTTTAAAAGTGTGATTTGAAAGTTAATTATGAATATTTGCATATCAGGTAAAAACCATGTTCCTCTGGCCTTTAATGAAGAGAGATCAGTGAGGGATCAGGCGCAACAGAGATAGAACTGAAAATTTACTGACATCTTTGTGATGTATAGAGGTAACCACACCTCTGTCCCCAATTATATGTTTTTCTCCTCACAACATGCTTTACCATAGCCTCAAAAATGTGTATCTACCAAACTGAGTATGTAACAAACACAACTGAGAAAGTTTTTTGCTGAGCAACTCGATAATAATCAAACTTACCTTGCAAGTACAGAAATCAGCACAAATAAACAAGGAAACTTACCACCCTAAACAGGCTTCAACAATGGTTTTCAACCCCAAATCACAATGTGTTACAAATCTATAAAATATTTCACTTTTAAACCAAGAAAATTTTCATCATTTTCCCTAAATGTTTTGGGTCACTGCAGTCATTGCCAAAAATACTGTATTGTATATTTTATTGCATCATAGACCACACTCGTTCTATGATTAACTATATCCATTTTTCTTGGAAGCTTCAAATGCATTTGTTTGGCCTGTGCCTTTCAGACCCAAGAGGAACAAATATTGTCAAAGGTAGCATTGAAACAAACAAACTCCTCCAACATCCCTGTTCAAAACACCATTATGTGCATTCTATTTCCCTCTGGTGTTTAAAGTACTACATTAAAGGACATGCATCACTAATATAGCATAAAAATATGGGGACATGCTTGCCTGATAGAACCGTGTAATTCTGGCTGCATGGAAAACAAAGCTAATAGGGCCCCGAGCTGCCACCCACCCACCCCCAGGAGCAGCAGCGACCACTGGAGCACCTCTCCCCCGCCAGCACCAAAGATTTAGTTAAGGGTATTATTAGTAAAAGTCACGGACAGATCACCGGCCTGACTTTTTGGTTATTGCCCGTGACCTGTCCGTGACTTTTACTAAAAATACCAGTGACTAAATTGTAGCCTTAATTATGGTAACCTTTTTACAAAATATGCTTAGTCACTTTAGTCTAAAAACATGTCCCAAAACTCACTTAAGGTTTTAACCTTAACCAGTCTCCTGAATAACAATGCTCTGACATCCATTGGGAAGAACATTTCAAACCTCACCCCGCATTTTGAGGATTTGGTGTATTAGCATAATGATAGGCACATAGTGGCCTTCTTCCTGCTTCCCTACGCGCTGCTGAGAATTAGAAACATTTTGCATTGATTGATACGAATTCTCAGGTTGACTGAGTGAATTGCAGGCCTTTAGCACAGTAAGTCATAAAAGGAATCTAAGCTTGTAGACAGATCCATCTGGTGCATCAATTAAATCAGAAATCTGCTTCATGATACCAGGCTCGGTGGGTAGTGATCGATCTATCATATTGCTATGATGCAATATCGCGTTAGACGTGATAAATCGATCCTGAGTGCTCTCCCATTGACACCAGAACTCCACCGCTGAGAGAGGCACAGTCAGAGTTGACGGGGGAGCAGCAGCAGCAGTCGACTCAAGGCTGTGAAGACGCCATGGTAAGTAAACCTAAATACGTTGACTTCTGCTACACTATTCCCGTAGCTGAAGTTGCGTATCTTAGGTTGATTTCTCCCACCTCAGACCTGGGCTAAGTGTTAAGATATGACGGATGTCCTGTTGGCATAGAGAGATGAGAAGCAAGGTTTCACACACCACCCACAAGAATAGGGGGCCGCAAATTTCCATCATTGTGTGGGTCAACAACCTACTTGAAAGCTTAATACTGCCCCCAGGCTATTACTAGAGTGATTAAATTGGCAATACTAAAATTACAATATAATCCATCCTTCAAATTCTATTAAGAGGGTTCAAAATATGTATCTAATTAAGGTTGCTTTGATTTACAGTGAAGCTGCAATGTAAAAAGGATTAGTAGTTACAATAAACACGCCTCCAGCATCTTCCCCCCCATCAAAAAAATCACCCCCCAAACGTTTTAAAAGCTTTTATATGTTTTTGAAATGCTCAAACTCCCACACAAACACACACACACCATTGCTATAGCAACCGTTCACTTAGGAGTATGCCAGTGCTACATAGCCATTATTGTGCAATCCTCATTTGAAACAAGCATTGTCTCTCAAGTTCTGAAAGATTACCACAGCCTATAAAAAAGAATTATTAAAAACCTGCTTCACTCTCTACAGAAAAAGTCACCTTCCTCTAGTTAATCTGACTATATTAAGAATTGTGGAATTAGATGGTGGGAGCAACATCCATGACAGCAGACTGAGGCTCTCCCTAGGTCTATTATCTACACAATAATGTAAACGGTGTATGAAACTTTACAACTGCTACACAGCGGACCCTGGCTGTCCACACAAGCAGGACAACTGTTTTGCCACATCATTTGAGACAGGAACTTGGGGAACTATGTTTCTCAGCCATTGCCAAAAAAATATCACTTGACCTACAACCTATGAAAACATACCCAAGACTTCAAACTACTGTACCTGGGATTGAACCATGGGCGGCAGGTATAATAGGCGAGGGAAGGCTAAGCCTTTTGGGTGAGGCTGGCTGGGTAGTCTCCCCAAGGTGGGGGTTCACCCGTCGCTCATGGAATGAACATTGATGGGTACAGACTTAATATAATCCTAGATTGTTTGGAAGTTTCTGGGAAAGATGAGAAATAAAAGTTTGCTAGTGGCTTTCAATTTAAGAGCTCTGTATAGGCTTAAAAGCTTCTCTCTCTCACCAACAGAAGTTGGTTCAATAAAAGATATTATTACCTCACCCACTTTCTCTCTAATATCCTGGGACCAACTACAACATACATACATCTGGAGTGTTAACATTCAATGACTGATGACCATATGCCAGATTTCTCAGTTAACTGACTGGCAAAGCAGTTCACTGCCCTTCCTCCCAATTTCTTTTAAATTCTTTTAGAGCCAGGACTCCACACCAATATATCTACCATTTTTATACCAGTGAAAAACGTGAAAATAAACATAACTAAACTAATCTTGTTAAAAATACATGTTGATCCAAACTCATTTTAAAAAATCAGAAATAAACTATATAGAGAAGAACCTAGAAGCAATATTCAGATCAGTTGGCCTTTATTTTAAATATGAGATAACACTGATGACATACAAAAGGGACACAATCCCTACAAGTCTAAGCACTGTTTAAGGAGGATTCAAAGGTTTGACTTGGTTTAAACATACAAGAAGGTTTAATAAAGCTCAGGCTGCCAGTTATTCTGGGCCTTCAGGTTATGTTGGCAATCCACATTTTTCTCATTACATTTTATCTATTAGCTCTATAAAACTTGCTTTTAAAACCTAGCTTATTGACATTAATTCTATGCTTGGTAAGGCCTCAAACAAACTTCATTTTTAAAAGGAGGAAGCCACTGAATGGCAATTTGAAATCCAATTTTTTTGTCGGGACTGCTAGATATTTTCTGTCTTTCAACAATATAAGATGGAACCGATTGTTTAGCTTAAGGTGATAACACATATTTCAAGGGACCATTTAAGTTGAAACGGGTGAGGAGGAAGCTAGGGGTCGGGGTTTAAGTTATTCAGGTTTCCTCTGAGGACGAGGAGGACTGAGAGGTTAAATTATAGCTTGATCACTGTGAAAAGTGTTAACACACTGGTGTTTGTCTTTTCTCATTTTTCTGTGTGAATTCACACAAGAGCCTAGTGATTGTCTCATTTCGCCCACATGGTTTTGGGGGCATTTAGTGCACTTGATGAGGTGCTAATGGGTCACTTCCCCGGCCCCTTGAAATATGTGTTAGCTACTTATGCTAAACAATCTGCCCCATCTCATATTTAGCTGTGACACTTTGAGTACCTTTCCCACGCCTGAAGAAGAGCTCTGTGTACGCTCTAAAGTGGTCTAGTGGACAGGGCACTGATAAGAGTAAAAAGACCTGGGTTCTGTTCCCTGCTTTGCCACTAACCTGCTCTGTGACCCTTCCACAAGTTTGTTTCTCTTACCAACAGAAGTTGATCCAAAAGAAGATATTACCTCATCCCCTTGGGTCTCTAACATTCTGGGAATTTTCCATTGTTATATGCAAATTTTGTCATCTGAAATGGAAACACCACAATGCAAATAAAAAGGAAACAAAACTTGACAGCAACATCTAAAATAGTACATGCAAGAAATAAAACATCACCCTCCAGAAGTTTCACCATCTATAACTCTCTATCCACTACATAGAACTCCAAATACAGTAAACCCTCGATTTAACGGACTTCGGATGCAACGGACAAAATTTCTGAGCAAGTCTGATGCATTCCTGATCCATTTCTGGCGGGCTGGCTGCCGGCTCCCGGCTGCCGCCTGGGTCCAGGCAGCGGGTGGGCTGGCTGCCGGCTCCCGGCTGCCGCCCCCCGGCTGCCGCTCGGGTCCAGGCAGCGGGCGGGCTGCGGAGCTGTTGCCCCGACCCTGTGGCGGGCGGGCTGCTGCTCCGATAGCTCATTTTTTTATTATTATTAAATAACGGACTTTTGGATTTAACGGACACCCCCTCGCCCGAATTAGTCCATTAAATGGAGGTTTTACTGTATGGTGAACAGCTCTGCAGAAGGACTCCAGAAAAATTGCGGAACCACTTACTGCACCTCACATACCTCAGAAGGGACCACCTCAAACAAGAAATCATTCATGTTTCCACACTGGCATAGCAGACGAAACCACAATCTTGATCATTAAATTGTGTGCTTCCAAGGGGGAAAAAAACTTGACAGAAATCCTTAACACACATCACATCCACTACAATCTGTCCACCACCCAGAGAACAATTACACAGTCCCTGAAATCAAACCAAATATGAGCAAACCAGTGGATAAAAAGGAGGCGTCATCGCAGTCCTCAGTCATGATGACTACATTCATGAGACTGACAACTCTCCAACACTACCTACTACAAAGAGCTCAAAAGACTCCCCACACCACAATTTACCCAGAAATTTAAGGATATCATCGCATTCTTCTCCAAACATCTGCAAGAAAAACTCTACAACCTCATCCCCAAAAAAATCTATCACAGGGACCTCCCAAGGTACACAAACAAAAGAACTCAGCCAGACCCATTGTGTCTGGCCATGGCACTCGTATTGAAGGAATATTGGGACTCATTTAAACCATCCTCAAATTACTCAACACACAAAGGGCCAGCTTCCTCCAGGACACAACCAGCTTCCTCCAGAAACTCCACAACATTAACTGCTCCCTCAGAACACCATCCTTCCACCTTCCTCTACACCAACATGCCTTACGACAGCACTGCTGCCTGCTTCAAAATATTTACAAGAGAATGGACAACACCCACATATTAACACCAAACACACTGATAAACTCATCCATTCCATCCTCACCCATAAAAACTTTATATTCAATAACAAACATCTTGTCCAAACCATGGTAACAGCCTACGGGTATCAAGATGGATCCCCAATCTGCCAACCTCTTAATGGGCCATCTTGAAGGAGAATTTCTGCACAAATGCATCACGAAACCAATGATATACCTGAGGTACATTTTCATCCGCTGGATGGACAGAATCTAAACTTCCTCATAGATTTCCACCACAGCTTTAACCACCATCACCCAACCACTAAACTCTTTCATAACCATTAAAACCCAAAATTGTCAATATCAGATGTCAAACAAATCTACACTATAGCTATAGCAGTCCAGAAATCTAGGCTAAGAATCAAGAAAACACTTACGCACCCATTGAAATCAATCATTTAAGTATATGCTGAGATAATTTCATAACTAGGGCCACAATTCAGCAACGCGTGCCATAAACCAGACCTTAACTATGTTCTACAGTCAGGTTAAACTTTGAAGGTCTCTGGGTATGGAATACAGTTAAGGGCCTGTCTGCACTACAGTGTCTCTGAACTCTTGTAATTATCACATAGACAGACCTCCTAATGCTCCTTGATTTGGGGGACACAAGCACGTCTGTGGACAGATCTTGTTATTTTGATTACAAATAAAAGAATGTTAAAAATGTCCAGTTTCAGTTTTGAATACTTGGATTGGGGTTGAGTATTGCTTGGGAAAAAGATGCTTATTCAAAATGCATCTGCTGATCAGCACATGCATTTCGAATAGGATGAACATGATAGCAATATAATTTTTTTGGGGGAAAAAAAGTCAGTTATCTGCTTAACTTGGCCCTTTAATTTCCATTTCAGCAGCGTGAACTGTTCTCTTTTCTCCCCACTCCCTCTTTTTTTTTTTAAACAAGTGCACAGCAATGGCCACCGGCCAGCTGACAGACAGCAGCAAAATAAATTTTTCTTCCCCCAACTACAAAGACTTTGATGAAATGACATTTTCTCATAGAGAAAAGACGAGTGCAACTTCTTAGACTGCCTTGTGAAAGAAATAATAGTTCAAAACTGTGGCTATGCGTCACTGGTTAATGACACCATATTTTGGACAATTAATTTAATGCCATAAAAGCTAAGCTGCTTCAAAGGATTATTTCAGTATAGAACTGTAAGAACAGTTACTGTTCTAGAAGACTTCAAACAGGCTTGACAAATATTTTATTCTGGACTAAAGGAATCAACTACAAAAGATGTAAAGGCTTTTGAAACCCAGCCCATTAATATACTCCATTGCTTGGGAAGAGAGTACATTAAGGCCTGATTTTCAAGCAGTTGGTTGCACGATTACATAAGCCGAGAACACATACCTGTGTTCTGCTTGAGGTTACTATGAATGGGTATAAAAATCAGGTATTTGTGCACACAAATGATCATAAAGTAGCTACTAGGGTTGCCACTTTTCTAAATGTTGGTAATTGGACCACTGAGGCCTCACCCCTTCTGTTCCCCCCCAACGCCCATCCCTGTTGCTCTTCATTACTGCATAATGCCTCAAATAAATGTGGTAAGTTCATTTTTGTCACTCTCTTTTCTCTGAGAATGTCATTTAAACTAATTTATATTTTGGTACTTGTATTAATTTTAGGGCTGTCAATCGCAGTTAACTCACACAATTAACTCAAAAAAATTAATCGTGATTAATCACACTTATAACAATAGGATACCAACTGAAATGTATTAAATATTTTTGGATGTTTTTCTACATTTTCAGTATTGATTTCAGTTACAACACAGAATAAAAAGTGCACAGGGCTCACTCTATATTATAAATATTTATAATAAAAATATTTTTATTACAAATATTATAAAGTGAGCACTGTACACACTTTGTATTCTGTTGTAACTGAAATTAATATATTTGCGAATATAGTAAATATTCAAAAATATTTAAAATAAATGGTATTCTATTGTCATTTAACAGCATGATTAATTGTGAGATTAATTATTTTAATCGCTTGCCAGGTCTAATTAATTTGTAAGATTAAATATACTTGTTGCTATACAAACATTTATAAAAAACAAAATTACTGTAATTTGTTCCTCATTTGAACTTCTGATGTCAACTTAAATTACCATACTACTATACATGAACCCAAGTTACTGGGTTGGCATTTGGGGGGGGGGGGGGGGGCTAAAAACTGTGGGGAAAGGTTTTGGTTCACAGGAAAGTAAGAATATACTAGTACTGATTGTAAGTAAGCCTGACTCAAAAAGATGCTTAATAATGTGAGTTATTTTGAGGCACTGTGGTCTCTTGAAAGGCTTTAAATAATTTATTATATTCCAGAAGAGTTAGCTCCTGACTGATAGCTCTTCTGACCTAATTTAAAATGTAGTGTTCTGTATGTTTAGAATATATACATACACGCAACATTCACAGTGTATTCTAGGGGGAGCTTGTAGTGACCTCTGTATAACCCCTATATTTAGGCTGCCTAACACTTTTCAAATATTCTTGCCTCTTTTTTTAAATAAGCACCTCTAATAACCCCACTGTTTGCAACAAGCTTTTGAAATTCAACAGAAAGGCGGCCTTAGGCTAGAGAAGTACCATTTCTTTATCCTAGGACATTTCACTCATGTTTCAGAAAAATAAGTTTTTAAAAAGTCACCACTTCCTTTATCTTCTTGTAGTCCTCATGAAAAGTTTAGCAGAATGCCAACATCATAGCTGCCAAGTTTTGTGCTGCTGCTCATGTGACATTTTAAGCAAGATATTTAATGAGCTGTTTGCATATTTTATATAACCACACATTTCAGCTTATGGTCATCAACACAACCTGGCCACACTAGCAATGGTAGGCTATTGAGGGCATAAAACTTGGCAGCTGTGGCTGAGGTAGATGGGTTGGCAAGCTGTGGCTCTTATGGGGAAAAGGCCTCCACCTAGAGCAGGGGAGCTATTCAGGTGGCTATACAGGTGTTGGATGATGCTTGGAGGAGCAGCTGAGTGGGCACCTGGTGCAACTGGTTGTGTGCGTGAGAGAGAGCAGGGAGGGGTGAGGGAGAGATGGACGGAGGACAATAACCCAGCCTGGGGCTAGTATCAGCTCCTCACCTTATGTGGCTGTGTGGCACAGTGCTGCTGCAAACACACCTAATCAGCCCCAATTAAGGGAGATAGATTGGGGCTGACTGAAAAGCCTTATGTTTGATGGTGATTGGCAACACCTGCCAGCCTGATCGGGAGGAGGTACAAAGGCTGGGAAGGAGCCAGAAGGAGGGAGGGAGATATCTATATATCTATAGATATAGATATATAGATACTAGCAAAAATGCCCGGCGTTGCTCGGGGTATTTGTAATTGGAAACTGGGATGTAAAAACACTACCATGTTTTTTATTAATACAAATTTTGTTCAGATGTCTCAGAGTTGCATGGGTCCGTGGGAGGGGGGAGAGAGCTGAGCGAGTGCCGGGTCCGTTGGAGGGGGATATTATGACATCATAACTATGTCACAGAGAACAGCAGATGTTAACCTGCTGCCCAGCTGATGTGAATGGGCTTTAAAGAATTTCACCCCTGGGGGGGGGGGGGGCGTCAGGTGAGATTTGAAAAATTTTCGACTCTTACCCTGATTAGGACCCTAAAGCCTGTAACTGCACCAAATTTCAGGTCTCTAGCTCAAACGGTGTGGAAGGAGTAAGGCAGCATACATACACGCACGCATACACCATTTGACTTTTATATATATAGATATCAGGGAGGGAGGTGAAAGCCATCTAGCTGCTTACTGACACAGCTTGCGGTTGGCAAGAAACCTGTAAGGATTGTATATAGTTCGACACTTGTGGTGGGAAAATGCTTAAAAAATAAAGGGCCCGGAGCTGAAGTCTCCCTGGCCTTATTTGGGAGGGCAACCGGGCCCAGAAGAAGGGCCAGCCACGCACCCCACGAGACATGGGGGCTTGTCCGGGATCCTTTTGTGTCGGAGCTACAGTTTGGTGACCAGGAGATGGACAGAACCCTGCAATGGCTGACTCAGCAGCAGAGAAGATGCAGAAGATGCTGCAGGCTTTCCAGCAATCCCACGAGAGGGAGAGTCAGGCTCTACTCGCCGGGTAGGCCGGGGCAGAGGACTTTATTAAGGAGCAGGCCAGGGTGCAGCAACAATTCCTGCAGAAACTTGTGAATTCCTCAGGGGAAGATGGCACAGGCACTATAGGGTTGGGCCTTTGTAAAATGGGCCCTAATCATTACCACGATGCCTTCCTCTGCACCTTTGAGCAAGAGGCCATGGATGCTGGATGATACAAGGCAACCTGGGCAGGGATGGCTAGCCCCATATCTGGCCGGGGAGGCACAGGCTGCATATATGACCCTGACTGATACATGAGCCATGGAGTATGATATCAGCTGGCCTACACCAGGTAGGACTTTCATCCGATAAGTACTGACAGAAATTTCGGTCGGCCAGGTGGATGGCACATGGTCCCGGGCTGATAGAGGAGTATGCAGAAGCAGACTTCCCATCAATGGAAAGTTGGATACCTCGGGACCCACAGGGAGGGAGGAAAGCCAGAGAACCCCCATTCTCCAGAGATAGTGTGGAGAGATGGAGAGAAGAGACAAAGGGAGCCCCAGTCACCCAGGACAGCTTGTATGCTGGTGTTACCGTGTTTCCCCGAAAATAAGACGTACCCCAAAAATAAGACATACCTCCAGTTTTGCCTCCCGCATTAATATAAGACATCCCCCCGAAAATAAGGCATCCCCCCGAAAATAAGGCGTCCCCCCCCCCCCCCCCCGAAGCTACCGGTGCCGTAAGGAGTCACCGTAGAGGCGGGCGCAGCTGCGCAGCTCACTGATTGGCCGCAGCGCAGCCGGAGCTGTTCTTTAAATCAGAGAGCCCGCGCCGTCGCCAGGACAAGCTGCCGCCTGCTGCTCGCTCTGCCCTGACGGAGTCTGGCTGACTCACAGACTCACGCAGGGCCGGCGACAGGAATTTTGGGGCCCCGTACGGCAGATCGTACGGGGCCCCCTCCCCCAGTCTCCTGCCGCCTGCGCCCCCCACTCCCCCCCCCCGTCTTGGAGCACTAACCTCACTAACCGCTCCTTCCGGGGGGCCGCAGCACCCTCCTGCCTGCAGGAGCAGGCAGCAAGTCTCACTGCCCCAGGCAGAGGCTCTCTGCCACTGCACGTGGTGCAAGGAGGGGGAAGGAGGCTGCTTGCAGCCTGCACCAGCAGAGGGGGAGGGGCAGAGAGCCCCTGGCCGCAGCCTCCCCCAACCCGGCTCCCAGTCGGACCCTCATCAGCCCCCTCCCCCCTCATCAAGAGTCAGGGGCAGCGGCAGGACAGCTCTCTGCCGCTGCCTCACATGCTGCAGGGGCGGGGGAAGGGGGCTGCTTGCCTAGGAGCAGTGAGGAGGGTGGCTACAGACAGCGCCCAGCCGCCCCCCCCCCCCAACCAGCCCCTGACCCACCTGCTGGCTGCCCCCCGGCCCAGCTCAGAACAGTTCCCGGGGGTAAGCAGCTGGGGCCCTGGATCCCCAATCCACGGTGGGGCTGCACCCCTGCACCTGGAGCCGGGCCCCTGCACCCCTGACCCATTGCTTCCTCAGACCCTGCCCCCATGGGTCCAGTGGGGGGGGGGGGGAAGCCTCTACTTCCCCTCCCCATCCCCTCTACTTCCCCCCCTCCAGTCCCCCCTCCCCCATTCCCCCTCCCCCCCATGTGTCCCGATATTTTTTTCTTGTCATCTGGTCACCCTAGTTTGTCTGGTTATGCTGGTTTATCTGATTATGCTGGTTATGTTTGTCTGGTTATGCTGGTTTGTGATGACAACTACTACCGTACCGTATACAGGTAGTAAACTTCCTTTTTTTTGGTTCAACAATAAATGTGTACTGTATTCTTCTTCATGGAAAAATAAGACATCCCCTGAAAATAAGACATAGCGCATCTTTGGGAGCAAAAATTAATATAAGACACTGTCTTATTTTCGGGGAAACAGGGTATGGGTGGCCAGGACATAAAAGCTGGAATTGCCCAGTGATACCCCAGGCATACAGCAATCCTCATGGCTATGCATTTAAAAACATTTTTTTAAGTTGGCAGATATCTATTTCATCATCAAACAGTGCTGAAATTGGTATCTTGCCTTCCATCCCCCACTCCCAAAAAAGTTAAAATACTGTCCTGAGAAGTGGGTGCTCCTTATACAGCTTTTAAAGGTCTTTCATTTGCACAAAAATTGTGTATTGCACAAGTAATGCATCGACTAGTGAAAATATCAACCTATCACTTTATTATGCTATTAGTTTTCTCTATGCTAAATATAATGCAATGCAGAAAATGATAAAAGGCAGAACCTTTTTTTCCATGCATAGTGTTATCTCTTGTTTGCGTACAAGCAAGAGACATAGAATGTATGAAAGTAAGTACAGTATTGTCAAATGAGGCATTAAATTGGCAGGCAAAGATCAGAGTACAGGTAACGCTGTAGCCACTGGTCAGGACTTCATAATCCACTTCATAATGCCTAGGGAAACAGACAACAGATATAGTAAGGAATGCATTGTAAGAGTGCTACATGTGGGTCCTGTGGGATCCCATCATTTTTCAGTGCTCAGATGGCTGTTGCAGCTGAAATCTACACAACTTCTTAGAATTGTGGTTAAGTCTGCAATTCCTGCTAGTCTCCATGGAGACCAATGCCGGCTCAGAAAATATCACCAAGGCCTGGTCTCCGCTTAAAATGTAGGTTGACGTAGCTAGGGCAACTCAGGGGTGCTAAAAGTCTCCACCTCCGAGCACCATAGCTATGCCAACTTAACCCCTGAGGTAGATAGAGCTAAGTCATCACAAGAATGCTTCCATCAACCCAGCTACCATGGATTGGGGATGTGGTGTTCTTACAGAGACAGATGAGGTTATCTACAGCAACAGAAGGGGTTTATCCTGGCACAGCTATGGTGCCCTGGCTATGCTATAGTGCCGGTGGCACAGACATGGCCTAAGTGTTTTAAAATAATTCCTGTTCATTTTGAAGTTTTTAAGCATGTAGCCCATTTTTGCCGATCAGACACCTTTTCCCATGGAAACAGTAGCAATAGCCCAAAGTACTGCTATAAGAATATTTTTACATTGAATTTCATCTGTAATTGCAACACTAAAACACTGAAAATGGCACTTTTAAAAAAGAAGTCTTCAGAATTTAGACACCAACAAGCCTGTCGTGCCCTCTGAATTTTTAATCTGTTCAAATGTCTTTACGTGTAAAAATGTTTGTGTATGATTGTGCCATTGTATATACAACAGCAACAGAACCCTTAATGGGGATAATATAGCTCTGATTAACCACACTTAATTCTGTAAATTCTGTCATGTGTTAAACTCAGATTGGCTGCAAAAGGGGGAGAGCTATGTCCTTTTGGCAGTGACCTACTGAATTATCTTTTTGGCACTGGTCTCCTACTGTATAGCCCCATTAGTTGCAATAACAGGTGATAAGCAAGAGAACCTTCTACCCCACCCAATGTCTAGATTCGGTGTCTTACAACACTAAGAGAGGATGTATTTAGTTATACTGGATACCAACAACTTCAGCATTCCGCACAGTAGACCTGAACATTTTTGATTTCCAAAATAATCTGATAAATCAGCAGCAACTTATTAGACACACAGTGCCTTTTAAACAGTTTAATAATATTGCTCTTCTCAAACATTAGGACATTTTCAATATAAAAGATATTATTTACATGGTACCTATAAAAAAAGCTTTAAAAAATTCAGGCAAGTAAGTTATTGATATCCTTCATTTAGCATTGTAGTTCCAACTCTTTCCTACACAAGAGATGTATACAAACCTTTATATATAGATTATTACAGCAATCTGTACTGCTGCCCTGAGGGTAGTTATCTAATCCTGGGCTCATCACAGACCATAGCATTCTCTCAGATTAACCCTTGTACACCCAGACAGACTGATGCGCTTCTCTGGGCCAACAAGAGAGTCCTCGAGCACAATTCTATCCCCCCTACCTCCTCTTTTGCCCTCTAAATCTGGCATCACCCTGACTCAACCTCTTTTCCTCTCTCTCATGCAGTAAATATGCCTACCACCATTATAGCACCATGGCCTAAAATGCTACCCCAAATGCCATTATACACCCCTTACTGTACAGTTCTGTTTTTCTGTCCTCAGTCCATTACAACTCCCTTCTCTGGCGCTTTCCTATACCCCAGCTCTCAATGTTTCAGTTAACACTGAACTTCCTGAACATCCTCACACAGAATTATAACCACTTAATCGACAAAAGACTAGCAGCATCAAATTAATCAGATACAATTTCCATATTGCCCTTATTTTAAAATTTTGTTTATAAATTTGATTGCCATTACAAAAAATATTATTTAAAATCAGTGCCATTGGAATAATTTTTACAGTGGGGGTGTTGAACAAAACTGAAACCCTGCATATGACGGAAACCACTTCAAGACAGAGGGTACTACCGCAGCCCCCAGTATCCCTAGTTCCAACACTCCTTTTTAAAATATACTTGGGATTTCTAGAGCCTAAATTAATCTTCCTTACAACAGCTGCAGAAAAGAAGAAATGAGACAGATATGAATGATCCAGTATTTTAAACCAACTTTCTTCAGTAAGAAATAGTAAATCAGTATGCTGATTTCTGAAGTAATCAGTACACAGAACTATTTGTCTTCAAAAGTTTCCTTGTCTTCTAGGAAGCAAAATACAATTTGTTCCACGGGAAGGTAATAGTTTCCACATAGTATAAGTAGAGATAGTTGCTATGGGTTCAGTGGTTTAGAGAATGGTTTTTACAAGGTCAAGAAAAACTGTCACATGTTTCCATGTTTTATTAATCTGCCTATTCCATTTTACTAAGAGGCACATCAGCATCTCAAGAAATACCCACATGAAAAATAACTTCCATTACAAAATCAAATTTGAGCCAGCTTTGGTTCTGAAAATAGTGAATGTATACAGAATTGGACATAGCAGAATGTTCTTTTTAAACAAAAGCATAAATATTTGATATTAAAATCATAAGTCATAAAATATGGTGATACATATAATTTATGTAAGATTTCCCAGGGGCATTACTTGTTAATGTGTGAAGGTTTTTTATATACCTTTAAAGAGTCCTGTGCAATTGGCAATGTTCTAGCTTTTTTCACACTTTTGGTACAGTACATGAACTATTTTTATATCATTTTTAATACTTTACATCATGCTGAAATATAAAAACATTTTCCTGCTTTCTAACAGCATGGGTCCATTTTTTATTATAAAATTTTATGTCATCAAAAGTGTTCTGCTTGCAAATGAGGGGTATGACATCTGGATATTACTGCTTTCTTTATTTTCAAAATAAATAAAAGTTATTTACTGTAAGGAAAGCGTAACAATGAAATAGCTTTTGTGCCATTTTTAATGTACTGAACTATTCATTCCTATGGGAAAATTAGGATTATGGACTAGTGGTAAACAGCCACAGCAAAGATCATTTATTTTGCTTTATTTTCTCCCTTAAAAATACTTCTCCAGATTTGTAGAGGTTTTCTAATCCTTTCAAGATATTTGGTTGTTGCACAACATAGCAAGTTTCCTAAATAGGGTTGATCTGCAAAACACTAGTTGTAATTTCATTCAAATTGAGTACAGTATCTTATTTCCAGTTTAGTTTGATACTCTAAGTGTGCTTTCTAAACATAAAATTTAATGTGGGAAAAACAATGTCCCCTTGATCTGTCAGAATAAAATTTGCTATATAAAATCCTTAAATTCTATTTAATAAAACTATGTATTTAAATCTATTAGGAAACATTTATTAAAGACTCTGGGTAAATATGCTATTTTTCATAAATTTCAAAAGACGAGATTGACCCATTTAATGAAATCTACTTTTATCTGTTAAATCAGAATTTCACTACTTGTATTTTTGCATTTTTAAAGTAAATTGGAATGTTAATACCCAGATAAATCTAGGTATTTACCCAAGTATGTGAAATCTTACTTAGGTAAAAAGTTCTAACGTTATGTCAAACAGTAAAGGTAAATGTGAACATTCTTGTCTGGTCTTCTCCCATTTACTTTGATAAGAAGAACATGACATTTCTCAACTGAGAAGTCCATGGTACTGCATAGAGTATGTGGTATCATTGTTCAAATTCTGTATCAAATTCAAATTAGTGTGTCTAGCTTTTATAAGACACAGTTGTTTCACAATAATATTGGAATAAGTTTCCTATTCTATTTTCAAAGATTATAGCTATAATGTAGGTCCATGTGAATTAGCAAAATGGGTCAACTGGAGTTGCAGCTAACAAGGGATTTAAAAAGTAACAAGAAGGGTTTCTACAGATATATTAGCAACAAGGTGATGGTCAGGGAAAGTGTGGGACCCTTACTGAATGGGGGAGGCAACTCAGTGACAGATGATGTGGAAAAAACTGAAGCAACTGAATGCTATTTTGCCTTGGTCCTCACAGAACAGGTCAGCTCCCATACTGCTGCACTGGACAGCACAATATGGGGAGGAGGTGAGCAGTCTTTAGTCCTTAACCTGTTTTTTCACCACTGTTTGGAAAAGCTGGACATGCACAAGTCCAGATCTAATGCATCTGAGGGTGGTCAGGGAGTTGGCTGATGTGATTGCAAAGCCATTGACCAATATCTCTGAAAAGTCGTGGCGATTGGGGGAGGTCCTGGACAATTGGAAAAAGGCAAATGTAATGCCAATCTTTCAGAACAGATGCCTTGATTTTTCCAGGGACTGAGGTGAGGCTGACCAGTCTTTAGTTCCCCGAATTCTCCTCCTTTTTTTAAACACTTGGAGGAGACTAAGGTGATCAAGAACAGTCAACATGGATTCACCAAGGGCTAGTCATGCCTGCCCAATCTGATTGCCTTCTATGAGGAGATAACTGGCTCTGTGGATATGGAAAAGCAGTGGACGTGATATATCTTGACTTTAGCAAAGTTTTTGATACGGTCTCCCACAGTATTTTTGCCAGCAAGTTAAAAAAGTATGGATTGAATGAATGGACTACAAAGTGGACAGAATGGACTATAAGGTGGCTAGATCGTTGGGTTCAACGGGTAATGGTCAATGGCTCAATGTCTAGTTGGCAGCTGGTATCAAGCATTGTGCCCCAGAGGTCAGTCCTGGAGTCAGTTTTGTTCAACATCTGCATTAATGATCCAGATGAGGGGATTGATTGCATCCTCAGCAAGTTCACGGATGACACTAAGTTGGGGGGAGCAGTAGAGTTTGGGGGACTTAATTTTCTGTCAACCCATACTTAAACTTTCTCTCAAGCTCTAAAGGATTGTGTGCACCAAACACGCACACACACTCTCTCTCTCCTCCCACTCTCCCTCTCTCTCAAAGCATATGTTTGGCATTTTACAATAAGAAGGAAGATAAGGATGCAGAGGAAGAAAAATTATTTTTAAAACAAAATGTTTTGTTTTTATAAGTCACAGTTTGGCCTTTAGCACTCATGTAGATTGTTCTGTTGCTGGAGTGCTCAATACTTCGTCGTTTGCTGGAGGAAGAGAGAAAAACATTCTGTCCTTTATAAAAAATAGTTTAAAAGTGGTTAGGTAGAGAAGAATGAATCTGATGTTTGCAGAGTGGAGGATCTTCCTTACTCTTGTAAATGTAACTCATTCGTTTTGAGCTCAGAGGGTGTGATTCTGAGATATGATCCGAAAATAAGACGAGGAAGACTTTGTAGCACCTTAGAGACTAACCAGTTTATTTTAGCATAAGCTCTCGTGGGCTAAAAACATCCGATGAAGTTGGCTATAGCCCATGAAAGCTTATGCTAAAATAAACTGGCTAGTCTCTAAGGTGCTACAAAGTCTTCCTAGTCTTATTTTCGGATACAGACTAACACGGCTGCTAATCTTAAACCTGAGATATGATCCTGATTTATACTGTCCTTTTAAATTTTTGATAACTCTCACAGACTCCAGAATGTTTTGTTTATCGCATTACAGACTCTTTCAAGATCTTATTTTTGTGCCAACATATGACGGTCCTAATCAAATAGGTCTTTCTAGCCTGATTCTAGGAGTTTTGGCTTTTAGGGTATGGCTACATTATCCGTTGGATTGGCGGGTAGCGCTAGATGTATCAGGGATCGGTTTATTGTGTCTCACCTAGACAGAATAAATCAATCCCCGAATTGACGGCTATACTTCACATTGGCAGAAGGAGTAAGCAGAGTTGGCAGGGGAGCGGCCGTGGTCGACCCACCGCCATGGGGACGGCTAGGTAAGTTGAACTAAGATACTTTGACTTCAGCTACGCTAAATTGCGTATCTTAGTTCGACCCCCCACCCTAGTCTAGCCCAGCCCTAAGAAAAGTAAGCTGTAATTTTATTTTTTAAAAGACTGACTTCAAAACTCTAGATGGTCAATTAATTATTGTCTGTCTGGGTCTTCTAGGTCTGCATGCAGGTTTTTTGTTTTTGTTTTCATTAGTAACACCATGGAGTTGCTCCAGTCCACCCCAGGATCCCCACTCTAATCCTTTAAAAAGAGTTTCCTCAATTCTTCTCTGTCCCTTCACATCATCTCACCAGTACTGATGCTCAAGCCTTTGTGCTGCAGAGTTCATACCATCTGGAACTGCCATTAAGTGTCTGTCCCTCTACCTTATCATCTGATTTAGAATCTTGGCAAAAAACTTCTTTCCTCAATTGCCTGCACATTTTAATTTCCTTCTCCCTCAATTATTAACCCTATCAACATAGTAATTTGCTATAGAGCATGTTAAGGACATATTACTTACCTTGGGATACCATTTGTAAAATTATTTTTAAGAGTTGTTCATGGATTGCATTATAGGAAGTATTCTCAATTTCAATTACTTTACACCCCTATAATTCTGATAAAATTAAGCTGTTAGTTGAGAATCTTGAAATAGGTATATCACGCATATGAGCAGGGAAAACCCTAAATCAAAAATGCTAGACCTGGATCCAATGTTAGATCCATGCATAACAAAGGTTTACAATTGATAATTCAACCACATCGGCTTTACATTTTTACATTTGAAACCATCTCCAGTTACTCCTTTCAACGTTTACATCAATCAGACCAATAGTTTTATTAAACATACAGATTGGTCATTTGCATAAGCCATTATAAGAGAGAAAATGACACACCGTTTACAAAATCCTCACAGGGTGAGTATTTGACAAGGCAGTAAGGCAGCAGGTGGAAATAACGAATGTAACAAATACATGTTGCATGCTGCGTTGTTGGTTCTTGTGTTGGTCCCAGGATATGAGAGAGAAGGCAGGTGAGATAATACCTTTTTAATGGACCAGCTTCTGTTGGTGAGAGAGAGAAGCTTTCACGCTTATACAGAACTCCACCTTAAGAGCTCTGTGTATGCCTGAAAGCTTCTCTCACCAACAGAAGTTGGTCCAATTACAAACTATTTAATAGCAAATACATAACATTCAAAATATTTTTTTTAAACCATTATTTATAATGAAGAGGTTCTCCCCATTTTGGGGGAATATTGCAATTCTAGCTTAGGCTTATTTCCTTATAATGTCAGCTGACTCAAACCTACGGTCTCGTGAGATAGTTACATATATTATACAAGGGTGTTAGCACATTTTACATGCCTCCACAGGTAATCTCTGCTCCCTAAATCTGCCTCTTTTCCTGAAGAAAAGTACTTAAGTCCTAAGGGACAAGGACAGTTATAAAGATAATTCTACTTATAAATTTATTTTTAATTTTAAACAAAAAATGTGCTCTTCTGATAAAATATAGAAAGGCCACTAAGGATCCAGGAGAATTCAGTGTTCTTTTACTCTTCAAAAATCAATAAAAGTTCACTTTACAAACAGAAATTATCAGAATCCGTGAGGATTGCATCAGTTTTGCTGGTGCACAACATAAAAATCACAGATCCTTTAAAAAAAAAAAAAATTCTTACCTTTGCCCCAAAGCAGGTGGTCATGCATTGTACTAGCCTGCTGAAATCTAAATACTGAGGTTCAACACTCAGTGTCAATTAAGTCAGGTTGGATTTTACAAGTCAGTTTCTTGTTCTGAATGAAGTAAGGTAAATATAAGGCAAAGGACCTCTTTTTGGGTAGTCCTGCTTCAGGAGAATAGTATGTCATTGGAATGCACACCTCCAACAGCATAACCGCAACTATGGTGCAGGGAAACCTTCAGTAACTTCACAGTCCAATATAACTAGAATCTTAGCCCTGATTTACATGGGAGGTGGGGAGAGGAGGAGATGATCGACTTAAGATACGGGAATAGCATAGCTGAAGTCGATGTATTTAAGTCGACTTACCACGGTGTCTTCATGGCGCTTAGTCGACTGCTACCGTTCCCCCGTCGACTCCGCCTGCACCTCTCACAGGGGTGGAGTTCCGAGTCAACAGGAGAGTGCTCCAGGATTGATTTATCACATCTAGACTAGACGCAATAAATCAACCCCCAAAATATCGATCGCTACCCCCCAATCTAACTGGTAGTGTAGACCTGCCCTTAGTGGTGGTGAAGACCACGAGGTCTTGAAAGGGCAGCGAATATTTTTTAGGACAGTGTATGGGACCCCATGGACTACCTGGACTTCCTTCATCCCTATACTTTTCTTTCTGCTCACGTTCATATAAGGGGAAAATACAGGGTTACAAACTGATCTTAAATATACCAAATTCACTGAAACTTCAGGTTAAAGCTTCTAAAAAACTGATTTTCCACTGCCTCACTTTTTCATAAAGTTTTGTTCAAATGGATTTAAGTGTTGTCTGGCATGTGGAATCCAATACTTTTTGACTAAAAATACGCCTTTTCATTTGGGAAAGAGCCCACAAAAGTTTAACCATTTTTGAGAGTGGTTATAGTTAGAAAGCCAACCCTAAAAAGTTGGACCCTTGTTCCAGTGTCAGATTGACTCAATTTACAAAATCAAAACAACATTCTTAACTACCATGATTACAAACACAACCTGTTATCTAAAAATAAGAGTGGATTTTTAGTCTTCAAGATTACCCAAGAGTGAAGGCTGCAGAATCTAAGCTTCATGGGCATTTTGCTGATGATGTTGAGGTAAAATGAGAGAAACCTCTTCTACTATCAGATTTATAATTCTGACAGAAATTGAACCATTTTCTTGTTGTTAATCTAACTACATGACTAACTGCAAGGACAGAAATGCAGAAACCTGTTTTGTTTTTAATCTAAGAGACTAATTTTTCTGAACATAACCATATTAATTTTCACTGTGGAGGTAGTGATAAATATCGATTTGACATTTTGTTTTAAAATGTCAGAAGATCACACATTTATATTCGCTAGAAAAAAATTAAAGATAAAAGCTGAAATACCAATAAAAAAAAACTTTTTAAAAAAAACTTAAAAACAAGAACAGTTATTACTGCAGGGTTTTTTCCCTTCCCTTTTTTCTTCATCATTTTAGCCAGAAACATCAGTTGAAATAATAAGCTGCAAGCATGAAAAGTTAAATTATAACAAGGAATGCATCTATGTAGCACTGAAAACCACAGTTTAAGCTACACTAATACACCAAGTTTAGAATAGTGCAAAAGGTCTAATGTTTATATTGACTAGATCAGGGATGGGCAAACTTTTTGGCCCGAGAGCCACATCGGGGTTCAAAATTGTATATAGGGTTGGGTAGGGAAGGCTGTGCCTCCCCAAACAGCCTGGCCCCGACACCTATCCGACCCCCTCCAATATCCCGCCCCCTGATTGCACCCCTCAGAACTTCCAACCTATCCAACCCTCCCTGTTCCTTGTCCCCTGACCGCCCCCTCCAGAGACCCTCCACCCCTCACAACCCCACCCCCTATCAAATCCCTCCCTGTCCTCTGACTGCTGAGCTCCCTTATAGAGACCTCGGACTGCCACACCCCATCCAACCTCTCCACCCGCCCCCCACTCCTATAACCTCTTCCCTATCCAACCAGCCCCTGATCCTGGTCCCCTGGGTCACCCTGCCCCTTATCCAAATCCCCCCGCTCTGGCCCCCTGACCACGCTGCTCACAGCAGCAACCGGATCCAGACATGCTGCCGCATGGCCCCGCCCCCCACAGCACTGCCCGTGTGGTGTGCTGAGGCTGCGGAGGGACAGCAGGGAAGGGGCTGAGGGGGAGCCTCCCCAGCGAGCTCAGAGGCCAGGCAGGAAGGCCCCCGGGGCGGATGTGGCCTGTGGGGCATAGTTTGCCCACCCCTGCATTAGATGGACCTTCCCATTTAAGGAGCTAGTTACTGGTATATGCCACAGACTGAAGCTCAGGAGGAAAAAACAAACAAAAAGAACCCAACCAACACTGGGTTACAAGGACAAGTGAGGGATTCCAGAAGGATGGCTCACCCAAGTTGTGTCGTTTTGTCTTCGCGTGCTCGTGAATATGTTTCTTTGTGAAACAGCCAAAGAAGACACAATAGAGGCAAGAGTGGAGTCTGTTCAGGTGGGCACCACACATGTGACAAATGCACGACTTTGCCTGAAATACAGAAATGTTTACACAGGTCAGCGTTCTGTTAACTCTTTAATCAATGTTACATTTATAAAGAAGCTATCTGGAAGTAGAAATAAATCCCAAACGAGCAGTTAATTGAGTGTCTGAAGTATGCCAGACTGACAGCAGGGATAACTGAAATTCTGTCTCCACAGACCAAGTGAAACAACTGGCAGTGACAGTACAAACTACCCCACTGCCGCAACACATTTCAAAACCCTGATCTGGAGCAAGTCACTTCTAGGAATAGCTCACATCCATACCTGTTGCAGTTACTAGCTTCTCTATTGTGTATTCCAAAAATGGCATCAATTGCAAGATGTTTTTGACATCTTGCTTTTGGAGATGGCACATCACCAACTGACTTTATAAAGGCCAACCAGCCACATAAATCTTTTGGTCACTAACTAATCTGGGTTGGGTTTGAAACAAGTTTTTGAAAGATTAAAAAGACTCCAATTCCTTGTGCCATCCAGTCCAGCAAGATATTTAATGACAACTGATCTGGGCCATTTGAAGTGAAGAAGCATACAAACCTAACATCATAATTTGCTTTCCTATCGCTACGGTACATTTTAACTAACGACCCTAGCAAAGAAGTGTTCAAAAATTGGAAGGTAGATTTTTAAGTCTCGATCTGATCAGAACTCTTCTTTAAATCCATATTCCATATTTTTTCTTCCATTAAATGTCCAACTCGGATATGTCAATAAATCCCTTGAGAGGCTTCTATTCTTCCTAGCTGGATGCAAACAAATACAAAGAATTTAGGGATAAAGCCAAGAAAGCACCACAAACTATATAGCAGTAAATATTTCACGTTTCATGTTCTACCCTTGATTGCACACTGTTAGCCAAAATTATTCAAGTTTAAATCATTCCTTTGTATCAGAATGATGTGGACGATTCTAACAACAAATGAGTAATTTAACCTAGAAACCACGAGAATGGTGTTCAAATTCAGATATTCACTTCAATATGGTGGTTTAAACTATTCTATAACAGCTCAAAGCTACAAAGACCACTTCAAGATAATAGGAGTGCCACTATAGTCAATGACTGTGGAGAGCGCACTTTTTTATGCTGGAATCTAATGATAAATTTTCCAGATGTTAACTGATCAAGTACAAAACTCAAGGCTAATTTTTTTTTAAAGGCAATAAACTACTAATCTATACAGTATGTATGATCCACAACAAATCCCAAAGAGTCCACCTTTAATAGTATTTGCCTGGGCTGTCGTAATAGCTGTCACAACACTCTTGGTGTAAAAATCAGCCAAGTAGTTTACCATCTAATGCACAGTGACTTATTTTTAGCTCTTTCAAAAATGGCCTTAAATCTTGAATCATATATATTATGAGTTCAAAGTTCCCAAAAGTCCTGTTAGATGAAAGTAGATCAGTTAAATAGAACATCACACATGTACAATAAAACATCTTAAATTAGAACAAAAACCTACCACCACCACCATTTATATGTACAGAAAAATGCTGCAAATCTGTCAAGCTGGTGTTTAAATAGTGCTTTTTGGCTGCAAAGGCTAAATATGATCAACCTATCCGTTAGAGATTGTTGCTATGACAACAGCTCAGACTCAGGCTAGCAACTGGCTATTTTACTTCTTAGCAAATTGTAGACTAGAAGTCTTTTAGCATTAAATGTATTGTAAATGTAAGAAACAATGAGTGTGCAGAAACTGCTGAGCAGCTTACAGTTTTACTGCCTTTTAATCCATCCCTTCATAAATACTCTTCAATTAAGTAATTTTAATTTAGTCAAAATTAAGAAGAACAGTGAAACAGTAAATTACTCTAGTATAATTATGATGTAATTCACAATCTTTATTTTAAAAATTATCACAAGACCTACATTGATATATCAAGAGTTAGAAACACTGGAAATGGGACTTCAGTCTTCAACATGGCTGGGCTCTAACTCATGTAAATTACTGATGCAGAAGACAGTGGTGACTAAAACAAGTCCTTACTGTTAACTATTCTTCTGCCCAGTCTCCAAAGACAACCTAATCCACTAGACATACTAAGCTATGAAACCAGGGCATGGCACACATAAGGAAACTGGTAATCACAAGGCACTTTATGAACCATTCATTAGCTCAGGATAAATAAGCCAATTTCTCCATGGCTGCTATTTTCTATACTCAGTATTGCAAAACACTCAACAGAAGTTAAAGGAAAAGGGCAGGCATAACAAATAAATTGGGTTGTTGACACACACACTGGTGTCTTCAATTATCAGAAGTTTGTTTTTAATTTACCACTAAACGATAGCAAATCATTAAAATACTGGTGCAGAAAGTTAATGCACCAGCCTGACAGTGGCCTGAACTGACAGTCTTCCTTTGCATGCCAGTTTCTGTTCCAAAATCTCTTCGTGGAGTAGCATGGGCTTCAAGTGCAGTGAGCAGCATGTTGGGTACATGGTGAATTGGTATAGAAAGCAGTTTGTGTATTTTAACAGCAGTCCCAAAGCAATATAGTAGATTTGAATGGCAAAATTCTATCCCTGTCCATGTGGACAGTGGCTATAATATAAAACACTGACTACAAAAAAGTTTAGCTGTTGTAAATCAGTCCTCTATATTGCCAGCTATTTGAGAAGCAGCTAAAAAGCTCCATTTTCACTTAGCTGAAAATCAGAATAAATAATATTCTTTATTTACAAGTTTTCAGGAAAAGAGATTTAAGGAATCTTGCCCTTATTTCCATGCTAAACAATAAATTGAAGCATATTCAGAAGTCAAGCTGTTTTCAGACCTGGGTTTGGAAATCATCCAAAGACTTAGATCTCCTCGGGCCAGTGAACAATATTTTGATAGATTCATTAAATGAGAGGAAATAGATAATATTATCAAGAAGAATGGGGGCAGCTTGAGGGCTAAATGATCTCAAACTACACTTTTTAATACAAGAATCAGAGAGGTAGCCGTGTTAATCTGGAATAGCAGAGGTAACAAAGAGTCCTGTGGATTTTGAATGGCTTGCTAATTACAAAAACAGCTTCTCCTCTCTCCAAGTTTACACTTCCAATTCAGCTACTAGAGGAATACCTCACCCTCCCTGATTTGAGATAACAAGCTGGTTCAGCCTGATTGGACTAACCTTGTTATCTCCTACCTGGTTCTTGCCTACTTATCTATACCTTCCCCTGGACACTTCCACTGCTTGCATCCGACAAAGTGGGTATTAGCCCACGAAAGCTTATGCTTCAATACTTTAGTTAGTCTTTAAGGTGCCACAGGACTCTTTCTTACCTTTTTAATACAAGTAAATGGTGCAGTATTTAAAGCCATTCCAAGAGTCATCATGTTGTGCTGTCAATATTTTAGAAAGGTCTGCCCAAAATTCCTTTGGCTTGCGATAATTTTCCATCAGCAATGTATGTCATCGAACACAGTGAAGAACCAGAAATCTAAACTTGTTTCTCCCATTTTAAACACACACCCAAAACTACCCAAACTAAATACCCTGCATATACACAAACAAAATAAAGGGTGTGAGGGGATGAGGAGGGAATAGCACTTGATTTTCTTTAAATGTATGTCAAAAGCACCTAGTGCCTTTGGATGGGTGCTTTACTTCTCCAAAGAATAGAAAGAAAAAAAAAAAGTTATGCACACTTCTCTAGAAGGCTTATACCTAAGCCCAGCAGATAAAAGTACTCGTTACAAGGTGGTATTCAGCAGTTTCCAAAGACGGGTGAGCTATAGAGACAAGGAGGAGCCACATTCATTTTGGTAACAGAATTTGGCCTGTGGCTCTTGTGAACTGTACAAGTTCTATAGTAATTATTAGGCATGAGAAAGGGGTAACTCCCGAATAAAAAAGGGAAACTTTACCAATATACCAAGAAGCTAAAGAGCGCTGGTCAATAGATTTTTTTAAAAAAAATACCAAACCAACAAACATCATAATACCAGGAGGGAGAATATGTTTAAGCTAGAAGTTTCTGTGCTCCAACATCAGAATTACTGTTAGTAATAGTTTGCATTTCTCTAGCACCTTCCATTTTAAAATTTCCAAGGGCTCTACTAACAAGCAAATTCAGTCTCAACACCTTTTGAGGTGGGTAAATGTTTCCAAACCTCTCTAGCCCCACCGCTTTGCCAATTTTCCAGATACAAAACATGAGCATATAGTTATATATACCAGCTTGCCCAGGTCACACAGGAAATCTGTGGCAGAGCAAGGATAGAGAATTCAGGTTTCCCAAATCCCCTGTCCCGCCACTGATGTGTAAACAGAAATGAAGAGCACTGAAACCCAAGGTTTTGGGTTTTTTTAATTGTCACGCTACCTGGAAAACAGATTCAATCTGAGAAAATACAAATAAACGTCTGACCCAAAATGGAAAGACTCCCAAACTGATTTTAGTGAATACTGGGTCAAGACCCTAGTGGGAGAAATGAAATACTTCCTCAGATAGCAAGAGTCACATTTACTTTATATATTTTAAATAAAATGTTCTAGGGTCAGCTATACTGTTCATTATTTATAACTCTTTTCACTAAACTTCCAACATGTAAATTATGCTATCTGTAAGCACTTTTTAAATTCTTTTGTAATTTCTTTAGTCATACATATTATACCTTTGTACCTTGTACAAGGACAGTACACAAGAGGCACCAGGAGGCATGTGAAGCTGGATCCTTTTCCCTGTGCCTCCTTCTCAAATGACAAATGCATAAATAGTCACAAAAGACCATGGTACAACAGATCATTGCCCCTTTCTAGGCACTTGAGATGCAGGCCGAAAAGCAATCCTAATGGTGAAAATTTCTTTTGCGTTAAAGCCTTGGAGGAGGAGAAAGCCAATATTAAACCAAGGGAGGCAAGATTTATTACCCCAGAGGTGACAGGAGTATGCTGAAATAAAGAACTCAAGTCAAATCTGCCTTGTGATGTTTCTGACCATCTTAGCAATCACCACTTTGCCTGTATTTATCAGAAGACTCATTGCACTGCTTCTCTAAAGCTGATAAACAAGAAGCCCTTTTCCTTGCCATTAACCCATAGGTAATATTTTATAGGTCGATTACAAAAAGCCAGGAACTGAAGAAAGACTTGAAACCTAACAGTTGGCTTTTGACTTTTTAAAAGCAGAAGTAATTTTCTAACAAGGAACTGATTCTAGAATTATTTTGTGTTCTGGCGTCTCACCACTTCTTTTACCAAAATAAGGATGATTCAGGGCAGCTCTGGGAGACAACATGTTTTTCATGCCTCAATGTATTTTTTTAAAAACTCGATTAAAAACAACAACTACTGTTTGCTCACTTCCTGGGAATAAATTAATCATCACTATCGCTCTCCATAAGAGAAGCTAATGTATATGCTTGGGGAAGACTTTTCTCTCCTATGTAGTGTCTCGTTTTTGTATCCAGTCCTACTAGAGTTGTGTGAGCACTGGATGCCATTAACAGCATATTTCATATGCATTTAGAAAACACACAGGAAGTCTGTCCCCAAAATAATATTAAGATGATTCAATGAACTATAGTTACCTCCAAAATTGGCTTATTTGGCAGATTTATTCTGTTGTTGTTTTTCTGTAATAATAGAGTAGTTATAGATAGCAAAGGAGTTTAGCCATTTCAGTTCTAATACAAAGCAAATCTAAAACTGAATAAGTTGTGCTAGGTTTGTTCCCACTACCATAACACCAGAGTCAAAATACAGCACATGTATAATAATACACTGTCAACTTTCTGCTTACGAGGGCAGGATGGGGGAAAATGGAAAGTGCTCTTAGAACTTTCCTATAAAGAGAACATCTGGCTCCAATCAGTTGTACACAAGTTACAACACCAAAATGCTGTTAAATTTATAGTTAAAAATTAAACAGCCTACCTTAAGTCACATCATGCTTCCCAATTTAAGTATGAATTAAAATATACCATTACAGCCATCTACACAGCATAGTTTGCTTTCCTGTTCAGTGAAACTGATGATTCTGTCTACAATGAAAAGTGAAAAAAGGGAAACTGAAAATGTTGATCATGCTGCGAAAGAGGTTCACGTACAATCTTCTCAGGCAACTCCTTGTCTTCATCTTACACAGACTGTCAAAACTTCTTCCTCCAGTAAACTTTCAACCTACAGAGAATGCATCTTAGCTCGGGTAGGTTTCACCTGCCATTATAAGAGACAGAATTCCAATTCCTCCTGCAGTGAGTGAAACCTAACTATTGGAACATCAGGCTATGTTTACTTCATTTTTTTAAAAAACCATGGTGAGATTAGTCCTTCAGCTGCACACTGTGAACTACTAAAAAACCCCACAAAGCCAAGTTTTTTCTGTAATCTTTGTTTTCTGATATTTTTCAGTTCCAAGCCTTGTTGCTTTCCCTTTATTCATATCAGAGGTGTGAGCATAAGAGAGACAGACACAAACCAGGCCAAGAGAGTGGTTATACTAGGGAGACCACAAGGAAGACGAAATTCATAATGCTGGATGCTACTGCCGGAACATCTTGGTTAAAAATGCCCTTAGTTCTAAAGAAAGATCTTGGTTAGGTTTCCAAGTTCTGCAGCATGAGAATGGTCTACCATTATCAGTTCAGTAATAGTAAGCCAGACTTACTATTTGATCTTGGGCAAGTTTTTTGAGCTCTGGGACAATTTCCTCACCTGTAAAATGTCATGAGTCTGAATTAATTAGGGTTTGTGAGATGCTCTAATATGGGGGGGGGGGGGAGGGCCTACAGAAATACTCATGAATTAATAAAAATTGGTGTTTTCTGTACCTGCAGTTGGTTTGTTATAATGGTAGCATTCACAGCTGGTTTTCCTTGCACACCCATCCACAAACACAGTTTGGCTGAATAAACTGGTTTGGTCCAGGCTCCCACCCACAGCTAGAGATCTGCTGTTGACACAGAAATAAGAGCGGTCTTGAAATGATACTCTCTATGATTCTGAGAGTACTAAAATGTATCACAAAACTCAAGATGAAAGTGAAGCATCCAGGACAGGTGAATCCTTGTGTGTCTGTGTGAACAAACAAGTTTTAAGTAGGTCATTCAGACAATGGTACATTTTGATGCTCTCTCTCTCTCTTTGAAAGATAAGCTGTTTATGGGGAGTAGCCAAAGGTTGAAAAGGCATTGCCACAAATTGGTGGTGTTGGCCCTGGATTGCATATATGGAAAACCCACTGGTAGTAAGATATAAAATCCACAGATAAACCTCTGTTAGATCTATGGAACACATGCAGTATAGAGGGCCTGTTTCCTAATATGACAGTGTAAGAAAGGCTGAGAATCCATCTGTTAAAACGGTCTTCCAAGAGGGATTAGTTGAGAGCAGATAAGATTAGATCCAGTCTGGTTCTTCAGTTCTAAAGGGCCTCTAACACTTTTTGAACAAACACATCTGTTTTGCTGAAGACCGTGATGAATCTAGACTAGTTACCCTGGAAACCTTTACATAAGTAGGAAACCTCCCTACGTCCCGCAAATTCTGAATGGATGGATGATCTGCTTGCTTTTCTTCACCAAACTGAGCCGGAGAATAAGAGGAAGTGAAGTGGGCTATTGGCAATTATATCCTACCTGAATGACTGCAGAGCCTATTGGCTGGTTTTGGTGACAGCACAGGAGAAAACAGTATTTCAGCCCCTCTGAGTTGGCAAGTTATTGCTCTTATAAGGAGATTCTGGGACATTTTCACTAAATGGTAGCTGATCTAATTTCTAAATACTACCATGTAACAGACAGACAATTTGGCCTGGTTCGGAAGAAGGTAGATTCTAAGATCAGGTCTACACCTAAAATTTAGCTTGACCTAGATACATTGCTCAGGGGTGTGCAAAGTAGTTGGGTCGACACACAGCTAGGTCAATGGAAGAATTATTCCATCAACCTAGCAATTGCCTCTCAACGGGGCGGATTTAATACAGCAACATAGAACCTCCTTCTGTCACTGTAGTAAGTGCTTCACTACAGCGCATAGCTTCAGCTGTGCTGCTGTTATAGTGTAGGCAAACCTCAAGTAGTCTGAGCCCAACAAAAGAGATTGCAACAAAGTTCCTCTTAAAAGTAGTTTTCATGTAAAAAGCTCCATTGTCCATGTTAGGGTATTACGATAAAGGAACCTAGTCCTAAATTGGTAATATCACATGCAATGTCACATAATAGGGCTGTTTTGATAATGTCCTATGCTTTTTGAACTTTCCCAAAGTATTTCTTTAGGATGACAGAGTTAAGAGAACACACACCTTGTTGTGACCAAACATGCCATTGCTTCTTCGAGGCCAAAGAAGAAAATTTCAATGCCTCATTTCACAAAGCTGTCAATCTTTCTTTTTGCTCTATGATGATTTGTGTGTGCCTAAATGTCCAGCCTAAATGTGTCACTCGGATCTTCCAGGAATAGCCAGGAAGAATGGGTCCTAAGGACACAGGGAAATGGTTACTTTTGTCCTGATACATGTGGTACAATGTTAGTGACATTCTATGAATGGAGCTTTCCCATTCCAAATGGGCCATTCCAGGTTCACCAATTCCCTCTGAAGATTACTGGAATACTGATATGCCTCTTCCTCTCCCTCCTCTCCCCCCCCCCCCAGTTTAAAGTGGTCATATTTAATTCAAGAAAACAAGGCTCCCAATGATCCTCTACATACAAAAATCCATTCCTCCACAATGAATATCAATTTGATCATCCAGTTCATCCCCATGAATCAGCTTCTCATAACCATCTGAGTCAGAGTTTCTAGATGAGTGTGTAAAGGCAAAAGAGGATCAATTTATGAATTTGCCAGGGTTCCAATTAGATTTTAAAGCAGAAATTAATGAACTAGCTCTGCCAGTATATTCAAAATCAGTAGGATAACCCAGTGGTCCCAAACCTTTTTCAACTGCACCCCCACCTACCCAGTGCTCATCTATCCCCCTCCTACCTCTTGAGCCAGAGCAGGGTGGTGGAGGGGTGAGTGGGGCTGGACAAGTGAGTGGGAGCCAAGCTCAGGGGTATGTGAGGTTGAATGGGGCAGAGTGGGAGAGGTGCAGCTGCACTCAGGGAAGGAGGGGTGAGTCACCGGAGCCTCTCTTGCCGGAGCCGTCCCTGAGTGCTCCTCCAGGATCCAGCAACAACTGCTGCTCTTCCTGCTTCCAGTAGTGGAGGCTGATTACTGCAGATAACCAGACTTTTAGTGTCTGGATGGCTGGAACTGGGACCAGGCTGGAGTGGAATAGGGGGCAGAACAGGGCAAGATAGTGCTCCCTTCCGGCTCCATGGCCGGCTGTCCCAGGCCCACCAAATCCGACCAAGACGTTACTCTGTGCCCCGCGAATGAGGCACGCCCCACAGTTTGTCCAGTACTCGTATAACCCTTTTACTCAGTTGAGGGAGCTTTAGCTGACAAGTTTAATGCTGGTTCTTTTTAGGTTAAAAGTTGACCTAAACAGTATTTCTCAAATCAGGAAATGTTCTTATTCTTAACCAACCAAGAATTTATTAATTCACCCAGAAACACATTAATATACAATCAACAGTTCACCACAACTATAGACACAACCAATTGTGTATACTACCCACACAATACAGACCTGCAAGTAATTATCACAGACTAGAGTTGAGGTTCTGTAGTTGTATCAAAGACTAATGCCACTTAAGACTTTTTATGACATTTACTTATGATCAACAATTCTCAATTCTTCAGTACTTAACATTTTTCACACCTCTAAGGCTGCACTAGTCTTTAAGGTTCTTTAAAGAATGCAGTTACTTCTAAACTTGTCACTTTTAGACCAATCTAGCCAAAGAAAATATTAAAAGCAATTGCTTAAAACAATTCTGTTCAATCTTCCTTAGGCCAATTTGCTTGGATTTACAAAGCAGTTAAAAATCTAAAATATGCTTACTTGAGGTCTCAGAGAGCGTAGACTCAACAAAAAAAACCTACAGTTACTTAGGTTAAAGAACAGAAAGGAAATACAATCTTTGAGATGACATCTCACCACTTCTTATCCTCTTAACCCTGGGATGGGAAAGAGTCCTTTCCACACAGTTGGTCCAGGGATCAGTTGCACTTATGACTTTGCATCTTGTGTTGGGTTCAGTCAACTTTTTTGAGCTAGAGTTACCATACGTCTGGGTTTTCCAGGACACTGCCTCACTTTTGAACTTCCGTCCTATGTCCGGGCAGGACCAGTATTTTTTCCAGAACAGATGCTGCAGCTCAGAAAGAGCCCCAAATTGGTCTCTCCCCTGCATCAGCAGCTGATTGGTCCATTTCCCTGCAGCCACAGGTGCCGGCTCCAGCTCTCAGCCCCAAGGAGAAGGTCCTGCAGGGAGGGGCTGACAACTGTTGCTGCATGCTGGCTTGCATCAGCCACCCTGCCACCAGGACAGGGAGTGACACTACCCCCCACTCACCTCCAGTGAGTAAACCCACCACATGTTTACACACACACACACACACACACACACACACACACACACACACACACACCCCGCAGCTGCTGTTCTTCCATGCTATGTTCTCTTTTGGGGAACCTGAAATACTGTACTGTAACACTATTTTGAGCACCTCAGTTTATATACGCTGGTTTCAGGGCTCATTGGAGGGGGCTATCCTCTGATTCCTACAGCACACCTCCCAAGTGGATCCTCAGATTTCAGATCCTTTAGTTTCTTTGCTGCTTCCATTGGTATCCAGAAGACAGTGTTGATATAGAACAAATTTCCTTAATCCTTTTCTTATCAGAGGCTTTTTAAGTTTGATTATTTCAAGGACTGTATTTCATTATTTGCCCCAACTATAAATTGGGATCCTCTTTTTAACCAATTACTCTTAATATCCCAAAATTATACCAAGATTATATCTTTCAACACTTCTTTCTTGTGCCACACAATTCCTATTACTTCCAGAGTGCAACAATTATTTACAATAAAACCCAACAAAATCCTTATAATCTTCTAAATTTGGAGGACATATTCCGTATATTCTTTGATCATACTAAACATTTCACATTATTTAGGACTTAAATCTACAAGAGACATTTTTCACATATAAAGAGATATAAATCTGACTCATAAGGCAAACAAATGTGCAAATTTGAATATTGGATGAAAGATTATTCATGGTAGATTTGATTTAGAATGAAACAATGTATAGTTTATAATTTGAGCTGAAAACATATGTCTGGATTTCTAGGGGTAAATGTTTGCCCAATTTGGCCTTCAATCTTACAGCCACATTTCTAATTTGTTTAACTTGCAGCTGCATTGGCCATCTTTTCTTGATCCACTGTGTGTGCAATTGGCCATTTTGCAGAGGAAATCAGTGAGACTCACTTGGTAACTCGGAGTTTTTTAAGATAGGCTGGGAGGGACAAAGATTTATACATATGGAAATAATGAGAGATTCATATCTAGGTCTTCCACAATACCCTCATTTAGCCATTTTAAGAATCAGAGCGGTAGCCGTGTTAGTCTGGAATAGCAGAGGTAACAAAGAGTCCTGTGGCACCTTAAAGACTAACTATAAAGTTTTGAAGCATAAGCTTTTGTGGGCTAATACCCACTTCGTCGGATGCAACGAAGTGGGTATTAGCCCACGAAAGCTTATGCTTCAAAACTTTATAGTTAGTCTTTAAGGTGCCACAGGACTTTGTTACCTTAGCCATTTTAGTTTCTATAGTGGGTGAGGGGGAACACCTGACCTTGGCTGATCTGGGTGTCCTTAGACAAAGTGTGTCAGACTACGTGAACCATTTTCTTATTGTCTTCATATGTGGAACTTATTCTGGGAGAAAAAAAAGTGGGATAGCTTTTCTGACTTTTGAGTACTAGAAGGAATCATTCAAAGTATATCAATTCCATATATCCCTTACAGGGGAGATATTTCTTTCTGCAGATGAGGACTTGTCCTTTTGCTGGGCGAGATTTGGATTTAGAGAGAGAATCCAAAGCTTCCAATGTTGGAATTTGATCTTGTTAGGATTTCCTTTTAGATTCTTCATCTGATGATGCAGAAGGATTTCAGCATCTGGATTTATCTGCTGTTTTGTTTTAGTCTTCCAGGGGAATGGAGTGGAGCTTCCTAACTGCAATGCACTATTTACAAGCCTGGGGTGAGGATGAAGAGACAAGGAGGACTTCCTATGTCTGGAGGAAGATTTAAGAATGTTGATGTTCTCTAGTCTTGGTTCAGAGTCTGACTGTTCCCTTTCAACTCCTCCCCCGCAGAGTGCTGAGGAAGCGGGAGAGGGACTCTGGCTGCTGGAGGCCAATGGAGAGGCTCAATCAGGCCCCAAGCGCCCATCAGACTCTGCATGGGGGACAGGAGGGAGAGGGGGAAATCCCGGACCTTTCAACCTTTTTACCAATTCCTCACAGATGGCTATTTAAAGATGAAAAAACTGGATGGGAAATACGGATGGATGGTAACTCTAGGTCACAGTACAAAAGTTTGAGATGCTCTGATCTATATAGTAATTCCACCTTATTGAAGAAAACAGTACATCTATCTCACTTGATAGTTACACTTAATATCAGTATACCTAGTTCACTCCAAGTTTACTCTCATATTGGCTCCTGAATTTACAAGCTAAATACAGAAAGGTAATGTTGCTTAATTTAATGCTAAAATCAGGTTACAAGACAACAGCGTTACTTTTCTTAATTTCACTAGGAAATCCTAATTGACTGCCCAATTTGGGCATTTAAAGTGAAGAATATAGTGCTTGTTGCTAAGGCAAGCACTGAGACAGTTAAAGCACCAGCCAAAGACTGGCATTAAAGACTGATAAAACTCAGCAATTAGTAACACCTCTTGCCTGAAGAAGAGCGTTAGCAACACACTAGAGACTCACTAGAAGAATTCATTCCAATATTAAAAAAAAATAATCTACTGGACAAGCTTCCATCCATCCCCCAACCCTCTTGAAACTTTGGTAAAACTTGCCACACCTCCCCCAATTTGGTCCACAGAGGATAAACTTGACAAATTTCACCTTGAAAGACAAAACACTAACAGTTATTTGTGCCAGATATATACAATATCCAGGACAAACCTTCCTGATTTAAGTTAGTTTAATATCTTGAAGTAAGTATACATACATACATACTTATTTACTATCACAGGATTACATGGAACTTCCTCTTTTTTCTCCATACTATTCTCTCCCATACCCATCCAAATCATCACAGTCATAGGGCCCACTACCTTCCATCAACAGGGTAGAGAAGTCTTGGTTATTAGTGGAAGGTAGCAGCAGGAGGCTCCTCAGACTTCTCCTCCTCCTCTCTTGCACAAGTTTTAGGTAGGGAAACAATGGTGCTATGGTTCAGTCTGGCAGCTCAAGGACCTTAAGTCTTATCCCACAGCTAGTTATGGGGGGAGGGGAGACAAGGATTTGAGTGCATTTTTAGGCTTGCACCCAAAACCTAGGCTGATTTAGCTACATTGCTCAGGACTGTAAAAAAAAAGTCAAGGACTGTGAAACGTAGTTAGGCGGACCTTACCATTGCTGTGAAGAACCTAGGTCAACAGAAAGGGATGGATTTACTACAGCGGTGGAAAAGCCCCTTTGGTTGCTGTAGTAAGTGTCTGCAATACAGCAGCATGGGTGAAGCTACAGACTAAACATAAAAACAACACTGACTAAATATAAATTCCAGCTAATGCTACGAAGCAACTAAAATCCAGCCACAGAGCAGGGGGCAAGGGGGAGCGCTTCAAATACATCATCTGGTTTTCAGCAGTAACAACGAGAGTATTATACCTTTACTACAGCCAGCAAGTAGGGATCTTAAAGCTGAATGAGCAAGCTCCAATTTCACAATTAGCTATCTTTTGGCAGACAGCCCAGCCAGTGCACTAGGAACTTACACTACACACCCATTATTTGCAGGTGTCCCTAACTTGTCATCTACTCTAGGAAGGATACATTTAAGAGCCCATGATGCTGTGTAAGCATCCATTTAAATAATGGATATTGTTTAGGGAATATCACACATCTTTTCATATTGAAGAAAAAATTCTCTTTACATAACAAGAGATGGGAAATATTGTATCATAGAAAGATGTACAGATGCTTTAAGCTTCAAATGCAAGTCTTTCCTTTCATAACCAAGTTTATAGAATATATAATGAGGCATGTATATAGTCGCTGTGTTGATTTTATCTATTTCCTGCAATGCACCACTGCAGTAGCCAATTTCACATGAGCACAAGATGATTGCCAATACCGCAGTAGTGCGTTCTAAGATCTAGTACAAAATCTATTACTTTACCTCACCATTCCCCTGTGTCAGCAAATCATGAAAATGTTTTTAAATGTCCTATTAGGTAACGTATTGATCTAATCTTTCACCACGTGACTTGAGAAGTAATTCAGTAGACAAGGTAAGCAGACATGCACTCTGCACAATGTCATGTAGGTATTATTCAGCTCTGTCCATGTTGCAGAGATACTTTGTGCAAGGGAAGATACAGAGAGGAATTTGATTCCTCATATGAAAACAGGTGACCTCTTGGGAAGTCTACCGTGCTACTTTGATGAGAATACTCTAGGCAGCATTTTTTTCAGAAAAAGAAACATAGGGATATATAGATCAAAGCCCTACCAAGTCTTAGAGAGTCTCATTTAGACAAGCACAGATATTTCAGCTCTATTTTCTCAAACCACTCTAAGCTGTCCATAAAAAATGTGAACTTAATTAGTCCACATCAAAGTCAGCACAGTTCTGCTAGTAGGAAAGGCTGATGGGAACTGCTACAGTACAGATTCTCTACAACATGACTTATTGATGAGACAAATACACTCAGCAAAATAAAATAAAAGGATGGGAAGATGGAGAAAGAGAATAGAGAGGACAGAATGAGTGACAAGCTATTCCTATTAGCAGCTTTTTGCTTTATTAAAAAATAATGCTGTTTCAAGTAGACTGGACCCAATGTCTGGCCTACCTATAAAGCGTTATTCTGATGGAGAATACCCTGCAAATGTTTTGTTTTTAAAAAGCTGCATACAAACTATACACCACTCTTTATTAAGATTTTTAAAGTGTTCCTACAGACTGCTGCCCTTCCCCCACTCCCCACATTTATTGCTGCAGAGCAAGCTAGCGGAGGGTGCACAAATTAATCCCATTCCTAGAACTGTCCCAACAGCTGTGGACATCAGTGATGCAGGTGACAAACATAAAAGTAAACAAGGTAAAAAATGATGTTGGCTTGTGCACTGTAAGAGACTGGGAAAAAAACGTGTCCTTTGCTGAAAACAAGTTCTATTTCCCTCCATCACTCGAAGAGTCTCCTAAACAACGGAACAGGGGGAAAAAAATGAAATTAACTTTCCTTCATGAAATTTGCATTTGCACAAGAGGTTCTACCATTATAAGCTGCCCCTACTTTCCGTCTCCCAACAGACTGGCCAATTTGCTGATATGGATTCGGGCCTCTCAACCACCGAGCTCCTAGGCAGATACTTTCTTAGCAACGAACCTGAAATATAAACTGCTAAAAAACGGTTGACAATTACTGAACAGGCAGACAGTCTTAATTATGGGAAACCATCCTGATATCTCAACTGGATAAGCCTCTCACAAAAAGACACTTTTCAGATGGCGATATATATTTATATTTTATCCTAGGGCTCCCTGGACTGAGACCAAAGGGTTTTGCCTATCCCATTACTCACACAGTGGGTCCACAACAGGTAAGATGGAGGTCAAAGTACTGCCGACTTGGACTATTAATGATACTTCAGCCAAAAACAGCATCTGAGGAAGTACCTACACCTGCCTTGAAAGTTAAAACCTGACCACATGGCTGCTACCTGGCAGATTTATAGACTGAAAGCAAATTCTCAAGTGTCCTGAGAAGAAGCTGTGTGCTCAGAGTAGAAGATGCTTTGACACCAGAGAGCCTCTGCAGCCTTGTATACTTCAATACAAGATTTATTAATTCACTTTGGTAGGGTACTGCATGAGGCCCACTGTTCTTTCTTCATATCTTTAAAAAATAAAAAACTCGTGATCCTGAAATCCTCGGTTCTATGGAAATATCAATGCCCCTCTGTAACAGGATTCCTGCAGGGCCCTGGTGGCTCCTGCCCGTTTGTCCCAAAAAGTCACTCAGGAGACCCCAGTTTGCAGTGCTCACCTTTGGTTTATTGTACAACATGCTCCCACCACCTTCAGAGTATAATATATATAAATTCCTTCTCCCTAACTCCTTCACCTCCTTTGCAGGTACCTTTCCTGTCCAGCTCCCCTGGGCTTCCTTCTCCTGAGGCTTTTAACCAGCTGCCTCTGCTCTGCCAATCAGGGCCAGGTGGCCTCCCCAGCTCCAATTATCTTCCCTCAGTGTAGCTGGGTTGACAGAGGGTTTGCTAGCAGTTTTTCTGCTAGCACCCTGTCACACCCTCTCTTTTCAGAAGATATAAGATTAGGGCAGATTGATATCCCAATCCTGATAGAATTACAACTCCACCATGTGCACCATTCTCAGTCATTGCGCCTGGGAAAAGAGAGGAAAAGGGGAGAATTTTCTAAAGGAGATAGCTACCAATTACCACTTGTTGGGCCAAATAAGGAAACTGATATTAAAATGGGGGTGGGTGAAATAAAATCTTCCCAAAAAAACAACTAATTCTCTGGGAAAGGATAATTTCTAGAGACAAAACTTAACTTTTCTCTCACTTAAAATCTTCACTAAGGTTACATAGTTGATGAAGAAAACTTCATTAACTTGGGAGGAGGTGGAAGGAAGATGCTAGTTCCCTAGTGAAATATTAACGAATACTGCACTATTGTAACACCTGATGCTACACATTAAACGTTTATTTGTTCTGTATGCATTTCAAAGAGAATGTTTTGGAAAAAATATGAAAAACTTGAATTAGAAAGTTATTTATCCTTGATATAAGAAGGGCACGAAACTATATCATGATATACAAGAACCAATGCAGCTTCTATATGTTTCTGTTTTGGAAAATATTGCAAAATTTACTTAATTTCTTCACACCAAAAGGTTACATTTTAAATTTAAACATGTAGCAGTAAATTCTCAGTTACAACCTTGGTTAGTGGTCAGGCCCCAGCCCAAGGGGGTGAGTTTAGAACTGACCCCTTGACAACCAACTATCATCTGAAAAAATTCAGAGGCCTGAGAATAGAATAGTTCATGGCCTTATACCCTCTGGCATCACACCAGGGGAAAATTTACCCAGGACGTGGAGCAGATTAAATACTTCAGAGAAAGGTATAAAATGCAGACAGTTGGCAGATGTGGGATAATCTGCACCTCCACATATATCTCATCCTGACCTATAATAGTTTAGACTGGCTTACGTTCTGAAGCACGATGTTTAATATCTTTTCTAAAATTCTTGTTTTGATTCATTATAGCAACTCTGGATAATCTTGATATCCATATAAACAGCCAACTCTTTTAAAAAATTTCATTTATTAGCCTCATCAACTTCCTGAAGCTGCAAGTTCCATAATTTTGCCACTTTGGAAAGTTTAGGCTAAAGGCTCTTGATATCCCAACCCACTTTTGAATAATGTGGGGAAGAAACAGTAGAGTGACACTGGGCTTATCTGTTGGTTCAGAAGATTGCACTCCCTCTTCCCCTCCTTCACTAATTGCATACCTGCATCATATTCTTCCAGTCTTTAAAAAACAAAAAAACCCTAAGTGGCATGTTTAACTTACCTAGGTAAAGTGTCTCCTCCACTACATATCTGAATCCTTAAAAGCTAAAGAACAGAGGCCCAAGGTCATTCTTGAAGTGGGGTCTCCGCAAAGTTTACTACAATACTGATCAAGCACAGATCTGACTGATGATTAATAAATTATAAGTGAGCGGAGCTGACAGTCAGGCCCTAAATCGGTCTTCTGATATTTATATAAAAACTAGTTACACAGTAATGCAGTGTTTTCGAGACCTCTAGAGCCCACTGAGTAGGCTCAAGTCTTCATCTCACCCAGAAGGCCAAACAACCTCTACAATGAGCACTAGAACAGAGTGAATATACATGTATGTGGGACTTGGAAATTTCACCTCACTCCAGCAAAGTAGGAAACATCTAGTGATGTCAACTTCTTTAGATCCTAGATTTTTTTGTTATTATTTATTTATTTATTTTAAGTAAGAATTTAGTCAGTAAGGCTGTGAAGCCAACCTTCCAAACAGGACCTAAGTTTAATCAATAGTGCTGGCTCGTGACTGTACTAATGCCTCTGCTGCTTTCTCAAGCCTTAGCATGAACACAGACCACAGTCTTGTCAATCTCACTGATACTACCCAGATTCCTGTGGGTGGCAGTAGAACTGACAATCAAGTCCATTTAACTTCACTATCACCTAGGAAACCTGTGAAAAGCTGCACCAAAAGAAGGTACCTATTCACTGGGAAGGGTGCCCCAAAAATGGAGGAATAAAAAAATAAATACTCCACACAACAGAGAACCGTATTAACAAAGAGGAAGGGAAAGCTGTAGAGAAGACTGCCTCCTGGCTGTGAAGAGGGTCTGAGGTGAGAGTGAGAACAGAGACAGAAAATACTCCTCTTTTCTAATAGCCCCCACATTTTGGGAACAGTGAATGAGGGAAGAGCATGGTTAGCTTACACCCAAGATACCAGTGCCCGCATAATGCCTGTAAGCTCTGTAATCTATCTAAATTCCCTTTCAAAATTGTTTTATCATGCCTCACATCTTTAGTTTTTTTCTGTCCAACAACATACGCCAGCCAAGCCTGAAATGCAGATGGCGTGATTTTCAGAGGTTCCCAGTATCTATAATTTACTCCGACTTCAGTAACAACTGCAGGACCTTAGCACCCCTGAAAATTAGGCCATCAGTGCATCCCAATATAAATATCACACTCTGAAAAACAAAAATAACATCACTCCTGATGTATGCAATTGTGTAGATCTGACAAGACATCTTGTGACAAGCTATTAGACAATGTTAATTCTCCTGCCCTAGTCTCCTGTATTTATGAGGTGGGGAAGTTGGAATAGTGGTAAATAAATCTATTGTGGCAAAACCTTCAACTGAATACAGATATTTGTTTCAACAAAGGCTGAACACTTTGGTTTTAGCACTATTTTACATCCCACCAGTATTATTTCCAAATCTTCCTTTCTACTAGGCTGTCTGATTACATAATACCACACACTGAAAACAAAAATTAGTAGATTACAGTGTTTGGTTTCATTTATGGACATTGTACTTGGATTGTCATTTAATGCAGAAAGCGTAGTTTAAATTAAAAGTGTTGATATAAAATTAGTTAAGACAAAACAAATACAGCCTCTGAAGCAGCCAGCTGGACTCAGTGGCTAGAAGTGTTTGAGCCACTGCACATCATTCTTTAGCAAGAAGTTTCTTCATATCTGCATTCCAAAAAGGCAGGGCAGAAACAGTAAATAAATAAAAACCACCCTGGAACAGGCGTGCACTAAGAAGAAAGCCCAAAACTGGCTTCTCATTTTTCTATGGCTTGTACAACAAGGATTTTTTTTGTTTTTGCAGTTTTATTGGCAATTGCTCAGAATTTGTTTCTACAGAAATGACAGTCTCTTAAAAAAGTCCCACCTACTCTCAATACAGTAGACTCTCGATTATCCAGAGTTGGGTTAACCAGGTTATGGATTTTATATATATAAATATATAAAAATATATAAATAAATAAACTCGCAGGGCTGGCACTAGCTTTGTTGCTGCCCCAAGCACAGGAAAAAAAAAACCCCACTAGGGTGCAGGGCAGCCAGTGAACCAACATCTCCTCCCCCCGGCACAGGGTGGCTGGTGAACTAACCCGCCCCCATATATTTCTTCTGGATGGAGATTATCTGGGATTTTATTAACCTGGATTAATTTTTTTCCTATCATCCTGGATAATCGAGAATCTACAGTATTCCAAGGGAAGGAGGCGCAGGGCTGAAGGAAAGATTAAAAAATAATGAAGTGCAGGCGACTACTACCTTTTAGGACTCAGAGCACATTCTCACTCTTTGGTACCAAGCAAAAAGACTACTTGAGATCCTAAGCACCATACGATCTGCCTGCTTAACACCAGTTTCTTGTTAATTAGGTTTCACAAGATTCTAATGCCACTTAATACCTAAATAATGATGTGGGGAGGGGAGTGGGAAATGACATTATGCTGAAGTGCTACCCAAGCCTGGCAAAGCAAGACACCCTCAATAAATCAAAGAAGAATGATGCTCAATTCTTTCAGAAGGGTCTACAGAGGAGGGTGAAGAGAAGAAAGCCAGGACACAGTTAACAGTCACAGTGAAGATTGTCATCACCTGAAAGTTTAAGAACTCACTCTTAAAGCCATTTCAAATGGTCCTGTCTGAAGCACTGTTTGTTGTTTAAGTTGTTGTTGAAGGCATTCAAGGCTAGTGACTTTAAGAACTTTTCCAGAACTGTTTCAAGTCTTGAAATAGCTTCAATTCTCCAGTAGTGACTGGGTCAAGATATTATCTGCACCCCCTGGGACAGGACAGAACACAATACAGTTTTACTCGGTCTTCCATTTTTTGGTCTCTGTGTTATAGATCAGCGCATATGAATTAATTCATATTCTTAACACAAAAGTTTCACTGAATAATATAGAACTAGAATCCAAATCTCAAGATAGCAAAGTAAGAAACTGGTAAGTCTGGATCCATCTACCACCACAGCAGAGTGGTCCCGATGAAGTCGATGCATTGAGCAGATTTGAGGGTATAACTTTTACTGCACTGATGTGGATGTCCAGTGAGTGGAAAAGAACAGTTACTTACTCGTAACGTTGGTTCTTCGAGATGTGTTGCTCATGTCCATTCCCAGATGTGTGTGTGCGTTCCGCGCATGCCCGGTCCGGAAAGCTTTTCCCCAGCGGTACCCGTAGGGTCGGCAGGGGCGACCCCTGGAGTGGCGCCGATATGGCCATGCATATATGCCCCTGCCGACCCTCCCCCTGCTCAGTTCCTTCTTGCCGGTACTCCGACAGAGGGGAGGCGGGTGGGATTCGGAATGGACATGAGCAACACATCTCGAAGAACCAACGTTACGAGTAAGTAACTGTTCTTTCTTCTTCGAGTGCTTGCTCATGTCCATTCCCAGATGTGACTTACGAGCAGTCATCTCGGAGGAGGGTGAGGAGTACTATGAGTACCTGCTGACAGGATTGCTTGTCCCACAGCTGCGTCCTCCATTGACTGCTGCACGATGGCGTAGTGCGAAGTGAAGGTATGCACCGAAGACCACGTCGCTGCTCTACAGATGTCGGCGATCGGGACATGTGCCAGGAACGCTGTGGACGTGGCCTGGGCTCTAGTGGAATGCGCCGTCAGAGCTGGCGGAGTAGCATCCGAGAGGCTATAAGACAATTTAACGCAAGACGTAATCCAGGCCGAAAGGCGCTGGGTAGAAATTGGTGACCCTTTCATTCTTTCTGCCACTGAAATAAAAAGTTGTGGAGATTTACGAAAACACTTGGTTCTATCTATGTAAAAGGCTAATGCCCTCTTTACATCCAATGAATGAAGCATTCTTTCCCTGTTATCCGCATGGGGTTTGGGAAAAAACACCGGTAAGAACACCTCCTGGTTCAAATGAAAGGGCGAGACTACCTTGGGCAGAAAGGCCGGGTGTGGGCGCAACTGAACCTTATCTCTATGGAAGATCGTGTAGGGCGGTTCAGAAGTGAACGCCCTAATCTCAGAGACTCTACGTGCCGAAGTAATTGCCACTAAGAACGCGGTCTTCCATGAGAGGTAGGACAGAGGGCAGGAAGACATGGGCTCGAACGGAGGCTTCATAAGGGCCTTCAGAACCAGATTGAGGTCCCATGGGGGGGTTGGTTGACGTATGTGCGGATACAGCCTCTCCAAACCTTTAAGAAACCTGTTAACCAGAGGGTTACTAAAAACCGAAATATCATCGGCGCCCGGGTGGAACGCCGAAATAGCAGCCAGGTGTACCCTGACCGTGGAGAGCGCTAATCCTTGTTGTTTCAGCTCAAGGAGGTAGTCAAGGATGGTAGGGATTGAACAAGACAGGGGGTCCCCCCCCTTGTTCTGAACCCACAGTGAGAAGCGCTTCCATTTGGCAGTATAGGTTCCCCTCGTGGAAGGTTTTCTGCTACCCAGGAGGACTTCCCTGACTGAATCTGAGCACTGAAGCTCTGCTGGTTTTAACCACGGATATACCACGCCGTGAGGTGGAGGGACTGTAGGTTGGGATGTAGCATCCTCCCGTGGTCTTGGGAGATCAGTGTTGGCGACAGGGGAAGTGTTATCGGTGTCGCCACACAGAGAGACAACAGGGTCGAGTACCAGTGCTGCCGAGGCCAGGCTGGCGCTACCAGTATAACCGACGCTTTGTCCTGACGGGCCTTCGCCAGTACCTTGTGAACAAGGTGAAACGGGGGAAATGCATAAAGCAGGCCCCCCGTCCACAGAATGTGAAATGCGTCCCCCTCGGACCCCGGGCTGAGGTTGAGGAGGGAGCAAAACCTGTGGCTCTTCCTGTTGGCCCTTGTGGCGAACAGGTCGAGATGGGGAAACCCCCACCTTTGGAAAATCGAGTGGGCCACATCGGGCCTGAGGGACCACTCGTGGCCCCGGAAGGAGCGGCTCAGGGAGTCCGCCAGCACATTCTGCTCTCCTGGGAGGTAAGCCGCTGTGAGGGAGATCCCCCTGGGGATGCAGAAATCCCAAAGGGCGAGGGCTTCCTTGCACAGGGGAGAGGAGCGAGCACCACCCTGTTTGTTTATATAGAACATCGCGGCCGTGTTGTCTGTTAGGACCGTGATGTTCTTGCCCCTTAGATCCAACTGGAATGTCTGACATGCCAGGCGAACTGCTCTGAGCTCTCGTACGTTTATGTGGAGAGACAACTCTTCTTGAGACCAGAGGCCCTGTGTCGTGTTCTTTTCTAGATGCGCCCCCCAACCAAGAGCCGACGCGTCTGTTACCAGCGTCGCAGACGGTTGGGGTTTGTGAAAGGGCACCCCACCGTTCAGAGATGTGGGTTGGAGCCACCAGAGAAGTGATTGTCTTACCTTTACTGGAAGAGTCACGACCAGGTCGAGGGGGTCCCTGCGTTGGTTGTACACCTTCGCGAACCAGGCTTGCAGAGGGCGTAACCGTAGCCTCGCGAACGGCACCACATAGGTACATGCCGCCATGTGGCCCATTAGGACCATGCAGTTTCTTGCCGTGGTCATGGGGCCCCGAAGTAGCGGGGAAATAATGTCCGCTAAAGCCTTGGCTCGAGATGGAGGTAGGAAGGCTCTTGCACATCGAGAGTCCAGTATTACGCCAATAAACTCTATCCTCTGTGTAGGAGTGAGAGTTGACTTCGGTATATTGAGGATAAGGCCCAGCTTTAGGAAGATGGCCTTGATGAACGTGATTTGTCTTAGGAGCAGGTGCCTCGACTTTGCTCTGATGAGCCAATCGTCCAGGTAAGGGTAAACATGGATGCCGTTCCGTCTGAGGAACGCTGCGACTACCGCCATGCATTTCGTGAATACCCTTGGTGCTGAAGAAAGGCCGAACGGAAGAACCGTGAATTGGTAATGTCGGGAACCCATCACGAACCTCAGGAATCGTCTGTGGCTCGGGATAATGGAGATGTGAAAGTAAGCATCCTTTAAGTCGAGGGCGGCGAACCAGTCCCCTTGATCCATAGCAGGAATTATGACGGCTAAGGAGAGCATGCGAAACTTCAACTTCTTTATGTAGGAGTTGAGGCCTCGCAAGTCCAGGATGGGGCGAAGCCCCCCTTTGGCCTTCGGGATAAGGAAATAACGGGAATAGTAACCCTTGCCCCGAAATTCTTGAGGAACCTCCTCTATGGCACCCAAAGACAAGAGGGTATGGACCTCCTGATCTAGGAGTTGCTCGTGAGATGGGTCCCTGAAGAGGGACGGGCACGGGGGGTGGGTGGGAGGGAGAACCGAGAACTGGATAGAATATCCCACTTCTACCAGGCTGAGAACCCACTTGTCCGAGGTGATAGAGGACCATGCCTGGTAGAAATGGGATAGACGGTTCACAAACGGGAGGGAAGCTATGGGTTCGGAGGCTGGCTCGGCGTCCCCGGGCGCAGCTTCAAAAGTTCGGCCTGGGGCCGGGAGGGTGGTTATTCCCTGGCCCCTGAGGCTGGTGAGAGGAGGGGCGTTGCCGACCCCTGCTATTACCCCTCCCGCCCCTTCTAGGCTGGTCCCTCCTATAAGGTGGTGCCTGATAGGGTCTGGCTGGCGGGGGCGGGGGAGCCCTAAAGGGTCTTCTTTGGCCCTGTGGAGTATGTAGTCCAAGGGAGCGGAGCATCGCCCTGGAGTCCTTCATGGACTGTAGTTTTTTGTCCGTGTCCATGGCAAAGAGCCCCTGCCTATCAAACGGCAAGTCCCGTATGGTTGCCTGCACAGGCGGGGGAAATACCCGAAACGTGTAACCAGGCCCCCCTGCGCATAGCTACTGCTGTGCCCAATTGGCGTGAGGCCGAGTCCGCTGCGTCTAATGCGGCCTGTAGGGCAGCTCTGGAGACCACCCTGCCCTCTTGCACTATGGCCTTGAACTCGTGGGCCGATTCCTGGGGTAAGGTGCCCTCAAATTTGGTCATCGCAGACCAGGTGTTATAAGCATACCGGCCCAGGGCGGCCTGCTGGTTCGCAATGCGGAGTTGTAGAGCCGCCGACGAGTATACCTTCCTACCCCAGAGGTCCAACTTCTTCGAGTCGTGTGACTTTGGGGTAGGTCCTGTCTGGCCCTGACGCTCCCTATGGTTCACTGCATCCGCAACCATGGAGCCGGGCGGTGGGTGCGTGAACAGGTACTCGTATCCCTCCCGTGGTGCGAAGTACCGGCGCTCCACTCCCCTAGCCGTAGGTGGAAGCGATGAAGGAGTTTGCCAAAGGGAGTCCATGGTGGATCTGACCTTGCGCATGAAGGGTAGCGCTATCTGAGGTGGTGAGTCGGATGAGAGGATGTCTACATTAGGATCCTCCTCATCCCCTTTGACTTCCTCAGGCTGGAGGTTGAGGTTTTGCGCCACCCTTCTCAGCAGGTCCTGATGACCCCTAATGTCCATGGGTGGCAGGTTGTAAGAGGAGCCCGCCACTGCGTCGTCCGGGGACGATGAGGAGGAGCCAGGTTGGGGGTTCTCCATCTGAACCTCCTCCCGAAAGGGGGGTTGGATGGAATCCGCTCCTTGAATCTCCCTGAGTGCAGACTGAGTGTCCGATGTACCAGGCAGAGGGTCAGCCACATGTTCTTCCGATTGAGGCCTAGTGACGGTGGCAGACACCGGACCCCTCGGCACGGAAGGCCAAGAGGCTACTGATGGAGGTCCCTGGGCCTGGTGGTAAGTGAACGGGGTCCAAAAAGGCCATTGAGGAGGGCCTTGCTCTACCACCACTGATGGCTGCCGGTGCCGTCGATGGGAGGAGTGACGGTGCCGTGAATGGTGGTGCCGGGAGCTATGGCTATGGCGGGACCTGGACCGTGACGAAGAAGCATCCGACTCTGATGAATAGTCGGACTGCGACCAGGGCGGTGCGGTGCCCTCCGGTGCTATGCCCCGGGAGTACATTTCAGGCTTCCCGGGGAGCCTCGGTGCCTGCGGTGCGGTGGGAGCCGGTGCGGGTATCAGCGGTGCCAATGAGGCTGTCGGTGCCGCTAGAGCCGAGCTTGCCGGTACCGAAGTCACCGGTGCTGGCGGAATGACCGGAGCGACGGTGCGGGTGACCGGTGCCGGGATGGCAAACTGCGGTACCGTGTCGACCGCGGTGCCCATGATATCCACCGCCGCATCGAACGCCTCTGGGGTCGAGGGCGGTTCCAACTCCGGCACCTCGATTTCCCGAGGGGGCACTATCTCCGGGGAGATGGTGATAGGCTCCGGTGCCGCTATCGGTGCGCGCTCTAAACGGGGCCGTCTCACGTGCCCCGGAGCTGCTGGCACCACCGAGGGATCACCCGTGCCCTTGCGCACCGGGGAGCGCCCTCTAGATTTTTTGGAAGGGACCGGCGACTGAGACCGGTGCCTTCTGGATAAGGAGGAGGATCCGTGCCGTGGCGACCGGTGCCGAGGAGTCTTCAGGCCCTTCGGGGTCGCGGTGCCGCGCACCGACGCCGGTGCGCTGCTGGAGGCGGACGGCTCCGTTGGTGGCTGGAGTGCCGACTCCATGAGGATTAACTTTAAACGAAAGTCTCTCTCCTTTTTAGTGCGTGGCTTAAAGCTCTTGCAGCTCGAGCACTTCTCGGTCTGATGGCCCTCTCCCAGGCACTTGAGGCAACGGGAGTGAGGGTCACTAATCGGCATGGGCTTGCCGCAAACTTTACAGGTTTTGAACCCTGACGCCCCAGGCATAACCCGGCGTCAGAGATCTAACAACTACTTAACTACTATCTAACACTAAAGAACTCGAACAATAAGAACAATTAACCTAAATAACTAACTACTAGAGAACAAGATACCGCTCTGTGACAGAGGAGTAAGCTGTTCCAGCTACCGCCAAGGACGGAAAGAAGGAACTGAGCGGGGGGAGGGTCGGCAGGGGCATATATGCATGGCCATATCGGCGCCACTCCAGGGGTCGCCCCTGCCGACCCTACGGGTACCGCTGGGGAAAAGCTTTCCGGACCGGGCATGCGCGGAACGCACACACACATCTGGGAATGGACATGAGCAAGCACTCGAAGAAGAAAGATAGGGTCATGATGGTTACCATCTGTAACGCGAGCAACGAGCAACCATTTAGGAGCCAATCCTCTAGGTAGGGAGAAACCATTGTTCCCATTTTAAGAAGGGGCCCTGCAGTAGCTAAGACAACCATTGATAACTATTCTCGAAGTATGCTTCTCCTGTCAGTTGTGCAGTATAGCAGGGTCACCTAAACTATCTTTCTCTAATATGTGAAGATTTTGTGGGACAGTATAAAAAGCCTCATTAAAGTTGAAATATACTACATCTACTGCTTCCCCAACCCATAAGGCTTGGTACCCTGTCAAAGGAGTATATTAGGTGGATTTGACGTGATTTATTCTTATCAAATCCATGTTGACTGTTACTTACCATCTTATTATCCTGTCTAGGTGCTTACAAATCAATTGTTATTTGCTCTACTATCTTTCCAGGTATCAAAGTTAAGCTGACTGTTGTAAAATTCCCTAGGTTGTCCGTATTCTCCTTTTTATGTATAGCTACTATATTTGCCCTCTTCCAGTCCTCTGGGATCTCTCCCATCCCCCAAAAGTTCTCAAATATCACTGATGGCTCAGAGATCTCTTCAGCTAGTTCCTGAAGTATTCCAGTCTAGGGTCAGAGAGGTAGCCATGTTAGTCTGGGTATTAGCCTACGAAAGCTTATGCTTCAATACTTTAGTTAGTCTTTAAGATGCCACAGGACTCTTTGTCACTAGTCTAGGGTGTATTTCATCAGGCCCTGCCAACCAGAAGACATCTAGCTTTTCTAAGTAACTCTTAACTTGTTCTTTTCCTCTTTTAGCCTCAGATCCTACCCCATTTACACTGATTTTCACTATCTCGGTCATCCAATCACTGCTAACAATTTTGGTGAAAAGTTAAACAAAAAGGGCATTTAATATTTCATTCATTGCTGTTTTCTGTTATTGTTTTTTCCTCCTCATCTAGTAATGGGACTACCCTGTGTCCTTGGTCTTCCTTCGGCTTCTAATGTATTTGTAAAATGTACTGTTACCCTTTATGTCCCTAGTTAGCTTAATCTTGTTTTGTGCCTTGGCCTTTATAAGTTTGTCCCTACATGCTTATTTGATTTTTATTATATTCATGCTCTGTAATGTGACCTAATTTCCACTTTTTGAATGTCTCTCTTAAATTTCAGGTCATTGAAGAGATTCTGATTAAGCCTGAGTGGTTCCTTACTATACGTCTCATCTTTTCTACATCTTGGAACAGCTTACCCTTCTGCCATTAATAAGGTCCTTTAAAAACTCCCAACTCTCCTGAACTCATTTTCCTTGGACTTGCTTTCTAATTCTTTGAGTTTGTTGCAGTCTGCCTTCATGAAGTCCATTGTCTTTATTCTGCTGTTTTCCCTCCTACCGTTCCTTAGAATCATTAACCATCATTTCAAGGTCATTTTCACTCAAGCTACCTTCCACCTTCACAGTCTCAACCTGTTCCTCCATATTTGTCAGAATCAAACCTAGAACAGCTTCTCCTCTCTTCGCTTTCTCCACCTTCGGTAATACAAATTTGCCTCTAGTGAATGCCAAGAACTCAGATAATCTGTCCTGCTGTATTATTTTCCCAAAAGATGCCCATCACCACCAAGCGTTGTGTTTTAGATTATTTTGTTATTTGTTTTCAAAAAGCTTCATCCACCTCTTCTTCCTGATTAGGAAGTCCACATTAGACACCTACCAAGACATCACCCTTGTTTTTTATCTGGTTTATTCTTACCCAGAGACTTTCAAAAGGTCGGCCTCCTACTATATCTGAACCTCAGTGCAAGAGGATACATTGATAAACAACCGTTACTCCCAGAGCCCAGTAGTCATTTCTGATTTCCTGTAATGTCTTGTATATAGGCCCATGGCATGCAGCACACCTTCTGAGATGCCAATTATGTTAGTACCATCTGGAAATGTCTCTTTCTACCCTTGAGAAGTTTGTGTGGGGCTAGCAACCATGTCAGTACTAGAAGATTAATCACCATTGAAGATGGTAGGATTGGTGGGTAAGTAGGCTCTGGGAGGTTATCTGGAATCAGCAGAATGTCTGCGGGTACTCCTCAATAATGGTGCTTTAAGCTCTTCCAGAATTCAAAGGTCCTCATGGAAAACGAGCCTGGATGGTCACTGGGGACTCGCCATAGGGACCCTCAGGAGTCTGCATTTCAGGTGGTACTGTAGATGGTACCGAAGTGCAACTGGGGTGACCTTCATGTATTACTATGGAACATAGTACTGATGACCATTTCAGCTTGGCTCTGGAGTCTTGTGTTTCGAAGGCACTGTGTCTGGTGCCAATGCAGGTACCACTCTAGGTTGTTTGCCTGATGGTTTCTTGGTTCATGGTGTGGTCTTCTTAGCAGATGCCATGGTCTTGCTACTGGAGGGGATGGGAGCTTCAGTGATACCCTTATCAGGACATAACACTTCTGGAAAAACCGACTCAAGGGGTGACTTTCCCTTTTTCTTATTTCATTTTGGAGAAAACAGTCATTTCTTCTTTGAGGGTCTGGGTAATTTTGAAGTCCCCTCAGGGGCTCTGCTTACCGTTGCAGCAGAGATGGTTGCTGGAGCTCTCTCAGCAAGCAGATCCAAAGTACAGGTGAGTGAATCGGATCCCAGGGGTCTCAGAGACCACTCTATCAACAGGAATTTTAGTCTGCCCACCCTCAATTTGTTACATCTGCTTTTAAAACCCTAGCAGATCTTATATTTGAAAAGGATGTGTCTCTCTCCCAGGCAGTGAAGGCAATTTGAATGTCCATCACTAAGGGGGGAGGGAGAAGACCTGTGGCAATTCTGACTATGTTTGAAGTCTGGGCTTTTGCGCACAGCTTGTACTCTAGGCTGCAAATCAAGGCCTGAGGAAAAAAACAAAGGCCCAAATTGGGCAAAGGAAAAAAGGCGACGGAGAACCACTTCCAAGTACAAATTGTGCTAAACAATAAAAAAATGAAAGAAAATATTAAAGAAAAAAGACTACACAGCTTGCTATGTCTCTTGACAAATCAGCTAATAGACAGTCCCAACCTGCAGGTGATTGAGAAGGAACTTGAGTGGCAGCAGGTCTGTTCCCTCCCCATATACACCTGTACCAGGGCACAAGGGTATCTAGGGAACAGACCCACAGACACTGCTAGTGAAAATCTCTAATCAAGAGCATACAAGCAGGTGCACATTCTGACATGGAGCACCAACAGGGATGTTACTTGAAGAACTTATTAAAATAATACCACATTTCAGCCAATATTTCACTGGTTAATGAACCTCAACAAAAGATAAACTCTATCCTTCAAAAGGAAATGCTAATGGACTTGATTTCAGTGGAGGTATTCGGCACGGTTATAATTAATGTCGTTAAGTGTTTCAGATCAGCAAAGCTTTCAAACACAGTAACTCTTCCTTTCAGATACTCTGCTAGAATCTCTGTGCCCTGTAAGCAAGTAAACTTAATATGCAGTAAACCCTTTTCTTCTTTTTGGAGAAGAAATTAAAGAGATACCTGTTTAAAACTTTAAATCTTATGTGCACAGCTAGAGATACAGAAAGGTGGCATGTCAGGAGCACAAGAGACTCTCCCTACCAAACACCTGGAGCAGCTCCAGCTTTCTGAACTTAAGCTAATAAAAATAGAGTCTAAAGAAATCTCGCTACATAAAACGGAGGGAAAACTTAAAATTTTACAGACAAGATTCAGTTATTTTAATCATTATGTCATACGGGTTCTTTGGTGCCCTGTGGGGGCTCCCTGAAGATAAAAGGCACCTCACACAGGTAATGCTCCCAAAGCAATGTTCCAGATTGTGGCACAAGAATAATTGGAGTTCAATCATGGCAGGTTTTCTAGAACTGGTTTTCAGAGGACTGCCAACCTGAGTACAAGGTAACTGGGAAATGCCCTGTCAGCCCTAAGCCACTCAAGGGTAGCTAAATCTAATTTAAGCTCAGTGCCTTAAAATTCATTCTATACTGAAAATTGGCAGCTTCTCACTCCAAAGATTTATACCATGTAGATCCACTCATATTTGTGGAATTTAGTGAGTGAAAAGTTCCAAAGATTGTTTACATATTTAAAGATCTGTTTATTACTTTTTTCCTTCAGGTTTCATAAAAACATTTAATCTTAAATTCTATAGAAGAAATAAGATCTTGGTACTCAGAAATTTTCTAAGCCCTGAACTGTGTGTGTTGGATTGACATTAAAAAAAGAGGACCAAAAATTGAATCAAAATGTCTTCCTAGTCAAATTAACGAAACCAAATCACCCAGCAGTTTCGTTAGTGAAGTGAGCAGAGTTAAGCATTAAGTTGTTCAGACATGCTAAATTTTGTAAGCCACCTTGAAGGAGTTTTAACATTTCCAAAAACAAAAATAATCTATTCTCCTCCCTGTAATATTGCTATGATGCAAAAAAATGAACAAGGGATCAGAACTGTTCAGACACAACAGTAAGACAGAGGAATGCAACTTATACTCATGTCTTTCTTTAACCACAGCGTTTTTTAAAAGGTATCTTGGGAAACAGGGGCCTTTCATTTCAACAGCAAGCTTTAATTGGCTATAAAATGTCCATCTAACTAAACAATGCTTTGAGAGAAAGGCAAATAAAATTATTCTATTTTGAAAGGCGAGAGAGGAAAGAGAATACTTACTCTGAAATTCTGAAAAGACAATATGAGAAGATAACCAAGGTACCGTCTTAACACTGAACTCCGGGAAAGCATTTAAATTTTGAACCTAGAAAATACAATGGCTGAACATATGTGCATTTTCTACCATGGAAAAATATCTACTGCTTTAGTAGATACCATGCTCTATTTATGTCTGCTTAAATTAATGTATTAAAGTTCAAATGTCTAAAGATTATCTACTGGACTGAAGGATGTCAGCTTCTATATAACAGATACTTTTAGGAGGCTAGAGAGTCATCAAAAGAAACTTTGAGGCATTTATCAGCTACACAGAGCATTGTTGAGTGTACACCTGACAAATTAGTAGCATGTGGTGCTTTAGTACTAGCAGAGCTTGCACAAATTGCTTACAGGAGAAGGGGGAGGGGAGGAAGACAGCTTGCTGCTGTACGCGTTATGGGCAATAGCCGAAAGGTGCTGGCTGCACAGCACGTGACTGTCTACTGATTCATTCAGACAAGATAGCAACTATAGTTCGGACTGTCACAATTGCAAAATAGAAAAAAAGAACGAATTCAGATTCTCTCTGACATCACTGTCAGCAAGTACTGGGCCCACAGGAGCATATTTGTTAAAGACTACCATGGAAATAGTGTTTTATTTACTACAAAAACTGCTGAACAATAAAGTCACCAATAACTTAAAATCTTGTGTTTAGAACAACAAATTAGCTCTAGACAGGAATTTATTATTTAACTGAACAAACCAAACCAATCTCCGTTAAGCCTGTGCAGGTTTTTTGTTTTAATAAAGAGCCAGTGAGATTTTCCTTAAAATTATGTAATTAAAGGAAAAAAAGTGATCGTGCAGCTTAAAGACTTCAATTCAGAAATCCAATGACCAATTATATCTGTAGAGGGTAGGGTGTTGACAGACTGCACTTGGGGGTAGGGAAATAAACAATTAAGAATAACTTGTAGCATACCCCAAATACTTGGCAAAGACCAAGGGCTTGTGTACACTAGAAAGTACTACTGGACTTGTATGAACCCCAGTCATGTGAACAGTTATATCAGTATAAAGGTGTTATCACTTTAGCTATTTCTATAGGGGGAATGGAATAAGAAAACTGGCATAACTGCACTCCCACTAGGGCTTTTAACAGTATAACTATTTTGATTTAAAATAGAGACATCCCTATTCAATATAGTTATACCAGTAACATTTTCAAGTGTAGACCCAGGCCTGAAACACACTACAGGGTAGCAGATTTCTATGCTGAAGAGGTACCCGTTAAAACTTAGCTTCACTGGTCCATTCCCAACTTCCATCATCAGTCTGGAAGCGTGTGCCTGCAGCTTTTCTAAGCGGATTACAAATTGTGAACAGCCTCAGGTTCAGCCACATGTTTGTCTACCAATGCATAGGGTGATGCCAGTCTGGCTGGCTGCCTTGCCACTCTTCTGTTCACTGAAAACATCACCTTTGCTTTCATGGGGAATGCAAAATTTAAGACACTGATATGATAATTGCTACGTTAGTCACTGAACAGATATTGCATGTTAAATCTCTCTCAAAAGCATACACTATCAGCATCCTGCACCTGCTGAATGTATTCCAAAAACTGAATCTGCATCTCTGGATCTATGTAATTAGGAAAAGTTTCATTAGTTATAGCTAAAGTGGGGATGCAGGTTCAACCAGCATCATGCTAGTGAGAAAAACATCTATATCAACGTAGTTCAGTGGGAGTGGACGTCCCATTCTTGGGAAGTCTAGTTTTTGAAAATTCCAGCATAATGCACTTTTGCTGATTATCCTATATATACACACATCCATGAATTCACCCCGCCACCCTGGCCCCTGCCCCCTACCCGACTCCCCTGCTTCTCACCCCCCGACAGCCCCATCCAACCTCCCCATTCCCTGATAGCCCTCCCCCCAGAACTCCTGTCCCATCTACCCCCCACATCCCTGTCCCGATTGCCCCCAAAAGCACCACCCAACTGCCCCCGCCACGCCATCCAACCACCCCTTCTCCGTCCCTTGACCGCCCCCAGAACTCCTGCCCCCCGCCGCCCCATCCAACCCCCTCACTCCTTCCTGACTGCCACCCCAAGACACCTGCCCCCATTCAACACCCATTCCCCACCCCTGACCACCACTCCAAACTCCCCTGTCCTCTATCCAACTCTCCCTTTCCCCGCTCCCTGGGGTGTCAGTGGCTGGCGACATGGTTGCACCACCCAGCTGGAGCCAGCCACACCACCAGGCAGCACAGAGCACCGGGACAGGCCTGGTCTGGGCAGTGGCGCTGCCCCAGGAACTCAGCCCCACCGCCCAGAATATTGCACCGGTGGCGCAGTGAGCTGAGGCTGCAGGGGAAGGGGAACAGCAGGGGAGAGACCAGGGGTAGCCTCCCAAGTCAGGAGCTCAGGGGCCGGGCAGGAGGGTCCCGCGGGCCACAGTTTGCCCCCCTCTGCTCTAGTCCTTATGAATGCACAGATAATTTTCTAAATTGTGAACAATGTAGTCAACCCGGCAATGCCTGCCTGACTTACAAAAGTCTGACAACTGCTGAGAGGTAAGAGCTGTCCCTATACATCTCAGTGCATCTTAAATGCACAATGATCATTCAGATGTTCACATTGTTCTCTCTTAGTTTAACTGATAGTCAAACATGTAAAAAAGAGGAAGAAAGGATCGTATTTTGAGTATCCACACAAATTACTGCATCTCATAATGGTGTCATGTTGGCAGGGCTTGGGCTAATACTATTGCCATCCCAACCCAATTTGACCCATGGAAGTGGCTTCAAGTATATGAGCCATACAAGACAAATACAAAGGGAAAAAAGATGCAAAGGGAGCGGTTAGTAATGCTACTTCGCTGGGGTAAACGAAGGGTAAAAAGAAATAGTTACAAGGCTAGGAACCTGGGTTAGTGTTTTCGTTGCTGGTATTTGTTTCAGGTTGGGGGGCTGTCTGTAAGCGAGGACTGGTCTGTCTCCCAAGATCTGTGAGAGTGTGGGATCATTTAATGTAGTTTTTAATCTGGGAATTTGTAATCTAAGTGTGAAATTTAAGTCAAACATTTCAAGCCAGTTAGACATTCATAAATTTTTCAAAAGTGCACACAAAAACACCCCTCCACTCAAAAGCATTTATTAAAGAGCCTTAGAAACATTACAAATAGAAATTAAGAGGCATTCAATTTTATTCTAATGATGTTTACAGCCTCCTCACTTGATTCATCGACACACTGGACAGTGTTCAGTTAGAACAAAATCAGTTTTATAGAAACTAATGTTTTATATCCAAAGTAGCCTGAAAGTGTGAAAATGCTATTACACAAGTTTTGAAACTATTTTCAGCTTAGGAGACATGCATTTTCCAATGTCAGTGACAGTAATGACTCATTGGAGTATTGCTTTATTTCAACCAAATAAAAATGCAAAAAGAATATACCTTTAGCCAACACAACGGGGGGTGGAGGAGTGGTGGGTGGGGGAGAGGGTTCAGAGTTAAGTCCAAAATACTGTATTTAAACCTCTCCAGGATCCTTAGTAATGGGAGGAATTGCTGAACAGAGGATGATCTTACATAAAAACACACTGTAGCATCTATGCACAATGGAGTGAAAAAAAAGGATAGAAAAGAAAATTTAACTGAATCCTTATTTTGGTTGATTTAATTTAGACCTTTATGTTAATTGAAATTTTATCAATATTAAAAACAGATTCTCCACTGCTCTGAATGTTAGATATCCATAGATTTTATTGGGTTCGTCAGTTGTGATCTCAATTGAATTCTGAGGCAGATATACGTCTTACTGTGTTTGTAAAACCCCATGCAAGTTTATGGTGTCATATAAATTAATAATCATAATGGAACAGTTACAATTTAGAGATATCACTGGGGGGGGGGGGGGAGAAGGGAGAGAAGTACTGTCACAGAAGACTAGTCTCTGCTGGTGAGAAAGATACCAAGCCAAAGCAGAGACCTTTATTTTCTAAGCAAGACATCAATCTTACAAGAATATTACAATTAATTTCCAGTTTAACAGACCAAATGACTGATGTAAATTTAATCGGTGTATGATATATGCTAATGCAGTAATGTAACTATGGTTCACTGTACCGTTACTAAATAGCTGCATTTTGATTAGCATTAAAAGCCCTTTCATGAGAATATAGTTTTAAACCCTATTGTTCTTTTATGATAGTGTTTGGGTGAAGGTTTTTCCTTTTCTGTCGTAATACATGTGCCAACCAAGTATCTGACTGCCATACATAATATTTAGCATAACTGTATCAAATTTTTTTTAAACACACTATTAATGATGGATATATAAAATATCTAGGTATCTATGATACACCAGTCTTCCTCAGAATTTTCCCAGAAGTCTCTCACCTAGCCAGAAGAAGATAGCAAAAATTAAAGAGGACAGGCCCTTGGAAAGAACCAAGAAAACCTCAGCCTTCAAGCATGGAGGCAGCTAACAGATGTTTTCCAGTCTCTCCCTACCGTATTTGTAAACTAAATCCTATTTAGAATTGTAATAGTGTGAATTTTATTTACAAATACACCAATGTACTTTTAGCATGCATATACATTTTTCTACTAATTTTAAAGAGATATATAATAATGTCCAGGTTAAGCTTCCAACATTGTCTCACAAATGCTGACTGAAACATAGACACTACCCCTTTCCCTTTGGAAACGGTTGCTCCCTGGAAGGGTATACTCACTTGATCTTCTGATGTAAAAACCATTATTTCTACCTGGTTTTCCATCAGCCAAACTAAGAAGATATGGAGATTCTCTCTGAACAAAAGGTTGGTTTTGGAAGCAAGAAGCCTTGTCTACATGGGAAAGTGTTATAGTAGTGCAAAACAGATAGTCCAGGTTTACTTTACAAACTTTTACTGGCATAATTACATTGGTCAGGGATATGAAATGGTGTGATCTCTGATCAACACAGTTGTGTCAGCAGAAGCTCCTAGTGTAGACAGTTATATCAGCAAAAGTGCAGTTTCGCTCAGATAATCGCATTCAGAGGGGTAGGGAGGCTGGAATAAATTACAGTGGCAAAGCACTGTTTTGCAGTATAAGGTACGTCCACACTAGAAGTCTTTACAGTATGCTAGTAATTGCAATACTTGCAATGAGCTTCTAGTGTAAATCTGGCCATGGTTAAATGGCTGCAAACTCCTGTGTGAACACACATACAGTTTAAGTTTATTTTGGTTTAAACTGTAACCTATTCCTTATCAATTTAAATTCAACAGAATTAAGCCACTCAAACTGAAACAAGAATGTCCACACAGGAGTTTGCACCAGATTAACTATTGGCTTAAATTCACACCTTAGGTTATACTAGAGCAACTTTTCTGTATAGACACGGCCTAACACAATAGATTATAGTGTTTCAGACCAGAAGGGACCATTACATAATCAAGTATGACATGCTGCATATCACAGGGGACTAAAGTTCAGCCATGTACCCCTAAACCGAGCCCAGTGACTTTCACAAAAGCATTTCAGTCTGCAGGAAACTAAACTGATGTGTGCCACAGCTACGGAACAGGAGAGATTGAGGTTGTCAGAGGGCCCTGTAATGGTAGGGAATTTAGGTGATTAGGTCTAGATTAATTTTTTTCTCCCGTGTACTCTGTGAGTGTGTGTGTGAGAGAGGTGCATGAGAAAGAGAGGTGTTCAAGTACAGTAGATTTTACTTAATACCAATCCCAATATTAACAACTTTCACTGAACAGAAACATTGTGCCAAGAATCAATTCTGTCCTATAAACTTTGAGGTTAATAGGATTTGGATAACTGCTACAGGCATATCACCTATTAGAAACTTTATTAGAGAGGTCCTACCTTCATTCAATATGCTAGCTCTGAGCTTGTGCAGCAAACATATCAAGCTCTCACTGACAAAGGGTTCCGAGGGCTCTGTGAGAGCCTGCTGCTAAGCAAATGCAAGGACTTGAGAAGTTTGGTGCGTGAAACAGATTTTAAGATACTGTTAAGAAGGGAAGTAACGTTTTACAGGAGCATGAGGTCAGCGCAAACCAGCGCCAGGAGCAGCAATGTAACAGCAAGAATGGCAACATTTTCATTTCTTTAGTTTTATTTTAAAACACTTTCTGTTCATAAAAATTGTGTGCTCCTTCACTGTCACAATGTGGAGCCTTGACTAACTATATCAGGGGTTCTCAAACTGGGGGTCGGGACTCCTGAGGGGGTCACGAGATTATTACATGGGGGGGGGTCGCAAGATGTCAGTCTCCACCCCAAACCCCGCTTTGTCTCCAGCATTTATACTGGTGTTAAATATATTTTTAAAAGTGTTTGCAATTTATAAGGGGGGGGGGGGTTGCACTCAGAGGCTTGCTATATGAAATGGATCCCCAGTACTTGGAGAACCACTGAAGTATATGGTGCACAGTATACCAAGATTTAAGTTTGCTCTACTGACAAAGTAAACAATTATGATACGTTTGGATTATGTATTTATTTTTCAACACTGTGCAAAACCAAAACTTAAACAGGTGCCCAGCTTCTATAATTACTATGTATAGTCTCGCACTCATTCGCATATGCATGTGCCTGAAAACAATGTCTTTTGCTTACTGGCTACTTCTATAACAACCACAATAGCAACTTTTGGGTGAGAACTGAGGGGTTGCTAATAACTGGAGTCTACACGAGGTCCAGCATCATAACAAGTCTTAGAAGATTCCTGTAATTATTGTAGGCAAATGGCTAGGTAGAAAAATGAGTACTAGTGAAACAGGAGGCTGAACTGAAAAAACTCATTTTTAGAAAAAGCTAAAATATTTATATCCAAAGGACTTAGATAAGCTGCATATATTAGAAATCAGTAAGCTACTGCAGTATAAAGTCTTATACTGTCTAATAATATTCCCACAAGGCAGGCTCTACAGTAGAACCTCAGAGTTATGAGCATGTCGGGAATGGAGGTTGTTCGTAACTCTGAACAAAACTATATGCTTGTTTTCAAAAGTTTACAACTGAACATTAATACAGCTTTGAATCGTTCTGCAGAAGAAATATGCGGCTTTTCTTTTTTAAAAAAGTAGTTTATGTTTAACACAGTACTGTACTTGTTCGGTCTGCATACTTTTGGTTCCAAATGAGGTGTGGGACTGACCGGTCAGTTCATAACTCTGATGTTCATAACCTTGAGGTTCTACTGTAGTGGTTACAGCACATTACTAGTTGTCACAAGATCTAGATTCTTTTCTCAGACCTCACAGTGAGACTTTGACAAGTCACAAATTTCAATTTTTTTCCTCATCTGTAAAAACAGGACTCACATATTGGCTAGCACACCAGGGTGTATCAAGTATTTATTATGAACATTTGGTAAGGATGGAAGGTGCAAGATAAGTGTAAAATATAAACGTATTCTTGGAATCTTAAAGCCCAGGGGTTTGTATATTTTGTTACTTCTTTAGGCAGAGTTCATTGCACATACCAGGAACTGCTTGCATTCCTCCATTCTCCCTCACAAACTCTATTTCAAGAAGTTGCTCTAGGACAGGACGGCAACAGTACTTATACAGAGGGGTAGCCATGTTAGTCTGGATCTGCAAAAGCGACAGAGTCTTGTAGCCCCTTGTAGACTAACAGATCTTAGGGATCATGAGCTTTCGCGGGCTAAGATCCACTTCATCAGATGAGATCTTGTAGGTGTTGGTCTCTGTCTGAGGGGTTGGAGCAAATGCGGTTCCTGGACACACTACACACTCCACTGTCTACAGCCAAGCACTGAGGTACAACCTCAGTGCGGGAGGCCGTTGGAGGGGGGGAGAGAGCTGAGCAAGTGCGGGGGGCCGTTGGAGGGGGGAGAGAGCTGAGTGAGGGAGCCGCAAGCCGTTACCGTTGGCCCGTGTACACGGGCTTTTACACTAGTACCTCATAAAACGCTAACATTGAGCAATCCATTGAGATTTCAGCTAACCATGAAGCAAATATTTTTTTATACTGCATTGTTTTTCCTGTAACTGACATATCAATAAATATTCCTGCATTTCAAAATTATTTTATTATTATTTAAAACCACTGGATGCCACTAGCTTGACCAGGAGTGAGGAGGAGAGAATACGAAGGGGCCCAGGAAAAGAGGGTTGGGATGCTGGCATGGAAGAAGGCTGTGGCAAATAATTCCTGCAGACCTGATATTCCCAAGTGTGGAGGCCATTTTGAGAACATGAAGGGAGGGGCTGCTGGAAACAGCAAGCTTGGAAAGGCTCCTATTTCACATCCGCCAAAGTAGCAGCATCCATTAGACACAGAACAAAAGTTTGTTAAACCACCTGTACAATTGTATTGTAATGGACCATCATAAATACTCACTGGCAGAGGTTCCCTCCCCTCATAATCAGACGTGGTGTCCACCTGGATTTTGGGAGCTGTTTGTTCCTCCATGTCTGCCTTGGGCTCTTGTTTGGGTAAGAGATTCTGGCTTCAGAGGAAACTGCCTCAGCCTCAGAGTCCTGACTGAGAACTGTGTTCACTTCTGTGCCTGAGGCACTGTCCACACCATAACATGGTTCAGTGGTAGTTTCACTGGCAAAAATCCAATCCAGTTTCTCAAAGTGAGGGTAGGTACTTGAAGAACTTCCAGAAGTTCTGTCTCTCGCCTTGGTTTTTCATAATTCTGCTGGAACTCTTTTTCTTTACTTTAGCATTGAGAAATGTCCCATGCAACTCCAATGGTCGTCTGCATTGCTCTCACTTGTATATCTTCATATTATAGCGGCTGCTATTAAGGCTGGCCTAAGACGGTCTCCTCTCCTCAAGTCCATGACCTCTGCACAGCTGCACACAAATGGGTGATTCATCGGGGCTCTAACATTTCAAGAGTGCAGACTGACAAATAGGATGCTCCTGGATGACTGCCAGCATTTAAATAGGGAGGTGATATCTAGTCAACATGACCCCAGAGCAGCAGAAGGGACAGAAGTAAAATAGACAGGTTGAGTCTGTTGTGAAGCAATGCACCGTGCAATAGTGGTGTGAGGGCTGAAAATTAATCGGAAGTACAGATGCATCCACACAAAACTTTTCCCCCCCGTGCACTAACTCATTCCGAAATTAACTTAATTCACTTTGAAAATGGATTATCCAATTAGAAAAAAATTGCGCACTTAATTTGGAAGAATTGGACACTAACTAAAAAGACAATTTAGTACACAAAAGTACCTGTGTAGTAGACAAGATCACCCTTTTGTATCTTCTAAATTAATCTTTGTTCACATGGTTGCCAAAAGGTCATGCAAAAAGTCTAACTTTTTAGACAAGTGCTATGAAAATGAGACCCAACCCCAATCCTTCATTCACGGGCAGGTCAGCAGGGTCTGGAAGTACTACAAAGACCTCAGCCTTTTGCCATTAGCCAAGATCTAAGAGCAGCATAGGCCACCTCCAAAGGAAGGATAGAACTGTGAGTTCTGGGAGCCACAGGATGGAGAAAGAACAGGACTACTTGAGGCACTTAAGAGACTAACAAATTTATTAGAATATAAGCTTTTGTGGGCTACAGCCCACTTCATCAGATGCATAGAATAGAACATACAGTAGGAAGATATATATACATACAGAGAACATGAAAAGGTGGAAGTTGCCATACCAACTCTAAGAGGCTAATTAGAGAAAAATCCAAAGGCTAATGTGACAATCCAGAGTACAATCCAGACTAATGAGTAGATGAGTCACCCATGCCCTCCAACCTGGGGTGCCCTTTAAATGCTTTATGCCTGTATCTTTTAAATGAATACCAGTAATGAGGCATACAAGTCAGAAATCATTAAAAGAAAAATAAAGATAAATGCAATTAATGCCTAACAAACTATGTTAAATTCAAAGCAAAGTTTTTTCTCACCATGTGCTCTCAACATTCTGACTGGCCAAACTTCTTAGGCCAGGACCCCTTCCTCTGTTTAATGGCGGTTTCCTTTGTCCCTTCTTGTGCAGTGACTCAATGGACAAAGGGGGGAGGTGGGAAGGAGGGATGTCTGCCCTTTCTTTTAGAATCCTGTCCCCCTTCTCAGAAGCATTTCCAGCTAAGGCAACAGCCAGTCTGTGTGGAAGGGAACTCTAGCTGTTCCTTTGCTAACGTGTAGTTGTTTTAGCCCCGCCCCTTTTCCTGCCAAAGAATAGCCATTTAGCAGGTAATGATCCATTGGTCCCTTTTACACCTGCCTGAAGCATCAGTTTGCCTTTTGTCTGGGGGGGGGGGGGGGGGGGAGGGGAAGAGAACTGGCTTGATGACTCTGTTCATGGCTTAATTGTGAATTAAGCAGAGTACACATTCTTCTGTTTCAGAAAGACCTGTTTGTCAACTTCTGTTTGGGCTGGGCTGTGGTTTGGAACATGCACAACCGCATAGTGGCATCTTATAACTTCATGTACAATGTTGCCACACCAGGACAAGAATGACCAGCAAATGATAAGTTTTCAAGTGATACCTCACAAGACATACCTTGCACAAAGATTATTACAATATGAAAACACAGGGGGATATTCTGTTACAGCTAGTAACAAGCCAAAAGCAACAAGGCATCATGCAAACATGGGTATACCATGAAAATGTTACTGTGCGAGGGAAGAAAATTTTATTTTTTTAATCAATAATTATGTCCTTCACTTAGCAAAAGAAGAAGATGGGAAATGCACATTCTTTAGAATAACTTGCGTACACAAAGCAGGAGCACTACACTATCTTAAGGAATGAGAATATCGTTTAACTCAGCTGCTATTTTGCAATTCTACCAATGTGATCCAAACTGATGACCAGTCTCAGACAGATTACTTGCAGTGCTTGGCAATGCTGTACATGACACCACTTAGTTTTGGTCTCTTGTTTTAGTTATACAATGTGCACAGTTGCTTGACAGACAAATAAATATCTGGTCCTTAGGCCTGCAACAGAGAAGAGGGAATCAGAGTATTGTTTCAGTCCACCACGACAGAGCAACATGCTTCACATTGGCTAAAAGCAACCCTTGCCAAGTAAGTAGTTGCATTAAATAGACCCAAAAATGAGTCCTTCCTGCTTCTTGCTTAGCAAACAAGACAGTATGGTTGCTATAATTTGGGACACAGAGAATTAAGATACAAAAAAAAATGGGGGGAAAGGAAAAGGGGTTTACAAAATACTCCTGGGAGAATTCTGAGACAAAAAAATATGCATATTTTATTTGTAAAAAATAATATAATCATGCCAGTTTATTATTTTGGTAATTTATTTAAAAATACCTGTCAGCAAATATGTCTAACAATACAAAACAAAAATTCAGGAAATGTTTTTTGACAAATAGATTCCTTACTAGGCATATGAATATAGAACTTCGAATAATAATTTATTTAAACTACAATGCAGAAACATTTCTAGCACCGCTCAGAAGCAGTGCAAAGGCTTGGGAGAATCAGGGGTAAGGGAGGAACTGAAGGAGAAGGGGTTGGACTGAGGGCAGAAAAGGCAGGGGCGGGGCCTCATGAAAAGAGAGAAGTGGGGGCGGAGTCGGGGGCAGGGTGTCAGTGATGTGACCCTCGGACTAATGTACTAGTCCTCACGTGGCCCTCGTGGTCATTTGAGTTTGAGACCCCTGATCTAGATTGTTCTCAGTGGTACCAGATGACAGAACAAGGAGTAATGGTCTCAAGCTGCAGTGGGGGAGGTTTAGGTTGGATATTAGGAAAACCTTTTTCGCTAGGAGAGTGGTCAAGTACTGGAATGGGTTACTTAGGGAGGTGGTGGAATCTCCTTCCTTAGGAGTTTTTAAGGTCAGGCTTGACAAAACTGGATTGATGGGTAGAGATCACTCTATTGGGGATCGATTTAGCGCATCTACTGTAGATGCGATAAATCGATCCCCGAGTGCACTCACCGTTGACTCCGGAACTCCACCGCTTCTAGAGGCAGAAGTGGAGACTAGGGGGAAGTGGCAGCGGTCGACTTGCCACTGTGAGGATGCCCAGATAAGTCGACCTAAGATGCGTTGACTTCAGCTATGCTATTCACGTAGCTGAAGTTGCGTATCTTAAGTTGAAACCTCCCCACCGAGTAGAGACCTGGCCTTTGTTAATTTAGCTTAATTTTCTCAGCGCATCCCCACGTAGACAAATTCTCAGTCTACTAAATTTGGGAAGGAGGGGGAGAGACCAGGACAATACACCTGCCTGGTATTAGACCCCTCTCTGAATCTTGGGATAAAATATAAAACTAAGTTTAAAACTCGTGTTCCAGTGATGACATGCTCTTTCTGCAGCCTTTGGCAAGTTATAGCCTTATTCCCTCAGGTTTCCCCATCTGTAAAATATTTATTGCAGGAATGATTGAGGAATAGCCAATGTTATGAAGCAGTTTCTGTTTCATCAGAGCTCCATATACCTTATTTTTAAAGTGGCAATACTTCATTGGAGACACAGTCCCTAAGAAACACAGCTACTCCACACAATCATTGAGGAATTTAAATCAGTCCAGATTTGGCACAAGCATCTTCTCATTTTAGGATGCAATACAGCAGGCAAGTGTTAAAACAGATTGCTCTGTATGCAAAAATTTGAATCTTAACCTTGCTGGGAGACATTTGAAAGTGGTATTAATGAGGTATTAAAAAAAGAGACACTGGATCCATCTGTAATTGCAAATTTTAAAACATTAAACATTAGTAAAAGCCTTAACAGCAAGATCTATTAGGTTGGGAAGAGCCACCAAGAGAAGTGATAGTGGCCTATCATTGCATAATATAGATCTATGCTGGATAAAGCACAAGTATGTTAGGGAACAATCCTACAGTAGCACAAAAATGATTACGTTACCTCATAAGCCTTGCCCATCTTTACATCCTTTGATTCACGAAGAGCCTTCAAATTAGTGTTAGTCCTTGAGACTAGGATAAACTCTCTTTCCTCTAAAATACAGGCAAGTCGCATCTTACGCACATTTAACATGCACGATTTTAGCTTTACGCAATCAACAAAAAAAAAAAAAAAAGAAAAAGAAAGAATAGGGGAAGAAAAAAAAACAAAAACAAAAAAACCCGCCATCAAGTTCAATGGGTTTTGGCTTTACGCGGTAATCACAGAACCGAACCCTCACTTATGATGCAACTTGCCTGTAAGTCTTTAAAAATGCAGATCAGTCTTGAAACCATTACCAGGGTATTTTAAGGAAGTCTGCACTTTCAGATGCATTTCGTATAGCAAGGTAGTAGATAAATATTCCTTCAATGCCAGATATTTTTACATCAGCTCAAATATTTAAGGGACTTAAAATCCACATTAATGTTCTAATACTGTTCTAAGTATTGCTTGCAGACTTGCTTATTAGAACAGTTATATAAATGTAACTAATGGACTTTTTCCTGGGAAACAGAATGCACCCGATTAAGATAGGGAATACTGCATTCTTAGTTTCCTCCAGCCTTGCACCACAATTCTTTGTACATGTTCTGCCTAGAGAAAAACCAATTCTTGGCGCTAAATTCATGAGAGGTTTTTTTTTTAAATCCTAAGATTATACACACAGCACTATGGTCATCTTCTTAGATTCTGTCTCAGACAAAGAAAACTCACAAAACATCTCACCATGGGTAAATTTTAAGTTTTATATTTAAATTTCTTTATTTAATTTATTTTTATTTTATATTTAAATTTCTTAGAAGCTCCTCCTAGCCTCATACACATGTACTCATTCCTCAATATTCACACTGAAGAAACAGATTCAGACACTGAGGGAAGAAGGGACCATCTAATCCAGGGGTAGCCAACCTGTGGCTCCAGAGCCGTATGCGGCTCTCATACAGGCACCGACTCTGGGGCTGGAGCTACAGGTGCCTGGGAGAGGGTGCTCACTGCTCAACCCCTGGCTCTGCCACAGGCCCTGCCTCCACTACACCCCATCTTGCCCCTAAGCCTGCCATGCCCTTGCTCCTCCCTGCCCCAGAGCCTTCTGCACACCATGAAACAGCTGATTGAAGATGTGGAAAGGGAGTGGGGGAGGCACTGATCCGTGGGACTGCCAGTGGGCAGGAGGCATGGAGGGGGGAGCGGAGGAGGAATGGAGGTGATGTGAGGGCTGCTGACATATTACTGTGGCTCTTTGGCAATGTACTTTGGTAAATTCTGGCTCCTTCTCAGGCTCAAGTTGGCTACCCCTGATCTAGTCTGACCGTCTGCATATTGTAGGCCACAGAACCTCACCTGTCTCCTTCTGCACTAGGCCCATATACTCTAGCAGAGTTACTGAAGTCCTCAAATCATGATTTAAAAAGACAAAGTTACAGAGAATCCTCCAACAAGTGACTTGTGCCTCGTGCAACAAAGGCAGTCTAAAAAAAACCTGCCAATGAAAGGGGAAAATTAATTCCAACCACAAACATACGGATCGGTTAAATTCTGAGCAAGTCGGCAAGACCCACCAAATATGCACCTGGGAAAGAATTATCTGTAGTAACTCAGAGCCCTCCCCATCTACTCCCATGGCTCTGGCTGTTGGGGATTTTTTGCTACTAGTAGCCTCTCTCTGCATGTCTTATGGATTGAATACATCATTCTTAAACATGGGAGACCAGAACTGTACACAGTATTCCAAATGAGGCCTCACCAGTGCCTTTTATAATGGTGGTAATGCTTTCTTATCTCCAATAGAAATTCCTCACCTGATGTAGCCTAATATTGTATTAGCCTGCCCCTTTTTTTTTTTTTTAAATAGACATCAATTTTAGGCTCTGTCATCTTGTGATCAATCAAGATACACAAACTTTTCTCCTCACCTGTTGCTTTCAACCTATAAATCCCAAACTTACAGCAAAAATTCTTGGTGTTAGTCCTTAAGTGCATGAGCTCGTACTATGCACTATTAAACTTCATCCCATTTCTATTGCTCCAGCTTTCGAGGTCCTTCAAAACTTCTTGGCTGATAGTCAGGTCCTCCTCCATATTGGCAATATCTCCTAACTTTGTGTCATCAGCCAATTTTATTAGCACACACACACACTTTTTGCACCAAGGTCATGAATGAAAATGTTAAATAAGACTAGTCCCAAAACCAATCCCTGAAGAACTCCACTAGTAGCTTCCCTCCAAGCCTGACAGTTCATCTTTTAGTTTGATCTACTGTAGTCTTCCCTTTAACCAGTTCCTTATTTGCTTTCAATTCTCATAATAATCTCCATCTTCTCCAATTTAACTAATAATTTCCCATGTGGAATTGTATTAAATACCTAACTGAAATACAAGTTTAGATCTGCATTTCTTTTGTCTTAAAAAAAAAATCAGTTATATTCTCAAAGAAAGATCAGGTTGGTCTGTCACAATCTACCTTTTGTAAAACCATGTTGTATTTTGTCCCAATTGCCATCCACATCTATATTCTTAACTTTCTTTTTCAAATTTTGTTCCAAGATCTTGCATATAATTAAAAATCAAACTAATGGGTCTGTAGTTTCTAGGATCATTTTTCTTCACTTTCTTAAAAATAGACATGTTAGCAATTCTCCAGTCACAGGGTACAACCTTCAAGTTTAGGGGTTAGTTAAAAATCCTTGCTATTGGACTTGCAATTTCATGTGCCAGTTATTTTAATATTCTTGAAGGAGATGATACAACTCCCCCCCCCCCCTCCTCCCAATGTGGTCCCATTAAGCTGTTAAACCAGACATAGCTCCAGATGCAGGAAGTGAACACCATTCCTACCTCAACTGGAGAGGCTGATGCAAAATACTACATGGCTCACTGACTCCTATTAGGGGCAGAACATACTGGCTTTGTAACGCTCGCAGCCCCTGGTGGCCTAGAAACAAAACACCACATTACAGCATAGCACCTATTCTACACAGTAACACATTGTACTTCCAATATACACATCCCATTGGTTATCATGTACTATGTCCACAAAACTGTTGAACAAAGTAGCCCATGTTGCAAATAGCAGCCCCATGTCCTGAAACATAAGTATTTAAGAGGATGTAAGTCACCCACCACTTTCCTAAATTCAAGAGAGAAGATCATCTAGGTTATCAGGATCTCCTACATTTCTTCAATATCTATCTATTATATTCTGAGTAGATATTAATATATACTACAAAGTACTCAAAATAAAAAAAAATTCCTCTCTCCACCTATTTCTGTAATAGACTGTTTCAAAATAAAGCTGTGCCTCAATTTTGGTGTACATAAGTGACTTCCTTAGCGGACAAATGTCTGTCTCTCCCTTACAGAGACACACATACACAAAAGGAACAGCGCCACCTCTTAGAACAGAGGCTGTAATGCCCTGATCCGAACTCTGAAGAGCCACAGCCAAATCTAGGAGTCACTGTGCTGATGGTGCAGAAATGTCAGTTGGGAATGTCAAAAAGGATTATCATCCGTCTCCACAGTGCCACAGATGCACTTGGTGCTTTACAGACAGATCCCTGCCCTGAGGCATTTACAATCTAAAGTTAAGACATATATAGCAAGTGACACAAGGAATAAAAGGAAGAGATATAGGAGGACAAGGCTTGCAAGTTAGAGATCATAAAATTTGCCTAGTTTTATGTACAAATCTCACTGGCTCCTTTATCTTTTTTACTCTGTTCTATTCAAGGTACAGAACTTACTACATTAACCCATGTCTGTGTTACTTCAAGATGACCATGTTACAGTATTCCAGAGGTTCCCAAGCTGTGGCACATGAGCTTGCTCAGCATCCCTCTGAAGCAGCCATTTTGTGCTTCAGAATCTCAGCTTTCATTTACAAAAGTAAGTTATGGTTATTTAGGTCTACATTAGAAACTTTTACTGGCAATTTTGGTTAGAGGTGTGAGGTTTGGTTTTTTTCCCCAGGCAGTGGGGACACTTCTATAATGGTAAAAACCCTAGCATAAGTACAGTTCTACCAACATACTGACCCATTACTACATCAGACCAGTGATCAACCAAGCCTAACTATCCTGTCTCCTGACAGTGCCCAGTGCCAAATGCATGAGATCGAATGAACAGAACAGGGCAATTATTAAGTGGTCCATTCCCTGCTGCGTGATCAGAGATTGGGGATACCCAGAGCATAAGGCTGTGTCCCTGAGTATCTTGGCTAACAGCTGTTTAAGGGACTATCCTCCAAGAACCTATTTAATTCTTTTTTCAATTCAGTTATACGTTTGGCCTTCATAACATCCATGTGAACGAATTCCACAGGTTGGCTGGGCATTGTGTGAAATAGTACTTCATATGTTTTAAACCAGCCGCCTATTAATTTCACTGGGTGAACCCTGGTTCTTATGCTACACAAAGGCATAAACATCTTTATTCACTTTCTCCATTCATGATTTTATAGACCTCTATCACACACACATCCTTAGGGTTTTTTTAATGGAACAGTCCCAGGCTAATTAATCTCTCCTTATATGGAAGCTGTTCCATACTCCCAATCATTTTTGTTGCCCCTTTTCTGTCTTTCAATTCTAATACATCTTCTTTGAGATGGGATGACCACAACTGCACGGTATAGTTTATTTAACTTGTCAAACTGGTACAAGCTATAGTGGCACAAACACTTATGCCAGTATAAGTATTGTGTACTTAGGAAGATTTGCCAGGATAGCCATATCAGCAAAACCTTTTAGTGCAGATATGCCTTAGGAAGACCTCAAAACTCTGAGGTTAATGCGATGCAGTTCCTTCTCCAGTCTCCAAAAAGCCCCAAACAATAGCTCTGAAATGCAAACTGTTTCATTCATCTTGATGGGCTACAACTGTTTCCAAGTAATAATAATTTGGAGATTTTTCAAACTCACGGTTGTCAGTGGGAATAGGGTGCTTCACTTCCTTTTGTACCTTAGAAAGGCTCCCTCTGTTGCCATGACTGAGAGGTGTTTGCAAAATGCAACTTTTTTCTCTCCCCCCCCCCCCCCCATCAACAAATCATGCCCCAAAAGGCTAGTAAAATATCTGAGCCACCTCTGGAGTACTGTAACATGGTCATCTTGAAGTAACACAGGCATGGGTAAGTATAGTTAGTTCTGTACCTTGAATAGAACAGACTAAAATAAAGCATCAAGGGGAAGACAAGCCCAAGGCGCTCAGCAAAACCCACGGGCTTATTCAAACCCCATGGAAGGCGGGAGGAAGAGCCAAGCTCAGGACACCCAGAAAGCAATGTCATTTTGAACATAAATACCATCTACTGGGAACAGTACTCGATCTGAGAAACTTGCATGGGCAGCGCTGGGAAGAGTGCCTCCCCTCATCGTCCTCCCCGGTTCAAGCCCTGTCTTCAGAGTTGCGTTTTCCCATCAGAAAAACTATATGGATTTATGTTGGTGAGTGTGGGGGAGGTGGAAGTGGGTTAACTTTCTTCTATGCCACCATACAACAGGGGCTGCCCATTCAAGCCCATAAATGGCTGAGACCTTCTGCTAGTGAAAACCCCCATACAGTTTATTTACAATATAGCTCCCACCACCATAACACATTATACAGCCTTATATCTACAGTTCTAAGTAGCCCTCAGCTCCTGAAGCAAGCAGATCTCTCTTCTGCTTCCTCCTTCTCACTTCCTGTGCCTTTTGTATCCTCATCCTAATGACTTAATAGCCTCTTAGTTCTCCTCAGCCCACAAATTAGGTACAGTTCTTCTTAATGAGATCTACTCTAGAGTAACCAGTTATAGTGACCAGAGTGCTAGTTCAGCTACTGTTGCCAGCACTCTGTCACACACACACCTGAAAAGGGCTTTATACTACCTGAATGTAGGTGAGTGTTTACAGGAGGCTGCAATTTTGCCAATTCCATGATTTCCATTCTTTAACATACAACTGTTTTTAAAATGTTATGGTTTTACATTTACATGGATGGCAGATCAACTCAACATGTCTCCTTGAGAGCTGCAACATTCAACACCAGGCTAGATGATGTATACAAAAATATGTATCATTCAAACACACAAAATAAATCAACTCCATAATCTTTATTTCCAAATGGAGACTACGACTCGCAGCTTAAAAGTGATAACTATATACTCTGGAGAGCTGGGTTGGGTGCATAAAGTTTCAGAATGCAAATGCCATAACGTGTACTAGACTAGCTTGCAATTAGGAGTCAAGAACTAGTCTTCTTCCTAGCTCCCGCACAGAGTCACTGTGTGGTATTCATTGGTTACAAAGAGTCCTGTGGCACCTTAAAGACTAACTAAAGTATTGAACCATAAGCTTTCGTGGGCTAATACCCACTTCATCGGATGCAAGCATCGGAAGTATCCAGGGGCAGGTATAAATAGGTAGGCAAGAACCAGGTTAGAGATAACAGGATGGGTCCAATGAGGCTGAACCAGCTTGTTATCTCTAATCAGGGAGGGTTGTGCATTGTGAGGGTGAGGTATTCCTCTAGCAGCTGAACTGGAGGTGTGAACAGCGAGAGAAGATAAACTGCTCTTGTAGTTAGCTAGCCATTCAAAATCCTGTGTTGTATTCAGCAAGTTAGCACTCTGTTCAGACTATAAGATGAAGTTACTTATGTCACAGGTTTATGAAGATTAGTTGCTGTCATCAAAGTTGAGCATAGTTCATCATCATGATTCTTATTTGCATTAGCCCTAATTCCTATACTAGCATATCTGCATTTCTTTGAAGGGGTGGGGATGAAGAGCAAATGTCTGACTTACCACTGTATCTGTTACCTTTTGCCAGTTTCACCTTGCCCATTACCTGTTTTTCAGTAGCACAACAAACCAGAGTATTAAGCCATTCTAGCACTATGAAGTATATGCCACATTTAGAATAATATAGACCTCCAAGGAAATATTTCCCAGAGATGTGCTGACATCACCAATGATGCTACACAAAAGGAGGTAGACAAGAAGAGTCATGTTAATTTCAAGCTCCATTAAACACAGGGAAGGTGGGAGGGGAAGAAATCAATCTCTGCCAAGTGGGAAAAGAACTGAGAAGACTGGGTAAGGAACGAAGCTTTTTTAAAAAAAAAAAAAAAATTAAGAGGATATTACTAACAATGGAAAGGTTAAAAAAACCTACATGGTAGACAATTTTTTGTTTGTTTTCTCCATCTGTTGTACATCCTTCTTTGTCTTTCTATACAGAGAGATGCTGGATATTTCCTATATAGCATGCATTAAAGAATGTGTCAAATCATACTGCCAGGTAGCCAGTTACTCACCAATAAGTCAAATCTAAGGTTCTCCGACAACAAAGTATGCTTTGTCTGTGCTATTAAACAAACATCTCTGGGTTGGATAAGGCACAAATCTGTACTTTAAACCAATCAGAATGACAAGCTATTGTCCAATGAACAACTTTATACAGCATCAGTATTTGGTTGTAGAACTAAACTGATGTCACAGAATTGATGCCTTCACCTCATTTTCCATATATATAATTTACAATTTATAAAATCAGAAGTTCATTATTCTGTAACAGTCTATTCCATTTCTTAAATATTATGGGCCTCTCACAAGGTAAGTTGGCCCTTTAAGGGTACCTCTACACTGTGTTTTCAAATCCACAGCAGTGGGTCTCAGAGTTTGGGTCTACGGACCCAAGCTTGCACTATGGCACTAAAAACAGCTGTGTACATTCAAGTCTGGTTTTAGTGCCATAACACGAGCCCGAGTCTGTAGACCCAGGCTCTGAGACACAGTACCCTGGATTTTAAAACAGTGTAGACATACTGGGAAAGTATGTCTACGCTGCAATTAAAAACCTGTGGCTGGCCTGTGTCAGCTGCCTCAGGCTAAGGGGATATTTAATTTCAGTGTAAATGTTGGGACTTGGGCTGGAGCTGCGCTCTGGGACCCTACCCCCTTGCAGAGTCCTAGAGCCTGGGTTCCATTCGGAGCCCTATATCACAATCATCTAGATCACAATTAAATAGAAAGAGGGCACAGCCATCACATTAGAAAGGTAAGACTACGGATATTAAAAGATGAGTTGTATGCTTTCATTTGTAGAACAAAAAAGATGAAGGGTTGTTTTTTTTAAAAATAATACAGCATTTTTATCCAAAGCGCTTTACAATAGTTAGCTAATGGTACAAACAACATTTGGAAAGATCATTAAGTGGCCCGCCAAGACCCTCAGCAATTTTCAAGTGGTCTGCGAAAAAAAGTTTGAGATCCACTGGTCTAGGGAGGCAGAGGAGAATCTTCACTCAGAGTGTCCATGTCTTTGCCCTCTCTGTCAGACTGTACAAAATACTCTTGGCCTCCTTTTGTCCTCTGAACTGCTGCAACCACCAGAGAGTTGAAAGAGAGTGCATGGGGGAAATCCCTCATATGTAACTGTTAAAGCTTGTCATATTGTCTTTAAATGGTCTGGTTAGACTTGGCTGGTTTCAACAACTCTTCTAAAACAGAGATCGTTCGGTGATCTTGCTGTTAGAAGGGGACCCGCAGTGTATTAAATACCAGATTAGGTATTTCCGGACATAGAGAGGAACTTTCATGAAATGGCAGTCCAATCAGCTTCCACTTTAAAATGAATAAGCGACAAAGAATCTTGTAGACCTTATAGACTAGTAGTCTATAAGGTCTAAAAGACTCTTTGTTGCTTTTGCAGATCCAGACTAACACGGCTACCCCTCTGACTTTAAAATGAATGGCATCTTCAGAAGAGGAAGATACTGTTGCAACTCCTACATTAGAAGATCTCTGACCATCAGGTTCCAGATCAATGTCCTGATATTAATGGCTCCCGTCAGTTCTTCCTAGGAGTGCTCCTCTGGGACTAATCTTTATATTCTGGTGATGTAGACAGATCTGGGAGCACTGTATCCAGTGTATGAGGCTTCCCTCGACGTCTAGGAGGGGATAGATTCCTGTAAGGATGAGTTTGTTCAATGTCCATGTAACACCTAGACAGGGGGCAATAAGGCCGTCTAGCTGAGGCAGGGAAGTTGACAAATATGCCAGATTCCTTATCTTAGTACCAAATAAGGTAAAGTTATTGTCTGTTTATATGAACAGTTCTAGTATCTGTGCAGTGCTTGCTCTAGTTCCCACTCTTTACAGGTGATGGGAACAGAGGCTGTAAATTAACCTGTTATCATTAGATTTAATGCCAGATTGTGGATCTGATCTCAGATCTGAGGCAGTAAGTAAGGGCAAATCTAGTTGCTTTGGCATTCTTAAAACAGAAAATGGAAACACAGACTTTCTGGTGAGCCTGTAGGTGTTCGAAGGAGACCGAGTGAAAGGTCTGGGGAAATCTGAATCTGCTCCACGATCTTATGTCTTTCCACCCTTGATGAAGCTAGATCAGTAAGTGGCCCTGAGGCTTTTATTTTATTCCCTTTAACACTCTGACCATGGATCTGCATAACCTCCATCTCGGATTCTAAGTGCAAATGTGAGTGATGTACCTGGACAAATATTGTTATAGATACCAAAGGCACTATATCAGAACCAACATCCAGTTATTTTGCTTGTTGCATTAGGGAAATGACCCTTCTTGAAGTATTTGCCCTGTGCCTTAATTTTTGGCCTAGGTTTCGAAGGTATCTTTAGAACTGACCTCAACACACAAAAATCCAGAACTCTTGTACCATACTCTTACCTGGAATGGGAGGAATCTGATCCCAAAGGGTGCTCCCATTAGGACTGGCTCTGTTAACAGAAGCAGACACCTGTAGGGGTCCATTGTATCTGGAACTAGGAGCTGATGGCGCAGGAACCCTTAATACCAGAGGTTTTGCATTCACTTCAGGAGCAGAGGATGGAAATTTGAGAGATCTTGGGTTTTTTTATTCCTTGAGGGGCTAGGGTCTAATCCAAGCTTCAGTCTGACTCATGGATTCACTTGTTACGGAATTGGAGCTTAGGCCTCCTGAAGTAGTAAGGCTTGTAGCCAGTTCGGATGCTCCTCGTAAGCTCTCGGGGAGAGAGTGCCACATATTGCACACTGCAAAGGAGAGTGTGTCCTCTCCCCAAGCAAGCTAGACACCTCATATGGGCATCCAATGCAAGAAATATAGCAGAACAATGCACCTTCCTTGAATCCTGGCCTCTTTTCCTTGGGATCAGCCATAGCATCTGTAAACCTGGACTGAGGTGTAATCTTGGGAGGGAGGAAAGAAGAAGGAAGAACTGCAGAGGAGACAGCCAGTAAGAGCAGGAGCAGCCAAAGAAGGGGTTATTGCACTGGGATGAGGGGGGTAAAAAGGGGCCCAGCTGGGGCCAATCCTCCCAGAATTCAGGGACACACACACACACACTCTGGAGACACTATGACCTGTCCTGCCTCCACCATGCAGCCTTGGGTGGAAACCTGTAGAGAGGAAGCTGGCCCCAAACACTCCAGCTAGAAGGAGCAGCCAAACTAGGGACTTTTAGACATTCAGAGAGTTCTCTACAGTTGACTGGACTCTCTCTGTCCATCACTGATTGCTCCAACCTTCCCCGTCCCTGTCTCTTCATTCCATACCTACCCTGTCCTTCTCTCATACATGCCGATCTCTCTCCAGCTAGTTTATCCCTTCTTAAGTAAACTCATCCCCAAAAATCATGGCACTCACATTATATTTGCTTCCATGGTGCTAACATGATGTTTACTTCCATCACATTGTTCACTACATTATACCAAAGGCTACGATTTTCTCACAAAGGTCGCAGAAGTCACAGAATCAGTGACTTTTAAAGACGTCCATGAATTCAGCCCTGGAGGCTGGGAGCTGCAGGGTTCCACCGCCTCCCACAGGGGCAGGGAGCTGCGAGTTCCCCCACTGTCTGGGTCAGTGGGCTCCCAAGTTCCTAGCCGCCATGGGCAGCAGGGGTACCCCACAGCATCCTGGCCACCGTGGCAAGGCAGGGGGACCATCCCACAGTTCTGAGCCCCCATGCGTGGCGGGGGCTCTGGAGCCCACAGCCGCCACCACAGGTGCCCAGCCCTTTCCCATTTTATCATGAATATTTTTCAGAGACATCAGGGACAGATCACAGGTGTCCATGAATTTCTTTATTTCCCATGACCTGCCCATGACTTTCACTAAAAATATCCATGACAAAAATCTTAGCCTTGGTTATACCCCTTCCCTCACACTGTCTGTCTATCTAGATTTTAAGCTCTTCCATTTACTACTCTGTTTATACAATGCCTAGCACAATGATACCCCATTCTTGGCTGGCCCCTAAGAACTACTGCAATCAACATGAATAAGATAAAATTTCTTACAATAATCCTAAAACTTCCATGGAGCTGAGTCTTCAGAGAGGTTCCTGGTCCATCTGCTGCTGCATCTGTAAAGAACCAAGATGTCTAGAATACCCATTCCGATAGCAGCTCTCTCAAAGTGTTCAGGAACAGTGAGTTTGCGACTCAACACCATCATCAGAGCTACCTTGCCAGAGCATGCCATGGATTGGAATGTGTAGAGGCCACTCAAAGAACAAGGATTTAATAGAAATGGAGTTGAAGTGAAGTATCCACTACTTTTATCTGTCAGTACATGCACAATAATTGGTTCATTCCCTAAATGAAGCCACATCTGTCCCTTCAGACATTTTAATCTGGCCCTCAAGATCCATTTTAGGTGGCCACACCTCTGCATAGAAGCCAGAGGGGGGGAGATGCCACTGCTTCCGTGACCTGCTTGAAATAAGCGCTGCCTGGAGGCTGCACTGATGCCTGCCTCCTGTGCCCCAACCTCCTAGCCCAGCCCTGATCCCCCTTCCCACCCTCCAAACCCCTTGGTCTCAGCTCAGAGCACTCTCCTGTACTCCAACCCCTCATCCCAGTCCCACCCCAGAGCCTGCATCCCCAGCCAGAGCCCTCATGCCCTCCCACACTCGAACCCCCAATTTCGTGAGCATTCATGGCCCGCCATACAATTTCCATACCCAGATGCGTCCCTCGGGCCAAAAAGTTTGCCCATCCCTGCCATATAGAGAGGAAAAAAAGTCACTGCAGTCTTAAATACGCAGGAGTTAATACACAGAGAGATTAAAGAAAAATTATCTGGACTAGAGATATAGGGCCTGGAAACCTTTCCCAGGTGGGACACGTGTAAAAAGAACACCTTTCACAGGAGGAGGCACGTAGAATGTTGCTTCTTGTTTGAGAGTTTATATTAATTCTTCCAGTATTGCCCTCTTACGTGTACAGGAAACATCTCTCAAACCAATAAATGCTTTCAAGATAGGCAGAAACATTTTACATGCACTCACTGTCCACAACAGTGCCAGGCCCCTGACTGTCAGTTATGCTTTGACTGATCAGCGTAATTGTGAATCAATCATGCATATGAGTACAAACAGGACCCTACGTACAACATGACTGTGGCCAAGCAAACAGCTACGAGTTTAATTTTTATTATACAGTATTTGCCAAAAGAACAGGGGTAGTCTGCACCAAGCCTTGCAGGATGAGGGTGGGGAGAAGGAAGTTTACCTGCAGAGTCCAGCAGTCTTGCCCAACCAAAGCTGGGGTCCAGTTGTTCCTTGAGTTCCGAAGGCCCTTACTTAGCACACTTGCTCAAACCAAACATCCAAGCATGTGATTACGGTGAACTGACTGAAAATCCACACCCCACTTAAGAAGGACACTCAGCACTACAGAGAAAGATTTACTTACCTGAAGCTAAAGCTTCAGTCAGGGCTGTAAGTATTTGCTTCCCTCAGAGACACTGAATTTAAAACTCCAAGAAATATTACTGAAGTTTAAACTTGTGTTTCATCATTTAGGCATTTCACTTTTATGTATCTGAGACTAGACAAAAAATGGATTGGTCTGTTCACTTTTGATTTAAGTCAGTTATTTTGTTTTTCATCCACTAACACACACTTAGATTTGGGGAGCAGATAGCAGGTCATGTCCTTTTAAAGGACCTATGTAGAGTCCCATTTATTTGTAAATATGCTCATTTTCAGGTCTAAATATATTGGGTGAAAATTCAGGCCCCACTGACTTGAACATGGCCAGGATTTCACCCACTATCCCTGTGAGTTAAAAGCCACTTGGCCATATTTTGTTTCTGAACTATCTAACAATGGTTTGACAGAAACTTGCACATCTTTCAGCAGAAACTAATCTACTGCTTTTTCATCCACAGAGCCTTAGCTCGAGTCTGATTTTCAAGATATCTTAAATTACATACTGGACAGCGGTCATCATATCCCGATTAGTCGAGAATTACTAATGCAGATGTTTAGAACCCAAGAATACACACACATAGAATCCTCTCTTGTCCCTCATTAATATCCTGCTTGAAGACAAGTCTAAAGACCTGGTCACGTGTTCAATCCCACAGCTTCACAAAGACCAAAAACCTCTAACTCAGAAATGGTACACTGGTGTAAACTGTGATTTTACAGCAACATACCCAGTCTATGCTAGTGGTTTGCACTGGTGCAAATGCATCAGTTAGCTATGCTAGTGACTAAAAAACCCTCAATGTAGACAAAAGCCACAAAAATATTTGAGGAGTCTGTACAGAAGGCGCCCTATACCAAGTCTGATCAGTTATAGCTGTGTGTGTTAAAGCCATTGCTCGTTTCTGATTAAAAACATAACCAGGAAATATACTCAGATTCCTTAGAAAACTACCTAATTAAAATTCTAGCTGTTCTACTTAATATTTTGTAAATTTAGAGTGTATTGGATTAAGAGTTTAAGACCATGTAAGCATATCTGTAAAAAATAATAGTAAAGAATGAAAACAAATGGCAAAATGCAAGCAGTGTTGAAATGGTGTTTTAAAACATAATGCAGCAAGCAGTATAAATAACCTAGCAAAGCGGCAGAAATGGACAGTTTCTGCCCCCTGTAGTTTCTACTGCTATCTGGATTTTTAGGACTCAACATTCAAAAAGTAAAGATAGTGTCCAGAAAATCTAAAGAATGACAGGCTGATGATCACTCACTGGATAACCAACTGTGGAAGACAGTTTTCACAGGAGGTTCTTATGACCAGGAGAGGGGTTATTCAATGAAGCTTCATATTAATATCAAACTTGACCGTAATTTTGCATGATTTCTACAGCAATAAACCAATAAGATATTATTTATATTTTTCTGATGAAAACTCTGTCATAATTTGAGAAAACCAAGGTCCAGTTTTTCTTAAGTCATTTTTCTATCCACCTCTACATATTGATCAGGATTCAGAACTAGAACTCTCACACATGGAGGGGCACATTCTTAATATCAAAGCTATGCCACATTCATAGCAACATACCACAGACGAACACGGAATTATTTTTCAATTGCTAGAATACTCATTCCAAATTAGTTTAATTATTCTTAAAAGTAATTGCTCTGTGAAGAGGCAGGAAATATTCATGTAATTAAAACAAATTTTCACTCTAGCAGTAAAACTCGGATAGTGGTCAGTCTTCCTACCTCACATTTGCTTTTTGTTCTTCACAGTCTACCAGACATAACTAACCATCATGAATGTGTTTCCATTTAAGCCATTATATCCCATATAACAAGTCATGGTTTGGCCTATTTTCCTCCCTTTAACACAGAATTATTACGGGATATGAAAAAGTTTGTTACTGAAGCATTAGGCTACATTCAATGATAAGAGGAGCATAAATATTCAAATATGCCAGTAGCTAGATTTAATATTGCTTGAACATTAGATGACTAAATAGTTTTACTAAATATATAACTGGTTAAGTGTCCCATTTGCTGTCCCATTTGAACAAAACATCTTATAAGATGGATGGTACACAAGTTGCAGACTTTATATAAAGCTTTTTTAATACATAAAATTTCTGAACATTGTCTTTCATTCTATAACTACCGTATTTTTCGGCATACAAGACGCCCTTTTAACCCCCCCCCCCAAATAATCTCAAAATTAGGGGGGGCGTCTTATATGCCGAATATATGAAACACTTACCGGGCAGCTGGAGCTGGGGCGGCTGCAGGTGGCCCGGCGGGCGGGGCTCCCCCCCCCCCCCCCCCGAGCCCACCCGCATGTGTTCGGGGCCGGCGGGGAACGAGAGCAGCTCGGGCCCCGGGGCCCCTGGGAGCGCCCGCCCGCACGGCGGGGACGGGAGAGCGGCGCGCTCCCAGCAGCCCGCCCGCACGGCGGGGACGGGAGAGCGAGGCGCCTTTTTTTTTTTTTTTGGTCCGGCTTTTTTATTGAAAAACTCGGGGGCGTCTTATAGGCCGGAGCGTCCTATAGGGCGAAAAATACGGTAGTTCTATTTTTATGAGTGATTTGCATAATCGAATGAAAAGAAGTTATCATAACAAAACAGGTAACTGATTACTTCAATATTAGGCCCTATCCTGGCTGCCCTGAAGAACAAGCTTTATTCCCCGAGTTGCTGTTGCAGTCTCCTTTTCATTGACGTGATCACTGAAAGAAATCTGCAAAGTCACTTAGAAGTAAGAACTAGCGGACTCCAAGAAAGAGAATTTGTGAATAGTTAACAGATCAACCTTCCAGAAATAGGTCTGTGTACATGACCGATTTTTAAAATATCGGTTAAGTAGTAATGGACTTGTTTTACACAAATGTTCCAGCCATCAGTCTTCTCCAACATATTCATTATGGTATTTGTGCAGTACAGTCTCTATACATTTGCAAGAGCAAAGCACCCTCACTCTTACTATGTATAAAATACTGATTAAATTCTTTTCCCCCTCACCTTCTCCTCATCTTCTCCAAACTAGGAATCTCTTTCTGATTCTGTTATCAGTGGAGGCATTAGATCATAAAAAAGTCATTTCACAGACATAAAAATCTACAGACGTTTTTCCAGTCATTGTGTCTTTGAGCCTTTTCTAAGTACACATTATGGGCAAGCTCTCTCCTTTCCCACTGCTCCATAAATTAGATGCAGGACAAACCTCATTCTCTGTATCCCTTGCTTCCCAAATGCTGGACTTTATCTGCTTAAGTGCCTATGCAGTAGCTACATTTAATAATTTACCCCAGTGACACACCGAATTAAAGATCCACTTCTCCCTTTCGGCTTCCTTATCCCAGCCTGTCACTTACTGTACGAGACCCTGATCGGAAGCAGCCTATTCACTGCAGGAGGCTGCCTCCCAGTGCCCAGTGCTCGGCTGCAGGCCGGCCATGCCCATCTGCCCCGGGAGCTCTCCCTCCCACATAGACAAGCAATGCAGTTGCCTGATTCCGGGAAACCCTCACTCCCCCCAGCACCTGGGAGGAGGAGGAGGCGGCGGCGCTCGGCCCAGCCTCCCACCCCTGGATGGGAGAGGAAAACCCTCGCGGTAGCCTCCCCCACCAGCCCAGCCCCTCCGCCCAGGGCAGGTGTTGGAGGGGATCCCCTGCTTCCCCTCCCGGGCTCAGTGGGGGGCTTCCCACCGCCCGTGAAGACCCCGATTCTCCCTTTCCCACCTCGCCCCCGCGGCGGGGCGGGGCAGCCCCTTCCCCGCTCCAGGAGGCCGGAGACACCCCCCCCGCCGCGTGGGGGAGCAAAAGGCGGGGCCCCGTGGGTGCCGGGCCGGCAGGGGTGGAGCTGCCCCCCGGGATGGGGGCCCGCGGGGTGTGGCCCCCCGCCCCGGTACCTTGCGCTTCCTGGTCTCGGCCGAGCCGCTCCACACGAAGCACTGGTAGATCGCCCGCAGGTTCTGCTTCCAGTTCTCCACCTTGAAGCCGGTCACATGGCAGCACCCGGCGGCCGGCGGACTCATGTCCGACCCCCCCTCATCAATCCGCCCGCCGACGGGCCGGGCCGGCGGGCAGCGAGCCGGCCCCTTCCCCCTCGCAGCCGCACGGGACGGGGCCGCCGCTCGCGCCCAGGCTCCGGGGCGCCGGCCCCCTCCCGCCGCTGGCTCCGCCGCCCCCGCGAGCTGCAGCGGGGCGCGGGGAGCGGCTCGCCCCGGGCTCCCCCCCGGGCTCCGAACAAAGCGCGGCGGCCGGGCGGCAGCGCACAAAGATGGGGCTGGCGAGGAGGAGGAGGAGGCGGCGGCCGCTGCCGCCCCCCCGAGTGGCCGCCGCTGCCGCTAACTCATGGAGGCCGCTGGGAGGCGGCGGGGCTCGGGGAGACCCTGGCGGCGGAGGTGCTGCCGCGAGGGGGAGGGGGCTCGTCTGCCGCTGCTGCTCCCCCCAGCCGGCCGGCCGCTCGGCTTCTGTCTCTTTAAATCGCTCCCCCTCCCCCCGCAGCGTTTAATGGCCCGAGCTGCGAACTCAACCTAGCCCGCCAGGCCCGGAGTGGGACCGACCAACAGGGAAGGGGCAGGGGGCGGTGTTCGCCGGCCCCTCTGCCCCGCCACCATTGGGGGGGGAGCTTGGGGAAGGAGCGCGACCGTTGGTCGGGCGCCTGTCACTCAAAGCCTGAGCTACGCCTCCTCCAGCGCCTCATTGGCGCGGCGCGCTCCCCAACTCGTCCCGGCGGGCAAAGGCGGGCACTGACATGGTGATGGACACCGCAAATACACCAATGAAGAGGGAGAGGCGGGGCCTGTGTTGCAATCTGCGCTGCCGGATTGGCCGCAGCGCACCCGTGGCGAGGCGAAGGTCTAAAGGGATTGGCTGAAAGGAGCGGTCAGGGGGGAGACGCCCACAGCATCAGGCTGCGTTGCGGGGCAGAGCTGCTGTCATATCCGCTTATCCCTGCAGCTTCTCTGTTACCCCAGTGATTTCCTGAAAGGAAGGAGGGGGAGGGGAGAGAGGCGGGAGCTGCTGCCCCCTTTCTCCTGCGGGACAGGATACATCCCCCCCTACACACAGGCCATAGAGGTGCTCTGCCACGCCAATGGCCACAAAGCCACTGTGCCCACCACAGGCCCGTGGCACGGCCCACAAAGCCACTGTGCCCACCACAGGCCCGTGGCACGGCCCACAAAGCCACTGTGCCCACCACAGGCCCGTGGCGCGGCCCACAAATCCACTGTGCCCCACCACAGGCCCATGGCGCGGCCCACAAATCCACTGTGCCCCACCACAGGCCCATGGCGCGGCCCACAAATCCACTGTGCCCCACCACAGGCCCGTGGCACCCACCACAAATCCACTGTGCCCCACCACAGGCCCGTGGCACCCACCACAAAGCCACAGCCACTGCACCACCACAAGCCCATGGCACCTGCCACGGGCCACAGAGCCACTGTGCCCCACCACAGGCCCACAGCCCCTGCCACAGAGTACCACCACAGGCCTACAGCACCCACCACAGGCCACAGAGCCACTGTGCGCTGCCACAGGCCCCCGGCACCCACCATGAACCGCTCTGCCCCGCCACAGGCCCACAGCATCCCTCACGAGGCACAGAGCCACTCTGCCCTGCCACGGCGCCCACCATGAGCCAAAGAGCTACTCTGCCCTGCCATAGGCCCAAAATGCCCTCCGCACACAGTTAGCATGTTGCTTGTGGCAGTGGCCGATGGGTAGGCTGAGGGTGGTACTTTATGCATCTACACCAACTGAGGAATTCGGAGCTCATGCACATGGAGAGGGCTTTCTCGTGCCAGGGTTTCCCTCCTGTAACATACAACACAACTACATAAATACAGCCCTGGTTTGTTAACCTCTCCTGGCCACAAGGAGCACTATGTATTATAGACTCTGAAATCAGAGTCGGGCTGTCACTTCTTTCATATAAGCTGAAAGTCTATGTATGCATGAGCCTTAGGGATGCAAGTATCTTGATATTCAGGGGAAACCAAATTGAGCTCAAATATTTTAGAATTTGTGTTTGTTTTCAGCCTCTAAGAACCATTTATGGAGCCTAATACAATGAGATTAATTTATCATCATTTTATGGCACTGATATGCCAAATGCCATATCATGGCATAGCATGATATGACCAGTTCTGGTATTACTACAGCCCTATCCCCAGTGAAAAAACACAAAAATATTTGGACCCATACACAATTCTTACAGACTGTATTTGCCACACATTACAGAGTTAATATACTTACAGAATTACATAACAGTGGAGAGAGACAACAGGCATAGATAAGAGGAGAAAACGAGTTTTGTAGAGACAGAGGTAGAGAGATACCGGAGGCTGTTTCAGACAGCAGGTGCCACAGAGGACATCATTCTTGCACTAGCAATGGGAAGATTGTGCAGTAAGAAAGGTAGGACTAAAGCACTTGGTTTGCCAATCTTTTTTAGTTCATGCTATTATTTAAGTACTTTCTGTAGGGAACCCAAACATTAAACTTAGCTGAAATTGCTATATCAGGCTTTTTCATACCTTAATTCTGCTCTCAGGCCTGTGGGTTCAACTCTTACTAAAGTCAAAGAGAATATTTGTCCCATGTTATCTAGAGTTGCCACTATTTGAAAAAAGAAATAAGGGATACTTAGTCACTGTTGTATGAAAATTATTGCAAATTATTTAATAACCTATTTGCAAATAATATGTATATTTCCATACATTTTCATTTTAAAATAATTGTGGGATTTAATATTGGTGAAATGCACTGTGTTGGCAGCCCAGTCAGTGACGTTTTCTGTTTATCGACAGGCCTGCAGCAGAGCAAACTTCCCACCCTCTGCCCTGCCACTGTGCCCATGATCTGGGAGGAACTTCCTGTAGGGATAACAGGAGCAGTTCAGTCTTCATGGCTTATGCAGTTAGACTCATAGACTTTATGGTCAGAAGGGACCATTATGATCATCTAGTCTGACCTCCTGCACCATGCAGGCCGCAGAATCCCCACCCCCCCCCCCCACCCCATAATATACCCCTAACCTATGTCTGAGCTATTGAACTCCTCAAATCATGGTTTAAAGACTTGAAGGTGCAGAGAGTCTCTCTGCTGAAATTCCTATTCCAGAAAGTCAAAGTGCAGCTGAGGATAATGCCAAGTCCTTCCCTTGACCCCATATGATAACTATCACTAGAAGGCCATCACTGTGGGAGTATAAGCCATACTTTTAAAAATAAAGTAATAAAATAATAATTAATATTAATAGCAAATAGTGCTGCTGCACATTCTTCCCCCACAATGCCCTCCATCCCCGATATGTTTGCTTCTGTCTTATGCAAACACAATGCTTTCAGTCACAGTTGCTTGAGTGGTACACCTCTTCCACCACCCACTCGCTCACACCAGAGCCCCATGAGTCATAACTAGATTCCTAGGTCCCAATCCTGCAATGACAGCTGTGTGGGCAGTCCTCTGCATCTGCATGACACCCTGTTGATTTCAATGAAAGAACTAATTTGATGGCCTCAATGTTAACCCATTTCACTGTATTACAAAACTACCATGTAGTTTGCCAAGACATCTCTCATTCTCTGCAGTCTGATAAGGTCACTTACAAATGTAAGGAACAGCAAGGGGGAGCCAGTATACTGACTTCATCATGTGTGAACTAAAATAAAACCAAACTCTTTCAGATATGGCAAAGATGCCCCAATGTTAATTCCACAAATAGGACTTGGGAGGAAAAACTACATACTCACTAATGGCCTGCTACTGCTCCTATCAAATCAGTGACAACATTCCCATTGACTTCAGTGGGAGCTGAATTGTGCCTTAAACACACTAACAATTGTATGTTTCTCTTACCATCACAAAGCAACACAAAACCAAATAAATGTCACACATTCCATATTCAGGCAGGTTGTTTAATAAGCATACTATCCTGTTCTGAACAGCACATCTGTAACAGACATATTTGAAAGAGACATCTCACCTAAGAAATGTCAAACACACTTTTTTAAAATAACCTTGATCTTAAGATCTATAAATCTTTAGCAATGAAAAACCAACAGAAAATATACTATACATTTATTAATCAAGCAACTAACAAATGCCTCAAAAGAAAATTTAAGAAAGCTATGATGGCACTCAGATATCATCTGTTAAAATTAAAGAAGGAAATAAATGATCAAACTGAGTTCTCTTGGATCTTTATCATCCAGCTACAAAAGAGCCATCAAAGAATTTTATCAATTAGTTTTAATTCAGAAGCCAATCTTTAAACTTCCAGTGGTCTCTCTCTCTGAAAATGTGCCTGCTCTCCTTAGCCTTAAACTAGCTAGTCATCTATCCCAAGTTTCCATCACTGCAAATCAAACCAGTACATTACCTGTGATCATTTAGGGGGGAAAAACTACATGTTGTAGAAGTACGTTCACTGGCAAAACTTACACCATGTGACATTATTTCATCGGTACTGTGCCTCTCATCTGTTATCATGTGGTGTCAGCCTACTGACTGCAATAAACAGTTCTCTCCTCCCTTCAGTACGTGCTGCAAAAGGAATAGTGTATTTTGTGTGCTGGTATAACTCGCACATCACCTTTCATTAGAAAGCTGGTCATACATGACAGCATGTGCTTCAATGCGATGGACAGCCAAACTGAGTAATTAATTTGCCAAATAGTATGAATATCAGCAGCATTTAGTAAGCCAAAAACTTTCGGCAGATATCTGTGCTATTCAAATTGGAACATTTTCAACACTGCTGATTTTGGGTGCTGAATACGAGACACACGGTGCCCAATCTTCACTGGTACTGACAGCACCAGTGATGTCAATGGGAGTTGAGGGGACTCATTGTCTCTGAAGGGCAGACCTGAAGAATTAATTCAGGTGCCCAAAAATGGAGACACTGAAAATTAGTAAACACTTTTGAAAATGTTGGCCTTTGTTTTCAAGCTTTAAGTCCCCTGAAATTATTTCTGGCATGTTATTTCCCCTGCAGTGGCCTTCTCCACAGAGAACAGATCCAACCATCACCAGCTATAAAAATCTGGTGTGGTCCTGAGCTACTAAGTCATAAAAGTCACAATAAGAATCTGTCCCAAAATTACATATATGGACAGCTCTTCAGGTCTGTTGAGCTCAAGTACTTACTCAATGAGTGCTTCCAGAGCTTGAACAAAGATCTAGAAGAAGGGATCAGTGGCCCATTAAGTTGTTAGTCCCTGTGCTTTCTATCTTGACAACACATCAGAAACTTTGCAGTGAGGTATACAAGTTTCTCATTCTACTAATATCTTTCAGTTGTTACAACCCACACAATGAAGGTGGCATAACACAGCTAAATGGCAGTCAAAACAAAATAAGAGTAGAAAATGGTGACATATTTTTGTCATGTAGTAATTGTCACAACCTCCTTGCTATATACACAAGAGTTTACAAGCTTGCTCTGGTTTAAGTTACTCTTGGGCATAGTTCAGGAACATTTCTAGACTGTAACCTTTTTGGAGCAGCAGACAGATTGGGAAAAGATTTGCCCCTGGGGACAGGAAGCAGCACCAGTCACACTTGGGTCTGTTGGAGAAATTTTTAATTTTAAAACCCTGAAGATTTTGCAAACTGGTGCTTGTCCTTGAATGATGATGGAATATAAACATGCAGCAACTTTGCCTCTAGAGAGCCACTGGTGTTACATGATATCTCAGCTGGGAAGAAGCAAAGTTCTTCCATGTGGGAAAGAAAAGCAACGGAATCCTCGAGCCATGCCATCCCAGGGGGCAAACTCCTGGGCTTTGCAGATCAACCAGGAATATGAAGCTGCAAGTCTCATTTTATTCCCCTAGACATGCTTTTCCACTGAGTGTTTGCATAATTTTCCTACACAAAAAGGATGTGCTGTTTTAATTTTCTCAGGTGAAAATTAACCCTTTCCCTTGGAGGCTCCTAGACATTTGAACAGCATCAAGGTTTTTGCTAGAACTCTTGACTGAAAACCTTAATTGAGGTTGAGAAGAGTGTGCAGAAAAGCCTGTATTTGGTCTTTTAGGCTTCATCCTGCAAGCTGCTAAGCACTCTGGTCCCAGTATTGACTTCAACGGGGCTACCAATCAACTTGTGCAATTTGCTGGCTTGAGGCTAGTGTGCTCAGCATCTTGCACAAGTCTTTTGAACACCACTACAGAATGGTAGGACTGAGACAATGAAGCTGTTAGCTTTGTTAGGCACAGATTGTCATAAAGCAATATTACAGAAGATTACTTTTTTCCCTGTGCCAGGGTGCTGCCTGTGAGATTAGTGGAGGCAACTGAGCAGAAGCCCTTCAATGTAAATTGGAGGGAGCCGATAATAGGACATTCTCCAGTGACAGGTGCCGGACTTTGGAACTCGCTCTCCCTTTGGTTCTCCAGGACCTGGATTTGTTATGCACACAGGGACACTGCGATACCCATCTCTTTTCCTAGGCTTCAGGGAACAGGGTAGACTGAGACATCGCCAGAGCTAGGTATAAGCAGACAAAGCAATTGCTTAGGGCCCTGAGTAGCTCAAGGGGCCCCCCTACTCACTTTTTATTATAAGAACTGGCCTGTTTTAGTATTGTGGGATGGAGGGAATGTTCCTGCTGAGGGCCCCCAATGGCAAGCGCTGTCACTGAAGGGTGAGGTTGCTTTTATGTTATTATCATCCTATTAGATTATGGAAATTTTTGTATCGTGTTAAGCAGTCCGTTCTACTGTGCTTTGTGTTGGGTATTCTAGTTCATGGGACAGGCACTCGGATCACTGGATAGGGGATTGGGATTTTGATAAATCTAAATAAATAAGCAAGTATTTGAAGTAATTGGGCTATGCACGTATCACCACAAGTATAAACAGCTCCTTCCACAGCTAGGGGGAAAACAGACATTATCATGAATTCATATGACAAAATGGGATTAAATAGCGCCATGTATTGTATAGAAAGCACCCAATAGCCTATGCTTGTAGGTCACACCCAGTTCTGACTGCAACGAGCAGGCAAAATGGGCCAGTGAACAAGCCAAATACTGCAAAGCCTGAGATCCATGGGAAGGAATAAAGGATAGTCAGACCCGGCCCTGGAGGCCTGCAAAGACTGCTGCTGTGGTCCCCACTTCTGATTTGGGAGACTGAGGAATGTTGGAGCTAGCCACAACTGTCATTTTTCTGTTGTTTTAAATAAAAACAAAGTCCCTAATTCTTTTCTGTTGGGGAGATGTCCATCGAACTATAAGCCAATAGAACCCCATTGCTAGGGTTGAATATTAGTCTCTGAAATTTCACTAAGGATCGGGTTCCTGATCCCCAACTGTCCATGAAAACCATGGCCTAAGGCTCTTCAACTTTTGGGAGGCCCCCAGAAAAATTCATGGCCATTGGGGCGTTGCTGATGGCATTCCCTCCAAGATGGCTGCTTGCAATTGAGCTGACTCTGTTGAGCAACCAGTTCGACTTCTGGCTACCAGGAGTAAGAGCTCAGTAGCTCAAAAGCATGAGACTAAATAGGGGACTGAGAGCAAAGGATTTTACATTCTAATCTCAGCTCTGACACTGACTCCCTCTGTGGCCTTTAGAAAGTCACTTCATTTCTCTGCCTCAGATTTCCCATCTATAAATGAGACAACACTACTTACCTATCGCACAGGGGCATGGGTGCTAATGTTTGCAAAGCACTGTGCAAACAATAAAATTAATCAGATCATTTCCACCGGCTGAGGATCTGGTCCCTATCAGGAACTACAGATGGGTAGCTGAGTACAGTATTTAGCTCCGAGAGACTGAAAGAAAGTGTACGTTGGAGTCAGCCACATGGGCGGCATGTGAACACCTCCTTAATGCAGGCTAACCCCCCCAGGCACACCCTTTCTGCCCAAGGCCCTGCCAAAGGCCCCCTCATCCACCAGAGCTGGAATGCTAGTTGGAGCTGCAGCATCTCTGAAAACAATTCTCTTAATAAAGAACCAGTTTAGTTTTACAAACATGGAATCCTTTCATGTTAATACCCAGCTTGCTGTACAAGAAACACTGCAAGTCTTCCAGTGCCTTCCCACAATTCTCCCCATGTAGCAAGAAAGGACAGCCAAGTACTCTTAAAATTCACTGGGAAAGAAGTCATAGAGTGGCTCAGTTTAGGGCAGCACAAAGAACCATGTGATGTGCCCCCAGAAGCCTTTGAGACACATATGAGTGACTGCAGTGCCAATGTAGACACAGCAACTCAAGTGTTATTTCTAAGCGTGCCGATCTCATTTGAGCAAGGCTACATCAAAAGAAGTAACTCAAGTGTAGATAACTTGAGTTAACGCTGCAGTGAAAACATACCCTACGCGTTCTATATTCGTGACTGGCACATGCATCATTTAGAGTCAGGATGGTGACGGGTCTACATATGACATTACTCAAGCTGCTTGAAATAGTTTCAATAAAAAGTCTGTAATGAAAAATGGCCTCCGTTTTTAAACAATTTTTTGTAAAACATTGTTGACTGTTGAAATTTTTAATTTTTGACCAAAATATGTGAGTTTTTTATTTTAAAAAATATTTCTTGAAAACATGATCTGAAATGTTATTGAAATGAGAATAGAATGTTTCCTCCGGTTTTTGGTAAATCCAGTTACTGAGCTAAATAATCTTATACTAGCCCCAGATTTATTTTCTTCCCATAATTAATTATTTTTTGTTTGCACTCTGATCCATTAACAGAAGCATCTGATGACCACCAGATTTCCACAAGGCACTATCATTGTACAAAGGGGAAGAGGAGCTGCTCTGGAAATCTATCACACAGAAGTGTGGTTCCATCCAACAATCTTAGCCCCATCTGCACAGGTGCCATCAAGAGGATGTTATATTCTGACGGATAGGATGGGAGGATGAGTGAAATGCTGAAGGATGTAACCAACCTAGATAAACAGAAAAGATTGCCCTTATGTTTCTGGAACCCATTCATTAGAACCTCCTTAATGCTGTCCTGGGGTGAAATCCTGGCCCTGTTTGAACTCAGTGTGAGTTCTGCCTTTGATTTAAATGAGCCAGAATTTCACCCTGGTACTAATCAAATCAATTACACCCAGACAAGACTTCAGGATCTGTCTCCAACTGAACACGTAGTAAAGTTCACTTGTTTAGTCTCAGAAGCCAGCATAGGGTATATGGCTAGGGGAATGAAAAAATCGGTTTATCTCAGGCTGTTTTGTATGGAGCAATGGATCCATTCAGTGACTTTTCAGGAAAGATGTGGACAAACTGGAGAAAGTCTAGAGAAGAGCAACAAAAATGATAAAGGTTAGAAAACATGACCTATGAGGAAAGATTGAAAAAAATTGGGTTTGTTTAGTCCGGAGAAAATAAAACTGGGAGGGGACATGATAACATTGTCAAGTACATATAAAATTGTTACAAGAGATAGAGGGAGAAAAAATGTTCTCATTAGCCTCTGAGGATAAGAGAAAACCCAATGGACTTAAATTGCAGCAAGGGAGGTTTACGTTGGACATTCGGAAAAACTTCCTAACTGTCAGGGTAGTTAAGCAATGGAATAAATTCCCTAGGGAGGTTGTGGAATCTCCATCACTGGAGATTTTTAAGAGTAGGTTAGATAAACATTTGTCAGGGATGGTCTAGATAATACGTAGTCCTGTCATGAGTGCAGGGGACTGGACTGGAAGACATCTCAAGGTCCCTCCCAGTCCTACAATTCTATAAACGGAACTGATACCATCTTCTTTAAGATATAAATATTGACCATGACATCGGTGGTGCCCCATCATCCTTTTCAGAAGAGATTTTCAAAGGCACTAGGGAGTGGTAAGCATCTATCTCTCTTTGAAAATCGTTACGCAATAAAATCTTTGTTTAAACTGATGGCACTGGCACTGTCTGTGGTTTCCCACCCCCTCCTCTGGGCACGATAGCCCTGTGTATTTCCTATTTCTCAAGCCAGGGGAAGGTCCCTTAGCTAGATATGCTAGCCAGCACTGCTCAACCCAAGTCTTCTTCTGAGCACAGTAATTGTCAAAGGTAATGCACTATCCCAGAACTACATGAGGCTGGAGGCTTGTGTATAGAACACTTGGTTCGCAGCACGCTGCGGGGTAAATCTACCTTGCACTAGCCTTCTGCACACTAAGTGTCTGGTTAGACCCTACTGCCATGCACTCAAAGTTTCCTAGCGCACTTTGATCTACTCTGCTTTGAAATGGGAGTTTAGCATGTGGCAGGCTTGTGCGAAGTAGATTCACACCCCAGCTTGCCACGAACTGAGTGTTTGTATAGACAAGCCCTGAGTCTTCACTGCAAAATAGGTGGTTTTTACAGCAGGTTATCCAACACGGTAAGTGTCCCAGTGTAAAATCACAGAAGAGACAAGGCACTGTAATTCTACTACAAGGTCACCTATGGCAAGGATACCCCCCCCCCCTTTTTTTGTCAGTGAAGTGAAGACAGCGCCATAGTGCTATCTGATCAGCATACAGACAAAAAGTACAGGGAAGGATGGTCACTATAACAATGCAGCTACTCTATCTGGCAAGAGAAAGACATTGGAGCATGTGACAGAGTGGAGTCTAAGGACTGCTGCTCCCTTTAGTGCACAGGCACATGGTATCATGTTGCACACCTGTGCAAAACCAGGCTCCCCGCCCCCAGGAGAGCAAAACCAAAATCTGTCTCCAGTATCTGATGATCTTTTATTCCCACCATTTAAATAATTAGCTTCCCAAAACTATGAAAACAACCCTTCTTTTCTGGATTAATGAAGGAAGCTGGGTTCCACCGAGTAAGCCTATTAAGAAGCTGCTAATGCACTGTTTGATTTCATTGCCTGCAACTGAGCACAGAGCAGCATGGGCTCCTGGGAGGGCACGAATGCAAGGAGGGCGCTGCTGGAGGGTTGGAGTGGAAGGCAGGCACGGACTCTCCAGCAAGTCAGGGCTTTGTGGTTTTATTCTCAGGGTGGCTTTGTCTGTGTGTCTGGAGGGTTTTCTCTGAGGTTGTTGTTGGAAATGCCATGTGGCCTGTAAGGAGGATAAAATCCTGAGATATCCTAAGGGCTGGGTAATTTGCTGCAGACGTTGACCAATCAAAGTCAGTTTACAAAGGGAACACATAAAGCAGGCTAACAAACAGAATTAATAAAGAGAGACAAAGAAGCCTAGCCTTTGGGCAGTCACGCAGCAGCTTTTGCCCAGGCTTGATAGCTAGGACAGTAGTGCTGCAAAGTGCTTTAGTACAATGGCTTTCACACTGTGGGACACTGCAGCTGGACTGAAACAGGCTTGCCCCCTCCCTACATTTGGCTTGCCAGCTGGTTGTAAACTGGTTCCTAGGATCATACTGTAAGGGCTTGCTTCATGCTTCCTGCTAGCCAGGTATTGATTTAAAGGTTGTGTTGTTTAAAAACAACTCTTAATTCTTTGTTTTCTGTATACAGGACGATGATATGCTAGAAGCTCAGTGATCTCTACAGAAGAAACTAAGATAGCCCTATTCTGTGCCCTGGTAACCCCACGTAGGTTGACTAGATGTACCGATTTTATAGGGACAGTCCTGATATTCGGTGCTTTGTCTTATATAGGTGCCTATTACCCCCACCCCATCCTGATTTTTCACATTTACTGGTTGGTCACCCTAACCCCACGCCACATCACAAACAGCTCAGTACTAACAGCACCGCTTCCTTGAGCCTCACCTGAACTATTCAGTGTATTGTCTTAAGTCCCAATCCTGCAACCTCTTTTGCATGGGCAGACTCCAGGCCCACACAGAACCCCAGTGAAATCAATAGGTCTCTACATAAGAGAACATAAGGGCTGCAATACTGGGTCAGACCACAGTCCAGCTTACCCCAGGATCCTGTCTCCAACAGGGGCTTGTACCAGAACTGCAGAAGGAGTGTACAGAACAGGGCAATTATTGAGTCATCCACCCCAATCTTGAACTCCCCGCTTCTGGTAGTTAGGGGGTTAGGGTTGTCCCGAGCATGGGTTGTATCCCTCTCCATCTTGATTATTAACCATGGATGGACTCATCCTGTATGAACTTCTCTAGTTCTTTTATGAACCCAGTTGTACTTTGGGCCATCACATCATCCCATGGCAATTAGTTCCACAGGTTAGTTGTGCATTGTGTGAAAAAGTACTTCTTGTTTGTATTAAACCTGATCCCTATTAATTTCATAAGGTAACCCCTGGCTTTTGTATTGTGTGGAAAAGTAGATAACATTTCTCTATTCACTTTTTCCTCATCATTCATGATTTTATAGTCCTCTATCATATCCCCCCATTCCACTATATCCTTTTTGAGATGGGGTGACCAGAACTGGACCTGCGCAGTATTCAAGGTATTGGCGCACTATGGATGTATATAGTGGCCTTATGATATTTTCTCTATTATTTTCTATCCCTTTCCTAATAGTTCCCACCATTCGGTTAGCCTTTTTGACTGCTACTGCACACTGAGGGGAAGTTTTCAGAGAACTATCAGCAGTTACTCCAAGATCTCTTTCTTGAGTGATAACAGGTAATTGAGAACCCATCATTATATAGGTATAGTTGGGATTCTTTTTTCCAAATGTGCATTACTTTGCATTGATCAATGTTGAATTTCATCTGCCATTTTGTTGCCCCATCATCCGGTTTTGTGATATCCCTCTGTACTTCTTCTCAGTCAACTCTGATCTTAACTATCTTGAATAATTTTGCATCATCTGCAAACTTTGCCACTTCACTGTTCACCCCCTTTTGCATATCATTAATTAGTATGTTGATCAGCACAGGTCCCAGTACAGATTCTGGTGGGGCCCTGCGGTTCACCTATTTCCTTGGTGAAAACTGACCATTTATTCCTACCCTTTGTTTCCTATCTTTAGTCAGTTACTGATCCATGAAAGGACCTTCCCTCTTATCCCATGGCTACTTAGTTTTCTTAAGAACCTTTGGTGAGGTAACTTGTCAAAGGCTTTCTGAACATCCAAGTATGCTATATTGGCTGGATAATCCTTGTCCACCTGCTTGTTGACTCTCTCAAAGAATTCTAGTGGATTGGTGAGGCATGACTTCCCTTTACAAAAACTATATTGACTTTTCCAAATCATGTTAATCTATGTGTCTGGTAATTCTGTTCTTTACCATAGTTTCTACCAGTTTGCCTGGTACTGAAATGAAGCTCATTGGTCTGTAATTGCCAGGATCTCCTGTGGAGCCCTTTTTAAAAATCGGCGTTACATTAGCTACCTTCAAGTCATGTGATACAAAGGCTGATTTAAGTGATGGGTTACACAGTCAATAGTTCTGCAATTTAATATTTGATTTTCTTCAGAAATCTTGATTGAATAACATCTGACGTAGGGGCCTTATTACTATTTACTTTATCAATTTATTCTAAAACCTTTTCTGTTGACATATCAACTTGGAACAGTACTTTAAAACTGTTGCCCAAAAAGAATAGCTCTGATGTGGGTATCTTCCCCACATCCCCTGCAGTGAAAACATACATAGGTGCAGGGATTTGGGAGCACGGAATGACTTGCAAAATCAGGGCTTCAGAGGGGAAAAAAGTAGTTACTTAAACAAACATCAGGTCAGGCATCTCTTGAGACTCCAGAACAGGGAATAACCAGGAGCTCATGCAGCTGTTCAGGAGGATTTCTCAGTCTGTTTCTCCCCACCACTTCTTCTGTCCCTAGTTCTGTTGGGCTCTCCTTTTGCTCTGGTCTATTTGCTTGGACTCACATTCCCTTCCCTGAGAGTGTTCTTTGCCCACACTTCACATTGTTAGCTTTTCCTCCCTGCCTGACCTCTGGAAAAGTATCACTCCTTGCATACCCCTCCCTATTATACTCCCCTTCGCATAACTGTGGACTCTCACGGCAGCAGGGGAAATCACCTCCCTCTAATGACTTTGCATTTTCCTGTCAGTGTTCTCACATGCTTCCCCCTCATCCTTTATTAACATTCCCTCCTTGTTGCTCTCTTCCCTGCAAGGTAGGGACATGTGTGTGTGCATGGGTGTAGCTGTCATTTTTCTATACTCTGTTCAAACTGCCACTCTGCAATCATCCAAATCGAACTGCCACAGCCCAAATCGAATCACCACTAACCAACAGCCACTCCCTAACTGCCCAGTTCAAACTGCCAGCTCCTGACTCACTCCCCAGCTCCCAGGGGACCTTCTGGAACCTTCCCATAGCCCCCACTGGACCGGAGCAGTGAACCACGGCCAGTGGGAGCCGCCATCGGCCGAACCTGTGGACACAGCAGGTAAACAAACCAACCAGGCCTGCCAAGGGTGCTTACCCTGCAGGGCCGCGTGCCAAGGTTACTAATCCCTGCTCTAGGGCCTGATTTTCAGAGATGTTGATCCACTACAGCTCTCATTTTGAGAGATAGGTGCTCAGCACCTCTGCGAATCAGTCCCTAGCTTTCTAAAGCTGACCAAGCAAAATTTGAGGCCACTTCTGAAAATGTAGCCCTTTAAGCTCAGTCCATTGGATCCTGCTATCTCCTGTGTTATACCAAGACATGTTGAACCATTCATTTCAGGGAAGTTACACCAGGGTGAATTTGATTATATTTGTCCAAGAATCTGAGAAATCGTTACAAACAATGAAGAGCTAATACACAATTGAAGTCATTAAAAAGTCAGTTCTTATTTTGGAATGATGTCTAATGTAAATGAATCACCTATTAGACAATGCAACAATTAGCTATTCAGCTGCTATTCATTATCAGAAACAATACAAGAGGATCAGCAGAGCAGAGCCATGTACCAGAGGAAACCCTGTAGGAAAAACCACAGAACCAGGAGTGGCTTCTCGGTCTGCTCTCCATTGTAATCTGACAATGGGATTTGCTAATGTCCAATGTCACTTACATTAACAAATTTCATCTCTTCTCAAACACAGAAAGAATCAGTAGTAATGTTGGCCTTCAGAAATGAGCTGAGATTCTCTCGTGTTAGGAAGAACTATGTGCATTAAGACGGAGATATTCAAAGCCCTTAGGTGATCTGAAAGTCCAATTCCAATTAGGCAATTTGACAATCTCAGGCTAGATGTCATAACCAAGACCCTGGATACAGGTGGGCACTAAGTTCTGTGGCAAAGTCCTTGGAATCTGATAGAAATCTATTAAATTCTACACTAACATCAGATACGTTCAGGTCTAGAAGCTTGTATTTAAATAAGTAATAGAATCAGCACAACTTCCCCTATGTTATTTAGTTTGATATTTGTGACGGACCGCTCTCTCACCCCCCTCAGGAACACAGGCAGGAAACCCTTCTTTTGCTCCAAACAGTGCTCTTTAATACACAGTGCAGGCCCCACCACCAATATATACAGCTTAAAACAGTACAGTTCTTTTAGTTACAGCTCTACAGCTTCAGCTCTGTGTAGCTCATTAACATACAGCTCTGAGTATACAACTCTAAACAGCTACAGGGGGAGGCTGAGTCCACTACCCCCGGTTGGGACTCCCTCCCCAACTGCACCCGCAGAGTGAGTATTAAACAGCTTTAGATACAGCTCTGGATAGCCTTAGCATACAGTTATACAGCTCTACAGACTCTATGTAGTCCAGCTACCATACAAACACAGCTCTGAATAGCTCATACCACCACCACACTGGGCTTCGTTCCTGGCAGGACTTATATCCCCCAGAGGAGGCTGCCAGGTGCAACCCATGCAGGCTGATTGCCCTGCAAGCCAGGTGGCTAATTAGCCTTCCTGCAAGGGAGGTTTGCAGAGGGCCTTTCTCCCTCTTAAAGGGGCAGCAGGCTGGGTCAAGCTCACCCTGCCACATATTACATTGTATTTATTCTAGGCTGTCCCCACATATCCAGTTTCCACTGCTTTTTGCACTGGAAATGCCTAATGACATTTTAGGAGTTGTTGGGGGCAAATGAATATTTTGGGAGCTGGTCAGAGGACAGTCCAGGCTTTTGGCATCTGGAGGGGATTAGAGATTTGGGAGGCAGTTAGGAATCTGGGAATAAGCACATTAGCTAGACTTCTCTGTTACAAGGCTCGGCAGTAAAAATTTGTAATGTTAGCATTTTAACTCTCATCCTTAATTTTCAGAGTCAATGACCCATTGAAATGAATGGGGCAGTTCATACCGCTCAGAGGTATTCACAGAACCATAGATATATAGGGTTGGCAGATTCCTTGAGAAGTCATCATGTCCAGCCCACTGCACTGAGGCAGGAGCAAGTAAACCTAGATCATCCCTGATCAGTGTTTATCCAACCTGTTCTTAAAAACCTCCAATGATGGGGATTCCACCACGAGCCTTTGAAACCTATTTTAGAATTTAACTACCCTAATTTAGGTTAGACATTAGATTTAGGTGAGATGTTAGTTTTTCCTTACATCTCACCTAAATCTCTCTTGCTGCAGATTAAGCCAATTACTTCTTGTCCTATCTTCAGTGGACATGAAGAACAATTGACCACAGCCATCTTTACAACAGCCCTTAACATACTGTTATCAGGTCCTCCCTCAGTCCCCTTTTCTCATGGTCAGGGGATCTAAACTTTTTATCATAAGAACATAATTATCATTTTTGTTGCTCTCCTCTGGACTCTCTCCACATCTTTCCTAAAGTGTGGCACCCAGAACTGGGCACAGTACCACAGCTGAGGCATCATCAGTGCCAGGTAGAGAGGGACAATTCCCACTCATGGCTGACATATGACACTCCTGTTAATACATCCCAGGATGAATCATATTGTTGATTTATATTCAATTCATGATCCCCTACACACCCAGATCCTTTTCAGCAGTACTAGTACCTAGCCAGTTATTCCCCATTTTGTAGTTGTGTATTTGAATTTTCCTTCCTAAGTGTAGTATTTTTCACTTATCTTTATCAAATTTCACCTTGTGAAATTCAGACCAACGCTCCAATTTGTCAAGGTCATTTTGAATTCTAATCCTGTCCTCCAACATGCTTGCAAACCTCCTAGCTTGCTGTCATCCACAAATTTAATAAGAATACTCTTTGCTACATGATCCAAGTCATTAATGAAAATATTGAATAGTACCTGACCAGATATTTCAGATGCTGCACTGGTCCAAGTCCATTCATCTTTCAAGGTTATCTTCCCAACCATGAGGGCTAGAGTTAAAAAATAAAATTAGATTCTGGAGCAAAATTCTACAGTAAAGGATGAATTCCATGGCAAACTCAGTGGCTGTGAAACATGAGGAGCCCTGATTATGACTCTGTATAAAATCTGAACTTTAACGTATATTTAAAAAAAACAAGCATTGTACTTGCTCTACTATCTCGTACTAGTTTACTAGTCCAGAGCAGATAGCTAGATACTGCACCAAGTCCCATGGCCCTTACACATGCAAAACACCCCTGGAAGTAGCTGGGAGATTTGGCTTGCCATTGGTTGTGACTGAAAGTGAGCACCATGCGACAGCTGGTTGGTGATTTTCACATGAGATGAGTTGCCAAGAGGGGATCCTGAGGGACAGTTATTCACATCACAAAATCCATCAGGGCTATTGGCCCAAATTGGCATCCTGTGGTGGAAGATAAACATCCTAAGGATCTTTTTGAAAAGAGAACAATACCAAATTAACATGAGAGTAGTATTAATACACACTAACATATACCATTAATATATGAATGTTGTTGTTGCTGTTTTTCTTAGCGTTAGTCCTGCACTATGGCAGGGTCCGCTTTGGTCAACATATCCACCTCCATTCGGAGCCCGGACAAGACCAGTGATATGACCAAGGTATACTCCAACCGATGCGTTACTCCACCTGTTGTTGGAGGCATTTTATACCTACTGCCAGGTGTTAACCTAAAGCACCTAGCATTCCCAGGAGGTCACCCATCCAGGTAACTAGCCAGGCCCAACCCTGCTTAGCTTCCAAGATCAGACAGGATCAGGTGTGTCCAGGGCAGGATAGCCATACTATGCACCATTAATATATGAATGTAACACTAATAATTCAGTGCAACCCATACAAGAAACCAGTCTATTTGGCACCCCCTTTTTTACAAACTTGGCTTCAGGTATCTTGACATGAACTCCATAAAAGGAAATGATTTTTGTTGGTCCCTTGACTGGTCTTTTCAGGCAGGTTTCACTGTAATTACAAACCTCCCAGCAGTGCAGGGAGACTTAATTAGGAGAGTTGCTGTGGGTGCATTGTCAGACAGCTTCAATCCAGTCCTTTTGGATAAGACACCTGGATCTGAGTGAGATGAGCCCATCAACTAGATAATTAAAGTCTGTGAAGTTCTTTAAGATCCACATGTAAACAGCAGCATGGACACACACCAAGCAAGGTTTATTAAAAGCCCCTCGACTCCCATCAGAGAGCTTGTTTTTTTAAGTCTTGCTGTACCCCTTGGGATACACAGTGAAAGATTTTGTATTTCTTTATTTTTTAGAAAAAAGTAAGTGACTCACCTGTTTCAAACTCTGACATTTCAGTCCTGAACTATTCTCAGAGCAGCTGGCTCCATGACACAGAGACGTGGGGAAGGGGTGGGGGAGAAAGTCAGATTGAAATGTGAAAACTCCTCAATCTCTTCCCCCCACACAGGTATGTTGCTTTGAGCCTTCACAGCCATGTGATTGCAGACAATCTGGTAAATTCTACAGAGGAAAAACATTAAAATCATACTTTGGAAAAATCTTTCTGAGCCAGAGATAAAAGTCAACTTTTGCTAGGCTAGTTTAGCAGCATGGTTTGATCTCTGAACCCCAACCAAGACAGGGAAATTCACTGTCCCCAAAAATCTACCCCTTGTATTTGGGCATTGAAATTCTGGGGTGCTCTTTCAAAGAGCCATCATATGGTGCAGATGCAAGGCTTAGTCCTCAGCTGCACCCAATTAATGTTGGGTGAAACCTGGGATGGGGGGAGTCAGAAGAAACCCATTTACAGCTCCCCAATCCTCTGGGTAGTTCTACATCATCCCCGGTGTAGTTTGGAGCAGCCTCGGTGTAAGTGCAAGATCATCATCATAAGCGTAATACCCTGCATGTGCGCATGAAGTCTCTCAATGCACATCAGTGGTGTGGCTATGTCAGTATGTATGTGACATGGCTGTCCCAGCAGCATGTTGCAGACATGGGCATCAGCATGGCTGATCATTGTGTCACAGGAGCTATGCGGACAAGTTCATTTACATTCAGGGCACACTCGGCTATCAAAGTGATAGATGCATAAGCAGATGCCACCTTGCCGCCGCACATGCATCAGGGGCAGGTTTGCAAAGTGGACACATCAGCATGGCATGCGGTCATGGGCAGAAACTGCAGACACAGGGTAGGTGGTGTGAGCATGTCAGCATGAATGCAACATCACAGCTGTACGTCAGAGAGGGAAAGTCTCAGCAGTCTCACCTGGGGCCAGGGCAGGATGGTTTTCTACTGGGCACATTGCACCAGTACTGATGTAGGGGGCATGGGGATGTATTTACCCTGTAACGTGCTGTCTAGATTACAGCACTAGACAAATCATTGCTCACAATGATGTTATACGAGCACACGCCTTGCTGTGCCTCGTACAGTACAGTCTAGCGACAGATTCTAGTGTGATAATCATCCAGAATTGTGTTCAATCCCAGTTGCTGGTATAACAGAGAAGGCTTCTTTTGTGGCATTCATAACACAACAGTGCCCCTGGTGCTGAGTGGCAAATTCAAGCCCATTCCAATCCCGCACCAGAAGGAAGCCTTATTCAAATCAATGCTCATTCAGGGAAGAGGCGCGTGCCTGGCTGCTCCGAATGGTGAGGCATACAGCACCAGTGACCTTGAGTAGATATTCGTCTCATGAACACAAAGATGGATATAAAAGTCCTGGGGTGCCCCTCTACCCCTTTTTTAAACAATTTCCTGCTTAAGGGAGGGAAATGCAGTAGGTTGTTAAATGACTGGTTCAGTCAGAGCTGGGTTTTTTTGGTAACTTCTCTAAATGCCCTTCACCAGCAGGGAAGGGGGCGGGGATTTGCTCTTTGAAGCCATTTCCTTGCGGGAACAGAAAACACGGAAAGAATTCAATTCTCCACCACAGCCCAGCACCATTGATACATGATTCGAAAACCAGAGCCCGAAAGGCAGGCTGGCTGGTGGATGGCTGCTAGATTACAGTGGCAGCAGATTATGACTGTCCGCCCTCTTGCATCAATAAGCACCCCCCTCCCCCATAGTGTTAGAACAGAGAAGGGAGAGGAGGAAGAATGGAGACCACGCAAGGAAGGAAAATTAGGAAATTCTGTGCAGAAAAAGAGTTGCAGCTAGTCAAATCTTTGATCAAAAGCACCATCTAGTGGAAAAGAAGACTGCTACAGTTTAAACTTGTCCTTGGTGAGGCTACTTACACAAGTGATTGGAATTTGGCTTTCTACGGTGCCTCTCAGATGACTTACACTGTAGATTGGCCAATAAAAATGTACCACAGTAGGCACCACAGTGATGGACAAGAACATGGGCAATAATACAAACAATAAAAAGCAGTCATAAAAGAACTCAATATAGTCAGAAAGCTTTGCTTGTCACTAGCACCTTCCATCAGAGGATCTCAAAGCGCTGTAAAACAATAATGAATTAAACACCTCAGGAAGGCCTATAGACCTTAAGGCTAGAAGGGACCATTGTGATCATCTCTGGCGACCCCATTAAAATGGATTTGCGACCCACTTTGTGGTCCAGACCCAAGTTTGAGAACCGTTGTTTTATAGGGACAACCTCATGCTCTTAAAGGAGGCTGCCAAAGCTTTTCTTAAGGGAGTAGCCACATTTTATGCTCCCGCTAACAGAAAGATGATGAACAAGAGACTGGAAGAACTAGAGCACAAAACTGTGGCCCGAGAATCAGATTACAAGACTGTGTATCCAGCTCAATGATGCTTGCAAAACAAATTAGACATCGCTCGAACCACTTATAACTAGCTCCTTGCTAAAAAAGAGAAGATATTGCTCTTTTGGCTTTCAGAAACACCTGCTGGTCAGGGAGGCACTGAAATGTTAGAAGGCTTCCAGCTCTTCATAGTTCTGGAACAACCAGGTTTGAAAGAGAGGCCCAGAAAACAGAAGAGATGGTAATAAATATTCTTGCGGAAATTTTTAAAGAGTGTAATAATTTTTGCCAAATTGCCATGTGTGTTCTCAAAAGAAAAGTCTTGGTTACAAGAGATAGCATCAAATTAATCTCTGGTGCTTGAAAGCAATGGTATTACTCCAGGGATTAATTTAACCCATTGGGTTTAATGTGTAACACTCTAGGGAATCCTGATCCTGCTGAAATCCAGGGCCTTCTGTTTCATTTTGCTGAGTTTCCATCTCTAACTGCAAACACAATCTAAAATCAGAGAGGTGCGGACAAAGTGGGTATTAGCCCATAAAAGCTTATGCTTCAATACTTTAGTTAGTCTTTAAGGTGCCACAGGACTCTGTCACTTACAATCTAAAATGTAGCCTTTATTCCCTGGATTGCTACTGGCAAAGCCCCATCAGGGCTATCCATATGGGAAATATGCCCCTGGGACACTGTTGAGTTTCAATCTGACTTTGCCAAGCATCTGAAAGGCAGACAGGTTGTGATGCAGTGGTAACTCTGGCTTTTTCCAGTTAATTGAAATAGGGTGGCAGATGTTACGCAGGTTACCATGGACGTTGGAAGTAATCAACTCTCAGACAGCTGCTCAGTGGCCTGTGAGAATGGAACTGGGATATGGATGGAAAAGATGGCTCAGAGGTGATCTTTGCCATCTCTAAATTCTAGGAGCCTGTAATGACTATTGCTTCCAATGGTGTTACCATGAAATAACGTGTGTTGTTTTGATTTCAGAAGTTGTCCATTTTGGGGATTACACATAGAATAGTGATATTCTTTCCTATCCTCCTCCAAAGAAGTACATCCGTCACAAAAGTTTTTAGTGAAATAGATCAACCTCAGTCCCATTCCCTTTCTCTCCAGAATTTTGTTCTTTTAATTACCGGTATGGACAATCCTTAACCGAAATTAATCCATGTCACCAGTGGATCTCCCTTATTTGAAGAGAGGAACAATCCAAAACAATCAGAACACAAACTGTCCTTCAAAAGGAACTGGTGGAGAGCTAGTCTTCCACTTGCTGTTATTTATGAAGATACACACTTGGGATTAGCTGGCTTGGCCTATGGATGGTGCTGCTGTACCTCTGGAAACCGTCTGCAAACACACTTCCTGGCTTTAACTGGGAAAACCAGCAATCCATGGGGTAGTTTAATCTCTGAGGACCAGAAACAGAAGATGTCTGTTTGAGAGGAAAATGCTCTGAAGTATTTAGTGATTAAATGTTCAGTTTAAAATCGGAGCCACATTTGATGCTGTTGAAAGAGAAAGCCTAATGATATGGATGGGTAAATGAAGAGAGGCAGGCCCTGCCCAGCAAAGTGCTGTGGAAGATTTCTCTTCCCTCCATCTCTGACAGCGCATCTTAATCCTAATCTGCAAACCTGTTGCTATTCCAGTCTCAGGCTTCCTCACACAGCTCTGTCAAAATATCTCAACCCTCACTTGCAAGCTCCCCACCCACCCCCGTTTATGTAACAGTGTGTTAACGTCTGTTCAGTTCATCACTTTAAAAAAAACCTCCGAAATTGCCTTATAGCTCTGAAAACATACCCCATGGCTTCAGATAAGCAGTAATGTTATTTGGCTGCTAAAACAACATAAATGCAGTGGCACAAACATGAAACCATGTATACAGTACTGCTTTTAACTTGTCTTTCCTTTATGTCTTCTTAACACTTGCCATTCTAGTTATTGGGGCCTCAGAACTGACATAAGACTGCAGGCTGCTCTCAAAATCTCATTTTACCCAGGGGTGGTGGAACTAGGGGTGCTGCCGCACACCCTGGCTTGAAGTGGTTTCCTTCATATACAGGGTTTACAGGTTAGTTCAGTGACTTTCAGTACTCTCCTGCCCCCACAATAAAAACTGCTCCAACACCACTGGTTAGAATATCCACTGATATTCTCTACTACTCCATATACAGCACTGTGATACTATCTCAATTCAATATGAGATTCTGCGCTGCCTCCAATGGAGGATTCACCATAACACATACCTAGTAAGTGTCAGGAGCCCAAAAATGAGAATCAGTTTGGATGGTTATTTAAACCTACAGGAGCCACAGCATCACTTCCAGGCGCCATTATAATACCATTAGGACACCTCTCCAATAGATACTGACTTCCCCTACCTGGACTAGCCTCTGGTGTCCTGCTACCCCTCTCGTCTGGGTGTGATTTAGGGTGACAGGGGCAGACACAAGGCCTACTCCTCCTCTGAAGTCACTGCTGTCTTTCTCCCCCTTCTCTTTTATCACACCCCCCATTATTTCCTTTCCTCTTTCTGGAGCCAGCGCTTCATTGCTGGCTCTGTCGCTTTCCACCCCTCGCCGCAGGAGGGCCCAAGGAGCCTCTAGGCCCGTGGCTGCCCGCTCCACCCTGCCGCAGAGGGGCAGCAGCAAGAGGAGAAGGAACCGTAGGCCGTGCGGCCTAGGCAGAGGCTGCAGCTGTAGTGATGGGCGGGAAGCCCGGATTCTACCAGGGACTGCCCTGGAAATCCCCTTTCCCGGTGATTTTCAAGCCTCCCACCTTGTAACACTGACACGCCCCCCGCCCTGTGCCTAGGTGATGTACGGGCAGGCCCCGAGCTTTGGGACCTCAGCGAGGCAAGGGGCCCAGCTTATCCTGGACACGGGCTGGGAAGTCTTTCTCTGCCTAGCGGAACTCCAGGGAGGAGCCTATGTTTCCCGGCCGGAGGGTAAGTGCGGTGGGACCCGCTGGTCCGCTCCTTCAATCGTCCGCTCCAGGCAACATCCGCCTCACGCCGGCGCACTCCCAGCGAAGGAACCGCCTCGCTCCTGGTGACGCGAGGGGGCGGGGAGTGCGTTCATTGGTCGGCCGACAAAGCTCGGCCACTTCCGGCTGTGCCCATGGTGACCGGGATAGCCAGGTAGGGTAGGAAGTGGGGCGCGAGGGGTCCCGCCCCTGCAGGGCCAGGGGAGGGTCGCGGGGTGAGGCAGGGCTCCGTGTGGGCTGCGCCAGGGCAACGGGAGGAAGAGCAGCCTGGGGCGAGGCGGCCGCGTGCGGGCTGGCTCCGGAGAGCTGCTCGTTGGGCGGGGGGGGGGACCTAGCCCCGGGGGGCTTTGAGGTGGCGCGAGCCCGGCGGAGACTCCTCGTGCGAGGCGGGGAGACTGACGCGGGGTCCCGGCCTGTCTCGCGAGGGAGGGGAAGGGAGGCCTCGCGGGGTTCTGCTGCAGCCTCGCGCCCCCTAGGATGTGGGGCAGAGGGAGACGCAATCTTCTCCAGGGACCTACCCGCTGTGCACCGCCTGCAACTTGGGCTTGCCCTGGGCCTAGGGTGACCAGATGGGAAGAGTGAAATATCAGGACACACTCCGTGGGGGGGGGAGCATAAGCAGGGGGGAGGGAGCATAAGCAGGGGGCGGGGCACAACAGGCAAAGGTGCAGAGTCCTGATCGGAGCCATGATCTGAGCCAAGACTGTTAGCTAGACAGCTAGCCACTGAAAAGAACCACGTAGTCTCAAATGTTATTTCGTGCCCATGGTAGTTTGTCCTATCATATGCAATGTGGTTCAGAACTGTAAACTATATATCCCTCTGGTAAATTTGCATTACACTGGAAAACAACCTGAAAAACCAAAATTTCCAGTAGATCACAATCAGGTTTAATGGGACATTCCCAATCAACTAATTTTCTATGTCACTACCAATTTTTACATTTTACCTGAATATGGGACAAATGGTGTCCCAATTAGTACCTCAAACAGATGTACATGGCTAGGTGCAATCCCTGCTTGACAATGTTGGTGAGTGAACTGGGCAGCAGCTTAGCAGTGCTCAGCCCCAGCCTGCTCTGGGTAGAATCAGCATGTGCAGAGCAGGTGCCTCCTTTCCTTGGCTCTGCCATGAGCAAGGTGGACTGGTCTGCACACACTCTGATGGGGAGGAGGATGCAGCCTCTGACACTTACCTATGCCCAGAGACGTCCCCCCCCAATACAGTGTTGTTCACACTACCCATCCTACGATCCCTCACCTGTAGATAAATCTCTGTATTATGCATTTTTGTTTAACTTTTATATGACTTTTGTATTATGCCTTTTCATATAACCTTGTTTTAGAAACTCTGTATTGAACTTTGGTAATATGTTATAGCCCCTAAGGTAGTATAATTAAGGTAAAAGAAAAATGTCTCTGCTAGGAGTAGAATAAGATCTTCCCCTCCACTTTATAATCAAGTGCCCTGTTGAATGAATGAGGTGTGAATGAGGAGGCATGGAAGGCAGGCACCTCCAGACAGTGCAAGGGTTGGGGGAAGAGAGACAGATCAAGGACAATCAAACTTGTCAAGAGGGGTTAACAGCAGCACCAGACCAGAGAGAAGCAGCAAAAATGAGCAATGGACACAGACCCAGGTTTGCAGGAGAGGGAAGCTGCTATAAAAGTGAGGTGTCTTGCAGAGGACGGACCCCTTCCTTCCTGGGGCAAGGATAGTGAACTTGGCAAAAATTTTACCTTGCGCCTCCGCCCCGCCCCCCATTCCCTTTTCATGGAGCACTGCTTATTTTAAAACTTTTTAAAATGAATATTACATAAGGTAGCATTGTATAGTAGAATGAATATATGTTTGGTTTGAAATTTTATTAATTTCATTTAGTTTATATATTTAATGAAAATAAATGAATAATTTGATAGTCTTGATATTGTTGTTGTATTTATTTTGAGCCCTCCACCAGACATCCTCCACACCAACCCTCACAGACCAGCACCCCACACACCTCCCAAACACTCATCCACACTTGACCCTGCCCCCCTTCCCTGGCCACACTCACCAGCTCTGGAGGTCTCTGGCTTCTAGGGTCAGAGTTAGAGAGTAGCAAGGGGGACTCTCCATTATGCAACAAGGCTCCCCTCCCCCAAATGCCAGAGGGACCTGTCACCTGCCAGGGGCCAAGGTAGTCCCGGGCTGCCTTGCCCGCCCCGGAAACAGTCCGGAGGAGCAGTTGTGGAATAGTTGGTTCTGGATAGTCAAACCCGAGGCTTCGTTTATTTGTATTTATTTGTTTATATTTTGTTGTAGCTTCTCCCAGCAGCCAAGCCCTTGGGTGTAACGCCTACGTGCTTCTCTTTCCTGCACACTTGTGGGTAGTAGGAACTGAGACATCGGGAGAAGGGGCAGAGAATGGAGAAATTCCAGGGAAAGTAGCACCTAGAAGAGAGAGGTGCTTGCAGTTGTGTGCTGCAAAAGCAGCTTCTTGCTCTGGCAAACATCATGTGGCTCTCTTGTGAGGAACCCTGGTCTGCTTTGACATTAGTAGATCTGATGTAGAAGGACTTCTGATGTCAGATTATTATGGTACAGGGAGATTAGGGGAAAGGAACATAAAGATAAGTAGGCTAAGGGACTGGTAAAGTCTGTTGTCTGGAAGCTGAAAGGGAGAGTGGGCATGAAGACTAGTGAGTTGCAGAGGCACCACTGGAGGATGGAGGTGGATCTGGCCAGTTTTGTTGGCTTTTCTTTGCTGAGTTAAATTTAGTTATGACAATTAAGGGGATACAGAAATTTTCTATTTCTGTGTTATGTTGGTGAGTTCCGTGGAATAGCCACTGAGTGCCATTGTATAAGTTTAGTGATCACTAATTGTCTCTGACTCGTTTTCACAGTATTTTCAGTTCATAGAGTTTTGGAACAATCTGTGTTATGTAAGTGTAAACTACTGTTTTCAGGTAACTTAATTGTTTACATGTGTAGGAGTGCATGGCCATCCCTTCCCATTAGTCTTGGCGGGAGGCCACACCCCCTTACTCTCAGGTCCCTAGCAAGGCAAGGATTATTTGGGAAATAGCAGTTTCTAAGGAAGAGGTGGGCAAACTATGGCTCAGGAGCCACATCCAGCCCTTCAGATGTATTAATCTGGCCCTTGAGCTCTCGCCAGGGAGCAGGGTCGGGGGCTTGCCTTGCTCCATGTGTTTTGTGGCTCCCGGAAGCAGCGGCATGTCCCCCCTCTGCTTCCTATGCGTAGGGGCAGCCAGGAGACTCCACACACTACTGCCACCCCAAGTGCCACCCCTGCATCTTCCATTGGCCAGGAACCACAGCCAGTGGGAGCTGCAGGGGTGGGACCTGCGGATGGGACAGCACGCAGTGCCGCCTGTCCGCACCTCTGCATAGGAGCCGGAGGGGGGGACATGCCGCTGCTTCCAGGAACTGCTTGAGATAAGCGCCGCCCAGAGCATGCAACTCTGACCCCCTCCGGCGCTTCAACCCCCTGTCCCAGCCCTGATCCACCTCCCACCCTCCGAACCCCTCTGTCCCAGTCCGGAGCCCCTTCCCACACCCTGAACTCATTTCTGGCCCCACTCCAGAGCCCACACCCCCAGCTGGATCCCTCACACCCTCCTAAACCCCAACCACCAATTTTGTGAGCATTTATGGCCCACCATACAATTTCTGTACCCAGATGTGGGCCTGGGGCCAAAAGGTTTGCTCACTCTTGTTCTAAGGGCTTGTCTACACTACCTGCCAGATTGACAGGCAGCGATCTATCCAGTGTCTAGTATAAATCGACCGCCGATCGCTCTAGGATAGACTCCAGTACTCCACATCAACAAGAAGTGTGAGGGGAATTGACAGGAGAGCATCTCCTGTCGACACACCACAGTGAATACACCGTGGTAAGTAGATCTAAGTACATCGACTTCAGCTATGTTATTCACATTGCTGAACTTGTGTAACTTAGATCGATCTCACCTTCTCCCCCCACCCTGTAGTAAAGACCAGTCTTAAGGCCCTAGCCCTCTAGGCAGGGACATGCACCAGAGAGTCCAGTCTGACATCTTGCCTCTGGCGGAACGCAGACAAACGCTAGCTAGTCTGTCGGCCTAAGGTAGGGAGGGTGCCACCCCAGGGGTGGAGTTAGCAGCAAGTAGAGGGACCCAGGCCCTCCTTACTGCACCAGGTCCCAAACAGTGGTGGAGGTTTCCACCACTGGGTCAGTGGGTATCCAACTCAAACACTGACCTGGATTAGAACCACACAACCGGACTATCATCTGGTATCCCTGGGCTACTTCCTATGCTCCTCTCATGGTATCCTTGTTGTTCAGGACTTCCCAAGGTACACTGCTAATGGCAGTTCTTCTGGGTCCTTGTCACTGCAGAGGTCTCCATTGGGTTCAGTCCTTGGCAGGAGGCGTCTGTCTCCTCCAGAAGCTGCAGCCCAACTGAGCTGCAGGGCCTGCCTTTTATTCTTCCTGTCATGCCCCTCTGCTTCTGGCAGGGCGGGCGTGGGTGTCCTGGCTTTGCCCACCAAGGGGCGGGGAGGCCAAGCCCCCTTGTTACAACCTGGATTTAATCACTTCACTGTTACACCTGTATGTTTTTCTTATCAAATTCTGAATTAGTCTTTGAGCCTCAGTTTGTCATTTGCAGAGAATTCTCATGTGATCACATGGAAGTTCCAAGTTTGTTACCAACTAAAAACTGCTGTTCACTTTTGATGGTTGTAACAGTTTTATAGGTGATGTTTCCATAGCAGTTTTTTTAAAGTCTTAGCTGAGTTTTAGGTGTGATTTAAATTTCTCTCCAAAGTGGTTGGTTGAAGAAAGAGATGAACGGATATGAAATATAAAGAGCCCTGGGCCAAGCACTTAGGTACTGGGACATCTCAAGGATGGAGAGAAAGGAGGGTTTTGTTTTTTAAATGTAGTGTGATCGAGTTTCAGGGTCTCTACTCCACTGGAGAGCTGAACTACGTTTGGAACATGCTGCTACTCTGCAGAGATCTCAGCTGATCCATGAATCTTTCCTTGCCCCTGCAAAGTACATAACATTAATTATTCTTTCTGGTAGCTTTTCACTTCAGTCCCATCTTAAAAAATTCAGCTGCTCTCTTCAAAGATTATTTTTGTTTGTTTTCTCATTCTTCTCTGTATCTATATAAGCAGGGGGACCTAAATGACCCTCACATCCCCAAGGTCACAGACAGTGTTCCTGAGTTCTTTTGCTAGAGGCTGTTCTTGACAATTTCCTGCCAGTGTTGGAGTGAGAGTGGCTGCTTGGCCCCCTGCCACTTCCCAATTTAGATCAGTCTGTCCCGTTTCACCAGACCAGAGGGAGACACTATCACAGCGAGCCACTGCTGGCAAGGGAGCTCTTTTCAAAGGTAGGAGATTGTACTTTCTTCAGACCTATGACAGTAGCTATCACAGTCCATGGTGTTGTAGTGGTGTAGTGTTGTTGTATGGTGTCCAGAGGCTACCGGTGTGGTGCTTCTGCTTTCTCCTGTTGATATCACTCGGCTGCGTGCGTGTGTTCCCTCTGTGTGCTGCCCCAGCTCTGTACAGATAGCTGACGCAGCAGACTCGACGAGAACCCCCAATAACCACAGAGTCTTAGTAAGGTACAAAGGCACCTCGGCCAGGGTTTAGTGCGACCCTGACACCCTTTCTGTTTCCAGCGGATTTCTCAGTCCACCAGACATACAGCTAGAGAGTGACGCTTGGCAATGGACACAGCTCAGTGACGGGACATTGTCACTCCCCCTCGAGCTGGACAAAGACATTCCGGTGACACATGCTTATATACAGATACAGAACAAGTTACACATCACTCCTGACGTATGCAGGTGTAACCCTTCCACGTAGCAAGGTACAACCCTCTTACGTAGTAAGGTGCAGCCCATTTACATCGTTAGGTGCCGCCTCGCCCCTTGCACCTGTTGTTTTGATCAAAACAACTCTATCCATCATTTTACCCTTTTGCCCCTGTCATTGGGATGGCTCATGAGGTTACCCGTTATCTGAGGAGTGTCCTTGGTTTATAATGTACCTCATTACTGTGTTTATACTGAAATTATAATGAGTATAAATTCTTACGATATCAGCCCTCTTCCTGCCAATTTCTGTGAGCCGGTCCAGCCTTAATTGCTCACAGCTGCAATTTGCTTCATATTAGCAAAGACTTGACCATTTACTTTAGTTCAGGCCTCAGGCTGGGCCCTTAGTAGGCCTTTAGCCTTTACTTACATTGCCTTCACTTACTACATTCCCCCACTTTTTGTCTTTTTAAGGGGAGGATGTTTACCCATCATCCCGGAAAAGCATAATGTATGGACGAAAGATAACCCAGTGGGCTAAACACTGTGAGGTGGTTACCTTATTTTACCATCCACACACTCATGCCCCTGCTGTCTGATTAGTCTGCACATTCCCTCGTACGACAGACAGACAGCTTTCATTATCCAATTATTTTTCGAATCCCATATGGTGGGCCTGGGAATGTTAGGCCCGGGACCACAAATGATGTAGGGTTCAGTAGTCAACCTGATATTATCGTAAGGGCTACAAAAAAACATCTAAACTATATCTAAGATATAAAAATTTATAATCGAATATATGACTTATCTATTGATAAATGAGAGTATATATGTATATGTTTATATGGATCTTAAAATTGATACTTTAACTTCTTACTTTATTAAATGATTATATAGGTATATATATACCTTTGAATATATGGAAACATATCTGTACCTTTACTTACTCTGGGACATGATTATTTGGGCGTACAACCGCAGTGTTAATTGCTATTTCCATTACCTTGTCCACTCGACCTTGTAACTTGGCGCGTTTTGTTTGATGGATCATACAGCAACACATTCCCATCAAAACTACTACAGTTAGGGCCTGGATTCCCATGAGGATTACACTTAGGGTGCGAACCACTGGATGTAAAGTTATATCCTCAGGGATGGCCCACCAGGGTGTTTCCACTGCATGTTGAACTTCATCGACTTCATGCATTTGCTGTTGTATTAAGTGGGCTATTGGTATTAGGGACTCCTTTGTCCTGGTTACTAAGTCGTGTATATCTAACTGTAAGAACTTTACAGGTGGAAACAGATTAACTAGTAAATCTTGCAGATGTTCATGAATGATGACCATTTCAGTGACAGCTTTACCCTTCTTTGTTGGCCAAAAGGCATGGGTTCCTATTTGGATAGTGCCAATGACTGGTACACAAAATCCTGCCTCACTTGCAGGGCAGATATCACCATCAATAGAGAAATTAGAGTACCCTATGGCACAGGCCATATCCTGAACACGTACTACTTCCTTAACCAATTCTTTTTGCACCAACCGTGCCCAGCCTTTTCTAGTAGTATTAATATCAATTTTGGCATAGCACTCACACAGCCACCATCCATTAAATTTCATACAACACGCTTGATTAAGCTCTGAGCCAGTCTCCGTCACTAGACGCACAGTGGGGTAATGTTGCACATAAGTGTTATTTACCAGAGTCCCCACACTATTAGCATAGTATACTTTAACTGGCTCCTGTAACCATCTGGGCACTGCCATCATGAGATGTATGCATTTGCATTCCCCTTGATTTCTTTTTGGGATGCTGTCAAATTTTAGAAAGATAGGCATTATATGCCTTGTTGTTGTAATTGGCTCATGATAGTGGCACGATTTAAGATACGTGGCCAATTTTGAAGCTGCAGTTGCAATAAACTTTGCTGTACCATCTCTATTACCCTATTTCCATAGGCTGTGCAGGCTACTGCCAATGAAACGTCATTGTTTTGTATGCTGTTAATGAGAGACAAAATAGTGGAATCTGCTTTGGTGCGACTAGAGCACGCTCTATTTGTGGAGTTGCTCGTTTTCTTTCCTTATGTATATTTTGTTCAGGGTGTATTGGTGTAGTACCGGGAACATCGTTGTCTAAACCTGGAGGAGGGAGAGCTAAAATAGCTATAGGTTTACAATTTACAATAACATCAACTTTCCAACAACATGCATAACCCCCCTGTGTCTCTTTACATAAAATCAGTGCTTTTTCTATTCGTGTAGGTGTGTCCTCAAACTTTAGATCCAGTCTATCATTCTTAACTTCCCATGCCATCTGAATTGGGAAGGGCGAAACTCTGAGTATGTATCCTGTTTGTTGCTGTCCTTTACTTTCACACACCAACTTCAACACAGTGCCGGTAGGGTGCTGCTGACTAGTTGTCTCCCATTTGTTTGGATTATCTGCTGTTTCGACCCAAAAGCTTCTGGTCACTGAATGCGTTAGGTTGAGTTTAGTGACATCTGTTAGTCCCTTTGCATCTTGGGCTATCATCAGTACGCTTGCTAAGGTCCAGATCCATGGTGGCATCTTAACCTGTGAAAATACAAATCACACTCGCCTCTCCTTTATGGGCGCAGAATAAGTGATATTAATCTCTCTTTTTTTTTTTTTTTTTTTTTTTTTTTTGCATTATCAATGCTCCAAGTAAACTGACTCTTCGCCCTTAATTGTCTAGTAGGGTAGGGTCTAGTCAATTCAAAGCATTTTAATTATCTCCAAGCAAGGTGTAGCAATAAGTGGGGTGCTGAGATTAAAGCTCATAAAACTTCTATTACCTAGTTGGAAGGTTTCCATGGTACTTACTGCACTTGCTTATCTTGTATATTTTTCTGTAAAACAAGCACAGACATGTAACATACATGTTCAACTCATATATTTCTTTAATTGCATAGCATGCTTCCAGTGTGGCTGTTCCTCTATGTTCACTAGGTATAGGGATGGTCCCAATTTCTCCAAAATGGGCTAGGGTCCACACTATTCTGTTTTGGGAAATTTTTTCCTGGGATCCAGTTCAATTTTAACCATTACTTGGTCTCCAATTTTCCATTGTTTAATATTATTGTGTGCATCAAAAGCTTGATTCATCTTTAGCTGTTCTGCAGCCTGTTGTGCTGCAGCAGCTCCTTGCACTGTGTCCAGCCAATATTTAAAACTGTTCATTCAGGTGGTACTTGTGGTTAATTGCATTATCTTTTGTCTGAAGCTCTTGTAAACTCTGTATCTCTTTTTGGTTGTTTTCTCTGTTTTCCTGTTTTATTTTTGCTTGTACTCTAGTTCTATAATTCTAGTTCTGAGTTGAATTCCTAAATACTGCACTTCTTTCTGTTTAATCTGAGATGTGGAGGGGTTAAGTTTCAAGCTATACGCTTGGCAGCACACCAGCAGCCGCTGCATTAACTCTTCATGTTTCTGCTCTGTTTTACTCACAATTAAAATGTTATCTACATATTGAACAATTCTCTCTGTTTGTAACAATCCCTTTTTTTTCAGCATATCTCTCACCACAGTATGAAAAATTGTGGGTGCATTACAGTACCCCATTGGTAACACATTTCAACAGTATTGCATACCGTGGAATACAAAAGCTATCCTATACTGAGACTCAGGTTCCAAAGGTAAACTCCAAAAGCCATTTGCTACATCAAGTACAGAAAACCACTTCATGTCAGGGGTAACTACTTCCAATAATTCAGGGTACGCCGCTACCACAGGCGCTCCCCGTTTGGCAGTTTTATTTAGCCCTCGATAGTCAATAGTTAATCTCCAAGTCCCATCAGGTTTTTTAACTGGCCAGATTGGTGTCGCGTTAGGCGCTGAACACCTTCTGATTAGATTTCTTTTTTCCAGTTCTGTTATTACTTGTCTTAACGATTCCTTTGTGTCCTGAGGTATTGGGTACTGTTTTAAAAAAAGGAGGTGTATTGCCCTCTAATGTAACAGAAGTTTTTATTTCACCCTTGTTTAGGGAATTTACTGCCCAGACAGATTAAATTTCACTTCACCAGCTCTCCCACCTTTTTAGTATGGGAGGCGGTGGTTTGGGTTTTATTGCTCTTATCGTCTGTGTGGCCAGTCCCATAGGAATTAGATTTACATCATCGGTATCTTGCATTACAGTGAGAGTCTGTCTAATACACATATTGGGAAAATCTAAGATCAATCTTAAACGCTTAATTGTCTGTGCTCCAATTAGATTTTCTTTCCCTGCAACAGCACAGTTCTCCTGACTGGTATGCATTCCAAACTTGAAAGGGAGGGACTTTACAGTATACGTCTGAGTAGTTCCAAAAATCTTCTGTATTTACACTGACTCTACAGTTGGAAAAGAGTTAAAGTTATCTTTTACTATAGAAATTCCAGCCCCCGTATCCACCAAAAAATCAATTAGCCCGTCCCCGACTCGAATGCTTAAATGGGGGCGCCCCCAGACATCGACTGTCATGGGTTGTTGAAAAATGCATTCCGAGTCGTGGATAGGGCTGTCCTATGCTACTAAATTAGTAGCAACTGGGTCGTTCAATCCTGTTGCCAGGACTGTCGCCCTAGCTACGTTGTCACTGTTTTATCTCTCTCCTGTTGAGATTCTTTACCAATCACACATGCTTGCAGTTGCGTTTGCAGCTTTTCAATCTCTCCCTTAAGGTCTGAATTCTCCTGTTTTAGAACTCTAAAAGGTACCCACGCACCCTCTCTATCACTATCTCATTCTATATGATCTACGACCTCTCCAGCTCCGGCCGCGACTACGGGGGGAGTATCCAGGACCCTCTGTTCTCCACTGTCCTAACTGAGTACGCAGCTCCTTAGCAGGAGTTCCTTCCTGCTGTTTAACTGCTGTTTCAACTTTTGCAATCCATTCATCCCAAGCTAAATCTTTACTTCCATTCTCACACCAAGCATTCATCCAGTCTAATACACCAGGTGGCAACGCTTCCAGAACTATAGCTTTCAAATCTTCCATGTTAGCATTCACACCTGAGAATCTAATATAGGTTTGAATCCTTTCTGCCAGTTTCGCAGGAGCCTCTCCTGGTAACCGGGCTATCCCTTTAAGGATTGCTATCTCACTAGACAACTTAAAGTGCTTCTGCACTACGCGTTTAATCATCTGTTCAACATCATCATCAAAACTAAGGGTGTGACAGTTGAGGGGTCCTAACAGCGTTTGTACTAGAATAGGTTCCTGCAACATGTCAATTCCGACAGCTTTGAGTAACTGCTCGCCTCTATGGAGCTATGCTATAAATTCATTGAAATTGTCAGGGGGGGGGGACCCACAGCTCTGGCTAATGCAGTTAGTTCATTAATCTTTAACACGCTGAGCCTAGCTGTCAATCTGCTCACGCGGGGTTTTTTAGATTCATGACCTTTTTATAGTGTTAGCTAATCTGTTTACTTCATTATCCATTTCCTTAAATAACTGTGAAGGGGTGTTTACATTTGGGGGACTGCACGGGGATTTATCAAGATTAAAGGGGGGAATTTGATTTTCACCCTCACCTATTTCTCCTGTTTTTACTGGAATCAATCTAGGTTTTGGGGAGGGCTTGCCCAGAACCTGGCTTGCATCATACGGTTGCGGTGCGGTGCGGTAGCTCCTGCCCATGGGTCATGGCAGGATGCTTTAACAGAGTCATTCTACATGTCCCCATTGCAGCATCCATCTCAACTGTCCATGTGCTATCTCTTAACTTGGCAAGAGCCACCTGTTTCCATTTCTGTCCCCACTCCTCAGGCACTATAAAAGTACTTGAAGAACACTGAACCCTAGGGGACGGTACTTTTTGCTTTTGCAGGTTTTCTACAGCTGTTTCTAATTTTTTATTTTCCTGCCTCATTTTCTCGAGCATGTCATGAGTTTGGATCGCTTGCTCGACTGCCCGGGTTATCTCTTCTGCTAATTCTGTTTTTTCTGTTAGTTCTTTAGCCAGCATTCCAGCATGCTGTCTTAACCATCTCACTGCCAGAGACGTAAGTTGCAAGATTCTTGCTTTTTTACTCTTATTACTGTTTCTCAGAGCCTCGGTTTCTACCATCGCTCTACATATGCCAGTCCATGTTTCCCCACTCTCTTTTTTAAATTCATATGGACCCCCCTTACTGGCAATCCAGTGGGTCCAACAATTATCAAACTCCGTGGGGATCATAAGGGAGGGGATAAGGGGGTTCCCTAGCTCGAGATTTACTGCCATGTTAGGTCGCGAGTCCCACCACGGAAGTTTTGCTTACTTACCAGATCAGCGGTCGGGGTCACCAGTGTTGTAGTGGTGTAGTGTTGTTGTATGGTGTCCAGAGGCTACCGGTGTGGTGCTTCTGCTTTCTCCTGTTGATATCACTCGGCTGCGTGCGTGTGTTCCCTCTGTGTGCTGCCCCAGCTCTGTACAGATAGCTGACGCAGCAGACTCGACGAGAACCCCCAATAACCACAGAGTCTTAGTAAGGTACAAAGGCACCTCGGCCAGGGTTTATTGCGACCCTGACACCCTTTCTGTTTCCAGCGGATTTCTCAGTCCACCAGACATACAGCTAGAGAGTGACGCTTGGCAATGGACACAGCTCAGTGACGGGACATTGTCACTCCCCCTCGAGCTGGACAAAGACATTCCGGTGACACATGCTTATATACAGATACAGAACAAGTTACACATCACTCCTGACGTATGCAGGTGTAACCCTTCCACGTAGCAAGGTACAACCCTCTTACGTAGTAAGGTGCAGCCCATTTACATCGTTAGGTGCCGCCTCGCCCCTTGCACCTGTTGTTTTGATCAAAACAACTCTATCCATCATTTTACCCTTTTGCCCCTGTCATTGGGATGGCTCATGAGGTTACCCGTTATCTGAGGAGTGTCCTTGGTTTATAATGTACCTCATTACTGTGTTTATACTGAAATTATAATGAGTATAAATTCTTACGATATCAGCCCTCTTCCTGCCAATTTCTGTGAGCCGGTCCAGCCTTAATTGCTCACAGCTGCAATTTGCTTCATATTAGCAAAGACTTGACCATTTACTTTAGTTCAGGCCTCAGGCTGGGCCCTTAGTAGGCCTTTAGCCTTTACTTACATTGCCTTCACTTACTACACATGGCTCCACTTCTTCCAGCACATTCACTCCCCTACATAGGGGCTCATCTCTTTGTATTTTATTTTTTAAATGAGACCCTTTGCTTTCTAAAAATACCCTCACAGTTGCTACCATTTGTCACGTAAAGAACAACGTGATTCTAGGGGGCTGGAGTTACAGGAGAAGAGGTATTATGAGAGACAGTTCTTCACCATATAACTGTCTTAGGTTTGTGATTTCTCAAAGAGCCCCTTGATACTTGTCTCTGTTGCTTTAGTGCTCTCTCGTACTTGATAGACAAGCCCTTTCGCTCCTTCTGACTTCTACACGCTTCTATTACCTTTTGTTTGTTTTGTTTTGAGGGGGGGAAATTTGCATGTGTGGCTATGATCTATTTGATACTATTTACTCTTTCTGACAAGTTCCTAATTTGTATTTGTTTATATTCATTACAGTTTTTATTTGTCCTCCTGTTCAAGGTCCTTTCTTCTCCCTCACAATCTGTATGTTTTTCTGTGCTTTTGGGGGTCATGAGAGTTATGATCAGTGATTTGCGACAGTTATGAGCTTGGAGTCCCCTCTACATCAAAATTATCTGGAGAAATCTTAAACCTTCCTTCTAGCTATCAGGAAAAGGTAGTGAATCCAAGTCTTGGAATAGTGATAGTGGAGTCTTGAACTTTGAAGCTGGAAGTCTGGGGAATGCCCATTACATCTTAAATTAACCAGCAGGGTTGATTTATGGGCTGCCTCCTCATATCTCTTCCTGAGATCCCTTTAGTTACTCAAAATTTCATCAGGTTTTAGGCCTTCTGACCTTCTTCCCACAAATGTTTGAGTACTACAACTTGACAAGGACTTTATCCACAGCACAAAATGTCGGTTCCTGGCTTGTATTCCTTCCCCAGCTCACAACTACCCATTCCTTCAACCCCTCCACCAAGTAAACCTCAAGAAAACTGATCAGGGCACATTCTGATACCCTGTTGTGTCAGCAAAGATTCTGTGCTTGGTGAAACTGATAGTACCCTGCTTAATAAATGAGAGCACACGCTGTACCAAATTCCTTGGTTTCTATGGCCATCCATTCCAGGTTGGGGGTCTGCCTCACACATCTGTCAATCACTGTCTGTACCTAAACTCTCACAGCAGATCATTGTTGTGAGACTGGATGGAACAACTAAGGGCTAGATCCATTTTCTAGTTCAGGGATAGGCAAACTACGGCTTGTGGGCCACATCCGGCCCACGAGCCTGACCTGTCTGGCCCATGAACCACTGAAATCCTTTCCCATCAGGAAGTTAGTCTAACTGGCAACTAGTAGAAGCTACTTCTGTCCACGTTTTATGCATTTAGGGACTATCAAGCATGTACTCCACAGTGCATGCTGTTTCATACATTGACCAGAAAGCAAGGTAGGATAGGGTTTTCTTTTTAAACTGTGACTAGTCAGCAAAACCCTCCCTAGAGTTTCCAACCCCAGCTAACCAGGACAGTAGCTCCCTCCTTAAATCAATCCTAAAATGTCCTGAATGATGGGCCCATCAGGCGATGCATTCTGTCCTTATTACCATAATTCAGTTTCTGGGCTGCTGGGCAATTCCTTAATGGTTTTAAATTCCACTGGCAGTGTTGATCCCTGGTGATGTTCGTGATTGAATGCAGGACCTTTGCTCTCCCCCTAGAGAAATAAACTGTAGAACGGCGAATGGAATACAGTAACCTGGTGCCGTGTTTACTTGGGGCAAACTGTCCTCCAGCACCAAGAGACCCAGAGTGGACTAAGGTATTTTCTCTGTTGACCATGGAATCTGAGACGGTTGTTCCTTGGGCGCGGATGTTTACAAGATGGTTTGTAGTTTTTTTACTTATCCATTTCTATTGGTGCTGCCTTTTGCTTTAACTGGATTCTCAAAAGCCACAAGTGAAGAAAACAGTAGATTGTGGGGAGCTTTCACCAGCCAATGGGGAGCCATGTATACACAAGTCACCTTCTGCAAAGCCTCTTTACCCAAGTTACAGGACTGTGAGGAATCAGGAATAGTTGCTGGTATCCATGTTATGCTTTTTCATCCTCTTGTCTGAATGTTTCACTGTTGCCCCCGGATGCAACTCTTATGCCGTAGTGTTGCTTTCCAAAGTACTTAAGTGTTTCAGTACTGCAGATGAGATGTACTTGATACATAATGCAACAAAGAAAGGGCTAAAGTGTGTTTGTGAGCATAAACAAAAGCATATGTAAACATGACGTTTTGGCATTCCTCTTCCATATTTACTGTTTCAGGGACTTCCGTATTAAGGTTTTTCAGTTTTCTAAGTCAAAGTAATGAGTGGGGGGTTTTTTTTTTAACGTGTAAGTTGATCCTGAAATTGGAACAGAGCTTGCGTGATCTAGGTCTGAGGTACTTTAGCAGTTATTTCCTATACCTCTCCAAGACAATGAAGATCAACCATGTTCTCCTTGATCTGTCCTGAGGTTTCAAGCCTGACTGAGTTGGGGCTTTCTTTGTCCTGGGATTCCTGTTTGTAGAATTCCATTCCAATTCCATCTTCAGAATCAGTGGCTGGCAAGCCTTCCTATTCAGGTAGGTATCTCTGATCATTCGCAGGGGGCTCTCCTCCCCCCCCTCCCCCTTCCATCAGTTCTTTCTTTCTCTTTTATTTTCCCCTCTCCCTGCTCTTCGTTGGACGGAGAGCTATCCAGCGTTTGGAACACTAGACTGGCAGTTGTAAAATCAAAGTCCTGCTGCTTTTGGGCAGCTGGTTCACGGGGATCTTGAGGTGGAGATTAGGTTACTTGTCCAGTTTCCCCATGCGTAAATATGGAAATAATAGAAAAAGGGCAACAAAAATTATTAGAGGTTCAGAAAGCTTCCAGGTGAGGGAATTCAAAAGACAGAACTGCCTAGTTTAGAGAGGAGATGAATAAGAAGTGATATGATAGAAGGGAATAAGAAGTATGGTGTACAGAAAAGGTTTGTCAGGCACTCATTTATGCTCTTTCATAATGCAAAAACAAGGGGATGCTCAAATAAATTAAAAAGCAGCTGATTTTTTTTGGGTCAGTAAACCAGATGACTGATCCCCACAACAGCCTGGTGCGGTAGGTTATTTTAATCAGTGTGAACTTGGACTCTGCAGAATTGCTCTAGCTAACACATGGGAATTGTCCATATCCTGTAGTACAGAATCCATTGATGTCATGAGTGCTTCGTATTGTCCATATCCTGTGGTCAGCTCAGTCATTGTAAAACAAGTTATCTCCACACTATACAGATGCAGAAACAGCAGCAAAGAGGGTAAGGGCCAGACTTTCAGAATAGCTCAACTCCCTTCTAGACACCTCATTTAAGGGGCCAGATCCCAGTGAAAACTATTTAGATGGCTAAATGGGAGTTGAATATTTACCCTGCCATAACTTGTTTCAAACACAAGGGTCAGTGCCAGGACTCTTGCCTCCCAGTTTTGCACTCAGACTCTAGATCATGGTGTCCTCTTGTTCTCTGTGGGTATGTCTACACATTAAAGAAAAACTGGGGCTGCTGCATTGCTGTATAGACTTCTGGGTTCAGGATGGATTGGCTTATATTGGCCTGGAATATTGTATAGGTACTTGTCTGTCATGGGCAGCATTTCGATACTGTGGTGATGAATGCTGTAGAAAAATCTGGGGGAAAAGAGCAACTGGATGTTTTATAGCACCATAGATGTGCAGGCACTTCCCACCCCCAAGGAGCATGGGGTCCAACGGCGTCTTGCGCAAGAAAACAAATGCAGAGCGTGAACAGAAATGTAAAATGATCAGAAAGGAGGCTGTTGGAAATGGAATCTCTGAGCCTAACTTTGTAAGACGGTACCTTAAGATGTCCTAAAGCAAATGTCCTGTTGTGATGCTAAAATTGGCATTTAAGTGTCTAAAATGGGCATTTACACATTCCTGCACAAAAGTGGTAGTACTGTATTTTGACATTTCCCTGAATGTGTCCACATGAAAACTGGGTCCTGTGTGCTGGAGTGGGGCCGGGGGGCAGAGAGTGGGTAAGTGTATGTTAGCTTCTTAATCTGGTCAACATCCTTGAGGGAAAAAGGACACCCCCACCCCACCCCCACCCCAGGTTTCAAGCTCTTCCTAGTTTTTCTGGCTGTGAAATGCTCGTTTGCTTTCATTTTGTAGCTCTAGGAAGAACATTCACAAAGGGAAGTTCATGGATCTCACCTTCACAGCCATTGTCCCACTGCTCCTCGGCAGCATGGGGCTCTTCACCCTCTTCAGGCTGCTGCAGCGAATGAGGATGCGAGCCTACCTCCAGGATGCAATAGTGGTGATCACAGGAGCTACATCTGGCCTGGGGAAAGGTGGGTCGCCACACGCACTGCAAGGTGGCAGGAGTCTGAGGTGCAGAGGGGTATGAGTGAAGAGGAATTGTGTTTTTAGAGCCACACCCTTGTGAACATGTAACAGCATGGAGCCTCTGTGCCTTTGCACTTTGGAGAGGTGAGGAGACTAGCTGTACATCCAAACCAGTCACAGCTGCCCAAACTACACCCTTCTACATAGGCTATCATACCTCAGCACTTCTTAGAAAGCCCCTGAATTGTTTGTTTATATACATTTGAGAGCTCATTGAAGTGAGTAGCTGGTAGCTAGACGTGTATATGAGTTGTTTTAAGATTTGTCTTCTCTGAAATGCTGCTGTTCTGAATAAATACCTTGCTTTCTGAAAGCTGGTTAACCCTGTCATTCTCACTGAGAGAACAGGACTACAGGCACCGAACTAAAGTCGGGCCTGCTGAGGGGACTACAAAGAATTGCCACGGAAACTGCAGCCTAAATCCTCAGGCTATAGGTGGAGAGTTGTGGCACCCCCTAGAACCTGAGACCTAAGTAGGGTGCCCTCAAGGAGGCTGCAGAAGGCTTAAGGTGCAGTTACCTCAAGAACTGTGACACAGACCATTTCTAAAAGACCTTCTGGAACTGGTGGTCTGGACTCGTCTCCTCTTGTACTTCCAGTTGATCTTTTCCCCAGTCTGTTCCTTCCCACGATTATGGGGCACAGTTCTATGCACGCTTCTCTTTCCTGGATGAGATCCCAAGTGGGCAAATTTTAAATTCAAACACTCCACCCCACTTCTGTCAAAGGGAGCCAAGAACTTTAAGAAATGCAAAGGTGGTGCATTTAAACAGCCATCAAGCATGTGACTTGGTAGCCTTTGTCCATGGGAGATTTACACGCTGCCGGGTGGATCTGTTCTATAATTCTTCTTCCCAGAATTGCTTTAAAAAAGCTTCTTCAGCTTACAATGTCCTTTCTGCTGTCTTGTGACTTCTCCTTGTTGTTTGTGTATGTACTACCTTTTTATGTGGATTTGTCCTTGAGAAGCAGCAACCTCACTAGCGGAATGGTCAAAATATATTGGATGCCCATCTCAGCCAGTCAGAACTGAAGAGCTGCAGGTGTGTCGGGGGAGGAGTATCATCTTTTACATTTGGAAGAGACACAGAACCGGTGTTCTGGGAGAGACCTTTGAAGTCCAAGTAGTGTAGTGCAGTTTAAATGCCATACGTTTATTGGGAGTTGCTTTCCTACTTGTTGCTTTTCAACTAAGGAGCAAGAAGGGACCCTCCCAGCCCAAAGTTTTGATCCCCTTTTAAAATTTTAGTTTCACCCCTTATGCAATCAGTTTTCCTATCTTATAGGCTCCGATGCACTATAACCCCAAGCAGAGCTTATGCCATCTTTTTCCCCGGGCTATTTATACATTGACACATCTAATTACCCTTGCCTACCTATTGTTCCACACCCTTAGATGTCATCACAAAGCAGTCCAGTGTAATTAATAAGGGACTTATTCCATTAGGTCATGATCAAAGGGTGTGGAAGAATGTAAAGCTGCACTAGTACTTAAGAATTACACCAGAAATAAATAGCCCTGAGAGAAGGATAACAGCACGTTATTTTGTGTTGCCTTTTCTTAAGAGTTTGAATATTAGTAGCTGGATGGAGAAGAGTTAGCATTGGGGCCCTACCAAATTCATGACCATGACCACGTCAGACTGAAATCTGGTCTTTTGTGAGCTCTTACCCTATGTTATACAGATTTCACAGAGGAGAACAGCATTTCTCAAATTGGGCATCCCGACCCAAAAGGGAGCTGCAGGAGGATCACAGTTTTGTCACCCTTACTTCTGAATTGCCTTCAGATCTGGGTGGCTGGAGAGCGGTGGCTGTTACTGGGTACCCAGCGTCCCACCAGCAGCAGCACAGAAGTAAGGGTGGCAATACCATCCCATGCCATCCTTACTTCTGCGCTGCTGGCGGTGGCTCTGCCTTCAGAGCTGGGCTCCCGGCCAGTAGCCACCACTCTCCACCTGCCCAGCTCTGAAGGCAACACCACAGCCAGCAACAACCCAGAAGTATGGGTAGCAGTACCACAGCCCCCCTCTTACAATAACCTTGTGACCCCCCCCCACCCCCAAACTCCTTTATGGGTCAGGACCCCTAAATTACAAGACCGTGAAATTTCAGATTTAAATTGCTGAAATAATGAAATTTACTATTTTAAAAATCCCTGTTACCATGAATTTGACCAAAACGGACTGTGAATTAGGGATGTAAAATAGTAAACGGTTAGCCAGTAAGCATCAGTCTTACCAGTTAACTGTGCTAACCATTAACCATATCTGTGCCAACCATCCGGCAGCCCCAGCCGCACTGGCCAGCAGAAGCAGCCCCAGTGGTGAACCTGTTAAACAATATAATTGTAATCATTTAAACGGTTAACTTTTTAAAACAATAGTTACATCCCTACCGTTAATTTCGTAGGTCCCTAGTTATCTCGCTGCAATGGCAGGATGTAGTCTCCTTTCATACAGAATGAAGCTGCCATGATACATGACCCTAGTGCACTTGGCTAGGAATGATTTTCCAAGGCCCCTGATGTTGCAGATGCCTGAAGAGGCAGTGTGATCATGTGTTATGTCCCTCCTCCACCTTCCAGTGACATAAGACATTTGTTTCTAGTCCAGGAATATTGAAATACTGGACCTTAAGCTACAACTTTTGATTTAAAGAAAAGCTACTTTAGATCTTTTTTTGAGGCAACGATTTCCATTGCACTGGCATCTAGGGGCTAAGCCCCCAGTGTGCTAGGCACTGCATAGGCACAATAAAAAGATGGTCCTTGCCAAAGAGACTTTACGTTTGAAGATTAGGGACAACAGGTAGACATGGGGAACGTAAGGGGACAGTACCCTAGTTATGAGACATGGGAGAACATACCATCCACCTAACGGTTGTCAAGTGTTTCTAAAAGATGGCGCTTCTCTCCTACTCCAAGGCCTTTCTGTTGGGGGACATGCTTCTGAGGCAGCCTGGCTTTTCAGACAAAAGATGAAAAATTAAGATACTATTTTAAAAAAGCTTTTCTGTTAGAAATTTGGTATAAAGAAAATGTCTCGCTATGAGTTTAAGATTCTGTGGGTGTGTTGAGAGATGATTTGGTCAGATGATCAACATGGCCATCTCCAACCCATGCTAATGGGATCTTTAATGCGCGTCTCCCACTGTAAAATAGTTTCAAAATCTGTTTCTGGCATTAACACGTCTGCTCTTCTTTTATCCCCTTCCTCCAAAGAATGTGCAAAAGCTTTCCATGCAGCTGGTTCCAGACTGGTGCTCTGTGGCAGAAATGGCGAGAGACTGCAGGAGCTGGTGGAGGAGCTCTCTGCCAAGGCCAATCACCCAAAGAATGTAAGTGTCGGGAGAGAATGAGCTATTGCATCCTGGTGTTGGGATTGCTGTTCATGCCATTATAGGACATCCAGAATTTCTTGTTGGCGGTGTTGAATGAGAAAGCTGCAATCCTGCAGTTAGCAGCAGTTTATGCTGTATGTATGCAAGTATTATCTAGTCCTGTCTTGCAGAAAATGTACATGAGTCAACCAGCTTAAAAATGATTTGTATGTGTGGGCGCATGCAGGGTGTAGACCTCTAACCCCTGGCAAAGTAACTTAACTGACTTTAATTTTGTTTTTGATCTCTACCTATAAAATTGGTTAGATAAAAGGATAGTATCTGTCCACTGAAGGTTCTTAGTGGTGCAGGTATAATCCCAAAATAACAGAACGGGCTTATTTTATTTAACAAAGTAATAACACACTGGAGCAAGAGAGATTCTAGGGAGATCGCACTTGCTCACTCCCTGCCTAACAGCTGGGGTTGGGAGCAGACCAAAGCGCAGTGCATTCCAGCTATTCTGTACTGGTTTATTGGCCCACAGAGGGCTGTTACACGTTGACACAATTTAGAGCTGCCATGGGGAGGTGCAAAGGTGACTTAAAGCTGCCTTTTAATCCTCTCGCTGACCTTGTTCCTGCACCAAGAGCAGAAATGGAGCATCGTAAAACCATAGCAGTATCTCCCTCTGTCCTATCAACACATTCACTAAAACAGAGCAGAACAAACTGGAGGAGTATATGTATGGTACCTCCATGCAGTCTGGCATCTACTTCCACGACTCTAAGCAACACAAAAATCTTCTGCTATGCTCTTGGGCCAGATAATAGTGCCATTTCAGTTTCCTCATTAAGTAGCTCTTTGTCTTTGCTACTTCCATCCTTCACATCGCCACAAACCCTTCCCTAATGCAGAAGGGATATCCATGTTTGTAAAGTGTTACCAGTTTACTGTGTCTCAAATCCACAGTAGTTTGAGGATGAGACTGCTTGGAGGATGTGGGTGGGGAAGAAGAGAGGACTCTTCCCGATAGACTTCCGTGGGACAGTCCCTGACAGGATATCAGAGGTAGAAAATTGATCTCCAAACCACTCCATTGCATTACCCCTGTTACTTCCAGTGCTGGGAAGATCAAGAGGTGGCCCAGTCGTGAGGATCATAGGGTTCTAAGATGTAGCCAGTGGCAGCCACCGTCTATACTAGTAACACTCCGACCTCAGAATTTCAGGACCAGCATTCCCCAAAAGAGTCTCAGTAGTGTGAATTCATTGTTTCATTTACCACGCCTCAGTCCAAGTATGACTGCTCGATGCTATGGAAGTGTGATCTGCAATTGACATGGTCTCAGCATGCAGTTCCTCAGATTAAGATAGAACACTGCATGCTGGGATCTGTAGTTCCTTTAGTCCATGACAAAAAAAAAATGGAAATTTGCTCTGTTGATGATTGTGGGCTTCTTGCAAGTACCCACAGTAGCCTTTGATTGGATAAAGACTGGTTGCTCCTGCCTTCTCAGCTTTGAAGGTACACTCCTCTCATTTGCACCTTCATCCTAAAACATGGAAATGAATGGGCAGGAGTCCAGAAGAAGCCTTTTGCTAACATTTAGTTTGTTCACAGATACACAAACCTTTCACTGTGATCTTTGACCTCTCTGATACTAAAATGGTAGTAAATGCTGCTGAAGAGATCCTGAAGCATGTGGGTCATGTGGACATACTAATCAACAATGCAGGGATCAGTTACCGAGGCACGATACTGGACACAGAGATGGATGTGGACAAAAAAGTGATGGAAACTAACTACTTTGGTCCTATAGCATTCACAAAAGGTACATGCCACTTATCCCTTCCTCATACATTCAAGATGGGCTATTGCTTAGCTGTTCAGATTGGAATTACCTCTGTCCCTTGTCCTTGCCTCTCCAGCTGCTCTAATTGCCTACCCCTTGCCCTCCACTTTACATTGCCACTCTCTCTTAATCCTATTAAGATTCTTCAGAAAAGACCTCCTGACCTCTGTCTTTGCTCTCTCAATTCTCAGAGGCCCTTGCACTAGAATAATTTCTTCCGTAATTGTTAATACACAATATTATTTGTGTATCCCTGGTGACAGCCCTATTTTGTTTTAGTCTGGGTTGGAAAAGTTTCTATGTAGACAGCAAAAACATCTGTCTGGGAAGTGGTTACCTGACATGAGTTTAGAAATATTGAAATCAAGAGCAATAGCCCCCTTTATCACTTCCTCTACAGCTTGGCAGAAGGAAACTCCTCTTGGGTCAGAAAAAGACAGACACCCTTCTTAATAGTATATCTTTCTCTACACAGAAGTGATTTGCCTCTCCTCCCCTTGTAACATTTCTGTTGCTCCCTTCTGCATCCTGCCACTTTTGCTGTAGAATGTAAACCCTCCAATCCTGCCCAAAATTGCCCCAAGTTTAGCCCGTCTTCTGTGAACTGTGCTTAGTTGCTTTGGCTTAACTAGAATCTGTTGTACTCTTACCCTGGACCTTATGCTGGTGGGGTGTGATTGTGTGTTATGGTAGTGCTTGGTGGCCAAGATCAGGACATACTGCGTTAGATGCTGCACAAACATTTGGTAAGGGCTCTCTGTCTTGCTGTGCAAATCGCCTCCTCTGATTGTAGCTCAGTAGACATTTCAAGAGATGCATTGTTCTTCCCTCTGCCCTGGTGGAACCCCAGAGAGCACAGCCTGACTGCTGTAGCCAGGTTTGCTATCCCAGCTGAAGCTGCACCTAGTGTTCAGGTTTAAAGTGACAATCATGGTGCGTGCAACCCTTTTGACTCCATGGAGGGAGGTTCATGAGTCATTAGGAGTGTGTAGAACACTCCTCATGAAGGAGGGTGCCGCTGGTATTGCAGTCTCAAGTGGAGCTGGAAGACTTGGGTTGGGGGGGGAGGAAGAACCAGGAGAGAATGGACCTTCTTGGCATTGCTTACTCTGGGGCTTAACAAGGGGCTTTCTTTTTAACCAGTGAGCATCTTGTTAACCAGGGGGCCCTGGCCCTGCTCCTAAATTGGATCAGCAGACCTTAGATGACCCCAGGTTTCATAGTGGCACTGTCTTTATAAACACGGATTCTGGGTAGCAGTAGCAGCAATTATTGTTCTTCTGAAGGAGTCATCTCTCTCTCTCTCTCTCTAGCTCTCCTGCCCTCCATGATCAAAAGACAACAAGGCCACATTGTGGTGATCAGCAGTGTTCAAGGCAAAATAAGCATTCCTTTCAGATCAGCATGTAAGTAGTTGCACACAGGATGGGGAATAGGAGTAGAGGGCACTTGAGGGGAGGGCTGAATATTTCAATACTATTTCCACTGCTCCCATCCTTGGAGGAGGCACTATACATGGAATGCAAGAGCTGTGGAACATCTATCTCAATTCTGACACAGTGGTCAGAAGTGTTCAAGGGCAGGGAGCCTTGGTCACAAGTCTTAAAATCTTCAGAGACCGAAGCTCTGGTCTAAAATTCTCATAGGATGGCGGGCCAAGATCTCCTTCCTTACCCTGACAGTTTCATGGCCTCAATCTATGCTAATATCTGAGAACCCCTGCAAACTTTAGTTAGTAGAATTTAGTTCTGTAATTGTATTGCTGTTTATCCATGCTCATTTCCTGACTGATGTGTGACAGTTCTCCCTGGGTGTAAGGAACCTGGGAACGTAAAAGCCTATCCTGTTACTTAAAGAGCACAGTAAATTGTATGCTGCCTTACCAAAAAATGCATAAGCAGATAAGGTATCTGGCATGAAGAGCCTGCAGTCGAATTTGGACATAAGGGAAATAATTCAGACTCAAGACAAGAGCCATCGGTGAAAAAACTAGTGTAGGAGACCTCAAGGAAATAGTGATTTGAAAGGAGAGAGAGAGTTCTTCAAACATGGGAAATTGGAGACCATTTCAAGCATAGACTGCAGGATGGAAAGAAGGTACAAAGCTGAAAGATAAGAGGGAACAGAGAATAAGGAGGAAAGCATAGACAGGTTATATGATTAAATGAGTGGAAACTGTAAAGAGTCGGGGGGGGGAGGCTTGAACTCGATATAGAAGGAGACAGGAAGCTAGTGAAGGGTTTCAAGAGGGGTTTGTGATGTGATCAGAGCAGCAGCAGCAGAAGAAAACAAGGTGATGTTTTGAATAGATAAGACTGGAGGAGAACAAGAAGAGAGGAAGCTGAAGTAGCTGATACACTATGCTCATGGCATGGACCCGGGTTTTGGAAGTGGGATGATGAAGGGGATATGGATTTTAAGAGACCACATAAAAGTGACAGGACTTAATGAGAATCTGAATGTGGGATGGAGTAGGGAAGAAGAGAGATTCTGATTATCTCATCTTGCAGACTCCATGATGGGGGAGAATTAGTGTTCCTATTGGACTGGGAAGAGAGACTTGGGGCAATAGCTCAATTGAGGCGGCGGCGGGGGGTGGTGGTGCATGGAAAAGAGATGAACAAATCCTGTCCTAGGGTTGTATAACTTGTCTGTGCTCCCATGTTGTTGGGTGATCAGGTTTTTAATTAAGTAAATGTATTTGAAAGAAGCCACCCTCAGAGCCTGCTCTATACCTTGTCATATCAGGCCTGCTGTCCTGCTATTGGGAAGTATATTCCCGCTTTGCCTCATCCATGTATTTCCTTAGTTACTCTTCTATGCTGAACCCCAGCTCTCTTATCAAATGTGAGACAGCGCATTGATTGTTCCAGGGCCTTCTGCCCACGTCCGATATCTAGCTCTGGATCCTGGCCAGCTTCCAACTTGGGTAATGACATTTTGCTTTTTGAAAATCCCATGAAGAGTTGCTGTTCTTCGCTTCTTATAACAAAGCAACATAGTGCTGCAGTGTGCTGTTAATGATGCTGTGCTCTAGTGACAAAGGGGTTGCAGGTGAAAAAATGAGCCCGAACCCTGCTCCTCCTCCCTCTTGACTGCATGCCCAAGTTGTGTTTTGCAGATGCAGCCTCCAAGCATGCCACCCAGGCCTTTTTTGACTGCCTGCGAGCGGAGATGGAACAATATGAAATCGATGTGACTGTTGTGAGCCCTGGCTATATTCAGACAAATCTGTCTGTCAATGCTGTAACTGCAGATGGATCTCGCTATGGAGGTGAGGATTGGCCTTCTGTACTCCTAGGAAACGAGATCACTTCTCTGCTAACAGACTATACTCAACGCCTCCACCTCAGCAATTTGCCAGCTCTCCATGTTGCAGGCAAGAGAGTAATTGCATTAGCAGAGTTCTACAAAAGGGTTGCATCGGCCTCAGGAGTTTGGGGAATGGGGTTTGCCTCAGGGAATGGCTTGGATGCTGGCTGTAGGGGTGTCTCCAAGGAGTAGCACAAAAGCGGAGATCTCTCACAAAGAAGAAATTGCTACTTGGAGGTTACACAGGGATCTCAAGGAGCTTTCAGTGGTATAGATGAGCAGGCCCTTTTAACCAGCCAATTCTATGGCACTCCACACCTGTTTGAAACAAGTTTAATTGACAGTGTTTCTTACAGTGTTACTAGAGCCATATTGGTCCCAGGATATTAGAGAGAAGGTGGATGAGGTAATATCTTTTATTGGACCAATTTCTATTGATTAAAAAACCATATTACCTCATCCACCTGGTGTCTCTCTCTCTCTCTCTTACAGGGATACAAAGAATATACAATAGAAAGGAGGCAGTTAGTTGAGAGGGAAGGAGGGAAATGAGTTCAGATTCTTGAACTATAGCTCCAGCTGAGCTTTGGGGAATATGAAACTATCCTTGTCTCCCTCACTTCAGCCCGTCAATATGCTCCTGGTATTTATGCAATCAAATGGCAGCAAGTGAAACTTGTGAGTGTTCAATATTGGAGCCTCCATCCATAACTGAACTAAAATGTCTAATAATGCCTCTGGTGGACCACATGGTTCAGTGGTGGAGCAGTGGCCTGGGATCTGGTAGGACCCTTTTTACTGACCCTAGCGCAGTCATCACTCCAAACTTGGGCTCCCAACAAAGCCACCTGAAATCGGTTTAAAAGTATGAATCTCACTGACAACAAAACACTATGTGAGCAGAGCTTCCCTGGGGAAATAACCCTTCAGAAACGAGTGCCTACCTGCTGCCGTCCATGCTGATTTCCCTTTGCTCTTTACAGTTATGGACAAGAACACCATTGAAGGCAGAACAGCTGCGGAGGTGGCCCAGGTGGTCCTTAATGCAGTGGGCCAGAAGAAGAAGGAGGTGCTCGTAGCTGGCTTGCTACCTTCCCTGGCTGTTTATCTGCGAACTCTGTCCCCCAGACTCTTCTTCACCTTTATGGCATCTAGAGCAAGAAAGGAGAGGAAAGCAAAGGACTCTTAGTCAGAGCTCAGCTCCCACAGGCATTGACTAGGGAAAGGAAATGCACTTGGGCATCTTGGCTGTGTCTATGGAGGTGTTATTTCAAGAAACAAATTTAAAAGCTTCCATCTTACCATTGTGTGCAGAGGGGGAAGTTCCATGCAGACCACGGGAGGTGCACAGTGCCAGAAAACAGTGCCTCACCATCACCTAGAGAAGACTTCTACTGCAACAAATGACCTGGCTTAAGCTGCAAGGGATGATACCTGAGGAGAACCTTTCCCACTCTCCCCACCCTCATTTTGAGTTTTAGTGCTCGCCGTTGAGTAGGAACCAGTGCTGGCTAAAGCCAAGCACAGGCAGATAGATGTTAGCTTTCCCCACACTGCTCCCAGTGCACCCCAGTCCTCAGCCAGGAGCTCTCCAGAGCACAGTCTGATCCCAGTCTGATCCAGAAGTTATCCCTTGGGTCCCTAGTACACAGCATCACTTGAGTTAAGCCAAAATTAACTGTTCAGTGCTGGTTTTTAAACGGTGTAAAGTGCCCAAGCCTGGGTTAGGAATGACACCATAGATATCTGCATTGGGTGGAGCACACAGGACCCCTTAAGCCACCTAGCCTTCAGATCAGCTTCTGTATGAACCTTTTCCTAAAGTAGCTCTAGAAAGACAAGCCCTCTCCTGCAGAGTTTGGCTCCAGTGCGCGTTGCTGCCAGGTGAGCACTGAACACCTGTGAAAGGTGGTGGGGGTGGCAGTAGTAGCACTGTGAGCCTTTGACTGTAAAACACTAAGACCCAGCATTGTTCTGCTGTGTGCCTAGAGCAAGGAATAGCCGTGACCCCTTTGGTGCCAGGCACCAAGCTTTGTGATGACAAGGGGCGGAAAGTGAACCTGTATGTGCAGCTAATGGACCCATATGGTTTTACCTGTTTTAAAACCATTACATTTTAATTGGGACCTATTACTCCAAAATAGTGTGGAAGCAGTGTCCTGCTAAACAGCTTCAGCAGTGAGGATCCAGAGAGAGGAGACGCTCTCTCTTCTCCATTTTCCCTGCACCAAATGAAGTGTCTCCCTCTCAGAGGGAGGCAGGACCCTCATCCCTTCTGAACACTGGTTTCTAGGGGGAAGGTTAGACTCTATTCCCCTATGGGGGGGGCTCAATTTTCCACTTGTTTGATAGGGCAAAGAGGGAGCCGAATCATTCTTAGCGTCATTTTTAAAAAAAACCAAAACCCTGATAGCAGAAACCACAATATTCCTCCACACCCAAACCCTGCACTCAGCTGCTAGCCCATGTCCTGTGTTTATTCCAAGTCTTCATTTCTGTGCACGTTACCATTCTTGCTTGGGTCTTTTCTGTAAGTGCACCTCAAATGATGGAAACAAAAGTTGTACTCTGTGTCCCTTCAGGCTTTAAACTGAAGTGTTTTGGGCTGCAGCCTCTTTAGGCAAGGCAGCTGAAGCTAATGTGGGGACATTCCTGGGCTGGTGCCCTGCCAATGGGGAGGCAAGAGGAGATTCTAGCACCATACACCTTAGTCCCAGCCCCTGCTGGCCTGGGCAGTCTCACCTGTAGCATAGCCCTCTCCAGCTTCTATTCAGGCAAGAGCTAGTTGTCGTGAAGGGCAGCCTTTTGCAAAGGTGAGGGGCCTGGAGGGCCTTCCCCTCAGACACACGTTTCAGGTTTTCATCTTAAAGTACTTAATTGCTTCTGCTGTGGGGTGATCCTTCACCCCTGAAAGCCTGTAAACATTACAGCTGCTTGTGTGAAATCTCAGAGCTGAAGTTACAGCTAATGGAAGCTTTCTGGTGTACTAAATAAAATTGAAGGCTCTCCCAGCTAAGACTTAAATCCAAGGCATTACCAGGCAGTGTCGTCCTTAACCACTTCCCCCATTGGGAGGGGAGCTTCTCTTCTACTGTGGGGAACTTGTTCTGTGTTTACTAGCTCAAGTTTTCATATCTTCCTACAACTGATGTGTTTTGTATATCTTGCTACACAGGCCATTTAACCTGCCAAGATCCTTGCACTTAGTGGAATACAGCACTTCTTACTAGTCTTTCCCACTTGTACCATTTTCTGCCCCTAACAGTGGTTCCAAAAGAGAACAAAGCACAAATTGGCAAATTACTAGTCTAGATGCCTCTTGTGATCATCCCAAGGCTAGGTATACTCGGGAACTATACATACAATATGATGGGGGCTAATTTAGCTACAACCAATCAGGAAAAAGACCTGGGAGTCATTGTGGATAGTTCTCTGAAGGCATCCACGCAGTGTGCAGCGGCAGTCAAAAAAGCAAACAGGATGTTAGGAATCATTAAAAAAGGGATAGAGAATAAGTCGGAGAATATCTTATTGCCCTTATACAAATCCATGGTGCGCCCACATCTTGAATACTGCGTACAAATGTGGTGGTCTCATCTCAAAAAGGATATACTGGCACTAGAAAAGGTTCAGAGAAGGGCAACTAAAATGATTAGGGGTTTGGAACGGGTCCCATATGAAGAGAGATTAAGGAGGCTAGGACTTTTTAGCTTGGAAAAGAGGAGACTACGGGGGGATATGATAGAGGTATATAAAATTATGAGTGGAGTGGAGGAAGTGAATAAGGAAAAGTTATTTACTTGTTCCCAAAATGGAAGAACTAGGGGCCATTCAATGAAATTGGCGTGCAGCAGGTTTAAAACAAATAAAAGGAAGTTCTTCTTCACACAGCGCACAGTCAACCTGTGGAACTCCTTACCTGAGGAGGCTGTGAAGGCTAGGACTATAACAGGGTTTAAAAGAGAGCTGGATAAATTCATGGAGGCTAAGTCCATAAATGGCTATTAGCCGGGATGGGTAATGAATGGTGTCCCTAGCCTCTGTCTGTCAGAGGGGGGTGATGGATGGCAGGAGAGAGATCGCTCGATCATACCTGTTAGGTTCACTCACTCCGGGGCATTGGCCACTGTCGGTAGACAGGATGCTGGGCTAGATGGACCTTTGGTCTGACCCAGTATGGCCGTTCTTATGTTCTTATGTTATGTTCTTAACATCACACCAAGCAAGTAGGAATGTTACTGGATAAGGAAATCGTTTTAGAACTGCACTGTACAATGAGATGACTATTTACAGAAATATAATTGTAGCAGTCCACTGGGGTTTCACACATTCATATTTGTAAAATGATTTTTCCTCTCCCTCATGAAGTTTAAAATACTTAGAGCACCGCATGGAAGCTGAGCATCCCAGCTGCAGGAATGATGTCCGGGCAGCAGTAGGGGCTGGAGTACTCATTTTGGGGATGAGGCTGCCCTCTGGGGCTCCTAACTCCTGCAGGACAAGAGAACCTCACATACACCGGTTACGAGCTTTACACAAAGGCTAGTGGGTAACTCTTGTAAGCAGGACTGGTGCAGAGCCCTGCTGGGATGTAGTCTTAAGAGGTGGTGGCTACCTGCACAACTCATTCCATTGGGCAGGTTACTGAACATGCTTTGCACTTGTTTTTATTCCCCAACTTCCCTTGGCTGAATCATCTACAGCCCACCTGAGTTAAATGAATCTGAAGGGGGTGGAGGGTGGAAATGTCACACCACTCCGTTTTTCTCATTAGTTGTCCCCAGAATTCAGTTGATCCCTGGGTCCAGTGGTCCCTCCCACTAGGCTGGGGCAGAAGAGGGGGGAGGTTAGAAGTGGGCAGGCACAAGACCAACACAGACATCCTAAATCTCAGCTCCTCTAGTGCTACTGTCTCCTCTTGTTGATAATCCCATTACAGGCAGAGGCCACTGCTTCATTCACAGGACTGTCTCACACTGTGGCTTTCAGCTGGCACCGACTTCACTAGCAGTGTTGCACTCTTGTCAGATCAGTTCTCAGGTTATTAAACTAACACTGGAGGTAGTTCTGGGCTGTTTCTCCCTACACGTAGAGCATTGTGTCTTCCCCACATCTACCCCCCTTCTATACCAAGAGCTTAAACCCAAACACTGCTGATGCTTAGGAGGAACTTAGTACAGGAAGAATCCATTTTTAGCACACCTTCCAGGATTTCCCGATTCACCTGAGCTGGAGCCTGCCTTCACTGTTTATACCTGCACCTTTCTTGGGTGTTGAAAGCACTGGATTCTTCTTGTGAAGAAGGCACAATCTCCATTTGGCTGGGACAACTATTCATGATAGTTACTGGCTTTCCTTGATACGAACCTAAAATTTAAAGATCAAGTGAGCTGTGTTTCCCCATGTCCTATCACGCCTTGGCTAGAGTGACAGCTCAGTTACTGTAAAAAAAGGGAACAATTTCTCCCTATAGCAAGTAGCTCCAGCTGCCTGTTCACAGTTCAGCTATAATAAAAAAATCCACCCGTTGACCTATTTTTTTTTTTTGAATCACTAAACCTCAGCTGATACAGATGCACATAAGGACAGCCAGGGAAAGCTTAGTTCCAAGTCATGCTGACCCCTCCTGGGCAAAGGAAGGAGTGACACTGACAGCTACCAGCAGAGAGGCTACTTGGCAATGAAAGCATATAAGCCAGGGGTCTCAAACTCAAATGACCACGAGGGCCGCATGAGGACTAGTGCACTGGCTCGAGGGCCGCACCACTGACACACACACACACCCTCACTGCCCCGGCTGTGCCCTCACTCCACCCCTTCCATGAGGACTAGTGCACTGGCCCGAGGGCCGCACCACTGACACACACTCCGCCCTTGCTGCCCCGGCTCCGCCCCCCACTCCACCCCTTCCAAGAGGTCCCACCTCTGCCCCACCTCCTCTTCTGAGCACGCAGCTCCCCATTCCCTCCTGGAAAGCGCTAGGCACCACCAACAGCTGTTTGGCAAACAAAGCAAGAGCAATCTAGGAAGTCCAGAGCTAGAAACACACGCGGCCCAGCCAGGCAGCAGAGAAGCCTCCACTTCTGGCCCCTCCGTCCTGCAAACTGCTATGAGGGGACCGGGGGCGGGGGGGGAAGCGCGCCAGGAAGCTTGGCGGGCCGCAGGGAAGGGCTTTGCGGGCCACATGTTTGAGACCCCTGATATAAGTGGTCTTGCCAGTCAGACGGGAATCTCTGCTTTGTAAAGCATTGCTGAAGGAACTAGGTGCAGAAATAGTCCAGCTCCTTCTGCAGCAGCAGGAGGAGTCCATGCCAGCTAGATCCCATCTACCAAGTGGTACGTTCCAGCTGACTGATTAAGGCAAGAATTGAGACATTAAAGAGACAGTTGGAAAAGCACAATTCCCAGGCTGGGCACAGACAAAGCATTTGTTTCTTCTCCCCCTAAAGTGTAGGCAGCTGTTCTTTGCTGCTATAAATAAAAGAGCTCTGACATCTCAGCTACTTTTAACCTTGGATGGAGATAGCTGGAGTAGCAGCTTTTATAACAGAACAAAGGCCAGGGCTTTCACAATGGCCATTGTCTAGTGAGGCCAGCCCAGGCACGAAGAGTCCAAAAAGTGAACTGAGTCCCGATACCACAAAACTCCCTTTAAAGCCTCCATTTGGCATTCAGCGGCATGTCTAAATCTGAGCATTTGGGTTACTTACTCAAATGTGAGTGTGTAGGCTGTGAAACATTTGCCTGTCATTAGGGCTAAGATTTTGTCATGGTTATTTTTAGTAAAAGTCACGGGCAATAAAAATTCACAGAAGCCGTGACCTGACACTTGCTGCTCCAGTTCCATGGTTTCCCCCACCACTGTGGTGGTTGGGAGCTTTGAGGTTCCCCCCTCTGCCCACAGCCACTGGAGGCTGCAGGGGGACCATAGTTCCCAAACAGAAAATGGGACACCCCCAGCCACTCGACCAAGGTGTCCCCCTCCTGCCGGTGCGAGGCTGTCGCCTGTCCCTGGAACCCTGAAATGGGCCCCCTCAGGTTTTTGTCGCAGGAACCCTGCCAGGGTCCCACTGGCTGTCCCCTCGGGCTGAAGCAGAGAATACCATGGAGGTCTGTCTCTGCAAGTCAGATTCCATGACCTCCGTGCCATAAACAGCCTTACCTGTATCCGTGCAGATAGAGGACATATGCCTGGAACAAAAGCTTTGCCTTACCTACCAGATTCAATGAAAACAGAAGACTACAAATCCCAGCCCTTGGGATTTGTAGTATTCTGCTGAAATTTCCACATGGTAGGGAGTCTTCTGGCCTGCTGTGCCGTATGGATAAAAGTGAGTTTAGTTTGGCTTTTGACCTTGTGTGACTCCATTCCAAGATCAGTGCCTCAGCTGTGGAGGTCAAGTTGCAACAGCTATTTAAGCAGGCAGTACACCTGTACATACCCCGGTTCAGGTTACAGGGCTTTGCTCTCATGTCCAGGACAAACACTGGAAGCAGAGCTGTTTTTCTATAGCAGACCACACCTACCATTCCTTCTGGCAGGAGGAGATAGCAGCCTGTGTCTACTCCTCTTTAAAATCCAGTGCTGCAAGACTAGTCAGTTACAAACACTTTATGCAAGCAGAAAATGATTTTGACTGTTTCCATCTTGGAAACAGGAATTTATGAACTACCGTATTTTTCGTCCTATAGGACGCTCCGGCGTATAAGATGCCCCCGAGTTTTTAAATAAAAAAGCCGGGGGGGGGAAAAAAAACCAAACCACCACCACACAAAAAGCGCCGCTTTTTTCGCGCCGCTCTCCCGTCCCTGCCGCGCGGGCGGGCTGCCGGGAGCGCGCCGCTCTCCCGTCCCTGCGCGGCTGCCGGGAGCGTCCCGCTCTCCCGTCCCTGCCGCGCGGGCGGGCTGCCGGGAGCGTCCCGCTCTCCCGTCCCTGCCGCGCGGGCGGGCTGCCGGGAGCGCTCCCGGCAGCCCGCCCGCGGCGGGGAGGGGGGAACCGGGACGCTCCCGGCAGCCCGCCCGCGGCGGGGAGGGGGGAACCGGGACGCTCCCGGCAGCCCGCCCGCGGCGGGGAGGGGGGAACCGGGACGCTCCCGGCAGCCCGCCCGCGGCGGGGAGGGGGGAACCGGGGCGCACATTCGCCCTATAAGACGCACCAACTTTTTCCCCCCCGTTTTGGGGAAGAAAAAGTGCGTCTTATAGGGCGAAAAATACGGTACATTGATTTGCTAAATTCCAGAATCAGAGCATAATTAATTAGCAATTACACATTTAAGTAGATGGCCTCTTGAATTGACAGCAAGTTCCTCTAGAAGTTACCACAGATACCAAAGGAAGTAAATGATCAGGGCACATGTTGCCAATACTATTTTAATTTCACACAGCGGTTGCATAAATGTGTGTGACAACAACAAAATATGACAAAGGGTGAAGTAGTCGGCTGCTCCCCTCTGGAGCCCTTCACTCCAATGCAGTTTAAGACTTACCTACCACACCAAGAGAACTTAATCTTACACCCAATGGAGATGTGAACACACTGGAAAAGAACATGTATGCAAGTTGAGCAGGAAGTGCTTGGTACCAACAGGAAATTTAGACCAATTCCCACAGAGCTTAGGAGGAAAGGACAGGACAGCACTGCAATCTTAGATCAGAACATCTGTGCGTGAGATAGATTATCATAAACACTGACAATTGGCACCTTTCACCAAGAAGCAACTGGTGATGCACAGGAAGTCAAATCCCCCATTGCCCACAAAATCCCTTCATCAGATTGCAAGGTCACCTGGGCACTGCTGCTGTGTATATACAGTGGAACCCTGCAATAGTGCGAATCCGCTTAGAACGCAGGGCACGTGGGGCTCCCGACAGCAGCAGCGGGCAGTGCTTTGATGTAGCACGACCCTGCGTTTACCGTGGTCGATATTTTTGGACCCCGATCGTCATGGTATTGCGGGGTTCCACTGTAATAAGTGTGAATTACCATGGCTCCCATGGCAAAATGTTAGGTCCCCATCCCACTTGAATCAAGCTCCAAAAAGGAGCCACTTTAGTAGTAAAGAGCGCAAAAGCATTTGAAATTCTCATCTTTTAATGGGCAATGATAACTTTGGGTTGGTTCTGTGTATACAATTAAACAATATACTTAAAGGTTTCAAAAAACAAAAAAAAACCCCAAAAAACCCAGCTTTCACACCCCCTTTATATAGTTTTCTTCCATCAACATTCCACTGCTGGATTTGGCTCCCACCGCCTAGCATACAGCTCTCAAGTCACTGCAGATCCACATCTTAAGAGTAATGAAGAACTGAAAAACCTTGGTGCACCAGTGATGTGTTATTTTAAAAATAACAACTCTATTAAACCAAATGTCTTCCCAGTCTCCACTGCTTCTCAGAGGAAAACAATGTTACTGTGGGAGTCTTAATACACTTGTCTTTGTGGGTTTCTCTTTTCCCTGCTGAAGTCATACAACGTAGAGTTCATAGATCTTCTTTACACAGTACACCAGGGCAGCGAGTGCTATCGTGTTATGAAGTCTCTTTCTGTGCAGGTCATCCTTTCTCACCAGCACCACAGGGGTGGAGGAGGTGAGCGTATGCAGGGGCAGGCGGGAAAGTTTATAGGCATCATACTCCACTTGGTACTTGCAGCAGGGGTCAAACTGCCAGGAGATACCGTAGAGGGTGCAGCAGGCCATGCTCAGCACGCCAGCAGGCAGGGAGATGTAATGGGAATAATCTACTGGAAGTGCCAGAGGGGTGAAGAGACAAGCGGTGCCTGCTAGGACAGCGGTCTTGTGCAGGCAGTTCCCAACGGTGATCCAGCGAGCGGTCTCGTCACCGATGCGAGTGGGTTCTATCACTATATATTTGTACTGGGCTTCCAGGGCCTGCTCCAGCTCATACTCAAACTGGTCCTGAGCATTCTCCCCATTGTAGATTTCATGCACAATGTAGCACTCCGTGGAGGACAAGATGATCCTGTTAACAGGAAACACAGAATTAAGCTACAGAGCACAGAAACAACCAACCCTTCCCCTGCATTAACGCAGTTCACTTCACAATCACTTGATCGCTGCTTCTTTCCTCAAAGTAGTACTTTTTCAGATCAAAACTCATTTGAGAGCAGCTGATTGTTCAAGAGAAACTCAGAAAAGCTCTTTCATTTAAGCTTAACGAGGCATTTTACATACAAGTGAATTTTACTTTCCTCACTTTGGGGAATTAATAACTTCTCAAGGAAACAAGATTTTTGCAATTGGTTGAATCCTCCTGAAAGATTCCCCATGTGACTTCCGCCATCAATGACATCACAGTCAGCTGCTGTGGAGAGGGTGTCAATCAGCATTTAATTAGTAACGAAAGAGGTGCTGGGGTCAAGCAATTCTTTTTACATTCATAACGGAATCAGCAAGCCCGGAACTGCTGGGTCTATGAATTGCCAAGCGTAGAAGTCTTGGGAATCAGCCCTGGCAAAAATTAAGCACCAATGTCAATGTCACAAAGAGGAAACTGTCAGACAATGAGCCACCAATAAAAGAAAAACAAACTATGGATATGAATACAAGTCATCCCCTCCACAAAGATGTTGCAAATTTCCAAGGAGACATGCATGTTGTCCACCCTCTTTCCTGGCACAGATCAGAACCACCCGTGCTAATCCCCACATTTCCAGATCCACACTCCAGCCAGGTTAGCTCTAGAATCAACAGCTATGTAACCTACACTCCAGCTTGCTATAAAACGCTAATTTGTGGGATCCAGCCTGTGGTGATAAGGAATGACAAATGTGTAGCTAGAGGGAGAGGTGACAGCAGAGCATTCAGAATTTGTTAGCACGTTTGGTTCCTTCCTCTCACCACACTGGAAGGCAATGGGTAAGAATCAGGTTTTACTGCAACATTGGGCAAATGCTAAGAAACAGCTGCTCGCATTACCCTGGAGCAGTCTCCCTACTCCTGCCACCGGACTGTCCTAGGTAAGTTCTGTACACACAGACTGCACATATCATGTAAGATCTCTAGCCCTTGGTAAAACAGTGGTAGCCTAGACTAGTTTCCAGCTTCCTGCCCCTCAGCAGCATCTTATCCTTTCTCTTATTCCAAAGTCCACAAATATGTTCATTTATCTGTGCAGTAGCCTCACAACTGCTGTACGCCCTTAGAAAAGAGCAAACAGCATTGTCTGGTGCACTGGATGGGTTTTACCTCATTGAAAGAAACTGATTTAATATATCCTCTTAGAGCCCCCATGTTCCAAGCACATATGCTCCCAAGAATATAGTTATTTGGCAAATTCCTTTAACAGAGCAAGAGCAATCAGGACACAACTTTGTTCTGCTCGCAGCAGACAAGACCGATACTACTTGGGCTCACTTAGTATTAGCGATTTCGCAATGGAGAACTCGGCAATGGAGAATGAAACTAACACTTCGTTCTTGCTCCATTAGTATAAAGACACTAGCGTGTTTGCACTGGAAATGGCAAAGGAAGAGAGGATACATGTTTGCAAGCTGCTGTAGCACCAGACATTACCCTTTAAATTCAGTTTCAGTCACACGGTGAAGGGTATTGTGCTGTAGCCACCTGTAATCAAGAATATTGTTAAATTACAGGCTGTTGCCTGAAGTAGCTTGTTTACAATGAATGGTGACAACAATACCAACCAGCAGGAGCTAAGACTTATCAGCCTCCTTCTTTAGGACACAATCAGCTGTTTCTATAAGAGTCTGGTTGGCAAGCAAGATTTTCCTTGTAAGCCAGACATTGGGCATTCTCTGGTTACATTACATTTGCCTTGAATGTGTTTACATTTAGAGTAGGAGATTCTGCCTATGCTGCCTAGGACAAGGACTGGTTTGCACATGTCCTACGAGATTCTATTTATTTGGTGACAAACATTTCACTGGGAAGCTTAATATTTCTTTTCCAAAAAAAGTAGGTTCTCTAGAAGATTAACTCCTTCAGTTTGTCCACTGCTCAACTTTAGAGCTGCAAGCCTTTAAAGGAAAGCATTTTTGCTAATGTAAAGGGATCATGTCTAATAAAAGTACAATATCGGTTATAAAACATATGGAAATACGTATTTGTTTTAAATTTCAGAGAGACATTCCTAAGGTTTAAGCGCCAAACAGAATTGGGTTAGCCTGACAGCACCAAGAAAAGAACTCCAGCAACATAGTTTCACTGCCCAAATAGAGTCAAACGTAGTCATGGCATACAAGGTGAAGTTAAATCTTTTCACCAATGGTTTCCCCCTTGAATAAGTATTGAAGATGACTTAAGTGCTAGTGTAGGACAGAAACATTTTCAGATCCATTTCAGAATGCATCAGGGATGGCATGGGGTATTTACCAAAGGTCGTTTTTTACCTGGTAAAAATCACGGTTTTTATTGCCCCAGAAATAAACAAGTTAGTCCCAGTTTAAGGCATTTTCTATTTTGAAAGCTATTCATTTAAATGTACACCACATTACACTTAGTTTTAGTTCCATATTTAAATTGTGGTTACATAAGGGAGTAGATGAATTGATTAGTTTAGGTTTGTACAAATAAGTAAAAGGACAGTGGGAATAATATTATGCCACTGAACATTGAAATGCCTATGCATTTTGATTTGGTATGTTCTCAAGCCAGGTATGCATGTCATGGCTCATTTCTGTTTTCAATACTCTATAAACAAAAGTCAAAACCATTTGATTATATGAAGACAACAATACACCGTAGGCCTGAAGTGTTAAGAGACTTGCAGACTACCAGGTCCATCTGGCCTTGCAGCATTCAATAGCAGAAGACCTTTGATGTAGCGGATAGACTGAGCCCATTCCTCAATTCTATGGATGGATCCACAGCTTGAAAAGGATTCGTTCTATGCTCGCTGAACTAGCTGGACATTGATGCAATTATTTTTCCCGGTTTAAACCGTATGTATGGCTGTATTTACCACAGCCCTGCCCTAAACTAATGTTTTTTCTGGGAAACTGCTAACCCTGGAAGGCACACTGAAGACATAGGCTTTGTGAAACAACAGCAAGTGGTTTCACCCAGTTGGTGCTAACACTTAATGACTTCAATCCAGCTTCAAGGGGAATTGCTGCTGAAAGCCATTTTCAGCAATGAATGGTTCAGCTTCCTAGGTAAAAACAAGCCTCAAGTTACTTACATTAGAAACGCCATGTCAACCAAGAACCAGAGAGGTAGCCGTGTTAGTCTGGAATAGCAGAGGTAACAAAGAGTCCGGTGGCACCTTAAAGACTAACTATAAAGTTTTGAAGCATAAGCTTTCGTGGGCTAATACCCACTTCGTCGGATGCAAGCAGTGGAAGTGTCCAGAGGCAGGTATAGATAAATAGTCAGGAATCAGGTAGGAGGTAACAAGGTTAGTCCAATCAGGCTGAACCAGCTTGTTATCTCAAAATCAGGGAGGGGGAGATATTCTTCTAGCAGCTGAATTGAAGGTGTGAACTCGGAGGGAGGAGAAGCTGTTTTTGTAGTTAGCAAGCCACTCAAGGTCTTTGTTCAGTCCCAGATTGATTGTGTTAAATTTGCAAGTGAAGTTACCGGAAATGTTTAGGTTGAGAGAAGAACCCTCCCTACCCACTGTTAAACTTCCTATGATTTTGCTCAAATTAGGTCTCTGGCAATTTAAGAGGCAAGGGCCCATTCTCAGATCGAAACACACCAACCCAGCTCAGACCCAAACACTCTCAGGCTTCAAGTGATTTCTTCCCTCCAGAATCCTTCTGGTCCTTGAAGGATCTTTGAACATCCCACCCTCCCCTGCCTTCCTTTCCCCACTCTTGACATACTCTCATAGACCCACTTGGTCAATAGCCTTCAAGTCAAGGAAAATAGGACAGGAGCACATTAAACATTAACCATGGACTGAAAGGACTATCGGAAAATAAATTTATTCAAGCTTTCCTCTCTCTTCAGAAGCTTTATGCATTCTTGGGCTCCAGGCTTTTATAGGTGTGAAGTCAAAACATGATGCATAGGAGCAAAACCAAGCTTAATAAAACTGTTCCATATAAAAGACACAAAGCAACACTGGCCCCCCAAAGCACCTGGCCCTGGGTGGTATGTTCTTGTGGCTCCAAGCAAGCAGCTGCTGATCCCTTGCCCATATAATCCCAGTCAGAGCAATTTATTCTTCCATCAGCCCCACTCAAGATGCAGATGTCCATCTTGGCAATTGCCTAGATAATCCCACAAACAAAGGATTGGGGGGGGCGAGAGGAGGAGATGAGCTACTCAAACAATAGCAGGTGTGAGGAGACAGTGAAGCCAGCAGAAATAATTACATATGGGGCAAATGGAAGATAAAACATTTTAGATAATGCTTTCTGGGCTATATATTGCACTAAAGTTCAGGCCTGTGGGAAGTTCAATTTAGTTTGCGTCATTCCCACATGCGAGGCTGACTGCAACAGGCGGAAAGCCTGGGGAAGCCAATCGTGCACAAAAGAAAAATCCAAAGTGTGTGTAGTGTCCCCCCCATTGGCGAGAACTCTGTAGATCTCTTCTAGAACTCTGTCTGTTGACATGCAGAACAAGAAAGGGGTTCTCTCCTCAGAGACCCCACGTACAAAAACTAACAAAACAGACACAGGGCCTTTCATTTGAACAAACCAGCACACCCTGGAGCCTGTGAAGTATGTTTTCAGAACCCTGGAACACACACAGCCAGGGTTTAAGCACTGTCAGTGCTGTACTTGTATGGACCTACGTGGGAGTGCTGCTAACTCAGTTATTCTCGGTTTTACTTGAAAGTGCGATAACCAATGTCAGAAGATCCATGTTCAGACTGGATGTGCTAGTTATGCTTAAAAGCAGGTGTTAAACTGGGAAATGTGAAATGATTTTCTAGAGCCCTTCTCCCAAGAAGGAAAAGGTTTGCCACTGCAAAGTTTTATATTCGTTCTGTGGCAGCTGTGTAACTTGTATCTTGAATACTATTTGCATATCACTGCTTGATGAATCCCATTTCCTGTAAAAAATTTTCAAGTGCCTCATTCTTGATGCCTGGCTTTTCAGCATCTCTAAAAAGACAGGAATGCTCTGTTCTCATGGTTCAGTAGATCAAATGGCTTTTGTCACTAGTTTTATAAGGTAATTTACACTGATTTCTGTACTGGCAGGATTACAAACAAACAATGCACCTCAGCAGCTGATACAGCAACCATCAGCTAGAGGGGCAGAAATGCCCACGTTAACCACATGGTGAGTTTAAAATCAAATTTGAAGTGTATTCCCCTACTAAAAGCATCACTGAGTGCACGAAGACAACGTTGCAGCTAGCTATATGCTAGACACTCACGAAACTTCCCAGTTAGGGTTCCAAAATCTGCCTTCTCCGTTTCCCCTAACGGGTTAAAAAGCCTCTGGTGGCCACCGAAATGTCAAAGGATGCTTCTCAAGCTGCCCCATGAGCACTGCTGCTTAGCCTGTTTTCCTGGTCTCCTAGTCACAAAGCCCACGGTCTGCTTCTTTTTCACCACACATACCTTTAATCCAGTTTCCAAACTCGGCAGTATATAGCACAGGTATATAGCAGGAGGTGCCTTTCTCTTCTTTCTCTCTTGCCCCCAGCTCTGCTGAAAATGGGATCCAGGACAATGTCCTGGAAGAACTCTCCCAGCATCCTCCTCCAGCCAGCAGGGAATGGAAAGGTGAGCCTTCTCATCAGTGGGGTGCCCCAGGACCTCACTGGTGGAGGCCCCCTCCCTGTCCTATAAGATATACTTCTGGCTAGTAGTTTTAACTTCTGACTGGTTGGTGTCTGGAAAGCATCTCCACACCTGATCAGAAGTATCCCCAAATCGTGTGCAGTTCACGGTTCCTTTCTTGCATTTATTGTTTAAGTTTCTGAATCCCTTTTATATAAGACATAAGTCCTGGGTTAGCTTTTTGAACGGTGATACAATTGCTCATGAACAGAATACCTGTGGTTCCACCATTCAAAGAGAGGTCTGTTGACTGTAGGTAAACAGTACTAGGCAGAAATTCATGAGAACTGCAAATGCAAAGAGACCTGAGTGGTGATTGAAAAAGATGGGCTTCCCATTGTGTGATAATGCTTGTGATTTGAAAAACTTGCACCACATGCAACATGCACAAAAGAAATGAGTACACCAGCGTAACTAAGGACTGAAGGCTGGTGTGTGAATGAATTCCAGCGGAGCCACATCACAGATGGCCAAAACAACACAGTGTCTGACATTGTTAAGAGTCCCAACCAAACCTGAATAAGTCAATATGTGTGGACAGGCCAGACTCCAGTACATGAATACACTAACCTTTTATTTCTAGATCGGAGTTCAACTCTTGCTACTTTCAACATGAAAAATGAGTTGTGGTCTCAACTCCCCAGTGGAAAAATTCCACATCACAAAACCATCATACAATTTGACAAGCTTGTCCATTTCAGCTCAGGAAAGGTCCGGGACTGTAATGATAAGGGTACTCCACATGAGAACTGAGGTATGGCGACAAAGCACCATCTAGCATTCTTAACCCATTACTATCAGTATCTCAGCACAGAGACAATCTTTGGAGAACTATAATCAATATGATCAGAACAAAGAGGACAAGCAGCAACAGCACAGAGACAAAGCAAATTTCCATTCAAGGGATGCAACTTAAACATAATAAAGATTATAGCCAAATAAGGAATTCTAGACAGTTCTCTTTGGAAAGAGGATGGGGCGAGGGAGGGGAGAACAGATCATGCAAAATGAGTACGAGACCCTCAGAGCTGCACCAGTAATAGAAGACAGCACCCCCCACGGAAAGCATTGCAATACCATTAAGGAGACCACACGGAGCAGGAGAAGCACCACTTTTAGTTTAACAAAAAGTTAGCTAGACTAATGGAAGCAGATCAATTGTGCTCCTAGCAAGCGGATTACTGGAAATCCAAGCGGTACACATAGTGAAAGGAAAGACCTTTAAGATGGCCCAGAAGCCAGTAAACGTAGTTGGAATGACATTAAAGCTGCCTTATTGCATTGTTCTTCCTGAGCTGTACAAGTTTGTTAGACTGTTTCCCCAGGGAACAAGTGGCATTCTGTTTTGTGCTCTAGTGGTCATCATGCAGAATTTTAGACAAGAACTCCAAGTGCACGCAGTAGCTGTTCCCCATTATAAATTGCTTTGGGCTACGGATTAGCAATTCCCTTTAGATATTCTGCATAAAGAGTTCCTTTGGAATGGGTTCTCTTTAGTTTGCTTTTCAGTATTTAGTTTAACCTTTAACCACTATCATAAAACCAGCTCAGAATCAGGAGCTGATATATTGTTAGATCCTTCACCATATGCCCCAGGAATAAAGTATAATCTGGTACTGACCAAAGAGACCTTCCATGTATCAATCAGATCTTTTACAGAAGGATGTGGCCTCTGTAGTTGCAGCTGCCAGTCATTTTGTTACATTTGACTAACTTTCCTAACATTGGACAGTATTTTATTCAGTAGCTATTCCCTTGACATTGCTCCTTTTAGACTAGCTGGCTGACAGCTACAAATTGAGCCAGAGAAATACCTTAAAACAGCTCTTTGATGAGAAAGCTGGAACAGTGTACTCAGTAAGAATTTGTCTTTGAACAAGAATCATATTCATGAACATAAGAAAACTGTATTTGCTATATATAACATATACGCGTCATCATTGGATGATAACGGATCCATCACCATTGCCCTGTTGAGCCATGTTCCCAACACCATACAAGATAGGTAGGTGTGACTTGGGAAAACACACCAGCCAAGAGTGCAGTGGATATCTCCAATTGCACAAATGGGAGAACAACATCATTTGACTAAGATGATTTACACTAAAAGCAGGTGATCTTACCAAAGTTATTTGGAAGGGGAATTGTCTGACACCTAATAAAACTAGGCTTTGCCAGGTTTGTGTTGGGAGGGAGTGTGTAGTAGTGGTTAGAGGCACTCTAGTCACAGTTCTATTATCTTGCTGTGTCAATTCTGTGCCTATTTTCATCCTCAACCCCCTCCCACTCATTTGTAAAAGTTAGGATCATATTTAAACCTCAGAACAGGTCAGCGAAGCAAGTAACTCGTTTGTGTTTGTAAAGCATTCAAAGTACCTCCATACAACATTATCAACACCACCCCACCTAGGGCTGTCAGAGTCTTTAAATTGGGCCATAAAACAAAGGACAATTTTGCTATCCATAAGACAGCTGCTTTCAAAGGCTGTTGGTTACACTAACTAGCATGGAATCTCGGGGAAGAAGGAAGGAGATGTCAATGGAAGAGACAACATGATTGAGTCAAAAGTTTTAAGAAAGTAAAGAATTATGCATAAGGCTGTGCCACAAGACCTCTCTCTTTCCTGTCTTTAAAGTTAGGCTTCCAAAACTTCTACAGCTACTCCAGACTAGTTCCATCATGTCCCAGTTGCTCATCCATCCCGAGAGAGGCAAAAACACAGCTGGTGACCAAATATGCATTTTAGAAAGCGCTTTGTGAGTGCGGATACTACAAAATGCCAATAGCAGCAAATGCCACTAGAGCAGCCAAGCCAATCATACACCCTCTCCTCCCCATCAAATTACTCTGCAGCCTCCAAATTCAGGGACCCAAAAAGGCAAAAATCCTAAGGACACAAGCCACTCAACCAGCATGAAGCACTCTCCAAAGGGAGGTCACAGTGAAGGTCTTCTGTTGCCCACAGCCTTTCAACACAGATTTTTAAGGAGCGTCCCAGTCTGAACGCTCCCAATGAGCACGGCCATGAAGCATCATTCAGCCTAAGGGTTGAAGCCGCCTTTGGTAACGTGCAGTTTTGCACTGACCTTCCTCAGATGCTGCCTCTCCTTCCCTTTCCCTCCCTCCTCCCCGCTCCCGTGGAAACTCGCCCCCAGCCTAGGCACTCCAGCTGGAGCCAGCTGCAGACTCTGCCTTCCTCGCTGCAGCTGGACTCTGCCCTGGATTTACCCGCAGGCTCGGGACTATCGCAGCTCTGTCCTTAGCTCACACTGGCAGATGGTGATTTTAATTCCTCCCATCACTGCCCTGTTCTCCTCCCCCCCTCCCCCCGCCTCACCATTTCCCCCCACTGGCCTGTTCTTCCTGTCTCCTCCCTCCCCAGCCCCTGACCTGCATCCCCGCACTCCACTGGCCTCCCCCTCACTGTCCCCTTCTCCCGCCCCCCACTGGTCTCCCCCTTCCCCCCAGGCCTGCCCCCCCTCACTCCACTGGGCCCCCCCCTCACTGGTCTCCCCCTTCCCCCCGGCCTGCCCCCCCTCACTCCACTGCCCCCCCTCACTGGTCTCCCCCTTCCCCCCCGGCCTGCCCCCCCTCACTCCACTGCCCCCCCTCACTGGTCTCCCCCTTCCCCCCCGGCCTGCCCCCCCTCACTCCACTGCCCCCCCTCACTGGTCTCCCCCTTCCCCCCCGGCCTGCCCCCCCTCACTCCACTGGGGCCCCCCTCACTGTCCCCTTCTCCCCCCCACTGGTCTCCCCCTTCCCCCCCCCGGCCTGCCCCCCCTCACTCCACTGGGGCCCCCCTCACTGTCCCCTTCTCCCCCCCACTGGTCTCCCCCTTCCCCCCCCCGGCCTGCCCCCCCTCACTCCACTGGGCCCCCCCTCACTGGTCTCCCCCTTCCCCCCCGGCCTGCCCCCCCTCACTCCACTGGGCCCCCCCTCACTGGTCTCCCCCTTCCCCCCCGGCCTGCACCCCCTCACTCCACCAGCCTCCCCATCAGTGCCCCTCCCCCGTCCCGCTCCCGGCGGGGAGGGGGCCCAGCCTCCGCCCAGCCCGGACCAAGCAGGATCCCGGCTCCACTCCCCACCGCGCCTGCTCAGGGCCCTTTGAGGCCCAGTCTGGTGGCGCCCCGGAGTCCCGCCCTGCCCGCTGCCCGCTCGGCCGGGCCTCACCTCTCCCTACCGCCGCTGCCACTGCTGCTGCTGCCGGGGCCAGCGCGCCTCCTTCCCCACGCCGCCATCTTGGAGACTTTCGGCTCGAGTCGCAAATGTCTCTCCGCCAAGGGGCCCAGGCCCCGCCCGAGCCTGCCGGGAAATGGAGTCCAGGCCGCGGGGCCGGAACTGCTGGGGGACCGCGCCCGCCGCCAGAGGGGCCTACAGCTCCCACCATGCTCTGCGCCGCGCTGGGGCCCATGGGACATGTAGTCTTGCGGGGACGCGCCGGGCGGCGCTAGAGAAGCCCAGGCCCTCAGCTCAGTCTCGCGCTTGGTTGGGGGGAAATGGACTACAACTCCCACAAAGCACCTGGGCAGCCTCGTGGGAGCGGGCCACGTGGGGCTCCAAGGGAGGCCAGGGACTGTGCCCTCAGGGGGAGGGGAGCAGGAGCAGAGCTCCTATAAAAGCCTCCTCCCCGGGCTTCCCTCCCCAACTTCTATAGCCTGGTTAGCTCGGTGCCCCAAACCATCCTGTGGGATTTAGACCTGACCCCACCCAGCCCCAAGGGCAGGGTCCAGCTCTGGATGGCCCAGTGGGGACAGGCTAACCTGGCAGAGGGGCTGAACAATGACTGGCCTGGGGAAGAAGGGGGCTCACGTGCAGCTAGGTACCCCAAAATAAATACTAACCCAACCTCCACTGATAGAGCAGGGTAGGGATGCTCCTGACTCCAGCACTACTGTCCTACCCTCCCTGTCTTGCTAGGAAGGAGCAGGAGGGGACAACAGTGTAATACATGCTGTAGGTTACAAACCACACAGCAGCTTCTGCTCCAATGGTCCATATTAAAGGGACCTGGGCTCATTCATTTTTAAAATTCCTTTCTCCTGCTGTTTCAGTCCATCTGCAGGAACAATCCATCGTCCAACCACACCTAACTCCTACAAAAAAGTGCAGTGAGATCTTTAGAGACCACAAGATGTCAGGGTGTTGGCTTTTGGTACATGTACAAGGTGACTGAAAGTACATTTCACTGTTAGGATGTTTATATATCTCCCTACTAGGAAAATACCAGGGTTATCAATATTTGTATTGATGAGCAACAAAATGTAAATAAAAATAATGTAACAACTCCGTAGTCACCTACAACTTTATAGGTGTTGCTCTTCGGCACCTAGGGCTTAGTTATGACGTACATAGGATAAGTTCTGATTCCTTCCAGCCGAGGGCAGTGGTGCATATACACTTTAACCATGTCATTACAAATAACATGTGTTTAGAAAATGCCTATAGCACAGCAGAAGTCCATCCACTATAGACTGTGCTGTCAAACAACAACATTACCCTTTGTGTGATGTAGGGTCAGTGGAAATAAGACTTTCTGGAATGTAGAATGTAAATAGAAAGAGTGTAACTAGCAACATTCCAGCTTTTGTGTTATAAACCAAAACCGACAACTACGACGCTTAAGAGATATATCAACCAAAACCTCTGGTGCGTGTGTTTGAAATCCAAGCCTGGAACCAGACCTGAGCTTTGCAAATGACCACCGGTTTTACAACGGATATAATCAAAACTGTATGACCAAACACAACCAGGCTCCTCCAACCTGGGGTGTTTGAGACCTGACTTCAGATTCTGTGGCTTGCACCCAGCTCTTTTTGAAACAATATCATAAAAACAACTTCTGTTCGTGGGGCTTGAAGACCAAGTACTTGATCCCAGGGCTTCTGAAAGCACTAGGCCCCTTGATGGAATTTCCTTGAGTTTCGTGGAGGAGCCTGCCTGTTATCCTTGCTGTGTACAAAACCCGCAGGGAGGAAATCTTTTCCTCCAAGCTATTGAAGTATTATTTGCACATTCTAACTACTGAACACAAGAACAGGGCTTCCCAGGTCAAGGGACAGACTTACAACTTACCAGGCCTTGTAAGAACCCCAGCTGGAGAAAATTAGTCTTGGTGTCCTCCGTTGTTACGGTCCTGCTTCTGAATGGCAGAGAAGCACTGAACTTGAACCAGTCATTATGACCCAGTTCCTCAAAGGTATTTAGAAGCCTCATTTCCATTGAAATCAATGGGAGTTAGGCTACTAAATACCTTTCCGATTCTGGGCCTGGATGCGTACAGCCGGCCTTAATTATGACCTTGAAATAATATTCCACAGCTTTTCAGTCCCAATGTATTGAAACTGGGTGGGTTATTTGCAAAGGGGAGTCTCTCCTTCCTCCCCATTAGTTGGGCTTGGGTCCCAGTCCTCAGGGAGGGCAGTCTACCAAAGAGCTTGGGTGGCCCTTGTTATAGGAAAGGAAAAGACAAGAGCAGTCATAGAGCATCTGTGAATATACCGCTCAGCACTGGGACCAAGCCTCACCTCTTATAAAGAAGTGTCTTTCTAAATAAAAATCCAGCTATGTCCTTCAGTGCCATAATTTCTGAGTACCCCCCATCATGGATTGATCCTCCCAACAGCCCCTGTTGGAGAGGGAACTAGCATCCCCATTTTGCAGATGGGGAAATGGAGGCACAAACAGTGACCAGCCCAAAGTCACACCTGGATTTTGTGGCGGTGTCAGGAATTGAATCAAGATTTCCCAGGTCCCAGTATCATGTCTTAACTACAAAAATATCCATCCCTTTCCCCGAAGCAGGAGCAGCCCCCATCAATGCAGACTGGATAAGCCACACTTTTTATTGTATTGTATTTCATGCAATATGTTGATGTTTAATAGTATGACAGATAGGGAGGGAGAATGTTAGACACAAATGAAAGCAGAAAGGTCATTTGTGTCAGGTCCTGAGTAGGAAAGGCACATAGTTACCACTTAATTCAACAGGGGGGGAAATAAACCCTAGACAGAGGGAAGCACAACACTGGAGGCCATACGAGAAAGAGGAGCTTCAAATTGGTTGACATGGAAGTCAGTCTGACAATGTCCTGTATAGTCCATAGGTCTTTAGTTCAAGTGAGCTTTGTGATCTCAACACACACCTGAAATCACTTTCCCATTCCTGTTCCAAGAGTGTCAAGGAGTCTGAGATCCCCCATTCAATCAGCACCGTTGAGCATCACACAGGGATGAGCTAGGAAAGGATGGGTGATGGAAGCGGTGTAGGGAGAGTCTTCCATCCCCAGGAACCTGCAGGTCACATCCAGCTGCCAGTGATGGATTACTGTAGCCTGGAGGACTGCAGCAGCACCAATGACTTGCCTTGGCTAGTAGGTATTGCTATTCCCAAACATCAAATAATACCAGCAAGGAAAGGCGGTGGATGGTTATAGCAGTAGAACCGTGAGCACAAACACTATCAAATGTCTCCATGGGATCAGAAACAGAAATGGTGACAGCACCTCAGAGTGAAGCAGCAGCAAGTCCCAGTACTGCGCTTGTGTTAAGGCAGGGGTGGCCAATCTCGATCTGATCTAGGAGGCCCAAGGTTCCCATGGAAATAGCACGACAGCGTAACATGTGAAATGATAACACCATAGTCCTCCAGTGGGCATTCTCACAGGAGACATAATTTTGCATGTCTGGAAGCTGTACACCCAAGAGAAGTTAATACCAAAAGTGAAGTGAGGTTCTCAGTGATGGGCTTGGTCCAGCACTTTGCTTCTACCAGGTAACCATGCGGGCAATTCTCAAGCAACATTGCTGGACCGCTGTTACAATAGTGTCTTCTCGTCTCAAGCAATAGGAGAAGGAGATGGGGATGAGCAGGGCAATTCTACCACTCTTCAGTTTTGGTGCAGCCAGATCTGTCCCTATGCCCATCTTAACTAGGCCTTATCTGTATTTTGCCAAACACAACTCTAGTGTGTAGCACCTTAGATTCCTCTTGAACACTGGGCCTTTAACTCTGTACCCATGCTGCCTTTCAGATTCCCCCTACGGTTTCCTAGAAGCAGCAGTCAAGTCCCAGTGCATCCGAAGCACAGGGCAATCTCTCCAACAATATACTACCCTGGACAGCGCGAATCAGAGGCATTTCTGTCACTTTCATCGGCCTCATTAGACAGGACAAAGGTCCATTCACTTGGTGTTGTGACAGGTTTGAGGGGGTTTTCCAGACAATGGTGGTGCAGGTGGGAGGAGGGGTCTGAAGCTGAGAAGGACAAGGAAGGATTATATCGGAGCATTGTCAGCTAAACCACGCCAATTAGATTTCAGCCTGTGCTTTTAAGAGTCTATCCATTGACTGCAGTGGGCTTGAGCTTAGGTTCTAGGAACAGAACTGGAATCTCCAACGTGGTTCACTTAGACCTCTGGGCCGTGATCAGATCGTAACTTTTAGACACTATCAAAGTTGGGTGGATTTGAATATGGCCCAGTGATGAAAGGCTCTGGGATCACACTATCAACTGCCTGAGACACCCACCCCGCTGGGCGCTCTGTCACGCAGAGAACAGCATCGACGTCCCTCCTGAAATTAGAGGGCCCCTCCCTGGTTCTCTGGAGTCTATCTAGGGTCCTGAAAGATATTCAATGAGCCCTGGCTATATTTTGGGCCTCTCAGTGCCATGACGCTGAGTAATAATATCAATAGGGGAGGATCTGACAACACTGAGCCATGGCACACCGATGCACAGTCACCCACCACCGAGGCAGCATCAGGACAGGAGGATGCAAGCAGTGCATAGCCACGGTTCAATATCTGAACTGGGTTATTTCTTCCCCACATGCCAAATAGAAACAGGTGGTGCCTGGGAGTAGCAGTGAGGGGCTGCTTAGCAGGAACTCGTGATCTGCTCCCTCGCATGCCTGTGCACAGGACAAAACAGACCTCCCTTGCTTCCAAGGTATGGCATTTCCTGACTTGTGAGGGAGGGGATAAGAGCATTTCAGAGACACTCTGCTGACTGGTCTGTCGCTGCAGCAGAAGCCAGCACCAGAAGGGTTCATTTAAAAAGAGAGTAACTGAAGAAAATAGCAACTTGAATGAATGCCGGAAGACGTCTATAATGTCCAGCGAAAGCAAATCAGATTGCATAGGCCAGGCTCCCCATTCGGAGTTTAGGACTACGGCCTTCAAGTTCTGGCCCAGAGAGAATAAGAGGGTCAACTCCGAAGTGGTGTTACAATTTCTGTTGGCAATACTCAGCACCTCTCAGGATTTAGCCTAATATAAATACAGGAGCTCCTGGCAGTTCCCGCAGTAAATCAGCGGGATGAGCTAACTGAGGTGCTGGGGGAGAGTCGGCTCCAAGTTTCACCCATGCAACCCCAGGGATTTTCCTGACGTTGCCCCGTGTGACCCCCCCCCCCAAGTCGAAATGACCAGTGTGAGAGGCTGGGGTGGAGCAGAATACGCTCTTCACTCCCTGCCTGGCATGTCAGCCATCCGCTGCTGCACTGAAAGGGGCGGACACGAGTCTGAATTCTCTCTCTTGGGCGGGCAGCTCTGGGAGTCAGCTGCCAGGGTGCCTGGGGTCCCTAGGCATAGGGGCCAGCAGACAATGGGGAGGCTGGGGAGGGGGCTCAGCAAGTCAGTGGCAGAGCAGAGCTGGGGAGGCAGCATGTGGCATTGAGTGCGAGAGCCTCACTCCCGCCTCTCCACGGGGATTGGACGTGTTCCCCTCCCCCCCCCCCCCGAACACCTCAAGGAGCTGTGTCCAGCTGGGCTCGGCCTGGCGTGTACGTTTGTGCGCTTGGCTGGGACGGCAGGGCCTGCTTAGCTCATCCCCGGGACCCCTGCATTCCCCTGGCTGAGGGCGCTCGTCACTCACCTCCACTTGGGATGGAAAGAGGCGGAGGAGCGATGCCCCCGGCGAGAGCAGGTATTCCTAGGGTCGTCTGTTACTGCTCCAGCCCCGGCAGGGAAATGTCCCCCCCTTCCGGGCGGAGTTGAAGATCCAGCCGAATGAGAGTCTGGCTCAAAACACTCCTGTCCCTGACAGGGTAGCGAAGGTTATAACATCCCTTCCCTTGCCCACACCTCACACCACTGGGCTACTGAAAGGAGGTCTGGGCTGAGCAACTGCTCTTTATCACCCCTCCGCAAGCTGTCCCCCCTGACGGGGGCTGGCCACGGACCATCTTCCATAGGTCCCCGTTCTGGGACAGAAGGCATCAAGGCCCCAGTGTCTCTGGAGCATGCAGAGTCCCATTCAGCCACGCTCTGGGACTTGATGCTAATGCTCCTTGCCTTGCCCAAAGGGCGCTAACCAGCCGGAACTCGCTCCTCTCCGGCCCCAGCCCATATAGCAAATGGCACCGACGGGGCTTGTCAGGCTTTATGATCAGACTCATCCACCCCCTCCATGACGAAAGGTAGGTCAAGACCCTGCCCTTCCCCAGAGTCCCCCTTCGGCTCAGGATGGGTTGATCTGCAGCAGCCCGGCACGTTCCCGGAGGAGAGGTGGAGCCCAGTGGCTCCCCCAAGCCGACATCCGCCTGCCAGCGTCTTGCTTTCGATGAGCCACAGAAGTGAGGACGTCGCTGAAGGAGGCCAGCAGAAGCCATCGCCTTCCACCCTGTGGCGCCGTGACAGGGGAGGCTGCTGTCAACCCAACCCTGAGCCAGCCCAGCCGTGGAAGGGCCCGGCTGCCGTGCATGACCAGGGCCCAGGCGCTACGTGGGAGGGTCACAGACCCCACGGCCACGCTTCAGAAAAATAAGGATTCTGGGAGCGCATGGGGCTTCCTGAGACCGCGCAGCCGCATCGGACAGTCAGGGGCAGGGCGTGCTGCTGCCAGAGCAGTCCGGGCTCCGCAGCCTCCTGCGTTAAGGCTGTAAGTGTTCCAGGTACTGCGGCAGCGGGTTCTCCTTGACGTATTTCTGAATGTACCAGCAGGTCAGGTGAGCTCGCAGGTCCTCTTCCACCACAAAGTCCAGGGCTGCCTAGAACCGCAAGAGAGGAGAGATGGGTTTACAAACGCCACACGGCCAGCTTACCCCCGACTGGCTGGGACCACGGCACCAGGGAAGTTACCTCAGGACTCCTTGAGAGCTGGGGCCCTTCGCACTGGTGCCATGGAAGGATCATGCCATCTCTCAATCCTGGGCAGGCCGAGCCATTTCACCGACGGCCCCTGTGCCAGGCAGTTGGCCACATGCTCCCCGCTGGGGTGAGGAACCTGGGGCAGAAGAGCTGAACTCTGCCCCCAGCAACCTCCCCTCGGGGTCGGGGCTTTAGAGGCGGAGCAGCCACAACCTACACTTCCTCGGGACTGTGTGGAAACCAGCCCCCACTCCCCTCCTGCGCCGGCCTCTCCTGTCAGCGGAGGGGGGCCCCACGTAGCCGCTGCTCAGACGGCTGGCCACTGGGGGGACAGCCTGGCACTTGAGTAAAGCCGCAAAGGCCCCTTATGAGGGACGATTCACTGGTGAATCAGAGTTTTTCCTTCCTGCGTTTGGGGTCAGGGGCGCCCGCGGCGGGAACTAACATCCCAGTGGCACTCACTGAGCCTGCTGCTAGGTGCTCGTATGAAGTTGGCCTGTGTTTCTCACTGCCCCATCCTTCTCCCCCTTTCCCACCCATGAAGTGCTGCTGGTGGGGGGGGGGAATGAAGGGGTGATGCTAGAGCTCCCCCCCCCCCCAGCATTTGAGCCCCCTCCAGGGGTAGCAGTGAAGTTGCTCTTGCAGCAGATGCTGTGATGGCAAACAGACCTTCCGCGCTGCATGTGTGGGAGAAAAAAAACAAATGTGGTTTTAGCCGAGATTGGGGACGGGGACGGGAATGGGCAACCCCCCCCCCCCCACACACACAAACCTCCTCCAGAGCTAGGAACACACCTGCTGCTGCTTCCCATCAGGCTGGGAAAGTCCCTGCCCCTTTCAAAGGTAGCAGCATCCCTTCCCCTCTTCCATGGCCTCATGCAGGCAAAGGAAGCTGCTCCTTGTCCTCATGTCCCCTCTGTGTGAGGCAGAGGGGAGGGAGGCAGCGGGATTACTGCTCTCGAAAGGAAAGCAGCAGCCCAGGGACAGCGCGGTGGCTGCGTCTGCCGTCACTGGAGGGTACGAGCAGAAAAGCAGCAGGGAACTAAGCTCACTGGTATAAACGGGCGCTGCTTGCCCCAGTGTGTGTGGACACAAGAGAGCTCCCCTCCCCCCCTCCCTCTCCGCTTCCCTCTTTGGATGATAAATAGAAGACTAAGCACTTTAAAACGTGGCCGAGTGTTCCCTGCTCGTTAACTAATTGGTGGCTGAGCACCTCGGGGGACAGGGGCAGGAGATGCTAATCTGCAGCCACTGGCCTGATTCTAGGATGGGAGGAAAAGCGTCTTGAATGCTGCTTCTTAGCCACGTGCAGGAGGCTCTCCGCAGACCTGTCCGGGGAATTCCCCAGAAGCAGCAAGCTCGCTGTCAACTCTGTGCCTGGACAGCCAGTTTAACAGAACTAGTCCCACGTGCTGGGTTCAAAGCTGCCCCTCTCCCCGACCCTGTGCTCCCTCCATCAAAGACACATCCAGAGAGAAATCCCCATCCACTGCCCCATTGCCCCTGCCATGAAGCGGCGCTGGAATGGGCGAGCGAAATCCCACAGGGCCAGGGCCGTGTTCTCCTAATCCTCCCTGTCCTGGGTTGTGGGCATGTGGGGGGAGGGGAGAGAACGTTGGCAGTTGCTCCTCCCCCCATTTTACTTTGGGACATAGATTGACAGATGATGCGATTAAACGTGTCCAGCTGGAGGAGAAAGGGTAGAGGTTCCGAGGTAGGAAGGAAAAAGGGCCTCATCTGACCCAGGATGCGGGATCACCCCCCCAAACACCCACAGCCGCACACAGGCAGCTGGAAGAGGCATGGGTGAACTGCAGCAGAAAGAAGGATTTACCCTGCAGAGGTTGCTAGATAGGGAGGAGTGGCGTGGATAGTGCAGGGGGCCCGATTCTATTCTTGTGCCTCTATAACTCTATTGGCTTCAAGGGCACAACTCCTGCTTCACAGGAGATCAGAATCAGGCCCTTTGCAAGGCTATTGGGCTTTCATCTGTAACACACTTGAAAGGCATTTATGTCATTCACCCCTGACGTAGTCCTGTATATTGTTAGACCTGTTTGACGGGGGGAAACTGAGGCACGGAAGTAAAGGACCTGGCTCAAGGCCACTCACCCACTCAGGTCAAGGCCAGCATTAGGCTTGGGAGAGGAGTTATGGCTACTGAAGGTCAAGGGGAGTAACTTGTATGCCACAGCAAGAGAATGGAGCCTGCTAGTCCCATACTCATACCATCCCTCCCTCGTCCGCTCTCCAGGGCCGATCTGAGCTGCTGGGATAGAAGCAGGGGATGTTTATTTTCTGATGGAAAGAGGAGGCGGGTGGATTAGTAGCTGGCTGTGATGGGACTTGCCCAGCAGCATTTGCAGGCCAGAAATAGGAACCTCTGAGTGGAGATTTCCATACTCACAGCCAGTGCCCGAGAAGGGGAGAGGACAAGAACTCTGCTGGCTAGTCATAGTGTTATCAGTCACTCATCACAGAAACCAGCTGTTGAGAGTCGCCTGTGCCTGAAATGGAGCATGTGGAGTGAACTGTCTCCAGCCAACCGAGCAAGAGCTCAGTCCCTGCTTCCATAACATGGTTATGACTCTATAGGGACCCTCCTCCCAGCCGGGCTAGGGGACACTCAAGCCAAGCTGACAGATGCCAGGAACAAAAACAGGGCTTCCAACGGTGCCAAGGAGGGTAAAATTCTCTGCTGATGGAGCAGAGGTGTAGCATCAATTAAGAAGCGCACGTGGGAGCATTTCTGGGGCAGCCTGTTCGTCACTGAAGGATACGCCTCACCGCGTTCCCTGCACTTGGAAAACCCGGTGGGAAGCCAGAAAAACATAAAATTGGCCATATTGGCCATCTAGCCAAGTCATCTGGCTTCTGGCAGTGGCCGATGCCAGGTGCTTCTGAGGGAATGGACAGAACAGGGAATCGCTGAGTGATCGCATCCCCTGTCGCCCATTCCCAGGTTCTGGCAAACAGAGGCGAGGGACAAGTGCCTCAGGAAAACACCTCCTGAGTACTAGAGACATCAGGGAAGTGCTGCTCAGAGACTCCAGACTAGAGCCCCTCCATCTCTGCAGTTTGAGAGGCCTCCCAAAAGCCAAAGAGACACCCACTTGCTGGGCGCCAGCTCCACCTCCATCCACGGTGGGGCAGGCTGTTCTCGACATGCGCGAGGCTTTCCGCTCTCTACTGGAAGAGGAGAGCTGTCCTGCAAAACAGCTCCCTGGCTTACTGTCCCTGCCAACGGCTCCTACCCAGAGCAGGAGACACGCGGTGCGGGGGAGCGGTCCGGCTTTGTGGGAGAAACAATATAAATGGCTCACCACGATCACGAGCCGGCTGAGCATCTCGGTCATCCAGCCGCAGGCAGGGGACGAGCAAGGGGCCCGTACAGCAGGGAGTCCGGGGGATGCGCGGCAGGAATTAGGAAGATACGCAGCAGGCCGCCTTCCCCACCACACAGAGCCAGAGCCTTGCAATCAGGTTTGCCTCATGGAGGAGGAGTGGATGGGTCAGGGGAAACAGAGCAGGCCCCAGGATCACCAGGCTAACGCTCCTCATTCACAGAGAGCGTGCTCTAGGGTTGGGAGGAGCAGCTGGAAGTGGTGAGGGACCCGCCCCAAAGGACAGGTTGGTGGTAACACAGTCTGGGTTTGTAACAGGGATGGTTGGTACCCGCCAGGGACAGAGCCCGGCAGTGAGATCTAGAAGGGCCCAATGTTTCTAGCTCACTCTGGAGCTAACCTAGAGAACGTACCCTCACCCTGCTTCCATGGAGCATGCCAGTGCCGGTGGGCATGCTGCAGCAGACATGCCATTTGTCTGTACTTGTGCCTTAAGACCCCAAGTGCTGCGGGGCAGGGACAGACTCACGTCAGTGCTTCGTCATGTAGATTTACAGCAGTATGGAAAGCGACTTGTTATTAGGGCCAATGCTAAGGAGGAGTCCCTTAACCCTGTCCTGCACTGCAGGCTGAAAGGCCTGGTAGGAAAGGCGCAGAATTTCCAGGGGTTGGGTTCCTAACTGGGATGCTGCAGTACTGGTGCCTTGCCTGGAAGAAAGATGGTTCCATGCCTGGAGGCCTGGTTGGAGCAGGGCTAGTGGGACTCCTTGAGCAGCGCTGGTGACGTGGCTCGTTACTCCTGCAGCAGGCAACCCAGATAAAAGACAAGTCACTGGCGGCCTTGGAAGGAGAATCGAAGTAGAAATAAGGAGCGGGAAAGCAGAGGCTGCCGGGCGGGGGAGAACGTAGGACAATAAGCAGAAAAAACGCAGAGAGGTGTACGCATGATTGAGTGAGGCCTCAAGAAACCAGCACAGAGGCTGGCAGGGTGGGGTGCAGGGAATTTAATATCCAGGGAATTTAGTTTGAGGGCCGAGCATTCCTGAAATAGCTGAAGATGAGGCTTTTTGAAGAGACTGTCCATCAAGCTGCTTGAAGCCGTCACAGGAGAAAGTAAATCAGGAGCATTAATCCAGAACAGGTGCAGGCAGGAGAGTAACACCGACAGACCCCAGTTGTCAGCGGTCAGGATTGAACCTGGGACCGGTGCATGAGCTGGCTGTTAGCTAAGGCTGTAGAGCAGACTCCATCACCTCTCTCTCGCTCAGTGGTCTCAGTGTGACTAGATGTGTGTATGTTACCAGGAGGTGTGTGGGTTACAAGAGGACGGGGTGAGAGGATTTCTAATAGAGAGGCAGGCCCGTGCTACTGAACGTGCAGCCCTGCTTGTAACAGAGGAGCTGGTAACCCCTGGGGGGCAGGAGGAGGAAAAAAGTAGGAGAAAATGGTAAGAGATCATTGCCAAGGTCACTGTTGTGAGATAACATGCTCTAGCTCCCCCGGCCTAGAACACGGAGCACGAACCGACTGGGCAAAGGCACACGGACAATCTGGAGGAAGAGGGAGGAGAATGTGACATGGGGGAGTAGGCGTGGAGGTGCACTTGCAGATCACACGCACACACCAAACTCAGCCAAGGAGGAAGCCAGGAACACCAGCTGGGATTTGTGCTGGGGGAAGCCAGGGCGTGGAGGCAGCTGGGCAGAACATCCCTGGCATTGCAGCCCGGAGAGAATGGGGCAGAGAGGGGGACGCTCTGCAAAGCAGCAGTCACAGTCCCATTCAAAAAGCCACCTGCGCAAGCTTTTCTTCTGCTAAGGATAGGGTGACAGGCTCTGGACTCCCCTCCTCGGAGTCCCACAAGAACACCAGATCCCCCCCAAAGCTATCATCTCCCCAGCTTGCTGCCTACACAAAGATCCCCGTCCTCCTTCCCACAACGCACACAGGCAAGAGGCAAAACGCTTGCCAGCCCCTTTTGAGAGTCCGTGGTGACACGGGAAGGACGCCAATGAGACCGGAACGTGCCCTCGGCCACATCACCACATCAGGCAACAGGAGAAGACGCTGAGCTACTAGCATGGCCTCTAGAGACGCCATCCCTCAGAAGGCCCACAAGAAAGGAGTTTATGACCGAAAATCTATTCATTCCCCGCACTTGTGCATTTCCCAGCACGTCCCATCCTCCATGGGAACCTTCGACTGGGAGCTAATTGGGGCAGCAGCTGGGTGATTTGGTTTTGTTTTTTTCCTCTTGGTACTGTGAAGGAGGAGAATCAGTGAAATAAAGAAAGCCGAGTTTGGGGGCAGGAGGAGAGGTCAACATGAGGGGCACGGCACCTGTAATTTGGGGTCCTTTGGTTCGGTTCCCACAACAAGGTCATGTAGACAAAGGGCGTCGTTCCAAGGCTTTGTTGACCGCTATAAAATAAGGCTCATGGGGAAGATACAGCGATCAGACGCCGAATGCTTTGGATCCGTTGCTCGTTAGCGTGACAGAATAATGAAGCAGAGACTCAGGGAAGGAAGAGCCTGAACCAAAGCTGCAAAGAAAAGGGGGAAATAAAAGGGGACGTGTGAGAGAGATACCCCCATCCCTGCAGCAGACTCACCAAAAGGCTGCAGCGTGCAAAACAAAGAAGGTCTTGAGGAGCCTACACTAAGGGAAGGAACATAAATCAAGGGAAGTTTTTCTCTCACTGGAGAAGCCAGGAGCCAAAGCACGTTTGCACCGTGGAATGCAGCTCTGGTCTCCATACTACAGGAACGAGATGGAGAGATGAGAGCAATCAAAGTGATGTATGCATCAAGGCACGTGAGTTATGAAGCAATCGGAGGGCGATTCAGCCTACGGAGCAGGAAAAGGAAAAGGAACATTTCCTGCCGAGAAAGAGGATCCAGCGAGAGGACAAGGGACGGAGCAATGCAAAGAAGCCATATCCGAGAGCAACGCATTCAGGAACAGCACAAAAGCACTTTCCCAGAAGCAGAAATTCCTTCATAGCATGGGGTGGTTGAAATTGCAAACTGCCAAAAGTCAGCAGCCGCACTAAGCGCAGAGGCAGCTGGGCGAACTGCTGGGAAAGGAGCGTGGAAGGAACATGGCTGTTCATCAGGATTTATTAGAGCAGGCCCTAATTGGCCATATGGTCTCCCCTGGCTCTGAGCATTGCTGCGCCGCTCCAGGCCTCCCCTTGCTCCTTCTGCAGCTTGCTCTTTGCAGCTTCCTTTCCGTGAGTGTTTCTGGGCAACTTTGGTGCAACCCACCCCCAGTCGAGATGGTCTCTCCGTTTCTCTGGTGTTCCCGCGTGCCACCCTTCTTGGAAGGCACGTGGTGCCAACCCCTGGAGTCACAGACCTGAGCTGGAACAGACCCTGGGAAAAAGCCTTTTCTTTCTTTTGCAAAATGTCATTAAAACGCATGTTCCCAGGTTCATGTTGTGGCTTGGGAATGTCAATTTTTGCAAGTTTTTTTTTTTTTTTTTTCAAAATGTTCTGGTTTGCACCCAAACCTCCAAGATGGAGGGGATTTTTTTGGGAAGGAGGGGGTAGAGAGCCAGCGACGGGCGGGGATTTCAAGATTTGGAAAAATGACAAGGTTTTTGCTCTAAACCGGTCGTGTTTCACAGTTTGTGTCAAATGGGTCACTCGCGTGAGCTTGAAACGCTCTGCGGAAGCATCCCGCTGCTCTTAGTCATTTTAGAGAGGCAGCTTGGTGCAGGGGTTAGGGCCCTGGATCTGGCTTCTTGTCCTGGCTCTGCCACCGACCAGCTGCCTGACCTTTGGTAGCTCCCTTCACATCTCTATGCCTCTGCTTCTTCTCCCACCCGTTGTCCATCGTGTCCCTTTAACCTGTAAGGTCTCTGGGGAAGGGATTGCTGCTCACTCTGCGTATGTACAGCCCCTAGCGCAACGGGCCCCTGATCTCAGTTGGGGCGTCTAAATGCTATTGTGACACAAGTAATATTAGTCCGTAAGGGAAGGCAAAATGTCTCTGGAGGCTCGTCGGGTCGTACCTTAGCCAGGTGCTTGGCTATTCCTCTTCCTCGGTAGGCGTCTGGTACCTCCGTGTGCTGCAAGTCCACTATCCTCTTCCCCACGTACTCGTAGAGCAGCACTGCCCTGTCGTGACAACCTAGGGAACGCAAGGCAGGAGTTGAGCTACAGAAATGCCTTGGGGGATAGAACCCTCTGCTCGGGGTGAATTCAGCTCACAACGGCGCTAAGCTCGCCCGGGGGCCTAGCCTAACTCCCGGCACCTAGGGATCAGCTCTGCTGAAGGAGCTTGCAACATCGCTTGGTTGGAACAGAAGGAAGCCACCACAGTCACTCTAGCACATTGGAACATATTGGCTCAGATTTTGCTCCTAGTTATACTCGCATTCCCCATTTTGTGTATATGATGTGTAACCGAGGGCAGGATGTGGCCTATTGGGATAGCTGGGAGGTTTCCCCACCACATACCCCCCAGGCCTTGAATTACCATATTATGATGAAATGATTTGCAATACGTACAGATACTGTACAAATCCCGTGCTGGCTAGAGGTTGTGGGGGAGGGGGAGAATGGGTGGACTAGGTGACCTAACAAACAGATTATTCTAATATATATATATTATTATTATTTTTCCTTGTGGCATATAAAATCTGGTAGCATTTTCTAACAGGGCAGCCAGAATTGGCATTTCGAACACTTTGGATCTAGTAGAGAAGATAAAAATTCTTCTGTGAATGAAAACAGACAGACACACACACACACGTTAGGAAAATTACATTTTTCCATCTCTAATCATCATCAAATGTGGCACAAAAACATGCATGACAAATATATATATATGCTACAACACTGTTAGTTTCTCTTTGTAATTCAAATACAGGGGGAAAGGTCTCAGTACGCTGAAAGTGACGTGATACATGTCAAAGATCTTGAGATTTGACCAATATTAGGAGAGATTGGATTTGAATTCTGCATTTCCATAGGTTATGCTTAAAGTTTCACAAAGGATTTGTACCAAGGATTTAGATCAGCCTTGCCGAATGGTCATGAATGTTCACCAGTCTGGACACAGAGAGTTCTGCACCTTCTGCAGTCATTGTCCTGGCCTAAGAAATCACTATAACACACTACACAAGATCAGAATGGTAGCATTTCACACCCATGTTGTGCAAGCATGGTCACAAATTGGTCTGGACAATGCAGGTTCTGGCCCAGGTACATACCGTACTCATTCTTACCGTGATGCGCAAAATATTAATCACTAACTTTTCCTCACCTGGAAAAAATACCCCCCCCCCCATCAAATGAGTAGAATTTTGCACATCCAAATTGGATATACAGGTGTGCAGGAGGCAAGTAAAGGCAGCTACTATTATTTTCCTCAGCAACAGCTCGCGCACAGCAATCTGATGGTAACTGAGACAGAACCAAAGGGTTTTGACATCCGTGCATAAAAAAGTTTCTGGAACCCACAAAGAGAGCTGATGGATCAAAAAATACTATCTCCATCACCAGTCAGTTGCAGTTCTACATGAAGTCACATTCGTGAGTGTGTGGGCAGCCACCCGGTTATCGGTGAAAGCGTTTCCCAGACCTCAAGCTTTGCATGTTTTAGTACAAATGAAAATTCATTCACAAAAATCACCCCAGAGAGACTGTTGTTTACGTCATTCCCAAGCTGAGAAAATTTTAACCGTCCAGTTAGAGAGTAACAACAATACCATGTGATCTGAGTGACCAATCACATGCCATGAATAGCTCAAGCAAAGAGCTTGCAAAACAACAGATAGATGGAAAATTCTTAGCTATTTAGGAACACAGGACTGGAGTCCCTGAGGTCACGGAGTAAAGTCTCCTGCTGTCACAGGCAGGGCCGGTGCAAAGATATTTTGCACCCTTGGCGAAACTTCCACCTTGTGCCCTCCCTCCCCCAAAGCCCTGCGGGGCCTTGGGCAGAAGGGGTGGGGGTAGGGTGGTCAGCGTCCCCCAGCAAGCCCATCCGCACCACCTGGGGCTCCAGTGGCAATTTAAAGGGGGATTTCATGGGGGGGGGGGGACCAGATTTCACGGTCCACGAAATCTGTCGTAGCCGTGAATTTGGTAGGGCCCTAATTAAAACAGTCACCAATAGCCAGTAATTTAAAGCCTATAATTTAAAGCTTTAAACAGTTTGCCATAACTGCTCTTTCACACGTTCCTAACTTTCCACCACACTCGTCTTTGGGGTTGATCATTTCCATGGTCTCTGCTGATTTTTTGGAGAGTTTAAGCAAAATCCTTTCAGCTATTTTGACTAAGCTGTGGCAGAGGTTGGTGGTGGTGAGGGTGGGAAATTACTTTTCTCATTCTATAAAAACATGGCAGGTCTATGTGCTTGGATGAGCACACACACAGAGTCCTGCAGCAAAAAAAGGTCTTAAAATATGAAACCATGGCCGGGACAGCATCTTTATTGAATATTTTTATTTGTTATCACAGTAGCAACTAGACACTCCAGCCAAGATTGGTGCTCCCGTTTTGCTGTTTACACCTAACAAGAGACAGTCCTACCCTTGAAGGATTTCCAATCTGAATACACAATTCACAAAGAACCAATTATCCCCATTTTAAAGATGGGGAACTGAGGCCCAGATTAGCAAACCAACCTTATTCAGCCAAGCATGCAAACACACATTTAACTTTAAGCACGTGGGTTGAATCAGACCAGAAGGGATTTGCAGAGCCAGCAATTGAACCAAGATGCCCAACGTTCAGTCCAGCTCCTTAATTGCAAGGCCATCTTTCTTCTCAAGAAGTGCTAGGGCTTTTACTCACACTTTTTACATGACGTCTCATCAGTTGTCTGACTTGTTGAAAAGTATGTAGTAGAAAATGGAGCTGTTTACTGGCCCTGGCCTTATCTCTTGTTCCCATCATGCTCCTACTCGATCCTAGCCTCTCCTCCTACCCTTACACCTCACCGACCAGTCCTGGCTCGAACTCCGACTTCTGACCTTGACTTTGGGTTAGCCCTTGGCTCTGGTGGCATCTGACCTCGGTTCTGACCCTCAGCTTCGATTTCTGGCTCAACTCCTGGCTCTGCTGACAGTTGACTCTGGTGCTGACCCTTGGCTTCGTTCCCCAACCTGGACACGTGCTCCACCCACTAGACCCGACTCCTCTTCTGACCACTAGGCCAGACCCCCTACATCCCAGTCTATAACACACTGGAGAGAGACTATCTACTCTTATGTATGTTGCCCGCCCGATCCCTCCCCGCTGCAGCCCTGCGGAGAAGCATACTCAGTCGCTCCGATGGGTTGGTACATCCACAATCCAAACTATGAGAAGCTCGAGCACGCTCAGTGAGGACGGAATCTTCATGAACGTCGGCATTAAATTCTAACAAAGCTCTACTGGGCATGTGTCAGGGGAAGTTTTTCAAAGGCTGATAACGTGGCCAGATTTGAGCAGATTTTCATGGTGATGGCAAAAGGCCCATCCCTGACACAAAGCCCACCCTGCTACCAAATGTCAAGGTACTTCTCAATGGCATTAGAGCTTCTCAAAGCAAAGGATGCCAGGAATTTTTGCAGATGGCAAAGCACTGTATTTTCCCCTAGCCTCGTTCTTGGAAAAAGGCAGAGCTGTTTTGGTGGATTTTATTTTATTTTTTAAATTCTTCCAGAGGCAGAACCCCACGATGGAAAGTTTCAGCCCAAATGGTTAAAGTTTGGCAAACTTATAAGCAATTGACAACAGCCTTCTAATGGGACGCATGAAGCAACCTTAACAATAGGCATGACTACCAGCTCGGCTTGTAATTTAACATTTCCTGGAGTCAGCAGAAGGTCTCAAGCTCCATTCAAGTCAATGGAATTTAAGTACAAAGCTTCAGTGCTCGGTTTAATCAAGGCCCAAACGCTTATGGTAGATTAATATAGTATTGTATAAGGCCCTGATCCAGCAATGGATATGCCCAGCAGCTGTATAGTTTGTCCTTTGCAGTCCCATTGAAATCAGCGGGACGCGGGCTTATGGCCCTTTGCAGCGTCGCCACCCGTGTCCTTAAACATATAGCATCAAGATACCGAATCGGCGCGCACGATATAATCCCATTCGCGGGACTGGTGAGGTCTTCTGGGCTTTGTGTGATTTCCCCTTTGCAACCTTAACATTACCCCAACCCCGGTTCATGCACGTAGCACAGGGATGTGGGTAGATGCATGAATCGGTTATTATTATTGCCATGTGTTCACTGTGGGGCTGAGTCTGACGCAGCCACCGGCCAGAACACAAACTGCATTTTTCAGATGAAAAGAAACAGCGAAGAGAAGATTTTTCCATACACAGTCCACCCGCAGCAATAAGCACACGCATCGTGCCAGTCTACCATTACCTATCCCCTCCCCCCAGTCTCCTGGGAGAGAGACTTACAGAGAGGTCTTAGTTGTTCAAATGAAAGCTTTACATAGCATGGAAGTGCTACTGACGATGCTGGGAAATGAGACGGGATTTTTCTTCAGTTTATCTCCGATGCAGCATCTGGTCTTCAGTGGGGTTCCTGTCTCCCCCCCCCCCATTTTTTCTCCTCTCTCTCTTCCCCCACCCCGTTTGTTTTAAACATACAGGATTTTCCAGCTGCCTGGATGAGGCAGAGGGAGGTCAGGCATCTTTCCTGAGGTCACACAGCGACTCAGGGGCTCAGCGATTAGAATCCAGGCGCCTCCTTCGTTCCGGTCATGACACTCCCAGTTTGAGGCTACCTGCGCCGGCTGCAGCAGGGCGGTGCAAGAACTCCAGGGGCAGGAGAGGAACGGACAATCTCCTTTGTAAGAAGTCAGGGGACAGGGTGGGATCAAGACACCCGTCCCTGGTCTTCACAGCGCTGCCAGAAGTAGCGTCCCTGTACCCGGGCCGAGAGCAGTGGGAGGAGAGTTGCTGAAAAAAACCCAGCCCGGTCACTACAGAGTGAAATGAAAAATGATTCTGAGAGGTTTTGACAGAAGTCCCTTCTCCACTCCACGATGGCAAGAAAGGAGGCATTCCTGAGGCCTCAGCTGAAGCAATTGGATTCCAGGACACCAGGAAGTTCAGCCAGTCTGAATAACTGGCCATCTGCAAGGGGCTCTCTCACCAGCGATCCCATGTGTTCGCGAGCTCAAGAGTCTGTCTGTCTTGGGGAGGATTTCATGCCGCACTTATGGTGTTTGACCAGAGCACGCCGGGGTCTCTTCTCCACAAAGGAGCCTTGGACCGAGGATGGACCATGACGTGGGCTGACTGCAACCGGAAGAGCGCATGCAATGCAGATGATACAGCTGACGGAGTAGAGAATACACCAGCCTACCCCAGTTTAGAGAAGGCACAAAGTGACATGAACAGCATGTGTCCCTGGTTTCTATTCTCTTCAGGGAGCGTGGAGATTAACTTCCATAAAACCCATGAGTATTCAGGCTTCAGAGAACCAATCTCTGGCCGCCTAGACCTTGCAAACCTACAGCACAAGCCCCCCATCCCTGTTGCTTGCCACTCACCACACCAACAGCTTAGGATCAGAACAGGCCCTTATGCAGTGGTCGAAGCAAGGTGGCAAATGGAGGCTTTAAACCAGCTCCCACAGACACTCCTAGAAAACTACTATGAGCTGAAATGTTAAGCTGGGGCAGATCCCAAGCAGACCCACAGGCAAGTAGCTCCAGTTTGCACCCGGATTGGGTGTTGCCAGAATGCAACCGTAGCTCTGGTTCATTCAGTCTAGTGGGGTTGACAGGGGTATCAGAAGCTGGGGGGAAGGTTGGTACCAGCTGCCAAAGGGTGGCAGCAACTTAGCTTCGCTGCTGCTCCAAGTGCCAAGGCCACCGGACCCAATTCACCCCAGGACCACTGGACGTAGCAGGTTCAGCAGGACGCTGCAGCTGGATTTCAATGGACGGACAGCAGTGGGCAGCATCAGGGAAGACATTAACACACACACACACCCAGGCCTGGGAAAGAGCTCACCCTATGGAATAATGGGTCAGCTCATCGGAGGGCGGAAAATGCCACATCAGGAATCAAGAGACATCCTAGGTGGGTGAGCATAAAGCCGGGCAGGGTCAGCAGACGCTAGGCCGGGTGAGGTTAGGGTTCCCTAGGGAGAAGCGGGTTCCAGACCCTAGAAAGCATTAGACACCCCAACCTCACTGTCCTCCTCTATGCACATCCCCCCCCACCAACCATCCCGAGAGACATGCCCACAAACAGGACGCCATCAGCATGTGACTGGCACGAGCGGGCTAACCTGGACTAAGCTTTGCCAGCCCGTTAGCCAGCAGGGCAGCAATGCCTCCTGCTCTCTCCCTCTGAACAATGGGGGCTGTTCTGGGCAGTATCAATACTAGGAAGCCTCCGCGCAGGGAAAACAATAGAACAGGCAGCGCCAGGGTGGGGGATGGAGCCAAAGGCTTCTGTGTTCTAGGGAACACCAGGGATCACCAGCAGAGATCGACTGGGGAATGCTGCCTGATGAGGGAGGGGAGAGAGACACACAGACAGACAGCAGGAGACCAGTAACTCTGCACCTTTGTTATTTTGCATTTGTTCAAACAATCTGGAATCACAGTCCCTTCCCAGGCCAAATTCAGGAGGGAGTCTAAGTTGGTATGAACATCACCTTCCTCCACCCCTTCAGCTTACATGTCACACCAGCAGAGATTCCCTGACTGCGTTCCCAACTCTCTGTACCGGGACACTCCCCACCTCCGTCCATCCAGGGCAAAGTGATCACGAACCTGCCTCCCTTCCCCCGCAAGCCACAACTGGCAGGTTGTGAACCTGTGCCTTGGACAAACACACATCACCTCCCAGTTTAGCTCACGGTGCCTGTCAGAGGCTGAGCTGGTGTAACTCACACAGTGCACAGCCACAAGGAAGGGGTGTAACAAGGTCAGCAGCTACGGGATGGTGTGAGGTGGTGCCGGTCATGTTATCCGCACCCTGAGGGGATCAGCCTGTCGGAGACACCAGGAAGGTCTTTGTAACCCACCTCTGGGAATCAGTCTGCCCACCCGCAGTCACTACGGTACCTGAGCGCCTCTCAGTCTTCAGTGTAATTAGCCTCACAACACCCTTGTGAGGCAGAGCAGAGCTATTTCCCCCCTTGTACTAATAGGGAAACTGAGGCATAGGGAGACGACATGACTGTCCCAAGATTCACACAGGAAGCCTTTGGTGGAGCAGGGAATTCCACGTTCCAGGTTGGTGCCCTCACTCCCAGCAGGCCTCCCTACTCCAGTGGAGTTTTCGCCAGCTCCTGCGTATTCTGCACAGAAACATCACTCTACTATTGATCACCGTGGGAATCTGTTCTTTATCCAACCCCAGGGACTCTACTTAAGGGCTTCTGTCTCTCTAGGACTACTCAGAAAGTTGCCCTGACAGCTGAGTTGTGTTTTATAAGCTGCCTGACTGAAAAAATATAAATAGGAACGTCACTAATGTCAAAACACCCCATGCAGAGCCTCCTGAAGTCAAGATGGGCGGGTGAGGGGTAGGGGAAAGAAATCAGAAAAAGGCCAAGATCCCCCCCCGAGACGGCAAAGAACGTGGAATGGCCGTCAGGGAAGTTACAATTCCGCTGTAACAGGGAATTCACAACCCAATCAGAGAGACAGAGCCATTGCCGGGTTCCAGCATCCATCCCCTCCTCTCGACCAGGAAGGCAGCACCAGCTGTTACAGCTTTACTGCAAGGGAACGTGGCTGTCTGCAAGCCAAAGAGGGGAGTCCAGCTGGAATGCACAGGAAGCCTCTGAACCTGCCTCGCAGCCCAGGGTCTTGAGATACTTTGGCACAACGGGCCTGTTGAACTCAGTCAGGAATGGAAGGCCACCACCGTACGTGCACTATCAAGTAGCCACCCCAGTGTCATATATCCTACAATGTATAGAATATCCTAGAGCATGCGTTCCTGCGGAGAACCGAACCTGGGAGAGGAGCTAATCTGGGAGGACGGCCAGAGATGAAATGTTAGATTTAAAGGTTACCGGGAGCATCCCCTCAATCCCCTAGGTAGGTTCGGGAGGGTTAGTTTTCTCCTCGGTAAAGGTCGGTTTCACCATACACACACAAACCGACCGTCAAACAGTTCCAGCAATGAGAACCGAGATCTACAGCTTGGCAAAGGAAGAAAAATGGTGCTTGAGAACTTAAGAGTCAAAATCCAGCAAGTCAGACTTTTGAATTAGGCTGGTTACAAAAAAGACTAGCAAACGAATGGTAAAAAACAGGTCTGAGCCATACCACCCTCACCAGACAATCCCCTCTTCTCTCCCTCACCCAGTGGTGGCTCCTAACCCTGCAAGCCTTGGGAGTGGCTCACTTATACAGGTCTGCAGCCTCCTGCTGCCCCAGCGATCTCCTCTGCTCCCCTGGCACTTAGCTCAGCCAGGAGAGCGTGTGCAGCCCAGCCTGATGGGGCCAAAACTGGGCATCCCCAGCCTCCATCCTGAGCAGGTGAGAGGAGCAAAAGGAGGAAGAGATGAAACATTCCTCCTCCCTCGCTCTGCTCTGTGTGCAATGAGGAGAGGGAAGGGGGACTGTAGGGTGAGCGGGCCATTCCCCCACTATGGAGATCATGGCTCCTTCATCTGCAGCATGTCTCATTTCACAACAAACTAGGAGCACGGGGGCACAATCTCTGGCTTCGTGATCACTAGCAAAAGAGGTGTCAGTCGTTCACTAATGCCTGGACACTAATGAGGAAAACACCTAGTGCAGGCCAGGTCAAAATGCGCTACTGAGATTCAGGCTGCATCACATAAGTGAGCTCCGAATAGCTTCATAGCCCCTCCGAGAGGAGGTGGTGACATCATGGAGCAGGGATCGGGCTGAGGAGCAAGTCTAAAGGCTACAATTGCAGAACAGATGCAGGAGGAGCATTTCCTTGTCCCAAAAGACGTCACCCTGTCAAAGCAGCCCCTGCAGGATGGAAGAACGCTTCCTCTCCCTCATGCTTCTGGCCTTGCAGAGGGAGGGGGGAGTCAAAGGGGGAGAAGCAACCTCCAGTGCTAACGAATCCTGAACTTGAGTCAGGCAAGCTGAGCAGTGCCTCACCTTTGGAATCAGTCATCAGCAGTATTCAGTTACAGCCAGGTCTACCAACACTTGCCACACAAGACAGTCAAGGGCTTTGGCCTCCCACCACAAAACCCAGATTCTAGCAACGTTATCTGCTCAGCCATCCCCACAAGCTGTGGTCAGGCGCTTAGTGAGTTGAGAGATCAGCGTCTTCCATGGGCTAAACCGTTACAGAAGGGACAAGAGGTGGGGCAGAAGGGAGATAGAACGTGTATCTCTGACATCTGATGAGCAGATGCGTGACAAACTGCCATTCACTGACTAGCTATCAGATCAAAGGGCTCTGCTCTTTTATGAACTCTGTTGGTTCGGTAGGAAGAAAGCGTATTTATCATTTTTTGCATCAGGATGGCTTCCTCTTGCATTGCTGACTTGTGCTAGTTTACCTGGGAGTTTATTGCTTTGTCAGCTACCCCCAAAAAGAATTTCACTGCATGAGAAGAAATACAGGCATATATTTCTCTGAATGAGAGGTTTTCTCTTCCAGATGCAAACAGCAACCCTTCAGTTCAGACTAACCTTTATTGTAGACGGTGAATACCCACACAAGAAAGAACACAAATAAGATCCCTCGGAAATAACAGTGTGTTTGTGCCCTTTGCAGCAGTTTGCACCTGAACACAGAATGGCTGCTGAACTCTGCATGTGGGTAGAGCGATAGGAATGGACAGGTTCAGAACACAGAAAACAAAGAGCCCTCATGATTTCATAGGGAAATAAACCCACCAGGATTTCAAAAGCTCTCTTCCTTTCAGGGTACTGGTTTAAGTGAGTCACAGGGCTGAATGATTCAGATAAGATAGAAGAACTTAGAATCCGAACGCTTGAACTTTCACCTAGAAATTAAATGGAACTTGAATCTTTGGTTAAATGAACTAGCTAGGCTGAATCACCACACAGACATTTTCACATACCTCTCCTAGCACCCGGAGGAGACTGGGGATCAGTTACTTGGGTTGCGAGGGCTGCAAACAAATGTGGCTGAAAAATGAAGCGTGATTCTATTTGGTGCCATCCCAGCTCACAGTTAAGTTTCCCCCTTGGCCAGCTAAGAGGTTGAATCCCTGACGTCCCTACCTGTGCAAGGTCCAATTTGATCCTCTCTTACACAGCAGGAATTGCTCCCTCTCCGCAGTACGGAAAAGTAATGGTCACCCAGGATGGGTGAGATCAGAACAAGGTGCCTTCATCGTCGGAAATGGTGGCAGATGCAGAGGGGGCATTCGGAGGGGACTCGAAGGACATGATGGGTACTTTGCAGGGACAGCTATACGCCCCACATCGGCCCTGAGAGGGGGGAGTTAGGTCGGGCAGGCCCAACCACTCAAGTATGCGGCACTCAAGTATGCGGCAAACGAGGAAGATTTAGACTGTGTGGAGAGCTTGAGTCAGAAAGCAGCTCACCTGTGAGGGACTAGGCAGGGGATTCTATAAAACCAGGAGACCAGCAATAGTGTAGCGGCAGCCTGTAGTCTCTTCCTGGAGTCAGGGAGTCAGGGAGTCTCCCTGGAGTCAGGGAGAACCATGGTAGGAGTCTCTTCCTGGAGTCAGGGAGAAGGAATGGAAAGGGATAGGGACCCCTGAGAGCTACTAAGCCTGAGAGAGGGGGGTCTGACCAGGAGGACTGGAGAACCATGGTAGGAAGTGGTCCAGAGACTAGAGCGGAATGGTGGGTGCAGCTGCAGACCTTCACCGTTTGCTCCAGGGCCCCGGGCTGGGACCCAGAGTAGAGAGAGGGCTGAAGTTCCCGTACCAGGGTGGTACTGCTTGCGGCAGTGAGTTAGGACAGGGGTTCTCGACCTTTTCCTTTCTAAGTGCCCTCCCCACTCAACATGTTATCAAAACTCCATGGCCGACCTGTGCCACAACAACTGGTTTTTTGCATATAAAAGTCAGGGCCGGCGCTAGAGGGTAGCAAGCCAGGCAATTGCCTGGGTGCTCCGCGAAGTTACATTGCTCAGGCTTCATAAATCAACCCCTACTGGATCGATCGCTGTCCGCTGATCCGGCGGGTAGTGTAGACAAGCGGGTAGTGTAGACAATCCGGCGGGTAGTGTAGACAAGTGCTCTCCGGGGGCAGGGATGGTATTACTCTGCTTGTACAGTGCGCAACACAATGGCGCCCCCACCCTGGCTGGTCCCGAGCCACTCCTGCCATAAACATGATTGTGTGCAACTTGCAGACGCTCCTTTCCTTTGCACGATACCGCTTGAATTTGGCCCTCAGCATGTAAGGGAGACTGAGTCAGTGCAACTAAGCAGCTGAGGGATCAGAAGAGAGGAGTGAAGCAAGAAACGCAACTCAGAGGATGAGGTAACGAGGTGTAAAGCAGCCCCTCCGACCCCCGGCTTTTTCTGGCTCCTTGGCCTGTGAATCACGGATGGATCAGTAGGTCTAAGGGAGTCTGACCAAGTGAAATGGAATTTAAAGGCTTTACCTACACTGCACCATTACAACCTCCTCTGAATTGAGTTCCTAGTCTTACAAAAGGAAACAAATCGAGCTCAGACGGTCAGGAAATGCTCCGTGTTTTCAGTAGACCTAATACATGCTAAGCACACTAGCGAGCGGATTGCAGAGGTACGCAATGGCTGCAGCCCTCACTGAGTTGTGGGTGCTTGGCACCCCTTAAAATCAGGCTGTTAAGTGCCCTCAGCGCGTGTGACTTTATTATACAAGAGTTTCACTCAGCCGCTCACCCTTCCCCACAACGAGGAGAACACATGGCATCTGTTCTGGGTCTTAAGACCACAAGCCCATCCAGCTCCACCTTCCCTTAGAGATAAGGTCTTGTGTAAATGGCGGGTTCTTCAAATAAAGTCGTCGGGGCAGCCCCGTGGGGGAGTGTTGGCATTTCACGGGAGATGCACAGCCCCTGAGTTCCCCCTCCCCACAAACTGCTGTGACCTTTCCCGCTGTGAGTAGATGGAAGCAGGTGTCCAGCTTCCTCCTCCTGGCTGAGGCCACAGCTGCTCATAGACTGGGCCTGTCCCAGAGAGGGGTGGAAGGCCGGCCCTATCCCAGGGAGTAGAGAGTATGTGGTATGATGGGTAGAGAGGATGTCTTTCCACACAGCACTGTCCGTCTGGCCTAGCTCCAGGGCAGGCTGCTGGTGCTGCTTCCTGTCTGGCCACCATGGGACGGGGGACAGCACCGACAACACCCAGAATTTAGGAGCCCCAGACCATCCTGCAGCAGTCTCCAGCAGGAGACATCACAGGAGCCGAGACTGGCATCTGTCACTGGGAGCATGAGCATGAGATGAGGAGGCTCCGCCCTGGCAGAAGGGATCTTGGCCAGACCCCCCTCCCACGCCCTGTTGGGGAGAGTCCCTTTCCAATACACACCCTGATCCACCCACCCAGGGAGGGCTCCCTTCACCCACCTGCTCATGTTCCAAGCGGCTGCTGTGGGGTGGGCTGGAGCTCCGAATTGCTTCCCCTTGTCAGTGCCGGACCCATCTCCCCGCTGGCTAGCCAGACAGGAAGCAGCCGGTGCCGGGTGGTTAGAGTCCCCTTCCCCTCCACCCTGGCCTGCCACGAGCGGCCATCTTAGCCCAGGGCTGTGATTTTCCCAACAGCAGGGACGGGGAAGTGGACAGTCCCACTTCTGCCTTCACGCTGTAGGAAAAATAAATCCCAATACTGAGCTAACTTCACTGTTTCCGAGCAGTCCATGAAATCGGGATTTACTCAGGGCTGACAGACGGCCGGCCAAAATGGAGTCTGTGGGTAACAAAAGAGCGTGGTCTTGCCAGCTCCTCACCCTCTCCACTTTCAAACAGCTCTCAGGCGTTAGGATGTTTGTCACTATTACTGCTTGAGATTTTCGTGAGGAGCACAAGGCAATGAAGGAAGGATGGTCCAATGGGTAGGGCGCTAGCCTGGGACTCAGAAGATCTGGGGTCATTTCCCTGCTCTGCTACAGGCTTCCCGCATGACCTCAGGCAAGTCATTTAGCCTCATTGTGTCAGTTCCCGCTCTGTGCACTGAAAACACAAGTACTTCCTTCCCTCACAGAGGTGCTAGGGCAGGGTTTCTCAAACTGGGGGTCGCGACCCCTCGGGGGGTCCCCGAGCGCTCCCCGGGGGGTCGCGAGCTCCTGGCGCCGCAACTCGCAGCGACTGGGGCTGGGGCACACCCAGCAGCCCGCCCGCGGCGGGGAGGGGGGACTGGGGCACACCCGGCAGCCCGCCCGCGGCGGGGAGGGGTGACCGGAGTGTGATGAAGTGGGAGTAGTGTGTGTGTGTGTGTGCCTCAGTTTCCCCTATGCATTTCTTGAATGTCTATGTGGAGGGAAAGGAATGTGTAGCTGATGCAAAGCAAAGCCAAGGTGAAGCTGTAACCTGACCCCAAGTGGGGGAGGGAGGTCAGCTGAACCTGTTGGAGGGAGGTCAGGTGATGCCTCCTAGCCCGGTAAAGGAACAAAGGAGAGCAGGGAGTCGCTAGAGGGGGGAGTCAGTTTGGGTCTAGCTGGGAAGGGGGAGAGAAGCCAACTCGCTTTCTAGCCCCAAGATGGATCCAGTGAGGGCTCACGCTCTCTCGCTGCATGGTCTGTGTTAGACCAGATGGAAGTCATCAAATAAACCTGGGGAAGAAGCAGGAGCCCAGAATCTGGGCCTCATTCTCCTAGCACCCCAGAAAGACCTGCCTGACTGGATGGGCCCTGTTGAGACTGAGAAGCTGTGAGTTGGATGGTGTTCCTGACATCTCAGATAAACCGTCTATTCTGCTGGCTGGCTGAGGGTCACGTTTAAGTGTGGATTTGGGGTGCAGAACCCATGGGCTCCCCCAGGACCCCGCCCAGGCGGGCTTGCTGGGGGAAGCACACGAAGGGGCAGAAGGTGCTGAATGCTCCGAGGTCAGACCCAGGAAGGTGGAAGTGGGGACCCCTGAAGCTCCTGGCCTGGGAAACAGGCTGTGTACGGAGAAGGGGCCCTTCACCCAGAGTCCGGTCTGGCTTCCTAGGGAGCGGTTCCAGACCATCGCCCGGGCGCTTTCCGCCCGCGGCGGGGAGGGGGGACCGGGGCGACCCGGCAGCCCACCCGCGGCGGGGAGGGGGGACCGGGGCGGACCCGGCAGCCCGCCCGCGGCGGGGAGGGGGGACCGGGGCGGACCCGGCAGCCCGCCCGCGGCGGGGACTGGGGGCCGGGGTGTCCGCGCGTGTTGTTTTTTTTGGGTGGGTTTTTTTGGGTTTTTTTGTAATTTGGCGGCTTTTCGGTGGAGGGATCGCGCAGCGCCGCCGGATCACAAAAAGGGGTCACGGTCTCAACTAGTTTGAGAACCGCTGTGCTAGGGGTTAAACATGTGGGAGATGTCCAGATACTAGATAGATGAGACTGAAGGCAGGTGGTCTCTGCTGCTTGCCTCCCATTTGCTTCTGCATGTTCCGGTCCACAATGTAATGAAGGGTAGAGCTGCACAAGCTGCTGCCTTTCTTTAGGCTAAATCCTGATCTCAGTTACACTGGCATAAATCCAGAGTAACACCTCCAGACTTCATCAGTGAATCTGACTCCTACTTTGGTAAACTGGCCCAGTTCCTTAAAAATAGGTAAAAGCCACTTCCAGGGAATGGTTTTATTTTCTCCTCACTAGGTCATCCCCCAGCTCTCAGCCTAGTGAGGAAATGCAGATCGGATACTATTCCTAAGCGTGGGTGGCTGGGGAGTTCAAAGAGGATCATTAGAGCTGTGAAAGGCAATGACTGCAGAAGAGAAAGGCAGAATTAAGTGGAACAAGTTGTTCTAAGAAGCTACTGCATCCGTCTGATCCACGGGAGGCTGTACCCAGAGCAAGACCAGATTTCTTAGCAATGACACCAAGCAACTGGCATGTTACTACTGAGAAAAGAAACAGACCACAGTGTTAAGCAGAGACAATGCAACTGCCACTGAAAGGGACTTACTTAGAAAACAGAGGGGCTCACTTTTTTAAAAAAACAGTTTCCTGTTGAGAATTTACCTCAAGATTAAGTAGTTGGAGGACAGCTGTGGTATGTTAAAGGAGCTCCTTCAGCTTAAAGAGAAAATCATCTTGTGAACAGTTTTCTTCGCCTGTGCTACTAAGAACACCTTAGCTGATTAAAAATCCAGTTGGCTTCTTACTTTCTGCATTTCCTTCAAATGGGACAATGAAACTTAGCAAAGTCTGTTTATAGCCGGTTTCACTTTCAGGTCCTGAGGCTTCAGCATTTGGGAGGCAAGGAAGGAATGGGAATGCGTTAAAATGAAACAGCTGCTTTTATTCAGAATTTTAGAAGCCATATATGGCAAAGACTTTTTTTGGAAGAAATGGGGGAAAGCTAAGAGTTCCCCATAGATGATTAATAAGCCTCACGTGAGAGAAGAGAATTCCATTATCAGGTTATGCACAGGGAGCCAATGGAAACAATGATGAACCATGAACAGCTAAAGATATTGACATGTTCTTTGCCTATATACACTTACTTCTGTGTTTCAGGCACACCCGTACCATTAGGTGCTTTTGAACTAGCAATGACTTCTGAAGCCAATAGATGGTGTGTGAGGAGATCAGAGAATTGTTGGCACACCTCCATCATGTTGCATATGACAGGAGCATTGTGATCTGGGTACCCTTTGAACTCACAGGAGATCCACCTATGTTTGCCGGTTTTACTGTATTAGGGAGAATTCAAACAAGGGCATTAAAGTGCTACTGAGAGTAAGCACAGCAGAAACGGGACAGATGGAAGGTCTCTCACTGCTAGGGATTTATTCAAAACAAGCTCCAAGCCACATTTTCTAATGAGAGATGTTTATCTTGAGACTGCATTCTAGGTTTTGATTTTATAAACCAATGGCTAATAATAATGTGAAAATAAAAACAGATGGATTGACATTGGAGCAATAAACATGGAGCACATTCAAACGGTTAGGACAAGGGGTTTATTCCCAGCTCAGCCACTGATTCATTATGTGACCTTGAGTGAGTCACTTAATTTCTCTGTACCTCCATTTCCCCATCTGTAGAATGGATACAATACTACTATGCAGTGTTTTGAGCTGTGCAGATGAATGAATAGTGGCAAACAAGTACTTAACAGCAGTATGAGTAGCTGACCGTACCATTGTGGAGATGTGGCATTTGGAATCATGGAAGACCATGTTTTCAAGAGAACTCCGAGCCAAATTATCACATGCCCCAAACCCAGCAGCAACCACTCAGGCACTGACAGCCAACGCACCGAGCTCTTGAAAATCTGACCTTTGGGGCCCAATCCAGCTCCCACTGAAATGACTTTCAGTGACCTCCCAGGAGTTAAATCAGTCTCTTACTGAAGGCACTCATTGTGTGTCAGGCTGCGATTAGCTTATCCACAATACATTTTTGAATAGGTGGTTTTCTGTTTGTTTGAAGTGTATTTCCACCAGCCCCTTTTCCAGCTGCTGAGGATGACTTGCCAACAACCTGACCGCCAGAGATTTTAATCTGGAGTACTCGGATGAAAAATTAAATCCCGTGTCATCTTTTGCCTATAGCCTTCCCCTCCCTTTTTGCTGGTGCAAAGGTTTTAAACCATGGCACCAATTCATGACTCTGCATACAGGTTTCAAGTGGGAACCGATCACAACAGATGTATTTTGATCTCTTGCAGTTCAGAGACTGCCTGGCTTGATCGGTTTCTCTGTCTCCCCATACTCAGCTTGCAAAGTTTAGTGGCCTGTCCTGTCCCTCTCACCCATGGCTGAGCCTGAAGATTGCACTTGTAATTAGTGGCTTAAAAAACAAACAAACAGACAAACTAGAATAAAATGTAGGACTATTCTTGTTGTTTTATCGAGAATGCCTCCTACTGCACATATAATTTCTCAACTACCCATTGACATTTTTAAGCCATCTACCCTGCAATTTCTGTAGGGCCTGAAGATGGGTTATTTTGCTCAACTAAACAAAAACCAAAACAGCCTTTGGGATCTTTGTACTTTTGGAACTAACCATTAAAACTGGCTGAGAAAAAGTTTGCCTGACAACAGAAGATATTGTTGGGTACCTATTTCTCTTTCTTACAGCTAATCAAATGTAGCATGAGAAATAACTACTAGGGTCCACATTAGAACCAGATTGTTGTGGCATTACTAACTATAAACAGACTCAGATCCACAAACACACCCATAAGTAGTTCTACTGATTTCAGTAGGATTTCTCCTGTGCTAAGGGGTCACAGGATTGGGCCTAAAACAGGTCAGATTCAGCCCCTCCCTCCGCCTTGTGCAAAGGGCTCACTGCACTTTTAGGATTGGGATTTATTATTTTAGGATTTATTAGCTACATCAAGCTTTAATTTCGATTATCTGAATGAAATGGGCCAGCATGTAGCCTCTGAAGTCCTAATCCTGCAAATACTTACACATGTGCTTAACTTGACTGCTGCAAGTAGTCCCTCCCACTCAATCAATGAGACTGCTCACAGTAGTCAAGTTAAGTACAGTAAAACCTCCATTTAACGGACTAATTTGGGCGAGGGGGTGTCCGTTAAATCCAAAAGTCCGTTATTTAAGAATAATAAAAAAATGAGCTATCGGAGCAGCAGCCCGCCCGCCACAGGGTCGGGGCGACAGCTCCGCAGCCCGCCCACTGCCTGGACCCAGGCGGGAGCCGGCAGCCAGCCCACCTGCTGCCCGGACCCGGGCGGCAGCCGGGAGCCGGCAGCCAGCCCGCCAGAAATGGATCAGGAATGCATCAGACTTGCTCAGAAATTTTGTCCGTTGCATCCGAAGTCCATTAAATCGAGGTCCGTTAAATCGAGGTCCGTTAAATCGAGGGTTTACTGTATATACATAAGTGTTTACAGAATTAAGGCCTAACAGTTTTCTTCCTCCCCCTACAACTCTGCACTCCAAGGTAGACATTTCTTCTTTTTTTAAATCTGCAGCCTGGCTTCTTAACACTTCCATTATGTGCAATTCACTGAGATCACCAAACCCAGAGAATCATAGAATATTAGGGTTGGAAGGGACCTCTGGAGGTCATCTAGTCCAACCCCCTGCTTAAAGCAGGACCAATCCCCAAGTCACTCGAAGCAGTTCCCATCTGCATTTAAAATGTTGTTTTGTAAGCAGCTGTCAAAATGATCTCCCTTGTCCTGAAAACTGCATGCTGTGGGTAATCTTTCACATCCCAGGGAAAGGTACAGAAAGTCTGTTATTTCCACTCTGTGCCTTTCCACCACCAGTCTAAAAAACAAGAGGTATTTAACCAACAACCTGCCATTAATTTTCCCCTGACAATGTCAGTGAGGGAAGTTTAATTACAAAAAAAATGTGATTAGTCAGTATAGAGGGGGCTTGGGGATCAAGGCAGTTAACAGAAAAGGGAAGAACTGGGTAGTATCAGCCTTAGTGGCCTGTTTATAAATAGAGACAAAGTGGTGAGATAATATCTTTTATTGGACTAACTTCTGGGGGTGGAAGATAGGGGCTTGGAGATTCATAGAGCTCTTGTTCAGGCCAGAAAAGGTAACCAGCTGTGCACAGCTAAAAAATGTTTATAAATAGCTCTTACAGGGGCAGGTGTTGCTCTGCCAACCTGAGCAGAACAGATACAGCAGCAGTTTACCAGAAAGTAACAAAGCCAGGCTAGAGGAATGGAAGGTGACTATGAGAAGAGCTTGCAGGGGAATAGATGGAGCATGTTCCTTGGACCTTTACCTCTCTAGCGCTTTGGTATTCAGTGGCTCTTCACTGACACCCAAACTAATCTGTTGCATAATCCCCCTCGATGCTGCTGTAAAATAATTGAGGAAAAGGAAGAGAGAGAGAATTCCCTAGCTGTGGGAGGAAAGCCAGTCCCTGGTTTAGCTAGAGGGCACTCTTCTCCTTACCAGCCTCTTTGCTTTACTTGCAAACAAAAGATAGAAAACCGGTGGGGTGGGGGGTGGAGGACAGCGAGAGAAAGGGAAGACAGAAAAGTGGGATCCCAGGGTCAGGCGGAACCTTACCATTCAGCCGCACAGTGAATTGTCTCCTCTTGCGATCGTGCTCCACCTGGATGGGGCAGGTCGGCTCCAGGAGATTGAGCTGGGCGGCGTGTGCCATGTTGCTGGGTGTTTCGTGGGATTTGGGGGTGGCTGGTGGGTTTTTTTAGACGTCTCTGCGGGGACAGAGCGATGTAGTTCTGTCTAGGGCTGGACTAGCGCCTTCTCTCCCCGGTCAGCAGGGGGAAGGGACAGGCAGGGTGACCGGCGGGGAGAGACATGATGAGCTCCTGCTGAAACTGACACACAGCAACACACACACATATACACACACAAAAAAAGCCAGGAAATCAGCTGTGAACTCACGTGCTGACCTCCCAGCCAATGCCCGAGCAGCCTTTTTGTTTTGATACATTCCATTCGACTCTTAAAGGGACCCTGCGCCTTGAAACTCACCCCCCCCCTTCCCGCACCTTCTCCTCCTCTCCCCCTCCTCATATGGAGAAGTGAACTTGTCTGCTGAGGGAAAGAGAATCCTGCTGCCTTAAGAAAGGGGGTCGTTTTAGGATTCATTTCTGCTTCCTCCCCAGTGATTCATTCCCTCCCTAGAAATAATAGAGCCTGCTGCTGATTGTCCTCAAGAGCCATCTGAACTCACCTGACATCACAGGCTTCCCTGCTCTGTGACACAATGGAAATCCGAAGTCATTTCCTTTCTGTCTGTACAGGGCTTACCTACACGGGGAAGTGTTCCGGCAAAGCTGTGCCAGTACAATCACACCCCGCTAGTTAAAGCCCCGTGTGGACATTCTTAGTACAGATGGAAAGTTCCTTTTTCTGGTTTAACGCCACTTTGAAAGCAGTTGAGGGAATACACCTATTTCCAAGCAACATCTTTTTCTCAGTGGTTTGAGCATGGGCCTGCTAAACCCAGGGTTGTGAGTTCAATCCTTGAGGGGGGCATCTAAGGATATGGGGCAAAAATAGGGATTGGTCCCCCTTTGAGCAGGGGTTTGGACTAGATGATCTCCTGAGGTCCCGTCCAACTCTGAGATTCTATGATTCTGTGGGTGGTGAAATTGTGATGAGTGATACCACAAGGCTCACTTTAATGAACCAGGTAAGTTACACTATTTTGCAAAAACAGAGCTAGCAACAAAGGGACATGTTGCAATTTGCAAGCTGCTGTACAGAGGACAAAGTTCCTGTGCAATTTGTCTTGTGAACTGAACAGGGTCGCCAATATTAAAAGAAAACCTGTTCTTTGTCTTAGCCACTTTACAGGATTACAATCAGTGTGTTAAGGTTAGAAAAGAATTAAACTGTATAGTCAGTGATTCATACTGTGGTTTCAAATCATGTGCTATCTGAAAGATAGAGGGCCAGGTTTTCCACTCACTCGCAGCCAGTTGCTGCTCCCTTACCCTGAGCTCCCTGGCCCTGAAACAAGCGCTGGCCCCCTAGCCCTGGATCAAAAGCTGCTGCCACCCTTCCCTACTATGTTGGGTGGCTGTCACAAAAGGCAACAGAGCCATCTCCACCAGCTTGTTGCCAGCAGTGAGTTCCTCTGCAGGAGGGGAATTCTTCACTGGTTCTGTCCAGCTGCTTTCACTCCACTTTGTGCTGTGTTCACAGTGAAGAATGAATTTAGCCGACCAGATGGTCCTTTATGTAAACCATGATCCTGCAGTGAACTCCATGTTGGAAACCTCTGTGTCCATGTGGCGCCTTATTGGTGCAGGGGTTTGTCAGTGCAGACCTCATTACAGGATCCCAGTCTTGAGTGAATCTCAGCAAAGACGTTCCTCCTCTGTGCCCCCTGTCTCCACTAGACCCTGGATTAGACTCCATCTGATGCTGCATAAATCTAATTTAAGAACCTCAGATGGGGGCTATCCAAATTCCTAGGTAGAGAACTAATACAAGTTCCCATATACATTTGTCTGATAGTTTTCACACAAGGCATAGTTAGACTGTGGAACTCATTGTCGAGGAAGTTGTGCAAGCCAAGAATTTAGCAAGATTCAAACAGGAACTTGACTTTTGTATGGATATCAAGAATACTCAGACTTCAGGTCTTAGCTTTAGCTGCTAAAAACCAAGATGAGACCTAATCTGGGGGACAGATTATCCCACATCTAACGCTGGTCACTATCAGCTTGAATATTGGCCCAGATGTCCACAGATCTGATCTTGTATGTACAGTAAAACCTCAATATAACGGACTAATTTTGTCCATTGCATCCGAAGTCCGTTAAATCGGGGTCTGTTAAATCGGGGTTTTACTGTATGGGCATTCCCATTTTTTCTCTCTGCCAACGAGTGTGATACCTTTGAGTGCAACTGCTTTGGACGAACTTAATAAAATACGGTTTAAAAGATTATTGGAGAAGACTACATTATTGTTATTCTGTATCAAATGGTAGGGAACTGGGAATAAAATTATTTATTAATTAGTAAGACGTTGTCCATCTATACTACCTTTAAACCAAAGATCTCAAGGAGATTAACAAACTTGAATTAATTCACTTCATCAAGCCTTTGTCCAATGCCATACCCCACATAAGTGAGGCAGGATGCTCTAGTGGTTTGCATGTTAACTTCAGGCTTGGTAGAGCTGGATTCAATTACTTTCTCTGACACAGACCTTTTGTGTCACCTTGGGTACGATACTTAGTCCCTGTGGATCTTTCCTCCCTCAGAGGTGTTGTGAGGATTTGTACAGTAAAGATGATGAGGAATTCAGACACTACAGTAATGGATGCCATATATGTACTATACTAGAGAGAGCTAAGCTTAATAGTCCTGATTAGTAGCCCACTGCTATAACTAATAGTGCTGTTATCTGTGTAGCTCCAGATGATCCTGTGAAAGATTTACCAAGAATCATGTGAATTAAATGAAAGGCAGAATTTGACTTTATGTGGACAAAAGCAAGTTCCACACACCTGGATTCTTTCAGCAGCCCCCTGAAAATATGTTGTGATATTAGATGGAATGGATTTATCTTCATGTTGCAGGAGGATTATACCCTTGCTAGGACTTCAAAACAGGTACTCAAATACCAAAGCAGCAATATCTCTCCCAGCTGAACGAAGGAGAAATCCCAAGTGCTTTTGGTAATTGATATCTTCTAATCCATCAGGTTTCCAGTCACTGGGAGGCAAGACTGTTGTATGTCATTGTCTAAGATCGTGGAGTGTTTAGCTGGATGATCCCCACCTAATCACACACTGTTCTCTCTTCATCCCAGAGCCTAGAAATCCACACATTGACCCACAGCATGCAATAAAACTTTAGAAATATGTGGTGGCCTTTTTTCATAGGTCCCACCCCCCTATGAAAAATTATAAGAACATTTGAGCTCTGTTGGGAATTTTATCTGTATCTCTGCCTGGGTGCCTCTGCCTCATGCCAGCAATTAGAGCTATGGTACCTCTGGCCTTTCAGATACACTAATTCAGCAAAGCAATAGCTCAGCTGGAGCCTACAACAATCAGCTCAGACAGACAGAAGGAGTCGCAGGCCACAGAGAAGGTAACGGTGCTCAAAACAGGACCTCATCCTGGGAAGACCATGGGAGTTCTGCCATTGACTTCCAAGATCACCAGCATCAATCCCAGAATGCCTGCTTGTTATTCTGTGGTATCCGGATTCAGGCCATGAAATTCTTGCTAGATATTTCTCTTAAGGATGTTTTGTAGGTTCTTATACTCTACCTAGCAATGATGTCATGTTACCCTATTGAATTTTGATGATGAACTATTGTATTGATACTTCTGCATCCCCGTCTCTTCTGAGGATCTCAAAGCACTTTAGAAACATTAGTTCAACTAAGCGACACAGCAGTGTGGGACTTAGATGAGAAATACAGAGGGATTGTTTCATTCAGTCCTTTCAGGGCAACCACCGCTGGTGTGGAAACTGGCACCTGTTTAACAATGTGAAGTAACGCTGCATAGTGGTTTGGGAGAGGAAATGAAGAACAACACTTAATCTGATTTAAACTAAAAAGGAAATTCAGGGAGGCTAAATATAATTACTGATGATGGAATTTGCCAAGCTATGAAGGTTAACACCTCTGCACTTGCAAAAAGTCCCAGAGGCTCCTTAAGACCACAGATGGACAAGACCTCACAGAATTTACTTTCAACTGGAAAAGCAGCACCTTCAGTAGCAAGAATTAGTGGTTCAATACTGACTCAGAGGGAAGAGTGCCACCTACTATGTCATTGGCACCACTTTCTGCAGTTAGTCTTTAAGGTGCCACAGGACTCTTTGTCATTTCCTGCAGTGGTACCTAGGCGTGTTTTTTTCCAGCCCAGTCCTGTTCAGATTTGGGGTCACAGGAGAAGGTGGTGTGGGTGCCGGTCTAGAGTTCAGACTCTTTTACTGATTCATAGACTCATGTTTTAAAGCAGAAGAAATTATTATGATCAGCTAGTTGATCTCTTGCATGCACCGGCCAAAAAACTGCATCTAGTAGTTCACGTGTTAAGCCTGTTAACTTGTAGCTGGACATGAGCAGATATCTAGTCCTGGTTTAAAGATTTTAAAGATGCAGAATCCGCCATCTTCCTTAATAACATGTGTTTTATTTCCAATCTGAATATGTTTAGCTTCAGCTTCCAACCACTGGGTCTTGTACTGTCTTCTCTGCTAGATTAAAGAGTCCTCTAGTACCAGATATTGTCTCCCTCTGTAGGTAGACCACCATCTTGTAGACCACCATCAAATCACCTCTTAACCTTCTTTTGGATAAGCTGGATAGATCCAGCTCTTTAAATGTCTCACTGTCAATCAAGTTTTCCAGTCTTTTAATCATGCTTATAGTTGCACTCTGAACCATCTCCCATTTTTCAAAATCCTTTTACAAGTGTGGACACCAGAACTGGGCATAGTATTCCAGTGATGATCTCACTATTGCCAAATACAGAGGTCCTATCACCTCCCTGCCCCTATTCAGAATGCCCCTGTTTATACATCCAAAGAATGCGTGAGCCCCTTTGGCCACAACATCATGTTGAGAACTCAGAAATTCGATAATAGAGGGCTTTTCAATGTAGCAGACAGAGGTGTAACAAGATCCAATGGCCGGAAGCTGCAGCTGGATTAATTCAGATGAGAAATAAGGTGCAATTTGGTAACAGTGACAGTAATTCATCACTGGAACAATTTACCGAGGGTTAGTGGTGCATTCTCCATCACCGGACATTGTAAAATCAAGAGTGGATGTTTTCCTAAAAGATACGCTCTAGTTCAAGCAGAAATTCAGGAAAAACCCATGACTTGTGTTACACACGGAATCATACTAGATGTTTTCAATGGTCCCTTCGGTCTTTATAACCTATTCGTCTACGTTCAGATAGTTTCCAGCCTGCCTCCTTTTCCAGAGTCACTATTTCCCAGGCGGCAGACTCCCATCCCGTGGTAACTATGACCATGATTCTTTGTTCCAACAGTTATGCCCCTGAATGTAGCTGTAATAGAACTCTACCATTATGAGCTGGGTGTGTAGAGTGACCACCCATCCCGAATTGGGCAGGACAGTCCCGAAATGCAGAGTTCAAGTCCCAGTCTTGGGCTGATTTACTCCAGGACAGCGTTTGTCCTGGATTCCCTGCAGTCCTGCACTACACCTGCCTGAGGCTCAGGGGTGGTGCCGATGTCTTCCTGGTGGGGGGCTGAGGTGGGCCTTAGCCCCCCACAACATGAGGCCCAGCCCCCTGTCCCTCCTCTCCCCTGAGGCCCCGCTCCCTGGCTGGGCCAGAAACCAGAGCGAGGCAGTCGTAACAGCTGCCCTGGATGGTGCGTCTCAGGGGGACAGGCACACAGGCCAAGGGCAGCTCTTGGGCACTCTGGCCTGCTGTCCAGGGCAGGTGAGGGTCTGAGGGTCCCCACAGTGGCCCAGGCTCTCTGGGTGGCTCTTAATATGGTCTGTCTATGGCTTCTGACCTGGTATGGGGATGAGACTTTGAAAGGAAGAAGAGAAGCAGGATGTGAGGTCTCAGGGGGAAGAGGAGGAGCAGAAGGTGGGGTCAGGGAGGGGGTGTCCTTCCATGTGTCCCTCTTTTGCCTTTTGAAAAAGTGATCACACACTAGCTGGTGAAGCCTTGTTATGGGTTCCTCACTGAGACTGATAAAGTAGAATACACTCTTCAGTTAACATAATTGTAAGGCTAAGCCCCATCTAGGATAAAGGGAATATGTGAACACGCCCAGGAATGTTTGTTGAGTATTGTTTTGGGTATGTCTCTGTGAGTGTTGTGTGTGTGAAGGTGGAACACAGTGGACCAGAAACCAACACAGCCAGCCAGAAGGAGCAGCTGAAAATGAAGTGTGTGACCTGAAAAAACCTGGCTGGGAGGGGCGAGGGGAGGAGGTTTCCGGTTCGGGGTGCAGGCTGAAAAGTTTTCTTGCTGTTGTGAGCAAAATAATCTGTTTTCTGCCATTTGCTTCCTGGTGTGTACATCTGTTGTCAATAAACAAAACTGCATCAAAAAAATACCTGACTACCACAATTTCTGCTCCCAACTGGAACATCCCCCACGGGCCCAAACTAGCTACACAGTCCCAAAAGGGACCACAGCATAAAAAGTAACCAATTTAATTTCAGACAGCAAATGATACTCCTACTCACTTTAGACCAGCCCTGTGCTCTACTGGATTTACTTAGTTATTGTGGAACCCATGCATCCTGGCATGTCAGAGCAGAATGAGGGGACGGGATCAGGACCGGGTTGGCGCTAAAACCCGAACAGTCTATTTTAGAATGTCAGCTGACCAGGGTAAGCTCATTGTGAATGTAAAGTGCTTATAAGTCATTGCAATGGTTAATTACCCTCTCATTGGTAAAAAAAATGGTGCCTTATTTCTAGTCCAAACTTGGCTACCTTCAGCTTCCAGCCATTAGATCCCCTATAAGTACTAAGCATTCTGATGCTGATTAGTAATGTGCTGAATACCCTTCTCCTAGGCCTGGCTATTGTCAGCACTATATGGCTGCCAATTCCAATACCGAGGTGGAAGTCTCCTCTGAACATAAAATTTACTGAAGGCTTTGGGACGCCCTAGTCCTCTCTTCCCATTGGCTTTCCCCTGCAGAGATGCACTCAGCAGGACTGTCCCCTCCCACCCTGCATGCATTCTTCATAGAGACTGGGACAATAAAAGAATGTGTGGAATGAAGGTGGGTGGAGAATATAAAATCCTTATGTGGGTGATCTGTCTGTGCATGTGTTACTCAGGCAGCTTACTCAGCTTGTCCTTTGAGGCAGAGTTTCCTAGCCTATGTTGCCATTAAAATATGTGGAGGGAAGGTACAGTTGATTAAAGCTGAGGGCTGAGGAAGATTGGTTGGCTGGTTGGCTAAATCAGTAACTTTTCTCCACTGGATTCCTAATGATTTTGGGTCCTCTGTGGGTCACATTAAAAAATGTGTTTGGCAGCTGAAGCCTACAGATCCCATTTTCAAAAGTGGACACCAAAAGTAGCTCTGGAATGGGTTACCTAGGCAGCTGGTGGAATCTCCTTTAGAGGTTTTTAAGACTCAGCTTGACAAAGCCCTGGCTGGGATAATTTAGCTGGGGATTGGTCCTGCTTTGAGCAGGGGGTTGGACTAGATGATCTCCTGAGGTCCCTTCCAACCCTAATTGGGGAAGCTAGCACCTGGCCCCTCCTCCACTGTCCCCCATCCTCCGCAGCCTCAGTGCACCGTGCTCTGACCCGTAGCTCCTGCCAGGCAGGCATGTCTAACTCTGGCAGGCTGTGCGGAGATAGGCACGCTGCTCTGAGTAGCGTGGTAATGGGGCTGGGGCCTTGGATAAGGGGCAGGGGATTCCAAGGAGTGGTCATCAGGGGCAGGGAGCAGGGGGCGGTTGGATGGGGTGGAGGTTCTTGGGTGGTGGTCTGGGGATGGGAAATGGGGAGGTCGGATAGGTTGTGGGAGTTCCGGGGATCTGTCAGGGGGTGGGGGTGTGGATAGGGGTCATAGCAGTCAGGGGACAGGGAGCAGGGGGGGCTAGGTAGGGGGTGAGGGTCCTGGGGGGGCAGTTAGGGTAGGGGGTCTCGGGAGGAGGCGGTCAGGGGACAAGGAATGGGGGGAAGTTGGATGGGTAGGGGGCTCTGAGGGGGGCAGTCAGGGGGTGGGGGTCAGATATGGAGCAGGACCAGGCTGTTTGGGAAGGCATAGCCTTTCCTACCTGGCCCTCCATACAATTTTGCAACTCCGATGTTGCCCATGGGCCAAAAAGTTTGCCCACACCTGCTTTATCTACTGGCAACTGGCCTGAGGCCACCAGTATGTTATCAGTCAGTGACAATGTTTGGTTACTCCCATGCTGGATTTGAACCAGTAACCTAGAGGTGGGAGACTTGGTAGCTCATTATCAATCTTTGAACCATTCAGTGACCCTTAAGGTAGGTCATTTAGCATGGGATACCTGTCAAATCAGATCCATTTCTTGGCCTACAACTGTGGTTGGCTTCCTATTCCTACCACTAGGTGGCACAATCAGCACAACGGAAAATCAGTATTCCTGAAACAAAGTCCTGTGGCACCTTAAAGACTAACTATAAAGTTTTGAAGCATAAACTTTATGCTTCAAAACTTTATAGTTAGTCTTTAAGGTGCCACAGGACTTTGTTACCTCTGCTATTCCAGACTAACACGGCTACCTCTCTGATTCTATTCCTGAAACAAGTCTTACAAACAGCCTTCCCATCAACTCAATTCTGCGGGGTTCTTCCTGGTACCTGGGGTGACAGTGTGGTGAGACAGAGGATGGGGAGTTATAGACGACCTGCTGCTTCTTTCAGTGTGCATACCTTAAAAGCATGGAGCATACTCATGACATAGCTACATAAAGTATTGAAGCATAAGCTTTTGTGGACTGATACCCACTTTGTCGGATGCAAGCAGTGGAAGCATCCGACGAAGTGGGTATTAGCCCACGAAAGCTTATGCTTCAATACTTTAGTTAGTCTTTAAGGTGCCACAGGACTCTTTGTCACTTCTGCTATTCCAGACTAACACGGCTACCTCTCTGATTCATAGCTACATAGGGGGCACGATCATTGAATCCATACATGATGCCAGACTCTTGAGGGGACAGTAGGAGCAGGATGAGAGAAGGCAGCACTGCGTGGAGGGACAACGAACCATTAGGGAATTTCAGGCTCTGGGGAAGGGTGGCAGAGTGAGATACCTGAGGAAAGAGAGGCACATGGAATCCTAGCGACTCTTTCAGGCTGGGGAAGGGAAGGAGATGGTGGGATTGATGGGGGAGGGAAGGTAGCAGCATAAGAAGTGATGGGGGGGCTTTAGAGCAGAGAGGGAGGCTGTGGGATTGGGATTCACCAGGGAGGGAAAGCAGCAACAGGAGTGAGAAAATACCAAACTTCCTGTGGCTCGTAACTTGTCTTCTTCCAGCAACACTCCTTGAGGTAAAAATATCGGCCTAAAAGCATAAACTGGCATCTGCCCTGAAATCTGCTGTCCTGTATATTTCAGAGGCTGTTTGTGGCGTGCCACTGTGATGTGATGATTTGTGGTGTAGCGATGACAGTTCAGTGGAATTTGATGACATCTCACTGCCATGTGATTCAGCTTGATGCAACGGGGCAACGTTTGGGAAGCAGTACGATGACACTGATGATGAAACGCAGGGATGCTTTGTTGCAACGTGATGTTTTGCTGCCCGGTGTCAGCCATGTTTTGCCGTGGCTATGTTTCGGTGCCCGGTGGCCGCATTTTGCCAAGAGGTTGCTGCATTTGGGAGGGGGTGTTCCCCGCACTTTTTGTGCAGTCCCATCTTGCTGCAACGGGGCACCGTTTTGTAACGCTGGGACGGTATTTTGACTGGTCCTGGGCCACATTTTTAATGGCACCTGGCCACTCTTGCCCGCGGGGCGACTATGGTTTAACGTGGCACGGCCACGTTTTGTGGCCATCGCTGCTTTCTCCCCTGTGGACCAGCCTCCCTAGGGGGCCTGAGTGACTGTCCAGGGTCAGGGTCATTGGTGGGATTTCCCGCCCTCCCCCAAGTCCCAGCATCTAGGCTGGAGGTCAGAGCCCTGTGGGCGAGGGGGCGTGGCTACGAGTGGACACGCCCCTCCCCCAACTGAGGACCCAATGGCGGTAGAGTTCCGGCGGTGGGGGCGTGGCTGGTTGCGCTCCGCCCGGGGCTCAGTGTCTCGCCCTACAGCAGCCGCGCTCGCGCCGCTCGGGGACATGCTCCGGCCCCCGGCCTCCGCCAGCGCCTAGCTCCGCTCACGCAGCGACCGGCCCCGGCACCAGCCATGTCCCTCCCCAGAGGTAGGAGAGCGCGGGGGGGCTTCACCCCCTCCCGGCTGGGCGTCTCCCGGGGGTCCCCCCTCCTGGCATCGGGGTCCCCCTCTGCGCAGTGCTCCGCTTCTGCGCTACGGAGTCGGGGGTCCCCCAGTGCGCTCCCCAGGGAGTGGCCCTTGTGGGGTGCTATCCCTCTGGGTTATGGTTTGGGGGGGTCCTCCTAATGCACTCCCTGGGAGGTGCCCCTGCTTTTCAGGGGGTGCCCCTCCAGGTTATGGGGTCCCCTTACCCTCCCTTTGGGGTGTCCTCCTTTGGGTTACGGGCAGGGGTCCCCACCAGTGTGCTTCTGGGGGGGTGCCTCTGCCAGGCTGGGGGGAGTCCTTACTGGTTGTATACCTCCCTCCTCTAGCCAGCATCCCGAGCTGGGTCTATTCTGTCTCCCACTGCCCCACCTGCATTCATTGCAGAGTTGCCCTGCCAGATGCTCTCTGGTTCTCCTCGCTTACAGGGCTTCCCAGTGTGCTCCTGGTTGACCTAAAATCCTCTGCCCACCTTCTCCCTTGTAACTGCATGGAGTTGAGATTGACTCTGCTCCAGAGCTCCTTGGCTGACTACAATTCTCCAGCCAGTGGGACAGATTTTGGTGTGTGCTCTGTCAGCGGGATGCCTGGCCAGGCAACCACTTGCACCAGGTGGCAGGTGCATGTTTTGACGTCTCACAGTCGCCTGCTATTTTTCCCTCCCATCCTCCAGTATGGATGGGGGAGAGTATCTGCTACCTACAGGTGGAATGCTGCTGCAGGAGACCCTCTGTACAGGGCTGAGACTGTGGGACAGGGTGTCCTGTCTGTTGCTGGGAATGTGGAGGATGGCATTAATACAACAGGAGCAGCCAATAATCAAAGAAAGGGTGGGTGGGATAAGGCTGGTTTATGGACAAGGGGAATGAGCCGCATGACCGATCAGATTTGCATGCGTCTTGATACTGCTAATCTGATTTACAGGAGCATAACCTAATAAGAGACTTTTAATGCAAGGTGGATTCACAGTACTGTTGGTGTTACTTGCTCATGGGTGGAGATGCCACTTGAGGAAACTTTTGCAGTATTAGCAGAGTTGTATCCTGGCTACAGTGGGTGAAATCTCTGCAATTCTTCTTCAGTGCTTATCCAGACAGTCGGTGGTAGCGATAGTTCACCATTTGGTCCATTCCTGCGCAACTGCAAAGGCTTGATACCCTGAGAGTCCAACATCGGAACAGACTTGATGAACCCATGTAATTCCAGTTGGATCAGACTAAATGTTTTCCCACTAGTATTCCAACTTGGATGCTGGCTGAAAGCCAGGGGCCTGGAGGCAGTGGTTGGAGAAGGATCTATGGCATTTCTGAAGCTCTGGGCTTCAAAAGTGTTGAATATGGTGTCAGAGCATTCAGATGAAGGGTTTTGCATTGGTCTCTTTCTGGGTGGCGAGAGAGAGACAAAAAACCTTCATAAGCATATTCCTCAGTCCTGACTCAAGCATTGAAATATGGAGTGGATGGGCTGTATATTCCTTGAGTAGAGTTACATAAGCTGGGAAGATACCTGCTTGTTGCCTAATCTTTCATGTCTAAATTACCTGTTATCTGCATACTTGCTCTACAGCCAGAAATCAACAGGTAGGAATAGTTATGGCTCTTTTACTGTATCTCAGTTATGTAGTATAGAATCTGCAAACAACTTGATTACAAGAGAGTTGAAATTGAAGAAGAGTCTAGCAGGATTTTGCTTCTATATAATCAAGTAAGAAAGACTGGTTCTCTGTTCCAAGGAATTTACGATCTTGCGGCCTTGATCTTGCTGTCACTTACATAAATGTTTAACATGAAGTGGGTGAGTAGTTCCTTAGGAGTCAATGGGACTGCGTGTGTGCACACAAGTGTTGCAGAATTGTGGCCTGAGACGTTAGAAAGCTGTATATAAGTAAAGTTGCTTATAGAAATATGCTGATTACAAACCTCAGTGCTTTGGTTTTAATGCACCAAGTCACATCCTTGCTTTGGCTCAATTACTGCAGTGGCTGATTAAAAAGATGAGCGATTTCCACAGATGGATCAACGGGGCAGTGTGCTTTGTCTGTCCTTTTGTTATAGTCTAAAACTGAGCAAGACAGACTGGCTTTCACTGGAAGTGTTAGACTAAAATACAGTAACTAAACCTACTGGTTAAACAGTCAGTCTGCTCAGCTGCATAACTGTCTACTGAAGACGGTGAGAAATGAAACCAACAAAATATTGTTATAAGTGCACCCTTGTATATCAAAAGTTAGGGTTTGTATTGCAGTCACATACCAGTTATCACTTGATTTCATTCTGAGGTCAGTTTGTAGCCACGCTGGGTCAGCTTTTTCATATATGCAATCTGAGTAGTGACCTGTGTCGTCATGATGCAAAATCATTATTTTGTGTATTTTGAAAAAATAAAACAGGGAGTCGGGACAGTTTGCCATTCAATCCCAAAGATTTAATTGCAAGTTCTGGAATAAGAGTCCAGTCAAAGAACACCATAGGCAACAGTGCAATAAAAATTGTGCTCATTATGACTTCATGACTGCAGTACTTAAGTAGATGTATGGGAAAGATGACCGCAGCTGTTTTCTCCTCCCCAAAAGAAAATCACCGTTGCAGCTTAGTAAACTTAGTGTCCTGTGAATGTCAATGTTTGTGGATGAGAGTGGTGCAGGTACAGAGCAGTAGCATGTGATGTAACTTTGAGTGTCAGATGAAATTGCATGTAAAGGAAATACTCATCTGTCCCTCTAGTACTCCTGGCTTTTGAGCAGAGCTGTGTTTAATCTTTCGTTGTATCTGACATTGATTCCGGGTTCTGACACAGCCTGACTTAACAAGTGCATGTCTGTCAGGCCTTGCCACATTTTCCCATGTGTCCTTGTTATGTGCAGCTAACAAACGTGCGCAGATGTCATGGACATTATTATTTGTATAGCTCCAGTGTTATGCCTTGTGCCTTACCGATGAGTAAGAACACAAGCTCTCCGCCTTGAGGTGCTTGCAATCCGAAATTAGGCAGCTGACATAAGAAGAAATTACATTGGGGTGGGTTGAGGAGGAAAGGGGGGAGGCGGAGAGGAGAAATTATTCCTGATAATTCTGGTGATGCTTTGCCTTGTTAAAGATGAAGAGGGGGCAGATCTCTGGACGTGTGATTAGTGATGGCCAGACGGATGAAGGCAGGAAAGGAATGCGTGAGATTTAATTGCTGCTTCTCACTGGAATAAACTAGATTTAGATTTTGGGGGACTTTTCTTCTCCCAGGATGATGCACAGGAAACTTGAAATCAGGCCTCATGTGAGTGGATGAACAACACATAAATATGACTTTGTTTTAAATGACTGTGTCTGAAACAGGGGAATGTGAACTTGAGTTTCCTGTTTGCTGTGTAACTGCGGTATGACTCGGCAGCGGTATGATGGTTCTGAATGGAACTGCTGACTCATGCAAGGGAACACATGCTAGAACTAGCTTCCTGGATGGAAGGAGGTCAGCTACGCTGCTTAAAGAGGCAATAGTGAGTTGGCCTGATGGAAAGAGGAGGCGTGAGCTCCTCTCATTCCTTAGCAGCTTTTCTGTCTGATGATGTTGAGAGTCTGTCCTCTGCTGAGGAGCTGGATGAGACAGGCATGAGCTTAATACAGGAGAAGGATTTGCAAGAAGTCATGCACGTATTTGCAAGGTTCTTTGCCTGTAGGCAGATACTGAGCGCAGGGAATGTGCTTCCTTCAGAACCTGCCCATACTTGCTTTGGAGAAAGCGGGTATTTTAAAATTATTTGCATTTCAAAGCTGCTGGCTTCTCCAGATTAAACTTTCTAGTCTTTTGAGAAGAGCGGGTGCCAGCCTGAAATACCGCTGCTGCTGCTGTCCTTCTGGGTGCCCTTCTGTGACTTCTAACACATGCATGACCTGTTGCTTTCTAGGATGTATAGTTACATTTTTTAGTCCATTCTATACTGATTACCTGGTTCTCTTATTGGTCTGAGATTGACAGCTCCATCTCTGTCCATATTATTTACTACCCTTTGTGTGATCTGAATGTTTTCCTCGGCTGCTTCCTGTGTCTTCTCTGATGCTGTGATCTGTGTTCAGCTCTGCTCCCCAGTTAATTGACCAAGCAACTGCTTCCTCTGGAAACCTCTACTCCAGGGATTCTCAAACTTCATTGTATGGGGGGGCCCCCCTTCTGACAACAAAAATGATTACATGACCCCAGAAAGGGGGATCAAAGCCTGAGCCCCGCTGCCCTGGATGGAGGGGACCCAGGCCTAAGAGCCTGTAACCTGAGCTCCACTGCCCCGGGCTGAAGCCCTGGGCCCCAGCAAGTTTAAGACTGGTGACCCCCTTAAAACAGGGTCATGACCCACAGTTTGAGAACTGCTGCTCTACTCCCATCTCATGAGTACTCAGCTACCGTGACTGCACACTATTCTGTTCTCTTCTGACTTGCTTTGTACCTTTGAAATATAAGCCCTTCACGACAGGAGCTTATTGGTGTGTGAGCACTGCTTGCCTGTTGTCTGCTCATATTTGCTCTGCAAGAAAGGCTTAGTTTGATTAGACTGCACAGGCTGCCTTTCCTTGACCATTGTGACATTAGATCACTGCGGCCGTCGCATTGGGTAGGCTGAATTTCCAGCATTCGCTTTGTTTGGGGAAACTCGCTGAGTGGAGTCTGGCAGAATCAGCTTCCTCTTGTCTATTGCATCCGTTTCTTGGTCTTAATCTGATCAGGATATGAAACAGGGACCGTTTCTCTGTAACTGTCAAGTGGAATAGCTACAAATATCCCATTGCAGCTTTCAAAATTAGATGGTCATTTCTGTTTACTCATAGCATTATCTTCTACCCCTGCAGTTTCTTCAGGTGCTGTGTAACTTCAAACTGCTGCATGTAACACTTGTGAATGGAATGAGGATGGGTGGGAGGCTCTTTCTGTCCAGACATAAATACCTTGTGTGGACTATATATAAAGCGCAATTATGCGTGCAGCTTTGTAATTGTGTATAATTCACCCTTCCATAGATTGAAGTGGGATGCTGTAACAGATAAGAGACTCAGAATGTGGCTTGCTTTTTTACTGTGCTTTGTTTTGAAGTCCATGCTGTCCTTTGTTCTGAAAAGTAGATGTTTTAAGTAAAAGAATTAAAGGGGCATTTGGATTCTAAAACCTGGGGGGGGGGGGGAGGTGGCGAGGGAAGCAAATAAGGTGTTTCCATGTGTCCTGAGAAACAAAGGTTTTAGTAGATTTACCCCCCCCCCCAAAAAAAAAAATAGGGTAGGTAGAAAGTTACAGCATTGAAATGAGGGGAAATGCATCTGTGATGTCCGGAAGAGAATCTTTATGAGAACTGGGCTTGGGGGAGTTTCTGTAATGTAGCAAAAGTGCATTCTTCTCTTGAGGTTGGAGATTCTCCTCTGAGACAGGAAGGAATGAGTGACTGAGAAACGTCAGGTGTCATGCATGTGAGCATCTGCTTTTCAAACCCACCTGCTTTTACTTCCCTTTTCATGCACACATATGTGAAGTTCTGGATCTGTCTTTCCTGGAGCAATGGCCCTCTGTGTGGATTGCGGTTATTGTGGCTTCAAAATTAGATTTATAAAAGAGAGGGTTAGCAAGAAACGAGTTCAATTTTTCTTTGCAGTGGGGCTTGAATTGAAACTAGACTTTTAGTAAAGGGAAGCTGCATTTCAGGAGATGCAGAAAAATCCATCAGTGAATGAACTGCTGCTTTCCTGGAAATATGCTCCTCTCACGTATAGGTAAATAAATAGTGTGATTTAGCATTGACTAGTCCAGCCTGCATTTTTAGGCACTGCACCCTTTGGTTTGATTATTCGCTTGTCTTCTGTGTGGAATGCAGTTTGGTTAAATGATTATGCAATTCAGTGGACTTAGATTCCTGAGCTGTCATGTGCAGTCCATTTTGTTCCTACAGTTATTGCACCTGATAACACCCAGCTGCAGTAAAATAAAGGTCAGGCAAAAAATAAAGCATCCATTCGGGGCTCGATCCTGGGTCGCCTTGTATATAGTGACTGCTTTAGTATGGAGGCACAATGAGGAATTTTAGTTCTGAGTCTGCAAAAACAGGAGCATTCCCATTTTTCAGTTTGATTGTATTTTAATGTAGTGTATATGTGATTCATTTATCAATTATAAGGCATAGAGAAGCTCTCTCTGCACTCCTCCTGATGACACCCTGCTACACTGTCTGTTGCGGTTTCGCCAACAGGAAGAACCCCTTTGGAGCCAGTAAAATATTTTGCTTAGGCATCCCTGCATTTCTAATCACGTGTTGATGTTCCCTCTTGCTTGCTGGCTGGATTCTGCTTAATATTCATAAGGTCCAGACTTAGCCCGGGATTTTGACTGTGTTACAGGTGAAGATAAGAAGACCGTCTTAAGCATCGGTCTGGATTTGAATCCTTCCAGTGCCTTTGGACATTGTCTAGGGCAGGGGTGGGAAAACTTTTTGGCCCGGGGGCCACATGGGGGTTGTAAAACTGTATGGAGGGCCGAACAGGGAAGGCTGTGCCTCCGCAAACAGCCTGGCCCCGCCCCCATCCACACCCTCCCACTTTCTGCCCCCTGAGAGCCCCCCTCAGAATCCGTGACCCATCCAACCCCCTCCCCCCATTCTTTGGCCCCTGAACGCCCCTTCCCGAAGCCCCCTGACCATAACTGACTCCCCGGACTCTACCCCATCCATCTCCCCCCTGCCCTGAGAGGCCCCCCGGGACTCCCACACTTATCCACTCCCCCCCCAAACCTCTGCCCCATCCAACTGCTCCCTGTTCCTTGACTGCCCCCTTTGGGACCTCCTGCTTCTTATCCATCCCTCCGGCCCCCTTACCATGCCGCTCAGAGCAGCATGTCTGGCAGCTGCGCATCCCGGCAGGAGCCAGACGCACTGCCCCGCAGGAGCGCGTGGCCTCATCTCCAGGAACGCTGCCTGCGTGGCTGGGGGGGACACGGGCAGCAGGGGAGGGGCTGCAGCTAGCCTCCCTGGCTGAGAGCTCAGGGGCCGGACAGGACAGTAGTTTGCTCACCTCTGGTTTAGGGCATGTCCCTGTCCATCATGTTAGCTGGAATGGCTGCCTCATATCTCTAGAGTGGAGGAAGACAGGTTGTTGGCCTGTCATTCAACCCTGCCCTGGAGGACCAGTGGACTGCTCTTTGTCTGGCTTGGGTGGTCCTCCCGGGCGTTAAAAGCTCCTCCCAGCAGAGCTCTGGGGGTGATTGGAATGCACAAGCCTTCCAGTTGCATCAAGGTGCCATCCCTGGGCAAGGAATCTTGTTGTACTGAGCATTAGATACTCCTATTTTCTTCCCACCATGTCAAATCAGAAAACCACTCCCCTTCCTCCCCATCTCTGTCTTCCTTTGCATCCGGAGCATTGCGAGACATGAAGGCTTTGTCTTCACTGCTAAAAACATATTTTTTGCCTCAGGATAACTAACATGTATGAGCAAAGACAGGAATGACCGGGCATGTTACTTTTTCATCAAGATCAACTCACCCAGGTCAACCCCAGGCAGGGGTATAGTGCTGACCTTGTACTGTGTCTTCACTTTGTTTTTTACCTCAGGATAGCACCCGTAGCAAAAAAAAAAAAAGCACCAACAAATAAACAAACACAGCAGTGAAGACAAGCCCTAAAACAGTGCAGTCTTGCTACATGTCAAAACGCATCCGTCTCAGCCCTTGAGAAGGGCAAACATTCAGTACAATCTCGCCGCTTTGCATGCGGCTGCTTTCATAACTCTTTCTAAATGAGAAATGTAAAAATGATTCATAGGTTTTAAGGCACAAAATCACCTGGTCAGACTACCTGCATTGCCCAGGCTGGAATTCCTGCATCAAGCCCAAAGGCTCTAGTTCAACCACAAGCCAATCACATAGAAAGACACCTGATCTTGATTTTAAAGATTCCAGGTAATAATAGCTAAGTCTCTTTTATATTGCGCTTTTCATCAGTTGATCTCAGTACTTGTCCTTAGCTCTTCCATACCTCATGGGGTGTGGTATTTTCCCTATTTTACAAGTGGAGAACTGAGGCTAAGTGAGTTGACCAAGGTCACACCAGAAGTCTGTGGTGGAGCAGAGAAACGAACCTGTGTCTCCTATGTCCTAAGTTAGTGACCTAACCACTGGACCATCCTATCTGTCTAATGGAATTCAGTGATGGAGTTAATTTCCAAAAGAGTCTAATCTTAATCCAAAACATTCCTCCCGCCCCCAAAATTAAACACTGCAGACTCAAGGAGTTGTCTGATTTGTGCTGTCTCTACTGTGGGGTATAGCAGCAGCAGACTGGGGAGAAAAGCTTTAGTGCTTTTCCTGCTCTCCCTCCCACATCCTTATGGGATGGCATCATGGCTCCACCTACCAGGAAGCAAGGAGAAGAAACTCTGTCAGTGATTGATTGCTCAGCTGGCACCTGCTATGGTCGAAACTTCCAGAGTGAAACAAGACTATGTGGGGTGCATAAAATAACTGAATTAGACACACACTATAACCTCCTTCCTTCCCTCCAGGGGTTCCTGTACACTAGGCCTTTTAGTTAACTGAGTGCCTTGATAACACCTTTTGTAAAGCTTAGTGTATAGACGCTCCCCAAATATTTGTTCCGGGCCACACGTCTTAAAGCCTTCACAAGTTTGACAGTTAACTGGGTGTATTTTACAATCATGTTAACTCCAGATTTTAGAAAGTCTAGTGTAGACCAACGGAAAGCAGGATGGGGAAGAAACAAAACTCACCACAAAGTCACCGTCCCCCTCCCCCTCCAAATTTCTAATGCTGGAAAGGAATAAACCTCCACAGTGCATAATACAAGTAATTTCCCAGAAGAGGTGGGTTACCATAGGCTGTGGTTTGGCATCAGTGTCTGTCAAAACCGAGTCCAGCTGCTAGTGCCAAGTTCCAGGAGTGTGGTATCACAGTTGCACGTTTCCAGCAATGCCGTGGCTCTCCTTGCCCAAGGAGCTGCTAGGAGGAGAGAGAGGTTAAGGCAACTGGTGATGCATGTCCTGTTTGTAGTCCAGGATAATGGTCTCTTGTTCGTCACGTTGGCATTGAGGTTTTTGGCACCTCCTAGGGATATAAAAACAGTAATGCAACTTGTGATTTTTCAGGAGCTCTTTTTGATTCCAGCAGATCCTGAGGATGAAGATCTGATCAGGGGAGGAAGGGGGGAAGTTGATGTTGAATTCAGGATACTAGATTTGAGTAAAGCATCAGGTAAAAGCTACTGGTCCTTTATTTTGGGGGGAGGTGGACACTGTGTGAGTGATGTGCAGGTCTCTTAACACTGGGAATTGAGCTACAAATACTGTATTTCCCCATTGGGATCCAGCATAGGATCACGTTCTTGGGTGGAGGAGTGAATTTGTAAGAGATTTTGCTTATCTCTTCCTTTCCATGAGTGCTAAGACGTGAGAGGATAAAATGCCCCATGTGATTATACTGAGCCCTAGTCTACACACTGTGTTCATACTGATTTGAACATATTTTGGATATGCTCTTTATTTTTAAATAGTGATCTTGCTAAGGCAGTTCAATCCTCTAGAGTAGGCCTAGCTATCCCAGTGGAGAGGTGCTTGCAAGTCCAGTCAATTTATGAATAAGCTATGCCAGTATAAGCACTTATTTACTGGTATAACTGCAATCCTCACTAATTGGTTGTGCTGCTTTACCTAGATCTACTTCGGCACCAACACAGTTAAAGACATCTAAAAAACATGTGTAGCCCAGCCCAGAGTAGCAGCACATTTGGGGGCTCCTCTGGACCAGTTGGAAGTCTCTGAAGTTTATTATAAAGGTGTTCAGGGCCTTGTGTGATTAGTAAATGCGATGTACAAAGGGCAATTCAAAGTACGAACCAAAGGCTGGGGAGGTGACGTTATCAGGGGGAAATGTTCTGCTGTAAGAGCTGGTAGGTGGTCGTAGTATGTTTGACAAACCATACATGTACTGGGTCAGGTAATTACATGAGTCAGTTGTGGGGTTGTCTGGGAAATATGTGCAAGTCTGGACTAGCTGGCCCGATAAATATCACTTCATGAAGCATGTGTATAAACACCATCTTCCTATGGACTTAATGGGGACAGCTGAAAAGGCAGTTTTCCTGCATGGATCAAGAAAATGCATTTTGGGCTCCCTTGCTATCTGCTGATAGTAATTGTTCAAGAACAGAACACCCCTCTATCCCCGGCATTCCTCAATGCCGTCAAGTGGGTATCGGCTCTTACTGTCCAGGTCTTCCCATGCAGAGTCTTTCTGTGCTCTTAAAGCTAGTGTGATTATTCTGTCATTGAAGAGGAACTCTTCCATTTGGTTAAGAGTCTCCTTTGTCTTTTGGAACTAGGTCTCTTCCCTATCAGATCTTGAGAGGGGAGCAGGCTCAGACTCAGTCAGTACTTGGATAGGAGACCTGCAACGTTGATCAAGGGCATTTCTTCTGAGCCATTATGATACCAGTGCCGTAGCATTCTGTGCTTCTGCGGGGAGCTGTGATGAAAGGCAATGAAAGTGTTTTTCACTATTTACTACTAAAGATGACGTGACTCTTTCCGCAAGAGACCAATATGCTAACCCCACAGTCTCTTGAAAAAGCACAGTTTGGCTAATTAAATTCCCCCTCCAGGCTGTGGTGGCGGTCAGTTCCTGTCCTGTAGTGCTGTTGCGAATCTCATTGCAGCAGTGGGTGAAGTGGTCTTTGTAAAATCCCTTGTCCACCTAGTGCTCAACTACTGTTTGAAACCCTTTGAGATCCTTTGTAAGCTGTCCTAGAAATGCATAGCTGTGAGTTCTGCCTCCCTCCGCCCTGCCTCACAGGGCACAAATACAGCCATTTGACTGCACCCAGAAAATCATTTCCATTAGCAAAAGTTGCATCTTAATGACACTGTTTTTTAACATGGCCCAGTGTATTGGCTGGCATACTTAGGCTCCCTGGCCTTGCTGGAAGTAAAGCTGGCCCACCATTTCTACCCAGCATTGCCTGTTTAAATCCGACCCTGTCAGCAGGCTGTCCTTCCTGCACTTCCTGTTGACTCCTTTCCCTATTGGTTGACAAGCTCAGTGTTCACAGAAACCAAATAAAGCAACAGTATAAAAGAGGATGCAAGCTGCGGGGATGAGTGGTGTGTGGGTGGAAGTGCTGTGAATGGGATCTGTGCAGGCCTGAGCGTAACAGCCTCCGCTGGAGTTTAGCTTTATCTCTCTGGCAGTGTTTGGATTTCTGAAAGCTTGAGGCCATGCTGCTGTGCGGGTTGCTGACCTCTCCCTGCGTTTTAATTACTGGCGGATACTGTGCGCTATCAAGGGAGATTATTGGTCTCTGGCCTGCACGTTCCCTTCATTAACTCCTTTATTACCTTTTCACACTGGTTTATGGTCTCCAGCATTATTGAGGTGTAACATGCCAATGCTTGGTGCTTGCTTCTCAGCATGCTGCGTGACGGATGGGGCAACTTGAGGTCTGAGAGAACTGGAACTGCCAATTCAATGCCTAGACTGTTCCATTGAGGGACGGGCATAGCGCTGGTCTCTTTGCCCTAATGTTGCAGTAAAATCGGGCCCTTTTCCAGCTGGTGCTTCTATCGCCTACTTCGGGCCCTGCCAAATTCACAGCCATGAAAAATGCATCACGGAATGTGAAATCTGGTCTTTTGTTTGCCTTTACCTGGTACCACACAAATGGGGGAGATCAGTGTTTCTCAAATTGGGGGTCCTAAGTGAAAAGGGAGTTGCGGGGAGGGGGGTCACCAGGTTATTTTAAAGGGGATTGCGGTATTGTCACCTTTACTTCTGTGCTGCCTTCACAGCTGGGCAGCCGGAAAGGGGCAGCTGCTGACCGAGGGCCCAGCTCTGCGGGCAGCAGCGCAGAAGTAAGACCATACCATGCTGCTGCTGCTGGTGGTGGCTCTTCTTTCAGAGCTGGGTCCCCGGCCAGCAGCCGCCGCTTTCCAGCTGCCCAGCTCTGAAGGCAGCGCTGCTGCCAGTAGCAGCACAGAAGTAAGGGCAGCAGTACCACAACTCTACTTACAATAACTTTGTGACCCCCCCCCCAACACATGTTTTTGGGTGAGGACCCCTACAATTACAACACCATGAAATTTCAGATTTAAATTGCTGAAATCATGAAATTTACAATTTTAAAAATCCTCTGACCGTGGATTTGACCAAGATGGACTAGGAATTTGGTAGGGCCCTACGCATACTAAATAGATCTCAGCCACTGCCTTCTGTGAGCATCTGAAAGTCTTGGTCAGTTGTTGTAAACGTGGTCAGATGATTTGAGAATAAAGCTGTTATGGCAGAAGGTATCTTCATATAAGTACGATAGAACCTCAGCATTACGAATGCCAGAATTAGACTGACCAGTCAAACACACACCTCATTTGGACCGGAAGTCCACAATCATGCAGCAGCAAAGACACCCCCCCCCCCCCCAAAAAAAAGCAAATACAGTACCATGTTTAATGTAAACTACTAAAAAAATAAAGGAAAAGCAGCATTTTTCTTTTGCCTAGTAAAGTTTCAAAGTTGTATTAAGTCAATGTTCAGCCGCAAACTTTTGAAAGAACAGCCATAATGTTTTGTTCAGAGTTGGGAACAACCTCTGTTCCCGTGGTGTTTGTAACTTCTGTAGGAGTTCTGTGGGTTCTACTGTAGGCGAAAATGGTAAGCGAATTTTGTATGAATCCAAACTTCATTGGCCTCAACACATTCCTCATTTAGACACCCACCACATTCCTCCTCACACTGGTTGTCCTACTGCCACCGTACAGTTGTCGTGTGTATCTGACTCCTTTTTTGTGTATGGAGCCCAAGTTGCCAGGAAAGTTTGCACTTGGGTTTTGGCTTCACAAGGAGCTTCTTGTGCAGTAATTGTGGGTTTTCCCAGTTGGGATTTTACACGTGGCTTCCCCTCCGTGAGCTCTGACTGGAACAATTGCATGGAAGAAAGCCAACATGTTTTTCCCTTTTAATCTTTAAAACTTTGACTTCTGTACATTCCATTCCATTCTACATTCCTCTCGACAGAATGCCCCCCCTGTAGCACAGCTAATTCTGGGCTTCCTTCATACGGGAGGTGTTTTTCTTTTTTTTTAAAGAATGCCTCGTATAGGGACTGCCTAAGGCTTCCCATTTAACAGCCCTCTTAGAATTGGTGTGCTAATGTACTATTTTTTAATTTTATTTTTTATTTTCTTTTTCTGTGTATATTAATGCATCTTACTTCTGTTCCATTCTATGCATCCGATGAAGTGAGCTATAGCCCACGAAAGCTTATGCTGAAATAAACGAGTTGGTCTCTAAGGTGCTACACGTATTCCTCGCTTTCTTTAAGGCTTCCCAGTGGCTGTAGGCTGCAGCTGAGAAAGCTGTGTTGACTCACAGCCTGCTAGACCTTGACCCAGGATATGAGCTGACATGTCGGGACTAGTCTGTCTGCCTAGCAAAAGCTATTTCCACAGAGCAGAGTGACCGTTGTTTAGATGGGATTTTATACAGAAACACCTGCAAAGCTTATAGCTGAATTCCACTTCACCTTGGGAAACTCTCTGTGCAATTAAAATAAATTGACTTGAGAGATGGAAGCGATCGGTGCAGAAAATGGTGACCCTGGCAGGGTGAATTGTGTTGCTGTCTATCCTCTTCCCCTATCTAGGATACCCTAGTGTGACCTGGCTCTGCAGCGCAGGCTGTGATGTTGGCATTTGGAAACGCACTGTTTGAGGGCCGAGGTATCTTTTCCCTGACGTGCACTTAGACCCTGATTCACCAAGGACTTGAAGCTGACCGAGTAGAGACATCCCTCTTGAAAGGCTTGTGGGGGCTAAGCAGGAATTAAAACTAACTCTTTTTTTCTCCATTATGCATAGAGCCTTGTGTATAAGACTTGACAGAGCCTATTAAAGTATCTGTGCATAAAAGCCAATTGGAATATAGTGGAGATCTGGAAATGTAGTCCCAGTTGGTTTGATATGGGAGTGGCGGAAATACAGCATCTAACTAAGATATAACTAGTAGTGTAAATGGGGAGGAAGTTGTATGAGATATTGTCCGTTATAAATTAAAGAGAAGTGTAGTGCTGCATTGGTCTCTCATCTTCAATGGACTGTCAGTTCAGCATCCCAGTTAGAATTCTTTTCCTCTATATAACCAAAGCCTCCCACTGGATTGAAATGATGATACAGTCAGGTGCAAATGAATAGAGTTTCTACTCTGAAGATGTACTTGGGGTTATGTCCAAATCAGAGTAGCAGCGATTCGTTTGGTAGATTCACTGGAAGGAGGAAAAAATCCTCTGTAGTACCACTGTTAACGAACAGACTTTCACTTGAGGTGAGCTCTGTCGGGCTTGTTTCTTCTCAGCCTCTCCTGGTTAGAGAAGCTTGCCTTGGTGAGAACAGAATCAGGCACCTGGTCGTACAAGTGGCACCTCCATGCTTCTTGAATCTCTGGAGTTTCACGCACAAATATACTTGTTGCTTCCGACAGTTTCTTTCACTTTAGGATCCCAAGGGGCGTTTGCAGAGCCTGCAGTTAGATAAACAAACCAAAATGTGTAAACTGTGTGTTGGAGCTGCAGTGCCGAGAAGCAATAACCGCAGAGCCCAATGATGCCACAGTTACAACCCCAGAGGGGGAAACTTCCCTCTGAATGCTCCATGCAGCTGCCTGCCTTGGTCTTAGACTGGAAATTGCTTTTTCTAAAGAAGGGCCGGGCTCTGGTCTCTAGGCCAGACAGAACACCTGTGTTTGTTTTCATTGTGCTGCTGACCTGCGTTCAGGGAACACAGCTGCAGATGGGAAAAGCTTACTTATTTTTCACCCAGACCCCTTTGCTACAGCAGCTGTCCAGTCAGCTTAAAACTTTCAGCAAAGATGAAAAAACTTCTCTGCCTGTCTGAAAGGATTCAAGATATAAATGAGCTGCTGGCTTTTTGGACTCTCCATGCCAAACGCTTCTGTGCTTATGTACCTTTCTGGCCTTGATGCGAGGCAGGGAGAGAGAGGACACCTAGAACTCCTTGCTGTTCTCTTAGTCTCGTTTGCCTTTGCTTAACATTTAAGACACATTTGGGCTGGGATTGCTTTCAAGATCTTTGTCTTGTGGCTGCATGACGGCCCCCTTTAATGAGATAATGAGTCTAACCAGCTGGGGTTCTGTATTGCCTGACTAGACCTTGCCCCACGGAGCAGAAGGTTTGGGTTCTGGAGTCAGCCTCTTTGAAAACCTGTCAGCCAGGGCCACCCTTACCCATGGATGGGTCTGCATTGGGAAGATGCTTAACGAGGTCCGTGCGTGAGCTTCAAGCAGGGGGACTGTGCCCAGCCGGATGGGGAGCGGTATGAATAGCAGAGGTAGGCAGGTGGTTTAATGCTGTGTGCCGCTGGAAAGCGGTCACCGACGTCCACTCGCGTCTGAGTCACAGCACTTCTGTTTGTGGGAGGAAGCGTCGCCAACGCTCCTGCTCCGAGCAGGCTCTTTGGGAAAGGGATCTCCCACGAGTGCCTTCCTCTCAAGGACCGAGGGTGAGCTTGAAAATCCGGCCACGGAAACGGGCGTTGATGTCAGGAGTCACCGGAAGAGCTGAGGATGCGGACGTGCATGGCTGTGCTGTGGGGCTAGTTGCGTCTTATCTGGCATTGCCACGCATCTGGGCATCTTATTGAGCTTTTTGTATTAGCCCCAGTTGCAAATTCTTAGCACATCTATAGCAATGTTGCACATTTAAGGCATTGTACAACCACCAGCTAGTGGTTCCTCATTTCACCTCCTCCGAGAGGGGTGACCGGGCTCCACTATAAGCGAGAAGAGAAGCTTCCTCCCAGCTGTGGGTCTGATCCTGGTGGTATGACCACAATGCTATATAGGCTGTAGTCCTGCTGCTGCAGAACCAGCCCTGTGCTTGAGAATCTTGGCTTGCGTTTAAAAAACAAACAAACCCACAACCTCTTTTACCCAGCACTTGTGGTTGTGCCCGTATCCTGGACACCGTGAGAATGTGACCAGGGCAGTGGTGTCTTCCTGGAAGTGCAGATGGACCAAACCGGTAGCTCGGACAGGTGTTCTCTTCTCCGTGCATCTCGGTGGGGGATTAACTCTGAGAACTAAGGCAGGCAATTTAAATGTCTCTATTGTGAGCTATTTTGCTGCTGGTCACATTCAGCAGGAACAGCTAATGTGCTTCTCCCACAAATCCGGTGCTGCTTCCAGGTCCCCAGAGCTCCAGCTGCCTCTGCCAAAGTCTCCAGGTTTCCTCTGACTTCCAGCCCCTGCATTGCAGTCCGGTGTTGTCTGTAGAGTGATCTCTTGTATTGAAAACTGAGAATATGGGCACGGCATAGCATTGATTTTAATATCCAAATAATTACCCCAGAAGTGACTGTATTTTCATATTGGATTCACTTGAAAGTCTGCATATAAATAGAGCTGCCAGTCCGCCACACTAGCGTGCAGCAGAATCCACGGGCCTTGCTGTGGGATTGGGGTGCAGCAGCCAGAGCACATGAGACTGCGACCCATGGATTGTTGGATTTCCTTTGCATGGGGCACGCACAGACCCTAGGGGGCATCAGTGTTGCATATGTACTGAGGAAACTGTAGCTGCCTGATAGTGTGCTAAGTGCATAATACTGTGACGGTTAGAAGCCCAGCATAGTGCAGCATTTTGTAACACCGGGGATTGTCTGCTGCTGGGAATAGACGGTTCTCTCTGGTTATTTGGCTGTAGGGAGGCACAGAAATGCCTGCTAAGAGGAATGTTACTGCATCAAGCTATAACACTGCATCTTTATTGCAGGACAGAGAAATGTTAAGAGGTTCTATTAAAACCATGCCCCCTTTCCATAACTAGATCAATTGTGGGGGCAAGGGGGGGCTGGATTATGGTCCTTTCTATGAAACCTTTCTGTGCAGTTATGGGTTCTTGAATGCAGCCAACTCGGTGTAGATATAGACCTGGAAGATGAATTTTCTGCTATGTAGTCTCTTTAAGTGACCATGAAATTTCCTAAGTGGAACTTTCCTAGTATTTTAATTGCAAGGTCTTTATCCCATCAAGAGTTGAAGGAGTCTGTATGGCATTGGTTTCTTCTCTTGCTCAACTCTGCTTGGCTGTTTAACCCCTGGGGCCCATCCTCCTATATAATCAATTCCTACTTCTATCCAGTCTTAGACTCCATTGTGCTGGACCTTGGACACACACACATCAAAAAGACTGTCCCTGTCAGTTCAATATCCCAAACCAGGACTTTTTAGATTAAACTGGATGAAATTTTTTATTCAAAATATATATGCAGATTTGGGTTGACCAAAAGATTTCATGAATCTCTGTTAAATTTGCCAAATTATTCCACTTGGAGACGGGACATTTTGACATAGTTTTGACATTTCTGAAACAAAGCGTTTTACTTTTTAAAATAAAACAATATTCCAAACAAAATGTTGTTTAAAATAATAATTAAAAAAAAAACAGACAAAAGTCTTTTCTTCCCCTCTCCACCGTTAGTCGAAAAAAATGTTTTGGATTTAAATAAATATTTAGTTTGACTCCAAGCTAATTATTTTTGAAATATTGGTTATTTGCACAGCTCTGGTTGGCGGATCTGTGTAGCATTGTCCTATGTCCCTTATTTTAAGGGACTCTTAAAATGTTTGGGAGGGAGAAGGATTAAGAGGCGGAAAAGGAACTCTCTTTACCATGGTAAAGTTATTGGTGTTAAGGGGCCAGCTATTACTAATCTTTCTGATTTCTTTAAAAAACCCTGCATTTTCATACATGTCTTCGGTTATCCTTGATTAGGTATTAACTCTGACTCAGTACAGTAGACTCTCGATTATCCAGGATGTGGATTAACCAGGATGTCAAAAAAATACACGTAACCCGCAGGGCCAGCTCTGGCTTTGTTGCCGCCCCAAGCGCACACACACAAAAAAACCCCACCAGGGCGCAGGGCAGGCAGTGAACCAACACCGCCTCCCCCCGGCGCAGGGTGGCTGGTGAACCAATCCTCCCCTCACTATATTTCCTATGGTTGGTGATTATCCGGGATTTTATTAACCAGGATTAATTTTTTCCCTGTCATCCTGGATAATCGAGAGTACTGTATTTCCAAAAGCATATTTGCTTGCAGCCGTTTAGTGGGGAAGGGTGGTGGAAGAGGCCTTTGTTAGGAGCACTGTTTTAGATCACTGCTAAGTTTAGGGTGTGCTCTTCCACTTACTGAGAGTTGCTGATGTACAGGAGATAGCGTGGACTCTGAAAGCCAAGAAGACTGCAGTGTCACCTACTGGTTAGAGCAGACTGAGTCAGGACCCCTGTTTTGTATTCCCAGCTCTGCTATGGAATACAAAGTTGGGCAAATCCTTTTAACCCACCCATGCCACAGTTTACGCATCTGAGAAATGGCGAATAACATACCCACCTCATGGGGATGCCACGTGGCTAAATGTTAGTAATGTTAGTAAATGTTAATGTTAGTAAAACACTTACAAAGTCTTTTGTTCAGCGGTCTAACTGCAAAGTATTAAATGTTGGATGATGCACATCGTTACTTTGCATCCTTTGTGGTGCAGGAGTTTTCAATCCTTTGGACTTAGCATTTGTGTCAATAATACCAGTCTCACTAATTAAAATATTGACTGAGACTCTTCTCAAGTTCCTCCCCTCCACTAAGGTTGAAATTTTCACTGCTTCCGGGAAATGGACACAAGAAGGTAGATTTGGAGTTTGTTCATCGTCTCAACACAAAAGCAGGGTGACATTTAATGAAAGTGTTATGTTCAAAACTGATCAAAGGAAATGCTTTTTCACACCAGTTGTAAATAGATGGTGGAACTCATTGCCACAGGAAGTTGTTGAGGCCAAGAACTTAATACTATTAAAAGATGAATGGGATGTTTATATGGATAACAAGAACATGCAGAGTTGTTGTAGTTATTGCTAAAAATTGGAGAAGGGATACTAAACCCCACGCTTCAGGGGATTACGTCAGCTCCATGTTAAAGATCAGGGTGAGAACCATCCTATCGAACCATCCAGTGCCGAACAGACATGAGACTGGATTAGCTGGAGTTCTGGTTTCCTCCATTTTGGCAGTTCCTGTTTTAAGAAACTTTGAAAATCTCAGCCCAAATCTATAGCCTGGGAGTGAAACTATCCCCGTCGGTCCTTCTGGACCGTATTATGAAAACTACTTAAAATTAGAGCAGCCTTGTTAAGTAGTACAGTTATCTCCATCTCTGCCCTGTCTTCCTTCCCATGCACATGATCTGGCATAGCCTACACAATTAGTGAATATTTGAGGCGTGAATCAGGCATGTATTTTTATTATTAGTTTAAGGTAAAGAAAGAACTTGGTGCAATATCTTTCCCAGGGTGACTCTTGATGGAAACAAAAGCACGTGCCCATCAAAGCTTGAAACTGAAGTGTAAGGACAACTGGATTTGGTTGGCCTGATTTGAGGGATGGGAGAGAATAAACATGCTTTGGCCCCTATTTTTTACTCACACGTGTGGGAAAAATGTCGAGATTTCCCCTGCAGCCTCTCCAACTCTTTATTTACAAGTACTGTCCATACAGGGATTTTTATTCCTGAGATGTCACCACGGCTGTCCTCCTGGTATTGTAATGGAACAATGTTTGCACTATTTGTTGTGGTAATAGTTGTCAGAAGCACAGCAATTTGGATGTCACCTGCTCTATAAATAAATACAAGCATCTTTCTTCCCCTCGTCCTCAGTGCACACACTCCTAGGCCATAAGCAGTGGTCTTCCTTCAACGTAACTGTGGCATGACTTGGTGCGCCTTCATCTTATGAACTTTAAACAAGTCCTTTGTTTTCCCCCACCGCCGAGTTATCATGGCAGTCAGTTGCAGTTCTTCCCTACAGCAGCTGGCACTTGCCGGCTCTAAGGAACTTCTGTTGTATTGCTGACACAGGTTGCAGTGTGGGCCAGACTGCAAGCTGGTATGCGGAGCTCGGATAGGTGAGGTGAATCACCAGGCAGGCAAGGCGTTTCATAGCTGCAGAAATTTCACAGTTGCACCACGGTGTGTCTGTTAAAACACACAACGCTGCATGCAGGGCCGGCCCATGACATTTTGGCATCTGAGGCTGGGAGCTCAAATGACACCCCCATGTGCCCCTCTCACTAGGGCCAAAACTTTGAAAGGTCTCGTGTGCCCTCCTTCCTCCAGCCCAGCACTCCCCCATCCCTGTGCATCTAGAGCAGAGAGAATACATAGGCACCAGCAGCAGACACACAGTTTTCTACACTCTGAGTCCCAGTGGCGCCCTTCACAGTCTGGCACCTGAGGCGACCACCTCCTGATAAGGCCAGTCCTGCCTGAATGCTGCATTTTTGTTTTAAAAAAGAGAAGTTTAGTGCATTGTCCGTGTCTGTTGCAGTAAAAGTCTTTAATTCAGTGAAGTCCCTTTAAGAGGACAGAAGTGGAGACACAAGCGCAAACACACAGCTTTATGTTGATCAGCCTTGTCTTGCATTTTCTTTCTTTCTTTTGATTGTTCTAGGGTGACCAGACAGCAAATGTGAAAAATCGGGATGGGGGTGGGGGGTGTGTGTGTAATAGGAGCCTATATAAGAAAAAGACCCTAAAATTGGCACTGTCCCTATGACATCGGGACATCTGGTCACCCATTGTTTTCACTGTTTGCCTCTCGCTTTATTTAGAGGGCACGCTCACGGGGGGCCAGGGACCAGTCCTCCTCTCAAGTGAAGCGCACACGCCATTTCGGGAACGGGCCGGGCTGGGCGGTTTCGGGGCCCCGCAGCTCTGTGGAAAGCAGGCTAGAATTCTAATCCGCTGCTTTCGCATTGTGTCCCACGGCTCTGCGCGGGGACATCAAAACGAATTAGCCTGTCTGTGTGGCTGTCGTGTTTAACTGTTTCTTTATTGCCCTGGATCTAAAATCGTCTACACTCGCTTGGAAGGGGGGGGGGGGGGTGTCTAAAAGCTGCCTTTTAAAATCCAGCCTTTCCGCCTGGTTCACTTGGGTTTAACGACCCACTTTGTCCAGAAATGTGTCCTGATGGGATGCATTTTACAAATCCTGTATTTCAATGGCCTCTGTCCTTGGCCCCGGTCCAGTTTCCTGTTTGACGTCATGTGCTATTTCACTGCTGCAGCTTTTTACAACTGTCGAGCTTTCAAAGTGTAATCGGAGCTGAAACTGGCCAACTTCAGCAGCTGCCTGTGCGGGAACACTGCAGTCTGCCATCTCTCTAGCCTTTCCTCTTTCCCCCAGCACACTCAGGCTAGAAAACTGAGAATGATCTAATTGCTGCTAGTTTGTGCACCGGGCGTGGAGGGGAGGAAAGAGAGAGCGCGCATCGGAAAGGGCTGAGTACTTTGGACCATGCATGCTTATTAAAAAATAAGCGGTGCTCTGTGCAGCAAGCTCTGTGCGCTGGATCCTGCAGACATCCCCCCTACTTCCCCCCGCCCCCCCCCCAATCCCCAGCTGCTTCAAGGCGTGCCGTTTCTGTTCTTCATTTCTGGGAAACCATGGACAAGAAAGAAGGTATATGTTGCAATTTCCAAAACACGTGGCGGGAAGATCTGAAGAGCCGTTCAGATGGTAAAAGGGGCTGTGGAACTTGGTCGGTTCATTCCGTGCGGTTTTGCTTTGTAACCTTGCTCGGAGGGGTCTGTATTTGTGGCCAGTTAGCTATTTTTAAAGATACTGGAAACTTGCAGGCGTTGGGTTGAAATGCCAGCTGTAGGTGTACCAGCCGGCATGAGTATGGAAAAATCTGCAGGGTTTGCAGCTAAGCTTGTCTGTCTGTCTTTTTTTTTTTTTTTTAAGCATTTGCCAATTGTTTGTTTTTCCACAAAAAATCCCCTTGCACTAGAGTTGAGGGCCCAACAGGGAACCTGCCAGAGTTCAGAGCTGTGATTCAGCAGAGGTTAACAGGTGACTTTCTTTTTTGTTGGTCTGCAGGCGGCTCTGACTAGAAGGGGCTTTTTATGAACTGCTTTTTTCCTCCTCCTGGTTCACTTGGTGTGCTTTGTAGAATTTTTGCAGAAGTTGAAAACAAAGACCGCTTCTCATAAAAATTGCCCGGGGAGCAGGTGACTGCGCTTAGCATTTTTTCCCCACTGCTATGATTGCTCTTTCCAAGCTGCAGAGTGGTGCAAATATTGTCATGGCGCTCTGCTGGGATCCAACTTCCCCTCTTTGCTTCAGCTGCCTATGCTTTTAATCCTAAAGAGATTGTCACCTGAGCTGTTATCTTGCCCCTTAAAGCTGACTATTATCTGACTGTTCTTCTGGGGCTTGGATGAAACACGGTGTTTCTCATCCTTCCTTTGCGTTTCTTCATCACCAAATCACTGATCTGACTTTCCTGTCCAAGGGATATGAAATCAAACCCTCTAGAGAGGTGTTGCTAACTTCCTTTTCCCCCACCCTCAAGCCAACAGTCTTGTTAATGCTCCGGTTCTCGTCCCAGTTCTCTCTGTCTGGTAGATTCTGTAGCGCTGCTGTCTTTCCTCTGCACAGTGCCTTACCTGAGGCTGGCACATGGGAGTACAGAGGCCATCAGGCAGCAGAGGTTGCATTTCAAAGGTCAGCTCCGTCAAATAGCTTTATTTACCGTTCTTAAGATTTGTCCTGCTAGTTTCCACCCACGTCAGCCAGTAGGGAGAGGTACCACAAACACGCCTACACAGAGGTGGAATTCAACAGCTCCAGGAAATGCAATTGGCTGGTTTCTTAACTTTATCAAGATTGCGGCAGGAGAAACTCAGTCGGTGGCTTTCTCTAGGGAGGGAAATAGTTCCTCTCTCAGCATAAAGGATGCAGAGATGTGCCTGTGGTGACATGCTGGGGACGGGAATCCTGCCTACGCAAGGAATTCCTGCCAACTTTTCCCCTATGCTGGTGCAACCAATGGCAGCTCTACTCAGCAGTGTTCGAGGACATGGTGGTCTGTGCCCATTCCTTGTCTGCATTGATTGTTTCCTCTGTCGGTAGCATCACATTAGGAGAGCTGCACCAGTGCAGAGAATACCTTACTATAGTTCCCAGGGTCAGCATACCCTAAGGCAGCTGAGTACTTGCTGTCGGACTTGGAGTGGGCGACAAGGGATGGATCATTGGATGATTCTCTGTTGTGTTCATTCCCCCGGGGGCACCTGGCATTGGCCACTGTCGGTAGACAGGATACTGGGCTAGATAGACTTTTGGTCTGACCCAGGATGGCTGCTCCCAGGGACACATGATTCTGTGGCTCTGAGGGGTTGACTGAGTTAGAGGCGGCTCGCAAGCCTTTTGAGGTCTTCACCCCTGAAATCATGTCATTCCGATTACCATCTCTTCGCCTCATTTGACTTCTGACAGGATCCTTGCAGCATATGTGCCCGATCCTTGGCTGGCGTAAATCAGTGGGACTGTGCTGAAGACGGTGGGGCGACCTGGGTTGACAGCAGCTGCGGATCTGGCCCTGTGTTTCTCAAGCTTCTTGTGCTAGAGGTCAATACACTGGGGAGCTGGGATGAGTCCAGGGTTCTCGGGCAGCAGGAAGCATTTGTTTCTAGCTCCAGCGGAAACCGTGTTGGAATTCAAGTGTGTGGGAGAGATGGTAATCAAGATGACACATGTGGTTAAGAGCTCATATGTAGCCACCTGCTGCAGCTGGAAATGGATGCTTTACCAGGAGCTGGCCAGGATGGAAGATCTTGAGTTGCGGGGTTTTGTAATTCTCATCCCACTCTCCTTTAAAAGGTCCTCTTTCCCCCGCCCCTTCCTTTGCCCTGAAATGGGGTGTCCGTCTACTGTCAGGAGGCAATCACAGTGCACCTACCTACCTATCAGGAGCAGTGCCTGGCACTGACCTAGTCAACTCTTGTGCTTACGAAGAATGACCCCCAGGGTTCACTAGACTAGAGCCTGCTGTAATGGTAGACTTGGTCTCAGATTGGAGCTGTGCTGGCTGATCTTGGAGCCGTGATGGGCTTATTAAGCATGCCTCTGCTCTGGAGCCAGAGTACAGAGAGCCCTTAGAGGGTCACTGTTTTCCTCTTCCTGGGGAGAGCACTAACGATCAAGCAACAGCGCAAGAATCAGCGGCAAGCCACCGACTCCCATGCGAGCGGTGTGTGCGTTGTAGCAGCTGTGCACGTGGTATCCATGTGACTGTCGCTGAGTGCTGAAGGTACTTTGGATCGATGTTAACGGCACTGCCGGAGCGAGGGAGTTGGGTGTGGAGCCTGATAGTTTCTCCTCCGTGCCTTGGTTTAGTCATGGTTTTGAGATCTGAGCCTTAAGGGTGTGCCTACGTGAGGGGGAGAGTCACACCGGCGTAGGGAAATTCTGCTGCAGCAGCTACCTCTGTAGCTTCCTGGAGTAGGTCATTCCTGGGCATGCCCCGTTCGGTAGCGCAGCTGTACTGCCGGTCTGCCCCAGATAGCTACGTTTGGGGAAAGGGGCGAGGGAATGTGGAAAAGAAACAACACAGCCCCAGTGTTCACCGGTAGAGACGGATCCTGTGTTCTAGAAAAGTGAGGGGTAGGGATGCTTTCACCAGGAGCTCTTCAGCCATTCCTGAGAGCTGCCTTTTCAGTCTATATCTGGGTCTCCCCCGTGGACCATAGAGCGGGCTGCATCAATCTTCAGTGTCTTTGTCCTTGCAAAACCGCTGTGCTGTATTCTCTGTTTTACATATGGGAAACCGAGGCACAGAGAGCATGTCTGCACTGCAATTACGCACCTGCAGCTGGCCTGTGCCAGCTGATTCGGGCTCGTGGAGCTGTTGAGTTGAAGAGTAGAGATTCCCGCTCGGGCTGCAGCCTGAACTCTGGGACCCTCCCACCTCGCAGGGTTCTAGAGCCTGGCCCCAGTCCATGCCTGAATCTCGACTCTGCAATTAAATCACCCCTTAGCCTGAGCCTCTTAGCCCGAGTCGGCTAGCATGGACCAGCTGCGGGTGTCTAACAGCCACTTAGATGTCCCCAGAGAGACTAAGTGACTTACCTAAGGTCACATGGGAAGGCTGTGGCAGAGCAGGGTATCGATCCCAGGTCTGAATCCCAGGCTAAACTCTACGCTATCCTCCCTCTCTGCCGTTGCAAGGGATTGTTCTTGGCGGACACGCAATGTAATAAGTAACATAGTACAGAGAGGTTTGACTTGGCTCCAGCTATCTCTGGACTGACCCCTTTGCTCAGGGCCAAGAGGGGAGTCTACAGCGGGTCCGAACGGTACCTGGAGCCTGCCTAGGTACCGGCTGAATGCGTCACTTATCACTGTGCTGCAAGCCTCCATGAGGCCTGGAGCATAGAAGCAGCATTGTATATGCCGCTGGTAGTTACTATGGTAACTTCGGAGCAATAGTGGGTAAATGGGCAGCAGAAGGATTAAGCAAAATAGCTTCCTTTAAACCAGATCCAGCCCACTGCCGTTTCCAGCAGAGATGGAGGCTTTTTAACAGCCACCTTCAGCTCCAGCTCCCAACGGAGGCCTTAAACCAGCCTCCCCTTTTGTGCCCACAAACGAGTACAGATGCAGTTCAATGGGCATAATGATTTGCAGGTGCACACAGAGGCATGTAGGTATCTCCTTGGGGGGGCCACGCCGGCAGATGTTGCCTCGTTCTCATTTGCAGGCACAAAAAAAGGGAAGCTGGTGGTTTTTCTAAAGCCACGCCAGAGCACGGGATCGGAGAGGTGGCAGGTCCCACGTACAAATGCAACCGGAGCCTCTTCGAATGACACATCCACCCACATAGAACCGCTTCTCTGAGTGGGTAGCTGGAGCGGGACCGTGTATGCTGCACGGGGGGGTGGCAGTTTGAGACCTGGAATGTCACTCCAGCTGAATTCGCTCCAAGAGGCTTGCCGGGCCTTTATCGGTGCGCTGGAATGGGTGAATGCACGCTGCAGGAAGCGGGGGAGCAAAGGGCTCTCCTTTTGGACGGGGCTGTGTTCCAGGGGGGCCGGGCAGGAAGCAGAGTTCTCTTCAAAGGCCCTGACTGAGCAAAGCGCCGAAATCCCTTCGTTTTGGTGGAACGTAAGGGTGGGATTTTCCAGACTCGCTGACTTTTGTCCCACTGAAAGGGAATTCGCCCCCTGCAAGTGAATGGGACTTGTGCTCCCAAGTCACTTACGCCCCTTTGAAGTGTTAAGTAGGGGTGGATTCAAGCATGTGCTTAAAGCGTTTTGCTGGCCAAAAGGAAGTGCAGGAGAATCCAGTGAGTCTCCGTGCATGCTCCGTGCTGCTGCTGCAGGTGAATTGGGCATAGCAGAGAGGTGATCTGACCTGGCTGTAATGTGTGGCCTTGAGGTGAGCTCGTGGCACTTGGAAGCGCGTGGCTTCTGGGGGTGGGGAATTGCAGAGCTGGTGAGTGGTTTTGTGCTTTGTTTCGTGTTCACTCCTGTGGTGCTCAAGCAAGTATGCAGAGAAGTATCATCAGGGTGTAAATCTCCCAGGGTTATTTATAGCTTCCCTCACCCAGCTGGGCTCCGGGAGGAAAAGCTGCATGCTAGCAAACCTGAGACCGTGACTGCTGCAGTGCTGACAGCTCACGAAACAGAAGGCAGAGACCTTCCAGCAGAGCTGGCCACTTGCTCTTGAGGCTAGTCAGCGAGTTTGCCCCCCCTGCTCCCCGAGAGTGCAGGACTCTCCTTGCCCAAGGTGGCGGGGATTTCGTGGTGACACACGTTACGATCCTTTTCCTTATCTCAAGTGTTGCAACTGCGAAGTGGGAATAAGTATGGGCGCTGCCAGGCTGGTTTGGTTGGTGCATGATTGGGAAGGCGAGGCTAATAATAAGGGGCTACTGACTGATTTTCTCCCCCCATGCTGCTATACAAGGCAACCCCCACCCTGGGGGGGGGGGTTGCCTTGTATAGCAGCATCCTTGTTGCAGAACTGACAGGTTCCAAAGAAGGCCTCCCCCCTCCTTAGGGCTTGGACTGGGAAAGAGAACACCCCGGGGGGCAGGCTTAACCTCCCCATTGCACGGGGTGGGACCCGTAGTTATTAGCCAAGCATGCCCTATGGGGCAACTCACGGTGTCGCTGCTGCCAGCGAATCTTCCTGGGGTAAACCTGGGCAGGCAGAGGCCATGACCGCGGTCAGCCGCTGGGTGACCAAGGATGGATGGCTTGCCCAGTGCTGTCGTGTACGTTCGCCAGATCGCAGGTATCGTCTGCGACATACGGAGGCTGCTGCTCCATTGAACTCCGGAGCAGGGGAGATGAAAGGCAGTGGGTGGGGGAGGAAGGGTCTCCGGTAGCCGGTGGCTGCCCTGATCTGGTGGTGGTCTGCATGACGTTTCCCTCCTGGTATCTCTTCTGAGCCATCCTACAGCATGGTATGAAAGCAGGTGGCATTATTAAGCTCTTTGACTGGGGTGCCAGGAACCCCAGCATGCCCCTCTCTGCAGCAGCCTAGCAGAAACCTTCAGATCTGCTTTTTCGACACTGCCTCCCCCCCTTTCCATGCTCTGAGCCACCAGCGCGCTGTGGTTTGCGGGAGGAGGGGAAGAGGAGAAGTGTATTTCAGGAGTTCTTATTGTCAGGGGCGTCTGGTGCCGGCTGGTGTGGTGTCTGATGCACAGCAGCAGTCTGTGTTGGGAACATTGTGTACGTCTCATCTGTCTGATCAGGACGCAGAGGGCCGATTGCTGCCCCTCTGGGTCCGTTAAGGCTACTGCAGGAATTCTCCTCTCCCGTACACACCGCAGCCTTGCTGCTGCCAGTCAGCACCGGTGCCTGCTGTCTCTAGGTCGAGATCTCCAGCTAAAGTATGCTCTGCTCCCCCTCTCTTGTGTTCAGAGATCTGGACATACTTTGACTGTGCCCCCATGAGGCAGGTGGGTAGGGACCATTCCCACTTTGCAGGGAGGTTGTAACTTGCTAAAGGGCACTTAGCTGCTGGTAGAACCAGGGACTTCTTGCGACCAGATCACTACAACACCCCCTCTCTTCAGGTGCCTTCTAGGTCAGTGTGCTAAGAGAGCTGTTGGCAGCAAACTACAATCTTCCTTTTGGTACTTTCACAATGTTCAGGGAGGTCGGTGTCTGTAAAACGTGGTTTTAAACCCTACTAGCTCCCCCCGGATGAAATCAGCCATACTCCTGTGCTGAGGGAATCTTGTAGGACCTGGCGGCCTGGGCCTCCGTCATGTAACGTTAATGGTGGGGCGACCTCATGTGGCCAAAAGATCTCCTCTCAACGCAGCACGGTTAATGCACAGAGCAAGAGGGGAGCGTGGCTCATTGAACATGATCTTTTGCAGAGTCTCCGCTGCAGGCTGCAGCTTCCATGCTGAATGCATTCTGCCGAATTGGGCAGAATAACTTCACGGCAGGATATTCTCTCCAGTTCTGCTCGATTTTGTGAGCTTCTCCTACCTTTGCGGAAAATACAGACGGGGCCTCTTTCCTTTTCAGATGCGGGTTGGGCGCTGGAGCGAATTTTGTTTGCTCCAGCAACGTGGAGGCTTGATTCATACTGAGCCTGCTACTCCATTAAAACTCATCTAACCTTTCTCCATATTTTTTTTTTTTTTTTAGATCCCAGAGGGTCTTTAGAGCCACCTAAGCCAGGTAGGTGCCCAGCAAAATGATTGATTTTAAGCTGATCCGCGTAATTAAAAGTGCAGCAGGGATCGTAAGGGGGTGGGATCGCTCACAGCTTGGCCAAGGGGCTTTGCCATGCCTCCTTTCTGTCCTGCTGTCCTTGGACAATGGTGTTCTCGCCTGGGCGTCTGTGATGTGGACAAATGTCCGTTAATGGCTGTGACGAGACCCGTGGCCTGTTTTCACTTGTGACTGACACAACATTTCAAGCCAAGGGCTTGATCCTCCCCTGCCCTGTTATCACCTAGCTGGTAGCACTAGACATCACCTACAGGTGATGAGGACAAGGTGCAAGGCAGACGAGACTCAGGCCTCTGCTCCCCCCAGAAACGAAAGGCTGGTGCATCTGGTTCCTTGCATCATTTGCCTGTTTTTAAAGCCCTTCCAAGCCCAGTTGTGCTGGAGTTTCCCTGTTCCTTCGGCTTGTACATAATGGGACAATCATGAAAGGAGCACCCCTCTTCACCCCCCCGCAACTTGCTCTTCAGCGTCTCTTGCTGGCTAGGTTCTGCTGTGATAGACTGTTCTCAAGAGGTAGGAGGAGGAAACCACCCGAGCAGTTGGGGAGAGGAGGAACAAAAGACTAGACTAAGGAGCAGCAGTGGAGAAGCCCAAGGTAGATAGGTTTCCCTTAGGGGCCGAACCATCTGGCACAGGGAGGGTACGAGTGGCCCGTGATATCTGGCTTCAAACCATTTCTGAATCCCCAAGTTACTTCCTGTTCTGCTTGGATCCAACTATAGTAGAAAGCAGCCAGCCAGCCCCGGGTTCAAGCATCCATGGAATTGGATGGTAACTTTGCCGTAGCCAGGGTAGGAAGATGTTTTGGGGGTGGGGGAAAGGAAACGAAACGAGCAAATATGTCTGTAGCTGTCAAGTGTCTCTTCTCTCTTCCAGTGAAAGGCAAGAAAAAACGGGATTTGAAAATAACATGTTTCCCCATCAAGCAACCTGTCGTGAACCCAACGTAAGTCTCTGCTTCTGAGTGCTGACTTTCCATGCTCCTGCAAGTCCACCTTGAGATTTCAGGCTAAAGATTTAAAGCTTTGCCAATGCGAGAGGAATATTCCATTTCCGTTTTAGAAATCCAGCATTTTGATTTCTATGTTTTTGGTGTCAATTTAATTTTTAAACCTTTTTTCTCAGTATTGTGGTAGCGCCTAAGCGCCCGGCTCGCGGTGGCATTCGCCGCTGATCTCCCTCACGTCCTGAAGTGTTGTGTGTGTTAGGAGTAGAAGTGTCATGTGACCGGTGAGCCGGCTGCGGGTGTCAGAGCTGGGAAATGTTATTTAACCAGCCACTGGAATCTTGCAGCGTCAGGGTTAATTTCAGTCATTAACACTCCAATGCCTTGATCCAAGGAGGGCACAGAATATCTTGTTTGTTCTGCTGTTGCCACAATCCGGGGCCTGTGTTTGACGCCCGCTGGTATCTTAGCTCACTGGAATGTGTGTGTCCTGTTTACTGTGGAAGTCATTCCTTGTTGCCCATGGGATAGAGAGCCATGCATAGCAGTGACCAGAGTTTGGCAGCATGCAGGTGGGTACAAGGCCCTGCCCGCCCCTTCGTCCTGACCTGCAGCACCACACCTGGTGTATTCCTAAGCTGCTGCCAGCAGAGGTCATCAGGTGGCGAACCAGCAGGCTCATTCAGCGATGCTCCTCTCGGTATTTGAATGCGAGTCTCTAAAGGGGAAAACCCACTGTGTGAACGCACCATTCTCTGCCTCTCCTTGTCCTGGCTCCCAAACGGCTCCTCGGAAAAGGGATGCGATACAATAGCTTAAACCCCAAACCTAGGTTTTTCTGAGCTGTGCGAAGTGTAACAGGAATATTTCCATGGCCTTAGAGAGCAGTGCAGAAACCTTGAAGGCAGACGTTGCAATGTTATGCGAGCACACGGGAACCCAGAGGCTAACTGGCTGGTCTTCTCCAAGCTATGTAGGGGTGGGAGCGAGGGGGGATGTAACCACGCGGGAGCCATGGAAAGTAAACCTAGATTTTACAAGCTATTTTAACAATAATTGAAGGTGGTCGCAATGGATAAGGGACTGTCTTAAAAAGAAAATGTACTCCAGTGCTGGCAGGGTCGAGGCCTGTATTTGTAAACGGGACCCTAAGGACAGGGGGATGTGGGTAACCAAAGCTCTTTGTGGGGTTGAGATGCGAGAATGCCGTCCCTGATCTCCTTGCTGACTTCTCCTCTTTCCATGCAGGCCACCAAGGAACTTGGACTCCCGAACCTTCATTACGATTGGAGATAAAGTACGTTCCAATGGTTCCCCCCCTCTTCTGGTCCTTGCTCGTACCTCGGCACCCCCATACGTGAACCCGCGTGTCGGATCCGTCCCTCTGTCCATCTCGCCAAGGGTCCAACGTCTACAAAAGCAGGCTGACGTTTCAGAGAGCGCTGAGCTCAGCCTGGTGGCAGCCTGCGCTCCTGCCGCCTCCAGTGGGGTTTCCCACAGGGGGTTGATATTTCAGTCCGCAGAACCTTCCCCACATTCAGTGAGGAGTATCTGCGCCGGGGGCTCACAGGGGAATGGCCAAATGGTAGAGGAGGTGGGGGTGGGGATTTGGTGGAATTTGAAACACTCTCACCGGTTCTGCTTAGCAGTGAATCGATTAAGGCCAGAAGGGATCGTTCGGATCCTCCAGCCTGACCCCCTGCATGGGCAATGCAATGATGCAGCTCAGAGGCCTGCTGGAGAGGAGTCCTTGGCTCCCTGGGCGGGCCCTGCAGTACAGAAAGGAGCAAGGGCAGCAGTGATTCTAGCGGGAGGTGGGTAAGCGATCTGCGCACCAGGACTGCAAAACCTGTGCTCCTCGGGCACATGGGTAGGAATCCATATCGGGCTGGCAAAACCCATCCTTCTTCAGAGGCAGATCGTTCCTTGCAGTGCACCAGCTGTGGGGCTCTCTTCTTCTGTGCCTGGACGTGAGGGAATCTCCTGGCCCCTTATTATAAGAGCGACCTCCCCCCATCTCGCAGTCCTGTGCAGCCACTGTCGGCCTAGTGACGCTCTCCACCTCAGAGGTGAGGGCGTCCCCCGGGCGGTGTTGTGAATAAGTCTCTGGCATCTTCTACATCAGGGTCTCGAAAGGCACCCTGTGATGTAGGGCAGCATTGTCTGTTTTCTACATGGAGACCCTGGGGTACTGAGAAGACAAGAGACTTGTTTGAGGTCACGCAGAAAATCTGTGGCGGAACTGGGTCTTCTGAGCCCCCGTCTGTCTCCTTTAGGCCACCGGCCCAGCAATGCTCATGAGAACAGAGCAGGGTTCTCCAGGTTCCCTGCTCCTGTCCAGACAGCGACAGTGACATGAGCCGGTTTGAGGGACTTCATTTTCATGTTTGTTTTAAATGGGCTATGGGTAGCATTATGGGATGGAGAACGTTGCATGCTGGGAACGTCCTCTTAGCTTCCAGAGATCCCTGGGGGCGTCATGGCTAGCACACAACACGTTGCAAACATTTCCCAGAAGACATTGCGCTTTGTATTGACGCACGCGGTGTACCCGCTGCGGTGACACTTGTACACTTGCGTCGAGCGAAGTTGGTCGTGTGGGCGTGGCCTTCTTTGGGTAGATCACGTTGGGATCCCGCAGGATAGAGAGTCTTGCGGTGGGTGTGCAAAGGCTGTGGTGCTTCTGGAACAAATCCACGCGCTGCAGAGAACAGACACAATCTCCCACCTGCAGGGCTGGGATTACAGCCCTGATCTCTTGACCCACACGCTGCTGGCATGGGCGGCTGCTTGAGCAAGTGGGAAGCTCCCTCCCCCGGCAGGAGTAGCAGGGCCCTTATCCTCTCTGTGGCTACAGGGCAACGTGGCGTGGCATGTGGCTTGCTTCAAGGCCTGCCTGACCTCAGGGCCAATGGACGGCACTGACGCCAGCTCACCTGGCTGTGTGAAGCACTGGGCAGCTAACGGACAGACAGTGACCTCGCCCAGAAGTGAAGGGCCCCTCCCCTAGTGTGCAGAGCTGCCGTCCGTCAGCGTGAGCTCCCTGCCCTCTCACTAACACAGCCCCTCGTGTGTGGCTCATTTCCAGGGCTGTTCGTTGCAGGTCTCCAAAGAGAAGCCAGGCCGGGTCTCGGACGGTGCCCTCACCTTCCATGACTCCACGCCTTGCCTCCCTTGGATTTCCCCGGCGATGCCTAGTGATCTAACGAAAAACACCAGCTGCCTCTGCTCGTTGGGGCTCTTGTTACGGGGCCCTCCGGGGGGCTGTGTCAGGCTGTTTGCAGTGGGGCTAAAAATAGTGCCGTGGAGGAGAGCTGTCACTAGCTGCTCACCTTCCACCCTGGGCAGGTGGCAAGTCAGATAAGATCTGGATCCCCAGTCCTCAGTGCGGGGGTGGGGGTGGGGTGGGAAGCCTGCGCTCATTCCTGCAAAGTGGCCCAATTGCCTTTGTTTGATTGGCCATTGGGTAGTGTGCATATTAATAGTTTGGGGGGGGGGTAGGGGAGGGAGAAATTGATGCTTTGTAGCAGCCTAGCGGTGCTGTGCTCGTTAAGGGGAAGGAGCTCTCTGCCTGCTGGTCTGTTTCGTCGCCCTGTGGCGCTCCAAACAGTCCCTGTGCAGAGCTGCACCCTTCCTCCCTACCTTGAGGGCTACTAGATGCTTCTGAGTGTGCAGCAAACATGCCGCTTGCCACCTGGTTTTAATTAAACAAGTGACCGAACTGGCTGGCCAGAAATGTCCTCTCCCGCCCTGGTAGGTGCACGCGGCCTCTTTCCCCTCCGGCTGCTGTGCTGTGGTAGGAGCGTCTCCGCAGGCCCTGCACTTCCCCTGCATGTGCAGGAGTCTTGCTTTGGCTCCCTGGGGCACAGGGACTTTTATGGTTCCTGCACATCAGACGGGATCGGCAGGGAGGGAGCAGGGAGGCCCCTGCGATTGTGCCTTGAAAAAACCCAGCCCTGTCCACTGGATCTTTGCAACCCTGACAAATGTGCCTTGTGGCCCCTGCGCTAACCCTAAACCAGTGCTGCCGGGCATTGGCACAGCGGCGTGGAGGGGATTAGTCCCCCTGCATTCTGGCAGGTGGGAATTCGGATCATGGCGAGGAGCGGGGTGGATGACCCTGGAAGGACGCTGGGCTGCGAACTCCATCGGCCCTTCGCGGGGAAGGAGCTTTTGGAAGTGGTTCGTGCAAATGTCCGAATAAAAGAATAAACCGGCGCGCTCACTGAATGTCTGCTCCGGAGGCGGCGTGGATCCCTCCGGGGAGCTGGGAGCCGGCTGCTGCACGCTCAGTCTGCTGCCATCCATGGAAGACAGCCCCCGTGGGTAGTGATTTACACGGGTCTCCGTTCGGCCTAACTCTGCTGGCTGACCTGCCCCCTTCCCTAGCCAGCTCCTTCCAGGATGCGCTGTATTGCAGGGGAAGCGGCTGGCGTCTTCCTGTGCCTCACGGCTGAGCTCAGGCATGGAACTCCCCTGCTTCCTGGACCATACGGGGGCCAGAGACATCTGGCTTTAGTGGACGGCGTTGAGTTAAAAGGCACCGTGTGGCAGAGTTCTCCTCTGACCATCACATGGCCTGGTGACTAATGCAGAGGGGGCTCTTTAGGGCCAGACGCCCACTGGCCGCCTGTTTCCAGCGCACAGCACTGTTCCCCTTCCACGCTGGGTGTAACCTGCAGGCGTTGTTTAGTCCCCTCTTGTGCAACGAATGTCTTACCTTCCCCGCCCTTCCTCACAGTTCAGCCTTGACTCCTGTGTAAATAGTTGATTTCCTGGAAACCAAAGCCAAGCGAGGGGCCCTTCCAGTCTGGCCTTGCAAAGGGAGGGCTGCAGCTGGCTGGGCGGAGTGCTCGCAGCTTCTGCGCACAATTCTCGGGACAGGGAACGGATTGGTCTTTGTTTCGCGGCACAGGTGTGCAACTGAATCTTGGGGGAGTAGCCCATGATTATGTAGGGGAGGAAGGAAATCAAGCAGCTGAAGCTGTGAGTTGGGCTGAAGAGACCGGAGATCAGCATGGACTCGTGGGTTCTGTGTGACCTTGGGCCAGTCACTTAATCTACCCTGGGTCTCTATGTTCCTTGGCTGTTCAATGGGGCTCACGCATCCCTCTCTCACAGGGGTGTCACAAGGATTAAATGCATTCACAGTTGTGAGGTGCGCAGATCCCAGGGGATGATGGCTGTATTTCGAGATGGGAAGTAGGGGAGCCCTGGAGTGGGTGAAGACAGAACTCGGCCATCGTCTGTTTAAATTCTGCTTTGCCTCGTAGCAAGAGCTGTCATATAACAAACTTGATGATGCAAAGAGCAGAACGGGGTGTCAGCAGGCTAGCTTCCCCCGTCCCCTCCCCAAGCTCAGTGAGGTTGTTCGTCTGACATATTTACAGACACAGCGGTCAGTGGGGAAGGAACCTGGGACCAAAATTATAGGCCTATCACATGAACCGACGAAGTAACTTCACTAGCTGTGCGTAGGCAGCAGGCTGCTAGTCGTGTGGTCCACCTCTAGCCCGAGTCATGACTGAACTGGGCCCGTGTGTTATGGTCTCAGAGCAAATGTCTGGGGTGGGCACTTCAGGTCAAAGTGTGGTTCTGGGGCCGGTGTCCATTTTCTCACGTGGCAGCCGGGGGAGGGATTGTAGCCCCTCTGCTCTTAGTTGTGCTTTGACCGTTTCCCGTCGGTGCTGTTGTCGACGGTAACGTGTCCTCTCTCCTACAGAACTTTGAAGTGGAGGCCGATGACTTGGTGACCATTTCGGAGCTGGGCCGTGGGGCCTATGGAGTGGTGGAGAAAGTACGGCACGCGCAGAGCAACACCATCATGGCTGTCAAGGTGAGACCAGGGCACTGGGGTCTCCTGCGGGGGAGTGCGAGGGTCTAGAGAGCAGGAAGCAGCTCCTCTAGGAACCCAGTCCAGCTCCCGTTGGAGTCGACGGAGAGAACCCGAGTGACTCCACTAGCTGTTGGATTGAGCCCCCATTTCCTTCGGTCCCTGGATGTGAGTGAGACCCTGCCTGGCTCCGGGTGTGACTCCGGCATTCCATGGCTGGGTTTGGGGTGGCATTGACTAGGCGAGAGGGAAAGCAGGAGCAGAACCCACCTTCCTGCAGGGAATGGAGCGCTACTCCTGCAGTGCACGAAGCTCTGAAGCCTGAAGTGTAGGCCACTTGGATATCCAAGTGCCTATTCAGGGGCTGGCATGCCTCAGTGCCTGCCACGGAGTCAACCAATGGTAGTGGAGACTCCTATCCCGCAGTGGTACCCAAGTACAGCACCTGGAAATCTGGGACTGATGCATCTAAATGACCACAGGTGTGGGTGCAAGTCTGTGCATCGGGACTGCAGGTGCAAGATGAGAGGCCTAGTGACGATTAGACTAACCACGGGGCTCTTAAAGCTCCAAGCACTTCATGGGAGGTCTAAGGCGTCACGTGTGGGCCCATGAGCGTAACTGTTGGTTAATGACTTTTTTGTCTTTCTCAGAGGATCCGAGCGACTGTGAACACTCAGGAGCAGAAGAGGTTACTGATGGACTTGGACATCTCCATGAGGACAGTCGACTGCTTCTATACAGTCACCTTCTATGGAGCCCTCTTCCGAGAGGTAACGCAGTGTTCGATCGGCGCACTCTGGCAGCTCAGTTCTTAACCTGCTTAGGGGACAGGGGTTTCTTGAAGAACCCCGTATCCAGCCTCCCCTGGCCGTTCTGCAGGGGGCTGTTTCAGTTCACTGATGGTTGGACTCCAGCATGGCACAGAAGGAGTAGATCCTAGGCCAACATATTACATCCACAAAGTGCCAAGGACACTGAGTGGTGGTGGTGGTGGTGGGGGGGGGGGTTAGTCTTTCTCGCCTCCGCTGTCCCACCTCCGTTCCAAGGCTCTGATTCCAAGCCCATTGCATCAGTGGGGATCTTTCCATCAGTGCCGCTGTTCTTTGGACCAGGCCCATAAACAATCCTTGGAACAGTCTCTGAGCGCAGATTTGGCCCCACATGTCTTCATCCTGCCCATGCCCCAGGCGGACATGGTGCTCGGATGCAGAAGGAACTGCTGCTTACAGGTTTGCCCGCGTGGAAAGGGCAGGGACTGCCACCTTCATTTGATCTCAGGATGATTCTGTGCACGGAAATCCCTCTTCCTCTGCCTCATGAACTGCTTCTCCCCTGGTTAGGGCGACGTGTGGATTTGCATGGAGCTGATGGACACCTCTCTGGATAAGTTCTACAAGAAGGTGCTGGAGAAGAAGAAGTCTATCCCTGAGGATATCCTGGGGAAGATCGCTGTGTCTGTGAGTGGCTGACTTTCCATGGGAGAGTGCCGCGGGGTGTCCTTCAGTACCACCCCCCCCCCCCCCCCCCCGCCGACCCCACCTTTGGCTCTGGAAGCTTGCACTGCCTCGGGGCTTGGCACTGCTGCCTGCTGCACAGGTCCTACGCATCGTGACGTTCACGCGTACACATGGAGGCCACGCATTGCTGGCTCTGTTCCCCTGAGGCTAATGGCACCAGCCGCCTGTTTAGAAGCTGGTGGCGATTTTGCTGGGAACGGCTGGGGCTGCGAGGTTCAGTGGGTCTAACGAGGTCTTTCTCTTCTGATCTCTAGATCGTGCGAGCGCTGGAGCATTTGCACAGTAAACTGTCAGTGATTCACAGGGGTAAGTGCTGGGTGATTAGAATGACTTGCCTGCACCATTCTCTCTCCTTAGCATCCATCGTAGAAGGGCACGGATCCTGGAGGACGCTGGGCGTGTCTGGCTCCTGGATTCATGTTGCAGAATCTTGAGACAAGCTTCCACCTAAGGGCCTGACCCCGCGGGATGTTTGGACTCATTGACGTTGTTCCTTATAACGAAGGCTCCGTGTCTGTCACAGAAGTCACTGATTCTGTGACTGCCGTGACTTCTGCAACGGCTGGTGCTGACTCAGTGGTTGCTTGTGCCCCCAGTACCAGCAGGGGTCCTGGTCCACCCCCCCCCCCAGTGCCAACAGTGCCCCCCAGATCCCTTCCCCCCCCCCCCACTCAGGGTGCCCGGTCCAAGTTTTAGTTAGGGGTATATAGTAAAAGTCATGGACAGGTCATAGGCCCTGAATTTTTGTTTACAGCCTGCGACCTGTCCATGACTAAAACGGAGCTTACGTCTAACCCATCCCAGGATTTGGGGCCTTTTCTCCTTTCCAGCTTGAATGTGTAACCGTTTCATTTCCACATACTTCCCGCTCTCATAACCTCAGCTCAAAGAATGAGCATAAATTGCAGGCGGGTATTAGAAAAATCCCCTCAAATTCCTTGCAGCTGGCTGGAGGTTGCCCGATGAACCCATGGCTCAAACTTGGGGACTGGAAGTCAGGAGACCCTAGGTCCTCTTCTTTGCTCTGCTATAGCAGAGGCATAACCTTGGGCAAGTCACTTAATCAGCCTGCGCTTCAGGTTCTACATCCGAGGAAATCGGGATAGCTCAGTGGTTTGATCATTGGCCTGCTAAACCCAGGGTTGTGAGTTCAGTCCTTGAGGGGGCCATCTAGGGATATGGGGCAAAAATCTGTTGGATGATTTTACTGGGGATTGGTCCTGCTTTGAGCAGGGGGTTGGACTAGATGATCTCCTGAAGTCCCTTCCAACCCTGATCTTCTATGAGATCTGTCTGCCGCCTAAGGAGGTAGAGACTTAGCTCATTGTCCTGGTCATAAGGTGCCATAGAAGTCCAAAGTATACTAAAAATAAGAGCGTCTAATATTAAAATCCAGGATCAGTGGGGCTTTTGGATTCTGGCCTTGTTTTCTTTGGCTTATCCTCTCTCCCTTGAGTCAGCAAGGATTCCCTGCAAAGTCTCGACTAGATAGGAATATTGACTTCCTGGTTTTAAGCCTCCTTAACTTTGTAGCCCACTTCTTTTGTGCTTTCTAAATTGAAGGCGTAATCCGCTCCCTCTCTGTAACCCTGTTAGATGTGAAGCCTTCCAACGTTCTCATTAACAAGGAGGGGCATGTGAAAATGTGCGACTTTGGAATCAGTGGCTACTTGGTGGACTCCGTTGCTAAGACCATGGATGCTGGCTGTAAACCCTACATGGCTGTAAGTGTGTGCGGATGCGCAGTCTGGTCTGTCCTCTTGAGCCCGCGTTCTTCCTTGGTTCAGCGGGGGAGAGGAGGTGTCTGGCCCCTCCCAGGCTCCTCGTTTTAAGTAGGAACAGAATGGGGTAGGCTGAAAACAAACCACCTTCCCACTCCCCTGGGCCTGCCCTGAAATTGAACTGCTCACAGAATGTTCTCTGCGGGCCCGATTCAGCAAAGCACTTAAAGCACTCGATTTAACTTGAAGCATGTAGTTGGCCCCACTCAAATCACTGCGCGTCTGTATCATTGAGTCAGCGGGGTTACTCGTGCAGTTAAGCATGGGCACGAAGCGTTGTCCCTGTCACCCAGGCTGCTCCCCTGCCATCTTCTGGCCTCAAAATAGCACAGGGAATCGGCTTACCGGGCTGGCTGTGGGCAGAAGACGCCTGTTGGCTGACTGCCTCCTAGCCACTTAGTGTGCTGACATTTCTACTTACTGAGCTAATGGGGATTGTTTCACTGTTTGCCTTGTCCTCCCAGCGCCCCGCCCAGCGGTATCCACCTGTTGCTGTCTTGTTAGATGTGCAGACTATACATCAGGGGTCTCAAACATGCGGCCCGGGGGCCACATGCGGCCCGCAAAGCCCTTCCCTGCGGCCCGCCAAGCTTCCTGGCGCCCCCCCCCCCCGGTCCCCCCATAGCAGTTTGCAGGACGGAGGGGGCAGAAGTGGAGGCTTCTCTGCTGCCTGGCTGGGCCGCGTGTGTTTCTAGCTCTGGACTTCCTAGATTGCTCTTGCTTTGTTTGCCAAACAGCTGTTGGTGGTGCCTAGCGCTTTCCAGGAGGGAATGGGGAGCTGCGTGCTCAGAGGAGGAGGTGGGGCAGGGGTGGGACCTCTTGGAAGGGGTGGAGTGGGGGCGGAGCCGGGGCAGCAAGGGCGGGGTGTGTGTCAGTGATGCGGCCCTCGGGCCAGTGCACTAGTCCTCATGGAAGGGGTGGAGTGGGGGCACAGCCGGGGCAGCGAGGGTGTGGGTGTGTGTGTGTCAGTGGTGCGGCCCTTGAGCCAGTGCACTAGTCCTCATGCGGCCCTCGTGGTCATTTGAGTTTGAGACCCCTGCTATACATGCTCTGGGGCAGGTGGATACACGGTGCCTTGTCTCAGGTGGATACATGGTGCCTGACACCAGGAGGGCCACCATAACTGATGATGGTGGCAATTGCAGTAGAAGCTATTTCTGGGAGTTCGAATGTTGGGCGCGGGGACAAAACTAACGAGGCTAAGGCTGCTCAAGCCCTTGCTTTGATCAGTCACGTTTAGAGGTCACCTTTTCTCGGGGGATCCTATACGCTAACCGCAACCCATGGGGAGCCCACCCAGGCTGGGTTTCGTAGTCCAGGTATACGTTGGTAGGTGTCTGTCCATCCGTCTTCTACGTTGGGCAGACGAGACTGAGTTGCCCTAATGTCCATCTTGCCGTTGCAGCCCGAGAGAATAAACCCGGAACTGAACCAGAAGGGTTACAACGTGAAATCCGACGTGTGGAGTCTTGGAATCACAATGGTAATGGTGCCACGCTCGGTGTGACCTAGCTCGGTGTGTGCTCTGTGTGGGAAGGCCGGCTGGGCCGAACTCTGGCTCCTAGCCGGGTCATGCTTAACACGGGTTGGAAACTGCCACCCCAGGAGGATATGTTCCAGTAGAGGCCAAATCCTGAGTCCAGTTCCTGTTCACGTCCACAGGAGCATGACTAGATGAAGACGCAGTGCGCGCCTTGGGCATTGGCTCTCGCCAGACTGCCCGTCTCCTTGCATTCCCCATACAGCAGTTTTGCTGCCTGGGGCTGTGGATTTCAGGTTAGCTCTGAGCCACTCCCCACTCCACAGGGGCTGAAATCCCTTGGCAGGCAAATGAAAATATCAGGCTGGGCTGTGGGCTCCCAGGGATGTTGGGTCCTGCCCGGCTCTGCTGGTGAAGAGGATGCTGGTGCCGCTTGTGAGAAGCCAGGAGTCCAGGCTTTTAACACTGCATTTACCGCAATGCCCACGTCCAGCTTCCCTCTTGTGCCAGTTGGGGGCATGGTCTCCATAGCTGGTTTGTTTGTACCTAAGCAGCAACTCTTCTGCCAGCGCAGCTGCCTGTACCATGTGCCTGACCAGTGTAGCAGTGCATTCTGGGAATATCTGGGCAAGTCATTCCATAGTGCCCGGAGAACATGCACACAGAGCAGCAGGTGGGTCAATGCAATGAGGAATATCCCACTGCACAGAGGTCTGGGAGGAAGGAGGGCCAGCCAAACCAGTTAAAGAAAGCACCGCTGTGGGGATCTGGGTGTTGCAAGACGTGAGTTGCACCAGTCTCAAGACCGCTTTTAACCCTGACATTCATGATGCTGGTTTGTGCATGTGGCAAAGAACTGCCTTGGCAGATGTTCCCTCCCCCCAGCAAACCCCCCCCTCCCCCCCCCCCGCCCGCAAAAGCCACCTCCAACTCTTGCCTGTTCTTCCTGTTTGAATTTGCATCCAGTCTGGAGCTGAGCTGATTGGACACCTGTGCAGCAGCCTGGAAATGTGATCCTGCTTCAGTTTTCCTCCCAAAATGCAGGAAGCCGTGTGATGAGTGTTGTGTGCATAGGAAATTTATTGGCTCGATTAAAAGCCAGAGGGAGGGCGCCGTTGAAATGCCGCCAGCAGGCAGCTGATTTTTCACCCCAACCCGTGTGATTCTTACGAATGTCTTCCTCTGGGCTGGCTTCCTGTTTTGGTAACCCAGTGGGACTTGGGGACTTGAGACGGGCATGTTCTCAGGACTGGTGGATAGTACCAAATAAAGTCTTTTCATGGGTGGGTTGCCCACAGTTTTCCGGCAGCAAGAATCCAAATCCAGACTGGTCACCAGACATGAGATCAATGCCTCCCGGGGCTGCTGCATTGTGTTCCCAGGGTCCCTGCAGGGTGTTAGAAAGCTCACTGAGGGCTCCTTCCTGCCCTCCCATCCTGGCATGTGCCAGTCAGTCAGTCAGTGACTCTTCCAGCCAGTAACAGTGCGGGTCTGAGGGCAGGAATGAATCCTCAGTAATACGGTGCCATCCCTGGTTGCCCACTACATAGAATTTCTACAGGGCAGCTCTCATTGTAGCGGATAAGGACATAAACTCCAGAAGTAAACTTAGTACAGTTTGCAATCACAGCTCGGCTCTGGTGTCTACGCATTCCAAACCCTTCCAAAGCTTGCCCCGGCCCGCAGAGTTCTCCTTTAGGAGCCAACCTCACAAGCCCCCTAGCTGATCTTAGCTACCGAGACCGGCTGTGTGATGAGCTGTGGCCGCGGACCCAGAGAAAGGGCAGCAATGCTGTCTAGAGATGGGGGAGAACTTGCAGTCGAGGGGAGAGGAGGAAGGCTGAGCGTTTAGGTCTGAAAGGAGCTGGAGGGCAGCAAGCAAGTATGTCGGGAGAACTCGGAACTGATCAGCCCCTCCAGTTCCCGTTGTCTCTCCAGCTGGGTCCTCCCTGGCTGATTGTCCATCCTTTCTCGATATGGTCAGCATTACATAGTGCCTCTGGGTGCCTGGCAGGATTTTGCCTGCCTCTGAAACGTGCAGTAAAAGGCTGCTGATGGAGTAAAGCAGGTTTGGTTGATTAGTGGTCCAAGCTGGTATAGTTGATTCTCTGCTAACTAATTCTCTTCCATTGGCTTTCCTATACCATGGGCGTCTTTTTGCGTAGTAATATTCCCAGTGGGGGTTAGTGTCAACTCAGGAGGGTGTCAGGAATCTTAGAAGATGCCACGTGACGAACGTGTTGAAAATGGGCAGAGTAACACTGACAAGACACTTGCAAAGCAGCTCAGAACAGCCTCTTATTTTTCATGGAGAACCTTAAAAAAAATGCCTGTTTTCAGAATTTCCTAGGAGAATATATAACGTAGGGGGGCGAGAAGCCAAAAACGGGGGGGGAGGGGGGGAGTGGAGTTTTGGAAAAGAATTTTGGCTTCTGGTTTCATTTTTTAATGAAAATCTGGAAAGTTTTGGCAGGAAACTTTCATTGTGGACAAAAAGTTCATTGAAAAGCATCACCGTTTTTTTACTGAAACAGTATCCGCTGCAGGTGCCCAGTGCACACTGGGGACTGTTGGCCTGACGATGGTCTGCTAGATTTCTGTAGTGTCTAGGAACCTGAGTCGTGGCCTTGTAGTGTCTAGGAACCTGAGTCGTGGCCTTGTGCCCGGTGCTGTACAAACACACACAGTCCCTACCCCAGAGAACTAAGTGCTATGGTGCTGCAGAGCAGTCTGAGGGTAGGGAGATGCAGTAGAGCCAATTCCTCATGACTGCCTTGGTTTCTTCTTGCCCCCCTAGATTGAGATGGCCATTCTCCGCTTCCCCTACGAGTCCTGGGGCACCCCCTTCCAGCAACTCAAGCAAGTGGTAGAGGAGCCTTCGCCCCAGCTCCCTGCTGATCGCTTTTCAAAGGAGTTTGTGGACTTCACGGCACAGTGGTGAGTGTCTGAACTGATCCCCAGGAGTCTCCTGTCTGAGCCTACGGAGGCTTCCTGAGGCCGAGGGCTGGTCTCCCATGTCAAAGCACAAATCTTACCTTTACTCTGCCTCGGGACCCCCGTCAGTCTGTCCTTCCCCTCGTCCCGAATCCCCACTCTCCTGCAATCTGTGCTGCAAACGCTCCCCAGAGCCAGTGGGTTTCCTGCCCTGTTTCAGCTGGGCCGGCTGAAAGGACCGAGCTGCTCTTCCGCTTTGTGCGGTTCGCCCTTTTGGAATTTCGGTGCCGACTTGTCCAGCTGCAGAATCTCAACCCAGCTGCAGCACCCTGAGGCATCTGCTGCCCGACGCCGCCTTTGGCGGCCACTTAGAATGGGGTGAAGGTTGATTGTGACTTTCAGAGGATGAAGCACAGCTCAGCTGGGAGTCTCAACCGGCTTCGTGCACCATTTTAAGCTCACCTGGGATCTGCAGCGCAGTAGCCTTCGGCTCTTAGCTGGGCTGTAGCTGGACCTATGATTCTGGACTCGGTATTGGCGTGCAATATCTGTCCTGTTGGGTGGTACCAGACCCTCTTATCTTGGACATAGGTTGCATGTGCGCCGGCTGTACAAGGTGAAGGGTGGGCGAGGTTTTCATGCTGCCGACTCCCACACCAGGAACGTGTTTGCGGTCTGACAGTGCTTTCCTATTTGCCCGCCTAATTGATTTGCTAGGCTCTTTGGTTCGAAGCCAACACTTGTGTAACCCAGGGGAGTTAGGAACTGGGAGTTGCGTGATAGAAAGAAGGGGGATGCTGGCTAGTGGTCTCCCGCTCCTGTCCCATCCTGAGATTCTAGTTAGTCTATGAAGCCACTGTGTCATGAACATTTATTTTTCCTCCTATTCCAGCTTAAGGAAGAACCCTGCAGAACGAATGAACTATTTAGAACTTATGGTGAGCCTGGATTTTTATTCTTTGATCTCACAACATTTTGGCCTGTAACTAAAGCTAAATGGATAGTCAGTAAGTGTTAGACCAATGGTACAACCCGCTACACAGCTTAGTTTAGACTCGGGGCTGGGGTGTCGGTACAATTTGAACTCCTTTGCTAAATCCCAAGTCAGTGACATGGAACAGGTGCGGGTTAAACAGGCATATTGAGGTGTCTGCCAGCCAGGTGCATCATGGGTAGTCAGACGTCCATCCCTTCACCACCTTCTCCCATCCCCGCTGCCACTTGCTGGCTTAGAACACCCTCAGCTGTTGGTGTGACAGCTGCTATCGTGGCTGATACCCCTGCGGTTGAACTGGGGACCTCCAGAGCCGAAAGCGTGAGCTGCTCCAGCTTGAAGGAGTGAACGAAGGCTCCCTAGCTGGGGCTGTAAGAACCCAGATAATCTGCTGACGGGCAAAGAGGAGAACCTGCAACACACGCCCATCAGCTGGCTACACTACCTGTGGTGCAGTGTGGTTGAGTCCTCCCCGATGTCTGACTTGGGTCCTAGAATCTTGCACGTCCTTTGAAAGCAGAGGTCAGCGTGTGTGAAATGAATCTGTTCAGCTCCGTGCACTACTGAGATTCAGCCCAGGGCCTCAAACCTCCTGTCTAAAAGGATCAATGTACCAGCCTTGGGCACTCTGGTATTTGCCGAGGGGTGTGCAGATGGGGGCGGGTGAGCCACCCCAATGTATTGCTGCCACGATTGTGTTCAGTGTGTGTCCTTCCTCTTGCCCAAGCTGACCCCGTCCTGGTTCTCGTTGGCAGGAACATCCTTTCTTTACCTTGCACAACACCAAAGAGACCAACATGGTCTCCTTTGTGACAGAGATCCTCGGGGAAGACTCCTAACTCACCAGCCTCGCCGCCACGTACAGTCACTTCAAACCGACGTCCTGGCTTCCCTGCACCAGAGACAATGCGGACTCATGTTCACGGTGGTTTGCACAAATTGCCTCTCCCCTGCCTGTGTGCGTCTCCAAGCCAGCCGGGCGCGGGTGCACTCTGGTTTTTATCACCTGTACGCTGAAGGTCACATAGGAAGGACCTTGGAAATTGACATGCCTAGTAGTCAGTGCCGCTCCTGACTAACCCAGGGGACAGGGCTCGGGAGATGACCTGCTGGTACCAGACGTTCCTCCTCGGTTGAGTCAGGGGAACCAGACTCCTGTGTATCTGAGTTGAGGAATCTGCTGTGCCCGAGGATGAGGTGGGGGAGTGTGAACGTGCCCTCCCCCAATACCATTCTGGTGCAGCAGTGAAGGGTCCAGAGCATATTCACACTCGCTCCCTCCATTGTGCAGCAGAGCCAAGAGATTCTCTCCGGTCTCCTGTCCCTGCCTCTTAGAGGCCTGGGGAAGGGGCGGGGGGTGTCTCCATCAGACTTCAGTCTTATTCTGCCTCCCCTCAAGCCCTCCCCTCCCCACCCGGTACCCTGGCTGTGGGGATCCCACAGGGCTCTGTTCAGAAAAGGGTCCGGAAATCTGTGCACGGCTACGGTTTGTGGCAGGGGGGGTCGTAGCTCCCCCAGTCCGCTCCATGGCGGAGGTGCCCCTCCCTTCCCAGAGCCCTCGTGAGGAAACCCACAAACCGGTCAGGCCTCCCTAGACTGTTACGGTGAACACCCTCTGCCCCTGTTCAAACAGTCCCGGGTTGTTCTAAGCTCCCCTACCCCCGCTTCCTGGGTGGCTGCGTTCCCGCATCGGAGCAGTGACCCACTTCCCCACTCACGCCGGCCCCTGTTCAAACAGACACAGGCCCACGGCATTTGGGGAGAGGATTCGTTGTGTAATAAAGTGGGCTGGGATCATAGGTGCCAACTTCTCCTGGCACTGTTGGGTGCTCGCGGACCCCGGCCCTGCCCTGACTCCTCCCCCGCCCTGCCCCCTTTCCAATCCCTTCCCCCAAAGTCATCACCCCATCTCTGCCCCCTCCTTGCCCCCATTGGACCCTTTCCCAAATCCCAACCCCGTCTCCTGCCCTGAGCGTGCCACATTCCCGCTCCTCCCACCTCCCTCCCACACCTTGTTACGCCACAAAACAGCTGTTTCACGGGGAGGAGAAGCGGGGACGTGGCGCACTCGGGAGGAGGTGGAGGGGAGCTGGGGAAGGGGGGCGAGGCGGGGAGCTTGGCTGCCGGTGGGTGCAGAGCACCCACCAATTTTTCCCCATGGGTGCCCCAGCCCCGGAGCACCCACGGAGTCGGCGCCTATGGCTGGGATTGGCTAGGCAGTTAGGGAGCCAGCTCCCATTGGCTGTCAGTGAGTCAGGTGCTGAAATTCCACCCTCAGGAGTGTTTCAGATGTTCACAGAGGCTATGACTGGCCCCCCTTGACCTCTGCCTCTTGGGGCTGGGCCCTCCCGCCTGGAGCTCAAGAACTGACCCAGCACTGTGATTCTTGTTGGTTTCTGAGGTTGCTTTAATACCTATTGGGTCCCATGTTAACCAAAAACAAAAAAATCGACATACAGCCAATGGTGTGTAGAGGTGGTGTCGGTAATTGTACATTTGATGTGTGTATATACAATGGACTTTATAATTCATTTCCTAGTTTTAATCGAACTAGCTATAAATTAAACCCTTTCCTTGTGGGAGGAGGGGGACTTCCACTGTGAGCCCCCCTACCCCACTCAGCCATAGAGGCCTTTGAATGGGCCAGGGAACAGAGGAATTCTCTGACTTCTGCTGAGTGTGATCACACAATGCACATGTCCTATGTGGATGATGTTTTAAAAATAGAATGAGTTTTCTGATTTTCCCCCCCCCATGCATATTTGTGTGTATGTGTGTGTGTGTGTATATATATATTTTTAAATCACTGCTGAACATACAAATGTATATGTGGCTAGTGGGTTTGGGGAATGCTAGCAACTTTCTGGTTACATTTGGGGTGGCCGGGATGGGTCACCACAAGGCCGGTGGGGTTATTTGGGTTTTGTTGGTGATAATGCCTCTTTTTAACCGAATCTCTTTAAAGAGGACACCTCTTGGAACTTTTGTACGTGGGAGATCCGGCTTTCCGGGTGCAGCTCCGTTGACTTGGGCTCTGCCCCTTTAGAAATCAGCTCCCCTGAGTTCATGGGTCTTGTCCTGCTGCTGCATAGTCCATCTAAGGGCTTCTCTACAAGGGGAAATTGACCGAAGTAGCTCCTCTTGTGAAGACTCTTATGCAGGAATGAGTCACTTTTCTGTCCTAATAATGAGTGCACTGCCAGAGCAGAGCAATTATTCCAGGATAAATTGACTGTACTGGAATAGTGTCCACGGCCGTAGTTTTATTGCAGAATTGCTATTCTGGTTAATGTCCCTTTTTAGAAGGTCCCCCCCACAACCAGCACCGTTGATTGAGCGGCGATGGCTACGCCCTGCTCTGCTCTATGGTCCAAGGACCTTTTTAGCTGGACCTGTTGTCAGAAAGTGATTTAACGCTTTCAGCTGCTCCTTCCTCTCCCCCACTCTGCAAACCCCCGGGGGACTCTCGCGAGCCTGGTTGTAGCTGCAGCTCTCCAGGCTTGGGACTGCAGCTTTGCTGCTGAACTGTACAATTGTATTTCTCCTTGTTGGTGGGTTGGGATTGCTTTGGTTTGACTTTGAGCTTTTGTCCTCCTTTATTTCACCCCCCCGGGTGTTTGGGGGATTGGTTCTCGTTTATTGCGTGGATTTTGGATGCCTTTCACCTGGTCTGATAACGCCCTGGCTCTGGTTGGATTCCAGCTACTCCTGATGGCAACTCTCCTCTCTTTCCTTCTGCTTTTGTACGGGGGGAATCCCATCTGGGGAGTGAATCTCTCTGCCTGCTTGCACCAGGAGTAAATCTCGCTCTGGGTTAGTTTAATTTTACTTCATCTTTGCCCTTCTGGTATGTGCCCTTATTTTCTTCTGCTCCAAGGTCTTTATTCTTCTGGCTCTGTTGCTTTCCCTCCGTGGATTGGTGGAAGAGCTCCAAGTAACTGCTTGGAACCCAGCTGAGCTTGGAGAGGGAGAATTGTTGCCGTGGGAGAAGGCCCTCTCCTCTTGTGCTTACGGGAATGGTCTGTAACCATTAACTTGGTCATTGTTTTCAATAAAATGAGCCCCCAAGCCAACTTCTCAAGAGCTTTTCTTGGAACGTCAGCCCTTGCTCATTCCAGCTGCCCCTGACCGTTGTCTGTTTTCAGTGTTGGAGTCCCGGTATTGAAACAAATGAAGCGTATTACTGGAATGCCCCCTCCTGCTGGAGCCAGGCCCCGGAGTGCTGGGCGCTGTACAGACATATACCAAAAGACAGCTTCTGCCCCAGAGATTGCAGTCTTAGTTTAACGCATGACAACATAGCCAGGCAACAAATGGGGAGGCCGGGGCCACAGCGGTGTACACAGTTTGTAGGGGTACTGGTATAAGCAATATTGCCTAGTGGATAGAACACTAAAGTGCCATTCAGAAGATCTCTGTTCCTGGCCTGCTGAGGGACTAGGGGCAAATCACTTTGCTGCTCTGTGCCTCAGTTTCCCCCCGTGCAATGGGGTAACTGAGGCACAGTGACACTGACCAGTGGAGAGTGCTCAGAGAACTATGGCTAACGAGCACCATATAAGAGCTGGCTGCTGTTCTTGTTCGTCTTACTCGGTAACCCCGCCCTGGCCTGGCAGAAGGGAATTTTAAGCCGCTTGGAGGAGGACCGAGGTTAAAGAGGAAGACTGGCTAGGGCGATTGTTTTCAGCTCGCAGGGATTCTCAGGGCTCTTGCTTGGTATTGTGGTAGTGCCCGGGGCCCTGCTGTGCCGGCATCGCCCGGGCCCTGCCCCGAAGAGCAGGCCTTCTAAATTCTGTCCTCCAGAGTCGAGGGCCTCTGTGCGTTTCAGTTCGGGAGCGATCCAAACACCTGTTCCTTCCTGCGAGGAAGAGCAGGGAGGTATCTAATGGGACTTTAATACTTCCCCGGGGTCACTGCATCCCCCCGACGCTCTGTATCCGATACCTGCTGCCGATACCCCTCCATGCACTTAGTTGCTCTGATCGGAGATGGGGATCAGATTGAGGCTGGGGTCATTACCCCTCTGGACCCTGCCTCGGCTGCCAAGCAGGCCAGGACCCCCCCCCAGTACCAGGTCGAGTAACCAAGAACGCCGACCAGGGAAATACCCCCCTTCTTCCCTTCCCCGACGCCCACCCACGTACTTGCTGTCTACGCCACTACACACTTGGCCTCTTATATATTCCATGGGGGGCCTACCTGAGCCCGTTTATCCGCCCCCCAATCTGGATCTATGCCGGTTATGTGCACAGGTGTGCGCAGCACATTTTATTAGGGTGTGCACCCAGGGAGCCCTGCCCTAGCCCCACCCCCGTCCATTCCCTCCCACTTCCTGCCCCGACTGCCCCCCTCAAAACCCCTAACCCCCTTGCTCTTTGTCCCCTGACTGCTCCCTCTCCATGACCGCTGTCCCCTGCCCCTAACTGCCCCCCCAGTACCTCCCCAACCCCCCCTTCCCCTGACCGCTGCCCCAGAGCTTCTGCCCCATCCAACCCCCCTGCTCCCTTTCCCCTGACTGCCCCCAGGACTCGTGACCGTTATCCAACCCCCCAGCCCTCTTACCATGCCGCTTAACCCCACCTCCCCCCTCTCCTGGAGCCTCAGCGGGCCGTGTCCAGGAGCGGCCCTGGACAGTGCTGCAGCATTGTGGGGCCTGAGCTACAGCTTGGCCCGCCGGAGCTCGCAGCCCTGACCACACCACAGGGGAGGGGCTGAGGGGAGCCTCCCTGGCTGGGAGCTTAGGCGGGACAAGCTTGCCCACCCCTGCATTAGGGTGTGCCCGGGCACGCTCCGTGCACACGCCTATGGTTACGTGATGTGTGTGAACCTCGTGAACCTCCTAACAGTTCCTGGCAATCCCCTATAGCCCAACCCCGCCCCCCAGAGGTACAGCACCTTCCTCCTTCATGTGTGTCAAGGGGATTTTAAACAGGAGCTTTAATAAAATCCTCATCCCTCTGGCCACCCGCATCAGCTGTCAAGCAGGCCTCCTTCCTGCCCTGCAACGGCCGTGTGGAAACCACGCTGGAGGGGGGTTTCTTTTTAAACCAGCGAGCCAGCATCGCTGTGAAGAAAAACCCCAGGAGTGGATGGAGCATAATGCGCCGACTCCTTCGGAAAAGTGCCTTGGGGTGAGGTCAAGCTGACAAAGCAGACGGACGATGTAGGCTTTGGAGGAAGCTAGGAGCAACTCTGGGACTCGTCCCCCACTTTCTAACTCGCCCTGCTCCAGTGGGAATGTTGTCGGGTGGGATGAGTGTTCAGCTGATGTTGACTTACGGGGCTTGTTTCCTGGGCAGCAGGTGCATCCCCTGTTGGGGGAGATGAGGTCTCCTGCCCACTGGAGCCAGAATAGCCAGGAGGCTTCCACCTTGGCATGAGCTGCTCCTGGCTTTGGGGGGGAGAGATGGAGCCACAGCCTGGGTTTGGGGAGGCTTAGCCTCCCCTGGCCTATTATCCTCTCCACCTGGGGTTTGTTTTTATGGCTTCTCACATGGGAAGCATGTAGCCAGGACCTCCCTCCCCTCCCCAGCCAAGTTTCTTCCCTGGCCCTCTAGTGTTCATCTTCTGCTTTCCTCAAACCTTCCTCTCCCGGAAGGAAGGATGGGGGGCAGGGTTCTCCTCCTAGCTGTGGGAGCCCTTGGTGCCTATTTACCCATCTGTGAAATAGGGCCAGTGTATGACCTGAGAGCTTCCCATAAGATGTGTGCGCTGGATGTTATTAAAAGGAGCAGCCACATGGCTTATTTCACACTGGAGCACTAATAAGAGCTCGATCAAGATGGGCTGTTGGAACAGTCACAGCGGGGCAACTTTTTTTTTCTTTAAAGCAGCTGTAAAATAACTGCTTCCTTATTTGTATTACAAGAGCACGGAGCGGACCTAGACAAGGCCAGGACATTCCTGTGCTGGGCACAGACACCTACCACCAGCTTGCAGGCTCTTCAGAATAGGGGCTAACTCGTCAAGACGGGGTGCGGAAACAAGGACAGAGAGGTGAAGTGACTTGCCAAAGGTGACAGCCCAGCAGTGGCAGAGTTGGGACTAGACCCCCCCACCACCACCTGGTCTCTTGACTCCCACTCCCCTGCCCTGTCTGCTACCCCACTCTGCCTCACAAAGCCAAGTTATGATTGTTGTTGTGAAGTCCCCAGAGCTTCCTCATCCCATCCCACGCGGCAGGGGCCTGGCCCCCGTTTCAGAGGAGACGTGGCAGCCCAGGCAAGCATCCCTGACATTCTCCTACAAAGGGGGGAGAGGCGTAGTCTGTAACGGTTGGGGAAACCCTAATTGGATCTTTTGGGGGAAGATCTGGGGCGGGGCAGGAGCTCACAGTGGAGCCTGTGTCTACAGCCAGGGCCCCTAGCACTGATTTTGGATCCCAGCTCCCGAGGGGTTAGACTGCCCCCCCCAAACAGCCACTAGATGGAGGCAGAAGCTCGCGTTTGCTGGGCTGTCTCTCGAGTCCTGTGCTTTCCCCTGCAGCCGGGCCACCTCAATCTCCTGCCAGGCCCAGCTTCGAGTTGTTACAAGGCTGGGGGCTCGGGCCCCAATATTCTGACCAGAGCCAGAACTCTGTGAGCTGCCCCTTGCAGCAGCCCTGAATTCACCTCCAGCCATTTGAAACCCCATGGGGTGTGATCTTTACCAGGCGCGGGGCCGGGACCTGGGCCGTGCTCCCTGGTGGTCCTGCTCTGTGGTGGGAAGAGACCCTGGATCCCTGCGTTTGATGAGCACCCTTAGGGGAGCAGGGGGAGGAACAGGAGCCAAAGCGGCCCCAATGCAAGGCAGAATCGTTCACCCCTCTGCCACCTGCTGCTTGTGTTTGTATCTGATCCACATCCCCCTCCCCTCGGCGCTGCAGGACAGACCGTCTGGGCAGGGCTCTCCGCTCCCGCCTTGCTCTCATGCACGGAAAGAGTGAAAAGGGCAGAGGGGAGCCCCAGGGCTCTGCTCCGGGGCAGCCCCAGGAAAGGGGCGACTGATGTACCCACAGGAACTGGGGCGGAGGAGGCCACGCCAAGGCCAGGAGCCCTGCCCGTCCCAAGCTGCAGCAGCCCATATAGCTCATGTTACCGCCAGCAGAGAGGGAAAGGAGACGGGGGGGGGGTCAGCGGGAGGGGGCCGTCTAGCCTTCAGTGGCAGCATCCCTCTCTCGTCCCATGTGGCAGGAGCTGCTGATCGGGGTGGGGGGAGGGGTTGGCTTCCCGTGGCCCCCAAAGGAGCTGGCAAGAGTCACGATCAGGCTATTTCGCAGCCCCACTACTCTCTGCCTTTCTCAGCCGGAGCTCGCTGTATTTTACAAACACACACAGCCTCCCATCCCCAAAGCTGCCACTCAGCATGGGGGCCCCCAGTCAAGAGGTGCTGAGCAGCCCCCCTGCCCGCAGGTGCTGGGGACCTCTGCAGGATCAGGCCCGTTGTCTCTCCAGCTGGGTCCCCCCTGCAATGGCTGCTTTTGCGAAGTTGGCAGAGATCTCAAAGGGTGGCAGCCGTCCGGACACCCAGGGCCGGGCAGTAGCTGCTTTACCCCTCTCTGGCCTTTAAAATCAGGCATCTGTCTGACCCATACCAGCCCTCCTACGCTTTCGTCCCCTGGGGCTCCCAGTACCCCCAGCCTGTCCCTCCCCACCTGGCTCTGACCCAGCGCCTCTGCCAGCAGCAGGAAAGGCCTGGTCCGTCTCTAGGGGATGGAAGAGCGGCCCCACCTGTGCTTTGGGCATAGGGGGGTTTGCTTTCATTCAGGTTATTTCATGTCAATGTCAGGGCCTTGGGTGGGGGTGGGGGTGGGGGTGTATGTGTGTGTGTGTGTGTGGGGGGTCAGCCGTCGTGTTGCCTCTTCACAGGTGCAGCCACCAGAGCGTGTAATTAGAGCCAGACTCTCTCACTGTGGTGACTGAAGTTTCTGTGAGGGGAGGGTGAATAACCCCTAGGGGAGAGCCAGCTGGGAGCAGGGGCCGGGGGCAGGTTTGACTAGCAACTCTACCTGCCCTGCTCCCTTTAGCTGAGATTAAAGGCAAAGGCACTTCGGGGTCTGGGCCAAGGCCAAGTTGGGGGGAGTATGTGGGAGACAATTTCCTCTGTCCAGCCTCCTGCCTGCATTTTCCAGGGGAGGGGAGAAGAGTGTCTCCCCCACTATCCACTTCACTTCCTGCCTCCGCCCCCTTCAGAGCACCTGATGTTCTGCTTCCAGCCCTCCCACCCCCCAGTCTGCTTGCTCAGGGACCGGGGCCCCCACCCATGAGGTGTTATCTGCTGAGATCCTCCCCATCAGTGAATGGCCGGTGCTAGGGGATCAACCCCTCTTACAAAGGAGGAGGTGACTGGGCACCAGTTTGGACTGGGATTGCAAATGCTCATCCCTCTGCAGTCTAGCCTGGGGAGGCGGGAGCTCTGCAAAACTCCAGCAGGAACAGCTCAAGTCATAGAAGTGTGGATAGCTCAGCCCCCCCCACCCCACACCTGCTAGTTCCAGTCACAGGCCTAGAACTTTTTCAAGGGGAAGTCACGTTGGAAAGGACCCCATAGCTCCCACCTAGGATTGGTGTCTGCAAGGGGCTTTCTAACAGCCTGCGGCTGTGCGGGTCAGGGAGCTGGTTTGCTCTACGGCTAAGCTCCAGGGGGCCTGGCAGTGCTTGGATGGGAGGTAGGGGGCAGTGGAAGACCAGTCAGGTGCTGCAGGCAGTAGCAGTGGGAGTGAGGCAGTGCTGCCTCTTCTCTGTGTCATGATAAAATCAGGATTAGGTGAACCTGTGCCGCTGGAAGAACAGGTCCTGACCACAGGTGGGTATTGAAAGGTCCCATTGTATGATAGCATCTAGCTCCTCCTCAGCAGGAGATCACTATCATTTCTCCCCCCCCCCCATTTTACAGATGGGAAAACTGAGGGGAAGTGACTCACCCCCTAGGTCACTCAGCAGGCCACTGGCAGAGGCAGGAATAGAACCCAGTTCTAGTGCAGTGCTCTGGCCAGTAGGCCATGCACCCAGGAGAATGGTGCTACCCCCCCCCCAACAGTCTGACCAAAACCCACCTCCTGCAAACACCCTCTGCCTAGTTAGTACCTTAGAACCTTCCCCCACAGCATCACCTGGACACAGTGTTCTTCACTTCCTGTCTTCACCAGCTGTGTCACATGGCTGTGTGCTGTTAGAGAGCAGCAGGGCTGCACCCCAGAGGCAGCTGCATTTCAGCTGTAGAATGGATTCCTGTTTCACCAGCAGAATCCTAAGCTGAAGTGGTAGAGAAAGGCCAAGTATTCTCAGTGCTTTGCCCAGATGAGCATTAATTCGCTAGCCACAGGGCTGTCTCCCATTTGCCTGGAGCAGGCCTCACGCTCTCCCTAAACCAGCTGGGAGCACTCAGCTTCAATGGGCTTTTGCCAGGCTCCAATTACTGGAGGTGGGGCACCAGAGGAGCCCTCCAATAAGCAAGGCAGGCAAAAAACGGTGCATGCTGTGCTGGAGGAGATTAGGCTGCTTAGTAATCAGAATGACCAGGCAGGGACACTGGCTGCCGGCTGTCTGTCCAGCCATCTCACCTTCCTCCCTCTGCTGCTTTTGGCCTTTGTGGGGCCAGGGGAAGGCAGGAGAAGTGGGAGCCCCAAAACACACACAGCCAACTCACCTGGAGGCAGGGTGTCTCACCCAGGGGTTTGCTTCTGGGGATGTATGTTTTGCTTTTGAGTCAGTCCCACACACAGTCAAAGGAAGGAGAAGCACAGTGAGGTCAACGGATAAAGACCGTGCAGCTGGCTTACTAGCCTTTCCTCTGCACCCAGAAGCCAGAGGACTGGTGGGGCAAATGGGCCTAGGCCCATGGCAGGGAGGGCACATGGCAGGCTGGACCTATGCATTTAAATTTGCATCCCTTTTGGCCAGGGGTCAGGAAAAGCCACAGAGAGACCGTCCATCTCCAGCACCCCATTACTCTGAGCAGGCTTTGGGTGTTCTTGGGTAAGATCAGTGCTGCCCTCTAGTGCCTGGCTCCTAGACAGCCCAGGGTACATACTCCTCTACTCAGAGCGGGGGAGGTGTCTTTTGCAGAAAGAAAAGACCCAGGTTCTAATCCTGGCTCCCCATGTCCAGGTGCTCCATTTAGCTGGGGACGGTCACCTCTGGGCAGCATTCTCACTCCCTGCAGTCAGAATGAAGGGAGAGAAGACAACACAAACCTTATGGGAAGAAAAATGTTTTCCAGGGAGGTTGAAAATGTTAGGAACAAATACCAACTGGACACAGCCTGCATCTTCCGAGGGAGAACTCCTGGAGAAAGGGTTACACTGGGCCAAAGGGAGAGTCATCCATCTTCTGGGATGGCTCAGGGCTGGGTCCCTGATAAAGCCATGGAGGACTTTCTGTTTCAATTACACCCTTAATAGCTACATCAAGGAGCATTAAAAATGTATGAGTCCCTCTAAAGGGCTTTCAGCCAAAGTCAAAATTCATCACTTCAAGTTCCCTTATTAGGACAAAGATTTTTCTCGCTTTTCCTTTCAAACCCCAGCAAAAGGAGGCTATTTCCTTCCCCCTCTCGGCTATCCGTTGCTTCCCCGCTTGCTGTATTACCCCAGGCCTGCTGAGCCAGCCAAGACAGCCATATTGCTAGGGCCTTTTTGAAGGCCACAGACATTAATGGACAGCAGGTCCTCTAGCCAACCCCTTCCTAGAAGAATAGGAGAATATCCCCTTCCTTCAAAAACAGGAAAGACAAAACCTAGCAGGAGAGAAGAGCAGCCCCTAACCCAGAGCAAAGGAGACTGGCAATATTAAGGCTGCAGCTGGTTGCCTGTACTAGATTTAAAGGGCCAGCCCCGCCCCACCTGAAAGGCATGCTGGGAACAAAAGTTTCTATAAGAAGGCGGCTCTCCAGTGGAGTGGAGCTAGTAGGGACTGAAATATCAGCAAGGAAGGGGCTGTTTCTGTGTTGATCATGTGCCCTACATTACAAAGGGCTCTCTCATGTTGCTGATAGCATCAGTCTGATACAAAGGGGGAGTGTTTTCTGTCTCTTGCACCTGGCTTTTGTGGTTTATTGTTGTGATAATAGAGCCATAGAAGCCCCTGCTGAGATCAGAACCCTATTGATGAGGTGCTGTACAAGTGCTGTTCAGTAGCCTTTTGCTGAGGGGGTCTAGCTAGCTAGTTGTGTTCACAAAGGGTGGGATGTTCTGATTTGTTTATAGGAAGGCTGAAGAGTCCAGTTTCAGGGTGTTTGAGCTTGACCGGGGCTTTAGGCCCCGTTTTAGTAACTGCTCTGAATTAGGGCATTCACACAGGCAAGAGTTTTATCCTGTTTGTTCAGTTATCATTCTACTGCTCTCTGCTTGTAATCTAGCCTAAAGATCTCTCTCTCTCTCACACACACTCACCCTCCATTGTAGTAGTGAGGTGCTAGGGATCTGACAATGCTGAATAACATGATTTCAGCCCCCATGGATATCATTAGACTCACAATTCCATTGCAGGTTTGCACTAGGCCTTATGATTTAAACCAATAATAGAAGTGGTATTCTTATTGTCTTTGAGCTGTTAGGGATCCTGTTTTCAAGCTTTTCTTTGCAGCCAGATGGGCTAGAAACTTCATTTTCCCCCTCTAAATGAAAGCTCAGAGTCTTATGCAATCACATGATTCCAGAAGTTGGAGCTTTAAGAAACACCCCAAAAAATAAAATGGGGAGAATTGGCTACACCAGCATTGTACTGTGAGCTTTAGTGGCCAGTTTCCTGGTGAAATAATATTTTGCCCTGCTTCTAAAAGCCCCTCTGACAAGCCTGGAAAGATTTTATCTTGCTGCATGTTACATTCCCTGACTCTGGCCTCTCTTGGAGGAGGCAGGTTCTGTTGTCTCTAATCTACAGATGGGCAAATGGTGCATTTAACAATCCATGACTCCTTACTAGGCTAAGACAAGGTGTGTTGATGCTAGAGGGAACCACCAGGCCCAGGTGTGTCCAGTAGCTTCAGTCAACAGGCTTTTATAGTCCCCCCGATGGGGAACTTTGTGTTTCTTCTCTGCCGTGCGCGACACTACATAGGTGAAGCAGAGACAGCAGCAAGGGCAGGAAATGAGAACAATGATGGGTGGACTTGACCAAGGTCACAGAAGCAGGGGAGTGTCAGCGGTGGGATTAGAATTCTATGACTCCTGCTTCAGTCCTGCAGCTGTCCAGCTGAGCCACAACCCTCACTGTCTCCTGCTTCCTTTGCTTGGTTTGAGTCCCAAGAGGGGCATCAGGGGAGTTCAGGCAACATTTAGGCGAGTTGCCTGAAACACCTGATGCTGAGGAATTGAGCTGGGCCCCCTTTGCCCTGATTCTGGGAGGGCTGGAGCCATATGAGGAGCTGCTCAGAGCTAGGAGCGCTCCTCCCCAGTGAAGGAGGCTTGAGTACTCCGGTATCCCTGCCTGGTGGCTGGCCAGCTCCATGAATAGCTGCACACGCTGTGTTAACCTTTCTTGAAATGCCACGGCCATTTCAAGCAGCGTTTGAACGAGCCGTTTATTTCCAGACCCTGGTCACTGCATTGGCCAGGCTGTCTGTGGGGGGCCCCCTAGTCTGGCAACCCACCACGGTTTGGGTTTGAGAACTGTCAGTGAGGTGCAGTCCAAAAGGATCCCGACCTATGGAAACCCCAATGGTGGTGCTGCTAGGGGCAAAAGGGGAGCGTCCCACCCACCCTCTCGGAGCGTGATCTAATGGCTGATGTTCTAGCCGGGGCCTCAGGACACCTGGGTTCTGTGCCTGGCTCTGCTACTGGCTCGCTGAGTGACAGCGGACTAGTTACGTCTGTGCCTCACTCTCCCCATCTGTAAAATGGGGATACTGCCACTGCCCTCCTTGGTAAAGCACATTGGGATCTACTGATGGCAAATGCGATCTAAGAGCTAGGTGTTCCCATTATCCCAGTTCAGTCGCTATTTGACAGGACTGCCCTCTTTGAGTGACTGCTCAGTGAGCGTGCCCCTCCCGCTCCAATCCAGCCCCTCTCGAAGTCATCGTGGCCTGGTTGATCTCTATCCCGGCCATGCTGTCAGCAGAACTGGGCTCTCTCAGTGCTGGCCTGATGAGTCTTTCCCAGCCCAGTATCCAGCTCCAACCGCACGTTTAGCCCATTGCTCCAGCAGGAGCCCTGCAATGTCCTGGGGTCCCCCCCAGCCGGTGCCCGATCGCAGCATCATAGCGTCTGTGTCAGGTGCACCTGTGACTGTCGCAGGATCTGAACGTGGAAGCCATTGCTCTGCGGGGCACTTCCGTAGACTCTCCGATAGATCAGAGGGCGCGCCGGGTCAGCAGCCAAACGCTTTATATCTGTAGAGCCACAGGCTACAGATGGCTGCTGCCATCCCATAATTTCCCAGCTGGACTCGTTACCCGATCCAAAGCCATGCAGAATACTGCGACAGGCAACAGATCTCCTAAGCCCTCTGCAAAGAAGATGTATTGAATTATGCGGAGCTCCCCGTTGTTAACACTAACAATTCACCAACATCTGTGGGGGGGTGGGGGGCAGTGGTGAAAATGCTTGTGCACACAAGGCCCAGACAGCTGTATCACCTATTTAACCCCCGGCAGTTCATCTGCAGAACATGCCGCTCCCCCAGCCTTCGTAATTAGTGGCTGGGCCCTCGGGAACGGGCCCTGCGTGCTGTGTCGGGCGCGATCGCTGCGCTAACGAAGCTCGGGTGACACGAAGCTCCAACGTCACAGCTTGGGGAAAGGGCTAGAAAAGAAAACTGGCTTTGCGCTGGCGGTTGCGCGTCCCAGCCTTGAAGCGAGGGCCTGGTCTTTTGCTCCCTTTCCATGGGGGGTCTAAGATTCCGCCCGTCCTAAAAGATTTGTGTACGTGGCGGGGAGGTTGGAGCTGGGAAAGGCCGAGGGGATTGTGGGCTGGATCCTCGCGGAGCAGCCCCGCATGCTTTATTCAGGCTGGCTCTACCTGCCAGCACCGGTTCTTCTTCCCTCCTAGAGATTCAGCCCATTTGTTTTTCCATTCTGGGCAGTGGAGACCAGGCCTGGGACGGTATAAAGTGCAATTGACAATCCCTTGGGCGACAGGCTGAGCTGCTTCCCTTGTAGGGCATGTAATTGCTGTGTAAACTCACAGCAACTGCCATGTAAATCCAGCCGCTCCTCTCCCTCAGGCAGTGGATCGATGCGGGGCTGGCATGGTGACAGCACCAGCAAGGGGAAGCCGCAGGGCCAAGCCGGGAGGCAGCGCTAGGTAGCACCGGCCCGCAGCCTAGAGCCGTCTGTTCTCTGGGTGCGGAAGGAATACAGAGCAAGGGGGAAGCTGGGTGCCCCTGTGGGACGGGGTAGCCTGGAGACGGTTATGGGCATGGAAAGGAGCGTGATGCACGGCAGCAGAGTGTGTGTGTGTGTGTGTGTGTCTGGAGGGGGCAGGAACAGTGGGCTCAAAGGTGCACAGTGGGAAATGCTGATTCAGGCAGGGAAGAGAAGACGGGGGGGGGGGGACTGCAAAAGCTCGAGATTCTCGTAAGCAAAACTCCTCTGAAAGGACCCACCCCCCTCCCCACGTCCGCTCAGCTGGAGGCACCTGCACAATCTGAGCCTCCTTCTTGCCAGTGGGGGGCAGCGTGGGCCTGGGTTCTGCCGTGAAGAGCCAACCCCCGCCCCGGCCGCGTGAGAACCTGCAGAGAGCAGGGCGTGGGCTGGGGTTGCTGGGCGCAGGATCCGGCCCAGCCCTTGCGGGAGGCGGGAAGGTGGGATGGATGCTCGTCTCCGCCGACTCCTCCCCAGTGGGGCTCAAAGTTTTGTCCTGGTGACCCCTTTCACACAGCAAGCCTGTGGGCCCCTCCCCCCATATAAATTAAAACCACTTTTTATATGTCACACTGTTATAAATGCTGGCAGCGAAGCGGGGCTTGGGGAGGGGGCTGACAGCTCGCGACCCCCCCATGTAATAACCTCACGCCCCCCCCCCAGGGTGAGAACCCCTGACCTAGGAGGACGGAGGGACTGCGAGTATGAGCCTCCCCGGCACAAATACAGAGGATCACAACTCTCCGCAGGACTGGGCACCCGTAGGCTGCTGGGGGGACTGAGGCAGGCCACTGGGGTTTACAAGCCAGCAGGACATGGGGGCGGAGGCAGGTCTGGGTTAAGTGGGGGAGGAGAAGGATCCCGGCTGGATCCAGGGGCCCCTCACGGAGCTGGGAGGCGCCCCGAGTTACTCAATGTTAACTGGCTTTCTCTGCTGAAAGTGCCCCCCCTCCCCCCGCCTCTCATCGGGACAGCTCGCCTTCCTTCACGTGCCGAAAGTGGTTGACGTGAGCGGGGCGGCCGGCGGCGCCGGGGAGAACGGGGCCCACATCGATCAGGCTGGCAAGGCCGGCTGGCGATGCTGAGTCAGGCACTTTGCTGCTGCCGTTAGCTTTCTATGGCAGCGGATTGTTTGCAGGCTCTCTCCAGTCCCTGCTGCAGCCGTCTCAGGGGCATTGGCTTCTCTGCCTCGTGCCTGGCTGCCGCGACCTCGGGCTCTGAGCTATTTATAAGCAGCGAGGGGGCCGGAACCAAACAGCTCCGAGCTTTGGAAAGATTCTGTTCCTGGGTCTGCCCTCGACCCGCTTTTCCTGTCCGGGCCCATCGCTGGCTGCAAAGGGCCGCCCCTGTAGGACGTGCACCCGCGAAACTCCTTGCAGCTCCCCGGCCTGCTGAGGAAGGAGGGGGGCACGTAGCTGTTAGAGACACAATCCAGGACGGGGGGACACGAGACGATTAGGACAGGCTGGGTCTGCAGTGCAGGAGTCAGACCTACACCTGCATCCTGCTCGGCCAGGCCTGGGTCACCCCGACTTTGCTGATCCTCCAGCTCAACCCGCAGCCCCCTACAGTTACAGACCACCATGGTCCTGACAGTGCCCCTCCGTCTCCTGCTGCTGCTGCACTTCCTCCCCTCCCCCCCCCTTAGAGTGCTGGGCTAGGGCCGAGAGGGGCATTCACTCTCCTTGGCCCTTCTGCTGAGTCTGCCAAGGAGAACGCCCATCTGGGCCTGTAGTGGAGCCTGGTGTCTAGTCTATGGGCCTGATTCTCCCCTGCTTTGCACCCAAGAGAGGAGGAACGGTTGGACGGAGTGGGTTGGACGGAGTGCAATCCTACATGCACCGACTGTAGCGCCAGTTGCAGGGCTGTGTCTGCAGCCGTCACTCCCCGGACTGAGGTTCTGCCGGGCCTGGGAGGCTGCGACACCCGCTGGACCCTTTCGAATCCGGAGCCTAGTTTGCAAGGATCATGCCGGGCGCCTACGGCGGCGGGTGGGGGCACAGCCTGGGGAGCTGCTCTTCGCTCAGCCAGGCTGCAATTAATGTAAAGAATCCTGTGTTGCCAGCGGGTTCTCCCGCCTCTAAAAATAAAGCAAAGAAAGGAAGTGAGCGAACTGGGAAATGCGGGGACCTGAAATAACAGAGGGGCGGCTGCAACTTGCAAGCCGAGGGAGGGGTGCGGTGGGGTGCTGGGGACTGGGTGGCACCGAGGGGGAGAGGAGAAGGCACCGATGAAAGGGATCGACAGGTTGTGGCACTTTTATAGATCTCGCACCTGAATATTGCTAATTATTATCATTCTCCAGAGAAAGTACCAGCCAGATATAGCTTGATTTCCCCCCTGTGCATTTAAGCGTCCCAACGTCCCCTGCTGATTCCAGTCCAGGGTCCTCCCACAGCTCTGCCAGTGCCCCTCAGTCCCAGCCCGCTGCCCCCCTGCGATTCCAGTCCTGGCTCCCAACAAGGTCTTGCCAACACATCTCAATCCTGTGCCGCTGTTGCCCCTCCCTCCCGTTCGAGTCACCGGGTGTAGGGCTGAGAGAAGGATTCGCTCTCCGGGGCCTTTTGGTCCTTGACGCCTCTACTGGCGGACGTACCTGCTGCGGGGAAAGGCCTAGTCTGCGACCCTGATTCACCCCTGGCGTCCTCACTGACACCGGGACAAGGCGGGCGGGAAACTTGCCCATTCAGCATGAACCCCTTTGCACCGGCAGTGGCCAACGGGCCCAATAATTCACCCTCCTGGTCTCTCCCACTGACCAGAGTGTCTGTCCTTGTCCCTCTTTTGACTCTGTCAGCTGCCGGGCTGGACGGGGGTGGGGGACATGTACGGAGCAGGCTCTCGAGAGCCCCCCTGGGTTACAAACAGGCTTTCATCTCTCCCGCACTGTCTGCCCTGCTGCCCAGGCGTGTTCCCGGGCGCTGGAAGGCCGCCCCGTCCCGTTCCTCCGGGGAGGCTCAGCCCTGCTTGGTTTAACGAAGAGGCTGGAACTTTGGCACTAATTGTTCTTTGGCGGGGAAGGAGATGAATCGGGAGCCCTGCGGCGGGGGGAGAGGGGGGGCCACAGCACCCCGGGGACTCTGTAACTGGGGCATCGCTTGGCTCAGCAGCACCCGGCAGGTTCCCATATTGTTCTTCCCAGCCCAGGAGACTGAGGGCGGGCACCCGGCCGGGAGCGGGACTGCACAAACCTAGGGGTGGGAGAGCCTGGGGCGGGGTTAACCCATGCACTGCCGGGGTCTGAGGCTATGGTGCTGGAAATAGGACGCTGGTGGGGTTTGAATAGCTAGGGAGGCGCGCCGGGCGGAGAGTAGGGTTGTGGGAAAGGTGTAAAGGCTCCAGACGCGGCGTGCGTGCCAAAAGCTGCGCGAAAAGCCCCTTTTTATGGACACCACGCCCGACTTGCCAAAGTTGGAGGCTGACCAGGCCACCTTGGGTCGGCCGCCTTCGTGCGTGCGCGTGATGATACAGTCTGGCGTGAGCACGTCCCGTTCGTGCCAGGGGATCCCTGCCTCATTCATTAAGACTCAGGTGTGTGTGGTGGGGGGGGGAATCAGGGCAAGCGCAATGGTCCGCCGAGCCTTTCCCATCCGCCGCGCTGGGTCAAATCTAGACGTTATCCAGCAGTCCACGGCAGACGTTGGATGGGCTCACCGGTGTGCTCAGGACAAGGGCTCGCTGTGCCGTGGGGACATGCAGCTTGGGAGAAGCCCAGGCACCCATGTGGCTCTTCGGCTAATACAAAATAAGCAGGGGAGACTCTGTTTTTTTAGCCATTCAAAGCAAATGTCAGGAGGAGGCCTGGGGCTTACGAAGGAACCCCCCCCCCCTCGGAATCTGGAATCCAGTGGTGTGATGGGCTGTTGTATGGGAAGCTGTAAGCCGTTGAAAGGGTAGAAACGTTCATATCTCACAATATTTATTGTCCGATGCAAGCTCGGGTCAGCCCCTTTTGAACACGTGCCGCTTGCCTCAGCTCTTACTGGCTTATTATGTGAGGCAGCGTTGCCTAGTGGCTAGAGCTCTGGGCTAGGAGACCTGGGCTCTAGTCCCACCACTGGCCTGCTGGGTGACATTGGGAAAGTCACTGCCTCAGGTTGGCCTCAGTTTTCCCATCTGTACAATGGGGACAATGACCGTGCCCTTCGTAAAGCCCTTTGAGGGCTGCGGATGAAGAGTATGATTTAAGAGCTATTTAATATTATTACAGATGAGAGTCCAGATGCCCACCACACGGTCTCTCTCCCCTACTAGAAACCATGGCCTTCTTCTTCCGGTCTCTGGTCCCAGCTCAGCAAGCCCCACGGCACTCTCTTCTGATTCTATAAATCACATTCAGTTAGAAACCCAAGTGCCAGGCAGCAGGGGAGTGCGCCACCCGTCCGCCCCGAGGGCCAAGTCTAGGAATCAAATCAATCTCCTCAGTGCTCTTCTCATGTTCCCAGCTTCCCCTCGCGCACCACCTAATCAGAACGTACAGTTCTGGAGAGGGACATTCAAGCGGCGTTCGTGCTGAAAGGAGACTAACCAGGAACTGGCCCCAGACGCTGCTCTTGAGCATCAGCAACAAGAGGGGGCAAAGGACGGGAGATCACCAGCTCCCTGGTCCCCCTCTGGCTGCTGTGGGATGAGCCTCTCACCATGGCGTCATGGCCTATATTTACCATGGCTAATATATGCCACAGCGCCATCTTCGGGCCCCTGCGCTGCAGGGGTCTAGCAGGCTGGAGAGAGACCTGGAGACGGACTCTCACAGAGTCAGACGCTGAATCCGGATCCATCTGTCACATGGTCGATGGAATTGTTTGAAACAACCGAAGAATGAAATGACTAGGCGGCTGGTTTAAAACACGTGTAAGGACTTTTCCACACAACACAAAGTCAACCTGTGGAACTCCTTGCCAGGGGATGTTCCAAAGGCTCAAAGTAGCAGTGGGTGCACAACGAATTAGCTCTGTTCCTGGAGGCTAGGTCCGTCAAGGGCTATTAATCCCTATGGTCAGGACACAACCCCATTCTCTGCGAGCCCCTAAACCTCTGACTGCCAGAACCTGGGAAGGGAGCCCAGGGGATGGTTCACTTGATAATTGCCCTGCTCTGAAGCATTTGCCATTCGCCACTGTCGGAGGACAGGCTACTGAGCCCGAGAGACCGTCGGGCTGACACTGGCCGTTCTTATGTTCTCACGCGGGCTTTGCCCTCTTGCGATGATCCGGCTCATTTGTGTGACGACGATAACGATGAATAATTAAGATCACTTAGCTCTTCCATGGCGCTCTTCTCTGTGGGCCTCCGAGTGCGAAGAGTGGGACCCAGATGCCTCTTGTCTTTGCACTCTGTTTTTTTTTTCATGGCCTATTGAAGATGATCATTATCTCCCCACTTAAATCTCCCTGGGAAGGACAATTCCAGGCTAAGTTCACCAGGTGGAAGTGCATTAGAGGGAAGGGGAGCTCATTAGTGGCTCTGGGATGAATAATTAAGAGACTGGTTCTAGGAAGGAGCCCGGCTTCCATCACAGTCAAGTGCCACTGATTTCCCCCCCTGCTCTTCCACTCCCAGTCAGGGAGAACCAGCATAAAACCAGGCCTGAGTGACAGACACCAGGGCCAGGCTGGGCTTGTGGACACCAGGAGCCTGGGAGCTGGGGACCCCGCTGGCTTCGCTGCTTAGAAACGGGAAGCGGACAAAGAGAGCGGGAAAGGGACGGACGTGTTTTGGGGTAGGGGGAGCTGGGACTTGGGCTGGATTCGAGAGGATCCGCTGGACCCTAGTGAATGGGAGTTTTGCTGTTGATGTTAATGGGGTCAGGCCTTTGTCCCCATTGCAGACAAAGCCGAAGCCAAAGATCCTTTGGGACGTCTCTGGCTCTGCCTTCCCCTGAAAACCCCGTGTCCCGTCTCCCATGCCACAGCTGCACAGAGCAGAACCCCTTTCTCACAGCCCAGTCTCTGCAGCCGATACCCGGGGGCCTGGGCAAGCCAGCCTGCCTCCTGAGCTCCCTGCCTATTGGGGAGCCCGTTAGCATCCCTGTTTGGCTTCTGCTGCTCCCCACCCCGGCAACCTTCCAGCTCCCTCGCTGCTCCCCCCTCCTCCGTACCAGCCCTCCAGGCTCCCTCAGAAGCCTGCGCGGCAATTACTAGCAATGTGACCGCAATTAAACGTGTCCCCTGCCAGGGTGCTGGCGCTTGCTCCGGGGAGCTGAGCTGGCCCTTCGGTTGCTTCGGCTCCCGTTCATCCGCGGCTCGGCTGCTTGTTCCAGCTCTCCGGGACGCAGCCTGCGCCCCAGGCCCGGAGGAGCCGGCGTCTCCGCGGCAGGTGTCGGTGATGAAGAGCTGAGGTTGTGCGTTGCCTCCAGGCTAGACTGGCAGGCGTTTCATTCACAAAGGGGCTCTGCACACCCATAGCAGACAGTGGGGGCAGGGAACATACGTGGGCAGCACCTAGGACAATGGGACCCAGATCCCCGTTTGGGGCCTTTGTCCCCACACCAATAAATAATCACTATTCATAATCACACACAGAAGTAATAGGGCAGCGTCCCTTTTAATCTGGAAGCAGGTCCTTTTTTATGGGATCCTTCCTATGCTGTTGGGTTTGCCCCAGGGCTCTTCCCCACTCACTGCATTGCCCAACTCATCTGTCTAAGGGCTGCTGGCCTCACTTGCGGATGACAGATGTTAAGGGGAGTACCTGGTGCAGTAGTTCTGCTTTTTGGTTCCAGGAAAGTCAGTGGAAGTGAAGCTGAAGTCGGTGGCTTAAAGGGGATGTTGTCAACGCGGCTTAGGCTCAATAAAAAGGTTTCACTAAGAAATAAAGAGGCTCTTTTGCAAACCCTCGTAGAAATCGCAACGTCGTGAGTTAAGAATGAACGCAGCTTAGTGGGCCATAAACAGTCAATACTGCCAATGCCGAGTATCCGACAGGCCCTGGAAACCAGGAGACTGGCTTTGAAATCATGAGATGTTCAAAATAATCCTTGGTGGGTTCTTTGTGTTTGCTCTCGGGTTTTGAGCAGTTACAGATCCCGAGTCCAAAGCTTCTCTCTCACTAGACACTTCCCTTTTCTTCTGTGATGAAAGCTGAGGTGCTCGTGAAATCGTATGACTCCAGCAGCTGGAGCTTTAGGAACAACAGCAAATATGGTGAGGCTGGGAAGGCAATTGTGAGAGTTGGCTCTTTGCAGCAGTGGAAACCCAGCCGCAACAGTCTGAGACCCAGGAAGAGAAAGTGATTGTAAATTAAGGGAAACTGACCCGGCCCGAACAGCATCACCAGGGAAAAGTAAATGACACTATTAACAAAAAAATCCCTTTCAGTGTTCCTAATATAAGGCGGCATGTGTAACCCAAGCCACATAGATTCTCTCTCCAGATATAGTTTCATCTTAACAACCTGTTTATAAAAATGTCTTAAAACTCAGGGCCTTTCTTTTCTATTTGTCAAAGGTTCTGTGGATTTTGGGACCTCTTAAAGGGGCCAGATTATAAGGCAGTGCTGAGCAGTTGCCCTCTGGAAATCAGACGCTTTTAAAGGGTATCAAGTCAGGTTCCCCAAGTCACTGCTTGCAAAGGCCAATTGTGGGGGCTATGGGCACTGGTGATACTTTGGTCTCTTCTGTTTCCTGCCTGTGGAACAGTTCAGTTTCTTGAGGACTGAAAGGCTTTAGTCTAACTAAACTCTTTGGGCTCAATAGAGGGGTAAGTGGATGACATAGAAATACAAAGAGCTGGCCGAATGCTGCAAACACGCATTTCAATTTCGGGGAGCTCCTTGGTTACTCGCTCTGAATGAGGGTTTGCGGCAATGTTTGGACAATGGCTGTTCTTTGTACTACCACTTGGATTCCCATGTGAGCAAGAATCCACTGTCCCATATCGGATAAGCAGCATTTGTTATTCCCCTGTAGAAATCCAGTATGGGGTATGGAATATGCTCCAACTGGCCCTAGGAATGCGTGAAAAGACTGAAGACACGCATATGAGCTACTGACACTAATTGTGGCACAAAGAGCACATGCAAAAGGTAACGCAGGCAAGGATGTGACATAAGGTGTCATCTCGTTCAGTAATTACCAATAAAATGCAAGATGAGCAGAGACAGCAGAGAATTCACCTGGCACGTCGGAGAGATTCTGTATCGCAGCATGTGATCAGACTGACTTTGCAATCATCGGATATGTTGGAAAGAGTCTCCCTGGCTGTGTTGTGAAAAGCCAAAGCTGAGGGAGAATTGCTAAGGGCTGGCACCGTTGCACCCGGGCTAGGTAGCATCATGTAAATACCTGCTGCCAAGCACACGCCGTCCCCTCTCCCCCCAGCTTTGTATTGTTGGAAAAGACAGCGCTGTTACCAGGTTCGGGATGCCCTCCAGACCAGCGAGGGCTTGTCACTGCTTGCCCTGCAACCAGGCTTAAATTCTCATAGAGTATTTCCCGGCACCCCGGGGCGCACTGGAGCTCAGGGTTTCTGCCCTGCAGGAGGTGCCGGGGATCAGGGTTTCTGCCCCACAGGTTTGAAAATATTTACCGGGGCTCTACTCTGGACAGCTCGGGTTGGGTTGAAGCCCTGCCCTGCGAACCTGGGTGCCTTACAAGGCTTTGCTGTTGTAGCTCCCAGCCTGGGATGCTGACAACCAGCCTACCATCGTGAATGTCATGCCCTGAGTGTCTGTGTGCTATGCACCCAACCTTGGGTCAGCAGCCTGCCCCATAGCCCCGCTCTGGCGTCCACCAGCCTTGGTTACAACTAGCAAGGTGACCCCAACACACTCCCAGGCCTGAATTTTCCCCAAACCACATGCTCTGTAATGCCCAGCTCTCTCCTGAACGGTTGAGAGAACTAATAAGGTTTGTCCCTCTAAAAAGACACAAAAGCACATCACAGCTTATTAACTTGACTGGAGTAAATGTGCCCTTCCCGGCAAACAGCACTGAGCAGGTTTATAGGAAAAATAAAACAAATGTATTAACAGTAGGTCACCCGGTAAGTGACGCCAACTCAACGAAATAAAAGTAGAGATGGCTACAAGCAAATAGAAGTGAAAACACGCATCTAAATGTCAAAAACGTAACCTAGCAAGGTACAGGCTTTGTTCAAGATGGTTTCTCTCACCAATCTTCTCCTTCTTCCCAGCCATGGCTGACTTTCCCTCAGTCAGGATCTTCCACAGAAGTACAAGGTGCTGGCTTCCCATGTCTTCCTAGGGGGAAAGATCTTTGCCTATGCAGGTTTCTCACCTATAAACAATTTCCACAGACTTCAACCCACCCCCTTGGCGGAAGGCCCCAAATTCCTCTGCTTGCATGAGCTCTGTTCCCTTCTGTCTGTCTAGTTATGGATGCCAAAGATGGCTTCTGTCCTTGCTTATATCTTCCCGAAGTTCAATGACTTTGCTTCAAGAGGCGGAATGACCTCTTGCTGTTCTTCCCTTCCTGTGGGCTTCCCGTCCCCTTGCTGATTTCTAGGCACTAGCTAGACGGAGAGACCGACAGCTACCTGCCCTTCCCCGCAGCAGAAATCTCCCTGCCTGGGTGAGAATTCATGCTCTCCCTGCTCCTGTGCTTCCCCTGCTCATTTTAATCTCCTCTCCCCTGCAAGGATGCTGTCTTGCGAACCCCTTTGCAGCCAGAGTCGAAGTTCCCGCCCGGTCCGAATCCCAGATCTGACAGCAGAGTGCTGGCTCAGCGGCACCACGAAGTCCGTGGCTCCCGGATGCCCTGCGCCGGTGGAGATAGCTGCTACAGTAAATGAGGGAGGTGCTGAGTGGGTCCCTAGGCAGGGTGAAGTGTGCGGAGAGGGGCACGGGCTGGAGCGAACACCTGGTGCTGGCAGGCCGGCGGGAGCTGGCATTTAACAGTAGACGAATAAATCGTCCGAGCTAAATAAAGGCCTCGCCGCATGTTTGGTGAAATCGACATTTCCAGCATGAATAACGAGTGGGCTGATGGCACAGTATGTACCAGGCGAGTCCTCCCGAGTCGTGAGGCTGCTTCCACTCCGGCAAATCCCCGGCCAGCTAAGGACTCCGCAGCCGCAACTTAGCAGCCGTAACACACACACCCTCCTGCCCCAAAGATCCAGCCCCCTCTGTCGCCCCGAGCAAAGGGGGATCTCCATTCGCTCTTGGCAGGAGAAAGCCCAGGGCTGGGCAGTTCGGATGCCATGGTGTCGAGGGTGGTATATGCCCATGTGCACGCACCAGCTAGGGCACTGTCTCACTTCCCGGTCAGCACCTTGCCAAGGCGGGTGGCAAAGCGCTGTACAGACACGAAGGAGCTCGGCCCTTCCGCGTTCCCGTGTCGTTCTCCATTTACAAACTGGTAAACTGGAGCTCGGGGAGATGCTGGGCAAGAGAAAAAGAACCCGGGAGTCCTGACTCCCAGCCTCCCTGCTCTAACCACTTGAAGGAACTGCCACGTCGCACCGTGCCAGGATGTGTGCAGGCAGAGAGAATGGCAATAAAGTGGGATGGCACCGAGTTGGAGTCTGGTCCCCGGGATGCTGAGAAAGGGGGGACCTCTCATCACTCACACATCTCTTGAGAGCCAGCAGTGATGCGGGAAGGGAGAGACAGAGGGGGGCCCGCCTGGGAGAAGTCCCTTGGAAGATTTGCCTGAGGGGCCCTGGTTTTGTGGCTTGCCTCCCTGCCAGCACGTTGGAGGGTGGCGTAGCCTGGGCCATTCTGCCGTCAGAACCAGGGCGGGTGTTGTGTAAACATCAGCCAATTGCCTTCAGCTGCTCCTCAGGCCATGTTGGAGGAGAAAGGGAGCTGGTTCTCCCTTCAGAGTCCAGCCCCCAAACCCGACCAACCTAGATCTAACCGGGAATGCAGCCGGAGCACCATGCAGGCCTCACGCCCGGCCTACAAAACAGAGGCAGAGTTGGATCTAGTGAAAGGGACGTGATGCACGTCCCATCCCTGTGGAGCGAGCCCCCCTGCAGAACCGAATAGCCGAAATCAGTTGTCCGCTCGGTCTCGGAAGCTGTGGGCTCTGCCCCTCCTGGGGCTGTGTGTCACCCCCCAAGACTCCTAGGCAGATACCAGCCCTTGCAGTGGAGGGGTGGCCGCTTCGTCAGGCTTGGACTGGGAGGGGCCCTCATGGGATGAATGAATCCCCTGTTAGCCGGCAAGGCCAGGCCTTCTCCACCGCTCAGCATGGAATCAATAGAAATAAGGTTTGGGGGTATTTTTAACGAGGCGTGAGCACGTGCTCGCGTCACCGTAAGTGAATCTGGCTGGAGGGCCGGGGAAACGAAATGCAGATGAAAAGGTTGGGCCTGTGGACACCGAACGGGCTCCTTGACCCAAATGGAATTCGAATACATCATTTCCTTATTTCTACTAACTGCCTCCGAGACAGTTCCTGGAGAAATATTCCAACACCAGGGATGGGAACCCAGCTCCTAGCAGTGTTACTGTCTCAGGATCCAGCTAAAACAAAGATTGTAGAAAAGGATACAGGCAATGACACTTGCAAAGGTAAGAATTGCAGGTGCTACTGATTCTCATGCTTCAGGGCATAAACTGATCACCAGCCAGGGTCAGGAAGGAAATTCTCCCTGCCCTGCCCTGAGATAACATTGCACAATTTGACTTACTGCGTCCAGTCCTACAAAATACTGAACACCGTCCTCTCCTACTGATTTCAAAAGGCCCTAACCTTTTCATGGTAGCATTCAGGAATGCCCACCACCCCAGAGAGGACACTGGACTTGACAGACCGTGGGTGTCTCCTATGCCCATGTCCCTAACAGTGGGTTAGGTCGCCTGCCCGATGCCAGAACCAGCAGGAAATCCAGCAGATGAAGTGAAATCTCCTCAAAGCCTTACTAGAGGCAATAACGATCCTTTCCTCGTCTAGGGCAACTGAGGCTGCCAACACACTTGACAAAGGTGGGGAGAGTGTTATTACAAAAGGGAAACTGCGGCAAAGAGCGGTGCAGTGACTTGCCCAAGGCCACATAGTGAGTCAGTAGCAGAGTGGGGAAATGACCCCAAGTCTCCTAGCTGCAGCTCCCATCCTAGTGGCCAATATTGTTTTGCTCTCTGACTCTCCAGGAGTGTCGCTCGAGCACCTGTCTGTGCGCCTACTTGTCTGTCTGCTGCTCTCATGGGAGTCCCACAAGGTCCCAGGCCAGACACACCATTGTACACTATGATCTAGCCCAGCAGGTGCAATTAGATAGAGGGTGCTAATAAAAGGCCCCTAAAAACCTTGTCCAATCCCATAAGAAAGATGGAAATAAAAACTGCCTGCCATGGACTTGTCTACGGCATCTGATCCCTTCTCCCGGGTCGCTCTTAACCCCCGATGCACCTCGGCAGGGATCCAGCTGTTGTGTCTCTTCAAGGTCTGATGGCTTCATAGTCCTTGCGCTGCTGTCATGAGCTGAGCCTTGACTCTGGCCGCAAGAGGCCCTGTGCCATCCCTCCACTGCCAGCCGTCTTTAATTAAAGCTTTGGCAACGCTCTCCCCCGTTACTCCTCCTCGTTAATTAAAAACGTTGAAGGGGGCCAATGGAAGGGAAGCGCGGCACTGGGAAGCAGAGGTTGGCGCTTGGCTTCTTGTCTGGGCGGATGCCAACCTGCTAACCTGATTGAAGACCCGTACCAGGTGGTGGGGAGGGAATGGGGAAGGAGACGCCACTGTACTGTGTGCATTCCAGCAGCTAGCGGAGCCACTTTGTTCAACCCACACTCACTGGCCACAGTATGACCCTCGTGGCTTTGCCTCAGTTTCCCCTCTGTCTCCTTTGTCAAGAGTGTTGAGCCTCAGTTTCCCTAGAGGCGGAAAGGGTAATGATTGCCTCTAGAAAAGCTTTGAGGAGATTTCACTTCATTTGCTGGATTTCTTGCTTCTTCTTGCATCAAGCAGGCTGCTCCCTCCCCTCCCTCCCTGGGACCTGCGTATCCTGGGATTAGCATTCGAGAGCTGTGGCTCAGGGCAGGATTCCTCACTGGAACCTAGTTTATTTTACTCATGGCTTGGTTCAAAACCCACTTATCCCAATCAATATACAAGTCAGCTGCAAAAAGACATCCCCCTCCCTCCCCCCGCCCAGAAATAACACATCGCCCACTCAGGTTCTGGCTCATAGTGCTACGAAACTGTTTTGTGTGTGTGTGTGTGTGTGTGTGTGTGTGTTTTGTTTTCTGTATGCTGCCCCTTTAAATTCCACACTACCTAGTGTGCAGAGATAGCCGCCATGTTGTTCTCAGAGTGGCTGCAGACTGTGCCGGAGGGGGGCACACGCTGAGCTCTCTCCCACAGAGGCTCCATGGTAGCTCTCTCTCTGTGCAAGCCACCAGCCTCTGAATGAAGAGAGCCCCTGCCCCTGGGATGGACAAATTTAGGCCGTGTTGGATCAATGGGGGTTGTGAATTCCAAAGACTGCCGTGGTTTGGAAGCCCTGCATGTGGAAATGTGTTTATCTAGGCAGCAGGCGTGGGGGCACCCTCCTCCCCCCACACCCTCCCCCCATGCACCTGCCTCCCCTGCACCCCGAGACCACCTCTAAGGAGACGGGGTAGTTCTCCCTGGCCCTGATCCAGCCAGGCACTTAAACACATGCTTAAGTTTAGGCCTGTGAGGAATCCCCCTGAAGTCAACCCCAGATGGTTGCTGTAATTTATTGGGATATAACAGCTCTCTCGGGAAGCCGGTCAATGGAATGATGCACATGCTCAAAATCAGGCATGTGCTTTGCTGGATTGGATGCCGCGCTGGCTAGCATCTAGAACCAGAACCAGGACAATTCGCTCACTCCACACAGGCCACGGGCCAGCTGGGAGAGGGTATCAGGTCACAGCATCCACTGACCTGGGTCAGATGGTGCGAAAAGCTCAGTAACTTGTTCTAAGCCCCTGAGCCAGCCGGCCCGGCCTCTGCTCCTTTTAAAGCTCAGCTCTCCCTCGTGGATTGGTTTGGAGATAATTATCAATGACACGCTTAGCGCATGGTTTTCATCTCCGTTCTCTCCCTTTCTCGTGCAGTCAGGTGTTAGGGGAGACAGCGAGGAAACCATGGGCTTCCCGATCTAAGGGCAAACAGGGGTTAGTGGCTGGCAGAGGTTGCCGGTGCTTTGAGGACTTAATGATCAACCCTGCTCTGGACAAGATCCACCCGCTGGTAAATGGGTATCCGTCGTTCTGGTTGGGTGAACCAGTCGTGTGATATCAAAGCATTTGGCATCGTTGGAAAGTGATGGGTTAAGAATCTAAGACAGAGAGGCTATTTTCAAAGGTGTGGGTGGCACGTAGGCACACGCACATTGGCATCTGCCCGACTATTGCATGCAAATGCCAGAGGTGTGTGCACCCAGTACCCAGTAGGCCTCAACAGGCCGCCGTGTGTGCAATTCTGTGTATGCGTGGCTTGGAAAATCTGGCCCCAAAGGCAGAGAGAGGCTAAAAGGGCAATTTGCTCCAATAGAGCAGGTGACCTCTGTGTGACTATGGGGCTCCACAAATCAGTGGGCCCCGTGAGCGTCCGCAAGCTTTAATTAGTGACTCCAGGGACAACTGTTTCTATCCAGTCACAGCCGGCACTTGTGGCTGGGTCCTGCTGTTTGGAAGAGAACATGAGTGTGGATGGTTATGAAAAGTGGATCCAATTTAGGTGGTTCTTGTCTGGCCAGGTAGATCTCAATAGAAAGCATCTACCTGGCAGGTGGAAATAAGAATTCAGCTGTCAGTCCCAGAGCCCGAACACCTGGAGGCGGAATGCCAAGGAGAGCGTCTTGCTCTTCATCCAGCCTCAGTGAGCATTTTCCTGGCGCTGAGCCGGCAGCTGCCTTATCTTTTCTTCTAGAAATAGACCCAATGGGTAACTTTCTCAGCTCCCTGGCTGGGCCATGTGTTTCTGGAGTGATCCATCATCAGAGCAACAGGGAAATGTCAGGAACAATTAGACAGAACCAGGGGCATTAACTTGTATCGGAGACAATATGTCTTTTTTAATGAAACGATGAAAAAGCGTCGACAGCAAAAGTATTCGTTCACCTCCAATTTACTGGCGTGTGCATTTTCCTTCCACGGAAACAATGTATGCGCATATTCATATAAATATAGCCTGTGCCGCTAGGTGACACTTCGTATTTCTAAAGCCATGTGCAGACTTTAACTAATTAATCCTGGCAACCTCCCTGTGAGAGATCTATCACTGAACTAGCTGGGTCACTGGAACAATCCCCAAATCTTGCCCTGACTTGAGGTTAAAAGGATGTTTCCCTCTGTAAAGATATGTGCTCAGCGCACTCGATCTGACTCCTGGCTGTTAGTCATGGAAAGACTCCGTTTGACTTCAGTGGGAATCGGAGCTAGGGTGACCAGACAGCAAATGTGAAAAATCGGGATGGGGATGGGGGGTAATAGGAGCCTATATAAGAAAAAGACCCCAAAATCGGGACCGTCCCTATAAAATTGGGACATCTGGTCACTGTAGTTGGAGCAGGCCTTTGGTGAGCGCATTCAGACTCCATGTGTTGGCCTTGTAGTTGGTTGGCCTCTACTGATGCTCTAATCTTCTCCTGAGACACTTTGGCTCCAGCAGCTTTTCATCCAGGGCCAACTCAGTGGTCCTTGAGGAACCGTGGGAATATTTCCATTGACTTCAGTGAGCGATAGATCGGGGCCCAAATCAAGCCAGCAGTCAGTGGGATGATCTGCCGGCCAAACAGGCCTAGAAGGGATGGATAGAATGTTCGAAAGCACCTTATGAAAGTCAAAGGATTCAGGCTCCTAAGTCACCGAGGCACTTTGGAAAATGTTACTCCCTACGTACCCACTGTATCATCGTTTCTTTTTGTATTCAGTGGGGTGACTCTCAGCTCCCGTCACTAGACTGGGGAAAGACACCCTCTCATATCTAGCTTGAGCGGCTGTATATTTAGCTCTTTCCATTGATGAAACAAAACCAACAGAATGATTTGAAGTGTTCTTTCGCTTGTTCATTAAGAACGAGGACGGGGCCTTCTCTGTTGTGTGTCTACTACAAACATGGCATACATTATTTAGGCTATAGCATCTCAGCAGACAAAAAATAATCATCGCTTTTTTCTGTGCAAAGATTGTTTTTAAAATAATAACAGGAAATTCTCACTTCAAAATCGTAACATTCCACGCAGTGAAAAAAAATCTCTGGCCAACGTTTTTGTTTTGATTAGAAAATGGGTCGCCTTACCTCATTTCATTCTGGATTCTTTGATACAATGCAAAGATCTAGATGCAAAGCTAGCAAGCAATTTCCAACGTCAGGGATGCTATTTTAAAATAAATCTAGTGCATGTGAAAATAAATATGCAAAGCATTTTGTAAGTCTGTACACAAGGAAGGCAAGAGGAGATCAGATGTACTAAAATATTTAACAAACATTTTCTTGATTTCTTAAATGCATATTTTATGTAATTAATGCAAATGAAATTAAATTTGATCCAATATTTAGTCGGTCAGATCGTCCCAAGGCCTTTGCTCACAATGAACAGGTATGTGAGACATTCAGAAAATGCTTGTTGTCACTTATAAATGCAAAGCTCATTAAACATGTCTGGGATTTTTTTTTTGTTTTTTGTTTCCAAGTTAGCTACTGAAAGTGAAAGATGAAATAGCAATCTAGAATTCCCTTTCATCTCGGGGCATGTTTTTAATCCAGTGCTCAGATGACACTGCCGCTTCGTCGAACTTTCATTTGATTGAAAAGATGAGAGAGAATTAAAGGCAACTGAGCTCGCATTGCTTTAGCTGCTGTTTGTGATTTGCAAGGGCAGAGAGGAAGTGGGGTTCAGTCCATGGCTCTGGGTTTGTCACACTGTTGCAACACGTTATATTGGGATCCAGGGTGCAGCTTTTGATCTGATTAGATTTTTACACTGTTGGGTGAATTTTAGTGCTGTTGAACATGAGGAATGAACAGCAAAGGCTAGAACTGCGGCTTCATCCAGTGACATCAGTGGCAAAACTCAGCCGGGGGGCAGGCGCTTTAGGGCTGCCAATCAGCTTCCTTCCTGACCTGCAGCTCCCTTGCTCTTGCAGCTTTAGGTTGGCTACACCAGCTTGTGCGCGCTCCGTGCTAAGAGAGTCACCATCGTGCCCCAGGACATCCAGCCGGTGCCCTGCACCTGCAGGGAGCTGGCCTAGATCCCCTCAGCAGCCCTGCTGGCTCCCAGCAGCCACCCCAGAGGCTCCAGATTCCCTCAGACAAGTTTGCCACTGCACCTCGGTAATCTGCAGCGCCCCCAGCTACTCCAGTATGGCCCCTGGCCCATGCAGAGGCTGCTATCCGGGCTGAGCTGGGTGCTGAGTTTTGGGAGGGAGACTCAGGCCTACGAAGCAGATGACTCAGGTGGCCAAACCTGTCGCACTTGTGACCAGACCCAAGCCAGCTGTGATCTTTGTCCTGCACCATGACAGTATGGGACCAAACAGACATTGGCCTGGCCCCTAACGGGAGCGCGGTCACCTCTAATGCGCAGGGTCTGGGAGGGTAAGAGGCGGTGGTCTGTGAGTTTCCCATCCCTTTCCTGCAGAAAGCGTGTCTATCCCCTTTTCTGTAGGTTCTTCTCCCCAGATCCTCTTGCCCCTTTGGGTCTGGCACTAACAGATTCCGGGGCACCGGGTTTCCTGCTGAAGCACAAGCCGATGACGCGGAGCTGGGGCACTGTGTAATGTGATCTGTCTACTTACCAAATGTCTGCGTGTCTGGCTGACTCAGAACAGCGGTGAGCCCAGACTGCGCACGAGCAATTTCCCCTTGCAGAAACCGCAGCCAAAGCACATCCTCCCCGTTATCTGCTGTCCTTGTTACTCTTGGGCTCTCCTGCTTAACGCACTCTTCCCTTCCCCTTCCCAAGAGGCGTTACCGCTGGAAACCACCTAGAGCAAAATTGCCTACCTAGGGCCACATGGTCTTGGAGATGGCTTGCACATTCCTCTCCTCTCGTGCAGGTGGGCTGTACTGCAAAGGGACTTCAGAAAAGGTGTCGCTGCCCACGCGGACGCAGGAGGGTGCTTTAACTCACACCGTCCCCTTAAGGACGGGCTGGGCTCCTGCGCGGGGTATTCGCTGGTTCAGCGCGGTCCTGAGTGCTTAGCCATTGACGTCCGAGCCTCGTGATGTAACAGTACAAGCGCACTTAGAGCCTGATCTAAAGCCATTAGCGTCATTGGCATCTCTCCATTGACTAACCCTGGACTGTGCGTAAGGACCTTAGGTCAGGTCTCCGTTAGGAAAAAAGGTGTATTTTGAACGTGTTAAGATCCTAGTGGAGACAAAACGTGTGTAGTTTTTAACACACTGTTGGCTGGTCAAGATAAACCTTATGGTTTACACACGTTGGGTTAAGCCATGTTAAAAAACCCATCTTTGTTCTAGACAAGGCCCGAGTGACCCAAGTCAGTTAGTTAGCACCCATCACTGAGGCCTGGGCTACACATGGATTTTTACTGGTATAATTATGCTGGTTAGGGGCGTGACTTTTTTACCATTATAGTCTGACCAGTGCAACTCCTAATGTGGACTTATACCATTAAACCGTATTCCCCTTCCCATACTGGAATAAGTTATACCAATATAAACACCATTATACCCGTGAACAGTGTTCACACGTGGGGTGGGGGTTCTACTGCTGTAACTAGACCAGTCTAGTTAAAGCGGTACAACTTTGGTGTGTACAAGGCTCTGAACAGAACTTCCCTCATCAAATATTTTGAGAGTCAAGGGGTAAAGAGAGAAGACTGGGAATCTGAAGTACTACTGGCTGCAGGACAATCGTTAACACCGACAACCAGGTTCTGCCAATAAAGCTCTGATCGTTCATTTCACATGAATTATCAGGATCCACAGACAACATGCTGGAGGGGAAAAAAGAAGAAAAAATAGGAATAGAATTTTCCTAAGCACGAAAATGCAGCTCTCACCTGTAGAGAAATCAAGTGCTGACTAATACATCAATCCCCTTTAACTATATATTTTTTAAACCTTTGTGGGACTTGCAGAGGTTGTCACGTGTGTTCAGGGCTCTTCAGGAAAAGCATCTCAGGCGGGTTTGAATGCTCCTTTCTCTTTATTTCTTCAAATCAGTCGGTGAGACAGGAATACTGGGCTGAGACTTGGAGGAAGGGGAATTATTTGCCATGGATAATTCGATACATAATTGATCACCGGGCAAGCTAAACTGGAAGTCAGCGAAGGGGGAAATATAAAGCCTGCCTGCTCTCTGAAAAGCAATGGTACCGTCTGTATGGAATTGGAAAGCATGTCCTTAATACTGTTTCATGTAGGTGGGCTGGTTAACATGAGGCAGGTCCGGGGAGTTGGCTGGCACGGGGTGGGGTACTGCTGGAGATCAGGAGTGAGGTCAATTAATGGACTTGCGGACGGGACCAAGGCTGGACTAGCAGGGCCTGTTACAGATCAGGTGCAATGGCAGCGCTGTGGTATCCGGGGCCGCTGCAGGTGGGTGGGTTTTCCCTGGATGACATCAGCTGAGCCTGGGAGCGGCAGATGGAGGGAGTTGTGTAACGGAGCTGTGATCTGGCCAAAAATCTGGAGCCAGCCCGTAACTTGTCTGGTGTCTGAAAGTCTCAGCAGCCCAAGGGGCTTTGCATGCCAGGCACCTGCTCCGTCGTCGCCGGTGAGACGCGCGACTCGAGATTTTCTGAGGCCGTTGGGTCCGTCGTCTTGAAATCTGACAGCTGAGCACAATCTCCCCGCTCCTGCCTAACCGCAGCCCAGCTCTTCGACGGTCCACAGGGCACGTTAGCTCGTCACAGGCTTTCCACGGCCAGAAGATACCGGCTGCTTGGCAGAGAGGCCCATTCGAGCCCCGCTAGGAAAGGGAGGCCGAGCCAGTCCCACGGCTGCTTCCCAAGCTCCAAGCCTTGAAAGCCGTTTCCATGACACTCCCCGCAGCCAGTCTGTCTCCTCCCCAGTAGGGAGCGCATTGATGCTCCATTGAAAGGAGGCCTCAGGAACCCAACACCAGAGGCATAATTACCAAGGGCTGTGGGGGAGGGGAGCTTTCAGAGCCCAGTCACAGTGACACACAAGGTACGAAACTCTGCACCCACAATTCTCTCCCTGCGGGGTAGTCGCTGGTTCATTCCAGGACTGGTGAGTCCAGGCCAGGGACTTAAGGAGACTCTGGGCAATACACTGGAGTAGGTCAGAGATTTTCTGATGCCAAGTCACTGAAATCTGCTGTTTCGTCAAACCCCCAAACAGTTCCTGGAAATGGAGCAGGTTCAACAAAGCTGTCCTTGGGGGTGAGGGGAGAGAGACTCGATCTCCTTGGGGGGATCAAATCCTGGTTCTGCCTGAATCAGAGTCATCAGGGATGAAAAACTCTGCTCTGAACCAGGCAGAGCAGGGACTTAACCCTGGGTCCTCCCCCCATCCCAGCAAAATAACCCCAACGCTCAGGTTTTGATTGAAAACGAACATTCTGACCCAATCCAGGTTACACTGGAAAGATTTCGGCTTCGTTCCATTGTGGAGCGAAAACGAATTTCAGAACCTCCAAAGTTGCCCCCAAAGGGATTGTCGTCCTCGGGTCGGTTCCATTGACAGGCTGTTGGTCCCGCTGGGAGCTAGAGGGGCAGAGAGAGCCCCGGGGTCACTCAGTGGTCAGCAGCCTCGCTAAGGACACCCTTTATATTCCTAGACAGCAGGTGCTTGTCCCTTCGCTCCCCAAGGGACAGTCACTCCTCGGGGCCTTTGTCTGGTACATGGAAGAGCCCGCTACTGTCAGAAACCCGCTCCCCACCTAGGTACTTCCTGCCCATGATCCAGTCCCCTCCACAGCGTCTCTTTGTTAGGCTGACTGCCCGGTGCTTCTGGTCAGGCGTGTTGTCCGGACCTGAAGTCATTCTGACTGTTCTTTTTCTGCAGCCTTTCCAATTTGTCAACCTGTTTTTTAACGTGCGGCCATAAGACCTGCAGGCTGTCTTCCAGCAGTGCGCTCACTGTTCTCTGCAGTGACTACACCACCTCCTTTCTCCTAGTCAATACTCCTCCGCTTGGCCCTCCAAGGATCACAGGTGCTGTCAGTCCCTGCACCCCGTGGTTCTGCATCATGCCCACCCGGTCCTTTGCTGAGTCACTGCTTTCCAAAATACAGCCCTTCCCTTCCTATACACAGGACCTTGCTTTTAGCTGTATTAGAACTTACGTTGTTCAAGGGACCGCAGCTCAGCGTGTGATCCAGATAGCTTGGTAGAACAGATCGGGCCTTATCCTTACTTAACCGCTCCCCGCACGTTCAATGCCACCTGCATGGGGCAATGTCATTCTGCCGACCCTTGCAGCATCAGCTGGACATGAAATTCTTCCCTGGCTTCCCCAAATGACTGGTCCTAGAATCTCCTTCTGCCATTAAGCAACTGGTACATTCCACCCCAGAAGTGCCAGCCCTTTGTCAGGGGGTGAATTCATAAAAGTCCAATGGTTTCATACGGTTAATTAAACACTGGACTTGAACATTTGGATCTAGACCATGAGCCTGGGTCTCCTATTAACACTCTCCAGAGTTTGTCATCGGCATATTGCAGATGAACTCCGAGGACTTTCCTCTTAAGCGCTTGAGGCTTAAGATAAACACATAACAAGAAAATCCCCAGACACATAAAGAGGTGACCCCTCCGGCCACATGCTCAGTTGGTGTAGATCAGCATAACTCCATTGACATTAGTGGAGCTACTCCAGTGTTGCCCCGGTGAGGATCTAGCCTTTGTATTATTGCATCGGAGGCCTCTGTATGAGACCACAACACCCACCCGGCCTGGATCGCTGCTCAACTAGCAAGCCACGTCCCCAGCAGGGCTGGAACGTACATCCTCCGGCTGGTGAGGTGAGCGGTTAATTAAGTGAACCATGTGATTAACATCAACTCTATTGAAAGTTAAACACCCATTAAAGGCAGAAACATGCCTTAGGAGAGCAGCGGGGGCCTTTCCGCGGAAGAGCCTAATTATGCATTTATTGCTTATGTAATTTCGCTGTACCAATGTGTCAAGGAGATTGAATCGGCGCTCGGGAGCCGCCCCACAGACCTCGGCCAGAGTCACACGCTCGTGGCTTTAATACGGCCTTAATGAAGACATCAGAGGCCCTGAGCGGTGGGTGGGATGTGTTGGAAATGGAGCCTTGTGTGTGTAGTTTGTCAGGCGCGAACAAATTCCTCCCAGCTGTCCGTAGCTTCTGCCATGCACCGTCAGTCCCCGCGGGCCCGGGCGGCTGCTCCGTTCCAGAGATGTCACGATGCTCCTCCTGTTCTCCCTCGCCCCCGGGACTTTTTGTGCTAAGCTCGGAAGACTGGTGACTTGGCTCCCTTGTTGTTTGGTGCCTCTCTCCCCTCGCCGGATGTTTGGCCATCAAACCTTGGCTGGGACTGGCGCCTTAAACAAACACAGGCATTGTCATCTGAGAAGTGGGCTTTGGCTGGGAAGGGGTGGAGGTGGGGGCACTAGAGGGGCAGGATGGAAGATTTCCAGAGAGGCCTCAGTGCTCTGATTATCTCAGTGTTTGCTCCTTAACGTGGGAGCAAAAAAATCCCCTTTGACAGCCAGAAAGATGGAGAGGATCTAGCAGCATTGCCAGCTCCCCCAGCTTCCCCAGAAGAGGTCAGGCCAGTCTCCAGGGCTCTTGCAGACTTTAGAGCCCTCTGCAGAGACGGAGGAGGAGGCCAGCAACTGCCAGTTGCTACGGTGAGTTCTGTGATTTATCTTTCAGAAAGGGACTGGACAGATCAGGACACCTGGCCATGGCTCCTGGACAGACAGTGTCTCATCCCACCTCCATCGCCGGGTCCCTGCTCTACTAGGGGACCAGGTGTCCTAATTTTATAGGGACAGTCCCGATATTTGGAGTTTTTTCTTATATAGGCTCCTATTACCCCCCACCCCTGTCCTGATTTTTCACAATGGCTCTCTGGTCCCCCCACTCTTCTACCCTTGGCTGCTGAGAGCAGGATTGTCAGAGGACTGCCTGCTTCCAAGAACAGCCGGGAGAGGCGCCCTGCCCCTGTGCACTCGCCTATCCTGCTTGGGTGCTGCTGGCCATGCACGAATCTCGAGCGCCCTAGGTTTGTTACGTAGAGACGCCCAGCCTTGGGCAGGCCGGTTCAAGAGCAAAACTCCCCTTCTGCCTCCTCTCCATGCTTTGAGGGTTCAGGGTCCCAGGGCAGGCGAAATGGGCAGGTCACCCACTTTGGCCTGCTTGCTCCCTTCATCAGAAAGACCTTTCAGCAGTTGGCGGCGGCAGCTGTGACCCCGGTTCTCTGTGTGCTATGACTGAAGGTGTGTGCATGACAAACGGATCTAATGCTAGCAGTACAGGGCCTATGACACACAGCGGAGTGCTGCTTCCGTCCAGCAGAGGGCTCAGACGCACATACACGATACGCTCTCTATTGACCCTTCGGACGGGGCTCTCAGACTCCTTAAACAGCACAGAGATCCTCTGTACAGGGGTTGGATTTCACCCAGAGCTCCTCTCGGTGGCCTAGCTGCAGGGCCTGGGAAACAACAGACCCATTGCAGCAGGTGTCCTCCGCGGGTTTTCTCTCCTCCTGCTCCCCCAGCTCCTGCTGACGAGGGCTTTGAACTCTCCGTCTCCCGGCGAGAGCAGCTATACAGAGCTGAGGTGATGTAAAATTTATAAAGCGCTGCTCGCGGGGCTGTGTGCTCGCTCCTGAAGCTTGCCTAGGAACCCGGGGCCCTCCCCGCAAAGGAATCGCACATCAAGGGCCCAGAAATTGCTCCCAGCAGGTGCCCTTTTTAAAAAGCGAGCGAACAAAGGGCTGTAGCACCAGTCAATTCCCAGCACGGCTGCCTCCATCCGCTAAGAAACCCCTCCTGGATCCTGCTGCTTGGTTGTCTCCTCTTCAGGTAGTCGCTGAATCCCATCCGATCTGGTCCTGGGCGTCCGCTGCGGGCAGCAGGAAGGAACACGTCAGGGATCTAAAGATCTATAAGGGAATCGGTCGAACATGGTGTAATTTGCACCTTGTTCCAGTCCAGCTGCCCTCAGCATATGAATTAAACTCTTCTTAGACTCAGGTCCTCTGACTCAGTCCTTTGCTCTTCTGGGCCTGAGTTGGGGAAAGTCACATGCTAGGAAGGCCGGAAGAACGTATAAGCTGCATCAACCTCAGTGCCCTGGGGTTCACCTGTGAACATGGTCCTGACCAGGCTGGGATGCAGACAGGAGCGGGGGAAACCGAAGGCAATAAAGTACATTAGAATGAGGTGCCCCCAGGCCGTACCTGACCGAGTCCCTTCTTGACCAGGCAAAGACGACAGGGTCCATCTCTGCATTGGAGAGAACAGCAGGAGAGCTTCTTTCGGGGCTGAGCACTTAGGGCCGATTTGGCTCCTGTTTACAAGGGTGTGACTCAGGAGTGACTCCACTCCAGTCCGAGGCATTCCACCAGCCTTAAACCAGGGTGAGATCTGAATCAAGCCCTCAGTACCTAACCCCCAGCTCATTTCACTGCTGCAGAAACAAGGTCCAACTGGACACCCACTTAGGGTCAGGTTTTCCTGCTCTGGCACTGGTTAGTCTCCTCTAGGGTTGGATGTGATGGGGAGTTTTGGAAGTGACTCTGCACTCAGAAGTTTCTCTCACAGCGGATCATCCTTTGGGGCTACAATTGATTGGCTAAAAATATTTCCGCTTCCTCCCCTGCTTCACATTGCCTTTCAGCACATACACACCCAGGAGCCAGAATAATGACGACGAGGGGGCTCCTATAAACATAGCAAGATACAGCTGCTGCCCCATGATGCTTGCTGCCTTGATAAGACTCAGAACATCAGATTCATTTCATAGGCTGGATGATGGTTGAGGAATCCTCATAGAAGAACCCTGGGTGCCCGGAGAGAGAGTGGGAGGAGATGAGAGCTGATCCGTGGTCTGGGATGGAATCATGAAGGACTGAGAAGATGAAGAACATGGAGCTTTGCCTTGATCCGGGAGGCAGGAGCTAGCAAAGAGAACTGAATGGCATGGTTGGAGCTGCAAGAGAACATGGCTCTACCAACAGCCTTTGGAGCCGAGGGAAGCTGAGTCCAGATGAGGTGTGGGGAGCCCAGAAAAGAGAGGAGGAGGCTGCAGTAGCCGAAGTGCAGAAGATTGACGGAAGTGTGGCTGGCCCCCATGGCGTTTGGCCAGATGTGTCACCTGGAAGGCATGAAGGGAACCCACCCAGAGATGCCCGGCTTCCTGTGCCCCTCACATTTCTTCACATGGCCCAAATGAGCTTCCCGGCAAGGTTGCAGCCCCCAGACAAGCTGGAAGAGCGTTTCCGGCAGTGGCACTGGTTTGGTTTGGATAACTAACCAGATAATTAGTTGCCATGGAAATGCAATGTGGGAGAACTTTGGGGAGGAGAAATTATAGGTAATTTTTGTTTGTTTGAGCCCTGTTCCTATAGTAACAAGTCCCTGTCACTGACTACCAGTTGGTTTCCATGGAGCTAGCTGCTAGTTCTAGGTTATTAATGGCTTGAAACATAAAACAATACAACTTACCCCAGAGCACCTCCTTGTGGACGCTTCTTTACCAGCTGCATGTGAAGTTCTTAACTACAGTAAACCCTCGATTTAACGGACCTCGATTTAACGGACTTCGGATGCAACGGACAAAATTTCTAAGCAAGTCTGATGCATCCGAAATCCATTTGTCGAGGCTGGCTGCCGGCTCCCGGCTCCCGCCCGGGTCCCGCCAGCGGGCGGGCTGGCTGACGGCTCCCGCCCGGGTCCCGCCAGCGGGCGGGCTGGCTGACGGCTCCCGCTCGGGTCCCGCCAGCGGGCGGGCTGGCTGACGGCTCCCGGCTGCCGCCCGGGTCCTGGCAGTGGGCAGGCTGTGGAGCTGCCGCCCTGGCCCTGTGGCGGGCGGGCTGCTGCTCAGACAGCTCAGTTTTTTTTTATTATTAAATAACGGACTTTCTGATTTAACGGACACCCCCTCGCCCGAATTAGTCCGTTAAATCGAGGTTTTACTGTACCTCTGTCCAAACCCTTTTCGCCATTCCTTCGGGTTGGGTAAGACATTCAGAAACTCATAGAGTTTAAGGCCAGAAGGGGTCCGTTGGATCATGTAGTTTGACCTGTATAACCCAGGCCGTTACATTTCATCCCACTACCCTTGTCGTGAGCTTAATAACATGTGCATGAGTAATGAATAACTTGGGTTTGGCTAAAGAGTCTCTTCCAGAAAGGCATCCAGTCTTGATCTGAAGATGTCAGGAGATGGGGAACCCACCCCTTCCCTTGGCCATTTATTCCAGTGGTTAATTAGACTCACTGTTAAAGAAATTGTGCCTAATTTCTAATCTGATTTTGTCTGGCTTCGGCTTCCAGCCACTGGTTCTTATCAAGTCTTTCTCCAGTAGATTAAAGAGCACTTTAGTACCTGGTATTTTCTCCAGGTGAATGTACTTATAAACTGTAAATCAAGTCACCTCTCAATCTTCTTTTGGATAAGCTATAAACAGAGCGAGCTTTTTTAATCAACCTTTTCTCCAGCTCTTGAATAAATATTGTGGTTCTTTTCTGCGCTCTCCCCAATTTTTCAACATTCCTTTTGAAATGTGGGCATCAGAACTGGATGCAATATTCCAGGATCGGTTTCACCAGTCCTGTTTATAGAGAGAAAATCACCTGTCTACTCCTACTTGCTACTCCTTTGGGAGCTCATGTTCAGTAGCTTGTCCGCTGTGATGCTTAGATCCTTTCCAGAGTCATTACTTTCCAGGATACGGTCCCCCATTCTGTTGATATGGCCTGCATTCCTTCTTTCTAGATGTCTAACTTTGCATGTGACTGTATTAATACACATTTTACTTGTATGGTCCCAACTGACCAAGTGATCCACATCGCAATGTGTGTCTGCCCTGGCCTCGTTAGTTACCAGTCTGCCAATCTTTGTGTGATCTGCAAATTTTATCAGTCATGACTTTATCTTTAAGTCCTGATCATGGATGAAACTGTTGACTCGCACCAGGCCTACCAAGTAGTGATCCCCGCGGAACCCCATTAGAAACACCCACATTCGAGGATGATTCCCCATGGACACCTTTTTTACTACAGCAGAGAACATTCTGGCTGAGCCAGATCCTGCCGTCCTGACAGAGAACCTGCTGCTGAGTCCACTGAAATTCAGGAGAGCTAAGTTTTGCTTTCACACCTGTTTGAAGAAAGTCATTTGCAGGCCCAGTAACTTGTTGGAGCCATCCAGTCAAACATCCAAGAGAGGCCAGTGCCTGGTGCCTTCACAGAAAGACCAGCTTGCCAATTATACTATGCTTCCCACTGCTTCCTTCCTGACCCCTGTGGTCAAATAGCTGGCACCCTGAAGTAAGAGGTTTAATTGCCCAGCTATGTTATTAATGGTCACATACTCAGTCCATGACTCATTGACTTCCTGCTCTCAACAGTGCTACAAGTGCTAAAGAGGTTGACTCTTTGCTACAGGAGGGAGTGCTTCCTTTTTATTGGTACTAAAATTATTGCCTTTGGTTTCACAGAGCATCCCCTTGTTTTGGTATGAAAATGAACAAGAGTTGGAGCAGGGCTATGCTAGAGTATTACTCATTAGACATGTAACACGGCAGATGACAATTCACCCCGAGCCTCTCCTGATCCTCCCACTTCCTTTGTACCTTTCCTCCTCATAACCATTGCTGGCACAAACAGCTCTTTCTAAAGGTTTCGATCTCCAGTTCTGCCTTTGGCTTATGACTCTGGTTACCCCCTGGCTCTGGCACTTGGCGTCTGCCCTTCCAGTACTGACCCTTTCTCTCCTGGACAATACACGCACCTTCAATTGATTAATTTTAGTTGTGTGTGTCTGCAGTTCTCATCGTGACCCATACTCTCCTTGCATCCCTTACCATATAGTCTGTTGCCATGTGCAGCCTGGTAAATAACAGGCTGGCATTTTTCGTACCTGCGAGTCCGTGGCAATCAACAAAATGGTTACAAGAAAAATAAAGATAAAATGCTACTGGTGCCAAACTTAACAAACTATGTAAAATTCAAAGCAAAGTTTTTTCACCATGTGCTTTCAGCAGTCTTACTGGCCAAATGTCTTAAGTCAGGACCTGTCCCCAGTCCAACGGCTGCTTCCTTTATCCCTTCAGGTACAGTGAATCAATGTCATCACTTCATGACACAATGCTATCACCATGTGACATCACAATGTAAAGTCACCAGGTTGCAGTCTGATGACATCACACCAGCAACAAACCATTCTCAGACCATTTTAATTTATTGCAAACTACAGGGTAGCCCCCGGAGGGAGAGTGGGGGGTGGAATCTGACAGATATCAGGATGGGGGCAGCCTGGTGCAGCAGGGCTGAGGTGAGCTAGGTAGGATCCGATCACCTCTTGTACCTAAGAGACCGCCACTTCTGAACATCCGTGTGCCTGTGCCCAATATGAAGGGATGTCAGAGAGAGCCACTAATAGTGATGCCCAAATGTTGCTCCGCTGCAAATTTGATCATGAACCGCACAGTTGTTTAATCATGATCATTCTTCCGGCTTAGTGGGTTGCTTTGTGGCCTGTGAAGGTCCCCAGGATCCTGTTACCCGTATCAGGGATCAGGCCCCACGGGGCTAGCACACATGGTTCTATTCAAGTCCTTTGTGTGATACAGCAGGCAAGTGGGTTGCACTAGCCTAGAGCTTAGCACAGCTGCACCTGGTGCAGGAGGTTCACTAACTGGCTACCTCCACTCAACCCGTTAACTCTGGTTAACAAACAAGGTGGCCAAAAAGATGATCTTCCTGTTGGAATTTCTGTAAAGCCAAGTGGCCATCTTGGGGTTTAATCCTCCCCAACACCCATGTGCCTATCTTCCCTGCTGCTGTAGTCTGAGACATCTTTTCCTGCCATTTAGAGGGGATCACTGAGCTACCTTGAAGCCTCCCGATACCATCCATAATATTAGTGGCAGGTGTGAAGCTGAATGGAGTTGAGGGTGCAGGGACAATTATTATTATTTATTTGTATTATCACTACATCTAGAAACCCCAGTTGTGGCCCGTGCCAGGCACTGTACAAACACAGAACAAAAAGATGATCTCTGCCCCCTCTCCGAATAAGACGAGAGAGAAAGATGGATACAGCCAACCCGACAGGGGAGCTCAAGAAAACAATGAGACCATTGTTTTGTGTGGCATCTCAGCACTGCGGTGGGCGGTTATTTTTGATCTAGCCAAGCACAGGGGAATGTGACCGAAGCGAATGGTCCCTCTCCTTGAGGTGAGGACACGGGGAGGTTTCCTGGCGTGGGAAGAGTTTGAATGTGAAACCCAATCACTTCTCATACGGCTAAAAATGTTTGGCTGGGTGTTGCTGTGAGGAAAGTCAGGGACTGTCAGTGCTTTCTAAAGCAGGGGGGTCTCCAGGCTTCACTACACCACTTGGCTAATGCTCCCCCAGTGCTGCCCTCCGGCTCCCCTGCTATTCCTGGCTTGGGCCCCTGGAAAGCCCTGCTAGTTCAAGCTTGATTCCAGCTCTGCCAATCCTCTTTGGTCTTCACTGGCAACACCCTGTGCTAGTCCAGTGCTGGGCTCTCGTGGAAATCCGAGCCCACCTCAGTCACATCATCGCCGGCCATTCCAGTCCCGCTTTCCCACACAACTCAGTGCCTCAGCTGTGTCATTTCCTGCAGCACCCAGTCACACTAAGTTTACAGGAAAAGAAGTACCCAGTAGTAATATTGTGAACAGGAAAAGAATTTTTTTGCCTACTAGACACCCGGTGCGGTAATCACATTTTTTTAACACATGCCCTAACCGCATGGAGCATGGTATGCAGAAATGCTAACGAGGTATTTGTTAGAATTACGTTATAAAGGAGGGTGCCTAGATTAGGAAAATTGAGCTCCCTATGGGAAACTCCAGCAGAAACCATGAGAGACCCATCAGCCCCTAACACTAGTGTTAAGGATGGGAGTATAACTAGATTTGTAACTTGTGCCTAGGTCTGTATGGAATTTCTATATACTTGGGTAATCATAACTTTAATAAAACTTCTAAAAGAGGCTAAACCTTGTACTTGTGAGTGTCCCTTGGTCTTTGCGTGTTCCTAGAGATTCTAAAGCCAAAGCCAATAGCAGAGGTGACTTTCACTCTGTTAAGCTTGAAGTGGTAGCCTTCAGAGCCGAACCCACGGCGGTGTAATGCCACGTTACAAAATTCAGCTGAAAGAAAAGACTGCAACAACAATAATAATAATTAATAAAAAAACTGATAGGGCTAAAACTTGGCTCCCTGACCATGGTGCAGTGATTCTCCCGTGTCCTCCAGCCAATCGGAGCTGGTTCATTAGCCCGAGTGTGCATTCCAGACAGTCCCTCGCGGACGGAAGGCATGAATCCCGGCCAGGCGCCAGCTTTCCAGTTCATCACAATGCGGAGGTCTGGTTACACATTGTTTGGGTTTCGTGCAGTCCTGGAGGGCCCGGGGAGCATCTCTGGGTTAAAAGCCTCCCACGTGATCTCACAGCTTTATTCTCAACACACGAACAGAAGGCAGGGAGTGCGGGCGCATTAGGTACCCCAGGCTCCAGGCGTCAGACTAGAGCAGTACCACGACGAGCTAACACCCTGCACGCAGCAAATGCTGGGCTGGCTTGTTCACCAAACAGAGCTGGCAGGTTTCTGTTGCTTTCTTCTGGAGCTCGGATGTTGGCGTAGTCATTTGCCGGGGATTGACCCCTCTCTCCCCAGCAAAAACCAGCCTTGGCAGAGCTAAAGGGCCATGTTCCTGAGCTAGTAGCCTTCTAGCCACTGCAGATCAGGCACAGGGGAGGGGAGAGGGGGAGGAGAGGGAGACTGAGAAATGGGTTGATCAGGTGTGTGTGTGTCTGGGGAGGGGACACTGAGCAGTTGGTTGCAGCTTTAGTGTCCCTGACTTTAAATCTCTTTACTCTCATCGTCTTGCACTGCAGCCACCACCATGCCAGGCGAGCTCTGAAGACGTTTTCGTTGGAGCCGCTGAGGGTATGGCAACACAGCGGTAAAACACCCGGGACTGGCCTGAGTCAGGCCAATCAGGCTTGCAGGGCTGGAGCGATGCGGCGCTAAGGGAGATGTTTGCGACCCTCCGAAGGGGGGAGACTCTCTCTCAGAGCCTGGATGCCAGTCCGAGTTGGAATGAATACACTGCTATTTTTAGACCTGCATCCTGACCCCCATGAGTCCCACTCAGCTAACCCAGGCTCTGCGTTGGTTCTCCGGGTTTTCAATCACTGTTGGCATACCCTGGTTGATCAGCTGTTGGTCAAAGATTTTAGAGACTAAAGCCCGGACATGGTCACGATGAGTAATAGCTGCTGGCGTCACTAGGAGAGCTCACTTAAAGGTAAATCAGATCTCGGGCAGCATCGGATTGCCACAGGGCTCAGGAAGGGAGAGACAGGTTCAGGGTTGCACTGTTGTCCAGGTGCATTATGGGGTTGTTGAAGCACGGAGTGTCCCGGGGGGACCTCAGGCCCATGTCTCACCTGTCTGTAGGTATGAATGTACAACACTGGGCTCATATAGATACCCCTCCCCACCCCTCCCTGCTCCACCATCTGATCGGTTTCTCCCCCCTCAGAGGGTCTGAATCTCTGCATGTCGGGGTGCCGGGGTGTCATCACCCTCCCTGGAATCCTGCTGGCCCCTGAAGACATGGCGTGCCCAGGAGGAGAGGCTGTAGACAAAGGTTGTGACTGCATGTGCAGTGTTGGCCATGGCCCAAGAAGTGCGCCGCTGACTCTGCTACATCAGTCTGCCTCCTCCTCAGCAGCTTCCACATATCTGGCCACTAGGACGGCAGAGAATCTCCCCTGGACGTGCTCCGGAAAGAGCCAAGTAACGATCTAATGCCCGAGAGAAGAGCCTCCTGGGGAAGAGGGGTGACCTTTCCTGGTCAGTGACCAAGCTCAGGGTGTTCCAGCCTCCATCTTGGAAGGGGATCCTAGCTCACGAGGAACCTCCCACCGGCGGAGTCTTAATACACCATAAAGACCTATGGATTTCCCGGCTGTATCTCAGAACAGCTAATGGGGGGTTGTAACAGCAAAGAATTCCTCCTCCCTCTTTTCTCCAGCGCTGGTGATGCCACTGCCCTTTCGTGTCCCTTGTTGACAGCAGTCTAAGCTTCTAAGCGCAGTCAGGCTGCGAGGGCTCCCTGGAATTCAGTAACAAGAACTGGCCGGTGGCTATTCCGAGGCGCCGTAAACAGATGAAGCCGCCCTTTGGCAGAGGGGTGACATTGACGGATCGGCCCCTCTTCCTCCCTCCAACTCCTAGGAATCCATCTTGGGTTTCACTTCCTGTGGTTATCACCGGGCCAATATTAGGTGCTACCTGGAACTTCCAGTGGGATCTATTCCTGGCTCTGCCACTTGGGGCAAATCCCTTCACTGCTCCAGACCTGTTTCGCCTCCCAGCTCCTCGGGGCAGTGTCTTGTGTATTGGGACAGCACCTAGTAGAAGGGGGCCCTGATCGCACAGTAATATTACGCCACCTTCTGTCAATGCCACTCCGATGCCTGCGCAGGACTGTGGTTAGGAGCCCTTGTAGAGCCGCATCCTGGTGTGATCTGAAGGGGACGGGAGTTTGCCAATGGCAGCAGGATTTGGGTCCTTGGAACAAGCCCCTCTCCTAGCGTGCGCCTTTGCCAGAGGATGTTGTGAAGGCCAAGACCACAACAGGGTTCCAAAAAGAACTAGATACATTCCTGGAGGATAGGTCCATCAATGGCTATTAGCCAGGATGGGCAGGGAGGGTGTCCCTAGCCTCTGTTTGCCAGAAGCTGGGAATGGGCGACAGGGGATGGATCATTTGATGATTCCCCGTTCTGTTCATTCCCCCTGGGGCACCTGGCACTGGCCGCTGTCGGAAAACAGGACACTGGGCCAAATGGACCTTTGGTCTGACCCAGTATGGCTGTTCTGATGTTCCACCCCCTGTCCTGTCTTGCTTCCCCACATGGGTTAAACTTTCATGACAAAATCAGAGGCTGCGAAGAAATGAACCCTCTGCCCTGGGGAAATGCCCTGCATAGATGGAGCTTCCCTGGAGCAAGCTGACGTGCATTCATGAGCTAGGATAGACGCTAACCCTTCGCGGGTGGTTACATGCAGGTCAGGAGGCTATTGGGTGTTTGGCTCCGGGGGAGCCCCAGAACCAGACCTCGCCTGAGCTGAGATCCCCGGTGAGAGACCCGGCTCGGCATGCAAATTGTTTCTGAGAAGCAACTGCTGGGACACTCCTTGTGTTGTTTGGTGAAAGGTTGTCCCCAAAGGAGATGCCGCGGCCCTTGTAGGCAGTTTGTCTGGGAGACTTGGGTGGGTTTCGGCATCACCTCAGGAGACGTGCTGGCAAGTCGGTCTGATGTAGAAACAGGGGAGCTGCCGGGGCGGGGAGAGAATGAAACGCTGACGCTAATGATCAATCGAAGCTCCGAAGGCGCGGTGTCCTCATGGCATGACTGGCGGTACGAAGGCAGCAGTGTGTGCAGCCTGCTTGTTGTTCTCCTCAGATGTCATGCAGCTCTGCTTTAGACACTCGAGGTGAGAGAAATACGTGTACCTTATTAACAGCCCCCCTGACATTTGAAAAGAGAACCTGACACACTCTCCTTCCCTGCCGGCTATTAATATGTCCCCTTGAGCTGGCTAGGTCTTTGCTCAGGCCAACAGAAATGCCAGCCGGGGTACTTAGGCGCTTGGGATGAAACCGAGGTCACTTACTACTCAGCTGCCCTAATAACAGTGATATTTTACCCTGTACTATTTGCAACGGGCTTTACAAATATTGAGCTAGATCCTCAGCTCTGCTCTGGCAGCGCAAAGGGGCTGTGAAGCCAGGTTAAGTGGCTACCCCATTGTTGCTGAGCGTCGCTGGATGACGGGTACTGACATGATTGCTCTCTGCCTCCACGCTTGCTGCCTTTGGAATAAATGGAGGGGGGAGGGGTATGGCCAATGAGGAGTGGGGTGCAGTCAAAGTGCTTATTAAGTCTGGCCATCCTCAGCCACTGGAATGGTCCTCATAGGTTAGAGTAGCCTTGGGGCTGCTCTAAATTAAACCGGGGGCTGAATTGGCTCTCAACAAGCCTGAAGCCCAGAAAACTGCAAAGTCATTTTTTGGCCCTCGCACTTGTCTCTCACACTGAGGACCGTAGGCTAATCAGTCCTCATGGCATCTCTATCCAACAGCTAGGATACAATCATCTCCTTTTTATAGATGGGGAAACTGAGGCAGAGAGGGCAAGTGACCTGCCCCAGGTCACACGGGGAGTTGGGGGCAGAACAGGGTTAAGAGTTTGGAAATTCCTGGCTCTTAGGCCTGTTACCAAACATCTTTTTCCCTGTGACAGGTAAGAGAACTTTATACGAAGGGTGTGATTAAGATTATAAGTCTGGTCGCCTGTCTCCTGTCACTCGAAGCTGTGCTATGCCTGGTGACTGCGATAGAAGAAGGTGATGAATGTCCCTGGGCCCAGGGCAGCTTTATATTTATAAACTGTTGTGGAGCAATGTGCTCTCTAAGAGCTTGCTGGCCATGAGCCGCAGAGATCTTTCCATACACCTTGCAGCCAGACCTGAACCTGCGCTGCCTATAACCCAAGCCTGGATTCTGTTTCCTTTGCAAGGGTGGAAGCTGCTCTTCTTTAATGGGGCATTTCTAGACAGGAGAGAATGGCGATTCCTTTGCAATGGGTGTTTCCTGTTCGGTCCCTTATAACCCAGGCCCCCAGGCCGGCTTCCTTTAGCCGTGTGCTGGTAAGGCAAAATTAGTCTTTATTTTTGTACTCTGGAAGTGCTTCGAGGCCTCAGCGTAGAACAGGGCCCCGGTATGCATATGTAATGCGAGGCAGCTCCTGCCCCAAAAGAGCTCACAATGTAACTAGGCAAGACCGACCCAGGAATGACTGTTACCACTCTTACACCCCTAGGGAACTCAAGCACAGAGTAATTAGGCCACGTCTACACTACCCGCCAGATCGACTTCAGCTGCTATGCTATTAGCGTAGCTGAAGTTGTGTATCTTAGGTCGACCCTCCCCCTCCCCCAGTGTAGACCTGGCCTTAGATGACTTCCCCAAGGTCACATAGGGAGTATGTAGGACAGATCCACATCACCTGAGACCTAATCTAGGGCCTTGACCACAAGACCATCTACTCTGTCAAAGGGCAGCCTCCAATATTCCCACTCTGGGTTTGACCCTAGCCCTGCAATCCATACCGACAGTCCTTACTCGAGCAAAGAATCCCATTGACTTCAATGAGTCACCTGTGAAGCTACTCACTTGAGTAAGGGTTGTAGGACTGGGGCCTAACATGGTTATGGATCAGTAATGAAATGCCCTTGAAATTCAAATGCACCTTGTTTCTGTGCCCCCTGCATTGGAGTGCATGTAGCAAGACTCTGCATTCCACTACCGTTCCGTGGGCAGGGCTCTATGGTGCGAAAATGACACCAGCCTACACATCCATCGGACACTGTGCCGCGCGGAGACTGATTTGATTTGCAGCGACATCAAGTGACGCTTTGACGCTTCCAGAAGCGCTTGCGAGAGAAGCTCATTTGGTAAGACAAACGTCTATTGCTCCTGCCATTCGGAGCAATGCTGCAGTGTCAGGTCATGCTCTGCATTTCTGGGCCGCTTCTCTCCAGGGATCTCAAAGTGCTTTACCAACATTACAAAATGAAGCCTTGTTTAGCTCGCTGTGTCCACAACTTCCTTTTCTTTGCTCCTCTCTGCATTGTTGGAGTGGCTTTTGCTTTTAATATAACTCAAGGCGACAAAACCATATCAAAGAGGAGCTTGACTTTCATCTGAAGGCGAACAGATCCTTTTGTAGGGCTCCCATTCAAGTCCTAACCAGGCCCGGCCCTTCTTCTGCTTATGAGATCTGACGTGCATTGCGTCACATGCATGGCGACAAAGCTTTTAGTCCTTTCCCTGCGGTGCTCTTGCTCTAGTATTTACCCTGCAACTCCCTTTTTGTTTGCTTGATGGTTTGTTTTTGGAGCTAGATATGGCACAGATCTCTCCAGGCGCTAACCTGGGAACTTTGTGAAGGCAGGAAGAAATAGAAGATGGGCAGGAGATTCTGCTAACTTCCTTGGGTTACTGAGAATCCAAATAGGAATCATAGGCCTCTTCTGTCTCCCGAGGCACCGAGAACCAGCGGGGTTTAGCTGGAATTAAAAGGTGATCCAGAACAGGCTGAGTCTATCCACTGCTGGCTGTGACTATGGAGAGGAAGGGAGGGCTTCCCAGTGCTTCCAGCAGAGAAAGAGAAAAATAATTGGCTGCAAAAGAATTAGCAGGAGGTAAAGCAGTAACCTCTGCTGTTTATCAGACAGCAATATCGACACTCAGGGCAGGATCTGCATCTAAAATAAAGCCACACGTAATGGTGCCACAGGCTGTGATTGTGTCTGGAGTAGATTAGTGTACAGTAGCTCCATGGACCTTTAATGCAGCTATGTGGATTTACACTAGTTGAGCCCTTTCAGGTGCAACCTATAAAGGCCAGGAGAGTGGATTGGAGGCACCTTGATCAAACAGTGCAATCTGCAGGAGAAAAGCCCTGGTTTGTCCCCTACCACTACCCAACCCGTTAAACTCATCTGCCACCACATTCAGCCAAGCATTAAAAATCAGCTGTCCATGCTGGGCTCTATTATACACCCACCTGGTGTGGGGAAACTGAATGATGTTCGCTAGATTGGAATGGGACGTGCCACGCAGCTAAAAGGTTACCTGTTTTTATGGTTGCATGCAGTGTGGTAGCCGTGTTGGTCCCAGGATATTAGAGTCCCAGGATATTAGGGCGCCTCCTGCTGGTCTGTCCAGGGAATTAGCTCTTTCCAGCATCCCGAGTGCCCTCTGCAGGCTGATGTCCCGCTTGCTGCTGGCCCCGTGTCCCTCCCTGACCCCGGTGCTCTCTTACTGAGGGTGCTGCACCCCTGCACTACCCCCACAGTTTCAGTGTCTCCCCGCTCAGGGAACCCTCCTCCCACTATCCCCACCTTGCCTCAGTCTAGGCAACTGCCAGTCACCACTTGCCCCCGTTCACTGGGGCAGACTGCAGTATCCTTGCCACTCATCACCAGCAAGGGGGTTGGCCTGCTGCTTCTATCTCTAGAGCCATGGGCTGCCCCCTGCAACCCCAGTACCCTCGGTTGGGCCTTCCCCTAGGCCATACAGCCTGGGGGTTTCCAGGCAGGAGCTCCCCCAGCTCCTCTTGCCTTGCCCCAGCCCTGCTTCACGCTCGGTACCCTGTCAAGCTCCCAGCAGCCAGGTCTGTCTGCCTCTGTAGCCAGAGGAGACTGTTCTCTCTCTGCCAAACTGAGTCCTTTTATCAGGGCCAGCTGAGCCCTAACTGACCCAGCCACAGCTGTGCTGCTCTGACTAATCAGCCTGGGAGCTACTTGCCCCCCCAGCCACAGCCCTTTGCAGGACTGGTTTAAACCCTTTTCCCTGGAGTGGGGCAGCCCCCCCACTACAGTCCCCATCAATGGATGGATGCTCAACACGCTGAGAGCAGAATTTCACCTGCCGCCGTCTCTCCACAGATGGAACCGTTCCGAGATTTGGAATTACCCAGGGAAGGGCTGTCTTCTGCACACAGATTGCTCTGATTTCCCAGGCCAAGCAGCGAAGAAAATCACCTTCTCAGGAGCATCCACGGAGGGGCGTGACCTCGTGGCACAAAGCGGGCGGGGCGTGGCACGTAGCGTTTAGCTGCATGACTCACAGCAGGGCAGGAGTAGCTCATTTATTTCCCCCTTTTCAAGCACGACATCACTTTTTGAATTGAAGTGCCAGTTGCAACCCAGGATCTACCCTGCCCTTTCCCCGAGGCCCTGCCCCGCTCCCTCCGGCGCTCGCTTGCTTCTACCATCACTCACTTTCACTGGGCTGGGGGTGTAGGAGCGGGTAGAGGATTCTGGCTCTGGGAGAGGACTTATAGCTGGGGTAGGGAGTTGAGGTGCAGGAGGGGTCCGGACTCCTGCTGGGCAGCACTTACCTCGGGCGGCTCCCAGTGGACAGCACGGTGGTACTAAGGCAGGCTCCCTGCCTGCCCTGGCCCCGCGCCACTCCTGGAAAATGCCGGCATATCCCTGCAGCCCCTGAGCTCCATGTGCTGCCCCTCCCTGTAGGCACCGCCCCTGCAGCTCCCATTGGCCGCAGTCCTCCATTCCCAGCTAATGGGAACTGCGGGAACGGCGCCTACAGGCAGGAGCCGCGCGCGGAGACCCTCCGTCATCCTCCCCACAGAGGGACGTGCTGGCCGCTCATGGGGCCGAGGCAGGCAGGGAGCCTGCCTTAGCCCTGCTGCGTGGCTGGAGACTGCGATCGACAGGCAGCGGCTCCGCAATCGATCGACTGGGGGGTGACCACTGTCCCAGACGTAGCCTGAGTTTGGCACCAAGGAGCTTTCCCTGCTGCTCACCCGTCCGACCCAAGCACCCAACTGCTCTGAAATAGAGGGAATGCCGCTGCTAGTCATTTCAGATCCCTCCGGGCCTTGGACACCCTGTTGCACTGCTGACCGCCCTCCTCGAGGCACATCCCGGGGCGGCATCGATCTCGATGGTACGTTAACACACAGCAGCAGCACAGCGGGGCAGGGCGGGGGTTAAAGCGAGGCTTCGTTCTGACAGGCCTTTTGAATCCAAAAGCTCCGCGTGGCCGAAGGAGGCACTGGGCGGGTGCAGAGCCCTAGGGTCTGATCCAGAGCTTCTTGCAGCCAATGGGAGCCTTTCCATTGACGTCAATGGGCTTTGGATCAGAATCACCACAAGAATGACCATATTGGCTCAGGGCAGTGGCCCAGCGAGCCCAGGGTCCTGTCTTCCGACAGCAGCCAATGCCAGGTGCTGCAGAGGGAATGAACCGAACAGACAATCACCGAGGGATCCACCCCCGTCCTCCACCCCCAGCTCCTGGCAGTCAGAGGCTAGAGACGCCCAGAGCATGGGGGTGCCGGAGAGTGAGCCCAACCTGCATTCACCCAGCAGCGGGTCCTAGTCTACGGAGCTCGGCCTGACTCAGGCAAGCGGCCTGGCGCCTGGAGTTACAGCGCCACTTGGGTTTGGCCAACCTCAATGATGGAGGGTGACTAGGCCAAACCTGAGGGGTGCAGGATTCGCCGTGTGTGGGGCAGGCTCGCTCTCTAGCCCTCTCCCCCTGCCTGTCTTCTTCTCCACACCAGCTCTGCAAATTAGAACCTTCCCACCCCCCATTGGTGGCTTTTGGTATAGATGCTCCTGACCTACAGTCTTGTCTTCTACCTCCATGTCTAAGCTAATGGGGTCTGAAATATACATTGTACTGCAGTGAACCCTGGTCATTACTTTAGCAAATGAGACAAAGGAACCCAGGAGCCAGGATTCAGTGAACACCTGAGCCCAGGTCCTGTTGTTGCTATCAACCATTGCTCCTTGGCCAAAGGGACTTTGCATCCGCCAAAAATTACCCTCCTTGGCTTGGATCATCAGGACAGCAGGTGTGAGGGCCAAACTATCTCCTGAAGACTAAGCCAGCCATCCTTGGAACACTATAGCTCCTAATGGACCACAATATCAGGACCATGTCCAGCTCCGCTTAACACTGCCAGGTGATCAAAGAGCAAAGAACTAAGGCCTTGTGTGAGTGAGAGACCATAGCGGGTATCATGAGATGCAAATTTCAGTGATGCTGCTGCAGGTAGGTGGAAGGGGGGGTGACCCCGGGAGAAATGACTTTCAAAGCCAATGGAGAGTATTAATTATTGAGAGAGAACTATCTGGTTCTTTAGATAACAGGTGTTGGGTTAACTAGAGCTTTATTTATTGAACAGGGAAAAAATCCGTGCACCCTGCTACTCACGTTCCATGTCTTGGCACATGTAACGAGAGTGGACGTGATAAACAGTTGCTGAGGATCACGGACACCACCTGACACGTCTCCTGCTACCAGAGAGCCCCAGCCTGGTGAATCAAACTGGGGAGCCGCGGGCAAGGCCCTGGATTTGTTGGTGGCTGATTATTCCGCCGCTGGGTCATGATTGTTCTGGTGTAGCTCAGGCCTGGGCCATGCTTTCAGCGCTGTCAGAGCTCACTCTTGGAGAACGTGGAAGGAAGCCTGTTGATGGAGTGCAGCTGGAACCACCAAGGGGACGCCATGTCCTGTGGTCACCGTTTGCCAATGAGCATCACCCAATGGCATCTCATTTCCCCCATATATGTGGATGTTAGATAGGAAACAATTGATTTTTTTTAACAGTGACCATGCCGAGCTAGGTGGAAGGAGGAGAAAATTCCAGGGGCAATCAAGGAGTCATGGATGTGACAGGATGCAAGGAGGGGTCCTCACAGTCATTTGATACGACCACTTTGTCAGCTTCTCAGAAGGAAGAAGTGAAATGGGGCTTCGAAGCAGCCGTTTCTTCTGCGGCATGATATGAGTCAGTGAGATGATTTCACCTGCCATCACGGATGGCTCTGAAGAATTGAAGCTGAAGGCTTCACCCAGGCCTCGAGAAATCACTACAATGGAAGCGATTTGCAGAACTGAGGACCCTTTGTGGAAAACGTTCTGCCTCTAGCTCCCTCCCCGTTGACCGAGGGGACTGTCCAATTTTCCCACAGAGAGAAAAGGGCTCTGAGACCCCCCAAGGCCAAAACGGATGAGGGTGTTATCGGTTATCACCATCACCTGCAGTGGCACTGAGAAGTGAAGTGGAAGCCAGTGCGAATCGAGGAGCACTGCTGTAATATGCTCTCTGCCGGAACAAACAGCTGCATTCTGCACTAGCTAGGTGGTCTTCAAATATAGCCTCCAAGGCTTACGGGCTAACACGTGGGAAACAGATAATCCGTGTATAAAATGGAAAGGAAATGATGCTCCAACTTCTTCATCTTGTCTTTCATTTTCCTCCTTTTTACAAAAGGACCAGCCTGCCTCTCCTGTCCCCACCAGTCCCTCACGAGTGATGGGAGTCATTTGGCTTTCCTCGGGAGGGCTGCACATGAATAGCTTTGTGTGCCCGGGTCTGTGGCCAGATCACTCGTGTGCTGGAAGGCAAGTGTGAAGAGAGGAGTTAGACTGGGAGGAGGCCAGGATGGAAAGAGGGCATCAAAGCTGCACCATGGCGTGCCAAAAATAAGGACCACTTGGGCAGGTGGTTCCTAGGCTTTGCTGTACTCACCCAACTGCAGTCAGTAGCAGGCTCCTCCACGTTTATAACTGTTGGGACTTCGGGATGTTACTCTGGGATGGAGAGGCCCGAAGACGGTAGGAAATAACTGGCCCCCGCACCAAAGTCTGTCCTTGGATCCAGTTCTGTTGTGTGTCCGATGTATTTTGGGTGGGGAGCGAAGGGAGACTATTCCGGGGCGATGCATCCAGAGCAGGATCTGAGACAGGGCCTGGGTGGGTTTGTTTCACCTTGGAATCTGAGTTTCACTGGGATGCATTAACTGTAGCAAAACCCCTCCAAGTAGGGTGACCAGATGTCCCGATTTTATAGGGACAGTCCTGATTTTTGGGTCTTTTTCTTATCTAGGCTCCTATTACTCCCCCACCCCCTGTCCCGATTTTTCACATTTGGTGTCCGGTCACCCTACCTCCAAGCACCCTTGCCTGCCTGTGAAACAGTAGAGGAGGCGGGTGCTTTCTCGGAGGGAGGTGAGAGCGTGGGGAAAGAGTGCACTGCCTGAAATTCTCCCCAGCATGTCGCGTCTCTGGCCCGCGGAGACATGATCCTACGAGCAAACACGACAGCTCCCGTCAGTAACGATGTAGGACCCGAGACCAGATCTCCCTCCCCTGATTAAGTGGGCCGAGAAAATAACAAGTGCACGTTGTTCCTTCAAATATAATTAACAGGAAGAAGAGATTTTTCAAACTTTGGGGCCCTCGGAGGGGATGTTTTATTCATAGCCTGGCTGGGAAGTGTTCAGCAACGTCATTAATTACGGGAGCCGCACTGGCTGCCGAGCCTGCCTCCGGAGAACCCGCCGCGGCTTTATCATCCTGACATGCAGTTTATTTCGAGCCCTCGGTGCAGCGCGGTGCAAGAGTCAGTGAGGAAGTGGGGTGGCTCGGGGCAGCTGCAGAACATGGAGTCAGCCCCTTGTCCACCGCAGCTTTAATGAGATTAAAGTTCCCCGGCCCGGCACGCTCTGGAGACCTGGTGCCCAGGAACAAGATTTAGCGTCAGCGATCAACTTCACCTCTCCGCGGCGTGCTGAGCGATCGCACGATCCTCCACTCTGCAACGGGACAGCTCGTCAAGCAGTGAAGTCCCTGAGACTAACGAACGTTATTCTGCAACAAATCAGCCTCTTGCCAGCCAGCCGGATACCTCGGGGAACGGGGCCGCTGGGAAGGCAGCGGAAAGCTCCTGGTTTGGCTCAGAAGCCCAAAGGAAAAGAACCGAAAGGGCATGAAGCTCATGCTGCTGGGTTGAACCGAGACTCCAGAGCAGGGGACCTGGGTCCGGTCCAGTGCCCACTTACCCCAGCTTCACCCCCGGGCGACTCAGCTGAGTTTCCTGGAGTTGCTTCTGCTTGACGTTGGGGTGAGCGAGGCACAGGCCCAAGGGATCTGGATGAGCAAGAGCCGGGGGGATGACTTCCCAGAGAGAGGGGGGATTTATCCCTGTCTTAACTCACCCCAGGTCAGGTCTCTCACCCTTCCGAGACCGGCCGGCCAGTTCGGATATCAGAGAGACACGGGGCAGGTAGATCTTACATGGGGCGTACCCTGGGCCAGCCTCAAGCATCTCTGCTCCACACCCCTAATGAGACAGTTAGTAGCCTGGGACTGGACGAAGTGCCGTACAGGGTGTCAGCCAGGCAGCACAAGAGGAAATAGGGCAAATGTCCCATCCACCCTGCCCTGCCCCCGGCACTAGCCGTGCCCTTGACTTTTGCCTCTAGAGGAGGGAGAGGGAAGCAAAATCTTCAGGCCAGATTCTACACTCAGCTAGACCCGGGCAGGAGGCACCTGCCAACCGCCCACCCACTCCTTTCCTTGCCAAGGCGGGTGCCAATTAACCCTACGTTCTCGGGCTGGTTTTGTGGGGCAGAGGCTTGGGGATGGACTGGAGCCACCAGTGCATTTTGCAGAGGCCACTGGGCAGCCGTCAGACGGTCACATCCCTTGGTAGCCGTCGCACGGTAGCATCCATGACCGCGGTGAAAGGCTCCATAGCCCGTCCCTTGAGCCAGATGCACTGAAGGGCTCTAGTGATGCTGGGCTGGGCAAGACAAATCGAGGCCGCAGCAGCCGAAAATGGCCAAGCAGTTGCCTCATTGGACTGTCTTTTCCCTTCGCCCCATTTCTAGGCTGCCCCCTGCATGTGAAAGGGTTAATGTCCCCTGCTCCGTTCACTGGCGGGGCTGGAAGGGAAGCCGGCCCTTTGCCCATGGCCCTTTGCCCACGCTCTTCTGGGCGTCTCAACCCCCCTTCCTGCAGTCCCATCCTCCAGTCATTGCTTTGGCCACTTCCCCAGTTGCCTTCTTCACTTCATCTTGATCCCCAGAGCCCCACTTCCACTGGTTATTGCTGCTGACAATCCAGTCATCCCCAGCCCCTCCTTGTATCTCCCGGCACAGCCATCGCCCCTGGCTGTTTGATACCTCTTTGCGCCCAATGGTACTAAGCACTAGTGACAAGCCCTAATGCCTTACACCGTCATTGTCTCCTTGAATTTCTGTACGTTCCCTTGTTTTATCTCGTTCCCCCGGAGAGGCCCAGCCAGAACCAAACAGCAGTATTCTCAATATTCCCCTCTGCTTCACACCCACAAACTGACACTCGCGTGTTGTGTTAACACATCCATCCCTGCACGTGGAGACACACAGAGGGAGATATGGAGCATCGCACACAACTGTATTCCCCGATATCGCCATTCTGGGCTTGCCTTTTTGACTCTGTCCCCACAACCAGTGCAGTGGCTGCCTTAGGATCTGCTTTGGGCTACCCTGTTCTGCCCGCCCCATGCTCCCTGGATGTGGGGATTCAGCTGATACAAGCTACCCTCACTCACAGTTATCTCTGGTCCCCAATTTTTAACCTTTTGCTTTACCCAAAGCTGGCTACAATGCTTGTTCCCATCTTGAGGAGCCGATGGGAGAGCGGGCGGCTCTGTGATCAGTGGTGGCTCAGGTCCCTGGCAGGTGGCTTGGGAAATTCCTAGAAGTCAGATCTATGTGTCCAGCCCGCTGCTAGCTCCAGCGGGTGTGTTAATGAAAGTGCCCCTGTCACCAGAAAAGGAACAGTTTAAGAAATGGCCATTTCTGCCTCCCCCCGTATCTGCTCCCGCGTCTTCCCAAGTCACGTCGGCTCTTTTCACTGACGCAAATGACTTTTTTCTCCACTCCTGTTAGTCCTGCAGAACCACTTCAGTGAGGCCTCAATCTATCTCTGGCTTGTGCCTCCTCAGCAAAATTGGAAGTGAAGCTCTGAATAGCCTTTGCTGTCTCAGATCCCAGGTGGGGTTTGCAGCCAGCGCGTTCAGAAAATCATCTCCTGACCTGTGAACCGCACAGATTTGCTGAGGAGTTCGTAGTGGGCCAGATTCAAAACTCAGTGAAGTCATTAGGAGGCTGTGCATTGCCTTCACTGGGTTTTGGATCCGGTCCAGAGAGACTAACCATGGGACCTCCACCATGCCACGTTTTCGGGTGCTTTTCATACTCTACAGACCGGGCCCTATACGATTCCTCTTGCCCTGCAGATAGAGACGTGTCCCTTTCCTGTAGGGTGACCAGACAGCAAGTGTGAAAAATCAGGACAGGGAGTGGGGGGAAATAGGAGCCTATATAAGAAAAAGACCCCAAAATTGGGACTGTCCCTATAAAATCAGGACATCTGGTCACCCTACTTTCCTGGGAGCTCATTGCTAGGCAATGGAATTGACCTGACAAGGCAGGAAACCCCTTGCAAGACAGGGAACGGTTTTAAAGGGCCAGGATTGGAATTACCCTTTGACAACAGGGAGCCTCATTTCAAGAAAGGGAAAGAATGGAAAGGAGACCCTGGTGGTGGAAAATACCCATCAAGTTAATATTACAGTGGAATGATAACCAGGTCAGTGTGGCATGTAACTTGCAACACCTAGGTACAGTGGGTCTGTTCTCCTAGCTAACCCAATGTTCCCACCAATGTTCCCACTGAAGAATCAAAGCCCAGCAGACACCAGTTGCTACTGGAGAGCACTGGGCTAGACGGGCCGGGCCTGGTTCTCCAAAGGGCTCAGCACCTGCTCCTTGGTGTCCCAGTTGGAGCTTTTGAAAATTGGGTCCTTATTTAGGTGCCCTGGTGGGAGCTGAGCCCTGGTGGGAGCTGAGCCCTGGTGCACATCTGCCCCCCACATGTGGGTGCTGCTGAGCCCTGGAACATCTGGACTTCTCGTTCGACCCCAGGCTGTCCCCATGAGTAACACGGCTCCCAGAGTGCTCCCTGGAGCATGCCCATCGCCAGTTATAAACTGCGCCCAAGGGGGGATTGACCATGCACAGAACAGGGCACCCCCTTTGCTTCTCAAACGACAGATCCGTGCGAGTGGCTCGTGGCCCTAGGAAGTTCTTTTTTGGAGGGGGACGGAGCAGGGCGAAAGCAGAGGCTTTTAAACACCCCGTCCCGAGCCTGGACTTGTTTGAGTAACTGGCGCCCTGCGGAGATTGGGCGGTGAGGACGGAGTTTGTCCCTGGCCACTCACCTCCTGCCTCCTCCCAGGAGGTGGAAGAGGGGGCACATTGCGAGGAGGCGGTGGAAGGAGAGACTGCACCTGTCCTGCCGCTGCACGGCCCTGGCAGGGTGCCCTGGAGCTCATGAGCGCTGGGACCATCCATAAACCTGCCAGGCTGGAACGGGGGCACATTTCAGAGGAAGAAGCCTCTGAAAAATCTGTTCCTCCGACAAAAGCAGCGCAGTGAGCCTGAATCTGGGGCAAATACCTGGGCGAGCAGACCCGAGAAGGGCTGCTTCCTTAGCACAGCTCCAGCTGATGGAAAAGGGGACCTGCCACTCAGGGCTTAATTTCTGCCAGGCCTGAGCCCCGGCACCTCGATAGCCCCGGCACCTCTGGTCGCCGTGCCAGTTAGGAAAGTAAAAATATTGCTTGAGTCCCGGCACCTCTTTCATTGGTAAGCCCAGCTGTCACTCAAGTGAGCAAATGGGACTAGCCGACTGGGTACCCAGGTTGCAGCGTTGACATCTCTGCATTCAGAGAGCAGGGGGGGTTTGTTGTGTGGGGCTTTTGAAACGGACACAGACCAAGCAGAAGGCGCCGTGAAAAGGGGCAGGACCATTGGAAACGTGGGAAACCACCTCTCTGCTTATTAATGAGGGGGAGAGGCCTGACCTGGGGTCCCGTGCAATCCGGGAAGGGAGGCAGCAGGCTCCCGTGAGCAATGGGCCCACACGGAATGGGGATAGCAGCTGTTGGACCGCAGCGGTCCTGGTTCTCGTTCACGTGTAAAGGGGCCAAGTGCGCAGATGGAGACAGAGCTGGCTAGTTGCTTTGTACATGTTCAAAGAGGGCCACCTGCGGTCAGTGACAAGGCTTCGGGGAAGCCGGACTGGTTGGATCTGCATCAGGCGAAAGAATCTCCATTGAATCTCCGTCAGGAATCTTCCTCAGTCCTGGCTGACCGCCCCCATCTGCAGTCATCTGCCTTCGCGATGCCTGAAGACCAAAGCTCATGCAATATTTATCGGCTCAGGAGTGGAGCTTACAAGACTAACAAGACTCAGACTAAAGAGAGCTCGCATGATACATTCCTCCCCCTCCCCCCAGGCTCTGTTGGGAGAAACCGAGAAAAATCCAGCCTGCGTGTGTTGTTCTCTACCCAAATAACATCTCATACCCAGAACAAACACCACCCACGTGTGTGGGGGGAACAAGGGAACACGTGCCACTTTTGCACAAGTGAGCAAGCCTTGGCCCCCAAGTCCGCATGGTGGCACTGATGAACAGCATGAGTGGGAAGTGTGCACGGCACAGCCGATGCTGTGTCTGTTCCTCTGCCCCCAGAGCCATCAGCTTTGCACTAGCATTCATTTCACGTACCGGAGTTTGCTCTCGCCAGCTCCCCTGCCGCGTGTGAACTGCTGAGAGCACAGAGCTGGAGTGACCCTGTCTCCCTCCGGACCCCTGCTTCCCAGCCACCTGCTGATCTCCTATAAAATACCCTGGCTGCTTGTCTATGAGAAAGTGCTGCATAAATCTGTATTCTTACCTGCTGGCCCTGCCTGGCCAGACAGCTGTCTCCGAGCGGAACATCTTGGCTAGTCATTTTGGGGTGCCTCCATTTTCAGGTGTCCGATCTGAGACCCTCCCCAGGGTCTGACTTTCGAAGGGCGGGTGAGCAGCACTTCTGAGAGATCAGGCCTCTTTCAGTTGTCTCAAGGTGGGCACCCAAACCAGGAGGCCCCGCAAATCACTGTTCACTACTGAAAAGTAGTGAAAAGCACCATCCGCTCGCCCCGAAAAAAGGGGGAGGCCAATGAGGGAGATGAACTCCTTAGGGTGAGCCATATGTGTATAACGAGTAGCCGGCCTATAGCAAGCACTGGAAAGCTAGGTTGGTCACCAGAAAAGCCTCCCAATGGGCTGGGGGGATGGGATAATCTCCCAGAAGGACTGAAACAAATTCCCCCATGGCTGGACTTGACAAAGCCCTAAAGATACAATCCTGTATCGCCGCCTGGGCAGGTCGGGTCTGCTCATGCCGCTGAACATTTCCATTTCGGAGAGCTGTGATTTGCTGAGCACTGCGCAGCAGTGGCGGGGGAGGAGGGGGGGAAGCTCGGGAACCGGACAATCGCTCCTCCTCTCTGTGTGCGCTTTGGGGGTTAGTCCATGCCGCAGGGTCCAGACGGCTCCTTTAGCGTGCATCTGTCTACACAGATCGGGAGGAATGCTCTCAGCTACCGTGTAGACGTACCCAAAGCAGTCGCAACCCTGATTAAGGGAGCTGGAGCTAGATCCTTGGTTGGCGTGAATCAACCTAGATGCATTGAAATTACCGGCGCGGTGCTGATTTGCAGCAGCTGGTGACCTGGTGGTGGCACAATTAGCCTTATTGATGTGGAAACCTGATAGGGCATGGGGGTGTGGGGGGGGAGATTTTCCCCAACTGAGCCTTACGAAAGCATATAGCTATGTACGTATGTAGGCATTCCCAGGAAACCCTGAACAGAAGAAAAACGTGTGTGTGTGTGTGTGTGTGTTGCGGAGTTGGGGGTGTGTGGCTGGGCCGTGGAGGTCTATGCGGCTGGGCCCACACTCAGGCGGGCAGGCAGAACACAAGGGCAGAGCCAGGGGCATGGAAGGGAGGCACACAAGAGGGGTAGGATGTCTCTTGGGATCTTTCTATCCTGGGGGGCCACTGCTGTTCCTTTGAAGTCAGTGTACTAGAAGCATGGGGTCCAGCCAGCTGTGCTCTGCGTGGGGACTGGGGAGCAGCCCAGTGGCTGATTTTTAGTAGGCCTTTGTCCTATAGCTCTGAACCAAACGCCCCTGAACCACGCAGCTTAGGTCCAGTCTAATCACGGTCTCTTGGGCTGTGCCCATCAGCCTGTCCCTGCCTGGAAGCAGGAGCAGTTCGTTATGGAGAAGGGGCCTAGGGGCAGATTCCAAACTGCAGTTTGGGATTTCTCCCCTGGCATTAACGTCCAGGGGGATTTTCACGAGGCTCTGCCGGGGGGCAATGCACCAGCAAGACCTCCCACCGCACCCTGCCCAGCCGCGCTTCCCCCTTGTGCCGTTCCCACCCCCACGTGGAGTCAGAGGGAGGAGGAGATGATGCCCCTGGGAAGATACCAACCCTTGTGGGGGGAGACGGACGGGTTACAGAAGTGAGATCTACCACCCCCTCCGTGTTGCTCAGTGAGGTGCAGCCGATGCTAACGACCCCGAGTTTGCAAAGGAAAAGAGCTGCATTGCCTCTAATCTCTCCCTCCCTCTGACCTCTTCCTACGCATGTGAGACTTTCTGCCTTAGCAAGGTCTCTGGCTCCCCATGCCCCTCACCCCGCAAGTTTTCCTCCACCCCATCCCCGATGCCAGGGCCTTGCTTGGCCTACTCAGTCACTCGGGGCAAGGAAGAATGGGACTGGGAGTTTGGTTGCCCTGCCCCCCCCCCCCAAAATGAACTAGCCGGACTTTGACTTCCAGTGAGCTTCTTTTGCTCTTTCTCCACCTGCCTTAACCAGGGTTCTCCATTTCAGCTGATGACAGCGTTTTAGCAGCTGCCCCTTGGGTGGATCACAAAGCCCTTAAATACCAGACGAGTCCAATTCTGCCCAGCTAGCTGGAGGTCACCGCGTGGGAGTCCCATGGTGCTTCTAAGATGGGCTTATCTCCAGCTAATGGCGATCGAGGCACTGTGCACCTCCCGAGCCTTTAGGGACCTTTGCCCCGAGCCACAGAGCAGTCTTGCAAGAGCTCCGGTCGTGATTTCCCGGCCACTTGTGCTATAGAAAAGCCATTAGCCGGAGGGAGAAGAGCCCATCGATTAGGGCTTCAGACAGACTTCCTATCTCGTACCTTCCTGCCTGGGGCCATAGAATCATTCCTCTTGGAACCGTAATGTGGTCCAGAGATGGCAGAGCAATTAGGAGCGGGAGGATCTAGTGGAAAGAGGACACGGTCTCCCCTCTTTGAGTCTCCGGTGAATGCCTCTTTCTTTGGAAAGGGTCCCCTGGTGCCATGTTCATAGATGCTCTATGAATACTTGCTCTGTTAATGCCAAAGGCTCTATAGATGAACTTAGCTGAGAATCCTCCAGGGATGGCCAAGTAGCTAACAGTCTGGGGTATGCTGGGGTGGAAGGAAGGATTAGGAAGGTAGAACTTGGTCTGCTCTCCTGGGGCACTTAACAGCCTGTGATTAGAGGCAGGTTCAGGCCAGCTCCTGCTCCCCCTCTGCTAACTCGGAACATGTCATCCGCTGAAACTTTAATGCCTCTACAACGGCGCTTCAATTATTAAGCAGGGTGATAATAGAGAAGCCAGGCCACGAGGAGAGCGCTGCCAGGTGGGATGGGGTCCTCAAGCATTCACTGTGCATGTTGCTCCATCTCAAGGAGCTTCTGCCGAGCACCGAGGAGCAGATGGAGTCCTTGTCCTGCCAGGTTAGGGTCACACTATGTTTTCTTGTGTAGGTCCCACTGCCCATTACAAACAGGGCTGAGGCTTAGCCTTGCGGCGGGGGATGGGGGGAATGGAGGGAAGCAGAGATATAGAGGGAGGCAATGAGGCACAGAGGGGTTAAGTGACTTGCCAAAAACCATCCGATGAGTCAGTGTAAAGCCTAGAGCAGACCTCAGGTTCCCTGTTTGATACTTGAAATACAAGATCATCCTTCCTCCCTTTCTTCCCTGCTTCTGCGTAGGCCCAGGGCTGTAGCATCCCTGCATGGTGGATCCGTGCTGTGGATAACAAGTTCCAGGGGTCCGCTTGTCATCTCAATTCCCTCTAGGCTTCCAGAATCTTTTCCCTGCATGTTTTAATAGAGGATCGGGTGTCAGGACCGTTAGGGGGCTGGACTACCGTGGTGAGGTCCAGTACTGTATTTCATTCCTAAACCACGGAGTAACTTCTCCCAGTACGGCAGTGTTTGGCTAGGAGGTGTGCTTGGACAAGAGGAGTCCATCAGGCATCTCCCGTGGGCATTGGGTTATACAAAGCGCTTTGGGCAATGAATAGATACGAGTCCGTTTACTGGGAGACAAGATTATAACAACAGTCTGAGTTCACCTGGCTTCTGGTGAGCATGGCCCATCCCAGCCGAGGTGAGGAGGTCCACAGAGCCAGCTCTGCCTTTGGGTGTTATGTCACGGCACTGTCCCTTTTAAATGCCAGAGTCTGCTCCCTCAGGGATTATAAAAAATCCATGTGGACAATGGACCACTTTCCCTGGGTGAAATGGTCCAGTTCTCATCAGTTTGTATGACCACGCCTGGGTCAGGGAGAGTGTTGTACCCATGTTATTAAGCCAGCCCTAACTTCAAAGCCCATCAGCCTACGTAAGATCCCAAAGAGGAACCCCCCCACCCCCAGGCCAGTTACCGTTTCCGGGGAAGATCCCCACAAACTTGGGCGAAAGGTTGTTCTGGATGCCTGTCCCATATGATGGGTCCCCTACTCTATTTCCCACAGTCCGGGAGAGGCTGCCTAAGATCTCTTGCCAAGAGATGCATCTGATCTCCTCCGTTGTCTGGTCTCAAGGATAATGCTGCAAATATTTGACACCTTGTTTTTGTCTTGTGGTACATTGTGCAACTCCTAAAACACCTGTAACAGAGGAGGAAGCCAGGTTGTAGGCAGGAAACCCAGCCTCTCTATTTGATAGTCCCCGTGGATAGCCCCGGACTGCCAGTACATGTTTTAAATCACATCTGTGTGTCACTGCATGTTTTAATACACAAGGGTATCAAATCAGGGACCAGAAGACCTTGATATGGTGAATAAAGCCGGCTCCGCGAGGAAACGGCCAGGCTCCCCCAGCCAGTCTCAGTTAGCTGGTGGATCAGATCACGAGGGGCAGACTGAGACCTTCTGGACTAACTGTGGCTTGCAGGAAGCAATGATGGAAGAGTCCCCCTTGAGCGGAGTAAGAGCCTCCCAGTAGCTACAAAATGGTGCATGTTCGACAATATATATATATTTTTTAAACCCAACAGCTTTGTGATACTGGGGTAATTCATTCTAGTTCATCGGGGAACTGCCTCTGGATCGCTGTCAGGCTGGGAAAAGCCCTTTCTTTGGGGCCGTGAGAGAGCCCACCACAACACGCTGACTGGCAGCTGCGTCCGCTGGGGACACTGTAGGACCTAAGGGCCCGGAAAGCGGCGAACAAGTCCCAGCACTTTCTAGTGTGCTCCAGAGGGGGTGTGTGTGTGTGTGTGTGTGAGTGAGTGTGTGTGTGTGTGTGTGATTCTAAGCATCCTTGATGTTCCAACCCAGGGCTTCGTCTGAGCAGAGACTTGCTGGTTGCCTTTGTATGAGGCCTATTAATATCCATGATCAATGATGCGCCCCAGTGGAGTGCCTCTGTCTAGTATCTCAGGGCCTGATCGGGCTTTGGATAAGGCCCTAATCCACTACACCTATTATTTATTTACCCTTGCACCTAAGAGCCCCCGTTGGGGACCAGGACTTTCTTACGCTAGGCGCTTGACAGACACAGAACAAAAAGACAGTCCTTGCCGCGGGAGTTTGATTTACTCCCCAGCTGGTGTGTCTTTTCTCCCGCTTCCTTCCAGGAAAGCCCGGCTGAAACCCCAGGCCCTGCTTCTGCAACCCGGTCTCGCTCCATGCTCCGAGGGCAGGTCGATCGCTTCCTTCAGCCGCTCCCCCCTCCCGGGGGGCTTGCTGAGGAGACAGAACAAGACTTTGCATTTTACAGGTGGCTGCGCACAAGCCGGAGAAATGGTCCTTCTGGCCAGCGTCTCTCCTGCGTGCGCCTCTCCAAGGAAGGCCTTGCCGGATGAGCTGAAACCTGCCCTGTGTCTCAGGCAGTGTCAGGGTTTGGCATTTGCCCATAGGGACTTGCTTTCTGAATGTAGCCCCTCGCTGCCCCTTGGAGACAGGTCATCAACTCTGTTTGACCAGACGGGCTGAGGCGTTCCGGACCACACGGCGACAGCCCCTAGATCTCCTGACACCCAGCCCTGTGCTCCAGCAGTTTGGCCACACCCCCTCCTGCCCCGTTTCTCTCGCTGACTTATTAGAGCTCCATCTATTCTTCACCTTGTGCCGCTTGCATTTGCCGCTCGTTATTTCTTCGATCCCTTTATTTGAATTAATTTTTTTAAGTCAACTCATTTTTTTAACGGTCTCTGTCAGGAAGCTGAGGTGTGCGTGGACCTCGCTGGTTAAATATAGCATCAGATACGTCGATCAAAGCCAGCATCCCCGTACCTCGCGCCTTCCCCCTGCAATCAGGCGCTTCGCCCCCCTCTTGCTGTGAGACCGGCGCCAAGCTAAAATTCTTCAGGACCTTTGGCTGAGGCTAATGCAAAGTCTCTCCCCGCTTCCTTTCCCGGAGCCTGCTGCTTGGAACCCAGTGGCTTCCTAACGCAGTAGCGCAGCTCATGAATAAAGATGAAGTTGATTAAAAAGGAAAACCCAGAGCAAGATGGAATAAAAGTGATTTGCAGAGATTAGCTGCTCCGGCACACCAGGCGCTCCCTAAAGGGTTTAGCGAACATGTTCAAGCAAAAGAGCTTTAAACCTTTCTCTCTGTTTTGTAACTAATGGCACTGGGATGGGATGAGTAGCTCACCAGGCTGATACCTGGTGGGACCATGGTGATACTTCACACACTGCATAAGCAGCATCTCCGGGGAGAGCAGAGGAACATGGGATTAACCTGTTGCGTGCTCTGATGCACAGCATACTGGGGAGCGTGGGCAGGGCACAGGGCACATGCATCGAGGTGGTGGAGGGAGCACAGAGCACCCTTGGGAGCAGCTCGATGGAGAAAACTGCTCCTGTGTTTTCCCAAACCTGCTGCAAATCCTTGGCTGGCTGCAATCCTGGCCAGACTAGAAACTGTACCGTTTTAGTCAAGTACTGGTTTGGTATCAACAGCAAACAGAATCGTCACTGGCGAGCGGAAGTTATTTTCTTGGGTCACGAATGCCAGAGAGAGTCCGGGACAGGCAAGAAAAGGGGCTGCCGCAAAATGAATGCAGGCTTAGTTATGGGGATAAGTAGGGAAGCTAGACTGCATTAGAAAGGGCAGATTACTGATGCTTGCCTCCTGTGTCTGGCTCTGGGAGAGTGTCAGATGAAAAGCACTATGCAAGAACCTTCCCTCCCACTCGCTCCAGCTTTCTTACTACACCACAGCTGTTACCAGTAAATCTCTCCCTTTCCCCTTCGTTCCTTTGGGCCTGCAAACTATTTCCAAACAATCTGAATGAAGTTTGCTAGGTTCATTGGCAGCCCGGTTCCTTCTTTGTGGTGTCCCAGTGGGCCAGGCTGGTGGGTGTTACAGGTAGTGCCTGTGTGAGTAGCAGAGGAGGCTGCGAAGCGGTGATCAGTTCTGGGACAGACGTGGCTCTTTCCCCTAAGCTATTTTACTGTGGCATCGCTGGAGCGGGAATGAAGCAAGGGGACTCGTAGGTTTGCTTTGCGGGATGTTCATTCAGAGAGTTTTGCAGGGGGTATGTCAACTCTCGGGCTATCGGCATCAGCCTGGGCAGGTGATGCCGTTGCTGTGCTTCTGGTCAGCCAGACACAGGGAGCATGATATCCGCGTGCATTTGTCTGCAGACACAGGCCCGGGCTTCCTGGCCATAATGCAGCAGAATTGTTCCTTTCCTGTCATCTAAACCGGGTTTGACTCCAGATCCTCAGCATCGGGCAGTGGTTAGGTCACCAGCCTGGGACTTGGGAACCCTCAGCTCAGGGCCTTGCTCTGCCACCGACGCTGTGTGACGAGTCACTGAGCGCAGCTGTTCCCCGTGTGTAAAACGAGGTGAAGAGCGGCGGTGAGGTGAGGATAAAGGCGTTACAGGTCGTGAGGTGCTCAGACCCGCTGGCCTAGCTGTATCAGTAGCTTAGATAGAATGAACCTGTGTAGCAGAGTCTGTGCTACGCAGCCCCGTTGGAGCTCCGGTTTACATCCACCTATTGTTGCCTTCATAATTCACACTGTATCAAAATCTCCCACTGCTCCAAGGCCTAACCCAGTCCGAACGAGCCAGGCGCCTGTTCCGGGAGATCTCTGTTCTGATCTGGCTCACCAGGGAGAACGCTCTCTCTCTCACACAGGGTTCGTCTTAAAAAGCCCTCCTTGCTGCATCAGCTTAATTTACAATTCAGCCGGGATAGCTCTTCCAGGTTGATAACCCCGGCTCCTTTCCACCCACAACACGAAGGGGAGCACTTGTTTCCCCCGTGTGCTTCTGACAACCAGAAGAAAGAGACTGGCAGACCCTCCTCTCTCTCCCCAGGGTACTGTGTTCCCTTGATCAAGTGGTGGGGGTGGGGTCACATCTTCCATGGAATAACCTTGCCTTTCATTTCAGGGGCGTGTGGAAAAACTAGTTCCTTTGGGCATGGATTCTGGCGTACAAAGTCTCCTTGCTGGAGAGAAGGGTATTTCTGGAGGGGTGTGTGTGTGTGTGTGTGTGTGTGTGTGTGTGTGACCTGAACATCAGTCATTAGCACAGTCAGTGGATTTACACCTGTGTCAACGAGGGCAGAATTTGGCCCATCCAGTTTACACATAAAGTTACTGATTATAAATGTAGTTATTATTATTTATTTGTGTCAAGAAATCCCAGTCAAACCCCCTTGTGGCAGATAAATATGGAACAAAAACCAACTCTCTGCCCCAATCTAAATAGCCTTTTAATTCAAGAGTGAGAACAAGCTGCTGTGTACTGTAACACTTTCCACAGTGCTTTCTTTAAAGAAAACGAGGAATCCTTGGAGCCCCTTAGAGACTAACCTTTCTCTGTTAGAGTTCGCAATACACGAACTGTGCTATGCAGACCACTTAGGGTGCCCAGATAGCAAGTGTGGAAAATGGAGACAGAGTGTGGGGGGTAATAAGAGCCCATATAAAAAATCCCCAAATATCAGGACTGTCCCTATAAAATCAGGACATCTGGTCACCCTAAGACCACTTATTGAAATTACTGGGACGCCAGGAGTAGTAGCTATGCTCAGCTGCTAGAGACGCGTTATGAAGCCCATGCAGGCATAGGTGCTGGAACTAGGGGTCTGCCTGCACCCCGTGTCTTGAAATGATTTCCATTATATACAGGGTTTACTGTTTGGTTCAGTTGCTCTCAGCACCCTCAATATACAAACTCTTCCAGCACCCCGGCACGCAGGTCTGGATTAACACCTTGATGATTCAGACTTTTGACTGATAAAATACCATTAACGCCACTGCTCCTTGTATAGAGCAAGAGTGAGGAAGAATATTAGGCTGTCAATTTAATCACAGTGAGCTCAAACGAGTGATGTAAAACAAATGAACTAGATTAAAAAAATTAGTCACCATTAATCACAGTTTTAATTGCACTGTTAAAAATAATAGAATGCCCATTTAAATGGATTGTACATATTTTGGGATGTTTTTTCTACATTTCCAAATATGTTGATTTCAATTCCAACACACAATACAAAGTGCACAATGCTCACTTTCTGTTATTATTTTGTATTACAAATATTTGCACTGTAAAAAAGATTTTGAAAATAGTATTTTTCAGTTCCCCTCAGACAACTACTACAGTGCAATCTCTTTCTCGGGCAAGTGCAACTTACAAATGTAGAATTGTTATTATTTGTTACATAACTGCACTCCAAAACAAAACAATGTCAAACTTTACAGCCTACAAGTCCACTCAGTCCTATTTCTTGTTTGGCCAATCGCTCAGACCAACAAGTTTGCTCACATTTATGGGAGATGTTGCTGCCCACTTGCAATGTCACCTGAAAGTGAGAACAGGCGTTCACATGACACTGTTGTAGCTGGTGTTGCAAGGTATTTACATGTCCAACAGGTACCCATGGAAGGAAGGAATTCCACCATCTCAGCACTGATTCAACGCAACAAGAAGAGCATCCCCTACCCTTTGCTGAGTGACCCATGACACCACTGGGCACTCAAAAACCCCCTGAAGAATACACCAAGAGGCTGTTACCTTAGTGTGACCCTCCCAAAGCCTATAAATGGAAGAGAGTTGGCCTGGGTCAGCAGGTGAAGAGGAGACATCCAAGGAGCATCCCACAGTTACAGGAACCTATGCTAGGGGAATGAGTAGGTTGCACTGCTATTTCTGTGCTAATGCGGCACCAGTGCCCATGTAGGGCCAAACAACATCCCCAGTGTTGCCTGCACAAAATTCTCTGTTATTCACACACTCAAGGGGCACCCACCCTTATACAGTTCCTAGGGCCCAGGGCGTAACCCTCTTAATTTAGGCACCCCTTGCTGGCCTGGTTGGCCAGCCAGCAGACAGAATCAAGGAGCTCTGAAAAGAATCTTATACGGCCTTCATAGAAATGCTGGAATTTATGAATGAGCCGCTCCCAGGGAAAATCTGTCCCATTTTGTCTGGCAGAATTCTATTTCCATGCTAAAAAGACATCCTTACTGTACTATAAGCTTTACATACTGCATTCTTTATGTATTGTACCATATACTTTTCGTGTGTGTGTGTGTGTACACAGACTACAGATTTGGGGCTACCATCTTGTCAACACATTGGGGTATTTTTTGCAGCGAAAGCACCTAACCACCACACTCACTACTGTGGCAAAGGAGGGAAGCACACTAAGGAGGGACCTCACATCACCACAATAAGCTTGAAATTGTGGAATGGGCAGTTTGTTTATTCAACAGAGTTTGTTTTCCTGTCCGTGAGGGGCTCCCAGACGATTGGGGATTTCCTGGCATTTTTTCAGCATTCCGAACGATCCCTTGGTTTTTGGGACTAATTCTTAGCCTGTCCTAAAACCAGTAGTAAAAGGGCGGGGCATGGGAGATGGCACAAAAATGATCACACATTCCCCCCCCCCCCTTTTTTAAATTCAAAAAATTTCATCCAGTTCCATAGTTTGGTTAAAAAAATGGAGGGAAAATGTCTGTAAATGTTGCCAAGGAGTTTTCAGGCTTCAATTTTTGAAATCAACATTTGAATTTTTTCCTACCACGACCCTTGATTTTGTTTGCAAATGCTTCCTTGGGAAGGGGTTGAGATTTTAAATTCAAGCTGTACTGGGTTTTTTTGTGTGGAATCACATGATTGAGTTCTAGTCTCGTTGGATGAAAGTAACTCTTGGACCCCATGTGCCGACACAGAACAAAAAGATGCCCCAAACAGCTTGCAATGATCATGTCCCTGGGATGAATATTTTAGCTTCAAATTCACGCCCCGAAATGTTCTCTGATATTCACTTAGCGCTGGCCTGCTGCTGAACGTTCCTGCCTGGAAACTCCCCCCCTCTGACGCTTGCAGAGGGCGAATGCAAAAGGAACATTAGCATGGCCACTGCAAATTCCTTTAGAAATGTGAACTGAACGCAGGGATGGGAGGGAGGTCGCCACAGCATGTACAAAGCCTGCTCAGGCCGGCCTGGCTGTGACCGGCTGTATCATCAGCACAACATTAAACCACGTGACCTCCCCTTTCCATTAGCAAAATCCTTCTTGACCCTCTCCACCCCCCCCCCCCTTTCCCAGCCATCCCAGGGCTTGGCTGCCCTCCCCTCCCTCATTCTGACCATTCCTGTCATCTGAGGTTAATACAGGCCAGCAACTGCCCCGCTGCTCTTGGCCCCGAGAGTAATATCTCCAGTCTGATCCATCTGTAGCGAGGAGTGTCATTTAAAGGGGAAAGTAACAGTGTTTGTTACTGGCCCGTTACAGAGAGTTTCACTGAGGGATCATGAACAACACCGAAGACAGAACGCTTTCCCCTTTAAGTGAATATCTTGCATACTGTGCCTTTCCTTCGAAAATACTCACTAATCCCTCTCTCCAGCTACCTATCTAATGTGCCCATTGCTGTACTACCAGGGGAGCAAGCTGTATAATCCAGCACCACTCCAATGCAACCATTCCTGGGGCAGAGGACAGCTGCCAACTCGTGTCCAGCAAGCAGCAGGGTGAAGGAAATGATGACCAAGGACAGCGGGGCAAACCCTGTCTCAGTACAGAGGCTCTGGAGGGTGCCCAAACTTGGCTCGCCATATCTTTTGCACAGCTGGGCTTGAGGCTCGGTGCTACTGGAAGGACGGAGATCTACCTAACCAGAGCCAAAATATCCTGCACATAGTCGCCTAGATCCCACGACCTGACACCGGAAACCACAGCCTTGGCCTACCTACAATAGAGAGATAGCATAGGAGAAGGGGGCACGGGAGGACACGGGGCCTTTCCAATAACATGACAGTACAAATATTTGCTGATTCTCGCCTCTCAAATCCGCAGCGATTATTTGACTACAAAGACCAAAATTCTCCATCCCCGCAGGGCTGGCTAATTCTTTTCTGTGCCTAAGCCGGGGCTCGGACGCAGCCTGTCCACCCAAGGCTGGGGGACAATAGCTCTGATGCAAACGCTTGCTGTGGCCATTATCGCTGGGGTAGATTGGTTCTCCCTGCCAGCTTAACCTTGATCCTAGGCTCCAGGACTGGGGCTGGCTCTGGCAGCCACCCGTTGCAAGTAACTCCCGTTGCTTATTTTAGCACCGAGCCACGGTGCGGAATGACACTTGTAAAATGCAGGGACTGATTGCCAGCAGCTACGACGCGGGAAGGGGCCCCATGCCAGCCTGAAAGGGGAGGCCGAGTCTCATTTGAGCTCCTGCTTTCCAGCCAGAGGACCGGGAAGGGAGCAAAGCCTGTTTTTATCTCCAGGGGCATGGCTCCGTCCCTGGCACTGCCATCCACCGAGTCAGCCACGTGGCGAGTCACCATGACGCTGTGTCCCACATCGGACCAGTTCTCTGCTGGCTAGCAGGGGCAGCAGGGAGCTGAGAGACAGACGTGCAGAAGAGCTGATGGGCTGCTGTGCTAGGCAGGGAACCAGTGAAGAGGCAAACGGCTGTGGGGCAGGGAGGGGAATGCTGAGCCGAAAGGAGACAGCAGGCCAAGCGTGGCAAGGCGAGGGGGCACTGAGGGCAGAGGCCCCCTAACACTGTTCCGTACGTTAGCACACCCAGCAGAGCAAAAGCAGACCCACGCGGCTGGAACGGGCGAGACTCAGGAGGCATGCACAGGCTCCGTACCCTCTCCTTTCTCTCTCCAAGGATGGTGTGTCGTCGAGTGCACCCCAAATACATGCCTATCCCCCACGTGCACACAGGCCTAGACACACGCTGTTGCCTTTTGTATTCAGGAGCCATTTGTGGCTTCCCCAGATTTCGCTCGCCCCGCCCGGTCCCAGGACTCACACCCACGTGTGGGATGACGTTATCCAAGCTGATGCTCTGTTTTCCCCTTCAACTGTCTGGGCCAGCGACTGGCGGGAGGGCTCCTTGGTCATTCCCCAGCATCCTTCCCTGGGCCGCGGCTCTGTGTCATGCAGCAAGAGCCTTCCCATAGTCAATCAAAAGTCTCACCAAGACCCTTCTCTCTCCTCCTCCGTGGAATAAATACAGGCAGGGCTTCCTGGGCAGCGGGGGATGGCCCCAGCCATTCCACGCTCCATCTGCTTTGTGTGTCTATTTGTAGGAACTCTCCCCTTTGTTCTTCAGCAGCAGGTACCATGGCGCTGAGGGGGCCATCCTGAGAGCCAGCTCCACTCTGGAGGATTCATAACAGCGCTGGAGCCAGACGTCCTGTCTCTGGAGAACAGGCTCAGGAGGGCTGGATTCCCTGGGCCCCCTTGCCAGGGTACCTCAATCCGGGCCTTCCTGCGGCTGAGGTATGTTCAGGCTCCAGTGCATTGCAGAGCCCTGCTTCTCTGCTAAGGCTTCCAACAAGGGGTGTTGATTGCAGGGGTAATTTTTGCTTTGGGATCACCTGGGTATGGGGATGGAGGGGGAGCCCAGCAAATTCATCTCGCGCACAGACAATCTGCCAGGAACTTTGAGCTGTACTTGAACTAATGACCTTGGGGTGAAAGAGCTGGCATTGCCCAGAGACCCTTGCGTGACTCTCCAGTGTTTCCCCATGGCAGGCCTTGATAAATGACCTGTCTAATCGAGAAGAGCCGAGCCATTTACTACCTTGGCTTTTCTACCAGCTTTTTCCAACCCCTCCCTCTGCAAAACAAACAGAGGGCCCAAAGGGAACGTGTATGAGGACAAATAAATATTTGCAAGCTCAGCGTCAGCTTCACTTTCTGTCCCCAATCTTGGGGGAAATCTATCACTGACAATTAGATGATACAGATGTACCCAGACTACTGCAATTTGCAGCCTCTGAAGGTATTTGCTCCTCTGCTTGTAAACTGGGCTGCATCTACAGGCACCTTTTTTGGGCTATGATGGGCTGTGACTCCAGCGAGGAGTTAAGGAGGAAACCCTGAAGTTAATGGGAGCTTTGCCAGAATAAGGACCCTCAGTTCTGCCCCCAGGGGTGCTGTGAAGTCTTAGGGGGTGATAGATCTGTTGGTGTAGGTGGTAAAGACCTGGCATTACACAAGTGCATTACCCGTTTGTGGGGCGCTACCTGCGGGGAGTGACGGCCCGTCTCCGTGTTACTAGAGCCACAGCTGGTGTTTCCACTGGAGTGGCAGCTTGCACCATGACTGTCATGGAGTCTGCCACGAAACAAACGCAAGACGCTAAGGCAGATCCCCCCTGACGACAAAAATGTATCCGCCTTGGATACACGCCACCAATTGCTGAGCTCTTGCAGACCTCCTCGGGTCCTGTCTCACCTACAATCTGCCTCTGTCCTTTAGGAAGGAGCTGGGCTACCCCAGGTCACTGCTCTCCGAGTCCAAGCTAGAACCAGTTACATAAGATCCACACTGTGTTGCCCAAGGCCTCCTTGACATTTGCTCGGCACGAAGTGGATTTCAACTTCAGAGCATCTGCTGCCTAGCCCGGTGACAGTGGGATTGATACCCCGAGGGCTTCTCTGTAAGACATGGAGGGGTTTTACACTGCTGGGGCAGGGGGAATACAGTCACCTGCTGCAGTCAGGTTTGTGGAGATCCTGGACAACTGGATTGCGATAGGAAGCAGTGTGTTCTTGTGGGCAGGGCACTGAACTGGCACTCCAGAGACCTGGTCTAGTCCCGATTCTGCCATTTTGTGACTGTGGGCAAGCCACTAGCCCTATCTGTGCCTCTGCTTCCCTTCCCACCCTTTGTCATTCTTCTCCGTTTAGAGTGTAAGCTCTTTGGGGTAGGTGCAGCCAATGGGATTTAGACTCCGAGGTGCCTAAATCCTTTTTGAAAAGGAGACCGAGGTTCCTAAAGCAGAGAGGTGCAGCAGCACCTAAATGCCTTTACAAATCGGGGCTAGGGTGCGCAGCGGCCCCAGCTGGGTGGAGTCCCCCCCCCCCCCATTGTGCTGGGGCCCGTGCAGACCTATAGGAAATGACGGTCACTGCTCCAGAAGACAAGACCTAACGGGCTGATGAAACAAGCAGGGGGTGGGAGGGGAGGGTTTCCCTGCTGTGCTAATTCTGGGCTCTACCATGTAGTCCTGACCCACATCCCCCTGCTATCCCACTCCAGGCTCTCAAGTAACAAAGGGCCACCAAAGTGACTAATTCTGGCCAACTCTGGGATTGTTCGGGCCCGTGGACAAACATCTGCTCTCAGAACTAGGCTGAGAACCTACATAACTCAAGTTGCTTGTGACCCAATCAGGATCAGAAGGGAGGTCCCCAGAAGAGGAAAGTTCGGCTCCGTACCACCCAAAGCAAAGTTCCTTTCACAAGGAAGGTGACACGGGAGGGTGATGATGTTGTAGTGGCTGGTGGTGATCTGAGAATCTCTCACACCAGGGATCTTTTCTACCAGAGGCCACTTCTGCCATGGGAAAGCCACTCAGGGCCCAGCTGGCATGACATGAGGCTGGCATGACATGAGGCTGGCATGACATGAGGCTGGCATAAAGCTCAGGCAGTAGGTCCAGAAAATCCCCACATCTGTTGTCAGACTTTACAGCTGAATAAAATCCACCCCCGCAACGAGGGGAGGTCGCAATGTTAGCAGATAAGCTCCTCGCTTCCTGCTATTCCTTGCGCCTGTCCTACATTTGCTGTGCAGTGACACTGAGGTGACATTGGAGTCCAAAATATTTCACGCGTCAGGGCAGCCCGGATGGATTTGCAGTGTTAGCCTTTCCCTTTCGCCTCCTGAGACCCGGTTCCAGGTTGGGGTAGGTCACATGTGCACATGAACTTGGGGGCTGCATCCCACTCTCTGAACATGTGCCCTGGACAGAGACAGAGAGTGGAATATGAGAGCGGGTAGGCGGCCCGTCGAAGTGTGGCAGAGCTGTGGGCGTGGATGTCCAGGACTGGCACAGCCAGGGGAGTGGAAGGTCAAGACTGAGGTGAGAGGAGCCATGATGTGGGAGGAGAGACGGGGCTGAATGTAGCAGAGAAGGGTCTGGGATGAGGTGCAAAGGCATCTTGAGATCTCCACTTGGTAAGCTCTCTGGGACAAGGCCCGACGCTTTGTTTTGTGTTTGTGCAGCTCCTAGCACAACGGGGCCCTCCCGCGGTCCAATCAATGATTATAATAGCCCCTCCATATTGGCCTATTGAGAATGGGCAACGCCAATAAACCCAAGGTACAACAACCACCGAGGGATTGAGTTTAGGCCTAGGGTTACCAAATTTGGTTGGATGTGTTCCTGGAGGTTTCATCACATGACATAATCTTTAATCAAAGACTCACCTTTCATTCCTGGAGCCCCCAGGACAATCCTGGTGGGTTGGCAACCATCCTTAAGCCTCCGGTTTAGGGTTTTACAAAAACTGTTTACATGGCTGGGCTCCTCCCTCCATCTTAAAAACTCCCATTTGGTTGCCTCTGAAACAAGTCACCCCTCTCCCCTCCCGTATTCCAGCCCCTTCCCTGCCTTGCCCCTCGCCTGCTAGTGATGAAAGGACCCTGCACAGTAACCAGGAGAGAGGCTGCGTACTGCTGTGTCTGATCAGAGGTTTGTGAGATGAGCACCAGCCCCTCTTTACCCCTTGCTGTGGGGCTGGAGAAGGGGCAGATGACAAGGCCACCGGGTTGTTTTAACGCATTGGGAGCAATATGCAAATAGCCACGTGGATTTGTTTAAGGGGCACTCACTAGGTTTAAAAGTGTATAGAAATAATGACTCCTCAAGTTGATCAAGCTGCTGCTAAGGGATTCAGGGCCCTTGTAGTCAGTAGGGTGGGACCGGGCCCTTAGTCCCTGATTTTCTGGGAATGGATTCACTCTTCATTGTGCATCTGCCAAAGAGTCTGGAGGACTAACTTTCAGGCCCTGGGTCATTCGCGAGCGACTTGCTTTGATTCTGCATTTTGAGCAGATTCCAGTTGATGAGCCATTGAGGGGAGAAAAACCTGCCGGCCTTTGTCCGAATACCGGGCCTGTTCCTGCCGTGGTGGAAGTCAGTGGCGAAACTCCCATTGGTCTGGCTAGGCCTTGCACTGAGCCCAGATCTCTGCATGGCTTGTACTAAGTGAACTCAATTTTATATACAGTAGACTCTTGATTATCCAGGATGACAGGGAAAAAATTAATCCTGGTTAATAAAATCCTGGATAATCACCATCCATAGGAAATATGGGGGGAGGGGGTTGGTTCACCAGTCACCCTGTGCTGGCGGGAGGGGGTGTTGGTTCACTGGCTGCCCTGGTGGTGGTGGTGGTGGTGGGGTTGTGTGTGCTTGGGGCGGCAACAAAGCCAGAGCCGGCCCTGCGAGTTGTGTGTATTTTTTTTGACATTCTGGTTAATCCACATCCTGGTTAATCCAATCCTGGATAATCGAGAGTCTACTGTAATATAGAACCCACGGACATTTGGAAAACCCCTGTTGAGGCCCCTGATCCCACAGAACAATATCAACGTGTTTTACCCATTCTGTCTGTAAATGGCTCAGTCAAGGGCCCCTCCACCGGTTAACTGCTGTAAAACACTATGTACGTCTCTGCCAGAGGCTCATGGGAAAAGCATGTTGAATATGTCTTCTTCGCTATGGCAAATGTTGCCGGGGAACGGTATACCCAAGAGGACATGTTGCAACGAGACGTAATAGGATAAAATTAAGACCAGATAAATTTAGGTTGAATATCAGGGGAAATGCCCACCAGCAAGAGCTGCTAGACTGTAGCACGGTCTCCCAAGAGAAATGGTGGAAGCCCTGGCACTTCAGTCATTTAAAACTGGGCTCAACAAAGCACTGACTAGACTATACCCTAGGGAGTGGAACAATCATGCCCGGACCAAAGAGACTGTTAACAGTAAGTTTTTTTTCCAGCTCTCGTACAAGCCAGGCAGCGCCTGACTCCCACTGGAAGCCACAAGACACATCACTTAGAGCTGCTCAAATGACTAACTGCTCCCCAGGTTTGGTGGCACTTTCTTTTAAGGTGCCATCTTGTACTCCAGAATCTCAGCTTTTTTTTTTTTTTAAAGTTATTCTCTAGCTGTTCTGGTCGAGAAGAAAATCTTCACAACGTGAAGGGAGTGTAACTAGTGCAGCGATATCTGCCTGAGTTTGCAGAGAGCCTGAAATAATAATTCGGAGAGGAGTGAACTACCCATTCATTCCAACGGGTGTTAACGTCCGTGAACAGAGATGATCATTTAAATATCAGCATTGTTAACTGTTCTACTGGTGATCAAAACTGGCTAGAAGTGAGAGGAATGTATTAGGAAGCTCTGCACAGCTGGTTATGAGTGGCATCTCCTTTTGGCATTTGGGAAAGTACCAGTATTTCCCCACCCCCCACCCGACCACTGCTACTCACTAAAAGGTTCACAATCCGCCATATGGTGCAGTGATTATCTCTAGCCTCAGGAGCAATAGGGATGACATATGTTGGAGAGGAGGGTTTAATTACACTTTGAATAATGTGGTTTCTTGGGGCCTGGCTCCATCCCTCCCCACCGAGTGCTTTGTACTTCCCACTAAAATGAGTGGTTCTCCTGGGGGATGCCGGTACTCCTCAAGTGAGTAAGGGTGATGGGACCTGGCCCTTAGTCTGACATAGCTCTACCCACTTGGCACAGTGCAGGTGTGCACCCTGTTTATGGCAGGTCTGTTCTGAGATCAGCTCTCCCCCATTCCCTGTAGATGCAGTGGGTGGTTGTCTTGCCCCATTAGCACTTTAATTTCCCAGGGTTCCGTTTCCTTAGGGTGACCAGAAAAGAACCACAAGAAATGACTCTCTCTGTCCGCTGCCGCCCTGCTCCGAGGAGCCCTTCACCACGGAAGAATCTCTTCAAATCCGCGATGACAACCCATCCAGAGACCGTCCCTGAAAGCTCTGTGTGATGCCAGCCCCAGTGCATCCTGGGACACAGACCTGGGACACAAGATGCCTTCCAGGGCTTAATTTGTAATGAAAGAGGTGCCGGGGCTCAAACTGGGTTTTTTTAACTTTTGTAACTGACCGGCAAGCCCAAGGTGCCGGGGCTCTGAACTGCCAAACCCCAGAAGTGCCGGGGCTATGAACTGCCAAGGCCAGAGGTGCCGGGCCTCAGCCCACACAAATGAAGCTCTGGTGCTCTTCCCTTATTGGGTAAAGCCAAGCAGCCCCAGCTCTCCTGGCTGCCCTCCTGAAATCCTGCCAGATCTCAGCCCTCCGAAACCGGAGCGCCAACCAACGTGCCGGGCCACCTTGTGGCACACGCCGCTCACTGCACCAGGGCAGCGTTGGGAGGAGGAGGCAGCACCAGGTGGGGGGGGGATGCTCTCTTCCATTCCGCGGTGCTTGTCTTTGGATAGAGGTCAGGAGCAAAAACGAGCATCCCGACCCCTCCGCCGGTAACGGGCATCGCCTTCACCTCTGTGCATGGAACGCCTGGGTAAGGGAGGCAGCTTGGCTGTGGAGTCAGAGCCGTGGGCATTAATAGCACAGATAGAATCTATTTTTAACTTTGATAGATGAGAGCTTATTTCCCCTCTCTTGTAATGTTCATCATTCTGATTGTGCAGCGAAGCTGTGTCAGCCCCCCCGGCTCCCGCTCCCTGCACCAAAGTGAGGCCTGGCCCCGTCTGAGGCGACCAGCCTCAGACACCCCGGGCGGCGGCGGAGGGGACCGAACCTGGGAGCAGGGGGAGGAATTGCCAGGTCTCTCAAGAGGGGACCCTCATGGCTCGGGGGTGAGAAGTGACACCTCTAGGCCACCCGGTCAAGTGAGCAGGGGCTGACGCTTGTTACCATGAGGGGGCTCTTGGTGACCCACGTGCAATGAGTTTGGGGGGGTTCAGCCCAGTTCCCTGTGGACAGCTGTCCCAAGTATCATTACTGTTGGCCCTCTCTGCAAAGAGCTGAGCGTTGAACAGCCCATGGAAACTGCATGGCACTTCTAGCAGGGGTCCCTCTGGTCAGGGCTGGGCACGTAATACCAAGGGTTCTGGGGGAAACTCATCATTCAAAGGCCACGAAGCAGACCTGTGAGGTTTGGTCTGATTGTTGATCTCCCCACGGGTGCCTGTGACAATGCGGATCGTCCCCCGCCAGCCACTGCAGGAGTTCTCACCCCCCACATCAGTCATGTCCCATACCTCCCAACAGACCCGGGTTCCGCGGGACAGTCTCGCTTGGACCCCGCTGGAGAGTCTTGGTCATCGCCAGGCAGGCTCCGGCCTGGCCTGAAATCCTGTCACGTAGCGAGAGCTGGCAACACTGGGCTCAGCAGGGGGCCCCGTCTCCAGCACCCTCCCCTTGGGGGCACCTTCTAAAAACCGACCTGTAGCCACCTGCTGAAAATACCAGGCTACCCCCCTGCCATGCGGCTAGTGCTCTGTGCTCCCAGGCCAGGGAAATCCAGCCCCCTGGCCTCAGCACCCCTCAGCCCCCGAGGGAAGGAGGGAGCCAGGGGCTTGGTGCTGCAGCAGCTCTTCGGCCAGGGGCGGGGGCAGGAAATGACCGCGGCAGGGGACTCCTCCAAAGTGCCTGATGATCTGGACTATCCAGCACGCCCTGTGACTCCAGAGACTCCTTTCCTGAGTCCTCCCCCGGTTCCCGGGCCCACGCATGCCTCCCGGTGCCAACTCAACCCAGCCAGCTCCCCGGTTAGCAGCCGTCCCCCCTGTAAACCCACAGCACCTGGGTAGCCTGAGAGCAACTTGTGGCATTTTTCTCCCCCGGTCTCTGTGGCACCCGTGCAATGTCAGCCCTGGATTTATAAGGCAGCAGCCCTCCAGTCGGGCCATTCGTCTCTATTAAATTAGCAGGACTAGCTCCCAGCAGACTGAATGTGAAGCGGGAGGAGGGGAGGTGCAAGGCATCACTCACCTCTTGATGGGGCCGGATGAGGCCCTCAGGAGTGTCTCACGGCCGAGACCGAGCTGCTGTAAATGCAGCACTGGGCAATAAGGAGCGTTATGGCCTGGCGAAGCCTGGCCTACTCTCACACACACCCCCTTACTATCTTTGAAATGGGTGATTTTCCCCACTCAAGGCAGGGAGAGGAGACAGCGCTGGCCAACATCAGCTTAGCTGCAGGAAGAGGCCTAATCCAGATCCAGGCTATGCCCAGGTTCAGGGGGCTCAGGGCTTGTCTCCAGCAAGACAGCTGTTGCTTCCCTGGCACATGCGTCAGCTCCGCCTCTGCAGCAGCCTGTCCCAGAGCGGGGGCCCGCCCCTTCAATCCACCCTGTCTTTTGCTGTGGTGTGGCTGAGTCCCACCAAACTCGTTACACGTGTGGCATGCCCCTCTCTGGAGCTGGATCTCAGGCCAGGGCATTAACCTGTCTGCCTCAGCCCCAGGTGGCACGGTGGAGAGAGATCCAGCGTCCCAGCCCACTCCCGAGCGCTAGTGTGAGGATGACGGTGGAATGGGTCTGAGCGTGTGGTGCAGTGCCCTGGAGCGTGTTGGTGAGGCGGGGGGCAAAGAGCCCCGCCCGGTTTCTGGGGGAAAACGTTCCCTCCTGCACCCCCCTGCATGCTGATGAAGAGGAAGGATGCTGGCTGGTCACGGATTAGCTGCTGCAGAACCATTAGGCAATTGCCATAATCAGCCACAGTCCCTTTAATTGGAGTCGGGCTGGCTGCTTTTACCAGCTGCCCAGGAGATGTCTGGGGCTAAGATGTGCTAAGGGCTGGATGCACGCCTGTGGCTGAGGGGAGGGGTCATTAGAACCCAGGAACAGGAGCAAATCTCTGGGTGCATCCGATCAGCTGGTGTTTGTGTCCGTTCATGGTGCTGTAGCTCTGAGCGGGAGCATCCGGGGCTAGTGGGGTGCTGAGGCCTGGCATAGCCCCGCGGAGGAACGGGAACACCTAGGAAACCAGTCCTGGCAGGGTGCTCAGAGCAGGCATCTCCCAGCCCCCATGGGGAGTGGGAACTTCGGAGAGCTGCATCTGAAACCCCATAGGGCGCAGGCATTCCCAGGAGCTGCATCCCAGCACCAGCGGGAGCTGTGTCCTGGCACCCAGCGGGGAGCGGGCCCTCTGGGGAGCCAGATCCAGGGGGAGAGGCACCCTGGCACGGCGCACAGGGTGCGCCCGAACCAAAGCCCGCTGATGTCGACGGAAAGACTCTTGCGGACTTCGGGAGGCTTTGGATCCTGGGAGCTGACTCTCAGACCCTTCCTTTCCGTCTCCGCTGGCCCGTAGCAGCAGAACGTGCGGCCACGCTCCGGTGCAGGGCTGCGGACCGTCCTAATTTATCCTCGGAGCGAGGGAGGGAGAAAGCCAGAACAGCAGGCCCACTCGGATCCATCCTGCCAGGCTCATGGTGGCTCTGCCGTGTGCCTTTAACCCTTTGTGCGGCGTCCTGCAGGGTGGGACCCTGCTGTCTCCCCCGTCCCTGGAATTTGTCTATCAGCCTCTCCTCAGCACCCCACAGACAGGGGGTGGACTTGGGGCCACCGGGGGCATTATGTGGCAGCTGAGCACACCCCTAGCTTTCCCGAGTGCCGCTGAAAGGGTGTCTCATTACATAAGAGAAAAGTCCAAGGATTCTATTGATTGTCGCTCAGCCGGAGAAATGTCCTGCCCTAACAGCCTTAAAGTGCTGTCAAGAGACCCAGCCCAGAGCCGGGGGGGGGGGGGGGGGGGGGGGGGGAGGGAAGTAATAACATGATGAAAGCAGAGAATTAAATCTAAAAAGGGTCGGGTAATCTGGAGCCATGGGTTGGGCTTTTTGTTGTTGTTTTTTCCTCTCTAGATTTCTCTCCACCAGGCCTTGGGCTGCAGCCAGCTCTCCGGCCTAATCGTTTATAGAGTCCTGTAGCCAATTTCCATGTTGTTCAGCCACATAATTATATTTAGTGTTAAAGTGAGAGAGTGAAACAGCTGGCTGGCAAATGGGGGGGGGGGGGGGCTTTGCATTGTATCTTGAGCGAGGGGGGGGGGGGGGGGCAGGAGAAGGGACATAAAAATAAACATGACCAGGGAAATGGGGAAAGAGTAACTGGGCTGGGGGAGATCTTGGTTTATTGATAAATATTTTACTGTAGGTAGGGAATAGGTTCCCCCCCCCTCCAGATTAAAGGGCCTGAACCACCTTGTGCTCTGGATTCCACCCCATTGACTTCAGTGGGGCTACTCTGCATTGCTGTCTGTATGACTAAGGCCTTTTCTATACACACAAACTGTACTCCAGGATGGGTCAAGTGGTCCAATCCTCCCTTGCCTGGGTGCAGTTAAGTGGTATAAAGATGCTTGTAACAGTACAGTTTATTCCCACAGGATAGAGGACTAAGCTGTATGAGTATAAGGAACCTTCACAGCAGTATAACTTCATGCACCCTTGGGGTTGCATTGATTTAACTACGTGGGTAGAAAATCATCCTCCTAACTGAGATAGTTACATGAATACAAAAACTGTGCGTAGAACACGTTTGGAAGCAGAATTTAGCACAGAGGCTAGAGACATGCTCCAAGCACACCTGGTGCTCCAAGCACACCTGGATCTTGATTTTGAAAATCCTAGGTCAGGATTGTTTGTATCCAAGCCCAATAATAATAACAGTAATAAATTAATTCATAATTTAAACTCCAATAAACTCCACTAATAATTCATAATTTGCAATAATGAATAATCATTATCAATGCTGATATTTCAATTACTTAGCAATTATCAGTCCTTTTCGGTACATAAAATGTGCATATGTTCATCACCTGAGGAAGAGCTGCGTGCACCTTGAAAGTTTGTCTCTCTCACCAACCGAAGATATTACCGCACTCACTTTGTCTCTCATCATCATATAATTCACGTCATACAGTTGTGTTATGTTATTTCAGATCTATTTCTGCAAATTAATATGCAGTAAAACCTACAACTCTCACTTAAACTAAACTCCTCTTGAATTCCATCAGTAATAATATTTGGATCTTCTGGACTGGGCCAGTGCCCATTGAGAGCAATAGAAAAACTCCCGTTGACTTCAATTAACTTTGGATCAAGCCCACACGATGCTTTTCATCCGGAGATCTCAAAGTGCTTTACACAGGAAACCCTTCGCATTATCTGACTTCAGGGTTGGCCTTGGGAATGCATTAGCCGAGTAAAGAGAGAGAAAGAGACGTAAGCTGGGGTGGAGGGAGATCAGAGCCGAGCCAGTGATGCCAAGTTTGGCCCTGCCTCTGAACTCTTCCAGAATCTCCCAGGGTTTTGAGCTGGGTGTAAGTTATAAACACCCCACCTCTGATTAAACGGCAAAGGTAAATAAGCTGCTGCAGAGGAGTGGGGAAAGGCCGCCAGACAGAGGGGAGAACTAAAAGGGAAGAAGAGAAATAAAGAGGACACTGAGAAACCCACCACCTTCTGCTCCAGATGCAAGATGCCTTTCTGGGACCCTGCCCTCTCTTACATAAACACCACCTGTAGATTCAAAATAAACTCAATCAAAACAAAAACCCTACCAAAACAAGGCTCTCCACTGCACACACTCCTTCCTGGGGAGAAGATGAGCGAACAACCAGCTCATGAGGGACCTGTAGTCACTTTGCTTCATGCCTGGCTGGGGGGCGAGCTGGTATTGTGGTGCTGAGCTGGTACCAGACCCCAGAGAGAATGTCATTTGGTTCCAGCACATAGTGGTGTACAGTGGAAAGATTGGGGGAGGGGAAGGGAGAGGGGGGAAGCACCAAACCAAGGAAACCAGAAAACAGGTGGAAATGGCGGGGGGGGGGGGATCACTTCATTAGTGGGCTCAGGGCAGGAATTTCTGGGTGAAATGTTATGGCCCGGCTCTATTCCTAGGTGTACAACAGGTGGAGGGGGCTACAGAGTGAGACTGGCTTTCAAATCCAGGAGACAGGCAAAGAAGGGGTGGGGTGGGGGTTCCCACAGGGGGAGGGGGGCAGGCAAGGACATGGAAGGGGGCGGTTCCCCCATGTCATGTATGTTTGAGTCTGGGCTAATGTCACAAGTCATCACTAAAAGCCAGGACACGGGGGGGGGGGGGTGAATCCGACGTGTGAAGCTCCCACCCCCCACCCCGGCTGTCTGCGGCGCCTTTCGCCCAGTGACCCGCACCCCCGATAAACCCTTTCCGAAATCAGCTCCCACCCCCTCCCCAGTCGGGAGAAATAACGCAATAAAACGACCCCCCCCCATCCTTTCCCCAGAGACTCCAGGAAAATCCACCCGGGGCTTCGCTCTTGCAAAGCGCCCAGATGCCACGGGGACGGGCGGCGAGCTAGATCCCCCCCCCCCCCCCGGGCCAGGCGGCTCCCCCGGGCCCGCGGCCAAGTGATGACAGGCCCGGCTGTTGCTTCCCCGCAGCCGCGGCGGAGCAGGCACGGGAGGCGAGCGGGCGGCGGCGCGGGGCTCCGGGCGGAGTTGGGGGAGTTGCTGTCGGCGGGAGGGTGGGCGCCTCGCCGCCCCTCCCCTGGCCAGAGGCTGGGGAAGCACCGGCAGGCTGAGGAGCCGCTCGCCGGGAAACCTCCCGCTCGCCAAGTGCCCGGCAGAGCGGCGGCCAACTCGCCCGTCCCCGGGCAGGAGCGGAGCGGGGCCCCCGGGAGACGCGATGCGACCTGCCCCGTGATGGGTCCCCCCGCATCCTCCCGAGCCCCGGGGAGGGCGAAAGCTCCCGGGAGCCAGGGAGAGTTGGAAGCTCAATTCACCTGAGGCTGGATCTCTTGGGGGGGGGGGTGTTGGGATTATTTGGGGGGGCATTTGAGCCCCCCCTCTCTTTTCTTTGTGGAGGGGAGGAAGAAGGTTTTTTGTGGTCGGCATGGAGGGATTGGTCCGCTCCCTGCGCCAGTCCTGGCCCGGAGCAGCGCAGATCGGGGGCTCCTTACTAGCCAACGGGCCGGGACTTCCAGCCTGAGACCTGGGATCTGGGGCTCTCCATGCACTGAGGTAAGCGAACTGCTCCAGCACCAGCCTGCCAGGGAGACGCCGCTGCGGTGGTCCTGCAGCTCTGCCTCAACCTAAAACCGGGGGGGGGGGGGACCGACCAGCAGTCTCATGGTCACCCCAGCACCCGGTGAAGGCTGCACCAACCGGCCTTTGCAGCCCTCAATGTGCACGTTCAAATAGTCGCGAGAAGGGGAGATGGAAGTTTTGCAGCAGCCAGCAACCTCCCTAGTCCCAGCCCCTGTGGGTGTTTGGGTTCCCTGGGATTGCTTTGCAAAGGTGGCTGGGGATGGTACAGTGCTGTGCAGGATAAGGAGACCTCTGAGTTGCGGTTCTGTGCCTGGGGGGTGCTGATTCCTGGCTTGGTTTGCTCGCTGTCCCTCCCAACTGTTGTCCTTCTGCGGCTGAGTTTGTGATGCCGACCTGCTGCTTTGCAACTTTGCCTTTTGCTTCTGCTTTGAAACTTCCCACAGAATAGGCTCTCTTTGCCAAATTCATTGTGTGCCCCTGTGTCGGTGCAATGCACGAGCGGCTAGTAGGTCTGTTGGGTCCAAACCCCGGGAATTGTCTGTCCGAGGCAGCGGCCAACTTGTGATTAAATTGTGTCAACGCCAGTGACTTGAAAAGACACATTTTATGCCAGTCACATTTATTTAAAATAGAAAATAAAAAGCCACTGCTGCACCCAAATAGTATCATCTGACAGTGAGCACCAGTGTAGTAAAATTATTCTGAAAATGGGATATTTTATAAAGTGTCTTCAATTAGCACCCTCACAGCTTTCTCTGTGGATTAGAATACTTATATTTTTAGAAGTCACTCTTTCTTTCTAGTGTTGTTTGGTCTATAATTAAATGGAGTGTATTTATCAGCATTAATTCCAGGAGGGTTATGCAGTGTGATCACAAAACAGGTCTCCCCCCCCACCCCTCTTCATTCTGATTTCAAACCACCTGCTTTGGAGATGTATCTGCAGATTAAGTATCTATTTTTGATGGCAGTTCTTAGAAAGAGTAGTGATAGCTTTGCTGTTTGCTAGTCTTCCTGTACTTCATTCTGGCTTTTAGAAAGAGTTAGCAGCACAGGTGCCCTGAGCTGGGAAGTTAGGATCTGGATTCTTAACCCCCTTTCCCCATTGTTTGAGGACTGTTTGGCAGTGCCCATCTCTAATAGTTTAGTGTTCAGATGGGACAGTCATTCCCAGATCAAAAATCATCACATGATACACCCCCCCCAAAAAAAACCCCAGATGTCAGATTATATCAAAATATAAACACCATCTCCCTGCTTTAGTGATGGAATAGTCCAGATGAGCTGTTAATAGTTAGGTGCTACCGTAATGGGTATTCTGTAGATACCTAAGATATGCAGTTATAGAGATCACACCATCAGAATGTGTAAGTACTAATTTTTTTCCTATTAAACTCCTTCCCCCACCTTGAAAACTTTCCACTCATGTAGTTCCTTTAAAAGTCCTCAGCACAGGTGATTCTCTCTCTCTCTCTCTCTCTCTCTCTCCATCCTGTGCTCTTCAGGCCTGGGTTAGAATGATCAACAAAATATACATTAAATATACATACGTGATTAATAAAATATTGTACTCTCTTAGGCAGGCGCATTAATGGCATGCTGCTGCTTCTCTTTTTTTGCCTCCAGTGCTATGACACATCCTGAAACACAATGTGCTCTCTGTTACTCTTTTTCCGAGGGAGTCGCTTACCTAGGAACTCAACAACTAGGTTTTTTGGAAATAATCTGGGAGGAATGTGACAAATTCCACCTGGGACTGGGGTGTTTCCTGCCCCTAACAGAAGATGAGGGGCACTTGATCACTTTAGCATTTCCTGGGAACAAATGCGTCCACCCTACTGAGCACACTGCAGCACCTTTCAGCGGTGTTTGAAAACGCTTTGCACCCAGGCACATGGAAAGGAATGAAAGGTTTCCACTTTAGGTTTGCTTTTGTCACTTGAGATGGCCGGCCGATGCTTAAACATCTGGCTGCTCCTGTAGCAGAGCCCTCTGCAGATCAACTTGTAAGTAAATGTAAAGAAACTATATGCAGAGTTTAAGAATTCTGTGTTGTCGGGCTGACTAATGTGTGGGTATAGTGTGTGTGTATATATAGTTATGCACCGTAGATACCAAGCATGTGTATTTAGCTTGTATCTAGAGATACCAAGGAAAAGTTTTGTCATTAGGAAGGGCAGTTTTTGCAGTGACTTTTCTATGCTTTCATTTATTGTCCTTCCTCAGTGAAATCTTTACTAGTGGCATGAGTGCATAGCAGAGTCATTACATAAGCAAGGCAGGCGGCGTGGTTCAAGGTTAGGGCTCAGTGTCTGTTCTAGAGCCCACTCTGCTAGTGAGTTGCTATACGTGTCCTTGGGAAAATCACTTCACCTCTTTGTCCCTCAGTTTCCCCATTCTCGAGAGCGCAGATGCTGACCCAGTTTTGCGGAGCGCTTTGAGGTCTGCCATCTGGATGACAGGTGTTGTGTAAGCTGCACCAGAATTTGCATAATGCCAAGATGCTGGATCGAAACAAGGAGATGGAGGTGACTTCTTTCTCAAAGGGAAGGGATCCCAGTCTGGAATCCTTCACCTCTCCACGCCTGGAGGCTGTGTGTGTGTGTGTGTGTGTGTGGACACTTCTGGAAGTTTGCTCAGCGGGCGAGGAAAAGGAATCTCAGAAGAGAAAGGATTCTGGACAGGGCTGGGGCGTTTGGACCCAGTGGGTCTGGGTTCAGCCCCCTCTCTAGGTCTCTTGCATTGGCTTTTTGGCTATGGTCCAGCGCAGTATCAGTTTAATAGTGTATGTGATACGCCCCACGCCCTGCCCAGATGGGGACCGACTTCATCAGGAAACCTGTCTTACCCATTTCTAGTGTCCTGGCTCTCCGGCTGGATAGGAAGGGAAGGAGGAAAACAGCTTGGTTTGTTTATATTATTGTGCCTACAGTTCACTTGGGTCCAGGACGAGGTGGGGATATGGCCTGAGTCCCAAAATACCCTCCGTGAAGCAGGGAAACTGAGCAGTGAGAGCTTGTGGCGGCTGGCTGCATTAGCTGTGTTTGGCCGTGCAGTGTCTATTGTGGCTTGCAACGCACCACCGGCCCTATAACAGGTGCAAGGGTGGCCCCATCCCAGCATCCTCATCGGAGAGTGGGCCCTGAGCTGGATGGCACCGGGCATCTCCTGGGTGGCAGAGAGCTCCTTTGACTCAACGACTTCAGTGGCAGTCGGCTGGGACAGGGCAGGGTTTGTTCAAGCAAGAGGAGAGGCCCCTGTCTTTGCAAATGTCCCTCTCGCTAGCCTTGGGCCCTGGCTGCCTTGCTACAACCTCTCCCCGAGTGTCCTTTCTCTGACCTGTCTGGGGCTCATTTTTAGGCCTCAGACCCACCTGTCACTTCCCAAACTGGAATCCAATAGGAGCACGGTGCAGATGGCGAAAAAGAGGCAGTATGGTGTGGTGGTTAGAGCAGGGGATAGTCAGTCAGGGCACCTGTGTTTTATACTCAGCTCTGCCATAAACTCTCTTGATGACCATGGGCATGTCCTATTGCCTCCCTGTGCCTCAGTTTCCCCACTGGTAAAATGGGGGTGATTATATTCGCCTCACAGCAGGGCCGGGGTGCCCAGCGAGTTACCGTTTGTAAAGTGCTTTGAGATCCCCAGGTAGGAGTCACTCTGGAAGTGCCAAGAATTGATGTTTCGGTTTTATTCTGAATTATTTATTATTACTCCTTTAATTATTGATTTATAAACAAACTAGCATAACAGCCCGTGTACACGGGCCATGGTGCTTAATACTGTTTGCCATCAGTCCCCCTGCACCGTGCCCTGTTACCTCACTGAGTCCCTCCCACACTCTGCCACTGCCTCTCAGTCCCACTGCACCGTGCCCTGTTACCTCACTGGGGTCCCCCTCCTTCTCTACCACTGCCCCTCAGCCCCGCTGCACTGTGCCCTGCTACTTCACTGGGGTCCCCCCCTGCTCTACCACTGCCCCTCAGTCCCGCTGCACCGTGCCCTGTTACCTCACTGGGGTCCCCCTCCTTCTCTACCACTGCTCCTCAGCCCCGCTGCACCGTGCCCTGTTACCTCACTGGGGTCCCCCCTCCTTCTCTACCACTGCCCCTCAGCCCCGCTGCACTGTGCCCTGCTACTTCACTGGGGTCCCCCCCTGCTCTACCACTGCCCCTCAGTCCCGCTGCACTGTGCCCTGTTACCTCACTGGGGTCCCCCTCCTTCTCTACCACTGCCCCTCAGCCCCGCTGCACTGTGCCCTGCTACTTCACTGGGGTCCCCCCCTGCTCTACCACTGCCCCTCAGTGCTGCTGCACCGTGCCCTGTTACCTCACTGGGATCCCCCTCCTTCTCTACCACTGCCCCTCAGTCCCGCTGCACTGTGCCCTGCTACTTCACTGGGGTCCCCCCCTGCTCTACCACTGCCCCTCAGTCCCGCTGCACTGTGCCCTGTTACCTCACTGGGGTCCCCCCCCCACTCTACTACTGCCCCTCAGTCCCGCTGCACCGTGCCCTGTTACCTCACTGGGATCCCCTTCCTTCTCTACCACTGCCCCTCAGTCCCGCTGCACCGTGCCCTGTTACCTCACTGGGGTCCCCTTCCTTCTCTACCACTGCCCCTCAGCCCCGCTGCACCGTGCCCTGTTACCTCACTGGGGTCCCCCCCCCCCCCGCTCTACTACTGCCCCTCAGTCCCGCTGCACCGTGCCCTGTTACCTCACTGGGATCCCCCTCCTTCTCTACCACTGCCCCTCAGCACCGCTGCACCGTGCCCTGTTACCTCACTGGGGTTCCCCCCCCCCGCTCTACTACTGCCCCTCAGTCCCGCTGCACCGTGCCCTGTTACCTAACTGGGGTCCCCCCCCCCCCCCCCGCTCTACTACTGCCCCTCAGTCCCGCTGCACCGTGCCCTGTTACCTCACTGGGATCCCCCTCCTTCTCTACCACTGCCCCTCAGCACCGCTGCACCGTGCCCTGTTACCTCACTGGGGTCCCCCCCCGCTCTACTACTGCCCCTCAGTCCCGCTGCACTGTGCCCTGTTACCTCACTGGGGTCCCCCCCCCCCGCTCTACTACTGCCCCTCAGCCCTGCTGCACTGTGCCCTGTTACCTCACTGGGGTCCCCCCCCCCCGCTCTACTACTGCCCCTCAGTCCCACTGCACCGTGCCCTGTTACCTCACTGGGGTCGTCCCCCCCCCCCGCTCTACTACTGCCCCTCAGTCCCGCTGCACCGTGCCCTGTTACCTAACTGGGGTCCCCCCCCCGCTCTACTACTGCCCCTCAGTCCCACTGCACCGTGCCCTGTTACCTCACTGGGGTCCCCCCCCCCCCCGCTCTACTACTGCCCCTCAGTCCCACTGCACCGTGCCCTGTTACCTCACTGGGGTCGTCCCCCCCCCCCCCCCGCTCTACTACTGCCCCTCAGTCCCGCTGCACCGTGCCCTGTTACCTCACTGGGGTCGTCCCCCCCCCCCCCGCTCTACTACTGCCCCTCAGTCCCGCTGCACCGTGCCCTGTTACCTCACTGGGGTCCCCCCCCCGCTCTACTACTGCCCCTCATCCCCGCTGCACCGTGCCCTGTTACCTCACTGGGGTCGTCCCCCCCCGCTCTACTACTGCCCCTCAGTCCCACTGCACTGTGCCCTGTTACCTCACTGGGGTCCCCCCCCCCGCTCTACTACTGCCCCTCAGTCCCGCTGCACTGTGCCCTGTTACCTCACTGGGATCCCCCTCCTTCTCTACCACTGCCCCTCAGCCCCGCTGCACCGTGCCCTGTTACCTCATTGGGGTCCCCCCCCCCTCCGCTCTACTACTGCCCCTCAGTCCCGCTGCACCGTGCCCTGTTACCTCACTGGGATCCCCCTCCTTCTCTACCACTGCCTCTCAGCACTGTGCCCTGTTACCTCACTGGGGACGGGCCAAAGTGCTTACCGCTGTTTGTCCGGGCCGTCTCTGCAGCTCGTGGCGGCGCACACGTGGCGGGCATTTTGTGCCGCCGAACTACCACTCCCAGCATGCTGTTCGTCCGGGCCGTCTCTACTGCGCATGAGGGCTTCAGACAAACTTCCTCTGGCCTTTTATTATATAGGAGATCCCTGGGGTTAATATTTGGATCTTCTTGAACCTCTGACCAGAAATGAGCAGATACAGACCAAAGGTGTCCAGAAAGGGCGGGAAGAGGAGACATCTATACCTTTTCCACTGCTTTGGGGGGGATTCTTTCTGTCAAGCTTGTAGGTCTTACAATCCCAGGTGGATCCATGGGAGCCCGGTACAGGCCTGAGGCAGGCTGGCACAACTCCACTGTGGAGTGACAGCAGGCTTGAAATGTGGCCCTTCCCTCTTCCTTTTGCACTCTGTTCAGATTGGAGACTCCTATTTGCAAACGAAGACCCCCTCACTGCCCTTCCTGCTCCGTCTCCATCTTCCAAGTGCGTGGCTGCACTGGGAAGGAGCACGCTGTCTGCCGGCTGTTCCCGTCCTGCGGTGGCATTCCTCTGCCCGTGCGGCGTAGCCTCAGGCAGGCGCGTACGGCACTGACAGATCTTCCTCGCGCCGAGAAAGGCCCCTTCTCCTCTTTGCAGGCTGGAAGGCGCAGCGGGATGGCAGCCCCATTCTGCGGCATTGGGGGTGCGGGCATGTGTCCTTGGGGGAAAGGCAGCAGCAGGGCACCCTTGCCAATTCCAAACCAAAGCACCTGCCGTGTGTTCAGCTGGGCAACTGTCAGAGGCAGCTTGGAAGCATCCCTCACCTTTTGGTCTACGAGGACTGAATGTCAGACCAGCTACTTCCTCTGGCTCAGTTGCAATCCTGCTTAGCACAGGCGAGGGAGGTGACGTGGCCAGGGCTGGAGCAGGCGTCAGGATTAGAACTGAGCCGTTCCTGGCGCCCAGTCCTGTGTTTTGGCCACTAGACCACACTCCTCTTGCTGCCTTGCAGCATCCGGACCGTATTCTAGCCATCTGAAGGGGTGAGGTAGCAGGGGTGGGAGGGCTGACTGTGGGAGAGGCAGTGCCCTGACCCCGGGGGACTTGTTGCTCCCTGCTTCATGAGTTACCTCAGGTATTGAGTCCTGGAAACCCTGGTGAGAGAGCACTGGCTGTTTGGTTGTGTCAAGGCATTGGTGCAATGGAAAAGTGAGGGTTTAGCTGACTCAAATGAACTGAGAGGACCTAGGTGAGGGGCAATTGCCCCCCACTTGCCCAAAGCGTACCCCAATAAAAACCTCCTCTAAGCATTGCACGTCACTTGTCACCTTTAAGACTCTGCCCTCTGGGTTAGAAGCCGCTCCCTGGTGTTCCAGTATTGCAACCCGGAGATCCAAATGTCTCCTGCATGCAGCATCCTGGACTCACCCAGGTATGTCTGCAGCACGACCCGGAGAGGTTACATATCAGTCCAGGACTCAGCGCTGGCCTGCAAGCTTGGCTCAACCCCTGAAAATCAGGCTGCCTCCTCAGGTCCGGGATGGGTGGCACCCCATGTGTCCCAGAGCCTAGGAAGCCAGCTAATCTGACATAACGTACACGCCACAGCATCTGCTGCACGCGCACTGGGCATGTTAAAGGTAGAGCTGCGGCCAGGGCTGAGTTTCCCTGGATTTGGGAGTGGGTTTGGGGGAGCCCTGTATGTTTGTAGGGACTCTTGTCTACCCATTGGAGTAGGAGCCGGGTTCTTCCCAGCCCTGCCACTCACATGCTGTGTGACCGCGGGAGAAGAAATCACTTAAGCTCTGCGAGCCCCTTTGAAGAGGGGAGTAAAAGCTTTGAGCGCTTCACGACAGGGGCTAGCGAAATGCAACGTTCGTTACTACAGGGGAGAGCTTTGGACAAGGACCTTGCTGCAGTTAATAAACACGAGTTAACCCTGTGAGGCAGGTGGGACTGATCCCCATGCTACAGCGAGAGGAACAGAGGCAGGGGTGGCTCGGGGGTTGCCCCCCAGCCAGGGGCAGAGTCAAGAATTAGAGCCCAGTAGCCTGGGCACTGTCTCCCACAGGAGCACCCATGCCCAGGTGTGTGGTGAGTAGCGTGTGTGCATCTGGAGCAGCAGAGCCCTGAGACGCGGCTTGGCCTGGAAGGAAATACAGGTCTTGAACTCTGCGGCATGGTTTATGAACCTGGCTTCACAGGGCCTGAAACCTCAGCAGCCTGCCCCGGGGGCAGAGCGAAGGCAGGGATACAATCAGCCTCTTCCACTGGTGGCTTGGTGCTGTGCCCGGGAGGGAGCCAGCGCGGATCAGGAAGGAGAGAACAGTAGGGACTCCCTTGCCAGATCCAGCTGATGCCGGTGGCCTGGCCTGGTGCCAGGGGAGTAATTATGAAGGATCTGAATTAAGTGGCTGGTACTCACCTGTGACCCTTCCCAGCCTGCAGCCTGGCCAGGCTCGGTGGGGCACGGAAAGGGCCAGGCAGGGCGGAGGGGGTGAAAAGGGGCAGCGTGGAAGGGGAGAGCGGTGGGGAGAGGGGGAGGAGAGCAGTGTTCGTGGACCGGCGCCGGTCCCTGAGATCGCCCAGACGTGTTAAGGAGGCTGCAAGCCAGTCCCTGGCATCAACGGGGCAGAGAAACGCTGGTCTAATGCGCTGGCTTGGGTGAGTGGAGAAGGGTCACCGTCCAGGCAGCCCTCCAGGGCAGCGCCTCCCGCAGAGCCTAGAGCAGGGATGCAGGGACTGGCTGATCATCAGCGTGCGCCTTCCTCAGAAGTCAGGGCATGTTGCTCAAACACCCCTGCCTGGTTTACGGGGCCCATCCCGCAAGCAGCCCCGGCTCCCCACTTCCCAACACCTTTCCCTTCCTCCGTCCCCAGAGCCCCGCAGCTCACTCTCTCCTGCCCCTATTTCCTGATTCACATGGGGGAAGAGGCACCAGTGGCAAGATCCTCTGGGGGTGGGGGACGTGCCAGATCCTCTGGGGGTGGGGTCTCTCCGGGCCAGGGCTCCCTCCGAGAGCCGGGCTGGGCTGCAGCTGGCGTTCTCTGCTGCTGTGGCTCTGCGTGCGCCGTTTCTGCCCCCTCTCTGCCCGGTGCCGGGACTCAACCCCCGTGACTGCCAGCGCACCGTGACTCTGGCATTGGGCCAGGACTCGGCTCGAGGGAGCACCCTCCCGCCATGAGTGTTCCCGGGTTGGTCGGTGCAGGGGCAGTGGAGCGGTGTCTTGCCTGGAGTGCGTTGGCCAGGCCCTGTGGAGGGCCTGTAGCCAGGAACACAGTCGCAGAGGGCAGGGCAGTGACAGGAAGGGGCAGCCGGATTCCCTCAGGATTTAGGGCCGGCGTTCCCTGCTGTTCCGGGAAGCATTTACTCCTCCACATCCCAACACGCTTGGCTTGGAGGCAGCCGTTCCACCTCAGCCATGGCACTGTCTGCTGCCCCCCGCTCTCTCGCTGCCCCCCTCTCGCTCGCTGCCCGTCTCCCGGATTAAAAGGAGGCGCCTCTTCGCGGTGCTCCTGAGAGTTGAGAGAGGCTGTGTGGGCCAGGATGCCGGGGTTCGCCAGGCACCCAGATTGCAGAGGGGGGCCATGTTTTCTGGAGAAGAGCTCAGAGCTTTCCGACGGGCTGCTCCGGAGTGGGTGAACTTGAGGCCATGAAAGGGACAGGCGCTTACACCAGTAAAGTTTTTGTTTAATTTTGGGCAGTCAAAACTTTATCGAGGCCTATCATGCAGCAAAACAGACATGAACAGACGTGCATTGGCCTGGCAAGATGGGACAGACCTAGGGCATGATTCTCCCCTGCCTGGCACCTTGTTTCGTCACGCACGCCTGAGCGAAGCAGGCAGGAAATGCTCCCAGAGCAGGAAGTTGCTCCCAGAGCAGGGGCATTGCACAGGTGGAAATGACGACGTGTTGCCAAGTGGCGAAGATTCAGGCCCAAACTATCGCAGGAGCCAGAAGATTTTTCTTTCTAGATTCAATGCTGCAGGCATTGGAATGTGAGTTCCCTTTCTCGTGCGCTCAGGAGACGAGAAGAGCCCAGAATGAACCCATGGTTCTCCTCTCACCGACACGTGTATAAATCAGGAGTTATTCCACTAACACCAGTGGGTCTAATTCTGCATTGCATTGCTCCTGTGTAGACAAGTACACCTGTTCACTGCGGGGCGTGAGATGCTACCACATCAGACTGGTAGCACTGCACACTTGCAGTGGTGTATACGTTTATACAAGGTGCAGGGCCACAGAGGCCAAATGGAATTAGACCAAGGTAAATGGGCTGCAAGAGAGAAGAGAATCCAGCCTGTGATGTCTGGATTGCACTTCAGTCTATTTACTGAACCCCCCACTTGGTCTTTGGTACAGAGTTAGAACTAAACCACCTATTTATTTGTGACTTTGAAATTCCAACTTGTGCGCTAGGTGGTCCAGGGAGTTAATACACTAGGCCAGAAGTCAAGGAGGGAGGAAAAAAACAACAGCTCACAACCCAAGCTCTAGCCCAGGGGTTCTCAAAGTGGGGGTCGCGACCCCTCGAGGGGTCGCAGGCCACTTTTGTGGGGGTCGCCAGGCCCTACCCCAGTAACTCCCTGCTGCGGGATCTCCGGGGCCGCCGGCGGCTGCCCGAGCAGCCGCGATCTCCGGGGCCGCCGGCGGCGGCTCGAGCCACAATACCCAGGCACCGACGAGCCCCGAGACCCGGCAGCTGCTCGAGCCCCAAGCCCCGGTCACCGGTGGGGACCGGGGCTCAGCCGGGAGCCCGCCCGCGGCGGGGACTGGAGGCAGGGGCGTTTGTCAAGGGTTTTTTTGGTTTTTTTTTTTTTTTTGTAATTCGGCGGCTTTTCGGCGGAGGGGTTGCGAGGGGCCGCCGGAGTACAAAAAGGGGTCGCGGTCTCACAAAGTTTGAGAACCGCTGCTCTAGCCCATGCCAAAATGAAATGCTGGTCACAATTGCTCTCCATTGTATAAGTGCAGCTCTCCTTTCTGCTACGCATTGACCAGCAGTGAACTAGTCACTGAGGTTGACATTTAACTTTTTAGCCTGAGGTTTGGGAATCAACAACCCTTGAACTGGAGAGGGCCTCTCAGAGCTAGTGTTTCAGGCAGGCTGCAAACTCAGGCAACCCCCACCCCACCTGTTACACTCACTGCCCATGTTCACGGTTTTCTTTGCCCCCGTAAAGGCCAGGGCCTTACATTTCATTTTAAATGAAAGCTGAGATGTGCTCGCACAAGATGGCGGACTCTAGGAGAAGGTACAGGTACGATGAGCTCATTTTGACCCCTTTCCTGTCTGCCAAGCTGGGTTCCAGCTGGTCTCAGATCAACAGTGAAAGCTGTTGAGTGGCCGCACGGGGATCCTTGGGAGATGTTTGTCAGGGGTGCAAAACCACATCTTAGGATGCTGGCTCGGCTGCTCCCCGGGCCGCTATCATCACGCACGTCGGGATAGATGGGGCCCTGTGGGTCAGGAGAGCAGTGGTGGAGCTATGCATGGGCCCAGGGTTGGAAACGTGAAAAGCCAAGCACCCTTTTTACTCCGTGGAGCAATGTGAGGAATGCACACCCAGCCTCCCATAGCCGTGACACGCCACCCGTCTCAGTCCCTCCCCACCTCATATGTTGGGAAGACCCTCCCCCTCCCTCCTCTTGCCCCACCTTTCCCTTTGTTCTGTTTCCCACTGTGTGGATCAGGACTGTGTTCTGCAGTGTGTTCCACTCGTTGGCCATCAAATGGAAGGCACATGGGCTGAGCTGTGTGGGACTCCTGTATTACCTACATACAGACACGTTGATCAAATGCATGGGAACCCAGGACCTCTGGTTACAGACACACAGGCCTCTACCCCTTGAGCTAAAGGAAAGCTCCGTCTGCTGCAATTAGCAGTTGATCCCTTACTCTCTCTAGCCGCGGGTCCACTATTAGGGAGTGACTTGATCACAAACCTTGACCCAGCACACTGCAGCAGGACTGGAATAGCAAGGGGTCTTGCACGTCAGGATTAAGGTGAACAGGCACAGGTGTGGGAGGGGACGTAAAGGTCAGGAGTGGCACATGTGGGCGTGTTGCAGGTGGTTGGTGAGTCACGCCGGCAGGGCTCTGGGGGTGTTGCTGAGTAGCTCTCTCAATCCTTGCCTGCTTTATCTCTCGCTCAGTCCCCACTCTCAGTCCCTGCTTTCCCTGGGTAATAAAATGCACTGCGAATGCAAAGAGAACAGCATCCCAGAGAAGGGGAAATCAATGCCTGGGGGTGAAACCCCGTTGCCCACATACCTGCTCTCCAAATACTAGAGTCATTTCTCCTCTGTGTCGCTGATCCCTCCCCTTCTCTTCTTCCAAGAAGCTTTACTCCTCTGGCGTACTGGCTGCTCTCATCCCAGGAGCTGGCCAGCAGGAAATGCTGTCACCTTAGCGTGCGGCACCCTTGGAGAGGGACACTACCAAAGCCCCAGAGAGGAACAAGCCTGCTCCTCTGCTCCCACCTCCAGCTTCATGTGGAGTAGGCTGCTGCCTTCTTATCAAGCAAGTGTTCTCTACACTGAACGGACAAGGAACAAAGGCTCCCGTGATCTAATAATCTCTACTCTGCTGGTGTGGAAAATCACGGCCTTGTCTGCTCCGTGAAAGGCTCTGGGGAGACTTTGGTTCTTTGGGACACTGCTAGACATGAACCCTCCAAACAAATGCCAGGAAAATTAGGATCCAATAGCAGTTCCCTTTTCCAAGGCAGCACAGGGCTTTCCAAGGCTCTCAGACCATGGGCCTCCCAGCCCGGAGCGGGTTCATTTCTAACAGCGTCTTCTGTGTCATTCTGACATTCCCTACACACCCACTGACCCAGAGTCATGGCGGCCAAGTCCGATGGAGCGGCTGCAGTTTCTTCCTGCTAAGAACCAGTGGAGTTCAGTTTGCGTGGAGCCTTCTGCTGAACCTGTCATGAATGGGGACCTCAGGAATGCCAGAGGTGCTGCTGGTGGCTTTGCTAGGATACTTGGGACCCCCTGCAACTCATCTCACACATCTGTCAGACAGGAATCCATGCATGAAAGGTTACATCTGCCATTGTGCCAGAGGGTTACACTATAATTGCACTATAGTTGCATGCTGGTCAAAGTGAAAATATTGAGTGTCACCCCCGGAGTTACCTTCCCACTTGTAGGATTCTGCAACAGGTCTGTGTATCAAAAAGTAAAACCTAGGGGCAATGTATTAAGTGTGAAATTGGAAGAGAAATTATATGTATTAAGGGAAGTGGGGGATTCCCTGTCTCAAGGAACCTTCCGATCAAGACTGGATGCCTGTCTTGAAGAGATGCTTTAATCAAACACAAGTTATTGGTCTAAATACAGCGGTAAGGGTAAAATTTAGTGTGATATCCAGGAGGTCAAACTAGATGATCTAATGTTCCCTGCAGCCTTAAGATCTATGAATCTATGTCCCAGGAAGTAACCCTACAACCCGAACAGCTTCTATAGCCCAATGATGGAGAAGACCCAGAGACTCTATGAATCCCACTGGGGACTTCACCCATTGCTGATCTAGTTTATGTGGAAGGTGTCCAGGAACTACAGTGATGGGTGGTAGGAAAAAAACCCAATCAGAGAAAGAGAGAAGAACTGTACTGATTTTTCTGTCAATGAAATGTGTCGGAGAGAGAAAACGTGAGCCAAAGAAATGCTCTTTCTTTGGGAGAAATTTCTTCTATGTGGTGACAATATGGGGAAAACCTCCCTGTTTCTTGGGTGGGGCTTTGTGTGTGTGTGTGTGTGGCCGGGTTGATCTGAACCTAGGAGATGCTGAGAACCCTCAACCGAGTGACGACAACACAGATGATGATGGTGCTCAGCACCTCCTCTGCCTGGATCCTAAGTTGCCAAGGGGAAAGGGAGAAAATTGTGACTATCAAAAGCTCTCCAGTCATGTGGATCTTACGAAAGGAGGCGAGCAGGATCCGTCCTTCCACCCCCCAGCGCCCCCGGTTATTCTGGCACACTCGTCGCTGTGGAGAGGAGTCACAGCAAAGACTGTTGTGTAATGAGCTGTTGCCTTTTTTGTAGTTAATTATATGGATCGGTGCCATAATCAGACAAATAAGTAGTGTTGTCCCAGATGGTGGAGTCTAATAAGGGCAGCGAGAAAATTGGGGAGTTTGACTCTATGCTATGATATACATCTGTATAAAGAGAGTGTATAGAGTGTGCATGTGAGAGAGACAGAAATATCAGTGTGCGCACAACTGAATGTACTTTGTTATCCCATGCTCCAGAGATGACCCGGCCTCATTTGCTAAAGACAGCTAGAACCTAGCGCCTGGTGCTCCTCTTACCCACTTTATAATTCCTACAAAACGGTGGTGGTCTCTTCCTGCCTCTCACACGGGGTTTAGTAGCAGACGTGGTGGTGTGATCTCCCGGGACTCAGCTGTCCTTTTTTCAGCAAACATGCGGCCATCCATTTACCGACACTGCGTACGGAGTATTCGCAACAGTAAGTGAAGTCAGACACCGATGGTTAAAATCAGTGGCCAAAGTACGCTTTGTGATGCATTGTTTTTGCTTCTTTGGTTGCGTTTGTTCACTAATTAGACAAATCTGGCACTGTGCACTGTTCCCCCGCTCATTAACGATTATTAATTATTTGTGAAGCAACATGGATGCACTCTGAGCTGTAGATGATACAAATGAAACAGCCACAGCTCTCAGGGAGCTTATGTAACATACTATCCTCTTAGTCATCATGAGGGATTGAACCTGGGACCTCTAGAGCTGAGGCCATGAACAGCTGGAGCTAAAGGACTAATTTCCTCAGCTGAGTGCTGTAACACCCTGGTTTCCTCAGTGGATCAGCTACAGTGGGGAACGTCATACATACTGACCAGTGATTTACACTGGCAGGCACTGATAAGGTGAGATACACTGCGGGGAAAGGTTAACTAGCAGGTAAACTAATGTTGGGGAAGAGAGAGGGTTTGATTGACTAGTGGGTTAGTGTTTGTGGAGGAATTTGAATGGAGAAGGGTGGGAGGCCCTTTTAAGGGGGTGGCATAGAAGAAGCTGGGGAGATGGGATGGGGAGAAGGAAATGACAAGGCACATGAGGCTGGCATCACTGTTGGAGCAGAGCGGGTGCTAGGAGACAAAATCTGAGATGTACTGTATTCAGGGTGGAGGGCGTTCTCCATGCTGCCCAGGGTCAGGATGAAGTCAGCTGCCTACTTTTTACCCCGTGGGCTGGGATCCCGTCCTTCAGAACTCACAAGTGAAGCAGGGTGAGATTAGAGAAGTATTTGGGAGACTTTTGAGAGAAGTGGTATTGATTAACTAGATGACACTTTCTCCTCTCCGAGTCAATCTCCCAGCAATGAGTAGGGGGACAGTGTGGTCTAATGGCTAAGGCAGCAGCTGGGGTGTCAGGAGACTTGGGTTTTATTCACAGCTCTGATCTGCCGTATACATTGGGCAAGTCACTTCATCTTGCTGTGCCTCTGATCTCCATCCCGCCTTTGGTCGGCCTCGTCTCTCACTGAGTGATGGCTGTGCCTAGCACAACGGGCCACCGTTCTCAGTAGCACTCTCTGAACGCTACTGCAGTATAGTGGACACGGTATGGCTGGAAGCCCCATATTTTGGGTGAAATGTACAGCCAAGGCCCTGATCGCTTGTGGCTTTTGTTATTACGAGGGTTGGGGTGGTAGGCAAATGATAAAGGGAATCGGAGAGAATCAGCCATGAAAATATGTAACTTGGAGATTTTAAAAAGCTTAAAAGGTCATCTGAGTCAGCCGCGGTGGCTTTCTTCCAGGGAGAACGATACTGCACCGTCTCTAGTGTTGTTCCGGAGACAAAGAGCTGAGTTTTGCACCAAGCTCTGAAGCACTCCCTACATGTGCCAATGCATTTTAAAGTTGCATTTGGCTGATGTCTGAAATAGATCTACACGTGAAATAGATGGTGGTTTATAGCCATTGTCTCCTCTGCATTCTGGTCCTAAAGAGCCATCCCTCTAAAGTATTATCTTAGCAGAGCTGCAATTGGAGGTAATAAAGTTATTTTGAGGGACAACAATGCCCTCCCTGCTCTAGTTTGAAATAATTCCTTGCCTGGCCCTTTAGCAGTAAAATGATGGCTACGTGTGTTCCTGCTAAGCACAACTAGTAGGTCCTGGGTATATAGGTGAGCATCACCATAGGATACCCACAGTGCACTACCAAAAATATGTGAGGCACTGTGACATTTTGCACAGGAAAGCACCATTCAGATTCCCCAAGTTGCCGTCCCTCATTCTACTCTCCCATGGCTTATTTGGCAAGTTACACATGGTAGGTCCAACCATACTTCCCATGTCAGCTGCACTCAGTTACTTTCAGTTTCAGGAGGCGGGAATAACCACACTTCCTCTCTTACCGCCTGACACTTTGTGTGTTAATTCCCATGGAATTAAATAGTGAGCTGCTCCTTGGGCAGGCCAGGAGCCCCGTTGGAAATCCACGCCTGGTTCGTGTTTTGGTGGTTCCTGGTTAGCAAGATGCATGAGATGTTCAGGGCTGTACCTGTTAGTCGGAAGCAGATGGCATGCCAAGAGGTCTTGATGGCCAGTGTGTTTCATTTTTCACTGGGAATTCAGCCCTTGGTTTCATTGTTGGACTGATCCTGCTTTCTGCAAAGGTTTCTGTTTGTCCTAAGTATTCCCCGCATCCTCAGCCTGGTTTGTGTCAATTGTTCGCTATTTGTTATTCCTGGGGTGTGTTTGGTCAGTTACCCTAACTCACATGGTCTTGTGTCCGCTTCCTGATTGGATGATGGAAACTTTTAAAACCAGGGAACAAACCACTAACAAATGCTAAATAAGGAAGAGTGAATAACTCACTTTCTGGGATGAATTTCTGGTCAGTTCTTTTTGGGGGCTAAAGTTTGTGAAACGTCGGGAATTCACAAACATCTTCACGAATATGCTGGGGGACCCTCCAAATACTTGGGAATAGTGAGAGTATGGTTCTGGTGTCTGGCTGTACCTGCAGCTGCAGCCTGTATCTGAGTCAAGGCTGGATTTAGCACGGAGGCTGAACCAGCTGCTTATCTCTAATAAAGTACCGAGCCCTGTAGCTAACGATGTTTGCGTTAGCTTACTCCAGATGAAAACAGCGTGGACAGATCTGCAGCATGTTTAATACAATGTACTTTATGGTCCCGCTGCAAATACACAAAGATTCATGGAGCAGCTGATGGGGAAAGCGAAAAGCTAAGGCTCCACCCAGGGCCAGCAGTGACCAATGATCTGTCTCAGACCCGCCCGTGCACGCCAGAGTCAGCCCAATATTCATCTCATGTCTATGGAACTGTACTGGCCAATTCACTGCACTGGAGGTGACCGTTTTGGACGACATCAGCTGATCTCCATTTGAATCTGTGAGCAGACACAAGAGTTTTGTTTCACTTTCCTTCCCACAGGAGAACAGCTACATCTTAGAGACGGGCCTCAAGGAGCTGAACAACCCCAAACTGTGTGTGTGTGTGTTCAGCTCTGTGTGTGTACATGCATGGATCTATGGGCGTGTAGGTGTGTGTGAGCATTTCTCTGTATGAGTATGTGTGTCTGCCCCTGGGTGGGTATATATGTGTGTGGATATACACTTGTGTGCATTTCTCTGGAATTCGAACTCATCGCTTGATCTGAAATTCACTAGTGTCCCCCTATGTCTACAATGGTCCAACCCCGCCCCAAGTGTCCCCCTATGTCTACAATGGACCCCACCCCAATGTTGTGGGGTTGTCAGTCTGGATCTACATTCAAATGTCACGTCCCTTCCCCATCGCTGCTCAGATTGAAGCTGGATGTTGCTAGTACTGTTCTGATACCACCATGGGTCAGGATTACAAACAAAGGAGGAGGGGAAAGCAATGCAACGGGTAATGGAGCGTGTCCCTTTCCACGTGACAGGAAGGAAGCTCTTTCCCCGAGGACACAGACAGCACTGCACATGCTCACTCACATGGGTGCTATTTCTAGCTCACCGAGCACTGGGCCATATTTTCCTCAGCAGATTGAGTTTGGATCCCTCCACCCCGTCTGCAGGCGTTTGAGAGAGTTCAATGAGTGTTGAGCATCTTGCTCCAAATACATGATTTTCTCTTTACATTATTTGTGTACACACACACACACACACACACACACACGTTGTTGCCCTCCTATAGTCACACACACTGGTGCGTTCAGACCCCCCCATCGATAATCTCACTTACCACTGATGCTCTCATCAACAGATCACTACATCTCCTGGGGCCCCACACACTTTAGTGCATTGCCCTGCTCCTCTCTAGCCACACTCGCATGCACCTCCTCAACTGCCTACACATACACCACAGATGCACGCTGACACACAACTCCTTCCAAACAGATACCATGACTTCTTTCTCCTTTTGCTTTCTCCTTCCATTCGCCCCCACCCTCACCCCCCACTCCACTGCAACCCCTGAAAGTGCAGCTGTTTTAGCGACTGTATCCTTCCCCTGTTTGAAATGCAGGGAGGAATATGCATGCAACTTACTGTCTCAACCCCCTATAATCATTTTGTCAACCAAAAGGCAGCTCTCTGTCAAACACCCACAAGCAAATTGGGAGATTTAATGAATTGGGAAGAGGCACCTGAGATCGGGCTGTGGGTTTCTTTTTGGAGTGGGGGGAGGTCGGAGGTTGGATTGTTATTCTCCCCCTCCTCTCTCCTTTTGTGAGCGCCACAGCGACTCTCATCAGATGGATTTAAAAGAAAGAGGACTTTGCAGGAGATTTATAATGCGGGAGGAAATGTGTTGCCACCGGCTCAGCTCTCTAGAGAAAGTGGAATTATGCAATGAAAAGAGAAAGCAATTCAGCTCGGGAAGAGATCTTGGTGGGTTTCCAACAAAGACAAATGGAGCTCTGAGCTCAGTCACCTGGAACGGCTCGAAGAATGGCCCTTCCTGTCCCCTTTCTGCTTCCACCAGGCATTCAATGTTCCCCTTTGTTCTTTGTGTGCCTTTGTCTCCGGAGTCTTTGCTGCGCGGGGTTAACGCTCCCGCACGAAGGCAAATAAACCGGACAAAAGCCTTTCGCCCGCAAAACCGGGGGCTCGTTCATTTTTAACGAGCTGGCTGCAGCAGCTCCAAACGGGGGGTTCTTTACGACAGTACCTGCTCCATCAGGAGGAAGGGAGTTCGGACCTAGTGGCCCGGTGCGGTCCACGGCCCTCCCCGCTCCGTTTGCTCTCAGAGGCAGCGGTGAATGGATGCCCGTGGGGATGGCGGCTTGCTTTTTGTGACGTGAGCAACTGGGCCCTGGGATATGGATGGAGACCATGCAACAGAAAGAACCGAGGAAGTTCCTAGGTAGCCTGAGAGTAATTGTACGATTTGCAAAGGCAGAATTCTCACTGGCCGAGCAGATAGTAACCGACTGGAGACTGAACCAATGGGCTGATTATCTGAGTTCTCGCTGAAGGTTGGGCAGTGGCCTAGAGACATCAGTGGCAAACCGCCACCATCTACAGTGCCCCCTGCCAAATCCAGGGACTGCCCAGCTTTCCTTCCTCTCTTGGGTGCCTGTTGGGGTCTGATCAGTGTCCTGTGCCCACCTCATTGATTTGGCCCCATGGGAAGCTGCCTCCTCAGATATAGGCACTGCCCACATACACCACAGAGCAGCAAGGGAAGGTCTCCGAGATGGCCACCCTGTTGGGGTATAGGAACTCCTGAGTCCTATTCCTAGTTCTGCCAGAGTTGCCATGTGGCCACAGGCATGTGCCTCAGTTTCCCTATCTGTAAATTGCAATAAAGCCCCTCCCTGTGGATGAATTAGGGTTCGAATATGGAAAAGTGCGAAGTACTGTTTGTTTGGAGCGCAAAAAGCCGAGAGAGGAAGAGCAGGAAAGGGGGAAACATGGGGGTTTTGTTCAGTACTCTCCCTGGAACCGTATTAAATCCAGCATCGCAGCTGATTCCCACTCCAGCTCTGCCCCCAACCCTCCTGAGCTCTGCCTGCGGCCCCCGTTAGCTCTCACCCCTGGAGAGGCACCTGAAATCAGGCTGTGGGTTTCTTTTGGGAGCAGAGGGAGTTTGGAGGTTGGAGCGAGGCAAATCACAGAGTATTTGCCACAAATATTGCCTTGGATTTCAAAGCCAATTTGCTGTGATTTTCCCTGCTCCTCTTGTGTGTTAGTGCTCTATGACTATTCCGCTGAGTGAGTTCCCTGGCTGGAGAGTTTCGACGAACGATGTACGTTAAATGACTAGTGGAGAATATTCATGGGAAGTGGGGCCTGAATTCATAACCATGGACTGTGAGCTCCTTGGGGGCAGGGAGTGTCTTTCTGGTCTGTGTCTGTACAGCACCTAACACGATGAGGTCCTGGTCTGAGACAGGACCTCCAAGTCACTACCACCATACAAATAACAATAATAAATCACAAATATTCACACCAGGAACCAAATTCTAAGACTTGTGCTTGTCCAGGCAGGTATCGGAAATATACGTGCTGTCCTCAAATGCCCCAACCCCGCTCCCCTGTGCAGCTGGAATGTTGAAGATCAGACACTCACCACAAACATCTCCCGAAGGTCCGGAGAGATCCCGCAAATCATTTGCAGTGCCGAATACATTCTGAGAAAAATTGTGGTTTGTGATCATGGGCAATTCAAGAGCAGACCAAAAAAAAAAAAAGGAAGAAAAGAATTGTCACATGAATGATTCGTTCTACATTAGTTGCTCAACTTTAATAATAAATTCCACACTAGTAAAAAGGAAAACTGACTGATTGATTGATTATACAAGAGAACCAGGAAACTGATTCTCCACTCCCACCTGAAAGAATAGAAAGAAATCATTTTTCTCTTGAATCCCTCACAGTTATCATTGTCTTGGGTGTTACTTGCAGTAACACTAGTAAAAATGGTCAGAGAAGACGTGTTAGAAATTGATGGTGTCTCTTTAATTCATTAGTCTAGAGCCAGAGCTATAAGAACTTCCTGGAAGAATGCTGCTTTCTGATCTGGGTACACTGCTGCTGTTTTGCTCACTTTCTCCTTGGAATCTCTTTCCACGGGGTAATATCTCTATCAGTTGATCGATGGAGAAAATTCTGGCCTGCTTGCCTCATGTTATTCTATGCTCTAATAGTCTAGTTTGAATATTTCTTACTTGATTAGTGAATCACTCTGGCATTATGGGTTACGACCTGCTGGCCATTATATTTGCTAAGACTTTGTAATCTATATTTATTAGTGAAACTGGCAGTCTTTTTTGCCCCATGCTGTTTCTCTGAGCTTACAGATTGTGAGTAACACTGACCTTAAATGTGTATGGAGATATCATTTTCTGTTGGATTATGGTAGGTTTCCTGCAAGCTCGATATTGATTACAGTATAAGCCACTACGAGGCAAGCCTGCTTGTGCTATTGGTTCTCAGTCTGGATGCATTCGTCTCATTCTTCACCCACCCAATGGCTTGGGAATGCATGTCCTATTGTGGTGCAGGGATATTGGATGCCTGGAACTGCGAGCTGTACAGTTCCTCCTGAATGGCTTCCTATTACATCTCTATTAGGCGTGGGGATATGGATATGGCTACCCTGCCTAAGGGTTCCGCCTAAGGGCTAGATTATTACTTGGACTGCGTGCACCCATCTCCCTACCCAGACTTTGGGTTCCAGCATGCAGGACTAGGTGGGTCTATGCTAACATTGGTGTACGGTATGTGGCGTTCTTCTAGAAGCAGCTGGGCAGAGAGTGGGTGGAGACTGGGAGGAAATTGGGTGGAGACTGGATGGAGCCCGGACTCTCCTCCCTACTTGCTGGGCAGGGACATTGAACTGATACGGGCCGGCAGCAAATGAACTCCCTCCCTCCGCCCGCAGAGGAAGCAGGGCAGGAGCTGTGCCTCAGAAGAGCATGTCCGAGTCCCCGGGCTTCCTAGGGACAGCAGCATTTCATACACCACTCCTTGCTCGGCCTACAAAACATGTGCATGATCTCCGACCATTCCTCTTGGTCTCCCTTGGGCATTTCTTTGCTGAAAAGTGTCTTACCCTGCTTAGGACACACGCTTTTAGGGCCAAAGCCTGGTCTGAGCAGCTGATCCCTCAGCCTTAGTGCCACAGTGAGGCCTAGATTCTGGCCTTTAATCTTTGCATGGGGCCAGATATTCCCTCTCTGTGCACATGCAGTTTTCCCTGGGGCCTAGGGGAGCTGTGTCCACCCACCCACAAGCAGCATTTGGCCTTTAATTTGTTTATTGCCGCTCCAGAGGTAGACGCACACTTTGTAATTAACTCCAATTTGCATAATGTGGGACCTGTGAATTGACTGCGATTCTGGCTGCAGCTCTCCTATTCCCTGGGAGTCGAACGGAAGGCTTCCTCCGTGTCGGGAGAACAGAGCGGGGCCGACCTAGAGTTCTCTCCGCTCGGACAATAACATACTGGCTCCCTCCATGAAATTCCCTGTTAATCTGACTCCCTGGGAGCTTTCTAATGACTTAGGATGGATGATACTCCTTCTGCTCTTGCTGCCGACACAGGAGCCATTGTTAACCCTGCCCGGGCTCTGCCTCTTGATCCGTTCAGCGTGCTCTTTGAAGACATGCAAGCTCTGGGCCAGATTCTGCTATGCTTATCTCCTGCCGGGGGCCGGACGCTCCACATGCAGCCACCTTGAAATCAGTGGGGCTGCTCAGCCAGAGTATGGGAGGCAGAATCGGGTTTTCTGTCACTAATGCTTTTGACTGCTAAGTATCATTTGTTTCCTTTGTATTGGGTTATTTAGGACGGTGAAATCCAAAGGCCAATTCTGATCCCCTTACTCAGGGTGAACAGTCATGCCTTACTCCACAGGGGCTCCCATTTGATGTCAGTGGGGCTAGTCATGAGGTAAGGTGCTAGTCACAGTAAATGAGGCCATCAGAATCTGGCCCGTGGCTATTCATCCCTTACTGTGGCTAGTTAAAAAACTTTCTGAGGGAACAGTTACCATTGGAAAATGCTGACTTGGAAAAAAAGAACCGTTTCACTGGACCGTATCGATTCCGTCAAAAGAGGTATTACCAGAACACTGCATTTCAACGTAATCATGGTGACATAATTAACTAGATAATTCATGATAACATCAGAACAAAACGTTTCGCCCTTAGCAATAGGTTCAAAACAAAAGACGTTCTGAATATTTCATTTGGGAAAAATTCCCACGTTCTGGACTTTTCATCCCTGATTTGGGGCAAGCCCAAAATTTGGAATTTTCCGAGTGATGGCAACTCCATTTTGCCACCTTCAGGGGGCCACCTTCTTTCCTGGCATTCCTCCATAGACTCCCGAGCGGTTGTTTCAGTCACAGATCAGCTTGGCTCTATCATGACTTTATTTATTTGTTTTGTCTCAGTCTAAGAGCTGCTCAGATTATGGTGCGGAGGGGTGGGGACAGAGCAGCGCTCTGGGCCGTCTATTCTCTTTTGGTCGTCGTTTGACTCCGAAAACGCCTCAGCTCTCACTTTGTTGGGATTTGCACCGATGGAAACGGTTCTAATATTAGCTTGGCCTGGGTGGACTATTTTGGAACTTGGGGACTCTCCTGCCAGGAATAAGTTCATTGCTAGCTGGATAATAATTTGCTACCGGCAGGGGATTGGTATAAGTATGGCCCCAGTCTTGCGAGGTACTTACTGACTTCAGTGGGACTTGTTGGCCTTCGGCACCACCCTACAGATGAGGCGCTATGTTTGTTAGCTAAGTAACACTCTTCTACATTGTCCTAGAATGTTTTCCATTCCTTTAGACGTAGGCCCAGTTTCTGGCCAGCCGTGCACATGGGCACATGCAAGCTGTACTAGAACCAGCAGGAGCCGGGGGGCTGGCTTCTTAGGGACAACTCAGACAAGTTGGCCTACAGGCTTTCTGGAAGAGGGGCTGCAGAGGGTCCTGGGCAGCATGGTATACGCTCCCTGGCCCAGGGACAGCTGCTGTGACCCACTTCCTGAGTGTGTGTGCAAAGAGGGGGGACGGTGTGCTGCATTGCTTAGAGGCGCTCCCCTCAAAACTGTCTGTTTGGAGTGGTGATGCCGCCCAGAGGCCAGGTGGGAGCTCAGTTGCACTCTCTGGGGATGTGTCTCCCCACCGTGGGTGTTCATGGAGTCTGTTTTTAACCTACTGGCTGGTGTGTATGTGTCACGGAGTGCCTGGGTGATGGTCTGGAACCTGCTCCCTAGGAAGCCAGCCAGGACTTCGGGTGAAGGGTCCCTTCTCCGTACACAGCCTGTTTCCAAGGCTAGGAGCTTCACGGGTACCCATTTCCACCTTCCTGGGTCTGACCTCAGAGCATTCAGCACCTTCTGCCCCTCCGTGCACTTCCCCCAGCGAGCCCACCTGGGCGAGGTCCTGGGGGAGCCCATGGATTCTGCACCCCAAATCCACAGTCAGACGTGACTCTCAGCCAGCCAGTAAAACAGAGGTTTATTCGTCGACAGGTACCTGGTCTAACACCGAGCTTGTAGACCCCCGAACTCCTCAGCTGGATCCATTTTGCGGGCCCAAGGGAGGCCAGACCCTGCCTGGGCCTGCCTCCCTTCTGCCCACACAGCTTCAGATTCAAACCCCTCTCTCCCCAGCCAGCTGCAAAACTCTCCAACTGCAACTCACTCTCTCCGGCCCCTCCTTTTCTTTCCTTTGTCTCCCTCCTGGGCAGGAGGTATCACCTGACCTCTCTCCAACAGGTTCAGCTGACCTCTTTGTTATTCAGCACTTCCAGCCTTGAGGGGGGGGAGGGGCCCGGCCCTCAAATGCCAAGGCAGGTCGGCCACTTGCTTACACTGTCTCTCTGCTTTGCATCAACTACACACCCTATCCGCTCACATAGACGCTCAAGAAATGCATAGGGGAAACTGAGGCACGCACACACAGTATTCCTACTTCGTCACAGGTGCCATCTAGTGAGAGTTTTAAAGCCCGGGCAATTGCAGTTCTACTTCTGCTGGCCAGCAAGACAGGATGCAATCGCTGTTGCCGTGTGCTCCACACAAGCCCTCCTCTCTGGAGCGTCACCGTGTGGGCCTAGCACTGGGGAATTGCACAGACTTGCACAGCTCCAATTTTTATGTTTCATTTTGACTCACGTAGATTATGAGGTGGGAAAACTGGCGTTTTTTGTTCGGCGCCCGCAGAACAGGACCCAGAGGAGCAAAGCACAGGCACCCTCCCCCAAGCTCGGGGATTGACAGTACAGAAGTGCAAGCCTGCAGCAATCCCAGCCGCCTGTGTGAATGCGGCACATAGATTAAATAGAGAGAAAGGGACGAAACTAACCATGCAGCTTATGGAATGGCATGGTGCAGGTACAGGGTGAAACAACAGCCAGCCAATAGCTCTTGCAGGTGAGAGAGGAAAAAAATGCATGCAACCTCTATACTGCAGTTCAGTTACAGGGCGTGAAATGGGCACTATGTGCACACCTCCCCTCCCCTCCCCCCCGTCTTTTGCTTTTCTTATGGAGTGCTGACAGCTCTCCTCATTCCTTCCTCTGTTTAACTGTCCCCCGTCGGACTGCCTCCACTCAGCCCCGAAGGAGCCGCAGAGCCAAACCCTGCTCTTTATTTTGCTAGAGGAGTTGCTATTGAGAATCCTGGCTAAGCCCTCCCTCCTTGTCCGGATTTGAAGCACACGGTCTTCCTAACGCTCCTAGCCCGTGGAGCAAGAAACCAGACTGAAACTTAAGTAGGGATCTTCCAAGCGTCGCTGCAGGGAGCTATAGCTAGGCCTCGGGGACCACCCTGTATGGCTCCCTCCTAGAGATCCCAATACCCCGGCTGCTGCTGGGAGATCACCTGGGTGCTCCAAAAAGAACGAGGAGTACTTGTGGCACCTTAGAGACTAACACATTTATTTGGGCATAAGCTTTCGTGGGCTAAAACCCACTTCATCAGAGGCCTGGAGTGGAAGATGCAATAGGAAGATAGATAGATATACAGAGACATGAAAAGATGGGGGTTGCCATACCAATGCTAAAAGACTAATCAATTAAGGTGGGCTATTATCAGCAGGAGACAGATAAAAGAACTTTTGTAGTGATAATCAGGATGGCCCATTTCAAACAGTTGACAAGAAGGTGTGAGTAACAGTAGGGGGGATACTTAGCATGGGGAAATAGTTTTCAGTCTGTGTAATGACCCAGCCACTTCCAGTCTTTATTCAAGCCTAATTTAATGGTATCCAGTTTGCAAATAAATTCCAGGTCTGCCTCCACACATCCCTCAGCAGAAGCCACAGCTAAAATGTACAGTGCCAAATATTTCCCCAAGCGGGCCAGGCACGGAGAGCAGGAGCAAGCGGCCCCTGTTTTGCTTAGTGTGGCTGCAGCATTTGAAGGCTCTCTGGAGGAGAAATCCATGTGTCTCTGCCGGACCCGAGTGGATTATCCTTCTTCCCACAGTTCCCCCGCCAGCCTCTATAGTGCCCCTCTGGGGAAGCAGCATCCCAGCAAGGAGAAGCAGGGGAGCGCTGCCGGAGAATCACAGCCTGTTCGCGCCCTGCCCGTCGCCAGATGCCCTGACACCACGTTACCAGCCGCGCGGCATCTTTATGGTTGCTGTAAACCTTCTCCCTTGGCCCACAAGTGTGTGCACCGACTCACACGGAGCAACGGCAGCAACAGCAAGGCCCGGGGTTGGAATTCCCGGGCTGCTGCTTCTCGGGCCTCGTCATTTCTTCATGTTAAAAGTTCACATGGCAAACGGGTGAGGGCTCTTTCGAAAGAGCCACCGCGCTGACCCCAGCTGCCTTTCCCAAGACAGCCTGCCCTTAGTTAATGCCCTCTGCCTACAGCACTGTGCAAACATGAAAGGGTCCCCAGCAGTCCATGAAGCAGGTCAGTACTTTTATCTCTGCTGGGGAAACTGAGGCACAGAGCTGGGCAGCAACTTGCCCAAAGTCACCAATGGAGCAAGGAATAGAACCCAGCTGCACCCCCTCTTCTGCCTCCCAAGTGGTCTAACCATTGGGTTATCCGTCTCACACAGTCCTGGGCTTTGCCCATATGCTGTGTCAGAGAGCAACTCTCATCCATACACCTCGAGACAGGGAAAACAGGGTAACCAGAGGAGATTCCTGCCCCTTCTGGAACTCAGGCTGTGCTCTCACAACATATTTCTGGATTATAAATTGCTAGATCAATGGAGTGGAAATCAGTGTCTCTGACGAAGAATCAGCATCGCTCTGTATGAGTGGAATCAGCCTCAGAGCGTCCACAGCAAGGGGAAGAGGTGTTCCTTCAAATGGGCCAGAGAAGGTAGAAAGGAAAAGTCCCACCCAGGGTATGTAGTCAGGGCTGTCCGTAGGGGGGTGTGGGGCCAGGGATGGAAGTGACGAATCCGTCACTTCTGGGACTGACCGTGCCGGCCCATTATGCCGGCCTGCAGGGCCCCCCAAAGTGTGGGGCCTGGAGTGGTTTCCCTGCTTCGCTGTACGCGAAGGATGGCTCTGTATGTTGTCCAGACCCCCAGCCAGCACAAGGCTGTTCCTGTGTTTACAGGACTCAGTCCCCTCCCTGAACACATGTCCCTGGGCTGTGATCCGTTCGGCACCGCGCTCCCTGTGAAAAGCCCCCCCCCCCACCTCCCCAGTGTGACCTGCCGAGTGTCCCCATAGCGAGGACAGCATCTCACCCACGTGAAAACTGCAGATTGTCTTTGTAATGGAGCAGGGAGTGTTTTAAATTGGAACTGGCAGGTCGGAGCCGCCTGCTGACAGCGGCCGTCTCGCTGAAAAGCAAAGTGGTGCCAGAACCCCAGGTCTCTGTCCCCTGTTGCACCGGCTCAGCAAAGGGGAGAAGAGCTCTGCTAGCCAGGCATTCGCAGGCAAGGACTAGTGAAAGTGGTCCTGGGAGCGGCTTTGATGGCCCTGGAGACACAGGCTTTGTCCTCTGCACAGCAGGACAGGCTCCATCGGCACCCTCCTTGGCTTCTCTTGGGAAAACTTTTGAGAAGAATTTCCTGTCCCAAATCAGAGTCGAAATCTCAAAATAAAAATAAAAAATCGCCAACCAGGAATACGAAGTAAAGGAATAAACATTCCGTTCGGGTCAAATGAAAAGTTTCCTGTTGGAATTTTGAAACATTTTGTTTTGATTTCAAGCTTTTTCATTCAGAAATAACGAAACGATCGCCGGCTTAAATTTCTAGCTGCAAAGTTGTTTCGGACGAAGAAAAAAGGCATTTTTCGTTGCGAACATGTCGAAAGGGGACCTGTCCACCGCTTCAAAACTTCCCCTTCCCCCCCAACCCTTTTCCAGAACGAGAAAGTCATCAGAATGGAACCTCGCCCTCTGAAACCACCAACCCAGTTGGATCCCCTGGTTACGTTGGTGGGTTTTTATAAATGACATTAGCATTTGGTGACATGATTGTGTTGGGGCCCAGTTTACCATCCGTCCAAAGCTGTCCGTCCCGCCGTGGTAGTTTAGGGTCGCAGGCCTCATCCAAACACTGCTACCGGTAGGAGCAAGTGACTGTGCTTAGGGGTTTCAAGCTCTCTGTGTGGTTGGCTTGGCTCCCAGTTGGGTGGGACTATTGTAGGAATAGGAGACGGTTTAACAGCAACTTCAGAGCATGACCAAAAGTTTCTCTCTCCTGTTGTTTCTTGCGTCTCTTCTTGCGTCTTTGTTTCTCTTTCCCTGCATCACCAAACGGCATGAAAGGCAAAAAGCTGGTCTCCTAGACCACGGGTTGCCATGGTGATCGAAACTTCAGCTGCGCATTGCTACTGCTCTGTCAGTTTGGCCAAAGTTGGGGGAGTGAGTAATGCCCACTGTCCTGCAGTGAAGGGTGGGCCAGAGTTCTCCCAGGGCATTGTGGGGCAGGGCAGGAAGTGTTTGAGGTGGGGATGAGGGAGGCAGAAGAGGTTGTTGGAGGAGGAAGCCATCGCTGGCTTTGTGGCTGTGGGTGGTGATGGAGGTGGACATTGGTAGCACTAATGGGGGAAGAAGAGGCCAGTGGTAATGGTGGGGGTCATCAGGAGTGGCGGGGTAGTTGATGGCTGGGGGAGAAGCTCTGGACAGGCCGGCAATGGTCAGAAGGGAGGCTGGTCTTGGGTAGCAGTAAGCAGCCAGGACCCCAAGGCAAGTCTCTCCGCTCTTGGGCTTCTTAAGCCTTGTCACTGTTTTGTGGAGTCAGGAGCTAAATGAAACATTTCTAGGATGAGTCCTCAGAGCATTGGTGTTTGATCATCGCTATGGCAACTTGAGTCAGCGCTCTGTGTACTGGCATATTGTACTTTAGATACAGTGTGTGTGTGTGTGTGTATATATATATAGGGTGAGATGGGATGGTTGTACAACAGTGGCAGGAATTTTCCAAACATTAGACTTGCATGGCCTCTATAAGTGCCTTGAAACTCCACCAGACCCCACTTGGGAGGTTGTGTGATGTAGTGGCCTGCACACAGCCTGGGAGTCAGGACAAAAGAACAAAAATAATCCCAACAATGGTACTGATCCATTACGAGATGGAAATGGTAGAATTATCAATAATAGTGCCCAAAAAGGAAGACGTGTTCAGTAAATATTTCTGTTCTGTATTTGGGAAAAAGCAGATGATGTAGTCATATTGCATGGTAATGCCTTTTCCAGTCCACTGGCATCTTGGGAGGATGTTAAATAGTAGCTGCTAAGTTTAGACACATTTAAATCAGCAGGTCTGGATAACTTGCATCCAAGAGTTTTAAAAGAGTTGGCTGAGGAACTCGCTAGACCATTGATGTTGGTTTTTTCAGGAAGTCTTCGAATACTGTGTAAAACCTGAAGAAAGCTAATGTTGTGTCAATATTTAAAAAGGGTAAACAGAATGACCTGGATCATCAGGATAAGCCTGTCAGTCTGACATAGATTCCAGGCAAGATAATGGAATGGCTGATGCACGACTTGATTAATAAAGAAACAAAAGAGAGTAAAATAATTAGTGCCAATCAACATGGTTTATGGAAAATAGATCCTGTCAAATGAACTTGATTTCTTTTCTTTTTTTATGAGATTACATCTTTGGTTGATAACCGGTAATAGAGTTAATGTAATATACTTAGACTTCTGAAAGGCGTTTGACTTGGTACCGCACGACATTTTGATTCAAAAACTAGAACAGTATTGAATTACCATGGCACACATTAAATGGATTAAAAACTGACTAACTGAGAGGTCTCAAAATGTAATTGTAAATGGGAAATTATCATCTAGTAGGTTCCTGAAGGGATTAATTTCTGGCCCTATGCTATTTAACTTTTTATATCAGTGACCTGGAAGAAAACACAAAATCATCAGTGGTATAGTTTGCAGATGACACAAAACCTGGGGGAGTGGTAAATAATGCAGAGATCAGGTCACTAATATAGAGCAATCTGGATTGCTTGGTAAACTGGGCGCAAGCCAACAGTCCACGTTGCAATTTGGTTAACTGTAAATGTCTACATCTAGGAACAAAGCGTGTAGGCCATACTTACAGGCTGGGGGACGCTATCCTGGGAAGCAGTGATTCTGAAAAAGATGTGTGTGGGGGAGTGGATAATGAGCTGAACATGTCCTCCCACTGCGATGCTGTGATCAAAAGGGCTAATGTAATCCTTGGATGCCTAAACAGGGGACGCTAAAGCAGGAATAGAGATTATTTGGCACTGGAATACTGTATCCAGTTCTGGTGCCCACAATTCAAGAAGGATGTTGATAAAGAGAAGAGCCATGAGAATGATCAGAGAAGAGCCATGAGAATGATCAGTGGATTGGAAAACATGCTTTATAGTGATCGATTCAAGGAACTCAATCTATTTAGCTTAACAAAGAGAAGGTCAAGGGGTGACTTGTTTACAGTATCTCCACAGGGAACAAATATTTAGTAATGGGCTCTTCAGGCTAGCAGGGAAAGGTATGACATGGTGCAATGGTTGGAAGCTGAAAGTAGACAAATTCAAACTGGAAGTAAGGTGTCAATGGGTAACAGTGTGGGGGATTAACCACTGGAATAATTACCAAGGGTTGTTGTGGATTCTCTCTCACTGGCAAATTTAAAATCAAGGCTGGATGGATGTTTTCCTAACAGATCTGCTCTAGGATTTTTTTTCAGGGATGTTCCATGCCAGTAAGAGACAGTAGGTCAGACTGGATGTTCACAGTGGTCCTGTCTGGCCTTGGAATCTATGAATGACTCTGGGTTCTGTCCTTAAGTCTGTCACTGACTAGCTGTGCAACATTAAGTAGACCCTGGGCCTCAGTTTCCCCCATTTATTAAGTGAGGATAATAATGCTTCTCTCCCTTCTGGGGGCTGTGAGGGTTAATTCATTGCTGTGCTATGGAGGATGACCTCTGAACTCTCAGGTGACCTCTGAACTCTCAGGTGACCACCATCTCTTTGGGCTCTAACGTCCTCCAGGGGAAGTGCACTAGGAAATGATGCCCAAAGGCCTGGAGCTCACCAAGGGGCAGGCATAAAGACCCCTGAGAATGAAAAGTGGGGGTCAGAAAGGAGCCGATGCCCTCTGGGGAACGCGGAGGCAGCTCTGCTTTCGTATGGCTGGGACCTGGAGCGTGGGAGAGTGGGAGTCTGAGAGCAGCCCCAGGGCACTGAAGGCTGTTCCACACTGAAGGCTCAGGGAAAGCCTCCTTAGACTTCAGTGGGGGACAGGATAGGGCCCTTAGTAGGGGCAGCTTCTAAAACTTCCCATATTGCTCTGCTGGCGCCCCTCAAGCCCACCTTGCAGCCCACGGCTGGTGCGTGATTCGTCCATTTGGAGAGGTTGGGGGCATCCAGACTGTGGCCCTGCCCCAAGGCCTGCCCCCCTGTGGCCTCTTTCCCCCGAAGCCCTGCCCACAGTCCACCCCCCACCCCGGCCCACCACTTCCTCCAAGCCCCCCTGCCCGTCTCTTGTGCCTCTTGGGACGTGTGGCTGCAAAGAGCAACTGGGCAGCCCCATGTAACTGTGAGTTTGGCCCTCAACCTGACAGGCAGCTCTGTGACCTCCTCATGCCAACACTCCATTGACACTGGCATCAATGGGATTGCACGCGGTAAACCGGTGTGTCACTCGGACAGCAGTCACCAGCCCCCCGGAACATCCCATGGCCTCCACCACCGTCAGCGTCAGAGCTTCCGAGTGCTGCCCATGTGACGGACCATCAGCCGCTTCCCCGCTCAGTACCCCAGCTCAGCTGACACACGGCGCCTCCCCTGGTGTAAACCAGCAAAGCTCCATTGAAATCAGCAAAGGGACGCCAGCTGAGGATCCGGCCCATGTGATGTGTCTGCTTCCTGGGATCCCAGCTGCCTCCTGTTCTTGGCATTTACATTTGTCTTTGGAGGCGGGGAGGAATCTATGTTCAGATTGCTGGGAGCAGTTGGTTTGCATCAGAATGGAGGCGACAGTCCGTCACTAGCAGCCCAGGCTCCGCATCCACTTGTCTCCCTCTCCCTGCTGCTGGGGTCATCCGGGGAGCAGAGATGACAGGACTACCATGGCTCCGGGCAGGGGGGAGTTGCTCATCTCGCAGTGTTTACGTGTGATGGACGCAGAGATGGCAGCTGCTCGTTGCAGGGAACAAGGGGATTGATGCCCCAGCTGGCATCCTTAGTTCCAGTCCCAATCTTGGCTTGTCATCACTTGAAACGCTGCCGCCGCGCCGCTGTAGTGCCTCCGTGTAGACGCTACCTAGACCACGGGCAGCGCGTAATGGAGGCTGGTGGAGACTTTGGCTCCCCAAACCTCCGCTAATGATCCCTCCCCTAGGTCAGGCTGCGGTGGGGCTCAGAGATCTTCTGGGTGGCCAGGGCTCCTTTGGGCAGCCATGGCTCAGCTGGGCTGGCTGGGCCGACCGGGACTCCTCCAGCGATTGCATTCTCCGAGTGTGCGAGAATGGGAGGCGGGGCTTTGGGCAGAAGAGGCGGGTAGGGGCAGGGCTTGGGCAGAAGGGGCGGAGCAAAGGGCTAGCCTCCCTGAACAGGGGGTTCACACGCTCCCCATGACCTATGCCGACAAGAGTGCTTCTCCCATCACTGTAGGTAATCCACGTCCCTGAGAGACGGTAGCTAGGTTGACGAAGGATTCGTCCATCCACCTAGCGCTGTCTGCACCTGGGGCTAACTATGTCATTCACAGGGGTGGATCCTTCACGTCTGAGCAACATGACCAGGTCGACCCAATTCTTGAGTAGTATAGACCAGGCCTCAGGTCACAAGCGAAAGCAAGTTTGCATCCCAAACCACCACACCCGTCGGATGGCCAGTCTTGGCTCGGGGCTGGGCCAAAGGAGAGGCTGGGGGGACAGGATTGGGGTGCAGTAGTGAGGTGGGAAGAGCTGTGTGTGCAGGGAACCCCGGCCATGGAACGTGTGGCCGCAAAGAGCAAATGGGCAACCCCGTGTAACTGTGAGTTTGGGAACTACTATAAGGTAAATGGCCAGCACTGGAACAACAGCAACAGGACGCTGCAATCCATGGGGCTGTTGAAACGACGTGGTTACTCTCCTTAGCACTAGGGCACTTGGGGCTGCTGTAAAACTGGGTGAGGGTGTCAGATTTCGGTTCAAATCCTGAAAATAGGAGCGCTGCGGTAACCGGCCGCTTTGGTACGTTTCGTGCCTAAAGCCTAGTGAACGCGTTCTCAGGAGCCCGCCAACAGCAGCAGCTGTTGGCTCCGAGCTGGAGATGCTGAAATACAAGAGACAAAGTGCCCCTCAAAGTACTTGGTTTACTTAGGCCGCTTGGGAGTCCTGTTTTACAGTCACTGGAGCCAGCTTTAAAAAGGTGCTGCAATTACGGTGGTTCAATAATGTTTGCTGTCTCTTACTAAACACTTGGAGTGTTCTCTTCTGTCTCACGTACACATACGCAGGCTTGTTGTAGATGGGCTCACGGGCGCAGGGAGGTGCACGCTGGTTTGTTACTGGAGGGCTGCTCTCACGGGGGGTGCAGGCAGGTTTGTTATTATAGGGTTGCTCTTATGAGTGGCATGTTGTTTTTGTTATTTGTTTGGGCTGGGTTGTTATTGGAGGGCTGCTTTCCTGGGCAGCCCATGCAGGTGTGTTATTGTAGGGTGACTTTAATAGGCGGCACACAAAGTTTGTTATTGCAGGGCGGCTCTCCTGGGCATTGTTATTGTAGGGTTACTACAAGCTACCAGTGACACGAATCTTAGCCCACGTTAGAACGAATGTGGAAGGAGACACTGTTTAGCTGGGTGGGTTCTGTAGGTGTGAAAGAGATCTTCCCTCTTCCTGCCGGGGGGTGATCCCAGGTTCCCAGGTCCCCACGCCAGGGCCTGGCTTGGCTGGCAGCGAGTTGCCTTGCTTGGCGCTCTCCAGCTGAACGTCCCCAAGGGCAGTGAATTAGGAAGGATTAATTGAACCAGCAGCCTTATCCCTGGGGGGGAACACAAAACGCCGGTGTTACGTAAACCCCAACCCCCCCGCGTTAAGCAATCAAATCATCAGATAAAGCAGCTCCTCTTGGTCTGAACTCGTTAATACCCTGCCCCACCCCCTCCTTCAGGAAACGTTCCTCCGCTTAAATAAAACGAAGCGGATACAATCCCAGGGCGGGATGGAGCCCGGATCTCCGAAGCTGCAAATCCTGCAAAGTCTTTTCGTCACCACAGTGCAGCCGTGAAGGGGTGACTGCCTGACCCTGTCTCCTGGGAGGGAGGTTTCATCCGGTCCAAGGGCAGTTCAGTTGATGCCGGGGGTGAGCGAGAGGAAGGGAGCGCTTGGCGAGTTACAGGTGCACTGAGGTTCTCAAACCAGGGTTGGCAGGTCCCCAGGGTGGGATGGGGAGGGAACGGGGGTCTGCAAAGTGCCTGGACTTTCCCCGACAGCCGTCTCAGCCTCCCCCAGCACTGCGATCAGCAATTTGCGGGACGATGGGCGTTCCTTTAGCTGCCACGTTTTTCAACAGAAAAGGAAGTGATTCTCCACCCCTCCCCATAGAGCTGGGGTTACCCCTTCCCCTTGCAAATGTGGGGAAAACTCCCGATGCTTCGTCTCTGTTCACAGCCCAAATGGCCATGAAATCCCAGATTCAAAGGCTCATCTAAGGCCAAGGTGTGGATGTCCCAAGTCTGGGCTGTGGGGTGGTTAGTTCTCTTAGCCCTGGTCTACACTGCGGGGCGGGAGAGGGGGTAGGGTGGGTGGGGGGGGTGTTGATCTAAGATATACGCAGTTTCAGCCACGAGAATAGCGTAGCTGAAGTTGACGTGCTTAGATCGACTCACCGCGACGTCTTCACGCCGGTGAGTCGACCGCGGCCGCTCCCACGTCGACTCTGCCTGCGCCTCTCGTGGCGGTGGAGTACCGGAGTCGACGGGAGAGCGCTCAGGGATGGATTTATCGATTTACCCCGGATAGGTGTAAAGGTGGAGGGGTGGCAACCAACAGTCCTTCCCCCCAGTCCCCACAGCGCACCCCACACCACTGCATGGGCGAGTGTTAGTTTTGTCAAGGAAGGGGAACAAACCCTCTAGTCTTAAGCAAAGTGCCAAGGGGTTTTTGAAGAGCAGGCAGAGTGGATCTGACAATGTTTATTAAGAGGCCCCCTCCATAGCCCCTACCCATTAAGCTGCATCTTGGGACACCAGGGAAGCGACAAGCTAACTAGGCTGGGATTTGACCCTCCTTGTGGCTCCAGAGGTCTAAAAGAGGGTGCAGGTGCATTCACGGCTCCTGGGCAAATAGAGGATTAACCTGCTTGAGGCTGGAGTGGGGAGGATGCTATTGGGCTCCAGGAGCAGGGCCGTGGGAGGGGCTTGACCCCCGGGGCTGGGGCGGATTGCTTTTACTCCTGTGGCTGCTAACTCACTCTGGGGAGAAGCGTCCTCTGGCTGGGAAGGCACTTGGATGACTGAACCTGTGTATTTTGGGTCCCCAGCGCACTGCGGCGTCGTTCTGCTCTTCATTCCACCCGCGGCAGCTGGCAGTTGCTTTCCGTTACAGGCGTGTGTGTTCCCTTTGCGTGCACGGTAACTCTGTGAAACGCTCAGCGTTCAAGATGACATTTTCCAGGCTTGGGTTCTGCCCACAGGTGGCATTTTCATAAAGCGCAAACCCAGTTTCTTCATGTTTTAAAATGTGGCAAGAATGGGCATGAAACAAACCACAATAAAAATACCTCGCTATCAAAACCGTGCTTTCCTCTATAGAGCTCAAAGGGCTTTTCCATCTTTACAGCCCACTACACCCCAGTGAGCCTGGGCAGAACTATTATCCCCATTGTACAGGTGGGCAAACTGAGGCACAGAGCGGCAAAACGACTTACCTGAGGTCACACTGGAAGTCTGTGCTAGAGTGGGGAATTAAATCCAGGTCTCCTAAGTTAGGGCCCAAACCATTGGGTTGGTACAAACCTAACCCTACGCTTTCAGACGGGGCTGCCTTACATAGCACTTGCTGCTTTGAAAAAGGAAAGTGGAGAATTAATTAAAGTTCACCAGTGGCAGCAGGTCGGACTGGAATATCTGGGGGGTGCTGCCGTTCAGGTGTGAGGTGCCTTGAAAGAGCTTTATGAACCAAGAAATCCCTGCACTGAACAGCTGACTCCTAACTTCTGCTTGGGGCTTTTGCCTTCACCCATTTAATCCAACCCCAGAGGGGCTGGCAGCATTACCGGCTCCGCAGCTTTATTGGATGCAGGGTGCTGCTGCTCGGGCATTTTGTGATGTTGTTGCACGGCTGAGTCCATGGCCCTGCCTGACTGCGAGCAGCCCCAGCCTAAAATTGGCCTGGAGATACTTGGCCTTTGCTCCTGCCTTTTGCATTGCTCCCGGTGGTGTTTTGTAGCTGCCAGCAGGTCCCCATGGGACTGGGAAAGTGGGGGTGCTAAAAGGGCCGGACACGAGCGTCCGCTGGGCTCTGGGAAGTCCCTCCACGTGCTGAATCGGAACAAACTGTCCCCTGATGAGAACCCACGTCAATTCAGGGAGTGTTTCCAAGGCCTTGGGCAATGACACAAACCAATCCAGTGACCTATGGCGGAGAGCAGAGAGGGAACTCAGGCAGGGATTTCAGGCCCCGGGCAGGAGGAACAAATGGCTGAGAAGGCCACCCGAGGCCAGCAAAAAGCAGGGTGTAGTGGAAATGAGCAGATGGGACACCCCAGCGTTGCAGCTGTATTAACTGTGCCCGGGCAATTGGGTGCTGCAGCTTCTCCATCAGTGATACCCCAGAGGGCAGAGCCAGCCCCAAATTTCCCCTGAGCCCCAGCACCGCATGCAAGGAGCCCAGGACTTAGCCATGCCTGGAGAGACAAGGAACTGGGATCTCCCATTGGGGGGGAGCTAGGAAGGGTTGGACAGACCAGAGATCACCCGGCAGAGAGAAGTCACAAGAGACAAGGCTACAGGGTGGAATGGCCACCAGCGAGAACTGGTCCCGAACGCTGACATAGACACAGAACAAATCCATCTACGAATGCAGAGAAACGAAGGCCCGGAGCAGAAACGCCTGCGGGCTGTTCTGTGTGTGCCTGGTGGAAAAGGGAAAGACGGCCGCACGTACACAGACAGACACAAGCTCACTCTTCGTCCGGCTGAGTGGGGGAGTTGGTGGGTTGCAGCCCCAGGGGTGTGTGAATTGCAAATCAGCAGGATCAGGAGGCATCGGAAATGTTATCATCTAAAACAGAGAAATCCTCGCTCCCCCGGCACCCTTCCCCTGTACGGCCACAGATTCTCGATCCGCTGATCGAAACACACCCACAAACCAATTGTGCAGGCTTAGCACTGGAAGCCTTGTTTGCCGTCGGTTCTGCAGTGACGGTAAAGATTCCCTCCCCGGTAGCCCGAGCCAAAGGGATTTGTGCTTTTGGAACTAAAAGCCCTGGGTCCTCTCTCCATTGAATCTGGGTTGACTATATAGCTGGGGCGTAAGCGCAGTCACCAAGGGAAGGAAGGCACGATCTGGGATTTTGCTGGCCTGTGTCAGATGAGATCAACCCACCAAAGGTTCTCCTTTGGCTGTGGTGCGGGGGCTGAGTTCTCTGAGTCCTAGCCCTGCCGTTGGTCTGGGAGTCAGCACAGGGACCAATGCGGATTTGGTGCTTTACTACAGTTCTGCGTGTTGGGCGTTGCAGGGATTCCTGTGTGCTCAGGTTTTCTTTCCCATCCAGGAAAGCGGTCGATCTCCCTAGAACTGGCCTCTTTGGCTCTTTTTAACCCTTTGTCATTTGGTTATTGAACAGAACAAATGCATCCAAGCCAGGTGCTTGCATTTAGGGGATCCCCTTCTGCTTCCAGAACATCTAGCTTAGCCTAGGCCGGGAAGCTGTCCTTACCCGCTGCCTGACGGCACCCCAGCGGGCTCTAGGGACAGCACAGAGCAAGTCACTAATTGCCACCTGAAACCAGTACAACCTTCTCCCAGGTGCCAATCTCTCAGGGGCTGAGCTGCAGGTGTTAGCAAGCCTAGTTACCAGTGAAATTAACCGGGCCTTCAGGGGCTCCACCTCCCTGTTAAATCCCCCCGGGAGAGCACAGCTGCAAAGCATTAAGATCTGGACCTCCAAGAGCCGATCCGTTCTTCTAGGCAAAGAACCTGCATTTGCTGAGCTCAGCCCAAGGCCCAAATCCCAAAGGACTGTCGGTCACTGATGGCATTGCCCGGCTGGGAAATATCCCCTCCCCCACGCTCAATCCCTTCACCTGCACAAGGACAGTTGGTTCGGGGAATTTACAAGAGGCTGGCTTTAAGGCGATTACTTCTCTCGGGGATAATCTAGAAATTCAATTAAAACTCCCTGTGTCTCTCCTGGTCCGCGGGCAGAGCTGAGGAGTGCCCTGGGCGTGATAACCATGGCCACACAGTGCTGGGCTGTGGCAGAGAAAGGAGCCCCTCACTTTGAATGGGGCTGTGGGCAAATATCTGGATCGTTAGTGGATGAAGAGCGGGAAACTGCGAGGAGTTGCTCATGCCCAGGATTATGTTTTATCCTTGTTCCTGCCGTAATGGATCGGTTTCCTCGCGATTCAGGCGATGCTCCCGCCTGTCCCCATGGCCTGCTGAGAGTCATTTGTCTTCCTGAGCTCACCGGGACCTGGCCTGCTCCCATCTGCCGTTAATTTAGTGGAAGTGTGCAAACACGGCGCGGCGGAGGGAGGGAATTATTCAGGTGGAAATACTCCCCTTGGCACAGGGCAGACAGCGCCCTGGCTGGCTGCTGAAGGATTATATCTTAATGGTGGGAGGCTGGCGGTTGTCTCTCGGCTCCCCTGCTTTCACCCGTCTGTCAGCAAGCGGCCGGGGGGCTTCCACCCCTTCCCCCCCCATACTGAGTGGCTCAGGAACGCTCCTGACTCAGACTCAGCATCGGGCATCTGGCCAAGTCCCTGAGTTGTGTCCTAGGCTGAAAGGGCACCAGGGGGTGCATTGATTTGGATCACAGTGCGAGTGTCAAGCTTGGACACCAGGAGAGATCTGGGCACTGTTGGCTCTAAGTCAGGGGTGTCCAAACTTTTTGGAAAGAGGGCCAGATTTGGTAAGGTGAAGATGTGTGAGGGCCGACCCTCCCCCCCGCCCCCCGCTCCGGCCGTGCTCTCGCTCCCCCCCCTCCCCCGGCTTGCCTTGCCTTGCCTCGCCTTGCCTAGCCTCGCCTCGCCTCGCCTCGCCTTGCCTCCTGCCCCGGCCCCGGCTCCGCCTCCGCTCTTCTCCCCCCCCCCGGCTCACCTCTTACTGACCCCGCCCCTCTCCTCCGGCTGCGGCTCTGCGGACCACCCAAATTATCGCGCACTGGTTGGCGACCGCTGTTTTATACTGTGGTCAACAGTGCTGGCGGGCCGCATATTATTGATTTTATAACAGCGCCTGCGGGCCGGTGATAATTTGAACACGGGCCTCAATTGGCCCCCGGGCCGGATTTTGGACATGCCTGCTCTAAGTACTAGCCCTCGCAGGGGCACTAAAGGGATGGGCAGGGCAGGCACTGTCATAACTGAGGTGCAAATGAATCCTCTCTAGTGCCTGCTAATCTGAAATCTGAGCATCCATTATTGTTTGCCCTGCAGTTGCATCTAGTTCATGGTACCATTGTGCTAGGCCCTGTACAAACATGTCACTGCCCGATACGGGAAATCCACATGGGCAAATCTGTGCTTTGGATGAGCTGCACTGGCCACTAGAGGGCGCTGCTGTGCTGCTGAACACCCGGGGGCAAGTGAACTTTTCCGGCTGTTCTGTGAGGGGATTTGCAGGAGGCGCTTCCGTGTGCTCAGCTGACTTTTAACTATGACTGTTATAGGGCGAGTTTGGTGACAGGCAGAGGATCCATCCAATCAAAGCTTCTTTCTCATGGACATGCAAATGAGCCCAGCTGACGGCTGGTACAGGCAGGGTTTGCATTGTTGGCGCAGCTGTGCTAACATCTGGTGGAGCAGTCTGTTTAAACTGACTTCTAAGACTAGGGGTATCTCCCAGGTACTAGACTGTGCTACAAAACTAGATCCTGAGGTGTCACATTTGTAAGGGGCAGTATTAAGGACCATTCTTCAGGACAAGCTCATAATAATACTTACTACTGGCGCTTTCCATCCTCCACAAACTCACACACTTTAGCTATCGATCTCAAAGCTCTTTTTAAAAAGTGTGCATCGTTATCCCTAGTGTACAGACGGGGAAACTGAGGCACGCGAGGGGTTAAGTCATGTTATCAAGATCACTCCATGGGCCTGATTCTCACGGATGCTAGGTTTATATCAGTGTGACAGGGTGTAGACAACCCACACAGGACAGGAAGGGTTTGCTCTGTTAGCCCCCTCCTGCTACACTGGTGCTGGGCAAAATGGGCTGGGAGACGGACATAAATGGATCACTGGGGAGGAAAGCAGACGGGCTGTTCCTGTGAGGGGCTAGAGGTTGGGTGGCGCTTTGTTGGAGGCTGGACCTGGCCCTGCCCAGCCTGATTGTTGGTTTGGTTGAAGCCCAGGAACCTGAAGCTGGATGTTAACACAGGCCACTGCAGCTGGGGGCCTGTGGATAAGGAAGGGGGCTGAAAGCTGAGCTCGGCTGGCCTCCTTGAAGTGTCTTGGCTGAAGAGCAAAGCCACATCTACGGCTCAGGTGGGCTGAAGAGAATGTGGGGAAACTGAGGCAGAGCTACTGCATCCACGTCATGCCATGAGGGTGTGCACTGGGATGGCACGTCTGTTATACATCACTAAATGCAGCCGGGTTACCTCCGATTTACTGTTCACCGGTATAAGCGAGAGGAGACATAGGTCTAGCGCGGCCATGGCAAAAGCAGAATTCACCCGAGGGGTCCTGACTCCCAGCCCTCAGGAATGTAGAAACATTCATCTACCCTGTGCGTTCATCTACCTAGATGCAGTGCAAGGTATGACAGTAAATCCGGTAAGCAGGCTCAGGCAATTAGAACAAATGACCTCCTCTGCACCCAACGCATAGCGCTGGGTGCTCAAGAGATTGCAACACTCCCATTTAAAACATGAAAAATTAACAGTTCGCTTGGCAGATTGTTTGAGACACTTTGTGGGGTTTGTTTGGTACAACGTGGCAGAAGTCATGAGCCTTAAGTTTGGTCTATAACTTGTAGATTTAAACGTGTCAACAAACATTTCTGCATTCAACATCAACAGCCCCGTGAGGGAGCTAATGTTTATTCTCTCCGCATTAATATTGTGATTCTGTTTTATTTCCTGAGTGCCAAAAGATAGACACTGCTTCAAGGAATTTACAGTCTAAGGCCCTGATCCGGCAAACACCTGCTCATTAGCTTAACTTTACTCACCAGGAGTAATCCCCTTAAAACTAAGCATGAGTGTAAGGTTTGCGGGGTCGGGTCCTAAACGATCGCTAGTTACTAGCGGAAAGGTTGAGTTTCTTCTCAAGGAAAATTGTGGCAACCTCCAGGATGAATGGACTTTGACCAAAAGAGACATGGCTGGTATCTTCTGTTGCATTGATCTTGCAAGGTATTAGGCACTTCCAAGCAATCCACTAAAGATACAAATATCATCCAAATCTGAGAATAACTTATGCTTTGTCCCCACTGAATGATCTCCCCAACCAAACCCAGGCCCCTAGGCTTCTTGGTCACTCGGACCCTTTCCACCAAACCACATTCTCAAGGTTGTCAATCCACACATTCCCATACTGGGGCTCTACACAGGGGGCCAGCTGATCTGCTCCCCATCTTCTCTATTTGGGGGGGGGCAGCGTGGTAAGGCTTATGTCCTGCTCCTCAGTGTCTTGACACCGGCTGGGGAGAAGCTACCTGCGTTCTCCGCCAAGGCCCCTGCTCCTGCCCTTTTCATTTCTCACTGAGCAGGCTATGCCCTGAGGTGCCCCAAAAGCCCCCCCCCCGTGGGCTTTATCCAGTGGATTTGTTCAGCTGGGGAACCCCACAGTCAGCACCCCCAAAAGCACGCGATTCACGCTGCTTGGCACATGGATGACTGTGTTCGCCCATCCCCACCACATCCGTCCGAGCTCCCCCTCCAGCAACGCAGGGTCCACACGGCAGCAGATGGGCTGGGCTGTTCAGAAATGCTCAAAGAAAGGGCCCTTCGGCTGGCCAGGGAGGGAGCAATATTCCATTTTGACGGTCAAGCATCCCTTCAATCAAAGGGCCAGTCTCAAAATAACAACACAGCAGGTGCCCTTCCCTCGCCCACCTACATAAGGCTGCTTCTGATTGGTGCCACTGGAAGAGCTGGAGAAAGCTGATTTGCTTTTCACCCATCAAGGCTGTACTTTACTTAGTTTGAAGCTAGACCTGGTCAGTTTCACTTGTAGGGGAAAGTTGTCAAGTACTCATCACCCACAATTAGGGTTACCACCTGTCCTGGCTTTCCCAGGCTGATCCTGGTTTTGAGCTAGCGAGGTGCCCAGGAAACCTGTAAGGGAGCTCAGTACACACTGCCGGATCTCCAGTTTTATGGGCTTAGGATCATCCCGAATGTCCTTTTATGCACCTCAGAGGTAGCAGCCCTACCCACAGCTGAGGCCAGATCGACAAAGGGCTTCAACTCCTGAGTAGGTACCGAAATGTGTGGCCGGATTTTCAAACGTGTTCGACCCCCAGCAGCTCCCAGGGTCACATTTGTGGCCGGGTTTCCAAAAGAGATCAGATGGCCTGAGCTGGTTTGAAAACCTGGCCCTGATTGTGAGCACTGAGCTGCTTAGAAATGTGCTGGCCACAATCCATTTAAAGCATAAGGGTCCCCTGTTAAAATGTGAAAAGCGCTCCGCTTTACAGTGACGTTTTGCTCAATCTTCTTTACAGAAAGAAAACCCCAGGCTAAATGAAGTACTAACCACAGATAATCAGAACTGTAGGGGCACGTTGTATGATAAATCCCATTCAGATCCATTTTACTTTCCTTTATTTAGCTGTGGTTTAATTATTCCACTAGCTGCAATACTGAAGTCTTGGTATTGTTCAGCCTCATGTTGTTTTTCCCTCCCTTTATGAGCATCTTTGACTAATTTTTAATGGCTTATCCGGGCTTGTCTTGAGGCCATTTCTCTTTCTGAGAAGAATTTGACAACAGACAGGGTCTGATTTTCCATTGCGGGATTTCCATGGGATTGTTACATTGGCATAAAACCAGCAGTGGAGAACCAGGGCCCACATTCTGCAATGTTATTAGATGTTCTTGATGAGTCTTAGCATGGAGTATTTCTATTATTTTAATAGCTTCTGAAATGTATAAATAATTAGTAAATAGAGCAGCAATAGCTGAATGTAGCAGCCTAATTGACATTCCCTTTAGGTAAAAAACTTTATTGCCTGGTATGAGAAATACCTACTTCAGCATTTCCTAAAGTGTGGGTTGCATCCCCCTGGGGGGAGACGTATTGGACTAGCTGTGGGGCACAGACTAAGTCTCTCCTTTGTTCTCCCGGGTCTCGGTTTTAATTTAGAAAAAAAGAGAAAGTCTCTCGCTATGATGGGTTGAGAAGAAAACTTTGCAAACGTGACCTAAGTGCGACTGACACAGTGATGTCTGCCTGAGTCTGCAGGGAGCCTGAAACTGTCGCTCTGGGGCGCGATCTGCCATGTTCATTTCAAGGGGCGCTAACTTAGATGCCAATGGCGATGCTTGAAACACCAGCCTTGTTACCTGTCTCGCTGCTCATCACAGCATGTGAACTAGCAGGAGACCGCTCCGATTAGGAAGAGCTACACAAATTACTCGGAGTGACCCCTCCATTTGTGTGGGCCATTAAGAACACATGAGGGTGCTAAAGATGTGTGGGGCAGAGGTGCTTGTTTTCATTTTCCTGGACAGGGGCTCAGTTTTCAGAAGGTTGGGGAGTATTAGCTCACTCTACATTTTAAGCAACAGTGTCATTAAAGGTAACAAAGAGTCCTGTGGTACCTTAAAGACTAACTAAAGTATTGAAGCACTGCATGCATCCGATGAAGTGGGTATTAGCCCACGAAAGCTTATGCTTCAATGCTTTAGTTAGTCTTTAAGGTGCCACAGGACTCTTTGTTACCTCTGCTATTCCAGGCTAAAACGGCTACCTCTCTGATTCTTGAGTGTCATTAAATATCCTTATCTTCCAGGAAGCAACATTCTTATCTCTGTATCTAACCTGGCCCTACATAGAAATGGTTGACATGGTCTTCCATAGACCATGACCAATGCACGGATGAAAAGGGAGATTGTGAGTGGGATTACGTTTCCTGTCCAATGGAAGCTGCAGTAGGCCATTTTAGCATGTGAAAGAAGGAGAGGAAAACACAGGGCTAGTTTCTCCACTCGCTTACATGACTACATGCAGCATTTAGTAGATGGGAGGCCAGACTAAACCCAGGGCTGTGAGTTCAATCCTTGAGGGGGCCATTTAGGGATATGGGTCAAAAATAGGGATTGGTCCTGCTTTGAGCAGGGGGTTGGACTAGATGACCTCCTGAGGTCCCGTCCAACTCTGAGATTCTATGATTCTATGACTGGGAGTTGGAAACCTGGGTTCTAGGACCAGCTTGTCCACTGGTTTGCTGCTTGGGTAGGTTTCTTCCCTTCTCACTTTCTCCAGCTGTAAGCTTGTGATCGTGATATCTGGTAAAGTGTTTTGAGACAGCTGGAAGACAAATACTATAGCAGAGTTCAGTATTTACAGCCAAGTCCATGGAGTTGTACTGGTAGAAGTGAGAGAAGAATCAGACCTGTTATATTGTATGGAATTATTTTAGTGGTATGGTCAGATTTCCTCTTCTTTCAGAAGCGGTGTGTTATAAGTGTAGAACTTGAGAGGTCAGAGCTCCTGAGTTATAATCCTGCCCCCCGTCCTCCGACACAGACTCCCTGGGTGACTTTGGCCTTACTGCCTCAGTTTCCCCAACTGTACGATAGGTGTAATAATAGTGATGTGATAGGGCTGTTGGAAGGATTAGTTAAAGATGAACAGTTCTAGGTGTTGTTATTTAGGTGGAGGAATTTTTTTTACAGCGTTTTGATGACACTCCAGGGCTCTCTCTGTCTGCATTGCAAGGGTTCTCACGGACTATTTTGACTCTGAACTGCTCCCAATACCTGCAAAGCCCCGGTGGGTTCCCTGAGGGTGCCCGCTGAGGATCTCCGGGTTGATAACGCTGCAGAGGCGCAGTGCCGTGTTTCTTGGGCGAAGCTGGGGTCCAAAACTGGACACCGCAAAATGCATTTCAAAGGAAATCTTTGTATCCTCGTGAGATGGGTTGATTTAGCACCAGGCAGCTTGAGTCTGGTGCTGCTCCTCTAGCTGTGATGCCGGGCCAGCCAACCAATCCCTGGCCTACAGTGTGATGGAAAAGGGAGTGCTTGTTACATTGTGTCCCCGGGCACCAGTACTGATTGCAGGAATCGACTGGATCGATTGGCCTAGCTGGCCCTGTGAGATAAACACCAGCACGTACAGCTTGGCCAGCTGAGTTCCATGACATTGCTCCCGTAGCAAGGCGTCCGCTGAGCACCGGTGCGTCTGGAGGGAATAGAGGTGTCAGGAAGGATCCCTCCTGCCACCTCTCTCCGTGTTCAGTAACACACAATTGGCTAGTGCCCAGCCAGGATCCTCTGCACTGGTCCCTGGCTATGGGACGGCTTCATGAACCACCAAGCATAGCAAATCCATGGTGTTGATTAGCAGGAGAGCAAATGGCGCCAGGTGCCTTTGTGAATGGGGCTGCCCCACTGCCAGCCCCCGTTTGATTTTTGACATTCCCGGTGGATGAGTTGTCAGCACTAACTGCTGCAGGCTCCTTCCGGGAGAGAAAACAAAGAGCACTAGAGGGAAAGAGGCAGTTTTGGAAGAACCATCCTCCTGACTCTGCATGCATATTGACCAGGCTTTGTCCGTTTATGGGGCTTAGACTCTCAAACGTTTCCCCAGTTATAGTGCTCACTTATGCAGTACAAAGGAGCGGCATTTTGGACCTCTTAACTTCTCTCTTTTAATTCACCAGGCAAGGCCCAGAATGCCCCTAAGAGGTAGCGTAAGGCACTTCACCCACCCCTGAAATGCAGCTGCCTCTGGGGAGGAGCACACCGCTGTTTGATACAGCGACACTGCCGAACACATATTTGCTTCCATTTTGCCTTGCTCAGGTTCTGTGTCTGAACGGTAATGTGTGTCTTTGTTTTCTCATTGCAGAGTCTCTCACTGGATCTATTGGGTGAAGTAGCAGCAAAGACTTTGCAGCCTTGGACTTCTCTTCTGCAACAGCAGTATTTGGGGGGGAGGGGGGACAGGGAAGGGGGAGGGGGATATCAGGAGTCAGGAGACCTTCCACATTCTCTACATGCTTGACTCAGGGATGAGCACAGGCAGAGTGAACCCGTACAGCATAGTATCTTCCGAGGAAGACGGGTTGAGGTTGACCACCATGCCAGGAGTCAACGGCTTTGGGAACGGTAAGATCCACACCCGGAGGAAATGCCGAAACAGGTTCGTGAAGAAGAACGGCCAATGCAATGTCGAGTTCACCAACATGGATGACAAGCCTCAGAGATACATCGCTGACATGTTCACGACGTGCGTGGACGTCCGCTGGAGGTACATGTTGTTGCTCTTCTCCCTTGCCTTTCTGGTCTCCTGGTTATTATTTGGGCTGATTTTCTGGCTCATTGCACTTGTCCACGGAGACCTAGAAAACCCAGCTGGGGACGACAACTTCAAACCTTGTGTTCTTCAAGTGAACGGCTTTGTGGCGGCTTTTCTGTTCTCCATTGAAACCCAAACGACGATCGGCTATGGGTTCCGCTGCGTGACTGAGGAGTGCCCGCTAGCCGTCTTCATGGTGGTGCTGCAGTCCATTGTGGGGTGTGTAATCGACTCCTTCATGATTGGAGCAATCATGGCAAAGATGGCCAGACCCAAGAAAAGGGCCCAAACGTTACTTTTCAGCCATAACGCTGTGGTGGCCATGAGAGATGGGAAACTCTGCCTGATGTGGAGAGTTGGGAACCTTCGAAAGAGCCACATTGTGGAAGCCCACGTGAGGGCTCAGTTAATTAAGCCCAGAATCACCGAGGAGGGGGAGTATATCCCCCTCGATCAAATAGACATCGACGTTGGGTTTGACAAAGGCTTGGACCGTATTTTCTTGGTGTCGCCCATCACTATTCTTCATGAGATCAATGAGGAAAGCCCACTGTTTGGAATTAGCCACCAGGACCTGGAAACAGATGACTTTGAAATTGTGGTGATCCTTGAAGGGATGGTAGAAGCCACCGCCATGACGACGCAAGCTCGGAGCTCCTACTTGGCCAGCGAGATCCTGTGGGGCCACCGCTTTGAGCCCGTCCTGTTTGAGGAGAAAAACCAGTACAAAGTAGACTACTCGCACTTCCACAAGACCTACGAGGTGCCGTCGACACCGCGCTGCAGCGCTAAGGACTTGGTGGAGAACAAATTCCTGCTGCCTAGCACCAACTCCTTCTGCTACGAGAACGAGCTAGCCTTCATGAGCCGCGATGAGGAGGAGGAGGAGGAGGAGGAGGACGATGACAGTAGGGGTATGGATGGCCTGAACCCGGACAACAGGCATGAATTTGACAGGCTTCAGGCCACGATAGCACTGGATCAGAGGTCATACAGAAGGGAGTCAGAGATATGACCCAGGGCCCCTTCGCTAACTGTTCTGAGGTTACTTTTCCTCTCATCTCTTCCCCTAAAACCTGCTCAAATTATGCAGAACAATGCAAGTGCCATAGGAATGCTTGAGAAACTAGTATTGTTTGTAGTTTTAAGTTTCATTGCAATAACCACTGAACGGTCTGGGATAGGAAACCACAGCAGGCCACAGAGTGTTTTGAACTTCCAGTGTTGATAAAGCTATTAGAAAATGTACTGGAAGCAGATTCAATATGGCGGCACAGATAAGGGATAACTCCCGGGGTGGGCTGTGTGGGAGTCTCTCCTTCGCATGCAGAGCGCTGGTGATATTGTTTTCTCTCACTCTGTGGAAATGAAAGCATTTTCATGGAGCTGAGCTCTGCCAGGTTCAAAAGGAGGAAATATCAGGAAACAAATCCTATTTTTTGTTCTGTGTTAACTGAACACAAACGTTATATATATTTCTGGCAGGAGATGCGATTCAGTTGCACAAGAACGACACTTGAAAACATGGAACGTAAAGTACTCCTTGGTTAATTTGGGGGGAAGGGAAATGAGGTTTTAATTTCTCCACGTAGTGCGCGGGAGACAGTTTCCCGACAACAATAATATAATCATCGTACCTTCAAAATGTGAGTCAATATATTTTTAAAACAAACGAGGCAATGAAGAAGCCACATGAATTCTTGTAGGGCTGACTCCCCGGGGTGCTCGGCAGGCTGCCTCCTGGTTATTGGCTGGCAAAGCTTTGTCACCGGGTCGCAGCGCTGACTGGTTGAAGCTAAGTGGCAGCGAAAGCAAGGAGCACAATTACTGGCAACGTAGCACAGGGAATGCTAGACTCTGGGATAAGCAAACAATTCATAATAATAATCATTAACACGCTGATGGAAATATTTATTTCGGGGGTGGGGCGGGATCGGGGCGTGTCCGCTGGGTTAACATTGCTGAGCACTGATATTTTGGTTTTTGCACTTTTGGCTGGAATGAGCTGGATTCTCATTGGGGTAAATCAGCTTTGCTCCGTTGAGTAGCTGAGGAGCCGGCGTTCTGTTCTGAGTCACCTGCAGTCAGGGAGGTTGTTACTGAGAATGAAAAGCCTTTAAATGATGTCCATGGAGCTGTTGTCTACTCGTTGACTTCAGATTTACACCAGCTGTGGCTCTGACTCTGGATCTCCAGTGGGACCATTCTGAATTTTTATTTTTTTAAAGAATTGAATGGAAGTTCTAGAAGTCAGGCGTTGCCCGTTTCCCCAATAAATCCGATTCCCCCCCCCAAACAATTCAGTTGTTTTAAACACGAAAGCCACTGTGCAATATTATTATTTTTTTGGTACTTTTGCACAGAGCAAAATTCACAATGAGTTGGTTTCCTCCCTTGTAGTAGCGTCTATGGAGCAGGTTTGCCACTCATGAATTGCTCCGGCATTGGACAGTGCTACGTGCACAGGCCAAAAAAAAGAGAACCAAGGATCTCTCTGATTCAAACCTCCTCGACTCTCAAACCAGGGGTCCCATGCCTTAGAGATGCAAAATTGTTCAGCTGTATACAGCTTTTCCCCAGCACCAGAATCCCTGCTTTGAATTGTTTCCTAGTCAAGCGCTCTTCCTCCAGCCCTTACGGCATGTCATGTGTCACTCCATATGGGTTCAGCCATGCAGCAAGAGCACAGAACAGAGAATATGCAATAAACAGGGCCCGCACTCCACACATTACAGGCTGTTATTGATTACCAGCTGTTTGTTATTCCAAAAGCCACAAAAGATCATGCGAGTATTAGCATGGGAGCTTTTGCTCCCAAAGGGAAAGGACATCAGGGCTCTCTGGTACTGCGCAGAGAAAGGATCCATCTAAAATCAGAATGAGATCATTATCAGGCCTATCGTTACCTGTGTCCCAGTGACTGGCTGTCACTTTCCGATACTGAAGTTCCCAGCGACAGCTAGTGTAGAACTCAGAAACTCCTGCTCTAAAATTCCAGACTCCTGCCACTTCAACTAAAGGAGAAGCTCTAGTAGCTATTGGCAGCATAGCAGCTATGACACACAGTTGCGCCGCTTTTGTTCTGTCCAACAGAGGGCAGTGGTGGGTGCACAGAACCACTAACCAGTTCATTTGCTGTAGCATCCAGCTCAGCGAAAGAGGGAATGAAATGGAGAGGGAGGGGACTGGGATGTGTGGTTCTCAGCCGAATTATTCAGTACCTACACTCAGCTCTCGTTGTCTTTCCAGGGCATTGCAAACAGTAATGAACATAGCCTCCTCCCATACATGCGAGGAGGTACGTGTTGTCATCCCCTGTGGCACAGAGAGATTAAATGACTTGCTCAAGGCCAACAAGGGAGTTGGTGTCAGAGACAGGATTAGTCATGTGCTCAGGCCTGTCCTTCAGCAGACTTGCTTCTCAAGCCAGAGTGCTGCACGGGCCCTCCTGTACTGCTGCGTTCAAAGCACTGTCTGGAACGTGCAACTTGGATGGTAACAATTAGCTGTAAAGAACCGGAGGGGACGCCAAAACAGAGGGCACCTCTCTGGGGAGTTAGCCTTTCCAGCAGTGATTGAAAGCTCCATGCTGCTCACTCAAGGGGCTGCTTTATTTTTGGCTTCCTCGAAATGATGTGCAGGCCCGCTCTGTGGGGGAAGGGGGGAGAAAGCATCTGCTTCTCCTTGACAAATGTCAGGATTGCTGGACTATTTTCAGAGCATGGGCCTCCTGAAGGCTAATCCCATCTTTGCAAAGGACTTGCTATGTGGCCTTGGGCAAGTCTCTTAATATGTCTCCCTCGTTCCACCCATAAAATCCGGGTACTGCAGAAGGGTGATTAGAAAGAGTCATGTGACTGTCTCCCACAGTAGCCGATTTTGGTTGGCCGTATTCCTGGAGGTTTCATCACATGACACAATCGTTAATTCAAGATGAGTCTGGAATTGCTGGAGACTCCAGGACAGGAATGGAGGGCTGGCAACCGTTGGAATGTCACCGAAGTCACAGGAACTCTGCATCGTCGTATGCCAGGGCAGGATGAGCAGTGTTTGGCCGGTGCCCTGACGATGTTTCAGAGCTGAGAATTTGTCCCCTGTGTAACTGGAGCATATGGTCACACGATCAGAGATGGGCCTGGCTGCATAGAGACATAGTCACGCCCGCAGAGGCATAACGGTTTTGTGTTTCTAAGGCAGAAAATGCAGACATGATCCCACCCCCTTCCCTGTCCGGTTCTAGCTGAATCATGGCAACTTACTTTCATTGATTCGAAGGATGGTTTTTGGTACCTGCTTCTTGAGGAACAGTGGGGATGGAGGATGGGGGGAAAGAGGGAGGACAAAGATCTTTCTTGCGGGTATTATTTATTTATTTTATTTTTTTTCTAAAAATGCTTTTTGTGGGGCGGCTTTCGGTTCTTCTGAGAGAGATGCACAATTTTGCTGCTGTTGGGTTCGTTTCGTACTATATATCGCGGTCAATATTTGTATATAAAACTGAAAAGAGAGGGGGAAAAAAGTAGAGCTGTCTTTCGGTAAATTATTGCTTTAAAAAAAATATATTATATAATTGTACAGTCCCGCCTGGGAGAATAGAATAATATATACATATGTATTTTTAAACTATTGCATAGGAGGATGTGAACTAGCTTGTGGAAAACTCATACAGCCCTAGTGAATTGAATTTCAAAGACTTTTCCTCAGTCTTGTTCACTCGCCCCCTACCCCGAACATCTCGCTAGTGAGGAGCTAGCTCTGGAGAGTAGTTATATATAATGTATAGTTCTAGAGATGGAACGTGCTGTTACATAGTGTATAGATTTTTATTTTATTTTTTGCCTAGCTGTGAGTGCTGATGGGTCTTTTTACAACTATCAGGGAGCAATATAATGATGTCCCTACAGTTTCCTCTAGTATTATTGCCTCAGAACACAAACATTCAAACAGAAAATAAGCCAAACAAAGTCTGTGCATTTGACGTTTGTAAAGAGGCCCATCTTCCACCCCTCGAGAAGCCTGCGATGCAATGAGCAGGCTAAAGGGCAGGCTCTTCATCCACGTCGTATGTGTCGACGAGCCATTCATGCAAAAGGGTTTTGCTCTTAAAAGGGGTGGTCCTGGGTATGCTGGTGGGTGTGGCCAATCCATTCATTAAAGGGGGGGGTTGCCTTTTAAAGGCGTGGCCTTCTGGAAGGGAGGTGGCACCACCCCGAAGGGCTGAAGTGGAATAGGTCAGGCGTCACTGGACGGAGTTACAACTAAAGCAGAATTTGCCATGCGAAGAGAGACTCTATCAACTTCAGTCCTGGTGTCTTCAGCCTGGATTCCCCACAAATCTAGCCCGACTCAGGGATTTCCTGACAGGCCAAGCAAGACAGGATTCTCCATGTGACTGGACAGTGTTTGGCCCAATCTCTGCCAAGCTCTTTGCATTTCTTCGGTCGGTGTGTGGGGTTGTTTTGTTTGTGTTTAATTTCCGGAGTTCAGGGACACGTAGGAGACCTTCAGAGCCAAAGCAGAGCAGGTGAAATTGTGGCTAAGCAGAACACCTGACAGCCATTTCCTTGAAGCTTAAAATCTGGTTATGCCTAGTTAACTCCCTGGCGTGACTCTTGGTCCTCAGAGAATCTTTGAGGTCAGAGATGGAAAAGACCCACCCAGTCCTCTCTGCCATCCCAACTGTATATAACGAACCCTCCCTTTGTCAGGGCTCGAGCAAACCTGCATCGGGAACAGTTGCTTCAGAAAGGAATCAGTTTGATTGGATGGCTGAGACCCTGGGCCAGAAACTGCTCTCATTTCCACTGGCGCGGCCCCAGTGAGGTCGATCAGGTTGCACTAGTGAAAGCAGAAACTGGTCTCTCTCCTAAGATCACTGGTTCAAGAGCATTTTCCCTGCTTCCTCAAATACAGCTACGCCCTGAGACTTTGTAGAACAATGGCTGTTCAGCCTGCAGTGGGGAAATCGAATCCCCGTCCCTCCCACCCAGGGGTTGGCAGAAGGTCTCCCTTCCCTCCTTGGGTAGTTTCTGAGGGACTCTTAGCTCAGCTTTCTCCAGATGATTGGGTCTACAGGATAATTCAGCTGTTGTTTGCATGCAGGGAATGGAAACTGTCGTGATAAGCCTTAGCTGCTTCTTATTTAATCTAGTGCACTTAGTCTTTAGGGCTGGGACAATCACTTACCTGTAACCTTTTGAGATTCGGTGCCTGCTTGACCGTCAAACCTTTTGTAGGAGACGAATTCAAAGCCACCTTTTCTATCTTTAATAAGGCAGAACAAATGTGTTTATTTTTAAACTGTCCTGCTCTTTGCTTTTCACTTGTGCTGAAGACCAAAAGAGTCGCTCCGCTTTTCCTTGCACTTCAAAGGGGAGCGCTGATTGGAGGAGTGAGTTTGTAGAGCATGTATAACAGAGATAGGCCGAAAACTGCACACGTCTGATCTAAAGCCGCCTCTCAAACCCCTCGTATGTCAAGGATGCTGGGATCTGAGGTGTGGCTTGTCCGGTTGTAGGATTAAAGCTCAGGATTTGGGTTTGGATCTAGGGATCCCCAAACTCTCCAAAATGTCAGGTGTATTTAGAGCTGGATATTCGTTTAAGACTCACCTTCTAATATCTACCATCAGCGCAGAATCCTCTTGGAGTTCCCCCTTCGGCAAAGCACTTTAGCATGTGCTTAAAGTTAGGCACATGCTTAAGTGCATTGTTTAATCCTGTGGCTATGCTATGGGTGAATCAGAGCCATAGGACCAATTCCTGAAGCCCTTACTCATGCCTTCTCAAGCTGACACCAATGGGAGCATTGCCTGAGCAAGGAACGAGTAAGGAACATCCTGATATGGTCCCTCGTGAACCATTTTCCTCCAAAGAGCACAATTGGCAGATGTTGGTGCATGGAGAGAATTTCATGCTCTTCTGTTCTGAAAAGAGCTTCATTGTCTTTGACTTCGCTGTGTCTCTGCTCCGCTGTCTGTGTGCCTGTGGGTGTGTACACTGAAAAGCCACATGGAAGTCTTCTCCAGAACTCCCTGCACTTTGGCTGGTGCTTTAATGGTCCCCAGTTGACAATGGAATCTGGACCTGATTCTGCAGTGCCCTGATTCACAACTGAGCCTTGTGGCGTCACTCTCACTAGTGCAAATGGAGTGAACAATGCCACCATTCTGACCTGGATGCATTTGATGCTCACTTTGCACTGGTGAAGGGACTTGCCTAGACAGCGTGGCAATGCACACTAGAGGGATCTGAATTGTAAATCGCACCAATGTGTTATGCACTAACTGGCCGCTGTGGACCCTATTGGCATGCAGTAAATGTTCCCTAAGGCATGTTAACATAGTACAGTTTCAACATTACCTCTGTAGCGAGGTCGAGACTCACTGTTGCGGCGCCTCCTGCTGGTCGTCTGGGAATTAGCTCTTTTCCAGCTTACGGAGCGCCCTCTGCAGGCCAGTGTCTTGCCTGCCGCTGGCCTCAAGTCCCTCCCGGACCCCAGTGCCCTATGCCCTGGGGTTCTGCCCACCACAGTACCCCCACACTCTGAGTTCCCCTCCCATGGGAACCCCCAACCCTCTATGCCCACCTTGCCTCAATGGCTACTGCCAGTCGTCATCTAGCCCCTGCTCACTGGGGCAAACTGCAGTCCATAATGGGCAGTCATCATTGGCAAGGGGGTCGGACCCGCTGCCTCTGTCTTACCCCGGGCTGCACCTCTGCAACCCCAGTACCTGATCTGGCCTTTAGCAAGGCTCACAGCCTGGGGAGTTGCCAGGCTGGAGCGCCCCCGCTCCTCTTGCCTTTCCCCAGCACTGCTCTATTCCCGGCACCCTGAGCTCCCAGGTCCTTCTATCTCCAGAGCTAGAGAGAGACTCCCCCAGCTTCTTCCTGGGCCCTTCTAACAGAGCCAGGTGTGGCTTGATTGGGGCATGGCCCCAGCTGTGGCTGCTTCCCTAATCAACCTCACTTGTTCTCTCAGGAGTGGGGTAACTGCCCCCCTACAACTACATTAATGCGAACTTTCAGTGCACACCAACAGAATCAACATCGGCCAATTAGTGTGCAACATGGTGCTCTTTAGAATTCACACCTCACTAGTGAGCATTGCTGTGTCGTACAGAGAAGCTCTAAGTAGACCAGGTGCCAGATGCTGGAGAATCAGATACTGTTTGCTCAGGCAGATCAATTGCCAGAGAGCACTTGCTTCCTGGAAAATAAAATTTAAGTGGTGATAAAGTCAGTTCTTGGAAGATTGTTTTTATATACAGGGGTTAGAGATGTTACCGGGCCTTCTGGGCATATCTGTATTGTTTCCACCAGCACTGTTTGTTATGTATTTCATGGCACCTATATCTGAGGTACATGTGACAATATACAAATATAAGTAAAATGTATTTCATGCGACAAAACTGGCCAATTTTCATGTTCTTTTAAATATATATAAATATCAAAGCATCCAAAAGATATAAATAGCATAGAGAAAATAATCTAAATATGTAATAAATGTATTTTGATCTATTTAATATATGCTGTATATTTTAAAGATCATAAATTGTCTGGTTGTATCGTATTTTCAATATATTTTATTACCTTGTTACTTGTCACATATATAATTAAAATGCCCAGCCAACTTGGTCAGACATTGAGCAAAGATCTGAGCAAGCTATACTGATCACTAGGGTGTTACCATGAAGAGCAGCAAGCCAGTAAGAACAAAGAAGGAAGAAATTATCTGAACCCCTTTGTGACTAGGTTTCCCTGCCTCCTTTCGGTAGTAGTAGAAAGCCCAATGATTGTTTGAAGCTCTGATCTCTCAGTGGAAAGTTGGCATTCAGAGGTGATGGATCTGGTTCATGAGGGAGCAGCTAAGTGATGAAAAGGGATTTGCTTGTGCTAACAAAACAGAAACTCCCCACAAGCTAAACAGATCTATCCACTTGCTGGCTTGATTGAGATAGCAAAGTTTCAAGGGGCTGGGTTTGGGTTTGGGGTGGGGGAGGAGGAGTCTTAAATTTCGATGACAGGAAGCTGATGAAATATTTTCTAAATTTTGAAAGCTTTTTAGGAGATTGCAAAAATGGGACATTGCTTAAGAGATCTGTAGAGCCACAGGGCCCAATGATGATCTCATTTACACAGGTGTCAATCAGGAGCAACTCAACTGACATCAATGAAGTTACACCATTGTAGAAGTGAGATCAGCATCAGGCCCTACAAAACAACAGGGAAGGGAGTTTCAGCCAACTCCTCTTTCCATCATGCTGGGAAGGTTAAAAATCTCCCTCACTTTCAGCAGACCCAGGGAAGGGGTCACAGGAAGAATCAGTAGGGCGGAGAAGGGCAGCACAGTGCAAACAAAGAGACCTACAGAAACACACAGAAGAAAACCTACAGTCGAGTGGGTCTCGTACCAAGAAGAAAAGGTGTGGAAGCAGAGAGGAGCCTGGGAAATGTGTATTGAGCCAGGACAAAAACAGCCCAGCCCTGAAGATGGCTGAGTCCAAATCACTATCCAAACATTTCTCCAGGGCAACAATATTCTTTGTCCCATATGCAGCATCCAGAGATCATTGGTCTGAAGTGTCCTTGAATTCCAGTGGGAGCTGTTTTCAGTGTGTAGACTTCAGCTCACAGGACAGCTTTCAAGGTCTTTTAGCAACAGAAAAGAAACATGCTAGGAAGTAAATGATACAGAGAGATTTATTACGTGGGGAACACGACGACACTGTCAGCCATTCTGGATTTTATTCTTAACTCTTGTACGTACGTTTTTGGGGGCGGGAGGGCACAGGGGTTGCTGATCTGATCTGGAGCCTTTGCCAAATAGGTCAGAGGGTCTGAATCCAGGCCAGGTTAGCAGTGTCCAAAAGTCGACATACCTAGATGGCTGCTTGTTTGGTAGCCTGGTGATTTCAGTCCCGTTCCTTAGTACAGACTCCCATCACAAAACCATGGGTAACAGCTGGCTCTAATCAGCACCCTTTCAATCACCACAACAGAAAGACCAGGAACACAAACCAATCAAGGGCTGGAGAAAAAATGCCTTGCAGTGAGAGCTGGAAAACACTCAACTGTTTGGCTTATTAAAAAGGAGATTGAGAGGTGACTTGATTATAGTCTTTAACTAACTTCCCAGGGAGCAAATACAGGGTACGAAAAGGTTCTGTAATGTAGCGGAATAAAGCATGGTGAGAACCAACGGCTGGAAGTTGAAGCCAAACACATTCAAATTAGAAATTAGGCACAAATGTTTAACAGTGAGGCTGATTAACCACTGGACCAAGCTGCCAAGGGAAGTGGTGGATTCCCCATCTCTGGCTGTCTTCACGTCAAGACTTTCTGGAAGAGACGCTTTAGCCAAAGACAAGTCCTTGGGCTCAGTACATGGGGAACTGGGGTGCAATGTAGTGATAGCCTGAGATAGCCAGGAGGTCAGCCTAGATGATCTAGTGGTCGCTCTGGGCTTTAAACTCTGAATCTTTTAAGTAAATGAAATGGCTGCAGCCCCGGAGGGGAGAAGCGAGAAGAGCTCTCTCGCCAGGGTTGTACCTGTGTTATGGGTAAACAGAGAACTGCAGCTTCTGATCTGGCACCCTTTAGCAAAGCAAACATCCACTCCAAAGAGCTCTGGGGCCGGCGCTCTGAGTGTTTGCTTTTCTATTTAATCGTAATGAATAACGAAGTCGCTTGCGCTCTAAAAACCATCACTCCAAATATGCAAGCACCTGACTTCATAGCACACAAACCAGGAAAGCCCCAGAAAAACCTCACATTTTGCAGCCAACTCGTCCCCTTGCATCTGGTTGGAGCAGGTGTCTCTGTGGCATGGGGTGAATTATTGAAGCAAAAGTGCTGCAAAGACATACTCCGCATTTCACTTTAACGCTTCATTTTTGGGTCCTGGTGGGTTAAACCTGGACCCCATTTTCCAAGGCGGACGCACCAGTCGAAAGATGAATATGCCTATAGCAGCTGCAAAAGCTAGTCACTGGTTTGGACTCCCAGCAGGCAGGGAAATTAATTTAACTGGAGGCACCTGATCTGCATGTTCAATTGCAAGTTTCCACAGCAGATCCGTGCGCATTTTGCACACGGGTTGTCGTGGGAGTGGCAGGTTCATGCATATCTTTTGCAGCCACATCCACTGAGTCCTTGGTCGGTTCTTTTTTGTTTTCCCCAGTACAGATGTTCGTGGAGATGCCTGGGAGGCTAGATGGCCTACCCTGTTTCCCCGGAAGTAAGACATACCCCGAAAATAAGACGTACTTCCAGTTTTGCCTCTCGCTGTAATATAATGTAATGTAATTTTGGGAGCAAAAATTAATATAAGACACTGTCTTATTTTCGGGGAAACACGGTATATCAGAGCACAGGGGTGAAAGGAAGAGATTTAGCCTTTGAAGAAGGATGGAGTCCTTGTTCTGTAGGAGACAACCTGTACCCCCCTCCTGTCACTTCTGAGTGAGCAGACACAAGGAACCTCTATCGCCACATCCAGCTTGCCAGGCATCATGGCCCCAGCAAACAAATTAAATACCTATTAGCTGTTATAAATGTTGTGGCTTCTTAAATACGCTAATAGGAAGGGTCTGTGTTCAATCCAGTGAACCTGCCACACGTTCTGAGGGTTAAGAATCTAATTACATTGCTGATCAAATTATAAATGGATGTTACATAGCAGGTAGAGGCATTTGGAGCTATTTATTACACCACCAGAAAAAAACCTTTTTAACAATCAAGACTTATTTGTCTTCTTAAACACTACCTAGGCGGAGACGTTTTATCCATTTTCTATTAATCACCCCCCTGCCCAAGTACCTTCCTACCTAGATCACAGCCCGGCTTCAAGTAAGCGTCTAGTGCTATTTATTCATGCGCCACTATCGGTACAGACAGAACAAAGGACCCAGGGGCCCGATCCAGAGGCGAGAATCTTTCCATTGTCTTCTGTGGGTTTTGGCTCCCAGCCGCGGTGAGTTTCAGACCGGCTGGAGTTCGGATCAATATTTGTTGTTGATAGCAGGGCTGACAGGCAGGCAGCCATTACTCGCTAATATATTGTAACGTCAGTTGATATTTTTTCAAGCCTTTCAGTCCCTGGAGATTCTGTTACTCCCAGGACAGAAGGGTTATGCCCAGTGAAGGACACTCATGTGAAGCCAGAAACACGCCTTAGCACCGGTCCTGACGTCCCAAAGACACGTCGCTAAGGTATGGTCCTGGGTTTACACCAGGGTCCAGCATGGGAAGTGTTAAACTGTAGCTTATCTTGGCATGCTCTGTCTCACACCCTGTTTGCTAAAGGACTGAGAAGGCAGAAATGGCTGACCAGAGAGAGCTCAGTGTCCTACGGCTAACTGCAGGGCAGGATGGCAGAGTCCAGCAACGAGGGGAGCGGATCTTTCGCTTTAATCTGTGTTTTTGTAACTGTTTTCCAGTGGGAATTATCATTAAAGTCAGCACTGGGGCTCATGGAGTTAATGCACCAGCCAAAGTCACCCAGGAAATGCCCCCTAGTAGACCAAGGTCACCGGTGGCGGTGGGGGGAATCTTTGTGGAAGGAACCTCACCAGGGAAATCCACAATTGAATTCCCACCACCAGTCCTCACCCAAGGGAAGCTGGGGTTGGAGCTGCTGCGAAAGCCAGACGCTTCTCTCAGTCACTCCGGTATAAATCTAGAGCTACTTCATTGACGGGCTTGGGGATCCTTCTGGATGCACCAGTGTGTGGCTGAGGCAAGAATCCGGCCCAACCCACAGGCACACAGAATGGTGAGATATGATCAACAGCATGTCTCTGACCAGAGTGTCCTGAGCTAAACCGGAGGGCAGGGAATAAAGTTTAGTAAATTTCTCCCTGTCTTGAAATTGGTTCCCTCTGTCCAGCCTGGAGATGGGTCGAAGCCTGCTCGTTTACTGGGCACAGCGGTTTCAAAGAGAACACAAACCAGGGCGTTTCCTTTTGCCCCAGCCCTATCTATGTCTTTGCAATGCCTTCTGGGAAGGCCCGAACAACCTGTTGTGTGAGGATCTTTGTATCTACCCTAGGGTATGATACCTCTGGGATGTTCAAGGCATGTCTCACATGAGGTAACCATAGTAACGCATCATCAGCATCTCTCTGCTTCTACTGTCAATTTTGTTTTTCATCTTGTATTAAGGTGGAACGTCTCTGTCTTTCTTTTTCTCTCTTGCTCTCCTCCCCTTCTTCCTGCACTACCAAAGGCAAGAAAAACAGCCGGGGCTTGCGTCTCCATTTCCAAACACTAGTTTTACTCTGGCATAACTCTGCTCCTACTCTAGATTTGCACTGGTGTATTTAAGAGGCAGATCAGGCAATTAGTGTCCTTTACAATTATAATAAAAACCTGGCTGCTTTAATTTCTCCATCCCACCTTAAGAAGCACTTAAGAATGACTGGGACATAATTAAGGGGTTCCCTTACATTTGTTTCTAACAGGTCACTGTCAGGGTAAAAATCTCCAATATGCTTTTTCCTTGAAAAAGTCCCTTATTGCTATTAGTAATAACCCTGTGCATTGTTCAAATAGAAAGAGTTTTAAACATCTAATTCAATTCCCACCCTTTAAGTTCTTTGTCCAATTCTCCCATTTCATTTAGTTTGGAGAGAGAAAACAGATGAGTCAGTTTCACTTTGTTTCTTGCCCGTTTTTAGTCAATTTTGCTGACAGGTCTCCAGGAATCAGCAAAAGGCTGCGAGGTTTGGGTCTGGTGCCCCAAAAGGGGAGCGTTTCTGTGTTTAAGAAAATCTGTCCCCATTCCAATAAAAAATACAATGGAAATATTTCTACTGGTCTTTAAGGAAAAAATTAAATTTGGGCCAAATTTGCCCTGCCTGTACCCCTTTCAAGAGAAGATCAGTGAAACAGTAGCAATCAGTTATCATGGAGGATAATTCCTGTGTCACTACGGAAGTTACCATAGAAGTTACTTAGAAGTAACTTAGAACTTAGAAGTTACTTAGAAGTTACCATCCCCTACTCCACAAAGTGGACTCGATGCCTTTTAGGGTTTTTAGTTTTTCCTGTTAGAAAGGGAAGAATATAAATGGCCCAGTTAGTTATGCTGGCAAATGAATGTCTGTGCACAGACAGCTGTTTTCGCCTCGTCTTTTTCTTAAGGGGCATATTTGCATTTGCAATGCCTGTTTAGCACTTTCAGAGCAACTTTAATCTTCAAAGCACTTTACAAACAGCACTAATAACTCCTCACAACACGCCCGTGGGGTAGACAACTGGCCCCCATTTTACAGAGGAGGGAAACTGAGGCAGGGGGGAAGTAATTTGCACAAAGGGGCATGAGTGTCAGAGGTGGGACTTGAACTCAGGGGTTCCTGGCTCCCTTGTGCGTTAACCACTAGATCTTGTTGCGGCGTAATGACACCAAAGATGGGGTTCCAGGAAAAGACTATAAGAGCAGAACTCAAAGGCTGGGTTCTTTTAAAACAAACTGTTTCTAAAGAGAAAAGCATTTCTACTTTGTAACTGTCCTGTCCATTGGGTCCTTGGCTGGCTCGGTTCTTGCAGACTGCTACCTAGCACTATTTGGTTAATACAATTTTTAAGGGGGGGGTGGGAGGTGGGTATGGAGGTCCTGAAGATTAGAAAAGTGGAAACCTTTTCAGTGTTTGACTTCCGTTGCCTTGTGGCTGAGGGTGCTCTGAGGCACCTTTTGCTACCAGTTGTGTTAGAGGAAGCAAGACATTAAAACTCGCTGTGATTTGGATTCTGAGCCACTCCTTCACCAAGGTGACAGGGGAAGGAATGCCATTGCTTGCACCCCTCCCAAGTCTTAGTAGCTCCTCAAGCCGTATGCTTCCAGATTGTCCAGCAGTCCATACCCAGAAACGGGGCTTTTCATTTCATTTCTCCCTCCTTACACCTGCCCTTTAACACAGCTCTTCACCGCCCAAATTCCTCACCTAGCCCCCACTCGCTATCCCGTTCCGCCTGCTGGCCCTGGGCCCAGGGCAGGACTAATGGAGCGATGAGTCTCCAAGCCTTGTGGTGGGAGGAGCCCGTGGGAAAGTGCAGTGGGTGTGCGTCTTCGGCGCTAAGTGTGTTTCGTGTGCCTCAAACCCTGCTCCGCACCTTTGCCTCTTCCGTGGGTCGCTGAGCGCTAAGACCTGCCCGCAACTCTTGCAGTTGAGTTTTCCCGTATTCTTAGAGCCATCCGGGTAGCCGGTGGCCTTTGTGTATAGAGACACCCTCCCGATACATGGGCCCTGAAAGGACATTCAGTTATAATATGGTTCACATAATATCATCACATTACCCCTGGCCCCGCCCTTCAGTTATTATTCTCTGTTTTAGTCTTTCATTGTTCTAGGGAGGAAGGGAGGGGGCTCTTTAAATCTGCAGGCCAATGGTGGGGGCCGTCCTCCAGGCATGCCCCTCCCCCTGCGATTCTGGCACTCATACCTTAGTTGCATTCACACACAATCCCTCTTAGCCCCCATCCACCAGAGCCTTCCTCCCTTTGGGCGCTGTCTCATTAACCCCCCCTCCTGCTTCGTTGGTTCACAGTGTCCACCAGCACAGAAGTTTGTGGTTGTACCAGAGAAAACGGATGTTTATTTCTCTTAAAGGGATGATTGGTTGACCTTTGACCTCTGTAGAAGTCTTCCTCTTTTGCCCGGTTTACGACTTAAATGTAAACACAAAGATGATCCTTGTTTTTTGGGAAGTTTTATTTTAATGCTATGGAGATTTAATAAATAAAAACAATTCTAATATGAATGAAGTGGCTGGTGCCCTTTGTTTGAAGGTTAGAGCTTAGGGTGCTGAGCAGATTTTAATGTTAACTAATACAAAAATATTGATTTCACTGGGCGAAGTCCTTCAAAAAATACATGCAAATCCACCTTCAGATTCCATCACGTTCGCCCCAAGAGAGTCAAAATCCAGCTCACCATATGGTCAAAATGCAGCAGTAGCCTTGCACATTTCTCTAGCACATTCTATCCAATTATCTCAAAACTCTTTACAAACGGTCTCATTAGTTCCCCCATCTGTAAAATGGGGCAGAGAAGGGGTGTGGTCACAGTAGCAGTCAGGAACAGAATACAGATCACTGGATTCCCACTCCGGTGCTAGACATCCAGCAGGCCATGCTACTTCCCTTTTTGTGAAAAAACCATCCGAAGTGTCACCCCTACCCCTGAACCATTCAAACTCCTGCCTAGTCACCTGCAAGGGCACCTGAACAAACCCCACACCTGAGATCTCACTGTGCAAAGAGGAAATCTCCCCAAGCTGTCTACACAGCGCCCCAAATACCCAGAACATCTTGTGAGCTGGGCGTCTCAACTGATTCTAAAATAAGATCCAGACGCTTGGTAGAGTCAAAACTCACCACTTCTTAATGGGCAGGTTTAGTAACAAAGAAACTAACAAGATCTGCAATTAACAATACGATAACATCAAGTTCAGCACAATCCTCCCCACACCTGGCTGCTCCCCGCTCAGCCTGTGCCCTAGGATTTGGGTCTCTAGATAGCCACTCCCTGGCTCCATTATTTCCAGGTGGGGCAATGGGCCACCTACTTCAGCGATTCAGCAGAAGCCAATGATCATTCCCCAACCGACTCACCACCTGCCCTACCAGGGCGTGGGGTGTTCAAGGCAAACGTATCCATGCAAAGACACCTGCACGTGCTCACACACACACAAGCTCACCCTCTCTGCCAAGGCCTCTTGAACTAGTTCCAGAGTTATCTGTTTTGGAGACAGGTGACTCCCGGACTCTTGTGCATGTCCAAGGGCCTCTGAGTTTAATCCTAATCCCAAGAGCCCGGTGGCAGGTTGGATGAGTTTCTTCTCATCCAATGAAGGATGAATGGCGGCTTTATTAATTGTCGTTATTTATTATTACTACTGTAGTGCCTGGGGTTAGGACTTCATTGTGCTCAGCGCTGTACAGACATGGAACAAAGTCTTTGCCCCAGGGCTTCTCCTCTTTTCCAGCAGATGGACTCCACCAGTCTGAGTCTCCTCCCACTTGTAAGTCCAAAGAGGCGCTCCAGTGGAGCACAACCTGTGTGAGAGGAGAATCAGGCCTTCAAGACTCATGGCCCTGAATTTAAATGCATTCCGGAGACATGGGGAGCTCAAATACGAACTGAGCCTACTTCTAAAGAAATATCCCAAGCCACAATGTCCAAATTTATCCAAAGACCAGGAGAGTTGGGAGCCAGAGTTTTAGTCCATGTTGGGACTCTGGGTTTCAGTCCATGTTGGGAGCCAGGGTTTCGGTCCATGTTGGGAGCCAGGGTTTCAGTCCATGTTGGGAGCCAGGGTTTCGGTCCATGTTGGGACTCTGCGTTTCAGTCCACATTGGGACTCTGGGTTTCGGTCCATGTTGGGAGCCAGGGTTTCAGTCTCAGCCCATCTCTGGACAGGAATGAAGATGACTGACACAATTTCAGCAGCTGGGGAACAGCTCCCATTGAGCTCTTGTTCTCACCAGCAACCGCTTTCCCTGTCCATGGTCCTGGTCTTGGAGGTGTTTGATGCCACAAGTATGACTGGGGAAGCTGAGAGATGCAATGAGCTGAGGCAGGTTTTAATGCCAGGCTGGGACATGTTTGGGGTTGTGTCACTATGGGAGATGCACAACACTGTATAAACAATACACAGCAACAGCGCAAATGGTAGCAGTGAAGGGCTAGGTCCCCCAGCCCCATCGTCCTGTCCGAGAAATTGCACCCAGTGACGTCCAGGCTTGGGTGGAGGCCTGTCTGCCAGGACCCTCACTGACTGGGAAGGTGATACTGATGGGCAGCTGAAGGCCGAGCTGGACATTCGTGCCAGACTGTGAGAGGACTGGAAAGTCTGCCTGCAAGGCTCTAAGGTGCTGTTCCACTGGAGGGCAGCAACAGGCCCCGGGCCGAGACATACCGACCCGAAGATCCCGGGCAATGTGGGGGATAAGGACTGGGTAGCGGGGCAGGGAATGTAACCTCGCTTTGGTCGGATGGTCCATTGGATGGCTGTGGCTGACTTACCCGAGACTTCCAACGGTGGCAGAGGTTGGAGCACCGTAGGGCTAACAGGCTCAGCTCCCAGAGGTTGGGGTGCTGAGGTAGGGAGTTTTGTGTGGCTCTGCAGCCAGGCCTGCCGGCTGATCAGGAGCGTTCAGGCAGTGTCTGAAGCTGGTGGGTAGTGACAGTCCCATGCTGACAGTTTGCAGGGAGGCGGGCTGTACATGGATGGAGAGGACTCCATGAGGACCCTTCCCCTGTGCAGGAGTTTATAACCAAACAGGTTCTCTTCTCTGAGTCCCCCACTGTTTGGCCTGGCTGTGTCCAAAGCGTGGGGAGACACTAACTACAATAACTCAGACATCTATAGCTTCTTCTCTCCGAGGAGCGCAAAGGAATTTACAACCCTTAATGGCCTGAACCTCTCTACAGGTAGGGAAACTGAGGCACGGAGGGGCAAAGTGACTTGCCCCCAGTCATGCACTATATCAGGATCACAGCTGTGGAGTAGATCTCAGAATGCTTTAATGCTTGTCCGGGGTGCTAATCACTAGGCAACACGCCTGCCACGAAACACAGGGGAAGCAGAGGGAGAATAGAAAAAATCAAGCAGAAGAAGCGGGCTGGCACTCGACCCAAGCAGCTGCAGCCGATGCCGCGTCTCCTGACGCCCCAGGCAAATATGGAGCTGGTAAGTAAGAGAGCACCAAGGTTAAACACAATGCCCTGCGTGAGGCTGGCAGTTTGATGAACTTTGCTAAATTACTGAGACATTGGTACACAGTAAAACGATTCAATCATCGTTTTCTTGCCCCAGGCAACTGGAAGCCCAAGACTCTCTGCCTGGCCGGGGTCAGATGATTTCCCTCTCCGGCGAGAAAGCAGCAGGACCCTGCACCTCTGTGGAAGTCTGGGCCCCGGGATGCTTGGGACTCAAACCTGTCTCCAGCCCCTACAATGTCTGCTGTGGGTTGGGAGAGGATCTTCATTCAATGTGACAGGCCTGGTAATTATATGCTGTAATTCACAGGCCAGGCTAAGCATCAGGGGTGGCTTATATACCACCCTGTTGTGTATGTGCTTCTCTATCAAGCGGCTTTCATGATGCACTCATCCCCCCTGGCCTGGCCCCCAAACACGGAATCTGGCTCAGTATCATGGCACCTGTCTGCTCCCCATGTGTTCCCCGGGGCACAGCCGCATAGCTTACCCACAACAAAACACTCCCACCGGCCACCCTGCAGTGCCACCCCAGCTCCCAAGCCATGAGCTGGGCTCTCCTCAGCTTGATGCACCTTCGGCAACCTGGCTGCTGAGTTCTTGATGGCTGCGCCCTCCCTCCTCAGGCGCGCGGTGAACACAGCTCGGTTTCCCAGCAATGCTGACAGCGGGCAAAGGCCAGGGCTTACTTGCAAAAGTGAAGGAAAATCATCCCCGAAGCAGCGCTGGGAGCGTGGGCCCCTGCTCTAACAACGTCATTTCCACCGCCGCGGTTCGGAGACTAGAGATGGGCTCCGACCACAGATTCTTTTCTGGATTTTGGGAAAGGAGGGGTTAATCTGGGGGAGGGGGTCAGCCCATTGTAGAGAGGGGGGCCCACTTGCGATAGCAAATTCTGAAAGCTCCTCACTCCCCTCCCCAAAGGTTGGGGTGTTCTGAACGGGTGCTTTTAAGGACCTCTCAAAGGCAATGGAAACTGTCCCCAGATTTTCGCTATGCACACAGATGTGTTTGGCCAACCTGAACACCAGAGCCACAGGGCTGGAATTCAGGCGCAGTTAATAACTCACTACCCATGGCGCACTGGGGTGAAAGGAGCCCAGAGCTGACCAATCAAGGTTAAATGCATCGGGGCGGTCGCCGTGGGGTTGACAGGAATGTGAACCTTTCCAAGCAGCCAGCGCTATGTGTGAGGAGCTTGGCTGGTGGGAACCTGTCCCACTGCCATGTTCTGAACGAGCGAGACTTCCTCTGGAAGATCGCTCCATAAGGCACTGCCAGAATGAAGCAGTGAGGGGGCGAAGGCGAGAACAAGCTAAATGGTATCAGCAGGAGACAGTAGGAGCATTTCAAGCTGAGCACACCACTCATATGGCAGGGGGAAGTCCAGGCCTCCTGCAGAGTGGGACAAAAGACTAAAACAAGCACCTCTGAACCGTTGATGCAATTATGCAGCACATTCGATCCCAAAGCTCTCCTGCAAATTGTCTCTCCTTGGAAGCCCCTTAGTCAGCATGAACAAGTCCAGCCAGAGCTCTTTGACCGCACCACCCTGCGCCAGATTAGGACAGGAAGTGAAGACGCATACTTTAACCCAATAAAAGGTGGAAGTCTAGGAAGGCCAATGTCACCAATACAAAAGACCCAGGTGTGAATACAGGGCCAACCTTGAGCGTGAGGGCTAAATATGGGCATGCCTGGCTATCAACTTGGTGTAGGTCTGGAGGAGGGCATGTGAGAGCGTAGCACACAGCTCTGCCAGTGAGCTAATGGGCCCACCCATCCTCAGGGCCACCCAGATCTTTGTGCCATGCCCAGGAGAGCGTCATACGGAGAGTCTCCAAGTGGAAGAGAACTGGATTTATAGGGGATGTGAATCTGGGGATTACGGTGCCACAGCCTGACCAGCCAAAAAATATTAAAAATCAGAATATCTGTAGCTCAAATCCAGCTTAAGAGTCAAACTAATCATCCAAACCATCTGCCTCGCCGCTGGAAATAATGCTACTTTTATTGTTTCCATAAGCTGCTAAGCAGCTTTTCAGCAAGAAGAAATCCTTCTGGTGGGGCGGTTGTTGCTGCGGGACTGCATCCTCCTGGGCTGTCCGAGCCAGCTGAGACCCTGGACTTCTTGGGACTTCCAAGGGGCAGGGAACAACCCAGTGGGATAAATGAAGTGATTGATCCCATAGGCCATGTCATGGGGGGGGGGGGGTGGAGGATTCCAAGACAAAGCTCACCTGGTTGCACTGATGAATTTCCCGGTATGGCCCCGTAGCATCTCAGACACTCTGCTCACCGTGCCAGCCTGAGATAGCAATTCCAGACCCAGCTCTGCCTCCTTGACCTCCCCAGATTCTTCATCCTCCAGTGTCATTCTCTGCCCTGCCCCCGTTCCCTGTTGTCCACCTCCACCAAACCCCTGAGGGACTGAGCTGGCAAGATGGTAAACAAGGGGAGTCAGATCTTCAGCTGGGGTAGATCGGCAGAGCTTGGGCTCCAGAGCAAAAAGGCTGGAGCAGGGTCAAGGGCCCAGCCCTCAGAAAGTTCGGGGCTTGAAAACCTGCTAAACCCTGGTTCCGCATTCTCCCTGGGATGTCAGAGGTGCAGTGTGGGAGGCAGCAGCGCCGGGGCAGGGTGTACTACCCCTCGAAGGCACAGCCTGGCACTTCCAGGGGCACCCTGCCCTGCCCAGGGGAAAGGAATCAGCTCCTCCCCTGACGCGGTGCCCATGGGAAGTGCAGACAGCTCGCCTGCCTCCTAGAACAACAGGAGAACTGGGAACTCTGCTGGCTGGGGGCAGTCTGGAGCCTTTCTGGATTGGGTTTTTTAGTGTGGTTTTGGGCCTCCCCCCTCCTGGATGCTGGACATTCCCCTTAAAATGTTCCCTCAAGAGAGAAGCCCAGCCCCAGTCCTAGTGGGGGGACAAACCTGGGTGAGGAATAACGCAAAGGCTCAGCTACTTGCTGAGTTCAAATATGGCTGCATCCCTCACAGGGCACCGGCCCCATCCCGCCCTTGGGGAGGAACCTCCCTCTTGAACTAGCTTGGCAGTCACCAGGGCTTTCTGGGGAGCAGCTCCCTGCAATAAGAGCCTCACGGGCTGGGCAGGAAGAGACAACAAAGCCAAGTTAATAAGTAGCTGAGCGAGGAGCATGACACCCAGCTGCCCTGGTGCCATGGGGGGCGGGGGGGAGATGGAGTGGATTCCAAGGCCAAGTGCCTTAGCCAGGGAAAGTAAAGTGTCTCACACTAACTGATGTGTGTACACACACACACACACACACACACCAACACACCCCCCCCCCCCCCCCACACACACACACGTCGCTCAGGCGGGTGGAATTTGGACCACAGCCTCTGAGAGAACCCTACACGAGTCGCCTCCACTGATGGTCACCTACCGTCTGAATGCTACTCTAGGGCAATAACAAAAGAGGAGGCTCAGCAGAACCCGGCCTCTCCCTCCTGGCTCAGGTACTGTGGAGCAAAGCCTCAGCTGCCCCGACCCCAGCTGAGCTCCCCAGAACCCTGGGGCTGGCTGCTTTGAAGCCGGCGCCATCTCATTTGCTATTTTTATCCAGCCCGCGCGGCCTCAGTAAAAGCAGAGCTGACACTAGCTTTTGTCTAAAAAAACCCCGTGTTTTTATTATCATGTGGGAAAAGATGCCTGGGTGGGTTTTTTCCCCCCTAACTTGGAGATCTACCAAGGCAAACGACTGTGGGTAACTGGAAATTGGGATGATTCACCAGTCCCATGGGCAGATGGTACCCAGGGTTTCCGTTCGCCAGCTCCTGACAGACGGCAAATGCCCCTTTTAGGGCTTAAAATAAAGAGCCCCTCCTAAATTCACTGCGGGCTCCATTTTCTCTCGTCTTGTGAGGGCCTGTTCAACTTGAACAGACACTTTGCAGCTGCACATGCAGATTGGGTACCTGGGCAGCAAAGCACCTGTTTGGAATCGGTAGCACTAGGTTGGTCTATGTTCCCCGCCCGAAGAGGCTGAGGAGACTTGAGGTCCCGGCCCTTGAATCCCAGAACTCCAGGGGCCAACGCTCTGTGTTTGCGCCGTTCTGTTCCTGTTCGGTCACCCACATGGCTCTGGGGCTGTGTGCAGGAGGGATCTCCTCCTTGCAGCATCTGTCATGCAATGCCCTTGCTTCGGGGACTGTCAGAAGCTGCTGATGCTGGACAAGCTGGGTCAGGAGGACTCCTACAGGGTCCCCCTGTGTGGGGCTGGAGCAAGAGATTTGTATTTTCTCACCTGCCCGAGGGCTGATCCTACCTAGGCCCATGGGGAGGGTGTTTACACCACATGGCTAACAGCATGACTCTCAATCCCCACAGGGAGAGCACAGGAGTCAGCTGTCCTTACTGAGCAGGGGCAGACCCAAGTTTTAACCCTTTTCCCAGCCTCTCCCCCAAACCGTGGGCTCGGGCGAAGGGGTTGTTTAATGCGGGGGAGGGAAACAGGCTCATTTCCACCTGCAAACCCGCACTAAAGGCCAGCGCCTGACCTCAGTCCGGAGTCAGTCCGGAGTCAGGCCCCTAACCGTCACTGGCACACACTGGCGGGAGCCAGGGAGGAATCGAGCTCTGTGTATCTTAGGCACCATCTTGCAGTGTTAAGAATGGTAGCGGCTGCTCTTCCCTGGCCAGCGCCAGAGATGCCGGGAACACAGAGTCAGAGTGAGGGAGGGCACGAAGCGCTGCAGCCAAACTTCACTGGCCAACCCCTCTCCGCCCTGGGCAGGGGGGACTGGCGCTGCCTGGGCTGACTGTGCCCGGCTATCGCGAAGGAACTAAATTGCTCTCCCAAGCCGCAGTGCTGTGTGACAGGGCAGGGCAGGGCTGTCCCGCACGCGCGAGACAGGCCGAATGAAAAGATCAACCCCCGGGGCTGAAGAAAAACCCCTCTGAAGCGGTTCAGCTGTTTGAGGCCTTGGTTATTTTTGGCCCGCCGACAGCACCCACTTTGTGTATTTTCCACTTGCTCAGGACAAGATCCAGGAAGGCCGAAGACAGCAGCTTCACGGCCCCTTTCCTAGACGCCTAACCTGGGGAGGGCTTCACCGTACTCCCTGACATTGGCAGACAGCAGACTGGCCGATCCACCTACCCTCAGGGCCAAAGAGAACCCCGGCCCCGTGCTTTTGACCGCATAAGCCCCAAACTACTCAAGACTGGGTGACTTAGGAGGGGAAATCAGTCTGTGAGTGGCTTCTCCCCGCTTGCTTCCCTTCTCTGAGAGGAAACTGGTCTGTGACATGGGGAACAGGGCTCATGACCTCCAGTGCTGGTGAAGCTAAACAAGACCTCCTGGTTGAATCTGCGTTATGTTGCACCTATCAGGTGACATCTCCTCCCACGGGGGAAGGATTCAGGGTTTGCAGGTGGCTTTTTTCATCAACCATTTTCGGGCCACTGCTGGTGAAGGCTTCCCCCACTATGCCGTCTGCCCCACCACATCTTCTGGGGCTTGCTGCCCAGCGTCTCCATTGAGTCGCAGCTGCAGCCAGAATTCTGGGGTACAGTAGGAGCACCCAGAGAGGATGCCAAATACCATCTGTGTCTAGCTTGCCGCTGACAATGCACTGAGCCCTCTTGGGACAGAGGAGGATTCTTGGGCCTCTGTCAGAAAGAGGATTCTCAAGCCAGGCTGCAGCCAGAATTGACTAGGCCCAAAGCAGGGTCCTCCACTGTCTCCTGCCAGGGCCCCACGCTGTAGCAGCTGCTGCTGGCATCTCCATCAACTGCCCCATCATCTCCTGCCAGGAGAGGAGACTCCCCCTGAACTGATGATTTCATTTCCCCCTTTCACTCAGACAGACACCTACGCCATCCCCGTCAAGCACCCATGTTCATCCACGCTTGTCCCCTCTCTCCCCAAACACCCCGATCTGGCCACACCCAAACACAGCCAGCCAGGTCCCTACACCCGCCCACCTGATCTGAATCAGGATGAGCCGGTTGGATCTCCGGGGTTTCACTGGGGGTGCAGGGAGGGGGAAAGCCCCTTGGTACCACCAAATATCTTTAGAAGATTGCTGCCCTGCAACAGCACAAACTATACACCAGGAGATATTAGCCTACGGACTCCACATCAGTCAGGTTGCTCTGGGTTCAGAAAGCATTTAATTCTGAGGGTGGAAGAGATATGGGGCAGCTGAGGTAATTCCTTCCATTCCCCCCTCTGGGGTTAGGGGATCTATCTCTTGTCTCAGCTAAGTCCTGGCCCCCGAGATCTCACTGATCCCACACATAAGCTTTAACCCATACTCCTCCAGTAGCCTCCCACACACTTCCCCTGCTTCTCCAAACCAGCTGAATAAGCACCCCAGATCCTGCTGTTCATGCGTCAGGGAGCAGAGAGCTGGAGGGGGGGTGTGTGTGACCCAATGGTGACCTTTTGCCTGTAGCACTGGACTCCAACTCAGGGTCACTGGGGCAAATGCGGTTGGTGGTCTCAGCCGATGTGACCCGGAGAAAGGCAGGAGGAAATCACTCACTCGGGACCTCACAGGACCAGAGCTCGGAGCCAAAGAGCTGGAATTCAAAAATAAAAGGCAGGACCCGCCCCAGTGAGGAGCTAAACCGGCCCTGGCTGCAGCTGAGAAAGCAGAGCTCTGGCAGCAGAAACCTGGGAGCTGAAAACAACCTCGCAGTCTCAGAACCAAAGCCATGTGGCGAAGGACCCAGGGTCACAAGGCGTGGCCTGCACTGACAGGCAGCTCCTCGATTATCCACGGGTATCTCACCAGTCACGGCACGGCCTCCCTGCAGACAGTGGGACTCAGCCAGAGACTCTCCACAGGCCGATGAATTAGCACCGTCCCTGCAGATCACAGCCCAAGGCGATTCCAGGGGGAGTGGGGTGATAAAAGCCACGGAAAGCACAGCTTCCCCGGCTTCAGCACCCTTATTCTGAGGCTGCACATCGGGAGACCAGCTGGCTGGATCTCTGGAGCCTGCCACTCCATAAGAACGTCCCAAGGATTTGCAGTGTTGTTGTGACCAAGTCGGTCCCAGGATATTAGAGACGAGGTGGGTGAGGAAACATCTTTGATTGGACCAACTTCTGCTGGGGAGAGAGGCAAGCGTTGAACTTCCCCAGAGGTCCTCGTCTGGTCTGGAGCTCAAGACGCGCTCTGTGGAGCTCGGCAGCTTGTCTCTTTCACCCCGATAAAAGGCACGACCTCACCCACCTTGTCTCTGTAAGAACTCCCATTGGCTGTCGGCGTTACGACACAACCAATCAGTGCTCACTATCCTGAGGATGGTCGGTGAGGGGGGGCAGTGGTGGGGCTTGAAGGACCTCTGCGCCCGAGTCCTGGTGGTGGTGTGACCATGATACCAATAACGTGGTCTCAGCCCAGCTCCCAGGCTAGCAATGGCTGCGACCCAAAACCACTGCTGCATTTGGCCATCTTGTTGGCAGTTTCACCGAAGAGGCCAGGACTGAATGAGACTGGGATGAGGTTTACAAACCCCACACTAAGGCCAAGGACGGGGAAAGGCTGAAGCAGGACTGGCCTGTGCCAGGCAAGCTCCATTTCTCAGGAGCTGAGCAGGCTCCTGGAGGAAGGAGCAGTACAAAGAGAACTCCAGCATCCCAGGCAAGGGGGAGGAGAGAAGTCGTGTCAAGGCGGCACGCTAAGGGGTTACTGACACAGCAGCTGACCCAGCTAATCCCCATAAGGGCGGCTCTAGACACACTCCGCTAAAAGAGAGATCAGAGTAGCAGGCCCTCACCACTGAGCCTGCTGACCGAACAGATAACCGCACTACAGGGCCACAGAGACTGACCTGCTCTCTCACCCCTAGGCAAGGTCCCAATGAGTCAAGATTGGGGGACAATGAGGGGTGTGGAGGGAGCTTTCCCAGCCGCAAGTGTTGTTGGCTTCATGTCACATGACTTGGTAGTGCCATTCTGCAATGTGTTCGGCCCGTATGTCCGTGGGGCTCCCGGTTAACTAGCCTCATCGTCTGCTGGGAAGTGAGGGGCCTGTGATTTCTCCCTTCAAAACCAGGGAGAGGAGTCTTTCACATCCAGGTCAGATCCAACCTTTATTGACAGTCACCATCAGATGGCTATATGGCTTGCATCAGATGCTTGCATGCCATACCATCGTTCCAGGGGCATGCATGAAATAGAAAAGGAGTTGGGGGACACAGTCCCCTCCAAACCTTGGACAACAGACCCCTCCCCCCAAAGCTGTCACCCACCAATGGGTATCAATCGTACAGCCGTCTAGAACCCCCCGCGGTCACATTTGTTGCTTTCATCTGCTGCTGCTCCTCCATTTACAGCTATTGTTGTTCCTCTGACAACAGATCAAACCCTCGGGAAGTCCAGGGCTGGCTCTAATCGGATCAAGAAGGAAGCTCTTCTCCCCAGATCCAGAACCGCAGAATCAATCTGTCTCCTGGATTTAGTATCCAGACTGCATCATGGGAAATAGTATTGATCCGGCAAGGGGAAGATTTAATTGAAGGGCTCCCTAATGAGCCAAGAGACTGATTTAACATTCTTACCTAAAGGTAAATAGAGCCACTGGGAACCAGTTCCTAGAGCCAGGAACTTTGCCCTGGGTGTTGCAGAGAGCTGAGAGCTCCCTTGCAAAGGCTGCGAGGGGCTGCGGGGCCTCTTTGTTATCACCTGAGATGAGCGCCCAGGCTGCGGTCTGGAGCTGTATTCGACCTGCACTCATCCCATGCTCAGAAGCGGTGTTCATTTGGGCCCTGTACCAGGGTGAATGGCTCCTTTAAGGGGAAATGGGGGCCAGCCCCACCCGAGCTTAAGTAACTGCCTCTCAGCCAGAAGGGATGGGACTATTGGGGTCAGGTGTTAGGTGGAGGAACACCTGGGCCTCATAAAAAAGGGCTGTGAGAAGTCAGCTTGGGGAAGGATGACAGGAGGCAGGCTCAGCTGGGCATGGCAGGGCAGGGAGGCCTTGATGGAGGGTCTGCAGGAAGGCCCTGGGGAGAAGTCACCAGAGTCCCCTGGGAGGGGAGCCTGCTAGGAAAAAGGGGCTCCAGGGAGAAAGTCCTGGGGGTCAGTGCTCCAGCGAAAGGGGCGAGGAACTTTGCAGGGCTGAGGAACTGGGCAAAGAACAGGGAGCTCTGGGGGATGAGAGGCTGCCAGGGAGCAGCCGGCAAGTCAGTGCTCTATCCTGGAGTAGCACAACGCTGCAGCGTAGGGGCTGAGAACTGAGCCTAGAAGGCTGGCTGAAGAGTAGGCCCAGAGGGGCACAGGGAAGTCTGGGCTCTGTTGGACTTCTGTTGGAAGGGTTAAATGTGTTGAATGACTTGGCCACTTTGCAGTTCACAGACCAGTCTGCCAGTGAGAGGAGTGTTTAAGAACCAGGAAGAGCCGAACAGGACTGTGAGGAATGGCTGGCTGAAGGGACGACTGGAATGGTGCCTGGGTTTTCCAGCCCCCGAGCTCAGACTTTTTATTTTTGCCCAAGCACGTTGCTTCTCCCCCTCATAGCGTTTGGCTGTGCTCCTTTATAGAGAATCATAAAAATATCGGGCTGGAAGGGATCTTTAGACATCTTCCAGTCCAGTCCCCTGCGCTAAGGCCGGACCAAGGAAACCTAGACCATCCCTGATGGGTATTCACCCAACCAGTTTGCACAACCTTCCCCTCACAACCTACCCCTTAGAGTTACATGAGCCTGGCTCCTCCAGCCGTGCCGGGCCCCCAATGCATCCGCACTGGATTCTGATCTCACACCAGCACAAAGGGGGAGTAATTCCATTCCAGTTCCCCTTTAAACCTGGGCTGAGTGAGATCAGGGCTAAGCTCCTAGGCACGTGACTTGACTCCAAGGCTTCCTGGTCCAGAAGCCAGAGCGCCGTTGGCTGAGCTACACTGACGCTGATGTTGCAACGCCGCCCTTGGAAGTAGTTAGTCAGTTTGTAGCTGCTGATCTGTCTGTGTTATTCATGCTACCAGAGCACAGCCAAGTGGGCTGCCTGGCTGTACTGAATACAGTTCAGCAGGGTGCCCGTACATAGATTTTTGCCCACAGGAATCTAGAAATAGTTTGCTATTTTCCTGCTATGCTCAATGGAAAGATAACGTTGATTATCAGTTCTCATGTGATCATGAGAGGCGGGAGAGCTGAGACTGTAGGTAGAATTAACATGGCCAAATTCACTGCTCGCCTAAGCCAGTAGCTTCAGCTGAATGCCCCCCTCTTACACCAGGGTGGAGTTTAGTCCAGAAGATCTAGAGGTGGAAAGGAACTGATAGGGACATCAGCTCTGTCTCCCTCTCAATGTTCACTGTCTCCTACTCTTCATTTTCCAGGGTATTGTCCAGCCTAAGTTTAAATGTCCCAAATTATGGGACTTCTACCATTTCCCTTGGGAGATTGTTCCACTCCCTATGAGAACTCATGCTCAGGAAGTTTTCCATAATATTCCCCCAATATTTTCTCTTCATTAAGTTTCTTTGCATTATTCCTGCTTATTCACCCTAGGTTTTAGGAAGCCGGAACAAGGTAACCCAGCAGTCTTTCCAATGGTCCCAGTTGATACGGAGCTCTTCAGCTTGGCTCACCTGCCTTTGCACCTCTGTTTGGACAAGTGAAATGAGTTTGTTTTTTGGGATGTGCCTCAAAAGATATTTAGAGCCACATTTTCAAAGCAGCACCAAGCTAGCCTCTAAGTTTGCTCTCCCAGCATTGCGGGTGCTCAGCGAACTAGGTTCTGCGCCCCGAAACTGGGTGCCCAGGTTGGATAGTCAGATACTGAGCTCCCAGAACGGTGCTTTTCAGTGCACAAGCAGAGTTTTGGGGGTACCCACAGTTGCCTGTTCAACCAAATATGGGGTAGTGTCATTTTGGGGTAAATGAGTTGGAGGCTGTCTTTGAAAAATTGGCCCCATTCTTTGCTTTTCAGAACCATCCCTTAACTGGCAGGCTGTGTCCTGCAAAGCCAGCCTTAGGCGGCGGAGGGGAGGGGAGAGATGAAGATCTGGTCTGAAGTGCTTTGGCCGAACTGTGTTAGTGGGAGCTAGCCTGATAATTGGCTGCACGAGGCTGGCTTCTAAGCTACTAGCCAACACTATTAGTCCCATTTCACAAGCACCATAAATGTAGAAACAAGCACAACCTTCCCATTGGCTTATGTATGATGCACAATCTGTTAGACTGGGCCCCTGATTGAAGGTCCTGTTATTTTCAAGAGACCAACAACACCCCAAAGATAGCTTTAAAGACGGTCACAGAGCATGTGTCCTTGTTTTGTAACAGGTTCCAAACAAGAGTACAGTAGACTCTCGATTATCCAGGATGACAGGGAAAAACTTAACTCTGGTTAATAAAATCCCGGATAATCACCATCCATAGGAAATATGGGGAGAGGGGGTTGGTTCACCAGCCACCCTGCGCTGGGGGGAGGGGGTGTTGGTTCACTGGCTGCCCTGCACCCTAGTGGGGTGTTTTTGTGTGTGTGCTTGGGGTAGCAACAAAGCCAGAGCCGGCCCTATGAGGTGCGCGTATTTTTTTTTTTGACATCCTGGTTAATCCACATCCTGGATAGTCGAGAGTCTACTGTACTGTAAAGTAGCTTTAAAACGGAACAAGTTACTGTTGTTAACTACGATTGTGGAACACGGCACATGTGTCTAGCCTAGTTAATGGTTTCATCCTGTTTTCAAATTCAGGACGCATACAGACATAAAATGAGACCAATGGGGCAAGCTTCTTGAAGTGCACTCTGTGGATACAGTTTGTCATAAAATGTAGGAATTTATCTTAGGTAGTTAGAAGTATTAATCAAATCCTGGGGTTAATATAACGCACTGGGAAGTAGGTTAAAAGGACTGACTAGTATAGATCCATCGGGAAGGAGACCTTGGTGGGTCTTGTCCCATTTGCCTTGTGGGCTAACTTTGAACTGCCTTTCCTCTGTTGTGTTAGCAACACCAGAGTTAATAACTACCTGGCCCCAGTGAGGCCCTATTCTAAGGGGCCCTTAGTCTGAAATCTAAACAGACAGGTTCCCAACATAAGTCTAAGTGTTATTTTGTATTGTGATTGTGTAATCTGATTCTAAAAACCTTGTATCGACCAATTTTCTAGTTTGTCAGCCAAATCATAGTCCATTGCTATTTTTGTCTTCCTATATAAAATACTATTCGTTTCTATTCAAAATATTTAATCAAACTCTATAAAATTGAAATTCAACTCTGAAGTCCTTTTCTTTAGTTAAGTGTTCGAAGTTAAATGAACACTCAGAAGGATAAGCTGAACAGTCAGTTAAGCAGTTGCTTAACTAAGGTTTGTGTAAGAAAGAGAGGCCATTAAACCTCACTTACATTATACAGTATAATTCCACTGACTCATGCACAGGACAGATATTAGCCATGGCATGTCATACCCTTTTGGGGGGCACTCCGATACGACAGTGAGGGGCACGGTGCAGCAAAGGAAAGCGTGGCATTGGCGTGAGGTTAGAATCAGACCCCTTTCTTTTGGCTCAGGGCCATTTCTAGTAAATATATTTCTATTCTGCCCAATGCAGTATACATGCGTTTTCTCCCCCTGGCAGACCACTTCAAGGGCACAGAACAGCCTTTCTTCCACTAGCTAAGACTCTCCTTCCACCATCCTTTGAACATGTTCCTTTGATTAAATAACTTCCACCCGCAACTCACAGAGCTCGTTATTCACACTCCAGATCCATCCCCTCACGGCGGACGGGCTGCTGGCTGCCGTTGGTTGTGGCAGAGATTTCCAGCCACCCTCGCAAGCGTCCTTCAAAAAAAGAAAAGGGAAAGTGGAGGCTGCACCAATCCCCTCTGCAAGCAGAGTGTTGACATTTCGTGTATAGAGCAAGGAATACAAAGCCGGGCACTGGGCTGGCCCAACCCCTTCATCTAGTGACCGTGCAGGGGATACGAACTCATCTGGAGCTCTCCAGGCTGGTTGAAGCTGGGCGCACCACAATGACAATCAGCTCAACTGCTGAAGGCAGAAGGGGCCTTTCATAATACCCTTAAGTGTCCCCTTTTGTTTGGTGCATGGGGTGCATTGCCGGGTTCTCCAGCTCCCCGTGGGGGGGAAAGAGGGCCACTGCAAGAGATGAAACGATTGATTGGAAATGAGGCTGGAGGTGCATGCAGAAGCAAGAGCTAACGCTGGTGGAAGGAGAAGGGCTTCAATCATTGGTCCAAAGCTTCCAAGGAGGAGAGATGATAACACCTCCCTCTGGGAGCTCTGAGCTGCCCCTCCCCCCCCACCCCACCCCCCACCCCCCGGCTGCTGCTAGACCTGGAGATGGGCTGGAATCACACAGGTCAGATCTGGATCCAGGCCGCCCCCAAGTTCTCCAGTCTGGTATTTTGGTTCAGCTTGTTGGGTAGAGCTGGGGGCAGTTGTGACGTTCGGAGCCTGTCACGGGCGCGAAACGGCCCTTTTGGTAATAGACTCTCACTCTCATTTCCACCCCCGATTCATTTGTCGGTTGTAACAAGTCAGTCCCGTGGTTGTTGGGGCCCATGCTCTGGGGTTGATCCCAGAATGTTGGATCGCTGGCCCAACCTGTCCCTGGATTAGGTGAGCTTTGGGAGTCACTCTCAACCTGGCCCTTTCCTGTCCGTGCCCAATACAGCACGGACTCTTTGTTGTTGGCCTATTTTTGCCCCGAGACCTCGGGGTGGATCTCTCATTTCCAACAGGAGCTAACTTCCTATCCTCCCACCCTCCCCAGGAAGGGGCGAGTGTCTCATGGCTGTGGCGATATTGACGTTGCTCAGAGGAAAAAGAAGGGTCCCTTTTGATGAGACAAGAGCCCCCCCCCCATTTCTGGAGGCACGTCACATCCCTCAGAGCTTTCATCCTGTCACAGTCAAGAGGTTCACGGCTGAAGAGTGTCTCCGGGGGTAAGGATATGAGACAGGGCTGCCGCTCCACTTTGGGAGACCTTCTTCGTGCTCAGTTCCCCTGCTGTCACGGTTGTGAGTGACTTATAAGCCTGAGGATTTTGTTTCTCTGGGGCCTTTAGCCATCAGTAAAATGAAAAGAGCTTTCTAGTCGATTGAACAATGTAGCAAGAGTCCCAGGGGACCCACGGTCAGCCGGGTTACCCAGCGTGACTGCAGGGTCGTGGGTGTTAAATATTTGTCTTTCCTGGCCCAAAGGAGTAACAGGGTCATTTCTGACTCTTTGACCGCGGGGGAAAACTTTGTTCTGGGAGATTTGCTGTGTCTCAGGCACCCCAAGAGCGGCCCACTCCAGGAGGAGGTGAGTCATTAGTTCGTGCCAGAAACAAGGCTGCCAACAGCCTAGCATCCCTATGGGCCAGATACGTAAGGCGATTTGGCACCCAGCTCTCACTGACTTAAATAGGAGTTAGGTGCCTAGATACCGTCTCAGGCCTTGGCCCCAAGAGAGGCCAGCAGTTTACTTAAGGGCCCATAGTGAAACCGTCACTGGCCAACAACGCCTGCAAACCCCTGGGGAAGCTGACTGTGTCTCCCACTTCAGCCAGCCGCTAAGGGCCCCATTCTGTCCGCCCGCCCCTTCCACCCACCGCCCCGGGAGCGTGGCGTGATCGTTCCGGAGGCGATCGCACTGCAGAGCGAAGAACCTGACCCGGCCGGGCTGACAGCTGGTAAGCGGCACACACCGCCTCTGCTCCCCCGGCAGGACAGCGAGAGTGGCAGCAGCAGGGGAGCTCGGAAAAGGAGAGGCGCAATGTGCAATTTTCCATGACAAGGGCCGGGTCAGGCCTGCACCGAGCAACTGGCAAAGCAGCCATTTAATGAAAAACCGTAGACAACATGTGCTGGGTACAAAACGGCTGCTGATCAATTCCTCCCCCCTTCCACCCCCCCCCCCTCCGGTTCCCAGCAGCACCGGGCCAGCTGCTATTTGGCTGCTGGAGGGAGCTCTGAGGTAATACATTGGCCTTTTTAAAACACGGCTTTTTTATTTTTCTCTCATGATTATCTTCCCCCCAATGCACCAGGGAGAGCGAGCGAGAGGATCATCTGACAGGTTGAAAAACTTTTGGAGAGGAGGGAGGGGAATTCATCAGTGGAACTGTGGATTCAGCGCTTGCCTCGCTTTGCACGTAAAAGAAAAAATAAGCAAAAGGCTCAGTCGGTTTAGTGGAGTCGGGGCTGGTGGGGGGCACGGGGGAGCTTGTGCCTGAGTCCTGGCCCCTCGGAGAGCAGCAGTCGCAAGGGCCCGGGGCAGATGTAGGAAATTGTTTCCTGATTGTTGTGGTTGATGCCACTTACCCCCCCAATTCTGCAGCTGGCGTTAGTCTGATCCCAAAGAGGGAGGAATTAGAATGACGGTGTCTTGCAGCTATAGAACGTCTTTCCTCTCAGAGGAGCCCAAAGTGCATCTGAAACTAGTGACACAACGCACCGGTGAAATGCAGCCACCTCTGGGGTGGAGGTGGCAGCCAGGCAAACCCAGCGTGGAAAAGTTGGGACCAGGACTCAAGGGCAAATCCTCCTATTTATGCACCGCGCTGGTGCTCTCCGGCTGATATGTCGAAGAGATCCCAGTGCAGCCGGCACAGAACTCTGGTTTATCTACCTCCAAATGAATGGCAAAACCCACCCCACCTGCCGCAGCAGCTCAGGGCTTGTGTTCTGCTTCCCCCGGCTTGGCCTCAAATAAAACACCTTCAAATCACCTCTCCTCCTCCCTCCGCCTTTTGTCTACTTGTTGCTGAGGTTGCCTGTGAGAGCACGAGCCCTGCCTCCAGAGAACGACACTTACAGTCTGCCAGAGACAAGGGGGGGGGGGGGGTCTCCTTGCTGCATCCTCCATCCCATGCTGCCTTAAAGGTCCTGAAATCTCAGCTGAGAGCCTCACAAAGCCAAGCCCTCCCAAGTTCCCATGGAGCTGCCACAGGACAGGAGGGCGCCTCAGTTGTTTCCTGCCACCACCGTCAATTAAAGGGCCCCGTCACACTCGAGCAAGCTTACAATACGGCAAAGCCTGTGGATAGCGGGGACCCCAGAAATGGCTGTTTCTTCTGGCGATCCGTAAGGATACCAATGAGAATAATCACTAGTAATATAGGGGCTTTCACCTGAAGAGGTGAAGCAGTGTCATAAGATAGGGGAACAGAGCTGTCCCCATGGGGAAATCGAGTAGCAGAGAGGTTGTGTGTTGCCCACAGTCACATGGCGAATCAGCGGCAGAGCCCGGACTAGAACTTGTGGAGATAGGGGCATTTAACTATTACAGTGATGGGCACCCTAGAAGTCCCATTGATAGAAAGGGGATGCAGTGTCCCCCTGCCCAAATGTCACAATTTTGCCCACGCCCAAACATCACTACCTAGGAGCTGTGGAAGAGTATAAAACTTCATGGTTCTAATTCTCCACTCTCCCAAGACCACAAGGTCAAATAGGAAGCAAGTAAACCTTCCCCCTGCGTCCTTTCCCACTCGATCCTTAACACTGAGAGACCTCTTGTTTATATTTTTGAAACCGGGTTTGCATTAACAGGCGGTGACAGGAGAGCTCCTATTTATAGTGAGGAACTCCGAATGCCTCTCACTCAATGTCATGTTGGCGGAAAAAGTCAAGAAGGAAGCACACATAAGCCCTGAATTCCGACCTTCAGTAATGGGCATTTCTGCCAACTCCCTAGACAGAAGGAGCACGGGGATTCACCTCATGTTTCACAGCCCATCTCCGGATGGTCACACAAAAGTTCACGTTATAGTCCAATGCTCTTCCCTCAAGTCCCTTCCTTCAGTCCTCTGGCACGGAACGGAGGGTACTACTGATGCATTTCAAATATGGAACGTATGGGCCACCAGCCTGGAGATGTAAGAGAGTCCTTCACCTCTACGGCAGGGATTCTAAGGCCAGGTCGACATTAGAAACTTGTCCATACAATAATGTTGGGGAGGGGGGTGATTCTTCATCACATCTTTATACCCTCTGCTGGTACAGCTAATTTCATTCCTGGAATTGGTACAAACTATAGAGGCAAAGAGCTCTATTGCCCGTGTGAGCGGCATCTCCACTGGGGAAATCCACTAGCAAATCTTTTCTAGGGTAGACTTGGCCTAACACAGCCTCAGCCCCGTTCTTACCGGGCAGGTGCGGGCACAGTAATGAAGACGGGGGTCTCATTTGGCACCCGTCGGAAAAGCCAAGACCAGCCTTTGGAGAATGGGTTATTAGGAGCCAACGATTCAGGGAAGTCATCATCAGCCATGTATCCAACTCAGGGGCCATGCAACCTGCAGCCATGCCATTGGGTGGGCTGCACAATTGCCCAAAAGAGCAGAGATGCTCAGCTAAAGATTCCTGAAGGTAGCTCCAGTGGGAGTTCGGCCTACCAGCTGCTCCCTCAGATCTCTTTGCTGATCGCTGTCGTGGGAGACAGTCCCCTGGAGAGTTTTTCAGGTAGCCGTGCTGATGACGTTTTCTTCCTGCTACGCTCAGATTCATTCAAACGCTAAGGACCGCTGGGTGGGATAGCTGGAAGCGGTAACGGCATCTCCAGTTCTACGCAGTCCTGCCCAAAGCCACTGCACATCCTTGACTCGAAAGCCAGCAACTTGAGGGTCTCTAACGTGTGTCTTTATGGGCTGAACTCTTCCAGGAGACAGAACGCCTGCAAGACATCTCCAGCGCGAGGAGGCAAGGATGAGTCAGAGCGGTGGCCCTGTTCCCTGTGGTGCAATCGTACCAGGCCCTGACAGCATCAGCTGGCTTTTATCGACATGCCACATTGGAGCTGTCAGTTACGAAGACAATGGAAGGTGTGTGTAGGGGGGGAATTGAGGAGCTCTGTGCTCCGCAGGCTTCCCAGAGCGATGGCAAAGCGGCCAGCAAAGCGGTTTTGATTAGCACCCTGTTGCCATGAGAGGCTTAGCAGGGACGTCACTGCCTGTGGCGTCGACTCCGGCTTTCTCTGCCTCTGCTCTGTGGGGAGACATGGCTGACGGAGGTGAGAGCCCAGGAACCCAGGTGATCAATGGATGCCTCACCCATGCATACAGGCACCCACACATTGACCCACTGGGTCACTTCTGGACAGGTGCTCAGCCCTGCGACTCCTGCTGCCTCCAGTGGGATTGGCAGGTGGCTAGTACCTCCCAGAATGTGGTTCATGGTATAGGCTAGGGCAGGGGTGGGCACACTATGGCCCGTGGGCCACATCCGGCCCGCGGGACCGTCCTGCCCAGCCCCCTCACTGGGGAGACTGCCCCTGGCCTCTCCCCCACCTTTCCCCCTTCCCTGGAGCTATGCCTCCGCGCAGGCAGCACTCTGGGGGTGAGGGGGCTGTGAGCTCCTGAGGGGCAGCATGTCGGAGCCAGACACACTGCTCTGAGCAGCATGGTAAGGGAGCCAGGGCTGGGGGGTTGGATAAGGGGCTCCCGGGGGTAGTCAGGGGACAGGGAGCAGTTACGGAGGGAGTGGTTAGGGAAGGGGGGGTCTTTGGAGGGGGCGGTCAGGGAGCAGGGGGGGTTGGATGGGGCATGGGAGTCCTGAGGGGTCTGTCAAGGGATGGGGGGGTGGATAGGGGTTGGGGCAATCAGGTGACTGGGAGGTTGGGTGTGGGGAGATTCTGGGGGGCAGTTAGGATAGGAGGGCTCTGGAGGGGGTGGTCAGGAGACAAGGATCGGAGGGGTTGGATGGGTCAGGGATTCTGAGGGGGGCAGTCAGGGGGTGGGACGTGGGAGGGGGTGGATGGGGGCAGGGACAGGCTGTTTGCGGAGGTACAGCCTTCCCTACCCGGCCCTCCATACAATTTTGCAACCCCAATGTGGCCCTTGGGCCAAAAAGTTTGCCCACCCCTGGGCTAGGGCTAGGCAACCTGATCTTTCCCGGTTTGTAACCCAGGGGAACGTTGCGGCTTACATCACAGAGTGCTGAGAGCCACAGAGAGAGAGATGGAAAAATTCAGCTCACACTCAGATGTTATTTGTGTCCCACTCAGCCGTGACTGTGAAAGGGGGGGGGGACCCACTAGAAACAATTACATGGAAGATAAAGCAGAGAGACATTTTACCGGGCCAGTGATAACCCTATCTTGTAGATGGCCTTGTCGGGCCAGCTAAGCTTTTCTTTGATGGGATGGGAGGTGTTCTGTTATCCATAATGCATATCACAGGGTCTCATGTCATACAAATGTGCTGATAATCACACCCCATTGCTGTAGCAGCTGAGCATTTAACAAGCATTTATCCTTGGAACAGTCCTGTGAGGCAAGGAAGTATTTTTATTAGCCCCATTTTACAGATGGGGAACAAGACCGAATAAGTGATTTGCCCAAGGTCACATGGAATCGGTGGCTGAGGCACAAATAGACCCCAGTTAGGGGTCAGTAGGGAGAAGTCAGTCCTTCTCCCTAACTGATTCAGCCAACAGGCATGTGAATAACTGAGCTGTTAGGTGAAATAAATTGGTTTGGTCTCAGCTAGACCAGGCCATGGGGTTTCTAAATTAAACCATTCTCAATGGAAATGATGTGACAGCAGATCTCTATAGGATCAAAACAAAGTCGCTGAAGAGACCCGGCAGTTAATGAACTTCCAAGGTATTGCTGATGCTGCATCCGCACAGAGGGAAGTGGCCATATGCTTTGGTATCCCACCCAGGCAGCGTGTTTTGGAAGCATCAAACCTTCGACACATAAAGGTGAAGAGGCTCCCGGGTGCCCCGTGGGCAGATGAAACCAGCCAGATGTCCTGCGAGCTCCACAGCTGAGCGTGCTCTTGACCTGAATGTGCCTCCAGCCCCGCAGGCGAAGGCCTTGTGAGCGCTGAGTGGCGTTCCAGCCTCCGGAGCTGACACCTGGCGGAAGGCCGACGTTCCGCGTCAGGACACACACCGCAACATAAGCAGAAAGAGAGGAAGCTTAAAATTTAATCAGAACAGAAGCAGAAAGGGCTGTCAAGATTCCCCCCCTCCGTCAACCCTGGCCATCACGCAGGATTAAAACACACGGGCTTATTGGGGCAGAGCCTGGGGCAGCAAGAAGGCTCTTTTCCAGGCTCCGCCACAGGCCAAGAAAAATCCTATTGCCCAGGAGCAGCCTGGGAAATCTCAGGCCGCCATTGGACAGGTATAAAATACCATCCCCTGAGGTGTGTGCCTGGTGAATAGGAGGTAAATTCTCAGGGCCGGCGAGTCAGAATTTGTCTCTCTTGGATATGGTCAGGCCTAGTCCCAGCAACCTTCAGGGCATGATCCAAAGCTCTAGGGTGTCTTTCCATTGACTTCAATGGCCTTGGGGTCAGACCCCCTGGTAATGAAGAACTTGGTTGTGCTCTTCTTTTTACGGCTGCCTCTCTCTCCTCCCCGGGCCCGGCTGCCATGGTGATCGGAGTTACAGAAGCGACAAAGAGTCCTGTGGCACCTTAAAGACTAACAAAAGTATTGAAGCATCAGCTTTCGTGGGCTACCAGAAGTTAGTCATAGGAATAATGCCAACTAGATTGACAGTCCTGCCTGACCTGAGGTGACGAAATGAAAGCTGCCTCCCACTTCCCTTTGCTCGCTGCCACAGAGCAGGTGAAATGAGAGTTTGCGAGCCTGGCCAGCTATTATATTAAACCCCCCCTTTCCGCCTGCCCTCAGCTGCTTGTGCTGTATCACGCAGCGACAATGTGTATGTGGAACCGGCCCTGGAGAGAATGCCAGGCCTGTGCAAAAACAAGCGATAAAGTCACCCTCTAGTGATGGTACCCTACCCAGGATACAAAGAGGAATGTTTCACGGGTTACCACTAGAATTTGGTATTAATACTTTGCAATTGGATAGTGTTTTTTATCCAAGGAGCCCAAGGGCCCCACCGTTCATCTTGTCCCAGCTGGGTAGGTCAGTTGCAGTGCAAAATGGATGGACGGAGCGTGGAAATATTGCTGTTGTTTCTGCAACTGACACACAGAATGATCCCAGACAAATGAAACAAGTACAGTGAGGATGAAGGGGTGAGAGCCCTTGGCAGGGGGAGAGAATGGTGGACCCTGGTCTGTGGGGGGAGGATGGAATGGGGGACATGTAGAACCCCTGGCAGGTAGAGGAAGGGGGCGGGGACCCCCTGGCATGGGGGAAGGAGGGAATGGGGAGTCCCTGTCATGAGGGAAGGGATGGATGTTGCAGGGAATGCCTGAATAGAGTGAGCTTGAATGGGCAGCATCCAGGGAGCTGGTGGGAGAGGATGAGGAATGCAAGGATGCTGTGGGTTCATGCAATGTACTTGGCCACCAGAAATGGCTAAGCGTGCCATCCCCCTAATCATTATCCCATTACATGTGCCGTGAGCCTGTGACTACAGGGAAAACATGGCGGGAGACCCGAAGGGCCAGATCCACAGCGGATGGCCACAGGGGTCACTCTAGGGGTTGTAACGCTGATCCCCACCAGACCCAGCCTTGGCCCCATTTTACATGGGACCCTGCAGGGCTGAGCCAGTCAGGCCACTTTCTGCAGCTCTGTTTGGCGTGAGGAATTGTGTAAACTCCAAGCAGAGTGCCCCACCGGCAAAAAGTCTCTGGAGTTTGGAAGCCGGAGTGTCTGGGAGCCGGCTCAGGGGACAAGATGTCAGGACTCCTATTTTAGGCTCTGGCGTGTGCTAGCTGTCGCCTTGGGTACATCACATTCGCTGCCTCACATTACCCCTCTAAAACAGATACAGTTATTCTCACCTACCCAGGGGTGTTATGAGGTTCACTTAATGTTTGTGAAGCTCTCGACGATCCCTGGATGGAAGGAATTATACAAGTGCCGGTTATTATTATTATCTCTTCCAATTCCAGGGAGAACATCCCAGCAGCCCTCGGCCTCCTCTCAAATCTGGCGGCAGGTCCCAGCGATTGGTGGGTCTCGTGTGCGTGTGACTGTGAGTCACCGGGTATTACTGATCTTCATATTAATCTATTGTTACAAATGACTTGGAGCTGCCTACAGATAATCCTTCAGAATCCTGAACAATGCACAACCTGCATACCTGGAGAGAGCCTCCTCTGCACGGCAGATTCATTGCCATCGTAACTAGCATAAACAAGAGCAATTAAGTCAATTTCATAGCTTCATCTCCTCCCTCTGGGGTCTTAATGAGAGCAATTTCAATATGGGGGGGAAGAGCAGAAGCATGCGAGGGATGGGAGTTAAAGTGCGTGGGCATGGAGGGCTGAGGGAGTTTTAGACTTAGATGATATCTTCCCTGACATCATTGAACTGGAATGTTACGGTCACCGTTAGGAAATAGGGGGAGCAAACCCCATTTACATTATAAACCTCTCTGCAACAAGGGGATCAGATTAATGGCACAGAGATGTAGAGTTTTTCTGCTGACTTACACGGGTCGCTAGACCAGGTGGGTCCTAGTAGCTCCATTCCAGGTATATAAAAGGGTTCTTATTCCTCTCTAAGGCAGAAGAATGTGAGAGTGGGGTCTGAGAGCGGGGGAAATATCTCTGGAAACAGGTAGTTCAGAAAGAAGCTCAGACTAGAGTCTACATTTAGGAATAAGATTTTTTTTTAAAAGGAAACCCCAGGAATGTGGTGTGAGTTTGGACACTGACCCCGTGTCTATTCTGTGTCACAGTAGGACAGAGACTTGGCCGCTTTTATCTAACTCCCTTTCCAAGGCAATAGATCAAAGCCACATGCCTCCAAATAACATCTGCTCCTCAAATCAACAATTGAAAACCTGCCCTTGAGTCCCCCCCACACACTGAGGGAGAATCAGCCACGGGAATGTCTCAGCCTTCCCTATGGGGAACCAGCAGGAGAGGAGTGCCTCTACACTTGAGTGATTGGCACCAGCTAAATACCACAGGTGGAGAGAGATGAGTGGCCTCCCACAACCAAACACCCCAGTGGGGTCTATTTAAATTCAATGAAGTTCAGATAAAAGGGATTTGGGATAAAATAGAACCAAGGTCAGAACCCAGCCCATTTCTACAATGAAATGGCGCCCAGAACCAAACTGCGTAGGAGGTTTTAGTTGTGCAACACCTAACTGATGTTTTGTGGGCTTCTCCCCACCAGTCCAAACCCATCCTCGGTTTGACTCATTGCCCTCTTCAATCGCTGTCTCTAACCACATTAAAAGGGACTGAGGTGAAGACCCCAACCACTCTGAGAAAACAGGAACTATAGTGAACATAGGGTAACCAGATGTCCCAGTTCTATAGGGACAGTCCTGATTTGGGGATCTTTTTCTAATATAGGTTCCTATTACCTCTCCACCCTGTCCCAATTTTTCACCTTCCTGTCTGGTCACCCTAAGTGAACAGCACTGACGGTAATAAAGGAGCTACTCAATAGCATGGAAATTAGTCAGTGTGGTGAGAAATTCCCCTTGCAACAGCCAGGCCTTTCTCTAGAGTAGACTGTGCTCATATTCTGTTAAGACAAGTTACAGCCAAGCGCACACATGTTAACATGATTTTGACAGAAGAAGAATTCCAGTCAAACACCTGAGATGTAATATTTGGACATCTTTGAAGCTTGCTGGTCATTTTTCAGTGACCATACACGCCGTTGTTAACGACAGCAAGTTGGAAGAAATTCATGTTGCTCATAAAAAGAAACACACAACAACAATGGTGCTTTCAGTGAAGCTATGTGTGCTGGACACAAGGGCCAAACTTTTAAGTTCTGGCCTCCAGCTAGATTTGCATGCATGCACAAAGATGCATTGTGTGGAGGGACAATGTGTTGCTGGGCAAGAAACAAAGGCCCCGTGTAATGACCGAGATATGCAGATAAGCTGGAGGAAAAGTTCGCAGAGGTGAGACTGGTTGCAAACTCACCCCATGAATGTCTTTTCATGCAGTGCCTTTAGCAGGAACTATTGAGTGCTCAGCACTTGTGAAAAATCAGGTTCCCCATTTAGGAACCCAATGGTAGACTCGTGTTTGACAGTGTCGGCCTTTGAGAGAGGGACAAAAGGGATCAGAACGCCTGAGCCAGTTTTCAGCCAATGTGTGAGATCAGGCTTGAACGGAAGAGGAAGCTGATGCCCCTGTTACTAGGTCCCACCGTGCCAGCAGACATGAGATCAAGCCTGGGGCTAGACTCACAGAGGAACGTAGGCGTTACAACGCTCCGTTGGAGCAGGGAGACTCGATCCTGCATCTCCCACTTTCTTTCATCCAAAGTGAAACAGCTTTAACAGGAGAGGCACATCAGAATATCCCATAGCCCAGTGGCTAGATCCCTATTTGATTCCCTTCTCCCACTCTGGCAGAGAGGGAAGCTGAACCAGACATCTCCCACATCCCAGGTGAGTACCCTGAGCCTGCCCAGCGGACTTCTCTCCCCCCGGGCCATGCATTGCACTGGGGCTTAGGAGTGCAGCAGCAGTGTGCTTGCCCAGAGGTGGTAACTAGGGAAATTTTACTAAGTGCCAAGTGAGTTTAGGCACCTACGGGATTTGGCAGCAGCTGTGAGCAAGGGTTGGGGGTTATGAATACCAGTGGTGTCTGGTTCTGGGATTTAGGCACCTAAAGTGGCAATTAGGCACCTAAGTCCCCTAACTTCTCTGTGCCTCAATACCCTTTCTGGAATAGGAAGACAATAGTGACCTCCCTCGCAGGGAGGACGGGTTCATGAACAAATGCTTGTCTGACACTCTGCTATCTGGAGGGGTGAAATATTATTAACCCTCCCTAGCTACAGGATAAAAAATAGGAAGCTGTTATAACTACCAGTGGGGATGCCGTTCTGATGGCCTCACTGCCGCAAATCAAGGCCATGTGTCAGAATTCTAATGCCACCTTCCAGTTAATGCCATCCCAAGCGTTGTCCATTCGAGGTGACATTGTGAGATCCCTGCTGTCTCCTTCCCTGACATGTAATGGTGGATTTCCCAATACAGCGTGCTCCTTGTTTCTGAGATCCTGTGCACCGCTGACGACAATAGCGGTGCTGTATTGACAACGTCCAAATGATGGAAGGGGACGTGGAAAAACTCATGACAGCTCTAGAAATGTAAAGTGTTAGTTCACACCATTCCAGACAGGGAGAATTTCCTACACAAAAGAAAACCTATCAACGTCTCTGAGTGTCACTATGAATTGAAGTGCTGCTGGCCATTCCAAGTGCACTGTTAAGCTCAACACTCAATCCACGCATGAAAGAATCTTCCTCTGGAAGAAGATACTTGGAATTCTCTAATCCTTTCCTGTGTTGGAAGGTGAATGAAAGCACTTGGGCTATACGGGGCTATAGGGGTTTCATTCAATGCGGTTGTTGAAATGATGGTTCATATGATAACTGACAATGTCCTTGACATGTGGCCAAATGCCGGCTTCCTTACCTCAGTCGGAGTTTTGCCTGAAGAAGGACTGTTGACCTATGGCTGTTATTAGACCTGTCAGCATCCGTTACTGACATGGGATATTTTCCCACCCAACTTGCTTGAGAGTGTTTAGAAATGTCAAGTGTAAATCCCCCAGGATGCAAACAAGAAAGGGTGTCCTATTTGGCCAGTCAAATGGGAGGATTTCAGTCCTCCCCTTTGCTTTGATTGGCTGTCCTTGATTAACTGGAAACAGCCCCACAAATGGGGTGCCATGTGACCTTTTGCTTAGCAATGTGGAAAAGAAAGGCCCACAGAAATGGGTTGAATGCATATTTAGCACTTGTATGAAACAGACCACAATGGGGTGGATGAGGTCTGTCCCATGCCTATTAAGCCAGGGGAATTTTCTATCCCACCCAGTGCACAAGGCTCCTACCCTCTCTTCATTCAAATCCTTCAAAACTCACCACAAAACCAACTTCAAATCTTCTTCAGAACTCCCATGAAACCAACTGATGCCAATCCATGACAGTAAAAATGCTGCCACCCACCAACTGACAAAAGAAACCCACTATGCTGGAAAATACAGCTGGCCAGATATTTTTAGATGAAATATTTTTCATCAGAAAATGGGGATTCATTGACACTGAAACGGTTTGCAGAGAATGGTTGGTTTCAAATTTTGAAAAAAAAATGTTTTGAAATTGTCAAGATGCCCTGTTCTGACATATTTTAGAGGGGGGGGGAACCCATTTTTTGGGTACAAAGTGCCTTTTTTTCAGTGTTGAAATTGAAGTTAATTTATAGCAAAAAAAGTTTACATAATTCTAAATTTAAACCAAACGTTTTCAAATTCTTAAAGTGAAACGGTTAGATTGACTGAATCCATATTTTTTTATTTTCATTTTGTGAAAATTATCCAGATTTTTGACTTTTTAGCTCAATTCACAATGGAATTTTTTTTAAAAAAAAATCTTGAAAATCTGCATGAGATGGGAAAACTCATTTCATGGCTGATAGATGCTGTCTTTTTGTTTGGAAAAGCGCAGGGACCATTGCACTTCAGGGTCAGTGCCACTCTTGGTATTAAGTAATACCACCCTGCTTGAGTCATTGTCCTCCACTTCTATTGCTTTCAAGGTCTAACATTCACACCCACCAAAGCAACATACCATGAAGATGTCAGCCTCCAAGAACCTGGTGATATTCACATGGCTTCTGTCCATCCATTTATGTTGAAACATTAAGAAAAAAACTGGAGTTGAGCTAAACAAAATTACTATTTTTAAGGGGGCAAGGGAGAGTCAATCTCACCTAATCTATCTATCCATCTAGCCCTAATCACTGTAGATCTGAGTACAGAGCTTTATATACTGTAGTAGCAGCTCATTCAAAATGCTTTAAGATCTTCAGATGCATCCAGGAAAATTCACCTTCCAGTTCATCAGGGGAAACAAAAGGACCAAAGCAAGGGAGAGGGATGAAATCTGCTCGTCTGATTGGCTGGAAGGGACCGTAGGACGCCTTCTTGCACATGTGACCGAGTGGGTTTTACATTTAACATCTCTAAATATTATCAAACAAGCTGAAAACAAGTGGGAGGGGCTATAGCACAGTAAGACCCTATCAGTGTCAGACTTTCAGGGGCGTTCCCATCCCGCCACCCTGCCGTCCTATATCAGGCAATGAGTCTTCAGCTGGAAACTGTATCATATCCCCCATCTACTGTCCAATCGCTTCCTTCCGGCCCGATGATTGGAATCACACCAGTGATAATTTCACACCTGCGGGTAGTGAATACCTCTGAGTGCCCTTTCCGACGACAGCTAAAGCAGGGAATTTCTCGGTGGCTAGAGATGCATATGTGCATGCAGGGGTTGAGGGGAAGGGAATGGGAAGGGGCACTGGTGGATTAACCTATAAGCAATAAAAGCATGTGCTTAGGTCCCCAAGAGAAAAGGGGCCCCAAGCAACAACAAAAAATGGTTACAAAATTACAAGTTTGCACGGCCTTAAATTAAAAAAAGTCTCAATTAATGTCTTGGGCCCAAGTCCAGGGCCTCAGGGCCCCTTGTGCCTGGCTAGATAAAGCTCATCATTTTTTTATTTAAATGCAACATTGCAATTTAAAAAAAATCCCCCAATGTTGCGTCGATTACACGTTTTCCCCCAGACTTCCCTCGCGTCAATAAAAGCCTCGTGGTAGCCAAACAATAATTTAAAAAATCCGACAATGCGAATAAAACACATTTCCTCCATTGTTGCGTATATTTGTCACTTTGTGAGTAAAAGCTGGGTTGTGAATGGGGGGTGAGAGTTGAAAGGGGGGCCCATTGCTTGGCTGTGCTTAGGGCCCCAGGAGCAATTAATCCGCGCCGGGAAGGGGCCTCGCAATGCTGAAAAGGGATTAAAATAGCTGTTGCCCTGGCCGATGTGGAATATTAGACTCCGGCAATGAGGCAGCGGATGTTTAAAACAGATTGAAATGTCTCGCTAACAGGGGAGGGCGGAACACAATGTTATCAGATCCCTTCCTCCTTCCTAATCAGCTTGCTCCCTTTGCCCAATTCATGGAGTGAGGTCAGTGATTAAAATAACAGGACCAGAAGCAGAGGCCAATAAGCGAAAGGAGACATTTCAGTGAGAAAATAACTCCTTGAGAGGCAGAAACTGGGATAAGAAATACTGTACAGGAAAAGTATGACCATTGAACTGGGCAGTTTGTTTTTTGTAAAATATTGTATCTTCTGGCCTAATTATTCTCTCCCTTACACAGTGTAACTCATCCTAATGCACCCCGGGGAGCAGTTCAGATACCACAGTGATGGACACAGTCGAAGAACCTGAATAGAATAGAACCTGATGTAAATCAGGAGTCACATCCCTGAAGTCAAATTGCTGTGAGACAGGCATGGGTACTCAGCTACCATGGTGGTTAGACTGGCATGAAACACAGGATTAACTAGACCTAGTTCACTTTAGAACCGAAGCTTTATGTGCAAACTGATTATTAAAGTAGATTTATGGAGCCAGATTCTCTGCTGGCATAACAACACCGAGGGTAATACAGTCCACAGCTGGCAGTGCGGGACTGTGTGTGTGTGACTCTTCCCAGTGGCCTATAGCCATACCACTCTGGTCTATGATTTTGGCAGAACAGCCTTAAGCGTTGCCAGCACTTGGATGAGGAAATCTAAGTGCTGTAGGAAATGATGATGGTAGTTCAGTCAATGGCATGCTTCCCTCAGAGTCGCTACTGGATCAATGCCTCAGCATTGTGATGCCCCTCAGTTGAGATGCCCCTCTACAGCAAATGTCCAGGCCTTGCAGCTTGGCTTCCCACTGGAGGAGAAATCAGTGATGTGGGGTATGGGTCTATGCTAGGTGGAACTTATTTGTTTACACATATGTACACCAGTCCTGGAGCAGCACTGGTCAAACAGCATGCAAGGAACTCTCTTCTTCCAGGGATCTCAGCCCAACACCAGGAAATAAGTCTGCCTCAAGAATTGACTCCAATCAGAGACCAGGGCAGAGAGCAAACTCTCCAGCTGCTCACACAGCTCCCCACACTCTCTAACTTTGCATACAAAACTAACAACAACAAGGCACATCTTCCCAAGACTGAACATTTGCTCGCCCAGTAAGTAAAAGAACCTGGAGGACTCTGTGTAGCAATGCCAACCAGTGATACCGGTCATAACTAGAGTGTTAGGAGGGCACTGGGGTGGTGTAGGGGCCACCTTTCAAATGAAACATTAATCTGTGTCTTCACCTGATCCCATTGAACTCTGGGCAAGAGTAAAACTCCAGGGGCCTGACCAAATTCCAGCCTGGATAATTACATTCTGCCAGTCTAAATTTCAAAACCTGCCAAACCTTAGCCCAAACCTGCTATTCAGCTATCTGCCTGGCAGGTCTTGTCCACATGCTCAGGGTCTAACTGATCATCATATTTAGGGTCAGAAAGGAATTTTCCCCTGGATCAGATTGGCAGAAACCCTGGGGAGTTTTCACCTTCCTCTGCAGCATGGGGCATGAGTCACTTGCAGGTTTAAACTAGTATAAATGGTGAATTCTCTGTAACGTGACATCTTTAAACCATGATTTGAGGACTTCACTAACTCAGCCGGAGGTTAGCGGGTCTATTTCAGGGGTGGGTGGCTGAGTTTCCGTGGCCTGCAATGTGCAGGAGGTCAGGTGAGATGATCACGATGGTCCCTTCTGATCTTAAAGTCTATGCGTCTATTTCACCCCACCTGGTTAAAGTCTGTCAAAGTTATAAACAACTTGAAAAAGACCTGGTAATAGGAAGCATCAGGCAATCTGACTAATAGGTGATGCTACCAACCCCACCTATAATACAATACATATATGGTCACTTTGGGTTCCTTCAGGAGAAAAGGCAATATATATTATTACTACATATCTGACAAGCAGCATGTCTGATGTGACTTATTCACAGATGTGTTGGTCAGGGAAAGCTGACTGCACCAAAGCACAGTACCTGTGCGCGCCGTCTACATACCACTACAATACCACTCTGCTCTCTTGGCTCTCCAGTTTACCAGGAAAACTCAGCGAAGGGATATGGTATCAGAGTTATGGGGAGGAAAAGGGAAATGATCTTCAGACTCCTCTTTGGCTATTCCCCGCAGGGATCAGTAAACCTTCATTTAAAATCACCTAACCCGACTTCATGCTCACACACACAGTACAACGGACAACCAAGATACCCTGCATACATATCGCTGCTCTGCATAATTATCCATTGCACAGTGGAAGCGCTACAGAAATGCTGCCATCAAATGATTTCAACTGATCGGAATCGGGGGAAAAGGGAATATTAAAGCCCCAGATACCAAATTAATAAGAATAAAAGCATGTAGGTGAGAATTAAAAAGGCATTAACATTCAGTTGGCATCTGCTGACTAAATTAAACTGCAGAAGTTCGGGATGAGGACAAATCGTTCTCAGATGGAAATCAGTTTTTTTTTAAATAGCCACACAAAAAAGAACACATCTGAGGACATTTCTGACTATGAAGTTCTTTCTTTCTCCAGGTAGGGTTCTTAGGCTAGGTGGAACAGGCTGAAACATGAAAAACACTATCTGTTCCCATCTCCACCAGAAAGACCAACATGGCTAATAACAGGACCCAGAACAGCTATTTGGCTATTCAGTTCCACAATAGGCTTGATTTGCTGTTGTAGCTGGACCTTTATGATGTCATGTTTGAAAACTATTTAATTCGTGGTGATGACAAGTATTAACGTGGGCTGAGCCAGAGGAAAAAGGACGAGTATTAGGAATTGAATTAGGTCCAGATTGTCAAAGATGTTAGATGTGTAATTATATGGGTAATTGCACACATAATTTACAGACAGTTACTGTGACTAGTAACAGGTAGTGCCCTAAGTAGCCTTTTAAGCATGCGATTACCTGATCTGAACACCCAGTCATGTCTATTTTGCACTCAAATTTGGCATTCAATTGTATACACATTTTGCATCCCTCATTGGGCACTTAGCTTCTTTAAAAATTACGGCCTTAATTTCCCAGCACATGTAATCTCAGAAGCAGAGCACAGACAGACTATGTGATACAGAAAAGACAGCATGAGCACTGTAGCAGAGTTCAGAGTGGACCCTCAGACAGCTAATTAATTTGATCTGAGCTTTCATGAGCTGTAAATTACTCTTCAGTTCCCAGATTTCTGTCCCATTTCTTTCCTCCTTTCAGTTGCAAAGCAGTAAAAGGAGAAAGTGCAAAATAATGAGCTCCCGTTCTAAGAGAAGCAGCCAAGACTCACTCATGCTTCATGTACTGTCCTTTGCCTGTGGCCAGAATACAAAGGCGGTCAGGGCTTAGACAGGCTGCCAATGAGTCCTGGCTTTCCCTGAAGTTAGGGAATTCTTACTCTGTAAATAAACCCAACATTGCTCTACTCACAGTTGAGAACCTCTAGACCACGCTTAGGAATGTGACAAAGTTTTATTTAATACCATTCAGGTCTATCAATGCTGTAGACATAGGACGTGGCCCACGACAGATGCGAGCCCCAGCTTGCAGGGGTTGGGAAGACGGATCTACCCGACTTCATAAATTCATGGATTCCAGTCAGACCCCTGTGATCATCTCTAGTCTGACCTCCTGCACAACACGGGCCAGAGAACTTCCCTATGCTTCAGCTGAGCTGATTCCACATGCCATGCCTTGTCCCCACTATGGCCAGGAAGCAAGCACCTTTCTCTGCCCTTCCTCCTCAGGGGAACTCTTCTGTCCACAGTTTCCTGGGACAGTAGAGAAACCGCTCGGAGCAAATGGTGCCTTCAGCCAAAAGGGTTTGGCAGAGGGGTGGCATCTTTGCATCCGCTACCCCGGCCAGAGGCAAAACCTGCCCACTTCTCTTGCTGCATTTAGATTGTAAAATCCTGCGGAGGGAAATCTAGTGATGTCTGTGTCTTTATTTAGAAGGCTCCTCTGGAGGGGTTTCAAGGATCAAAGCTAAGAGATAAATGTGTTCTCCCTTTCATTGGTTTACAAGCCCATTGAGATCCAGGAAATTTCCATTCATCTGTTACACATCTCAAACATCAATTGCAGCAATTATGTCCTCTAATGTCTCCTTTGCTTCCCATTGCTCTGAGTTTCGGCACCACATACGATGAGTTCCCCTCCCCAGCTTCTTTCTCTTTAATCATGTCTATACTGCCAACCTGCCCTGCTGAACGAGTGGATTGTCTGGCTCAGAAAAAGGAGCTTCCAGAACTGCCTGCAAATCAGAGCCTCTTTTAATTTGCACCAAAGACCAGATCAGCACTTGAATGACTGTAGGATCATTACTGCAAATCCTTGTCGTACTTAAAAGGTGCTAGAAACTTACCTGCTAAATAGTCTCTAGTCTCTATAAGGCAATAGTCACACAGAGAAAAAAAAATGGTTGCCCACATGACTCAGGGAAACGGTGCTATCAATAGCCGTGCTTAAGTACAGATGTGACATGCTAGCACGGTGCCACCCATCACGCGGAGGCTGGTCCCCTAGCAGCAGGGACACAACATAAACCCGCTTACAGTAAACTGGCTGCCCAGTCCCTATGGTTTAGTAGGTAACCGAATCCATTATTAACCCCTTTTCTTTGGTGGCTTGGGCCTGGGCCTTCAGCAACAGCTGATGTTCTCACCCAGGTGTGATTGTGGGTGTCAAGTGAGCTTCTCAAGTGTGTGTTCCGTGGATGATCTCACAGGTGGCATTTGTAGCCTTTTCGACATTTCCCCTCTGCTGACTTTTCTCCCCTTACAACGCAGGTGTCTTACGGTAAACAAAATGAACGTTCTTTCAGAGGAACGGCTTTGGATTTTGCTGGTGAGTGGGTTTCATTTCCTCCGCAATTCTCATGCTGTCATTAAAACCCGTTCCACCTACGTTCGTTTATTTCCTGTTCTCCTGGCGTTTAAAGGCTCGGACACAGACACTTTGCATGTAACGAGCTCTAACCCCCAGCCCTGTCCTTTCTTATTCTAGTTTTATAAGGGCATGCGGAGCTCTCTTCACCCAGCCACATTGCTGCTATCTCCTTACACAGCTCTCCAGCCAGCTTCCCATGTGCCCCTGGGGTGGAATGGCAGCTCTGGGCTTTTTGCCACACACAATGGATGCCCCCTGCTGTCATAACAACAGAATGCTCTCGCCTGATTATCACAGCACCCCCTGCTGGAAGGACACCGAGAGCTTCCTCATGCCATTTCAACCACACATTTTAATTTAAAGGGCCATTTGTCTACTATGCAACAAGCTCCTTCCCCATTGGACCCTGATTAGTGGGGCTGTAGGGTAGCATGAAACCTCAATATATTAAGTAATAATTCCGGAAGAAAAGGGACTTCCCTCCCTGTATCCTTCCTGTGTGCTAAGGAAACCTCTTCCAGCCTTCTCCCTTTATGGGATTTGCTGGGGATTTGTTCTGCCTTTTGTCTTGCCATGAAAATCCATATGCTGATGAGGGAGCAGTAACTCTGATGCAGCAGCAGTGCCAGTGGTAACCAGTGTGTATTAAATACCCCGTTAGAGCTGCTTGTTCATATTTCCATGCAGCCAGAGGGGATGAGCCTCACTGTTTAGGAGGCAGTGGAACAGTTTTCCAAAGAAATAAATATTTATAGTTATACTTTGGTTAAGCTCCCTTAAAATCAGGAGCATTTCACTACAAGGAGCAAATCCAGCTCCGGTAGAAATGATCTTCTTGTCCTGCCAACAATAACACTGTAAATAGTAACAAGCTCAGAGTGAATGAGATGGCAAGTGTGACTGGAGCGCAAATGGGACTGACCACTGTCTTGCTCTGCATGGCAGCATCTAAACCTCCAGGAAACCCTTGTCAAACTCTGAGAAGGGAAGTACACCGGAGGAAGAAAAAAATCAGCCGGCTGGGTTGTGTGGCTGAACTGTATGAAAAGCGACACTGAAAGAACGCAACGGATTTGAACTCAGGGCAAGTGTAGTCTCAAAGTCTGTCCTCTATCTGCCCATTTAAAGGAGGTACCGAACCTAGACTTTGATCGGAAGACAGCATGCGGACGGTTTGTCTAGTGGGACTTTGATACAGTAAACCCTTGATTTAACGGACTTCGGATGCAACGGACAAAATTTCTGAGCAAGTCTGATGCATTCCTGATCCATTTCTGGCAGGCTGGCTGCCGGCTCCCGGCTGCCGCCTGGGTCCCACCAGCCGGGACCCAGGCGGGCTGGCTGACGGTTCCCGGCTGCCGCCCGGGTCCTGGCAGCGGGTGGGCTGCGGAGCTGTCGCCCCGACCCTGTGGCGGGCGGGCTGCTGCTCTGACAGCTCATTTTTTTTTATTATTAAATAACAGACTTTTTGATTTAACGGACACCCCCTCGCCCGAATTAGTCCGTTAAATGGAGGTTCTACTGTACTCTGTAAAGGGAGGACTAAATAGTGACCTGTCCAGAGGGCCAAGTCGCAAAGAGGGAGCAGCCTGAGTCAACAGAGAGATGGGGGAACAATCGATGAAAAGATCTTCCAGAGTGGGCAAGGGCTAATTCCCAGACCCGGACACAAGGCAGTTCCCCAGCTGTGAGTGAGACCCATCACACACACATTTACCACACCTACAGACTGACTGATTCACAAAAACCTAAAGTACCAGATTAATCATTACTCCTGGGATGTTGAAACCAGATAGCAGGTTGGACTTCCAAATTAGGCATCCCAAAGTCCTGCATTTCCCAGGAGGGTACTGTTACATTTCCCCGTTAATAGAAAAGGAATCAGAGGTACGTGTGCACAGACCAACTCCCGCAAGTCCTTTGTCTGTCTAGTTAGACCTTGCTTGGATCGTTGCTTTGTGGAGAACCACTTTCCCTAGGCTACCGAGATGTAAAGAGGAAACGTTTATTGAAAAATGTGAGACAGCCAATGGGTCTGGGCCATGGTTTAGAGATAAAGAAATGGCTTTTTCCCCTCTCAGAAATAGAAGTCACTAAAAATAGCAGCTCCACAGAAACAGGGCTGCCTGAAAATAGCCATTTCTCAGGAGCAGGGCTGGCTGCTTCTGAAAGAAGTAGCTATTAATGTATAATTGTCCCTTAGGCTGGCATCTGAGAAAATGCTATGTATACAGAAATCTGAAATGAGATATATTCACAAGCAAGGAACAAGGGCACCTCTTAGTTGTCAACTGGCTTGTGAACTCCTGTGGCTCACACTAGCTCAGTCAGTTCATAGGGGATTGATCCTCTGTCATGCATACCGAGATCCATCACGGGAGTCATTTTCCCACACCTTAGTTAAAACAGGACCATAAGAATGGCCAAACTGAGTCAGAAACAAGGGTCCATCTTGCCAGTATCCTGTCTTCCAACAGTGTCCAATGCCAGATACTTCAAAGGGAATGAACAGAACAGAGTAATTATCAAGTGATCCATCCCCTATTGTTCAATCCAAGCATCTGGCAGCAAGAGGCTTAAGGGCACCCACAGAATAGGGTTGCATTCCTGACCGTCCCTAGGTCCATGGATGGACCTATCCTCCATTAACTTGTCTAATCTTTTAAACCCAGTTTTGGTATTGACAACATCCCCTGGCAATGAGTTCCACAGGTTGACTGTATGTTGTGCGAAGAAGTACTTCCTTTTATTTGTTTTTAAACTTGCTGCCCCTGGTTCTTGTGTTATGTGAGGGGCTAAATAACACTTCCTTATTCAATTTTGCCATGCTGTTCATGATTTCATAGACCTCTACCATATCCCCTTTTAGTAATCTCTTTGACAAGCTGAAGAGTCCTTGTCTTTTCAATCTCTCCTCACATGGAAGCTGTTCCATACCCGTAAACATTTTTGTTGCCCTTCTCTGTACCTTTGCCATTTCTATTATAGCTTTGTTAATATGGAGCAACCATACTGCGCGCATATCAACAGTGTGGGCACAACATGGCTTTATACAGGGGCCTTATGATATTTATTGGCTTATTATCAATCCCTTTCCTAATGGCCTCTGACGTTGTTAGTTTTTTTGACGGCAGCTGCACATCGAGTGGATGTTTTCAGAGTACTATCCACAATGACTCCATGATCTCTTTCTTGAGTGGTCACAGCTAATTTAGACCTCACCATTTTGAATGTATAGTTGAGATCGTGTTTTCCAATATGCATTACTTCGCTTCTAGCAACACTGAATTTCATCTGCCATTTGTTGCCCAGTCACCAGGGCCAGATACTTTAATGGTCAAAACTAGGGTAACCAGATGTCCCGATTTCATAGGGACAGTCCCAATTTTTGGATCTTTTTCTTATATAGGCTCCTATTACCCTCAGCCCCCTATCCTGATTTTTCACATTTGCTGTCTGGTCACCCAAGTCAAGATCGGTAAATAAGAAAGCTACGGTAATGATATTGCAATCCACTCTTAGCTAACCTACCAAAGTTCTTAATACCACGCCCGACACTGTGATATCTGAGCACCGTACACACCTAAAGCCAGCATGGAAAATTCAGAACTCTGTCTGCATCAGGTTCAGGGTCTGCAGCTGCATGCCCCCTTGTGGAACCTAGCCGCAGTTTTCAGCTCTGCTCAGCCTTTTCAGTTCTCATGACCCAAAAACATCACCCCGGCCGGCTCAAGATCTTCAGAAGAAAGGCCTTGTGCTACCCCTTGTGACAATGGAGAAGCAGCAAGTGCTTATGGGATTGGAGACTGCTTGGAACAGTCTTTCTCTAAAATGTATCAACCTCCCTTCTTGCTTCATCCATCTTAACAGATCACGTTTCAGGCTTCCTCTTTCCCTTCCCAACCCAGACAGCCAATATCTCCACAGCTGCCATTTTCCTCTTCTTCCTTTTCATCCTAGGGAAAACCCCGACTGATAAAGCCTCAGACCGAAAGAGACATGAGAAAGAGGCCCCAGGATATGAGGGTGTGCCAGGGCAGCAACTCGAAGGAAACAGTAATGATAGCAAAGTGCAGATTGCAGCGGCTATGTTTTGTGTGCTGTGTGCACCAAACTTAACACTATGCCTGCAGCCCAGCTATCATCTGCTGTGGTTGCCCCAAGATCTCAAAAGATAAGTAGGATTGGGTTGCATCATTACTTGGCTAGGAGCCCTGCAAGTAACATCTTCCTGTTCTAGGGAGTTGGGCTAGCAATTCACTAAGGAAGTGGTACCCTCCCCTCTAGTCATTGGTAAACCAACACTCCATTAAGGCATTAGGTAGGGGGACAGTCTTCTGGATGTGATGTAAAACTAAGAGTCTGATCACCATGGCCACTGCAGATCCCATAGTACTTTTTGTTAGCATAGGAAATGAATCCTTGTGTCCTGACCCAATTCCAATATAAATCATTGCAATCTGCCTGCTTGATTTCACTCTCCAGTTTCCATTAGCTCTGGTAGCCTTCTTTACTTCTTGTCCTTATTGCTAAGCAGTGCTGCTATGTGTTGCTAAACTTCTGCATTATAGCAATGGACGGGGGAGTCCTCATATATCCTTTACCTACCTTAATTCATTAATGTTTGTCAAGTGCTTTGAGGACCTCAGAGGGAAGGAGCTAGAGGAATGCAAAGTATCATTACTGTATGATAAAAGCTAAGTGTGGATCCTTTGCCGTTTGGATTGGTTTGATTTATGCAAACATTTTGTTACATTGGTAATACAATAATAATATTATTCTGTAGTGATCATCATCCAAGAATCCAAAATATTGTACGAAGCACAAGGAAGTTATTATTATTATTTGTATTACCATAGCATGTAGGACCAGGACTCTTTTGTGCTAGGCACTTTACACACATTACACACTGTACACTCATGCTAGGCAATGTACACACACACACATCTGGCTATAAAACTTTTATTTACTCAGAGGCAGATTAGCCACTGGGCCAATGAGGCCCAGGCCCAGAGGCGCCGGCCAATTCAGGGGCCATGGAAAAATGGGCGTTGCCATGCCCTGATCTGCTCCACCCACCGAGCGCTCCCGCAGGGCTTTTCCTATTCCCTGACAGGAGTGCCGGGTGGGTGGGAGAAGCCCCTGCACCCTGATCCTGCTCTCCAGCAGGAGAGCCAGGCGGGACAAGCCCTTGCCCCCCGACTTCATTTCCTTGGCAGGAGCGAACTGCAAGCAGAAGGGATCGGGAGGGACCCCCACTTAGTCTGGCCCAGGGCCCCACAAATCCGCCTCTATTTAGCTTACAGTTAGCTTTCCCAATGAAGCATACTGTAATACTGTGCATCAAGGATGCTACATAAAAAGAAAAATGTCCATAGCATTCATTGAATTCTATTAGAAAACACTCTGTATATTTGAGAGATGAAATCCCTGGTGTTTTCATGTGATTACTTGTGAAGTAACTTCCCACCATTTAGGGAGGTCCCCGGAGAAATGAGTGAAAGCCTCAAGGCAGTGTTTCAGTAGGTTATTACTTGTCACAGAACCGCAGTGCATATTTACATCAGTTAAATATTGTGCTCTGCTCAGGGTTGAGGTTGTATAAAGATGAAAACTCGGCTCCTCAAAACTTATTTAGGCACCTAACTCTCATTGATTTCCATGGAAGTTAGGAACCTAAACATCTTTAAGGCTCTGTGCCTAAACAGCTACTATCTCTACTCTTTACTCTAAATTTGAAGGTGGACAGTTCATTTCAGGAGTTAGATTATGGCTGTCTAATTGGACCCGGGTTGGAGATTTAAGAAAAGAAAAGCCGATTTCAATTCCACCCCTCATTTCTACCAGCCTGACATTATCTCCTTTGCACGGTGCCAGCCACTTTTCCACCGGAAAGAAACTGCTTGGGAACAGAGACCTGACCCTACAGATTTTCCCCCTGCAAATTATCCTTGCTCCCAGGAATAGTCCAGGACGACATGCCTCAGAAAGAGAAGCAGAACTGAGCCTAGCAATACAAGAAAAAAGGCATATGAGAGTTTGTCAGGGGCCACGTTTGCAATAAAAAAAACATTACCGGTAAGTGCAATAATAAAATAAAACTTAATTTAATAGAAGGATTTTAACTCATTTAAGAGACAATTGGGGAGGAATAATTCCTTTAACTGACTGAGCACATTACATTTTCCTAATACTGGTTCTTACTGCTAATAAGTAAAAGAAAATAACTGGCATTAATCTATTCCATCCTTTTTCTGATTGAAGGGAGAGAGCATTCTTTTAAGTTAAGAAATTGATTAAGGCAAAATATGAGCTGAACATGTAGAACACCTGAGGTTAAGTCTATTAAACTGTAGAACAGTATTATCAGAATAAGTGCTAGCAAAGCTGGGACCTTCCCTGGCACTCCAGAGGCACCACTGGATGGCTAGTCTCTGATTCCTGCCTTATCATTTTGCTTTCACAGAAACCCCAATGCTTATGTCATTTTAAAGCCTCTAGAGTTCGGGCTAATGTAGAGATTATTTCGAGATGAACGGTCCTGGTAAGCAAGGCTGACACCTGCTGGGGTTTTCTACTTGTTAAACTGACCGTTCATTTAATCATAGCTAAATTTCTCAGAATCCCTCCCTCCCCTCTGCATTAGGAGATCTCCTTGCTGCCCAGCCCACACATGCCCAGGGACCCCAATAGTGACTCATGGGCAAAGAAAATGAAACACGAAGCAAAGCTGGATGCTCTGTTAATATTTATGGAAATGAGGAACTAGCACTCATCACAGCAAGGCGCAGTTCCAGCAGGTAATATGCTAACTATCCTTACACTTTTCTGCCTACGTAATGGCATAGCAGTTCTTAGTTACAGCTCCAGCTGTACTAGTCCTTGGCCACTTTTGCCTGTAGTGCTGAATGGTGGGATGGTTTTGACATGTAAAAAAAAGTCCAAAAGGAACTAAGATGGGACCACGGGATTCATTTTTCACATAATCACTAGTACAGTAGACTCTCGATTATCCAGGATGATAGGGAAAAACTTAATTCTGGTTAATAAAATCCCGGATAATCACCATCCATATGAAATATGGGGAGAGGGGGTTGGTTCACCAGCCACCCTGCGCTGGGGGGAGGGGGTGTTGGTTCACTGGCTGCCCTGTGCCCTAGTGGGGTTTTTTTGTGTGTGTGTGCTTGGGGCGGCAACGAAGCCAGAGCTGGCCCTATGAGGTGCGCATAGTTTTTTTTTTTTTTTTACATCCTGGTTAATCCACATCCTGGTTAATCCAATCCTGGATAATCGAGAGTCTACTGTATATGAAAAGCTAATGACCTAACTCACCCCCTTCATCCTATAAGTAATTTAATAGCAGAGCATACCCAGCACTGGAGACCATACTGTAAGATACAATCCTGAGACAAAAGGGGGATGTGGCGAGAGCACAGACGTGTGGGGAACAGAAACAAGAGGAGTAGGAGAATAGATGCAGGTGCTAATTACAAGCCAAAATCTGTGACCCCAAAGGGCCCAGAAAGTGTTTGGGGGCTCTGCAGTGGTGGGTTCTTTCCATCAATAAAATTAGCGCTATTTTAGATGCACACTGTTTTGGGTGAGGAGGGAGGGAATGGGTCCTCGACTTCAGAAACATTAAGAAATACTGGAGTGACATAGATAGAAAGAAAGATCAACCCCTCCAACTCTCTAGTATCTTTGAAATGGTAAGAGAAAGAGCGATATGGGTGTTTCACTCTCCAGCCTTTAGGCTCCTGATATCATCTGAGCTGACTGTGCCAAGATCGTCCTCTATTTTTGCACTGATCCTACATCCTGGAAAGGTCACTTGCAGGACATTAGGAACCCCCAAATACCTTTAAGGGGGGTTGTGAAACATTATTACACAGCAATGTTCTGATGTGATGTGGTGACAATATCATGTAACTTCATTGTGCGGTGCTGCCATTTGGACGTCACCTAACATTCACCCATGAAGTTCTCAAGCTGCGGGCCACTTGCGGCCCAATCAGCACACAGCTGTGGCCCATCTGACATCCTAGGGCCATACAGATAGTGTATATATTGTGTAGATGTGGGCAACATAGAGAGCTGCATATGCAGCCCACAATGATAAATAGGTTGAGAACCACTGATCTAACCCATGTGATGTTTTCACTTGACATGATGTCATTCAGATTCAGTGTCCTCACACTGCATTGTTCCTTCAGCACACTTACGGGACTTGATGATGGCCAGACATGAAGTGATGATGATGATGCATTGCTACGTGATGTCTTCATGAACAAAGATGTTCTGACATGATGCAGAATTCATGGTCACAGGAAATAATTGAAACCAAAAACTTAACAAGATACTAAAAGGGTATGGATCTTTCCAGCGATAACAAGACTATCCAGAGTTATAGCAGACCCCTTCTTTTACAAGCTAATCGAGGATCAAACATTAATAAAATTAAACATCTCAAAATTACAGAAGTTACAGTACGGTGCACTTCATTCTTTTCTTTCTGTCCTTCAAAACATTGCAAAGTGATTTCCAATGCACTGAAGGCACTGGAATGTTAAAGGATGTTGAGTTGGTTTTCATCAGCATCACTTTCATTATGTGATTACTGTTCTTCTCCCACGGGAAAAATTGTTCATATAACCGGTTATTCATAAAATTGGTGTTCATTAAATTGAGATTCTCCTGTAACATATCTGATAACAAATTTTGGAAGGGATATTAAATTTCATGTATTAAGCTATTCTCGGTTAGGTTCCATGATGATGAGACTTGGGCCTTGTCTACACTGCAGGGGAATTTCCATTGAAGCTACGCCATTTGAGTTACGTGAATAGCTTAGATTTATTTACCGTGGGGGCCCACACGACGCAGTGTCAACGGGAGACGCTCTCCCGTCAATTCCCCCTACTCTGCTCGATACGGTGGAGTACAGGGGTCGAGGGGAGAGCGAACTGCGGGCCATTAAAATGATTAGGGGTTTGGAACGGGTCCCATATGAAGAGAGATTAAAGAGGCTAGGACTTTTTAGCTTGGAAAAGAGGAGACTAAGGGGGGATATGATAGAGGTATATAAAATTATGAGTGGTGTGGAGGAAGTAAATAAGGAAAAGTTATTTACTTGTTCCCAAAATAGAAGAACTAGGGGCCACTCAATGAAATTGGCGTGCAGCAGGTTTAAAACAAATAAAAGGAAGTTCTTCTTCACACAGCGCACAGTCAACCTGTGGAACTCCTTACCTGAGGAGGCTGTGAAGGCTAGGACTATAACAGGGTTTAAAAGAGAGCTGGATAAATTCATGGAGGCTAAGTCCATAAATGGCTATTAGCCAGGATGGGTAAGGAATGGTGTCCCTAGCCTCTGTCTGTCAGAGGGGGGTGATGGATGGCAGGAGAGAGATCGTTCGATCATACCTGTTAGGTTCACTCACTTCGGGGCACCTGGCATTGGCCACTGTCGGTAGACAGGATGCTGGGCTAGATGGACCTTTGGTCTGACCCAGTACGGCCGTTCTTATGTTCTTATGTTCATTTGTGTGATGTCAGTTCGACACAAGGCATTGGACGGGGACGGCCTTGGATGCAAAATGGGGCCTTTCTCACAGAGACACAACACTGGGGTAACATTGGGGGGAAATCCAACCGGTGCCCCCGCACAACTGCTGAGTGTCACAGGCATCAAATAAAGGACGCCCCTGAGAGCACAGGGCGGCCCCATGTGTGGGGTGCAGGGCCCTAGGGAGGTGGTGATAGGGTGAGGTCTGTTGGGGGGCTTCTCTTTGCATGTGACACGTGGGTGGTCTGTTCACACCAGGCCTGCGGGGCAGGCCCTGCTCGCACGTGGTCCGGAGTCAGGCTTGCTCCGCCCTTCCTCCCTATCATGGCGCCCCGGCCACGATACCTCACTTCCGGCTTCTGAGCCCTTCCTCCCGTGAGTCTTAGCGCCACGTCCTGCCCGTCTTCCTCTCTTGCGCAGCGACACCCCGCGCAGCTGCAAGATGGCGGACCGGCCCGGTGAGTGCGGCCCCGGGGGCTCCAAGGTGACCGGAGTCGGCGGCGGCTGGTTCCCGCCCAGCCTCCGGTCCAGGCCCTGGGGGGCGCCTCTGGGCCTAACCCGGCCCCCACAGCGTGACCCCACAAAGGGGCGCCCCATAACCCGGGCGGGGTCCTGCCAGCCCCGGGCCCCCAGGATTCCCCCCCTCCAGCGCCTGGACCTCCCCTGCCCTCTGTGCCCATCCCCCCACCCCCAGGATCCCTGCCCCCTTGTCGTCATTGCCCATCCCCCGGCGGGCCTTGCTCGCCTCTCGGGTCCCCTCCCCTCCTGTGTGGTTCTCGCCGCCCTGGGGGTCCTGTCCCTGTCCCGGGGCTGTAGCTATTCCCAGGCGAACGGGCAGTGACTGGGCTTTCTCTGTGTCTCAGTTCCCCTCAAAGACACCAGGCTCATGGAGGTGAAGCTGGGCCAGCTGCCCGGCTGGATTGCCATGCGGAATTTCACCTACTCCGGGATAACTGGGGCGGTGCGAAGAGGTGAGTCTGCCCCATGAGCCAGCGGACTTATCCTTGGTAAAGGATAATGCCAAGTGCTAGTGATGGCAAGGACAGATGTGCAGCTTGCCCGGCCCTCTAGACCCCTTCCACATATCCTAACCTTGCACCCATTCGCAGATCCTGCTCCGGGCCAGCTGCAGGATCTGGGCCTAAATGGCCATATCTGGCTTCACTGGGGAGGACTAGGTGGTAGTATCTGCCCAACCCGTCCCCCCACTCCTTTCAGACTTAGACCTTGTCTACCCATCACAGTGAAAAGCGGCCTGCATCCACACTCACTGCAGTGTGTAGATACACATGGCCAGGGGGAAGCAGTGAAGAAAGGCTCTGGCAGCTCCTTCCTTTCCCTGCTCTGGCATTTCACTGTGGCAGGGGCATGCTAAACTCCTAAAAATAACTACAGCTGTAGGAGGCACTGCTTGGACTTGTAGAGAACTACATAGGGCATATACCTGACCCTACTTACCAAAGCTGTGCCTGATCGTCTGTGGTGTTTATACTTGTGCTAGCTGAGTGTGCAGCTTCTGTAACCTGCACACCACTATAAACGTAGACCTACCCTCGGGGAATGCTGCCCCACATTAACGAAGTGGGAGTATCTTCTGTACTGGTGCTAGCCAGCACTGTGCACATATATAAATATACTCCCACCATCCTTCCTTTGGGGAAGAAACTTTGGAGCATAAGCCATCCTATAACTATTGCAGCGGCTAAGCAGAAATTTTCCCTGGGGACAGGTTGTCCCCCAATTGCCTGGTGCTGCTTCGGAAGCAGCTGGTACTGACCACTGATGCAGACAGAATACCAAACTAGATAGCCCACTGATCTGAATCAGCATGGCAATTCTTATGTTCCTAAAACAAACACAGAAATGTTGCCTTTTATAGGATATTGTTCTGTTCTTAGAATGTGTGTGAATTCATTCAGGTTGCTTTGTCAGCCTGTTCAGAGGTTATGCTTTCAGTTTACATATCAATAGATCTTTTAGAAGTTTTAAGTCAGTAAAATGGCCTGCTTAGTCCTTAAAATTAGTGTGTGGGACCTGAATTTTTTGTTTATTTTAAGCAATCAGTACTTTTTTCATATCACAAGAGGCAAATAAAATGTGTAATTTTAGGTGATGGTGGTGGTTTAGAAAGAAACGAGCTTTTGGTGGAGATTAACGTAATACAAAGACTAAAATTCAGTAACAGTTTTGCAAAAACCCTAAGGACTAAGCAATTTATACTGTACTTCTGTTGTAACTTGATGGTTTATGTAGATGCCACATGCATCTTCAGATATCTTTAAACAAATGAAGCTTCCAATGAGCTGAAATATTCTTCACTAATAGTAGCTGGGTAGACAGAGCCTATAGTTCTTTAAAAAAATTGGATAACTGGAGAAACAACTTTGATTTCATGAAAGTCACAGTAGTGTCTGGCTTGAAACAAGATACTGAGTCACTCTTATTCCTTTCCATACACGAATCTAGAACAAATACTGATCCTATTTTTCTTAACATGAGAGTTGTCTTCTGGTAGACTTGTTTCATTAGTACAGTGCCTCTCAGCCTGTGGCCCAGTCAGCACACAGCTGCGGCGTCCCCAGGCCCTTACAGGTAATATTGAATGTGGCCCACAATGATAAATAGGTTGAGAACCACTGCATTAGTATGTTTAGAAAATAGCATCTATGACTCCAGAGATTTTCTTGCATTTTTTTCTCACCTGAATTTCTGTTGAAAGGGGTGCAGTAACTGACTATACAAAATTACTTTTGAGTCTTAAGTATAACTGTATGCAGGGTATAATTGACACTAAACCTAAGAAAATAACTCTCTCCCCTATTTAGGTTATGATGCATACTACAATAAGTACATCAATGTGAAGAAAGGCAGCATCGGTGGTATCGCTATGGTGCTTTTTGGTTATGTTGTTGTCAGCTACATTTTTAACTATGAGCATTTGAGTAAGTAAAATCTTACTTTGTATGGTTTGTATGTAGTCTCAAAAAGAACAAGGAGTGCTTGTGGCACCTTAAGAGACTAACAAATTTATTTGGGCATAAGCTTTCGTAGGCTAGAACCCACTTCATCAGATGCAAAGAGTGGAACAGACTAACACGGCTACTACTCTGAAACTAGTATAGCCTGTAGAACTATTTGAAGGGGGAAAGTATGTATTTCAAAACTGTTCCCGGAAGAGGAAGCAAAGTGAGAGTGCTTAACTTTCTTATTTATAGATCAGGGAAACACAGACGAGACATATACTAACATTTGAGCATGGTACTAGGAATAGGGAACTAAATCCTAACCCTGCCTCTGTTTTGTGACCTTCACTTAATTTTAATCTATGTAGAAAGCAGGTATACTTGCCTGTCAGAAGTTGTGAAGATGAATTAGCAGTTTGGTAATATTTAGGAATTAAGTAATTTACAAAATAGTACTTGTGCTAGTGATGAACAAAGATTCTTGCTGCTTTTATTATCCAATAGTAGTCATGAACTGCTTGTGGTGTAGTGCAATCTTAGACTGTACTAAAAATGGTCTTTGACTTCAGCATACTGACGTGTTTTAATTTAAATGATTCAGAGCGTGAACGCTGGAGGAAGTATCATTGAGACATTAACTTACTGCAGCAATGCAAGTTGCAGCCCTGGATTTGGACTCAGCTGCTGGAACAACTTTTCCCGATGAAGGCATATAAGCCATTCACACTGAATTCTGTACTGTTATAATTCCAGGCAGATTCCATGACCAATAAAATCTATACATTTAAGGTTGGTTTATGTAGCTAATATTCTTAATATTGTGAGACTTTCACTTTCTGGTGCAAAAACATGTATGTTTCTCTGTTAGCACTTTTCCCCCCCATATGGTAGGTATAATGAAGATGGTTAGAAAACCTTTTGTCATTTAATAATAAATTGGTCTAATATGCAGTGCAAACAACTAAGGATAAAACTGATTCATCTTTAACTATTTTACTGGGATGGATTACCACTGTACAGGGTACTTCTACTTTATGATCCCTTTACTTCAGCCACAGTGGTGCAAATATTACTGGTCAGAATGTGTGTTCAGGCTTTTTAGTGCTGTGGCCGGAGCAAAGGAGAATTCAACTATTTAAGTCGCCAACAGACACTTGATTATAGCCACAACTGTTTAAAACTCAATCATAGTTGCCTCATACAAAACAAAGTTTCGCTGCTACAGGATCACTTCTACCTCTTTTATTATGTACTGTTTTACTGAGTGAGATCTCTGATAGTCATAGTATGTTGTCAAGCAACTCCTGCCACTGGTCCTAAAATATTTCCATAGATTTGTGTATAGAAGTGCCCTTGCCCAAGTGCTAGTAAAGGCAGAATGAACTCAAATGAATAGCCTGTATTTTAAATGAAATGTGACAGACTATTCTAAACACGAGGGATAAGCAACTATATTAAAGCTATTGTTTTAAAATAAAGTTGGGAGGGATGAAATGCCAGCTGATCCTTCTAACCATGATCGTGAAAGTCTAAATAAGCAATGGAGAGAGTACACAGTTGTCACTTGAAGCAGAGTTTTGATGTACTGGGGCCCACCTACACTAACAAAACACATCCATAAGTAATGATGCAACTATATTCAGGATGCAGGGATTAGTGCTTTATGGATGAATTACATAGGGGTTGTTTGTCTAAAGTGAACAGTGATAGAGCGATAACAGCTCTTAAGGGGTGCAGAGGCCCCTGCCTATGACTAAAGGTTTTGCTCAAGAATGGTAGGGGGCACTGCTATGTTCAGCAGTATTATAAAGATGTAATTACTTGCACAAGCTGACCATATTCTTAAGCAGACATGCTTTGGTTCACTAAGTGTAGACTGGGTACTTGCTTAGAGATACAGTCTCTAACAGCCTTGTGCTGGAAGTACAAACACAGGTTTGGCAACTGTTTATAGATTTCAGGGACTGAAGTCTTTGTGTGTGTGTGTGCTGAAAAATGCAGAATGAGCAGTGCTACGGTCAGCCAACTTACACTTGTGGATTTAATTTTAACTTTTAAGCCTGAATATCTTACTGTGTACTAGGAGTATCAGTAAGTACAGCTTCTTCTACAAAATGACTAGCTATCAGTTTAAATCAACAGTCCAGTGTAGTCATTCAACCCCCCCCCCCCCCCCCCAGGATCTTTTCTCTTCCCAGGCATCCCATTACCCTTTTCCTAAAAAATCACAATCTAAGTTTCACAGCCAACTTTAAAACAGGAAGGAAAAAACACAAAGGCAGATAGGGAAATGTAAATAGATACTTGAGAATAGAAAAGGCACACATGTTCCAGATGCAACTGTTTGGGTGCTTTTTTTTTAAATTCCCTTTGGCAGTGGCCCTTTGAAATAGTCTTACAAAATTAAGGTGATTTGGCTTGGAAAAACATGCTCCTAGGAGGATACTTTCAGAGTCCAATTAAAAAGGAATCTCAAGAAAATATAGTTCCATTTATTTGTTTCAAGAGCCTGTGAAGCTCTGTGCAATGTGACTGTTAGTGTATGGATGCCAACAGATGAATTTAGTTGGCATCCCCACAGTTACATATTCAAAGCTACTTCAGCTCTGAGTTCAGGGTTGCCATGGTGAGAACAAACCTGCGCCTCTTCTACAGCCAGTGCTTTTGTGATTTCAGCTAAAACCATAAATGTAAGTTCATTCCCCCACAAGTGGTTTTCACATACAAGGACCAACTTTTCAACCTGCAGAACAGCGAGGGGGAAATACTTCCAGCCAAAGCATACAAATGTTTATTGCAGTTGGACAAATACTTTACATCTTGGTACACAACATGTTATGTGAGCCATTAGAGCAGGTCAAAAAACCGCAGACTGAATAAGGGAGCATGGGGCCTCCTTTCAAGAGCTGCAAGACAAGCTCCCTCACTGAAGTGGGAGGCATTTCAAGTACTAGTTCTTCCAGTCTATCTTCCTCCTTGAACAAGGATTGCTGAAAGTTTGGAGGTTCCCCAAGGCTCTCCTTTATAGAAACACACTGGAGCAAGATGTGTATTATGCTGAATGTTGCGTTGGTGAGGGCTTGCACATCTATTTGCCTTTAGATCTACCTCCCCGCTAGGCTCAGTGAAAGGGTGGAGGCCAAGATCTATTTTAAAAGGTTAAAACATAAAAAATTGGACAGTTACAAAAATGTTTATCAGCAGCCAGCCTCTGGCCACAGTTCTTTCACTAATGGTGTTTAAAAAAAAAACAACCTGATCAATAGTTCAAGAAATAGGCAGAAACCTTTCCCCAGTGTAAAGAATCTCCTTGCACTCTCCTCCCTCTATCTCACTGTCCGCTTAGAAAGGCCAGATGTCCTTTGGTGCATCTGTTGGCGTAATGTCCTTTTTCACCACACTAGGAAGGAAAAAAAGTGAAGTTATTGTGGCTTTTCCCAAAACTGCCTTTAACAAATCAACTGGCAAGTAGTTCTAGTTGGGAAACAATCCCATTTGTATACAAAAAACAATATTCAGAAAATTAATGCATTCTGTATTATTCCGTAAATGAGATTCTCGCCACCAACCCTTTTGGGGGTGCTTGCTTGTTAAGACCAGAACTTGCCTGACACTATAACCTGAAGACCCAGGTTTCATCTGAACATTGGGGTTCTTGGCACTATCAATGGGAAAGGACTATAATAGAGACACTCAAAGCACTGAGGAACATTAAGTGCATTACTCTGCTGTGGAGAAGGGGGCTTTTTACTTTCTGTATTTCAGCACTTGAAGTCTCAAGGACTCTGCTCTGACCAATGTGTATGATGAACATAGAAGTTCAGATAAGAGTCTCCTTCTCAGCTACCCTGGACTACAAGGCTAAAACTCAATCTGAACCAAAGATGCTTTCTATGCTCTGAAACAGCCTTCTAAGCTGTGAAGCCATGACATATCGTAATCTGACCCTCCTCCTTTCTCCAGCTGTGCAATTTATTTGAATTACTTCCTTAAATCCCAGCCTGATAGCACACTCTTATTGATGACTATGCAGAGAAACTGCTTAGCCTTGGGTAGGGTAGTGACTTTTCAATGCTCCACCTGCAGAAAAATGGAAAGTCATGCATTGATGATAAAACCAAATGTGAGGTAACTCATTTAAATCAGAATCTCCTTTATTTTCCAATAAAAATCAGTCTGAAATGTTAGAACCCATTAAACATACGATCTTAGTGCCGGGCGGGGAGAGAGGGAGAAGAGACCTAGTGCTGCCTCATCTTCTTTTGTGCTGCTTTCTCCTTGACAAAGCGTAAAAGACCATTGGAAGCCTATCACTTCTCCCATGCTCTGTGCTCCCCCCCCCCCCCCCCCCCCCCGACAAACTATGATATACAACTAGCCCCAATTAGTGTGTGTGCTACAAAGGAAGTTTATGGCACGATTCACAACGATAACTTTAATGGGAAGGTTTAGGCTCTTTGCCTTCACCAAAACCCAAGTCTTGTATTAAATTGGAGCCTTAGAGGTTCTCAGTGAAACTGATTCAGATGTTTGCTGTTATAATCATATAGCCAAAATAAATGTCAAGTTATAGAAGATAATGATGGAATCTGAGTCCGAAAAACACACAGTGGATTTGACTGCATTGTGTATAGTCACTTTCCCCTGTTGTTTGGGTGAGTTTTTCACACAGCAACAGAGGAGAAGCCTTTTTAAAACTAGGAAAATGCAGGGAGGAACATTCATCAAACTACTTTTAACATGGTTTTTGAAACTGGCTCAATTTTGGGTTGACAGTGTCCTTTTAACTGTCACCGGTGTGGTTTTCTGTGATTAGCAAGTGGATCAAATGCATTGAATCATTTCATACAGGTCACTGAGGGGATATCTGACAGTCATTACCAACTCACAGACTAGGTAACTGGTAATCCACTGGCTCCATAGCTCAAGACTAAGTCCCTGATCCCAAGCGGCACCCACTATTCAAAATACGTGTCTAACAGCCAGGGCATACATATCAATGTCAATGCTTCTTCACAGGCCCTGCAACTCAGCCACCTGTTCCCTTTACAGCAGTCATCACATCACTTTTCAACTTGTGCAAGGTGACCAGCAGCACAAAGGATGCACTAGTCAATTGAGATGACTTTTTACCTGGCATTTTTCAAATGCAAACACCCTCTGAGAGTTACCTTGTAACAAGTGACCTGCTCCAGCGGCCGGGGACCTCGGTTCCCCACGTTGTTGCTTTGAGACTGCATAACTCCGATGACTTGTGGGGTCCTCTGCTGGTTGGGAGAAGAGTTCTGACTCGTTAACTGGATCAAGGATGATGACCTTTGTAATGGCGGATTGTTATTTTGCTGGGAGGGAAGAGAACATCCCACACATTGAATGATAACCTTCTAAATAAAGTCAGAGGAAAATTTATCTGCCAGCCCAAACACCAGAGCTGAAAGTTCAGAAACAATAGGGCATACAGGGCTTGACCTAGCAACCAAGACTTCCCTCACAAAATAGATCTACAGAGTTGGGCTAGGCTGCCAGATATGTCCATTATACCGGTAGCTCCGTGACAGGTGTCAAGCAGATTTAATTTTTTAATCTGGCAGATGGTTGCTTGGAAGAAAGGAAACACAGATGTCTGTGATGTGACCAAGGGCTTACACTGCAATATATGAGTGAGCCTAGGACTTGTGCTTGTCTGTGTAGCACAGCTCAGGTGCACTGCTTAATGCTGACACAGTGCCCATCTTCCACACAGTCCACGGAACAGAACTGTCACTACTGGCCACGCATTTGCCCTCTCAGCTGACGGAAGGTGGCACCAGCAGAATGGTGACTGTGGAAGAGGGAAATCAGGGGTTCAGTTAGGAGGGGAAAAAACAAAACCCCAGAATGAAGAAGGCAGCAATTGTGATCAATGGGGTAAGTAAGAGGAGAGAGGAAAAGGATAATAGTTTGCATTTTTATGGTGGATTTCCTCCAGTGATCTCAAAGTTCTTTAAAAACCTTTGGTCAAGTTTCAATATGCCTGTGGAATAGGAAAGGATTATCCCCATTTTACAGATGTTTGTCCAAGACACAATGAGGAGGATAAGAGTCCCGATGGCTTGTTCCTGTTCTAACCGCTACACCACGCACCCTCTTTAAAAACAAAGTCAAATGTGTTTGTTATCTAATTGAGTTGTGCTTTGAACGTGTTGTCTCTGGGAGAGGCAGGGAAGTCACGTACCTTTTGCTGGGGTTGTGTCGGCTGAGGCAGTGGTGGTTGCTCTGTGGTTCCCATCGGCAGTTCAAATCGAGGACTGGTTTATAAACACACAAAGAGAAAAGACACACACAGAATTGATACTCAAACCAGAAATTGGCATATACCTCCAGCACAGCACTGAACTAGTTTCTTAAGAGACCAATAACTGTCCAGAGAGCAAAGCAAACCTTGAGCTATTTGAATGTGCTTTGCAACAAGTGGACCTTCTTTCCTGCATTCTGCTGCTTAGCCTTTATAAACTAAAGTGGTAGGAGAGGTACTGAGACAGCAAAGAGTATTTCTGTATGCAGCTGTGAAGCATTCTGGGATATATACTCATTGAATCTGTAGTTGTGCTCACAATCTTTGTTTGATGTCCCAGAGTTCTGTGTGTAAATATCTAAATAGCCACTTGCCTCCTTAATCTGATATTTGGAAAACGCAATGCAATATAGTAAATGTCTATACCAATTTTAGCCATTGAATGAACTAACGCATACACAAGGATTAAAATAACAAATACCATGAAATAACAGATGTGTAGCTGAAAGCATAACAGTTGGCATACCATGTCTGGAGTTAAGAGGATCAGATCAACTGTCATTAATTAAACTGCTTTGAACAAGTTATATTGACCATGTAAGCGTCGACTGACATTTCTGCTTGGGGAACATTGGTGTGATTTGCCCAATCCCCTTTGGTCATCCTGGCTATAAGTTCTTTTCACTTGTAAGAGGTAAACTCAAATATGAACAGAACTTCAGCTGTGTTGTACAGTACAGTTATTGCATCAGTGCTGCAAATGTTCTGCACTGATGGGTGCAACATAGGCAAGATAGACCTGATGGGTAACTGATCAGAGAGGAAACTACAGATGACAGAAAATGCCCTAAGACATACTCACTGCATGAATTTACAAGCGGGGCCCTCCGGACAGAATCCCACCAGATAATTCACACAAATGACTCTTCGAGTGTGTCTGTGTCTGCAGAGGGGACCTACAACATAAAATTTCATAGATCACATATATTCCACACATACCCCAACACCTACCAGTGGCACATATGGGAGGTGGATTACATTAGCCTCATTTTTATAGCCATAAAAGCAGCACCTATGCACCATACATACCGTGTTTACAGAAGCCTCTGTCATACCAGGGGCAGTCTTTGATCTTAGACTCCGGGTCAATATGCAAGAATGGACATTCTTTGTTACTGCACTCTCCTGTACCAAAGGAAACAGAGTATGCATGAGGTAGAATCCCCTCCCAAAACAATACTTACGTGTTCTAGTCCCAGCAAAACTGTCACGAATATTTCTAAATCCAGGCACAAAATCTATTTGCCTGCCCGTTACCAACAACAACAAATACTCACTGCAGGCGAGTTAGATTTTGCTAGATTATGTTATTTAGATGTGCATTTAAAGGAATAAAGTACACTGGAAAGGGAAGCCATTACAGCAAAATTACACATTTAATGCAGCAAAAATGTGGCAAAACTACCAATTACATGCTAAGCTTGATCCAAGGAGACCTATAGGACTATAATTTTCTAACAAGTTGCCTCAGTGTGTTAATTTAATTTAGCCATGGTCTCCAGAGCTGAAAGGCTGATGCATTAAATTTTTGGACCCATCATCTGCTGAAAAATTAATTCATGTAGAGACCACCTATTCATCCAAATCAATTCTGATCCAAATGAGCATTAGAGGTACAAACCCCATTAAAGTCATTGGTCAAAGAGTTGAAGTTAGGGACACGCTATAAAAGACAAAACATTTTAAATGTGTGAAGAGTTAAGGAGATAAAACACAATGTGGGACTAAACAGATCTGATCAGAGCTTGTAAATTAAATCTAACAAGCATCAGCAGCAGACAGAAAGGTAGAGAGGGCAGACGAAGAGGAGATGACAGGTCCTCTTGGCCAGTCATATTCCCACACTAGCAAGTGAAGTCAATGAGGAGCCACAACACCCCTTACCAAATTTGGAGTAGAAATAACACTCAGGCATCTTGGTCATGTCATACTCATGCAGGAACTCACACTGGTCTCCCTTCTTGCATAGCCCTCGGAGCCAGTGTTTGCAAACTACTGTCTTTTCTCCACTGATGTGTCGGAAAGGACACATGCCTCCTGTGGGTGGAGAGGGGAGAAGAAAGAATGAACAGTGGGAACTTTTAGTGCAAGAAGCTTTGTGCAGGCCTACAGGGCAGTGGTGGTCCTGTCTGAATCCTGGAAGAGGAGGAGTTTCAGAAGTCTTTACATTTGCATATGAATTTACCATTTAGTGCTGGTGAAAGGTCCTGAACTGACAGCCCTAGAAAGCGAGGTCTTCTGATTATCCACATAGCTGGCTAGGAATTCAAAAGCCAGATCCTTTGCATTGCAGTCTACTACCCAGTGCCTACCACTACCATTGCCCAAACCCCTCAAAAGGGTTTGCATGTAATTAATTCAAACCTCATCCTCCTGAATATCTCAGTTCACACATCATCCCCTTTATAGGGATCCCACCATTGCATCTTTGCTTTGGAGAGCTCTAGTGCATGAAACATGGCCCCTCTTGATTTCCATTTCACTGTCTCTCTCCCAAACTCCTCCAATAGAACTAGACTACTATAAATTAAGATAATATAATTAATGAACTGCCAACCCCCCCTAATTCTCCTATTTTTGTTTCTGTGAGAATATAGTTATTAGGAATGTCACTTGCCTTTTCCACAGGCAGCTCTTAAAAAAAATTCACAGACAGCTGCACCCGATTCTGTGGAGAAAAAAAAAATGAAGATTTCTGAAACTGCAGCCATGTTAAAAGTGTTTTGGAGATGAGCTCGTTCTGGGCATCAGAAGCAGCAGGGCACTATTAACACACACCCCCGGCAAACTGCATGTTAATGGAATATATGAACTTTCTTATGCTGGTCTTAGCCATTTGGCTCTTCAGAGTATTTTTTGTTACTTTTAAGTCAGTTTCACATTTGTGAAAGAGCCTGTATTGACAATCCTAGAGACTGAAATTTCATACAGTATTTATCCAACGAACAAGTACGGCGTGGCCAGCAGCACACTGCCCCTTGTGATGCACGATGACCCTGACTTAAAACATCTGCAGTGTGCAAGCAGAGTCAAACACAGGGACACTAGGCTAGACAGCTCATATTGTTAAACTGACTCTCTTCCCACTACTAGTGTCATGTCATCAGAACACAAGGTTTTGAGGCTCGGCCACAGGCCTGGCATGACCGGGGACAAGTCACTTCACCTCTCTGTCAAACCGTTTCCCCCATCAATGAGGTGGGGATACTGATGCTGACCTCTCTCACAGTAATTTGGTCCCCAGTGTCCCTTATCCAGCTTTAATGAGATAAAGCAATAATCATGCAGATCAGACACCAAAATACAAGACACATTTCATTAGGCCATGAATGAGAACCTGTGGGGTCATCCGCCCAATGTTCGGGCGGTGGGGATTTAAAGGGATAAAGGAAATGTCTCCTCATGGCCTTGAGGGGAGTTTTCCCCTAGGAAGAAAAATACAGAGGAGTCTCTCACGCAAGGGTGGGGTGAAGAAAGGAAGAAGGGCTTTTCCCTCAGGAGAGGGAGAGTGTCCCTCCCCCCCGCGAGGGCTGTGGGGAGGGGAGGTCTCCCCAGGAGAGGGGGGGGGTCTCCTCAGGGCCCGTGAGGGGAGGTTCCTCAGGAGAGGAGGGGGTGTTCCCCCCCCCGAGGGCCATGAGGGGGGGGTCTCCCCAGGAAAGGGGAGTCTCCCCCGAGGCCGTGAGGGGGGGGGGTCTCCCCAGGAGAAGGGGGTGTCCCCTGGGCCCGTGAGAGGGGGGTGTCTCCCCAGTAGAGGGGGGGTGTTCCCCCCCGGGGGCCGTGAGGGGGGGTCTCCCCAGGAGAGGGGGGGTGTCCCCTGGGCCCGTGAGAGGAGGGTGTCTCCCCAGTAGAGGGGGGGGTTCCCCCCCGGGGGCCGTGAGGGGGGGGTCTCCCCAGTAGAGGGGGGGGTTCCCCCCCGGGGGCCGTGAGGGGGGGGTCTCCCCAGTAGAGGGGGGGTGTTCCCCCCCGGGGGCCGTGAGGGGGGGTCTCCCCAGTAGAGGGGGGGGGTGTTCCCCGGGGCCGTGAGGGGGGGTCTCCCCAGTAGAGGGGGGGGTGTTCCCACCCGGGGGCCGTGAGGGGGGGTCTCTCCCGGGGCCGGCGATGGGGAGCGGACTTCCCGGCCGCTGACGTACTGTCCATGCCGGGGAAGGGCAGGGGCTGCGCCCCCAGCTGCTGCTCCACCGCGATCTCCAGGTCGAACTTGATGTGGTCGACGCTGGCGATGAGCTCCTGCATGGCGGCGGCGGGGCGGGGGGCCTGGGCCGGGGACGCGCGGGGGTTGGGGCCCGGCGGGGAGGGGGCGCCGGCTGCGCCGCTCGGGACCGCCCGCCCGCGGGATGCTGGGATCTCACCTCTGACCCCCCCCCAGATCCCAGCATGCACCGCGCGGCGCCGCCTCCGCCAATGGGAAGGGGAGCCTGCCACGAGCCCGCCCCCGAGCGCGAGGGCTGCGGGTGAGTGGAAGCGGGTGGTGTCGCGCGCGGGGGGGGATGGGCTGTGCCCCCCCCCCCCAGCAGCATCGCACCTGGTACCCGGTAGACCCCCCCCCCCGGCACCTCGTGGGGCCTGGCCCCAGTCGGCCGGGGCTGGGGGGCGGGAGAGAGCAGAGCACAAGGTGCATGGTCACCCCGCCCCCATCTCTGCTCAGGGAGGAGCCAGGTGCCTTGGCTGGGACCAGCCCTCACACCCCTGCAGGGTCCTGCCCTTTGTCCCCCCTTCAGCCCTTGCCTTGCTCGGGCCTCTCAGGGGTGGGTCTCCCGCTGTCCCTGAGGGCTCCCCTCGCTGACCCCCTTCCGGCGCCTCTAATCGGATCTCTTTTCTTGTTGGCTTTAGGAGATGGACGTTTAACCTCGTAGTGAAGGCGAGTGGCACAAGCGGTGCATCATGAGGTTCATGCTGTGGGTGTCCCACCAGCGCCCTGTGGGGTTGCTCTCCCTGAAATGCTCCTATCCCGTGGTGTGCCCCACCCGAATGTTGTGGACAACTCCAAAGAGCTTTTCAGGGGGTCCCAAAAGTGTACCGAGTCTGCTCAGATTCCTGGGCCAGAGCTGGCAGTGCATGAGGCTGAGGCCTTTCAGCTCTTCACAGGTTCTCTCTAAGTTACACAACAGAGACTTGAAACAGATTGACCCTGCCAGCTCTCCGGAAGCTATCAGGGAACATGAAGAATCGGAAGATGGTGATGCAGAAGACCGCTTTGGAACGCTATCTAATAAATTTTCTTCTAGAAAATATTTTAGCAAAACAACATCAACGCTGCAGAACTTAAAATATCAAGAAGAGGAGGAAAAAGAGCCAGAATGGAAACCGAGACGTGGTCCTAAAAACACACCATACTGGTACTTCCTGCAGTGCAAGGCACTGATTAAGCAAGACAAGGTTGGTTTCTCAGGTCTTATAATCACTACAGTAGTTAACAGCATTTGATGACTGAAGGGCAGTATGATCTATATTAGATTGGGAGACAAAAATTCAGAAGTAGAATTAAAGTCCAGGATAGTTTGGCTACCTCCTTATATGCCTCAGTTTCCCCAGGAATAACATCTATCTACCTAATTCACAGAGGTGTTGAGAGGATTAATTTGTTAAAGAGAGTAATGTGATATATGAATGCTAAATGGTGGTTGGTGGATTTATGCTCCAAATTCAGATGATAACAAGAAAGAGAGGCTGTGCAGTGGTATTGCACAACTGCAGAAAGAAGGATAATAATTCCCCTTTTATGTAGTGTTACTTTCGGAGGAATACTGATTCACTTAACAGTGTTGCTGGAAAAAGTCATGAAACTAGATTGTGAGGTAAGTCCCCCACCTTATTGATGGGGGAAATGGTTGGATAGAGAGTGAAGTGACTTGACCCTGGTCACACCAGGTCTGCGGAGGATGCAGAAATATTTACCATAACACCACTTTTCAATTCATTTATGAGAGTGCTCGTGGTTCCCATTTCATGATTGGTGAAACCCTAATGCAGGGGTAGGCAACCAATAGCACGTGTACCAAAGGCGGCACATGAGCTGATTTTTAGTGGCATTCACACTGCCCGGGTCCTGGCCACCAGTCCGGGGGGGAGGAGGGGGCGGCTCTGCATTTTAATTTAAAATTAAGCTTCTTAAACACTTTAAAAACCTTATTTACTTTACATACAACAATAGTTCAGTTATATATTATAGACTTATAGAAAGAGACCTTCTAAAAATAAGATCCCCCATCAATAAGATTAAAATGTATTACTGGCACGCGAAACCTTAAATTAGAGTGAATAAATGAAAATTTGGCTCACCACTTCTGAAAGGTTGCTGACCCCTGCCCTAATGAAAGCACTGAGCAATGAACACTAGTCTATATTAGAGTATCTTAATATAAACAGCACAAAAATGACTACTAGTGTCTTATCAGGTCTAGTGGTCTCTGAAGAGCACAGGAAATACAGCATTTTCATACTTCTTGAACCAAGTCACCAGTAAAGGTCAAAAGCCCAGTCCAGCTATATTCTTTTTTTGTCCAGATGCCATGTTTAGAAGTTCTTCTTTTGTTGGACTCGTTGCCCCTGGTCTGAAGCAGTGACATTGACATCTGGGTCAAGGAAACATGGTAGTTGTTTCTGGACAGTGAGTAGGGAGAGGAAGAAGTTCATGCAGGGACAACTACAAAATACATATATACCGTAATAGTGACATTAAAAGATTGTCTCTTTCACCACCATAAGTTGGTCCAATGAAAGATATTACCTCACCTACCTTGTCTCTAAAAAGCATCAGTCTGTCATGATACCATCTGGAGAAATACACTATTAATAAGATGCAAAGTATACTAATAACAAAAAGTGTGACAGTACAGTTCTGGTGCATGCCCTTTCTTTGTGCTTGTTGCTTCCATCAACTCTGGTGCTGCATAAATCTACCTTTTGATAAGGAAAACATCCTGAGCTCAGGTACCAATTCCCTGTTCAGTGGCACTCTACCTCACCTTTTGCATTTCTTCATCCCAAGCCCTGCAGCTCTCTGTCCCATCTCTACTGTGCAAAAAAAAAAAAAAAAAAAAAGTCAATTTGCTCACTTGGCATCAAGTCCTTTCTTGCAGGTGTGAAATGAGGCAAACAAATGCCAATCCATGTCATGTGGTGAATGTTCATTCATTTCCTGGTCTTTCTCCAGGCTAGCATGGACTGCGAGTATTGCATCGTCATACTTGGATTGTATGCTTTTGGGGGCAGGGAACTGTCTTTGTTCTGGGTTTGTTCAGCACTTAGCACAGTGAAGTCCTGGTCCATGACTAGGGCTCCTAGGCACTATGGTAATATGAATAATAAATAATGATAATTGCTCTTAACCTTTGAGTGGGAAGGACAGGGCTTCTCACTAGTCACCCCTTTGGGCAAAGGAATTATGATTACATTTCTGTGGCTTCATAAGGAATGGAGAGGTAGTGGTTTCCATTCCAAGGTGAAATATAAACCTGCACCCATTGTCTCATCATAGCGTGTCTCTATTTTTGTATATTTATCTGTTTTATTAAATGTTAGTTAAGGAACTGCTTCTCTTACCTTCTCATCTTTGTCTCTCCTGTGTGTAGCTGGCAGAGGCTCTGGAGCTGTTTGAAGTGCAGATGCTGAAGGAAGAGCGACTGCAGCCAGAGGAGAGCAACTACACTGTTCTGATCGGTGGCTGTGGCAGAGTCGGCTATGTAAAGAAGGCATTCAAACTTTACAACAATGTAAATATTACAGCTGTTTCCCTAAGAAAGGGGCCAGGGTCGCTGGCAGGTAGTTCAATGGGGGACTTTCATGAATTAAAATGTGCCCATTCACATTCTGTCCCATAGAAAGAGCTCATTCTGGAGATGCTTCCTCCAAATTGCCTTTCCATGAGTGTTTCCACTTTGCTTGGGGACTCAGAAGACTGGAGCTCAAGAATTTACTGAAGCCTGGAATCTTATGTTGTATCTGATTTATTTTAGATTTTCCTAATGTGCCTATTGCCATGGTATCTGTATTAGGTGGAACAATTTTTTTATCTTAATTCCGGGCACTTTATTTAATGTAATTATTTCCTTAACTTTTCCCCCCCTGAGAATAGATGAAAAAGCGGGGTTTAATCCCCACAGACGCTACATACACAGCCCTCTTCAATGCCTGTGCTGAGTCGCCATGGAAAGATTTGGGCCTGCAGAGCGCGCTCAAACTACGGCAAGAACTAAAGAGCAAAAATCTGGAGCTGAATCTGATCACATATCATGCTCTGCTGAAAGTATGTGCCATCTGCTCAGATCTCAGGACATGCTTTGACATACTGAAGGTAAAAAATCAGAGAGGTAGCCGTGTTAGTCTGGAATTGCAGAAGTGACAAAGAGTCCTGTGACACCTTAAAGACTAACTAAAGTATTGAAGCATAAGCTTTCGTGGGCTAGTACCCGCTTCATCGGATACCCACAGGACTCTTTGTCACTTCTGAAGGTAAAAAGTCTCTTCTTATACTATACATATCTCTATACATATCTCCATCTCTAATCAAAGCACTTTAGGGAAGCATGTGGCTTTCCTTGCAGACAGGTTCTAATTATGCATTGTTATATTAGCCTTTAAGCTTGAGGGAATAGATTGATATTTTTTTTAAGGACCACTCTTTTGTGCTTACGCTGAGTTGTGCAATCAAACTGGGTAATTTGATATCTTAAGTATTCAGTTTAAACGGACAAAAACAGGATTTTGCAGGCTCAGACTTAAAGGTTTTGAAATTCTGCTCTTAAGTATTAATTGTTGTGTAAAGCTCAGATTTACAGTCCATTTTTGACAAATGTGTATTCATCTAAAGTGGTTACTTTTGCCCCTACTGCAACTCCCCCTTGAAAGGCTGATAGGGGAGCAGCTGAGCGGTTCCTTCCCATATCCCACCCAAATTTTCTACACTATTCCCTATCTTACCTTCAGCTGGGGCAGGCTGAGATTGGAATAGCTGTCAGATGTTGTTTTTCTCTTTTCTTTAGCCGTCATTCTGCTTAAAGTACTTGGGAGTCCTTAGATCCCTCCCCCCCCCTTCAGTTTGCTGCAGATGTGTCTCCAAAAAATGATCCCATTGAGCAGCAAGAGTGGCAGTACTTTCAATTAAGCAATCAACTGCCAAAACCCTGCTTTAATAACTAAGCTTCCTTTTCCTTCTCTAGGAAATTGTGCATAAAGGCCATGCTGTCACCACAGAGACCTTCTGCTTCCTTCTCATGGGCTGCATCAAGGATAAGAAGAATGGCCTCCGATATGCCTTGCAGGTCTAGATTTATCCTGTGTTTTGCCATTTAACTGTTGTATCTGTAACTTGGGATTGGAACCTGCGGGAGGGGGGAAGGCGTTGGAGCTGATGGAGGTGGAAGGTGCTTAAACTGTAAGCTCCTCAGTCCAGGCTCCTTATCTGATGCCAATAAAGTGCTATGTGCACTACAGGACTGTACTAATAATGAAGATGGGTGTCCAGTCTATTGTGTGAATGTCTTTGCTGTTGAGGAAGTATATTCATTCCCATTTGTGCAGCTGGAAACCCTGATGGTGGGCATTTAAATTGTTACAATAATTGGACCTAAATATGGCAGATTACTTCTAGCTAAAAATACCCCACTTAATGCTGTACACATTTCATATACATTAAACCGATCTAAGCTTCTCTACATTTTTCCCTTTCAAAACAGGTTTGGCAACAAATGACTAAACTGGGAATTAAACCTGATGGTTACATTTACAATTTGATGCTCCATGCTGCAAGGGATTGTGGAATAGGGGACCCAGTTGTGGCTTCTGACTTGTTGCTAAGAAACACAGATGAAAACCCTGCTCAAGTAAAGCTTATATCAGGTAGGCAGGGTCAAAAGGTGAAAGGTCAGAAAAGGAAGGGAGCAGACGGTGGAATTGCTACCCAGTTGGATGTGGAAACCATGGAAAAACAAATATTTCAAGAAAATTCCAGAAAAGCTGAGGAACACTTAATCAACCATGAAGACAAAGATGTGAGTGAGGTTCAGGGTGAGCCAGGAACTGGATTGGCTTGTCTCCCCGATAAGACATTAGAATGCAGTAGGACTGGGGACTTCAGTAGAAACCAGGCTATTTCAGATCCACCTCAAGCAAACCAGGAGCCTGCTTGCAACCTGCCCAATTTGTTGGACTTGAAAATCTCCAATAAGAACTTGGTTTCCTTAGGGACGGTAGCAACACCCTCCGATAGGTTGGCTTTTATGGGGAACATGGAGGGGTTTTTGAATAAAATGAAAGAGGATAATGTGGCACCCAACATTAAGACTTTCACACTGTTGGCTGAGTTGGTTGAACCTCTGAGCGAGTCAGAATCCTCTTTATTGACAGTCCTGGATGAACATAAAGTGAAAGTAGATGTGACCTTTTTTAATACTTTGTTGAGAAAGAAGAGTAAACTGGGAGACCTAAAAGGTGCAAAGGTAAGAATAAGAGCCCTTAAATGACTATACTGCAAACTTTTATCTTCATACAGGTGTTGTGTTTAGCTGCCTTTTAACCCCTGATGAGGAGAGCAACTCTCCACGTACAGCAGAAAGCAGAGAATCCTATATTCTCTTCCCCACCCCGTAAGTGACCCAAAGTGGAGCTCTGAGGATTCTGTTCCATTCTCAGATAGCAGCCTTCTGTCTAAAGAGAACTATAGGTGGAACTTCTTTTGGAAACCATGGTTGTGGCACTTAAATCATTTAGAATGGTCTATAAGTACTTAAGTATTTGTGTTTTTCAGGGCATGCTGACAGCTCTCGTGCAGAGAGGAATATCCCCCAACATCCAGACGTTTTGTAACTTGGCAATAGGCTGCCGCAAGGAGAAAGATGGACTGCAGTTACTTTTGGACATGAAGGTACAAAAACTACAGCTCTGGCTTCTGGAAAGTGTTATTACTTTGCTATTGGGACAGGAGTAACTCGGGGGTTCCTACAGTCAGTGATTCTATACCTTTCAGAGGCTAAAATAACTGAACTCCCTCTAGTCAGATCTTCTGCAACTCCTCCTTTGTGGTACAGTATCCTAGCTTAATGCATGGGTCATGGGAAGGAGGATTGGATTGTAAACTTCACTCATACTGTACAGGTAACCAAAAACATAACAGGAGGGGCCCTTCCCCCTTACCTGTAGTGGAGCAGGCAAAAGTATTTATACTTCAGCTCTTGCGTGTTTAGCCTAAGTGGTGATGTGATTTTTCCAGCACTGAGGTCAGACAACAACATTGGTCAAAGATCCTCAATTCGGATGTGCCCATATCTCTCAGGCAGGAAGGTCTGCAGAGATCAGCTCTGTAGTAGATAGCAGGCACTAGCAATTCTGACACTGATGTGTTTTCAGAAGTCTGGGATTACTCCTAACACCCACATCTACAGCACCCTTATCAATGCAGCTGTGAAGCAGTTGGACTATACTTACCTCACAGAAATCCTAAGAGACATGAGAAAGAACCAGGTCCCTCCAAACGAAGTTGTCATACGCCAGCTGGAGTTTGCAGCTCAGTTTCCACCTCAGTATGACAGGGTAAGTACTGCAGTCATTTATTAGGACCAGGACCAATGCAACTGAATATTGTAATGTTGGAAAAGCATAGATGAGACTAAGCTGCTTTGGATAAGGACTGTCAGTTTATATAATGCCCAGCAGGAGAATGAAGTAATTTTTCAGATCTCTACCTTTCTTCCCTCCCCCAGTAAATTGATATCTTCCTCATCTACCATCTGTTTTAGCATCAGCTCAAATGGTGACAGTTAAGAGTACAGTGTAGCTGCCAAATATTTTCTGTATTGGCTTAGTTGTGGAGTATTCAGTCTTCTTCCACTTTGCAGAATCAGAGCAGCCTAGTTACTCTTCCATCGTATAACATGTACTATTGGGTTTTCACTTGCAGTATAAGTCAAAGAACACATATCTGGAGAAGATTGATGGGTTCCGAGGCTACTATTTCCGCTGGCTAAAAGTAATGGTAGCAGAGGAGACTCCACACCCATGGGCAAAATACAGAACTAAGAATTCAGCAGCTAAGGACAATGCAGAGGACACGCAGCCCCAGGGCACCGTGGAACAGTAACTATTGAGAGCAAGTCAGTATTTTCCCTCTATGGACTGTGCACTACATCAGATGCTGGAACTACCTTGAAAGAGGAATTTGGAGTGTTGTTTCCTTCAGGTGCCTTACTAGCAGGCAGCACTGTACTTGTATATTCTGACTATTTAATAAAGTACCCTTTCAACAGAAAGGAGAAATAAGAACTAAAAGACTGAGTAGTCATCCGCACAGCATAGCTTCCTACTACTGCTAACCGATGCTTTGTTAGTAAGTGGCAAGCAGGTGTTAGAGAAGGGATCTCCAAACTTTTTTGACAGTGCACCCCTAGTAGAAAAACAATTTTGAGCAGGCACCCCAACAGGGAAGCCCTGCCCCCATCCACTTCCTCCCACTTCCCGCCAGACTGCCCCTCTCAGAACCCTCCCTCCTTGTCCCCGAACTTCCCCGCTGGGGCCAGTCCTGCTGCACCGGCTCTTCCAGTGGGGCTGCAACTGTGGTGCCCAGGGCTGGGTCTGTGCCACGGTGCCCTGTGGGTGATCTCGTGCACCCAAGTTTGCAGACCACTGTGTAGTTGTTTCAAATAGCTCTGGCAATTCACACCTCTTACGAAACTAATTCATCTGGAGAGGTAGATCATAAGGCAGTTTTTGATTCCATCTGCCTGTCTTTGTCCATGCTTCAATGAAGGAGAGGGGCTTTAGACCCGAACAGCAGCTGATGTCTGTTGCTCTCTGGGAGAGGAAACTAACACCTTAGGGAACTAACATCATTCCTAAAACATGAGCAACAAAGGAAGTTAAATAAAGTCAGAGGATTATTATTTTTTCATACATGCCAAATCACTTATTAGATATAAATGCTTTTCTGTTGCTTCTCTGGAAAAGTATTTCCTGCTGTTTTTAGAGGGGATACAGTGTGAGCACATGTGGCAGAGGAGATGGAGTATACAATAGTGTTAAGCATTTTAAGTTCTCCCTTTAACAGCTACTTGTGGAATTCAGCTGCTAAACCTTTGTAACATGAATTACAAACCTAAGGCTAATTCTTGGCTCAAATAGGAGACACCACACATTTGACCCTATGTGTTACTTTCCTTACAGTTTGTCAAAAAGTGTGATGATCTATGAAATTAAGTACTGTTTGTACCTCCATGCTATCCCACTAATTTGCATTGCAATTCTTGTTAAGCAATCTATTGAAAGCTGCCTTCCCTTCCACTTAGAGAAGCTTTCAGGACTTGAACACTGGTAGTCTGGGACTTGCTGTATTTAGTAACAGACAACACTTCCAAACCCCAGAAATTCACACTTAACAGAAAGCTGTAAGCCAGGGAGAAAGAGGAAGATTGACTTTCCAATGGTACAACACACAATTAAGCCAGCTCGCCTCACTAGTACTGAAATTTGAAGTAATGGAAAACCTGTATTGAAGTTTGTACTAATTTCTGAATACCTGTCTCACTATCTTGCTTTAGTGAGTCACGTTGTAATTAGGAAACTATTAATAGAGACCAAGGGAGAGTTGTATAAAGTCAGCTTCCGGGGTATGGCATAGAATTGTCACTTGTTAAGGATTACACCCCATTTACAGGTGCCTCTACTATTGCCAATACAGCTCTGCTGCCAAGAACCGTATACCATTGTGTGTGTGAATGTGTAATCAATCTTTGAACTGCCTTGTCACAAGATTATGCCACTCCACAGTGGGGGAGGTAAGATTTTATTTTAAAATAAAATGGTTATACAAGACTAATCAAAATCATTCACTACTGCATTTTGTGATCCAGGTGGGCATATTGCTGTTCAGACTGCTAAAGGAAGCTTCACTCACTGCAGGGTTTATACAAGACAGTTATAGCAGTAACAGTCCATGATGTGGAATCAGTACTTTTCAGAACGCCAAAAGAAGTGTCCAGGTTTTAAAGCTTTCACCCCGAGCAGCCTCTGCAGCCACAGTGAGTGCACTCAATGATTCTCCCCTATAAAGCAAAGTCAAGCATTAGTCACCACATTCCAGAGAAGTTACTTTATCTAGAGAACAAGTATTCGTAATAAAAAGCTGGTGCAGTATGCTACATCTCAAAGGGGAAGCTGCCATAGCTCTAAATTTCCTGCTACTCTACATAGTCTTCACCACAAGATTATTCAGAGGCTACGCAAGCCCCACCTTCCCTCAAGGGATGAAGCAAGAATCAGGCGTAACTATAAAAACAAGTGGAAGTGAATATTCCACCAGGAAAGATTATGGAATCCTACAGAACTAGGTTTGGCCAAGTGTATCAGTGGGACTCTGCTGTCTGGAACTATGAATAGAAAATTCAAGGGATAGTCATTAGACCAATTAACATCTAGGACTATCAGTTTTCCTTCCTACTATTACAAATTTTCATCTAAAGTAGCAGGAGCTTCTGCACCATAGCTATGTTCCAAGCTCAAGTTACCAAGAGAACACATCAGAAACTAAATAGTTGTATTTCCTTTTTGGGCATTTAAGTTTCCTTTCACTGCACTTTGCCACAGTTGAATCCCTCTCAAAAATAGCTCAGTCTGACATGCAGGGGACAAGGTCCATTCTGTGTTCTGTTGTGCAGTGCCTAGCACAATCAGGTTCTGGTCTATGACTAGGGCTCCTAAATGCCACAGTAATACACATAATTAGGCTCAAGACACTATGTATAGTAAGTCACTGCTCTGTCTCAAGCTTTGTTCTAGTTCTCTAAACACTGCATCTGGATTTTAGTTGGTTAAGTGTGAAGGTAACTGGGGCAAGTCTATATTAGCCTCTTAATGTCATTTGCACTGGCAAGTACTTCAGGAAACATAGGAAAAACAGAATAGCCACATAACAGCAGAATCCAGGGGTAAGAAAAACTAGAAATTAATACTGTTGTCAAAGGTAGTAGAGGAAATATAATTACGATAAGTCATAACTACTGGCTCAAAATCCAAACAAGGAAAACAGCATCAGAGCAAATAAATTCATACCACTTCCAACTTGCTTTTTGGGACCCTGCAAATGCAGTTAGTTCCGAAGTTGGTATCCCGGGTCTGGATACAGCGCAGGCAGCAAAGGTTCTCATAACCCTGTTTCTTCCACTTTGCAATCAGGTTTTTGTCAGCATAGCCTTCTCGGATACAGTACTCATACAGTTCTGCATAAGAAAGATGACTGGTGAGCACCACAGACTTCTCATTGGGGGCAGATAAGTGAAGTTTATTTTAAAAGTTTTAGTCTTTACACTGAATCTAGTTCTCATTATTTGCAATTGCTAGCATATGGAACTAGCAGAGGGAAAGTCACTTTAAAAAAACAAACAAACAATTATTTAATCCTTTCCCATCAATACTCTAATTCTGGTTTACATTCATTGGCTAATGACTCAGACACTCCATATGGAAGCTGAGAACTCTTCACTACAAGGGCAAATATTTAAGCTTTTTACCTCTGCTAATAGCTTTTCTCTTATAGAAGAGATCAAAGATGTAGCGTGTTTTCTGGTGATGAATTCTGAAGATGGGCCAGAGGGATTCCACCTTCCTCTTCCCTTCATGAGGCTCAGTCTCCGCTGAGGAAAGAGGGCACACATCAGATTTCACTGTCAGTGGCCTGCAAGTTATTACAGCGCTATGCATCTTTTAAAAAAGCACCATTGTTCGGAGGGAAAAAAATAGTTTTAAAGGGTTGTGGGGAGATAAGTTAATTTTGTTTTTTACTGAGAAAAAATACACACGAGGTATTTAACGCTCATGTACTCTTTGGAAAGGAAGTCAGAGAGCTAAAGAATGGTAAATGGTAAGGAAAATGCAGGTATAGTGAGTGGATAGGACAGGCACATCTGAATACCCATGAAACCAAATGACAGCACAGACTAGAACACTGCTGGCCTTTGCAATGCAAGCTTCCCCCTGCACGTAGTTATACCAGCTTGCTTCAATCCTGGCCTACAGTAGTCCTTAGAGGTTGGGTGGAGTACTTTTGACTCAACATTCATTTGCAAATCAAGCCATAGATCCAGAGATGATCCACATAACTCATTCAGCTATGCCCCAGCCCCATGTGTCTTACAAGACAACTTCCTAATTCTAATTTATGGGTAACTTTCAGTGCAGTTATCACATTAAGTTATCATTACTAGCTCCTAATTAAAACAAATTTTAAAAACCACACTTGCAGTCCTTTTATAAAACGTGTGTATCCTGAAGCCCTTAAGGATTGTACAATCACAGGGTCATATGCTAACCTAGATCTGGCTTCAAAACTTACCTTCTCTCATTTTTTGATCCAGCTCATCCAATGTTGGTTCAATCAGTTCCCACCCATCCGGAGGAGCTTTCCTGCTTCTCTTTACTTTGGGCATCTTCTCAAAAAAAGGCTGTTACAGAGACAAATGCAGGTCAAGTTTTAATAGCACTTGTATTTCCAGATATCATAAGGTCATCATGCCCTCCCTCCATCCCCCCAAAAAAGCATAAGGAAGCCCTTGAGACTTTTCAGCATTGTTTGACTCCCTTGCACTCATCACCCCTTTTTCCAATTATAAAGATTTTGGGTTTTTGTTTTAATTTAGCAATAAATGAAACTAAGGAACAAAACTATTTAAAAAAAACATACTGTGTCATCAAAGGTGTTACCAGTGTATAGGAGGGAGTGAGCCTTTCCTATCTCCCCTTATAATTCTTAACATATTCCTTCACCTTTGAGGGCCAGCCAGGGCAAGTTTCCCAGTTAACAGTACTTTGCCCTTCTTCAATCCAAAGGCTTATCTATTATGCTTCACAAACTACTGAGCGATACATATGCATCATAACTGCCATTGTAAAGATGGGGAAGCCAAATATCACCCAGCAAGTCAGTGACAAAGCCGGGATGGGAATCCCAGAGTCTTAGCTCCCCTCACACTTGCTTTTAATCACAGGCTGTGGCCCTAACCATTTAAGGCAGATATTGTGAAACCACCTAGCCAAGTCAAGGAAAACCTGAGTTTAAACATCCTGGGCTGGGCTGAAAGCTGGTATTATTGACCAGTGGCTGTTGCGTGTAACTAGGGGACTATCTCTGTACGAGACCCACTGCGGACGCCCCAGGGTACAGTCGAAGCGGGCTGGAATAAAGCGCAGGCCCGAATAAGGAGCAGACGCAGGTCTCTTGTTGCGAGGCTCTACGGGAGAACCTCTGACAGTGGCCTGGTACCCCCCGCTCTCCTCTCGTCCCGCCCAGCAGCGTGCCGGGCGGCGCAATGCGACCCACAGCCGCGCCGGGGGTATCGCCCTCCCTGAACGAAGGGAGCTCACCTGCCAAGCGGGGAGAGAGAAAAAGAGGGTCGCTACTTACAGCTTCCGCCTTTTCCAATCCGTCGCTCCCTAGGCGTCACAAGTAGCTTGGGGTCCTTCTGCTGCCTAGTCGCTTTAATGACGCCATTTTCCGGGTGGGGAGCGCGGGCTTCTCGCGTTCCAGGCTCGTCACAGCAATCCTCGCGTGCATGTGGTGTCCCTTGCAATGCCTGTACGGAATCTCCCTCTTCTCCCTCGCCCCGGGTGGTGGATGCGGAAGGAGGGAGCGGGGACAGGCCTCCCCACTGGTGCCGCGAGTGAGGTGCCATGGGAAGGCAGCGGCTCGGTTTGTACGCAGGCAGTGCCGCATTTAGCCTTCGCGCTGGGGGCCTCGTGCTCCAGGGCCAGGCTTGGTGACTGGGCTGAGCAGGGAGCCGCGCGCTGGGGCTGCGGTTTGCGGCTTCCGCTTCCGGGTCGAGGACAGGAGGCTGGGGGGGACTCGCTGCAGCTGCTGCCGGAGCCGCCATCACCGCCGCTATGCCTAAAGGAGGTGAGGGAGGGGCGGGCGAGAGGAAACAGGCCCCAGGGACGGTGGGGTTCCGGAGGGGGGGGGCAAGCCCTAAATATGTGGGGGAGGGATATAAGCCCCCCCAGGAACGAGGGGACTAAGGGGGGGATGAGCCCTAGTTTCCTGGGGAGGGGGATAAGCCCCCCAGCAGTGGTGGGCTAAGGGTGGGTCCAAGCTCTAGGTCCCTGGGGGAGGGGGATAAGCCCTCCAGGCGCAGTGGGGTTTGTGGAGGCAAGTCTTAGGGCTCTGGGGAAGGGGTATTAGCCCCAGAAGTGATAGGATCAAGGGAGGGCCTAAATCCTTGGGGGAGGGATATCATCCCCCAGGGGTTAAGAGGGTGATGCAATCCTCAGGGGAATGGAGTGAGGGGTTATGGAGCAGTGCAAGCCCCCATGGATTGATGGACGGTTCAGGGAAGTACAAGCTTAAAGCCCCTGTGGGTGATGGGAGAAGCATGAGGGGGCATAAACCCCTGGGAACTAAGGTGTGTGTGCAAGCTGTAGGGTTACTGTATGCAGGGGGAAAGTAGTGGGGAAGGTGGCCCTAGCAGATGCACTGGAGAGGAGGCTGGCATCTGTTGAGCGTGGAGAGTATGATTGGTGCTGTACAGAATACATGAGGCATTGAGCTCACAAGCTAATGGGCATAGAATGCAGTTCACATGTACCCAATGTACTGGTGGATGTGGCCTGTTTCAAAGGGGTGCTGGTGGCATGTGGTTCTTTAAGATTCTTCCTTCAGCAGATTAATATTTGAGAGGCCTCCAGGGCTATGTAGAAAGGATCTAAAGGAAGAGAAGGTGGTTACTTGCGGCATAAGAGACAGTACAGAAGAAGACACAAAGAGAACTTTTAATGTATCATTTTAGAGTTTTTAGTGGCTCCAAACCCACCACCATAATAGCTTCACTCACAGCATCTTGCTGTTATGAACCGGGTGATACAGGAGAGCTAATGAGGGAAGTAGAGTCTGTCAATTCTGAGCTGGATCTACCCAGATCATTCTCTAGATGCACTAAATCTGTCCACATAATTGTCTCTTGCATACTTTTATGGAATCAAATCTTACTATGTTAATGTAAATTATTATTCCCCATTCTACCCTTCCTGTAGGCTCTGCCAGTTTTACTTTATTAGTAACTGAGTTTATGAACTGTTGCCACGCTCTTGGAGGATTCTTTAGGCATTAAATACAGTATTTCCCCCCTGTGTTTAATATAATGAGATTTGTCCCCCCCCCCTTTTTTTTTATGCAGTTTCTTTGATATCTTGATCTAGGCCAGACATCCTTCATACCAATTTGTACTATATAAAACTACTGGTAGATAAAGAAAAGGATCCAGACTTACTTGTATTGATGCTCATAATTATTTTTGTAATGAAAGCTCAGTACGTTCATTTTTGCCATTCCAAATTCATCACACAATTCTAAACATTCCCCTCCAGTTTGTCTGTGGCTTTGCAGGGTGAAACACTGGCCCCATTGAAATCAGTGGGGCCTGCTGTGTTTGGTAGCAGACCTCAATTTAATCCTGTTAGTAATTAACAAAAACAAAACCCTCAGCGGCATATGTTACAAATGCATCTTGCTCCAAAAGGATTTACTCAGTGAATGCTTTTCTGTAATGTGTGTGTGTAATTTTTTATAATCTATATTCAGTAAAGAAATAGCACTGTTGAATAAGTAGTTCATATTGTTGTGTTGGAGGAGAGACCCTTTCTGCTGCACAAATATGAGCTTGTCTGCTAATACAGAACAAGTAGTTTCTGAAGTATTTCTCAATCTTTGTTTAGAGGCCGTTGAAACCAGGAGTTTTACCAAGTTGTTTTGTTTTAAACTCATAGCTCCATAAAATTCTTCTAAGCTTAAATTCACATTAATAATAATATTTACTCTTAAACTGAAATAAATATGTATTGAAAAACATGCCTAGTTTAGGCTCTGTGTGCCTTACCATCATTTAAAAATACAGTCATCTGTGGGTTTCAAAGTGCTTTGCAAAGGAGGATAAGAATCGTTATCCCTTTTTACAGATGGGGAAACTGAGGCACAGAGGTGAAGTGACTTGCCCAACGTAATGCAGCAGGTCAGTGGCAGAGCTAGAATAGAACTCAGGTTGCATGACTCACAGTCCAAAGTCCCTTACAGTCCTGCCTCCCTACCATGAGTAAAGGCCTTCCCTAGGCCCTCCTTGATGAAATATCTACATATTAATGTGATTCAAGTGTCATCTCATTCTAGTGATGAGATGATAGTAAAAGTAGTGAGCGGTACAGTACTTTATTCAAGCCTGCACCGAAGAATTTAGAATAGGTAAAGCTTAGAACTAATAAGCTTTGCTCTTCATATCCACTGCTTTTGACAACACCTAATGTGAAGACCAAAGTGTTTACAGGCTAGTTTTATTTCTGAAAAAGTACATTGAATCTGCTGTTATAAGCCGACCTTACACATAAAGAAAACAAATGCCTGAAAATGTATCTGCCAGGCAACAAAAAGCCAGTTACCCTGGTAGTATTGTAGCAGATCATTGTTTTAGATCATGTAGCCCTTCCTGGTGTAGAATAATGCATAAAGTTTACATCATAGTAGTTACTTTGTACCTGTATCAGTCATCCCATGCTTTATTTTTTTTTAAATAAGTAACCAGTTTTGAATTGTAACTCTACTCTGGCATCTCTAGTAAGCTGTGAGAAGAAAGGGTGGTTTAAAGGGACAGATAAGAGCCCTTAGATGGTGCTGTACATTAATCAGTGGCAGCTGTGTTGAAATCACAACTGAAAATCCATCACTTGCTTTTTTAAGGTGAAGTGAAGACAGCAGGTACATCTAAGTTCTTTGAGTGAATATCACCTTTCAAGACCACTAGTGTACAGAACCTCACCTCTCATGTTAGAAATGCAGAGGCGAAGGTGGCCATGAAGCTTCCTAAGATTTGTGGGGAGGTGGCTCAATGAGCACCCTAAGATTGACTGGGAATTCTCCCTTCCAGTCTCCTGCTTTTTTCATTCCCCCCCTTCGGACCTTCTAAGAGCTGCATGTTCAAGGCTCCCTTCCTAGAGACATCAGAAAATCTGCAGCGATAGGCAGTGTGATGAAAGGGAATGGGCGGAGGAAGTATGTTGGAGCTACTGAGTTATTGAGAGCCCTCCTCATGAACAGTTGTGTCCCGCAGCCTTGGTAGGCTCCTCAAGATGACTCCACCCAGTAAGTAGCTCAGCTTCGATCAAGGAAACAGGGTTGCTAGTCTCCGCTGAACCAACATACTAGTGCTGGTTGCCAAACTTACAGCCAAAAACGGGACCGTTTTTTCGTGAATTTCCAATTATTCAACGAGCTCAATAAATTAGGTTTGTTGGGTGCTAATGAACCGCTGCAAGGGAGCTGGGGACTTCCCCTCCCTCCCCCCCCCCCCAATACAGATCTCAAGAAGAGTGTTCCCTTGATCTCTCCCCCCGACCTCTTCCCCCCCAAGGCTACCTACTGACCTCAGGGAATAAACAGGGAGGAATAAAGAGGTCAGAGGGATGTCCCATGGCTCCTGAGATCTGCAGGAGGAGAGAACCCCCTTGTGAACTGTTTGGCAAAAAAATAATTGCAAAGTACTTTTAGTGCTCAGATTGTACTTTGAGCTCGGTGTCTGCAGGGAGACTGTTTAAAAAAGAAAGCTTGGATCTCCAGCAGTCCTTGAATGTCTTGTGCCAAGACCACTGGAGCGGCCATTCTTGAGGAAACATTATTAGTTTCCGTGATTTCACATCAATCAATTAATGTTTGGTGGTAGGTACCAGTTAGCGCAGTCCATCCAGGGAAACTGATTTCATCTCTCATTTTTCTAGGTGTGTGTATAGAGGCTGCGGGCGGTCAGGAAAAATCAGGGTTATAGTAGAAACTCACTTACAATTGCTGTCACTCTCTAGTGTTTCTGTTACAGCATAGATAGGGTGTAGCTCCTTGCTGTGTAGGAAATTCAGAGTAAGGAGCAGTTGTGGGATTTATATTTGGTTCCCAACAAAGGAAGTGAATCAGAGGCAACTGTGGATGGAATGGGAAGGATGGCGTCATTACTAACTGTCTGAGACGCTGGAAGCATAATTCTCTTCATCCTTCTATAGCCTGTCAGAACCATGCTGCAATGCCTGGTGTCTGTAGCAGCTGAGGGATGAGAACAGTAGCACCCACCTTGAGGAGTGGTGAGAACATACCTGATGAACTGCAAGAAAAGTTGAAATTGATCAGAGCTTGTATTTGCTAACATGATGTAGAGAATCTTATGGAGATAATGAGCTATGTTCTTTTCTGGTGATGCCAGGTATAAACTGGGCCCTCTCAAATACAGACTGTTGGATTAGATGGTCCAACTGGCTTCCCTAGAATCTGGAGGGGTTAAGTTAAGTACTGGGTGGTCTGAAATTTTTCTCTGAACAGTTCTGTGGTTCAGTAATAGTTCTCTGTATTTATCCAACCACTCAAAGTGCTTGACTAAGGTCAGGGAATTATTGGGCTGCTTCTGTGTTCTTTTAGCTTTTACTGGAAGAAGAACTGGTCTGTACTATGCACAACCACAGCCTAGAGAGAATGGGGGTCAGGCTTTAGAGTTTGTGGAAACGTCTCACTAAATCAGCTACTGACTTCATTTCTCGTGCAGGTAGAAAAGGAGGCCACAAAGGCCGAGCAAGACAATACACAAGCCCCGAAGAGATTGATGCACAGCTCCAAGCAGAAAAACAAAAGGCCAAGGTATGTGTTCTGTCTGGTCACGTGCTTAGCGAGATAAACTGCTTCTCTTATTGCTCAGTCATTTTGCAGTTCATGAGCAAAGGCGCAGCTTAGAGTCAAATGTTGTAAATCATTCTGTCATCTTAATTGCACTATGTGGAAAAGCTTCTGTGTTGGGTTTTCCAATCTGCTGTTCTCCAGATTTTCTACTAGTGACCTAGAGTTTTAGAGCTGGAGCGAGTTCATAGTAATGTTTGGGCAGTTTCTGTCAAAATCAATGGGGTGTCGAGCACTTGAAACCAAAGTCAGAATGTGTCCCTTATTCTCTCCTCTGCGGGAAGTAAAATGTGAAACACAGAATGTGGTGATCAAGTTACCTAGCAATGGATGTCCTATCGTATATAGAAAGCAGTGGAGTCTCTTACTGAGGACGATATTAATGCAGGTGTTGTAAAAAACGGTACACATTTAGGGGACAAAATGTATCTTGCTCTTGGATGCAATAAAAATAAAACTGATTATAGGAGACTTGCCAGTAATTCTGACGTTCTCGGCCATGCAGTTGTATCCCTTGCCTATTCATGCTTTCACTGTGCTTACTTCTTTTAAAGAGTCATTGCTAAAGTTTGCAGTGTCTTCAGCTTACATTTTTTCTTAATCTCCTGTAAACTCACAGGAAGAGGAGGAGCAAGAAGAAGGGGGAGAAGGGGCAATAGGGGACCCCAAAAAAGAGAAGAAATCCTTAGATTCAGACGAGAGTGATGAAGATGACGAGGACTATCAGGTACCGTAACTCCCAATGCATTTTTATGTAGGTGAACACCCCACATTCTCAAGGCACAACCAACCTGCTAATCCTTGATTTTTATTTTCCCCACATATCTGCTGGCTCCTGAGCCTAGATTTATAAGGATGGTGGGATTTTTTTAAAGTTTAACTTAGTGTGTCTCCTCCTAGTTAATCTTCACTCCGTTAATAATGTGTTCATTGCTGTACATTGAGGTGAAAGAAACAGAGGTGGTAATTTTCATGATTAACGGGGGGGGGGGGGGGAAGGAGCGTTGAAAACACATAGAAAAGTAAAAAATGATGTGGCAGCAGGTATATTCCCTGGTAATAAGAATTTTTTTAGTATCTGTCTAGGTTTGGTTTCAGAGGCAATCACCAAATAAGAGAACTTTCTCTACCAGGACGCACGTGAAGAAGACTCATTGAGCCTTGACAGCTACAGAACTCATTGATAACATGCATGTCCTTTGTTTCTAAACTCCAGCAAAAGCGCAAAGGCGTGGAAGGGTTAATAGACATAGAGAATCCCAATCGAGTTGTTCAGACAGCCAAAAAAGTAACTCAGCTGGATCTGGATGGACCCAAGGAGCTGTCGCGGAGAGAGCGGTAACAGTCCTTCTTCTCTGAGAGCTTGGAGATGTGTGTGTGTTCCTAGAATATCACTCTGCCCCCTGCAATGCCCAAGCTCTGTAGTGCCAGTGAATCTGACCTGCTGGGTGGGAAATTGATGCCTCAGTGAGGTCCTTTATTTATTTGAGCCCACCCTCACAGTAGGTGTGAAGATGATTATCAGGATTCACTTTGGATCCCAATTTCATTGGGTAGGAATGTGCATGGTTAAGCAGAGCCAGCCTGTGTTGGTAGCTGCCATCCTTCATGTGTTAACTACTTATGCTAAACAATCTGTAGTTAGCTGTGACACTCTGAGCACTTTTCCCAGACCTGAAGATGAGCTCTGGATAAGCTCGGAAGCTCGTCTCTTTCACCAGCAGAAGTTGGTCCAATAAAAGATATTCCTAAAGTCAGGCAGTTTTGTGAAACGCATTGAGATGGGCAGAAATGTTTGTTCCTCTGGTGATTATTAATTATCTGTGTTAAGAGCTAGGAGCCCTAGTCCTGGACCATCGCTACCTAGTTTTCCTTTCTAAAAGCCTGATGTCAATAATCAGAAATAACTGCTCCCGTGCATTAGCGCCTAGTGCCAGGAAAATACCATACCAGGGATCACCCTGTTAATTCCTGGAGCCCTGGTATTGCTGGGAGTGTGTTTTCCATATTCCTGGGGTCAGAGTGAAGTCACTTGCCCCAGTGGACACTTAGCTTGTTTTCAGTCTTGAGCTCAGTTGCTGTCTCACACATGAGTTTTTAGAGAGAAAAGTGCAAGTTTGATTCAATACTGATTCCTTCAGCTGAAGAGTGGCTTGTGGGCAGGGCGCTAGGCTGGGAAGCAGGAGGACTGTGCTCTGTTTTGACACTGTCCTGCTGTGGGATGTTAGACTAAGGCACTTAACTCTCTGCGCCAGAGTTTTCCCTGGCACAGTGGGAACAGAAACAATCCCTAATTCACCAGGCTGCTGTGAGGCACTTGGGTGTGGTGATAATGAATGTTAGAAAGAAGCCTTTATTTAGGTATTCATTATATCATTTAGCTTTTCAAGCCAGAAGCCATCTTCTGCATGACTTTTCCCAAGCCCAATGGCTGCTTTGAAAAGGATTTAAATATAATTTTGATCGTCGGCCTCCTTGAATTGCTCCATCACTAACATGCTACTGTAATTAGAGACTGAAATGACTGCACATTTGTGCTCCAAGAGCAGAGGCTGATGCTACTCGAGATCATGTCTTCCCTTAATCCCCTTTCTAACTGTAACGATACCTGTGTGTTAATTTGGATACCATGATGACCAGTGTATTTCACTCAAACAGAGAAGAAATAGAGAAGCAGAAAGCAAAAGAGAGATACATGAAAATGCACCTAGCTGGTAAAACAGAACAGGCAAAGGCAGATCTCGCTCGACTAGCCATCATCCGGAAACAGAGGGAAGAAGCTGCCAAAAAGAAAGAGGAGGAAAGAAAAGGTAACGCTGTTACAATGATAGTAATGGTTCCTCATTTAGTCCATCCCTAACTGTCCTCACTGACAGCCATACCACCAGGAGCTGTGATCTCTGTATCACAAGCAAAGTAGGCCTAGTATTCCCTTCCTACCAGTGCTGTTACTGTGTGCTGTTAAACAGCTATTCTGTTCACCCCTAGAGTCAGCTGTGTTTTATCCTCTGCTTTATGCTGCTTCATAAAATGGTAGATTAGTTAGGCAGTGAGCGGGCAAAGGAAGGAGGGAATTGCTCTCTACACCTATAACGCTTCAGCTGAACAGGCAAAGGTAGTGTTCATGTTGTACATGTTCACCCCCAGCAATTTAGTGAATTCCCTGCAAACAGTTTGGATATTGTTTTTCAGAATTACACGTGGGGTAGGGATTAAATGGCTCAGGCAACTGGTAATGGGATAATAGAGCTTTGCACCTGTAGGTCACAGGCTGACTCGTAATTCATCTGAAGTATCTAGTGAACCAAAGTGCTGATGGGAGTTTGGTCTCAGCTCATTTCGCACTGCACAGATCTCTCCACAGCCGGCACGAATGACTGAGGCCGGGGTTGGAATGGACTGTAGAGATGGAAATCTCCTTTCACTCTGGATGTGGGCCCACCAGGAATGTTAGCATCTAAGCAGGGTGGTGGCAGAGGAGCACTTGCTAAGCTGCTATCTGTGCAATGCGTGTGGTGTGGCTAAATAGAGCACCAATTCCCCACGTGCATCTGGAAACATTAACAAGTCTCTTCTTTTTTTTCCTCCCCCCCCCCCCCAACTCCAATAGCAAAAGACGACGCGTCGGTGGCAGGCAAAAGACTGCAATCACTATCCCTTAACAAATAAGCACAGGACATGCAGGAGGAAGAATTCCAGGGAACTGTGCCTGGTGCCTGCCAGGAACTCTGCCATGTTGCATACCACATAGGATGTACTGCAACATCGAAGTCAAATTCACCTCCAAGAGACACTGACAGCGTGTTTGTCTTCATCTCGGCACAGAATTCCATTTTGGGTTGGGGGGGGCAGCTGCTACCTTCGGGGCAGAGCCGTGCCGAGCAGCAGTTCTCTGTGTAACAGTTTGGAAACCTGAATGTTTTTGCTGTTTTTAGGACTAAGAACACATTAGGGGCAGGGTGGGGAAGCAAGGTGGGCGGGAAAATGCTTCATATATTAGACTGCAAAACCTAGATTTTCCTGTCAGCTTGGGGGTGGGGCATGGGGTCGACAATCTCGATGAAAACCCAAAGGTCAGGAGTGTGTATCGTAAGGACCCTCTTCTGCAAACAGCCCGTGAAATTGAGCTGCAGAGCGTTGTAAGAATAGTCTGGAAGCCTGACTTCATGGCTCTTTTTGCTGTTAATTCCCATTTTCATCCTCCACCCTTTTTTCTCCACCCCTGCCCTTTTCCCTACTTTTGTTTCTCTCCTCCGCCTAGGAGATAGTGTCAGTTTTTAACCACATCCTCCTTTGTTTAAAGCAAAGCCTTCATTGATTGTACCAACACCCAGGTAAAGAGAAAAACTCAATAAATTAAAAAATAAAACCCAAACTTGTATATTTGGCTGATTAAAATGTAAATTATCGTAAAACGCTTTGCCCTTGTCTTTTGTGCACGTCCGCATGAAATCTCATGGGCACCGGGGGTGCTTCTGTGGGGTTTCCAGTTACAAACAAAAACTTGTGGGAAATGCCCAGTACCTGGAAGGTAGGATGGTGACTTGCTAGTTCGTGTGTCTGTTTTGCTCTGCTTTCCTGGCACTTTGTGCCACTTGCACTGTCAAAATGCAGCCAGTAGGACATGTCTGACTAGCATCTGCGCTGAACTGACAGCTACAGCCTGAAGGTCATGTGCTCTCCCTGCTGGGCTCTGGTGGACATCTCATTGGATCTGCTCTACACACACATTTGGCTAGCATAGTGGAAGGGAGAATTGTCCTCTAGCTTCTTTCAATCCATGTCCTCTTCAGAGTGGACAGAGCTAACCCTGGACTGTTACACCTTTCAGAACTGGGTGACATCAGAGGGGCCGGGAGTTAGGGTGGGGTTTCTGGGAGGAGGCAAAAGCGTATTTATCATGAAAAGCCCTGACTTGAATGTTTGTAGAAGGAACGTGATGTATCCCTAACGGTTTGATCTGTTTCTGATTATCTGACCTACACCGAGTCTCCCATGTTAAACATCTGTCTCATAAGTGTGTCTCGGAACCACCTGTACACACAGTGGGGATGTAAACTCCAACAATCAAAAATGCCACTCTGCTCTTGGGAGAGTTGTCCCTTAGCTGGGTGCTAGATCCTTGGAAGTCTGTGTAACTGAGAAGGAGGCAATGCAGTGACCTGGCCCTGCCTGGAGAAGGAGACATTTAGAAGCAGCACGACTGGTTAAAATCCAATGGGAACCATCTTTTTTCTTCCATCTTTATCCCCTTGTATCTTTAACTGCTTTGGAAAGATACGTGCCAGACCACGGCTTATTACTCACATCTTTGAAAAGCTCCCCCTTCCCCCCCCATCTGGAAGCCGTGCGGCACTCAACCCCGAAGATGGCGCGCTGGAGGTGCAAGCTTTGGGTCATGTGTTTGCAGGTTGAGTTATGAAAGCAGGGCAGCAACATCGCAGGCTGGGAAACCCGCTTCTCTCCCAGCAGACTGGGTGGGGCTGTTCATAGCTGAGGCAGGCAGGGGCACATCCCCTCCCAGCCATGAAGGGTGTCAGGTGCCACTACAGCGATTGTTTGAAAGAGGAAGTGGTTATGAGGTGTGAACCAGATGCAGAGACAGCACTAGGAGACTCCCCCATGATCTCTAAGCTACCTGGGGGAGAACTTAACCGTGAGACTGACATCAATATAAATTAGAAAGAAAGCATCCGCTTGATTTCCATGAAAAAGACCCTTTTTATTTTCCGTTTCTCTAAGCAATTTATGACCAGCATAGGTGCATTGTTTTAAAATTTAAAGAAGTCTTTACAAAAACTACTTTGTACTTAATTTACCTCCGCTGACAAGTCTCCCAGGTGCCTTTGAGCCCAGGCAGGGGTACCTCTGCCAGGGGAGATGTGTATCCACACATATCAGTCGTCTTGATCTAAACTCAATAGCTGACAGAAAAAGCAGCAAGCAGAATTGGAATAAGCGAGCGAGGCTGGCGGTGCTGCAAATGGCCTTTCCCCCCAGGCTCCGTCACTTGATCTTGAGATCCTTCAGGGCGGACTCCAGGCTCTGTGAGGGAAAGAGCAAAGATTTCTAACCAACACGTTTCTCCAGGGGGGCTGGTGAGCACGGGGGAATGAATAACGGCCTGGGCAGCCTGGCCCTTGCAGATTGGGGGCCTGGCTCGCTCGGCCAGAAGGCAAGCACCAGGCATGGAAAGATGCCTGCTTCCTGCGGCAGACTCCTTGCCTCTCAGCCAGTCACCTCTAATGCAGGGCCCTCCCTGACCTCATCTCAAGCCTTGTCTACACCCCCCCGAGATGTACTTCTTTAACCATATTACTAGAATTAGTGTTACAACACCACCCGCTAATGTGGACACAGTCACACCGGTACAACGGATTCCATAGAGGAAGGGGACTAAGTCACATTGCTGTAGAACATCTTTCTACCACTAAGGATTTAGTGTGGACGCACCAAAACTCCAAAAACTGGAGGGAGACCCGTGGTTCTCAAAGTTTTCACATAGCAAGCCTCTGAATGCAACCCCCCCCCCCCCCTTATAAATTAAAAAACACTTTTATGTATATTTAACACCATTATAAATGCTGGAGGCAAAGCGGGGTTTGGGGTGGAGGCTGGCAGCTTGCAACCCCCCATGTAATAACCTTAAGGCCCCCCCCAAGAGGTCCCAATACCCAGTTTGAGAACCCCTGAGGTAGACCATGGCCTGTATTTGTTTTATGCTGGGGGGGGGGGCATAGCTGGACGTGTCCAGCCATGTAAAAATAGAAGCTAGGATGCATTTAGCATTCCCCAAGCACCCCCCCCCCCCCCAGCGAGAGGCGCAATCATGGTGTGCACTGTGGTGTGTATCATTTACAGCTCCCCGTCGCTAAGGGCTGTACAAGTCGACTAACAGCGCCAGTTGGGTGTGCGCATTTCTTGCGCCGGCTCCTCTCGTCAGAGAGGCGAGTGTTATGCTCTAAACTTCCCTTGGATCAGACTGAATTTGAAAAATACCATCCCAGGAATATATCCCACTGGCCTGGAGCCCTATCTGGGGACGTCAAAGCCCGGCCCGAGTTTCCCTGCGGAACGTTCCTAGCTGGAGTCAGACGGGGAGAGAGAGCCAGAGGGAAGGCGGCACTCATGCCGATGCACGTTTGCTCCCATTCCAAGCAGCGTTTATCCCACTGACTCGGTCACGCATGCTCACATGAGTGGCTGGGATGGGCACAGCACCAGTGGGGAACGCTCCCTCTGGCACGCCGAAAAGCTTTCAACAGAAGAAAAGGTTGAAAAGCTGATCCATGTGCTGGGGTATGAAGGCGAGGGACTATTCTCCTGTGGACATATAGCCCCCTGGAGTTAGCCAATGGCAGCAGAGAGCAGAGGCAGCAGAGACTGGAGCTAGTCAATGGCACATTAGCAGGCGCAATAACAATTAGTAGCTATAGGCCTGCACCAGCGGACAGGCGGCGTTCAGTGCCATCAGCTCGCAGCACTGCTTTGGGGAACCCCGGGGTGGCTTTGGGAGTCTGGATAAGGTAGTGCTAGCTAAAAGTAGGTGGTCGCAGTACCAGGATTGGCCTGCAAGCAGAGCTCGGTGTCTCCCAGGCATTGGGGTGTTGCAGAACCGCAAATCAATGGGACGCTGGGGACATGAGCTTGACATGAAATGGAAGCTTTTGTTACTATATAATGTTTCCTGAGCATCTTCAAACAGAGAGAACCCAGCATCCTTCTTGCTGTCTAGCCCTGGAATCAGGCAAAAGGCTTTGGAGCTACTGAGTCCTTCCCAGTAGGTGGATTTTGTTACCTGCTGCCAACAGGGGTAATAAAAGCAACTAGAAAGCGCAGTCAGGGCAGAGATTGGCTTTGCAAGCAGCCTGATCACTGTTGTGGGGGTAGCTCCTGAAGAAGTCATTTGAAATGTCTGTGAAGGCTTCCCCTGCTCTTTGGGTCTTTCGCGCTGATAGTTTGGGGACAGCCCTGCTCAATAAAAACCCGTCTTGTTTAAAGGCTCAGAGTTGGCCTGGGAGCAGTTAGGCCAATGCCAGGTGCGTTTGAGAATCCCACCCACCGTGACGGCGGACGTACCACTCCCCAGAGCCAGCAATACACTCGTGTAGAAGGGCTGCGGGGAGGCCACGTATAATTTTCCTTTACGGCTGGCCGCAATGCAGGCACTGACGCTGCTGGAACGGCGAGTGGGGCCTGGCACGCAGGCTGTGATCTGAGGTGACCCAAGGAAGCCTCAAGACTTGCAAACACCTCTCCGGTCCCCGGTTGCTTACCTTGATATCCCAGATGCTCAGCCCCCCGTCCATTCCTGTGGTGCAGAACTGGGAGCACTTGGCTTTGCTGCCGGCAATCACGGAAATCTGGCTGGAGAGCACAGACAGACACTGGCAAGTCAGTGGACATTTGGCTTCCCAGGCCTCAGCATTTGACAGAATCTTTCTAAGCTGGCGTGTTCGACTCAGCGTTTATTAAGCTCTAGGGTTATTTTAACACCTGCCACTTTTCCATGCCTGCCACACAGGAAAGCTGGCGCCAATGGGAGGCCTTTGCCCAAGTTCATATCTCATGCAACCCAGGCCACCAGCCAGGACTCTCCCAGCTCACAAGGCTTCATGGAGCAAGGGAGCTCCAGCAAAGGGAGGCAGGTTATCCCTGCAGAATGGCCAGGGAGAGGCCCCGGGCCTGCAAGCCTCCGCTTCAGCCAGTCCCACGCTAATGTGGTCAGACTGGACGCCGAACCTCCTTAAAGTGAGGCAGCTCTGGGGTTTGGGTTTGGCCGGACTTAGCTCCATCCCCCGCCATGTCTCCGGGACTAACATGTGGCGGGGCCCCTCCCGGCACTTGCCTGATGCTGTTCTTGTGCAGCGTTTCCAGAGTGAAGTTGTTGGTCTCGGTGCTGGCTTTCTTATCCAGGTTCTGGAAGCGCTCGCGAGCGGTCAGGCCGCGCTGGGAGCTCTGCTTGGGGACGTCCAGCTTCCCGCCAAAGGCCAGCGAGCCCTGGCTCTCGTCGTAGGTGAAGAGCATCGGATAGCAGTCGTGGCCCTGGGGAAAGACCCACAGTTCTGCTCAAAGCTGCCAGGGCCCAGAGCAGCCACCCAGCTTCCCAGCGCAAGCCGCAGACTTACCGCCGCCACCAGGCTGTTCTCGGTAATGAAGGTGACGGCGAGGAGCGGCAGAGTCTCCACAGACAACGAGGCGACGCTAGGCCGGGAGAGAAGTCAAGAGCGGTTAGCACCTCTGAGCAGCTTTCTGGCTTCACATCACCTCCTCCTTGGAACCACCAGAGAAAGTAACAGGCGCCCCAGATTTCCCAGAGCGCGAGCGGCGAGCCAGACTGCATCCCCAGACTTCTGACTACAGAGCCCCGGGACCCCTGAGGGTTGAGCGGAGCAAGGTGCTAAGCAAGGCTCTCAGCCTTCAGTCCAAAATAGCCACCCCCCGGGCCGCTCCAGCTTCCAGGCTACCTGGAGCCAGCTCAGCCCTTCACCCGGCCCTGAATCGCAGTCCCAAGCCCTTAGACAGTGAGATTCCCCCACGAGCTGGGGTTTGCCCCACTCTGCGTCCAGCCAGCCCCACCGGAGATGCAGGTGTCCGGCACAGTTAAAGAAAACAGTCCCACTTACGCCATTTTCTTGCTGGCGTCCGCGAGGCAGACGGTGCTGTCGTGGCCGACCCACACCACGCGGTTGCCGCTCTCCGAGAAGCAGATGCTGTGGACCCAGCCACAGCTGCTGCTCGACTCAAACATCAGCTCCCCAAAGGGCATCTTGGAGCCCCACGGTGTGGGGGACGGCCTCTCCTCCACCTCCTTAATGTAGGCCGAGAAAATCCTAGGGGGAACCGAAGCACAGATCTGGGCTGCTGCGGGCGCTGGAGGAACGGTGGCTACGGTGCCGGTAGCCCGAGGAGCAGCAGCCTGGGCCCTGGCTGAGGAGTGAGGCGACCAGGGTTGTAATCCTGGCTGGTGTGACCTTGAGCGAGTCTCTTGGCCCTCTCTGGGCCCCTGGGATGGCTGCTGAGCTCCAGGGAAGAGCTGACCAGAAGGGGGAGTTTTCTCTCCCCGCCCAACAGGCCTCACTCATTCCTGATCAAGGCCCAGCTGTGTTACGAAGGGCCACAGACCACGGAGCTTTTCCCAGGGAGCTGGGCCGGGCCACGTCACTAATGAGACACCCCTAGGGTGAGGAACAACAAACCGGAAGCTCCCTGGTGGAGGCGTAAGGCAGGCCCTGACTCCACGATACCATCTGCTGGATCATGAGCCAGGGGGAAAGTGCTGCCACACGGAGACTCCCCTTGCCCCTCCTGGGTCCTGAACAACACTCCCAACCCTGGAGGGCCCCGTCCTGCCTTGATCTGGCAAACCCGGCCTCTCGCCTGCTGCCTGGATCTTTATTTCAGTCCCATGATTGGCCCTTGTTCCTCTCACACAAGAGGCTTTGCCGTTTGCCCAGCGGAAGAGCCAGCAACGGGCCTGCCCAGCCGGGACCCAGTCCAGGGTCAGGGCTTCCCCAGAGCTTGGGGGGCGCTGATCTAGGGCCCACTTCCAGTCAGAAATAACCAGGCGAGGAGGGTGACATCCGCTTTCCCGGAGGAACGGGACGGGGCACAGCGAAGGGAGAGGGAGTTCGGGGCAAGCCCAAACCCCAGCCTGGCCCCATTTCTAACCTTGGCGAGCCAAAGAGCAGGTCAGCCCAGACAGGGCGAGGGCTCCTCACTAGAGAGCAGCCTTCCTGCTCCTTCCCAGAACCCCCTGGTCCTCGCCATCCCCGGGGCTCAGTGTTTTCTCAAGGACTCTTAGCTCACCTGCATTTGAAGTCACAGGAGCCGGCGGCCAGCAGGATGTTATTGGGGTGCCAGTCCAGGCTCAGGACGGTCGAGCGAATGGGCTTCTTGATGTGCTTGCAAACCCACCTAGGGCACACGACAAGCCGGTAGCACGGTACTCAGCGGCCCTCCCCCCTCGGAGCACGTTCCCCCAGAGGGCCAGGACTCACCAGTCGTTCTCCTGCTCGAAGTAGCAGATGGAGATGACCCTGGAGCCGCTGCCCACCGCAAACTTGTTCTCCTTGGGGGACCACTTCACGCAGCGGGCGGCGCGGTTGATCCTCAGGATCACCAGGGTGGGTTTCCAGACGTTGCCCTTCAGGGTCCACACGTAGGCGTTCCGGTCCGTCCCACAGGTCACGATGCGGTTGCTGTCGGGGGCCCAGTCAATGCCTGAAACACAGGGAGCCGGGTGTGGGATGGGGGGGGGGGGAGGGAATGCTGGGGGAGGGTCCCTGGGCTGTGCTTTGCCGGAGGGCAGCCTAGGTCATCGAATTGTAGAATCTCAGGGTTGGAAGGGACCTCAGGAGGCATCTAGTCCAACCCCCTGCTCAGTGCAAGACCGACCCCAACTAAATCATCCCAGCCAGGGATGACCTCATGGCCTGAGGATCTACGACTCGATGCTCCCAAACTCCTTCCTCCCCGGCTCTTTGAGCCCCCTCCTCAGTCACCACATTCACAGCTGGGCATAAGGGGCCTGGGCAGTCGGGGGTGTTTGGGGGTCAGGGCTTCGGGGCAGGCCCAGCTCTGGAATTAGTTTACTGCCCCCTGGAAAGCTGGTGAGATGAAACCAACAAAATGGCCAGCAGGGGGCGCCCCTACCCTTTCCTTCCCCCCCTTCCCCCCCCCCCCCCCCCCCCCCCCCGCTGCCAGCCTCCACTTCCAAAACTCTCTTTCCCCTTTCACTAGTGCCCAAGGCTGCCCTGCTACAGAGCCACAACTTCCTAAAATGAGTCCGCTTGGCACCCTCCAAACGACAGATCTCTGGGGGGCGGGAAGCTGCCAGCGTATTGATATTGAGGAAGTAGGAGCAATCCCCTCCCCCCTCCTCTCCCCACCCCCTCCGCTAGAAAGTCTACCAGGGGCAGGACAGGAATTGGAGACTGTTGATGCCCCTCCACGCCCGTCTCTCCCAGTCCTGGCAGTGACAGGGCGCGGAGGCCCTGAACTCCCACGTGCTGCCACTAGACAGTCCCTACCTCAGATCAGCTTTAATGAGGGATTAAAGTCACCTCTCCTGTTAGCTGCAAGCAACTCCCATCTCAGTTTATACCTTGGGGAGGCTCTTTCAGCCGCTTCTGCCCTCAGCTGGCTAACAGCAAAATTTCCACCGTTCCTTTTGCCCTGCAAGATCCCTCACTCAACCCTGAAATGCAGCCACCTCTGGGTGGAACATGGCAGCTGTTTGACAGCATACAGCAACACAACCGTTTAGTACAGGGAGTGAAGAACAAGACCCAGGGGGAATTCAGCCAGTACAAGAACTGGTGTGGAAAGTGCCCTGGGATCTTAATGACCCTGGGTCAGGATTCTCCTCTGAAAGACAGCACAGCGCCCCCTCCCACCGTCCTGGGACACTGGGATCAGTACTACGAGGGGAAGAGCCCCACCTACTGAATCATACACCACCGTCTCCTGCATTTCCACTGTGCTCCATTGCCGTCTCCCATCCAAGGGCTGATCCAGCCCAACCCTGCTTCGTTAGCAAGATGATCAAGTGCAGCCCGAGGGGTTCTGGCTGCAGCCGAGACAAGATCTCAAGGACACCCATCTTCCCACGGCGGATTCTGAGTCTATTGCCAAGCAGGGAGCTCCCCCATTAGCCGGGGACCTATCTCCTCCAGTCCCGTCTCTCGCGTGTGGCTGTGGCCAGGGGCAGTGTTTCCTGGCTGCTCTCAGAGAGGAGGGACCCTTGGCCCAATGACGCCATGTCTCACCTGTCACCTGCCCGTTGTGCTCCTTCAACTCATGGACCTTGTTCCACTTCTCCCCAGCTTTCTTGTAGATGTGGACCTCGTGGTTGTTGGGGCAGATGGCCAGCTCTGTGGGACAATAACAGCGGTCACGTGACCAGCCAGCGGGGGCGGAGGTCAAGTCCTGCCGCGGGGTGCCAATGAAGAGCAGAATCAGCTGGTGCCCCTGAATACAGCATGTGGCTCTTCAGGCTAAGCTCATGGTGAGAAAGGCCACTCTCAAGCTTCAGGGTGTTCACTTATAGCCCACAAGGGTCAGGCAGGAAAGCCTCTACCCTGACTAGTGCCGGGGAGGGGAGGTGGAGGGGGGTTGTCAAAGCAAAAGCTGCCAGTTGCAGCCAGAGGCCGAATACCAGAGCCACTGGAACAGTTGTACACCTCAAAGGGGCTCGCTCTGAGCAAATCCCCACCCCCAGCCCTTCCTCTTTCACTCTTCCACTGCTGGTACCTTCTCCGGTGCTGCCTGCTCTGTGACCCTGAGGCTGGAGCCGGAGCCCACGTACCGCACAGTCAGCGGACACTGAGTCTGCGGCTGTGGGAAAGCTACGAAAAGCAACATCCCTCCTGGCCTGTGATGGGGGCTATGCAGCGACAAAGAGGGGGGCTCGGAGAGAAACGTCACACCTGCCGACTCCGGGGGTGCTCCAGCCCTGGCACACCCGACATCACACCTGCCGACTCCGGGGGTGCTCCAGCCCTGGCACACCCGACATCACACCTGCCGACTCCGGGGGTGCTCCAGCCCTGGCGCACCCGCAGGCAAAAATTGGTGGGTGCTCAGCAGCCACTGGCACCCCCTACCAGAAGAGGCTCCGCCCACCACCAGAAGAGGCTCCGCCCACCTCGGATGAGGGTGAGCCGGTCTGCTGGGAGGTTCCCTATGGAATGCCAGCTGTCGAGGGCTGGGCCCCCTGGCAGGCACTCTGCCTGTGCCCGCCCCATCCTGCCTACAGCCAGACGCATGGGCCATTGGAATGGGCCATGCGTCTGGCTGAGCCGCTCCGGGGCAGCATTGCTGGGGAAGAGAGAGCCTCACTCACCATGAACCGCCCAGGGGCTCTGCCGGCAGGCCACAAAGACAGCTCAGATTGTCTTGAAATGTATTTATCTGTATTACCCATAGTAACAGTCTGTTCCCTCCAGCCTCCATTCTGCCCACGGCTGCACCCTGGGGGCTGGGTCCCCGGGAACACAGCGCATATGGTGCGCCTGGCTCCACGTGAACGGGGGCTGCAAGATCCCCTCTCTGAACCTGCCGCGCTGGGATGAGCCTCCTCCTCCATCTCCTGCTAGGGAGACGTGGGGACGGGGTCTCTTCTTTCTGCCGACCGGCGTGACTAGGTCATGGGCCCAGCCCAGTATGTCATTGCACTTGGCAAAGCCAGATGCGAGGGGTCTCCACAGCCTGCACATCTGGGGGGAGCTGGGGAGAACATGGGAAGCAGTCTTGTGAGCCAGCCCTGAAGGGAAGCCAACATGGTCAGCACTGCGCTCTGAGGCTGGGTCCTGGGCAATGGGACCTTTACCAGTGCACCACGTTCCGTGCATGCCCGGGGCCAGTTCTGCTAACTCAGTTATATCAGCGTAACCGGTTTTCACCCCACGGCCTGGTGCGCCTGGAGGGGAAGGGATCTGAATACTCACGGGTTCTGTCCTTATTCCAGGAGTGGCAGCTGATGGGTTCCAGTAGAAAGCTGTGGTAGGCCATGGCTTTTCAGCTGGAACGAAAGTGAAAAAGCAGAGAGCCCTTGTCAGCCCCATCTAAAGGAAATAAATAGCCACCAAGGGAGCAAGCCACGGTAAGGCCGGTAAACTGGAATTCACTCATTGGTCACCCAAACATTGCCTGACTCGGCAAATTCATGGTGGTTCTCACATTGTTCGATGACAACTGAAACCGAAGGCCAACTCCTCAGTTGGTGTAAATCTACATAGCTCCATTGGCTTCAATTGGCTTTCATAGACTCATGGAAATGTAGGGCTAGAAGGGACCCTCGGAGGTGATCTAGTCCAGCCCACTCTACTGAGGTAGGCCAAGTACCCCTAGACCAGTATTAAACCAACCTATTCTTAAAGACCGCCAATGATAGAGATCCCACAACCTCCTTTGGAACTCTATTCCAGAGCGTAATGATCCCAACAGACACTTTCCCCTAATATCTCACCTAAATCGCCCTTGCTGTGGATTAGGCTGATTACTTCCTGTCCTACCTTCAATGGACATGAAGAACAATCGCTGACAGTCCTCTTTTTAACAGCCCTTAACAGAGTTGAAGCCTATTATTAGGTTGCCCGTTAGTCTTCTCTTCTCAAGACTAAAGGTACCAATTTTTTAAATCGTTCTTCATAGGGCAGGTTTCCTAACCCTTTTGTCATTCATGTTGCTCTCTCCAGTTTGTTCACATCTTTCTGAGAGCATGGTGCCCACAGTTGGACACAGTGCTCCAGCTGAGGCTTCACCAGTGCTGAGCAGAGAGGAACAATGACCTCCTGAGTCTTATCTACAGCATTACTACGCCCCAGAATGATATTAGCCTTATTTGCCACTGAAGGCTCATATTGAATTTGCGATCCGCTATCACTCCCAGCTCCTATCCGGAAGCTCGCTTGCCTAGCCAGCTATTCCCCATTTTATATTTGTGCATTTTATTTTTCCTTCCTAACTATGGGACTTTGCCCATCTCTGGTGAATTTCAGCTTTGATTTCAGACCAGTTGTTTGGGCCACTAGGAACTAGGACAAGAGCCCACCAATTCACTGTTAACCTAAGGCTGCATTTGAACCCAGATCTCCAACCAATGGAAAGCCAGTAAGTCACACGCTCCTCGCTCTGTGGCCAGCCCTTTCCGGTCAGTAACCACCAGCATTTCTTCAGACTGTGATTCTCACAAGTCAGCACTGGAATCCATTACTAATTTAGTCCCCTTATGCCTTTGGCTTTGGTGGGGGGAGATTCATGGTGCAAAATTAGAAGAGACTAGGCTAGGGCCTCATGGTCCAGCCCACAGGATGGACCCGGCCCTCAGGCAATGATATTACCATCCAGTCGAGCCTTATTGCTGGAAGGACACAGCAAGGCCTCTTCCCGTCCAGTTCCCTTTGCAAGTCTCCCTGGAATGGCCCCTTGGCAGCGACCTGTCACAGTCAGGGCATTTAAAGGAAACAAGAAGGTCCTGATAACCTTAAAAAACAGGAAGCTGGCTCCGAATGTTAAGGGACTTTCTAATCACTCATGAACCTTCTTGGAGCTGGTTCCTGCTCCTGGAGCAAACAGACTCCGCCCACAAGCATGTGCCGGGGTTTTACGGGAGGGGATCGGAGCAGGCGATACACAGTCGCTTGTGATCTCCATGCGTTTTTATGGCTAGTCTGATGCGCTCCTAGAAATCAGCTTTATTGTTATGACTTCTTTGCATTGCAGTCGCCCCTAGGGGCCTCAATCAGGGCAGTGCATTGGTCCTTGCTGTGCAGACATGGACCTAGGATGGTTCCTGCCCCAAAGCTTGCAGTGTAGGGTTGATAAAGTCAAGATGCAACAGTGGAAGGCGCTAAAAAGGAGGGGGAGGATGCGGTGACAGTCAAATGGACGTGGTTTCTGCAACGTCTACAAACATCAGGGAAGCTCTCAGCATTTGGGGCAGAGGAGATAAGAATTTGGCAGAAAGGCCAGGACCAAAACCGCTTGGAACTCCTCCATCCAAAAAGACACGTTTGTTCTTGGTGTAGAGCTACACGTGGTTTATGGGAACGTCTGCTGCACTGGAGTGGGGGTGCAGGAAATCATCCTGTTCCGTGACCTCTTAATCCAAGTGACCGGCGCATAACTATCCCTCAGCAGATCATATCAGCTGGGCCATTCAGTCCATGTCACGTGGACGGTCCTGACTGGCCTCTTAAGGAAGGGGCGGGAGGGGAGGTGACCCATCCGGTGCTGATTCACAGGAACCGAGCCCAGAACTGGGGTCCCTTGCAGATGAATGAAGTGCAAAATTCTTCGGGTTCGTAGGGTCGGAGAGGAACTGCTGCGTGTCTTGCCAGCCTCCCTTCTTCCTGACCGGGACTGTCCGTGTGATCCCAGAGAGCCACTAACCTCCCTCAGCTGGAGCGGGGAGCAGCTGGCTGTGCTAACCCCGTCCCTGTCCTAGTGCCTTGGACCCCCTCCTTCGCATGCCTGTCACGTTCCTCTGATGCCCCTGCTGTGGCCTGGGAATTAAGTGCACTGGGAACGGCCTGCCCCGTCCGGGAGTCCTCAGGGTCTCCACACACTTAGTCATCTCCTTGCTGAGGAAACTGCCTGCGGCTGGGAATCTTCCTTTCCCAGGGCTCGTGTCTCTTCCTGACTCTCCCCCTCAAAGCCACGGGCAGTTGGACAGTCACCTCCTGTGTCCCCATCAAGCGGGGGGGGTGAATCCAGTGCTGGGCTGACTGCCCTAGAGAGGCTAGTCCTCCACTGATTTATAGAAGGGGGACAGTGGGGGCAGCTTCAGTGCAAACCTCCCCTACACTGCCCCAGCCCAGCCCGGGCGAGATCAGACACCTGGAGGGAACGGTACCAAGACAGGGAGCATCAAGCTGCAAACAGCTAAGGAACAAAAGGCAGCGGAGAAGAGTTTTCGGTCACTACCAGCCACGGCTAGAGTCAAGCCAGCACCCGAGTGGTGAAAAGCTCGGTGTCCCCATCCCCTGAGCCAGGCAGCCCCCCCTGGATCGCCTTCCAGTTCACTATTCCCCAGCACTGGGGCTAGAATCATGTGACCCATTCCCACCAACACCATGTGACCCATTCCCACCAACCCCACCATTCCCCCCAACACTGTACCAGCTGCCCCCGGCTGCCCTGCAAGGATGTATTTTATGGCTAGACTGGAGGTGTTCCAGCATTAAAGAGGCTGACCTCAGGTCAAACGTTTGTCATGCTGAATCAGACCAGTGGCCTGGCTAGCCTGGCTTCCTGCCTCCAGCTTGGTCCACAGGAGGATGCTGCAAAAGAAGGAACCATTGTCTGGCTCCTTGGAGGTGCCTCTCTGAGGTGCAGTCAGCCAGGGCAGAGTTGGTAGCTCCTTAGATGTGCTTGTTCGAGCTTGGTCTAATTGTTGGCGTTAGCCACTGGAAGTGTCCATCCAGTCCCCAGCAACACACGGCCTCGTTCCGTCTGCATTCACTCTGCTGCATGTTTTAGTCCGGCTTCCGATTTAGTCAATACCAACGACACCGGTTTTATTCTGGCTAATGCTCAGCCGGTCCGTTGAACATCCCAAACAAAGCAGAGGCTGAGGGGCCAGACAGGCATGTCCCATCCCGCTATCAACCAAGCTCAAAATTCTCTTCGCAAAAATCAACCAGGATTGTCTTAGCAAGTTGCTCCCAAGTCAGAGAACCTTTTAAATGAGACGTCATCCTCTTCTTCTGGAAACTATCTTGCCGATACTGTGTAACCGTGCCCTGCAATCTCCCGGCCTGTTTGGTTGCCTCATCTTCGTTTCCTCACTTGGGTTCCTCTGTGAGTTCCTTCCTCTTTAGAACCATCTCAACTCTTATGGTTAAAAGGTTCTTTTCTCTTCACCTCCCCGCAGCAATCAATCTACATTTCTATTAAGAACGAGCTGGCTGTTCAACCCCAGTGTAGATCATGACTAATATCTTCCAGTAGCTTAGCTCACCGCTGGCTTTTGCCAGTGTACAGACTTCATAATGAAAGAACCATTGTGGTGCTGCGTGAAATACTCAGCATTGGAGTGGGAGGGGTTATTTGTACAGGGTTTTTTTTTAATTAACCCACCCTTGACTTTTAAGCATGCCTCGGGCAACCCTACGGAGGGAACCATCAGACGAGCAACACACTGGGTTGCCAACCTGGGCTGCACTCAGAGGTAATTTGACCCTAAAAGCCAATTTCATGAGGAGCACTCAGAAATTGCCACAGTTCTCTGCACTGCCCTTGGGCGGGACAGATAAGATGTTAATTGCAAGGTTTGCCGCTTGTTGTTATTGGAGGCGAAAAAGCATTGCCCACTTTTTGGCAGCTGTGAATGCTAAGGAATGGGGAAAGCCTCTAATAACAGATTCCAGCCTCCCAGGGAAGAGCAAGAGATGCAGGGCCCCACACGCAGGAACTAGCAAAAACCAGTGTCTAGTGGTTTGAGTCCCAGCAAAGCTCAGAGCCACAGGGCATAACGTGCCATGCCTCAGACAGCTGTGACATCCAGCCCAGCTCTCCAAGGAATTGCTCATGAGAATGCTTGGAGACGGTGGAGGACGTAGGACTTACCACAGCAGATCTAAGCAATGATCCTACTAACCCAGTTGCAAGGGGTGCTGCCGGCTGGATGATACACACACAGCTGTAAAACCATAATAAGTCTAAGGGCACAAGGCTGTCTGGGACAGATGTGGCAATTTCCTGCCCGATCCTTCACAGCCGTTACTGAATTAAACTTAAGTAGCTTTGGAGACTATTGTATTAAAAACGCAAAGGTTCCAGATACTTGTGGGATTGGACATATCATCTGCAAGGGGGAAGCGTGGCTAGCGTCAGCCCTGGGCAGTGTTATGAGCATCTAAGGACTGGGCTATAATCCCATTAAAGCGTCAATGAGGTTACACTGCGGATTCGTTTGACCCAATGAACCAGACCATATATTTCAGTGATCATCCCACGTCCTGAAACCTGCTACAGCACATCCCATTTACACTGTCGCCATGAGACGCCCAGGAAACACGCAGGCTGCTGCCCCAGGAGGCCTGTCTGAATAAAACTGGCTGCAAATAGCAGCCTTCGGCCCAGCTCCTCAAAGTTATTTAGGTGCCTAACTCCCATTGGAAGCGGGGCGTTTTTGAGGAGGTGGTCCTGGCTGCTGATGTTAGAAATGCGTGGAGCAGGAAACATGTGAAGTCATTAACCAGAGCAGAGCTGGGCCATTTCTCTCCCCCCCCCCCCCTCCCCGCAGCTACAGAAGGGGCTTGATTGCAAATTTTGTGGGGAGTGTTGAATTAGCTCAGAAACAGACAAAACGCTGGATCAGCCGCTCTTGCTGTAACTGCCTCGCCTAGTGAAAAGACTCAGCAGGAAATTGTATTTAGCACATGTAGCTTAATATAGTCCTCCTCCCCCCACCCCCGCCCTGAGCCAGGCGTGATCCGTGTTAACCCCTGCCCCGCTGGACGGTCAATTGGGGGCTCTATTGCTAGACTAAGCAGAATTGATGTTCCCCGGGGGGCCCAGCCGTGCTCCTCCGGCCCTTCCCGGGGGAGGTGGCGCTGGGCGAGCTGAGATGCTCTGCACTAAGGTGACCAGAGAGCAAATGTGAAAAGGCAGGACAGGAGGTGGGGGGACGAGGCGCAGGCATAAGACAAAGCCCCAAGTATCGGGACTGTCCCTATAAAATCGGGCCATCGGCCCACCCTGCTCTGCACAGGGGTTAAGTTTGTATCTCCACTCCCTGGGGAGAGAGAGAAAGATCCCAGGCCAGGGATGGGCCCGAGTCTGTCCCGAAGCCTCTGACCGCCAGGCCGCTGTCCCCAGCCCCGTATTACTGACCGTGCCCTCGGGCCTCAGAGTCAATCCCCCAGCAACTCCAGCAACAGCTGCGGGGACAGGGAGAGACAGAGTTGTGCGCTTTCCGGGCCCGGGCCCTGCTTTCCACCCAGCCGCTCCCTAAAATGGGGAGGGGGGGGAATTTCTACCCAGACGCTCCTTAAATTGGGGGGGGCGCAAAGATTTCTACCCAGCCGCTCCCTAAACTGGGGAGGGGGGATTTCTACCCATCCACTCCTTAAATTGGGGGGCGGGGGGGGGTTCTACCCAGCTGCTCCCTAAACTGGGGGGGGGGGGCTCTGCTCTTTCCTTTCCTCCTCTCCAGCCAGTCCGGGGGGGTGACACGCTCCGAGGTACCTCTGTGACTCAGGAGCCTGCACCCCATTGATTTCCCCTGGTATCCAGGCCGGGCGCTTTCGCTGGGACAGTGCCGGTAGCCCCACTCCAGGAGCGGGAGCCCGCCCAAGCCCATGGCTGAGAGATTTTCTCTTCCTTCTTCCAAATGAACTGATTGAACCGAAGGCCCCCTCCCCCCACCCCTGGCTATCAGAGATCACCAGAGCCAAGGCAGTTCCTCTCTGGTAGACACAGCACCTTAGAGCCTGGGAGGGGCTCCCTGCTGCTGCTCCGTGGCTCTGCTCCCAGAGCCAAGCCTGAGGTTTTCAGCAATTAACACTGGATCAAAGAGCGGCGCATGCAGCGGATCAGCTCACAGTCCTGAGATCCCCTGGCTTACGCCCTCGCCCGCGCTGCATTAGCATCCATGGGAGATGCACAGAAATCCACGCCGGATCAGTCCCTTTGGCTGGAGAGCACCCCTAGCCGGTTCGAGGCATGTGTGCCAAGAGACACCTTCACATCCCGGGTCAGGACTAGAGGGGAACAATCAAGGAGGGGAAAGCGCAAACGTGGAGCCAGATTCTCCTCACGCTCCCGCTGTAACTCAGACGTATGGGGCAGTGTAAACCGGGGGGAGTCAGGTGGAGGGGGTCCCGGGGGAGGGATCTGGGGACAGCAGCAGGGCGAACGGGGCCTTGGCCCAGCATACCGTTCTCATTAATTTCTGCGGTATCCCTGCTCGGGGATCTGTTCCAAATCAGTGGAGCTTTCAGGCCTCCTAGGGGGGAAAAATGCTACAGTGGAAGTGTTTAAAAAGGGGAAAGTGGATCTTAGTTCCCCCTCCCCCAGTGTAGCCCAGGCCAAAGCCAACAGCTCGGAGGACCGATTGATTCAAAGGGGAAATTCATTCCAATCCCAGCGCCTTTCTTCCACCTCCGGCTCTGTTCTGCTCCAGTGAAAGGAACAAAGATTTTTCTTTTTGGCGGCACACTCCGGGGTTAAACGCACGGCCAGTAACTCCGCTGGGAGAAGAGGACGAGGCTCCCATTCCCCTGTGGGGAAAGGGAAGAGACTCCGGACAACTTACCTTAAAGAGAAGAGGAGGAAGGCAGGGTGACAATCTCTCGCCCCGAAGCGGGTTCGCTAGTTCATGGACTCTGGGCAGTCGACACGAACCGCGGCTGGAGCAGCCCCGAATGAAAGGCAGAAGTGGAGTTCTCGCTCTGAAGTAGCCTGACTTCCCTTTTCCTCTCTGCGAAATGTAACCACTTCCTTGCGTGGGCGTGTGGGGACTGCAGCGAGCTGCACAGCCTGCCTCCAGCTGAAGCAGCAGCCGCAGCAGGCTTGGGTTGGCTGCAGCAGGAGCCCTGGCTCAGTTCTCCGGGCCTGGCTGCAAGGCTCCGGGACCAACACCCGGAAAGAGCTTCCCTCGCTCCCGCTCGGCAGATGCCCTTAGAGCTCCGGGGATCGCTGCTGTGCTCAGCAGTCGATCGTGTGCACGTCTGGCCCAGAAGCCTGGCGGATTCGAGGGGCCTGGGCTCAGGAGGAGACTTGGCTGCGACAGGCCAAAGGGAAGGGGCAGAGACAGGTGGATGCAACAGGAAAAGGTTCTGCTCTGCTCCCCAGTTCGACAGGTTCATGGCTGGAAGGGACAGGCTGGTGGCCCGATCCTGGACCCCCTGACGCCCGGGAGTAACAGCCGTTACACCGGAGATCAGCAGGGCCGCCCACAAGGGCAGTTCCTCGTAGGAGCGTGCGCAGGATCAGACCCAGAGCGCCCTCATGTACGACCGAGAATAGCCACCCTCTATCTTCCGAGCAGAATATTCACTGCTCTCCCTGCTCTGACATGCCAGCCCCGCGTATCCCAGCGGAGTTTGATGCTCTGGCCCCGTTTATGCCTTTCCAGTGCTGGCAGGTTGGAGAAAGGAAGGACGGGTCAAAATGTCCCTAACAGCTTCCCAGCGTGGCCCGGTGACACTGGTTTCATGGTGGGCTAAGTTGTGCTAGCAGAGCCCGGCTCCCCCACGCTCGCAGGAGTAACTGCAGGGAGATCAATGGGAATTTGGCTGATCCAAGTCGACGTTCTGATTCGGGATCCGGGGCAGACTGATCCCAAGGCCAGGTCAGAGCGTGGCACGGGGACAGAGGGGAGGTGACCTGCTGGTTAGGGCAGCATCGAGGCTCCCCCCAACTTCCAGTCCAGCTGCCACGACCCTACAGACCTGGTGGCCCCTTGGGGAAGGAGCAGCCCCATGCTCCTGTCCCTTGTGCTCTCTTGGTGGCTCCGGTGGGCCTGTGTCGCTGGTAGAACGCAGCCACGGTGCAGGAGGGAATCCCCCCCGCTTCATATATAAATAACAAACTAACTGAGAACTCCGTCCTCTGGCTCCCACTTGCCAAGACCTCCGGTCACTGCTGAGTGTGCCAGGAACGCGGCCCTCGCACGGTTCTAGACATCGGCAGCGCCAACCCAGGGACGCGTGAGCTCAGCTTCTTGGCGCTCCTCTGGATTTGGAGGGTGGATTTCTGCCTCCTTCAAGGGACGCTAGCAACGGTTTTGCAGCTGGCCAGGCCATACCGAGGCTGGCTGTCCCTTCAGAGACACGTGTGACCCTGGTCCCAGCCCCCTTTACTGAGTATGTCCCGAAGGTGTTTTAAAATTCATTAGTAATGGAATTTGTCCCTTGAGCAAGGAAGATATGGTGACAGTCACTATACACAACTGCCGTCAAATGCCCACAGCAAACAAGCTGACTAATAGAGATTTTTTTTTCTACTACGTCCATGCAGCTGCAGTAACCTTAGGTGTCACTTGAAGGTAGGGTCAGTTTAAGGCTTCTAGATGAAAACTCATCAACAGAATTTGGTCAAGTAAAAGATATTACCTGACCCGCCTTGTCCCACTACTATCCTGGGACCAATAAGGCTCCAATTACACTGCCTAAACCCAGGATTGTCATATTGATGGGGTCCTTTTAAGTAAGGGGTGGGAAAACTTACTGGCCCGAGCGCCACATCGGGGTTGCAAAATTGTATGGGGGGCCGGGTAGGGAAGGCTGTGCTTCCCCAAACAGCCTGGCCCCACCCCATATCTGGCCCCCTCCCACTTTCTACCCCCTGACTGCGCCCCTCAGAGCCCACCCACCCTAACTGCCCCATCCCCTGACTGCCCCAACCCCTATCCATCGCCCCCGCCCCCTGACAGATCCCCGGGACTCCCACGCCCCATCCAATACCCCTGCTCCCCCACTGCCCCCTCCAGAGACCCCCGCCCCTAACCACTACCCCGGGACCTCACCCCCTATCCAAACCACCCTGCTCTCTGCCCCTTATCCAACCCCCCCAGCCCTCTTACTATGCTGCTCACAGCAGTGTGTCTGGCTCTGCCCAGAGTCAAACACACTGACTCACAGGAGCTGCCCACGCAGCAGTGTGGTTCCAGGGGAGGGGAAAAAGCGGGAGAGGGTCGGGGGCCACCTTCATGGCCAGGGGGCCGGATGGGACTGTCCCGTGGGGCGGATGTGGCCCCCGGGCCATAATTTTCCCACCCATTGTTTAAGTAGATACCCAGCAGCCTATTTAATCTAGTTTCCTCACACAATGAATGGGCTATTTACTAATTTAATACGTCTTTCTAAAGCGACCAGCACCGTAGCAGCCAGGAAACAACCTTTGTAAATCTTTGGAGAAGTGCGAAGTATTAAGATTCATGGGCACTGCTGCAGGGGAGGACAAGTAGCTGAAATGGCTGCACAATGCCACAATGGCTTGGACAGCTTTACCTTTCCCATAGTCCTGGCCCCCTCTGCAGATTTCCAGCTTAACGGGATAGTCTGGATTTCTGCAAGGAAGGTTGTTCCCAGCACGTCCCTAGAAGGCTGCACGAGTCTAAGCAGGAGCCTATAGGACTAGGGTGACCAGCTAGAAAGAGTGAAAAAATCAGGCCTGGGTGGGTAATAGGAACCTATATAAGAAAAAGCCCCAAATATTGGGACTGTCCCTATAAAATTGGGACAGCTGGTCAGCCTAGGGAGGGCTGAAGGTAACAGAGGATGATCCGGCAGGAAAACATGTCTCCTAAAATCAGGCGAGAGGCCTAACTCTAAGCTTTGGGAGGGGAGATGCGAGGCCCTCCAAGGCAAGCAGGCAGGTGTACCCGCTCCTCCTTGTCCCTCGTTGGGTGACTTGACTAACACTGCACCTGCTCCAGGCTGCTCAGCGCCGGAAGCTGCACCTTAGCAGAGGTTTGATTTCTCCTCAGACCAAACAAACCCGCCCTTCTTTCAGAGACTCCTGGTGGCTAGAAGCTGCTGTGATCTCAGCAGTGCCCATCTAAGCTGCTCTGCCAGGGATCCTTCCCCAAACACCTCCGTACAGTGACGCTTGCCTTGTAAGCAGTAGGCCCGATGGCACAAGAATACTGCCACTCATCACTGGCCACGGGGAGACCCGGCTGCGTGAACACCGGGTTACCTTACTGCAGAACAAACCATTCTCCCCACCAGGCCAGGTTAAGACATTTGGCTGCCTGGCGCACTCCACTCACACTCACGCCAGCTTCATTTCTGGGGGGGAAGGAACCCCGACCTTACTCAGAGAGAGCTTGGAATGAAGACCCAGCCCCGTCCCCTGCAAAGCAGTTCCCTTTCAGCTCTTGCACTTCCTTGTTGCGGAGGTGTGGCTGCTGCTGAACATTCAGATGTGTTGTGTCTCTCTCTAGTCTAGAGTATGATGGCAAGACAGTAATCAGGCACTCTGACTGATCTCAGGACTCCTGGGTTCTATTCCCAGCTCTGCCACAGCGCTAGCCACTTGTTCACTTCCAGAGGCAAGTAAGGCATTGGTTACACTCCAGCATCATCCCGAAAGCTTTAGGAGCTGGGTTCTTCTGTCCCCGTTGCTGTTGTCAAACTCTCGCAGCTATCACTGGGTGTCACACAGTGCTTCTCACAAGTGTACCGAAGGGCCCAAGATCCCGTTGTGCTAGGCACTGTACAAACAGAACAAAGCCAATCCCTGCCCAAAGAGCTTACAATTGAAGGGACCGACACGGTAGGCACTCTTGTAGATCTTTCAAAATTAGGGTTCTAAGTTGGCCTGGACCAAAAATACATACAGTAAAACCTCCATTTAACGGACTAATTCGGGCGAGGGGGTGTCCGTTAAATCAAAAAGTCCGTTATTTAATAAAAAAAGAGCTGTCGGAGCAGCAGCCCGCCCGCCACAGGGTCGGGGCGGCAGCTCTGCAGCCCTCACCCTCTGCTGGGAGCCGGGCGGGAGCTGTCAGCCAGCCCGCCCGGGTCCCGGCTCCCCGGACCCGCCAGCCAGCCCGCCTGTTGCTGTGACCCGGGCGGCATCCGGGAGCCAGAAACCAGCCCGCAAGCTGCTGTGACCCGTGCGGCAGCCGAGAGCCAGCAGCCAGCCCGCGAGAAACTGATTTGGGATGCAACAGACTTGCTCAGAAATTTTGTCCGTTGCATCCGAAGTCCGTTAAATCGAGGTCCGTTAAATCGAGGTCCGTTAAATCGAGGTTTTACTGTATTTTAAAACAGTGTTTCTGCTCAACCCACATCATCTGAAACATTGAATGCAGCAGGCATGGGCAACCCGAAGCTCCGTCAGAGCCCATGAGCTTCCTCACACAGATACTCCTGCTGGCAAAAATTAAAATGAAGCCACAACAGAAGGTTCCTTGCTTCAAACAAATGGTTTCCCCTGGGGGGTTGGGGGGGAGGGCAGATGTTTGTTAAAAGCAACTCTATAGTTTTGCTTCCCCCACTTCAGCCTCTCTCATGCCTCTCCACATCATGCAGGCAGCAGGAGAGAATCAGCTTACAAGAGGGAAAATCAGTGAGCCCAGGAAGAGAGCGGGATTTTAAAATGAATTAGGACCATAAGATCAGGCTGCCCAGATGTGACAGAACATGGAAGCTGCTGCTCATCCTCCGGCTAGCGTGTAACATTCTAGCTTGTGGGATTGAAAGTGAATTGAATTGAAAACAGAATTATTTGACAATGGTGCTAATTCTTCACTCTAAGGAACCTCAAGGCCAGCTCAAAGCAGGTCAAGACCACAGTCCTACGCATCGCTTGACTTTGATTTACCGGACATCCAGTGGACAGCTTGCACGGATTTCCATTGCCCAAGACTCAGGAAGGCAGATGCACACTAACGATGTGAAATGTTACACACACACACACAATTCTCATGACACCCAAGAAATCCCTCCATGATCTAAAGCCAGCTCACCATAAGTGCAAACAATGAAGCAGGATGTAGACCTGGCCAGCTGATTGTGCTGCTATTGTCCAATTGTTTTAAAGCAGGATTGGAGTGATCACTCCTAGAAAAAATAGTCAGAAGACTCGTTCCCATTGAATTAAGATGACAGCTATGAGTTTCATTTGTTAGGAGTAGAGCTGTCTAAGCCCCTGTCTACACTACAAACTTAAGTCGGTATAACTACATTGCTTCATGACCGAACCGCCACTGTAGACGGTGCTATATCTCCCATCAACATAGCTACCACCTCTGAGGGAGAAGCTTTCCTGTCAGCTGTCACTAAGCGCTACAGTTACCCTGTAAGTGTAGAAAAGCCCCACGACACCACTGACCGAACTGGGTGCGCAGTCTGGGACTGCAGCTGGCTAACACTTACTAGCGGATTCCTGCTAAAGCAAGATACAAAGAACTCCCCTCGGCCCCCTTAACAGGTGGGAAATCAGGGCAAAGAGACCGCTGGACTCGCCGTCCATATCTTCAGTTTGGGTTAAGGGAGAGGAAAAATGGCCCTGTGATAAATGCAAAGGGTCCAGGAAAAGCTGTTCTGATGAGACCAGTGGCTCCCATCTCAGCGTTGCCTCAAGTGGATGCTGCAGAGCAAGGAGCAAGAAATCCTGCACTGGACCAGCATATAATTACGTCTATACGGGAAGTTTCTTCATCTCAAGCAACTGTCAGTTGAATTATGCTTTAAAGCAGGGGCTGTCAAACTGGGGGTCCAGACCCCTTAGGGGGTCACAAGCTGCCAGCCTCCACCCCAAACCAGGCTTTGCCTCCAGCATTTATAATGGTGTTAAATATATAAACAAGTGTTCATTTATAAGGGGGGGGAGGTCACACTCAGAGGCTTGCTATGTGAAAGGAGTCACCAGTACAAACATTTGAGAATCACTGCCTTAAAGGATGTTTGCTATCCCTTAACTTCATACTTTTATCCTTTCTTAATCTGTAAGTTTTTCATGTGTGTTTAATCCATTTTGAATCCCCCTAAGCTTCTGGCATACACATTTTTGTGGTGATAAGTCACACAGCTTGTGTAAAGTCAAGGAGTTTGGAAATTGCTGATTTTTGCAGATTTGTGTTCTGCCTTCTCAGTTTGGAATTTGCTGGCTTTGCCTTTTCTGTACTAAGGACAAGAGAGTTCAGTTTACCTTCTGTAGACCGTTTGTTTTATGTGTCTCCATTCTACCCCCTTCTCTGCATTAAACACACCCACTTTTCACTCTTCTGTCAGCTGTCTCTCTTTCTGCTTCTACTCATTCTTGCCACCTATTTCTGAACCCGTTTCTGCTACCGTCTTTTTGAGATGGGAATAAAAATTTCAAAAGCACCCACACAACTTGGGGGACTAACCACCATTGACTTCAAATGAGACTTGGACACTTCTGAAAATTTTACCCCGGGTGACAAGAATTCAGCAATATGAGACATTCCATTATGGTGTGTAATAGTTCAAAAATTTTCTATCCTATTCCTCCGATTATTATTTTTGACTACCACTGAAGCAGGGCTCTCCTTACAGTGATGCTTACTTTTTTTCTGAATTGTTTCAGTTAACTTAGGTCCCAGCAATATGTAGTAACAGTTCAAATATTTCTCTGCGGGGTATATAGCAATAATGAATGTTATCTGTCATAGAAGATCAGGGTTGGAAGGGACCTCAGGAGGTATCTAGTCCAACCTCCTGCTCAAAGCAGGACCAATCCCCACTAAATCATCCCAGCCAGGGCTTTGTCAAGCCTGACCTTAAAAACCTCTAAGGAAGGAGATTCCACAAGCTGCCTGGATAACCCATTCCAGTGCTTCACCACCCTCCTAGTGAAAACGTTTTTCCTAATATCCAACCTAAACCTCCCGCATTGCAACTTGACCCTCACCCAGTACCAGACTATGCACCCCATTTGGTCAGTGGCATCTTAGGGCTGGTCTACAATTACAGCGCAGCTGTAGCACTAGTCATAGCGCTGCCCCCAAGCACAAGGCTGAGAAAGGTTCCTTGGGAATTTCTTAGTGTTCTCTAGCTTTGAGGAGCCAAAATAACTGTCATCGGACTGCTACCCTGCACCCCTTTTCCAGATGATTAATAGGTGTAACACTGGTCCAAATATAGAACCTCGGGACATTCCATTGTTACATTTTTGCCATGTTTGGAATGGACCGTTTGTTATCCTAAACTGTTTCAAAAACAATTTCTTATTCAGGACAGTACATTCCCTGACTCCATCACTATCTTAATGTCTCGAATAGCTTCTTGTGACAGGTTTTAGCCAGGGGGATATTTTAAGCCAGGGGAATATTTTCCTAGCTCTGAAACAGACTTGTCTACAAGAAGAGATAATACCTATGCAATAGCAATGTAACAAGTTTCATTCACTTCTGTTTCAGGCAGGCAGAACCTCACATGGAACATACAAGGAAATGTGTATTATTAGGGATGAAATCAGTCACGGTACTTTTCAGATCACGGCACTAGATGGTGAATGAGAGGTGATTCTATGCTCGAGATGAAGGAAAAACTCTATGCTTGAGAGGAAGGAAAAACTGCAAAATGGTGATTTCCCTCCCCCACTCCTGGAAGCCAGAAACAGAAGAGGAATTGGAAAATAATCATCTTTCTGTGTTTCACAGACACCTTACCTGAAAAAAGATGTGTGTCGGAGTTGTGGGTAGCTTGTTTTTTAAGAGACCCAATGCCCTGTGAGCTCCCTCTCATTCTCCTTTTCAAAGGGGAGCAACAACTAGTGTATCATGTTACATGCTGGTTTCAGAGGAAGTGGTAAATATAGCCAGTGGGGGTTTTTCTTTCTTCTTCATTTCTTGTGTTTAAAATGCAACACAAACATATGAGAGGCAAGGCAAACTGCCCTTAGCCAGATAATCCCCTCTAATGTAGTGCCAACCTCAAGGCATGCAGTAAGATTCAACAGTCACCTTACGTGGCCGTATCGACAAAGTTAATCATAACTGCGTCTATGAGTTAGCAGGGGGTCAGAAATGAACTCCCGCAAATATGACCGGTCCAACATTACTTTTTAAGTCTCGGAAGAAGCTGGTCCGTGCGCTCTCTGTGCTGCTCAACAAGCTGCACTCCTTCAGCGATCATAATAAAGCAGAATTTTATATACCATGCCTCAGTCATTGTCTCACTTGTCCTGCTAGACTCTAGCTCAGCATTAATTATGCTTCAATTCCAGGATGCAGTCTCCATCCTGTATCATGGATACTTTGAGTTAATGCTATTTGAGGAGGTGCTCTGTGCAAGCCACAAAGCATTACAGATAATCCTGGTCATTTAATTTGCCTTTAGCGAACCAAGTCTGAGCTGATAATGAGAGGACTTTCAGTTTTAATTTGCTACTCTTAGTCTTTGTTACCTGCTGAAGCAGACAGGACTAATCACTCTGGAAATAATCAGACGAGTCTCCCTCATCATTACATCTTTCCATGACCAAGTTCTTCCTTCAGAAGAAGTCTGGTTGGATTTATCTTCACTCTTGAACTTGTAAAGAGCTTTTAGCTGAGAAGACGAACTTCCTCCTCTTGATAAAGGTTTTTCCCTTTCCCATGTACTCACTACTGATGAGTGTCCCTAGCCTCAGTTTGTCAAAGGGTGGTGACGGATGGCAGGAGAGAGATCACTTGATCATTACCTGTTAGGTTCACTCACTCACCTGGCATTGACCACCATCAGTAGACAGGATACTGGCTGGCTGGACCTTTGGCCATTCTTATGTTCTTATTAGATCGTCATTAACAAGGAACCAAACGACAAACACATTCTGTATCTTTTATTTCTAGCAGACAATTTACATAAAATTCCCCTTTTAAGTTAGTGATCCATAACTTCCTGCAATATACTACTAACGGAGCAGCTTTGGTAAAGAATGGAATGAAACAACCAATCAAAACAAGAGAGAGACAATCACAGCTGATTTTGAAACCAACACATTTCACCAAGTATGTATTTAAAAGAAAATCTGCCAAGCCATATCTTCTCAGTGCTTCCAAGTGATCCAGCTTACTCATCCCTTTTCAGGTCTGTGTGGATGCTGGCGCTGCATGCTGTCAAGCAGTCTGTCATGCTAGATAGTGGAGATCCATCTTTACATGATTCGTAGACCTTGGATAGAGGACTCTAAGGTCTTGAGAGAGAAACATTGATCAGTAACTACTCAGTATCTTGTGCTGAACACAGTCAATCCATACAGCAAACTAAGTGATGAAACATGAGACAGGTCCAGCTCCCTAACTTGGCCCCAACACTGGTTGGGGCTGGTACGTGCTACCAGATTATAAAGCAACTAAACAGTTCTCTTGCAAAAATTGTGTCCAGTAGAACCTCAGAGTTACAAACAGACTGGTCAACCACACACCCCATTTGGAACCAGAAGTATGCAATCAGGCAGCAACAGAGACGAAAAAAAATAAAATAAAAAAAGCTAACACACTACTGCACTGTATTTAACAAACTACTAAAAAAAAATTAAGGGAACACTTCTGCATTGTAAAGTTTAAAGCTGTATTCAGTCCATGTTCAGTTGTAAACGTTTGAAAGAACAATCATAACATTTTCTTCAGGGTTAGGAACAATCTCCATTCCTGAGGTGTTCGTAACTCTGAGGCTCTCCTGCATTCCAGAGCTGAACAGAAGAGTCAGGGGTCTAGAGAGACACCTGCTGGCCTATCTGCAGCAACACATGCAATTGGGTCTGGAGGAAATTCTGAGACTGCGTAGACTACTAGAGAATAGGGCAGGGATAGGCAACCTATGGCACGGGTGCCGAAGGTGGCATGCGAGTGGATTTTCAGTGGCACTCACACTGCCCAGGTCCTGGCCACCGGTCTGGGGGCTCTGCATTTTAATTTAATTTCAAATGAAGCTTCTTAAACATTTTAAAAACCTTATTTACTTTACATTTGATAGTTAGGTCTATATTATAGACCAGGGGTCTCCAAACTTTTCAGCCCGAGGGCCGCATTAACTATCAAATAGCAGTTCGGGGGCCGACAACACACTCGAGGTCCAAATAAAAAAGAATCAAAACATGGATGTTGTTTTTAATTATTTATTTAATATTAATAGGGTCTCAGAGGGTCTCGGGGGGCGAAGAACAGGGGGGAGTTTGTGCGAGTCCCAGGGGGAGCGGGGGGGTGGATAGGGGTCAGAGCAGACGGGGTTGGATGGGGGTGGGGTCCCGGGGGGTGATTAGGGGGAGGGGGTGTCAGGGGCAAAGGAGCAGCGGGGTTTAGATGGGGGGGTGAGGTCTTGGGGGGGTTAGGGGGTATCTGGAGAGAACCCCCCAAGGACCCCCGCCCAACCGCCCCAGGACCCTCCCTAGGACCCCCGCCCAGCCCCCCTCCCACAAGAAACCCCCAGGACCCCCGCCCAGCCCCCCCAAGGACCCCCGCCCAACGGCCCCAGGACCCTCCCTAGGACCCCTGCCCAGCCCCCCGGGACCCCCTCCCCCAAGAACCCCCCAGGACCCCCGCCCAGCCCCCCCGGACCTCCTCCCCCAAGAACCCCCCAGGACCCCCGCCCAGCCCCCCTCCCACAAGAAACCCCCAGGACCCCCGCCCAGCCCCCCCAAGGACCCCCGCCCAACGGCCCCAGGACCCTCCCTAGGACCCCTGCCCAGCCCCCCTGGACCCCCTCCCCCAAGAACCCCCCAGGACCCCCGCCCAGCCCCCCCAGACCCCCTCCCCCAGGACCCCCGCCCAGCCCCCCCGGGCCCCCTCCCCCAAGAACCCCCCAGGACCCCCGCCCAGCCCCCCTCCCACAAGAAACCCCCAGGACCCCTGCCCAGCCCCCCCAAGGACCCCTGCCCAGCCCCCCCAAGGACCCCCGCCCAACGGCCCCAGGATCCCCGCCCAGCCCCCCTGGACCTCCTCCCCCAAGAACCCCTCAGGACCCCCGCCCAGCCCCCCCTCCCACAAGAACCCTCCAGGACCCCCGCCCAGCCCCAAGAACCCCCCAGGACCCCTTCCGAACCCCCCCCCCGACCCTCACCTCACCTCACCTCACCAGTCCTAGCCCCGTCCCCGTGCCTCGCGCCCATTGGCTCCCGGCGCTGCCCGTCCGCGTCAGGGCGCGTCCCGATTGGTTCACCGCGCCCTGCGTCCCGATTGGTTCACCGCGCCCGGCGGGAGGGCGCGGAAGCGAGACGCCGCGAGGGCGAGAGCGGGAGCCCGAGCGACGGGCGCGCGCAGGGCCAGGCGGAAGTGACGCCGCTACCGGAAGTGCTGTAGACAAAAAGATCTCCACGGGCCGGATGAGAGGGCCTCGTGGGCCGCATCCGGCCCGCGGGCCGTAGTTTGGAGACCCCTGTTATAGACTTACAGAAAGAGACCGTCTAAAAACACTTAAATGTATTACCGGCACACAAAACCTTAAATTAGAGTGAATAAATGAAGATACGGCACACCACTTCTGAAAGGTTGCTGACCCCTGGAATAGGGCATGCGTAGGGAAATGGCTTTCACAAAAGACGGAGCCTCAGATCCTAGCAATGTCCCAATTATGATTGGGGACTTTTAAAGCACCGAGTAGGGCACCCTGCCATAGGAGCATCAAGCTGTAGTCTGTGAGGTCTTATGCTGGAATTTGAAACTATAAATCCTAGTTTCCAGGGTGAATGACCTAGTCTGTCTTGACATCAAAATGAATCTAGTAAACAGTTAGCCTAGAATCATTTAAAGATTTAAAGCCATTTAGGCTTTTAGTTTGAGCTTCCATGCATTTTGGACCTCACGTTAGTCAAGAAAGTCTCTGAAGAGCCCACGGCTGCCAAGACAGTAAGCTCGGTCCTAGAGCAGGGGTAGGCAGGGGCACCAAAGGCGGAACACGAGCGGATTTTCAGTGGCACTCACACCGGTCTGGGGGGGGAGGGAGGGGGCTCTGCATTTTAATTTAATTTTAAATGATGCCTCTTCACCATTTTAAAAACATTATTTACTTTACATACAACAATAGTGTGGGTCTATATTATAGACTTATAGAAAGAGACCTTCTAAAACCATTAAAATGTGTTTCTGGCACACAAAACCTTAAATTAGAGTGAATAAATGAAGACTTGGCACACCACTTCTGAAAGTTGCCAACCCCTGCCCTAGACTGAGGATGGAGAAAAGACAACAATGACCCAGATGCACAAAGGTATTTAGGCTCCTACTGATTTCAATGGAAGTTATAAGCCTAAATAATTTCATAGACCTGGGCCAGAGTCCCTTTCATCGCTCGAGTGATGATTCTTGTCTCCTGAGCCAGCATGCTTGTGGCTAAAAAGAAGGGGATTGGAGGAGGAAGAAGAGGATTAATAAGATTCCTACAGGGACCTGAGTGATCCCATTAAAAAATTAGTCTGGATTAGTACCATCTGCTAAGCAAATACATCTGTGATTATGTTGAGTCTTGAATCTGTCCTCTCTAAAGAGTTCACTAGGAGTTCTAAATATCCAGAGTCCCTAATGCTAATACAATTTACGTTAGGGCTGAATCCCAGGTTCTGATGTCCAGAGATTAACAAATCACAGACAGTTTACACGTAAGGCTAAGGTTTTGTCATGGTTATTTTTAGGAAAAGTCACAGATGGGTCACGGGCAATAAACAAAAATTCACAGAAGCCTGTGACCCATCCGTGATTTTTACTAAAAAATGCTGTGACAAAATGGGGAGTGGGGGAGCCAGCACCCACTTCTGCTCAGAGCACTTGGGAGCTGCAGGGGCCCTGCTGCCTGCGGAGGCCGGAGCTCCAGGACTGGCAGCTAGGAGTGGTGGGGCCCCCAGCAATCACTCAGAACTCCAGATCTCCTGCTGCCTGCGGAGGCTGGGAGCTCAGAGGGCTGCCCTTCACGGATGGCAGCTGAGAGGACCCCCCGCCACAGCAGGGTGCTCTGGGGTCCGCCCTGCAGCTCAGAGCTCCAGGGCTGGGAGCCATCTGTAGTGGCTACAAGCTCCAGGGGACCCCACAGCAGCTTGAGGCTCCAGGCCAGCAGCTGGGAGCTGTGAGGGCCTAAGTTTCCTGTAAGCGGCGCGGCTGCACAACAGCCTATTTAGCGCCGCACAGGCGCTCAGGGAACCCGCCCAGGGACCTGTCGGGTGCCCCTCCCCCAGCCCCAACTCAGCCTGCGGCCCAGACCTGCAAGGGCGCCTGGACCTGCTGGGGCGGCGCAGCTGGAGCGGCCCAGGTTGGGCCCAGATACAGCTGGGGTGACGTGGCCTGGCCTGACTCACACCTAGGCACAGCTGTGGAATCCCTCGCCCACCCCAGACCGGCTGAGGTAGGGGCACATATCCTGCAGCCCCAGTCCCAATGCTCCCATGGGGGAAGTGGTGCTTCTCCTCCCCATAGCCCAGGTGGTGCTGTGAGGAGAGGGGGACCTCGGGGGGGAGGATGAAGAGTCCTCTCTCCCTGCTGTAGCCCCGAGTACCCTCCTGCACCCCAAACCCCTCATTCTCAGCTTCACCCCAGAGCCCTAACCCAACCTTCTACCCAGCCCTGAACCCCTCATCCCGGGCCCCATCCCAGACCCTGTGCACTGCACAAAATTCTCCACACGTGGGTGGGAAAAATTAGAGGGAACTCCGGCGGGGACTGTCCCTGTGCAATAGCTAGAAGCTGCGGGGACCCCACAGCTGAGATCTCTAGGACCCCTTGGCTGGCAACTCCAGCTCTGCAGACTGGAGGCTGAAGCTGAAAATGTCACTCAAAGTCACAGATTCCATGAGTTCCATGACCTCCGTGACAGAATAGTAGCCTTACTCATAAGCAAAGTAGTAAATGCATACCTTGAAATCCCAGATGGTCATTGCTCCATCAATGCCAGTGGTGCAGAACTTGCGACAATCTCGCTTGTCTACCTCATAAATAGACACTTGGCTGAAAACAGAGAGTGACAGGTGAGGCAGCCTCCAAGGCAGACAGGGAAGATCATCCAGCACTATTATAAAAAGCTTATAATTTAAAGAGACACACCATCTTTACTTTAGAAGTTGTGCACCTGGAGCACTGGGCAAACACAGAGGAACATCTCACATGATGAACTTGTATTCACTCCTTCCAGAAGAGTACTAAATACTGAAATACATTTTTAAATGAGAGGGTGGAAGGAAACTTAGTTTTTCAGGTGAATTCTGCTCACTGGATTAAGTAGCTCTGCTAAGTGTCTCTGATCCCACTTACAGGATCAAGTCCTAGTCACACAGTGTCTGTTCAGATCTGAATTATGGAACACATTAAACATCACTTTACCCAGAAGCAAAGGAAAATCACATGGGTAACTATCAATGTTCATGATTTCAGGTTCCAGACAAAACTGGAGCAATTAAGTCTCCTTATTCAGGACATTAGACAACAGCCCAAAGGCTCAGGAAGGGACTCCATGTCTGCCTTTCCAATAGCTAACATGTATGCACAAAATTGCTAAATTGCCACGTCCCTTCCATTCTTTCCTTTCTATGAAACAACAGGAATAAGCAACGGTCAGTGAAAGGGTAAGTTTTCTGATCAGGCAAATCGAAGGTTGAAGGGTCTCAGATGTGTCCTGCAATATATAAGGGGCAAGGGAGCTCTCCTTGTCCCATGCCCTGAGCACTGTGGCACTCACGTGATGCTGTTTTGATGCAGCGTCTCCAAAGTAGTGTTACGATCCTCTGTAGTGGCTCTCTTGTCCATGTTGCGGAAGCGCTCCATGGCAGAAATATTGCGCTGGATGCTCTGCTTTGGAATGTCTAATTTGGAAACGAAGGTCAGCGAGCCACGATCATCACAGTTAAAGAGCATTGGGCAGCAATCATGGCCCTGCAACAAGACATCATTAAGGCAAAAGAAATATCTAGCTAATTAAGAGCAGCACCTTCGCTTTTTATACCTCACTCTGCTGCAGAACACCTCCCCTGAGTGCTTCTGAAGAGGTATTTTATTATTGACTAACTTCACAACGTACGTGTTATCCTCTCCCCGAAGCACTACAACATTCTACAAGGGGAAAGAAGAGACACTTACAGCTGCCACAACGCTGTTCTCAGAGACAAATGACACACTCAGGAATGGGAGGTACTCTGTTTTCAGCTGTGAAACCCTAAACACAAGAACAATTGTTATAGAAGGGCCTCACAGAAACCTCATTCTGTTGAAACAAAAGATAAATGACAAAAGGGCCCATTCTCAGACAGCCGCTATAAACACAAAAGCTAGGATAGCCCAATTACTATAATATGCTGCCTTCAAGTGACCCAAGTAGATTGTGACTTACAGGAAAGTAACTACAGTTTAGTGTAAATGTCCTGTGAAATCTATTTTTATTTTAAATCTTGTGCCATGTCTCCAAGAAATCAAGGAAGAGACAATAGTTAATGTTTATAAAAATCCTACAATATTTGATACTGTGCTGCTGAGCAGACAGTAGAGGGAGCAATTAACCAGAAAACTATTTCTGGCTATATGCTTTCTGTACACAAGATTACACATGCCAGCAATACTGGTATTTACCAATTTGGGCCTTTTCTGCTTGATAAGACAAAAAGGTAGGTCTCTATAAGGTTACAAAAATAATGTAAAACACTCCAGTATTTAAAATACTTGGCTGCATCCTTTTAAGAGAAAATAGCTGGGCATTTATATCAATACTAAATTATCTCATCATTCAAGTTATTACAACAATACCAAGGAAATTAATGAACAGGCCAGGGTTTCAAAGATAGCCCTAGATCATTTGTATTTTTTAATGATCTCTCTAGCTAAGTATACATTCTGCATTTCTCCCCAGAGCTGTGTCTCACAAATAAGCACAGCTGTGCTCAGATGGCCCTCTCCTCTCCCCACATCCCTGGAACAATGTCACCTCTCCCCATGGCCAAGAGAAGAGAGGCTGTACTTGTATACTGTTTAAGTCAGGAGAAGGAGGGGGGATGGCAGAAGTACAGGAGGGTAGTGAAATATTTGTACCATGGGTGAAGGATACAATTTAAAACCTTGCAACAAGTAAGATGGTAAAGAGGACGGGTGTGGAATTGAGAGGTCATGGACTAAACAGATTATTTTCCAGTTCCTAGGTAACATTATCAGAGACACAAGTCTTCTAAACTTTAAATGGACTGCTTGTACCCCACAGCATAACTGACCGAGCTGGACACAACACTTCTGGAAATACCAGCTTTGTTCTTCCTTGTTGAAACAACATTCCACGTACCATGCTTGCCCTTCCCTCCTAGTATCACAGGGTTAATAAATACACAGAAAACAAGAAGAAAATACTTACATCATATTTTTTGAGGCATCAGCAACTGACACAGTACTATCATGGCTGACCCAGGCTAGGCGGTTACCACTGGCAGAAAAACTGACACTGTGCACCCATCCGCCGCTTCCAGTGCCACCAAACTCGGACATCAGCTGCCCAAAGGGCATCTTTGAGCCCCATGGTGTGCTGGCTGGCTTTTCATCCACTTCCTTAATGTAAGCAGAAAACACTCTGCAAACAAAAAACACCAAAATGATAATGGAAAGAAAGCCAGACACTCTAACTGCATAAAAATCTCACGTTAGAGTCACCAGGACAGATGCTACATTAATTATGCCATGCTAAGGTGACATTTTTTGAGCTTCCTTTGACAACAGACTTCTGTATGCTGTGGGAAAACATCAGCACTCAGCAGCACTATGCCTAAAACGTACACAGCGTTCTTCTCACAAATGCAACCTTCTGTCTCTTTCCTTTTTGCCAGAGGCTGGCTATGGAAATATATACCGAACTTCCAAAAATTCTCTATTGCGTTAAGGTTTTTGTTTCTGCCTTTCACAGCACTAACAACCCTGACGATCAAAGTTAGGAGAGACTCTGAGGAGTGCAATATGTAACAGCCAGCTAATGCAAATCATCACACAGATTCCAAATCTCAGTCTAGAGAACGGGTAAGAGACACTGTCACATTCAGACTAACTGCTGGAAGAGTGAATCAAAACATAGTAAACGGTCACTATTTTTCCTCATCTCTTTTCCCAGCACAGCTATTTATCAAAATGTGTTAAATAAAGTCTCCCCCTATAATCATAAATTCCTTTTGTGTGATTCAGGGGTAGCACAATATGGCATCCACAACTGCTACCATGGAAGTTATTACGATGTTTCAGGCATAGGATTAACAGAAGCAGTTAATCCAGAGCAAGAGTGTTCTTCCATTTGAACCACACCACAGTACATATAATGAAACATTTCAGTATAACAATAGCAGTGATCAAAATGATCATGCTCAAGGTCAAAAATGAAGAGGATTTTTTTTTTAAAGTGAACTTATGGTAGTATTTTTAAAACTCTGCGTGTGTGGTACATTGTTCAACATACGCTTTGAAGAACACAAAATCTTCAGTAAAGCCGACAAATATAGAACAAATAAAAGGCTTTAATTTCAGCTCTTAATATAGCTACCAGAGAATTCTAAATTGTAAACATGAGTTCAATCAGCCTCATCAGTTTAAAACAGATGTTGGTGGAAGGACTGTATGTTGTTGGTAGGTTTAAATTTAAGAGCCCTTTACAAGAATCCAGAAGGACAGCTCAGCTAATATATGGAAATAGGACATCATATGTTAAAAGCAGCAGTCTTTGATACAAGGCAAGAATAAATCAGAAAGAAAGCCTTTCATTTGCTGAGATTTCTTTCTGAACTATTCAATTTTAGAACTGAAGCCATCTCTCTGCTTGAAAGTCTCCACATTCAAAGAGCACGAGAATATGGCCTTTATTTCCAGTGACATTGCTCCAGCTACAGTATAAAAAAACCTCCCCTACATAGTGCTTGTAGCTATACTCTAAGAAAGAGAGCTAAAGTTAAAGGAAGAGACCTTATGGATTATCAAGGACAGCCATCTTAAATCCTATTAAATAACTATCAACCAACTGCACCTCTTGCCCTGGATTTTTATCAGCATGTCTCCTGCTTCAAGTGATGTATACAGCTAGCTACTACTGATTTTGGCCATTTAATAACTTTTCAGAACCAGCTATCGGTGCAGATGTGTTAAAAGCCCAGTTGTCTTTATAACCTCTAGTATACAACTGAACATTCACCTGGAAACAGAATTCCAGAGATCTGTATTTACACTTCAGCACAGAAAGAGCTCTCCTATCATTCAGAAATAGGTTATTCGCAAGCAATAAGAGTAAGAGACTTGGAAATGTGAATTGAGATGGACACTTCTTCCTCTGATGCACCTACATAAAGACCTGTTCCTCTCTTTGATCAGAGTTTTAATTGGTATTAAATGGCCCATCCTACAATGCAAACTTTAAATAATAAATGCTTCCTAAATATTGTAATGGAAAGATCCACATTTCAGAATGGAGCATTTTCAGAAGAATGAAATGCAGGGCAGAACGAGCTTTCCAGCAGGAAGTACATCAACAAAAATATCAATCTTCCATGAATCATTGTTCTGTTCTAAGGAAATCCTGGAAAGTTGATTCAACCTATGTCTGGTAATTTCTTGCATACCCATATCTTCAATAAGGGATGACTGGACACAAGGCATTATAAGGTAATCAATTCCAGCTTCTCGTGAGGAGTTAAAATAAAAACCTGGCATGAGAGGTGTTAGAAAAAAATACCAGGACAAAAAAAAAGTTACAAGTCCAAGGAAACTGACATTAACAATAAACACACCTCACATTTAAATAGCACCTTTCATCCCACAGGGTTTCAAAGTGCTTTAAAAACATATACTGAAGGAACCTTTCACACACAACTCATATGCAGTATCTTTTGGAGGGGTGAAAGAACACTTTACAAAAGTCAACTGTTTAGGGCAGGAAGTGAAGATGGATCCCCTATCCAATTTAAACAATTGGTCAGAGCACCTCTCCTCGTGTGAAAAGTACCAGGAGATATCAAACCACCAGATGCTCTAGGCTTCAGATTTACACCTCATTTTAGATTCGTGAATGTATCATTTGGGCCTAGTATTTATTCTAGTAGCCATCTTGAGTACACAGACCTTATTTTAAAGCCCGAATCCTTTCCCTGTAGCAAAAAGCAAAATCCTACATTTATTTTAAGCAGAGGTAGGGAAATTCTCACTATTGTGCAAAGCAAAACATGTATAAAAAGAATACAGTGAAATCACCATGTAGAAAATTATCTATCTGGGCCCAGATCCTGCAAGCTGAACCACGTGGATGGACCCGTGCCCTGCATCCCATAACTTTACTGGGATGCTGTGCAAGTGGCAGGGACCTATCTGAACTGAGCAGCTGCCAAGTCTTCCAACCTCATGTTAACAATGGCCAAAGGTCTGTTTCAGATAAAAGATGGTGCTCGACAGGCTTTGATTTCGTATTAACAGCAGGGAGCGGAGTATCAGGTACCTGCACAGCTGAAGCAGTATTAGTAAGTAAACACTGTTTTATGAAAGTAACACTAACTTTTTAGTGAACACATGCTAAAAATCCAAAGCCCTGTGTACATGTGTAGTGGCAGAGATTCAATAGTCTTTCAAGGCTACATTTTATTTTTCTAAATAAATACATTAGTATATGATGGGTTGCTATTTTGACAACGAACATAGGATTAGCACATACTTACTGCTGACTGATTTAAATCAGTAACCCAAATCAACTTGCAAATTGCTCACCTGCTCTTGAAGTCACAGGATCCTGCAGCCAGCAAGACATTATTGGGGTGCCAGTCCAGACTCAGGACAGTGGAGCGAATAGGCTTTTTAATGTGTTTGCTCACCCACCTAAATTAACAGGAAATAAAAATTTATTTATTGAGAACCATTTGATAACCATTAAAGCACCAAATATCCTGTGGTATAGGACTCCAACGCATCAAATCTCAGTGCAAGTGACTGGAAACATTCCAACTTCGCAACAGAACTGACGTGTAAAGGAAGAGGAGACCGAAGTACACATGGCCCATTTAATCATCATTACTGTTAAATCTGCCCCTAAATTCTCACCAGAAAAATAAATGGTTCTAGACATCACAGAACTCCAGCCCTCTATTACACCCCAGTGACAGTACATTAAAATGCAACACTTGTAATATACACCTGTATTCTATCAGATATACTCTTTACTTTTCAGTTAGTGCTAGGTAGGTTTTTGAGACATGGACCAGTTGAACTTTTTAGAGATGAATTCAACAAGTTATTCTCTTTTTGCTTCTTTCTTACTCCATCTAGCTGAGATTTTATAAATTCATTTCAGAAAGTACTGATGACTGCAAAACCTCCAATACAATTCATGAATCGCAAGTGGCTGTGAGCTCTTTCAGCCTAGGCATCAACAATTAATACAAAGAAACTACTATTCTGAACATCCAGATATGCATTTGGGTCCTATGCCCTTTTGAAATTGATTTTTGGAAACACTTTAATATACCAAAATGACCAGTATTCTGACCTTGAGCTCATTAACTTGATTTTGATGCAGTAATTTTCCCCCTTGATATGCCCCAAGAACAAGAGAACATTGCTCAATCATAATATAGTTGAGCAATATTATTTTCTTAGTACAACATTCTGAATGCTTTTTTTTTTTTTTTGCAGCGCGCTTTAAAGTGTTTTCTAAGGCTTACCAACTTTTCTGTTCTTTATATTTCATGGTAAAATTTACAGACGTTCTATGAACTCATATTGCATGCAAATTTTCACAGGTTATTCAGAAGGTTACAAAATACGGATCAATAAATGCTGCATTTAAGCCACAGATAACAGCAATAGCAAAACAAAGCTCTTTCCATCTAAATATTGTGACTTGGATGCAAGTTCTTAACCTGTAACTGAGAAAAAAAGACTCACTAAACATGGAGGATTATGCAAATAAGGACGAGGTACCATTCAGTCCATGTTTGTAAATCTAGCTTAAAATGCAAGGTCTTCTGGCCCGCCCAAATGCTGTGGCTTTGGTATAGTATAAATGCTAATGAAAAGTAGCATGTGTCTTACAGATCTTGTAAGAGACATGGAAATGCTAATGGTGATAGACTGCTTGATGCTGCCAGGCTCAAGTATGGACACCCATTCCATTTCTGAGTGTCTGGTAGACCTCATTTCTTTACACACCAAACAGAAGAGATTTATTAAAGGAAGATTGTTTGCTTATGCAATACATTTGTTTTGAATGGTTAATGTTTGAGATGGTATACGACTAGAAACCTGAGAATTTTTTTTTAATAGTTTTTCTTTTTTGATAATTTCAGGTTATTTTGTTTTATCCATACCAGGGGGTTAGACCCTGCCCCATGTATGTGTATTTGGACAGAGAGCTTGCCCCACAATCATCCTGCAGTGGTTCCTCATCACATGGGTCCGGTTCCCCGCCCTGGGCCAGCCCACAGTACCACTCACTCGAATTTAGCCAAAACACCTTCCCTACGCCTCATGATGATGAAGGGGTAACTGGGGCAAACCTGAGCAGTGCCATGACTATTTTATTTCATATTTGTGGAAGATATGGGGTTCTATTTCTGAAGCTATACAACATCTACCCAAACAACTCCAGAATCTTGGTGAATTAGTATTGAGATGGTTTGTGTGTCAATAAGCAAACTATTATGCCAAAAAACCTATTTGGTAAATGAGCAAAGTCCTAGGTGATGGTTAGTTATAAAATAAATTCAGGCACTTTTGAAATTGGTGGAAGAAGAACGAACACCAAATATTTGAGAAAATCCGTTAAACCTGCCAGAAATCAGATAGTGCAGTATGAAAATAAAGATCTAAAAGGACATACAACAAAACCTCAGATTTACGAACACCAGGCTGCAGACCAGTCAAACATATACCTTATTTGGAATCAGAAGTATGCAGTCAACAGAAGAAACAAATAAAAAAAAGCAAATACAGCCCAATACTGTGTTCAATGTAAACTACTTTAAAAAAAGGAAAGTTTTAAAAAAAATTGACAAGGTGAGGAAACTATTTCTGTGCTTGTTTCATTTAAATTAAGATGGTTAAAAGCAGCATTTTTCTTCTACATAATAAAGTTTCAAAGCTGTATTATGTTCAGCTGTAAGCTTTTGAAAGAACAACCATAACATTTTGTTCAGAGTAACAAACATTTTGGAGTTACGAACAACCTTCATTCCAGAGGTGTTTATAGCTCTGAGGTTCTACTGTAAGTGTTAGAAATGCATTTTCAGGGCACTGTCCAAGGATTTAGCTACCTATTAATATTAATGAGAACTGCGTGATTAAATCACATACATAACATGTACCCTTTACAACTTTGAAACTAAGAAAACCTCAATAAAAAAGATAAAAACTCAGCAATTAAAGCACATCTATGGTCCCTTAACTGCATTTTAAAATACACTATGGAATACAAAAACAAGACAATATATTGCCTTAAGGATTTGCCTTAATGGAAATTAACAAGTTTAAACTGCTCACCAGTCATTTTCAGACTCAAAGTAGCACACCGATATGAGTCGAGCTCCACTTCCTACGGCAAATTTATTCTCCAAAGGAGACCACTTCACAAAGGTGGCTGCACGATTAATTCTCAGAATCACTAAAGTTGGCTTCCACACGCCGTCTTTCTGACTCCAGACGTAGGCATTACGGTCTGCACCACAAGTTACAATGCGGTCGCTCTTGGGAGCCCAATCAATACCTGCAATTTAGATCTTCTATTAACTCATTTTCTTTCTTGTGTAATCCTAGTTTACTGTACAGCAACGCAGAATGGAGACATCAGCTATTGCCCTGTGCCATGAAGATGGATACCAATGATATCTGCAGACACCATTCATTCAGTCACTATTGTAAACCTTTACTGCTCCTGACTTCCCTCTCAAATCCCTCTTACTGATAGATTTTATTGGAACATAGACTGTGTGATAAGGAAGACCACTTTGAAAGCTTACCCACTTGTAGTAGAATGGCTACCACCCTCTTCCTCCACCCCCCTTCTGAATCCCAACTCTGATTTCTTCAAGAGGCTTACTACTTTAATAGCTAAAGAAGCAGTATTTTCCAAACTTTGCCCAAACCTCTAGCATAGTTGTTTACTGCCAAGCTACACACCATGGTCTAAAACTTTAGACAGTAGTAGTTTTTAGAAATGTTAGAAAGAACAAAGTTTTTATGTAGGAATACAATACTTATGTCTGTGTCATGCCTACTTAAGCTGTGCCATCAGCCATAAATAAATCAGTATCAATGCAAAGAAGCAAATAAATATCAGAGAAAATCTCTTTGACAAGCTTGCCGCAGCTTTCCATCCTTCTAATGCAATGATGGATGTTTTCAACTGGAAATATTCAGAGCAGAGTTATTTCCTATCTTTTTTTATAAGCATCTTTCTTTTTGAGTCAGTCTGTTATCATTAGCCTCCCCCTGCCACAAAAAATATTTAGACCTTCCTTAACAGCACTACTCAAATACTAAAAATTTTTTTAAAAAATCCCTTGAGCATGCTGATTAAAAAAACAACATGAAAGATACAAAAATAGAATTAAAGAAAATATGGCAGAATCTGATGCCTAATATTTTTAGATGCAATGTTTATTCTACAATTCTTTTCTGGCCTACTATAAAAACAGATTTCTTAATGCTAAAATACTGCAAGTGTCGAGATTTTGGAAATCTTTAAATGCTGTATAGCACCCAGCAGCATTCGTAAGTGGCAGTGATATTCAACACTGACTTCTGTAATGAACACCCAAATATTGCCCAATTAGGTGGTGTATGTCTTCTTGTGAGTGGCAACAAGTGCAACTAAAATGCTAAGCAACACCTTTGGGGATCACAAGTCTTTTGTACATTCAACCAGGCTAAGCGGTTAGGTCAGCATGAAAGAGTGCAAACTGCTGTGCGCTTGCCAATGAGGAGCAGGTAAGTTTGGCCAAGTTCCCACAAAACCCTGTAGTACAAGCAGAGACTTCTGTCCATGAGTGGGCTGTTACCAGCACACAATACTGGTGGACAGGGCAAGTGCTGATTTTAACTAGTTTCCTTTGTTAGAGAATAGAACCCTTTTCAAAAAAGCACCAAGTAATTTTGTTTAAAAGGCTAATGCAGAACAATTCTATTTTATACACAATACCTGGGTGACTCATGTTTTGGCAATCTTATTTCGATAATATAATTTTCAGGATCCAAAATTAAAATAACTAAGCTTCTGTGTTAAAGTCAGGGACTCGTGAATTCCAAGAATCCACACACGTGGAATTTACCCCAGAATTGTGCATCAGTATCTAAGTGTTAGTTAACATAGGTTTCTAGCTATTATGGTTGCAAAGAAAGTGTTAAAATATAAAATGAGTAAAACCAATGCAGTGGTATGTCTTCATGAATCCGTAGACAGCGAAAAACAACAACTCACAGATATGAACAGTACCATTTATCGCCAATGAGTGTTAATTCTGAAACCAAAACATGGTAATTTAAAAAAGTGAGCACTGTAAACCTCTACCACGTCTTCCTGGATGCCAAAATCCCCAATTTCCTGCTATCCAGCCACCAAAACCCAGAATGTCTAATTTTTCCTCACTGAAAACTTTAATACAAAACTGAATGGTCAATACAGAAGTACGAGACAGTACAAACTGTAAATGCAAACACAGATTAAAATAAACTGGATTTAATATTTAAAGAGGACTGTATTCTTATATTAATTTTATAAATTAAACACCCCAACTTTTAAAATTAAACTCAGCTGCTGCGGAATTTCTATTCTGGCATGAAAACCAAGACCTTGCTGTAGAAATGAGCACTAGCTTTCCTCAGAATACAAAGGACCTTTGGTAAAACTGTGTTGCATTATCTTCCTTTTCATGTTTTACCTTGTAAAACAGAGTCCTGAAGACTCTGTACCGTCACCAGGGTTTACAACGGCAACCCACTACTCTGTACACAAAGACACACTGTATTACAAGCATATCAAAAGAGGGGAAAGGAAGAGATTAATTGATGCCAACCTGCTTAAACACAAAGTGCTTGTTTAATCCCCAGAAAATATATCTATAGATATCAAAAGCCTTGTACCAATATAGCAAAGTCATATATATTTGCTGAAGTTTGCTTACAAAAACTAGAAATTATGATGGAATGCAAAGTATGACCAGAGAGAAACCGTGAAAATATTGGCTTATTTGAAAAGTTGAAAAACTATTCTTGCTATCTCATTAAAGATTATTATTTTTTAAAGTCACAGGAACAGGACTACTTTTTACAGCCTTGAACTTTCGTATGGTAGCTACTCAATGAAAGTGTTTGGAGATCAGTGCTTTGCTTCTCCACATTTGCTTTATGAGGTCCAGGAAAATGCTGCAAAGCTCTCCATAAAGTGAGTGTGCCAACCTATAAAAAGACTGGATCATCTATTCATCACTTATGGATTTCTTACTCTGTTTGTCAGACTACTTAAAAGCAGGTTGAATCACTTTCTATAACTATGTTAGCAGATTCACTTACCTGTAATGTGTCCATTGTGTTCCTTCAACTCATGAGCTTTTACCCACTGGTTCCCACTCTTCTTATAGATGTGAACTTCATGATTATTAGGGCTAATGGCAATCTCTGGTAAAGGGAATTAATCCATTAGTATGCGAGTTTAGTTTTTATGACAAAAGCTTTAGAATAGCATCTCTTTCCAAATCGAGTCTGTATTTTTCAGTTTCAACTGTGTACACAGGTTGATACAATCTCATAAGGAATGCAGAATCTGGACTAAAAAGACTTATTCCCAAAGTCCAGAATGCATTGTAGGGCATTTCTTATCTGGTGAAGCTGTAAGTAACTTTAGAGCTGAATTGCTGTTCAGTATTCAACAGTCTCCAAAGAAGAAATTAGATTCTGAAGGTTATAATCCAGAATGGGTGGGAAGAAACTAGGGTACAAAAAAGGCTAGATTAGGGGCATGAAAAAGAGAGTTAAGTGTGAGGGTAATGGGAGTTCATGTTGCAAGTGATGATGCCCACTTCAATCTCAAGTTTTTGCTTTTGGGCACTGCAAATAGACACTTCTAAGACTCTAGTTTCCGCATATACCTAGAATTTCAAAGACTATCACTATTCTGGCATGTTTTGTAGTTTTTCGTGGAGCACTCAGTGAGAAGCACTAGGTATTTGATATTGTCTTTACTGGATTGTTTTCTCCTTTTCAAAGTTCTGAGTCACCTTTCTAGAAGTATATAGTTCTGTAGCATGTACAAAATATGAATCAAAGGGGAAAAGATAATCAACACGGTACTTACGAGTACGATCTCTGTTCCAGGCATGGCAAGTGATTGGTTCTAATAAAAACTGATGTAGAGACATTCTGAATAAAGGATATTCTTAGTGTTTTAAAGAGTGAAAAAGCTGAAAGGAATAAGGGTTGAAGATCAATGCTTTAAACTAGATTATTACACAAACCTATAGTCTTAGACATCACTTACTAGGGTTGTTTCAGTCAAATATATATAGCTTATTTACATAACATCATAACTAGTTCAACAAGAGTATAATTGCCTACAAAGGTTACCTTTGCTATCTCATTAATTTATAAAGCACCCATTGACTATGGTATGCAAATTTATTTTGTCTTCTCATTCTTAATACAGCGAATTGCAAATTATCGCTTCTTAGTGTTTCTTCATACATAAGAGTGAGACGACTTTTCATAGACCAGGGAAAGCCTTTCTAACAAACCTAAATAATTCTACATAGATATAGAATTTTTTTTAAAGCTCTATTTATGTGGCTATTTCAATAAACTGATCAAAGTCCCCTGCAATATCAAGCATTAAGACGATTCCAGGAATATTTTTTTTTTAAGTTGAAAGTGTCACTTTAATATTAACACACATTCCACTGAAACTTAATTTGTTATGTGATAAAGTATTCACTTCATTAGTCTAAAAAAGAAATTACTTATAATTAGCTATACATTTTTGGACTACAGAATTTTTTCATGAAAACTGAACACTAAAATTACAGCATAAAATATTCTAATCTGAAAATATACAATTTATTTAAAAAAGCTTAGTATTCCATAATTTTTAACTGCATTAAAACAAATGCCACTGGGTTCTGCAACCGATGTTGTATTAGTGCAGGGATGGGCAAACAACACGCGGGCCTGTCCTGCCCGGGAGGCTCCCCCCGGCCCCTCCTCCCCAGCAGCCTCAGCACACCAGGTTGCCAGTGCTCTAGCTAGCCCACTGCTCCTGGGCAGCGCTGCAGTGCATGGCTGGCTCCAGCAGGGTCTGAGCTCCTGCCGCTGTGAGCAGCTTGGGAAGGTGGCAGGGCTGCGAGCTCTTGCCAGGCCGTGTGTCTCACTCTGGCAGGCCTGAGCGGCGTGGTAAGGGGGGCTGGACCAGGGCCTTGGATAAGGGGCAGGAAGTCCTGGGAGTCCGTCAGGGGGCAGGGGTGTGGCTAGGGGTTGGGGAAATCAGGGGACAGGAAGCAGGGGAGGTTGGGTAGGGGGTGAGGTCCTGAGGGGGCAGCCAGGGACAAGGAGCAGGGGGGCTTAGATGGAGAGTGCGGTCCCTGGCGGTGGTTAGGGGTGGGGGTCCCGGAGGGGGCGGTCAGGGGACAAGGAGCAGGGGAGATTGGATGGGTTGAGGGTTATGAGAGGGGGAGGGGGCCAGGCTTCCCTACCCTGCCCTCCATACAATTTTGCAACCTCAATGTGGCCCTCGGGCCAAAAGGTTTGCCCATCCCTGTATTAGTGAGTAACCACACAACTGTATAATACAGTACAATCTGAGACTTTATATATTCCACATGCACAGCTGTCAAAAGTATAAAGACACTGCAGAATAAATGGGTGGAAGATAACACTGCAACAGTTTAAAGGCACCTGTAGTCAAACTACATACAGCTCAGTACATATAATTTTGCCAATCCTCACACATATTCCTAATAAATTTCATATCCAAGGATCAATTTATAATAATCCAGGAGAAAGTTTTTTTCCTAAATGCGTCTAAAAGAAAAAATAACACAGTGATGTCATTCTAAAACACACACACACACACACACACACCCATTATAATCTGAAATTACAACATACCCAAGTATGGCCATGTTAGCCGAGGGTGGAGATTGCAAGGCAAGGTAGGAATTCAGATGCAAACAGGAAATGAACAGAACCCAACAGAAACTCAGGAGTGAATGGAAGATGAGCAATTCCCTTACAGAATTTCGCAAATGGAATCACAGTAGTTTCACAAATGATACAGCATTCCAACACCACAAACATTTTTGGAGACTTGTTTTTTTTGTTTTTGTTTTTAACATAAGTACTGTCCCCACATGATTATCTTACACTTAGGGAAACAAATACAATTATACATCAATGTACTTCTTAAAGTGCATTTTGAGAAAAACAGTATTTAAACTTTAACTAAGGTCAAGGTGATAACATTTTAACTGATCTTCACTGCTTGTTCTGACACCCATATTTTGATAAATCAAAGTAAATGATTAGGGGAGAGATTTTATCCGATCCTACCAAAGTGTGCTGTCATCATTGTTTCCTTAATTAAAAGGGATTTGAGTTACCTCTGACCTGGGACAGCCATGATTTGAGATTTCATTTGTTAATCTAAGCAAAATGTCTGCAACTTCTTATCATCATCATCTTGTTTTAGTGCACGCCAACACTCAGTGGCAGTAAATTTCCATATACAGGAAAAATTGAAGAGCTGTTTTACCAACAAGGATGGCTCAGCCCTTTCTACTCTCTTTCAGAAATAAAATGTAGACCATTTTCCAAAACCAAAGAGTATAGTTATTTCAAAACACAGTTTTTAACACAATCCTGCTATCTTCCCACACAAGCGCTACATGTTGGGAACACATTCCTGTCTTTGTAATATCTAGTCCACCGATTTTACTTCTAAGCTTCAAGCTAAACAAGCTGGTATCAAAAATAGATGCTCATATAGGAAAACAGCTCTAGTTCACCTTAGAAAGATTCCCCTATATCCAGTACTAACCTAAAATGCTCATTCAGTGATAAAAGGTATAATCTATACTTTCCAAATGACTGGGTTTCTCTAGTGCAATAATCATATTAATAAAACAGACATTCTCCCTTCACCTATACAAAGTGACAGGAGGACCAACTCATCACTACAGAGCAATGCCGGAGTCTAAAAAATGAATCTCGCTCTCTCACCCAACTACACTATCCTTTTCCTAACCTTCATTTTTAAGAGTAAAAAAAACAAACAAAAAAACCCTCAATACAATTTTTAGGCACACTCTTTCTAATCACCAGACAGCTCATTGCAGGACAAAGACACTAATCCATACTTTAGTGAAGTCGGCCCTTTGATATTACTCATAGGCATTACTCATAGGCATTCAGTGCAGTTCTCAACCACCAATATCTTCAACCCTTCCTCTCTGACCAATCTGAGAATCCCCCATAGGAAATATGTTATCCCCATTAACCTTGTTATCTAGGTACTTGGCCTAATAGATCTAATTAATTTACAACTGCAGAGTAATAATCCTTGCTTTGCAGTATCAAGAGGGGAATTTTATCTTTTTGTACAGTATCAGCTTCCTTTTTCAGGGGTGGCAGGGAGGGGAGCGAGATAATGAGGTGAGGAAGAGGTGTTAGGCTGCTGTCATTCCCTAACCAAGCACAACCCCCCCAACAAGCACAAAGCAGGAATACCGGCTCCAAATCCAGATACAGGGCTAAACAGAGAGAGGTTTTTTAAACCCCCATCCATCTTCTTTCAGCTCCCATAAATCATCTGCAACCTCTGGAAGGGAGGTGTCTGCAGTTCACTGCCTCCTGCTCCTGCCCATCCCTCCAAATCGCTCGGGGTGGCTCTCTCGCGGGGCTCGGGCTACCCACCCAGGCTGCAGGCAGCGTTATAAACAGAGACGCTGTTTCCGACAGGTGGTGCCCCCGACCCAGCTGCCACGACCGGGGCCCGGGGTTCGCCCCAGGCACTGGAGGGCTGGGCGAGCCCCTGCCTCCCGCGGCTCCCGACCCCGGGCCCCGGAGATCTCGCCCCAGAGGGATGGGGAGGGGGGCAGCAGGGCTAGCCCGGCAGGCCACTGGGAAGAAGGGGGATCAGCCCCAGGCGGGGACCCGGGGATGGCGCGCGGACAGGTAAGTGCCCTGCCCCCCACCCAGCGGGGGAGGAGGGGCTGCTCTCGGCCCCCCCGCCGCACGGAGAATGGGGGGAGGGGTCCCCGGCGTGAGGGAAGGGGGCGGGGCCCAGGAAGGGGGGGGATGAAGGCCCCCAGGCGGTGCAGGGATGAGCCTGGCCGCGGCCCCGGCACTTACCTGGGGGGAGGGGAGGAGGCAGCGGAGCGGGACTCGCGGACTCTGGTCAGTCAACGCGACTCCGCTCCGGGCGGCGGGAGAGGGAGCGGCCGGCGGGGCCCGGCACTGACAAGCGATCCAGGAAACCGCCTCGGAGTCTGCGCGCGGGCCGGGAGCCGCTCCTCTCACTGCGCCTGCGCACACGATCGGGGCCTGCGCAAGGGCCGGGAGCTGCTCCTCAGTCTGCGCGTGCGCGTGGAACTGAAGCGTGGGGGAGGCGAGAGCTCTTCTTACACAATGGCGACGGGAGGGGGAAAGAGAGCTAGGATAGAGCATGCGCAGTGTCGCCAGCCTTTAGGGGAGAGCTGTACATGTGCAGTGATCAGGCCTGGCGGGGAACCTTACGCATGCGTACTGCGGTTGCTTAGTGGTTCTGGGCAGCTAGTCAGTGAGGTGGGAATTCTGACCTCCTTTGTCCAGTGCTTTGAGATCTAGGGATGAAATGAGCTGTGTAAAAGCTAGGGCGTAATGTTAGAAATAAAATTGGAATGTCTTAGTTATCCCTATTGTACAGATGGGGAAACTGAGGCACAAAGAGGTGAAGTGACTTGCTTAAGTTCATCTCGTGGGCCAGTGGCAGAGCAAGAGTAGAACTCAGCTCTCCAGAGTCCCAGTCTAGTGCTCTGTCCGCTCGGTAACGCCACCATATTTATAAAAGGCAGCACTTGTAAATCACAGTATGGCTATACTGCCCTGGACCCGCCTGATCCCATTTGATCTTGGAAGCTAAGCAGTGTTGGGCCTGGCTAGTACCTGGATGGGAGGCCTCCTGGGAATACTAGGTCCTGTAGGCTAACACCTGGCAGTAGGTATAAAATGCCTCCAATGATTGGTGGAGCAATGCATCGGTTGGAGTATACAGTGGTCCTATCTGGGCTCCAAATGGAAGTGGATATGCTGACCAAAGCAGACCCTGTCATAGTGTGGGACTAATGCTAAGAAAAACAACAACTTGTAAATGGCAACTTATAGTACAGAGAGGACAAATCTGAGTGGAGCAATGGGAAGATTAGAATGACTTTGCAAAATGCAATTACTGGTTTTCTTATTGGTCTGCTTATAAAACTAGTTGAACTGTACCAATTAAAGACATGTAACTAGGTCAACTAAATATTACATAACCGGATTGAAATTGCATTTAAATACAGTATTACATTTACAAAATGATTTGCACTGGCAGATGGGTGAAAACAGCTAAGCCAGATATGTTACAGAGCAGCTATGTTCTCCAGGAGCGCAGAGATTTTAAATGCAAAAATACTAAGGCTTTGTCTACAATAAAGGTTTTCAGGAATCTCCCACTTCAGCTCCAGCTGTATCACTGGTGTAACTATGACATCACAGCATCCGAAACAGCTCTGAGCTGGAGTAGAAGACTTAATAGTGAAAAGGTCACTGACCAATCTACACTAACACTTCACTAACAGTGGAGGAAATGCACTAATGTGAGAGCAACAGTGGGAGATTTTCAGAAAAACCTAACTATAGATGAAGTTTGCTTTAAGGCATTAAGAAAAAAACGACGGGACATAGTTTCAAAATGCAGACAACTGCAAAATATGTGCAGGCATGTGGAAACAGGTAACTGCAAGAGCGCAACATGAATTTTGGATTCAAAATGGGTAATTAAACACACATGCATTTGTGGGTGAAAGTATCTATTTTAGAAGTGTAAGGTAGGCTCCAACATTTGAAAATGTGTCACTTTCAGGCACAGGGAAGGAAACACAACATGTTTGGGGAGGAAAAAAAGGAGAGAAAAATAAGTACTCGATTTTTTCCCAAGATGCACTTGCTTAAAACAGCATCCATCTAGGTTATAATAATTTTTCAAAATCAGTTTTCATAACCAATATTAGAGCTCTCTGACTTAGCAAAGGCATTATAGTGATCTCAAATAGCCACTCTGGATGTATTGAAGTTGCAAAATTTCTGATTCTTAACACATGAGGGTCAATTTATGCCATCATCTTGGACAGCTTCCATAGCAGCTTAAGACAGGCCAGTATAACAGCTGCTAGGCTGTATTTTAATCTCCTGTGTTTAAGTGGATTGTGTGAGAAATGGTGTGACACTGGATTCAGTTGTTTTTAAACTGCTCAGAACCATAAGTTAATGCCATCTTTCAGCTGTGGTCTTTGGTTCACATTTTTCCTGGGTAGCAGGGCCAGTGCGAGGATATTTCGCGCCCTAGGCAAAGATTCCAACGGGAGCGCTGCAGCAGCTCCTTGCTCCCCCTCCACCTGGGGAGCCCTGCAGCAGCTCCCCAACCTCCTCTCACCCCCCTGCCCCAGCTCACCTCCGCTCCACCGCCTGCCCTGAGCACACTTTTTAGTGCCCCCAACCACTTGGCGCCCTAGGTGGCCGCCTAGTTCACCTACTGGTTGCACCAGCCCTGCTGGGTAGTTTGTGCTTCCTGCAAGATGAGGTCTTCCCTGAAATCAATGGGAGTTGAGAAGCTCAGGTCCAAGGGGCAGGCCTGAAATAAACACCTTTGGAAACAGATTTAAGGCCTCAGCCATTTGGTAAAGTGCCAGATATCTGCCATGCCAGCCCCGCTGCTTCCTAGGGTTGCCAATTTTGGTTGGACGTATTCCTGGAGATTTCATCACATAATGTAATCTTTAATTAACGATTAATCTTTAATTCCTGGAGACTCCAGGCCAATCCCTTAGCTGCACAAATCTCTGATCCCAAGCATCACAAATTTGAAGCCATTGTCACAAGAGCCTGATACAGACACACAATACTGCATTTTTTCACCCGGGGAGGGTGTGTGCTAGTACATAGTAGTGTCTGGATTGGAGACACTGAGTGTCCAAAGCCATGTTCTGACTGACTGGGCCTTTTTGTTGATGTCACAAAACTGCCCGCAAGCATGGGGACCTCATCACCAAACGGATCTGGAAAATCTCTACAACCCGTAGGCTAAACGAGCAAAGGAAATGCTTTGTGAGTCCTCGCACATTGGGATTTCAGAGAACCCATGGCCTAGGACTTGGTAGGTGTCAGTGGGATGTGTAACCACAGCAACGTAGAGCAATAGCAGGGATAGAGCGTTGATCCTTCCTCTCCAAAACCACAGGTGAACGGAGAATCTCCTTTTAACTGTTAGCATTAGAGGACCTGGGACACGCAGCTGAGAAATTCTGATCTAGTAAGGGTAACTGGTACACATGCACACACGTCAACATGGTTCAGTGCTTGCTGAGTTTAGTTTAAAATGGTTGGTTTTTTTGGACAGGAGGTCTCAGTGAATCCAATTGCCATCCTACAAACATAGACAATCCAGCAGCGTCTCCAAGCTTCTTTCCCATACCGTAAGCTTTATTAAGACTATGCGTTAAGACTATCAGTGTGAGGAATTATTTACAAGAGACAGCCCACATCACACAGATACTTTACATCTTCCGTCCTTGACATGAAAATGTAAAATCCACATTAAAACAGACCCATGTCAACTGATAACAGCCAGATCTATAGGTTTTTGTGGTTGAATCCAGTCAGGGGAAGTACTGGTTTTGAGCTCTCCAGTGATGAGAACACACATCCTTCTTTTCCCCTCAGAGATACATTCTTTGTTTCCATCTCTCTCTCTCGCTATGTAGGCGTCTTCTTGAGGGCTCTAGACTGCTCTTTTCAATTCGTCACTAGGGTAGCAATCTTGCAGTGGGCAGCTGTTGGGAAGATGTGGGTCACCCTGGAAGGAAAGAGACATTGAAATTGGATTGCAATAGCAACTTCTTTATCTTTTAAAGCCTCCCCAGGGAGGAGGGGAAGAGGGGAGAAATGCTACAATATCCATGTAAACACCCACTGGAACCTACTGATGCTCAGACTGAGCCAATGATTTCCTAGGGCCAAATCCTGACCTCTCCGGGCCAAGCCTATCGGTTTTGAGCATAGGTTCCACTTGAGGGACATGGAGGGGACAGAAACCTCAGTGCCTCTGAGATAAGGAGCTACAATGGAGCCTCTGCATGATTCTAAGGCTGTAACAGCATCTATAACCATCACAGTCCTCTTCCACTTCAAAATTCCTCTTCCCACGTCAGCAGAGCTGTGTAGAATGGCCCCATCACCATTCACAGTGAATTCAGTGGGTCGCCCAGGGTCAGTACTGCACCCATGTTTCCGAATTCCCCCCCCCCCCCCAGTACCCTGTCTGAAAAGGGCAAGGCATGCAGCCGTACCAGCTGCAGGTTCTGAGCCAAGATGTCTATTCCCCGGAAGCAGACTTGGAAGCGGACTTGGACACTTGGATGATCTCCACCGAGGTGAATCCTTTGGTTGCGGAGACACGGTGCCTGGTGCGCAATTTGTTTAGAGCCGACTCAGCCATTCCAGCCCTCTCCTCTGCATCATCCAGCTCGTGAACGGTCTTCCTGTACTTTGCGACGCTCTGGTTAGCCTGCTCCTCCTGGGGACGGGAGAAGATTTGGCTGATTGTCTTTTTTAAAGACTTTTTAGACAATGGCAACACAAAGTGGCTCTGACCTGTATTCCTTCAATACAACCAACCAGGCAAAGTGTATAGTAAACTATTGGACCAGGAATAAGTACATTTTACACATCCCCCCAAGATGTTGAAGGTAACTTGTGAGGGCAGCCAAAGGACTGCAAGAGGATGAGATGACAACAGACATTCATCTGATTTTTTGCAAAGGTTAAGGCAGGTGGGGTTTTAAGTGGCTTTTTTACGGGTACATTGGGGCCTGTATTATCAATGATGGAAGGAAAAGGGAACAAACCAGGAGTCTGATGACTGGAGGTGCTAATGCTACTGATGAACACGTATTTCAGGTTATATTTATTTTGAAGATGCCACATATATTTGTGTGTGTGTGTGTGCACACGTGTATGAGAGGGGAGAGTTACAGTCTGGGTACATACGGCCTCCTCAATTTGTCTCTTGTAAGTCTTCAGCTTGTTCTGCAGCTTCTCCACGAGCTCCTGCATGCGCTGGTTGGTTTTGTGGTCCTCGTCTGTCTGGAAGATCAGCTCTTTCAGGCGGCGTTCATTCTTGTGCAGAATTTTCACCGTCTCCACGTGACGCTTCTGTTCGGAATCTAGCTCCGTTTCCAGTTCCTTAATCTGAAAAGGAAGTTAAAATACCAGGCAGGTACGTTAGTACCGATTGTGTTTAGCATGCTGCACATGGAGATCCGGAGACTGGTTTTGTGTTTTTTATTTACTGACGCAGGGGTACTTCAATTGCGATAAATATTAAAAGAATCCCAATGAGATATATCACTGGCTCTAAGAGGACCTTGTGTGAACTGGGGCCAGGAGGACTCATCGGTGGGATGCTTGACAGAGAGATGGCTTGGTTGATGATAATATGCCCCAGTGTTATAGCCAAGGAGATTTAGGATCCAACCAGACATTGCATATGACACAGAGGAGCAGCACTGACCTTTCTTTGCATTGCAATGGGCAGAGTATGGCCTGTGTAGATTTTAATTTAACTAGACTATATTTTGCTATTATTTTTTCCTCTTTAATTTGGTTTAATCTATCTGGCCCTTTAATAAAAACATTCCTTTTCTTTTCAGATATTTCTCCCCAGTGCTAAAGCTCAGGTCAGGGAAGGGTTGGGCAGCAGTGTTGGAAGAATTTTTTGGAGTGGACCTGTCCAGTTTTTCTTACCCGGGTCTCAAGTTTCATGATAGTACGTTTTCCTCCTTTCAGGGCCAACTGCTCAGCCTCTTCCATCTTGATTTGCAGGTCTTTTATTGTGGTTTCATAGTTCTTTTTGATCTTTTCCAGGTGCATGCAGTGATCCTGCTCCTGACGCAGCTCTTCTGCCATGCGGGAAGCCTAAGAGGAGGGTAAGAAACAGCTTGTCAGCACAGACTATTTATACTGAGCATTGGAAGCTGGGATATTTGGACCTGATGTCCATATGCTGCCATATGGGGAATTTTTCAGGATTTAGAAGTCTGTTTTATGTATCACAGTTTGCCTCTCTGATGGAAAGGCTCCCATTGATTTCAAAGGGCTTTGGCTGAGGCCTCAAGCCAGGAGATTTGCACTTGCTTACTATCACAGGAGTATAATATAAGATATTACCCATCCCTCTTATTAAGTCAGGAATTTCTGCCTATAGACAATTCAGTGCTTATGCTTTCTATTCTCCTGTGGGAAGAAGATAGCCCATGGTATGTTCTAATCTATGTCTACACTAGAAACATAAGTCAACCTATATTAGGTCGATTTACAGCCCCTGCAATAATTGCTTCATATCCAGCCTACCCTCATGGATTGGCGGTGCACGTCCTCACCAGAAGCATTTCCACCGACCTAAGAAGGGCAGTGTGGGAGCTGAGAATTGCAAGCCCGGCTAACCTAGAGGCTCCCGATGGGCTGACGCCACCTCCCACTCCATGTTGCCTGCTGGAGTGGGAGGAAGCTACCCAGGACTTCTCCTCCCCATGTCCACTCCCCTTGGGAAGCCAGACAGCCCTGTCAATTTCACAGATTCCAGCCATGAAATTGACAAGGCGGTCATGGTTCCAAGCTGGGAGCAGGGGGGAGCCAAGGGAAGCCAGGTCCAGCCTGGGCTTTTTGCCCCAGGGTCTAGGTGAAGGTGCTATATGAACAGGCAGTAGCTGAGAGCATAAAGAAGGCAGAATGTTCAGCCTCTTTTCAGGAGGAAATACTGAGCATTAACTCTACAGCTATCTGTGGTGTCAATTGTTAAGTGCCAACTGAGAAATCTACTCAACAGTGGCCACTCTTCCGCTCTCCAGGCCAATTATGAATGCCATTGACTGACTACGGAGGGAGGGTGTCCAGTCTTTGGTTGGAAGCGTGATAGTTTCAATGTTAAGCCTTGAGGAAAGCAGAGACAAAACAGAAGGGAGAAATGGAGGAGCTCCCCAGGGCACCATCAGTGACGCCAAAGAACTCTTCCCTAGCAGGGGAACAGAAGAGAAGTGGATTTCTCCAGATCTCTTTTTGCCATATTGGTAGACAGATGGGCTGATATGTGCGCAGCCATTTGGGAATGGGAAATTTTACGTAAATGCTAAGATTAATCAGTAACGATGCACTTCAAAGTGGAGCAGTGGAGGAAAGAGCAGAATCTACAACCTCCAGGCTTCTAGGGACCGGGTGCAACTTACATCAGCCATGGCTTTCTTGGCTCGCTCGTCGGCTGCTCGGAACTCGCTGATCATCTCCTCATGTTCGCTTGTAATGCGCATAAGGTCAGACTCCAGTTTGCGCTTTATCACCAGTAGGCTTTGGTTCTGGAGAGAGGAGGGAAGACTCATGACCTAATCTAGCCTTATGGGCTCTAACTTGATCTTTGAGCAGACGACTTGGCACTTCGCTCGCTTGAAACATGCATTTGGCACTGTATGTTTGTTTTACTTTTATATCGGAAAGATTTTCCTTGGTAACCAATATTGTATCGTGCGTTATATCCCTTTGTCTACCGAAGTGTTTGATTTTAATCCTGCTTCATGTATGTGTATTATTATTTCACAGTTATATCGCAGTAGCATCCAGACGTTTTCATCTATAGGCACTCTACACACACACACACACACAGAATTGCTGGGCAAAGAACTTACAGCCTATATGTATCATATGCCTTATGGGAAATCTGAAAATCCTACATCTAATCACAATGTTTGCCAATATGTATAGTTTTAGATTTTTTGTAAGGCACCCAAATGCTAAGACAATTATACCTAGAAACATTACTAAATAACCTAACAAATGCATGATATAGACTTTCAAGATCTTCAGTACTGCAGCATCAAGTCTATGTACCACAATACTGTAGAGCAGGGGTAGTCAGTAGGCAGACCACGGGCCAAATCCAGACTGCCAGACACTTTTGAATGGCCCCTGAAATCTTTGTATTTATTAGTTATTATCATTATGGTTATTTTTTATTATTTTCTCTGGAGTCTAAACCTTGATTATACCTTGACAAAAAATAATTGAATACCCCTGCTGTAGAGTACAATGCAAGGACTGTGCAATATTAGTTCTGTATAACAAGCAAGCAAGCATCAGGAAGACTATGGGACATAAAAACAGCAGTTTAGCTGGCAAAATTAGGCCTTTGAGCACCAGTTACGACTAAATGTATTAGTTCATATTTTTTATGTCGCTGATAAAAGGTGGCATTTACATCTCAGTGTAGATGAACATCATCTCAGTATGCAAATGCTTCTCTCTATTGTTAGTCTTTTCCAACAGTATCCTGTAGACCTTCTTCTCTGGAAATCCTTAGCACATTTAGTTCATCCTTTATGGAAAAAGGCCTAGAAAATGATAAACCCTCTCTAGAATTTTGAAACCAGCGCACAGAATCCTATCGCAGGATCTCGTTTTCTTTGCATTCTGTAGGATGGTTTAAAATGTCAATCAAATGGATCTCACTCTTCATTAAATTCTAGGGGTAAAAGCCTGGCACAAGTGAAGCCAATGGCAAAGTTCACATTGATTTGAGTGGCGCCAGCATTTCACCCTATAGATTTTTAGAGTGGCATTTTCAAAAGCACTGCGTTGTCCTAACTCTGCTCCCACTGGCGTCAATGGATCGTAGACTTGGGCCAACACTGAGCATTTCTGAATGTCCCATCCTTAGTGTAATATCCATAGAACCCTCTTGGTATAGTTCATCGTAAATTCTATAGGACTTTCCCCATAAGGAATAATATCGAATTTAATCCTTTATGGGTCTAATCCTGCAATCCTTACTCAGGCTGTCGTGAAGTCACTGGGAATTTTGCTGCTAGATTTGGCTCTAATAAAATCAATCTGATTTTTATTTATTCTTTCACAACCTTTCCTTTACAGCACATTCTCATCAAGCACAACGGACTTTTAATGCCAGCAGCAGAGCAAACAGTCCAATGACCCTGTATCAACAGCGCGGCATTTGTTGTCACCTGGACATTGATTTCGTTGTGCCTCTCAGTGATCTCCAACAGCTCCTGCTCCAGGAGTTTGCGAGAGCGCTCGCTGCCCTCCAGCCCAGAGCGCACTTCTTCCAGCTCCGTCTGCGTCAGGCTGAGGCGGCGCTCCTGAAGGTTGTACTGTTCCCGGAGCTCCTCATGCTGGCGAGCATCTTCATCCATCTGAATCTGAAGATCCTGCAGGCAAAAGAGGGGTCGATCTGATTAAGAAACATGCAGAGGAAGCTGTGAGGTACAAAAAGGCCCACCCTGAGTTTCTCTAAACACGGCTGTATGTTCCACTTCCTAGAGTTACTACAGTGAAACCTCGATATAACGGACTAATTCGGGCGAGGGGGTGTCCGTTAAAACCGAAAGTCCGTTATTTAATAATTTTTTTAAATTATTAAATAACGGACTTTCGGGTGACAACGGACACCCCCTCGCCCGAATTAGTCCGTTATATGGAGCCGTGAGTCAGCTCACCCCACCCCCTACCCGCGCCCGGCTCCCCGCTGCGGGGAGCCGGGCGGGGGGGTTGACAGCTCCCGCTCGGCTCCCCCCAGCGGGAAGCCCGGCGGGAGCTGTCAAACCCCCCGCCCGGCTTCCCGCTGCGGGGAGCCGGGCGGGAGCTCTCAAACGCCCCCCCCCCCCGCCCGGCTCCCCGTTGCGGGGAGCCGGGCGGGGGGGTTGACAGCTCCCGGCCAGCTTCCCGCTGGGGGGAGCTGAGCGGGAGCTCTCAACCCCCCCGCCCGGCTTCCCGCTGCGGGGAGCCGAGTGGGGGCTCTCAAATGCCCCCCCCGCCCGGCTCCCCGCTGCGAGGAGCCGGGCGGGGGGGTTGACAGCTCCCGCCCGGCTCCCCGCAGAGGGGAGCCGGGCGGAGGGGCGGGGGGATTGACAGCTCCCGCCCGGCTCCCCGCAGAGGGGAGCCGGGCGGAGGGGCAGGGGGGGTTGACAGCTCCTGCAGGGGTCCCCGCTGTGGGGAGTCGGGCGGGAGCTGTCAACCCAGCCGGCTCCCTGGGGCGGGAGCCGGCAGCCCCCAATAACGGATTTCGGATGCATCGGAAATTTTGTCCGTTGCATCCGAAGTCCGTTAAATCGGGGTCCGTTAAATCGAGGGTTTACTGTATATGTAAAAAGCTGCAACTGGATAGAGTTTTCCCTTTAGGGTCTGACTTCCTCCTCTCCAGTTTACCTTGATCTGCTGCTGCAGTTTCTTCAGTGTCTTGACAAGCTCACTGTTGTTCCTGTTGGCGTGATCCAGCTGGATTTCCATTTCGTTCAGATCCGTCTCCATCTTCTTCTTGAGCCTGAGTGCTTCGGCACGCCCCTTAGCCTCCATCTCCAGACTTGACTGCAGAGACTCAATTGCACGCTGATGATTTTTCCTGCGGATTCCAATGAAGCACAAGTTGTATCACTGTGACACCTGAGTCCCTCCAGTCCCGCCTTTGGCTTTAGGTGGGTAAAACCGAGGGATCGTTCTTGAAATAATAAAAAGGGATCATTTCCTAAACTGACTGAAAATAGGATTCTTGATCCCAGCAGATACACTGATCCCAAACACTTTCCTTCGTATGTCGTACTAATAAGAACAGATTTGAAATGGACCCAAACTTCTCCAATGAGGTAGCTAAGCACTGGAAATAATCCTGAGAGTTTAATGTAATAATTGTGGTTTATCACATTTCCCTGAGATATAATATTTTTTTATCTTTTGTGAACATTCGAAGTCAGAGCTAAGCTCCATTTAGTCCAGTATTCTGCCTCCATCACTAGCCTCAGAGGAAGGTGTAGGAACCCTGGTTATGGGATAATCTGCCTCCCATACTAGGTCTCATCCTCCTTTCTAATAAAGACTGGCATAAATTCTGAAGCAGAACTCAGTTCTGATGGTAACTACGCAAATGTATTGTGGGCCAGATTTTGTTCTCAGTTACACATCTCACCACACAGCTGTAACAGAGAGCTGGATTTGACCCAGCATTTGACCTGCTTCTTAATGTTAAGCCACGATCCCTTGGTAATACAGCCACCTGATCAGGTCAAATCCAACAGATCACCCAAGCAAGTGTGGGTTTCTTTCATTGAATGAAAGAATATTCACACTGGGGCCTTACACCTCCTCACTGCCCTGAGTATGCATCTTTGAGCACTTAAATATTCCATACCTTGTAGCTTCAAATTCCTCTTCCTTCTCGTGGATTCTTCTGTCAATGTCAGCTTTCACTTGAGCCAATTCAAGCTGAATACGGATCAGTTTGCTTTCTTCAACCTGCCAGCAAACATACAATAGAGGTGTGACTGAATGGTTTTGAAGAGATAAGATCCATATCATTTATCTGCTGGAATATGGCCAGCAGGTTATGTACTAATCGGATGTGTCCCCCTCATGTGCAGTTGTCAAAACTGGATACAATTATTACCTCCAGGGAAGACTCTGCTTCTTCTAGTGCCATTTGCAGTTCATCCTTCTCAATCTCCAGCTTCTTCTTTATCTTCTGTAGCTCGTGTACGCTTCTCCCTCCCTCGCCCAACTGGTCAATCAGATCCTTAATCTCCTCTGAGGAAGGAAAATGGAGATTTCACGTGATGGGTGTATTCCAGGACTGGGAACTTTTAACAAGCACCACCTGTACTGATCCTTTGAAAGAAAATGGCTTGAGATAGTTCCAGCCAAGTGATCAACAATCTGCAGCAAGGGAGATTTCAGTGAGATAGTACGAAAAATTCTCACTAGCCTAGTTGTAAGCACTAGAATAGGTTACCAAACGAGGTTGTGAAATCTCTATCATTGGAGATTTTTAAGAACAGGCTAGAGAAATATTTGTCAGGGCTGATCTAGGTTTTCTCTGTCCGATCTCAGCACCTGGGACGCGACTAAATGACCTCTCAAGGTCCCTCCCAGCTCTATATTTCTATGACTTTACTTCCAATCAGTTGGCCTTTGCTTTCATTTCTAAATGTTACTCTGGGTTTCTGAAGGAGCCCTGTTGGCAGCCTGTGTTCATGGAGATGGAAAAGTGAAACCCGTTAAGCCATGAGAAATATTCTGCGATCTTTCTCTGCTTCTTCCTCCTTCCTCTCAAATAATTGCTCTTCCACACTGTCTGGGCTCTCTGCCAGCCACTGTAGACTGGAGCAAAGGATGGAGGGGTTGGGGAGTATCAGGGCTGTGCCACTGAGTCCCTCATTATTTATTTTCTGGGGGCCACACTGCCAGAGGGTCATAGCTCCTCCCAAATATTCATGGAGTAGGAAGGGCAGTGTCATTTGCCCCATTTTACAGATGGGTAAACTGAAGCAAAGAGAGCTTAAGTGACTGGCTCAAGATCACAGAAAACTCTGAGGCAGAGCTGGGAATGGAATCCAAGTCTCATGTATCCAAGTGATTGTTTTACCCACTAGTCCATCATTCCCCCTATTATCTGGTTCTTGTGATGATACCCCCCCCCCCAAAGGGATACACAGGGGTCATGGCCCCTATTGTAGACTAGTGGCCACCTGACTTGCAGCACAATCTTCCTATCTTCTAAGCCCTTCTTGTCCCCCCACCCCCACCCCCCGGCACTATACCTTTACCTACATTACTTTCACAATTTACTTTGTGTTTGTGCGTGGGGAGGTGTCAGCGGGTTGGTGAATTTCACCCTAAGAGCAGAATTTGGCCCATCATTTGGAATGTCATCAGAAATACATTCACAAAGAGAACGCGAGTATCCACTGGGAGAAGCTACACCCCATCATGCTCTGTAAAGCAGGGGCTTTGGGGAGGTTGTTTAGACATGGAATCGGTCTTTACCCTGGAGGGTCTTGTTTTCCTTCTTAACAGATTCCAGATGCTCTAGGGCTTCCTCGTAGGCAGTCTTGAGCTTGAAGTTTTCCGTCATGTACACGCGGCAATCCTTCTGGGAATTGTCCAGCTCCACCTGCAGCTCTTCGCACTTCTGCTGCCACTCCGCCAGCATCTTATCAAAGGCCCGTTGCTTCTTGTCCAGGGCAGCACAAGCAGCATTGGCCTGGAAGCAGAAAGGCAAACATTCACGGCAGACAAGTTTTGCTTTCCACATCACTTCTGTGCGGGCCCTGCCAGCTAGCCACAGTTAAACTGGCAGCCGCTCTAGTGACTGGCAGAGTTCCTCCGAGTCATCCTGAATGGATGATTAAAATATTTGCCTGGCTTTCTTTCCCTGCTGTTAGGAATTTGGCAAGACCACCACGTTTGCTTTCAGTGTGATGGCTTCCCTCAATTCTGCGGTTATAGGGAAGCAACTGTTTCCCGTTACAGACATAGCGCGTACAGATGTGCAGCTAGGAATTCTTGTGGTCGACTACTGAAGAGTTTTGGCTTCAGTTACAAACAAGCGGCTGTCCAAGGCAATTTTAGATTGTGCTAAACTGAATCACCATAAAAGGGAAAGGCTAAGAGTGGACTTATAATATATAATATAATAAAAAAAAATACTTGTCTTTCCTGGAGCTTTTGTGGCTTTTGATTATGAATACTCCTTGCCTTCTTACTATCCAATGATAAGCTTCATTAGAGGAAAATGATAGAAAAACACCCCTTTGCCCCAATGAGGTAACCATGGGCAGCGTGTCTCATAGGCTGAGGGAGGCTATGCCTCCCCAAATAGCCCTGTGTGGCTCCGCCCTGCCCCCTCCTGCTTGCCCCTCCCTCTTGGCCCCGATCCAGGCAGGCTGGCTGCTCCTCTTCAGGGAATAGGGTTGCCAGTTTTGGCTGGATGTATTCTTGGAGATTTAATCACATGACATACTCTTGAATTAAAGATTAATCTTTAATTCCTGGAGACTCCAGGTCAGTCCTGAAGGGTTGGCATCTCTATAGGAAGCAGGCTGGGGCTAGGGCGGCTGGAGCTGGGATTTGGGGTGGCTGGGGTCACCCAGTGTAAGGGGGCTCGCAGGCGCTGGGGCTATACCACCCAGTGCTGGGAGGGGAAGGGAGCTGCTGGGGCTGCCCACCCTGTGCTGGGGGAGGGGACGTAGGCTGAGGGCACTGGGGCTTGGGGGGGCCACATGTCACCTGCCCAGCATGCTGTTGTGGGTGACTCACAGCCACAGTGGGTGACTCTGGGCTCCAGGCGGGGAAGGAGTGCAGGAGGGACTAGCCTTCCTGAGCCGGCGAGTCACCCACCGTCCATGGATGTAACACAGTGAGGTAGGGTTGTCCGCTCCTATGGCCTGATCCAAAGCCCATTGCAGTCATTGGAAAAACTCCCATTTAGTTGACTGGGTTTGGAGCACCCCGTAATCCTGATTTAACTAGCATTTTTATTCCCATTTCCCACCAGTGCATCTAGACTAGTGATAGCGAAGGTGAAGTAGACTGTAGGCTGGCAGCACCAAATCACTAGTGTTTTCATTGCCAGGTTGTCTAGCTTACAGGGCTAATAACATGATGATCAAAACACCAGTGGCCAGTCCGCACTAGCATCCCCACCGTTGCTGCAAACAGTGCGGGAACAATGCCGGAAAACACGAAGGAAAATGGCACCGTAGACACAGGCTTCAGAGAGGATTACCAGGTGCTACAGGTCGGACAGCCTGTCTGGCCAGATGGACTCTTGCTTTTGCTGCGACTGGAAGCTGGTTAATTAGCCTGACTAAAAGGAACATGCTGTGCGCCCATATGGAGTGTCTGACTATCCTCTGAGCTTTCACACAGTGGGATACGTCTAGGGCCTGGCTACAGCTGGTAAGGCAAGATTTTATCTTTACTTTAGTAAACTTAGTAGAGACCATAAAAATCATGTGAACAGGGGGACTGGCCCAAAGTCCCTGGAAATCGACGGAGGGTCCTGGGGCTTCCTGGGATGTTTGGTTCAGGCATATGTGGGCAGAAATCCATCTTTGCATCATCCGATCTCTTACCTTTTCCAGGTCAAGGGTCAGGTCTTCCACTTCTATCTGAAGCCTCTGCTTGGTTTTCTCCATGCTGGCGGCCCGGGCTTGGGCAGCTTCCGCTGTCTCCTCTGCTACCTGGAGCCTCGCAGCCAGCTTCCTCCTGCGGGAGGGGGGGGAAAGATTTAAAGCGTGAGCTTTGCAAAGAAACGCCGGGCGGAGTCTGCACAAAAGGGCTCCGCGCCGGCAGGACTCTTCCGGGGTCTTGCTGCTGATGCGGCGATAACACGTCCAGATTTGCTGGGGCCCGGGGGGGAGGGGGGGATATATGCCAGAGACGGGACCCAACGGCACCCCTTAATGTGCAAAGTGCTCGTCTCTTCTACAGCCGGGTCTCAAGGAGTGGTCGGGGCCACAGTTCTTCCATCTGCTCTTGCTGGTGGCTTGCTGGCACTGAGCTCTCCTTGGCCTGGGGCTTAGGGCTCTCCAGGAGTAAGAGGGTAAAGAGGGGCTTTCTGGCTAAGCGCTCTACTCATGCCTCCATCACGTGGCGTGGCTCCTCACGATGCTCTTTTCACACGGACCACAGCCAGGGGGGCTCTGCTTTTAGCCTTTGCTTCGATAATCTCTCATCAGGAGCAGAGTGTCTTACTCTAGTTAAGTAGCCCCTTTCCCCATGAGTAGTGCTATCGACTCCACTAGGACTGAGTGAGGAGTAAAATTCCGCTCAGGTGCGGGGACGGGTGTCTAAACCTGGCCCTTTATGAGGAATGTGTCCGCTGTGTTTGATACCAGGCAGCACTGGGGATCTAGCTCGCAGCATCCCTTATTTATTATCACAGGCAACGTTCCCTCTTTCTCCTCCTGACCGGGATGCTCTCGCGTCCTCTTTGGCTTTTTCAAGTTGAGCCCCACAAGCTCACAACCTGAATCCTAGCCCTGGCTACCCCCATCCCATCTCCGGCGCCTGGAAAGCCGAATGCTCACTTGGTCTCTTCCAGCTCTTCGGTTCTTTGAATGGCATCCGTCTCGTATTTGGTCCTCCACGTCGTGACTTCGGTGTTGAGTTTGGAGACCAGACGTTGCAGCTCAGCTTTGCCCTCTTGCTCCTCCTCTAGCTGCTCCTTCATCAGGTCCAGGTCATGCTTTGTGTTGGCCAGGCTCACGACAGCGGCGCTACGGGACTGGAGACACCAAAACCACCATGAGTTACTTGTGCATTGGGAGCATCAAGTAAGGCCAAAACTATGAGGGTTCAAAAAAGAACTAGATACATTCCTGGAGCATAGGTCCGTCAATGGCTATTAGCCAGGATGGGCAGGGAGGCAACCCCATGCTCCGAGTGTCCCTAGCCTCTGTTTGCCTGAAGCTGGCAGTGGACGACCGGGGATGGATCACTTGATGATTGCCTCTGTTGATTCCCTCTGGGGCACCTGGCATTGGCAGATAGGATATTGGGCTTGATGGACCATTGGTCTGACGCACTATGGCGGTTCTTATGTTAATGAAGGCACTGACATAACTTCCTGGCCTTTCGGTGCTCAGATGGAACGACTCAGTTCTGAGCCTGTTAGAAACGTTTCAGGCCAGGAATACAAATACATTCTTGTTCCTGGGGCCAGTTTCTGCTCTCCGGGCAGAGGTGTTACTGCTTTGCCATGAATGAGCTGCCCATGCACTCATATAACGGAGAGCAGAATTTGGCCTTTCACCATTCTCAGCGCTTTGGCCTGGTGTTTCACTCGATTTACTAGGGAAAGCCCGTTCTGTGCTCATTCTAAGCCGAGAGACAGTGTCCGCCGTGACCGCATACTGACACACTGGTCGAGCGATGCATCATGTAAACGGAGCCTGCTTGGGGAACAGGTGGAGTGCCTCCAGGGCAGAGGAGGTCCCTGAAATATTGCCCTCATTTTCAGGCTAATTTGTTCCGACTGTAACTCAGCTGGAGTCAGCTGCAGTGTGGTACAGAGGTTGGGACACAGGAGGGGGAGTCAGGAGAACAGTGTTCTATTCTCAGTTCTTCTGCGGACTCAAGTAAGACCTCTAAGGGTTTGTCTACACTGTGATAAAGCACCCGCGGCATGGCTGGCCCAGATCAGCTGGCTCGAGTGGACGGGGCCCGGGCTGCTGGGCTATAAAATTTCAGTATAGACGTACGGGCTCTCAGACCCTCCCCCCTTGCAGGGCCTTAGAGCCCAGACTCCAGCTGCGCCTGAATGTCTTCAGTGTCATTTCAGAGCTCTGCAGTGTGAGCCCTGTGACCCAGGTTCTGAGACTCAGTGTTGGTTTTTTATCCCAGTTTAGACGTACCCTAGGTCTCATTTTTCTTATCTGTAAAATGGGACTAATGGGACTTACAACCGAGATCCAGGGATACAATGTGCTGCTAGTTGCTATTATTTGTTACCGCAGGGATTAATTGGACCAGGCTGATTTTGCATGGCTAGAGGTGAGTCATTAACACAATAAAAGGTTTGTTTCTCTGAAGAGAGCAGTGTTTGGGATGGCAATTAGTGCAGCTCTCCAGCCAGCAGCTCTCATCCATACCTTTGATTCTTCATCCAGCTGCCTCTTGAAGTCGTCCACCTGAGAAATGAGGGTACTCTTCATGCGGACAATCTGGGTAAGCCTACTCTGCGATTCCTCATGCTCCCGGCTCAGCTCACTGTTTTCAGCTACAAAGTGCAAAACGAGCACGAGATGAAATAATTCTGCCCTGACGAATGGAAAGAGATGACGAGGCTGGACGGTCCCGGCCTTGCCAGAAAGACTTTGCAGAGCAAGAAGTGGCTAGAAGAGATGGGGACCGGGCTGCCGGAGCTACATGGGGGGAAGGGGAAGAGGAGGCGCAGGGGGGCCCAGTATGGCACAGACATGTCAAAGGAGAGCAGGGAGTTTACCTTGGAGTCTTGTCCTGATGGCATTAACTTCAGCCTGGTTCTTCTCCATCTCAGCCAGCCTGGAATTGGCCTCAGCCAAGTTGTCTTCCAGCCTTCGGACGTGGGCGTCAGCATTCAGCTGTAAATGAACGGTGAGGTCAGCCGTACAAAAGCAAAGTTTGACGGGAAGGGCCAAGTTCTGCTCCCCGGCACACTCAGTGTGTCCCATTAGCTGTCATTATCATGGGAGGACCCAGGCGAGTGGGGTGTGGGCCTGGAGCTCCAAGGTGCCGACCACCCTCTGCTTCAGCTGACGTTGACGGTGTTCAGTACCTGTGCGGGCCCCCCCGCCCCCGGCTTCCCAAGACACTGGCTGTTTGCGCCTCACCTTGGATTTCTGGAGGGTCTCGATGGTGGCGCTGAGGTCCTCGACCTCAGCCTTCATGACCTGCTTGTCTTTCTCCAGCTTGGACTTGACCCTCTGCAGGTTCTCCGCATGCTCTGCCATCTCCGCCATGGAGTCCGCGTGCTTCTTGCGCAGAGTGGAGGCCGTGGCCTCGCTTTGCAAGGCCGCCTCCTCCAGCTCACGCCGTAGCTTCAGCAGCTCGGCCTCACGCTTGCGATTCTGATCAATCTGCGGAGGGACAGAGCAAAGACCATCCACCAGGCTCGGGAGAGCTGCCGATTCTCAGCATGTGCCTCAGGGGGCTGTTTTGTTTGAAAGGCTTTTTGATACCTTCGGTCTTGCTTTCATTGTTTCACCAGCTCCATCCTGGTGTCACTTCACTAGTGAGTTTGCCACTGGCTACCAGGACAGCTCCCCTCCGAAGGCAGAGCATCCGGACTGAAGTTCAGACCGAAATGTTCTTTGGACTTCAGTCCAAATGTTTTCGTTGTGGAATCAATGGAAACTCCGCCCAAGTCATCTGCCACCCTGCTTCTCCATGCTAGTAATGAGGTCCTCAGAGAATCTAAGGGTTTTATACTGCTACGTATCGCCATAATTTCTGCGTGCTGTCCATGTAAAGCCAATAGCAATAGGGAAGTTCATGGCAGACTTCCTGGAGTTTCTGATATGTGTGCCTGTGGGGGGGGTCAAACTCTGCTTGGGGAAGGTTTTGGGGGAGTTGGAGCTTGGTAAAGCTTTGGTGATACAAAGGGATGTGTAGAAGCTTGCCTGCTCACTAACCAAGTGCAGGTTCTGAAACTGCTCACAGAGATATTCCCAACTCACTAATGTTTTGCTTTCTTCAAGGACGGGGACCAAAGGGTCAGATGTCCTTCTCTGATCAGTTCCTAACCTGAGCAGTAGTGGCACCTCCGGCCTCTTCCAATCTGTCGCTGAGATCCTCAAGGTCACGGGAGAGGTCGCTGCGCTGTTTCTCCACCTGGTGGGAGGGAAGGAAAGAAATTCTTACTCGCTGACTAACCTAAATTCTCCCATGGCCTTTTTTTAAAAGCATGACTATTTCAGAAACCATGGTGAGAGTGAGGCCCGGTTGGAGTTCAGGAGTGGGTCCCAGGAATTCCTGAACTCTAATCCCTGCTCTAACATTGGTGCCTGTTGTCAAGTTGTAATGCGGGAGGTTTAGGTTGGATATTAGGAAAAATGTTTTCACTCGGAGGGTGGTGAAGCACTGGAATGGGTTATCTAGGGCGGTGGTGGAATCTCCTTCCATAGAGGTTCTTAAGGTCAGGATCGACAAAGCCCTGGCTGGGATGAGTTGGGGATTGACCCTGTTTAGAGCAGGGTGTTGGACTAGATGACTTCCTGAGGTCCCTTCCAACTATGATATTCTACGATTACCTCCATTTTAGAGGTATTAGCCATTTTCTGAGTTCTCTCTTTGGAAGGATATTTTTACCTTAGCTCTCATAGCACGTTCAGCTTCTAGTTCCTCTTCTAGCTCCTCAATTCGGGCCTGTAAGACACAAACAAGCATATCAAGTGATCAGACAAGCAACAGTAAACTATCCAGCGTCTATATCTGAATGGCCGAGGGACTAAGAAAGAACCCGCATGGACACATCTGTAAATTCTAACATCTGTATGCCATACTCAGTCAGAACACCCGTCAACCTCTGTGGGAGTTTTCCCTGGGAAGGGCCTGTAGAATTTGGCCCTAGCTAAACTGTAAAAGACCAATATTCAAGACCTGTTGTCACCAGGCCTTTCCTCTCATTCCCGAGGCATGTCACATCTCGTGTGGGTAGTGGGTCCTTGGAAAGATGACCAATTTACATGGGGAAACTTGTTAATGAGGTTGGGCAGAAAACAGGCATTTTTTTCCATGACAAATTTTGACTTTTCAGTGAAATGTTGAAAACAGAACTATTCCAGTTGAAACCAGAAATATTGCCAGGCATCGCCATCCCTCACAGGAATTGTAGTTTGGGTGCTTTATGGGCTGGTGTCTCTGGCTGGGCTACATCTCCCATGATTCACAACTTTCTCCCCTCTGGGTAAGGGGAAGGGAAACTTCATAGGAGTCCCTGTGCTTAGTTTCGATGTCAAATTTTTGACCAGCCATACTTGTGGGGGAGAGACAGATAGACCAAGAGGTGCCTGCCCTAGATCACATTCCTTCTTGCCACATCATGGTGACAGGACATCTGTGGTGAGTTTTAAGATCAAAGCGGAGGCTGTCGTTTCCCAACCATAAAAGGAAATAGGATCTAGTGCAAGTAGAGCGGAACAAAGACGGGGCGGAGCTGACCCAGCCACTGACTCATTGTGAGTTGTAGGGCCAGGGATTCCACATCCTGGGGCTTCAGACAGGGCAGCTGGGACCAAAATCCAGATTTCCCTGCCTCTGAGCTGAGGTTTGTAGAATGTAGTTACCTGGAAAAGGAAGAGGCTACCTGACTGTTGTGTGACTTACTAGAAGAGAAGAGTATTGAGGTCTTTAAGAATGACAGGGCCTTGTCTCCATTTTAATAGGATAGGTTTAAAAGCGCCTTGGGTTTCTTAGAATAATTTACATAGAAGAAAAGGAAGTTGACATTTGTACTTGTTGTGTAATAGATCCCACCCCACCAAGGGAGAGATGGTGATCTCATTTAAAATGGTTTGAACCTGGAGTAGCTTGATTGACTTCAGCAGAGTTGCACCTGTTTACACTGACGGGCCAGAGTGGAGAATCTGGCCCTAGCCACAAAGGTTTGGTGGTTTTGGAGCTTTGGTCTGGGGAGTGTTTCAGTGGTGTCCTTGTCCTTCATCACGAGTGACATGGGTCCCTAATGGCCAATCCAGCTCCCTAGCACGCCAGTAGATTGACTTCTCACAGTCTCTTTGATACTAGAAAAAAAAACCCGGAGAGTCTTGAAATAGGATATAAAGGGAGGGCAAGAGAACGGTCAGCGCATTCCTCACCTGGTGTTCTTTCAGTTTCCTCTGCAGCGTGGAATTCAGAGACTGTTCATCTTCCACCTTCGAACTGATTGAATTGATTTCCATGTCTCGCCTGCAAGAAAAGGCAGAAGAGACCCCCCGTCACATGGTGGATGGCCCTGTTCACAAGGGTTCAGAGGACTGGGAAAGAACTCCACCAGAAACCCTTGACTCTAGGCTCTGCAGGAGTGAGGGCTAAGCAGGCAATTCATAGCCAATTGCGTCTTTAGCACGATGAGCCTTCATGCCTATGCTCATTTCTCCTCAGTCATGCCCGTTCCCTGCCCCCTTTTTACCATGTACCCTTGAGAGTAAGGGCATGACCACCCGGGGGAGCTGAGAGATACATTCACTCAGTGTGGAGGAGCGATTTTAGCACTTAACTTCACTTGTGTCTGCACTTAGCTTCCCTTGCATGAGAGCTCAGCAGCCTTGCACTTCCTGCTGAGCCCTCTGTTAGGACTGGCATTATCTAGCTTTGCACCTACTAATTAATGGCTGTATTCATTTGTTTATCTACTTAGCTATTTAACTAACAATAGCAGTGGTTTTGATAATATATAATTGTGAATTTACATCCTTAAAGTTAATTTGGAAGGGGAGGAGTGCCAGAGAAATGCTGGCAGACCCATCACTAAAGTAGACAGTGGGGACACTATAATAATGATCTAATTAGGGATAATACTTTGCATCTCTAGAACAGCTTTTCTCTAAGGATCACAAAGCCTGGTAGAAATAAGGATCAGTTAAGACTCACAGCACCCATCGAGGTAGGTATGATTATATTCATGTTATAAGAGGGAAAATAGAGAGACTGACTTACCAAAGATCGGACAGGGAGTCGGAGAAAGATTTGAGAACAAGATCCAGGAGTCCTAGTCTTCTGCTCTAACCATTAGATGGCACTTCCTCTTGGCATTAGGTTAGTAATGGAGTCCCAAGAGGAACTCTTACTAGTGATTTTTCTAATGAAGTGGCCTTCAGGTATAATTAACACCGTAGTGCTCTTTAGCATGGTGAGCCTTTGTGCTGTCTCAACTCCAGAGTATCCGCCACACAATGAGATTTCGTATGGACTGACACTTACTTCTTAAGAACTTCCTCCAAGTCCAGTTTGGCTCGTTCCATCTCATTGAGGTTTTCAATGGTCATTTTCAGGTCACCCTCAGCCTTCCGTCGGGCCTTCTCCACCTCAGCGCGGATCTTCTTTTCCTGTTCCCAGTTGTCCTCCAGCTAATCAGAGATAAAAGGGGAGAGGAGAATGAATGGCCACAAGAATTTGAAAAAGCTGGCTGGGTAGAGACAAGCACTCTGTAATGACAACACCCGGGCAGTTGATGTTCATCAAGAGACACCCAACCTGTCGATCTTTAAAAACTAGCCCTCGCACATGGATGAATGAAATGACAACCTCAGACCAACCAGTCCTCACCTCGTGTAGCTGAGTGGTAAGTTTGCTGTTGTTCTTGGTCAGATGGTTCACTTTGTCCTCCTCAGCTTGCAGGTCATCTAGCGTTTTCTAGGAAGAGAGAGACAGAGAAAAGGCCCATCATCAGTGCACTGTATGGCTGGAAGACTAGCTACCCCATCCTGACAATAAGAATAACACCATCTCTTGGCCCCTCCAGAACCCCAGTTACTCTCAGTAAAGGCTCCCCAGGGTAACAGGTTTATTAATGATTCATATAATTTCCTAGTGTTGTATTAAAGGTAGTAGATGGTACTAAAAATCCAGGAATATAGCTGCAGTCCGCCTTATTCAGGCCAAAGACTTAGTGACATTGATGAGAGCTCTGCGTTAAGTTGTCAGCAAGACCTGCAGGACCTGGTCCAATGACAACATGTATCATTACAAAAGAACCGTGCTCGTTTGCTCTTGGCTAATCCACACACCATCTTTTGCAGCCAGGAAAAGGCAGTCTCTTCCTAGCCCAGCAAAGATGTGAGGCTAGACAATGGTAGTGAGCTCACATCTCACTAAGACATCATTATGGGTGGGAAAGAGCCTGCAGAACATTTGTAATTCAGTACTATTACTAGCACTACAGTTAGTTATCATGACTTCTTGTATGCTACGCTGTGGCAAAATTCAGCCGGGCACAATAGATCTCTCAGCCATTACTGCAAAGGAGCAAGATTGGACTCTTCTGCAATGTATAATTCATAGGAGATACATGAATCCCCAGCATGACTAAGACCCGGGATCCTTTCCCATCTGTGCAGCAATTTAGTCTCTCGATAGCCTGAGTAGGACACCATTTCTCCTTCCCAGAGCGCAGCCCTGAGGACGCGACTGGGGCGTGATACAGAAAATGGAGCAGATTTTTCTACCTGCTGCAGCTCCTCCAAAGCCCTCTTCTCCTTCTGGAGTTTAGCGATTGTGTCATCCCGGACAGAGAGATCTGAACTCAGGGTTCGCACTCGGTGGTCTAGCGCCTGGAGACAGAGAAGATAAAATAATCAAGATCACGACCAGCCATGTCAACCTTTGGCACGCCCCAAGTCAACTAACTTGTAGTTCTTTAGCTCCGGCAAGGCCAGAACCCGCACTTCTGTTATTGATCTCACACACGCTAGGTGTCTGGGAGTTGAAGCTCAAGGACGCTATCCTGCTTTCTATCTAGCTAACACTGATCTCAGCGGATGCAGCAGGGCACCACAAGCATTTGCTGACTGTGACCCAGGGACCATATCACACTGACACAAAAAGGCTTGAACATCATGGATTTAAACCATCTGTGACTGTTGCAAATAAAAAATGGTTGATGGGGAACAGAGGGAGTATCCCCCAAACGCAGACAAAAGGCAACTGGGAGGGATGCGGGGGGCACATTTTATAAGCAAAGACCTAGTGTGAGGAAGGTGGTAATTAACACAGAATGTGGAAGGCCTCTGTAGAGAAAGATTTGTGGGGTTACAGGGAAATTACGCCTCCTAATACAGGACAATAAGGAGAGTTGTAGATTCAGGTTCATCCCAGCTCAGGATAGAAGGGATAACAGATTTTTAGACTATGAAAGACGGACTATTGAATACTGGAGAGGGAACAGCTGCCAAGCTAGCTTCTCAAAGGGCATTCAGACGGCGTGAGCTTTGCTGGTTGATTCCCTGCTCTCGACAGTGATTATTTCCCTAAAGGGCAAGGAAGAGAGAGAGCTCAAAATAACGACAACGCTTCGTACCTGCTTCTCTTTCTCGGTCTTGGCCAACGTGGTCTCCAGCCCCTCTAGGTCACGCTTCAGGTCATTGAGCTCCCCTTCCAGCTTGCGCTTGTGGGCACTCAGGGAAGAGGCTGCGCCCTCCTCTTCTTCCAGGCGCTCCTTCATCTCGGAGATCTGGCTCTCCATGTCGATTTTCAATTTCATCAGCTGGGTCAGCCGCTCCTCAGCGTCTGTCAGGTTCTCTTGTTCCTAATGGCGGGAGGGAAACACGAGCTTGATCCTTTTAGAGGCTACAGTATCTCTGGTCTCTTGTGGCACCAAAAATCCATATAGAGTGGGTATGGGGCTGCTCCACTGAAGCACCAGCAGCCCTGCTAGGATGTTAAAGGTGTGGTGACTCCAGATGGAGTTTTGGCTGCACAGAATCTCTGAAAATCAGGCCTTCAGTGTTTCAAGTTACATAAGAACGGCCATACTGGGTCAGACCAAAGGTCCATCTAGCCCAGTATCCTGTCTTCTGACAGTGGCCAGTTCCAGGTGCACCAGAGGGAATGAACAGAACAGGGAATCATCCAGTGATACATCCCCTGTCACCCATTCCCAGCTTCTGGCAAATAGAGGCTAGCAACACCATCCTGCCCATCCTGGATAATAGCTATTAATGGACCTATCCTCCATGAATTTATCTAGTTCTTTTTTGAACCCTGTTATAGTCTTGGCCTTCACCACATCCTCTGGCAAGGAGTTCCACAGGTTGACTGTGTGAAAACCAGAAATGGAAGAACCCAAATTAGAAGGCTCTTTTGAAAATTTTTCCAACGAGTAATTTGAAAATTACTTGTTACACACAATCAGTGGCTGAGGCAGAAAGAGAACCCAGGATTCCTGACTCTCATTGCCTTACTCTAACCACTAGCCCATTCTGCCGTTTTTGGAAGACTTGGGTTTTTCTTTGACCTGCTGTGGTTCACTTGGACTTTCATTTTCCATCTCTCACTGCTCTCCGCTTGTGCCGGATTCTTAAAATAAACCCTTCTATGAATCATTTGGAAAAGGTATAGCCAGTGCCCTCTTACGGGCCCAAGGAGGAGACATAACTGGTAACCATCCTTTTGTTGAGAACTCACAGCCTGCAGCTGGATGGTAAGATCATTCTTCTCTTGGCTGAGGGTGGCCATACTTTCCTCCAGCTTTTTGATACGATCAATTAGCTCCTGAGTCTTCGACATGGCATTCCTCAGCTCCTCTTCCTTCGCCTTCATCTCATCCTCCTGTCGGGCCACATTCAGCAGCGGCTTCACCTGCAAGCAAGAAGTTCAGCCACTGAGGTTCACAAATGCATCTTCTCTGTAGCAACTTCCCCCCAGAATGCACGTGAGCTGATCTCTTTATTGCCGTATTGAAGTTTGGCCTGGGCCTGGTGTCTTCTGAAATGACTGATTCGGGGCGGAGTGCTTCATCACTACAGTGTGGGTTAGATGACTTCCGAGAAAGGCATCATCATAAACTACTTACCCTAACAATGCTGGGCCCCAGCAGAGAAATCAGGACAGTCTGCCAAATTCTGAGCTCCATTCACATCACTGGAGCTCCTGCAGGTTCACACCAGTGTAGCAGAGATCAAAATCTGACTTAATGTCTTTTGGAGGCTCTTTGGCCCGGATTCTCAAAAATATTTATTTCAGTGGGAGAGTAGATGCCTAAGTACCTTTGAGGCTCCGGGTCTTTGCTCCTGAGGTGCTGAACGTCTGGTAAATGGAGGACATTGGACCCACATTTTTAACATTTTGGCCTCTACACACATGCAAAAGCCCCATATTTACATTGGCGCGCACACAACATGGGGGTTGAATAATGGATATTTAAAGTGTGCAACATCAGTTTTGCATGTACGGATGTGGGAGGCTGTGCTCCCAATGGGTAAACAGGTGAGTTGATCAGACGCTGTTTAGGTTCCCCTGTGGTAAATTTAACCTTAAATTGGTGTACGAGTCCTTCAGCATCTGTGAAGCAAGAATATCTTGGCCAATTCTCCTTTCCATCCCCTGCCACCAAAAAAAATCTTAACGGGCCTAGGAGACGAGAGAAGACACCACTGCAGTGGAATCAGGCTCATCTGTCCTATTTAGGCCACCTCTTTCTGAGCTGGTGGGGACATGGACCAAGAAACTTTGTTCCAGGTTTTAGGATTTAATTAGTAGTCTGAGTCCATGCCCAATGTTGAGAACTACAACACCTAGCCGCTTTAAGGCAGAGTTGAACTTTATTTTTTTGGAGGAGGAAGATTCAGGGCTTGAATTTCCTAAAGAACCTAATTTCCGTTTCGTGGAGGTGGCAGATTCAGATTTCAAAGTATCCTCCATTTCCAGACTGCTCTGGCATTGACGTGGAGGGAAACGATTTGTGCCCCTTGCCCTGTTAACAATTAGCAAGGAAGTCACTGGCACCCAGCGTGTATTTACTTGTTGCTGAATAACTGGGCAAGGCTGTTCTTGTTTTCTACCCCTTATCTTCAAAATCCAAGCACCCCGCCCATTGCCAGGGCTTGCAGCTGCTTTTATTTCATACCGTGTAAGCTGGGTACAGTGGCGTGTGTTTGTGGGGGACATCGGTCTCACCTTGTTATACAATTTCCACCAGCCCCAGAAGCGCAGCTGCAGGAATTTGCGAACATTCCTCTGAATCGCCATCAGGCCGAGCCTGTTATGAAACAGAACAGGTTGTGCTGCTTAGAAACAGTCACCAGTTTCCTGGCAATGTGACTGGGTAGTGGAGACATCAAGACATCATCCTGATATGCAGCAAGTTTCTTTATCAGCTCATTTGAGAGATGCCGAACTCACATTTCTCCATCGGCTAGGAGGGTTCTCTCTTCTTTGAATATGACTCTTTCCTAAACCAGATATGATTTTCAAAGGTTTGCTGTGCAGTGTGTATATTGTACGGGGTGGGTATCACTGTGGCAGTGTGTAGGAGTCTGAGGCCAGCGTACAAGGGCAGTGTAATGCTGGTGCATTTGCTGAGTGGGGGTAGGAATGGATGGAGCAGTATTCTCTCAGTCCCAGATGCAAGTAAGGCCAGTGGCAGCATGCTGAGATAGGAAAAGGGTGGCAGGGTTGTACTGGGATAGAAGGAATGCTGCCACTGAAGTAGAACATGAGTATTTGATGCACGGGAGGAAACAAAGACGGTGCATTAGCTGGAAAAAGATTCTAACTGGCAATATTTGACACCCCACACACACACACACTCCTCCATCTTGCAGCCATAAACGCCCCCTAGCGACAGCAGAAACAATACAGTTCTACTGCACAGGTTGGGACTAAGGGAACATCTATACTACCCGTCTGATTGGCAAGTAGCGTACGATGTATCGGGGATCGATTTATCATGTCTCATCTAGACCCGATAAATCGATCCCCGAACGCCCTCCCGGTCGACTCCAGGACTCCAGCTCCACAAGAGGAGTAAGCGGAGTCGACGGGGACCCACCGCGGTTGACTCACCACCGTGGGGACGTCCAGGTAAGTTGAACTAAGGGCTTGGCAGATACGCAACTTCAGCTACGTGAATCACGTAGCTGAAGTTTGAGTATCTGCCGCTGACTTACCGCCCGTCCCCACGGCGGCGGCAGTCGGCAGCGCGCGCTCCCGCATCGACTCCAGCTTGCGCCTCCCGGCAAGCTGGAGTTCTGGAGTCGACGGGGGAGCCGCGGGCGATCGATCCTGGAGCAGCCTCGCGTAGACGAGCCCTTTGATACTTCGACTTCTAAAGTTGCGTATCTTAGTTCGAATCCCCCCACCCCCAGTGTAGCCCAGCCCTAAGACTTTTGTTACGGCCCCACTCTGATCAACAGCAATGGTGTACCATGAAGCTGTGTTCCAAAGGGTTCCCTGCACCACAATCCACAATCACATTCCTGAACAGAGGCAGGGCTTGTGGATCCATCACCAGATAGATCCATCAACTTGTAGAGTAGACGGATGGGAGGCAGTAGAGCTATTGTAGCCCTGTGGGGAGAATTGTTTAGCCCCTGATTCCCATGTAGATCCACAATGCACTTTGGTTGTGTGCCAGGACCACAGGTTGACATCCGTGATTCATTTCATGGTGCCTAATAGAAAATGAAGTATGTTAGCAACTGGTTTCTAGTGCTCTCAGATTCATGAAGGGGTGTCTCATATTTCAAAGGGATACCTTCTGTCCAGCATCTTTTTAAACTCAATCCTCATCAGGAAGCCACGAAGACGGCACTGCAACATGGTCATGATCTTTGCCAGACGCTCATCGCGCATGTCTTCCAGTTTGGCCAGGACTCCAGCACGGAAGAACACCTTGAAGAGCAAGAGAAGACTGGTTGAACTTAGCTTCCAGGTCAGAACTCTGAAACTGTGAACTTCTGCTCCCGTCTCTCGGCTTATTCATGTATCTGGGCTTACTCAGGGCTCTTAGACTCCTTTTAGTTTCCATCTGTGGTTTTCTGCCTTTCTGTCTGACTTTCCACCTATATTTCCTAGGAGTGTAAGTCACTGGTCCCCAAACTGTGGGACACAGTTCCTAGGGAGGAACATTTGCAGTGGGGGGGACGACTATGGCTAGGTTGGGCCTGCCTCCACAGGGACAGGGAGGATGCACCACCCAGCCCTGCTCTGCCCCCAGCTCTACACCGGCCCTGCCCCCAACCTCAGCCACTGGTTCCTGACCCCGCAACCAGCCGCGCCTCCGCTCCTGGATAAAGCCCCAGCTGCAGTTCCAGCTCCAACCATAGCCCCACTCCCAGCCACAGCTCCATTCCCGGCCGAGCCCCTGGCTCCGACCCTGGCCCTGCTCCTGGCTGAGGAGAAATATTAATTTCTCCCATGCTCCACTAAGATTATAGGGGCAAAAAACCCAAGGTCTATATTCATGTTTTTACTCAGTCTGAAGTCGGGCAAAATTCTTAGTGGAATTTTTACTTGACCAAGGCCTGGTCTCCATTACAAAGTTAGGTCATGCCCTGCATGGTGTAATTCAGGCAACAGAAATCCGGGTGTAGACACTGCTGGGTCAGCAAAAGAATTCTAGCTCCCGCCTCTCGGGGAAGTGGATTTACTACGGTGACGGAAGAACGCCTATAATATCTGTGTCTACAATATAACAGTGCAGCCAGAGCAGTGTAGTTATGCCCCTGTTGTGTTTCTAGTGTAGACATACACGAAGGAGCGAGTAAAAAGGAAAGGGACTGGAGAGTTTAGCCCATCTTTAAAAGTGTGTCTCCTTTGCATTATCCTGTGCTGTATTTGAGAACGAGCATGTCACATGGCTCTGGGCTGTGAGGTCACGTAATGGAAGGCAATGGAGGGCAGAGCGAAAATGGCTGTAGAAACTTTTAACTGCGAGGCCTGGTCAACACACAAAAGTCCCAGGGCTTGAATTAAAATCAGTTTTGAAATCAACGTAAACCGGTGCAATTCCTTGTGCGGACCCACTGCCACTGAATTACAAGAGTCTAGGATCCATTTAGTGTAATAGGATAGGGAAAACCAGTACCTTGGTGTGCCCAATTTTGTAGTCATTTTCCCCCAACTCGATAGAGCCCAGCAGCAATTCTGAGGCTTTCTTATTGTCCACAAATCCCTGTGGGATTACATTGGGGTTCAAGACTTGATATCTGAAAGGAGAAAGACGGGTAGTGATGTAAGAGCCAGTGTTAGGACCCTGTAGGAGAGCTAGGCAGAGCCGTGCTTAGGGCGTATGGGGCCCTACGCAGTATAATTAAACTGCTGCCTCTAGGCCCTGACTTGCTCTTAGCAACACAAACGTATTGGAAAACTTGCCCCATGTACTTTATTAAAAACAGTTTAAACAAACGAGGCCCACTACAGTGAGGATGGACTATACTTGCACTGAAGAAGTAGTGCTATTGACAGAATGAGGTGGAGAGTCACAGTTCCCTGCAGAAACCTGACCCCCGTGTCCTCTCCCTCGCTCAGAAAGCGCCGGGCCGGCGCATTCGGCTCTGAATACGGCCCCTGCATTCTGCCTGGTAAGGAGACTGCAGCATGCGCTGGGTGTGCAGGAGCCAACCCGCTTATGCCTGCTGTGCTGGAGCACTGCAAACAGCTGATTCACAGTGTTCAAGCTCTGGGAGGGAGGGGGAAGAGCGGGGATGAGGCGGGAGGAGTGGAGCAGGGGTGGGAAGAGGTGGGGCAGGGACCTGGGGAAAGGGGTGGAGTGGGGGCAGGGCCTGGAGGAGGGGTTTGTCAAGCTCCCCCGAGCAAGATGAGAAGTCGGTGCCTATGGTCCCGGTAGTGCCCCAAATTTTCAGGTGCCCTACACAGCTGCGTATGCCTAAGGATGGCCCTGGAGCTAGGCAAGGGTTAATGTCTACTTCCATCACAGTCTCTTCTGTCCCAGAAGGGCTGGGGTGCCAGCTGTGAGGAGTTTCTAACCATCTCTGGTTTTCGTCTTTACTTAAAAAGAGTTCCTCGAGGAGCGGACGTTGGAGGGTTAATGGCAGAGCTACTCCGCCTCCCCCTTGGCCAAGGAGGTTACCATCTAGGGTGTTGTATGGGTCCAGCCTCCCAAACGCTAACAAACGGGCTGAAAAATAGAAACATTCACCTCTGCTTGAATTCGGGGTACTGCAGTCTGTTAGGAAAGCCCTTCCTGCAAATCCGGATGCCTTCCAGCACTCCATTACAGGCCAACTGGTGCAAGATCAAGTGGGCATCAGCCACGCCTGCAAAAACCAGGAAACTGGTCAGCACCTTCACTGAGCCAGAGTCAGGGGAAACAAAACAACTGGAGCGTCTCCGGCAGCTCGCCCTCCGTGACTCAAAGATGTAAAGGGAGAGGTTAGCAATGGACAGCATTCACACACTGTGGGCAGAATGTGTCTTAAGGGCGCCCTTCGCTTTGCTGTGTTGGGTAAGAGAAAAACTGAAATCTTCTACCCCAGGGGGTCTGTTCAGGTCCCCCGCTCCATCAGTCTTCTTGCAATTACTGTGCTGCTGAGCTTCCACTGACTCCCGTGGAAATCCAGGAGGTGGAGTATCTGGTACATTGATCAGCCCAACAGCATATTCGGGAGCAGACGAGGAGTTAAAGGGAGACATCAGGGATAACCGCCCTTTAACAGAAAGCCATGTGCTACCCTGTGTTTTCTGTTACTGTCCTTGTCAATTTACTCCATGTCAAAGCAGTTTGGTGATCCTGTCTTTCCCTGTTCATCGGACATCCACAGAGGAACGACCTGTTCATTAGCCATCCTATCTTCAAACCTCTCTACTGGAGTCTTGTCTCAGACTCATAGACTTTAAGGTCAGAAGGGACCATTATGATCATCTAGTCCGACCTCCTGCACAACGCAGGCCACAGACTCTCACTCACCCACTCCTGTCCCATACTAATATTGCCTTTAAGGGACATGGAGGTGTTCTATGAAGCGATGTCCCATGTTCTTCCAGGACTAGATGAAGATCTGCTCTTCAGCCAGCCAGAGCTAGGCCTGAAGGCACTGTATGCTTCACCCGAGTGTGGTTCAGAGGCTCTGCGGACACTTACCAGACTGCTTGAACTCGTTTGGAATGATGCAGCGTACAAAATGGGGAGATGTACTATGCAGAGTGGCCATCAGCTTATTCAGCTGCTCCTGAAGCCAGAGGAAGAGAAATAAAGTGAGCGAGCCAGGCAGAAGAGAGAACCTCACGCTCAATATATGAATCCACACTCCTTAGTTGTAAAGATAACAATAGGACACAGGTGCAGGCTGGATGCCACACACTAGGTGAAGAGCACTGCATGGATAAATGTTTGAGGACCCTATGGGTGATCAAGAGGGTCTGAGTCCTGTATTTTCAGCTTAGTGTTCTTCTTCTTCCACTATTCATAAACAATCTCACTGTTTTCTTGTGCCCCCAACCTCTCTGGGCCATGTCTACTGTGGAATCTTTTCTAAAACTTAGATTCATAGATTAGATGAATAGATTCTGAGGCCAGAAGGAACCATTCTCATCAACTAGTCTGACCTCCTGTATAACACAGGCCAGAGACCTTCCCCACAATAATTCCTAGAGCAGAGCTATGATTCCTAGATCATATCCTAGATTATATGTGCCTTGGAGCAGGGCTGCTGTCTGCTATATGTGTGTATAGTGTCTGGCCCTATGGGGCCCTGGGTCACTACCAAAATACAAATAAAGTACCCTATATTGCGATTGATGGGTGGCAAATGCCCACTTACCCTATAGAAGTTGGAGACAGTCATGAAAGAAGAGCCCCTCTTCTGCTTCTTGGTGACACCAGCTGAATAATATTAAAATGCATAACATATAAGTGATATACTCACGTATACATGGAAGTGCTATGCTTTAGACATACAATAAATACATCTCCTCAGGAGCCTGTAGTGCACAGTACAGTTCTCACTGGAGAATACACCCCTTAACTAAAAAACAAGCATCTGTCAAACCTGCCCGCTATTCTGGTTTAGGGGTTTTGTATTCATTTCCTACTGTAAGGGAATCCTGGAATCTGAAGCGAGCTCAGTGCTTGGGAAAGAAAAATGGAGTTGACAATATTTAGTTTGAAAGTCCGTGTATTGTACATACTTTGGGCCAAATTCTCCTCTCGGTGACAGTGGTGCATACGCCTTGCTTTGCACTGGAGCTGGATGGACTGGGACCAGTGTGACTGAGAGGAGAATTTGACCCAATCGGTTAATAATTTGAAATCTTAAAAGCCTTTTCCTAAACAGCTTTCCCATTCATCTGCAGAGCCCCAGGCTGGGCTGGCAACAATCCGATGAGGCAGCAGGTTTTCTGGTTGATAGAAACCTGACATTTGTCTGGTCAACAGAAGGCCGTTTACTGCCAGGAGGGAATTCCATAGTTTGTCATTAACTCCGCACTGCATCCTCCCTGCATTCAGACACAAGTGCATGCCACAAAGTGAGCTACCTCGGCTGACATTAAGGAGGCGCCGTTTTCAAGGATAGCGCTAGCCCGTCTTTCTGCATGGAAGAGGTTGTATAACAGAGCAAAGTCTGTTACCACCTGGCTGCAGAGGGCGCTACAACCAGTGGCCTGATCCTTGCCACAGAGAATTGAGGGGAAAACCTTAGAGGGTTAGATACGATCACATTTGCACCCAACCACATTGATCTACTGTGTAATGTTTACCGTACCTGCGGCCTCCTCCTCTTTAAAGAGAGTACCGAGCAGTGCCATGCTGGATTTCTGGAACAAGCCCACCACTGTTTCATTCAGGGGGTCCTTGTTTTTCTCCAGCCACCCAGTAATATTGTACCCCACCTGGAGAAGGGGGAGAAAAGTGAACACTCCAGATTCTGAAAGAAAATGTTGCCGCAACACAGTATAAATAAGAAGATGCCTCTTCTCCATTGACCCCAAAGTCCCCTGAAGAGGTAGCGGGAGGGAAATCCACTGCATGAAGATGGGAAGTGACTAAGTTATTGCTGATTGTGAGTCAGCAATAACTTACTCACTGAAATCTTGTGGGTTTAGCAGGAATTCTTGCCATGGAAAGCAGATGTTCCCCTGATGGAGGCACTTTGGCAGGCTTCAAGGATGGAGGCCTGTTGCAGGCAGAGGTTAGACACTTCCCTAATGTGCGTTCACCCGGGGTCACTGACAGAGGGGACGATATGGCCCATCCACTGAGGTCATCTGAATTTAGCGTGGCATAGTCTAACACAAATGTCAAATGACCATGTGTGATCCGGGAATGGCAATAGCTGCTAAATGTAAATAAGACACAGAAAGCTCTTGTGATTCATGCTGTGATCATGTTTTGTCAGAACGCCTGTGGTCACATGCGTGAATAACTGGCAGAGTTTGGTTATATGCAGAAAGACTTCCTGCGGCTAAGCGTTGGCATGCTGCTTGACACAGTCTCCATGAAGGACTAGACGAGCGGCACTGAACCTCAGGACTCAGACTCTTCTGGCAACATTTGAGAAACATGCAAAAATTTAATTTAACCCCTTGGCTGATTTGCTCTCCTAGTAGCTGTCCTGTGAGCCTTTGGCTCCCAGAAACAAAGTCCTGATATTGGGGTGGGGGGAGGGTGGAAGAGGAGGGGATGGCTTGCAGATGCTTTTTAAGGATTTAATTTTTGATCATAGTTGAGCCATGTGTGTTGAAGTGTCATAGAAATGAGGAGAGGTCACCTACTCAATCCCACCCACACTGAGGTAGGACCAGGTATACGTAAACCAGCTCTGACAGATGCAATTGACTTGCTACTCATAATCCACTAACGTGCCCTACTATCAAGTCATTGATCATACATTTTCCCGGCTGACGTTTTAGATTGTTTTATCTCACTTGTTACTGTTATAAAGCATTCTGATATGCATTTCAATTAGACCCTGCGGGACTAAATTCCCTGCTGAGGTAAGTTGATGCTGCTCTACTGAAGTCAGCAGAGCTCCATTAATTTACCCCAGCAGGGAATTTGGTCCATAAAGGTGCACTCTGCAGTGATCTGTCAAATGCCTTGAAAGCATGACATGATTGGTGCATGACCCAGTGCCATGTGGATGCTGAAACATGGGCTTGGAACCACCGAGCAGCCAGGCCTGGGTCTAACAGGTCTTCTGAGTTTGCAGTGCAGTCCTGGTTCCGTTTCCACTGAAGTCAGCGGGAGTTTCGTCGTTAACTTCAGCAAGTGCAGGGTCAGGCCCGTGCAGGTAGCCAGAGCTTCATGGAGGATATGCCAACAAAAATAACATTCCTCTGGACGTACCGTGCCAGCGTAATGCACCAGTTCAAAGTGGGCTTCAGGTCCTTTGCCCTTGCCTCCCTTAGGTTTCAGGAAGTTAGATGATTTGCCTAGGTGGTTGTCATAGAGGGCAGCCTTGAAAGTAGCATCTGTGGCCTTCGGGAACACACACTGCTCTTCCAGGATAGAGAAGATGCCCATGGGCTGGGGGAAGAAAGGATCACAAGATAGAAGCAGATGAGAGAAGCCCATTACTACCGTCTCAGTGGTGAGCTGGGGCAGCTTCACCTCTGACCTGAGTTTGCCGCTTATGGCAAGATTATTATCTAGTCATTTAATTAGGTGCAACTGAGTAGACTCGTGATCATCTAGTTTGACCTGCACATTGCAGGCCACTCACCCACTCCTGAAATAGACCCCTAACCTCTGGCTGAGTTAATGAAGTCCTCAGATCATGAAGGGGTAGTCAGACCACAGGCCAAATCCAGATCGCCCTATGCTTTTGAACAGACCCCAAAATCTTTTTATGTACTTATTATTATCATTATTATTATTTTATTTGCTCCAGTGTCTGGATCTTGACTATACCTTGACCAAGAAATTTGGACAGTGGCAAAAAGTAATTGACTACCCCTGATTTCGAGTTACAGAGAATCCACCCTTTACTCTAGTTCAAACCAGCAAGTGACCATGTTGCAGAGGAAGACAGAAAAGAAACAGGCTCTCTGCCAATGTGACCTTGGGGAAAATTCCTTCCTGACCCCAGATGTGGTGATCAGTTAGACTTGGAAGTCCTCAGCTGAACTTCACTCTTCTACTGTTTAGAAACCTTCATTTAATTTCAAACCTAAACTTGCTGATGGCCAGTTTGTATCCGTTTATTCTTTTGCCAACATTGGCCCTTAACTGAAATAACTCTTTGCCCTCCCTGGTGCTTGGCCCTCTGGTGTATTTATAGAGACCAGTCATAGCTCCCCTCAGCCTTTGTTTGGTTAGACTCCTAGACTTTAAGGTCAGAAGGGACTGTTATCATCGGCACAATGCAGGCCACGGAATCTCATCCACCCACTCCTGTAATAATCCCCTGACCTATGTCTGAGTTATTGAAGTCCTCAAGTCATGGTTTAAACAAGCCAAGTTCCGTATGGCTGCTCTCTGAGCGAAGTTCTCCATTCTTCTAACTATCCTAGTAACCCTTCTCTGCATCTGTTCTAGATCATTCTCCCCAGACACCTCTACTTCAGGGCAGGGAAAGTTACCTTTTCCAGGAGATCAATGCAAGCCTGCAGATCCATGCCAAAGTCAATGAACTCCCACACAATGCCCTCTCTCTTGTACTCCTCCTGCTCCAGCACAAACATGTGGTGGTTGAAGAACTGTTGCAGCTTCTCGTTGGTGAAGTTGATGCACAGCTGCTCAAAGCTGTTGAACTGCAGAGAGTGGGGGGGAGGGAGAAATGCATTCACGAATTGGCCTTTGACATGTCACCTCAGAGGTTGTAAATACAACACAGCTGCTGGCAAGAAGCAAATTATCCGCTCTAGGGGACAAGCTGTGATCTCCTTATTCCAGAGCCAGTCTAGACTAACCCTACTGAGTTCAGCATTATTTCAGATTCCCTCTGGGGTGGAAATGAAATCAGAATTTGGCCTTAGGTAAACTTGCCAATTTTCCCCCAGGTATCTGTTCGTTGGCTGTGGTGTCCCCTCTGAATGTTTCACAGTTGCAGTTCCTCCCAGCACCCTTTGGTGCATGCTCGTCAGGAAGTGGGTGATGTAACGAGTTAACTGAATGAACAACATGCACCTTTCTTTCCCTAATGCAAAGTAGCCTGATTGCTAGGTCTGAGAGCTTCAATGTGGTCATAAAAAAGTTCATTATTTAACCCTCACATGCTCTATGGTTGTTTTCTGCCAGGGTATTGACCTCTGTTTGGTTCCCTTGATTTAGTGACCTATCCCAATGGATGATGACTGACCATGCTGGCATGTTCTCTGATACTGAAGTTAACATTCTGGAGGAGGGCAGGATGATATGGAAATATTTTCACAAACAGAGGGGTCCCACCGCAGAGAGCGTGTCTCTTCCTTTGTGTACCTCAAAGATCTCAAAGCCAGCGATGTCCAGCACCCCGATGAAGAATTGTCTCTGCATCTTGGTGTCTAAGGTCTTGTTGATCCTGACCACCATCCATTTGAACATCTTGTCATAGACGGCCTTGCCCAGGGCGCCGATGGAGTTATGGCACTGGTCCATGTTCTGCCCTTTCTGCACAAACTCATTGCCCACTTTCACCCGGGGCCTGGTGATGCCCTTCTGGAGCTCTCCGGAGTTGAGACCCATAAGGTGGGCAACTTTGTCAGCCACTGTTGGAGGACAAGAGGAACCTAGTTAATCTTAAAGGGAGGAAGAATGTTGCTTGATCTCTTTGTGTCTTTTAGCATATCCCAGAAAGGGGTTATGGGTTCTGCACTCTTGGGAGCACAGAGGACTGCATCTCCGCTATAGCACTCCACAAGGAGTAGGGAGGGGTCATAGTTTTGTCCCCTCACACACACTGGCCAGCAGAGCTGGGCGGCCATATTGAAGTTGAGGGAGTAGAGCACAGTCAAGAAAGACACAGCTGAGGGTGCTCTCCCTTTGTGTTCCAGGAGACATTCTGTCTGCCCACTCCCCCAGGACTCCATACCAGCTGCAATGCAGGGTGATGTCTTTGAGGAACAATCATGCCTTTTCCTGTGTCTTTGAGGAACAATCATGCCTTTTGCTGAATGCTCAATCACCTGTCTAGGCCTGACACCCCTGTGGCGTGGTGAGTGGCAGCTCCCGGGAGCACATCTGCTCACTTTAAAGTTTCAGATGCGGTTGGTTATTTAAGGTCATTTTTATCCTTTGGAAACATGCGCGGGTTTAGGCAATTTTTCAGTGAACTGGCTGAATAAAACAATCCATTCTTGTGTCGGCTGTAGATTCCCTTGGCGTACTTTGACCCAATGCAGTGACCCCAACCTACCCTCGGTGGTGTCTACATCCGCCTGCTCCTCTCTTGCCTTCTGCCTGAACTTCATGTTGCCAAAATGCATGATGCCTCCCGTCAGCTTGTAAACACCAAGCTTCTCTTCTGGAAAGAAGCCTAGAACATCAAAGGCCACCTGGCCGAAGGGAAAGAGACCCACAGAAGGGAAATATAAACCTGCACCTTAACCAAGAGGACTTCTCCGTACTATAAACACCTAAAGTCAAGCCCATCAAGATCAGCCCAGTGAGGTCCCTTTGAACTAGCTCTAGAAAACATTTCAGGGTAGTCAAAGTCAGGGACGGCTCCTCAGCTGACGGACATCAGCCTGATTGTCTTTAATCCACCACTTATTGGCTGCTGAGGTTCCGCCCCCTCGGCAATAGTCATTTGAACAATCTCATGACATAAGGGAGTTAAATCCAATGCATTTGCTGAGGTTTTCAAAGCCTCCTTTTTAAAATTCAGGGGAGTGGGGCTTTGAGATCCCCCCACAAAAAAGATCATTTTCAAATTCAGATCTATTTCATCATTCTGTACCTAATAAACAAAGGGCTAGTTGAACTCCCACACTGGGCGGAAACCTGAATCTCTTGCAAACAATGAGCCTGGTGGAAGACAGAAGGAGCTGCTTCCATCTCTGGTGTAACGCCACTGGCTCTGGTAGAGTCATACCAGAGAGGAATGTGGCTCAGTAACACCTGACCTTTTGGAACCCTTATCAATGTTTCCTGAAGTCCAGGTCACCAACCACAGTTTTCCAAGGGCCGTGATGGGATCCTATCAGCTGAAACTAGTAAGGCCAAAACACTGGTGAATTAATTGTAGGAAACAGCCCTACAATAACAACAAGGCAAGGGACTAGTTGACCTAACTGGCCTTTTCCCCCATCTCTGTCTTGTGAGTCTATAACAGAACTGAACTCAAAACAGACAATACAAAGATGTGAATCTAGTGTTTCAATATTTCCGAGGACTATTCTATGCCTAAAGCTATTGCTCTAGCTAGCATCTCATTTACAATGAAGGAAGCCCAGCTCTTCTAGAGAAACCCAATCTCTGAGTGATGAAGAATCTATCAGCCCCCATGGTAAGTTGCTGTAACAGTTAATTACTCTCTCTATTTAGAAGTTTCCCCCTTGTTGCTAGAGAGAACTGAGATCATGGAGGAGCATCATGTTTAGCCAGAACTTTTTGCCCCCACTTCATTTTTCCAGACTTACATCTGTGAGTTGCAGCTCTTCCCCATCATCCATGTTGTCTACTGTCGTTACACCGTGACTTATCCAGTGGTAATGTTTGGGGTCAGACACCAGAAGCAAAGTTTCTGCAGAAGGAGGCAAATCAAGAGGCGATTACATGGTCTGATAGCAAGGCAGTTACAAAGCAGAACCTGCACTGGACCTATGGGTGGAAAAGGAAAACTCTTCAGATGGGGAGGGGAATAAGGAGTTTCATTTCCGTGGGATCCACTTCTAATGAATGGAACATTTTCTGAGAGCCTTTCTTTAGGGCTGTGTTTTCCAGACCACCAATGGGTTGTGGATACCCCATTCCCATTAAAATAAATGAGAAGTGGACACCTAAATACCTTATGCAGCATTGAATAGCTCAGTCTCAGTGTGTTCCCCATGTCATAAGCAATCTCCGTGCTCTAGCAATCCATCACTTCAGTTTGCACCTGATGTTCATTATCTTAGCATCAAACCCGACCAGACCAGCTGAGACCTCACATGGCACATCTTACACCAGTCAGTTACAGGGGTTAAAGAGAGGGAAATACAACTTCCCCATCATTCCCTGGCCTGATCTCCCCCACAGTTCGTCCTTCTCCTCAGCTGCTTCAGTAAGAGGTCGTCTTCTTGAGTCAACCTACTTTAACCACTAATAAAGAAAGTTTTGGCGAATAGATTCTATCCTGAAAACAGAGGGACACATCAGGGAAGCCTGGGTTAAGAAGAGTGAATATACACAGAAATGCCGTACCAATCAGTTCAGGCTTCTTCTTAGAGAGGATCTGGTAGAAGATGTGATAGCTTCTCTCAGCTGCCTGCTGGGAAATGACACGAGACTTCTCGAGGAGATCTGAAATATAAAGGGGATCATTGGTAAACCCAGGCCTGTGCTAAGATTGCAGACATGGGTAAAAGGTATAGGGTGAAATCCTGGCTCCGCTGATGTCAGTGGAGCCAGAATTTCATGTAGAGTAAGTAAGTGATCGTTCCCCTCTATTCGGCATTGGTGAGGCCTCATCTGGAGTACTGTGTCCTGTTTGGGGCTCACACTACAAGAAGGATGTGGAAAAATTGGAAAGAGTCAGCAGAGGGCAACAAAAATGATTAGGGGGCTGGAGTACATGACTTATGAGGAGAAGCTGAGAGAACTGGGATTGTTTATTCTGCAGAAGAGAAGAATGAAGGGGGATTTGATAGGTGCTTTCAACTACCTGAAAGGGGGTTCCAAAGAGGATGGATCTAGACTGTTCTTAGTGGTACCAGAGGACAGAACAAGGAGTAATGGTCTCAAGTTGCAATGGGGGAGGTTTAGGTTGGATATTAGTAAAAATATTTTTACTAGGAGGGTGGTGAAGCACTGGAATGGGTTACCTAGGGAGGTGGTGGAATTGCCTTCCTTAAAGGTTTTTAAGGTCAGGCTTGACAAAGCCCTGGCTGGGATGACTTAGTTGGGGATTGGTCCTGCTTTGAGCAAGGGATTGGATTAGATGACCTTATGGGGTCCCTTCCAACCCTAATATTCTATGTTCTATGATTCTATGATCCTTTGGAAGCAAATTCCTTCTCCATTCACTATATCCATCATTACTGTAACAATAAGTATAATACTTTGTACTCCTAGAGCATCCTTCAGCGGAGGATCTCAACGAACTTTATAAGCTTCACCACATTCCCAGTCAGATCGGGTTTATTATAATTATTTCCCAAATGGGTGAAACGGAGGCAAGAGATGCAGTCACTTATCCCGGATCATAAGTCAAGGGTGAGTCCAAGGAAGCCAGGATTTCTGATTCTCAGAGCCCCGCTCTAATCTCCAGATATGCAACTGCCCTGAAGCTCTTTCCATTTCAAAGGATGTTATGAAAAGCAATTTACTGCATATACGATTAAACTACTAATCATCTCGGAGATGCTCTTCCTCTCTAAAAAGAGCCACAGCAAAGGCTCCCTGAGCCCTGTAGTCATGTCCTATGGCCATGTGCATTGGCCCAAAGGTGCTGTTTCTCACTGACATGAAGGAGACTTACATTTGATTCCTGGTCTCTTACTCTCTTGGCTGAGGCTGCAACTTTCTGAGGAAGGAAACTGAGCCATTTGCAAAGAAGAAGCAGGGGGAAGAAGCTCCTTCCATTGCTCAACAGCCACTTAGGCTGCAGTTCTGATTGACTCGGAGGAAATCTACACCCCCTTGTCCAAAAAAGGAGGTGAATGCAAGCTATGACCTCCAGAGAGGACTGCAAAGCAGGGACCAGGTGAAAGTAGCAGATATAGAGACTCTCTCAGGAAAAAACCCCAACACTCCATATGTTTCCTCTCTCTCTTTCTTCTGCCTTCTCAAAGTCCCTAGCCAGGAAACACACCGGGATCTTGATGTATCGAGAGCTGGGATATGTGGTTCTAAGTTTGGTTTTAAACGCATGTGTGCAAACAAAGAACAATGCACCTTCCTAGAAAGCTATTTTTAGAACCCTAAGTATACCACAGTCATGCCATTGTCCTGATGATGACGAATACAAGTAACTGTAGCAGTTACTTGTACAGGTCTTTTCACCAGAGACCACATTCTGGTTTGGTTTACACCAGAGCAAATCAATCAAGTTAATGGAATTAACTCCAGCTTTGCCCTGGTGCAGAAGATGGCCATACCATATGGACCCAGACTCATAGGCCACTGGAAGGTCAATGGAAGTTTTCCCATTCATTCCTATCACCTTTGGGTGAGACCCAGGAGGAAGTCAATGACAACATTCATGTGGCTACTTACAGCTCTCAATGTCAGCCCCAGCCAGTTTGCCCGTGGTACCAAAGTGAATTCGGATAAATTTGCCCTGGATAAGAAAATGAAAGAGGTTTATTGTGGTAGCGGTCTAAAAACAGGGAGTAGCTGAGAGATTCGGAGGGATTGCAGGGGAAAATTTGCAGGTTGGCGAGAAGCAATTAGTCTTTTCACAGATCAAATCTATACAAATCCCTTTGCTCTTGGATATTTTAGTATAGCTTAAAAAAACCCCACTTTCCTGTTGTTACAGCACGAGACAATGCTGTGTAGTGCACACAACATAAGAATGGGAGCCAGGAACACTCTCACACACCTGCTCTGAGACTTTGACAAGGCTCTTTGGCCCTGATTCAGGAAAGTACTTTAGCATATACCCCATTGACTTCCTGGGGGACATAAGCATGTGCTTCGGAGAACTCCTGAATAAAGAAAATCTCCAGGCCTCCGTTTCCCAGTCAGTTAGAAGGGATTAATGATACTCGCTTACTCCCTAGGGATGTTCTGTGGGTTCATTTGCTAACATTTGCAAAGCATTTTGAATTGGCTCTATAAGCACTGAGGGTCACTAATACAGTGGATCATTAATATGAATGTGTATGTCTTACTGTACATAAGAAGGGCCATACTGGGTCAGATCAAAGGTCCATCTAGCCCATTATCCAGTCTTTCAACTAACCAATGCCAGGTGCCCCAGAAGGAATTAACAGAACAGGGAATCATCAAGTGATCCATCCCCTGTCGCCCATTCCCAGCTTCCGGCAATGTTTGGGTTGCTATTTTTGTGCCTGTTTTAGTGAACCTGGATGCAATGAAGCTTAATTTGGAATGTTAGCAAATGCAGGGTACTTAATTCTTGCATGGTCTCTTGGAAATGCAAAGTGCTAAATACATCCTTACTATTTTTATTATCATTACTTCCTCTGTGAATGCTTTTGGGTTGCATCATCGAGGTACCCTTCCCCTCCCCCGAATGAAACTGAAGTCAGGAGAGAGGCTGGTACTTACAAAACGTGAGGAATTGTTGTTCCTGGTAGTTTTGGCATTTCCAAAAGCCTCCAGCACAGGATTAGCCTGGATGATTTGATCTTCCAGGGATCCCTGCACAAGAAAAAGCAGATTATTTGAGGGGAATTTTGTGGCCGTGTTACACAGGACAGAGGTCACACTAGATAGTCACAGTGGTTCCTTCTGGCCTCAGAATCTGAACACAAAAGACTTTGGGGTTTGGTTGCAAAAATTTCCTGTGGCTCTTTAAAGAACAGCTTCTTCCAGGGAACTCCCAAGGGTAGCTGAATGACTGTTGTGACAGTACACCCACGTTCCTGTGTCTTACCTTGCCATCAGCAGGCTGCTTGCCCGTGCTGCCGATGTTGGCAAAGTACTGAATGACCTTTTTCGTGTTCTCAGTCTTGCCAGCACCGGATTCTCCGCTAAATAAAACAAACAAGAAACAAGGTGTCGGTAAAAAGAAACAAGCAAAAAGGTAAGAAATGATCTGTCAGTGTCAGGAGACAAGCAACATCATTTCTACCATGTGTGTTTGCAAGCACGGGCTTGTTCTGGGGAGTTCTGACCTTCCCAAGAATGAGCGGGGAAAGGCTCAAGGCAGTTGCCCTGGAGAAAGACATCTGGGATGTGAACAGTCATTTACAAAGCTCACCGGGGACAATCAGGGCCTTTGTCCATGACAGTCAAGAACAGAACCGGGGTATCCTGACTGCCAGCCCTTGCTCTAACCACCGGACAATTCCACCTCCTCTCCCTGCACCCCGTTCCCCTCTCACTCAGTGGAGATGATCCGTTGAAGACTCCCAAGGAATACTTACGTAATCAGCATAGACTGGTTTTCACGGTCTGTGGGGGGACAACAAACAGGACAGGATAAGGGTTAACAAGGCTCTCCAGAATTCTCTGCAGGGTGTGCACAGTCTGGGCTTGGGGATAGCACCCTTGGTCCCTGCCCCTTTGCCCCCAGACGTGACTTCCTCTTCCGTCCACACAAGGAAGCTTAAACCAGGGATGTTGGCAAGGAAAGGGCAAGCGCCATCTTCAAAACATGGTCTGCAGGAGCCCTTCCATGGGGAGGGGGTGCTTTGTGGCATCAGAGCTATGGATTTCGGAGGGGGAGGGGGAAATCTGGTTAGTCTCTCCCCTCCCAAAAGCTCAGGTGAAGCCCGACTTTGCAGCAACTTTTGCTGCTGGGGGAACCTCACCCCACCCCACAGGGATCTCCGGGGGCAGCCATGGTTGGGATGAACTAAGATAGAGGCTCCGGGGGAGTAGGGAAGCCAGTTTGCTCTTCGCACTCACCCTGGAGCATGTCATGGTAGGCATTGTCAGAGATGGAGAAGAGATGAGGGGGCATCTCAGTACGCTTCTTGCCCTTATACATCTGGGCCACCCGGGCTCCGTAGATAGGCAGCCACTTATAGGGGTTGATGGTCACGCAGAACAAGCCAGAGTAGGTCTGGAGGGTGAGAAGGGGAAGACAAACCAGCCAGCATGTTTATTTTGCTCCGGGCACAATGGGAAGAACAGAGCTAGTTTACTGTGCCGCCTCCACCTTGGGTAATAGATCAGGTCTCGCTAATGCCTGACACTCATCTAGCACCTTGCACTCAGGGATCTCAAAGGGCTTTACAAGCATGAATTAGTGCTTCCAGCACCTGTAGGGCAGTGTCATTCATTGTCCCTGTTTTACAGATGGGGAAACTGAGGCACAGAGCGGTGAATTGGCTTGGCTGATTTCACACGGAGGCAGAGTGGGGGTGAGCTGTTGTTGAGAGCCAAGCAGACCTGGAGGAGGGTTTGAATGAGGTGGAACTTAGAAAGAAGAAAGCGCCTCCAGATTTACATGGAAGTAACTCAGGTCTGGATCAGGGCCTCCGACTTGGTGTCAGCGACTATTTCTGACCCACTAGTGCCTGGCACTGGCATGTTCATTGCCACACGCTACCCGGCTGTCCCCCGCGAGCCTTCCACTCACATAGATCCTCATGTGGCTGTAACGCTGCCGCAGGTTGTCCAAGACGCTGGCCTCGTTCAGGAAGGTCATATTGGCCATGTCGCTGACCTGGTAGAACTTCGGTGGGTTCATCTGCTGGATATCATCCTTCTTCATGGTGAGGGTCTGCGGGGTTAGGGAGGCAACATGTAAGTGGGGCTGCTTTGCATTCTGTCGCTGTCATAAGGGTGGAGGGTGCCTTGCCTGGGTTGGGCTATGTTATCTAATACAGGGTGCCTTGCCTGGGTGGGGGCTAGGTTGTCTGAGACAGGTGACATGGGAATTTCCCTGCCATGAGGGAGGGAGGAGCCTCAAGCCCATGAAGAAGGGAGGAGTTAAAAAGTCAGTTCCATCTTGGCTGCACATGAGGCAGGAGGCTTGCCAAGGTAGCTGGCAAGGGTTCTAGACCATCTTTGGCTATAAAGATGGCTCTACCTTTTTCTGATACTTCTACTTAGCTAATGTGAGTATTACCATTTGATTCTTCTATTAAGCCGTGCCTTTTGGGGTGTTCTTTCCTTTTCAGAAGAAAGTGGGGAACCCCAAATGTAAAGTGTCTGTATCTCTGCTTTAACCTTTTTCTTTATTAAATCTTCTAGTTAAAACCGTCTGGTTTATTTTCCTTAAGGCTTTTCTCTCTTCACAGGGAAGAGAGGAGGTAGGGGGAGGTGCATAGCCCCCAGGTATCTGACTTTGGCTTCCAGGGAGGAAGACAGAGTCAGGGTTAAGGGAGGAAGCAGTCTCCAGGTGTCTGTCTCTCAGGTAGAGAGACTTAGGGTGAAGGAAAGCAGCCTTCAGGTGTCTGACTTTGAAACCCAGGGAGGGGGACAAAGTTGGGGTGGGGAAGATCGGGGGCCCCTCCAAGGTTTTGGAAGTATACTCGATTGGTGGCAGCGATTGGTGACCCCAAAAACCCCAACTGGCAAAGTGGGGGGGGGGAAGGACTTGTTGGTCTGGCATAGAAGAGGCCCAGCCTTTGTACTCAGGAGCATAAAGCCTGGGGTAAGAGCCTTTACAGTCGCCATCAGAATATTTGCCCCAGAGTTTGAGGTAACTGGTAAATGGGATGTAGAACCTCAAGTCCTAGGGTCCCTGGTTCAATCCAGCCTCTTTCAATAGCCACTGAAAGGTGTTAGCCTTTGATGGGTGCTCACTGGCCTACATGAGATGGGTTTGATGGTCCAGCCATATCTCAACCCCTCCTACACTCATTATCAACAGCACCCTGATGGCAGGCTCCGCAGAGAGGGACCAGGCCCGAATGGCCCATGGACACTGAGTGTCCGGCCCTAGAGTGGCTCAGGCCAGGTCAGGCCGAAGGCACGTCAGCAGGGCAGGGAAGCGGGTACGTTAAGGTGACCGGATGTCTTAATTTTATAGGAACAGTCCCGATATTTGGGGCCGTGTCTTATATAGGCGCCCCCCCATCCTCTGTCCCAATTTTTCCCACTTCCTGTCTAGTCACTCTAGGGTGCATGGATTGCTGCTTGCCATGCCGTTCCCGCTCTGGGGATAGCGGGCTTCACTCGCCCGGGCTGCCAGTCCAGTCCAGGGACATTCTAATCAGACCAAGCCCCAGAGGTTTTGTGTGGAAGATGTTAACGAGCGTCCTTCCCACCAAACTATGGACAGAAAGAGAGAGCGGCAAAGCGCACGGCGAAGGTCTCCTTCAAGCCCGGCCAGGCAGCCACTGCCATTTTCAACCCGCCGGAGGCTTCAGACTAACAATGTGTTGATCCTGCAAAGCTTTACTCACCTGAGTAATCCTTACTCACACCACTGGATGTGGTACTAGTTAACTCCCGGGCCTGGTTCTTTCCCCCTCTCGCCAGAGAATACAATGGATTGCCATTGATTTTAAGCCTCTGCCCATTCAGGGAGGAGCGAGAAACCAGGCCCTGAAATCTAGGCTTACACCGGTGATGCAGCTGCCATGTTAGGGTAGTGACCAGGAGACACGGTCTCCTGTGCTGTTACTCTCACATCCAGCTCCCAGAGCCGACTGTACCTGGTTGGTCACAGTCTTCACGACGACTTGGTCACCCTTGTCAGACTGGATCTCCCCGGCAACGAAACCCTCCTTCTCATCCTTGACCCAGCACGACTTCTTGATGTCGTAGGGCTTGTTCATGGCCTCCAGCTTCTCTTTCTCGGGAGGATTCAGGAACGGCATGGGATCCATGTCGTCCCCGCACTCGCCTTTGTACCCACCAGGCATCTTGGCTTCGGGTCGGGCAGAGGGTGAAACCAGAAGGAAAAGAGACGGGGAGCAGTGCTTCCTGCAAGGCTGTGAAAAGGGGGAGAACAGAGAATCTGGCAAGGAGCACAGTGGAGAATCCTGGGGCCCTGTTCTGTCCGCGGCAGGCTACAGTAACTCCCTGTGAATTCAATAGGGCCCCATCACAGTACAAAGTGATAGCCTGGGATGCCCCAAAACTGGAGTAGAAGGCTAGAAAGGGAGAGGTGAATTCTCCCACACATCCTAAACCCTGCACGCCCCAGTGGGGTGTCTACACTGCCGTTAAAAACCCGCAGCTAGCCTGTGCCAGCTGACTCGGGCTTGCGGGGCTCGGGGACTAAGGAAGGGGTTGTTTGATTGTGGTGTAGATGTTCCGGCTCGGTCTGGAGCCCAGGCACTAGGACCCTGTGAGGTGGGAGGGTCGCAGAGCTCGAGTTGTAGCCCGAGCCCAAACGTCTGCACTGCAATTAAACAACCTCAGCCTGAGCCACGCGAGCCAGTCAGCTGGCATGGGCCAGCCGGGGGGGTCTAACCGCAATGCAGATGTTCCCCAAGAGCCCCTGACAAAGGGAGAATTCCCTGGTGCAAGGAGTGCATAGGGCAACCAAGAGTGCTTGCAAGTCCCAAATCTGGTGGCATGTTGGGGCCCATCTGGGGGCAGGCAGTGTCAGTGGCATCTCCATAATGCTGAGCATGACAGAGATTCTGTGTGGGCTCTGGGCTGCGGAACGACCCGTCGGTAGCCAGAAATCAACCCCCAGAGCGTCCCTCACTTACCCCAGGGAATGCATTAGCCCTAGCAGCACAGTCCAGGAGGAGAGCTGCTTAAAGGCTGGTCTGTGGCTTCTGGGCTGTTCCTCCAGGAGACATCACAGACCTGGCCCCCGGTGCTCTTGTCATTAAGACTAAAGGTACGTCTACACTACCTGCTGGATCAGCGGTAGTGATCGATTTATCGGGGATTGATTTATCGCATCTAGTGTAGACATGATAAATCGATCCCCAAGCACGCTCCCCATCGACTCCTGTACTCCACCTCCGCAAGAGGTTGATTCACCGTCGTGTGGACGGCCGGGTAAGTTGGCCTTCAGCTACACTATTCTAAGCCTAAGAACCAAGCTCTACTCTCTGTTCCACCACTGCAGCTCCCTTGACTCCACGGGGCGGCGTGTGCATAACCCAGAGCCGTGTTTCACTGCGGCATTGAGCTGTGGTGTCGCAGCAGAAGTAGCTGCATGGTTAGACAAGCCAGTCTTGGCGGATGGCGAGGAATCCCAAGGGGAAGGGCAGCTGACTCCGTTTGCCAGCTGTTGCTCCATTTAGAAGATGCTGCTTGGGCCGCAGCCCGTTGCTGTCTCAGAATAGACTGGCACTAGGCGGAGAGAGATCCTGGTTGGGGTCCCACTGGGGAGCTCAATTTCCCCAATGCCCACTCAAGATCTTGAAGGTCTAAAAAAACCAACCCCAAGATGCAGTACTGCTCCTCCAAGCACTGGACATGATAAGGGAAGCTATGGAGACTAAATGAATTCCTGCGTGTAATGCCACTGATTTCAGTGGATGAATTTCACACACCGAGCCTGAAGGAATTTTCCTCTGTACACTTCACCTGCTGGTCAAGCAGGCAGCGATCAAGGAGGTTCAGCGAGGGAGTATCAGGAAACATTTTCCTTTGCACTAGCTAAATCCATGGCCCTCGCTGGGATTTGACTATTATTATTCCCAGATTTGCAATAGATATTTAGAGGCAGATTCTTCTCCCCCTTGTTCACAAAGAGCCGCCCCCTGCTCCACCAGCAATCCCACTGAAATCAACGGACTCACTAGGGAACTACGGTGACATTAAACATGAATAAAAGCAGGGGAGCAGAACTGGACCCTGGATCCTGGACCCTGGACCCTGGATACTAGTAAACGATTTGTTGAAAGGTTCATTACACTAGACCCCCACGAAACACATGTGCATGTAAATACAAATAGCTGCCACTTTGGTCATACAGTGCCCCTTATCTGAGGCTCTCAAAGCCCTTTACAGATTTCAATTCAGTAAGTTTCACTATCCCTAGGAGATACTATTTTATAGATGGGGAAACTGAGGAAGGGAGCGGTTACAGCCTAAATCTTCAAACGTGTCCATCAATTTGGGGTTGCCTTGGTTTCTGAGAGGTCCAAATGAGGCATCTAAAATCTGATATTTCTGGGCACCTGCCTTTCTACCTGAATCTCCCCTGAAATCAGCCCCAGAGTGTCTTATTTTGGGACCCCAAAATGGAGGCCTCCAGAAGCGGGGGGATATTTTTGAAAAAGGGTGCAAAGGTCTTGCCAAAGGTCACCCGATAAGTGGCATGGCCGGCCCCGAAGCTCTGATAAACCCCTCTCCGGTCTAGCCCCGGAATTAACATGCCCCATTGATGTCTTAAATTAAAATTGATTATTAAGAACAAGTACAGTGGAAGGAGGTTACTTTAACTGTTGTAATGTATTTGATCAAACTGCCTCTCTAAAGACCTGCCCCAAAGGAATCGCCTCGTTACCATCACTGGGATTTCAGAGCAGGTTCCCGCTTGTTAAAATTCGGAGGTTTCGTTTTCCAAGGTGTAACCAATATAATATAAAACTGTCTGGGAGTTCAAAGTCTCTCTGGCATAAAACACAATGAAAACAAATCCATGCTGGCTAAGTTAGAGGGGTAGTTATTGCTTCTTATAGCCTATTATTCCCCCCTGCCTCCACTTTCAATTCTGCCCAGTACGACTGCATAAATCACAGTAGATCTCCCCAATACACCTCTTCCCGACAGTCACACATAGCAAGTACCTACCACCGAGCGTCCTGGAAGACGTGTGTGTTTACAAGGGGCTGGCCAGCTTCTCTTATACCCATCCAAAGGGTCTGAGCCAGCATTTCCTTTAAAAAAAATAACAGCGCATCAACGAGACACAAGCCCAGCTGGCCACACCATTGCAAACCTGATAGGCCAACGCTCATGTCCCTCAGGAGAGATCAATGAATGCCCTGTTTCTTGGGGAATTCTCCTTCGCTTTCTTCTCCTTATAGGGCATCTGACCAACTCAACTACATGAGTCCAAGGACCAGGGGCTGAAATAGAACAACTGCCTAATGAGTTTCTCCTTCAAAGGCACAACTTCAGCCGTCTCTTTCCTGCCAGGTGACGGGTAAGACTTTCATCAGTGAGGGTAGCTGATCAGTGAAAAGCAGGAGTCCGGCTGAGTGGTACTTGGGGTGCCAGCTGTGCCCCTACTTCTCAAGTGGCGCTATTAGTTTTGATAGAATTAAGCTTCCACTTGAAAATCATTTTTAGTCCTCGCGTTTGTGATGAAAAACTTGTGAATCTGAGCTGTCTGCCTGAGCCTGCAGACAGACAATGGAATCTGTTGTGGAGTTGCAACTGCTTACGCCAGGACTGAATTTCCCCCAACTGCTCTAGGAGGGGGCAAGTTTAGCAATTGCCCCCAGTTATATTGACTCTGAAGTCTAGTGATGGCCGCTTAAATGTCAACTTTGCTATGTCCTGCAGTGCTGCATGTTTCAGTAGACACATCTGACGACTCTTGTGGGTGGAGCGTGAGTAGTATCTCTCATCAAGGGCTTTTGTATTTATGTAGGGTGAATATGCTAAAGCAGGGGTGGGCAACCTTTTTGGCCCGAGGGGCACATCGGGGTTGCAAAATTGTATGGAGGGCCAGGTAGGGAAGGCAGTGCCTCCCTAAACAGCCTGGCCTGCCCCCATCTGACTCCCTCCCACTTCCGTCCCCCAGGGAGCAGGAAGCGGGGGAGGGGCCAGGGATGGCCCCCCCAGGCTGGGAGCTCAGGGGCCGGGCCGGACGGTCCTGCGGGCCGGAAGTGGCCCAGTGACCTCATGGGCCGTAGTTTGCCCACCCTTGTGTTATGGTGATAAGGAGTTAAGGTACATCTACTCTGCAAAAAATCCTTGCAGCACCGAATCACAAAGCTCCGGTCGGCTTGTGCTAAGGGGCTAAACACAGCCATGCAGACGTTCCACTCCGAACCCAGAGACCCACCCCCTCGCTGGGTTTCAGAGCCTGAGCGCCAGCCCGAGTGGGAAGGTCTACGTTGCTGTGTTTAGCCCCGTAGTATGACCCCACGTCAGTTGCTCCAGGCTCCGAAACTTGCCAATGCGGCAGATTTTTTGCAATGTATCCCTAGGGTACAACGCCGTATAAGATAAAATACTTCTCCCTGCAGGCTCCAGCCCGTAAAGAGAAGAGAGGAGAACAGCAAGTCCAAGTGGGCCAAAAAGACGTTTGATTGATTTACAGTCTCAGCCTACGCACGGCAGGGCTTTGCCGTTCAAGCCAGCATGTCCTGGCAAGCACTGGGTAACTGGGAGCCGCCGTTCAGACGCTTCCTGTTACATTCACAGGGGTGCAGCAAACTGACATATGGTGGATCCTGCTTGGGGGGGCGGGGGTCGTTCGCATCGGGAAAGGCAAACCCTGCACATGGTTATATTAAGATCAGACCCCAGAGACTCTAAGATGTTTTTTGCATTTATTAATCATTAAAAAAAAAAAAAGAATAGTGCTGATCCTCCGGCTAAATGCGTTAACCTCATTCTCAGCTGCTGTCTGTCGGCCGCCTCGGGGAGGATTGTTGTCTTCCCCTGAGGACGGTCGGGTAATGCCTGTGCTGAAGAGGCAAACATCCCCGACTCTAACCAAACAAGGGCAAAGAGCTCTTTGCCCGGCACCCTGGGACTGAGCACTTTCAAATCCCACGGGGTGCAATTCGGGGTCTAACCCTTACCCCGGGTTGGACCCTCGGCAGGCCCCGATCCCAACGTGAGCCCAGGACCCCTGCCAGATCTAGTCAGAACCTTAGCCTGGGGCCCCCAGCCAGCTGCAATCCTAACCTTAGCCCGGGACCCAAAACTGGCCCCAATCCTAACCCTAGCTTGGCGCCCTCTGCCGCCCCCAAACTGAACCATAGCCCAGGGCTTCATTTGTAATGAAAGGTGCCAGGGCTCAAATAATATTTTTACTTGCATAACTGACGCAGGAAGCCCAGAGGTGCCGGGGCTCTGAACTGCCAGGCCCAGAGGTGCCGAGGCTATGAACTGCCAGGCCCAGAGGTGCCGGGGCTCTGAACTGCCAGGCCCAGAGGTGCCGAGGCTATGAACTGCCAGGCCCAGAGGTGCCGAGGCTATGAACTGCCAGGCCCAGAGGTGCCGGGGCTCTGAACTGCCAGGCCCAGAGGTGCCGAGGCTATGAACTGCCAGGCCCAGAGGTGCCGGGGCTCTGAACTGCCAGGCCCAGAGGTGCCGGGGCTATGAACTGCCAGGCCCAGAGGTGCCGGGGCTATGAACTGCCAGGCCCAGAGGTGCCGAGGCTATGAACTGCCAGGCCCAGAGGTGCCGGGGCTATGAACTGCCAGGCCCAGAGGTGCCGGGGCTCTGAACTGCCAGGCCCAGAGGTGCCGGGGCTCTGAACTGCCAGGCCCAGAGGTGCCAGGACTCTGAACTGCCAGACCCAGAGGTATCGGGGTTATGAACTGCCAGGCCCAGAGGTGCCGGGGCTATGAACTGCCAGGCCCAGAGGTGCCGGGGCTCTGAACTGCCAGGCCCAGAGGTGCCGGGGCTCTGAACTGCCAGGCCCAGAGGTGCCGGGGCTCTGAACTGCCAGGCCCAGAGGTACTGGGGCTCTGAACTGCCAGGCCCAGAGGTGCCAGGACTATGAACTGCCAGACCCAGAGGTACCGGGGTTATGAACTGCCAGGCCCAGAGGTGCCGTGGCTATGAACTGCCAGGCCCAGAGGTGCCAGGGCTATGAACTGCCAGGCCCAGACATGCCGGGGCTATGAACTGCCAGGCCCAGAGGTGCCGGGGCTATGAACTGCCAGGCCCAGAGGTGCCGGGGCTATGAACTGCCAGGCCCAGAGGTGCCGTGGCTATGAACTGCCAGGCCCAGAGGTGCCAGGGCTATGAACTGCCAGGCCCAGAGGTGCCGGGGCTCTGAACTGCCAGGCCCAGAGGTGCCAGGACTATGAACTGCCAGACCCAGAGGTACCGGGGTTATGAACTGCCAGGCCCAGACATGCCGGGGCTATGAACTGCCAGGCCCAGAGGTGCCGGGGCTCTGAACTGCCAGGCCCAGAGGTGCCAGGACTATGAACTGCCAGACCCAGAGGTACCGGGGTTATGAACTGCCAGGCCCAGACATGCCGGGGCTATGAACTGCCAGGCCCAGAGGTGCCAGGGCTATGAACTGCCAGGCCCAGACATGCCGGGGCTATGAACTGCCAGGCCCAGAGGTGCCGGGGCTATGAACTGCCAGGCCCAGACATGCCGGGGCTACGAACTGCCAGGCCCAGACATGCCGAGGCTCTGAACTGCCAGGCCCAGAGGTACCGGGGCTCTGAACTGCCAGGCCCAGACATGCCGAGGCTCTGAACTGCCAGGCCCAGAGGTACCGGGGCTACGAACTGCCAGGCCCAGACATGCCGAGGCTCTGAACTGCCAGGCCCAGAGGTGCCGGGGCTCTGAACTGCCAGGCCCAGAGGTGCCGGGGCTCTGAACTGCCCGGCCCAGAGGTACCGGGGCTATGAACTGCCAGGCCCAGAGGTACCGGGGCTCTGAACTGCCAGGCCCAGAGGCACCGGGGCTCTGAACTGCCAGGCCCAGAGGTGCCAGGGCTATGAACTGCCAGGCCCAGAGGTGCCGGGGCTCTGAACTGCCAGGCCCAGAGGTGCCGGGGCTCTGAACTGCCAGGCCCAGAGGTGCCGGGGCTCTGAACTGCCAGGCCCAGAGGTGCCGGGGCTATGAACTGCCAGGCCCAGAGGTGCCGGGGCTATGAACTGCCAGGCCCAGAGGTGCCGGGGCTATGAACTGCCAGGCCCAGAGGTGCCGTGGCTATGAACTGCCAGGCCCAGAGGTGCCGGGGCTATGAACTGCCAGGCCCAGAGGTGCCGGGGCTATGAACTGCCAGGCCCAGAGGTGCCAGGGCTATGAACTGCCAGGCCCAGACATGCCGGGGCTATGAACTGCCAGGCCCAGAGGTGCTGGGGCTCTGAACTGCCAGGCCCAGAGGTGCCAGGACTATGAACTGCCAGACCCAGAGGTACCGGGGTTATGAACTGCCAGGCCCAGACATGCCGGGGCTATGAACTGCCAGGCCCAGAGGTGCCGAGGCTATGAACTGCCAGGCCCAGAGGTGCCAGGGCTATGAACTGCCAGGCCCAGACATGCCGGGGCTATGAACTGCCAGGCCCAGAGGTGCCGGGGCTATGAACTGCCAGGCCCAGAGGTACCGGGGCTACGAACTGCCAGGCCCAGACATGCCGAGGCTCTGAACTGCCAGACCCAGAGGTACCGGGGCTCTGAACTGCCAGGCCCAGAGGTACCGGGGCTCTGAACTGCCCGGCCCAGAGGTACCGGGGCTATGAACTGCCAGGCCCAGAGGTACCGGGGCTCTGAACTGCCAGGCCCAGAGGCACCGGGGCTCTGAACTGCCAGGCCCAGAGGTGCCAGGGCTATGAACTGCCAGGCCCAGACATGCCGGGGCTATGAACTGCCAAGCCCAGGCGTGCCAAGGCTATGAACTGCCAGGCCCAGAGGCACCGGGGCTATGAACTGCCAGGCCCAGAGGCACCGGGGCTATGAACTGCCAGGCCCAGAGGCACCGGGGCTATGAACTGCCAGTCCTTACCCTGATTCAGGGCCACCCCTGCCCCCCTGCTTCACACTGAAGTTTGTGGCCTGTATGTCATGTTATTTGTTATCATGCATTGCTTAGGACTATGTCATAGGTAGTGGAGGGGTTTTTCTCAGGCAATGGATGGGATCATCCATTAGGATTACAGGGGCCTCTCCCACATTTGTGTGTAAGATCAGCCTTTGGTGTATCTCCTGTTCTTACTGTGTTTTCCTATACTCCTTTGGTTAATTCTTCCAGGTGCAGTTATGAAAACAGGAACAAAAAGGAGAATGGGGGGAGGGACAGGGGGGAACCTTTAGCATTGCCACTCTGATGGTCTGACTGATCCCTTAGTCATTTCTCAGGGAGGGACATCAACCTCAGGACATGTCTTAGGCTATATCTACACTACCCCTCCCCCCAAATGACATAAGTTACACCGACCTAGGCGCCAGTGTGGACAGCACTATGTGGGCAGGAGCACTTCTCCAGCTGATGTAGCTACCAGGTGGGGGGTGGATTAATTAAATTGACAGGCGAGCTCTCTCCCATTGGCTGAGAGCGGCTATCCTAGAGCGCTGACGGTGACGCTCTAAGCTCTCTAGCATAGCCAAAGCCTCAGTTGGGGCTGATGTGGTGAAGGAGGGAGAATCCACACTCGGATCGTCTGGTTCACTCCAGGCTAGAAGCATATCACACAAATAAACAGGTCAGCTCCATTTCATAGAAATCAGCTGTGAATCAGCGTTCCAGGAGGGATGGATCTGGCTGGATTCTCAGCTGAGCTGCTCTTCCAGCAAGTGGCAAGGTGGGGGTGTCCAAGGGCTACGCTGGCATGAAGAAGAACTATTCAATTAGCTCATCCAAAGCCATGCACATCAGAGATCCTACCCAAATGTGACGAGACATCAGAGCAGCGAAGTGGCAGCATGGATACAGCACAAGGAATGTAATTACCACTGCCCGGAAACCTCATTACTAAATCAGCGTGTGTGAGATAGGAAACGCTGAAACAGACATTGGTATTATCCTCATGCTTAGCGTAGAATTAGCTTTAACCAACAACCGCTAGGAACAGGTAGGAGAGACCTGTCCAACCTTCTGCTTGTGTCTTTTTCGAAGGTCTTGGAGAGTTTTCAGCATCTCCTGAATATTAATGTTAACCACAAGAAAGCCCCTTCCACCTGTCGCCATTAACTTCCCAGCCTGGGCTGCCATTTTCAAAAACTCCTAAGGGAATTCGGTGCCCAATTCCCATTGACTTTCAGGCCCCTTTGAAAATCTTTGTCCATATTTATTTAATATTTAGGTTACGGCAGCATTCAAAGGTCTTGTTCAGAATCAGCGCCCCGCTGTGTTAGACGCTGCACACACCGGCCCTGCCCCAAGGAGCTGACTATTTAAACATCTTCCCCCAGCCCATTTATGGGACTCCCCCTGTAAACCTGAGACAGCCCATCGCTGGGTTGTGCTTTTTCCCTCAGCTGCACATAGTTCTGCCTGTCTCAACACATCCAAATATTCATGGCAGAGAAAAGAGCCTGAGGCTAAACTGGAGCTGAATATTACCGGCTCCTGCCATTTTATTTCCAAAACAAACTGAAGATTCGCGGAGTTCAGTGATTACACTGCGGCAGTTCAGTAAATCAGTGTCCTGTAATAATCCTAAGAATTAGGTACGTCTGTTGTTATCTTTAAATAATAATATACCAAACTGTTACTCTGATCCCCTCCGAGATGGCAGAAAGGATGAAGCTTAAGAGGATAAAATAAGTTCCTTAATGTTCAGTCTAGTGTGGAGTTGCAGTTCTTCCAGGACTGCGCTGGCTTTCTAAGATGTACACTTATAGTGCTTGGCTAACGGACATTAGCAGCTGCATTTGGCAAGCGCTAAAGGACTCCTACCACTTCCATTCAAGCCATGCTGGCGTTAAAACTTCGGGGACTCAAATAGCCTGTCAGTTTCATGCACGCAGCTCCCATTGGCTTTGGCCTGCACAACTGATGAGATAATCAGAGCCCTGTCTTGCATTTCCGAGTGAATACTCCCATTCTTGGCAGAAAAGAGACAGCTAAAGACACTTGGCCTACAGCCTCTTGCCTTGGAAGAAAACACACAAAGGGACAGTTTCTCCTCTTCATATAGTCTTGTGTAAGTTATTATTATTGTGTGCATGATTGTTCTTTTTGTCAGCTGCACCGAGAGCCTTGAGCCAGCTTTAGCTAGGATTTGCTGGGACGGAGAATTAAAATGGTACCACCGAAAGCGAGAGCTGATCCTGTAAAGTTGTTGGTATTCACTACATGTAACGTAACCAGTCAAATACCACCGGAGAGTTTTCATTTAGCTTTAGTTTGACCTGTTCTTCTCCTTTGTAGTCAGGGCTTTCAGGCTGGAGCATTTATTCTCCAAATTGTTTGGGGAGAGGGTTTAAGGTTATAACCATGCAGATGAAAAGTTTTAAACAATTCTGGTGGTGATTTTGATCCCCTCCTGCTGTGCACACCCCCCACCCCAGCTGTGAGCATACCCCTTCCATCCCAAAGAGAGCTCAATGGGAGGGAAAAGACAGTCTTGTGATTGAGGCACTGGACTCAAGAAATCAGGGTTCAATGCTCAGCTCTGCCACAGGCTGCCTGAGTGACCTTGGGCAAGTCTCTTAATCTTCCTGGGGCCTCAATCCCCCCTCAGTAAAATGGGGAGAACAGTCCTTCCTTTCTCCTAGCTTTCCTCTGTTCACATAGATGGTAAGCTGTTTGGAGCAGGGCTGCCTCTTCCTAGGTGTTTGTATGGGGCCTAGCACAATGGGGCACTAGATGTCAGAAATCAGGGCCTGCAACAGAGCTAGTCTCCAGGCAATCCATGGCTTGCAGCAGGCTGTCTGATCAGCTGGAGGAGCCAGCAAAGCAGCTCTGAAGCCAGCTGCAGCTTGCTATCTGTTCAGTTCCCATGCACATTATTGTCACTTCTCTTGTCCCTGCCTGAGATCCCACCTTGCCTGTTATCCTGCGTGTTCTAGGGGACTCCAGCTCGACCGTTGGCTGTGGTACCCAGGGCCTGACTCCAGTCGCCAGCTCGGACCCTAGCCCCTGGTTTCTGATGCTCCATTCCTGACATCTTCTCTAACCCTCAGACCTGATGCTTGCACTCACCAGTAGGCTAGACTGCCCATGTCCCAACTGCCGGACATGAGGTGCTACAGGAATAATAACAGTAGGTGAAATGAAGTTGAAGGCTGTGCATATGAAGGTCACCATTTGTGCGATTCTTAGGCTGACTGGGGAATTTGTAGGGACTAGTTAATTAGCATAGTTAATCAGAACCCCTTTACTGATAAACCCACATACGATATGCTCAATTTACAGGCCTGATCCTGCCACCCTGACTCTCAGTCACAGCCCAACTGGGGCCAAAGGATGGTGAATAAGGCTCATAGTTTCCCCTGCCCTCCCTAGCAACAGAACTGAAACGCGGCTGCAGCTGTCCCCACAGCAAAGCACTCTTCTCGGCATCTGATTCATCGCTTTGTGACTGGCGTATCTCTTGGCTCGGGTCCCTGAGTATGTCATCCGTACCAAGGGGAACCATAGCTCTCAGTGACTGCCTCTGCATCTGCCCGGTTTATCAAAAGTTGAACGCTTTCCTCTGCAAGCACCGTCCCGTTGCTTGGCAAATTGGGGGGACTTTTTAGGAGTCTGCTTCCTAAGCATATGTGCAGCACCTAGCACACCAGGGACAGCTCCAGTCTTGGGTGGGGACTGTAAGTGCTACTGTAATTCATAATAATGAGGCTGCTGATGTGAACTTAATGGGCGGGATTAGAATCTAATGCAAGATACCCAATTTGAATGCAGAGGATGGCCAGCTTTGTGAGACTCCTTCTCTTGTCCATCTCTTCCCCAGGTGAGGTTTCATTTTGCAGGATCGCTCCAAACACCTGCTCCAGAGAACAGCCACACTTGAGAAAGCCGGGGCAGCAACTGCATGACTTGTCCTACCCCACCGCAGGGACCCTGCGTGTTGACGTCTTCCACCAGTAGCATCTCTCATTGCATGCAGCAACGTCAGGCAGCCTATTGAGAAGACATGAAAAGATGGAGGGGGCGGGGAGGGGGGGAATCAGACTTTTATCTTCAGGCTTAAAAATGATATTTTCAAAGCTGTTGCCAGTGGTGATCTAACCAATCTTCAGTACTGGTATATGGATGCCTGACAAAAAGCTGGCAGGGGGGAAAAACCTACTGTATGATTGAGCTATTTCCTTTGGAAATGAACAAAACTATACATTTTTTCTCTTCTGTCTGATCAGATCCACCTGTTTGGGATATAGAAACCCCGGCACCAGGGTAGAGTTATCGCTTTTGCATACCTGTCAAGATGTGGGTTTTCAGCCTGAGCACACATGACTGAGCTAAAGGGCCACTGTCTCATCGATTTATGGTTTTCTTTCTTACTCTCCATTAGTTGTGATACCCTCTGATTAAGTTTGAAAATAAAACATCTCTTGATCTTGCCCATTCCCATTTGGCAAATATTGATCTTCCCCACCTTCTCCACAGAGGCTGAAATTAACACGGCTCTTTTTGTTCCTGCTTCTGGGTTTGACATTCAACACTACTGGCAATGAAGCGGCCTGGGAATTAAGCAAAGCTCTGGGGGGTGCTTTATTTAGTGAACTTGGGCGCGCTGTCTGGCTTGCTCCCTTCTGTGCTGGCAGTCACAGAGCACTAGACAGGATGGGGTTGATTGTGCCTGGCAGGTGTGCAGGAAAAGGAAAGGCACAAGGAGAAAGAGGAGCGCAGAGTAACAATAAACTTCCTCACCACCTCTTCACTTATTCACATTCTAAAGCATCATATCCTGCCAAGAGAAAGTCAGAGTCTTCCAGGCTAAAGGAGCCATTTTCCAGTGCTCCCCTCTGTTACTCATCATGAGAAAGCCGCATCCGTTTAAATTAAAGTGTGAGATTAAACTGGTTTAGTTAAACTAGTGGGAAAGATTGTGTATAGACCCTCCTATTTCACTGCAAACCAGACATATTTCGGATTAGCTTGCACCAATTAGGAATCGACTGAAGCTAAACGACACCACGCCACTCTGAAACCAAAGTAAAAGGGTCCACATTGTCTTTTGCACCAGTTTGAGTCAATCAGATTCAAAAGTAATTAACAGTACATTGGTGCTATTTTCTCATGCCAAGGCTAAAAGAAGGACAGAGCGCAACCACGACACATAACACTGATGTTATGGAAAGCACCATGGGGTCTTTAATGTCCACGAAGAGCAGGCTTCCATTTTGAAGGGCTCATCTGAAAGACCCCCAATGCAGTAACCTGCTTAGATCTCATTTCATCGGCCTGGGGAGGAACAGCTAAAATGACCCTTCCTGGGATTTGAACCTGTGATTCCAGGCAGTCTTACTATGCTGTACATGAGCACATACAGAGGTATTCCCTGTAGTTTACAGATGTTTCCTTGAAAAGGTTCTCAGGATGTGTAAATAATTGGCCAAATTCTGCTCCTGGTTACACCCAGGCAAACCCCAAGACACTTATTCCCAGGAGGGTCACCCACTGACTCCAGTGTTGCTACCTTATCCCTAAAACTCATTGGGTCTAATCTTCTGACTGGAAGCAAGCCCCAGGCATCCTGTCCAACTTACTGAGAAGAGCTGTGTAGCTCCAAAGCTTGTCTCTTTCCCCAGCACAAGATATTACCTAACCCACCTTGTCTCTCATATCCTGGGACCAAGATGGCTCAATGAACTTCTCTCTCCCTCTCTCTCAGGAAAAGATGTTATGCTGTTTAAAAGTAGATTTTAATTAAATGTTTTAAACTCTCAGCTGAGTCATTTAGCAAGCACTGGTCTTTTTGCTCAGGGTGTTTCTCAATTCAGCTGAAGTGAACATGAATGTTCTTTGGCTGTAACAACCCGCTGCATCGTGGATGACCAGTTCTGGGGATCAGCTTGCTGCTCCTGTACACCAGGCAGAGGGAACACAAAGCAGGCTCTCTGGGGCCCATAACAAAGGGCTGTTAGTAGCTGGCTATTTAAAAGGATGCCTCCTCGCCCTGACTGACCAGAGCATTGTACCCGACCCCACTGCAAGTGATAGCTTTGAGGGCTGTAGAACTTCTGTCCCCTCTGGATGTCTGCTCCTCTTCCATCCCCCTGTTTCAAAAATCAATGTAATATACAGTCCTCCAATAAAGGACAGATCAGATATTAAACTGATAAGAACAGACATCACTTAGATCATGTTTTTACTTCACGGTCCAAGAGACACAGACAAGGTTTTCATCTCACGGCAAAAATACCAAAAACATTAAGACACTTGATGATGGCCTTTGATAGGCCAAGGGACTACTTACACATGATCTTAGCTCCTAGGAATGTCTGCTACCGGGCAAGCAGGATAGGCACTACAAGCACCAGGTCCTTGCCTTCGGTGGGTGGACATCAGCCTCCATTTTGAGTCACAGAAGATCACTTTTCTAGGGCTACTGGAAACGGAAAGGGACAATTACTCAATAAAAGAGCAACATAATGATTCCTCACCTACCTCATAGGGGGCACCCCACTAACAAGGTATAAAGGTAATGGGGTCTCATTGGAGTTCCCTTCATGCCACCCACAGGCTGCATATATGCATTCACGGCCACTGCTGGCAACAGGCAGCTTCCCTGCCTGGCTCCCAATTTTCCAGTCCTTCCTCCTGGGCTCCTTGCCACCTGGCCTTCCCTACACAGCCAGCCCCCCGGCTGCTGCCTGTGCCATTTCTCCTGCCTATATGCAGCCCCTCTCTCCGTACTGAACATGGTCCCCTCTAGCCTCAGAGGGCCACTTCCTTTCCATGTATTATAGGGATTATGCAGCAGACGTAGAGCTGGTTAACACAGTGCCAGCCCCCGCTTGATCCTTTCCACCCTTGTTCAGCCAGGGCAAGGGGGAAGCTGCCCCAGCACTCCATGCGAGAACAGTTTCATATCAGGTTCGCTTGGGGAAGGGTCATTTCCCAAATTTTCCCAGCTGGTTTTTGTCTGAACTTTAAACAGGCTGCTTGCCCGGGGCCAGTCAAGCAAATCCCCGTTAATGCACCAGGTAGCCAGTCTGCATGGACTAGAAAACACCCACTTCTGGTGTGGTGCTAGTGCTGCAGCCTGGTAATCTTGGGCCCTAACTTTGGTGCATGGCAAAGGGCTGAGGGGAGACACTGATGTGTTGGGATGAAAAAACCCCACCCCAGTGGGAGCCCAAACCGCCAAGCCGAGAATGGGTGGAGCAGAGCCCGTGACTGGGGGACCCTTCGCAGTCCCTAGCTGGCAGGATGATTGATTGATTGATTGATTCCTTCCTTCCTTCCTTCCCTACTCTCCCCTCCCCCCAGCCTCCAGGAAAGAGCCAATCAGGGAGGAGACACAGGTCCGCGGGAGATTAAAGTGCCATCCTCAGCTGTTCCTCTCGCTGAAGTCTTTGCACAGAGCCAGGGGCTGAGCAGGTACCGTGGGTAGTATAAGCAGCCCCGCCCTCAATTCCCCTGCCTTGGCCGACTAGCTGCTGTAGGCTGGGCTCCTGCAGCAGATGGGCAGAAGCTGGGGTCTGGAGTGGAGTCGCTCGCTGCTTCTCCTGCCCCTTGTTTTTCATCTTGCAGCCTTCTCCAGCTGGGGGAGAGGGGGGCGCGGTGGGGGAGCCCGGCCGCCTTTCCTCGGGAGGAGAGGCGGCTCTGCAGAGCTGCTCTCTGGCTGCAGCTTTTGGCTCTCCTGACGCAGGTGCTTGGAGAGACTGGAGGCTGCTCCCTCCTCCCTTAGCTGTTGGGGGCCAGAAACTTTTCTGCTCCCCCTGGGAGGGCGTGAGTCCCGGGTAGGTCACGGAACTGCTAGCCCCTTAGGCAGTAGTGGACGGGTTAGTACTAGAAGAGGTTCCTCCTGAGGGAGAGGGTGACCAGATGTCCCAATTTTACAGGGATAGTCCTGATTTTGGGGTCTTTTTCTTATATGGGCTCCTATTACCACCCCCCATCCTGATTTTTCACACTTGCTGTCTGGTTGCCAGGTGCTGTTTCAATAGTGATATAAAATCTTCCTGGGGGAAGAAGCTGCAGCATTTTGTCTCCCCTCCCATCTCAAAGCCTGTTAGACTGAGCTGTGTGCAATTCATTTACAGCAGAGAAAGAAATGCAGAAATCAGGCAGCACTTGATGAGTGAAGGGTCTGTTCTGTTAGTGGTACTGCCAGAAACATCGGATTTGATCAGGAAATTGTCCTTCCCTATGTCCCCCCTTCAACTACCTGAAAAGAGGATGGATCTAGGCTGTTCGCAGTGGTACCAGATGACAGGACAAGGAGTAATCTTCTCTAATTGAAGAGGGGGGAGGTTTAGATTGGATATTAGGGAAAACTTTTCCACTAGGAGGGTAGTGGAGGATGGGAATGGATTATTGAGGGAGGTGGTGGAATCTTCTTCCTTAGAGGTTTTTAAGGTCAGGTTTGACAAAGCCCTAGTTGGGATGATTTACTTGGGGATTGGTCCTGCTTTGAGCAGGGGGTTGGACTCTATGACCTCAGAGGTCCCTTCCAACCCTGATATTCTATGATTCGGTGATGTGCATGCAAGTTACAGCTTAAATCTAGCCCTACAGCAGGGATGGGTGAAGCCTATGGAGTTGACTGGCCACCTCCTCTCCCTGCTGCATGCTGGTAGAATGCCTAGTCAAGAGCTTTTCATCCTGGTGGGTAGCTGGCTGATGTGTACTTCTGGATTTGGTTACTAGTAGCCGTATCTGAGCCTCTAGCTTCTCATGCAACTGAGGATGAATGTCTTTACCTAGTGCCTTAAGTGGGAAGTGCCCCAAGGCCAATGTTCTCAGGATATCCCCTCCAAGAGGCTTGGGCAATATAGTCCATGCTTGATGGTGAATGCGGGGGAGGAGGAGTGTGTGTAAAACTGCTACACTAGCATGTTTAGAAAGACCTTACTTCGAACATCTCAGCTGCTGCCATGAGTTCAATGCTGGTAATACCCTAGGACAGCTGTTGAAGTGTAAAAACTTGCCTTGCTTGTCCTTTACTAAACTTCTCTGGCTGCTTGGTCACCTGCAACATCCACCACTATGAAATAAACCAGCTGGTGGTTTGTACTGGGTGCTATCCCCAGCAGTATGCATCTGAGTTCGTCTGTAGTTGTGGCTAACATTGACCGCTGTGTGATCTTTAAAATGACCATGTAACCACAGCTCTGTGATGGGCAAGGCTTCTTAGTGCAAATTCTGACCTGGAAAGATACTTAAATCTGAGCCACTTACTGGATGTTGATAGCAGTGTAATAAGAATCAACAAATGTATCTGGGAAAATAGGACTAGCTAGAACACCTCTATTACCTTAATGGTACAGGCTACCTGGTGGTGTAAGAAAGTAGGCTTGCATATATTGAGTCTCTTCATAGCCACCCTTTAAGTCAGCCCTTCCAACATCATGGACTCTTGCATTGGTCTCAAGTTTTGAAGCTAAAGATGGTATGAGGTAGACTCTAAACACTGATGCGGTAGAGTGTATGTACTGGGGACAAAACTGTTTGGAACACTAGACTTTGGACAATAGCACATGCATGTTTACAGCCCACACATGTGCCAGGTAGAGCCTCTTGCTTTAGACCAAGTTAAACCAAGTAAATTTAGCTTGTTGGCTAATTGCAGTGAAACTAACTAGCCACTGAAACAAAACCTGTTCTGTCTCAAATCCTATCTGCAGATGAAGCTTTGAACTTGCTCAACAAACAGCTGAAGAGATGCCTACCACAAACGAACAAGATGAGAGGATGAAAAAGTTTAAAAATAAAGGCAAAGATACAGCTGTAAGTATGGAGGTCCCCCCAACCAATCCATGTCCTGACAAATTCATGTGTAGGAATAATTCTTCACTAGGTGTCTTCCCTTATGGTGCAGAACTTGAAAATGTTGACCATAAGTGGTCTAAACAGTGTCTTTCCGAATACGATAAAGCATATAACATAAGATTTAGGCTTGGTCTACACCAAAGGTTCTCAACCTGTGGGCTGCTTTTGGTCCACTAAGCATGCAGCCGTGGCCCATCTGACATCCTCAGGGCCATATAGGTAGTATATATTATGTGGATGTGGCCCACATAAACCAGAGAGTTGCATATGTGGCCCACAAATCTGTGATGTAGACAGCTTCTTGGGAAGATGGATTACTTAGGCAGACAGGAGAAACCTGTCTCCTGTCAGCATATAGCCTCTTCACTAAGCAGTACAGTGGCAAAACAGCGCTGTTACAGCTGCAGCGCTGTATGTGTAGACAAGCTTAATACAGCAGGAAGAAAACATGCCTTGGGCTTGAAGGAACATGATCTAGCTTTTAAACCACAAAAGAGAAACTAAAACTTAAGAAATCATTGGGGCAGAAAACTGGCTCTCAACACTTGTAAAAGGCAGATTTTGCTTTTCCGGTCTGTCAAACTGAAGCTTAAACTGTATTGGTCAGTTTTGTGCAGTTACAAACATTCTGAAGCTAGCACTGAAAGTCTCTTGCTTGGCCTGGGGTTTTTTGTTTGAGTTTTACACGGTGCTCAAAACAAAATTACAAAAAAATTACTTGCAGGAAGTGGGGGATCAAGGCTTTGAAAAGATTCCATATAATCTAATTTGAGAGGTGATCTGGGTTTTATTCAGCTGGAGTAGTGTCTTCTAGCACTGCCTCTGTGGTCCTCTTGTACAGAAACTGAGGAAAACTCTTTAAGGGGGGGGGAGGGGAATGCAAATGGACAGAGGATTTGGAAGCAGGTTTCATAACTGACGCAACTTTCTCCAGCTGGCGACCTCTCGAGTTGACAGACTTTTAAAGTAAAACATCCTGGGGTAAGGAAAATATTTGTAGGGGCTTGTATAAATTTGTGAGCTATCTTAGACTAACCTGAATTGCTTCAGGATAAACTGCCTTGCATCCGCATATTTAATTACAACATCCCATTCTGCTTGAATTAACCCATTTTGGATGCAAATACTCTCTAATTTGGAAGGAGTTGCCCTGGAATAAGGTTGGTCCGAAGGCATCCCCATTTTGAATTGGCTCTTCTGCTTCTGACAGTCACTGCTATTCCCACACTGCATTAGTGCACCCCTGGGTGGGCCTGTAGGTTTGTGTCTGCACTACTGCTCCTGGGTCATCTTGACCACATGTCCTCGCCCTGATTAAATGCTGGTGTGCAGCCAGGAGTGCCCTCCTTTAGAAACACACACATGTATTGTATAGTAGCTATGCCCCATGTGGGAAGAGAAGAATCCTGGGAATTAGTTTAACCAAGTCCTCAAATTCCAGTGGCTTCCAGTAGGTGTTCCCCCATACAGTGAGAAATCCCAGAACTCAGAAGTCTGGTGGCGGATCACTGTACTATGTCTGCTCAGAACGCTCTGCACTTACTTTGAAAAAGAGCAGTGAGGCGCAGCCTCAGATTCAAAAGGGAAGTCGGTTACGGCAGCATAACCAAGCAGTCTGGACCCACTGCTTTCGAATAATTACACCTGATTGTCTTTAGTCAATCTGCAATACTACAAGTGGAGCCATGCCCTTGTACATGACTGCCATGAAGCTTTCTCTTCGAGGACAACTGAATTGTGATCAGTGTCAAATTTGTATGTGCACCAGAGAACAGTCTAATTACATTGATGTCAGGAATGCCCTGAAGGGGGGGACTCAGAGGGAGAATGGCTTTATCAAAACTTACTGATGGGAAGTGTCAGTGTAGACAGAGTTGCAACATCCTTAAGAGGGGGAGGGGAAATGTCAGAACAAGTTCTCCTAAATCTTTGGCTGGAGTTTCCTGGTGAAATGAAAATAGCTAATTTATTGGCTTAAGTGTTATTTCAAACATGTCTAAACGAAGCTGCCTTTCCCCTTTAGCATGTGTAAGGATGCAAGCCAAAAGCTGTCCTTCATAAACAATGGCAAGGGAAGAGTGATCTGGATTGCTTGGTAAACTGTGGCTTTTAATATAGCTAAATATAGACCTCTAGGCGCAAAGAATGGAGGCTGTAGTTACAGGATGGGGGAGTTGATCCTGGGGAGAAATGACTCTGAAAAAGATTTGGAGGTTGTGGGGATAGTCGGCTGAACACGAGTGCCCAGGGTGATACTGTCACCAGAATGGCTAATGTGATTCTTGGGTGTCTAAACAGCAGAATTGAATGTAGGAGTAAGATTATTTTACCTCTGTATTTGGCACTGGTGTGACCCCTGGCATACTGGATCCAGTTCTGGGGTCCACAATTCAAGAAGGCGGTTGATAAATTGGAGAGGGCTCTTCCTGAGAACAATTAAATGATTTTTAAAATGTGCCTTATAATTGACTCAAGGAGCTCAATCGCTTTAGTTTCTTAAAGAGAAAATTATGGGGTGACTTGATTAGTACCTACCTGGGGAACCACTATTTAATAATGGGCTCTTCAATCTAACAGAGAAAGGTGAAACTTGAGCCAAGGGCTGGAAGTTGAAGCTGGACAAATTCAGACTGGAAATAGTGTAAATTTAACAGTGAGGGTAATTAACTACTGGAACAAATATCCATGGATATTGATGGATTCCCCATCATTGGTGATTGGATGTCTTTCCTAAAAGACGTGTGCTCCAGGAACTATTTTGAAGTTGTGTCCTGGCTTGTACATAAACCTTCCAGAATTCACTTTTATTTTATAATTGACAGAATATTGCTGTTTGGTTTTTTTCTTAAGCATTTTTAACTTTAAACATTCAGTTTCAGGAAATCAGGGGGTGTCAGACAACTAAATGAGGTGTTGAGATTCAGAAAGAAAGCTTTATGCACAAATTGTTTGCATCACATGTCAAAATATACAAAGTAAATTTTCTTAATCAAACTAGAATTTCTCAACTGGCACTCTTCTTTCTTTGCCTGTCTAATTTTCAATTGATGGAGAATATTTTTTTCACTGGTTTGTGTGGATGGTGAAACTGACATTTACAGACAAAAATTTAATCTTTCCAAACTTGGTTATACAGGAGGTCAGATTAGATGAACACAAAGGTCCCTCTGGCCTTGAAATCTGTGAATCTGATGGTTTACCTTCGTTTCTCCAGGATAGCACTAAAGCATTACCACAGGCATATCATCTGCTTTCCTAGTCACCAGAGCAGTTGTTGTAAAAGTAGCTTCATGTCCAATGGCAAATTCCTATTTTTTGGTCTTGCAGCATAACTCAAAACTTGGCAAGCTCCCTTACCCATGATAACTATTGTTGCCAATCTGTCATGTGTAAGACTTGTCACCATATTATTTAAGCTTTGTAGCTTCACAAAGTCAAACAGGAAATCTGAGCTGAACACTTGAAGACTAAACTTGGGATAGAAGTCAGATCACTTCCTAGAGAAACATTGTTCGCAGTGCTGGGAAACTTCCATCTCCAGAGTGCTTGCTCACAAAACAGCTTGTAACATATGGCACTCTTCCTTCATAGGCAATGAGGCGCCAGAGGATGGAGGTTAATGTAGAACTTCGAAAGGCCAAGAAAGATGAACAGATCCTAAAACGAAGGAACATTTCTTTCTCTTCCATGGGAGAGAGTCTTTCTCCAGAACAAGAGAAAAAGAATGCAGTGAGTACAGTGCGCTGCTGTGCAAAAACCATGCTAGCTGCTAGACTCTATGGCCAGGCTAACTTGCATAGTGACCTAGATGTTGCAGTGAACACTACAGGGTGGCTAGCACAAAGCAGCTCACAACGTCTAGTTTAAGTGACTCAGGTCTACAGGAAGACTGTCCAAAATGAACTAGACAAGGGGAAATCTGGAAAAACTCCTCCAATAGTGTATGTTAGACTTCCTGTTAGAACTGGCAAGAACCGAAGCTGGCTACTTGAGCAGTGAATGCAATGTGATAGCTGATAGTCTGGCTACACTGGAACCTTTGCAACAAACTTGTGGCCCTATTCCTGCAAGAAACAGGGGAGCAATTACATTTGAGGTTTTCATGGACCCTTTATTCCTCTGCCTCTTCCCGAAACTGCATTGCATAAAAGGATGGATATTGTTTAGACATTCAGGGGTGACTGGGCCTAGGCTTCTAGTTAACTACAGAGATTAAGTCTGAGTCTTGACTTTGAATCTTGTTTCTCCATGACAGACTGCTCAGCTCTCCTTGGAGGAAATAGTTCAAGCTGTGAATGGGAACAATCCTGAGCTTCATCTGAAGGCTACTCAGACAGCCAGGTATGTTGTAAGAGTTCTTTCTGTGGACTAGAACCCAAACATTATTGATGTAGTGCACATATGCTATAGACATGTTCCCTGCTCAAGAGATTTTACTGCAGACCTAATTGAAGTTCTACAGAGGATGGCTTGTCCAGTGGCTAGGGTATTGGCATAGAGCTAGACACCTGTGTTCCAGTTCCTACTTCACCAGACTTCCTGTGTGACTGTGGGCAAGTCTCTGCCTCAGTTTCCCACTTGTAAAGTGGGGCTAATAGTACTTCACAACACAATTGTGAGGAAGGGAAGAAATTGGCTTGAGGCATTCAAATTCGGCAGTAATGTGGGGGCCATGAAAGTACCTGAAACAACGGAAGGGAAGGGGGTACAAAAGCCAGAATCCAAAACATGAGGTAACTCAAATATGGGTGGGGAGAGGGATGATTCTTCCCTTTCCATAAGCAAGTGTGAGTGATGAGGGGCCAAGTCAAGGTAAAGGGGGGAACCAACTCGTGTCTGAAGTCCAGGTTAGAACAGTTTAAGAATGGGCTTTAATATCTGAGGAGACGAGCACTGCGAAGGAACACGGCTGGTTAAGCAGTGCCTCTCCTCGAAAGGATTAGACCTGTTTGAGATGCCACTCTTCCTTCAGGCCACATAGCTGCCTCCCACCTTGGCCTTCAGAAGGCAGAGGAGTTGCCGTGGCAGCCGCCATTCACTGAAGGCTCCTCCTGGCAGCTGCTTCTGACTCTACTCCCCAGACAAGGGTATCTGATATGTCTGCCAGAATGACTGGGCACGTCTATACTGCTATTAAAAACCTGTGGCTGGCCTGGGCTTGCAGGGCTCTGGCTAAGGGGCTGTTAATTGCCTTGTAGATGTTCACAGGAGCCTGAGCCCAAGGTGGGAGGATCCCAAAGGTCTGGCTGTAGCCCAAGCCAGAATGTCTGCACCACAGTTAAACAGCCCCTTAGCCAGAGCCCTGCAGACCGCCATGAGCCAGCTGTGGATTTTTAATTGCAGTGTAAGAAGGCTCTTGAGGGACATCGAAAGGTCTGGGGTGGCTATGATGGGCCGGGCAGAAACCTCACTCCTCTGGAGACTGGTTCAAATGCATTTGCTTCACCAAGTGACCAACTTGGCCTCTACTAGTCCCAACTGGTGCAGGTAACTAAAACAACTTGAAAGCTAGATGTGACTGTCCCCTTCATGGAAGAGGAAGGCCAGTCTTCCAGGTACATTGCAGGGCTGACCAGGTACATTGCTGAGCTGAGTGTCCCAGGCAAAATATCAAGCAGTAGGTAGTCCAACTGGCAGAGTACCAGAAAACATCTGCTAAAGGACCCCCCACAAAACCCAGTAATCTTTAAACAGGAAATAGGAAGTATTACTGCTCTTGTTTCTCTGGTTACCACTGCTCTGAGCCATAGGCAAACCATGATATTGCTGCAACCATGACCTCTTGAAGATCATGTGGTCTACAGTGCTCTTGTAAAACACTAACTCTTGGATATACCATAACAAAACTATTGTATAATTTGCCTAAACTAGGTGCTGAATTCAGTTTTCCTATAGTGAGAGCTACAGAGCTTGTCTACTCACTGTGTAAAACACGCCAGGGTCCATCTAGCGATCTGAACTAGAAGATTATGGTTCATCAATATATTTCCCACTGACTGAGTGAAAGGGGAGAACTTGCCCTGAGATGCCATTTCCTGTCTCTGTCCCCCACAGGAGGATGCTGTCCCGGCAGAGGAACCCACCTCTCAATCAGATTATTGAAGCAGGGATTATTCCCAAACTGGTGGAATTCTTGAGCTGGAACGATAACATTACCTTGCAGTTCGAAGCGGCCTGGGCACTGACTAACATTGCTTCTGGAACATCTGACCAGACAAGAGCTGTTGTGGAGGCAGGTGCTGTCCCCGCCTTCGTAGCGCTCTTGTCTTCTCCACACATGCACATCAGCGAACAGTCTGTGTGGGCACTGGGTAACATAGCAGGTAAGAGGCGCTTTCTAGCTTTCACGAAATGGTGACCTGTACGAGGGCTCGCCTTTGGAATGCCTCCAGATTTTGCCTTGTGATTGGTGTTGCCTTGGCAATAATCTCATGCCTTCTAGTTTTAATGGGAACTAGCTATCTAGACTTCTCAAGATAAAGCCTGAGGTATAAGGGCTAGGGTAGAACCAATAAATCCATCTACTCAACCTTGTTGTGGTATAGGCAAAGCCCTTTGGCCTACAGATGATGACTAACAACCCTTACTGAGACCTTAAATTCTTCTTGTAATGAAGGCAGAGTACTCAGACTCTTCCCTCCACCCCTCCATCTGCCTCTTCTACCACTCCTTTCTTGCCCCAGAGTATGGTTTTGATTTTTCTTAAATTCAGTTCATGTGAGAGGGAAAACAGTCTGGCCACTGAGTCCTTTATGGCTCTACTTTGCCTACTAAAAATAAACCACCGCCTCACCTGCCATTGGCTGCGGGTGGAGACGCTACTTTTCATATTTGTTCTTTAACACAACAGGATGTGGCTGGCTGCTAGATAAGACAACTGTAAACAAATCCTTCTTCTCTTCTCCACACAGGTGATGGGCCCATGTACAGAGACTCCCTTATCAACAACAACGTGATTCCTCCTCTGCTGGCTCTGGTGTCGCCTTCTACTCCTGTAAATATTCTAACTCCTTGAATTAGTAGCTGTTAATCACTTCACTAATTGCTGGACTGTGACTTATCACTTGTAACTAAGCCAAAGGCTACCCCATATGTGTGAAGGTAGGATGGGCCCTGCTCTTGGGATAAAACTGAGGAGGAAGGGCTGGAAGAAAAGGATCTATTGTCCTGTATATAGTTGGCCAATCACAAGCCACTAACTCCATTGGGCCTAGTGACCTTCATGGATACCTAGGGGTGTCCATAGGGCACCTATGGTCTATATTGTACTTTCCTATGGGTACAATACAGGCAGGAGAGCCTGCCATGCACTTCTTAGAGGGGGCAATTTAGGGCAGTGTTAAGAATATGTCCTTCCCTTGGATACTCCTAGTTCTTGCAGTATTTTTCTACCTTTCTGCTGCATTCCTAGATGTTCTCACATACTCTTGCTGCCTCCTCCCAGGGAACAGCATGGATAGATGAGTTGTGTATAGAAAACATAATACAGTAGATAGATTCAACTGTTTGTGAACCCAGATGTTGCTGTCTTTCAGAAAATCTGTGCTTTCCTCCTGCTGTGCTGAATATGGTCTGCATAGCACTAGCTATTCATAGCCTCTGTGCATAGTAGATTAGATCAGCCTGACTTGCCCAGGCTAAAAAACCAATCCCTCCCAATCAGAACTCCGTAGGGGATTACACCATAATCTTGGTCCCAATGGTCCAGCAAATGTTTGCCTTGGAATTTAACTTGTAACATGCTCAACAGCTCTAGTTAAAAATCTCACTTATTGTTTTAATATCTGTTTGTCATGCCACCAGGTATTTGTTTGAGACACTTCTCATCAGGTGGCGATTTAAGATAGGGGAAGGAGGCTGCATTCCTACCTCCTCTCAGATGTGGGGGCACCCTATTACCTTGCCTTCCATCTTATCCTTTCTCCCCCCTTCCCCCTGCCTCAAACTTCACAGAAACCTGGCTTTGCAGGATTCCCCTCCATGGACTATCTTGGCTGCTCCCCTCTAACTCATGAGGAAATGCTATTAAATGGGGCAAATGCATTATTTCTATAGTGTTTCCTTTCCCTGGCCTTTGCTTGACAGACTTTCAGGCTTGTGTGAGAACATCCTCCGTTGTGTTTCAGGTTGGGTTCCTGCGAAATATAACGTGGACGCTGTCAAACCTCTGCAGGAACAAGAATCCTTATCCTCCCCTGGAAGCAGTGAGGCAGATCCTGCCAGTACTCATTCGCCTACTGAAACATGAAGATAAAGACATCCTCTCTGACACGTGCTGGGCTGTATCCTACCTGACTGATGGGTCTAATGATCGCATCCATGTGGTGGTGGAAACTGGGATTCTCCCAAGGCTGGTGGAACTCATGGCCAGCCCAGAATTAAGTGTTGTGGTAGGTACAGCACATGGCCTATGGCGAGGAATACTCATTCTTTCATGAACCTCACTCCTCCACAAAGGCACAATTCAGTGCTACAAAGGAAAACCTAAAAAGCAAGACTCCTCCCTTCTAGGACTGGAATCAGAAGCAGGAGGGAAACAAAGGGCATCCTTGTCGACCATAACAGGATTGTCCTGCTCCCTAGATCAGTGGTCATCAAATTGGGGTGCACGCCACCCCTGAGGGTGCACGGGGCCACCCCAGGGTGTGTGAGACCCCCGGCGCTGCTGCCAAGACCACCCAGGAGATCTCCGAACTTCCGGGTGGGCTATTTTGGTCCTGCTGAAATGCAGCTTCCAGTTTTTGCGGCAGCATTTTGGCAGATATACCCGCCCCAGGGGCCGTCAGACTTTTCCCTCTGCAGAAAGGGGCTGTGGGGAGGGGGCGGGAGTTTGCAGACCCCTGCCCTAGATAGCAGAGGTAGCTCTGTTACTGATCCAGCACCCTGGTCTTTCTTGCTTAGTGGTTGCATGACATAAAGGTTTAACAAGCCAAGTTCCTCTGAACGTGGGACTTGCCTTAAAAGTAGGAACCAGACTTGTACACTAGTTAGGTTATGGCTGCATGGGCCAGCAGCATGAATAAACTTTTCTCCTGGTCAGCCAGGAAAAGACCAATGTTGAGGGGGAACACTTGCTAGACTAGTTCTGCTTCTTGGATGATCTGGGCTGGGGTGCCTACCAAAGGCTGCCTCCTCATTCCAGGACTGAATCATTTCTCTCTAGACCCCTGCTCTACGTGCTATTGGGAATGTAGTCACTGGGACCGATGAGCAGACCCAGATGGCCATCGATGCCGGTGTGTTGACGGTCCTGCCGCAGCTCTTGCAACACCCAAAGCCGACTATACAGAAGGAGGCCGCATGGACTCTCAGTAACATTGCAGCAGGACCTTGCCATCAGATCCAGCAACTCATTACCTGTGGGCTACTACTTCCCTTGGTGGAGCTGCTGGAGAAGGTACAGGAGAAGCCGCGTGGGTGATGAGTGGTGCCGGGATTACCACTACCAACACAAGCAGTGCTGCGTTAAAGCGCCATGCTTCCCACTTCTAGTCTGAGACTCTTTGGACTAGAAGGAACAGCACATGCTACCCGTCCTCCTCTTGAGGTACTCGGGCCTGTGTCATGTGCCTTAAAACTGCATGGGAGCTGCAGGCTTTTCTTGCATGCCCCTCATAGAAGCATGCAGGTTCTTTCCCTAGGACCAACCTCTTCCATACAGACCTCCAAAGTGTCCGATCTGGCTGCTGGTAGTTGGGGGTGGGGAGGCCGAGTGAGGGCAGCTGGTTTTAAGTGTTGCTGAGCATGCTTGGTACAAGCCAAGCAGCAAATCGGGGCAGGAGGTGATCCTGTGTGTGCCTCCCCACCCCCACCCCCATGTGTCACCTCAACATCTTAACTGAATTCAAGAATTGAGCAAACTCCTGAACACCGAGTGCTCAAACTGTATCAAGGAAACGGTCTAGTCCTTTTCCACTTGTTACTCACCTATACTTAGAAAATGTGGATCTCCAGTTCTAACCTGCATCTCCCTTGCAGGGAGAATTTAAAGCTCAGAAAGAGGCTGTCTGGGCAGTGGCCAACTTCACAACAGGAGGCACTGTACAGCAAGTGGTGGAACTTGTCCAGTATGGGGTCCTTAAGCCCCTGCTCAACTTGCTCTCTGCCAGAGATGGCAAAACCATCCTGGTCATCCTGGATACAATTTCAAATCTCTTCCTGGTAAGATCTTCACTTCCAGGGGCTGTCTTGCTTTGTTTGGAAGTGGTATGTTTCCCTTCCGGGCCTCAAACGTGTATGCACTAGGGTCACACCTTGCCAGTGTACATGGCTCGCCAGTATTGGTCCTGTTCTTGGAATAGGCTGTAGGCAGTACAAGAACACAAGTGTTGCCCCAAAATGACTATTAAATACCAAAAATGTGAGCGACTTAGCACTGCTTTTAACTGTCAAAGAGAAACAGAGCTGTAAGCAGGAATCAAAGCTGCTTTCTTCCTTCATAAGAGGCTGGAACAAGCTAGTACGGCACTCCAACTGTGTCCTGTGTCAATATTGGCCTGCCTCTAGAAATCCATTTCTGTTTTGTGCCATGTAAAGGGTTCTTGAAAACTAAATCTTAACCTCAGTGCTTTTTATTTAAATATTAACAACTTAAGATCAACAATGGATCCCAGAGGATTGTAACTAAGTCCCATGGAGCCAAGTACTTAGTGTGTGGTTTAATTTTGTAAATACCTGAGCTTCAGGCCTGGTTCTTGTAGCACTGCAGGATCCAATTGGAGAGCTTGTAGCTCACAAACCGCATACCCACATGCAGGCTTTGACTCTCTTCACACTTTGGTGTGCCGGAGTCGGTACTCAATGGATAGTCCCCAGAACAAGGTGCCATCTGATGGAGTTAAATTTATACTATCACCAGTTTTTGTCCATATGTCAAAGGAACTTCATGGCAGCTGATGCTATCCATCTCCTTCCTCCTTCTCCCAATGTTCACAGGCAGCTGAGAAGCTGGAAGAGACAGAAAAGCTCTGCTTTCTCGTGGAAGAACTTGGTGGCCTGGAGAAAATTGAAGCACTGCAAACCCATGAAAATACCATGGTTTATCGGGCTGCCTTGGGTCTCATAGAGAGATACTTTGCTAGTGAGGTATGTGGACTGTCTCAACTACTTTCAGGTGGTAGCACGGGGAGAACAGTTATCACATGTGATCTCTGCATAGTATTTTGTGCCAAGTCTCTCTATCCAGGTTTTCAGGGCCCTGAAATAATCTTGAGTTTCTCCAGTTTATTAGCCTCTGACTGTGCCATCATTCAGTTCAGATTAGTAGGTGATACCTGTGGACTCCAGAAGCTCAAGACTTGAGTTGGGTTGAGTTGATGCCCAACAAAGTCCACCAGATCCTAGCTTGCTGCTAGAGATTCTTTTGGCTATCTCCAAATGACATCTGTTGAAATATCCAAGGATTTATATGAACTGCAAAATGTAAATAGGCTTTACTTGTTTAACGCTTAGCTAACTTATTGGCATGAATGGAAGACCAGACTAAACATCCTACTCTAATTGAGAACTCTTGTCAAGCTGCTGTCCCTACAAGTAGAGGGTCAAATATGTTAATTCACAACAAATCTCCCGCTATCAAAGGTTAAGCTTAACACTGGCCTTATGCAGTAACTCTAAATTTATGGTTACTATGGCATGGGGGGTGGGGGGGAATGCTATAGGGCACTTAGCCCTGTCTAGCAGCTCATGTGCCACTGTGTGAATTAACTACAGTTACAGCATTTGTGCCTACACTAACATGGAGTGTAGCTGTGCTGCTAAAGTATCTGAAATGTTTATATCCTCATTAGGCTTAAGGGTGAACACTCACGGAGATGAATTGGGGCACCTTTAAATGACAGGATTTTTGAGCAGGGCTTCTCATACCAGTCTGTACAGTGCCCAAGCACAGTGGAATCCAGATCCTGCCTAAAAAATCTATAGGTGCTATATTTGTAGGATGTTTGTAACCCAAACCCTAAGGTCTAGAAAGGAAACACTCTGCAGGGTTTTAAAATCATGACCTTTATAGGGAAGCCTCATGTGTTCTGGTAGCTGACCCTAGCCTTGAAGGATTGAGGGCACAGGAAAAAGGCAAAGATTTGACATCTTCCTTATGAAGACATGGTTAGGCTGTAACAGCAGTAATCTGAATTTAAGTGAACACTGACTCTGCTGCTGTGCTTCTGAGGGGCACTTGACCTGTAGCCATGACAGTCAGCCCATCTACACAATCCATACAGGAGGCCTAGACTATCGCTGCTTTGTGCAGTACTAGATGGTTTGGAACAGCACCTGAATTAGTCCCCAGTCTTCATGGCACTGGCAGTGAGATGACTGATCTAAGCATTCCACTGCTATAAGAAACAAGTCTTTTAGTCCAGTCAAATGGCCAGTCCCCATTGTGTGAAACACCCTTAGTTAACAGCCCTTGATAGGTCCACCCTGCAGCTGGAAGCCAGCTCAGGCAGTAGCTTGCCCTCAAAGCCTACGACTTCTTGGATCAGAGCTAGGATGGCAAGCTGCAAGCTCTGTACTGCTAGTTTTAGTGCACTAGATTGAGTGAATCCAGTGAGTGTCTGACTACTTGGGCTGGGAGGCTTGCTCCCAGCTGCTGCTTAGACCTACCCTGAGTACGTCCCAGTGTTTAGAAGAGCAACAAGAGGGCAGAAACTTGGCCCTCAGCAATCCCAAAGAGCTGCCCCTGCTGCTATCGTTCAGCTGATGAGTATCTTTCTCTAGGAGAATCCAAACCTGCAGCCAGAATCTGACCAAGAAAAAGAAACCTTCAACGTCTCAGCAGAGAAACCAGATTTCAGATTCAACTTCTAAAGATGAAGCACCACAGAACACAGAGCTGGTGGGTGGAGGTGTCCTCCTGTCTGGCTGCCAAGCCCTTCAAGAGGAATAAAGATATTCAGTCCTTTTTTGTATTTCTGAAATCTGACAATAAATCGCACTTCCTGGATTTGTACTACATGCTTCTGAAGCCTCTTTCCAAATCACTGCCGTGAATGTCTTTCGACAGGGTCTGTCCTAATCTCTCAAATGCTACTGGAGTCCCACAGAACTGTGTCAGGTAAGGGGCATGGGTGGAGGATTCTATCCACCTAGCTAGGAAAGCCTTTTATTTTGCTCTGAACTAGGTTGTACTCAGAAGACTTGGTCAGAGAACACCCTGCTGCTTAGAGCACTAGAAGAAAGCAAACTTATCTGGCCACATGTGCTATTTGAAAATGGTAAGCTTGGATGTGACTGAAACCTTCTTAGCTCTACAATAAGCTATTTAAGGAGCTTCCATCTCCAAGGCAAAAAACACCTGCCCCAACAAAGGCCACTCGAGCATCTACTGAAGAGGACTCCGTACTTTGTAAAACTGGCCTCGGTTGCTGATTGCCCCAATTGAGGCCTGAACAAGTTGAAGCTGTTGAGTTAAATCTCAGCCCTTGTACTAGTGGCAAAACTAGTCCTTGTGCTATACCAGCTTGAGCCACAGCTGGCCTATATGTATGCTAGTGGCTTGCTCCAGTGGCCAAAAAACAAGCATGAGCCCTTGTTTACACTGTTGGAGTTTCCTGCTAACTTGCCAAAGGCAGCTGCATTTTGGGCCATGGTAATGGAAGTTGCATTTCCCTGGGAGGATCATTGCAGGCTGAGCAGGGTGTGTGAGGGTTGGGTGGGAGGAGTTAAGTACACACCACTGCACATAGACACTCATGGAACCAGTTTTAAAGCTAACTTGTACTTTAATCAAGCTAATTATCTTGTACAGGTACAAGTGTGTACCAAGGTTGTTTTCACAAGCCTCTGCATAGCAAGTGTGCATTTCATTATGTGCAACCCGGAGGCATTACCTCTTTCACTGAGACTTATCTTCTCTTAGGGCCGGGCTACAGAGTGAGTGAACACACCTAAGACAACTTTGTGTAGCTAAAGTTGCAGTACTGTAGGTTGACTTTCCTGGCTGTCTCATAGTGGTGAGTCGACTGCAGCCACTCCCCCCTAACTCTGCTTACTCCTCCTGCCAAGGTGGAATATAAGTCAATTCAGGGATCGATTTATCACATCTAGATAAGACCTGATTAATTAATCCCCCATACATCAAACACTACCTGCTGATACTGGGGGTAGTGCAGCAGTACCCTTAGTCTAGAGACAACCACGCACTTTGCAGTTTCTGTTTGGTTAGTCTGAGGAGCAGCTGCATGGAAGAATGGGCTGTTTGACTACATAAAGTGATACTGGCTTAGGAGGAAGCCATAGTTCTTAAACTGGTACTCTGATCATGAGATGGGGAAAGGGTTTAGTCATAACTACAGAATAAAAGCTACTGCATGAGAGGTATTATCTTGATCTTCTAAAGTCAATAGAAAATCTGTGGGAGTGATGGCTACTCTATTGGTGATTGGAAGAGAGTGGCTATATAAGGAGAAATACATAAGGTCTTCTCTCCCAAAAATCTACCCTAACTCTAGAATTTTTTTAAAAAAGCCCCGGATCTAGGGTTTTGCACTCTGTTGCAGTGTATTAGGAAAATCTGGTACTGGAGAATAGAGAATCTCCTTCCATTAAAGTGAATTCCACGTGGAAGCAGAACTGAACTGATTTCCTCCTCTTATTTACCCCGTGGTCACTGAAGTATTAATATGTCCAAGAGATTTGCACACGCATTCAGTCTGCCCTGGTGAGATGCATGCAGTTTTAATCATGTGGGAGACTTGGGCATTCTTCTCTGGTTAACATTAAAGCGCCAGAGCTGCTGAATTACAAAGTGATCCTTTAGTATTCTTTATTTCTTGGACATGATACCGTATATTCAAAACTGGGACAAAAGATTGCCTGAACACGTAATTTAAACTATTATCTTTTGTCTGGACCAGTCAAATGTCAAAAGGACTCCTCAGCTCAGCTGCCTGCTCCTTCTGGCATAGCACTGCTGCGGAGTCTGATGTCGTAATTGGAAAATATTGTATTTCACCAGGTAAAAAGAATCTGGTGTAAAGTGATACAAAGCATAGAGGTGGGCCTTGCTAGGCCACTCTGGGACTATCGCCTTGACCTTGGCTTCCTTTGCAGCACTCAATGTGATTATGAAAAAGCTCAGCACAGGCACAATCTCACCCACAGTCCAGTAGGGGTGGGCACACCCATGGGAACTGTCCTCTTGCATTTGAACCACCATGGCGCTTAGCCTGGCAGCAATGCTAGCTGACACGGGACTGCTCTAAGATAGCTCTACTATCATTAGAGCTCCAATGATGGGAGATCTTTGAAAGCTGCTTGGAATAGGCCAGGTTCATGAGTGCTCAGAACCTCAGCTGCCTAGTCACTAAGCAGCATCGTTCTCGGAGAGCATATCTCACTGATGCTCTGTAGTCCACCCTGGCTTCCTTCAGTTTCATGGAGGACCTATAAAGGCTTGGGATCTGGCTAGGTGAGAGACGACCGCTTTCCCATCAGGCTACTACAGTGGAGAAGCTCGAGCCACTGCACCCTGGTTTAAAGGGGCAGGGACTGGCGCTAAGGTGTTGTCCGGGAGAGGTCTTTTCCTCAACAGACCCTTCCCCTTGGGCTGATAGAGCTCTGCCTTTGTTACTGCCTAACATTACTATTGCATCAGAAGTCTCCCTGCCCTGTCAAGTGCATAAGGCAGAAGTCAAATGGCACCGGCCATCCTTATCCTGGGCTTGTTTTTCCAGCTCTTTTCTGTCCAGAGGTAATAATGCTGCTTCACCCATTACTGTGCAACAGACCGTGCCTCTAGGTCAGCAGCTCCCTATCTGGGCTTGGGGTCATTTTTTTTTTTTTTAAAAAAAAAAGCTTACTCTTGACATTCTCATGAGGTGTCCCAGGTATGTGCCATCTCTTCTTCAGTACGCCATGCACTGTTGTGGTATTTTGTGCCCACTCTAGGATCTCTTTGTATTGCAAAAACAACAAGGAGTCCTTGTGGCATCTTAGAGCCTAGCACATTTATTAGGGCATAAGCTTTTGTGGGCTAAAACCCACTTTGTCAGTTGCATGGAGTGGAACATACGGTCTCTTTTCTCTCCTCACCCCCCAGTCAGGGTATGGGCCACCAACTGGTGTTGGTGTTTCAGTTGGTTCCCTTACAGGGTGGAGTTGCTAGCCCCACACCCATGTTAAGCCTACAGCACCTGGTATTCCCAGGAGGTCTCCCATCCAAGTACTAGCCAGGCCCAACTCTGCATCGCTTCCGAGATCAGACAGGAGCGGGTGTGTTCAGGGTGGTTTAACCATATGGAACATACACTAGGGGAGGTATAAATATACCAAAGATAACCCTGGGGCTGAACACTGTGCAAATGCAAAGCCAGCAATGCACGCTGCAACACTCCTTTGTTTCCTTGGCTTTTGTTGTGTGGGTGTTGGATGAGCAGGGGTGGGATGTCCTACTTTGGCAGTTGACTTTACTGTGACGGGCTGAGCTAGCATATTTTTGTACAAGTGGCTAGAGCATTGGGATAGGTGCCTGAATAAATATGCTCTTTCCGTTGTCTTCGAGTGGGTGAGTTGCTAATCATCACCCTGAGGGCCCCCCTGCCTCAGGCACCAACTGAGAGTGTGAGATGGCAATCTTCACTTTTGTTTTTACTGGGGGTCGGGGTGGGGGTGTTGAGCTGCCCGACTTCTCCTATTATTGAAGGAGGTACCAGTCTGGCTCCAGAGTGTAACCCTACCCTGCCCAAGCTATGCAGTAACAGTAGCTGATAGGAACTTTTGGTTGCATATTATTGCTGGGGCTAAAAAATTCAACCAAAAGAGAGTTGTAGGGTAAATGAGTGATTAAGGGATTAGTTGCCTGATTACCTAGGCCTCATCCTTGTATGAATCTGATCCTTCCCCCGAGAAGTTTGCAATCCAATGTAAGCACAGAGTGGAGATCAGACTCACAAAGCTTAGGGTAAAGGTCCAGGCTTCAAGCACTGCTGTTTAATTCAAATACACAATATGTGTGATTGCCCGTGTCCAAAGGTTTGGAATAAGTGTTTTAGGGAAGGGTTTGAATGTAGGAAATTATCTGATGGTCTCCATCATACTCAAACTTCTTATCCAATTGTATAATCTAAGGAGACCAAACATTCATGGAGTTTTCCTCTTTGTAGTCTACTTCCTGGAATTTATAAGAGAGACAAGGCGGGTGGAGTAATATCTTTTACTGGCCCAACTTTTACTGGTGAAAGAGACAAGCTTCTATAGAGCTCAAAAGCTTGTCTCTTTCACCGACAGAAGCTGGTCCAGTAAAATATATTACCCCACCTGCCTTGTGTCTCTCGTAGCCGGGGATCCCCACAAACTACAACGATACTGCAGGTACCAGTGGAATTTGTAAAGCAGTTTCCCCCTTTACCGCAACAAAATTCCATGCATAGAGAGATTCATTGCTGGACTGATGCTGTGCTTAGTTAAGCCCTCTCAGACCTTTTGCGGCAAAGATTGCAACTTCTGCAACTGTTGTTCCTAAAAATGACAATCTGGAGAGGAAAACCAACAGTCTGCTGCTGGGAGACAAGGCATTTAGCCATCAGCATTCTGAAAATCAAACAGCAGGGATGCAGGGGTTAGTCTTAATTACCTTGCCTTCTTTCTCTGTTCTGATTTCTGAAAATCGTTAAAGTAAGGGGACTTCTGGATTGAAAATGTATTACAGGTTGTCCAGTTCCTAGTTGAGCCAGGAGTGTACAAACACTTGTAAAACATAGAGCCCGTTTTTCAGAGAGGATCTGGCCCTACATGCTATATACTCTTAAAAATCCCTGGAAAGAGTTGGGCAAAGTTAAGAAAAGCTGTGGTTTATAATTATAGATCAGCTTTGCCCCCCGCACCCACAATAGCAGCTGCTTCAAAATCCCAATTTTTTTTTTAAATGGGAATGGGTTTGAAATAACTGCATTTAGTGACTACCCCTTCCCCCCCCCCCCCCTTTGGGCTCCAGGAATCTTCATCTCATTCAACTGTCCTGGCTTCCATTTTTTTACCCCAAAGAAGGGAAGATTAGAAACTGTGCTATCTTAGCCTGTGGAAGGAGCCAGCCATGTCACTTTCATCCATGAGCAGCAGATGATGATTTCAACTTAAATACACTCAGAAGCAAAGCAAAACCTAAGCGCATATAGTCCCGATTCGAGCTTCCAGTTCAATAAATCAGCAGGAGTGGGGAACTAGGTCATCTCCTTGCCGGCAGAAAAAAAAAAAAAGCTAACATTTGCCACACACTAGTGTTTACTCCTCCTGTCTGGCTATGCATAGCCTCATCTAACCTCCTCTAGTAGCATGTTCAACCTAGCATGTGCTTGCCTGAGACAGAAAGCACCACATGCAAATAAATAATCAAGATTTGCCAGTCTTAGCCCTACCAAAGGGTATAATGTACAGATTTATTAATGGATTGCATACAAGAGACACAAGTAGAGTTTGGAGGAGGCTAAATCCATCTCTTTGGGAGGAGGGATTGTGTTGTATTTATTATTCAAATGTTCATTGTTGTTCATTTTATTTTGCTGATAGCGTTGTGTAGCTCCCTGAGCTAGGACATGTTTGCTCTTTATAAAGACAATTATGTTACCCTATCTTTGTAAGTAAAATTGTATGATATTTATGCAATTTTTATTCTAATTGATATTCTGTATCAGCATCCATAGGCTATTTCAAAGTTTGGGTTGTATCGGAGCGTAATGGTGGTAGTTGTAGCAGGAAACTGGGTATCAGGATTCCTAGGGTCTGTTTCTTTGCTCTAATTTGCTATGTGACCCTCGATAAATAATGATTTCCCTCTGTGTTCCCATCGCTTTATAGCACAGAATAGTTGAGAGGGTTAATTAATGTTTGGAGAGCAATTTGAGATCCTTAGATACAATGCTGTAAAAGTGTAAAAGAGTAAAGAAAAGATGGGAATTGTCGCAACTTGGCATGAGAGCACCGTCGTGATTTAGCATAACACAGAGACCTGGTAACATGAGCATTCAGTGTGGTAGGAATGTAAGCATGATGCACTGAGACATTGTGGTGTGGAAAGTTCAGTAAATATGGTCATATTGTGGCATGGAAACATGTGAGAATGTGCCAAAATGTTTGTTGTTTTGGTATTTCTATGCCATGCCATATCAATCTTTTTAGATATTTATACAATCTCATCGCTGTAATAGTTGAATACCTCTGAAATATTACAAATAGAAATATCAATAATGATTTCTCTCTCCCTTCTAGGCCAGTAGAAATATCTTGATTTGTTTTGCTTCATCATTTTTTTAAATTTGTGTGTGTGTGTGTGTGTGTGTGTGTGTGTGTGTGTGTGTGTGTGTGTACATGGATGTGAGTGACAAAATTATTGAGGGAGTGAGCTTTGCCTTTAGTTCTCACAGTCATTCTTAGCTCTCATGGCTATGAGTTCCAGGTTCTTCTTGTCTTGTAACGCACATACAAGAACACACTTATTGACAGTGAAAGGCAGCAAATTCATAACTAAAAAAAAGGAAATACTTTAATTCATCTGTGGAACTCATTGCCACACGACAATGTTGAGGCCAAGGATTTTACAAGATTCAGAGAGGGACTGAACATGGATATGGATCACAAGAATATCCAAAATTAGAATAGTTAATGCTAAAAAAGATATTTTCAGGATTTAAACCTCTCTCTAACAATTAAGGGATTAGGATTAGACTTTCTTCCAGGGCAGTTTATCCCACATCTGTTTACTAAAGGGTTTCTTGCATCTTCCTCTAAAGAATCTGTTGCTGGCCACGGTTGGAGGCAGACTACTGAACTAGATGGCTTAGGGGTCTGATCCAGTATGTACGGGAATTCCTATATTGTTCCAGAGAAATGTAACTGCTATGGGTGGTCATGGTCGCATAGGAAGCGGGAATCTTCCAGGTACCTTGAACCAATCCTAAGGAGGGCTTTGAGTATCATGATGGAGACTTTTCATTGTATCCTGTATTCAACATGAGGCCAAAGCAGAGGCGCGAGCGCTGGCATGAAGCGTGCACAGCGACTAGTGCTATTGAAGAAAGGCTGCTGTCTTTGGTAGCAGCTGGAGCTTTTTCAGAGTGTGCAGCTTCATTGCTACGGATGACACGTTGCAGTAATTGAGGTCAGGAGTGCAGGGTGCTGGGGCTGAGCCCCATAGGAAGGGATGTAGGGAGACTAGCATAGCTCAGTGCCAGAGGGCCTTGGAGGGGCGATGATAATGAATTGGTAATGAAAGAGGGGCAGAGCCCCAAGTAATTAGGTGCCCAGAGAATGGGGCGCAGCGCAGGCCTGTTTCCCTGTGGCCATCCTCACCCTGAAAACCTGGTAAGAGCCAACCCGCTCCCCACTGCCTGCAACATTCGTGCCCTCCGCTGGGGGGCGCTGCCTAGTCCCTCCCCCTCCCTAGCGTGACCTCCCCAAGATGGCGGCCGCCTCTGGCCGACGCGCTTGCGTCACGCCGTCTTCTCGCGCAGGGAGCGACGGAGGCGCGAGCCTGCGGGTCGGGGCGGCGCGAGCGCGCAGTCCTCGTCCGGGTCGGGCTGGGCGTCGAGCTCCGAGCGGCGGCTGGCTGAGGCGCGGTGGCGGGGCCGCTGTGTGGGGCGGCGGCGGCCGGACAGGGGCAGCCCAGGCCGGGGGCCGGGAGAGGCAGGGCCCGGATGGGGGTGACTGTGGCCGGCGGCTGATTCCCCCCCCCTCACCGCGGGGAGCGATGTCGAATCCAGGGACCCGGAGAAACGGCTCCAGCATCAAAATCCGGCTCACAGGTAGCGGAGCGGAGAGGGGCGGGGCTCACACCCCGTGGGGCCTTGCACGGCAGAGCGGGGGCGGCTGGGCGCGAGGGGGCTGAGGGTCCCCCCTTCCTCCTCGGGGTAGAGGGTCCTGCCCCCCCCCGGATCCCCTGGGGTGTCAAGGCTCCTAGGGGCCGGGCGGGGAAGGGGATCAGAGCCTGGCTGTGTCAAATCCGGTTTCGCTCCTCCGGCTCGGGGTGTAACCCCGGGGAGTCGGGGCCGGGGGGGGGGTTGGGTTTCATTTCCCCTTCCCTGGCCGGGGGGGGGGGGGTTCGGGTGCCCGGTTGGGTTTCCTAACCCCGCGGATCATGGGAGGACCCCGCGGGATGATCCCCCCCCCCCTCCCTCGAGTTGCAATTGGGGCCGATTCCAGAGGGCTCAGGGCAGTGGAGGGGGGTCTCTTCTCCTTTCCCCCAAACGAGGCTGGGTTGGACGCTTTTCACTGGTGTAATTTCTAAGGAGGCTGCCGCTTGTTGAAATCCAGAATAATTCCGGGGACTGAGTTAGGAAGAGCTGGGTAAAGTTGAGAGTCTCTGTTTCCTTTTCTCTTCCTCTTTATTTCTAACCAGGCCCTGTTTCCTAGCGATCGTTTTTCCATTCTCCCCGCTTCCTCCTGCAAATCTCCTTACTTCACAATCTACCATTTTTGTTTCTCGAGCTTCTTTCTCCTGTTCCTTTCCCAGTTGGGGCTGTCAGGTGGGAGGTGTATGAAGCCTAAAGTCCAGACACCACTGAAGTGCCTCTTTGGCTTTTTTTTCTTCAATCAACTTTACATTTCTCCCCTCCTGTTGTGCTTTGCATTTGCCCATTAGCGATCCCTTAACCAATGAATGTGTGGGTCCTGGTGTATGCGTGCCTCATGGGGATGGACAGTTCTTGATGGGAAGTCGCCCTCTTTCTTTTCCACCCCCCACAAAAAGGGCTGGTTTTGTAGATGTTTTTTAAAAGTCATATTTTTCTGTATGTCCATTTTGCTAGTGGAAAATCAGTCTCCACCTAATTCACTTAAATAAATCACATACTGCACTTGGAAGTTCATGTTTGGGCATCTGGTTGTAGTGGATACATCCGTTTGTTATACCCTTGCAGAGCAGAATTACCTATTATTTTATAAAAGGTGCAGCCTGCATTGGCATCTCTTTAAGGGAAAGACATGTGATTTCTGTTTCTAACCATGACAGCATCATGAATTACTAATGAGTAAGATCCAGTACAGGTTTTGAAAGGCAACAGGTACATCCACTATAGGATCTCTTTGATTGAAAGAACCATAATGCTATTTTACTGCATGAATGTAACATGTATCGTTTTTTATGGTACATAAAATGTCATGGATTAATGAGAATATGGCATTAGTTAAACTTTAACTAGGAACCAAATTAGGCTTATCATTACAGTGCAGTCAGTTATAAACACTTGTGTTAAAACCCATTTCCTTTTATAAAGTGTAAAGCTAGCTGATTTCAAATAGTATTTCTAGGAAACAGGGTGATTAAATGTATGTTATGGGAGTGGGGGAGTAATTGGTTGGAAGATATCAAATCATTAATCTTTGGATCTAAACGACTACTGGTTTAGAGTTTAGGTTTTGTGAGAAAAGGGTTTTAAAGATAAAATGAATGTTTTATGAAACTAAAACATTTAAAAATGTTTAAAGTACCTAAATATTTGATAGTTTTATACTGATGTATGTTAAATACATGCTCACAGATTCATATAATTGTTTCTAAAACAGAAGTGCAGAATATTTTTTTTTGTTTTCAGAAGGAGCAGAGTAATTATATAAGGGACTCTGGCAGTCCCCTTCAGAACACTGTACACAGCCCAAGTAAAAATTATTCCAAACAGAAGTTACTGGTTTTGCATTTTTTAAATGAATACTGTATCAGGTAGCTTGTATCTTCATCTTCACTTCTGGTTTGCATGAATTGACCTTCATAATTCAAAGCATTTCGGGAGATGATCCATTTTTTGTTAATGGAATAACTTTGGTGACTTGTTTGAGCATAACGTTCTTTAAACTGTATTGAAGGAATCTCCCACCTCGTCAATCTTGCTTTCAGTTTCATTAATAAATAACCCTAAAAGTGAGTTAAAATCTACAAGATTTACTCTAAAAGTAAATGAACAGTACTTTTGGAGATTTGTCTCTTCAGAAGTATTAAAAATATATTTTACTTCTTCATTTGAAATGGGCTTGTTGACTGATCAACTTTGAATAACTATAGCTAATATGCCTTTTGTTACTACATTCTGTTTTATTGTTGATTGAGAGAGAGAAGCTGAATTGAAACAAAACAGGACATCTTCTGTTTGACATACTACCTACATCATGTTGCCTTGTGACTTGCATTTTCTTTTCCTTTGAGTATAAACCATCTCTGTTGTTTTACATCAACTGAAAATTACTATGTAAATACCACTTACATAGAAGATGCCTTCAAGGATCACTTGTGAACAGTGGTTGAATCTTTCCTGTGTTTAAAGAAATGAACTTCGTTCTTGTACACACTAACATTTGCATTAACAGAAATGTTTTATTTATTTTTACTTATCCCAAGTTCTAGACATTCTGACAATGAGTTAAAAAACAACTGATTGTGGGCAGGAACTGACACTGTGGGCACTGCCACAATGCTATTCATTAAAAAATTTTTTTTTGCAAATCTCCTCCAAAACAACAAAAAGCCAGTCCACCGAATAGAATGATCCCAGCTTTCACAGATGCCAAGCACTCTGATGCCCCCCCCCTCCCCCCCCATGCTTCAGCCTTCCCCAAAGCCTGAACAAATAAGGTCTTTGTGAAGGTAAGGCATGCACAGGTTTTTGCCATCATGTTGTCTGTTGCTTTTCAGAGCAATTCTAGACAACACAGTGTAAAAACATGTGTATATTAGTGTTCTCATTAGTGGTAGTGTAAGAATCATGTTTCTGCCTGTCTCTCTCTCAAAAAAAACTAGTGTCGAAAAATCCTAAATGGGTTGTGCCATGTGTCTGAAAGGTCCGCTGTTCAAGGGAGGATTGTATTCTAAAGACCCAGGGGCCTTCACAGAGGATGTTTCTCCAGCAGTCCCTCTCATTTTAAACAAGGTTCTAGCTCAAGCATCTTTTTGTCTTTTGCTGTGGCAGTGTCACTTGAGCAGAAGGATCCGTCAGGCAGGCAGGTCCCAAAACATTTAAGGTTTTGAGATTTCAAGTAGCACTCAGAAGCCTTGATGAGGATTAGTATCACATGGTGCTGAGTACCATGCAAAGATGAAGACTTGACACCCATCACCAAATAACATGCAACCTAAAAAGATGTGCACAATATGAAGTGTAGGGAAGATGGAAATAATATAACATTTTATATGTATAACTGTATTGATACAATTGCAGAACAAAAAATAGCTTCTCCCCTACTGCTTCATGGCCTAGGATTTAGAAGTTGGTTGTCTATAGGTGCTTTGGTGGCAGTATTGGGAGTTGGGAAGCAGTTTAAAGGAAGGAAAGGGTAGATCCGCTCCAGCTCCAGTCAGAAACCTGCAGCTCCACTGCTCCGGGCTCCGCTCCAAAGTCCTATGGATCAGTTTTGGGGAAGGCAGTTCATGCATAAAAATCTGAGTGAAAGAAAATGCAAAGATCTTTGTGGGCTGAATGGACAAGTTGGTAGCAGAGGCGATCCTATTTGACAGAAAAGAAAGGGAGCTGGGGTGGAGAGGAGCAGTGTGATAAAACATGAGTGGATAAGTTGGAAGGGACGGAATTGTGAAGAGCCCTGAAAGTAAGACAGCCATTTTTAACTTGATGATATGAAAGTGGGGAGCCACTGGAGAGATTAAAGAGAAGAATGATATGGTCAGATTGATAAACAAGGAAGACTATTTTAACTGCATTTTGTACAGAGTGGAGGGAGCTGTAAAGGTGTCAGTGAGGGTATAGATGGAAGTCCTTTCTTGACAGGAAAAAAAAGTTGAATTTAGAAATGTTCTGAAGGAACAAGCAGCAAGATTTGGAGGCAGCTTGGATGTCTGAGGCAAGTGGGAGCACTAAAGGTGACTCCTGGGTTACAGATCTGATTTTTACAGGAGAAAGAGTTGTATTAATAGTAGCAGAGAAAGGGGGAGAATGGTGATAAAACCAATACCTTATTACCCTGGGTGAAATTTAGTTAGAGTAGTTCAGGTGCATTTAGTTTATAAAACTGAATGATCAGTATATTTCAAAACCATGGCTTCCAAACATTTGGTAAGTAAACTCACCTGTAACTTAAACCTTTGGGGAATAAATTGTCTTCAAATTCAAAGTAAAATATTAAATTAGTGAAAAGGCAGATTTGAAAAGCACTTGTCACAAATGTATTAGCTGGTCTTGCTTTGGTTTCATTATTAATGTAATAAATATTGCTTGCAGCAAAGTTAACTGATTGATCAGTAGCAACATTGAGATTAGTGACCCAGAGAGTTTTATGTCATTTTCAGAAATGTTGAATAGCACGGCACATCTGTCTTTGTCTTGTCAGAAGTACTAAGTACCTAGTATGTTGTACATAGCTGTTTTTCTCCCATTTTCGTATAGAATGTAGTACACTGGTTGTAGAAAAGCATTGTCCTGGTTCTGGTCAGACTATTAGGATCCAGGGTTGAAAATTGAAATGGTTGGTTTTAATAAGCTCAGTATGTTGCACTTTCTGGACAGGGAAATGATTTGGTTGTACACAGTGGGGTAATGGGGAGGGGCAGGGAATAACAGTTGAGTCACTACAGACTGGATAATAGCGTGGGATTTCATCAAAATCTGTGACCAAAACTTTCTTTATTTTTACCTCCGTTTCTTTCCTGTAATGATTGTCTCAACTCCTTTACTGCAGACACTGTTCTGGGAGTCAGGTGGCTTTGTGGTTGGAGCACTGAATGAAGATCAGTTCTGGCTTTACCACAAACTTCCTCTGTGACCTTGAACAAGTCACTTAATCTCAGTGCCTTGGTTCCCCATTTGTGCAGTGGGGATAGTACTACTGCCTTACCACACAAAGGGGCTGTGAGAGTAAATTCATAAGACATAAGAATGGCAATACTGTGTCAGACCAAAGGTCCATGTAGCTCAGTATCCTGTTTTCTAACAGTGGCCAATGCCAGGCACCCCAGAAGGAATGAACAGTGATCCATTTCCTATTTCTCATTCCCAGCTTCTGGCAAACAGAGGCTAGGGACACCATCCCTGCCCATCCATGGATGGATCTATCCTCCATGAGCTTATCTAGTTCTTTTTTGAAACCTGTTATAGTCTTGGCCTTCATGACATCCTCTGGCAAAGAATTCCACAGGTTGACTGTGTGTTGTGTGAAGAAATACTTCCTTTTGTTTTAAAATCTGCTGCCTATTAATTTCATTTGTGTTATGAGAAGGACTAAATAACACTTCCTTATTTATTTTTTCTCCACACCAGTCATGATTTTATAGACCTCTATCATATCACCCCTTAATTCTCTTTTCCAAACTGAAAAGTCTTAGTCTTATTAATCTCTCCTCATTTGGCAGCCGTTCCATAACTCTAGTAATTTTTGTTGACCTTTTCTGAACCTTTTCCAATGCCAATATATCTTTTTTGAGATGGGGCAGCCAACATATGCACATAGTATTCAAGATGGGGGCATAACATGAATTTATATAGAGGCAATATGATATTTTCTGTTCCTCTCTTAATGATGCCCAACATTGTTTGCTTTTTTGACTGCTGCTGCACATTGAGTGGATGTTTTCAGAGAACTATCCACAATGACTCCAAGATGTCTTTCTTGAATGGTAACAGCTAATTTAGACCTCATCATGTTATGTATAGTTGGGATTGTTTTTCAATATGCATTTTTTTCCGTTTATCAACATTGAATTTCATCTGCCATTTTGTTGCCCAGTCATCTAGTTTTGAGATCCATTTGTAGCTCTTAGTTAAGATCCCTGGGGGACACCACTGTTTACCTTTCTCCATTCTGAAAACTGGTTATTTATTCCTACTCTTTGTTGCCTATCTTTTAACCAGTTGCCCATCTATGAGAGGACCTTCTCTCTTATCCCAAGACAGCTTACATTGCTTAGGAGCCTTTGGTGAGGGACCTTATCAAAGGCTTTCTGAAAATCTAATACAGTATATCCACTGTATCCCCCTTGTCCACATCCTTGTTGCCCTCTCAAAGAATTCTAGTATATTGGTGAGGCATGATTTCCCTTTACAAAAAACATATTGACTCTTCCCCAACAAATTATGTTCATCTATGTGTCGGCCAATTTTGTTTTTTACTATAAAAACATCCAGGAGTCCAGTGGCAGCTTAAAGACTAACAGATTTATTTGTTAGTCTTTAAGGTGCCACCAGACTCCTTGTTGTACAGATTAACATGGCTACTCCCAATTCTTTATTATAGCTTCAACCAGTTTCTGGTACTGAAATCAGGCTTACCAGTGTATAATTGCGTGGATCACCTCTGGAGCCTTTTTTAAAAATTGGCCTCACGTTAGCTATCCTCCAGTCATTTGGTACAGAAGCTGATTTAAATGATAGGTTATAGACTACAGTTAGTAGTTTTGCAATTTCACATTTGAGTTCCTTAAGAACTCTTGGGTGAATCCCATCTGGTCCTGGTGACTTATTACTGTTCAGTTTATCAGTTTGTTCTGAACCCTCCTCTGACAACACTTCAGTCTGAGACAGTTCCTCAGATTTGTCACCTAAAAAGAATGGCTCAGGTTTGGGCATCTCCCTCTCATCCTCAGCCATGATGACCAATGCAAAGAATTCATTTGGTTTCTCCGCAATGGCCTTATCATCCTTGAGTGCTCTTTAGCATTGCAATTGTCCAGTGGCCCCTGTAGTTGTTTAGCAGGCTTCCTGCTTCTGATGTACCGACCTTTTGTTGTGATTACTTTTTGAGTCTTTTTCTACCCTGTTTCCCCGAAAGTAAGACATCCCCCGAAAATAAGACGTACTTCCAGTTTTGCCTCTCGCTGTAATATAATGTAATGTAATTTTGGGAGCAAAAATTAATATAAGACACTGTCTTATTTTCGGGGAAACACGGTAGCTGTTCTTCAAATTCTTTTTTGGCCTTCCTAATTATATTTTTACACGTCACTTGCTAGAGTTTATGCTCCTTTGTATTTTCCTCACTAGGATTTAACTTCCACTTTTTAAAGGATGCCTTTTTGCCTCTTATTGCATCTTTTACTTTCATTCAGACGCAGTGGCAGTTTTTTGGTTCTCATACTGTTTTTTATTTTGGGGTTTACATTTAAGTTGAGCCTGTATTATGGTGTGAGACACTCATCGTATGGTGATAGGGAAGGGGGGAGGCATATAACGAGAAAAAAGCTTATTTTACTTTGTATTTGATGGGTAAGACTCCAGAATGCAGCTTTTGTAGTAGGCCTGCTGATATCTTCATTGAGCTAGCAGAGTTGGAATCAGGAGAACAGCCTTTCCTTAGGGGTAACTTTGAAAAAACTTGCTTTTCCTGCATGCAAGTCAAGACCATCCCAAAACAGTTGTCCTGATAGAAGGAAATTAAATTTTCAAAAAGAGTTTGCTTCAACATCCCCCTCGGGTGGGGGAAGTAGGAATAAAGTCGCCATTGTTCCTAACTCAAAGCTTTCTTTTTTCAAACTCTGACTCTTCATATAAAGAGTATAATTTGGAAAACTGTTGTACAATTCAATTACTGCTTTTTCTTCTTTTTACTATCTACCAGACTAAGAACTATTCTGTTCTCATCCATTTCTTTTAACGCTCTTTCATCTTGTATTTATTTGTGTTTCTAAAACCGTTCTGAATACTTATTTCTGTCTCTGCGAAGAAGTTAAGCTATTACTGAAAATTGGTTTCAGTAGTGAACCACTGAACTAATATTGAAATAGCATAAGCGGAGCAGATAAAACATCTTCATGATCAGTTCAGATACAGAAAGTGTGAGATTTGCTAATTTTTAGTCTTGTTTTCTGAAACAGCATTGAAGATGTATTCGTACATACACCACTGTTATTACTGATTTAGGATGGAGTGGGTCATGTTTCTGAAAAATTAGTTATTTCAATTTTGTAGTGTAGAGGTGGCTAAGTTTTATGCTGTGTCCCAATTCATACAAGGAAATTGACTTATTGCTGACAGGAGCTGGCAAACAGTTTACCTGCTGCTGGTGAAACAAAAATTTTGAGCATAGAGCGATGTCAGTTATATATAGCATTCTGAATTTGGAACTCTGTGCTTCACAGAATACAAAGAAGTGCTTTCTGCCCCAGAGAGCTTACAATATAAATTTTAAACTGGATGTAGGCCTTGATTCGGTACAGCACTTAAGCATGTCCTTAACCGTAAGAACATAAGTAATCCCTTTGTCTTCAGTGGGAACACTCATGGGCCTAAAGTTAAACACATAAATCCTTTGCTGAATTGGGGCCACAATTATTGGGAATGACTAACAAAAGTGGGAATAGGTCAAAGAAGGATGAAGCTATACCAGTTCAATAATGTGGTTGCTTAATTTAATCATATGCACATCATATGGTTCATTTAATTTTCATAGGTATGAAAAGTAAGATGAAGATGTAAAGTAGTGAGTTCTCTTTTCTATCTTTGAATATGGTTCTCCACACTGGTTCCATTGGAACCAATACTTGAAATATTTCAGGTCCTCTTGTGGACAAAAAAATTCTGGAATGCTGCTGAAAATTTTGGTCTGTTAACCATATGCAATTTTGGTTCAGAGGGAACAGAACTATTCTTAGCCACCATTCAGCTTCCCAGTATAGATAAGGTGACTGCTATTTTGCTGCTGAAAATGGTTTCTCTTTCTACGCTTGTAGTTAAACTTTATAGAACATTGGTCCAGGATACCTCTTACTGACAACCATTGTAAACTGCATACATTTCCTGTTGTAGAAAGGGTTTAGACTAGAGTTTGGTGTGAGAGACTTCAGTGCAGACCACAGTCATTCTGAAAATCTTCCATAGTTGCTTGACACCTCCCGCTGGGCAAGAAATGATGAGACCTAGTGTTGACTGACCACCAGCTTTTTTGCTGCCATATTATCTAACCCTACTTAGAGCAGATTCTAGAAGACACATTGTTAAAGATGCAGTCCATCCACATTAGCATTCTCACTGTTGTTAGTATTGATAGAGTTAGTGTAAGATTTTCTCTAGTGTCTCAGTGTAGATGAGGTCTGTGTATGTGGTAGAAGAAACATGAATGTAAAACATTAATTGTTTAGCTATACTTTTGAAAAAAGAAAATCTGCAATTGCATAATCCAGTTAGGTGGACTGTCTGCTTGTGAATTGTGATTCAAGACCGTTTGATAAGAGAATTGCAATAGGAATTTCTGAATGGGAAATTAGAGAATATGTTTTGCTTCTTCTCACATCCCAGTAACTGCCTTGTGTAGACCTGAAAAGACAACATTTTGAGCCTCCCTCACCCCTTCTATGGTGTGTGTTTGTGTGAATTAAATTATTCTGTTTCTGAAGAGAGAGAGACATCCTGGGAATATTTTTGGGGTGTCTACATTCAAACATGTGTTCGTGACACTAACTTGGATTAGATAGAAAAGTAGGATTGTAGTCTGTGAAGAAAACTTTAAAAAGAAAATCTCACAAAGAGTATAAATAGCTTGATGCCTTTCTCTTCAGCAAATGATTTTTGTCAAGTTAAAGGCCAAAATTCAGACTGGCTTGTTGTCAAGGTCACTGTAAGCACAGTAGACAAAAATCCCTAAGGCCACCAAACTCAGAGCGTAGATGGATAGAGTAGGCAGAACAAAGATTTTTTTAACCTCTTTTTTGCTTTAAAGACATTGAAATTACTGTGTGTAGTAAGGCAGTTTAACAAACTTAAGTATTTCATTGGAATGTTCATCCATCTATTTGTAAATAAAACAATCCTTGGTTATTTCAGAATAATGTTAAAATAATGCCTAATCAATCAGTGTGTGGTGATGCATGCTACTCCATCAATTCCAGCTGTGTTCACCTCCATTGCAGCTGAAAGGACTTCTGATTGGCTGAGGAATGTCCGTAGCATCATGTATCTGTGAACCCAAAGGTTTAGGCTGGCTGTGGCATGATGAAGCAATTTGAATGTTTTAAGATCCATGAGTCTGATTCTTGCTCTTATGGTTTCCTGAAATTGTGAAGAATCCTCTGCAGCTAGGTGCTTATATTATAGTAACTTTCTATTTTATTCTTTAATCTCTAATACCCAATTAGTGTGTGCTATAAACAATGCAAGTTTAAAGGAACACTGTCAATTTGAAATGATCAATTTTAAAAAAGATTTCAGATATACTATGTCATTGTTTCCTTGCCAGTGTTTATGACCTGTTATATTTACCAAATATTTAGATTTTTTTTCTCTTCCCAATGACTGCAAAAGATCTACACAAACAGAAGAGACTATGCAAGAGAATTAAATATACAAAAAAATAAGCTGAAAAGTAAAATGTGTTCTAACCTTTGTTAGAGTATCTTAGCTCTTAGTAATTTTTTTAAACTTGATAGTCTCTCGTTGTAAATTTTGAAATTTAGCATCTTTCAATAAAGTGGGGTTTATTGTACTTTTGGGGAAAAGTATAGAATGTTCATTATACTTTTGTATCTTTGTACTTCAGTCTTCTGATTATACTTTCACTCAAATGATTAGATTAAAATAAAATGCAGCCCTGATCTGATGCCTCTGTAGTTCAGCATATTACTATCTGAAGATTTGCATCTCTTGTTTCCTTTACAAAATGGCAAGATAAATCCGATTATGTTGATGAAAGAGGTAATATATTTTGTTTGAGTAGTAAACTTTTGGGTCTCCAGAGTGTGGAGTATATTACAATAAATCTCTACGCTATATCATTCTCTTTAAGATCTAGATAAAAGAAAGTTGTGGAAATGTATTTTAGACAGCTGGCATTTGATTCACTTTGTACTCAAGATGACTGTTAATGTAAAGCTGAATTGATGTTTTTTCAGACGCTGAATGGTGCCTGGCTTGCATCCAGTATATGTACCATGCTCATAAGTATGATGGGTTGAAAACTCTGCCCCTTTGATAGTAGTATATTTACTATTAACCCATGGCAAATATTACCCAAAAAGCTTTTTGAAAAGAGAGCATTTTGTGAAACCAACACTACCAACAACTAATTGTTTTACTGAAATTTTAAAGGCTAAAAAGTCCATATTTTTAAATGTGTGTGAAGAGCTAAATGTACTGTACATGGCTTGTGCTACATTTACTTAAGTTAATAGCAGTTTTATATGCATAATCACAAATGCTCAGTAGAACTTAAACCAGCATATGTAATTTATGCGCTTTACGGTGATCAGCATACTTCATGTTGAAACCTCTTATGCTTTCTTCTCAACCCAAAGATAATCATAATGAGAAAGTTTTGTAAATTTATATTTGTTTTTGATCAGTGTATATAAGTTTTCTTTAAATGGATCTGATGCTGTACTCCAACTGAAAATTATGTAATTTCATTCTTCAACAATTTAGTGTTAATAGCCTTTTCTGAATACAACTTAATAGAAAAATATTCTTTAGAAGTCTTTGGAAACATCAGTATATGACTTTACACTCAAATTTACAATGCAGAACTCCAGTTTTACAGATGCACTACAAATGTGTGTCGGATTCAGAGATAATAAATCTATATATGTAAAAGTCAAATGGTGTATGCGTGTATGTATGTGCACTTACTCCTTCCACACCGTTTGAGCTAGAGACTTGAAATTTGGTACAGTTAGAGGTCTTAGGGTCCTAATCAGCGTAAGAGTGGAAAATTTTTCAAATCTCACCTCTGACGCCCCCCAGGGGTGAAATTATTTAAAGGCCAATCACATCAGCTGGGCAGCTGCTGTTCTCTGTGACATAGTTATGATGTCATAATACCCCCCTCCAACGGACCCTGCATTCGCTCAGCTCTCTGCCCCTCCCCCCTCCAACGGACCCCGCATTCGCTCAGTTCTCTGCCCCTCCCCCCTCCAATGGACCCCGCACTCGCTCAGCTCTCTGCCCCCTCCCCCTCCAACGGACCCTGCACTCGCTCAGCTCTCTGCCCCCTCCCCACCTCCGACGGACCCGAGTTGGGTTTGGTCGGCAGGTAAGTGAGGTGGGGGTGTCGGGTTTGGTCGGGGGGTGAGGTGGGGGTGTCGGGTTTGGTCGGGGGGGTAAGTGAGCCGGGGGTGTTGGGTTTGGTCTGGGGGGGGTGGGAAGGTGTTGGGGGGGGGGGTGAGGGGTGAGGTGTGGGTGTTGGGGTTGGTCAGGTGGTGTTGGGTTTGTTGGGGGTGTAGGGTTTGGTTGGGGGGGTGAGGACGGGGGTCGGGGTTGGTTGAGGGGTAAGTGAGGTGTGGGTGTCGGGTTTGCTTGTGGTGGTAGGTAGGGGTGTTGGGTTTGGTTGGGGGGGAAAGTGAGGTGGGTGTGTCGGGTTTGGTCTACGGGGGGGTGAGGTGTGGGTGTTGGTCAGGGGGTGTTGGTAGGGGGGTGACGTGGGGGTGTTGGGTTTGGCTGGGGGAGGGGGCAGAGAGCTGAGCGAATGCAGGGTCCGTTGGAGGGGGTATTATGACATCATAACTATGTCACAGAGAACAGCAGCTGCCCAGCTGATGTGATTGGCCTTTAAATAATTTCACCCCTGGGGGGAATCAGAGGTGAGATTTGAAAAATTTTCGACTCTTACCCTGATTAGGACCCTAAGACCTCTAACTGTACCAAATTTCAAGTCTCTAGCTCAAACGGTGTGGAAGGAGTAAGTGCACAAACATACACCATTTGACTTTTATATATATAGATTTTCATATTAAGCACACTCTCATTGTTTGTAAATGTCTTCTTGAAATAACAGACTCAAATACTTTAGCATCAAGGAAAGAAGAAATGATGGGTGTAAAAATAGTAACATGTGCCACAATTTTCTGGACCTGTAATTTTTTTTGAAAATTCTATGATCTTGATTTTTAAAAACCTCGTTCCATTAGGAAGAGCATCTCCACTATGTGAAGTAATATACGGTTGCTTTGTTAACCTAGACTTAAAATTCTCTACCACCAAACAGCAATGGTACTGATCTCCTTTATATTTCAAGAAGCGTAACAGATGACTGTTGTCCCCAATTTACAGATGAGTACTGAGGTGCAGATATGTTAAATGGTAAAAGGGGTAATTTGTGTGAGATTGTCCAGCTAACTCAATGACAGAACTAGGGATGCAACCCCGTTCATTCCCTATCCCCGGACCATGATGCAATCACGCAGCAAAGGTATATATTTGCCCTTTTTTCATCACTTTATTCAATTCAGGTGTGAAATTTAGTACTATCATGAAGCATTTACTTGGTAATGTGGGGGGGGGGGAGTTCTTTTCTTAAACTCAGAAGTTAAATGCAAACCAAAACCTTTATTAATGTAACATTAAGTTTACAAATTTAAAAGCATATCAGAAAATAAAAATGATAGTTTTCTTTGCAAGATTAACGTGCAGGTACATACTGTGTCATGAAGTATACACTTAACAGTAACTAGTAATTTAAAGTATTATGGTAATACAGGCAAATTAATGTTACATTGAGAAGCTTTTTTTTTTATTTATTTATTTATTTTTTATTTATTTCTTGACTTCAGGATTAAATTTAAAACCTGAATGTTATATTAACATAACACTTCTTATTCAATAAATGTTGTTTAGATCGCTGTGTGTGTGTGTAAAAATATGGGCAACAAACATAATCAGAATTGTTGTAATTCTTCTGTCTACTCTCTCCTGCTGGTACTAACCATCTTGCCTCGTCTATTGCAGGACTTTGGGAAACAAAATAAAAATGTAAAAGGTCACCTTTATTTCCAGTCTTTAGTTTAAAAATTAAATGCCCTCTCAGTTTAGAAGCCTCCCTTCAATAGCAAAGGTCCACCAGTGTTTACGGAGCAAATTTTGTTTCCCTGTAGCTGGATTGTTTGAAACCCGTGTAGTGGTGTAAGCCACAATAGTGATTCTCATTCTTCTTTGAGTTGTCTAATCATAGTGGTTTGATATGCCTTAGTGGAAATTTAAAAATTATAAAACCACTCATCAAACTGAATTTGTAAAAACTTGCTTGGGAAAATAAGTGTTCTAAGTAGTCTGCAATCCAAAGCATTTCCTGTTCTGCATGCTTATCAAGCCTGTGAGCTCTACTTCCATGCTGAACTAGAATAGATTTGCGAATTATTCCTAGCTGATTGGAAATGGGGTAAAAGGGAGGGAATAAAAACAAAATTTCAGAGAAAATAGTACCACTTTATTATTATTTCAAGCTACTAAGCATACAAATATTGTATACAGAAAAAGCTTCAGACTTTTGGGAGACCAAAGGGAAGAATTGCTATTCATACTTTTTGAATGTGGTATACAGAAGTTAATTTTTTATTGGTTGTCTACTGTATTTTGCCTGATTTGTCTCTATTAATCCTTTCAGTTTTAGTGTTACATATTTTAAATATGTACCTCCTTAGTTTTAGATGTTTGGATTAGAAATCAGACATTCTGGGTATGAGAACTATGAATATGAAATGAACTGAAGCAGTAGGTTAAGATTGAATATCTTGGACTGTTCTGTGGAAAAGAACAATTTAAAATTATTCTGTTGCTAGTGTAATTTTTACAATGATAGAATATGTATAGTAAAGCTGTCATAACAAGTGTAGGTTGAAAGTATAATGAGGAAACCTCCATCTCTCTGAGAATCTCCATACTCTGCATTGCAGCAGTCTAGTAGCAGTCACTGAATCCAGGAATGTAGCATGAACTAATGTTGATGTTTTTGTAATTTGTTGCTCTCTCTAATTTGAACTGTTTATTGGGACTGCCTCTCTTTTAATGGAGTATTGGGAGGTAAATTAAATGCTGTATCTTCTTAGAGGAATGTTAAAATCAAACCCAAGCAAATACTTTCCTCATATTTAATTTAATCTGACCTAGAGACTATTAGCATTGTTTGTGTTAACCATCCATGTGAAATATAATATGCTTACTTGGTCAGCCAGTTTTAAAAAATCCTTGGTGTTCCACTGAACAGGTTGTCTCAATTAACTTCTAAGAATATTAAATATAAGGTTTTAGTTCAAATCATAGCATGGTTTGACTCTGTTAACCTTATTTCCCATGGAAAACACAGCAAAATTAATATTGTGTAACCTCTGAAAATATTGCATCTTCTCTTTGGACCCAAAAGTCCCATATTTTTGCAGAGTGGGAGTCTTCTTTGGTATATTTTCAATGGAGCTACATTGCAATTATTTATCACCTTCCAGATGAGCATTTCAAACTAGTACTGGGATTATAATTTGTTCATTCATTGGACACTGATTTTGGATGTAAGAACAACTTACTAATAGCAGTAACTCTTAAATTTTCTCACTTTTATACCTTTAATATCTCAATCCTAATACTACATTAAAGCAGTAGTTGTCTCTTCAGGTTCTCATTCATTATAGATATAGATTTGATGGAGGTCAGTTAAATGGTGGTATCCTATTAGTGCAGAAGTGTGATCTCAGCTGCCAATCTGTATCCAGAAAGTCATAATATTTTTATAATTATGCATATGAAAAAGTAAGCTAATAAACTAGCTTTGCAGTGCAAATAATTATGGCAAAGATTGAAAAGTTTAGCTAGAAAGCTTTGTATTTAACAATGTAAAAACTATTGCTTTCATCCTGAACTGGATTGTCATTTTGTTCTCTTTGGCTTGCAGTCAGTACTTAGGTAAAAAATTTCCTAGCATCTTTTGATAGAAAGTTTAGGCAGTGACGCTTATCCTTCTCCATCTGCTTCTAAGAGGATTCTCCTAGTCTTTCCAGATTCCATTCCAGTATGTAGCTGAAGAGCTGTAAGTGGCGTTTCATGGTTGGCTCAGTGAAGATAAGGACAACCTAATGCTTGCGGTCCAAGGGCTTAGTGTTTCTCTGATACCATGGAATTGTCATGTCCTGCAGAGCATGAGGTGAAAACAAACTTAAATATTTAACATAGCTATGTGGTACAGGATACAGATTGGAATCATTCTATATCCATGCTGTAAATTATGCTTGAGTTCACTAAGCTCACAAGCAGGTTGTGAGCAGAGTAATAAGGATAAATATTTTATGCATACAAGAGACATAGTTTGCTTGTGTCATTCTGTAATGTTCATACACAATGGAACAATCTTGATCAGTCCTTTAAAATGAGAGGTGTGCAGGGATCTTTGTAACTGCAAACATGGAAAATATGATCTGCTTCTTACTCTGAACACATTTCTCTTATTCCCATTGTATCTCGGTAGATTTGGTGTAACCAGTTTTTGATTTGTTTTTCAGCCCTGGTGACTGCCGGTAGTGCTATGCTATACAAACAGGGACTATTGATCAAATTTGAAGTCATTAACTTGGCTGTTTAAATAGATGCTGTCCTATGTAATTAGTAGAACAAGAGAGTAACACTGGCTGATACGGCTTTATTCTAAATAAAAGCCGCCTTTTCATAAAGTCTTAATTTGGTGCTATTCAGATGTTTTTCATGTTTTGTATAGTTAGCTCACACAAGAACTAGGTTTTTTTAAAAAAAGTTATTAAAATAAACATTTAAAATCGAGGATAATAGATTTGTGAATGTAAGTGAAGAATGGTATTGATATGATGAGACTGCAAAGCCTTCAATGCTAATTGTAAAATCATGCTTAGAGGAAATAGTCACTAGGGTGTTTTGGGAGGTAAATGTCTAGTCGGGCAGCATGAGATTAACAATTTTTTGGGTAGACAAATGAAAATATTTGGGCAAGAATGGCTTATCACTCTGGCTCCAACTGCTTAGAGTACTCTGTCCAAAATATTTCCGCTTACCTCCTCTGCCCGTAGTACCTAGTTTACACACATCTTCCCTTTCAGCTCTCCTTAGCTGAAAGGAAAGAACATCTTAGCAGTTTTGAATTGTTATACTCCAGTAGAAAAGAGGCAAGATTTAATAGGTGTTAGCTGTTTTTTTAGGTGGCTATATATCTTTGTGGTATGACTGTTAGTCTTCTATATCATTTGTATTTCTTAGCACAATGGAATGTAAAGATCAGCTGTACAAAGTGTTTTTTGGTACACATGCAGGATTCCTTGAATATATTACAAATGAGTGCTAGATATGCATTAGTGTAGTGTGAACAGCATTGGAACAGAATAGTGGTAATCTCATTAATATGTGTGCAGTATGTGCCTGCAGACAGTCTAGTGTTCCTGAGTCACATTGTTGCTAGTCTCTGGAGAGTCTGCAAATTCAGCAGTAGGATGCATGCTTATTGACCCACATTTCCTCAGGCACAGAAATAGTCACGTGTGTCTTCCACACCAGGAAATGCATCTCATTTACTGTTTGGAAACCAGACAAGCATTGATGTACAGTAACTTGGTTCATCAAGCATTTATGTGACCCAAACCAAAGTACTTTCAGGGATTTACCCTTTTTATGACTGATATGTAATTAGATAGACCAGAGGTTCTCAAACTTCATTGCACTGTGACCCACTTCTGACAACAAAAATTGCTACAGGACCCCAGGAGAGAGGACCAAAGCCTGAGCCTGCCCAAGCCCTATCACCCCAGGTGAAGGGGGCAGAGCCAAAGCCCCACTGCCCTAGTGTCATAGTACAAATTACCCCCTTTCCCCCATGGGATCCCCTGGGTAAGCACCAGCAGCATACATTGTGAACGCTTTTATATGTAGTAGATTGGAGATTGGAAAGGGTTAAAGGGGTAAATGTGGAATGGAAGGTTCCTTTGCAGGTTGAGAGGCCATGGGGAAAGGAAAGGGTTAATTTGAAAATTCAGTGAGGACCAGAAATAAGAAGTCCAAGGACTTACACAGACACAGTCTCTGCGTGCCAACCAGCTAGAGACTGCGTCCCAATCCTAAATGGCGGTAAGAAATAAAAACTGAGACAAATGGAACTGAAGAAGTTGCAAAACTGACAAGATTACACATTTGCGAAGGTTGACCTGGTGAGACTTAACCGTCTTGCGACCCTGAAGCCGGTGTGTTATGGGAAAGTTAAAGGAGCTGCGGAGAGCTGGTGCAGAGAGCACGGGAAGTGGGGGGGCTCCTCTGGCCGAGATGCCCCCAGGAACACCCAGGGCTTAAAACCCTTTCAAGAGCAGAAGCAAGTTGGAGATCTACAGCGAACCCCGGACGACCTGTGCACAGGGCAGAACTCCCATCCACCCTTCCACCCTCTCCCTTCTTCTTATGTTACACCCAGGTTTGGCCAGCCTTGGGTTGTACATGTGTAAGTATAAAAGTGGGTTAGGGCTCTTGCACTAACGCTTTCTTCCTTCCTCTGAGTGATGTGGGGCCTATCCAGGCACTCACCACTGTTTAGTTACTAAAGCTTTAAAATATGTCACTTGGTGTGCTCCTTCATCTCTGACCCTAAAGATCCTACGGCCTCAGCCTGATCACCTGAAGCCACGGGCAGATTGGTAACGTAAATCTGTCTCACTAGGCCAGAAGGTCAAAACCCTAGGTCTTCAGCCCTAGGCAGGGGCCTCTAACCTTAGCCCTGCTGCCTGAGGCTGAAGCCCTTGGACTTGGGTTTGAACTTTAAAATAGGCTCACGACCCACAAATCGCCGAGAGAGACTGTAGAGAGTATGTGTACGCTTCCTTTAATTTTTGTCTATCAAGAAAACACAAATCTCTGTGTGCACACTACTGTCTTATTCTTACAATAGCTAAGTAAAAAATTGCTTGCTTCTAAACCAATGTGTGGTGTTTGTTTACCAGACATAAGAATCTTTGATATTAATCCAGTGAAAACAGCACTTATATAGGGATATTTCCTACAACAGGTTAGCTGCTGTTATCTAATAGAGAATAGCTATTTTTACATTAGGGTTAATAGACTGTGCAAAAGGATCAGGAATTGGGGGATGAATGAGAAAAAATTATTTAAAAGAAATACCATAGACAACTTGTTCCATACTTTCTATGCGTTTTCAGCTCTAAGCAAAAGGCTTTAGTAGTGATCTTCAGAAAACTAAAGATGTCCAAATAGTAATGGAAATAAGAGTTTTAAGCTCTTTGTGGCGAACTACAGTAATTTGGACCAATAAATGGAGAAGATGTATAATTGAGTATGTATAAATTGCAGAATTTGACAGTTGACACTTTCTAATGATTCAATTACGAGTAATATTTTAAACAAGAGACTTCTTGTATTTAAAATCAAAGTTGGTGCCAAGAATCTCATGTTGCTTGATGTCTTATTGTAGAAATTTTCTGTTCATTACCTTCCCAGAGTTGAGAAATAAATTGTGCTCCTATGCCAAAACTTCCAAACTTGTGTTCCTAAAATCAAATACCTAACTCCATATTTAGGTGCTTAGGTAATAGGTCTGTTTTACCTAAAGCAAAAAATAACTTGGTGCCTGTATTTTTTGCTGAAATAGGTGGGAGTTACAAGTGCCCAGTGCACTTCTGAAAATCAGAGCAATTACTTAAAAATAGATTTTGTTGTGCAACTTTAGATACTTAAGTTTGGAAAATATAAGCCTCAGTCTTCAGATTTGGCTGTACCTTTTAATAATCTTCTGGGAACAGTTTACGTAAATTATGCCTTTTTTTTTTTTACATCTGATGGAAATAATGTGTGTATAAACGAGTATGAGTAAACACCAAAATTGATTAATAGATATTTGACCACTAATCTGATACTTTAGGTGTTCTATCTGGTGCCAGTGTATAGAATTGGCAGAGTTGTACAGTTTAGATCTGTATCTGCCCACCTGCAATGGCAATGTGACTATAGAGCAGTATCGCACTTCCTGAATCCACTATTAAATAACTGTGTGCAGCCACAGTTGGAAGACTCTGGGAGGAAACAGTGATTAATAGTAGATTTCAAACACAGCTTCATTTGTGATGTAGACATGGTCAAAGGTGGGTAATTAATGAAAATGGCTTTCTCCATTTTTAATACTACAGGAAGGAATCCAAATGGTGTTTAGAATGACTTTAGGGTGTTTATACTGCAAAAAATTCATGTGGCACGCTCACTTTGCTTGACTGAGTGTTTGTGTTTCGGGCTAATAGAAGGGAAGGCAGTATATCTGTGCTAAGAAGTTGATCTTTCAATATCAGCAGGGGTTGAACCTGTTCATCAGGATCTCATGTTTAGTAACTAGCTGTGCATCAAAAATTGGTAATCAATCTAAAATCTTTGGAATTATAGATAACTATTTTAAATTAATCTAGCTCAGCAGTTCTCACACTTGAGAGTTCCGCGACCCCAAAGTGTTCAATTCGGCGGCATTTCAGCGATCAGCAGCATTTTGGCGGACACACAGCATTCATCTGTGTCTTCCGAAATGCCGCCGACAGCAGAAGCTTTCACTTCGGCAGCTTTTCGGTGGACACACTGCCCTGTTTGGAGCTTCCGCCGAAATGCTGCCAAATGCGTCGACAGCTCGTGACCCTCAGTTTGAGAACCACTGAACTAGCTGATAGACAAATCTTGCATGTGAATGCCATAATACCTTGATAAGGTCCTAGGTAAAATCTAAGACCTTATTACTAATCTGGGGGAATTCTTTCTAATCACATACGAGACAACTGTCAACTCAAAGTAAATATATCAGGAATTCAAGGTCTGTCACTCATGTAGTTGTGAGATGACGTTATACTCATGGGAAATAACTAAAACTGCATCCAGTATCAATATTTTCTCCATATTGAAAACTGTGTCCCTGTCTAGCTGTTCGTGTCTGAGCAGTATCCGTGCCTTAATGCCCAGCTGTGTGACACTGTACCTGGAAAAAATAGTGGAGAGACGGAGGAAGGGAAATGCTTTGAAGAACTAGCCAGCACCATGACATTACTCTGTGTTCCATGGTGGTATGCAGCTTTAGGTTTCTTTTGAATTCTTCAGTGATACTGGATTACCAGATAGCATCAGCTGCCAGAAATAAGTTCTTCCATCTACTACTGACCAGGAGGCCATGTCCTATCCTTTGGAGGTGTGGTCATCCACACATTTGTTACCCTTGGCTTGACTATGGCAACACACTGTACCAAGGATTGAAAATAACATAGATGAAAAAACTCCAACTGGTTCAACTAATGGCTGTCCACCTGCTAAGTAGCCCAGATCAATACAAACACATCATCCTAGTCTTTTGGACACTCTTAGCTCCACAGTGAATACTGGCTTCAGTGTCCTGATCTTGATATTTATAGCCTTCAATGGTCTGGGGCTTGGTTACCTCAAAAATGGTCCCCCTTGTTGTCATGCTTACCCAGACAGCTGTATCCATCAGGAACAATAGACCTGTTGATAACAAGGGTGAAATTTGTGGAAGCAGGGAACAGAGTTGCCTTGGCAGTGGGGCCCATAGCTTTGGAATTCTCTCTATCACAGGGATTGACGGTAGTCTTACTGCATTTAAATGGAAATGTAAAAACCATCTTTTCCCCATAGCTTTCTTACTAAAATATAAATGTGAAAGCCAGCTATATACTTTAGGAAATGGGGGAAAATCCCAAACCACCAGTTGCTTAAGGTAATCAATATAAAAATGGAAGCCTCAGTATTAATACCTATACACAATAGTAAGTAAAAGCAAAGTATATCCTATAGGTTAAAAAAAGGAGAGCATGGAATGTGGACTTCCTGAAAAGTACTTCAGTATGTATTTATTTAGAGGCCGCTCCAGCAGTAATGTCAGATTAATTTAAGAGACTTTATTTTAGTTTTACTTTAAAGAATAACCCTTAGTTTCCAATAATTAGTTGGTATAAGATTAACTGCTGGAGATGTAAAATACTGGTTTACTGTTTCATGTTTAGACATATTCAAAATCTGGTCTTAATTTTTGTGTCTAATATTTTAGTGTGTGAAGTTTCCTTGTTTCCTAAATTGATGTCTTTTAGTCGAAATCCTTCATTTGAATGGATTTAGTGATTTAAAAGAATTTAGGGAAAAGGGGGTGCTAGAATACTGCAGTTATGATGGTTATTGAAGTACCTTGTGCATAGTATTAGTTGCCATAAGAAAAAAATAGGCTTGTAATTGAAAGTTGGAATATCCCTGTTGGTTCCAGTCATTAATTGAATCTAGAAGAGTGAGTGTTGGTTTCAGTCTATTTAAATAGCAGATCTCTTGTAGACTTTCACTTTCTGCTGGGTCAATTTACTCCTCTCTTACTTTATAGTTGTATCTTTTAGCAGAATTAAATTTACTCTTTGCTTCCCCCAGTTAAATGTTGCTCTCATAAAAACTTTTCTTTCTTTCTGGTGGCTCTTGATTCCATCATCCGAAGTGCTATATAGTTTCAGCAGAAGCCAATTGCTAGCTGCCTTTACACAGTGCATTACATAGCAGCTTTTGTTAGGTCTGCTCAGCTGAGTGCCAAGCATTGACTGAAGTCATGCCTGTATTTGTCTTTAAAGTAAAATGTTCCCTGCAAGTTGTTTAAATGTATCACTATGAAAGATTTTAGTTAAACTCTCATGGGATGAACTAGCCATTTGCATAGTTTACAGCTTACATGGTTTAACTGCATACATTTTTGAAATAACATTGTTTGCTTTTAAGCTCTTTCAAACATTCCTGTTAAGCATTTGATGAAAACCAGACACTAATCGGTACCAAAAAAATGTATTGTCCATAAAAATTCAAGATAGGCTTAAATACTTTTAAATTTAAATACTTTTGCTATTGTGTCTTATGTTGAATCAATACCCTGATTTTTTTGTCGTCTTCCATTTATTTGAAAAATAAAATTTAACGTCACAATTGATTTTTAATATATATGGAATTCTGAATCATGTCCTTGTCTCTTTTGGTATGATCTTTAAGTAAATTAAATAGCATCTAAAATTGCAAGTAGTCTTTGGAGATGAATATAGTCTACGTGAAGGGCTATAAATCCCAAGCATTATTTGGCTGAGATGCAAAATGCTTTTTTATGAAGATTTTAGAATTGAAATGGCAAAAAAAATGCTTGCCATTTGGATGGATGTTTTAGAACTTTGACCATTTGGGAATAATATAATGTCACTGTTGGGCTGTTGCCTTGTTACATTTAAATAAACTTTCTCAACAGCTTTGATGCAGAGGCTTCTGCTTTCCATTGCAGATCACTTGAAGCCTATGACCAATCAGGTTTTTAAAATTATTTGGCGATTAACTGTGTGTGTGTGTGTGTGTAAATAGGGTCAAAGATAATAATTGGTTAATAAGAATAATAGCTAACCATGTTTTGCTCTTGACAGAGTTATATAAGCTGGCATGTGGTTCTCTTTCTGTTAACATTTCAAATGTGTTTTGTTAGCCATCCAAGTTTTCCAACTATACGATGGGACAAAGAAAGATGTTTTTGTAAGGACTCTCAAACTTGGTTGACACATGGATATTTGTTTTTTTTAAAAGCAGCTGCGTGAACATGACACGACCTTTGTCATTTGTGTTTCATGAATTGGTCACAAAAACATAATTATACTAGTAGAATGGCTGGCTGAGCCCTTCACTTTCAAAAGGGAGAACAGTGTATTTGGTTTAAAAAAAAAAAAAAAAAAAGCAAGATCCAAGCAGTGGAAGTGTCCAGAGGCAGGTATAGAAAAGTAGGCAAGAACCAGGTGGGAGGTAACAAGGTTAGTCCAATTAGGCTGAACCAGCTTGTTATCTCCAATCAGGGAGGGTGGGTTATTCTTCTAGCAGTTGAATGGGGGGTGTGAACATGGAGAGAGGAGAAGCTATTTTTGTAATTAGCAAGCCATTGAAGGTCTTTGTTCAGTCCTAGATTGTTTGTGTTAAATTCGCAAATGAATTGTAGCTCTGCAGTTTCCCTTTGCAGTCTGGACTTGAAGTTTTTTTGCTGCAGTATGGTGACTTCTAAATCTGTAATTGTGTGTCCAGGCAGGTTGAAGTGTTCTCCTACAGGTTTTTGTATATTACCATTCCTAATATCTGATTTGTGTGCATTTATCCTTTTTCGTAGGGACTGTCCAGTTTGGCCGATGTACATAGCAGAGGGACACTGGAATATAATGGCATATATGACATTGGTTGATGTGCAGGTGAACGAACCAGTGATGGTATGGTTGATCTGGTTAGGTCCTGTGATGGTGTTGCTGGTGTAGATATGTGGGCAGAGTTGGCATCGAGGTTTGTTGCATGGATTGGTTCGTGAGTTGGTGTTGTTATGGCGCGGTGTGCTGTTGCTGGTGAGAATCTGTTTAAGGTTGGCAGGTTGTCTTTTCTATACCTGCCTCTGGACACTTCCACTGCTTGCATCCGACGAAGTGGGTATTAGCCCACGAAAGCTTATGCTTCAAAACTTTATAGTTAGTCTTTAAGGTGCCACAGGACTTTGTTACCTCTGCTATTCTTTTAAATTAATTGCACCGGTAAATAGCTATCTAAATTATGTGAGTATTCTGTAAACACTTCCCTGCTAAATATGTACAAAGGAGTTCCAAAGTATTTTTGGAAGAAACATTTTGGATATTTACTTGGGGTTCTTTTCCTATTTCTTGTGTCATTAGAAAGCTACTCATTTATGTCCTTCAAGAATTTCACTGTACAGTTTTCCTTGTAATCATTCATAAGTGGATGAGTAGTTTAAGGCTAGAGTAATTGGACTAACCTTTTTACCTCCCACCTGGTTCTTGCCTACTTTTCTGTACCTGCCTCTGGACACTTCCACTGCTTGCATCCGACGAAGTGGGTATTAGCCCACGAAAGCTCATGCTTCAAAACTTTATAGTTAGTCTTTAAGGTGCCACAGGACTTTGTTACCTCTGCTATTCCAGACTAACACGGTTACCTCTCTGATATTTGTGGAATGTTTGATTTCCTGGAAAATTATCAGAGGGGTTGGAGGGTGGGGAGCTCAGGCTCACATCTATATATTTAGTAATTAAGAATGTTTTTTACCTAAATATTTGATGTTTAATGTGTTAGGAAATAAATGCTGTCTGCAGTTGACAGCCCTTTTATATAGGTGGTTCTGTACGCTGCCAAAAATCTTTAAAAATTTGAATGAATATGGATAGCATTAACAGATGGGTAATTAAAGCACATATATAACAAACCTAACTGACTATTTTCTTCATTTTTTTAAAAAAAAAGAAACCAAATAATCCTACCTTCCTAATATTAAAACTTAGTACAAACTGATAAATGGTCTTTGCATTATTGTTAGTATTGTTCCTTCCTACTCCACATGTGTATAGAATCCCAATGTCATTTAAAGATGTAGTTTGTCTTTTCAGAAATAGGAAAGAACTATGTTTAAAGGTTGAACCTAAAGACCATTTTAATAGCTAAAATCAGTACACCTGTATTGTGTTCAGATCTCAAATTTTGTGTTGAATTAACCATTTACTGTCGCACTTCTGGTATTTGTAAAAAATCAAATGCATATTGCTGAAGTTATGATTAAAGATGCTGTTGTCAGATGCTTACTTTTTGAAATATTATATCTATCTTTACTGTTTAGCAAAGGCTGGGAGTATGGTATAATAAGATATGGGGCAAAAGTCAGAACTCCTGAGTTTTATCATCAGGTCTACTTCAGACTTTTGGTGTGTGCTTGGTATTTTCATGCTCTCAGAAATTTTTTAGTGCTTGAATAACTGACACAGCTAATTTTAAAACTTCATCATGGGTTTATTTCTCAAAGATTTTGATGTTATTTGAAGAAAATTATGTGCTGCATATGTGCAACACTTGACCTTCCAACAAATTTTTAATTTTATGGCAATGGTGGGGGGCTCTGCACATCAATATCTGTTTGAGTGTGATCAGATGTGTGAACCTTTCAGATAAACATTGCTAATCAACAGAGAATTTCTCTTTTAAAAAAAAATTGAATGGAAATTAATATAATGTTATGGTTTAAGAAATAAAACTCACAAGAAATCCAAAATTGTGGTTACCACAGCAACTGTAACTTGGATGCATTGCTTCTACATTAGGGCATAAAATTAACAGCATAAACAGAAATATGCTGCATATATAGAGGGGAATATTGTTACAGCTTTTGTTGGAATGGTAGCTTTGAATTTCCTGATTTATTTATTTTTTGTTTAAATTCTCAACTATAAAGTTGCATTTAGGTTTTTTGCACTTCATTTTCTGAACTTTATTCCCTGTATGTACATCACTTAAAAAAAAAAAAAAGTATTCTAACCGGTGTCTGTTGTCCACTTCTCAAAACATATATTGTATCTAGACTGACAATGGGGTAATGAGAGCATAATGTATTCTCAAATAGTTAAAAGATCATTTGTGGGCATTTCATAAAGAATTCACTTGATCAGATTTGTTGGAAACATTTATTAGAAAAGGAAGAAAAATTTGACTTATTTTGTTTTCACGTTTGCTGTGGTTCTGGTGGATGCATTACTTAGGAAAAGATTGAGAATAGTATACCGTGCAGTGGGAATATTTGGCTGTATTCCCCTGAAATGTCAAGAGAATGTGTAGTTCAATGAATATGGCACTGAATTGGGAGCTCTGGGGACAGTTCCCTGCTCTACCATTTACCCATCTGTAAAATCGGAATACTGATAATACTGATAAGACTGAAAAGTGCTTTGAGATCTTTGGCTATACATCACTTAAAGATCTATAATTAGAGAGGTAGCCGTGTTAGTCTGGATTTGCAGAAGTGACAGAGTCCTGTGGCACCTTCAAGACTAACAAAAGTATTGAAGCCTAAGCTTTCGTAGGCTAATGCATCCAACAAAGTGCGTATTAGTTCATGAAAGCTTATGCCTCAATACTATTGTTAGTCTTTAAGGTGCCACAAGACTCTGTCACTTCTATTAAAGATCTAAATTGTCTTCATTTGTTTTGTGAGGCTGGGACACCATTGGGGGGGGGGGAACGGACACACATATATAGGTAAGAAGGCGACTAAGTAAGTGGAGTAGGTAATGGGTAGGAATTGAACATAGAGACTGAAAAAGTGGGGCTGATGAACGGGAACCAAAGGAAACTCCTACTTTCAAAAACTGATCTACTTCCAGGAGGGGGAGTGATGGCTGCACTAACAAGGCACTTCTGACTTCTTGAATGTCTGTTACAGAATAGGTAATTGTTGAGTGGGAGGATTCTTGGTGCAGAGGTGGACAGGAGGACACAGGGTGAGGATGGTTGTTTTGGGGGCACAGGAGGATCCTGGGTTAAGTGATACACTAGGTAGAATTTTGGGGGCATTTAAAGAAATATTTAGGTTAGTAAATACGGTTTGGATGGGGCACTAATTATGGGTAATAAGAGGGGGGGACAGATGGGGAAGTTTTATATTTTAAAATAAATCCATGTCTACTAATATCTCCTGACAAAATTTAAATTTGTATATATTTGAATAAATAAAATTGATTTAATTCAACACCAATTAATCTTCCTCTCTCCCACATAATTAATTCTAGAACTCTCTCACATGGAAAACTAGCCAATGTATACAGTAACATTCATTACAATGTGTCAGTTATTTTGTATCTAGGATTTCCTGTTTCCCACTTTTACTCCTCTCTTCCTATAAGGAAACTTTCAAAGTAGTCATTTATAAATAAGAATGAAACTTGAGCACTAAAATCTTTAATGGTTTTGATAGAAATGACCTGTTAAAGTTCCAGCTCTGTGCTAACTAACTTTACCTATGATTAGGGAGGGAATGTCAAGACTGGTGTCAGATGTGTAAATATTTTCAAGTCAAAATCTTTTCTGCACCCTTATGTCCACCAATCTGAATTAATGCTTCTAACTGAGAATTCCGTGGGTTAAACATCTCTTGGAATGCAGTAATTGAAAGTGCATTTATACAAACAAAGATCGACCATAATACTGATAAAAGCACAAAGATGACAAAACATAGCTCTGCAGACATCTTCCAATAAGACTTCCCCTCTTTCTGCACAGGAAGAGGTGACCATTCTCAGAGGACTTGTCTTCACTGCAAAGTTAACTCAAATAATTCAAGTATTGCTCCTATTTAGAATCCATCCACACTCACAAAGCCCTGACTTGAGTGCAGTGCTCCTTTTAACTCAAGTTGGCTGGCCTGAGAAGGGGTGTATAGGCTAAAACTCAAGTGAACACAACTTGTCAACTTCTAACATGACCACTCTGTAGTTTGGATACAGCTTAGTGCCTCTGGAGTGCTTCTAGTCCTGCTGTATCTTCCCACAATTCCTTCCATGTGCCCAGAAAGGATGGACATCTCCTACAATTCAGTGGCAAAGAGTTCAGAGTACCTCTGCATACGACAATGCTAAGAACTGTGGTATGTTTCCACGGATATCTTAGAGCCACACAAGAGAGTATACCTAGGTCTTTTGATTTTTCAGTATAAAATGACAAATATTGATAAAACATCCCCGGTATGCTAACGTATTGTGCACTATTTGGCTTACATAGACCCTTCTGATGCACACTAAAGGTTCCATAGTGTGCGTTAACATAATGCTGTTTGAAACAGCACTACATTAAAAGCACATGAAGGAACATTACAGTGAGATTATTCATTAATCTGAAAAGAGAGAGACACCCCCCACCTTTTTTTTGGCATCTACATAAAACTCAAATTGCAAGAAATAAGCCCCAAAGAATAGAAGCCCTAAATATAACAGTGCAGACATAGAAGCTCGAGTATTATTTCTCATTGGGGCCACTCCCACTTGAGCTCAACCAATTAAAGAGGAGTAACTTGAATAGATAACTTGAGTTAACTCTGCAGTACTCCGAATGAGCACTGATACATTTTCCATACCGTCTGCCAAATACGGTTCCACAGTAGTGCTTTACAAATCTGGCTCATGTGGTTTTTGAATCCAGTACTAGAATTGGCAGGTAATTTTACAACACCTTAATAAAATATTATCTAGATGTAAAGGCAACCTCTGGGATGGAATGCAGCAGTCATATAAAAATGCTCCTCAGTTCTACGCAACGGTTCAGGACAGAAATTAAGAAAACAATATCCTGTTGAAACAAGGTGAGGGGAAGCTATTTGGAAGACATAATGTAAATGATCAGCATGCCAGGGTTAACACCTCCAATATTTTTGCAGCAAATGCAGTGAGATTTTTATCTTTACAAGTGGTATATAGTGTTCTAGCAGTACGATGCCAATGGCTAGCCTACTATAGGGCACCCTGCCAGAAGAGTTTCACTGGTGTAGTGCACTTTAAGAAAAAGTCTGGCATAAACAGCCCAGAGGAGGAAAGCCATCTCCTCAATCACCAGTTCCACTTCCTGTTGCAGTCCCCTATCAAGTGCTTTTGTCACCGGTTTGTTTACTTGGATTAAGAAATCTGTGTTTTTTAAGTGAACCTATTGATAGGGCAGTTAAAAGCATTTTTGCTTCAGTGAGTTTAATGTGAAAATAGTGGACTGAAGCCAGGGGCACAGCTCAGGGGTGCTGGCTGCTGAGACTGCTTCATAAAGGTGTATTTGGAGCATTGACTGTTTTGTGGCAGGATTTTTGGGTATTAGAGGGAATAATAGCTTTAACTAAAATTGAGGGTTTTACATACTGCAGTACTAAAATTGGCAGTAATACTCTACTAGGTGGACCAAAAGCCAGTGGCAAAGAAAAAACATTCAACTGAATCTAATTTTTCAGTAGTCAGGAGCTTCAGTGGCTTTTATTCAGGAGCTCTGCAGAAGTAGCTACAAGAAAACACCACAAAACTTGGGTCAGTCTGAAAATTAAAATTTAACAATGAGATTGAATATGGGGCTTTAATTTGTATATTGGGAAATGCTCCCAGGAAGCTGAAAGAGTCTCAGCAGAGGTGTGCCAAGATCATTTTTCCCACACTCTTGTCACAACTACCTCCCAAGTCTAGCTTAGCCAAGGTGACGGTGCCCGTGTCTGACCCCACATTCCTAGGGCTGATTTTGATGGGAACCCATTAGCTGTAGGGTGGGGAAGAGATGTTGATAGGCAGAGTGATGGCATAAGCATTTTACAAGCATCCTGTTACTTGTGTCCAGAAGTCTCATCCTGATAGAGAGGGGACCTTCTCAACAAGTAGTTAGTGATGCATAAATTGAACACTGGTTTATAGCTAGCCTACTTTTTCTCACATGCCTACCATAAGTAGCACTTAGATATCTTAGATATTATACCGTACTTAATATTTGACAGTGGTAATACTTCCTAGCCTGATATAGACGTTTAATGAATACTGCACATCTCCTTTGAACTGAGACTGGAAACTGAAAAGGTCTTATTGAACAGTAGAATTAAGATTGGAGTCTTGAACAGAAGAGGACCTTATAGAAGTGGGATAGTCAGATCAAAGTCTTTCCTTCCCTTACTTCACTTCACTTCTGTTTACTCTGCTATCCTATTCTGTAGAACTGGGGAGAGGCAAATAATGTCAAGTTTGTGGATCTTCAAGAAGGTCATGGATAATTGGATGCTTTCTTGGGTGTGTTCCCTTCGATGGGGTCTTGTCTTATATCTGGGGCAAAAAGATATTGTATTAGAGATGCCTTGAGTGCTATTGCAGTGTGCTTCCCTCCCCCCCCCATTATCTTATTTTATTATGTGTAAAAATACCTTTGCATACAAGAATTGAATTTGCTGACCGATTGAGTTAGAGTAAGCTACGGTTCAGTAGGAAGGTAGGTGCAAAAGTTCTAAAAAAAAGTTACTGGTACAGTACAGTAACAACGGCTTGAAAAGCTATGACCAACAATCTGAATGGGTGGACCTGAGCCAAGAGAAGTACCGTATTTTTCGCCCTATAAGACGCACTTTTTCTTCCCCAAAACGGGGGGGAAAAAGTTGGTGCGTCTTATAGGGCGAATGTCTTATAGGGCAAAAAAAAAAAAAAAAAAAAAAGCACCTCGCTCTCCCGTCCCCGCCGCGCGGGCGGGCTGCCGAGGTTCCCCCCTCCCCGCCGCGGGCGGGCTGCCGAGGTTCCCCCCTCCCCGCCGCGGGCGGGCTCCCGGGAGCGTCCCGGTTCCCCCCTCCCCGCCGCGGACGGGCTGCCGAGGTTCCCCCCTCCCCGCCGCGGGCGGGCTGCCGCGCTCCCGGCAGCCCGCCCGCGGCGGGGAGGGGGGAACCGGGACGCTCCTGGCAGCCCGCCCGCGGCGGGGAGGGGGGAACCTCGGCAGCCCGCCCGCGCGGCGGGGACGGGAGAGCGAGGCGCTTTTTTTTTTTTTTTTTTTTTTTTTTTTTGTCCGGCTTTTTTATTAAAAAACGAGGGGGCGTCTTATAGGCCGGAGCGTCCTATAAGACGAAAAATACGGTATGTAAATAAAACAGGGAGAGCGCTTTCTGCATTGGGAAGTTCAGCAAAACTGGCACACTCTGAAAGATACTGAATTTGGTCTTTGTCATATTAAACAATTCATGCCAAAAATTCATAAAGACCAAGTTTCCTTTTATTTATTTATTTATTATAAATAATTTTTTATAATTTTTTTATTTTAAATATATTTTTATTCATCCAGCAGTGAGATAGGAGGGTAAAAGGTAGTAGGAGATTAATTTAACTGCCTCTGTACATGAGTGCATGTAGAGATTCCAAATTCTGAGGGCAAGAGGAAAGCAGTGTTCATATTTAACTTGTTCAGTTTTAAGATCAAGTTTGAGAACATTTTTGGTATCTAATCATTATGGTGTTGAAGATATTTTTATAAAAGGTTTTTACATATATTAATCTGATATTTTTGTTTTGCAGTATTATGTGCCAAGAATCTTGCAAAAAAAGATTTCTTTAGTAAGTATAACTGACAGATTTCTAATACTGTATAAATAGCTTTATGGTATTGTTCTCTCACTTGTATTATGATGTTAGGACAATAATAATTTTATCTCCTATGCGTGTGTGTTGCTCTGTGGGAGAGTTGGGGATAACTTCTACAGTTGCCAGTAAAATTGATTTACTATTTAGGTTCATATTACTATATGATGTAGACAGGCAGCCTAGATACAAGACAGTAGGGGGGAAAAAGGGGAAATAATTCTAGTTCTGACTCTGCCACTGATGTCACTTACCTCTGTGCCTATGTAAAAGAGGCATAATGCTGATCTCAAGAGGTGGTAAATCTTAATGTTTGTAAAGCACGCTGTGGTTATAAAATACCATACAAGTGCTGGAGCCTAAACATTATATGAAGGAATGCATAGAAATGCATAAATACTAATGAAGGTATTTATTTCATTTAAACACTGTTTTAACATAAGCAGTATTTAATGTGTTTTCCCCTAAATAATTTCAAAATTTGCTATAGGTTAGGATTATGTTAAGCAAATCTGAGTCATAAAAACAAAAATTGGGAATTGTCTGTGTTTGTTACAAAATTTTTTAGGGTAACTGTAAATTTTCCTTACAAGAATGTCAAAAGCTCATAGCAGAATTGGGATAAAAAGGAAAACTGAACACAAAAAAAAGTACATAGGTCAGATTATGGTCATCACTTTATTGGCCCTATATAAAATTACAGAAAGGTAGCTCACTGAAACTTGTGATTGTTTTTTTCTTTGTTGTTAATGCATTAAAAATGAGTCTCTCTCATTTTTTATATATATAAATACATTTATTTCAATTATTAATTTGGCACTGTGATTCTTATTGTACCTTTTCCCCCTCCATAGGACTTCCTGATCCATTTGCAAAAATAGTAGTAGACGGATCAGGTCAGTGCCATTCAACTGACACTGTGAAGAACACATTAGACCCCAAGTGGAACCAGCATTATGATCTGTGAGTTACTTATTCTGTAAAACCATTGCAGGAATCTATCTGGAAAGTAAAACACAAGTGTAAGCAAGCCACCTTTTCCCCCATATGTTAGCAAGAAGAGCCACACTTCCTGAGGAAGCTTGACTTTATCACTTATGGTTCTTAAAATATTTTTGAAGGGTTTTCTTTTTCTTTATGGACACTTTTTAAAATCATGCCTACTTTTTTTTTTTAAGCATTGTGGCAGATCGCCTTCTCACCCCTCTTCAAACACAGGCAGGAAACTCTTCTTTGGCTCGAAACAGTGCTCTTTATTTCACAGTGCAAGGCCCCACCACCAATATACACAGCTTTATACACAGCTCTATAGCTTACAGCTCTAACACAGCTCTACAGCTTACAGCTCTACACAAATCTATATAGTTCAGCTCTTTCTCTCACTCCACACTACCATACTACCACCACCCTGGGCTTCCTTCCTGGCAGGCTTATATCCCCCTGAGGAGGCTTCCAGGTGCAACCCATCTGGGCTGATTGCCCTGCAGCCCAGGTGGCTAATTAGGCTTTCTGCAAGGGAAATTTGCAGAGGGCTGTTCTCCCTCTTAAAGGGGCGGCAGGCTGGGTCAAGCCCACCCTGCCACAGCATCTAGATCAGGGGTCTCAAACATGCGGCCCGGGGGCCGCATGTGGCCCGCGAAGCCCTTCCCTGCGGCCCGCCAGGCTTCCTGTTCCCCCCATAGCAGTTTGCGGGAGGGAGGGGCCAGAAGCAGAGGCTTCTCTGCTGCCTGGCTGGGCCACGCGATTTTCTAGCTCTGGACTTCCTATATTGCTCTTGCTTTGTTTGCCAAACAGCTGTTGGTGGTGCCTAGCGCTTTCCAGGAGGGAATGGGGAGCTGCGTGCTCAGAGGAGGAGGTGGGGCAGGGGTGGAACCTCTTGGAAGGGGTGGAGTGGGGGCGGAGCCGGGGCAGCAAGGGCGGGGTGTGTGTCAGTGGTGTGGCCCTCGGGCCAGTGCACTAGTCCTCATGGAAGGGGTGGAGTGGGGGCAGAGCCGGGGCAGCGAGGGTGTGGGTGTGTGTGTCAGTGGTGCGGCCCTCGAGCCAGTGCACTTGTCCTCATGCGGCCCTCATGGTCATTTGAGTTTGAGACCCCTGATCTAGATGTTTCAAACATACATGAAACTTTGACTCTAAGCTTGGCTAGATACCTGCATCAAAAGTTATTTCCAAACATTCTCCTTGTTGCAGTGATTAAAATATTTTCAAAATAATAAACATAAATCTAAAAGAAATAAGTTTGGGACATAATGAATTCATATCTCACATAGCTTTTAATGAGGTTGCCCGTAATTGACCAGTGCTGTAACATTAACGTGCTGTGCAAAGTTATAGCACTCTAATTAATGCCATAGCATGATTTAAGTGTTTCTGTAGTTATGATAAAGTGACATGACTAAAATATCAGAATTCAATCTGGACGGAGCAAGTGAAAATACTGTAGAATAATAAGAGAACAAGTTTTAATTAATCTTTTTTTCTAAATATGTTTTTCTAGATATGTTGGGAAAACAGATTCTATAACCATCAGTGTATGGAATCACAAGAAAATACACAAGAAACAGGGAGCTGGCTTCCTGGGGTGTGTCCGTCTCCTTTCCAATGCCATCAGCAGACTAAAAGATACTGGATGTTAGTATATTTTTTAAATGCATTTTAAAAAATGCATTTTGCAAAAGTCCTTGGTGTATATTTAAGTTGTGATTATTCACTTTTTTATCTTCAGTTCAATATTTGCTTGGGTTGAGTTTTTTTAATTGTTCGTTTGCAGACCAGCGTTTGGATCTATGCAAATTAAACCCCACAGATACTGATGCAGTACGAGGCCAAATAGTGGGTAAGAACATTCCTGTCTGTATAAAAAGAAGCAGTTATAGTTCAAACTTACAACTTCTTGGATTAAAACAAGATTCAGATGGATGCTAAAAGGGGGGAAACTTTCCTAAAAATAAATAAGTATTTCAGATATATTTTCCTGAAGTCACTTGCCTCAATCCCCATTGTGTTCCTCATACTAATTAGATGTCCTGGTTACTGTAAATGAAGAGGGACTAGGTTAGATCAACTAGTAATTGTAAGGGTAATTGCTATGAATAAGTAGGAATGGAGGATTTGGTGGTAGTTCTAATGCCACTACTTAAGGGAAACTTTCTCCATGGAAAACTAATTGTACATGTAAAGCCTAGGTGATATATAACAAGAATTCGGAGGTATTATTAACTCTAGAGGAAGATATTGGGATGTAAACATTTTGCAGAACACCATTTTGAAAGCACTTTCCTGAGAACAGCACCTGACACACAGAGAATTGTTGTTTTGACATTGCAGTAATGTGCCTGCCTAGCTGGTGATCTGTGACTTTGGGGTACTTAAAAATGAAGAAGTTTGTCTAATCAATTGTGGTTTGGGGTTTTTTTGGTCTGTTTGGAACATTTAGCCCAAATTTTACTCTTATTTTGTTCTCAAAATATTTTGAAGTATGCCTTCAATTTAAAAATACAATTAAATCCTCTTAATCTTTTCCTGACTCCTCTTCACTGAAGGAGGAAATATGTAATTGGCAAAAAAATTAATTCTCCATTGTGGTGACATCTAGTGGTGAATAAAGTTCTGGTTCCGGGCATCCTTGACTTGGTACTCGCAGAAGAGATTTAGAACCTTTGTGAATGCTGATAAATAAAAACCATCCATATTTATAACAAAGTAAATGCTAGCTTGGATTATTTATAGAGAAGATTCAGCCTAGCTTTTGGAGATGTGATGCTAGTTGTTTGTATTTGGGAAACCAAGATTCTGTCCCTTTTTTTAATCAAAAACATTTATTAAAATATTGAGTAGTGCAGATGTGAACTATTGATAAAATGATGCACACTTGGAATGGCAGGATTTGTCCTCAATGTGCCTTTTTCTATTTCAGTCAGTTTACAGACACGGGACAGAATAGGCTCAGGAGGTTCTGTGGTAGATTGTAGAGGGCTGTTGGAGAACGAAGGGTAAGTGTCACATCTGATAATTCTGCTGAGTATTTAGTTTCACTTAATTCCATTCATGGTATTTTTGTTTATTCTTTGTGTTACGCTTATGAAAAATCTAGAATTCTTGTGAATAGTAATGCAGCCAAATTAATTAAAAAATGGTCCTGAGATAGATATAATACAGTGAAACCTCCATTTAACGGACTAATTCGGGCGAGGGGGTGTCCGTTAAATGAAAAAGTCCGTTATTTAATAATAAAAAAACCCGAGCTGTCAGAGCACCAGCCCGACCGCCACAGGGTCGGGGCGGCAGCTCCGCAGCCCGCCCGCTGCTGGGACCCGGGCGGCAGCCGGAAGCCGTCAGCCAGCCCGCCCGGGTCCCGGCTGCTGGGACGCGGGCGGCAGCCGGGAACCGTCAGCCAGCCCGCCCGGGTCCCGGCTGCTGGGACGCGGGCGGCAGCCGGGAACCGTCAGCCAGCCCGCCCGGGTCCCGGCTGCTGGGACGCGGGCGGCAGCCGGGAGCCGTCAGCCAGCCCGCCCGGGTCCCGGCTGCCGGGACGCGGGCGGCAGCCGGGAGCCGTCAGCCAGCCCGCCCGGGTCCCGGCTGCCGGGACGCGGGCGGCAGCCGGGAGCCGTCAGCCAGCCCGCCCGGGTCCCGGCTGCCAGGAGCCGTCAGCCAGCCCGCCCACTGGCGGGACTCGGGTGGGACCCAGCAGCTGGCAGCCAGCCCTCCCGCTCCTGGGACCCGGGCGGGAGCCGGCAGCCAGCCCGCCCGCCAGCTAGCCCTCCCGCTGACGTGACCCGGGCGGCAGCCGGGAGCTGGCAGCGAGCCCTCCCGCTGCTGGGACCCGGGCGGCAGCCGGGAGCAGGCAGCCAGCCCGCCCGCCAGCCAGCCCTCCTGCTGCTGGGACCCGGGCGGCAGCCGGCAGCCAGCCCGCCCACCAGCCAGCCCTCCCGCTGCCATGACCTGGGCGGCAGCCGGGAGCTGGCAGCCAGCCCGCCCACCAGCCAGCCCTCCCGCTGCCATGACCCGGGCGGCAGCCGGGAGCTGGCAGCGAGCCCTCCCGCTGCTGGGACCCGGGCGGCAGCCGGGAGCAGGCAGCCAACCCGCCCGCCAGCCATCCCTCCCGCTGCTGTGACCCAGGCGGGAGCCGGCAGCCAGCCCTCCCGCTGTCTGGACCCGGGCGGCAGCCGGGAGCCGGCAGCCAGCCCGCAAAAAACGGATTTGGGATGCATCGGACTTGCTCATAAATTTTGTCCGTTGCATCCGAAGTCCATTAAATCGGGGTCCGTTAAATCGGGGTTTTACTGTATTTCCAAACCATTTCTTTATAAATTTGTCTGTATTGCCAATCACACAATGTAATTATATATTTATACACACGTGTGGTCATCCACATAAACATATATTGAATGAAATTTATATAAGTGTGAGTGTTTATATAGTGTGTGTATATATACATTCAATATATGTGCACACATTAAATATAGATATTTCATTCATTCAAAGTAGGGTATAGTGTGTGTCCTAAAAGTTGCAGTTCATTCAGATCAAATAGAGAGGAAGAAAATTAGCCATTTTTGTACACAAACCTTTATTGTGTTAATTTTGTGATCATTCCTGCTTTCAGAACGGTATATGAAGATTCTGGACCTGGAAGGCCACTCAGCTGTTTTATGGAGGAACCAGCACCCTATACAGATAGTACTGGTGCTGCTGGTGGAGGGAATTGTAGGTTTGTGGAATCTCCTAGTCAAGATCAGAGGCTACAGGCACAGCGACTTCGAAACCCTGAAGTCAGAGGTCATGTACAAACACCTCAGAATAGACCACATGGTCATCAGTCACCTGACCTACCCGAAGGTTATGGTAAGCGTTTCCGGAAGTGTACATTTGCTGAAGTCTTTGAGAGCATTGTATTTAAATTTCCTTAAGTTTTTAATATAAAATACATGCTTTACTTGTTAGTACAGGCAATATGTGTATGTCTGTAATGGTCTGTATTTAGGGACATGAGATAAGCAGTATAGATATAAACTGAAGAACGGCTGCTTAGAAAACAGCTACTGCGAGACACCTAGAACTAATAATAAAATAAACATGAGTTTGTGGTGTGATGCTGTTGCAGAAAAGCTAATGCTAAATTTGAATGTTTATGCATGGAGAGTGCATTTACAACACTTTTAAACTAGAGTAGTAGTGCTATTTTGCTATTTCCTATGGCATATTTTATGCAGAGTTGAGGCCAATAGTTTAGGAAAGAGTTAGAAAAACTGCAGGAAAATATAAAGGCAACAAAGAAACAAGTATCCGAGGATAAGATGAGGGAGAATTAAATCTTATTTAGGAAAAAGGAAGACACCAGATTTGGAAGTTTATTTTAAAATAGTAATAATCACCACAATATAAAAGAAGAGAATTAGTTCAAGGCATCATGATCTGAACTTAAGATATTAGAAATATTAAGAGCAGTTGGATAGTGAAACATAGTATTCAGTCTAAGGTGCAAGATATCAGACTGGATGGCTCACGTAATCTATTCTCTCTCTGATTCTGTTGTAAAAGAATATGCCTATAGCTTTAAGAAACTGCTTATAGATTTTTAAGAATTTATAATTTTGAATAATTAAGGAATATTTCCCTCCTTTATGTAGAACAAAGGACAACAGTACAGGGACAGGTTTATTTTTTGCACACACAGACTGGAGTTAGTACGTGGCATGACCCCAGGATACCAAGGTATGTATTCATAGCTACACAGTCATTTATTTTCATCTTATGGCAGTCAGCTGAATCATTAAGTGCTGACTATATCTTTGAGAGACAGCAGAATAAGGAATCATCGTAGATTTATTTATTGACTTTAATTCAATCTTCTCAGGATACTTATTTGCTTATTAATTAAAGATTAACTACCTGCAACTTTTAAATCAAGTAAAAACATCATGTAACCCTTACTGAAGTCACATTGATAAAACATTGATTTGACTTGATCCTTTTAATAAAGTTGCAAATTGCTTTGTTGAATCTGACCTAAAAATTTTCTGAGACGGAGAGCCATTTGAGTGCTCAGCTGAAAAAAGCTAAATTTTGTTGGCTTTAAACTAGTGATAACTTCTGTCTCCTGAATGGTTGGTTGATGTCTTCAATCATAGTATTGCTCACTTTTTGAGCAGCTGAAGCAGAAATATTTTGCCAATTCTACACTCTAGGGGCTTGAAAAATTACTTTTAAAGAACTGTTTAAAATTCTCTTCATTTCAGACCAACAAATTGCAGCTGGGAAAATATGAATCATCCACAATTAATTTGGTAAAGCCTCTTTAAAGAATTAGCCTGTGCTAATCCAGTCTTTTGTGACTCTACATCCATTGCTGGCTAGTTTCCCTGCGGGGATTTATTTCTCCATAATGTTTCTATAGGCTGTCTGCCCCAAAGCCTGGAAAGTGAAACTATGAAAGTCTGCAACTTCTTCTACTCAATTTGCAGACAACATAACGAACTAACTGGAGTAATGAAAGATACTGGACAGTTGAAGCAAAGTGCAGAGAAAGGCTTTCAAGAACAACAGTTTAAGTAAACCGGTCTTATTAGCAACAGTAGCATTGTCTCATTTTTTAGTAAAGGTTGTTCTCTCTTTCTATACCAGTTTTGAGACAAGACTTCACAATCAGGACAGAAACTTATCCTTGCCATTAAGCAGAAATGTACGCTAAAAATTGGATGTGATCAGATCATTAAACTATGGTTTCAGATGCGCAGCTGATCTAAACACCTAGCCATAACCAAAATCTTTTGGAAAACCTGACGAAGGCCTATTCCTGCTTTTTCCTGCACTGAGGAAGCTTAGAGCACATAAAATGGGCTTTCCCCATACCCTTACAATCCACTAACTTATGTTCATAATGTATAGCTAGACTTAGGCGTATTCCCATTCAGAATATCTGTCAGGCAGCATCTTGAACCTCAGGTAAAATATGCATCATAGCAGCTGTCTAGTACATTTTTCACTTCCTTATTAACGAGAACAACTTTGCTACCTAAATAATAGTCTTCAATGACTCCATCCCTTTTTTGCCCCTACTAGCATTATCCTTTATTTAGGCTGCTGGAGTCCTCTGCCTTTGCAATTCTGCTTGTGTAATACATCATGTCAATGGAATTGAAATGTTACCTGTAAGTGTACTGTCTTCAATAACACCTGTAAAAAATGACATTTGAGATTACCTATAATGAAAAGGAAAATGTTGTCAACAATGCCTTCCGGAATAAATGAGTTGTACTGAAATTATTAATCATATGGTTAGAATCAGAAACTTGCTAATTAGAAGTGAGATCTCCCCTTGCCTGCTTGTACCTATTTTTATCACTAACCGTTTCAAAAAGATAGTGGAAATAGGCAGCCACCTCAGCTTTTAACAGTCTGGGTTTTTGAACACGGCAATTGATAGTCTTAAGTTTCTGAATGTTGTAGGTTTTTTGGGGGGAAGAAGCCCCTGTTGGGATTTAAAGGAGTTTCCTTTAGTGCCTTTATATTGGGAGTCATCTTCCCTGAGGGTACAGCTACACTACCCACCAGATTGGGTGGGTAGCCCTCGATGTATCAGGGATCGATTTATCGCATCTCATCTAGATGCGACAAATCGATCCCCGAATAGACTCCTGTACTCCGGCAAGAGGAGTAAGCGGAGCCGGCGGGGGAGTGGCTGCGGTCGACTCACCGCCGTGGGGGTGGCCAGGTAAGTTGACCTAAGGTACTGCAACTTCAGCTACCATATTCACGTAGCTACAGTTGCGTATCTTAGGTTGATACTCACCCCCTACTCCCCATAGTGTAGCCCAGCCCATAGAAATACTTGCATGGTGTTTATGCCATTTGAAAATATTCCCCATTTAATTGCTTAACCAAATATCCATATTTTGTTCTCAATTATTCTTCAGTTCTAACCCTCTGGTTCCTAGTCACTTTTATTGCTCTACTCTGAACTCCTTCCAGTTTCTCATTCTTAGTGTTAATGAGATGTTCAGAAATGAATACAATTTTCCACCTGCAATTGCAAATAGGGTCTATTCACTGCTCTGTGGTGATGTGCCTCTGAATGTGTAGCCCAAAACTACATTGTCAGCACTGACCTTTTTTTGTTGCCATATTGTATTGCAAACTCATGTCTAATTTGCTTTCTGCTATCACTCCAAGGTGTTTATAGTATTCCTGGTTTTCACATCTATCCCTCATATGTGAATATCCGGGTTTCTTGCATCTATATATATAAAAGTCAAATGGTGTATGCGTGCATGTATGTATGCGTGTATGTATGTGCACTTACTCCTTCCACACCGTTTGAGCTAGAGACTTGAAATTTGGTACAGTTAGAGGTCTTGGGGTCCTAATCAGGGTAAGAGTCGAAAATTTTTCAAATCTCACCTCTGACGCCCCCCAGGGGTGAAATTATTTAAAGGCCAATCACATCAGCTGGGTAGCTGCTGTTCTCTGTGACATAGTTATGATGTCATAATACCCCCTCCAACGGACCCCGCATTCGCTCAGCTCTCTGTCCCCTCCCCCCTCCAACAGACCCCGCACTCGCTCAGCTCTCTGCCCCCTCCCCACCTCCGACGGACGCGAGTTGGGTTTGGTCGGAGGGTAAATGAGGTAGGGGTGTCGGGTTTGGTCGGGGGGGTAAGTGAGCCGGGGGTGTCGGGTTTGGTCGGGGGGTAAGTGAGCCGGGGGTGTCGGGTTTGGTCTGGGGGGGTAAGTGAGCCGGGGGTGTTGGGTTTGGTCTGGGGGGGTGGGAAGGTGTTGGGGTGGGTAAGGGGTGAGGTGTGGGGGTTGGGGTTGGTCAGGGGGTGTTGGGTTTGGTGGGGGGGTAAGGTGGGGGTGTTGGGTTTGTTTGGGGGGGCGAAGAGGGGGGTCGGGGTTGGTCGAGGGGTAAGTGAGGTGTGGGTGTCAGGTTTGTTTGTGGTGGTAGGTAGGGGTGTCGGGTTTGGTTGAGTGGAAAGTGAGGTGGGTGTGTCAGGGTTTGGTCTACGGGGGGTGAGGTGTGGGTGTTGGTAGGGGGGTGACGTGGGGGTGTTGGGTTTGGGTGGGGGTGAAAATGTGAGTCGGGGTTGGTCGAGGGGTAAGTGAGGTGGGGGTGTCGGGTTTGGTTGGGGGGGGTGAGGTGGGGGTGTCACGTTTGCTCTCTGCCCCCTCCCCCCTCCAACGGACCCCGCACTCGCTCAGCTCTCTGCCCCCTCCCCACCTCCGACTGACCCGAGCAACGCCGGGTATTTTCACTAGTAACAGATAAAACTGAGTGGCCCCTGTCTTAAATGGCAGTCTCCCCTTGCTTTCATGAACTCCAAGTTCACTCATCTTATTTTCAGAGTAATTTGTTTTTCTTTTAGTTACCAATACTTTCTAACTTTTTTCCTTCTCCTCTCTCTCTAGAGACCTTAACAGTGTGAATTGTGATGAACTAGGACCTCTGCCACCGGGTTGGGAAGTGAGAAGTACAGTGTCTGGAAGAATATATTTTGTAGATCACAATAACAGAACCACACAGTTCACAGACCCAAGATTACATCACATCATGAAGTAAGAACTTCACACAGTAGAGAATTCATCTTTTAATTTTAGGTTCCTGTGGTTTGAAGTATCTTTTAAAAATAGCTTAGCTTTTTCTTTGTCCCTAATCAGTAAATTAAGATATAATGCTGTAACTCTTTGAGACGAGCATATTTTTTTAAACCTAACAATAGATACCGTATTTACTACCTCATTTTGGTGCTACTTGTTTTACTTGCATGGAGCCCAAGTAAAATGCAATGAGAATGTGGTCTTAAGCTGTTTCATTTATAAAGCTCTTATGCAAACAGTTTTGTAATGGAATGTCATAGCCCTTAAAGTGGTCTCAATGTTGGAGAAGCCAATGAAATTTTTCATCACTGTTCAGTCAGCAGTCAATATAAGCATTGTACAGCGGTGAATAATATTACCTTTCAGAACTTCTTATTTCATATTATCGTGAACCATTGATTTGGGAATAGTTATCTCAGCTTTTGTACGTATCCTGATTTGTTACAGCCTCCAATAAAAGGCAGCAGTGATGTAGTGATAACCCTGCTCAATCCTCTTTCTGCTTAATTTAAGTGTTAATGAAAGGGGAGACTAGCTAGTTCTTTCTTTGCCATGACCATCATATTATGCTACATTTTCTATTGCTGTGCTTTTAGAGTAAATGTTTTACATCATTTTTTCCAAAGCCATCATTGCCAACTAAAAGAACCAAGCCAGCCTTTGCCAGTCCCAAATGAGGGGTCATTAGAAGATGGTGAGGAGTTGCCTGCACAAAGATATGAAAGAGACTTAGTACAGAAATTAAAAGTCCTTAGACATGAACTCTCTCTTCAGCAACCACAAGCTGGTCACTGCCGTATTGAAGTATCCAGAGAAGAAATATTTGAGGTATGTAGGCTTGTGCATCACCGGTGAGATGTGAGAGTCAAATGCTGCTGCTGTTCTTATGTAACATTGCTCTTTGGTTACAGTGTATCTGATTCATCCTAGGATAGGCACCGAAGTAGACATGGCTAAGGGGATAAAGCTGCCATAAAACGTAAGCTTGGGCTACAAAATTGCAGGATTATTTTTCATACTGAAATTTGTAGCTAGAGAAGGGCAGCTCAAGTACCACCTCAGAGCATATTGAATTATCTGTCTGTTTTTGTTTAACTTTCTGTCTGGGTAGCAGACCTCTCCTATTTCCTTCTTAAATCTGAGTTTCAGTTTGTGATTAGAGCCCTAGCTTGTTTTGGGTATTTTTCCTCCTCTTTTCTTAGGAGTGCAGAGAGGGTAGGTCATGTAATCAACACCAACAGAGTTTTTTTAAATGTAGTGTGGCATAGTATGAAAATATAAGGGAATAACATTGACTGCTGAGGTTCAAATGTTGAGTATAAGGTTGTGGTGGTATCAAAATGTCTTCTGAATGTGCCATACAGAAAGAAGTCTTTGCCAGTGTTTCCACGCTTGTGTAGCTTGTCTTGTCTCACTGAAACCTTATTTTCTTTCTGTAGACTTTGCAGCAGACTTGACCCTCTGTATCTAAAATTACAAGCAATCAAGAATTTAATGTGACAGTTTGGTTAGATTTTAACAATCTGAATTTTTCTTAGCGAAATCCCATGGTTGTATTTCCAGTCCATCTCGATCATTGATTGACATTATTGCTTAAAGATTTACTTGAATTGGGGAAGTCTCTTATTAGTCTAGGAATGGATAACATTGAGTATTTGTACATAGAATCAAAGACTCCATGTATTTTCTCCTATTTAACACTAATACTGGAGGGATGTTATTGGAGTTCACATTGATACCAATCATGAAATATTCTAATTCATTATACTGGGGAAATCTTGACTCAAATGGCAACCTATATAGTTCTAGTGTTTTATAGTAGACTTATAACCATGGAAAAGAAAACTGTCTTATTTATAATATGTATATATAGGAGTCCTACCGTCAGATAATGAAGATGAGGCCAAAAGACTTGAAAAAGAGGCTGATGGTGAAATTTCGAGGAGAAGAAGGCTTAGATTATGGTGGAGTGGCAAGGTGAGACTGATTTTATTTTTTATTTTTTTTAGTCCTTTTTGTCTGGAATGTTTTAGTTTAACTGTAAAACAGCCTTTAAAATGCTTAGTGACCTACACCTTTTGCCACCACTGATACGCTGAGAGAATTCATTTTTACCCTGACAATGCCTCTGCTACAATATTTATTCAGGTCTTAATCACTTCCTGTCTAGACAGATGCTGTTCCATATCTTTTTATTATTTGCCCAAATCTCTGCATACAACTTCAGAGGATCCAGAATTATGTACCTAGACTACTCTCTTGTTCCAGATAGTGGAACAATATAAACCCCATTACTTTCATCAAGATCCTGTCAATCTCCAAATTCTATCCAAAAACTGACCTCCCACAAAATTCTGCTTGTAATTTTTCTTGTTTGCTTTATTCCTTTTGGTTTTGCCCCTCTTTTTCCATGTCACAACAACGCTTAACAATTGGAAGCTGCTTTTTTACTGTTACTGTGCTGTCTGTGACTCTTCCTTCAAGCATCTCAGTACTTCTGAGTCATTTCCCCTTTAAATATTACCTTAAAAACTTGTTTTTTCATACAATGAGTCACTTGGTTATACAGTTTGCTTTAGTAGGATATCCTTTATGCAAGATATTTACTGTATGTTTGTTTTGCTGCTGCATTCCTTCTTGGCTTTTAGTACTGGAATTGTGGGAAAATACAGGTTGAATTGCAAATCATTTGGGAGGAGGGGGAATACCTCAACATAAAACTGCTACTTACGTCTGAAAATTTTTCCTACTATTGCTAGTAATAATTCCTAAAAATAAATCTCATTTCAGTTGGGCATATTTTATATAGTCACAGTTTTCTTCCAAATTGTCAGCTTTGTGCGGTTGTCACACAGCAAGAGGAATTAGAACATATTTTTAAATAGGAAAACGTGATTGTAAATCTACAGTCCATTGGTGGGGCAGATGTGTAATACCTGAAACTACTGAATACTCTCTTCTCTTCCCCCCCCCCCCCCGAGACTAATTCAAGTTGATGTCCCTTCAATTTCATCATTGGCCTAAAATCTAACTTTTCCTCAAAACTCATGTTTGTACGTGTTTTCAAATGTACGCATGTATAAATCTGTCATTTTCAAGATTGGGTGCTGGTTAAGGCACCAGTTGGGCAAAATGTTCAAAGTATACAAGTGGCTTAGGAACCTAAAGCTCCTGGGAGTCAGTGGGGCTTAGGCTCCTATAGTCACTTACTTGAACATATGACCCAAATCCATATTAACTGCTCAAACTTTTATACATAGTTAAGGTTGCAAAGTGGTGCCTCGTGTCCTTCCAGATAACTAGATCTGCACCAAAAGGTGCACAAATCTGGAAATATTATGAGTTACGGGGGTTCCAGTTAATCCATTTATTAAATGCCCCGGCAACTTGTTTTCCTTTGATCACACTCAATCCCATGGTTCAAGTGAATAGTCTGAGTTAGGATTACATTACCCTAACCACTTATTAAAGTCTGTTTTTCCTTCCATTTAAAAAAAATTAATGCTAGTTTCCTTGACAATACTTCTAAAATAAAATGAAAATCTGTAAGTGAATGAGCCACTTTTCCTGACTTCGAGGAAGCTTTATAGTCCTCCACCCTAGGCAATATAGATTACCAGATTTCTGATAGAAAATTGAAAATAAATCATTCAAGACTGACAGAGTTATAATAAATGTTTGAAGTTTCAGTGAAACTATCACTATAATCCTGTTTTGTTTGGCAGAGAGTGGCTGTATTTACTGTGCCATGAAATGTTGAACCCCTATTATGGACTCTTCCAGTACTCTACTGACAATATTTACATGCTGCAAATCAATCCAGACTCTTCTATCAATCCTGTAAGTATTAACATGTATGATTACTGCCCTAATGTTAAACTTCAATGGAAGCTGAACCACACTTCTTCTGTTAATAACTGTCCAATCTTAAGAGGGTAAACATTAAAGCTTTGTAATGGGATGTGAACCACTGTGTTAGCAAGTTTTAGACTGATGTACCGGGAAGTAGTGTGTGGTTTATGGTATGTTAGCACTGATGTGTGCTGTCATGTGAGATTCTTTGGTACTATTAAACACCTGGTCAGGTGAGACCATATGCATGGGTGCAGCTACTCTTAAATTCTAGGGGTGGGAAGTATTGAAAAATGTAAGAAATATTGCTTCCTGAACAATGCCCAGCCAGTATTGGAATAATTCCCATTATGTGGAGTGGCCCCACGCACTTTGCCCTCAGTCAGAGAAGTCAACACAAGACTCCATTTAATCAAGAATTATAATGTCAGTCATCATGGGTTTATGGAACATAGATCCTGTCAAACTAGTTTCAGTTTCGATGAGATTACAAATGTGGTTGATAACGGTCATAGTGTTGTTGTAATAAACTTAAACTTCTTCTTTAAGACATTTGACTTGGTGCCACATGATACTTTGATTAAGAAACTAGAATATACAGTATTAAACATGACACACAATGGATTAAAAAGTGGCTGATGGACAAGTCTCAATCTGTAATTATAAACTGGTGATTGTCATTGGGAGGGGGTGTTTCTAGTGAGGTATACAGAGATTAATTCTTGGCCTAGACTATTTAATTTTTTTTGTCAGTGACCTGGAAAAAAACATAAAATCATCACTGTTAGTTTGCAGTTTGTTAGTTTGACATGCACATTGGGGGAGTGTAAATAACAGAGGACAGGTCACTGATGTAGAGCTATCTAGGTTGCTTGGTAAACTGAGCACAAACAATATGTTCTTTAATATGGCTTAAATGTAAAGTTATACATCTAGGAGCAAAGAATGTAGGCCGTACTTACAGTATGGGAACCTCTATTCTAGGAAGTAGTGACTATGAAAAAGATTTGGGTACCATGGTGGATAATCATTTGCACATTAGTTCCCAGTGTGACTCTGGCCAGAAGGGCTAATGTGATCCTTGCATACATTAACAGGAGAACCTCAAGAAGGAATTGGGAGGTTGTATTACCTCTGTATTTGTCATCTGGTACAGTTGCTACTGGAATATTGTGTCCAGTTGTGGGGTAAATAATTCAAGAGGATATTAATAAACAGGATAGAATTCAGAGAAGTAACAAGGATACTGATTAAAGAATTGGGAGCTATGGGTTGTAGTGAAAAACTCAGAGCTCAATCTGTTTAACAAAGAGAAGATTAAGGGATGACTTAATCACAGTTTATAAGTACCTACATGGGGAACAAAAATTTGATAATTGGATTCGTATTCAGTCTAGCAGTCTATGGTATAACAAAATCCAAAGTGAGGAAGTTGAAGCTAGACAGACTCAGATGGGAAATTAACCTTTGGAACAACTTAATAAGGGTCATGGTGGATTCTCTATCACTTCTGGTCTTGATTTAAAAACTATGTTTTTCTGAAAGATATTCTCAGTTCAAACAAAAATTAATTCCGGGAGGACCTCTGGGCTGTGTTATGCAGGAGGTCAGACTAGATCAGCGTTTCTCAAATGCAACCACAGCCTCCTGGGCTGTGATTTTGGGAGGGGTGGAGGGAGAAATAATAGTGGCCCCTCCCCCCCTCCTCCCCCCATTTCTGTTGCTCCTGAATGAGCACCGTCTTGGTGTTGGCTGCTGGGGCTGCAAGCAGAGGTTGAACCCTGCCCCTCTGGAGACAGCTAGGGCACAATGCTGGAGGTGTAAACAGCTGGTGAGTTCCCCACCTTCCTAGAAGTGGGGGAGCTCAGGCTTTGGGCTTCAGACTGCGAGTGGCAGGCTCTAGCTGGGGGCTTCAGTCTCAGTAGGCACTGGCCGCAGGACTTTGGTCTCCATCCAGGTTCCAGCCCCCCACTGCCTCACCCATGTACCCACATCTCTCTGGGGCTCACACGCCTCCCTCTGACCTCCCCCCCGCATCTGTGGCCTTGCTGACTAAACAGGAAATGAAATTCAAAAGTTCCCGGGGCATTTCCCGCCTACCTGGCTAGTGCATCAGAGTTGAAAGTATTGTCCAGAGTGGTCACAATGGAGCATTCTGGGATAGCTCCCAGAGGCCAATAACGTCAAATTGCTCCACAGTCCCCCTATTCCGAAACTGCAATGTCGATTTTAGTGCTACTTCCCTCACCAAGGTGGAGTACAGAAACCGTCTGTAAGAGCCCTTTAAATCGACACAACCGGGTTGGTCGTGTGGAAAGAATCTGTTTTAATTAGAGTTAACTCAGCTAATTCCGAATTAATCGTGTATTGTAGACCAGCCCTGAGGCAATCAGGTGCGTGGTTTACTCCAGCATGTTGAGCATAATAGATATTCCTGAAGTAATTGCTGGCTTTGAGAGAATAGGATGTTCCTAGGAGTGAGTGTGGGGCATCAAAAAGCTCCTCCACGTGTGGCCCCAGGTTGTGCTGCTCCTGAAGCAAAGCCTCCTCTGGGATCAGTTTCAGCAGCAGTCTCATTTTGCTGCCCTCACTCACTTTTTCTGTTCGGTCTCTGTTTCAAACACAGAAGGCTCTCGATGGTGTGTTTGCAGCTCACTGGTCAGAAAACAATGGACAGTTTAAACACTGACCCACCAAGTTTCTGTACTACAAGGGGGGGGGGAGGGGCAGATGTTTCCATTTCCCTGTAGTCAGCTGGCGGCTCTTGGGATAAAGAGGACAGAGGAAGTTGGCCCATGGGATTGTGAGATACTTTTGGTGAACTTCTAGGACTTCAGTCAGGAGGCTGCACCTTACACTGCAAAGCAGGAGGTTTGAACCCTTTAATTCTGCAGGAACCTAGGACTCTAGGTCTGAGAAAGTTGTGTGTAGACAGAAGGGGGTATGGTCTCAAACCTGAATGAGCCCAGGCTTACATAGCAGTATAGACACACCTTGGTGCCCAGCAGGTTGCAAATCTTTGGATACTAAGTCATTGTTACTGGCATAAATATAGCCACAAGGTGTCAGCAGTGGACTACTTTTCCAATGATTTATTCTTTTTCTTCTGTGTCCCCTGCAGGATCACTTGTCATATTTCCATTTTGTTGGTCGGATAATGGGTTTAGCTGTGTTCCATGGACACTACATCAATGGGGGTTTCACAGTTCCCTTCTACAAACAGCTGCTGGGGAAACCCATTCAGCTATCTGATCTGGAATCTGTTGACCCAGAACTGCACAAGAGCCTAGTTTGGATTTTGTAAGTACTATTCATTTACCAAGTACTTAACTGTAGAAGAAAAAGCATTAGACCTCGGGGGTAATAAGAGATCACATTACAAGAGAGCCTTCACAGTGGAGCAGATTTTGCAAAAACATGCTTCCAGTCCTGTGGATAAGGGGCAGGGAGTCCCGGGGGGGGGGGGGAAGGGGGGAATCAGGGGACAGGGAGCAGGGGGCGGTTGGATGGGGCAGAGGTTTGGGAGGAGAGGGGAGGTCAGGGGATAGGGAACAGGGAGGGGGGTGGATAGGTGTGGGAGTCGGGGGGGGGGCGGTCGGGGCTGGGATGCGGATAGAGGTCAGGGCAGTCAGCAGGAGGGGCTGGATAGGGAATGAGATCTTGAGGGGGCAGTTAGGGGCAGGGGGTTCTGGGAGTGGACAGTCAGGAGACCGGAGCAGGGAGGTTGGACGGGTCAAGAGTTCTGAGGGGGGCAGTCAAGGGGCGGATGGGGGCAGGGAGGGGCAGGCTGTTTGGGGAGGCACAGCCTTCCCTGCCCGTCATACAGTTTCGCACCCTGACGTGGCCCTTGGGCCAAAAAATTTGCCCCTTTCTCGTACAAACACTGCTCAGCTCTTGCTAGATCCTTCAAAGAAATCATAGCCTTGTCCTTAGAGGCCTAATATTTGGTTGTGGAAATTATTTGTTTAAGAATCTAATGAATTCTGTGTTGCTTGGGAAACAACCAGTGACGAAGCATGCCCTTGGTTCTGCTGTTTTAAACATACATAAGAAATTCTTTTATATTCACATCCTCTTAGATTTAAGTGTTTCCTTCAGTTCCTTCAGTGTTTCATTGGTTATCAATGCAGCCTTTTCCTTTTGTGTTCTAATTCATTGTCAATTCACCAGCAGTTCAGAAAGTTCAATGCAAAGTATGAGGAAGATCATGGAAATCTGGCAACAAATCAGTTATTTATATTTTAAATATAACGATTAACTTGTTTACTAGCAGGGTGTGCCAATGTAATAGAAAAAAGGGACCCCCAACACATAGGTTGGGTTTCTGAAACCCACAAGCTATACATGAGAGAGGCAACTTAGGAAACAGAAAATGTAGGGCTGAAAAATGAGACTGACCCTTCACTCCACAGATTAACTTCCTTAAGTGTTCAATAAATAACTGGTCTGTGTGCATCAACAGATTGGGCAAAAGTCAGTTTTATCCTTTTCCTTTTAATTGACAGAGAGAATGACATCACCCCCGTGTTGGACCATACTTTCTGTGTGGAACACAATGCTTTTGGGCGGATTCTGCAGCATGAGCTCAAACCAAATGGCAGAAATGTTCCTGTTACAGAAGAGAACAAGAAAGAATATGTCAGGTACCATAGAAGAATCAGGTGCCCCAAACAGAACAGGAAGGGGTTGGAGAAGATGAGTTCTTTATACAATTCTTAGGATCTGAAAAGTGAAGTAATGAAGAGTGCACATTTAGAGGGAGATCTGAAAATTTGTTTTTAGTGAACAAGTGCATGTTTTGTTTAGGCCTTGGAGGAAAAGAGATTCTCAGAAAAAGCACGTTGGAAAATCCTTTAAGGAAAGCAAAGTTCCCATTTCCAGGCCCTCACAAACACTTGTGTCCATTATAATGAGTCTTCCTTTGTCTAGGGAGGAATGAAGACTTTTCTCTGAGCAAGTAAACAGTGTTCCTTCAATCAGTCAGAGCAAGTTACTAGTAAATAACTCCTTGGCACTTAAGCCCCTGGAAAGCCATTAGAGTGAAGGAACAAGTTCTGTTCTGAATTGTGGTTCTCTGCATGGCAGCAAGTTCTGCTGGCACTAAGTCAGTCTATTCTGAAAGAGAAATAGGTCTAACTGTCTTGGATTTGGGGGCATTTTTGCTGCAGGATTTATAAGCTATATAGATTTATGGATTTTAAGGTCAGGAGAGGACTAGTATGACTCTCTAGTCAGTGGTTCTAAACCTTTTCCATACCAGACCCACCTTCTATTTAGCAATATGGGAAGGGCAGGGTGGTCATGACCCCCTGAGTGAGAACCCATCATCTAGTCTGATCTGCAACATTGCACAGTACATAGAATTTCATTCAGTAATTCCTGGATGGTGTCCAATAATTTGTGTTTGAGCAAGGTCATCTCTTTTTAGGAAAAAAATCTAAGAGAATTCAGGATCACACCTACATCAAATGTAGAGAGCAGATTCATATTTCTCCCTTAGTTTATTATTATACATAGTAATTCATTGCTGCTTTCAGTTGTCTTCTGTCCTATTATTGATGACATTGAAAAACATGCTAAAATCAGTTTGGGATTAGACTTCTGAGCTGGCTTTTAATACACATGCATCTATCCAAACCGTAATAGGTCTTTGACCAAACTTTCCCCCTCTGCTAATATAAAAGGCCCAGTTCTAGCCAGCATATTGCTCCTAACTTTCCATTTTGGGCTTTTCCCCCCCAGGTTGTACGTAAACTGGCGATTTATGAGAGGAATTGAGGCACAGTTTCTGGCTCTACAAAAAGGCTTTAATGAACTTATTCCTCAACACTTACTAAAGCCTTTTGACCAGAAGGAGCTTGAGGTACACGTGTTTACTCATTCAGAATGACTTTGTTTTGTGATCAAGATGACCCATGAGCAAATGTTTTTAGAGTATTAATGTAAAAATTGCTTTGCCCTTTTCAATGATAATGAACAGTACCAGAAAGCTGTCATTTTAATCACAATTGCTAGTGTGTTCTGGCTTTTTTGTATGTGAGATACTAGCTTTATGGCTAGGACTGTCGAAAATGGGAGATGATAAAAATACATGTTGTCTAAACAAGGGCTAATGCTGGAGGTGGACAGTTTTTTGGTTTTTTTCAGCAATAAGACTGTGATCTGCAATATAGAACCTAACAGTGACAGGGTCTAGCTCGTTCGCCTCCTCGGAATAGCTTGTCTTCCGTAATTGTTTACAATCCAGATCATTTATTGATGCTACATAGAGCAAAGATTAGAGCACTTTAAAATGAAAGCAGAAAGTTTAAGTGTAGAATATACAGAAAAGACCTGGGCCTGTTACTTTTAACCTGAATTTCAAAATGCAGCCACTTAAAATAGTATTTTTTTGTTATATCACATTCATTTATTTCTGTGTTCTGTTCTTTCAGTGCAAAAGCTTTGCTCCCTTAATAGTAAAGCAGATGTTCTCCGTGTGTAACTGGCTGACCATTGGTGGTCCTGGAAGCACTTGCTAGCAATTTGTGGCATGCCAGCTAGTCTTAGAATGCTATTTCTTGTTTGTCTTCTAAATTGCCTTGAAAGGCAAATAAAAAATGCATTAAAGAACTTTATTGTGATATTTTCCGTGTAAACAAATGCTGCCATTACTACAATGTTAAATGAGTGTGAATGAGAGGGAAGAGGGTCTACATATCATGGCACAAGACAGATCCATGGGACAATACTCTTTTAAAATGCAGCCCACCACCTGAAACAGTTTGAGTACCTTTGGAATATCGCTTCTCGGCCTTTTGGCTAAGAAAGCATTATCTAAAATGTTATATCATTCATTTTAAGCAACTGGATCTTGTCCCCACTTCCTTATCACCATTCCAGCTAGCTGGGACCTTGGCCTATCATGACTTCTTCGCACTGCTCAGCATTCCATTTTCACTTATGGAAGAAATCTAAGGAATTTGTTTTGTGGTCTATATTAGAGATGATAAACAGAATAGTGTGATATATTTGCTATGGCACAGTTGGCAATGATCTGGGAAGAGCTCACAAATTAAGCAGGGTTTGGCTGTAGTCATTAGTGGGGTGGAAGACCTCCAGATAAAGGGGAGTGCTGTGAAAAGTGGTGTGTGTGATTCAGTAGATGACAGTCTTTTGCCTAAGTCTGAAGCTCTGGTATAGTGTAAGGAGATTCACTATGCTTCTCAGGTTACATGTTAAAAAAAACAAACAAACAAAACTAGTGATAATTAGAATAGAGGGTTGGCTCTGGTTTCTTCTCCAAAACCCAGTTTAGGTAATTACATTCGCCTACCTAAAATCCACTTGCCGTTTCAGTTGGAGAGAGCATTCACCTCCTGTCCTGAGCATTACTATATCCTGTGTACCGGAAAAGTTTTTCATTGTGGGTAAAATGACTTGTGTATATGCAGTATATTACAGTTTGTAAAGCATGTTGGGGTAATAGATATTAATGTAAGTTGTCATTTTCAGTGCATGTTGCTTTAAAGTATTTCTTTAAATTATTTAACAGCTAATAATAGGAGGCCTGGATAAGATAGACCTGAATGACTGGAAGTCAAACACACGTCTAAAGCACTGCATGGCAGATAGCAATATCGTAAAGTGGTTCTGGCAAGCCGTGGAAACGTTTGATGAGGAAAGACGGGCGAGGCTGTTACAGTTTGTGACTGGGTCCACACGTGTCCCTCTTCAAGGTTTCAAAGCTTTGCAAGGTGACTGATGTGGAGTCGGAGTTAATGCATAGTCCGAGAAGGCAGTAAAAGTTGTTCCGTATTCACTGCACTATAATAGTAGCTTGTCAATATGTGGCACTAGAATTTAGTAATCTAATTACTGAAACCCTGCCCTTGAATTAAAGTTCTCATTTGTCAACACCTCTGCCAGTAATGGACACAGTTAGCAGTTGCCAGTAGTGATGTGCATTGACAAATCTGTCGTCTTATCAGTTAGCAGTTCAGTTGGTGCCAGTCTCCTGAGAAGACTAGTTAAAATCATTGTATATACAACCACTGTATATTTCAGTGCATTAAATTTACAAATCTAATTAGATCCCTGAATGCACATGAGCAACTTAGACTGTTTCTTAAATGAAGATTTTATACTCTGACTCAATACCTTTGCTAGAAGTATTTTTTATTAGACTTTGAATGTATTTCCAGCAATTGGCTCTTTCTGGCAACAGAATATCAGTGTCTTAAGCACATTATGAATAGACCTATTACAGATACATATTGGCTGAGAATAAATGGAGCCTTGCAGACGTAATGTGTGTGTGCGCATCTCCCAAGTGCTGCTTGGCCTCACACCTCTCCCATTTTGAGAATGGGAAAGTTCTTATTTAAGTAAAAGCCCATATGTTTTCTGAGAGACATGTTGGGTAATATCTTTGTTCTTAACCACTCCAGCTACCTCCCCAACCCCCCTGGGCCAACTCTGCACTCAGTGATGTGCACAGTTAACCTCTGGTACATTCCTGCTTGAAACTGGAATTAATCTTTCTCTCCCCTTCCCCTGTATTTGGAAAATTCATTGTGTATTATAACTGTGTCGCTGAAGTGCATTAACTAGAATGCCTGTTTGTAAGGTTCTACAGGCGCTGCAGGACCCAGGCTGTTTACCATCCATTTGATAGATGCAAATACAGACAACCTTCCAAAAGCCCATACTTGGTAAGATGAAGATGTTATTAAAATCTGCTGCCTCTTGTGTTGGTGCACAGTATATTCATTTATTTCCATTTGTCCAGTCAAGTCTTCACAGATAAAAGGATGCACATTAAAAGAAATAATCTTCAAAGACAATGATTCAGTAATTCCATGTATTCCTTGTGCAGCAGTACAGTAATGGTGTTCTTGCATGTACATTTTAGCTATAAAATTAGACAAAAGGCGCTACTATGTTCTATATAGAATTGAGCTTCAAGAGAATCTGAGATTAGCTTTTGCATAGGATCTACTCACGCACTTGTGTACAGGAAGCCATTTTAATAAGGACCCTAAATATTTTGGCATTCAGAACCAAAATGTAGGGAAACTCTTATTTTGAAGCAACACTTTCAGTAAATTATCCACTTAACTGCTGCCCTAATATGCCTCATACTTGGGGCAAAGTACACACCCAACGCTGCCCTGTAGATTAGTTACTCTACTGTCTGACATTCCATTGGACCAGCAGCCTGTTAGAAAGCAGTAGCATTGTCTTGGTATGGGAAACTCTTTAGATTCAGTAACTTCTTCCCCTATTGCGTATTAATAGGCGAGGAAAAAGTTAGTGTTACGCTGACTAAGCCAATGCTCCAAAATGCTTTGGACGCTAGCCAGAGGCACTGTAGCCTGGTGCCTTTTACATGTTGCAAGTGTTTCCAGTTCAAATATTGCATGGGAATATTTGTATTTTTATTAAAAGCTTTTTACTTTATTGGAATTATACATTATTATTAAGCGTAAAAAAAAATCAAACATTTCACATGTGAATGCTAAATTTTTATTTTAAAAAATGTAGCCATATTAGAGGCAATATTTATTTATTTTTAAACTAGGTAAAGGGTAACACAGAACACTGAGGTTAAACAAGCTCAAATACTAACACAATTCCTTTCCCTCAGTTCACATCTCCCCTGTGCAGGTTCATGAACAATAGGAAAAGGTGGTGAATTGGCCCTAATCTTTAATTTGATTACTGAAGCAGCTAATAATTTTCACCTCTACCATGGTTCATTTTACAGAGTACATCTTTAAACATGGGTGAGCTAGATTTTTGCAAATGAAATGTTTTGGGTCATACACAGCACTGTTCATACTGTTGTTTTCATCTTGTTTAGCTTTAATCGGATTGACATTCCGCCTTATGAGTCCTATGAGAAGCTTTATGAGAAGCTACTGACAGCCGTGGAAGAGACATGTGGATTTGCTGTGGAGTGAAGAGGCAACCAAAGGAAACAGACACTAGCTCATGGACCACCAAATCAAAAGCTAGAAGAAGCTTGCTGTGAACTTCCTGCTAAGCTGTCTGAAGCATTGGAACACTAGACAACTTAGAGAGATGGGGTTGTTTCCCCTCCTTTGGTGGGGGGAGGGGGCTTTTGGTGGTGGTTCCCAGCCATTTTCTCCCCCTTTGTTACAATAATCCCCACCCTCTTCTTCCATCCCCATAAAATGAAATGCAGCCAAGTCCAGCATTTGGCTTTGATTACACCAGATATTCTGCTAGACTTGTAACACATATTGTGATAGGGTCAATGACCTGTGGTCTTTTTATAGGAGTATCAATCTGTAGTTGAGTATCTGAGCTTGGTTTGCTGAGGACTTGCAACTGGTAGGAGAACCTGGCTATTTTGTCTTAAAGCAAGCTTGAGCCTCTTGTAGAGTCCAGCAGCTATTGAATATCTGACTGGCACTGGAATTCAGAATTGCACATTTTAAACACCTGTTAAAACAAATTTCTAGCAGAAAATAAAACTCCATATGCACATGTAACTGAAGTTCTGCCTTAGCAGGAAGCTCTCAGTGAAAGTAGTGGCTCACATCTAGAAAAATGAAGGAATCCAGGGCAGCTTACGTGGTGTATATTATTTCTTTTTGGATGTCCTGGTCGAAATTTAATTGTTTTGCACATGGGAAAAATATTTCTCCTGTAGATTCACGTACTGTGGTCTGTCCAAATTTAAGTACTTTGCAGAGAAGCTTGGTAAAGAGAAAGCAAACAGACAAAATTTTCAAATCAGATGAAATCCAAAAAGCTGTGATTTCTGTGCCACTGTTTTATCTGAGACACACTCGTGAGTTGAAATTCTAAAAGATTTTATGAGGAACTTGCTAAAAGCTAAGCTAATGGAACAAAGTTCTGTTCTTAAGTCATTGGCCTTGTGAAAGGTGTTTTTGCAGGGGAGGTAAAAGGATAACTATATAGTGAATAAAGTCTAAACTTTACAGAAAGCTATTGGAAGGTTTTATCTTTTAAGTTCTATAGAGATGGAAATTACTCCAGAGTGCCACATACGGCATTTTTTTCAGCTATCTGAAACTAATGTTAAAGGTTGGTACTCTAACCCATTTGCTAAAATGGATTCTCAGTGCAAGGGGAAACAAAGGAAAATCAAGTACCTGGGTCAAATAACATTTCTTCCAATTTGCACACCAATATAAGATAATATTTTAACACGATAACATGACTTCATAAAGATAGTTAGCCATCAAACATGTCTAAACCCAAGTAAAGCAGACTTGCTTTGTATAGGATTTTCTTTGGCAAGCCTGATTTTTAGAGAGATTCAGTCTGAAACATTCAACAGATGTTATGTTTATGGAATAGTGCATTGGAATTCAGCTGTGGGTCAGAGATTGTTCTTAGAAAATGTCTACTGGAATATTTCTATTTTGTCTTTTTTAATTGAATTTGATAATAGCTTTAAACTGTGATAGGACAAAAAGTTATATACTTGTCAAAATCCTGGAATCTTCCCCCTTTGTTTTATTTTCCATTGACCATAAGTCTTGTGACTTGATGTTGGGAGTGTCAATTGCATTCCAAATACGAAATTGTATAATTTTGTGAGATTTGCACAGTTTGGCTAGAGAAACTCACATGGCAGGATTTTGTAAGAAAGACGTGCTCAGATAGTGGTATGTAGGGTCTTTAGAATCTAGTGGCACTTAAGGACCAGTTTCTGCATTGGGGGCTATTGGGCATGGAAGGAGAAATTGTGAGACACTTGCAGTAGAGGGACAAATGCAACTTTCTGCAGCCGCATATCTGTGCAATCTTGTATTGGGTAACGTAATTCCACTAGTCCTGCCTTGTTCAAAATGGCTGAGATCAGTCACTGGCAATGGAATGTATTTAACCCTTTCAGCGCATTTGTACGTGCAATATACCATAGGCAGATAGGAAACATCCAAAACAGGTTGTTGCCCAAAAATATTGTATGCAGTCTCGTGGTTTGTTTTTTTTTTCCTTTCCCCCACTGAAAGGGCTAACAAATAAATAAACCCACCCGCTTCACACAAAAGCACAGCTGGCTCTTTCAAATCAAACAAGATGAGGATGAGGCCTCTCAATCCGGGGAACTGCAAGTTAGCAAGCAAGTTAGCATGTGATAGTATCTCTTTTAGATCAACACTTCGTTGGTTGCACAAGGATTTCTGTTTTGTAAAGTCTGTGTTTTTGTATATTTAAAAGCCTTGCTAATGTCCCTTCTCCATGCTGGCAGCAGTGGGGAGAGGGAACTGTCTAAATTACTTAAGCGATAAATCTATGAAACAGCTTTCCCACCTCTCCTGTCTTTTCGATTTTGTGCCACTACCGTCATGATGGAGAATTAATTTTATATTGTTCTTTCCACAAATGTGTGAGGCAGATCTTAAAACTGTCTGGATGGAGAAATTAAACAAGCTAGGCATGTGTGGGTTTAAAACACTGGGTTCTGCCTAAGACTCACTATTCTGGTTTCACACCTGGTTTCATGGCCAAGAAATTGTGAAAGACAAGCAGAAAGTCGAGGGGATGGTGCCGGAGGGAACTTAGGCTGGAGCTACACTGCGGGGAGGGAGGGGTCTCCGAATGAAGATACGCTAATAGAGAAGCTATTCGCATAGCTGAAGTCGAAGTTCTTAGTTTGACTTAACCTGGCTGTCCTCACGGCGGCAAGTTAGGCATGGCAGCTCCCTCGTCAACTCTGCTTACTCCTCTTGCGGAGCTGGAGTTCCGGAGTCGACGGGGAGCGTGTTCGGGGATCGATTTATCACATCTAGACGAGATGTGATAAATCAATCCCTGAGGCATTGAACGCTATCCACCAATGCAGCGGGGAGTATAAATGTACCCTTAGTCATTGATTGAGGATTTTACTGAGTCTGTTCTTGACATCTCTGTCACCCAGAATTTTAAAGCATGTTCTTTCCCTTGTGGTCTGCCAGCCTGAAGAAGATGGAATGTGTTCTCTGCAACAACTCCCAGTGTTTGAGCTGGTTGGTTGTTTACAGACTTGCCCAAAGAATAACACAGAAAAGTTTACCGTTCACACTTCACCATCACCCATCTGCCTTGTACACAAATACATTTTGGAGCAGACCTGAGGAAAGCGCAAGTTACATCTTCTGAATTCTTTCTTGTACCTATTCCTAAAGCAAATGTTGAAACTGCTCCAGTGGTACAGACTTTCAGTACTTGCCCTGATCTTGCTTATCAGTCGATCCTATACACTCAGGGATGTAGGAAACCACCACTCTGCTTGTGTTTTAAACCGGGAAGAAATGAGACTGTTTTATGAATGTTAGAGTTAACTTGGGCATTATGATTGATAGAGCCCTGCTTTAAAAGGCTGCTTGTTGGTTGAGATGGTGAAATCAAAGCTTGCTCAGATGTACATTTTTAGTTCAAGTCAAGGAAGGTGGTTTTGAAATCTAGTAGATTTCATAAATGTAAAGACCCCACCACCACATACTCTGTACCCAGTGCCCAAGATCAGTGCTGTGTAGCACAGCAGGCTCCCAGAAACACAGTATATGTGATTCTGTTTTTAATTTGTTAATTTTTGTTCCTTGACCACTTTATAATGTATTTTTAATTTATTATTTTGTAATGTCTTGTTTAAGTATTGCTGCTATCCTTGTTATTCTTCCCACTGTTTTTATTGCAAATTTATTTTGTGAAAGTTGTACACTAAAGTTTCATTTTATGTCTAAATCAAAGTATTTAAAGAAATACTAGTTCTATTTAATGTGGTTATGGAACCAGCTGGAATAAACAGTGATTGTATAGTAGGCTGGACCCAGGAGGTCATGTTCATTTTTGTTACATATGCAATAAACTCACAACTTTAAACTCTTGGTATTTACCTTTTTGTTTATCAAACTGTGGATAAGGCAGTGATTGTGACTAAAGGAGTGATATCAGTCAGCCCATAGTTGGGGAATGGTAGGACAGTAGAGAAGACAACAAAAAATGGATTGAAATGCCACTAAACTGAGTGTTTAGCAGAGCTTACAGGAGAACCTAAGTCTCCTAAGACATGTTTGACAGTCTGCATCTATAATGGTTTTTACACAAGTTTTTTTTTCCAGCATTGGTTAAGCATTAATGCAACACTATTAATGATGGGAGCTCTAGTAGTGACCAGACACTTTTACCACAGCATTGTCTAATTCTCTTTTGGGCAGTTTTACTAGCCCATCAGTGAGGAAAATTCTGATAAAATTTCAATGCAGATAAGTTGTGAAAGGTAGCATAGAACTCCCATTAGATCTAACTGACAACACATGGGTTGTTAAGATGAAAATCATCGTCCCCGGGTAGCATTCATTATCTTTTAAGCTTTAAAGCTTGTTGGGACATTAACCAGCACTAATTTGCTTCCCTCCTTCCTCTGTCATAATTTTTTTGCTGCTCCTTCTGCAGCTTCCTTCCTTTTTGCAAAAACTCTACCCTCAGGAAAAACAGATATTCCATTTTAATGGTACTTAGGTAAAAGTAACTGACAAGCGTGGTCTCCTATTACTAATGTTTTGCTTTGCCAATGAGAAACTTATTTTACAGAAGTGCCATAGACTACTGCTTGGCTGTATTTCCAAGGTGGATATGGACGTTCTGAGCTTGATACAGAGACGTGTTGTGGCATAGCCTTTCCTGTCTAAAGCTTTTCTTGCTATGGTTGGTTTGATCTTCATGTGTATTGTTACAAAACTGGGATCATTCATCTGTTGTTGCTGTTTATTGCGGAGTCCGTTTCATGGTATAAGTGAATCTCCATGTAATGAGTGAATGATTATGGCCTTAATCCAAGTTTTTCCTTTTTTCAGCCAGCTAGTAGGGACTTTACCACTTTTGCTAATGGTTTGGAACAGAAAAAGCCATCAATTCTTCACTGCTCTGCCAAGCATTTGTGCTACCTTGTGTTTTCTTTATTAAATACTTTGGGGGGGGGGAAATCCTGGTCTCCATGGACTTCTTTTGGGGTGCAAACTCATAGAGTATTTTGGATTTTTTTTTCTCTTCCTGATACTATCTCCATCAGTTAGTTGATACTTTTTTGAAGTGAGGATCTTGGATTTTTTGTTTTAATGTAACTGAGATGAGAGGACTAGATCGTACTCAAACTATTGGTAGAGACAGAAAAATGTAAAGTTTCTGCTAAAGAAAAAATATAGGGATAGTTCTGCTGACAAATAACTTGCCCTCTGTGACAGACCGCTCTCTCACCCCTTGTCAGGAACAGGCAGGAAACCCTTTTTTGCTCCAAACAGTGCCCTTTAATTTACAGTGCAGGACCCCACCACCAATATATACAGGTTAAAACAGTTCATTAACATCCAGCTCTTAAACAGCTCATTAATACCCAGCTCTACGGACTCTATGTAGTCCAGCTAACAGTTAACACAGTTCTAGGGACTCTATGTAGTCCAGCTAACAGTTAACACAGCTCTAGGGACTCTAGGTAGTCCAGCTAACAGTTAACACAGCTCTAGGGACTCTAGGTAGTCCAGCTAACAGTTAACACAGCTCTAGGGACTCTAGGTAGTCCAGCTAACAGTTAACACAGCTCTAGGGACTCTAGGTAGTCCAGCTAACAGTTAACACAGCTCTAGGGACTCTAGGTAGTCCAGCTAACAGTTACACAGCTCTAGGGACTCTAGGTAGTCCAGCTAACAGTGATACAAACACACACAGCTCTTGATAGCTCACACACCACCACCCTGGGCTTCCTTCCTGGCAGCCTTTTATCCCCCAGAGGAGGCTGCCAGGTGCAACCCATCCAGGTTGATTAGGCTGCAAGCCAGGTGGCTAATTAGGCTTGCTGCACCGGGGGTTTGCAGAGGGCTTTTCTCCCTCTTAAAGGGGCGGCAGGCTGGGTCAAGCCCACCCTGCCACACGTCTTACAGACAGACATGCAGGAGGTCCAGGTGGACTAAATCTCTTTGGTTATGTTTTCCATTTCCTGTGCCTTCTTTCAACAAGTCTGGTGGAAACAGCCTCCTGTGATAAGAAAAATGTGCCCCTTAGTGACCTCACTTGTTCTTGTATTTCTGATGCTGCATGTGGTGTGCTAGGCACTGTACAAACACATGGGGGAAGCTAGTCTCTACCCCAAAGAGCTTAGTTTAAAAAGGCAAGACAAAAAGTGGTGGGAAGCGTTATACAAACAGTGGGATAGGTGGTGATTGGTAAACTTATTTAATTCATTTGTACAAATGTATCTTATCATTTGATACCCAGCTGCCCCCTTCCCTATCCCTCTAGTTCATTCCACACTCGTTGCCTCTCTCACGGTCCTCTCTTCCAGTTTCCCCATCTGTAAAATGGAGATAATTATACTGACCTTTGAAAAGCGCTTTGGGATCTCTGAGTGTTGTATGGCTGAGTTGCAGAAAAACGCAGCCAATCAGCGCAGCTAAATGGAAAACGCCCTTTAAAGTCCTCACCTTTCATCCCTACATTTTGCCTTTTGTTAATTTACACTCTCATTCCTTAACCTTCATCTTAGTGGAATTCTCTCTGGTTTGTAAAAGGTTAACTGATAAACTTGATGCTTATTGGTTTCCGTTAACAAACTCCACCCAGGGTCCTGACTACTGTCCCCGCCCCTAGGGCTCTGCTGCCTCCACGCTGAGGGTTCAGGCGGCTATCGCGTACCCGGAGCTCTGCTGCTGCTCCACGCAGAGCCCCGGAGGTGGGCCAGCAGCTGGGACCCTGCGTGTGGGGCTGACAGGCGAACCCTACCTAAAAGATGGGGTTGCTGCAGCACCCCATGCACCTGTAGTTCCCCGGTTAAATGTTTAACCATGTAATAGAATTTTATTGGGTTACATGGTTTTTACACATTATTTACAGCCCTAATTTATTAACCCTTTCAGTCTCCCTGCCATCTGACGCCCCATTGTTGCGTCTCTCACTAGGCCGGAAGCAGTTCAGCAACATGCTGGCGACACAAGAGCACCGCAAGATGTGTTGCTGCTTCTCTGCCAGCCCTTGCTGCAAGGCTGACTTCTTGAAGGGGGAGGGGCATGCTCAGGAACTAAGTGGGTTTGCGGGGGGGTGGGGGAAAGGAACGGAGCTGTGCGGGGAACGTGTACCTGCGCCTAACTTCATCTTACTGAAGTATTCCCTCTGATCATGTTGCTGCGAAAGAAAACACTCGGGGCATTCGGGGCAAATGTTGACAGCACGTTTTCTGCGGGTCACTGAGCCTCAATCGTTAGTGTCAGGTCTGCGCGGCGCAGCTCAGCTCCTGCTCGTCTGAGGATGCTCAGATCGGTTGCCAGGTTGGGAGGGGTTTGGATCCAGAGTGCAGGCTCACGTCCACTTACCACAGGAAAAGAACATGACCGGAGCAGCTGTGAGGTCGGAATCGTTCTTGAAGTGATCCAAGTCTGCCCGAGGAAGAAGCCAACAGTCTCTATTCAACTCCAGTTACTGATTTATTTCCCCCTCTCTTGAAGGGCTGCCAAGGATTCGGCTAATTCTACTGCAGCAGCATCAACTCACTGACCCCAGTAGGACAGGCTACTCCTGAGGACTAATTTATGACTTAATTGGCCATGACATGAAGAAAAGGCTGTTAAATAACCGCGTTCAAGAGGACAATCTTCCTCATAATTACATGTTGTTATTCACTGAGAGCGTCGGTTTGATGCACATCCATGTGGATTTTTCTGGGCCCGGTGCCTTTACAGTTACCTTGTGTTCAGTGGACAAGCTATGTGCTACGTCCTTCAGCCCGAGGAGACATCAGGGCCAGAAAGTTTAGCACAACTGTGTAGGAGGGGCACAGGGAGGGCCAATGTATGCTAGAGGGGAGGGGAATGAGGAGAAATGAAGAGGGGAAAGGTGTAGCCATCCTAGGTGAGGGGCATTGTGAAGGAAGGAGAAGGAGGCTGGAGGACCATGCAGAAGACAGACGGGGGAAGGCATGGGGTGGGGCACTAGAATGCCTGGAAGAGCTTTGTGTATTGCATGTGGAAACCAAGCAGCTCCTTTCCTTTCTGTGCCTAATGCTCCCAAGACTGGCCTAAGGAGGTAGCCCCTTGCCAGAGCAGGCAGCGTCAATGATGGGGAAGATCCAGAAGTGAGGCCATCCTGACAGCAAAGGTCCCGAGTGACTCTGTGCATGAGAATTCAAGAGGGAAATGGCAAGACGTTGGGGATGCAATGGTAGAACCCTACCCAGTTTATCCCGCCTGCAAATTATGGTATTGTGGGCTAGTGGTTAGGGCAGGAGGCTGAGACTAGGGCAAACGGGGCCTGCCACTAATTCGCTGTATGGCATTGGGCAAGTGGTTTAACTTTTCTGTGCCTCGGTTTCTCCATCTGCAGCAAGAGGCTAACAGCCCCCCAAAGACATCACTGACGCATTCCAATGACGCACCCCTTTCAGCACCCTGGACAGCATTTCCTCCCCCACCCCTTTTCCTTTCTTTTGACACCAGGCTATTTTGCCACTACCCGGGGCTCAAAAACCCAGCAATGCTCCTTGAAGAGTGGACACGCTGGATCTTCATGAGCCAGAGCCCCCGCCTTGCTGAGCCTTGATTCAAAATGATCCAGCTGTTCGGCACATCTCCCCTTTGACTTCCTGTGCCTGTCCTGAAAGGAGGTTGGTGTTTCCCCACGGGCACTAGCAGACCTTCGCGTTGGGAAGCTGTAACTCAGTCTAGTGCCCTCTCAGTCTGAGATCGTGTTGGTCCCTGCCCATGCTCTACACGTCCTCCGGCTCTAGTGTGAGGCTATGGAGGGAGGGGCAGCGCCACCACCGCTCTAGGTCATTCTCAACCACCTGGGGCTTGACCCGAGCATTGCCGTGTGGTTTTGTGGTTCCAGCTCTTGACAAGATTGCTCATGTCTCATGCTGATCGTCAAAGCCTTCAGGAGGGGGCTTCTTGACCCCAAATGTGGCATTGCAACACTGGTCACGCCCGGCCCTTTCTTTGGGCATGTGCAGGAGCAGAGTTGCCTTTCTCGGGAGCAGTAGCTATTGGGCCCCGGCCAAAAGTGGGGTACGTCTACAAAAACCTCGAGTGGTTCAGCAGGTGGTGTGCTGGGAGCCAGCTTGTCCCCAGTATCCTCTTGTCACCTTCTGCGTCCATGGGTCTCCCCTTATGCTTAGATTAGAAGCTCTTTGGGGCATGGATGCTGTCTTTTCATGATGTGCTTGTGCAGGCCTTAGCACTGACCAGTGATTGGGTTCCTAGGCATTACTGGAGGACAAATCATAACAGACTTGAGACATCAATTGGCTGCTCTGGCCTGCCAAGTCCTGTGTCCTAAAGGCCTTGCCCAAACACCCATTCCCCAGAAATCTAGAGAGTCCAAACCTAGCAACGACAGCAAGAAATGGAGAGCTGACGGGATATCGGTCGGGCTCAGCCCATTTCGTTAGCAGTGTCTTTCACAGTCATTTAGGGCTCTCATCTGGTGCTCCATTAATTAATTGTGTAGCTGGTGGAAACTTGGTGGATGCAGCCAGTCGGAGCTTGCGCACGAGTTGCTGCTGAGGTCTCTCCTGATGAACTGCTTGCTTCTCCCTGGCAATCCTGTCCTCTCCAGGAGGTGGATTTCCCGCCAGACTTCGTGGGTATGATTTATTTTCCCATTCCTCCCAGATGTTGGATTAATTGGAGGTGGCTTTCACTTCCTGTCCTAACCTACTGGGCTGTGTTGCTTTGCATGTGTGTTTGATTCCTAGCAATGTCTGTACTGACACCACAGGGATTGGTGGACACTGGACTTGGGCCCGTTGGCACCAGAAGCACAAGCGGCCATCACTAGAGCTAAAGGAGTCCTCTCCTCCCCCGCCTTCTCTTCTACACAGGTTCTCCACTCAACTCATCACTGTGGTATCGGCGTGAATGCATTTCTACGCAGCAGGCTCTTAGTGTTGCTTGGGCGTGGCTACTAGAGGGAGACATGGCGCTGTTTTCCTCGCCAGAGGTGGTAGCATTTAGGTGGTGGGGGCCGTGGTTCATTTGGGAAGCTCTTTGAGATCCTTCAGACTGGAAAGGCACTCTAGAAATGTTGGATGATGTTCTATCAACAGCTTCCCAAATGCCTAGAGCTTCTTTTTCTAAAGGTCCGTATATACTTGGCACTTAATGCATCTAGGTGAGAGGAATTTTCTGAGTTTCAAAGCTTGTAGCAATCCCGTGAGAGATTTTGGGCAGGACTAAGGGGCCATTGTACTTGTGCTTGCAGCTACCGCCCAGTGGAGCACTCATTATGCACAGTGTGAGGGCAACTGGCTTTCTGCTCCCCGCACAGGAATCAAAGGCCTCCTCCACAGAGCGCAAAGCTGCTGCAGCCGTGCGGGAAGATAAGAGGGTTTTAAAAGGCTGATGTAAAAACTGAGCGTGGACGGACCATTCTGAACAAAGGTAAGAGTGAGGGGTGGGGGGATCACTAAGGAAACAGGAGCCGACAGAGGCACCTCCAGGGGTTTAGAGAGAATTAATCCAGCCAGACGAACCTGATTGGTTTTTTTTGTTCGGAAGTATTACAGAATGCCGGGCTGAAGGGCCCCCAGGCGGTGCAGCAGATTGGGATCTTGGTAAAGCCTCAGATACCGTCTCGCAGAATTATGCTTAAAGATCCACTCAGATTGGGCTTGCACAGAAAACCTGGCCCGTGGCCTTGGAACCGAAGTGCTAGGGGAGCTGCAGCCAGCCATGCGTCGAGCAGTGTGGGGTTCATCCTGATATCACATCGTCGTTACTGATCGGGAAGGTACGTCTACACCTCCTGCGGCAGTGAGGCTCGGAGCCCCGCTCGACAGACCCGAGCTTGTGCCACGGTGCTAGAACTAGAAGTGTAGATGCTGATTTGGGCTAGAACCCACCCACCTCCCTAGACTACACAGCTCTGTGTAGTGCCGGAAGGTGAACCCGAGTCTGTGGAGCGGACTCTGGGACTCATTGCTGCCGGCTGTGTGAGGCGCCCAAAGGGGGAGCAAGAAGCACCTCGATGAAACGCCGAGATATTAAATTGGGACTCTCCTCTGCAGTGTGGATTGAAATCAGCGAGGAGGCTGATTTTGGCTTCCAAGTATCATAGCAAATCTATGCAACCAGAGAGACTTCAGTTAAATGGATGGGCTGCTTCCTGCCCTTTGGGGACCAAGTTTACAGCTGCCTGAGTGCTGCTAAGGAGGGGAAGGGTTTACCTGGGAGTAAGGAGTCTTGGGTTCGATTCCTTGCTCTGCTAAAGATTTCCCTGCATGGGCATTTAAACAGCCTGTGCCCTCATCTGTAAAATGGGGATAATACTTCACCACTGTCACTCAAGGGCGTGACACCTCCGCACCCCCAAAGGGGCCATTCTTTGGAAAGTGTTTCAGGATCCTGGCAGGGGGAGAAGCCCTTAGTGAGCTACTGGGTGAGTAACTGGCAACCATTCACTGAGCTCTGGTTTCCTGCATGGTGTGCAGGAAGCCAGCCCTAGCCCTCCAGCCCAGATCCTCTTACTACCTGACCCTCTCCCAGGAGGATTCTCTCTTGTCTGTGTCTTTCCTCTGCCTCCTCACAGTGTTGTCTTCCAGCAAGGCACGTCTGCAGGGCAAAGGTATCTGCATTGCCTCTGGCATATGCTTTACTTTGACAGGAGGTGATGGATGCAATGAGGCAGCTTCAGCTCAGGCAGTCTGGTAGGTGTCAGTTTCAATTCCCTTCCTCTGCCTGTTGTCTGTGACCTCACAACTCTGGGGGTTGGGGAAGGGAAAGGAAAGTCTTGAACAATTAACCAAAAAAAGGCAATTTAAGAATGGGCCCCAGCCCCTGGCGCTCCACAAGGAGCCGAGTGCAGTAGATTCAGGTTTGACTCGCTAATCTTTTCCGACGTTGGGATAATTCCATTCGGCGTCCCGGAGCGCAGGCTGCGGGCGAGCGCGTGAGTCAGAGGCCCTTGCCTGGCAGCGGAGGACAGTAAAGTGGAGCACAAAACCGTCGAGTGTACACCAATGGTGGGGGTGCTCCCCTCAGGCAGTTCCCGGCTGCGAATCTCTGCGGCCATGGGGAGAGGTGAGGGCTGGTGGGACGGTGACTTAGCAGTGGAGGAAACGGAACCATCTCTCCAGCTGGCTGCGTTTTCAGGGCGGGCTAAAGAAATAAAAGCTCTACGTGACTGGACTGTCCTCACACCCCCGCCCCTTCCTGCCTGGCCCCAGGGAACACTACCTGATTAGCAATGATGTCACTGAAGTGCTCCCAGGGAGAGGCTGTTCCTTCCTTTGTGGTAACCTCTGTGTCCCGGCATGTCTACACAGGGATGAGGTGTGCAGCATCTATTCACTCAGGCCTGGTCTACGTTACAGAGCTTACGCTGACCTAACCCTGTACGTGTCCACACTACATGGCTGCTCCCGCCGATATAAGTCACCCGCTACATCTCCTTAATAATTCCATCTCTGCCTGTGGCATAGCCCTTAGGTTGATGTAGTTAGGTCGACGCAGCGTCTGTGTATTTCTAAAGTGGGACCGGTGGTGGATTACAACATGAGCAATGGGGCCGGTGCTCAGAGGCCCCAGCCAATTTGGGACCCCCGGGAAACCCTCTCCCCCCTGTGACCCCGGGCTAGAGGACCTCTTGCTTCCCACCGTGGCCCCGGCAGCATCTCTGGTCTCAGGGTGGGAGGGAGCCGGGCTGTGGGTGGAACAGGGGCGGGGTCACGGGGCAAGGGATGGAATGGGGGCCCCAGTTCTGGTGGCAGGGTCCTCACGCTTGCTCCATCCTAGGGCCCCAGGAGATCTTAATCCGCCTCTGAGTGGGACCCTCCTTGTCCCGTTTCCTGGCAGTGCCTCCCTCTGGGCCAAGCCTGTCATTGGCTCAGCTGCACCTCGTAAATTGCCCCCTCCCACCATTTAAAGGGACCCGCTTTCAGCCCTGGCCCAACCAAGAGCAGCCCCTAGGTGCAGAGAAAAGAGCCGCCGCCTCTTTCTGCATATTTTTATTTTATTGATGAAACCTTTGCACCCAATAATGAAATGCAACATCTGGCGGGGCTGGGGGCTAGCAAGCCCTCTTCTATCGCAGGAGAGCGGAGTTCAGCTCCCTCAGATATTGCAGGGTAGCCTTGTTGTGTCCTCACTACAGGCTGCAGCAGGTCACCCACCTGCCTCCTGGGCTCGTCCAGGGCTTTAGCTTTGGCCCTTCCGATGGGAGAAGAGTTCCCTGGAGTCCACCGAAGGCATCCGTCCCATGTGCAGTCCTTCCTCCACCCGCGTATTCTCCCCACACACCCTGTCATGGCGGTTGCAACCTGCAGGGCTCTCCTGCTGTGAGGTCGTAGGAGTTACCTTTCTCTGCTCAGCTTGGTCACCTGCAGAGTACAGTTTGGGATGCACCATTGTCCACCCGGCTTCTCCTTTGGGGTGTTACCCTCGGGTGTTGTGTCCGCCAGCTGGTGGGGGTAGCTTCCAGCAGAGTCAGTTTCTTGCCTGCCCAGGGACAATGTTCATTGTGTTCATTTAATTCCAGGATGGTGCCTAAGTGGCAGATTGATGGGTACCTCATAGCAGAAGAAGCTCAGACGCTGGGTTAGATGGCAACAGCACAGAGCCAGGCGCCAGTAGAACAGGGACAGGTGTATGGGGTACAAGGGACAGCAAGAGTTCCTCCTCAGCCTGTCTCCCAAGGAGAGCCCAGTGACAGAAGACCTTCTGTGGGGTGAGTTGATAGGGACACGGCTCCTCCCCATGGACCCTAGAGAGAGGGAAGGGAACACAAGAGCACAGAGACTCAGGCTGAGGTTTGGGGGAGCTGCAAGTGGCTTTTTAATGTATCTCCTGCTGCTCTTTGCAGCAGATGATATTAACACTCGTGTGATTTAATTATTAATCAATCAGGCTGCTTTTACTAGGCTATTAACCACCCGTAGCTGATAGCAAAAGGACTGGCCAACTATTATGAGAATAATATCTATACAAAAACTAAATATCTCCCCTGCCAGCTCATTAAATATGAATCTATAGCACTACAGTAAATGAGACCATGAATTCACACCACTCTGACTCGTCTAGGGGATGCTGATTGCTAATTTGGCTCCTGAACCCCTGAGGTCTGAACATCACTGCAACAGAACAAGTGGTGAGGCTCTTGTGTGGAAATAATTGTTCAACTCCGGCCTTCTTGTGTCAGACCAGAACAGGCCTGGCAGGTGACCCTGGGAGCGAGTGGGCACGAGGCGGGAGGGGTGTGGAGGACGGCAGGGTGGCAGGAAGAGAGCGAGTGAGTGGATGTGCCTATGTGGGGAGGTGGAAGTGGATAGACCTGTGAGGGTGTTTGAGGAGGAAAGCCGGAATGGGTTGGCGGGAGGTCAGGGGCAGGGGCTGGGGGAGGGGGTGGGAGGGCGAGAGGAGCGGGCCAAGTCTGGATGTGTGAGGAGAGGAGTGGAGGAGGGGAGCATCCATGGCTGTGAGAGCACGCGTCAAGTGAGGCAGTGTGTGACGCTCAGGCCAGCAGCCCGCCCCTCTGAACACCTTACTGGGATCAGAACCGCCTCTGCGGCTTACAGCTGTTTTTCTAGAGTCGGTTTTGAATGATCTTCACTGGCCTACAAAAAATTGCGCGCAGGGCAAGGATGTGATCTGTCAGACAGCAGCCTGGTGGCCTTCGACCCGGGCCAGGCCAAAAGCAGTTGCCCCAAGGGGCTCGGACATGGCCGTCGGGGAGCCGTGCTCTGGCCCTCACTGCCAGGCTGGGAGCGCACTGAGGGCAGTAGAGAGCACAGTTGCTGGGGAAAAGGGAGCCCCATCTGGCCAGCCCAGCGGCACTCCTCCCAGCCTCCAGAGGAGGCTGCCTCCGGGCCGGCTCAGCTGGAAGGACAACTGGTGGAACATGTTAATGAACGCACACTGGAGCCGGGGGGGGGGGGGGTGTCTACACTGGGGCTCCCAGTATGTGTTAGCAAGAGAAGCAAGTTGTCACTAAAATTCCCTAATCTAGGCCAGGCCTTTTGAGGCCTAGGGAGACCATGTTTCTGCTTGTGCAAATGCCCCACAGCCCATGCCTACGTTAGACTGACTTCCCCCGAATTTCCCACCGGTGCTACCCGCAGCGAAGTCCCACCAGCAACTGGGAGAGGGTCCGTGTAGACAGACTCCCAGACGCCACTGTTGTGGAGACCGGCTCGGAGCAAGCTTAGTCAATGTGGTGTTTAAAATGCTGTCAGCCTGCCTAGACTAGAGTCCTTCCATTGACAGACCCGTAGAGCGATAGGAGCAATGGCAGGAAACTGTAAGCTGATGTAACGTAGGCCAGGCTTTACAATCCCATCAGCCCATCCGATCCGCCAGGGCACTAAAATGCCCAGTAGAATTTACTCTGTCCTTGAAAGTTCACTTCTGTTGTGTGGGTGGGGTGAGGGAAGGTCACAGCCTTCTGGGTGTGGCTTAGCAGTCGTTCGATTGCTGTCAAAAGTAGCGTGTCCAAAGCAATCCCGAAAGCACGACGGCACAGAACTGAAAGGACCAATTTCGTTCAGAGCCCTGGAGATCATTTTACTAGGAAATTTAAAATAATTTTCACTGGGCACAGTGAGACAGGCTTTTAATTATAATCTGAGATCCTCCCCCTAACAGAGAGGCTGGGAACTGGGTTCGTCCAGTGATCAGAGATTCTGCCTCTCCTGGCTGGGAGCTATTGTTTTACCTCCTTGTCGTGACAACACCATTGTTTATTAACATCCTATCCGCTCTAACACCACCACTGGGCTCTTCAAGGGGAAGATGTTGATTAAAAAATGAACACAAATGAAATGAACTGGTTCTACAGGGGGGAAAAGCACCATCTGTGTTTTCCATTCAATTACATTAGATTTAAGGGCTCTCTTTTAATGTGGAGAAGCAGTGACTGCCAAGTATTAAGTGATTCTTAAAGCTTTTGTCTGGTGCTGGATGCCAGAAAACTGAGGCATGTGATACTTGTGCCATGTAGTCTCCTTTTCCTTGCCACACCAACTCGAAAGGGGAGTTGTCTAAACATAGTTTAGACCAGAGCTGCTACTGTCATGATCCTTTACATGGGTAATGATCTACCAGCACCACGTGGGGGTGACATGGATAGAACCCAGGACTTTCAGCTCCAAAGCCTGGGCTTCTACAGTGTTCCCAATGAGTAACTTGGTTATCTGGTAGCTGTAATAGGCTCTTATCCTCTATGTGGATCGGCCATCTGAGGGAAGTACGTTGCTCGTACCTAGTGTGTTGCATTTTGAATGTAATTTCTGGTGCAGCTGTGCCACGCTGTTGGTACCAAACAGGTAAATAAAACCCATGAGCACGAACCATTAAATAGCTCCCTTCCCCCCTCACACCTACTCACCTTTCACAGAGTGCAGACATCCTCGTTCGTGAGCCCCGTCAGCTGAGCGATGACTATGGATTCCGTGTAGGCGTGGCTTCCGGAGAACACGGACCTCCCTGAGGAGCGCCTCTTGGGCTTTATCCTGGAGAGGTTGATGCCGTTCTTCTGGCGACTCCTCAGATACTCTTTGTAATTCTTGGAGAGCAGCGTGTAAAGGAAAGGGTTAATGCAGCTGTTGCTGTAGGCCAGGCAGGTCACGATGAAATTGATGTAGACCATGGTGGGGGTGGTGAGGCTCCCTGGCTTGTAGTAGTAGATGCTGAGCAGCTGCCAGAGCCAGAAGGGTATGAAACAAGTCCAGTAGGTGAGGACGATGCTGAATATCATGTACAGCACTTTCTGCTTGGGGCACCGGTTCATTTCCCTGGGGGTGAAAACAGCAGTCTGAGATCTCCAGTATGTCCTGGCCAACTTAATGTACAAGTAGCAGATGACCAGCCCAGGGGCCAGGATGCAGGTGTTAAAAAGGACGGTGAGATACACCTTGTAGGTCTCCATCTGCCAAGTGGGGTGGCACATGCGCTTGGTCACCCCACCCTGGTCACTCGTCCTGAGGTCTATGAGGATCATCGTCGGGAGGGCAAGAAGAAAGGACACCAGCCACACCAGGCAGGTGATCGTCCTCCGGTAGTCTCGGGATCTCCCAATAGTGTCTAGTGGCTTGACGATGGCTAGGTACCTTTCCGTGCTCATGATGGTGAGGATGAAGATGCTGGCATGCATGGTGAGGAGGTCCAGGCTGAACAGGATCCTGCAACCCACATCTCCAAAGTACCAGTCCTTCACGAAATACGTGCAGACCACGAAGGGGATGGTTGACAGGTACAGGAGATCGGCTAGCGCCAGGTTGACGATATAAATGGACATCGAGCCAGTGAACGTCATGGAGAGATTCACAACCACCAACGTGTAGATGTTGCCAACTATGCCCACCAGACACATCATGGCCAGGATGGACCCCAGGAAGGAGGTGACCAAGACATCACTGGTGTCAGCGAGGACTTCAGACGTGGCATTGGTGTGATCCGTGGCGTTCTTAGGGTGGCAGGGCACAGAAGTGCATTGACCCAGCTCCATCTCTCTGCAGTTATGGATTTTTCCAGCCCCAGAGCATAATAATAGATGCACTTAACTATGAAGATGTCGGGTTGAGAAGCTGTCGTCAGCCATACAGCTGAGCAGACAGGGCTGCATTAGACACACAGGTCCCTGTCTCTATAACAGCATCATTCCGATTTTTTGCTGGTGCCCACGAATTTACAGCCTTGAGAAAAACAGTTGCCGCTCTCCCTCGGCTGTATGTTATTTCACTCTGCAGAAAACAGCCTTCAAGGACCACAGATGGAAGTGAAGGATAGGAGTCCGTTACCTGCAGACCGCTGTCTTCAAGTCCAAAGGCTAAAGCCCCTAACATATATTAAAGCTGTGGCTGGCAGGTAGATGGGGAAGTGATCGCTCTGCTGGAAATAATCCTGGTGCAGCTGCCTGTCCAAGCTATCTTCCTTCCCATGAAAATGCAGGCATTTATTTACTCCAATTGCCTTCTAAGTGCTCCTTGTGACCCTGGAGGCTTTTAAGTTGTCAGCAATTGAACTGAAGCTGCGAGCAAGAGTTGCCCTTCTCCAGACCTGTCCAAAGTTCCATGGCCTGGGAAATGACAGATAAACAGTGGCCCCAGCGCTGGGCAATAGGAGCTGATATCCTCCCAGAGAGAGATGTGAGGGCGATCTGCTCTCCTTGCAGATGCTAGAATGTAAATCGGAAGCTGTGCCGGTTTAACGCCAAGGCAGATCTTTTAGCTGCTGTTAACAGAGATGAAGCTGGACCACCGAAGGGCCCCTGCCAGTCCCCCAATGAGGGGGCTGGGCTGAGAGCAGAGCTGGGATGATCAGTTCCAGCAGACTCCTCTCTCTCTCGCTCCATGCTGGTAAATCCATTCATTTCCCAAGAGCCGGAGAGGGGTGGGATCTGCTGCTCTGACAGCCCCCCAAGAGGTGGGAGTCGCCCGTTTTCCAAATAGAGAAGAGGAGGTAAAACCAGCACTGGCACATTCTTCCCAGCAGGACACGCACACACCCCCAGCACCTCCGGCCCCCTTGCTCCCTTAGCAACACTGGGAGTTGGGCTCTGCCCCTTGAAATGTATTTCTATAGGGAGATCTTTGCTCCTTTCTTTCTAGGCTGTTGCGCTGTAATTTTAATTTTGCAGAGTTCTTTCTTTGTGCTTCAGGGGGGTCGCTGAGAGGTTAATTCCACTGTGCAAGTCGCACTTACCCTCCTGTGATCTGGGCATGGCGGGGTGGGCAGGGGGCTATTTTTAAACCTGCTGCCTCTCTCAGGAGCATGTGTTCCAGGAAAAGGGAGCAGGGAAGCATGGAAAGACCAAAAGGAAGTGCTGCCTCATGCCTGTAACAGGAGGGCCATGACAATCAGAAGAAAGCGAATGGCCGAGCCGTAGCTAACGGTGGAATGAACAAAGTGCGATCACTTAGATTTCCCCAGGGCCTTTTAGAACAAAATGTTCATCGAAACAGATTAGAGGAAGATCCCCTTACTTGCCACTGAGTCACCTCTGGGGTGGAATGCGGCAGCGGCTTAGCAGCGCACAGCAACGCCATGTCATTGTTTGGGAGAGGAAGTGAAGAAGGGGGAGAAGAATGCTGTATCTAATCGCAGTGGCTGTTTAAGCACATGGGGTGTCATTATCCCCATTTGGCAGAATAGTGGGGCTCCCCAGATGAGTCAGTCCTAAGGAAGACACCCCCCCCCCCCTTTCCCTGCAGCAAGTCACTGAAACAGAAACCACGGCTGTTGCTCTGCAGTAGTGCTGGTGGTGAGGAGGCCTGAATGCACAAGGGCAAGGAAGAGGGCAGAACCACACGTCTCCCACGTGTGTGATTATGGGATGAACCTTTCCACCACAGCCTAAGGCCATCCTATACAACTGTGCTTTGACCATTGTCTCATTGAGTCCCTCGCTCTTGCTATATAATATCAGGGATCCCTATAAGGTACGTTGCCCGCACTGGGTGTGGCATCTATGTAAGGACGGAAGAGCGCTCCAGAAATTCCTTAGTCACTGGTCAGCTATGTAACAAATATATTACAACTGTTAGAGCCACAGTGGTGGGTTGGGTTGATAAGACATCCTGAGTATGTGTCTGCTGCTGGTGCATTTGTATCTCTCTGCTCTAGATGCACAGGGATGGGGGAGGGCTGGGCTGGAGGAAGGAAGGTACAAGAGACCTTTCAAAGTTTTGGCCCAAGCGAGGGCACGCGGGGGCGTCATTTGAGCTCCCCACCAAAATGTTGTGGGTCGGCCCTGATGCCCGGAGAGAGCTAGGTGGAGCCTTGAGCGAGCGTTGCCCGCCCAGCACTGCTTGGGAGCCTGTTCGTTCTGCAGACGTCCAAGGCGCGCTGCCCTCTGCAGAGCCGACCTTGGTCTGAGGGGTTGGCATTGATTTCTTCACCCCAATGCCATGGAACTGTGTCGTTTGAAACCTTTCCGGGGCTTGGTTCCCCGCCTGTTTCATTGGCAGTGGCTCTGGGCTCAGCAGAAGGAGCTGCCGCTGCTGAAGGAGGGATGCATCCTGGCGAAGGGGGAAGGCGGGCGTCGTTTTGTCGGGACCGATGGGGACATCACGGAATGCTGGTCCATGCTGCTAGGGAGGGCTGATCTTCAAAGCACCGGTTGTGAAACCCTTTTCCTTGTTTCAGTATTAATCACTCAGCCCCAGCAAAGCTCCTGCAATCCTCCTCTGCTGCAACAGGGCAGCTTAAATCACAGGCTAAATCCTCTCATTCCTGCGGTCAAAGGACAGCAGATCCATTGTTCCCAGACCCCTCTGCTCTGCTGCATCGGTCTGGTAACGGCAGCCCTTGGACTGATTGGACCCTGAGCGTGGCCCAGTGGAGCCCTGGCCTGTGTCGTGTGACTGGGGCCAGGCTATAAAGATCAGCTCCTGGCAGCACTTAGCACACCTGTATCCCAGGGTCTTGGTCCCAGCTGGATGTATGACTGGCTGCAGAGCAGAATGTGTTCATGGGAGACTGGCGTGTACAGCAACGGGGCAAACTGCTATGGATCTCAGCCCAGGCACAGACCCGTCAGGCCTTCCCCGCCAGCCCCAGCATGGCTGTTTTCCTACCCAGGCCCCCTCTGCCATGTAATAAAGCCACCGAGGGGGAAGTATTGCCGCTGCCACTGCCCAGAGAGGGGAGCTAGCCACATAGAAGAAAGTGCAAGGCTCACGTGTAGGGCCTTCCACTCGCTTGGGAAGAGCCAGGAACAACAGTGGCTTTTTCCTTCTGAACTGTCCCCTCCAGGCCTGACTGTTGGCTCTCCTGCAGGGGCAGGAATGGGGTCTATCTGAGCATCTTCCACCCACCACACAAGTCAGCTGATCCTCCAGAGCACACAGCGTGTCTGGCCTGGAGCCAAACATGCTAGCATGCTGAGGCTGCGGGGAGAGGAGAGGGATGGCAGGGGTGGCGGGAGGAGCTAGCCTCCCCAGACAGGAACTTGGGGGCTGGACAAAATTAGCCTGCGGGCCTGATGTGGCCCACAGGCCTCAGTTTGCCCACCCCTGCTCTAGATGCCTTCACAAGGAGGGGGGCAGGAAGTAAGGGTGACCAGAATGCCCACTGGAAGGCGCCGATGTGATTATAATATTTTGTGGACAGGCTTATTGAAGCGGAGCTGCTGTGCGATGCTTAGGTACCATGGTGACAGGAGTCTTTGAAATACCATTGAGAGATTCTATAGGATACGTCCTTCCCATAGAGGTAGGTAGGTGAGCAATAACAGGGGTAGTACGGAGCGGTCTACACCAGAGCACCGGGGCTGCCTGCCCTGATTTTGGGGTACATTTGGATTCTATCCCTGCTCCGACTGTAGCTCTCTGCAGCTCTCTGATTAGGTACCTGGTGTGAGGTTAAATTCATGACTTCTCTGATCGGCTCAGATGAAATGCCCAATTCAAATATTATAATGCAACTTCCTATACTCAGACCTCTATACCCTATATCTGGGCTCCCATAACCGTACTCTTGTATTCAGAGCCCCACTGTCACAACGAACCCTGAGCCCGTTCCAACACCCGGACCAACATGCAAATATGGATATAAAGTGAAAATGATAAACCCCCAGTGTGCGCCCTCTAAGAGAGGTTTCATAGAGTCATAGAATCTCAGGGCTGGAAGGGACCTCTGGAGGTATCTAGTCCAACCCCCTGCTCAAAGCAGGACGAATCCTCAACTAAATCATCCCAGCCAGGGCTTTGTCAAGCCTGACCTTAAAAACCCCTATGGAAGGAGGTTTGTCCAGGTCATGCTTACATGAGTATGTTGCTATATCTCCATTTAGGGGCTTGTCTTTAGAAGGAAGGCAGAGAACAGGTAACACTGACATCCATTCAACTGGAGACCCTGCCGGCTGATGTTCTTGATCCCGGAGCCCCACCTAGTGGTTATACAGTGAGTGTAGTTAGCTAAACTGCCCTGAAATGTCATGTTGGAAAGGCAGCAGAGTAGAAATGAGAGGTAAGTGCTATAAACCCCAGTCTGATTCAGTGAGTAATTGTGGCTACACTGTCCTGTGGCACCTTAAAGACTAACTATAAAGTTTTGAAACCTAAGCTTTTGTGGGCTAATACCCACTTCGTGACAAAGTGGGTATTAGTCCACGAAAGCTTATGCTTCAAAACTTTATAGTTAGTCTTTAAGGTGCCACAGGACTTTGTTACCTCTGCTATTCCAGAGTAACACGGCTACCACCCTGATTCTTGTGGCTACACTGTAGTCCTCTGGTGTGTTCAGCATGTACTGCAGCAAAGAGTGATGTTAACAGCTGGGCTAATATCTCCAGTTAGAGCTAGGCATGGTGTCCTGCAATATCCCTGCTATCTCCTGACCATTCACACTGCCCTACCAGTACATCTGACCTTCCGCTCCATTGCCTTTGCCCTGGGTCCTTTCACAGCTTTGCCAATGAACATTAACCCTCACCAGCTGCTTGAGGTTCTGGGAAGAGCAGAAACAGCGCCACGATTCCGTGCCTGAGGCCAATGTCCACGCGTGGCGAGGTTTGGAAACACACTAGGATCATTTCATTGGCCTTCAACTGGCTTTGAATGGCCTTCAGTGACTGACTGACTTGCACTGAAAGAGAAACAAAACCACCGAACTTTTCCTGGTGCGCTTGCTGCATTTTTAAGAGGAGACGTAAAACAGTGAATTGGTCTCAAACAAGTCTCTGATAATGGGACGAGCTTTTAAGTATGCACAGCTATTGCCCAGTCTATTGTTCAAGGTGCAACTTCAGAATTACCTAATGAAAAGGGTCTGAGACTGGCCTATGCTTAAAAGTTAGGTTCACATAGTTACGGTGCTCACGGGTGTGAAAATCTACACTCCTGACTGGTGTAGCTATGCTGGTGTAGATGCAACTCAGTTGATAGAAGGATGCCTCCTTCAATGTAGCTGCCGTCGCTTGGGGTGGTGGTGGTTCCTACAATGACAGAAAATGCTTTCTATTGCTGTAGGCTGCGTCCACACTATGGGGTTATGTGGGCATAGCTTACCACACCCACAGTTGTGCCAACGTATAGTCCCCATTGTATAGACATGCCCCGAGTGGTAGAGGGCTGCGTTTCGTTGCTGCTTATGCTAAAGTTTAGATGTAGTTAAGAGAGGTTGATAAATTAGATTGAGAGTAGATTACAGAGAAATCTGTTCAAGGCAAATTCTCTGCGCACTCTCTGGGCGCTGCCATTTTCCCTCAAAAATAGTTTCATGCATCACTTGCCAGCACTAGTAAGTTAACTGACAGACTAATTTCCTTAAAACACCTATGACTCAGTCATGTGATACTATCAAATCACTTTACGTTGCTTGGATATTTAGACCCTGTCCACTTGACAGTGAAACATACTGTGTGTATTTATTCATGAAAGTTGATTAAATAAGGAGCTAGCTATTCGAGCTAGACATGAAGCATTTTTCTCATCATGCAAGAATTTTCGAGAGGCTGAAAATTTTTCCCATCCCAAACTGGGATAAAAAGTTGAAATCTCAAATTTTCATGATTTAAAAAAAAATTATATCTGGTCAATCAAAACATTTGTTTCAATGGTCTTTAATGGTTCATTTCAATTTTGCCTTTTTATTTTTTTACTTCGTTTGAAACAAAAAGTTGCTTTGACCCAAAAATATGCACTTTTTCATTTTGAAAATGTCAAAACAGGATATTTTCTTCAAAACATTTTCCCCCCCCCCAAATATTATCTGAAACAGCAACATGGGTCAGAACTGACTCCTGCAAACAGTTCATTTACATGAGTTGATATTTTTGGACCACAAAAGTTATCGTCTGCAGTCTAGCTATCTACTAACGTATACATTGATAAGGCTCTGATTACTCTGGTATCTAAATACTAATAATGACACTGTGCATTATTGTATAGTACCTCCTATTCCAATGCATCTTACAAAGACTAATTAATCCTCAGTGCCCATGTGTTTTGGCAAAAGCCAAAATCACGAAGGAAGTCTAACTCCTAGCGACTGCCTTATCCTTCTTCAGCAAGGCAGTCTTCCATTAACCTCAGAAGATGCAATGAAAAATAGTGTCCGGGATCAGTATGGAAATATGAATCAACCAGCAAAAAGAAGAGCTAAGAGATGAGGAAAATACCCTCAGAATTGTACACTCTGGTTGTTACTGAGCTATGTAACTTGTGACAGGTATGTGTGTGTGTGTGTGTGTGTCAGAGAGAGACTACAATTAAAAAGAGCAAGAAAATTCTAACAACAATCTGCCATCAAGCCTCTTCTGCGGTTCACTAATCCACATGCATGTGAAAAAGAGAAAGTGAATTGTGGCATCTGAAAAAGCCCAAATATCTATACTGCAATTTTTAACCCTGCAGCCTGACACCCCCGCCCCTCCGTAAGCCAGAATCAGCTGACCATGGCCATGCCAGGGTATGGAGGTGTGTGTGTGTGTGTGTGTGTGTGTGTGTATTTTTTATTGCAGTGTAGGCATACAGACTCTTGTCTTGCTAGATTCTTATCATGTGTCCTTACCACACTATCTAATTCTGAGAGCCCTGTTCTGTGATGGAATATGAGTGTGACACCCATTAGAAAAAGGGATGAGTAGAAAAGCATTGCCTTGGAAATTCATCTTGGGGGGTGGGGAGGGAAGTGGGGTGAGTGAGATTCCATTGGAATGACTCCATTCTTGCCATTGATTTAGGATCGCTCTGTTTCATCGGGCTCCGGCTGACATTCCAGCCAAACCAGTGAAGATAGGTTGGTTTTTTGTTTTTCATTTTAGAGGCTTAATGAGACAGAGGAACTTTTCCTAAGAGTTCTTTAGTGCCTTGATGTTCATCCGCTCCTCCTTTACGCAAGGGCTGTCAGCAAGGGAAGGGTTTTGTACCTAAGGAAATGTATGTTAAGAAAGCAGTAGCCCTGTTGAGTGAGATCCCCTGATCTTTACCACTTCAAGCAAAGCATCAGATGGTGGAAATTAGCTCAACATCTTGCCTAAAATGTAACACAGAAGGAAGTCGGTCTGTTACAGCCCAGCAGAATGATGTGATCAGTGTTGCATGCTGTGCATTGGATGGATGGCTAATTACTAACAACTAGCCATGGGGAAGGGGAAAGCAAGGTGATAGGCCACATGGGGTTATATTCTGCTGTCATTCTCCATGAGGAAATCCCATTAGCATTAGCCAGATTCCTATGTGTTCAAGGAAGGAAGAATATACCCCCTAAGAAGAAAAATTGGACGCTCAGGTACGGTGGCTTCTAGATGCGGTCAGGATGGAGGCCAGGTTGGTCCAGGGAGGTGCCCAGCCAGTGCATTCTGGAGCCCAGCTCTGTAGGGTTCCCTGTGCACTGCTGTACTGGGAGCAGTGGAACAGTTGGTGGATCCATCACTACATGGATCCTTCAGCCAATGCTCCCTGCTGAGGAGAGGGTTCAGGGCCTGCAGGACTGCTGAGCAGCTCTGCAACCTGTGTGGTGAGTATTCCTGAGAACTCCAGCCAAGTGAGCTGCAAGTTGGAGCCCAGGATTTGGGCCCAAGGAACGAGAAGGGGCAATCTGGTGGAAGAGAAAAGAGAGACTAGAATTAAAGTGTAGAGGGGGGAGGAAGGTGGGGAGACATAACAGGAAGGGAAGGGGGGTACTGCAGCCAGTAGTGAAGCCAAACGAGAGATTTTCCACTACAAGAGAAGGAATGACCCAGTTAGGAAGGACTTTTCAATGTTGATAAATGCAAAGTAATGCACATTGGAAAGTGTAATCCTAACTATACATATAAAACGATGGGGTCTAAATTAGCTGTGACCCCTCAAGAAAGACATCTTGGCATCCTTGTGGACAGTTCTCTGAAAACATCCACTCAATGTGCAGCGGCCATCAAAAAAGTAAAGCGTGTTGGGAATCATTAAGACAGGGATAGATAATAAGACAGAAAATATCATCTTGCCTCTGTATAAATCCATGGTACACCCACATCTTGAATACTGCGTGCAGATGTGGTCGCCTACTCTCAAAAAAAGTATATTGGACTTGGAAAAGGTTCAGAAAAGGGCAACAAAAATGATTAGGGATGGAATGGCTGGCGTATGAGGAGATATCAATAAGACTGGGACTTTTCAACTTGAAAAAGAGACAACTCAAGGGGGATATGATAGAGGTCTATAAAATCATGACTGGTGTGGAGAAAGTAAATAAGGAAACTTTATTTACTCCTTCTCATAACACAGGAACTAAGGGCCACCAAATGAAATTAATAGGCGGCAGGTTTAAAACAAACAAAAGGAAGTATTTTTTTCACACAACACCCAATCAACGTGTGGAACTCCTTGCCAGAAGATGTTGTGACTATAACAGGGTCCAAAAAAGAACTAGGTAAATTCACTGAGGACAGGTCCCTCAATGGCTATTAGCCAGGATGGGTAGGGATGGTGGCCCTAGCCTCTGTTTGCCAGAAGCTGGGAATGGGCAACAGGGAATAGATCACTTGATGATCACCTGTTCTGTTCACTCACTCCGGGGCACCAGGCATTGGCCACTATCAGAAGACAGGATACTGGGCTGGATGGACCTTTGATCTGATTCAGTATGGCTGTTCTTATGAATTAGAAAGGAAATGGAGGGAAGGAATTTATTTTTTATAATTTCCATTACGGTAGCCCCCAGGCAGGGGTCAGGGCAGCATTGTGCATGTGTAATGAAAGATGGGCCCCGCCCCAATCTGAGTGGAATGAGAGAGGGAGACAAAGAACTGGAAAAGGAGATGGGGAAAGAAGAGAGGCCACACTTGGCAGCAAACCTGCCCCTAGGATGGCGTGTGTGCAAATCCCGTTGACGGACAGGCTGACAGTGGGAATGAAGCCAAATGGGGATACCCTGTAGATCTGAGAGAGTAGCGGCCTAGAGCCTCTAGGGGAAGGAAATCAATTTTTTTTCGAGCTGTTGCTGCTTTTGTTTTCCAGTGCCATAAAACCCTAGAGGCCAGACTGTACCCATCCACCACTGGGTGCACAGAACAGGGGAGAGGGGACAAGAAGCCTCGCCGGCCACTTGCACTTGCGTGTCCTACAGCAAAATAGTTTCCTCCTTCAGTTCTGTAGCTTTAGGATTTCTAAATAGGGTCACCAGGCCTAACAATGCTCAGTGAATTTCCATTCGAGTGTCAGCGAAAGAGTTCTTCAGCCCTCAGTACAGTCGGTGTTTCTTTCCATCTGAGAATATGTTTTGGCATCTAACAGGGTTCCACTGGGCAGGCTTGGACAAGTCAGTGACCCACTGGATCCAGTGTTAATGTCATTGGCTATATTCAAGCAGGTTTCCTGGTGATTTTTGCCATGTTCCCATGTTCAATACAGTTTTGTGGCTGATCTACTCTGTCACTTTTTTATTTTGAATGAGCCCAGCCTGGATAGTAGCTTAAAGATTTTAGAGTATGGTCACATTGTGTTATTTTTATTTATGTATTTGTTTGACACTAGTTTATTCTTATCCTCCAGAGCGTGGCCATCTACCGCATTTACAGCGGCCCCTAAATCAATCAGAAACTTCATACTTGTGCCTTTCACGCTGTTAGTTTAGGCAGTAACATGCTCATATTACTGCTATCTGCTTTCCCTCCCAATCTTACCCATTTGTTTGCTGTATCCACCTGCTGCCTTGTCCTTAATGTAAACTCTATAGAGCAGGCACTGACTTTCTACTATTTGTTTGTATTGCATCTCGTATATTGGGCCCCCAATCTCTGACGGCAGCCCATGGGCATTGTGGGAATTCAAATAATAAATTCCAGCCTGACGATTTGTATATGCAAACATTGCCTCCTCTTTTCGTCTTTGACTCAGTCTCCATGTGGTGAACCTTTTTGAAACTGCATTTTCTGTTGCATTGCACCTTGTATGAAGTTCTGATTGGACGGTTTGTGTGGTGTCACCTGGCATCTTGCCTCAACCTACTGATCTTCATGAACTTTCTTTCCATAAGGGCCACGGTGCTTGACTGTCTTCACAGCAAATCTTTTCTGCCTTCAGACTAGTGGGTTGTGGACAATGTTGTTTGAAGCAACTGTGTTGATTTTTATCTGGTTACTGCACATTTAAGATCTGGAACAGAGTGGTCCAGAGGTGAAAAACTTGTCAGGTAGATGTTGGTTTCAACTGGAGTAGAGACTGAACAAGGACTCCTTACTTGATCCATTGGGGAGGGTGCTACATTCTAGGAGCCTGATTCTTCACTGCCTTGCACCTTGTATGGTCATGCAGACATGGGCAAACTGAGTGCAAAACATTAGGATTCTGACTTTTATTCAGTTGAAAACATTTTTGTCTATTGGAGGCATGACTAACTTATAGGAAATCAGGAACCATGACATGCAGGACTTGTCTTTTTCCTGGTTACAAGTGCTTTGTTGCACATTAGCAGTTCAGAGATCCCTTCGGGTTTCCTGGGCAGGTAGATCAGACTGAGCACGTCTCAGCAGATCCCAGTGTTTTACAGCAGTCAGTATTCGTCCCCTTTTACAGATGAAGAAACTGAGGCACCAAAGGGTGGCGTGACTTGCTTAAGCTCCCCCTGGGAAGGGAATGGGATGGGGAGAAAATAGCCAAGGGAAGGGGATGGGATGGAAGGACACAGCCCAGAGCATAGACTGGGGGGTGGTGGAAGGGAACACAACAGGATGGCCCATCAGCCGGGGAAGCTCAGCCCTGAGCCAGGGCTCTGAGTTCCTCCCCACCCCCAACATCCATCCCGCGCCCCGGGAGGGGGGCCTGGAGGACCAGCCCGAGCCCTCTCTATGGTGCGCTCGCGGAGACGGGCCCCTGCCGACCGCCCTTCCCTTCCCCGCGTCCTCGCCGCTCTCTGGTCGGAGGAGGCGCGGTCACGTGGGCCGGGGGCGCAGGCGCAGCGCGGGCCGGAAGGAGGCGAGGAGCCTGCCTGGCCGCGGCGGCTAAATGAAGCGGGGGTCGGGGGAGGTGAGGGTCGGACGGAGCGGCCCAGGGGGAGGCGGAGCGGCCCGGGCCGGTGAGTACCCCACGCCGCTGGGCGGGGCCGGGCTCCGGCAGGGCTGCCCCCCTTCCCCCCCCCCCCGGGCGCCCAGCCCCCCCCCTCTCACCCCTACCCGCGGGGCTGGGCCCAGAGCCGGGAAGGGAGCGAGGCGGCGCCCGGGGTCCCACGCCCCGCACCGCCCCTGGCTCGCCCTGTGACCTTCGGCAAGTCACAGGCCCCCCTCCGGGCGGGGGGAGGGAGGCGTTGTCCCCCGGCGGGGCCCGTGTCACGGGGGGGCGGCAGGGCGGGTGTTTGCTTCTGGCCCTGAACGCGGGGGGAGGGAGGTTACTGCCCCTGTAGCCCGGGGGCGTGGACTGCTCCCTAGCCCCCGGGGGGGGGGGGATGATACTGCTTCTATAGCCCTGCTGGGGGGGGGTAGTACTGCCTCCCTAGCCCCCGGGGGGGGGATGATACTGCTTCTATAGCCCTGCTGGGGGGGGGGGGTAGTACTGCCCCCCTAGCCCCCGGGGGGGGATGATACTGCTTCTATAGCCCTGCGGGGGGGGGTAGTACTGCCCCCCTAGCCCCCGGGGGGGGATGATACTGCTTCTATAGCCCTGCTGGGGGGGGGGGGTAGTACTGCCCCCCTAGCCCCCGGGGGGGGATGATACTGCTTCTATAGCCCTGCGGGGGGGGGTAGTACTGCCCCCCTAGCCCCCGGGGGGGGATGATACTGCTTCTATAGCCCTGCTGGGGGGGGGGTAGTACTGCCTCCCTAGCCCCCGGGGGGGGATGATACTGCTTCTATAGCCCTGCGGGGGGGGTAGTACTGCCCCCCTCCCCGCCTCCTCGGGGTCTAGCGCGTCTGTAATTGACGTGAGGCCCCTCAGCAGGGACAGGACCCAAAGCCCGGACTTCCAGCGTGGGACGAGCCCGCGAGAGACGCTGCTCTGGCTACACGACCCGAGGCGAATGTGCCTCTGATCTGGTAGCCGCTGTCCAGCGGGTGCCAGTGTTGGCCGCCCCTGACCCTGCTGGCGGCATGAACCGAGCTAAGAGCCCCTCTGGCCAAGGGCCGTTGTGCCCAGCCTCGCCTCGGCTAGGCCGTGGTGTCTGTTTACTTTCCGAACAACTAGAGCAGCACCCCAGAGTCTGGCCTGGAACAGCTCACAGAAGTACAGAAGTTCGCCCCCTCTTCTCGCCTCATTTCCTGTTGTGGAAGGCTTCGGGCTGAGTAGGAAGCTTGAGGGTTAAAGGAGCTCCTATTTTGAAAAACAAAACCTGACTGCTTCTTGAGGTTCTCGTTTAAGGGGGCATTGGTCCAAATGGTAGCTCCAGCAGTGAGAGAGCAGTGGTGGAGATGAAGTGCCCCTTGTATGAGACACAAGCAGCTGTGCTACATGGTAATCAATGATACAGTGGTGAAAATGACTGTGTTTGGCCTATGCTAACTTTTCTGCAGTTGCTACCATTGGAACTATACCTCTTGTAGACAAATGATTGTGGGCAAGGTCGAAGTTTCAGAAGAGAGTCAGGATCCCAATACAAAGGTAACTTGACACTTTGTGTATTAAAGTCAGACCCTTCTTTAGTTAGAACCTAAAGCAGCAAAAATTGGAACTAGACTTAAAACTGATTTTCAGCAGGAATGAGGGAGACATTTTTTTCAAAAATGCATAAATGCCATTTTTAGAGTGTAAGCTTTTCAGTTCATGCTTCTTGTGTTGGTACAGCACTGAAGACACTGTTGGTGTTCCTGGAAAGTAGTAATATGGGTTTGCCAGCTTTACTACTGTGAGCTATCTTTCTTAGGATTTTGTAAAAATGCTAATGACAGTTGGGCACTTACCTGTAATTTGTGCCTTTTGAAAACTGCCACCTTAACGACTGTCTCTCTTCACTTGTATCCAGTAAATGTCTGAAAAGTGGCATGTGTTGAGACTAGATGTAGATTAGCTTCAATCTTGTTTTTTAATCTTAATATAGCTCTACCTACAATACAAAAAAATAAAACGGTCCATTTTTCTCTTCAGCTTTTTGATTGTTTGTCAAAATTGGGTGAAATTTCAACTTTTTAAACAAAGTTTTATGTCTTACTCCTCAATCTGATCCCTTTTGGTGGTGTTTACATAAAATGAGAAGTATGCTCCATCCACACTCACATTCTTTACTAGAGGTAAGAGTGAAATACTGCAGGGGTATGACTTAATTTACTGGTCTTTCACCAGGACTCTTTCAAGTAGGTGATGGTCATGTTTCTGAATGTTTCAGCTCTGATCCAAATAGCTGTGATTGCTATCATGATAACTGAAAGAAGCCGATGATATTCATCATGCCAAAATTGAAGCACTTCAAATCTGTTTTTAAGTGTCCTCTGTTCTGTGTTTCCTATCCTTCCTCAGACACTGCAGTGTCTAGAAGCTTGACAGTAATAGCTAAGGCCCTACCAAAGTCATGGCCATGAAAAACACAACATGGGCTGTGAAAGCTGTCCCCCATGAAATCCGTTCTTATGTGCTTTTATCCTATACAATATAGACTTCACAAGGGAGACCAGAGTTTCTCAAACTAGGGGTCCTGCCCCCAAGAGGAGTTGCAAGAAGGGAGAGGGGTCACAAGGTTATTTTTTTGGGGGTGGGGGAGTGTCGTGGTATTGCCACCCTTAGTTTTGCTCTGCCTTCAGAGCTGGGCAGCCGGAGTGTGGCGGCTGTCGGCCAGGCACCCAGCTCTGCAGTCAGCAGCGCAGAAGTAAGGGTGGCAATACCATGCCATGCCATCTTTACTTCTGTGCTGCTTCTGGTGGTGATTCTGCCTTCAGAGTGGGGTTCCTAGCCAGCAGCCACCGCAGCTCTCCAGCTGCCTAGCTCTGAAGGCAGCGCTGCTGCCTGCAGCAATGCAGAAGTAAGGGTAGCAGTACCGCAACCTCCCTACAATAACTTTTGCAACCCCCATACGCTCCTTTTGGGTCAGAACCCCTACAATTACAACACACTGACATTTCAGATTTAAATAGCTGAAATCATGAAATTTACTATTTTTAAAGTTCTATGTGAAAATTACTAAAATGGACTGAGTTTGGTAGGGTCCTTATCCTAGCTCTCTGAGAAGATGGACCTCAAGGGCTAGAGAGATCAACAATGTATCTCTTATGCCCCTGCCAGAAGGCTGACTCTTGTGCCTGAACATACTCTTCCTGTTGTCCTCTGGAATCTTCAGTAGCTGAGTGGGAACAGAATGGAAATCCACTACTCCACTGACTCAGATTTTTAGCTGCTGCTCTTAAACAGTTGTATAGTGCCATGGGGGGGGGGGGGGGGAGGATTCTAGCTACAGTGCAGGATCCTTATTCTGTGGCAGTAGCAAAACTGCAAGGCTAGCTTTGATTATAGTATTGCAGGGGTAACATCTTTAATGTACAAATTCTGTTTGTGGTACTGTTGCCATGCCAAATCCTACGTACTTCGGTGGGCCTTTCCGTTTTACATAATAAATGACTCAATGAGTTTTATTTGCTGGGTCTCTGCATAATGACTAAGGATCTGATTTGGTCATGGAGGTCATGGTTTCTGAGACTTTAACATATCTCCATGACTACTTTGGCTCTGGCTTCAGCCCGCACATGCCAGGGTTCCGGCTGTCAACCCCACATATGGCGGGTGCTTAAGCTTCCATGATTTGTTGTTTGTTGCCTCTGTCCCGTCTGTGATTTTTACTAAAAATACCCATGACAAAATCTTCGCCTTAATAATGAGACTAGATATCGACAAGCAGTTCTGCTCACCAGGAGGTTACAAACACTTGCCAAAAGATTCAGACCCATTTTCCGTGGAAGAACTGCAATGACTTGGTTCAGTCCATACTGTGTAGTGATGCTTCCCTCCGCTGTTGATACAAAGCATTATTTAAGTCTCTTTTGCGAGCGGTATATTATTTTTGGCCAAGCTGATAACTGTTATACAGTTAAATGAGTGCAAGTGGATGTTTTTAAAAGGGGGTGTGGGAAGGTGAGATGTGGTGTTTACAATCGGGTACTATTAACTACTTTATTTATTGTAGCACCTTGGTTGTCATCCATGACTAGGGTTCCTTTGTCCTAGGTACCATACAAACACACAACAAAGGGCCTGTGGCTCCCTTTCTATCTTGGACTTACATTTCAGAAATGTTTTTGGTGCTATAAATTCCATGGCAGGCAGATGCTCTGCTTTCTTTAGAAATAGGGGGTGCTAGTACAGTATCTGACAGACGTAGCCGATAGTTGCATGTTTAGCAGTGTCTTGTAATTGAACATATACTGTACATTCGAATAGTCTCTAAGTGGCAAAAGTAGATGACTCAGAGTTAAAATAACTGATATTGAAGGATAAGTTGGAGAAACAACTGAAAGGAAGACAGGAAGTGTTGCAAAGTGGCCAGTAGTTGATTGCTGTTTGTGTTGAGTCTTATCAAATCAGCAAGGAAGTGAGACCCTATTGGAGTTTTCAGAGTCTGGAAGAAGCTCCCATGCATTAGTTTGAAATGTGCATCTAGAAAAATATTCTGACATTTCAGTGTAATAGTGCTGGCTAACTCCTGTATGCCAATGGGTTTCAGTGCTTGCAATAGGCTGCATTCTTTTCGGGGGACTTAGAACTGTGCTAATATTTCTCCAGTCAGAAATGTGTTGCATGTGGACTCCATCTGGAAACCTTTTAAGTTTTGGCTTAAATGATATAAGTCAGAAAAGTGGACTTGTGTTCTGAAATGATGTTAGACTTTCTCCTCCAGGCAACTAACAAAGATGGGCATTCGCTGAACGAATGGCCTTTTTATTGTGGGGGTGGTGGGTTATGTATCCTGAAGTTGCTACACATAACTCCCATTTATAGTAATTGAAGTTATACAGACCCTAGTAAATCCCTTTCTGTTTACAATAAGTACATGGGCAGTAGAAGCCATGGAATATACAGCTTATTTGGGAAGCTATTTATCTATTAGCCCATGTGATCAAGCTTTAGCTATGTATTGACATGATAGTTCATATAGGCTTCAGTGCAGACATAATTCATTGGGTCAGCTGTCTCCTCATGACACGTGTCTGTCTGTAACACTGATTTGAAAAGCTAACTCAACTGAGAACTACAGTAAAATGTTAAGCAGCTGGCTGAAACTGATGAGCAAAGAAATGTACAGTTAATATGTTCAGGTCATTCATAACTTGCCATGTTTCCTGAAGTATTGCAGCATAGAGGATATGGAATGCTTTACGCTGATCTGAGTTGCAGCCGTGGAGCTGAAATTACTTTGTTTTCAGTTGTTGGAATGCTCTTCTAGAATTCTGGCTTCCATGCTGATTTATCGTGCAATATTTTAAGTGTGGAATTTTCAGGCTGGTCCCGGTCCAATATCTAGAAAGGTGTACTGGGTCCTGAAAACTGATAGTGATCAGCCCAAGTTTCTAACTCATTCCATTTATGAAAGATTGTGTGTTTGCTGCCCTGAATGTTAACTATTTTTAAAAGAGTTAATATTTGTACCTGTCAGGGTTCCCTCTCCTAGGCAGTTTTCTGTGCTGTTGACACTCTAACAAGTCTTGTTTCCGCATGCAAGAGGCGTTATAAATATCCATTTAAATGGAGAAAGTGTTGAATTTAGGGAATAAGTAACAAATTACACTGAGGCATGATGTGCTCCTATGTCTGTGTGTCTCCTGCCAAGACAGCTAGCTTCAGACAGCTGGCATAGTGGGTCAGTCTTCTGCCAAGAGAGGCACTTGAAGGTGGTTGTGAGAATGAGGTGTGGTTAATGGGGGGTGGCAGAGCTAGTCCTGCAGGGGCTCACCTGGGTTATTCTCTTTGACTTCTATAATGGCACTGCTCAGAAATGTAGGGGAAATGTAGATTGAGCATGGGTTCCGGCCTATGTCTTCATGGAAATCTGACTTTTTGTTGTCCATGATGCTTGTCAGTCATTTTAAGGCTGTTTGTAAGGTTTGTCATTGTCATTATTTATAACCTGAAATGTAACAAATCTGGTGAGCCAAAGGTATAGCGAGTTGCTAGGGCTCTGAAGACCATTGTGATGTATGATACTTGATTTCTGAAGACTGGCACTGTATTGCTCACTCTAATTCACACCAGCTTCTCACCTCTGTAGGTTGGCTAAGCAACTGTAGTCCAAAACAAGTTTTTGATGAATTAACATTTGTTTTGATAAGCTTTTAACTAAGGTCTTTAGAGGTCTGACTTGATGCTTCTGTGCACTGTAGTTCAGAAACAGATCCACCTACTATAAATTCCATTCATCTTTTAATCGCATACGATAAGAAACTTTACAGGAGAGTGACTTCCAGTAAACCTAGTCTGTTTTTGTAGTACGTGCTATTCGAGGACCTGAAAGTACTTTATAAACACGAACACATTTTCAGTACTGGGAGGGAGCCAATATTGTTCCCATTTCTCAGTCAGAGGCAAGTCAGACATAGGTTGTGACTTCCCATAGGCATCAAAAAGCCATTGCAGAGCTCGAAATGGAGCTTTGCCACTAGGTAACATTCCTAAGAAGAGCTGATTCACTTTTGGTTTTGATGTGAGAGAAAATAGGTCTCCAGTGCTTCTTGCAGGTCACTTTTGCTTAATAAGGTACATAAAGACTAACACTGAACTAGGAGTTGAAAACATGCATTTACCCAGGCTCTAGTACAAAATTTTCCCTGGTGGAGAAATGGGTTAAGCTGACTTCCTGAGTATGTTCACAACTACATGCAGCAGAACAGGGAAGCTGACTAGAGAGTTGTCAATCTGCGTCTATTTCAGAGGACTCCTGCAATTTTTTGGGGGGTGGGAGGAGACAGTTGCAGCAGTGTTATTGAAAAAGAGAAAAATAAATATTCCCTTCCCTTTTTTTCCACTACACAGAGAACCTGCAGCTGCATAAGATTTTTCTATTCTACTGCTGCTTGTAGGGTTTTCAGCAGCAGATGAGGGAAACTGTCAAGATTCATAGGTTTTTAGCTCTGTTACAGAACATGGTTAAAGTCCCATCTACAGCATACATTGGAATTATATTGTGGGTCAGGCTTAAACTGTATAGTAACTGGTATCCCTTTGGAACAGTTGTAGTAGAAGTAGGCTTGTATTATTAGAATATAGTCTTAATTTTAATACCACATCAATAGAGCACTCAACAGATTTTGTTTATTTGTGGCTCTGCTCACTGGTCTATACAGTCTAGTTAATAGGCTGTTTGATGAAGTACAATTATAAATCCCCTTGCAGGATTTTTGCACTTCACTAGATGAAAACATACTGCATTTGGCATTTCAGATATGAGAGGCTGAGAGGTGGGAGGTTCAAAAACAGGCAAGAGAAATAATTTGTCCAAACAAAATTTGCAAAAGCTGCAGCCAAACAGTCTTAGCTTTATCTATAGTGACCCTTATATTTGCAGAGCATTTATTTTTGACTAGATGAAATTGCTGTGGTCTAAATGTGATCTGTAGAACTGAAACACAGATGTGCAATGCCTGCCTTCAAAGCATTTTAGTTGGTCACCAGAGAATTCATTTTGTCTTTATGGGCTTTTTAATTAGTGGCAGAGACCTCAGAAAAACCTAATGTAAAATACAAAACACTTCTGTGACTGGCTGCTAGCTAGTTATCCTTATTTCAGTTCTGAGTAAGGATGCAAAATCCTGTGTCTTTCATGTATGAATACATATGCTTTCAGGTATCTTGACACATACTAATGAAACAATCAAATAACAAAATCAAACCCTAAACTGGCCACATTCATGTGACAGGGCTGCAGCTGGGCCAGGGACTGCAGGAGTCCTGCCTGCCAGCCAGCCAGCCATTCTCTCTGCTTATGAGAACATGCAGTCATGGTTTCTGAGCAGAGATGAGTTGAAGGCAGCACCTAGAAGGACCACTGCACAATAAAACAAAACATAGTTGCCAAAAAGAGGCCTCCCAATCTGTTCGTGTGACTATTTAATAATTGGGAATCCTTAGCACTTGAACATTAATAAATACAGATTGCTATTGTATATGGAGATATACCTATCTCAGAACTGGAAGGACCTTGAAAGGTCATTGAGTCCAGTCCCATTGCCTTCACTAGCAGGCCCAAGTACTGTTCCCTGACAGATTTTTTTTCCCCCACATCCCTAAATGGCCCCCTCAAGGATTGAACTCACAACCCTGGGTTTAGCAGGCCAATGCTCAAACCACTGAGCTAGTCCTGCCCTCCTCCCACCACATTCCAACAAGAGAACCTCTGACCAACATTTTAGGTACAGCACATCCTTTGTGGGAGGAGGTTGGATGGGGGCAGGAGCCAGGCCGTTTGGGGAGGCACAGCCATCCCTATGTGGCCCTCCATACAATTTTGCAACTCCTATGTAGCACTTGGGCCAGAAAGTTTGCCCACCTGTGCCTTAAGCTCACTGTGTTACAACTAGTTTCCCTGCCTCCCTTGTCTGCTGCTGTTAAATTCAAGTGGCTCTGAGATTTTGGCCTGCACCTGTTGGTTTGGGGCTGATCTCTCCCTTGCAGCTTCCATGAGCTGCTTCTCTTAGCCCTGATACTTGACAGCAGTTTGGCAGCTGCCTGCATCAGTTCATGATCTTGCTCAAATAGATATTCTTGTTCCCAGCTGCAGCATGTTTGGGTTAGTCCAGCCAGCAGCCCTGGACTCTTTCCTATCTCTCTTGCTTCCCCTTATGAGCCTAGCTTGGAAGCTGGAGAAGCAGCCTTAAGGGTGTAGCATCTTTAAGCCTACTCAAGTTTCAAAAAGTGAGTTTTAAAGTAACTTCAAGTGAACAATGTTTCTGTGAATCAGGAAGAGAGGCTGTCTGCCTATCTTCTTTTCATTAGCGGTCACTAAATGTGAAGGGTCACAGTTAATCTGCAAGAATGGAAACTAGAAGAAAAACTGATGGCTGTTGTAATGGAGCGTGTTGAGACAGCAGATCACTTGGTTTTATGTGACATTCCTTTGTTCCCCACCCTCAGGACAAAACAACTTCTTAAAACAACTGATTGAAAGATGAGTTGGGAGCTGTTTCAGGAGCCATTTGCATCACTTTTTTTTTATGTTACTCCTATATTCCAGTACAGTTGTATTTCTAATAACTGAATCATCCCTCTGTAGGATGGATGCACTACATTGTTGCAACTTGATTTAATCAGTTGCATCAGTGCAAGCTGAAATGAAGCAACTTGTACTGTAGACAAGACCTTAAACAGGAGAATATTTATACTAAATACTGACAACTGGCAGCCCAGGGGCTGGTTAATTTTAGGTCCTGAATACAAAGGGTGACACAATGCTGTCTTTGTTAAAAAGGTAAAAGACTAAGGGCTGTTTTCCTCCCCAATCCTGCCAGCAGTTAGTGTCAGAGTCCTCCTGAGTAGGTTATTAATTAGGACCTGTGTGCAACATTAACTCTCAGATGTCGCAAAGAGAACCATTAACTTTGGTATTGGGCTCAATTATTTAAATTGGGGTGTTCTGCCTGGTGCAGTGGGTCTGAGTGTAGTTCACAGGTTGACTGTGCCATTAAGGAAAAACTGCTCTAGTTTGCTAGAGCGTTGAATCACACTGCTGGTGCTGTTAAATTTATATTGAGCAAGATCCTTGCTCTACTGATCTGAAAACACTGCTTTCAATGCTCAATCATTCTTATTTGTCTACAGTCAGGGGCTTTGCAGCTGTGTATTTGCACACTGCCCAGTAGCGAAGACTTGTTTTCCTAGCTGGGAGTTAGCTGTGCTGCGATTCAATGTGTGCTTTAGACTTTGTGAAGTTCATTCTTTGTTTTGCTTATGTATTTCTTACGCAGATGCTAAAGGTGGCTAGTTGCTTGGATATACTTTAACTGTTTCCTTCCTCTTTCTGTGGCTGCTGCCTTAACTGAAGTCTGTCTGTAGTAGTAAAGTATAATCCTAGGGACTGACTTGTATCACTTTTCAAATGCCTGGCAGATAGGGTCTCTGTATAGCAAGTTCTCAACTGTGTTCCTTCTGCCATCCATAAGAGTGCATAATACAGATCAACTTTCCTTCCTCAGAGTCAGCAGTCCACTCTTACATCAAAAATGAACCCTTTTTAACTAAAGAACTAAACTTTGGACTCCGAGCTCGTATTAAAACCTACACATTTGAAGTTGGGAGTTTGAGGAATCGGAAGTGGGCAGGACAGGAACTGTTAGGCAGTGTGAACCCCGCTATGGTCTAGTATGTAAAATACAAACTTGCAGGGTGCCATCTATTCACTCTGGTGATGGGATTTTGATGTGTGGGGGGAGCAGCTGTTTGTACTGGTGCACGATGGGAATAGACACATGGCGCACGTGACTTTCAAAGCACCTAAAGTCGAAAGTGTCTTGGGTGGTTCCTGTGTAGAAGAGCTGTTCTAATTGATACTCTTGTAGGCCCTCTCTGTCAGGAGTTAACTTCTGTGTCAACTTGATTGAATGTGTCTAAACGTAAACTTCTCCTATGACAAGTTTGAACTCTTTAAAGCAAGGTATTCCAGACTTGTGGTTTTCGTAAAAAAAAACAACACCAGCCCACCATCACATCCTTGCCCCACTTTGTGTAATCACATAACTTAGACTCTAAGGCAGTGGTCCTCAACTGGGGTCTATGTACCCCTGGGAGTATGCAGATGTCTTCCAGGGGATACACCAGCTCTTCTAGATATTTGCCTAGTTTTACAATCGGCTACATAAAAAGTACTAGTGAAGTCAGTACAAACTAAAATGTCATACAATGACTTGTTTATAGGGCACTATATGCTGAACTATACATACAATCTTTATATTCCTATTGATTTATTTTAAAAATATATGAAAAATGAGTGAGCAATTTTTCAGTACTAGTGTGCTGTGACACTTCTGTATTTTTGTCTGATTTTATAAGCAAGGAATTAAGTCAGGTGAAACGTGAGGGTACGCAAGACAAAGCAGATTCCTGAAAGGGGGTAAAGTAGTCTGGAAAAGTTTAGTTCCACTGCTCTCAGGTACTTTCGTTTCCCTGCCATCTTGTCTTCAACATTTCTTCTCCCTCCTGCAATTGAAATAGCCATGGACTATCACGAAAAACAAGATGGAAATCTGTTTGTTGTGGTGTTGTAGCGTCGTTGGTCCCAGGATAAGAGAGACCGTGTGGGTGAGGTAATCTTATACAGAACCAGTTTCTGTTGAGCTACACAGATTTCTTTAGTTGATTCAGTAAAAGATTATTACCTTACCCATCTTGTTTTTCTATGATGGAAATCTGTTATTTATGCTGGAATGGTTTCCAGAAGCTTTCTTTGAGTTCATAGTCCATTTCTTTTGTGCTGGAATAGTCAGAATGGTGCCATCTTGCACATTCTATAATGACAGATGTGAGAGACTTCATCAGGGTGATAAACTAATCCAAGCAAAAATCCTCTGCCATATAAAGGAATCAAATCTCTTGTGGAGAGTAAAGCATGATCTGAGGGCACTTTCCTAGTGTTAAGAACAAAGTCTGTGAAAGATGACTAGTTCCTGGGATTTGAAGCTTCACTTGCTATTTGCAGTGTTGGTGTAGCTGTGCCATTGACGGGAATAATATGTATTTTGTATTCTGTGTGTTCGCTGCCAGGGAAAGTGTAGTACACAGTACCGTGACACATACCTGAAAGCTCCAATTAGATGAATGAAGTGTCCAAAGCAGCCATGTTAATGGGAATGAGTGGCAAAATGTCTCTTAACCCTCAGGTTCTTCTCTCTCATCTTGTCAGCACCTGTTGGAATTTGGGATTTCATTGTGTGTTCTCACACAGTTTAAAAATATGTAGAAAATCAAAATGAAAATTTGTTCTACCAGTAGATAAAATTGCTCCTTATTCAGACGTTGAACTCATTTTAGTTCACTGCTTTTTTCATTGCACCGATACATCTCTTAGTATTGGGGCCTTTTATTGGCTCTAGAAAAAACTGATATGGCTTGCTTCATAATATAAGGATAGTGGTGATGGGGTGTATCCACCGATAACACAGTGCCATTATTTCAATTGCTAGTTTTGTCCAGTTACCAGCCTGCACAAACAATGTCTTCTACCAGCAGATGGCAGCAGAAAACCTCACCAAATAGTCTGTGTTATTGTTTGGTTTACCTCTGAAGACTTGAGTGACATTTCTGGTAGTGTAAGTTTAGAGTTTTTCCTTTAGGGATCCTTAAATGAGCTATCCATCTCTCCCACCAGAATCTGGTGGCTTAAATCTAGTTTGTCACTTTCTCCATAGCATCTCATGCCTCATTGGTCTCCTCTCCTTTCAGTCACTTTAGCCTAAACCCAAAAGAAAAGTGGACCATGTTCTGTTTTGAGGAGGATTGAGAATTTTCTGCCAAAGACTGGGTGTGGGTGTGCGGGTAGGAGGGTTGGGCCTGGAGAACCCCAGAGATGCTTAGTCTGTATCAGGAAGGGCTATTCAGATAAGTATATGAACACATTGTCCTCTAAGTCCGATTCCTTTTCTTTGAAGCATGTGCGTGCTTCTACTCTGCATCTATAATTAAGGCTAAGATTTTGGCATGGTTATTTTTAGTAGAAGTCACAGACAGGTCATGGGCAATAAACAAAAATTCATGGAAGCTGTGACCTGTTTGTGACTCTTACTGCTGCAACTCCATGATTTCCTCTGTCTGTGGTGGCTGGCAGCTGTGGGTTTTCCCCCTCTGCCTGCAGCAACTGGAAACTGCAGGGATTTCCCCCCCCCCCACCCCCCGCCCACTGCAGCTAGGAGGTGCAGGGTGACCATATTTCCCAAAGCCAAAATGGGACACTTCAACCACTTCGAGGCGTCCCCCTTCCCCTGTGTGAGGCTCTCCCCCATCCCTAGAACTCTGAGGGGGATCCCCTCAGGAGTCTGTCACCTGTCACTGGAACCTTGCAGGGAGACCCCCTATGGGTGGGACCCTGACAGGGCCCTGCTGGCTGCCAGCATGAGTCCCACAGGTCCTGGGGCTGAAGCAGAGAATGTCATGGAGGCCTCGAAGTCACGGATTCCGTGATTTCCCCAACCTCCGTGACATAAGGCTACATCTATCTATAATGCACCCATGTGAGCATCTTTGCAAGCTCCTAGAACAGATTCAGTGGTGTAACAGTCACTCCTTAAAGAGGCTCTGTGGAAGCTATTTTCTATGGTTTCCCAGTCCTCTGTTTTGCTGATGGGTGGTGGTTTTTGAAATCCTACTTCTCCATTGTTCTTGGTCAGAGTGGCAGCTTCTTACAGGCTAGTTTTCTTTCCTGTCCAGATTTTCTATACAGTAAAACCTCCATTTAACGGACTAATTCGGGCGAGGGGGTGTCCGTTAAATCAAAAAGTCCGTTATTTAATAATAATTAAAAAAGAGCTGTCGGAGCAGCAGCCCACCCGCCACAGGGTTGGGGCGGCAGCTCCGCAGCCCACCCACTGCCGGGACCCGGGCAGCAGCCGGGAGCCTTCAGCCAGCCCGCCCGGGTCCCGGCTCCTGGGACCTGCCAGCCAACCCGCCCGCTGCCTGGACCCGGGCGGCAGCCGGGAGCCGGCAGCCAGCCCGCCAGAAATGGATCAGGAATGCATCAGACTTGCTCAGAAATTTTGTCCGTTGCATCCAAAGTCCGTTAAATCGAGGTCCGTTAAATCGAGGGTTTACTGTACTGGAATAGGCATCCCACCTGTTGAATGACTTGTGATCTTGGCTGAAAACTAGTAATAAATGAGAGATTTAATTATCTGGGTTTCCTGACTTGTTTGCCAGAACACTAACATAAAACCAAGTTTAAATGATTCGATTCCTTTGGATGACATTTTAAAATAACTAGGCCTTTGGCTTCAAGAATGGCCCTTTCAATGGAAGTAAAGAGGCTTAGCTCCCTTAAACTTTCAGTCTTAGCTCCCTTAAAATGTGTATGCTTGGCTTTTCCTGAAGTATTTCAATTCTTTCTGAACTGAAATTAGTCCGTGGGCCGTGTGGGCTCTGAAGAGAGAACAAGATGGGACCATCTGTATGTTCACTCCCATTTCTGTCTTGTTTTCCAGGTCATGAGGTTGTGATTGCCATGCTCCGGTATTGATGCTCATATGCACAGCTGTTTTAAAATGGCGGAGGGAGGTGGCAACGAAGAGGTAATTCACTTGAACAGTTTCCGTAGCCACCGTGGGAAAGGTAAGTAACTTCACATGCACTTGCAAAGTCCCTAGATTTCACACTAGTGCTTGCCAAGCAGTAAATCTCTGAAAACTGTAAAAGTAATGTTAGCGTGCTTTGCTGCCCCAAATCATCTGCTCATTTGGTTGCCAAAAAGTGTCTGAATTTCTCCTTCTCCCATTCCACTTTCTTCAGGCTGTTTGCTAAGCTCCTGAAAATAGCCACTCAGAATAGAGCTACTTTCACAAATCTTTGAGGGGCTGGTAGAGCAGCCCACCTTTTAAGGGTCTTCTGGCATGGCATGGAGGCTGGTTTTGCGGTTCATGTCCTAACAGGACTATGTAAGTTGGCATGTGTTCCTTCAAGTGGAGTTTAAAATACCAGTGTCTTTGTGTATTTTGGAGATAAAAGGATAAATCTGTTCTCTGTAGGCAAGTGATGGGCAGGTTTTTTTTTTTGTTTTAATGGGTTACTGAAGGTTGAACCAAAACCTTGAGCATCAAATCCATGCTTTGCCTCTGGAATAAGTGCTATCTGTCATGTAGAGCAACCATAAATCTCTGGATGAAAAGTTTGTTCAAGGTTCCAGTAACAATGCTTTTTTCTGTGTTCTTATCCCATTCTTGCAAAGAGCCTTTTAAGATAAGGACACCACTTCCTGGCAGAGTACACTTTTGGCTGGAGATTTCCTAAAGCCAGTGATCCTGCCTCATTCACTTAGACTCCTGCTAGGTCATTCTATGCTTTCATAAGAGAATGAATGGCACTTGGATGTCTTTCCCTCCTCCAGCTCCTGCTCAGATAATCAATCAAATGAACCCCCTTTAAAATGTTGACTGTGCTTGAGCCTCCTGTATGCAGTGCCTCCTATCCCATTCCTTGTGGAAATGAATTTGAAGAAGCTGGCACTGAGACTAGAGTATCTATTAGTCCTTGAAGCACTCTGTGTTGCTATATCATTACCTCAACCTACTCCTACTGGAATCTGAGATGAGCATTTGCACAGCACTAAAGAGTGTTGTTTTTACATATGCTTCTCTTTGAGGTGTCTTGCCTGCACTTGTACAGATTTCCTTACGTTAGTATGCTGACTGGTAAAGCAATGGCTCTAACAGTAAGTGCATTTGAGAGCCTTTCCCCGTTACTGCGATGCGAACTTTAGGACTTTTTATATTAAGATTGAAATTTAGGATCTAAATATTTGAGCTGCTGCAAACCTTTAGCAAACAGATAACATTATCTGCCTTACTGCAGACTGGATAAACAGGAGAGATGAAGGACTTATCACCATATCGGACTCCTCAGATGAAGAATTGCCTTTGTTGCTAGACACTCCAGTTCAGCAGCGGCAGGAGGAAGACGATGACGACGTAGTCATCCTGGTGGAGGTGATTTTCATATGTTGAACACTTTAGCACATTATTCTTTGCCTTTCTGAATAGACTGTTGTGCAGGTGAATAACCTGGTCCTTCAGAGTTTACCGTGACCACTATGGTAGCTTATTCGGCAGGAGCACTTGAGCTTAGTGTTAGCTGATGGCTGCATTGACAGCTCTTTAGGATCTCAACTCCTCCTCCTCCCACTTAGGTAAAGTGAGGTTAACAAAGCCATGCTGCTTAAGACCGTGGTATAGCCAACAAAGATTACAGCTCCCAGCAAATAATGATCTTCTCTTAATTCAAGAAGATGGAGCACTGTATCCTAGGATGTGTAGTTTCCTAGAGCTGCTCCATATTTAAAAGGAGGATGGTCCTGGACTTTGCTTGACTAATGGGCATGTCAGCCACTTCTGCAGTCAAGGGCACAAAATTCTTGTCCCCTGCTTCCAGTAAACTTCTGGACTTGCATTTAGGGAAGTGAGGATATATTTGAGTATTTAACTATCCAATCCCTTAGGCCAGTATTTCCCAAACTTACAACATTCGCGTACCCCTTTTGAGACATTTGTCTTACCGGCGTACCCCTTCTCCAGCGAAGATAATTTGGGGGGAGACACATTTTTATAACACCCCCCTAATTCGTTTAATTCTCGATTAAATGTTTTAGAAATAAATACAAAATTATATTACATACAGTTGAAACTTCTGCGCATGCCACAAAGGCAAGTATATTCCCCGAGCCGCGGTCATGCACATGCGTGGTTTACTACGCTGCTGTGCTATTAGATGTTACTGAATGAGTTATCATATTAGTTACAATGTAAACCTGTGTACAAGTGTACACCATTCTTATACATTAAATGTTAGTGAACTGTTTTCTGCTGCTAAAAAAACCCCAAAACCTATGATAAAGTAAAATAAAATTCTGCCACATACCTCTTGAAACTCTTTCGCATACCACCAGGGGTACATGTACCACACTTTGGGAAACACTGCTTTAGGCATACGTCATGTCTGTGATCAGATCTGAACGTTAATGACCCAGAATGTCTTGACCACGGACACGTAAGGGAACCTGTGGTAAACTGGCTCTGTTTCCAGCTGCCTTAGGAACAAAGCAGTGTAGTGTAAGTGTGTGATGACAGTTTGCTTGACCCTTCTCATGGTAAAGATTAAAGCCAATGCCATATGGTCTTAAACATAACCATTTCCATATAGTAAACCAGTGCCTTGGTATGATGCCTACATAATATACTTTAGGTGCATATGTTCCTGGCACAGTGCTGAATGGTTTGCATTCTTGACTTCAGCTTCGTATGCAATAAGCTTTTGCCAAGGTATGCAATTGTGGGGCTATTAACTACTGCTTTCCGCTAACATCTTTCCTCTCCGCTCCACATGCACTGCTCTGGGTCTTGGGTTGGCACCTCTTCTTGGGGTGGAAAGAATCATTTTTCTCACACTGACTGGGTTTGGGGTGCAGTCTCCAGTGTGTTAACCACAATCACTTTAGCAGATCTAGAGTCAGACTCTGTTATTCTAATCCCTCTGGGGAAATGACAGTGGTAATTAGTGATCGAGGTATATTATTTATTTAGAACAAAAACCGTTCAGAGAAACATCTTAAAAACAGTAAATCTGCCTAAATAGAATACTTTTTCCCTAATGCTTACCACTCTTTGGATCTGGGAAGGCCCAATTCCTTCAATTCCTCCATGAAGCCTGTTTCTTTGTCACCAGCCTATCTCCCTAGACAGCTCCTGACAAGTGCCCTTACCTTCTCAGGAATCCACTTTTAAACTGTTTTGCATTCCTTTGATCTGGTAGATCCTAGCATCACGAAACAAGGTTTACAGTTGGAGACAAGATATAATTTCTCTGATGTTAACAGTTGGGCCCCGTTGTCTTTCTAGGATGTGCCTAGGTGTTCTGATCTGGGAACGCACTGTTTTGCTTTCCTTGTTTGTTCTTCCCCACATCTCCAATATAAGTTGGAGGAGTGCATTCGCATGGGAAAGCCTTATAACCCAGAATATGCAATCTCCCTTTGCTGGCCTGGTCTCACATGGTGTTAATTAAAATTATTATAGTTCATTGCTTACCAGCACCACTTCTGCCACACCCCCTTCCCAACATGTTCTCCCTAGTTTCTTGTAGGTGGTTATCTTTCCTTTTGAGGCGGGGGTCGATACAAAAATATCTTGCGCTCAGTACTGTGGCTGGAGAAAGGTGAAGTCCAAGTGCATTATCTTCCTGAATTCTCCTGACTAAGCAATCCACGGGTTTAGTACAGTTCATGGACGGAGGGTGCCAGGTGTACTACAGAAAGGATCCATGCTTTCTCCAAGTCAGAGGGGACAACTAAGTTGTAAGTGGATCTCTTGAGATGGTTGGCTGTTTAGCATATCACGGTATGTTCATTGTTTTTCTCTAAATAAAACAGAAGCATAATACTTGAAGACCATGTAAACATTAGAGTTTTACAGTTAACCAAAGACGCTTTGTGACCATACTTTTAACCTTTGTTGTACTCTGAACTTGAATCCTGAAATATGGATTTTAAGTGAACTAAAATAACCTAAATACCTTAACCTCAAATTCTTAACGGAATATGTATATCTCTCTCTCTCTCTCAGTATCACTCCTCCTACTCTTCTGTTTCTCTTTCCTCCAATCCTTATCAATTTACTCTGCCCAGGATGCAAAATTAACTACTTCCCGTCTCCTCCCACTTGCATCTGAGTACATTCCTCCACGTGGCTCCTAACACATGCATCCGCCTCCCTGATTCTCAGTGCCACACAAACCCTGTTCTTCAAATTTCTTAAAATTCTCTTCTGTGAAGGGCTTATGAACTGTACTTTTCCACTGAAAGTAATGTAGGAAAGAGTGTGACCATTGAGTGGGCATTAACACCACCCCAATATTACCCTCTTGTCTATCCATCAGCTTCCCTCGTAATGTCTTAGATCCTAAATACAAGTTCCCTGGGATGCGGAGCTTGTCTCATACCTCTAAAACGCAAGACACACTTATGGTATGGGGTCCCATTACCTGATTTTTGGAGTTCTGTTCCTGCAAGACTTAATGAGTCCTCAGAGACAGACATCCGCTCCCTACACTGTTTTTGACAGATAATATTGCAAGAAAACGCCGGATTTGAACCAGAGTGCTAAAGCCTGCGTTGTAATGGGTACAATACCTTTCGGTTTATCTAAAAATACTTGTCTTCTAAATATGCTTTTGGATGGTCTGGTGCATAATACATTCTCAGATTTGTATTTCTGCAGCTGTAGAAAAAGACATGATCTTCAGGAAAAGCATATTCTACCTTGTAATGTTCTTTCTTACCTGCCCATGTCATACAGAACAAGTTCAAAAACTGAAACTTGCTTAGATTGTTCTTAAAAAGCATATTTCACCTTCAAGCTATTTAAAAAAATCCTCTAAGTTTTCCAGTTCTCTTCTCCTCCTCCTCCTCCCCCCCCCCCCCCATTAAAGCAGCTACAGGTGTCTAACAAAACAGATTTCTGAACAGAGTGAGCCATTCCATTCCAGTGTTTGAAAAAAGTAGGAATGGCTCTTCAGCCCCGATTCGTGGGTTGCAAACCTCAGTCTGCCAGCAGCAGAAACAATGGCTGGGACTATCACATGATGTTCTGGTTCCTGTTAAGTGAATTGGTGAGCTGAGGTGTGGTTAAAACTGGTCAGAGTTCCCACTTCTTATTTTAATGGGTGAGCAGCGCATAGTGATAGGAGTCTGTTCAAATCATGTGTACTTTGTTTTCCCAGACATCTTTTACTATTAGTTTTGGTCAGAGTTAAGTAACAGCTGAACTGTACTATGGGAAGACCGTGAAATATAAGGTTGGGCAAGTTGCCTGTAATGAGTATTTGAGTATTGCTTTCTAAACCTCTTATTTCCCCTCCCTCATGCCAGCATTGTAGTTGGATGCACAGACCACTCCATGACGTGCAAAAATAGACAGCTCTCCCATTACTCCAGTTTTCTTTTCTTTTTCTTTTTTAGACCCCAAAACAGCAGATTCTGCGTCCCAATGTCATCAGATCCGCTGCTCAGTGGCGAGGTGTGAACCAGCTGGGAGCAGTATCTAAGGGTGACATGGCATTGAAGACCTTACATCTGCAAGAGGAGATTCGGCCTTTTGTGGTGTGCCAGAGAGCCCATTGTAACCACCTGGGGGAGAATGGTGCGGGGCCGAGCAGAGATAAGAATGGAAACCATGTTTCACAGCTGCCTGGACCCCCTGAACACTGTAGGCACAGGGTTGAAAGAGGGGGTGATTCAGAGCCTGGGCCAAGTGTGGTTCAAGCAATAAAGACAAGTCCAAGACTCACTGGTGAAAGGGAAATAATCAACCTGGAGGAAGCTGGCTTCCTACCTAAACTAGATTTTCCTCTTGAAGTGCAGAACCAGGAGGATGGAGACTTGGATCAAGAGCTCTTACAAAACCTCAGAGAAGCAACTGCTGCAGCAGCAAGCAGACAAGCCACCAGAGACAACAGTCGGTTGGATCATCCTTATTTCCAGCCTGTAGACAATGAGCCACACACTGTAGCAAGCTGTTGTGCTCCGCAGCAGGGGCAGCCTGAAGCAGAACTGGGATCTTTGCTTAGGGCATACCGGGAGGAGAACCCTGGGCCAGCCTTTCCTAGACCTGAACCACAACAGGATGGGATTCCAGGCCCTGCTTCTCCTCAACCAGCTCATCCGCCAGAGGAAACGAGAGGCCAGTGGGCAGCAATAGACAATGAACAGCCAGGCCCAGCCTTCCCTGCACAGGGATCACATGAGCCTGGTTCTGGTAACGTTCCAGAGCAAGGAGCTGCTGGTCAGGATGAAGACCTCACTGCCCTGCTAATCAAAGAAACAGTAAGTATTCAGTGTGCTGTGTTAGCCGAGGATGTCACCTCATTCACTTACCCACACTGTGCATTTGTAGCCTTTAAAAATGATTGGGGGTTTTGACAAAATATGTCCTGATGAAGCAGTTCTGAGTTCAAAGCACAACTCCCATTGATTTCAGTTACATCTGTGCGTGCCTGTTACCTTGTCAAAGCAGATCTGGGTCCCAACTTGAGACCCTGGGAAAATGAAGAGCACACAATTAGTGACCACTTGTGAAAAGTTAGGCAAAAGTAATTTAAACCAAATACATTTCACAGGAACTCTGCGGCAGAGCAGGGATCAAATTCAGTTCTCCAGGGTAGCATTCCGCTCTCCTTACCACGAGACTCTCTCCTGCCTCGTTCACTGCACACTTTCTGACTTTGGCAACAAATGAATCTGGCGTCCTACAGACGTGTCTCCTTTACTACACAGCCCTGGTTCATCTTCAGAGCAGTTTCATTTTGTGCACTGAATGAAGCAGAGGTCCTGTGGAAATAATAGTATGTGATCCTGTAATTATAAACTGTGTTATAATGCATAAAAACAAAGGATCTGAATTAAGTTTGCCTGGGCAGCCTTAGTTCTAGCATTTCTTAACTTCTGAATGCTTGAGTTTGCATCCTTAATACTGTTCTTTTTAATATAGATTTGTTGAGTATAACATCCTAATTTTTTTTTAAAAAAGCCATCTGAAAAACAAATTCCATCATGCAGAATCATATTGACATTCACATAGGTCATCAGCAGAATTGGCACCTTTAGATCCATCTCACTTGAGTCAACAGAGTAAATGATAGCAGTACAAGGTTGTTATCCTCTGTGTGGACCAGCACTAGAGGTGGATGAGACTTTGCCAGTAGCTTTCACAAATGTCTGACAGCAGAGGAAGGGTGAGACTTGGGAATCTTGCCAGGTGCCCTAGACTCAGGGAATGAACAGAACAGGTAATCATCGAGCAATCCATCCCCTGTCACCCATTCCCAGCTTCTGGCAAGCCAGAACTGCATGCAGTACTTGGGCTGAATGCACCAGGGACTTGTATAGTGGCATTATGATATTTTCTGTCTTGTAATAGTTTCTAACATTCTGTTAGCTCTTTTTGACTGCTGCTTCACATTGAGTTTCAGTGAACTATTCACAATGACTTAAAGATCTAGCTAATCTTAGGTAACAGTTAATTTAAACCCCATCATTTTGTATGTATAGTTGTGATTGTTTTCCCATGTGCATTACTTTACATTTATCAACATTGAATTTCTTCTTCCATTTTATTGCTCAGTCTCACAGTTTTGAGATCCCTTTGTGCTTCTTCACAGTTCTCTTTGGGCTTAACTTTGGACATAACAAAGTTGACTTCTATTCCTGAACTACTATGTTTTTTTTGACAGTCTTGCAAGTCAAAATGCTGTACATGATCAGGTTTACTCTCCCTATCCTTCCAGGGATAGGGTGATGTCTTTTGTAAGAAGAATGCTGGAAAAGCTTGTACAAAAACTGTAAGAAATGTTTGGTCTTCTCAGTTCTGGTTTATCTTATCACTGACCAGACACTGGTTGCTTGGAGTGGACTCCTTTTATTGATTGTGTTGCGTGTCTTAGCAGAAAAGATTAAACTACTTAGGACAGGAAGCTATTGAACAATAGCTACACTTGTTTCATAGAACCTTCCTTTAGGTTCTGAATGGTGGAACCTGAATTCTATAGTTGCCACTCTCCCAGCTGGTTAAGCTTAAATTTTCTCATAGAAGATGCTCTGACACACCTGAAGGAGGGGACATGCTACCTAAACTATATATATTCTGTTCCTACTGATATTGCTGCTAGGTTTTTTTCTATTACTTGAATTTCCAATATAACAAACCTTTTGCTTTTCATACCATAGGAAGCAAGATTCCCAGATGTGAGGAAAGAGTATGTTGAGGAATTAATTCACATCAAGAACTGCTATGACCTAAATGTGTAAGTACAGAGCTGAGAGTCCGAGCTTCTCACATAGCAGTAAATTGGTTAATGAAACTGTTTACTCATGAAATAACAAACAAGTTGACTACAGTCAGATTCATTGTCCTGACCCTAATCATATTGCTTCAAAATGTGCTGTGGAGGAAGTCTGCATTGCTATGAGTGTATAGAAGCAAGAAGCACAGATACTTCCTTAATTGTAACAGAACCCTTCTTGAAAACAAAGCCCCCACCCCCATACCTGACATTGTCCCTGCTTAGTAAAATTGGCTCTCGTTACGTTCTAGCTCCACCACACTTATTCTTGGTAACATGAAAAATACTTTGCTTTTCTGTTCTTTGAAATCTTTCTGTGTGGGAGCTAGAGTTGTTTCATTACTAACAAACTTCTAGAAAAATGCCAGTAGGTGTCTAGACAGCAGTAAATCACAGAGATGACTTTTGTAAAGCATTGCTCAAAGGAGACTGAATTATTTCAGAATGACTAAAGCTCTCTTGCTACATTAGAAATACCCCTTCAAGTACAAGTAGAGCTTAAAATAAGACTTTTCTGGATTCTTGGAAAAATTGTGTGGTATGTTGGTACCTTGGTGGTTCTCACTTTTGGAATGTTCATAGTACCACAAAGTTTTAAAAGTCCTATTAGGATTGTGCAGGATTGTACTCTGCAAAGTATTTTTCTAGTACGTTATTCAGTCTGCTTTTGAATGTCCTGGTGCAGAGGTTTCCATTCCTTCCCTTGGGAGATAATCTGCAGCCTACAGGATCTCACATTCAGGAAGATGTTTTCCTACATTCCCTTGAGCTGATTTTCCCTTAAATATATTCCACTGCTTCTAAATAGACATTTAGATAGTTTCTTTCTATCCTTCATGTTTATATCCTTAATATTTAAAGACTGTCCTGATGTTTTACTAGCTTTCCTCCCCTGCTGCTTTAAAAAAGTCGGTGTATGGGCTTGATTTTCCTTTTCTGATTTGAAAAAATAGTTTCCTGTTAGTCACAAGCTGGAGTGTGGGAACAAACTGGGCATATACTCCTTATAAAGCTGACACTATGTCCTGGACTTGCCTCCTGATGCTTTTGATGTAATTGTCTGCAACACTGCAGTGGCATGCCCTGTTAGAAAATATTCAGAGAAAAAAAAATCTAGACCCATGACAAAGCTAACGTTTTTCCTGGGTTGATAGTGTTAACTTTATAAATATTAGTTGCTGGTAGCCTAGGACTTAAGCGAAACTTTGACAAGTAAAACCAGTAGAAAACGAGTCCGAGGATTAAATTATTTCGCCAGTTGCGTTGGTGGCTCCAGAAAAATTATTCGGTGTTAAACGCTGTATTTGAGATCTCTCTTGATCATCCTCTGATCAAAATGCCACTGAACACCAAATAAAGAATAATGTACTTCATTAATGCCGTACCCACCCTCTTCCTCATTTCCTTGCTGAAATCCGGACACTTAGGCAGTTGAGGAGGTGTTGGTATTGGCAGAACTGGGTAAGTTGCAGGATTTTGAAACAAGTGGCTCAAGTGGACTTGGCTCAAAGTACAGCACAATAGGTACCACTCGGAGGCATGGCACCGCACATTAAGCGAATTCGCATGTAAACGCGAGCAGATCACCCACCAATTTTTCCCTGTGGGTGCTCCAGTTCTGGAGCACCTATGGAGTTGGTGCCTATGGTATTAGCTGAAACAACAACCACTGGGTTTGAGCTAGTGCTGCATGCATGAGGACGGTTACTTTTTCCTATTCAATCTCTGCGCTGTTAGTTCTACAGTGGAGCATGTAGTAAGTTAAAGTCAATAGTGATTTGAAATGCACCCAAAGAAGGTGCCTCAGTTAACAGGGCCACTTTTCTGACCATAGCTGCCCTTAAATGTCGTGAAGTCCTATCTGCCATCTCTTTTCTGATATGGAAATGATTATGATGATGTTAACTCATCTGTGTGAACTGAATGTCAGGGTCAAGTAAAAGAATGATCGAATGTTTGAACAATAAATTAAAAGCGAGTGAATTTGTCTTTCCAGTCTTCCTAGCTGTAGTTTGCTCTAACCTGAAATGCTGCCTCTTAGCCTGGTGAGGCCCAGCTGTAGCATGTCCCTAGGGCTTCTTAATTTGAAGAAGCTTAAAATTTAAGGAATGTATGTAGGGATGTGGGTTTGCAAACCCACAAGTAACTACACTTGTCTTTGCAGACTTTGTAATTTTCTTCTGGAAAATCCAGATTATCCAAAGAAGGAAGGCAGAGTGGTTTTAAATCCCAATAGCAGCCTGCTCGCCAGCCAAGATGAGACAAAGGCAAGTGAGAAGTGTCTTCATGTCAAACATGCATCCCAGCAAACACATTCCATTTGGGCTGCTTTCAGTATAAGCTTTTCCTTTCAGTACATGTTTGTGCAATGGGGCCCTAGTTCTTGCCAGTTTTTTCCTTCAAATGTACCATACAAGACTGCTTCACACGCAATCTCCATCAATCAAGGAGAAATGGAAAGCACCCTGACCCCTTCGGTCCTCTTCCGTAAGTGATATTAATATGGTGTGCTTCTGCATACCCAGCTCCTTGGAGTATGAAGTAGACTGAAATGCTAATCTGATTATCATTGAAGCACTGCCATTCAGCCACTAGACTGGCTAGCTGCTTCAGTGTATTTCCCCACTTTATTTCCATCTAAAGTAACTGGAAAGGTTCCTTGTCTCCCCATTGGCTACTTTCCTTTTATTTAAGTAGCTCTCAAATGGTTATACAGAGGCCAGACAGCATAGACATTGTCTTGTGCTCTTGAGAACAGAGCAAATCTTAATCCTACTTAGATGAACTCACTCATCGTTAGAATAACCTAATTCTACACACACTGTGCACACAGAACAGTCAGTTTAGTTCTGGGTGGTCTTGCCAATGTTCACTCATCACTGCTCAAAGAGGAAAGCCTTTTTATTTTTAAAAGGTCAGGCTTGCATTAACTCTGTCTTAATTTTCTCTCCAGGTGCCTAAAGTGGACTACTTTGACTTTTCCAAACTTGCCCCACTTGATCAACGATGCTTCATCCAAGCAGCTGACCTCCTTATGGCCGACTTCAAAATGCTGAGCAGTCAGGACATCAAGTGGGCACTACATGAACTCAAGGGACACTATGCAATCACACGAAAGGTTCTTCAGTCACATTCTGTTTTTCTTTCCAAGACTGCCTCTCCCTGGTGTTGGAGGGGAGAAGCATGGTGCCTTTGTTTTGTACCATCTGCTAGTATTAATAACGCTCCTTTACTTGGAGTGCAATTGATCTTCAGATCACTGGCTGATAGGAAATGGCTGATTTTGTGAAATTTCTGAAGTATCCCGTTTTACTGATGATATTGTGCTTCTTCCAGAATAGAGTTATGGGGTGTGCTGGCTTGTTAGTGGTGATACAGCATAGCCTATCCCAAGGACCATTTCAGGTCTCATGGCCAAAAGGAGGTGTAATTGCCAGTAAAGCATATTCTAACCAAATCTTAAGACAAACATGTCAGTGTTATACAAGCACAAGTATCACCTCCTAAATTAGATGAGTAACAAGCAGATGTGATCAGACCCTTATGTAACTTAGAGCTGATGTGCGAGATCCCTCTCTCCTCATTCATTCTTTTTCTAATCACTGGGGTTGTGAAGAATTGGTTGAGGCTATTGAGCCATTCTGTACCCCTTAGATTTAGCTTTTAAAAGAATATCTGTGTAGGAAAACTGAAGAGCAACTTGCAGTGAGTTGAAGGGACAATACACTTACTTTAGTCTTGTTTAAGTTGTTGCTGGCTAGTGACCTTTTTTCTGAAATTTACTCCTTTTTTCCCTCCATCTAATACCATAGCATTGAAATAAGACTAAACACCTCACCTCTCAGACTAGCTTAATGCTTCGTAGAAAAGTTTTTCATGATTTGGCCCTAAAACCTTCACAGATTACATGCAAAAACATTCTTCAGAATGTATTACAAACTGTACTCACTATTTTCTGGGTACTGGCATTGCAGCATTATATATAGCATTTTAGAGGTGGTTGTCCTTCTACAGTGCCTGAACAATAAAGCACTCTATTTCCAATGCAGTGTGATTTCCCCATGTCTCTAAGGTGATAGGATAGAGCAGCAGAGTTATTTTGGAGGCTTTCGCTTCCCTGTCTTCAAATCAGACTTGAAGGCCCTGTGGATTTGTAGCACTTTAGTGGACACACACACACACACACACACACACACACACACACACACACACACACACACTCTTCTTGCAAAGAGTCAGACTTATCTGGCGTGATTGTGTTAATGTCCCTCTTTTCCTGTCTCTTCCCCCCCCCCCCCCTTTTTAAGGCCTTTTCTGATGCCCTCAAAAAATGGCAGGAGCTGTCACCTGAAAACAGTGGGAAGCGAAAAAGGAGGAAAGAAATGAACCAGTTTTCCTATATTGATTTCAAATTTGAGCAAGGTAAGCGGCAGATGGTGTTTTATGGTAGTCTGTCTGCGTCTTGTGAGCAGAGCTTACCTACCACTGTTAGATGCTCTGACCCTGAAACCTCTAATTTTTCTGCCACTGTCTAGTACAGTGGAGCCCTGAAATACTGCGCCCCGCTATAGCGCGAATCCGCTTATAGTGCGGGGCTCCCAATGGCGACCCCACAATAGCGTGACCCCGCGCCTACCGCAATCGGGATTTTTTGGCTCCCGATCGTCGTGGTATTGTGGGGTCCGACTGTATAGATGTGAAGATATGGTATTCTTCATGAATAAATAATGTCTTTTTGATACAGTATTGCTTCTGAGCTCCCGAAGTTGTATAATGAATGGTGGTCTGTCATGTCGCAGGTATAGATAAGGAAACACCCTGAGCTTTGTTCTCACTGCCCAGTCCTGTCTCATCCTGCTTCTAATCCTGCTTTAGGTGATGTGAAAATTGAGAAGCGGATGTTCTTCTTGGAGAACAAGAGACGGCACTACAGGTCCTATGATAGACTCTCGCTTCTCCCACCTGTGCAACTGGAGCAGGAGTTCTATGAACAGAAAATTAAAGAGATGGCAGAGGTGAGACAGTCAATGTTTTGTTCAGGTATTTGTATTTCTGCAGGAGTCAGAGACACAGATGATGAGGGCAGTTCATGACAATCTATCAATTCTTCCTCCTCCCAGTTCCCATTCATGACTTTTAGAAATGAGCTATGGTTTGCTCCCTTGGAAATAGCCAAGCTAGCAACTTATGCAGTGCTTACTACATGTGTAGGCAGCTACCTACCATTTCTGCCTAGAGAAATCTCCCCGCAGCTCACATTTTCACTTGATTTGGGAGTTAAAATGTCATTTTGGACCCTCCTTAAGCCCGGGGAAAGGTGTGGCAGGGTGTTGCTCCTTGAGTTCTAGGATTGCTCATTCTCTGCCCCAGTAAGCTTTAAACCTCCTCCTCCTTTTGGCAGTAACATCCCTTCTTTCATCACAATACCAATGGTAAGACTTTTCTTTGGAGTTTGTGAATACAGCTCTATAATTAGCAAGCCTGGTCCCTGTTGTGCCTGCAAAGCAATCTGTCTACTCACTTCACCTTCTGGGCGTTAGGCATGCTATCTGCAGAACTCCTCTGTTTACCTACATTGAAACTAAAAGCAGAACCCTGCCACCCATTACTACAAATGGCCTCTGCTCATATTCAGGAAAGGACTGAGTTTATAGCTTAATACTGACTTGTTGGGGAAAGAATTGCTTTAAAAACTTGACGGTGTTCCTCTTAAAACAGGGCAGATGCTCTCAATCATCTCTGTAAAAGCCCTTCACTCTGGTATCTGCTCCACCCATTGGATCTGCAAGAGCCTGAATTTGCTGGCTGTCTGGAATTTGGTTCATAGCCGTGGTGGGTTTAAGAGGAGAGTCTTAAGTAGCTTGAAGGGTAAATGGAATTGGAATTGTAGGTTGAGCAGTTTGTGGGCAGCCCAACTTGTGTAACATAATTCTGAGTCTTAAATCATAAGATTACATAAGTGTTTAATGTCTGGAATGGAGCATTATTAGTTCTATCATTACAAATGCACGTCTCTTCCAGCATGCAGACTTCCTTCTTGCCCTGCAGATGAATGAGGAGCAGTATCAGAAGGTCAGTAGCTCTAGCACCTGATTTTTGTAATAAGTATTTGCATTTACTCCCTTGCTTCTAAGCTGACTTGTCTGGCTCCTCACGTACTCCATTCATTTGCTGTAGGATTGCTTTTGCTCCGCTGGCAAAACCCCTATAGTGGGTGAGTGGATGGGCTTTTAGAAAAGGTTGTTAACAACTGAGTCCAGGAAGGCAATATTGATGCATGTAATGAACTGTAGTAACGCATTTGGTTGCTGCTCAGAACTTGATTGGCTAGTGCCAGCACTGCAGCAGATTAGTATCAGGGTTCCCGTTGCTACGCACAGTTTAGCAATTTAAAACTGGTGCTGTTCTTGAAGACGCTTCTCTTCCATTTGCAATGGAGGCTTGTTAGAAATCTGAAAACTAGGCCTTTCCATTTCAGTGGAGAGATGATAGTTGGGGTTCTGTTCAACTGCCATGGAGTAGTTTTTTCCCTTTATTACCTTTAAGCTTTGGGGAATGCATATTGACCTTTGCAAGGGAGGGAACGTACCTCGTTCAGTGCTGTCGTGTCACAGACGGGAACTGTTGAAGCTTCCTTGCCTCTACAACAATGCACCATATTCCTGACCGGTGATATGGATAAATATCCTTTGGGGTAGTCATAGGCCCCATACTTGAATCCCGGTCTCCAAATGTAAATGATGCATTCTGTCCCCTTTCTCCCTTCTAGTGATACTTTTATTCTTCTGTAGTTCAGATCCCCTAATTCTTAGCACTTAGGCAGTCCAGCAAATACACCGAAGTGTACATGGGTTTGGTAATTGGCTGCAATGATAGCTTGTCCTATATCACCGTCTATTTAGAGAGTGGTTAGAACCTCACGTTTTTAACTTTCTTGTGGAATTTAAACTCTAAACAAAGCAACTAATTGACTGTTACATACTGTAGCTACTCTTACTTTCAGGCTATTGGGAGTCTCAGGCTGGGTGGTCATCTGCATATGCTAATTTTATGGGTGTCTCATTTAAATATTTCCAATAGCCTATCGCTGTTACGTGGGTTCGATGGTAGGGGGATTAATCTTTTTAATGGGTTGCAGGATGGTCAGATGATCGAGTGTCGTTGTTGCTATGGGGAATTCGCATTTGAGGAACTGACGCAGTGTGCAGACGGTCACTTGTTCTGCAAGGAGTGCCTAATCAAATATGCTCAGGAGGCAGTCTTCGGCTCTGGGAAGGTAAGAGTGTACCAACAAGAGAAGGAAAGATGGATGGAGGCGCCATATGTAAGTTCATGTTCTCAGTAATGTGGAGTATGTGGTTATGCTGGAGGAATTTGTGAACTTGGTATAACTGCACTTCTGATGAAGTGTTCCATCGTGTGGAACACACTCAGACTTTAGTAGCAAAAAAACAAGTTTGTCTTGCCCTCCCGCAGATAGCTAACAACTGCTTACTTTGTCATTGAATCGAATATCTTCTTAACAGTGCTAAATGCACAAAAACTGTGAATGTATGTTTAAGATTATAGTTAAGCAAGCAGAATTGAGGTTCTTCTAGCAATGTTTTTTTCTAAAAGTATGCAGTTGCCCCTTTCATAATGGGGTGAGTAAAAGAGAGACTGTTTTTACTTTCTTCCTATGTCTTTGCTTCCGAACCAGAGCTGTCACCTGGTTTTGCACAGTGGGGTAGGTTGGTTGCTCGGGCTCAAGATTTGAACTCTTTTGAGGCAGAGGTTTTCAAACTGTGGGGTGAGCCCTCCTTAAGGGGCATGGAGGAATGTTCAGGGGGAGGTGAGCTCCAATGCCAGGTGTCTCAGACTTCAGGGTTGGGTGCAGCCAAAAATAATTCAAAGCGGGGTTCCGCTCAAAAAGTTTGAAAACCGCTGCTCTGAGGCATGCAGTGAAGACTTGGGGGATTCTCCTGTGTAGTGTTCCATTTCCATGTTTTTGTTTAGCTTTTAAATATCTCTATACATTCATAGATATTAGTATGTACCATGTCTTGTGATGCAGCTTGAAGTGGAGGAACTGAAGCGTAGTGGTATAGCAACACTAATGCATAATTGAACGTCTGTGACCTTAAAATAAGTCCACACCATGCATTGTGATTTGACAACAAAAATACATACCAAGCAGGCATTATCTCATAAAACAATGTCCCTGTTCTGTTCATAAGGTAGAACTATTTCAAAATATTTGAAAAGGGTGAATTCTGCCATTAATCTACTTTCTGTGGGAAAATGGCCACTGCGCAAGATGAATGACCATGTTTGATAGCTGAGTGTTTACATGGTATATGGCACGTGTCCAATATATCTTTATCACCTGTTCCCCTTCCACCTCCTGCACTTATGCAGACATCTGCTGTGGTCACATCTGGAAATGTCAGTTTCAATACCAACGTTTTCTTTGTCTTAGACCACTCAGTTCTGTTGAATCAATCTTGGTCGAATAGAACTGAGTGGTGCCTTATGTTTGGTGAACTTCCATTGTCTCCTCTTCTCTTCCCTCACCACTGTAGTCAGAGCTCAGCTGCATGGAAGGGAGCTGCACGTGTTCATTCCCGACCAGTGAGCTGGAGAAGGTTCTCCCAGAGAACATCCTGTGTAAATACTATGAGCGGAAAGCTGAGGAAGAAGTGGCTGCTGCCTGTGCGGATGAACTAGTCAGGTAAGTTCCCAGTGTATCTAAGTGGGTTAATACTGTGAGATGGATGAACAGGTGGTAGTTTGACACCTATTGTTGCAGTAGATTCTGGTTCTATAGCCCAAAACATTAGCTGACTTGGTAATACAAGGCAGCTGGATTTTTTTTTTTTTTTTTTTTTTTTTTTTAAGGCTGAGACTGAGGCATCTCACTTTTACCCCTGAATATTTTTATTAATATACTCAAGCTTTCTTTGGTAGAAACAGATCAGAATCAACAGCATTGCATCCCTTGTGGTTGTCAACTCTGCACTGATCCTTTGTGTGAAATCGTCTCAAAGCAGCACTAAGCACATGATCTTTAGGACCCAAAGAGGGGTGGTAATCAGAGCACTGTAGGAAGCAAAGAGGCAGAGCTGAGGTCATTGAATCTTTTTTTTGATAGACAGGCTTTAGCTGGCCACCTTGTTAATGGGCGTGTGGAGTTGTTACAACAGAGTTATTCATGCCCGGATGTTCATGTTGTCTTCTCTTGCGCTGTAGGTGTCCTTTCTGTAACTTCCCGGCACTCTTGGACAATGATGTGAAGCGGTTCAGCTGTCCCAACCCTCGCTGCAGGAAGGTAAAGGGCTGATATTTACCTGGTCGTCTCTTTCAGAGTTTTGAGGTATAGCGGTATAGTTTTGAGGGCTGCTCTACCTTGCTAGCAGTATGAAATGTGCATACAACATGGGTGTGGTGGAGGGATAGAATTCTCCACGAAGTGGCTGTTGGTCTTTTGTTGAGGCATGTGACTAAAGGCAGGGCTGCATTTCAGGGTACTGTTAATATAGACCTGGTTCAGTCCTGCTCTGTGTGCCCAGCTTAAGAGATGGTTGCATAGTAATGTGTCTCAAGGTATTTAAGCAGGAGTTTAACATGGACTGGTAATAGGGTCTTTTTTAAATGTCATTTGGTTTTTATGACCATTCTAACTGTAATGAAACTAAAAGAACTGTGGAAACCAAAATCAAAGTCTGTAATAGAATGACGCTTTCTATTGTTACTGCATGTCACCGCTCTGGAGCCGGACTTTGTAAATAGTGCCAGAAAATCATCATGTGCAGAGTTTACATGAAGTCTGTCCACACAGAGGACTGGTGGAATTTACATACTCATCACAAAAGCCACTAATCAGCACCCTTGTTGCCATCTCAGCAGGGGACTTAACCACTGAATGGGTCATGGAAATTGAGCCACCCATTCAGCCCTGGAGGTAGTCTCACTGGGTCAGAAGAGAGAGAGACTCGTAGAGCAGTGGGGAAACCCTGAACTGCCACAGCTTGTGCTGAATCTGCACTGTAGAGAAATAGGATTTAGTTTCTTCTGGAGACTGAGTGCTAAATGCATGTGGAATCTTGATGGTAGGATTTATTTTTTTCTCCGAGTGCCTCCTAACTCACTGGTGCCAGTGAATTAAGACCGACAAGGTGTCTATATCCAAGCTTTAATACCTAATGAGTCTTGCTCAACTTAAGCCACAATCTCAGGGACTCTTATGAAATGAATCCGAGAGGTAGCCATGTTAGTCTGGAATAGCAGAGGTAACAGAGTCCTGTGGCACCTTAAAGACCTAACTATAAAGTATTGAAGAATAAGCTTTCGTGGGCTAATACCCACTTCATCGGATGCAAGCAGTGGAAGTGTCCAGGGGCAGGTATAGATAAGTAGGCAAGAACCAGGTAGGAGGTAACAAGGTTAGTCTGATTACAAAATCAGCTTCTCTCTGAGTTCACACCTCCAATTCAGCTGCTAGAAAAATACCTCACCCTCCCTGATTTGAGAAAACAAGCTGGTTCAGCCTGATTCGACTAACCTTGTTACCTCCTACCTGGTTCTTGCCTACTTATCTATACCTGCCCCTGGACACTTCCACTGCTTGCATCCGATGAAGTGGGTATTAGCCCACGAAAGCTTATGCTTCAATACTTTAGTTAGTCTTTAAGGTGCCACAGGATTCTTTGTTAGCTCTTATGAAATGGTCTGTCACAGAAATTTCTGTCTTAAATGAATCACACTTACGCTTGTAGTCACTGTGAGTTCTTAATTCAAAATTTTATTTGGCCATTTGCCTCTGATGAGAAATAATCATCGTGTACTGGAAGCCTAATTTTATTTTTTTTTTGGAGCAACTTTTATTGCTAAGAATAGATCCTACATTTATTGTCAGCACTGTGAAGCTGAGAGCAAGACTAGCCTGATGAAGGATCAGCAGTTTTGGGGATTCTGGAGCTATAGACCCATTGGACTAATGTCAGCCAGTTAACAGTTGTAAAATAGTACAGTAAACCCTCGGACTTCGGATGCAACGGACAAAATTTCTGAGCAAGTCTGATGCATTCCTGATCCATTTCTGGCGGGCTGGCTGCCGGCTCCCGGCTGCCGCCCGGGTCCAGGCAGCGGGCGGGCTGCAGAGCTGTCGCCCCGACCCTGTGGCGGGCGGGCTGCTGCTCAGACAGCTCATTTTTTTTTAATTATTATTAAATAACGGACTTTTTGATTTAACGGACATCCCCTCGCCCGAATTAGTCCGTTAAATGGAGGTTTTACTGTACTGCTAATCCAAGTGAAAACTACAGCATCCAGAGATGTAGGCTGAGAACCACTAGATGGCACCAATGACTCATGCACAATCAACCAATTTTTAAAACTGCATGATTAGATTAGAACCCTTCTCTTTTCTTCTCTTTTCTTTTTTTTAAGTGAACCCTACAGGTCAACCCCACCGGTTACAGCAAGTAAACAGAATTCAGAGTTTAAATGTTTGAAGAATATTAGTCTTCTAAAGTTACAGGTTTTCATTTCAGAATGTAAAGTTACGGCAGGAAGATCTGGCCGAGTGTTCAGGTTAATCAGTGCTCCTCTCCTGATATCCCAATTTTTAAGGCTAACTTGCCAGTACTCGAAACAGGGACTGAATTTCCATGATATCAACAGCTTGTATTGGTGTACTAGTCAGAGGTCTATGAGGTGGGTTTTTTTAAGAAGATTTCTTCCAAAAGAAACAATTTTGGGCCTAATAGGAAGAATCAATGTTTGTTGAAATGGGAGGACTTGTCCATGCTTTGTAGCTGTGCTTGCAATGGTTTCCCCAAGTTCCATCTATCTTGTGTTTTTCCATGCCAAGGGTTTTATCAGTTAACGTCACCATTTGCAGGAAGCTTTTTTTAGTGAGGAGCATAAAGGCTTAGCATGGGAATGTGGGGTGATGCAGGAATGCAGTGGATGTTCGATATTGGAAGGGCTGTAGAAACTCAACAGTGGTGCCTCCAGCAAGTTACAACAGCTGGCTCTGGAAGGAATCCCTCCTTGGCTGGAAGGACTTTGGCTGCATTGCAGAACATAAAGTGAGGGGACGTATAAAGTGAAGTGGTAGGGATGAAACGAGAGCTGTGTGGTTTCAGCAGAAGGGACACAAGATCCTTGCGAGGCGGGCAGGGAGTGGAGAACCCAAAGGTGCTCACACGGCGTTTTCATGCTCAGTCAGCCTCTCTGGTCTCAATCCCAGGGTTGTCACAGGTGTTTGACTTCTCCCAAAATCTCCACCACTCTACAAGATTATATGGGTTGGTTCAAGTGCGGACCAAACATGTATCTGCGCTCCTGGAAGAGTTGAAAGCATTAGCCCGTGGCCATGTGCTTCATCCAGCCTGAGGCATCCGGCCGGACTGGGCTACTGCTTGTGCATCTCTCGCACATGATCACTCCTCATAGTGGCTGAGACGTAATCAGTCTTAACATCCGCAATGGGCAGAATTGCCAGTCGCCTGCAGTAACTATTGAATAGGCATGTGAAGAGCAGGGATCCTAGCTTTCTGTGATTTAAAAAAAACACAAAAATCAGTGGTTTTCCATGATTAAAATGAAATGCTGAACTATAGTTTCCCTGGTCACAATGTTATAGGTATCAGTTAAACACGATGTTTTATTGATACCTTTTTAAGCATGTTTGAAGCCTACCGATGCCATCCATCATTATAGTAAAATAAAACTAATAGAACGATCCAGTTACAGTGCGTTGTCTTTTTTCCGTTGTCAATGAGTCTGCTGTTTCCGCGACATGGTCTTTAGGGGTTATTTTTAAAGTTTTTGGTATCTTTACGTAAGTTTAATTACTCAGCTCTGGAGGCTGAAGTGAAAATTGAGATGCATTAAAACACGTTGAGTAACCGCTATATGCCAGAAGCAGTTTATTGGAGTATGTTTAGCTATGTATATTTAACGCACATTCAAAAATCAACCTCGAGGGGGAGATTGTGTGTTGAATAAGAGACACTGGCACTTTTTGGTAAAATGTAGTAAATAGTTATTTTTTCACAAAATGTAAAAACTAAAGCTTTGCGGTGTTAAAAAAAACACAAACCCACAAATAACACATTTTTTCTGTGGCAAATGGATTTCTAGTATCCCTGGTAATGAGTCTACACCATCTATCAGTGCAGTTGCATCTCCAGCTGTGATATGTGAAGTTTGGCTCTTAGTGAGCTGTCCAGACCTTGCATCTTAATGGGCGGCGGGTGTATAACAAAGCTTAATTCACCAAGGAGAAACATAGTTGAAGCAACTCTGCAAGTAAAGAAAGTATTCTTGTACCTGTTTAATGTGGTCTGCGGGTGGTACAAGAATGTCCTCTTGTATTTTAAGCATTGAGCTTGTCAGCGTTTTGTATAGGCAGGCAGGTTTGTGGAGCTGCTAACACACCTCACAAGTTCTCTGGCTGAAGCTAAACCACCTTGAGTTTCAAGACATTCGATCCGTTCTGTAGTGAGCCATGTTCCGTGTGTGTGTGTGTGTGTGTGTGTGTGTGTGTGTGTGTGTGTGTGTGTGTGTGTGTAGGAAGAGGCTGCACACAGAGGTGTCAGGTTTGCCGCAGCATTCTGACTTGCCGAGTGTGAGTGGGGCTAGCCAGTGCTGGTGGTGCATTACAAGCCTCTGTGCTGCCTCGCATCAAAGCAGACTTCTGTGCAGCCACGGCATTTGAACCTTCCATCCCTCTGACGCATGTTACTTTCCCATGTGTTTTGACATGCTGAGGTCTTTGCAGTTTTCCAAACTGAAGCAGCCAAGCCCCTTGATGAAATTGCTGATCAGCTTTTCTCATGACTTCAAAAGCTGAGAGGGCAGGCACTCCTCCACAAGGGAAATACTCTTCCTCTCCGAAAAGAGAAGCTCTTCTCCCCCAGCGTGCCCCCCGTGATCAGCTTGCATAAACCCCTGTGGGTGCAGGCAGTGCAATCTGGTGTGTTACATAGTGTGCTTGCAGCCCCTTTGTGTTGTGGGCGGGGGAGATTGTCACCCCTCTTTGCAGTCTCAGCACAAAGCGCTGCAGGGCTTCCAGCCAGCTAAAAGATGAGAAGGTGAAAGATGTTGCCATGGTAATAACAGCTGCATGAAGCAGCCCTGTCCCTCTGGGTGCTGGGGAGCTCAGAACACCGTGCAGAATAATTTCAAAGCCACAGTGGAAGCTTCCGCAGCATGGTAGCCTCTTGCATTTCCTAGATTCACTTTCTGAGCTGCCATGTGTCACTGAGGAGTCTCTCTCTTCCCTGACAAGCTGGGTCGCCTTCCTCGTTTAGCGGGTGGTGCCTCCGAGCCTGCAGAAACTCTCCCTGCATCTGAGCTGAATGGCTCTCTGACTAGATAGCTTCCAGGCTCTTGTTCTTCACAGGGTAGCGTCTCCTTTAAATGCGGCTGTGATTAGGAAATGAATGTGCCCGCAGAGTACTCACTGCTATCCTGCTGGAAAAAAGGGGGTGATTTCTGAGATACCAACATTAGTGGGAAACGTGTCTACCACTTTGTCTTTAGATCTTCAGTATTGCTCCCTTGGCTACAGCGTGGGAACTATTGGATGTTTTTATTATGAAGGGCTACATTTTTTTAAGCTGCTGGAGCTGACTTCCCAGGATTGAGTTTGAAGCTCACTCAGTTGCTTTTAACCTTCATTTCCAGTTGAACTGAAATCCTGACTAAGCTTGTACAGAGCTTTTGCTTGTACAGAGCTCTATGGCCTTTTCTAGCGGGGTGTGAACAGTGCATCCCTGGTCTGTATTGATAGGCGTGAACCACATTGTATAGAGGGCATTATGTGATCATCCAGCTTTAAAGTTACAGAGGCAAACAGTGGAGTTTGCTCTTCAAATAGAGGTCTGTGCAGAGGTATTCTGGGCCACCGTAGGAAACGGCTTTATCTCCTACAGAGCAGTTATGCCACCCAAGCTACTCCTGACTTGGTTACACCCTACAGCAGAAGGTTTCTCTATTGGAGGAAAATGTTTATGTAAACAAAGGACCCACCAACTGGGAGTAAACACAAGGTGTCATCACATTACATGCAGGGGGTGGTGGTGGTGGTGGTGGTGGTGGGTTTTTTTATATATATATTTAACAAATACATGCCACCCAAAAATCATCATCTTCTGCTTTTCATAGGTTTTGGCCGTTTAAACTTTAAATGTCAATATGGCCTAAGACTTAAACTGCACCAGGGACTCTGTCACTATCTGCACAAAGAATGTGGAAAGAAATTCTTCCAGTTAAAGAAATTAAGCTTGTCCAAAATGCCTCTGAGTTGGATGTGCATATGGAGAATTGCTTAATTCTCCTTGTTTTGCAACATGTTTTTCCCAGCTGCTGAGTCTGCTGTGTTTCATTCAACTTCCTGACAGCAGTGCAAACATTTTTTTGAAGGTCCCTTGCTCTTGTGTCACTCCCTATTCATCAGTTCATGTGCCTGGGCTCTGTGTATTCCACAGAGTATTCGTTCGGATTAAGTTGCCACTTTGCCTTTCTGCTTTTGGGAGTGGGGGACAAGGTTGAAGATGGCCGTTGCTTACTGTGAATCCTCCATTTCCTGCCTGGTGCTGGTGACCTCCAGTCCCAGTTTCATGTTTTAAATTCCCTCCCCCTGTTTGAATAGAATTTGCTGGAGTGGGGAAGGAATTGAAATGTGATCTAGCAGATCTTGCTCCTTTCCATACAGATGGGGTTTGGTATGAACTTAGGTGCGCTTGCGCATGCCTGTGCGGACTTTCACGGGGAAACACGCTGCTCGCTTGTGTCTTGTCCAGTAGAACCATTTTGAGGCTATCTATTCTCCTTGCTAAAGACCCTGCCCACCCTCCATTGCAGTTCCCCAGGGTTCAGTGGATATATGGCTCTGTACTCCAGGGATTTGCTTTTTTTCCCCCTTCAGATGAATGAATGTCTTTCGTGCACCCTACTAGCTGAGTGGTGTAGATGGGAACACTCTCCATTATATTGCTGCCAAAACCACAACAAATGGCAAGTTTCCGTCTGTCGTCTAAGCTCAGCTCTAAGGCACTCTGCCGCTGGGCAGGCGATTCATTTTTCTACCATAAAAGGGCAATGAAACTTGTCTGTAGCCTTGGTGCTCTCCGCACTGCAGTCAGAAGGCAGGACAAGGGGAGATGCTATCAACAGCAGCAATATTACAGCAGAAGCTTTGGAATTTCAGTATCTGCTCCTCAAAGGGACTGAGGGAGGGAGGGACCAAGGCCAAAGGGGGACAGGGGGAGATGTGAATGTACTCTTTGCAGATAGTGTCCCTTTAGATTTTGTGATGAAGTGCCAAAGCAAGGTAGATAACAGGGTGGGAAGAGAGTACTCCTGGAATAGCAGTCTATTGAAAGGAATAGATCCCACATATGAATAAAGTGTGTGCACCAAACCACGTGACCGATCCTCCAAGGGGCTTAATGTCCAACTCCCAGGGAAATTGCTGAGAGTCGAATTTGCTCAGCGTGTCTTGAGATGAGCTCAGCACCTTGCAAGATCAAGGCCCTTCACACGTGCATTTATAAATGCTTTTAAAGGAAAGGGGTATGCTTGAAATATGCCGGAAAGTAAAACATAGTTTTAAAAACTGACCTGAGGATAGAGATCATTGAAATAGTGCCTCTCTGTGTATCTAACCCAAAGCCTCCTAAAACAGGAACTTTCAAACCAGGCTCTATAAAAATAGACCATGTAAGTCGATGCAATTTAGTGCAACACAATTTATTTCTCTACTTGGTTTCTACCATATATAGCAATATCCATTCAGTGAAAAGATGATTGTAACACTCTTCTGCCACTGACCAAAGGATGCATCTTTTCAGGTCCATAAGAGGTAGTACTGTCTTCCCTTTATAGCTCAGTCCTTTGGGCTTCTAGTGAGCAGAGGCAATAAGATGGATCTGACTTCATGTGGGATGGAAACTTAGTATGCTAGTAATAGAATTGAGGCAATCCATTCCCTCCACTTAAATTGTAGCTAGACTGAGCCCAGAATCATGTGATGGTGGTGAAGATAGTCTGGCTATCTTGAAAATTACTCTGATTCTATATTTCTTGTGTGTGTCTCAGTGTAAAAGTGCCCTGAACTCTAGTTATTGATCAGCTAGTGGATTCCCAGGATCACTTTTTTATGTTGCAAGAGTGTTCTGGCCGGGTGATGCTGGAACAGAAAAGCTGATTGTCTCTATAAGGCAACCTATGGAAAGTGCATTCCATGTATCTTTTAATTGGACTATAACTACTGCCACTGCCACAGAGGTGGAGTGTGTGACTGTTTTGACTCACTGGGTGGTGGAAAGATTGCCCAGAGGCAAGTCTGAAGATCTTCTGCAGCCTGCAATTTGTCTTAAAAATCAGCCCACCTTCCCTGAGACACCCCTGCAAAGATAAAAGGGGGTGTTGCCATGTTTGGTTTCTTCTGTTCAATGATAAGGAACAAAGGGGAGGAGGTAGTTTAATGTGATCACTGCACTGTTTAAAAGGGTCATGGAGGCAACCCTGGACCTCTGTACAAACAAGTTATTTAGTAATTGAATTTATTAAATTTTTCCCTCCATGTTGCCGATTCCCTATTTTACAGTTTGCATTTGTCCTGGGAGCAGACAGTGAGGCCAACAGGCTAATCTTTGCTCAGAGACCTGAGAACCACTCCCCACTTAAGACATTAAAATCAGATGACTTCTGAAAAGGAAAGGCCATGAGTCACTCTCTTGAACCAGTGAGTAAGAGTGAGTGATTGATTAAACCCCAGACCTGCCCTAGAACACTTCTCTGGTGCTCTGACTGATGGGAGTGCTTTTAGGCTTGGTGCTGAGGTGGAAAAGACTGGAAGTGTTCCCTGGCCAATTTTAAAAGATTATTCTGACCTAAATCTCCTCTTTCCCTCTCCCTCACTGAGGTCCCTCTCACAACCATCACTGCTCTGTTACCTCCGTTTTGACCACTATAGAGCCATAAAACCTATGGGATGACAATGACTTTCAGCATACACCTTGTCTTGCACTAGATAGTCATCTCTTGAAATGGTCATTCTCGACATTTGGGGGGGGGAATGGGGTGGTGAGAAAAAAAGATGTGGGCGGAGTCTTACTATCATGGTAGCTCATTTACCTCCTTCAGAGAAGTGCATCAGGATGGGATGTTCCTATGTATGCAGCACGAAGATGTTTTTAGCTTCCCCATTCTGTACTAGTGTAAACAGGTTTCTGCACATGAGACAGTCATCAGGCTTCCTGGGCTGATTCAAGGCCACTGTATCTAATGTCTGTCTCTGAGACTGACGGTGGAGTTTGTTTCCTAATTTGGTCACAGTATGCTTGGGGCTGGCTTGCTTAACTTTTTTTTTTTTAAAGCACGTGTCCTTTTATATCATTGTAGTGGAGGGGAAACGGTTCATATCAGAGAACCTACAGTTCATCTCACTTCCTCTCCATAGAGGAAGTGACACGTACTAAGGTCTCTGCAGCTTAAAAATAAAAAAAAGTGAAGCTAATCTAGAATCTATTTTGATGACCCCTATTTTCTTTCCCCTTACTCATTTTACTGCTGTCCTTTCTGAATAAGGAGCTAATCTTAATGATCTTGTTGGTTGAGCATCCCATATGGATAATCATTTGAACTTTTAATGCCAGGGGAGTTTTGAAAGTTATCGCTCTTCTCATGAAAAGGGAGAAGATTGTTAAAGTTTTTTTTAAAAAGCCAAGCACATTCACCTGCATTTTGACTGTTTTGTAGGTACTGTTATAAACCGTTCTGTTTGTGTGTGTGTGTGTGGCAAAGAAGGGGGGTTAGGGACTTACCTGATCTCCTTATAAAAGGTTGGATTTTTTTATTTCATACAGCATCAAAAGCAAAGCAGTGTGACTGGCAAGGGACAGTGTGTGAGCTGAATGGCCTATAAAAATAAGTAAGCAAGTAAGTAGAGAGAATGAGGCACCTGTGACCCTCTATAAAACAAGGCTGATCTTTCATCTCTCTCCCACTCCAAAAAAAAAAATCACAGCCAAATTACCATTGATTCTGGAATGCAGGAGGAAAAACCTTACTAGCAGTCCAACAAGCATTTGGAGTTCTGTTAAACTTGCCACATTTTGGGGTTGAAGTGGGCAGCCAGAGCGGTTGCATCACTCAAAATGAACACTCCTCTATTAGAAATGTAACAATACAATGTGTTAGGGTGGTCATTGTCTCACCTGGAAGTAAATGTGGAGACAAATAGCTGAAGAATCAATAACTAGCCTGTAGTTTCAGTTTTGATTCGTAGGCTGAATCAAATCAAGGTCCAAATCAAGACAGAACTTCATATTTAACAGTGGACTGAAGCATGCACCATACAAGAAGCAGACTTTCTACTTACAAGGGTTTTTCGGTAGCTAGTGTATCACCAAAGGCCCCAGTCAGGATCAGGGCACGGTTGTGCTAGCCGGGTGAGTCTGACCTAGATTGTACCACAGACAATTCTTTTAACAAGAGTTGTATTGCTGTGCCTTGTGCAGAAAGAGACAATGCTCTTGCAGTCCTTGCTGTGAGGAGGAGGCCTTGTGTTCCAGACCCTGCGGGGATTAGAAGAGAAGATCTCACACCTTTCGGAGGTTTGAGCTGCAGAAGCACAGACCCAAATCTCTGAACTCCTATTCTTCTGTTGTGGGTGCCGAGTGCACCTCATTCGTACCATGTAGTTTACCCATGATTTAGGGTGCACCATTAGAGATTATGAATGTGGGCATGAAACAAGCCAGATATAGCCCATCTCTGTAGAAATCTTTCTGTGGTGTGGAAGCTAATGTACTAGTAGTGTTCTGACTGCATAGCTACGGCTGCCCTCCATTTCATATGCTATAACTGTCAAATGCGAAATATACAGAACTGACCCCAGGCAGACAGTAACCTCCACGTTGAAAGTGCAGTTGTGCTTTTCAGTTTTAGTAAAAATCACCATGGGGGGGAGGGGGGGCATCTGTTAGCCCTAAAACTGAGTCACCCACCTGAAGTTCACAGCTTAAAATCTCTGCATCCCAGTAAACTTTCTCTGTTACTGCTTTTAACCTTCAAGTCCCTGTATTCATATTCATTCGCCCAGTTAATGCTGTTGCATTATTAATGGCACTGTAGCAATTCATCCAGAATGCTGACAAGATTAATTACTACGTGTAACAGAGGAGTGAAGAGCAAGGTAGACACTGGGTCCTGATACAGTGTCATGGTAAAGTATTCCTACCAGAACTGCAAATACAAACAAATAAAGTAGATGGCAATGCTGCACAGCCGAAATTGCTAACAGCATATTAATCCCCTGGGCTTTGTCCCTAGTGAGGCTGAGGAATGGAATAGTGTGCTGTCCTTTCTAATAACGCAAAGAGCATCCTAAGACTTGTGCTCTTTGAACCTTCATATTGCAGAATGAAGCTCCTTCTCTGAGTGCCAATGAAAGGAGAGGGAGCATAGATGACTGGGTTACTTCTGTGTTCACAGCTCACCACATTTAATGCACTCAAACTGCCATTGCTCACGTAAGGGCATGCTGTAGCAGAAAGCAGCTACCCCTTTGCAGATCAGTGAAGGAGTAAATTTTCTGTGCAGCTATAAATTTCTGTGCACAGTACATTTAGAATATAGTTTTGGGTTGTAATAAATTAACCTGTGACTGCTGGGCTCTTGTGAGTATAAGGCAGTCTGTCTCCTCTTTTTAATGTAGCTGCTCCTTTTCACTCAGTTGGCAAAGCATTCTCTCAGGTGTCTGGCAACCCTCTGGGCCCTTATTGGGAACAGTTACACTGTTGTGTGCTTGTTTCTCGAATGAGATGCAAGTGTGAACAGGGAAATGTCGCTCATTGCAAAATGTATTGACTGTTATGATAAGTGACAGGTAACAGAAAGCAATCATTTCCACAGCAGCAAGGGCGTTTGTCTATCTTTTGAAGAGAGGCCATCTGGAATGGTTAAAATACCTGGGTTAGTAGAAAAAAATATGCAAATATAGAAAATTGCCAATACGTAGTAATAAAACACAAATAAAAAAGTGCCTTTTTCCAAAAGCTTAGAAGGTGAACTTGCTAGCGTGACTTTCTGGGTCTCTTCCCTTAAGTATCCCAGTAGAGTGTGAAAAAACACCCCCCTTCATATTTAGCAGTGGACTGAAGCATGCACCATACAAGAAGCAGACTTTCTACTTGCATGGGTTTTTAGGTAGCTAATGTATCACCAGTTAGGATCAGGGCACTGTTGTGCTACCGTGTTTCCCCGAAAATAAGACAGTGTCTTATATTAATTTTTGCTCCCAAAATTACATTACATTACAGCGAGAGGAAAAACTGGAAGTACGTCTTATTTTCGGGGGATGTCTTACTTTCGGGGAAACAGGGTAGCTACTGCATAGGTTCATGGAAGAAGATAGCTCCTGACCTGAGGAGTATTCTCTAGAAAGACAAAATGTATAAAAGGAGGAAGGGAAGTGATATACCAGCAAAGTAGTGAGGCCAGAGTGACCGAAACAAGACCATATTTTTAACTTCATTCTAATAAAACTAATGACCAATGCTGAATTCCTCTGTTTGGTACGAGCCCCCATACCTAGCTCTTTTATATTAACCCTAACCTAGTGTTCCTTGTTCAGACTTTCCCATTTTCTAGTTAACCTTTTGCCTAACTAGGTAAAACCAAGAGTAAAACATTAACCTACCTCTTTAAACTTTAGCCTCTTCTATTTCCTGTCTGTAACATTTAACCCTTGCCTTCTTTTTTTGGTTGTTTAGATGAATCTCTTCTAATTTCTTTTTTTTAAGTGGCATTGACTGGACACCTTTAATTCCATCCCATGCTTCAAATGACACCTCCTCTGCACTTCCAGGCATTGAACCTTTAGGTCAGGGGTGGGCAAACTACAGCCCTCGGGCCAAGTCCGTCCTGCCTGGCCCCTGAGCTCCCGGCAGGGGGAGCCTGCTCCCGGCCCCTTCCCCGCCTTTCCTCCTCCCCCGGAGCCACGCCGCCGTGCGGGCAGCGCTCTCAGGGGCGGGGCTGCGCGTTCCTTCGGGAGAGCGGGACAGCATGTCTGGCTGTGGCTGGGCCACTAGACATGCTGTGGGGTAAGGGGGCTGGAGCCAGGGGGGTTGGATAAGGGTCTGGCTGGTAAGGGAGCATGGGGGTGGTTGGATGGGGCAGAGATTCTGAGAGTGGAGGGACAGGATGGGAAATTGGGGGGGGGGGAGGGGACTTGGATAGGGTGTGGGAGTCCCGGGGGTCTGTTGGGGGGTGTGTGTGTGTGAGTGGATAGTGGTTGGTGCAGTCAGAGAGCGTTGGGTAAGGGGTGAGATCCTGGGGGGTGGGGGGGACAGTTAAGGTGAGGGGGTCCTGGAAGGGGAAGTTATGGGGCAAGGAACAGGGATTGAGGGGGTCTGGGATTCTGAGGATGCGATCTGGGATTCTGAGGGGGGCAGTCTGGGAACGGGAAGTGGGAGGGGATTGAATAGGGGGCGGGGCCAGGCTATTTCTCTGACCCAGCCCTCTGTACAACTTTTCAACCCCGATGTGGCCTTCAGGCCAAAACATTTGCCCACCTCTGCCTTAAGATACTAGTGCTGGGGATAGTGAGGGACAAGGGGCTGGCACATGTGTGGATGGGGTGACGTGGCTGATATGTGTAGCTCAAGGTGGTTTCTGTCTTAGAGGAGCAGAGGTAACTGTTAAGTGGCCTCTATCGCTATTAGTGTAAACAAAGCAGATGTTTCCAGGAGTCAAGAGGAACATGAATGGAATGTGTTGGCCTAGGCTGATGTAAAACATTGCTACAAGTTTTCAGAATGAGCTCAGCAGTACTAAAATCTGATGGGAGTTTAATGTTGTCTGCCTTTTGAAACCGAGGGGTCATCTGGGAAAGCCTCAGCTAATGGAAACACAAGTACACTTGTCATAAATCAGTGCCGAAATACTGAACAGACATAGCTGCTTTTATATCTTCCAGCCACTAGCAGATCTGGCCATTAGCTATTCAGTGGCTGCTTTTTTCACTATGTATTTTTCATATTGGTGTTTGACTTTAAAGGGGAAAGTGTAGGCTGTAATGGAGGCCTTAGGAAGCAGTTTACCTCCATTTGACTAATGAGGGGCTTCTTCCCTTAGATTCACTGAGTGCTTATGGTGTCTTTTTGACTGACTGTCAGTCTTTGTGGGATATGGTAGATGAGAAAAGCATCACATTTTTCCGTTAAGTCGTCTGCATGGCGAAATAAAATCAATGGTATTTCTACAGTGACTTTGCTGCGGAGCCATCATGAAATCCAGGAATGCTGTGGGAGGCAGGAAATGAAGCAAACTCCGTACTGTTTAGAGGTCCTATAGCTTAAAAATAAAGAAGCTCAGTCTATGAAATCAAAGAGCAGCGTTTTGGAGATAAGAAGTCAGCCATCCAAACCTAGCTTACCTCCCACATGTTTCTGGGAAAGTTTGAGCCTACGTTTACCGTTGCCAACAAGATAAAGAGATGGCTGCATTTCTTCAACGATTCCTCTCCTATGAAGTTGACCTGAAATGGTTGGCTTTTAATGGCTCTTACATATTTTTTTTTTTCTCAGCAGAGACTTCTATTTGACTTCCACTTTTCTGTGTCACTGTGGATCAGTCAGGAAGACGCGCGCCTCTGTACTAGGTCTTGAGGTACAGTCCCAACATTGGCTTAGCTTCATACTTCTTAAACTGCAATACTCGTGCTTTTAGAGTGGCAGAGGTGCCACCCTCTACCCCCCCCCCCCCAAATGAGACAATGGCCAAGGACCTGGGTCACAGAGGCATTGTCTATGTGGAAAAGTCATGTGTGGACGCTCTTCTTCTACTAGAAACGTGGCTTTCTGGGTTAGTTTGCTGCTTAAACCTCCCAAGGTGACACAGGCTAAAGCAAAAAAAGCATCTTGTTGACTTTGCCACTGGCCTGCTGGGGGACCACAGGCAAGTCGCTTCACCCCTCTGTGCCTCAGTTTCCCATTTGTAAAATGGGTATAATGATGCCTCCCTTTTGTAAAACACTTAAAGATCTACTGATAATAAGCTGTGTAAAAACTAGGCATTACTGTGCAGACAAGGTTATGCTGGTATAACTATTGGCTTAAATTCATACCTTAGTTTATAATGGTGTAATCTCATGCAGATAAGCCCTGAGAGTGGCCTGTTACTAACCCCCTCTTTAGACCAGGGAGGTGATTGGCAACTGGCAGGGTATCACACTAGGGGAAAAGTGATCGATCTGTTAGCCAGGACCCAAACCATATTCTCTTCAGTGGTTTCAAGGCTGCTGTTACTAAATTAAGTAACTTCCTTTCTGTCTTCTGGAATTAAGACTGTTAAGATTTAACTGTCTTAATTCCATGAGCATTGGTATTGTGCATTCACTATGAGCATTAAATAGCATTACTGACTCCCGCCCTCCCTCTACATGCACTGTCAGGTGGGTGAATGGGAAGGTGACAGAAGAACCCAGTTTTATGTAGCATCTCATTCTGCCAAACTGAAGCCTGGTCTGTAGGGAGACTGGTAGTGAGTTGTTTAAGGTCAGCTCAGTGGTCTCCAGGATGAAATCTCCTTCTGCCATAGTTACCTTAAGTAAGGAAGTATTAATTTTAGTTCATCACTCTTCTCGGCACAAGCATGGGATGAGTTCATTGCATGAAAATGGGGGTAAATAAAGGTGATATTGGAAGCACAAAACATTAAGCCCAATCCTTATATTTGTTGAGCACCACTTGAGGACTGAATGGGAGCTCAGGGTACTCAAAAGCATGCTGGTCAGGCCCACTGTCTGTAGCTTGGACTCTTTGCTATATGGCCGTAACTATTACTGTCACCTTCCTCATGCCATAAGAACGGCCATACTGGGTCAGACCAAAGGTCCATCTAGCCCAGTGTCCTGTCTTCCACCAGTGGCCAATGCCAGGTGCCCCAGAGGGAATGAACAGGCTAGAAAATCATCCAGTGATCCATCTCCTTTTGCCCATTCCCAACTTCTGGCAAACAGAGGCTAGGGACACTTTCCCATGCCCATCCTGGCGAATAGCCATTGATGGACCTTCCTCCATGAATGTATCTAGTTCTTTTTTGAACCCTGTTAGTCTTGGCCTTCACAACATCCTCTGGCAAAGGAGTTCCACATGCTGATTGTGCATTGTATGAAGAAATACTTAATTTGTTTTAAACGTACTGCCTATTAATTTCATTTGGTGACCCCTAGTTCTTGTGCAATGAAAGGAGTAAATAACACTTCCTTATTTACTGTCATGATTTTATAGACCACTATCCTATCTCCCCTTAGTCATCTCTTTTCCAAGCTGAAAAGTCCCAATCTTATTAATCTCTCTTAAGATGGAAGCTGTTCCATGCTCCTAATAATTTTGTTGCCCTTTTCTGTACCTTTTCCAGTTCTAATATATCTTTTTTTGAAATGGGGCGACCACAGCTGCATGCTGTATCCAAGATGGGAGCGTACCATGGATTTATTTAGAAGCAATATGATCGTTTCTATCTTCTTTCTCTTTTCTAATGATTCCCAATTTCTATGTAAATAGACAAAAGCTCTGGTAAAACTGCACTACTGGGAGGTCGGTGCTTCAGTAGTTTGTATATGCAGCACACACTTTGAAAGGCAGCCTTGTGGGGGGTCGCATTGCCTTTCCTTGATGTGCACACCATCCCAGAGGAGTAACAATTTTGTTAAACTTGTCCCTGGCCGTTGTGTACTTACTTTAAGCTACACCATAAAAGATCTAGGGCTATCTAACCTATTTCCAGTATGGGTTCATTCCAGATGCTTCAGAGGAATGTATAAAATCCATAGATATACTTGGTTGCCCAGTATTTTTTTCCTAACCCAACAGGTGATCTGCTTATGCCTCTGTATTTGAGTGCTCATGGCCCTTATTACTTCTGTTTAATTGTGGAAACTGTTCTTATACAAGTGTCTTGCTGTTTGCTTCAACAATATCGTGCAGCAGAGTTCTGTGGATTGAAGGAGCACTGTATCAAATGCAAGGTCATACCATCTAGGTCACAGTTATAAGATGGAGTGTATTCTGGAATGGACAGTTCTATGAAAGGGATGCAGTGCCATTGTGGATAACCAGTGGAACATAAGCTCCCAGTGAAATGCAGTGGATAAAAAAGGTAACATGATCCTTGGGTTTTATAAATGGGAATATTAGAGTAGGATTACAAATGACCTATTACCAATGTACCTTGACACTAGTGATACCACTTGCCCAGTTAAAGATTTGATATTGAAGAATGTTCTGAAAACTTAACTTTACAGTGAGAGGCTAAAGGTAGTTTTTCCAATAAAAGGTTAAGTGACTTCATCAATCTAGACTACCAGCATTGAGAGAAGACTTCTGATGTTACAGGACTCTACAGTGTAGCAGACAGACACAACAGGATGCAGTGGCTAGAAGCTGAAGCTAGACAAACTCGGACTAGAAATAAGAAGCAGATCTTTCACACTGAGGTTGATTAACCATTGGAACAATCCACCTAAGGATCTGATGGATTCTCCCTCACTTGAAGCATTTAAATCAAAACTGGATATGTTTCTAAAGGAGATGCTGTAGCTCTGGGAGTCATTGGCTTGATGCAGGAATTACCAAGTTATTTTATATGACCTGTGTAACTCAGAAGATCAGGCCAAAGGACCCTAATGGTTCCTCTTGGCCTTGAAAATCTATTAAATACATTTCCTCCTACCCATTTGAAATCTGCTGCCTTGTGACTTCATTATGGTCTATGGTCATATCACTTCAAGCTGTGATCCTGCTAAATCTCACAAGTGAAGTAACTTGGGTTCGGTCTGAATAGACTAGGATGAGAGACTGCCAAGGAATCTAGGAAGTGATATGTTGATTCAGTAGGTAGCGCTCTTCCCTCGCAGTGCACAGCACATCAACAGGAGCTGCTACTGGAGGTGGCATCTTGGCAAGAAAACACAAACTTGATATCCTGGCTCAAAAGATTGTCTCTCACCAGCAGAAGTTGGTCCAATAACAGGTATTATCTCGCCCATCTTGTCGCTCCGATATCCTGGCATCAGTTGTGGTCTCTAAAGAGCCATATGGTCAGTGCTGTAGGCACTAGCCAGGCTGCAATTTGGGTAATTACCTTTGCTAAATTTCCCACCATGGATTTAATTTTATAAGGCGTTCTTCACTTAGGCACGGTGTATGTTCTATTTATGTAAGCAGATGCTGTTTCGTGCCAGAAGTGGCTGCTTTTCAGTAGTGTGCGACACATGATCCCTGTGTTTTAAATGTTTTGGGAGCTTTCTGTGGAAAGGCACAACATAAACTTGAACTCCAGTTAGCTAATTCCTGCGAATAAACCCTTCCATGTGTCATGTAAAGTGGGCCTAGAGAGCTACGCTAGTTGAAGCCTTTAACTACTGTACTGGCTATGTGTGCTTCTGTCTGTGGTTATTCTTCGAGCCCTGCACAGATACAAAATTTATATCCATGGATACCTGGAGGGCTCTACCAGGAACCACAGTGGCAAAAGCAACAGCATGTCGGGCTACAACTCGCAGGAGCCAGCGCCCAGCCGAGGCAGCTCCTCCTGCGTGGCTGCACCGTCCCCAGCCCGGCCCACTGGGGTGGGCACCAGGCTCTCCCACAGCTCTCTCGGGTTGCGCTAGTGCAGGGGTTCTCGAACTTCTTAAGTTCGTGACCCCTTTTCATTGTGCCGCATCTGCTGCCGCCCCAGGTATGTCTGCTGAATTGCCACCGAATTGAACTCTTCAGCTGCACATAATAGCAATCAGTACACGAGTCTTTACAACAGGGAAATGAAGTCACTGACTTTGGACTAGGAAACATAGACACAACTAGCATTTTTGCCTTCATAGGCATTTTGTTTTCCCTGGGGGAATCTTCTAAAATCCTATAGGAGCCAGCCTTCCCTACTTATGCAAAGTGTCTGCCTCTTGCCTGACTACCATAATGAGGAATGCCTTCTTTGGGGCCAGTCAGCATTGCTCGTGAACTGGTTGCAGGGTTTGACCCATTTAAAATCAAGGTGTGTATAGCTCTGTACACCCAACCTTTCTTGGACTGCAGAAAACACAGGGGCTTAGACAAAATTAGATTAGATCTCTAGCATGGCCCTGCAGAGGACTGACCATTGGGCGGTGTAAATGCATTTTGACTGCCTATTAAGTGTATGTTAAACTTCAGGCAGTCCCTTAGTGCTAGGAGCTGTGCAGTAGTGACATTGCAGTAGAATAACACAGGTTCTGGAGGGCAGTAGCCCTGCTACGTTGTTCTTCCTTGCTTTCATAACGCTGACCTCTCCACACACAGGTATGAAAGATGAAGTAGCTGTAGCTTAAGTTCATGCTGTTAAAGCCAGAACTCAGCCAAATAAAGTTTCAAAGAGCCCTTCCCCCTCTTTGTTATCTGGCCAGTGCTTCTTCCTTGTTAGCTGAAGGATGCTATTGTACAGACAAGTCTCTTTGGTTTTTACACTTTGTAAGGCTTAGATAGCAAACAGCCATTAGAGGGCCCCAGAGTCCCACTCTTGAACGCTTTCCCCTTTGTCCAGTGGTCCCTATGTTTCCTCTTCCTTTATAAATCTCACCAAGGCTATCTCCGTAGATGGCTGGTTTGGGACTGGTCTCAGCCTTTCTTGTACCGGTATGCCTAAGGAGGGGGGAGATAATAGTTATACCGGATAAAGCTGCCTTGTCAGTATAAAAGTGGCTATACCAGTATAGCTTATTTCTAAACGGGAAGCGGAAGAAGCAATAGTGGTATAACTGTATCCATGCCTGAGGGGGAAAGGCACTGTTTTAACTATACTGTAGTACGCAAGGCTTTAGATGAGCTTCTGAGGAGCCATTCATCTGCATGCCAAATGCAAGTCTGTGTTGGTGCCTTGCACAGTGGAGCCCTGCATCTGAGTTGCTACAGAAACTTAAATAATTAATACATCTCACAGTCGATTACTCTTCTTTAGAACAAAATCGCTGTTAAAACACCGGAGTACTGCAAAATAGTAGCTGATAAGTGTGATAGAGGAAGGCCAGAGAGCTGTGGCAGAGTGTTTGAGGGGAGATATATCAGCTCCAGGTTCATTAGGGTGTGGCTCCCTGTAGACTCGGGAAGCAGGCAGCAGGTTAATTAGGAGCACCTGCTGCCAATTAAGGCCTTAATAAAAACCCCTGCCTCAGGCAGACAGGTGTGGGTGTTTGGAAGGAGTTTGGAGGCGTTGGAGCAGAGAGAGTTTGAAGAAGTGCTGCAGTGAGCTAAGAAAGACCCAGACCTTAAGTAAAGGAACACCTGGCTTGTGTAGAGAGAGGGCAGGAAGCCCCCCACAAGCTGAAGAGTAGGAGAGGGAAGTAGTCCAGGGGAAGGAGTAGCTAATCCCAGTGGTTTACCGCTATCCTCAGGGCTCCTGGGCTGGGACCCGGAGTAGAGGGCGGGCCCGGGTCCCTCCCTCTCCCCTTCTCCCCTCTAGGATACTTGTGGGACAGTTAATACCCTGTTCAGAGGCAAGAAAAAGGCTCCCTGAATTCCCCCACAAGAAGAGAAAGCACAGGACCCATCAATATTGTGGGAGTAATTTGCCACATAAGGTAGAAGTTGGACCAAAACTTTGCTATGTAGCAAGTAAGCACTATAGTAAAACATGGCTGAAATGGTGTGAATCCTGTAGATAGCTGAACTCCAAAAAACGTTACTCACAGAAGAGAGGTGGGGATGGAAGGAAAAGTGTGTCCTGACGCTGGCTTGGAGTCAGGCATCCTGTACAGGAGCACCTTGCAAGCTTCCCATGCAATACTTCGTGCATCCCCCAGCTATTGCAGTGCAGAATTCCCACACAGCTTGTTAGTCAATGCTGACCACCAACAGCCCCCAAATATTCCAGTTCATAGATCCTATTAACTGTGCTGCTCGTTTCTGTAGCATCAAAGTGGCTAACGATAACGAACAGATACAACTATGCAGTTTACCAATAGGGTAGTGAAGTATTAGCTCAAATTTACAAGTGTTGGGAAAGAAGGTGCAGGGTCTAGGTGGGGGATAACACCCATTTTCCTGATTGTTCATCTGATGCCTTCACCACATGGACGTCCTTGTGACCTGTTCCCTACATCCAGTTTGATACCATTTGGAGAGAGGTAAATGTCAGGGGGGCCTAGAAATATGAAGAGCTTGTCTTACTATAAAAGTAACATTCAAGCTTAACGGGTTGGTGGAATCCCATTTTTAGGAACTGCTTACATTGCATTTGAACCGAAGAAGCCTTCTAATTTGGTGTATGAATCATCTACAGAGACAAACTTTAAGTGTAGTCAGTATTTTCAATTGTGCACTTCTCCTGTCTGAAACCTTATTAAAACTTGGCCCTTTACAAAATAGACTATATAAAATGCAGTAAAGTAATCCTAGGGCCTTTATTCACCTACGTTTGCTCACTAGGGGAAGATTAATTTTACCGATGGGCTCATAATTTGAGATTTGTGACTTTTGTGTAGTAAAGACATCCCTGTCATGTCTTTTTTTACATGTGTGAATAGAAATATCCGAAAAGGACGAGGATCACTAGAAGCAATCTTAAGATTCCTCCTAGTTGTTAATCTTCACAGAATGTTACCAGTGATTTATTTAGTACCCACTTGTCAGAATGATATGCCTTAGTCTGAATCTGAAAGTAATAAGATGAGGTGTTGGTTTCTGTCTGCCCCTCTTTTTGAGGGGTGGAATACAGGGAGTGTCCTAAATTCCCAAAATACCTTACCTATTCCTGACCCCTTCGGAAACTGTGGATTACAGAGGAGAATACAGCTGATCTTTTGGAGGTAGGATGACCAGACAGCAAATGTGAAAAATCGTGATGGGGGTGGGGGGGTAATAGGAGCTTATAAGAAAGACCCAAAAATCGGGACTGTCCCTATAAAATTGGGACATCTGGTCACCCTGTTTGGAGTCTCAGTAGATGAGCATATGCTAATAGAGATGCAGGTGGTCAGAAACATACATACAGCTTATGGCTATTGAAGGTCAGCCTTAAAAATAACACACTGAACAATACATCCACAGGGATCTTGCAACTGAAGTCATGTGGCAGACAGCTGTTCTATATTTAATAACTCTGATATTGTACTGTGCGTTAGCGAGTCTTATTTTTTCCTTTCTGACAGCTCTGTAATGAGAATCTACAATAAGGGCGAGTGTTTGTTTGCCGTGTTCATGCTGAAGGTTGCACTTTGAAATTGGTGCGTCCAGACAGGTTGACAATAACCGGAAATGAATTTTTGTGGAGCTTTTCTATAGCACATCCTCTCTGCACTCTTGGGAAGTCAAAGAGCGTTTGTTATAAATGGCTCATTTGTAATAGCCTCTACAGCTGCTCAGTATACGGTAGCTGCCATAGAGAATCTAAACTGCTGCCCCAAACTGCACAATGAAAGTGCATTGGGCGGCAGTGTGTGTTAGTGAAGATTAGATTATCCTCCATCGGGTGGCACAAGCAGCATTCAGCTCATCTTGGGGAAATGCTGGTGGTGAAAGACACACTTCCAGCAGCTCTTCACGAGTCAGAAGCTCAACCATGAATGCCAGTTAGAGAATGAGATGGCTCCAGTGCTTACCTTGCGCCACTGGAGCCCGGGGCTTCAAAGTAAATGTATAAGGGCTGGAGTGGAGGGGAGAAGCACTTTATTCTGTTCCTGTTGACAGTATATTGCAAAAGGACACTGGCCACTGAGTGCTCCTGGCTTCTTCCTCTTTAGGAAGCTATTTAATTACTAAGTTGCTGTTATCCTTGAGAACAACCATACTGGGAGGGACCAGAGGTCTGTCTAGCCCAGCATCCTGTCTTCTGACAGTGGCCAGTGCCAGATTCTTCGGAGGGAATATCAGAACAGGGCAATTTTGAATGATCCATTCGCTATCATCCAGTCCCCGCTTCTGGCAGTTGGAGGTTTCAGGGCACCCAGAGCATAGCGTAGCATCCCTTACATCCGGGCTAATAGCTATTGACAGAACTATCCTCCATGAACTTAGCTAATTTTGTTTTTGAATGCTATGCTCTTGGCCTTTACAACAGTCCATGGCAACAAGTTCCACAGATTGACCGCGTGTTGTGTGAAACAGTGCTTTTTGTTAAACCTATGGCCTGTTCATTTAATTGGGTGACTCCTGGTGTTAGGGACAGTTCTGATGTATTGTGCAAATAGGCATGTGGGAACAACCTAAGAGAGAGACTTGTATGTTTTAAACTACAACATTGATGTGGCAGTGCTTTTAAATTAAAAATATCATTTCAAAGGAGTCAGGTTCATCGTTGTATTGACACAGATGCAGCCTTTGTGTAATGGGACTGGGAAATAGACAGGGACAGCTCTGTCAGGAACCTCTCAAGTTAACTTTTTCTAAGTGCAACTTCCCTGGAAGAGAAAGGAACCCTAACAATGGCAGATGTACTCACTCTGATGCCCACAGCTGAGTTTTGGGTCTGGATCAAGGCACCACATATTCTTCTAGCTAGATCCATTTTCAGGTGAGTCTGTGCCACAAAGGAGGCTGCCAGTTTTCTATGCAATGAAAAGAGATGTTCGCTGTGGATGCTTTCTACCTCCACAATGACAAATATTGGTGTGTATCTACACTCAGTCACAGCCAACCTGGAGTGGCTAAATGACTCTGCTGACCTGAGGAAACTTTTTTTTTTTTTTTTTTTTTTGGTTAGCGCAAGTTCTAATAAATCCAATCAGACTGTCTCACAGCTTTATAAGCTTCCAGGGATGGTATTCCATTATCTGACCGAACGATCAGTTGCTAGTACCGTATATTTTGCCCTATAAGACGCACTTTTTCTTCCCCAAAACGGGGGGGGAAAAGTTGGTGCGTCTTATAGGGCGAATGTCTTATAGGGCAAAAAAAAAAAAAGCGCCTCGCTCTCCCGTCCCCGCCGCGCGGGCGGGCTGCCGAGGTTCCCCCCTCCCCGCCGCGGGCGGGCTGCCGGGAGCGTCCCAGTTCCCCCCTCCCCGCCGCGGGCGGGCTGCCGAGGTTCCCCCCTCCCCGCCGCGGGCGGGCTGCCGGGAGCGTCCCGGTTCCCCCCTCCCCGCCGCGAAAAATACGAAAAATACGGTAACTTCATAGTGCATCGTGAATGTTTGTATAACTGTTTTTTTATTCCTGTCATACTTTGTCCTTGATGGAGGATAATCTTGCACTGTACAAAAGAGAAGATTCTATACGAGGTAGGCTGAGGATAATCTTGCACTGTACAAAAGAGAAGATTCTATACGAGGTAGACTTATTTGCTAAAGCAAAAATCTGTTGTTCTGCTTGAGTGGTCATGTCTGTTTAAACCCACTATGTTTTGTAAAATCTTGCTTTTACAAAACTGAAGATCAATATAACGTTTATTTCTGGAATATTTACATTCCCTAGCAGTATTTGCCATCCAAGCATTATATCCTTTCTCTACTGCATGATCCAGAAAATGAATACACCTCTAAGCAAAGCGAATTTGACTAGGCAATTTTCACTGTTGAAGGTGAGTAAAATATAAAGATTAAGCTGCACTAATGGTGACTAGTAAACTGTTTTAAATTCATTTAGTTTAAATATTATGCAGTGATGTGGACATACCTGGTTTAAGCTATGTGTTTTTAAGCCCCTTCAAACAACTCTTTTAAAAAGTATCACCACCCTCATTATACAAAGAAGGAATCTGAAGGTTAAGTAAACATAAATGTGTCCATACCTAGAGTTTTTAGGAGGTGACTAAGTGGGGAGTATTTACATACTTTTTTTAGATCTACCCACTTACGGTAGCAGTAGAAGCCGCTTCTGTTTGTAGCTCACCTAGGAGAGCTGCTCCTGCTTATGAAGCTGGAGGGCTCTGGTTCAAATCTGTGCTATCGAAATGTTGGGACACTACATACAGCAAGTGTAGCTGCCCAGAAAGATGGTAACTGTAAAAACGGGGTCTGCTTTTGACCACCAGTTTACTGCTGTCTCTTTAAAAAAAGAAAAAAGACATCTGTATAATTCTGCAGACATCTTCACTGTAGCATAAGTGCCTCCCTTAATAAAGTTGGACAGTGCCCCGGTGAGGGTGGGGACCGGTCTGTGACGCTTCCTGCATTTTAAGGAAGTCACTGAAGTTCCTTGTTTTTGACACCACTTGCCTCCCCTCTGTAGAAATGCAGCAGATGGCTTCTTTTCCTTTTATGGCAAGCAATGCTCTTTTCCCCTTACACTCAAAGCACAGGTTGGAAGTGGAACTGAGACCTGCTCAGCTGGGAGGAAGGGGCTTGTTCACACAGAAGGCTGGAAGGGGTGGGGAGGTAATTTTGCAACATATTAAATTCCAGATTCAAAAAGCAGAATTGCAACATCTCCCCTAAAGGTGCTGGTTATTGTTGGGTTTGGGGATGGCTGTTTTTTAAGCCTATTGCTTAAAAGAACCGGTAGCAGCTTTGACCATCCATATTTTCCAAGGGTGAAAAGAAAACTTTTCTGAGCAAGGATGGCTTTCATCTGCTGAATTTATAAAAACACATGAAGACACCGCCCCCTCTTTAAAAATTCATTTGACCTGTGTCAGATACATCCACTATTAGCTCAGGATTAAACAAAACTGTGAATGGCTCGCCAACTACAGTTTCTCCTCTCTAGGTGTTCACAACTCTAGATCAGCTGCTGGAAGTGGGCCTTACCCTCCCTGATTGAATTTATCTTGCTATCTTGCCTTCATATTTATACCTGCCTCTGGAGATTTCCACAACATTCATCTGATGAAGTGGGTCTTCGCCCATGAAAGCTTATGCTCCAAAATATCTGTTAGTCTATAAGGTGCTACAAGACTCTTTGTCGCTCATCCAGAATAGTTTCCTTCATCAATCCCTATGAGCCGTTTTACATACTAGGTAAGGGGATGATTATGTTTCTGGGGTGACTGGTTTCGCTCAAGGTCTGCTGGGCAGGTGATGCTCACCTAGGTAACTAGCAGCAGATAGTGTTAGTTAAAGCGGAGGGTAACTCTGTATTTAGGAGAATCTTTGGTGTGATTTGTCTCTTCCTAATCAAAAAACCCAACCCCCGGTAGCCCCTATAACTTGCTTCAGATCGTATTTTATTAATTCCGTGCTAGGTGTTTAAAGAGTCAATGCTGCCTTTTATTTTCTCACCGTGAAACCTGTTGGCAGCCGCCGAGTTAGTTCTGATTCAGCCCTTCTAAACCTTTATGAAATACAAAATGAATCAGTTTGACCTGTCACTTGCTGCGGTGCTCTCCGTGTGGTTCACGAGCTGTCCCCTGCCTCACAACTACAGACCTAAACAAGAAATAGGTCATTGAGGGGAAAGTAAGGAGGCAAAATGTAATGGTTCATTATGGATTCCCATCCACTCTTTCCCTCAACAGGAATACTGTTCGCTCTTATAGTAGAGTCAAACTAGCTGAACTTTTCATACTTCTGTCACCTGAACAAATGAAACAGAACATTCAACATGAAAACAGTGTGTAAATTCAGTACATTTTAGGCAGTATCGACTTAATTCCTTCAGCCAGTGACATTGATTTTTTTAAATTTCTCAGTCTTGCTTAATAATAAGACATTTTAACACCTTTCTTTCCTCCCTTTTGACTGTTGAATGTCCCAAGATCTGTCTGTATCTGATCATAGAATCTCTGAGTTGGAAGGGACCTCAGAAGATCATCTAGTCCAACCCCCTGCTCAAAGCAGGACCAATCCATATTTTTACCCCAGATCCCTAAATGGCTCCCGCAAGGATTAAACTCACAACCTTGGGTTTAGCAGGCTGATGCTCAAACCACTGAACATTCAGATCCCTTCTGCTGCAAGAACCAGAGCTCTTAACTCTGAACTGAACTACCTTAAAATAAGTGGTATAATTTTAAAATGTTCTGGTTTGTTTCCCCGCTGTGGTTGGGCAATAGCAGAAATTACTACTGCTACTTAGAAATAACTGCTACCTTCTCAAACAAATGTTATGGAGTCTAGGTGTTCTGGTTTATTTGGTTTTTTTTACTGAAAGGCGGAAGAGCCCTAACACAGGAAGCAGTCCTTGTGCCAGTAACAATATAAATGATCTAGCAGTGAGCATAATGAAAGCTCTTTGGGTCTACTGCTCAGCAAAGCGGATGGGGGAAGTTGTGTTGGTTTGTTGTTTTTTAAACAGTGGCATGTGTTGCAACAAAAAGGAAACTCTTTTCTATGGATTTCACAATACTGTAAAAGGCATTGCAGATTTCTCTTCCTGTCTAACTTATGTTGAGATGCGCCTCCCCTCCCCCCATATTGATGCTGAGACTGCACTAATCATAGGATGGGATGAAGTGTGAAATACATGTGGTCTTTTCCTTTCTCTTTTTGCTCTTAATTGACTTGTGGCAAATCACAGTAGATCGTTTTATTCCAGAATGAGTTTTCACGCACTGACACCATTGAAGGTGTTAATTAAAACTGATTTAACTACTCTGGGGCAAGACCGTGTGTAGGCAAGCCGCTATTAGGCAGGATATTATCCTGCTTACGTGCCTCACTAGTGTTTAGCTTCTACACCTCCACCACAGAGTTGACTTTGGGTAGCCTAACTCCAGAGTATGTCGACACGACCGAGTCCTCACTGGTGGTGGACTTCTGCAAGTCTGTGTCACTGGAACATCTGCAGGAAGCTGAGCCACTCTGATTCTTTCCTGGTGATTTCTGGGAGTTTGTGTCTTCCTGTGCACACTGGAGGAATTGTGGGAAGGAAGTGGAGAACTGCTTAGCCTGTGTCCTCACTGCTAATAGGGCAGGTTTACCTGCCTGAGTGTAAACCTCACTCATGCTTGAGTTCTACAGCCAGCAAGTCCAGGTTGAAGGTTACACCTGAGAGAGAGCCTGGGTTAACTGCTCTGAAAACCGACCTTAAGTGTGCACCACCCTGCTTGGGGAGCCGAGGAATGAATTTGTGTTTAAAGCGGGGCTGGAGATTCCTACATTTGTGTGTGTTGCCTGGGAGGTAGGAGTGATTTCTCTACTGCTTCAAAGCTTTTAAGTCTATAGGGATTTACACCCTCTACGGCCTCTGCTGTCTGGAAAATACTTGGTACTGCTCATTGAATCAGAATGATAGTGTGTGTAGACCTGACAGATGTAATACATCCCACAAGTTACTAAATGCGCTCTATCTCCTAGTTCATATTTTGCCAAATAGTCTGACTGGAATCCTGAAATCTCCACCTGCCCTCTTGTTCTGGAAGCCGCTGTTTTTTTAACCATCTTCCTGTTTTTTCCACCAAAATAGCTGTCTGTGCTCTAAGCCTGCTCCCTGTAATTCCAAAGACCTACAGCATCTCTCAAAGCTGCAATGTTAGAATAATAAAGTGTTGGTAGAGCTTAAAAGTGGAATGAGTCCCTACACCTTTACTCCCCACATGTACTTTGCATTGCCTACATGTCTGGAGAGACTGTCTTCTCTCTGCTGATGAAAGGATAGAATGTTGCGTGGTCTCTTCCAAACCTCTTCATGTGTTGGCAACATGGATAGCGCTCTGTTCCGTGAGAAGAGGTTCTGTGTCCAAGGTGTTATATTAAAACCTAGGGACTAACCTCCCCTTCATAATACTCCATTCTTGACGGTTATGATTTCCTTGGATCTCCCTAGTGCAGCACTGTTTCCACCCAGGAATGTCTCCCTACGCACCTACTGTGGGACATTGGTTTTAGATTTACAGTTAAATTTCATATTGTTCTTCCCTGTTAGTAAATGAGTTACAGATGACTCACCTTCATGTTAAGGAGAAATTTGCAAGGCTGAGGTTAGCGGTTTACAGGAGTTTTATAAGTCTGCCATAAATATTTCATTTGCAAATCCATCAATTATTAACCGAACACATCTTGTGTTATCTATCTTTAATTAAGTGGTTCTCAAAGAAAAATCTGGTTAGTTGCACTCTGCCCTGTGGCTAGCAGTAAAGTTTACCATCTATAATGGCAAAGCAGCTCTTTTACTAATACAGTAAAACCTCGATATAACGGACTAATTCGGGCGAGGGGGTGTCCGGTAAAGCCGAAAGTCCGTTCTATAATAGAGTAGGTTTTCTGAATGCGTATGTTAAAAAATTGACAAATTACAGTAGATAGTTTACCTGTTTTTACTTATGTAGACACGTTTGTGTAATTAAAATTAAGTATGTATGAAAAGTTTAATTTCACAGAAAAGATTTCTATACAGTAGACTCTCCATTATCCGGGATGATCGGGAAAACCTTAATCCCGGTTAATAAAATCCCGGATAATCACGCGTCTACTGGGGGGAGGGGGGAGGGGAGTTTCGCCGGCTGCCCTTGGGGTGGGGGAGGATGTTGGTGGTCCCACCACCTGCCCCAATCAGCTCCCCTACCAGCCTGAGTGTAGGAAGCCCAGGCTGGCAGCGGGCTGAGACCCCGGCTGGCAGGAGCCTGGGGGGAAAGCCCAAAGCGGCGGCAGGTTGAGTGCTCAACCTGCCACCGCTTGCCAGCCGGGGTCTCAGCCCGCTGCTAGCCTGGGCTTCCTACACTCAGGCTGGCAGCAAGTTGACACCCCGGCTGGCAAGGATCCACCGGGGGAAACCCCAAAGCGGCGGCAGGCTGACTGCTCAACCCGCCGCCGCTTTGGGCTCTCTCCCCAGTCTCCTGCCAGCCGGAGTCCTGCTGCCTGCCCCAGTCAGCTCCCACTGCCAGCCTGGGTGTAGGAAGCCCAGGCTGGCAGCGGGAGCTGAGACCCCCCCACTGACAGGAGCCTGCGGGGGGGGGGGGGGTCTAAAGCGGCAGAGAGCTGAGAAGCAGTAGCGGCCGAGCTCTCAGCCCACTGCTGCTTTTAGCCTTTCCCCCCAGGCTCCTGCTATCTGGGGTCTCAGCTCCCACTGCCAGCCTGGGCTTCCTACACCCAGGCTGGCTGCAGGCTGAGACCCCAGCTGGCAAGGGTCCAGTGGGGGAAACCTCAAAGCAGCGGCAGGCTGAGCACCCAGGCTGTCAGCGGGAGCTGAATGGGGCAGGTGGCAAGAGCCTTTGGGAGAGAGCCCAAAGCTGTGGCGGGCTCAGCACTCAGCCTGCTGCCGCTTTGGGCTTTCCCCCCAGGCTCCTGCCAGCCGGGGTCTCAGCCCACTGCCAGCCTGGGTTTCCTACACCCAGGCTGGAAGCAGGCTGAGACCCCAGCTCGTAAGGGGCCAGTGGGAGAAGCCCCAAATCAGCGGCAGGCTAAGGCTGAGCCCGCCGCCGCTTTGGGGCTTCTCCTACCGACCCGTTTAGACATCCCGGTTAATCCGCAGCCTGGTTAACCCGCGCCCGGATAATCGGGAGTCTACTGTAACAGTGAATTAATAACAAAAAATAACCTGTTAATTTAATTATAAGCAAATCTTGGTTAAAAGCATTTTAAAATTAACAGGGTGTTAATTTTCACATATGACATACGGACCGGAAATTTTGTCCATTAAATCCAAAATCCGTTAAATCGAGGTCCGCAAAATCAAGGGTTTACTTTGTAGCTTATTACAGCCATGCAGTGCCTGTTCCAAATGAAATAGGCTACATTGGGAAAAGCGTAGTTTTGCTGGTACAACTGCATCAAGACTCTGGGCTTTTGCTTGCAAAGTTGTCAGGGATCACACTTCATCACTGCTGTGCCGGCAAAAAATTTTACTGCAGCCCTGGCCTGTGTCTAAACTTTTACTGTAGCCAGGGTTTCTGATTTTCAGCTCTGACCTTTTTCTTAACCACAAATCACCAAATGAGTTACCATTAAAGTTATCACTTTACAGAGAACATTTGAAAGGGTATGCCAACCTGGAACTCCAGTCTTGTTTCAAGAAATGAGTTAGTGTTTCCTAGGTGTCTTAGGTGAATCTGAGTGTTCCTGGGACTATTGTTACTTTAAAGTCCTTTTCCTATGTATATGGTTCTCTTCCCTGTTGCTGTGTGAAAAGACTTGTGCAAGCAGGAGAAAATACTGGATGGTGGCGCACACAGAATTGACTTAAATAGCTGTTGTCCCGTTAATGTAACTTTCAGAGTACGTTAGTCTTCTAGCTGAACCTTTTGTAGTGAGGCTGCATCGTGTTTGTTTTACAGTATTCTGTACCACAGTGCAATCTAGGTATCACCACTTAAGGGACGGATGCTGACTTGTTGCTTGCTAGAGTTGCCCTTCATATTAAAAGTGAAATAGAATTGTACTTAGTATCTTTTGGAAGTTACTTTAGTGTGGTCTCAAGGTCTCAGAAGCTACTTTAGTGTGGTCTAATAAAGAGGGGTGCTATTGATTTCACTGTATTTCTCCCGCACTGTCATGTCTACTGTTACTTGGTACATCTGGAGCAGGAGATGATCTAGAGCTCAAGCTATTGGACATGGCATCTGCCTTGTAAAATATTACATTTAGGATTTAAGTGGATACCATTGAGAGGCCCACTCTGTTAAATGGAATAAGGTAATCAGTCCTCTGCATTTGGTGTAGCTGCAGGAGGGCCAGGCAGGGAGAGCTTTGAACTAGCCTGCTTGTATTTAATTATTTACTTTGGCTGGAAAGACTCGACCCATTATCTTGTATCAACTTAGCAAATCTAAAAACTGTGGTCAACTGCATATGTGACTCTGGTAGCAAATGACTGATCTTGATAACGGCTTCCTGCCCCAGCAAAAAGCTAAATGGCTCCACATATGCTAATTTGAATGTTATTGTCAGCATGAGGTCACAGACTATATTTAACCTGCCTATATAAATCTAACCGAGTGGCACAATTTCTGACTGCACTAGAGTGCAGGTTGAAGCAGGTTGGTGCACGGAGGCCTTTCTCACTATGTATAAGCAGAACTGCTTGCTGAGCAAATTGGATGTAGCTTTTTTTTTTTTTTTTTTTTTTCCTCCGTGCTTATCAGCTCAAAGGAGTAGGGCTGACTGTAGAATTAGATTGTGTTACTTTGGAGAGAGAGCTGATCCGTACTGAAAAGTTGGTGATGAAGATTGCTGCGTCTGGTGCAAATAGTTCTGATCCCATTTAGTGCTCACATCTCTGTGTCTGCAGCCTCAGATTCCCATTTCTCATGTCTTCGTCTGTCAAACTCCGTTCATAAATTGTATTGAAATACACTTCTAAATAAATCACAAAACACGTGCAATTGTGAAATCTTTTAGGCTGGCAGGCAGCCTGGTTAAACCAGTGCTCTTTTCGGCAAGTTTTTGTGTCATGGAGTCTAAAAACAAACTCTCCACTTCCCAATACAGTAAGTATGCAGTAGAGTAGATAGAGCTAATGCAGTATCCAGACTTGGCTAAACCTCAGTACTGTTGGCTGGCCGTGTTGTTGTTGGTTTTGCATGGAACTGCTGACATTCTTGCTGCATAGGTCTGACTCCTGCAATCAAATGACCATTAGTCTGGCCTTTCTGAATCAGACCTCTCAAAACATTAATTTCTCTGAAAGTCATTTCTGGAATTTCTGATGAAAAGAATACAATTGATCTATTGCAGAGTACTCCAGCAGGCTACCGGTAACTTGGTAGCTCACCTCTAAAACCGAACCTGGTCATGTGGGATGGGAATTGACTAGACTAATAGTGGTCCACAGACCAATTCTTATATATCCTAGAAACTTGTAGAGTATACTTTATCAGTCGCTTTTGCAGGAAAAAAGGTTAAATTTCGCCTTTCTGATTTCTTGATAAGATTGGTTGAGTTAACTTTCTTATATGGGAGGAAGAAGGCCATACAAGCCTTTTTACAAACATTAAATATAGGGCTTGTCAAAAAACAGAAGCCAATTCACAAAACAATGTGAAGCTATTAATTTTGCAAGGCATTAAAAGTGAAGTTCCCCCCTTTTCTCTTCTCCTCTTTGTCACTGAGTGCAGTAAAACTAACAATGTTCAGGGTAACAAAGTGGGTATTAGCCCACGAAAGCTCATGCTTCAAAACTTTATAGTTCGTCTTTAAGGTGCCACAGGACTTTGTTACCTCTGCTATTCCAGACTAACACGGCTACCTCCCTGATTCTTAATGTTCAGGGTGGCACTCTTAATTTTTTTTTCTTTTTACTGTAACTTCTCCAGCATTTGAAAAGGTAGAGCTGTAAGGTTGGTTTTGTTTCCTCTTGCCACGTTAACTTTTCAAAACCACCCTGATTTTTGGAAAAGTTAGATTAACAAAAGAAAACTGAAAGTGTGAGTGAGTTCAGGGCACTCCAGACATCATTCAGTATGTTGCATTCGGGGTGGGGTGAGGGGATAAAATGTCAACACTTGTTCAGTTTTGACACACAAGCGAAAAACCGCTGTTCACTAAAAGTTTTTGTTTAAACATCAATTTTTCATCAAATGTGCAAACAAATTTTGACTAGCTCTAATTTACATTGTGAAATTAAACCTTTCACCTATGTTTTAGGGTGATCAGATGTCCCGATTTTATAGGGATAGTCCTGATTTTTGGGTCTTTTTCTTATATAGAATGAGAGAGGTAGCCGTGTTAGTCTGGAATAGCAGAAGTGACAGAGACCAGTGGAACCTTAAAGACTAACTGAAGTATTGAAGCTTAAGCTTTCGTGGGCTAATACATGCATCCGACGAAGTGGGTGTTAGCCCACGAAAGCTTATGCTTCAATACTTTCAATTAGTCTTTAAGGTGCCAAGGACTCTTTGACGTCACTTTCTTATATAGGCTCCTAGTACCCCTCTACCCCACCCCATGTCCAGATTTTTCACACATGCTGTCTGGTCACCCTACCCATGTGTTAACTTTCAAAACTTGTGTAGGTAAAAATCTTGCTTGGCATAATCTTGGAAACCAACCGAAGCTGATTCAGGATTCCTGTCAGCACCATACCTTCGTAAAGAAACCTAGCTATGCTAAAAAGAGAGAGGCTTCCCTCTTCCTAGGCTTCACAGCTGCTGGCAACACCTTTGATCCTTTTAGCACCTTTATTCTGTTTCATCACATGGCAACAAGTACTGCCAGTCAAGCGTTCATCTTGAAAAAGACAAGCAAGTGCAATTACAGTTCTTGTCTCTGGGGGGCAGCATTACCTGAGAAACAGATGAAACTTTCAGGTGGCAAATACAAAGCAAATTATCAGTGGAAGGAAGAAAATAGGCTTCATTTTAATACCTTCCGACTGGTAATTATATTTGAACATTACCCCCTTTGTGTACACAGCGTGTTATGTGCAATCTGCCATACTGCATGTGTACAGTGCATTTGGAGTTGGCACCTGCTACCAGTGTTACACATCTCCTGTATCTGAATCAACAGTGTTAATCCTGTTCTGGACTAAATAGTGGCTGTAATCCACCCTAGGAAGAGGCTGTTTCCGTTTTGGCAAGTCTGGAAGCCCAGAATGCTATTGCCGAGTTTCCATGCAATGCACAGATAAGTACATATCCTTGTACATCTCTGCTGCTCAGATATCCGTTTCTCTAGCTAAACTGTATTTTAGTTCAGTTTCTTTAACTTCACTGTTCTAGCTCTGTGAGAGACTGTAGAAACAATCCCAAATGCTGAGTGCTGTGGGCTTCTCTACATACAGAGGTTACACCCCCTTTAATTATTTTATACTCATCTTCGTTAATCCAGTGCAACTTTGTCTGGATACTTTTAATCTGAGTTTAAAACTAGTGATATGCATCTCGCTTGCACTTCTCAATTAACTGCTTTAAAAATCATACCCTTAGTTCAATGAGTGAGTTCAGCTTTGTGTAGATCAGCCTTAAAATGCTATTGTGAGAGCGCTGGGGTCCTCCCAGCCTGTAAATGAAACTCTCAAAGTCCACTCACCATTCTGGATGCATGAGGCAGCAAAGATTCTGTCGCTGGGGCACTCAGTACATTGAAAGTTCAGTTTACCTTTACCCCAGTTCTGTACTGTTTACAGCCGATAATCTAGAGGGCATGTCTACACTTGTGTTAGAGCGCTCTAGCTTGCTGGCCCAGAGAGGTGAAAAATCCCCCCCCCCCCCCCGAGTGCAGCAAGTCCCCCCTCCCCCCAGCACTAGTGTGGACAGGCTCCAAGCGCTGGGAGCTAATCCCCTCGTGGAGGTGAATTACCAGGAGCGTTCCCGCAGCAGCGTATTAACGTTTCCAATGTAGACATACCCTAACCCTCTTAGATGTAGGGTCCACGCAGGCGTAGCTGCAGTGATATCCCAAGCTGTCTTTCACATTTTTTGGGAAATGTGGTAGACTCCCAGAGCAGCGAGGTCATTGAATAACCACAACACAGCACTTTAATTAACCAGCATACAGTAAGGCAAGTTACAGGGCCCTGCTTACAGCTGCCACTGAGAGTGGGAGGGTGATGATGACAGACGAGGGATGGAGCCTGCAGTTGATTTCTTCTGCATTTTGCTTGATCAGTAAATGGCTTTGTGTAAATTCTTATGCAGTGAGAGGGAGCAAGCATGCGGGAATGCTGTGGGCAGTGAGTCAGCCATCTCTTTGTTTTTTGTCTTCTTACATTGCCCTCCATGCAGTATTTCTCTGGCCTGAGTCTGACAGTCAGTGTGGATCAGATAACGACAGTGTGAACACCACTGGCTAGCCAAGCAGGAGTGGAGGCTGATTGGTAGAATTGTTGAATGTTTAGCTTTGCCTGATCATCTGTAGATGGGATCTTGAAGAGGTTTTTGTGTGGGTTGGGGAGAGGGGAAACAGGCTAATTTTATCACGGCAAACGTTATAGCCTAAGGCCTTGTCTAAACTACCACTTTACAGCACTGTAGTTTTCTCACTTGGGGATATGAAAAAACACCCCTCTGAACGCTGCAGGTTTCAGCGCTGTAAAGTGGCAGTGTAGACCAGCCATTCTCAACGGGGGCCATGTGGCCCCCAAGGGAGCCCTGGCACATTTGAAGGGGGTCACAGACTGAAAACTGTGAGAAGGGGAGCCCCCAGGGTATATGGGGGCCCTGGTAACTGAACCGATGAAATGCCCAAGCAGCAACCTTCATTGGAGTCAATAGTTTCCCTCCTATTTATAATATCTTTCCAACACACGTTTGAATTTGGCGCCCGATATCATGAAACTTCGCAGAAAAGCACCAAGCTCAAGGATCGCATTAGGCCTGATAGATGTTTAATTTCATAGTCTTCTTTTTAAGTTTTGTCCAGTATGTCGGAATGTTCAAGTTTTCTTGGTGTTCAATAATAAATGTTTTTCTGTCTATCTGTTCATGTTGTAGTCCTGTTTGACAGGGGGGCCCAGAACCTGAGAAGAGCTCCTAAGGGGGCCGTGGCCAAAAAACAGTTGAGAGTGACTGGTGTAGACAATGCACCAGCGCTGGGAGTCGTGCTCCTAGTGCTTAATATTGCTAGTGAAGACATACCCTTCTTTCGTGTTCTTTCTGGCACAAGTGTCAGGCCGTTTAGAAGGCTACAATTAGACTTTTGCATATGCAGCGTCTTGGAATAACTGGCAAGGGGATTGTCTGTTTTGAGCTCTCTGCTGAATGCTAACGTGCTATCCTTACCTCTGGCCCCAAATAAGGAAAGCTGTGTAACCACTTCTCTGCTCTGGAAACAAAGGATCATCCTGAGCCCCAACATGTTTGTACTAATCACCTCAGCTCCCACCCTACCTCTTGGGCAGATGCAACCAAGTAATCAGTAGTTCATGTCCCACTTATCCATCATCATTTTGGAACTGCTCAGTAATGCAATGGCCTTTTAGAGGGCAGTGTGTCTATTGACTAATTTAGGCGAGCTGACTGTTACACTGAAAGCTTGGTGCTGTTAACACAGAGCCTAAATGGCTAAAATAGCAGATGAATGGATGAGTTAAAGGAATGCAGAAAACCAGGTAAAATAAATACCAAACAAAAATGATAACAGAACAGTGAGTAGGCAGCCTTGTTCCATGGCCTAAGAGTCAGCAAACTGGCTTCTGTTCCCGGTGTTACACCGGGCAAGTCACATCACCTCTGTGCTCTGTTTATCCTCACGCTTTTTGCCCTTATACTTTTAAAGTGTAAGCTGTAGAGGTTAGGGGGGCCAGATCATAGAAAATCAGGGTTGGAAGGGACCTCAGGAGGTCATCTAGTCCAACCCCCTGCTTAAAGCAGGACCAATCCCCAACTAATTCTTCCAACAGATTTTTGCCCCAGATCCCTAAATGGCCCCCTCAAGGATTGAACTCACAACCCTGGGTTTAGCAGGCCAATGCTCAAACCACTGAGCTATCCTTTACCCCAATTTTATTTCCTGATTTTTATAGGGACAGCCCCAATTTTTGGGTCTTTCTTAAATTTGGCTCCTGTTACACCCCCCCCCCCGCCCCCCACCTCATCCTGATTTTTTCACACTTGCTCTCTGGTCACCTTAGCAAGGGATGTCTTTTGGTATGTTTGAACATTGGGCAGCACCAATTAGGCAATCTTGGTTTGGACATGTATTGCAATACAAATAAATAAATCGGGCTGGCTGTAAAATTCAGCCCAGAGTGCTGCATATAAGAAAACAGTAAGAAATGCACTTTCTTTATTAAACAGAGCTGCTTTGTAAAGTAAAAAAGACGACTTAATAGTGGGCTAGACTCGATCACTGTTCAAACTGAGCAATGAGCAGAGGTTACTTAGTATTAAAACTAAGATTTTTGTCACCGATATTTTTAGTAAGTCCCGGACAGGTCATGGGCAATAAAGAAAAATTCATGGAGCCCTCTGACCTGTCCCGGACTTTTACTAAAAATATCTGACACAATGGGGAGCCGTGGGGCAGCTGCAGGGGCTGACTGGGAGCTCTGGGGGCCCACCACCATCTGTGGGGGCTCGGCGCTCCAGAATCCCCCTTCACCTGTGGCTGCAGGGTACCCTGGCCACCCTTGGTGGCTCGGCGCTGGGGGGGAGCCCCTGCAGCTCCTGGCAGCTATAGGGGGCAAGAGGGACTGAAGTCAGAGGTCTTTGGAAGTCCGATTCCGTGACAAAATTGTAGACTTGGTACATGTACCGTAAAATGCTCAGTAGCTGAGCTAGTCAATTCAATTCATATAACAGAGCTCAAAGCAAAATGTCCAGGCCTCTGATCTTGGCAAAACACCATGAGGCTATTAGGTACCCATCAGGCCAGATTCATAGTGGTAGCTGCATTTAACCTACCTTTTATATTGGTTAACAGCTCACTTGTGCAAATATTCATTGAAAAGGATCCCAGAAGGTATAGGGCCATTTCTTTAGGCCTGGTGGAGGCTAAGGGTATGGTTAGACTGGCGCTTTGTAGCACTAAAACCCTCCAGGAGCGCTATAATTATCTAACCCTACACACTTTCAAGTCACATTTTGCGCAATAACTCACCGTTTAAAGCGCAACTATAAAACCTCCTTTCCGAGGGTAATAAGGCTTGTTGCGCTAGCGCTATAGCGCAACGGTGCGAATGTGACCACCCATGAATCACTCATTCCGCGATAAGGGATCTCTGGCACGCCTCCGAGCCTTGCAAGGCAATCAACAAGCCATTTAAGGCAAATGATGTATAGGTGTTTGGAAAATGGGAGGAAGAATATGGAAGTACCTTTTCAGTTTCTGTTACAACTCACAGGAAATAACCGCTGGAAATGCTGACGGACCGAGCTGTGTGATTTCAATGCAGAGCCTGTCAGTTTCCTCTACGGCGGGGGTTCTCAAAGTGGGGCCGGCTCGAGCCACGCTCCCCGGGGGCCGCACTCTCCGGGCGGCGCCTGGAGCCCCGGGGAGGGCGGCGCTTGGAGCCCCGAGCCCTGGCTGGAGCCACGCTCCCCCGGCGGCGGCTAGAGCCCCGAGCCCCGGCCGCCAGCGGGGACCGGGGCAGGGGCTCAGCCGGGAGCCCGCCCGCAGTGGGACCGGGGGTGCACCCGGCAGCCCGCCAGCCGCGGGGACTGGAGCTGGGGCGCAGGGGGGTCCTGGCAATTTTTTTTTTTTTTTTTTTTTAAACACCCCTCCTTTTCAAAGCACGTTGCACCCAGCTGAATGCTGGGATACCTGCCCTATCACGCTACTGTCACTGCTGCCAGAAGTGCTGCAAATGTATCTATTCTTTAGCGCTACAGGGTTTAAATGTGCACAGGCTCTAGCGCAATACCTATTGCGCTAAATTGGGAAGCGCTACAAACAAACGCGCTATAATCTCTAGTCTAACCATACCCTAAGGGGAGAAACTGGATGCATTTAACTCCCTTTACTGGGAGTCCTCCTGGGAGTGGAAGTTGAGAATTCTACTTGGAAGTAAATTGAAGTCTCTGTGGTCTAAGGGAGACAGGAGCAGTAGAAGGTTCTTAAGTGTGTGTGTGGGGGGGGGGGGGGAGACCAGCACCTGAACTGTGGCCCTGTCCTCCCACACCACCCCTTCTCTGAGGCTCCATCCCGTTTGCTCCTCTCTACCCCCTACCTCTCATTGCTCGCCCTTATGGTTAGTAAAAAGTGGGGTGACCATGGTGCCCTGCCCCTCCCCCATTCCAATGCCCCTGAAGAGAGATGGGGGTGGGGGCAGAGATTAGATATATCCAGTGTGTTAGGCAAGGATGTGAACAATATTAGCAAAACACCAATGCTGAGAAGCAAGTGGAATGATTTGGCATGAGACTGAGTAGTACCTGATTCTTCAGAAGGATATTCTCTAGAATATAATGAGACGCCAGAGTTGTTCAATCAGTAATAATTTAATCCTGGTTAGAAAGACATGGGGTATCAAGAAGAAATGGGTTGTATTTTGAGTTGCACTGGACTCTATCTTCTCTTAATGTTCTGAGCTACTGCTTCTACCCCATATATGGAAACTGTGGTAATTTATCAGGTTAGTCAGCCAGGAAATGAGCATATATATATATATATAGAGAGAGAGAGAGAGAGAGATCTACATATAAAATATTTAACTGTTTGCTGGTCACAGGATGCTAATGGCTCACTTTTCATCCCTCAAATAGAAATAGATTAGTTAGTGTCGAGACTCCCTCACCTACTCTGTTTTGACATCTTTCTTGAGCCCAGTGGGTTTAGAAACCCCAAACTGGAGAAGGCTGAAAGAGAGAGAAACTACAGGGAAGAGAGGATGGGTTTATTAGAAACTGCTGGTTAAATTATCACTTCTGCTCTGGTTAAGGATTCATTATAATTGGCTCAGAGTCCTTTTCCATTCTCCGATGTCTTCCTATGTGCTGCCTTTAAGCATCAGGCACTGGTCTATTTAAAGTTGTCTGCTCTCTTAATTTTGTGAGGACTTGCTAAGCAGGACCTTGATTTGCTTTGTGTGCAGGGTGACATGGAGATTCCAGTGCACATGAAAATCGGTGGGAGGCTTTTCATTATAACCATGCTATGGAAACCCTCCATTTCTCATTATGAGCATCCCCTCAAGTTGTGGAGGGTTAGCATCATTTTGGAGTTCCCGTCACATTGACTAAGACAGCTGCAGTTATCACCATAGGTACATCTTAGTCCCTTGGAATTTCTCTTAGGCTTCACTTGTTAAAAATGGCAGACAGCCATTCACCGTGAAGCTTATTCAGCTAAGAGCTCCTGGCTACATCTTACATAGCTATTGGTGAGGGACTTCATGCCTAGAGCCCATTGTTAAGTGATTATTGTAACAGGAGGAAGCTCCCAAATTCCTTTGCACTTCCCCCATCATTGGGGTCTCTAGCTGAGTGCTGATGGTTTGCTGCTGCTGAATCTCTACTGCATGTTGTGAGCCTGATCTTTCAGTGCAAATCTTTGCCGTTTGGGGAACACCCTCACAAGTTGTAGCTTTGCTATTCAGTGATGTCTGGGATTGTCTCTGCCCATTAACACAAGTTGTTATCCTCAGGAAACCTGCAGGAAGTGCCAGGGGCTGTGGAAGGAGCACATGAATCTTACCTGTGAACAGCTGGCTGAGAAAGATGACATAAAATACAGAACATCTATGTAAGTAACTTCCTGTATCTGGAAAAACTGGAAACTTATTCTAGCTTCTAATGTGGGTTAGGCAAGAAACCATCTGTGTTGCTAAATTCAGTAATAAGTATTGTGTGTGTGACTACGTAAAGAAAGCCCTTGTTTGTGTATTAATAAGGCCCTTGACTTTGTGTGGGTATATGAGAGGGTTCTGGGGACATGAAAAATGAACAGGTACCAGGCTTTCGTGATAGACTATCCATGAATGATTTTCTGGATGTAGTCCATGAGGTAAATCAAGATAATGGGAGTTTCTATACCAGAACACTGTTGATTCATTTAATCTGACATCTTGCAGCAGTTAGTACCTGTTCATTCAGAGGAAATGAAACCTTAATACTGCATCTGGCCAGTTACGTTGTGTCCTACACACAGTAGGAGTGCACAGAGACACCGAATAATCCTGAGTTTGTCACCAGGTTACTCTCATGTTCGATGCTAATCTAAACTGATAATGCAGTGCAGTTTGTCCAGGTGTCACCTACACAAAACTCTCTCCCCTCTGGCCACCACCTTCTGCATAGGACGTGTGCACATACATTTACACACACACACATATTTTACATGCTGTTACAAGCTAGGCGTTATTCTGAGAAGATTTTTACAGACCTTCATTTGAAACGCAGATGTTAAAATGTAAGGAGTTTCATAAAATCTCTTTGGAGTCTGATCTTTGTTCATACAGTAGCAACAGCCAAAATATTCTGGCATTTCTGTCACTGGAGATTTTTCAGAGCACGTTAGACAAACATCTGTCAGGGATGGACTAATACTTAGTCCTGCCTTGAGTGCAGAGGACTGGACTAGATGACCTCTCGAGGTCCATTCCAGTCCTGTGATTTTAGTTGTAGAAAGTAAGTAGGTGTTGCGATATAAAACTGCTGGTCTGGCATATTGGAAATAGAGCAGCTTGCTCCTATTAATTTGGTCTTTTTTTCCTTTTGGGTGTATCCCAGTCTCTAGTAATATTGTATCTTGTCATCTCCGATCTTGTATATAGTGTGCTTGGGGCAGGCAGAAATTGAGTTTCAATACTCGAATTGAACTTTCAAGGTTTTAGCATTAAGAGTCCAAGTGAAGCCTCTCCATCCATCCCTTGGTACGTACATTTACAGCAAAATATTAACTTTCATGGACATCATTCAGTATCTTTCTGCCACTCCTTTCCCAGCAGAAAAGAGGAAGTAGGATTATTGTGACTGTCGTTTCACAAATAAGAAGGGAAATCGTAGCTTTAAATCCTTTAACAGAGTTTTGCCTTCGGTAGTTGTCCAGATGAGATTTCACGTGTGAAGACAATAAAGTTTCCTGTTGAATATAAGGAAAAGGAAGCGCAGCTGGAGTCCGGGCCTAGCTTCCTGTCTTGTTCGGAGTTTCCAAAAATGTACAAACAGCATCCTGTTAAGAGGACGAGGGTGGAGCAGCAATCAGAGCAGATTCAGTTCCAGGGACTGCTTTTTCTGTTTCTTCCTAATACCGATCCAAGTATTTGGATGAAATTCAGAGAGGGTGTGGATACTAGTTCATTATCCACTACCATATACAACTTACGTGAAGTTGATGTTCATTGAATTGTGAGAAATTAATGATGCTGGCAAGAGCAAGGTATATTATGGGCTGTTGCCGGGAAGGCTGCCTCCACGCTACTCTGGTCACATACCTCAATACAACATAGCCTTTGCTGATGAGCTCTGGACTGCTTTGATCAGGCTCCGTGCTGAACTTGTGTCTACATCACAAGTCCACTAGAGTAACTAGATACACCCCCATGGAAATGTAGCTTGTTCCATACACGGTCTAGCCAGAAGAGGCAAAGGAATCCATCTCTTTCAATACCAGTGCAGCACCACCACTGGGCTACTGTGACAGTTTCTTCAGTCTCCAACCTACTGGTTTGGGTTTTGCTAGCCTCTCTTTCTCCTAGGTAGTGAATTCAAGAAGTTAGACTTGCCTAAAGTTGAGTAAGATGATCTCATGATCAGAAATAGATTTCTCAGCCCTCATGGTGACAGGAATTAATTGCCAAGACTTTTCCAATTCCCACACCGAGATAATATAGCTAATGGAGCCCTTCCAGTGGATTATACTCCAAGAACTATAATTCTAGAGTTCTGTCCATCGTCTGCAAACCATCTCTCAGAGGGAAGGGTTGTGCAGTGCCATTGGTAGAACCAAACACTTCCAGATAATGTTCTGGATTCCAGCTTGTATTCTGTGTTATAATAAAGCCTTTGATCAGTAACATCTCGAGAGTCTGTGTGGGAAAAGGGGGGACTTAAGAGGGATAAAATGCCCAATCTCCATGGGAAAGACTTGATTTTCCTTTAATTTCTGGTGAATAAAAAAAAAGTGATGTCCAAAAATCCCAGGCTTAGCTGACTAAAAATTGAAAAATATGTTCATGACAGCTTGGTAACCAAAGCAACAGCCAGACACAAGAGCTGTAGTTAGTGAATGACATTATACAGTTTGCTTTCCTTGCACCTTTATCTCCTTGACTATATTTCTGTGCAGCCGAGTCAAGAATCCATGTGCTCTTTGGCCCTTTGACTTTGGTTTGAAATTCTTTCCAAGCCGGCGCTTAACCTTGCTGCATTTTGGCTCACTTGGAAACCAGATTTAAGCCTGTAGAATGTAACCAGTGATTAACTGCCTTTCACTCAATTTGTTTTCTACTCATCAAGGGTCGACTCCAAATGGAGTTCAGCCCAGATCTCCTTGGAACAACACAAGGCTTAGGAAACGAAGTAGGGAGAAACCGGACTGTCTAAGAAGTGAGGTGGCAATTAAGGAAAGGAAAGCGCTATTGAGAGAGTTGTGCTCTCATTACTCACGCTGAGCTTAGACAAAGCAAACATACCAATTCCAACTTCTTTCCTTTTTACTCCTCTTATGTTGCAGAGAAGAAAAAATGACTGCAGCCCGAATTAGAAAATGCCATAAGTGTGGGACTGGCCTCATTAAATCTGAGGGTTGCAACCGCATGTCCTGTCGTTGTGGTGCCCAGATGTGCTACCTCTGCCGAGCCTCCATTAATGGGTATGACCACTTCTGCCAACACCCTCGATCACCAGGGGCCCCTTGCCAGGACTGTGCAAAATGCTCTCTCTGGACCGACCCCACGGTAAGTGATTAACCAGTCATGGAATATTGCAATCACTGTGGAGTATTAATAACTTGTGTTAGGAGCTCTCCACCGTATGCTAATCTGTAAACAGAGCTCAGAAGTGTGGGTTTAAGACCGCACAACTGTTTCTTTTCATCAGGGCCAGCCAAATTGCTCTGATAAAGGATCCCAGAGCTCCCTTTAATAAAGAAAAAATTGAAAGACGTCTAGTAAAGATAGTTCTCCAGTCGGGAATGCGAAGAACAATGATCATGGCATCTGGGTAGCAGGACAGGCATGCAGCAAGGACTGAGGAGTGTATGTAGCAGTTAGCGCAGCGGATGGGAGTTGGGTTTTATTCCCGGTTCTGTCTCTGGCTCATTGTTTGACTTTTGGGGAAATCACTTGCTCTGTGTGCCTGGTTACCAATCAGATCTGGGTATCATGACTCTGGGTGGGGATGGATGAATGAATGCTTGTAAAGTGCCTGAAAATCAAAGGTACAAAGTTTCCGGTATAATGTATCCGTTATGTCCACTCTTGCTGCTTTTGGCAGTGCTTACACTGAGGACTGAAATGTGGCTCCAACATGTGAATAGGCTGTAATAGGTGTAATAACTAGGGAAGTCACATTCCTGAAGATTTTCAGTTGTACAAAGCCAGAAAATAGGATGGCGGCAGAAGAAGGGAGTTGAGAGCTGCCTGGAAGAGCTTTAAAATAGCAAAGCTGCAAACCAGTTTTCCCCAGTACTTTTGTGAGCTTCATTGATTCAGACTTGAAGGAGTAGCAGCACTGGAACCACAGTGGGTTACCAGGGCTTCACTGGTTCATCTTTATGCACCTCTTTGACTTCCTTACTCTGTGAACCGCCCTGCGTTGCTGTCATCCTTTAGGTGCACACCACACTGGCATCCCCACAGTACCTCCCCACTGCCTGCAGCGATCAGGAGTTTCCAAAGAATTCTGAACCCAGCTCGGTTCAATCACTGGTTTAAATCCCCATTTCCACCTCCAAAAAGTTGCCTTTTTCCTGATTTCTCCCACCACTGCATAGTTTTTGCCCAGAACAAAGCCAGACCGTGAGCTAACTACACCTTTTCCCCATGCCGCAGCCAAAGTACTTCTGATGCCTGTTCCTTTAGTGTCCAAACAGTCTAATTCCACTGTTCCATTTCCCATCAGGACCTGATTCTGCAAGTCAGGATCTGTAGAGCTTCCTTGTTCCCAAAGCTCCTGATTCTATTCAACAATGGCATCTCTTCAGAGCCAGGGAGAACATGAAGGCTTTCAAAAAGCTCATACTGTACTTGGAATAAAACAAAGAATACACTGTCATCCAGCCCTCTTCCTTCGTTTAACTAACCAACGTGGCGAAGCAAAATTTCCCACTCTAAGCTGGGAGGTGGCACTGCCAACTTTTGGGGATGACAAAGCATTAGCTAGCTAAGGAGTTGAAGCTGGACGAGTTCTTCGTTCAGTGTGCACAGGGATGCCATGAAACGTATGGGACAGTGTAGACTTTTAAGCTGAAATTATAAATGGATCTTTGGTGTATTAACTCTTAACGAGAATAGGTGAAAGGGTTTAGGGTAGCTAATTCAGCCTAGCCCCAGCTCTGTTCTAGCATGGGGAGTTTGGTGGAGGGGAAAGAACAATACAGAGAAAGTCAAGAAATGCAAGTTGCAAACCAAGTTGTGTATCGCGTAAGAGGAAGTCAAGAGAGGCAGAAGAACATCAGGAACCCTGTTAGGGGCTCCCATCCTCTGCTTGGTGGAGACATCATTTCAGTGAATTGGTACCCTGCTCAGCACTGTGCCCCCTTGCTCCATGTCTGGGCACCATTGTCACTTGTGTGTGTCCCTTTCACCCCTTTACTGTGTAATCCTTTCCACTTTTTTCTTTCCTTTCTAACCCACTTTTTATTCCTTAATCAACAGAAGGCTCCATACACTTAGTATGGAGTTGGAGTGTCCATGGTTGGATCTGTAGGACTGGATCACGTGCCCTTGTAAGCAAACTTCGTGCTAAGGGTACGGAGAAGAAAAGCTTGAGCCACTCAGCTGCTTCCTGAATCTGCAGCCTTACACACGCAAGCAGCTCCTGCCTAGCTATCAGTATTACGGGTTGCTGCAATCATGAAATGGACGTGTGCATTCAAGTGTGGCTTTTGTTAGAGACCGGGCAGACTTAGAAACAAGCTGTTTTCTCTGCCTTCACTGCTCTTTTTTGTCTGTAAATGTACACCCTGGACTAGTTCAGCATCTCCCTTCCACCCACGACTTAGGTTGGGGAAATAAATGGTGGTACCACATTCTGGCTGTCTTAACAGAGCAAGAAATGATAGCTACAGTGCAGGAGTCCACTTTGCACGTTTTTATTTCATGAATACGCATTTTAACTTGCTGTTACATTTTGGGATGAGGGATAACCTTGGTGAAGAACCCATTTTGGAGGCGTTGGTAGAAACCCCATAGTAAGAGCAATTTCTGCGAATTTAACCTCTGTTTTGCATGAAAAATACCATGTATCGTTTCCCAAATTTAGAACACTCTTTGTCTAGAATGAGTCTTCTGAGACTATGCAAGTGAATCTGTTAATTAGTTTGTTAAAAATTAATTAAAAACTGAGTCCTTTAAAACATTTTAGCATTTTCATTCTTTTTCCCAAATGCTCTTACCAGAATAATGCAGGCACGTAAATCTTTCTGTATAGTCAAAATAACTTAAATCTGGTCTATAGGCAATATTTTAAAAGATTAAGTTGTTGTTAAGCTAAGTTATTAGTGATTGTATCTAATGGTTATGCTTATATGAGCTACAGACAAACTCAGGCAACTACTAAGTGGGGCCAATGTGACATATGGGATAATTTAACCAATTATCACCTCTGCAGCTAATTTGCATTCAGCAGTTCTGTTGGTTGTCATGAGTTAGGGATGAGAGAGAGAGACTGGACTCTCATGCGGACAGCTCTCATTGGTCGACTGCTTGGCACAGCTGTCACTTCAGATGTTCTCTGGCCACATGCTAATTTGGAAGGCGTTCCATAGCGCTGCAGCCTGGACTCCATTGCACACTTAGACAGTGCGGCCGGGGGAGTCTTTAAAGCACAGAGACATTGGGACTCTAGTTCTCTGCCTCCCCCCCCCCCCCCCCCAGCACAGACTGCTGTCTCACTAAGCCCACCCTCTTAGCCCATAAATCACTTGCAAATTAAGGGCCAGATTTTACCGGCATGCTCAGCTTGGTCTGTCCTGATCTAATGATGGGACCCAGCTGTAAACCCAAATGACTCGTGCAGTTTGACTGTTTTGGTGAACCAGTGAATCTGCCCTTAGGAGTTTAAAAATTTTAAAATATTTGTTTAATATTACCTGTCTTCAAATTATTGGAATATTGCATGGTAGTCTTCACGTTGAGTTTCTTGTTTAGGGTTTATGACATCATAAAACACTTAGGAAATTCCCAGACAAACTGTGTTAAGCTGGAGTTAAAGTTGAGAGTATGTTTGAGTAACTTAAGAAAAAAATCATTCCACAGATGTTGCAATTATCCCAAAATCAAGCATTATAAAGAGAGGAAATTCAGAGTTAAGCTTGTACATAAAAGAACTCCAGACATGTTAAGGTAAGAAATGTACAATTAAGGCACTCAAACAATTTTAACTGCTCCCGGGGGGCGGGCACAAGGACACTCTCTAAAAACCTGTTTGATCTAACGTGGGACCACAAACTCTAAATGCCTTAGTCATAATACTCTGGTTATTGCATATCATGCACTCAGGCCCCTTAAAACTGAATGGCTGTTATTTTAATAACTCTGCATCTGTTTGTGACAAATCTGAGGAACTGTCGGAGGTTTTGGAACAAATTGGTAAAGCAAACAGTAGTAAGTCACCAGGACCAGATGGTATTCACCCAAGAGGGCTGAAAGAACTCCAAATATGAAATTGCAAAACTAGTAACTGTGGTATGTAACCTATTGCCTAAATCGGACTCTGTACCAGATGACTGGTGGATAGCTAATGTGATGCCAATTTTTTTCAAAAAGGCTCTACAGATGAAATTACAGACTGGTAAACCTGACTTCAGTGCCTGGCAAATTGGTTGAAACTGTTGTAAAGAACAGAATTATCAGTCACATAGATGAAGGTGGTATGTTGTGGAAGATTCAACACGGCATCTATATAAGGAAATCATGTGCCTCCAATCTATTGGAATTCTTGGAGGGTGTCTCGCAATGTACAGTCAACCTGTGGAACTTGTTGCAAGGGGCTGTTATGAAGGCCAAAATTATAACTTGGTTTAAAAAAGAATTCGATATGTTAATGGAGGATAGGTAGATCCATGACTATTAGTCAAGATAGTCAGAGACACAACCCCATGGTCTTGGTATCTGTAAACACCTGACTGCTAGAAGCTGGGACTGGAGGACAGGGAGTGGATCACTTTATAAAGTGCCTTGTTCTGTTCAGTCCTTCGGAAGCCTCTGGCACTGGTCACTGTCCGAAGACTGCATACTGGCATGAGTCTGACCCACTACAGCCATTGTTATGTTCTTATGCCAGTGTGTTCTCCAGCAGCGACCCTCCCCCTCTTCCTGCAGTTCTGCATCTACCCTGTCCCATTTATGACACAGAACTGCCTTTATCCCACTTTTCCTGTTGCATGAAGGAACACACAAGAAATCGTCTGCGTCTGGTGCTCCTCAGGCTCTCCACAGCTGATCTGGGAATGATTTGAAACCAAACCTTTAATCCTTTGGAAGTCTCTTTCATGAAATCATTTCAAGTTTATTAATAACGGCTGTGGCCGCACATACATGGAAAAGAGAGCGCATTAAAAAACCCAGAAAGGGAGGCCCGGCTGGATAAACCCATTCAGAGTCATTTTTCTAAAGCAAAAAAAAACGCAACCCAGAAATAATGAGCGGGTCTGTCCCTTTTCCGTTCGCATGATGCTGGCAGACATTTTTCTGTGACGTTCGGTAATTAAAGGCAGTACAAAAAACCCTGTCGATTAAAACAGTGTTTTGAAAAGCTTCATTGATAGCATAAAATAGATTCTATTTTGGGAGCTGTAGTTGGAATCTAGCCCCTTTCTGTGACTTGTGAATCTTTCCTTTATTCTTTGACACTGCAGTTTCTCTTCCCTGATGTGTTTGGCCTCACTGTGTGCATGCATGGGGCTGCTGAGAGGGTAGATGCGTGTGTTCTTTTCTTCCTCAAAAGCATTGTTGGAATTTGCTTTCCAGTTGTTGCCATGAGAAGGTGCTTTCCCTAGCAACGGAACCCAGCTCTTTATTTAATCTCTCCACGAATCTGCCACGAGCGCTAAGTCAGAGCCATCCTCTTCCTCCGTGCGTGGCATAATGCTTTGTGCGTTCCTCTGAACTCAAAGGGGAAGCAGCTGAAAGGAAGAGCCTTCTTTCTCTGAGATGTAACCAGATCCTTCCCTTGTTTTTGGAACCCCCCTTGAAGTAGAAAACCGGTTAGCTAACAGTCCAGCACTCTTCTTTGTTCTACCCTCTGTCTCACATGTCCTTCATTTGACGGTAGAACTTGGGGAGGCACTGTTTGCATACCCACGTATTGGATTTGGGGCCCGATCTAAGGGCTGGTCTACACTGGTAATGTTAAACGTGGCTTGTGTAGTTGCGGCACAGAGCTGGGAGAGCTAAAAAGCCACCCCCATGAGAGGTGCATCTCCCAGCGCTGGCGCACTAGCTTTGCAGCACTGAAACTTGCTGCACCAGGGGGGTATTTTTTCACACCCCTGAGCGAGAAAGTTGCAGCGCTGTAAAGCGCCAGTGTAAACAAAAGCCCTTAGTCTTGTGTTGCCGTTTAAAATGCAGAACATTTTAATAGGTCTTGGGCAACTTTGTCATATGTTGTGTGCAGACATTGGAAGTAAATGAATCCCTTCAGGGTCTAATCACTTTTTGCTTGGCACCTCCTTATATTTCATGTATGAAAGACTTGTCTATAAGGACCAAGATAAGCAAAATTCCCCCCCCCCCCAACTACCATCATCACAGAAATGGATCCTGTGCCTATGTCATCTTAGTGTGTGAACTGTGCTTGGTGCTGTAGAGGAGACTAAGAACCATAGATTTCCTACTGTTAACAACCCAGAGGGGGACAGGACAATTTCTTGTTCCTACCAGCTTGGTGTGATTAGCTTGAATCTGTGCAGCCTATGAACAGACTGACTGGAATTATTGGCTGATCATGTTTTTTCTCATTAAATCTGTTGGGATGTAGAACACGGATAGATCATATAAATTATGCTTGCTGCTTTATTTGGAGGCACATCATGTAACATGGTTTTGTTGGCACCCAAGGATTAGTCCTTCCTAACTTCTTCCCTGGTCTTGACTACTAGTCTGGTAAACTCTGCCAGTACAGTGAGGGTGAAGAATCTTAACCCTCCGGTTACGTTTTTGGGGGAAGGGAGAGTGCTGCAGTTCAAGTACAAGCAGAATGGTTAAATCTCCAACCCCATGTAGTGCTGCATAACTTACTAGTGTTTATATCACTCCTTTTAAGAGCTAAAAGGGACTGATAAATCTGTGTATAAGCTACAAATGGGGAAATCTATTGAACGCCTGCTGTCCCAGTAACAACAATAGATCTTTGGTCGATTAAATGCCCAAAGGAAGTATCTCCATTGCAGAAGGTAATCAATAAACCATGCTGGAACATCACACCTGAAGCTGCATTGGATGTCCTTTCAGAGCAAAGTACAGCTGCAGGTGAAGCACTAGTGAAAACTGTTCTTGGGGTTTTGGGGAGGTAGGAGTTGGGGTGTGTGGGGGGGAATAGCTTTGCCTACAGATGACTTTAAGTTACTATAATCTTTTGATTATCAGGGGATCATGGAATAGCTTCTGCTTTAGGGGCATAGCAGTAAAACGTGAAAGCATTCCTGTTTTAAGTGGGGGTTATTTACAGCACTAAGATCTCTGGAGTAAGAATTGTTTTTTCAAATTTTAATTCTGACCTGTAACTGTGCACATACAACAGTCCTCGCTTTTGGTGTCAACTTTTCCTCCACAAGAATGTCCTAAAGTCTCTTTTATTGCTCACACATTGTACCAGTTTTTGGGCCTTAGTGTTCCAGCTGGTCTGCATTTTTCTTAAATACTGATCGTAATTAAACCCTATTAAGCACTTGCCAATGCTTTAATGCAGGGTTTGATTTTAAGTGGGAAAGTGTGTTTTATTGGCATTTTTTGATGCACTTACATTAGTAGGCATCACTCTCCTAGAAGATGGATGCAAAACGGTTCTAGGCTGAGGCTTTTCCATCCACGAAATGTGGAATTAATTATAAATATTCCTGAAAGTTGGATTTCACAATGGAAAAGTTGACTGCTTCATTGCTGCCCAAATACTTCAGAATGCAGCAGCTAACTTGGTAAGCAGTGTCTCTTTCTGGGAGCATATTAAACCTGGGCTCTATGACCTGGACTTGGCTGCCTTTGGGTTTCTGGATTGATCTTCAGGTGTTGCTTTTGATCTATAAAACACTAAGTGGGCTGGGGCCTACCCACCTAAGAGATTCCATCTTTCCCTGCGGCTGCGCTACTTCAGTTGTGGTCAGTTGAGGCATCTGAACAGAAGCCCCTTCAACATAAGAGGGTGGGGCTGGCAGAGTGCTTCATTAGGGCCTCCAGCCTCTGGAACTCACTTCTTCCCCCTGGTCTGTAACAGCCAGCGTTTGGTGGTCTCCAGGGTGTGCCGTAAGACCTACCTTTTCTCTCTGGCTTGTGGGTCGTAGAGAGAGAGCTGCTGCAGGATCCTGGGAATTGTGTGCAAGATTAATTTTTAATTGATGGTGTGTTTGAGTTGATCTGGGGGAATTTAATGTATTTAAACAAAGAAGGTCCATCTCAGAGTATTGCATGAGTACACTATTACACAGTCTAAATATTGCCCCTGGTAGTCCTAATTGGCAATTGAGGCAGGTATAGTGGCTGGCTAGTTATGCAAACTGCAGTACAGTAAAACCTCGATTTAATGGACTAATTTGGGCGAGGGGGTGTCCGTTAAATCAGAAAGTCTGTTATTTAATAATAATTAAAAAAAAGAGCTGTTGGAGCAGCAGCCCGCCCGCCACAGGGCCGGGGCAGTAGCTCCGCAGCCTGCCTGCTGCCGGCACCCGGGCGGCAGCCGGGAACCGTCAGCCAGCCCGCCCGCAGGTGGGACTCGGGCGGGACCCAGCAGCCAGCCAGCCCGCCCGCAGGTGGGACCCGGGCGGGAGCCGGGAGCCGGCAGCCCGCCCGCCCGCTGCTGTGACCCGGGAGCCGGCAGCCCGCCCGCCCGCTGCTGTGACCCGGGAGCCGGCAGCCAGCCCGCCCGCTGCTGTGACCCGGGAGCCGGCAGCCAGCCCGCCCGCTGCCGTGACCCGGGAGCCGGCAGCCAGCCCTTGACAAATGGATTTCGGATGCATCAGACTTGCTTAGAAATTTTGTCCGTTGCATCCGAAGTCCGTTAAATCGAGGGTTTACTGTAGTTTACATTTTTTCAGTCTTAACTCCAGAACTGAATCTCTGTAGTAGGGTCTCCTAGCAGAGGGAACTTGTGCTGTTGATGTATCTGCTTCAGATGCCTTTCACAGAACTGAGCTACTCTGACAAGTGTCTGCAGAATCCAGGATATACACCGAAATTATACAAGTCAGGGGGGCTTTGGGATTGTCGTTAAGTGACACAGAAAGCATTCCCTTTGCTCAACTGCATCATATACATCAGCAGTTCTCAACCAGGGGTCCGCGAGCCCTTTCAAGGGGCCACGGGACCCTGTGGCTGAAACCCAGAGCCCAATCCTCAGCTCCTCCTGCGAGGGAGAAGCCATGAGCCCATGGGTAGAGTTTGGGACGTGGAAGGCATCCCCCCCAACCCGCAAACTGCAGCACAAAAGCATGGCAGCCCCAGGGGCAGCCCTGTCTCCTTTCTCCAGCCGGGTCGGAGGCAGGAAGCCGGAACTGGGCAGTACGGGGAACTGCTGCTCTGGGCCGGTGCTGTGGAGCAGACAGCGGCAGTGTTCCCATGTCTCCTGCTGGTGTTCGGGGTTGAAGCTCCTCCTTCAGCCCCCAGCCCCCTTTGCTCCTGCAGAGGCAGCCGGTAAGAGTTGTTTAGGTGGGGGGACCAGGCTCCATGGCTGGCAGACCCCTTTGGGAACAAGGACTTCAGGGGAGCTCCCCAAGCACACAGCCCCTAATACCCCTCTCCCTGCACCCTGAGCTACCTGTCCTGACCTCACACAGCCCTTTGCCATCCCCTCCCTCAACCCACAGCCACCCCCTGTGTGCACATAACCCCTAGCTATCCCCTCCCTGCACCCTAAGCCCCAACCCAGACAGGCTGGGTGGCCTGCTGAGGTGAGTTGGGGGGTGGAGGCAGCGCTCCCTCCCTGGACCTCACCATGTGGAGGTGGGTCGAGTCCTGCTGACCCCTCTCCCTTCCCCTGCAATAGAAGTCAAACTATGCCTATGCCTGAGGCCTCCCCGCTCCTGTTGGGCCCTTGAGCTTGTATAGCATGTTGAAGGGGGCCTCAGAGAGGAAAATGTTGAGAACCCCTGATGTACATGGCAGGAGCAAGCTCTTCCAGGGGGAGCATTCTATGGGTTATCACCAAACTCTTATCAGAGAGCTGGCATGTAGAAGAATGGCTCCTGGGTAGGGCCTATCAATTACATGTTAGGGGTGGGTGTGTTGCTTAGGATAAAATAAGGTGCGGGCTATCTATCCCTTCTTTGTGGGGGAGGAGGGCAAGGTGAGGTTAGCAGAAGTGGTGACCTGTGCCTTATATACAACTTTCCAGATGCAGCTGTTCCATGAAGTGGAAATACTGTGGGTGAAACCACTATTCCAATTTGATTTTAACCCAGCTGAAACTAGTGATAGCTTGAGCATTCTAGGCCAGAGATTAAGATAAAAACTCAACACTGGATATGCCTCTGAACTCTGTTTGCCTATTGCTAGCTATACCTTGTGTTCTGTGAGACTCCCAGCCAGGGAAAATCGCAATCTGGTATCTGTAGTTCAGACTCGGAGGGTAATTAGAAGCTTGTGTGTGATTTATGGTCCGCTTATTCCATAAAATAGCTGTGCTTCAGCACTTTCATGGCACTATATAGACGATCATTAACAATCCATGGACGTAGCCCCTTTGAAAAAGTGTTTAGGAAAGACTTAAATTTAACCACTGACTCAGAAGAATAATGGGGAAGGAATCACGCTTGATGACTTTCTTCAGATTAGGATAAGGTTTCCCGGAGACAATTAGGTTATCTTCCTCCCTCCTCCTCTGCATGAGCACACCCTGAACAAGCTTAGCCACCATTGCTGCTAGACACGTACTGGACAACTTAGCTCTGACTCAGGAAACTGGCAAAACCTGCAGTCGCTTTGATATGTGCACACTCCTAATATGTTTTACAGGAGTGTCCCAGAGCATTTCCCAAAATACAAAGAGATTTTCCACATTAAAAATTTGCAAGAAGAAATTTATGGGCTTTTGCAGTAATGGAAATAAGATGGATAGAATTAACTGGAGCCATGCATATTGAGGCATGTACTGTTTAATTTCCCCATATATCCCACTGCAATCTCTTCAGCAGTCAAAGAGAACGTAACTTTTATTTCTTACAAAAGGGACCCCCAGGTGCTTTCTGACTAATGCAGATACTCTGTGTCCTGAAATAGTTCCCATGCCCAGCCTTAGGTTTTAGAAGCTATTGCTGAGGAAAGAGGTGCTGGCCAGAATTCATATTTCCTGTAGGGTGACCAGATAGCAAGTGTGATAAATCAGGACTGGGGGGCGGGGGGCTTTATAGGAGCCTATATAAGAAAAAGGCCCAAATATCGGGGCTGTCCCTATAAAATGGGGACAATTGGTCACCATAATTTCCTGCTCTTAAAGAATGACAAGGGGTCAGTGTTTCATCTCAGTAGTCTCCAATGACTGGCAGAAAGTAACCTCAACGTAACATTGCAAAGAATAGTTAAGAGAATCACAGCCATAAATACACACAATAGGTTCGACAACCAGACATCCCAAATGTTCTTTTGTTAGGCACACACAGGAAGCCATCTCATTGTCCCTTTGAAGACCTGATCTGATTTACCTTGACCGTTCTTGCTGCCCATTCTGTAATGGAAAAGCCATTTTCAGAGTGTTATGGAGCAGGTAGATCTGGGATATCAGAAGAAACAAACAAAATGATTCCTGGCTTTCACACTGAAATTAAGAATGATTTGTATTAAGTTCAATGATATCAACTTGGTTGGGATCATCTGAGTCTCCGAATAAGTTCCCTTCACTTTAGGCACTTTTCTCACCTGTCGAGGTACTTACAGCCCCCATCACCTCACCTCCTTCGAGGGCCGCTCATGCTGATCTTTGTAAAGCGTTCTGATCATTTTATGAAAAGGGTCATCTATTTACATGCCGGCTATTAGCCACCACAAGTGTCTGAATGTATAGGATTCACAAGGCTATTGCAAATCCGGGAGGTGCAGAAGGGTAATGCAAGTGATTAAGGAGGAGGCTGAAGAGGAGGAAAAAGAGAAAAAGAAATTATTGGAGAACCCAGTGACTGGATGTGGAGGGATACTTTCAGTCCTGAGTTTGAATTCTCAAATGCTTTTATATTGGAGAGAGAAGATGGGTGAGGTAATCTCTCTTATTGGACCAACTTCTGTTGGTGAAAGAGACAAGCTTCTGAGCTACACAGAGCTCTTCTCAGACCATCTCGTGTCTCTCATGTCCTGGGACCTACACAGTTACAATACTGTGAATCCCTTTATATAATATAACGGAACATTCTTACTATAACTTCTTTTAAAAAAAAAACAAACCCACTAGAATTCATGGTCTCATAATCCAAGATAAGATCTAAATTGACTCATTAGTGCAACATTCAGCTACGAGAGCCGGGATTTACGTTATGTAAATCTAATTGTTGGGCCCACCACTATAGAGCTGTTGACGTAGTGTAAATATTTAATGGACTATTGCCACTTTAAAAGATTAATAGCACTCCAGCAACTCTTTGGCTGGACAGGAGAGAGCATTTAGCGGCTGCATTCTGGTTTGTCAAGCTAGTGAATTTTAACACTGATCCAGCTGAAAATCGATCATGTGGTTCTTAATTATTCTCTGTGAAGTAGGGTTGGGTTCTGTACAGAATCTGTATTGTTGATGCTATTCCGAGAAAATCTAAGGTGGTAGCAAGAGGACCACTCTGCCAGTTTCACTTTTAACAATGGGTATCTGATCTTTATATACTTTAACAATGGGTATCTGATCTTTATATACACACACACACCTGCAGTAGCCCTGGTCAGAATGCAGAGTTCTGTTTGCAGCAGTAACTGGTTTATTAACCTGTTCGTTTGTTTCCTTGTAATTTAGGAAGATGATGAGAAGATAATCCAGGAGATTCAGAAGGAGGCTGAAGAGGAGCAAAAGAAGAAAAATGGAGGTAAGTCATGTCCTGTAACTGCTTTCAAACAAAACTGGGCATCCCGGATTGTAGAGGCCCCAGGAGAGAGCAAGAGTTTCTAAGCTGCTGGTGAGTCTCTGATTCCTAGTTGCATCTTCAAAGGCCAAGCTCTTTGCAAATTTCCTTGTAATAACAGAACTCCCATACATCTCATTTGGATTATTGCTACAGAAGTTGGTTGGTTTCATATTGTGCAAGGCTTTTCACCCTTGCATTGCCAGTATAGGATCTTTGCTGAGGTGTCTTCTAGAGATGAAGCCATTAACCCTGTGGGTGGTCAGAAGAAGCCCATGTCTCTCCGTTGCTTCAGCTTGTGGGCCACTCAGGGCAGGAGACTATGCCACTCGCCCATTCTTGGACAGTGTGGCAGAGAAAATGGAGGCTCGTCACGGGTCCAAGAGCTCCCCCTGAGGAAGACGGAGAGAAAAGTCAGACTTCTCGATCTAAAAATCTTCTCTTTTAAATAAATTATCTAAATCCTGACCGATTCTGGTCTTCAAAATTAAATGAAAATGAAGCTAGGAAGCCAGAGAGGAAGTTCAGAAGACCTAAACGAAGATGAATCAGGAATCAAATTGAGGGAAAGCCACAAAACTAGCGTCTTCCCCACCATGGCCTCCCCTTGTCCTCCGCATTGTCCAATCCTAAAATAGGCAGGGCCTGGACAGTTGTGTGGGGGTGAGGGATTCCCTATGCTGGAGCCAAGGGGGCTTTTACCCATACAGGTGTGGTCTGGAAGGGGAGAGGAGTCCACAGTCCTATGTATTTAGATATTCTCTGGGAGCAGCTGGGAGGGGATTCTGGAAGAGTGGGAAACGCCTTAGGTATCTGACATGTACAGATAGTGTAATAGTGTAATGCTGATATGCCATGCTCTTCCCTGCACAGCTCTGCTAGACATGCCAGTGCCTCCCAACACCTCCGAAAACCAGAGCAGCTCTCGGAGAGTTGTCATCCAACAAAGGATACAATTAAAAATCACTGTTCTTCACAGAGTGTCTGTAGATCCCACTTCAGGGTGGCATGTGGCTCATGCGTGCAAGACCAGAAATATGAGAAGCAGTGTCAGCAGGGCTGGACGTGTGCGTTCTTGTTCTTCCTCTTGCTCCCATATGAAGGCATATAGGGCAGGGTGGACACTACTCCTCTCCCATTTCCCTCTTTTGGCCCTTGACAGACAGACAGAGCCTGGCCTGACCTGCTAGTTGGTAGCGTTGACCTACAGATTTTCCTGTAAATCTGAACTATTCAGAACTTTGATCATCATCTTCATCCGCTGGAATCCTGTCGAGTGTCTGGACCACATACTGATGGCTAGACTCTCTGTACCCACACATCTCCCACAGAGCTCCTTAGCATGGCAGACTCGACAGTGAAGGCTTCCAGTCCTGCCCGTCCTGTGATGGGTTAATTCAGGGTTTCTCAAACTTCATTTCACTGCAACCCACTTCTGACCCCCAAAAAAATTGCTACGGGACCCTGGCAAAGGGGACCGAGCCTCTCCACCTAGGTGGGGGGAGCAGGGGGTAAAAGCCCTAGCCCTGCCCCCCGGAGGTCAAAGCCAAAGCTTGAGAGCTTCAGCCCTGTGGGGGTGGAGTGCAGACTTCTGGCTCAGACCCAGGCCACAGCAAGTCTAACGCCAGCCCTGGTGATCCCATTAAAACGGGGTCGTAACCCACTTTGGGGTCCCGACCCACAGTTTGCAAAAAGCTAGATCCCTTTAAAAGATAGACATGGTGAGCATGCCTTCTGTCTAGAGTCACCATACCTAGCAGATGTTCCCTGTGCCTTTCGCTGAGGGTGTGTGAGATGCATGGCTCAGATTCCAGCTTCTGGAACAATCCATGAAGGTTTCTTCAGACCCTGGAAAGACTTGGCTCTAAGATCCTGCTAGTGGACAAGCCAGAATGCTGCAGCAGACAGGCCATACCCAAGACTGGCACAGAGAAGATGACACCAAGAGAGGAACCAACACAGTTGCCTCTGGCACCCAAAACAGACATCAGCATTAAACAGCCCCCAACACCTCTGACATTGAAGTCCGTCACCGATAGGGACTTGGTTTGGACGTGCAGGCAGAGACTCCAGGCAGAGCTTGTGTCCTCATAGAATCTCAGAGTTGGAAGGGACCTCAGGAGATCTAGTCCAACCCCCTGCTCAAAGCAGGACCAATCCCAATTTTTGCCCCATATCCCCAAATGGCCCCCTCAGGGATTGAACTCACAACCCTGGGTTTAGCAGGCCAATACTCAAACCACTGAGCTATCCCTCCCCCCTTGGATAAGGATAGACAACAAAAAGCCTCTGGAGACAAATTCACAATCCCGAGCAGCTCAACGTGCCCCCTTATTAATAATTAGTATGTGTTGGGGGGGGGGGGTGTGGAATATTCCTGCTTAGGGCCCAATGGCCTAGCCCCAGCACCGGGTGTTAGAGAGCCATTGCCCAGGGCTGCCCCTTCCCTGTCTCTCTGCCCCTTCTTGCAAGAGCCTCGTGCTATCAGAAGTGGCCTCATTGCTTCATCTAGGAGCCCACGGAGGAAGTTCCAACAGAATTCAGGGGACGAGGCTTCTCCTCATTTCGAAGGAAGGGGGTTGAGAAGACAGAACTCTGCCCTATCCTAAACCTGAGGAGACTCCACAAATACAGGTAGTCTCTCAGGTTCAGGATACCGAGGCTCTGTCTACACTATCGCGGCAAGTCGACCAATGCTACGCAACTCCAGCTATGTGAATAATGTAGCTGGAGTCAATGTATTTTAGGTCAAGTTTCCGTGGGGTCTAGAAGAGTCTCCCGTCGACTTCCCTCACGCTTCTCATTGGGGGTAGAGTACAGGGATCAACTGGAGAGCAATCTGCAGTCAATTTGGCAGGTCTTTACTAAACCCGCTAAATCGCCTGTCGGTGGATCGCTCTCCGAGCATCACTCCCTGCCATAGTGTAGACCTGCCCAAGGCTTGCCGCCATCATTCAGTCTCTTAAAGGTCCAGACTGATTCATGGCTCCCAACCTGCAGGATACAGACTTCCGCATAGCAACCCATCTGGCCCACAGGAACTACCTCAGATTCTCGGTGGGGCCCAATTGTTATCCATACAGGGTTCTGCCTTTCGGAGACTGCAGCGCATAGTGTATTCACTAATTGCCTGCCAGTAGTGGCAGTGCATTTATTGAGGCAGGGAATCTCCTTCTACCCGTACATGGATGACTGGCTGTCGGAATGCTTCGTACCCAACCTTCCCTTCAGGGTGGTCTTTCTAGCGGTCATTTCCTCAGTTGAGAATCAGTGAACTTCAAGCTCTCCTGACCAGATCACATTAAACATTCTTCTGTAGTGACGCGGTGTTCTCAGTTTTTCACTCGAACCAGTTCATTACCTTGCCAGTCTTCTCCCCAAGCCATATTCGAGACCGGGAGAAAATAAATGCCCACCAAAGTGTTACAGACCTTCATAGGACGAAGGCTACCTTCCCACTATCTAGAGTGGCCGTTTCTGACTCATACGATGGCCAACCTATCTTATCCCAGAGAATCTCCATGTGGATAACATTGTGCATTTCCACCTGCTATCAGCTGCCCAGAGTGCTTCTCCCTCCAAACCTCCACCAGGGCATAGACCGCATCTGTCTCCTACTTCAGACAGTGGTAATCTGAGATCTGCAAGGCTCCTATGTGGAGTACCCCAGTAAGCTTTCTGGGAAATGTTATGCCCTGCACATGGCAGCTAGGGAAGATGCCAAATACGGCAGAGTGATTCTTCAGTTTTTTCACTGATCCCACTGATACTCCTCACTCCCACCATCCAATGAGGATACTGCTTGCCAGTCACTACAGTACCCACTACCGTACCCACTACCGTGGGATCAACGCTGACTAAATCTTGGAGAATCACAGTTTCTGGAGGTCCGTAACCGTAACTGTTCTTTCTCGAGCCAGGGGTTACTCCCTGCTACCATCAGAGTGGACAGAACTGGGAGCCTCTGCCCATAAACTCAGTGCTAGAAGGGTGGAAGTGCTGAAAGCCAAGGGCCCAAATGCAGTGATAGAGCTGCAGCTGTCCGCACCATGTCTGCTTCTTGCTAGAACTCCTAGTCGCTCCTTACCCGAACAGCGCACACTCCCGCAGCCGGAACTGAAGAACATCCCTGTGAACAGGGGAGGGAGTCTCTGCCCCAGCCTGGGGTCTTTCTAAAGTTCTCTTTTTAATTTCTTTGCAGAAAGCAGTTTTAAGAGGATCGGGCCTCCTGTGGAAAAGCCTGTGGAGAAAATCCAGAGAGTTGAAGTCATCCCAAGACCAGTCCCTCAGAACCTCCATCAGCCCCGAATGCCCCCTTATCCCTTTGTGCATCCACCCTTCCCGCTGCCTCCTGTCCGCCCGCTGTACAACAACCTACCCCTGAACATAGGACCCATCCCTGCCCCCTACGTGCCCCCACTGCCTAACATGCGGGTGAACTATGATTTCCCCCAGATCAATGTTCAGCTGGAGCACAACTTGCCTATGCACTTTGGTCCACAGCCTCGGCATCGGTTCTGATCTGGTTCAAACAGCACTAGGAATGGAGTCTGCAGGGAGAAGCCACGCTGGCCTGCCACCACCCTCCCCTCTTCACTCTCTGTGCCCCATCATTCCAGCCAACTGCAAGAGGAACAGATCTAGATTCCCCTCCCCCCACACACAGTATTGAAGGCTTCTGTGGTGTTTAAATCTTCGTAATTCAACATTGGATTCTCTGGAATCTTCTAACTGTGCTGCCCACCCTATGGAGCAGTAAGAGGGGGCACAGTTCAGGCCAGGGGATCTCTGAGGGTCTTTTTGTTTCACAATGGCTGTTCAGTCAGCTGTGGAGGGGGAAGTGACATTATGTGGGGATGTAGCCATTCAGGGCCCCCCCCCCTCCCCCCCCGGTGCCAAAAACATACCTTCCTGTCTACGAAAGCAGCCCCACTCCAGTTAATGCAAAGGCCAGCTGATAGGGAAGGGGATGTGGGGAAGCTTGAAATTATTCAGATGCTGGCAATAAGATTGAGCTGTGTCTTCCATCATGCCTAGATAATATTGGGGAGAAGGGGTGAATCTGAGCATCAGGACTGATTATCCCTCAGAGAATAATCCCAAGTTTTTACTGTAACCTGCGATTGTCCTGACAGGAATCTGTACAAGCAAATTGACAACCATTTTTCTAAGCCCGGAAGCGACTGTTCTTGGGAGAGTCCAGTGCTAGGACGTAGAAGCCATCTGGCTGCGAAGTACCACTTCTGCCGCAGCTCAGAGAAAGAGGCTACGAACCACTGTGCAACCTGGCTTAGTATCGTAAGCCACGACTTTCAGAAGCGATGCTTGGTTTGGAGTGCCTAATGTGAGACAACTTAAAGGGGCTTGATTTTTCAGAGGATGAGTGGCCAATACTTCCTGAAACCCGCGGTCCTTTTCAGTGTCTCGAGCACACACAATCACTAGTCATTTATGAAAATCTTGGTTATAAGAGTTAGTAGAAACCTACCAATTGTTCAGAAGATAAACATGAAGGCCCAGATTCAGAGATGCATATGGGCTAAACTGCATGCCACCCGTTGCAGTAACTGTTGTGCATACAAGCCTGGTAACTGAATACATACACTGTGCACACATCCAACTGTGAAAACGTGGGCCCAAAGCTTTTCATGCATGTTTAAATCACGGTAAAATGGGCTGGAAACTGATTTGCAGAGATGCTGCCATGGTCAGGGTACAGCTGCTCTGGATCTGGAGGAGTACTTTCTAGTGAGTGTAGACACATCTCCACTAGCTTGATCAAGCTAGTGCACTAAAAATGGTACGTAGCCACAGCAGCATGAGCAACGGGCTGGGCGAGCTGCCCGAGCACACGTCTAGACTCTTGGATGGGAGCGTTCTGAGCATCCCTCCCATCCTGCTGCTCATGCCACCCTGGCTACGGTAGGTCAATGAGAGGTGGTGCGGGTATGTCTAACCTAGCTGGAAATTACCCCTTCAGTTTCAGTGTAAACAGATTATGCTAAGCAGCAAAATACCCCTTTTGACCCATTTAATCAACCTCTGAAAAAATTCAGTTTAATAGGCTTGGGCCCTGCAGCACAGCTGAGCTTAGAAAAAGGGATGTTTAGGAGAAAGGCTATCAGAATATCCTTCCTTAATGCAGTCATCTAGTTAAAAAAGAAAAAAAAACAATCACTTCATCAGACAGTTGTTCCCCAAACTGATTGGTATGTATTAGTGTTGCTGTTAGGAACCAGATTGAATGAATCTCCCCTCTTTTGATTTACCTCCCTGTAAGTTAACACCCAGGATTTCTTTACAGGTGTCTGCCTTGCCTCACTAATCTGTCAGATTTGCCCTCTTGCTCTCTCCATAGCCCTTCGCTGCAAGCGGCGTCTCTGGGCATGGAGCAGGCAGTGAACCAGGGCGCTGTGAAGTCTGTGACTGGCAACTGCAGGAGGCACCAGGGCAGGGTGTACTCTCCGGAGGAATATGGCAGCGAGCAATCCCTGGCTGGGCTGTGGGGAGGACATTGCTATCCGTAGTGGGCTAGTCTCCAGGAGGATCTTGCACAGTCGATGTTTTCACACTTTTTGGAGCGGATAGAATTTCTCTATTCCCAGATGTTGTGTATAGGCTGAGAGAGGTCCTGTTAACTGTTTGTTCCCGGTTGTCGAGGGCTGGTGCCAACGTAGAGTTAATAACCACACCGTTAACTATTTGTTGACATTGCTGCTAAGACTTTTTAATTTAAGAAATAGGCTAGGGGATGTAGTGGCTTACTGAACGCTGCTCAGCCGGTTTTTATTCAGGTTGACATCTGCCCCTTACACTGAACGATCCCCTCAGTAGCCATGGGCAGCCATGTTGACACACTGTTTGGGACAGGGGTGGAGGGCAGACTGGATGTCTACACTTCCTAGCAACTTTTGCCATTTCTCAGTAGTTTGGTTGAAAAGCCTCAGTCAGCCACATGCTTCCCCTTCCAGAGGCTCCCGCAGCGCGGAGGGAGCTGTGTATGCAGAGCGAGTCCTACCGCTTCATACCCTGCTTCTAGAACATGCCGCCCCTTCTCCCGCACAGAGCAGAGCTCCTGCCTTTCCTCTAACCGGTAGATGGAGCTTAGCTTTGTCTCATCTAATTGAGTTGAGGAGAGTGACCCGGGCTGCCAATCCACCTCGGCTCTTGCTCCAGAGACGGTGCGCCACATGCTAGACTGTGACCCGTCTAGCCAATTAAGGAATAAGGCTAATGTATTTCAGAAAGTCTTGTTTACCTCGCTCAGTCGGAAGGCTAGAGGCATGATGCTGGGTCTTAAGGAAGTAGTTCAATCAGGCATCTAGGAGTGCCAGGGTGGAGTGAATTTTGCCTTTGTCAGCTGGCCCATCATTTTACCCTGAGAGACATGAGCAGAAAAGCCCAGACGGGCACATTGGAAAGCTTGATCACTGAGCTGGCTTCCTAAACCATCGTGGCTGTGGCCTTTACCCAAAACGAACCCGGCCCGTCGGAGTGAGTCTGACACCCCCTCGTCACCATTCATGTTCTTCCTACATAAAGCAATTGCTTGTTGAAAGCCTCAGATGAAGCAGGTACTAATTCTAATACCCAGTGCCTTTGGGGAGTCTGTCCTTCATTCTTCAAGTGTGTTGCACAGGGACTCTCGAATACTCTGCTTATCCAGCACAATTATTGTTCATTCAAATCCAGTTAAATATAAATTGCTTTTCCCTCCCTCCCCCCATTCCTGCATGTGCAGTTACAGTAGCAGAGACTATTCTGGGATGGCAGGAAGCACTTTCCAGTTACAAATGTGCGGTTATGAATCTTTGGCCATATGTGCGCGTCTCTCTCCATATCTACAATAGACTCCTGTAGCGAACGTCTGATCACCACAGTAAAAAGCTGGAAACAACCAGACCCACCACTCACAGCAGAGCCATATCTTTGAAGTGGGTGGTGGTACCATCTCTCTGTAATTTTTGTTAGGTTTAATTTTATGGTGTCTCGCCAATTTGGGTGGAAAGGTTCAATTTTATACAGTAGTTACTACTTTTTTAGTATCCCTGTGTCAGTCGGAGTTCAGCAGAATTGCTTGGACGGTATGAGCATTTGGATTCTACCATACTATACCAATCACTCAAGCAAATTTCAGCCTCAGTGCTTGACCAGTAGTATAGCAAATGTCTATCACCAGGCAAAAATAGAAGTGGTGTGGCCATTTGCACACCGCCATATTAAAACCCTAGAGCATAGACCATTAACAGAAGTAATAGCCTAGCTCAAACTCCTGGCTTTTGTATGTTTTTAAAATACCCATATATCTATATATATATTAGCCTGTGCAGGGAAAGGCTGGAAATGGGGGGAGAGACACTAGGCAGAGAGGGAGGTCTAGTGTCTGTACTTGACCAGTTTTTAGTCTTCTGGGTTAAAGGTAAACACTGGTTCCTTCTACATGAGCAAACTTTGTACCTTCTGGATTTGATGGCTCATGGCAAGCCTCCTGGCTTTCCCATCTCCATGCCAAGGGGGAGGCAGGGTTCCCCTTAGGTAGTGTTCGGGGAAGGTGCGGTGGTGAGGAGTCTTTGCTGAGATGTTCTTGTAGTATGTGCTTGCCTGTTGTCTCTCTCCATTGGAGGTCCTAGAGCAGCCTTGGGACGGAGAGAATTCTTTCTCCCGTGACAATGGTGAGGGCCCGTTTTGTGTCTGTGCAGAGAAATCGGTATCCATTGTATGAAACCAACATCATTCAGTAGTGGGCGACTACAGGCACTCCAAAGAGATCAGATCAGCTCTTCATCCAGCGTCACCCCTGCATTTCACCTTTCGGTCCTTCCTGGGTCTGTGGTGGAGCTCCTGTGGGAATTGTTCTGCAGAGAAATGTGTCCTCCCAACTGGTGACTTTAGAGCCCTCCATTGTCTTCTAGCATCAGTGGGGTTAAAGGGGATGTTTCTCCACTTAAAGAGCAAACCCTTTCCTGTGCAAGTAAAAACAAAAAATTCCATGTTTTGGACTTACCTGGTGTTTTTTGGGGGGGTACATCTACCCTGCAAAATAAGACCCATCAGTGAGTCTCAGAGCCTGGGTCAATGGACACAGGCTCTTGGGGATCAAAATAGCAGTGTAGCTGTCCAGATGTGGGCCGGAGCCCAGGATCGGAGACCCTCCTCCCTCACTGAGTTTCTGAATCTAGGGTTAAGCCTGCACCTGAACATCTGCACTGCTGTTTTGAGCCCCAGAGAGCCTGAGCTCTGAAACTCGCTGCCACGGGCCCTTTTTAAAAATTTTTAACGGTGTAGACATGCCCTTTGCCCCTTTAAAACCCCAGGAGACAGGGGAGGTGTGTCTTGTGGGCCCATATCAATGTATGACTGGTACTTTTTATGATTAATTGCAGTGTCCCATTTTACTTGCCTTAAAGGTGGAGAGAGAAATTTGGTATTTGCACTTAGCAAAACATATTAAAAAAAAATAAAAAAACCCCAACAACCTTGTAAAGACAAATTGTGCATGTTCTGCAACTTTGTATAACGATAGCTGAAAATGAATAGGTGGTTTTATTAAAAAAAAAATATTTTTCTTTACCCTCTGGTAGAAAACTGTTCTAATTCTGTGTGTAAAAAGTCCCTGTATAATATTGTAATTTGAATTTTTTGTAAATAAATTTTTGTGCACTCTGGCTTTCTTCCCGTCTCTGCTTTTCATTCCTACATCAGTGTCCTGCCACGAGAAGCTGGTTGGTTTGAGGATAATTTTTGGCGACAACTGGTAGAAAGGGGAAACCAACCACAATTCTCGTAACAGGTTTCAGTCAGAGTGGTTAAAAACTGTAAAAGTTAGTAGGCAAAACATTCGAGCCGCCTGTAAAAGCTTAACGTGTTCCAAAAGCCGAAAAGGGAATGGGCTATAAAATGGCTTCCATTCTTTCGTTGCTGTGTGAAGCAGGACTGATCATGTCAAGTAGTCCTTTAACACCCCTTTCACACAGCAAGCCTCCAAGTGCGACAACCCTCCCCCCTTATAAATTAAAAACACTTTTTAATATATTTAACACCATTATAAATGTTGGAAGTGAAGTGGGGTTTGGGGTGGAGGCTGGCAGCTTGTGACCCCCCCACCAGGGGTTTCAACCCCCCCTCCCCAGTTTGAGAGCCCCTGATCTAGCCTATCTGGAGTTTTCAGGACCTTATTGACCTGTATGCTCTGGCTGCTTTGTGAGGGGAATGTTTTAAAATAGAAATAGGAAATAAAAGAGGAAATGTCCATATTGGCAGGCTGGCGACGGACCGAGATAGGAAGAGCCGGGAGACGGAGGCAGGGAACAGTGGGAGACTTCCCTGACACTCCTTTCAGTCACTTTTCTGGGCATGTTTTCATTTGGCTTCAGCCCCATAAATGTGTAGGGGAAGGGTCCCTGAGCCGCAAAAAGCAAGTGGGGGGGAAATAGGGAAATGTGAACTCCTACTACGGGGGCTGAGGGGTTACAAAAACCACAGCCAGCTTCATCGGCAGAGCTAGACTTGGCTCTGAAATCAGAGAAGGAGCAGGCCAAAATGGCTGACCTGAGGGGAGTAGGAGTCAGAAAGCACTTACATTGGGACTCTTTCCAGTTCTACTGCTGCAATGACCGGTGCGGCCCATGAGCAGAGGGGAGATGGAGGTAATATCATCCCAGTACGGGCAAGGCAAGTGCTGCCTTAGCTCCGTGGGGCTGTCCTCCCCACTCTCCCCCACCCAAGGTTTTTACATCATTGAGATAAAACTGGGGCTCGCTTTGATTTGGCAGGGATTTTACTACATAGCTATAGGGGGCTGTGGTTTAGCGTGCGGGTGCATACATTAAAAATAAATTAACCCCCTTTTTTCCCTAGTCGAGACGTGGCCTCGGAGACTGGCTTCATTAACACACTCCGTGGTGTCATTGGTCGAAGCTGCACAAGGATCGTATCGTCTCTGGATCAAACCAAGACAACAGGCCCCAGTTCTTTCCTTGTACTGTTTTGGGGATGGGCGTGGGAAGGGTTAAGCTGACTTTCGAGTTGAGGCACGCACATCCCATCCTGTTGAGGGAAGTAGCTTTATTTGGGTGAGGAGGTTACATTTTATTTACAGACATTTATTTTCCCCTCCTCTTTTCCCTAGGGAGTGTATATTTTTCCCCTCTCCAGGAGAAGAGAACTGTCCCCAGTCCCATTAAGCAGACCTGCAGCTTTGTGTGGATAATTAACTGGGGCATTTCAAAGGCTTTCTGCCTCCAGCATCCCCCACTATCCAGCTGCACTGCTGGCTCTGTGGAAGTTCAGTGTACTTTAGTGTGCACGCCCTCACAATGAGAGGCTTAACAGTAATGCGACAGACCGCTTGCTGTGCTGCTCGGGCATAGATTATGTGCTCTTCCCTGTCTTGCCAGTAAATTTAATTCCTCCCTCTCAACTCAGCCCATTTTCTAGGAGGTAGATTAGAAAACCAGGTTGTGTATGTATGTGTGTGTGTATGTGTATATGTATATATGTGTATATGTATAGGTGTGTGTATATATATTACACACACAAAAAAACCCTAGGTTAAAAAACAATTAAGCTTGAAACCTCTAGCACTTACAGTGGAGGCAAGGAGAGATTTAAGGTGCTTCTGCAGCATTCATTCAGCACCCTTGTGCATAGATGCATGATAAGTTTTTAATGACATGATCCGCGACACTCCCCCACGCTGGACCCCTGGCTCATTCAAAGCATAGGACCTCTGGGGCTCCCAGTAAGCAGCTAGTCAGTATTTGGTTTTCTCCTTGCACGTTATTCAAACCCTGCTCTGAGGACAGAATTATTAATTTCTTCATGGGTGCGTCTCTGCCACACATCACTAGTATCCGAGTGCTTCACCAACAATCATTAATCTTTACAATGCTCCCATGAGCTGGAGGTGTTGGGCCAGCCCCCATTTTACAAGCAGGGAGCTGAGGCAGAGTTTAAGGTGAAAAGTAGCCACCAATTTTAGGTACCCACTTTGAGATGCCTAGGACCTAGCTTTTCCGAGTCCGTAGAATTCTATATCCCTGTATAGCACAGCTCCCTCTGACTTCAGTTGAGCTCCAAGGGTTCGGCACTTCTACAAATCACTTCGGGGCTCAAACCAGGCCTTCAGAAAATGAGGCACGCACCCACCTTCCTTACTGGCTGCCCCGTCTTGCTGGTTTAATTACACCAGGGAGAATTAGGGGTCAAGTGAAAGCAGCTGGGCTGGGGCTCAAAGCCCAGAGAAATCTGATCCTGCAGCTAATTACTATTTAAAGCCATTATCTACACACAGAAAAAGTCTTTCTGGTCCAAAGTTGCCTCCAAGGGCTGCTTCTCTGGGCCCCTGAGTGTGCAAAGAACAATTGCTGCCCCGGATAAGGCCTTCAGCTTCTGATCAGTGCAGTTCTGCAGCTGCTTTCCCACAATCGTCTCAGCACTGACGGGGCAGCTGATGTCAAAGCTTCCAACCTTCTTCCCCTTCTAGTAGCAGCTACTGGCTGTAAGGATGCAACCACTTCATAGTTACATCTAATGCAGTAGTGCCTCTGGGACCACAGAACAGGGCCCCATTGTGTCAGGCGCTGTACAAACGTTAGAGACAGCCCCTGCCTGGGGAGTGTCCAGTCTAAATAGATGGTAGGTGCTGAGAGAAGGCAGAGGTAGTTTGTTTCTTGTTGCCACATTGGGATCCCAATGTGTGGGGAGGGGCAGGTGGGAGCTTGTCCCAGGCATGCAGCTGATCTCTGAACAAAGGAGGGAGCCAGGGGAGGTAGGGTGAATGCCTAGGAGAGGTGTTGGGTGAGTGGAAGCAGGGATGGGTGATTGATTGGCAAAGGACAGAGCTGGGGAATGAAGGAAGGGGGCGATGGGCAGTTCTGGGGAACGAGAGGGGGTGCAGAGCATGTGGCGTGCTCTGGATATTGATGGTGTTCAGTCAACTGCTGACACAGTCAGAGGTGGGGCTCGGTGACATGCCACTGCCTAGAACAAACTTCAAGCTGACCCTGCAGGGGCCCCCCAAAAAAAGAATTCCTCCGGGACAGCAGGTTCTGGAGGTGCTTAAGCAAAGCCAAAGGAGTTACAGGCTTTTACAGTTACAGGTGGACGTCACCAGGGCCATGAATTTGGGCTCCCCTTTCTGCCTGGGCTCCCCTCCGCTCTCATGCTAAGCTCAGGAAGTTCATCAGAGCTCTGAGAGGTGTTTACAACACCTGGGGCCTTGCCGCCCATGCTGAATCCAGGCACTGAGTGGCACATCCCCTCCTGGGGGACTGGCCCAGGCACCCTGCCCTGCGGGCCTGGGGCTGCCAGCCTGTAGTGCTGGATCCCTGGTTCTCCCCCTCCCATCCCACCAGGGAACAGAGAAATGCCCATGGCCAGGAACCTACAGGAAATTTCAGATAGGGGAGGGGCAAGGTGGGAGGAAGCTGGGCTGACCCATTATTTCCAGGGCATGGGGGAGTGTGAGACCACCTGGGCTGGGCTCCTGGGCTCCCCTCTGGTGAAAATGGTACAGCTCCCTCACCTGGAAGCTTCTGCCTGGCTCCTGTCCCAGGTGTTTTCCTGAGGAGGGGGGGGGGAGCAAGGAAGCCGAGAGCTGCCGCAGGTGTGGGGTGTGCCTAGGCCCCAGGAGGACAGCGTGGGGACAGCAGCAAGGTAGGGAGGGGCCGGCCAGCCAGCAGTCACTGGGGTTGTGGAGGGCAGGTGCTTTGCCTGCGCTTCATTCACTATGTGTGTACGTGGGGGGAAGTGCACGGCTTGAATTGCTCCCCTATGACACCTGCGTGTTGCTGCATGTGATGCCGTAATGGATTGTAATGGTGTCTAACCTGTTTCTAGGGCCATTTTCTCACTCGAGGAAACAAACAGCAGCTTTGCAGCCTGTAATGGGTTAATGGGGGAGTGGGAGCTGTTAGTTTGCTGGCCCGGGGGGTGGTGTCCCCGCTTGGCAGGTGTGGAGGCCGAGAGGTGAGATTAGGGCACAGGCAGGTGCCAGCCAACCACCTGTGGTAGCCTGAGGGCCCTGGGCGTGGCAAGGATGGTGATCTCTGCTGTGTTTGTGGCATGGAGCCTCTCTTTGTCCAAGGAAGTTAAGCCCACCCGGCTTTGTGGTTGTGTCATACTCTAGTTAACGATGCCTCCTACTTTGCATTGTGTGCGATAATTGGCCAGTGAAGTGAAAGGTGTTGGGGGGGGGGGGGACCTAGAGATGGAACCCTGCACCTCAGAGTCACTGAATGTGACCTACCCCACCATGGGCCTTGCCCATTATGTCTCCTTCATAGCCTCAGCCGGGTTCCCAAGTGGCATCATATAGGGTATCACGTTTGTGGCCAACCATGAAATGGCTCCTTGACGATGAGCTCGTGCCCCGCTCCGGCCCCTCCAGCTCAGAGTGGAGGTTGTTGGCAGGACAGCCTGGGGACGCTAAACGGAGCGGCTGATGGGAAAATCAAGCCTGCAAAGCACCAGCACTTCATTCATCTTACAGTGTTTCCAAAACCAGAGCCGAGGGAGTGGTACCCGCCAGAGTAAATGTCTTCCATGAGCAGCTGGGGCAAGCCTCACAGCCGCTGAAAGTGCAGTGGGATGAACGCGAGAATGTTGCCAGGGTAGTTGTCTGGTCCATCCACTCCTAAACCCTCTTACATCCTTCTCCCTTCCTCAATGCCTGCCCTTTGCCTCCAGGCTACGGTCACCTACTGATTGACATTTTCCTTCCCTGGCCCTCTCTCCTCTCTTACCTGAGTCTCTGCTGACCCAGAGCTGCCCTGCCATGTGCCCAAACTTTACAACGTATATTTGGGGTCCTGGGTGGTCTGGTCGGCTAGGCTGCTGGACTGGGACTCCGGAGACCTTGGTCCTGTTCCTGGCTTTGCTATTCGTCTGCTGCGCTAGCAAGTCACTTCCCCGCTGCATGTCTCAGATAATACGTCCCTCCTTTGGACGGCACTTGGAGACAGATGAGTGAAATGTGCTCTGTAAGATCTAGGTGTTATTGCTATCTTGGTTTCTTCAGTGCTTGCTCAGAACAGGGGCAGAGCAGAGTTCACGGACAGCAGCTGAGCAGTGCTAATTGCTTTAGTTTATTAACTGAACAGCTCCAAACTTTTTTTAATGGTGGGGCTGATTCCAAGGCTTGGACAGAGATTTGGGACTGTCCTTATGGTGCCTGAATCGGGACGCTGGGCAAACTGGTACCGGTGCCTTGAGCCAGCTGTTCCTCTCAGCACAAACACAGCAAATGGAAGGAGGAGAGGGCAAGAGGAGGAGGATCTGTGCTCTTTGGGTGTTGCTTGACTTCCTGGCCATGGGAGCCAGGTCTGTCTAGTGATCTGGCTGAGCCCGGGCTGCTGGAATTGTGTTTTATTAAAGACAAGGTGGCAAAGCAAGAGGCCAGGAAGGAAACGGCCCAGTGAAATGAAGTGTGTGTGTGTCGGCCTGCTGGCTGGATCTTCTTTGGAGCCCTATCCTCAGAGCCGCTCCAGTGCTGGCAGGGGGGAAGACCAAGGGAGGAGGGCCTCCTCTGGGGGGGGGGGGGGAAGGGGGGGGCGGCTATTCATGGCCAGCATTCAGAAACCCTCTCACATGCCCTGAGGGGCAGCATCAAAGAGCCGGGTGACCCTGGGAGGCCAGGCGAGGCCCCATTTGCTGTTTGGGGCAGGGCAGCGAGGTCAGTGCCCCGTCCCCATTGACCCCCCCCACCCGAGTTCAGCTTGGCTGCGCTCAGAAGAAGACAGATGACCCTGGGGCAGGGGAGCGCGACTGAAGAGCGCAGGAGCGTACCCCCCCTCCCGTGTCCCAGCTGGGTCATCTCCAGGGGAAAACCCCTTCAGGCAGCCTGAGGCGCGCCAGGCCGGGAGGGCGCGATGCGGCGAGGAGGAAGGAAAGTGGGGGGTGGGTTTGAGCGAGTGTGCGTTTCCACCGGTTTGCTGTTTGAAGGGTGAGGCTCTGAGAGGGCCTAGTGCTGGAAGCCAATATTCCCCCCCCCCCCCAGCTCTTTTGGGAAATGGGTAATCCGGGGCCCTTCGGTACCATGCAAGGAGCAAATGGACAGGGCGAGGGGAGCGAGAAGCAGGAAGGGGGAGTTGGCAGAGGGGCCTGTTTAAAGAGCTGGTAGCCCAGTCCCCCTAGCACCACTTTCCTGCTCATTCCAACAGCCTCTTCAAACGCCCCGGCCTCCCTCAGCGCGTAGCCTGCTGCTACCAGTAGCGTTCATTTCCCACCGGGCTCCTCTCCCCTCCCACCCAGGGCGTTGTCAGCGGATCGGTTTGAGGTGGGGTCTGAAGGCTGGGCCCATCGGCATCTGTCTTTGTCAACCGGACGTGGCGTCTCCCAGCGTGAGTGTCCACAGCGCATTGTAGACCTGGGCTTGCCGTTGCATGGTCTGGGGCTCTCAGCCGTCTCGACGCGTCCCGAACGCGCGGTGGGGATCGTCTGGCTGGGCTCTGACCCGCCTGCCTAGCAGGGCCAAGGACTTGGGTCCTGAATGCTTGTAGAGCCGAGGCCAACGGATACGTGTGTCCAACTGGTGCTGACATGAGCCCCAGCCCGGCAGGGAGCTTTGTGCAGGGGGAGGATGTGGGGAGGAGGACCCACTGCTACTACTGTGGCAGAGCTTCCCTGTCCATGGAAACTCCCTCCCAGGTATGCTAGGGTGAGGGGCAACAGGTCTGACAAATCTATTACCCGCCCCCTCCACAGAAATAGCAGAGTTGGCACCAGGGGGAGGGGAGGGAAGAGAGAGGGTCATGTTAACAGAGATTAATGCTTTGGTTTTGTAATGACAATGGCCTGTGTGGGAACCCAGGTTTGGTTGGTTCCTTTCACTACCCTCTGTAACTGGGGGTTGATTTAGTATTCGACTAAAAGCTGCTTCACAGGGGGCAGCTGGAAGGTTTTGACATTAAAAATCACTGAAAATATTTTTTTTAAAAAGCAGGTGATGGGGGCGGAGGAATATTTGCTGTGAGGTTTATGGTTTGGGAGCTGAACTGCGTTAGGGAACACTAATGCAGTCACGCTGTGTGACTTTTCACGGGCTTCTACTCTAGAAGATTCTTGCTTCTCTTAATACTTTGCATTACTCTAGCACATGGCATCTAGCCTCTGTGGTCTTATCAGCCCTGTTTTACAAGTGGGGAAATTGGGGGACATTTAACTCACTGAAAACTGTGATGGAGCCATGAAGAGCCCAGGAGCAGAACTGTGCCAGTAACTGATTGCTCACTTATTGGCCATACTGGAAAAAAAATGAATTGTTTTGCATCAACACCAACTGAAATTTTTTTCAAATTTTCTGGCAAAGTGTGAAAGGCAAACAGAACCTTTTGAGTCCAAGTTAGGAGTTCAAAGTTTTTCTTTAAAAAAAATGGAATGAAATTTGAAATGGAAAAGTTGCTTCAAACTGAAATATTTTGAAAAGGTTGAAACAAAACATTTTGATTTTTTTCCCCAGTATTTTATTGTTTTGGTCAATATGCATTTGCATTTTTCAGTGGGGAAAAAAAAGTTTGCTGACAAATTTCACCCAGCTCTTCCCAGCTGTCCTGATGCCATGTCCCCTGTTCTAACCACTAGTCTTGATGCACTTTTAAAAATATATATCATATAATTTGGCTTATATGATCTGGTACTGTCCCGTCCGATTCGCTCACACAAGTGCTGAGTCTGCCTGGCCTCTTCGTAATAGCAGAACTGCCTTTGATCTGCTGCATAGCAAGGGGCCAGACCAGGACCCCACTAACCCTCCTCAAAAGGAAAACTAGGTGCCTGCTTCTCCCCATCCCCCCTCACTGGTAGGGCTACACTCATCACCATAGAGACGGAAGGAATCTGCCACAGGGGAGGTAACTGGCTAAGGCGGCACTGTTCATTGCTGGCTAATTGGTCAAACCCAGGCCTGTGAAAGATGCTGGCCTGAGCAGAGGCCCAGCTGTTCTGCTTTCCCTTTGCATGCTGCAGGGCTGGAGCGAGCCTTCCTCTTTCTGCCTGGCCTCATAGGCTCCCCTGGTGCTACCACCCTTACCTTTGAGGGCCCTCAGCTTTAGGCTTCTGTTTCCATGGCAGCCGGCCCTGCTGTGTCAAGCAGCTGGGCTCAGATGCTCTCCTTATAGCCAAGGGACTCTTTTCTGCCCCCTTTACTGAGCCGAGGAGCATCCCTTTGTGCCTCCCCAGCTAAGAAACTATCCAACCAGTTCTCACACGTGTGCTCATTGCCACTTGGTATGCATCCCGCTCCCCTCTGCGCAGAATCCTCTTGTTCCCAGGCACATGGGGAAGCTGCTTTTAGGGGTACCCCATGGGGAGAAAACACAGCTGAGCAGGGAGAAGTTTCAGGTCCTGATTTTGCTTCCCGCTCCCCAACGTTACTATTGGCAGGTGCCTACACCTAGCTGCCGGCACTGCTGGCCCAGGCTTTTCTCTCTGCATCTTCAGACCCAAGCAGCAGAACATAGCTTTGTAAAGCAACCCCTATTTCCAGACCCTTTCACGATCAGCTTCCCTGAGTCCGTCTCTCCTGCTGTGCTGTGCCTGCTCCAGGAGCTGAGCCCCAACTGGCCTCCGGGAGCTGAGCACTGCAGCTCAAGGAAAGAACAGCTGCTTCTAGGGTAGAGAGCACATCCCCACCCTGCTCCCCAGTCCCAAGGTGGGTGGGAGGGTCTACGGTACTGGAATAGGATCCCTTTGTGCAGAACTCCCCTGGGATCAGGGCTAGGTTGGTGGGCCATGCAGGGCAGCCCAGTGGCAGGAGTTAGCCACTCGAGTAAGGTTATGGCTGCTTAGGACAAACCCATCTGCATCGTAATATGATGGGGGCTAATTTAGCTACAACCAATCAGGAAAAAGACCTGGGAGTCATTGTGGATAGTTCTCTGAAGGCATCCACGCAGTGTGCAGTGGCAGTCAAAAAAGCAAACAGGATGTTAGGAATCATTAAAAAAGGGATAGAGAATAAGTCAGAGAATATCTTATTGCCCTTATACAAATCCATGGTGCGCCCACATCTTGAATACTGCATACAAATGTGGTCCCCTCATTTCAAAAAGGATATACTGGCACTAGAAAAGGTTCAAAGAAGGGCAACTAAAATGATTAGGGGTTTGGAACGGGTCCCATATGAAGAGAGATTAAAGAGGCTAGGACTTTTTAGCTTGGAAAAGAGACTAAGGGGGGATATGATAGAGGTATATAAAATTATGAGTGGCGTGGAGGAAGTAAATAAGGAAAAGTTATTTACTTGTTCCCAAAATAGAAGAACTAGGGGCCACTCAATGAAATTGGCGTGCAGCAGGTTTAAAACAAATAAAAGGAAGTTCTTCTTCACACAGCGCACAGTCAACCTGTGGAACTCCTTACCTGAGGAGGCTGTGAAGGCTAGGACTATAACAGGGTTTAAAAGAGAGCTGGATAAATTCATGGAGGCTAAGTCCATAAATGGCTATTAGCCGGGATGGGTAATGAATGGTGTCCCTAGCCTCTGTCTGTCAGAGGGGGGTGATGGATGGCAGGAGAGAGATCGCTCGATCATACCGGTTAGGTTCACTCACTCCGGGGCACCTGGCATTGGCCACTGTCGGTAGACAGGATGCTGGGCTAGATGGACCTTTGGTCTGACCCAGTATGGCTGTTCTTATGTAATGGCAGGAGTGAGAGGAAGAGTCAAAAGGCTGCAGAGTGGTGGGGAAGGAGTGAGTGTGAACGCGGCAGGTTAAAAGCCATTTGAGTGGAGGCTTTTCCTATGACTGGGAGTGCTGCTGACAGACCAGGGACAAAGAGCACCAGGCCTAAGTAACAGGCAGAGAGGGGAGGTGTGGCCAGTGTGGGAACTTGGTCCAGCCCCCCAGCTCTGCAGGTGTTATCTGGCTCTAGGATCTAAACAGGCCAGGAAGGGGTTTTGAACTCATTTGAATGGAGCTTCAGAAGTGAACAGCGGCTGGCTCTGCGCTGGCCAAGCACAAGGGATGTGTCCATTCAGGCTGCTGGCGGACATCGGATGCTGCAGGCAGAGTATGGAATGATCCTCTCCCCCCCCCCCCTCTTCTTGGACACCTGCTCTTAACTGCAATCTTAGTTCTTCACTTGAACCTGAATCCTGCATTTTCCTTGTGCCATCCTCTCCCTCTGCCCTAACTCTTGGCAACTCCTGTTACCAGAGCCCAGCCTGCTATAGAGAAACCACCATGGAATTGCAGCACATAAATGAACCACACACCAGTTTCCTCATTTCCAAATGCAGGTTTTTATTGGTCTTTCTCCACTTGAAGCTATTTAAGTTATACAAATGGCACTTACCAAAAAAAAAAAAAAACTTAACAAAATTTCAGAGTGAGATGTTTTCAAAGCCACGACACCCGATAAAGGAGACTGAAAAATTCTTGACCTATTGTCACATGGAAGAAGCCAGAGCAGGCATTACATGGTTCAAACTGCAGCTAGGAGTGGGGAGAAGAGGGTCACAGTGGATGCAAAAGCCAGCAAGCAGTATGTGCCAAGTCACAGGATCGTTCAGGATTTCAGCAGACCCATTGTTTCTTTAGAGGCATCTTTGTCCCTCCAGTGGATTGTGGTTTAAACACTTACAGGGCTGACATTAGAAGATCACCCCTGAATTTGAAAGAAGGTAGATGAACCCAGAGGTAGAGTTCTGACATCACAATAGGAGCAGAGATGCTGGTAGGGAGCCCATTTCATCCCCACTCAAATTAGGGGTGCCAGTTGCTCTCTGAACAGAGAGTTTAGCACCAAGCTCCTATGGGAAGGACCCATATAATGGCAACATGGCTTTAAGGCTTATGAACCCCTTCCCCTACCTTGCCTCTGGCCACCAGTAGTGGCCCTTTGGTTTGGCACAGATGTGAAGCCACAAGCACCATGCAGGGTTTATACCTTGGAGATTGTGGACTGACCCCTGGGAGCCAGCCACTGGAATGCAACCTATGGCTGTGATGCAGCACCTTATATCTGGAATACATCCACCTGTTTGCCCACCGCCCCCAAAAATCGGTACAGGCTCAAACTGGGACATCTGGCCGGCTAAGTACAAAAAGATAGGCTATTTGGGTGGTCACAGGGAGTAGAACTCCACCCCTGGGATGGCCTCAAAGGGCAAAGTGCCTTCTGATACCCTGAAGAGAGGTTTAGCATCACCTATTACAAATGCACACATTGTTATAACGCTAATGCAGACAACAGCCGATAGTACTATGGAAAGCATATATAAATAGACATTAAAAATACTGTTTTGGTCCTTTCTGCTTCCAGTAATGTTGCTAACTTCATGCCATCAATGCAGAGTTGGCACTTGGGTCAGAAAAACGGACGAGTCCTCCTGCCCCCACCGATGACAGAGAGGAGATAGCTTTATCAGACCTATACACTAGAAAGGGGCATTTGACACTTAGCCACCACCCCGTTCTGTGATGAGGATGTGAAGATTCCAGTAAGGGCATGAGATAAGAACTGAACAAATACCACTGTGCAAAAGTTGCTAATTTTTCTATTCTAAACTGAGATCTGCAATTTTTGCTTCCAGCCACTGTCCAGGGAATGAGAGATGTTGGCCAGTTTACACTGCTCCTCTCCTCCCAATGCTCCTGTAGCCCAGGAGACTTGGTTGTTGGGCAAAAAACCCACTGAGATAGGGCAGCGGGTGGGGGCACAGTCCTGCTGCGTGCCAGGCTCACTCTACTCCTCCTGAGGACACTGGGAGAGAAGGGCTCAAAACCCTTGAGACCCAACCCTTGCTAGCCAATAGGCAGGTATGCTCACCCTGTTCAAATTCCACTACTCCTTTTAAACAGCCACTGGGAAATCAAATTCCCAGCCTGGCTGGCAGACATTTTTTGTAGAGGAAATCTTCCCAGAGAGCCTAGCCAGGGGGTTGCTACTAATTTTGCCCAAATGTATCCAGCCACAGTATCTGTTGAGATCAATTGAAAAAGCCTAGTCTAGAATTAACATTAAGGCAGCTTCATTTGCCTCAGGTGCACTTCTCAGTGAGATGTGCTGGAACCTGCTGAGACAGGCTCCAAAATGCTCATTAGAGGCCCACAGAGCTCATGGACAATTTGAATTCCATTGATGGCGCTGGGAGTCTGAAGCCTGAATGGTGTTAGGAGAGTTTCTAGATGAACCACCTGCATATGTCTTTCCAGTTCTGAGAGTTAAGTTTGCTAGTCCTGCAGCTGAAACTAGCCCTTTGATAGGCTGGGTAGGATATGCTAGACCACCTCTTCTACTCCCACTAGGGACTGAAGGTATTTATCCATCAAACCAAGTGGGGAGAAAAAGAGGAAAGCTTCTCCCTCAGTGCTGGGAACTAGGGAGAGCACATATAATCAGACAGGGATTTAACATAACCCATCTCACCTCCCTTGGTCTGAGCAAATACCAGGAGTGTAGGACACTGGCACTCTGGTTCTCCAGCTTTGTTCAAGGTAGCCCACCAGCAGCATTGGCAATGGAGATTAAGAAACGGTGCCAGCACTCCAATATGGCACAAGAGAGCGGAGATGATTTTATTCCCTTTAGTTTTAGGGGAAGAGAGGACAAAGGTGATGCTCAGAGCCAGGGTGGAGGATGGCAACTACAATTTCCAAGCCCTACACAAACCCAAGGAAAGACACCACTAGCTCTATAGACAGGTTGCATTTTCCCTAGGTCATTATCCAGTTAAGAGAGATAAGGGAGACTAACCTCCAACAAATTGCATTGGATTCTATGCATTGGATTCTATGGCAGGAGGGAGCAGCAAGCCAGTCTGAAAAATCCTTTTACAGAGGAGAGAGAAACCGAACAAAACAAACAAAAAAATTGGCCGGGGGGGAGGAGGGGGAGCTAAAGTGCATTTAATATTCCCAGAGGGTGGAGGGGTCGATTGCATCAGTGGAAGCCTTGAGGACACCAGCATGGTCACCCTTCAGGTATTTGCCATTAGTTTTGATAGACACTTTGTTATAGTCGCAGAACTCGAAGAAGAAGTCCACGGGCGTATTGCTGCTGCTGGTGACAGAGGACTCGCTTCCCACCATCCAGTATTTCCCAGTGGAATCTGCAGATGGGAGGGGAGGGGAGAAAAGCAGTGTCCTGAATGGCCGGTTGTAAAACTGGGCAAATATTGAGATGAGTGGATGTAACCTGTGGAAGACCTCAGCGTATCTCCAGGGGTACATGTACCCTGGCTGAGAACCACTGCTTTAGAAGGCAGCCTAGATCAGACCTCTAAGCCTCCTTTAACTCCACATCAGGGGTCCATCCATAGAAGAGTCATCCAGCAATGCAAAAAAAACTCATGTCACTCTATGGAAGGGTGCCATGCAGCCTTGGTCTGTGGTGTAGGAGATTAAAATCATGGAGCCCTTGGGGGAGTTATCACTGCTAATGAGGTGTAAAGGAGATCATTTGGTCATGGGTTACTGTCTGAACAGCTGGGCTAGTCATACAAATGCAGCCACAGGGGAGGATGTGGGTAGGGGGAACCCCCAAGGCTGCATACCAGCAGGACTGACCTTTGATATTGTATGCACCATCATTGAACTCCAGTTGAAAGACATCGTAGGAGGAACGATTGCAGTCCAGGGTCCCAGTCACCTTGCGGCAGCCAATGAAGCCATGTTCCCCACGAAGGACAATGATTGGCCTGTTAATCAGCTTCATCACAAAGTATTCCGTCTCACCTACCCAGCCAGAAGGGATGGAGGAGAGAAGGGTGTTAGGTACAAGATTCCCTGGGGGCGAGTACAAGAGATCCTCCCCGAGCCCTCCAAGTCATCCCAAGCTAGCCTCTCAAAAGTTCTAGATCGGACTTGGGGTGGGTGAAAACAGCCACGGTGATTCAAGTCGAACCCATTGACCTCCTCTAGTCTGGTCCATCAGAGCCTGGGAGAGGAGATGGCAGGCGGCTCTTTGCCACCTTCACTCTGACAGACCAGGGAGGTAGCAAAGCAGTAGCCCAATCAGTGAGGTCAGGGTTTCTAGCTTTTCCAGTATTCCCCCAAGCCTTCCCCACCCTTACTTTCCCAGAAGTCACTGGGCTACAGAGGCCAAGCCATCCCCTCACCTGCTGCCTCAACAGTGGCGGCGAGCTGCCCGTTCTTCTTCGCCGTGACATACTTGCCATTCGCAGCCTTCAGGGTGATGCGCTTGTCGCACCATTCGATGTCAAAGTAGCAGCTGGTGTTCCTGCCACAAAGACAAGCAGCAGACAAGCCATTGGGAAGGGAAGGGAAGAGCTATGCTGGGGACCATTCGGGGCCCAGGGAGAAGAACTCACTCTGCAAAGGCTTACGCAGCCAGCTGAAGTTGGAGATCCTGCAGGAAGAGGGTTGGGTGGACATACCCCACCAGCTCTTTAAGGAGTTTTTGGGTTAAAAAAAATTCACCATCTACTGGGCAATTGTAGGCGACAGTTTAGGTCTGAACTGCCAGCATTTAGTGAAGCAGACTATATTCTTGGCAATAATCTTTGGGCTAAATTTGCCTTTGCTCATCTGATAGTTGTGCAGCACCCCCCCCCCCCCAGGAGATTGGGAATGACAGGCACACCTCCTCCTGTCCTGCCTCTGTATCCAGAGTGCATTTGTAGTTGGAAGTGAAGACATTGGCATTTCAGCCTCCTGCAGGGAGGAACCACCTTGGTGGTGGGTGGACCACTTGCTTTCAGTCAGACCCTGGACTCAGGCATTTCTACCCCAGTACTAGGGTGTCAGATCCACCTTAGAACAGCTGGCACTCAGAGGGTAGAACAATTCCATTCTACATGTAGAGAAGACCCTTGGATTCTTTGGTTCTGAAGACAAGCAACAAGCAGAATGCCCTGCCTATGACAAGCACTGGACAGGACACACTCTAGAGACTTACTTTGTTGAGGCAGTGGACTGTATCCCACCGTTGGAGGTGAGGGTCCAGTATTTCCCGGTATAGGTCCTGAAGGCACACTTCTTGGTGTCCTTGTTAATCTCCAGTTGAAAGGTTTCTTGGTCGCTCTCCTCATCCTGATTGGCTGAAAGGTCCATCCCTATAAGAGAAAGTCCGGAAACTCAAGGGGGAAGGGGCTTCTTGCCACCAGATGAGACTGACATCCCGCCCCCCTCCCCCGCCCAACCAACCTAGTCCAGCTCAGACTGGACAGAGGATCAAGGAGTATTAGAGAACAGACCCTAATGCAGCCAATTTTCAACATGTTTGTTAGGGCCCCCCTCCCCCCATGATGTTCTTGTGCTGCTGATTCAGTTAACTCAACAGCAAGATTGAAAATGGTCATCAAATCTTTCTGCAAAACTTGCCCCATTTGCTTACTCTTAGGGAAAGTCTACAGTACCCACCGTATCGGCGGGTAGTAGGATTGACCTACTGGGGATCGATTTATCGCATCTAAATAGATCCCCGAGCGCTCTCCCCTTCGACTCCCGTACTCCACATCTGCGAGAGGCAGAAGGGGAGTCGAAGGGGCAGTGGTAGACTTGCTGCTGTGAGGACGGCCATGTAAGTTGACCTAAGATACACCGACTTCAGCTACGTGAAGTTTCCCTAACCCCAACCCACCCCACCCCCAGGGTAGACCAGGCCTTAGTGAATCCCCCTAGCCCATGCACAGGGTACAGTGCAGCTTTCTGCAAAACTGCTTAGGGAAACTTCCATGGAACAGTTTCCCTGACATTTAAGATTTTAATCTGGATGCTCACGCAGCTGGAACAGAACATTTCAGCTAAGTCTGCAATAGTCCCCACAAACAGCCGAGAGGGCTACTCAGCCCTATTCCCAATCAGCCCCATCAGATGGGAATGAGAACGAGGGGAAGTTACAATTGGTTACTAGAGGTTTTCATGTGTAAGAGATGCTAAACTAGTCAATCCACACTAGTAAAACCTGTCTCAGCTAGGTGACTTTCTACCACATCTGTAGACTTTATGGCATGCTTAAAACCAGGGCATGGGCTTGCGGGTGTTAACTGTCAAAGCACTTCCATGTTTCCTAGTCATGCTGCAGCACTGGAAATCAGAGGCTGCAATATGGCTGAAACAATCTGGATACAAAGGACAACAGAATTCAGGGTATGCCATATTGTGGTCGGGTCCCTCCACCCCAGAACACTACAGATGTTAGAGGGGACACGAGAGAGACTCCTCTACTCTTCCATGTCAGCTGGAAGAGATCAACAAGGATGTCAACTGGCCTAGACTAGACTAGCCTCCTGCATGGATCAAAGGCACTCCGTATTAAAACTGGAATCTTAGCACATTGCTTAAAGACTCCCCGTCTGCACTGGGCTGCTTTTGCCCTAGATCCAATTCTCCAGCCCGCTTCTTTTCCTTCCCTCTCAACACACACCTGCAACCCCTTTAGTTTTAACTGTGCTGTCTGGCCTATTGTGCCCTCAGGCTAGTCCTCCTGCTGCTGCTCCTGTGCAAAACTGCACTGCTCTCCCTCCTGCACACTGCTCCCCAAACACAGCTGCCATGGCACCCTAAGCCACTCTGGCCCTGGGAGATACTGAGGCCACACTCACATCTGACCGCAGGCAAGAAAATATGCTTAGTCAATACATGCTTGGGCCAAGTATCCCTGCCTGGAAAGGGAAACTCCCCAAGGTTGGCAGCTTTTTCCTAAAAATACTTCTGGGATGTGAGTCACAAGCAGCACTTTGGAGCCAAGAAAGGCCTAGAGTAAGATTCCAGTGTCAGACTTCGGAGATCGTAGCAACCTACCACTTTCGCTTCTATTCCTGGAGCCGGCCATTCACGGGCTTTGGAATCAGAACTGTGGGGTTTAACGGCTGAAATGAATGCTAGCAATTGAGGGAACACAGGCTGCCCCAGGAAGAGGATGGAAATAGCTGGTTCTGGAGAACAAGTTGCTTGCCCATTAATAAGAATGAAGTGCTGAACTGGACACGGATTCTGGAGCTGAATTAAAGCGGGAGCATGCAACATTATTTCTCTGTGGCATGTGTTTTAAGTTACAAAGTGAAGTCGCCATTACATTCTGTTCATCCCATCCTTCAGTGGGGTAAGATAGACTATTTTGAAGGGCTTTCTCCTTTTGATGTTTGAGGGTCCTCCCCCAGTATAAAGCCTGCCTGTCGCCCCTTCACTACAGTAAAACCTCGATTTAACGGACTAATTCGGGCGAGGGGGTGTCCGTTAAATCAGAAAGTCCGTTATTTAATAATAAAAAAAAACTGAGCTGTCTGAGCAGCAGCCCGCCCGCCACAGGGCCAGGGCGGCAGCTCCACAGCCCGCCCGCTGGCGGGACCCGGGCGGGAGCCGTCAGCCAGCCCGCCCGCTGGCGGGACCCGGGCGGGAGCCGTCAGCCAGCCCGCCCGCTGGCGGGACCCGGGCGGGAGCCGTCAGCCAGCCCGCCCGCTGGCGGGACCCGGGCGGGAGCCGTCAGCCAGCCCGCCCGCTGGCGGGACCCGGGCGGGAGCCGGGAGCCGGCAGCCAGCCCTCGACAAATGGATTTCGGATGCATCAGACTTGCTTAGAAATTTTGTCCGTTGCATCCGAAGTCCGTTAAATCGAGGTCCGTTAAATCGAGGGTTTACTGTATTAACAGTGATAGCAAAGCTGAAACGGAAGACTTGCAGAGGTGGAAGGTCAGGTAGTTTTGCTGTCTCTCCCAAGTGCCTTCAAATGCACAGGCCACTTGACTAGTTTTCCCTCTAAATCTTTCATCTCTTACAATCTACACATAGTTGACACCGAATTTTCAGAGAGTCAGATTGGGCAGGACATCCCTTTAATGACCAAATTGAAATAATTAAAAAAAAAACAACCCACTAGATTAGATAGGGTCAAAGCTAAATGTCTATCCATAGAAGGGAATGGGGCTAGACAGAGACTAGTTACACAACTGTTATCTAATCAGCTACCAGGGTGAAGTGTCCCTTTGTGAGAAGTTGATAGGGGCAGTGTTAGAGATAGGAGGGGGGCATGGCTTCAAACCTTCACATGCCTTTAAGAGCCAATGAGGTCAGCTAGGCCTGGTCTATACTTGAGTAACTGGAAGGATAAGCAAAGCACTAGCACTTTGCTTTCAGCTTTTCATTTACCTAGCTTTGTTATCCATAATCTTATCGAACATGTAGAAACTGGCTTCTTGTCAGTACTACCAATACTTTTTTCATCCAGGCATGCGTCTCCGCTCCACTGGTGTGGCTGCCTTCTATGGCCAGTCACAGTGCCAAGTACTGCTGGGGCCCATCTTCACCTGTACCAACAATTTTGGGATTCTACTGACCTCCCACCCTCTGGCCCTGCTTCCAAGCTCCGTTCTGCACAGCTCAACAAGCTGTGGGTCTCAATGCCATCTTTGCAGTTCCCTGGAGCCAACTGGGAACCAGTCCAGTCCCTGGACTAAGCTACATAGTCCTGGGAGGCAGTTTTTGCTGTGCTCTGGTTCTTCTGATCTGCAGTGTGCCAGCCATGCCGCCTCTGCCAGGGCTTAGTGGGGTTTCAGCAGCAATACACTGCTAGAGAAGCTCCAATACTGGGGAAATTCTTGGGGGTTCGATCCAGCTGCTTTAGAATGCCTTTAACCTGGCTGAGCGGAGGTAAAGGGGCTAGAATCAGGGCCTTCACCTCTGCTCAGGTCAGCCCTGTTGGGGAACTGGTTTGGATAGAAGACTCCCCCTTTCCTTCCCCCAGAGGATTTCCTGTTGGGCCTGGGCCTTAAGTGAACAATTTGCTCATTTACCAGGATTCTGACACAGCCACCTCCAATCAGAACTCCATGCAAGCCAAGCAGACAGCTTGCCAGGCATTCAGCCTTGGCGTGTAGGAACACGATGGCTCCCAAAGGAAGCTGTGGGGCATGTTTGGGACTGATGCAAGTTATTTATGGTGCTGGTGGCAGTGACTATGCAGTGATCCAGGTTTTGTCATCGGATTAGCTGAGACAGGTTTGAGCCAGATGGGAACATCTCAGGTGTGTCGGCAACAGAGAAAGAAGAGCTATACCAGGTTATGGCACAGTCAAGTGTCTTCTGCTCGAGCCCCCAAGGCCCGGTCTACAAGGATGGTTTTAGGGAAGTCGGATCTGCAGCTCAAGAGGCTGATCTGTGTGGAGAGAAGAGGGAAAATGTTTCCCACAAGTTCTCTGTGCAGACAAAGCCAGGTCTCAGTCCAGCCCATGGGACGAGAGGAGCAGTGTCCTGACAGGACGAGAGGTTTAGGTAAGGACCCTCAATCCCCGGCTGTAGCTTACCTTTGAAAGGGGCACAGCTCTTGCTACCCCCTTTGCCTGCAATTTTCCATGCCTGCCGTTTGGGGTTTGCTCCTCTGTGCTCAGCGGTAGAAGCAGCTGGGGCTCATTCACATCTGGAAGTCTATTTGAATAAGCCTTTACACAATGGCCATGCACTGAGAAAGGCAGTGAGTCAGAGGCTGGCTCTGGCTGATCTCCCCCTTGTAGAGAAGGAGGGGCAGAAAAAAGGCCTCACAGAACTAATGAATGAATGTATGTGACTGCACAAGAGCTGAGTAACAGGAAGAGCTTAACTCCTTTAAGACAATTATCCTTTAGTTTGGACAGCTTGCATTTGGGGGAGGGGGAGAACGAGGGTGCTGTCTTCACTCTGAAATTCCCCCACCCCCAGCACAGTGCGAAGGAAGCACAGAATGTTTCTTGGATCTTGGTAACCAGGCAGAGGTGAAGGAAATTAAGATGGCAGCTGGCAGGGAGAGCTGCAGAAAAGGAAGGCGTTTTGGTTTCTTGCTGAAGTTTCACAGAATTGGATAAAAATGGAAACACGTAAGGTGTTTGTTTCTTTCCCCCCTGCTCTTCCCCACTAGACCGGGATGTCCTCTCCCAAACCCAGTGTTCACTTGTGAATAGAATTATTTGGAATTCAAATTGTTTACATGAAAGACAATACAACTACTGGGGAATTTTTCATTCAAAGATGCTTTGACCAACATTTCTTGGCTGGCTCTACTGGCAGGGATGATCCTATTCCAGCAACAATTTTGGGCCACTGCTTCTGTTTGGCAAGCACTATCAGACCAGCCATTCCCACAGGTGGAGTCAGAGGAAACTGCATAGAGACAAGACCTAGTGAGAGATCTATGTTCTAGCACTCCAAATTTGACCAGTTGTTCCTAGTCTAACAAGGTTCAACAACAGTAGAACCACATGCTTCCAAACAAGGTGTCCATCTACCTTAATTGTGGGGAGGGGAGGAGGTGGTCAGATATATCTAGTACTCCCCCATCAGACTCCCCATGGGATTGGGGAGAAGCCAGCAGGAATTGCTCTCGCCCTAGAATCATAGAATTGGAAGGGACCTCAGGAGGTCATCTAGTCCAACCCCCTGCTCAAAGCAGGACCCATCCCTACTTTTGCCCCATATCCCTAAATGGCCCCCTCAAGGATTGAACTCACAACCCTGGGTTTAGCAGGCCAATGCTCAAACCACTGAGCTATCCCTCCCCTCACAGAACACATCAAGTAGAATACTGGAGAGCAGGGGTCCTCAGCCTTTCCTTTTAAACCCCCTCCCCCCCAATCTCCCATGCTACAAAACTCCATGGCCCACTTGTGCCGCAACTGGTTTTCTGCATATAAAAGCCAAGGCTGACATTAGGGGGTAGCAAGCAGGGCAACTACCTGTAGCCCCTGGGAAGCTTCACTGCTCAAGCTTCAGCTCTGAATGCCCTGGCCTTCAGCCCCATGCAGTGGGGCATGGACTTTCCACCCTGGGCCCCAGGGAGTCCAATGCTGGCCCTGCTTGGCAGACCAGACCCCTTGAAACCTGCTCATGGCTCTTCCCCCCCCCCCCCCCCCCCCCCCCCCGGAGGCTCCAGACCCCAGGTGGAGAACCACTGTTGTAGACTATTCTGCAGTTGGGATGGTAAACTGTAAATGAATCTGTGGATAGTCCGCAGATTGTTCAGCTTCTAAAAAACTCCTGGTCTGAACGGCCAATAGGAAAACCCACTTGACTACAAAGGAATTCCTAAATTACCTTTGTCAATAGTCGGTTTTCTGGACCAGAGCTATAACCTACTGCAGTGTTTTATGCAATTCCAGAGAGGGTTAATTGCCATTTTTGTAAAACCCCAAGATTGGATTAAGTACCATCTGTATTCCAGCTTGGGACTTGGCTACATTTTGCAGAGCCCATAGTGGTTTTAGGCCTCAGACCTACTGAATCAAAGCTCCTCTTGGTTAATTTAGGTCCCATTAGCTGGGGATTTCACCTATGTACTGGATCACCCCAGAACACAGAGGTCCTTTTAAGAGGATCCTTTCCATGGTGAAACTTGAGCACTTCAAATTTGCGGAGATTGAAATTTAGCAACTTAGTCAGAAGCATCAGAGTGATTCACCCAATAATGCAGTAAGTGGGTGTGTTTTATGATGCAAAAATTCAGCAGTGCAAGACCAGGAACGCACTGGACATATTTGTCTAGCTATAGGAGGAGTCTTCTGGATGCGCAATCCAATGCATATGCTAAATTAAGGGCTCCAAGGACTAAGCACCAGAGTTTAGTGGTTAATGGGCCGGCATATCCCCATTCCCAGTCACACTCTTGCTCCACAACCTTTGCCATCATTTGCCACCCCCTACACAGGGTATCACCCCTGCGTTTCCAAACAGACATTGAGTACAAGTGCCAGGCTCCTCTCTCCCATGCAGAATTCAGCTGGAATGGATAGTGAGCTGCGGGAACAAGGCGGGCAGCATAAAGCAGTGTCCCAACTCCTGAACTAGATATGGGAAATCCAACCCAAGTCCCACTTGCACCTGCAGTAAGACATCTTGCATTTGAAAGGCTAGAGAGAGGGGCACCTTCTGTCCACCATCCTCCCATCTGGAATTGAGAGAGCACTCAGCAGGACCATTGACAGCTGCTAAACAGCAAGCACCAGCTTGCCCCTGAGCAGTGGAGCCGAGTACCCTGGGACAGTGCTGAGGGGTGGGGTCAGCAGAGCCCCTCATTCTCTTCTGCATCCCAGTAGTGTTGCAGCTGGAGGGGTCATTCTCAGCTCAGACACTTCTCCTCTAGTTTGGATCCAGCTAGCCTGCCAAGGATAGCACTGGTGCCACAGTAGCCCTGGCAGGGACTCTGTCTAGCTGAGCAAGTACAATCCCATCTGAGATCTAGGTGAGTCGGGCAGCTTTTAAAAGCACATTAGCTCAGAGCTACTGTAGGGATATCCACAACCATTGGAAGTTACACCTCCAGTACGTCTGCACGCTCCGACCTGGCTACTGGGGTTCTAGGCTTTGAAGGAGGCTATTGACAGCTGAGCAGAGAAGGAAGGGGAGCTGGTAAAAGCTGCCAGTGCAAGACAGACTGAATATGGCTGCCCACAATCCTCATATTTTAGCAAGACACTGAAGGGGACAGTGTTCTGTGCCCGGTATCTCTAAGTGCAGATACATCTCCCTGAACTGCCACTCTAGCCTCCGTTTCCAATATGAAATGTTAGCGTGCATCACTGTGCTCCCAGAGACTTCTGTTCTTGGCTTCCCTTAACCGGAGGTCAGTCATCTGGAGGGATGCTTTGCTCTTTATGGGGACTGATTGCATTGTTCCCCCATCCCTGCCTCCTAGGCACTGAGAACCAGAACGTAGGAGAAAGACAACTGGTCCCATTTTCAGAGCCAACAGCTAGATAAGCTACCATGAAATTGTACTGACTAGAGACCAGCTTCCCATATGCTATGGCCCAGCAGGAACCACCTGCTGGGGTACTTCGAATGTTATCAAGAGTTAGCCAAGAAACAATTAGTAGCAGGAGAGGTCAAGTCTCCCGCCCCGGGGCATGAGGTCAAATAGGAGTGATAAAGCAAATCCAGCTAGAAACTGCACCATTGTCTGTTTTCATTTGCAGACCCCTAAAGTTTCAAATGGAGGTATAGACCCTATTGGAAATCTTAGTCTGGATCACAGGGAGCTGTAGACCACAACTTGAGAACCATTGATCAAGTGCTAGACAAAGCACTGGCTGCCCAGAATCCACCCTCTTCCCCACTACCACTCGATAGTCCCTTGAGACTAAGGGCTTGTCCTCACTGGAGGGGGGGAAATCGACGGCAGATACGCGACTTCAGCTACGTGAATCACGTAGCTGAAGTTTGCGTATCTGCCGCCGACTTACCGCTCGTCCCCACGGTGGCGGCAGTCGGCGGCGCGCTCCCCCGTCGACTCCAGCTTGCACCTCCCGGCAAGCTGCAGTTCCAGAGTCGATGGGGGAGCCGCGGGCGAGCGATAAAATCAATCGCCTGAAGATCGATCCCGGAGCAGCCTCGTGAAGACAAGCCCTAAGAGGTACAGTGGGTACAACTATTATAGGCCATAGGTGGTCCTACTCACAGGGAATATAGATCAGACCGTGGGAGAGGAGAGAAGGTTCTCTGAAGCCCCCTCCCCAAATGCCAGGCTGGAGTTGGGTTACACAGACTCAGCAGAAAGGAATGCAACTACACTCCAGCATAGCACTGCTTCAAAGGGCTGTAACTGTGCCTGAACAGGAGGTCTCTGGAGGGTCACAGCCATGCAAAATTAGGGAAATGTTGCATGGTAAAATATCCTGAGTACCAAACAGGCTATTGTACCCACAGCTTAGCAGCTGGGGAGAGAGCTGGGGGGGCAAAAAGGGGGGGGGGGAGAAAAAGAGGGCTGAACAAAAAGGCCTCCTTTAGCCAATCCTTGATGCAGTAACTCAAAGGATAAAATCACTCACTTTGGCCAGCTGGACCTTCTCCATGGATCAAGGCTAGACAGGTTTATCTCCACCTTCCTGAGGATCTGGAGTGCAAGGAGAAGCTGAGTTTTCACCCATATCAGCTTCTCCCTCACACAGAGTGATTCCAGGGACATATGGCTGAGTCAGTGGTTATTAGTCAGAGGATTGTACTGTCATCCTAGGTCGTGCTGAAGGTAATTATAGTAACATTAGAAGTCTTGGGCTCATTCTAGTTATTCCTAGATCTCTGTCCATTGCTCTGGATAATGTACACAGCCCCCCTACATCTCACACACACAGACTATGCACACCAATCAGCAAGTCTGATATTGCTATGGCTGCTTTCTGGACAACAGCTTTCTGCACTCCCATTAAGCATTGTGGGGGGAAGATAGAGGAAAAACAGGAAGGTAGAGCAAAGCAATTGTTGCATCATCCCTAAACACACCTACCTCAAAGCATGAAAGATCAGAAGCCCAACTACCAGGTTATGTTGCCTAGTCACCTCCCAATCCTTACCCCTCCAGAGAGGGTCTATCCGAATAGGACCAAAAGGCAGACATCCAAGCTGAGAGTTGGGCTTGCCGCTCACACCCTGAATTTGGCATTTGCCGGATTCTAAAGCCAGAAGCATTATATTATATTTAAAGTTCAGTACTTATCCTAGAGCGCTCTGCAAATACCATTACCGTCAAACTGTAATTACTGCTCTTTGTAGATTTCCAGTCTGAAATCAGCAAGACTCCTCTGACCTTGACAGAGCTGCTAATTAAAGTTAGAGGCACAAGAGAGAAATGAATAGGGAAAGAACCAAGAATCTTCAGGGAACTCCAGTATGGATAGAAAGTCAGGAGAAAGTTGGATTGGTTGTTGGCCAGATGGATGCAGTAGTCCTGCACTAGGCGTAAAGGAGAAGCCCTCATCAACAGAAACAATATAATTGATTATTGAATTTGATCTGACAAACCTGGAGAAAAATCCACCCAGGATATGGAATGAGGAGAGTGGAGGCAAGGGAAAGTTATGCATCTCATGTGATTTTTTTATTTTTAAAAAATTAAGTTGGACTGTGACAGGTTTCATAGTTAAGAATGTGGGGAAGGAAGTAAAAGCAATAGGAGGAGTGGCAAGGAAAATCGGAACAAGAGGTGAAGGAAAGTCACTTCCTAGAGCAGTTTTTCTATGGAGAAGACATTTGGCAAAGAAAACTTGGGGGGGAGGGGGCAGGAGAACTTGGGGTATTAAAGACGGCAAGAGGATTGCCAGGATCTTTGGAAGCCAGGTGATAGGAGGAATTAGTCTTTGCCGCTTTAGTGAGAGCTTCCAGCCTTATCTTGCTGCAGGGGGATTAATGACACCGTTCTGAGATATTTTGGAACTAAACAGAGAAGAGTGGTCTCTATTTTGTTGCTTTATTAAAATAAAGCTTTAAATGAGGAGAATTCATGCCATTAGGGAGCATCTCTAATGTACGGCACTTCTACCAGGAGTGGACTAAATCCTACCACCTAGACTGAATCCTACCACCAAGGAAGCTTGGTGCAAGCATTCTTGGGAGTTGGCGCCATTAACAATGTACAATTGTCCCCTGTATCAGGACTATTACATAAAATAATTCTCTCAGCCCCAACCCCTCTTTGCTTAAGCTCCCCCCAGGGAAGACAGCTGTGAAAACTGACAAGAAAAAAAAACAAACAAAAAAACAGAGTTGGATCAGGAGAGGGATTCCTAATTCCCTAGCTGTCAAGCTTTCCAATGGCTGCCAGCACAACTGGCTGAGATTAACCTCTGCGTACCATAGGGAGGCACAGACTCCGCATTAAATGCACTTGTTCATTCACAGAGTCAAACAGGTCTTCCAATCCAACATCATTCGTAAGTGGTGAAGTATTCTAGCAGCACCACCCTTTCCTCTGCCCTGAGCGTACTACACATGGGGTAGTAAGTGATGGAAACATTTTGTAGCAAGATTCAGGACCCTAAACAAGGATCACCGCTGAGGACACCCATTTCCCTGCTCTGGGCATAGAGTCCAGATGTAGAACCTTATAGTGGGGTGCATCTCTCTCCCTCCCCACCCCCCAGTGCACATTATTACAGGATGGCAACAAGTGGAAAGCTGAAAGGTGTGTGATACGACAGCATGCAGAACAAAGGGACAGAATAACAGGCACACACCTGCCTTTTCAGTTAGCTCTCATGGCTCAGACTCCAGCAACACAGGTAGAAGCTTAAGTATTTTGGGAATTGGTACACAGCAGGTAGTCTTAGTTACTGCCAAGTGCTTGGAGTTGTAAAGCTACAGGTACAAGTGCTAAGCTGCATCTTTTACTTCAAAATTTTCATCTGTACTGAAATTAAGAGCTCTATGGTGGATGTAACAATAACCCACTACGGAATCTGCAAATGCTAGTTATCTGTAGCAGACACCTCTAAGCCCAACTAAGATGGAGGCCTGTGTACTAGGCACCTTGCTCCAGAAGACTTGAGGCTCGCCTACACAGAGTTGCAAGGATTTAAACTATGGGGGTTATTTGGAGCCAGTGCAAAAGGCTGTTGAGATGCTGATTTACAGATTTAAACCCGGTTTTGTGAATAGATTAGGAACTGGTTTAAATTCAAATAAGTCACATAACTAAAAATGAGGGGTGTCCACACAGGGATTTGACCTAAACCACTGAAGTTTGTGTTTAGACAGCCCTTACAAGTAAGGCAAGGCAGAGGGAGTATTCTCAGGGTTACCAGTGAGGGACTGAGGCAGAGAGATTAAGTGACTAAGATCTCAGGGACTCTGTATAGCAGAGCCAGGAACTGCATTCCCTTCTCCCAGATCCCAATCCAGTGTTTTAGCCACAAGGCCATCACCAACCCTCCCTGAAGGGTTAGTCATAGACCAAGCCTCTTCTGCTGCTTCCTCTGATGGGAGTAACCTGCTGGACTCTCTTTGTGGGGATCTATGGTTACAATCTGGTTTTCAGATGTTGCAGGCTCTTCAGTTCCAACTAGAGAATAAGCCACCTCAATAATGTTCATGCTTTGCAGGTCTGAGTTAAGCTACATGTGACCATCCTTGGGCCAGATCTGGCCAATGTTCAACTACTGCATAAATGGCTTGAAAGTCTCGAGGGAGAGAGATCAGAGGCAGAGGAGAGGAGCAGGTCCAGCAGCATGGAGAGGCAACACATTCCATTCAAATTAATCACTCAAGGGGTCAAGCCCCTTGCGTGTTGGCACATGGGGGTGGACATGAAGTCCAATGTACATTCATGCTATTGATGCAGATAATAGGTGCATAGTTCCAATTCCCTGGCCTGCGCATAGAGTACATGAACCAGGGTAGAGGCTAGCCTAGTGAGGAGGCCAAAACCTCCTCCTGCATGAACTCGCTTGCTACTTAACAGTGGCCACACTATAGACATGCCATTCAGGGCACTTATGAACCCAAAGGAAGCTTCAGAAGGAGTGAGTGAGGAATAACCCTTTACGGATTGAGAGAGGTTAAGCAATTGACAAGTTAGGATGCACAAACACACACACACCTCAAAGCCCAGGTCAATTGATTCAGGCTCATACTAGGGAACTTAAAACAGTGTAGACATTCCCATTCAGGCTGGATCCCAGGCTACGAAGCCCAGCGAGAGGGCAAGGTCTCCAAGCCGCGGCCAAATGTCTACACTGCTATTTTTATCCCCATAGCCCAAACCCAGCCAGCTGACCCAGGCTCTGAGACGCTCTGCCACGGGCTTTGTTTTTTTGTGCAGTGAAGATGCACCTTAGTGAAAGAGCAGCAGATTGACTCTAGGTTTCTGGATTCCTATGCTGCAGCAATGAAGGGATGACGAAGGAGGTAGCCAGCAAGTCAATCCCCTAACCATTAGGGGATTGACTTGCTGGCCTAACCAAAACAGTTTGGAGACAGACCATTAGAGGCCAACTCAAAAGAAATCCAACAAGGCACGGTTTACAGCTGAAAGATGCATCCAAACCTGCCGCCCAATACCCAAGCCGAGGGCCCGGTTTGTGGCCAAAGGACTTGCCCTTGAGCTGGCTATGTTGTGGAGATTGTAGAGAGCACCAGTGTTGGAGCATTTTACCCAGCAACACAGTTTCTGGGTGGAGGTCTGCAGGACAGACTCTGGATTGCTACCTGGAGGGACCTGCGTGCCAAGGGTGGACCACATGCTCCAGTGCAAATTTAAAAAGACACAGATAATACCTATTCCCACCCATGCCCCACTGCTTTAAGCAATCATTGCTGTGGGTCTGCCAACAGAATTAGAAGCTCGTAAGAGGACAGAAAGAGCTGCCAACGCTGATGGAGGGAATACGGAAAGCCCTGAACGCAGGAGCCCAGAAATAGAACCACTTTCACCTGGGGCAAGATCTAGGGCACTTGTGGGTTTGAAGGCATTTGGGGTTCAACTTCCCTTTCATCTGAACTTCATTCCAGCTCTTGAGGCTACACGCCTCCCTTTCTGGCTGTAGGAACATAAGCTCAGTTTAGATGACTGGCCTGCACACCCCCACTGCTTAGCTTGGAACCTGGTTGCTTAGTTGTTCTTGCAAAGAAACCATTACCTCCCCCATATCTGCAGCACTGCCCCAGACTAGTTTACAATGAAGCTTCTATGGGGATCACACTTCAAGTCTCACTTGAATGGCAACTCCTAGTTAAAGAGAAGAGAGTTTTTGTTGGTGCGAAGTCTGGACACAACCAATGGTAAATGGGACTGAAACCTACATAGGGTTTGAAGAAACAAGGTCTGCAGAGAGGGGGCTAATGCAGCACCTGAAGAGGCAGGCAGTGGCAGTTCTCCTAGAACTGGTTAGAGTCTTGGATGCTGCGGTAATAAGGACTTCTACTACTGCATCCATTGCCAATCTCTTCATGGCCCCATGGGATCCCCATATTAATGGCTGAACAGGTCATTTAACCTCTGCTTCAGGGCAGAGCTGGGATCACATCAAGCCTCACGACCCTACTCCCCTGCTCTGAGCATTAGGCAGTACTGCCTCTGGCTCTCTGGCCAGGGGACTCCCAGAAGCAGGTTAAGACTAAGCGGGAAGGTCAATGGGAGCCCCATTTACATTTGGCATTTAGCTACCAGAGATCAGACACTAACCCACACTTCTCTCTGCAGTCACCCATCCCCTGTGTACTGTGAAGGCAGGAATCCGAAAACACTCTGGAACTCCCCTTCCTCACAAGCAGCAGAACTAGATATCACTTATACTGACCGCTTATGCAGGCTAGCTTTGATCACTTTGCTCATTTCCTTCCTAACCTTCCCCCCAATCCTATGCTTCCTGCTTCTGGCACACAGCCTGTAAATTCACTGGATACTCCCTCAAGTCAAGCCAGGATAGAAAGTAGGATCTTGCTCTGACAACACTATAAATATCAGTAAATATAGGGTGACCAGATGTTTTTAAAAAGTGGCTGATTTTTCATGCTTGCTTTTGGGAGGGGGGGGGGAAGAGGGGGGGAAGAGAATAGTTGCATGTACAAAACAAAGTCCCTAATATGCATCTGGTCACCCTAGCAGGGGGAGATCACCCACCCACTAAGGGAAGAGCTCCATCACTCCCATCTCCATGTCAAGTATTAAACAGGGAACGGGAGTCCTGTCTGAAAGAGCCTCCCACCAACAGAAGACAAGCACATCTGGTAAAAGCTCAGCAGCATTGGGGAGTGCTCTCGCCCCAGGGAACCTAAACTCCCACACAGGAGGCTGTTGCAGCAGACCCAACATCCCCAATCCTAGAAAGAGGTGGTTTGTTTCTGTTCATCTTCCAAACCACATTTTATTTCCAACCTGAGATTACAGGCGGACCTTGATATCTGCATATGTCAGCACCCTCTTAACTTAACCCCACTCCTCCCATTCCCTAGAGAAGGTACAGTCTGTCTCCTATCAATCAGCTCCTTTTGTGGCCTTGGCAGGCTTCCCAGGTAACTGAGCATTTGTTTCTAAGTAGGCTCATTGATTACACCTTTGTCTGGGATTTCACCTGGTCCCTGGGCAGACTGGGTTTCTAAAATAGCCTGCAAGAAGTTACCCGGGTATAATCTCCCTGGAGGCTTTGCTTCCTTCTCTGATTTACAGACAAATCTAGATCATCCTCAAAAGAATTACAGTCCACTCTTTCATGCTGCCTGCCTAGGGTCGGCAGGTTTGATTTAGGTTTCTGGCTGATGCAGCCACGACAGCTTCAGTGTTTAGGGTATATTCCTAAATCCTGACTGGAAAGAGATTACCCTATTCTGTGGCTCTTCAGGCAAGCCCTGAGGAAGTTCTGAATTCATCTCCAGGAAGGATTTGAAGTACCCAAAGTAATGGTGAATCAGAGTTGCCTCCCAGTCTTCAGGCTGAACTCCTGCCCTGCTTCCTGTCACACATCCCCCACCTCCAGCAGACGTTTCCTTAAGCTAGTCATGAGGAATGAATCCCTGATATTCAGGGCTTCATTCCAGGAGGGACTGACAGGGGAGGGAGGGAGGGAGGGAGGGTGAAAATCTCCGCCCATTTCCAAGTGTTCTCCACCTGAGCAGATTGGCAACAAAAGCCAAGTGATCTCTGCTGACTCAGTACTTCTTGGGCCGGTGTTCATAGATTCCAGCTATCCCTGGGGCTGCATGTGCTCCAACTTCAGGAAAACGGACAAGCCTAGGCAGTAGCTATTAGAGCTCCAGCTGTAAAAATCTATCTGAACCCAGGAGTTCCTCTGGACTTCCTGTGGGAGTGTCTTTCCTTCCCTCCTTGTGTCGGTTTCTCAGAGGCCCACTGTGTGTCTAACTCCTAGTTAGGCTGGGCAGAGCCCAATTAGTGGAGAAGTAGCACTAACCAGGGGCAGATGCTAGCTAGTCTGTGCTCACACCACACTCAGTATTTTGGAGGGCAAGGGGGGAAAACCAGTTGAGAAATCCCTTTGGTTTGCCACCCATGTTCTTTGCAACCTCACTGATGGGTGGTGGGAGACAAGTCCGACCAATATGTTTCCCTCCCCAGTGGAAGGGGAAGGAGAGTATGACCCTATGAGTCAGTTCAAAATACAGAACTTTCAGGGCCAGTATCCATTAGGATGAGACTCCCTTAGTCTTTTAACCAGGTTACTCAGCGGGTCAGTCTCCAGAGCATCCTCTCCTCTAGTATCAGACAGCAGGGACAGGCTTATCAGCCCAGTAGGGGAAGAGGCAGTCTAGGAAAGCCTCCCCCAGCTGCGTGTTTTTAGGTTTGTTTTTAATTAACCTTGGAACAGAGTGGTTTTACTGAAGGGGGAGGGAGAAGCCAGCAAGGGACTGAAGGAACAAGCAAGTTGTGCCCCAGCTGAGCCTAAGGAGAGAGAAGCAGCAACTCCACAACTGTTCATCACTGCTGCTGGCTAGGATTAACCAAGCGGAAACTGCTTCCCAAAACATACTTAAAGGAAAGATCATATTGCAGCTAATTGCTCCACTGCTACCCATGGCAGTCCTGAGAGGTATGCTATTTCTTTCCCCTTTAAGGAGGAGCCTGAACGAAGCTAATGCAAGAATCAAGACTGGGGTCCATCTGGACCCATGAACCAAATCCCTTTCTCCTCCACCCCAAAGGTTTGCATGTTGGCTTTTAACATGTGCCAGAAAATTAACATCATGGGAAAACTCTCAGGGGAGCTAGGAACCCAAATGAACATGGATCTAGCCAACGTTTGGGCCTCTTGCTCCTGGTTCTTCTCCCCTCCCTCTTTACATTAAGGATCAGGCCAGCAGAGAGATTCAACAAGGAATCAGAATGCCCCATAAACTCACTAGTCTGGGTCATCTGGCCCGTTCCCACCATAGGTGATGGAGCCCACAGCCCCTTCCACTCCTTCCAAACCCGGTGGAAGTATTTTGAGGGAGGGAACTTGAATACAGAACCAATATTTCTCCCCTCCCCCCTTCCTGGGGAGACTCCTCAAGTCCTTCAGGCAGCTCAGCCACATTGCTTGGGCTTCCAGACTCATAGCCACATACCACACCCTGAAAGTGAGCCCTGTTATTTGCACCAGTGCTACAGGAGCCTCCCTCCCTGGCTTGTAGGGAGGCCTTCCCTCTGCAGCCTGCTGCAAAATGTGCCCCTCTGACCACTGCTGAATGCTTTCCCGCCCCCACAGATACCACCCCTCCCTCCCCACATCTGCTTTTCGAATCCCAAATACTGCTGCATGACAAAAGACTGGAGCAGCAGCTCCCCCTCCCCCCAATGAGCTCAGCAACAGCTATTCTCTCTGAACCACAAGCCCACCCTTGTTCTCTTACTAGCCTCCCCCGCCCCGGACAAATATTAAATATCACCCAAAGGAACAGGGGAGATTCTGGGGAGTTGGGTTGGACCTGGTTAGGGCCCTGTAGCAGCCTGCGGGGTGAAGACAGAGCAGGCAGCCATCCCACCATTGCAGACACTCCAAGCGAGGGGAGGTAGGAATCCTTGTGGTTGAGCATCCATGTTGGGGATTAGTCACAGGAGGGCTTAGACCCGATTCATTCCTCAGCCTTCAGGCCTGTGTGGAAAGGCAGGCGGGTCCCCATGTACATCTGGGCTTGTATCACAAAGCCAGGCCGTTTTGCAATGTGCTGCCTCCCACCTGGGGGGGGGGGGGAATTCTGTGGATTCCCCTCTCTTGTCACCAGCCTTAAGCAGCTGGTGGTTACACTGGGGGGGTGCAGAAAGGTGCAAGCCGGGACGTGCATTAAATGCCTCCCAGCCCCGCTTTGGGCCTCCTCCCCGAGCTCCCAGCGAGCAGGGGGGACACGTGGAGCGCTGCGGTGGAAGATCCAGCGGCATTCACCCGGTCCCGATCCCAAGCCAAGGGGGGAGGGGAGCTCGGCCGGCCCGGCCAAGGCAGCAGCGGGCGGCCGCGGCTAAGCTCCCTTTGTGTGAGCCGAATGTAGGTCACGTTTCCCCCGCTCGGCCCCGAGTCCCAGCCCGGCCGCGTACCGCCCTGCAGCCGGCGGGAAGCCCGGCGCGCCGAAGGGCCGCTGAGCGCAGCCCAGGCGGGTGGCCGACCCCCGAGCTGGCGCGGCCAAGCCCAGCATGGCTCCTTCTGCAGCGCGCCAGGAGTCGGTGGGGGAGGGGAGATCTGAAGCAGCCCCCCCCCCCGGGTCCTGTTCATCACAGCCGGGGGGGGGGGGGGGCGAACGGGAGATTTGGCGAGAGGCCGCGTTGGGGTTGCTGGTTTCAAGCCGCGGCCTTGGTTCAGAGCCGCCGGTCGGGCCGGCGGGAAGCCAAGCGGCCCCGGGAGCACAATGAAGGCAGAGCGAGGACTGGGACGAAGCGGCCCCGATGCCACGAGGCGCATGCAAGGAGCTGGAACAATGTGCATTGGGGGGGGAGGGGGGAGCATTGGACCAATGTGCATTGGGGGGGGAGGGGGGAGCATTGGACCAATGTGCATTGGGGGGGGAGGGGGGAGCATTGGACCAATGTGCATTGGGGGGGGAGGGGGGAGCATTGGACCAATGTGCATTGGGGGGGGGGGGCATTGGACCAAACTGCAAACCCTAGGTCGGATGGAAACCGCTTCAAGCCAGGGGGTGGGGAAGGGGAAGCCCCCCCCGCCCCGACGGGCACACGCCCATCCCCCCCGCCCAGCAGTCAGTATCACGGCCAGGCTGCGCAGCGCGATCCCCAGCCCCCCCCCCCCCCCGGGGCTAGGCGCTCTCCCGAGGATGCTGCCGGCCGAGCAGGGAGCGGGGGGGCGGCCTTACCTTGCCGGGTGGACACGTTCCTCTCGTTGCCGGCTCTCAGGACCACCTGGGGGCAGCTCTGCTCCAGCACGAAGAGCTCGTCCTTGCCCACCTTGCTGCTCTTGCCGGCCTTGAGGGTGCCGCTGGGCCCGGAGGGGGCCAGGTAGCGCCCCTCGCCGTCCCGGAAGGCCACCTTGCCGGACCTGAACTCCAGCGTGTAGCCGGTGCCCTTCTCGGGCGTCTCCACCAGCCGGCCGTCGTGGCGGAGGAAGCGGTGGTCGCAGGTCTGGACGCTGTAGCGCTGGTCGTGGAAGACCAGGGTGATGAGGGAGTCCACCCCCCAGGGCACGTCGCGGTCCACCGCCATCTCCTCCTGCTTGGCGCTCAGGTGGGCGTAGCGCTTCCTGGTGAGGCTGTAGATGTTCACCTGCGGGTGCATGGCAATGTGGACGCTCCACTTCTCGGCCGCCGACGCAGCCTGGGCGAAGCAGGAGATGCGGTCCTCGGTGCCGCCGAAGTAGCGCTTGTGGGGCTCGGACTGCAGCGACCAGCGCCCGTCGTCGTGGGCCAGGATGACGAAGCGGCAGTCGGCGGCCGGCTGCTCCCGGTCGCAGCTCACGTTGCCGTCCTTGTCGGCCGCCAGGTAGCGGCCCAGGTGGCTTTTTAGGAAGACCACGTTGGAGTCGTCGCCGTCCTGCTCCAGCGTCCAGATCTGCTTCTTCTTCAGGCTGGGCGCCGAGGCGTTCACCTTGAAGCCGAAGGCCTCGGCCGTCAGGTACTTGTTGCCGCCGTTGATGAGTCCGAATTGGATCTGGAGCGGCGCCGAGGTCCCGTTGCCCGTCATGCTGGCGCGGGGGGGAAAGCGGAGCCGCTGGGGCTGCAGCAGCGAGCGGGCGAGCGCGCGGCGACAAGGGGGCGGCTGCTCGCCTGGGTTCCCCCCCCCCTTTGTTCAGCTGGACCACGCGTCCCCCCCCCCGGCCCCCCTCTGCAGCCGCACAAAGCCCGAGTCACGGGGAGCGCCCCCAGCTGCAGCCTATATAGAGGGGAGGATGTCGGGGCTGTGCCTGCAGCCACGCCTCCAATTGAGACACCGCGGGGAGAGGGGTGGGGGGAGCGAGGCTCCTGCAGCCACTCAAAAGAGGGGGGCGGTGTGTTCGTTTCAGCACCCTAAATAAACGCACTGCAGGGAACGGACCCCCCCCCCCCCCAGGGAAACCAGCTTCCCCTCCCCCGGGTGTTTTCCTCCCACCAGGCTCTTTAATTGACAGAAATCCCAAATCTGCGATGTGCCTGGGGTGGTTTTGTTTTTAAGGATGAGACAAGGATTAGTGGTTTGATGCAAATGGATAGAAAATAGTAAAAAAGAAAAAAAAGCCAAGCCGGAGGCAAAGCAGATCTATTGGATGCAAATAGACAGCCAGGGGACACCAGCCATGGATTTAATAGACCCATTGAAACTATAACCAAACCCAAGACCTTGTTCAATTCTTCAATGTCTTCTCTTGCTTGGCTCTTGGGGGTGGGGGAGTTGGGGGGTGGCTGTTAATAATGTGAAAATGTCACCTCCCCCTAAGCATTATTTAAGGTGCCCTGATCCTTCACATATGAATGATCTCTGCTGCCTGCAGGCAGAAGGCCCAGTTCCGATCTTACACCAACTTTAAACCAGGGCCGATCCAGTGGTTCACTGAAATCTCTTTGGGTTCTGAATCCAGCATAATTTGGCACTCTAGTTTTCCACCACTGCCTTCAAGAGATATTTCTGGGGTCCATAGCTTGGAGAAAAATAAATACCACTCTGCCCAAGGGTGAAGTTTCACTGGGTTACCTAAAAAAAACCTATGAGCCTCAAAAAGTTTCAGCTTGTGGAGTTACCTTGAATTTTTCCATTAGGAGTGGTGGGTCCGAGTTGCTTCTCTTGCCTTTGGATTTGGCCCGCAGAACCAACTATCTTCCCAGACCAGCTTGGATCTTGGAAGGTGCATCAGAGACTAGTGGCTCTCCACCAGCTCTGAACTCCCCTGGTTTGCCAATCCCAGTGTCACAGATTCTCTGGGATCCTTCACAGGGGAGGTTCTGCAGTATGGAGGGAAAAGCTCAGGCAGTATTAACATCCACTGTTTCTGCCCACAGTTTTTGGGGGGGGGGGGGGGGGGAAAGTTTGCATGAGCCCAGCCAGTTCTGCCCTGCCCCATCCCATTGCCTCTGTGCTGAAACCCGCTTGGGAGAATTGAGGGGACAGAGAAAGCTACAAGCAGGCAAAATTTCCCCTTCCATACATGCAGACTCCTATCTGTATCCTCAGGGGGCCTTGGGAGAGTCCTCAGAAGACAGAGTTCCCCAAATCAGAATGAACATTTCCAGGGAATGGGGGGAATTGAGTGGGAGGGTGTCGTTTCCTGGTATCAGGAGTCCCTTGCTAGAATCCCCTGAGTTCTCAGGAGGCTCTGTGGCACCTCAAAGCCACCCTACCCCCATGACTAAATGTTCCATAGAGGGGTCTATAGCTCATCACACCCTCAGCTCTAACCTAGGTATGATTATGGCCTTAATCTCCCAAATGTTTGCTCAGCCAATAGTCCCACTTATCTACCTCTGCCCCCCAACCCGACTTGTGCTTCCGGGGGCTGATGCTCAGATATAAAAAAAAAAAAATTTAAGCTACTGTTTAAAATCAAATTTACAAACGTTGAGGAGCAAGATCAGGCTTGAGTTACAAGGTTCACAAGATACATACAGATCACATAACCAGCATAGACCCAGGTTGGGGTGTGGGAGTTTTCAAAGTGTCAGTGAATAAGTGATCTCGGGTATGCCACCCCTAGAATGTATTTAGAGTCCAAGTCAGTATTGGTGTAGTGCAGAGGTAGGCAACCTATGGCACGCGTGCCAAAAGTGGCACACAAGCTGATTGTCAGTGGTACTCACACTGCCCAGGTCTTGGTCACCGGTCCGAGGGGCTCTGCATTTTAATTTAATTATAAATAACGCTTCTTAAACATTTTAAAAACTTTATTTATTTTACATACAACGATAGTTTAGTTCTATATTATAGGCTTATAGAAAGAGACCTTCTAAAAACGTTAAAATGTATTACTGGCACACGAAACCTTAAATTAGAGTGAATAAATGAAGACTCGGCACACCACTTCTTAGCGGTTGCCAACCTCTGGTGTAGTGAATAGTTACATGGGTGGGGTGCGTCCCTTGGTTCGTCAGGGAAGGAAGTGGGTTATTTCCCTGACCGTCGGTCTCATTTACTTGTCCTAGTACTGACGGTGTCCCGTGATGTGTTCCGTGTAGATGTCTCTGGACCACCTGTTGGTGTCGGACATCATGAGCTGTCTCAGGAGTCGGGCCTAGCACCGGCTGACTCCGCATGCTCTCAGATCGGCTCGTTGTGGGGGTCTGTCACGGAGTGCCCGGGCGATGGTCTGGAACTTGCTCCCTATGAAGCCAGATAGGATTCCGGGGGAAGTGTCCCCTCTCTGTACACAGCCTGTTTCCAAGGCTAGGAGCTTCACGGGTACCCACTTCAACCTTCCTGGGTCTGACCTTGGAGCATTCAGCACCTTCTGCCCCTCCGTGCACTTCCCCCAGCGAGCCCGCCCGGGCGGGGTCCTGGGGGAGCCCATGGATTCTGCACCCCAAATCCACAGTCAAACGTGACTCTCAGCCAGCCAGTAAAACAGAGGTTTATTCGTAGACAGGTACATGGTCTAACACTGAGCTTGTAGGTACCCGAACCCCTCAGCTGGATCCATTTTGAGGGCCCAGGGAGGCCAGACCCTGCCTGAGCCTACCACCCTTCTGCCCACCCAGCTTCAGACTCAAACCCCTCTCTCCAGCCAGCTGCAGACTCCAAACTCAAAGTCACTGTCTCCGGCCCCTCCTCCCCACTGGCTCAGCCAGGTCAGGTGACCTCCCTCCCCCACTTGGAGTCAGATTACAGCTTCAGGTATGGACACCTGCAGAGAGGCTCTGCTTTGCATCAGCTACACATCCGTATCCCTTCACATAGATGCTCAAGAAATGCATAGGGGAAACTGAGGCACACACACAGTATTCCTACTCCGTCACAGGGTCCCACGCACCCGGGGCTCCCATGACCAGGCCATGAAAATGGACCTCATAGCCCTGGGCCCTCAGGGTGTCAGCCAAGCTCAGGTCTCATGGAGGGTCGGGGACCTGTTTTTGAGTGGCACTGGGACTTCCACTATGAGGACCTTCTTTTCCAAGTGGGTCACGATGATGTTGGGTCGCAGTTGGCTGTTTGACCCAGGGATGCCCCTTTGTGCTGTTCTGGCAATGTAACAGGACCACAAAGTGGACATAAGTGCCCCCCTGAGAACACTTCTTGTGCAGGGGGGGGACTTCCTGGCTGGTGTAGAGCTGCCCCCTGGGCTGCGGCATGTCCAGGATGCACTGCACTGCGGCTATCCTCTGTTTCCCAGGCCCTGTAGGGGGTGTTAAGGATCTTTTAGTATACAATGGGGGGCTGAACAGACACTGTGTGGCCCCAGAATACGAGAGGTTCAAAAGACGCTTTAAGCCATTTAACCCACTCTACTCCCCATCCCCCCACTGTTCCTGCCCCAAGCGAAGAAGCTGAGTAACTGAGAATCAACCTCACTGAGAAACAGACTCCAAGTCAGGGTCATTGGGTCAAATTCTGCTCTTGGGTGGGCTTCCCTCCGGGCACAGATCCTACCAGTCAGTGCGGTGACCCCGCAGGTTCTCTTAGGGCAGGAGGGTGTCAACTTACTAGTTGTTCCAGATTTACCCTCCAAGTATCTCCAAGCAGAGTTTGGCCCAAAATACAAATATATTTGTAATTTGGGTTGAAATAAGTGTTCTGACCCCATTTAAAAAAAAATCCACCCACTGAGTAATAGCCAGTTTCATTTTATTTCCCCTCTTGTCTTAAAGTGATAAAAATCAACACGTCTTCTCACCAGTCTGTTGTTCTCCATTGTCATTTGGACCCAATACTGGTCTTTAGGCCTCTGCCGGCATCTAGCGGGGCTGAGGCCCGTCGCTGTTGGGAGCTGAGCTCTGAATGGCTCGCCATGGACTGCTGGCTCCCCACAGAGTGCAGCAAAGCAAGGCCTTGCGGCCCACAGGCTAGCATAGCTCGGTGTTAAAACTGGAAGCACAGTGTCCAGTTAAAAATCGTGGGCTAGAAAGATCATCCCGTCTGCCCTTCAGTGATGGGAGAGGAAACTCCATTCCTTTGGCCCAAACAATGGCGGGAGGGCCTCTCTCTGACACTGAGGAAACTGTGTGGGTTGGCCCAGACCCAGGGTCCTTAGGCTCCTAACTTCCACTGATTTCGGGCAAAGTTAGGAACTTATATCCCTTTGAAAATCTGGGCTTCTGTGGCTTGGGAGGCAGGGAGGTGGGAAGAGAGCTGGGCCTAGAGAAAGCTGCTCATTATCCTCCTCTAAACCTGCCGGAATCTGGTACAGGCTCCTGCTCTGTGCTCTCAACCCCCTTGGCACAGGCAAGGAATCAGTGAGGGCGCGTCTTCCGAGGGGAGTAGTGCTGCCAGGGTGGAAAGGGGGCACATGTATATTGGATGTACCCCACAGCCAAAGACATTGGCGGGTCAGAGGGGGGGCCCCAGCTGCCCACTACACAGGAAGCAATGCCTCTACCCCTCATGAGGAGATGATTCTGAGGCAAGTCCCTTTTCCCGGCTCTCCCATGGGTTTCCCTGCAAGACCCTGGGCTTGAGAAAGAATTCCCTACAGGTGTCATTAATTGTTAGAGCTTTTTAAAGCATGGCTGGGTCACTTTAGAAGGGTTTGCCTGTAGCTGCTGGGTGAATCACGCTCCCCGAGTTTCCACTGTGCATAAACTCCAAACCCAAAGAGAAAATCAATCCAGAGGGTGTTTCACGAGTATGCAGAAACATTTGGATTGCCTGGGGTCAGTGCAGGAAACTCCAGCTTGTCTCGTTTGCATGACTAAGAATTGTTGTTAATTACTGGGCCCTGATTCATTCAGAAAGTTCAGGAACTGTAGCCAACCCTGCAGTGAGCCCGGGATGGACTTTGAGGTAGTAACATCACCAGAAACCAGGTGAGTTTTGCATGGGGCCTGGTTTTTCTGCGGTACTGTGTACAGCTTGGTTGTTAACTCCAGGAATTATTTACATGGCGAGAATTCCAAAAGTCTAATGTACTGTCCACTCTATGTGCATACTGTTTATTTTTTACGGGTTGCCCAGCTTGGACAATGAAACTGGACTCGTCCGTTTAATTTTCTAGTTTCTGATCAGTGACATGGTTCCCAGTAATACTTAGTCTCTAAGGTGCTACAAGTATTCCTGGCTTTCTTTATGAATACAGACTAACACGGCTGCTGTTCTTGAATGGTTCCCAGTGGGTATCAAACTTGTGAGCTTTGGCACCAAAAACTACAGGCCTCTTTCAATGTAGCTAACAGAGAACTCCTTTACCTGTAAGTAGCAGGCTTTTGTCTCCACCAGGGCCAGCTCCTAGAGGGAGAAATGATCAGATTCACTAAGCCAGTCGATTATCTATGCTGATGTCCCAATCCTTGCCAGCCATTTGTATCACTCATTCAACCCACCTGACTTAAATATATTTATGTTAACATTATCGCATAACAATGTTCCCCCAGAAGGGGACAAGCTCTGGGATGTTCACACAGTAGGGGACTGGATGGGTCTTTTGCATGAGGGAGCAGCTGGGCCCCTTTCCCCATCCATGCTCTAGAGAAGTCACCAGGGCACAATCTCTTCTGGTGTCAGCATTCCAGCGTGTGGCCATAGTGCCAACCTGGGTTTGGAGTTAACTCAGCAGATACAAACCTAGGGCTTGCTCCTGTTCCCACTGAAGTGACTGACAAGACTGCAGGACCAGGCCAGCAAGCAGTTTTCCCATCCCTATAAAACGTCCCTTCTAGTGATCACTTCAGGCACGCGCTGTGGTCACTGCAAGAGTTATACTGTGTCCAATGTCAGCACTTTGCAGAGCACTGAGAAAGCAAAAACCAGCCCAGTCCTTCTCTTCCGGCTGCAGTGAATCATAAGGTTAAAGGCATTTGAAGCCCAATTTTGTCACCCTTCTTCCTTTAACTGTCCCAGAAAATCTCTTTTCCCCCTGGGATTTCCAAGGTGTAATCCAAGGTTTGGGGAAATTCTCACTTGAGTTTTTCTCTATATTTGGATCAGTTTGGAATGTATTTTGCTGTATATAAAATGGCAGACACCAACAGCGTTGATGGATTGTCATTCAAGCTAATAGTGTTGCCCCACAATTGTATTCTTGTGAGTGTTCTGTTCCTCTAACACTGATCTGTGTTGTGGGCTCTGCGTCTCCATGAAATGAAAGCTAGAGGGGTAAACTCAGTAGAAAAGCCTGGAGCACCAGACATTAAGGGTCTTTTCCTGCACACAAAGGCAATTTTGCTTCTAGCCTCCTTGGATGTGTCTACACAGCAATTAAAAACCCGAGGCTGGCCTGTGCCAGCTGGCATGGGCGAGGCTTGGGCTAAGGGGCTGTTTAATTGCAGTGTAGGCATTTGTGCCCTCCCACCTTCCAGGGTCTCAGAGTCTGGGCGTCTAAATTGCAGCGCAGACACCCCGTTGGGCCAGCCATAGTGTGCTTGCTTGGACAATGGCTCGACGTTTGGACTAGCTGAACTGGCCCAGTGTTTCAGGGAGGCTTGGAAGCAGTTTTGTGTCACCTCCCCATCTAGATGTTGCCAGTTCCTCTCCCTGATCTGGAGCTCACTGTGCCTAGGGCTGGCCTAAGGATTGTGGGGAGGGGGGTGTCAGTGAGATGATTCCTTGGGGGCACGCTGACCCATTTGACCTTCAAAGCATGTGTCCAGGGAGATCTTTAGACTCCCACACTCCACGTCTGTGAGTGGGAGCAGGGGGAGCCCAGCTTTAGCTATTGGTCTGTTTACATCAGTTGCATTTTCAAGGCTCTTTGCAAGGACCCCGAAAAAGCTGCTGTTACCAAGTGTTACCAACCCCATCCAGCTGATTCGTAGCTGCTGCATTTCCTCCGCCTCGGGTAGTATTTCTGCCTTTCTGCTGCGAGCAATGCAGAGCAAGGGTTTCCTGTCATGCTAAATTCCTGTGTAGCTGCTCACACACCGGTGTGAGGTTGCTTTGAAAGCTGACAGGTTTGGGGGCGGGGAGGAGGGGGAGATGCAAGGTGTGAAGCTAATGCGATTTGAAACTCACCAAATTGCTGATTGCAAAGTCAGGGCCAGGGAGAAGGCAGCAGGCACCCTAGATTCTTCGGCCCTGTCCAGCACTAATGCTTCCCCCTGCCCCGGGAGCAAAACAAGGCTCCCCTCCTATCCAGCCCGAGAACTAGGGGATGCAGGGACTGAATCTGACCAGGACACCAGGGGCCAGGTGCTGGCTCCCACTGCAGCCTCTCTGCACTGCTCCAGTGGTACTAAGCCAGCTGAGGATTCCTTAGTATGGGGGGAGTATCTGGGTGCCACAGAACCAACATAGTAGCTCTAGCCAATGCCACTTGCAGACCACCCTGCCCCCCCCACTGCCCAAGTGTATGGCTAGGAGAAAAGGGCAAGATCAAAGTGCTTTACGGTGCAGCCATCCCCAGCTGCTGTAATGGCTCCTTGGGAGTCATAGCAGCGAGCACAACTTAGAGAAGCCCCGAGGCTGCTTTACATTGTGTGGGAATGAACCATCCCCCAGCATCAGGGGGACATAAACAAGCTCTTAGCCTCACAGCATCAGATGGGCTTAGAGCTATCTTGCAACCTACCCCCATCTACACCAGACAGAACTCAGCCACAGCTAAGTGAAAAGTGAATGATAAAGGGCATGATCCTTCACTCATGAAGAGAATGGGAGTTCTATTACCTACCCCTTCCCCCCAACTGGAACCCATATGGGACATCATTAAACAATTACAATCCATATCTGATGGGGACCACATCCTTAAATAAATGTTTCCAAAACCCTCTCCTCTGGCCTTCAAACAACCTCCCAGCCTAACCAAACTCTTCATCAGAAGCAAGCTCCCCACAAATCAGGACCCACCAATTGAAAGCAGCACTAACCCTGCCATAACAACAGATGCAGAACCTGCAGACATATCTCCACTGCTATGCCTGTGATGATCAATACTGCTCATAGCACACCTTTCAAGATCCAGGGTTCCTACACATGCCTATCCCAATATGTGGTGTACCTCATCAGTGCACTAAATGCTCCAATAGCAACTATGTGGGTGAAACCAGATAATCACTACCCTCTCGAATGAACTCCCACACCTCGAAAAAATGATAAAGGACAAAAACACTCGATCACCTGTAGGCAAACACTTTTCACAAAGTGATCGCTCCATGTCAGACCTCTCAATCCTCGTCCTCCTAGGAAACCCGCACAACACCTTCAAAAGATGAGGCTGGAAACTTACATTCATAACATTGTTAGACACTAAAAATCATGGTCTTAATAAAGACACTGGATTTATGGTTTATAATAACAATCAGTAATCCATTAACCACCCCTTTTCTGTCCTATGCCTGCAAAGGTGTTAACGAGTCACTTCACCTTGAATGGTCTGGTCCAGTATGTGTTAACTACTTATGCTAAACAATCTGTTCCATCCTGTAGTAGCTGTGACCCTCTTAAGGGCTGATCTCTACTGGGGGGGGGGGGGATCGATTGCAGATACGCAACTTCAGCTATGCAAATCTGCAGCCGACTTACCGCTGGTCCTCATGGCGGCGGTGGTCGGCGGTGCGCTCCCCCGTCGATTCCAGCTTGCGCCTCCCGGCAAGCTGGAGTTCCGGAGTCGACGGGGGCGCCGCGAGCGATCAATTTCTCGCGTCAAATCAATCGCCAGAAGATCGATGGCTACCTGCCGATTTGGCGGGTAGTGAAGACATACCCTAAGTACCTTTCCAAAGCCTCTCTCTCTGTCTCTGTTTCTGTCTCTGTCTCTCTCTCCATCCTAGAAAAGATATTACCTCACCTGCCTTGTCTCTCAGAGAAGATTGGGGTTTTTTTAGAAAGTGAGGAATACTTGTAGCACCTTAGAGACTAACTAGTTTATTTCAGCATAAGCTTTCGTGAGCTATGGCTCCGACGAAGTGAGCTATAGCTCACAAAAGCTTATGCTGAAATAAACTAGTTAGTCTCTAAGGTGCTACAAGTATTCCTCACTTTCTTTACAGATACAGACTAACACAGCTGCTATTCTTGAACCTGTTTTTTTTAGGGAGATCTTTTTATAGGCTCATTTCAAAGGCTATGAAATAAAGGAAAATGTGTTTCCTATCATGACCATCTCAATGATCAGCTAACACCGAATACAAGCAGAGAAGGGGAAGCGGTTAGCATATTTCCTTTAATTAACCTTGACAAAGGACAGTTTTAGCCGCCCCTGGAGGAAGTGTGTATGTACACATGGGGGACAACAGCAGACAGAATACGCATGATGGGGGAGGAGGTATGAGTCTTTTAGTCTTTAAGATGCCACCACATTCCTCATGCCACCTTTCAAACTACCCACTGAGAAATAGAGTAGCCAGGAGATCAATCTGTCTTACTAGGGAAGGGAGGGTGGGGGAACTGGTATGTTTTCTTAGCTTTTCTTAAGAAAGAACGGGGGCTGGGAGGGCTTCCTTCTGGCCTCCTGTAGTGACTCAGCCGGTCTAATATTTATCTCATCCCAGTGCGATGCTGTTGGCTTCAGTGGTCAGTTATTCCTGTTTTACACTTGTGTTAGTCAGATCAGAAATAGCCCCATTCGCTTTGTCCTCATTAAGAACAAACCAGTTATTATGATCACATTTGAACACTCTCAGGCTTCTAGGGCAGCTCCAACAGGGATATTTTTCCTTATAGCCATTGATTCCCTGTTTGCTGATTTTTAAACACTGACCAATTATAGTGTTTTACAGAAACTGATAATACCCAGCTCTTATTTAGTGCTTTGCAGTCAGAGATTTCAAGGATTTTGATCATTATCTGATCATAAATTATCATAAACTAAGGCTGAGAGGCAAAATGGCTGGCCCAGGATCATTTAGCAAGTCTGTGGCCATGCTGGGAATAGAACCTATTTATCCTCAGTTCCAGTTCTGTGCCGTAGACTCTCCAGCCAGACGCATGCCATCCTTGGGAGGTAGGGAAGTATTATTATCCCCCTTTTATAGATGAAAAAACTGAGGCACCGGGTGTTTAAATGACTTACCCGAAGTCAGTGGCAGCTCTGATCGCCAGCTCAGTCCGCTGGGCCACTGGAGACTGTGGGCTTGTCTTCATTAGGGATCATTGGCGCAGTGTGAGCAGTGAGACAAGGTAGACTTGCGCTGCTCTGCACTGGTACAGAGCATCTACACTAGGGCTTTGCACTAATGGGACTCAGCAGTCTAGTGCTACAACTGCTCTGTGGCACACTCCCCTGCTGGCTGCCCTAGAGACCTGCGACGTTTTCTTAGTCCCAGTCCCGCAGCCTGTCGCTGCGCTGTCTCCTGCAACGTAACCAAGATCTCCCGCAGCTCAGCCTGCAGGTGCACTGATGGCCTCGGGTGACCTCCTCTCACCCTCTTCCGGAGCAAGTTGGCCTCCCTGTCCGGTGCTTTGGGGAAATTCTTAACATACCAGTTCCCAAGACGCGCTGAGGTTATTTGATTGATAATTGGCAGTTGCCCTGGTCTAATTATGGCTGTATTTGCCGGAATAAAAAAGGCATAAGCAGAAACACAAAAACCCTACAAAAACTGACCTATTCATATGAGGGTTGGAGCAGCAATGCCTCTGAGATGCAAATTTTGCCCCAGAGGGTTTTCCCTCCCTGGAGGTTTTTCATGGTGTAACCCCCAGGGCTGTTTAGGTTCTCACTGCATCAGCCAGCACACCAGGGTCAGGCAGCCTGAGGAGCATGCACAGGAATTCAGCCTGTGCTTATCCTTCTGCAGTTACAGCCTTCCGGGGACAACAGCCTTGTGGTTAGGGGACAGGCCTGTCAGGCACTGGGTTCTATTGCTGGCTTGGCCACAGCTTTCCTGTGCAACCTTCGATAATATGCTTGCAAGAGGCCAGGGCTGGTCTGCACATCGTTTTTGTACCAGTATCTGTACGTCAGCTGGGGGCTGATTCTGTACTGATACAGTTAGGGACCTTGTCACGGCTGCAGGGTGAGCTGGATCCCCTCAGACCTTACATAAGAACACAAGAACGGCCGTACTGGGTCAGACCAAAGGTCCATCCAGCCCAGTATCCTGTCTGACAGTGGCCAATGCCAGGTGTCCCTGGAGTGAGTGAATCTAACAGGCAGTGACTAAGTGATCTCTCTCCTACCATCCATCACCCCTGACAAACAGAGGTTAGGGACACCATTCCTTACCCATCGTGGCTAAGAGCCATTAATGGACTTAACCTCCATGAATTTATCCAGTTTCCTTTTAAACCGTGCTATAGTCCTAGCCTTCAAAATCTCCTCAGGCAAGGAGTTCCACAGGTTGACCGTGCGCTGTGTGAAGAAGAACTTCCTTTTATTTGTTTTTCATTTGGTGGCCCCTAGTTCTTATATTATGGGAACAAGTAAATAACTTTTCCTTATTCACTTTCTCCACACCACTCATGATTTTATAGACCTCTATTATATCCCCCCTTAGGGAGCGAGGTAAAGCAGGGCCTTTACCTCTCTCCCAGGATGGAATTTCATAGTTCCCACTCTCAGAGCGGGCCTTGGGCTACAGTACATTGGATCGCCAGGGTGCTTCCCCGTAGGTCCAGCTGAGTTCGGGCCCCGCCGTTTTTCCCCTCAGGAGTCTGTGACTAGTGGGGAGTACAGTGACCAAACAGTCGTCTTAGAACCAAGAAGACATAAGGGTGTTGCTGACTGTTTGGTGGTGTTTTCGTCCTGCCCTGCTGGCCCAACACAGACCTAACTCCAGGAAGCACATCTCAGCCTAAGGGGATCCGATCCTCTGATGGTCTTTCCAGCTGCTGGTGGAGAGGGAGCCAGAGGTTCCCCCCACCCCAGCAGTCCGTGGTTGCTGTACTGAGCCGTTTGGGGCTGTTGGTATCTAGTGCAGTGGAGCAGCCTGAAAATATGTGGACCGGGGTGCAAAGGGGAGTTAAAGTCACATTCTCCCCCCATCATGAAATGTGTGGTGGGCGCCTGTGTGCAGTGTGTGATCCTGCCCACGCACTAACACGAGTGTCTCCTTGCCTGGCAGAGCCGACATCCCATCCCCTGCTGTGAATGCTTTTACTGTTCAGCCTCCCTGGCCCCGGGGGATTAGTGGGGAGCAAGAGGCTTGGGTGGAAATGAAATTCCAGAACAATTAGTTCTCTGCAATTGTCAGAAGGTGAGAGCAGCTGGTTCAGCCCCTAGGGCCAGGACCTTCCTGGGAAAGGGCATGACTGGCGGGGAATCCCTGTCGGGGTTGACGTCAGTGCTGACTGGGGAATGAGGTTGTTCCAGAATCGTGCCAGGTTCCCCCGCTGGAGCCGGCCATCCCAGCATGCTGGTCAATGGAGCCTGGCAGTGCTGCAGAGGAGCGTGGGTCTTGCATGCGTATCCATCTCTGCCAGTCAGTGAAGGAGCAATGGGGAGAGAGGTCCAAATGGAAATGTGTTTTCATTCCTTCCCTCCCTCAACTCTAGAATCCGTCTGCATCCTGGGGGTCCCTTTGAACCCCACTGTACCAGCCCCATTGTCCATCCCCTCCATCCCCCGTGCAGTGCATTAGAGTCACGACCTTTCCAGCCAAGGAGTGGATTGGACTTCCACAGAAGCCTTGCAACACTCAGTTCTCCACAGGGTCACTGGTGAGCATTGCATGGCAACTTCCTCCCCACCAAGACCTGAAGATACTCCACCCACCCATCTCAGGGAGCGAGATCATGGCGCGGGTCTGGTGCCCGTATGGTGGCTGGTGTTCCCATTAGACCCCCTAGCGTTTTGCATTGGTTCTCCATCTCCACAGCCAGCTGCCTGCTTACACTGCTCCTGTCCTTGTCGCACATTCAACCCGCCTCCATTGCAAAAGCAACTAGCAAATGAGAGTCCATCCTGCAGCACCTGGCTAGCCCAGCCTCTCCGCTCTCCCACACCCTAGGGATGAACAAAAGGGGGAACCAGAGCTATAAAATATACATGGATTTTAGAACAGGCTGTGCTGAAGAAAGAGGCAGCAGGTGGCTGAGAGAAGTGTGCTTCAGCTCGCTTCACTCCCCTCCCTGCCGGGTCCCAAAGATACCACACTCCCCTTCGAAGAAGAACGGGATAATCAGCCCGGTTATCAGCCGAAAGCAGAAGCTAGAATTCCAACCCGTCACATTCCGGATGGATTCAGATTCTCATCCCAGGCTTTGAACCGGCACTGGTGCCCTTGGTTCTGGGTCAGGAGCTAAGACTGGGTGGGAACGGTTTCCTTTTTCCTTTCGGAGCGGGCCTGAAATGTTCCCAGAACTGGGGCAGTGTTGACCCGAAGTGTCAGAAATCTCCCTCAAACAGCTGATCTAATGAGATTTCAGCATTCTTGAATCCAACCCCCCCCCCCGTCTGAACCCTATCCCCAGTTCACCCTTGAGCCCTATCCATAAAGCTAACAGGGAGCTAACCCCCCTCCCCCCCCCCATCTTGTCCTATCGATCTAGCTAACGTGCAGGAGTGTGTGGGGCACAAAAGATGGCCAACATTTCCATCCTAAACCCTGGGATCTAGGAATGACCCATCCACGGAACTTCAGTCTGAGATAAAAGTTGGCGTGTGAAATCTGAACAAGGAAGGAATAAGTTACTTTACAATGACTGATCCAATTTAAACCTATACGAAGGCCAAATAAACCCCCAGCCTCAGAAATGCTGTGATTTCACTGCTCTGTGTTCTTATCACTCAAAAAGAGCTTTGATTTAAACGCGACGTTTCCAGGACAGTGTGAGCCCAGCGAAGCACTTTCCAGCCGAGAGACGTTTATCAAAGCTTGGCTCGCGCAAGGTGGAGCTGCTATATAGCTCCTGGCAGTGCAATTGCGTGGGCCCAAAAGGGTCCTGGTTCTGTTGTCGTGCGGCAGGATGCACACAGAATATACCAAATTCTGTCCTTATTCACCTTAGTGTAGCCCAGGAGTTCTTCTGCATGGATGTGTGCAGAGCTTCTAGGGCGTCACGCCAATATACTGAGAACAGAGTTTGGTCCAGAGAATCTAGCTGTTGGATGGTGGAATATGCTGTTGTGTCTGGCAGATGCAGTAGGCCTCATAGGGAGCAGTTGATCTGACACGCTGTATTTACAGATGGTCCAAGGAGATGTACTTAAGGTGTATGGCTTCCCATGGGGTGATGTTTACTATAAATGTGTCCCTGTAGTCAAGGATTACACCGCTAACTTTCCACTTTGCTCATTGTACTGTAGGATTGGTGGCATAGTTCAGGGCACTCTCTGTGGTCCAATAAGGGCACCCATTCTTAGGATCCCGGCTCCCCAGCCATCACCTATCTTGGGTGGAGACCCGCATCTCTCTCCCTCCCCCCCCCCCGCCCCGCCCCAGGTATTTCCAGGCTGCTCAGTTCCCTACCTATACTGTGAATTCCCCAGCAAGTCAAACTGCCTCCCCACTCCTGCTTGGCCTTCCTCAGAGCCTAGAAGCGGTGTAATTGCCCACCATTGAAAGTGACCACACGGCTCTTTCCAAGCAAGCACATTTTTTTCTTAAGGTGAAAGCATTACAGTGAACACATTCAACACAACAAAAGCTCGGGCATGCGTGCTAATAGGTGTTTTCCTGGGTTATAAATTCGTAACACCATTTGGCTGAGAGCAAGAACAACCCCCCCCCCGCACTCCCCGGAAGCTGTAAGGTTCTTCTTTCTACAGTTTCGGCCTTTGATCCTGGGAACAGGTAATTCGTAGACAAAGGCACCGTCTCACGGCGAAGCTTCATAGCTGAGTTCTTGCATAACTGCATAACTGCTTACACCCGCCTTAGAGATTTCCTAAGAGATCCACTTACCTTCAGACATTCACATTGTTTCCACTCGTCTTTCGATGCTCATAACACTTCCAAGGTTTACATTCACCATGTCTCCCCCCTAGAGCCATTACATACAATCCCACAACAATGCCACAGCTGTCACCATAGGAACAAAGGGTCAGATTCTCTGTAACATCCATGTACACCTGGAGTCACTCCACTAACTTCGGAGGATGAATTCCAGCTTTCCACTGGCCCGAATGAGAGGAGAATCTGGTCCAAAGACCCTTAAGGAACCTGGCTCATTGATTTCACCTTCCCCGTACAAAGATGTAGAGGCTGGGTGCTTAGCACGAGGTAGTGCTGGTAAAAGACCAGTCACTTTCTGTTTGCAGTGGCTCATGTCAGACTGTCACATTACGCCAGCCATGCTGTCTCTCCTGTCAAAGGGACAAATCCGCAAGGTGAGCCGCTCGGGAGATGATTCCCTAGCAATACCTTCATAGAGAAACATTCTCCCCGGTCACCTGCCAATGTCAAATCCGAACTGGAACTGAGCCTGGGATCCCTTTGGATTTTGCATGAAGAGGAGCCCGCGGGGGATGTGGCTATGCAGAAGTGAGTGGGGCACATGCTTAGCACCGACCCGGCTGGCTCAGCGGGAGGGAGTCGGCCTTTCTGGCACATCTGGTCCATGTGCCGGCTGTGAACTATGAGTGTTCCCACAACCAGCTCCACTAGGAACACAAACCCAGCGGGTCCAGCCACTGGGAGGGAGACTCCACTGATTGGTTACTTAGGCGCGTGCGGCTGCCCACCTGCTGGCAGACACAACCATATGCTCCGGGGACACTGCTGCCTGCCAGAGCGAACCTGGAGCATTGACCTGCCCCTGAGATCTGGAGACATGCAGATCTCCCCAGGGCACACTGGAGGAGCTGCAAAAATCAGAGGAAGGCACTTACTGCTGTAGGCTACCTGTCGCCATCGGTCTGCTAGCACAGTGCCCGGCTACCAAGCACTGGTGTGATGGTGCAAATTCTAATTGTGATATGAAATCCTATGACCATAAGAACTCCCCTCCCGGATTGGGCCAGGCATCCCGTATCCTGTCTCTGACAGTGGTCGGAACCAGAAGCTTCAGAGGTAAGGTGGTCTGTAGCGAACAGTTAAGGAATAAGCTGCCTATAGAGCTAGATTCTTCCGATGTAGTAGTCAGCTTAGACCATAAAGGGGCACTATCTCTTAAACTACATGGTGACTGCAAACAGTCTCACTCTCATTATTAGTTCCAATCCCTTTTTGAATTCTTGGCCTCAACGATATCCTGTGGCAGTGAGTCCCACAGGTTAATGGCGGTGTGTATTTCTTTTTACTGGCATCACTTTGGTGCAATGTCCCCTTCTTGTGTTCTGGCACAGGCTGGCTGACCCTTGAAGGGAGGGCTCAGCCTTGCCCTGTGATGGATGAGCTTCCCCCGCCTAATCCTGATCAGCTGGGGCTCAGTTATCAGACCCAGCTGGGGAAGAGTTGGATGATTTCAGAAAGGGCTGGCCGAGCTCAGGTGGGAAAAATAGTGCTAGGAGAGGGCTGTAAATGCTCAAGTGGCAGGTGTGGGGAAAGACTAATTTCCCCCTCTTCTCCCCCATGGCAGGCGGGCTGTACAGTAGACCTAAGGAGAGCCTGTGGGGGATGAACTCCAGGAATGAAGTCTGGCGGTCAATGGCTTGGCAGGAGATGGACCTTGAGGAAGAAAGCCCAGGTCAGTGCTCTGTGAGTGAAGGGGGAGCCCAGCCTAACTGGGTCACAATATCCTTTTGGTTTCTGCTCTTTCGACTAGAGCGCTACTCAATGGGGTCTGTTTCAGGACTAGCCTCATCAAACCGAGATGGAGCTACTATTGCACTAGGCGAGGGTCTATTGCAGGAGGGCCTGAGATGGGGGCACGCTGTCAGGCATCGTTTCTTCTAATGCTATCATGTCGCCTCTCTAAGCTAACAGGTCCTGTGATCCTTTCATGCTCCAGCTCCATACCGGCTCCTAGAGCTGCCTGGAAAAATTCTGATCCAAGCAAACGTGCACAATTTGTTACATAGATGGTGTTGGGTTCACTTTGAAGTTCCAACACAACCCAGACAGGGCTTGGAAACCTGCCTGGTCTCTTGCCTGTGTGGCTCCTTGGTAGTGCGCCTGCTGGACTGTCTTGGAGTTAGAGGGGAGCTTCCAGGGTCTCGGGACAGCCTGCCAGGTGGATTGTCCCAGGGCTGGGGCTCCATTTCCTCTTGAGAAGAACTTCAACATGGGGAGGGGGGAGCGTTTCAAAAGAGGCTGAAACCAAACTTAGAACATATCATAGTCGTCTGCAAAATGAAACTCCCTTTCTCAGCCCGGCTCTGCAGTCTCGTTTGAAAATGGCCCCTGTGAGGACTTCTTCGAGTGACGGCCCCTAGTGTCAGGATTCAGAGTAGTGGTCGTGTTAGTCTGTATCAGCAAAAACAATGAGGAGTCCTTGTGGCACCTTCTAAATGGAAAAACACGGAGTGTAAGATGGATTTCAGTACCAGGTGCCATGGTCACATTTCCTGTGAGACTCAAGCCTTCCTGTGAGTCAGGCTGGGAGGAAGGAAGGCCTACAAGCCAACAGAGCCAACCACAGTCAATTGTCCTGGTTGACGGGAGCCATCAAGATTCCAAACCACCATTAATGGCTCACACTTTGCATAATTACTAGAGGCCCTCGGAGTTCTATTTCATATTTCTAGTTTCAGATACAAGAGTGATACATTTACACAAATAGGATAAACACTAGGGAAATTATAAGCTTTGCAATGATACTTTACAAGAGACCTTTTGCAGAAGCATATTTTAATTCCATTATATTCACACTCATCAGTGTATTTTCATAAAATCACAGAGTGCAATGTCACAAGACCCGGCTGAATTCCACCCTCAGGACTCCCAGGCAACCCCCTGTTCATTTCATGGGGTATTGCATGAGAGCAGGAGGAGACCGCAATGGAAATGAGGAATGGAAAGGAGGGACTCAGCTGCTGCTTCACCCAGAGACATTAAAGTCTAGGGCTAGTGAGAAGGGAAAGAGGAGTGAACGGAGATTAATAGGGCCTGGGAAACCATGAGAAGGCCATCTGGTGCCTTCTGTTTACCCTTCCCAATAATACAATGTCAGGGGAGGAGTGCTTGATCAGATTACAAGGCACCACATTTTAACAACATGTATAGTTAACCCGCGAAACTCACTGCTGCAGGATGTAATGAAAACAAGTGCCTCAGAAAAGTTAGAGAGTGGATAGACATTTATAAGACTAAAAATAATTAATTGGGATACAGTTTAAAAGGCTATTAACACTCATGCTGCAGGGCATCTAGCAATCACTAGCTGGGGTTGGGAAGAAATGTTCCTCCATGGTAGAGCGCTGTGTAGCCAAATTCAGGATCATTATGGGTTTTGCTGCTGCTTTTGAAGCCCCTGGTACTGGCTCATGTCTGATGTGGAATACTTGACTAGAAAGATCATTGGTGTATTCTAGGGATAGGTTGGTAACTAGACTTTGAGTTGCCTGTAATCCACCTTGGCCTGCTCTGGTAAGGCAGGGACATGGCGAGGGGGGGAGATTGTCAGAGGAGAGAGGTTTGTTTGCTTTGCTGCTGAAAAGCGCCTGAGCGAGAACACAAGTTGGAGTGTCTTCCCCCAAACAATGCCCCTATTCAGCTCTTCTCCTGATCCATGGCAGCAGCCTTGCAAGCTAAGTAAACAGCCCCACTGCTCCAGCTACCACAGGGCCTTGCAGATACTGCATTGCTCCCAGTAGGAGACAACAGCACCGATGGGCATAGGTGGAAGCTGCACCTGCCAAGCCCCTGCACCACTTCAGGGCCCCTCCCCTCCATAACAATCTTGCAGCTCTAACACCCTCCTTAGGCTCCCTGCTGGTGTCTGATCCCAGGAGCTGGCCCCTAGGTGCCCCTGGGCTGAAAGCCTTCAGGGTATTGCAGTATCTGTGAGTGAGCCAAAGTCCTTGCTCCCTCCTCCTGTCCCAGGCAGGGCGCCCACTGATGTTCCAGCTGGAGACAGGGAGGCTGGCTGAGCTGCTCTTCGACCCCAAATGGGATCAGGAGAAAGGTCTGGCTGAGTGGGACCAACAGAGCAGACATCTGAAGAGAAAGGGCGGCCGAGATGGGGTAGTAACTAGGGAATGGATTTCAGTCTGACCAGCAGCTTCGACCTCACCCTCCCTGATTGGAGATAACAAGCTGGTTCAGCCTGATTGGACTAACCTTGTTACCTCCTACCTGGTTCTTGCCTACTTATCTATACCTGCCCCTGGACACTTCCACTGCTTGCATCCCACGAAGTGGGTATTAGCCCACGAAAGCTTATGCTTTAATACTTTAGTTAGTCTTTAAGGTGCCACAGGACTCTTTGTTACCTCATTTAAAAAATGTCCTTTAAGAGCCAACTAGCTGGACCTTTGCTCCAAAGCTGCTCTGGCAGTCGGGCTAGCCCAGGTGGCTGCACCATGCTTTCTCCACGAGCCACAGAAATGATGGGGGAGGGGGGGAGGGGAATCCATGATTGATCTGCCCCAGCCTGCCTGGCCCCTGCAATCTCCCCGCACGCAGGCCCAGCTGGGTTCCAGGAACTCACCCCGAGCTCTGCTGCGGGCTGGGCGCACCCCTCGTATAGACCCCTGGAATCCTGCTCCCATCCTGTGTCTGGCACCCCTGCCTCTGCTTGGGGGAGGGGCAGACGGATGAGGCCCAAAGGAGAAGAGCCAGAGACTCCATGAAGTCCGGCAGAGACTTTGCTGTTTCTGATCTGGTTTAGATGGGAGGTGGCTGGGTACTACGGTGATGACTCAGGGAAATCAAGCTCCGTGCACATTCGTTCCTGGGCTGTTACTTTATGAGCAGCTTAGAGCTGAAAGTTGACTTGCCTCATCCAAAGGGGAACGTCAGGGGCTGCAGCGCCCCAGTTATCCACAGGCTGGGGAGGGGTGTCCTCTCTGCAACTCACAGCAGCTTCCTGATCCCAGCAGGTGGGCCCACTACGCCATGCGCTGTGTAGCCGGCTAGAGAAACCCAGCCAGTTGTTACTAGACGGCGTGCCAAAGACCCCTGTCCTCCATAACCTAGAACCCTGCCCCCCATGGCTGCAGAGGGTGTGTCCATCCGTCACCATGAACCCTGCCCTGGGGTCCTGTCCCTGCCAGACTCTGCCCAGGGGGGGCAGCCCCCCCTTACTTTCATGCCTATGTCTGATTCCAGAATGCTGGCAATAAAGGGAGATTTCCCACTTCCTTGGCCTGCAGATCCCCGCGGTACCTTGCTCCCCCGTATCTCAGGTTCCAGCTGGATGGCTCCGTTGTCGCCAGTGAAAAGCGTCCATTTGTCAGAATTCAAAACAGGGCCTCTCAGGTTACCGGTCCCCCCCGCCCCTTCCTCCGTCCCAACCCAGCCATCTGGACTGGCTTCCAGCATAGAATCACCGCTCCGCCAAGCCATGTCTAGAGCCAGGCTGGGTGGACAGGGAAGGGTGAGGAGAACGGCTCCCTGGTTCATTTCTCCGTCCGTTTCTCTCCTCATCCCCTTGCTGCAGTGGCATGTTTCTGGATGTGAAAGTGTGTGTCTGCATCGAGAACGTACCAGAGAACACACGCACGTACTTAGACACAGGCCACCTCCAGAGAATGTGTGTACACACACGTGTAGCATACACACGTACACCGCGCGAGAGATGGGACTCTTGTATAAGTGCTTCCAGACCAAAACGGTGCACAGATTTCTGCGAGGCTAAATGTAGGCTGAGAAAGCCAAATACATATACAGGTATACACAGGTGCCCAGTCTGTAGCACGCCTGCTCAGACACAGATGTGGTTCTTTATTGTTATTGAAAATGCACCCAGCCGAGACAGAGACTCTGCCGTACACACACAGCCAGATAGACAAGTGCACACGCTGATAAACACCACAAAGAGGGTGCTTCTAGGAAGAGGAAGGATGGTCTTCCAGCCAAAGTACAGGACTGAGAGCCAGGAGCTCTAGGTTCTGTTCCTGGTTCTGCCGTAGATAGTCCTGTTCAATCATTTAACGCCTCTGTCTCTCGTCTTCCCCAGCTGTACCAAAGTTGGGTATATCTGGCCATAAGCAGATAGGCTGGGATGGATACTGGGAGAGGATTTCTATGATAAATACAGTGTTAGCAGCAACGCAAGCCCAGCTGCTGCTCTATAACAAAGGGCTTTTATAGTCGAACGCCAAGAGAGGTGAATTATGTCCTGAAGTGACTTGATATCCCCCGAAGAATTTCTGGCTGTTACTGTGCAGTGGTATTTTCTTGTAAGCCTGTAAAACCCACTGGCAGCAGCAACAGCCTTTCCAAGGGCTGTGCCACTGCTGCTTTCGGTTGCCTCTGGCCGTGCTGGCAACTTGTTCCTGGGGGAACTCAGCCCGTCTTTAGAGAGTGGCGTCGGAGGAAACGGGGCTGCCTCTCCCACCGGATACTCCAGTGCTGCCACTAACGCCGCGTTTCCTCTGCACACCCAGCCCCCGCCTTGACTCAGTGCCTAGCCGCTCACTCCAGTCACTGCTGCGCTGCTCCGTCACATGCAAAAACAACCACGTATGTGGCCTAAGACCCTAGCTGGAGGGACTGGTCCAAGCATCGATCAGTTGCTCCTATGACTGTTGTGTACTGTAAGGAATGTAGCAATCTACATTTCTACAGGGCTTTTTCTCCACTGGGATCCCAAAACTACATGGGGGCAGTGAAGTTAGGAGAGTTGGGTTCTGGTCTCGGCTCTCCCGCTGAGTCACTGTGTAACCTTAGGTAGGTCATTTAACCTCTCTGGGACTCCATTTTGCCCTTTGTCAGAAGGGCTGAGGCTGCGTGCCCTCATGAAGCCCAACCAGGTCTATGGATGGAAGCAGAAAGAAGGAAAGAGAGCAGATAGGAGTCTTCACTTGACTAGCAGGTTGTTTATTGGGTTTGTGTCTTTGGAATGAACCTTCAAATCCAAGGCCAACATTTTCTAAAGTGGGTGTCTACAGTTAGGCGGTGCAAGGCTTCCCAGGTACCCAGCACTGGGCGGCACCTCGCTACCACCTACTCTTAGTAGGAAGAAGCCTCGTCTGTGTCTGCAGCAGGTCAGCTCCCTGACTCCACCAACCAGGGGCCACACAAGCACTCCCCTCTCAGTCTGAGGCCTTGCTGTGAGTCTGCAGGCAAGCAACAGGCTCCCTTCTAAGCGTCCACTCAGGGTATGTCCAGCCCCTGTTTCACTGGCCACCCTCATCATTCCCAGCTCTGCTGTTCCCAAAAGAACCGCACGCCACAGCTTAGCAGCCACTCCTCAGGATCCCTGCTCCACTCGGCACTCCGCACTGAGATTTGGCTCTAGTGGAAACAAGAGCAGAGATTCAAATAATAGCAAGTAGGTGGAAGTCTCGGAGCCAATGAGTTGTGTCTACCACAGAATCAGAACATGGCGTCTAGGCTTAACTGGCAAGATGCCCGGTGCCCCATAAAGACCAGCTCACTCAACGTCTGTAACAAGCAGAGCGGCATTGTTCCTCCAGTCATAAGACAAGCATGCTGGTTGCCTGTCCCCTGGCTGGACTTGGTTTTTGTGTCCTTGTCGCAGGGAGGAGTGTATCCTCGTGGGATATGCCCCTGTGGGCCACGAATGAAGCAGAGGAGGGCTGGAGCACCATTGGAACCAGAAGATAAGATTCTCCACCAGCTGCTCCCCCAAAGAAACCAGAGACACCGGCGTGAGCTTCGTGCTTCCAGATCGTGAGTGACTCACAAACAATTAACTGTGAACACCATTTGAGTGAGATCCGTGACCCTGCTAACCTCCTCTTCCCCCACCCGCTCTGCCTTCTGGGCTAGGGTGACACATGGCCCATTACCAGCCACTGGGTTATTTAGGATCATCCATCATTTTCTGCCACCCGCCCGGGGTCCTTTGTGGACGGGGTCATTCCTGATGGGCCTTGCTCACATCAGCCTTAAAACCAGGAGTCACCGCAGGGTCTAGCCCATCTGCCTGCTCTGCTCCCCTGGCTGCATTAAGGGGCTAGCTGGTGATCCTGAGGGACAGCCCCGGTGTGTGGAAATAGCCTGTTCAAAAAGCACGTTGTCCTGCCCTGGGGCAGCTAGAGAGATTGGCTGGGATGGAGCGGGGACGTTCAAGGCCTCATCCACAAAGGTATTTAGGCTCCTAATTTCCACTGGAATCCATCTGGGCCTTGGGGACAGATCTAAAGCTCTTGGAAGTCAATGGAAAGAGTCCTATTGACTTCAGTGGAGATTAGGTCAAGCGCTGAGTGGGCACCCTCTACCACATATCTGCTGCTTCTCCTACTTTCCTCCTTTCCTCCCTTGGCTTGTAAGCCAACGGCGATCAACTGGCCTCTACTCCCAGGCCTAGCACAGGATCCTCTGCTGCTCCATGCAGAAGGATAGTTCTACCAGACCCCTGATCCATTTTCACCATGGAAGTACCTCTGGGCTGTAGCTATTGTGCGAGGAGCTGTGGGGATCAGAACAGGCGCTCCACGAGTTGCCATGGCACGTCATCAGTGGCACCTGTCTCTGATCGGGATCCCGGCTTTTGGGTGAAAGATTCAGTATGACCAAGAGCCATTTGTGCATCTTCGAACAGACCGATCCATGGTTCATGAGGTTGGTCTGCGCCTGGATCAAATGCATTTTCCATCCTACTCTGTCATAGAACAGGTTCTGGGAAGCTGGTGCCCAGACTCCCATTTAATATGTGGAGAAACTGAGGCACGGGTTGTTTCTGTGACTTGCTCAAGGTCAAATAGGAAGCTTATGCCAGAGGCGCAGGAACAGAACCTGTGCGTCCTGAATCCCAGGCTGCTCTCACCACTAGACAGCCCTTCCTCCTGTTAAAGCGATCCCAGAAGAGATCATGTGACCGACACATACCTGTCTTTCCCCCTTTGCTTCCCATGCCGGCATCTTGCCTCCTTCTCCCAGGGCGACCCCGTCATACTGCAGGAAACAAGTTGACATTCACGGTTAGGCGCTGGTGATTTGCTTTGTGGTGTCTTGGTTCCTCCACAGACAGGAAAGGAGTCAGCATTCCTCAGACCAAAACTGAGCAGTAGCAGCCGTGGCCCGCCCTCCCCCGAGCTTCAGGGAAGGAACGGCTGATAGAAGGAAGCCCCAAAGGCAGTCAGACACTGTGAGGGCCTGATTCTGCCTCCCAGAATTGGACTGACTAGAAAGCCCCGATTTCCCTTGTGCTAACGGGTCCTTGACACAGGCATTTGAAGAATTAACTTTGGCAACACCTTCTTCGCGCGTCAGGCCAGTGATGTTATTGAATCGGACTGTGAATAGAGAGAAACCGAGGGAGGCCCAGTGTGTGAGGCCTCCATTTTCCACCCCACTCGGCAGGGGGACATTCCTCCAACCCACCCACTCGCCGCAGAGGCTTTGGTGCCCGGAACACGCGTGGCCGGGACCAAGGGGCTTCTTCTAGTGCTGAATTGCCCTGACTTCTCCTGCTTTCCTGCCCTGACTTCTTCTCATGCGGGACACGAATGAGCGTGCTCAGAACGCGCCAAATCCTCTGAGCTTGAGGCTGGTGCTTAGACACTCGGTGGTAAATCTCAATGAGGATCCAGACCTCCTGTCTGAAGAGTGGCCCCCAGAGCCGTATGCACGGTGCGTCCCCTTGGCGGGGCTCAGCTCCGGAGGGCAGTGCTGCAGGGGACGCTGGGCTGGGCTGAGCATGGCCCAGACTTGGTGTGCGAGGCACCGGGTCAATAGCTGCAGATGGGATGGCCCCGCAGGGGGTGGCGGTGACCCTGGGGGGCTCCCTGGCAGCCCCCGTGCTGGGCTCGGGGGCTGCCGAATCTGGCGGTTGCATGACTCTGTTTTGTTCCCCGGCTCCAGGCAGGAGTTTTCGGGAGATGAAATGCTGGGCCGGAGCCCGCAGTGGCACCCTGTGCGGTGCGTACCCTGTGAAAAATGTCCAGGGCCACGGCATGCAAACAGAGCCAGACGCCTAGCACCGACTGTGCGCAATGACAGGTGGATCTGGTGTGTCTGCGCGCGCCTGTCCGGCTGCCTTTTGTAGGTATCCACTTGCGTTTGCGGTTGTGAAGTCTTGTTGTCGGTCTGCCCGTCTCTGCGTGCACGGGTCAGATCTCCGTGTGCACGTCTTTGTGTCTCCCGCGGTGGGGTATGTTTCTCGGGAAGGTGTGCGTGGTCGCCCGGGGGCTCGTGTGTTAGCGGGGGGGGGGGGGGGAAGAGGAACATGCTTGGGCTCCTCTTTGTTACAAACAATGTGGATCCTTCTGAGGAGACAGACACCCCGCTCCACCAACCAAAGCCTGAGCCGTGGGACCAATGAATGTGGCAGCGAGGGCCCCCGGGTGAAGGGGAGGGCAGGAGAAGTTTCCAGCAGTTGCTGCATCATTTTGGGGAGAGCTGCGGTAGCGCAGCTGGATTCTGTTCCCCCCCCCCTTTCTCCCGTGGGGAGGGTCTGGTGGGGGCTGCACCGCTCAGAGCAGGGTCTAAATTCAGGGCCCACCCTCCTCCCCCACCTCCCGCGAGATGCAGGAGGATTAAGAAGCCTGGAGAAACGCTAAGACCCACCAATTTCATGCTCCACTGGCTGCTCCTCGCTGCTGCTTGTCAAAGAGAATCTCTCCCCCTCCAGTCTGCCAGCATCTGGCATTCATTATCCAAATCCACCCCAGCCTGTCAGCGGGGGATGGAGACCTCCACAGCATCTCCGCCTCTCCCAGCCCCTGCAAGCAGAGGGCGGGGGGGGGGGGCATACCCTGGCCCGTCTCAGGTCTCTAAAGCAGTTGCTCATGTGTTGGGGAGGGGGGGATGAGGATGGGATACAGCACCCCCCCCCTTCCATTCGGGGTCCTTGTCCCACCTCAGCTGGCTCTGCTCCCACAAGAGCTGCAGTCCTTCCCTTCCGGCCCCTAACAAGGAGACCAGAGTTGGGCTGTGGGGCCCCTGGGGGGCTAATCCCCTGATGTGCTGAGCATCCTCCCCGCCCAGTGCCCTCAATAGCACTCAGCATCTTCGGGGAGCAGGCCTCTTCGACCTATTGTCCAGGGGGAGGGGCAGGTTTTTTGTGACATGAGTCAGTGGGGGATGGAAGAGCAATAGAATAAAACCTCATCAACACCCTGTCTCTCTGCCATAGATGCTCCCGCTTAACCCCTCCCCGGTTGGAGTAGCTGGCCTGTGGCGCAGCCAGCAGGTCACATGTGCAGCTGTGAAAGTCTGGCAGCCAGCCAGCCGGGAATCCCCTGAGTCCGGGTTCTCGCAGCTGGTGTTTGCCAGCGGGCAGCAGCTTAATTACAGCGGGGAGAGGCAGGAAATCACCCATCAGTGTGGGGTTTTGTAAACATTTTATGATATTCAATTGTTGTCCTAAAGAACAAAGGAAAACCAGCTCCGTGGTCCCATGAGACTAGCCACCTGCCATAGGGCGCTGGTCCTGGAAGCGCCGCTGGTATAGGGCTTCCGTCCTTTAAAGCTGGGACTTCTATGGCTGGTGGTCATGTGACTGATCATGTGGGCAAGGGTGGCCATAAAAGGTAGGGCCTGGTGGTTGCTCTCCCAGTGACCAGGGAGTGAACAGGGAATTGTTTTGTTAGGGGTACTGGATGGGGTTGTTGCTGGGGAGGCAGCTCCATGGGAATGGCTTTCTGGAATGCTGCAGGCCCCTCAAGCCGTCCCTGGAGGAGAGGGGTGCTGTCGTCCTGTGTCAGGTCACCTAGACGTGCCCCCCCATGCAAATGAAGAGCCTGCTCCTGCGTGCTCCCATCTACCCTATTGATTTAACCAGGGAGGGAGGATGCTCAGGTAGAGGGCCCCCAGGGGGGATGGGGAGCAACCAGAGATGAACCAAGGGGCTCTGCTGGGATCCTGATAAGGATCAGTTCAGGGGTCAGGTTCAAGGCCACTTTAGCGGTGTGGTTTGGGTTCAGCTTTGATGTTGCTAAGATGCAGCCAGGCGTTCTCATTGAATAGCGGTGGGGGAAACCAGTGACTCTCTTGAGCTGTGTTCCGCTCGTCCTGTGAACTGTCCATCTTCAGCCAAAGTGCTGAGGTTGCAGTCCCAGTCGAACTTGGTCCCAAAAGTCCCGATCTGGGGCTTCACATCCAAAATCCCTGCCCAAAGGGGTGCAAATGGCAGATGCGGTTTGGCACCATCTCTAGTGACAGTAATTTGTAAACACCTGGGTAGCACGGATGGGTCCATAGTCAGTGTCCTTCCATCTCTGGTCTGCTTTAGCTTCTGATGTGCTTGAGGGGCTGACCTCCCATGTCTACGTGAAGTGCTCAGTACCAGCTGGAGAAGCAGGGTCCTTCCATTTATAGCAGTGAAGAGTCCTGAGCATGACGTATGTGTCCGATCTCAGGGAGAGCCCAGTGATTCTGCTTCGGCCGGTCCCAGATAACTGCTCGGATCCTGCATAGTGGTGGGGGTGGGTGGGGAGGCGACTTGCACGTTGCTGACACAATGTGTCTGTCATGACAGCTTGAGTTCTGCTTCCCACTCAGGGGCGTGAGGGACAGGCCTGACGTAACCCTATTAATAATTGGACCCTCTGGGGGTACACCCGGCTGTATTGGACCCTCTGGGGGTACACCCGGCTGTATTGGACCCTCTGGGGGTACACCCGGCAGTAGTGTGAGTGCACAGGCCGCTCTGCCTGCCTGTCCTAGCACTCTGGGCTCTCACTGGCTCCTGGGGGATAGTACTTTGCAGCCTGGCATGTTGCCGCTGAATGAACAGTGGGAAGCTGGAAGTGAAAAATGTAAAGGAAGGATGAACAGGCTGGGGCTGTCCGCTCCTTTGAGTCAGGCAGCTCTCTCTGGCTGACACCCCCTTGTGTAACAGGTGACTTGGGAGCATCGGGTTTGTTTGTTTGTTTTTTGAAAGCTTCTCCGAATAATTGTTTAGAAGAACAATTTTCTTGTCCCCTCTTCCCCACTTCCAGCAGAGCCATGTGTGAAGTGGGGCTTTTAGTACCCATCTGGCTGAACCAGGTGATGTGCAGGGGTGGTGTAGCTGTGTCGGTCCCAGGACAGTAGAGAGACAAGGCGGCTGAGGTAATATCTTTTATTGGATCAACTTCTTTTCAGGAAGGTTCTCTCCCTCTCCACAAAAGTTGGCCCAGTCAAAGATATTCCTCACCTACCTTTTCTCTCTAAGAACAGAGATGAGGCAGAATTCCTGTCACGTTCTCATGTTGGCCAATGTTTTGGTGAACCTGAGCCGGGATTAGAGGAAACCCAGATTCCAGCAAACCTCAGGCTGACAAATCCCCACTGACGGGCTTTATGTATTGAAAAAGCCATCGCTGCAGTATGTCTGGGGAATGTGTGTATTGTCTTAGCTTGCTAACAAAACCTACTTGTGACATGAGGGCCTCTGGTTTTGTGCCTGCTGTTTTGGGAACTCAAAAATTGCCTGGCCCTATGGTAATCAGATGTCCCGATTTTATAGGGACAGTCCCAATTTTTGGGTCTTTTTCTTATATAGACTCCTATTACCCCCACCTCCCTGTCCCGATTTTTCACATTTGCTGTCTGGTCACCCTACCTGGCTCAGTCGAGGCCAGTTAAATAATTTTTTACACCTGCCAATGAGGTGTTTGTACTTAAACAGCTTCAATGGTTTAAAAGATGCTCACAAACAATCGTAGGTGTAAACTTGTGTCTGCAAATTTCAAGGGCGAAAATGGAGGCCAGCATTTGACAACCGGGGCCTACAATTTTCTCTCCCACTCTCACGGCCACCCTTCCATTTTCTATCGGTGACCTTACGGCCATAGACTGAGGTTGGTGTGGGGCCAAATTGACCACAAAATAAGGGATGGTGTTGAACCAGAACTGCCTGAGAGAGGCCAGACTGAAGGGGAGCAGCAAGGAGGGGAGGGAAGGCTGGTCAGTTGTTACAAACAGCCAGCTTTCTTCCTCTGGAGGCTCCGCGGTCTCAGGATAGAACCATTCACTTCTCCGCGGCTGGCTCAAATCTGAACCACACCGGGAGGGAGCAGGAAGCCACTGCAGCTATTTGGAAGCCTACACGGAATGACTGGAGAGGTCTCACTTCTTAGAGGGCGAATACCCGTATCATAGAAACCACAGCTGGCCCTAATTACCACATTTACCGGCTCTCAGCAGGCCGGAGCGGGCACTTGGAGGAAGGCTGGTCAGCTCAGGCCCAAGACCCAGTGGCAGTCTGGGATATGTTGTTCTCCGGCCAGTTTGATGGGTAAATAATCAAAAGTCTTTAAGCTGCTCAAACAACCCGCACTTAAATTCACCCTCCTGGCCCAAATTGTGCTGAGAAGCCGGACAGCCAGTGTGGTGGAACTCCTGTGAAGTCGGGAGTTACGCCGGACTCGCGCTATCGCAAAGGAGAGGAGAGGCTGCTCTCCCTACTCTGACTGCGGCTAAGCGCTGTTGAAATCCAGGGGCAGGCTCTGCTGGGTTGGTGCCACACTGGGGTGAACGGGCCCCTACCCCTCTGAGCCTGGCTACCCCGGGAGACCCAGCAATGCCTGGCAGTGGTATGGGGGATAGCACCAGCCCCACCACGCGCACCAGTGAAAGTCAGTGGGACGCCTGAAAGCTGGTGGGGTGGAAAAGGGAGAGAAGGGAGGAGGGACCATGTCCGGGGAGGGGGAAAGAGGAGCCCTAGCACTGCCGGGGAGGGGAGGGAAGGAGCTCTGAGGCCAGGGCTGAATGGGAAGGGGAGTTTCCCTGGCTCCAAGCCCTGGGCGAGGCTTGGCACAAGCCACCAGCACATAAAAGCGGAGTGACAGGCGCTGTGAACTCAGCTGTAACTGGAGCTGAGGGCTGCCTCTCCCCTCCCCCAGCCCCTCTGGGCTGGCCTGGGGGCTGTACCTCTAGGCAGCTGGTTATTGAAAGACACAATGGCCTGGGGCCCCTGTTTCTCTGCCAGCGGATGCGGTATAATTTAGGGGCGGTGGAGCCCGGGTTGGGACCGGGGCCGGCCCCCGGGATAGAAAGAACGTGGGAAAGGTGGGACAGCAGCTGAAACCGAAACCCAGCTCGGAGGGGCCCTGGGTCTCCTCAGGCGGCTCAGGAGGCTGCTGCAGAGGGGGGAGGCCCCAGCACATGCTCGGCACCAGGCTGAGTGGCCAAAGAGACCAGCCTGGTGGCCTGAAGGGGGAAGAAATGTGTGTGGGGCGGGGGTGGGGTGGGGGGGAATTGTTCCTGCAAGTCCATGAGACTCCAGAGCGCTAGGCACGCGTGGTGCAGCAAACATCAGCACTCACACGACAGGGATCCCTTCCAGCCACAGGGGTTCCCCTTAGTAGCCCATGGCTGGCCCAGGGGAACCTAGGCTGGGAATTTCAGCCCATTGGCAAGGGCAGGCAGACCCCGACTTCCATTCTGCAGCACGCTGGGCCCCAGGCTGGCTCTCCTGATTCCACTGAGGGGCAAAGAGCCGGCCCGCCCCTTCCTGAGAGCTCTGCTGGGAGGGCTGCAGGCTTGTAGGCAGGGAATGAGCTGGGCAGATGCTCTCCAGCTGAATCCTGGCTCCAATCACCAGCGCTTTAACCCCAGCGCTCCGGATCATCTCTCCTGAGGGCCCCGGTTTGACATGTGGCCCCTGGAATAGGGCATCCCCCTGGGAGCTCACCGTGGCACAGCCCAAGGGGCATGCAGCAGGGAGTGGCCCGTCCTGTTGTCTCCCTCACCCTCGCTGCTGTGGTTACATGGCTTTGCCCAGGCTGTGGGCTCAGCTCCTGCTCTCCCTGTATCCGTCCCCTTCGCTCTCCTCTCTCTGCTCCATGGGGCCTCCTGCAGTTCCGACTACCAGAGGGCTGGCTCCCCATAACGCCCTGTCCGGTGGTGTGTGTATCCGTGGGCTGCGGACGTTTCCGTTGGCCAGTGGCACGTGTTGGATGGCCGCCGCTGGGCTGGCCGGGTGCCAACGTGACGGCAGCTGCTGAGCTGCTCCGTGGAGATGTTCTCTTTGGCCATGCGGCCAGGCAAAGCGAGGAGACGGCACCAAACACCCACTTGGGGCTGAGCCCCGTCCACTCTGAGCGAACGAGCAGCATCCGGAACCCGCTGCACCGGGGCGTGGGGGGGCAAACGCCGTTCGTAACCCCTTGGGCCCAGCGCTCCTCTCGTCTCTACTCAGCGTATTGGGGCCCTTGGGCCACCGGTCGAAGAACTCTGCCCCCTCCTTCTCCAACCTTCCCAGCCCCTCCCGGTGAGCCTTTGAACATGTCCCTGCTCTGAGGCTCACTCTGCTGTGCTGTTAGCCCACCTCTTCCCACCCCCTGCTTTACCAGCGGAGCGCAGTGGGCTGTTCAGATAGCGAGGGCTTTGTTCTCTGCCGGCACGACCCACCGAAGTCACGGAGAACCCTGTGGTTTTGCGATGTGCTTATTTCTTCCCCTGTTACACCGGTGGGATTCCCAGGGTGTCATACTGGGGGATCTTTTACACTCCTGGGGAAAATGGGTCTGTTTAGGTCAGGTAGAAACCATGCAGCTTCGCTTGCTGCGGTGCCCAGACCAAATGCCCCCTTTGCTGGGCTAGGCTGGCTCAGTCTTCTGTCATTCGCTGCTCTGGGGTGTCCTGGATGCTTGGCCTCAACCACCCCTGTAGTTCAGGCCTGGGCAACGCCTGCAATTTGTTTCAGGTCTGCCTCTAAAAATGCTGGCCGGGGCTCACCCAGAGGTGCCTTCTCATGGGAGCCACCGGGAGAGGCCCAGCCATGATAGTACCAGCCTCTCGCTGGTGTTCCCCAAGGGGGAGCGGCTACCAAAGCCAGCCTGCAGCCCGCCTGGCAAGCCCTGGGCCCCACGCCCCAGCCAGCTCCAGGCCCCTGGGTGGATCAAGGGTAGCGCCATCCCCTCCGGGCTACCTGGCAGCTAGGGAGTCTGGTTTCCCCCCCTAGGAGCCAGGGAATGAATTGGACGGTTGGCTTATCTGGCAACACACCCGGTCCCCTGGGCAAGAAACGAACCCCTCCGGATCTCCCTGGCATCCCTTCCCAGCTCTGTACTCCCGGACTGTCTTGTCCGCAAGGTGCATCTCAACACTGCCACCTAGCAGCGTGAGTCTGCATTGCAGCTAAGCGATGGTGGCATTTTCTCTGCAGAGCCAAGGTTGAAATTTGAGTTGCCAATAGCACAGCGCCCGTTTGGGGCCCCCTCCTGTGCCCTGTGAAGTCAGCAAAGCTCCCAGGGGCTGGGCAAGGGTAAGGTCGGGGCCATCCCCAGAATCTTGGGTGTTCCAGGCTGCGTCAGGCGTGTGGCTGGCTGCCCAGCTTGCAGGGCTGACCCTTAGGCAGCTTTGCAGGATTCAGACAAAGGGCCCTTAGGTGCAGCACTTTGCCTTGCAGCTGTGGTGTGTCCGGGGCTGTACTCAGCCAGTCCCGGCAGGATTCCTTGGATGCAGTCATGTGCCAATGCAGGCAGCCCTGCACTGCCCACCCTGGGTGCAAGTAGCACGCAAGGACTGGCTGGGTCCCCATTGCACAGGGCACTATGTGGATTCTGGACGGCTGCAAGGCCGGGAACAGCCTGAGACTGGGGGTTCTAATTTAGGCCGGGGCCATTTCAGCCCTTGGAGCAGCCCAGAACAGAAGCGGCATAAAACACCCTTTGCTATCCCCTCCCCCACGGCTGCCCGGGTTGGGCCACATCTCTAGCAGATTCCCCGCCCGTGCGTGTGTGGGATTCACACCAGCGCAGCTCAGAGGGCCTGACTTCCTCTTCGACGGTACATTCTTAGGGGAAGGGGCAGTGTCGTTTTGTGTGTGTTTGTACAGCGCCGGACACAACAGGACCTCGAGGCCGAGCCGGGCGTCTGGGTGCTGTCACAGCGTAGATGATGATAATCCCTCACTTTTGTCAATGAAGAAAGTTCCATTACTGGTTATTCCCCCTCCCCCCCCCCAATAATTGCAGTGACTTTAGACTATGGAAGACGAAAAATGATTCCTTCCTAGCAGTGATTTTCCTCCATTGCACAAGTTTGCTGTTGTCGGGTGGCCCCCGGGGTCTGCTGTGCACCGTGGTTTATTGTAGGGTGCCCCACGAGGGCTAGGTTTATGTAGATCACCAGATCATTCACTTGCCTCCCTTCACTGCTGGAATCTGCTGCAGCTACATGCTGGGGAGTGCTGACATCACCATGCAGTGGCAGGAAGTGCTTGGCAAGAGTGATACACCTGGCGCTGGAGGGAGTGGGTTTGACTCCACAGACTGGCGATACATTGGGAGTCTCTCAGGACTGAGGGCAGATGCCCTACCTGACTTACACAGCAGCAATTAAATGGAGCCTCTTGGCTAGCGGGATACAGAGCATGATCCAGGCTGCGGGCAGCGCAAAGCTCCATTCACCCAGGCGGAGTCATGTTGTTGATGGACAAGCAAACACATTAATTATATCCTTGGTGTCATCCGGGTGGGCAAGCAGATCTTGCGCAGCGGCTAGTGAATTTTCACCTGGCGCTCTTGCAGGGCTCCAGTGAGGGATGTGAAGTTCCAGGAGACAGGACAGATGAGGCTCCCTTTCCAGCCTGGCCCTTCAAAAGGGCTAGATGAAGGAAGTGTCCACTAGATCAGGGAGCAGAGAGAACAAAGGGGATGAGACCTTGCTCTGGATAACCAGACTTGGCAAGCAGGGGCATCAGGAAGAGAAAGAAGCAGTCGGTCTCTCCTGGCTTTTGCAGCCAGGTGTTTCCAGGCTCTGGAGGAAGCAGGGTTCTCTGCTCAGCTTCCTCACCCCAGCGACCACCGGACATGGGAGACATGGGACATGCTTGCTCAGGAGTTGCTGTTACCTTGGGACTGTAAGTCGGATCCCGGCTAAGGGTGAAATCCTACCGTTACTGACAGCAGCTGGAGGAGGGTAGCGGGGAAGAGGGAACGCTGCGAGGCTGACATTAGTTATAGGGCAGGACAGCTCAGGCCAGACAGCTGCAGTGTGGGGCGGGGTGCATCTCTTCAAAGGAGCGGCCCCAGCGTAGCGTAGCATGCACAGCAGAGCAGGGAGGAAGCAGGAGACTGCAGCTGCACTGGGAAGTAGGGTGACCAGAGAGCAAGTGTGAAGAACCAGGACAGGAGACGGGGGGTAATAGGAGCCTATATAAGAAAAATACCCCAAAATTGGGACTGTCCCTATAAAATCAGGACATCTGGTCACCCTATGTGGGAGACACCAAGGGGCGAGGGCAAAGCTGGGTGAGACGTGGCACTTTCCTTCCCCCTGCACAGTGGTTGCCCCTTTGGCTCTAAGTGCCTGGCCCCTCGGCCAGGTCTGTAGCACCCCCCTTTGTGCCATGGTGCACTGGCTGATGCAGGAGCAGCACCTCACCCAGGCCCCTGGCGCGCTGGGTAGGAATGGGCAGAATCCTACCCTGCTGTCGCACAGGGTGAGGAGAAAGTCCCTGCGCTCCCTCTCGCCAGCAGAGCTGCTCAGAGCAGGATGGATGCGATCTGCAGCTCTCTGCTCCTGCACCACAGCATTGTCACCTTGGGCAATAATTGCTCCCCCTCCCCCCATGTCCAGCTGTCTCTGATAAGCTTGGGCAGCCCTGATGAATAATATTAGCATTTAAATGACTTACACATTAGTGCCTCAATCAGCAAATGGGACAAGGAGGTTGCACCTTTATGGTTCTTATTGTTTTCCAGGAGACAGTTTCCCCCTGGGGTTCTCTTAACATGACAATGGCAAATTGGCTTATATGCCCCTTTGTCTCCCCACAGGCTAGAAGAAGTGGGGAGCCAAGGTTGGGGATGCAAAATGTGTGAAGATGGGACCATTTCCTTCACCACCAAAACCCAATCAAAACAGAACCCCCCTGAGGTTTCTATTCAGTCTGCAATAAACAGACTAATACCAGAGTTTCTCAGTCAGAGATCGAAGTGGTTTATCAAGGGGTTGGTTTCATAGACTCCTAGAATATCAGGGTTGGAAGGGACCCCAGGAGGTCATCTAGTCCAATGATCCTGCTCCAAGCAGGACCAATCTCCAACTAAGTCATCCAACTAAGTTTCCTTATCCCCATTTCACAGACAGGGAAACAGGAACATGGAGACTTGCCCAAGTTCACCCAACCAGTCATTGGCAGAACCAAGAGGAGAATCCAGACAGCAGAGGGCCTGGGTCACTTGCTGGAGGAGTCTCCGTACTTTGAAGTCCTTAAACCAAGATTTGAGGACTTCAATAGCTCAGATATAGGTGAGGTATATTGTAGGAATGGGTGGGTAAAAGTCTGTGGCCTGCGTTGTGCAGGAGGTCAGACTAGATGATCATAATGGTTCCTTCTGACCTTAAAGTCTAGGAGTCTATCTTGATTTGCGGTCCAGTGCTCTACCCACTGGACAACACTGCCCCTTGGTGAATTGGATCTCTTCCCTCCCCCTCTCCACTTCCCTTCCATATCAGGTGAATGCTTCGCTTTCATGTCTGTCCCCACCCTGAGAGGTAGGGATAGGGGGTTCCTGTAGCTGTCTCCCTGCACGGGGGCTCAGCAGCCGGCTCTCCTAGCTCTGGTTCGCTCAAGGTCCCTCACACTGGTGAAAGAGCCGGGAGCACCCTAGTGATCTGTGCCCTGCTCACTCATCCCGAGCCCCCGTCGTGGCCATCAGAGGCCCAAATCGGCCTGGTTCTTGACTCCTTTCTGACCATCTGACAGAAGCCTGTCGCTCATCCCCCGTCCAATCTCCACTGCCCAAGTGCCGTCAAAAGATGGGTCATGACAAGTAGCATTCCCTGGCCCTAGGGTGACCAGATGTCCCAATTTTATAGGGACAGTCCCGATTTTTAGGTCTTTTTCTTATATAAGCTCCTATTACCCCCCCCACACCCCCGTCCCGATTTTTCACACCTGCTGTCTGGTCACCCTACCTGGCCCCGAGCTGCCACGCCTCCACAGTCCCATCACCCAAGTCTTGGGGAAAGTCCTTTTGTATCATCAGCTGTGGGGAAACTCGCAGCCATGGGGCGGGGCTGCCCCATCCCAGGGTTGCCAAGGCATGCAAAGGGACCTGGTTTATTTATTAGGTTTCCTTGCCCACTTCCCCCCTCCCCCCGCCCATCCCAGGCCTTGGCATCAACACACAGGCTGGGCTGGGCCCTTTTAAGACTCATTCCTGCTGCGATGTGTCATCAGAGGTGGCTGGCTGCCTGGGAGGACTTGCCTGGTGCCGGGGCGGCTGTTGCATGGCAGCCTTGAGTGTGTGTGTGTGTGTGCGGTGTTTTTACAGCCGCGTGGAAATATGGGCAGACAGCGGGCGCGTCAACACCACCACGCTCCCGGCTGCACGGCTTCCTTCCAGCGCTGCCCTGTGCGCACGGCAGAAGGGTCCCCGCGCTCCGCTAGAGATCTCTTGGCCCAGGGTCACAGCGGCTCCCTGGAGGGTGCATCAGGGTCCCTCTGTCCCTGCCCCTCTGAAGCACGTGTTTGCTGGGATGCCAGGGCTGGGCCCCTCTGGACTTTGGGAGAAACCAGGTCCAAGCTTCCTAACAAGCCTCTGTCTCAATGAGCCACTGAGTGGAAACCCTTTGATCCCGGGTGGGGTCAGGTTGTAGTGGAGTAATGGAGCCCCAAATCTCTATCCCTGCGTCCGTCTGTCCATCCAGGGCGAGATGCTTCTGGCTGCCCAGCGGGACGTGACCCCTGAGGTCAGCGTAGGCGGCTTGAGAAACGACAGAAGGATTTGGGGGAGGAAGGGAGCTGTGGGAGGGTGTCAGGGGCAATGTGAGGATAATTGGGAACACCCTCCAGCCCCAGTGAGGTGACCGGGCTGTAAACAAGGGCAACGTCTTGAGGGAAAGCAGCTGCGGCCCCCAGCCCATTAGCGGCTCCTCTCACTGGCAAGTTGAGGTGTAGAACTAGAGATCTCACTTCATCTCCCCGTCCTTGCTCTCCCCTCCCCCCAAGCTGGCTCTGGGACTCCCCCCACCCCCCCATGAAGGGGGATGGTCTCCCACTGGGCAGCTTGTGGAACAAAGCAGGTTTGCTTGTGATCCTTGAGAAAATGTGCTGAGGACAATTAACCGGTCACAATAAATTTGGACAAAGTGTGTGGGGGGGGAGGGGGCAGGCTTGAAGCCCCCCCTCCCCCCTAAGCATCCAGGTCTTTGATGCTCTGAGATGCAATCAGAGCAATTTCCTAGGCCTTTTATCGCTCTGGTGAATCATTTATTGGGGCTGGGCAGCCTTTTCACAACCCCAACCCCAATAAAATGCAGTGATCGCTAATCCAACTCCCTACGGGCGCCCAGGGTTAATCTCTGAGCCGGAGCTGTTTGCCAGGGCTGGACCCCAGAGCTGTGTGTTGCACAAGTGGGGTCGAGGACACAGGGGGAGTCTAATCACGGAGCCCCTGCCTGTCACTTAGGCCTGTTCCCGGAGTTGGATCTGTCAGTGTCAAGATGGGACTGGGCCGAAAGGGTGAGACTGGACGAGGGGCTGGCTAAGGGGCCGGACGATTCACGTGCCCATGAATTCCCCAGCATGGTAGGTCCCTGACCCAGCACCCCGGGACTCTGCTACACTCGCTCCTGATGCAGTTAAAACCCGCTGGTCTCTGGGGCCGGTAGAGCGGCTGGGTCTCTGTTTCCTGTCCCAGGGCAACCCTCCCTCTCCCCATCAGTTCTCTCTCTTTCCTGACAAAGCCAATGGGCTGCCCAGACAGTCGGCAGAAGGGGGAAAGTCCCTGATCCCGGCTGACTTCAAAGGGCCCTGGGCGCTGGACCATGCAGAATCCCTGAGTTACAGCCCTGGGTTCATTCCAGGGGTAATCACCAAGGAATCAGCAGGGGCAGGACCCAGGGAAGCGTACTCCTGGCAGGGCTGAGCGCAGATGGCTGGTGCCTGTGGCTGCCCATCTGCTGGCGTTAGGGGATTATCAGTCACTGTCGGCAGCCTGGGGCCTCGGGGCCTGCGCCTTGTTTGCAGGATGTGAGCCCTGGCTGGACTGTGGGCAGGGTGGGGCCTCCCGGCTTCTCCTCCTCCGGCCTGTTGCGAATTCAGCCCCATAGCAGCGGCAGACGCGGTAGCCTGGCTTTGTTGTTCTGCCTCGCTCTCTCTCTCCCGGCATCTCACGTCATCCCCCTGCGACGTCCGTCTGGGGAGCTTGTGCTTTCGTCGGCGCCTGTGACAAACCAGGGGATCCGCGCTGCCGGCTCTCTGCCTGGCTTGGGCGAAGGGAGCGGTCCTGAAGCCATGCCAAAGCTCAGGAGGAAGCCAAGGCTGATCCTGGAGCGGGCGGCACTTCCACCTCCCTCCTCCTGGCTTTCCTGACTCGTTTCCATGCCAGTCACGCTTTAGGGAGTCCTGGTATGAGTGAGTCTCGGGGCCTTTGCTCCTGTGACGTAATCCCAGGCAAGGTGGTTCCCAGGGGAATTAGTCCTGGGAGGTCGCTGACTATTATCCCCATTATACGAATGGGAAAACTGAGGCACGGAGGTGCGAGGGACTTGCCCAAGGTGATTGAGAGCCAGGCTCAGCTCTGGTGGGGCTGTCGTGTAGCCAAGGCTCGGTTGTCTTGACTGCTGGGTCATCTAGTGGGGATTAGACAACGTGCCCGTGAAACTTCCTGTGCTCAGCTGGTCTCTTGTGAACGGGCTGTGCAGGGGCTGGAGAGCGGCCCAGCTCCAACGACCCCTGCGTCCTGCTGGTAGCATGCCCTGTCCCCTCTGCACTACAGCTTCCACCCCTAGGGCCTGATTCATGCTGGTGCAGACACGGTGTTTGTCCTTTTCCTCGTCCAGCGCTGCGGTGGCTAATTTGGCCTCCCTTGCAATTGCCACTACAGGTCACGTCGACGGTGCAGAATTGCTCCTCCTACCCCTGCCCAGCTGCGGAATACTCCCTGTGCCAGAGTTCCTGCAGATATTCCCTTGGCGTGGGGTTTAAACCTGCCCTCCAGCCCTGTTGGGTCAGCCTAGCTAGTGCAAAGTAGCCATAAAGCAATGATGAATCAGGCCCCAGAAAAACCCTAGTGTAGACCAGAGCCGGCGCCAGGCATAAGCAAGCTAAACAATTGTTTAGGTGCCTGAGCAGTTTAAAGGGACGCCTTATTTATTATTAATAGGTGTTGTGTCAGGGGAGGGGGGAAATGTTCCTGCTTAGGGCTCCCAATTGGCTAGCACCAGCCCTGGTGTAGACAAGGTCCTGGTATGAGTGTGGTTGGCGGTAGCTGGTGCCACTCCCTGCTCAGTCACTAGAAACCAGGAGAAGCTATTTGCAAGTTCTGGGAGGAGTTAAGTAAGTCCAGGACCCATATAAGGAAGCAGTGTCTCAGGACTCCTGGGCTCCGCCCCCCATCTCCAGCACTGACTCACAGTGTGACCTTGGGGGCGTCACTTGACTTAACCCCTGCATCCCTGCCCTCCCTCACAGGGGCAGTGTGAGGAGTCAGTCAGCCATATTCGTTTTAAAGGAAAAAAAGAGAGAAGCTTTAAAGTGGGAAAGCGCTATGTAAGCGCAAAGTGTTAGCAGCCTATGGGAGTCACCCCTATCTGATCTCCTGGGGCCGAGGCAATTGTATAGCTGGAAAGAGCTGCCAAAGCACCCGGCATTTGGATGGTGGCGTGTGGGTAGGGGAAGGTAAGACACACGTCAGCCTCTGCTTTTCATTTGGGTCAAGAACGGCCACGAAGTCCGTCCCCCCTCCCCTGCATCCTTCGGCAATACAGGGCCTGATCCTTCAGCCACCGGTTACTCCCCTGCCAAGTGTAACCGCCCCCCGCTGTGTCAGTGAGCAATGGGCTCTGAGCTGGCGGCATTTTATGACCCCTTGGCACAGCTGGAAATGACCATGCAAGGCAATGAGGGACCAGGCTTGCCAGCGGGGCATGCAGCTTGCTCAGTAACGGGCTGTCCAGGACTGGGAACAGCGAGTGCTCTAGGCAAGTGCTAAGCGTGAACTGTCATCCGTTTATTAGACATGCCCCCAAGCTGCAGTGCTTCCCTTTGGATCGGGCCCTGAGCTTCCCCAGAGTCCGTGTGCGTCTGGGGCCCTGGGCTGAGCCCCTCTCTAACGACCCCACATGCTCATGCAAAGCAGAGAGCGCGTAGCGGAAGCTGGAGCCAGAGCAGCAGGCACCTCACCCCAAATCTCTGTCCGCTGCAGCATCCCAAGCAAAGAGAGGCGCTGAACTGGACATAACCGCGGAGAGGCGAGGAGGGAGGCATTTCGAAAGAGGCAGGGCCCCTCCTCTCCATCCTCCCCCCCACACCACGAAAGGGGAAGTTCAGGGAGGAAATTGCTGCTGACTGAACTGTGAGTGCTCTGGTCGACTTTGGATGACTAAGTTTGGCAGTGCTACCTGCGGGCTGCTTTTCCTTTTATGGAGGATTTGAGAGAGCCAGTGGAGAGAGGCTCCTGGAGAATCAGAAGGGATCCACCCTGCTTTGGTGATACAGGAACTGGCCTTCATGGGCTCCCAGCTTCTGTGCTCAAGGCGGGGGGGGGGTGTTAGCAAGAAGGGGTGTGGTTCTCCCTTTGCATGAATCGCCCTGTGTGTAGGCTAGACGGCTGTGTGTGTGAGGATGTGTCAGTGCACAGCACGTGTGTGTGCGGGGTGTGTGTGGTCTGTGCTCACCCCCATCTGAGTGTCCATGTTTGCTTGGGGAGGGGGTGAAGTGTGAGTATGTGTCCTGAGTGAGAGTAGATCTGGTGTGTGAGTGTAAGTGGTGTGAGTGTGCAAGGGCGTGTCAGAGGGGAGGCGTGGGGGTGTACTTAGGCATACATGTCTGAAGTGAGTTGGGGGGGTGGGTGTGTACATTTTGGGATGAATGTTGCGTGGAGTGTGTGTGTTTCTGGGTGCAAATGGTGCATTTGGAATGAGCATGTGCACGGGGGGGAGGGTGTCCCCAGCACACTGTGTGTACCTGTGGGAGGAGGGGCCCAGAGTCTAGGCTCCAGCCCTAGCCTGAACCTCTACCACAGTGGTTCTCAACCAGGGTCTGTGTACCCCTGGGGGTACGCGGAGGTCTTCCAGGGATACAGCAACTCATCTAGATATTTGCCTGCTTTTACAACAGGCTACATAAAAAGCCCTAGCAAAGTCAGTACCAACTAAATTGCATAAGACAATGACTTGTTTATACTGCTCTGTATATTGTACATGGAAATGTAAGTGCAATCTTTATATTCCAATCGATTTATTTTATAACAGTAAAAATGAGAAGGAGCCAGTTTTCAGTAACAGTGGGCAGGACACTTTGGTGCTTTTATGTCTGATTTTGTAAGCAAGTCGTTTAAGTGAGTTGAAACTTGGGGGTCCCCAAAACAAATCAGACCCCTGGCGGGGGTGGACTAACCTAGAAAGCGGGAGAGCCTCTTGCTGGCCACTGCATTTAACCAGCCCGAGTCCCGGGAGTCAGCTGACACAGGCCAGCTGCAGGTATTTAATTTCAGTGTAGACCTACTCATGTGTGTGCCCCTTTTCTCCCTGAGCAGATGTGTATTCCCGGGGAAGAAATGCTACAGGACACAGGTCTCACCTCCCTTCACCATGCACTCTGCATTTATAAAAGTCAGATACTAGGGGCTGCTGGGAGGCTTCACACCCCATTGATTTCCGGATCAGGTCTTAAAGGAAGAAGGCAAGTGGGACAGGACTTTAAAAGTTCCTCAGAAATATTTTCTGAACAATGTGTCTTTTCATGGAGGTTTCCATCACTGTGTACAAAAACCACTAGTGCCTCAGTTTCCCCTTCTCTAAAAGGAGTGCCACACCACAGTAACCTAACTCACCTGGGTGCTTTGGTGGCAAAGTCCTCAGAGGTGCTGTTGTTAGTCCTTATGCTTGTCTGCTATAGAGCCTTATTGTTTGTTTGCAGTGGTGTAGCTGCGTTGCTCCCAGAATATTAGTGAGACAAGGTGGGTAAGGTAATGGCTTTTAGTCACTGATGTCAGTGGGGGGTTTTCGACACAATGTTTTAGAAGAGTAGATCCCCTGGCCCAAAAACCTATAACTCTGAGATGGGCCTGACCCAGACCTCCAGATCTGAACACCCTGACTTTTGGGGAGGTTTGGACCCATATTTGACAGCTGCGGTCTAAGCCCAGTGTTCATGTCTATGCCACAGTGATGATTTGTCCTGTTCTAAAGGAGAGGAGATAGAATGAGAGGGGCTAGGAAAGATGAAACTGCACTTCTCCTAGTCCTGGGCCTGAGCATGGGGCGGGGTAGGGAGATTTCACCCCCTGGCTCCTTCCCGCTGGATCTCAGGGCCCCCGGCTTTCCTCCTTCCGGAGATGGGCTCTTTTCTTTGTGGGCTTTTCACCCTGTCTCTCAAACCGAGCAGGAGGGAGGGAAGGTTCCCCAATCTCTCTGGTTGCCCTGGCCTGCTTCACGGGTCCCAGTGGGAGTGGGGGGGGGGGAGAAAAAAGGAAACATTCCAGAAATGGAGGGAGGGGGCTAGAGACAGGCAGAGCAAGGGGGAGAGCGTGCATGAGCGGAGTGTGTTAGCAGCCCGGCTCCGGAAAGTCCCAGGGAGATCAGAAAGGAAAGAGAAAGAGAAATGAAAGGTACCAGTTTTCACTGGGTCTCTCCACCCCCAGTCCGGGGTGCTGCTCTCCCTTGCCTGCCTCTAGGGTGGTGTGTGGGACTTTTCCCTCCCCATCTTCCCCCCCCTCCCCCCGCAGGCTGGTGGGTTGGGACCATGCTCCTCATGTGGTGTCCTGCATTCCTCACATTCCCCTCCCCTCCTCCCCCCACCCCGGGAAGCTCTCACAAATGTATCCATTTATGGCCAGGAGGTTAGGTCAAGTGGGCAGGGTTAAAGGAGAGCAGGGATCCTAGGGGAATGGGGAGCCAGGATGGAGGGGACAGGGGAGGGGGAAGAGAGTGATGCTTGACTGGGGAAGACAGGGAAACTGGAGGAGGAGGGGGGAGAGCAGGGTTATTGGGCAGCGGGGGAGGCAGGGATACTGGGAGAAGAGGGAGGGGAACAATTAGCTACTCAAGGGCACGCAAGAACCCCTGGCAAATCTAGGGGCACCACCCAAAACCGGGCAAGATCAGGCCGGCCTGCGCTGCCATCCCAGCCGCTGGGGTAGCTGCACCGGTGCAAAACCCTTGTGTAGACACGACTTAGACCTGCATTCTGTGTCTTGCCCTGGTGAGCTGCCCTAGTGCACAGGGTGGCTACACTAGGTGCAGCTAAGGCGCTGGCTAAGGTCCAGATCTTCACAGGGGTTTAGGCGCCTCGCTCCTATTGCCATCAATAAAAGCCTCGTGTAGACAGAACCTGTCAGGCAGCGGCTTGCGGGAGGGGAGGAGGCCCCTGAATGCCTCGGTCTTAACGCCTTAGGGAAGGCCGTCACCGTGGCTTCTGCCTCCCTATTCCTTGAAGGATGGAGGCTAAGCTGGCTGTGGACTGTGCTAGATCCTCTGCCCCTGACAGAGAGCACTACCCACCTCCCCGGGGCCCTCCTTGTGCCTGGAGAAACACGACTAGTAACAGAGCATCCGATACCCCTGACTGCTGGAAGGGCCCGGGCTAGCTGGCTTAGCCAGACGTGGTGCTGGGGAACCAGCCAGCCAGGAAATGGATTCTGGACTGGATGCCGTTTACCGCCACCCATTCCAAACCAGTTCCTCTAACGCTCAAGCAGGGTCCGTGCGGTAGCTTCCTGCCCACAGGGTTTGCAAGCTGCAGGAGCTCGGACATCCGGCAGTGACCATTTCCCAGGGGCTCCCATTAACTTGGGGCGGGGGGAGAGAGGGATCACCGGCGTAAGGGAGGGTCCCATTAACCCCACGGCTCTGGCAGGGGTGCAGGGAAGATGTGCACAGGATAAGATGAATCAAAGGTGGCTTCCTGTGATGAAATGTCCTGATTCAGTTGAATCATAATAAAAATGATTCATCCGGTGGCACCCAGCCCTTGCGAGGATTCAGCCGTTGCTCAGGAGGCCTGATTTTTGCCTTGACTTATACATGCCCAGGGGTGCCGCTAAGGGGAGCTGGCCTGAAATAATCCCAATGATGTAGAACAAGGACAGATAAAAAGGGTTCAGACATGACTTCAATGGGCTGAATTTGGCCCCCGGTTCTCATGCTTGTTGCTCTCTGCAGTTTAATTCTCTGGGGTGTGGGGACGGGAGCGGAAACGGGCTAGCCGAGGCCTTGTCCATGTCCCAGCTGCCCCGGTGCAACCCCTTCATGTAGACGCGACTAACCGCTGGGGAGTCCCCCTCCAAACTGTGCTGCCTCCGTGCAAGCCGTGTCTCCCACCCTGTGATGGGGGTAACACCATTGAAGTCAATGACATTACACTGCGGTGAGTGAGAGGAGAATCAGCCTCCCAAAGGAGATAAAACCTGAGCCACAGCCTTTGGTCCTGGACTTTCACACCATTTGGGGGTGGTCCGATCTGGGGATCCAATTCAGGCCCCTCCCTCACTAAACCATGCTCAACTCCGAGTCCTCTTGATAAGCACCTGCTCCAGAAGCAACCTCGGCACTAGATTCTCACAGCTGGACTAGGCTGAGTGACTCTGATGCTTTGGATTCCCCAGGCTTCCCCATAGATCAAGATACTGAAGTAGCTAAGGAAAAGGTTCAATAATCCCAGTAATTAGTGTGTGCTAATTACAGCCTCATGAGAATCAATCAATTATTCACTGGGTGTCCTCAATCTGGGTGTGTCCCTCTCATAAAACACTGCACTGCTTCTCCTTCAAGAAGATGAAGGTTTCCAATGCAGGGGATTATGGGCAAGGCATGACCGTATTTACAGAAAGGGCACCAAGCAATCACTAGGCACCTTCATTAGCACATGGCTCTGTACAGCTGCTGATGTGAGTGTTTTGCTTGAGGGCAGGGCTTGGTTACACATAGGTCAAGAAAGAGGGAGTCAGGGAAAGACCTAAATGATGCTATAATGAATCTGACAGAGGAATAATATGACCCAGCCTTCTAAACCTCAGAGCGGCTCCTGGGAGCTGCCAACTGAAAAATAAAACTAAGACAGAGTAGCTAGTAGTCATTTTCGACTACGTGACTGTATTCCTTGGGAGAGGCGGGGGTAAAAGGATCTCTTTTGTTCTTGCACACGAAAACTGCCCATTAGTGGCTCCATGCATTTCCATTGCTTGATCAGAACTGGTAGTCTGTGGGCCGCGTCCTCAGCCCATTGGGTTGTCTTCAAAAACAGCTGCATGCTCATTTTGCAGGTGCGAAGATTTATCTGCCCATGTGCATCAGCTGCCCACTTTACAAGTGCAAACACAGGGTCACGCCCACTTGTGTGAGCTTGATCAAATGTCATGCTAAACTGGAACGTGTGATTCTACAGCCTCCCAGTAGGAGGAGTTTGGAAAATTTAGTTGGGGATTGGTCCTGCTTTGAGCAGGGGGTTGGACTCACTAGATGATCTCCTCAGGTCCCTTCCAACCCTGATATTCTACAATTCTATGAGTGAGGGGAAACAGCCTAGTTAGTTTTAAGATGCAAGTTAATAAGTCTATAAATCGGATTGTATGACAGGCTAGCCTGTGATAGCAGGGGAGTGGAATTGATGATCCTGTAGGTCCTGTCCAGTCCTCTAAGTCCAGCTTTCCCTAGCATTGCTTGCTAGTGAAAACTCGACAGGAAATGTGCCAGGCACATTGTGTCCCTAGCAAACTAACACAACAGTTACAAATCACAGGAATGGCCCTTCATCATTAAGGACGTTGTCCAGTGTCCAAACCTTTGGTTTCATTCACCAAGACTGGCCTTTGCACCCTTTTTGTAATTTACTAGTGATGGACATATCACTGTAGCCCTGATACTGTTGATGTCAGGTTGATCAAAGATCTGTTTTGCAGATATACGGTCCCTCGCTGTGCTTTATCCACAGAGGAGATTTGTCTCCCACAGCTGTCAATGAGGGGAGTTAATCTATTTAGCTCAAGGTGTAGAAGTTCATGCCTTTAACTATAGAGGTCCTAAATTCAGTTCCCACTGATGGGCAGGATGATGGGGGTTACACTCCTTCCAATGTGCTGGCGTACAGCTCTGGTGTACTGATAGTCGTGTAATGATCTGTTCAGGACTATTGCTAGTCCTCATTCTGGGGTCTCCAACATCAACTTCTGAGTCATTTTTGTATTGATCTTCAGCGATAAAATGCTCCCATGGCCATGTAACAAGATGCTCCATTTAAGGTTCACCTTATTCCTAGACCAGGTTGGGTCCCCGGAATACAGAATAAAGTTGACTGGAAAGTCCTCTTCCCGGGGCTGCTGTTTGGAGTACAGTCATTTTAATGTCCATTATCACGACGGATTTAACGAGTTCGAGAGGGAGGCATCTGTCTGCCATAGGCCGTTTAGTTGAGTGTTTGTTATATAATCTCAGCTTTATTGTGATTTTTCATCTCTTGTCACCTTTTTTATCTTGGCTTTTCCTTTTCTCCCTCTAGCAAGGGGAATAATTAATTGTATTTGTAGCCCTAAGTAGGCAGATCCTGTCCATCAATTTTCAATCACTTCCCTCAAAACCTCTCTATCCTACCCCGGCTGTACGTCCATTTGATTCAGTACAGTGCAAAAATTAAATAAAAAAATCCAAAAGTATTTGGCAAAGAAGCTAACTTTGATCATTTTCATGCTTCCTTGTATGTTTGCCTTACTCATGTGTTCCAGAGAACGAGTTTACTGCAAGAGTGTCCACAGAAATGGCACATTTTAAGACAATGTTGGGGAATGGTCACAAAATGCAAATTTTAACTTTGGGATCACAGGTAGTCGCACTGGACAGCTGATTCTATGAGTTATATTAATCCAATATAATCAGGGACCAGAAGAAATACAGTCCGATCTATGTACTCACTCAGAAGAGCTTAAGAGTTTGTAGTGACCAGCTTGCTAACCATCTATTGACCGATAATTATTCTGTGACACTACCCACATAGTTCTGAATAATGGGGAAGTGCAAGAAATTTGTGTACAGAAAAAGAGACAGAAGATGACAAGTAAACAACCCTTTGTGATTTGTTGACCCAGCCCTGGCTTGGATCCTCCACATATTGTCGTAAGGGCTACACTGTGGCTGGATTCTAAGGCCCCTGGGAAATCCAGATCTAGCTCTTCTCCTTCCATGGAGTCTTCTCTTTCAGCTTCTCCTTATTCCATCTGAGTTACAGACTATGGGAGCCCTGTGCTTCTCCGACACCAGTGCAGATTTTGTTACTTAACACTTTTTCTCTGTTGTAAGCAGAATCCTGCATGGCCCTTTTTGTGCCCATATGAATTGGGCTCAGACTAGAAAAACTGAGCATCCTGTCCTCTCCTAAAGACCCTGCCACACCTGGCTCCTACCTACCTCTGAACAGTTATTACTGGTTAATGGTAATGATTCATGAAGTCAGGGGATTAGGCTATATAGGTGTGGGGAATGCAAAATGGCGGCCATTGATTTTACTGGCCGGCTGTTTCCCAGGCTTTGGATTTTCATGCTCTCACGTTTTGACTGTTGTTGCCTTTTTGGATTACACGATGTGGTTCTCAACTGGGGGGCAGGGAGTTGTAAACAGGCTGAAGGAGCTCACCATCACTTTCCCTTTCCTTATGAGAGGGGCTCCCGGAAACCTATTGGAGAGGGATGGTCCCAAACCTGTTCTCAGTTGTACCAGAGGGACACAATATGGAAAAGACTGGGGAGCCCGGAATTGTACTAATTATTGAGTAGATAACAGTACTCTGAAAATAAAAACTGGCCTGACAACCAGTCACCCAAGCCAACAGCACCCAATAGTTTTCTCTTGTCCCCTTCTTTTCCCTTCCTCCTCCACCAAAGTGACTAACCTAGGAGAGAAATTGCCCCCCCCGCCCCGCTTTGCTCCGCCATCTCTCCCGGAGTCATGGTAAAACCATGAGGGCAGAGGGAACAAGCACATATTGTGCGGTTCATGCAACAAAGTGGGAGGCGCGGGGAGGACTCCACCAGCCAATTCTGAGTGGGGAAAAGGAGGAAGAGGTGTGTTTTTAATGTCGATTCCTGGCAAATGTACAGGCTTGTCAAGCAAGCAAGGGAGGGGGGAGCGTCAGCCGCTCTCTGGTTTCCTGTTTCCGTTAACCCATTCGCTGAGAGAAGCTCAGCGTCAGACCCTATTGGCCAAATCGGGCTGTAACCAGGTTTTGCCATTTAAGGCTTATTTCCCGGGACCGGTTAGAAAACAGGCTCCAGGCTGCGCTGACAGAGCTGCTGGTTAGATTTGTCAATTGGTGACAGCTCGCATCGAGTTAGACTCATGCTCATCATGATGCAACTGTAGGTCAAAGCAAAGGGACCCTGATCTCTGGTAAACACTGCTGTCTGTAATACATCCAAATGGAGGAGTTACTCCCTGATTCAGCTGGTGACAGACATGGCTTAAAAAAAGGGAGGGTGGGGTGGAATTTAGTTTCTCTCGTGATGGGCTGCCACCCCTGCTGGAGTGGACCTGAGACATTTCCACAGCCCGCCAAAACACAACAGAACAAAGCTTTGCTCTGCCTAAACGTTCCCGAATCCAGGCACCGGGCTGTGATACCAGCTGGGCACGGCAGAGTCCATCCACCCACCCAACGAGGTTAAGCTCTGATGCTCTTCCTGTAGCTGTTGTCAGGTGCACTTAATCCCTGGCAAATATTAAGTCGCTGGGTCTGAATTAGGCCAGGGTAATTGGCTGCTGCTGAGGTAGGCATGGCTAAGGTTGGGAAGGAGGAGAGAGAGGAAGCAGCGGAGCTATCTCTGAGAACCATCATCAAAACAAGGCTACGGCACTTGCGGTGGCTCTATCCCCTGCCCTTCTGATGGGACACGAATATTCCAGGCAGTAACTAGGCTGCTGTGGTCCATTGGGAATAAGGAACTGGGCTGGACTTTTAAAATAGACGGACAAGAGCCGGCTTGTCTTGTTTACCCCTTGGTCACACCCTGTGGCACCTCGACAAACTGTTGGGAGGCCTCAGAGGTACCAAAACCTTGGGGCGGAAGGTCCTGTGGCACAGTGCTGCTCTTCACGCCCTCCAGCTGAGGGGCGCTGACCTCTCTCTTGCTCCTTCTCCTACCTGTCATTTTCTAGAGCTGTCTCTCTGTCTTGGCCTTAATACGCTGACGCCATCACCGTGGCCTATGGCCGCCTCTTTCTGTCAGATAATGTGGGGCTAGCTAACCAGCCCATGGAAGTTGTGGTTCAGGGCCCTCATCCGTAGGGAGGACATGCTGAGCGCAGGGGCCCTACCACTACAGGTATGTGGGATAACTGGAAGGCAGGTGAAGCTATACGGGGACCGCAGAGCCTGCATCTGGAGGTTGTGAATGTGCTACCCCAAGTCACCTTGAACCTTCATCCATCAGCAACGTCGTGTCTGTTCCACGGAACAGGCAGGATGTGTGAGAGCCCCAGCCCATCCGAAAGACGTGGGGCGTGACTGCCCCAGCTCGCAGCCGACTCCCCAGGGCAATGGCTAAGGGACTCCCCAGCCATGGCCTCCAAGGACCTGCTCCCTCACTGCACCATGGAGTGTGACTGCTTTGTGTCTTCCTCCTCCTAACTCCTGCTGAGAACTAGGGAGGTGTTTTTCCCTCCCTTTGTAGCGAACAAGTCAAGGAAAAATAATGTACAGTGAGTGCGTGTACTGTCCTTAGCAGTGGACAGTGCATTGGGACCACACCATGCAGACAGCATCTGCTGGTTTTACCAAGGGCTGTGTTGAACTTGGCTGGGCAGACACACATAGTGCCCCGTAGTTGGAGTCCTTGGCGGTTACTACCCTACGATGGCGACTGTAGTGTCAAAAGGACGGAGAGATTCTGACCATTATGTTTCCCTTCTCTGCTCAGCTCCGGTCCAATTATTATCTACACGAGGGTTGGCGTCCTACAGCTGCACAGCTTCCTCCGCCACCGGGGCTGTGTTGCTGACTTCAGCAATCCAGACCCTAACTGCAGAGCAAAGGAAGAGGCCTGGAGTGCCGATAGGGCGCCAAGGGCAGGGAGTATCCTCTGAGCACACAAATGCCCCCTCTGCACTTTCTCTGGGACATGAGTCCTGCAACCCAACTAAGGCTGGGGAAGTGGCTGCAGTAGCCATCCAAACACTCAGTACTCAGTGACGTGTACGTGCCAGCGTGAAAGAACTAGAAAACAGCCCCCGTCCTTGGAGAGTCGCAGTCCCTGCCCCTGGAGAGGAGGGACGAGGCACTGCAAAAGGGAGGCGAAAGAACTGGCACTTTTAAAAAGGAGGAGCAATGGGCGGGGGCGGGGAGCTGAGGGCAGATCCGGGAGGCAGGGGCAGGAGAGTATGGAGCCTAGGCAGGTTCGCGCCGTGGTGCGTTTAATCTCGGAGCGTGCCCGTTGGGGCTGGGTTCTTTTGTCGCTGACATTCAGCATGAAAATCAAAGGGGCAACCCCGCCAGGCAGATCTAAGGTGCATTTCTTCCCTCCCCAGCTCCCTTGGCTCCAGGGCACCAGGGCCCAGGTCTGAAATGAGCCTGTGTGGAAGGAGCTGGTGATCCCAGTCCCATTCCGAGTGACTGTTAACACTCACAAGTGCCTCTTGCCGGTGGTCTGGGCAGAAAGGGTGGAGGGCTGGATACCCTGGGGTGAATGAACAGCCCTTTCCCTCTTAGAGGTCCTTTCCAGGTCAGGCCTGAGTCACATTAGCAGAGCAGCATGGGGGAAGCTTGCCGGGCTGCTGTCCGTGCCCTGCGTAAAAGGGGGGCTCTCTCCCTCCTGCTGCCAGGCTGGCTGTTTCGGGCTCCAGTTTTCAAAAGGTGGCCTCCACTGGGGTGAGCGCCCTCCCTGTGCAGAAGGCCAGAACAGGGTCAATGCCCAGGGGATTCGCTAGCTCCACATTGAAAGTAGCTTCCGCCAGCTGCAAAAGCAAGCCACTCTGATCCCATGGAGGTGCTCACAGGTTCTCTGGGTATAGCTCCAGTAAACCACAGTGAGATGGAGCTCAGGCAAACAGCTCTGGAGTTTGAAGTCTCCCGGGCTTAAGTAGGACTTACCTGATGCTGGCCCTCTCCCCGGTGGTGAATTTCACCCTGTGTACAGACACAAGGCACATCTTTGGACCATTCTCTCCTGGACCGCAAATGATGGGACTTTATCACACACCTGTGCAGGGGGAATAATTGACATACACTGACCTCCTCCCTTGTGTGTACAGATTATAGCACCTGTGCAAGCAGGTATTGGTGCAGAAAACTGTGCATCACAGAGGGTTTGTGCAAAGTTGCCTTTGCACAAGTGGAGGCTGGGTTGAGGCCCTGGCTTAGGGCAGAGTGACACTAAAACTCACTAGATACATGGAAGGACCATTTATCGGAACCTCTACAATTTAAAACCAAGCAGTGAAACTGTTGGGAAAGTTTGTGTGTGTGTAAAAATTCGACCCTTATCTGGTGGTGAACAGGACATAATATGCTAATGGCTCAAGGGAGTGTCGATTAACAGGAGATGTTAAACTGGTTTTGTTTAGCTTGATCTTATCTCCTACCGGAAAGAATGCATGGAGTAAGCCAAAGCGGGGTCTAAACAAAGTGGAAGATAGGGACGTCTGTGGACATGATCTGGGGTGAATGATAATAAAATGCAGTTGTTTTGGTTTAGCAACCCAATAGTGATGTCTACACACAATCTGTAATAGGACAGATCTATTTAATCCCAGAATTTGTTTGCTAAATGGACCATTACATTGTCTCGGACGGCATTCAGATACACAGGCGGCCCACCATGCTCCCATTGAAGTCCATGGGAGTTTTGTGGTTGGCTTCAATCAGAGCAGCACTGGGCTCTTCTTTGGAGCAATGTTTCCTAGAGAAAGACCAGGCCTGATTCTCTTCTCACTAGTGTAGCTCCACTGATTGCAGTGAGTTACACCTGATGTAGAAAAATGCCCAGGTACCTGGCATTGGGTGAAGGTCCCACCGCTCCCCTAGAGTGAGTCATAGTCTGGGTACTGCATAGGAAACAAGTTATTGGCATGAAGGGGTGTTAGGTGGAGGTCAGGGTCATTGGTTCCAGTAAAGAGGACTAGTTGGTGCACATGGAATTGTCTCAAATGATTTCTTTCAAAAGAGAAATTCTAGGGGCCTGAATGCAAGGCTGGGACATTCCATTTCCCTGCCATTGACTTTGCGGCCTCGGACAAGTCGTTTGGGGGGGAATTTTCAAAGGCACAAGTGGAGCTAGGCACTTAACTCCCATTGACTGTTAAGTGTGAGTTGGGAACCTGCCTGCCCTTTGTGCCTTTGTTATCCTCCCCTCTGTGCCTCGGTTTCCCCATCTGTAAAATGGGGATAACAACAATGCCCTGATCCATAGGGATGTGACTAAGTGGATAGATTTTCATGGCAGTTGAGTACTTGCAGCTCCACTGTGTTTGGCACCTCAGTATAGATGGAGATGCCTAGCTGTGGGCACTCATATTTGAAAAGGTGGGTAGTAGTCACTTGCTCAAAGACAATGGCAGGGCCAGGAAGAGAGCCCAGCTATCCCAAGTCCCCGTCTTTCGTACAAACCACTAAGCCATCCTTCCCTCCCCTAGCCTGAGCTAATTTGAGAGTAAAACCACCACATCAAAATCACAATAGTGCTTAGCAGTTCTACAACCTTGTGTGTTTTCAGGGCACTTCACAACCCTCAGAAAACCTGGAGATGTATGTTTTCAAATGCTGGCTTCAATTCCTCCGGTTCCTCATCTATAAAATGAGGAGAATGATCTGTCCCTAAGCCTACCAACAGTCCTGTGAGGTCATCGGGTCATCTTTGAAAAGGGCTTTAAGATCCTGGGAGGGCGGGTGCTAAACACCCTTGTTATTGTCAACAAGTTGAGAGGAAATTAGACTGAATCCCATTTTGAATGTTCCGATATTGGTTTCATTTCCCATGTACACTGCTAGCCAGCAGCGAATGATGATGCTTTTTACAACACGATTTGCAAAGTAATTAGAAAAAAAAAAAAGATTTAAAAGATACCGTATGGGATGAAAGAATCGATTTTCACATCTTTGTAATATGGGCCATGTAACAAATCCATGGAGGACCTACCGTAAGAGAAAGTTTCCAAGCAACAGTGATACTTCTGTGGCAGATTGTTGTTTAACCCTGACTGGGGAGATGCAGGGTTTGAGTTTCAGGCTGAATCACTGGGGTGATGAATAGTTCCAGGGCACTGACATGTTTCAAAAGAAGCCGGGGGGGCTGCTATTTAGCATTACCCTCTTGTTCTCTCATTGCCCCTAATTTCTAGCTGGGGGGATGTACCCTGAAACCTTGGCTCAGGCTAGTGTGAGGGGAAATTTACCAGCCTACTTATACTGGACTAGGGGGGCCTTTTTCTGATCTAGCCCCGGGAGCCCCTGCGAGGTCGGGAGCAGGTTTCAGGGGGTTCGCCAAGCATGGCCGGCGTTAGACTCACTAGGGCCCAAGGGAGAAAGCCATAGCCCCGCTGTGCAGGACTGCAGCCCGGGGCCGTGAGCTCTAGCACCCGGAGCTGAAGCCTGAGCAACTTAGCTTCACGGTACTCCTTGTGGTGTGGGGCCTTGGGCAATTGCCCTGCTTCACTACCCCTACCCGGCGGGTACCTTCAGAGATACACTGTCGGGAACAATCCCACACTGGCCTGACAAGAGGAAGGACTAGCTGGAGTGACCAAATCTCTCCCATCTCTAATGTCTATGGACCAAACCCGGAGGCCCTTGCTGAGATGCCGATTGAAGATGATGGAAGTTCTGCAGGACTAGGGACCAGTAAAAGTGGAGTGAGGAACTCAGGATCTGGGCCTGCAAATCTATGAACTAAGATGTCATAGACTGGGCCTTCCCTTCCACCCCCAAGCACTAGAGGAGGGAAAAACCAGTGGTAGACAAAAAGCTCTTTGAGGGGATTTTATTAAAAACCCACTTGTTAATTTCAAAAGTCTCCATGGGTGCCTTAGCATCTTTTGGTTCAGTGTCACCATCTCTCTTCCTCATTGTGGCTAGCGGGTGGAAAGTGAGAGAGCGAACGAGTGTTGGGGCAGGGAAGGGGCGGAGGAGAGGACTCCAGATTGCGTCTCCTCGGAAGGGGCCAGGGTGCTAGAACAAGTCCTCCGCATGTCATCCCCTGTCAATAACTCCCTGCAATGGTTTGGGAAAGGAAGAGTCCAAAGGAATCCTTCCATGAGACACATCGTTTGGGTTCCTGCTCCGAGGTTCTTCTACTGGGGCGTGGGAGGAGGGGTCGGCGTTCACCCTCAGGGATGTTTCTCTCACATAATAAACCGGAATCTTCCGTGGAGGCACTGACTGGCTGGGAGGAGGGAGAGAGCGTGATCAGGAAGTTGTGAAAAGGGTAATAGCCAGAGCACATGACGAGGGAAAGAAAGCTCCGATTATGGGAATGGAAGGGACAAGCTGAAAACAAAGTTGATCCAGTGTCCTAGGAGTGAGGCTGCCCGGGGGGTGAAATGTCTTTTAAAAAGAGCAAGAGCTGGAGGGGAAGGCAGAGCAGTTCCAGAGACCTAGGCCCCGGCTGTATCAACCACAGCAGGGCACAGAGCAGCCTCCTACAGATGATTTCACCATAAGCCAGGGAGATCCAACACCGCAGAGCAGGCCAAGGGGAAGGCAAGGAAAAGTGAACTGAAACAAAGAAACCCCCTAAAGCCTACACTGATGGTTTCACAATGCCCGCTCATGGGAGGAACTTGTGCCTTCAACGGCCGTTGGCTTCGACAGACCTCACTGCAAATGTCAGCGGGTAAGGGGGGAACAGTCCCCTTACACAAAGCCTATTCTGGTATTTAACCTCTATCTTTCTTGGCTTCTCACAACAGCACATCTCAGATGTCAAGGGACTGGCTGGACATAGACAGGGGGTTGGTTCCCTGTCCCGAAGAATAACAAAGTCCCAAAGTGAATGTGAGTAGGAAACTGACCCCCCGCCCCTTGCAATTTCAGAACAAGAGCCAGCCTTTTCTGTTGCCCCACGTCCAGTTTCAAACTGTGGAGCGCTTTGTGCTATATCCCGAAACTCACCCCCCTCGCCCCTCTTTGTGTTACTTCCTTGCAGGTGCAGATAGGGATGGGCAGGTGCAATCCCAACCATCCTTGGAGCTTTGCCTCAAGCCAGCATGGAGGTGGGCGTGAGGTTCAGATCAGAATGGGAGTCTTTGACACCCACTACGCACTCGCCGGGCCCAGTGTAAATGATGATCCAATGGAGACCCAGGCCCAAAGACTCTGTTGTGTCCATCGCATTCCGTTTGCTTGGTCTCTCCTGTTTAGGTTCCTGTGCCACCCCCATCACCCTGGTAGATGAACGTCTTACATGCGCCACCAAAAGCTACCAGGTTCGTTTACGTGCCAGCTGATATGAACCTGGAGTCTCTCGTCAGTCCCTTCCTCAGCGCTTTGCTCTGGGGCAGCACCCCGTATGACAGCATTAGGCAGTACACGTGGTACTAGTCAGTCTGGTATGGAGAGGACCTTGCTATCGGTCTGGGAGCAGCAGCCTCAATAAAGAATCCACTTTATTATATTCAGGAGACTTGAACCCTGGCTTTTCTCTCCCTCAAAGGAAATTACAGAAGCCATGCTACTAACTACTTATTATGGGCCCAATCATGTGGTCCTTGTGCAGGCAAAACTTCCATTGCCTGAAAAGGATTTCAGATTCAAGGGATTTGTTATTGTTTTCCCAATATTTCCAATTTGCTTTATGATTGGCTCCAATATTCCTGGACATTAGGTGATTCTAACTGGCAGGTATTTCCCCTTCCTTCTAAATGATCCAAGCTATATCTGCCATTCCCTGTCACACCTCACCCTCTCCACATGAGTCCCCAAAGACTCTATCCCTTTGCAGGGCTGATGAATCCCATCTGGCCTGTTGATTGATACACTTCTTATCTCAGGAGTCTGTCACTTGCCTCTTATGAATCCTGATGTTTCTAGTGCCTCATTAACATTTATCTGCCTGAGCCCCCTGCTCCTTTCATCCTCTGTTGCTGAGAACTGCAACAAAGCAGATATTGACCATGTCAGCCTCCTTCCCAGTCCCTATTATGGGAGTGCTCTGGTCCCTTCTCCCAGCAAATGGTAGTGCTTTTTCTGGCCCCTTATCAACTCTCCCATGTAATCTTTCCCCTTGCCTCATTTTACCCCTTGGCAGCCATCATTCATCCTGGCCTTGGAACATCTCCTATTTGACACATAGGACTCACCAGGCAGCCTTTTCAAAGCAGTTCATTAATTAATTATTCGGTACTTAACCAATTAGCCCCATTTTACTGATGAGGAAGCTGAGATGCAGACAGGTTAAGGGACTTGCCTAAGGCCACAGAGACAGTCAATGGCAGAGTCAGGATTTGCACTCAGGAGTGCCTGGTCCCTTGTCTTATGCCCAGCCCCCTCTTTCCCCTCTCCACCCCTCCTTAAGGAACCCCCTGAGGTTTTTATGTAACCTTTATTTCATTCCTTATAGCTGGATGTTTTTGGCAAGGTGCTTTTGCACTCACCAGCATAGGCGTGCGCACAGGGTGTGCCGGGTGTGTCCGGGCACACCCTATGTCTCAAAAAAAAGTGGCTTTGCATGCAGAGTGCGACACCTTTAAAATAAATAAACAAATAAAATTCCCTGGTGCACACCCTAATGAAATGTGCTGCGCACGCCTATGCTCACCAGGCTGTATTATGTTCATCAGAGGAGATCTAGGGTAGGTTTGTAAGACCATTATCAGTGTGAGCTGAGCGCCTCTTTGCCCGTGTATATGATCACAGTATCATTTAAAGAGCCCATCCGTAGTGCATACACCAGTGGTCTGTTGTGTCTTATGGGTTTCCCTTCATAGCGTAATTAACAGAGCACATTCATGATGCAATATGAGTACCCCTGCATGGGATGTGATCGGCCTACTCGTGTTCCCAGAGGCAGGTTCTTGATACCCTGTGGGTTCTCCTGGATAGGGCACACAATGTGTGTATCCTCAGAGCCTAACAAAGCTAGTACAGACCTAGGGGAACCCCCTCATCGCTAAGAGCACAGTCATGACACAACGGGCCAAATTCTGCTCTCAGTTACACCAGCAGAGATCTGGAGGCTCTCCATTGACTGCACTGGAATCACTCCGGATTTTCACAAGTGAAGCCGAGGGCAGAGTCTGGTCCAACCTTTCTACAGGGCAACGTGCACCAAACCAGCACAGAGTTGGGAACAGAGCATCCACCACGTGGCGGAGCAGGACGGTCCTTTCACAGCTATGACACGAAGATACCCTCCTCTCAGCCCCCACCTCCCTCCTACCCATGATGGCTCCTGGTGGAAGCAGCAGCCGTTCTCCTGGTGTAGTGGACGCAGCCCTTTCCACCCCTGCCTTAAGAAAAGAGCTAGTCCCAAAATAAAGGGGCTCCCAAGCGCTGAGGGCGGGGGTGGGGGGGAATTGTCCATGTACCAGGAACCTGAGTTTTCTTAATATTTTCTCCTGACTGTCATGCCCTCAACACCTGACTAGAAATCATTCGTGGCTTGAGTTAATACAGTCCTGCAGTGGATCAGCGTGTCTCCTCACCCTGCAGCTCCAGGGGGTCCTTCCCCCGTTAGGAAGCCACTGGCCCCACAAGCTGTTCTCTGGGCACCTCAGCACTAAGCCACAGGAAGAAGAAAGGAACCGAAGTCTGATGCCAACAGCCCTTCCCAACTCCTCTGAGAATCCTGGCCCCAGGCAGGGCTACTGCTGGGCACAGACCCTCTGCATAGGGGTGAATTAAAAAGAAAAAGAACATAGGAAAGCAACATAGGACATGATAGGATGGGAACCAGATCCTGGCCCCATCCATAAATGGGTTGTTACAGTTGTTATATCCTATAGTATCCCCCCTCCCCAGGGAACTGCAGAGCTCTCTTTTGAAGCTGTTTACACAGCTTCCCCTGCTGCATTCTTCCCTCCTTTGTTCCACATAACACAGATACCATGATTTTACCTGGGGAGATAATGTACTTACTCCTCCCCGATCCCAAAAAACCCTCAGTATGCAAGATCAATGTTAAACGTTTCCCTCCAGGAACCTGTTCGTTGAAGGGAGGCCCAGTCCTGTACAGCTTTACTCAGGTAGCATTTATTCACCTGAGCAGTCACCTTGACTTGCCTGTGACAAAGGGCTTCCAAGGAACAGGCTGTAAAACTGTCACAGAAGCCCTTCCCGTGACGTGGTACCCCATCACCCCGTTGTCCCTCTGCATCTGAGCCTCACCTGACCATATGAACAGGGCCAAGCTCCTTTGGGGCATCCTGGCTTAAAGGTACCAGTTGGAGGTGTCTGATAAATAGCGCACATTGTTAGCATTTTCCAGGGGATTTTGTGTTTTCAACCACTGGGATTAAATCTGGAAGGACCTACATTTAAGTAACAGTAAATCCATGCTTTCCAACTGCAACAGATTGTGAGTTGAGGCTGACACTTTACTTACACTATTGTTTAATTAACTAGAGGAATTACTTAAAGTTTGTACAGTGCTTTGAAGACGCAAAGTGCTATGTAATTGCTGGGTATTGCTATTGTTATGATGGCCTAACCTTTATTTTGAAATGATGTTTTATTATAATAATGAAACCCAGAATTGCAGAACTACAATGCAGTGAGGAACGGTTCACACAAAGACACATTTTGCTCTGTACCAAACAGCGAAGTGGAAAAGGAACAAGAACTCCCAAGATCCAGCTAACGTCTGATCTTACAATGACCTGTGTGCAGATGAGTGGATGCAGGCCTCCATCTGCAGAGAGCTCAGGCCAGGATCAAGGGCTAAGACAACAACCACTAAGTACTACTCAGGCAGGTCTGCGCTATACACGCCGAGTGACAATTATTCCGACCTATCCCCAGTGTAGCCACTGCTATGCCCAGGGGGGGGGGTTCTCCCGTTGACATAAGCTACCGTCTCTCGTGGAGGTGGATTAATTACGCATACTGGAGAAGCTCTCTTGTTGACATAGTACCATAGTCACTGAAGCACTCCCGCGGTGCAGTCTCACGGGTGCGGATTTTTAAGTGCAGACTGGGGTGGGTGGGATTCCCAAAGTTATTTAGGGGACACACACAGCAGACAGTGGTACCATATCACACACATTTGCAGCAGTCTTCATACAAATATCATTCATAGTTTTGGGAAGTTACCATGGTATTCCTTGGGTGGGTGAGTTAAAGGGCCGCCTTTACCAATGATGGCGGCAAGAGCAGCTCCATCGGGCCCGCTGCCTCATGGGGGTGGAATTTGCCCTTTAAATTCAATTTTAAATTGGAATCCGTTCTGGATGGTTATTTGCCTGGCGCCAAAGCCACGTTAACAGTCCAGCATATGGACAGTAGGGGCTGTTTTTTCTTTGCCCTATGGCCTCTGTGGGCTGCTTTCTCAGCATAAGTGGGCCATAAAGTCAGCCGCTCTGCCTACTAGGAGTACCCCTAGGGGCTGCCCTAGCGGATATAACCAGCTGCATGCCCGGCCTTTGCACAGCCTGGGGTGTAGGGGATAGTCCAGGGGCACTGTTGGGGGCAGGAACTCTGCTGTTGCCTGAGGCGACTTGGATTTAGACTGGGGGGACCAGGAAGGCCCCTCCGCCCCAGAGTAAGCCACCTTTGCCTTTAACCCCTTCCTGCACTGAGGGGGACCTCAGCCAGGCCAGAGTAGTGGCTCGAAGGTTCCTGCCCAGAACCTTGCAGTCGAAGGGCCCCTGCACAGCTAAGTGGCACATGGCCCCAGGGAAGGCCAGGCACTTCTTCCAGAATCCAGCCCCCCGCCACGTTCGCAGGTGCCAGGGCCGGAGCTTATTTGAAGGGGATGCCTCCAGGGCCCGGGGCGCCCCATGCCCGAGCCTGCCACGCTCCCTCCAGGGCGGCCACCCATCGGGTGGGGTGGGAGGCAGCAAGACCCCAGGCCTGCCACAGGGGCCTGGGCCCCCAGACCCACGCGGGGGCTCCCCCCAGGGAAGAGGCAGGTGTATGGCCTCAAACAAGGCACCCTCTGCACGCACGTTGGGTTAGGACTCAGCCCCACCTTGTCAGGGCAGCGGGAGGGGGGTTCACGACTGCAAAGGAGCAGCTGGGGGACTGCACCCCCCCCCCCCCAGAGCAGCCCTCCCCCACCTCTCTCCCTCCCCCACCCGCCGCCTTCTCTCTCGCTCGCTCTTTTTTATTTTTTGCAAGAGGAGGAAAAATCCCCCCCCCCCCCCCGCTGCAATGTGCAAAGCGGCTCGGGAGAGGCGGCGGCCGGACCAATCAGAAGGGCTGGCTCCGAAAGTTGCCTTTTATGGCTCGGGCGCTACCGCTCTGGCCCCATAAAACCCGGCTCGCGAGGCGGGCTGGGGTAGCTGTGAGCTCCCTCTGCACGCGCCACGTTCCTCCCCCTGCAGCCGGCTGAGCCGCTTCTGGTCACCAAGGGTTTAAACTTGCAACGTCCCAAAGGTAAGGGGGGGGGGAGAGCCCCCCTCAGCGCCGCTCTCCTGGAGGGGGAGGGGGCTGGGTTTCTAAGCACCCCCCTTCTCAGCGGGAGGCGCGTGACTCGATTTCCCCCCCTGCCTTCCAGCTCCGAGCTGGTGGCTAGTGGTGGCCCCCGGGGGGCGAGCTATTGCAATGGCCGGGCAGGCTGCGAGGGGGGTTGTTTCTTTGCAATCTTTATGGGGGGGGGGTGCCCCTCTGCTAGGGGGAGTCTCGTGCTTTTTGTGCACCTCTGAGCTGCCCACGCCGGGATGTGACGGGCTGGGGGGGGGGTTAAGATCTGTTTGAACGCGGTGCCCTGGCTGGGAGCGATTGTCTGCCTGGGGCGTGAAAAGGGGGGGGGGGGGCTGCATGTTTTAGACCAACTGATTCTGTTATATGGTTTGTGATGGGGTGGGGGTAGCGTTTGCCTCAAGTTAATGGGAGTTTGCGGGTGTGGATCGCGTCTCCATGGCTGCTCGGGGGCTGTAATCCGGTTTGCCTGCCTCCGCCTAAGAGGATTGTTGGACGGGGGGGGGGGAATGTGAGGGCGTCGGAAGCTAATCGCCTTCCTTTCGGGGGGTTCGGGGGGCCGCTGGTGCTGCCCCAGAGCGGGGCGTGGGCGATGCCCTTCTCCCCCGTTTTGGGAAGGGGGTTCGGTCCTCGCTGCCCCGGAGATCGGGTAGGGTGTGACTCCGGAGCTGCCGCTTCCGGTGGCGGAAAGCCGGTACTTCTATTGTATCAGCCCCGCACATGGTGGGGGAGGCAGGGGGAGGATCCTCCATGCCCAGGAGGGGGAGGGGGAAGCCATGAATCACCCTCCTGGCCTAGAGACTGGGGGGGGGGGGGTGTCTCTTTGTCTTGCTAAAGGCACAGGGGATCCCTCTGGGGTAGTGGCTCCCACCACTATTCTATGGGGTGGATACACCGGAGGCCCCCCATACACCCGCTTAAGGGAACACTGGCGGCTCCCTTTCCTTAAGGGGTGGGTGGATCCGGGAAGACTGGTCTGAAACCTGATTCTGCTGAGGGCATTGTCCCCAGTGCCTGGGAAGGGGTGGGGTTCCTGCAGGTCTAGATGCCTAGTGTGTCTGGCCTTGGGGCACAGCTCAAGGGCTGGTCTCCCCTGATAATAGGGGGAAGGGAGGGTCTCTTGCTGGCTTGGTTTAAAATGCATTTTTGAAAAACCAGGGACTCATCCCAGCCATGCCTGGTGTCTACTAGAACTAGGTTCCCAGAACAGCCTTGCTAGGTTGGTACCAAGGGTGGAGGCAGGCGCAGTGGGGAGAATCTGAGGCTTTAGTTAACCCGTTGATCGAAACCTGGCACTTTGGTCTCTCTGATTACTGAGCACTCCTTGCTTGTGTGACAATTGCATAATCGCATTGTCTTAATCCTCTGTGGCGTTGGCTGTGTTCGTCTGTCACTCATTGCAAAGGGCTTTGAGCCTTGCTGGTGAGGAACCTGCAATTAAACTTGGCTAGCTAATTAAGTGCATATAAAGCAGGCTTCTTTCTGATGAAACCCTGTACTGCTGTAGGGTTAGGTCAGTGGGAGACTTTCAAAATGCATCTGTGAAAGCTAATGCAGTTGTTTGCATGACCGGTCTAACTAGTCCTAGAGCCAGTGTGCTCAGCAGGGTGGGATCCAGAGACTGGCTGCTTGCTTCTCTGAAGCAGGGTGTGGGTAACTTCCCCTTTTAAAACCCTTTCAGTTGTCCTCTTAGCCCTGTGCTTCAGACACCCTAGTGCTGGTACCAGGCACACTTCCCTCTTGCAGGGCGTGGCCACAGCCATATGCTTCATTTGAAAAGGGAGGGGAGTGGCTTGTCTCCTTAATCAGTCCTCCAAAAGCTGGCTCCTGCGCCGCACTACTGGTTTCTTGCAAAGCTTGCTCTAACCATTGCCTTTTATGGTAATAATGTGAGACTACAGCAGGGACTTCCTTTGTCCCAAATCTGTGCAAAGGCAAAATATGCAGTGCCCTGCACCCTCTAGCGGCTGAAAGGGAGAAGTCCAGCCCACAAACAGGAAGCTAGAAAGGAAATGGGTGGGGAAGGCCCTGGCTTCTGCATGCTTAGAAGCAAATGTCTTCGCCTCACCCATGGGGCTTTCCTCCCAAAGGATGATAGGCTCATGGCTATTGCAAGCTTTTCCTGGATCATGGAGACTTCAATAAACTAAAGTGAAACCCCTCTTATGTTACCCAGCTAATCTAACTTGCTGATGTTGTCTCCATTGCTTTACAGTTCGCCATGGATGATGATATTGCTGCACTCGTAGTTGACAATGGCTCCGGTATGTGCAAAGCCGGTTTTGCTGGGGATGATGCCCCTCGGGCTGTCTTTCCATCCATCGTTGGTCGCCCCAGACATCAGGTATGTAATGGAAGAGCATCTTGCCTGTGGTGTCCGATGAATCCTAGAGATCAGAAGAAAAGACCGCATAGCATACACTACCTCTATCCTCTGTGTGTGCACACCGATACATGGCTGTGCAGGAGTGAAAAGACATGAGCTAGCTTGGTTCATCTTCCTGTAAGCCAGTAAAAATCCCCCATCTCTACTGGGATGGGGGAAGTTCTGTACCTATGGTCTGGCTTCCTAAGGCCTGTAACATCTCCATAATGACTCTGCAAGACTCTTAAGCAGTACACTAGCTGCTGTGGTGGAGGAACGGGCCTGGGGTTTAGTCAGCTAATGGATTGGTGTTTTTTCAGAGTGGGTGGAGGATGAAGTTTGACTAATCTGCTCTGACTTTTCTCTCTCCAGGGTGTAATGGTGGGTATGGGTCAGAAAGACAGCTACGTTGGTGACGAAGCCCAAAGTAAAAGAGGTATCCTGACCCTGAAATACCCCATCGAACACGGTATCGTCACTAACTGGGATGACATGGAGAAGATCTGGCACCACACTTTCTACAATGAACTCCGAGTTGCCCCTGAAGAGCACCCTGTGCTGCTTACAGAGGCTCCCCTGAACCCCAAGGCCAACCGAGAAAAGATGACACAGGTGCATAAGATATCCTTGGTCCCCATTCTCCACGATTTGGCTCCAGCTGACTGAGAGCCACTGACCAGCATTCCTCCCTTGCGTGCCTTCATCCTTTTTCCTTTGCCATTCTCTGCAGGGTTTTCCTTTCCTGACCTGAGTCTTCTCTTTGCTGGATCTTGACAGGTTTTATTTGCTCTTCCTAAGCTGGTTTCCTCTTGCTGACTTTATACTAGCAACTCCTTTAACTGCTGTTTCTAATGTGATACTAACCCATTCACCTGCCCTGAGTGACTTTGCAATATGGCTTTCTAGAGCTTATGAGAAAGCGAAGATGTGGGTAGCCACAGTTGCTGTGTTGTAACTGGGTTAGTCCATGTTCTCCATTTCTCTTTCTAAGGTTTTGAGCTTGGGTTGGTGGGTTTGCTGTGAGCTCAGCTGGTTGGCGTCTTCCATTCCAGAAGACCAAATAGTGTCTGCAGATGCTACACTCTGCAGCAGAAGGACATTTGCATGACTTGCCGCAAAGTCTTGAGTGCGGAGCAAGCCTTTTGGTATCATCCGGTCCACTTAACCTCCTTCTCTTGTGTCAACAGATCATGTTTGAGACCTTCAACACCCCAGCCATGTACGTAGCCATTCAGGCTGTGTTGTCCCTGTACGCCTCTGGTCGTACCACTGGCATTGTGATGGACTCTGGTGATGGTGTCACCCACACTGTGCCCATCTATGAAGGTTATGCCCTCCCCCACGCCATCCTCCGTCTGGATCTGGCTGGCCGTGATCTGACGGACTACCTCATGAAGATCCTGACAGAGAGAGGCTACAGCTTCACCACCACAGCCGAAAGGGAAATCGTGCGTGACATCAAGGAGAAGCTGTGCTACGTCGCTCTGGACTTCGAACAGGAGATGGCCACCGCCGCCTCTAGCTCTTCCCTGGAGAAGAGCTACGAACTCCCCGATGGTCAGGTGATCACCATTGGCAACGAGAGGTTCAGATGCCCAGAAGCCCTCTTCCAGCCATCTTTCTTGGGTAAGAGTCCCCGTCTTGGGGGAATGGTTGGTGCAATTTGCCTGTCCCACCACTAAAGCTTGGTGGAAGTCCTCTCCTCCCCCTAAGATGACCCTAAATGGCACATTCTTCTAGACCCATTGGATGGGAAACCTGTGTTGTGAAGCCAAATGAGATTTCTTCTTGGCTGGAAGGAGCACTAGCCTCTATCGAGTGCTGGTTCTGCATGATGTATGCATTAGGCAGTCTGTGTGACCTAAAATAAACTAGGTTGTGATCCTCTAGTTGGTATCTGACTGACCTTGTTACTGGCTCCTTCCCCCCCAGGTATGGAATCCTGTGGCATCCATGAAACTACCTTCAACTCCATCATGAAGTGCGATGTGGATATCCGTAAAGACCTGTACGCCAACACCGTGCTGTCTGGTGGTACCACCATGTACCCAGGCATTGCTGACCGAATGCAGAAGGAGATCACAGCCCTGGCACCCAGCACAATGAAAATCAAGGTATGTTGGAGACTCCAGAACTTGTGCTCTCTGCTCATGTTCCAACAATGGGTGGGACTGTCCTGATTAGAGCTAGGTCCCTGGGATGAAAAGCCCAAATCCTGGAGAATCTTGGGTGACCATGGTATTTTAACATAGTGTGCCCACCGTTTCTGGATCAGGTGATATCAGGACCACCACGAGGTCTTTCTTGGCCAGACACTGGCCCTAATGGGCTGAAGAATGCTGTTCCTAAATTGGCAACATTCCATGCACGCTGCCACTCGAAAGCCTGTTCCGATTAAATGCCATGTGGTGGCTAAAAGTGAATACTGACTACAGTTGGTCTTTTTAATATTGTAAATATAGTGCCTTGCAGCAGGCCTGGTCTTAACCTGTGGTGTCACTAATTTCATTAAGTTGCAAAAAATTTGGAAGGGTCTGCTCTGTTGGATATGACCCAAACTGATCCAGCTAGAAGAGCATCAGTAGTGTGCAAGATGTTTTCTATCAGATGCCAACCAACTTTCTTGTCTTACAGATCATTGCACCCCCTGAGCGCAAGTACTCTGTCTGGATTGGTGGCTCCATCCTTGCCTCTCTGTCCACCTTCCAGCAGATGTGGATCAGCAAGCAGGAGTACGACGAATCCGGACCCTCCATTGTCCACCGCAAATGCTTTTAAACCGGACTGTTCCCACATCCCACCTTTGATAAAACCCATAATTGCGCATAAAACAAGATGAGATTGGCATGGCTTTATTTGTTTTTTTTGGCGCTTGACTCAGGATTTAAAAACTGGAATGGTGAAGGTGACAGCAGCAGGCGTAAGGTGTTGGCGCGACCGGCCCCAAAGTTCTACAATGCATCAGGACTTTGATTGTACATTTGTTTTTTTAAATAGTCATTCCAAATATTGCATAATGCATTGTTACAGGAAGTTACTCGCCTCTGTGGAGGCAGCAGCCCAGCTCGAAGGAGCTAATGCCAATAACTGGTGTTAGAGTAATGCTTGTCGGTAAATTATGTAACCCAACAAGTGTCTTTGTATCTGCCGCCTTAAAACAAAACACACTTGATCCTATCTTTGATTTTTGTCAAGCAAGTGGGCTGTGTTTCCCCAATTCTAGATGTGAATGAAGGCTTTTACAGTGCCCCTTGAGCGTCCAATAAGAAGTGGTGCCAGTATGTGGGGAGGGGAGGGGCTACCTGTACACTGACTTAAGACCAGTTCAAATAAAAGTGCACACAATAGAGGCTTTGGCTGGTGTTGACTCCTTTTTTCTCACTTCATGGCACACATGGATCATGTCCAGCAACTGGGTTTGGTGGGGAGAAGACCCATTCCCAGCTGGGGTGAGGTTGGGTGGGAAGGCCAAGCTTGAGATGAGGTGCAGAGTTTAAATTCTGCACCTACTGCAAGATCAAGTCCCTCTCCTGGAGCCTTCTCCCCTTCATTGCTGGCATCCTTCCAAAGGCCAGCCCTGAGCCATTACTCTTAATTCCTCTCCTGCCAGACTCCCTGCTGTTCAGTGCTACAAGAGGCAGACTCACCAGTGGTGACCAGTTGTCCTTTAAACCCTGCCCCCTTTTCTGCTTCACAGATGGAGCTGGTCATGTTGCTGTCCTAGTATAATTAAAGCAACCCTGCCTTGGGGGGGAGGGGAGAGAAGAAGGGTGTGATGGTCTGTCTGCTATAGTCAAAAGGGAGCAGTGGCTATTAGTGCAGCTGTGATTTGGTTGCTGTAACTGACTCCTCAAGAATCCCTTCCCTAGACCTAGCCGCCTGGAGTTCCCTTGTGGGGAATTCTGCTTAAACCCACCAGTCAGGAATGGTCAAGACCTGGCTCAGTTTCCTTCACTTAACACCCCCCCTAGCTGCCTTAGTATGCAGCTGAAGGCATAATGGAGAAGTGGGCACCCATCACTCACAGCTGCAGGTTGCTGACCAGCTCTGAGACTCTAGCACGAAGGTAATGCCCGTGAGCAGGCTTATCAGCAAGGTCATGCCAGAAGGGGGTAGGAAGAAAAGTTGCTGTACCACTCTACCTGCCCTGCCCTAGAGTAAGAAGGTGTGACCTAGGCACTAGGGCTTTGACCTCTCCCAGGGGTGGGGACTGCCAGACGTGCAGTAATGTGCCTCAAGCAGAAGGCTGAAGTCTCAGGATACACTTCCTTGTAAGATGAAAAATCCCCATCAATTACTATAAGCACATGCTAAAAATACCCAGGAATCTGTTGCCTAGCCCCTAAAACCCTCATTGTTTGTTTATAAGCAAAAGGGATGGATGGTAGATTGTCTGCAAGTCAGCAGAGGCCTTAAATTTGCTGCATACCTTTGGGCCTGGCAATGTAAGAGTAGATCCAGAAAGCCCCTTCAAGACTTAGTCCTAGCTTTAGTGACTTGCAAACACTAGTTTCCATTTTTGCCTGATGGAACCAATAGCAAAACACTCCTGGAAGGAGGGGTCTTATTTATAGAGCATCCAAACTGCTAAGCAGGGCCCTCCAAAGAGCCATCCATTTAAAAGGATGGTATTGAAAGGGATGGAGAAATATATGGGAAAGATGATTGGCTGGTTTAGAGACCCTGACTGAGATCATCAGGCCCCTATTATTTTAGGTAATGTGCAAACAACCTCTGCTCCAAAGTGTCTAAACAAACAAGGCAGGCACAGAGGGTGAAGTGGCTTACCCGCTTATGCCCTGTGCTCTAGATTTTGCAGCTTCTCCACGACATTCACTGTGATGGCTGTATTAACTGGGTGTTTTACACACTAGAGGTAGCCTTGAGGGATTCAAAGGAGACTGCTCCAGCATGAACAACCGCACAGCTGTTCTGGGCAGGGTCAGGCCCTCACGGCTCATCCCGTTGAGAGCAGCTGACTAGAAACTGAGGCTGAGCTAATCTATGTAATGATTTCCCAAGGCTTTTACAGCGTGCATGCCTAGGAGCACTAAAGGGCCTGCCCACTGAGCACCCTGAAAAACAGGATGAAGGGGGGAACCAGTTTGAAGCTAAAATTCAATCTTGATTGGCTCTTTTGGCCTTGTCCTATTTTGCCTGGCTATCAAGCTGCTTACAGTAACCATCTCCCAGCTTGCAGGCCTATGTGTTCTGTCTCCATGAATGACAGCCCTTTCCAGTCTGCTGGCCGTGGTCTGTCACAATATTAATATATATTTACTTACAGAAACTCCATTCCCAAACACATGCTTGGGGGGCATAGGGGATGATCTAAGCCCTTATCTCGTTCTTAGAGCACGGTGATGCCATGGGGCTAGTGTATAAGAGTCCAGCTCCCACTTTCCTTTCTGGCCGTTGAAATGGCGCTTGTGATACAAGCGGAAGGTTATGGCGCGGTAAGAGGTGCAGGGGAATGAAGCAGCAGGAGGCAGCTATTTATGAAGATCTAAGTGGCCACGCAACTATCCTCAGCAGTAACAGACACAGGAAGAGCATGTACACATATAGCTATGTAACTAAACAAGGGGAATTGTTTCACTGGAGGATGTTTTTTGTAAGGTGGTGGCGCTTGTGTTTCCTGCTTACAAGGGCTTGTCAGTGAGGGTAGGGGTCATCAAAATGGTTTGGGAAATGCTTTTGCAAGGGCTTCTGATTCTTATCACTTGCAGCTACAGTCAACTGATCAGTGAAGTGCACATGCTTCTTACAAGGTTCATCTGGTATAGTTTATAACCTTGGCTAACCAAGAACTTCATGCATTATGCCATGCCAAAGCAACATGCATAGATTCTGATTAGGTCCCTTGGATAAGACTTAGTAACTGTGTCTCCTAGTGATTACATGCTGGAGAAAAGAATTTTGTGCCACCCTGGGGAAACCATTAGTCACTACTTAGGACTCTGAACTCCTGGGGTGTTCTCCTTTAGTGAGCTAGAGGGCGTTTTTTATACATAGTCATCTCTTCCTAATGCTAATTAGCGTTGAGCTAGATCTGGGAATTTATTTCTAGCTATATCATAGCTTTGGGGGTAAGATATATATCTTTCCACTAACTCTAGTCTCACTGCCCCCTGGAAGAATGCATGTCCTTAATCAAAAGTAGTCCTGCACGGTGCACTGGTTGTGGTAGTGCCCTGGGAGTCAGTTGACCTTGACACTATCCCCTGTGTTACCACTGACTCACTGGGTGACCAGGCACAAGTTCACAATCGCTGTGCTGCATTTCTCGGCTGTAGCCTAGAGAGAACGATACCCACCGTGGTAGAGTGGTCGTGAGCTCCTTAGAAGAAAGAGACTATGAAAGGGCAACAGCTTCTTTACATCATTGCATGAGTTCATCAGTGAACCAGGACATGGATTCAGCACTAAATATTATTCATCAAATGTAGTTGCATTTCAAATAAGGCCCTCGGCTTCCCAGATGGGGGCATCCCTCTTGTTCCAGTCTCTGCTTTCTCACTTTATACCTAGGTGGACCATCAGACCTTGGTCACCCATTGGGTACGTCGATTTCTCAGCTGTAGCAGGTGTGGTTGTCAGTCTTGTGGGCGCCAGTGACTAAGCTCCACCCTCATCTGGATTTTTTAGGGAATTTTTTCACATCCCTCTGGAAGGCCCTAGAATTGCCCCTTACCCCACAGAACTCCCAAGTAGGTGGCAAACTGGTGGCGAGAGGGCTGGGGCCACACATCCTATTCTAGCTATTCCAACTTCCATTGCAATGCATCAACACCACCGGGGAGATGACTGTAATTGACAGTCCCACCCAGGGTGCCTCAATGACACCAGGAGCCTTAATGGTCCCTACAGCAGCCACATTTATGTGTCCTCCCCCTTCACCTTCTGTGCTACACCTTCTGGAGGCACAGAACCGGCGCTGCCCTCCAGGGGCTTTATGCCTATCATGCGGGTGCTGTTTTAGTTGTTTATTTTGCTTGTATATTACATTGGAAAGCCAGGTCTTGTCTACCCCCTTTTCCTGTCCATTTCTATGGATGACTAGAGAATGGCCAGGTTAGTGAGCTCACCGATACGAAGCCAGTCAATCCTGATTGAGGGGACTGTGTGATTATTAGTCAAAGTTCAAAATATCCTTTTGGTTTGGTTTTGATAACTTCTATTTAACTCCAGCACTTGCCAAACAGTGAGCCTAAAATATGTCTTGTTAAAGATGCTACATTCTCTGCCATCAATCAATCAAGGATTTAGTCCATATCTCTGGGCTCGCCAAGGGAAACTGCTAGCAAAACAGGTAGGACAAGACTTCAGGGCCCTGATATTTTTAAGGTTAAAAATATGAGCATCCTCCAATCTATGTTTAGTTTTATGTAACTCGATATTGATTGAATGTATTACCATTCACAATACTATTATTTTTGTGTACTGCAATAGCGCATAGAGGCCATAGATGGCCTCATTGTGTCTTGGCCTCACACAATGTAAGGTCACAACCCTGTAGCTCGATCCACACAAACAAAAGAGTCCATCTGCATGATCTGACTGCAGGATTGAGCCTTAATTAATGAATACATGTCTGAAATGTTGTACTTTGTTTGCAATAGGGTACAATAAATGCTTTCAATGAGGGAGTAGCCTGTGATGGTAGATAGCCAGGCCTTAACGCAAAGCCCTATACAATTTAATATAGGACTGAAACCAATATGAAGTTGCAGAAATTTCACAGGATTCTATAGAAAGTAATCTGAAACCAGCCTTGCCAACTTGGGTGACCAGATGACCCGATTTTATAGGGAAAGTCCTAATTTTTGGGTCTTTTTCTTATATAGGCTCCTATTACCTCACCCCCCGTCCCAATTTTTCACACTAGCTGTCTGGTCACCCTATTACCAATGTTTATGAGTTTATCATGAATCTCACTATATTTGCTGCTCATCTTAAAGTCCCAGCTCTCGGAGTCATGGGATTATGCAACAACTCTGGCTTTCATTTTAAAAAAGAGCAAATTATGAACTGTGATAAATGCTTGAAAACCTGATTCCCTACTGTCTCAGAAACTGGAAGGCAAGTTAAAAGACCCCCTCCCCCATGTATTGTGAGGGTTGTAGAAAGCAAATAATGATAAATGGTGATGCAGATATGTAAAGATCAAAACATAAGATCTCCATTAAGGAAAAATAATAGATAGTTATAGTTATTGTTTAATGTTAATGTTTATTTTAATAAGGTTATGAAAATGTTTTGAATCAATCATGTAACAATTGGTTTTTGCACATTTATACAATCACTACCTCATCAAAAGTAATATGCTGCTATTGCATGTTCTGTGCATAAGCAATGCAACAATCCTGCAAAAAGGGCGCGAAATTCTGTCCAATCACGCTGTTCCTACCACGTGCCTGCTCCACGTGCGTAGTCTAAATCTGCCTAGCAATATGGGATAGCCAATCATGTAACACATATAGAAACTGCGTAGTTAACCAAGACTATAAAACTGTAAGTTAAGCGTGGTTGGTGTGGCAGTTTCTTCACGCTTTTGGGCGGCTGCCACCTCGGCCGAATAAACACGTTTTGTTTTGAGCCTCATTGGTCTCCTTGAACTTTATTACTGGTCTCCCTCTATAGCCTAGCGAACGTCCCGCTACATCTTCTGGGGGCTCGTCCGGGATGCCGAGGGACGATCAGGAGCAGGTTCAGGGATAAGTCCATTGGGGACTTGCAGGGGTGAGTCTGCTTCGGGGACCGGCACAGAAGCGGTGCATCGAGAGGGGCCCCGTTTTGACCGGTGGCCGCTCGTGGGCCGGTTCACCGTTCAGATTGCCTTTTTGCACCAACGGAGAGGCTTTGAAAACAACCGTGGGGAAAGGGAGGGAAACTCCAGCCAGTCTCCGGAGAGGCAAGTATAAGAGGGTCTCTGGGAGGGATCTTCTTGTTGGAGTGACTGATTGTGTGTGTGACTGAGTGAATGGCCATTACGGTTCCTGTTGTCAGCCGTTGGAACGTCCGGTGACTCAGGCTAGTGGCGATTGAGAGTAAACCTCAACCCTCCCACCAACCGACTCCCCCATCCTCTATAGTCGGTTGGGAACCCGTCTTCCCTATTGTGTCTGTTTTATCTGTTCTATCTGGGTGGAGAGGTAAATAAGAAAAGTAAAGACAGCTGTAAAGTCAGGCTAGTGAGGGTGCCCCAAGACCTAGTTTGCAAAATGGGAGGAAGCGGATCCAAGGAAGACCGCAAAACACCTCTAACTTGCATGTTAGAGCATTTTGGAGAATTCAAAAAGCGCATTCCCACCGGCAGCCGTAAGGCCGGATTGTTAAAGAAATTTTGTGAAAAAGACTGGCCGGCATTTCCAATTCAGCCCACGTGGCCAGCCATAGGGACTTTGGACATGGATATTATTAGAGATGTCCTCAATTTCGCGGGACACCAACACCCCGATCAGTACCCTTATATATCTGCATGGTTTGATATAGTAGAGGAGAATCCATCTTGGTTACAAAGATATACCAAATGCCTAGTCCTTCGCACACGTTCACAGAGGGGGCTCAGGGGAACTCAGGAGGAATCGAAACCTATCTATCCAAGCCTCCCAGACGATGAGCCACAAGCCCCACCCCCTTACATGCCGCTACCCGTAGTCCCGGCCGCCCCACTCGAGCCTATGCCTATACCGCAAGCACCAACAGCCCCGCCGCCAAGCGTATCAGGCATGTCCGTCTCAAATTCACCAACTGACTCCGGTCGACCAGGCTTACAGCAACTTGAAGAAAGTGTGGCAAAACTTCAACAACTCCTAACCCCTGAGAGAAAACCCGAGGATCATGATTCTAATCGGGATGAGAAAAGAAACATTACAAAGGAGCATTCCTATGCCCTCCGGAGTAGGGACCGCGATACCTCTCCGTTGCGACAGTTCCCTCTCCGGGTAGTTAATCAATTAATTCCTCCTCCCCCAGACAACCCCACAGGACAGTACCGGGTCCAGGGAGTGTATCAGCATGTTCCCTTCACTAGTAGTGATCTCCTTAATTGGAAAGCTTCAAAGGCACCGTGGACAAACGATCCCACAGCTATTGCCACCTTAGTAGAGGGAATTATTGGAACTCACTATCCTTCTTGGATGGACATCAGCCAACTTCTCCAAATGTTGCTTAGCCCAGAAGAACGAACCCTAGTTCTAAGCCGAGGGAGGGAAGAAGCCCGTATAGAATATGGAACAAGAGACCCTAATGGCCTCTTAGATTTTATGGACAATACATTTCCCACAATTAGAGATCCAGGATGGGACCCTAACACACCAGATAGCAAAACTGCCCTTGATTTATACCATCGGTTACTTGTTAGGGCTCTCAAAAGGGGGCCACCTAGAGTTGTAAACCTCCGGAAAATTCATGATTTGCTCCAAGATAGAGAAGAAACACCTGGAGCATTCCTAGAGAGATTGAGAGAAGGATATCGTAAATGGTCCCCATATGATATGGACAATGAATCAGAAGACAGTCCAGGATCCCAAGCCTTGAAGAATAGTTTTATCAGTCAATGTGCACCAGACATCAGGCGTAAGCTTCAGAAGGATCAGGGATTAGTCCACATGAATATGGGGCGCATTCTTGAAGTAGCTGCTCGAGTATATGCTGCCCGAGAAGGTGAAGAGGAAAGGAAAGCGGAAGAAAAGGTGAGAAAGAGAGCCCAGTTGGTTGCCGCAGCCTTCCAGGATAATTACAATGGAAAAGGAAGAGGAAATGCCCAGCGCGGTGGAGGGAGAGGGCGAGGCAGAGGTCGACTAGGATTCACCCAGTGTGCCCATTGCTTCCAGGTTGGACACTGGAAGAATGAGTGTCCTAACAAAGAAAGTGAAAATACCTCAGAAAGTGAGAAAGGAAGAGGAGGGCCACACAATAGGGGAAACAGAAAGGAATATGGGGCACCTGTCTGGTCCAAAGCAGCAACTGCTCAAGCACTTGATGGAGATACCTTTGGTATGGCAGTGATAGAGGATTGGGCAAGAAATCAAGATTAGGCCAGACCGGTTCCTCGGATCCCGACAGAAGTATTTACAACTGGCCCCGGGGAGCCGATGGTCTGTATGAATGTGGGAGGCCAGTTCATAGACTTTCTAATTGATACAGGAGCTACCAGGTCTGTGGTTAACACTAAAGTAGCCCCTGAGAGCCAACAACAAACCACTATCGTTGGAGCAACAGGACAAATGAAACCCTGTCCCTATTTACAAGAGAGAGCATGTAAATTAGGAAGCCACGTTGTTATCCATAAACTTCTCTATATACCTGAATGTCCCATTCCCCTCCTTGGGAGAGATATGCTGTCAAAACTCAGAGCCACTCTCACCTTTGATAGTGATGGAAACATGAAAATGCAATTAGGAGAAAAACCATCCCCAACTCAAAGCCTTATGTTAGCACTCCCTGTAGAAGAAGAATGGCGACTTTACACCGCCATGGAAAATAGACAAGATTGGCAAGCTTTCAATATCCCAGGTGTATGGGCAGAAGATAATCCACCTGGACTGGCAGTCGACATCCCTCCCATAATCATTGATTTAAAACCCATGGCAACTCCTGTCTCCATTCCCCAATATCCTCTACCTCGAAAAGCAGTAATTGGCATACATGAACACTTACAAAAATTATCAGACACTGGTATTATCGTCAAATGCCAGTCAGCCTGGAATACTCCCTTGCTACCTGTGGAGAAGCCTGATAAAAGCTTCCGACCTGTACATGACTTACGGGCCGTGAATAAAAGAGTGATCCCATTGCACCCAGTAGTACCAAATCCCTACACTCTTCTCAGTTTGGTACCAGCTAATGCCAAATGGTTCTCAGTACTAGATCTTAAAGACGCCTTCTTCTGTCTCCGGATTGCACCCATCAGTCAGCCTATTTTCGCTTTTCAATGGGAACATCCTGATACTGGTCAAAAGACTCATATGACATGGGCACGTCTCCCACAGGGATTCTGTAACTCACCCTCCTTATTCGGACAAGCCCTAGCCCAAGACTTGGTGCCTCTCACACAAGGAGGTAACCGCTGGAACATCCTTCAATATGCTGACGACCTTCTAGTAGCTGCTCGTACCTACACTGAATGCACAGAGGCTACTGCTAATCTCTTAAAACATCTCTATCTCAAAGGTTACAAGGTTTCTAAGAAAAAGGCTCAGCTAGTACAACAGGAAGTAAAATATCTGGGATTTAAGCTCACAAAAGGAATCCGCATGCTGGACATTGAGAGAAAAGAGGCAGTCTGTGCCATTCCTACCCCTACAAACAGACGCCAAGTGCGCGAGTTTTTAGGAGCTGCTGGCTTCTGCCGTCTCTGGATCCCAAACTATGCTACACTAGCTAAACCTCTTCATGAGGCCACAAAAGGAGGGGCTGTAGATCCTTTTATTTGGACAGAAACACAACAAAAGGGGTTTGAAGATATCAAGTCTGCCCTGATGACAGCCCCTGCGTTAGGCCTCCCTGATTTGGAAAAACCTTTCACACTGTATGTAGGAGAGAGAAAAGGTATTGCAGTTGGTGTCTTAACCCAGACCATCGGTAGCTGGCCGCGACCAGTAGCATACTTCTCTAAGCAACTAGACACTGTAATACAAGGATGGCCACCCTGCCTACGTGCCGTAGCTGCAGCTGCCCTTCTTGCTGAAGAGGCAAGTAAACTCACCCTAGGACAACCAATCTCCTTAAAGTGCCCACATGCTGTGGTCACCCTAATGGAACACAGGGGCCATCATTGGATGACAAACACCAAACTCCTCAAGTATGAAAGTATATTAGTAGACAATCCTTCTGTTGCCATCTCTGTCTGTTCCACCCTTAATCCTGCAACTATATTGCCAGTAGAAGAAGATCCCACTGAAAAACATGATTGCCTTCAAGTCATGGAAGAAGTTTATTCTAGCCGACCTGACTTACTGGATACACCTTTAGCCACACCTGACTCTGTCCTTTTCACCGATGGTAGTAGTTTTATTGATCAGGGTCAACGTTTGGCAGGGTATGCCATAGTCAACGATCAAGGCACTGTCTGTGAAGCAAAGGCGCTTCCTCCTGGCACCTCCGCCCAGAAGGCTGAACTGGTCGCCCTCCGTCGAGCACTTGAACTAGCAACAGGGCAAAAGGTCAATGTTTACACTGACTCAAAATATGCCTTCCTAACACTCCATGTCCATGGTGCCATATACAGGGAAAGAGGACTTCTGACTTCAAACGGACAGAAAATAAAGCATGCAGACGAAATTCTGGCCCTTCTAGATGCCGTTTGGATGCCCAAGCAAGTTGCTGTAATGCACTGCAAAGGACACCAACATGGTGAGGATCCTGTCGCAAAAGGAAACCGACAGGCGGATGAAGAAGCAAGGAATGCAGCGCGTCAGCAATCTCCAGCTATTCATATCCAGCACCTCAATGTGGCTGAAATGATTCCTGCTGAAGTACACTACACTGCACAAGAACAACTTTGGGCTGAACAGGAAAAAGGAGTAAAGCGATCAGGTTTATATGTCTTGCCAAATAATAAAATCTTCCTGCCCGCAGTGGTAGCTTGGGAATTGATCCAGGAATTACATCAACAGACCCATTTAGGTAGCACTAGTCTAACTGAACTCCTAGACCGTGAACTGTACATAAATGGTCTACATTCACTCACCAGACGTGCTGCCCTACGTTGTCAAACCTGTGCAAAACATAATCCTCGTGTAGGACCTCTTCGACCACCTGGAGTCCAGCATATAGGATATAGTCCGATGGAATCACTAGTTGTGGACTTCACTGAAATGCCAAAGTCTGGGAAATTCAAGTACCTGCTTGTAGCGGTTTGCACATATTCCGGCTGGGTTGAGGCATGGCCTACCACTAATGAAAAAGCTGAGCAAGTTACTAAGGCCCTGCTCCGAGATGTAATCCCCCGATTTGGACTCCCATTACACATTGGAAGTGACAATGGTCCCGCTTTCGTTCACAGAGTCATCCGCTCTTTGTCAGTACTCCTAGGCATCACCTGGAAACTCCATTGTGCATATCATCCACAGGCGTCAGGAAAGGTTGAAAGAATGAATAGGACTTTAAAAGATGCTCTAGGTAAAATTTGTCAGGAGACCGACCTATCATGGACTGTAGCCTTGCCCATGGTACTGCTCAGAGTTCGATGCACTCCCACACGATCCTTAAAGCTCTCACCCTATGAGCTAGTGTTTGGCCGACCACCGCTAGGGGTCCACCACTTGAAAGGGGATACTTACCTTCTGGGAAAACAAGATCTTATCAGAGAAGTTCAGCTCCTAAGCAAAGTGTTAACTCAATTATCCACCTACGTTAGTGAGCTCAAGTTCCCTTTCCCTGTCACTGCTCTGCACCCTTTCTCCCCAGGAGATTCTGTATGGCTCAAGGACTGGAAAACTAACCCCTTGGGACCTAAATGGAAGGGCCCCTATACTGTTCTCCTTACCACTCCCACTGCTGTTAAATTAGCCAGTGTTAAGCCATGGATTCATTATACCCGTGTCAAATCTGATCACACATCGCCTCCACCCAACTGGCAGGTCTCTGTAAAAAGCTCCAACCCTCTACAAATCGTCTTCCGCAAACCAGTCCAGCCACCTAGTCAGCAAGATGTTCAACCTACCTCTTGTGAGTCAGGTGACCAAGCACCACTCTGAAAACCTGCACTACTATATGAACATTTGTTCTTGGAAAATCCTATTCACCTGCTGCCCCAAAATGTTACTGTAATATTTCTCAGGAGAAGGGGCAGAGGTGGGTCTGTTCAATGTGTGTGAAGTATACTATTTTTAATATTTTTGTTTATAATAAGCTCTCCTGTTTAATCTTATCTGATATGTTATATATTTTGTATGTCTAGAGTAGTTTAGATATTGTGATCTGTTATAATCCGAAAGAATAATGTTACTGTTTAAAATTCACCAATAACTAGTAATAATAATGTTTAGAGTGTTGCTAGTTTGCAATAACTAGCAACAAGAAAAAGGAGGGAATGTGAGGGTTGTAGAAAGCAAATAATGATAAATGGTGATGCAGATATGTAAAGATCAAAACATAAGATCTCCATTAAGGAAAAATAATAGATAGTTATAGTTATTGTTTAATGTTAATGTTTATTTTAATAAGGTTATGAAAATGTTTTGAATCAATCATGTAACAATTGGTTTTTGCACATTTATACAATCACTACCTCATCAAAAGTAATATGCTGCTATTGCATGTTCTGTGCATAAGCAATGCAACAATCCTGCAAAAAGGGCGCGAAATTCTGTCCAATCACGCTATTCCTACCACGTGCCTGCTCCACGTGCGTAGTCTAAATCTGCCTAGCAATATGGGATAGCCAATCATGTAACACATATAGAAACTGCGTAGTTAACCAAGACTATAAAACTGTAAGTTAAGCGTGGTTGGTGTGGCAGTTTCTTCACGCTTTTGGGCGGCTGCCACCTCGGCCGAATAAACACGTTTTGTTTTGAGCCTCATTGGTCTCCTTGAACTTTATTACTGGTCTCCCTCTATAGCCTAGCGAACGTCCCGCTACAGTATGACTTTACTGTCTCTCTAAACCAAGTTTATTGGTTTGGGGTTTTTTGTGGGCACCTGACTCAGTAGTATGGAATGAGATCTGTTTTTAGAAGGAGGTTTTGTTGGTCCAGGCTATCAGGACTTATGGGAGACAGTCTAGAGACAACTCTCCGTGTAATCCCATACCGTGGCTCAAAGAATATTTGGAGAACATGCCATAAAGGCTCAGGGATTGCCCAGTGCCACTCCCAACATGACGGCTAGGACGGGGAGACCCACTGCCACACTCAAGATGTCGGCACGAATGGGCGTCCCTGCCATTCCCAACATGGCGGTAAAAGGGCGGCGCTGAGAAGGCAGTGCCACTCCCAAGATGAAGGCCAGGGGCGGGCACAGGAGAACGAGAGGAAGTGAGGTCAGAAGTGCGCCGGAAGTGTGGGGGTGATCCTGAAGCCGGAGAAGCGGCTTGTTTAAGCGGCTCGGGAGAGCGGCCCGGCCTCTGGAGGCGGTTGCTGGGGGACCATGTTCGACCCGGGACTGGTAAAGCTGGGGGAGGGAGGCGGCGGCGGCGGCCCGGCTCCATAGCAACCCCCGCCCCAGCTCCATAGCAACCCCGCCCCTCCCCTCTCTATCCCACTCCGCCCCCTTCTGCCTGCGTCCCTCCCCACAAAGCCTCTTCCCTGGGGGCCCTGTTGGCCCATCTCCCCCCACCCCCCGCGCCCAATTCCCCCCCGGATTCCTCCCCCCGGTACGCCCTGCGCTGAGTGGGCCAGGGAGGCCGAGCTCCCTGCGGGTTCCCTAGGGAGGTGGTGGAATCTCCCCCCGTAGAGGTGTTTAAGGCCAGGCTGCTTGACACAGCCCTGGCAGGGGTGACTTAGTGGGGGTTGGTCCTGCTTTGAGCAGGGGTTGGACTAGACACCTCCTGAGGTCTCTCCCCACCCTGATAGTCTGTGACTCTCCTCGCCCCCACCTTCTGGGGCGCTGCACTGATGCCCCTTGCTCTAGTGGGGGCCCTCCCTGGCAGGTGTTTCTCAAGGGCACAATAAACATTCCCTGTGTTTCACTTTGTGGATTACCCTTCATGGCAGATTTTTAAGAATTGGCTGAACAAACATCTGTCCGGGATGATCTAGGAGATTCTAGGTTTATTTGGGCCCATCTCAGGCCAGGGATGGACTTGAGGACATCTTCTCTTGAGATCCTTTGCAGCCCTACATTTCTATGATTCTAGCCTCACGTTCCCCTGCTCCACAGTTGTTTTTCTCCTGTTGATGTTGTTTTGGCTTGGTTTCCTTTGGAGACCCAAGGGCTGTTGTCATACTTGTTTTTCATTAGAACAAATGAAAGCACTATGGAAGGGATTAGAATGTAAAAATGAATGGAAAGTAACCTTAGATCAACATAAGCTAATTCTGGGGCTTGCTAAGTGATCCTTTCACTTCCATGTTTGGCAATCTCAATGCCCTGCCTGGTTATGAGTTGTTTAGTTAAACTGGAATGGGAATTGTCTAGGCTCTTACTAGGAGATTAATTATTTCTATGAGTTAGCAGGAATTTATCATTTGTGATCTTTACTTCATGCATCTTTCATTATCCATGAGAACTGCAGAATCACTGTTTCTGAAATGATTGAAAGGTGAGGCTCAGCTGGTTCAGTGCTCTAGCTGTAGTGCAGTGTGTTGGTGGGGTATTTGGCCATGTCTGTGCTGGGTATTTGTTTTCCATACTGGCTTAAAATGTTTTCTCCCTCGTTTAGAAAATGTATGTCTAGACTCATAAAACAGTCTGACCATAGGAACCATCTTTCTCTGTCTGTCTCTCTCTCTATGTATGTGTGTATATATGTGTGTGCATGTATATATTAGGGTCAGGGCCGGCGACAGAAATTTTGGGGGCCCCCTATTCTGATAGTTTGGGGGGGGGCCTACTCTGATAGTTTGGGCCCCCCCCAGGCTATTCTCCTTCCCCCCCCTGCCTGACCCGGCCCACCAACCTAATCTCCTCCCCCAGCCTAACCTGCTCCCCTCCCCACCCATCCCTGCCTGGCCCACCCCGCTGTTGGGGGTGATCTTCCTTTACCCCCGCCCAGCCTGCCCCCATCTCTAACTGCCTTCCCTCCCCCACCCCTTCCTGGCCCGGCCCATCCCACCGAACCTAACCTCCTCCCCCCTCCCACTCCAGCCTCCTGCCCCCCATGCCTGACCGCCCAGCTCAGCCTCCCCCCCCCCCAACCTCCTTCCCTCCCGCACCCACGCCTCGCCCACCCCATCCAGCCTAGTCTCCTGCCTCCCTCCCCGCCCGCCCAGCCTGGCCTCCCCACCGGCTACGAGACATACCTGGGGTGGGGGTGTGACCCAGCGGCGGCCACAGCATGGCTGCTGGCTCTGGTGGGCTCGGTGCTCTGCGGCTGCCCCGCCTCCCCCTGCTGGGCTGCCATTGGCTCCCAGCCCCGGGTCTTCCCAGCCCCACTCGCTGGCCCCCGCCCCCGCGGAGCGGCGCTCGCTCTCCGATAGCTCCTCCGACAGGCCCGGCGACAAGGGGGGACGACTAGGGGTACAGCTGTGTACCGGGCCCCAGACTTAAGGGGCCCCCCTTAAGTCCGGGGCCCGGTACAGCTGTACCCATAGTACCCGCCTGTCGCCGGCCCTGATTAGGGTACTGCACTGTTTTCGGTCAGTTCAGCAAACTCAGTTTGCACCCTTTTAAAGACAGAAGGAGAAATCTTGACCTTCATCAAAATCAGTGGCAAAACGCCTGTTGATTTCAATGGACAGGATTTCCGTGAGGGTCTTTAGTAATCTAGTTTGGTTCTTATCTCTCTGTAGGCATGCTGTAAACGCCATGCACTTAGGCCTGAGTGGAAAGGGTAAATGCAGTATCACTTGGCGATGGACTCATTCCTAATGGCTGCTGCAGTGTTGATGAGCTCTGGGATTAATAGTCTGTTAGTTGGGAATTCTTGCCATAACATGATCTCAAGGGAGAGAGGATAAAAAGGAAAAGCAGAGGTGGATTATGGCTTTGCACTAACCATAGAAGGAATATGACTCTCCTATTTCTGTAGTTTAAAACGATGTAAACATCTGACATAAAACATACAAATAAACTGAAGGCAAATGATCATATAAAAAACGAGGCAAAGTAAGAGGTTCTTAGGTCACACATCTTGAGGGTAGGGGGAATAGAGGTGATGGGGGAAGTCACTTTACCAACTCCAAAGCTAGTCTTGGGCAGTACTGGGAATTAACTAGTTTAGTAACAACACCATAGCAATAAGCTACAAGAGCAGAATGAGCATAAAGGGGTTTTCTTCTGATTCTAAATCAGCACTTAGGAGGAGGCTGATGAATTGGCAAAACAAGGAGAAGACTGCAGTATTGGCAAGGCAGGAGTGCAAAATCTGATCTAGAGGAAAATTTGGCTCTATAGACAGTAGTAGGCAGTGGCTCAATACGTGAGGCTTAATCCATTTCTTTGGCTTATTTTATAAATCCTGCTCTTCCCAGATCTGTCTTTTCTCCTCTCTCTCTCTAACTCCATGAGGCTTCTGAGCTGACTTGCTGCTCTTTCCTTTCAGGAGACGCTGGGTGCAGAGATTGGGGAGGACAGTAATGGCATCAACCTGATGGAGTTCTCAGACGAGATCCTTTTGCACATCCTGAGCTATGTTCCTTGCATAGATCTTGTTCTGAATGTGAGGAGAACCTGCAGGAAGCTTGCAACTCTTTGTCTTGACAAGAGTTTAACCCACACAGTGCTACTTCATAAAGAATATCAGGTGGGGAGAAGCTGGTTTTATGCCCAGATGTTGCATGAGGATTGAGGGAGGCTGCCAGAGTGGGCTGCTTCTGAGAGTATCAAGACAGACTGATTTCTCCAAGTACAAAACAAATCATAGTCATATCCTTATTGCCCTGACTTGGAAGGAAGGTGCAGATTTTTCAAGAATTAGGACAGTTCGTATGGCTACTACAGAGACCTAGTGTCATTTGGTTTAGGATCTAGTCCAGAAAGCCAGTGTTACAACCACTTCTAGTTTTCCATATGGCTGTTTTTTGGGTTTTTTTTAAAAAAAAGCTTAACTAGAATGTACAGTAAAACTATTTCAGAATGTCAGTTGTATTCCAGATCACTTAACTTATTTAAAAAATCCCTAAATTGTATGTAACAGCCTGCAGGTGATAAACTAAAGCGATAGTAACAACTTGAAAACAAGTAGCTTAAAAAAAAGTTAAATATAGCTTTGATCCTTTCTATCTTCCTGGGATGATGATGAGAAAATGTCATTACAATGTTTCTTATTTCTTCAGAATTTGTTTGTCTTCCTGTTAGTGAAACACCCACGTGAACAGGGGGAAATGAGAACACAAAGTGCTGTCAAATACACAAAGTAAACTACAACCAACAAATTTTTCTGTCTCTTGGTTATAGAAAATCTTAAGTGTTGTAATGATAGTAGGTAGTAAAAACAACTTCTAGGCAGAAGTGTGGCTTTTAAGTTGACTATCTCTTTAAGTGTGGGAAAGGGAGAAAGTAGATTTAATCTAATGTGGAATGGGCTGGAAAATGGATGAAGCAGAGAGAAGAAGCAGTAATTTGTTTCTCTGTCAACTTGAGCTGTTCCACGGATGCATAATTCTGCACACATAGGCCCCGAAGCTGAGAAGTGATGAATGCCCTCAATTCCTGTCAGTCATTGTCACTTAGCATCTGTTAGGGCCAATCAGTCATGCAGACTCAAACTAGAAACTAAATGAAATGTAACCTTCGAGCTCCCAAGTCCGAAGGGTACCAGAAGTTACAACAATATGATACTTAGTACTTGTATTGTGTATTTCATCCAAGGGGTATCAAAACACTCTAGTAGAGGGTATGTGTCGTTATCCCCATCATCAGATGGGAAACTGAGGCACAGAGAAGTGAGGCCATATAATTAAGCATCCTCTTCAATGTTACTAAAGTGGTTTATGTTTTAAATACAGGTCAACAAGGACAAAGTGAAGCAGCTAATGAGGGGGATCGGAAAAGAGATCCACCAGCTGAACATGGCTGGCTGCTACTGGCTACCCAGTCCCACCATTGACCATGTAATACGATGCAAGAACCTGGTGAAGCTGAACTTGTCTGGCTGCCATCTCACCTCCCTCCGCCTCTCCAAGATGCTCTCTGCTCTCCAGCACTTGCGCTCACTGGCAATTGATGTAAACCCTGGTTTTGATGCCAGCCAGTTGAGCAGCGAATGTAAAGCCACACTTAGTCGTGTACTGGAGCTCAAGCAGACTCTTCACACTCCATCATATGGGGTGGTTCCATGCTGCACCAGCCTTGAGAAGCTGCTGCTCTATTTTGAGATCTTAGACCGATCCCGAGAAGGCTTCATTTTGTCTGGCCAGCTGATGGTGGGTGAAAGTAACGTCCCCCACTACCAGAACCTTCGTGTCTTTTATGCTAGGTTGGCTCCTGGCTATGTCAATCAGGAGGTGGTGAGGCTGTATCTGGCAGTGCTAAGTGACCGGACCCCAGAGAATCTTCATGCTTTCCTCATTTCTGCCCCTGGCAGTTTTGCGGAGAGTGGAACCACTAAAAACCTTTTGGACTCCATGGCTCGAAATGTATGTTTGGATGCTTTGCAGTTGCCCAAATCCTGGATTAATGGATCTGGTCTCCTTCAGCACTTGAAGTTCAACAGCCCTTTCTACTTCAGCTTTAGCCGTTGCACCTTATCTGGTGGCCACCTGATCCTGCGGGTTATTAATGGTGGGAAGGACCTCAAAAGCTTAACCAGTTTGAATCTCAGTGGCTGCATTCACTGTCTGTCTTCTGACTCCTTGTTTCGGAAGGCAGAAGATGATATTGACAGCAGCGTTCTGGAGAGTCTGGTTGTTTCCTGCTGCAATCTGAGACATTTGAACCTTTCTGCTGCCCACCATCACAGCTCAGAAACCCCAGGGAAGCATTTGTGCCAGCTCCTGGCACAACTAAGGCACCTGCTGTCTTTGGCGCTGCCAGTTTGCTCCATCACAGATGTTCCTTCACACACAGACAAGCCACCTGTGCAGTCTGTGACTAATGTGGTGCCCCCAGGCCTTGGAAAGAAAATCCGGATTGGGGTGCCAACATATGCCAAGAACGTCTTGGAGCAGTTGAATCAGAAGTCTCAATCCTCTGTGTTTTGGACTCTCTTGGAGAACCTCCCGTTTTTGAAAAACTTGGAGTTAATTGGGTCCAGCTTTTCCTCTGCCATGCCCCGGAATGAGCCAGCAATTCGGAACTCCCTTCCCCCTTGCAGCCGGGCACAGAGCGTTGGGGATTCAGAGGTGGCTGCCATTGGCCAGTTGACATTTTTGGAGAACCTCACGTTAGCACAGCTGCCTAATATCTTGACTGGTTCTGGGCTCGTTAGCATTGGATTGCAGTGCCAGCATCTGCGGACTCTCTCGTTAGCCAATCTGGGCATGATGGGAAAGGTGGTCTATATGTCTGCCCTTATGGACATGCTGAAGCACTGTAAGTGCTTGAGGGATCTCAGGTGAGGGCCTATTCTTGATCTCCATTTTTATTCATGCATGTCTAGAAAGGTGTGGGGGGCGGGAGAGGGATATTATTGGACCAACATAAGAAGAACAGTATATTCACTTTCAGGTCCCAAGGAAGGTAGCTATGATGTCCTGAAAATGAGAGGGTTTTCCTCCTGAATAGCAGGATTGTGGGAATGGATGGTGTCCTGTAGTGTCCTTGAGAAGCAGAGCTGGTCTGTATACCCTCAAGCCCCTGTGAACTCCAAGGAGGACATATTCCTAAGACACTCTTTTTGCAGTGCAGGGCATTACAAGTCAACATGTTAGTCTACAAAGAGTTATCTCCTCTCTCCTGATCTCTTATTGGACCTCTGGTTAGCTCTCTTAACTGGTGTTTGCTCCATGAGAATGCAGAACATTTACTTTCCAAAAGGTGTATTCTTCATTGCTGCTTCTGAATTGGCCTTTCTCCATAGAGCCTGAATGCTTTAACTCACAAACAAAGGTAGCATGACTCATCTGGATGCATAAAGAAACCTCAACTATAGCTAAATAACAGTGATAGAATTTACACCATGTCATTTCCATAAATGTTCTCACAATAGGTTTCTTCCTGAGCTCTGAAGATGGCACTTAGGTCAATAGAACTGTTTATTTTTAAAACATCTTTGTGCTGGTGAAAGCTGCTGGATTCAGAGCTCTGACTGACATCTTCTGTCCATAGCAGGTCCAGCATAGACAGTGGCAGTAGAAGCCAGGAGAGCAACTTAGCCTTTGTCTACATGAGGCTGTTTTGCTGGCACAGCTATGTCGGACAGTGGTATGATTGTTGACCGACATAGCTGTGTCAGCAAAAATCCATGTGTCAGATGCAGCTATACTGGCAAAGCTGTGCTTTTACTTGTATAGCTCGGGGGTCGGTTTTATGCCGGTACAAAGCACAACTTTGTCATTATAGCTGTGTCCACACTAGGAGTGTTTTGCCAGTCTAGTATACTGCTATTCCTATACTGGTAAAGGGCTTCTAATGTAGACCTGGCCTTTGAGAGGCTAAGCATCTCCAAAAAGAGCGACTTGCATAGCAGAACTAATCTTTGGAGACAACAATTTGACATGCAGTGGTAGTTTCCATTTGGCCAGGCCTAGGGAACTTTGCAGGGACTATGGTATGCCTGTCCTCAGAAGTGCCCAGTCTGTAGTGGAGAGAGTTAGTACCGCTTCCCACAAAGGAAAAGCCCGCGTCTCCCATGGTAGTGTCAGAAGAGAACTCTTCTTAAGGTGTTGTTTCCAAGTGGAGTTGGGGAAGGTTTAGTCTGGAGCAGCTGCTCAATGTTTAAAACTTGGTAATAAAGTTGTTTGTTGAAAACCGGATTGGGTGTCATTGGGCGAATTCCACTCTCCACCCCCCAAAATTTTTTTCTGCAAGCCTACAAATTAATTTCAGGTGATGTTACAAAGCAGCAGTGTCACCTAGTGAATAAAATAGAGTATTACTAGCATGCATTTTTCTGCCACTTCCCCTACCCAGGTTTGGAAGTAGTTAACCCAGAAAATGGGAGCCAGTGTGTCTTTGTGTCAGATTCACATTAGGATGATGACATATTGTGAAAAATCAGACAGGTTTCTGATTTTCAGGTAACACAGCTGGAGAACTGAGTATAATGCAGGATCTTCAGTGACAACCAGGTATTGCTCACCTCTGCGGTGAATTGCTGGGTAGCTATCAAATAAAAACACCATTCCACAAGCATCCTTGCTGCCAGAAAGTTCTGGACTTGCAAACCATGACTTTACAATTATCAGGATGAAGAGTTCCTCAGATACTCCCCTCCCCTCATATGACACAAGGCTAGATAGAGATTATCCAGCCCATGGTGGGATCACCTGCTGGTTATCATCTAATGGATTCTATGTCTCCAAGCTCCTGGCTCTGCTGACCCCATGACTGAGTCTCTTAACTGCTTTGAGATACTTCTAGCTAATCTGGACTGAGCAGCCATATTTTCCTGGTGACTCTGACCTTTTGCAGCAGGGATACTTTCTGTGAAATGGTTATTTGTACGTGCAGAATCTGGTTAAGCTGCGAGTTACCGCCTGGACACTGAGAGCTTCCAGAAATTTCCGTAAGGGAGGGGGAGGTATTTAGTACTTTCCACTGTGAATTTTCAAATTGACACATTCCTTTCTGAAATGGGTCCATGTGCTGCAGACTGACTGTCAGATTCCTTTACTTAATCCAATCCAGACCAGCTCTTCAGCCCATGTGAAACATAGGAGAGGTTGCATAGAAACTTGTGCTGACAGATTCTTCTCTGGCCCCCCTCCCCTCTTCTTTCTCGGTCTCCTCTCTGCTGACCTATCTGGGCTTGAAGATGTTCAGCCTCGTGGCTCAAAAGCACCAGGTTACCATCATTGTCTGTTGTGAATTAGTTTTTCATACAGTGGAGTCGCATCATATGCACATTTAACTTGAGTTAATTCAACTATGTGCGCTTGACCAAAAAACAAGACAAAAACCCCCCAGTTTAAATAGTGCTGGCGATTCCGCCGGCTATTCCACTTAATGACATATGCCCCAGAGTGAACGTGAGATGGGAAACGTGACTGCTGTGCCCACTACAGTACTCAGTTCTCGTGTGCCTCTCATAGTGTGAGCATCTCGCCACAGTGTGATTGTACTGTACCGTACAGTAGTGTTTAAAGATATAGTACGTATTTTTCATACAACATGGCCCCTAAATGCAAGCCAGCTACTTCATCTGGTGCTCATTCGAAGAAACAGCGATCTATTCCAACGCTGGAGTTAAAACTGGTCGTGTTGGACTTATTAATAATGAGATGGTATGTTGATCTCCAACATGCTGCGTAAATATGGCCGCAATGAATCTAGCATCTGGGCCATCAAGATTTGAGAGCGAGAAATTCATCAAGTCGTGGCATCGAGTGCTCCAATAACTGCTAAGGTGATGAGTCAAATGCATGATAAGACTTTAGTGAAGACTGAAAAGGCATTAAACTTATGGCTGGAAGATGTGAACCGTAAACGTGTGCCTATCAATGGCAATGTGTTGCAAGAAAAGGCGCTTAGCATCTATGCACTGTTCAAACCTCCTGCCGAAGAGGTACAGCCTTCTGATAAGAAGGAATTCAAAGCCAGCCAAGGTTGGCTTAACAGTTTTAGGAACCGCTTCAGCCTCAAAACTGTGCAGACTATTGGTGAAGCTGCATCTGCCGATGAAGAGGCAGCAAAAGCCTATCCCAAACAATTAAAGAAAATCATAGAAGCAAAGGGCTATCTTCCAGAACAAGTTTTTAATGCTGACGAGACTGGGCTCTTCAGGAAAAAAATTCCCAAGCACACTTACATTTCGAAATCAAAACACAAGCCCCTAGCTTCAAAACAGCTAAAGACCATGTGACTTTGTTGTTTTGTGACAATGTGGCTGGGCATTGAATAAAGCCGGGCTTGCTCTACAGGGCTGCAAATCCCTGTGCCCTAAAAGGCAAGAACAGAAATCTGTGTTCTGGCATTCAAATAAAAGGCTTGGGTGATGGCAGCATTATTTCTGGATTGGTTCCACACGTGTTTCATTGTGGAGGTCAAGCGGTACCTCAAAGAGAAAGGACTTGACTTTTAAAATGTTGCTGATTGTAGACCATGCTCCTGGCCACCACAAAACACTCAGTTTTGTGCATAATGAGATTGAAGTCCTCTTTCTCCCCTCCCAATACCTCCTCCAACCTCGCAACCAAGGCGTGATTCCGCTGTTTCATGGCCACTTACCTGAGGCTTACGTTGTCACGGATACTTAGCGCTATGGATGCTGATCCCAATCTTAATGTGATGGTGTGTTGGAAGTCCTTCAACATTGCTGATTGCATCCACTGCCTGTGTAATATAAGTGATGCAATCAAGCCTGAAACAGTCAATGCATGTTGGTGAAACCTATGGAAAGAATGTGATGATTTTAAGGATTTCCCCGCCCATTGACAAAGCAGTGAAATGCAATGTTCAGGTGGCCAGTGAGTGGTGATGACTTCGTCGACACCCACAAGGAAGAAATTGAGGAATTCATTGAGGGCCATAGACTGACTTACTAGGAGTTAGAGAAACTGATAAAATTGTCTACAGAAGACGAAAATGATGACGACGAACAGGAAGAGCCAGCGAGTTGGAATCTTCATGAATTTGCTGAAGTGTTCCAAGCAGCGAAACACTTGAATGATTTAATTTCTGAACATGATCCCTCTATGGAACGAAGCCTCAAAATCTCACGTAGTATTACGGATGATTTGAGACCGTACCAAGAAATGTTTGAGCAGCTCAAGAGACAACAGCGATAGTTGCCAATCACCATGTTTTTCAAGAAAAAACAACCAGCGTCATATGAGCCTATACAATCAACTTCTCTGAACCAGAGCCAACCACTTTATCTATGACTTGCTCTCTGTCACCCAAGTCTGGCCCATCGTCTCCTGGATCGACATCAAGCCCTGACAACCCCCCAATAGTGTTGTCAGGGGAAGAGGAAGACTAATCATTGGAGTGTGTACAGTACAAGACTAGCAAGAATCTCCAGGATGAATGGAAAGTGTGCAGATTTACAGTACTGTACTGTTTTCATTTTTTATTCTTTCATTCTTCCGTTTTTCTCTTATGCAATTAAACACTGTAAAATTATATTTTGCATATGTAGTCTTATATACTGTACATTACTGTATACATAGTACTGTACAGGGTTTTATACACAAAACTGTACTTTATGGGTGATTTAAGGGATTTTCACAGGTAATTTTGACTAAACGCGATTTTTGCCTTATGCGCTGACTCTAGAACCTAACCCCCGCGTAAGATGCGACTCCACTGTACTTGGTTGGCTCTGCCTGGAGTCTTACCATCCTTTAGGCAACAAGCTCAATGTGACTAGCTTGCTCAGCCTTTGGTCTGCTGGAGCAGCAAGGCCCCATGGTCCATATCAGCTACTAGCCTTCTGACTAGCTGCCAGGTAGCCAAGTCTGGCCCTGCCCCAGTCTTTGTTTGCCACTGTCATGTAATCAGCTCATTGCTGAAGGGTAGCCCTCTGTAAGCAAGGGGCCGAGATTGGAATATCACCTATGCTGTGGTGCTCCCTCTCAGACATGAGACTATCATCTGCAGCGTGTATATAGATAGTGCCAGGCCACTCCTGAGCTCTGAATCCACCAGCTGTTTTCAAGTGGGAGCAACACCTGGCTAAATTAGAGGCACTCATTGCACCATTCACAGCCCCATACGAATGCCGCATCCCCCACTTGTTTTAAAGCAGCCGAATTTAAAATTCATCCTCCGACTTATCTGTGTTTTTCTTGCAGGCTAGAGCAGCCGTACTTCAGTGCTAACGCCCAGTTCTTCCAGGCACTGAGTCACTGTTCTTCTCTCCAGCGCCTTTGTATCATCTCCCGGAGTGGGACTCTGCAATTTGATGCAGTGATGTCATTCATGGCCAACTGCCTTGAGGTCATCATGTGCCACATGTTTATGGGAGAATCTCTCACAGTTTGCAAAAATCTTCAGCAGTCCATTGTACGGAGGTGAGTGAGAAAGAGGCTGAGGTGGGATTTCTGGGGCCGGTCAGGATTTATCCCCATTGCCAGCTTTTATATGGGCCAGGTGTGGGAGCACTGTGTAGTGTTCTCCTGGCCTTTTAGCATGCTAAGAAGCTGACGGGTGAAATTTAACTCCTTGGCGCAAAGGGTGGCCTCTCATGTTAATAAGAGCCAGTCAATGAGCTACTTGTAGGTATTCTGTAAGGTTTTTTTAATCCCCTTGTCCCAGCATTTGAAGCTTCAATCATATAGTTACATGATAAATCAAGTGACAACTTCATGTAAACAAAAAACCATCTGGCAGCATTTTAAGTCCTGAAGATGTCCGGCTTTGAGCCTTTCCTCCTTCCCCACAAGTAACTACAGCTCATTCACCGACCACTAATCCCTTGGGAATGTCGCTTACTGATAGTTCCCCAGTAGAGCAGTTCAAAGCCTTCTGATTGGCTGGGGGGTGGGGAGGGGGTTCTTTTTGGTGTAGCCCTAGCATGTTTGGCAGTTCTTAAATAAGTCTTGTCTAGCCCCTTGCAGTGTTCTGAAGCTCACATGGTGGGAAGCGTTTGTGTATGAACCTTGAACTCCTTTTGAAAATAAAGGTTTTAATTACACTTGCTATGGTGGCAGCCAGCTACAGAGACTTCACTCTATTTCCCCCCCACCCCCTTTTTTGAAGGCATTTGGTGTGTTTTCTTAATCACCTACTGTGGCTTTTATCTATTCCATTTTAATACAAATTTCAAATCAAATGACATTACTATTATTATTACTGCATCCTAGATGGTAGCTCTACCCCAGCCCTTCCCCAGCTTCAGGCGTGTTTTCGAGGATTAAATCCAGCAGAGGCTAGGACTGTATTATCTACCTAGCAAACTATGTACAAGACTGCTTCCTACTGCCTCTAGGAGCAGGCCTGTTCCTTTGGGATAATAGCTATTGGAAAACATACCAACATCTGAGTAAATAAAGTCCCAGTGCCACGTCAAGCTTTTTTTGTGTTTTACTGGGCTGTCATATCTGTAAAAGCATTTCTTTTATCTAATTCATTTGTGTGCCATGGGGATCTTTAGAAAGATCCAAAAATCCCCCGTCTGCTTTTCTCCTTCTACGTGTCTGTTCGAGATGTCATTGCAGTGCTGGTCAGAATTTTAATATCATTTTTATTATGCAGAGCTGTGCTATTCCTCACCCGTATTGCAGATCTGCTTCTCCTCTTTTCTGTGCTACCTAGCACTTTTGTGTCTGTTTTCTAAAGAGGCGATTCCGTGTCTCTCTCTATTTTAACCCCCAGTCGTTTTCCGAAGAACAGCTGACGCCTCGTGGAAAATGCTGAAAACTGTCTCATATTTAGAAACAGTTCTGCCTGTCAAATTATTACTCTTCCCTTGTGTTTTATTAATAGGGATGTTTGTATGAAAACAGGATCTTTGGGGTTTTTTTAAAGCGAGCATCTGCTCCTGCTGTTAATTCCCCACCTGAAGTCATAATCCTCTGACACTGTAATTGGTGGCTCTGGAAACGATTTTGATGTCACGTAAGATTATGACTTCGGGAAGAGGATAAGCAGCAAGAGCAGATGCTCTCCCAAGCAACAAAGATCCTGTTCTCATGCAACTGTCTCTAGTAATAAAATGCAAGGAAAGAAATACAGAAAATGATGTGTAAGCAGAACACGAAAGCTTCCATGCCACATCAGCGAGTCTCTAACCATGTGACTTTTCCAGCGTTACCATTTTAGTCCTTGTACAAATATGTCTTCAAATGGGGTCAATAATTGACTCTCTTGACTGTGGTTTATCTGCCACTGCGAGGCTAAAAAGCTATGCAGTAAAATTGAGAAGAGATTATTTTTGCTAGCTAGTTCATTGCTAGGTCTTTGGATGAGAATCGTAGTTTGCACAGGGTAGCTCTTTAGTATGCTGGTATTATACTCCCAAATCCAGCAATCTAATACTACAGAAAACACCCAGCAAGGATGAGATTAAAATAACCTTATTCCAGAGTAAGAAAATAGTGATTTTGCTTTGGAAATGATTTAGATGGGCTCTGTGTAAGGGCAGAAAACAAGAGGGGTTAGTGGGGGGAGGGACAGGGCGGGGACTCTCAAAACTGAACATTTATTTTTCTTCCCTCCCTCTGGGTCATGTGGGAGTACATTGGGACTTTCTCTGTCACTGCTGTGGATTAGATGACTTGGTTTGGATTCTGGAGGGTCTTGGGGATGGCTAGTTTTGAATGGGGAGGTGCAGCTTAAGTGAGATTAATTGTTGTTTTAAAGGGGGGGGGGCAAAATATTTGGCCTGAGGGCCACATCTGGGTATAGAAATTGTGTGGTGGGCCATGAATGCTCAACAAATGGGGGATGAGAGGGAGGGGGGTGAGGGCTCTGGCTGGGGGAGTGGGCTCTGGGGTAGGGCTTGGGATGAGGGGCTTGGGGTGCAAGAAGATGCTCTGGGCTGGAATCGAGGAGTTTGGAGGATGGGAGGGGGATCAGGACTGGGACATGGGGCTGGGCTGGGCTGGGGCTGGGGGCGGGGGGTTGGAAGCAGGCTCTGGACAGTGCTTACCTCAAGCAGCTCCTGGAAGCAGTGGCATGTCGTACCCCACCCCGGTCTGGCTCCTATGTGGAGGTGCGGCCAGCCCTCCCCCCACCCCCCGCAGCTCCGTTCACCGACCGTCTTAAGTGTAGGCTTTTAACAAATGAATTTTCACATTTAAATCAGTGCAGTGCACTGCATGCTTTGGTATTAAATTCTATTTTATGTTCCAACATCTTTGATGTGCTAGAGATGTTCATATGAGCAGCACAGTTGTAACATAAGAGTTGCAGGGGTGAAGCTGGGTTTCATGGCAGTTGGCAGGAGATAGTTGGGGTTCTTGTTGTTAGCTGAGAAGTAAGAGGTATTCTAGTAATTGGATGCTTATGCTGTAATGACCAGTGAAATAGCTAACAATGTTAAAACTTAAATTATTGTCACTCATAAGAAGCTTTGGACAGTTCACACCTCTGAGTTATTGTGTCTGGCTGCCTACAGAGTCCAGAAGAGATTGCTGCCTCACTTTACACTTGGTTCATGTTTTCAAGGTTTTCTTCCCTTCATACGGGGTAGAAACCATTTTTATTTTAAATGAAAACATTAATTTTGGAGCCCTGCTCTGTACTAGGGGTGCCTTCCATGGCTGTGAAATATATTGCGTCCTGACTCTTGACAACTTTATAACTGGAAGACTTTGTGTAAATGTTGGCTTGTAGCCAGCTTCAGAAATATAGTTTTGTCCCCGTTGGTAGCTGAGTATTAATGGTCTCTGTGCATGTAGTTTATTTCAGTCTCTAATGTAGATGAATATCTGTGAGCTTTTAAACGTTGGTATGTTTGTGGTGTTTGGTTCTAGCTTCCTTCGCCTGTTTGCTAGACATGGGTTGGCTGTGGTGGGCACCTTTTCCTCCAGGTGCCTCTGATATAATTTTGTGTCCACTACACTGTCACACAGTAGAGATTGTAAAGCTGATCTGGAGCCCTACTCTGATAGTTCAGTAAACAGGATGAGAAGGCCATATTCCCCTCTGAACTGCAGAGGAGACTAACTACTTCACTGCAAGCAAATGTTTCTTGGCATTTGGGGAGGGGTGGAGTTAGGTTGCAGGGGGGAAGAGGGGTGTTCTATCATTCACTTCTCATGTTGTCCAAGCACACACAAGTCCCTCTTAGGAAAGGAAGAGTTTGGAGCATTAATCTGGGACTCGGGGGAACCCAGATTTGGTTCCCTGTGCTGCCACAGACTTCCTATGTGTCCTTGGGCAAATCACTTAGTATCTCTGTGTCTCTATTTCCCATCTGTAAAATGGGGATAATGGCTTTGCTTTACCCCATGGAAAGTTGAGAATAAATATATATAAAAAGACTGGGAGGCATAGATGTTTTGGTGATGGGGACCATCTGAGTACCTAGCTAAAAATGGAGTGAGTGAGAATACTGCTCTTTCCTTTTTAGATTAGCACATTACCACCATCAGAAATACACTTCTGAAATATTTCACTCCAGATGGGCATTAAATTTACTTAAGTAGGCGTTCCGTTAACACTGCTCCACGTGTTAATTCTAGAACCGTACTGTAAATATTATGTTTCATGAATATGGAGCATGATGGTTTTAGATTCCAGTCTGACCAATTCTGTGGAGCAAGAAAGTTTCCTCAGAAGGCAAAATTAAATACTTCCTTCTGGGATTTGTGTTACTAACCCTGGCTGTAGATTTTAAAAACAGTTGTATGTAGCCAGTGTGTCGAATCCTATTCCAGCCAGACACTTCCATAGTGTTAGAACATTACTTTCTCCAAGCTGCTTTCCCAGAGTAGATTTTTGAATTGTAGTTCTCATAATTCTCCACTAGATAGAGCTGTGGCATATTGTAGCTCTACCGCTGATGTTGACTGTGTGTTTGTTACGGGCCATGTATTTCTTCACCCCAGAAATCTTGCAGAAAAGGATGGAATTCAAATCACTTTTGCATAAGTACTTCTACATGGCACCGTTAGTGGGCATGGTACTTCACAAATGCCAAAGAGAAGTTCCTTTTCCTGCAGAGTTTACTAGCAAAAGACTGGAGTGCAGAAAGAGGTGTGGTGTTAAACATTTGGCAAATGTCTTACTGGCTTCAGGGGACCTCCCCTCCCCCAGTTTATTTGTAATCATTTTTAACTGGTAATACTCAATCTTTAGAATATTGTACCTATAGCACCTATCTCTGCAGCAATTTTCAGCCACACTTCAATAGTAAATAGTAGAAATCTCTGAAAAGTCCTTGACAAGACACCGTAGAAATAGAATGGAAAAGCAACTATATCTCTGTGATAAAAAGGCCTTTATCAGAGAGAAGTATCACTGAGGATTTTGGGAATATAAAGCTAAGACATCAAGGAATACATTAGAGTTGTATTTATAGTAATGGGATCACAGTTAAGACTGAGGTGTCAGATCAGAGCTGGACAGCTTGTGTTTTGAGGAGGTATGTGATGGAGGGTGGTGACTATACTGCGTGGTACAGTTATTTGTCTCGAGAATGCATTATTGTTGTACCCTATACTTGCTGCTTCTGTTGAAGTCTGCTGGCTAGCAAGGGAGTGGCCAGCTACTCTAGCAGCATTAGTTAAAGGTGGTGCTGCAGGGTTGGGAGCCAGACACTCCTGTTTTCCAGTCCTGGCTATTTAACTGTCTTGCTGTCTGGCCTTGGACAAGTCAGCCTCTCTGCCTCTGTTTTCCATCTGTATTGGTTACCTGTCTCCATAGAGCTGTTGAGGATTGTTTATGCAGAGCTGTGTACATTTAAAATGTTGTGTTTAGTATTACACCAATGCTGACTCCACAGTTCTATTCCACTAACCACCAGCCTTGTGAATCCTAGGGACTGGGAAGAGAGGAGGAAAAGTAGTACCAAGTCATCTTTTCCAACCCCCTGCCAGTGTAGGGTTCTTCCCAGCATTGTAAATTGAGTGCTGTGTCTACTTTGAATTGACTTCGGCAATAGGATTCCTACCACTTCCCTGGCGTGGCTATTCCACAGTCTAATTAGACCTCCCTGTTAGGAAACTTTCCTAGTATTTATCCTAAGTCTTCCTCTGCTCACTTTCATCCTTTTAGGTTTAAGATTAGCAGCCGTGTTAGTCTGTATCCGTAAAGAAAACAAGGAATCCTTGTGGCACCTTAGAGACTAACCAGTTTATTTCAGCATATTTCTTTCTTTTCTAATCCTAAACTTTTGGATCCTCCTAAATACTTTCTCCTATTGTGATGGCTACCCCCTTAAAATGTTTATCCAATTCCCCTCCTCCTGACTCTCCTTAGTTGTCATTTAGTCTAGCTATGACTATTTAATTCTCACTTTCCTCAGAAATCAGTCCCTCCACCCCATGAATCATTGTAGCTGTTCTTCTCTGAAGGTCCCTCCAACCTCTTTCTAGTGAATGCACTTTTTTGACCCAGTGGATTCTTATTCCGCATGATGCTCAGTTCAGATTTTGGTTCAAAGGCTGAACGGCTCCTATGGATGTTACCTCTGACTTGCAGAGCTAAAGCTCGGGGAAAAAAACCCCAGGAAGGCGAGAAGCTAGTGCAAAATTACAAATCTTCTTTGTGAATTCTGCACAATTCTCCACCAGCCTCTTCTACGCTGCCCCCCCTGGGGGTTGCGATTACCTTGACATTGCAAAGAGAGGGTTTTATTGCCCAGGGCGTACGCTAGATTTAAAGCCGAGTCTTTGCATTCTCTTCTCGCCGCTTCTTTCTGACCTTGAAAAATGACCTCCTAGTACAATGCTGTTCTTTGTGAACCGAGTGTTGGCACATTAGCTGCCAAACCCACTTCGCTAGCCGAGGCATATTGTGGACTCTGTCCCTGCCTCTGATTGCAAGAAGGCTTAATGTATTGCTAGACTGGTATAGTGAATCATTCAAATCTCGTTCCAGCTTTCATTATCCGTTTGTTTCCTGCTCTTAGAAACCCCTGAATCATCCTGTCTCAGACTGAATTAATAATAAACTGCATCCATGTCCACTTACATTACCCATTGGAGTGCTTGGTGAAATGTGACTGTATTCTGGGCCTGGTATTGCAACCGTCATTAGTATACCTAGCTTCGACATGGGCCAGTTACGGATACTTCTCTGTGGGCAAGCTGATCTAATTTGTAGGTGCATCCCTGGTGGGATTTTAATATTTTCTTTTTGGGGCCACCCATCTGTCCCCTTTCTGGCTGCAATCCTGTTGTTCGCCTGCACCGCTCCTCCAAATTACTTGTATGCATGCAGCGGCAGGTACTCAGTGGAGGAAGTGTTAGAGGATTGCATGATCTGGACACCATTCTCCTCAAATAGATCTATAGCCCCGTGTCCTATGCAGCATGAGCTCTTACTTTCTCCTGGCTGTGCAGTCCTAGTGGAATCTCTGCCCTGGTGGCTGTTTGCATACATGGACGTGGGCGTGAAGAGGTTTGAACTAAACTTGAATGTGATTCCAAAGTAGGAAATGCACTTACTTGAGTAGCTATTGCAATTGCCTCTTAATCTGCAGAAGATGTTAAGAAAAAACTTCCCAATGTGTTCCAGCTTGTTCTGGCAGAGTGCTGCTCTAGGACTTGTGCTCTGGCATCTTTCCTTTGGTTCTCGTCTTTTAATCTCCAACGCCTCACTCATGTTTGACTGTTTGGCCTGCAGCTCAGTGGGCATCATAACTTCCACTTCTTCAGTACCCCAAACTCTCAAAGCACTCTATTGTTAAGCCTCACAGCACCCATGTAGAGATAGTGATTTCTCAGGTGGAGAAACTGAGGCACAGAGCGATGAAGTTATTTGCCTACGTTCACACAGAGTGTGACAGATCTCACTCTCTGTTCATATTTCCCACCCACAACACTCCTTTCCCTGCTGGGAAATGACATTGTGTCACTGAAACCTAGGGGCAAGCAGCAGGATCATCTGGCTTGTCATTACTTGACAGGCTTCCAAAGAGTCCTGTCCACACCCACTGGTCAGTTTGGAGGCTGTAATTAAGAGCCTTAAAATGAGGGTAATGATGGGGTTCCTTAGGATGCCGTTGGGGACAGCTCGGTCATAGCAGGGGTGGGGATGAAGAGACCGTGCTACTGAAAAGCACTTTCAAAACAGCTGTACTGTAAATGTGGCTGGTTTTGTGGAATATGAACAAATTAAGGGCATTTTAATAAACCCCAAAATCTTGCTTTCCTACGAAGCTCTTGACTGCAACTCCTGCTCTGGGGTTATGAGCTGGAGTCTGCTCATCATTGATATTCCAAAGGGGTCCACAGCAAGAACGGCACAGGGGAATTGGCCCATTTGACAGTGGCTGCAGACCAGCTTTGTATCCCTCTTGGGAGACTCTGTGAAGGACAGGTAGATGTAAATGGCGCTCTCTGCCTCGGGGAAAAAGGCACTTTGGGGATAATTATACCAGCACATGCCAGGGAGCCAGAGCTCTGGCACGGATGGAAATTAGCCCCGTAGAAGTTATTGGGGTAGGGAGGTGTGCGTGCATGTTTGTTTTGGAGATTGTCCTAACAGGGGATGCTGACTGGAATTTCCTAGTGCCAGTGTAATGTGCTGGAAATTACCCAAGCAGCAGAACCTAATGGCATGTATGCTTGGTGTGATTGGAAGGAGGAGGAAAGTGCATAGGTCATGCCACTTCAGCTGACCTGTCTGTCCCTCTGGCTCATAATCTTTCTTTAAACTAAATTAATCCACTATGAACTGTGCACACTGTGCCCTGCTGCTCACATGCTGTTTCTCTTCGGCCGTGCTGTGCTTCGGGGATGGGAATTTCAAGCCCTGGCATCGCTTATAGACTTCAGCCCGACATTGAAATCATAAATGTCTCTTCTGGTGAAAACAAAACGGCTGGCGTTTCTGGTTTAAGGTGAAACAGCGGGCGCATAGGCACAAGTGTGGCTGAACCAAATTGATATGACCAGATATAGGCCAAAATTGCACTGAGTTGCACTGAATTCCCCTTTCCTGGTTAATTAGCTGCTTTCTGAAGTATTGCTCCGAAGTTAGAAGTGATGTGTAAGTGCTGTTACAATAGGGTAAGTGAGTATAAAGGAATCTAAGATTGTTTAATTTATGCACTAAGAGGCTGGCAGAAGGTAAGCCGGAGCGTGGTAGGATTGGAAGAATAGTGCAGGGGTTCTCAAAGTGGGGGTCGCCAGATTCTTACATGGAGGGTTGCGAGTTGTCAGCCTCCACCCCAAACCCCCAAACATTTTTAATTAATGGGAGGAGTCACACTCAGAGGCTTGCTATGTGAAAGGGGTCCTTGTGTGTAAGTTATACTAGCTTAGCTGCCCTTACACCTACTTACTGGCATGTGTGAAGTAACGTGCCAAATTCAGATGATGTATAACATACAGAACCTTTGTTCTATTCCTCTGGAGGTCTCTGGGAGAGGGGAAGATTTGTTTGAATGCAGGATGTCACCAAGTCCCTTCAAAGCACCACCTTATAACCAATGGAAGATAAGTTGGTACGGTGCCTACCACACTGGGGCCTTTTTCCTAATGACAGTCTCTGGGAGCTACTGCAATGCAAATAACTAAACTGAGGTACTATTAATCTGTGCCCCAGTGTTGCATAATCTTCGCTAAACTTTGCTTGTGCTCAGCTGCCCTTTCTATGCAACTTTAGTAGGTGGAGTTTAAGTGGCTCATTCTGTTTCCACTTTAAAAGTACATCTGACAACACATATATGGGTGTTTGCCGTGAGATAATGAATTCAGTCTCGTGACTCTTTTGTCCTGCAAAAAATCAAGGAAATCTGACTGAAGTACAGATTTACTTTGAACTTTTCCTTCCTTTTTGACTTTGTCCATGACCTAGATATTGGCTCCTGCCGTGCCAGTTGGAAATAATTGAGATTGTAGTGTTAGGTTATTTACCAGACTGTTCCTTTGAAAATATTTGTACTGTGCCCAGGCCACACTCACTCTGACATACTTTTGGGGCAGGCAGCAAAGCTCCATTAACCCTTTTTGGATACCAGCCTTGTGCAGTACGTTAGGTGTAATTAAAGGACGGAATAGGAAGGCAAGATCTTGCCTTTGCTAATGCCAGAATGAATTTTAAGGGTGCCCTGCATTCTAAACGGTGTGTCCATTTTTGAGCTCCATGGATGACTGTAGCCAATTGCAGATGTTCGCATCCAAATACATACTCTTCAGAAACCTGCTTTTGCATAATGAGCCACTGGGCACTTGTTGGTTTGAGGCTAAGTATACTGGATCAGAGACTGCTATGGAAAGCTTGTCCTTTTGTTATCCCAGAGATTCCCCCGCCTCCTTAAAGGATAAATACTGAAGAGCCAGCTAGTCAATTGCATAGAAAACTTTCATGTAATTAATCATGATGAGTCAAGTTTGGAGATTGATTTGTAGGAGAAAGCAAGCAACAGTCACAATTTTTTGGCTTGTTCTCCTTGGAAGAGAACAGGGATTCAGGTCCGGAGCTGCAACTCTTTTGTCTCCCCAGATCCACATCCCCCTCCATCCGACAGGTTTTCACTAAACACACATTTGACTTTGAGGTGGATCCAGTTTGAAATCCATCCAGGTGTGGAATGAGGGAAGAATCTTCAAGAAGATTACAGCAACTATGCTGCAACTTATTAACTCAATCGCTCTTCCTTCTCCCCATCTCCACCCCATGCCTGGGGTCTTTTAGTGCTAGTACTAAGTGCTGTTCACTTAATCTAGCCCACCTGGACAGGTGTATGAAGAATGGAATTGCCTTCCGGCAGAGGACAGAAGGAACATACACACAGCCTCTGCAGAGGAGTCTGCTTTTGGGAAATGCTAATCCCATTTTAGCATTATGACAGCAGCTCGTTAAAAGTTGTTTTGAAATGTGCAGCTAAAGCAGCGGTTTTACATGCACAGACAGCTGCGAATAATGGTAAGCCGTGTGCGTTTCATTTTAAATTGCGCAAATCGAACATGGAAAGTATTCGCAGGCATAAACTTGCTGCGGTATGCAGTTTACAAGTTTCAGAGCAACATACAATTTCCAGTTTAAAAAAAAACAACTCAAAATTCAAAGGCATATTTTGGCTTTTTTTTTTCCCCTGCAGATCATGTTCAAAGCTCTTCAAAAAAATATTGACATAAATCCAGCTTATTGGAAGGCATATTTAATGTGTATTTTTCCAGTGCTCAGAGGCAAATTGTGTAAACTTGGTTAGAGTCCCGCTTTTTAAACTGTATAAATACTGTTTGTCGTTTTGTGTGGTGTTACGGTAGCATTCAGAGACCTCGGCTGAGATTGGGGTTTTGCACTGCTGGATGCCGTACAAACACAGAAATAGGAGATGGTTTTCTTTGCTTTGTGGAGTTTACAATCTAAGGCACCAGTCCTCAGAAGAGATCTGCATGGGTGGGTGGACCCCTGCACTGAGCCTTGTAGTGCGTGTGTGTGTGTGTGGGGGGGGTATTAACATGGTTACTTCTTCAGCAGGACTATGGGCCTTCAATGAGTGCCATATGAAGAGCTGAGGTGGGGAGAGAATAGCCAATATGTCTGCTACGTCCTAGTATTGAAATTACATAAATACCTACTTTACCCAATTGCCTTTCGCCTCGCCATTGGCAAGAGTGTCAGGTTTCTGGATGTGTTTTGGGAGACGTTTCTGCGCCTAAGAGTTGTCATGGAAGGAAGCACAAATATGTTTGTGGGAGGAGCTCTTTAGATCCATCACCCAGAAAGAAATGCGAGCCTCTCGTGGATCGAACTGAAGCATGATACATCTGCCAGCATTAATCTTTAATCAGCAACAATTACTCTGAAGTTGCATGTGGGATTCTAGCACCTGAACTTATGGTCACTCTGCAGCCCTGTAACAGCATGATATGGAAAATTATTTTAGTGTAATGGGTGTGTTCAGAATTGTACAGACACAAGGGTAGACAATAATTTTGGTCTGTAGCAGACACCCCGCTACAGTTCAGACGCATGAGTCACAGGCTGAATGTCAAACTAGGCTCTGACCTTAGTGGCTTTATGTTCTAATGTGGATCCAGCCTTCCCTATAACAGTTAAGGAATAAACTCTGGACACACTGCTCAGGGAGGTTGCTCTAACCCTGCTAGCAACAACCCATGTGTATAAATATGGTTGCATACCTATTCTAATAACAGCAACCTAGACATGGCTCCATCCAATCACTACTAAAAGACTTGCCTGTCCTCATTTTGATGGTCATCTGACCCTGTAGTCCATCCTCCCCTCCCCACCCCCAACCTGTGTTGTTCTGTTACTTCTCTGAGTTGCTGTCATGCACAGTACTTGCTATCTGGGCCTGCTTTCATTTCAAAAATATTGCCTATGGATTTAACTTCTGCTGGTTTTTTTCCCCCTCCGGCTCCGTAATTACAACGCTGTTGTTCCTGCCTCTCCTGTTGTCACATCAGTCTGCTCCCCATCGAAAGGTCTATGATGCTGAATGGTTGCTGAACGAAGTGCCAAAAAAAATTAGGAGCAGAAGGGGCTGGGGCTAAAAAGACTGGTGTAGGAAAGAGTGGAGGCGAAGGGCTAACCGATGAAAAGAAGTAGTAAAGCAAAATTCTAGTGGCAAATGTGACTGTTTGCTTTTGGGTTTACTCAAAACTGGAACTGTAATACTGTCACAGGCTGTTGTGACTTTTATTAAAAATGACACTGTTGCCAGTGTATTATTCTACCACTCATAAACATTTAGTATCTGCAGCGGTAGCGCTTTCTTTCCCCTTAACTGCAGCGTTTACCCTCCGTATGCTGTACAACTCACCCTCCAGTAATAAACCCAGGACCAGTCCTAGAGCAAATCCCAGCCAATTTAGTCCTGATTTTGTAGGCTGTACAACCTGCCGTTGTTAGTGGGAGCTTAAATTGCTACCCACCAGCATCTTGCCCAGCTAAGGAATGTCTCATGGAAAGTTCTGAGGATCCCTTCCTCCTCTCATAAGATCTCCATGTTGGGGTTGGATCAGGACTCCTTTCAGATGCCTTCTAAATTTAGTCACATGGACCCACTGCAAGGTAATAAAGGTGGGAGAACTTGATTTCCTGTCTCAGCAAGACTCCCCTTGCCCCTCTGCTGCCTCCCACTCTACCCATGCAAGTTTTCCCCTTTGTCGCAGAACTAGCATTTTTCCTTGGCTAATAACTTGTATCTGATTTAGTTTCCAGGCAGACCGCCCTGCATTAAATGTCGTCATTTTCCCTCTACTACATGAGGACTTGACAGAGGTCATCAGAGATGTCCCCATGATGCACTTGGATGAAATCACCTTGTTTAAAAGCAGAGTGGCTGAGGAACCTCCAAACCTGTGGTGGTGATTATGCCATTGCACATGTAGAACAGTTGGGATGAACGTGTGAAACAGCTTCTCATTGGCCTGGATCCCCCTTCTTGAGCTTACGGCCGCCTTACAGGATGCTGTACAATCACTTTAAATCAGTGCAATTGAAAAGCAAAAGAGCCTGGGAAAACATGACTGTGGGCAAACACAGACCTTGCACATAAAAATACAATATCAAAGCTTTTTGGAACCATATGGAGATCTCCTTGTGGTTAATAATGAATTCCTCTTTTACTTTATATCAGTTAAAGGTAAGAGAAACTAACTTAAAGAATGCTCCTATTCTGACCCTTCACCCCTTGTTGCCTGATATATTTCTGTAGGGTTCCTGTGTACTTTGGTGGTATGCTCAGTGACCATTCTTTGCTTGGGTCTGTTATTAATGGCAAAGTAGGAGGCCTGATTCTGTGTGAGTTAGCATCCCGCAGTTACAATGGGCACAAAGGTGTATTGAATGAAATGCATCATACCTCTTATTATAAATGTGTGTACATAGTTACACACGTGATGAGAAATATTTAATGGTATTATCTTTTGAGATAGGTGCCCCCTCCATCCCAGTAGCAAATCATGCTGGTAAACCTTTCAAGCCCTTTGCTACATTCTCCTTACTGTTAGTGTTTGGGCCTTTTGGCTTGTGGGGAAGAATTCCTCATTTGTGTCTTGAGTTTCCGCTCTAGATTTCACAAACTCCATGTTACGAAATCTCCAACCTGAGTCCCATCTACCCTAAAAATAATAAATAAATCAACCGTGGACTAGACGTGTTGGAAAACTATTCCAATTGGCCATGTAGGTGGGAGCCTAGTGGACCAGCTCTGTCCCCAAATCATGTGCATGAGCATGCACTAATTTCAGAGACTATATGTAACTTCGTTAGCCTTGCCTGCTCTACTGAATGTCCTTCGGAATTTGTAGTGGGCTGGATCACTTTTCAGAGTGCCTTATTGATGTAGCGCTTTCTAAAGTGTCAAATCGCTATGCCAAAAGCCAAAGTGCATGTATTGAGTACAAATGTTCTGGGTGGTGGTAGGGGTTCCCTTGAAGTGGAATATTCCATGGTAAAATGTGAGGCTAATCTTTTCCATAGGGGTTCTCCATTTGAGTCTGAACAGTTTCTATTCAGTGCTATGCTAAACTGCTGTGCTGTGACATCACTGCTTGGGAATGCAGTACTTCCATGGGTGACATCACAGAATCAGCTAGTCGGTATTTCCTACACAGCAGTGACGTAGTTTCATAAGCAGTGGCTACTGGGAGCGGTGTGAAAAACATCATGGTTTCAAAGGGTGGATGGGATAGCAGAATACATCTTGATGCAGGCCTCAGACACTTTTCTCTAGTCCCCTTCCCACTGCTTAAAAAAATCCAGACTTGCTTATCCTGTCCTACACGTTAAATCAGGGGCCAGCCTGATGCAACCCATATGCGTACAAAGAGGACATAAAGCATCAATGAGCACACGTATAGTTTTCAGCATTAGCCACTTATTAAGAGTCAGACTGTATATTACCAAATTAATCCATCGGAGCACATTTGTACCCCACTTTGCTTTAAAGCTCACCCTTACCTTTAAGAGCATCCAAGAGTTCATTTTTTGCCTTATCTTTTGTACACTTTTTCTTTTCGGCAACCCCTTCACTGAGTGGGAATTCCAGCTCGAAGCGCTCTTTCCCTTTCCTTTCCCACAGGACAGATTGGCTAGCCAGGGGAGTGGGAGTGCGAGCGGCTAGTCTTGTAGCTATTAAATAAATTAGCAGGTGGGTTTTATGCTTTTAGGTGAAGCAGGTGCCCTGTCACATTTCAGCAGCTTTAGCCAGAGCCCTCGCAGTTGGGCCACTGGATGAGGTGCTCCGGAACTAAACTAGGTTTCCAAAAATATCCCTGACTTCTGCAGGGGTTTCCGTTAAACATGAGTGGGTGGGTAGGTAGCTGTTTACCCCTTCACTAGGATCCTGCCACTGTTTTCTATCTAGTTCTCTCCAGAATCCTGTCTCTCTCCTTTCTTCCAACCTCCTCTTATGGCTTGGTTGAGTCCCTTTCTTTGTCCGGCTGGGCTCCCTTCTCCCTCCCAAATCAGATGTACTTTTTTTTTGTGTGCAAGAAAATAAGTTACTGCTTTGTCCGAGTGAGGCCACGCTCTGTGCAGTTGCTGAGTAGACCCCTTCTCCAACACAGATTATTGGGGTTAGGCAATGAGGAGATATTGAAGCATCACTAAAGCTGCATTTCTTTTCCTCCTGAATCCTAGCAACTTCAGTATGGAGCAGAGGGAAAGCTGAGTGGTTACAGGTCTGGAGACAGTTCTCTGCTATTCAGTCCATAATGGGAACCATCCTAGCCAATAAACAACGTCCTCAAGTAGTGCATAGTGTGGTGCCTGAATGCTATAGGTAAGAACCCTTTTGCGCTTGAGAAGAGATTTCTCTTTCAAACAAGCAATGGAGCACCATTACTAAATGACTCAATGGATTCTAGTTACCAGGAAACTTCCAGCTCCCGTTTTCTTCCTGCTGGAAGGATCGGATTTCTCTGCTATCTGCTGAATAGGCAGAAAAAAATCAATTCAGGTCTGGCTCTGTTGTTCAAAAAGGTGTGTCCTAATAGGACAATGCTTTTCCTGGTCCTTTCTTTTAAAGACTGTGTTGGTGTGATTAAAATATGCATCATGTAGGTCAGTTCCTTTGTAAAGAGATACTGTATTCTTTCCTACTCTAGGTTAAATAGGAATGGGTCCCTTTATCAAGTATGTATACGGCTATTATTGTATTGCCTGTGGCATGATGCTTAGACATCTGTATTCACGTGAGCAGGTCTGTGTTCTTAATAGGAACCGTAGCATTCCGAATAAGGGCTAGGAAAGACCAGCCACTCGCACCTCAGGTCGTGCTAAAGGGACCGAAAAGAATCCCCATCCCCAGACGGTGGCACCATGCTCTGCATCCCTACCACAGCTCCTCCTGACTGTGAGTGAGAATTTCCGCCACTTCTGCACTCCAGGCAGGAGTCGCCAGATGTTAATAATGTGCTTATTTTCTCTAAGTGCTATTTTGGCATCGGTGTTAATTACAATTTATATTCTGCAACATTTACACTGGGAAAAGAACCCACCCTAATAGTCCCCAATTGGCAGTGCTGGGCTATTAAACGTAGCACCATATGTTCTGAGCAGAGAAGTGTATGGGATTCAAAGCATAGTCAGCATTAAGGTTCCATGTGCAGTTTTCGGGGAGGACTTTTTGTCGTTCTTGTTCCTAGTTTTTCTTTGATACAAAATGCCCTTTTTCTTTTCTCTCTATCCCCTCCACTCCAAAAATCCCTCCCTGCCATCTGTGGAAGTCTGGATGAGATGATCTTCTGACTGACCCCTGTTCTCTTGAGCATCAGGTGCCCTGCCCACTGGCTGCCACAGCTGGCCGGAGAAGGAACACCAGTTCTTAGATCAGACCTCTGACCGCTCCTCTCAGTGGGTTCCATTGCTAGCAAACACATTGGGTAGGCCACAAACTCCCGTTCTCTGCAAGTGTTTGGACGGCTGCATTTTGATGCCAGCCGGATTGGATGCTAAAGTTAAATTCAAAGTTAGTCATGAGCATTGATGCCGAAACATGGTTAACAAAGTGGTTTTCCAGCCCTGCTACCGGTGGGTTCTAGACTTTTTTGTAAAGTGGTTTTATTTTTTGGTAAGGAGAAGCTGACTGGACCAAATATCACCTGAGTCAGAAAAAGGCACCTTAAAGGGAATGTAATCCTGTTAGGGTCTCTTCTTCTGCATTTTGGCAAAGCTCAGTTTGGGCTCTCTTGACACCTTGTTTAAAACCCTGCCAACCACCCATGGTACAGCAACAATACGTCACGTCGTCAAGTTTCCCGAGTGCTGGGCGTGATGCTAACCTGTCCCCATGCGGCATGGCACTTCAGCAGTAAGGAAAGAGATTAAAGAGAATTGAGACAGCTTGATCTGTTGGCTGGAGCATCGGACTGGGAGCTGGTTTTCAGGCTCCTCTCTGCCACTTGCTCATTGTGTGACCTTGGTCAAATTGTTCAACCTCTGTGCCTCAGATCCCCCATCTGGCTCCCAGCTCACATAAGCTATTGTAAAGCTCTAAAGGGTTGTCTGTCTTGGAGGACAAACAACTGAAGATAGTGGTAATTTAGGAGGAGGGGAAAATGGGATGAATGATAGCAGCTGTCCTGAGTTTCCTAACGTGGAGCAGAGCCCTGGTGCTGCCAGCTGCAATCCCAGCATCAATATCCTGATTGTCTCAGGTGACCGAGTTAAAAACACAGAATAAAAAGGGCACTGGGGAGCTTCCCAAAAGTGGAAATTGCTGTTGTGAAAAGTCCACATGAACCATATACTACCAACACTCCCGTAGGCGACAGTCATCTTCTTTAGCCGTCTGTTAGTGGGACTTCTCCTGCTGCTGGCAACGGGCTGCCCCATGGCTGCCAGTGACTATGGGCTAAAGGAATTCTCCATTGCTCTCCTCCTATTGAGAGGAAGGGGTTAAAGTATTGCAGATAAATGCTACTATAGGGCTTGTCAAGAGCCCTCCACTCTTGTTTATCCCAATGGGAATTGCGGGTGCTCCGCACCTTGTAGGTCCAGCCTTTCCCCTTTTGCAGCGGGGTCTCCTAACTTCAGAAACAAAACCCCGATACTTAATTTAGCCAAAAATGAATACTCCAGGTGGTGCGGTAGCTTGTCTGATCTGCTCATGGGAGGCTAAATCCAGTGCTGATCCTGGCTGATGCCGTGTGCAGCCAAAGCCTTTCAGGCCTACCTGGAGGAGAATATGTCTGTAAAAGGAGCAACGTGAACATGACTTGGCGATTGCAGAGGAAAATCTCTCTCCATGGCAGGGTCTGTAGGCTGCCTCCCTGTTCGATTAGATGCATAGGCAGCCAGGGCTCTCTAGCTGGAGAATCATTTCCATAGAAACCGATTGGGATGTTGTAGAGGGAATAATGATTAATAGCGAAGGGATGTTGCCTCAGGCCCTTTTCATTTTTTCGGGGGCAGCGAGGGACAAACCAGAATGAAGCAGAGCCCAGGTAGGGGGAGATGCAGTCTCTAACACTAATGAAAAACATCTCTTCCATTAATTTCCAGGGCAGCTCCCTTCTTCTCCCTCCCTTGGCGGCTGCTTTCTAGCGTCCTTTGAATTTTCAAAATGGCTAACCTGGTTAAAAATAATGATAAAAGGATGGATGAGGCCCGGCTATTAACATGGTTGCTGTTAGCAGCAGGATCTCAGCCATAAAACATGAAGCAAGGGAGACATTGACCTTTCTGCTGTTTTGAAATGAATGGAGACATCAATATCTATTGTTTTCAGTGGCATTGACCTCTGACACTCTCACTTCTCCTTCTCCCTCTCTCTTTTATTTCCTCCTGATGCTTGGGGAGAGGGGTCAGTTTGTACCATCTATTGATCCTGATCTTACTTGGTGATAGGGAAATAATTAGAATTGTAAAAGATCTACAACATACTAGTACTATTTATACACACACATACATCCCTCCCTCCCCCCCCCCCCCCCATGGAAATTCAAAACTCCTAGATCTGAAAGAAGGCTGATCAGTTTAGGTTTAATTACTACATGTTTTTTATTTTAGCTGTGTAAATGCTCAAGTGTAGCGTTTTATGTTCTTGTCATAGGAGTCTGGATGCCTGGTGCCTTGTTTTATTTATTTATTTTTCGTAAGTAGCCTCTCTTATGTGAACAACTCCTACGTACTGAGAATGTGAAATCAGACATTGCTAATTAGCTGTATGACAATTAAGTAAAGTAGCACAAAACCATTAGGACATCAGATTTGTTTTTTGAAGTTTGTCGTTTGAAGTGGAAGCTGCATCTCTGCCCAAGGCTGCTAGGGAAATGTGTGTTTGTCAGAATTTTCTTTGAAAAATATCGGAGTAAAGTCACTTTTCTGCTGAAAATCTCCTGTGTTCACTGCTTTCTAAACAGAGGGTGAAACTTTGTTGTCAAAAAGTTAAAAATTTTTAAAAAAAGACATTCTAAGGAGCAATTGGTCTCTAAGTAACGCCCACTTTTTTGGTGTAACTGTTACTGAAACCATTGTTTCAGCTTGCCGTAGGGGAATTGTGGTACAATGAGAGTGAAGACGTATGTTACACCAGTAAAATGAAAGCTAGAGGAGGTGGCTCCCAAACTCAAGATTTAGCCTGTGATGTGCTAAATGACACCAGGAACTGAAGCAGCCTGTTTGCAAATGACTGACAAACTCCTCAGTTTTAACAGCTCCATCTGTGCACTTGTTTTACACTTGTATTTACAGCTCGCTCTTTGTTCAGAATAGTGAACCACATTCTCAATGTGCAATTTTTCATGTACATTTGTGGCATGTAAAAGATTTCAAATAAAGGGTGAAACTGATTTTAAAACAGGTCCAGTTTATTGCCTCCTGCCTTTTTATTGTCTTCAACAACAACGAGAGGGGGGCGGGGGGGGAAGTGACATTACTAAGAAGCATACCTTTGTGTTTAAAGTTAAACAGAAGCTATATGGTATGTTTAGGACTGTATTGGTACTGGCTACAGCCGAGCATGTTATGGGTTGGAATGTTCTAAACTACAGACAGCTGTGCTAACGCACTTCAGTTTTGACTTGAAACACTTCTGTTTGCAACGTGGGGCTCAGTTATGTATTTAATGGAGAATACTTGTATTTTTATAGCACCTTTATGTTGACTTGTATTTTTATAGCACCTTTCCTCCTTGGATCACAAAGCACTTGACTAAATAAACTAAGCCTCACAACGCTGCCCGAGGTAGGGACTCCTCTCCAGTTTACAGATGAGTAAACTGAGGCATACAGAGGTGAAGTGACTTGCCCAAGTTCACTCAGTCTGTGGCAGAGTCTGGAGTCGAAAGAACCTAAAGCTCCTGACTCCCCGAGCTTTAGTCTTTTATGGCACAAGCCTGGATTTTCAGAATTACCTCTGCAAAAATGCACCTAATCATGGTAACGTGCACAAAATGACCAGTTAAACTTGTAACTGCTAACTGGTGTAGGTACTGTTACGGGAAGAACAATGGTGACTTCACATGCCCAGTCCTGAAAATCCTCCCCCTTGTGTCTGTCTAGCACCAAGCTGAGACTGTAACTTACATATGAACTTTGCCTACTCTAAATTTGAACCCAAGTTCTCAAGGTGGGTAGGTAGATTAAGTAATGAATTGCTGCCAGCTGGTCCCCATGCCCTGGCCAAGCTAAATAACATGAACTTTCAGAGACCTATGTACTTGTTACTGGGGCTGGAGGGGAGAACCTCTTTGAAAAGATCTGCTTATTAATGCAGTGCCCCAGCAAGCATCCTCGCCAGTACAGGAAGGAGCTGACCAATCTGACTGCAGCAAAATGTGACCCGGGGGGGTGTTAGGAGTCAATTTGTGTAGTTGAGTGAAATTACAGCATCCTTATTTCAGAGACTCGTTTGACCTGAGATCATTGCAGAGAGAAGGGAATCTAGAATTTTAATAACTAAAACCAGGAAATGCAATGAAATGGTGAAAGCATTAAAAATAATCAACTGTCTGAATCACGACTAATCAAACCTTTTTCTGTGGCCTCCCAACCTGGCTCAGCACCTCTGGGTCCCTAACCTCTTCTCTGCCCCATCAGATAGGCTCCTCATGAAACCAGCCATCAGGATCCTGTGTAGGTCGTTGACTGTGAATCTGCCATCAACTGTCTAAGCCTGATGGAGAGGTATTTTTGGGATACTCTACCAAGTTTTCCTCACACAAGGTACCAGCTGGAGCAGCGGCAGCCTCTATCTACAGTTGAACATACAAGCTCTAACCCTGGTGGTAAAAGTTCTTGCATCCTATCTATACTACAGCTTCTGTCGTTGTTTCTCCATTAATGACCACTGGCTATGAAGTTTGCTAGAGCAGATGTCTGAGGCCTGGTCCACAGAGTTGTGCCTGTTTCACTAAAGGTGTGATTTTTCAATTTGAAAATGATGTAGCTGCCTGTTTGCACATGCTTAAATCATTGAATTTTAATGCACAGAAATTAAGTGACTTGCTAGCACGAGAGAGGCCCAGCTGGGAGCAGAACTGTATCTGGCTTACTTGAGTTTAAATGTTCCGGGGCAAGCTAAACTGAAACTGTGGACACTTGTTTGAAACTGGTATTTTACCAGTTTAACTAAACCGATGTCAATTCGTGTGTAAACAAGCTCATAGACTATTGAGTGTCTTGCATATGGTGGAATGGCACTGGGCAGTGAAACAGGCAAGTCTCCTGAAATGACAGAGTCCTGTGGCACCTTAAAGACTTCAGTGCTTCAATACTTTAGTTAGTCTTTAAGGTGCCACAGGACTCTTTGTCACTTCTGCTATTCCAGACGAACACGGCTACCTCTCTGATTCTAGTCTCCTGAAAGTGGCTCATGGTTTCAGTGACCTTTTTCATAGATTCTAAGGACAAAAGGAACACATGATAAGTTAGCTTGACCTCCTTTCTCACACCGGCTATAGTACTTCCCCAAAATAACTTGCTTGAACTAGAGCATAACTTTGCTGTTTTGCCAGGTTTGACCTAAGGTGCAACCCACGAGGAGCCTCCTCTACATTTCCCTCACAAATGCTTAAGTGATTGGAATGATAAAACAAAACCATAACTGTTATCTAAATGTACTTTTAGGGGCGAGGAAAGAGATAAGAGAGGAGGAGGCCGAGGAAGGAATGTGCTGTCTGAGTCGATTACAGAATGCCAAATGTTATTGCTGAGGTTGGTCGCATTGTTTCAGCATTAATAATCTGACAGGAGGAATTGGGGAGGGCAAGGATAACTGAAACATTTTAACCTGCAACTCTAGCATCAGATGTATTGACAGATGAGGGGAAGTCCCACTAGGACAAAATGTAAAGGAAACATGCCTAGAGACAACTAGTCTCCACATTTTGTACTGGTAATAGTGCCTTTCAGCAGACTATCTAGGAGCACTTTACCAAGATGAGGTGCTATTCCCATTTTCCAGATAGGGAAACATGCACAGAAATTAAGTGATTTGCCTAGCATGAGAGAGCCCCACTTGGGAGCAGAAATCGTCTAACCTTTGACTATTTTTCCACTCTCTCCAGCCACTTCTATGCTACTAAGTTTCTTAACAGTCCCATGTCTTGGGTAAAGGGAGATAAAGGGGCTCTGTAGCTACTTTTGGAGACGAGGGGAACGTGATAGTTGTATAATAATCCCCATCAGTCATCCAAGTTTTTAGGACAAGGAATAAAAAAAAATATTCCGGAAGGCTACCGATTCACCGCTTGTCTGTTGCCAAGTGAAGGCAGGGAAGGTCAAACTGACATGAAAAGGTGAAGTTGGAGCTAGATTCCTGCCCGAGGTACAGATCATAATGTAACTGGTTCGCTGCCCACCTATCTGCCCTAAGAAGCTTGTCCAAGAAGGCTCCCTTTGGGAGTGATAGAGAAGGAATGTGTGAGTGTCAAGGTACAGCTACTCTGAGCGAAGGCTCCAAGATCTCTCACCACTCTCCAAATGAAGTAGCAGGAGGACAGGTTGGTATGTTGCAAGCTCTAAGGTGGAGTGGGGGGAAGATGGTTGTGCCTCTTTCATAACATTTCCAGACAGGAAAAGTTGTTACGCCTGCCGGGCAGGGGCTCACCTTAATTATTCCTTTTTTTAAAAATCTGAGCTGATGTGCCTCCACACACGCAGACTAATTGCAGCCTGTCCCCATGTCCCACTCCCCACCCCTTCGCTTTTCTTTATAATTACTCCTTTGTGTGAAGTGTAGACAGCTCCAGGTCTGTCTGGTTTAATCGGTCTCATTGGACTGGGACTATTGGCTGGCTCAGAAATAGGCACTGTCCCTAGCAAGATAATAGATTGGGACCGGCATCTCAGGTCAAGGGAAAGTCAGGGTGTCCGGCACAAGGAATGGGCCTGCACTAATATTTCCTTACAGAGCTTTGTTTGGAAGGAGACCTGAACATTCAGAAAAGCATCTGCAGGCAAGATAATGAATTTAAGTATTGAAAAGAAATCACCTGGCAATGGAAGCAGACTGGGTTGTGCACAAAGAAACTCCGCTTCTTACCAATGGCAGTGCGAGGTGAGGAGATGGAGGATCTAAGTCTCTTCCATCTCTGTCTTCTGTGCGATCTGCTCCCAGTCTCCATACCGTTGAATTAGCTTCTCGTGTTGTCATGCACTCTGAGAAACAGACTCCTATCTCCAAGAGTGCAGTGAGGCTGGTGGGGCTTGCATTGGTGCAGGGGAATGGGTCCTAGAGACTGGGGGAGACCAGAGAGGAGCAGGAAAAGGTGGTTACAGTGGTTGGCACAAGAAATGGCCGAAGTGTGAAAGGGGTTTTAGCAGTAGAATCAGAGGAACAGCATCCTTGCTCTCAGTAGTCCCGTCCCCGCCCTCCCACCCCCGTTCTCCTACCACATCTCCGCTTCCCGCCTTTGGCTGAAGGATGAAGATCCTACTGGAGATTTTGACCATCTGCCTGCAGTGCTGCACTTGGCGATCTTCATGCCATATCCTTTTGACTCTTCTTATTCAACCATTGGATGGACTCAGTCCCTAGCCTCCAAGGAGAGTTGTGCCTGAGATTGAAAGGCCAGGTGTAAAGCGCTCTGCCGCTCAGATATGTCCATACGATCATCATTCCATACCCTGTTTCATGCTAGTTTTCTTGTTTCCGTGGCCTCTCGTTCCAGTTTTGTTTGCTTTCTGGGTAAAGCCTGAAACAAGGAAGGACGGGGAATAGAAAGATGAGATTGATAGAGCAAGCATAGAACTTATGGATGGATGGAGACGTATTTCCCTTTGAACAAACAAGGCCTTCAGCAGCACTTCCCAGAAGCCCCATTATGACAAAACCAGCACCACTTTCCCCCCAAATATATAAGAATTAAAAATATATATATTTTTGAAAAAACCTTTTGCTGTCTGCAGAACAAATACCTCGAAAATGCTAAAGGACATTAAGGGCATTCATGAAAGGGCTGGATGGTTGTTATTGCAGCAGGGGGAAAAACAACATTATTTCACTGTGCAGATAAAAGGAAACAGAAAAGCGGCATATTTATAGCCAGGGAGCCTGGATTCCTTGTTAAGCCACTGTTATCAAATTAATGTCAAAATGCATCAAACAGGCACAAGTGTTCTGGGCTCCTTATGCAAAGTGCTTGCAAATTGGTTACAAATACGTTTGTTTACAGGGTACGAAGCAGGAGCTCGCTAATTAGTCATTGTACCAATTTTTTTTTTTTGGCAATTACACAAATAAGCTGTTTTGAAGTATAAATATAAGAGATTTTATGTCCCCCTGTTGTTGTTTTTTTTTTTTAAACCAAAAAAAAAAAAAAAAGGTTTGTTTTTTGAGGGTTTTAAAGTGAGCTGTGTGGTGCCAGGTGTCCTAGCGTACGCACTGCTGACAGTCCGTGAATTGGAAATCAAGGGACTGTTCTGAAGTATTGCAAGCCGGCTAAATGTCTGACACTGTGTTTCAAGGAGTAAGGATGGTATTCGAAGAGGGAGCTGGCTTGGACTCTGGCATTGCCCCGGCCTCTTGCGGGTCCCTATTCCTCAGTTGGGGGCCAGGAGATTCGGTGCAGAGTCACAGCAGGGATAGATTTGGTCCACCGTGTCCGTAAGTGTCAAGGTCACTTTCTCGCCTCTGCTGCAACGTGATGGGCTGCGGAGCCACAGGCAGCAGGTCGCAGCAAGTGGGAGGTGACGCGGTGCTCAGGGGCAAAGACGTGACCCGGCACGGCGGGGCAGATAGTTTCAAAATACACATGCAGAAGTGGCAGGTGCCATAATGCCCTGGTGTTTGTGATGCTGCAGCCTGATCTTCCATCGCACCACACGCTCGGTCAGGGCATGCCACCCTGGAGCCATCTCTGCTTCCACTCAGCTGAAGAGAAAGCCCTTTGCTCTGGTAACTGAAGTCATTTCATCATCTGGGTGTAGCCATAAGAAAACCAAAGACCACCCTTCACCACAAGTCAGGTAAGGCCCCTGTAATGTGGCCTAGGGGATAAGGCACAGGGAAGGGTGGTAGGAAGTCTGGGTTTTCTTCTGAGCTCTGCCCATGACCTGCTTGATGATCTTAGGTGAGTCACCTCTGTTGGCTCATCTGTAAAATGGAAATAATACTTGGAAGCAAAGAGCTTCAAATGGCACCTGCGATATAAGCACAGTGTGTTTTCTTTTTAGTTTCATGTATATAATGTGAGCGAAGGATCCATCTTCACTGCCAAAGGGCCATCTTCAGCTTCATGTACCCCGAGGATAACCATAAGAATACAGTATTAATGGAGTGATCACCGTGACCTCTTTTTGTAAGGAATAAGGCCTGGCCTAACCACTCTGGCATCTAGCTAGACTCTGACTGTGCCCCCTTTAAATAGAAAACATCGTAGGAGAGAGTGCCTGGCTCACATGTGTCTGTTGAGTTTGAACTTTGCCCTGGCTCTGTGGCTGTCTGAACTTTCTGCCCAGGCTCTGACCTGAACAGCAGCCTCTGACCCTTTTCCCACCCCGGCAGCCATGTATCTATTGTCTCTCATTAGCATTTCTTGAACAGTTGGAACACTGGTTTTAACTGGATTCAACCAGGAGAATCTTGGTTGATCACGCGTGTACATCATGACCAGTTAAGTACTTTGTTGACAACTGTCTATATATACTGCTGTGTGTCAATAATAAAGTTGCCACATGCTTCTGAAGCTCTTGGAGCTGAGGAGTGTGTGTGCCCCTTGATCAACGTATTGGGTGTCTGTGGTGTTTGGTCTCTGACAGCTTGTGAGCCCTAAACCAACTCCGGACTACTCGGGTGCTGGATGGTAAGTAGGACCTGCTAATTTTACCTCACAGGTCGGAATAGGCAGTGCTTACTTTGCAATGACAAGGGACCCAGGTCTCAAGCTGTGCAGCTGGAGAGCGGCGGTGGCAGGCCAGGGGCCCAGCTCTGAAGGCGGAGTCACCGCCAGCAGCAGCACTGAAGGAAGGATGGCCGTGGTAGGGTGTATTGCCACCCGTCCTTCTGTGCTGCTGCTGCCTGCAGAGCTGCAGCTCCTGGCTGTAAGCCCAGACGTGCCAGGGCGATGAACTGCCAACCTTAATAGGGCCGGGGCAAAAATTAAGCACTGGAAATAGAAGTTTATCCTGGTCAGCCAATTCAGGGTGGGGAAGCTGGGGCAGTTTAGGAAAGAACAGGGGTAATTTTAGGGTAGAATGAGGCTAAAAATCCATCTTTATTCATCCCACCCACCAGGTGAGCTGCAACACGGTCCCCTGCACAGGGTCGGGGAGGGTCTAAATAAAACCACCCTCCTGGCCAGGGAGGGTGTAGCTAGAGGCTTTTTAATTTTATAGGAAAAAAGAAAGAGAGAAGGAAAGGCAAAATATTGCCTCTTTACAAATCAAAGCTTCAGGATCTCCATTGGCGGAAGGAATGTTAATAGCCCCACGGCATAGTCTCCCTTTGTATCATTTCTGGTAAATTGCCCGTCAGGCTGAAATAGCCTTCATGACAGTGCTGGCCTCTGTGGCACGGTGCCAGGCAGGATCTCCACGACCTGAGACGCTGGGAACGTTTGAGTTTAATGCCGTCGTAAAACACTGCTGTGGTTTCCATCCCCTGCGGTAGCCGGGCAGGAAGGCCGATTTCGGCCCTGCTTTCACACACAAGGCATGTGTGTTCTCCACAGCAGAGTCTCCGTAGCGTGGACCAGGGTACCATGCACAGATGGGGCCTCTGGAATTAGATGGTATCTCCGGCACCTCACCCACACAACAGGGAGCTGCTCTTTTGGCTGAGTTCTTGGGGTTTTACTTTGGAAGGCATTTGGTCTTGTTGCTGGATAGCCACTAGAGCAGGCATAGGAAAGGTCACTTGATCTCCCTGGCAAACCAGATGCCTGCTCATCACGGGAGTGAAATACTGCTGGGCTCTTGACATCCCCCTAAAACCAAAACTCTGATCCTGAATCTTAGTAGCCTAAATCTCAATGCCAGCCCTACCTGTCATTGAGAACATGTTATAACCACACCTAAAAATCTAGCAAGATTTGTAACCATTGTTTATGTATATCCGGAACCTTCCATCCTGAAGACTCCGGAAGCCTGTCACTATATAGCACCTCACTGAGATGCAGCCACCCCTGGAGTGGAGGGCAGCAACCAACTAGCAAACGGCAGGAGCAGAAATTAAGGCCCAGAGGACTAGGTTCAGCGCCTCCTGCTCTTTCCCAAATATCCCAGAATCTTGGCTATCCAGCCAGCACTTTGTTCTTTTATGATCTGGGATCATATTTTCTAAAGGGCCCAAGTGACTTAAGAGCTTCAGTCCTGTTTTCAAAAGTGACCTAGGTGCTTTGGAGCAAAAATCTCTTGGATTTTTGTAGGTCCGTTTTCCTTGGCAGGACGACTCTTCTTGCCGAGATTTAAACATGATTTTTCTTGCTCTTTCCAGCATCAGTCTCCCAATCGCCTAACCCCTGACCTGGAGATCTGGTAGGTGGGAGTCTGACTCAGCTTCAGCAGGCTATGTGCATATGCTTAGGACACTAGGTTGTTATAATCAAAAGGTTCTGCTCATTGTTTTTTGTAGGGTTTTGTTATTGCTTTGAGTTCTCTGCTTTCCCCCAGATGTTCACAGATCAGCAGGTCTGTGAGGCTTTCTGTGGCATGCTGTCACACCCGGGGTTATTACTTTAGGTAGATAGATACATGTGTCCCTTTTCCTGAACAGCAGTTCCTAGGATTCCTGATATTGCCATGTGCCAGTGGCCTGTGCCTTAGGGTGAGAGATGTGTATAATAAAGGCCAGCAGAAGTTCGTGGCCAAGTTCAGCTTCCCTCCCATTACAGTGATTCATACAGACGCTGCAGTAATCTAATTAATTCAGGGGAGCTCTATTAGTGACAGTATAAACTGCAAGAGTAGCGCTAGAGGCCCCGGACCCGGTGATGGAATTAATTCCATGAATCCAGCGCTGTTTGCAACTCTATCTAAAATCTAAAGAGAACATTAAAGTTTCACAATTAAGTACTCGAAAGTCAGGGTATGTCGGGGAAAGTTGCATGTGCAACCTTCTCTTGGCATTAAGATGCAGGCTTTAATTACATGATCACATACCATTTAAAAAAATAAAATAGGATAATACAGTTTTTTCCGCAACTTTAGATACATGTGTAAGCACCATCTCCTCGTTTGTAGCACTCTATGTATTCCAGACAAATAGACTATGAAAGTCTCTCACAGAAATGCATAGAGAATGAGGCCAGGGATTCCTGCAGAAGCCTGCTATATTCCTCTGCATTTTACAAGCTGCATCTCTCAAAGCAGGAGAGAAAAATGGTATATTGCGTTATGAGAGAGAGCATTTGATCACGTAACTGACAAAATATGCACAAGAGAGCAGAGTTTTATGTGCATCCCTTAAGTGCTTAATTGTGCAAGTTTAACTTTCCTTTAACATCTATTTTTTTTTAATGGTATTTCCTTAGTTATTTTTCTTTAGAGGGGAAAAGATCAGTAACTTGGAACTGTTTGGCCATCACCACTGGAACACCCTGACCCTGGCAGGGTGAGACACTCTGTAAGGCAAAGTCTCATTCAATATACACTTTGCTCAAAGAGTGCTTGCTTCACTGAGGGCTCTTTTTGCGCACTTGAAATCTCGTTGTACCCGCCATACTGTAGTTTCCCAAAGAGTCTCCATTACATGCCATCTAACATCCTTCTTGATTAGACGACATGGTGTTAAGTGCCAATAATATGCAGACAATGCACAGCTCCACCTATTCTTTGCCAAACACCCCACTACTGTCAAGTTGACCCAGGGCTTGGATGAGACTGTGGATGAGGAACAGCTGGTTGAAGACAGAGATGATGCTGGTGGGCAGAAGAAAGTCTTTCAAGAGTTTTTACCACAGTGTGGGTCATCTTTGGCTGAAGATACACACCCACATTTGGTCCATTAGATCCATAGCTTAGATTCCTAACTGACACTGTTGTCACGTTGCAACATCTGTGAGTAATCTACCAGCAAACGATGACCCCGCCTCGATTAGTCTCTACAGACTACAGCAATGCACTATACCTGGGGATTAAATCTTCAGCTCTTAGAAAATGCCGAAGTGTGTCTTCTTAGCAACCCAGGCCACCACAAACCCATCCCAGCTGTCCTCCGCTCCCTCCACTGGCTCCTCATAGAAGAGCGAATCAAGTTTGAGTGTCTCAGTCCTTATCTAAGTGCCCTGGTGATCAGCTGAAGCTCTGGGATGAAGGCTGTGGTTGACCGTTCTGCTCCGCTGACACAATAAGGGTGAAGCTCATCTGCACAGGAGCCAGAATGTTTTTGGGAGTCAGCCCAAGACTGGTGAATTAACTCCCGCCCCCCCGGAACTAAGGACCCTCTCAGACCTCCCCATTGTCCGCTCCAGATGCATCCTTTGACCTTGGCTTCTCTAACATACGTGTGTCTATATCATAATACATTTCAAAACAAAACTCTCCGCTGCGCACAGTTCTCCATCGGGGGAGAGGCGGAGAGAACAGACACATGACAGCTGTTAGTCACGTTGCTTAATGCACTACTGGACGGCACTCGGATACTATGGTGATGAGCGCAGTGTAAGAACCTGAATAGAATAGATATAATGGCAGCGAGAATACAAGTAGAGGCAAGGAAGGAGCATTTGAATTCTCGTTTTCTGATGACATGGAGAGACAGAAGGCTGCTCCAGAGGGTTGGAGCTGCAGAGGATAAAGCTATCGCTCCAGTAGTGACTGTAATAGGACAGAGGGGGGAGGCTGGTGCTAGATTTTTCTTTCACAATGTGAACGAATGGAACAACGTTGAAGACTTTCTTGGGATGATTCAAGTCACCATTACCTGAGTCGAGATAACGGGATGGCAGTGACTCAGAACTGCCATTTGAACTGAAGCCCTTGAAACCACAGTTCTGAAAATGCTGATGCAAGTGAAATATCGGTGAGTCTGAAGCAAGTCACTGCCCGCTGTTCTAATGGCAGATCAGCGCATTGGGGCTGTTCAAAGCACGGCTTACTGCACAATCCTTGTCACAATCCACTGGAACTTTGCACTCGGTAAGACATGCAAGAAGCCACTTCCAGCTGAAACATTCTCAGCATGGCTCCTCAGGGCGGGTCCAAGCGACAGCTTTGCTGCAGTTCTCCTATTTATGCTGCAGCCTATGGTTCAAGTTAGACCTGTAGTAACCTGCCCAGGACACACACAAGGGGTCCAGACATAAGTGTAAGACCCGATTGTTAGAGTACAAGAGGGAGCCAGGAGTGCTAGATTCTATTCCCAGATGTGCCACTATCTGGCTGTCAGACCATTGGCAAGTTAGTTAACCTTGCTCTGCCTGTTTCCCCACTGTAAAGTGGGGATAATTATGCTAAAAGGAGAGGAAAGAGAGTGTTTTGAATGTTAGTAAACTGGGTCTCAGGATATATGGGTTCATTTCCCAGCTCTATCGCCGTTTTCCTGGGTGGCTTTGGGCGCATCTCTCAATCTCTCTGTGCCTCAGTTTCCCAGCTGTAAAATGGGGACACTGATACTTGCTTTTGCCTACCTTTTGTCTGTCTTATCTCTTTAGACTGCAAGCTCTTTGGGGCAGGGACGCACTATTGCTATATGTTTATAAAGCGCCTAGCTGAGCTCACTTGGGGCCTCTAAGTGCGCCAGTCATACAAAATAATAAATACCTATGTAGCTGGGCTGTTGGGAGGGTTTCGAATTGAAGGCTAAAATGTGATTGTTGCCTGGGAAACTCATGAGGCTGGATTTATTGATCCAAATTAATCCCTGATGGCTTCAAAGGAATTACAGCAAATGGCTCTTTTCCAAGCTGAGGGAATTTGCTTGTGTATCATTGAACTGTTACGTGACAAAGCTGGAGTAGAAGGTATATAGGGCATGGAGGTGTTTACACCTGGGCGGAAGGGCAGGGGAGAGAGAAAAGGCCAGCACAACAGAGAGGTGGCAGCTAGCTCCTGGAGACAGCAGTGGTGTGAGTGTAGAGCAAAGAAGCATCTGGATTAGGTCTCCCGAACTGAGCGCATGGAGACTCCCACCTTCCCCCAACACCACGGTCACTTCCGAAGGCTCGGATCACCAGCCGCTGGGCAGAGGGCATTCCATTACAAGCTCTATTAAAGCAACAATTAGTGTTAGCTGAGCATCACAGGCGGTGTGACACTTAACAGATGCTGAGCATCCAGGGTGGATCTGATAAGGAGATGAGTGTGATCATGGTTAATATTAAACAGGTATCCGCTTTCTCCTGAAGATGTGTGGACAAGCCCAGCGCTCACAGGTATTCAAGGGACATCCTGGAGCTTTGCACCACCCCACCCCTCTGAATTGAGCAGTATGTGCGCACCACAGTGAAGTGGGCGGGCTACGCTCAGTGCGTGATGTGTACCTGGACTCTAATAATCAATCCCCCCGGTTTATGCTTCTGGTGGTTTATGGCTCCGGCCGGGGACATGGGGAAGACGCCTCAGTTTTCTTTTCGGCAGTTTAGAGCAGCTCAGCTCCGGGGCAGCATCTGTTTCCTTTTCCAGCCAGGTCCTTGCTTTTACCTCATTTTCCAAGTGGGTTGACTACGTAAGGAGGAAGTTAAATGACTTGCCTGAGGTCTCGAGGCAACTTTGATTCCAAGGCCTTAGCGGACCTCCCTCGCTAACACAGTTTCCCACTGCGAGACCTGCCTTTCCAGCGCCCATGTGATAACTTGCAGCTGGGCGCACAACTTGGGTAACGGGCTGAGTCAGCTGGGGTCTTTCTGTGCTGATGCAATGAAGAGCTAAAGGGTTTAGCCAAGCTGGGCTTGTTTGGCCCCAAGGTTCCTGCTGCTGTTCCCAGGGCTGCAGCTGCTGTGTGAGATGCCTGGCTGGATCCAAGCAGCCAAGACCTCTGTTTTATAGAGGAGGCAGTACCAGCCTGCTCCCTTGTATTCCGACTGGCTGCAGTCCTTGGACTCCTGGCAAGTTAACAATACTAGCAGGGCCTGGCAGTTCTAGAGTGTAGAGTGAAGCCAGAAGGTGGCTTTGAACCACCTGTGTGTCCTGGGATTCTGGGCTGGTCAGGCTTCTGATGCTGCACACAGTGAGTAAGTGACACCCCCAAGTCTCCAATAGTCGGATATGCTACAGAGATTTCCCTCCCTCCTCCCCATGCAGGGGGGATGGTGTTTGCACGGGAGGAGTTCTTCCCTGGCCCCCTTGCACAGCATCCTACGTGGGCTGGAGCAGAGAAGGGAGAATCCCTCCCAGGGAAACTGAGGCATGGAACAATTAAGCAACTTGTTTAACAATGCAGTGAAGCAGCTTACTTGCAGCAGAGCAGGAAATAGAATGCAGACCTCCTGATTTTCCCCATCCTGTGCTTTAACCACTAGACCCGGCTTCCTCTCTGTCAGGCTGTCCCCAGCGAGAGCACTTCTGTCATGAACTCTTTGACGGATGCACTTATCTGTTCCTTTGGAAGCAGCGGTGAGCGCCTGGAGGTGTGAGGATCCAGATGGCAGAAGGAGGGGATTTCACCATCCTGTGTCACCTTTAATAATTTCATACAGGCTGTACCCTGTACTTCAGTGGCCCACAGTCCCCAGCGGAAGCGTCTGTCTCTGTGAATCGGACCTTGTCATCTCACCTCTAGAGCATGCTTGGTAGGGTCCCAGATCTGCAGACCTTTGCCCTCTAAGCAGGACCCATCACGATGGAGAAGAGCTGCCACTGTGCAACGCTGCCTTGTTGCTCATCTTCCAGTCTCTTGGGGCCCCATTCTGCTAGGCGCTCTGGAATCACACCGAGACAACCGCTGCCCCAGGGAGCTTACAGTATAAACTCCATTTTAAAGCGGGGGGGGGGGGAAACTGAGGCATAGGCTAAGGCCTGGTCTACACTGGGGAGGGGGGTCAACCTAAGAAACTGATTGGACAGCCACAGGGTAGCGTGTTATCCTCATTTTACCGGTGGAGGATCTGAGGTAGAGAGAGATGAAGTGACTTGCTTGAGGTCACCCATGGAGTCTGTGGCAGCGGGAAGCTGAACACAGATCAGCGTCCCAGCCCAGTGCTGTCACCACAAGACTAAGTCTGCAATGGAGCAGGGGCCAGTGCCAGGAAGAGCTAGAAGACCCAGTCCTGCCAATCCAAAACGCAAAGCACTCTGATCCGTTCGTCTTGGAGCAAAAGCCTTTCCCAGCCTTGGAGCAGCCAATCTTCACTGCAGAGAGGACCCATTGACATCAGTAGCAAGCCTCCCCTTGCCTTTAAAGGGTGCAGGGTCGAGCTGGGCCCGTTGTCTAGCTTGTAAAGCCTTTTTTTGCTCAGTTCTCTGAGCTCTTCAACAGTGACTAAAAGGGAGAAAGCAGGGGGAGCCACATCCAGCCATCTGATGCTGAACCGACTCCATAACCCGCCACGTTTCAAACCAGGCCAGGCTGTCGCTGCAACTGTCTCCTTCACAGCCTGCCAAGTTCCTCCACCACGCTCCAGCCTGGCTCAGAAATACACCCACCTGCTCTTCAGTTTGTTTTGTGAAATAAACACAGTTGAGTGAGCAAAAGGCCCGTTCCTGGGAGGGAACAATAAGGTCGAAGATGCATTCCTGGCAAGACCAAGCTGAAATGTTCGGCTTCACAGATGCAACAAAGCTTTTTAACTCTTTGGTGGTTTCCCCCGTGCTCTCAAGCATTTCTAGGCTCTGGGCCTGTCAGACACAAGTGAGATGAATTTGCGCTTGTCAGCTCCGCGCTCAGGCCTGATGGTGGCCCATCTCCTCAGATTGAGGCCACAAAGCAAACTGAGTCACACAGTAAACAGGCTATTATCTATGCTGCACAGTTACTTGGTTAGGAATGGCATTTGAGTCAGGCCTGGGAGTGCCACACAATGTAGGAATTCCCTCCCCACCTCCCCAAAACCTCTTTGAGGAGAGAAAGGCATAGGCCCATGGTTCATTCCAAATTTCAGCGTCTGCTTGGGTGAGTTTCCCAGCCCTTCTGTTTTGTTTCAAATGCAGCACCAGGCCCCAAACAGTTCCAGAAAGTCCTTCACGTACAGTATTTTACTGGCATGTGGAAAGAGTCCTGGCTGGTTTTAGGTCTGGCTGATCTTTAATCTCCACCCCTCTGCTACTCCCAGTAAAGAGTCAACAACTGTGATCAGACAAGGGAGACCCAAACTTAACCACACTTGTCTTCTTCCTTCTTTTGCCTTGTTCCAAGAAGTCCCAGCTATTATTCTTTTGGACATTAAGTTGGATTGTAGTTTCAATGCCTGTTTCACATACAATGTTTTTTGTTTGTGCTTTTCTCTGGACGTTTCATCCGAGCCCTCCGGAGTACCTGCATCAGTGCAGGACCCAGGAGTTCCCTCTCTTAAATGCCACCTCCCCCAGCTCTGTCTGAGTTTTTGCGCAGAGCCCTGTGGGGCTGGAAGAGAAGGGAAATATTGGTTTTGAAACGTGGCGCATGCAGGAGGAGGCTTATGGTGTCAATAGGGGTTTGTTGGAATGGAAGCTTTGGCAATAAGCAGAGGCAATTCCCGTTCATGTCAATGGAAAATGGGCCAGCTAATGCCAAAGCTGGATGTGGAAAGGAGCAGAGTGAAAACCACATGGACTTCCTTCACCTGTAGGCGTAGAACTCAAAGAATGAGGGGGAGCGAGCCAGCCTGTGAAGGCCCTGGAGTTTCCAGGAACCAAATCGGAATATCTTTAGTTTCCTGAGGAATCTGGCAATGGCAGCAGAAACAGACAAACAAGTTTGATTTAGGTCATCCAGCCTCACAGAAAGAGCTGTTGCATTTAAGCTGAGATACCGGTACAGTGGAGTCACAGTGGGTTAAGTTCCAAGGTCCCCGTGTCAGATCAAAATCACGTATAGCTGAGTGTAGCCTGTCGCTGGCCCCGCTCAGCCCGCTACCGGCCTGGGGTTCCGTTCACTCAGCCGGCAGGAGGCTGAGCGGGGCCGTCGGCCAGGACCCCAGACCGGAAGCGAACTGAGCCGCTTAGCCCGCCATCAGCCCTGCTCAGCCCGCTGTGGGCTGAGCGAACAGAACCCCAGGCCAGTAGCGGGCTGAGCAGCTCAACCCGCCGCCAGTCTGGAATACCCCCAGCCCCGCTCAGCCAGCACAATCTTTTTGTGTGTGTGGAGCGTGTATCGCTGAATTTGTGCATGTTAAATGCGCCTATGATGTGACTCCACTCTATACACATGGTCTCAAGTCAGCCCCCAGTGTCCCTCCCTCACAGCTCCATAATTCCCTGTTTTGTGCCTTAAGAGGATAAATACATGCAAGAAAGAAATTCCTGGACCCTGCCTTCATAATAGGTAGGCCTGGTTTGGGGTAGGGTGTGTGTGTCTGCAGAGTACTTATTACATCTTTAAAGGGGACACTGGCAACTCCTGCAGGCCAAGAATGTCACATTCCTTCCTTATTTATTAGCGGTAAGTGCTGACACTCAACATTCTTTTAAAGCCTGTTCCATGTGAGAATGTGCAGCTTCTAATTGCAATGGGATGGAGGGGGGCTAGTTATATTGATTCTTCCAGCACTGCATAATTAGACATGAAAATTAGCATTTACTTCAGCTCTTGTACCTAAATGAAACAGCACACTGCTGTGGCAGGGGAGGCCAGTTTGTGCAAGGAGCAGAAGAGATGGGCCCAGCCCTAAACCGCAGATGTGGGTACCCTGTACCTGGGGGGGAAGAGCGGCAGGAATCTGATGGAGCCTGATCTTGCAAGTGGCCCCGAGCTTCATAACAGATTTCTTTCACCCCAAACATTGGGGGAAGTTAGAACGCCAGATCTGCATCTGGATTTTTGTAGTGTGGACCCATCTCTAGGAGTCTGTGGCACCCAGACCCTACTCCATAGAGTCACCCTATGTTCACGTCCTATCCTGGGGTGAGCTCATGCCCAATGCCGAGAATGAAAGACTGGGTGTTGCATGGTTAGGGGTCAACCATTACACTGAGATCATGACTGTTGGTTGCTCCTGGATCTGTCCTAGATGCAAGTGGAAGATCTTGCTCCCAGTGTAGACCAGCCCTACAAAACTCTTCAGTGGCTTTTACTCATCAGAGGTTTGTCAGGCCTGCAAGTGCCCCATTAGCAAGTCAGCTTCCTAGGAGGGGCCAATGCTGAGGGCACAAAGAAATGTCCATGGCTTTTGGATGAAAACTTAGGAAGACTTCCTTCTGAGCCCTCCTCTCTCACTGAACTCAGCAGGAGCAGAGGATGCTTAATACCATCCAGGATTGGGAGTCAGGACGCCTGGGTTCTGATCCTAATTTGCGGCATGCTCAGCAGGTAGTGATCGATCTATCGGGGATCGATCTATCGCATCTAGCATAGACGCAATGAATCAATCCCCGAGTGTGCTTCCCATCTACTCCTGTACTTCACCTCCACAAGAGGTGGAAGCGGAGTTGATGGGGGCGTGGCAGTGGTCGACTTACCTTGGTGTCCTCACAGTGGCAAGTCGACCTAAGATACGCTGACTTCAGCTATACTATTCACGTAGCTGAAGTTACGTATTTTAGGTCGACCCCTCTCCCCAGTGTACACCTTAGCCTTTCTATGCCTCCGTTTCCCCAGCTTTAAAATGGAGTTAACACTTACCTGCCTCACTGGGTTGTTGTGAGCCTTCATTCACTGGTGCTTTCATAGCACTCTGAGACCCTCTCGTGGAAGGTGCTATAGAAGGGGAAGGTATTATTATTTCAGGCACTGAATCAGGCTTTGTTTCACTTAACAATTATTATTTTGCACTCGTATAGCATCTTTTGGCCAAAGAGCCGGAACTTACACCGTACCATGTCCCTTTGAGGTTGGGATTCTTACCCGATCCTACAGTAGAGCAGCCGAGAACCAGCAATCCATGGCAGACGTCGGAGAGAGCCCTGAAGTCCTAGCTCCAGCCACTAGACTGCACGTAAACATTATTCAGCAGCACTGGGAAATTAAGAAAGGGTCCTGCAGCGTTTGCAGTAGCTTGCGTGAGTCTGAAAGCTCCAAGCATATGCGAGCTGGGATATCTCACTCCCCACACATGCCTGGATAAGTTTAATATATTTCAACATTTTCTGCCCCAATCCAGGCTCAACTGCACCCCACCCCCCAAAATACACACACACAAAAACTCCACAAAATTCCCCTCTCCAGAAACTTCATGTCCATTTACAGTCTGATACAAACCCCATTACAGTCAGTGATGAAAACACCCTTTGACTTTAGTAGGTTTTGGATGAGGCCCTTGTTGCTCCAGAAGGGGGGTTGCTTTAGTACCGTACACACCAAATAGATGTTGACTCTTTTTCTGCACTAGTAACTGGACCCTATTCGTGACCTCGTTTGCCATGTTACTATGCTCTCGGTATAAATTGTTCCTGTGACTTTTTAAGTGGGACTGACAAATGGAGGAAAAGAATGTATTTTGAAGAAGAGCTGCTTATTATTCAGGATATCAATGCAGCAGGGGGGGAAAATGTCCCTTTTGTGTAATGAAACATCTGTCAGGAAACAGTCATGAAGATTTCTTATTATTTTCTCCCTATTTAATTTAGCCTGCGTTAATATTAACTCACAATTGCGTGTAGCACTCTGCTCATTTAAGAACCAGTCTGCTTAATGTCACGGCAGTCTTCCAGAGTGCCCTCTGCTCCTGGAGGGGCTGAGTCTGTGACCGCTCCCAGTTAGGGGCTTAGGCCTACATCCTCAAAGGGATGTAGGCCTCAAACTTCTATTGAGGGCAATGGGAGTTAGGTTGATCGGGGCCTTAGTTCTTTAGTTCAAGCTGTACAGGTTCCTACTTTTAGTTTAGAAGATCTGAGGCTCAACTCCCGGATTGATCGGGATAACTTCATAACAATAGTGCCATCTTGTCTTGTGGGAGAAGCAGACGGTATCAGAAAAAACCCTTGGACGCCTCGGCTGTTGATTTGCTGCACACAGTGGCCTCTCAAACGTAGCAAGGCTAGAACTCCAAACCTCTACTCAAAACAAAGCACAATCCCCTATCACTTGAGCTAAAAGAGAATATTCGCTAATGGTTAGGAGTATAGGAACCAGGCCACACAACTGAGCAGTTCTGAGTCCATTCAGTAGAGGGCAGTGATGCATATATCTGCCAGTGCGTGTGTTACAGTGGTCAGTGATCGCTGTAGATCACAACAGAACAGCACATGTAGTCGAGACAGTTTATTTATTCTGTGTTCAGGAGGGTGAAGAACGGTTATACACAACTGAAAACCAGTTGTCCATGCAGGGATGGTTTATGCTACAGCATACAGTTTATGCTACAGCTCAGCTGCTTTCTAAACTTACAGCAGGCAGTACCTAGCCTCAGCTGGCACCAGTCTGGGTAAAGTTGGTCCCCATGCCTGGATATTACAAGGGCTCCAGTTTCACTTTGCAGAAGGAGTCTGCTGTAGTCCGAAGATGTAGCTTTGCCAATCCCCAGCATTCAATAATCATGAGTCAGGTGCCAAAAGCATGAGATGGTCTTAAAAATGATGAGATTTTTAGAAAATAATACATTCTAGATTCTTTTTATTTGCCTTGTAGTTGTTGAGCCTTCAATGGCCATGTATCCAAGCTTTTCCCTGCAGCCAGGAGGGCTAGAAACGAATTCCTTTTTTTAATTAATAAAAGCTGATGTTCTCACAATCACCTGACTCCGGGAGCTGGAGCTTTTAAAAAAAGCACCAAATTTGGTGAGATTGGTGATAAACTTATGAGTCAGCAACACTGAATGTTTAAAAACAGGGTTTATTTTAGGTCTTCTCAGTTAGCAATATTTCCCCCTTAAATTACAAAGGAGACCGAACCGGCGGGGGCTCCTTAACTGCTATGGCCAAACACAAACGAAATAAGAGCTCCCTTGTTATTACAAAGGGCTTTTCTGCTCTGGGAGTGGGAGGAGCAATGCCTCCAGTTTCTTGTAAATATGAGCTGGTTCATCAACCCCATCCTTAAAGGGACTACAGCCACAATATTCTATCTCATACTAGTCCAAATTTATGTCAATTCTCCAGATAACATACTAAAATACACAATCACACCCTTTTTGTTTGTGAATTGGTCCCAGGTGTCAAGCAAGAATGTCAAGAATCAGAGAGGTAGCCGTGTTAGTCTGGAATAGAAGAGGTAACAAAGTCCTGTGGCACCTTAAAGACTAACTATAAAGTTTTGAAGCATAAGCTTTCGTGGGCTAATACCCACTTCGTCGGATGCAAGCAGTGTGTCCTCCTTTTGAAATAACTGTTTGAAACTTCTTAAGTTCATTATGTGGACAAGTTTATATATTTGCCCCTCATTTTGTTATTAGGAAACAGAATCTAGCTCATTTAACTTAGTAGCAACAGATGACTCCAGTGCGAATGAATTCTACTTCGCTTTTGTGTGTGTTTTTGTGAGTTATTAGAGAGAGCAGGTTGAACACCTTATTTTAACAACTCCATAAATATTCCGTCAAAACAAAACATGAATTTTCTTTGCTTGAGCTCTCATCCCTTTCATGTTTCTTTCTGAAAATCTTCCAGTGAATGAATTTAGCAGCAAGAATGTTTGCAGGAAGCAGACAATTTCAATTTCTCAATAAGAGAATATTCATGGTGGGTGAATGTGTGGTCAGGAATGTTTGCACCAGAAATGTGATTATTCTGAGAGTTACAGTCAGCCCATCAGGACAAAATCCATCTAATTTATTACAGATTGTTATACTAGCACAATGGGATACAACCTGACTGTGGTCTATAATTGTTACCACAATATAAATGTTAAATAATTATAACAATACTGTATATCCCATCCAAGTTAACCAAAACAGCTTGATTTTTTAATTTCAGGTATTGAGTACTTTTCATAAGCATCTCCTCAATGACCTATAGACCAAGAATGATTTTGTCTGAATTATTTAGTTAATGATTCTGAGTAACAAATAAATATGAGATAATTGTAACCAGCTCACGGACAGTTCACTAACAGAGAGAGGCTAAATTCATAGTGAATAATTGATTCACTATGAATTATTCGCTCAGCTCTGTTACTGAAGAACAACATCTTCCCAGCCTTTGGCTGCCAAATGGCCTGTCTCTAACAGTGACTTAACTGAGCTGAATCAGCTGTTTTCATGAAAGGCTCATGCTGGGTCTTAGAGACACAGGGGTTTTGCTGCTCTCAGTTGGCGGGTTGCATCCCCATTTCCAGGTCACGACCTACTGGTTGAGCAGAGCTCCTCTATAGCCTGCAGGGTCCTAAAGCCTGTTATCTCTTTCTGTTAATGGGATACTGGCAAGTATTTCAGGCTCAAGATATAGCTTCTGTGTAAAGTTTTTATAAGACCTAGTATGAATAGGAATGTGTGTTTGGAATTTAAGGGGAGGGGGAATTAATGAAGCATCTGCCTTGATTTAAATTCCCCCCCCCACACCCCCGTTGGGATTACAGATCAAACATTGCTGCTTTGTGTAGTACTTGAGGACCAGAAACTAAAACTAGTGTCTTTCATTGCTGTTTGCATAGCATTCAGGGTGGACAGACACCATGAGTGAATCAAAGTAAATCAGACATAAAAAAGATATATATTTCAGTATTAATCATCCACATCTGTTATTAACGCAGAGAAGGAAACCTATTTTCCACCATTTTTATAAGCGGACACCCTTCCTTTAAAACAAAAGAGGATTCAAATGAGGCAGACGGTTGATTTTTTTAAATGTGGGTAGCGAGTTCTGACCTGTAGAGTCAATAGGGCCTGTTCCTTCTCCCGCCGACCTAGTGCTGTGCACACGATCACTTATGACGGCACAACTTATGTCACTCCGGGGAGGGGTGTGTTTCACCTACGTATCTGTTACTGGGGCATTTAGGAAACTGGATGAAGTACACCACATGTTGTGATAGGCGTGTGTAGGACCCCTGGATCTTGAAAAGTGTTCTCTGGGGTATGGATGATTATAGCAGTGTAGATGTGTCTGTACATTTTGCATCCGTAACAGGTTCTGATGATGCTTTCTGGGATGTGTCCTGGCCTGGGGGGAGTTTGCTTCTGACGATGAGCGTGGTGAAGTTAGGGAGTTATTTGAAGGCCAGAAGAGGGGGTTTGAGAAAGATATTACCTTTCCCACTTGGTCTCTCAAAGAATCTCAGTCCATGTTCCCCGAAATGTCTCGAGGTTGAGTGAAATCCATGAGAACTTTCCAGCTCTGTGCAGCCCTACAGAGATTTGTCGACTGTAGATCTTGTGTGTTGACTTTACACCCAGCGAGCGCACATAGTTAATTACCCTCAAAGGCAGAGTAAAGAACCCCCCAACCTCTTCTTACAGGCTGCAAAGTTTGCTTGGTATGGCAGATCCTAGCTAACTCACTAACCTCTAGTTGTATCGAGAGGGGACTCGGGAGAGAAATCAATATTAAAAAAGCATCATTAACATGCATGACATACTTTCCCTACCAACAGGACTGCAAACCTGCCTTTTTCTTTTTTCTTTCTTTTGTGTGCATGAGAGAAATCTACAGAAAAAGAGAACAAGCTAATGAGTCTAATTCTGATCTGCCGCAATGGTGTGAACGAGGAGAAAGCCAAAGAGGTCAGTGAAGTTGCTCTGGGTTTATGCTATCGTAGCCAAGATCAGAATCTGACCCAACATGTAAAATTCTTGGTTTCTTATGGGCTGATGGAAGAGGATATTGTGCACCTTTATCGCCATTCCATGATCAAACAGCCGAGGCCTCGTCTAAATCTAGAATCGCACCAGTTTAAGTAGAGGTGTATGTTTGAGTTAAACTGGTGCAAACCCGATGTGTCAATGTTTTTAATGTGATATAAGCCACCCAAATCAGTGTGTCCTCACAAGGGTTTGCACCTGTTTTGCTGAACCGGTTTATACACTGGTGCATCTTTTGAGTGTAGACAAGGCCTAAATAGGACTTTCCAGCAGGTGCAAAATGAATCCTTTTCTTTTTGTGGCGTTTCATGTGAATGTCTGTTTCTTACCCTAATTCAATTCATTTCACATCATTTCCGAGCCAAAATGGTTGATTCCTCTTTTATGCAACACCCACCCATGTTGGCACATTTTCAGTGCCAATCGGTGTGCACATTGAAAAACGCCTTGGCTCAGCGATGTATTTTTGTAAAAATTGGTTTGTTTGTGTTGTTTGTGGTGCCCTTTTCTGTTTCACTAGAAAAATCCTCACCCCTCTTCAGTACCAGGACGAGGAGGAATTAAGCCCTGGTCTACATTTAACATTTAGATTGACACAGCTGGGTTGGCAGAAGAATGCTTCCATTGACCTAGCTACGGACTCTCAGGGAGGTGGATGACCCTACACTCAATGACAGAAACACCCCTTCCGTTGCTGTAGGAAGCACCTTCACTACAGGGTGGCATAGCTCCTGTACCATTGATGTGCCCGTTGTGTAGACATGGCCTGAGTTTCATGCAACGTTGTTGTTTCCCCTGAGCACTGCTTTCCTTGGAATATTGTGTTGCCCAAAGCCTGTTAAAAAGCTGAGCCCAGGGGATGGAGATTAAAGAGACTTTTGGAGATCTGAGAATTTCTTTCTGTAACAAAAATAAAATGAAAAATTGTTTACTTTCCCAAATGGCGCACCATCCACTCTAGTTTGAGTCACACAGAGAGACAGAACATAGCAACACAAGCCCCCTTGTTATTCTTCTCATGTAGCAGGAAGAATTTCTGAGAGCACCATAAACTACATCACATGGCGAGAGCCTGGGTGAGCTCTAATTGCTTCTATTTGCATAATGAGGCTGGGCTCAGCATCCTGCTGATATTTGAAAGAAGAAAATCAAAATCAGCTCTAGATAAACAACTCCCCTCCCCCCCCCCCCATTTGATCATTCTCTCCCTTAATGCCAAATACAATTTTTCAGCTCCTCTTTCTTCCTGAGGCGAGTGCAAAGTCTTGGTAGGGCTCTTCTGCTTGTTCAAGAGAGCACCACCCAGCCACTGACTCCCCGTATCAGAAGGGGCCCCGGGGCTCAGTGTTTCAAGAGTGGGTCCTGGGGGATGATCACCGGGGCCAGGCCCAGAAGCAATGCTGAAACCTTTGCACCGTGTCTGAGCAGCAGGTGCAAGCTGGGGACAATCGCACGGGCTTCAGGAAGTTGTTAATCATTTTAAAAATACGAATTTGACCCTAAACGTTACAGAGAGAAGGCTCCAAAGGCACAGCACCCTCAGCTGGGAGCCAGGGGGGGTTAGAACCTGACTCGAAAGCAGTCCTCAGGGAGGGGGCTGGGCTCCTACGGTTTTACCCTTTGGCCCCAGCACACTGGAAAGAAGCAGGGTCAAAAATAATGGGGGGGGGGGGGGACGCGGGGGAAAGGAAGCGAGCCTCAAATCCGTTTTTTCCCTGTTCTGTTTTTCAGGGCCCGCTCCACCTGGTAGTGAAATGGAAAGGCCCCCGTTGATTTCCCTGGGAGTTGACTCAAGCCCTCTGTGTCTAGAACAGGATGTGGCTGGGCCCCGGACTGTGCTTTTCTGATATCCAGGATGGTGGATTGGCAAACACAGTAACATGCACACACACTTACTAATTCACTGCCGAAATCTGATTAGCAGGTTTCAGGTCTCTAATGTAAGCACCGCTTGTGTCAGCATGTAGCTGTTTCAGTGTCTGGAAAAGACCCCAGACAGGGAAAAGGGGCTTGTTTGTTTTTACAACCTGTTCCAACCCTACAGTCTTGCAACCTTTAATTTACATGATCGGGAATGGTAGCATTTTCCCCGCTAGGTCTTCAGAGCAATCCAGACTTGGCTACAAGGGCAGTCCCAGGGAGTGCCTCGACAGGACTGCACTACGCTTTGTATGGAGATGACTGATTTTTGAGGCCGCTACAGAATATTTTTGTTGCGGTGACAGGAGTATAGTTTCATATAGGGCTGGACCTGAATGAAATCCCTGACCTTCAGGCAGAAGTGGGGTGTCCATTTACACACACTTATGCACTTGATAGACAGATCTGGGATGCTGGATTTCCATGAGTGGTGTAAGCAAGACACGAGAAGTAATTCTTCTCTTATTTGCACTGATAAGGCCTCCGTTAGAACACTGTATCCAGTTCTGGGCACCACACTTCAGGAAAGATGTGGACAAACTGGAAAAAGTCCAGTGGAGAGCAACAACAATGATTAAAGGTCTAGAAAACATGGCCTAGGAGGAAAAATTGAAAAATGTGGGTTTGTTTAGTTTGGAGAAGGGAAAACAAGCGGAAGTGGGGGACATAACAGTCTTCAAGCATGTTATAAAGACGAGAGTGATAAATTGTTCTCCTTGACCGCGCAGGGCAGGACAAAAAGCAATGGGCTTAAACTGCAGCAAGGCCGATTTAAGTTAGACATTAGGAAAAAGTTCCTAACAGTCAGGGTGGTTAAGCACTGGAACAAATTCCCTAGAGAGGCTGTGGACTCTCCATCATTGATGGTTTTGAAGAACAGGTTAGACAAAAACCCTCAGTGCAGGGGACTGGACTAGATGACCTATCGAGGTCCCTTCCAGTCTGATATTTCTATGATCCAGAACACTGTCACAGGAAAGAGTATCCCTGGTAGATGATCTCATCTTAGAGATGAGATCATTTTGATGCCTGTGGGCTACTCTGGGGCATAGAGAACAGGAGTACTTGTGGCACCTTAGAGACTAACACATTTATTTCAGCATAAGCTTTCATAGGCTACAGCCCACTTCATCAGATGCATAGAATGGAGCACACAGTAGTAAGATATATATATATATACACACACAAAGAACATGAAAAGGTAGAAGTTGCCATACCAATTCTAAGAGGCTATTTAATTAAGATGAGCTAGTATCAGCAAGAGGGGGGAAAAAAACTTTTTATTGATAATCAAGATGGTCCATATCAGACAGTTAACAAGAAGGTGTGAGAATACTTAACGGGGCGAAAATAGATCCAAGTTGTGTAATGACCCAGCCATTCCCATCTGGGGCATTGGCTATCCCAGCATTGTCAGACAGAAGCAGCCACCAACACTGCCCCAGCTCAGGCTGGATCCAGAGGCACTGTGCTGTGACTCCAAGAAGCGCAGGGCACCAGCTTCACCATTAGTAAACCATGATTCACACAACCATGGCCATGATTCACACAACTGGCCAGTCTGTTCCAATGGAAGCCTTAGCTACCTTTGCATAGACAAGTGATGAGCTAAAGGACATAACACTCCACCCAGCCAGCGGATGCCCATGCACCAGTGGAAAGGCAAATGGCCACATTATTTCCCTGTAGATTCAGAGTTCTTCATGGTGCTATATGGCTGGGTCCCCAAAGGGGTCCCTGTGATGGAGAGTCCACTCCATACTAGGGTGAAAGGGGCTAATGGATGCCAGGTGAGCCAATTAAGCTAATAGAGTGAATTCTGAAAAGAAAACCCTAATTAGAGAAACAGGCTCACCTGCGCAGGAACAGATGGGGCCTGTATAGCTGGCTGCAGTGTAGGGAGGCCGCTGTTGTTAGGAATGGCTGTAGCCACTCCCTGAGTGGAGTGTCTTGGTGGCTGACCAACCCAGAGAGTGGGGAAGCCATATATGTAGGAAGAAGCCTAGGGTAACAGCATCAGAGAGGTTGGGCTGGTCAGAGACCGTAGCTGCTTGTTCTAGGGTCCCTGGGCTGGAACCTGGTGTAGAGGGTGGGCCAGGTTTCCCCAACCAGCCACTAGTTAATAGCACAGGGCATTGGTGATATCAGCCAGACAGCTGCTCTGGAAAGACTGTGAATTCACCAGAGAGGAAAGACTTTAGTGACCTGGCCATAGGGTGAAGCCATGAAGAGGAGCCTGTAGATCTGGGAGAGAGTGGGGCCGCAGAGTAAGACAAGGCAAGAGAAGATACTGCCAGAGGGTGTCTAATCCCCAGGATGGCCAGCAGGAGGCACTGCTAGTGGTGAGTGAATCCCATTATATATTCAGTGTTGCTCAACAAAACTACCCCAAGAGATACACACACTGTTGTGAGGGTTCCCTGGTGAAGAATTGTATCTGAATATATTGGGACCAGTGTGTCTAATGGTTAGAATATGGGGCTGGGGTTGTATCCTTGGCCCTGCTACAGACCCACTGGCACCTTGGCTAACTCCCTGCTTCTGCTTTGTAATAACCCCTTCCTCCTACGGATGGTGACCCTTATTGCACTGATGGTTGTGAAGGATGCTCTAGGGTAGCCTGTGCACTGGATACTCCGTGTAAAATAGCTGATGCCTAGATTGGACAGTCACAATTCCCTGTCACTAACAAGGGTTATGTTTCCTAAGGCCAGCCATCCTGGGGGGACTATTTCAGTAGGGCACGTAGCTTATTCAAGCTGTCTGGAGCTGCGGTGTCCAAGCCTGACTCCTACAGCCTGCTCTAGCACTAGGCACTTTAACAGGTACGGACGAGTTTGGCCCAAGGATGTTTGCTGGGGCAAGGAAGTGACTATAGATCTGCTGATGCCAAACTGTGGCCTTGTTCCCACGGTGTAGTAAACTGGAGCTGCTGCCTCACTCAGTAGGACTCTGTAATTAGCGTGACTGGTTCTGTGATGGCAGCCAGTGCGGCAGTCTCCATGACGGCTCTTGACTTCGCAAGGCCGTAAAGCCTGGGTGTGGATTAGTGATCAGGCCTGGCTGTCCTTCCAGGCACGCAAGGCGCGCCCACGGCACTGTGAGGTGGGAGTGTGCGTGAATACACTCCCCTCTGGGGCGAGGTCCATAAATCACTGCTCAGAGAGGGGGTGGGGGCTTGAACGCAGAGGAGAGATTCACTAGCCAGAAACCTCAACCCTCTTCCACGCGGTCTCTCCCCAGCCCTCTCATGGCGGCTGAGCTCCACTGTGCCCTCAGGCTGGAGCACCAGGGTTAGGGACGTGCGGCGCACGAGTCCAGCAGATGTCACTAGAGCCTCTGGAATGGAGGAGGGCGGGCTGGCTTTGGGGTTGGCTTCCTGACCTCTCCACACGCCCAGGGCTTACAGTCTGAACCCTCTGGAACCCAGCTTTGTGGGAGGGAAGCGGGGTCTTTTATCAGGCCTGTGTTTTGTTGACACTTTAATTGTCATTGTAAGTGAATGGGATCCCCTTTTATCTGGAAATTTGTTCAGCTGACTAGAGCACCAGGGCCCACCCTGCAGGCACAGGCTGCAATGGTAAAGCACTTCCCCCCCAGGCATGGCTGGGGCCCAGCTCTTCTGGGTCCTTGCTGGGAGAGCTGCCTGCGGCACCGGGTTCAGTAATCCTCACAGGCTGCCCTGGCCGGGCGGAGGCTGTGATGTTCCCCTCACGGCAGCTAGGTTCTCTGCTGTTGTGCCACAGACGCATCCCACTGGGTTTGCTCTTTGCTGTTATGGTGACAGTAGAGGAGTCGGCCAGTTAGGGGGACCAGTCAGCAAGTGTGAAAAATCGGGACGGGGGTGGGGAGTAATACGCACCTATATAAGACAGAGCACCCCAAAATCGGGACTGTCCCTATAAAATGGGGAGGTCTGGTCACCCTACTGCCAGTGTTTCAGCTATGGATACAGTTCCGGGTTACTAGACGTGCTATGGGGCAGTATGCTGGCTTTGTACAACATTTCTCTCCATATCCCCACAGTCGTCTCCTCGGGGGATCAGGAGGCCACTCAAGTCTCTGTGACGGGGCCACCTTCCTTCTGGGTGAGACAGCCTGGATTCAGATTCCTTCGGAGACCGTCCGTTCCCTTCCCTGATCGGACGGACTTTCTGTTGAGTGACCTAGGGTGACGCTCCCGTGCCTTCCCCTTCTCCACTCGGTGGTGGTGGTAGTGGGCCTGGGGAAGGAGCATAGACATACCTAGTCTGGGAAGCAAGAGGTTGAGGGTAGGCATGTAAACTGAATTCCCTCAAATGGCCCTACAGCTAGGCCAGCCCTTCTTGACTATTCTGGGAAGCATGGAGCATGTTTGCCAACTTCAGAGGGTGTATTTATGCTCTGACTCAGCCCAAGGAAAGTAAGGGAATTTCACTAAAGCCGGATCTCTGTCCTCGGCACACCCCAGGGACTGTAATGTAATGTACCCGTTTCTATGCGCGTGCCCCACTACGTCACAGGGTAGAAAAGATCAAGAACCACTGGCCTAGAAAGACGGCTTGACACTGGCCAGGGCTTGGCCACTCCAATTCATTATTAAAGGTTAAATAAGTTGTCTGAGGTGCAGTCAGAGTACCTGAAACTTTCTATTCTGCTCCCCTTGAAGAATCAAGTTTCTTTCTCCTCTATAAAGTCTGGTAAATGAGGCCCTAATAGTCCTGTTATTGGGAATAATGGTATCCCTCGTGGCTGATTATGTTAATTACAGGTGAGTGTTCATTAGGGGAATGCCAGGGTTAAATCCTAATTGTGGTGCCCCAAAGGAAGGGGCTCCTTTTAATGGCATCCCCGGAGCACTGATGTTTTCTGCGGTGTCTCTGTGCTGTTTCTCTCACCCTTCCTCTCCCCTGGAGGAAGGAAATCTTAAAGCACTGCACCAGGGTGATCATGGCTCCAACCTGTTCCCTGGTGGCAATTCCAGGAGACTCCATTACAATCCTAAGAGGTGCCCTCTCTGCAGAGGTTATCGGGGAGCATCCTGGCATGGAAATGTGGCTGGACTCGACCGGAACTAGCTGCATTGGGGAGAGAACCTCGGAGCTGTATTTTGAGTCAGGCCGGCTGTGCACGTTTGGACAGACCCTAGGAGTATGGAGAAATATTCAGAGAGCCCGGGTGCCTGTGTCGCGGAAGCTGGGCTGTTTCTCCTGCACCCAGCTTTGGTCTAGATGACCTGCAGCAGGAAGGGTGATTAGTCTGCTTTAAGTATTGATGGCAGAAAAGGCACCGTGCAGGGGAGGCATGCCTGGTACCTCCCCAGATACCTTGTCAGGGTGGTTCTGCTGGTTCATGCTACCGAGCTGAACCTTGTCACACCCCTTCCTGGCTTTTCCACCCACTGTCTGTCCTGACTTCTCCTCCACCTTTGGAACAAACAACAGCAGCCACTAGCATTCTCCAAACCCAGCCTGCTCAGCCCTGTGTCAAGTCTGGGTCCCCACTTTGCTTCCTTTGTGATGTGGGGTGGGTGCTGGAGTGTTACTTCTTGCATAAGTAGCTTTTGACATTTCTGGCAGCAGTAAGCCTGGACATTAGGACCCTGAATCCTTTTCGGCACCAAAGGCTCTCAGGTCTCAGCTAAGATGAAGCATGAAGCTTGTATGTTCAAAGAAACATACAAGGTTAAAAGGACACTGCTGAGACCAGCAATCTGTGTTGATACGCCTTTGCTGATGTTGCTAACAGACTTGTGGGAATGCAGGCTCCTTGTTTACGGCCTGCATTGCGCTCGGGAGGCCAGTCCAGCCTGGTTAGTTTCACTGATTCTGATCAGTTTCATTCTCTGGCTCTTGTGCACTAGCATAGAGGTAGGACACAAGTAGCCATTCTGGGCACTTGGTTGGAGCTCCCTGGCCAATTGCCAGGACGATGCTGGAGCCTGAGGGGCATCCCTAATTGGCTGGTACAGTGACGTACATCTGTCAGTGAGACATAAATGCCCTGAACAATAATAACAGCTTATTGTCCTTGCCCTGCCCTCATGGGGAGGGAAAAACGGGAGGGGGTGGGGGAAGAGGGGAATGTTTCATTGGCTCCATGTTTGCATCCCTCCCCCTGCACTGATACCGTGTTGCTGTGTTTGGCTTCTAATGTTTGCACGTGACTTGCTCAACTTAAACACAAATAACCCTGGAAACTCTTCTGTTCCCATTAGTTCTTGTACAGCCCTTTAAAAATGTGGAGCTTCACCTATCTGACCTGTTAAAGCATGTAAGAAGTGCTGGTGTATCTTTGTCTTTTACAGCTTGAATGGTTGCAGTAATGTTTATTTTTAAGGGGGGGGGGCTGTTTGTGGATGGTGGGGGGACAGGTGGGAGGGCATTCACTCAGGACCAGAATCTGGTCCATTGAAGTTAATGTGAGTTTTGCCCGTAGTTAGTGTGATACTCTACACAGGGAAGAATTAGCCACCAGTGTGTCACAACGACACAATATATGCTCAAGTAAAATGGCTCACTTGAAACTGTTCTCCGGGTTCTCAAACTGGGGGTTGGGGGCCCCTCAGGGGGTTGCATGGGTGGTCGCGACCTGTCAGCCTCCACCCCAACTTTGCCTCAAGCCTTTCTAATGATATTAAATATATGAAGTGTTTTTCATTGATAAGGGGGAGTCACACTCAGACTTGTGAAAGGGGTCACCAGTACAAAAGTCTGAGAACACTGTCCCAGTGCTCTTAGCCCATGGCATGGAGGCAGTGCAGTGGTTCACAACCTTTTCATTTGTGGTCCCCTACAATATTTTGAGTTGAGGTGTGACCCTTTGGAAATTGTAGGCATACATAGCCTGTGGACCCTCCAGGGTCCGCAGACCTTAGGCTGAAAACCATTGTTCTATGGTAACGACAGCCTTTCACGGTCCCCTGAGACATAGTCCATAGACCCGCAGAGGTCCACAGGGCGAAAACCACTGGGATAAATTAATCCCTGATGTAACCACGCTGACTTCAGTGGAGTTACACCACTGGGCTAGATTCTCAAGTGGTGTAAGCTGACTTGGTGGCGCTCTGGATCATAGAAATATTGGGTTGGAAGGGACCTTGCTATGCTGATTTATCCCAGCTAAGGACCTGTTTTAGTTTTGCCAGCCCTTCCTCTCTGGGCTAGGAGAGAATAGGGAGAAAAAAGACCAAACAGAAAATATTCCAGTAGCTCCCTGATTTTAGCAGAGCAGAAATCTTGAACAGAGCTGCGCTCCACCATGTAGCCTAAGAATATGTGCCCATTAAATCCACGCACTTAACGAAACATGCTGTCTGTAATGGAGCAAAGCACAGAATGGCCACTTATGCTACAAAATAGAACAATAACTGCGACTCAAAATTACATAAATGCCTTGCCTCTGGTCTTCTGCACGTTACAAATAACTCAGCCATTCCGGGGCTAACACTTGCATAAACAGTTACGATCGTGTACAGGAGACATTCCAGCAAAATAGCCAGGGCTTTGAGACCTGCTTCAAAAGCAGCCAACAAGCCATGAATAGTTCATGTCCTACCCTTCTGAGGTTGCAACTCAGCGTCTACTGCAGCCTAGTTCCCTTCCTTGCTGCTTTTTTCTTTCTTGGGAACAGATTGTTCCAGTGAGACAGAGTTCCCAAAAATATCCGGGCGTGCAAGGGCAACCTCAAACCTTAGCTAAAGAATGGGGTTAGTGGTAAAATTCCCACCTTTTAAGAGGTAGATCCAGCTCCTGCTGGGGTATTTTTGCTACTTCTGAGATCCTCTCCAAGCCGTTACTTTTGCTGCTCCAATGCCCAACTGCCTTTCCACTAGGTCTGTGAAATCCTATAAGCTCGAATGACATTGAGTGGATCGGGTTTAATGTTCATTTTCAAAAGAGCCGAGATCCCTTCCTCCAAGGAGGTATAAAACCCCTTTCCCACTCCGCTCGTCCAGCGAGACCCAGAGCATGGAGTGAGCACACGCTTTGATCGTCTTCCTGGATCGATCGGCTGGGCGTTCTAGATATCTTTTCAATAGTTTATAATCCTTCATTCTTCCAGAAGGCAGCGAGGTTAAAAAAAAAATCAATCTAACTCCAGGTCTGTTGCTGCTGCCTCTCGTTTTATCTCCACCCTTGTCGGTCCCATTTTCTCCAGGTTAGATCCACCATGCTGAAGGCTGGCTGAGGTCTGTCAGGCATCTTTTGTTAAGCCTCTGGACCTGTTGACTTCATGGGCTATGTGGCCTTTGCATTCTTCTTTCCTCGCATACACTGGTAAATCGTAGCATCGGTAACCCTGACGTACCAGCTCTGATAAACTCTTCTTGCTTCCTGTCTCAATGTTCTGCCAGTTCTTTCCACCCACTCAGTCTATCTCAGAGGTTCTCAAACTGTGATCTGCGGACCCCCTGTCATCTGCAAGCTCCACTCAGGTGCTCCCTGGATAGATCCTTCCAAGGTGCACGCCTGGGCAGCCACACACAAGACAATGAAGGGCCACCACCTAATTAGTAGAGTCATGCAGGTATGACTCCATTAATTAGGTGCCTGGATCCTGGAGAAGACGCACATGTAAGGTGAGGTGGTGGCCTTGGGGGAGGGGAAAATGACGGGGAGGTGGGAAGGGTAGTGGGGTAAGAAGAGGGGATGGGGGGAATTTGGGACAGGCAGGGCTGTGGCAGCCAGAGAAAGAGGCGACTTTCCCCCACTCCAGGGCTGCCGGGGAGAGATGGCCCTCCTTCCCAGCCCCACGGGAGAGAGACACCCCCCCCCTTCCTTCCCAGCCCCACGGGAGAGAGACACCCCTCCCCCCTTCCTTCCCAGCTCCAGCCTGAGGGCTGTCACGGCAGGGGAGAGAGGGCACATCTGTCACATTAGAAAAGTAAGACTACAGATATTAAAATATGAGTTGTGTCTTTTATATGTAGAGCAAAAAAAGTCAAGGTATTACTTTATATATATATAAAAGGTCTGTCTGGTCCTGGTTGATCAGGAGAGCGTGTGAACATAAGACCTCGCTCCTGTAATGAGCTCCGTGAAGACGGACCCATGTGGAGCTCTGCTGAAGCGAATGGGATTCTGTGCATGTTTACCTGCGTGGAGCAGTTTACAGGATCGGGCTTATAGTGAACCACACCCCAATGCAAGGGAAAACCCCATGTTACAAAGGGACATTCACATCATCGGCTGGCTGGGAGAGCGGGGGTGTCTCCTCTCTGTCTTTCCTTCAGCCTGTGGCCTCCCCAAAGGGTGCAGTGATTCACCATCGTTCAGCTCCAGGGTGGGTAGGAGAGCTGGTGTCTCCCGCCCAGCCTGGTTTGTTCACTCAGCATTCCTGCTCATCCTCATCTCCTTCATAGCGGGCGATGTTGAAAATGCAGTACAGTCGCTGGACAATACTGGAGTTGATCTGCTGATGACATACATCTACCAGGGGGGTGGACAGCCCCTCTGACAGCAGCAGGGCCATGTGACGGCAGTGGCATGAAAAGGCCCCTGCTGCAGCCGCAGGGGTGGGGTCCGTTGTCCGGGTCTGGACTGCCAGAAAAATGACTGAAGTCCCCAGCGAGTGACAGGCTGAGAGCGGGGCACTCTACAATCAGTCGGGTGCTGCATTCGCTGGAATGGAAGCCTCGTGGCTCAGGCTGTCTGGGAGAGAGGCAGGATGGTTCAGTGGGTAGGGAACTGAACCTGGGTTTCCAGTGCTCTGCCACAGGTTTCCTGTGTGATGTGGGGCAAGTCATATAGCCTCTCGGTGACTCAGTTCCCCACCTGTACAATGGGGATAATAGCACTGCCCTACCTCATAGGGGAGGAGTGTGAGGATAAATACACTCAGCTGCTATGGTGATGGCATACCCCAGATTGGATTGTACAAAACACTAATTAGTATGTACAATAGGGAGCAGAGAGATGGACTAGTCGGCCGAGAAGGCTGTTGCTAACTTTTATGAGCTGTTTGTTGTATTACCAGCTGACAACAGCACCTCTAGTTAGGTAAATAACTTTTGTGGCACCTTTCCCCCCAGCACAGACTGGGGCACTCCAGAGATGCGCCTTAGGTCTTGCCAATAAACTGATTTTATTTATAAAATAAATCCTTGTACACAGTAATAGAAAAACATCGTGTGCCATAGATCCGGGTCTAAAGAAGGAACTGGCAGCTTTTGTTGTGCTACGCCCCATGGTGATGTGCTTGGAACTCCAGTGTGACAGTAGAGAGAGAATCCAGATCCTCTTGCTCCAAAAGCACAGACCCCAGCCTCTTAAACTAATGGAGACTCTCCATTAAATGTTAGCCATATGGGGTCTTTGACACACAGTCAGGCAGTCCCCAATCTACCCAGTGGAGCATATGTGTATTTGAGCACCGCTGCCCTCCATTGGGTAGATTGGGAACTGCCTGACTGTGTGTCAAAGACCCCATATGGCTAACATCTAATGGAGAGTCTCTGTTAGTTTAAGAGGCTGGGGTCTGTGCTTTTGGAGCAAGAGGATCTAGATTCTCTCTCTACTGTCACGATGGAGCCACCAGTGTACCACAAAGACACAATGTACAATCAAGTAAAAAGGCTGACTTGAAGCTGTTCTCTGGGGTCCTCACAGAATGGTGTGTGGGGGGTGTGTGTGTGTGTGGGCGGGGAGATCCCACTCTGTACCCAATCCATAGAGAATATGGGTCTGTTACAAGTCCCACCTTGACAGCCTGGCTCATGAGCTCACGCTATAGAGACTCAGGTCCATAGCTCTGTAGGTCCTTGATGTGTTGGCCAGGAGGGGGGCCACAGGTGATCACTAGGATATGGCTTGTTGCATTTATGTTCCAAAGGTGCATCTTCCGTTCCAAGAGACCTCTATCAAAGCAGAGATTGCCCGGAGAAGGGAGGTGATGGTGACATTCTTTACATGTTTCCTCCTTCTCCTGGCCCTCTCCGAATTCAACTTACTCTTCTTAAAAAGCAGCCCCAAACATGGCCTTGAAGAATGAAAAACTCTGGGTAAGCTCCAAAGCGTGTCTGTCTCAGCCACAGAAGTCGGTCCAATAAAAGATCTTGCCTGCACCCCCCTTGTCTTTCTGATAGCCTGAGACCAACAACAACCACACCACTTTAGAACCCGGACCGTGTGGGCTGTTTCTATTTTCCTGTTTCACACATGATGTGGAATTGTGCTGTGTTCCTTCCCTTCGGGGCCTGGTTTGGGATATAGCTATACCCAACCCACCAGAAGGAAAACAGGGCTTTCCATGAGCCCCAGCGGGGAGGACGGGAGCAGAAAACTTGTTTTGACTGGTTACTTATCAAGCAGACATGAAGGGATCTATAGGCCACTGCAAGTTGTTTTGTACAAAAATGTGGGTGGTTTTTCCCCCTCTCTCAGTGAAAGACGGGGGGGGGGGGGGGAAGGCGCGGCGGGGGGGAAAACCCTCTCAACTTTACGTTGATCCATAAGGGGAGAGCATTAAAAAAAATTCCACTGCAGCTATGGAGGAGGAAGAAAGGGAACGAGATGGCAGGATAAGGTTCAAAACGAAATTTGCCTGCAGCCAGGAGATTGCGGATTCCTGCAGAGAGAGAGAGAGAGAGAGAGTGTGTGTGTGTGAGTGTGTGTGTGAGTGTGAGTGAGTGTGCGTGTGTGTGTGTGAGTGTGTGTGGGCTTTCGACCAACAGGCTGAGGTCTCTTTAAGATCAAGCCAAGTAACCTGTGGCTCCGCTGTCCTTTGCAGGGGGGGCTGTTTACTGAAGCGCCGCGGAGAGGCTCCGCCAGGAGCGAGCCCGGCCAGGCGGCGTTGGGTTTCAAGGCGCAGAGGCGGGCGAGAAGCAGCGGGGGCGCCGCGCTTTGCAAGCGGACAGACTCGGGACAACAATAAGGCTCCGCTTTTCTGGGCCTGGCTCGCCCTAGACGGGGTGTGTGGTCAGTTTCCCGACTGGGGGGCCCGCTGGCTCGGGGTTACACGTGAGAAGCGGGGGGAGGGGCGCTTCGTTTCGCTTTTCCACGGGCCCAGTGCAGCGGAGCGGCTGGGCTCCGAATTGTGGCCGCGGCAGCGTCCTTGCGCCCGGGGAAAGGCTCCTGTTCAGATTTCATCTGCGGGCGGGCGGGCGCAGATTTGATGCAGCGGGTTCAGGGGGAAGCAAAAGTCGGGGCTGAACGGGGGTCTCAAGTCCCCTGCGGTTTGCATTTCTCCGAGCTCACCCTGGACTGGAAAAAAACCACACCCCAAAAGTGCCCTCGGGTTTGTTGCGTCCCCTCCTCCCTCCATGTCTGTTGCTTGGGGATTGGGTTGAGGGGGCTTGTTTTGTATTTGGGGGGGGGAGGGGTTGTAGCCCTTGCCCATCAGCAAACATTTGTATCAACGCGGAGGAGAAGCGGCGTGTTGCTTCGATGTCGCGTTTCTCCGCGGCCGCGGGTGAGTTGCGGGGGGTTCTCCGGCTCCCCTTTCCGCGGCCGCGGGTGAGTTGCGGGGGGTTCTCCGGCTCCCCTTTCCGCGGCCGCGGGTGAGTTGCGGGGGGGTTCTCCGGCTCCCCTTTCCGCGGCCGCGGGTGAGTTGCGGGGGGTTCTCCGGCTCCCCTTTCCGCGGCCGCGGGATCGTTGGCTTGTTTGATTCTGGGCTCGGCGTCACGATTTTAAACCCGCTCGCTCTGCAGATACAAACCCTTCCCGTCAATGCACACCATGGCCGCAGACGAGTGGGATTCATGGGAATAGATCTCATCCAATAAACACCCCTCCCCCAAAGTTTTGGGAGGGTTAAAAAATCAAATTGGTTTGGGGGGAGGGAGGCAGCTGCCATGCAGAGGTTCGGGAGCGGATTTTGTAACTAGAGGCGGAGAAGTTGACTTGCACCCTGGGCCCCGGGGCTTGCCTTTAAAAAATGCATGTGAAATAAAAGCTGGCCAGGCAGTTTTGAAAATTGTTTTTCTTCGCTGGTGTATTTCGTGAAGGACGAAGCTGTGATTGGAGAGCTGGGATCTCGGGGGAGGGGGAGGGGGAGAGATGAAATCCAGGCTGGGCTAAGGAGCCCTTGACTGGACTGGAAACATCATAGCCACAGTCGGAGACCAAGCAAGCTGCTCTGATCTGGGGGAGTTAATGGATATTTGTACCCATATGGTGTGTGTTACAAGCTCCTTTCTAGTTGTGAAGATTAATTTAAAACCTCCTCTCCCTGCCCGCCCTTCATTGACAAATGAACATCTGGGGTGAATGTTGCCCGGCTCCCTATCAAAGCATGTTTTCATAAACCTTGTCTGCATCTATGAAGGTGGACCCTCTTGTTTCTTACGGATCCTTCGCTGTTTGAATGTGCTCTGCAATTCTATTGAAACACTGATCATCCAGTAAACACATCCCTTCAATATTTATAATAGGTGGTTGGATTTTCCATTCTGGGGTTTTTTATGGTATTTTCTTTTCTGTATGGAAGTTGAGGCATGGGGAATAATTAAAAAAAACCCCAAATTATTGAAGATGAGCCTAAATTATTTTGTTTTTTGGGTTTCCACATTTTTCTGATGCAGATTTTAAAAAGCAGACTCAAACTTTGATCTTCTGCAAAGCCACAGCCTCGCCTGATGTCGGTTATTTCCCTCCGGGTAGCTTCAACGTGATTTGAAATATATACGTGCAAATCATCTAAGGTGACAAATAAAAGAGCAAAAGCCCTAACCCTTGCCCCTCAGAAGGGTAGTGAAGTTATTTTTCAGTGAATTCCAGTCTGTGTGTCAAATGGATTTAAACTCGGGAAGGTTTTGATACTGGACTCCAAGGTTCACAGAGAGCCCCAACTACCAGTGAGCTTTTTGGCTGTACATTAAAGTTAGATGCTCAGAGCAACTACCTCCCACTGGTTGGTGTCCAGACAGCAAGTGTTAAGAATCGGGGTGGGGTGGTAGGGTAAAGACCCCAAAATTGGGTCTGTCCCTATAAAATCGGCTAAGGCAGCATCAAACCACCGGCTAAGGCAGCAAACCACCGGCTAAGGCAGCAGGACCTATACAGTTGTGTCTCTGGGAAAAATCTAATGAAGAGCGGTTTAATTTCCAAAAGATTTATTCCTGGTTAGCTTAGGCCTCCGATTTAAGGTGTCCTATTTAAAACAAGCTTTTATGAAGCCTAAGATAAATAAAATCCATTGGAAAGTGTTTAAAATCATGATTTTGTAAAAATGACTCCCCACCCCTTACAATTTCCTGCAGTGTTTGCAACTTCTAGTACCAGTGCAGAGAGCCTGAAAGTGAAATGGTCAGGGAACTCTCTTTGAACAAAAGTGAAACTGACCAGTTTCACTTTTTTCCCCAGTCCAAACCGAGGGAAGCTGTAAATGCCTCAAGCAGAAGAAAAGTGAACAAGATTTCAGAAATCAGATGCACTAATGAAAGGCGTTAGTAACAGAGAGCAGGGTTTTTGAAATAGGATCCCTTTTAAAGGATGAAAAGGGACAAACGAAAGAGCTGGGAGGAGCAGATTCATGTTTGGCGCAGACCTAGCCACCACAACATTGGTCTAGATCAACATAGATCCTTGGGAACATTCTCTGGAACAGTTCAAACAGGGATGCCTGAAGATGTAAATCTAGTTTGTTATGAGAATTCAGATTCCTTCCTTGCAATTCTTTGTGTTTCCCATGTAAGATTAGATTTAGAAGAATTTTTGAAAGTCTTTTAACTGAAGGTTTAGTAACCTTTGTAAGAGGAGAGGAATGGTGCTTCAGACTTGTATCTGAGTAATGTAAAAGCACATCCATGCCGGTTAGTGGTCTGGGGTTCACTAAAATGAGGTCAAATCAATGGTCAGTGATTCACATGGGTCATGGTCTGGGGTTCACTAAAATGAGGGTTTGTCCCATGGCTCAGGTCAGGGAGAAAGCTGGGAAGAGGGACACAATAAGCCTGAAGGAGGCATGTTTACAACAAGAGTACCGTATGTTCCTTCTCAGACCATATTCCTGCTCAGTAGGATTCCATTAAGGTTCCTGTGGCATGGAGGAGAAATTACAGTGCAAACAAATAAAAAAGAAATTTAAGAGGGGTGGGAAGGCAAATGTGAATTCTGCTGACCTTGAGTAGCCAGTAGACAATTCTTTGGCATGACTTAACTAAACACCCAATATTTATACCATTCTAAAGCTGGGGAAAACAAATCTACATCTGTCTGGGACTTTTTCTCTCCCTTTTGGCATAAATAAGCCTAGGTTATTTACCCATTGAGAGATATCAATTAAAGTGTGTGATTTTGTGCTTTTTTTTAAAGACATCCAGGAGATGCCATGTTTATACAGTGTGTTGTAAAATTAAAAATGTTGTCTCACATGAGATAAAAAAAAACACTTTTCACAGTGGTTTTTGCTCTCTTTGCCTTTCAAAATACAGGGAGTAATGTGAGTTCTTTATAAATCCTTCCATGACTGGCTGCAGTGCACAGAGAAACCCACGTGTGAAACCTCTCTGGTGACTGGAGGGGTTTCAAACCCATAGGGAGGCACTGACCTGTTAAAAGAAATAACCAGGGCGTGTGAGTTCTTGTTCATTTTAAAAGCTGGAGAGGAACCAAACTGATCAGTTGCAAAGATAATTGCAGGAAGTGGAGTGTAAGAATGAGATTTAAACAAGAAAACACCGCAGGTGCACAGAGGGATGATTCCTCCAAGAGGAATTTCACAGTGCTCTCCATGCTCTTCAAGGACATCACCATGGCTTCCCTAGATAACACAGATTATAGAGGAGATAGGAGAGCAGCCCTGATGTGTTGCTCCTCTTCTGGACATGTGTACGAGTGGAAATAGCTAGTCACTGCGGGATGCTTTGGGGAAATTAGGCTTTTGTCCACTAACCACTGGAGTAGCTACATCAGTGCAGATCCCTAACGTGGAGGCCATTTAGTAGAACTGCTTATTCTGGTTTGAAATCGACATAGCTGCACCAATGTGAATCTCTGCACTGGAGTAAACCATATCTACACTTAAGATTGCACCAGGACAGTTATACTGGGGGTGAAAATCCCAGTGCAGATAAGACTTTGTATAAGAGCTTCCTGCTTTTTTTTTTTTTTGGGGGGGGGGGCTGTATTGAATACTTTTGGCCACTGATCTTAGCATGTAAAGTCCCAAAACTGCTCCTCTTGGTGCTTTTTCTTGAAATTGATCACACCCTCGCTAATATGAAACTAAGCAGCAACTGCAGGAGACTGAGGACTTTGTGGAGGAGGAAATGGGCATTGGCAACACCAAAAATGCCTGATACTTAGGAACCCCAGCGTAGCACGGAGCTGAAGGATGGAGCAGTGTCATTACAGGGATCGGGTGAAATATTTCTTGTTAAAGATCCATTAGGGGACGGGGAGGAGGGAGGCTCTTAAAGGACCTATGTGTCCAACAACGCCAGCTTTAAAGCCCCTCAGGTCCAGGAGCTTTGGAAGAGGGCTCAGGTTTTTTATGGCCCCTGCAGAGATGATGAGTGGTTTTTCAGCGCTGTGCAGGAACTGGCTTTTGTTGGCGATAGAGGGGAGCAAAGGAGGCAAAGAACTGTTGTGGCAAAGATACGGTTCAGCCACAGGCTCAGGAGGTTATTAAAAGCAGTTTCTAATGAAGTCAAGTCTCCAGTTAGGATCTAAACCCAGGCCTGTTTGGGGCTTCCAAAGTCTTTGCAGCAGGCCCTGGGAGCGTAAGGCAGTAGCCTGGAGTAATCGTGTACACTTTTAAGCATGTTCTTTGTGTAACTCCTGGAGTTTGTCACATCAAAGCTGGTGGCGAGGCAGTGCAGCCGGCCTGATCCAAAGCCGGCAAAAGCCACGGCAAGACTCCACGTTACTAAAGTGAGCTTTGGCTCAATCCCAATGTGGATTGGAAATTCTTTCCAAAGAGGGCAGTTGCTTTCTACTGGTAATGTTTAGTAGGCCATTTTGGCTCTGGTTTCAGAGGGCTGCCATAGGTGGAGGGATTTCTTTTAAAGGTAAGGCTGGCCTTGCACCTGTTGCGCCTCAGCAGAGATCTTCTGAGCTTAAAACCCATCTGGGGAAAGAGGTGGGAACACATCTCCGGAGCCACCCCAACGCCGGGATTCACTCATGCGAATGAGAGCGAAAACAGAGGGAGCTTGTGGTTCCTCTCATGGCCGCTCTCCTTCCCTCCAGGTGTCTGTTACACCCACCTCTCGTGTTTTGTCTTCAAGTAAACCATAAGCTCTGTGGGGCAAAGACTGTGTCTCCCTCTGGGTTTTGCAGAGCCTGCACAATGGAGAAGTTGATCCCGAGAGGAGTTGATCCTGCTGCAATACAAATCACAAGACTAACCCCAGGTCTACACTGGGCTGGGGGGGCGGGGAGGGGTCAACATAAGATCCGCAATTTCAGCCACGGGAATAGCATAGCTGAAGTTGATCAATTTAGGTCGACTTACAGCGGCGTCTTCATGGCGCTGAGTTGACTGTGGGGAGATTCCCCTGCCTCTACTGCCGGATCCCCAGCCCCATCTGGTCCTCCATCGTGGCCTGACCCTGCCTTCCTGTTACACCCAAACACCCTTTCCTCAGTCCTCTTCCCACAGTGTGAACGTTCTGCGCACTCACAGCTCCCTGTGATATCCATAGGAACTGGAGGCCCTTTGAAATCAGGTCTAGAGACGGATTTAGGGACCTAGCTTCAGAACTAGAAAATGGGGCCTTTTCCTTTCTTTCCTCTTTCAAAAGCTTCACCGTTATTTAACTCCAACGACTAACAAACACTTTGGGTGAAGGAAGCCCATCAGTTACAATTCCATAGCTCACAACAAGCACAGGAAGATACGGGATGCCTGAATCGAAGAAGATTGGGAAACAAACCCTTTCATTTTTGGGAAAGAAGTTTCATTCTTCTGTATACATCTTAAAAAAGCCTAAAAGGGCTCGGGGCCATTTTTTTCCCTTCCCCCTTTCCATGTCCTCATTCAAGACTCTGGGATCACCCTCTTCTTCAGCATTCAGCTGGGTCTGTGCCTTCTCTGTTTATTCAGCCCCACTGTTCTGTTCTGGGCTAGCTGGGGAAGGGAATATTTTCTGTGCTTTGTGGTGCTATGTTTGTTCCAGCTCCGCAAGTCTTGGTTAACGGGCGGCTCGGGGGCTGATACGCGATCTGCCTCCCGCGCTGGCCTGCGTGCATTCTTTTCATATGACATCTTTCCCCATCCTTTTGTATCTGAGCACCTTGGGGCTGTGCCAGGCCACTTTCTTCCCTTTTTTTTCACTCCCTGCACCCTGATTGATTCTTCTGTTCAGACAACAAATGCCAGCATGGCATGGGGGTGGGGAAAGAAGACTGTTGGAGAAGAGCGGTGTTAAAATAAATTGACCCTATAATCTAGAGGTCATCAGCAACCTCTTGTGCCACTCCCCAGTTGAAAAATCACATCGGTTGAAAAATCACATCGGTGGGGTTAGATCGGCAAACTGCCGTCCGGTGTCAAAGGTTGGTCAGATTTATGGGTTTTAATATTTGCACTATTGATTGCCAGCTGTCTCAGGGGTTGTTGCAACAAGCACAATTACTGCACTTTTGACAGAGGTGGTGATTGTGAAGACGTCGGGGCTGGGGGGAGGAGGAGGGCAGTCCTGGGAAAGAGGTTTAGAAGCAATAATAAACCCTGGCATGCCGCATCTGGAATTCTTTTCCCGCTTCCATTCTCTAGCTTTCTCTCCTACCCTTTCTCCCATCCCCATGGCTTGACCTCATGCAGATTGGACATTACACATGAATCATGACCTGAAGTGCCCATGTAAGTCCAGTCCTGCCTCAACTCCTCCTTCCTAGCAGCCTGACCTGTTTTACTCCTGTCGCCATCTTGGGTTTTTCATGTGTGGGTGTATCTCCAATGGACAGTGTTGGGACACCAGACAGGGAGGGCTCTGAGTTACTACAGAGAATTCTTTCCCAGGTGTCTGGCTGGTGGGTCTTGCCCATATACTCAAGATCTAACTGATCACCATATTTGGGGTCAAGAAGGAATTTGCCCCCAGGTCAGATTGGCAGAGACCCGGCGGGTTTCACCTTCCTCTGCAGCTTTAGGCACAGGTCACTTGCTGGTTTGAACTAGAGCAAATGGTGGATTCTCTGAAACTTGGGGTCTTTCAATTATGGCTTGAGGATTTCAGTAACTCAGCCAGAGGTTATGGGTCTATTACAGGAGTGGATGTGTGAAGTTTTGTAGCCTGCGATGTCCAGGAGGTCAGACAAGATCATTGATGGTCCCATCTGGTCTTCAGTTCTGTGAATATCAGAAATAAGGTTAGAGACCACTTGATTCTATGGTCCTATTTCTCCCAGCACAAGATGCAGGTAACTTCCATTGGAAGTGAATTCAGTGGGATTTACTCACGTCTCCATTCTTCAGAGGTGAAAGCCGAACTTCCATTTCTGGACGTGCATAGTGCGAATAGTTACTAGACGGGGGGATGAGTCCGAGCGCAACAAGTTTTCCCTCCAGCCGGGCCCTCTGTGCATCGGCAGAGGCCTGTGTAAATGCTTGTATTCGCTCAGTGCTTAGGACAGCCTGAATCTCTTGTGTGTCTGTATCACACTAGCGCTTAACATCGGGAAGCTCCTAAAATAGCCCAAAAGAGGTTGGGTTTTCTAGAGTGATTTCAGCAAAAATTTGGTAACTGGAGCCTCCTCTGGGTTCAGATTCCAGCCAAGCCGCCGGCTGAGCATGTAGCTTTGAAGGAGAAAAGTCTCTCGTGCAGTTGGAGAACAGACTCAAAGCAAGAACCTTGCTGGAATTCCCTCAATTGTCTGAGCGGAGCTTCCCTTAGGAAGTAAAAGGCAAACCAAGCACACACATTGTTCATTTGAAATGTGCTGGGATGTGAAGAGCATTGGGGGCGGGGGCATCTCTTATTTTAAAGCATCTCCTTTGGCGGGGATAATACTACGAAATGCAATTCAACAATCCCCCACTCGCCTGGCTGGTAGCCTAGTGGTGGTCCTCTCAACTAACTGGTGGAATATTGACCCAGACTCGATGCATGATCCTAATCTGTATGGCAGAGGGGACTCAGGCCAGTTTAGAAAGAAGCAGGGCGCTCGAGCCTGGCATGGGGGAGGAGGAAACGTCTGTGGTTGCACAGTAAAAATCCCTGCAGCTGATGGAGGGGCAGCATTGGCTAGTGCAGGAGGGAGACCTGGCCTGTCCGTGTTGGCGGGAAATGTGATGGGTGAGAGAGATCAGGGGAATGGGGGAAGTTTGGGACTCCGACAGAGACCCTCGTAGGGAAGGATGGAGCACCAGGGGTCCGCGGGGGCTGACCGGCGATGGTGCCGTTTGTAAGTCCGGAGCCCTACATGGGGATTCTAAAGAGGGGGGAGTGCTCTTCCCCCCCCCCCTTCTCCATGTCACTCTGATCTCCACTGCTCCCTTTCAGTACAAAGTGACAGGCCGGCTTTGGTTTTGTCCTCCATTTAGGCTCTCCGTGTCAAGTCCCTGGACTGACTAGTCATGGCGGGGAGTGACCCACCATCTTCTAACAACGCAGGAGCTCCTAGCCAGACTCCTTGTCTTGGAAGGCACTCAGCCAGCTTGGAGCTGCCTCTAGGGCAGGCTTGTCCAACCCGTGGCCCGCAGGCCGCATGCGGCCTAGGACGGCTATGAATGCGGCCCAACACAAAATCGTAAACTTACAACGTTATGAGATTACGTCCACAAATAACGGAGTATTATTCATAATTCGCATTATAATTGCAAACAGTTCGACCAAAAAACCGAAAAACTGATAAAATTGACTAATAAAATAAAGAGTGAGAGGACTCTAATGTTGCGTAAAATGAATTGTGACAAAGAATTCGTGTGTACTAGGCATAACGCGTGGCCCAAGACAACTCGTGTGGCCCAAGACAACTCGTCTTCTTGCAATGTGGCCCAGGAAAGCCAAAAGATTGGACACCCATGCTCTAGGGTTTTACTTCCCAGTATTTGTTTCTTTTCTCCTTCCTTTTTTATAAACAGACTCTGCCTCGGACTAAGGCAGACTCCCAGATACCGAGAGGGCTTGGGATGGCGGTGCCTATTGTATGCATTAACCTGAATTCTCTCTTGGCTTCTTTGAGGGGGTCAGTGGAGATGTTTTCATCCACTTCCCAAAGACTTTGTGGGACGGCTCCTTTAGGAGCTGAAATCCTTGTGTCCATCTCTTCCAAAGCCAATGAGTGAAATTCTGTCCATTAATATCCCAACCCTGAAGATAAACGGCCATCCCTCTCATTCAGAGACCTGCACAGAATCCAGGACAGAGGGGAGGGTCATCATGAACCAGGGGCCCATCTAACCCATCCGTCCCCAGCAATGGTCAGCACCAGATGCTTCAGAGGAAGGTGCAAGAAAGCTCACAGGAGGCTGTTATGGGATAATATCCTCCTGCCCCTGGTAGTTAGAGGTTGGCTTGTGCCCTGAACCCATGTTGGTTTTATCTCTTCCATGGTTTTTAAGGGTTTTTTAAATCCTTGCTTTTCTACCGCTGGCTGGTCTCACAAAAGCTTGAGGGTTCGCTTTAGCCTACTGCAAATTCTTTGTGGGAACCGAGATTCTTGCCAATGCCATTTAAGAAGGACAATGAAGGATGGAGAGACTCCACCAATGTCGTGAATGTGGAGTTATGCACAGAATACAGGGTCTCAAGGTTGTCACTGTACACTAACCTGTAACTCTGTCCGGGGAAGATACTTTACTGGCTGGGTGGCTCAGAGATAACATCAAGAACAGCTGAGTTGTCTGCCTCCCTTCCTCTCTCGCTGTCTCGGGGTTCTGTTCTGCTGCTCATCATCGTAGTACGGGAATGCCTGTGTTGGGGTTTGTCTTCACGGTCAGCACTACAGCGCCTCAGCTGCTCCCCGAGAGGCCATTGTTATGTTGATGGGAGAAGCCCTCTCCTCAACATAGTGCTGTCTACACGGGAGTGGGGGAGGGGATAGGTCACTCCAAGGTATGGATTTTTGACACCCCTGAGTGACAGTTATGCCAGTATAGGTCTGTGGTGGGGACTTGGATTGGCAATAGCCAAGTCCCTGAGGGACTTCATGGCCTCTCCTGCTCTTTTCTTGGGTCACTGAGCTGTCTGCTTATGGGGGCCTGGGGAGGTGGGTGAAGAGGGGGAAGTTGTTGCAGTAAATCTTTGTCTCTTGCTTTTGTACCTCGGATGGAGGCTGCTGCTTCACCCCCCAAAGGGTGTTTTGTTTTCCTTTCCTTCTTATTGTGACCGGGAGCTAAAAAACTCTTGAAATCCAGGATGATTTGGAGCCGGGGTTTGGATTCTGGCCCATCTCTTAATGAATTAAGACTAAGGCCCAGACCCACAAAGGTGTAGAGATGTCTAACTTCCACTGATTTCAGTGAAAGTTAGGCACCTAAATATCTCTGAGGATCCGGGCCTAAGTCTCTCTATGGGACAGCAGTAGGGCTAGAACTGCATCTGCTAATACACTATCATGAGCTACAACCTGTATTTTCCCCCTTAGCCTTTGTGTCCCAAGGCAGGCATGGTTGTAGTGAGGAGTGGTGAATGACCAGGGAATCTATCCGAAACCCAAAGGCTTTCTAATAACTGAGGAAGAAGGCAAAGAATCGTATGCTAAGGACCCATTGCCTGGGGAAGTTTATACTTCGCTTCTCAGCAATATACTGCGTGTAATGGGAGTATAGCAGTGTGGACAGCCTGGCTTATTGAGGGCGGGGTTCCGGAAATAACCGTTTCCCTCTCCCCTGCCCCACGGAACATTTTGAAAATGGCTGGCGGGCTCCAAAGGCAAAGTCAGGGCTCTGGAGAAGGACTTGACTGAGGCGCCTAGAGAAGAAGGGGTTGTGGAGCATCCTTGAGTTGGGGTGACTCCATCCGAGGCTGAAGGATCACCCCAGCCCTCCCTTCAGTTCGCAGCTGGGATTTCTCCAGCTTGTCGCTGTCAACCAGATGCGGTGTGGTCCTTAGGACCCGTGTGTGTGTGTGTGAAAGATGTATCTAGCAGCTGAGTGGTCAAAGCGTGGATGACATAGTGTGATGGGTGACACAGGCCATCAGGGACTTAGAGAAGAGGCCTTTTGGTCTTGAATCTCCTAGGCCAGGGTTTCACTAAAAAGGGACATTTGGACCCAGAAGAATCTCTGAGGAGCTCTAGGGAGGAGGAGGGGGCATCTGGATCCAGTTTACAGGGGAAATCTATGGAAAGGCCATTCTGGGGGTGGGGAGTTCACCTTTCATGCCTTGCCGGGAGAAGCTGTAATGTAGGTACTTTTGTTGGTGTGTTTTGTATTGTGTAACTACCCTGGTGAATGGAGGGCTTTATTTCTGCGCTGGCTCGTCAACTAAGATACCAGGCTTCAAGCCACAAAAAGTTTCCCCTTCTTGACACCAAACTTGAGCCTTTCTGTGGGTTTTATAAAAAGGACTGTGAGTCTCAGACCTCCCACACTTGAGTGCAGACTTGGTGAGATGATCAGAACTGTCTCTCCCCTGGACTGGAAGTAGAATCGAACCCCTTAACCTACTTTGTCTGGGTGGAGGTGACTGTATTTTTACAGCTCCAATACTTGTACCATCAGACAGGATTTGAAGCAACCTAAAACCTCTTTCATTCCTGCCTCTGACTATGCCTCCACTTGGTATCAAAATGGCTTTGGTTGGAGTTTTTAAAACAATCTTTCTGTGTGCCCGCCTCTTCCCATTTGAAACCCAGGTCTGTGCGTCCCTTTCTTAGCTGAAGGAACTTAGGAAGGTCTTTGGAAGACTCTGCTAGGGATGGCCTATGAGACTATAACCTGAGCTACAGCTTTCCTGCCATTTGGCTTTGCCAAGCTCCTCCAACACAGCAAGCGAATCGAGGACCATTCTAACCGTGACAAGCAAGCCAGCAAGAATGCTTCTTAAAACTCCAGTCCAATACGGCCCTTGTCACTGTTCCCTCTAAGCTATGCGTGTGTGCGCACGCACACAGATCCTAAACCCTGCGCACATGGTGAAACACCATGCGCACAAAAATGTGCACAGAAGCACAAAAATTTGCTCAGAAGAAATTTTTTGTGTACACGGCCTACCAAAAATTAACAGGAACATTGGCCCTTGTACATCACACAGAAGCAGGAGAGAGCAGCAATATTTTTTTTTTCCGCCTTTGCCGACCACCATTGAGCAAAGATTTCTCAGCGAGCTCTGTTCAGAAAACAGTTTTAGCCTTTTTTGTTCACTTCTCTTGGATTGAGCAAGGCTTTCAAATTCGTGGGTAGCCAACTCCTCGCTGGAGCTGCCAGGAAATGCAGCCAGAAACAAGTATGTGCTGATTCTACCCACAGCAAAACAAAATTGTTTGTTTGTTTTGGTTCATTGGAAGAGGTTTTAAGTTGCCCCAAACCCATCCAAAAGCACCTCTGTTGCTTTTTGATCTTGGTGGTATTCAGCCCTGTGAGGTGCTGAGTGCTCCGGCCCCATCTAGCACAGCATGTAAGCACATGCTTAATTTTAAGCACTGCCAAAGCCCTATTGATGTCCAGGGGGTATAAGAACTTCTCTGGGTTGGAGCCGGAGTGCACAGGTCTTGCAGGATCAAACCTGTAGTGACTGATTTGCTCCGACTGCAAATTCTTTGCCTCCTTCCCTTGATTATTCGGAGACATTTCTGGCCACCTGTCAATGCACCATTTTAATCACTAAAATGGGGTCACATGCTTTGCCCCCAGCTAAGCTCTCTCATGCTAGGAATGACTCTTCATTGGAGTAGAATCCCTTCTTGCAGGAGGCATGAATCATAGTTTTACCATGAGACCCAAGCAAGGGGCCAGGCCTGGTTGCGCTGCCCCGGGAGGGAGCCCTGACTTGCCGTGTCTCTCCGGGTCTCCCCACAGCGACAGGACGCGAGTCAGCTTTGCTGGATCTAGAGGTGGTACACCCTAGGCGCAGGCTGGGGCGGAGCCGCTTCCAGCCCCCTCCCACCCATGTGCACGAGGCCAAGGGGGATGTGCAGGCTTTCCAGCGCCAGCTTCCCCTTCCACGCTGCTCCCCGTGTTCCCCCCGGCACGGCCACAGCCAAGCTATGACTTTGCCCAGGATTAGAGAGTTAATACTGGGTGTGGTACTGGACCCTCCTACAAGTGCTCATGGAATGGTGAGGGCTGCTCCTCCTTCCTCCCAGCTCGAGTGTGTGTGTGTGTGTGTGTGTGTGTGTGTGTGTGTGTGTGTGTGTCCGTCCTCCAGGGAGATCTGCTCAGGGTGCACCAGTGCAAACACAGTTCGGGAGCATGGTAGGCTGTGGTGCCTGGCTGTGTTGTGGAAATGGTGCCGTGCAGACCCAGCTCAGCCATGTTTGTTTCAGCTGGGTCAGGGGAGTGTCCTGTATTGGTTACAAAAAGGCCTGTAGCAGGGGGAAGGGCCTTACTCGCCATTTGGCTTGGGCTTGGGACCAAGCCATGTATTAACCTTGATGCTTCCACCCTGCAGCAGCCCTTGGCTGTGGCATAGGGGCCTCATTCCTATTCCTGAATTGTTGGCTTTGCAGGGACTGCCTCTTTATTATCAGTTTATGGTGTCTAGCAGCCCTGATCCAGGACTGGGACCCCGAAGTGCTCCTGTAGGAAAAGCAATAAATAACCTTCAAGGCAGATCCCCCTGTCCCCACCTCCCCCTCACACACATGGTAGGAATTGCAATCTAGATAGGGCCTCCGTGGAGAGCCAATACATGGGAGAGGAGCCGAAGATTAGGAACTGTGCCAATTGTTTAGCCCTCTCCTTGTAGCTACTGGGAAATGAGGAGGCTGAAGGCTTATTGCTGATGAATGCAAAGTAGCAGTTTCTAGTCATCTGCCTCAGAAAAGTCAAGTACAAGCAAATATTAGGGTTGTGTGTATTGCTCATGTGTAAACACATCTTCTAATTAGCTGCAACCTTTGGGCTGCTGTCAAGTTGCCAGGGCCTCTCTGTGTTCCTCCGGGTTTGGGGGGTGCTGGCAATATTTCCCTCTCCCCTTCAGTGAGACCAAACCCAAATGCTGGCTGGAGTCGTGTTTGTCAATTTCAATTTCTACTGGAGCAGCAGAAGCTCTTACTGTGGCTTTGGAACAACCGCTCTGAAAACAGTTTCCCTAAACTTTAATCGGCCGCCCTCCCAATAACCCCCTTGCTGTCCCCGAGAATTGAAGCACGTTTTCTTTATCTGCTCCTAAGCAGGATTTATTAGCCCCAGGACTTCCTGTGCTTTCTTTCAACATGCTCCATTTCTTTTCGAGAACAATAAATCAAAACTGTTTGTTTCATTTTCCTGCCACGGCCCCTCTCGGCAGTAATTGCACTTGTGTGACAGCCCTGGGACAGCCTGGCTCTCTGCAGAGCTTTAGTCTGTTGGCACGTGGGGAATCTCTCCTTCACTGTGTTTGGGGAGGTGGGGGAGTGAAACATTCAACCCCTCTGCCCCCCCCCAACCCATTTACCATCCTGCCTCAAGTATTGACATTTCAGCAGATCTCACCTAGGGTTTGCCGCCCAACTGGGTTTTCATTGGGTGGCTGGGTTTTAAGGCTGTAATTTGACAAGATCCTGGGTGTCTTGGTTGGGGGGTCAAGGAACCTCTGAGCCCCATAAAAGGTCTGCATTGGACACAGACTGGAACCACTCCTCTACAAACAAATACCCTGCACTGGCTGGCTGAGGCCTGGGGCGCGGGCTTTGCCAACCAAAACCCAAACACGGAGCTACACAAGGAAAAGGAGAAAATGCGCTAAGTGTCACCTGCTGAACACTCTTCTCATTTACAAACACTCCGTGTGCTCTGAGCCCGGCTTTGTTTGGGGAGGGGGGGGGGATTCTTTCTTTTGCAACAGAGAAGCCATTTTAGTGTCTTTCAACGTCAAGAGAAAATGAGCTCTCAATGGGCTAGGGGTCTTGCAGCGTGGAACTTGGTTTAAGCAAGACTGCATAATGCACACACACGGCTCAAAGGGAGGCGATGCAGTTACTTGATGCCATAAGTTTGTATGGTGTTTCCTAGGGAGAATGAAGAGCGGGAGCCTGCGGGCCAAGTGCTTTCAAGGGAGATGAGTTAATGGTGGTGGGAGAAGGGTGGATTTGTGTGAAGAGACCATGGCAACCTTGCTGCAGCTGGGCTGAGAGGGAACTCCCAAAGCTGAAGGAAGCATGAAAGGAAGGAGGAGGATCCAGAGGGTGTGGTGAAGCAGGAAGAGGGTAGGGAGGGAAACGGGGGAAAAAACAGGAGCAAGGATGTCTAAATGAGGCCACGTCTACACTACACACTTAACAGAGAGGTAGCCGTGTTAGTCTGGAATAGCAGAAGTAACAGAGTCTTGTGGCACCTTAAAGACTAACTAAAGTATTGAACAATAAGCTTTCGTGGGCTAATACCCACTTCGTCGGATGCAAGCCGTGGAAGTGTCCAGGGGCAGGTATAAATAAGTAGGCAAGAACCAGGTAGGAGATAACAAGGTTAGTCCAATCAGGCTGAACCAGCTTGTTATCTCAAATCAGGGAGGGTGAGGCATTCCTCTAACAACTGAACTGGAGGTGTGAACTCCGAGAGAGGAGAAGCTGCTTTTGTAATTAGCAAACCATTCAAAATCTTTGTTCAATCCCAGATTGATGGTATCAAATTTGCAAATGAATTGCAGCTCTGCAATTTCTCCCAGGAAAGCTTATGCTTCAATACTTTAGTTAGTCTTTAAGGTGCCATAGGACTCTTTGTTACTTCTACTACACACTTACTTTGGGATGGTAATGTCTCTCGGGTATGTGAACCCCCACCTCGAGCACCGTAGTTACACCAACCACAACCCACTGTGTAGACAGCGTGGCGGTGGAGTTATTACGCCCTCCCGTCAGCTTAGAGCGTCTTCAGCTGAATCGCTACAGCGGGACACCAGCGCTGATGCAAGTACATACTGGGGACCTTCCCTGAGCTGGCCTGTGCATGATCGTGAAGGAGCCATTGTCTGCTGATCTGCTCTTCCAATGCTCAGGAAAACCCACTTGTGACTCATGGAAAATACTTTGTGTGTAGAGACAACTCTGCCTGTCACATTTTCCATCTTTTATCCTTCATAATTTTTTTTCCCTAGGGAGTGAAAACATCCAGGACCCTTGACCTTCAGAGCCTATTTACTCATCCTCCACCTGAAGGCATTGCTCTGTCTGGAATGCTTGCTATGGAAATTATGATGCCACTGATGGAGGATTTTGGGTGGGGACTGGACTTTTAGAGGCTGCTCCTGAATTCAGCCCTGAAACTGCAGAGGGAATCTGGCATATTTCCCTCTTTCCTCTGCAGCTTTTCATATTGTATCAGTAAGTACAAGAACTTACCCTATGCATGCACAAGTACATTGGTGTATGTGTGCCCAGCTGTGGTCTGTAGGAGCTAGGGTGAATTTTCACATGAACCCAAGCGTGGCTATGCAAAATCAGAGTGCACAATTGCATTTGCAATTCTAGCGGCTCAAAAGAGGCCCCTTTGGAAATATTACTCAGACTAATGCACTGTTAGCCTGTTTTCATGCAAATATCCCTGCTAACCGAAACGAGTGAAGAAAAATACTGAACATATGGTCTAGATGCATCTCAACGGAATGTTTTTTCCAAGCTTCCCTGCCCTGCATTTTGAAATACGTTAGCGTGTTGTCAAACTGCCATCCAAAAATTTGGGTCAGAACCGAAGCTCTGGATCTCAGCAGCCTGGAGCTTCGGGGGAGCTTGAATCTGAAATTCCTGATTGCCCCCAATCTCTGCAGTGGGCTAAATCCGACCCCCGGGTTTGTTTAGTCTCAGATTTCAGAGCAGTTTGGATCCAGATCTGAATTCTGCAGCTTGGGCTCATTTATACTGGAAAATACAGAAAGCACTGAAAGACTTCCTTCATCGCTACAGGGAGCTGCTGAATTCTGCCCATGGGAGTTCAGGCACCATGTATGTGGAACATCAGGATGAATGGACAGTGTCAGGTTCTTTAAGCAACTGGTCTGGGGGGAAACATCCATCTGTAAGAAGCCCTTGGTTCCCAGTTCTCCTGTTTGATTTCTTTGTGCCCTCCTCCTGCCCTAATTCTGCACCTCCTAAGGGTGGGAGGTGTCTCCAACTCTGCAGCTGATGCTTATGGAGCCTTTTTTAGCTTCCTTGTGATGAGATCCCCCCGGGATGCAGCCTGGGACTGTGGGACCGCTGTACCCCCTTAACTTCCCAGTCTGTGCTGTCTCTCACAATGCCTTGCTAGTGCCCAGTAGAAAACCCTTCTAGGCATTATCACTCAGCCAGCTGCATGTGGACCCCCACAGCCACCTAGATTGCATGAATGCTCCCAGAACCACTCATGAATCACACAGAGCCGGATCTTTGCAGCACTGGACCCTAGGAATAGACCATCTTGCACTGCTTAAGATGAGCAATGCAGATTTATTTATTGGTTCACTCCCTTCATCAATGGAAAGTGGCCATACAGCCTTTGCAAAACCTGAGCAGATTTTCAAGCAAACTCACTGGTAAAGATAAACAGTTAAACAAGTGAATTGACTACAAACAATAGATATTAGGTGATAGGCAAAAGGTCAGCTAGTTACCTACATAAAATATAAGCACACAGTCTAAACTCTCACCCTATTAGACTGGGCAACAGCGCTAGATGAAGCAGTTTTTCTCACCCCACTGGGTATTGCAGTTCATAGTACGCAGATTTCACCCTTGAAATCTGGGCCAGTCCTCTCAGCTGGCGTCTTCAGAGTGGCCTTGTTGCTTGCGGCTTAGGTGGGTGAAGGGAAAAGGCCCAGCATGTGGCCACTGTCTGTTTTATACCCTCAGCCCATGTGCTTGGAAAACACAAGTCCAGGCATGTCTGGGGGGCATTGCTGAGTCTCCAGGCAAGGTTGAGCAGCAATTCCCCTGGCATGGCCTCATGCAAAGTTCCCTTGCTGGACAATGGTGGTTGATGGGTTGATTGACACTCCGCCTGGGTGTTGGCTCCTTTCTTTGCCTCTGGGGAGCTAATATCTGGCTGATCCCCCAATTTACAGCCTGTTTTAATGACCACCATGCCACACAATTATCATAACTTCATGTGCATTAATGATCTACATATATGGATAGAAAACTGACGTTCAGCAAATCAGACCCTTTCCCCAATACCTTACAAGGCACGCTTTATATGTAAGATCATGATTCTATGAAAATGTGGATGCTCCCCCAAGGTATAGAACGTCACATTCCTTATGTCCAGAATCTCTCCTGAGCCTTCAAAGCTCTTGGTTCGTTTTTGAGACTTCAGAGTTAGATGATGCTACTCACGGGTCTGTATCAAGAGTGACCCAGACTAGTTTGTCTCCTAGTCTGCTCTGTGTTTGGCTGAGGAATCCCACCATTGCAGTACTAAATTAGAGCCCTCTGTAAATGGCACCGGGTTTTGTGGCTGTTGGAGGGATGGGGAGAGGAGGAGGAACTGGTAACATCAGGGGCCCATTTCCTTCCAGACTCTCGTTTTCTTTTCCCTTGTGAGGCACTTGGGAAATTCTTTGTGGGCTAGTCTGCCTGCAGAATCCCTGGGACAATCTGACCCCCTTGCATGATAACACCATCTATGGTCAAAGTTTGCCCACTGGGACTGGAAAGGCAAATGCCAAGGCCGCGATGAAACTGTATAATTCCAGAAGCTCACGGAGACTGCTTTATATTTAAGTGCTCCAGTTTTTCTTGGGATCACTTACAGCTAAGTGGCTATCCTCTTCCCCCGCCCCCCCCACTAACTCCCGCCATTTCCACTACATTTTATCTTGTCCTTTTTTCCCTCCCCTCCCCTCCCCTTCTCACGCCATCCTCTCAGTGGTTTTGGGGAATGACGACTTTATGGCTTAGTTTGGAAGGGAGGATGGAAAGTTATTTTCAACCCCCAAATTAGAAACAGAGTGGTATTTCGTGGTGCGTTTTGGAAGGGACGGCATGCGTCATGCTGCAGCAATGAAGGGCCCTTGCCGAGGAGGCGCAAATATATATATTTTTTTAAGTCTCTCTTGACCCCTGACATCGGGCTTCCATCCCCTGGCTCTATAAGGGATCTAATTCTGGGAGGTGCTGAATATCCACATGCTTACTGGCATCCGTGCTGAGAATGTTTGCAGGGAGGGCCTGGCACTTTGAGGAACTGAGCCCTACCTGACCTCTGGGCGTTTCCCCCTCTCCCTGCAGTGTAACAGAGCCCCCCACGCTCTCCCACTCTCCTGAAGCTCTAAGCTCCCCACTGTAGCAACCATCGCTGCTACAAATTGAAATGGGGAGACAGGCACCCCTGCAGGCGGCAGCCCTCGTCTGTCATTTACAAACATGCCGTCACTAGGGGGGGGCTGAGCAAATTAAAGCAATTAAGAAGCTTCAAGGCAAACGACCACTATTTCATTCCAGCACCACAGGGTGCTTTGCCGTAGAGCTCTGTGCGCTGATGTCCCGCTTTTGGTGGCGCTGTGTGTGTGTTCGTTGTAGTGTGCAGGTGCATTCTGGTCCTGTAGGTTGGCACAGGCTTTGTTTGATTGGATTATTCAGTGGGCAGAGAGAGAAGGAATAGAAGCGATCTCGGCCAAATAGGAACCTGTCCACATATATCTGACAGTGTTGTGTTGGATGAAAATAGGTGGCTGTTGAACTTTTTTTGCAACATTGTTTTGTTTCCCAAAAACTTAAAAAAGCGGGGGAGGAGGGAAAGGAAATGCTGGAGGGGTGTGTGTGTGTTTTTGTGGTTTTAAAAGTGCAGGCATGAAAAGAACTTCCATTTGAAATGGAATTTTTCAAAATGCAACCCATTTTTTCCACTTCCATTTATTTAAAAGTGAGACGTTTCAAATGAAATGAGAACTGTACATTTTCTCTCCATCTTTCGTAGTAAAAATCAGCCTTGTTTCCACTCGCCCTGCTTCCAAATGTCACTTTCCCTTTGCACCCTTTCAGCTGCCGAGAGGAAAGGCGGAGAGGACAGCAGAAACAGCAGCCCTACAAGTGCTCTTGTGGAGAAGGAGAAGTGCTGTTACACACTGGCACACTCCAGAGCCTGAGCCGTAGAGACCATGGCCGCTGCAAAGGAGCTATGTAATAGCATCCATTCCAGTGGTGCACTGACACCATTAACACTGGTCCTTTGTGCTGTGGGCCATTTCAGTCTCTTGGCCGTGTCTCTGTCTCTTCCCTCAATCTGACAGCCACAGTGCCAGCTCAGAAGGTCCCGTGTTCTCTTGTGCAACTTCGGGGTGCTCCTTCCATCCCTGGCTCTCAAGCTCTGAAGGGTGAGCAGGTGATCCTGGACAAGTTTTCCTCCGGCCCGGTGCTTTCTGCCTTCAAACATGTGCCCTCCTCCCGGAGGTCAGGTGACGCTTGCTCTTCTGATCTGGTAATGCCGTGAGCAGCCTTGAGATGCTACGTGACCAAGAGGGCCATAGAAGAAATACTACTTCAGACGTGTGTCTTCCAACAAACAAAGGGGTGGAAGCTTTGCTTATGTGAGGCATGAGGAAAATATGATTCTGCTGGAGGAGGGGATTCCAATGCCAATCCATACATTATTCCATGTGGGCATGTCGTTGTAGCGGCATTGCTAGTACTTGCTCTCCGAACAGAAAAGCTGTGCTCCTTTTGGCCACCCCCTTGTAAGTAGTTTCCTTAGCATCTGCTCCCTTCGCTAGTTAAGGCTCAGAGTCTGGCCACCGCGGTAAGGGCCTGTCTACATCGCTAATTAAGGTACTTTTTTTTAACCTCAGAGTAACTAACACACCTCTGCTATCCTGAGGTAAAAACAGGGCAGATTAGGCATGCTGGTTTTATCATGAGGTTAAACTCCCCAAAGTCAAACCCTGGAGGGGTATAGGGCTGTTTACCTTGTACTAAAACTAGAGTGCCTGGCCTTCATGGTGTTTCTGTACCTTGGGATAGCTTGTGTGTAAGTTACCAGGAGGTAAAAATACATCTTTTTATCAGTGCAGATAGGCCATCAGAGATGGGGAAAGCTCTGTCTGGTATTCTAATCCGTTCCCAATCTCTACCAGTGCAGGACTGGTCCCTATGGTACAGTTATCAAAACCTCTTCCCGGCCATGGCCACGGTACAGCAAAATTTTCAGGGCCTGAAACCTGGTTGTGACCCCCGCCTCCCCCTGCTGCCCTAGTCAAGAGCGCATGCTACAGTATTTTCCTCAGTGCATTTCTGGCTGGGCCATCCTGCCCATTGGCTTGTTATGGTAGGGGTTGTTTGAGTTCCCATTGACTTTAATGGCACAGGATCAGGGCCTTCCTGAGGTGAAAGGTGTAAGATGGCTACAGGAATAGCCAGCACTGGAATGCGTAGCCTAGAGCGACTGCACAGGGAATGTTTAAATCCAACCCAAATCAGTTTTATTAAAAAAAAGGCATGAAACAAACTCTATTAATAGTAACTGTGTGATGAAATGTTTCTTAACACAATCTACAGGCTGAGTTCCCACCACGTCCCAGGTGACAGCTTTTCTTTATTTAAACCAGTCTAAAAACCAACTCTGTTTTAAACTGTTCTGGAGCTCTGCAGACTGCTAGGAGAGCCAAAGGGCAGCTCAAAGTCTCTGTCAAGGTGAAGTTCTGTATAAAACTCTGCTCAGGAAAGCTCTTTCTGGTAGCCTTTCCCCTTTTCCCTCCAGGCTTTGTCCAGAGTCAGAGCCCCTAGGGTTGTCCTGCCACGTCCAACGATAACAAGAACCAAAATGCCAAAGTTTTCGGTTTTGCCGTATTTCCCAATGGGCAGCCTGTTGGAGAGCAGGAAGCCGGTGCCGTGAGAGTCCGACATTCCTAGGGTGTTGAAAAGGTCCAGCTTTGCAGCTTGCGGGAAACAAAGTACCATGTAATGATTGGAGCGATCAGGCGGAGGGGTGCTGCTTCCAGAAATGGCATGTTTGTCCTCTAGCTCCTTTCTGCAGCACCTTCTGGTGAGGTGCGTAACTAGTCTGTACACCTTATATAGGTACAAGCGCCTTTAGTCCAGTGTCACTGTCCGTGCTCCAGGGATTGTACTGCTCTGGCCGTACTGGTACAGTTAATGCAATACACTCTTCTAGCATAGGCAAGGCCTGTCTCTCTCCTACACATTCCCATGTCTGCGAGTCCAGCCCCAGCAGCTGATAAATGGCAACAGACCCCACGTCGGCAGAGTTAAAACGCAGGAGTCTCCGCTCTAAAGGTTAAGCAAACTTTATATACAAAGTACCACTGCATGCCTCCCAGCCTCCCTGAATATTTCATGCCCCAGGTGAGCATGTCTCTGCCTGTAACTGGTGAACAAGCTGCCAGTAAAGCATTCCCTTCCCCCAAATATCCCCAGGAGGGAGCCCAGACAGCACAGTCTGGCTTTTTTCTTTTTTAATTCTCCATTTCATGGGTAACGTGCTGTATGGAGGCTCCAAAAATAAACCTATAGTTTAGATTTAATAAGACACTTATTGTATGTTAAATACCAATGGCTGATAGGAAACATGTGTACTGAGGATTAACAGCTGTGTAAGAGATAAAGGGCAGAGTTAAACCTCCGATCAGCATGCTTCAAATAATCCATTGCTGTTGCAATAGGGTGCAATAACTATTGTAATAAACAGAACTGAACTCATTGGAAAAGACAGATACTGTAGGTTCCAGATCACCCGGTTATTCATCTCTCTTGGTAATGTCGCACCACGAACGAGAGCCCTATCAAGGGTAAAGGGGGTGGATTGGCGCTCAGGAAAAGGGCGGTCCTTTTTGGTCTCATATTTTGAATGCATTTCTCTACCCCCCGCATACAAAAAGAGCGAACATGTCAGAAGACCAAAGGTACTTGCACTTTATTCAGCGAGGATGATTAAGGTGCTGGATCTAGATTTGGGGCTGGAGGTTCAAATTCCAGCACTGCCAGAGACTTGAGCAAATCAGCTTAATTTCTCTGTAAAATGGGGATCATATTCCCTTTCTCCTGTCCTGTCTTGCCTGTTGAAACTGTAAGGTCTTCATGGTAGAAAGACATTTACTGTGTGTCTAGCACTGTGGGGGCCCTGACTCCAGTTGGGGCTTGTTGGCACTACTCTAGCGCACACACGTACAGGCAGGTGTGCACACACACAGAGACACCATTGAGCTCCAAGCCTACAAGCTGATCTGTGCAGGTAGACGTCTGGCCATGTACTTCGGGGCATAGTTTGCCCTTCTTAATAATAATTACAATACCTGTTATAGTATCAGAGAGGTAGCCGTGTTAGTCTGGATCTGCAAAAACGACAAAAATCAGAGAGGTAGCCGTGTTAGTCTGGAATTGCAGAAGTGACAAACAGTCCTGTGGCACCTTAAAGACTAACTAAAGTATTGAAGCATAAGCTTTCATGGGCTAATACCCACTTCGTCAGATCCATGCAGTTGACAAAGTATCCTGTGGCGCCTTATAGACTAACAGATGTACTAGAGCATAAACTTTCCTGGGTGAATCTGATGAAGTGGGTATTCACTTATCATAGTTTGTTGTCTGGAGAAACAATGGGGAAAGAAGAGCCAAAGGGCGTTAAATGGCCTAACCCATTTTATGAGGTTCCATGTCACATTTGGGAGGGGACTTTGTTTAATCTGTGAGTGGCCTGGGAGTCCTTTTCCCATCCTGGAGGTGTTGTCTTTGTATTTAGCAGGGCGCTGGGAAGCCCCAGCTGATCCAGTCTAGAGCTGGAGGTGGACATGGCCTGCCCAAGTGAGCGTTGTGGCATACAACAGGCCGCAAAGCCCTGTTTTCAGTCCCTTGTAACTCACTCCAAGTCCAGCTCAAGGTGACCTTTCTCACATCTGTTCAAAACCAACTGGTGAATTCTGTGGGGCGGTGGGCGGGTGGGCAGGGAAAGTGAAGACCCCGGAGCTTCTGGAGAGGGTAATAATTGCCCTTCAGCTTGGTCAATTCAATACACCTCCCCCAAAGAGCAGCAAGGTGCCCTCTCTGTAAACTGTGCTGCTTCCTCCTGCCCCAGCCAAAGTCCCCTTCAATTTTAACTCCCGATCAAATGACTTTATTTTAAACAGGAGTTTCCCCCTTTCCCAGTCCATCTCCCCACCATGGAAATAAGAGATCTGGGCTCTACCATGTCCTGAGAGCCTTTGAGCTGGTCACCCAGAGCCTGGCCCTGTTCCCAGTGACCACAGGGCAGGAGTGGGTCCCCATCATCCACTCCCTCCAGCTGCAGAGCCTGGGTAACATGTCTCTTCCTCACTGGGACTTGGGAGGCTTTGTTTATTAATGCTGGGTAACATGGTTTGAGATCCTGGGCTGGGAGACGCTAGAGAAGGACAAAGGGGAGAGAGGCTGTGGCATTGGATCGCACTGTGATGTCCTAATGCTGGTACCCGGACACCGCCGTGCTAAATGGGAGACTGATTCCAGTACTAGCCAGGATGAAAGATGGGCTGTGGGAGGAGAGCAGGGACCGATCCAAATGCAGATCTCTGCAGTAATGAGAACTGGAGGCAAACAAAGCAGCTTCTCCTGCTCTCGCCTCCCTCTTCCTCCTTCTCCCCACTGATCCTATGTGCCTTTGAGTTCCAGACGCTCACCGCTGTCTCTCTGAGCTGTGCTACAAATCTGCTGTCGGGAAGGTGGGATCTTTTTTTGTCCCCATCTCCTAGGGTATGTCTACACTGCAATGAGGAATGAGCCTCTCGGTCCAGGAGACAGACCAGGGCTAGCTCTGCTCAAGCTAGCATGCTAAAAATAGTGTGGACGTTGCAACACAGGCGGCAGCTCAGACTAACTACCTGAGTCCAAGTCCACCCGACCCGTCTTGGTCCAAGCTCAGGTGGCTAACATGAGTCACCTCCAGGGCTGCAACATCCACGCTGATATTTTTAGTGTACTACTGTGAGTCCGTCTGTTTGGGCCAGGAGGCTCGCTTCCAGCTGCAGTGTAGACATACTCTTTGGCCTTCCCTAACACTATAGGAGATACCCTTTTTCCTAGCAAAGGCAAGGTTGTGCTTCAGTTCTAGGAGAAATCTTCCCCCTTGGAAGAAGAAACTCTGCTCCTTTCTCTGATCAGTTTCCCCAGATCCCAGTGTTCTCACTTGTAGCCCATGCTTGACATGACCTGGAGAAACCTCTCCAGACTCTGTCTGACATCCAAACCGCTTCTGACTTGTGATTGGTTGTATAAACCATGTGATATTGTTTCTATTCCTGATTGGATGAGCCTGACTGTTACAACTGGATTTCTGCTGTGAATGGTTGCACAAAGTGAACCCAACCCCCCCCCCCCATCTGAAATAGAAGGTTCTAGCTTCAAACTGGTTCTTGTGACCTTTTATACTGGTGTCATGAGCCTTGATCAGATACACTGACCTCAAGGTTTGTTGGTGGGGCATGGGGCCCTGCCACTCAAGCCACAGGAGAATTCTACTTTTCATACGGTAGTAGATGAAGATGAAGTCCCAGATCCAGCCACCAGAGGGGTTGTGCTAGCATCCACTAGGCCAGTGCATTACACTAGTGATCTTGCACCAACATTATCTGAAAGCAAATCCACAAGGGTTTCAAAGGCAGCCGGAATGAATTCAGTTAAAAGTCAAATGAATGTTCCCAGCAAACGTTGCCATCTTCAGGCAAGACACAGTGACTCTGACCCTACTTTATCCTTTTGCCCCTGTGAACTCAGGCGAACTAGCCTCTCGACGCTTGCAAGCCACTGTCTGAGGCTCTAGTGGCGGTGTACTCGGTCGCTGAAGCAAGCCTGAAATTCTTGTACCTCTGCCATCTCACACGGGAGTCCTGGGCTTCCTGATGATCCAGTGATCCAGCTGCAAATCTCCTGGAGCACATGGTAGGGAACTGCCCTAACCTCACGGAGCTGACCCCGACTGAGCACTCTGCCCAGCAGTCTCTGTGTTATTGCTGTCTGCAGCCTCCTGCCCATTGCTGACATGGTGATGGAATAGTCCGATTCCCTTATTAGCACGTTGCAATCCTGTTGGCCTGTGGGTCACACCGCCAGCCTGCTGCCAGAGTTCTCCCGTCAAAGAAATCAGCAGAACAAAATGTTTCCTTGCTTTGCCAATATTTTAAACCTCTCTCTTGTCTGTGTGCAAATAATGAATGGGGATCGGTGGTTGCCAAGGTTTAAATCAACCTCTGATTTCGGGAGCTGCTGCAAGCCCGTAGCATCAGCAGAACTTAGCCCCTGATTTACAACCTAGCAATCATTTCTTCCCTTGCCATTCTCTTCAACACGCTGGCTGCCTTTTGCCTTCTTTTCCGTGCCTGTCCTTTTGTGCAGCGTGCCGTGGGCTTGGAGCGGTTTTGTGTTGTGTTCTCGTGTGTGCAGCAGCAGTTTCCATTGCTGGTTTTGAATTATGGTGTGTGTCTGCCCTGGTTAGGCAGGCTTTGTTAGACTGTTTATCGCTGTCAGTTTGGAATTCAGCCTCCAAGGCCTCCCCCTGAAATAGATTGTAATCTCATGGGGTCTTCTACCTGCTTAAAGGAAAGGAACAGGCTCGGATTTTTTAATAACAAGTCCCGTAATTAAAGTCTCCCTAGGCCCCGATACTGCGGAGGTAGGCTCTAGCAGTGAATTAGGAAACATCATGGCGGCATCATCATGTGATCACAGTCTTGGACAATGGAGAGAGGAGATGCTGTCCCAGCTCTTTTTCCAGTGCAAATACCTTTGCTAATTAGCAAAAAAAAAGTGTCAAAGGGAATGGGGTTAATTTCATAAAGGGGATTTAACTGCCTCTGCACAGGTGTGACCTGTTTTATACACTCAAAGGTTTGTTTAAAAGATAAGGGAACTCCTGATGGAGGGGCAGAGGATTTATTACTCTTGATATTAAAGGGAAAATGAGTTGGGTAAATGGAATTAGGTTTTTGATGTGCTAATTGGAAAGTTTGGGTCAGTAAGGGAAGGTTCCTGTCACTAGAGGGTCACTACCAAAGTGAAATTCCCCATTGAAAACAGTAGCTTGTTTATGGGTGTCTCGTGTGTGTGTTTCCTTTATAAATTAAAAGGGTGACATTTTTTGCCCTTATGCAAGAGGATGAGACTCCAGTGTCGTCATGGTCCTTCTGGCTATAAAATCTGTGACTGAAATAATAAATAAACGGAGCAATATCTGGCCGTGTAATCCCCACTGAGGAAAAAAAAGTTACACACACCTGAGAATTCTAGGCTTTGCCATGAATGTTTCTGTGCACTTCAATGACAATAGGGGCTTCCTGTGTTTGAATTCTACATATCCCTTTGCTGTCTTTATTCAGCACTGTCTTAATGCATGAAATACTGAATAGTTTGGGGTTTTTTTCACTCTCCAAGTAGAGTGACAGGCAGGAAAAGGTAGAAATGATGACAAGTCAACTGTCTTTCAAATCTCTTTGGTTGCAATAATCTAATGTGTTCATAAGGAAACACCTGGGACCTGATTCTTCTCCTGCTGAAGTTACTTGGAGTTCTGCTGTTGACTTTGTTAGCCCATGATCTGTAACCTAAAGAGTGTCCCTTTATAGTAAAAAGCTATGGATAATGTCGTGAGCTTTGTGGAACTCTACCTCTTCCCTCTTTCCAACGCTTAAATTCCCATGCAGATGGAGTCATAAGGTTACTTGCTGACATGCATTTGAGGCCAGATCTACACTACCACTTACTCTGGTATAACTTACATTCCTCGGGGGTGTAAATAAGAGCCCCCACACACACGACACAAGTCACAGCAACCTACGTGTCAACGTGGACAGTGTTATGTCAGCAGGAGACACCACCGCTGCTCTTGCTGACATAGCTACTGCTTCTTTTGGAGGTCGATTTATTATACCGAAGGGAGAGCTCTCCTGTCTGCATAGAGCGTCTTCACCAGACTGCAGCAGTGCCGCTGTGCTGATATAGCATTTCTAGTGTAGACTAGCCCTTAGGGAAGATTTCACTTAACTGAGGGCCCTGAGGCCAGGAAATGTAATGCCAGGTGGTCAATAGTCCTGTTCCTGGGGGACCTCCTGCCCCCTTCATGGTGCAAATTGATAATTTAGGTGACAGATGGGGACCAAATAAACCGTTCTTCTCTTTAATTGCATCTCAGAATGGCTCTTGCTCAAAGAATTTGGAAGCAAAGGAGTTGGATCAAAAGTTGTAACAGCCTCTGGTCTCACCTCTCTTTTTATTCAGCCTGGAGTGGTATTTGAAATGTACCTTAAATAAGGAACTGTGGTGGAAAGAGAGAGAATTGTCTACCGTGTCTCGTCCTTGGGAGTCACTTTGGAGATGCAAGGGTGGGATGACCAGATGTCCCAATTGTATAGGGACAGTCCAGATTTTGGGATCTTTTTTTACATAGGCTCCAATTACTCCCCACCCCCTGTCCCGATTTTTCACATCTCCTGTCTGGTCACCCTATGCAAGGGCTTGGTTGCACTTTTCACAGACACGTGCTCATGGGTCAAGAGTAGGGCTTCTGATTTTGGTTTTAGCCAATAAACCCACATAACACACCCCTATAAAAACCAAAAAAATGGTGTGTGAATTTAAAGCAGGATCGTTACTGCAGAATAGCTATTCCGCTTTACATTCATGTGTAGACAAGCCCTAATTAGAGTGGAGAAGAAAAGATGTGAGCTGGTACTGAGACGTTCATTTAAACAGCACAACAAAGTGGTTTCTGGCTGTGCTGGAAACGATTTACCCTGCTGTCTAAAAATGCCTGTAATAGTTTAGAAAATTGCAGGAATCTCCTGTGTGCCAAGAAGCGGGTACCTCTCCCTCTCTCCGGCAATAGGAAGAGGCACATCGTGTGGTGCTAGCTATGGAATTGGGAATGGAACAAAGTGCTTCTAGTAGAAAGATCTTGCTTATTCTGTAGTAATGTATCTAAGGGCTGGTCTTCACTCGCGCGGCGTGGGATCGATCGCCCGGAGCTCCCCCGTCGACTCCGGAACTCCAACTCGCCGGGAGGCGCAAGCTGGAGTCGACGGGGGAGCGCGCCACCGACTGCCGCCGCCGTGGGGACGAGAGGTAAGTCGGCGGCAGATACGCAACTTCAGCTACGTGATTCACGTAGCTGAAGTTGCGTATCTGCCGTCGATCCCCCCCTCCCCCCCAGTGAGGACCAGCCCTAAGATAAGTAACAAGCAGGCAGTAAGACATGCAGGTATTCCAGGTGCCCACACATCTATCATGCCTGACATCTGGAATTTCAGATGAGCTATCAAAGTGCGTTCCAAAAATAGGTTAAGATTACTACCCCTAGTGTACAAATAGGGAAACTGAGGCACAGACTTGCTGAAGGCTACATGATAATTAACTGGGTTGGAAGTAGACCCAGGCTCACAGACTAATCACTAACCATACTGCCTTCAGTCAGACAAGCACGGCGGGCACCGCTGCAACACATAAAGCTGCTTTGTTTTTAGAAACAGGCTGTTTTGTAACATTTGTTTGACAAGCCCAGACCCGTTAGGTCAGGCACGGCGGGAACTTTTGTTAGCCAATCACAGTTCTCTTTGCATCTCAGCACTCTATAGAGTAAATCCAAATCTGCCAGCTTTATCCTCCCACCCCACTGTGCGTACGCCCCCCTTCCCGCCAGTATTCCTGGAATCCTGTCCCTACACGCTCTGCAAAGGTTGCCCGGAAGGTTGTGCTCTGCCTCACGCCACTTTAACTTCTTATGCCAAGAGGAAGAATCCTTGTTTGTGTAGCTGTGCCTCAAATGTAACTGCAGAAAATGTCTATGGAAGCTCAAAACGGTATCTCATCTCTCCCTTGTCTCTGAAGTGCTCTGCAGACTGGTTTTACTGCTGTCAAATAGATTTTTCTTTTCTCCTAAAGGCTGTCAGCAAAGGGATTGATCTGAAAATAAAAAAATTGCAAGCTCCGTGCAAAATGCCCGGCTGAACCATCCCTGAGCCTCGACAACTGGTTTCCCTTATGGTTGATTTTCCTTTATATCCCCTTTTTCCTTCTAGACTTCAACTTCTTAAAAGGGGAGAGTGGGGAAGACACAGAGGCAGTTGTGGAGTATGTACTGAGAGGGAGGGAACCTCTTCTGTGGGATCTGGAATTCTAGGCCATCTCTGTTAACAAAGAAATGCTGTCCTCCCAAACACACACCTCTTAATTCACATGCTGAAGCTGCATTACTGCTGCTTCTGAATGTCTGTTGAGTAACAATGAAGGAGTCGCACCTGATGGTGAATCGGGGCTATTAGCCAAACGTTAACAAGAGTTGAAATGCATTCTCCCCCCACCCCGTCGCTGATTACTCAAACTGCAATAGATGATTGGAAGAATTTATTACCAAAATGTGTGTGTGTGGGGGGGAAGTCTTAATTAAAGGAGGAAATTGCACACATTCTAATCAGCATGAAATTTGACATATGTGTAGGCTTTAGAATCAAGGAAACAGGCTCTTTCAACTCTGCAGCCTTGAAAGTAAAAGCAAAGTAGAATAATGTTCTGTCTATATTCCTGCCCTCTCAAAGCAGTGCCAATGGAGTTACTCCTTTCTGTGCTAGTTTTAAGAGTGATCAGAAATTGGCCCATAGTATCTAGAGATGGAAAATCTCTATTAGTCCACTGGACTAGATTCTGATCCCATTCATACCAGTATAAAGCCAGGGTAATTATACTCACTTCAGTGTAGTTGCTCCAGATGCAGCTTTGTAAGATAAGGCTTATCCTTCCTAGGGGGATGATGTGCTTAAAGCCCTGGTCTACACTGGGGAGTGGAGGGGTTCGATCTAAGATATATAACTTCAGCTACGAGAATAGCGTAGCTGAAGTCCGCGTACTTCGATCGATTCACCACGTCATCTTCATGGTGGTGAGTCGACTGCTGCCGCTCCCCCGTCAACTCCGCTTGAGCCTTTTGCGGCAGTGGAATCGACGGGAGAGTGCTCGGGGGATTGATTTATTGTGTCTAGACTAGACGCGATAAATCGAACCTGATAGATTGATCGCTACCCGCTGTCTACACCTGCCCTCATTCTAAGGATGTAGACCTGCCCTTAGAATGATAGCTACTGTAAAAGTCTAGTGGAGACAGGACAAACTGTACTTGACCTCAGTGTAACTAGTTGAGATTAACCTTTGGCTCCCCTCAAAAGGAAATCATGCATCTTCTATGGAGATGATAGGAATGGGGGACTTTGTTCCGGGAAGCCGTGACTCTGAAAGCCTTGAGGAGTCCTGGTGGACAATCAGCTAAACCTGACCACCTAGTGCCGTGGCCAAAACAGCCAATGCAATCCTTGGATGTATAAATGGAGGAATAGCAAGTAGGAGCAGAGTGGTTATTTTATCTCTGTTTGGCACTGGTGTGACTGCTACTGGAGTATTGTGTCCAGTTCTGGTGTCAACAATTCAAGAAGGACACTGATAAATCGGAAAGGCTTCTGGGAAGAGCCATGATAATGATTAGATAATTGGAAAACATGCCTTAAATCTATGTCAATCTATTTATCTTAACGAAGGGAAAGTTAAAGGCTGCTTGATCATAGTTTAAGTACCTGCATGTGGAATAACCAATGTGATAATGGGCTCTTCAATCTGCCGGCAAAGATATAAAATCCAATTGAAGTCTAGGCTGGACAAATTCAGACTTGAAATAAGGTACAAATTTTTAACTGTGAGGGCAATTCACAATTGAAACAATTTAACAAGGACTGTGGTGGATTCTCTGTCACCGGAGATTTATAAATCAAGGTTTTGATAAATAAGACAAGGCAGACTTGTGGCACCTTAGAGACTAACCAGTTTATTTCAGCATAAGCTTTCGTGGGCTATAGCCCACTTCATTGGATGTTATTTTTTGATGTTTTGATGTTATTCTAAAAGATCTGCTCCAGTTCAAACAGGAATTAATTCAGGGAAGCCCGATGGTCTGTGTTATAATACAGGAGATTAGAATTGGTCCCTCTTGGTCTTAGAATCTATGGATGTCTTAGCCCAGGATTGTGATTTGACTAGCACATTGGTTCAACAACACTGACTCAAAAGCCGGACAGTAATGTATACCCAAATCTCAGGGCAGCGCTGGAATGAAATGCAGAGTGGTGTTGTAAAAGGGAAATTTATGATCCCATGGCAGGGGTCCTCCTCTAATGAAATGTTAGCTATGAAGATGAACCGCTGCCAAAAGAAGAACCGTTGGGAGGTTTGGTTGGTTTTGTGTACCTGAAGGAAAGGGACACCCTAGAAGAAGGAGAGGGTTGTGGTTCAGGAAGGAAAAATGGTTATAATGAAGATGTAGACCTAGGGGGTCAGAAATGTTGAGAGGGAGGAGGCAGCCATGTTTAAATATGGCGGCTGCTAGCGGGGTTCTAACATGACCTTGCAAATGAGTGTTGCTGGACGGTCTTTCCCGAAAACAGTGTCAGCCCTGTCGGGTCAGAGCTTCAGAAGAGCTCCGCAGGTTGGGTGCATGGTGAGCGCTGAATCCTTTGAGGATCTGGCCCAGTTGTCTAACCCCAAGTTCTTCTGAAAACCTGGCCCATTGTGCACCCCAGCCCTGTATCTCCTGGCCTTCTAACTGTTTAACAACCATGGCTTAAATTCAATTCTAGTTAACTAAGGGGTTTGCGATTCCACTGTCGCCAGAGCTGCAATGTCTGAAACCTGCCACTGGCCATGATGTCCGAAGCTACTTCGGTGTATCAAAGTGGTAGCTTCTTCTTTTGTAGCGTTAGGAACGTTTATAAGTGCATGGTACAGTACGGGCCACCGTAGATGGGCCTCAACTGAGATGCTTAGAAATTCCACATTGGATCCAAAGTGCAGGGAGTGGATGTGGGGCTTTGAAGGCGCTCATCTCTTGTTCTGAGACCGCTGCCCTGGAAAAGCCATGTGCTGATGCCTCTAATGGATCAAATCTATCCCTCCCCCTTATAGGCAACACTTCGCCCCAGATGGCCAAACAAAAGACTTGCAGAATCTCCCCAGGAGTCCAGTTGCCCTACCCCTTGCCCCTCCAAAGTATTTTAAAGATCTAAGAATATCAAGTTTTTATGGGCTGGGCAGAAATTTGGATGCTAAAATGGGACTGGTTTCAGCGGAAGGCTTAAGTCCAAACTGCTGGCAGTTTGGGGACATAATATAGGTTAACGGCTAGAACATAACATGATACGAACCAGATTGTCAATGGGTGACCCAGGCCTGTAGCGATTCACAACAGAGCAACCGCCAAGCTGATATGAACCGGGCGCAACCAGCAACAGGTACCACTGGGCCCTGCGCAGGAGAAGCAGGGTCACCCAGGACCAAACTCTACCACCCAGTTTTCCAGGAGAATGGCCTCAGATCAGCTCCAGTCTCACGCAACCATTTTCCTTCATGTCACCTCTGTTCTTCCTGACTGACCTCCGGCAGCTTTGCCACTCACAGGCAAAGCCCTCGATGCCAGGGAGGAGAGCCGGCACTAACACAGCCCACACAAGAATCAAGCCCCACCTTGAGCCATGGTGGGACGGGGCTTGGAAGAAGGTGACTGCTCCCAAAACAAAGGAGGAGGCAGCTTTGTGACTTCCAGCACGTACAGCCGAAAGAGCGGCAGGCGTGAGTTGGGCCTCTGGCCAGAGATTCTGAACTGGAGGGAGAAGAACCTTTTAAACATTGCCATATGAGAAGGGAAAAATTATGCATCAAATTCTGTGAATATTTCAACTCGGAGTCAGATGATTTACTGGTGTCAGAAAGAGGCCATCGCAGACATGGGGGCGGGGGAGAGCGCATCATCCCATCCCCTTTGCTGGCAGCTTGCACAACAGGACTGCAGCCAATCTTCTCCTGGTTCCCTCTGGCACCCGCCAATAAGGCCCTGGGTTCGGAGAAAATGACCAATCTGTGTCCCAGATTGTGCTAGCCAATCCTCTGTCCCCAGCGAAGCAATGGAAGACTTCCAAGAGGATCTAGCATCATGGGACAGAGCAAAATGAGCGCAGAGAGCAGTTTCGTCTGTGAGGAGGCAGGGTAGAAGGGCACTGGTGGAACAGCTGCCTGTAAAGTTTTGGTGACTCTTTCTTCCAACTTTTGCGGTTCCCAGGGCCGTCCTTACCCAAATGCAAGCAACGCAGCTGCCAATTTGGGGCACCTACGCAGCTACATGCTGCTCCAGTGGCCAGCCTGATCCCCCCCGGGGCTGAGCTGGCCAGGAAAGCTGACCCTGCCCTTTCTCCACCCCGGCCCGCCTCGTCCCCAAAGCCTCCTCCATCACAGCCCTGCCCCCACTCCACTCTTTCCCCGGAGCTGTGTTGCAGGGGACAGCAGCAGGGATCGGGCCCGGAAGCAGAGTAGCACAAGGGCATCAGTGGAAGGAGGAGTAGGGCCATACCGTATCTCCTCTGATGTAAAATACCCTCTCCCCCCCGGTGAACGTATCATCCCAGGAGCAGTGTGTCTGTGGAACTGCGCTCCCTCCAACTTCCAATCCTGGTCCTGGTAGGCAGCTAACCTAACTGGCCAAGGTTTAAAAGTGCGTGACTCTGACGCTGGAGGAAGAGGGATGTGATGAGAATCTGCCTAGTGGTTAGCGAAGAGACTGTGGACTTGAGGCCCCTGTGTTCGAATTCCTGGCGTGGCAATGTGTCAGGGTATGACTCAGCTATATACTGCCTCGCTCCCCGCTCCCCAGTCTTTAAACAGAGATCCTGCTGCTCTGTTGCGGGATAGCTCCGGTATGTTAAGTGACTCCCCACATGAGTAAGGGCTGTGGGATGAGGCTAATTCAGAAGGCAGTATCAGATGCTCTTATGCTACATAGAAAGCTTGTACCACTTACCCCGATAACTCAGTTCTACAAAGTTCTGAGGGCCCTCTGCTCAGCTCCAGACAGGAGTAGGCACAAGGGCTGTATCATCTGAGGGCAGGAGAGTGCTTAGACATACACTTGTGTCATGGTTAGAGGTCTCTGTCCCCTCAGATCTCACGCATCCTGCCTTTCCCCCTATGAGGTAGAATTCTGGGTATCAACCTCTTCCCCAGCCTGTTTAACTGAGTATAGACGCCTGGGGCTCTTCCCTTGAGGAACCTGCATGAGCAGTGGTGAATAGAGTGATCGGACGGCCGCCTTAAACAAAAGTAGTGCTTGTTTTAACAGTAGGAACTAAGCACTTAAAGGAAAACAGGTCTACACATATCTGTCTTACCATCCGCTGCCGGTAAGCTAGGCAGACCTGACTTCAGAGCTCCCCCGCAGGTATCGGTGTCAGTCTGAGTTCTGTCGTCTTGAAAGAAAGGTCCCTTTTTAAACTGCGTCAGTCCTTTCATTCTTCTGGTTCCCAGGCTTGGCTCCTAATGGCATGATCTTTTAACAGCCCTCAAGTGGTTGCAAAAAAGTGGCTTCTCTAAAGCCATTTTGATTCCTTCCTGCTGGTCTTCCTTCCAGCACCAAACAAACATATTAATACAGTAAATAGCTTAAGAACCAGGCCAACGCAGTGTTCCTAAATGATTACAGAGCAGCTCCACATCTGGCACCCCTTGCTCTTTGCGGGCTGTGGTGTTTGGCACCACTGCAGGGGTTGATTTGGCCACTGGCAATATGACTCAGTTGGTATTTGTGATGCTGAGGTGCCTCTTGCTAGATAGCAAACTTGATTCTTCTTCGAGTGATTGCTCACATGCATTCCACTATAGGTTAAGCACGCGCTGCGGGCCTGGTTGCCGGGTAGATTTTCCCCTAGCTGCAGACTGGGTGAGCAGGGAGCCCCCTGGAGTGGCGCCACTGAGGCACTCTATAAGTACCCCTGCGACACAGTCTGGCCCTCAGTTCCTTCTTTACCGCTCGAGCTGGTAGTCGGAAGAGGAGTTCTGCTTTTCAGCGTTCTCCTTATCTCCTAGCTAGTCGATTGTTCTCTTAATTGTTCGTTGTTAGCAGTTGTTGTTAGTTAGTTTACATAGTCTTTGTAGTGTAAAGAGTCAGTGCAGGGGTTTTTCCCTGCTGCCAGAGCCTCTGTCTTCAAGGCTCCGGGATTCAAGCACTCAGAGTGTGGGAAGCCTACGCCTGTGGGAGACCCACACTCTAAGTGCCTTTCAAGTGCCTGGTAAGTGCACTTGGCAGTTTCTTCCTAGATCTGCAGTACCTTCAGCCCAGGACCCGCAAAGACAGGGAATCCCGCTTGCGGCACGTCCTGATGGAGGCGGCCCCGGACTCCAGTGCGGCACCGGACCCCGCACCCAAACCGCCGAGAGCCAAGCCTCGGCACCGGTCGCGCTCCCCCAGCACCAAGCGGAAGAGGAGCGCTCAACTTCGCCCTGCTCCGGACCGCGTCCAGCCGTCGGTACCAGTGCCGCGACCTCAGCCTTCTCCGGGGAGCCGACCTGAGGAAGAGCCGCCAGCACCCGCACCGCTGACTCCGGCGCCGCAGGAGGCCCCGTCGAGTCCGGTGCCAGTGGTCTTGCCACTTGGGGTGCCAACTCCGCAGCAGCTTCCCTCCACGATGGAGGCGTGTACTGCTGCGAGAGGGTTGCTTGCCGGGGACGCCCCGCAGCAACAAGTCCGGTCGACGGGCAGGCCGCCCATGACCGAGGCAGAGATCGCGTGTCGGAGCCCGGCAGGGCATGGACACCGCTCGATCTCGCGGCGCCGACCAGACTCCCGGCAACGGTCACCCGCCCGGCTCCGGTCGCAGTCTCGGCGCCGCAAGGAGTTGAGACCCTGCTCAAGGTCTCCTCCTGGCCGTTCACGCCACTCGCGCTCTGGCCGCCGATCAGAGTCCCGGCACCCTGGTAAGGGCCGGTCGTACTCTCGGCACCGGTCGCACTCCCGGCACCGGTCCCTCAGCTGGCGCCGAGACCGTCCGAGACGTCGCTCCACAAGCCGCTCCGCGTCCAGGCACTGCTCGTCGTCTCGGCACCGAACCCCGTCGCGGCGCCGAAGGTCCTCCCGGTACCGATCATCGTCTCGGCACCGAGACTCCCCGAGGCGGCACCATTCAGGTAACCACAATTCCTCGGATGGGCACCATACCGCCCGGTACCGGTTGAGAAGCCCATGGCACCGGGAGTGTAGAGAGCGGCACCGGACCCCGTCGCGGCGCCGAAGGTCCCCCCGGTACCGATCATCGTCTCGGCACCGAGACTTCCCGAGGCGGCACCGTTCGGGTAGCCACGACTCCTCGGATGGGCACCTTACCGCCCGGCACCGGTCGAGAAGCCCACGGCACTGGGAGCGTCGAGAGTCCGCCGGCACGCGGGCCCCTCGCTCGGCGGGACCAGTCCAAGTCACCCAGAACCCTGCCTGGTCAGAGTGGGCGGCATGGGGGTATGATCGGCCCCGGGAAACCCAGTCTGAACCCGGGTTCCCGGTGAGCTCAGAGGGTCCAGTGGACGTGCTGGCAGGACCATCATCGGCAGTCCAGCCCTCCACGGTACGTAGCCCTATGGAGCCGGGTCCCTACGCCTCCCCCGTAGGGGTAGAGGCAGTGGCGGGCACTTCATCAACTAGCCCGCCCGCCTTGGACCTCTCCAGTTACCAACATCTCCTCCAGGCAGTTGCTAAAAACATGAACCTGCCTTTGGAAGAGGTCCCAGTGGTGGACGACCCGGTCACCACCATGTTAACTAAGGGCACTCCGGCACGGGTGGCAGTGCCGTTCATTAATACTATTAAACTCCACACGGCGGTAATTTGGAAGACCCCCGCCTCTATCTCCCCCACTGCTCGTGGGGTGGAGAAGCGTTATTTTGTCCCAGCCAAGGGATATGAATACTTGTATGTTCACCCCACGCCCTCCTCCCTGGTGGTAGACTCTGTTAATAACAAGGAGCGCCACGGGCAGGAGGCGCAGGTCCCCAAGGCCAAAGAGGCCAAAAGGTTGGACCACTTCGGCAGGCAAGTTTATTCCTCCGGGGGCCTACAACTCAGAGTCGCCAACCATCAGGCACTCCTGAGTAGGCACCATTTTGACACGGTGGAGGCCCTTACTAAATTTGAGACTGCTCTCCCGCAGGAGGGCAAACAGGAGTTCAGGGCCCTATTGCTCCAAAGCAGGGACATATCTCGTCATGCCCTGCAAGCGGCCCTGGACTCGGCCGACTCTGCGGCCCGAACAATGGCCTCGGGCATTGCCCTCCGCCGGGCAGCATGGCTCTCGTCATCCAACCTAGCCCCGGCCATGCAATTTAAAATCCAGGACCTCCCCTTTGAGGGACAGTCCCTCTTCTCGGAGGATACGGATGCCCGTCTCCAGGCCCTCAAGGACAGGGGGGTAACCCTCAAAGGCCTGGGCATGCACACCCCAGGTCCACAGAGGCGTCCCTTCATCCCGCCACGCAGGAAATTCTTCCCACCTGCGCGCCCGCCCCCGGACTCCTCCCTCAGGAGAAGCCGCCCTTACCGCCGGCGGCAAGGGCCTAGGCAGGGCGGGAAACAACAAGGCTCTAAGCCTTCCCAGGGGCCCAAATCCAACTTTTGATGGTGCGCCCGAGGGCAGTTCACCAATCATAAACCTGGACCCTCCCTTTGGAGACCGTCTGTCCTACTTCCGCCGTGCATGGTCAGACATTACATCAGACCAGTGGGTCCTCCGCACGGTGGAGGTGGGATATTCGCTCCAGCTCTCCTCCACTCCTCCCACCCACCCACCCTCCTCGTCCCTCTTCAGGGACCCCTCTCACGAGCAACTCCTCGTACAGGAGGTGAGGTCGCTCCTCGCACTGGGAGCCATCGAGCCCGTACCGCAGGAGTTCAGGGGGAAGGGGTTCTTCTCCCGCTACTTCCTGATCCCCAAGGTGAAAGGGGGCCTCCGGCCCATCCTGGACCTGCGCGAACTCAACACCTACATGATCAGGTTCAAGTTCCGCATGGCCACCTTGGGCACTATCATTCCCTCTCTGGATCCGGGAGACTGGTTCGCTGCCCTCGATATGAAGGACGCTTACTTTCACGTGAGCATCAAACCCTCACACAGACGTTACCTCCGCTTCCTGGTAGCGGGGGAACACTATCAGTTTGCCGTCCTACCCTTCGGCCTGTCCACCGCACCCAGGGTGTTCACAAAGTGTATGGCGGTAGTAGCGGCATTCCTTTGGCGCCGCGGGGTGCACTTATACCCGTACCTCGACGATTGGTTGATCCGAGGCACCTCCAGGGACCAAGTGTCAGCTCACGTGCGGCTCGTTATCAGCACGTTCGACCGCTTGGGAATCCTTCTCAACAGGGAGAAGTCCACCCGGGAGCCTACCCAGAACATAGAGTTCATAGGAGCCCTACTAGACTCCACGGTAGCAAGGGCATCCCTGCCCCAGCCTCGGTTCCTCACTATCCAGTCGGCCATCAGACAGCTACGCAACTGTCCGATGACTACGGTCAAGGTCTTCCTCAGCCTGCTAGGTCACATGGCATCGTGCACTCATGTCATACAGCACGCCAGACTACGGCTACGCCCACTGCAGTCGTGGCTCGCAGTGGCCTACAGACCGAGAAGGGACAGTATGGACGCCCTCCTCTCCATCCCCAGAGCCACCCTATCCGCTCTGGCTTGGTGGGAAGACCAGGACAATGTGTGCCAAGGGGTCCCCTTCCTTCCCCCCAGCCCGTCCATGTCCCTAGTGACGGACGCCTCGTCGCTAGGGTGGGGAGCTCACCTAGGGGAACTCAGGACCCAGGGCCGCTGGTCGGAGTCAGACCTCTGCCTCCACATCAATGTCCGGGAGCTGAGGGCCGTCCGGCTCGCGTGCCAGGCGTTCCGGGACACATTACGGGGTCACTGTGTAGCGGTGCTGACAGACAACACCACAGCCCAGTATTACATAAACAAGCAAGGCGGGGCCCGCTCCAGCCCCCTGTGTCAAGAGGCGATTCTCCTGTGGGAATTCTGTATAGCCCACGCTATTCACCCGGTGGCCTCCTTCCTTCCCGGAATCCAGAACACCCTGGCGGACCGCCTCAGCAGATCCTTTATGACTCACGAGTGGTCCCTTCGGCCAGATGTCATCCGGCCGATCTTCCTGAGGTGGGGGTTTCCCCACATCGATCTCTTCGCCTCCAGACAGAACAGGAAGTGCCTCCAGTTCTGCTCCTTTCGAGGCAGCTCCCGGGGATCCCTGACAGATGCCTTTCTCCTACCCTGGACGGGGCACCTGTTCTACGCGTTCCCTCCGATCCCGCTTCTCCACAAGGTGATCCTGAAGATCAGACGGGACAGGGCACACGTCATCCTCATAGCCCCGGCCTGGCCCAGGCAATGCTGGTATGCGTCCCTCCTCCAGCTGTCCAGGGCCCCTCCCATCAGCCTCCCGCTGTGGCCAGACCTGATCTCTCAGGATCACGGTCGCCTCCTGCACCCGGACTTGCGGTCCCTTCACCTCACAGCGTGGCTACTCCATGGCTGAGAGGTCCTGAGCTCTTATGCTCAGCCGAGGTACAGAACGTCCTTCTGGGTAGTAGGAAACCATCCACCAGAAGTACCTATACCGCCAAGTGGACCCGTTTCTCTGCCTGGTGCACACAACATGACATCGTTCCAAGTGAGGCTACTATCCCACGCATATTGGACTACCTGTTAGGCCTCAGAAATCAGGGCCTTTCTACCTCTACTATCCGGGTCCACCTCGCTGCCATATCGGCTTTCCATCCGGGTCAGTCGAACCACTCAGTCTTCTCCGACCCTGTGGTATACCGTTTCCTTAAGGGTCTAGATAAGCTGTATCCGAACGTCAAGCGTCCCATTCCACCTTGGGATCTCAACCTTGTGCTCTCACGCCTCGCGATGCCCCCGTTCGAGCCCCTCGCCACGTGTTCCTTACTACACCTTTCCTGGAAGGTGGCATTCCTAGTAGCTATCACCTCGGCTCGTAGAGTGTCAGAGATCCGTGCACTGACCTCCGAGCCGCCCTACACTATCTTCCATAAGGACAAGGTTCAGCTACGTCCCCACCCGGCCTTCCTGCCTAAGGTGGTCTCTCCCTTCCATGTTAATCAAGACATTTGTCTCCCAGTCTTTTATCCTAAGCCACACACCTCTGGAAGGGAACAGCAATTACACACGTTGGACGTTAGGAGGGCTCTTGCCTTTTATTTAGATAGAACAAAGCAATTCAGGAAAACAACCCAACTTTTCGTGGCAGTTGCGGAGAGGATGAAGGGCCAGCCAGTTTCAGCCCAAAGGCTCTCCTCCTGGATTACCTCGTGCATTCACACCTGTTATGAACTCGCGGACAAGCCGCTTGAGAGAGTAACAGCACACTCCACGAGAGCGCAGGCGTCCTCTGCGGCCTTCCGGGAGGGAGTCCCTATTACGGACATCTGCAGGGCGGCTACCTGGTCCTCCGTCCATACCTTCGCCGCCCACTACGCCATAGTCCAGCAGACCAGGGACGATGCGGCGTTTGGGTCAGCGGTCTTACGATCAGCAATGGGTCAACCCGACCCCACCTCCTAGGTATTGCTTGCAGTCACCTATAGTGGAATGCATGTGAGCAATCACTCGAAGAAGAAAACAAGGTTACTTACCTGTAACTGTTGTTCTTCGAGATGTGTTGCTCACATCCATTCCAAACCCACCCTCCTTCCCCACTGTCGGTTTAGCCGGCAAAGAAGGAACTGAGGGCCAGACTGTGTCACAGGCGTACTTATAGAGTGCCTCAGTGGCGCCACTCCAGGGGGCTCCCTGCTCACCCAGTCTGCAGCTAGGGGAAAATCTACCCGGCAACCAGGCCCGCAGCGCGTGCCTAACCTATAGTGGAATGGATGTGAGCAACACATCTCGAAGAACAACAGTTACAGGTAAGTAACCTTGTTTTCTGACCTCACTTTCACCAGAGCGAATCAAGAATAACCTTGGGGTGAGTTCTGGTCACCCCCTCTCAACAAAGATATATTAGAATTGGAAAAGATACAGAGGAGGGCAACAACAGTGATTAAGGGTATGGAACAGCTTCCATGTGAGGCAAGATTAAATGACTGGGACAGGTCATCTTAGAAATAGTTGGCCAATGGGGGAGGGAGGGACTGTCTCTAAAATCGTGAATGGTGGGAGAAAGTGAATAAGGAAGTGTTCAATACCCCGTCACATAATACAGTAACCAGGGCTCACCCAATGAAATTAATGGTCAGCAGGTTTAAAATAAACACAAGGAAGTACTTCACACAGTGCACAGTCAAGTTGTGCAACTCCTTGCCTATGGATGTTGCACACAGATGAATGTATAACAGGGTTCAAACACGAATGAGACGAGTTCATGGAGGATAGATCCAATAATAGCTATTAGCCACGATGATCAGAGGCGCGACCCCATATTGTGGGTGTTCCTAAATCTTTGGCCCTGGATGACAGGGGATGGATCCTCAGAATTGCCCTGTTCTGTTCATTCCCTTTGAAGCATCTGGCACTGGCCACTGCCAGAAGACAGGATACTGGGTTAGCTGGCCCATTGGTATGGTCGTTCTTATGTTATCTTATCTTAGGTATATTCATCTGTATTAAAACAAAGAATGTTTCCGTGAGCCCGGTTTACCAAGCGATCCAGATCGCTCTGTATCAGCGACCCGTCCTCTTCAGTATTTACCACTCCCCCAATGTTTGTGTCATCTGCAAACTTTAGCTGTGATGGTTTTATGTTTTCTTCCAGCTCATTGATACAAATGTTAAATAGTGTAGGGACAAGAACTGATCCCTGCTGGACTCCACTGGAAACAAACTCAGTCGACAATGATTCCCTGTTTACAGTTACATTGCGAGACCTATCAAGTAGCCAGTTATAATTCATTTCATGTGGGCCATGGTCACTTTTTGTCATTGGCCTATAATTACCTGAGTTGTCCAATTAACCCTTTTTAAACACTGACCCAACGTTTGCTCTCTTCTGGAACTTCCCCCATGCACCAAGACTTCTTGAAAACCAGCATCAACGGTCCAGTTTGCTCCTCATCCATGTCACTCTCCTTTCTCCTCCCCCTACCCTACTCACTGTGTGGCCTTTTGGGCCCCATCCAGTGGGTCTGCTTGAGATTATAGTAAAGCAATAACATCAGATATGCTAATGCTCTCCTTACACATACTCATCCATCACTGAGTTTAGACATGCTTTATATTACATAACTGAGTTGCACATTTCCATTAACATCAATCTCCTAAGCAATGTAATACACAGATGTGTGGAGATTACCTTAAAGGGACTTTATCGAGGGTTGCAGGCCCCACATCTAACCTCCCTTTCAAACATGTACAGAATATAACCATTGCAAGTGGCTTTGTTTTCTAGATTGGAGAGAATACTGGGGAAGGCAGGCTGAGGGTCATCCTGTATATTAATAATTTAGGAACAAATCAGTGCACTTCTTGTAAATCCAAAACGTAAGCCAAGCCAAGCTGTGTGTATGTTATCTCGGACCATACCACATTCACACAGCTCTGTTTATATGCAGATGGCCAGACTCTGTAAATAAAGAAAATAAAGCAGTGATACACAGTATCTTCCTGAAAAACAACAACCAACCCTCTGGCTTTTTAAAAAATGTGAATTAGAAACAATAAAGAGCTCAGATGAATTATACATCCACAGCCAAACCCACCTGAGGTATGATGATTATGACTTGTTACCAGTATTTCATTTTCTCGTATGTGGGATGGCTTTCATTCATAGTTTAGGGCCCTGCGTTAAAGTAGAATGTTTGTTACTAAAACAATAGATTACAAGGCCAGAAGGGACCACTGTGAGCATCTAATCTGATCACCTATATTACACTGGCCATAGGACTCTCTTGAATTAATAGTGTGTATTTTTTAAAAAGCTACAATCACTAGGCTGAATAAACAGCACTCGTATAGTATTTAAATGTAAAGACAGATAGATGCAGGCAGCTTTGCTCACTTGGGAGCGCTAAGTTCAATTCCCAGATCTGCCACAAACTTTGTATGTGACTTTGGGCAAGTAATTTAATCTTTGTGCTTCAGTTCCACTTGTGTAGAAACTGGAATAAAACTTGCTTACTCTCAAGCTAGGCTAATGTTATTATCTGTTTTGTTGCTGATCCTAAGTATTCAAAAATCCCAAGTTAGACCGCAAAAAAACCATGAGACTCTTTTTTTAAAAAAGTGTAGTTCTTTTTCTTTGCCTTCTGCAGTCTGACCTTTAAGTTACATACAAGTGACATCTTCAAGCTTTTTCCCTGCAACCAGGATGGTTAGAAACTTGTTTTAAAAAAAGACGGGGAGTCACGTGAAATCACGTGATCAAGAGTTGGCAACCCGGAGGCATTGACATTAGTGATGGGTGCCATAAGAAAATAGATAACAGATGCTGGTACCATAAATGTCTTTATAGTTAAAGCTCCAAGCAACTTGAAAACTTAGTAACAGCTAACAGATTGTGTGATCTGTCTCTAGAGGGGTCTTAATTATATTGATACATATAGTCTTGACGATGGAGAGGGTGGAAACACAGGATACTTTGAAAACACAGTCTCTGGGTAAAGCAGAAAGAGTTACTCTGCCAAGGCCAATGGAAGCTACCTAAGGGCTGTGTGCTTAGCTAGGTTTCCTATAGGGCTCTTCAGAGAAGTAAACAGGACTTTAGGCTTAATAAGCCATTTGTAAAGCTCTCTAGATAAACAACAGCGTGTGTGTCAGGCTGAAGCTGGCTTCTAAAGGCTCTCTGGCAGTGGGTGGGACCTCAGCACAGAAATATTTTTAAGATAAACAAGGGAAAATTAGTTCTGGAGAAGGCTGAGGCTGCCTGCAGTCACCCAGCTGGAAGCAGATCCTAGAAATATTTTGTAGCAGGAAACTTGCTTTTAATGTACCATGGCTGAAAAGTGTGTTTTAAAAGAAATGTTTAGACTTTTTTAAAGCTAGGAATCAGTGGACAGCAGGACATGTTACTAACCCAACAGCCGGGGGCTTTTTTGAGTTCTTCGGAAAGACGTTTCATAGTGCCGGTAAGGGGGAGAGGACCTGATCCGATCGCCCTTGATCATGGGAATCATCCCACTGGGACTTCAGTTGGACCATTTGCAGGGAACTGCAGGATGGGAACTGCTGATTCCAGCTGATGGTTGGAGATCTGTAGCCATGATGACGTGGTGGCTGGTCTCTTGATGGACGGACAAAGGGCGCCAAGAAAATATTTTACCGTGTGAATCTTTGGGGAAACCAATAAAAGGGTGTGCTGGACACAGAAATTAAACCCAACCATTGTCATAGCCAAAGCAAGGGGCACTGTGGAGACATGCTGGATTGGGGTAGGCAACCTATGGCACACGTGTCAAAGGTGGCACCGGAGCTGATTTTCAGTGGCACTCTCACTGCCCGGGTCCTGGCCACCAGTCCAGGGGGCTCTGCATTTTAATTTAGTTTTAAATGAAGCTCCTTAAACATTTTAAAAACGTTATTTACTTTACATACAACGATAGTTTAGTTCTATATTATATAGACTTATAGAAAGAGACCTTCTAAAAACGTTACAATGTATTACTGGCACGCGAAACCTTAAATTGGAGTGAATAAATGAAGACTCAGCACACCACTTCTGACAGGTTGACGACCCCTGCCCTGGATTCTCTTCAAGTGGGTTCTATAATAGGGCTGCTAATATGCTTTGAAAGTCTTTACACCTACCGGCAAAGCAGGGAACTTGCATGGAGAGGAGACAGAGGCAGAAATTAAGACTAAGTTCAAGGAATTCTCTAGGGCATATAACAAAAACAATTGCCTAAGCAAAAAATACAAGACCAGATTGTAGGCCTCTGAGGACATTGGGAAGAACAGCCCATCATTATCTTTTAAAATCTCTTAAACTGAAACAAAGTGAAAGGTTATTGTAGGCACACTGCAAACTGAAGCAGTGGTGAATTTGCTGTGGGGATGAGAATGGGAAGGTGCTGAATACATTTTTTAAAAAATGTATTAACATTAGACAAGAATTGTACAGCACCGAATAAATGTCAGGACCGGGCATGGAAGGAGCTAAAGAAGATATAACAACTAACATTGCTCTTGTCTAAATAAACAATCCATTATCTGGCCCAGGAAGGCTCCTACCCAGCTTTGTTGTAAACTCCTGGGTGATGTCTTCACTGCGGAGTTAACTCACAAGATCAGCATTAGGATTAGCCTAGCCTGTGTGAGCAGCTACACTGCAATGCCATGTCAGAGTCCTCACTTGTGCCATGCTCCCTGCTGTGTGCATTGCAGTGCGGGAGGGATAGCTAAGTAGTTTGAGCACTGGCCTGCTACACCGAGGGTTGTGAGTTCAATCCTTGAGGGAGCCATTGAGGGATATAGGGCAAAAATCTGTTGGATGATTTAATTGGGTATTGTTCCTGCTTTGAGCAGGGGGTTGGACTAGATGACCTTCTGAGGTCCCTGCCAACCCTGATATTCTAAGACTTCTGGGGGCATGTTCCATGGCTCTTTGTGGGGCAGTAAGCTGAGCCTGTCTGACTCTTTCCCTGGGAATGGTGGAAGAACTTGTCTGCCCTTGTGGGGAGAGAGGGAATTGTGGGGAGGCAAATGGAGGACTATCCAGGCCCGTGTGGTTTATTCTGCATTCTCACTGCAAAGTGGGTGAGTTCCCAGCCTGGGTTGAAAGCAACACCTGAGCGCTATACCCTCAGCCAGGCTCATCTCAGGTCTGATGAGAGGGTTTGTGTGTGGACGAGAGAGGGGTTAGGGTTTGCAGTGAAGACGTAACCTTTGAGTGCAAGCACTTTGGGGGCAAGACCTGTTTTTTTTGTTTCTTTGCTCTGGGTTTTGTACAGCACCTAGCAGAGCCCTGCAAGTGTTGGGTCCAGGTTAGGTTGGGTGGGAGAACAACTGGACCATCTTGGGCTGAGGTTTCTCCTAGGGTTGCCAATTTGGGTTGGACCTATTCCTGGAGGTTTCATCACGTGACATAACCTTTAATTCAAAATTAATCTTCAGTTCCTGAAGGCTCCAGGACGCTCCTGGAAGGTTGGCAACCCTAGTTTCTCCTGCTGATGGGGTCGGCACAGCAACAGCTGCATGCCCCACTCTTTCCACCCGCCACCACCCGCTTGCTGCCCTGTGGGCGCTGTGGAGTCAGAGGGTCGAGTACACTGCCCCAAATCTGATTGATTGATTCATTTATTTCTGATAGCATCCATTCTGGGCCATGCATTTTTGAAAAACAATCCGTATCCTGGTAAGCTCGCAATCTGACATGTCCATAAAATAAGATGCCTAATAATACTCTACACTTTCATCGGTACCTCTCCCCTCTCCGTTCCCCCCAGGACTAGTCACCTTGGTAGAGTCCACCATGTTCTGTTGTTCCCACCAGAATAATTATTGGAACAACAGACTTGCCTGATTGGGGCCTAAACCGGAATATGATCAAAAAGGATTTTTTGCATCCTGCTCCAAGTCATCTTAAATATTAGCAACTGAGTCTAACGAGTTACAAACAGCTCTAGTTTAGTTAGACTTTTTTTTCTGCGTTGTGTCTGGTTTGGCAATGCAGGAACTTTGTGAAAATGCAATGTGATGAGGGAAGTCTGTGCTGAAATGTGTTACCAATTCTCTTTCCGTTAGTCCTTGCCCCAGCCACAAAGCAAATAACAACCCAATCTACAAATATCTTCTCTCTCTCTCTCTCTCTCTCTCTCTCTCTCTCTCTCTCTCTCTCTCTCTCTCTCTCTCTTTTTATTTCCCCACCCCCAACAAATTTAATTAAGTCATTCAGATTCCTTTGAAAGAAAATGTCATCTGTTGACACAATTACATTTTAACTAACCAAAGCTGTTACAGTTCCTATATAGATATTGGAGTCAGGCTGTCGTTATTAGTTCTGAGTAACTAATTTATTCCCATTATTGTGTTCAAATTACAGGATATTACCCCCTGGGGAAATAATCTTGTTATTTGAAATGTAAAAAAGAATGTGAATGGACAACAATGGATTCCTAAATGAGCAACCTATACAAAAACTACGTGAAGCATAGCTCACATGGTCTGGGGAAAATATCAAGTCCCTTCTTAATATTTGTTTCCCCTTTCCTGACAGAAGGAAATCAAACTCCTAACCTTCCAAATCTTTCAGGGATATTTATGGGGGAAATCTAAATAAATATACTGGAGCTGGGTTCCTAAGGGAGGAAATATTTTCCCTATTCCTTTTTTCATGCAGACTTGCAAGAGAAGTACCGCCTGAAAAGAGAAGGATGGGGAATCTAAACTCCCCCTAACCTTTTAGGTCTATATGCAACTGTCAGATTTCTGCATAACCCTGGCATGTGTTTATTTCCCGGGCAAAGGGCTGTAATGGTTTCTTTTCTGAAATGTGGTTCACTTGATCAAAATCGCCTTCAGAGAAGCCAAATAACAGCTTGTGTCAGAGACACCCAAACATGCACAATTAATTTGGACCACACAAAAAAAAAAAAAAAAAAAAAGGAAAAGAAAGAAAACAGAAAATCAGATACACTTGTAACCTGATTACAACAGCCATCTATGTGTGCAAAATCACAATGCAGCTCTATAATTAAATCTTTCCTTCCTCCTCCCGCAGAGCTCTTTCTTCTAACCGGCATGGTACAAAAACAGTTGTTATGACATCAAATTCCAGCTCACTACAAGAAGGGCCTTTTTGTCTAGAGCTGCTTTCCTTGTCTTTAAGGAAATAATAATTAAAAGACAAATGCTGGTGTCAGAAAAGCATTGCCAAGCAGAGACTCAGACTTGAGGAAGTTTTCTCCACACCCCTCTCCCCCCTCTTTATGCTAATCAAACCTTGCAACTCTGATCAGAGTTTATAAATGCAAGTGCGTGGATCGAAGCCAGTCAATAACAATGACTGATGTTATGGAGGCAATCAGTAACAATCAAAAAGGGAAACTGCCAGCTGATAAGCATTAACACCTGAGAGGGACTTTATGCTATTAAACACAGAACTGCCAGACTGGATCAGTCCCATGGATCTGGTCCAGTAGCCTGTTTCCTGCAGAGGCCAGAGCCAAGATGCCCATCCATCATAGCTGGAGGAGGAAGCTGGATAGAGGCATTGCTCTGTGACTGAGGGGCCTATCTCCAGTCCCTTATCCAGCCACGCCTCTGGGCAGAGTTCCTCTAAGCCAGGGGTGGGGAACCTCCGGCCCGTGGGCCGAAATCATTTGGTCTGGCCTGGCAGCGGGCGGAGAAGCGGCAGCGGGCTGAGTGCTCAGCCTGCTGCGGCTTTAGAGTTTCCCCGCAGGCTCCTGCCAGCTGGGGTCCCGCCGCCTGCCCCAGTCAGCTCCCCGCTGGCAGCCTGGGTGTAGGGAACCCAGGCTGACAGCGGGAGCTGAGACCCCCGCTGGCAGGAGCCTGGGGGGAAACTCTAAAGCCGCAGCGGGCTGAGCACTTAGCCTGCTGCCGCTTCTCCGCCCGCTGCCACTTTAGTTTCCCCGAGGCTCCTGCCAGCGGGGGGTCTCAGCTCCCGCTGTCAGCCTGGGTTCCCTACACCCAGGCTAGCAACGGAAGCTGAGACCCCGGCTGGCAAGGGGCCAGCGGGGGAAACCCCAAAGCGGCGGCGGGCTGAGCACTCAGTCTGCCGCCGCTTTGGGGTTTCCCACTCTGGATCCTTGCCAGCCGGGGTCTCAGCCCGCAGTCAGCCTGGGTATAGGAAGCCCAGGCTGGCAGCGGGCTGAGACCCCAGCTGGCAGGAGTTAATTAAATGTTAGTTAAATGTTAATTAAATGTTTGACCAAATATAGCAGGCTAATTTTTAAGTTGATAATTTTGTATGGCCCGCGAATGATGTTATAAATATCCAAATGGCCCTTGGCAGAAAAAAAGGTTCCCCACCCCTGCTCTAAGCATTCACCACTGACCTCTGGGATGCCTTTGAGGGGGAGTGGACACCGTCCGGGGTTCTCTGCTGTGTGCCCCTCTGACTCATTCTCAACCTTTGACCTCACTCCCATTCATGTTTTTCTTCCATTGTCCCACTTATTCAGCGGCAAGCTGGGCTTACTGGTTCCTCCCCAGTACTTGAGGGGGTCTTTAGTTTTGGGCAGGCCTAGGCCTATGGTTGCCAACCATCCAGGAATTAAAGATTATGTCATGCGATACAGGAATACGTCCAACCAAAATTGGCAATGCTACCTAGACCCAGGCCTGCAAATAGTACAGTGGCTGGCAGCAGACGCTTCAGAGGGAGGTGCAAGAAACCCCATCATGGGCAGGTGTGGGATAATCTTCCCCCTATGGAAACCATCCCCTAACCTCTAAGAACTAGAGATTGGCTTAAGCCTTGAAAAGTGAGCGTTTTAAATAATCCTTCCCAATACTTAAAACAGGAAATATTATAAAAAAAAGAAAGTCTGTTCAGGTAGCCAGGATTCAATAGCTGTCTGTGCAGCTGGTGACTGCAATGTCCATTTGCTTGAATTAGACGCCTAGGTGATTGCTGTTCTATTTATCACGAGGACGTGGTTTTAAAAGATAAAGAGAGAAACAACGTGAGCAGTAAATTGGATGGGGACTCTGGCTTTAACTTTGTTCTGTGCAGAAAACGTCTATGCCTGAGATAGAAGGAAGGTGGGGGGGAAGGACAGGGAAGGTAGGCATTCGAGACTGATCTCTAGCCATAGGATTTTCTCGCTTTGAGTTTGTGTTTAGGCTCCGAGACACACGCAGAAGAAGGTTGGCGAGATGAAAAAGAAGTGGGAATTATTTCAAAGAATTAGCCATGGGAAAGGCTGCCTCTTTCTTTTGGTTCCTGCATAAAAGCAAATGCAGGAGAATAATAAAAAGCTAGGAAGGGAGGGATGGGGGAGGGGGGAAGGAGTGAAACAGTGCATCTTCCTGCAAACTCCAAAGACCCTTAAGAAGACAATGAAGTAGTTTGTCCCCTCTCTCTCTTGCCATTTAATGCAAGAACCCTTTGCAAGCCCGCACCAGCTGTTGCAGAAGGAACTACCTATGTGTCCTTGAAGGATCAGAGGAGATGGCGGCTCCCATGGAAATGGAGATCACGCCTGAGAGTCTGTTTTTTCCGGAGAGTTTCTGCTGCATTTCAAGAAAGCCTCTGAATAGGGTCACCTCCTTCCAACCAGATTCGTAGACCTGCAGATGAACTGTCAGTAAAAGATGCCCTGTGCCATGAACTGGGGTCGGGGGCAGGTGTCTGCATGTTCTCCTAGGCAGTGCCGCTTATAGAACGGCATTATTAGTTACTATTCTTATTGTATTGCAAGCACGGCTGCCTTTTTCACCCACTGGCCGCTGGACTGGCAAAGCAACTAATTTCAAGTAAGTGAAAAAAGACCGTTAACCAGGGCTAACAAATGAGCTGGATACTGTATGATAAGAGAGGGAAAATAAATAAAGCATTGTCATGGAACCATACAGACTGAAGGGCATAGACAGTGCGCCTGGTTTGTTTATGCAGCCAAGGTGACAATTTCAGTGGTAGTATTGGGCCCAGGGCCGGCGACAGGGGGGTACAACGGGTACAGCTGTACCGGGCCCCGGACTTAAGGGGGGCCCCCCTTAAATCCGGGGCAGGCCCAGTACGCAGCTGTACCCCCTTGTCGCCAGGCCTTTGAGCAAGACGCGGCTCCGGGCAGCCGCTGCAGCACTCATCAGCCCCCTCCCCAGGCACCCAGCAGCCTCCCCCCGCCCCCCTTTGCTTCTCCTGGCCGGGCCACGCGGCCAGAGCGCATGCGGGGGTTGGGCCCCGCGGGCGGCGGGAGACCGGCGGGAGGGGCCCTCGTGGCAGGGGACCACCCGGAGGGGGGGAGACCGGCCGGGGGGGCCCCCGCGGGTGGCGGGAGACCGGCCGGGGGGGGCCCCGCACGATCTGCGTACGGGGCCCCAAAATTCCTGTTGCCGGCCCTGATTGGGCCACGGCTCCCAAGCTAGTTCTGAGTCATAGAGAGGAGGAAGCATGAGTCCAAAGCAGCTTTGAGCAAGGAGGACATATATGTCTTTCTTGCAAGGAGCAGCTGCAGCGTGCACACGTCTTTCAAGGCACGGATCAATCAGTGGGGGGTTAGCTGCGATTTCAGGTTGGTCTCTCTTGCACATGTTGGAAACTGGAGGCATGTGAGCATCCCACCTCCCCCCCAATAGATAAGCAATTATCCAACACAAGGGGAACTCCCCCACCAGGAACTACCACATGCCTGGCTGACATTTGTTTTGCAATAGAGTGGGTGAGAGACTAACTATTGTTACTACTGCGGTACCCTCTTTCTGATGGTCACATGCCTGCGATGGGTCACCAATAATCACAGCGCCCGCTTGGTGGTCTAGTTTGAGGTATCTTCTTTGAAATCATGTCTCTTTTGTTCAGCCGGGTTGATTCGAGCGCCTTTTCACCCCAAATCCCTCTTCTCTGCAACAGAGACCCGTGCCCTGCCATCTAGGACGTGCCAGGTCTCTGTTATCTTGCTTCCCTGGCTTTTAAAATCTGAAGCCTAGAGATGAGCTGTTGAAGGGATGTAGTTGGAAAACTAGTGAAATCTGAACTAAGGTGACGGGTTATAGAAATTACTTCTGGAGCAGAAGAGCGTGTGCTTTGATTAGGATTGTTCTTGTAACAAAACTCGTCCATTCTGTCTGGATGTGCCATGCTCCAGACCAACACTCATGATAATCTGTGAGTGGCTTTGATTTTTCAGACTGCTCCACAGGCATGACCAGCATTTAACATGGTTTTCGAGCCAAGGTCGCATGCTTGCTTCCCCCCCTTCGGACAGAGTTTCCTTGCAAGCAAGAGTTTTCTACTGAGTCCCTTGTTCCTTTCTTTTGGCAGATACAGAATTTGATTTTCTTGGAATTTCTACAAGCCTAGCATAACGACTCTTAAATCTGTGCTAAGGAGCTGGAAAGGCACCTATGTAGCCTGGACACCCAAATGTAGAAATACAACTTGACATGCAGAATAGCCTCCATTGGGGCATGATTTATTGATTATACCTTGTCATGACAGGCCCAAAGCTAGTACATTTATATTGTGTGTGCAGGCTTTGAAATACACAGAGTAGAATGGAAATTCAGATTCGATTACAAATAAAGCTATAGATGATTTGTTTTAATGGCCATTAACAGCTGTTAAAAACTTAAGCTATTTTATGGTATTAATACTCTGGTGCTTATATGGTGCCTTTTATCTTGAGATTTCAAAGTACATGGACAAGTACTAAATAAATAATCACAATGCTCCTGGGAAGGTAGGCAGTATTGATCCTATTTTAAGATGGGGAAACTAAGGCACAATGGGCTTGCTCTTTCAAACACTACAGAGTACAATGGTTATTACCCACAGTAGTAGCCTTGAAGGCAATGTTTGCCTGTTTGTCCCCATGGAGGGTAAGTAACATCAGGTCACACAGCTACTTAGTGACAGCGCTGGGGGACATGATGCAGGAGTTTCCTGCTGGAACCACTAGGAAAGCCATACTTGCTCCCTATCACACTGAACACCAGTCACCAGTTTGCTAGTCAGCCCCTATCCAAGGAGTCTCAGGGTCAGAGACTTGCTTATTCATGTGGATATTATCTAATTGGCTTCCCTCTGCCAAGAAAGTAGACATCGGGCTGTTCTGAAGCCCAGTTTGGATGCAGTGCTGCTGTCTGTAGGTGCCTAGAGCTGGCTCTGAACCTTTCTTGGAGTTTCTGTCTGGCATAAAAGCAAAATAGGTAGTGGGTGCACCGGAAGGATGTTGAAACGGTGACTCGAATTCCCCCACTTCCCCAGGCACTTGCAATATGTTTTATTTATGACCACATGTGAACTGTTCCACAGACCTTTCTGGTTTAACCCTTTCTTTCAGTGTGTGTGTGTGTGTGTGTAGGGACCAAAATTCAAGTTCCCCAAGGTTACTGATCAGGCTTCAGAGAGTTCATTTTCAGGTAAACATGCATTTATTTACTTCCACAAGCCTTCCATGGAGCTCTTTATTTTGAGAAATACTATCTTTGATTTGCTGTAAAAATGTGCATGCTGGAATTTAACCTTGGGCAGAAACTGTGTGTTTGTGTATCTATATTTTTTTAATTTAGGAAGGCTGCTTTCTCAGGGTGATGTTGCAAATCTGGATTTTCCAGTTGGTAGGGTGTTTGGTTTGTTTAAATAGCACCAGATAGAAGAAGTGAATTTTAAGAAGGACAGAGCAAAGACACAGAACCATGCAGCTAACTTCTAAACGTCTTTCTCTGTGTTTCCTGCTGAGTAAATGCAGTCTGATCTCCCAAACACCGCTCTGAATGTCTCCTTTAACGTGCCCTGCTAATGTTCCCCACCATCCAAATGGCAAGAGCAGTTGTGAATATATTTTTTTCCATTTTAAAATCAGTTTTGTATGCATAGTAAAATACCTGCAGCTGTTGTGGGGTTGGAGATGGGGAAAAATAAGTTTAAAGAAAACTAGATATATTTTATATAAAATCTTTATGTAACACTTACGGTCTCTCACTCACATACCCCTCCTCCCCCAGGAACATACATACTCTTGGCTTAACTGACAGCCAGTTCAAGAAAAAATATCCAATTCACCATGATGACATAAAAATGCTGCCATTCAGGAGTGAGAATTCCCATTTGCCTGTACATACAATTGTGTTAAACTATCATATTGAGCCCTATCATAACCCTGAGTTCTATAGAGACTGAAATTTCGATAGAATTTGTTTTACATTTCTCTGCTAAAAGAAAGTGTTTCCCAGTGAAAGGCATAATTGCATTCTCCTTGTACTAGTCTGGTTTTAAAATAAATGGGCTATGTCAATACCCGAAGAATCCAAGCAGTAATTTTAGCTTTGGAATTCGCAATTGGCTAATATTCAATATTTTTTTCTGACATTCGGTGAAAATTTTACTTTTGTTTGGAAAATAACAAATGTAAGATCTACTGTCCACTTTGTATGTGCACTGTGTAGGAAAAGAGACTTCTCAATCTCCTGCTTTTTACCCCCTGCTATTTTATACCATGATATCTTCCGCTGTAACAAAACACTATATTGTTTCAGAAGATGATGCCAGACTCAAGTTCAAATGTTTAACCCAAACTGGAAATTCTAAACCTCGGCAGCATGTCTTCAAAAGTGTCTTCAAACACCTGCAGAGCGGATCAAAAAGCCAGGGAGACCTACATGACTGGGCCAAGGTGGGTGAGGTAAGATCTTTTATGGGACCAACTTGTGTTGGTGAAAGAGACAAGCTTTTCAAGCTTCTTCAGGGCTGGGAAAGGTGATCAGAATGTCACAGCACACTACAAGGTGGAACAGATTGTTTAGCATTAGTAGTTAACACATACTGCAAGAGACCATTCAAGGAGAAATGGCCAGTTAACACCTCTGCTAAAAAAAAGGGGAGGGGTTAGTGGGCTACAGATTGTTTGTAATAAGCAATAAATCCAGTATCTTTAAATCCATGAGTCTCTCTAACATCATTATGAATTTACGCTCCCAAGCTTGTCCTTTGATGGTGTTGTCCAGGTTCGTTTGAGGATGAGGTCAGATATGGGGCCATCACTTTGTGAAAAGTAGAGGTAACAAAGTCCTGTGGCACCTTAAAGACTAACTATAAAGTTTTGAAGCATAAGCTTTCGTGAGCTAATACCCACTTCGTCGGATGCAAGCAGTGGAAGTGTCCAGAGGCAGGTATAGAAAAGTAGGCAAGAACCAGGTGGGAGGTAACAAGGTTAGTCCAATTAGGCTGAACCAGCTTGTTATCTCAGACTAACACGGCTACCTCTCTGATTTGTGAAAAGTGTTCACCCCAAGTGATATGGAGGGCTTTTAAAAATCCTTTTTGTGTGTGTGGGAGGCCATTGGAGAGTGTAGCGATTGCCTGGGTGCAGTTTTTAAACTTGATATCCAGCGTATATGTAGTTGGGGGATTACAGATCTAAAGAACAACCCTGACATACACACAAAGTGTGCTTATTAGAAGGCTGATACTTTATCTGTTGAGTAGAGATTGTGTGGCCCTGGATTATGGCCCTAGCAACTTTCAATAAAAACACATCAGCATCTGCCTATGAAAGTGCCCTTTATTCTCTCCTTGTGTAAACACGGGTACCTATAAAAAGACACCTGGACGGGTGAGCTCACTTTTGACCTTTTTCCTCACTAGAGAGAATGACATCAAATGTTCCCACCCATGGTACACGTATTCACGTCTCAGCCAGCATGACCTCTGAGATAATGGTAGAAGACCTCTGCCATCATGTAGGATTAGTTTGCTGTACAGAACACTAGGTGTGGATGAATGTGTCCATACACACTGCGGTGGGGCTGGAACCATTGTTTTTAGTGGGGAGTGATGGAGGCAGAAACCATGTATTTGGGTCGTTCCTGCTACTTCAAGTCACCACCTAGTTCCACCATCTATGACACAGTGTTCTTTGTATATTACACATCACTAAAAGTAAAACTGTGTACGGCATTTTAGTAAAAAATCTATTTTAAGCGTTCCAACCAAAGCCATTAAAAATGTGTGACAGGAGAGGATTTAAAACTAACATAATATTACAAATAGTAAAGGTATTTCTCCGGGTGCCTTGGGAACAGGTGTGTGTGTGTGTGTGTGTGTGTGTGTGTGTGTGTGTGTGTGTGTGTGTGTGTGTGTGTGTGTGTGTGTGTGTGTGTGTGTGTGTGTGTGTGTGTGTGTGTGTGTGTTAAAGCAAACTCCCATTTGCAAATGACCATGTTGCTAGATTTGTTAGATGTCAATGAAGGAACCTGGAACCCTCGATCTAAACCACAAACCAACATTTTTAAAGGCCAGCTTGTTACGCTCTGCAAAGCACTAATGCACCTAGAATCCTGCCAAAAGGTTCCCATCACCAGGACCTCCTGCTGACATGGGTGCTGCATAACATGGCTTAACTGAGGCATGGTTGCACCTTTGAATTTAGAATAAAGAGTCTACAGGGAATATTAAAATATGACACCGGCCTCTTCCAAGCCACCCCCTTTTCTAAGTGATCACTTTGGTCAGGAAGGTTCCGGAAAAAGAGAACTCGTCCTGTTGTTTTCTGAGGTTCCCATCGCCTTGAATAGTTGAGTTGGAATTATGATGATGATTTTAGGCTTCCTTACTGCACTTGTATTTATGTTCTCAGCCTGCTCTTGCTACCTTTCCATCTGTGCTCCTCACCAGCTTTTCCTTCCAATACACACAGCTTGTTCGCCCTCGCCTAACGCGGTCGCAGGGGCCAAGAGGGAAGAGGTGCTGGGTTTAATCAGCGGCTGTTAATCTTGATAGAGCGGGAATACTGTCCGATTAAAGAGACATAAACCCGACAGATCTCCAGAGAGTCCCGTTAACTATCTGCACACCCACCCCCGCCTCACTGGCCTGCACTTTAAGTTTTGCTATAAATTTTTCCCTTGTTGTCAGGAGGGTGGTTGGCAGTTTTCTTCTGACAAATTAGGAAGTGGCCTTTCCTATGATCTCTCTGTGTGTGTGTGTGTGTGTGTGTGTGTGTGTAGGATCGTTTGTGTGTGTGTGTGTGTGTGTAGAGGATCAGGTTTGTGTGTGTGTGTGTGTAGGATCGTTTGTGTGTGTAGAGGATCAGGTTTGTGTGTGTGTGTGTGTATGTAGGATCGTTTGTGTGTGTGTGTGTAGAGGATCGGGTTTGTGTGTGTGTGTGTGTGTTTGGGGGTGAAGTGAGCTTGAACGTTGTGCTTCTGTGCAAGCCAGCTAACTGCCCAATAACAGAAATCCGCTGGGCGATCAGCAGTAGAGACACGTCTCCCATCTCCCAAATTACCCCCATTAATACATTTCCGGAAGGGCTTTCGCCTTCTTGCTTCCTTTTTGAAACAGCACCAACTTTGCAGCTTTATTTCACACCGTTTGGGGGTGATAGTCGCTGGGCTATAGTCCTGTCTACACAGGGGGGAGGGGAGATTTGAATTCCCCACCTGGGTTTTTTGTTCCCTTGCTCTCCTTTCTTCCAAAGTGGCTCCAAGGTAAGACACTTCCCTGCCCGCCCCCTTGCAGGTAATTGCTCTGTCTGAACACTGCCGTTCTTGCTTCCAATCCACGGCCAGGCTCAGCTCGGGGTATATTTCCCCTGCCTCTTAGGCCTTTTGTCTCCATTTTGTGTAGTTTGTTTAGAAGTTGTGTAATCAACCGGTGCATTAGGGGAGCTTCCAAAGGAAGCCCAGATCCAGCCCTCTTCCCCCACCACAGCCAGGGGCTTGTCTAGGTGTTTCATCTTTTCAGGAATAACCATTCGGGGCCGATCAAAGCGGGGACGAGCTAGCCTGGCTTTAGTGTGGGGTTAGGGGAGGCTCCCTCTATATTGGGGTTTTCTATATCAAGCCACCGGCTCTACACTTTAAATAGAGTTTGGCGGCTCCAAACACCCTGGAACCGTGGAGTGAGCACGTTAAACATCCGCCGTGAAATAAATGCACAGCATCGGGGAAGGCGTAGACTTGGCTGGGGGAAGCAGGGGGACCATTGCTGGATAAATCCATAGGGCGGGTGCGGTGACAGTACGTTCCTTTCCCAGGCAAAGGTAGAGATCTGGGGAGGAGAAGACCACAGGGATGGGGACAGGGGGTAGAAAGATCTAGCCGGGGAGGGGTGAAAGAAATGCCAGCCAGGTTAGCTCCGGTGGTTTTCCCAGCAGAGGCTAAGCAGGCCTCGGACGTTTATAATAAACCGGGGTTATCCTGAAATAGTTCTGCCTCTTCCTACCACCGAATCAACCTGGTTAGGGCGGCCTGGGCCGTGGTCAAAAACGACCCCCCGGGCAGGTAGGGAGGAGGAGGGACCCTGTGGCTACTCGGCGATCGCCGCACCTGGCAAGTAAGTTTCCTAAAAGTTGTAAGTGAACGACCCCGGTGGCATTGACTGGGCCACAGGGGGCAGCCGGCTTTGCAGGACAGTGCAATCCGCGGTGGGACTCGATTTCCAGACACCACAGCGGTTTAGCGGAAACCCCTGGCCCTTCTGGAGTGAACGGGAGCGACCCTTAAGCGTATGGCTGCCTAACCACCCGGCGCTGGGATTTCGGATCCACACACGCCATCCTCCCTAGATAGCACCCGCCAGAGGAGGGGGCCCAGGCACCCTTCGGGATTTCTAATCAGGCGCGGGGCAAATATTCTCCCCCCCCCCAGGTAAGCGATTGAGTCCCATTAACACTCGCCCCGCTGCGCGATCCAGCGGATGAGCGAGCAAACAAACACGAGGTGGAGGTGGTGGAAGTGAATGTACCGAAACCCACGTAAACCGGCTGCTGGTTTTTTGTATGTGAAGACAACCCCCCCCCCCCTCCATTTAGATGCCACTTAAGAAATCATGTGGCGAGTAAAAGTCTCTTCCCCCTCCCCCTCTGATCTTTTTTTCCCCGGGATTTTGTGGCCACGTGTTTACTAAAGCCTGCCAGGGGTACACGAGAGAAATACATTTGTGAACAACCGCTCTCCTGGCAAATCAAACTCATCCTGTCAGGGACTGGCCGACTCAGTCATGCGGCGGCCCCTCATCTTGGGAACCAGCGTCCTCCCCTCCTCCGCCGCGACTGGGGGGGGGGGGGGCTGATGGAAAGGAGGCTGGAGGAGAGGAGAGATCTCATTGGGGGGAGGGGGGGGAAGAGCCCCATTAGCAAACAGATTTATGGCTGGAAATTTCAGAGAGCTCATTTCATTCTTTTCTAGTCCAAAGGCAGAACCCTGTTCACAAGCCAGCTAGACACTGGACTGCAAAGACGCAGTCTAGAAATAAAGGGAATTGCATGAGCTATCCATTTTTTTTTAAATATATAGATATATATATAATCTGACGCTAGGCACCACAGTACGATTACATTATTCTATCTCCTAGCATTTACCGCTCAGATCTGCTTGCTAGCCAAGCTAAATTTGGCTCAGGAATGACTGTTACTTGCTAGGAACAGGAGTGTTTTTCTGCTTAGTGCCATTGTTTCACGGAAGGCTTTAGTTGTGAGGGCCGGGGGGGAATGAGTTCCTCTTATTCAGACACCACTCTTTACAGCAAAACCTAACGAGCTCCCCACTTAACTAGATCTCTCGAAGAATAAATTTCGCCTATTTATCAAAGGCGCCGAACGAAAATGAACCAAACGCAGTTAAAAAAAAAACCCAACTCAGATTTCAGAAGGAAACAAACAAAGAAGAATAAACCCCACGCCATATATTTTTGAGCAAATGACCCGGACCACATTGGGAGAAGAAAGTTCTTTAAGAACTAAAACTATTGTAACTAGCGATCGGGTTCAAATTCTCAACCTTACAAGCAAAAAAACAAGGGGGGAGAGCCTTTGATCTTACAGATGAAAGCTTTATCATTTTTTGAAAGCAGCAGCCGAGTGCTTCGCTTAAGTCTTTTATATACTGTAACATTTCTACATGAAGGAGGGACTAACTACTCGTTGGTAGATTTCAAAGGCTTCTTAGGACTACGGATCGCTAAAATCAAAGGAGTAAATCGGTCTAAAACTCAAAGAAAAGTTTATGAAGAGCCAGGCTGGCCCATGGCTAGTGCCCCACTGGTTTGGGCGCAATAAATAAACCCCCGTTTAGAAAAGGGGTCTTTTCCACATGAAACCAACTACTATTGTTCTAAAGTGAATGTGAATACGCGTGTAGTCACGTATTTAAACGTACACACAAGATCCACGTACTCCGTCCTACCTCTAGATAAACTACAAAGGATATTATTAAAACCAACGCTGGGCTTCTAATTCGTATTTACCACCGGGGTAAGCGATTAGGTTTCTGCTCGGAATTCTTTCATAAAAGCTGATTAAAATAGCTCCAAGACCAAAGAGGCAGCTAAAGATCAGTATCATATCCCAGGATCTGGAGAGGGAAAAGAAGACAAAGGAGGTGCCTCTAAACGCAAACGGGTTCGGCTTTGGTGGGAAAACAGTGTACAGACCGCTTCAAGGTTGGAGTGTCCTTTGATAAGAACAAGTATTTTGTCAACCCAGCTGGGAATAATTGTGTGTTATTGTTGTACAGTGCCTCAAAAAAAAAACAAAAAAAAAAACCCAAGATTTCAACGGTATAGAACAAACAATAGCAAAACAAAAGAAAGTCTAATCTAATTAACACCGACTAGAACAATGAAGGGGGGGAAGGGAAATCCCTAATGCGCTTTAATTCAGTCGAGTGTATTTTGCAAATACAACTACAGAGCAGGTCGGGTAGTTTGAAGGGCATCTGTGCCTTTGGCAGAGAAACGAACCCATCGCTGTTGCTATGTGAAAAGAAATTGACTAACTCAATTCCGTCGAGTTTCTGTAGACTCGGTTCAGACCCAAAAAGTTGACTAACCGCTCTCCAACCCGAAGAGAGGTGGGGGAAGAGGGAAAAGGTTTGGTGGGTTGTATAGATCTGAAAGGACTAGAAACCGAGCCAGAACTCTCCTGGTTTGAAAGAAACCGAAAAGGGGGGGGGGGGGCAGAGAAAATGGCTCCCTCCCTCCGCCTGATTTCAATCAGATTTCTGGAGTCTTGGGTTTAAATAGTTAGGCAGGGAAAACAGCTACAGCCACAAAGGAGGCAAGCAAAGGGTCACTCGTAAAAGCACGATTTTAAAACACAGCTCTTTAGGGAAGTGTTTGGGAATCCTCTCCCCGAGCGGTAGCTAGCTGGAAAGGAAACTTTCTTTAAACAGGTTGATTACCAAGCTGGCAGGCGGCTGATTGCCCACGGTCTGTTGTATAGAGGTGGGGTGGGGGGCGGAATAAAAGTTTCCCAGGCGAGAATACCAGTTTTTTAAAGAAATGTGTTTTCTCCTGGTACTCCACCCAGCCTACAAGATGGCTCCCACGGAGCTGGTATCTATCAGTCGATTGCACCAAAGGGTGGTGGGGAGGCAGAAATCCACTATTTCGCGCTCAGTGGCAAAGACCAAGGCAATTAAATATTCGCTACAGGATAAGATTGCAATTGGCGAGGGAAAGCGAGCTCTTATTTAATGTTGTTTTTTCCGAGGGGGGAAGGAAAAATAACCCACCCAGTATTGTTTACAACGGAAGGCAGCCCGTGTTAGGGGATTTGCTTTGCATTTTTTCCCCTCCATAACAACATCTCGAAAGCCTCGTCTGGGTAACCCTTTGATTACAGAAAATACCATTAAATATAGCTCCAAGGCTCTTCTTGCAGCGAGAGTTGACCTAGTACATTTTTCTTGCTTAAAGCTTTTTTTTTTTTTGGGGGGGGGGGTTGGGTGGCTGACAAAGCAAAGATGGGGGGGGGGGAGAGAAAGATTGATCAACAGAGACATTGCCCCTTTAATGAAATGCAGATTCCCTTCCCCACTGATGATAAACACACTTGAAAAATGCAAGCGCCATTGGCAAACTAAGGACAACTAGGCAGAATTTTTTATTAGCAACTAAATGATTTATTGCATACATACCCCACCATCACAAATACAGCGTCTTGCAGGATCCGGGTGTGAAAACATTACACATTTATACAATAGACGTTTAAAGCCACATAACAGCGAATAAGCCCTTTTTATTTTATTTTTCCTTTGGTCTGTTAATGAACCATTCCACTCCAGGAGTCGAGAAGTCCAAAGACAATGGCTTGGATGGCTCCTGCCTTGCTCGCTGGGGTATTTATTAGCGGTGGATTTTTTTTTTAATTGCATTTAAAATGTGCAGGCTTTTCGAGGAATAAAGCGCTATTTAAAAAAACACACAGCAGCGTTAACTCAGAGGGAAGCTGTCACTCATTCCTGCTCCAATGATCATTCAAAATCTCTCGGCATTCTGTTCAGGCAGCCATGAGCCACGGACTTGCATTAATTTTCTTTGCAATCGCCTACTCTTCCTCCTCCCACCAGGCCTCTCTCTCTCTCTCTCTCTGCTCGCCCGGCCTCCTCCCATCCCCCCTCTCTTGTTGATCCTTTGGCTAATTTGGGATCAATCCGCTGTTGATGAGTCCTGCTGAAATTGCCGTCCTTTCTTTCACTGGGGTTTCAGAAGGCGCCAGGGTGATATTTGGACGAGATCTTCTTTGCTTTAACACACTGCATTGCTTTTTTCCCCCTGTTGGCTCATTACTATTTTAGGTTTAGGGGTTTTCCCCCCCCTCCTTTCCTCGTCTCTTTCCCTGCTCCTCTGCTTCCAAAAGAGGGCAGCCTAGAAACCAGCTCGCTACGGTTTGATTATGGGCAACTTGAAACTATCCTACAGGAATCGACTTCTTTTTTTGAAAAAAATGTATACTGGGATTAAATTCGATTTCCCCTCCCCCTTTAAATACTCACGTGGAGGGGGGGGGGAAGGAGAGTTTCTAACTGATGAATTTCAGGACTGCTAGGTTGGGGGAGAAGAGGTGATTCGACGATGTAAACGCTTAAAGTGCTTGAAAAAAATCAAAACCAAAACCGTAGAGCAGTTAGTCCTAAACCGGGATAACACAACGAAACTGTTTACAATGCCTTTCGCTGATGCGCAGCATTGGTTAACCATTACAGTAGCAGGGCTTTCCAGATCGCATCGGGAGGTTAAAAGAAGGCATGGCTGGCTTGCTCTTAAAAATAGTGTAAACGCTTTTTTTCGCAAGGAAGGCGGCTGAATTTTGAGACAGGGTCTCCGTTCACATGGGGCCGTGTGTGTGTGTCTCTCTCTCCCTAAAGCAAGGTACGTTCATCTTCCTAGGCGGGGAAAACAACAACAGACCCACAACGCAGTGTGAAAACGGATTATGCTGAAAGGCATTGTAAGAACTACAGAGTCTTTTGCTTTCTCTCTCGTCTCCCCCTCCTTTTCTCCTCCAGCTAGGGCAGCAAGCAAAGCACTTCTGTGTTCAGCACCGGTTTTCTCCCACCTAAGCAGATTTCGCATGGGGGGGGGGGGTGTCTTTGAAATTTAACACGGGGTGGAAAAAAACAGAGCCAAGAATGTTTATTAAAATGGGGAGGGAGCAGGGTCCCCCAGGAGCCCTGTACTGAAATGAAATGTCACTTGGGATTTTTGACCACAGATCATTGCTCTTTAATCGTGCTTTCAGCTCGGATTTTGTTTTTAGAGGGGAGGGGTGTTTGTTTGCCTTCCAAGGTGCGATATGAAGGGACTATTTACTCTCCTCGAACGTGCATTTATTCGGGGATTATTTTAACCAGCCGGACTGCAGTGGGCTCTTATCACCTATGTTTCTATAGGAACCTGTGTTGAAAAGGTTAGCCACACACTCACCGGCCTCTCCAAAAGAGTAAAGATTAGCTGCCTTCGATTACGGTCTAGTGAAGGATTCTGGAGTTTCCTCCCCACCCCCCATTTGGAACAAACAGCCCCAAACTCCAGCTCTGTTCCCCCCTCTTCCCAGTCTCGTTACGAGAAATGTTCTCTGGGAATCCATTCAAGCTCTTGCAAATGATAAAGTGGGGGAGGGTTTAAAAAACAACAAGCTGGGAAATATTTCCCCATAGATCTGAGTGAAGCCCCAGCTAGCAACTGCAGAAAGAAGGAGGGGGGGGGGGGAAGAGGACAAACTCCCCCCCCCCCCATCCTGCATTATTTGCCCTGGACGCTGCAAGCTTCTTTTTTAATCACACCCGCGCCCCCCCGTTCCCTGAAAACGGGGGGCTGTGGCTAAACGCAGCATTTTTCACTCACCAGAGCGAAATGAAAAGAACCGAACTGCAGTTACAATCACCTTCTATTTTGATCAGTCAGCCCAGACTGGGGAAGGGAGGGGGCGGAGGAGGAGGCGGGGGGGGGGCCTTGAAACGGCCTCTCAAAATTCTCACCACCCGTTTTGATCATTCAGCCCTGCGAGGGGAGCCTAGAAACCGGTCGGGTCCTTGGTCCATAATTGGTTTTATAGGAATGGCTGAGGGCCAAAGTGTTTACATGAGGGTGAGTGGCAGGGCGAGCAGCCAATGGGAGGATTACTATGAAATTTTGGCTGGCCAGTTTGGAGAGGGGTGGGACGGGAGGAACAATGCTTGTTTCATTGCTAAAGAGGGTTTTTTTTTCTTTTAGTGTTTTTTTTTTTTTTAAGATCCAGAGAGAGGAACTTGAAAGGGGGTTTGTGTAATGTACCTTTTCCAATCGCGGGCTGTATATGGAGATCCTGAATTCTCTAAACCAGCGCTACCTGGATTTTATTAAAAAGCAGAGACCTCTGGAGCAGGAAAGCTGGATTTTAAAGGAAAGCAGAGAGATCGCTGCCTGCGCTCCTTTTTCTTCCAGGGTGGAGGAGAGGGTGAGACCGACTCATGGACTAAAAGGACATTTTTATACCAAAAAAAGGCAAGACGGGAAAAAAGTACTGTTCTAGCTTGGATCTAATTTCTGAGACGGGAGGAAAGCAAAGGCAAAGAGCTAAAGAATGCCAAAGAAGAGAGTTGCATAGAGGAGAAAGGCGGATTCTTCGGGGCTGGAAAGGTAGAATTCACCCGCATTTATTTATTTTGCAGCAAGTTAACCAGGTTTGGTTTGCATTTTCGGTGGATAGCTCTGCTATGGGATCCGCTCCCCCGTCCCCCTCCAAAAACCTTCCCGGAGTCTAGTTGGCTTCGATTTCACCCCAATTACTTGAAAGCCTCTCTCTCCCCCCCTCCCCCCATACACACAGACCCCCCCAAAAAAATTGAATAAAAATAAGGTTTCCAAAGCGACTCCCCAACTTCTCCATTGCCGATACAGGCTGGGAAGGAGGTAAGAGAGAGACGTGTTATGGTTATGGGCTGTTTTTAATTAAAAGCAGGAATGCAGCCATTTTAACTGCGTTTAAGAGGAAGGAAAAGTAAGGAGGTTTTGAAATTGGAACATTGAATGAAGGCAGATAAATTACCCCTCCCTATATAAAAAAAAGCTTAAAATCAAAAGGGGAAGCTAAACTTGTCCATTTTGTCTTCCTGCTGTTTCATTCCACTGTCAAATAAACGAATAATAGGAGAGGTTTTTTTTAAAAGTATGCAGCAACACCCCTTGTTTAAAATGGAAAGCATGTAGCTAAGGATGTCCAGTATTATGGTTGTGAGGTTTTTTTAAAGTAAATGTTTCATCTGGTAACCAGAGGAGGGGAAGAGCCATTGCTTAATAAAGCTGATGGAATACGTGTAACTAAAACCAGGCTAAAATAAGAAACAAAGCTGGTAAGAAAACATGTTAAATGGCTTTTGAGCGACTTTGGGTTTCTGGACAGTGCATTCCCTCTTTAAATGTTTAGAGAGGGGTGGAAATAATTTCAGTATATTTCAGATAATTCTGAGTATTTGCTCTCGAGAGAAAACATGAAAATTCTTCATTTGATCTGGGAACCAATGCTCACTAGTCAGCTTGAGTACCCTTTAAAACATATATATGTATAAGGAATGATTGCATGGTATTGAAAATAAATATTTGAAAGGGGGGGGACCCGATTTAAAATATCCTGCTTCCCTCTACCGCCTCTTCCCCCTCGGTAAATTCTAGCTATCTTACTATTTTAACTGAAAGGTGATGAGTATTTACGAAGCAAAAGAGAGTTCTCGAATTAAGCATTTTTCTCCCTAATTTCATTGGCAAACAAGCCGCGGTTTAAAAAAATATGCAAGAGTATTCCCTAGTAAACCAGTAACTGAAAATGAAACGGGGGATAATACTGTTTCTTATAAGATTGTGCCAAGATGCAGCCCCATCCCTAGGTAATCTCAGCATTACAATTATATTGTTATTGTGTTTTTATTTAAATCGCGTGCATAGTAATAAATCCACTTTTGCACAAAAGCTATTTTAAGTCTAGTAAGGAACAGCCTTTAAAAGCTGTTAAAAGCAAAATAACAATCGTTTAAAAATCCCTAACTGCGTGTACCTACTGCATTCCACAAGGGCTAAAAAGTTAAAGATTAAATACTTTCCGGATAAGATAATGAGTAAATGTGGAGTGGGACGCTTTAATCTATGGGAAGGGGAGGTTTTGCGGTTTTGCAACCTAAAGTTGGTGATTGTGGAGAATAATATCTACAGCGGTGGCTGGTTTCTACCAGATTCGTGGGGCGGGAGAGGCTGGACTACCCGAGCTAGGGTTTTATTATTTGTCAAAAATTATTTTAACCCGATCTAGCAGAGCTTGTTGAACTGACTCCCCTAGTTTTGGTGGGGTGGGGGGAGCAGAGGGGAAGGTTCCTTTAATTAAACTGAATTCTCTCTCTGCTGTTTATTGCAACAAAAATATCAGATTCTCCCCAAGCAACACTGTGATCTTCTCTCGGTCAAGCCCGCTCCTTTCCCCCCTTCAAGGAGGGGATGGTTGTTTTTAAGAAGATTTATATCGGTTGTTTGGAGGGGGGGGGGGAAATCAGCCCAACTTTTGGGTGACTTGATGTATAAATCATTTAGCCTCCGTTTGCAAACAAAATGACTAATCGCGTGTGTGAAGCTGGGATGTGAGGGTGCATTCACCGAGGGACGGTAACACACCTCCCCTTCTCCCCCCGTGTTTGTGTCTGTCTCTCCCCTGCAGGGCGTTCGCCTCGGCTGGACCCCAGCACCCCACTGCGCCATGGGACGATTTCACACCTTGGTTTTAAAAAACATCTGAACGGGGGGGAGGGGAGGGAAATAAAGTCAACGCGGAGGCCGCGAGTGGATGATGGATGGCAGAGATTTTGGGCTTCCCCGATCTTTTCCCCCGCCTCTGCTGTCCGGGCTGGCCATGGAGAGTCACCGAGTCGGACCCGCCAGCGCCGCCGGGCGCATCGCTCCATCCGCCGGCCACATGGCTGCGGGGCTCCCGGCCCCTCTGGCACCTGGAAAATACCTCGCAGCGGGCATCAACATCCATTCCCACCCGGGTAAGGCGCGTCGCGGCCCCTCTGGCGGTGTGTGGGTGAAATCCCCGGAGGGAGAGCTGGAAGGGAAAAGCCCCCAGCCCCTCGCAGGGGCCGGGGAAGGGTGGGGGACCCGGCTGCGGGATTCGGGGGGCTAGGTCACCCCGGAACCGCCCGAAATAGATTCAATCCCAGTTTTTCCTCTTCCCAAAACGTTTCCCTTTCCGGAGGAGGACGAAGGCTGGCGCGTGGGGCGAGATCCAGGGAGGGATTTCAGTGTCTGGGGGGCTTTTTTCTTCCTTTTCTCTCGGGGAAACTGACCTGAAATGCGTCCCGGGTCCTTCGACAACGTTCCCCCGGCTGATAACATTTTGGATGGAGACCTTTGAAATGGGTCTCCCGTTTTGTTTTTCTTTAAACAAAACCCCCAAGACTTCTCCCACTTTCCTCGGTTCTCGACTCCTTCCCTCTCTTTATTTCTAACTTGCTTGTTTTACAACCCCCTCCCCCCCAAAAAACACCACCCCAACGTTTTTTCTAAATAAAACTGGGACAAAGGAGAAATCTCGCTTCTTCCCAGGCCGGATTTTTGTTTAAACCAAAGGACTATCAGGTTTCTAGTCTAAATACCCCCCCCCCCCCCTTCCCTTCTCTCCGTCCCAACATGTAAAACAATTCATCATATTTTTTAGCAGCGGATTTAAATCTCCTGCGGGGAACAGGATTAAAAAAAAAGCCCAAATCTTCATTTCAAGACGAGATCGCTCCTCTGCTTGGTTTTCTTGTCTGTAGAGGGTCATTTCAGCGGACGAGAGACTCTTAACCCCCCTGCTTCTCAGCGGAACGGCGAGAGGTTTTCCCGGAGGGGTGGGAGACACAATGCGTTTCCACCCCCTGTTTCTGAGCAGGGTACCTAGCTAGCTGGAACACGCTTGGTTTGGCTAAAGTCTTGTCTGTGCTCACGTTTGAAAGCTCCCCGGTGCTTTCATTCCCCAGCGTTTTCGTGGTGTCCTGGGAAGATCGTTAAGTATTGGAGGGAAGGGCGGGGGGGGGGGGATTCAACAACCTAAAAAGTAAATTGTTTAATAGGCACCAGCTGGATTTAAAACAAACCAAGGAAACTGCCTGGGAGGAAAAGAGGGGAAAGCGCTCCGAGCCGTGTGGGGGTATTTTTTTGTAAATGCATCTACTATAAATACCCCCAATATGCCATAGGGAGCCAACATTGTTTAATTTTAGCAGCCCTATTTCTTTGATTGTATGGTGTGTGTGTGTGCAAGGAATGCAAGATAAGAATGTCCGATCCAGCCTTCTTCTCTTTCCCCCTCCCTCGGTAATTTGTTGTCCGGGTTTTGAGCTACGGTGGTAGCCGGGTGCTTTGGGAGTGATTGGAGGCAGATGAAAAGTTTGACTGTTCTCAGAAATTCCCTGCTCCCAGACCTCCCCTTATCCCCTGGGGAGGAGAGGGGGCTGCATAGGGGGAGAGGAGTGGGGGTAGGGGAGGCAGTCAGAAATCACACACACCGCATTATGAATCCCTGGGGCTTGCAGAATGTCCAACTTTTGCACATTAACCGATGATGCCTTTTTGTGGTTGTGTGTGTGTGTGACTCCGTTTAAAAAGCTGAGTAGCTGGAAGTATTTTTATTTTTAAACCTGTACATAGAAAACTGTTGTGCGGCTGGGTTTTTTTTTATACCGTTTATGCTCTTTTAAAGAATCAATCCTTTATCAGCCTGATGGATGCAGTTTCTAAAGTGCTTTCCGGGTATTTCTTATTAATATAGAAAACCTTCAAGTGCCTTTTTTTTTTAGATAGTTTTTGTTTGTTTAAATTCTTGTAAGTCAATATAGCTGGGAATCGGTCTGCATATGGGTCAGCCAACTGTTTATTTTTCTTTCATTGCACATTTCAAAATGTGTTGCTTTTTCAGATACTTTGGGTTGGGTAGCCTGTGTTTGTGGAGTCCAACACTCAAATATTTCTCCAATTAAATTTCTTTTCTTCTGGGCGTGGAAAGGTGATTCGGAGTTTACTTTAGGCGTTGGTAGGGGACAAGTTTCGCAATCATAAACCTGCTTTTCTCTAAGCCACATGGAATGAACGATTTTGAAATTTACAAACCTGATTGCCAACATCTGCAAAGAAGGAAGCAGCCCGAGTCCAGGGGAAGATTTATTGGTTTTAGAATAGGTGGCAGTGGCAATTTTCCAGGTGCTAAAAGAAGAGGTGTAAAATGAAGAGCAATAAACGGAAGCACATGAGCAAACACCTCATTTTCCACCATCTCCTGCTAAGGCAAAATGTAATCGCTCTAAAATTGATCTCCCTGCCTAGACAAACAGGTTGAGCCTAGAACCAGTTTTTAGTTTCCTTTATTTTTAGACGATGTACAGACACTTATTTCTTTGCTAGGGAGGATGATTACAATTACCTTTCCAGCTTGTATTCATAGAAGCTCCCCCACCCCTCCTTGCTTGCTTGCTTGGGCTATCTCCTGAAATAATTGCTTTATGTTTACCCCCTGGTTCCTCTGGCTGATCCCAGAAGCGTGTCTAAATCTTGTTGTGCCTCTGGGGTGCAAACACTGTCCTTTGAAAGGGGGTTCAGGTAGAACTCCCCCAGGGCTGGCAAACCCTTATTTAAAGGAATTTAATCTTCTCTTTTCCACAAGTTTGGATTTAACATCTAAGCAACCTCCAAGATAACTCCCCCATCAACCTTCCACAATTCGGTTCCCTCACCAACTGTTTACCCTGTATTACTATTAACAAAGCTCTCTTACCCAGGTTGGCTACAGTAGGGAGTGGTAATTCCCAGACAGATTAAATTGCATTAAAAAGATGCGTACAATTCACAGTTTAAACTTCCATTATACCGTGGCAGTTGGTAGACAGGGATTTTGTAGGGCTTTAACAATTTCATTTTAAATGATTGCTTCCTGCTATTTAGAGCCTTTTTTTTAAGGCTGTCATTTTAAGTTGTTGACTGAGGGAGGGGTAGCATTTTACCAGAGCATCTTAAAATCAGTCAATGAATAATGCAGGACTAAAGAAAGTGATGGCTGAATCCCTCCCAAAGTCATCTTAAACTAAATTCATCCCTTTAAAAATAGCATGATTTACCAAGCTTCTGGATCTAGTTCTTTTAGCCCATTGATTTCAAAATTATTTTGCAGGGTAGCCTTCCTTTGCTCGAAAACCCCGAGTTGAAGGACGCTGTGTTCCGCTCAGCTAAGAGACTTGCAGGCAGCTGTCTCTTCTCTTTTGTATTTATTTTTCATGTGACCTCGCCAATAATCCTGATCCACTGACGATCGTTTTCTGGGGGGCGTGAGGACAGAAGTCTTCAGTGTGGGTTCTTGCAGTTACGGGGAAAGGGGATACTTCTTAGGGGCAGGGGGAAGGTAGAACTGGCTTCTCTGCCACCTCAGGCCCGGAGTTGGCAAAATGCATTTGTACCTAGGGGTTGTACATTTCTTTGATTCTTGACTTGCTGGAGATAGGCAGGTCGTTCATGTTGCTTTTGGATGGACGTGCCAACCAGGGTTGGTGTGGCGCCTTCCTAAGGGTCCTGTTAAAGGGCCATGAAAAGAGTTAGGGAGGTGACATTATGCAGGGGCATCTCATCCCCAGCAGCAAAGGAGCAAGAAGGCGAGGTGTCCTGTCAATAAAAGAGCAGGTAATTGTAATTAATGATGCCAGACTGCAGCGTCCATGAACATGCTCGCCGTTCATCTCTGGAGACCTGGGTTCAAAATCGGGTGGGTTATTGGTCTTTGCCTTAGGTCACAAGTGAAATGAGTTTAGTGGTCTCGGCTTAATCCAAAAAGCAATTTTATTTCCATCACAAAGCCCAGAGTTAGTGTGTTAATCTTGGTAATCTCGGCATGGGAAAAGCCTGAGACCGAACAGCATGGGAGACTGTGAGAGAAACGTGCCCAGCACCTGACTATACTAAAATGTACCCGACTCCCTGAAAAACAAAACAAAACCCGCCACAGCTTCCCTCCTGTGTTAGGATATTATTTTTCTAGGTGTGTGTGTGGGGGGGGGGTTGGTATATTGGGGGGGGTATATTCGGGGGGGGGGGGTTGCTACATTCTGGTCTGAGGAACTTCCACTTCTACGGCTTCCTTAATCCACAAGAAGGAACTTAAATCTTAAGGGCAAGACAAGTTCAATATTAAATAAAACTCGCAAGCTCACCAGCCAGAGTAAAAGGGCCCAGACTGAGGGAAGAGATGCTTTTATATTTCCACCTTAAATATCTGTGTCCGGATATAGGATGTGTGAGGATCGGTTTCCAATCCATTTTAAATCTCTGCGTACACCATTGCACTGATCAGCAAGAAAGGCCGTTGCATGTATTTACTGAGTATGAGACTTGGGCCTGTATAAAATTTATAATTTTTGCTAGCATAGCTGTATCAGTTAGGACGGTGGGTAGAAAAAAACAACCACCAACCAAACCTCTCATCTGACAGTGATGCCAGCAAAAGCCCCACGTAACTGCAGTTGTACGGGCAAAAGTGAAGTTTTGCTGATATAAGCTGCAGTCACACAAGTGCTTTGCTGGCGTAGCATCTGGTCTAGCCGTACTGGCCAAATGCTCTTAATACAGACCTGGCCTGCCATCTTTTCTGCCTGTAAATTGCTTATCACACTGTTTAGTGCTAGACAAATGGTAAGAAATAATAACCTGTAACCTCTACGCCAGCCTGCTGCAAGCTGGGATTGGGAGGTGGACTCTAAAGGTATCCTGTGCTGTAAATTCAACTGATCATCTTAGTGGTTCAGCGCTGGTATTTTTGTAATTATGATACATTCTGGGAAAATGTCATTGTGTTCAATGGGGAAAATTTCATGGTGTTCAATGGTCCTTGAAATCACACTTCCCCTCTGGGTAGCCTGATGGGTCTGGTGCTGTGGAGTGCTGGCTTGTCATGTAAAATGAGAAGGAACGTTAGCTGACTACAGACCTGCCGGAGGTTGTATTTCTCCCTTGCACACCCCGCCCTTGTATAAACGAGGCATTTTTGACGTAAACTTACCACCAGTGCAGGCCCCCCATTAGCAGTGGTGGAGAGAGGCACTTGTGCAAACAGGGCTTCAGAGCACCACGGTCTAGATCTGCTCTGAACGCGGTTTGTGCTTGATTCAGTCATCTGCAGCCCTGTCAACGTTCACCGGTGGATCTGCTGCAGTTGCAGCACAAGTGGAAAATCCTTGGCAACGAAGTCTAGGGTAGGAACACCCCCCCCCCCCCCCCCCCCGTGTGCACACGCACGCACACACACACACACACATTGTCTGGGTTACCAGCTTGTCGACAACAAATAGCTGAAGTTGATAGAGGAACAATGTGTCTATTTGCCCCCAGGGGAAGTTGTCACTATGGTAGTTTGGCCATGTGTTACTTTTGTCCCCTTTAGGTTTCTTTTATAAATATTTAGAGCATACATTGGTAAATTATGGTGCAAGAAGAATAATCGTTGTGTACCTGAGAGGGACTGGAATGGATTGAGATTCCCTGGCTCTCCTTCCCTCCACTACCAATTTTTCCACCAACTTAAACTGAGCTCACTTCAAAGCTTGTAAAGTCAGAGAATATGATGAGGAGAACTGGCTCCTCTGTTCCTGCACTAGTCTTCAAATTTGGGACTGTCCCATGGGTGCCGCACTTCTTCCACTGCAGTGACTCTAGTGATAGTCACTGCCAAGCCGTGTCTACACGAGAGAGGCTTGAACTGGTGTAACAAACGCCAGTACAGAACGCTAGTGTGGCCCCCTCCTGTAGGTGCAACAGTCTTGCTTTTAAACTACATATGGGTAGATATACCTGGGCAAATTGGCATGTTCTAGTCAATCTGCATAGAAAGGGCACCAGCATGTATGTCACTGTGGCATCTAAACCTGTTCACCGCAAGTCCAGACACCTGATCCCTGTCAACATTAAGTGTGTCCATCGCTGCAACTACCACTGGTGCTGAACACCTAGTAGCCCCTGTAGGAAATTCTAGCAGAGGAAAGGTGGAAAACTACTATAGACTAGCCCTCATTGCTCATCTAGTTCACAACAGACCTATTCCTTTCCAACACTCCAGCTGGTAGGGGACTGGAACTTGTTGGAGGGAAGATGGGGATGGAGCTTGTTTGTTATTTAGCTTTTCTAATGTAGCAATGTTGGTAAGCAGAGGGGTTGTTTGCAAAAAGGAAAAATTCTAAATGTCCTTTCCTTCCTCAAGACTGCAGCAAGGTTCTCGCTGGTTTATAATTCTATTACAATAGTGGTTATTGATTTAAGGTTCCTGCAAGAAAGGTTGCACTTTCTGGCTTTGTCCAGACTAGGATTTAAAGGTGTGATGGTAGAATTAGCGAGCTAACCTGATCGAACATCTAGCTCTAGTCAAGGCAAGTTGTATTTAACCAAATGCTAAACTTGTCCAGTTACACAGCATGGGTGCTCCACTCTCCAAATTGTGACTGGCCCAGTTTAGCAGGTGCTGACGTACAATTTGCAGTGTTTTGTCCAGTTTTAGGAGGTGTTAGCTGTCTCAATCTAACATATATGATCAAAACCATGTATTGGTTGTACCAGTGTCTGGTTCAAATGCATGGCCTAACCTAGCACTGTCATACAATGTATACCCTAAAATATAAGGCATGAGTGAGCATGCTGAGCTAATATTAATGTAAGAACCTGTGCAATTTTGCTTTTATTTTAACTGTAAAACTTTAACTCAGTTTTTGCACGTGTCTTTTTAATAAAAGACGGTAGGATGGAGGGATTGTGTGTCGTGCAGATGTCTGCACTTTAAGATGGTAACATTTAAGGGTCCCAGTTAGATTTTAAAGTTCACACCTCACTGAGATGAATGAGATAGGAGCAGAGAGAATCTTTTCTGCTATATTTTGTTTGAAAATAGTTTTCTGTTGATGGGGGTTGGCAGAGCAGCCTGTCCTCTGTTTGCATAGTGATTGCTGCATCTAACCAATAGGGCTGGGGGGCCCTTTAAAGAAATCTTGGCTATTCTAGAATTGCAGGAGTACCGCTCAGCGTAGCAAAATTTGCAGATATCGTACTAATATCATCTAGCCCATCATTTTCATCTTCACCATTTTCTCCGTTGTTGAGCCAGCATTAGGAGAGATTTTTGTTGTGTGGATTTCAAGGCAACATTTAATTTCTTTTTAAGTGTATCAGAACTGCACTTTTTATAAACTCTGTAGCCCTCTGGTGCTGTGGCTGAATCTGTGTGGACATGAGATTTTTGTGACTTTTTTCCTCCAGATATTTCACCAGTACAACCCCCCTGTTTTAAACTAGTACGCCACAAGTGCCTTCGGGGAGTCAAAGTGGTGGAAAAAATCCCTAATGTAGACAAGCTTCCGGGAGTGATGTAGCAGTGAAAGTTTGGCTTTCTTTCCTTAGTGTCACAAATGATCAGCTATTGCATACGCAGTATGTTTTTGTTTTCCTTTCCAGCTGTTTTAGCTGATGATTATGGGAAACAAAAGGTGATCATTTTGGGATCACTCTAAATCAGGGGCGCATTGAGAAAAAATCGTGCGGTGAAGGATGATTATAAACTGACATTGCTGGGGATCTGAAGAAGTTGAGTGTTTTAATGTGGCAAGAGTTGAAATGTTGATAAAAGATGTAGGTGACCTTGGGAACAATTTTTATTACAACCATCAGTAGTGGCCAAAAGAATCATTTTAAGGGAATTGGAAATTGACAAAATAGCGGAAGATTGTGGGACTGGTACAATGAAATGAGTGATATGGTAAGTCTGGAAGAGATATGGGTGGTCTTAGAGAAATGACTGAGGGAGAATTTTAAGGTGCTTTGGACCTCCTTTCTAGATCGATATTCCTGATAACTTCAAAAATGGTCACAGTTCCATCTATCTAGCCATTCTTTTTATCCTGGTATGTTGTTAAATGTTAGATTATTTTGATTCTTGATGGTTATATATTGAATCTTGCCTCCTGTGTATTTTCTCCCCCCTCCCCCTCTATGATCTGTTCAGCCTCTTACCATTGGTCTTTATGCTGAATTCCCCTTGGTTTTGAATGCACTTTTAATATATTTGGTTCTAATTGATTTTAATTATGAAAATCATTTTAATGACAGACATGCTTGGCAGCTGAGGTTAACTTGGCTTTGCATATGTCATCACTGCAAAAAAGAATGTGTTCTTAACTCCAGTTAGCACAGTCAGGTTAAAACAGCAGTGAAGACCTGACAACTCAGCTTTTAATTCAGGTTAAAATCAGGTTTAATTCAGGTTCTTAATCTGTGTTAAGAACACCCCCTTTTTTTGGTGAAGATATACCCTCAGTGCAAGTCACAATCAGGACAATAACATTGTGTGTGTGTGAAATAACTAGAAAGCAATAACACATGGCACTCCTTCCATGTGCTATGTGTGTGACCATGATGTAATTCTCTGTTTCATATCCAGATCTGTTACATCATGTGGACAATATTAGGATAAATCAAGTTCTATTCTATTCAAGTGCATACTCATCTCTCTGTGTGTGTTTTCTCTCCCCCCACACCCACTCCAGTTTCTTGGTGTTGGTGAAATACCAAAACACCTTTTCTCCTTTTTATGCTCCAGTAGCTATACACACTACACACGTCATTTCAATCCTGTGTTACACTCGGGGGTTTCCCTTCACTATCCAACTGCTACAGCAGAGCCTTCTCCATAATGAGATTAGTAGCACAGAGCAGATTCTTCTGCTTCTCTTAATGTACATTCTGAGTTTGTGTGGGATCGGAAATTCCTACTTTCATCAGATGAGCCCTCTCTGTAACTTTTTTTGGACAGATCTTCTTCATCTCACAATGACATTCGTGATGGTACAAGCATTGTATACTCTCCCCTCCTCCCCCGCCATTGTTAAAGTTAGTTTTACCTTATTTTCTTCTCTAAATCTCTCCACATAATGGAGCTGCCTCCATCTTGACTGCCACAAGAAAGCTCTGTCTTTTCCTAGCCAGGTTAAATATAGTTCTGAGAATAATAAAACCCTCTCTTGTATCCTTTTTAGACAAATGTTTCACGCCTGTATGTACAAGTATAAGTGACATCCGTGGATTACAATACACGGCACAAAGAGCATCTGTAGCTGGTGGCTGAACTTTGCAACGCCAGGGGCCGTGCTGGCAATCTGTCAAGAGCCTATGGGCTGTGTTTTAATTTGAATATATATTTGCATAATTTACCAAGAATTAAGGTACCGAGACATAATATTTGCTTACACTTTTATCGCCTTTGATCAGCGACTAGAAAGCACTTATTTTGATTTTTTGCCCGTAGTAAAAACATGGCCGTTTCCAGTTATGCCATCTTTCTAACAGTGAGGAGATGTTAGCAAAGGGCTACTTTTTAGGGGGGGCAACTACTGGGCATCCTTGATATGGGGTGACATTTCACGCAGAACGGTTGAGCATGAGGACAAATGGAGACGGAGCGTGTGGGGTGTTTATTTCATTAAAGGGATAATTTGGAATGCCAGGGCAGGTGGCCGAAACAAGGTGGAAAGAGAGGCACGGATGCAGTTGCAGATGGTGCTGCTTAGCAGGCGGAAAGGCATTGCTGCCCAGAGTGATGTGACAAGGAAGGATGGGGCGGTGGAGTTTCAAAGGACAGGGAGGGCTGAGGGCACTCACTGGGAGGTGTTGTGACCCCCACTGAAGACGGGGTTGGGGAGGGAATGAAAAGAGATTGAATTGTGGGGTCTGGTCATGCCATTGTTGTTAGTGGGGCTTTTTGCTTACAAATGGATGGCATGTTATGCCGCATGGGCAAAAGATAACATGGCCAGATTTGACGTGTTGAAAAACGGATGGTACTCAATCCTTGGAGGGAGAGAACAATCCGGAACACACAATCAGTGGGAGCGAGTGATGTGATGTAGGACTGCAAGGGACATATGGGATTTTACTGAACCGTAAATAGAGAAGTATCCAACACAGACCCAAGAGGTGGGTTGTGCCTCTTGAAACCACCCTGGTGAGACAGCATTGAGAATTGCACCTGGCTTTCTATGCACCTTCATCCCTGCAATAACAAAGGACAAATGGGATGGGCAACTTCACTAAGGAGGAAAGATTAGAGGACTAAAATCTGAATAGTTTAGCTGAAACCCCCTCCCCCCCCCCCCAATCGGTGGGGATACAACTTTCGTATTTGGAGGATTAAATGTCCAAGGACAGAGGAACATTCAGAATGGTTCAAAGAATAAGGGGGTTGAGAAAAAGAGGAGAATTATTTAGGGCAAATACCAGGGAAGATATCTGAAAGGTGTCATGGTCTATTCTGGTTTGCCTTAATTAAGGACAATATCAGTCCCCGGCATAGATCTCTGTATGTTTCAGGAAGAGGGAAAAACACATCAGTGTAAGGCCATGCCTTACCCCTTTATAGAGCATTTATACTGGGAATTTGTCTCCCATGTCAGCACAGAAATCCCTAATGTAGACCAATCCATAGGCTGTTGACTAGTAGTCTCACAGGAGAAGTGGTGGAAGCCACTTCAGTTGTAGAAGTCCTATATGAAGAGGACAAAGCCATATAGGGAACATTGGCAGGAGAATGGACACTGGGTGGCTTCTGTTCTCTCCGGCTTCTGCGATTTTAAGCCTTGGAGTTTAGGAAGACTGTAAAGGAGGAAGTGAGGGAAGCTGAGATGAGAGGAGATAGAAAGCATGGAGAAGGAGAATTATGCATGAGCTAGAGGCCAAATACCACACGCTTTACTCGTGTGAGCAGTCCCATGAAATTATGAAGGCATGTGGGATTTGGTCTTATTCAGCTGTTTTGAAGAGCTGGGAGATGGTGGAATCTTGGCCTTGTCTAGTGTAGACAGCCATTTTAAATCAGTTTAGAGATCCAACTCATTATACCAATATTAACTTCTCCTTTGGATGCTCTTGAAGGGTTAGTGATAGTCCGTGTAACTGTATCCCATTTTAAGTGACACCGGAGCTAGGCTAGTTTATGGGGAGTATGGCGGGGGGGAGCAATTCAGACACTTGGCTGTAACAAGTCCATGTTGTGCCATCGTCTGGAGGGGAGGTTAGTCAGCCCAGGTCAGTAGGGGATGGATGGGCTGTGCTTTCCCAGAGCATATAGCCATTAATATTCTTCCACCCCCTCTTGCTACACAAAACTGTGGTTCCTGCTTTGGGTAGGATGATATTAAAACTACTCGCACGCCCTTTATTACCGCAGTGTCTTGAGTGCCTCACGGTTGTTAGTGTGATGTAGGGAGGTACTCCTGTTCCTAATTACAGGTGGGAAACTGAGGCACAGTATGGCTTGCTTCCGCCCTTATGTGGTCATAAGCCTGTGGTCATGTAGGGGGAATAGGGCCTTAGCCAGCTGGCCATCCTTCCCCCCTCTCATGCTTCAGACTGGTGTGTCTGGTTTCAGAACTAGGCTTCCCCTGAGTCTTTAGTCGTGTATGGTTTGAGCACTCGGTGTCACTGCTACAGGACAGAAATGGCTCGCAGCGGTCCAAATGAATTTAAAAGCTCTTAAGAAGGCTGAAGTAGCTTCCTCCTGTGAGAAGCTTTGCAGAGGTCTTCTCTTCTGCCGCCCTCTCTCAGTTTTGCTATCCCTCTGAACTGTGAGCTGTGCCGCTGGGGTCTGTCTACTGTCTGGGGCCCTCAATGGAAGGGGGAGGGTCTCCTTTGGGAGTCAGATCCAAAGACTCCCATTGATTTCAGTGGGTCTGAACGCTGACGCAGGTGCTGGAATTTTTTATGCACTGTGAGTACCCCATTGACTCCAAGTCTTTGCAGAGATTCCTCCCAGCCCCGGTCCCGTGTCTTCTCTGCCACAAGGCAATTGCAAGTTTCACAGCTTAAATATCAAGACTCCCTATTCTGCCCCATTTAAAGTGTCTGAGAATCGCGGTTAATGCCAAATATGCCAAGGAGTCAAGCTGGCAGCTCATTAGGAAGCAGATTTCTGCTAACAGGGGAAATGTGGATATTGGGGCGGTGTACCCTAGTGTGTAGTGCACCGGACCAAGACTCAGGAGACATTTGGGTTCTGTTCCTAGCCCTGCCCTGGGTGACCTTAGCCAAGCCTCTCCCTTTCCCCGTGCCTCAGTTTCACCTTATGTAAAATGATGCTGATTTCCCCTGTAAAGTGTAAAGCCATTGAAAAGCCCAATATCAGAGCTAGATATTATTCCACTGAAAGCTCAGACACCAGGTTTAAAAATAAGCAGTTGAGAAAGCCACGTCTACTGTAACTTTGAGTCATAGCTCCTCATGCCAGCTCTGTCTGGCTTCTCCTTTTTTGTTGTTCTTTTGGCATGGTCCTTCGAGTCAAAACAAATCCAGATCCAGCTGCCACCTTGTAACCTAATTTTAATGATTGGGGTTGGGTGTTTGTTGTTTTGGCTGTGCACAATAATGGATACATAAAACCTGCTGAGGGGGAGGGGGAGGAGATGGCACCTTCTGGTGCCAGTTGTTGATGGTATGTTTGGTTGCAGCCACAGTAAGCACAGTGAAAGTTCCTTGCCCGCAGGAGGACAGGAAACCTCAATGGAGAAGATGCAGAAAAGTATCTCTCACCCTGGGCCATGCCAATCTCTTCACTGTTGTGGGTTTAGATACGATCTATATACTCAGAGCCGGTGAGCTAGGTGTCTGGCAAATGGGTCTGAAGATACAGACCTTTCCCCAAAGAGCTGCCAGTCCAGGGACCTGTCGGACCCTGCACCTCTGTGGTGTCCCTTTGGGGTGTGTCCTCAGTGCAGAGGTAACTCTGCTGATTGGCGTTCGGGCTGGCGTAGCCCGGGTCTGAACAACCACATGGCAAAGCTCTGTTTGCTCCCACTCAGCTGCGTCTACACTGGTGCTGTACACGCTTGGGTGTGTCCCATGGAGGCGTATCCCATGGTTCCTAGCTCTGCAGTTAGCGGAGCCATTCTCTGATTCTTTCTCAGTGAATTGTGGGAGAACTTGTCTGTTCTTCAGGGGGGCGGGAGGGCCGGAAGTTGAGGGAAGGCGCTGAAGATCCTCACTTGAGTGGCGTAGCCCAGTGGCTCTCAACCTTTCCCGACTACTGTATCCCTTTCCATGAGTCTGATTTGGGGGTACAGTACCCCCAATTTCCACCTCATTTGAAAACTACTTGCTTATAAAATCCCATGTAAAAATACAGAGGTGTCCCAGCAGAGTGATACGATTACTCAAGCAGACATTCCAAAGCAAGAAAAGGGGAGAGCTCTCCCATAATTCACTGCAGATCTGGCCTTGTCCAAAGAACTGCGGCAGAAAGGGAAGAGCGGGCAGATGGTATTTACCTTTCTGAGCTCAGCTCCCTCCTGGGTTTTCCTTTCAGGCGCCCTGTTGTGAGTACTCAGGGTTGGCTAGTGCCCATCATGCAGGAGGATTTAATTTCTCAATGGCAGGGGAGGACGATAATGCTACATAGTTTAATTTAACCCACCGGTGACCTGGTCTTAAGTCATCATTCTGAAATTAGACAGTGTTCCCCTCAGGGCCTGGCTAATCACTCTGGGAAGGCTGGGTTCGGTCTCCAAAGGCTGACTTAATTGTTGCTGCCAGAAACTTGGCACAGGTGATCTTGGGACCAACACCTGTGCCATCCCATAATAAACACACCCCACATGTTTGTAGCCTTCGCTGAGAAAAGATAGCAAAGGCGGTGCTCCCGTTTTAATTAAAGGGGCATTGTCGCATAGTTTGGGCGCAGGGTTAGCCTGCTTTAGTTGCACGGTAAGTGGGTGGACAGGGCTCCGAACAATCAAATGAATTCGGTGCCGGGGGCTTTTCTTCCAATCTCTTTGCAATTTTGATTTAAAAAAATATCGTGGAACGAAGGTGCCATTTGTTGATCACCTTATTCACCCTGCTGGTGTGCTCTAGCCTTCCCCTGTCCTGTGTCGATCTGGTCCATTCAGATTGTAAGCTCATCGGGGCAAGGGACTCTGTTTGAACCGCGCAGTGAGACTCCACTCTTGACTGGTCTTTAGGTGCTGCTGTAGTAAACATGATGGGTGCTTGTTGATTAGCGTGAATGACGATTATAATAAACGGTGGGCTGAATCGCCCGCTGCCACCAGAAGTAGATGGCATGGCAAAGGCTGGGGGCGAATGTGTTCACGTGCCCAGCTTTTCTCTGCTGGGAAAATGAATTGTGCTAGAAAATATTAACTAGGGAGGTCTTGGTGTGGACAGAAACTGGTCCTGGTTAACCCTCGGGCCCTTGCTGTGGTTAATATCCATATTTGTTCAACTTGTTTTCCTACAAGATGCATTTTCCCAGTGTCGGTCATATGTCCGCCCCCCCTTCCCCACCGATCACTCCTTCTCCATGCAGCGGTTATTCCTTGATGCTGCAGAGGGCATTGCTCTGCTGGGGGGATGGGAGGTGAACCTGCATTACCACAGATTCCTGGGGCTGCCCCCCAAACCTGACTGTGGGGTGTGCAGTGAACCTCCCAGGGCCTGGGCACCCAGTAGCTATGACTCTACCTCAAATCTGTTGCCAACTGCAAGCATGGATGCCACTACCTTTGGGCCCTCTGAGGCTGTAGAGAAAGGGTGGGCTTCGCCCTTGGGTGAGCAGGAAATAACAGGCAGGTTTTAAAAAAGGGTTAATTTTTTGGTGGTGGTGTAGACATTCAGATAGTGGTGTCCGCATAAGAAAGAGATCTCCACCTGTCTAAGGACATGTATGGCAGCAGGATCTAGTGGGTAGAGCATTGGTGTGGGACTCAGGAAACCAGGGTTCTGTTCCCATCTGAGCTTCAAGTCACTTTGCTGCTTTGTGCCTTAGTTTCCCCATCTGTAACATGTGGATAGTGACACTGGCGTTCATTGTAAAACACTGAGATCTACTGACAAAAAGCACTGTACCAAGCTAGGTATTAAAGATTCTTGAGGCGGGGACTAGCTATTTGTTCTGTGTCTGTACAGCGCCAAGCACTGTGAGGTTCTGTTCTGTGACTAGGGCTCTAGGCTCTATGTAATACAAATAATAACGAGACACTGCTCTCTGAGGCACCTGGGTAGTATCTTTAAAGGGGATCTGCTGAAGAATTATCTCAAAAATTAAATCCCACGCGTAGCTGTTTGGTTTATTTTCATGTCCACTCACCATCAGGGTCCACTTAGCTCTGCAAACGGGGCTTGTTGGCTGATTGTTACTGCAGCCTCAGCAGAGGGAAGAAGGCACCAGAGGATAAAAATAGTAGATCACAGAAATTCAATTTAGACTGATGGAAAAGATCAGTTAGGTCCCCTCTGTCTAAATCTTCCTGCTAGTGCAGGATTTTCCTTGAATATATTGTTCTGTCAGGTGTCAGTAGGTGGCACTGTTACGCACAGTTTTCTAAGATGTTTTGTTTTTCTCTGTCTGAACAAAAATATGTTCAGTCTTGGGAAGGCATGTGGTTGTCGTGTTACATTTTGTTATGCAAAGTGTTGTGTAGATGCAGTGGCCCATGGCATGGGAGCATTGAGACCAGCAAGACCAGCAGAAGAGTTTTGCTCTTTGCCTTCAGCTCTGATTAGAGTTGATTCTTGAGGCTGATTTGCTCTCTGAGAACATAGGCATTGGTGCTAGGCTGAAATTCTTAGGAGAAGAAATTGCTTTGCCTGCTGTTTGACCATCTCTGTTCCAGGACTGGTGTATTTTTATGTATTTCTATGTGGATAGAGGTCGGGGCAGTCAGGGGACAGGGAGCGGGGGCGTTGGGTAGAAGATGGAGTTCTGGGGGGAAAATTTGGGGGCTGTCTTGAGATGGGGCAGTCAGGGGACAAGGAGCAGGAGAGGTAGGATTGGAGGTAGGGTGGTTAGGGGACAAGGAGCAGAGGAGGTTTAGATAGGGAGTGTTGTCCCAGGAGGGTGGTGGTTACGGGCTGGGGGTCTCTGGAGGGTGGTGGTCAGGGGATGGGAGAAGGGCTCGGGAGGGGTAGTCAGAGAACACGGAGCAGGGGGGTTGGATAGGGTGGGGCCAGGCTGTTTGGGGACGCACAACCTTCCCTACCCGGCGCTCCGTACAATTTTGCAACCCCAATGTGACTATCGGGTCAAAAAGTTTGCCCACCCTTGCTCTAGGTCCATTCTCAAAATTCCCTTCTCTCTTGGAAGGTTTCTGTTCTCCAGATACTTGCAGAGAGTTTTCACTAATATCTATTCCATGTGTCCTTACGTGAATCTTGACAAATTCCATCCCTCACTATGCACTTGGCTAGAAGGATGTTCAGCAAAGAAGAACATTCAACACATAAGGGCTTTCCCTTCCCGGCCCCAACAGTCCAACATAGTCTTTGAGAATCATGGCATGTATGAAAGAAAATGAATGCATTGGAACAATGATTAGCTGGTTCAATGTTCCAGCAGCGTTCTCTGGGACCAGTGACATCTGGTTGTGACTTAAATTTATTTTGTATTGTTTGCGCTGGATGCATCTCTTAGCACATGGAACCTCTGGCGCATAAGGAAGGAATAAATGTTATTTGGTGTATGGCTTTTTGCATTTGAAGCCCTATTTAATGGTGGATTTAATGTAAAGAAATCTTGCTTGTTATTGTGGTGTGGGTCCTTGGACACCCCCTTGTGGTTTTGCAGAGCAAGGCTGTGGCGGGCTGGACCTAAATTCCAGGCAAGGCTCCTCGATTCTCTTGGAAATTCTGGGGCAGTTAGGATTAATTTAAAAATAGAAGTTATTGTTGAATTAAATAGGAGATTGAAGAATGCCCCCCGGCTATTTAAACTAAACTGTGAAGTTGCCAGGGCAGAAGCTGGAAGTTTGAGCTCTGAGATAGGGGACAATTGGGGCATTGGGCACTTGGGAAAGTTTTGTAGATGAATTGGGATTGTGAGCTAAATGCTTTTAGGGCCTGTTTACACCTGGAGTTATTCCAGAATGAGAGCATCAACAGATGGAGTTAATCAGGAATAGTTTATCTGCTTTAAATTCATACCTTACTTTTGTATTGGATTAATTTGCATGAATAGAAAGTCCTAACTAGGTGATCTTGCTAAAACAATCAACAATGATATAGTCAACAAGTGACTATCTTTATATTTTAGAATTAACATTCAAGTGAGATGAATGTGGGTGATTCACACCTCTTTGAGCTATTGTTTCAGGCTGTTTGCTCATTCAGTGCAATATATGGTTCCGCCACTAGATGCCTCTATACTGCATAGAGGCTGTGTGGTCCATGGTAAACAAATGGGACAAAGTTGAAGGTCAAGCTTGTGGTTTGTCTTTTTAAGGAAGACCATTGTACTCAGGAGCCCTCCCTTACCCACGTTTAACATATTCAAAAATTTCTTCACAACCATAAGGACTAGACACTTCCCCCCCCCCCCCCCAAAGCTAAGATTCTGCAGCTATGGGGTGAATTTTTAAAGCTGAAGAGGAACTAGGTGAAATTTAAACCTTCTGATCCTGGGACTTTGGAATAAGATTTCTATTGCAGTCATCCACAGCAGGCTTTGCTGAGATGACCCTGGCTTCCAAACCAGCTTTTTCAGGGTCTTTAGTCTAGCAAGGCTGCAGGGATGAGGAGAAACAGTTCAAGCTGCCGATTGTCTGCCCTGGGGAAAGGGAGTGGTTTGTAGGAGCGGTCACTTTACAATCATGGGGCTCTGTCTGTGGGCGTAAGTCTTGTGCCCCCGTCATTAATGAGTGACCTGGTTCTCTCTCCCTCCTCTGCTGCCCCTGAATGTGCCTCCCTGGGACTGGCTGTTAGCCGCTAAGGGTGATGCTGCTGTTGGCTGCATGAGCATCATAGGCAAAAACCATTGGATCAATCAGAGCAACAAAGAATCCTTCAGATTCTGGCTTTGTCAGCCACTTTGTGGTTTGGAAAGAGAGTTAGGGGATGGCAGCCGGGAAATTCTGTCAAAGTAAATTGAAGCCTTTGCTGTCTATTTCACGGCTCCCAAAAGGGGGGCAGGGGGCCCATGAGCAATGCAGATCGCTAGCCTTCAAATTATGCCCCAATTCCTCTTTTGGGGCCAAAGGGAGTCTAGGGAATCGGCTCACAGTTGGTGTGAGAGACTGTCCGCTCCCACAGCGTGTGGTGTAAACTGGGAAACCGAGGCAGGAAGGCTAGATCTGGGGATGAGCCTTGGGACGCTAATTAAAATTCTTGCTTCCCCGCAGAAAGTGGGGAGCAGGATACGAGTCGGACTGAGAGTGTTGCAAATCCGGAGCGGCTCAGGGAAAGCCATCCGATACGAGCCGATTTATTGGCCACTCGGGTAAATGGGCCACTGACGGAGAAGAGGCAGCTGAGTGTTTCTTGCGAGGTCTCAGTGCAGATGCAGGCGCTGACAGACTCGCACCGAGCCTGTCCCAGGCCTCTTTCCTTGACCTGTGTCCAAAGGGCTGGCTGCGGGCAGAATGGAGAACTGAAGAATGGGGAAGCGGTGGTGAGCTGGAAGGTACAAACGCCCTCAGCAGATTGCAGGGAGCCTGGATCAGCTGTTTTTAATTTCCCGTTGCTCAATCAGGCCTTCACCAAGGCCATGGAATGTGAGGTCCCAGTTCCACCCTGCCTGAGAAGCAGATGTTGATGCCTGGCTTGGTTGCTTTTTCTTCCCCTTGCTCTCCTTGTTTGTGCCTTTCTTCACGTTCCCCCCCAAGGACCCACTTCTCAGCCCAGGCCTCACAGCTGGCTTCTTGCTTGTTAGTTTCCCTTCTTCACACTAAGTGGCTCTTTCCTTTTAGGGGAGCAATAGTCTGCTGGGGAAAGCCCAGGCCTTGGGAGAGCTGGGTTATGGTCCCAGTTCTGCCACGGGATTCCCTATGGGACCTTGGGCAAGGCCTGACTTCTTCAGCTGCAGGCGCTCCGCACTTGAGGGAATCAGGCCCGTAACCACTTGTGTTCCCTTTCTGTATCTGTAAAATGGGACTAACATGCCAACAAACTGGCTAATGCGTGCACGCACGCACACACATCGTTGCCTTGACGGGAAGGAATCCGACACTGCTCAGCGGGCTATCGGTGGCCCCATTCCGGTAGTGGTGAACGGCGATTTTCACTGAGGCCGTGAGGATCTGGGTTTCTTCGTGTTTTCACCGCCATGCCGCGGTGACAACTCTGTAGTCCTTGGTGGCCACAGGTTTGCTACCATATGTGGCCACGTCAAGAGTCTCAAAAGGGAGGTGCCGTGCTAGTGCCCAGCAAACCTCTGGCTGTGGTACTTCTCTGTCCCCCATTGTGAGTGTCTTGAGCACCTCCCAGTCTAGAAGGCATCTCTCCTCCAAGCAGCCCAGTGAGATAGGACTGTGCTGTAGCACTGTGATCTCCATGTGACAGGTTGTGGGCGAGACCTCCCACCCACCTGATCAGTCTTCCTCTCCTCCTCAGTGTCACTGGGTGTGTCTTGTTTCCCCTCCCACGCAGGAACCAGCAAAATATCACGGGAGTCTCACTAGCTGTGTCAGTTGTGGGGCGAGAGGGCTGGAGCCCATATGTAGCAAAAACCTGATTTTGTTGTCCATGGAATCCCCCCTCTGCCGATTGCCCTGCCTAGACTTTGGGCGTACAATGCTCAGGGTTATCTGCGGTGGGTCACCGAGGGAGAGTGTTGTAAGAAGTCACTGCATCGCATTTAGCCTGGATAACTGATGCAGAAGTCACTTGCAGGGCATGCTGGGTAACAAAGCCACCTCTCTCCCCATTGACTAAGGGACTTGCTGCTTCAGTACTGGGGCAGGTGAAAACAATAGTCCATACTGAACAAGATGAATCTTTAAATGGCCCGGGTCCAGGCTCCCCAGTGTGTTCGAGACAGGAGTCCATGCAGGGCTGTTTACTTGCACCAGCTCATCAGGTGGCGATTTGGTGGCAAAGAGACGAAAGCTTGAAGCGCAAAGACTTAGGGTAAATCTACGCTACCCACTGGATCGGGAGGTAGTGATCGGTCTATTGGGGGTTGATTTATCGCGTCTAGTGTAGACACGATAAATCGATCCCCGAGCACTCTCCTGTCAACTCGGGAACTCCACGGCCGCGAGAGGTGCAGACGGAGTCAATGGGGAAGCAGCAGCGGTCGACTCATCGCCATGAAAACGCCGTGGTAAGTCGATCTAAGTACGCCGACTTCAGCTGTGCTATTCTCCTAGCTGAAGTTGCGTATCTTAGATGGATCCCCCCCCCCCCACTGTAGACCTGGGCTAAGAATGTGAGACTACCTGCTCAGCCGCACGGTTCGTTTACGTCAGGAAGATCTCGGTCTCCCCCGGAAGACTAAACATGGAGTTAAATTGGTCTCCTGGCTATGTGTGGAAGGGATGTGATTGAAACCTTCACTGTGCTCCAGGGGATATGCAGGATCAATGCCGCAAATTAACTCTTTGAAGCCATCATTAGCCATGGGCTGATAATAAGGCAGTGTCGGTTGAAGCGAGACTCTAGGGGGGACTTGGGCATGCAAAGGTTGGTGAACTTGTGGTGCTTCTAAGGAAAGGCTATGGCAGGAACTGCTAGAGTAGCCATATGGCAAGTAGACTGGTACCAAAGTGCAAAGGATACAGGAGCAGTCACTGGCAATTAGTTGATGAGACGGTTCAGCCTTGGATGTGCTGGCGCCCATGTATTGCTGTTGCCTTGTGTGGGGGGTGTGAGGGCTCCGGCTGGGGGTGTGGGCTCTGGGGTTGGACTGGGGATAAGGGGTTTGGAGTGCAGGCTGCCCCGGGGCTATGGTAGGGGGAGAGGGCTCCCCCCCCAGCTCTCTCTCCCTACAGAAGCATGTGGGCCGGCGGGGAGAGGCACCTCTCTCCTGGCTGCAGCAGGACCGGGGATGGGCTGGGCTGGGTTGGGGCCGGCGGGGAGAGGCACCTCTCTCCTGGCTGCAGCAGGACCGGGGATGGGCTGGGTTGGGGCCGGCAGGGAGAGGCACCTCTCTCCTGGCTGCGGCAGGTCCGGGGATGGGCTGGGCTGGGGCCGGCGGGGAGGGGCACCTCTCTCCTGGCTGCGGCAGATCATGGGCTGGGGAGAGGCATCTCTCCTTGCACCAGCCCCGAGCACCTGCATGGCACTTAATAAGCTGTCGTGTGGTCACGCAGTTTAGGGGCTGGTGCAAGGAGAGATGCCTCTCCCCCAGCCCATGATCTGCCGCAGCCAGGAGAGAGGTGCCTCTCCCCGCCGGCCCCAGCCCAGTTTAGGGGCTGGGGTAGCAGAGCCATGATTGAAGTACACCGTATCGAATATCCGCAGCGGGCACCAGGTGTGGCTCTCTCCGTGCCTCCCTTCCTGATAGGCACTAGACTGTAAAAATAGGGAATGTGTGGGAGCTACATTACCAGGGGCGGTGGGGCAAGGAGGGGAGGCATTTCATCGAGGTGCGTGTTCCAGGTTGGAAAGGGAGGAGGTTATAATAGGGTATATAAGGTATCCCTGCCTGGCCCAAGGGCTGTTTGGTCTGCACGCCCGGGCCGGGGGTATGAATTACGGATGTGTGTTTGCTGATAGATGAATGCTCTATTTTCTGCAGTTTGGCGGAGTCTCAGCTTCTCGCTTTCGCTGCAGCTCTGCATGCTGGCCAACGTTCATGTCTCCATGCTCTCAGGACGCATTCCGGCATCTGCTCCCCCGTTACCCATTCCTTTTAGCACCGTGAGGGACGATGGGAGGTGGACTTGCCAGGCGGCCCCCCTGAACTGGTTCGGTTGGCTCCAGGTGGCCTGAGCTCCTTTGCACTGTGCGATGAAACCACCATTTTCTGGGGGAGAAAATCTGGAGTCTGCAAACCCAGACTAGAGCCGCTCTCTGGAAACGTTGGGGTGGCAGACTGGAATGAGGGGAAGCAAAGGGTCTGCTAATGCTTGATCCCCAGGCCGCGAGTGCTCCAGCGTGTTGATCCTAGAATCCTTTGTGATCCCTTTTGATGCAGAATCTTTTGGCACGACCTGGCAGGGAGTTTGTAGAAGGTGGATGGATCCTTTTCTATTAGCTGCTAACGAGATAGATCTGAATACAACTCTCAGGTATCTGAACCCTCCATCTCCCCAAACCTTGGGGTGTTGAGAGCGGATCCAAACTGTGTTAAATCTGAGTCCCAGGAGCCTTGATGGTTTGGGGGACACCTCGCAGGCCAGACTCCCAGGCTATGTATTTAGTGCATGTGGGATTCCTCTCTCCTTCGTCCACTGGGAAATGGCGCTGTTTAGCATTTAATGGGTTGTCCAGCCACGTGAGCGGTTTGTGTCACCATCTCGCATCCCAGTTGCTGTTTACAGCGATCTAGGGGAGAGGGAAACCTTCACTGGGGAGGAGAGGGAGGGGACATGTCTCTGGCTATGGGCTCTCTCTGCTGCCCGTTGTGAATGCCAGAAACTTTACAGCGACAGCTGGGATAGATCTTGGGTCCTCTTGCTCTAAAACCGCAGGCTCCCACTGCTTAATCTGCAAATCCTGCTTTAGGGCCAGCCCTAGGACACACTGTGGAGCCGTTCTAGCTTCATCCAGCAGAGGGCGGAGTTGGTCACACCCGCCGGCGGATCGGTTGGCGTATTTTCGGAGCTGGGTGGGCAGAGGGGGAAGTATTTGTCCTGTTTCACAGCCGTTGACCCAAACCTCGGAGTGGGACAAGGAGGGCAGAGGCGTTCGGGGGTCTCAGAGGGCAAGTTGCCGGTTCAAGCCCCTCTCTGGACGTTGCTGGAATTCTTCAGTGGCGGCGCTGCCGGGAACAGTCAGGAAGACGGAGCTCTGGGGCAGATCCTCTCCTCAGTAGTGCTCTCGTGGCATGGGCACATCTGCTTCTTGCAGGCCATGACTCAGGCCTGCGCCACTTCTCTCTGGTCTCCCCGCTTCCCGCCCAACACCTCCATCCATCAGAAGTACTGCTCAGGCATCGGCCGTTAGCAGTATTTCATAAGAGGCAGAAACCCCATAACCGGCCCACCGGCGGCATCTGGGCACACGTGTGGAATGGGGCGGGGAGGGGGAAGTTACTTAATCTCCTGCCCAGCCTGGGAGGCCACCGAGCTTCCGGCAAAGAGTCTGTGGCTTCTGAGGGGGAAGGGATCGCTGTGTCTCTTCGCGCATGAGCCGTTCCAGCTGGGGGTTCCTTGCACTGGCTCTGTGGCTGGCTCTGTCCCTTCTCCCCATCTGGGATATCTAGGCTGGCATGATACCTCCCAGCTGGTTCCAGGAGCCCCGTCCTGCACCAGATCTGGTGGGCTGTAGCTCGTGTGTCCTGAGTGCTGCTTCTGCCCTGCATGGCCTTGTCATGCTGGTGGCTTGTGCCTCAGGACGCTAGCACGGCGCCTGCGTGGAACAGAGAGCGGGGCCAGCAGGCTTGATTGCCCTGAGCGGTGGGGGATGAGTGACCCTCACTGATGCCTGGTTTCTCTCGGTGTTATCTCCGGGGAGGTGCCTTTTGCCCTTCCGAGCACTGGGAGCCCCTGTGAGCCGGGATGGCAGCTCCTGTCCAGGGGGGGAGGGGGGAAGCTGTACTGCGGCGGGTGTGGGATTCCTCGAAGGTGCTAGGCTACGGCTGCGCACATCAGAGCTTGGCTAGAGGAGTTCCTCTTCGATGGGCGCACGCCAGCAGCGTGTGGTGCACAGTCTGGCTTGGCCGCGGTAGCCACCTGCCCTGGCCTCTTCTGAGCACAGGGAGAGCTTGCAAGGGTCTTGGTTTCCTCTGCCATCCTTTCACTTAGCAGCCACGCCGAATGTCCCCGGGATGGGTCTGCGTTCGCTGGCGGAACTAACCTGCAGGCCAAAACTCAGCGGTTGCCCCACTTCTCAGCAGGTTTGAAATAGGGGACCAGAGGGGCAGGTTGGATTTTTCACCACCCGTCTTGGTGATGATGGCTACCCTGTGATCTCGCTCCTGTTGTGCTGTGGAGCTGTGTAGATTTTGGGCGCTCCTTTCTGAAGACTTTCTTCTGGGGACGTTTAACCCGAACCAGATCTGGCTGGGCAGGTCTCCCCCCAGCCGCACCAGTCCCTCAGAGCAAAGAGCAACCATTGTCCCCGTTGTGTATGTGCGGTTTGTGTGGTTGGTTGTGTTTAATCGTCTGATCGGTCGCATCCCCTCTCGTTGGTGAGTCCCCGGGCCAAGCCCTCCCCCTGCAGTTTAGAAAGCAGAGCAAAGACGAAGGGGTTTTCGGCTGGGCTGACACAGCCGCATCCACCGAGTTCCTGTGCTAACCACTCTTGGCGTGGTTTATATCGGCACTCGTCCTCGCAGCGCCCCCGCCAGGCAGGGCCATGTCATTGCTGCAGCGAGGGACACTGAGGGGAGGCCGTCTTGCCCAGGGAGCCAGCACCGGAGCTGGGGATGGGAACTAGAGAGCTGCTGCCTGCCAGCCCCGCTCCCCATATACGGGCCCCTGCGTCCCCTCTCGCGACAGATCACGAGGGTTCGTGGCCAGGGGGAACCAAGTGGGGACGTGCGCCGAAGCCAGAGACTTGCTCGTATTGCAGTGCTTTCTCATTAGGCCTCCTCACGGGAAAGAGGGGAGTGGGCGCCGGGGCATGGTAGGTGGCAGTGGGAGGGATGCAAGCTGGACAGAACCTCTGCTTTTGAAGCTGGTACCTAACCCTGACTTTCTTCTCCATCCTCCCCCATTCAGGTGAGGCCTTCCTGGGTGGGTATGTGGCCAGCGGACTAGGGACCTCCTCCACGCCCCATGGAAGCCCTACCCCTTTGCCCTCTGACCTGTCCTTCAGGTCGCCCACCCCCGCCGACCTACAGATGATGCAACTCTGGGCTGCTCACTCCCATGAAGGTAAAGCGAGCGAGAACCTGAATGCTGATTGCAGTGGCTGGTTGCAGCCCGGCGGAGGGCAGTGTTGCTTTCAGAGCAGCGTTGAGTTGGGAGATGGGGTTGGGTCACCACAGGTGCTCGGTAATGGCCTCTTGCCCCGGTGCAAGCTGGCCGTGCCCCTGCCACCACAGACTGGGGCTGAGGAATCGGGAGGAGCCGCAAGGCAGAGCTTGTTGGGGTCTCCGTTGGCCCAGGACATTGCGCTGGATTGCAAAGCTCTGCTCTGTTGACGTCAGTGGGAGATGGCCGTGGGTTGCCCCCTTCCCATGGAGAAGCTGGGGTGAGCTGTATGTGGCTGGTTGCAATAGATCCCTTCCCTCTGGCCTGGCCACGTGGTACAGGGACCAGCGAGGGGGCCGCAGCCGGCAAAAGGAGCAACGTGTGTTAAGCCTCCAGAGCCCTTCTTGTGTCTTCTCTTGTGGTTGGTGTGGGGGCTCAGTAGGAAGTGTGGGGGTGTGGGTGGGTGTACAGGTGCCCAATGGATGCAGCCCCCTTCCCAAAGTGGGTTTTCTCGCCACGTGTTCGTTCTCCATGTTCCCCATTGACTGCTGCTGTGACCCTGGTCTGGTTGGGCAGGATTTGGGACTTCTCCATCCCCGGCTGAGGGGGAGGAGGGGAATGTTTCCCAGACCACCAGGCTTGCTGTGGCCAGCAGTGCAGTGAGATCCTCCATGTGTGTGTGGTGGGGGGGGGGGGGGGAGGAGGGGCTGGCTGAGTGGTGCATTCCCAGGCCTGGGAGCTAGGTGTTCCTTCTGGGGTCTGTGCCCAGTGGCCTTCCCCTGCCTACTGTTCTGAGTGTCATGCATGCTGTCTCCCGGGGTGCGCTCGGGCCACCCGAAGCGCTAGAGGCATCAGAGCGGGGCTCAAGTGGCAGAGCTGGGATCCGTGTCTTACATACACGGTGAGGTTGTTTGGATCTCGGTTTTGCCTTGGTCCCTTATGAAGAGAGGGGCCAATCTGCAAACTTCAGAGCCTGGTTCAGGCTTCAAGCAACCCGACATTCGGAGCGTTTGGAGCGGGGGTCCGGTGGCAGCCCCTCTTTGCTGTGTGAGCCCCGTGTCACCCCCTGGCTGGGGAGTGTTCATTGTGTCCTCCACCAGTGCACGGATTCCCCTTGTAAAGCCAGGGCAGATCTCCGTGCCGGCTCTTTGCTCAGGTCACCTGACCTCTTTCCTGGGCGGCTCCCCGCCTCCCTTGTTCTGACCTGGTGTGAGGTGCTGAGTCCTAGGCTTATCCCTCAGCCCCGGATCGTAGGAGTTTGTCCCACAGTGCACCAGGACCCGGTGATGCTTCCCGGGTCCTGAATGTGCACAGGAGGCTGGTTTGTCAGCCACTCTGCTCCTTGCTCCGGTTACCGTGACAGCGGGTGTAAAACATCCAAAACAACCTCCATCCCTCTGGAGAGGGGGAGTGACTGAAAGGTGCCTTCGTCTGACCTGTGACCTTCCACCCACACCCGATTCCCCCTCGTCTTCAGAGTGCTTCAGTCAGCTGGCCATAGACCTGAGCTAGAAGTGGGCAGGAGGAGTTGGGGGGGGGGGCACTGGCTGCCAGAGAGGGGTGGGCGAAAGGGGGGCTGTAGAAAGCCTGAGATGTTACGCTGTATTTTGTGTAGAGGGAGAGGGAGTCGATACGTGTGATTCAGAAAATTCAGCAAGTGGCTAGCGAGTAGCAAAACTTCCGGGCTCTGCTTAAGCCCCTGTCTTTGAAACCGCCTTTGCAGCCGCAGCGTAGAAAGGGGGATCAAGGTGAAGCCACTGCCCTCATTGAAGTTCTACAGTCTGGATTGATGTGACCCCGTAGGGCAGATCGGCGCTAAAAACTTAGCCATGTTCAACAGCCAGTGCAGAAAACATCCCCTTGTTAGAACCAGGCTGCAATCACACGCGGTTACTTGGGCTTTGAAGACCATTTGAGCCTGTCCACCCCAGCAGCTAAATCATATTCCTCTCCAGAGTTGCAGCGAGATCTGGGTTTGATGTCGGGTCTCGGGGTTCCACACTAGCTTTTAGCCTTAATTTCTTACCACGGCTGCCACCAGGGGGAGTTCTGGTGGAGTCACCTGTGTGGACAGGCTGATAGAAAGTCCTGCATGGTGGAGCTGCATCAAGTGGGAAATCTTCAGGGGAAAAAGCTCGGATAAGGCCCTCGTGTAGCGGTGACCATGGGCAGTGAAGAAAATGAAACGGTGGGTCATGGGACGGTGCCCTCCGTGTAACCTCTTACAGCAGCTGCTTTTTCAACACATTCTTGGCACCATTCTCACGCTGTTTCGCCTCCCCAAATATTAGATCCTGTGCCTCTTCCCGTCCCCAAAGGTCTGGGCAGATGCCTGGTGGGGACAGCTAGTTGAGAGCATGCGTGGAGTGTGTTTGCTCCTGTGTGTTGCCAAACTTTCACTTGATTTGCACTCTGAAAAATGTCCACGTTCTCATGACTGATTCTGCTTCGTGTGCAGAAATCCCACGGACTTCAGTTGGTTTTTGCACACTCAGTTTATGTTGACTTCACTCCTTTCCTAGTGCAGTTTGTGTATATAGGTGATGTTCCTGATCCCAGGCTTGTCTCTAATTGCTTGTTTACGCTGAGCAGTAATGTGGACTATGGAGGTGTGGTTTCTAAAGCACAGTAATGTGTTGCACATTAATTGGTCTGGGGAGACCCTGCTTGTGTGCACTAAGGGTACTCTAGTGTGCTTTAATGTAGTGCTGTTTGAAACAGTACAACGTGTATATACAAAGATAAAGCTAATTTTTTGACATCTATGTAGAACTCAAAAATTGTTAAAAGAAAACCAAAACTAAAAATGAAACTAATAAACCCTGAAAAACAAGTCATCACACACACACATTTAGCGTTTCTGATTCCATCCAAGAGGTGGCAATGGTACACATAGCCAGTTCATCAGTGTGCCGTGTGTAAATATGCACATAGCAAAAGATCACAAATAGGGTCTAAATAATTTGAAATATTAACTAGGTCGTCCAGAGGCTGCTCGGAGAACAGGTTACGGTTCTTGTCTGTCTCCAGATTCTGCTGTGGCTCTTTAAATCAGTTGTTTTATGGATTCTCTCCGCAATATTGCTGCCACAACACTGGTTACTGGACTGGGGCAGTGCTTACATCACAGCGCGATGGCGACAGCCGGTGTAGTCCTGCCATGTGATCCGTAGCCACAGTAGTCCCTGACTTCAAGGGGGAATATCGGGGCAGCAGGCAGCGCCCTCTGGTGGGAGGACCTACGTGGTGCTCCAGAGCCCTGGAGTAGGAGTCTGGCTCTCCGCACCCCGCAGCCTGGCATGACGCAACGGGATGTTCGAGCAAAGCCGTCTCTTCTGGCGGGGTGGGGGGGGGGGAGGGGAGGGGGAGGTTTGTCAGCCATAACAGTCTGTAGCTCTGCGGGGTTCGTTCCAACACAGGGAGCCGGCTGTTCTCAAACATGTTTCCTCTTCTGTTTTACAGGCTTCTCCCATCTGCCCAATGGGCTGTACCCGTCGTACATTCCCCTGAGCCACCTGGAGCCCCCCCGCAGTGGCAGCCCCCTCCTGGCCCAGCTGGGTCAGCACAGCCTCTTCGAGTCCCAGAAAGGTCAGTCTGCCGGCATCGCTTGGACCGGGGTGGTTGTCCCTCGCTGGACAGATGGCGCGGGCTCTTCCTCTCTAGCCTCGCCGCTCCTTCCCCATCCTCCGAGACCCCTCTCCATCCACCTTCCCCTGCTCCCCTAGAAGGGAGAGGCCTCTGCAGGGCAGCCCCTTTATGAGGGAAGTTCAGTGCCAAAGGGCTGATGCATTTAGGGAGAGGCCCATCAGCCAGGCCTCGTGAATTAACCCTTTGATGCATGTAGCTGGCCCATCCCCATGACCTACTGACCAGCTGTCTCTCCAAACGGGCTCAGCCCCGGACACATCGTGCCGCTGTGTGGAAGGGGTTTCCGGCCAGACTGACAGTTGGGGGAGGGGAGAGCGGGACAGGGTGGGCATTGTTCAATTCACACCTGGTAGGGTGGGGGCCCCGAACCTCCCCCCTGGCAGCCATCGCCCTGGATTGTCCTACGTGAGCCCTTACCAGGCTACCTGCCAGCCCCCAAACCAGTGGAACTTTGTCCCCGTCCCCCAAGGGTTAAGGGGGTCGTGCTGTCTGGTGGGTCCACAGGAGAGATCCCAGCTGAGCTCAGAACCACGGCTGCCGGCTGGGTGATGCGCCGGGAGCTGAGCCTGGAAGGAGGCTCGTGTGTACCTCCCGTAAAGGCTCAGGCAGCTTCTCCGTTGCATCACTGCTGTGCAGAGGACCTGGGGGCCCGTCTTTAACAGGGGCGCTGTGATCAAGGGGGATTCTTGGCTCCTTCTCCCCCCTTCAATCTGATGGTTGGGATTTGGTGGGGCTTGGACGTGTTCTGGGAACTTCACTGGGATCCTGGCTCTCTGCTAAGGCTGATGACTAAAGGTTTGGGATTTGCCCGGCCGCCTTGCTAAGATGCTCGTCCCATATTGGCCTGGCCCCGTTTTCCCCGTATTCGGGGAAAGAGTTTTTGGGCTCCTGATGGGAGCAAATCATGGTTGGGAGTTTGCACTGGAGAGAAACAAAGGTAATGTTGTTCCATTTCATTTTGCAGATGGGTTTTACTTATCCGGCCACGCGGGACAGTCCGCCTTGCACCCCCAAGCCCCCGTCTCGAGGACAGCGGCCAACCACGCGCCAAGCGCCCTACACCGCGAGAAGGACCTTGGGCACCTGCACAGGAGCTCCAAGGAGGGCCTGAAAGACCCGCCCGGCAAGGAGCGGGCCTGTCGGAGTGACCTCGCCCTCCACTTCCCCAAGAGAGATGGCAGGCCGAAAGAGGAGCCCCGCCCCCGCAGCGTGGTGGATCTCACCCAGGAAGCCAAACCCGACGGCGACCGGAAGGGGACCGGCTTGGAGAAGCCGGTGAAGGCAGGGGAGCGGCTGTCCCCGTTCCTCGCCGAGCACGTGCCAAACCGAGGGGCCGGCGGCGGAGAACCAAAGTCCAAGAATCCGCTGCAGACCTCTTCGCTCAACAACTGTAACGGCGGTGGGGACCCCATGCTGAAGGCGCTGGGGAGCGAGCAGGACCGCTGTGCCAAGGACCCCAACCGCCATGACGAGAACATGAGGCCTTCTGCTCATGCCCACTCGGACAGGCTGAAAAGGGGCGATTCCGCCATGGCCCCGGGGGGCGCTTTGCACGTCTCCTGCAGCTGCCCCTCCCCGCACCCTTCCCAGCCCGGGAAAATGACGCCCTCCTCCGCGTTCCCGCCCCAGCCTGTCCATTCCAGCATGTACACCATCTTCCCGCCAGCCAAGGAGCCCGGGAGGGAGCACAAAGTCGTCGCCCCCACCTTTGTGCCTTCGGTCGAGGCCTATGACGAGAGGAACGGGCCCATCCAGATCGCCTCCCAGGCCCGGGACAACAAAGGGAAAGACAAGGACCCGGGCAAAGTGGGCCTGCTGCAGTCACCCACAGAGCGGGGTCACGCCGACGCCTCCCGCGCGCTCTTGTCCCAGGACTTCTCCTGCCACAGCGATGCCAAAAGGATGGAGGCCCTGAGGGAGAAGGGGTCCGTGATCAGGGCCAACTCCATGGTGCTGAAGAGGCAAGTGGCTTCGGAACCGTTTCTGAACCGGCCCGGGCTGGGCTCTCCGGAGAGCAGGGAGTTCCTGGCCGCCAAGGGCTTGCTGAGGCCGGGCCCGGAGCCGGAACACCGTGCCTGCGAACGAGACCGCTTCCAAAGAGGCTCCAAAGAGGCAGCTAAGGTATACGGCACTTTGGACTCCTCCAGGCAACACCTGGACCACCGGCAGCTGAAGCCGCCCGAGCACAAGTGGAAGCCCTTTGAAATGGGCAACTTTGCCACCACCCAGATGGCCGTGCTGGCCGCTCAGCACCACCACGTCAGCCAGGTGGAGGAGGAAGTCAAGAAGGCGTACCTCGACCCCGGCGGCCTGCAGAGGTCTTCAGCGGTAGGGTCCCGGGGCACATCGGACTCTCTGCACCCCACCTCCCACAGCGAAGGGTCGGCCATGCAGAGCCTCATCAAGTACAGCGGCAGCTTTGCCAAGGAGACGACGGCTCGGCAAAGCAACGGCAAGAAGAGCCCCTTCGGCGGGCTTGGCAACATGAAGCTGGACTCCTCCCAGCTGGGCACCTCTAAGATCCAGCAGCTGCTGTCCCAGCAAGCCGGGAAACAGCTGAAGAGAGACTTGGAGAGACCAGAAAGTGCCAAGTCCTTCGGCCGCGAGAGCATTGGGTCGCAGGGCGAGGTGGAGGTCAGGCACCTGCCCGTGGGCATCGCGGTGGCGGTGGCTCGGCAAAAGGACAACAGTGGCAGTAAAGTGGGGCCCAGCCTGGCCGACCGGGATCGTTCCCTCTCCCTGAGCAGCATAAAAGGTAGGACCCTGGGGTCTGTCTGAGACCCGGGAGCTCCTTCCCGGGGGACTGAACTCTGCCATGCTGGGGTGTGCCCAGAGGGGAAGGATGTATCGAGACGCTGATGCTGATCTGGGCTCCCCTCTCTAGACTCTCTTGTGGATTTGGGGGGAGGGGGGATAGGGGGAAATGAGAACAGGATGGGGGCTGAGGAAGCTAAAACCTGTACGCTGCTTGGTTGGGGGAATCTGGTAGGGTCCCTGGGCTCTAACCAAGCCCCGTAGCCATTCCTCTCCAGTGTGAGTCTAGCCAGCGTGGTAGCGAGAGCTGAGTTTGGTAGTCTCAGTCTGCTTCCCCATGTACCGCAAGCCAAAAGTCTCCTGCTACCAGGGAGCCTCATCAACTTCCCCTTGTGAGCACCTCTGCGGGAGGCCAGGGATTGAAGGGGCCTTGGGAATCCTCCGTGCTCCAAGGTCTTGTTAGGGTGAGGTGCAGGGACAGCTTGCGCTGAGCATGCTTGGGATCCCACCTCCCCGTCCTAGGCCAGCAGGCGCCTACACCTGGTTCCAGTGAGCCTTACAAGGTGGAACTTGCCACTCCCCGGTGATAATGGGTGCATCTCGTACCCATTATTTAATCTAGGATTTACAATGGGTTTAAACCCAGTAGGGTCAAATTCAGCCCTTGATCAGGGAAGAGACTACATTGACTGTAGCTATTGTCTGCTAAGACCGAATTGCTCCGTTGCATTGGGATTGAATTCAGGTAACTTCAGCTAGAGTAAGGGTGCCCAGGGAGGGCTTGCATATGTAACCCCCCCCCCCCAATGCATCAATTAGAGAATAGTTTCTCCCAAGATTGGGAGCTAAATGCAGTCATTTGCTGGACTCTTGTCTGGCTAGTTAGAAGACTTGATGAGCAGACATGGAGCTTCACGGCTTGAAAGCCATAGGGCTGCAAACGTGCCATTCGCTTTGTTGTGGAGTTTCTTTTTATACCAGGTTTTTTATGTTCATTCTGTCCCGCATCCTGGTTGTGGTGTGCACCGAAACACGCACACTTTCTCTGATAGTTTTTAGCAGGTTTCCTTTTAAATCTAGCACCCCGCCTAGTCGATTTTCGCTGCCTTTCACCTTTCCGAGGGGCAGAGATCACCAGAGGGGGCTGCTGCCTGCCTGAGTTCGCACCTCGGGCCTTGTTTTAAAGAGAAGCGGGGCATTTTAAGAGAGAACCTCTGCAAACTCATACTTGCAGTTGGTCCAACTGGCCACTGGATGCCGCTGTGGTGCCACCCAAATATGGCTGGGAAGCACACCTGTTGGTGTGTACAGCGTGAAATAAATGACGGATCCCTTCCTGAAGCTAATGGGCTCAGTTTTGGAGGGGTAGCGGGAAGAGGGTTGGTTAAGCTTTGGGATCAGTCTGAGCGCCCATGAAAATGAGGGTATTGGTTAGAGCCGGGTTTGGGGTACAGGCTGCCAAAAAGGACCCCCCGGACTGAAAACCCTAGTGAGATCAGCTCTAGTGGAGGGGGCTGAGATCTTCTCTGCCACTTTGGCCAACTGCTTCCCTATCTGCCAGCATTGCTCCAGTTTTATCTGTACAAAGACCTTCCTCTAGATAAGACAAAACAGCTGAGAGTATCCTGGTGTTGGAGACCCCACGCTTTCACGGTGTCCCAGCTAACAGCCTCATGTACATGTTAGACAGGAGGAGCAATGAGATAGAGTCTGGAGGGCAAGTGAAGCATTGCTACCCCCAAAGGTCCATCAGCAAGCAAAGAGCAACTCAAGTCTGACTCTGGCATGGGCCAGCAGGAACATTTAAGCCGCTCAAATATGGCCTTGTCCCCAGCCTGATCAAGTCCAATACTAGTCTTCCCATTGAATTCAGTGGTGTCTGGCAGACCCGTACTCTTCATGGTCTGCTATGATTAGAGCTGGTCTAGAGTTTTCATTTGAAATCCTTTTGACAAAAAATGGCTTTTTTATCAGAACAGACATTTCCCTGGGAAATGTACGTTTTTGACAAAAATGGTCAGGTTTTTCATCCCCAAACTGAAAATGTTTGGGCTGGCAGTCACCGAAAGCAGACAGATTTCAGCTGGTTGGGGGGGGGGGGGGGGGATTTCCAGTGAAACCAAATAATTTGTGCCCCAAATGTTTCAGTTTTCAGCTGCTGAAGACCAGAAATCCAAGAGTTATTGGAGTTCTTTTAATGAACCCCTGAAAATTTTTATTGAACACTTTTTGCAAAAATGTGGAGTCTTTTTGTCAACATTTTTTTTGAAGGGGAGAAAGAAACCCCTCAACAGCTGTAATAATGGCATTTCTTTGTTTCCAAAGTAAGGTGACCAGAATGAGGGAGGGGGACGAAACCATTCACAGACCCAATCTCACCACATACACTTAAATGAAGCTGTGAGGGTCCTTCTTTGTCTTCGTCCCACTTTAAGCTGGTGCAGGCCCCTGAGTAGATCGATTTATTTACTTCAGTTTGATTTTAGTTGTATCTTTTTTAAAAAGCATATTAATGTAAACCTACAAAAGCCAAAATCAGAGCATCTACTGGGGTGAAGAGGAAGAGTCAGCTTGCGCCACTTTAACTTAATCAGTTAAAAAAAACAATGTCAATTAAGCCAATTTAATGTCGTGTAGAGCAGCCGTGACCACCCTTATTGTCATGTTAGGGATCTTATTTTCCGCAATGAATCTCTCTCTTCTGCTCTATCGGGTCCCCAAGGTGTGTGGACACCTTTGCCTGTAACCATTCTGCTCTCCGAGTGCATTTTAGAGGAGCATTGATGCATCTTCGAGATGCGTGCTCCCAATAGAGTAAACACACAGTCAGTCCCGGGGAACGGAACTGGAGTCACTCCTGCAATTGAATAGAAGGGTCAGGGGGATAATGACCTTGTGTTTCCAGGGTCTCCGGGTACTGCTCCTTACACTATAAAATCCACTTTGAAAGAGATGCTCCAAATATTGTAATCCCCCCCCCCCTTTCCCCTTCCCCTCAGTGCAACAAAAACAGACCCAAGGGAGTGCAGACAACAAGGAGTAACAAGCTTGGGGCTCCCAGAGCGTCTGCTGAAAGGACGCCTGGGGAATAGGTCCAAGACCTTAACAGGGAGAGTTGGGACTCGCTTGTACATGGGTGGGAACTCCGCTAAGGAGGAAATTAAGACCTCTTTGAACCCCTTCCTGCTTTGTTGAGAGGGTGAAGCGTCTGGGTTATAAAGCCACAGTACTCCTTTGCCAGTGGAACTGACCCCGTTCTAATCTTTGTGTCAGCCCCATGAACACAGCCAAGGCCCAGCTCCGAAGCTAAGCGTGCGAAGGGGTACGGGCTATAGCGCTGATGCGCCTTGGTCAAGGGAGGGCGTCAGTCCTCCAGAGCAGAGGGAGGAAAGCGATGGGGATTTGCAGTTTGGGGCTGGGCATTTATGGCAGAGATGCAGAAATGCCAGACTCGAGAGAGTAACCTTCTGGCAGTTCTCAGTTGTGAGCACTTCTGAACCCGCCAGTCTGACCTGGGCACCCTGTGTTCCTGAAACGCCAGGTCCCTGACCTTGCCACCTCTCCTCCTATTGGCACCTCTCCTCTGTCAGCCGGCCGCCTCGCCTGTACTCTCCGCATCAAACCTCCTGTCTGAGTCGGGATTGATTGATTGATTAATTGGTGGTGCTGAGGGAGCCCGAGTGAGACAAACACATTCATTCAGCTGAGCTTTTTAATTCTCCAGAGGGGCAGAGATTCATCACCCCGGCCATCACACCCCTAGCCCAAACCTTTGTCTGGAGAGTCATTTTTCTCTCTGTTTGCCGCCTCTTCCCCTGTAACCGTCCCTGCATCCCATTCCCATAGACCCCTTGGGTCTTTCCATGCTCTCCTCTGGTTTGACTTGAGCCATCAGAAGGCCTCCTAGCCAACACGGGGGGGCTGTTTGTTAAGCCATTCAGGCACCCAGGCCCTCCCAGCCTGCGTTAAATGTAATTTACGGAGCCAAACTAAAAGGCCGCAAACAAAGGTTGAATTCTAACAGGCCTCCGGGTCTGTTGCTAAGTGATGGAATTGGCTTTCATACAGAAAACAAGGCCGTTCTTTTTCTTTCTCTTCCCTCCTTTCCCCTTGCGCCCAAGAGAGATTCTAGTAATAACATTAGCTTGCTTGCGCTGAGTGGACGATGCGTGAATGTTTAGACCTTTTAAGAAAGAGAAAGCAGGCTTTAGTTGGCTAATCTGTAGTATTTGGCAAGTAAAATGCAGGTATTTAGTACTGGGCATTGGTTACCAAGGAAACAGGCCTAAGCTTTTCCTCTGTGCATAAGTGATTGAATTTTGTATGCGCTCCATGCGTCATGTTCATATAGATGGACAAAATGGGCATTCACCGACAGGGACAATCGCTGGCTTGTACAGAAAAGGGACCGTCCCCTTTGGGAGGGGGAATTGTGTAAGCAAGAAGGAGGTAGGGATGGTGGGGAGGGTTGGTTTAGAAAAAAAAAAAAGCCCCCCCTATAAATAGTGGATCTGAAATAATCTAGATGGCTAAAATAAAATAAAGTCTGCAAATAAAAAGACGGGGGGAGGGGGGGGATGCGCCAAGAGGAAAAACAGCTCGAGAGGCCATTAGCCAGAGTTCTGTCCCAGTTTCAGCTGCCAACAAGACGGCCAGGCCTTGATTAAAGCTAAATAAATCAAAAGGGCTCCGAATGGAAAAACCCGGGTGATTGGGCTGTGGGTATGTGTATGTTGGCCCCGTTAGCAAGCTCTTAAAATAATCCCAACCCTGAGATCAGCTGGAGTTGGATCACAGCACAGTATTGAGTTGTGCAGGAGCAGAACTTAAGAACTTACACACTTAAGGGGGGGTTGCTGTACACCCCCCCCCCCCCCGCTGCCTGCTAGCTTGCTGGGTGTCCCTGGAAAAATCCATCTCCCCTCCTCTCTTTTCCCCCTGCTCTGCCTTCAAAGACCACCAGACAGTCCCCTGGGTGCTGCTGTGTGAACGTGGGGAGGAGTGATGGGTCTCCCAGGAGAGCAAGGAGAAGCTTGAGGGCATGAAGCAGCTCAGCCAGAATGCCACTGGAGTGTAGCTTTTTACATGCCAGAGAGAGGATCCAAATACCCTGCCCATCAGCCTGTCCCAACAGGGCCTGTGCTCTCAAGCTGAGCTCCTGCAGGATTCGACCTCGGAGGGGGCCTGTCTCGGTCCTCTGAGAAGTCACTCGCAGGGGCAGCAAAGAGGATGCTGCTCTCTTCACTGGGGCACGAGGCTGCCACCTCCGCCTCTGTTCCATGCCAGCCTCGCCCCTTCAGGACCAGCCTTTGAGAAGCGCATGGTAGCCATTAAAACTAGGGAAGGGTCGGCTAACGGGTGCCTGAAACTAGCATCCAGCGTGATCTGCCGGCCCAAGGAAGCAGCGGCCTGTGGAAGCAAGTGTCCATAAAGTGCAGTGTCCAGCCAGGCTTCGCGCCGTATGCTGACACCATCTAAAGCCCCTGGTGAAGGCTGGTTGAGATGCTCGAGAATTGGGCATGCGCCTTTCCGCCTGATGCCCACTGGAAGCAAGTAGTGGGAGGAGGTGGGGGAGATGTTGTTGTTTCAGGACAATAGTCTTCCTGACAGTCGAAGCTGAGGGAATTGGAGTCTTGACAGCTAAAAAACACAGACTGTCCAGGTCTGCTGAAATACACAGCAGAGCCTTCCCTTGAAAGGATCCTTGTCAGCAGGGTAGACTTGATGTTAAGAAATGCTTCCTGATGCACCGGGCCAAGCCAGAAGGGCCTTGGGAAAAGGATGCAAATGAACAAAGGTGCGGCTCTGTGAGGCAGTGCAGCATGGCTGCAAGCTGCCCTCTTCCAAGGGAAGCCGCTATTGGGAGTTTGGACGGCCGCCGTGAGTGGGGCCTCACCGAGGCCAAGGCTGGCCCTGCTAAAAGGAACCTGCCTGTGTCTGCTCAGAGGAACAAGGAGGCATCATAGAATGAAAGTATATTAGGGTTGGAAGAGACCTCAGGAGGTATCTAGTCCAATCCCCTGCTCAGAGCAGGACCAATCCCCAACTAAATCACCCCGGTGCCATTGATTTACTGGGAACAGGGATGGGCTTTATTAGCCGCCCCCCACTCCCCACCCCCCACCCCAAATAAAAGAACTAGGGCAATAGCTCTTTGCAAGGGCAGTAATAAAGTGTGTGCGTGTTTGTGAGAGCGCGGGGTGGGGATAAGAGGTATAGGCAAAGGCTTTAGAAAAAGGTGAGGAAAATATAAGGCAACCTGAACTAAAAATACCCTTGGGGCACAGGAATTGTGCTTTTATTAGAGTGAGCGCATGCGTAAGGTCATAGACTTATAGACTGTAAGGCTAGTGTGGACCATTCGGATGATCTGGTGTGAACGCCTGTACAGCACAGGCCAAAGAACCTGACCCCAGCATGGCTGCTATAGTTCATGCAGATGTTTTGGGCTTTGTGCAGATTGTATAGAATGAAACACAGTGTGGACTTAGTGATGGCCAATCCACCGCACTCCTACGTAAAGTTTGTTGAAACAGTTTTGTCTTTAAGAATCAGTTCTTCTTGGACTTGCTTCCCTTCTCTTTGATCTTGGCAGGTGATTATAGAGGGGACAAACTTTGCTAAATTCAGTTGCTTGAAAGTACATACTTCAAACCACAGAGGACTAGGATGGGAATAGTGTGAGGAAATAATCCCCAAACTCCCCATTTAGATAGTGTATCTTGATCACATCTCTGATCAAAAGATACATGTAAGTCCCTGCTTCCAGACCCGTCACTCTAACTGATTTTATTAGCTACTTGTGGGCTTAGAGCTGCATCCCCTTGGAGATACTAGATGGGACGTCTCAGACTGGAAGAGAGCTGCTTGTCTTTTCGGGGACAGCACCTGTGTTCACTGCTGATGGTTTGTGTCTTAGGACATGGCCGCTCAGATGACGACTGTGGGGACGACCGTGCCCGCCAAAGGGACAGTCACTTCCTGGCAGGGCATTTGGAGCGAGACCAGGAGAAGCTTCTCAGGTGAGGTTCTGTATTTTGTTCCTTCTGGTGTGAACTAGGCTGTCTTGCAGCGCACATGGGCTTGGGGATGCACCTAGTGAATTGTGCTTGAGTGCCTGGCCATGTACCCTCGTGAGTGAAGTCACAGATTTAAGCAGCAGTGTGGCAGACACCCATATCTGAGCAGAGTCAGCACTTTTGGTGCAGCTCTCCCCTGGTTCAGCAGGGAGAACTGGACTTTAGGACGCCAAGGACAAAGACCAGGCCTTGAAAGGGCTGGGAATTGGGAGTGGGGGTGGGGGGGAGGGAACCTAGAATGCATCCAAAACAGCAGGCTGTGTGTGTGTGTGTGTCCGTCCGTGTGTGTGTCCGTGTCCAGAGCTGCCCGAAACTGCAAACAAAACAATCCATGAGACCATGGCGCACAACCCATAACTGCTCCAGATGAGAGACAAGGTGGAGAGAGACCGCTCTGGGTTGACAGAGGAACAGAACCTCTGTGGGAAACGCAGGCTGACCTTTCACTTTATTTTAAGGGACCCCTGGGCACTGTATGTGTCCTCCTGGTCTCTCTTTGCATCTCTCAGCCATACTTTGAAGACTGATTCTCGGGGGTTTCTGTAATCTCCAGATCCGCTCTCCTCTTCCTCCTCCTTCCCCAGTGCTCTGGTTCGTCACTAATTGGCATCCTGTGTGCGTCTCAGTCTGGTCCTTTAGCCACAAAACACACCCCAGCGCTAAGACTGGCTCTAACCCTTCTGTTTTTCTCCCCCCAATGTTCAGAGAAAGCAAGGAGCTGGCAGACTTTGCCCGGCTGCATCCCTCCAGCTGTGCCACGAACGGTTTGAACTCCAACCTCATGGTGACAGGAGGGCCAACCCTGACTGGCTCAGGGCGCTGGCCTGCCGACCCGGCTTCGCATTTGGCAGCTCACCCGTGGCTACCCAGGACAGGCAGTCCTTCCATGTGGCTAGCTGGCCATCCCTATGGTGAGTTTTTTCTGGGAGAGGGAGGGTTGCGTGAAGCCCTTGACTTACCCATAAGAATAAAAGAGGAACAAAATCGCTCTGATCGACCATAGTGATTAGTGGCACCACTCCTGATTTCAAGAGAGATGTTTCTTGAAAAGACCCTTCTGGAAATAACCTGCAGTATTGAGTGCACCTGTAAGTGGTCTATGTCAGAGTCCCTGTGGGCAGCTGGACATTCCCAGTGTCCCTTCTCTCTCCCGTCCCTTTGTTTGTCGATGTCTGGTGCATGAATGTCTACAGGAGCCCTGGTTGATTGTCTGACCTGAGTTTTGATGATGATTCTCCTTCTAGGACTTGGCCACCCATCCTTGCATCAAGGCATGACTCCAGGCTTCCCCCCTAGCATGGGGGGTGCTATCCCTTCGGCCTACCAGTTTGCCAGAGATCCTCAGTCCGGGCAACTAGTTGTGATCCCCAGCGAGCACCTGCCACACTTCGGTAAGCGCACAAAGAAGATGGTTCAGGGGTCCTGTCTTGAAGGAAAATAACCCAGAGCTCAGTGGGGACAGAACAAGGGACAGACCATGAGTGTAAACATCCAGTATCTAGTAAGAGACGCTGCCGTTTAGAACCTTCACTCAAGGCTCAAATGGTAGATGTCGGTCTAGAAGGCGCTCCCTGGCACCTCCCTGCAGTAAGTTTTTCAAGAATAACCTTCTTGGGCAGGATGTGTGTGTTTGTCCAGGCGGGGGGCGCTGGTGGTGAAGCTGCACAGCACTGGTACATTGATGGACAGTGTGGAGATAGTTCTCCAGCTGTTAATTCTTTGGGCTGCTTTGTGCCAGCCTTGTAAAGCAGCTCCTGTCCAAGCTTGATAGTCTCCTATCGCTCCATTTTGAAAATGGTCCATCCCGTGGCCCAGCGGTTGGGCTCTTCAGGCTGTTGGAGATCTGTGGACCATAGAATCATAGCAATGTAGGGTTGGAAGAGACCTCAAGAGGTCATCTAGACAATCTCACTGCACTGAGGCAGGATCAAGTATCCCTAGACCATCCTTGACAGGTGTTTGTCCAATCTGTTCTTAAAAACCTCCAGTGGTCATGGGGATTCCACAAGCTCCCTTGATAATAGCTTGGGAACTGGGGAAAATCCCTGTCCCAGAAGCTGCTGCAGAGCCTGGGGAAAGATTTGCCACCAGTGCTGCGCCTGGCAGTGTTCTGTAAAGGCTGTAGAGTTACAGCCAGGGTGGGATTTAGCTGTCTGCTTGTTGAATTATTTCAGCAATTGCAAATCTGTTACACTCGTTCTTCAACTACAACGCTGGCTTCCTTATCATCTCTTGTAAAGCCCTGTGAGGCTTGGGGCCTGGCTGTCTGAGAAACTATTGTTGAGGTCAGCTGGCAGCATCCAAGCTAACAGTTGCTAGGTTTAAATGCAAGTGTGATGGATTCTTCAAGAGTAGGAGGCTCAATTGTGGAACTTCCTTTGCCCCACTGGTCCGACACAGACGAAGTTTGCTGGCCTTTCTGGCATGGCCAAAACCCTCTTGTTGGGTGTTGCCTAGATGTGGTGGGGTGCAAGAAGGTGTGAGAGAGGGGAGTGTTAAAGAGGGGGACTTGCATTTCTGTGTCTGCTATTAAATGAACCCCCGTGCAATCTGGGGAGGAAGCACAAAATAAATCTGCTGCGAATATTAAACCCACTTCTCCACTTGCTCCATGCACTCGGGTTCTGTCCGTTTTAACAGCATGGTTGTGATTGCCTTTGTGTCTTCCCTTGTTCCCTAGCTGAACTGATGGACCGGACGCCCCCTCCCTGGCCTGCGATGTACTCTCCTACGAGAAGCACACTCCAGCATGCTCACCAGCTCCAGCTGCTGTCTCATCAGCAACTGCTCCGGCAGCACGAACTGTACATCCTGCAGCAGCAAGCTGCCCATGCCATGGAGCTCCAGAGGAATGCGCAGCTAGTGGTACGTTCTATGGGCAGTGGCAAGCAGGGGGGACTCTCTCCTGCTTTAAAGCAGACCAACCTCAAAGTCTATGTTCTTGGGAGAGCAAACATCAGGGACCTGCCTGCTTTGTGTGTCTGTCCCCGGCATTCAGAGGAAGAGATCTCCTTAGTACTTTCCAGGCCCTAAGGGAACCTCAAGTTCTGGAGTCATTTGGCATGTTCTAAAGAGCCAAGTTCAGCTTTTGAACACCCCTGAAGGTGGAGGTGTTTGGATGCAGGGTTTTGGGTTGGGGCCTTGTAAACCAGGGGATCAGCTCACCAGCCAGTATGGCTTCCAGCAGCAACAGAAGTTCAGATTGTCATAATCTTACACATGAGCCAGCGTTGAGTCCTCTCTAAACAAAGTTTTCGTAGACTGGATAGTTCCTTCCTGAGACCCAGGTCCCTGTATTGCCAACCCCAAGTGTTCAAATATCACGAGTCAGGCCCCAGAAGTCATAAGATTGGCTTATAAATCATGAGATTTTAATAAAAATATGCGTGGGCGCTTTTTTTAGTTGCCTCCTCGGTTTTGAACTTTTGCGATGCACGTTTGCCAAATGCACGTTTGTAAGACTTTAACGCTAGAGACTGCCTTTATGTTTTTGAATGAAAGATGAGAGTCTCCCATATTTGTGTCACTCCAGGCGCTTTAAGAAAAACTTGTCACAAGTTTCATGATAAAAATCACAAGAGCTGGTAACACAGACCTGCTGTCTGACCTCTCCTAAAAACCTCTTCCCGCTAAAGCATTTACCTCTGCTCCCTGCAGGTATCACCTGCCAGACCTTCCACCTGCCTTTTTCAGAGAACCATTCCCAGGTCCTCTGCCTGCATCTCCATCTCTGACTGTGCAGTCTCCTTTTTATAGGAAGTCCCGCTTCTGGTTTTGTTTAGTCTTGTAGGACCTTTTTGCTTTGTAGATTCTAACCTGATACCCTAAGGAACATCCTCTCCTGACGCCCGTCTCTGTTTTTTGCCCCAGGAGAGGTTAAAAGTAAATGAGCAGCGAGCAGACATGGAAGAGAAGGTTACTAAACGGAACCTAGACAATGCGAAATCAGGCCTTTCCTCGTCCACGTCAGGACTCCTGCACCGAAAGCCACCCGTTCTGTCTCCGAGCACCTCCACTTCCTACAGCAAGGCTGTGAGTCCACCTCCCCTGTCTCCCAGGGCCTCACCCGTATCTGTGCTCAAAGCTGAGGTTATCAAAAAGATGGAGGAACCACCGACGCAGCGGGCCTACTCTTATCCTGCCACCCCAAGCTCCCACCCTTCCAGCCCGCCCCCTGCCTCTCCGCCCCCTGCCCCCGCCATCCCGCCAAAAGAAGAGGTACCTGAGAACGTGGAGAAGAAAGACTTGGAACTGGAAAAGGAGGCTCCCAGTCCTTTCCAGGCTTTGTTCCCAGGTAAGAGAGCCCTGCTTTGGAAGAGCCCCCTTGTGTTTGTGCGAGGCTCACTTTCTTTCCTCCTCTCCTTGGCTCTTTCCTGCCTCAGACCCTCCCCAAGAGAAGCCCAGCTAGGGCCCTTTTAAAGCTAGGCTAATGTGAAAGGACCAATCCACACTTGGCAAGTGTGGTGCTAAGGATTGAGGCGCGACGCAGCCCCGTGGGGAAGCCAGGAGCCTTGACCCTGTATCTTGCGTTCTCGTCTTTCCTCAGGAGGGGTTAGTTCCTCAAGGTTGCAGTCTGTCGGGGGAGCAGTAGGGAGGAGCCCAGCCTGGGCGGAGTGGAGGCTGAAGTCTCCTCTTGCCCCAGGAGTGGGTTGGGTGATTCTTTTGGTCTTGCATCCTTGGTGGAGGGTGACATATTGGGCAGGAGTTAAAATCAGCAAGAGACAGCCACAGGGATAGGGGTTGGCAAGGGTGAAGTTGAATAATCGAGAACCTGCTCCAGGGGAGGATCATCCCCCCCCCCCCCCCCCCGGGCACCAGTCACTGTATATCGTATTCCTTTGGGTCTCTTGCAGAGATTCCACCGGGATATCCATTCCAGTCCCTTCCTGCCTCCTTCGGACGACATTATCCCTATCTCCTTCAGCCCACTGCGGCCTCTGACGCGGACGGCCTGGCTCCTGACGTCCCATTGCCTGCAGAAGGGTCTGAACACATGGAGCTTTCTCCAGAGGTCAAGCCTATCCACCTGTCTCCATCCAAAATGTTAGAGCCTATTCAGGCTACGGCAGAAGAGGAGTCCTTGGAAGACCGAGTGAAAACGGAAGTGGAACTGGATGAAAGCCAGGGAGCTATCTGCGAGCAGGGCATGGAGGCTCTGAACATGGCCGCCTCCAGTGCCATCCCGGGGCAGACTGCGGACAGTTGCAACCTCCTGTTGCACCAAGGTGAAACTCTGAGAGCTTTGGAGCAGGAGCAAGAGGCCCTCCAGACCTGTCAACCAACGTACCAGGTAGCAACCTGCCCTGCAGAAACAGAGGCCGCGGCTGAAGTTGGGAGCGGGGCGGAAGCCTGTTCTGTGCATATGGACTACGATGACTCACTACCGCACCTGGATAGCGAGCAGCCTGGGCTGGACCTGGCCCCCCAGAGAGAGGCGCCTTCTCTAGCCATGGACCTGCAGAGCAGCAACTTGCCCCAAGGGGGAGAGTTTCCTGGCCTGCCTTCAGATGAGGGGCGGCAAGGGGCGGAAATCTCCCCGTACGCAGATGAGGCCATATCCTGTCAGATCCCAGCTCTGGACATCAAGCCAGACGACCCACTGGCCGGCATGAATGCCTTAGTGGCTGCCACAGAGCTGCCTCAGGCTTGTTCCTTGTTGGCCACCAGCAATGGCATAACGCAAGCCCGGGTAAACCTGGAGGTGTCGCCCGGCCTGTCCCTGGAACACTCCTTCCTGCAGGGGATCACGCTGCTGAGTGAAATAGCAGAGTTGGAGCTGGAGAAGAGGAAGCAGGAACTTCAAAGTGAGTTGGGAAAGTGTGCGGCGTCGCCTACCCCTGTAGGGGCCGGGGACCTGGACTAGCTAGTGCTGCCTCCACACACACAATCCCCTATGGGTAGCTGTGTGATGTATATCTATCCTCAGCCTTAACTGTGGTGTCATGGCCAGCAACTCCACAGTGTTCCTGGCCTCAACTTCCTTTATTCCTGACGCTCTAGCCTAACTTGGAAATCTCGCTCCAAGAGGCTCAGATGTGGGTGGTGTCGGGCCTGTTTTTCCCTGCATCTGCACAGGTTACAGTATGGAGACTACATGGTATAATGGTGAAAGTGAACCTCACCCTTATGCTCTTGGTCCTGCCAGATTAACATCCTATTGGCAGCAGTGGATTCTTCAGCCGTTCAGTCTTCTGCATAATGGGCTCCTACACCTCAAAACGACTCTCACTGCAAAAAGATTCCAGTGGATCTTGAGAGGCTCTTGCCTCCAGTAGCCTCCGGGGAGAGGGGAAACTGAGCCGTCCACGAGCTGGAAGGTTTCTGAGTATGCTGCCAGTGGGTTGTAACAGGCTGCATCTCAGGTGTAGGTCAGGGTGACAGTGAGGCAACTGAAGAAGTGCTAAGGCAGAAAAGTGGTTGTTGGTCTCTTTGATGCCTATGGGAGAGTGCTCTTGCCCTCGCTGAATGCTAAATCCTGAATTTTCTCCTAAGCAGGTCCAGAGAGCCTCCTGGCCCGCCCGACGCTGGAGAGCTTACTGGCTGCCAGCACCCAGGTGCTAATGGAGGTTCTGTCAGCCCCCTTTATGGAGAGTCTGAAAACCATCCGGCTGCCTCGAGAATTGAATCCCAACAAAAAGTACAGCTGGATGCAAAAAAAAGATGAACCCGTAAGTAGCTCTTCCTGCTGAGTTTGACAGGACATTGAGAACCTACCTAAATGTTCCTCCTCTCGCCAGTCGTCATTCACGTAACGTTGTATTTCCCTATCGACGTTCTCCTGCTCACTCTGGCGAACCTAGACCTTCCCCCTCGCCCTCCCCCCCCCCAGCCTTCCTGTGTTTGTAGCTAAGCAAAAGTCAACATGGCGTGATTTCATTTCATTCCTTGTTTGTGTGTCAGCATCATTGATCTCAGCAGGGAGGAACACAGCTTAAGAGACAGTGTTTGTAATACAGAGCCAGCAGGAGAAGCTCTTACGCTATTTCTCTGGCTGTGGGGACAAACAAAGATGGCGGCAGGCTTCCCCTCCTTGGAGATGGAGTTACAGATTCTTTAGCACCCAGGGGTTAGGGTTAGAGGCAGAACTCCCAAGGACATTTCCCCAGCAAACGTAGCTATGTGTTTTGTGCAGTATTTAAATCCGACATAGAGGCGAAAGAGTTCATTGGTTTATCCAGCCCTCAGGCCTTTTGACTTAAGAATAATAATAATAAAAAAAATAGACATTGTCGTTGATGCCTCAGTGTCTCCTAGAAGAATAGGGGCCTTCCCGTGCCAGGCTGAAAGCTCTGGCACCAAGTGAGAAATTGCTGAATGTGTATGAACCTCCACACTCCGGCCTGACTTGCAAATCCCACCCCAGCTGGGAGGCTTTGCCCTGGGGGTCACTTGCTCCTTCATCTGCCTTGAAACATTTAATATTGTTATGTTAAACCACAAAAAACCTACCGTCAACTGGTTTGGAATGACTCTCGAGCTGTGTCCTGTGTGTGAGCAGAGGAAGCCCCCCCTCCCCCCCCCTTCAGGCCCTGCATTGCATCTAGCACCTTTCCAACCAAGGAGGATGGGAAGTGGCTCAGTTTAGATCCTGTCTGTTCTGCCCCCTTATCAGCTGGAAGGGACGCACTGCTTAGCAGTGGTAACCCCTTGCTCTTAGGGGCTGGCCAAGCTGCCTCTGCAGAGCTTGCAGCTCCTACTCGGAGAGTAGGAATTTCACCGTGGTCTCCACATTATAGTACAGAGCAGTGCTACAAGGCAACCTGGCCAGCCAGCTAGCTAGCTTGTTAAAGCTCCTTCCCTGGAAGGTTAGAATGCAACCTCCGTTTGAAATACGACTCTCCTGCCAGTGATAAAATGAGGTAGGTCCCTTCCCTTCTGAAGGTAATATTGTTGCAGCAATGGGACACCTTGTCCCTTGCTGAGCCGAGGGATTGGGAAGCAATAACACACCCATTCTAGTTTTGTGGCATCTGCACCCCTTCTTCCCCTCACCACCTCTGCCCATCTTGCCTTCCCACCCTAGATGTATTCCATCAAGTCTGCCATTGAGAACATGGACGCTATGGAGCTGGACTACAGGATGAGGCTGGCAGAGCTGCAGCGGCGCTACAAGGAGAAGCAGAGGGAGCTGGTAAAGCTGCAGCGGCGCAGAGACTCCGAGTAAGTCACAGGTTACTTTTGTTTTACTTTTTTGGCCGGGCAACTTCTCTGCCTCCGGGTCCAGGAGAACATTCCCTTTCCCTCCCCTCCAATGATGCGTCTGCCAAAGCTTTGTAAAGTGCTCCTAGGCTAGTGAAAAGGCAACCTGATGGCTGATGAATGCAACTGGGCATGCTTGGAGTCTCGGGTACCGGTGGACAATGGGCGACCCGGTTAGGGAACCTTGGATTTCACGGCTCAGCTTAGCAGTTTGGTGCCAGACAGTGGTTCTGGGTTGGCGTGTGGTGGTATAATTGACTTCGTTTTATTTTGCTGTTGCCTTGGCTAACAGTCAAGCGTGTGGTTTTTTTAAAGGGAAAAGCATGACGAGAAAAGTAGAAGCTTGGCAAGAAGAGGCCCTGGAAGGCCCAGGAAGAGGAAGCATGGATCAAGCACTCTGTTGCCCCCTAAGGAGAGAGGGAAGAGCGACAGCAAGAGTGGAAAGTAAGGCTGGAACGCGGGGAAGATGGGAATGTCAGGGTTGTTGCACCGCGTCCGACCCGGGGACGGCATCTCGGACGCAGTGGCGTGTCTATGGCAGCAGGGTTACTGTGTGGCATTGTGGTAGAAGGGTATATCTTGCCTCCTGTGGCGGTGTGCGCCTGTCACTGTAGCAGGAGGGCTGGCACGGCGTCACGTTGGTAGTGTGTGTCTGGTGCCTCCAGGGAGGAGGAGAGTGAGCAGGGCGATGGAAGGGTTCTGTGGAAGGCTGAGCCAGGTGAAGAGTGGGGCAGGCGGGTAGTGAGAGGAGCTGCCCGAGGTAGGGGCTGTGTCGTTGTCTGCGTTCTGTACAGTGACTAGCAAGCCGTGGCCATTCGGGTACCACTGCAATCCAGTGAATGACCATCTGTAGGAGTTAGATGAGAACGATTTTCACAAATCCGAATGGCTTCTGTTCTGTGGCATTCGCTTCCTGGGGTTTTTCTCCTGTGCTTCTGCCATCTTCCCTGGCCCCTAGTCAGTGGGAAATGGTTTAGCCTGGATGCTGTCTTTCTTGGTGTCAGCATCGCCTTCTCCGGTGGTGTCCGCTCTTTGCAAGCCCAACAGGTTTATTTGGACACCTTGCGCAATGCCCCATTGACCATATTTCTCTGCCCCACCAGTTGTCGCTGGTTGAGTCTCTCACAGTGGTAGCTCAGCCGGAGCTGGCTTCCCAAGCTCTGCATTGTCTTGAGATATTTTCAAAGGCACAAAGGGGTGCCAGGTGCCTAACTCCCATTGACTTTCACATGCCTTTGAAAATTTGCCTGCTTAGTATTTTGCTTCTGTGCTTTGATGGTTGGAAAGGCTTGGGATGTCCGCTGGTGTCTGGCATTTCCTTCTGCGTTCATTTCTATTGGGGCCAGCTGTCATGGGAACTGGATGGAAGCCTTGCCCTGGAAGCTAAGCCATGCACACAACCGGCCAGCTATCCTGATCTTGCAAAGTGGTGTTGGTTTGGTTTTGGGTTAGGGGTTAGCAAGGGAAGTGAGGTGGGGGAAAGGCTACTTCTGGGAAATGAGGGTGCGCTGCGGCATCAATGATTTCACAGGCATGGCAGCCATGAGCTGGAGCAGCAGGCTCTGTTGGAAGGAGGCAGGTTTTTTTGCCCCTGCATCCTTCGGTGGTAATTGGCAATGATGAGGATGGGGAACTACCGACAGTGTGCAGGGTAGTTTCACACAGGCTTGGCAGTGGCTCTTTAACCATCGACTCACCTCTCCATTTCCATTCGTCAGCTAATTGCTGAAACCAGAGGGGGAGCAATGAGACCTGTCCTCCTCATCTCACCTACTCTTTCCCCTCTCCTTCCCCCCAGAGCTTGGAAAGAGATTGAAGACTCAGACTGCAGGTTACTTTTAGAGAGGGACAGTCTAGGAAAAGTGGATTAACTATTCTGTATACTAATCTCCCCCATCCCCACCCGCCATTGTGTAGGTTAGTTTTTATTTCTGCTTGGCTGTCTACAAGAGCCACCATCTCAACCTGCATACAGCCCGTACGACACCTTTCAAGTCCTGGGAAATGGGAGTCTCCTTAGATCTTAAAAATTAGAGATGGGAAAAGACCGACATGGTTGTCTCATCTGTTCTTCCCCTCCTGGTCCTAACCAGAGCAGATGATTCTCTGCAGCCTTTTCTCCACTGCGTTATCCAACCCAGTGAGTGGGTTCCACCACTTCACAGGTATGCGGATCTCCGACTTGTGCTGATATTCCAGAGAGAACAGGGGGAGCTCACTGGCACTGCTGTTAAACAGACAATTGGACCTGGTGTAGGCTGATGTAGCTCCACTGAAGCCAGTGGATTTACCCAAGCTGAGGTGACCCATAAGTACCTTTAATGGGGGAGAGGGCCACACTTGGGTGTTTGCTGGTGATGTGCAAGGAGGGAAGGGTGATCTCGGTGACCAATCCTTTGCCTGGCTTGCAGACTGAGCAAGTCCTTGCTGCTGTCCGAAGACTCTGAAACTGGTGAGGGGGTGAAGAAGAGGCACAAAGGGGCTCTCCCTGAGGAGGAGGAGGAGGAGGATGACAGCAGTGGTGGGAAAATGAAAGGGAGGAACCAGAGCTGGGATGAACATGATGCAGCAGCAAGCTTTTCAAATGAGGTCAGTACTCTTGTGGTGGTCAGGGGGGTGCTGTGTTCTAAAGGAAGAGGCAGAATGGTCTCATGGATGGGGCATTGGCTTGGAATTCAGGAGACTTGTGGTGGTGGTGGGGGGGGGTCTGTTCCTAGCTCTGCTACTGCCTTTGTTGTGTGACCTTGGGGATATCACTTCACCTGCCTGAGCCATCATTTCCCCACCCACCCTTGGCCTGTCTTGCCTGTGTAGATTTAGATGCTTTTTGTAGCACAGACCGTCTTAGACTACGTGTACATGGACCTAGCAAAAGGCGTCCCCAATCTCTGCAGAAGCTTGTAGATGCTCCATATAAATAATACGAGTATGCACCACTGTCAACAGGCTAGAGAGAAACTGGCAGCAACATAGCAAATTTCAAAGCAATGTTTTTCGTGTTCTGTTGAAGCGATGTGTTCCTCAAGGCTAAATGCAAAGTCCATTACACCTTGTCAGTATGATATCGCTGCCTGCACAGTTATTTTAATTAGTACTGCTATTAATTGACTAAATTAAAAATCTTTTGAAATAACAAGGCAACATTGACATGGTTAAAATGTAACAGCATTGCCAGCTCTCACAATTGCATCACAAGTTTCTCAATATTTGGTGTTTTTCTTAAAGCCCCCAATCCTGGAGTCAAGTGATTACCTGAGTCTCTCAGCTGTCATTTTAAAAAATAAGTAAGTTTTTGATCCTCATGCCTGTGCAATAAAACTTGGATACATGCCCTGATTGTACCCTGAAGGTTCAAAATTCAGAAGGCAAATAAAAAGGACCAAAAATGTTGTATAATTTTTTTTTTAAAACCTCATGATTTTAGTATGCCTGGTACCAGGTATCACAGGGCAAAGCATACTTTCTGTACCACCCTGTGTGTGACACAGCCCCATGAAAATGTTGGAACATCAATCCTAAAGAGACTGTGTGGAGGGAGGAGACGACAGTGGAGGCCACAGCCAGCTATGACAACAAAGGGGTTAAAGTCGTCCCTTACTAGGCCTTGTTGTTTTGGAGTGCCCAATGAACCGAAGTCAGGTTCATTGGGAGAGTCAAGGCTCAGGGGTAGTCATATGTGGCCATTCTCTCTCCTCTGCAGCTGAAGATCAAGAAGAAGAAGATGGCGTCAGATCAGGAGCAACTGGCAAGCAAGCTCGACAAGGCCCTGTCTCTCACCAAACAGGATAAGCTCAAATCCCCCTTCAAGTTTGCAGACTGTTCTGGAGGGAAACAGAAAACCAGTGGAGGCGGCAGCAGATACCTGTCGCCCCACGAGCACCTGCCGGGCAAGGACGAGAAGAGAAACCTGGCCAAGAGCCTGAGCCTGGCGCTGAAAAGCGTCAAGGAAGGTAAAAACAAAATGGCCACCAAAATGAAGAAAATGGAGGTGGGGTTAAAGGTCAAAGGCCAGCTGAAGGTTTCCCATTCACCAGCAATATCGGAAGTTAGCAGCTACTCCTATAGTAAGTAACCTCTGGTTTCCCTCTATTGTGAAAGGTTTGGGGTTTTGTGGGAGCTTTTAGCCTTTAAGTGACAGCATCTCGCGTTGGTTGGAGATGGATCTAATTTTGCTTGCCTGTGGAGAAAGTCACCTCGTCCCTGGCTGACTATAGAACTGACCGGGCAGACTCTTGGTCCTTGTTTGAAGTGAATTTGCACCGTGGTGGGGAGGATGGGGTGGTGTTCCAAAGGCAGTGAACGCTGAAAGCACATTACCTGTCTCGGGCTGACTGTTCTGCCTCTGTTGGGTTCTGCTGACTTTACAAAGCAGGGAAATACACCATTTCCACCTGGAGCTGCGGACTAAGTCCTGAATGTTCCTCTCCCTTTGGGCTACCCCTGCCATGTATCCCTGCTTTCTTTGCTGTGATGTGCTCTCCTCTCCATTCATCTGCAAGACCGGTCTTCAGGGTTTCTGCTCCAGGGGTTGACCAGTAGTTGACTTATCACCTTGTTTTCAGGGGGTTTATGTAGAGTTGCCATAGGTATATGCTAAGGAGGGCGGATGTCAAAGGCAACATATATAAGACAGTGCTGGCATAGTATTGAGAATGCTATAATCATTAACAAGTCTGTCCCTTCTGGCCACTTGGTCCCTGGTCTCCTCTAAACATGTTTCCGTGTTTCTGCCTAGCTGTCTGCCCCAGGCATCATCCGATCTCACTTGTACCCCAGAATCTTTTATGTTGTCTGCCTTTTTGAAGCAGTGCTGCAGCTGATGCAAAAGATTCTGCCTTTGGGAGGGAAGTTTCCTCATGCATACAACTCAGAGGAGCCAGGGACACCCTTTGGAAGAGAAAAGGCCACCGACTGAAGATGGGGTGGGGTTGATGGGAGAAACGGGGAACAATGAGTGAGCAAAATGCTTGATGGAGGATGGCAGCATTAGTTAATTGCCTAGGGAATAAATGCACCTATGGCTAGCCCTGTCCTGTGCATGTGTGAACAACCTTCTGTACTCATGCCCAAACGTTACTGCCCAAAGGGGACAGGGTGCTGTCAGCTATGAGAGTGGAACCAGCCTAGCCACCAGACTGTGATAACTCCTCCCCTTTCAGCTCATTCCCTGGCAAGGACTTCACTGACTTGCTGCTTAATTGTCTGGCTGCTGTCCACTTTTATGTTGGATAAGAAGCAAAAATAGTCATCACAGGGCCAGAGAAAAGGGGAAGTGGGGAGTGTGTCTGGGAAAGCAGCGGATCTCAATTTCCTTTGCTTGCTACCTGGTACTATTGGAAGAGGGGGAAAGATGCTACCAAAAATAAGAAAAGCTAGAGCAGGGCACTGTCTCTAATGGCTGACAGATATCTGGGTGGGATGGAGGGCCAAGGCCGCCTAGGTTTGGGGAACTTCTTGGGAAGCCAGTCAAAACCATGTGCGCTTAAAAAAAAAAAAAAGTTAAGGTTAGAAAGTAAATTTATTTTACTGTTCTGCAGCTACCAAAGTCCCGTGTTAAAACCCTTGTAGGGTTGAATGTGCATGAGAAACGTGTACCGGGATATACCAGTAGCTAAAGATCCCACTAATGGAGAAGGAGATTCTAACAGTCCTCTAAAGAAATAAGCATGTTAAATAAAATTGGCCTAAGTGGCAAAGTAAAGGGGCAGCTGCCATAGCTTCTAGAAGTGAATGACTCCAACGGCCTTCTGTTCTGCTCCAACCTCCCGATTTTTACCTAGAGTCTTAAAAAGACTCAAGACCCCCTAGACATTCCCCACACCCTAAAATGAAGAATGATGCATGAGCAGGACGGCAACTGAAAAGCAGCTGCTGATTCTAACCAGTTGGAACTGTCTTCATTATAGCGTTCATTACACTTTGAAATTAATGGTGCATTCATGAGTTTCAAATCCACTTTTATTGGGTATCCACTGGGTATCCAATACTTTGTTGCTCCACTCATCGGATACTGTGTGGAAATATTGGACAACATCTGGGGGTGGTGTGCCTGTGGGACAATGTCAGCTGTGTAAAACACAATAATCCAGCCAAAGCAGAGTTTATCACCAAGACTGAGGAAGAACTCCAAAAGCGCCGCCCCCTTTGGTGTTACTCCAACATAGCCCACAATGGAGGCCTCGCTCCAAGTATTGCACTGTGCAGTTTGAACAATGATTGATCAATCAATCCACCAATCAGCAGATATGGTGTGTGCTATCCCTATTGTTTCCTGGTTCGCTGTGTCAAAATACCTTCATGGGGCAGGATTCATGTACAATAAGGATCAGGGCTAGGTATATTAATCACCCTGTAGTACAGACTAATGCATCCTTTCTGGCTCTTGGCACCAGTCAGTTTTGAGTGGATGTACGCACTGAGATTTTTTATTGTTTTTACAGAAATCAAACTGGATTTTTAGGGCATTCCAGGAGCAATTTAGGGGATAAATATCTGTGCTTCTCTTGGAGATTTCTTTGCTAAAGAACGGGGATGCCATAGTGAGAGTGTCAGCAGCAGAATAGCACCAATGAAAGTGATTTAAGAAGGTTCTCCTCCCCCGGTTTCCAACATTATGCAGTTGGGCATTGGCATTTGTCAAAGCCGAATGCTTTAAGAAGGGTGGAGCTTTTCAGAACCCCTTTGCCCAGCACACAATGAGTCTGCTGTACAGCATACTCTTAATTGGATGAATTTTTCAGAAAAGGCTAGTTCTCACAAGTATAATGAATTTTCCATTCTTAGATTAAATCTAAAATGGCTCAAGATTTATTTTAAGCTAGAAGGAAAGACCTACAGAGTGTGCTGACTTCTGAAAGGTCTGTGTAGAAGCCATGTAAAATTATTATTATTATTTTATGTCGGTTCCTGCATACCAAATCGCAAAGTCATGATGACTTAGAACTGCAATAGGCAGCTAGAATCGAGGTGCATCATCCGAGCCATTGAGGGGAAGCTTGTACAGCATTGTCTCCACACAGCATCTGATCCACTCTGGCAAGCGGTTTCAGTCTCTCGTTTTCATGGGCACTGAACTGTCACAATTTTAAGACAACTTTAAAAAAAGCCACGAGAAAGTTAATTGACTTAATGTTATTTAAAAACTACTTTGACTGCAGATACGGACTCAGAGGAAGATGATGAATCCCTGAAGGACGAGTGGCCTTTGCAGTCTCCATCCAGCTCCAAAGCGAGGCCACCCAGTCTCTACAGCATAGGGGCCAAAAAGAGCGGCAAGCAAGGTGGAGGTCTCAAGCCAGCCAAGAGGGGCATGCCTGCCACTAGAACTCTGAAATCTAAACAGGCCGCAAGCAGCAAGCAGCAGTTTTGCTTGCTGCTTCGGGAGACTGGATCTTCATTCAGTGACTCTTCGGAGGACTCATTCGATCAAGGTTACTAGATTATAACAAACACAAAACAAAAACAACACTTATCTTCCATGTTTGCAGAGTGAGAGCGAGAGCGAGTGAGTGTATGTGTGAGAGAGATGGCAACACTGAGGTCAGCCATCTTTGATGGTCAAACTAGGGGCGGCCATCTTTGTCCTTGGCAGCGTAGGCTGCTTTATCACTATCATTTATTTTTAATTTTTTTTATACTTGTATCATTGTGATATTATTATTGGCTGGCTCTTTTAGAGCTTTATATCGACTGAATTTTAGGCTCCACCTTTCCCCAGCTTTCCTCTTACCCTTCCGTTCCCCCCTCCCTCTTTACCTTGCTGCTGCTGCCACCACCATTTATATTATTTTTTAACAAATTTTATATTATTTTATTTGGCTTGGGCCTTGTAGAGGTTTGGAAGGAGCAGTTTGGTTTGGTTTATAATGGGATTCTGTTGTGTGGGTGTGTGATGTGATGTTTGTACTGCGATTTGGTATACCAAGCTTTATTAAACATATCGAGTTCATTTTTAACTAAACCTGTGTACCTTGTCTCTCTTGCTGTGTCTCTTATTAGGCGATTTAGAATGCCGCTTCCACTTCATCCCGCTCTGCCTCCCCCTTTCCCCACTCCCACCAAGTAGATCTGGAATTAACATAGTCTTGGGGTGCTCTCTATTATTCAAATATCCCTGATAGCATTGGCACTTGCTACATTTTCCAGGATGAAACAAACAGATGGTGGTCTCTTCCCTCCCCCTCCCCCCCCCCAGCCCTCCCGCTTTTAATTTCATTTATATTTTGCATCGGTTATTCATTCTATTTTTTTCCTAATAGAATCTTGGTCTACAATATTTAAAACTTAAAAGATTTTTTTTCTTCTATACACACACACAGCACAGTTTTAGGGGAAAAAATCTTCGTGGGTTATACATTTTTCATATCCTGTACTTTAACCCACAAATGCTCAAGGATGTGGAAATTAGTGCACTGAATTTGATGCCGCTGAGGGAAAGTTCTCTTCCCTACCCCAACTCTAAAATATTTGGCTTATTGTCTGCCCGCCGTTAGCTCTTAAGTGGGAAAAGAGGTCCCACAAAACTTTTCCTCAAGAGACACAAGGTGTTTTTTCTTTTAGAACACACTCATTAAATAAGAGTCATGGGGGCAAAGTCATTTTAATGAGCCCTGGAATTTTGAAGCTCAACTCTCCAAAGAAGGTAGTTCCTCTGTACTGTTAAGTAAGGGAAATGTAGTTCCCAGTTGTTAACAGCAAAGTCATAGGTTAACAGAACGTTGTAAATTTGAACATAGTGTAGAAAAATCCTTCTAGCTGTTAGTTTGTGTCAGAGAGCTGCTGATTGTTAGGGTTTTGTTTGGGTTTTTAAAGCTTTTGATTTGATTATCCTAACCTCTCCTCTCTTCTCTCCCCTAGACCCACCTGCCCAACAAAAACAAGTTAAACCATTTTTAAGACTCAGAACACAACGTAAAAGCTAGAGAACATTAATTCGGTTCTGAAATGAGCTTGCTGATGCATTTAACAAAAAGAAAACCCATAAGAAAGAACGAATGTTTCAGAGAAGAAACGTTTTATACCTTAGAGAAGCTGAAATGATCCCGTGTTGGTGGATTGCCTTTAAGGGCATGGGCTCTGTGTTTTCCATGAAGAATCGGATTTAGCATCCATTCAGTTTTACGTCCTTTCCCTCCCCAACCTGCTGCTGCTTCTTTTATTTATTTATTTTTAAAAAAATTTTTGTTGTTGCTGCTGCTGTTGGAAATTTTGAGGATATCAATCCCTTTTAGATGCCAAGCTCTTGAGGTTTATCTACCCAACTTGTTCCAGAAAAAGCAGATAGATAACTTGTCCAGAGACTTAAGACCAAACTGGCCGTGGGAATATTTCAAGCAACTTATCTGTTTAAAATATTTAAGAGACCGATTTCAGAGAGCGCAGGGAAATCCTGGAATAAGGAATGCATTTAATTTAAAGAAAAAATCATTCTCTGGTGTCATTTAGTGGTGGGTGACAAAATGCAGAACATTGGGGAGGGCAAGGGAAGTTTGGTGGGGGAGGAAGGAGGGGTGATTGATTCAGGGTTTCCTGCAAATGAATCTTTTCTCTGAAGCGTTTCTTTAAGGGATATTTGGGTAATAGAGTTTCTAATGGCTTTCCCTGATACTAAAATGATTAATAACCTCAGCTTTTCTGGAAGTGCTCGCTTTCTTCTTGCAGCTGCTTGGCCAATCCCTTCACCCCTGACCCCTATCCATGATGCTTTGAATGTCTGTATCGGTCTCTTGCATTTGCTCTCACGCTGCACTAAAGAAGCAAAGTGATTGGCTGGGAGTAGGGCAGACACTGCTCAGCGAGGGGTCACTAACCATGAACCTGAACCTTGACCATTGTTATGTAGGTAGGCAAAATACCTTTTCTTTATGTCATCTGTAAACCTGAGACATTTCGCTGTTTACCCCATTAATAATAACAATAAGGCGTTTGCATTTTCTGAGTTATTTTAATTTGAAGATGATCAATGTCCACTTTGATTTCTCTGTTATGAAGAATCTTGCAAGGAAGCTTTGCTTGCGTGTGTATGTGTGCTGAGGACTCCAGAAAAGCCTTACAGTTGTAAAACTTCCTTATGGAAAATCTCCTCCCAAGCAAAGGGAAGGACTAAGTAGGCAGGGTGTATCCAATATAGGAAGCTATACCACTTCCTGTAACGGTACTGCCCTTGTCTTTAAGGAATTCCTAGGGTCATGAGTATTTCCAAAACAAATGATACTTAGGATAAACTTCAGAGGTAGGGTGATTAAATCCCACTGGTTTATTAAGGGGCAAACTTCTCCAGCTGAGACGGAAGAATAAGGTTAAAAAGGAATGATTTAGAGGGTGGGGAAATCTGGGTCTTTGGTTCTGGAAGGTTCACAGAATTACCATCTTGATGACTTGCAAGGTTTTTATCTGGTCATAGAACGTTGACCACAGAAAGCTATGGTTTTTCTTTTTCTTTCTTTTTTTTAATGGGGGCATTCTTTGTTTACTCTCCAAGAAAAGTGCCACTATACTCTGATTTGAGCAAATCGGACATTGTGAGAAAAAGTCATCATTCGGTAACAACCATGTAAGAACTTTGTGAGCCATCAAGATGGTAACATGGTGAACTTTCTAGGACCAAAGACCCCCATTTCCCTGCCCTTTGTGATTTTTGTTTTCCTTATAAAAAGATTGTCTCTCTTTTTTCCTATTCTTCTCTCTCTGCTGGAGAAGTTTTATCCCACAATAAACCAGTGGGATTTAACCACAGGCCTCTGAAGTTGATCCTAAGGAATTCGATAGTTTTTTGGGCGACGTAAATTATTTCTGGAGTCAGCAGCAGAACACTTGAGGGGGGAATCTTAAAAGAATGGGAGATTGTGTTTGACAAACTATGTGCAATCTTATGAGGGAAAATTTTAAAAATAATGTCCGGAATGGGACAGTTCAATCCAATCTGAATGAGAAGGACCCAACAGCTGTCTAAAGTCTGCCTGCACTTAGCCTGCTTTGTACGCTGTAGGCCTGCTCGGCGTTATGACAAAACCATGCTATTTTTTTTCAGTGTGAAATAAATTTCTGTGTAGTTTTACTCCCCTTTCTCCTCTGCCCATCCTTTCCACCCTCTTCCAAATCTATCCTGTTCCATCAATCTCTGCAAACTAAATAACATAGCCAATTTCTGTCCAACATTAACTAAACCTATTCACTTACTGCTCTCCTAACAACAAGAAGCCAGGCTAATATAAATAACAACAAAACCCCACTATAGCTCAGTCATTTTGAAAGGCTAAAGAACAAAGAGAGAGTTCAATTTTCCCCTCTTTAAGAAAAAAAATTTGTGGATGCAGGTTGAAATTTTGTCCATAAAGTATTTGGTGGTTCTCATTTGTTTGCCATTGTTAGCATTTAAACATAAATTTGTGTGTGTGTATGTGTGTGTGTTTTATATATTTATATATATATTTATATATATATATATTTATATATATATATATTTATATATATATATATATATATATATATATATATATATATATATATTTATTTATATATATATATTATAATTATGCGTGTGTGTGTATATATATGTATAATTAAAAATTGTAGGTAAAGAGTTTTGGTCTTGGGCACATGTTTTGCTTTCCTTTGCCAAGTAATGATTGGTTAATGATGTTTGAGAAGAAGTATAATGTTTTGAAAAAGTTTTTTTTCTATCTTTGACCAGAGAACGCTTCTTTCCAAAATGTTTTAAGGCCCTGATCCTGCAACAACTTATGTACTTGTTTTACTTTAAGTAGTCCCATTAAGTTCAATGGGAACACTTACACACTTTGTGCATGAGAGCAACAGAGCCTAAATGTGGGCCACCACAGCAGCATGTCTACCCTGATGGCATGCTCAGTATTTAATCATAAAGTTATCATTTGTTTTTAGCTTTGAAGCGGTTGAGTTCTGAGAGTGGTTAAAAGTACTTTAAATGTTTTCTTGTCCATGAAGAAGTGAGGGAGTGCGCAGGTTGTGAGAAAGGGATGGATATGCAGCGAAGAAATAAATTGTATGAGTGGTGGGAGTAGAGAAAAGTGATGGTGAAGACTGTGAACATTTTAAAATGTATTTTCTGCTCTGAAGATTGAGTCTCTGGGGGTAAAATATGGGTGATCTATTAAAATGCTTTGGATACATATCTGCCATAGTCTTTCCACTGTATGACAAAATATATTTGAAGGTGATTATAATAACTGCCGGGTATATTATTATATCCTGCATTTTCAGTAGCAGGGATAATGATCAGTTTTGCCATGGCTTTTAAATCTGTTTTACTTTAGTGTGTTCGAAATACTGCAGCTGTTTGAGACATTTTATGGACTAGCATATGCCAAATGAATTGTTGGGCTTGCTGGAAGAGGAGCTTAAGCGTTAAATGAAAGGAGTTCCCCTAGCCCAGCAGAAATACTAGTTTCCTTTTATGATTTAATGCTGGTGGCAGGTATTCTCTCTCCCCTCCTCGTCAACCAAATCTGTACAGCAGAACATGGTGGATTCATCCTTGCTATTCATCCTGTTAGATTGTTAGTTTGAGTGCAGCTGGTTGACTTCCTGTTTTAAGTGTGGAGACTTAGCTAGAATAATAGCTTGATGGTGGCCACCTCGGCCAACTCACTGGAGACTGAAATGGAGACCTGCAGATTCAAAAGTAAGAGCTTGCTACAGTTTGAGCTGGAGCTCTCAAACTGTGTTCCAGATTCGTAAGGTGTACCAGATTCATATCCACCAGAGATCAGGTATAGTGGACACCTGTGAGGTACACTTACCAGTGGATTACAATAGCTGTCGTTGGGCGTTCCTTGTCCAGTGCTGAAATATTCACCACCGCTCCCGCCAGGAAGAGTTGTTAGAGCCAAGACTCTGAAACTGATAGCACGAATGACTCCATCATAACCACTTGGCAAAGAAGTGTGTAAATAGAACAGGTGCAGCCCAAGCTACTGTGCAGTCCACCTGGAAATGGGCTATGGATCAGACAGGACAGACTCTTGGGAATATCTTGAAAGAGTTTTCCATTTTTCCCAACCCCTGGGGCTAGTAACTCTTCGCTGGTTCAGTGCTGTAGATTTAGAGATGGGGTCAGGAAACTACTTTTTCATCAGTTTCTGCTTGTAAATTATGTAACATGTTAAACCCTTGAGGGAAATCCTATCTTTGTCCCTCCCAGGGGTTGTATAAGAGGGAAAAGGAAGGTAGGTAGGCTATGAAATGAGGCAGGGACAAACACCAGTCTCCCTGATTTAAGGAAATCCAACAGACACGGGGGAGAGGGGGATCAGCATTACAGCCATTTTAACAGAAATCTCCCCATCGCATGGGCCTAAAGTACTAGACAGCTGGTTATGTGACTGTACAAGAGCCAGGGCAAGGCTCCACGAAGGGAGTTTCTGGGGTAGATGGGCCATTGGCCAATGTCCTAAACAGTGTGTAGTATGGAGAGGGGAAAGAGGGCTAGATGGATTCCTGTTGTTTCTAAGGTTAAAAAGCAAGTCGGGGTGGGGAAGAACATTGAGACCATTTTTGTTTATATCCTAGAGGGCACACGTGGAAGGAAAAACGTTTTCCTGTTCAGTTCATCTTCGAAAGGGGATTAGGGTTTGATTTTTGGCAGTCTTTCAGAATGCAAAGACTTTAGCCTATAGGGAACTGAGAGCTAGACATTTGTGGTGCAGATAACATTCCTACTACTGAAGGAAATTGGGCATTCTTGATGATCCCAGTTCATTTCTCCTTTTAAACTAGAGCTCTTAAATAAGTTTGCCAGCTCCATTTTGTTGCAATTAACTGTACAGAGAGATTCCTTTCTAACCAGTGCCTACTGGATCACACATTCAGTAACCAACCACCCTCAAGCTGCTTTACAGACTGACTAGCACGGATGTGCTACAGAGAAGAGTGATGCACGCTTCTGTGTGTGCAATCTTCCCCTAACTCCTCCCTCCCACTCACACCCCATCAAGTAAAGGATCAAACTAAAATGCCCTCCACTTGTTATCAACCCAGGTAGTCTGTTCGTATAAGGATTTGTCCTGTTAAAGCTGGACTCCTGCCCGCCTGCAACTGCTCCTGCATTACTGGGCTGGGCATGAAGGGGCACATGTTAAAAGTTTCATGCGGTGTGTTACTGGAACACTTCTAAAGCCCCAGCTCCAAAGCAATCTGCTGAAAATATTACCCCTTAGTAACTGCCATTCTCTTCCCTTATGCCTCTCTCCATCCGCAATTATTTGTCTTAAGCATTCAACTCTCATTGCTCTTGATACCCCCACCCCCATCCCTGCCTCCGTCTTGCCATCTCTGTCTGTCTCTGTCTTGCTCTGTGTGTCTCTTCCCTCCCTGACAGGGCACGGGCTGATTTCTTCTGCTCCCCTTCGGGGCAGGAGAGCTCTGTTGCATTACAGAGCCATTCCAGTGCAGTCCCAAAGCAAAGGATTTCATTATGAAGAGGGAGAGGCAAAAAGTAATAATAAAATCTGAAAATCACCTAAGTCTCTCTCTCCCTCCTTTGCCCCCCTATGGGTTCCGTTGTGGGTTTTCTTTGCTTGTTTTTTTGACCACACGCTACCGTGTGCGTCTGTTTGAACGAGGCTGGTATTCCCAGGCACTTCTTAGTAGGTGAGGAGTTAGATGCTCTGTGACTACTAGCCCTTTCTTGTTTTCCGTGGCCTAAGGTGTCTAGCTTAGTTTGGAGGGGCTCTGTAGCATAAGAGAGGATGCCGCAGGCGTACAGTGATAGAAACCCTGGCGCTCTTGTTTGCTGGGAAGCTGCAACCTGATGCACCAGGGCTGAAGGATGGACAGCGGAAACCTGATTAGATGTGTAATGGGCTTCCTTTTTTCTGCGTGCTAGATTCTAGCTCCGAGGAAGAAGAGGAGGAGGAGGAGGAAGCAGAGGACTATGGGATGGACAGCAACGACAGGCTTTCATCCCCGGCTCTGGATGAGAGCGGTTTGGGACTGCTAGCGAGGTTTGCTGCTAGTGCTATGCCGAGCCCCATTGTCCCCCCTCCTCTTTCCATCATCCAGCTGGAGGCCAAGCAAAAAGCCAAGAAGAAAGAAGAGCGGCAGAGTCTGATGGGTAAGTCACATGGGGAGGGGGGCTGTTGGGTACAAGATGAAGAGGGCTCACGGGAGTGGAGGGTCCCATCTGTGCTGAAGCTGCCAGAGCGAGAGGGGGGCCTTTTGGCTGAGGAGCACAGATGGAAATCTTGGCTCAAGGTTTTCATTCAGTGATGGCTTCTAAAGAGAGGGAGCAGAATCCCCCCCACAACTCCCCACCTCTGCATCTCTCCCCCTATTTTAGGCCCATACGGAAGCACCCAAGTTGAGGATACTGGGGTGGTCTTACAGGGCCACTGCCCCTGGAGAGATTGACAGTGAGCTCCAGTCCATCTGGTGGTGGCTTCTGGACCAGTGTGCCCAGAAGTCATGGCTCCGCAGGGAGAGCACCAGCCCAGAGGGAAAGCCACCTACTGTGGTCAAGAGTAAACCTGTCCTGATTTTTCACATTGCTGGCTGGTCATCCTAAGAGAGCCACAAAACAAGAAAGGAGGGAGGGAAAAGAAACTAAAAAGGGAAAAATGAAACAAAGTCATTTTTTAGATGAGGAAACTGAGGCAGAGAAGTTAGGTGATTTGTCCAAAGCCATACAGGGAGTCGTTATCAGACTGGAACTCGAGAGCTCCGTACGCTATGTTGTGCACTCAGATTGCTGGATATGTGTCTCTCTGCCCCTGTGTCTATCTGTCTGCTGCAGTCTCTGTCTTCCACGTCCATCTTTTCCCGCCCATGCACCGTGCTGCAAAAGGTATCCCCAGGGCGACATCTTTCTCAGGCAGCCAGATCTGTAAAGGTTCCATTTATAAACTCTTCATTAATATTTATTAAATGATGATGGAATTTATGGCATGCTTCAGAATGGAAAATGATGTCTTCCCTGGGAGCCCGGCTTATTTTCGCGCCATTTCCATGCTATATTAGGCTTTCGCTAACTTGTTCCAGGAGCCTCCGTGAAGAATTTATCACAACCGCTTTTCGTAACCGGTCCCTGTTAAAACCCAGAGCGTCTAGAACGTGTCTCATTTATATTCATAAAAAGGAGGGTTAATAGCATAACTATGAATGGATCCTTCATTTCAACCAGTGCCTGCTTTGACTGACTTTGCCTTGAATGCTTCCTAAGCATGTTTGGAATGTCTCATTGAGGGATGGGGGGGAGGCAAAAAATGGATGTTTAGCTAATGAAAAGAGAGTGTGCATCTGGCATTATCTCCCTCACACAAACGTGAGGTAACTTTAATCCCACTTTCATGCCTTGGAGCATCTTCATTCATTGTTTGTGTGTTGGTCAGAGAGAACTGGAGGAATTGATCACACTTCACTGGGGACCAGATGTAGGGTTGAACTGTTAGTGTCAGGAGCTGGAGGAATGGTAGTCTCAAGGTTCGGATGTTATCTCAGGACTCAGCAAACCTGGGGTCAATTCCCTGCTCTGCCACAGCCTTCCTGTGTGACCTTGAGCCAGTCACCATCATGGCTCTGTGCCTCAGTTCCCCTTCTGTACAATGGGAATAATAGCAGTGCCTTACGTCACAGGAGGATGAAGGCCTCAAAGATTGTGTGGGGCTCAGATACTGCTGTAAAGGGGACCAGAAAGGACCTCGGCCAGATACTGTCTCAGATCTCTGCTGTGGCGCAGGGAAGAGGGCGGCGGGAGGGGATTTCCACTGGCTCAGTGCAAGGGATCGTTTACCTCTTCTGAAGTTTACATTGACTACTTGAGCCAATAGAAGGGCTCCTCTGGTCTCGCTAGCCAATCGGAAAACATTGCTTGAAGCTGGGGTTTTTTTAATTAATAAAACATTTCATCCTGACCCAACATAGCCAAGTAGATCTGTGTGAGGAGCCCGGCCATTAAGGGAGTCAGCCTTTGCCCTGCAGGAGGAGTTTCTATTTTCTGTCAGCCCCCAAGCCCTGCCTGTAACTTTTCAAATGAGTGCAGGCTTTTCTGTGGCTGAGGGGAGAAGTTAGGGGTGGCGAGGCATAGCCCCACAGGAAGCAGGCTGGGAAACGTGGATTGCTGTGGCTCTTGGGAGGTAAGGAAGGGGGAAGTGATGGGAATGGTCATTAATTCTGAGCAATGCTGCATTGGTGGGTGCGGTGGGGATTGTTCCTTACTCTTAGCTGCTCTCAGAGGGAGCGACTGGAGAAGGAGAGATCTCCTCTTGCCCCCGTCCCCTCTTGGGAGTTCACTTCTATTGCCTGGTGTGACTCCGTGCAATGAACTAGGGTGGATTTTCTTAGGGGGTTTTGGCCAGGCTCTGCAGAGCAAGTGTAAAGTCTGAAGGCCACTGAGTCAGCCACAGCCTCCCTTTATCGAAGTGGTGCGTTGATGGTTCAACCCCCTTGTATTTAGGAACGGAGTTTGAATACACCGACTCGGAGAGTGAGATAAAGATCCGGAAGAAATCCCCCTCAGGGCTGCTGCGTGGGAAAAGGGGGCTGATGGAACAAGGCAGCGTCACCCCCGTCCAGGCACCCAGCAGCATGGACCCCAGCCCTGGGAGTACTGACAAGACCAAAATGGGGGTGGAGAAAGGCCGGAAGCTGAAGAAATTCAAGTCCACCAAGGACCTGAGCTTCGAGTTCGGGCTGGAGGTGAGCGACGATGACTTGTGGAACCGGCGCCGCAGCGAGCGCATCTTCCTCCACGACGCCAGCACTTCCTCATCCGTGCCAACGCCCAGCACGCCGACGAGCTCCACCCCTGTCTCCAAGCCCAGCCGCTGCGGGAAGGGGGCCCCGCTGAGTCCCAAAAAGGAGGGGAGCAAAGGGAAGGAAAGGAAAGAGCTGAGCAAGGTAGGAGCGGCTTTGCTGGGGTGGGGCACAGAGGCGGGGGCATGACTGACTTGCAGGGGAGTGGGGCTGGGAGGTTAATCCTGTTTGATCCTGGGGCGTTTAATGACCATCTCATCTCTGCTTGCTGCTGCATGGAAACTCCTTCCCCACTGCCCATTAAGGAGCTTCCTTTATCCACAACTGTCCAGTTTAACGCTGGAGCAGGCTAACTGCTCTTGCCTGACTATATCGGACCTTGGTTTAGGGATTCTGCAGGAGATCCTGTCCCTGCTGAAGAGGTGGTAAAATTCCTGTTGACTTCAGTGGGGCTGGATGTAACCCTCAGGCTAGCTGTGCAGTCCTTTTTCTGCCCCGTTGTAAGATGGGACTGGAAAATTTGCTCTGTCTCCATCACAGAAACCCTGTACTGTAGTCAGAGGGAAAACTCTCTCCCTCAAATCTCCCCTGGTCTGGTCCCCTTTGCCTCCCTCGCCCATCACATGGCCTCCGAGGCGCTTTGCCTTTCACACAATGACGTCCTAAATCCTCCTGGTCTCTGAGAATAGCAGTGATCCCTTCCCAATGACTTGCTGACCAGTTTGCTGAAGCATTAGAATGGGTCCTTTGGCTCCAATCTGACCCATTTGCTGGTTACTGGGGCGAATGGCTTATGGGAAGAATTAGACAAGTTGTGACATGCTGTCAGGTGGGGTCCTTTTCCAGCAGTTCTGGAGGGAGCATTGGTCAGCGGGAGGTGCTGGCTGGGATAATGAAAAGCTCTCGCTGGCATGTCGGTGCTGAACACAGAGTGCCGGAGAGGGGAGCGAGAGCCTCAGTGCAGTGCAGGAGTCTGGCAAGCTGCCCGCTCGGGCTCTGCCCCACCATGGCTGGAGTCTTTACTCGTCGCTCCATTTGAATACGACCTGCTGCGCTCCCCTTTGCTCCCTCTTTCCCCTGTCACTGGCTAGTGAGCGTTACTGATCGAGCCTTGTTATGGGCGGGGGCTGTTTTGTATTTGCTTTTAGCAGAGGAAGAAGGGTAAAGAGGCCCCTTGCTGCTCCTCCTCCTCTTCCATGTCTCCCGCTGGCATCTCCAGCTCCCCCTCCGATGCCCGGGTCAGCCTGGCCAACTCCCTGAGCTCCAACAAGAAGAGTAAAGCCAAGGTGAAAGCAAAGGAGGTGAAGAAAGAGGTGAGGGGTGACTCCACAGATGGAAGTCAGGTTGTAGCAAGGCAGCTGGGTGTTTGCTTCCTTCCTGCCATATTGCATTGTGAGGGGGGAAGACAGGTGGACAGACCCTTTTGGGAGCTGGGTCATTGGTAGCACTATAAAGTGTTCTTACTAACGAGACTGGGGCGAGAAGGGTTTTACAGAAACACCGCTCCAGGCAAGACAGACTTTATTTTTTTGAAGTTCTCCTCTTGTCAGGAAGCCTAAAGACTCAGATGACTGTAGAACGTCACCATCTCGTGACTCTTCTAGGGCCTGAGGGAAAATACATCCAGGTGACAGCTTAGGGAGCTCAGGACCAAGTGGACTTGCCAACAAAATTCCACTTGTGTGGCCCCGTTAGGGCAGCATTGAGGGGCATTGCTGGAGCAGTGGGCAGGAGTTCAAGACTCCTTGAACGGGAGTGGTGACTAAACTGCCACCTTCCCCGTGGAGTCCAGGTTCTAAGGGACACCGTCAGACTCTGCCACAGCAGCCGAAACACCGTTCTGTCCGTTTCTCATCACAAGGATCGCTGGCCAGTCCTGTGGCTGTCTGGTTATGTTCTGATGGCCCCGGCATGTCACCGTTTCTTGGACAGGTCAAGAAATGCAGTTCCAGTGTATGAAAGGGCTCTCGGAGTCCCCATTCAGCCGAAGAGAGCAGTGAGGGATAAACACAGCAAATAAACAAAGCAAAGAACACCATGAGCTACCAAAAGGCAGCTGTAACTTTGGGTATGGGATTGGCAGGACCTGCTGACTGCGGTGGTTCACAAGGAGGCGGTCTGCTTCCTAATTGCATTATGTCCTGGATGGCCAGGTTACTTATCCCAGGAGGGTGAACGGCGGGCGTAGAGTCAGGGCTGGGGCAGGGATGTTGCATCTTGGCCTCCTGGCATGGAACCTTCCACATCTAACGGGGGGGTCGCTCAGAAAGGAAACTGCAGAGCTGGGGAAGGAGGGTTTTTAAAATGGCTCCTAAGCCCTGAGGCGCGACGCCAGAGGCGTCCGTGGTTTCTGACGTGCTCTTCGATTTCCTTCTCCAGAGCCGAGGGAAGGGCGGCGCGGTCAGCAAGCTGATGGAAAGCATGGCCGCCGAAGAGGACTTTGAGCCCAATCAAGACAGTAGCTTCTCCGAGGACGAGAATCTCCCCCTGAGCATGCTTGTGGAGCGGGCGCCTACCCCAGGTGAGAGCCGGAGGCTGTCGCTGTTGAGGGAGGGGAAGCTTTTCGAAGCACGCCTGGTGTTTCAGCAGCAATGGATGGTTGGGTGAGTTGGGTGAGCATTTCCCAGCTGGATAAAGAGCAGCGTGCCCAGTGTTAGACAGGGGATGCTGCTACCCCCTGATGAGGAGCACAGCTCTCGTTCGGGGTGCCCTGAATCCCCCGTGGGCCAGACCTGCCTTGCCCAGCAGTCACAGGAGCGCGCCGTCAATCACTGGGGAGGGCTGTACTTCCCAGCAGTTGGATCAGAGGACTGGGTCCCAGGAGGGCTGCGAGTTCTAATCCCCATTTGAACCACTGACTGGTATTTTGGCCTCCAGCGAGTTCCTTGACCCTCCATGTGCCCTCAGTCGGTGCAGCTGTAAAGCCGGCCCAATAGCAGGGCTGCCGGGAGAATCAGGTAGGATCTCTGTGCTGGGTTCACCTGGGAATGAGGTGATGATCATGCAAACCCCTCTCTTTGGGTTATCTGCCTTTACCCTTCACCCGACCAGAGCCCAGGGACGGCTGCTTTTGTTCCTCAGCCCCTACTTAGGAACCAGGAGCCTCACAAGGGTCACTACCAATAAAGAGCCATCCACTTACTCCTTCGGGTTTGTGGGTAAAGACCAGTCTCTAAAGGTGCTGGGTTTTGGCTGCCTGTTGGTATTATTACTGTGTCACCAAAGTGCCGAGGGGCCTATTGCGCTAGGAGCTGTACAAAGAGAGACAGCCCTTGCCCCAAACAGCTGACAGTCGAACTGAGGCCCGTGGGAGTGGTGGGTGTTGTTGAAAGCGGTGGGATGGCCTGTCCCGGTTCCTACCGGACCCTCAGCCAGTGAGATTTACCCCTTTATGCGGTGTGGAATGGAGCCGCTAACTCCACGTCTCGCTCCGCGGTCCTGCAGCCCCCCGCTCCTGTATCATTGACAAGGATGAGCTGAAGGACGGGCTGCGTGTCCTCATTCCCATGGATGACAAGCTGCTCTATGCCGGACATGTGAAGACCGTGCACTCCCCTGACATGTGAGTTAAATGGTAGCCTCTCCCGAATGAACCCTGCTATGGCCGGGGGAGGGGGAGGTAGCACACGCTTTGGGGGCTCCCATGGGCTGTATGTACACACAGTATTGCTGCCCTGTGCTTCGTGCCCAGCGGGGGGTTTATCCCCAGCTCCCCCAGAGACCCAGCGGGGAGGGGGCTGCTCAGAGCTTTCTGGCACCTGGTGTGTGATCCAGCACAGCTGATTCTGCGCCAAGCAAGCTGGAAGCAGATGGGATGCAGCTGTTTCTTGAGAGCTGCAAAGCTGGGGGCCGTAGCCGTGTTTGGCTGGGAGGAGGAATTTGCCATAATGAGCTACCCTAGTTTACCAGTGAATTCCTCAGCTGGAAGAAGGCAGCTGCTGGTTAAACCGCCTTGGCTAAAGGTGGAAGATGATAGGGGTTGGAGAAGGTAGGACATTGAGGAAGGAACTACAGCCCAGGGAAGGGTTCCTGGATCCTTCTTGTTAAGCTCTGATATCTTGTGATGCCATGGGGGGGCGGGTCTTGTGTCTTCAGATACCGAGTCATGGTGGAAGGGGAGCGGGGAAATCGTCCCCATATCTACTGTCTGGAGCAGCTTCTGCAGGAAGCAGTGAGTTGGGCCATTTTCCCCTCCACGTTTGTAATGTGACTATGTCGGGGTTGGGGGAGGGAAAAGGAAAATCCCTCCTTGTCCGGGGGGTAGTTGCGGGTTGCAGCAGTGCCCCCAAATCTTGCCCCGGGTGCCCCATCGTCCTGGAGCAGGTGCCGGATAGATCGCTCTGTGTGCCTCGGTAAATGTAATTCCCTTCCCGGCACTGTGGATTCAGCTTCCCATCGCTGGCATTGGGCGAACACACACCACGGCCAAGGGCTTAACCTGCCCTGCCAGGGATTGTAGGACTTTGAGTCTCCGGTGCTATACTGCATGGTATCACATGGGGGAATGTGACCCTTTCCTATAAAGGTCACCCCTCTCCTGCTCTGCGGCCTTCAGCAGAGGCACCTTTGAATCCTGGTGGAGGAGGAAGTCCAGTTGGGCCTGGCTCAGTCTGAAGTTCTTTCTGGGGAGGTCTCGGCAGTGTCCATTGACCGCCAGTCTCCTGAAATGCTGGTGTGGAGGACAGAAGATCCTGGAGGCCTCAGGTGGGTTAGTAACTTGCTGTCCCACCCCAAACAGATTATCGATGTGAAGCCGCCCTCCGTGAGGTTCCTGCCTGAAGGGACAAGAATTGCCGCCTACTGGAGCCAGCAGTACCGCTGCCTCTACCCCGGGACCGTGGTCAGAGGTAAGAGCCTATCATGGCTGCCCCTCTTACGCTCACAAGCCAGGAGTGTGTTAGCACAAAACTTCAAGCAGATCAGTGGAATAGTACAGGGCAGCCCCAAAGCTGGTCGTTATAGCCCTGCTAGGCCCGATTCCTTACTTGGAGTAGTACCTGACTCTGCAAAGACCCCCACGGTGGTAATCATGTAATCACCACAGCTGCCTTGCGGGCCAATATTGCCGTTCACTTATGCTGAGATTTTCATGGAGGCCTATGGGAGTTAGGTGCTTAAATACCTTTGAAATGCAACAGAAGTCCGGGGAGGAGGGGATATAAAAAAATTCAAAAGGCCATAAGTGAGATAGGAGCCTAAGTCCAGTTGACTTTCAATGGGGCGTAGGCGCCTAAATCACATAGGTGCTTTTGAAAATTGCAGCCGGAGTGCCTGACTCCATTCGGCCTCTTTGGAAACCGTAGCTGTAAAAAGTGCTTCTAAAGAGAGCAGCAAGAAGGGCTGCTTCCCCACAATGCCCTGGTCACGTGAGTTAATGTTGACCAGCCTAGAAAGTGGCCATAAACGAAGAAGCTGCCAGTTGGGATGCTAGTGACAGTGACGCTAGCTGAAGAGAGCATAAGATGGGATTGTACCTGACTAGCAGACTGGGGAGGCTGAGGGTGATTATAAAATCCAGTCAGAGATGGGTCTGAGGCTGTGGGACAGGCCACAAGGAAGGGACGTCCATGCAAACGAAGAGAGATGGAATGGAATTGTGGGGTGGAATCGTGGTTAAGCTACTGAGATAACTCTGTGGAAAGGGCAGTTTTGCACTTGAGGTCAGGGTGTGTAATTGGATCCCAGGTTGTTCGCCCCAAATGGCTCTGGGTTAATAGCAGGCTCTGAAACTGGCCCTGCTTCCAACAGTCATAACTTCCAAGTGCCAGGGCCCGGTCCGTTTCTACTCGACGGCTCCAGCTGTGCGTGTTCCCAGTCCTCTCTTTCTAATCTCTTTCCCTTCAAACCACAGGGACCCTTGATCTGGAGGAGGATGGGGATCTGATAACGGTGGAATTTGATGATGGGGACACTGGCCGGATCCCCCTGTCTCATATTCGGCTTCTACCACCCGACTACAAGATCCAGTGTAAGTCTGGACTCCTGAATTAGTTCTTGCATGAGGTTTCCCTCAGCCCTGGTCTTTCTGCCCTTTTAAGCCCGTTCGAAAGGGAGATTTCCCCTGCTAGGGACCTATCCCATAAGATTCCAGGGATAATTCACAGCTGTGTTTGTTCCAGGATTGTGCCCTAAGCTATGTGGATCAGGACTGAGTTTCCTAGGGCTGGGGTGTTGGGAGGAGAACCCATTTGGGGGTGATGGGGTGAATCCCTGTCTGCCCGGCATGTAAGCGGCAATTTCCCAATAGCACTTCACATCCCTCCCTCACAGGCCTTTCGTGGTGACAGCAAAAAATCTGGGGACAGCAACAAACTCCTGTTTAATGGCTGCTGCTGACTATTCAGACTTCCCATTTGGGCGCGGCGTGGCTCTGTGTGATTTTCTTAGTGGGCTGGCGTATACCAGGATTGCTCATCTGTGTGACTTGATATTACAGGTGCGGAGCCCTCCCCTGCCCTCTTGGTGCCCAGTACCAAGCGCCGCAGCCGGAAGTCCAGCAAGGATGCCGGGGAAGGAAAAGAGGGCGGTGCGCTAGGGTCGGAGGAACCAGCGGCCAAGGGCAAAGGTCGTGGGAGAAAGCCAAGCATCAAGCTGAAAGCTGGTATGTTGACTCACCCTGTTTCAATGTAGAGTTGAGTACAACTATTTAATCCAGTAATGTAGCATCCCTTTTCCTAGAGTAGCATCCCTTTGCCGAGGTGGTTCTGCAAACACACTCACCCTGCACTAGTGCCGGTCTGTATTGGGTCTTTGCTGCTAAACTTCCTAATCCTTATTCTTCTCTAGAAGACAGCTTCCCTCCGGCGCTGTAACCCAAAGTTCAGAAAAAGTGCTGAGAAGCGACTGAGTTTCTCACCTTCTTACAGGAATTTGTTCCTGGGATTGGGTCGGGTTAGAGAGCTAGTGATTTACCAGCTGGGATTCTTGAATTCAGGGCTTTAAACAAGGTTTGGAAGCTCCACTCTGTTTTCTCAGCGGAGCATCCGTGGGCGTGAGCCGCAGACACACTGGGGGGCTGCTCACTTTCCTAGCTGCAGGGAGAGCGCGGCGTCTGTAGGGAGGTGGAGCAGTTACAATGGCTGAGCTTGGAGCACCTCCCTATGGGTGCAGCTCTCTGCCTGCAGCTAGGAAAGGAAGCAGCCTCCTGAGGCTGCCCTCTCAGCCCTGCTCACAGGCTCCAGCTAGCATGAGAAATGTCATGAGGTTGGCTCACGCTAATGCCCCCTTGGTAGTCTGTTATGCTACTGAATGAGCCCCGTCTCACCTTGTGTTTCAAGGTACGGTATCTGGGCAGCAGTAAGTACAGCAGAGATCTAGACTGCTTTCTCAGCTTGGTCTGTGGTAGAGAAAATTCCTAGCACGCCTCCTTTACGTGGTCAGCAGTTCGCGGGTGTTAGCCTCAGACATGCTGGCCTGTATTATTTATTAAGTCCTTGAAAAGGGCTTTGCTGAGGTGGCCATTCGTTGGAGTGAACAGGATGGTAAAAAAGCAAGCCACGAAGGAACAGGAGAAATCTTTAAACCCTTCTCCCCGCCCTTGGCCTCAGCTCTGGAGTTACGTGCAGGGAATATTCAGCAACTATTGTGACTTGAGGGAGTCCATCCTGCCTTCCAGAAAATATCCTGTGGGTGAGATTTGCATCTCTCAGTCTATCTGCTGTCTGTTCCTTTCCAGAAGAAGCAGTCCTGCCGGAAGAGACAGACCCGGGAGATTCTTCCGCAAACATCCCTTCCGCTCCAGAGAAGACAGTCTGCCTCGGCAAGCAAAGTGTGAAGGGGTCAAGGAAAAGCCAGCCGAATCCAGGAGGAGGCTCTCCCCCGCCTGCAGAGGAAAAACGGAATAAAGCCGGCAAAATGAAGATCTCTGCTAAACTCCACAGCCCACCGCCACCTTCTTTTCAGCCGCCTGCGTTCAGCAGCGTTCTTGGAACGGAACCCTTCGGCGAGCTCCCAGGGGCGCTGGGATCCTTCAGCTCTAACGACAACCCCTCCGGGAAGACCAAAGCCAAGAAGGGAAGGCCCGCCGAGGAGTCGCAGGAGTTTGGTTCAGCAGCCAAGGCTCAGAGAAAGCAATTGGACAACGAAATCCTCATCAAGCTGGACCACGAAGGGGTGATGTCTCCAAAGACCAAGAAAACCAAGGAGGCCATGAGGATGCTGGAGGGATCAAACCTGACCAGCCGGAGGGACGGTAAGAGTGTCCTGGGGCTGAGCTACCCCACTGCGTTGGGCAGCGAAGCCAAGCAGAAGTCGTCAAGGGCTAAAGCAGCGGAGGGGGAATCTTCGGCTTCTCATTTTGGAGGCAAGGATCAAGAAGCCAACACCACCCCAGCGACGGCGGTGGAGGAGACCGAAAGCAACAGCAGCGGCAGCAGCTCGGAGTCCGAGGGCGAAGAGGACGCTGAGAAGAACGGAGGCGAAGCTCAGGACAGCAGCTCAACCAGTTCCAGAGCTTCGAGCCCTCTGTCTTCGTCTAATTCCTCCTCCTCCTCCTCCTCTTCCAGCAGTAGCAGCTCTTCTTCGTCCTCTTCCTCATCCTCATCCTCCGCATCATCCACCTCCTCTTCCTCAAGCTCCAGTTCCTCCTCCTCTTCCACCACGGACGAAGACTCCTCTTGTAGCTCAGACGAGGAGGCGGCTGATGCCCAGCCCAGCTCCTCAGTCCAGCAGGCTCTCACTCCCAAGCAGACCAAGCAGGCGGGAAAATCCCGCGCGCCTTCTCACCCTCAAGGCCAGAAACCGCCGCCGCCGCAGCAGCAGAAGCAACCGCAGAGCAGCAACAAGAGCAGGCCCAAAAAGCGGGAGGGGATCCATCTGCCCACGACCAAGGAGCTTGCCAAACGGCAGAGGCTGCCTTCGGTAGAAAACAGACCCAAGATCGCTGCCTTCCTCCCTGCACGGCAGCTCTGGAAGTGGTTTGGCAAACCCACGCAGGTGAGCACCGCTCTCTAGATCCTGACCGCTGGGTTTTTATAATCGCCATCACCTTTCTACTCCGCCTCCTCCCTGGCCGGACAGCGGTTTCACCCCCACCCTCTTCCTGGCTGGCAAAGGCATCCCCCCGGTGATGAGGTTTGGTGCGTTCCCAACCTGGCTTGTTACCGGGGTTACTCCAGGCAGGAAGGAAGAAGATCAGCGTGTCTGGAGGCCGCGCGGCCTGCCGGAGCTAGACACGCTGCCCCGCCGGAGCTCGGCGCCCCGCCCCCTTACCGTGCCGCACAAAGCAGCAGGAGTTCAGGTCCCGCCTGAGCTAGCCACGCCCACTATAGCGTTGCCCCGGAGCTGCGGGGCAGAGCACTGGCAGCGTGGCGGACTGAGGTTCCGGGAGAGAGGGGAAGGGGAGAGGCCGGGGTGAGCCTCCCTGGCCAGGAGCTCAAGGGCCAGACAGGACAGTCCTGCGGGCCAGATGTGGCCCTGGGGCCATAGTTTGCCCACCCCTGCTCTAAGGTCACCCGTTAGCCGTTCGATTTCTTTGGTGACGTTTGCGGCTGTGTCACTTGCACTCTGGCCAGGAAGGGCTAAACGCCTGCCGTCATTGCTGTTCTCTTTGTTAGCCAGCCGGGGGTGCTTAAAAGGGGGGAAACTCACCATCTCTTCCAAGGTAACATACCTCATCTGGACCCACTCGCTGCTGTGGTGACCTCAGGTTGCATTGCCGTACCATTGGGCTGACCCAGCAAGAGAGCATAACTGTTGGTGCTCTAATTACCCATAGTGGGATGCAGGCAGGGAGCGCGAGGGATCCCAGAGTGGGGGGATGGGAGACTGGGTTGTACTTAATATTCCGCTCACTCAGCTTTGCACTCCTCATTTCACAGAGGCGAGGAATGAAAGGGAAGGCCAGGAAGCTGTTCTACAAGGCCATTGTCCGTGGCAAAGAGATCATCCGCATTGGAGACTGCGCGGTCTTCTTATCGGCTGGCCGGCCCAACCTACCCTACATCGGCCGCATCCAGAGCATGTGGGAGTCCTGGGGGAACAACATGGTAGTCAGGGTCAAGTGGTTTTACCACCCAGAAGAAACCAACCCTGGAAAAAAGCTCAACGAAGGCAAGGTATGTCAACCGAACGCCGCCCGGCCTGTTTAATGACCATGCTGCAAAGCTTTCCTCACACCTTCATCCCGACGGGGGTGGGGTGACTTTCATAGTTTTGGACTAAGTGCAATTTGTGACCAGAAAAGGATGAACGTGGAGATTCTGTGCGATCAGAGTCGGTGGTGGATGGATGTGCCTGGGGTTCCTAAAGCCACTTGAGAGGGAGAGGCGGGTTTTATACTTCTAAGACGCCACTTGGAAACACAATGAGCAGCCTTTTGCACGAGTCCATCAAACTTCTGTTTGTCGCCGGGGTGCCCAGAGCAAAGTGATTGATTCCTGGCGTGTGAAGGGGGAGAGGAAGACCATGGTGTGCGGGAAGGCTGTGTGGGCCTGGTGTTCAGAGGGATCAAGCACAGCTCCCATTGACATCTCTGGGATGTCTCTCTAAAGATCAGGCTCTGTTTAAGCTGATGACTCAAGGTCAAGATGTAGGCTGTGGGAATGCACATCTTGATTTGGTGAGGGAGGCACCTTTGACAGGTACTAACTTGCCTGCTATAACTTTCTCCTTCTCCCTTTTCCCTGGCTGACTGCTCTTGGTGCAGCGTTGGGATCAGAAATCCGGGAGGAGCCTGTCTGCCACTCTGCAGGCATCCAGCCAGAGGAAGGACTTCATGGAGGTAAGATGCGGGTGCAGATGGCAGAAGGCCAGGCCTTGGAGAAGGTTTTGTGATGTGTTGTTGACCGTTCCGATCTTATAAGTGGAGTAACAAATGTTAATGAGGTAAAGGTCGTCTGATCTGATCTGGTCCAATTCTATGCAGAGGTGAGCATCAGTCCCAAGTCCATGGTTTTGGCAGAACAGCTTACAGAGGGGGAAGGTAGCCAGCAAAGATCCATAGGTGAACGTCCCCGGATTTCAGTGGTGTTTGGCACCAGCCCTGTCGTTCAGGCCCATCTTTGTTTCACTTCATTTAAATTCTGGCAAAATGTCGCCAGACTGATTCTGAGGCTCACAGAGAGGCTGAGAAACATGCACAATGGTGACTGAGTCACCGGATTTGATTGAAAATGGGGGGGAAACCTTTCACAAGGTTCCATTTGATGGCCTGTCTCCCTGTGGGGATGCAGCAAATAAACCTCAAGGTGTCACCTTCTGCATCCCACCATTTTCACTCCCTGTGTAACTCAGGTCCTTCTGTGGCACGGGGCACCTAGTCTGTAGGGAAAGGGGTATGTTCTAAGTAAAGTGAAGTGTTCACTAATGACTCGTTTCCTCTCTCTCCCACCCCTATTCCTCTAACGCAGCGAGCGCTGTACCAGTCCTCTCACGTGGATGAAAATGATGTCCAGACCATTTCTCATAAGTGTCTGGTGGTTGGTCTGGACCAGTACGAGCAGATGCTAAAGACTAAGAAATACCAGGACAGTGAGGATCTGTACTACCTAGCAGGGACGTATGAGCCTACTACAGGCATGATTTTCAATACAGATGGCGTCCCAGTCATCTGCTGACTGTCTAGGAAGAGGGAATTCAGGGACACGTGCCATCCACTTGGAGAGTTACGATTTCCTGTCAGAAGCGGAGTGCGGTGAATCTGAGGACATGCTGGTCACACAACATGATTTATTTGTTTCCTGCTCATATCTTCTGTGTCACACTACAGACAGGTCTTCAAAAGGAGAAGAGAGAAAGTTAGGGTGGGGAGGAAGCAACCATAGGACTTTCTGAAGATGCTTTTGGGACAGCATTGGAGATTGGACCCAATCGTTTTCTGGATGAACGGGGTGGTTTTAATTAAGACCAAATTAACCAGCTTCTTCCTTCCCTTTTCTACTCCTGGAGGATTCTCAGATCTCTGCAACAGCAGAATAACATCAGAACAGAATCTCTCAGAGGACGCTTCTTTTGTGTTGCTTGACTCCCCTGAAAAATTCAGAGGATGGAAGAACCCCTGCTAGCCTTCAGCTTATCTGCATCTCCACCCTTCTAGCTCCTTCCTTGCCAACCATGCGTGGAATGTATGAGGTGGAAGAGAAAGCAACAGCGTCTCTCTAAGCGCCTCAGCTCAAACAGCAGGCCCACCTTTAATCAGCTTCCCTTCCTCTCCATCTGCCGTCTGGGACCTAATGGAGAGCTAATGCGCGCAGACAGCCAAGCAGGAATGGAGTCACTCGGACACAGAGCGGTTGACTGACGTCCCTTCTGGGTTACGAGGAGTTGGGTGGAGGGAGAAGACAGAATCTCTCATGGAACAAATGGATCCACTCAGTTGATTCATCCCAAGTAAAGAAGAAATGTCTTTGAGGGGGGTAGGGAAGAAGGGAAGGGCGGGGTGCGGGACTGTAATCCACAGGGGTGGAGTGTAACGAACAAAAATCTCCCTTCCGGCGGTGAAATGAATGGGGAAGCTGCTGCAACCTGCTCACAAACGAGGAAGCCCCTCGAAGGAGGCCAAGCCATCACACAGGTGCAGCACCTTGGCTCACACGTGGAGCTGAGGGGCTGTGTTCCCTGGGTGTGAGGCTCCTGCGGGTCCAGGAGAAGGACACACGGCTCCCTCTCAAAAGGGATGGGGTGAGAACACACAGGAGGCGCATGCCACATATCCACAGTGGGGGCCAGAACCAAGCTGTCATCGGGAGCGGCCATTCAGCGTACCGAGTCCCTGTGGACCGTCACCCCAGGGCTCATTGAGAGCAGTCTCCCTCCTCCAAGCATCTCGCTCACCTTTCACAGGCCCGAGCCTTCAGCTTTGGCCGCTTGCCTTCAAGCAGCTGCTTCAGGTTTGCAATCCGGCACACCAGTACACAGCCCCGACTCTCCGGGCAGCGTGCAGGGAGCCAGGGGCGGGGAGCAGAACAAGACGACGGCGCAACCGCCTTGCACTTAACTGAAATCTCACGAGATGCACTGATCTTTGCAGCTAACCGATTCGCACTACATATTTCCAGGACCCCGAGATTGTTCCGGCGTGGATGGGAGCAGAGTGACCCACCCAGAGCTCCAGGGGAGAGAGGCTTACAAGGACAGATTTTTAGCTATCTGCCAGGGTACTATCCAAGTACTAGAGACTTGCAGCCTCTATGGGAAGAGCAGAGGGGCACCCCCTAAAAGACGATCCCTCATCCTTTAAAAGAACCACAATGGTGCTGAACTCCGACCCCCTCTGCTCCAGCCCGCGGCTCACCAAGACTTGGTGGATATTAATGTTTCTAAACTGTACAGTTTTAATGTACCAAAAGACTCTTTAAACCCTTCTGTATTATAAGTCTTGAAATGGATTTGACTTTTTAATTATAAATATAAATATATATATATAAAAATATAAACTTTTTAAAACTGTGAAAAAAATTATGAAATTATAAAGAAGAACACAGTCTGACGTTTAGAATATTATTTTTTATTTCCAGTTGGATTGTGAATGTAAATGATCTGGGAACAGGCACACACAAACAGCCACACACAAAGTGTAATGTACTTCTAGAAGCGAATTGTGTGAGCAAATTTTAAAGAGAGCGCGAGCGAGAGAGAGATTTTATGCTAATGTTAAATAGAAAGCACTTACTGCCCAATGCCTTCTATGGAACACAAGGATTTTTCAGACAATCGAGAGGAAAGGAGAGCCAGGTTTTTGTCTTTTGTTTTCTGTTTTTGTTTTTAATTTTTTTTTTTTTTTGGCATTATGTTTGTTGGAGAATTCCGTGTGACCGTTTTTCATAAAAAAGAAAAAAGTCTATTGGAAAAAACTTTTTGTCCTGTTTTTTATAGGGGTGTGTGGGGTTTTTTGGTCGTCGTGGTGAGCTGTCATCTGGGCAACTGGTCGCGGGGGGGGGGGGGGTAAGTGGGGTCAAGTGCCCCCCTCCCCGTCCAATGGCAGCCAGACCCAGGCAGTGAGCGGAAAGTGGGACTGGCCGCTGGGTCGCTGCTCTATTGCAGCAGCTACCTGAGGGAGCCTGGCTGGGGAGGTGGCAGCAGCGGGCATAGGACATAAAAGGTTATTACAAGGAGGAGGGAGAAGAATGGTTGTCCTTAACCTCTGAGGATAGGACAAGCAAGGGGCTTAAATTGCAGCCAGGGCGGTTTGGGTTGGACATTAGGAAAAGCTTCCTAACAGTCAGGGTGGTGAAGCACTGGAATAAATTGCCCAGGGAGGTTGTGGAATCGCCATCATTGGAAGCTTTTAAGAGCAGGTTAGTCAGGAACCGTCTAGATAATACTTAGTCCTGCCAGGCGTGCAGGGGACTGGACTAGACCTCGAGGTCCCTTCCAGGCCTGTGATTCAAGGATTCCCCCCCAGGCAGAGTGAGCCAAAGTGCCCCCCCCTCCCCCGGATGCTTGACCCCTGTCACCGACAGCTGAGCCCAGGCAGAGAGCCGGTTGCTGCTGTCACCTCCCCCGTCAGGCTGTCTCCAGGCTCTCCAGAGCAGGCCGAATATGTGGTGGAGGCGCAGGAGCAGTGAGAGAAGGACAGAGGCCCCCCCCTCCCCCCAGGGTGGGGGAGAGGAGGTTACGGGGCAGAGGAGATACATGGGGTGGTCACATGTTCTCCCCCTCCACCCTCCTGCTCTGACCAGTGACTGTAAAAGTGGTACCCTCGGCCTGACTGCTTATCTCTGACTTCTTGGTCCCCTGTGCGCCATTTGGTGCCACTCCAGGGCAGCGCACACACCTATTAGAATCCATCCCTGTTTAGGAAAGTGCTTTAGGTATGTGCTTAAGTCCCATGGGCTCGATGAAAACTATGCGCATGCTTAGGTGCTTTCCTGAGCCTCTATGACCAGAGAACGGTCTCTTCCCAAGTGCATACTCAGCCTCAGATCTCAGCCACGCTGCACTCTGTCCTTCTCCTATCAACACCATTCGTAAAGGGTCTGCGGGCCAAATCCTGCCGAGAGTGACAGCCGCTCCGCCGCACAGGTGCGAATGGCTCTGCTTCCCTCTGACTGTTCTCTCTACATTTCAATCTGGACTAGCCTCCTCCGCTGGCTCCGAGCGGCGTTGGCTCTGCAGAGGGAAGAGGCAGCAAGAAGTTTGAATCAGTAAAGCACAGAAGCATGTGTTTTTATGAGGCATCAGTCATAGGTGCTGACTGATGCACACAGGAGGCCGGGTCTGCTGCGGGAGGAGGTGCTGCTGTTAGCGAGTCGCTTGTCAGTGTCGAACTGTGCTTTGAGCAGCCACCGAGCGACCAGCTTTGCGTGGTGGTGACTGCGTTCTCAGGAAGAGGGCTAAAATTGTGATTATTGATTGGGGAGATGGGTGGGGGGTCTCGACAGAGTGTCTCCACGTCCGTGTATTTGCTTATGCACTAAGATTTAGCAAGGAGCAGCGGATGGGCTAGTGGTTCCTAAACACTGATATGTTTTACCTGTATTGGGCTGGCTCAAGAGACCCCTGTCCACCCCTCCTACTGCAGCTTCTGAGCTGTGCCCTATAGGACCCATGCTGTCTGCGCTCTAACAGACAATGGAACTTGGGTTCCTCCCTATGTGCTTGGGAAGAGCCATGCTCTGGCTGCTCCTGTCTGGTAAATGGGCGTAATGGTCCAGGACCCTTTGCTATTAACTCCTCTCATGGAGGATTTTTGCTCTGCCGTTGGCATTCCATCCCCATCCTTCCTCCCCGCGCCAGGGGTTGGCTGCTTGTCGCAGGCGGCTGCCGTCAGCTGGGTCGTCACCACCAGGCAGCGCTCGCTGGACTCTGCCATCTCAAACACCTCTGTGTGAAAACAGGACCACAGAGAACCTGTGGGGCCAGGCTCTCGGTTGGCTTCCTCTCTCCCTCTGTGTCTCCAAATGCTACTGGGCAAGCTCAGGCTTCACCCCCTTGCCATTGGCAGTGTCCTGACGGCCGTGGCACCTGGAAATCGGTAACAACTTGCCAAATTGGATTTTTTTTCCTGCACGTGAAAAACCAGCTTTGCCGATTTGTATGTAATTTATGGGGAGGGGAGAGAACTCTATGGATTTCCCCCCCCCCCTTTGCTACTCCTTCACCCACACCCAGCAGTCTCAAAGATGAGAGGTTGCTCTTAGCAACTGTTCTGCAGCACTAGCTTGGTGGAGAGGAGGCCTGGATTTTCCCTGTCGTCTCCCTGCGTCTCGGCGCAGCCCCCAGATCAGCCTGTCCAACTGTGGTAGGGTCTAGGGGGATGAAGTGAAAGTTGTCCTGTTGCAGCCCTCCACCAAGTATCCTCCTTCTCCTTCAATATCTTCCAGTCCTAATGCAAGTGCCTCCCCCACCTCATCCCGCCGCTGTTCCTCAGACCCCCACCTGCCGCACCTCGAGGTTGCGTCTTTGGCCACCACGTGGGTTCTGTCACCATCGCCAGAGGCGAAAGGTGGTACATGGAAGTTTCATGAACTAGGCCTCGTTCAGCAGCCGATGAGTCCCGGTAGAACAGGGGCAGTTGTCAGCCGTTCTGCTCATTCCAACGGTGAGGCTAGGCCAGTGGGACTCGGACTGAATGCTTCCTAGAAGCGGTAAGACCCACCACACGGACCTCCTCCAGTTCCCCTGGGCTCCCTGAAGGCACCCTATCAAGCAGCTGCACTAGGAAGTGCGATACCCAGAGTGCCACGTTCCTTCGATGGTGCAGCATAGCCCAAGTGTGGACACATGGCAGAACTGGCCCTGCTATGGCAGGGTTAGGATACTGTCACACATGTTGCTGTTACTCCTTCCGCTGCTCTCACTGCTTCAGTTGCCAATGGCTCAGGTTTCGTGGCTGGATGCAGTCTAAGTGCTAAAGGGCCTGGGTTCCGTCCACGCTGTCTATTAAATGCCGTCAAGCTTTGATACACACGGACGCTGGGCTCGCTGAGTGCGGCCAAACAGATGGGTCGTGGATTTGTGCCAGCCAGATTTAGTTTGGCATCCACACTGAGTGGCCCTCTCTAGGGTGCAATGGTCTAATTCAGGGGCGGCCAACCTGAGCCTGAGGAGGAGACAGAATTTACCAATGGACAGTGTCAAAGAGCCACAGTAACCCGTCAGCAGCCCCCCCATTAGCGCTCACCCCCCCCCCTCCGCTCCCAGTGCCTCTCACCCGCTGGCAACTTGCTGATCAGTGCCTCCCCCTCGCTCCCCGCACCTCCCGATCAGCTGTTTCATGGCATGCAGGAGGCTCTGGGGGAAAGGGGGAGGAGCAAGGGCACAGAAGGGGTGGAGTGGGGACCTGTGGCAGAGCCAGGGGTTGAGCAGTGAGCACCCCCCGGCACATTGGAAAGTTGGCACCTGTAGCTCCAGCCCCGGAGTTGGTGCCTATACAAGGCGCGGCTTTTCAGAAGTTTAATCTGCGGCATGTGGCTCTGGAGCCACCAGTTGGCCACCCCGGTCTAATTACACAAACCTGTCTGAGCACAAGTCGGATGAAGGCTCGGCCCTGCCTATAAATGCTCATGGCTCCCACGGTGGGGTGCAGGGAGGAGGCACGGGCGGGTTTTGGGGGTGGCAGGCAGAGGCCTGCAATGCAGCGGAAGGAGCAGTGCAATGAAGGGGTTTGTGGGCCACAGCAGGAGCAGCGGTTCCCGGCTCCCGATGGAACCATCGTCCTCAGTTGTTCTCCGCCGGGGGAGTAACCCAGTGCACCTCTGCAGCCGTGGCGACGGGGGCTGGAGTAAAGGGAACAAGAGTGACCTTCAGACCCCGCTGCTTTGACCCCAGGTGGGGAAAGGAGTTAACGTCTTTGGGAAAGACCAGCCTGAGCCCCCAAGCTAAGCTTTGGCTTGCTTGGAGCCTCTGCACTGGGTGGGGGAACCAGGTGAAAGGGGTATTGGGGAGATGTGCCTCAGTCCCGCACTGCCCCCCGGTCTGGGTTGGGGTAGCTGCTACCTGGGCTGTTCCTGCAGACACTGCAAGGCTGGATTGTACTGGATGCTCTACTACCAGAAACCCGGGGAAAGCAGAGGTGCTGATGGAGGGCGATGTATCCTATTGGGCCCAACCATCTCCTGGCCAAGGCACCTGTATTCTCAATACCGGTGACGCCACATGGTGGCCGCACCTCACTGTCTCCCGTGCTTTCCCAGTAAGGCCCATGGGATTGTAGCAGTTCAGCATGGGGAAAGAACCAGTAACTTCCTACAGGCGCCCAGGTAGCCATCTCTCAGAACCTGCAACTACCAGCCAGCGCGGCGCGGCTAGGCCGAGTCTGCCATTGGCAGCACGCAGCCGAGAATGAGCCAGGCCGAGGCTGCGGCTGGAGGGGGCAGGGACAGGAGACAGCTGTTAAAATGAGACTGGGCAGAAGGGAGGCAGTGACTTTCAACTTTCCCCTGCTTAAATGTTGGGGAGCCCTGCCAGCCCTGATTTCCTCCCCCCCCCCCCCCCCCGCTCGGGCCAGCTCAGCCAAGCCCTGGTGTTTCAGTTACAGGCGCCCTGTCCCAGGGGATTCCCCTCAGCTCGGCTAAGATGCCTGTTCCTATCTCAGGGGATTCGGGATTCAGACAAGCTAACTTGGCTGAGCCAGAACCCTGCGGCCCTGCAGTGTAGCTTCAAGCCCTTGTCTCACAACACTAGGTTTTTCTCTCAGCTGAGGTAAGCGTCCAAACAAATCCATCACCGGCCTCCAAGGTCCTCCTGGAGACAACTTCAAAAGGGCCTCTGATTAGGGCCGCCTTCAATGTTGACTGCCCGATGTTAGACACCTGACGTTCAGGACGGTCGTGCACCCACAGCGCCGTTGATTTTCACTTTGGCTTGCAGCCACTAGCGAAGGCAACGGACCATCTCTGGTTCTACACGTGAGCCGCCTGAGTTTTGAGCCAATGAGAAAATTGCACCATTACATTGATTTAGTTACACTGGTGCAAAGCCCGTGTGCAGACACTCCTAATCTGGTTTAGGTTAAGTAAATGGGGAAGAGGTGTGAACTCAACCACACTAGACTGTGCTTAGGGCAACATGAGGTTCCTGCTGGTTTAACTAAATCCATTTAAATTCACATGTTCACACTTACACAAAGGCACTGAGTTCGAAATCAGCAGGGTGAGGGCAAGGCTCCCATGTCCCTCGCTCCATGACCCCCACCGCCCCAGCCTACCACCCCTTCAGGCCTGGGCGCTGCAGAAGGAGACGTGATTATTTAGTGCGTGGGTGGGTCTTGGCACTTGGCTTTGATAGGAGACGGCCTAAATCACCATTAACCTCCTGCCCAGCCCTGGTTGTGCGCAGAGTGCCAGCGGAGGTGCTAGTTTTCAGATGGTGACTTTCTAAAGGGCGAGGATGCCCCTTTCTCCAGCGTCCAGGCAGCCCGTGGACGGAATGCACCAGCCCAGCCTCTGACGTCCCCCGGCCCATGCCTGTAAAGACAGGTGGGGATGCTGCTGCATTGTGGATGGTTTTGATTGTTGGCAAATGCCAAAGGAAAGCAATTTTGCGCCTCTCCCAAGGCTGAGTCCAGCTCTGCAGGTACTAGCCATGGAACGCTAGTTTAGAGGCAGATTTAGGCTTCTTGAAAGCTGCTAACAGCCCTCAAGGTGGCACAGTCTGGCTATGATGTAGCAAAGAAGCAGGAGGCGTCTGCCTGAGCCCACCTCTGCCTTGACAGTTCCTGCCCCCTGTGCAGATTGTTTGGAAAGGCCTCGTGTAGGTGCCCAGCGTGGCTAAGGGCTTGTCTACACGTGAAAGGTAATCTAGATTAAGGGAGGATCTGAATTAAAGGCAGAATAAATATTTTGGAACCCCCCCCCCCCCCCAAGTGATGAGTGCAAGGCCCCAGAGACAGTCAGGAGTAGAATAGAAGGCGCTGGCTACTGCAGGTTCTTGTGTGGCCACCATTACTGTTGTATCTGAGCGTCTCCCACTGTTTCTTCGCACCCCTCACCCACATGAGGCAGGCAGTGTTGTTGTCCCCATTTTACAGGTGGGAAACTGAAGGACTGTAACAACAGCCCCACGGCTGGCCCACATCCACTGATAGGGGATGGGGGGGGGCTACCAAATGACTGTGTAGACTGTGCTGGAAGGGATGGGGTGGGGGGGCGAGGGCGGCACCCTGCTTTTGCCCTGTAGGCCCAGAGGGGCAAAGCTATTCAGGTGTCTAACGCCCACTAAAATCAACAGACAGGAGGCACTTCAATACCGCTGAGGCTCAGTGACTAGCATTGGTTGGCTACTGCCTGTCTCCTCTGGCCAAACCTGCCCCCGGCTGAGAAAGGACGCGACCCAGGGCCTGCTCTCTGGCGCCTTTTACAAAAAAACCCAGAGTTTATTCATCAGCAAACACACAACAACAAAGTGACAACTAAGACAGCGACACAGAGACGGGACGAGGCCTGACACCTCTCCTGAGAGAGAGAGAGACGCGCATTAGTCTTTAGCTTAGCCCGGCCTGCAGTCCACGGCTCTACTGCCCTGTGGATGCAAACAAAGATGTTTCAGCAGCACTCTGGGATAAGGACGCTGGCACATACGCCCCCCCCCCCCCCAAGGGTGAGGGGAGCCAGCTCCAGAGCGAGCCAGGCTCCCTCACAACCCACCATATATGTGCAAGAGAACCTGACCCCCAGTGGGACTGCGCCATGATGCTGCATCCATCCTGCTACGTAGTGAGTAGCCCTGTAATTACCCAGCTAGCTTGGCCCAGGGGCATTTTCAGGGGCAGACAAGAGCATACTGAAAAGTGCCACCCTCAAAGTGTGGCTTGGCATTATCATAGCTCTATGTTTATGGCCACACACACACTCACTGGGCAAGCAGAGACGGGCGGCTGCATGTGCCACTAAACACTCATACTGCAGCTGTAAACCCTGCCTTTCAAACACATGGGATTTGGCTTTGATTAGCTGTAACAGGCTCCAAAAAATGGCATTGATGAGCCCTGCTCAGCTGGCCCATACAATGTTTGCTTGGTCGCCGACTGCGCGCTAGTGAATCAGCTTGTCTTTGTCACTCAGCCGGATCCTTCACACAAGGTCACTTTAGTTGGCTTTTCTGCAACGCTCCAAATCACCTATTTCAGCGGAAATGTTCAATGCTGGGGGAGATGGGGAGGGGCGCTACGGCAGTGCAGCGGGGAATTGAGTGCACCTTGGAGACTGCAAATTTCAGCCTTCTCTTGCGGGCTGTAGCTTGCAAGTTTAAATGCACAGCTGAGCCCAGCCGTAAAGCATTGTTTTATAATGGCTGCTGGCCAGCCATAAATCGCACGCCAGGCTTTTCCGGGCGGGCGCGTTTAGACGACCAGGGCCCGTCATCAGTGCAAAGCCCAAGCGAGACTCGGACAGGGTCTAACACAGATAAGGCTCCCTTGCATTGGTGGGCCAAGCGCTGAGCAAATCTCGCCAAATGTGATCACTCACCCCTATTAAAAAAGAACAAAACAAATTGGGCATTTGCTTTGCCCATGCTCCGGCCGTGTTTTACAGCTACTTTCCATTCCATGTTAGTTTGCTGGCAGGCACATCTATGTGGCCAGACCGTTTAAATCAAATATTGGTGGCTAATCAAGGGCAGTGGCTTTTTGAATGGGATATGTGAGGGTTTGCACCCAAGTCATTCTCATCTCGGGGGAAGACCACAAACAATATCATCGCCCGCGGTTGGCCAATCAAAATGAACCATGGGCCACCCCTTCTCCTCCCCTATATGTCAAATACATGCCAGCAATGGCTGCCGGACAAGCCACAGGACAGAGTGAACAAGTGACACTAGCGAATTGGTTTGAGACAATGGCAGCAGGAGGCGAGGGTTGATGGCTGATTCACTCCTATGCACTCAGCGCTCATTAGACCCATGTGCGCATTCTGTAACGACCCAGCACTGGACCGGGTGAGGGCGCCCTCCACCCCGCCATCTCTGGTGTAAGTGCATCACTGCCATGCTAGTATCCAGTGTAGGCAGGACCAATGGCTGGCTGGCCACATGGCCAAAAAGCACGTGTGTCCCGCCTTTTGGAGTGAAGCTGAGGCTGGACTCCTGTGCTCATCGGGCATGACCTTTCCCCAGGAAGCAGCAAGGGAAACCAGCAAGACAGTGGCCTCCAAATGTGTGTGGGGAGGGGTGTGTGTGCAAGTAGTTTGACAAAGGCTTGATCCTACTGTGTGCAAATAAGGCTCTAGTACACGAGGCCTGGTCAAGCACGTCTTCAAAACTGTGGTCTAGCTACATTCCCTGCCCCGGGTAAAAACTGGTGACTCCGCCACTGTTTGGCCCCCATCTATCCTGGCCACCAGATCAGCATCCCATGTTGCCATGGCAGTTTAAGCTGTTGTCATGGCTCCGCAACCACAGCTGTGCATGTCCCCTCTTTCCAGACATTAACGCCCACGCCAGTCCCACAGCTACATTTGTTGTGCCAAAGGCCTCAGCTACACTGTGCTGTCGCGCTCGTGCGCTGTGGTCTCACCATGGCTCCAGCCCAGCTAGGTCGTGAAAGCCAGCTGGGAAAGCACAGAGCAGCCAGCTTTGGGCCTCAGCATGGCGTGGCGCTGTGCCGTGTGGGCCGGCAGCAGCTAGGTGAGGCGGACGGTAACAGCTCAGAGGCCGGTAGCTGGCACTCCAGCTTACGCAGCCCCCGCCCCTGGGCTTGGGCGGCCTGATACAAACGGGTGTTCGGCAAATCGCTTCCGCTGGCCAGTTCTTTAAGTCCCACACTTAGCAGCAACCCGTTAAAATGTGGCCTGGGATCGGCATAGGGCAGCTGATGGGGCAGTGCCATGGGTGTGGCACTGTCTCGTCTCTCCTGCCCGGCTCTTCCTCAGCCAGCTGAGTAGGAAGTGAGGAAATCTGAGAACAGAGGGGCACACCCACATGCCGGCCTACTTGCGTTGATCTCCCAGTAATGGCTCCAACATCCCTGGCCTTGGCAGACTAGACCTAGCCATGTTCTAGCGCCGGGCTGGCCAGCCCTGACTTGTGAGTTGTGTTAATCATGCTCTGTACCTCTAAAGCAGCATCAGCTGACGCCCTCAACGTGCTTTACAAATAGTCTGGGAATTAACCGTCCCATCCCCAGTGAATGGCCTATCATCAGCTCCATTTCACAGCTGAGGAAACTGAGGCCATGAGCAATGTGAAGGGACTTGCACAGGGGACCAGTGGCAGAGCTGGGAAAGCCTCTGAGCTGACCATACTCTGATGGCTCAACCCTTCGCCAACCAGCCTTGGCTAATTCATTCCCCTACTTACTTAGCCTGACCCCAACTCTCAGCGCCTCTGCTTCACCAGGTCCACCAACAAAGCTGGGCCCTTGGGTGTCTGGTGCCATCCCTCCGCTCAGCTTGTCTGCCCTGCTCCACCAGGCAACGATCTTTTACAGAGCACCACTCCTCCGCTCACAGCATAGCGGGGGCCCAGCTGAGGGTGTTGGCACGGATGAGGCGGGGGGGGGGGGGGGAAGACATGTCCTTGTATTCCCCACCAAGCCATTTACTTTATGGCCGCATCGCTGCGTCTAGACAATTTACACTGGCTGAACTAGCTATGCCACAGTTTCTTTCTTTACAAATGTATTGATTTCCTTCACGGCAAATGAGTCTGGAATGGCTGACACAAACACACACAATTTTAGCGCTATTTGGGGAGGCACATTTGACAGCTTGGCATTTCCCGTATCATTGTCGGGTGCTAGCATGAGAAGTGTCCGTATGTAGCAACCACTCCAGGCGCAGCCGTCCACTAGGCTTTGAGTCAGGCCGTTGGCGCAAGGCCAGCTGTGATGTCTGGCTCCAGAGCCAACCGCCCTGGGGGGGGGGGGGAAAGGTGGGTTGATCTCTGAAGACAAGCTAGGCCCCCATCCCTCCAATGATGACTCAAGCAGCTCTTCAGAGCACAACACTCTTGAGACAAGGCGAGCACGGGCTGCGGCTGGTTTGTCACTAGTTTTAAAACCGGTTCCGCCGCAATCATTGGCTCAGGGAGAGTTTAGCCTAAAGTGCCTGGCTGCCACTAGCTACAAGGCCGCCTGGCTCCGGCCCATGTCCCCCCCACTGGCTCACCCCAACAAGGCAGTGATTGGTAGGCAGAGTCGGCTCCGCATTAGGAGTGGGTGATATGCTCATTTTCTATCCATCAGCCAACTCGGAGCTGAGGACGTTTTCTCAGTCTAGTGCTAGATTCTGTGATCACAGGATGCTGGCAGACAAGTGTTGCTAGGTTACACAGGAGGACTAGGCCCCGCCATTGCAGGGGAAATTCTCTGGCCTGTGCTATGCAGTAGGTCGGCCACCCTAGACGATGATGCTAATCCCTTCACTCTTTGACTCTGCATAGGAAGCAGGAAAGAGGCCAGGCCAGGACGGCAAGGAACCATTAGCTGAAGTGGAACATGGAGTATTGCGCTGCAAAGCACTAGCCAGAATCACAAAAAAGGCTTTGTGTCCACGACTAAAGTCCCACGGCTTTGAGACCATAGCCCCTGGCCACTTGGGGTATGTCTACACTGCACTTCAAAATCCTGCAGTGGGCCCATACCAGTTGATTTGGGCTCACAGGGCTAGGGCTCCAGGGCTGTTTAATTGCAGGGTAGGTGTTCACAGTTCGCCTGGAGCCCAGTCTCTAGGGCCCTATGAAGTGGGAGGCTCCCGGAGCTTGGGGTGCAAATTGAGCCAGAACGTCTACACTGCAATTAAATAGCCCCACAGCCCAAGCCCGGGACCCTGAGTCAGCTGTAAGGAGCCAGCGGCAGGTGCCTAACTGCTGTGTAGACATACTCTGTCAGCCCGAGGCTGTGAATGCAGCCTGTGACCACCCTTGCACTATAACTGCAGGGGATGGCCAAAGCTCAGCGTGACTCGGTGACTTTGTTTAATGGTGAGTTTCACCACCGTTGACAGCTGAGCAGGTATTCCTAGTCACCTGGCAGGATGACCCAGGTGCAAGCAGACACATCTGTGCTTGGTTTGATTCCCCGGAGGAAAAATCTATTGATTTCCTCATAAATAGCTTATACAGCTGCTCTGGATTTTTTTAAAAAAAGGAATATGACATCCTCTAAAATATATTTAAATTACAAAATGAGCTACGTTCATATAGAAAATGCATGGAGCAAGCAGAGGGAGTGTGTGTGTGTGTATTTGTCTGTTAATTAGCCGGTGTGTCACCTTCTCTCTACTTTATCCAGTCATGCACATTCACCAGAGAGGCAGTTCTAGTGACTGGGATGTTCCTTTATGGGGCGGTGGGACTAGGGCCTGGGGTCCCCACGGGCGCTCTGTGCTAGTTGAGCTGAAGCAGCTGCTCCATGCTAGTTTCCAGTGAGTGTTCGGTTCCCCACCCCACTCTCCTTAACTCCTGACACTGTCCTGTGGACCAGAGTGGAAGGTCAGAGCAGGTGCCCGGCTCTGGGGGTGGAACAAAGAGGGGAATGGGAGAGCTTATCCCTTGGGTTTTTCAGGGTGGCTGTCTGGTGGAGCAACTGTGTCTCCAAGGGCAGGAAGTCCTAGTACATCACCCTGGGGAGGCTGGAAAAGGAAGAACTGAAATTTCGAGATGGTTCAGTCTGCACTAGCAAACTGCATATCCATCGATCCCTGCCCAGAGGTGCTCGCAGTGGTGGAATCTGCACTGTGGAGAGGACACAGGGGCTTTTGCTTGCTAGTCACCCACCCTGACTTCAGCATTTGCTTCTGTAAACAACGCCACTTGCAACCCGTACAAGCGTAGACAGCTCCTAGGCTCCATTCAGCTCAGCTCAAGACCAGTCATTCTCTCGGGAAGGGGTACACCCCCCATAGTGTTACACTCCCAGCGCCATGGTCACAAACACTGGGCAGATCAGTTGTGGGGCCTGCTAGTGATCACCACTGTGCCCTCTAAGCTGTGCGCGTGTGTGCGTGCACACAGATCCTAAACCCCTTGCACACTGCGTGCACAAAAATGTGCACAGAAGCACATACATTTGCACAGAATTTTTTTTGCACACACACCGCCTGTCAAAAATTAGAGGGAACATTGGTGATAACTCCTCCCCCCACCAAGGCCAGTGGGGGGTTGGCCAGTCACTACAATACAGTGTCTGACTCTAATGCAGCATCTCTGTTGGCACAGGTCTTTTCCCCGCCTCCTGCCCTCCATCAGACTCTTTCTCTCTCTCCTGCTTTCTTTTCAATCTGTCTCCCCACTTTCCTTTCATCTCCACGGCATGCACACTCAAGTCTTGGGTTTACCACGTGTCAGGAGTGCGCCGGGGAGCTGTGTTAGTTGCGACGCAGCAGGATGGTGCTGGGCAGTGGGGTGTACCGCAAAGCGGCTGTGTGCGGCGTCTGACGACCCAGAGGCTGGATGGGAGGATAGTGGTGGCGACGTCGAGGTGGCATAGCCAGTGGGTTAATTTTATGGCTTGGATTTGTCGCTCAGAGCCAAAGACCACCACAAACGTCTGGCACAAATGCCATCCCGTTCCCACCCGTATCAGCACCCTGTCCAGTGTGTGCGCACGCTCTCTGGGTCAGGGTGGGTGGGGACACACCACACCCTTGTGCAAAATCAGGAAACGACACCCCCCAGGAGTCTCCTCCCCGCTCGACCGTGTGGGGTGAAATGCTGAGACATGGGGTGCACCAGCTGGGCAATCCCCACTGCTCTGTCCCCCAAGGAGCTGGAGGCCCTCTAGTCAGGAGAAACGGCTCCCCGGTGGTGGCTGGACTTCCTCATGCAGAGATTCACCCCGATTCACTCCCCCCCACCCCCACGTTGGTTTTTCATTTGTCACCGGGGAGCAACCAAGTGTCGAAAGGGGATAACACCCCAGCCTAGACACAGAGCTGGCTGGGGAACCCCTGGGCCAAGCTTATCCCTGGTTTAACACCCCGGCCTTCAATGGCGTTACACCAGCCACGTGCTAGAGACCCACAATATCCCCTAATGGGTATCCAGCGTCTGTAAAGTTCTGCTCCACTAATTCACCCCCCCCCGCGAGGACCTTACAGGGGCAGGGGCGGGGGGGGGGGGGAGATAAGGCCAGCCTTGGAGCACTGAGCTCGCCCACAAGAGCAAGCAGAGCGGAGGCTAAATTGGGGGGGGGGGGAATTTCAGGGTGACACCCCCTGCCACCCCCCAAACTTCTGTGCCATCGCTGAAGCCAGTGACGACTCACTGCAAACCTCTTGGCCCTGCCTGGGCCAGCCTGCAAGACTGAGGATCGGCTCCGTCCTTTCAGCCCATCAGGCCAGGGGTCCGGAAGGGGGATTAATATTTCCGGGATCAGATTTCGGGTAGGGTGGGAACTGATTCATAAATACAGGACAGATCATCCCAGTTCTCCTCTCCTCCCCAGCCCAACCCGCCTGCCCCCTTCTCCTGCACCTCGTCCCGGCACAGAGCTTCTGCCGCCCCAGCCGCATCGCCCGCTCAGTACCCCGCCGTGAACGAGCTGTTGTAGGTTTCAGTGTGGAAACAGGTACTGTGAGACGTACTGGTGAGGCTATAGGCAAAGTAGGCCACGGCGGAGCCCAGTGTCAGCCCGGTCATATAGGACACAGTCATGGTGTTACCTGCAGAAGAAGGGGAACGGGCGGGGAAGAGAAGCCAGGAGGTTAACCCTCATCTGCCAGACGTGCGTTGATGGCACAGACCCTAACAGGGTACCGGGAGGTGTCTCCACTTCTGCTGCTGGGCCCCGCCGGATTTGGGCAGAGGTTCCCTGCTCTAGCTCTAATCCGTAGCATACCCCCCAGAGCACATTGCTGGCAACCCAGCGCCAGTGGCTACCAGGCCAAGGCAGAGTGAGGGTGCATCCGGTCACTGGTTTGTGCCAACGCTGCTTGCAAAACGACATGCAGGGCAGCCGGCACGTCAGGGCACAGTCGGGCTTCGTGCGAAGGCAGCACTCTCCGGCCTGCAGCCCTGCCACGGCCTCTGAGCCTGGGGATGACGAGGGTCTCGACCGCCCATCCAGGCCTGCTGCCCACCCGCCCCCGTTTAATATTTTGGAGTGACCCAGCCTCTTGCTCTCCCTCCTGCCCCCCCCCCCCCCAGCACAGGGTCTCCCCACATGACAGGGAGCTGTGTGAGGTGTAACCGGGATGGGACCTGGTTCCATGCACACGGCATCTGTTCCCCACCGGCCTGATCACACCTACCACATCCCACAGCCATGTCTGCAGCAAGGCATTCTGGGTACAGCTGCTGCTTCCAGGTGCGCTTGGGGCAAGGCAGCTGAAGCAGCATGGGAAATCCCCTCTTGCACACACACGTGGGAAGTTGGGGGACTTACTAATCCGGTTACAGGGGAGGGCCCAGCCACACAGCATTACAGGGTCATGGGCAATGGCAAACCACGGCACACTATCTGGTTAGGAGCCACATGCCAGCCATGGGCCATGTGTTAACCCAGCTAAGAACTCGGCAGCACCAGTAGTGCAGATGGGCCCGAAGGCGGGAGCAGTGACCTGGGTGTGGCAGTACAGCCTGGTCCCTTCCTAACCATAGGAAACACAACTGGAACTTGTGACACTGGGGGTCCAGCCAGCACAGTCCCTGCCTCTCTGCACGGCTCCCGCGCGCAGCTGTCACGTGTCAACACGTTATTCCTCCTACCTGCCAGTTCCCGCTGCTCCGGGCTCACTTTGCCAGCAGCGAGGATCATGGGTACGCTGCCGAAGTACCCGTTGGTGATCCCCATGAGGAGGGAGAAGATGCAAGGCCAAGCGGGGTGGCTGAAGGTGGGTTTCCCGTTGGGGTACACGCACATTATAAAGAGGGGAATGAAAACCACTCGCAGACAGGAATAGATGAGAAGGTGGGTCCCTCTCCAGTCATAAGGCAGGGCGGCCAGGATCTAAAACACAGAGGGAAAGTCACGTTGTGTTGCAAAGTAAAGCGACTTCCAGAGTAAAATCTAGATCAATAAAATGTGAGGCTGTTCAGGAGGCTGGCCTAGACGGAGTGGTAGAGACGGAGTGGTAGTTCCAGGGGAGAGGGATAGCTCAGTGGTTTGAGCATTGACCTGCTAACCCCAGGGTTGTGAGGTCAATCCTTGAGGGGCCCATTTAGGGATATGGGGCAAAAATGGGATTGGTCCTGCTTTGAGCAGTGGATTGGACTAGATGATCTTCTGAGGTCCCTTCCAACTCTGAGATTCCATGATGCAGAGCAAAAAAGCCACTGGAAACAAACAGGTCTCTATTGTGGGATGTGAAGGAATCCAAACCTAGCCCATCCTCAGTAACAATCCACCCCCATTTAGATGGGACCCTCAGCCCCTACACATAACAATCACATGCTTAATAACACAGACAACCGGGTTTGAACGGACTGGTTGTCTAATACCAGAGGAGGGAAGATGATGTTTGTAAAAATACTCACTGCAGGAAGTCACGAGCCACTCCAGGCCCATGGCTTGAACCCGGGCAATTGACTCCCAGTTCTCCTCCACAGCAGGGTAGACTGGCCATCAGATGAGACCTGCTCCTTAGTAATCTACTGCCCCTGTGGCACCTGAACTGCTACCCACCCTGCCCAGGAAGTCTAGCCGGGACCCCTCCTACCTTGCCTACAAAGTCCGAGAGGTTGAAGACAGCCATGATTAAGATGGGGAGCCACTCCCCGAGAGTGCAGTTGCGGATCTCTGACTCCAGCCCAGGAAAGAGGCACAGTGTGATGAAGTAGGTCATGGCAATGGAAAGCATGTAGGCCCAGATCACCCTGGAGACAATGTAGCGATGGAGCATCATGTCTGGAGGAGGAGACCAAAGCAACTCATCAGCTTATTACTAAACCCAAGCTCTTGCCCCTGCTGAGCATGGCAGAGAGGTTCACCTCCACCAGCCTTCGCCCTGGTCTAGGGGCGCTCCCACAGGTACTGATTAGCTGGGAATGGATGCTTTCTCAGCACGTGGCAGAGATGTATCAATCAGAAGGCCACACTGGCTTCTGCCCTCGGAGCTCTGACCCCATCTCCCACCTTAGAAACCCGTTTGTCCTTGCCAGACTCATTCTGAAGTGTAGCACGGGTGCTGTTCAGGTGACTTCAGCAGAACTCCGGGCTGGATCCTGCAGGAGACCCTAAGCAGTCTCTGATTTCCATCGGACACTAGAAGAGCACTCGCCTGAGTGAGTGCCGGGGACACTGGTGTCCTACCTCGGAAGCTGGGCCAGCTCCTTTTGATTCGTGGTCGAGGGACATCAAACCTCACGTAGGTGCCACTGCCGGCCAGGTCAGTTTCATGCCCCAGGCTGCCCGGAGGGGAGCCCATCTGCCCACACGGCCGATTTTCCTGGGGAAAGCACAAGAGGGATCAGGGTAGCATTGAGCCAGGGGGTATTTTGCAAAGAAAAGCTCAGTGGGAGGAGAGGGGAATACTCCGGGAACTTATCCAGCTTGATGTAAGACCGTCCTGCTGGGACACCCACCTTCATGGTATAGATTGAAATACAATACTTCAGCTGCTCTCTGCAGCAATGCACCATTAGAGGGTACCACACACCTCCTAAAAGAGGGGCTCTCTCAGTTTTCCATAGCGTACACACAACGACGGAAAGCAGGTTTTCTTGTAGGCCCATCTCCTCTCCCATTTGTGGCTGTATAGCCCACCTCCCCTCCCATTCCCAATCACCTACCATCCCTGTGGCAACCTCAGCAATTGTTTGCACAGGACAGTAATGGTGGGGAAATAGTAAATGGCTTTTCAATGTCTAATGTCGCAGCTACAAGCAAAGAGCAGGGGCCAGTGTGCAGAGATCAGGCGGCCTATCAGAAAGGGCTGAACCAGCCACAGGGGGGCAACCCCTGTCCTACAGCAAACTGAGATGCAGGCCAAGTATCACGCTCATTGAAGAACATCGCCTGTGAGGGCCTGGAGTGTAGAGCGCTGCATTTCTAGCCCACCACTCTGCCTGGGAAGCTGAAGGAGCAGCCCTGCTAATGCCCTTCGGCAGGGACCAGACAGGCCGTGATGAGAAGCAAAGCATGGTTCTCATGCCAAACAACTGACACCACTGGTTGGAGCTGGTCCGTTCTGGAGCTTGCTGCTTTCCTGGGTCTGAGGGCAGATGCTCCGCTCCAAGTTCTAACAACTGTGGATTCTGCACCAAAAGGCCGCCTGGTCCAAATCAGTGTATCTATTACCTCTGTCCGTCCTTCCCGTTTCCCTGGGAGATGGCTTCCCCAGCACATCAGCCTCAGGCCAGCAGGAAGGAGGCCCAGGTGAGAGGCAGCAGAACGCCAGCGGGATCTAAAAGCTCTGCCACACCCGCCCACGTAGCACCGAAAGGGAGACTTACGAATCGGACGTCCTCTGCCGTGACGTCGTGGTGAACCCTGTATCCGGTGCCGTGGTCCGGGGCCCCTTTGCCCTCGGGCGCGCCCTCCCGGGAGCAGGCGGTGTAGTACCGGACGAAATGGGTGCGTTTCACCAGCAGGTGGAGAATGAAGCACATGAGCTCTATGCCGATGGAGATGAAGAAGAAGATGATGGTGTTCTCTTTCTCGTCGGACAGCAGGAGTTTGGTGAAAATGCGGCTGAGGGAGATGATCACCCCCGCAGTGCCTGAGCGGGAGAGAGCACAAGCAGGCCTGTCGGCACAGGGGTCCAGGGACAGCGCGCAGCTCAAAGGCCGGGGCTGCATTGAAGTCCGGGCCACCACCGCGCAACAGCTATGAGCACTCAGGTGAGCTAAACTTAAGTCCATGAATGGCTATTAGCCAGGATGGGTACAGAATAGTGTCCTTAGCCTCTGTCTGTCAGAGGGGGGTGATGGATGGCAGGAGAGAGATCACTTGATCATTACCTGTTAGGTTCACTCACTCCGGGGCACCTGGCATTGGCCACTGTTAGTAGACAGGATACTAGGCTGGATGGACCTTTGGTTTGACCCAGTACGGCCATTCTTATGTCCAGGTATCTCTACGTACAGTGCAATCACACCTCGGACCTCTGCGCAGCCCTACCCCGTGTGTGCGCCATTGCTCTGGGCGTGACGTTACCAGATTGCTACAGGCGGGCTCCGCTTAGACCTCTTAGCATGGAGACGTCCCATCTCTCAGCCGCATCTTCCCCAGGAACCTGACCTTGCGGTGGCTGGAACATCGTGACCCGCCTCTGCCTAGGTCTAGGGATGCTCCCAGCTCCCGCGGCCAAACCCGAGCAAGCGTGCGAGCACGGGAAGCAGCAGCACGGGCGAGCCACCCACGCACAAGCCGCCTGAACCCTGTGGGTACGTACTCAGGGCGGCCAGCCCATGACACTGATCACGGCTGCCGCAGCTAGCCCAGCAGCGTGATGAGAGCTAGCATGAGTATGTCTGTGCGAGCCGGGAATCACATCTGAGCTCCAAGCCGAGATGTAGCCTCTGTGTCAAGCCGTGGGGGCTTTATTACGTGTGCCAACTAATGATTACATCTAGGGGAATGGGCCAGCTAAGGACACACTGGCCAGTGTGCCAGCCAGCTGGCTAACGAGCCTATTATCTAATCAGACTTGCCAGCAGGCGTGAAAAATCTGGGGTGGGAGGATACTCACTCTCGCCAGTCATCACCCCCTGGGTGTACCGCTTGGGCAACATCCCGGTGTAGCCGTAGAAACTGGATTGCTGCACTTCAAGAGAGAGGCGCACCGAAAAAAGAAAGGAGAAGAGGTATTATTCCCGACCCGCAACTCCGCGGGGATCTAGCCCAAATATATTGCCGGGCGTCCTGCCTGGGTCCCGGGAGCTGTTGAACGAGGCGAGGTCGGTGCAGTTTCCGATCTACAGTTCTGATGCGAGAAAGCACGTGCTTAACTTTAAGCGCGTTGTAGCTGGTGGGGATTTCAGGCAGGTCTAAGTGCTTTCAGGAATCAGAACCGCCTTCTTCGCTCTTGCCAACGCTATAAGAAAACAATAGACCAGCTCTCGGTCCTGCATACCTCCGGCACATGAGAGTCCTAGGTGCTAAAAGCCAAACTGTAACAGGGTGGGTAGGGGTGGCTGGGGTGGGAGGGTGCAAACCGCAGAGCCTGAATCCGGTCGTTTACAGATGTGAAGCATCACGCAAACGACTCCTGATCCCGAGTGCTAAGCAGCCTCATAAAGAAAATCATAAAAGAGCTGTAAACAACCCTGGGCTGGCTGGTGCTAATTAGCTGCGGAGGGCTGGGGGTTTACGGGGCAAAATATGGCCTGGGACTAAAAATCACCCACCTGGGGATTGCCCTGGGATTAACAAGTCCCGCTGCCCAGCGGCTGCACGGGGCCCTGGAATTTCATTATTCCAAAGCCGTCAGTCGCAAGGGGAAGGGCTTTGGTTGGCACAGCAACAACTGTACTTGACGGCTTTTGGGTGATTCATATTTTCAAAAAAAGAACCAGAAACTCAGCAGCTGGAATTTGTGATTCAAAAATCATAAATGTGTCTCCTTCGCTCAAAATCGGGCACTTCACAGAGCCCCAGATGGGAGGGGGAACCCCTCCCCCGCACTTTTTTCACCAAACAGGTCGGTTTCAATTCAGGTTCTTTTCTATCTCATCGATCTGCCTGGGACTCGTATGTCCCAGCTCATCAGCACTTCCCAACAGAACTAACAAACCAGCCAGGCCAGCTGGCAAAGCAAGGAGCAGCCATGCGTGTTTGATTGATGTTGGGCTGGGTGGGTACGGAGTTTGGTATTTGGAGGTTCCAGGAGAAGCTGAAAGCGCCCCCCCCCTCCCGGCCATGAGGCAGAACTTTATGCAAATCAATGTAAATTTATGCACATATATACCATTTAATGCAAATTAGACATATCCTGGTTTTCGCTGGCAGGTGTGTGTGCTGCTTCATGTGCTGTGAGTTACAGGGTTTTCCTGGGATCTGAGATGAGCAGATGTATGTGACTGAACAAATCTACTTCAGAAGAAGAGTGGGGAGATGGTTCAGGGAGCGGGGATCTGGAGTTTCAGGCAGCAGCGGGTGGCCCATCAGGGGCTTCAGAGCGCTGAGTTATATGGACCCAACAGAAACGTCAGACGGTTTGTTCCTTGCAAGTTTCCCCCTTCCAAATACTCCCCTCTCTATTTTCAAGCAGGCCTTGTACCCTGAAACAAGACTCTGCTCTCCCCCAAACCACCTGGCCTGTCCTCCTGGCGCCAGTCTTCACATACCTGTGCAGCCAAAGGCCACCACCCCGACGGCTATCAGGTTAATAGCATACGCTTGCCTGTGGGTGAAGAGCTCCAGCCAGACATCGCAGATACTGACGAAGAGAAGGGGACCCAGAGCGAACAGGTATCCTGCAGCGAACAAGGTGGACATGGGAGTCGGTGGGGAGCAGAGCTGGGAGGCAGCCTTTGGACTGGCTCAGGACAGCGAGATGATGAGCTCATTGGCCCGTGGAATCCCAGTGAAACCCCAATGGGCCAAGCTGCACGGAACAGCCTGGAGAGTGTGTCCCTGCACTGAGGGGGAGATGGAGTTACAGAGCAGATGAACCAGGGCCCAGAGGAACCCAATCCCCCTCCCCACCCCTGTTTCTTTCCATCTGCGCCAAGATGGCTTTAGTTCTTTAACCGCTTATGGGGTGGACTGGAAGCCTAGGCATCACCATGTGGGTTCCTCATGATGGTTGAGTTTCTAGGCAGCCAGATGTTTGGGTGTCTAAATGTCTGCCTGATGGTATTTCTGGTGTCTAGCTAATGGTGTGTCTGATTGACTGCGTGGCTGGAAATGCGGGTGTTTACACTGGGCGAAATCTAAGTGACTGGGTGGCCTGAGGCTATGGTGAATGGAATATGCTTATACTGCTTTGTACTTGACCAGCCCGGATCTTCCAACCCCTGTCCCCCTGGAAACTGAACAGAAGGTATCTGCACATGTAAGACGCATCCCGTCCTCGCTGCTGAGAGATCAGGCAGGGAGCAGAAGTGACACTCCTGTACCCTGAAGGGACCAAGGATGGGCAATGCTATCTCAGTGCTTACAGACTTTTTCCAGGTCAGCTGGTGGAGAGGCGCTGGAGACGGGAGTAGAGTCCACCCTTCTGGCAAACACTAGCTGGACCACTTGCACCAATGGGATGGGAAAATAACCAAGGACGTATAGCAGCTCCAGAATGCAGGGGTAGGCTTGGGTCCTGTTAGGGGCAGGGGAAGGAAAGGGAGAGACCTACCCACAGAGATCCTGGTGTGCAGACTCAGCAACTCCACCAGGGCGTTGTTCAAGATGACGGCTACCAAGGCTACCAGGATGTAGGTGAGGCTCATATCAAATACAATGGAGGTCCCTGCAGAGCAAGAGAAGATTCTGAGGGTGGTCAGCACTGCTCCAGAACAGCGTTGGACTGTGTGCACTGCTTTCAGCGGGGAGAGCAGGGCGCTTTCAAGCTACTGCTGACCATGGGCCTGTGTTGGCCCTGTGGTGAACAGTTTGGGGTCTGGTGACTGTTCTGTATTTCCCCCAGCCCACCTGTCTGGTTTATCTGAGGGCTGAACCAGGCTCTGTGTTTACAGTGCCATTGTTTGGGTAACTCAGCTGCGGCCTCAAAGAACAATTCAAGGTTGCATTGTCTAGGGATCTCCAGGAACAGGAAACATTCTCCAAGCTGTGGAAATAGGCAGTCAGGACTGTCTGAAATAGAAGTCGGTGGAATGATAGAAAATGGGGTGAGGGTCTGGGGAGATACCCCGTGAGCAACACAGGAGATGCCCTTGGGGCAGCCGCACATTTTCTATAGCTCCACTTTGCACTCAGGATACAAACACCCCTGGGTGATCCTGCTGTCATTAATCAGGCTACATTTGTGAGTTCAGGCTGGGAGGCATCCCATCCAGGAGACATCCAGCTCTTGTAAATATTTACATCCGCAAGAACTGGAAGGCCAGGACAAGTCCTATTTCAAGACCAGACCCCCATCAAATACACAGACACTCACTTTGGCAGCCTCTGTCTTTTCAACATCCCAGCACCAGCTTCTAGGATCTCCTGTCACTACATTTGACTGTGTTTGCTATTGGCACTTAACACCAGGAATCCTGACTGCTGGCTTTCAAAGGTTAAATGTGAATTGAAAAACAGCAGCCTGTCCGGGCTGATTCCCCTCTGCCTGTCAGACTAGCATTCTCCTGCCACGGAGAACCCTGACATGACAGTTTCCATGTTACGTCCTGGCTCAGTGTGAATGAAATCCAGAAAGCAGAGCCTGGGACATCGCCGGGAAAGGACTCACCTGGATATTTGTGATGCAAATAGTCCACATCTGTGATGAAGCTGTTGTAGGGCAGGAGAAATCCAACCCCTGCTAGCAGCATGGCAAAGTAAATCCCATGGTATCGATCCTGGGGCTCGGGATCTTCCGAGGCTACCCGCCAAAATAAGACAGAACAGGGGACAGTTAGGCTGGTGGGCCTCCTGGAGCCCAACCCAGAGGCCTACAGCCAGGCTGGGAAATATATCGAGAGGCAACAGATTTATTGTGCACTGAGATGAGGTACAGAACATTCCCAAATGACAGACTCTGTCTGTGTCTTGCAGCGTTAGTAAAGAATCCCCTTTATATCCATTGCAACTGGCTGTTCTCTCCCACGAGACACCGCAGTGCCATTATTCTACTCGATCGCCCGCACAGGAATAACCAGACTAGACCAGAGGACCGGCTAGTCTGGGATCCCGTCTCTAACAATGGCCAGCATTAGGGGCAAGAAACCCACATAGCGGACATCTGTGTAGCACCAGCCCACGGGGGAAGTAGCTTCCTAAAGACACTCATACGTAGGGATCTGTGTACACATGCCTCTGGTCACCTACCTCTAGTTCCCAGCCTTCCACACCGGGAGCAAAGAGTGAGGTTTTGCTATTACAGAATTAAACGGTCCCTGTACTAGAAGTTATTTATCTCCGCAGCCATGCATATTCTCACAGAATCATTGACCCCAGCCCAGCCGTCCTTCTGCACGTGAACACCCCCCCCACGGAAAGAACAAAGCAGAGACACCCGCTTGTTATCTCAGTTGGGCTCATCAGGGAACATCTGGGGCCCCAAAAGAGCAACAGCTGTACAGAATCTCAGCCTTTCCCTAATGGCCTGGAGCGAGTGCGCCACAAGGCCATGTGGGAAAGCAGCTTTCAAGCCCTAACCCCTCATCACAGGGTCCGAGAGCTCCCAGATGGATTAAACAGCAGGGTCGGCCATTTTACTGTAAATGAGGGTACTGATGGTTGATTCCATACTGTGCCCAATGCCAGGCTCACCTGTGGCACTCCACAAATAAACACCAGCCTGGCTCAGCTGCACCCTAGGAATAGAGACATTTCAACAGTGACTCTGGCAGTGTAAGAATACCAGGTCTTTGCTGTGCCATGTACTGAAGTAATCTGGTATGAAGCAGTCCCGTGCCAATCAGCGTGCGGACAGGGAGTGATTGGCAGAGGTGCGGCTCTCATAAAACGTACAAGCCTGGTGCGAATGCAGTTAGCCCCAGGGGAGGGGAGGTAAGGGTCTCTCCTACAACTGGCACAGGCAAGTGATTCAGCCGGTGAGATGTTTGGAGTAAACTCTCCTATAGATATCTTGGCCAGGGGAGAGATTGCTCGTTAATTGCTTTCCTGTCCTCTGGGAACACACTGCAGTTATGACATGTCGGAGTCGGCCTGTTCAAATACCAGGGCTCTGCACAGGGGAGTGGTAATGTGTATACCCTGCAAATACCACAGGCCCCCCGTCTCTCCACGGCCCCGGCATAATACGGAGAGGAACGAAACAGTGGCAGGAGCCACAGGAAGGCCTGGCAGCGAAGGCGGAGTGGTTAAGAGCAGAGGGAGGAGCCACGATATAGTGCACGTTTCCTCATCCCCGTCCCAAGAATGGCCTTTCTTACCCGGCCAGCGGGGCGGAAAGCTAACCCTGCTGGGATGTCAAAGCCTCCTCCGAGGGAGGGCTCAGCAGGAGTGGGGGCAGCCAATAGCCACACAGTTGCTGGCCCAGGCCTGCTCCCCTGGCTAGTGAGCAGAGACGCGGCTTCCGTGCTGCCTCAGACCCGTGGTTGGGGAATTCGCTGGATTCCCTGGTTTCCCGCTTGTTTTGGCGGGCCCTGGCCTCAGGCCAGTCCTGAGGGTATAGCCGGGTGTGTCACCTCTGTGGTGGTTACAAAGCCACAAAGCTTTGGGCTTAGCTTGTTAAGCTTTGGGCTTAGCTTGTTCTCCCCACACACTGTTTGCGCTGCAGGAGAGCGTCCGAGCCATGGCGATGGCCATGGGGGTGCTTGGACAGCAGGCGCCACTCACAGGCGTTATGCGTAAGGCCAAATGGCTCCTGTACAGTAATAACCAGTCACAGACGCGCTGCCCAAGATTTGGACCCAATCTTCTGGAGGCTTGGAAAAAGTTCCCCGAACGTGCCCTTGTTATTATTTCCACCCTGGCCTGTGGACTCTGTGCTTGCGGGTCTCATTGGGGCCTGAAGCGTCACCACAGTGAGGTAATGGCTGCTCCCAGGGTGTATCTGGCCTGACCAGAAGACCTTGAAGACCAGAAGAAAGCCCACCCCTGCGAGATATCCCGACCCAAGGAGCCAGGATAATCTAAAACATGGCCAAGGTCTGGGGGGCTGAACCACCAGGCGAAGCGGGGTTTGCCTGTCACTCGGTGATCCGTGGAGCGTTATGCTGGTTGGGGCAGCACTGGTTATGACCATTCTCTCTCTCCTCACCCCTCGCCTTGAATCCAGGGACTCGCCTTCGCGGTCTGTCACCGCCATCGCTATGTGCCCCCCCTCAGCCCTTCCCCCACGCTCCACGAGAGATGTGAAGCCTGGTTGCCGAGCCCTACCTGGCTCCATGAAGGTGAGGACTCCCTTGGCCTGATTCCCTTTAGCCTGCAGCTCTTCCTCCTCCAGCTGGTAGCTGTCAAAGCTGAAGCTCATCACCACGTTCCCCTCGGGGGTCACCACGGGGCTGATGTCCTTGAAGTGATCTCCTCTGACGGAGCCCATGGTGGCTGACCTAAAGCAGGAAAGGGCAGCGACACAGCAGCAGCTCAGCTCTGGCATGGGCCTCGGGGGATGCCCCAAGGGGGCTTATTCCCAACGGGGCCAAGGGCTCAGCTAATGTAATACGCAGGGAAAACATTAAACGCGCCATGCAAAATAGCACAGCAGCTAGGGAGGGAAAAGAGCTGTGAGGTCATCTGGCGCTTTCCCCTGCCAGAGCCGGAATGACCACAGCATCTCAAGGGCTTTGCCCCATCTAGGGTTAACTGCCCCAGTGACGGGGTCCCACTGCTTTCCCTGGAAGGCCTTAGTGTGATTCACCTCACCGGTGGGACGTCTCTCCTGATAATCAGCCGACATTTTCTTTGCTCGGCCTCATCCCGTTTCTCCTGGTCACCCCCCCGGCGCGTGCAATAGGTGACCTGTAGAAAACAGCCACGTCTCTCCACGCTGAGGCGCTGCAAAGTGGCATCCGCAGGCCCAAACTAAGGTGATGGACGCTAACCTGGTGTAATGACCTGCCCCCTCCTCCAACACAGCTCTAATTCCAAGATAGACACGCTTCGATTCACACCCCCTCACTGACACACACCCACATTACGCATCAGCCCTGGCTCCTTCTCTACTGTCCCTCAGTAACTTTCGGCTCAGACGTGTTCAGTCTGTAAGCTGTTTCTCCCCCTTACCTCCCAGCACTGTAACCTCAGCCAGGAGAGGCCAAGAGACAAGTTGGGGCCTTTCCTTCTCCTGGTCCTCAGCACCAGTAATAAAGATCTTGCCCCCGAGGACCATGGAGTTCCCAGGCAGGGACTGGCATTTTGTTCTGTGTTTGTGGAGCCCCTCCCACAACGGGGTGCTGCTCCGTGACTGGGGCTGCCAGGTGCCACTGCAGTACAAATACTAAAGAATAAAACATGACATGGGAGAGGGAAAGACTCCAGCTGGCCTCTCAGGGTTTGCAGGGCTGGCGGTATGAAAAAATAGCCCGTTTTTCTGAGCCCATTTGAGCTAGATCAGTGGACAACACAAGGAGAGGACACCTCCCACTCCCCCCCCCCCCGCCGCCGCCGCCCCCGGAACCAAGAACTCCATTTTATGAGGGTGAGGCACCTTAAAGATGTCTCCATCACTATCACCAAACCGCTCCTCTGCTGTACAGTACAAGGATGAAGGCTGGCAGGAGGGGCTGAGCGTGGAGAGTGTTTAGAGAAGGACGCCTAGGCGGGAAGCAGTGGCGTGAAAGGAGAACCTGCAGCTAAACACAAACGCTACAGGGTTCTCCTGCACAGAATGAGGCCAGCAGGGATCTCCGGTGCTCATATCCTGGGGACCGTTTCACAAGAACTAAATTGCCTCATGACCCCAACTTCCCGCCCAGTGCCCCGATCCCCACTGCTTGGGTCTCAAAGTGTTTCATTGTGCAGAACACCAGTGAGGGCTCTGTGGCTTCCGGTTGGGCTCCGGGCCTGAGAACCAAGCACTCGAGAGCAGCTTTTGAACAACGACGGCATGGCTGTCAGGGAAAACTGATCCCCGCCCTGGTCCCAGAGGCCAGGAAGAATGTGCTAAGAACCACTATCGCGGAGATCCCATCCTGCTGCCTTTGGACCTTTGCAGCCCAGGTGAAACACCAACAGCCAGGGGTTCTGGGTCCTTTCTCACAGCAGCTGACGCTAGCAGAAAGTTTGTGACTGGAGGGATGGACCTAGTTTAATTTCCAGCCCAGCCCCAGAGCATTGCTCTTAGCAGCGGGCACTGGAGAGGAACCGGATTCTTAGTGGACCAAATCCTGAGGGTCTTACTGAAGCAAAACCCCACTGAAGCTAATGGGCCCAATCCACCGCAGTCAATGGGAGCTACAGGTGCTCCGAGGTTTGGCCTGATGGAACTCAGGCTTGAGTCAAACCTGAGCAAGGCCCGGGAGATCTGGCGCCGAGTGAGACGGACTCTCCTAGCGCAGAGACATCCCAGGATCCCACACACAGGCAAAGGGGCTCTGTAAGGAGGTTTGGAGACCACGGGCTGGCCTCCGGTTATTTTGTTGCAGAGCCACAAGGAAATGCAACGGCTCCTTCTTCGACCCCACTTGCCCCTTCGTGCACTGCCTGGAGACCTCGCTCAGGGATGGCTATTTCAGCAGAGCCTTTTAAGCCTGCCCTCATCCAGCCTGGCATTCTTTGCACAGACGCTCCTTCCACCAAAGCGAGCCCCCTCTGCCGGACCCCTTCCTCCGGCACCTCAGGGTTCTGCTCAGGCTGCGGAACATACAGTATCTTTGCTCCCCAGGTCCAGTCACTGTCTCGTCCATCTCGGTAGCGTCTACTGCAGCGGCACCAAATGCAAGAGCAGAGCCAGCAGCTTTGAGCTGGGCTATCTAGAGAGCTCATCGCAAGCTCTGAAGGGTGGCGTTAAGGTTCCTCGCTGCTGCAAATCAATCACTGAAAGCCTCCAAACCTGATAAGCAGGCAGGATGGGACTGCTGCCGCTCAGCGGGGTTTTCACGCTAGCGGCAGGGGTTTTCCTGCCTTGGGTGTCAGGGTGACAGCAACAGCTGCCAGGGGTTTGCTTTGGTGCTGGGGCTTTAATGTCCCCATGCTCCTGTTCTGCAGCTGCCTGTGACATGCTTCGGTTTCAATAAATAAACCCCAGGAGGTTGGGTTTTTTTAATCCTCTGTTTTGCCAGGAAGAACAATATGAAAAAGCCCAACTCAGGGGCCAGAACAGATCAACCAGGGCGGCTCTGGCTGTACACCAGGCAGTCCCCTGGGTTAAAGAAGACTTGGGACTGGCCACGAGATGGCATCGCTGGCTCACTAACGACCAAGAGAGAAGTGCCAGGGGAGAGGCAATGCTGTCTGTGCTTAGAGCAGCGGGCAGGGTTCTATTCCGGGATCGGATGCTGACTCACTGTAGGCCCTGGGGAGAGCTGGTTAACCTCTGTGCCTCAGTTTACCTTTCTGTAATATGAAGACAATACCTTCCTCACAGGCTTTAGGAAATGTTTGTAAAGGCATTTGAGAGCCTCGTCTGAAGGCAAAGGGCAAACTATTATAACAACCCGGCGGCCCTCCTACAACGTTGTGCTTGACTCTATGTGATCAATGAGCACTTCAACACAGGGAGAGAACCCAATGCCTCCTCGTCTGAAAGCAGAGACCCTACCCCTGGAGCTGAAGGAGACTCTGCTACCTGTTAGCAGCATAAAAGTTCTGCTAAGGGCTTGTCTTCACGAGGCTGCTCCGGGATCGATCTTCTGGCGATCGATTTATTGCGTCTCGCTAAGACGCGATAAATCGATCGCCCGCGGCTCCCCCGTCGACTCCGGGACTCCAGCTTGCCGGGAGGCGCAAGCTGGAGTCGACGGGGGAGCGCGCCGCCGCCTGCCGCCGCCGTGGGGACAAGTGGTAAGTCGGCAGCAGATACGCAAACTTCAGCTACGTGATTCACGTAGCTGAAGTTGCGTATCTGCCGTCGATCCCCCCCCAGTGAGGACAAGCCCTAAGTGTTGGAGATTCCCATTCTCTCCAGTAGAGGGCAGTAGTGTAGATACAGGACCTTCCCAGAGGGCAGGTTGGAAAGCTGGTGTGATGTTTACTGCTCATGCCCCAGGGATGCAGGACGTGGAGTATCAGCTGCTTCAATGGGGCAATAACTTGAGGTTCCTGGAAACTCAGGACAGCTCCCGCTTATCCTGGCCCCGGCTGGTGCTCTGGATTGCTGCAGCAGGCATGTGAGAGAATCTGGGTTTCTCAGTAGGGGATCCCAAAGCAAAAGGCTTTGCAGGGAGACCCAGATTTGCTTGAACTGGCCATAGATCCACCATTTCCAGGGCTGTAATTTCCAACCCAAATCGGTGGCTCCAAACCCCAAACCTGTGACCCCATCAGAAAGCAGCAGGAACTGATTTACCTGATCCTTACTGCCATGAGGGGCCACTTACAAAGAACCCCTTTATACTTAACTGGGGCTGTGTCGCAGGGACTTAGCTCTGCCTCTAGGTGGTGCTCTCGCCCACCTCAGGCAGGAACATGCCTCCCAGAGTTGGGAGACTTGGATTTGATTTGTTTTCTGTTGTGTCTGGCAATGAATGATGGCTCTGAAGAGGGAAAAATGAATCCCAATAGGAACACAGTGTTTCCATTAGGGGTCTGATAAATTAAATCTCCAACCTGACCCCAAAAAGCATTGCAGGGCAGCTAGACTTTGCAAAACTCCAAGATGCTCTTGTGGAATCAGACAGCGCCAGCTGATACCTTGAATATTTGTTCTTAATGGAGAAAGAGTTCATGTATACAGGTCCTCAGTGCACAGTGCTTTGCATGGTCAAAATTCCTTTAGATGTTCCCCTGCTTCATTTCATCCCGTAGATCCTTATAGTGATGTCTACTGTGTAGTACCCCAACTGCCCATTGGATGTCAGTGGTGCTCCACCAAAACACAGCTTTAGGCACACACATTGGGGGAATAAAATACATTGAAACCTCGATTTAACGGACTAATTGGGGCGAGGGGGTGTCTGTTAAAGCCAAAAGTCCGTTATTTAATAATTTTTAAAAATAATTAAATAACAGGACTTTTGGCTTTAATGGACACCCCCTCACCCGAATTAGTCCCTTATATAGAGGTTTTAGGAGCTGTCAAACCCCCCCCCCACCACCACCACCTGCCTGGCTCCCCGCAACGGGGAGCCGGGTGGGTGGGCTGAGAGCTCCCGCCTGGCTCCCCGCTGCGGGGAGCCAGGCGGGAACTGTCAGCCCACCCGCCCAGCTCCCCGCAGCGGGGAGCCCGGCGGGAGCTGTCAACCCCCCCGCGCGGCTCCCGGCAGCGGGGAGCCCGGCGGGAACTTTCAGCCCGCCCGCCCAGCTCACTGTCAACCCCCCCCGCCGGGCTCCATTGAATGGAAAGAGGGGAGGGTAAAAATCTAACTACCTGCTCCTACATGGAACAAACATAGGCCTCATGCATTGGGCCCATGCACTGGACAAACCCTGAAAGGTTTCGGTTGGCAACATAGAGCGACTTTGGAGTGGCACATTTTGAAGAAAATGACATTACAACAGAAAACTGAACCCTAGTGCACCAGAATTGACTCCTGGTCTGTTTCACAGGCTATTTCTTTAAGTGGGCTCCACTCCCTTTTAAAGGTGGGAAAAAACAGCTGTTGACACTATCTGCTAGGAATCTGTTTTCAGAACTGAGTTTGGAATTAGCAGGTTTTTGTCTACTATCAGGTCGGGGCTTTGTTATTCTCTGTGAGAGATGCGAGACCATCCAACAAGGAACAGAGCTTCGACTGGCTCAGACAGAACTGGGAATGAATACAGATCCTTTCTGTATTATTTTTTGTGGAGAAAGTCAGGCTTCATTAACCTTTTGTTAACACCCTTCAGCAGAGTAATAGAAGAGCAGCTAAAATTATTAAAAACAAACACAGCAAAAACCACTTACCAAACACCTGATGCTAAAAGAAACAAATCAGATAAGACCAGACAGGAAATGGTCTCCAGACCCACTGTAAAGCCTGTTGTAGATTTTTTTTTAATAGAAAACCTGTTTGGAGAATAAGCCTATTATAAAAGCCTCTTATCACAACTTAAACTTCTTACTGATTAGACTAGGCCAATAAAGCTGGGAAGCAGGGACAGTACACAGGACAGGGAGGAACCTTTGCTGTTCTGCAGGCAAAGCGATTCCCTAATAACACCAGGCCTGATTCTCCACTGGCAGTGGATTTACACCGAGGTGCATCCATTCACACCAGTGCAGTTGCTGCTCAGTTACACCGCTATCAGTGGGAGAAGAATTGGGCTTTAGGCCAGTGACCTCCACAGTCCCTTTCCGGGATCAGAAGGGGGAGGGGGGGAATCAATTCTCATCTGGAAGATTTTTGTGGTTTTAAAAAATATTTTCAGTAGCAAAAATAGACTAAACCCTGGGCCGGCTGGATGTGGACAGTGACTCTCCTCTAGCAGGTCCCGCTCCCTCTCCTAGGCAGGATTTATTCCTTCATCACTCAAACCTACCTGGCTTGTTAAACCCCAACCCTGGGCTCCCCCACAACGGCTGATGCTCTCTGTGCCCCAAGCAGCTCCTTCCCTCCTCGGCCATCCCCTCGCCCCGCTCAGTCCCAAGGTGGGCTCCTGACCCGGCTGAGAGCCCAGGGGAGGATTAGACCCGCCGGGCTGCGGGGGGTGCCCGCTCCTGGGGGCGCCGCGCAACCCCCCCCCCTTGCAGGAAGGCAGGGATTTGAACCCCCCTGATTAATTACAGGGATGGGGGGGGGGATCCCGCAGCGATCAAAGGGTATTTCGGGGCGGGGGGGGGGAGATGCCTCCAGCCCAGGCAGGTTCAGAGCCCGGGGTGCATCTGGGGCGGATGGGGGGGGGGTGGCTGTTCCCCCCCCGGATTTACCCAGCTCCGCGCAATGTGCCACCTGCGCTGCTCGGGGTCTTTGTCCCCGGGCTCCAGCCCTGCCCAACAGGTTCCCCCGGGCGCCCCCGCTCACCTCTCCGCCGCCGCCTCAGCGCTTCAGCCCGGCCGCCGGAGCCAGCCCGCTGCCTCCCATCGCCCGGCCGCCGGCTCCATCCAGCCTCCGCCCGCCCCGCTCCGCGCCGGCCCGCGCCTGGGGGGGAGCCGCCGCGGGGAGGCGGGCAGCGTGTGCGCGGCCCCAGCCCCCCGCTCCTTCCCCCTCCTCCCGCAGGAGACAGCCCGCCCCCTCCGCCCGCCCCCTGCCCAGGACCAGCGAACTGGGGGGCGGGGGGAGCTGCCCCCCCCCAGGCAGGGGGGGTTAGGTGAACCTGGGTGGCTTTTGCAGGCAGCCCCGCCCTGCCCTCCCCCGTCACCCTCTGCCCCCCTCCAGGCCAAGGGTCCAGCTGGGGGGCGGGCGATGGAGCCAGATACCCGCCCCAGGGCTCAGCCAGGCGCACAAGGGGCACCGCAGGGAGGTGGCAGCTTCCCCCAGGCGGGTCTGAGCCAGCGCCTGGGCACCAGGCCGGGCGGGCCGCCGTGCTGCTGGCCGCGCTGGCCCCTGGCTGGCAGACAGGGCAATGGGCCTTGCTGCTTGTGGTTACCTGGTGGGAGTAGTGTGACCCCCCCCCTCAAAAACGACCTGGGTGTTGGACCCCCAAACTGCCCCCCCCCTCCCCCAAGGCTGTTTGCTGTATTGCAACCTCCTCCCACTCCACTCCCGAGGTCGGTTAGATTGGCAGCTCTTGCAGGGCCGGGACGTCTCTGTTACTTCTCTGTACAGCGCCTCGCTGTGGGGCCCCGAGCCTCGGTCCGGGAAGGCCCTACACATCACCGGTAATAATATTAAGAGACGGGGTGAAGGCGGGTGGTCACATTCCGCCTGCCTAAACTTCCCCGTCGTTTCAACTGCAGCCAGGATTCTCCTTCGCTGACGGCCCCACCGCGTTGCTGTGCGTGGTAAAACAGCTGCTGTATCTCACCCCAGAGGTGGCCGCATTCCAGAATCAACCGATAAATGTATACATTGAACCAAGCCTTTGGGAAGGAAAGGTGCTATATAATTGTAATCTGTTACACTCATTAATAAATAGCGCCAAACCCTGACCTCTGCGTGGACCATTTGGGAACAACACCACAATGAATGGGATTTGTTGATGTCATCCAAGCTGTGGGGGTACAGGATTCAGGGTGTTAATGTTACTCCTACGGAAGTAAATGGGAGCTTGACTTAAATGGGAGCAGGCCAGTGTGTGACTCTTGGCCTGGTTTTCCCGGGCCTTGGAAAGCGCTACCCTAGCCAAGTGGCAGCATTTTCCACCCACTGCACTTTGCACAGGTGTGAATGACTGACAGTGAGGAATCGGGCCCATCGAGTCACTGCCTGTATCCAATGGCTGTACAGGTGCATTCTCCTATAGCAGTTTACATGCTGAATGCCAGTTCCCAGCTTTGGCTGCCGTGGCTAAAGTTGGAACACCGAGCCTGCTCTCCCTCCCACATACAGAACAGAAACACTTACAAGACAAACAAATGGAGCGGAAAACCAGTTTCACACACCTTCTTCTTGACTAGCTTTTGCTTGTGATCCCCACTAGAAAATGACGCCACTGCCCACTCTCTCCCCCCACTCTCCTGAATAAAACTGGCAGAACCCATTCCTCTTCAAAGCCACTTAACTAAATAATAAAATCTTACATTCCTGTTGCACCTGGAGGATCTGAAAGGCATATGACAGACTCAGCAAACTGCCATGCAAATCCATACAGCGTGAGCTAGACATCACTGAAATACTGCCACTTCTGGGGTGGAATGTGGCAGCTGTCTAATAACGCACAGATACACAACAGTTCAAGGAAGGAAGAAATATACCATTCCCCCAATGAAAACTCATGATGTAATTTTGGAGAGCAGAACCAAAGAAATGTAAATGGAAAAGATCTATTAGATCATCTATATCCATATTCCAAGGTGGTGCCTGATTGTTTCCAGAGACAGTGTATGAGAGCCAGACAGGAGGCAAATGACGATACACTCCTACACTCCTATCATTCTCAGTCAAATGTGCATTGGGCCCCTAGTATTGGAGAGAATCTATTTACCCAATATGAAGTGCCACAGACAATCACAGACTGAGCCTCCTCCCTTCTGGCTTTTTCTCAGGGGACAAGCCCTGAGGTGATTGCCAATGAGTTTTAGTGACTCTCCATGATGGATTCATGCCCAGCAGTCTGAGTAAATGGCAAACCCTAGTCATTGTCAAGGTGCATTGGTGCTCATTGACAGGACCTCCATACAGCTCCCTTGGTCTGTTAAGACAGCAGATGGAAGTGGAATAGGGCATGAGGAGCTGGCGTCCAGGGGGAGGACACATGGAAACTGGGGACAGGCATGCAGAAGTGGGACTGGAAACAGGGCGAGACATGCAAAAATGGGACAGAGCACCCAGAAAGGAGGTACAGAGGCTGGTGATGGAGTGAACAAAGCTCAAACTGGACTAGAGCAGGAAGGGGTTAATGGCTAGACCTGGGAAAAAAGGGGCAGAAGCCAGCTCCACCCTGCAACATCTGCCACTAATATTAAGCTGGGAAGGAGCCTCCTCTAGCAGGACTGCGTTAAAAGAGACTTTGAGATGCTTGATTTTATTTCTTAGGCTGCTAGAAAGGGCAATACATGTCACCTTCCAGCTGACCCCAGGCACGGCAGGAACAGGGGTCAGGCAGCAGCCCTGACGCACCAAGCCCTTCTGCTGGTGTACAAGGATTGGCTGTTGATTAATAAGTTCTTGCCCCCACGTGCAAACTTTCCTGGGGGGAAAGACAGAGCAGTAATGAGGATTAAAACCATTGGAGCCGAGCAAGTTACACCGTTGCACTTTGCTGCTTGTGGCTGACCGCGCCCGAGGCCTGGGTGTCACAGACTCCTCACCTGGCATTGCTTCTGTTCCATTAACTGTCTGCTTCCTTTGGGACCTGCACACGTTTGGCCGGGCTGCCAGCTTTCCGGGGCACATCATCCTCACACAACGGCTCCCGTCTCTCGGCCTGAGGTAACAATGCTGCAACCAAAGGGTTGATGATGGTTTAATAACGTTTGGCTAAGCTGTCGTCTCTGCTCACTTACTTGGAGAAGGCCCGGGAACTGGGATCCTGGAGGGAGCCTTTCAAACCCAGGCAAAATGGCGCAGGCCCACCAACGATGGAGCTATGAGAGAGCACCTCCCCAGTGGGACCATCCCACTGGGAGACAGTATGTCTGTAGGTGGGGAATCTTCACCCTCCACCATTCTCTCCTATGTAGGGCAGCACACAGCCTGGTCAGGGTTAAAGTAAAGGATAGGCTGGTTTATTGGCTACATCCCTCATGGCTATTTGTCCACCTGAAACTAAGCCTTCCGGAGAGCCTTTCCCATCATGAGCCTTTGGGGAACTGGCTCTACTCTGGCTGCTCCAAATTCATGGTAGAGGGCATGGAGACAGGTCCTTCCAGGGGGGCTTTAATACATTCAGAGTCATGGGTTTCAACCTACTATAGCGAACAACACACCTTAGAGCCACACCCAAGATCTGCTGGTATCCCTCAGCAGAACCTGTCTCCATCCCTCTAGCTCCTGAAAAGGGACAGAGCTGGGAGGAAGAGTCTTTTTGCCTCTAATCAGGGTGGTAGCCGTGTTAGTCTGGAATAGCAGAGTTAACAAAGTCCTGTGGCACCTTAAAGACTAACTATAAAGTTTTGAAGCATGAGCTTTCGTGGGCTAATACCCACTTCGTCGGATGCAGGCAGTAGAAGTGTTCAATTGTTCACAAACAGGCAACTCAGGAACCAATCCATGCAACAAACCTCGATGCCAACTCTGCCCACATATCTACACCAGCAACACCATCACAGGACCTAACCAGATCAACCATACCATCACTGGCTCATTCACCTGTACATCAACCAATGTCATATATGCCATTATATGCCACCAGTGTCCCTCTGCTATGTACATCGGCCAAACTGGACAGTCCCTACGAAAAAGGATAAATGCACACAAATCAGATATTAGGAATGGCAATATACAAAAACCTGTAGGGGAACACTTCAACCTGCCTGGACACACTATTACAGATTTAAAGGTCACCATTCTGCAGAAAGGGAACTTCAGATCCAAACTGCAAAGAGAGACTGCAGAGCTTCAATTCATTTGCAAATTCAGCTCACACACTTTGGGATTGAACCGGGATCTACAATGGTTGGCTCATTACAGACATTGTTTCTCATCTCTCCATGTCCACACACCCCATTCAAATGCTAGACGAATAATCCACACTCCCTGATCGGAGATAACAAGCTGGCTCAGCTTAATTGGACTAACCTTTTCACCTCCCCCCTGGCTCTTACCTACTTTTCTATAACTGCCTGTTTGTGAACAATTGAACACTTCTACTGCCTGCATCCGACGAAGTGGGTATTAGCCCACGAAAGCTCATGCTTCAAAACTTTATAGTTAGTCTTTAAGGTGCCACAGGACTTTGTTAACTCTGCTATTTTTGCCTCTAGTCTCCACAGTGCCCTTTGACCCATGCTCAAGAACTGTCTCTATCTCTCTAGCCTTGTGGAGCTCCCTCTGCCCTTCACTGCTTTGCATCAATTTCAGCTGAATAGTTTGGGCACCAGAGCAGATTTGGATAGTAGTCCTCTGAAATGTCACCTTAGGCAAAGGCTAAGCAAAGGGGGACACATCTCCAAACCGAGGTTACAATTGGAATAGTACCAGGACCATGGCAGGCCAGTACCAAACTGTTCTTCTCCGCTGTGGATTTTCCATGCATTCAAACCTTGGCTTTGCTCCATCATTTGCAGTTGACACCTTTGGATCTCCTCACTCCTACCCCTGCCATCCCAAAAAGTCCCAGATACGTAATCCCCAGAACTATATGAATGTCAGACTAAGTAGCCCACATTTTCATCCACTGAAAGAAACAGTGTTTGAGCCTATTAGGGGAAGGAGAGGCGGATGTGAATTTTTCTTTTCTTTCTGATTAATAAGGGGCTTTCTTGGAACCAGAATGAATAAAGCAGGTAGGTGCAGAGGGGAAGGACAACAGCAGTCCCGTTTCCCACCTCACATGCATCAGCTGCAACTTTGAAAAGCCTCATTATGAATTACAATCTTAGGGTAGTCAGTAAGTGCCGCCTTCCATAAATCAGCTCACAGGTCCTGTGGGACGCAGTACTGGCTGTGATGCCAAAGGAAATTAGAGAGACACAGTAGGCAACAGTTCGGCAGCATCCTCTTCATTCAGAGCAGAACCGACTGAATAATCCAAAACAAATCATTTACCCAAGGAATTTGCCTCTTTTTCCACTTGTGGGACAATCCTGGGCAGGTGGCACTTTCCTCACGATTTATTTTCCTTCAACAAAAAGGTTTGGTGACTTTTGCAGTGTTCTGTAGAGATCACAAACATGATTCATTACTCACTAGTCAAAATATCTTGGTAAATTATGATTGGTCAGAAAAGTCAGGTGTGATTACCTTTTTCTCCCTGATTGGATGAGCGTGCAAGCACATCCCACACAAATACACATGTGCAATTTTGGCATTCACTAGCATTTGACCGGCTTGCATGAACGTTTCACCTTCAATAAGAACCAGAGCCAGAGCTCTGGGGCTTGTGGCACCAGCCAGCCAGCCTTCTGGTTGAAAGAGAGCTAGCTGAAAAATGTGGGGAAAACTTGGAAATTGCAAAGTGGTTTCTACTTCACAAAGTTAAAAGAAAACGGTGGCGGAAAATTTTAAATCAAAATCTTTATCAAAAGGGTTGTCAATGTTTTTCATTTATCAAAAACCAGAGTTGAGTAAGCGCAAGATTTTTTATTACAATTTCAATAATTGTTTTGTTGACAAAAAAGTCAGGAACGTTTTGTAAAAACTGGAATAATTTTGGGGGGGAATTCTCAACAGGTCTCCTTGAAAAAGTCCACTTTTTAGCAATAACAAGTTTCATTTAAAAAATGCTGACCAGCTCTAAGACATGCAGGGTATGTCCTAGGAGAGAATAAGATAGCAACTGTAAGGCAGGAGACCGGCATTCTGTTGCTGGCTCTGACACTGATTGGCTGTGTCACCTTGGACAGTTCCCTTCAGCCTTCTGTGCCTCACTTTCCCCGTCTGTGAAATGGGGGCTAATGACACTTACCAGTTTTTGTTAAGAGCTCTGTGATCCTGGGATGAAGGGGGGGGGGTGTACGCTCAAAGCCATTGTTATTCTCCTCAGAAGCCTGGCTCACATATGTCCTTAAAGAGACCACAGCTCTAGGTTTGCCACGTGTTTTTGCACCACGGAGTTCAGTCCAAGCTTGCCTTGGGGGTGGGCTCAGCTCCCAGGGCTCTGCCAAAGCTGGCAGACTCGTTTCTGCACATACATTTGCACTGTTTTTAAAACACTATTGCTGATGCACAGGCCAGCATGGCAGAAACTCCATCTCCCTGGGAGGTGTGCGCTGGAGGAGAAATCCATGAATAGGGAAGGTGGGAAAAAAATGAATGTTTAATAACCGCTGACCAAAGACGGTCCGGCGGAACATCGCCTTTCCCTGATGCGCGGAGGATTATATTTGGGACGTAGCTCGCTTTTCTCCATTAGCGACCTACTGTCTCGCAGAAATGCCATCTGCCAGGATGAAAAATGAAGCCGATTAGGAACCAGCAGCCTGCATGGGCCAAGAAGCACTTCAGCAGCTCCTGAGTTTGTGAATAACAGCAACAGCCATTTATCTTACTAGTCGCCTGGCATTTTTCACCTTTCTATGGCACGGACCAAGTCGGGCAACAGCCAGTGCATGGAATAAACAGGAGCAGGGATCAACTCCGGGATGGGAAAGTTATCATGGAATGTAATAGCGTATGCCCTCCCCTCACACTAGGGGGCAGCATAACCAGGGTTTGGGTAACATGAGCCACCCCTGCAGTGGATGAAGCTGTGTTCAAAACTAGGCCCCAAAGTTGTTTTTCCTGTTGGTTTGCAATTGTATAGACACTGTCCATAATATTTCCACCGTTGATTTAAACCAAAGGGAAAGCAGGTGTGGTTGTCTCTTCTAGGCTTGTTGGCTAAGGCTATGGCTACATTTGCAATCATGTCACAGTTCAGGGCAATTGCACCTGTATTCCCCCTTCCTGGTCCAGCAAGGCAGCCATTCCCACAATCAGAGATAAGGTTGCAGCAGATGGACTCGCTCGAGCTAGCTTGGATAACAGTAACAATGAAGTGATGGCGGTTACAAGCCTACCAGGACCTGTCTACATACTTGAGTGGCTAGCCCACGCTGACACGGCTTCCCTGCTTTTGAGCTGGCTAAATCAAAGTTAGCACGTGCCGCAGTCGCACCTCTGCCTACAGGGTAGACGTAACCTGAGATCCACTGTGTCAGCTGAGACGCACGCTCGCGATTTCATAGCGAGGCTCGCCAGATTTAGTGGTTTTCTTGAAGCCCTAGATCCTGGAGCCAGGACACTGCAAGAGAATCTTGGCTTTCATTTTTTTTAAAAAAGTAAGTTTCTAGCCTTCAGGGTTGTGGAAAAAAGTTTGGAAATGTGACCGGAGTGCGCCCTAGAGCCCCTGAAACCAGAACGCAAAGAAAAAGAAATAGATAGATAGATAGATAGATAGATAGATAGATGAAGGGAGGGAGGCTGAGAAGGGTGGCTGAGGAATAGATAGATAAATACAGTAAACCCTCGATTTAACGGACCCCGATTTAACGGACTTCGGATGCAACGGACAAAATTTCTGATGCATCCGAAATCCATTATTCGGGGGCTGCCGGCTCCCGCCCCGGGGAGCCGGGCAGGAGCTGTCAACCCGGCTGCCCGGCTCCCCGCAGAGGGGAGCCAGGCGGGCGGGCTGACAGCTCCCGCCCGGCTCCCCGCTGCGGGGAGCCGGGCGGGGGGGGATCAGTAAAACCTCTATATAACGGACTAATTCGGGTGAGGGGGGTGTCTGTTAAAGCCAAAAGTCCTGTTATTTAATTATTTTAAAAAATTATTAAATAACGGACTTTCGGCTTTAACGGACACCCCCTCGCCCGAATTAGTCCGTTAAATCGAGGTTTCACTGTATTTACATCTCATGATTTTCAAGGCAATCTCATGATTTTTGGAGCTCGACTCATGATTTGTTCAGTTTTGGGGTTGGCATGATGCCCTCTGTCACAGGATTACAGTGTCCTGCCTCCCCAGGGAAGACTGACTCAATGATCTAAGACGGGTGGGCAAACTATGGCCCGCGGGCCACATCTGGACTGCAGGCTCCTCCCTACCGGCCCCTGAGCTCCAGGCCAGGAAGGCTCCCTCTGGCCCCTCCCCCACTGTCTCCCCTCCCCCACAGCCTCAGGGCGCTGCATGGGTAGCACTCTGGCCCGCGACTCCTCCCGGACAGCGCTGCAGAAGTGTGTCTGGCTCCGGCAACACCAGGGGGGGCAGCTTGTCTGGCTCCAGCGGGCCGCATGGTTGCCAGACATGCTGCTCTAAGCGGCATGGTAAAGGGACTGGGCCGGGGGGTTGAATAAGGGGCAGGGAGTCCAAGGGGGCAGAGGTTCCGGGTGGTGATCAGGGGACGGGGAGGTTGGATAGGGTGGGGGAGTCCTAGGGATCTGTCAGGGGGCGGATAGGGGTCAGGGCAATGAGGTGACAAGGAGCAGGAGGGGCTTAGATAGGGGGTGGGGTCCTGGAGGTGGTGGTTAGGGTGGGGGAGTCTCTGAAGGGAGGGTCAGGGGACAAGGATCAGGGGGGATTGGATGGATCGGGGCTCTGAGGGGGGCAAGGAAGTGGGTGGGGTTGGATACGGTGTGGGGCCAGGCTGTTTGGGGAGGCACAGCCTTCCCTACCTGGCCCTCTGTACAATTTTGCAACCCTTAGGCCAAAAGGTTTGCCCACACCTGATCTAAGAAGTGTTTTCCCTCACTAACCACAGTTGGCGTAGCAGGCAGTAAAGTTCTCCGGTCCCGTTGCAGTCCCTGTGTGTTCTGATGATGAGGGCTATTTAACAGAGGGTGCTAGTGACCTCTGAATGTGTTAGACATGGTGACTCTTGGTTAGGAAAGGCCTAGAATTGGAATTGTTAGCTTTATATTAAATCTCACAAACCCTGTCCAGGTTTTTCCAAGTGCGCTCTACCCCGAGGAAGTATTTTGGATTCACCAGTAAATAAACAAATAAGCCCGTCTCTAATGGAGCATTCTCTGTAACGACATCATCATGCCATCTGGCTCCTGTGGAGACGAAACCTAATTTATCCTGAACTTATTCAGTTAAAACCTATTAGTCTCATTTACATCAGTCTGTACAGGACAAAGGAACCGCCTCTCCTGGAGAAGCCCAAAGAGACGGTTCAGAGGGGCAGCTGGTGGCTGCTGTAACAATGCCAACACCACCACAAAGAAAGACACGTCACCGTTTGACACAGATGAGGAAACTCCCCATGAACGGGGACGCTTCACTCCCTGGATTTCTGCAGAGAAAGATCCTAGGCCCCAGATCCTGCAAGGCACGGACTGGGCTGGGTGAGACCTCCACTAATGACGTCTCCAGGCCCGACCTGGGAGAGCTTTAGCAGACAGAAGGGAAATGGTTTAGTCTGGGCCAGCTGTAGAGTTTTGGGAAAACTATGAAAAATGCCTTGTCCACCCAGCCTGCCACATGCGGCCTGATGCCCCTAGAACAGGATATCAACCTTTCCAGGCTACTGTACCCCTGTCAGGGGTCTGATTTGTCTTGCGTACCCCCAAGTTTCACCTCACTTCAAAACGACCTGCTTACAAAATCAGACATAAAAATACAAACGTGTCACAGCCACACTGTTATCGAAAAATGGTTCATGTTCACATTTTTACCATATCATATAAAGTAAATATATCGGAATAGCAATACAATACTTACATTTCAGTGTACAGTGTATGGAGCAGTATAAACGAGTCATTGTCTGTATGAAATTTGGCTTTTTATGTAGCTGGTTGTAAAACTAGGCAAATATCTAGATGAGTTGATGTACCCCAGGGATCTCAAACTCGAATCGCCAGGAGGTCCACATGGGGACTAGTACATTGGCCTGAGGGTCGCACCACTGACACCCACCCCCACCCGCTGCCCCTGACCCCCACTCCACCCTTTCCATGAGAACCCCACCCCTTCCCCGCCTCCACATTCTCCTTGGTCCCTTTCCACAGGTCCACATTCGCCTAGATCCCTTTCCACATGTCCAGTCAACTCCACATTCTCCTAGATCCCTTTCCACACATCCAGTCAACTCCACATTCTCCTAGATCCCTTCCCACACATCCAGTCAACTCCACATTCTCCTAGATCCCTTTCCACACGTCCAGTCAACTCCACATTCTCCTAGATCCCTTCCCACACATCCAGTCAACTCCACATTCTCCTAGATCCCTTTCCACATGTCCAGTCAACTCCACATTCTCCTAGATCCCTTTCCACACATCCAGTCAACTCCACATTCTCCTAGATCCCTTCCCACACATCCAGTCAACTCCACATTCTCCTAGATCCCTTTCCACACGTCCAGTCAACTCCACATTCTCCTAGATCCCTTCCCACACATCCAGTCAACTCCACATTCTCCTAGATCCCTTTCCACATGTCCAGTCAACTCCACATTCTCCTAGATCCCTTTCCACACGTCCAGTCAACTCCACATTCTCCTAGGTCCCTTCCCACACATCCAGTCAACTCCACATTCTCCTAGGTCCCTTCCCACACATCCAGTCAACTCCACATTCTCCTAGGTCCCTTCCCACACATCCAGTCAACTCCACATTCTCCTAGGTCCCTTCCCACACATCCAGTCAACTCCACATTCTCCTAGGTCCCTTCCCACACATCCAGTCAACTCCACATTCTCCTAGGTCCCTTCCCACACGTCCAGTCAGCTCCACATTCTCCTAGGTCCCTTCCCACACGTCCAGTCAGCTCCACATACTCCTAGGTCCCTTTTGTACATGCCAATCAACCCCACATTCTCCCCTTGCCTCCACAGCCAGCAGCACTTGACATCATGGAAAGCAGCCAAGCCGGCAGGGGTTGGTTTTTTATTTTTATTTTTTGTAATTGGCAGGTTCTCTCTTTCTGCTTTTAAATAAATTGTGCTGGCTGAAAGCACATTCCATTAAGAGCTCAGCCTCTGCTCCCATTTTCAGAGGCTTGTAAATATTGATGGGGGTCCTGTGAGTCAGCTGCCAGTGCACTCTCTGGGAAAGCACAGTGTGCCTGGCTCAGATGCGTTGGGCTATACATAGGGACTTCTAACAGTGCCTAATGAAGCTGACAGCTCAGCTCTGACAGCTTTATATCAAGGAGACACTTAGCTACGTTATATTCATGGCATATGAGCAGAGAAGTTAGATAAACTTTCTGGAAGGTCACAGCCTAACACCACTTTATTTCTTAGAATCTTTACTGCACAAGAAACAAAACCAGAGAGAGACAAAGCAGGCTGCTCCCTAAGGCAGTGAGGTACAACTCACCCCACCTTGCTCTAGGCTGGCTCTTTGAAGACCGACTGCTGAAAGACCCTGATTGCTTGCTTCCCTACAGAGCCTCTGCCTGCAAGCAGGACCAGGAAAACCCCAGAGAATTTGAAGCGATCGCTTATCTTTTTAACACAGTTTTTAATAAACCACAAGCTACTACTGAGCAATGCGCTGAGGTCTCACAACAGGAGCGGTGCCCGGAGGGAGAAGACCTGGTCCAGCTCGAAAAGCTCATCTACATTAGAGAAATTGGGCACTGCCACTTGCTAGCACCTGCCATACAGTACAGTGCTGACATTGGCACATAAGCATGGCTGGGATCTTGACTAAAATAATGGTAACTTAAAAGTGCAACCGCTAACAGCTGCAGAGGGAAGTATGTGTGATCGCTCCCTGTTTCAAGCTGTGTAGAACACCAGGGGCCTGCCTGGTCACCCTTAATTTCTCCATTTATAGATGCGCTTCTCCAACAAGCCCGGAGGACTTGTAGAGTAAGGAGAGGAAACACCTTGGTAGGTGAAAATCTGTTAAGTGAGAGTCTGCTGTATAATAGGGGCAGATCCTGAGCCAGTGCGAATCAGCAACGTTGCATTTATTTCACTGGAGTTGTGCCAGTTAATATGAGCCGAGGACTTGGCCCTGCTGCAATCTGTCCGACTCGGAGAGAACTCAGCACAAATTCCTCCCAAGTGGGTTTCCAATGCCACAAGCGCTGACTTTCCAATGTACTGGGGGGGCTTGACCCCTAGCTGTGCCCCAGGCTTTGCCTCCACTCCACCCTTTCCCCCAAGGGCCCACCGCTTCCCTGCCTCTTCCCACTCCCACCCCACTCCTTCTCCCTCCCTCTAGCACACCATGTCCTCGCTCCTCCCCCCTCCGTCCCATCCTCCTGCACATCACAAAACAGCCAATTGGGGCCAGCCAGCAGGCGGGAGGCATTGGGGGAAGCTGATAGGCAGCTGCCAGTGGGTGCTCAGAACCCACCATTTTTTCCCCATGGGTGCTCCAGTCCTGGAGCACCCAAGGAGTCAGTGTCTACGTCCAATGCCCTCTGTGCTTATCCTCCTCTTGCATGGCGTACGAGCCCTTGCTCGCCACAGTGCCCTGCTTAGTGCCTTTGCTGTCCCATCCCAGATTACGGCTTCGGAGCCAAACTATTCTGTCCATCATCGTGAAAGAGATCTACGAATCCTGGATGAGGTCTCCCTATCTCTAGAGCAGAGGGTGGAAGCACTGGAGTAGACTTCACTCCTCTGTCCATGGTGGGCGATGAGTGTGGCTAACCCTTCAGACCCGAGGGGCAGAGCGAGAGGAGGATGGGCTCGTTTGGGGGCGTTATGATCTCGTTTAATCTCTGAGTTTTGCTGGGTTGTTACATTTTTTAACTAGGTCTGAATAATTTAGATGGGCCTATATTTCAGTCTGGGTTTGTCAGCTTGAATGCTTTCTCAATTGCTGCTTGACCTAGTTTCAAACTAAAGGGAAACCCACCAGCTGAAAAGCTCACAGCCTGGGAGGCAAGGAGCCTCCTAACTTATTCCAGATTTCTCCTCCTTTCCCCACACTGGAAAATAAAATAACCTGAGTGGATGGATCGTGGGATGCCATGTATTCCTTTGGAAATATACATTGGTGCCCATCACCACGGCACCCGGGATCTCCCATCAATAAAACAACCTGTTGCAAAGTAACAGTTCTGGGGATATTATGCAGATGCCATGGAAACCCAGGAACCGGCGTGGGGAATGGAGAGTTAGGGTGGTCCTGGATAAGGCCTCTCCTGGGAAACTGTCTCCTTCCCTTGCTGGGGAATGGACTGGATCTAACAGGTCTTTTCCAGCACTCTCTACTACGATCCTAAGAGGATGAGTGGGAGATATTCTCTGAAGCTCTACAATAGTTTGAATCCAAAATACGTACGTACATTTAAAAAGGCCCTTAGATCAGCAGTGAAGAGCAATGTCTATTATAGACATTTCTGATGTGTCCAGTTCCATCGTATCTAAACACTAAAGGTCCATCCTTCTAAGACAATAATCTCCAGGTCAATGCCATGCATAAAGAACTGAGCACAGAGAGCTACGTGCCCTTATCCATGGCCAAACAGCGCAAGGATCTGTGTTCTCTTGTGATTCTAGGGAGGGGTTTTGCTGATTTCACATTTCAGTCACCATCCTGTAGTTCCCTGATGATCAACATGGGAGAGTTGAGAAGACCATCCGCTCTCTGCTCTCTCCATCAGGCATCAGATTTTAGACTCTTTCAGTCCTGGCGCTTCCATGACAATTATATTTTAAATTCCCAACAGTTCTTCCTGTTAGACCAATCCTATTGGGTCCCCCAGTAGCACTGTGAGTGGAGCACTTAATCGGAACACATTAGGGATGAATTTGCTTAACTCTGTAAACATGGCCCTGAATTTCTAAAAGGTCTCCTTGATTTGGGTTCTTTCTATTCTGAATCCTGGTTAATCTCTGGGAACTAGGAAGAGGACTATTCTGACCTTTTGAGTTATTTGTCTGAAAAGAGGATTGGATTGGAATTGGACCTGAGAGAAGAATTTGGTGCATCATGTTTTTTCTCCTCTTTCTAGCAGAATTTGCTTTTAGTGATCAATAAAGGGAGGTTTATCAGCTGTATAAATCAAATTTTACTTTTCAAAAGCTACCTTCCACTTGTGCGAATGTGTTTTGTTCTCATTTAGACTGATCAGTCATTTGTAAGGATCAGAGCAGAGCTGGTTTCCTTAATGATTTCAGAGTCAGGAAAAAAACCTCTCACCTTTTGAGTGCCACTTGGCTGAAGGTAAAGAATGTTACAGCTGATGGGAGTGCTAATTAGAGCCAATTATAACTTGAATGACCTGTCTTGCTATTCACATGCCTGGAAGAACTCACAATGAAGGTATTTTGCTTTTATGCAAATGTCTCATTTGGGAAGATCACCCTTTTACAAATGTGTGTGTAGGGATTGTTTGGATAAAATGATGAAAATCAGAGATTACCCAAGGTGATCCTTCTACCCAAATTCCACACATCACCCTTCATTTTCTGGGCACTGTGCTAAGCCCCTCTCAGTTGCACCAACCCTTTGGGCACATGAAAAGTCCATCACTCCAATGCCTGCTTTTCAGAAGGACAGGCGTGCTTTGGCATGACGGAGATGCACTTGCATTTATTACAGTTGTGCACAACTGGCCATTTGCACGTGCACTTTTCACGATTCCACATGCCGTCACCATAATCTGTGCATACCAATTAAGTGCCCAAGTGGATGCCTATTTGCATACCCAGCCTTCCAAAAAAGCAGGCCCATCACCCCAAAATCATTTCACCCATCGCCCTCCAGGTGATGGTTTCAGGCATCGTCGAGTTGGATATGGGAGCTGTCATTTCTGAGAGGAGACTGCAAGGAAGTGGACAGAATGGCTGAGCATGTGCATAAGCAGCATGTATGTATGTGTGTGCATGCACACACACACACACACACACACACACACACACACACACATGCTCACTGGTTATATATAGCATTGTGAGTACATATCTTCTGCATCAATTCTCTACTGGAAATGGAACTCAGCGAGCAATTTTCTCTTGGAAACCATGCCTCTAAATAGCATCCTACGTCTTCAAATGCTTTCCCAGGAGTGCGTTCCTCCAGGGCAGCTCAGGCAAGTAAGCACTACAGGCCATGAGAAAATACCAGTGGCTTTTCAACAAAGGCAGCTTTGCAGAAGGAAGTCTGAGATTAAACAAGAATGCAGGAGTTTGAACACAACCGCTCACAGTTATTCATGGATTATCGATGCCTGCAAGGATCAGAGAATATCCAGAGAGTCTGTTAAATGCAATTCACCTCCTCTGCATGGATTTTTTCAGAATCCAATTCATCGGGGAAAAAAAAGCCAGTTCAAACCAGGAGCCGTAAAGGGCTTGCAGGATTAACTGTGCGCTTACCCTGGGCTCGCAGCTGGCTTTGGACCCGAGAAGAGATCGGATGAAACCAAACCCCAGATGTGAACATTCCTGAATGCTTGGGTTGGTTGGGTCAGGACTGGATGACTCATTGCCATAATGAGCCAAAATAACCCCCCAGAACGGACACCTCAGATCCTCACCACCATCTGTGGTTCTGTTCCATCTTCAGTAACAAGCTGACATGAGCGTGACTAGACTATGCAAGCTCTGCTGTTTGGCTGAGTTCTCCAGCGGTGCCAAAGAGTTCTTGCCATTATGCATCAATCAGTATTATTATGTCTGTAGCACCTAGGAGACCCGGTCATGCAAACACAGAATAAAAAAAGACACTCCTATCCCCTCCCCCAAGTTATTGCCTAAATTATTTTAGGTCCCGCCTATGACCAGTGATTTCTTCTGAATCTGGAGCATTCTGGGCCCCTCCAATGCCCAGCAGCAGAACACTGGTGACAGGCACAGTGCACAGGGCTCATGGAGAAATCCATCTTCCAGCCTGGATGGGGGATCCCTGCCCATGACCACAGGTGGCAAATTAATGAGACACAGCAAAGGGAAAGTCCTGTTTATCTTTCTGACATAGTTGTAGCTCACCAGGAATGAAGGCCAATGCTCCCAATTAGCAGATAAGCAGATTCTGGGCTGTCTCCCCGGCCCGAGAGCTTTTTGGCACCCCCAAATCTTGGCGCCCTAGGCGATCGCCTAGTTTGCCTAGTGGTTACAGGCCAGGCCTGGTACCTAGACATGATAGCTCCTAAATCTGCTTCACACACTGGACATACTAAGGAAGAACTTTTCTAACCTGGCTGATCGAGCTCATTGAACTCCTCTGAGTGCCACACCCATCCGCACAGTCACAGAGCCACACACACACACAACCTAGGAATCGTCTGAGAAATGAACAGAAGGCATCTAGAGCCTTTTCCGTCTTGCTGAAACTGATTGGCATCCATCACTAATTAATCCAAGATGAGTAGCTAATTCAGGACCTTGATTACCACTTTGCATAATTTACAAAAAAAAAAAAAAAAAAGACAATCAGCAGCAGGAGCAGTGGAAGAAACCCGATAATCAGCGACGGCATCTTGATGGGCTCGGTGCTTGGCTTCGCTCCTGCTGATCTGGGCTATTTAAAGAGTTGCCGTCGAGAAGGAAACCAAACAGCAAAGAACTCGCTGATGTGCAATAACTCTCTGCCCTGTGATGGTGCTTTTCAGTCACGGCTCTCAAAGCACGGGACCAGCACTTCTGAACTTAGCTTCCCAGGAACCTCGGAGGCATATTACAGATGGGGACACGAAGGCGCAGCGCGGTTTGGTGATCTGTCTGACAAGCTAGTGGCACAGCCAAGAATACGTTACATGCTACATGATGCCACTTGTGTTACCCGCCTTATGTGTAACCATCTGTCCCAGCTTGTAGTTCGCTCACACTCTGGTTTGCTCCCCCAGACCTGAAGAAGAATTCAGTGAAGCTCACTAGCTTGTACCTGCCACCAACAGACGTACGGCCAATAAACGATTTTTTATGGGTCTTTGTTCCACAGGGAGCCCCAAAAAACATTTATACGGGTGTCTCCAGGGCAGGTGCATTCCCTTTGAAGCATCTGACGCCTGCTACTCTCGGAAGACAGGTTACCGGGCTAGATGGACCATTGGTCTGATGCACTATGGCCATTCTTACGCTCTTAGGAAATCATGGTTTCCCCTCCGCCCCATTATACATGGACATGCAGTGCAGCAAAAAACATCCTAGCACCATTTCTGGAGGTGGCTCGTTGGCTCGGCGGTAAGTGTCAGCCAGCCTAACGTGCGGGATTTTAAAAGTCGGAAGCAGCCCTGGCTGTAGCTTGCCGCCTCACTGATGCCTCAGCTTACTTCCAACCTCATTTGAAAACATATATTTTCTCCCTTGCCTCTGGCTCCTAAGTTCTCTCTCGCCCTGGCCCTCTCTCGCTGGACCTAACTCTTACGTAGTATTTAACTCTGCAAAGCACTTCGGGGCTGCAATTGGTGTGACGGCGACAATATGAAACGCACACAGTGACAGTGCCGAACCTGCAATTTGTCCAGGCAGACCTCTGTGCGCAGGAAAAGCCCCACTGATTCTGTTGTATTTATTGAAAGGGACTCAAGGAGACTGACTGGCTCAGGGATGCTGAGCGCTAAGACTTGTACCTATTGGCTGCTGGTTTAAATCCAGCCCTGATCCGTAGTGGGGTGAAAATTGCCTGACGGCAGAGACGTCTCTGGCCGCTGCTTGGTCTGTGCTGGACCATCGCGTCAGGGTTTCTTGTTTGTAGCAGGCCTGACTCTCGCTTGGGCTGAAGCATTTACCGTTGTCCTCGCTTTCCCCACCGGGCAGAGATGGGGAGTCGGAGCTGAGCCTGGGTAACAGGGGTGGATCACATGCAAGAAAAATGTGAATGGCCACTGTTGTGGCTGATGTGACCACAGGTGCTGGAACTAGGGGTACTGGGGGGGGGGGGGCTGCCACACCCCTTGGCTTGAAGTGGTTTTCATTATATACAGAGTTTACAGTTTGGTTCAATGGCTCTCAGAACCCTCCCTCCCCACCCACCCACCTGCAAACTGATCTGGCACCGTTGGGTGTGACCGTAGAACTCATCCTACACAACAGCATGAGTCTAGTCCGCCACCAGCCTGGTCTGCCATTGCCCAGAACGGTCACTGTGAGGATGGATCCAACTCATGGTCCCTCATCAAACCAGTAGAGAAGAGCCTCGGAATGGCGCCTTGTCTGAAGTCCAAGCAGCGTTCCGTAGAAAGACTCCATCTCAAGTCATCTGTGTGTCATTCCCCCTCAGCCCCTGACATCACTCAGCCCTCCCCCAATCTCCCTTGAGGTTTTGTCTGGAGGGCAAAGAACACGCCACCTTGACTTGCCCCTTTAATACTGTCCTTCTAACATGTCCTGTTACTGAGCATTATAATCCAGGCCCCCAACATACTCTTGGGTGAGGGGAGCCAAAATTCTCCAGCTAGGACCTTGGATTCTGCAGAAGCTTTTAAGTCATTTTTTAAATGGAGGATTTTATTGAGTTAAATACAAAAATGAATAATACAGTCAGTACAGCAGTCCCTAGGCTGTTTATGTTACTGTTATATTCAATTCATTTGATGCGGTCTCTACAGTTTTTGTTTTCAATATTCCTCAGATTGACATCATTAGGTTCCAGAATTAACAATCAATTGATATCAATGGGGTGGTTCACACCTCTCAGAGCCACTGTTTCAGGCTGTCTGCAGACTTAGACAGACATCGCTGCCTCAGTTACACTCTGTTCGTGTTTATCTTTGCAACCACGAGGGCTGGAAACCATTTGTGTCAGAATGAGCACTGAGACCTTAGAGCAAGGAGTGGCCTCCAGGGGGAAGTCTGAGCTGCGGAATCTAGAACGCATAGAGCTCTGGCTATAATGGCCACAGGGAAGGTGCGGGATCAGGCTGGGAAGGAAGATTGACCTGAAGTAATGGTGCATGTTAAAAAAAAAAATGTTGGAAAATCACTGCAATCATCAGAAAACAAAAGGAACCGTAGAGGATGCTGGGTAACATTATGCAAATTACCATGGCAGTAGCCAGGCTGATTTCTTAAAAATCCCCAGCTCCGTTAGCACTATTAATGGGAAAATCTGCTTTTCTGCCTCTCTGACAATTTGCAAAGCAGTTCCCAGCCTACTCTGTGATCCCAGTTTTCCTTATTAACATATTCAGGAATCTTTCAGGGAGGGGCAGTGAGTCCCCACAATTTAAGTGTCAGTCAGCTCTGTCACCAAGAAATGCCCCTGGAGGAGAGGATTTTACCTTCTGACTTCTCCCTTGGGCTCTTGGCAAAATGCAAACAAACCATTGCAGGATTTTTTTTGTTCTCCTTGCCGCCACCGCACATAGTCAGTCTGTCTTCCCCTTTCACTCCTGCTCTCTCTTGGATGAGAAATCCTCCCATACATTTTAATGCTGGCGAGCATTAATGCATAGAACTGCCCCCTTGAGCTCTTCCAATAGCTGAGTGACACACCAGGAAATAGACCCAGACAGGACTTGGTCTCAGTTCCCTATTCAAATTCCTTCAAATATCAGTAAGATTACAGTGCATAGAGAAGAAGCACTTTCAGCAGAACCTTTTCATCAAAAGAAATACAGCAACAAGACAGGGGGAGATTTGATCAGGCACTCCACCAGCGAAGCAAACTCAAAGGAAGCGTCTGGTGCTGAATGGACGCCTTCCCTTTCCATGATCTGGCCCCGTCCCCCAATCTTAATCAGACAGGGCGTGTATGAAGTATGAGGCTTTATTGGAGATGTCAGTGCTATTGACACGTGCAGCACATTAAATGCCTTACTGAGGATTTGCATAAATCGGGCAGGAAGGGAGAGCGTTGAGAAAAGGATCAACAATGACACAATGAATGTGCTTAAAAAACACTGATAAGGGAATAAACCAGTTAAGAGAATACGTTACTCACCCGTTTATTCAAATCCTGTTTTACTGGAAATCCTCTTAAATGATCACCTGATCATGTGTTAAATTCCTAATTGAATGATCTGTTCATTACATCTGCCTATAGACCCAGCCACCTGGCTAGCGGAGGAGGCAGCTAAAGTAAAGATCTGGGGAGCTTAGCTCTGATGGGACAATGATCAGAATTGCTTTGGTGAAACTATCACTTAACTGACCAAATGCCCTGGATGGTGGGCAGCCGTCTGCAAAGCTTAGCCATGCAGGAAAGAAAAGGGAGAGAATTATATTGTGCAGAGACGGGCCAAACATGCTGAGTTTGGATCCAGTTCCCGATTCGACTCTAATGCGCCCAGAGTGTGGGAGCGTTTGGATTTGAGCCATGCCGTTAGAGAGACAGGCTCAGCCTATGACATTCAGGATGCAACGCTCCTGTTGAGTTTGGACCCATCCCCAGGACTGTGCTCCCATCTTTAAGGCTTTGCATTTGGTGGCAATGCATTGCTACTCAGTAAGTATCCCACAGAGGAACATGCCCAGCTGTAGTGAGCGCTTCAGGGCCCTCCTTGGGAGAACCTGCTCTGCTTTCACGGGCAGAAACAAGGTCACCCTCCAGCTACAAATGGCCTTGGCCTTAGAGGAAAAACATGTCTGCCGCCCACCCGCTCCTCCATCCCGGCATGCTGGTGTGTTCCAGCCGACATCCGGCCCCAGGAAGCTCCATCAAAGGCTTTTGTAGAAATTAAACCCATTATGTACCGACTTCCGCTACCGAAACACCGGCACCTGCACAGAGGAACTCAGTGCAAAGGCAACAGCACTTAGCAAAATAGACAAACTCTTCTTGAGGAAAACGCCGCAGCACAGTTTTTACAGCCATTAGGTAGCAGCAGCTCCAGCTCTGCCAGCTGCTCAGTCTGAACAAACCCCACTGTCAGGCAGCCAAACCAACACAAAGCAGGCCGCCAGCAGCAGGATGAAACACTGACCACAGGTGGCAGTTGGAGACAGCGTGTAACCATGAGCACCTTGGCTTACAGCAGAGGATGTATATGCAGAGATCCATACTCTGTAGGAAGGGAGATTCTCTCATGTTCAGGAGGCCCCTGCAGGCTCCAACACTCATGTTTTTGCACCAGATCCTATGAGATGCTGCGCTCCTCCTGCCCCTCTCAAGCTCCACTGACATTGGGGCCTGTGTCCTCGTATAAACCCCTTCAACGAGTCCTCAAGCAAGGTCGCTTTTTCCTTGTGAACCCTTCGTTCAGCGATGAGAAAATCAGCGTTTGCCGACTGACATGCAAATCTTCCTCCTGCCTGGCATAGCACGAAAAGTGTTTCCCAGACGCTCATCCAGATTCCTCTCACCCGCTGCCACTCTACTATCTAATCTAATACTTGCACATAGCAACGCCGATACCTTCGATGACGCTGTTCTGAAAAGCGACTGAAAACACCCAGGCTCGTCAGCAAACTCTTGGATACCAGGGAGGAACTGATGGCCCAAAAGCAGAGGGGTGACACCGCTGGATCTTGTTCAAAACGTTGGAATCTCAGTCCTGCGCCATCATGCTGAGGTTTTATGGCTGGGTCACATGCCAAAACGCTGATCTGCTTGCTGTCACAGTGGATGGGCAAAAGCATCATTTGACTAATGGGATCTCCAGCTTTCCAGTGGCACCAGATGTTTGTCTTCAGCCCTGGCGGTTGGCAATGGCATAAGAGGAAGGACTGTCTTGTGGTGAAGGTACTTGTGTTGGACTCAGGGGAGTGGGGTTCTATTCCTGGCCATATTTGGGCTTCCTGTGGGACCTTAACCTCTTGCTGTTTCAGTTTCCCTAGCTCACAGGGCAGTCATGAGACTTAGTTCACCGTTGTAAGGTGCTCAGACAGCATGCCGAAGACAGCCATGTAAAAGCGTATCCGTGAAATGGTTCCTTGGGCCAGATAAAAATACAAGCCGTTTACCAGGCAGATCAGGCTGCTTCCAGCATTCTGGGCCAATCTGTCCCTAGCAGCTGAGCAAAGCAATCTGACATCCCCTCCCCTCTGCTCTCTAGCACATCCCACCGCTCACCCTGGCTGCAATAATAAGTGCTATTATAATAATAATAGGCACCCATTCATGGGCATCGCCCTGCCAGAGATGGCTGGCTCTTACTTCTGAAGTGGAATAAGACCCACTGCCATTGAATCAACATCATATTCTGCACCAGTTACAATGACCATCCTGATTTTAGGAACAAACCCCCGATGAAAGCTTCCCTGGGCTTGATAACCACTCCCAGAGTGCCACCTGGACATGGCATTCAACTTTCCTTTCATATGCACTGTCTCCTCGGGAGTTTCACTGAGTTCCATTACACCATTACAGAGAAGCAGGGGGAAGAGAGGAATCCAGAGGTTTAGACATGGGGGAAGAGCTGTAGGTATGTAGTTGACTAGTGGGTCTGTGCAGCACCCCTGGAAGAATCAGAACTGCTCAGCGATGATCCATTGTCTTGTACTACTAACATCTAACTGAGATGGGGATGTAGGGGGGCTTGGGCTGCCTGTTCTAACCCCACTGCTCGGCATGGCTGACGGGTGCCGTGTAATAACCAGTGTAGTGTTCCAAGGCGGACACAGGTTTGGTACCTGGTGAGATCTGGAGTAATGGAGGCGGCTGAAGCAGACCTGGGAGAGGAGAGGGAAGGAAATGAAAAGGTATTTCAGATCAGGGCAGGTTATCGTGGGGTCCCTAGGATCTGGCCCCACATTCGGGGGGTGCATCCGGGAGGCACAGAGTAGCAGACAGCACCACAGCCAGTAGCTGTGGGCCTGCTGGAGTGGTCTGTGCTGCCCCTCTTGGGAGGAAGATCAAAGACTGGACTGGAAGAAAGGGCCAGGGGGGAGCATCTAGGACGGGGCAAAACAGAGACAGCAGCTCCTTCTAGTCCGGATTGTGGTATGGTGCAGAAAAGGGTTTCAGCTCAGCATCCCTGGAGTTTGTATAAAATGCAGGTCTGTGCTTCTGTGCTCTCATCCCATCCACCTCCCAGCAGCCCAGGATGGGCTGGGACCCGGGGAATGGGAAGAAGGGGAAGTGGAGTACATTTAAAGGCCAGTCTGTTCAAGAATTCCTTTACCTCTTTCCCAGTTCCTTCTTTATCCCCCCAGCTGCCAGGTAAAAAGGTCACCCAGGACAGCTACCGATACCACAGTCGACGGGGGAGGGGAGCAAACTGCAGATTGATATTCGTGAGCTTCAACACCAGCTATTTTTCGCCCAAAGCGAGAAGGCGCTCTCCGGAGATTGATGACTCTGCTCCTGGGAGGCCTTTATCAAAGCCTGTGTTTAAGTGAATAATAAATGATAGAAAGGGTTTTTATTGATCCGGCAGCAGGGCAGAGGGACAGCTGCTGTGTTGGGACCACCCCCTCCTTTCACAAATAAGGTAGCACAGAGCTAAGAGCAGCCCCACCCATTTGGTCTGGGCTCCAGGAGCCGTTCTAGGTTAGTTATTTATCATGATTATTACACAGCGGCGTCTCAGGGCCAACCAAGAATGAGGTCCCTTTATGGGAAGCACTGTGTCAACACTGTCCCTCTGCTGAAGAGCAGCAAAGGTAAGGGGAAAGGAACTCACCCTACAAGCAGACGAGTGCTCCCCAATCCCTTTGATTAGGACACCGGCAAGTACAAACCCTTTTATTGCTCAGGATTTCCAGTACCTTCTTAATCTTGTTGCAGGCTCCTTCCCTTTACTTTCTTTTCCTTCCCCTTTTAGGTCTTTCCAAAACCTGCCACAACCCAGGAGCGGGGGAAAGGCCCATGGTCACCCTCAACTTCTGTCCCTCGCTCCTTCCATCAGCAATTTCTCAATGCTCAGGGGGGAATCTTAATTATTGAGTCCCCTTGCGGAAAGGCTTCCGTGGACCGGGCACTGGGACCTCCCTTCCATCAGTGGCACCTCCACAGGTGCAGTGGAACGGAGTGTGGCCAAACGCACTCCGTATTTACACCCTACACACGACTGTAATCATCTTTGTACAAAATATACCTTGTGTGGTGTCATTTGAAAAATAACTTATTGGTCAATCCTATTGTGATGAAATATGTGTAGCAACATTATATATAAAGTGATGAATTCCCTCTAACTGATGTTGGTAGTTCATGTTCAAACCCACCTAGCCCTGAGGAGCCCTGGTCAAGCAGGTCACAAAGGAGTGTGGATTTACCTCAGTTTGTAGAGAAGTTGTAAACAGGGTCCTCAGACAGCGAGAGGGGCAAGACAGGAGACAAGGGAAATCTATTCAGCAAACAGGTGAGAAGAAACAGCATTGCTCCTTTTTCACTGACAGACACCATATTGCCTTCTTTACTGTTTGAATAAACTTTGTTTTGCAACCCAGGGCCGGCGACAGAAATTTGGGGGCCCCCTACTCTGATAGTTTGGGGGGGCCCCCAGCCCAGCCCCCCTCCCCCCCCCAGCCCAGCTGACAGCGCCTGGGGGAGGAAGTCCAGCCGGCGCTCCCCCCCAGTTGACAGCTGGCCGCAGCGGGAGCGAGAGCCTGGGAGCGGTGTGAGCCACCCTTTCTCCCCCGCCCTTTCTCCCCCCGGACTGAGCCGCTGCCGCCGGCCGGGCTCACTGCTCGGCCGGGGACACACGCTCGTCCGGAGGAGAGCCGCGCCGGATGACTACGGGTAGAGCTGTACCGGGGCCCCCCTAAAGTGCGGGGCCCGGTACAGCTCTACCCGTAGTACCCCCCTGTCGCCGGCCCTGTTGCAACCTTCAGGAAAATGCATCTCAAAGGGGAACTGGACTATACAAGTGAGGGGCAAAACCAGCCCAAGTTCTCTCTCCCTATCCATCTCTTTCTTCTCACCTAGCAAGACAAAAGAAACAGCTGTTGGACTTTGGGAGCAGATCTTAACCAGAGAGTCTGGTCAGCCATGTTACTGGAAACGTGGTAAGGGACTTCACCAGGAACCAAGTCCAGTTTGTTATGTTTAGGAAGCGTTTTCTCTTTTATAACAATTTCTGACTTTAATGTCCTATATTTGTACTCAAAATCTCTCTCCTTGTAGTTAAACAAACTTGTTTTATTCCTTAATTGAAACTATTCCACTGCTGTGAATTGTTTGGGTACCTTCATTTAAGGCAGCAGTACTGTTGAGTTTGAACTTTCGGCCCTGGCTCTGACCCGAACAACAGTCTCTGACCCTTTTACAATCCCGGCAGCCATGTATCTATTGTCTCTCTCATTAGCATTTCTCGAGCAGTTGTAACACTGGTTTTAACTGGATACAACCAGGAAAGACTTGGTTGATCACGTGTGCACACCATGAACAACTAAGTACTTTGTTTACTCCTTCCTATAAATACTGCTGTATATCACAAATAAAAGTTGCCACACGCTACTGAGCTGGGGAGGATGTGCACCCCTTGATCAAAAGTATTAGGTGTCTGTATTATTTGGTCTCTGACAGTTTGTGAGCCCTAATCCAACTCCGCACTACTCGGGTGTGGAACGGTGAGTAGAATCTGCTATTTTTACCTAACAGTACTGTAGATTTTGGGGGACAATTTGGGCATGGAAGTGTGCTGGGGTCACCCTGCAAGCAGGAAGCCTGGAGGATTGAAGCCAGAGTGTGGCTGATAAGTTGCAGCCATGCACAGCTAAGTTCCTTGTAAGCTGCGCGGCTGTGGAGCAGCCATTTTAGCACTGCACAGCTGCCCAGGGAACCGGCCCAGCGAGCTGCCAGGGGAGGGGCGCAGATGGACCACATCCACCCTGACTGAATTGGCCTTCAACTTTGGTTCACCACTTGTGAGGCAACTAAGTCCCTTCTCTTCATGTGGCAATATATAGTTATGCCTGTAACTGTAATTGTCAGTTTTTCACCCACGAAAGAGTGTGCCCGAATAAATCTGTTAGTCTTTAAGGAGCCACCAGACTCTTCGTTGTTTTTGCGGATACAGACTAACTCGGCTCCCCCTCCAATATAAGACTGATTGTGATGCTCCTGAATGGATTAGGCCGGACGAGGGGGGCCCTTAGGAAAAAGAAAGTTCTCTTTAGATACAAGCTCTCATCAGAGGCAAGGAGTGGAAAACAAAGTGGGAATGCAGGATATTGGTGAAAGTGTCTCTTACAGAATTGCCTGAGTCTGTTCTCATGTTGGTGTAAAGGAGGAGTAATAGCACTGAAGTCACTAGCTACCATGGTTTGAGAGGGGAGTCCGGCCCGCAGCGTGTTGCCAAATTTAGTTACATCCTTTCCAGCCCCGTCCTTGCTCCATGGACTTGTTCAAGGCCTCTTTTCCCTCCTCTTATCTCGTCTTTTTTTCTGCCAGTCTTCCTGCCCTTGCGGGGAGGGCCGGCTCTGTTAATCCCTATGTCCCCCTTCCTTCCCTGACCCCCCTTGCTATAAATAAAAGCATCACTTGGCAGGCAGAAGGGGAGTGGGGGAAGAAAGGCTGACACTTGCCAAAACAGTCAAACCACCGCTGTATTTTAAAGACACAAGAAGAGCTAAAATTAGCCACAGGCTTTTTCCGGAGATCAATTTTCTACCAGGCAGCCTGGTTTCATAAACAGGATTTTTCCCCCCTCTCTTTTATTTTTGCACAGCGTCACGGGAGGATGATCAGCCCCTCACCACTGCCAGGCACGTGTTTTAAAGCAAGTCGACCACCTTCATCACTCCAGAAACGCTTTGCATTTCCATGGCGCTTTCCAGGTCATTGAATATCCCAGAGTGCATCTGCTAATGCACACTCGGATATCCCTCATAGCCAGTGGTGAGAATGAGAAGGGTAGGTGTCTGCAGGAGGCTTCACTCTCCAGTGCACTCGCCAATCCTTCTCCAGCCGGCAGAAGAGAAAACAAACCGCAGCCCCTGGCAATGGAAGGTTTGTGTCTCCCTCCTTCGGAGCAGAGGTGCTGCTGCGGGCTCTTTATCAGACACAATTAGATTGGTAGGCCCAGAAAGACACCTCTCTCCTCGGTCAATGAGGCAGTTAGGAATGATCAGAAGGGAAGGTTCTCTGATGATTATTCAAAGTCTGCAACACCCTTTTCTTCCCCAGACAGCAGGTTTTGGCTTGGGAAACATTTCAGCCAGGCTAGAGGGCCAGGCGCAGTGTAGCTGAGGTTCCTCCTCGGCAGAGACAGGGTGGGCATTGCTACCCTCAGGCAGAGCCAGGTTTTAAGTGACTCTTACTGGTATTGCTCCATAGCTTCTGCCCGCCTCGTGGGAGCCATGATGTTCTGCTACCCCCACTGGCTAGTTATACACAAGCTAGAGGGCCGGCGCTGGTTTCTGCACATGCCTTATTCTCAGGTGCCATTTCTGCAGAGAGCAGTTTAGCTCTTACACATACCTGACACTTGATGTCATACGAATGATGCCGGTGAAGTGCCTACGGATAAATTCATTTCCCTCTTAGGAAAGCAGGTTCCCCAACGGCCTAAGGCAGCACCTATTTATCATTTGCTGGCGTACGGGCGGTGTTGGCATCTACAATTGGTTCTAGATTCCTTCCCAATAAAGTCTCCTCAAACTTCTTGGAATGGCCAGGGAATAAGAGAGAGGGAGACAGGAGCTGTTTTAAAAAAAAAAAAAAGCCACAGAATAAAATTGATATATATAGAATTTAGTAACATTTAAAATGGGGGGGGGGGAGGGGGAATGAAAGAAGTAGCTACACTGACCTCTTGAAATGCAAATTGCCTTTCGCCTTGGGACACATGAAAGGCTGTTTCAAATATGAAAATTTACCAAGTCTTTCTATTCCCTGGCCCCTTTATTTTTAACTTATTTTCAGTCGAAAGGGGAACAGAAGCTCAGTGTGATTTTGCTTTATTTGCTTTCTGCGCAGAGGAACCGCTGGCTTTGTTCCTCCGCTGCACAGAGCTCATCAAAGGCAGACCTGGAGCTGACAGGAAGGGCTCAGTGCGCAAGGCCGAACCGTCCCTACAGGGCCCCGTTTCATTGCATAACACTGCCAAGCTACAGCGGCACTCATCCGAGCGAGCTCAGCAAACCGGCATGTGCTGTGGGATTTGGTCCCGAAGACGCAACAAAGGGCCAGCAGCAGCACAGATGGAAAGAGGAACTGGAAATTTGGGTAGGATCCTCTAGATCCCACACCGGGATGCTTGGCAGAAGGAGGGTGGGACCTGGAGGACACAAAGACACTGGTGTTGCTGAGGAAAAAATGTCAAGTGGGCAACATGGGAATACATGAATTGATATCATGGCTCTTCCCCACAGTATCCGAGCACCTTCCATCCAAGACATGACGTGTGCAGTAAATTAACAAATGCCGGCCCAGCAGGCGTTATCTCCATTTTACAGACGGGTGAAACAGGGCAGAGAGAGGCAATGCCACCGGCTCGCTCTCATACGGCTAGTCAGAGGCAGACCTGGGAACAGAACAAGGATTATTAGTAAAGACTTTCACTGCCAGCGCACCCAGAGGCCCCCAGTCCAGTTGGGGCCCCACGGTACTGTATGCTGTAAACACACAAGATGACCCAATCCGAGTCCTATGCTTTTGCCATAAGAACATGCTCCTCCCTGACTCCACACCCCACAGTGCCTTGGAAAAGAGAACCTTGTTGTATAGAGCAGAACAGGTGAGTTATCCCTTATTCTTTAAAAAAGGCACAGAATCTCTGACCAGTGGTGCTATCAGGGGTCGGCAGCTTTCAGAAGTGGTGGGCCGAGTCTTCATTTATTCACTCTAATTTACGGTTTCGCGTGCCAGTAATACATTGTAACGTTTTTAGGAGGTCTCTTTCTAGAAGTCTAGAATATAGAACTAAACTAGTGTTGTATGTAAAAGTAAATGAGGTTTTAAAAATGTTTAAGAAAAGCTTCATTTAAAATTAAAGTAAAATGCAGAGCCGCCCCCAGACCGGTGACTGGGACTCGGGCAGTGTGAGTGCCACTGAAAATCAGCTGGTGTACCGCCTTTGGCACACGTGCCATAGATTGCCTACCCCTGTGCTAAATTAACATCTCGTCTCAGCACCTCATCTGAAGAGCAGTGCCCTCCACTTGCAGACACCATAAACTCAGTGGCTTTGTCAGGTGCTGACAATTGGGTAGAGTCAATCATGAATACTTCCTGCTCTGATGAAGGAGGCCCTCTTCAGGGCAGTCCTGACATATTCTTCCCCTTCCATAGTGGCAATTAACCATTACTGCTCCATAGAGAGGAGAAAGCTTCATACCAATATTCAGCCTATAATGTACATATCAGTGTGACAGACTATATGCCTATATTCATCCTTTTTACAAATCCATGATAAATTTTGTACAAAGCAGGCCTTCTGAGGTAGCCTCTGAAAACTCCTTCTGCTGAATATTATTATTCCTGATCAAATATGTGTATCATCATTGTATGTAAAGTTATAACATTCTACTGTATAACATGCTCCAAGTTTAGAAAAACAGACACAAACCAGTTCCTCAGGAACAAAGACAAACCAACACCTTAGCCAGGTGTCAACAAAATCAATTGGACCATCAGCTAGGTAAGTGGCCATTCAAGAAGGGTGTGAGCAAGAACTTTACAGATTGACAATAGAACAGACTGGCTGTCACCTGACCCCCAGCTGGAGATAATCCACAAAGAGGAGAAAATGGTATAAGAAAGGAGAACACACACAAGACAAATTACCACTCTCCTCCACTCCTCTCTGCTCATGGCAGTAACACCTGAAGAAACACTGACCTGGGGGAGGAGTCCTGGTCTGGAGGCTTCCAGCCAATAGATAGTCTGCATTTTATCTTTTTTTTTTTCTCCTTTGTAACCAATTCTGACATCTCTGGGCCTGTATTTATAATCACTTAAAATATATCTGTCTGTAGTTAATAAACTTGTTTGATCTAAATCAGTGTGTGTAGACTGAAGTGTTGGGAACACCACTTGAGATAACAGGATTTATGCATATCATTTTCCATCAGTGAGATGATGGACTTTCTGTGACCGAGTATTCTCCAGGAGGGTGTTGGGCAGTACAAGACACCCATTCTGGGAGGTTTGGGACTGGGAAGTTGCTGGTGTCTCCCTGTATGTAATTGAGCTGGGAGAGATTTTACATGTGAGCGGCTGTGAGTGAGCAGGACCAAGAGGGATTGCTTTTACAGTGAAGCAGTGTAAAAGGCCCATCAGGTTGGAGATTTGAGGGGACACAGCTGTCCATCTGTCCAGATTGTACCATGGGGAATGTCACACGTTAAGTCATACTACATCTCTGGTATTTCCTGTAGCTCATCAGAGTGAGGCTACAAGTGCCTTCATCCACACCTAGGGGCCAGGGCACTGGTCTGCAATTCACGCGACTTGGCTCTGGCCTGCTAGTTGCCCTTGGGCAAGTCACTTCCCCTCTCTGTGCTTCGGTTTCCCCATTTGTAACCTGGGGATTACCAAACTGACCTCTATGGTAAAGCACTGAGATCTATGAATGAAGAGCACTACGTACAAGCCAGGTGCTATCCACACTGACTCAGGCAGGAAGCCAGCACTCAACTAATACTCAAAGGTTGGGATAGAAGCTGTAAGCATATAGGGATATGGCTGTATTCCTCAAACAGCAAAGGAAACTGCACCGAGTGCTACCTGGGCTGCAGAAACAAACAATAAATGCTGCCTTGCGCTGATAGGATACCTGACCTTGCTGAAGCCTATGGCCCACAGCTCCCTTTTACTACAATATGGACAGGACTTCACCTCACACTCCTTTTATGCATATGAAAGCACCCTATTGCAGGAGGTATTATTCCAGTTTTGGAAACCGGCACAGTGAGATGAGCAGGGTAAGGACATAGGACAGCAAGAGAGAGGGTAAAAATCTTTGCTGGCTGGACTCCATGGAGGGCTGTGGAGTTATGCCAGCAGAAAGCAAGGTCCTCAGTGCAGGTTTCAGGGAGATGTTCCTTGCTGACAAGAGAAAGTGAGACATTTTCCTCCTGTGGTGCTAGGAATAGCACTTATATTCCTCATACCCGAGTTCTCTCAGCATCACCCTGGGCTTGGCAAAGCTTCTCTTTGCTCCTATAGGGTGGCCACTCCCTTCCTCACCTTCTCTCACAGACCTCAGCCGGAGAGCCCTTCCCAGTGAAAGGCCCTTTTGCCAGGCTACAGTAGTTTTTGATCAGGAGTGTTGTACCACCTACTGGCTGGACAGCAAATTGCTAGCCAGTTGGCGTGAAGGCCTCTAGCTCTCAACCCTGTCTTATTCGGGATCTAGAAGGGCCCGTTTCAGAAGGGGCTTCGCTTGTTTGACTAAATTATATGAGACTGTTGAAGGCAGTGTTGCCGTAGCTGTATCAGTCCCAGGATATTAGAGACAAGGTGGGTGAGGTCATATCTTCTATTGGATCAACTGCTGGTGGCGAGAGAGACACGCTTTTGAGCTGACACAGACCCGAAGAAGAGCTCTGTGTAAGGTCAAAAGTGTGGCTCTCTGTTTTACTAACAGAAGTTGGTCCAATAAAAGATGTTACCTCACCCACCCAGTCTCTCAAGTCATATTAGGCTCATTTAATTTGTACCTCTTTGGGGCAGCTTAGTAAGAAAATAATGAAATGAAAGGCAAGTTTTTGCCACCCTCCTACCCCAACCCTCAGTCAGTAGGCCTCCAGGAGCTGTTTTTTCTGTCCAAGTGAAACTTGGATTAGGCTGTCAGCAACGGCTCCATAACCATGACAACCCACTTTTGTGGACCAATGACTGTTCTTACAGTAGACCTGTAATATGGAGCCGGTCTTCTGCCTGGGCTGGAAGCCATTCTGATGTAGGTGGTAACGTCCAGCACTTGACCGCAGGCACGGCCGTGGGTTGGTCTGAACCTGTTTAAGCCACGCTCAAGTTATCAATTATAGGGACAAATCTTTGAAGGATAAGCCTTTGACTTAATGTGTACATGCAGCATAGCAAAGAGATGGGGAGTTGTTGCAAGTCAGCGGTCTCCTAGGGTTTGGCAAGGCTTTATTTTTGCTCTGTGCCAGCTCTTAGGTATTTTATTCTCCTGTATGCCTCTAGATAGAGAGACAAGGAGAGTCCAGTAAAAGATGTGACCTCACTCACTTAGTCTGTCAAACACCCTGGGACCAACACAGCTACAACACTGCAAACAAGAATTCTAGATTGAAGATGGCTAGCCCTGGTCTGCTAGCTGTTCCCAGGTTCTTCAGAAATTCAGGGGAGATATCAAGGAGGTTTTCAATGTCTTGGTTTCCCGTTCTGTTTCATCTGCAGTGAAAAGCTGTTCCACCGTTTCAGGTATGGACTGTTTGCTTTGCTCGCATTTCTTCATCTCTCTTTCAAACTTTTTGTCCCAATGCAGCTATATTCCCATCACATGCTCTACAAAACACCCTGCTCCACTACGGAAAGCCAGAGGTGCAAGTAGCAGGCCAAATATTTCAGATTCTGGTCAGCACAGACTCTCAAGCAATCTTTATTCTACCCTTTGTTTAACATGCACCTCACTGTTACTGCACATTCCTTAATTCCCCAAAAACAGCCTTTTCACAGTTGTAGCACAGTATATATACAGTTGGACTAATTTACAGCCTCAGCAATTGTAGTGCCCTGAACAGATTTCATCCTGGATTCAAGAGTCCTAGGACTCAGGCAAGGACAAAGTCAGGCATTAAGGAACAGAATCAAAAGCTCAGAACTACAATGGGGAGCAAAACCCACCAAGTTTTACTTCCCTTCTGAAAGTCACAAGTCTGCATAGAGACCATTCAAGGTGAGAGAGAATTAAAGACTAACTGGCAGCGTACAGCAAATAAAATGTACTTACAAAGACTATGGGTTTTGATGTTTGTGCATTGTGATAAAGTAAATCCGAGACTGAAATTTCCTCATCTTCTTCCTTGGGAATTCAGATTTAATAGGTTGGAGTCAGAAATGTCGTAAACACATACATAGCCAATGACTTCAATGAAATTGCTTAATTCAAGGACTGAATTTATTGAAAGTAATCCTCTCTCAACTGATGAATATGCTGCTACACAAGAAGAGATCTAAAATATATATGTAGAGGCACGTCTTCTTTCTTGCAATTTTATTTTTTCTTTGGGGAGGGAGAGGGAAGAAAGTAGTGGTAGAGGTCGCATGAAAATGTGGAAAAGCTGCTCATAAAAACAATGCACTTTAAAGAGCCCTGGTTAGGCTGTAGTTAAAAATGGATAGCTTTGTGCTGCTAAGGCTTCTGCAGACTTCCAACAAACCTCCTGGATGCATCTCTAGTGTGAAAACATTTTTACACACTGTCCAGGAGTTTGATACTTGAAAGACAATTCCCTTTATTTCTCTTAACGCATCGTTCCAATGGTGAAAGCAGAGAGTTTGCTCCATTGAACCTAAGAAATACTGCATACAAGAAAAACAAAGTAACACACCCAGTCCACTCAGACAGAGTGCCTTAGAAAAGCCACCCTTTTTCATGCTGTTGTATCTAGTGTTCTTATTTCTAGCTTTTCCCACAGGATAGGACTATCCAGAGAATTTGGTGGGGATGGAAGAGGACAACACATAATTAGGACTCTAGAAAGGAAGAGCGTGTATTAAAATGGACAGTATCAGCACACAACATTTGGCTGAAAGTGCCTTACTGCAGATTGTTAATACAAAACAACAGAAAACTAATTTTTCCTGGTTTCTCGCTTTGTGCTTTGGAGCTTGCTCTCTCTCTAGTCAGTTTCCCTCCCTAGTCACATGTATCAACATAGCATCAGCATTCTAAAAGACTCCTCCAGAAGCCCAAGAGCCCGCTTTCCTCCCGACTCAGTCTGTTTAGTGTTTAACTGTGCAACACTGGCACTGCAGCCAGTCTGTTTAGTGTTTAACTGTGCAACACTGGCACTGCAGCGGTTACAGTCTGGCTGGATGCCCCCACGTAACCATTTCTCATTCAGCAAATGAAGCCAGTTATGAATTTCTCCATATAAATGTAAATGTCTAGGGTCCGAGGTTGGAGTGGAAGATCAGCCAGAACTGCCTCTTCCCCTTACACAAAGGTCCCGGTGTGAAACCAGCGAGGGGGAGCAGAAAATTGGTTCGGAGGAGGTCTCACCATCCCAAACCCTTCCACTAAGCTGGCCATGAATGCCAGGTAGGCTCTGTCCCCCTTCCCCTCCATCAATACCAGATTCTTCTTGCTGAGGGAAGCAAGGGGAGAAGAAAAAAGTGTTTAGAAAACTGCACTGTTTCACAGTGATCTTTGCAATGTTTTGTAAGAGGTAAAACTAACATTTGACGGTGTCCCTTGACAGTAAATACACGTCACAGTGTTGGCTGTAGCTTTATTAGCTACAGCTCTATCCGAACTAGCACTCTTCTCTTTTGTACAGTCATCTATAGCTCAGACCCCATTTTCATGCAGCAAATGAATAAAGACGACAGAAAATACATATCACAACACAGGTTTAATTTCTTACGCAATTATAAAATGTGAACAGTAATGGGCTAGCGATAAGAGCTGGACACTTGGTAGTGTGGAATGTTATTTGTGAACAGATTTTTCCATTTATAGACATTGAACAGAAGCTTATTAGCACTGCAGAATTCAGCTTCCTCCAGGTAAGGAAGTAAATCGGAAAGGGAAGGATTTGACTGGGGGAGAGGTTTGAGAAACGCCATGACTCCATTAAATTCAGGAGCTGGGGATTGGGATTTGACTCCCCACACTAGTTACTACCAAATTCCACACCCACCCACAAATGAATCAAATTCTGTACAAAGGAAGTAAGGACTAGTGTGATATTACTGCAATCATATGATCAACAGTATAGCGCCAAGACAACCACAATGCACATGGAAACGTAGCTACTTGCAAGCCAGAGCGAAGACCTGTTGTCCGCTATTTTACAGAGATGGATTGTGCCAGTTAAGTATTAAAGATGCATAAATGAAAATTTGCTAAGTGCCTTCAATTGTGAAATTGCAATTTGGAGTGAGTTATTCACACACCAGGAGCCAGACTCTCTTGCCTGTGAGCACTTTCCTGAGCTGCATTAGCATTTTAAGGGTCTAATCTCCTTTCAACATATGGCGTGACTCCCAGAAACAGGAAGAATTATGCTTGCACAGAGAAGACATTTAAGCCTTGACCTCAAGTGCTAGTAGATTAAATTAAAACTTTACTGCACACCTTACAGTTGGATTTTAGTTGTAAGGGGTAAAACTTTCAAAGCAGGGCAGGGTTTTGAGCTCTTCAAGTGCAGTGAGAAGGACCACAGACCTCCACAGGGAGGTTGGAGGATATGACTGTTCCCTCAGACAGCAGCAACTGGTCTGCATACACAAGAAAAACATGCAGAGCAGCTGAGGTGACCCTCTAGGAAAGAAATTCTAAAACCTTATTATACATTATCTTTTGTGCAGATGTCATTATTAGAGCTAAGGAAGCAAGAGTGTGAGATTCCCAAGAGAAAAAAGTTCTGCTAATCAGATTCACAATCCTAGGTCTCTGGCTGAATTATTAAAGTGGTGGTAGTTCTCCAATTGGTGTCTTCTCCCCCCGCCCCCCCACACAATTTTTTTAAAAAATTATTAGCTATAAACAACATCCCTTCAGTTGGAAACTCCTGTTATTATACTTAAGGAAACAGCTTCAGGTTTGTACTCCAACTGATGTTTATTTGCAGTTAAATAAGGCAGTCTGAGGCAGTTAAAAAAAACAACAACACTATAGCTTTTTCCTATTCCTTTATGGAAATTTAGCTCTTCTAGGATATCAGTCCTAAGAAATTCCTCAGCCTAGCCCCAGTTCAGCAAGGTGCTTAAATCTGAGCCTTACTGATTTCACTGGGACTACTCACGTGCTTCAGTGCCTGAATAGGGACTTTAGGAAAAAAGCAGCAGCTTTTCCGAACCTCCTGCCACTTCCTTACATGACTCTACAATGCTCTCTTCTCTCTGCCATACACAGTTACTTTTTAACTGCTCGATTTACCAACTGTTATACTGCAGGAACAATGCTATAGGGCGAGTCCAAAACAAGCAACATCTCCTGGCTCATAATTCAACAAAAAAAATAAACAAGAAAAAAAATACTAGAACTGACCGATCTTAAAGCAGCCACAGAACAAGCACACTTGCTATCTATGTACACATGAACAGAAGAAATGATCTGAAATGCAGCCACTCTATCTATGGTTCTCAGTGGGAACTAGTAATACTAGAATCTAGCAACCCCTGAGTTTAGAATTCCAAGTCTACACACATTTCTGCCCCCCCTCGCTCCCCAGCATGCCATCTTTGGTTATACATTTTACCACATGCTGACACTTTCTCCCAAAAGCTTTATTGTTAAAAATAAGCCTTTGATAAGTGCAGTATTTTAAAAAAACAAATGTAGGTGGAGTTATGGCTGAGAATATATTGCCCTCTAGAGCATTAATAGAATATGAACCCTAAACATACACTAGGAACTCAGGAAATTCACAGTTAAAGGTTTTTACCACCCCCTGCACTGTGGAGCACAGGAATTCCAATAGTATGCTCCTTAGTCATATGGGGCTACATGATGGAAGAGTGGGTTGTCACTATAAGGCAGGTCCTTCTATACCTGGGATTAAACCCTATGCTGAAAAGAACTCCTAACTTTGTCAGCAGCCAGTTACCAATGGCCAGGTTCCCATTTCTCGTGGTGCAATGTTTAGGATCCAGGCTGAACGGGGAATGAAAGAGATGCAATGAGTGTCTCTCAATCCCTGAATCGTTTACATCACGACTGGTGACAGACCTAAGAGATGGGGGCCAGGAGGGAGGTATGGCAGTCACATCTGACCTGACAGAAAGGAGGCTGCCAAGCAGGGTCTACATGCAAGCCAGCTCCTTCCCATGGGGACAGAAGCAGATGCAAGTCATCTTCATAGTCAGGGGTATTACATATTCTAGGATCTGTGACCAGCTGATGTGTAGAGTGGTTCGGATAAAAAGACAGATCTCCTGAAAGTGGCTTCTTTGACCTTCAGTGGCCAGGTAGGTACAGCAGTGATGGTGAGTGAGGTAGGTTGAGCTCTCTGGCCCATAGGGGTATCCTGACCAAGCAGGATAATCTCTGGACTGCACAGGAGTCTGCACTACAAATTACTGCCTTCAGCCTGGAGCAGAAAGGTGAATTGGAGGAGTATGGAGTCTCTAGTGGGCAATTCACCTGTCCATATGGAGAATGTGTGGAGATGGTAGTCTATGGCATTCATGGGAAATATAGCTAGTGTGGGGGAGGTCACAAGCTTAGAGGTAGATGAGGGGAAGGGCAGAGCTAAGGTTGGTGTTGGTATGAATGTCCTGACAGGTGTGTAGTATTTTGAGAGTGCTGTACACTAGCACTAACTTTTTTTTAAAAGGGAATCACTGTCAGGAAATTCCCTTAGTTTACGCTGAAATGAAGGAAATTATTTTTTGTTGCTGTTATAACTCAAAAATTGTAAAGCTATTACCTTTACCAGACCTATGTTACATCAGTGGTGTTCATGACGGTTTGTTACGAGCTCTTCTGATGGAGCTTAGAATTTATGCCAAGCCTCTGAACAGGTTATCAAAATGGACGTGACCAGAACCACATTTGAAGTCCCTTGGTAGTTATACAGCTACCAACAAAACCCACTGAGCTTGTATTTGCTGGAAGACTTGCATTTCAGGCCTCGCTAAAGTTATAAGTTCCACAACAAAGCCCACAGCAGTTCACAAATGGTAACAAATTCTATTCACGGGGCTTAGTTTTCTGACAGAGCTTGAAGTTCAGAGCCTTAATGAGATTTCAACATGTTTCAGAACACAATACACTCAGAGGAGATCACTGAAGAGGCCCAAACTAGTTGCGTCATTCAACATATCCAGAACAGTGGAGGGCTTAGAAAGTGGGTGTAAATCTGATGCCTTCTCACCAGACAAGAAGGATCTTGGGTTTGGGAGAGAACGGTGAAGATATTCTTCCAGGAAATTGATTTGGCTAACAGTGGTTCATTTTATAATGACAGCGTGACTACAGGTAAGTTTGTACATGATATGACTCTTTGGCAGGGCCTACCACCATCCTCTGCTCCCTTAAAGGAAACAGAAGCCCAGCTACCTGCGCTGAGCTCTGGGGGACAGACTGCCACTGCCGGCCCCTATTCAACAGCATGCATAGTAGCAAATCCTAAATCTAAGCAGCACCATAGTTTTGTGCGATTGGGAGGAAAGTTAAATTTGTGAGAGCAGTCAAGGAAATCTTGGTTCTGTTTTCTCTTAAGATTTATGACTTTCCCTTTTGTCCAATCTGTTTGGGGTTTTTTTGTTTTTAAGAGGTGCCAGAGTGAGAGATGGGTAATCAGTTTCTGTATCTGAAAGGTAAAGGAGTCTTGCAGTCTAAGAAAGCAACGCTCACACCTAAAGGATGTGGCAATCATTTTGCTCACCTAATAGATCCAAGATTTAGCAAAAGGCACATTAAAAATAGATGGCAGCATTGCCCAACCTTGTTCAATCCTAGCCAGGGTCACAGCAGTTCAAGAACAGTCATTCCAGAGCTGCCAAAAGAACAACCATCCCTTTCAAGTGCATCAGAAGTGCTCCTCAAGCCGGTGGAAATGGAGGCAACACACACTGTAGTTTAGTTATCCAATGAACCCTTGAGAGAAGATTAATAACTCTCAAAAGCTGGAACTGAAGCGGATAGTCATTTATATTTACATCAGCATTCCATAATTCCTGAACCTTCATTACGGAGGCATCATGCTCAGATCCAAATAAAATGGAGACAAGGAAAGGAGAGGGGAGCGTTGTATCTTCCCAATGCAAAACCTTGAGGCCATTTAAGAAGTAGGGCTGACAGACTCTGAAGCGATCTCCATCTAGTCCTTGGCAGGAAGGATGCTGGCCTTGCTCTGAGGGATGAAAGCAGGTATAAAAATGAGAGATTATTGCGGCTCTGACAGGGACATAACTGATCTAACAGAGGGAGGGAGGAAGAAAGTGCTTTCCAAGTTATTAACCTGAAACACCTCTTCTAAGTCAGCATATTGGCTAACTTGGCTTGAAGACCGACAGCTCCAAATAGCAAGGACAGATGAACACACATTAAAAAAAAACAACCAGTAAATGTCTACCCCTTCCTAGCTTTCCTTCCCCAACATGTTTTCCTGTACAGGCACTTTCTAGATTACATATTCTTGGGGACAGAAGAAATTCCAGTCAGGAACCATGCCTTCCATCCCAACAAATAGAACACTCCCACAAATAAGCAACATTCAGAAGGAATTTTAATTAACCAAATGGTTCAGGGAAGGGGAGGGGGGAACCCAAGAAACAGGATATTGCATCTTGAAGGTTGAATGTCAGTCAGGAGGCATGCCTGCAAGCCAATGCACAGGAAACCATTTGGACCTTTGTCAGTGCAGAACCAGCCTCCAGAACCACTTTTCCACTCCTTCCTTATATATGCTAAGTATTATATACATATATAAAAAAATACAAACTTTAGTTTGTTATAAAGTGGCTTCTTTTCTCCCAAGCTTGCTTGGCACATGAATGCATGCAAAGCTAGTAGGTTCCGAGGACTGCACAAACAGCAGGTTTTGGCAACTACGACAAAACAAAAAAAAACCCAAAACAAAAAAGCAAAACCACACACAGCTAAAATAGATAAGCAAGATTAAAAGCCACTGAATTGAAACCATATATTTTCCCAATGGTATAGAATTAGGACTACAGCTACAACGTTTAAAACTGTTTTTGGAGTCTGTCATCCTCTCTCCCAATTCATGCCAAAGTTCATAGCAGCAAAACAGGAGATTCCTCAAGAAACATCAGGCCAGCGTTCTCTGCTTTAGGAGTTCACAGGGCAAAAGTTCAGTCAGTCCGAAGAATCATGGGAGGATGCTCACTGTCTTCGTCCAATCGCAGTGCGTTGGTTTCATCTTCCAGGCAAGCTCCACCCACTGCACCCAGATCTTCTGTATAGGCTGCAGAAACAATGATAGTGTGGGGTTCAGTAGCAAAAATTGGAGCTTGGATGCAAGAAAGCTCCTGATGCAAGTTTATAAAATGAAGTACAAGACCCTATGTGCAACAGCACCACTGCCATTCTATATCGGCTTCATCGCAAGTCAGTGCTTTTTAAAACCAAGATTTGCTGATGGGGTCATCATCAGGCTTCCGAATTTAAGCAGAGCTCACTCTTGTTCTGAGCAGGCGGGCTGACAATTTTGACCCCCTCCCCGGACACTGCTGCTGTCATCACAGCATTCACCCCAGGAAGGCATGATCTCCAAGGCTAAATCTTCTGCCAGTGTGCCACCCACAAAGGAGTTGAGGGTATTCATACTGGTTATGTTAAGTATATGCCTGGTCTCCACTCACTTAGGGAAGCCTACCATACTCCATTTCTGGTTTCCACCAAGCCAGTACAGATTTAATCTGCATGTTAGAGACTGGTGGGACAGTGGCAAAGGTCACCATGAGAGCAACAGAAATATTGGGGTATCTTGTGCAACTTTTACAAAACAAGGGACCGCAGTCCAGATGCTGCGCAGAAGCCGGTACCAAGAGTCTGTCCCAACACTATGTAAGGTTATCAAATCATCATAATCTAAGTCACATGTTACTATGGTATCCAAGTACAGTTCAATATTCAGTTCTGTCCAGACTGCCCAGAAAAGTAGCAAAGACAAAGGATCTGTCCAGTAACGCTCCCCAAGTGGCTCTCAGAGTCACTTAACAGCAGCCCTCTCTTCCCACGATGACAAACAGAACAAATCCTTCATAACAGAGTCATAAAGATAAAGGCCAAAGCTTGGAAGAGCACAAGAAGCCATCTGAGATAGAGTCATCGTTAGAATAATTTTCTCCTAGTTTTCCAGCATTATCCTTACCATGTCTTGTGGGTGATGAAGGCACATAAGTACCCTTTGTCACAGCAGCACTATAGGTTTGTGCTACTAGTGGCCGGTCATGTGACGCAGACTCTAAAATTTCATTGACTGGCTCCATACTGCCATCTAGCCTAGTGGGCAGAGAAAGGGATTAGATGGGCAGAAGTGGTTCAAATAACAATCACCAGTACAACTGCAGTCTCAATACTCCTGCAAAACCTTCACATTAGGCAAGCAAAAAATCAATGATGTAATGTAATATTAAACATTTTATTAATGCCTTTGGTCACTGTAATCAGTTTCTCAGTTTTCAATGCCACACATCACTTGCATTGAGATCGAGAGGAGTCAGCCTTCCAGAGAATTGTAGGGAAAGTATTTGGAGGACTGCACTTCTCATCACAAACACAGAAGACAAATCATCTAAATGATGCCAAAGGCATAACAAGATCTAAGTGGCTGGAAGCTGAGGCTAGATACAGTCAGACTAGAAACAGGGTGAACATTTTAAATATTTTCTTAACCAACGCCGATTACCCAATAGAACAATTCACCCCAGTAATGTGGTGGATTAAACTTCTGTAGAAGATATGATCTTGCCCAAAAAGACGTTATAGCCCTGATACAGGAATTACTGGGTGAAATTCTATGACCTGCATTATACGGGTAGTCAGATTAGGGGATTATAATGGTGCCCATCTAGACTTAAAAAAAATAATCTATGAATCCTTGCTATACTATCAGTCCTGATCTCTCCTAAACCATTCTACGGACCTGCAACTAAATAGACCATGTGGCTAGCCTACAGACAAGGTAGCTTACAAGTAAGCCTGTACCGTGACATTATATATTAGTGCAGGAGTCCGTTTCTGTATTTGTAAATTGGGGGAAATGATGCTTCCTGACCTTTGGAAAGTTTTCTCATCCATGAATGAAGTGTGTTAGGTGTCACATGTTTGATATTCTTGTTAAAATAACTGAACCACCAGCTGTGTGGCAGGAGATTTGAGGATAGACTGACAGCAGATTGATCCTTGACTGCAATCAGACAGCATTACGTTTCTGCTACGAAAGTGATGCTTAGTGTAACAGTTACTAGAAAGGAGGAAGCAAGGAGATTCTAAAGGTTACTCACCTCCTGTCACTGATCTTAAAAATATCAATACAAAAATGAGCTCTAAGAGTTGAGTTCAGCAGGAGGAAATGAGTTTTGGAACAAGAGAGATTTGTGTCAGTCCAGTTATATTAGAAAACCAAATGTGACAAGTACACAGGTAGGACTGAGTCTGGACGTACTTGTGCTGTTTCATTAACGTGCACTCTCCTCCTTCCTGGGGATCCAGGTTGTACATATAAAGGTACCCATCAGAAGCACCCACCAGTAAACGGGGAATCTTCTGGATTCTAGAAGAGATTAGGAGAGGACACAGAAAACCAAGTTTTAGGAATGTGACTTTTATACCAGCAGAAAATTGTGGTTTCTAAGTGACCCCTCACCACTTACTTCCTCACTCACTACAGCTCATAAGAAAGCAGGGCCCCCAGGATCAGAGTGATGTGCAGGGGAATCCAGCACAATACTACCACTGACATTAAAGGGAGCCATTTGTGCAGATCTTGTGCATGTCAATTAACTCACAAGTGGAGGCAATGTTGGCTAATGGCTAAAGGAGACAAGGAGTCAGAAGACTCTGGTTTGCATACTACCCACTTGATGTGGCACCGAACGGCACTCAGTTTCATGATCTAACATGGTGATATACTTCCCTACCACAGAGGCAGGAGGTGAGGCTTATCTAATGTCTGCAGAGAGCTCGGAGATCAGACAAAATGTTATTAAATGTAAAATGAAACCTGTAAATTTAAGTAGATCAGCACAAATTTAATAATCCCCCACAAAACACATTTAATACTGCACAGTTTATTGCTTTGATAGCTGTGCCAAATGCTCCACTATTGGTTCAGACAGAATGAAGACTAAACTATATGTAGTCAGTTAAAGATGCACGAATGCTATACTTCTACTCAAATTTAAGAGCTTGCCATAGGAAGGTGCCAAATCTGGGGTCTGCAATTACCTTTAAAGTCTTCTATATTGGATAGTCACGACTAACGCAACAACTTTATACCAAATGCACTAACATTTCATTCAGCACTAATGGGGAATGAATATTCTAGGTCTAAGTCTGTTTTTAAACACTCTTTCTTCACCATGAAGGATTTCTGGAAGCTCACAAAACTCTCTTTAAAAAGCAACTAATTCCATGATCATCCTTGAAGAAACTTTATGCCTTCTGTTTCAGTCGGGCTATGAGTAATTAGTTTTCACACACTGTTCCTGAGTGAGGAAGCTTTGAAATGGTTACCAAATGACAATCCAACCCCATATGCGTTCTTTACATTAACCATTTAGCTATAGAGATGTGTGACCTGAGAAGCCAGAACACCTTGGAACATTATCTACTCTGTCAATGCACCCTTTGCTTGATAGTGGCAGTCCACCAGGTGGTGGGAAAAAACCTTCTCTCCTTACTTACGTGGCAAGAGCACAGATGTTTTTGTGTCCACAGAATGGCAGGCGGACTGTAGCAAAGGCTCTGCCCTGGTTAAACATTTCTGTGACTTGAGAGGGCAGATAGCTTGTGGAGGCCATCAGCACTTTTCCAAAGTAACCCGTCCAGGTAGTGGGCTCTTCCTGAGGTCTAAAGTTCAGGAGGAAGAAAAGGGAAAGTTGAATTCAATTGTGTCCTTTGACATTAAAAACAACTTGCAATGGGAGAAGCATGGCTGGTGGTCTTGTTACTTTATGATATATAAAGGCTCTTCCCTTTGTTTACCCTCTTCCCTTAGGAAAAACATTACTGATAAGTCTGATATCCCCTATTTTTGTTGGGCTTCTCACTGTAAGTCTCATGCACTGGGAGCACTCTTAGCGCTTCAGTGAATGGATAGGATGTTAAATTGCTAACCTTTTTCCACCCTATTTATAAAATTGCATAACGTGTTAAACACAAAAATGTAAGCAACCGGACTATAAAAAAGAATCACTTCCATTCTCAATCAAGTTTTACTCTCATTTATCTAGTGTCATACTCCAATTATCCAGAGTCTCTCAGAGACAACAGTAAACAAAATTTGAATTTCGAATATAAAGATCATGGAGGAAAACTGAAAAACTGTTCTAGACCTTTCAAGACCTTTCTAGAACTCCCTTATGCATCACGAAGCAGCAGACAGGGCACAAATTCAAATTCCCTTTGCAGGTCACCTTTGAAATGATAATCTAGTGCGTCAATATGCTTCATGCTCTCACCCACACAAACGTAAGTGTTTTTAGTTGCGGCCTTTTATGGTACTCCATGTATGTCAATAATAGGATACATGCAGGTAGGGAAGATGACAGACTTTGAATAGTAAAAGGCATGTGTGATTAAAAACATTTACATGCCCTCATTCTTCTCCTAAGGACATTCCAACTTCCAGTCAGCACAAATATCTTTTCTATTTACAGAGAGACGTGCATCTCAGCAGCTGAATTGAGCCAGCTGATCCATAACTGTCTTTCTATGCCCTTAACAGTAAAGGGTTTTCAAAAGAAGGAAGTGTCCAAGCTCCTGAGAATTCATCCAGACTGTCAAATATTTAGCAAGTCTGTTTCTTGAGCATTTCTGAAACTTACTTTTCTTTCACAGTCTCGAGTTTGAAGATGTGCACTGTCTCTGTATTACTGGATGCAGAGAGGAACATGCCATCCATGCTGAAGGCCAACGAGCAGATGCTTACACACCTAGAAGAGAGAGTAACTGCATAAATGTCTACATACGAGTGCTATGCCAAACAGGAAATGGAGAAAAGGTACCATTAAGTCATATGGAGCTCAGGAGTCTCACTTAAAATAGGAATATTAGTTCCCCACACTGACATATAGGAGTCTTTGTAGCTGAATATTTCCAGCCTCTTCAGTTATCAGACCAGCTGCACTGTGCAGGCCAGGAAAAATTCTGCAGAAAGGTGGAGAGACAGCTTTCCTTGCTCAGTCTTGTATCAGAGACTTACAGATCACTCATATTTAATCCAGGATCTCCAAAGGACTTAGAGACCTATGTGCTGTGCCCTGCCCTCTATGAATCAGAAAAGGGAAACCATTTCTAGATAGAACATTCTGAACTCTTTCCCTTGACATTTCCTGAGGCGCTTACGGGGGGAGAGAGGGAAAGGGAGAGGAAGAGAGAGGGAGAAAGAGAAATACAGGCTTCCAAGTTTGGACTTCCCGTTATCCACTGGATTTCAACTGAGACACCAGCTAGGGAATCAGCAGGCATCAGAGTCCAAATTCAGTCTACCAATCTCTACATAAAGCCCAATGCAACCGCACGGCTAAGTATTACAGAAACTTCAGTATTATACCAGTGACTCATTAACTCAATGGTTAAAGAGATTTGAAGAAGTGTGAAAACAAGCTTTCAGCTATTTACACATCATTTTTGTCATGAAATCAGAGTGTGCCCCACATGTGAACCTGATGACCTTCGTGAAATGAGTTTCTTAGTCTCAAGAGAGGCCACGGACTGAATGAATCAGAGACCAAACACTTGAATCACTTCTTTTCAATACCTATTCTAGTGTTTTATGCTGTAGATTAGTGCAGCCACACATTGTACCATAATCATACCAGATACTTTACAGTAGATGACCTGTGTCAAACAAGTACCTGCACCACTAAATTTCTAATCTAAAAGCAAGAGCAAGTACGATACTGCATGGCAAGCATTGGAAGGGAAGTAGGCTAGTGTACATTCATTTGGAAGTGTTCCAGGAACAATGGATAGTGGAAAAGCAAGAGTGGGTGAAGGATACTGTGAGGCTGGCAAACCAGGTGCCAGCTCACTCCAAGGTCCCCATGTCTCAGAGTAATGATAATAAATTCATAGCTAGAGTCACTCTAGCTCACCGGTGTGTTAGTACTGTTAAAATAGGTATTATAAGAACGTGTTCAGCATTTGTTGCTTCTCTCTCCTGCCCCACACTAGTGAGGATTCTTCCTCCTAAGAGCATTCTGCGCCGAACAAATTAAATGTGGAGGCTACTGCATGGTGCTGGGGAGCACAGGCCTCTGGCTGCACAGAGGCAGGAGATCATTGCACAGCTCGCTCTCCACCATCTCCCCCCGGGACACGGACTCAGCAGTGAGGCTGCACCCAACCCTGACACAGCAACCCCGAAACACCCCAAGGCTCTGCCCCTCAGTGTGGACAGCAAGCCAGGATCCAAGTGTGGAGGGACTTCATGTTGGGGGATCCAGGCAGGGTTAAGAGAGTTCTGTGTGGGGAAGTCTGGATGTGGGCAACTCAGTGGGGGATCCGGGTGCACAGGGGCTTGTTGGCGGGTTCTGGGTGCAACAGTAATGGGATTTTGTAGGGGGGTCAAGAGTAATGTGGCTGGATCTCAGCGGTGGCGGCTGGGTGTAGAGGGGAACAGAGCTCAGCAGTGGGGTCTGGGTGTGGGGTGGGGTCCAGGTGTAGCTGGCTGGAGCTCAGTGGGGAGGGGATCTGGGTGAATGTGGCTCAGAGTGGTCCAATTGCAGGGGGAGTGAGACTCATCTGTGTGCAGGGAGGTGAGTCTTGGCAGGAGGGTCTGAGTATGAGGGGGTCTGGATGCCCGGGAGTTGGGCGGATGGGGGAGCAGCTCCCTGTACAGGAATCCCTTCCACTGCAGCTCAGAAGCAATGAGTGCAGGAAGCGGGGGATAGGGGGTGTTTGCAGAGCTTCCTGTATCCAGGAGAGAAATCCTGGGGGTGGGTCTGACCCAGCCCCGGATGCCATGCAGGTGAAGAGGAAATCCTGTCTTCCACAACCCAGCCAGAACCAGCAGCTGAGCCTGGCACAGGCTAAGATCCCCCCGGCCAGGTCTCCCCCAGTCCTGTCTCCTGTCCCACAGTGATTTCTCTTTGCCGGCTGCCCTGGGCACCCCAAACATATTGCTGGGGCAAGTTGCAGGACCGTTTTTGAGGCTTCCCTTTGCTTCCCTGTCAGAAAGTCATTTTTCAGCAGGGAAGCAAAAAAATCTGCAGAGAACAAATTCTGTGCAATTGCAGTGGCACAAAATTCCTCAAGGAGTAGAAGATGAGTCATGCAAGTGGATTCCTCCAATAAAACTGAGTTTGCACATAGCAGGAGTGGGACAGAAGTCCCCAAACAAAAGGAGCTAGGCATCCCTATGCAGCTTGGACTCTGGGAGGCAAGGTTTTTCTTGGTATAAGCAAGAGGTCCTCAGCTGCTTAGCTTTAAAGGATATATAGAGCTTGCTGATTATAGAAGCTTCTATTAGTTTTTGAAACTTATTTGTGTGTATATATTTACCTGCTTTAATCTTGTAAAATAACTCTGGTTTCTTTTTCTATTTAATAAATCTTCATATAGCTCATTATAGGATTGGCTACAAGTGTGGTCTTTGGTATGAGATATAAAGTGCAACTGATCTGGGGTGCGTGAGTGGTCCTTTGGGACTAGGAGTAACCTAAATATTGAAGAGGTAACAAAGTCCTGTGGCACCTTAAAGACTAACTATAAAGTTTTGAAGCATAAGCTTTCGTGGGCTAATACCCACTTCGTTGGATGCAAGCAGTGTATGCATCCGACGAAGTGGGTATTAGCCCAAGAAAGCTTATGCTTCAAAACTTTATAGTTAGTCTTTAAGGTGCCACAGGACTTTGTTACCTCTGCTATTCCAGACTAACACGGCTACCTCTCTGATTCTAAATATTGAAGTGGTTCTTGGTGTAAGAGACTATTCAACTACAAAGGTACATTCACCTGGGTGATAAGATAGGTTGGAGACTATATGTGACTCCATGTTAAAGCTGTTTTAGTACCTGAACAGTTCACACTTGATAACTGGTTGGCGAAATTTAAATATAGAACTCACAACTAATTTGGGATTTCTGCCCTGCTTCCTAGCAGTCTGCCCTGAGGTTGGTACTCACGCTCTCGAGTCACTATAGGCAGTGTTACATATAATGATGCAGTGTTCAGGAGACAAGCTTGAGTAGTCTGTAGGGAGGGACGTTTGGAGCAGATGAGTAAAGAGATATAGGCAGAAGTGGATTGGTTAGTGCTTTGCAGAGATGCTTGGATTTAATGTGGAAGGGATCTGTTCAGAGATCTGGGGTTGGAGAGAGATGGTAAGATCAGAAAGAAACAAAATAATCTTCCCATTTGAATATACAGAGATAGGGAAAGAGCAGAGTATAGGAAGGTGAAGGCTAGAGGAGAAGATTTCAATAGTCGAGAAGGAAAGTTCCCAGAGTATGGGCAAGTATCTTAATACTGACAAAAGGACAAAGATTTTGGAAATGTTGGTCTGAAAGGCAGTGTGTGTGAAAGGGAAGGAAAGAAGAATCAAAGAGGTCACCAAGATTGAGCCTGGGTGATTAAGAGGGTGGTGTCATCTTAACTGTTTTTTTTCCATCATCACTGCCACACAGAATTCAGTTGCCATCTAATCCCTATGGATATTCTCAGTTTAGAAAGACAAGAAAGCAAAAACATACATTTATGAAACATGCTCATTAATACTATTTGAATCTAAAGGATCCTCTGACATCTATAGTGAACGCTTTTAATGTTTACACTCAATTCACAAAAAAATGTACTTCTAACGTCAAGCGACAAGAGTAATCAAAATGTATTCTGAAGGTTTTTGGAAGTATATTAGAATCTTCAATGAATGCCAGTATAGTCAAAGGTTAAGTACAAGACCTTGCTTGTCATTGCTGTAAAAGAGATTATATATACATAACTGATAAGCTCTCTTTAGTTAGAAGCTTCTGGTGACACTGGCAAACAAAAAACTGCTTGAATAGCTCTGAGCTAATGACATATGAATACATTATGATGCACATTTGTTACGTAGGTGAAGCCTGAAGAAAGGGAATGCTCCTTAATGCTGCCTGCTTCTGATCTCCTGATGAAACTGCACAAAGCAGACTATCACCTGTTCATAATGAATGGTAACTGGAAATTGAGTGAGATTTAAATACACTGTAAAAATGCCATTGCATCACAAGTGCCATTACGAATCAAAGCTATAAAATTAAGATGCTGCAGTTATGAAAACATGCATAGATCTCAAAATTAGACTTTCATGAGTGATTCATTCCTTGTCTCCCAATCCAAGCTTCTGGCAAACAGAGGTTAGGACATTATTCCTGCCCATCCTGGCTAATAGCCACTGATGGACCTATCCTCCGTGAATTTATCTAGTTCTTTTTTGAACACTAGAATAGTCTTGGTCTTCACAACATCCTCTGGCAAAGAGTTCCACAGGTTGAGTGTGCGCTGTATGAAGAAATACTTCTTTTGTTTGTTTTAAACCTTCTGGCTATTAATTCATTTGGTGACCTGTAGTTCTTGTGCTATGAGGAGTAAATAACACTTCCTTATTTACTTTCTCCACACCAGTCATGATTTTACAGACCTCTACTATATCCCCCTTAGTCACCTCTTTTTCAATTAAAGCCAGATTCTACTAAGAATTCAATTCTTGTTCATTTATGTTAGCCCCGGAATGGCTAGCAAGTAGATCTGAAAAAAGTTCATCTCGATCCCTAAAATATTCTAAAAATCATAAGAGATGCATTGCATAAAAACTACCACCCTCACTCTTCAAAATAAAATACATTTCCAAGGGGTCAATTAGACTTCTTCAGATGACAGCAACCAGACATATGTGGTAGATCGAGGTATACTTAAAATTTAGTGTGGTTACTCTCCCCACCCTAAAATTTAGCTTATTTTGCTATACGTTACTATTAACACTCAGCAAGGTCTCGTCATAATAGGGAGCAGTTGCATAAGCAACTCTAGTAACAAATTATTGTGAGGTGAAAAAGTACCATTTTTCCTAAAGGGAGTAATACACCACCATACTGAAAGGCCGTCACCGGGTGTTTGGGATTAAGCACCCACAGATGTGTAACTTTTAAAAAACTATATTTTAAAGGAAAAACAAAGCAGCTCTTCATGAGCTATGTATTGCACATGTACATTGCAGAAGAGAGTTAGGTGAAAAGCCAATACGTTTTCCCTAAACGGCAAAACAGTTTTGGATGCTTTATAATGAAGTAAATAGAACAGTACGTATGCCACTTTTTCAAACGTGTACTTCAAGATTTCTGTTTTGCTCCCTTGCTCTCTCTATATTGCAAGTCTGTCACATATGTTCTCCACTGCCTCAAGCTTTTAAAATAAGCTTTTCTACTTTAGAAGTCAGGCCTTCACTGCCTTTTCTTGTTGTAAGGCTTTTGGAGGGCTTGATAGATCATGAGAAACTGTTAGAGCAAGCATTTTTGTTCCCCATTTCCTTCATTCAATAGAACAGCGGGCCCAATTTGAACTTCTTATATGCTCTATTCTGATTGAGACAGTGGAGAGCCAGGGAAAGGGGTTGGTTAGAAATCATCCAAAAAGTCAGGACAGCATTCTTTCTCTTTACAATTTGAATTTTTAGGCCAACTCTAGCATTTCTTGGCATACTAGCCAACAATCAACAAAAAACTGTCACTGTTTAATACGGATATAGCTTTCTAAATAATACAGTTAAGCAGTCCAATAAAAGAATCTAGTTTTGGACATAAACATTAGCATTAAATATCTAAAGCCCTTCAGTAGTTCAGAGAGCAGAACTAAACCTCACAAATCTTGAGCAGTAAAGATACCTTTCCAAACACCAGCATCATTACCTCACCACCAGCAGTAGTGCTATAGCCGGCATGACTTGATGTGCATTGATTCAGTCTGTCAGAGTGCTGGGGTATTTTTAGGGTGGAAATATATCAGAGGTCTCTGCAAAGTGGGCAGCTGTTGGTATAGTCAAAAAAAGCTGCAGAGGGCCGTATTCTCTCTCTTGCTTTCTCACAAACCTGGTCTGTAACTTTAAGGGATCCAGGATCAATTGTAGTGAAGTATAAACTTTACTTCAGTTACTATGACTCATGGCTACACAAAAGGTCAACTACAGAATATATTGGAAATCTACCGCAAGGAACAAGCTTCAGAGAATGAGCTTTTTTGAACTTCACCTCTTCACTCCCCTTCGGAATTCAAAGAGTTTCTGTCCCTCTGGAATGGAAAATACTCGGATCACTGTCCCCTATGAAGAAAAAAACCAAGCCTCATTCCTCAATTTAAATACCTGCTTTGTGGTTCTCGCTCTAGTCAGCGTGCACAAAGATCAGAGTACCATCACAACCAGTTCATACTGTTCAATTCTTGTCACAACGGCTGCATACCAGATAAGAGTCACCCAACATAAACCAGTCACATTTATCCTTTGGGTTTATTTTTAGAGGGTGGGAAAAGCAGAAAGAGGATGGGCTTAATAGCTGACCTACAAAGTTAGAGAAGGAGTTATGCATCAAGGAGGAGCCTTTTCCCTTTCTGAGCATACTTATAACAGTATTTCTTTTCCTTGTGGGAAGGAAATGCAACTAGTACTTCCTCCTAGGCATGGTACCATGTGATAAAAGTAAAGCAAATGGTATGTACTTCAGTTCTGAGAGAGAATGGAATATTCCACTCTAACACAGGAGATGAGCCTGTGCTGATTTGTGCAGTTCAGACAGAATTTGTCAGTCTGTGCCAGATATAGGTTCATCATTTTGCTCTATTCCACTTTGACTTTTACTGTCTTGTTTCTGTTTTATGGATTCTACCTTCTTAATAATAGGCAAGATAGCTAACTTCCAATACATATACTTTATCACTGATGGGGGATGCTCTTACTACAATCAGATGTAATGTAGTTATTTAAAAGCCTTGTTACCACTAATATCAGTAGCTCCTAATTCAGAGAGTTTTAATTATATCAGCCAACCTCTCTTTTTAGTACTTGTGAAACGTTTAGGATACTTGGAAACACTACAAAGTAAGTGTCACTTTGATCCATATAGTCACAACTAAATCACAACCTACCTTTTCTGATGCCGTGGCAAGTTTAGTGCCATTTGCATCAAAGGCCAATGCAGCCAAGGGACTATCATGAGCTGGGATCATATTAGCAGCTCTCTGCAAAAATAAGCCAATAAAATATAGAACTTAGTATAGTGCAGACCAAAAAAAAGTAAAATCAAAACATATTTTATATTATATTATATTATATTATATTTAAGAGAATCCAAACAAATCTGTTTTAGACCTGGCAATATACTGGAATGGAAACTTCAGTAAAACATTAATATCACCATTCATAAAAACGACTGACAGCAAAAAAATTAACTTAAGGAAAAAGTTAGGGTTGTCATGATTAAAAACATCACAATCACAAGATTAATAAAATAGTCATGATGAATCAGTTTTAATCACACCGCTAATAAATTTAAATTGCTATTCTATTATTGTTTATAAATATTTTGGATGTTTTTCTACATTTTCAAATACATTAATTTCAATTGCAACATAGAAATACAAAGTGTACAGTGCTTACTTTGTATTTTGATTACAAATATTTGCACTGTAAAAAAGATAATACGAAATAGCATTTTTCAATTCAACTCAAAATCCCTATTGTGAAAGTGCAATTTAAAAATGCAGGGTTTTTTTGTTTTTGTTTTTTACACATAGCTGCACTTAAAAAGAAAATAATGTAAAACTTTAGCACCTACAAATCAAAGCTTAAAGGGGTATATCGGCAAACTTTCAGAAGCGGTGTACCGAGTCTTTGGTTCATTCACTCTCATTTAAGGTTTTGCGTGCCAGTAATGCATTTTAACGTTTTTATAAGGTCTCTTTCTATAAATCTATAATATACAACTCAACTATGTTTGTATGTGTGGCAGCGCAGGGGTAAAGACCCCGGAATGCCCTGCCTCTGCAGCTCAAATCCTGCTTCCTGGCAGGAGGCTTGGGGGCCGGAGCAGGTAGTGGCCAGCAGGGGAGCCCAGCTGTCAGCCCTAATGAGCCTAGGTCAGCTCTGTATGCTTAGTCAGGGCTGATTAGTTACAGCTGGGGCAGGAAGCTGGGCTGGCTATAAGAGCCCTGACTCATGGGCAGTTAAGGGAGGCCAGGAAAGTGGGAGGAGGCAGGAGCTCTGCCTCCTGGCTATAGGCAAAGGGGCCTCGAGGGCCTAGGAACTAAGGCAGGGAAGTAACTGTTGGGGACTGGGGGAGCACTGTACAGAGCACGGGTTGTTTCACTGGAGCCACAAGAAGCACTATAAATAAAGGACACTTGGGAGCACTGAAAAGAGTGTCAAGACCCTTATTGTGGGCGGACAGAACCAGGGCGGCCCGGACCCTGTGACAGTATGTAAAGTAAATAAAATGTTTAAGAAGTTTCATTTAAAATTAAAATTAAATTTAAATTAAATTAAAATGCAGAGCTCCCAAGATCAGTGCCCAGGCAGTGTGAGTGCCACTGAAAATCACTTTGCGCACCGCCTTCGGCATATGTGCCATAGGTTACCTACCCCTGGGGTATATGAATGATTAGCATATCTGGCATGTAAATACCTTGCAATGCTGGCTACAACCATGCCATGCAAATGCCTATTCTCACTTTCAGGTGACATTATAAATAAGAAGCAGGCAGCATTATTTCCCATAAATGAAAAACTTGTTTGTCTTCGCAATTGGTTGAACAAAAGTAGGACTGAGTGGACTTGTATTTTTTCTAGTCACCTCATACTATTTCTTTTGCTTTTCTTTTTTACAGTGCAAATATTTAATAAAAATATAAAGTGAGCACTGTACACTTGGTATTGTGTGTTATAATTGAAATCAATATATTTGAAAATGTAGAAAACATCCACAAATGTATAAACAAAAATAGAACACCAATTTAAATGTAACAGAGCAATTAATCGGAACTATTTTTTAATTTAATTAATTTGATTTGCGTTAATCGCATGCATTAACTGATTGAAAGAGTTTTTCCTAGGACTGTCAATCTTGTTTATTTTGTACCTATAATGCTTCACCCTACCCACTAATCAAATGTAGTATTATCCCTTTACTGTGTTCCACTGTCTTCTAGCCAGCTTCAGTAACAGATCAGTAGAGACCTCCTTCCACAATAGTGATCTCAAGTAAATTTGAGCTTCCATAACTCTTTGTTGAGGTTATTAAGCCACGTCTCAAAAAAGCACATCTTTAAAGGTGCCAGTAGCATTAACAAGGACTCTCACCAGATTGATGGTGTCAAAGACTTGCACCTCTCCGATGGTCGCACTTCCTGGGTAGGCCAGATAGCAATTGTCATTGTTTATTGACAAGGCGCACAAGCCTATGAAGGATAAGCAAAAAAGGATGAAAGAGGCAGAGGCCAAAACTTACCAATCAGAGGTTTAGTTTTATATTCAGATTAAGCTACAAAATATCAAAAACATAACTCAAAGCCAGTATCCTCAGAAAGGACTTAAATAGGATGGGAGCTGGACAATCTTAAGGCTACCAGTTTTAAAAAGTGATGCATCGTTTTAAGACAGAAATAGTAACATGAAAAGTATAGAAAGTGTGATGAAGAGCCAAGAATTTCCTGGGTTCACAGTTAGTGATACATAAAACTTTATCACTACAGATGCATTTTGTGGTGTTGCAATGCAAATGCTGGTGACGTCTTGCTCATTATGGTTTCTTCACTGTTCAATCATGACCAAGTCTGAATAATATCCCTAGGAATTTTTTCATCTGACCCAGAAAATAAAGTACTGAAAACAAAAAGGAGTTTCACACAGGATGGCAGAGATTTTCTTATTTGTAATGGTATGAACGCAAAGAAATTCTCAAAAATCCACTTAGTGTTATGGGGCAAGTTCAGCAGCCTTTGAATTTGAATATACTCCAGGGTCTAGTATCTAACTTCCACTGTCAAGTGGGAATAAAGATTTTATTAATGAGAGCTCTATTTCTTATAGGAAAATGTGTAGAGTCACACACGATGAAAGAGACTATACATTCCATGTGTTTCTTAAATTAAGTGAGCCTCTAGATAGATATTCACCAGCAGGGTTGGGAGGCGTCTCCCTGATTGTATGCAGCACCTTCATGTCTCGTATGTTATGTATGTACAGAGACTCTTCTAAGCATACTATCAGCCTCTAGAGAAAGGGGACAGGAAAATAAAGACAAAATTAAATATATTAAAAGGAATTTTTATAATTTCTTACAGATTATCACAACCTGTGTCAAAAACATATTAGGCAATTTTCAAATACAAAAGGTAGAAACCCTTGCCCAATTCAATACTAGCCATTTCTGAGCGGATGGGAAGAATAAGCATTAAGCTGAGACAATCTACACCTCTTTATATGACTGTTCTATACTGAAAACTTATAGGGGCATAGCTACATCAAACAGTGGTGTACACAAAAATCCCTTCTGTTGTATCTACACTATGAGCTATGTTGGTAGAGTCTCTGTAGCATAGATATATGCTCATCAATACCCAACAACTGGGTTACCTGCACACCCTGAGATTTAAGGTATATTGTCTAACTAATACAACCCTCAGTCTTACAAAGACTCAACTTCCACAGTATTTCCCATATAGAAAGCATTAAGTTTAAGGAACTCTTATGTAGTTCTTTAATCAATTATTGAGAATGGTGCCCTGGGGGATGTTTCACGATAACGTTCATACTCAACAGAACTTCACACAAATTATGATGTTAATTGCCTATGCTCTTCCAGGGCTAGAAGCAGGAAAGTTAAAATTAGCAGTTTCAAACTATTTTTTGGCACCAAAGGGAAACAGTAGTTGGAAGGGGCCATACCCCCAGCTTGTCAAGAGACATTTCTACATCCAAACATTGTTACTTACCTGTCTATTTAGTTTGACAGCCAGGATTGTATTGGAATAGCTGTAGTTGCAAATCTCAGTCCCCTTCTTAAAGTGGCAGACTTTCAGCTTGCGTGGGGCTTTAAGGCTAACTATGGCCACCAAGCTACTGGAGAACAGCCTCTCCACAATGCACACGTCTTCTGTGTCGGCTAAGGAGTTACAAAAGGGAAAGGGAAGTATGAAATTCCATGTTAGAAAAAGTACCCTACAGACCACAAAAAGACTGAAGCCAATCCATAGGAAATAAGAACAGAACCCTATACTGAATTCTGACTTACACAGCACCTTCAGATGCCAGAATATTTTACATGTTTATAAATAGGAGGGTATTTTTAAGACGGGTTTACTTGTTTGTGTAGACGTTATTAACAGGATGCTGAAGGGTTGCATCAAAATCTCAAAAAAGGAGAGGATCTTACGTTGTAGGATATATAGTGAAATCAGCAGGTTACTTCCTAGATAAATGTAAGAGAAATTACGTACCCTTGTGTGTGTGAAAAGCTTTAGGATACCAAGTAACCTGGAATTTATGCACACATCTGCATGCAGACAGAAAAACTACTGTACTCAAGGCACTTGGTAAACTGGTTCTGAAACTATAAGGGCTCTTCCCATGGCACTTCTGTTTTTCTGAGGTCTTATCTGAAAACTGACCATGATCTCAGAGAGCTATAAAAACTGACACGGGGGCCTGAGCAGCTGGACAATCCACTGAGCCAGAGAAAGCAGTGGCTCCTTCGCCCTGCTGGATCAAAAGTGGCATTTTCTAGGACAGTTGGCTGTATATATGCATTGAATATTAAAGTGGAAAAAAGAAATGAATCTGTTAAGCACTCTCCTGTTCAGAGATTTAGATGCATTCAGCAGTTCTAGAGCTGTAAATAAATATCTGAATAGCCTGCTGTTCCATTATAGACTCAGTCAAGACAAGCTCCTTGAGCCTTCCTGCTGTGATCCATCATTGTAAATCTACCATTTAAAAATCAATATTTGGATTAGTGCAATGCTGATGCTTGCCAAACAGGAAAGCTGCCTAAAAAAAACTTTTTCTGAGGGCTTCAGAGGCATCTGTGGGTACAGTCAAGCAATTGATACTCTTCTCATCAGCAAAGACAGAAGTTGCCTGAAAGACTATATTTATCTGTCCAGTCTGTCTAGCATATGAACACATCCAATACCCTACACATCTGTTCAGCAGGAGTGAGATTTTAGCTAATTATCGAGCAGATATTTTTCAATTTTTACCTGAAATATTTAAAGCGGTCCCTGAATAAGATGTGCATGCACTCCCTACTACACGAAACAGTCTCAATACCAAAGTTGCTCTAGGAAGAGTTTATACCAAGTACTTTTCATTATTGAATGCAACCTTAATAGATGAAAGATCCTTCAGTTTTAATCAAAATTTCAGATTAACTAGAGCATCAGGAGTGGTATTTAACTTGTTAATTGCCTTGTAATAAGAACATAAGAACATAAGAACGGCCATACTGGGTCAGACCAAAGGTCCATCTAGCCCAGCATCCTGTCTACCGACAGGTTCAAACATGCTTACACAGAAACAAGCTTCCATCCAAAGTCTGAGAGAAACCGGAAAATAGTTTGTTTAAAGCAGCCTTACAAAATTCTCTTCACCCCCTTTTAAGAGCCAAGTAGGTGTGTGTATTTTATTTTATTTTTTAAACAGAGGGGGACAGGTGATTAACTTTTCAATATGGCAAGAATGAGCACTTAGTTCTTGAGCCTGGGTTAGTAAGTTTTCACAATCACGGTTTAAAGTAGTAGATCTCACCCTTCCTGAAGCCATGGGCAACTTTTGAAGAGAAAAAAAATATCAGATCATTAATATATAATTGGACTATATTAATATTAAAATCCCCAAAACGATTAAATCTAGAGAGGTAATGCTGCATTTAGGCTTTAAAATACTGAGGTCACTGATTAATGTGATCAGTTTGGTGCAAGCAGTAACTGACAGTACAAGTTACACTCTTCAGATGTACTGCCATGTCCTTCCAGAGTGCTTCATAGCAAATATACCATTTTTACAAGAGGGAAGAGAGGAGGAACAGAAAGAACCTAGCTGCTCAAGGTGACTGTTCCCTCCTCCCCTCTCATGAAAAATGAAACAGCTCCTCCTTCCCCACACCGACCCCTGGCAACCCAAGACCTGGAATGAGGTGGGGCTGAGAGGTTCCCACTGGACCTGCCACTTCCCCAAGCCTGGGAGCGGGATTAAAGAACTTCTAGAGCAGCAGCAGCAGGGGTGTTGTCAGGGGCCAGGGTACACTTGGAAGTGGCAGTCTGCAGAACCGATGTGGGGCTTAATGGAAAGAATTTAAATGATCGTGGCCAAAAAGGAAATTACCGGAATTTCTGGCGGACAGCAGATGCAACAACCATTAAGGGGACCAGCTCACACATTACCTACCCCACACCGTGTGCTCTCAAATGGTCAAAAATAAGTTATGAGCTAGGGCAATTCCTTCAGTCTCACAGTAAAGAGCTAAGAGACTGGAGTGAAAATCCTGAACAGATGGTTATCTATACAGAAAGGAAGATTTTGTGATGGGTTTTAATAGAGTTAAGTACTTCAAATAGCCAGGGGGAACTTCAGTTCCTATTCTATATTCCTTTGGATGTCTTCTCACAAGTGATATAATCCCTCCAAGGATGCCAAGTCACACATGCTTGCTACTGAACCTCTAGTCAAATAACTATCAGTCTATACAGTACAAGATATTAATCCCATCCACCTTTTTAACCTTTTCTAGTCCTTGTTACTTTCCCTTACAGTAGAAAATTACAAGCCCAGAACACAAATTAGATACGAAGCACTTTAGCACCATGTTCAAAATGTTTACAATTAGTACAAAGTTTGAATAAAATACTGTAAAAACAAATGAGCAGATTACTTTGGGTCACAAAATCTGTTTGAGAACATAGGAACAATAGGAAGAACAGTATTGTTTAACTGAAGGGGTGCCAATGTGGGAGAGAGGGGGAAAAAGAAGTGTGATGAAAAAAGGCATCCGCAGTAGACTTACAGCAGCATCACTACTGCATAAGACAAGAGCTGTTTAGAATCATCTAGGACTTTAATCATCTGTATTTCTATTGCATCTTTCATCCAAGGGCATCAAAGCACATTACAAGCATTCACAAAGCCCAATACCTCTGGTATTTGGAGGGGTGAACAGAGCAACAGAGGTTATGTGACTTAGATGAAGTCACAGCACAAGTGCATGGTGGGAGCCAGGAATGGGGGGGGGGGGGGGGAAGGGAGGGAAAAAGACTTCTAGTCCCCTCTTCTAACCACCAGATACATACCATACCTCTTGAGTAGTGTACTTTATTTAGGCTATAGCTACACTAGCTCTTTTGTTGGTCAGGAGTGTGAAAACCCCTTCATACTCCTGACTGTCACAAGTTATACCAACAGAAGCACTGGTGTGGGCAGCAAAGCGATGCTCTCCCACCGACATAGCTACCGCTGCTCAGCGCAGCTACTCGGGAGACCTTACAGCTGTGCAGCTACAGCACTACAACTGTGCTAATGAAAAATCTCTAGTGTAGACATAGCTTCAGTGATCTACTTAAGAGTTTGCACAGTTTAACTCTACAACAGAAAAATACAAGAGGTACCGATAGAGGATATGAATAGCACAGCATGGACACAACCATTTAGGACCGGAATCAACACCAACTCTGTCCAACTTCTACACCAGAGAAACCTCAAAATGCATTTCTGTAGGGTTAAGCTACCCTGTGCACAAGGTGTCACTACGCAGAAGTAAAATTAACATTTTGTTAAATCTGTTGCCAAGTCATTAATTATTTTCCCTGCAGTTATTTAGCAAGTAGTTATACATACACAATAGAAATATCTTGATTTATTCTTTAATTCTCTATTGCAGAAAGGTCAAGCCCGGCTAGCTCACAACAGCTTACCATGTGATCACTTTTTCAAAAAAGCTGCTAAAGCATGAAGTGCAATGTAGGCCTTTATACTCACAAAGTAAGGTTTCAAAATGTGAACAGAGCATCAACTAATGTAGCCAGTCTAAAACAATCCCAAAACGTGCGGGGAAGCACTGCAGTCCATTGGATAGGGCACTTTGCTAGGAGTCAGGAGATTGGGTTGCACTGGTGCCAACATTATGATTTTCTGAGGGGTGCTGAACCCCCGCTCCACCCCAGGCTCTGCACTCATATCAACCCTTCCCTCAAACTCCCGCCCTGCATCTTCCTGCCAACACACAGACTCTCCCTTCCCCTCCCCCGCACACCGCTGAACAGCTGATCACAGTGGGTGGATGGTGTTGGGAGGGAGCGGGATGAACTGATCAGGGCCCATCAGTAGACAGGAGGGCTGGGAAGGAGTGGGAGGAGTTGATCCATGAGGTTGCTAAGTGAGTGCTAAGCTCCCATTATTTTTTTCCCCATGGGTGCTCTAGGCCCAGAGCCTACGGATCTGGGTTCTGTGGGGTTCTGCCAGGGATCTGCTGTGTGACTTAAGGCATATCTTTGTGCCTCTGTTTCCCACACCCTTGGTCTGTCTTGTCTATTCAGATTGTGAGCTTTTGGAGACGTGACTAACTTATTATGTATATGTACAGAGCTCAGCACAGTAGGGAACCCATCTCCACTGATATCTCTAGGTGGTACAGGAATAAAAATGAATAAGTATTAACTTTTTTTAATGGTATGTTAATTCTGAATTCTATTGCTAATTTAGATGTTAACATTATCAGCTGACGTCACTGCCTACAGAGCAAGAATGTTCGCATTATGAAAATCTCTGTCTATAGTCTAGCGTGAGTGACATCTCAGATGGGTCAAACTTAGAAATGGACCCTTTTTTAAAACTATTCAATTCAGTTCCAGTCTATTGGAATAGGATAGGGGTAAAGAGAAGGGGACTAGGCAGCAGACATTTCATTGCTTTTGATGAAGAAAGCAGAAGCTATTAAGCGGCAAGACCTTGAAATACTCTCTTTTTACAACTTGTCCCTGGGAAGCAAAACAATGCCATAAATTAGTATTTTTTTATTAAATAGAATAAAAGCTATGCTAACTGTGTCTGTTTCTTTCATGTATATTTGATATTTCAGAATAAAAATTAAAGCCCCAGACACATGACTTTCAGTCAACCTTTAGAAAAACAGTGAGTCCTGGCTGAATCTGCCAACCACTCTAAAAAAATAAAATAAAATCTCCCCCCCCCCCTTCCCCTCCAAAAAAGTTAGAAAAGGACACTTACTGCATTCATAGATCTGGTCCAGTTTGTCCACAGAAGAAAGGGAGAAGAATTTATAACCTGATTTACTGCCAACAGCTAAGGACCTGCAAAGAGACATCAGATTAGTCCATTAGGAACAGAAATGGAATAGACTGTCAATAGACTAGAATACAGCAAATATTTTGTGATCAGCTCAACAGGAATGGTAGTTCAGAAGCTTGACAGAAAAATTAACAGGAGATATTGAATACTCAGGTTTTTCTCAACAGAGAAACCCAGATGGTTTCAACATTCCCAACTGGGAAATCATGTTTCACATTTTTAACAGGGCACACCACAGCCTAATTTAAGCTTGCAACTTGAAGCAATCACTTTAGTAATTTCTTCACCCCATTCTGTACCCAAAACAAAAAGCTTTAATTTAGAGTTAAGGTGGCATAAGCAATGCAACCCAACAGAAAAATACATAATTACAACATCACCATTAAAGTTGGCCTGCAAAAGATTTTTTTAAAATAAAGCTTGTGCTCATTTTTTGGGTCTTGATGGTGTACAAGATTTTTTTCCTACGAAGTTTCTGCCAGTTTTTCACCTCAGAAGTTATGGAATGTCAATTCTGGTTTTGATAGAGGACTCTAAGAGTCTCAGAGTTGTTAGCTTTCAACATTTCAACGCCTGTACCATTCTGTATCTTTAAACACCAAGTTTCATTCTCCAAAATGCTATCCACTGATGTTAGCCAAATGTTAAGAGCAGAACAAAAAGTTTTAAACAATTTGACTTAAGCCCTCCCCCCCCCTTCCCCTGCTCAGTTTTCACTCTAAACTCATAATCCCATTTTGTTAATTTTCCAGAGTCTTCAAGAACAGGACTTGAATTTTTACTATAAAGAAGCCAGAGCAGAAAAATCTTTAAAGGCTCATCTTTCAGATCATCTTATCTATCTATCTATCTATCTATCTATATAAAAGTCAAGTGGTGTATGTATGTATGTACGTATGACTGCGAAGTCCTCCCGCACCGTTTGAGCCAGAGACTTGAAATTTGGTACAGTGAGGAGTCTTGGGGTCTAGATGCTGGTAAGGGTCGAAAAATTTTCGGATCTCACCTCTGACGCCCCCCAGGGGTGAAAGTCTTTCAGGGCCAATCACATCGGCTGGGCGGTTAGGTGGTGATGATGTCATAATACCCCCCTCCAACAGACACCTCACTCGCTCAGCTCACCCCTCCCTCCTCCAACGGAACCCCGGAGATCCCTCAGTTCTCTGCCCCTCCCCCCTCCCAACAGAACCCCGGAGATCACTCAGCTCACTGCCCCTCCCCCTCCCAACGGAACCCCGGAGATCCCTCAGCTCACTGCCCCTCCCTCCTCCAACGGAACCCCGGAGATCACTCAGCTCACTTCCCCTCCCCCCTCCCAACGGAACCCCGGAGATCACTCAGCTCACTGCCCCTCCCTCCTCCAACGGAACCCCGGAGATCACTCAGCTCACTGCCCCTCCCTCCTCCCAACGGAACCCCGGAGATCCCTCAGCTCACTGCCCCTCCCCCTCCCAACGGAACCCCGGAGATCCCTCAGCTCACTGCCCCTCCCCCCTCCCAACGGAACCCCGGAGATCCCTCAGCTCACTGCCCCTCCCCCCTCCCAACGGAACCCCGGAGATCCCTCAGCTCACTGCCCCTCCCCCCTCCCAACGGAACCCCGGAGATCCCTCAGCTCACTGCCCCTCCCCCTCCCAACGGAACCCCGGAGATCCCTCAGTTCTCTGCCCCTCCCTCCTCCAACGGAACCCCGGAGATCCCTCAGTTCTCTGCCCCTCCCTCCTCCAACAGAACCCCGGAGATCCCTCAGTTCTCTGCCCCTCCCTCCTCCAACGGAACCCCGGAGATCCCTCAGCTCACTGCCCCTCCCTCCTCCAACGGAATCCCGGAGATCACTCAGCTCACTGCCCCTCCCTCCTCCAATGGAACCCCGGAGATCCCTCAGCTCACTGCCCCTCCCTCCTCCAATGGAACCCCGGAGATCCCTCAGCTCACTGCCCCTCCCCCCTCCCAACGGAACCCCGGAGATCCCTCAGTTCTCTGCCCCTCCCCCCTCCAACGGAACCCCGGAGATCCCTCAGCTCACTGCCCCTCCCCCCTCCCAATGGAACCCCGGAGATCCCTCAGTTCTCTGCCCCTCCCTCCTCCAACAGAACCCCAGAGATCCCTCAGTTCTCTGCCCCTCCCTCCTCCAACGGAACCCCGGAGATCCCTCAGCTCACTGCCCCTCCCTCCTCCAACGGAATCCCGGAGATCACTCAGCTCACTGCCCCTCCCTCCTCCAATGGAACCCCGGAGATCACTCAGCTCACTGCCCCTCCCTCCTCCAATGGAACCCCGGAGATCCCTCAGCTCACTGCCCCTCCCCCCTCCCAACGGAACCCCGGAGATCCCTCAGTTCTCTGCCCCTCCCCCCTCCAACGGAACCCCGGAGATCCCTCAGCTCACTGCCCCTCCCCCTCCCAATGGAACCCCGGAGATCCCTCAGTTCTCTGCCCCTCCCTCCTCCAACAGAACCCCGGAGATCCCTCAGTTCTCTGCCCCTCCCTCCTCCAACGGAACCCCGGAGATCCCTCAGCTCACTGCCCCTCCCTCCTCCAACGGAATCCCGGAGATCACTCAGCTCACTGCCCCTCCCTCCTCCAATGGAACCCCGGAGATCCCTCAGCTCACTGCCCCTCCCCCCTCCCAACGGAACCCCGGAGATCCCTCAGTTCTCTGCCCCTCCCTACTCCAACGGAACCCCGGAGATCACTCAGCTCACTGCCCCTCCCCCCTCCAACGGAACCCCGGAGATCCCTCAGCTCACTGCCCCTCCCTCCTCCAACGGAACCCCGGAGATCCCTCAGCTCACTGCCCCTCCCCCCTCCCAATGGAACCCCGGAGATCCCTCGGTTCTCTGCCCCTCCCTACTCCAACGGAACTCCGGAGATCCCTTAGCTCACTGCCCCTCCCCCCTCCCAACGGAACCGCGGAGATCCCTCAGTTCTCTGCCCCTCCCTACTCCAACGGAACCCCGGAGATCACTCAGCTCACTGCCCCTCCCCCCTCCAACGGAACCCCGGAGATCACTCAGCTCACTGCCCCTCCCCCCTCCAACGGAACCCCGGAGATCACTCAGCTCACTGCCCCTCCCCCCTCCCAACGGAACCCCGGAGATCACTCAGCTCACTGCCCCTCCCCCCTCCCAACGGAACCCCGGAGATCACTCAGCTCACTGCCCCTCCCCCCTCCAACGGAACCCCGGAGATCACTCAGCTCACTGCCCCTCCCCCCTCCCAACGGAACCCTGGAGATCACTCAGCTCACTGCCCCTCCCCCTCCCAATGGAACCCTGGAGATCACTCAGCTCACTGCCCCTCCCCCCTCCAATGGAACCCCGGAGATCACTCAGCTCACTGCCCCTCCCACCTCCAGCGAAACCCCGGAGATTACTCAGCTCACTGCCCTTCCCCCCTCCCAACGGAACCCCGGAGATCCCTCAGTTCTCTGCCCCTCCCCCCTCCAAACAGAGCCCCAGAATCCATCAGCTCTGTGCCGCCCCCCACCTGCGAAGGTCCCCGGAATCCCTCGGCTCTGGGCCCCCTCCCCGCCTGCGACAGATCTGAGTTGGGTTTGGTGGGACGGTAAGTGAGGTGGGGGTGTCGGGTTTGGTCGGGGGTGAGGTGGGGGTGTTGGGTTTGCTTGGGTGGGTGGGAAGGTATCGGGGTGGGTGAGGGGTGAGGGGTGGGTGTTGGGGTTGGTCAGGGGGTGTCAGCTGTCTGCCACCTCCCCACCTCCGACTGACCCGAGCAGCGCCGGGCACTTATGCTAGTACATCATAAAACAGCAAAAGATGTCATGCATAATTTGTCTCCCTTTTCATATCACTTTTTAAAATCACCATTTAAAATACTTTTACATAAATATCCTACTACACTTATAGTTCATACATTTCGTTAACAATGTGAACATGTGGAAATTCAGTTTGTACGTTCCAGCGACCTAAACTCTGACCCACAAGCCATGCAAACTCTTTCAACAGATTTATCGCCAAGGCTTGAAAAAGTCACTCAACTATTAAGAGAAAGATTAAAGCCTATTAGCCAAGGTGAAGAATACCTGAGTCACCATCTCTCTAAGCCTGCAGGCTCTTGAAATGTAAATGAATATAGTACACTATATTTAATTGTAAAACATTAACAATTAACTTTCTCATTAATATTATTTTAAATGCAACTTACTCTTGCTTTGTTATACTTTCCGTTCATGACTACAAAAGTGAGTCATATTTAAGTTACAAGGGTTCCAAAAAAAGTTAGACACCAGTCCTGAAGTTTTGAAAGGAGAGATTTTTAATGCCTCTGAGCTCTCAAACTATGAAACAGATTTTACATTCATCTTCCTAGAAATTTAAACCTGCAGTGTAAGTGATGTAATTTCAATTACGAAAACATGCTTTCCTACTTTAAAGGATTCTAACGAAAGCAAAAAACTGCAACAACTATTGCCAAAAAACTGTCACTACCAACACCTTTAACATTTTTGTATTTAAGATGTCTGGGAGGCAGAATCAACATTCTTATTAAGTGAGATACACTCTCTTCATAACTGTATTAAAGGTAAAAAGTTTAATTTCTTTTTGTTGCCATTGTGCTATGAAAACACCCACAAACACACTAAATTTATTTTTGACAAAACTGAAAATATGCTGGACAAAGAGCAGATCGCATTCAATAAGTTTTTTGGTTTCTGTAAACCTTTAAGGATGAGTTCAGTGAATGTTTATCTGGATTCCATGAAAGTATCTACGATTGCATTCCTAATTTACAATGAGTTCAATTCTTCAGCTGTGTCAGACACCAAGGATTTCCCTTAAACTAGAGAGACAGGATACATTTGATACAGAATGGCATTACAAATTTCACTTCGTGAAAAACACACAGACATGTAACTGGCTTCAAATAAATGGAGTCACAAAGCAGAGTTGATTACTCTATTGCAGTGGTTCCCAAACTTTAAGAACCTGCGAACCCCTTTCACTAAAATGTCAAGTCTCACAAACCCCCACATAAAAAATTAGTATTTTCAGGGATTTTCTCCTTTACCTGAGTATAAATTATAAAGAGAGTGATCTTGGAAATATAAACATTTGTTTTGATGACATGCTTATTATACACTATTTATTATCATTACAGTATTTTTATTACTCTATGAAAACTCTTCCAAGATCTCACTTTCGTAGCTTGTATACTTTGAATAAGCCTATTATAACACAAGACTCCTATTTTTCATCAAGGAGTATCAGATGTGAAACAGCATGAAGGTATTTAAGTAGCCAACTCAGAGTTCCTCTTACACAAGCATCCAGGTCTTGAGCAGTCCCGGCAAACAACGCACATTACAACAAAGCTTAAATTTGTTCTTCATAATAATTTAAAAAACAATACTAGCTGCGCCTATTTAATTTTAAAAACAGCAAAAAATATCCACCTCCCTTTCCATTTCTTAGAAGGAGTCCTGAAGTTTAAATTTCCTCAGTGTGATAGAGATGCTTCTTTGATCTGCTTAGCTCTTTGAAGTCCAGAGGCTCCAGGTTGCTGGCCCCGTTTTGCTCAGGGTCCCTATGGACAGCTTTGTCCACCATTAGAAGATTTTTTTTCCTCCGAGAACTCCCTGTAACCTTTCACAAACTCCAGTTTGGGAACCACTGCTCTATTGCAATACAAGTTACAAGGACCCAGTAGGATTTTCCTTATGGCCAGTTTGTTGCTTCCTAGTAATAAGTTTACAGAGAAGTATCTCATATTTAGTAAGCAATACAACTCTAACTTTCTGTATTATATTTATACATCTTAAATAGGCACTATAGCAGATGGCTATATCACCATTCCATTGACAGGTCCACACACACCAGAAAGGGTGGTTCTACTTTTGTTGTCATTTGGATCACCTGTAGTTCCTTCTCCCTTAAAAAAAGGCTTTAAATGCTAAGGAAGATGACAAAAAACCACAATGACCCACCTTCCCAAATTGACACATTTCAGGGATGTCATGGTTAAGAGAGCTCAACTGAAACTTGCAGGTAGGTTACACACAGAGTGGTAAAATCATTAACACAAACAAAAAAACAAACAAACCAAAACACCTCAGAGTCAGAAGAGGGAAACCATAGAGATGTCTTCCCATCACCAGGTGGGGTCCTGGAGCAGATGACTGTCTTCTTGTATCTTTCTGGGTCCACAGTTTGCAGGAAAAGTCACTAAGTGATTGTCTACATAGGAAAGTTTCAGCAGTAGGTCTGGTATAACTCCCTTTGTGGATGCTTTGGGTACATCTACACAGCTAAACATCACCCAAGGCAGTGAGTCCTCAGAGCCTGGGTCAACTGGCTCAAGCTATGGTGCTGAGCATAGTTTAGATGTCAGAGCTTAGACTGGGGACTGAACTCCAAGAAGCCCTGGTAAGAGAAGAAAGCTCTCCGAACCTGGTTTCCAGCCTGAACCTCAGCACTGCTATTTTTACCCCCACAGTGCAAGCTGAATTCAGCTGGCCTGGGTTCGGAGACTCACTGCCACAGGGGATTTGTTCTGTTTTTTTGCAGCACAGGCATACCCTCTGGTTCAGGAACACGAGTGGCTTTCAGCTTAGCTTAAACCACTTCCAAAGTGACAAAACAAACAAGAATAAAGCCTTCTCTTACTGGAATAAGAATGTCTTTCATGGGAATTTCAATGGAATAACTACTGGTTTAAATTCACACCCAGCCTCATACTGGTATAACTTCCCCATGTAGACAAGCTTTCAGACACCAGAAATCACTGTCTAAATGATCCCATCCCATGGTGAAGACTAATAATTTTGCCACGCGAAGGGTACGTTCCCCCCCTCCCCCCACTTCTGAATAAAATAATGTAACTATGTGGAAGGGTATAGGATGAATAATCCATTAAGCTGCTGCTCGCATCAGTAGCATCTGCCAAAAAGAGGCTATAGTACAGCAGAAATCTAGTTTGTGGTTCATGCATTATGGTTCCTTTATTATTGCCAATATTCACAAGTAATGTGAAATTGAGCAGTTTTTTAAAGGAGTTATTGACTTTAATACAAGTTAAAATTCTCTTATACATTATACTACATGTTGTAGGTGTTTTTCGTGCATTTTAACTTGGTATAAGTGTCCTCCATTAGAATTTCTATTTTTTTAATTTTTTAAGTGAATAGTAAATTATGTACATACTGTACACTTAGTCCACTCCGTAATCTGCACTCATAGAGCGTTCTCTCCTCACTTCTCAAAAGACAATTTTATAGTACGAGCAAAGAGTTCATTATTTTTACAAACTGCAGATCATTTACTAGTATACGGTGTATGATCATTAATTATTACAATTACACTTGTCAAAGGAACCGAGTACATTTTGTGATGCATCATCCTTCCCTTCCTCATTTTCTCACTAATTTCAAGATTGTCATTCAAAAACAGGAGTCTCCATCCTCAGTGATGAACAATTACTTTTAACTGTTTCTGGGTGCATATATATTTTATAGGTAATCTGCAAAGGGCTAAGCAATTGACATGTTTCCTCTCTTGCTTCTACTCTACAAATAAGGAAGGCCTTAAGGAGTTCTCTTTTGGCTTGTTTTATTTTTTTTAAAAAAAATATGTTCTCTTCCTTGTTTATTTATATTAGACATTCAGGTCCTGTCTAGCTCAGAAGACATTACCCCAGGGTAAATTTCCTCCAAAAGTCTAAACAGTTGCAGCATAGGAAAGGCTCCAGCAGCCAGGACTATTTTCACAAGCAGTCTAATGAGAAGTCTTGGCTTTCTAAAAATTTGAGACCTCTGCTATCTCAAATCTACAAGGAGCTGCAAAGTACTATTTCCAGACAGTTTCACCAAATTTTGTCACTGCATGTAAATTACACCCTAGTTACATTTACACATTGTTTGTAACTAACCTTAATTTTAAATTTGTACATAAAAATGTATACCCTGTGGAAACTCATATAAAAAACTTAAAACCACAAAAGAAATATATTACTCTGTCCAAATCCAAGCACAAACAGTACTCAATTTTAGACTAACACTCCCTTCTGAACCTACATATTTAAGATTTTATATTTTGGGACAGGTTAGGTTATATAGCACTCAGATTGCCTGCAAGCTTCCATTAAGTAGCAGTGCTAATACATCTGAATCCGGATATGCAGCTCCCTCCAAAGCTAGCCCAGTCTTTCCTGATCAGAGAATACTAACTCATGCTGATTTATGCAATGGTAGATCTAAAAGTCTAAATCCAAATGTCTTGGTCTTGGCTATTCTCACGAGTCAGGGCACATTAAAGCAGCCCCGTTCATTCTAACTCACGAGGTGTGAACACTGGCAAGGCACGTAGGGCGATCTTGGTACTCCATCTCAGCAAGTGGAATAATGTGGGGACAGTGTTCAGTATAGGGGCCCCCTGGAGCTGTTGGCTCTCCCCAAATAACAGAAACCCATAAGACAGTACAGTCGTGAACCAATCATTCCCCCTTGACCCTGTGCTTACTTACCATTTTGGGGCTCCCGTGGGTTATGTGCACTCGCTTAGGGATGGGCAAATTATGCTATTGTGTAGCCAGGTGAACATTTTAATACAACTACGCAGGCCCCAATACTTCCGTATTTTGGGGGGGAGGAGGCTATCATATTGCTATTTTCTGTTCCTTCACTCGCAAAATCCTACAAATGCTATCCTGCAGACAAAGTTATCATGAAACAGATTTTTGCTCAGCATACAAACGGATATGGGTTAAAAACAATAATTCAGGGGACATTTAGAAGAAAAAGAAATGTTACTGTTAAGGAGGGGAAAGAGTAAATTTTTTAGGCTTGTCAACTTGGACAGCATATTTAAACTTCAAAAAATGCTTTTGAAAAGGACAAGCAATTGAGATGCTAGACCTTTAAATGGTGATAGAAAGAGGTGAAGAAATAATTTTAGTTATGCTTTGACTTGATTTATCCAGTGACCAGTAGAAAAAATTGTGTACTTAGTATAAAACAAAACATGTGCATATTCTGTATGCTCAGGTGCATGCCAAGCCGTATAAAGGTTCACAATAGGATGTCCCAAAAGAAGCTGAAGAAACACATTTGGTTTGCAACAATATACAACAGAAAGTTTTTGATTTACTTACAACATGCTTAAGACAATTTTTCCTTCATTTTGCTAGTTACCCTCCCCCAAATCCCTTGTTCCAAGTCTATTTGTATTGTTTCCCTGCACTATTCTCAATGCAAGTACAGTAAAACCTCGATATAATGGACTAATTAGGGCGAGGGGGTGTCCGTTAAAGCCGAAAGTCTGTTATATAATATAGGTTTTCTGAATGCGTATGTTAAAAAAATGACAAATTAGTTAGTTTACCTGTTTTTACTTATGTAGACACGTTTGTGTAATTAAAATTATGTATGTATGAAAAGTTTAATTTCACAGAAAAGTTTTCTATACAGTAGACTCTCAATTATCCGGGATGATCAGGAAAACCTTAATCCCGGTTAATAAAATCCCGGATAATCACGCGTCTACTGGGGGGGAGGGGGGGGTTGCCAGCCGCCCTGGGGGGTTTCCCCCAGGTTTTCCCCCCAGGCTCCTGCCAGCTGGGGTCTCAGCTCCGGCTGCCAGCCTGGGTTCCCTACACCCAGGCTGGCAGACGGAGCTGACTGGGGCAGGTGGCAGGAGCCTGGGGAGAGAGCCCAAAGAGGCGGCGGGCTGAGCACTCAGCCTGCTGCCGCTTTGGGATTTCCCCCCAGGCTCTTGCCAGCCGGGGTCTCAGCCCGCTGCCAGCCTGGGTTTCCTACACCCAGGCTGGAAGCAGGCTGAGACCCCAGCTCGTAAGGGGCCAGTGGGAGAAGCCCCAAAACAGTGGCAAGAGCCTGCCGCCACTTTGGGGCTTCCCCTACTGACCCGTTTAGACATCCCGGTTAATCCGCAGCCCGGTTAACCCGCGCCCGGATAATCGGGAGTCTACTGTAACAGTGAATTAGTAACAAAAAATAACCTGTTAATTTAATTATAAGCAAATCTTGGTTAAAAGCATTTTTAAATTAACAGGGTGTTAATTTTCACATATGACATATGGACCGGAAATTTTGTCCGTTAAATCCGAAGTCCATTAAATCGAGGTCCGCAAAATCGAGGGTTTACTGTACAACAGCCAAGTTCACAGTATTTCCTATTCTTTCAGAGAATCCGGATGCAGTATTTCCACTCATTTTATAGAGCCACCACAGAAAATCGCCACAGCCTTCACAATATCAGGAGGTTTTCTACACTTAGCAATGTGCTGAAAATGGATCAAGAGACTTGAAGCTGCTGCAAGGATAAGAGACTTGATTTCTTACTGTTCATTTATAGATCTACCAAAGAACAAGTCATTAAAAAACAGCTACTCTCATGATCCCAACCTCAGATCCAACCTTCATCCAACCTTCCCAAGATTAATTCCTCCCTTCTCAATGCCAGATTTCCCTTTGGTTATTCTCTCTTAACCATTTACAACAGCCCAATCCTCCTTTCCATAATTCATATCACCTGTTTTTTCCTGTTACCCATATTTAAATGGAAGATGTTAAATTGACTGTTAAAAGTCAGACTTTCCAACGTTATTTTTTGATATTTAAGGATTTATTTCTCCCTACCACATCAACCACCACTTTCTGTGAATTTATATTATGCATCCAAAACAGTATTCCACAGCTAGGTAGACTGAGACGCATACACAAAGCTAAAACATTAAATTACAATGGACAAATAATTTGGGAGATAAGCATGATGTGGAGTGCAGGGTGGATTTGATTTAAATCACTAGTCAGAAAGACTTGATTTAATTATGGATTTTTCTACACAGAAGTGCATTCTTGTTGGTTGTTATAACCTTAATACATACACACTCTTCACAACTCAGAGATAGATGTAGGTTTCATTTTATAAAGTGATTTATTTTGAAAACTTTTCAGATTAGTTTTACAGCTATATCAGAAAATGAATGAATGACTGGTTATTTCATTTACCAAAGGTAATTTATGCAGATATTTATGAAGTCATTGGAAAATAAACTATCATAAATATTTGGAAAATTTTCTTGCCATGCTGAGAAGAACATCACCAGACAGACATTTAAATTGTTTTATTTAACTAAAACAACGTTATGTATTCTGGATTTTTTTCTTCAACAGCAAACATAGTATTTTAACAAAACAAGCATATGAATGTTTGAATTTAGTTAAACATTCAAGTTTTTTAAAAATCAGGTTTGTTTTTGTTAAAATTGTTTTTAACTAAAATAGTTAAATGAAATTATTTAAAAAAAATTAAACACAAACTACATCAGCCAGGTCAACATGAGGAACTTAAAACATTGGCTTCTGCAGCTAACTCAGTCGTCTTCACCTTCATTTTCCTGTTTGTTCATAATCTGGAAAGGAAGAACAAGCTTTCCTGCTTTTTCAGGCCCCAAATGATTTCTCAATTTGGAATTAATTAGTCCAAAGGAAGAAAATATTCTTTCTACACTGGCAGAAGAAGCTACTGCTGTTAAAAGTGAGATTATCACTTCAACAGTCTCTGAATCCAAGTGCTTAAGTGACTTCCATCAGTTCACTGGTGTGATTTTCTTTAAAACTTCATCAGCAAACATATTTCTTGAATGGTTCTTATTCCCAAATGGGGTTTCTTTTATGGCCTTCTGCCATTATAGGTTTTCCCTTCTAGTGATAGAATGGTATGGTAGATCTCAAATCAATGAAGGCTACACGCAGAAAGGAGACTTCTGGAATACGCTGCTCAAACAATTTCATTTTTGGTTCTACTGCCTGTCCCTCCCTTCTCACATTTAACTCCAGACTTCTTTGTCCAGATCTATTCCGGCCCCAACAATCTTCTATTTGTTGAACTTTTTGAAACTTTGCATTTTAGCGAGAGGTAAGGGATTGACTGTATACACAAATTTGCAGAGGGACGATAGGGTTGAGGTCTGTTATTTCTCACTTCTATTTATTTATTTTAAAACAATTTTGCTGTTAACAAACACATTATCTCTGGAGACAAATCCACAGTTTGAGAACTGCAAAACTAAACATCTCTGATGGTATCTTCTAGATTGAGCACTGAGTCCCACTGGGTAGATAGAAAGATTAACCTAAATAATCTATACAGAAGCCCTTGGAGCCCCCATAAGATTGGGTCCCAAATCCATGAACTATTGGAGCTCATTTACAAAGCTTTTTTTAAAAAAACATTCCATGAATATATAGTCTCATACTATAGAATTAGAATTTATAATCCCTATTCCATGATGAGATATCTTCGAGCTATAATGTACCTTAATTAAAATAATCTTTAGATAGGTTTTATCCTCAAAAAGCATTTTATCAAAAAAATCTGATTTAAATAAAAAATTCAGATTTTTTTTTTAAATCATTGATTTTTATTCACCCTGTTGGAGTTTATCATCACCCTCCAGAACAGGGGTGGGCAAATTACCGCCTGCCGGCCATTTTTATCCGGCCCACAAGCTCGGGCCAGGGCGCAGTGCCAGTGACCCTGTGCTCGTCCGGGCCCAGGCGTCGAGCCCCGGGAACCCCACCCAGGCCAAGCTGTGGGGCCCCATGCTCAGGCTGGAGCGCCTGGCCGATCATGGTAAGGGCTTAGGTGGGGGGGGGTCTCGGGGTGGTGGTGGTTAGGGGGGGGGTGTCTCAGGAGGAGGCAGTCAGGGAAGAAAGAACACGGGGACCTAGTTAGGAGGTGAGGTACTGGGGGGATCTCCGGAGGGGGCAATCAAGGGACAAGGAGCGGCGGGAGGGGGCGTTGGATAGGTCGGGGGTTCTGAGGTGGGCAGTCAGGGGGAGGGAAGTGGGTAGGAGTCAAATAGGGGGCGGGCCCAGGCTGTTTGGGGAGGCTGCACAATTTTGAACCCCAATGTGGCCCTCGGACCAAAAAGTTTGCCCACCCCTGCTCTAAAACCCAAAACACACAAGAGAAATAAGGGAGCTTTTAAAGAAACATGTTGTTCTTTATGAAAAGACTATGTTCATGCACTCAGAGGAATAAGACACTGAAGTGAGCATCTGCTAATAAAGTATCTCTGAAAGCTATTGCACGCTATTTCAACACCACATAGAGAGGGTTAAGAGAAAGTTACCTGAAAATATAACCACGAGTTGCAAACCCAAGCCTCACTAACTCCTTGGAGTCTCATCTCTCAGTCTACCCAAAACACTGTCTTCTCCTACAGAATGGACACCTGAAAGTGAACAAGGGAAACATCCCAGGGAGACCTAAAGGGAGGAGCACATCTCAAAGACAACAACTAAAAGAGGAGGATAATCACATCACAGACCAGTCAAACTTTGTGACATTAAGAGGGAGAACTAGCTAAGCACCCCCACCTGTATGTTACCCTTTCAGACTACATATGACAAACTGGGCTTCATGCCTACACCTGCCACAGATTTACTGCATAAAAATGAAAAAGTCATTTAGCCTCTCTGTGCCTCAGTTTCCTCAGCTGTAAAATGAAAATGATACTGACCCAGCTCTGACAAGCACTGTGGTCTATGCACCGGCTTACAGAAGCATTATTGTAGGAGCGGGGCAACTGCAAACAGAAGCGCATCCTCCTGATCCGAACTGAGTGAGGGGCTCAACAAAGGGCGAGTGTCCTATCCAATGGGGGAGAAGAGCTGGGTGCTGGATCACTTTCTATAGTGAGGGTGCTGAGAGCCACAGAACCGAACTGTAAACTCTGTATAAGATGGAAACCACTTCAAGCCAAGGGGTGCAGCATCAGCATCCCCCCCCCCCCCCACTTCCTGCACCCATGGGAGGGAGGGCTGTGCAGGGGACACACTCCAGCAATAGCCTGGGGGAGGGGGGCGGGGAGCAAGGGCTGACGAGGAAGGGGGAACACTCCAGGAATAGCCTCCCAATGGGTGAGGGGGGGCGGAGCAAGGCGGGCCACGCCCCCACTGACCCCCAGGACGAGAAAGAGGCTGCCCCGCCCCCACTGACCCCCAGGACGAGAAAGAGGCTGCCCCGCCCCCACCGCAGCCGCCCTCCCCTCAACTTCCAGGTCTCCTCCCCCCCCCCCCCCCCGAGCGGGTCCCCCCCTTACGTGTTGTCCTGGTTGAAGTTGGCGAAGAGCAGCTGGCCGGAGCCGGCCTCCCCGCTCTGACTGGCCAGGTTCATGGCGCCTCCCGGGGCGGCGGGACCCCCGGCCGGCGGGGAGCTGGGGGAGCGCGGGCTCAGCCTCAGCGGCTCCGGGCCTCGCTCGACTCCGACCGCCCCCTCATCCCTTCCAGCGCCTTGTTTACGCTCCGGTAGCCGGAGTCTGAGCGCGCCTGCGCCATCCCGCCCCCACTCCCCATAACCCCTCAGTCCACACAGGCGCAGTCGGCTCCCAGCGACCGCCCGGCCACCGTACCCGGGCGCGCATGCCTCCGTGCTGGTGGAGTGCGATTATGTTTGAAAACTGCGCATGCGCTCCCTGGAGGGCGGCTCGCCGCTGGCCCAAGCTAAGCAGGGTCCGAGCTGGTCAGTGGGTGGATGGGAGACTTGGGCGCTGGGGGTTCGCAGAAGCGGGTTTGCTTCTGGCAGACCCTAAGGACTCAATTGTGGGAGCACTTTACCCTGCTCCCTAGGGGTGGGTGTGTTAGTCCCAATGCCCTGCTATGGGTGGCACCTCTCATAACACCTGCTCAGGTGAGTATCACGGTGGCACTCTTCTCCCTCCAGATCACTTTGCAGGTCGTGCAGTTTGTCTGTGGGTTTGGTTTCCCCCTTCCTGTTTTGGTGCCATCTTCAAACTTCAATTAACACATGAAGAAGCTGCGCACGAGGCTTGCTTTTCTGAGGGCAGTTGGTCAGTGGAGTCTCTGGAAACACCAATGGAGCCCTGGACTGGGCCAGTATTGTAAGGCCCCGTGTGTCTCAGACCTAGGACTGCATGGTTGCCAGGCGGCAAACACCTCCACCCAGCAGCTGCTGTAACCAGCATACACTCCCCTGGTCACACTACAGGCCACAGGAAGTCCTGCCTCAAAGGGTTTGACAGACTGCAGCCTCGTGATGCCTGATTGGCTTCCCCGCCCTATCTAAACCCAAGGCACGCTCCAGGGACTGGTCAGGTAATGGTGTGGATTGATAGCCAGCTATCTGCTACAGCAACTCTCAAAATTGACCTTGGCTCTTGACTCCTGCTTGGACCCTGAAACACCCATGTGGACCCTGATACCCGGTATTGATCCTTGACCAGTCTCTGGCTCTTCCCCTTGGCCTAATTCTTGACTCTGAACCCGAGTGAGTGTTCCTGGCACTGAACTCCTGCCACTAGCACTGCTTACCTTCATCTGTGAGCCTGATGGTATCAGTGCTTGAAAAATGTAGGAGGCTTCAATATGGCTAGCTTCATGGACCACCTGGGATTGTGCTGTGGAATACTAGGGGGCCCATGAACCATTGTTCCATTTTTAGCAATGATCATTATTTATATTACAGTAGTACCAGCTGGTTCCAACCAAGGACAAGGGCCCTGCTGTGCTAGGCACTGAACAGCCACATAACAAAAAGGCACTCCCTGCCCCAAAGAGCTTACAGTCTAAGAGGAATTGCTCTACTAGTGTAAGGATCCCTGTGGCATCTTCCATTAAACCAGCTTGAGCTGGGGAGACTTAAAGCAGTATTAAAGACCTTACAGCTTTGGGTTTATTGCCCACTAAGCTGCTTTCTGCTCTCCGAAGATGATTTCCTTCCTGCCTCTGCTCATGTGATTGCTTTTACGCTGCAAGTCCCCATCACCCCTCTGTCATTCATTCTCCTTCACTAAATTCTGCATGCAAGTGCTGGCAGTGTGTTTAAATGTGCTGGTAACCTGTAGAGCTCTTTCTCTATGGCAGCTTCATGTCCTTGCTTGCTTTTGTAGTATGTATTATTTATCAGCAATAGCTCTTCGAGATCGCTCAGCTGATCAAACCTGTCACCTTGCTTGTTCTAGGGCTATGAGAGCAGTGAGACAAAGCGGAGCAGCTCTGGCCTCCTGGGACAGGCACGATACCATTCCTGACAAATAAGACATATGGCAGGGAAACTGCTGAGCTATTGTCTCTTTCAAGTGAGTCAGCGGCAAGGAAATGTCTCCTTTTAAACACAGCTTCAGGACAATGAGTTTCATTTGGATGGGATGGTTTTAAAATATTTATGACTTGTATCTTAACACTCTGCCCTTCTATCCCACCTTCCATCCATGGGTTTTGAGACACTTCACAAGCACTAGTTAATTAAGCCTCACAGCACCCGTATGAGGTGGGCAAGTTGCATTACCCTCATTTTACTGAAAGGGAAAACTGAGGCACATATTGGTTAAATGACTTGCTTGAGGTCACAGAGTGAGCTAGTGGCAGAGATACAGTCTCCTAAAACCTAGCCTTGTGCTTTATGCATTAGTATCATTGTGTATATTACTGTAGCAGCTAGAGACCTCATCTAAGATCAAGACCTGATTGTCTATAGGGTACCGAATACATAGTAAGAAACAGTCCCTGCAAGGCTGACAATCTAAATAGATAAGACAGACAAAGGGTTGGAGGGAAACAGCGGTACAGAGATTTCCCCCCCAGCTCACACAACAGTCTGCAGCAGCTAAAGAAATAGAACCCATGTCTCCCGACGCGCCATCTACTAACCTAGTCACCAGGCCTCTCATGCAGTAGACCATCTTGCCTACATATGTCTTTCAAAGCCATGAATGTGCATAGGGAGGGTGATCTGTGTTTGGTTGGAGGGAAAAAAGTGTCATGAAAGGGTTAATTTTCCCACCTGTAGTTTTTCTTTATTGTGTGGCTCAGACATACAGAAGAAATGGGCTAAACAGGCATGTTTGTATGGAAGTACAGACTGAAGTGTGTCTATATGTATGATTGATATGTAAGTTTCTATACAGCAGGTGTCTTTGCAGTTCTGCTTTATACCACGGGAGGTCACTCAGGCATAGCAGATTGGACAGCAAGTGACAAGGCAGGTGAGGTAATATCTTTTATTGGACCAACTTCTGTTGGTGAGAAGACAAGCGTTCAAGTGAGTGATAGTCTGCAACATGCGGTGCTTTGAATCCTCACAATTCATGATTCATAGGCTACAGACTAATGATCAGATAGCTGCCGGGCGGAGGTAGGCATACACTATGTATGCCAGACAGTATAATAATTTCTCAAGGTCAGAGTTACTGATAACAACTGACAGATTTTTTTCCAGCTAGGCTTTTGTTAACACTACTACAGATCTGTATCTAACCGTGCATGCTTTGTTGTTATCATTATTTAGTGTATGTGTTACACTAACACCCAGAGGCTCTTAGTCAGGACTGGAACCTTGGGTGCTGTTCAGATGTAAAATAAAAGGCAGTACCTGCCCCAAAGAGCCTTCCATCTAAATATAGTTACCGGTAGTCCTATTGCAAGTAATGGCATGCCTGCCTGGGGAATTATGGGTATGCTACAGGTGAGGTAAACAGGACTTGGACCGTCTCTTTGTTCTGTACTTGTATAGGGCTAACACAATGAGGCCCGGTCCAGGACGTGGACCCTTAGGCACTATGGTAATACAAATAATAATAGACTTAACTAAACAAACACCCAGGGGCACAATTCTCCTGTTCCGGGATATTAGTAACTTTCCATAACTTTAGTGGGAGTTACTCATATCTCAGGGGAAGAGAGACCCAGGCCCCAGAACCCAAATACTCTGAGGAAGATACCTGAACATAGGGTGGGGCCGGAGGGGGTGGGTCCATGTGGGCTGGTCTGTTCAGCTCATTGGACAGCTTGGCTGGGATGTGGGTGAATGTCTCCATTTCCTGCCCTCGAGATGATATTCAGCTCAATGCAATTATCCGTCCACCAAGAGTCAGATGAAGCTCTAGCTGAGGAGTTATTCCGCAGCATGATTTGTGAGATTTTAGTTGCTATAACAACTGAATTCATGCCTCCATTATAGGAACTTATTTTTCCTTCAATTTGCCGTTTGCCCTCAGAACCCAGTCTGTTTTGGTCCTGACAGTTCATGTCAGATGTGCCTTGCCAATGAAGCTCCACATGCTGCTTTGCGTGGGGAGTTCCCCTGGGGACTGTACTTTCAGTCCATTAAGTATCACTTGTCGACTTTTTTCCTCCTCTGAAAATGCCTGTATTATGTCTGGTGAAAGGTAAAGGAGCAAATAGACATCACTAATGAGCCCTGGCAAGCACTTTTCCACAGTTATGAAGGCTGGAGAAGCAATTTGAAATAAAGCTCTAAGTGTGAGCAGCAGGCGTCTAGGAGCAGTTCTCAGAAATGATCTTAATGCGAGTGGCAGTTTGGGGCCTGGGTACTGTGATGCTGGCTGCTAATGGGAGGCAAATGAGATCAGAGAGATGCTATGGATTTACTCCTTTTCCTCGCCCTCTGACTTGTTCCATCTAAGGGCAAGCTGTAACCAATTTGTCCACTCCCTCCCCTTTGGGCTGTGCAGGGTATGGCTCCAAATGTAGCAGGTATGCCTAGGAGTGCTTTGGCACTGTATCAGAGAGCCCTCCGGAAGCCACTCCACGGAGTCAAATTTTAAAAAAGTCCCAAACAAGCAAAGACATGTGCAGAATCATCGGTGAATCCCTTTGCTTCCTTTTTCTTGACCACTGGCTGTTGCCCATTGGTTCATGCTGCCCCAATTGACCAATAGGGAAATGCGTTCAGGCACAGAAATGAATTCCCCCGTGGAAGCTGCCCTTCTTACATAACTGGATTCTCAAGAAACTGGGCTGTCCTGGCTACACTTCCTGACTGATTGCAGCCAAGGTTCCTGTTGTGATTCAAACAACTGAGATAAGTTTGGGATTTTAGTTGGCGGGAGCTAGGTGACCGGGTGGGTCAGTGGAAGCCGAGCTTTAAATCTTCCTGATGTCAACAGTTAAATCAGTTTGCAAGTCTTGGCGTAGTACTTGGCACTTAACCTAGTACTGCATCACAGAATCACATAGGATTGACTCTCCTGAGCAGACTTCTAAGAGAAGTTTAGGAACAGAATATCAGGGAATGCTGCATGTCAAGACTAAAGCTATGTCTATACATGGGAGTTAGAGGTGCAATTCCCAGCTTGCATAGACATACTTGTGCTAGTGTGCTAAAATCTGTAGTGTAACCATAGGAGCATGGGCTAACCTCCCTGAGTACTACCCACATGATCCATGCTAGGAGGCTGTACCACTTTAATGATACCATTTTCAAACCAATGTAGCTAAAGCAATGCAAAGCTGTGTATAGACAAGCCCTTTTATCATTTTAAAGCTAGTCATATCCATTTAGATGCCATCTCTACATGTTCGGATGCAAACTAGGTTTCAGTCAATTTAAGAATGTCCATGCACAAGGCTACACTGGTTTAAAATCACACCTTATGCTGAGCTTCCTTTTTTGGTCAAATATTACAAGATGGCCTGGCCTACACACAGAATTGCACCAAACTGCTCTACACATTGATTCAGTTCAACTGATTGCATCAAGTTTATATGCAACTGGTTTATATCAACTTGCATTCGATTCCTAAGAGCAGAGAGCCCTGATGCCAAATTCTGTTTTGGGGACATGGGGGAACCCCACTGGAGGCAATGAAGTTAGATGGGTATAAAATAGGTACAAGAAGAGAATCTAACCCGTTAACTGTTTTCCTGGAACTTCCCCCCAGCATCAACGCAAAACCAGGTCACGTTTCTCCTGATTGGGAGGGTGTGCGCCTTTAAGACCCTGTGCGCCAGCAAAAAGGACCTTTTTTGTTGAATGGAAACAGACAGGGCTACTCCCCCTCTAACTCTGCCCAGCCTGGCTCCTTCTGTTTGTGGCAGTTTTCAGCGTCTACATTTTGTAGGGGATGGAGGGAGGAAAGAGACCTAGATAAGGAGAGGGCTGTAGCCCCTGCTCCCCATGGATCCTTAGGGAGGAGGCTGCCCTATGTCAGAACAAACTCTTTTCTTTCCTTTTTTCTGTAACTGTGCAGGGAGGGAGCAGAGCGAGTGGCGTGCATTTGTGTGGAAGGCAAATCTCCAGTGCATTCAGCCCAAGCACATCCATTAATGCACATTATGTGGGCTCGTTAGGGGGGAGGGGTAGAGATCTGGAGGAGGGGCAGGCACAGGGGGAAGGCCTTGCATGAAAGGCAAAGAAAGGTAGTGTGATGGAGGCAGACAGGGAGGGACAGGAGCTGGGGTTCCCAGGTCCCCGGCAGCACCATTCTGTGCACAGCCCTGCTTTGCTAACTGTTGCACCGCTTCATTCCCCTGCTCCCACGTGCTGTTTATAAATAGCCCTGAGTTCCAGCTGTCGACATTGGTGCCCTGATTAAAAAAGGTGCTTTTCAATTGAAAGGGGAGAAATAACCCCCCCCCCCCCCCCCCGCTGAGGCAGCTCCGGGAGAACAGCACCCCTCAGAAGCGCAGCTCCAGATGCCGCCTCCGGGTGCCCTCCAGGATGTGCCAGGGCAGAAAGGCAACATCTCACCAGCATCCCAGCTCGAGACAGGGGAGGGCCCCCGGTTTGGTCCTGGGGGAAGTGCGAGCCCTATGCAGAAAAGAGTCACCTCACTGAAGCCATGCGAAGGCAAGGAAGGCCATGCCGTCGCTGGGAGCAAGTGAAGCCGACTAAGGACTCTAGGTCTGAGGAAGCACTGAGTGATTCTGCCCATCCACACCACACCCCCTCTCTCCCCCATGCGCTCTGTCTGTCTGTCCATCTGTCTGCAGCTCCGCCCTCGGCATGCTTTAATTACATTTTATATTTAAATCTGCGGCTATTTGATCCGCCGGGTGTATTTATAGCTCCGCTCGAGCTGGCTGTGTGGATAAGGCAGGTTGGGCAGGTTGCTGTGACATGTGGGGCAGGATGGGATTGCTCGCTCGCTCGCCTTCTTTTCCTCCTCATCGGATTATTTTGCAGCAGGACCCATGTACCCTCCCTCCCTGCCTCACACGCACACTGGCTCTCTCTTAGGTTGCTTTTGTTTTTATTGTATTATTCTCTTGTGCAACAGGGGGCGGGAGAAACTAAGGGTGGCCTTGATTTTTCTCTTTAGCATTTTAAACACACAGAGTGTTTGGGGGAGAGAGAGAGAGAGATCTGGTCCTTGGTCCTGTGAGTTGCTACCTCTATATGCCTGAGCCAGCAGACAAAGCAAGCACGGATGAAGTTGGTACGGTTACCCCCCCGGCTTGGCGTTTCCTCCTGGGGTCAGAGGAATCACAGAGACTCCCCTGCCCCCTGTCCGCTACTGAGCCGAAAATCTGCCTCTGGGATTTAACCTGCTGCTCCTGAATTCCCTCCTCTCCTGCCTGTCTCACTCTGCTTCTTCCTCCCACCTTCCCCCCTCTTCAACACTCCCTGGAACAGAGCCGGATTCTGATGGAACTGCAAAGATGTTCATGTCCAGAATCCTGGATTTTCAGAAGACACGATATGCCAGGTAAAGCCAAGTGGCCGTGTTCTCAATTCCTGTAGCGGAAGCATTTTGCATTGTGTTTCGAAACCCTCCAGGGTCCCTCCCAACCTCTGCCCTTCCCTAGAGGAAGCAGGGAGTGACTTCCAAGGTGGTGCTTGCAGGACAGAGTGAATTACGCTGCCAGTGGGGTTTGAAAGATGCGGGTCTCAGAGCACAGGGCACCTGCAGGGCTGACACCTTTGCTTTGTTTTCCTGGTATAACAACAATCCTTTGCACTTCCATAGCACCTCTGCAGACCTGTATGAATTCAGCCTCACAACACCCCTGGGAGCTAAGTATTACTAGCCCCATTTCATTAATGGGAAAACTCAGGCAAATGTGGCCACTGAGTTTGGGGTGTTTAAATATTTGAGTGTCCTTCTTGGGACACTTTGACCCAGGGTCATCTTTTGGAGTTGTGGGTGCTCACCACCTCTAAAAAATCAGCCCCCCCCCCCACGAGTGGTGGTAACTTGTTTTAATGGCTGAGGTATGTTGGGATCTATTATAGTGGCACCTGCTTCAGAGGATACCTGATGAATGGACAGTCCCGGGCAAGGGATGCATATTCTATGCATCCAACTGCTATACAATGAAACTCAGGGCATATTCAAAAAAGATGAATTCAAACTGGACTAGGTGCAGAGAAGGGATAGTAGGATGATCAGGGGACTGAGCCTATCTTTCAAGAAGAGACAAAGAACTTGGCTTGTTGAGCTGACCAAAATGAAGGCTTGTTCTCTCAGAATACATTCAAGAGGAAAACACCAGGCAGGGAAAAGAGCTATTTAAGTTAAAGGACAATTTTGGCATAAGAACAAATGGGTACAAACTGGCCACGAATACACCAAGATTGGAAATTAGGAGGTTTATAACCATCAGAGTAAAATCCTTGAACAGCCTTCCACTAGGAGTAGTGAGGGCAAGGAACCTAACTACTTTTAAGGTGAAGCAGGATACCTTTTTGAACATGACAATATGATGGGGATGCCTGAGCTAGCAGCGGACGGGACTCAATGACTCAGGAGATCCCTTCCAGTCCCATGTCCTATATTCCTATGTAAACTACACCAGAAAATTATTGTCAGGCATCTTGGACGAAATACAATGTACACCTGAATCGTGCATTTTAGGCCTGAAGATAGGCTTAGTGAGTCAAATGGAAAGTATAATAATTTAAGTAGTATCATCTGTAGCCAGACATAACGTGATGTTGCAGTGGGAAGGCTCTATGAGACGGTGTTTGAAAACAGAAGTTCTGTGCTGGGGAAAAGCGTCAAACAGACAATAGCCCTTTAGACTGAGTCCTTTACGCCCACCACAGGGACACGGCAGTGCAAGGAACCCTGCACACAGCTCCTTAGTCTGAGTGTCTTAGCCCTGACCTGGACAGAGCACCGGAAAGTACAGTTCAGTCTCTGTATCTGTTCAGTCCTTCGCCTCTCTCTCAACTGCTAATGCCAATTCTTGTGGTGGGGGTGGTTTTTGTGATGTAGAGAAAAAGCTGCTGAGTTGAGAAATTCCAAATGGTTATCAGATTTCTATCGAAAAGCGGCTTTCCTAGTCCGTTTGTCTTAGGAACCGAGTTTGAAGCTGATATACACAAATCCTGAATGAAGACTCGCTCCTCATCCTTCAGATGCCTATTTAAATACCATGTGTTCCTGCTGACGACCCCTTTGCAATTGTACTCCCTATTTACGTGTGGGGAAAATGGGTGAGTTACAGGGCAGTTGTGGGCGATGCTTTGTAACATTCTCCAGTACAGATCCTTTTTTAATAACCCAAGAGAATGCAAAAGGGTTTTTGTTTTTTTTACAAAGTGCAATAGGAAAGTGATCAGGTCAATTAAATGATGTAGATTTTCTGGGCACCGAACCAAAGTATATTTCAGACGCCACTGGAGCGAGCCCTCTTTAGAAAGCCCCTCTCTGTCCAGTTAGAAAAACTGGTCAGCTAGATGTAACTTAATACACTTTTTGTGCAACAAGTGTTGCATGTTGAATAGGTTGCTAAGAGCCCATTGTTAGGACTGGAATAGTGGGGGATGTGAGTAGAATGCGGCTTGCTCACTGAAAATAGGTGCAAGGCTCCTCTCTGTCTTCTCTTTGTCTTCTCTGGGATGCAGAGGCTAGATCTGGGAGCTGAGAAATAGGCCCAAATGAGCAGCATTGTACTTTTTTGCATGTTAAGATGAAGCTTCTCCCACATGATGTAACCTAAGGACCTGACTTTTGTTTTTCAAAGACTTTTTGCTGAAGTATTTTGATAGTTCTTCATGGAAGACAAATGATAAAAATATATCGCAGTGACTAGTTGAGTGCTAGAACTGGGCAGTGCCATGCTGAGAAAGAGACAGGAGTTTGATAGCCGGGGTTGGCAAGATCTGAAGGGGCTGGGCACTAGAAAAGGAAAGCCTTGTACTTCAGGGATTTCAGGGTCGTGACCGCTCTCAGTGTATTGATTGGTGTTGAAAGGGAGTTCTCCAGCCATTGCTCCTTGGCTGGGAGTTGGAATCTGAGTTGGGAGATTTATGGAGAAGGGGGCTTAACATGCAAAAAGGGCCAAATTATACCTCCCTACCACGTGTATCTCAGTGGGAGGAGAGTGACCTCATGGAGTTTCCTTGAATTTTTCCCCCGGGGTGATTGTGGAAGAAGCAAGAGATGCAACTTCCCAGTCCTCCGGAGGGGAATTGCTCTTTCCTCAGAAGGCCAGCCCCTCTGCAGCTCTTTTGTCCCCTATCCTGTCTTTGCAGCATGGCTCCGGTTGGTGCTATTGTGCCCACGGACTGGCTACCCACATGTGCAGACATAGAGGCTGAGTTACCAGTGCTTCAAGCAGCTATCCGTTGCTCATGGAAGAAGGATGCCATGGAGTGCATCTGCTCCCTTGTACATCTCGTCCCTTCCACTGCGTGGTTTGGGGGATGGGAGGAGCATGCTAACAAACCAGGATCCACCGGGTTCTACCTTGTCCTTGTATAAGCCACAGGCAGCTGATTCAGGAAGGTGGGCCATGTATTTTAGAAATAGGTGCAGGCTGGCCTCTCAGGAAGGCATTAGATGCATCTCGGAGGAGGGTGGGAAACTTTCACTCTTGTGGAGTCGATTGGCCCCGGAAAATAGCATCAAATTCTTGATCTCATAAGAGGAATTTGAAACTGATGCTTTTTCCGTTTCTTCCTTTCAAGGGAGGAGGAGATTAATGTCAGCTGGTCATCAATAAATGCACTGGAAAAACAGCCAATCAAAAGACCTTCAGCAATGAGAATTAGATGGGCGAGAATGTTCCATGCCGAGGTGGCAAGGATGTTGCCCAAGATTTATCCAGGATTGGCTCACTTCGAAATGTTAAATGACTTCAGAAAGAGAGGGAGAAAGAAACTGAAGAAAGTATATAACAGCAGCGCAGGAGAAACTGAATTTGATTCCATTCCATGAGCAAGAAAGCCCTTTATTCTCAGGTAGTGTCATTCAGGCAGATCATTTGCACACACAGGCCCCTTAGATAGTGTCTTCTGCTTTATTCCAATTTTCCACAAAAGCTGCCCCTTCGGTACTAGCATGTCAGACCCCTGGACAGTCTGACTAGAGGGCTCCCAAGGAAGGCTGAGCACTGTAGATTGACAATGGCTCTCACAAGATAATGGAAAACCAACTTCAGTTTGAGACACTGCTGGTGGTCGTGTGTATGTGTGAGGGAGAGAGGGGGTGGGGGCAGGGCCGGCGACAGGGGGGTACTACGTGTACAGCTGTACTGGGCCCCCCGACTTTAGGGGGGCCCCGGTACACCGCTGTACCCGTTGTGTCCCCCCTTGTCGCCGGACATGGAGAGCGGGGAAGGGGCGGGGAGGCGGCGCGGCTCTCCCCTGGACAAGCGCTCCTGGCCCCGGCAGGAGCAGAGAGCCCGGCCGGCGGCAGCAGCGCTGTCCGGGGGAGGGGGGGGGAGAAAGGGCGCCTCATGCCGCTCTCGCTCCCGCTGCCGCCAGCTGTCAGCTGGCGGGCTGGGCTGGGGGGGGCCCCATCCGCTGTCGGCTGGGCTGGGGGGGGCGGTTGGGCTGGGGGGGCCCCCATCCGCTGTCGGCTGGGCTGGGGGGTTGGCTGGCTGGGCTGAGGGGCCCCCCAAACTATCGGAGTAGGGGGCCCCCAAATTTCTGTCGCCAGCTCTGGGTGGGGGCCACAAAAGCATTTCAACTGTAAAAATGTCCCCTCTGTCATTTGGAACTTGGTGCAGCTCTGTAGTGCGTAACATCCGTCTTTGAGAACACTCAGCTTCTGCACGAGAGGCCTAATTCAGCCATGACGTAAATGTCAGTGTCAGTTACATCCGAGGTGAAAGCAGATCGGATTCCACCTGCTTTATCTTACCACCTGCTGAGTTGCTTTTCCCTGCTACGCCCCCAGTCTGACACCTCAACCTATCAATGACACTTGTTTTGCACACCCACTGAATGGCAAAGAAGTGCAAGTTACACTCCTTTGCCATTGACACTTGTTTCCCCAAATCACTTACACTCAATGTGTAATTTACCCCTTTGGCCACATCACTGCTGCATTTGACCCAGAGGCTCCCATGGATGTTGCCCCTGCTTCGTGCACTAAGTTTGAGCGAGGTCCAAAGCCTTTGTTATTATTTATGAATATTGTTGCCGATTTTCAGTAAAATGTGGATTCTTTTTACATAGCTGGGCCAAGGACAAGTCCTCGCTCCCCTCCCTTTGGGCACACAAAAGCACTTTCTTTGCCTTGGTAATCAAGAAACAGAATGTAAAGGAAACACGATAAAACACAACTCGAATGCCGGCTCTTTCAACCGATCTGGTGCGCAGGTACATAGGGGGCACCGCACACTGCGGATGGGCAGAATCATAGTAATTACCTGACATAGGTTCAAGATTTAATTTACTCAGGTAAAAGGCCCCAGATTTTATTCAGTCTGGGCAGGTAAACACAGAATAACAATGAAAACAGAAGCTGCAATGAAAGATGCCAATTAAATTCCCCAACAAGGAAGCTATATTTGGAAGCAGGGGTGTTGGAACACAGTGCATAGTGGGGGTGCTGAGAGCCATTGAACCAAACTGTAAACCCTGTATATAATGGAAACCACTTCAAACCAGGGGGTGCAGCAGCACCCCTACTTCCAGCACCTATGTTTGGAGATGAATCCTTAATATATCTAAGGGCCAAAATCTGCCCTCAGATATCTGGTCTGTGGACTTCACTAGGAATTGTGTAAAATATATCTGAGCACAGAACTTGAACATAGTTGGAATCTGCTTCCTAGCCAGTAAATGCACAGATCCAAGTACAGTGCACAATGACCAGGAGGTACAGGGATGGGTCAGAGGCGTGCATGGTTTCCATACAACAGGGCGAAAAGAGAGAGGATGGTTGAGGCAGCACATGGGTAAATTTTCACCTTTAGATTGCTTTGTTCAAATCCAGGCCAGCTGGGTGATGACTGAAAGTCCTTGTCATCCAGTGAACTGTGTGTGGTGGGTTTCTGGCTCGTTCCTGCTGGGTGGGTGCATCACAAACATCACCATTGTGATTGTCACCATGTAGCACCGGGATGGGCTGTGGAGAATGAACTACCCTCAGACTTCCAGAAGTAATCCCTGTAGGTCAGGGGGGGGGGTACCGTGGGAGCTCTCTTTGGGTCCCTAGCATTACCTCCGCCCATGTGTAATGGAGGCCCTCCATCTTGGAGCACTGCTTGGAGGCCCAGTGCCACACCACCACCATTGCTCCTCAGCCTGTCTCTCTGAGAGAGGACTTTAGTTAGTCCGGTGAGGTTTGACTACTGAACAGCCCTCCATCAGAGGTCTAGTTTTATTTAATCCAAAAAGGCAGAGCATCACACACCTAGAACTGCTCCCCCGCATCTCTAGCTGAAGGAAGGAGGGCCTGAGTCAACTCTCATCATGTCCAAGAGCTCCGTTACCAGTGAGGCCTTCATGATCCGGAACCCTTTTCTGGAGTCGGGCCTCTTGTCACTAACTCGGGGAGATTCTTTCCTCCGGGGTCCAGTTCCCCATGGAGGCCAAACCTCAGGACGGAATATAATTTCTCTTTTTCCAGGCCTTCTGCTCTTGCCTGGTGAAGACTTTCAGGGGAGCTAGGTTTCTCTGAGATGTAGCATTCATCATCCCTTCCTTTCAGAAACTCCCTCCCAATCCCCGCCAGGAGCATTCTTTCTTTGTTTCCTTTGCCTGTGGGCCCCCTCACCAACTTCCCCTGATAAGCCTTCTCCGTATGTTCCTCTTCCCAACAGCCTGTTTCTCTAGCGTAGGCCTCCCTGTGCATCGCTTCCATTTATCTTGCCCAGGTGCTTCCCTGCCTAATTACCTGTCTCCCAGCAGCTCGAAGAGTGATCCAGTCATAGGTGAACCTGAGCTGTCTCATTCCTCCTTGTGGAGCCAGTCAGAGGTCAGCTGGGCCCCTGGCCCACTCAGAGGGCCAACTATTCTCTGGCTCGATGGTATGTCTGCCCTAGGAAAACCAGAGGTATCAGCCCCCAGCATATCTATACCACACTTTTCTAAAAGAAGAGACCCCAAATCTCCATAATTAGCACAGTCAGACCAGAAATGGTGGGGAAACAAAGTATGAGGTTAAGTAAGATCCAAAACGTGGTGAGAACAGGGCTGCTTTTCCTACGATTTGAGTACCTTTGTCTTGCCATGGTGGAACAACTGGTCTGCAGTCAGAGTCGTTCATTGTGCTTGGACTGCAGGGGGTCTGGCAAGATTTGTCCCAGTCTGCCTAGCAAATACATCTTGATATGTCTGAGTATGTGAAGTTGACTTACATCTGCTCAGACATGCCCTCCGAGGGACCTTAGATGCCTTGCACGTCTCTTTTCTTTCCCCCCCCCTTAAAGAACTACGTGTGTCGGACAAAACTATGGGAGTGTGTAGCGGGGTGACCACCCGCTCCCCCCCTGAAAAGAGCTGAAGCAGCCCAGGGAAGGGGCTGTGGCCGGGAGCCTGTACACTCCCAGGCTGATTGGGAGTTAGGCTCAGCTGAGTGGCCACGCCCCAAACTCTCAGGCTGCATAAAAGCCTGAGAGGTAGGATAGAAGCAGTCAGTCCCCTCTGTACTCAGAGGGAGACAGGGCCTGGCTGCTGGGGGCCATTAGTAGAGTACCCGGACTGGGACAGGGCGTGGGCGAAGCAGCTGGGAGCCAGGGAGCGACTCAGCTCTAGCTAAAGGGCCCCAGCCTGCTGAGCCTAGGGAAGGCCAGACCCATGGGGTACTGGGGGTTGCCAGGGGGCGGCCCAGGGCTGGATAGGAGCAGCAGGCCCAGCCCCTTCTTGCCTGTGGTGAGTAGCCATGAGACTGCAGTCAGCCTCAGTGAACTGAGGCAAGTGATGACGGGCAGTGGCCGGATCTGAGGCGAGTTGGGGATAGTGGGTGGTGGGTTCCCCAGGGAGGGGAGACCCTAAGACCAGGGGGGTACTGCAGGGGTGCAGCACCCTCAGCTGAAGGGCGCCGGGGTCCGTGAGGGACACGGGGGCCAGAGTGCGGAAGCGAACGTCGGCCGGCAGAGGGCGCTCCGGGGTCAAAAGGGCTGATTCCCCAGACGACCAGATGGGGGCGCCGCCGGGTGAGTGGACGAAGATGTTACAGAGTGAAATACTTTAAGAACGGATGTGGCTCATCACAGCGCGTACAGAACTGCTCAGAAGAGTAATGACACCACAGACAAGTGCTTATTTGAGTCAGGCCTGTGTCCCTGCCTTCCCTTCCCAGGCCGAGTTTCTGCCTCTATGTGGCCCATAAGCAATCCCCCTGAAATCAATGGGGCTACTTGCAGAGTAAGGTGCTGTAAGAGGCTGGGCTGGTCCTTTAAGGCCAGGGAGCCAGACCGCCCTGTTGCATTAGCAGATCCAGGTGGGAAAGGATCACGTGATCCCTACACAGGGCTCAGAGTGAGAGGGCTCAGTTGGAGGAGAGCTGCAGGAGGGAGGTTGTCTCCTGGGACTGGCCCTGGAGCAGAGAACGGTGCACAGTGCAAGGCCTCTGGGCCCCTGCAGCCTGGGTCGGGCACAGGGGTAACCTTGTTCTGTCTTATTTTGTGAGCTTTCCTTTGAATTCATAAACCAGGCCCAGAGGGGAGGCCTGAAAGAGACTTGGAGGTAGTTAGCTCATCCTAGGCTGGGGAGACCAGCTGGCACCCGGCAGCCTCCAGGCAGTAGTTTGCGTGAGTGGCAGGAGTGTGAAATGGCCCATAGTAACAACCCCCTGACAAAAGCAGAGAGCAGCCTGGCCTCACTGAGTGCGTAGCTCTCGCAGAGTTCATTCCGCCTCAATTTTGGCTCAAGAGCAAAGAAAATATCTTCTTAATATACAATGCATCCTTTCTGGGGAGTAAGTCCTGTCCTGGATGGGAGATGGACCCAAGGCTCCAATAGGTCCCTTCTATCTCTAACCGCAGTCTTGGGCCCATTGGCGCTGCACAGTCCCCATGTAACGACCCTGCACTGTACAGATACAATGCACAAGGAAACTGTTGACCAATGGGGGATGCCCAGGAGTGCAGGAGACAGAACTTTCCCAGGAGTCGCTAGACTATGAAGCAGCCCTGCAAGAGATAAGAACGACGGCTGGCCTCACTGAACGTACAGCTAAATGTAAAACTTGTTTTCCCGACTTGGTTTTCGCTCGGTAATTTCAACACAGTAAAATCTATGAACTAAATCCTTCTACGGACAGGAAAGAGAGAAAGGGTGTTATTTTTATTTGAAATTCTTGCAAGGTGTTCAGCTACAACAGCAGAAGAGGGTGTCATATAAACACCCAGATGGCTAGATAACAAGGTGATCACAATGTGGAGCAGAGTCTGAGTGACCACAGGGAACGTGATACAACAAACAAATGGTGCAACCCAGAGTTTGTGTTTCACCAAAGCCAAGTGGAACTTGACCCTTACAATTTTTACATTCTGTTCAAAACCTAGACCCTGCTATTTCTGAATGAGACCCAATGTGAGTCCCCCGATAAAGAAATTGGTATACTCTGCATCGGTTTGCAGAAGTGAATAAGCAGAAACGGGCTGGAACCAAACCTTAGATCCAAGCATCCAAATGTCAGGAAAGTTTGGATCCAGATATACATCCAGCTCCAAAGTTTGCTGTTCAGGGTCACCACTGGAAATTAAAGGATTTTATGCTTGGACTGACAGAGAGGAGCAGATGGAGAAAAGAGATTTAAATCATTATTTTCATTCTTGACTGGCTACACTGCACTGCCCGTCTCTAGTAAAGAGCGTTAGCTGAGAAAACCTAACATTAGAGATGGTCAAACTGTTACCAACAACATGCATTAAAAGCACAGCTAGTGAGTAGTTTGCAAACCAGTTGTGATCTTCAGATGTCTTTGTTGTTCATAAATATTCACTGAATCTGGATAGTTCATTATTTATTTATTTATGTTGCAGTAGCATCCAGAAATCCCAACAGAGATCAGGGCCCCATTGCAGAAGAAGCTATGCATATGCATAAGGAGAGGTAGTCTCTCCTCAAAAAGCTTATTCTTTACTTTAGGGAGTAGAAGTGATTTGCCCAAGGTCAGATGGTACATCAGCAGCAGCACTGGGACTAAAACCAAGGTTACCCAACTGCTAGCCCAAGGCTCTAGCCACTAGACCATATTGCTTTCCGCAAGGTGCTTGTTTCGACTATAAACAAAAGCAGCCTGGTGCATCTGACAGCTAAAGAGTGGAATGTGCTTATTCAAGGACTTCGAAATAGACGCTGTGACTGGGGATGCTTTGCCGAGTGTTGTGGCTTCATTAACAGCCTGGACCAAGTGTGTTACACCCTTTATTAAAGTGATGGGCCAGATTCTGTGGTCCAGAAGAGCTGTACGTTCTGGATAAACATAGCAATGAGGAGCAGAGGTATGTGCGGTTCATCTTTGTAGTCCCTATATCCTGTGGCTAGCTCAGACTAAGTTCCTGATATTAGAGCAGTGCAAAGACCTCTCTAACCTATTCCCAGTGCCCCTTGACTCCAAGGAGCCATTCCAGCAGCCATTGTTGGTGTACAGGGATTCTCCAGCCTTATCCCCTTTACTCCAGTCATGTCCTTCATGCCAGAAACTGCAATCAGAGTAGCATAATGTCATTAGGCCGTCACTTTGGCACGTAGGGTTAATTCTTTGTATTAGAGTAGCCGGCTCTGATGGCTTTCTAGCTGCCTTGGGCTGCCAGAGAGGCCCATACTAAACAGAGTAATGGTCAGAATTTCTCACAGTAAGTACCTCTATTATACTACCTTAGTTTCTAGTATCTGGGCACGTAGAAGTATCTGCTCCCTGACTGGTTGACTGAAACATTTTAAACACATGAATAACAAATAATGCATGTCGGGGGCAGTCTTGCTAAAATTTGCAAAACACTTGGGATTTGCAAGCGTTTTTGTGAATAAGCCACTATTGTCAGAAAGCTCACAAATAGCGACTGAAATGAGCAGCAATTTAATCTCTGAACATGTTCACTAATCCGTTGTTTTAAAAAATGATTTGCTATTATCCCGGTATCAGGAACTGCCATGTAAGAGTTTGAGTTACCATAGAAATAAATACTATAAAATGTGTTGGAAAAAATTTATATCTATGGATATGGCGGGAATCTTCTAGGGCACATTACTTGGCAGATAGGTATTAGCTATTGAACTTCAGAGGAATTAAGGTACCTGCCCACTCATTAAATCCCAGCCTTCTATATATAAATGTATGTGTGTGTGTGTGTGTGTGTGTGTGTGTGTGTATTGAATGTGTAGGGTTGCCATTGCCAACTTTCTAGTTGCACAAAACCGAACGCCCCAGACCCACCCATTCATGAGGCCCCGCCCCTTCCCCTGAAGCTCCTCCCCGCTAACTACATTCCCTCACCCTCACTCACTTCATTGGGCTGGGGCAGGGGATTGGGGTGCGGGAGGGGGTGAGGGCTCTTCTGGGGGTGTGGGCTCCAGTCTGGGGCAGGAAATGAGGGGTTCAGGTGCGGGAGGGGGCTCCAGGCTGGGGCAGGGAGTTGGAGTGCAGGAGGGGGTGAGGCCTCCTGCTGGGGGTACAGACTCTGGGGTGGGGCTGGGGATGAGGGGTTGGGGTGCAGGAGGGAGCTCCAGGCTACGGGGCGGGGCCGAGGAGTTCAGTGTGTGTATGTGGGGGCTCTGTGCTGGGGCAGTTGTTTGGAGTGCTGGGGGTGGGTGGGTGAGGGCTCTGGGCTGTGGCCGAGCCAGTGAGAGTGGGGAGCGAGTGCTTGGGGTGGGGGCAACACCCGGAGTCCTGTGCCTGCCCTGTCCCGTCCTGCCACCCCCACCCCACCACCTAGGAGTCGGACCTGCTGATTGTTTCTGAGGCACAGCACGGAGCCAGGACAGGTAGGGACTAGCCTGCCTTAGTGCCACAGCACTGCTGACTGGACTTTTAACAGCCCGGTTGGCGGATCTGGATCTGCCAGGGTCCCTGACTGGATCTGCCAGGGTCCCTTTTTGACAGGGTGTTCTGGTTGAAAACCAGACACCTGGTCACCCTGTGTACGTGGTATGTATATGTATGTATGTACTATTGCTCCCTGGGCCTGAGCAATTAGCCATTACTCGGGGCCTTGCAGGGTTGTTTCTGTTAGGGAGAAAAATCAGTAATGTGAGTCAGGTGTAGTCTGGTTTATGATTTTGTTTATTTACAAAGGATGTACACAAAGTCCTATTTCCCTGAACACAGTCAAACAACAGCCGGCAGCTTCCTTGCTCAGAAATCCCCCCCCCCCCCCCCCGCGTCCCTGGGCAGTAGACTCTGCCGTTTTCATTGCTTGAGTTGCTCCTGTTGAGCCTGAAAGAGTGTTTGTCTTTGGACCCAAGACTCACCATCCAGTTTCTTAGCACCTTTTTGCATAACTATACATTGTGTGTGTTATTGTGCTCTTGTTTAACAAGTATATTGTAGTAGCGCCCACGGGGCCCCAGTCAGGGTTGGGATCCTACTGTGCTAGGCAGTGTATAAACACATGAAAATACATGGCCCCAGCCCTGAAACATGTGCCATCTAGGAAGACAAGTGATCGAGATAACGAGCCTTTTGTGTTTCCATCTTTCGGACTCTGCTCCCTCCGGTAAGTTGCCAGTCCCTTTTGTTATACTGAAACAGCACCGAGAGAGAATGCTTTGTTCCCTCACACCCACCTTCCCAACACACACCCACTCTGCCCTTGTGCGATGCTTCCAGCTGAAAGGCATGCTGGAATCAGTCCAAATGAAAGAGGAAAGTGGGTAGCAGGTTGAATTCCACCCAGGGGAAACGGATTGTAAAACCAAGAGCAGATTTAGTGTCTTGTTCTCCTCCCAGCAAGGGCAAAGGATGGAAGTCGTGTTTAAAGTGTAGGACACACAAGGCTGAACTTTCCGAACCTGGATTGCCATATGTGCGCGTAGGAGCTGGGAAAGGAGCACGCAGATGCAAAGAAGCGGGCACTGAGTACAACACGTACAGATATGTAGGCATGCGTGGGTGGTTTTGCAGATGGAAGAACTGGATGGGGTTAGAATTACAGTTTGCATTTGTAAGTTTCAGTGGAAACGCTTTTCCTGTAGCATGGTAAGAAGGTAAACCAGGTATTTTTGAATTTGTATGGTACACTCATTTGGTTTGAGCAAAACATGTTATTGTTACTGCAGAGCTTGGGGGTCTCGATCTAGAGGCTAAAAGGGGTTGCACCCACCATGCCCTTCCCATGTACCCAACTGGGAGACAATCTAGATGGAAGAGGGGGTCCCAGTATGGAAAAGGGACTGGTACCATTGCTATAGAGTCTGCAGAAGACACTAGCTGCTAAGGTCTGAAGCTGCTCACCCATGGACGGCATCTCGCTCAGTGGGTTTGGCCAGCCAAATCATCATGCAGGTTGGCCACTGGCTGTGTTGCTTTGTAATGATGTGCTACACTCTCAGGAAGCAGCCTAATTATAAGCTAGTGAGGAGAATGAGGACCGAATCCTATTACTAGGTCCTGTAGCTGGATCATTAGAAGATTACAGGTCAAAGGCATAGCATGAGCCAGGGCCCAGCTTACAGGAATTCACACAGCAGGCAGGCACAGTGGCACCAATACACACAACCAGTGCTCAGAATAAAGCCTGGGATTTTGTTCCTGGGACTCCCATGTGTTAGCACAGGACACGTGGTCTTGATCATTGCTTAGGCGAGAGCTGGGGGAGGGGGGATGACTTGCTGTAGACAGGGGAGACTGGGAGGTCAGGAGGGGCAGAGACGTAGGGTTGCCAACATATATAAAAATAAGGGGCTGTTTTCTTAGCATCCTCCTCCCAGTGTTGTTATTATTATCATCATGCTTATTAATAATACTAAGCAGGACTCACCTACATCCGCTGGGGTATTTCTGGCTGCTTTTTGCAGCACTCGACAGCTCCCAATCTGGTTGTACAGAGATGAAACAATAAGGGCTGTCCCTTGTAATAAGGCCAGAGAGGGATTTCCTGGCACTGGTGACCTCATCTGCCAGAGGCCGCCATTCCTGTCTCTGGCTCCTGCTTCGTAATGAGGGGCTGTCACTGAGCTGATTGGGGCTGGATTGAGTTGCCAGTTCCAGGATGAGTTCTCGAGTGCATGTGGCGGATGACTGTGAGGGAAGAGGCTAAAGAATAATCCCCTATTGGTTCTGAGGAACCTGGAGGGCTGCTGGGTGTTGGCTGGGGGAGGGGCAGTCAGTACTAGTTTGCTCTGTCTGGGAGCTCAGGGGATGAAATTAAAGATAGGCCAAAATAGCTCCCCTGCTGCCCACTCATGTGACTTCTTCTCCAGACCTCTCTATCCCGCCGTGTTGTGTGTTCAGGAATCACTCCCAGCCGAGGAGTCGGACAGAGGCCTGTTACTTTCAGCATCTGAGTTCGAACTGATCGCCGTTGCTTAACATGAGCCTTTGCGTAACGTAACAACCGGTTCCAACTAGGCTCCGACGGAGCCTTTTAAGGGTACCGTTTCCCACACACGTGACGGATACCACACAAATACACCGATCGGCAATTCTCCTCCGACCCAGGCCCACAACTGAGCACCTCCCGCAAATTCATTGCTAGTGTGAAGGGAAGCAACTCCCTTTAAATCACTGGAGTTACACCAGGGCTCCGATTGGCCCCAAAAGCATCATGCATTCATCCATAGAGACACATGCAAAAGCCTGCAGAGATCAGGGCCTCATTGCAGAAGAAGCTATGCATATGTATAAGGAGAGGTAGTCTCTCCTCAAAAAGCTTATAGCAGATGGAGAGTACACGTGCCAACACTCACCTCTCCTTTTAGAACTATACCTGGCTGTTTGTTGCCTGGCCTGGCCTTTCTGCAGGTGAACTGTGTTTATTAGAGGCTTTGAAGATGGGCGGAGCACCCTGTAATGGGGTAGTCTGCTCCATCAAGGCAGTCTTGCCTACTGGTCAGTCCACCCCACCATGGCTTTTTATGAATTGAAAGTCAGATTATAGATACACGGACCTGGGAGATATTGGAAGAGAGGAAGCAGTAACAGGGCTTAGGAGGAAACTCTGTTACTCTTTCTTTAAGGGCCTGGGACCAAAAGAAGGCAGGGCAGGGCTCCCCTCTTCCAACCAATTGGGGATGAGCTGGGCAGATGCCTGCAGATAGGCAAAGGGGTAAGGCACCAGTGTTAGAAGGGAGCAGACATGGAGGAAGGTCAGTATCATACCCTCCTTTTCAGATGGGGAAACTGAGGCATAGAAATGTGAAGTGACTGGGCCTCAGTCACCCAGCAGCTCAGTGAGGAGCAGTCCCCTGTGTCCCTATCCAGGGCCCTAGCCACTGAACCACACTCCCTCCCACTGTTTGCTCTTGCTCCTCCTCATGTGTATCTATTTAAATAGCAGTTCTGTCAGCATGAATCTGAGATGGACACACCATGCACAAGTGGAGAAGCCGTGTCTGTGAGGTGCAGCTCCTCCCAAGCAAGTGCCTCTAAGTGCCTAAACCTCTTCCTCACCTGCCATGTGTTCCGTACATGCCTTAGGGAGTGCGTGAAATCTCAGTGCTTCAGCTCCATGAGCCTCAGATCAGGCCCCCGGGTCTTCAGGCTCCCAGATGCTCCCACCTAATTTCTGCCATCTGGTTTTAACCCACTTTCCTCTCTAACCTCATCTGCATGATGCTCAGAGCCTCCTCGTTCTTGGATGACAGTGAGTAAAGACGCAGCGGGGAGAGGGGATGGATATGGGAAGTCAGCTCTGGATTTTCCTTTGATTCTGCGGAGACAAGAGTCTCTTTGTGCTGGAGTCCAGAGTTGTGGGCACGGGGCTTTTTGAAGCTTGCTCTCTGGGAAATGGGGCCAGGATCAGACAGGCCTGAAGAAGGGCAGTGGGAAACCGTCTGGCAGCAGTTAACAACCTGTGCATATTAATTCTGGCAAAGGCTGCCATCCTCCCAGTTAGGACTGACAGCTTCACAAAGCTCAGCTAACTGTCTGCCAGAAGCAGCCACTGGAGAGAAAAAGGGGCTGGAAGCCCTCTTGTTCAGCTGCCGATGGCTATCGTCTGTAACGGGATGCAGCACAGGAGGAAACAGATTCTTCATGGTGACCCTGCTAACTCCCTCGCCTGGGGCAATGACTGCAGGTCACACTGAGCTCCTTCCAGATGAGCCTGCTGCGGCCTGTGTGCTGGAAATTGTGCTTACTTTTGCCTTGCAGGAACAGAAGTTACCACAGGGAATAGCGTGGGAGCCCTGCCCAGCCCACCCCTCCACTCCCAGCCTCTCTCAGCTGGAGGCGCTGGATGGGATAGCGTAGGAGCAGGATTGAGGAGGCAGGTCATGAAGGAACTAGACAGAGAAATTGTCAGAAGGCCAAATAGAAAGTTACCTTAAGATTCCGCACAGCAGCTTCTGCTAAGGGCTACAAAAGGTAAATGTTAAGTAATGATAAGAGATAGCAAACAGAACAAAGCAGATTACTGAGCAAATAAAACAAAACTAAGCTTAATACACTAACGAAACATAATTTATCTGCCTAAATGTTTTAAGCAGGATGCAGAGTTTTTGCAGCTCAGAGTTCCAGTTACTTCTCTTTACAGACTAGACCCCTGTCTGAGCCTGGACTCAGCCCTTACCTTTCCCCAGGTTAGTTCCTTTGTTTCTTCAGGTGTTTTCCTTCTTGGGCCGGGAGGCAATGCAGAAGAGCCTGATTGACTCACTTTCAAGCCTTAAATAGGATTTACATAAGGCAGGAATCCTTTGTTTCCAGTGGGAAAATGCCAGCAGTGTCCAAGGTGGTACTCTGTACCAGGTGACGTCATCACCTGACCTTGCAGTGTTAGAGCCACCATGAAACAAGGTTTATTTGCAAGTTCCCCAGGAAGGAACTCCAGGAAGATGAGACATCAGCATCTTCAAAGACCCATTGTTTTTCCTAATGGCCCATCCAGTTTGATTGCATGCTGTCTGATGGGCGTTTCCCAGGTGTAACCACAGTTATAATTGTTACATAGTCAATATTCCTAAGGTCAGGTACAGAAATGATAGATGTATACAAATAGGATAACCATATTCAGTAAAACATAACCTTTCCAATGATACCTCACAGGACCCATCTTGCATAGAACATATCTTAGTGATGCCATTTTCATATCATACCAATATTTCTATTGAAGAATAGGGGGTGTAGTGATACACCCATTTCACAGAACTGATGGCAAACAAAGGGCGAATGAGCCAGTGCCACAGCCAAGAGCCTGGTCCTCGGTTCCCGGCTGGGAGAAATTTTCCTCTTCTTGAGATGTACTTATGCTGAAAAACTCCAAGATCCAGGCAGTTCATCCCATCAGCCATTTGTTCAGTGCACAGGCTGAGAAACATGCAGCAGAGTCTCTGTGGATTTTGGGCTGATCTGAACTCTCCTCAAGCGTAATTGGAGTCTCAGGTGCCCTCTCCTAATGGAACTGCCTGAAGACAGGTATTTAATCCAGACAGCAGCTCAGGTGTAAGGCTCTGATGACTGTACTCCCACCGGGGCAGGCAGTGCTCCAACAGGGCAGCCCTGCAAAGAATGTACTGTAGGAAGTAGCAGAGGGAGGGTGTCGCGTGGAGCTTACAGAGCTGATGGTAGAAATCCTGCTGGGAGCTCATTCAGCTCGTGGGACTCGAGGCAAGTTGTGGGTGGGGCAGGGAGATAGGGTGGAATCAGGCTTAGACGATGGATTTGGGCCCATTTGGCAGCAGGGTCCATGTGGGAAAGAGTGGAGCAGGGAGAGCACTGGGACTGTAAGCTCTTTGGGGCAGGGATTGTCCCTCTGCTGTGTACAGCACCTAGTGCAGTCCGGCCATGGTCCATGACTGGGTTGCTAGGCACTATTGCAATGCAGCGAATAATGATGGTATCAAAGGCAAGAGCTGGGAGATGGAGGAGACAGGATGCCAGGTGGCCTCTTTTTCATCCCTTCACCTGGGGAGCTAGACTGGAGGATAAAGCATGTGAATGTCTGCAGGCCCCGGCAGTGGAAATCCCATGGGGGGAAGCTGCAGTGGGGAAGAGTATCGGCAACCTCCCCAATTGCCCAAAACATGTCTGGTGCTCAGCTGGGAGAAGCACCCAGCTATCACAGGCTCTCACTATCTTCCAGCAGCAGGGCTCCCATTTTAGCCCCTGGTGGAAATTAAAGCTGTTTCCCCCCATCCCCTTTGCCCCCGGGAGCCATCCCACCACTCGCTCTCCTCCGGAGCACAGCAGGCCCGGCCATTGCAGGGGTGTGTGCGTTATCAGCGAGGGCCAAGGGCATCGTGCGCTTTGCTAGATCAAGCTCGCAGTACAAAGAGCAGCTGGGTAGGAGGGTAGGGTTTGTGAGCAGTATGGAGCCTGAGGACACAGTACAGTCAGAACAGCCTAGTCTCATTTGAATAGGTACATTCAGGTGCTGCATGTTCAGATCATCTAGAGATCACTAATTGCACCTGGGCAGAAGGCGCTTCGCTTGGTCCGATCGATGCAACCAGCCCAGCTGCTGCTTTAGGAAGTCCATTGAGAATGCCCCATGGAGCCTGTGGAAGGCATTTGGGGCATGGCTACTTGGGGAGCAGTGACTGGCTGCTGCAGAGCCCAGGAGACACCCTCTCCATTCCTTAGGGCTTCTGGCAAGGAAGCTGCAGCAGGCATTGGTTTGCTTGGGGTCTAGGGAGACAGACCTTCCTAATTTATCTGGGCTGAGGAGAGAGACCCTGTGGGGTTTGAGAATGAGGCAAACAACCCAGTTGAGAGGGGGACCATGACCGTGCATGGTTACTTTGCAACTGCTGTGAAACCAAAGACGTCCTGGACCAGAGCGGATGAATCCCCAGGGGTTGAAAGCTCATCTGTGGACACTCCAATCTGTATCAACATGTAGGGAGAGCAAATAGGACATCATTTACATGATCCAAACGCCAGCCTTGCAGCTCGCTAACTTTATACTGCAAAGAAGCTCACTGGGGGAGGGGTCAGACTTTCAATTTGTGCCTTCTCAGCTCCCGAAGAGCTTTGAAAATCTGTCTCCTCAATTCTCCTTTGAACACAACCTTGCAAAAGGGCTGTGGAAATACTGTCCCAGGCACAAAATCTACTGTCTCTCCCTTCCCAAGATGCGAATGGGATCTTATTTATATTGTAGGTTTGCCTACATTTCAGTGTAGACACGCACTACGATGGTGGGAGGGATTCTTTCCCATTGCTGTAGTTAATCCACCTCCCCGAGAGGATATAACTAGGTAATGGAAGAATTCTTCCATTGACCTAGCGCTGTCTACACCGGGGGTTAGGGTGGCATAGTGACACCTCTCAAGGGGATGGATTTTTCACACCCCTGAGAGACACAGCTATACCAATGTAGGTTTTCAGTGTAGACAAGCCTCTAGAGATCCCGCAGACCTCTCTGATAGGTGGATTACCTACACCGATGGGAGAACCCCTCCTCTTGGTGTCGATAACATCTATGCTGAAGCGCTACGGCGGCACAACGGAAGCGCGGCTGCTGAATTGCTGTAGCGGTTTGTTGCGGACGTACCCTAAGGGAAACGGAAACAAAGGCTTTGTCTACACTAGCACTTTTGCCGGCAAAACTTTTGTCGGGTGGGGTGTGGAAAAAAACCCCACACCCTTGATCTACACAAGTTTCGCCAACAGAAGCGCCAGTGTGGACAGCGCTATGATGCTCTCCCACCAACGTAGCTGCCGACGCTCGTTGGGGCTGGTTTAATTATGCCAACAGGAGAGCTCTCTCTACATAGAGCCGCTACACAGGAGACCTTCGTGGGACAGATATGCTGCTGTAAGGTCCGTAGTCTAGACACAGTTCAAAGTGTGAAGGCAAGAAGGAAAAGAGAGAGAGAGAAGTAGAAGAGACGAGAGAGTGGGAAATAAATACATAAAACCATAGTCCTGGCTGTCTCAGCGGAGGAAGGCGCAAAAATGAAGCCATTGGCCTATTGTGAAGTTACATCTGATTTCTTGGGAGCCACTCAGATAATACAGTGAAGGGTGATTTTATAAGAACCTAGATAGACTGACCAGAGCTGGATTTCCAACAAATCCCAGCTCCCACTCCCAGACCCTTACGCCTTCCAGTCCCCTTGCCTAGCTACACTGTGTGTGTGTGAGGGTATCCTTACACACTGGTATTCAGTTCTGCCATTCCCAGACATTTATTTCCCTACCCAAATTTGAAACACTCCCGCCCATCCCAAGGGGTCGTGGGATCGGCGTGACATGCGCCTCGAGGTCAGCCTCGCTTTTATTATTATTATTATTATTTTATTAATAATAACGATCCTTGGAGTCGGCATGGGCACAAGACAAAGTGAGGTTTTGTTGTTTTAAAAAAAAATTTCCTCGTGCGTGTTTCCATGGAAACCGTGACATCACTGCAGAATCCTAAACGCCTGGGCCACGCAGAAAGGATTTTCAAAAAAGAAAGAAAGGAAGAAATAAAAGCACCCAGATGGGGTTTCAGTGAGGCTCTGGACAGTTACCTAGCAACGGTACAGTAAAATAATGTCCTGTTGTTGGAGAGAGATTGTTACAGGATGTTGGGAAGGAATGTGAACAAAATCCGGGCTCAGGCAGGGAATTAACAGAGCCAAAGTTCCCTTTGTTTGCTGGGGCCTGGCTGAAAGGGGCGGGGAAGGGGGTTATTAAAGCCTATTAGTGAGACTAATAAACAGGGCCAGGTATCAGAGGGGTAGCCGTGTTAGTCTGGATCTGCAAAAGTGACAAAGAGTCCTGTGGCACCTTATAAACTAACAGACATTAGTCCGTTGTCTCTGTGGCATGCATCTGACAAAGTGGGTATTCACCCACCAAAGCTTATGCTCCAATACGTCTGTTAGTCTATAAGGTGCCACAGGACTCTTTGTCATTTAAACAAGGCCAGGGAAGTTGAGTAGTAAATGCACCCATGTGTGCCCCACGAGAGTAGCCCTGAGTGAAAAGAATAGGCCTAAGTCTCAATGACAGGTTAGAGTCAGGTTGGTCAGTTCAGCATTGGTTTCAGTGGTTCCCAACCTTTTTTTGGCCATGCCCCACCTAAGCATCTCTAAAATCCTGATGTCCTCCCCTCCCCCCCCGTGACATATAATTCTTATTATTCAAAAAGTGAACTCCTATTCACGTGGAGGAAGCCTAAAACACCATTAACTTGGTCTAAACAAGCTTCCAAAGAACATGGCATCCATGAAAGAGAAAAATAAAAGAACGAAAGGACAGTTGAAGTACTGAGGAAGAAATCACTAAGAAATTGTTAAAAAAATAATAATAATATGAAGTGATATGAAAAAATAGCAAATAAAGTTTCAAAACATATAATAGAGAACTGAAATGCATAAATATAAAATAATTTTAATGGAAGCTTTTTCTGTAATACTTTGATCATTTTAATTACTATACAATAAAATAAAGGTACCTAACAAATTCAAAATACAATTTGAGCTCACCTCAAGATAAGTAGACTAAAGTTAGTGAGATCCTTGTGCTTGATGCCTGCTGCAGAAAGATTTTATATTAGGCACCAATTTAGTCAGCTTCAGTCTCAAGTCTCCTCGTTTAGTGATATCCAGTCTTCTTTTCTTCAGTAGCAAATCATTTACAGCACTAAAGCCACATTCAGCTAAATATGAAGATGGGAACGGTAACAACAGTTTTCTTGCCAAGTTGGTTGAATTTGGGTATTTGGTTTCTGTCTCATCACAAAGCCTCATTCTCGAATTGCCCCCCTTAAAAATCAAATTGCCCCCCTGTGGGGCGTGTGCCCCACGCTGGGAACCAGAAAAACCAGGTCTAACCATGGCAGCGAGGCCAGGCCGTGAGCCACCTGTGTTTGACCCTGGGATTTCTTGCCTGGGTGTGAATGGTGTAGTCTTCCTCTGGGTTTGTTCAGCACCTAGGAACTAGAATAGTAGAATTACAGGATTAGAAGAGACTGCTAGGGTCATCTGTGCAAATAGATGACCCCAGCAGTGCAAATAGTGAATAATAGATGACCCTGCCATTGTGCAAATAGAGAATAATAACTGGACATGGGCCTGCACTGGGTGTTGCAGAACGGAGCCTTTCCAGGAGGCAAGCTCCCAGGCAAGCCAGAGGAACGTGCCAGCTGCTACACCCCATAGGCAGGTGCAGCATGCACTCCTCTCCGTGCCAGCCAATGGAAGGGGAAAGCATAGGTCATGGCTCCACCTCCTTCCCACCTGAGAGCACCTACGGCAGCACTGCTGGGGTGCTGCTATTGCACACAAATGAGCGTGGCTGCGTGTTCCTAGAGTGACTGGCCCCAGCAACGATAAACCCTGCTACTAGGTGACACTAACGGTACGTCTTCGCTATCCACCGGATGGGCAGGGCAGTGATCAAGCTATCAGGGATCGATTTATCGTGTCTAGGCACGATAAATCGATCCCCGAGCGCACTCCCCGTCGACTCCGGAACTCCACCTCCACAAGAGGCGGAAGCAGAGTCGACGGGGGAGCGGCAGCGGTCGACTCGCCACCGTGTGGACGGCCAGGTAAGTCACCCTAAGAGACAGCCCCCCTCCCCAGTGTAGCCCAGGCCTAAGAGTTGGATTCCTTTGGCTCAGGTGGCATGGGCTGAAGGGCTGGTTTTGAATGCTGAAGGTTCAGCTCCCGCTGATGACCATGGTACCATGTTACATCTCGGTGCTTCTAAGGGATGCTGCCATGCAACGGAGCCACGCCGCAGTGCTGCGGGTTCTTTGCTGCTATGTTTCAGCGCAGCATCCACGAGAGTCAGATCTCTGTGCATAGGATCCTGGGGCATGACGATACAAGGAACTCCCATTGGCTTCAACAGGGCTAGGGTGCACGCACACGGCTAGGGAAGAATAGGCACCTTGGATGCTGTTCTGTAGCTCTCTGTGTGCTAACCTGTAATATACCAGCAATAACATAGTCATGGCTCTCTGCTAGAGATTGCCAGATATAGTGATCTGATGTTGCAGAGGTAATACAATTGTGTCTCACTATCTAATACTTGTTGCTGCAAAGGACAATCAGCTGTTTCTTCCTCAAAAAGCTCTTAAAACGGTGCTGTATTTGCCAGGGAAGAGTAGCCGGCTAGCTTGCTGGAACCCCAACAAATACTTTGCCCTAGGTGTGCTTAGTGGGTCAAATTCCGCGCTCAGTTTCACCTGGGCAGTCCCCAGTGACCTCATTGGCAGTGGCACAGGTAGACCCTTCTACTTCTGGTTTTCTGTGGACTATGATCATTCTTAATAGGGCATTGACCTGACAAGGTGTAATACCCCAGAGTCATGCCAGGGACAAAGGACATAACGGTGACACTAGAGACGCATTTTAGACACCATTAGCACAGGGTGAAGGGTGCAGGAGGAAGAGAAAGGCGAGTGCCGCGGTGTGTGAGTTGAGACGGGGGCTGTCATCAGCCCTTTCAGACACTTCTGGGACCAGACCAGGACTTAGGGTGACAATAGGCAGGACTGAGTTTAGCCTGGCAGATGTACTTCGGGGCCACTGTGGGGTCAGAGGATGCAGGAACATACACAGCAGCTGCTCCTAGAGAGCTCTGGGCCCGCACATGAATGCTGCTCTGCAGGACCCATCACAGAGCATTGGCAGAGCTAGGATTGAAGCACCAGCACTCCCACCCCGTGCTCCCAGAGCTGGGATTGGGTTTCCTGGAGGGCGCTGGTGCGCAGCTTCCACCAGAACCCAATCCCGAGTGTACCTGATCCGACATGATCAGCCAATGAACTGTGGCCCTGCCCCAGGACTCCGCCCTCTGACCCTGCTTCTTTCCCGGTTTCTCGTTCAAGGTTTATGAACCACAGGGTCCCGTCCAACCGGAGATACCAGCCAACGGAGTACGAGCACGCAGCCAACTGTGCCACGCACGCCGTGAGTCACCTTCACGTTGCCTTGGGGAGGTGGGGAGGCGGGGAGGCAGGTCTGGCGGGAAGGCAGTGGTGTCTGGGTCTCAGCTCCCATTGTGTTCCCAGAATGGAAGGCAAAGTCGGGGCTTGCTCCACTCCCTGTTGCCTTACAGGTGCGCTCAAGAGCCATCCCAGGTTGAATGTAAATTACATTTAGGGTTGCATCTTCTGATTGGTCCTCAAGGGCTTGGATGTGCCCAGCTGACCCCTGGAGTCTGCACACCCAGTCGCTGCCCATGCACATGTCTGGGTAGGGTGACCAGACAGCAAGTGTGAAAAATCAGGACAGAGGGTGGGGGGTAATAGGTGCCTATATAAGAAAAAGCCCCAAATATTGGGACTGTCCCTATAAAATTGGGACATCTGGTCACCCTACGTCCGGGAGCTTGTTTGCAGGAGCTTGCCACGTCTCCTTTGGTCTCCAGTGGCTTTTAAGTAACAGTCAGGGCTCATTGTAAGTGACACAGATAATCTTGGGTGGCAGTTTGGGTGACAGTGATCATGAAATGACCCATTTCCCCATCCTAAGGAAAGGAGGGCGTGAGAGCAGCAGAGTGAGGACAATGGACTCCTAAAAAGCAGACTTTAAGGCCAAAGTGTTTAATGACTATTTTACTTCAGTTTTCACCAGAAAGGTTAATGGTGACCAGTCGCTCAATACAATTACTATTAACAAGGGGCAAGGAACTCAAGATAACAGCGGGAAAGAACAGGTTAAAGAATATTTAGATACGTTAGACGTATTCAAGTCGGCAGAGCCTGATTAAATTCATCCTAAGAACTAAGGAACTAACTGATGCAATCTCAGCACCGTTAGCAATTATCTTCGCGAACTGATGGAGGATGGTGAGCTTCCAGAGGGCTAGGGAAGGGGAAATATAGTATCTATCTTTAAAAAGGGGAACAAAGAAGAACCCAGGAATTACAGAGCAGTCAGGACACTAGAACAAATCATTAATTTATCAATTTGTAAGCCCCTAGACTACAAGGAATAGGCAGCATGAATTTGTCAAGGATAAATCATGCCAAACCAGCCCATTTTCCTTCTTTGACAGGGTTACTGGCCTAGTGGTTGGGGGGAAACAGTAGACATGATAGATCTTGATTTTTGGTTAGGATTTTGACACATGACAATCTCATAAGCAAATGAAGGAAATGCAATTTAGATTAATGTATTCTAAGATGGATGGACAACTGGTTGAAAGACCATATTCAAAGAGTAGTTATCAAAAAGGCTACGATTTAATCATGGATATTTTTAGTAAAAGTCATGGACAGGTCACGGACGAGAAACAAAAAATCACGGCCAATGACCTGTCTGGGATTTATACCATAAATACCCCCAACTGAATCTTACGGGAGGGGGTGGGCGGGGGGAAGGGACGCAGAGGCTTGGGGGGGGGGAGCCCGTGGCACCAGTGGCAGGGGGAAGGCCAGTGGCTGCTCTGGCCACTGCCGGGGGAGCCCCAAGGCCAGCCGCTGTTCTGGATGCCCCTAGGACCACTGGTGAGGTGGTCTCCAGGGCCAGCCGCATTGGCCATTGCTCAGGTGGTTCCCGGAACCAGCTGCCCACGCCCACCACAGCAGGGACCAGTGCAGCTGACTGCAGGGCTGCTCAAGAGGCTGGCTGTGGAGCGGCGCCAGCAGCGGCTGGTGTGTCTGTCCCTGGGGCCAGCAGCTTGGGCAGCCCGGGGTTAGCCACACCACCCGCTGCAGAAGTCACAAAGGTCACAGAACGTCACGACTCAGTGACCTCCATGATAAACATGGAGCCCTAGTTATCAATGGTTTGCTGTCGAACGTAAGGGACGTATATGGGGGGGCCCCTCAGGGGTCAGCCCAGGTCTGGTACTCTTCAATATTTTCATGAATGACTTGGATAATGGAACAGAGAGCATGCTTATAAAGTCTGAAAGTGGCACCAAGCTGGGAGGGATAGCAAGCACTTTGGAAGGCCAGATTAGAATTCAAAAGGACCTTGACACATTGGAAAATTGGTCTGAGCTCAACAAGATGAAATTCAATTAAGATTAGTGCAAAGTACCACGCTTGGGAAGGAAAACTCAAATGCACAACCACAAAATGGAGAATAAGTGCTGGCCAGATGGTCGTACGCTGAGGGGTTACAGTGGGTCACAAATTGAATATGCTTCAACACAGTGATGCAGTGGCAAAAAAGGTTAATATCATTCTGGGGTGTATGAACAGAAGTGTTGCACGGAAAACACAGGCGGTAACTGTCCTGCTCTACTTGGCCTTGGTGAGGCCCTAGCTGGAGTACTGTGACCAATTCTGGGCACCACACTTTAGGATAGGTGCGGACAAATTGGAGAGAGTCCAGAGAAGAGCAACAAAAACGATAAAAGGTTTCAAACCTGAACCTATTAGGAAAAGTAAAACAAAACAAAACAAACCTGGGCATGTTTAGTCTTGAGAAAAGAAGACTGAAGGGGAACCTGATAATGGTCAAATATATTAAGGGCTGTTCGAAAGAGGACTGTCAGCAATTGTTTTCCTTGTCCACTGAAGAAGTAATGGGCTTAATCTGCAGCAAGGGAGATTTAGGTTAGCGATTAGGAAAAACCTTATAATCTTCCGGGTAGTTAAACTCTGGAATAGGCTTCCAAGGGAGGTTGTGGAATACCCATTGCTGGACGTTTTAAAGAGCGGGTTGGACATACACCTATCAGGGATGGTCTAGATGTACTTGGTCCTGCCTCAGCGCAGGGATCTGGACTTGATGACGACTTGAGGTCCCTTCCAGACCTGTGCTTCTAGGATTCTAAGATCTTGCAAGCAGTTTGAATGAGGGGACGGCAAGCCGGAGCTGGGGCTCCCATGTTGACATAATGGGGGATCTGAGACACTTTTATAACTGGGCTTTATACATCCCTGCATCCAGTGATCAAAGTTGATTGGAACAGGATGGGGAGTTCTCATCCCGCCAGCCAAGGAAGAGGGAAGGCTGTGGGGCAAACCCACTCCCCTGACCACCCCCTTTGCTTTTACCCCTGCCTGCATCCAGATGGGTTTTTTCCCCTCCCCCCACCCATTTTGCTTCATGTGGTGAAGTTATTTGGTTAGAAAACCAAAGTGTTTGGCTAAGAACTGCTCACACTGGACAACCCTATGGTCTCCGTGAAAATGGAACATTCCTTTTTCACAGCAGGAGATGGCTGTTGTGGCAAGATAAGAGGGCCTGGCATTGTTGGGGAATGGAAGGATCTGATTGGCTGAGAGTGAGGTAAGTAAGGCAATAACGGGGCAGGGCGTGGCATGTAGCATGAGGCTATCTCACCTCCAATGCATGGGGAGGCATGAGGCCTCGCGTCCCCAGCACCGGAGGGATGGGGTGTGACCTTATAACCCACAGCCGGGAGGCTGAGTGCCTTTATTTTTCTAAGCCTGGAAGTCTATTTTTAAGCCACGCCTGCTTGATGGGCCCAATCCCACAGCCCCGAGTCAAGGAAATCTCCCACGGGCTGCAGGAGAATTCTGGAGGTGCTAGGATCAGGCAGGGCTGGACTCCGGTGCAGCATCTGATATTAGGAAGGTCTTTAGAGCACACGGCCTTGTGAAGAAGCCCTGGCCTTTTGGGAACGTTCCCCCACGACTTTGAAAATACATTGCATTTCGGAGATTACCGCCTGACCCAAAGTCAGTTAAAGCCAATGGGAAGACTCCCATTGGCTTCAATGGCCATTGGGTCAGGGTCTTAAATAAGGTGTAGAAAAGGGCCTACAGATTGCAGGTGGCATCAGAATAAGAAACCTAAAGACACCTGTTCCAGGTACCTTCCCCCACGCACCTATTCTCTGGGGCTCTGTTAGGAGTTAAATGAAGGAGGCAGAGCCTAGCTGTGGGCAGATTCCATTCACATGGCTTGCTATGTGTTGTGTCTTACAGACGGCGCATTCGGTAGCCACTATCAGATGCTAAATATCAGGAAGAACTCCTTGAGATGGAGCTCTATGGAGTCATCTCTCCAGGAGGAGTGGTAGGAGCTCCATTGCATGGGATTGTTGAAACTATACTGGGCGCAGTACCAGGAAATGTAAGGAACTGCCCTCCATTGGTGAGGAGATAGGGTGGGTGATCTGAGAAGCTTTCCCCAAAGTTGAGTCCTGTGATTGAGTAGCAGAGTCAGGAGCTGAGCTACAACTTCTGGGCTTTAGCCACTAGGCCATGCTCTGTCCCCTGGGAGCAGTGTGTGAACAGCTTAGGGAAGCTTTGGGCCCTAGGCAAGTACATCAATTGGTCTGGTTTTTCTAAACCATTGTGAGAAATCCTTTCTTAGTCAGCAATTAGGCCCAGGGATACCAGCCAAGTGACTAGGCCATGGAGGACCAAATGGTGTGGTTATCACATGAGAACGCCATCGCTAGGAGCCAATCAGATTGCTTCATTTTTCCAACACCCCTTTTGAAAGCCCTAGACGACACCTTAGAAGCTCATGCATTTTTTATGGCCATGGGTGACCTGGTGGTTGTGCTGTTTCTCACAGGGGCACTCGCTATGGTATAGACTGTTCAGCAATTTTGACTAAGCAAATTCGGTTTTTTGTCCCCCTTCCTAAACCCCTGGGGTAAATTGGGCAGGAAGCCTCTTTTCTTAGATTTACAACAGGATCCTCTTCTTCCTGCTTGGTGGGAATGAGGAAAATAAAAGGAATGAAGGGAAATCTGTGCTCTCAAAGCACGTCAGAGTAGAGAGAAGGGGTAGCGGGAGACATGTAATGCCCTAAGCCCCTTCTGTCCCCCACTGGGAGGGGTTGTCTTTGATCTCTACCCCTCTGCACCTTCTCTGTCCCCTATGCAGAGGGAGCGTCCTGCACAACTCTAACCTCAAAAGTTTCCTGAGCCCCACCCTTGGCAGGGGCTCTGCTCACAGTCTTCTCTGGTGGTGGTGTTGGGGACTAGTGTTCCTGTCATGGTGAATGGGTCTGAAATCATGTAAATAATACAGAGCAGTGCCTGTCCCAGCCTCTGTCCCTCAGCTGGGCTGGACAGATTCATCCATAGATGAGGAACCATCTGAAAGGAAATCAGGGGTAATAATTATTCTAGAAAGGCCTTTTCTAAATGAATGGGCCAGAGACGGCCAATGGAGTTCTTCTCCCTTCCAGTTCTGGATCATCCCCAGCATCCTTGGCAGCTCCATCCTCTGCGTCCTCTCAGATGACCATTGGGAGACCATCTCAGCCTGGATCTATGGGTTTGGTTTGTCTGGCCTCTTCACTGTCTCCACCATCTTTCACACCATCTCCTGGAAGAAGAGACACCTCAGGTAGCAAAGACATTTCCCCCTACAGGCCCTGTTCTCTGGGGGCAAACAGAGAAGGGCTGTGAAGGCAGAGATAGAAACACCCAGGTGACTAGGACCTCCATGGGCAGGACAAAGAGCTAAAAATGACGCACACACCCTCCGTATTTTTCTGATCACTTTGTGTGGGCTTCTACCTCTCCATTAATCATGCCAGCATCTGCGCGCCCTCTCCTTCCCACACTCTCTTACTGAGCACACAGTCATTAGGGCTGGTTGAAAATGGTCCCGTTAAACAGTTTATTGGCTCTACTACCAACTTGGTAGTGTAGGTGCAAGCCACTGCCTTCTGCTGGATAGTTGGGTTTCCCAAATATTTCACAAAAAGTGTCTTCTTTCTGTAGAAAATTTTGTTTTTTCATTGAAAAATCTGATGCCCCAAAACGGAAATATTTCAGCCCAAAATCAAAAAATTTGACTTCAGAAATGCTGTCATGGTGCTTCCTGGGAGCTGCAGATCAGTTGCCTGATGTCCCCATTCTCCTCTGTGGGATAAGTTCCCATGATGCACTGTGGCTAGCGGTTCCCATGATGTATACCATTTCTCCTTTCCAAAAGGAGACACCATGGTGCATCATGGGAGATGTAGTCTGACTGGGGAACCTGACCTGTAGAGAAGGTTGGGAGCAAGAGGCACCCAAATTACAACCCCCAGGTCCCATCTCAGCAGAGTTTCTACATCAAAGTATATTTTGATTTTCAGACAAAATATTTCTATATTTTAATTTTTACTGAAAAAAATCACAATTTTCCACATTAAAAAAAATCTGCCAATTCTAATATTCATTGTAAACTGGGGAAGGGATTAGATACTGAGATGATTCATGAACCTCTGGAGACCTAAGTTCTAGCCCAGTTTAGGACATCAGCTATAATAAATCCTTAGCTATTTGCCAGTTCTGTTTGCCACTGTTCTGCACCATGTCGCCTCTCAGAGACAGCCTGATATCAGATCCTCATCTTCCACAGGCCACTACTTCTCAAGAACTGTTCTTGGTTAGCCACCTAGCGCCTCTGACACACAGCTGAGCTGTTCTGATTCTTTCCAGTAGAGGGCAGTGGCTCACACACAGTAGTTACTTGATAGCAGAGTCGATCCAACCTGATTCCCTAGGACCACTTAAAATATCCCGGAGGATTGGGCTCGATTGGCGCTCTCTGGGACAGGAGACTCCTGCTAGCAGCAGAACAGGGATACTGCAGGTCAGCATCAAGGTGCAGAGGGGCAGAAGAAGCTTTGCGCAGCACCATCTCTAGTGCTCGTTAGTGTTATCAAATCAAGAATCATTATAGTCATCTCATTGAGCAATACAGTGCATCTTAGCATTTATTAGGTTCCCAAGTAAATCCATTTGCTCCCCCTTGGCCAGCTCAGCATGCTGTTAACTCCCTGCATGTGTTTGTCTGTCTCCTCTCTAGGACAGTGGAGCACTGTCTGCATATGTTTGACCGGATGGTGATCTACTTCTTCATAGCAGCATCTTATGCCCCCTGGTGAGTTCACCGTGTAATAGCAGGCTGGTCTCTCCTGGGGTGGAGGAGAAGGAACTCAGAAAATAGTCTCGCCCTTTCCAGCCAGATTCGAAGTTAAAAAAAATTAAAAATCCATCTTGAAACAAAAGTCCCATGCCTGCATGTTAGCCCTGGCTAAACTCAGTCCGAAGTCCATGGCCTCTAAAAACTAGAGGCCACTGATTGAGGTGCCCCGGTGTGGAGTGAGGGAGCTAAATGGACACCCAGCTTTGAAAAGTTTAGCCCGTTTGCCTTGCCTGAGGCTGGCCAAAAAGCATTTGGCCCAGAACTCAGGAATTCCTGGTGTCTCGGCATTGCCAACCCCAAAGTCGTGAATCAGGACCTGAAGAATCCGGAGATTTTAAAAAATAATAAGCGTGAGGCCTTTTGAGCTTTTAGGGTTCCTGATTTTCAAGCTTCGGCCACAACCAGAGGGCCAGAAAGCGAACTTATTTTTTAAATGAAAGCTGAGATTCTCACATAATCAGGTGGCGTCAGGAGCTGGGGCGTTAAGAAGAACACGAAATATTATAGATTCAGGAATAAAACCACCAGAGTTGGCAACAGTGCTGGTCCCGTGCTCCGTCTATTAGCCCACGCTGTCCTAGGCCACAGCACTGCCCACCCACTGCTCACACAGTACCCCAAGACTAGCCCTCAACCTTAGACTCACTCAGAACTCTGCCATAGAAAGTCTGGGCAGGTTTGCTTCACACACACACCTCCGGCACAAGCAGCAGGCCATCACAGATGGATTTTACCCAAAATAAGGTGAGGAAAGCTGTTCCTTCAGCAGCACGAGTGATTACTCCGAAACACGGCATCCTATTTATCCTTAACTAGGCCTTTATTTGTAAGACAGACTGGCAGGGCTCTGGCTTTGCTGCGTCTAGAATTTTAGAAATAGAAGGATGAGTGAGCTTCCTCACAGCAGTGCCCTGGGGTGCCGGCAGTGTGAGCTTCCTCACAGCAGTGCCCTGGGGTGCCGGCAATGTGAGCTTCCTCACAGCAGAGCCCTGGGGTGCCGGCAGTGTGAGCTTCCTCACAGCAGTGCCCCAGGGTGCCAGCAATGTGAGCTTCCTCACAGCAGTGCCCCAGGGTGCCAGCAGTGTGAACTTCCTGTGTGTTTCAATTTCCTTTCTTTTTTGGAGCTTTCTCTCCTCCCAGCACTCCCGCATCCATCAGTGACTGCTCTGGGTTGGTATCTCATGGCCAGCTGCTGTTCTCTGCTTCGTGATGGCTCTTTCACCTTTCGGTCTCTATGGTTTCCTTTTCAGGTTGAACCTGCGGGAGTTGGGTCCCTGGGCCTCCCACATGCGCTGGGTCATCTGGATCATGGCATCTATCGGAACCATCTATGTTTTCTTCTTCCATGAGCGGTGAGCTTGTTCTAGCCACTGCCGGTCTGTCTGTCTGTCCTCCAAGGGGACTGCCCAGCCTCCCCTTCCTCCCCCTGCCCTGTTTTCAATGTGAGTGGGCAGCAAGGAGGGGGCAAGTATACCCTAAAGCAGTCCCCTGTGCATTCCCTGAGCCACAACCCCTCCACACACCCACCCTGCGGTGGTGAGTGTCTGCACCACGGGCGCTCAGGCCTGTCACCAGATGCGGTAGTTTGGCTTTCAATCAGCAGTGGAAATTGAGCAAGATGTGTTCTTCAGTTACACAATTCTTCCACTGGGTGACAGCAGACAGCAAAAAGTGACATATTCTTTCCATAAAAAGAACAGGAATACTTGTGGCACCTAAGGGCTGGTCTTCACTGGGGGGAGGATCAGCTGTAGATACGCAACTTCAGCTACAGTATCTACAGCCAACTTACCTGCCATCCTCACGGCAGCAGCGGTCGGCGGCGCGCTCCCCCGTCGACTCCAGCTTGCGCCTCTTGACGAGCTGGAGTTCCGGAGTGGACGGGGGCACCGCTGGCGATCGAGTTAAATCAACCGCCAAAACATCGATCCCTCCCCGCCGTAGTGAAGACAAGCCCTTAGAGACTAACACATTTATTTCAGCATGAGCTTTCATAGGCTACAGCCCATTCCATCAGATGCATAGAATGGAGCACACAGTAGGTAACATATATATACACGCAGAGAAAATATGTGGAAGTTGTCATACCAATTCTAAGAGACTATTTAATTTCGATGGGTGATTATCGGCAAGAGAAAAAAACCTTTTGTAATGATAATCAAGATGGTCAATATCAGATAGTTGACAAAAAGGTGTGAGGATATTCAACATAGATTCAATTAGTGTAATTCCCAGTCTGTGTTTAACCCTAATTTGATAGTGTCCAATTTGCAAATTAATTCCAGTTCAGCAGCTTCTCATTGGAGTCTGTTTCTGAAGTTTTTCTGTGTTAAAATTGTAATGTTCAGATCTGTTACAGAGTGCTCAGGGAGATTGAAGTGTCTCCTACTGGCTTTTGAATGTTATGATTCCTGATGTCCGATTTGTGTCCATTTATTCTTTTGCATAGAGACTGGCCGGTTTGGTCAATGTACACGGCAGAGCTCACGGCAGGGTTCTTAGTAGAGTCAGGGCCGTTTCCTGACCACGGAGCATGTATCTGCAGAGCAGTACACATATCCCTAGGCAGAGGATCAGAGCCCTGGCCGGGCTGGTCAGCTCAAGGCGCCAGGAAGGGAACTGCTCTATTGCACTTAAAATTTTCCTGACCCTTTGCATTGCTACCAGGCCTCCATCCACCCCTCCCGATGCACTCTGTAAACCAGTGAGTCTCCAACTTATATGATCGGGCCCCCTTCTTTGTGTCTGTAGTCATTTACGCCCTTCCCCCGGCATGCGCAAGTCCTGCCGGGCGCCCAGCTCTGAAGGCAGCCCCATGCCAGCAGCGGCGCAGAAGGAAGGGAGGCAATGTGAAAAGTGATGTTGGTCAGTATCACTTTTCACAGCAGATTTAGTGCCCCATTGCCACCTTTCCTTCTGCACAGCTGCTGCCACCTTGGGGCTGACAGCCGAAGCCCCGCCACCTCCAGGTGAGGGCTCGGGTGCGGGGGGGAGAAGAAGTACCTGAGACTGAGCCACCTCCTGCTGAGAAATTGAGGTGGGGGAGAGGAGAGCCCAGGTGGTGGGGATCCAGCTGTCAGCCTTGGAGTGGTGGGGCTCTAGCAGCCCCCTATACCCCTGCCTGCAGGTGTGCACGGCCCTTCTCCAGATCCCCCTTCAAAACACAGCTTCAAGCCCTCCCCCCCGTCTGCTCCTGACCTGCTGAGATCTGTCCTGGGGCTCTGTTTGGATGTCCGGCGCTGCGGGGCGGGGTCTGGGTCTGGAACACGCAGTGGGCGTATGGGGCGCGTTAGAAATGATTCATTGCGCTGACAGGGGTGCCTCCTCCCCGGAACAGGGAAGCTGTGGGTTGAAAGCAGTCGATTAAACCATCCCCGCAGGGCCCCGCCGCCCCTGAGCCTGTCCTTCTCCATCACAGGTACAAGCTGGTGGAGCTGGTGTGCTATGTTATCATGGGATTCTTCCCTGCCCTGGTGATCCTTTCCATGGTAAGTGGGCGGATTTGTCTAGCGTGACTCCCTGCTGTTAACTGTGTACTGCCCACTTCTCAAACCTCCCTGGCTTCATCGGGGCCTCTCAAAGCGGCCCTTGGCCATCCCTAGGCTGGGCTCAGAGCGTAGACTCCTTTTGGGTGGAGCGGTCCCATATCGAGGTGAGATATTGGGCCGATTCCCTGCTGGCGGATGTGGGAGCGACATGCCAGGGGGGCTGTCTGCCCTCCTCCTCCAGCCATTGTTGCCACTGTTCCGTCTCAGCTGCGCCCGCAGGGGGGTGTCAATGCGGCTTCCCCACCGCTGACCCTTCTCTCTCCTTGTGTTTGCGAACAGCCGAACCGAGATGGCCTCTTGGAGCTGGTGGCTGGTGGACTTTTTTACTGCCTGGGCACGGTGTTCTTCAAGAGCGACGGGCGCATCCCCTTTGCCCATGCCATCTGGCACCTCTTCGTGGCCACCGGAGCGGGCATCCACTACTACGCCATCTGGCAGTACCTCTACCGGCCCAGCGCACTGGAGGCCAAGACGTCCAGATAAGAGCCCCAAGGACACGGGCGACGCGCCACTCGGCACTTGGGGGCAGATTTCCCAAGGAGCTTGGCTCCGTTTCCTGCCGGAAAGCCATTCTCAGGGCCCACTCCCCTGATGGGAGGGAGTCTCTGGTGTCCGTCTCCAGCCAATCTCACGCAGACGGAAGAGCCCGAAAGGTTTATTTTACATTGATTTTAACCCTGTATAGTGTTTGGTTGTTAGGCAAACGTTTTGTAGCCAAGTGAACAGTTAATGGGGTTGCTGGCGGAGCGGACTGACCCGACCAGGGCAAGGGTCTTTGTGCTGAGGCTTTGTTCAACCGTGCAACCTGCAAAACCCTCACCTAGGTGGGAACCCCGAACCAGCAGGAGCCCGGTGTCTGCAGATCTGGCGGCTGGAGTCCCTGTCTGCTCTGAAGGGGAGGGACCATCCTTACATGGAAGCTGTTAGCTCCAGGAGGGACACTGGAGGCAAGTGATGCATGAAGGTGGATAGGAGGATGGACACCTAACACCAGTGAATAGCACCAGGATAAGAGCATAATGCACCGGATTTGTTTCCCACTCTGAGCATCCACTAGTAGGTAGTTAAGGGGACAGCTTCTTAAACAAGGAGAGCAGGCCGGAGATGTCAGACCTCACAAGAGTCAGCCATGTCTGCCCTCTGATGGGGCTCTTTTGTAGGGTTTTTCCCCCCTGAACAGTCTACCTCCCTGCTTCCTCTACCCCCACTGTCCAACTGTCTTTGGGGAAAGCAGGCTCTTGGAGCAGCAGATGAGCCGTTAAGATCATGTTCCCCGGCCCACCGTGTTCTGAAGGCAGAGAGTGGGGCTGGAAAAGAGGTTCTGGGTTTGGCCAGTCCGGCACTGCAGGATAAAATCTTAGTGTGGGGTCTGCTTGGAATCCCAAGCGTGGAGGCGGGGAGGCGGGGAGACTGTCTCACCCTAGGATGAGTTGCCTCTTATAGGACCAAGTTCAACCCTGGCCCGGGGATGGACTGGCCCTGGGGCGGACTTCCCCTTTTAAATACAGCTGCCAGTGCTGCAGTCTGCCAGGGAAGGAGCAGAGCTGGCCACTCCTAGGTTTCTGTAGGGAGAGTTCTTTTAAATCTCGTCTCGGTAGAGTGTGTGTGGGGGGGTTTCGCACGCTGTATCCCTGGACACGGCTCTTTAGCTGGATCCAGAGGAAACCGCCCCCATCCTCGGGCTTCCATCGCTCCTTTCCAGGCCGAGATTTCGGTGCGTCCGTCCGTGCAGCGCAAAGAGACCCGTGCCAACAAGTCTCAGAGCCGGAGTCGACTGACTCGGGCTTGCGCTGGGGGCTAAACACAGCAGCATGGACATTCAAGCAGGGGCTGGAACCTGGGCTCAGAGACACACCCCCCCCCCCGCCCCCGCCCCCCCGCAGGGTTTCAGAGTCCAGGCCCAGCTCAAACATCGACATTGCTATTTTTAGCCCGGCCTCCCCAGCCCCATCGGTGGACTCTGCCTCTGAGACTCGCTGCGGGGAGGTATTTTGCGGTGTAGACGATTCCACTCCTCCTGGATCCCTTAGACAGGCTCTGGACGTGCAGAGGGCTCTGGTTTGCTCTGCTCTCCTCCTGCTGCTGAGTGAGGATCCCTTATATCGCCATCCCCCCCGCCTCCAGTTACCACGGGGGCGTCGAACTCCGCATGGTCGACACGCCAACCCAGTGGGCAAAGCACCAGCGGTTTCTGTTGACTTGTACTAAGCTTGCGGGGCACTTGTGTTGTCCCAGGCTTCGGGATGCAGCAAATAGGGAGTGGGTGAAAGTGAGCCAATATGGGCTGGTACAACGTACTGGTAAGAAGCCGGTACTGGCCCGTAGGCAGCCCCTTTTGCCCAGGCTGCTGATGGGGAGCGGGTATGTGCAAAAGAGAAGCTGCCCTGAGGCCAGCGATTTAAAAGGGTCTGGGGGTCCTGGCCATCACTGCTTCTACCGCAACAGTGACTGGAGGCCCAGGCCCTTTTAAATTGCTGCCGGAGCCCCGGGTGGTGGGGGCCAGGCGGCGCGGATGGACTGGCTGAGGGAGGCTGATCCCCACCCCCCGTCCCTTCTGCGCAGGGCCCCGTACCCGTAAGAATTTATTATTATGTTCACCCCTGAAATAGGGTCTGGTGAAGGGGATAAGGGTCTTGAGGAATCAATTCAGTGGCAACCCCAAATTCCAAGGGGGGTCCCTTGTCTGGGGTAGGGATTTGGCCTCCATGCCCTGGGATTTCATTTTTACCCTAGTTCCCAGGACTTAGTCCCAGAGGGAGACAGGAGAGAGTTTCACTAACCCCCTTTCTCCCCAGGATTCGAGGTTTGTTTAATCAGATCACTGAGAATTCCTGACACCCCCGTCCCCAAATGCTGCTGAATGCTAACGTCTTAGTTTTATGGAACAAAACAAACAAGCCATGGCCCCTGGTAGACTCGGAGTGACCCCCCCGGCTATGGAGTGGAGATGGCTATTCCAGCAGCGCATCTGATCTTCCCAGCGCTCTGCAATCCAAAGACCAGCGGGACGGAGAAGCTTCCAGCCGGAGCAATCTCTGATCCACTGGGATCTCTGCAGCTGCAATACCTCAACTGGCCACATGCAGATGAGGGGGCAGCACTGCGTTGGGACCCCGGTGCTTGAAATGGACGTCGCCTGGGTTTGCGTGGGACCGATATGGTCTATAAAAGCACTTAGTGACTGGAGGGCCCAGGATCGACAAAGCCTTACATGTGACTGAAACTTGAATCCATTCCAGGACTCCCTAGAGTCCCTGAGCATTGGAAAACCTGGTGTCTAAGCCAGTATTAAGCGTGCAACTCTGTCCATTCCTTATAGGTCGGCGTTCCGACATTTTGTATGCGATGCACTTTGCTTTCCTCCCCATCTTCAGTCCCAGCTGTGGTTCAAAAGCGAGATCCCCATTCAAAAAGTTTGCCACTTGGGTGCCTTTGCCCGGCAGAGGGAATCTGGATCAACCCCTCCCTCTGGCTGGATCACGATTCACTCAATGTCGGTTTTTTGCAAACTAAAAATGTAAACCTGCTGGAATAATCTAGAAAATGTGGATCGGGATTCAGGGGCTTTGCATGTCCTCCTTGTGCTGCAGGCATTCAGTAGGTTACACTGGAGTTAGCTCTGCTCTCTTGATGGTTGAGAGCAGCCTAGATTTGTAGCTACTCTTTGGAGAATCTTTATCGCTCCAAAACCCATGTGTGATGGACTCTTCCATTTAGCAGGCAGTGGATGTGTTAAGAGGGGAGACAGATCATAATGATGCCATAATTTGGGGTAGACAATTGAACAGTATTATACTAAAGAAGTTTCATGTCAGGGTGGGAAACTCTATTGTCTGACTAGAGCTCCACTCGTTGCAATACCTTGGTGCTGGCCCCTTGTAAAACACACGCATGGTAGTGGGAACAGATGTCAGGGAGAGGGGCAGGCAGGAGCCAGGAATGAGGGGCCTACTGAGGCTAAGGAGCTCCCTCAGGGTGAATGCTGATACTTGCAGACGATCGGATGCCTTTGTATTTGCACGGGGTTCAGATGAGCTTGCCGGATTCTTTATCCCGTTCTTTGGACCACTCTAAATGTGCCAAACGTACACTCTGTTTCCCTCTGTTTCCCGTCTCTCTGGTCAGTGTCTGCAGACTGCTGCTGTTTGTTCAGGGTCCCAGCAGGAGTCTGACCAAAGCCATTAACCTGACTTCCAGCAGGTACAAAAGAATGATCATCAGTGGGAGAGATCAGAGCTTTTCCGGCTCAAATGCCCTCAATCACTATTATTCTCAGCAACTGTGCAGTGAGTTTTTGAAGGACCTGCCATCAACTTGGATTGGGTTTTTTATAACAGCATCATTAGGAATTGAAAGCTGTTTTATTCCTGTATTCTGGCTTCCTGAACTGTTATGAGTGAGTGAGATTATGGCCTTGCACTATACACATGCACTATAAGGTAATTGCACATGTAAATATCTGACTGCAATTGCACACTCATTATGGGACAGGGGAGTGGCTGGGTCTCTGCTTTATCAAATGGACACGATCTCATTGTCCTTGATGTGTCGCTGGAAAGCTCTGGCGTGGAAATAATCTCTCCCTCTAGAAAGAAAGGGTCGGGATGAAAGTCAGGCGCTGATTTTGAATGATTAATATTGAGCTGGTGCTGTCTGCAGATCTCAGACCATCACCCCACAGCTCCCTACCTGCTGACCTCACAGCTGAATTTACAAAACCCCTTGCCCGGGCGCCACATCTCTGGTCATTAACTCCTTGGGCAACTTTTTGCCGGTCCCTTCGGAAGGGAGACAGTTGGCCAAATTAATCGCTAATGCATCTCCATTGACTTGAGATACGTACACCAGGGATGGGCATGGCCCAGTAACTCTATAACAGAGTTGAACGTCTAGGCCAGGGGTGGGGAACCTTTTTTCTGCCAAGGGCCATTTGGGTATTTATAATGTCATTTGCGGGCCGCCCCCCCCTCCCCCGGGGGAAGCCCAGGCTGGCAACAGAAGCTGAGACCCCAGCTGGCAAGGGGCCAGCGGGGGAAACCCCAAAGCAGTGGCAGGCGGAGTGCTTAGCCCTGCACTGCTTTGGGGTTTCCCCTGCTGGCCCCTTGCCAGGCGGGGTCCTGCCGCCTGCCCCAGTCAGCTCCCGCTGTCAGCCTGGGTGTAGGGGGTGATCTTCCTTTACCGCCGCCCAGCCTCCCCCCATCTCTAACCGCCTTCCCTCCCCCACCCCTGCCTGGCCCAGCCCATCCCACCGAACCTAACCTCCTCCCCCCTCCCACTCCCAACCCAGCCTCCTGCCCCCCATGCCTGACCGCCCAGCTCAGCCTCCCCCCCACCAAACCTCCTTCCCTCCCGCACCCACGCCTCGCCCACCCCATGCAGCCTAGTCTCCTGCCCCCCTCCCGCCCGCCCAGCCTGGCCTCCCCCCCACCGCCCCCTTGCCTGCCCCCCAGCCCAGCCTCCCCCCCCCCCCCTTGACCATCGGCTTCCCGCGGCTCCTCCTTTCGCCGCCTGGCTAATGGTGGCCGCACGGCGCCAGCGGCTCCCCCAGGCGCTTCCTGGCCCCTTCGGTCAGCGTGGAGCCGTCCCCGCCTGGCAGCCCATGCGCATCCCTGGCCGGCGGCTGTGGCGCATCTTCTCCCCACGGCCCCGTGCCTGACTCAGCCCCGGCCCCGCCGCGCCGGGCTCTCCCTGGCCGCTCACGTCTGGCACGCAGGCCCCAGCCCTCCCTCCGCCGCAGCCCGCTGGCTCCCCCGCTCCATTCATCCAGCCCCCCCCCCCCCCGCCGGTCTCCCGCCACCTGCCCCGCCCAGGCCTATGTGGGGTGTCCGCTGGGTCCCGCTGCTCCAGACGCGACTCCTGGGAGGGCAAGGTGGAGCGACGCACCCCCAGCCCTCAGGGAGACGCTCTGGGGCAGCGCCCCGCCTGCGCACTCCCACCGCCACGTTGGTCCGGCCCGCAGATTTTCGAGCCGGACGGAATGATTTGGCGGGCCGTATAAGGCCCGCGGGCCGGAGGTTCCCCACCCACTCTAGGCCTCTGCTGTGAAGTACACAGTGTCAGCTTCTGGTTTTAACCCTGCAGAGAGAGCGCTCTAGGTCTCTGTGGGTATAGCTACAGCGCGGTGGGAGAGGCACCCCCTACCCAGGTCGACTGGCTTGTGCTAGTGCTAAAAATAGCAGTGTGGAAGTTGCAGCACAGTCAGTGGCTTGGGCTAGCCACCGGACTCTAAGCCTGCCTGGCCCCCGAGCTCCAAGCATGCTTTTAGCAAGCTAGCTAGAACAGGGCTAGTGCGAGTCTGTCTACCCGGGCTGGGAAGCTCACTCCTAGCTTGCAGATCAGTGACACTTGTGGCAGGGTGGGCCTGACCCAGCCTGCCGCCCCTTTAAGAGGGAGAAAAACCCTCTACAAACTTTCCTGCAGAGAAGCCTAATCAGCCACCAGGGCTGCAGAGCAATCAGCCGGGATGGGCTGCACCTGGCAGCCTCCTGAGGGGGATAAAAGCCTGCCAGGCAGGAAGCCCAGGGTGGTGGTAGTGTGGAGTGAGATAGAGAGAAGGAGCTAAGCTATAGAGCTGGGTATAGAGCTGTGTAAAGAGCTAAGCTGTAGAGCTGTGGATAGAGCTTTGTAAAGAGCTGAGCTGTGTATAGAGCTGTGTATATTGGTGGTGGGGCCTTGCACTGTGAAATAAAGAGCACTGTTGGAGCCAGAGAAGAGTTTCCTGCCTGCGTTTGAAGAGGGGTGAGAAGGCGATCTGTCACACACTGATAACAGCTAAAACCTTCCTTCTCCAGTCTGAAGGAGTAGCAGCTCTCCTTCCTCAGTTCACTTGGGCAGTCAGCAGCTCAGAGTCCAGTCCAGGGCAGTCTTTGTCGGGCCTTTGTTGGAGACAGGCCTCCAGTCGGGTCTGCTTGACCCCAGTGTATCTGCATCCAAGCTGATCCTACTGCCAGTGCCAGAGTATTTTTCTCCAGAGGAGATCAATTTAAGACATTCAGAACAGAGGCACTGTTGTCTTCTAGTTACCGAAGGGACTGGGACTCAGGACTCCTGGGTGCCAAACACATCTCTGTCACTGACACACAGCATGACTTTGGGCAAGTCACTTCATCTCTTTGTGCCTCAGTTTGTCCATCTGTAAAACTGGGACAATTCCCTGCCACACAGGGTTGTTGGAAAGCACTGTGAGATCCTCGGATGCAGGCACTATAGACGTGCACAGTACGATTGTGTTACGGAAGAAGCATTGCAATTCAGCACAGCCCAGAAAAATCAAACGTGACCCCTCTTCCAAAGGACGATGCAATCCTTATTGTCACGGGGGGCCAACGGCATAGAGAATTTGTGTGCATGCCCGGTAGAGGGTGCAAAACTGTCTTAAACGCACAGTCACCCTATTTGCAAGTGCCAATTTGAAGGTACACAAGAAGGGGACCAACGTGTGGTCTTGTGTATTCACAGGTCACTCTTTCCTCATAAGGGATATTGCCTGAAAGAATTCCTCCCTTTTTAACCCTACCCTCAAGTTCCTAGGCAGACCTGGAAAGCTTCTGACCTGACTGATTTCCCTGCTAATCCCCCGGATTAATCGGAACGCCAGCATCATTTGTTTGACAAGATTTGGGATGTTTTGTAGGAGTGCAGCCCCTGTTCCCCATCCCCCAATCTTTCAAGGGCCTGACGCCGTGGGCGCTGAGTTCCCTCAACTCTTGTTGACCTGGCGGGGCGCTGAGGACGCCTGCGGGATTGGGTCCCAATGGACAAGTCATGCCGTGTAATGTCATTCCCTAAAGAGAGGTTTAGGAAGTGCCTGGTTAAATGTGCCCCTCTTGAAATGCTGGCTGGAGTCTCACTTGTAAGTTTCTGGTTCAAGAGGTTTATACTTGGATAAGGACGATGTGCAAAAGGCATTGCTGGATAAACGTGTCCCGACCAAGAGCTACCCTGCATGTCTTCACACAACCACTGGTTAGGGCACCAGTATCTCTTTGCCATGTAGCTTGTGTGAGCACGTGCATATCTGTGCGTGTGGCGTTCCCCTCTCATCGGTACAGCCTCTTAGCTAAGCTGCCTGGACTCTGCAGGTGCAGAAGCTCTAGCCTGTCGCATGTCCAGAGGGGGAAAGCCCTGTGTTCCCAGATGTCCAAGCAAGGCCTATGTGGCTGCCCCAAGTCCCTCTCCTCTTCCGGGTAGGGGAGTTACAGAGCAATCGGGCTGGGTGGCATTGGAGTCAGGCAGATACAGGCCAGGCAGTGAGCATTTGACTCCCCAGTACAGAGGTGGGCCCAGGGGGGCTGGGACAATTTGTCTAGCGGGGGGTGCTGAGAGCCATTGAACCAAACTCTAAACCCCGGGTATGATGGAAACCACTTCAAGCAGGGGTGTGTGGCAGCAGCACCATTCCTTCCAGCACCTAGGGGTGGCTCCCTGCTGAGGTTCTCCCACACTGAGGTTGGACTGGGAATGCAAGGGACCGGGGTGCACAGGGGTAAAGAGAGAGGAATTTGCCCCCTTCCCGTCAAGCAGTTTTTCCGCTGCCAAACTCCCAGGTGTTTAGGAACTGAAGGAAACCCTCAGGCAGAGAAATTGGTTCTGCATCGATCCCAGGGAGCAGGAGAGGCAACTGGGGGCTGTTGGTCACGGGACCATCTCATGGGAGAAAGGGGATGTTCTGCCTGAACTCTCCTTAGCAGCTCTCTGTGGCAAGGCTCCATGTACAAGTGGACCCCGCCTCCCTTTTCCAAAACGGATCTAACTGTCAGATTGCCTCAGGGGGAGAGGGGCCCAGACCAGAGCCCAAGACCCAGACTTTGGGGGCTGAAATGCTCTGGGTTGAGCCCGTCTCGGCTCAGAAGTGTGTTTGAAATAGGAATCTCTATGGTGGTTTCCTCCCTACGCCTTTTTGTGCCCCTTCCCCTGCTTCCGTGGTTCTTTCCCTGTGGCTGCTCTTAATCCTTACCAGCTGGTAAGGAAAATAAACCTGTGTAAAGTGAACAGGTGGCTGTTTGGGACCATTTCCTGGTTATGATAGAAGGAGGTGTGGCCTGAACACAGAACTGGGAGGCAGGACTTCCTAGGATCTATGGCCACCTCTGCCACTGACTTGCTGGTTGACTATGGGCAAGTCACTTAAACATCCTATGCCTTAATTTCCATATCTGTCAAATGGGGATAATGATACTGACCTACCTCAAGGAGCGGATGAACTGATATTTGTAAAGCACTTTGAGATTGTCCAGTGCTGCAGAAGTGCTACGTACTTGATTCTGAAGGAGTCCCACTTCACCTTGAACCAGATGGCTGCTTATCAGATCTAGATTTGAGTCTCAGAGTCGCATCAGATTGAAAGCAGCTCCAGCCTACAGCTACTTTCCTCCTTCACCTTCATTAACTCCGTGTCCCAGGGACAGAGTTCCATAGGATAGAGGTGAATAGCAGAGAACCGCAAACCTGATTTCCTCTGCTGGGCAAATATCCCATAGTAATAAATACCACAAAGTGACCAATGGGGCACCAAAACCTGCAACTGCCATAGAAGAAGCAGTAAATAAACAAAGAAAAAGATGACCACAGCTGGGAGCAGAAACTGAGAAATGGTTCTGCTCCTTTAGTACCTGCTGTCATTATTTTTGCACTTCTGGTCTTAATGGTCGCACTGATTATAACAAGTCTGCTCAGAAATCCAAGGTTCAAATGGGTGGCAGCAGTCCCTCCTCCTTATCCCCCCCCCCATGCAAAACACTCCACTTGATCTCCTTGTCCTGGTGGAGATTCATCCCTATAGGAGGCAGGTAGGCGGGGAGATCTACCCATCTGGCTTTGCTCGCTTCTCACAGCTGTCTCCCAGATGCCTTCATGTCCAGAACCATATCTCCCTCCGTCCCACACAGGCCTGGTCTCCCGGCACTTTGGTTATTGTAAATTAATGACGCCAGGAATGCTGAATTATGGGACCGAAGGCACAGCAAATTAGGATATAGAAACTAATCGCATGCTGTTTACACATTCCTGCGCTCTCATATTTCATCTCTTCCACATTATATCCCAGATCTTGGGCCGCAGCACATTGGGAGGTTTGGTTGCAATACACGAGACCAGACGCCATCTCTGCCACCCCTTTATGTTTTGGAGAGGTCTTCCCCACAAGCAAACTCTTGTGGGCTAGAGTGGTGTAGAGACAACATGGTATTTGATTTGGAAGGGGGGGGGGTCTTTCTACCCCCACTTATGCCCATCTTCATGAAGACCACTTTAGCCAGCATTCCTGCTTAAAGCCAAATCAAGAGGGACATTTTCAAAGGGGCCAATGAGAGTAGTTCACCCAGTTCCCATGGCTTGTCAATGGGAGATGAAACCCTAACTCCCACTGTGCCTCCGAATATCGGCCCCGGCTTCAGATCTCATTCACACAGTCCAAGATTTGACAGGCAGGAGGCTCCATTACAACAAGTTCCAGATCTTCTTGTGCTTTATAAGTCCTTTCTCTTGTATAACCAGGGATTATCTGATTGTCATAATCTTTGATACTAACTTTTAATGACTTGTAACAGTGAGGATGTCTGTGAGTGAGATTTGTAGAGTGATTTTTTTAGCGTCTTGTGTTTTATGCCATCCACTCTTGTGAATCAGTATTTTATATTTAACACATTATTTAATAAAAAAATATAATGATAACGCTAGAGAACCTCATTTCTTGTGGAGTAGGGTTTAAATAAAGACTCAAGATACCTCCTTTGTCCCTGCTTTTTCTCCAGGGTGTTTGTTAAGTCCAAATGAGTTTTCCTGGAGGATCTTAAACAAACCAACACCAACAACAAAACCACACCCACCAATCTGATATCCTACTCTCCCAAAATAAGATCACCGAGAAATGAGGAGAGGAGAACTGACAAGCCAAGATGTAACATAGGCAGCCCAATGCATCATCGATACTGGGATGACGTGAAATCATATTATATTCATTGCATTGTAATCACCAGTCCAATGCAACATTGTTGTTTGGCCAGCAGTAAGTCATACTCTTTTTCGGTACACAGCTGATTGTAGAACATAGTCCATAGCAAATAAAGACTGGCCAGAGCGATAGGCAGTGGAAGAGACTTAAGGGCTGATTCTGCGATGAGCTGCCCGTGGGGAACACAGTTACAGCGAAGCTCCATTTGCTGTGAAAGGAACAAGAATGCCAAAGGGTCTCAGTGTACACAGGGTATTTCCGTGTATAGTAAACCATGGCTTAGAACAAAGCAGGTCGGTGGGGTGAGAAATGGCTTCACTGTAAGAGGGTCTGATGGGGGCGGAGATGCTATCTGGTCTCTGGGAAACAAGGGGTTAATGTAATGTCAGCTTTTACCATGAGAGAAGGACTATAAATTGCAGGGGGGTGGGGGGTGAAGGGGAGGGGATTCCGGTGAGAAGAAGAACGCTGCTGGAGATCTTGGACTCCCCACCAAGGTTATGGGCATGAACTGATTCTCCAAGAGGGGACGTTTCCCTGGAGGAAAAGAATTTGATGGCTGTTCCTGTCTTTTTTGCGGACTCGTTCCAGTGGTTTACAGAGCCATCCACCTGCAATGTCTCCGAGTGCAGCTTTTCCCCGAGAGGCTCCAGGTGAAGGGTTTTCAGGCCCTTGGGTGAATCCAGGGGAGGTCCCCCTTAAGAAAGTCCCCATAGCAGCTTCATTTCCAAACACCTTGTGGCCACCTGTGGCCTGTTATTTTTAGTCCTCTTCCTTTCACTTGCATCAAATGAAGTGGGTGGAACGCAGCAGAGGCTAGTGACGTGATGAAAGCAGGAAACCAAGTGTGATCTGTAAAGGGAGCCTCAGAGCCAGTAACGATCAGACTGTCTAGGATTCAAAACAGGAGACACAAGACCCTTGTTGGCTGCAGGGGAAGCAGGATTTGGCTCCTAGTTTCTAAGTGGACCTACAACATCTCTTTGTGAGTCAACACACAGATCAGCAGCGTGCTATGAATGGATTCTGATAAGGAGCACAAGCCACTGGGATTTATATACCAATTACACTCCTCAGCTGTTCTGGCTTCTCACTTCTCCAGCTTTGCATCCTGGCTATCTGAAAATGTTATCAGCGCGCATGAGAGGCCAGTGTCTGGCGGAGGCCAGTTACATTGGTGTAACTCCTAAGGGATTCCTTTGACATGCATCATTCTGGATTTACACCAGAGTACAGGGCCGGCGACAGGGTGGTACAACGGGTACAGCTGTACCGGGCCCTGGACTTCAGGGGGGGGCCCCTGAAGCCCGGGGCCGGTACTCAGCTGTACCCATTGTCGCCCGGGGCTGTGAGCGAGGCGCGGCTCGGGCAGCCGCTGCCGCGCTCACCAGCCCCCTTCCCCGGCACCCAGCAGCCAGCCCCGCCCCTCTTGGTTCTCCCGGCCACGTGGCCGCAGCACAAGCGGGGCTTGGGGCCCGCGGCAGGTAGGAGACCGACGGGGGGGGGCGGCGGCGGCGGGAGATCGGCCCCGGGGGGGGGGGGCAGTGTCGGGAGATCGGCCCCCGGGGGGGGGGTAGCGTCGGGAGATCGGCCCCCGGGGGGGGAGCGTCGGGAGATCGGCCCCCGGGGGGGGGGAGCGTCGGGAGATCGGCCCCCGGGGGGGGGGAGCGTCGGGAGATCGGCCCCCGGGGGGGGAGCGTTGGGAGATCGGCCCCCGGGGGGGGGGGAGCATTGGGAGATCGGCCCCCGGGGGGGGAGCATTGGGAGATCGGCGGGGGGGGGGACGGACGGCGGGAGATCAGCGGAGGGGGGCGGGAGATCAGCCGGGGGCCGGGGGCGTCGGGAGATCGGCGGAGGGGGGGGACGGCGGGAGATCGGCGGAGGGGGGGGGACGGCGGGAGATCGGCGGGGGGCGACGGGGGGAGATCGGCGGGGGGGCGCGGGAGACTGGCAGGGGGGGCCCGCGGGCGCCGGGAGACTGGCGGGGGGGGCCGCAGGCGGCGGGAGCCTGGCAGGGGGGGCCGTGGGCGGCGGGAGACTGGCAGGGGGGGCCCGCGGGTGGCGGGAGACTGGCGGGGGGGGGCCCCCGCGGGCGGCGGGAGACCGGGGGGGGGGGGGCCCGTACGATCTGCCGTACGGGGCCCCAAAATTCCTGTCACCGGCCCTGCCAGAGTAACTGAGACCAAGATCCGATTCCAGCTCACAAATTCATTCTGAGTTCTGCTGCTGCACACAGACTGGCTTCCCCCTGCTGGAGTGCTTGGGCTGCACAGTGTGATCCGTTTACTTACTGCAGCCCTCCTCTCCCATGCAGCGATGCTGGGACATGTGTGGCTGTTTATGGTGAGAGATGTGCGGGCATTCTAGTGGTATGTGTAATAAGGATGCCCTGTAATAAATGAGCATACAGTAAAACCTCCATTTAACAGACTAATTCGGGCAAGGGGGTGTCCGTTAAATCAAAAAGTCCGTTATTTAATAATAAAAAAACCGAGCTGTCGGAGCAGCAGCCCGCCCGCCACAGGGCCAGGGCGGCAGCTCCGTAGCCCGCCTGTTGCCAGGACCCGGGCGGCAGCCAGGACCCGTCAGCCAGCCCGCCCGCCCGCTGGCGGGACTCAGGTGGGAGCCGGGAGCCGGCAGCCAGCCAGCCCGCCTGCTGGCGGGACTTGGGCAGGAGCTGGGAGCCAGCAGCCCGCCCGCAGGCGGGAGCCAGCAGCCAGCCCGCGAGAAATGGACTTCGGATGCATCAGACTTGCTCAGAAATTTTGTCCGTTGCATCCGAAGTCCGTTAAATCGAGGTCCGTTAAATCGAGGGTTTACTGTATTTCCTTACCTGCTTTAGTTATAAACTGGCCCAGTACCCCTCTATATGGTCACCACGTGGCCCCAGTTGCTGGGTCCCATTTAATTCTGAGTCTGCTGGATCTGTGTAGTTTCATCACTGTTTCTAGCTCTGGAATGCTAGGCCCAGCCCTCTCAGCTTGCATCCTTCCATGGGCCATTGGACACTAACTCCCTTGACCCCCAAAACCAGTGTCTGAGACCTCCTGAGTCCTCCCAGTCTCATGCACTCCTTCAGAGCTCTACCCAGGGTGGGGACGCTCATTGAATTCCTTCAGAGAAACCCTGGCAAGCAAGCAAAGAACACGGGCTTAGCAAAGGAATTTCTTAACCACAGGGCCGTTGCCATTAAAAGCGCTCAAGTTGCAGATAATTGTTTGTTCCCCTCCCTTGCAAGCTCCTGTGTAGAAAGGCCTTTGTTCTATGGAGATGGACCATTAACTGTTGGCCCTACATTGCAGTCGTGATGGCTCTCGCAATGGTCATAAGAATGGCCAGACTGGGTCAGGCCAATGGTCCAGCTAGCTGAGTGTCCTGTCTTCTGACAGCGGCCGGAGCCAGATGCTTCAGAGGGAATGAACAGAACAGGGCAATTTTGAGTGATCCATCCTTTTGCCTGGTCCCAGCTTCTGGCAGCTGGAGATTGAGGGGACGTCTGGAGCATAGTTTTGTGTCTTGCCCTTCCCAGCTAAGAGCCATTGATGGATCTATTCTTTTTCAACTCAGTTATGCTTTTGGCCTTCCCAGCATTCACAGCAACAAGTTCCACAGGCTGACAGTGAGTTGTGTGAAGAAGTACGGTACTTCCTTATGTTTGTTTTAAACCTGGCTGCCTAGTCATTTTGTCAGGTGACTCCTAGTTCTTGTGTTATATGGAAGGGTAAAATAAGAATTCCCTAGTCACTTGCTCCATACCTTTTTGCACTTCTGGTCTTCATCACCACGCTGCCTATAACAAGTGTGCTTAGAAATCCAAGAGCCAAACAGGTGTGTCCGCACTTCCTCAGGGGGCATGAATCAGTGTTCATGTCGAACTCGCTGTCAGCACCCGGCCCAAGCTGGGGAAGCTAATGATCCAACCAGCCGACCAAATTTGGTGATGAATCCTGATCAGATGCCACCTGAGGCACATTGCGCATATCCTAAGTACTTCCTCCTATCCACTTTATCTCCTTGTCCTAGTGGGGATTCATCCTATAGGAGGTGGGTAGGTGGGGAGATCTACCCACCTGGCTTTGCTTACTTCTCTCAGCTGTTTCACAGATGCCCTTGTTTCCAGAACCATATCTCCCTCCATCCCACACAGACCTGGTCTCTTCACACATTGGTTAATGACACCAGGAAGGCTGAATCATGGGACCGAGGGCAGAGAAAATTAGGATGTAGAAACTAATCCACTGCTTGCATCCGACGAAGTGGGTATTAGCCCACGAAAGCTTATGCTTCTATACTTTATAGTTAGTCTTTAAGGTGCCACAGGACTCTTTGTTACCTCTGCTATTCCAGACTAACACGGCTACCTCTCTGATTCTTAATCTCATGTTGTTTACCAATTCCTGCACTATCATATTTCATTTCTCCCATGTTGTATTCCAGATGTCGGGCCACAGTCCACTAAGAGGTTTGATTGCAATATACCAGAAAAAACACAGTCTCTGCCACCCCTTTACATTTTGGAGGAACATCCCCATAAAGTACAAACCCTTGTGGGTTAGAGTGGCTTAGAGACAGAAAACTATTTGATTTGGAGGGAGTCTTTCTAGCTCCTCCGCCTTATGCCCATCTTCGTTAAGACCATGTTAGCCAGAGTGGCTATTCAAAACCCAATGAAGGGGGAGATTTGCAAAGGCAGAAATGAGTCACTTGGTTAAGAATAGGTTATTGATTTAGTGATTGGCTTATGTTAACAAACACTCTGAAACCAAACCCAGAGGATCCAAACTGAGCTTTGCACTACTTCAGTGAAATCCCTTTAACCACATCAGTTCAGCTAAACCAGTGCAATATAGACAAGGCCTTATTTCCCTCCCTCCCACCCTTTGTCTAGCGTTGTCTATTCAGATTGTGAACTTTATGGGGTAGGGACTATCTCCTGCTATGGGAGGTGTTTGCTCAGTGCCTAGCGCAAGGGGGGCTGATCTGAGTTAGAGCCTATAGGTGTGACAATAATACAAAGGGGAAGGGAAGTGGCCTCTGAGAGCTGCCAGGCCATTTAGAAGGGCAAAGCTGAGGACAAGAGAGTTCAGGTCTTGTACAGCTCCCAGCACGTTTTCAGCCCCAGGTACATCACAACTCACAATAATATTTCCTCCCTTGAGGTGCTCCTCACCCCAGGCTCACAGAGCTCTTGCTAATGAGTGGTACGGTGGAAATGCTTTGGGCAGGGCCACCTATTTGTCATGTGTGTGTAGGCCACAGGGTGACCAGACGTCCCAGATTTATAGGGACAGTCCAGATTTTGGGGTCTTTTTCTTATATAAGCTCCCATGAGCCCCACCCCTGACCCAATGTTTCACATTTGCTGTCTGGTCACCCAATGGCCAGTACTCGGGCCTTGATCCAAATGCGTGTCTCCCACAAAAGCCCAGGAAGCAGGTGAGGGATCAGTCACCCACCACTGACATGCAGCCACCTCTGGGGCGGAAGGCGGCCGCTGGACAGGCAGAGGCTGGGGCCAGGAGGCTGCTGGGTGGAGGTTTTGCTTTGCAGCTTCCCCGGGCGGGCCTGACAGCGGGGCCGGTCCCATGGCCGGGGCGGGGCCGGTCCCATGGCCGGGGCTGGGCGGGTGCCGCGGGGACCCGCCGAGCTCGCCCCGCGGCCCCCGGGCCGGTCGCGCCGAGGATCCCGAAGGTGGCGCCCTGGAGCCGTGGAGCCGCCTCCTCTCCCCGGCCATCTCCGCCCCGGCTGGCGGGTCGTGAGCGCTCCGGGCTCGGCTAGCGCCGGCTCCTGCCCTCTGCAGCCGGGCTGGCCGGGGCGGGGAGCCGCGGCAGCGGGGAGGCGCCCGATCCGGCCCCCGGGGGAGCCCCTCGGGCCACGGACGGTGAGTAACGACTCGGGGGGGTGCGGAGCCTGCGGAGAGCCCCGGGGCTGGGGCAGGGGAGAACCCGGGGCTGGGGCAGGGGAGAACCCGGGGCTGGGGAGAGCCCGGGGCTGGGGCGGGGGAGAGCCCGGGGCAGGGGTAAGGGAGAGCCCGGGGCTGGGGCAGGGGAGAGCCCGGGGCAGGGGTAAGGGAGAGCCCGGGGCTGGGGTAGGGGAGAGCCCGGGGCAGGGGTAAGGGAGAGCCCGGGGCTGGGGTAGGGGAGAGCCCGGGGCTGGGGTAGGGGAGAGCCCGGGGCTGAGCGGGCGGTGGGGGTGGGACCCACTAAAGTGGTCTCAAGTTGAGGAGCCAGAGACAGAAAAAGGGGGGCGAGGGAGACGGGGGGCGAGGGAGACAGGGGACCCCCGGGGGGCTGGCGGCCGGGCTCCCCTAGGGCTGGGGGCAAGCAGCCAGCGAGACACAGACGCACCCTGCAGACAGACCGGCTGACAGGCGCGGGGAGAGACACCAACAAGCATCCAGAGCAGGAGCCAAGGAGACACGCAGGCACTGGGCCGGGCGGCCGGACCGACAGACACAGGGTGGAAGAAAGGAGCAAGAGCAGCCCCCCGGGGCGCTGCGATCCGCCCTTCCCGAGAAGCGTCCCCCCAGCGAACCCACCCGGAGGCACCGCGAATCTCGGCTGGCCCCGGAATATTTGTTTCCCTCCCCTCCGAAAGTGAAGTCAGGGAGAGTTGAGGCTTGTCTGGTTGCCATTGGAGACCAAGCCTGCCCTGCTGCCTTGCGAATAACACCAGACCGTAAAGAAGCAAAGCTGGTGGATTGGGGGGGGGGGGGGTCCTGCTGCTTTTTCACTCCCCCCCCCCCTTCTATTTCACCCACTTTCAGGCCCTCACCCATGCCAGAAGGTCTGGCTTTGGCAGGCAAATGTTTGCGATACAATTGCCCAGGGGAGAGCAGAGCCATTTCTTTTGGAGTTGAAATAACTTCAGTAAATTATGAAGAAAATGCCGGGGAGTTAGTCAGTCGCTCTGGGATTGCTTATTTCCAGCGCTAATTAAGAACTCCTCATTAGTCAGGCCACTGAGATTCAGATGCTTGAAAGCCAGCGGAAAGCAAACACACAGCCGTTAAAATACAGTTCTTGCAGACAGTACAGGGCTCAGAGGATTGTCATTTGTACACGGGCGTGACTGCAGGGCCAGGGCGCAGGTGGGACTGAGCAAAACTCCCCTTTCAAAGATTCCTGTTAAGACCCCTGTTGACTTCAGCAGACATAGAACATGCTCTGCAGTTTGTAGGATCAGGCCCCTGATTGGTATCATCTGTTTCAGTAGTGCCAGAGCTGGAGATGGTAGCTGACAAACTTGGAGTAAGATGTGGATCCTATAAGCTCTCTCTGGGGCAAGGGACCATTTGTTCTGTGGTTTTACAGCTCCTAGCACAATGAGGCAGTTGCCCATGCCTGGGATGCCTAGGTGCTGCTGAACTACAAATGAATAGTAATAATTAATAATGCTTTGAGGCATTTTAATGCTCAGTCCAACTTTGGCTGAAGTCAGTGGCAAGACTCCGGTTCACTTCACTGAGAGTTGGATCAGGCCTTAAATATGACCGATGTAACACAACTGATTGACTAGCAGTCTCTGTCTGACAGACTTGATAGTGTCTAGTATCAGAGGGGTAGCCCTGTTAGTCTGGATCTGCAAAAGCGACAAAGAGTCTTGTAGCACCTTATAGACTAACAGATATAGACTTGATAGTAACACCCTGGAGAGAGGCCGGGGCTGCTTTCGTCACTGCAGAGGCATTTCCAGAGGTGTCTCCGCAGTCCCTGCGCATTGAGTGGGAAACTGGCAGCTGAGTCTCAAACCTGTGAGTCTTCATGTTTTCTCTGCAAGTTGTTTCTCACTGTATTAAATGCCCCCTTGTTCTGAATCAGCAAAAGAATTTTCCATCTAACATCTGATTGGAGAAACAACTGACTAGTTCAACCTTTTTCATTTGACCCAGTTTTCCCATTTGCCATCATAAGCTCAAAATGCCTCACCCTACAGGAAGTTAATCACGGAGTCAGTTCGAGTGGTGATTTTTATTTTCTTCCATTTCACGCCCATCCCCATTAGACAGGGTGAAGGTGGGGCAGGGGGGCACCTCACCAAAGCAAATGGTCTGCATTAGCTCACTTTACGTTGGGCTTGGATCTGTAGCGGGTCAGGATTTAATAGTCAAGGGATGTAAATCTAAATCTCTGGCTCCACAATCTTCTCATTTCCTTTGTCTTTGGAGTTCTAATTTGTTCCACATTGTAGTGTTGGAGCCAGTCCTCAGTCCGCCCACAGTGTCTGTGCTGCTCTCCATCGGAGGCCGCGACTCCGGTTTCCATTTGAAAAAGGAAATTCTGCAAATAGGAACCTGAGCTAAATAGCCTCACGGGTTGTATTTCTTGGACAGTTACAGCTGAAATAAGCAGCACACATGCATGTGCAGTAGGCATGCACAGCTACCTTTGCGTTGTTGTGTGTAACCTGCATGCTCTGGGACAAACACTGGGGAAATTCAAGAAGGTGGAAGAGTGCTGATGATGTGCCAATATTCAAAAAGGGCAAGTGGAATGACCCGGGTAACTGTAGGCTGATCAGTCTGACATCAATCCCAGGCAAAATAACGGAAAAGCTGATATGGGTTGGAATTGATAAAGAATTAAATGATAGGAATATAATGAATGCCAGTCAACATTGTTTCATGAAAAATAGATCTTGTCAAATAAACCAGCATTCTTTGAGGAGATTACAAGTTTGGTTAATAAAGATAACTACATAGATGTAATATACTTACACTTTTGTAAGGCATTTGACAGTTCTGCACAAGATATCGAGTAACATATTAGCACTATATAGTATCAATAAAGCACACATTAAGAACTGGTTAATTGGCAGCTTTTGAAAAGTAGTTGTCAGAAGGGGATCATCATTGTGTTTCTAGAGGGGTTTTGCAGCCCCTTCGGTACTAGGCTAGATGCTATCCAGTATTTGCATCAATGATCTGGAAATAAATATAAAATCACGTCTTATAAAATTTGCTGATAAGACAAAGATTGGCAAAGTGGTAAATAGCAATGACCGGATAGGACAACGGAATGATCTGGATTGCTTGGCGAACTGGGCCCATGCAAGTAAAATATGTTTTAATATAGCAAAATGCAGAGTTATACATGTAAGAATAAGGCAGGCAATACCTCCAGAATGGGAGACTGTATTCTGGAAGGTGGTGATTCTGAAAAGGATTTAGGGGTCTGTGGAAAAGCAACTGAATGTGAGCTCTCAGTGCGATGCTGTGGCACAAATGGTTAATGCGATCCGTGGGTGTGGAAATGGGAGTAGTGAGTAGGAGTCAGGAGTGGGTTTTAACTCGGTACCCAGCCTTGGTGAGAGCAGTACTGGAATACTGTGTACAGTTCTGGTGCTGAGTTTTAAAAAGAGTGTTGAAAAACTGGAGAGAATGCAGGGAAAAAGCCACAAAAATGATTTCGGAAGCCGGAGAAAATGTTTTACGGAAGGAGACTGGAAGAGCTCAGTCGGGTCATTTTATCAAAAAGAAGACTGAAAGATGACTTCTTGGGGAGAAAATACGGGATACTAGAGTTCTTTATTCAAATAGAAAAAGGCATAACAAGAACCAATGACTGGAAGCTGAAGCTAGACAAATTCAAATGGGAAGTAAGGCATACGTTTTTAACAGTGGGGGATGATAAACTGTTGGGGTAAGATACCAAGGGAAGTCAGGGATTCCCATCTCCGATATCTTCAGATTAAGAAAGGCTGCATTTCTGGAAGATGTGCTTTAGCCAAACATGAGTTACTGCGCTGTGTACAGGGGTAACTGGGTCAAATCTAATAGCCTGTGCGATACAGGAGGTCAGATTAGATGATTTAATGGCCCCTTCTGGCCTTAAACTCTGTGAATCTGTGACAAAGATTATTTCTCGGCACTGACTACCTCTTTCTAAGGCCAGCTCTCCACTGACTTCTAGCTGTATAACTATGTCACGCAGGGTTGTGAAAAACCCACACCCCTGAGTGAGGTACTTATACTGACCTAACCCCCAGTGTAGACAGCACTCTGTCAGCAGGAGGACTTCTCCCGTCAACATATCTACTGCCTCTCGTGGAGGTGGTTTAACTACACTGATGGGAAAAGCTCTCCTGAATATAGAAAGAGACGGCAAAATATAACAAGCTGAGGAAGAAAATCTTTGAGAAGGTTAAAATAAGTAGTGCTCCCCAGGGGGGAATTCCAGGGGCTATTTGCTTTTCTCTTGGAAGGGCACCATCTTTGAGGGACTATTGGGCTAATCTGTTAGCTATACCCACTGGCATATTTGACTCTCTCTACCTGTTGTGCCTGGCATGTTTGTTTATAGGCTAAAAAGGGAAGAGCTGAAGGAAATGTGTCTCTTCCTGACCTTGCCCTCTCTGAATGTCTTGTCCCAGCTTTGACCCTTTAGGATCTTGGAGTAGTGCCGCTGGGATTTTGAGTGAGCTGCTAGACCTGGTCGTAGCGGTCTGTGATCCCAAGAGGTGATCACATCCCTTGTAATTAATCTAAAAATGTGTCCACATATCTGTTTCTCTCAGGTATTGCTATGGCAACTGTCATCACAGTATCTAAGCAACAGCCATCAACTAAAGATAGCAGTGATCCTGCCCAAAGAGGACGCTGTGCTCTCCATCTTCCCTCATTCCCTTTTTCTCACCTTCCCTTCCTTCCTCTCAAATAATGCTTCCTTCTTGCCTTGCCTTTCTCTCCCCCTTCCTCACCCTTTGTGCCTATGGGGTAGACTTTGCTAACTGGACAAGGCTTTGTTAGAGAAGTCGGTTCTTCCATTTAGATTTGAACGTGATCGGGCTCTGTCTCAGTCTGGCCTACCCTGCTAAGACTGCCAAGAAAGGCCTTGGTATCAGACTCTCAGCCATTCCTTGTGGAGTGTAGTTGCCTTGGTGGGTCATGGCTGGACAAGCAAGTGTACAGCCATATCAGTCGCCAGCTCACCATCTACCCATCAGCTCACAGGCCACCTTCATCTGCAGGTTTAACCCATAAAGACTACAGGCCCCAGCATGCCATGCTCTGGCTACTTGGACCAAGATGGAGAAGTGTAGCTGGATCCTAAATATGAGGGCACCTGTGAATAGTATTGTAAAGCTGGCTGTACATTAGACTCCCACCAAAGACAAAAGAACAGCTCCACCAGGGTGTGATATCCACAAGCTGCTGATATATTTCCGTAGAGCAGTCCTGTGGCTCTTATATACACACAAGCCATCACATCACGCCACCACCAGGGGACTGTAGAGAATATAATCGAAGGGCTCTTGCAGATCTTTGTAACTGGGGTGAAAGCAAAATGATGTTCTCTATTTCCCTGTCCTGTTTCAGAAGCGGGAGGAACAAGTTTCTGTGAAAATGAATAATGCCGGGGAAGCTGCAGGATTTGCTATGAAGTGGAGATTAAGTGACTGAAGGAAAGAGAGATGAAAAAAATGGCAAGGTAAGTAAAGGTCTTTAAATAGGCATCAGGAGACACTTAGCTGGGACAATTGGGACAGGCTGCTACTGTTTAAAGTTACTGAGTGCGGATGCAATGGGGGAATAGGGATTCCACTCAGCCATAGGAAACTTCCCATATGGCTGCTTTTGGTCCTAACAGGAGCTGCCAGCTGATTTGGGGATGTTGAAATTATACCCCAACAAGCCTAAATGACTGTTATATTTTTTGTGGTGTTTTATTTACACCACATTGACCCGCTAATGATCAATTGCCATGGACATGTGTTGACCACATGAATATCAAATTAATTTGTTATGATCATAACCATAACAGTGCAGAATAAATAACGGCATCATGGCAAGATGAATAGCCATTCTTTTGGGTGGCCGGTCTGTGTGTTCCGTGACATGCGAAGAGATGCCTAGATTCTTAATGCAGATTCCTCTGAGAGGAAAAAAGCAAACCTCTGGCTGATTCCTTTATAGGTTTCAACAGTCAATGCCAATATATATATATATATATTGCTTTCTACTGTTACATATAGCAAATGTTTGGAATGTCTGGAGCTGCCCACCTCTGCTGCAAGCTTTTTGTCCTCAAACAGTGCATGTTTTATAATAGCATAATTGGGGAGCTGTACTGTAAGCACCAAGGAGGAGATTTGGGGGATTTAGGTGCATGAGGTATTTAGGTGCAATAGTCCTAGTGACTCTCCATAAGGCCAGGGCCGGTTCTAACTTTTTTGCCGCTCCAAGCAAAAAAAAAGAAAAAGAGGGGTGGTGGTGGTCAGTATGTGCCACCCCCAAGATTGGTTGGAATGTCGCCCCTTAAAATGTGCCTGTCCTCCCTCTCCTTGCCATGACTCTACAGACCTGGAGTGACTTTGTCACAGGTAATATGAGCTGAGATGATCGTAGCTGAAACCTAGCCCCAGTGTTTGTTTTACTCTTCTCTATTTAGTTTCTTATAAGATGCCCAGGAGCATAGAGGTCTGGAAAGAGCAAGTTTCATTATCACCCTATGTTGTCCCTTAGGCTCTTGGATGGAAATAAGACCCTACCTTAGATCAGACAGCAAATGTGAAAAATCGGGACAGGGAGTGGGAGGTAATAGGAGCCTATATAAGAAAAAGACCCCAAAATCAGGACTGTCCCTATAAAATCAGGACATCTGGTCCCCCTAGGTTATCTTATTTTGTATTTTGCAAAAAGCCATGATTTTTGATTGGGCTGAACACCTCCCACTCCATTTAAAGTCAATCGGGGCTCTGAGTTCTCAGCCCTTTAAAAAGTACATATGGTTTTAGCTGTCTAACTTTGGGGCTTGAAGGAACGGGTTTCTGCAGTTGGAAGTGTTTGCCCTTTCCTGCAAATAGCTTCAATGAATCAATACTTCCCAATGAAAAAAAAATGTTGCTGGAAAATTACTGACCAGTTTTGATTCTAAGGACTTGTGGAAGATGGTCCTCAATCAGCCAGTTAGGATCACTTTTGAATGACCTGAGTCTTACTCTCCTCATGACTTGAGCCCATAGCTACAGCAATGCTGCTGAGAAACGTTATTTTCTAGTGAATGCCAAACTGAGTTTTTAAATCAGCACTGACGGTTACGTTCTAAATCGAGGGAAGAACAACGGTTTTGTGGATTATTATTATTTACCATTTCTATGGCATTACATGACAACTCATGAGTTCTGGGTTCTAATCCCATCTCCGCCACAGACTTCCTGTGTGGCCTTGGGCAAGAATCCCCGTGCCTTAGTTTTCCCATTTGTGAGATGGAGGAAATAGTATTTCCCTACCTCAAAGGGATTTAGGAAGAATAAATTCATTAATATTTGAGGTGCTTAGATGCTACGATGCGCCTCATAGATAAGTCAACACAAACCATAAAATATAGCAAACAGAGCCCCAGAGATTAGATATTTTTCAAGCTAAATACTGCATCCATTTTAACTGACAAAACACTGCAATTAAACTACTGCTGCCGGCCCGGGCTAGCTGACTCAGCTTGGGCTGCATGGCTGTAAAATTGCAGTGTAGGTGTTCAGGTGTGGACTGTAGGGTCCCAGAGCTCGGACTGCGCATGAGTCTGAGTGTCTGCACCACAGTTTTACAGCCCCGGATGTCTAATCGCAGTGTTAACATACCCTGAATGTCTCTCTGCCCTATTTCCTCATCTGTTCAATGGGGATGATAAAACTTCTTCTCCAACCCTCTCTCTGCCTTGTGTATGTAGGACTGTAAACTCTGGGGCAGGCACTGTTCTTCACTCTGTATCTGTACAGTGCCTAATGGGGCCTGATTTTGGCTGTGGTGTTAGTCCCCAAATCCACATTTAGTCCCCAAATCCATCTGTGTTCACACCAGACCCGGAGCTGAGTGTGCGTTTGTGTGTGTGTGTAGTGGGGGACTCACCCCTTTCTAATACCCTGCTGCACTCATTCTATGGAGAGCTCTCCCTCACTGCAATGGACCAATCCCATTGCTCAGTGCTTTGGGACTGACTCACTTTTTTAATTTGACCGTCTCTCTGTTTTTGTCATTATTAATTGCCTGCCGGAGGGAGAGACCTTTCAGGGAGCCCTTTGCTCTTGGCTGCTGCTGCTACTCCAGCAGGGAAAGTCGCCTCTCTGCCTTGGAGCAGGAGGGGAAAGGGAAAGGTTTTTCTTCTCTCTGTTTCTTGCTTTGTTTCTTTCTGAGCCGAATTACTGCCAAGGCAAATGCTGTTACAGATTCAAAGGAGACTGTCTGACTCGGGATTGGAAATGAGGGGAGAGCACGGTCCAGTGCTCATAGCTGCAGACTGGGAGTCACTAGTTCTGCGTTAGAGCCACTGACCTTGCACAAGTCAAGTAATCTTTTTGTCCCTCAGTTGCCTCATCCACTTCACCCCAGGCAGGGACGGGGAGGGGCCAAGTGGCCTGCGAGTTAATGAGGAAAGGTGTCTGCCTCGCTGCCCCCTTTTGCCCTGGGTGCGTAAGGGGCAGCCTAGGGATCTGAGTGGTACGGGGAAGGTGATAAGGGAGGACAGGGTATGAGAAGGGGCATCAGTAAGGTGCAGGGAAGGGGGGGTCACACTGAGGCTAGAGCTGGGTGGGAAAAGTGTATGTGTGCAGACTGGATGGGAGAAGTCAGAGATTATACCTTGGAGAACTTCCCACTGCCCACAAAAAAATAGTAAGATCAGAAGGTGACCTCTTCCGTTAGCAGCAGGGGTGTTTTCCCATCCTGGGCTGGAAGGTGGTTTGGAGTCTGTCCAGTGCTGACGGAGGATATTTCTGATAACGTTAGCGTTCTTCTTGGAGACTGTGAAAGACCTGACAGGAATAGCATTGTCTTTGGGAGGTGAAGTGGCCCTGTAGATTGGGCACGTCTCATCTCTTCTCTGCTGCTGGTTTCCTGTATGAATTCAGGTAAGTTCCCTGGCCTCTCTTTGACTCTTACAACAGTGGCTCTCAACCAGAGGTACACATACTTCTGGGGCTACTCAGAGGTCTTCCAGGGGGTGCATCAACTCATCTAGATATTTTCCTAGTTTTACAACAGGCTCCATAGGAAGCACTAGCAAAGTCAGTACAGACTAAAATTTCATACAGACAATGACGTGTTTATACTGCTCTATGTACTGTACACTGAAATGTAAGTACAATATTAATATTCCAGTTGATTTATTTTATAATTGTATGGTAAAAATGAGAACGTGAGCCGTTTTTCAGTACAGTGAAACCTCCATTTAACGGACTAATTCGGGCGAGGGGGTGTCCGTTAAATGAAAAAGTCCATTATTTAATAATAATAAAAAAAACGAGCTGTCGGAGCAGCAGCCTGACCGCCACAGGGTCGGGGCGGCAGCTCCGCAGCCCGCCCGCTGGTGGGACCCGGGCGGCAGCCAGGAGCCGGCAGCCAGCCCACGAGAAATGGATTTCGGATGCATCAGACTTGCTCAGAAATTTTGTCCGTTGCATCCGAAGTCCGTTAAATCGAGGTCCGTTAAATCGAGGTTTTACTGTAATAATGAACAGTGACATTTCTGTATTTTTATGTCTGGTTTTGCAAGCCAAGTAGTTTTTAAGTGAGGTGAAACTTGGCCTAGGCAGGACAAACCAGACTCCTGAAAGGGGGACAGTAGCTTGAGAGCCACTATTCATTCATTCCACTATAGTGCAGTATTAATAAAAGAGGGCTAATGAGGCCTCTCCATCTTGTAAAGTGCTCTGAGGTCGGTGGAGGAGATGTGTTCAACCGAGATGCTAACTGTGGTTAATGATGATGATTGATGTCTGCCTCAGAGGGAGAGTTAGGAGATCCTTGAAAGGAAAGCACTCCAAGAGTGCAAAGTGGTAGTGATAATCGTCTATATAGAACCTTTCGCCTGTAGGCTGCCATTTCGCATCCAGTCCAGGATACCAGTAACAACCTCGCTTAGTCAGGATCTGATGTCTGCTCAGTGTCTGCACCAAAATGAGCTTCGTGGGCTAAGGCCCCAAGTGTCCACGTTCAACCCATCACAACTTGCCCTGCTCGACAGTGTTGTTGACCACCTCAGCAGAAGCCAGGGACTGAATGGGGGATGTAGACTTAGGTGGTACCTCCCTCTTCGGTTTGATGCACAGTAGTAGAGTGGAGGAAGCTTGCCCTGATGCTGTCTGTGCTGTACCCGTTTTGGGATAAAGAGAACCTGTAGTTTCCAGGGTTGTCAACCGGCACCTTTCTCCAGCAGTAATGTTATCTCAGAGTGTAGGTCAAGTAGGAGGAGTGTGGAGACAAATAAAACTCCAATTTCTGCCATGTCCAGTGGAACAAATGCTCCTTCCATTGCCCTTGACACATTCGCTCTTGGCAGCATTAAGCTTTTTAGCTACAAAGTGTTGTTTGGAGTTTTATTGAAATCTCTTAATGTTAGGGAAGAATGTGTCCGGCGGTAACTCACATACTCACAGCTGCAATTGTGTGTCCATTCACACATCAGGATTGTCACACTATGCCTTGGTAGGAATGATCCTGTTATAAATCAGCTGTTGGTTTAAAGTTGATAATTTATATAACAATATGTACCCAGATATTTAAACAATAGTCTTTGTGAATGGGTGAGATGTTCTTGGAGTGGGAAAAATTCACATCACAGGCCTACCAGAGACTGATCCTGATTTGTCCACCTACTGTAGGGTGATTCATAAAGTTAGGATCAGCACCTTGGGATATTTCTAGCTGTGCTTAGCCTTGATGTAGATGCTTAAGATGCTTTTCTCTTGCTAGATGTCTCTTGCCAGATCCCACTCGAATCCTAATGTGAGACTGTGATTTTAAAAAGAAATCTTTTAAATGACAGTAGAGCTGCAAAATCTAATCTGAAATGTAGACAAGCCCAGAAAATCTGTGCCAAATTCCCCCCTAACTGGCCATGGTGGGGCATTCAGCAAAGAAATTTTTCTGTGAGGTACCCCCAGTCTGCTGCACGTCACCGCATCCTGGTTTGGTAATGCAGGCAGCTCTCGTTTGGGAACACTGGAGAACAGCTAATACAACAAGGATTTCATTTGTCCTTTGGTTGCACCGGGAAGTGGTGTCCGTGATGCTACAGAATAATGCACTTTAGAATGTCCTTAGTAAACCAGGAGGTACCAGAAGATTTGGTGGAGTGGAAGGGAGAGAAGTATTTGGAACGGTTCATCACAATTTGTTTGTTTCTAGTACCTGCTGCCTCTTGCTTAGCCGGGACATTCAACAGAGAGCTGCGGGCTTAACTTAATTTTCACCCGAGCTTTGCACTTCACCTTTAAAAGTTGAATTGATTCAGAACTTGTAAGTGAACGGGACTCCTGATACCTTGGCTATTAACCAAGAAGGTCTCTGTGATACTTCTCGGGGCACGCAGGGCTGTGAGTCACAGGATGGCCACCCGCCTCCAGCACAAGGGAATCTTGGCTGTGCCAGCGGGGTGGTAGCTTCATAACACAAGTAGCTTGTCAGCCACTCAAGCAGTGTCCTCTGGGCTATACCAGCCCTGCCTTTGCCCTGAGAGTTGACAGTAGATTCGCCCTAGTCATTGACTCCAGTTGGCACCAATGAGCCTCTGTGTCACAATCTCCTCTTGTGTTCTTAGTGTAACGAAATTGCTGGGCTCTGCTTTTCTCTCACCCCAAGAACATCTGCAGGGAAGCTTGCCTTGGATAGCCAGGAGAGACATCCATGCGTAGTATAGCTCCAGGTAAAATTCCTAGGGACAAATCCATCTCTGGGGTAATTCCACTGATTTCAGGGATGATGGATAAATCTGATTCCTGCTGTCCTGTGTCACACCGGTAAACTCCCAGCATCATTCCCGTGCTCTTCTTGACTTTCCAGAGATGACGGCATGTCCCTTCTGAGCCACAGTCCAGGCATGGGATCTTGGAGTTACTCCTGCTCCCGTTTGTTGGAAGGTTTCTGCTCATGTGCTTGCTATTATCTCTGTGTCCCCTCAGGGCTTGAAAATGCTGATTTGCCTTTTTGGTTTCTGTTCACTCTGCAGCTGTGTCCCATGACGACCTCCCCCGCTATGTTCTACGGATCTTCGTCCGCCATGTCCCCACCTTCCAAAAACAAGCTCAAGCGTCAGAGCCGGATATTCTCTCAGGTCTTGTACCGGACGCTGAGCTACAGGGACCGCAGCTCGGTGTCGGCCTTCCCCCTCTCAAGCAGCGATGACCCAGCTGAACTTTCCACTCAGGTTTCAGCCCCCGGGGTCCTGAAGATATTTGGGGGCAACATCTGCGCGGGCACCAACTACAAGAGCATCCTCGCCACAGGGAGCTCCAGTGTGCGGGAGCTGGTGAAGGAGGCGCTGGAGCGCTATGGGCTGAGCAGGGTGAACGCTGGCCGCTATGTGCTGTGTGACGTCATTGGGACGTTCAGCGGCTCGGAGAAGCAGTGGCAGACGGAAGGATTGCGAGTCCTCGGTGATCACGAGAAGCCCCTTCTGATTCAGGAGCTATGGAAGCCCAAGGAAGGGTTCTCCCGGCGTCTGGAGCTACGGAAGAGATCTGAGGTGGAGGAGCTGGCTGCGAGGGACGTAGACACGATCACGGCAGGTAAGAGACTAGCGGAGAGCTCTTGGCCATTAATGTGGAGGAGTTGCCCCTGTCTTGTGCTGGACTAATGATGGTGATATAGCCTGTAGGGGGCACCGAATCTCCTATTTTAGACACTGAGTGAGGATCCTGTAGTTGAGGGAAACAGGCCTAGCTCTCTTATCCTCAGCTGGTGCAAATGGACACTGCAGCGTTAGCATTAATCCATTTGATTACTTCCCCCTTTGTCATGGCTCCGCCGAGGTGAAGAAAATTTACAGCAACTGGGGATCTGGCCCGGGGAGCACTGTCCGTCTTCCCTGGGCTGGCGAGAGTTGATATTTATTGGAATGTGATATTGTGTCTCTGCCCAGAAGCAGTCGTGATCTGGGGCATTCTGGGCTTTGTGAAAGGGCCTTACAGAGGTGCCAGTTCGGATGCCCACCCCCCTGGGGGTCCAGAAGGCCTGATCAGTACATTTCCTCTATCCAAGAGGGCAGCCTGTCCGTTTTAGGGATTCCGCTCCTTCCATGGGACCCAGAGCTGTGTTCCACAAGCTTCCCCTGCAATACCATGCAAGGGGAATGCTGATGGTGGAACGTGACCATGATCCATGACTATGGGGAGTCAGTGTAGGGCATAGGCACAAATGCCAAAGAGCCAGCTATAGCCTGGAGGCCACAGTAACAGCCATAGGTGCATGGGGGACCCTGTCCTATGCTGAGGATTCTCTTAGGCTTGGCACAGGGCCTAGGATTTGACCCAAAGGAACTGAACTCATTAGGATATTAGGAAAAACTTTCTAACTTTAAGGATAGTTAAACACTGGAACAGGTAATGTGGGAAGTTGTGGAATCCCCATTTTGGAGGCTTTAAGAAAAGGCTAGACAAACTCCTGTCAGGGATGGTCGAGGTCTACTTTGTCTTGCCTGCACTAGATGGCCTCTTGAGGTCCCTTCCAGCCCTGTGTCTCTATGATTCTATATGTCAGTGCTGAATCTCACCTTTAAATTGTACATCAGCAGTTTAGACTGTCCTTGTTTTCTGTCCCTCCTATCATAGTTAAATTACATTATGATGCCCTTTGGGAGCCTGCAGGCTGTTTTGCTTTTGGCTGTGTTCCCTGCCTCCCCTGTCCTCCATTCCCAAATAGCCTTTATCTTAATCGGGGGGAAAACCTGAACCTGCAAGTTGAGCACTTAGCTGATTTCATTACAGTTCCAGCAGGCCTTATGGAATGGCAGGAGATCCTTAGCAAATGAAATAAAGAGATAATGAGACAAAAGCAATGTGGGCCAAGACATACTCTGTATTACCCTGGTTCTCTGGGGCCCCTGGGTGGAAAGTGGAGACTAATTGTGAATCAGTGGGTTTGTAAAAGACCCAAGTGCAATGTAATGAAGCTCTGCTTTCCCTTCCTGACTTAAGAGCCCCTGCTGGGGAGTTAAAATCAAATTCGTCCTGTAATACATTGGATCACGGCCGTGTCTGAGCGCCTGACCCTACGTCATCAGAGATTGCTCGGACTAGGAGATACAAGATGAACTCTAATGCTTGGTTGGTATCTTCTCTGTCTGCAATTCTCACAGCTGCTGAGGAAAATATGAGTGAAACCGTGTCCAGCCGTGCAACTTAGCTTAAATGTTTTTTAAACCACCTTCAGTTCTTCACCACCAATGGTTTGTTAAAATTGCAACCCTACCATTCCAAGCCCAGTGTTTTATTTTCATTGCTCCAGCCTCCAGCTTCTTCTCTTTCCTGAATCCAGGGTTAATTCCCCTCTGAGCTTCTTTCAGGGCAGAGGCAGGGCTGGGACTAGTTAAATCTTTCCCAAGAGGCTGGTATTTAGGAACAATGTCACATGAAGAGCCCAGTACTAAAATAAAGACAATACTTATCCGCATATGTCCTGTGGTCAGTGTTGGAGTGGCATGTCAGACAGCCTGGTTTTCATCAAGGGCAGAGACAGGAGAGTAGGAGCGGTTAAAATAGACAGGGAAGTGGCTTTTTAACCACATGGCTTGTGGTACCTGCGGTATCTGAAGCGCTGTATAAGGCACCACGTTGAAGGCAAATGTGATAATCATAATGCACAGCCTGATGGGTCATCTATTAGAATTCTGCTTTATTGCCAAAGGGAGCATTGGTCAAAATGCCTGAGTTCTCCCTTCCAGGCCCCGTAAGGGAGCCCAGGCGAAAATTTCTCTACTTTGCTTTGTGAGTGAATCTCCCAGGTCTGTGTCCCAAGCTCAAGGCCGAGCTGTTTGCTGTTGTGTTTTCCCCATTGCCAGTGCCACCCCTTCCAGGGCTGCCAGTTTGTTCTTCTCCCAGAGCCCCAGGTTGCATCTGCTCTGCGTCAGGCGTGAGGGGGCGAGGAGGGAGTGCTGGAACTTGTTCCATGTCTCCTCAGGAGGCAGTGTTTCAAAGTGATGCCCTGTGGAGAGAGGGCTGTGCCCAGTGTTCCCAGTGTGGAGATAAAAGGCAGGAGCTATTCATGTACAGTCTGTGGGGGTGGAAGGGAGCTACTGGGAGGTTGTTTGTAACGTTGCTTGGCTTATGTAAAAGATGCAAGAGATTGAACATGGGAACTAATTGCAAGCCATTCACAAGACTGAAGCCATGGGAAGGTGACAGGTTCATCTTGCTGCAGCTTTGGAGACCTGACTCGAGGCTGGAAGATGCAGGAGTAGCATTCAGCTGCTGTTTTATTTGCTCATGCCTCCTTGCTAGCCACTACACAACAACAACAAGTCTTGGAGGAAACTCCTCCTTGGCATCAGGAATCGTGCTGTGACGAGATGTCTTAGTAGTAGGGGCTAGAATTTAAAGAGGGGAAATAGAATGCCAGAACAAAGAGGTGTGTTTTTTTTCTTGACCTACCACCTGGACTGGCCCTAATTCTCCAAGTCACTGGCGGTCTCCCATGACTTGGGACAAATGGGCTAATGATACAGCAGTTGGTGGCTGTATCTGAATGGCGACTTCCGCTGAGGTCCAGCTCATTAATTCCCCCACCCCCAGATCTATAAGGGTTTTCCTTTCACACTCAGAAAATGCAGCGGAACCAACCAAATAGCTGAAATGTAGCGATGAGTGTCTTGACTCCATGAGATCCGCTGTAACATGGCGCACTTGCTGATTATCCTACAGGCCGGCCCTGTTTAACTGGCCAAAGCAGACCTCTTGATTTGTGTTCCCAGTTATTTTTTGGATCTTTCTCTCTCTACGCTCCAAGTGTCCCTAACCCATAACTGCCAGGTGGCTCCACCTCTGACAGCTGCAGTCTGGGACACTCCTGAAAAGGATCTGGAGGATGGGCCTGGCTTAGGAAATCTGGGTAGGATGGGAGTTTTGGTTCCACTTGTCCTTCTACTTTCAAGTTGCCAAGCAGTGACCAGGAGTAGTGGGTGAACTCCTTTAACTCTGCTACTGATATAGGGCCAAATTCTTTGTTGGCATAAATTGGCACAGGTCCAGTGAAATCCGAGGCACCACACCAATTTATGCCAGCAGAGAATTTGTCCCATAAGATGAGGCCTGCTGGGAAGTGAGCAAGCTTCTTCTGGAACACATGCAGTCCTCTCTCACTCAGAAAACAAGGAATTCCACCATGGGGTCTCTCGAGGGCAGGTTTCCTGCTTGTTGGTAACACAGGCTGTCTAGCTTCCTGAGCCATCCTTCTCAGTTACTAATATTGCATCATGTTCCAGAGGTGCTAAGCCGTGTCTGGAGATATAGCAAGAGCCAGGCAGCATTAGCAACCCCACTCCAATCCTCTGATGCCCCTCTCACTGCCCACGCCTGTTTGACTCCCCTACCAGTCCTGTGCATGACAGTTCACATTTACAAGGAAAGGGATTCGATAAGCAGGTGTTTTCCTTAGTGACTCACTTATTTTGCTCCAAACATACACGAGGGAGGCAGGAACCTGGGACAACATTTGTAGTTGTGACTTTTTATTTTAAAATTGCTTCTGCATTCTTCATGGCCCAAGATGCTCCTCCCATTCCACCTGCTTATGACTGCCCCCTTCCCAAAAGTCATGTCCACTGTCCTCCTTGCTAAATGCTATCAGGGTACTGTTCTTAACTGAACACGCTCTTCTCCGCATCCCCATCATAAGAGGCTGGAACCAGAAATCCATTGAGCATTACTTTGCATTTATCAGCCTTGAATTTCATCTGCCATTTTGTTGCCCAGTCACCCAGTTTTGTGAGATCCCTTGGTAACACTTTTGGACTTAACAATCCTGAGTCGTTTTGTATCATTTACAAATTTTGCCACCTCCCTGTTTACCCCTTTTCCCAGATCATTTATGGATATATTGAACAGTATTGGTCCCAGTACAGACCCCTGGGAACACCACTATTTCCTCTCTCCATTCTGAAAACTGCTATGAGACTAGGATGTCCTATGTTCGTTATTTTTAATGGGAAGATTTGCATGACACTCCAGTGGGGAGCTGTGGTGCTGGAAGCTGGCTTTGACCTCTGGCTGGCAGCATTTAGCATGTCAAAAAAATATGTGTTGTGACATTAGCATGCTGCATGAATACCCCCTGCTGATTCATCTCTGACATTAGATCAGAGCAACTCCTTGTGTTAGCCGTCCTTTGCCCAAGGATAAAAACCACATCACGCTGCCTCCTCTCCTGCAGGGAGCAGGCTTAGGGAGTGGAAGGGAAAGCTTGGGGCCCACAATGAAGCGATTTGGATCCCCCAGACTCCTGTAAGGAATGGTCTGTAGTTCAGGGACATGCAGCAAAGCAGATCCATTCTGAGATGCCTTCAAGGTGTGTAGGTGATCAATAAATAGTTGGGCCGGTCTTTAAAGGATGGGAGAATGGGCTTGTGTGAACAACACATCTGCTGCCTCTCGTCACACTCTGCCATGTCACTATGTATACAGACACAAGTGTGGCCCATCACACGTTCCTTCCAAGGGCAGCTGGAAACTCCCCCCTCTGCTGAGCTATTAGTATGTAGAATAGGCTCCAGTTCCTCCTCCTACCTAGCAGATAGCTTAAGAGTTTTATCTGTTCGGTGATCCATTATCCTAATTAGTTTATTAGCTGCTTCCCACTGTGGTTGTTCATGGTTCAAGCCACTAATTAGTGCCCAGGTTGTAAAGTTCAGTTTTACAACTGGGATAATGTCTTATTTTGACTTTAGCGCTCAGGTCTCCAGTCTTCTATCACTTCATCTTTGCTAGAGACCAGCCCTAAAAGCAGCTGACTGAGTGCCTGGGAGCTGACTAACTGAGGAGGATTTAGGGAGCACCTCCCTAGGGGCATGCAGGAAAGGGGCATAGTGAGCATTGGAAACAATCAGTGGGAAATTGATTCACATTGCCATGCTCGTCTGTTATCACAAATTTGCCTGACCTTCCTTATTTATACACACCTTGGGAGATTTAGGGATAAGCCTCTTACATTTAAAGGGACGTTGTCAAGTTGTTTATAGGCTCGAGCTTTGATTGACCATAACATACTATTACTGAGGAAGAGTTCCCTCGGGATTCGAAATTTCTACTATTTTTTTTAAACCCCGCATTAACCCATTCTTGACAAATTCTTGACGCCCCCTGGTGTCTCGGCTGTCTAACAGACTCTGCTTCCACAACAGTTGACCTAGGTGACCACAAAGTTGACTAAGCTCAGAAGTGTGCACGAGGCATTTTTTTTAAAATGGCTGCTTTTGGAGAGGCACATTCTGCAGGCCCGAGGCCAGAGGAGCGCTGTGACCCAACCGCAGCTTCTGGGCCGGAGGATCTCGCTCTCCCTGCCACGGCCCTGGGGCTGGAGGAATTCTGTGCCTTTGACGATTATTGGGGGGGCATGCCCCTGACTAAGCTAATTTGGAAAAACACCCTTATTCCACAATAAGTGTGTCCATGCATGAAGTGATTTCAACATAGCTGCCCCTGAATAACTGCGTGTGCAGACAAGCCCTTACAAAGAATAGAATTAAACATCAGCTCAGTCCCCTGATGGCCAACAAATCTGAACCCCCTACAAAATGGAGCAGATAACTCCCCACAAATCTACCTCCCCATCAACCCTACTTTCTGCAACAGCCCATTCCCTGGCATGGAGTGTGCCTGGAAGGCCAATACACGTGGACAAAACTTGGGGGAGGGATAGCTCAGTGGTTTGAGCTGTTAGGGTTGTGATTTCAATCCTTGAGGGGGCCATTTGGAGATATGGGGCAAAAATCTGTTGGATGATTTAATTGGGGATTGGTTCTGCTTTGAGCAGGGGGTTGGACTAGATGATCTCCTGAGATCCCTTCCAACCTTGATATTCTATGATTCAAAGCTCAAGGTGCTACTGTCAACCCCTTGTCTCTTTCACATCAAGGCTGATCTAGATAGAGTGTCCCTGCTCACTACACCTGTTTGGCCAGAGGAGTGAGGTGATCTCAGGCCAGTTAGGACTTTGTAGGTCAAGATTAACTTCTAAATTCAGTTTGCAAAGCTATAGGCAGCCAGTGCCCATCACGGAGCACAGGAGTCATGCGCTACCGTTGGGAAGCGCAACATAGTAAGCGGGTGCCACATTCTGCACCAGCTTCAGCTTCTGGGTTGATATGAAGTATAGACCCATGGAGAGCGTGTTGCCGAAATCTAGTCTTAAGGTGACAAAGGCACAGAGTCAGGGCCGCCTCCAAGTGAAATAGTCTCTGTCTCCTGGACTGGTACAGATCGTTCAAAAGCATTCATGGAAGCTGCTATGTGGTCGCTTAACACCGCTGGGGATCCAGCGTAGCTCCCATGTGGCACAGAATATCCCTCGGAGGAACCAGAGTTAGGTCAATGTAATTCCCAGGGCAGATGTGGCTCTGTCGATGAAAGAATTCTGCCAATGTAGAGACCGCCACTTGGAGAGATGGATTAACTACATCGATGGAAAACCCTTCTGCCGTCACTGCGGAGAGCCATGTACGCTACCGCGGCACAGCTGCAGCGCTGTATCTGTGCCACTGTGGCACAGACCTAGCCTCAGCGGCGGCCAACCCCCCCAACGTCAGTTGAAGTCAGGGTGAGTTGCAAGGACTCAGCACACTTAAAAATCGGGATGTGTGTGTGCCTGTTTCTCTGTCTATAAAAGGAGATGATGGTGTCCCGCACCAAAGTGTTTTGAGAGAGAATAAATAAGTGCATTATCGCCAACTTTCAAAACTCCTGAGTTGGGCTCCAAAAAGCCCATGAGGGTTTTTTTGTTTGTTTGTTTGTTTGTTTTTTAAGTAATAAATGTTGGGTTTGTTTTCTTTGCTTCTGGTTTCGGAGCCACTAGGGCACACTCGGGTTATGTTTTCAAGCTTCTCTCTGCAGCCACCAGGGCTAGACACTCCCTTTTTAAAAGGAAAGCGAAGAGTCTCAGGAAACTGCTTTAAATAAAACCTTAGCGCTGACAATAGCATTGCAAGTGTTGGCCATACTGCGTGTCTGTTCAGGGCTCTGAAGATGAAAGGTGCAGCAGAAGGTTCAATGAGGTCGTTAGTCCGGGTCATGATTCTTTGCATTGTCCAAAAGCCCTAATGAGCCCACTGGATATGCGAGTCCCTTACAGACGGACCCCCTAGCTCCCTAGAATCTGTGTTTTCGTGTGGTATATAAAAGCAAACTGCCAGGAGCATCCCTGAGCCTGATGCCCTTGAGATGCCTGTCATACCAAGGGAGCGGGGGAACATGTCAGTACCAGAGGGTTAGAAAAATAACCCAGTTATAGAAGGACTTTGTTACGTTCAGGAAAAGAGCTGTGTTTATCTTTCCCCTCCTGGCTCAGGAGTGAGAACAGAGCCTTTGACAGAGGCTCTATCTAGAGTAAAAAGCAGCTTTTTCCTAGTTGATTTTGCTACATAAAGCAAATACAGAAGCTTCCTTTCCTCTAGATAAGAAAACTCTGAACACTCGTGTCTCTGGTTCGGGGGGGGGGGGGGAGTGGAATCATTCAGGCAGACGGATTGTAATCTCTCCCAGGCCCCCTCTCCACAGCCTGACCCCACAGGAGGGGCAGTTCATTTTCTCCAGAGCCAAGCCCGGCAGCGTGTATCCCGAGGGAGAGGAGAAAGCCAGATGGAGGGCTGGATCCTACACTGCCCAGGTGCTGAGTGTTACATGTAGAAGAGCAAGGTAAAAAGTTCTGCGCAAGCTAGGGCGCACTGGGAAAACACAAATGAGAATACTGCCGCCAGTCCACTCCTGGCCAGTGGCAGGGCTAAGGCCTAAGATGGGGCGTGCAGAACTGACTCTCATGTGGGACTAATCCAGGAAAGGACTCTGGAGCTCAACTTATCATTGGAGGTGTAATGTCTCCCCTTCTGCTCGCTGGCTAGAAAATCTTTATTGCTGCCTCACGGTGGGCTAAGAGTTGGGACTCCAGACGGCAGGGAGTTCACCACATTTCTGTACACATGCCAGGAGAGGGCTCCCATGCTGTTTCATACGTCAGAGAGATGCCATTGAGTATTTTTTTGTGTTTTGTTTGTTCGCTCTCTCTATTTGTCTAGGGAGCTGGGTCTTCTAGGGGAGGGTGTCCTGGCCCTAGGGAAGATGAGTTCTAGTCCAGGCTCCGTTGCGAGACACGTCACCTCTCTGTGCCTGCACTTCCTCCTCTGTAAACTGGGGATAATCCTGGCTGTTCAGAGGAGCCCTGTTTATAAAGCATTTTGGGATCCTCAGAGGGAAGGTACCATAGAAGCTCACAGTGTTTTCTGTTTCCTAACACGTTATATTGACGGGTGATCCCCCTGCCCTCTGCTGGGTAGACTATTGCTCTTACTCACCTGTGATAATGTTGTCTTGTGCCTGCAATTCACACAGTATAAAATCCCTAATGCCGCTACACAGGGTTGAATGTTTCATAGGTTCTCAATAGCTCCTTGTTCTACCCTTAGAAAGTGGAAAATAGCATTCCTTTCTCAGCTGTTTTTCTTTTTTGACTCCTTCCTTTTTTGTGCAGCAGTCTTGGAGTCCTGGGTGATGCCCGCGGAGCTCTGAGACTAGTTTGTTACTGAAGTGTCTGCTGTAGATCCGCAAAAGCATGAAATATTGGTTTTTGTGCAGTCTTGAAGCAAAGGCATCCACAGTTTGCCCAGCTGAGCGGCTGCATTGGCCAGTTGCCAGGAACCCCAGTGCCGATTGCAATTGGTATAAACTCTTAGACTTTAAGGTTAGATGGGGCCATTATAGTCATCTAGTCCGACCACCTGAACATCGCAGGTCACAGAACCTCACCCACCTACTCCTGTAATAGACCCTTAGCCTCTGGCGGTGTTACTGACGTCCTCAAATCATGGTTTAAAGGCTTCAGGTTAGAGACTCCACCATTTACATTAGTTTAAACCTGCAAGTGACCCATGCCCCATGCTGTAGAGGAAGATGAAAAAACCTCCAGGATCTTTACCAAGCTGATCCAGGGGAAAAGTCCTTCCCAACCCCAATATGGAGATCAGTTAGACCAGGGGTTCCAAAACTGTGGGGCGCGCCCCCCCCCAGGGGGAAATGGAGGAACATTCAGGGGAGAAGGGCATAGCAGGCCTGGGAGCAGCCCCCATGGAGGGTGCGGAGGGAGCCCCACCCAACCCCATTCTGCCCCAGCTGCAGTACCGGCTCCCAACTCCATTCCCATCCTGGCCCTGGCTCTGGTCCCGGGCCCAGCCCCCACCTCAGCCTCTGGCCACGGTTCTGTTCTGTTCCTGGCCCCAGACCTGCCTCCAGCCACGGCCCTCTTACCCTGTCCGTGTTCCCCCTCCTCTCCACAAGCCATGGCCCTGGTTCCTGAGGGACAGGAGGGGGAGTGACCCCAAAAAGTTTGGGGACCACTGAATTATACCTTGAGCTTGTGGGCAAGACCCACTAGCTAGACACCTGGGAAAGAATTCTCTGTTGTGACTCAGATCCCTCCTTGTCTCATGTCCCATCACCAGCCATTGGAGATACTTGCTGCTACCGTGTTTCCCCGAAAATAAGACAGTGTCTTATATTAATTTTTGCTCCCAAAATTACATGACATTATATTACAGCGAGAGGCAAAACTGGAAGTACGTCTTATTTTCGGGGGATGTCTTACTTTCGGGGAAACAGGGTAGCAGTCACTGAGAGGCCACATGCCATTGTAGGCCATCTCATCTCATTCCACCCCCTCCATTAACGAATCAAGCTCAGTCTTGAAGCCAGTTAGGTTTTTTGCCCCCACTGCTCCCCTGAGAAGGCCGTTCCAGAACTTCACCCCTCTGATGGTTAGAAACCTGTTGATGGCCATTTTATATCCATTTGTTCTTGTGTCCACATTGGTGCTTAACTTAAACTTAACTCCTCTTCCTCCCTGGTATGTATCCCTCTGATGTATTTATAGAGAGCTATCATATTTCCCTTCAGCTTTGTTTTGGTTCACTAAACAAGCCAAGCTCCTTGAGTCTCCTTTCCTAAGGCAGGTTTTCCATTGCTGGGATCCTCAGGGAAGCTCTTCTCTGCACCAGTTCCAGTAACGAAACGCAATCTATGGAGGCCCTGTCCTAACGAGCTGCCCCATCTTGATCTGAGATGGCAGCGGGCCATGTCTCAGAACTCTCTAGGCTGTGAGGCCATCCCCGTCCTGATCCTAAGGCATGTAAACAGTAGGGCTTCTTTCTCCCCCGCCCTCAGCTACTTCATTTTCCCAGCATAGGAGAGATTGTCTCAAAACAAACAAACAAAAAATGTACTTCAGAACCCAGAGTCAGTTCCTCACCAAATAAGGAAGGCGGCATTTTGGGTCTAACCTCGATAGCGTCCCTTTAAGCAGCCGACTGCTGAGCTCGCCTCTCCAGTTCAGAGTGCCGCTCTGTTCTGAACAGAGGGATGTGGCCGGTGCCTCCCCGTGTGAGCTGGAGTTTGACCGAGTTCCTGCTGGGGAGAGCCGGTGTTCTGCAGATGTCTGGACCATGGTCCAGCACCCCCTAGAAAACTGCAGGAGGAACCCAGAAGATGGGGATTCTTGCTCTTTGTTTTAACGACTCTGCTGTTGCTTTAAATTCAATTGTGCTGCTTCATGAATCCTGAAGCAGCATTTTTATTCTCCTCCCATGTGAATCAACGTGCAGCCGACCTTTCTGCTCCTGGGGGACCCCGGATGAAAGGTCTGAGGATTGCAAACAGCATTCCCAACTTCTCCTGTTTTTCTTTTCCAGAACTTGCGCCCAATCCGTGATGTTTCCAGCATAGAGAGGGACTCTGGCACGCTGGCTTGTTTCTGCCGTGGGGAATCCAGTTGGGCTGAGTAGGATGGGTTTGGGTTTGGCCGTTTGGACCTATTTATACACTAGCCCTAGCCCCCATTTGTCTTCCTGACAGCTCTCCCGAATTGATGCTCGTGAGAACTTAATTACAGCTCTGCTCTGCAGCAGGCAGGCGCTACACTGCAGTCTGCAGGTCCTGGCAATCAGCACTCACACCCCACTCACAGCCAGGAGCACTTAGCCAATGGTGCAGGGCGCAGGACCCTCAGTGGACCCTGCCGGCTGGTTGCATGGTAAGGAATGAAGCCCCAGGGCTGTCACTCTGCAGTCTGGCCTTGGTTTGTTTTTGATCAATGTATTTTCCACCCCGTGTGGCTCAGGCCAGCTGATAAAAAGATGCTGCAGATTTGAGATGGATCCCGGCTGCTCCCAAGTAAGGTGGGGAGGATATTTCAAGGGACCATGTTGTGGATGGAATGGGAAGAGGGGAGGGTGGGAAGTTACTCGCATTGATTATCAGGGTGACGTTGGCACGGGACTTGTTTGTATTTGCTTCCAAGAACTAGTGTCTAGCCCTTAAAAGCTGCCCGCACTATGGGTCCAGCTGCATTGCTCGGGAAAGAGGGGGGATTAGTGGTGTGGGTTGGGCTCATTCATTTTGGAGGGAGAACGTTGCTTTCCCCCTCCTGGTGCCTGAATATTGTGGAGAGTTTCCAGGGGCTTTAAACAACATTTTGCTAACCCTCTGCTGGCCAAATCTGTGAGAAGATGCTGGAGTTTTCATCTCCAGACAGAATATGACGAAGGTCCTTACCTAAGAAGCTCCTCTGTTGTTCAGAGTCTCGCAAGTGATGCATTGATTTATGATGGTTTAAATACGCTGGCCGGCTGGCTTGGAGCTGGCAAATGATATAGTCCAGACGCAGCCCCTGGTTCTTGGGGACCTTAGGATTTTCAATGCCCTGTGATCCCGGGGCAGGTGACAGCAGGATCCAAGCGGAGTCTGAGCAGGGGAGTAGAGGCAGGATGTAAAGGCAGTTTGTGTGATGTCAGGGAACATGTCTTTGCTATGCTAGGACTCTCCTATGGCTCCATCTATGGTAGCAGCTGACTGGTAGGTATGTGTTTGGGCAGTGATGAAGGAGTGTCCAGAGAAAAAATGGTGGCCTAAGAATTAATAAACAGAGAGCTCTCCAAGGCCCTTGTTTGGCAGGGGGAAGCCAGGCCTTGGAAGTGAAAGCCGTGTCCAGAGAGCCCGTGCTTTGGCATCAGTTGCTGGCTGGACGTTGGTCCCAAGGCCAACACTCGCTTTTGTTATTCCCCACACACGACGGTCACGGGGCAAAAAGACAGGGAAGCTCTTTGCATGTCCCAGCACTGAACACTGCTCTCGTCCTTAGGCCTCAATGCCCAGGCTCGGAAGCTGCAGAGGAACCGCGCGAAGGGCACCATGACCCTGCTGACGGGATGCAAGCGACACTCCACGCCACCCACCCTCCGCCGCAGCGTGAGCGAGACCAGCCTCAGCCACGTGGGCTCGCCGGAGGAGGAGCAGCTCAAGAGACATTACTCCACGCTGCCCGAGGCCGGCCGGGGCCTGGAGAGCCCGAGGGAGGAGCAGCAGGCCCCCGCGGCGGAGCGGAACGGCAGCAGCGTGCGGTACTCCCTCTACCAGTCCCCTCACCTCCTCCTCCTGCAGGGCTACAGCTACCAGCACGTAAGCACCCAGTCTTCCACTCTGTGAGGCTTTCCTTACGTTGCCGGTCTGGGCGCTCCCTCTATAGCCCAGGCCATCAGCTCCTGACAGTCCCAGCCGTGCCTTAGGTCCCGCGGGGCGGTGTGGGCTTTCAGACACCGAGATGCTTTATTGTGTGGCATTTGCTTCGCCCCCCCCCCCCCCCCCCCCCCGGAGTCCCGAGACATGCTGGAAGAGTGGGATGCTCCATCCCCTGCTCCAAGGCAAGGGGCATCCTGGCACAGAGATGCAGAGGGAGAGAACTAGCTTCTGCTAATAACCCTGAGAGCCGCCCAGGCTGACTGCAGTTGGGGTTTTTGAGAGAGAATAGAGTTTCCTCAAACAATATTTAAGCAGGGGCTTGTTGCAAGGGCTCCTTCTCGTTTGGAGCATTGGCCTCGGCTCCTCTTAAAGTTGCATCTCTCTGGAGCCCTGGCGAAACCTGTGATTTCGAGCAGACTGGGGCAGGTGTGAGAGTCAGCTGCTCGGGTCAGCCACATCCTGCTTGCATCCGAGCCCAGGAGTAAGGGTGGAGTGGGAACAGGCAGCCTGATATTCAGGTCTACCCAGAATATACTGGGTTTGCCCTTTGGGAATGTCCCATGAAGCACATGGTGAATTCAGTGCAAAGCCGCTGCATTGTATAGGCAGCCTGCAAAGACTGAAAGGTCCAAGCTGCCTCCATTCGCTTCCATGGGGAGTCACCTCTGAAGCTGCTCTGTCCCCGGCTGTGCCAGTGTAACACCCCTCTAAGGTGATACGTAGGTGGATCATGTGGGAAATTTCAACCACTCCCCAAACCCAGCATGCACTTTGAGTACTGGCAGCGAGTCGGACTCGTCTTCCAGCTGCTGACCTACTAGCTGATTTGTCGAGGGTGGAATGACAGTTTGCTAAGATTTTGTGGTCTGTTCTGTGGTAACACAGATTTTATAGTCCTTGCCAGCTGATATTGTGCTACCTCTGCTTACGGTAGGGTGTGCACTGCCATCCTTTAGAACAATAGCTGTTGTTATCCCCATTTTACAGATAGGGAAACCGAGGCACTGAGCAGTTACGTGAGCTGCTCCATGTGGCATAGCATGTCAGTGGCAAAGTCAGGAACAGAGCCTGGGTGTTCTGGTTCCCTATCCCCAGTTCTGACCACTAGAGCTCACTGCCAGTGCAAGAGAGACTGGGTCCTGCTCTGTCCTCACACATGGAAGACTGTCACAGATGCACTTGTGTACCTGAGGGCAGGCGTAGGTCTTACGTGATTTTGTCTTAGCTGCCTCCCCTTTTGTAGCCTGAGAAGGGAATTGAGTGTGGAAGGAGGGAAAGAACAATGTGCTATGGAGAGCAAGTGAAACCCACTGATCTTGACATTGGAGCGAGGGACACTCCATCTATGTTTGAGTTCCGGAACGTCCCTGCTCCGGTTCTGGAGTGACTCTGAGCGGTGATTTTATAGAGCAGTGATTAGTGATACATGAACTCGTTTGAGTTAACGGGCGAGCGCGCTGATGGCCAGAGCCCTCCTGGGGTGGACCAACTGAATCTGGAGGGTGGATGTGTGTGTCTGCGTGCTCTGTTAGTCACGTAGAAGTGGTAAGAGGCAACAAAGTGAATGTCCCTTACTTTCTGCAAACGAGCAGATGATACCAGATATATTGGGGCAGTTCAGCATATGTTCGCTCTCTTTGCAATGCATCCTGGGAACGGTAGTTCACTCATTCTGCATCCATATACCCAGAGGGCGCTGTTAATCTTTGATGTTAATCATTGGCACTCATTAGACTGGAGTAGCTATCCAATTTCAGAGGAATTCTATAACCTTCCTCCCCAGCCGTAGTTAAGTGGGACTGAAGCAGTTTGCGCAGTCACTTGTGTAATGGTACCAAACATATTAGCAGCTGCATGTATTGAGGCAGTAGTCACAGTCGGGTTACATAGCCATTGCAGTGTAAATGCTCATTGCTCCACGGCCTGTCTCTTGTAGCATGAGTCACTGCTCCACCAACCCGAGTTATAATTTGGGGAAAGCACTGCAGTGTTTGGAATAAAAAATAGGACTGCAGTGCAAAGCCGTGTGCTGTGGACACCCAGGGAACTGCAAGAGGTGACTGATGAGTCAAGAGACCAGCATGAGTGACCGGAGAGCGAAAGCTATTTGAATGGCTCTACCTCCCGTCAGATCAAGTCACTTGTGCAGCTGTGCATGGCTCATGCCGGCTTTGCTACCTGTTTCTGTGCTTGCATTGCAGGATAGCTTGGTTTACCTACTGAACCGCGAGCAGCACACGGTGGGCCAGAGGACTCAGTCCAGCAAACCCAGCATCAGCCTCTTCGCCCCGGACATCCTGCCCCTTCACTGCACCATCAGGAGGCTCAAGCTGCCGGGCCAGTCCCGGCACCGCGCGGAGGAGAAGCTGATCCTCGAGCTCATCCCGGGGGCCAGCGTGTCCGTCAACTTCTCCAACGTGGGAAGGGCGGTTGTGCTGCACCACGGAGACCTCCTGTCCCTGGGGCTGTACTACCTGCTTCTCTACAAGGACCCCGCGAGGACCCAGCCCCTGCCTGCGCAGACGCTGATGAGGTTGAAATCGCTGCATCGAGCCTCGGACCCCGAGGCCCCCCTGACCTGTAAGTTATGTGGCAGCCAGCTCAAGGAGAGGGGCCCCTCCTCCCAGAAGCAGGGGCCCTCCCCCACCCCCGGCCAAAGACCAGCCAGGAAGAGGCTGCAGCTGGAGTTCGAGAGGGCTGCCGAGGACGTGCTGGTGAGAAGGATCGTGACCTTGATCGAGCCGGGGGGTGACGATCACAAGTTGACGCCGGCCTTCCTGTTGTGCCTCTGCATCCAGCACTCCGCCACCCGCTTCGAGCCGGGCGACTTCGGCCAGCTGCTGCTCAAGTCGGCCAAAATGATTCAGAGGACAGTGTGGGTCAGTCCGGGAGCTTTCCTAGGGGCGTTGGGAACAGGGCGTCGTGCCGGGGAGGCAGTAGGGTCTCCGAATAACACCCCTGTGAACTCGAAGCCTAGGGTGGGGCACTCAAACTTTGCCCATCCAAGAGCCACATCGGTGGCTCCGGGAACCCAGGGGCTGCACTTAGCAAATCACCACCGTCCTTTCCTGTCACCCGGCTGTGCAGCCCCTGGACACTAACTCCCCGCTTGGGAGGCTCCGTCTGGACGTCTGCCCAGGCCGCGCTCTGGATGAAAGACGCTGGCAGCCCTGAGCCGCGCTGTAGATCCCCATGTAATTCGTAGAGGCCTGCAGGCCTTGAACTATCTTGCGAGGGTCTGTTGAGGAGCCCACCCTGTCCACCAATCCCAGGTCTTGGCCTCTCCCTCGCCACAGTGGTTTGAGAGATCCCAGGGGCTTGGGCTGCTAGCGGGGCTTGGTGTTGATCGCTGTGGTCAGAAGGGGCAAGGAAAGGCCAAACCCCTGTTAAATGTTTGATGTTCAACCCCTCCTGGGTTAGCTCTAATAACAGGATGAGGGGTAGTCCCTAGCCTTGCTCCGTACCGGCCCTCCTTTTGCAGCCAACGGCCATGGAAGCACAAACTAGAGGCTGAGTGGAAGGGGTTTGGACTGCTGCTGCCGTACGGGAGAAGTCAGGTTTGATAGGTTTCTGCATCGTTAGCCGTATGCCTGGTCCCTGGGTGGGAATGCCGGCTATCATGCATCATGATTCTCCATGTTGCTGCCTAACGGCCAGGGAGTGTGAGTGGAGGAAATGCCCTGGCTGTAACTGAGTGGAATCTGGGTTTGTGTGTTTCCTCCCTGGTAGAGATCACCTTGTTCTCCTGCAGCGCGCGGTGCCACTCTGCCCTCGTTTACGGCAGACTTTGTGTCTCACCAGTGCTACCCAGATAAGGCTGCAGGCAGCCACCGGTGTTTCAAGCAGGGTCGCCCTGCTCTGAGCATGATTAGGAAAACATGGTGATTGGAATGGCAGTAGCCTGTCTGATACAGGCACAGCTGCATCTGTGGTAGCAATGGTCGGGAACTTCAGGGGGAGGGTTCATGTAAATTAAACCTGAGTGCGGTGCAGCAGATCAGAACTGAAATAATGGTAATTCTGGGGGGCACAGCCAGACATGCACAGGAGTCCCAGGGGGCAACCTACCCTGAAAGGAGTACCTGCATATTGTACAATGTAACAAACAATAAGGATAGAGCTGCGTAATTATATTCTACGCAACTGCATCGTTCCAGTCTCCCTCGTTCCTTCCCGCCCCATTCCTTTCTGTGCACTTGCAACATATATTGTAATTATATTAGCAAATCGAGCATGCTTGTCGCCATGGCATCTATGCCTCGTTTCCTTTTGTTTAGCTGTTTATGCAGAACAGCTGCAGTTGCTAGAAGGTGCCTTCGATGTGGAGCAAGTCTCCAGTAGGCATTTTAAATATAGGTTTTGGCACAAGAAAAAAAACCCACTTCCCCAAAGTTTTGCTCTGCCTTCCAATAAAGTGCAGACTAGTCAGCCCACTCAGTGTCCCCGGCAAAAGTATATCAAGCTCCCCATACAGGTAGTGCTGTTACCCCTGAGTGTTTTTGTGTCCGCGCGCGCGTCCCTGTCTCTCTCTCTGCACTGTGGTTTTCTCATATTGACTTATGTTTCCCCCCCCCCCATTATCCTAGGAGAAAACGAAAGAGCTGGCGGAGAAGCATTCCCTGCAGTAAGTGTCCCCCGCCTTTACTCTCTCTGCCTCCCTCCTGCCCCACTCCTGCTTCCTCTGATGAACAGAGAAAGAGCTGCACCTACAGGGAGAGAAATTGCCCTTGGAATAACCAAGAGGGGAGTTCTGTAAGGAGGATTAGGCCTTACAGCATTGTTAATATACAGGCCCTGATTCAACAGGGCGCCTCGGCTAATGTCTAATTTAGGGGGCTTCTTGCTTGGTTCACCCCCAGAGCTAGGCGACATTTTTTTACACACAACTTTTTCAGGGAGGGGGAGAGAGGTTGGGCAAAAAATGCAAATTCAGCGACACAGGAAGATTTTGTGAATTCGTGTCCGTTTGGGCGAATGGCTCGTTTAGAAAAAGAAACAAAAATGTGAGAAAACTCAGACGTCTGATATGTTTTGTTATTTGCAATGACTCGCTGTTCCAAAGCTCCACACGGCTCGACGCGCTCCCTGGCTGAAGCAAGGACGTAAAGCTCTTCTTGCCCCTGTTGTCCGTGCCCTTCAAAGGGGGATATGGAAGGCATGGCTGTCCTATGGCCAGGAGACGGCTAGCAGAGGCGCCTGCTGGTCTTTCACCCTGGAAAAAACCAAATGCACCAGTGATGTAAAGAGCAATGAAAGGCCACTTTTTAAAGCAGCCTTAGCCCAGCTTCTGATTTTGCAGCTGCATTTCACACCAGCAGTTACCGTATTTTTCGTCTTATAGGACGCTCCGTCCTATAAGACGCCCCCTCATTTTTTAATACAAAATCCGGAAAAAAAAAAAAAAAAAAAAAAGCGCCTCGCTCTCCCGTCCCCGCCGCGCGGGCGGGCTGCCGGGAGCATCCCGGTTCCCCCCTCCCCGCCGCGGGCGGGCTGCCGGGAGCGCGCCCGCGGCGGGGAGGGGGGAACCGGGACGCTCCCGGCAGCCCGCCCGCGCGGCGGGGACGGGAGAGCGAGGCGCTTTTTTTTTTTTTTTTGCATTCGCCCTATAAGACGCACCAACTTTTCCCCCCCCGTTTTGGGGAAGAAAAAGTGCGTCTTATAGGGCGAAAAATACGGTAGTTGCAGCCGCGGATGCTGGCAGTCAGACATGCAGTTGGGGCGCATCTGCACTTGGAGCTGGGCTGTGATCCCCAGCTCAAGGAGACATGCCCCTGCTAGCTGTCATCGGCTTAGCCTGCTAAAAGTAGAGCGTAGCCATAGCAGCGTCAGCAGCAGGAGGGGCTAGCTGCCCAGAGTGCATGCCCATCAGAGGGGCCGTGTGCATTGCCCATCAGAGATGCCAGGTGCTTGCCCATCAGAGATGCCAGGTGCTTGCCCATCAGAGATGCTAGGTATGTACTTGGAGCAGCTCATCCCTTGAGCTACCGAAGCTACGCTCTGTTTTTAGCACCCCAGCTCGATCAGAGCTAGCACCAGTATGTCGTCCCTAGCTTGGAATCCTACCCGCAGCTCAAAGTGCAGACATGCCCTTGGATAGTGGAGTGCTAGCATTGGTGCCAGCAGAACTGGGGGCCAGTAAAAAAAATTAGGCCCTTAAAGCACAGATGATGGGTGAATAGAGTTTTTCCTTTCACTGTTTTACAGTATCATGGGTTCTGCTGTGTTAGCACATAGTGACAATCCCCCAAAGAGCTTAACTAGACAAAGGGTAGGAGGAGAAACAGGTACAGAGAGCTGAAGTGACTTCACCCAAGGTCATTTACCTAGTCAGGGGCAGAACTGGGAACTGAGCTGTAGTTTTTGGAGTCCCAATCCTCTCCCCTAGCCACGGAGCCATGCTACACCCTCTGACTAGGGCGACCAGATGTCCCATTTTTATAGGGACAGTCCCGGTTTTTTGGGACTTTTTCTTATATAGGTGCCTATTAGCCCCCACCCCGTCCCGTTTTTTTCACAATTGCTATCTGGTCACCCTACCTCTGACACACTTTTATACCAGGACCCTGCATGTGCATTCCCTGAAGTTATGTGATTCCTTGACACTCAGGGTTTTCATGCATGTAGACGTCAGGTGGATGCATGTTATACATTCTGCAGCCCTGAGTGAGTTAATTGCCTCACTCCTTCCTGTGTTTATGCTGGATCCGACCCCAGAAAGTCCCCCAGAGGCCTGGCGTTGGCCTACCTTTCCTTACACTATTTTCCGAACATCAGAAGCGATAAATTAGTAAATTAATACTCCAGAGCACTTGACTGCAGTGTTGTGTTTCCCCGCTTGTGTGAAGTTGGGCTGCTGCATGTTCACCTCTTGCACGCTTGCCGTCTCACCGGTGGTGCCAGTTCTCACAAGCCCAGCCACGTGCTCTTCAGACTAAGGTGGATATGATTGGATTTCAAAATTGTGAGATCTTCAAAAGTGACTCTTCCTTTGGGTGCTCGGCTTGAGACCCTCTATCGGAGCCTGGTTTTCAGAGGTGAGTACTCTGCACTTTCTGAAAATCCCCACCCTTTTCAGGTGTCTCACAGCTGGGCATCCCAAAAACAGAGGTCCCATGTCACTAGTCTCTTTAGAAGACCTGGCCCGTGTGTACGTCTCAAACCCAGCGGAGGTTAGATTTGGGGAGTGTCATCTTAAAATTAGCCATAATAGGAGTGAACAGGGCAGAGCTACTTCCTGCAAAGGGTAATAGCCACCTAGAGTATGGGCCGGGAAAGGGGATGTACGAGTTCAAGAGACTCTTCGGTGCTATGGCTTCATTCTATCCTTACACTTGTGTATGCGGCTCCTTCGGCAGCCAGTGGCAGTGATGCAGCAAGCTCAGGCCTGCCATGTTCTGTGTATGGAACTTCCACTGGTCCCCTGAGGTAACCATGAGCTACAGGGTGACAGACACACTTTACAGGACTCTGAGGGTACCAAGAGTGAGCTGTAAAATCCAGGGGTGACCTACAGGACAACCAGATGACTGGGTGCTAAGAAATATCATGAGATTACGGTAAATCACAGCGTGATAAAGAGAAGCATATCCGTCAGTTACAGCCACCTCGTCTTCAGCTCCGGGCTGTGTACAGGGGTCAGTTCATTATTGTGTGATGCGAGCAATCCTATACAAGTGGCTAGCAATGAAACATTTTTGCCCAAAGTCCCTATTTTTGACTGGCTTAAAACATTCCTCAGACAATATCTTTTGAGGCTGAAATTCTCATGGTGGTTCTAAAAGTGAGCTTGTTTTATAAAGTTATCAGAACCCCCCTTTTGAGTGATGGTAGCATGAAAAGTGTTTCACTAGTTAAGAAATTTCCCAAATGCTTTTAAAACGTGTATAGGCCTTTGGTTAACTCGAGGGTTGCTGCTCTCTGTACTGTACTCAGCCTCTGGATTGAGAGCCAGTCGTCAGCTCTAAATTCACATGAAAAATCCCGGATGGTTGAAAGCGGTGTCCTCAGCCTTTGCAGTGCTATATAAAGGGCCTGATCCTGAGAGGTGCTGAGCACGTTCAGCTCCCATTGACTCAGTGCCTTTTGTGTCAGGCCAAAGTGCTAAAATTAACATTTGATCCCAAACTTTGCCTTTGTCGAGAGCATTTTTGCAGAAAGTCTTTTTCCGTTTCAGTGCTGTTTAGTGCATTTGGGCTCCCCAGATTGGGGGCTGGGGGCTGTTGTGAATAGGGCAGCCTCTGGGAAAGACTTTCAAGAGTGATTTGATGACCCTTTGTTGGACTTCAGTCTGCTCCAGGCTTTATTTTTGACCCATCACTTTTATCCTAATTTGTTTCCGTGTTCCCCAAACTCCTGTGTCCCACCGTTGGCTGCCACTACACTGTGCCACGTGACCAGGGGAGAAGGAATCATGTGACCCCCCCTTTAGCGTTGTTGTTAATTCCTAACAGCCTGGGAAACACTCGGCGCCTTCAACTCCGATTGAAGTCAATGGGCACTGAGGTTGCTCGGCATTTCTCAGGAGGTGCTCAGGTCCTGACTGTAAATCAGCAGGTCGGAGGTTCTCAAGGTGGTTAGCAAATTATCGAGATTCAGCATTTGGTCCCTGGGGGGCTGGGCTGTGGCGTTTCCACTGACCAGGGAACAGGAATCCTGAGAGGGGCGCAAGCCTTTCCCGTAGCCAGAGGCTTCGTGCGCACGGAGAGACTGCACCCGCAGCCAGCCTTGTCCTGACTGGAGTCTGAAACTCTCCTCTTGCCTCCTCTGTCTCACCAGTCAGGATCCTGGATCCCTGGCCCGCTTCACCGTCACAGACCTGGTCCCGGAGCTGCAGCACATTCTCTTCTGGATGTCCAACTCCATCGAGCTCCTGTACTTTATCCAGCAGAAATCCCCCGTCTACATCCAGAGCCTGGAGGAGGAGCTGGATGTCAAGGGTAGGACTCATGCTTCTTTATTCTGACATGCCTCCTCGGTATGAAACTTCCCCTGCCCTGTGCCAGCTGTGACGTGTCAGGCAAAGGGGGCGCTGTAGCATCAAGCTTGTCTGTTGGTGTTTTCCCCCATTGCTGCTCCAGCACGGTACTTCTATCCTGTCTTCAGAGACCACCGTGTTGCCTCTTTATCCCAGATATGCCCTTTGAGCGTATTGGGGTTTGTGGAACAGAAGGGAACTTCACCCACAGGGCTCATAACCCCAGCAGCTTTCTGGGACCTCTCCTGAGCAGGTTCTTGAATGATGAACGGTGGTGCCTTTTGTGGCATGGCCGCCGGAGAGGCAGTCGTAGCAGGTGGAAACTTGAATGTCCTGCTGGCCTTTGCTCGCTCTGCTACCCACTACTCATCTTGAGTGCAGAATTGCTCACTTGTGAAATTGCAGGTGCAAAGGTAAAAAAAAAAAAAAGGAGACTGGATTGAAATCCGTCTTAAAATTGGGGCTTTTGTGTATGTCAAGACGTGAAAAGGGGTTCACTTCATCCATTGCGGGGCTCAGTACGGTGTCAAGGGAGGATCCTGAAACCAATTGGGTCTTGATCTTTTCTTTGAACCTTTCTTTGAGGAGTGCGTGTTCGTGTCGATTCCAGTCAGGTGTGTGCGTGCGCACATGGACAGCAGCTGGAAGATTTTTCCCCCGGCAGCATCCGTTGAGTTGGCCTGGGCGCCCCCTAGGGTCCCGCCTTCATGGTGCTCAATATAGAGCCCGGCCGACCCGCCACCCCCTCGGTTTCTTCTTACTGCCAGTGATGGTTAGCTAGAACTTCCCACGGGTCTTGCCTTGGCAAGCGCCTTTGCAGTGTCCATTGTATATAGTTGCTTTCCTCTTAGTATAGTTAGTACTAGTAGTTAGTTAGTGTGAAGCAAGTGCCTTTCCCAACTGGCTCAAAAATAAAGTCCCCGCAGTGTGTAGAATCAAAACTGACCTCTTTCCTGGGAGTTTGGTATATTAATAAGATAATAAAGCTCAGATCAAACTTTCTCCAGGCTTAGCTGAGTCCAGGGTTCCTCCCTCAGGACTGCTCACCTCACACCCTAGATCCTCTGTCACCAGAGACTACTCCCATCTCCCTTATGTCTTCATAGGGTATCAAGCTACCTGCTTTTGAGTCCAGGAAACTCACTGGACCCTACCGGATTTCAGCCACCTTGTCATAAGGGGCTTGTGCAATGATGAGCTCTTGCAAGTAGCCTTTTGAAGCCATGAACCGATATGATTTGGAGGGATGGATCCCATTGCAACCAAGAAGTCACCATGACTTCTGTCACTAAGAATGGCCTGGTATCTGTGTGTTGATACCTGAGGTAACAAGATCCTTTTCCTGAATCCTTTGTCCTGGACACTGAGATAAGAGGAAGAGGATGCAACATGGGTAAGGGGGGTCTGAGAGTATTCTGCAGGCCGCCCAGGCTTCCGGGCCATGGTTGGAAAACCTACCTGGCTGTCATCCCTTGCTCTGCATTCTGCAGCCTCCCCTCTCACGCCATCCTGTGAAGTGAATCCATTAGCTTGCAGAGCAGACTGGCAACCTGGTGAGCAGTGTTACTCAGTATTACTGGTGCCCCTGGAAGCACCACTAGCTTTCAGGGCTTCTGAGCTAAGTCCTCCAGCCCTGAGAACACTTGGGAGGAAAATAATCCCCTTTATCAAATGAGTGGTGACAGCTTGCAGCCGCAGGGAGTCTAATATGGTGAGGGGATTAGCCAGGCTTCACTCTCCTCGTGGCCTCGTTTTGTTTCCTCAGTCCCCTTGGAGGGAGAGGGAGCAAAGCACTCCAGAGCCAAGCCAGCTGAATGCTGGATGCTCTCCATGTCCTACGCTATCTTGGTTCCCATGCTGATACAAGATGTAAAGACCAGTGTGTGGGTGGGAGGGTGGGACAGCGGGTGCATTCTTAATCAGTGAGCGCTCTAAAAAATGTGCTTGTCGGCTAAAAATACCGCAGCCCTCACAACGGGGCGCACGTGAGCAGCTGCTGGGAAAGCGAAATGATAAACCCTGGGAGTTGGGGTTCACTTCATCCATTGCGGGGCTCAGTACGGTGTCAAGGGAGGATCCTGAAACCAATTGGGTCTTGATCTTTTCTTTGAACCTTTCTCTGAGTTTTCTTGCAGCCTGGTGGCTTCCCCCGCCATTGTCCAAGTTTGCCCATCCCTGCTGTTCCTCGCTGTTTGGATAAGGGCTCCCCGGTTGTCCCAAATATTCTCTTCACGTTTCTCACCATCCTTGAGTCTGTGTTAATTTAAGGGGAGATTTGTCAAAACACTCAGTGTTGGCCCAACTCTGCTCTTGCCACTCTCAGTGGCTAAGCTCCCACGGCTGCAGTGGGAGAGAGCTAAGCCAGTGGCTCTCAACCTTGCCAGACTACTGTCCCCCTTTTAGGGGGTCTGATTTGTCTTGTGTATCCCCAAGTTTCACCTCACTTCAAAACGACTTGCTTAGGACATCAGACAGAAAAATACAAACGTGTCACAGCCACACTGTTACCGAAAAATGGCTCACGTTCTCCTTTTTATCACACAATTGTAAAGTAAATCAATTGGAATATAAATATTGTACTTATACTTCAGTGTACAATATACAGAGCAGTATAAACATGTCATTGTCTGTTTGCAATTTAGTTTGTACTGACTTTGCTAGGGCTTTTTATGTAGCCTGTTGTAAAAGTAGGCAAATATCTAGATGAGTTAATGTACCCCCGGAAGACCTCCGTGTACCCCCAGGGGTACACAGACCCTCGTTGGTAATCACGGAACTAGGCCAGTGCAGAGTGGTTTTGAAAATCCCACTTTTGCTCCCCTTCCTCATTTATTATTGTCCCCAATATCCCCCCCCCCCCACCTAACACACATGCAGAACACGGCATGGGCGCAGACACTGTCCCCCTCATAGATTTGTAAACTTCTCTCTCTCCATTTTTCCAGCCCTTATTGGTAGTTGGCCCGGCCGTTCCTAATGGTCTCTCTTTTCTTCTTTGCTCACCACTCCACTTTCCCATCGCAGTACAGCGGATGTCATTTTGTATCCTTCTCTTTACTCAATCCTTTGTGAAGCCTCGCTGGAACTGCAGCCTTTTTCTTCTTCTTTGTGGTGTTTTTAGGGTGACGTAGCTGCTTTCTGCATTGCTAGGTTTCAGTACTTCCTTCAACGGGCCTTACTTGGGGTGAGTAGGCTGGTGGCCTCACTGCAGTCAATGGCAAAACTCCCATTGACTTCAGTGGGGTCAGGATTTCACCCTATTTTCTTTTCTCACCATGTGCATTCCTGATCCCTAGTCATGCCCGTGTCCAGCTGCATTCTGTGAATCCAGTCCTAACTGGTCTGGATTCAGGAAGGTTCCTTATTATTCTCACAGTCTTGATCGGTTTCTCCCCGTTGGCTTCTCTTCTAGTTGGAATCTCCACTTCCTGGGTCATAAGGTTGCCTTTCCATCACAAAGGGAAATCTTTGATCATTCCTGGATCCAACACTGGCAAGGATTGCTGGGCAGGCTTTACGCCGGTTGAGGACAAAGCAGAGAGAGCACTTCAGGCAGAAAGCCTGGATCTTTCTGAAACCAAAGATGAAGGATAAGCGTATGAATGCAGAGAAGTGTCCGTGCACAAATGCCGCGGTAGGGCTGGCTGCAAACCGGGAATGCTTTTCACAAAACATCTTGCAAAAAATTCGTCCCTGTTTTTTGACAAAAGAAATTTGAAATTCAGTTTTTTTCAGCCAGTTCTATTCAGGAATGTGAGAAACAAACAAGGAGTAGAAGTATTACTAAGTGGTGTCAGGGATGGTGTAGCTGGCAAACCCCCCCACCCTACAGGGTGGGTCTCATAACTGGAGTATTACTATGGAAAAGTACAATCTACAGCAGACACGGGCAAACTCTTTGGCCCAAGGGCTGCATCGGGGTTGCAAAATTGTATGGCGGGCCGGGTAGGGAAGGGAAGGCTGTGCCTCCCCAAACAGCCTGGCCCCGCCCCCTATCTGACCCCCAACCCATCCAACCCCCCTTCTACTTGTCCCTTGACTGCCCTCTTCAGAGCCCCCCCCCGCCCCTAACCACTCCCCCAGGACTCCACCCCTATCTAAGCCCCCCTGCTCCTTGTCACTGGCCCACTCCCTCCCAAGACTCCTCACCTTAACTCCCCCCCCCAGAATCCCACCCCCTACCCAACTCCCCTGCTCCTTGTCACCTGACCACCCCATCCCGAGACCCCCCCTAACTGCTCTCCCAGGACCCCATCCCCGACCCAACCACTTCTGCTCCCTGTCTCCTATCCACCCCCACTCCCCACCCTCTGATAGACCCGTAGGACTCCCATGTCCTATCCAACCCCCCCTTGACCGTCCCTCCAGAACCTCCACCCCATCCAACCATCCAACCATGCCCTGTCCCCTGACTGCCCCTGGTACTCCCTGCCATTTATCCAACCCCTTGGCCCTGATCTCGACCCCAGCCCCCTTACCGTGCTGCTCTGAGCAGCGTGTCTGGAGGCTGCAGGGCCCGCTGGAGCTAGACACACCACCCCGCAGGAGCTCGCAGTCCTGCCCGCTTACCATGCCGCTCAGAGCAGCAGGAGCTCTGAGCCTGAGCCTGTGGGGAGAGGAGGGCGGCGGGGTAGGGGCCAGGAATTAGCTTCCCTGGCCGGGAGCTCAGGCAGGACAGTCCCGCGGGCCAGATGTGGGCCACGGGCTATAGTTTGCCCACCCCTGGTCTACAGAGATGAGAGAGATGGGTGATGCTCAGTTTGCAGGGGACTTCCAATAGAGAGAGATGAAATATATTTGCGGTGCCAGCCAGCTTACAAGGAATGAAAAGTCGAGGAAGAGGACGGTGGCCATTTGTAGCTGAATACTAAGACCGGAGAGGAGTGAGAGAAAAACCTCCCGGACCGAATCTCCAGTACTCAGAAGCCTAGGTCATCATGCTTAGGCGGAAGATAATTACCCAGATTCATGCTGGGTAACATGCATGGAGATTTCTGCTCAAATCGGCCATGGGCAAATCCAAGCCGACTCTCCTTGCTAAGCCAATGTTCGGTGAATCTCAGTCCTCCTGTTCTACCCCCACCAGCCGCTCCCTCTGCTTCTCTCCTTCCTTTGCTGGCATTTAGTAGCTGGAGGGTCTCTGAGATGAACACCTGCCTGCGTTCCTCTCTCATATCCCTGGTGGGATTCTAGCACATTTGTCTTCCCTGGCCCGGGTAGCGTTTGCTCCCTCCTGGGCTGTAATCGGTGGGAACAGCTAGATTTGGGTTGCTGTCTAGAGAGAGGATTCTTTAAATAGATCCGTTCCCTTAGTGGGAATGGTCTCTGGGAGAGTGAAGTCCATGGCGCAGAGGAGAGTAAAGGCAGCAAGCATGCAAGTGAAGGAGCATTCTGGGCTTGCAGGGTGAGCGACATTTGCTTAAACTTCCAGGGCATTATAAGGGGGAGAGATTTACCCCCTGCCCGTTCCAGGCCTTACTTCAGCAAAGCACTTGAGTGAGTGCTTAAGTCCAGCCCTGCTCAGCAAAGCACTTAGGCACATGCTTAACTTTCAGCACCTTCTTAAGCATCATTGACATCAATGGAATTTATGCCTGTGGCTAAACGTAAGCAGCATTTAAGTGAATTGAGCTGGAGGGCTGAATTGGGGCCATCCTGAATCAACAGGTTGCATGGTGGGGCTTGGTTTGGGGAGGGCGCAGCGTAGTGTCATATAAATACATCTTGTGCCTGGGCAGGTTTTGGTGAACCGGGAGGGGTAGAAATAACATAAACAGGAGGGTGAGGGAAAGGTTAAAATCAGTATTTTGGCCTCTTGACATCCCTCAGGAAATATCTGTGGGAAGCTTTTTAAAAATAAAAAGGTCGTATCCTGAGAATAAGCGAAATACTTTTGATTTTCAAAGTCTAGCCAGTACATTGGAGCGCACAGAGACCGCAGGCTGGCGAATGAAAAGGAGAGGGGTTTTTTCCTACACCTTTTCCCTCCCCATTCATTCTGTCTGTCTGTCTAGAGTAGGGGCCATCACTTCCCCCACACACACACACCTTCATAGATTGCTCGGGGGGGAGGGGCGGGGGGAGAAGAAGAGGGGGTGTTTGTGAGAGATGAGGGGATTCCAGGTATGCATAAGGACGAGAAACCCAGGGTGTTTCTCCTGGCACACGGTTTTAACCCCCTGGTTGAATTTAGGAATTGTTCTTCCACTCAGGTGATCTAAAACAATCTGAGAGAAGCGCTGTACCTCTGGGAAACGCTGGTGTTTAGACCTTACTGCATGAGCAATTCTGTCCTATAATTAGAGCAGATTGAATAGTTAAAAAAAGACCCAAATCAAACAAATCCTAACAACTCTGATCTGGGTATATTTTTGTGACTACAAGCCCCAAGTTCACTTTGCAGCTTTGTGGGAACATATCATCCATGTGTATCTGGTATTCATGTAGCCATGTGCCAATCCCAGAAGCTTCATGAATGGTGGCACTAATTACTATTTGCCTGAAAACTTGTTCCAGAAGATGTGTTCCTTCTTTCTGGTTACTTGCCTGATCCCATGTGATTTCGATGACCGGTCAGAGAATACAAATAATGGATACAGAGTATTTGTTGAATATTTGTTGAAACTGTTTGATGAATACTTACAAATAGATTCACAGAAATCAGCACCAGGGCCCAAATGGATCGCTAACCAACCCTGGGGCTGGCTTCCTACTGAATATTATTCCCCAAAGGCTTTGGACAACAGCTGAGCAACTTGAGGGCAACTTGGCCGACAATGGCTGGGGACCAGATGTGTTACTGGGGGTGGGGGCTTCCTTAAACAGATCACACAGTACTGAGTACTTTCAGGACTTTATGGAATGTATAGACTATACATGGGACCCAGGAAAAGCTATCCCATGTGTCTCCATACCCCTCTCTGAAGTCAGCCCCACCTCCCGGCATGTGATCAGAAACAGTCATAACATGGACTGGCTATATTTGTCTGTGCTGCTTATTTTCTGGTTTGAAATCCCACACTGGCAGATTCCCTAGCACCTTGGCTTTCAGTTTTAAATTACCCGAGACAGATGAGCACCAAGATGGCCAATGTTATTTGTCATAGCAGATTTGAAAATCTTATTATCTGCTTATTATGGCCAGGTTTTGAAATGATTGCATTGGCTTTTCACTTTGGAAACTTTGGAAACTTGGGTTCACGTCAACCTCGGGTCACAAATGAAATGTGTTTGAGTGGTCTCTGCCTGCTCTGGAGTGGGTATTTGCCAGTCAATATAGAGTCCAGTGTGATTAGCAGTCTCACTTCCAAATAGATCAGGGTCAGAATATCACATCGGGACTAAGGTTTCTTGGCACAGCAGTGGAATAGCAAGTGGGGTTGTAGACCAGGATTCAGGTGCATTAAGCAGCGCTGTATGTGGAAGTTTACAATGCTCCTGCCGTCACGACACATGGGATGATTCAGTCCTATTAGCCCCTCACTTTCCTGAGCCTTAAAAATTCACCAACTTATCTCCCTGAACTGCCCCAAAAGTGTGTGTGGCTGAAAAGCCCTTCATTAGCCATCCGCAAGTGGGACCTGGGGAATGGTTAGGTGGATGATGTCATGGAATTTCCCTCTTTCTGATTCCACATCAGAGGAACGTGGTGGGGGCTGGGGCTAGTTTGGCAAAGCTCCGGGGACCTTCTCTTCTGTTCCCAAGGCCACGTTTTCTGACATGCTGCGTTTGGAAAGCGCTTCATCCCGCTGCACAAATATTCGGCAGATGGGGCTGGCTGCAAATCTAGCGTTGCTAGAAGAAAAATGTTAGTCTGGAGGGGAAATAACCCCCCCTCCCCCCACACACACCTCTCAGCGCCCAGAATTACAACATATATGTGTTTAACAGCCACTGCTATGGCAACCCCATGTTTATTAGATCTGGATTTCTGTGCACACTCCCGGCTCACAACGCAGCAAGGAAAGTGAGGTGGAGTTTCACGTCTTTAAGGGAGAGCCAGGAAAAGGCACCGGCAGAGTGCAGGGTTGGAGTTTTCAGTTCCTGACGTGGTATCCGGTAATGACTCCCCAGCCCCCGTGGAAAGGGAAGGCACCTGTATGAATGTGTATTGTCTCCAGTGCAGTATCCTTTGGAGACTGACTAAGTGGCTGGCGGATCCAGGCGAAGATGATACAATGAGAGAAGAAAAGGGGGAACCCAGCTGAGGTCTCCTGTATTGGAGTGAATTCAGGGAGTTGCAGTCACGGCCTGGAGACTACTGCCATAAACTCATCCTCCAGATAAACAGGGGGGGTTCAGCGGGGCAGTGGAAGTGCAAGCTCCCCCTGTGGGTGCGTCTGCTCTATGCTCTGATCGGGAGTGGGACAGGAGCTCTGGCTGGTGCATTCATCCTCAGGCCCTTTGCTGTGACGGCCAGCACTGGTGCCAGTGTCAAAGTGCTCTTTGTGCTGTGGGTATCTGGCCACTAAAACGAGCGCACCATACTCACCCAATGGCTTCAGAGGGGAATGGCTTCTCTTTCTGAACCTCTGTCTTAAATGAGCCACCTTGAGCTGTCCAACTTCTTAAACAAGCCAGATAAATGTGCCTTCAGCTTTAATTTCCCTAGTGCAATGGGGACATCAAGTGGCCGGGTAAAGTAGTGCAAGTTGTGCATACTTGTGAACACCCCAAGGATGCATCTGCTACCTGATTTTTTTTTTCCCCATTTGAGAGTGACCGACATCAGTTCTCTTCCAGGCCAGCTCTTCTACTACTACTTTGAAATAGTCCTCTCTGTTTGCGAGACAGCAGTGTAAGTTACGTCTCCCAGTAGGGAACTGTTTCCGCTCCAACACTGTTAATCAAGAGTTCTGCATTTTTATAGCGCTTTGCTTTCCATCCAGGATCCTAATGCGTTTTACCAATATTGCTAAATCAGGGCTTATGTCCTTCCTGCGAGATCAGAGAGGATAACTGTCCCCCTTTTACAGACCGAGGTGCAGAAGGACAAAGAAGCTGTGATTTGCTCCAGGGCACACAATGAGTCAGTGGAAGAACTAGAAAGAGAATCCCAAAATTCTGGTTCCCAATCCCACACTACAACCACTAGCCAGGTTTCCTTTGCAGTAACAAACCCATGGCAGCTCGCTTTGTCAGCAGACTTTGCATAATGTAATACAGCATGACAAGTTGACCCTCAGAGAGACTATTGTCCTATTAAACGAACAGACCCCATAGTCCGGTTTGGAGCCCATGTTCGATTGCTGTCTTTGTCCTTCAGGTTCTAAGGAGTCTCTGTTCTCTTCAACCATCACAGCCAGCGAGGAAGCCATGACGGTCCTGGAGGAAGTGATCATGTATACTTTTCAGCAGTGTGTCTACTATATCTCCAAGGTACGTGCGCCCCCAGCACCTCCCCCTCTCTCCCGCTAATGCACGGCCTCATCCAGAGGGCTGCCAAGGGAGAAGAGGAGCCTTGCGCTGCTGTGTCTCACTGGAAATCAAAGGGAGATGACAGCGGAGGGGGAGAAGACGTCTCCCGACTGAGCATCCGGGGCTGAAATCGTCCACTCTCTCCATCCTGTCCTGGGAGAGCAGGTTCTTCTCTCCGCTAAGTTCTAAGAGATATACGGGTTCTTGCAAGTCTCCTCTGTATTCAAAAATGTCGGTCTCTAGGATGTAGTACAAGAAATGCCGGCACTAGGGGAGATGACTTTCCTAACTTCCCTTAAGAGTGAATCTCGGGGTCAGAAATGATCAACCAGGTTGATTTTTTTTAAACAACGTAGATATTTTGGGCTGGCCCTTCTTTCGCACAAGTTATTTCGCTGTTGTTTTGTCTATTACAGCAGCGCCTACAGTGCTCAGCCAGAATCAGGGCCCCATGGGCAAGGCATAGCACAGACACGTAGTAAGAGAGAGACTTTGCCCCAAAGAACTTGCAGTCTAAATAGGTAAGAAGAGCACAGAGCAGTAGACTGGGACTCAGGGGCCCGGGGTGAAATTCCCAGCTCAGCCATAGGCTTGCATCTGGACCTTACATGAGTTATTCAATGTACCCTGTAAAATGAGGAGGATCTGTTCCTAGCTCTCAGGTGGGGTGTGAGGATAAAATCCATTAAGGCTTGCGAGCTGCTCACTAATATGAGCCCCCGATACCATAGTAGGTGAGCACCTCATTATCTTTGAAAGCTGCTGCACTAGATCTAGATTGCCAACTGGGCACATTTTAGTATAAATACCATAGCAGGAGATTGGCAGTGGGGGAGAGCTGCAGCTCAGGTACCTTAAACTGCTGAATTTCAGGCAGGTGTCAGACTGTGAGGTCCCTGAAGGATGAACAGTGATGCTGTCGCCTCCATAGGCATTTGCTCTTACAGTGTCCCCCTTAGTGAGTGGCTTAGGTACAGCTGCACAGTCACTTTCATGACCCACCCTTGTTCTCCCTCACTCCTTCTTGTAACTTTTGGATTCATAGAATCTCAGAGTTGGAAGGGACCTCAGGAGATCATCTAGTCCAACCCCCTGCTCAAAGCAGGACCAGTCCCATTTTTGCCCCATATCCCTAAATGTCCCCCCTCAAGGATTGAACTCACCACCCTGGGGTTAGCAGGCCAGTGCTCAAACCACTGAGCTATCCCTCCCCCACTCCTTTGGGCTCAAGTGTCCGCTGATGGCCACAGCCCGGGAAGAGCATGAGATGATAACGGAACGTTTATCTGCATGGCTAGCGACTTGGAAACAGGGGACCAGGACACAGGAAGTCAGGAGGAAATGAGTGGCCCACAGATCAGTAGAAAGAGTCGCTGGGCTAGCGTGGCCAGCCCTCCTCAGCTCATTTGCGATTTACTGTACGGTAATAGCCCTGGGCATAATGAATTGATTCATGGACGTGGTGGAAATATTCCTGCTGGGCTCTCTCCGTTAGGCTCCTGGCGTGAAACTTTATTGCAAGGGCTTGTTACGGAGCGCTGAACAGTGTGGGCAGTGTGGGCGCAGAGAAAGGCTGCTTGTGTCTGCAGGGTGGGGACTTGTTTCCATTGAAAGAGAAGTTAAACTTGACCGATGATGCTGCCTTTCCACCGGCTCCCCCTGCCAGGTCTGGTGATTACTGACTTGGCCTCTCCCGGGGAAATGGACTATTTTTCTTCTTGATTCTATTTGTAGCTCTTGTTTCCCCCTCTGTGGAAAGATTGTTCCACTAGTCCAGCAGCCTCTCCCTCTCTCTGATTGGTTGATGCTTATCCTGTCTCATTTGCGTACCTAATTGGACACTGCTTTTCGACCTTCCTCATTTGCACAAAAGAAAGTCTCTAATTAGACACTGCTTTTGTCTTCTGCCTTTTTTTCATAGCATGTGTATTAGATCTAGGGCGACCAGACTGTCCCTATAAAATCAGGACATCTGGTCACCCTAATTAGATCTTCAGTTTCCATGTGGGTGCATAGAATGGGCACATTCCTTTCACTTAATATCTACAGTAGTTTATATCTCATATTCTGTTTGTTCCCCCAAACTGACTGAGACCAACTGACCTCCATGTATGATGTTAAATTATTGCATAGGGACAGGGCTGAGCAAGCTTGCAGGCCACAAGGGGTTAGTCCATGAGGGGGCAAAAAATATGCCCTTTTATAAGAACAGCAGGGCTTGAGCTGGTGATGGGATCATGGAAACAAAAGATTCAGAAGACCTTGGTTAGGTCACCATCTGGCCAATGCAGAATTGCTTCCCACGGTAAATCTCCAGCGCTTTGAATTCGGAACGAGAAAGCTTATGCTTCAAAACTTTATAGTTAGTCTTTAAGGTGCCACAGGACTCTTTGTTACCTGTGTATTTCTTGTCTCCTCCCTGTCCAGTCTCTGTATGTATCTCTACCTGCCCTCCTGGAGTGTAACCCCTTCCAGAGTGAGGGCCAGGAAGGTTGGCGGGCATCGTCCCAGTTGCCTGAAGAAATACGCAGAGTCGTGTCGATCTACCAGGCTACGCTGGACCTGCTCCACCAGTATGAAGTGCACCCCGAAATAGCCTCCCAGATGTTTGCCTACCTCTTCTTCTTCTCCAACACTCTGCTCTTCAACCAGCTCATGGACAAAGGTGAGTGACCTCGGGACCAGGAAGTGAGACGTTTGTGAGAGGGGCAGGCGGTTCCAAAGACTGGCCTTGTCTGCTTTGAAGACCTATTTCTGTTTATTCATTTACTGAAGGAACAGACTGAAAATGCCCCAGTGTTGTAGTCAGCCAGGCTATTAGATGAGGATCGGTCAAATGTGGGGCGGGATTTTACAGCAGCTGTTGGGATGTGTTAGGATGTGAGGGGCTTGGACACACCTGGAATTCTGCATTCAGCAAAGGAGTCCTATAGCCCTGCTACCTAAACTCATGTTAGGCTCTGAGCCTGAGTGTAATTCATCAGTATGGCCCCATTGCCAGGGAGAGACCCCCAGACTGGTACTGGTAGCAAAGCAGCCAACTTGTTTCCTACGGGGGATAAGGATGCTTCAGAACTTGACTTGAGCTACTGAGTCCTTTGTTTAGCTGGTGTCATCAGGGAGGTGGTTAGGACTGAGTGTCACTTTCAATCATTCAGAGCCCTGCCTCAGCACTAGGACTGGGGTGGGGATGTGAGAGCGAGCGGGGGAGGGAAGGACTCTGTCGGGCTTGTAGCGATGAAACCTAGAGGAGCTAGAGTCTGGGTAGGGAGGGGGCTCCGCTACATCCACAAATGAGGATAAACCGAGCTAGAGTCCAGCCGCTGAAGTCTCTGTGACTCCACTTCCTGGCCTCCGATGGACTCCCTCAATCGCAGCCCATGCGCTCTGCTCTCTAGGGGTAGAGTTGGCTCAGATACCAGCATCACTCAGGTTTTGGCTTCTGCTCCCTTGGCTTGGCTCTGCCTTTACCTTTGCTGTCTTCCCCGAGTCTGCTGCCGTTATCGCTAACGCTCCATTAACCCCTTATTAATGCTTTGGATGTTCCCTGTGACCCCCTTGTTCATGGGGATGTGTTCGGCCTTTGTGAGCTCTCCCCCCAAATTAACACAGCACCCCTCTCATCTCTTGCACTGGTCTAAGCTCTGCCGTTTTGCTGCCGAGTGGAGGACAGGGCACAGGCTGCTAGTGGAGTTTGTTCCCCCGCACCGTCTGATTGCTGTGCGTAACAAAACATTGCATCCTGCTCCTTAACTGAAGCGAAAATCTGCTCATTAATTAATCCTAATTACTGCAGAATTCCCGTTGAACTCCAGAGCATGTGATACCTGCATGAACTCCAGCAGCCCCTCCTTACCGCCAGGTGTATTACAGCTAATACCAGCTGAGTTAATAGCAGTGCGGGGGCTTAAAGAATTAACCTCATTTTGCCACTCACCCCGGTCAGACCTCTGTCCCTCTTCCTGCCCAGCTCCGCCCCCCTTACAAACAGAGTCTCCGTTGTGAGTAGCAGGCCCTGCCCATACGTCCTGATCCCTCCGCCGTGGCTGATGGTCCACTAAGCAAGAACAAAGAGGGGAAGGGAAACTGTGTGCCCCAGTGAGGTGTTTCCTGCCAGCTCCCATCCACATGCAGTGCCAGCGAGTATGTTTTGAGACAGTCATGATGGCCTCTGGATTTAGAGCTTTGTCATTGGTGTTTCAAATATAAAGTAACTTTAGAAGGTACCAGGCTGTCAGTTCTGGAGATTGGACTCTTCCGTTTGGCCCTGATTCACCCTAACACTTAAGCACATGCTTAACTTTAAGCGTGCCAGTGTTCCTATACCTGTTCTGCGAAACATGTAGCTCAGTCCCATTGAACTCCATGCAATCCACTCATCTTGCAAGGTTTTACCCAACGTCTAAGACTTTTTTGCTAGTTTGAATGGTGGAGATTTCCCAAGAGCCGCTGTTCTCACAGACTTAGGACGGATGCGCTGGGGGAGGGGGTCTAACGTCCACACACAGCTGACGGATGCTCACGTCTCATGGCCAGTATGTTGCTGTGCCCGGCACACGGTGGCGTCTCAGGGCAGGGTGAGTGGGTGCAGCTAGGTGAAGTCAGGTGCTCTAGCATCCAGTATGCAGGCTCTGTCTGGAGGGGGCTGCTTTCTGCCAGCCAAGTGAGAGGGCTGTCTGACTTCTCCTGGGCTGAGCCTGTTGGAGGGCTGGACACAGCACGCTTTGACCCTTGCAGCTGAGAGCCTACAGGCCGTCTCTGCGCCGGGGAGCGGGAGCGGCATGTGTCTCCTGAGCCCTGTAGCTGTCTGTCGTGTGGCGGGACCGGGCGCCTGTTGCAAGTCAGGTTACGGCAGCGCCGGGTGCGGCTGTTCATCCTCTCTTCCCCGCCCTGTCCGCAGGCTCCGCCTTGGGCTGCTTCCACTGGTCTAAAGGAGTGAAGATCCGTGCCAGCCTGCGGCTGCTGCTGGAGTGGGTGCGGGGCGTGGGCTTCGGGCACCTGGCCGAGCAGTTCTTCAGCAAGCTCTCCAGCCTGGCTCACCTGCTGGCCATGCCGAGCACCCAGCTGGAACAGGTGAGACGTGCGTGGGCTTCTTGGCCCAGGGTATCAATGGCCTTTGGGGCCCGGATCCACAAAGGCCTGTAGACGCTTGACTCCAATCAGATCCCTTGGAGGCTCTGGGCCTGCGAGTGGCAGGAGATTGTTTGGGGGGGCCAGTTATTGGATGGGGCTGCCAGAGTCTGCGCTCCCCATGCTAACTGCGGGGCCTTCTCCCCAAGGCAGGGAGCCAGAAGCAGCAGAGTCTCTTTTGTATGCAGCTTCCCTTCCGTTTCCCATTAGACGCATCATGGGCCATGACAGTCCTGCTCATCAGAGCAGAGCGGGCGGGGGGAATCAATGCCATTTCCCCGACCGGGCCAAGATGGGAGAGCCCTGAGGTAGGAGTGGAAGGCAGGATTCCCTCCAGAAATTGCACTGGGTCCGAGGTGCCAGCCCCAGACATGTGAAGGCTCAGAGACTCGGATCCGTTTTGTGTGCTGGGTGAATCTGATCCTTCCCTCGGAACGTGATGTCGCTCTCGCGCTGGGCCAGGCTTTCAAACGCTGCCTCCTGAACTGTGCCTCTGGGCGGCCCCTTGGCAAGCTCCAAGCAGGGAACGGCTCAGTTGCCCCAGAGCCTGCCCATGCGTACTGTCCCTGCATGCAGGACTGGGACAGCCGGCTCGGAATATGGGGCCGAAGGGGCCGATTTGCGGGAATGTATTTGCCCAGAGATTCTGGGCAATTTCCCAGGAAAGGAGACACCTTGTTTCAAAGCCAAACCTTGGGGCACATCCTGCCAACCAACGTCTGCACCCATTTTGGTAGAAAGCAGCAGCAGGGGGCATCGGTAACGTGAGGTAGCATTTCAGGTTTTCTGAGAGTTACATCCCGTCCTTGACTTCAGTGCAGCTCACGTATTGGACGTAGCAGCGAAGCAAATACACAGCTGAGCGTCAGTGGTGTCCCGCCTCTGTGCAGCGGTTGTGTCTTCACTCCCGGGCTCTCTGGCCCCCTTAGTGTGCTCCTCGCGTGCTCACCAGTTGATCAGACGGCTTCGCTCCCTGCCCATCCCGGTGCGCCGGCCGGAGCCCTTCACCCCAGCTCTCTCCTTCTTTGCTCAGATGACCTGGCCATTGCTGAGAGCCGAGTTCCCTGCCCTGAGCCCTGCTCAGCTCCATCACGTCCTGACGCAGTACCAGGGGGCGTCCGATGGGGGGTGTGTCACGGCCTGGCAGCCCTGGCAGGAGCACAGCCCGGCAGCCTTCAGGACAGGTGAGGGCCCAGCGCTGGGGCTGGCATTGCCCTGAGAGGGGGGTGATCTGTGCCCCCAGTAGCGCGTCTGTTGTGATCATCCTGTATCCCCAGCACTGCTGTGAAACCGGCACTAGGATCAGCCCAACAAGTCTCTTTCTCAGACCTGCCGGTTCGGGCCGGTTAGCCCGAGTTTTGCTGGTCCCTCGAGGGTTTTCATGGGGCTTGTACCCGCCTGTGCTTTGCAGGAGTTCCTGCCTGACTGTGGACAGCCACAGAGAACTACGGCCCTGTAACATGAGGGTCTCCTGGAACTGCCCCGAGGCAAAGGGAGTTCAGGCCGAAGGCTGAGCCTGGTATGGCAGGGACCCGGGAGCAAGGCCCCTGTGTGCTGCTCTCCCTGGACACGCAGCATGAGTTAGGGCTGCACTGTCAGCCTGAGCTTGGAATGGCCTGACTCGGGTCTGAGCCACTCCAGTGCACTTCTGTGTATGCAGGGGCATGCGGCGCAGGGCTAACAATGTGGTGGAATCAGTCTTCCCGAACAGCTGATGTGATGCAGGTGACCCGTGACTCGCCCGGGGGGTGAATGTTGGCTGCCCCCCGAGCTATCAATGCCATTATCGATGGCATTTAGATCCCCCCTCCCCGTCTGGAACGATTTGGCCGTGCTCATTGAACAGACAAGGTGCAGAGTGACTTGGACTCTCCCGGGGCAAGTGGTGGAGCGGGCCATTGGACCCAGCTCTCTGAAGTCCCAGGCTGGCACCCTAACCACTAGACCTTCCTGCCTCCACTAGCATTGACCCAGGCATGCTGGGCTGTGACATGGGAGGGGCTAACCTGTGGGACGACTCAGCACTTCCCCCAACCCCAGGGCCCAGTAGCACAATCTTGGGGACCGGAGAAAAGAGAGATCAGGACCGGGTGAAGTGGGCGAAAACCGATCAAGGAGGCCAGAGGCTGGATTACGGCTTTTCTAGCAACAGCTACGAGACACAGGAGGGGGGACGTAGGAGGGGGGAAGGGCAGAGCCCTTTTCTAAATGACACGGGGGGGGGGGGAGATAAAGTTTCTGAACAACCCATTCAAGAGTTTGGAACAAGCAAGGGACGTGACCCGGGGAGCTAAGCAGAGCGAAGACGTCCCCTAGCGCCCTCTGGAGGCCAGTTGTGTGGGGTTGTGACCTAGAGGATGCTGGGATTGGTCCCCATGCAAACACTTGGCTTGCGGGACTGGGGGCAGAGCGATGGCTCCACAGTCCGGGAGCAGGGCCTGGGGCTCAGGTGAGTCACATACCAGCCCCAGCTTCCCTCTGTTTTGCAGACGAAGTGCTGGAGTCCTTTGATAACCACCCGCCCATCGTCCTGCCAAGTGGAGGATTTCAGGTGGACTTGGAGGTGGAGACGCTGGACGATAACGTGTACCGGCATCTCCTGTACATCCGGCACTTCCTGTGGAGTCTGCGCAGCAAAAGCCCCCACGCCAGTGACTTGCCAGAATCGGAGCCCGCGACGGTAGCAATCACTGACCAGGGAGAGCACGGGCCCCGCTAGCCCCTCTTAGGGACATCATAGATCCCCGGCCACCCTGCACAGATCTGCCCTGATCTCACCGTCACCTCGGAGTCCCACGCTCTACCTGCCAGGCCATACTGCCCCCTGCTGCTCCCTCCACTTCGATCCCCCCCACTGCTCCCTCCCCTTCGATCCCCACCACCCCTGCTCCTCCCTCCCCTTCGATGCCCACCACCCCTGCTCCTCACCCCCTTCGATCCCCACCACCCCCTGCTGCTTCCTCCCCTTCGATCCCCACCACCCCCTGCTGCTCCCTCCCCTTCGATCCCCACCATCCCCTGCTGCTCCCTCCCCTTCGATGCCCCCCATCCCTGCTCCTCACCCCCCTTCGATCCCCACCACCCCCTGCTGCTTCCTCCCCTTCGATCCCCACCACCCCCTGCTGCTCACTCCCCTTCGATCCCCCCCCGCTGCTCACTCCCCTTCAATCCCCACCACCCCTGCTCCTCTCTCCCCTTTGATCCCCACCACCCCTGCTCCTCCCTCCCCTTCAATGCCCACCACCCCTGCTCCTCACCCCCTTCGATCCCCACCACCCCCTGCTGCTTCCTCCCCTTCGATCCCCACCACCCCCTGCTGCTCACTCCCCTTCGATCCCCCCCCGCTGCTCACTCCCCTTCGATCCCCACCACCCCTGCTGCTCCCTCCCCTTCGATCCCCCCCCACTGCTCCCTCCCCTTCGATCCCCACCATCCCTGCTGCTCCCTCCCCTTCGATCCCCACCACCCCTGCTGCTCCCTCCCCTTCAATCCATGTTGTCCCTGCTGTTCCCTCCCCTTCGATCCTATTAGCCAGGAGTTACTGATTCACACTTTCCATATTCTAAGCCTCATCACGTTGTGCTGTAGCGGAGCCCTGCTCTGTCTCTAGGTTTCCTGGGTAGTGGCTGATATTGCCACATTGGCCTCTGCCGCTCCCTGGGACTCCTGAGTCCAATCCATTGATCTTAGACTGGGTTTTGGCCAGTGGCACAGGTTTCATATGATTGAAGAGTTAGAGGGGGATGCTGGTATCCAGGCGCATTAGGCAACCTGCGACCACTAGGGGGGCGGTACAACAGCCGCTCAGCCAGGGGAATCTCTCGCGGGTTCTTTCCTTTCCTGTAGGCTGGGCCTGGGCTAGGTGGGAATGGCGGGTTCCTGGACTCCCTGCGGCATTGCCCAGGTTTCTCCCAGCCCCCAGGACTGGCCCTGCTGGGAATTTTCCTTCCCAGCCGCCTGCGCCGTCAGCCTTTAATGACTAGCTCAGTGGTTCTCAAGCAGGGGTCCAGCCCCCTCCCCCCCCCCAGGCGGCTACAAGCAGGTTTCAGGGGGGGTCCATCAAGCAGAGCCAGCTTTAGACATGCTGGGGCTCAGGGCCGAAACCAGAAGCCCCACCACCCGGGGCTGAAGCCGAAGCCTGAGCAATGTAGCTTTATGGGGGAGGGGGAGCTGTGGATGGGGGCCCAGGCAACTGCCCTGCTTGCTAATCCCCTACAGCCGGCCCTGGCTTTTGTATGCAGAAAAGCAGGTGTTGTGGCATAGGTGGGCCGGGGAGGTTTTATTGCAGGGGGGGGGCTCAGAACAAAACAAGGGTGCGAACCCCTGGCTAGACCCCGCGTCCTCAAACATTGGCCTTGTCTCAATGCCAGCGCCCAGGGCGGAGCTCCGGGTCCCTGCAGCTGAGGCGCACTGGGGTTGTGCCGGTCTTCCTGGGGTATTGCTCCGACTCGCCCCCACCTGCGTCTGCTTTGGGAGGAGGAAGAGCAGGCTGGTAGTACGAGGGCAGAGGAGCCCCCGCCGCGTTCTTTGCCTTGTGGCTGTTGGGAGCCAGAGCCTGACCAGGCAGAGCGGAAGGGAGGGGAGCCCCTCTATTCCCAGGCCGAGCTCAGGAGAACGCCAGCGTTGGCGCCTGGCTGGGATATTCTAACCGCGGCCCCCGGGGCGGCAGGCCCTGTGTTTGTGCCAGTCAGAGCGCTGCGAAGGCCCCGACGCCACGGGCTGCGTGCCGTTGGCTCTGCCCCAGCCCTGGGAGTTTACTGCAGTCGTGGCAGCCGTGTGGGACGCAGGGGCTGGGAACGAGTGCGGGATTAGCTTGGCTAATCCCCTTGCCTGGAGGAGGACAGGGTGGGGTGGAGAGCGGACACACCGGTTTCCACAATCTTGTGAGCAAGCCGGGGAAGGGGGGTGCCGGTTTGCGCCGTGGCCTTTCCCTCGGTTGTGCCCATCCTGTCTTGCCCCCCATAGGAGTGTGGGGTGGCTCTGGGGAATGCCCCTCCCCCTCCAAGGGGTGCAAACAGCCTGGCCCCTTCTCACGTCCACACACAGACATTTGTGGGGTGCCTGTGGATTAGTGAATGTGTGTAAAGGGTCGTCAGGGCCCAGGGTCGCTGCCACCCGCGGGACTCCCCAGACGGGAGCAGTTCTCAGGTGGGGGCGTGACATGAAATCCCCCTGCCTCCCCCTCTGCAGCCAGTCACGGGCCCTGCGCGTGCAGCCGGCTCCGGGCAGTGCCCTTGTCCCCACAGAGTGCAGCTCCTCGCTGCAGCAAGAGGAGGATCCGGGTTACCTCAGATCCCCCCCCTGCTCCCAGCTGAGCCCAGCGGGTGCCCGAAGGGCTCTGCCTTTGGAGCATTTCCTCAGCTTTCTAGACATCTGCCCCAGTGCTGGGAAAGCGGCTGGTGCGTAAAGTCCTGGGGTGGCTGGGGAGGGGGCCTTGGAAATAAACCAGCAAGAGACTGGCCATTGGAGCCCTGGGAATGATTGGGGTACCAAAGAGGGGAGAGGTGTACCACCGTGCCAGCGCCGCCTAGCTGAGGGGGAGTGGAGGCAACAGGAACGCTATGGGCAGGGCCGTCCCTACCTACTCTGCGTCCCGACGAAGCCCCCATGTGGGGGGTGGAGGGGTGGCCCCAGGCCTCTGCGGGCAGGAGTTACTAGGTCACCTTCCTGCAGCCACTGGAGGTCCTATACCAAGGTGAATGGCAGCCTAGATAGCTAGAGCGGCCGGGCTAACACACGGTATTTTTCTCCCTTTAAAGAACGATGCGCCCACCAGCCAAACTGCCCCCGAGGTGCCCGAGAACGCCCTCCCCTTGCCCGCCCTGGGGAATTCCTTTGGCCAGTCGGATTACAGGCGCCCCGGAAGCTGTGCTGAGGCAGAGGCCGCTGGGAACCCTCCTCTCCCCACAGACATGAGCCGATCCCCCCGGGACCATTACACCAGCGAACCACAGCGCCAGGAAAGACTCAAGCATCTTCAACTGCACGGCAGCCTGGGGAAAACCCACCTCGCCAAGGCCAGCGGGCCGCCAGTGGATCCCTCCTGCTTACTGACCCCTCCCAATACGCCGCTGAACTTTGACCCTGGAAGCCCGGAATCCCCGCAGAGCACCAGCTGTGGGAAAGTCACCCCGGACCCCCGGAAGGATGAACTCAATGGCACCAAAGCCACCACCCCTGAAGGTACCGAGACCCTTTTCCTGCCCTCAGATCCCCAGCGCTCGTGTGTTTCTTGCAATGTCAGTTCCCCTAGGAGCCGCTGGCTGTAGCCCCAATGGCTGGCGTTCGAGACTGAGGTTTAATGGCGCCTGCCCCTCCTCAGACAGCATTTTCACTGTCTGGCCCCAGGTGGCAGGGCTGGTGCTAGCCCATTGCAGGCCCCAAGCAGGAATATTTTGGCCCCCCCTCAACACATAGCTAATACGAGACACCCCCCTTGGGTTGCTCAAGGCCCTCAGCAGTTGCTTAATCTGCTTGTGCCTAGCGCCAGCTCCGCCTGCTGCGCTCCCTGAGGAAAGTGTTGTTTCATGGGCTGTTGGCCAAGCTCAAATAAAGTGAGCGCCTCCCCCTCCCCCTCCCCCGACAGATGTGCTGCTGCCAGGGAGCCTGACCGATCCACTGCTCATTCCAGCTGTGGCTGCTGGTGAGGCAGGAAAGGGGGAGCTCGGTGCAGGCTGGGTGGGGTGAACACTGGAGGACTATTTGTCTGTCCCTTGAAACACCATCTCTTTGGCCCCAGGATGTTCTCCAATGCCCTATGACTATCCCACGCCAGCGTCCTCCAGCCGCAGCTCCGCCACGGATGATTTCTGCTACGTCTTCGTGGTGGAGTTGGAGAAAGGGCCCATTGGGCTGGGGATGGGGCTGATTGATGGCTTGGTGAGTACGTTGTGCTCGGCCTCGCGGGGTATTGAGAATGGGGCTCACGCCGCAGGGAACATATGGTGTGACGATGAACAGTGACCTGTAAAGCTACCGCCGGGTGTATGCCCTGAAGCGAGCCCTGTGAAATCTGACCAAGTAATTGCTCGGATTAATCTCCGGGGTGTATACAAGTGCCGTGATCTCTTAGATTATTCTGATGGATTCCCAATAAGGCCCCGTAAGGAATCAGATCTCAGACCCCTGCTAGCTCAGACCTAGCTGTAATACTTATTTCAAAGCTGCCCCCAGGCCTGTGGAGAAGAGATGAAATTAGATATGCCCAACACGTGCTAAAGTCCTTTGCAGAAGGAGCTTCCAAGTCGAAGGATGCGAGACTAAGGAAGGCCTTTCCTGCCCCGTCGATGTCAAAACAAGGGCACCTGTTTGACATCTTAGTCTGTAGAAAGGCATAAGCTGGGGCCAGTCGCTGATCCTAGGGCTCCCTCTGTAGGTGGTGAGGAGACGACAAAATCTCTTTCATGCACACAAAGAGCATTAGTCTTTTCCCGGGGGAAGGCATCTGCACTGGGGAAATGTGCTACAAGTACTTCCCCCTGGCTCACATAGATTCAGCTCTACTGGCCCTAGCAACAGCAGGAACCTCTCCAGAGCTGGGGCCCGGGCTGCTACAGGTGATTAAAAAAAAGCAACCGAACCCCACCCCCCCACCCTGGGGCAGTACCATTTTCAGAATTGCCAAAGACCCTTTTCAAAAGTGACTGACGTTCGGGAGCGTATTGAAAGTCGGGGGCCCTTAGCCCCCCCTAAAGCAACTTCAAAAGGGGCCTGTGGAACATAAGTCCTTCCGTAGCTTTTGACGCTTGCACCCAGTGTCTTGTAAGCCTGCTCCACGCAAATGTTTTAAACGCCTGCAGCAGCTAGTAACCGGTGGCCACTAAGGCTCCCAACCCTGCCCAGCCAGAGCTGTAGGGTCCAAGATGCTGTGAAGCCCTTTGCCCCGTTCTGTGTGCGCGGACCCTGTCTCAGCCCTGCCTTGGTCCTGACTTGTTACTTCTTGACAGCACACCCCTTTGAACTCTCCTGGCATCTACATCCGGACCCTCATCCAGGACAGTCCGGCAGCCTCGGATGGCCGCCTCGCCCTCGGCGACCGCATCCTGGCTGTTAACGGCACCAGTCTGATCGGAGCAGATTACCAGAGGTAACAAATACAAAAGCAGCAGCCGGGGGGTGGGAGGCTTTGAAGGCGGCGACGTATGTTGCGAAACAGCAGGGATGGCCCTACTAGGATTCCCAGTACTCAACAGCGCAGGAGAAAGTCATTACTACACCCGGCTCCAGCAGCATTTTAAACTCCTGTTCAGAGCGGTCTCTCAGTCTCCTAGTTCCTCCTGCTCCTGGTGACGCCTGGATTAGTAGCCATGTGCTTAGTACCCAGAAGGGAGCGTGCTGTACCACAGGGAAGGCAGGAGAGCTGCTATGTGGGTACCAACACGGCCTCAACAAAGAAAGTCTGAGCGAGCACAGGGGAGCCAGGAGTTTCAAAGAGCTACTGCTGGGAAAACCATCCAAAGGGGAAGTACGCTCTGCTGGAAGCACTGAACATGCAGCTGTTAAGTGCATCTCCTAGGCTCGGTGATCCTGCTCTCGGGGGGAGAACGGCAACTTGTCGTGGGAGCAAGGAGCAGCCGCGTGTTGAGTCTCAGAGTGAGGGCAAGCAGCTGGCTGCAGCCCAGCACCAAACTCCCATAATGCTGCCCGAGGACAAGAACATTAAAAGCCTCAGCCGCTCCTGGCTGTCTTTTCTGTGAACAAAGAGATAAGGGAGCTGGACAGCAAGTGTAAGGGGGGGAGATGGGCTAGAACCTCACTGCCAGGGAGCCGGAGGTTAGAGCAGTGGGGGAGACAAGTCCCAGTACCTGTAAAGCACCCCACCCACCACATAAACACCAACAGCAGCTACCCACAGGAATGCCGTGAAGCAGCTGCAAGCCGGCCTCCTGGGACTGGCTGGGCCAAGGGAAAGGGGTGGGTGGAGCAGGGGGAGAGCCTCCAATAGGCCTGGCCAGCCCAGCCCATGCACCCCAAGGCTGACTCGAGGGAGCTTCCGTCTGTCACACCAGCCAGCCGCTACACGGGCATTAACCTGGTCTCTGCTCCTGTTGTCTGGTCTCTGCAGCGCAGTGGAGCTCATCCGGTGCGGAGGGAAGAAGCTGCGGTTTCTGGTTGCCAAGTCTGACCTGGAAATAGCCAAGAAAATCAGCTCCAGCTCGTCATCCGCCTCTTAAGGCTCACGTTGCAAGGGCCTGGCCACAGCCCCTGAAGCCTGGTGCACGGGGCAGAGACCGTACCTGGCAACACGGAGGCTCCAGTGTGAAATTGCACCATTCCAAGGCTAACGAACTGTTCGCAATGGGCTTTTCAGACTGCTGGGTCTCTGCTCTGCTCAGCCAGGGTACAGGGGCCACCCTGCTGAGTGAGTGGGCATGGGGGCTTTACAATCCAACCCCCCCCCCCTCACAAATATAACGCATGGGCTCCTTTTACAGCTGACGTGCTTCCTCCCAGCCAGCCTCAGCGTGGGGTTTGCATAGCCCCTGACTTACCTCTCTGCAGCGGGTAGATCCCACTCCAAAGTGCTCCTGGGCTCAACCTAGGTTAGGAGCAAACTCTTCCTCTGCACTCAGCGGGCGTGGCAGGCTGGGGGGTGGGGGGGGAGGGGGACTGGTAGAGGCCTTTACCTGACTGGGCCCTAGTGGCTGCTGTTGCAATGCTTGAGTTACTCAGCGCTGGCCCCTGGTGATTGTAATTACCGGTACCGTAGGCCAGACCTGCCAGGGAACATTTCTGACAAACCCCAAACAGTTGCTTTGCCTGGAACAAACAGAGGCTCCTGGGCTGTGAAACGTGGCAGGAGACTGTCACCCCTCCCCCTTCAGGCTGGATTCTAGCAGTTGGGGGAACACCCTGGGTGCAGGAAGTGCGGGGGGGCTACCCAGTCATGAGAAGGCCCAGCGGTGACTTTACAAGGACGGGGGTTAGCACCCTAAGCTGATGTGTGGGGCCGCCCTGGGGACCTGACGCGAGTGTTACATTCACTTCCTCCACGGCCTGAGCGTCAGGTCCCCCTGCCCTAGAGTAGGGTCTTGCTGCCATCAGGTTAGGCCCACCACCTCTGTAACCGCTCCCAGGCTTGGCAAGAGGGTGTTGCTGGAAGGGTCCTTCTCCTTTCCTCCCCTCCGCTGGCCCTGTGGCACCGGGGGAACTAGTGCTGAAGCTTCAGTTACCCAGAGAAGATTTAATAGTTTTTGGTGATGGCCTGGAGAGCGGCTGTTACCCTGTGAAGCCCACAACTGAAAGCGAAGCCGCCAGCCAGGGTGAACAGATACAACCTCTTGCTTTGGTAAAGGACTCGCAGGGGTACAGCCTGCACTGACAGCTTCACGAAAGGGAGACCTGGCTGCTCTTACATGGTCTCTTTGGCTGCATGGGTGATGCCTTATCCTCAGCAGGGGCACGAGAGACAGGGTGGGGGAGGTAATCTCTTTTACAGGACCAACTACTGCTGGTGAGAGACCGGCACAAGCTTTTGAGCTACACGGAGCTCTGCTGCAGGTCTGGGAGGGGAACTGTAACTGCACGATTGAGCCTCCCCCACATAAAGCTACCGTAGGTCACACTTTTGAAGGCACCGCTACCTTTGCAGCTGGATTTGACTCAGTGGAAATGGCAGTGGTTAGAGGGCTAGTAGCCAGGATTGCAGGCCCGGCCGCTCTGTAAAGGAGCTGTGGGAGGGGTTGAGTGTGGATATCAAATCAGAGGCAGCTTTAAAAAGTGCAGCCACTGCTGGAACATCCAGGCAGAGCCGGGGAGTTCCTCCAGGGGCCCGATTCTGTCTCCTGGGCACCATCCCACCTGCTGCAGTGTCTGGCCTTGAAACGGACATTCCCCCCTTTTGGGAAAGTCAGTCCCGGCTTGAACTGCTTGTTCCCAGGAGCCCCACCCCCCACATCACTCAGCTCTCTCCTGCCAACAGCAAAGCAAGGCACCTGCTCGATCCTGCCGGGAAACGTTTGAATTGCACGTATATTCCTCAAGGCTGTTGTAGCTCAGCTCTGGCTGTGATTTAGCAAGGGGAGAGGGAGAGAACCCGACCGTCTTACTCTGCATGTTGAAGTCAGTGGAAAAAATCCCAAACCCATCCCTGTAAGGGGGAAGTGCTGGGTTAGCCCACCCACCACACCACAGGGGTCTGTTCAGCCTCACGCGCAAGGCCTCCCCCACTGCGAGCTCTCCCGGCTGAGGGAAGGCTAGTGCCTGGCTTCTGCGCATCCCCTTGGACTGTCACAGAAGCAGGGAACTGCAGGGAGGCATCTCAAGGCTCCAGCTGCCTTACAAAGGGTCAAAAGAATTACAAACAGCTTGACCTTCCTCCATTGAGCCCTGGGAGCACCCCCCACCTCCCCTGCCCTTGAGCCTCCAGGGACTCAGGTAGATCCCTGCCACGCCGTTCCCAGCCCAGGGAGCGGGAGCCCGAGTTTGCAGCACGACAAAGCAGGCCCAGCTCTGGCTTGATGCAGCCGTACCATAGCAGCCTCCGCACATACTGCTCCCCAGCTTTGCAGCCCCCTCCCCCGCCCCATAAGGAGACTAGCATCACTCACCCCCCCAGGAGAACTGGCCAGCCTCCGCCACTGGGTGGGAAGCACCAAGCAATCAGCCCCCTGCTGTCTCCCACTCATATTCTAGCACTGCGTAGGCCGCTCAATATTCCTATTGCCTGAGTGCAAAGACCGGGGCCCCTGGAGGGCACATGGCCTCCGCCAGCAGCAGAGAGGGGCAGGACCACTCCCCCATTCTTGTTAATACTGTACATCTCTACCCTGTATATAGTTCTAGTGCGGGGCCCACCTCGTCCAGGGCTGCTCTGTTCAAGGAGTTGTTCATGGTGTGAAAAATAAAACTGGATCCATAAAAGCTCCCTCTGCTCCACGCTGGTGACAGTGGTTTGGAGTCTGTTCGGGCCTCAATTTCTCTTTGGAACAGAAAGGGAGCAGGGTCAGGCCTGCGCTCACCTCAATCGTTCCCACAAGCTGCCTCTGCTTGTACTGGGCTTCTTGCTCTAAGCACCTGTTCCAGGCGGAGCTGGTGGGGTAGGAACAGAGGAGTCCCCGTGCAGTCAGAGCACAGGAGAAGGAAAAGATGACAAGTAATCGCTGACTGGTAGGACAGGGCAAAGTCCCCCTCAAGGGACTTGCTTTGGAGCTGGCCCTCTGGGCTGGAAGGTTCGGAAAATCCAGAGCTCCTTTGGCTGCTGCCAGGAGCTGTGAAGGGACCAGGGGCCAGGCCCCTCCAGCAGACGCCCCTCAGGCAGGCTGGGCCCTTAGCTAAGCTTTCCTGGAAAAGCCCAATTCACATACACCACCCAGCGCCCTTCCCCCATATCGGCGGGTCTCTTTGGGGTGCACGCTGAGGGAGTTACTCCTGTTTCTTGGGGGTGATGGCACCGGTTTCCCTTGGGCAGGCTGGGACCTGAGTGCATCGAGAGGACTCCGTGGGAACACGTCCTGCTGCAGCCACCCCCCCAGAGGGAAGAGACAAACCACAAGGTCGGGCTCGAAGACAGAAACCATCGGCTCTGGTTATTCCTCTTTCCCCTCATTTATTGCCCATTTCCAGGAAGGTGCAGCTTGGAGCAGAGCCTCCTCCCCCCATTTCCGTTAAGCAGAGTCAGGAGCAGCAGGTTGGTCAAAGTCCAGCACAGAGCCAGCCAGGTCTCGTCAGTCCGAGCGACACAGGTACACTCCAAACTGCCACCTCCTCACCCTGGCACGAAGCCAGCCCCCCTTCCTAAAAGCCGGCTGGCCGTCTTCATGGCGAGAGGCAGGGACACGTTTGTGTCTCGGTGAAACCGCGGGCTGGCGATCTCCGCTGACGGCATCAGCACAAACTGAGCCACACTGGGCATTTTCAACAGGTTCATCAGCTCTGTGGCCCGGGTCAGGATCTCCTCACGGTCTTCCTCACTGTACACCGAGGCCATGGCAGGGCTCTGAACGAACGCTCTCATCTTGGACAGGAACAGGGACATCCTGCAGGAGGGAAGGACACAGCCTTGAGCCAGCGGGTGCTTCAAGAGGACAGGTCTAGATTCAGAAAGCTCTTGCCTCAAAACCACTCGCTCTTCCCTCACTCCCTAGCTAGAGCCTACAGGTGAAAATACCCTCCAGCCAGACCCACATCCCCTCCATCGCCAACACCTGCTGGGTAAAGCTGTGAGCTTCCTCAGGAACAGGGTCAGCTTCAGTGCCTCCTACTGGGAGTGGCCGGGATTGCACACTGCCTACGGTACCCTAGTCTCGCTAACCACCATCCAGAAACGTGCACAAACTGGCTGCCCAGCTGCAATTTGGGCTCCCCAATCACACTTTTCTATCGCTTTCACCGTTTGCCTTGTTTCAATTCTCTGGTTTTTCATTAAGGCTATTTAGCCAATAGGAACACAGCACCAAACACTGGCTTGGTAACCTGGCTGAATGCACGCTTAACCCTGACCCGCTGCCCTGTTTCACACCTGGGGATCAAATCTTGGCTGCGTGAGGCCAGTTTGGTCAGCGTGGTCATGAGAACCGTGAGGACACGTGGCGAGTACTTGGGGATGCTGGCCGAGGGCCGGAGTTGCGTGATTTCAAACAGCATGGCCTCCAGGGCTTCAAAGAACTTGTTGATCTGCTCCACGGTGCACCTTTTGTCGTAGGACACCGACATGTACTCTCCAATAGCCCAGACCTGCAGCAAGACAGGCAGAGAGGTATACAGACCCCATGGAGCACCATCCAAGGAAGTGACCGATGAGATTAGTTTGCCCCAGAGGTAGAGAGGACAAGGGGGAAGTTTGTGAAGAGTCCCCCGGTAGCCTGCAGAGAGGGCTACAGGTAAGGGATCCTCTGTATCAGAGACAGGCAGGCTCCTCCTTACCACGTAGGTGAAGATGTCCTCTTTGTTCCGGATGTTGCTGACGGTGCCCGAAAACTCGAGAAGCTCCTTGGACAGTTCCACTACCAGGGAGGGGTGCAGCTTACACAGACGCACCAGCTGGGAGCTCAGCACTCTGCCAGGAAGAAGGGAGAGGGCAATGGCTCAGGAACAGACAGCACCTCCAGACCACGAGTCACCCACAGATCTGAAGGCGCTCGGCAGAGGAGGAGAGCAGCGAGATTCAGTCGGTTACGGCCTCGAGCAGTATCAAGCCCCATTGCACTAGGCAGACCTCAGTTTAGTGACCTGCCCAGCAACAGAGGGACAGAGTTACACACAATCTCCTCATCCCCAGAGTCTGGGCTCCACTCACTGCCTGGCACCACCGAGATCAGAGCAGGCTGCTCATCAGATTGGGTAACCCCAGTGCCCACTAGTAAGGGAGGAAATCGCCCCCAGACAGGAGTCTGCGCAATGACACCAGTGAGTGCAGGTGTGTGAATGGCAAACCAGTGCCTCAGTGCGGGACAGTGGCTGTGGATGTGCTGTGACCAGGGTGTGCACCACTCCAAAGCCCTGGCCGCAACGCCCAGCGACTCCAGTCACTGTCGTCAGGGCTGGGAGCTCCCTGCAGCTGTCTGTCCAGAGGGCTCAGCCCAATACTCTGGCGTCCAAGCACCTCTGTGACCTGCATAGTTTTCGTGACCAAAGAGAACATGGTGCCAACTGTGCCCTCCGAGGAGAGGCCATGCAAGGGATCGTGCCAAGGCTGGGACCCTGGGAAAGCTGGACCGGGGCTGAGGGCTGGGTAACCCTCCTCCTGGCAATGCTATCCACACTCTCCCCTGCTGAGTGCCCATACTCACCTGTGGACATCGGCCTTAAACGCCGGGATCTCGTAGAGCTGCTCACTCCTCTCCAGCAGCACCAACACCAGCTGGTTTATCAGGGGGCCATCTGCAAACTGGAGATGGAGACGCATTTCCGTCAGCAACACCCCAGCCCCCGCAAGCCGAACTCCAAGGGGAGGCGTGGAGGAGCCTGGCAGCTTCATCCCAGTGACACAGGGTGGTGGGCAGGAGCCTTGCGCTTGTCCTGCTGCTGCCCACGCTTGGAGAAGCCTCCCTGGTCAGCAGCTGCTGCTGGGATTTCAAACAAGGGAAGAGGGCACCCTCCCAGAGTGAGCCAGACCCCAAGCCAGAGGGAGTTTAACCCTTTGGGTCCCACGACAAAGGAGACATCGGAGACGGCAACACACAGGGTGTGAACTCCCCGGTTAGCTGTCTGCAGGGAGCCCTACCTCTGCCACGACACCGAAGTAGAGCTGCAGCAAGACAGGGATGGTGTCCGCACACTGCACAACCCGCGGGCAGCTGGCCATGGACCCCAGCAGCTGGCGAAGCGGAGCCAAGCTGTTGACAACAGACCCCCGTATCACCATCAAATTAGCTTCCCTGAAGACTCCCGGCTTCCCACCCCGGCCCCTTTCCTCACTAAGTCCTTCAGCTTCTGAACACCTTGCAAAACTGAAGAGGAGAGGGAGACGGGGGCCACAGTCCAGCAGGGACTGTACACAGGAGCCGGTATACCGGAGCCAGCCTGTGAGTGCACACACGAGCCCTGCACAGCAAGCCCAGCGTATCCCCTGCACACAGCCCTGAATGCCGCGCTGCCTCCTCCTCCTCCTGGAACCCACAGTCCTGAGGCAGCTGCGAGATGGGGAGTCGCAGCCTCCCCGTGTAGCTGGACCGGACGCTGGCTGCAGCCTCGTACCGCTCAGGGGGGTCTCTGGGGGTGGTCTCCGTGCGGAGGAGATACTGGAAGGTGCTCCTGTAGAGCGGGTGGCGGAAGGCCTCCATGCAGCTGGCTGGCTTGGCAGCGGGATCCCAGGCGGCTCTCTCAGACGTGGGCGCAGAGGCAGATCTAGTGACGGGCACACACAACACAAAGTGACGTAGTGGGAACACAGCAGCCAATTGGCTAGGTCACAGTTCGAGGAATGTCAAGGTGGAAGGGGCCCCAGGAGCTGATCAACGCCCCAGAAAAGATTCAGGTTTCATTCTAACAGTTCCCCACAGTGAAATGGTTCTCGGGCCTTCAGAACAAGAACAGCACCGGGGTTAAAAAGCAGGAACCTGTGTATAAGAAATGCTGGTAACAGAGGGGAGCCCAGGCAGACTGCACCATCCCTCAGCAGCTAGGCCTGATGCTACTCACCTTGCGCTCTCTCCAGCAGGCTCAGCAGCATGCCCTGACAGAGGACAGTGTAACGTCCAAAAGGGCGACTCCATGCCCAGCAAGCCCAGTTCTCCATAATGACCCAAGTCCCTGCTGCCAGCACACAGCTCCAGTGTGAGTCTCCGTCCTCAGCCCCCCTGGAAGCGCTTCTACACTCCGGGGATCCCCATGGCGTGTGCGGGGTAGCGAGCCCCAGCTCTGCGGGAAGTCAGTCACACGCTCAGGTTCCCTTGAGTTCCCTTCCACTCCGACATGACCCTCCCAGGAGAGAAGCTGAACTTCATGTCTGCCCGAGAAGTTACCAAGGGCAACGGGGGAGGACATAAGCAGGCCTGGCAGAATGTTTATTTTCTAATCACGGAGATGGATAATGTCCGTGTTTAGCTTTAAACTTTTGTTTCAATTTTTATCCATTCAAATGTTCACAGTTGCAGGAAATTATGGGTGGGGGTGGGGTGGGGGGTGTCAGATAATTACCGAATGACATGTTGAAGGCTCAAAAAGTTAACGCTTTTTTTGGTCAAAACACAAAATATACACAGCAATTATCCTTAAATCAAACTCGGATCAAGCGGCACTTTTCTGACCTTGCCTAGCTGTACGTTTTGATCGTCGTCGATGGAATTTTTTTTTCCCCATCAGTTTGTGCGTATGATGAAATCAACATTTACCAATAAAAATCCAAACCTTCCAAAGCTAAATGTAAGACTGGCTAACCGAGGCCACCAGTTCTGGCATCCTCTCTCTGCCAGTGGCCAATACAGCACGCTCCAGAGAGACAGACACCTACCAGTTGCTCAGAGGTGGACAGGGGGGAAGGGAGGGAAATTCCTTCCTGACCCCCTAACATCAGTGAGTCTACTGCTCAGAAGCATAAGACCTGACTGTCCCTATCTTTGCACATGCAGAACTACAGACACTATTGGTCAAGTGCTTTCGCAGCCCCATATAAATCCAGCTACGGTAGCTGCTGCTCTGAACTGATGCAGTCCTGGGTGTTCTTTGGGTGCAGGGCACCATTTCAAGCCGTTAACTCTGGCTCCGAGTGGGTCAGGACACTGCCCAATGTAAACGCCCTGCTAAAGAGTGAGAGGAGGGGAAGGCGATGTCACCTCAGCTGGATGTCCAGAGCAGCCGTCAAACACGGCAGGTCAAGCAGCAAGTGAAAGATCTCGATGGCTGTGTCTGCACCAAGCAGAGCTGGCAGAAGGTCCATGAACTCAGAGATCAAGGCTGGGCTATTCCATGCTAGGAGCTGCAAGGAAAAACATTAGGCCTTGGAATGGAAGGCCTTTCACTCCATTAGAGCCTTCCGCTCCAAGGACACGTGCGTGAAGAGCAGAGCTTGAACCTGCCCCAGTCCCCATACCTTGAAGAGGTTTGGGAAGCTCCGCCTGAAGATGCTGAGGTTCTCCGTGAAGAATCGGACGTTGTCCCTGCAGAACTGGATAAACTCAAAGGCCAGCATTGGGTTGTGGAAGAGCTGAGCAGGAATCCTGGTGAACAAGTGCTTGTAAACTGCCTCTGAATCCACCGCAGCTGTCTCACCTGGAAGGAAGGCACCCTCAGGAGCTCAGCCCACCCTTCAAGGGCTGGAGATTTTACAGAGTGTTTTTGTAACATCAAGACCAAGAGCAACAGGAGAGGGCCCCAGCGCAACTCCTGCATCTTCAGCACAGGGCAGCCCAGTTAAGAGCACGTTCACAGCCATACAAGCAGCGCCTGCTGCCGGGGAAGCACAGAGACAGAAAGCCGGTTCCGCACTGCTGAGACAATGCAGGGTTAGATACACAAGCCAACCCCCAGCGATCCCTGTCTGAGCAGCTCTGGAAAGGAGAGCACATGTGCACGGTCAGCTTACTGTGGTTCAGGAAGAACTGAGCAATGGGCAGCAGTGCCCTGGTACAAGAGAGGTCCCCACTGATTCTGCCATGCAAGATCTTCAGGCAGGAGAGCGTCCGGTACACATAGGAGAAGTCCTGCCTGCAGATAATATCCATGATAGTGACAGCCTCAATGAGACACTGCACGAGAAAGTACAGCAAGATCAGAACTGTGCAAACAACTCCTCCCCCGCAACCCTCGCCCCTGCCCCTTTTGTACTTACGGCTTTTTGCAGGTCCCCATCAGGTTTCTTTAGGGCCCCTAACGGAAGAACAAATCACACTCAGTCCCCTGGTCCGTTTGGCATTGTTAAACTGGGCAATGCAGCCAGGATTGGCATGGGCTCTACTGGGAATGGCTTAATACTGTCAAGTCCATTATTACATCAGTGGAAGCTCTCCCTTCAGCCTTCAAACCCAATGTGATGAACTGAGTTTTCGGACCTCCCCAAAACACAGTGCATTCTTATCGAACAGGACAGCCCAGCCCTCTCTACAGGACAGCCCAGAATTAAGGATGGTGGGGAAGAGCCGTGGACCCTCCTAACTCATGTGGTTCTGAGCAGTTACACTCAAGAGAATCCACACCTCAGTGGCTACAGTTCCCCAAACCCAAATCAACAGCAGGAGGTAGAATACAGAGTCTGGCAACAGAACCAAGTGATGTTTGTGAGCTAACAAGCAACTTCTCCCATCCCCAGCTAATCCCTCTCCAGAGACTCAGCTCAGATCCCTTCCTCTGCTTCCCCAGACACTAGGGAGTCAGTTAGTGACTCAAAACCAGACCCAGGGCCTAGCAGGCGGCTTGAATAGATTCTTGGGCCTAGTCTCAGACCAGTGGGGAGACTGTGCCCTCGGCCCAGCGGGAGATTGATCAAGATGATTATTGAGAATGACACGGAGGGGCTCTGATGAGAGTCCTACATATTCACACCACAACTCACGCCGGTTGCTTTGCTCAATAAGCCGCTGGCAGTATTCAAAAGCCTTCTCTCTTAGACGCTCCTTTGGGGGAAGCAGACGACTGGAGGTGGAGGTAGCAGAGACCATGGACATGATGGACCCATCTACCTCTGATCGGTCATCTGCAGAGAAGAGATCATCGCGGATCACGCGCTGCATGGTACTGTTCAAGAGTTTCACCTATGAACGAGGCTCTACAAACTGCCCAGCTCCCTATGAATCATCTTTGTACAAAGCAAGCCTTAGAAGGGATGATCTGAAAACTCATAATTTGCCAGTAAGTATTGTCCTGGTAAAATGTGTGTGGTAACATTGTTTGTGAAGTAATAAGATTCCCCTCTATGATGTTATCAGCACATGTTCTGAATCCCATAGGCCTGCCCGGCCAGAAGGCAGGTCTGTCCTACACAAAGGAGGTAGTGTGTGCTTACCTTAATTTGAATTTAAACAATAGAGTCGGCAAGCAGAGAGGAAAAACAAAGGAAGTTTAAACAGGGGCATTTCTGACATTTATGCCTCATTACTTATACTCACTTAAAAATCTCTCTCAGAGCTGGGAGTGTTTTACGTGTTGGAGGCTTTTGGGGAGAAAGTCCAGGCAGGAGGCTACAGCAGCAAGGCATTGTAAAGGACCCCCCAGGTTGCAGGGTAGGGGTGACACAGCGACTCATTGGTCTGGATTGGACCCTGGTATGTCACAGAGGGGAAGTGGTATCTGATTCCAGTCCCAAGGGAACACTCTGTTGGAGTGTGGGAACATTACAACATCACCTAAGGGGATGCTCTCTCCCCGCCCACCCTTCATTTCTTTTCCTGTGAAGCCTGGAGGGATTTTTCCTGAAACCTGAGGGCCGACATAAGCGGTTCCTTCTGGCAAATCAAACCATAGTCATTCAGCAGGCTCAATGTGACATTTCTTTCACAACAGTCCCGTAGCCTTGGCATGCCTTGCTATTGAATTCACGGACCTTTATGCACCGCCAGTGTCCGTCAATTACAATCCCTTTGCTTTGGACCAACTCCGGCAGCAACTGGGGAGACAGTGCTGAACATACTGAACCAAACGGTGGGTTCATGGTGAAGCCACCAGATGCCCTTTCAGGACTAGATCAGGAAACACCCCCCACTCGGATCGGAATACACCACCCAGCCCCCGCCTCTCGGTGCACCAAGCCAGTACCTGAATTAGGGCTGTTTGCCCCCTCACTCCCATAGCACAGCAGCCACTTGCGCAGCATGGAAAAGGCCTGCATGTTGAGCCACTGGTCCTCGGTGTAATATTGACCGATTGAGAGCACTGTGAAGAAGTCTGTGGCGACCGCACCATCCACCTCTGTGATAGGGCCAGGCTGGGAGGTAGAAGATAAACTGGGTGAAGCGGTGGGACTTCCTGAGGTAGGGATTGTTGGGGAAAGGGGAAGTGGAGTTCAAACACATGAATTGAGACAGTGAACATTTGTATATTTACATGTAGGTAGAAGATGGGGCTCTACAGAAGAACCAGAGGCCCAGGATGGGAAGGTGCAGGTCTTTTTCCATGGGAGAGGACCTCAAAGTCCTTTTATTTCCCATCTCCCTCAAAAGCCACATTTCAGCAACCTTCCACTTCAAGACAAGTGGCCCTCAACACATGTCCGTGTGGTCACCAAAATCTGCAAGCTGCTCTCTTCCACTTCTCCTTGGGGCTAAACCTTCTGATCCCCATGGTGCCTGATCACTGCACCCACTGGCTGGCCAGCTAAGAACAGCAGCACTTCTAGATCACCTTTCCTAAAAATGACCTGAGCCCAGGAGCCTTTAAGGGTGGAGAGGTGACAGGACACGGTCCAGGTCCCTTGTGAGGGTCTCTGGAATTCATCACTCACCTGCCTTGCCCTGGGATTGGAGAAGAAGCCTCCCGAGGGCTGTGCAACTCCTTGCTGAACACTTGCATATCTCAGCCAGTCCACCATCCTTTTATTGACCAGATTGGTCTGATCTACAGACGGAAAGCAATGCAGGTAAGGTTGAGACTCATCATAGCAAGGGGCCTCTGCAGCATACCAGTCACTAAAAACTGCTCCCCAGCTGGTACCCTTTAAACCTAGCCCAAGACTGCCAGCAGAACTCTAGTCCAACTCTTAGCAACTCTCAGAGCAAAGGGATTCCCTCGCAGTCAAACCGTAGGTGATTTTCACACACACACACCTGGTTCTACTTTTACACAAGCTCAGAGACCTGCATTTTTGTATTCTGTTAACAGCTCCACATACGATTCCCACCCGCTGGCCTCTCCCCGCCCTCTCCTATTCAATGCTAGCTTTATCTCAACAACGTTCTGCAAAATTTAATAGAATAACCTGTCTGTGGGGGATGTTTTTTCCCTCACTCAGGAAGTTGTGATTAGTCTGAGCCTAGTAGCATGAAAATGCAGTTTTAGCCTATTGAACGTAGCAGAAGCCCAGGGAAGTGGTGCTGCATCCTAGACAAAGGCAAGTATTCCATTGCAGCATCCTCCTTCAAGCCTCTCCCAGTCTCTGTCCAAGGAATGCAAATCTCTGAGCGAAATCCTGAACCCTGTCTCAGCACAGCGCAGCATCTCCTTTTCATGAGAGTATTTCTGTGCCTTTTTCCATCAAGCCCCCCCATGACTGGAGTGCTCTCCAAAGCCTACTCATTAGACCATCACCCCCCGGGAAAATTTCATCACCCCCACCTTTCAAATTCTCTGCTACTCCAAATCCCACTTCTGCCAGGAAACCTATGAAAAGCAAACTGGCTGCTGTTCTGTACTCACTAAACAGACACAGAAACTGGGGAGTGGGGGTGGGGGCAAAAATTCTTCCATCCCCACCCCAAATTCCTCAGGGTCCATATTTATACAGCAATCACACTCAGAGGCCCCAGTGCTAGGCATATACTTATAGCAAGGATCTCTCTGCCCTAAAGAGCCAATGTCTTTCTGTCCTGTGAGCACACGTGAGGGCATAGCATAAATAAGGTCCGATTCCTCAATGGATCAGAGTTTCACTTTCCCTGGGATGTAGGTGCCATCTATAATGGCCATTTGCAAGTATCCCAAGTCATACTCTTGGTCTAAGTCTTCTAAGATCCTCCTTTCTCACCATGTTGTGAGACTGTGATCTGTTCATTCTCTGTGGGTCTCTAGGACCCTCTTGCATTTACCTTCAGTTAGGCTTGCTGGGGATAGACTGATGATCTTGGAGAGTAGAGGAAGAAGGTGCCGTGAACTCTGACCCTCAGGCAGTCGCCCTTCCAGGACTTTTACCACACGCTGCCCCACTGCTAACACCTCAGCCTTTTTATTTCCCTTAAAATGAAATGAAGATTCAAAGATGGGGATCTTGTGCAACTGAGTTTTTAATGATTTCAGCCTTACAAACCCTTAGATGAGAGCATCTCTGCTCTGGTGCTGAGGACATTTATTTTACTTTAGTCCACAGATCTTTTCTACAAGCCGAAGCCACAGTTCCCAATAGAGAAAACAGCAGATGAAGCAACAAATTTGTGGACAGCCACAATTGAAAGTTGAATTTATTTGCCAAAAGTGGCTCTAATGGACACCCCCCCAGATACAATGCTACATTCATGCAGCATGGATGGAGAGGCGAACAACTCCATATAATCCCTACTGGTGAATTTGCCAATATGATTGTTAAACGCAAAGTTTGTGGCTTTGAGTCAGATTGATGAAACGTGTTCCAAAATGCCTTGTTAGCTGGTACTTATAAGGAGAATAAAACACTCTCTGTTTGAAAGTCGTTGCTGTGGTTTAAAATACATAATTAGACTGAACTGTCAGGGGAGATGGGTCTCCCACAAAGATTACCCCTCCTTTGGGATGACAGGCAGATACCAACCCTTTTGAGAGGTTGCCCTAGTGGCATCAAATGGTTCTCTGCCTCGTCTATGCCATCATGCCAGCAGAAATTAAAACCTATTCAAGTATTCAGAGTCTGACAGTATCCCCAGCTGGCCACCTCATCCTCTTGATCTGAAGGATGTAAATCAACATCAACCCGTGGCATCACCTTGTCCACTAGTTATCAGATGTGTGCCCTACTCAGGAAAAAGCAAGTGATTCGGTGGTGAGTTACACAACCTTCCGAATCTAGAGATGCAGGAGCTGCACTTGGGAACCCTACTCAAGGCTAATAATCCGGTTAACATCCACCCTCCTCTGCTCCCCACACACATGGACAGATGGACGAAAGAGACATATTTAGGAGGAGGCTTATGATTTAGGGTAAAGGAAAAGGGTAAGAGAACACTTCATCCTTCCTGTGTCACAAAGGGAACTGAAGGAACCGTGTCATGCTGCTGATGTGCACCTCCAGGAGCACTGCCTGCTTTCTAGAGAGAAGCGCAAACGAACCAATGGCAGATTTCCAGCTTTTAACAAGTTGACATGCCACTTATGGGATCTGCCCTTCACCTGTTAGAAACGTCCAGTGTCTAAAATTACATCTGCCAGTTCGCTCTCCCAACAAATAGAAGAGCAAGAGGCAGAGAAGCCTGGGAATAAAGTTGCTGCAGCTGCCTCTTTCTGAGGCAACAGTCAGGCTACAAACGCTGGAAAGCTGTAAGTCTCAGGCAAAGTACGCAGGACTGACAGAGCTGCAATGACAATTAGGCAAACAGAATGAGTGACTCGCTTCCCACATCCACCTCATTTCTTGCAGTTAGAGGAAGAAACCCATCGACAGGAGACACTGACAGGCAAGAACGAAAGATAGGACTGTTTGTGAGGGCTCTGCTGAATAGTTCCCGCTTTCATGACATCAAGTGGGACGTTGCTCATTAGTGCCACCTGCTGCAATGAGTTGCAGTAGCAGCACTAAATCTGTCAAATCAAAGCCTCAGCAACATCAAAATGGAGCAAAAACTGTTTTATGGTTCGGTTTCTCATTCAAGGGTAAATACACAGATGAGTGGCCAGTTTTGAATTTTTCAATTATTACAATATTAGCTATGCAACTGCTTGCTGGGGAAGAAGGGGTGTTTTATAAATAAGTTACTTTTCCTAGTAAAGGTACATTAGAGCCTTGCAACATGACCTGAACCGGATTACAAGTGAGAACAACCCTCCTCTCTCTCCTGGACTTGGGTCATCTCTGACCATGAGGTTAGCAGCTGCGTGCCATGTTACTGCCACCACCATCTTGCTGCGCTCTGTGCATGCTGCAGAATGAGCGGGCCAAAGAGTTGCAGCACCTCTCACTCTGAAGCACACACAGAGCAGCAACATGGGGATGGCCAGCAGGAGCATGGCATGCAACTGCTACTGACCACCCCCTCAGCACCATGGGCAGGAGAGATGGAGAGTGGGCTCGGGGAGCCACCATCAAGCCAAGTCCCAAGGATGAGGTAGTGGCATCACTTACACGGGTTTTGGGGGAAGTGTAAGGTTCAGTTTTGTTCAATTCTGACAACGACAACACTCGGGCTGGGATCAGCTGTGCTTGGCTCAGGCTTTAAAATTAGGCCAAGCAGACCTCTACATGTTATGAAAAACCAGCACCAGAGAGAGGCTATAAGCCACAATAAATTCACTTTTCAATCCTTTCCTTTGTAAGCATGAGTAGCAAAAGATTGGCCTCTATTATAGGAACTTGCACTGAAAGGTTCCTTCTCGGGCCTCACGTCACAGACCCCATGGCTCAAAGCCTCTCAAGCTACACACAAATTGATTTTAAATAGCTCATTATCAAATCTTGACTACATAGAAAACTTTGCCATTTGATCTAAACAAACCATAAACTGTTCTTAATTTACATGAAGTTCCTTCTGTTCTTATTTATACACATGTAAGTAAACTTTACTCCCCTTGAGTTAAGTGAAGGGAAGATGAAGTCTAGACAAGATTCCTGACAGCACAGTCCACATACCTGAGCCAAGAGGATGGAGGACACTAGACTCAAGAGCTTTGCATCCTGGATTTCATCACAAGATAGGATCAGATAATTGCTGGGTGACATCTCTCTCAAGACGGCAGCACACAGAGCCTGAACCTGCTCGGGACACTTAGGCAAACACAGCACTGTCTGCAACAGCTCTACAAATTTGCCATCCAACCTACAAAAAAATAAAACAAAATACTCAATAAACAGAAACCAGTCATTCAGGCATCACTGAAAGAAAACAAGAGGATAAGAATGTTTATTTATGGTGTCTTCTTTAAGGCTGGCCCTAAAGTAATCTCATATTACTCAATCTCTTCAGTCTGAACATCTCTGATTTTCACTCCTTTAATAAGGCCTGATCCAATTCTTAATGAAGTCAGAGGGAATTTTTTCCACTTACTTTAAAAGGAGCTGAACAGGGTCCCTACTTTGCAAAGGAAAAGAGAGTGGACTGGATTTCAACATCTGCAACTAGCACAGTGCTTTCAGCAATGGGAATTTTTTGCGGTCACCCAGCCTTCATTTCTGATCTGTCAAGAACAGAATTAATTGCATCTCCTGTGTACTGGAGACGTACAAGCTTCCATTTCAACATTTTATAGCCTAAGAAAATCACAGCAGCTGGGATTGGTATACTGAAGAGGATGCTAAAAAAAGATTTTCTGTTACAGAAACAGAAGACAAAAATGAACACACACACACACACACACAAATTCCATTTTCACATGATTTACTTTTCATGATTAAGGTGCAGAAATATAGATGTTATAATAATAATAATAAATAATAATAATAATAGATAGTAATAGATTTAAAAGAGCATGTCACACACTCCTGGGTACAGTGACGTATTGGTAGATATGTTAAAATACAAAAAAGCTATTAACTATTTTTGGTCCCTGCAAATGCAATCTAAAAAGGAAGTGGAGCAGATCTGATCTACAGAATGCTGAAACACATTCTTGACAATACCCTGCTACAGTGACTATCTAACAAGGCTTAACACATCCTCTCACTCACTTCTGGCTATATTTTGTGGCTGAAACAATAAGGAAAAGTCTCTGCAAACAGTCAATGGTATCATTTCCCAAGTCATGATTCTGGAGAAGGCTTGTGATCCGGGAACTAAATCTCCGCAGTTCTTCATCCTGGATCTCCCTAGTGAAGAAGAGCAACATAGGAATTAGGAAACCCTAAACCAGTAAAATGTCATGGTCTAAAATATACAGAAACAAAAACAGGAGAAAGGGAGTGCTGTAGCAATACCTTCCCCTACACAGAAGTCCATATTCCACTGCTGTTAACCTCAAAGCTAAGATACTGGTATCAAACCGATTTCTGTGATTTAAACGGTCTGAAATGTTTGCTCCTTTAAAAACATTTCCCCTTTATTTTTTTGCTATGTGGTTTCTATTTGCTTTCCAAGTTCAAGAAGCTAATTTCGAAGCCTTTTCTCAAAAGGCAAGTGTCTTTAAAGAAAGGAAATAAATAGCTACTACGATTTCAAAGCTATGGCTGCTAAACTGGCAATTTAAGTGGGAAAAAGCTTTAATATCACCTCAAAACAAGCCATTCATCTCTTCATTTGCCAAAATGAAAACAAAGCCAAAGCTAGGGAGACCTAAGGATGCCTGCAACTCTCCTCTGAATAGATCATCCTGGCAGTATCTCAGCAGTCCTCTGAAAGCGCAATATTTTACTCACACCCTTGGGAGCAAGGTTTCAGGAGGGCTTCTGAGAAGGCAGAATCTAGAATTGTTTCCAGTTGCAGTTCAGCAGCATCCGCTCCCACTACCTATTGTCAGTAATGGGGAAGGCTCTCAGTGGAGCCCAGTTCCAAGAGGCAGCCTCCTGTCTGAAGCGCCCCCTTCTAGCAGCGACAGATTGGGCAAGTCACTTCACACCTCTGCCTCAGCCTTCCTGGCTGGGCGGTTGGGAGAACAACACGCCCCTGCCTGCTGTGTTTGCGGATGTCAGTGTCTCAGGCTGGGAGCACAAAGCGCTGGGAACATTCACAGCCTGGGGAACCGTGTTGCTTAACGCACCAACCGAGACCCAACACCCCTCGCCCCCAGCGATCACTGCCCTGAGCAGATCCAGGCGCCTAACCAGGGACGGACAACCCCCTCCCCACGCGAAGCACGAAACCTAAGAACCCAGGCGTCCCGCTGTCCCCCTCCCCACGCGAAGCACGCAGCCCAGGGAACCCAGGCGTCCCGCTGTCCCCCTCCCCACGCGAAGCACGCAGCCCAGGGAACCCAGGCGTCCCGCTGTCCCCCTCCCCACGCGGGGCGCGCAGCCCAGGGAACCCAGGCGTCCCGCTGCCCCCCTCCCCACGCGGGGCGCGCAGCCCAGGGAACCCAGGCGTCCCGCTGCCCCCCTCCCCACGCGGGGCGCGCAGCCCAGGGAACCCAGGCGTCCCGCTGTCCCCCTCCCCACGCGGGGCGCGCAGCCCAGGGAACCCAGGCGTCCCGCTGTCCCCCTCCCCACGCGGGGCGCGCAGCCCAGGGAACCCAGGCGTCCCGCTGTCCCCCTCCCCACGCGGGGCGCGCAGCCCAGGGAACCCAGGCGTCCCGCTGTCCCCCTCCCCACGCGGGGCGCGCAGCCCAGGCGTCAGGCTGCTCCTCTCCCCCCGCCACCCCGGGAACCCAGGCGTCCGGCTGAGCCTCTTCCCCAGCCCCCCGCCCCCTCCGCGGGTCTCTGGCGGAGGGAGGGTCTGGGGGAGCAGCCCCCGCGCACCTGGCCTGCCGCAGGAAGTTTTCCACCCCCGGCGTGAACATCCCGCCGCCGCGCCGGAGCGAGTCGATGGGCAGAACAGGGCTTCAGGGGAAGGAGTCGCACCGTCTCCGCTCCCTCCCCGGCCACTTCCGGCAGGCGCGTCCGTCCCGATAGGGCCTCGTGGGGAACGCGGCTGCCCCCCCCGGACAGTTCCGGGAGCAGCAGCCGCTCATCCAACCCCCCGCGGATGGTCGCGCTCTGAGAGATCCTTCCGCAAAAGCTGCGCAACATAACCGTATCCTTCCGCCTCGAAATAGTTCCCCACGTATTAGGGGCGGGGGGACGGGTGGAGTGACGTGGCTGAAGGCTCAGTTCAAGGGTCATGGAGCCCCCCCCCCTTCCCCTGGAGCGTCAGGGGCGTCCATACCTAGGAGACCCACACGCTGTTTTGAGCTGCATGGTAAGGGAGCTGGGCAGGGGGTTGGATAAGGGGCAGGGGGCGGTCAAGGACCGGGGAATGGGGGTGGTCAGGGGGTCTGGGAGAGGCCTGAGAGTCCCAGAGGTCTGTCTGGGGTCAGGGCAACCTGGGGACAGGTAGGGAGTAGGGTCCTAGGGGGCACTTGGGGGGTGGGGTCTCAGGAGGGGGCAGTTAGGAAGCTGCAGAGAGGCTTAAATAGGGGGTGGGGTCCTGGAGGCAGTGAGGGAGCCCAGGAGGGGGCAGTTAGGGACAAGGAGGGGGGGTTGGGGTTCTGAAGGGGGCAGAAAGGGGGAGGGAGGGGAGCAGGTAGGGGAAGAGGGAGGGTAGCACTACCCCCTGTCCTCTTTTTTGATTTTTGAAATATAGTAACCCTATGAGGAACTCCCCTCCCCCTTTATCCCCAGCCTGGGGCCCCTGTGGAACCTGCAGGGGCACCTACTGCTAAAGGGAAGGGGCACCTAGGGACACCTATTTTCCTGGAGGTTTCATCACTGGACAATCTTTAATTAAATCTTTAATGCCTGGAGCTTCCAGGCCCATTGTGTAAAGGCCCCTGCCCTGGTGAACGAGCCTGCCCAGGGCCATGCCACTGTGATGCTTGAGATGTGGAACCTGTGGGCAGAGGCGTAACTTGCGCATGAGCAGGCCATGCAGGGGGTCTGCCCCAGCAGTTACTGCAACACAGAAAGTTAGTCATCACTAAAACACTTACTGCAACCCTCCTCCCACACACAGCTTGGAAGAACCGTTAACTATGGAAACTTAACATAGCAGCTGCCCGGTGGAGGTAGCAGAGATGGAGCATGTGAGCTGCTGTGCTGTGAGAGGAGACAGATTTGAATAGCAATGACCTCCAAGCAAATATCACCTTTTAGCAGTTCAAGCCCCTGCTGCGTTCACAGTCAAAGCCAAAGCATGGCTGCGAGGCACTCTCCACTGTGGGTAAGACCAAGGCACGTTCTTATAAAGATAATCTGAGCACTGTGCAGTTGCAAGCTGTTGAAGTGTGTCTGTGAAGCAGAAATTTTACATTTCATTTTTGGAAAACGTGACCCTGGTAGAAGCTCTCAGCCTTCTCTGGGACCAATTTGAAAAGAATGTACTTTGAAAAAGCCAAGATAAAAACAGCTACCCAGCAGGCTGTTTTCATGGGTTCCAAAAGGTTAAGAGACATTAACATTTCCTTCCTAGAAACATCCATTCTGACTGCTAATAAGCCTGTAGCTTTTATAGCAGCACTATCAGTCTTTCAGCAGGAAGGGATATTACCATGCAAAGTTTGTTGGTTCTTTTACCTTTGGGAGTTGAATTCCTTCAGCCACTCATTGGTATAAAGTTCAGTAAAGAGCTTAATCAATAACAGTTTCCATTAGCCATCTATGTGCCACCTCATGCTGCCCTTGGAACCAGAAACTTCCATTACTGTAGCTATGGCCAAAGTCATCATAAAGAATAAATCGAAAAGAGGGCCTAGAGCCAAAAAGTTCAGCTTTTCCCAAATGTAATATAGCAGGTAGCTTGTCCAATATATTTTAAAAACGGGTCCAACACTGATACTATATTTTAAAAGGAAGATGCTAAAAGGCAGTGTCTAGCTTTCTACAGATTAAGTCTGCTAAATATTTTTGCTGATCTGGGCAGGATTTCTAACACATGAAAGAGCTAGCCAGACTATGGCTAGTTGGCAGGGAGAACCCATCTTTAGGTTATAAGAACGGCCAAACTGGGTCAGACCAAAGGTCCATCCAGCCCAGTATCCTGTCTACTGACCAATGTCAAGTGCCCCAGAGGGAGTGAAGCTAACACTTAATGATCAAGTGCGCTCTCTCCTGCCATCCATCACTGCCCCCCCCCCCCCGACAAATAGAGGTTAGGGACATCATACAGAGGCTATGGACACCATATGGAGACTAGGTCCACTGAGGTCTTCATGGCATCCACATTAAATTCTGAAGCTGAAAGCCAGTGACCTGGTTAATCAAAACAAGCCATTAGAATACAGCAGCGGTTCCCAAACTGGGGTTTGTGAATCCCTGGTGGTTTGCAAAATGTTACAGGAGGTTCTTGGGGAAAAATTCCCTAATGGAGGACAGAGCTGTCCCTAAGGACCTCAGGCATCACGGGGCCAGCAGCCCAGAGCCCCTAGACTTCCAAGAGCTAAGCAGATCAAAAGAAAGCATATCTATCACACTGAGGAGATTTAAACTTCAAGACTTAGAAGAAATAGAAAGGGAGGTGGATTTTTTTTGCTGTTTTTAAAATTAAATAGGCAGCTAGTGTTATTTTTTAAATTATGATGAAGAACAAGTTTAAGCTTTGTTGTAATGTGTGTTGTTTGTCTGGACTGCTCAAGACCTGGATGCTTGTGTAAGAGGAACTCTGAGTTGGCTTCTTAAATATCTTCCTACTGTTTCACATCTGATACTCCTTGATGAAACGTAGGAGCCTGGTCTTATAAGAGGCTTATTCAAAGTGATACAAGCTACAAAAGTGAGATCGTGGAAGAGCGTTGTCTTTTCATTATGTAATAAAAATACTGTAATGATAAATAGTTGTTAATAGTGTGTAAAATAAGCATGTCATCAAAACAAATTTTATATTTCCAAGATCACGGTCTTTATGATTTATACTCCGGCAAAGGAGGAAAATCTCTGGAAATATTCATTTTTAGGAAGGGGTTCGCAAGACTTGACATTTTAGTGAAAGGGGTTCACAGGTTGTTAAAGTTTGGGAACCACTGGAATAGGGGAATGGTGCCATTGACATAAGGCATCAAAGAGAACAGGGCATAAGAGCTTTCTAGCCTTAAATGGGAGGACTTGTAAATGTTTTCAGCCTATGTATAACATCCAAGCTTCACAATATGCTGTTTCATCATTTACAACAGCAGTTGAAATGGTTTAGCACAGAACTGGTGAAGGCCCCGATGGGCAAGTGAAAACTTGATCCTGAGTCTATAGCCAGTTTGAGGGATGATGGGCTAATCCACAGGGAAAAGATTATCGATCTTGATGCAGAAGAGACAGGTTATTTATCACTAACAATATGTTAATGAGCTAATGTTTCCCAAATGTTCCTTCCAAATACCAGAGCTGAATTGATGGCTCACAGCTGGGATTTTTAAACTCTGAAGATGTACAAACATACACCTAATGTCTGCACACAATTCAAGGGCGAGGACGGAGAGGGAGAAATATTTAGATTCTGTCATCCCCCCAACGCACGCTGCCGGTTTATAACCATGCATAAGACAGAGTGCCTAGAAGACAGGCACACAAAATAGCACCACCACGCAGATCAACAAAGCGCTCTGGGATATCCTACAGCAGAGAGAGCTGGAAGGGAGGCAGGCCCATCTGTCAACCTCTCTGGTTCCACAGACATGGCTAGGTGAGTCTGACCACACTAAAAATAACTGCTACAAAGAAGACAAACCTGCCAGCAGTGAAAAACTTATCTGCCACAGTACTAACTGTACATTAATCATGGAGAAAGGCCCTGTTTAAAGCCAACCACACCACAATTGATTACAAACTGGACCTAAACACAAGCAGTTTATGCCAAGAAAGTGGTAAAATCCACCCCACAGGCTGCTGAGGAAATCTTCCAACTCATCACAATGCTATGCAGGCAGTAAGAGCATATCCTTTAGCCACTCAAAAGGAGTAAGCAATTTCGGGGCACCTTCTCTTTAATATATAATTTTATTTCTGGTTATAGAAACAAATGCTAAGAGGAGAAACAATACTCAACCACAAAAATCAATTTAAGATACTAGATAACAGAACAGGTAAAATAAATGAAAAAAATAGTAGAAATTTGAAACTTTGTTATAGCTTTAAAATATTGTTTTGATACATTGGAAATCACATTCAGATCTCAAATTACCTTTAAAAAAGTATGGCTCCTTATCAAAAATACTGGATCCCATTTGACACAAATGCAGGTCCGACCCTTAGATGTTGCATTCCCACATCTTCCCCTCCCTTGGTGAAAACAGCCCTCTCCCCACCATCCCAATTTGTACCCACCACTTTTCTGAGTTTACCCATACTTTGTAGTTGCAGATTAAGTGTTTCACCAGGAGAGAAGCTGAAATTCACATCCAATGCCCTGGATCTAGCCTTTCCACTTTAGAGATGCAACCTGTTTTTTAAAGCACTGATTAATAAACAGGTTGTGAAAAATACTTTCTATATCAGAAAGTACTCTGTAAAGAGTTATGGCAGGAAATGTCTGGCCAGGAACAGCAGCCAGAAAGCAAACAAACATAGCTTCATTCCACCCACACCATTCTCTCAACTACGTGCCAAACTGCAATGTAGAGGGGGCAAGGTTCTCCTCTACATATGTATAAAGGGACAGGTTCAAGATTCTGTCCCTATTAACCCATTGGGGCCTACTCTGTTATACATATCACCCACCCCCCTAAAAAACAAGCAGGAATAAACTCTCACAGTCTTAGAGATTGAACAGTTTTCTAATAGTTCTTCAACACTTGAACAGATTTTACTGCCTTCTGACTGGTTATTTGGTGTTTCTTATAGTTACTGTTGAGATTAATCAAGATGTGGTTTTCTGCATGTGTAGTGCAATTTCCTGATCCTTCTGAACCAGCTCTTAACACCACTCTGGAAACTGCAGAAAGTAGTTACACATCCTCTCTTAAGCTTGCATTTCCTGGCAGTCTGGAGAACTCTAGTCTCATCAGGATAAGAGTGCTACATCAGGAATCAAAAAGTAGTATAGCTTTGCCCTTTTGTAGTATTTTAAAGTACACGGTTACATTTTTACCTGCTCTTATTTTTCTTAAGAAAAAGTCTCTTCAAAACTAATACTACCCTGATTCCCTGTGACTGCAGGAACATTTGGGGGAAAAACAACAGAAAAAGGGTGCCCAAGTTTACACTAACTCCTTCACTATTGGACCCAGTTGTGTATGTCAGCAGCCTGTCCCCTTCAAAAGCGTAGCACTTAAGTCAATGTAACATAGGATGTTCTACACCAGATTTTTAGCAGTGAGGCAAAGATGGGGAAGTGGATTTGCATTTTTCTACTTCAGTGGTTTTTATAACCTGGCGTCCACAAACTATGTCTAAGATTTCCAAAGGGGTCTACACCTCTAGTCAAAATTTTTTAGGGGTGTTCAAATGAAAAAAAGATTGTAAACCACTGTTCTGTTTGATCAAAATCCTGTTCTTCCTGCCAACCCACTAGAATATATCCTGACACTGCATCTGGTTTTTAATAATGGTTCTGCTTTTGACGGTTTTCAGTGAAGCCAAATGGAGTGCTAGAAGTCACATGCCTTATCGTAGGTCATATGAGTAAGCAGTTGAAGCCCACACTAAACCCAGAATGGTGACTCCCAGGGGCCTTTGCTATAACCTTTAGGCCATGTCTAGAGAGGATACGAAGCAAGAGCCATAATATAACAGAGGGTCCAATTTGGATTTCTCCTTGGGGGAAGAAGAAGAAAAGCTGTGGTTTCTTTCACTACCCACAGCACCATGACTACTCCCATTTGAACAACCTTCAGCTCAAATGACTCTCCCAAGAAAATTAACCACCAGATCCTGACACCAGCAGAAACCTAGGAGAAATTTGTATTCAGGATGCTCACAGAAATGCAATGAAATATGACTTTAGAGAGACACCTCACAGAAGCAGCTTCTTTCTGGCTCCCTAATGCTATGAGTAACCTCGGAAAGGCCAAAATATGTCAAAATTCATCCCAAAACAAGTTCAATAATTTCAGTGGAATTATGCTAGGAATGAATTTGGCACACTCAGGAGAGGGGAAAGAGGAATTCTAGTTGCATTCATATTTTTAGATGTATTTGATCTAGGCAACCCTACTCCTCAGGACGGTGGGAGGTAGAAGCACGATAAAGAATGAGGGGCTGCACCACCTCCAAATACCATAGCAGCCATCCACAAAGCAGCACTCAAGTTTGTCAAGAGCATGTTTCCTTCTTGACTGCAGGTTTTGTGCAGAGATTTACATGCAGATGTTTGGGGAGTGGAAATCAAAGGGAAAGGAAAGATGGGCAGAAAAAAATATGCCGCACACACACACACGGACTGGATTAGCCTAGTATCCTAAGTAATTGTCTTTGGGAAGGTAATATCTTATACTACACAAGATGCTCAATTGACCTGATGAGGGGAGGATGGGGGGGGGGGGGGAGGGGAGGAAACGGACTTCCATTTCCTCACAGAATTCTTGGGGGAAACCTAATTCTAAACCTTTTGGTAATTCAAAGCAGATGGGAAAACTGAACATGATGCAGATACCTGTTAGGTTCACTCACTCCGGGGCACGTGGCATTGGCCTCCGTCAGTAGACAGGATACTGGGCTGGACGGACCTTTGGTCTGACCCAGTACGGCCATTTTTATGTTATGTTCTTAAACCTCACCCTTCTGGCCAGACCAATTAATTTCAAATTTATGGGGAGCTATTTTTATTATGTACAGGGCAGGATGAGAATCTGTAAGGATCTTGGGGCCTGATTTTCTCAAAACCACAGCTAGGAGACAGCTTGACTCCCTTTCATCCCTAATTCCTAATAATGCCATTTGGGGACTTCCCTGCCAATAGAACAGCTTGCGCTGCTGCTACAGAGTTTCCCAGTATTGTGCCAAAAGTGAGATTCATCCCAGAGGGAGCAGAGTCCTAACCTGGTCCTCGTGCCCCATAAGAGGAATGAATCAGCGGGCTCAAGCTACACCTCTGCAGGCCGCTCCCCACTCTGTACTAAAACAGGGATACCGTTCTCCTAGAATTAGTGCCTGCAGTTGGAATTGACTAACATATCTATGTAAAGTACCATTTACACTATTAACAGAAGGGAATGGACTACATATATAACACACATACACAAATAAATAAAATCTATACTTACATAGATCTAAATTAATACTCTGGAAAAAAGTATTTTTAAAAGGTCTGTTTCTTAGAGGTCCCTCCTCCTTGTGATGTGCCACTTTGGAAGCCGGGAGTGGATTCAGCACAACAGCCCTCTTAGGCTCTCGCTCATGAACTATAGTGATGCATAAAGTCTATAGTTCCATAACCGTAAGGAAACATCCAGGCATTCATTCTGAAAGGTCTCCTACAGTGTAGTTCAATGAAATAGCACCCACAAAGAGGATTGGTATTGTCATCTTTTGAACTTAAATACTGTAGTCAAATCTTTTTTTAAAATGTAAATTAAAAACGGCGCTCCTGGGAAGAGCCCAAAGCCTGCCCAAGTCTACTCGCCCCACAGCAAATGTTTACAGCCACATTACAACACCCTGAAAAAAACAGAATTTTAATGGAAAGACACCATCAGGGCTAGAGGTTTGCCACTACTACTGGTGCTAATGCATATGATGTAACACACCCACAGGTATGTGTTATCCTGAATATATCCCACCTACTGAAGAGAATGACTTTTGACTGAACCAGTCACGAGACAGCGATGTATAAAGGGGGAACTTTTCCATGTCAAGATAGAGCTTCATTTTGGTCAGCATGAGGCTATGCAAATGGTTTAATATCTTGTATGTACTGTACAAGGAAGTGTAATTCTCATCCCTAGTACCTCAGCAAATCTCACACTAGACAATTTTGTAAACATTTCCTGCAGCACGCCACTCTTCAGGTGGCTCCACTGTATTTTACACAGTACAGTAGTAGTGTATGCTAGAGACAGCAGCTTTAAAGCAATTTTTAAAAAAAACAAATAAAAAAAAAGTCACATAAATGAAATTTTTCGTCCACTGCAGAGACAAGCATTGGGCACAAACAGTCTTACCACACACAGACCTTTAAACCATGGCATATAAATGAGAATTTAGGTCAGAGGCTCATTGAAATTGAAGGAAAGAACGGTAGAAGAAAAAACGGGGGGGACGGGAGACGGACACCAGAAATGGGAGATGGCTCATGGCCTGGATACCAATAAAGGAAGATTGTTGCTGCATATTCACTAGCATTCACAAAGCAAAAGATCAATATGATGCATTATAATGGCAGATCTACAAAGCTGGTCACGTCTCTTTTACAGACTGGTTCTTAATGCCCAACTGTCCGGTTTATTAGCAGCAGGATTAAGAAACCCGAGAGAATTCAAATAAAAAAGGCTTTTTTTTTAAAAAAAAAATAATGGAGATATACCTATCTCAGAGAACTGGAAGGACCTTGAAAGGTCATTGAGTCCAATCCCCTACCTTCACTAGCAGGACCAAGTACTGTCCCCGGACAGAATTTTTGCCCCAGATCCCTAAATGGCCCCTTCAAGGACTGAACTCACAACCCTGGGTTTATCAGGCCAGTGCTCAAACCACTGAGCTATCCCTCCTTCCCTCACCAGGCTCCTAGTATATAAAATAAAATCTAATGTAAAGCTGCACATAGACCTGAATCCACCGTTTGATTAAACAAGCCAAGGAATTTCTAAAGCTGGCCAGGGTCCCCTACCACTGCTTCCTGCTCATCAAACCACAAACCAGAACAGCTCAACAGAGAGGGGCACAGTTGAGTCCATCTGCACAACCGGCATTTCAGCACCTTTACAATTCCCTATACTGCAACTAACAAATACCCATCATAGTTGGTTGCTTGGGACACTGCGCATCAGACAAAGACGTGGACAATCCCCACCCGAGGAATGAATCATTCAAACAGAGCTGGGTTTAAAGGAGGAGCTTTTGATCACAAAGACAAATATGCAAAAGTTAAAAACCCATCTACTCAATTTAATTCCTTTCACTGCATCTGCCATCCAACTTTCATGGACATCACTATTGTAGAAAGTTCTTTTCTTCCCTTTTCCTCGCATTCTAATATTCAGGTACATGCTACAGTACATCAACGGTCTCTTCAGGAAAAAACCCTCCAACGAACTCAGAAGTAACGCTGTAGCTCCAGCCTGAACACCTCCAACTGACCTAGTGAACAAATGTTCCACATCACACTACATGCCAGTTAAGGTCAGCAGCTCTCACTTCGGTAGATTTAAGTTCCCAACCTTAAATGATTTTTAAAATAATGAAATAGTAAAATAAAGAAAAGGGTTGTGGAAGCAGACTCTGAATTGCAGTTGTCTTTCTAGACCACTCCATACATGCACTGAGGAGTCAGGCATTTAATTGGGATATGTGCAAAATCAAATGAACAGTTGCTACGCATTCAGTAGTTTATTAGGTAATGTAGCAACCGGCAGCAAATTTTTAAAAGACAAAAAATTGAAACGTGGCAGAATTTTATTATAAGCTGGACAACATGACCCCTGTCCAAAGTCCCCCTCAGACCCTGCAGATCCCAAATGTATTATTGGTTAGTCTTCTCCCAGCCTTCTGTTGGGCAGTGTTTAATATGTGCGCTCTGTCGTCACCAAAGGCTAAGCATGCTGCCCCCCACAGCTCACAGTCTCTCCTGGCCCAGAAAAATGGGACTGAGCTAGAGCCATGAACTTTGCTCCCACATATGGGCAGCATGATGTGCTATCAATGAAGCAGGCCAAACTGACTTCACTTTGATAGGCTCCAGCATCGGATCAAATTCACCCCAAAACTGACATTTTGCAAAAATATGCTTTCACAAAGAGAAACATGAATTTAAAATAAATCCGGTGAAATAAAAGCTAGAACAATCCTTGCAGTGTTTGCAACCCAGGCATCACACTAGTAGTGCATGAGTGAAAGAAGCTATAAACTGTTTATAAATCAAACTGATTTATCTCATTATCCAAGCTCAGAAAAATGCAAAAAAAGGAAATGGTGAAAAGTCAATAGATTTTTTTATCCATCCCTCCCCTCCCCCCAATTTTAGATTATCCAATTTGGGTTATAGCAGATAAAGAAACTTAAAGAAAACCACATGGTGCAACCTCCGTTGGCAAAATACTGTGAGAGATGCTCAATTTCAAATAATTGAAGTTTTGGGGAAAATAATCATGGGTTTTTCCAATACAATTAATATATGAAGGGGGATATGACCCTGTTCTGGACAATTGGGAGTTTCAGATATTTAAATGTCCTTTTAGTTGAAGACATTACTCTGTATCCTTATCCCAGCTGTTTCCATAGTCATTTATAATACCCAAGAGAGAGAGCCTATGGAGTTAATACCCTGTGTACAACATGTGGTGTGGCTTAACTAGCACCTGGAAGAAAAATAAAAACGGGCTGCAATGTAAACAGACTTTTTAAAAGTTTCAACAGAAAAATTCATTTAATTTTTTTTAAATGTTGCAACCTTACACAAAAATTAGTAGCTCCCATTTTCAAACAGAAAGGGGAGTTTAAAAGGCAAATACAGTTTTTTTGTATGATTCCTGGGAATTCTTTGGGGATAACATTTTCTTAGTTTCAAGTCAATCACTAAAACATATTCAATATTATTCTGCAAAGGTAACCGAAGTATGGGAAGACACATTTAATATGCCAGAATGTAGGAGCACCTTCACACAGACAGACTGCGTGGGGGGAGAGGAAGGAGAGAGGGGCAATGAAATGGCCGCTTATAATTCAAATGACCTCGGAGTTGCACTGGATTCCCTCTCCAAGGCTGCCTGCCCAAGCCAAGGGACAGCACAGTAATCACAGTTGTCTAAAAAGCAACAGAGATTTGGTGCGAAAATTTCGAAGGATTCATGGGAGTAGGCCTGGGTCTGACAGTCACTAGCAATAAACCGCCCAAAAAGGGTACGTCGTTAAAAGAAGAGAGCATCTGTTGTTTTCAATACGGCATCAGTTGGAGTGCGCATTTTCAACTAGAAAAGAAGGGTCAACAAGCCTCGAACTCTGATATGGATTTTGTCCATTTTATCACCACACATTTCCAGCCCAAGTTGTGCATTCCAATAATCAAACACCACAACCCCTTTCCTCCATATTGGTTACACCCAATCCGCTGAGTGTGGACTATGATTAGCAACAGGAAGGGAAAAAGACAGAAAGAGAGAGGATCACCACTACAAGAATTTAGGTTATCAAGGGATATTTCATTTATAAATTATAGCTATGAAGTTGCAAGCATGGAATGGTGCATAACTTTATCACCACTAACTGAACAGCAGAGACAGATAGTAATCATTTCCATCACATCCCTATTGATTTCTTAAGTTTGTTTACCAACTGGATTTTAATAAATGGTTTTTCCAATCCAATATGCGTTTATTGTAAGAAAGCTGGATATTTTCATAAGCTGAGTTTTAGTGTGTAAACAGGACAAATTTATCTTGCTTATGCATTTAAGTTTCCCTTTTTATTTACTTACTTTTAAGGGCTGAGAAAGCATTTAACAGGGAAGAAAACTTGCTCTGCCTTTGCAACAGTCTTGCCTTGGCAGGGATGGATTAGATAACATATTAGGTTGTTTCAATCTCCAATATCTATAATTTGCCCTTTTTAAGAGGAAATTCTGCAGAGGAATTTTCATTAGTAACTGAAGTATTTTAGCGGAGTGGTTTTCTAGAAATGGAAGCATGCTAGGGAACCACTCCAGAGGCCTGAAAGTAGGTATAAATACTCTTAGCTGCTACAAATAAGGAAGGAGAACTCTTTTCCATAGGCGCTACAGGTTTTTGGGTAAGAAGTGCTATTTTTCCTAGTGTTGGTCCAACACTGGTCAAATGCCAACTAAAAGGCTGGCAAAGAAGGGTTAATTCATAAGTGACATGGCTGCTTCCTAGAATGGAAGGTAAATGTGTTCGACTGGTGACGGATGAGGCAGAAAACACTACTTGGATAAACTAAAGATTCTGGGATTTTGCAAGTGGAATGAGTGAACATGAAACTGGTGATAAGTACATTCAATTATCTTCAACTAGCAACTTGGCCAGCAGGTGTTCTGAGACACAAAGGAGAGCCTAGAAAATTAGACTGCCCTGAATGCTGGCGGGGCAAATATGTACATTTTAAAATGTGTACATTTTAAAAGGCATGTGTATAACCCAGACTGATCTGTGGAAACATTCACCTGCTGTAAGTCTGCATGTCTCCATTCATTTCAATGGAGCTCTGAGATTTACAGCAGCTTATAGTATGGTCCTATTTATGGACCTTTTCAAAGAGAAGCAATCATCTGAGCCCACACAATGTTTTTTGTTTGTCACTCATCCAGCATTTGCTCACCTGACCTGTTACAAGACTTCCTTAAACAAAGGATTGCCAGCCTCATAGTTCTTTCTGGGGGTCTGCTGAAATTCAAAGTACCATTCACCTAAAGTTACTGACTGGCTGTAGGGGCACAAACTGTGCTGTGTACTCATCATTGTGCCCAATTTCTGAGTCTATGCTAATAGTCTTCTCTTAGAAACCTGGCTTTGAGCAAACAGTTACATCAGCTGACTATTGTTAAAAACCCAGACTTAGCCACCTACCAGAAAGCAGAACAGATGCAAAGTTGCTGATTGTCCAACTGCGATTATTATGCAAATTATAACAGTCGCCACCAGATTTCAGAAACCAACTCAATGCACTAAAATCCAGAGAATCTGTCCACTCACTGCCACCAACGTACAGATAAATTAGAATGGTCAAGCTGTAGATGCATCACTCTCTTCAATGCTGTCTGTCCCTCTAAACTGTAACCTCAAACCATGTCCCCCAGGAACTTTCTCTTCTTTTGGAAGCTGCAAGAAATTCGTTTTTGCGAGGCAAACACAAACTTGCTCAGTTTTCATATAGAAAGTGGATCTCAGCCACAGGGAATGGGACTTGGCAAAGAGAAAGGAAACCTAGAAGAGAAGTAGTGTCGCCTGTTTCCAGGTAGCCATTACTACATTTATGTCCTCCCTAAAATGCTAGAATTAATCAGCTCTGCTTTGCTCCTTAACACCCGTGATCTGCCATGTGTATAGGATATGAATGGTCTCATTTGCTGTATCTTGGGGAAAGCTGTCCCATTAAAAGTTCCACATTGAGCTTGCTGCTCACCACACTCCATAACAGCATTGTCAGCTGGGATTTAACAGCAAGGTGACAACACTGCACATCATCAGTGGAAGCAGAAAGGACAGACACATCCCTATAAAGAAGACACATGCTCCATCATTGCTAGCTTACTTTTCCCGTTTCCAAAGCTAAGAGGATCTTTAAGTTAAGAAACGTCTTTGGTGTTTAGACAGGAGAGAGCAGAAGGGGCTGTATTGTGAAAACTAACAACTGAGTAACTGGAGGCTGAAAAGAGGGTGATCCTGTTTCCTCAACCTCAATTCATGCCATGCACAGCACCCACTTCCCCAACTGCTTCAAGTATCTCAGAAATTTGTGGGGATACTGGGTCTTTAGTACATTATGAAAAGAACATGATTTATCCAACTGCTAAATTATCTTAACTACTGGCCAGTCCTAACAAATGCAACTGAGTCCTAGTCTTTTGTCCAACTATATCATTGGGAGGCCTGGGTTGGGGAGCAAAGGAAAACCTCAAAATCCTGTTTTAAAACCAGCAGTTGACAGTTTTTATGTAGAAAATGTGAGGCCTCTGTTCTCTTGATTTGTACTGTATTAGTTTATGAGATTCATTCTCAATACTGTCTATAATCCCCACTGCCCCTCACCCTTGGAATTTAACCTCCCTGTTTCAGCTCCACATCATACGACACCTGCTGAAATCCACTTCCAGCAAGGCCAGCTCCAAGTTTCAATCTGGCCCTGGGATGTTGACCTTAAGCCATCTGGTCTTCAGGCCAGAGGGTCGAACTGCCAGAAAGGACTGAGATAACCACTTTAATGCAGAAAGCTAACCATTTGCTCCTTAGGTTCACAGGAAAGATGATGGTAGTTTCATTTGAGGATGTTATGAATAAACTATATTGCCACACAAGCAGGGGGACATATGAACAACTAGAAAACCTAATATACACAGAACCTTTCAAAGGTGCCCGTTCTCACATGTTTAGTCACTATGATATTTTGCCATCAATTCAGAAGCAGATGAAGAATAACTGAGAAATCAGCATGAGGACAACCCACTCCTTCTTGTTTTTCTCCTCTTTTCTTTAGAAGAAATAGATTAATGTTGCTGGTCCATCTTCTCACTTTCCCTCAAAGGGAATGGACAGAAACCATATTTTGAAGATCCATCTGGTTGAGCCCTGTAGCTCCCCCTCCCAAATCCCCATAGAAACAATCATGGATATAATGATGTTTTGCAGAGGCGGATTTGTTTAAAACAAATAAAATAAAATAAAATAAATCATCTGCCTTCCCCTCCACCTCGTTTGGTATCATGTTACTTTAATGCTGTTCCTACAAGAAGCTGCACCCATCCTTCTAAATCTTCTTGGGTGGCCCTTTTAAATGGTCATATGTTTTGAAGCTCCGAAAGGCAGAATAGCAAGGCATCCGAGATGATCAGCCTTCCTCCCAGAGTGCAGATGTGTCTGTAATACATTCCTTTAGATGCTGAACTGTAATTCCCATCCCAAAGGGAAGGAGATTTAAAAAAAAAATAAAAAAAATCCCAGCAGTCATACAATCAGTTGTCTGTATTTTTTTTAATCTAAAAAGAGGAAAAATATCCCATAAGTAAAGGCAGAACTGAGTTCCAGGTACAGGGAGTCGGGAGGATTTTTTTCATTCTTTTTGGCACCTCGAGATTTTAAGAACTGTTGACCTGCCCTTTAATATGCAATTTTAAAAAGAGCTCAAAATTCTCTAAATTTCAAGCTGTTACAGTTGTGGTTTTTCTTTTCTTTGCCAATTGCTTTCGAGGCTTTTGCCACTGCCCCACCTACATTCCTACTATCCTCCCACTGATTCGTCATTCACTGGTTGCCTGTCCTTGCGGCGCTGTTGAGGTGATGACTCCAGTTTGAGCCTGGACTGCTCCGCTGGACTCTTCCATCCGGGGTTTTTTGGCATCTGGCTCACCCGAGGGTGCTGCAGGGTCTGCAGTTGCTGCCTCGCATATTCGGCTGACCACAACGGGAGTGGATGAGCTAGCCTGGGCTGCAAGGAGCTGTAGCGGATTTGTGAGAGCTGAGGAGTGGGAGAGGGGAAAAAAAGTGTTAAATCGGCCAAAAATCTCAACAACATTTACAGGTCTAGAAAAGACAGAAGTAAATCACACTGGAGAGCAATCGTCCTGGAGATATGCAACTGTCACCTTCAGATGATCTTTACAATCTTTAACTAACTTTTTCTGAGCGAATTTAAGAACATTAATCCTTGCTCTTCCTTAGCACCTTCCACTGAAAGTTCTCAAAATGCTTTATACATCAATTCATAAATAAACCTGAACACTAATGAGCTAAGGAATTGTCTTCAGCTGGGAAAGCTCCTACTCTTGTGTTTTAACCCCTAGCCCATGTCTGAAAAATTCTGCATCCATGGATTAGGAGACCAAAACTCTGTAGTTACTACATGGAGCACCACAATCAAAGCTTCACCCAAGCTGCCATACCAGCTTGCCTTAAGCCGGACCTGGATGGACCACTGCTAGGGGCGCTTGAGGGTAATTTAGTCTCCATGGCCCATGCAAAGTTGGGAGCCTCTACTGAGATTGCCAACAAGAAAACCAACACCCTGTCTAATGGGAACTGGATTACAACCAGAATGTTAATGTGGGAGGTATCAGAGGGGTAGCCGTGTTAGTCTGGATCTGCAAAAGCGACAGAGTCCTGTGGCACCTTATAGACTAACAGATGCATTAGAGCATAAGCTTTCATGGGTGAATACTCATCTTTGTCAGATGCATGCTTATGCTCTAATACAGCTGTTAGTCTATAAGGTGCCACAGGACTCTGTCGCCAATGTGGGAGGTAGAGCAGTATTCTCTCTATTTTACAGGTGAGAAACTGAGGCAAAGAGGTTAAATGACTTACTTCTGGCCGCAGACGGAGTCCCTATCAGAGCTGAGATTAGAACCCAGGAGTTCCTGGCTCCCAGCCCTGTTCTCCAAGAACTAGACAAAACTCTCACAATAATAAAGAAATGGGAAATGAGGTAAACCTACTTTCGATTTACAAAGTCTCAAGAGCTTTGTTACAGGAGTAGAAATTTCTACAGTTTAAAAGTCACAGCAAGACAGAATATGCTTATACCTTAGCAAAACTGTAAAACAGCTTCACCTTGATAAAGACGGCCAGACTGTGAGGGACATCAACGTGGTAAGAAATAACAATATAGGAATGTCCACTGCTAGCGGAAGAAAAAAGGTAAGTAATAATAGAAGCAGAACAAAGTCCTTCAGAGTCCAGCAAACTACACCAGACAATTGCGAAGGATGCCATGCACCAGTCAGGTCAAGAGGATGAGAAGAGAGAAGACTCTCAGGAGTTAGATGAGAGAAAACCACTGACCACTATTCAGAAAAGCCATTTCGGCATTCTAAGAGGAGAAATTCCCAGACTGGGAAACAAAATGTTAAAAAATGAGACAGCCTAAGGGAAGAAACTATGTTTTACAGCTGTGCACAGTGAACTGTGTCAGAAAGATACAAGCTCTGCATCCTCTGCAGAGAGAATCTAGCACCACTTAAACAGGAAAGCTGTGGTGTAATCAGAAGGATTCTAATTGCATCTGATTTCAAAAAAAGTAAGACAAATTTTAGTGATTTCAGAGTGCCTTCAACTTAAATGAATAATTAGCAATCAAATGTCCTACTCTATAGCAGTCTCATGCTACTGCAGGATAATAATAGTTCCATTTATTTTTAATCTCTATTCTTATTTAACAGTTTTATACATCTAAGACATTACAACTACTCATTACAGTTGGCCATTACTGGACAAGGTAAAACTAGGTAGAATTCTGATGGGAAAGGTTTAAAAAAAATCAAAGACAGTGGGAAGTCTTCATCCAGCAGTGGACTAAAACAAAGAAATAACTCATAGGACAACCCAAAAGATGCTGTAAGAAAGCCAGCACAAATCCAGAAAGTCTTCCGCTCTGACTGCCCGTAGAGTCAGGGTGGAGGTACTGGAACTCTGATTTCATAAGAAGAGGAGACAATAACTCAAAGTGCTAGGGCTCTGCCACCACCAGTCATTATCCATAAAGTGACAATACCTAATGTCCTGAGGAAGCACAAGAATACCCAGTCTGGTTTCCCTTGGGAGGACTAATTACTAGAAAATATCCTATATGAAACAATCCTGCATTGATGTAGAAGATCCAGTAGGCCCTCTCCATTTCTATGAGACAAACCCGTGCACTATAGTACTGGTTCTTTCCCCAAGAATTGATGAGTGAGAGGAGGCTGGGGGTGAGTCAGTTAGCTATGGAGAAAAGGATTTTCTGAGAGCAGAGTTGGGGATTTAGTGGTGTCCTAAGAGCATCAGGGAAGATTTTTATGCAATATTGAGGGAAAAGGTCAACTGGCAAGGGTCACAGATCCACAGAAGGAACCCTTCAGAGTGCCAGACCTCCAATTGATCCTACTCTTTCTTCACAGTAGGCCACACAGCCTCACTTTCTCCAAGACTGGGCCTCTGGGCTCCAGCACTCCTGCTTCACAGCATGAGCTTGACCAGTGAGTACAACTAACACAAACCCGGATCAGAGACTTACACTCTTCACAGGCTAATTCACCTCAGCATGTATTTGCAGTGACACCAGGCAGCTTTTCCAAAACAGAGCAGGGCTTATTACTCAACTGGAACAAAGCATTGCAAGTTCCTACGTTAGCCTGGAGAAAAAGGTTAAGACATAGTCCCATCTGACCAAGCCAGTGCTATCCACCAGCCAAGCTGCTCTGGATTCCATTTCAGGGTCTCTGTCCCTTTGTCAGTCCCAGGTGAGAGCAGTCTGGCCTCTTCCAAAAAACAAAATTCTTATCCCCCTTCCTGTCACCTCTCAGGCAGAGCCATGCTGAGTTCACATATCCCACCTGCTGGAGCTGCCTGCTGTCAAGTGTTGATTGTTCAGTTGCTGGGGTTTCTCATTGTCTCACTGGAGCCTCCATTGGGCTGGGAGGGTTTCAAATCAGTTTTTTTAAATACCCCATGCATTCCACCAAGGTCTCTCTCTCACCCCCAAGTCTCCTGTTCTGCCCCAAGAGCAGACATAACCATTTAGCCTCCACTGGGTAGCAATGGCAAGTGCAGAATTCATAAAAAACATTACATAAAATTTCTACTTTTTCCACAGCAAGAAAAGGCAAAATAAGGAAAAAAGTGTCTCAAGAAAGGCCACATGTATTTGTTGAAAAGATGCTAACCCTAGATGGAACAGAGACTGGAGGGAGGTGGGAAAGGGATAGACAGATGCATTGCCAAGGACATAGAAAGGGTCTGGACTCCATGGAGGTGAGAAATGGAGAAATGGTCTGAAGTAAATCTGATGAAATTCAACAAGGACAAATGCAAAATACTCCACTTGGGAAGGACCATAAATTGCCTAGGGAGGTTGTAGAATCTCTGTCACTGTCTAACCGGCTCTTAAAAATCTTCAAACACCTGTCATGGATGGTCTACTAATATTTAGACTTGTCTTGAGTGCATGGGACTGGTCTTGAAGACTCTCAAGGTCCCTTCCAGTCTTACAGTTCTATGGTTCTATACTATTAAAGATGGAGAAGCTTTTTCCCCACAGAGGAAAACGAGCAGAACTGGAGGTGGAAGAGAAAGAATGGAGCAAGGACTTAGAGCACTCTGGTTGGGGGAGGAAAAACTGTTATTTAGTGGTGCAAAAATGTTGTGCAATACACATCTTGCACACACACATTTCAAACTGGATGTATGGGAAAACTCATATGTCAGGATCTATGTGTAGTATAATTATAGAGTTTGCAGTTCATGTGAAACTACCTCAGGTGATCGGACATGCAGCCATAGAGGAAAGCCATACCATAAGCACTGCCAGTGATGCTGTTGGTGGGGATGGCATGCTTCCCATTTTGTGTCACTGCCCGAACAGGTAGTTGGTGTTGTCCAATGGTCACTGGAGTTGCCTGCTGAAGGATGGTAACAGTTTGCCCCGGGACACCTTGAGCCATTTGACTGGCAACTGTTTGGATGACTCGACTGGCAGTGGGAATTGTGGCAAATGCAATTGTTTGTTTCTCATCTATGCCTGTTTGGACATTAAACAGAAAGGAGAATCATTCACCATGAGTAGGCTTCGTTGCCATTAATATGCTAGCAATAATACATGCCCCAAGATTAGACAAAATGAAAATACCCAAGCACATACAGACAAAGCATCCAAATACCACCAAATAATTTGCCTTTGACGAATCCCACAAATCAATATCTCATGAGAATGGGAAGCACCATTTCTCAGGTCAATGCAGTGTAGTCTCAGAGTAACACATTTGGGCTCCAAAATAAGAACGGGTTGAGGACATGGCCTGATCCTGGGAGATGTGAAGTACCCAGAAATCTTTAGGCAGGATCAGGCTTTCTAGGGAACACTTTCTGTGGGGCAACAGCCACAACGGGATCAGCACCAAGAAGCAGCGTTTCACTCACCTAGCTCATTAGAGGAAGAATATTACAACCAGGGATATAAGAATGGGGAAGAGTTAGTACCTATAAGGAACACATGGTTAGTCTGAAGCATTTCAAGACATCCAGCCATGATTTTTCAGTAACTCCACAACTTTTCTTACTGTACCCAACACAAAAATATCTATGCAACTATTTACCAATGTCAGGAATAGGCTGCCTCTAAGGCACAAGCAGGCCAACTAAGAAACAAGGTTATAAAAATGTCATTCTGAGGCATAAAAAGGTTCTCCTCCTCATTCTTTTCTTCATCTGCATGTTACTACTTTGGCATGGAGAACAGTCAGTGAAAAATAGACTACGAGAGTTCTCTGCCTGTACATCAACCACCCTGAGCCTCAGCTACACAACAGAAGGAACCATAACAATATCAAACAGCCCCAGTGTTTGTGGAGTTAGGGACAGCTTGCTCTTATGCCTACACTTGGGTGAGATCACAGGGGAGAGGAAGCAGTCCCCTCCAAAGGCAGATGAAAATTTTGCACAGCAATTCTCAACTAACTGTAAGGACAGGAAGGAACCTGCAGAAAGGGGGCAGTGCCTGGACAGAGGCTGCTGTTTTAGTGAAACAGTGTTTAAAACCTTCCTCCTCCCTCCTCCTCTTCCCTCTTCCCTCCTCCCCCCCCCCCTCCAACTGATCTGCTCAACAGGCAGGGAGCAGCTGCCAGGAAGCCTCTTGCTGCAAGGATCAACCCTGTCTCTTCCCTGGCCAGCTGGAGGCTGCAACTGAGATTTCTTTCTGCAGCTGACTCAGCTCATTGCCTGACCTCTCCAGCCAACTCTGAGAGGAGGAGAAAAGGAGTGATGCCTGCCCAGGCAGGCGGGAAATGAAGACGCTGATCCAGTAAGACCATCCCAGTGTCCCCATCTTAACATCAGAGAACCAAGGGAGATATGGAAGAATAGGAGAGGAAAGCAGGGTATCAGGCATAAAGAGGAGTGGTGGGGGAAGTAGGGAAGAGAGATTAGGAGAGACAAGAGAGTGGGCAGGGAGAAAGCAGGAAAGGCAAAGGGGAGGGGAAGATGGCAGGATGAGAGAGGGAAAAGGGGATAGCAGAGTCAAGGCTAGGGGAATGAAGAGTGGAGCTGGGGAAGGCTGGGTGGCGGGGGGTGGGGAGAAAGGATCTAGGGATGGCAGAAGGTCAGAGAGACTAGGTTGACCTAGCTACATCTCTCAGGGGCATGAAAAATCCATACCCCACAGCAACGCAGTTAAGCTGACCTAAGTGTCAACCTACCACACACTACACCAAGAATTCTTTCACTGACTTAATTACCACCTCTCGGAGAGGTGGATTGCCTACGCCAACACGAGAACCCCTCCTGTTGGCGCAGGTAGCGTCTACACTGAAGTGCTGAGGCTGTATTACTGTATCATTCCAAAGTGTAGGCAAACCCAGAGATTGGTGCTGGGAAGCTTGGAGAAGAGAGAATCTGTTCAAAAACTTCAGGAGAGTTTGAAGGCGGTCAAAAGCAAGCCAACACCAAAGCAAATGCTGAGTGTTTCATATTACTATAAGGGAGGGTCTCTGTCTTGCCCTCCCTCCCCATCCCAGCTTGTAAGCAAAAAAAATAAAAAAAATCACTCTTCTGTACATAAACACCCAATGAAACTCACTGTTCTAATGATGCTTGTATAGTAATTGTACATTTGTACAAGAATATCATGCAATTATGAGAAGGGCTACAGAAATGAGGTAATGGCCAAGTGAAAGCAGACAGAGAATGACCCTTTTATGGAACATTAGGTATTTTCAGGGTTTAGCTCACTAAGTACACTGAAGCCAGAATTGCCCAATTTAGAAAGCTATAAAGTGATCCTTATAATAACTGGCTTTTGCAGAGTCTTCTAATCACAAACACTACCTGCACTTCTACAAAAAACTCATTTCCAGAGGCTTACACCTTTCCTCCCTTGGAATATATTTTACATACCCACAGAAAAAGGACACACAGTCTCAAGTACCATCAACGTCACCTTGAAACAAACAGCTTCATCCTTCTCTGTGCTGGCTTTTCAAAACAGAAACGCATCCCTTGGGATGCTGGGAGTTTTGTTTGGGATAGAAATGCCTTTTAGTAATTTTCCCAATTGATCAGAATGGGTCTCGGTCCACAAGCATATTGTAAGCGGACACCAGAACTAGATTTTTACTAACTGAAGGCCACACAGTTCAATTCTCCTGCTTACTGCTAGGCAGACCTGGTGTGAAAGCTCTTACCCAGTTTAAATTGTATCTTATGACTGACCTCTTTTGTCAAGGGCTGAACACCCAGGGAGTGCAATAGGTGTGCAGAAAAACCCTACAAGTCCGGACAAATCTTCCTTTGTCAAGTAGGGAGAGAAATGAAATGGACTACCTCGATGATCACCAGCCAAATCCAACACTGTTCCTGCTGCTTCGTGAGTACCACCTGCTGGGCCCGGATTTGTCAGTATGTATCCGTTAGCGGAGCTTGAGGACGAGGTTACAACCCTGACCATTGTAACAGTGGGAGCTTGCTGCATTACATGGATTGCATGACCAGAAGGCTGCTGAGAAGTCACTATTGGCATGTAAGCTACCGGCTTTGCCACTAGAGTGGATGGCCGGGGAGGAACAGCCATGATCACCGGCTGGGCACTGACAGGTGATCCTGAAATGGAAGAGATTCACATATTAGAGCACTCATTTATTAAGACATCTATATATATAAAAGTCAAATGGTGTATGCGTGTATGTATGTGCACTTACTCCTTCCACACCGTTTGAGCTAGAGACTTGAAATTTGGTACAGTTAGAGGTCTTAGGGTCCTAATCAGGGTAAGAGTCGAAAAATTTTCAAATCTCACCTCTGACGCCCCCCAGGGGTGAACTTATTTAAAGGCCAATCACATCAGCTGGGCAGCTGCTGTTCTCTGTGACATAGTGATGTCATAATACCCCCTCCAACGGACCCCACACTCGCTCAGCTCTCTGCCCCTCCCCCCTCCAACGGACCCCGCACTCGCTCAGCTCTCTGCCCCCTCCCCCCTCCAACGGACCCCGCACTCGCTCAGCTCTCTGCCCCTCCCCACCTCCGACGGACCCGAGTTGGGTTTGGTCAGAGGATAAGTGAGGTAGGGGTGTCGGGTTTGGTCAGGGGGTGCCAGGTGGGGGTGTCAGGTTTGGTTGGGGGGTAAGTGAGCCGGGGGTGTCGGGTTTGGTCTGGAGGGGGGGGGTGGGAAGGTGTCGGGGTGGGTGAGGGGTGGGTGTCGGGGTGGGTGAGGGGGTGATGGGTTTGGTGGAGGGGGTAAGGTGGAGGTGTTGGGTTTGTTTGGGGGGCTGAGGAGGGGGTTCGGGGTTGGTCAAGGGGTAAGTGAGGTGTGGGTGTTGGGTTTGTTTGTGGTGGTAGGTAGGGGTGTTGGGTTTGGTTGGGGGGGAAAGTGAGGTGGGTGTGTCAGGTTTGGTCTATGGGGGGTGAGGTGTGGGTGTTGGTCAGGGGTGTTGGGGTTGGTAGGGGGGAGACATGGGGGTGTTGGGTTTGGGTGGGGGGGGTGAAAATGTGAGTCGGGGTTGGTCAAGGGGTAAGTGCGGTGGGGGTGTCGGGTTTGGTAGGGGGGGTGCGGTGGGGGTGTCAGGTTTGCTCTCTGCCCCCTCCCCACCTCCGACTGACCCGAGCAACGCCGGGTATTTTCGCTAGTCCTATATAATAAAAGACTAGAGAAGTGTGTGTGAAGCCATCATGCGCAGTAGAGATGGCCCAGACGAACGGCATGCTGGGAGGTGTAGTTCGGCAGTACAACATGGCCGCCGCGCGTGCACAGCCGAGAGGGAAGCAGGGTCTGGATGAGGGGCTCGGGCAGGAGGGTGGCTGGGCGCAGGAGGCGCGGGAAGGGGGTGCTGGGCCGGCGGGGCGGAGGTGCCCGGGCACGGCCCAGCCAGCTGCGCCCAGCCTAGCCGGGGCCGTTGGAGTGGGGGAGGGGGAGAGAGCTGAGCGGGGGGGCGGGGAGGCTGAACAAGCGTGGGGGGAGGGAAGGCTGAACGAGCAAGGGGGGGAACAGGGGGGAGGGGAGGCTGAACGAGCGGGGGGGGGCCTTGGAGTGGGGGGACTGAACGAGCGGGGGGGGGCGTTACTGTTGGCCCGTGTCCACGGGCTTTTACACTAGTTTCTAATAATACAGAGCAGTGCAGCATTTGGAAAAGAATTAGACAGAATCAGACAACATTCAATCTTGTATTTCCTAACTTTTGAGTGGCTGGCTGTGCAAGCTAAACATTTTGAGTAGAGTTTTTGTATGCAGTGTGTGTGTACACAGCGCAGGATTTTAATCATAGGGTTCATAGAGATCTATCACCACCACTCAGCATTTTCACCTTTCCCAGCATACAAGTGAAAAACACCACCCCACTCAGTGCTTTTTAAAATATCAGGTAGGTGCAGAGAGCAGCCCCAAAGAGCAACCGACCTAAATGGCTGAAGAGGAGAGATGACCGATCCAAATCCCCATTCAGATTCACTCCCTCCTCTCCCCATCCCATTGCCGTGAAGCTGAAGCTAATAAGACAGTCTAAAGTTATATATCCTTTACCAGCCTCCAGTGCCTAAGTATGGAGAGATGAAGCCTTTATTTGAAATATATAACATCCTCCCACCACAATGAACACCATCTCCTGTAAAATAGGGGCTACATACCAGGAGCACTTTGTGAATACCGATACTCTGGAACAGAGGCTAACTTTGATGCAAAATCATGTTCATGTGGAATGGGTGAGCCCTCCCTGGACAGGCACTCTGGAGTCTGTAGGCCACTAGAGTGAGGGGACAGCAGGCCAGGATGAGTAGGAGAGGCAGGTGCACTCCTGAAACACAAACCAGTGCAAACAGTCAGAAGAATACATGCTGGCCAAGAAAGCACTAGCAGAGAACCAAAGATGCCTCCAAAATCTACTGCCTCAATAGAAGGGCGTCTTCTTCCATAGCACTAAGAAACCATTCTTGTGCTGTTCTACCATCCTACTCCCTCCAATGAAGCAAGAAGCATGGCATCTTTGCAGCAATGCCACTCTTAGTGGGGAAAAATCTGAATCTAAATGGGCCACTCAAATGGATTTTTGTTAAAAAACAAGGTTTTGGTTGGTTGGTTTTTGCTTTTTGATCCGGTTTTTGACAGTTCCTTTGATTTAAACAAATTTAAACAGAACATGAAACGCTTAATATGAGAGTTTTTCTGATCTTCTGTTAGGTGGGGGATGATGGCAAGGCTCCTCTCCCACTATTTCAGTCCTGAGAGAGGGGAAAAGAGTGAAACTCCACTAAGTGCTGCCAATGCACAAAGAACACTGAAGAAATGTATTTTTTGTTAATTTTAAGTAACAGGAATCACAAGCTTTATTTGCAATTATAGCAGATACAAAGTTTTCATGCAAATGTGATTTTCAAGTTGTCAGCATGACAAAGGTCAGGAATTCCCAAGAGTACAAGCACCATTTAAGAGAGTCACTGTTCATAAACCCAGTGAACACCTACATGCACTGCATTTCCCCTCTGACCAGGGAAAGTAACCAGCCTTAAATGAGAACACTTTCACACTCTGGATTGAGTCATTAGAAAAAGTTTAGGACTACAAAGAACACTGAATCCTCAAGCAAACACACCCAAACCCAGCTAGCCAAAGCGACAAAGCGTTTTGAAGGCACTCTTAGAATCCCCCTAGTCAGTACACTGGACTAGCAGCCTAGCATAAATATTTTAGCAGAGAGGTATGTGGATTTCCAGTTCCTGGGTCTTATGTTCTTTCTAATGATACTCACTGGGTGTGATGTTTAGCTATAGAATCTCGCTGAATAAATTAACTAGAGATCATTGAACTATGAGGGATCCTGACTTTATTTGCATTCACTTTAACAAAGAGACATCTTCTAGAAAACAGAACCGTATTAGCTATGGGACTCAGATTTTCCTTAACATCCCACAAACAATATCCTTCTCTCACAGGTACCCTATTATGGATGCCACCTTTTTAATTATTAATTTCCCTTTATCTTCACCTACTTTTAGCCAAAATTTTGTCCCTGCAAGAGCAAAGGGTACAAAGCACTTGCGAGAATCAATTAGACCAGTCTCTGCTAAGCTCCTCCTCCACACCCATACCATTGGCTGAGGCAGTTTTAGTCCCATACTACATCCCTTCTACTCCATTGCTGACAATCATGTCAAATGATGTGATGTTCTCTGAAAGAGACCAGTTTACCACAAGTGACTTCTCCTACAACCTAATCCACATAGGGACCCAGCTCTTCAGAAATGAACAGCTTTGCACAGGAAGCAGTTAACTCCTGTGAGAATACATTCCCTATCACCATGAAATGACACCAAAACAGTTACACAGATTTGGAACAAAAATAAAAAGGAACCTGAACTTACCTGGAGGAGAGGGGCCCAAAGGGGGTTCGAAAACAGGACACCCCTCTCTGTCTCCGTTTTCGGAATGCCTGTTCGACTAGCTTGGCTTCTGAGGCAGGGTCGATTCGCCAAAAGGACCCCTTCCCAGGCTCCTCCTGGGAGCGTGGAACTTTGATAAAGTAACGGTTCAAGGAGAGGTTATGCCGAATGGAGTTCTGCAGGAAGCAGAGGAATGAGTTGATTACTATGCAATGTAGAAACACCAAGACGACAGACAAACTAGGCTTCACAGATGAGAAGAGTAATATCCATCCCCTTCAGAATCTCTGCCAAACAGGAACAAGCTACCCAGCCACCACGACTCACAAGGGGAATGGAAGCTATAAGGAAAAATCTGGCTAAATAAGTTACAAATACAGAGAGTTTCCATTAATATGAAGGAAGATAGATTTGTGTGGTACTATACTGTTACCTGCCCCTTAGAAACAACTCCCAGAACCAGTGAGGACAATAGCTCTTCTACCGCAACATATGGAAGTGGGGGCTTTAGAAAAGCATAAACCAAAGAGATGTGTATTGTAAAACATCTAGAACACACTTCAAGTGGAAAAATGCAAGGCTGGGCTACGCTGCCTATCAGCAAATTGATCACATGTGTGAATGTGAACCACTAGAGGCCACCATCTTGGTGCAGGTCGAGGAATGTGCTTTCCACCACTTCCTGCAGCCCCCATTGGCCTGGAGTGGCGAACCACAGCCAGTGGGAGCCATGATCGGCTGAATCTGCGAAGGCGGCAGGTAAACAAACCGGCCTGGAGCACCAAGGGCTTTCCCTGAACATGCCGTGGACCACAGTTGAGAACCACTGCACTAGAGTGACCAAACTCTGGGAAAGGAACGCAATAGTCGTGGAAGACATGAGTGTTACTGTGATTAAAAGCAGGGAGAGAACAGAATTGCAGGCAGCCATGCTGAAGCAATCGCAAAGGGAGAGAGGTCTGTACAGCACCAGTGTCCAGTATGTTCGCCACTAGCCACATGTGGCTAATAGGCTATTGAATTGTGGCTAATGCATGTAGCTTTTTTTATAATGTGGCTAATAAGAAAAATTCAAAGCCGGTAGTGTGGCTAGCATCGAATTTCTATTGGAAACCACTGCAATGTAGAGCATTCTTTTCTTAAGTAACTGGACAGCCAAGATTTTTCAGGGATCAAGGAAGATTTGAAGAGAGAGAGGTATGGGGTGACAGGGGAGATGAGACTGATGAAGTGGCTGCTGGTAGCAAGGATATAGAAGGAAATGAAAATGGGGATGACAATCACGTCAAAGATGTCTCTAGAGATGCACACCTGGCGGGTGACAAGAGTGGGAAGGACGGGCATTAGAAAACCAAAGGCCCCGAGCCATGTGGAATGGTTCCATAAAATAGCCTTTACAAACACCGCCCAAACACAGAAAGTTTAAGTGATGTTATTAAATTGATTATTCCCTAAATTGACTGGCACAGCTTCCCACTACCCCAGTGCCTTGATCCCTAATCAGATGCATTTCCTTTTAGGATAAGCCCTTTAATAGGAATTTCAAAATTGGTAGGTGTCAAGAACTCACCTGCCAGCCTTTGTCAGCAGTCCTGTAATATGGATAATGCTTGGTGATGTGGGCATAGATCCCACTTAGTGTTAATTGCCGGTCTTGGGCTGAAGATATGGCCTGCACAATTAATTGAGCATATGAATATGGTGGCTTGGACTCATCCTAAGAGAGAGGACACAACAGAGGAAGCTTAATTTCAGGAGTAAGGATTCTTATGCTGGAATTTACACACAAGCCAGATACTAGATGTCTTCTAGATATAGCTAAACTTTCTACCAAACAATATTTTCTGTGGGAAAGAAGTTCCAAAGGTTTGTCATGTTTTTAAAATTTTCCACCCAGTTCTGCTTCTAGGCACTAGCACCAAGCATGACTTGGTCCTGCTCCACCTTCTCTAGGAGGGACCACCTCTTTCTAGAACTTGAAGAAGAAATTCATTAAGTAGGTTTATTTTATTTCCAGTTCCTCACATTGCTCCACCAGTGCATCTCCACCAAGAAAAGCCACCCGGGCTTGGGGAGAATTCAATCTTCATTGCTATCCAGTATTGTGCTCCCTTGCTAGACCCCAACCCTGGCATTGCCAAGAGAGAAACTACATCTTCAGCTTGGATAGAAGGTCAGTCTTGATTAAGTGAATTGCCTCCTTCTGACTTACTTTTTGTCCATTATGTTTTTAAAGATAATCCTCTCTACACTGCTCTCCTCACCTCTTGTCCCTGAACTGCAGGCCTGTGTATTCTGCCTGAATTAAACAGCAAGCTCTTCCAGGCAGGGACCCTGTCTTTTTTCCCCTAGTGCATTTTACAAAGTGTTGTGTACATCCGGAGAGCTGTTAATTGAAGAAAAATAAGACTCCTTAGTTTTAATACTCTTCCAATATAGAGCTGCTTAGGTTAGGGGAACACCTGCATGTCAAGATTCATGGTCCATCAAAAAAAGACAGATTCCTGTAATGTGACATTTTAAGTGACTGCAGAAAATAAATTTGGGCAGCTAACCTAACCAAGATATCCATGAGTCAGTGACTGACACAGAGAGGCATGGCCCAGTGACCCTCAGGGGTGTTAAGTATCCCAATGGAAATACACAACACACATGCACAATAGATAAAATTATCTTTAGACTTGTTTAACTACAATATACTGCCAGGCCTGAAAGCCTCCCCAAGCATTGCTGGGCAGATGTTTCTCTGAACCTTTGGGCTGTCCCCGCCAGATGCATCTGCCTGCTGCTCTGATGCTGCTTTCGCTGCGTACTCTGCTGCCAGCTGCAGGTCCGAGGTAATGTTCTGAACAAAGCGATATCCTGAGGATCCAGCACCACGTGGACTGGCCGGGCAGGAGTTGGGAACACTGGAGGGGGTAGAGATGAGACAGAGAGAGAGACATCCATCTCCAGTTATTTATTAACAGCAATAAGCGAACATACAACTCCTACCATCCAAGGATCTCTAGGCAACTGGCAAACAATTAAGAATATACATCTCTGAGAAGTAGGTAGGTACTGAGCTTATTTCTCCACATGGCTTAACCCAGAACTTAGAGAGGTTGAATGACTTGCCCAAGATCGTGAAATAAGTCAGTTGCAGAAGTTCTGACTTCCTGTCACCTGCTGTAGTCACTAGACAACACACAATGTCAATGCATGAAGCAGGATCATGCCTCTGTAAAGCCAGCATGGGACTCCACTGAAAATCAAAATATGTATCGGAGTTTGGCTTTCTGGAGTAAATAAATAATTGAAAGCCTTACTCGTCAGTCATAAATCTGGCCAATGCCATTCTCTGCCTAAGATATAGATGCTGTTCACTCAACTTCTCCACTTAAAAAGGCTTCTTATACTTTTTACAGTATCACACTTAAAATGATCATGACAGATGCATGTGCAGCAACACTGGGCTTCAGAGCACTGTTCAACAACAAAGGTGAATGTCAAGTAGTTAAACCCACAGCTACCTCTAAGGGCCACCTATCTCCTTAACCTACCAGCATACAAACCCTCCTGACAACGAATGGGAGTTGCAGAAACAGGTAGAGTGCCTTTCATATCAATGTTTTTGCAGATTGGTTAGAGCAGTGTTTTCCAAAGTGTGGTACATGTACCCCTGGTGGTACGCGAAAGGGTTTCAAGGGGTACACAGCAGAATTTTTTATTTTAAGAGTTTCTTTTTTTTAGCAGCAGAAAACAAGTCACTAAAATTTAATGTATAAGAATGGTGTACACTTGAACATTTGTTTCAAACGAACATGTAATCCAGAAACGAAACTAATTAGGAGTGTGTTATCAAAATGTGGCTACCCCCCCCCCCCCCACACACACACACAATAATCTTCACCGGAGAAGGGGTACACTGGTAAGAAAAATGCCTCAAAAAAGGGTAAACTAATGTTGTAAGTTTGGGAAACAGTGGGTTAGAGGAAAGAAAAATAATTAAGAGTTCTAGGACTGCCACAAGATGGCACTTTAGGAACAGTTATGAAATAGGGAACGCTATACCAAGACTGGTATAAGGCTACAAACAAACAACAAAGGTGGGTCTAGTCTGCAGCACCATTCAGATACAGGACTAGCTAATTAATTCTCATCCTGCCACATGTACAAAACTAGTCTGGGAGTCGCACATCCTTGATTTGTGGGAACAAGACAGATGAGATGGGGAGTCTGAAGCATCATTCATGTGTTGTCCCTTCTCTCTCCAGGGCTGAGCAGCGCAGCGAAATGGACCACAGTCCAATCACAGGATTACTTAGTAATTACTTAGAAATGGACCACAGTCCAATCACAGGATTACTCAATGTTTTTGATAGTACAAGATAACTCAAGGGTGACCTCTCCTGTCGCATCCACTGTGAATCCTACACTCAACAAGAACATTACTATTCAGAAGCTCAAGCTGAAGCTTTTAGGAGCAAGGTGGTTTTGGTGAAGGACCCATTACATTGACCATCTTGATAAAAGCCATCAAGAAACAAATGTGCAGCTTCCATAGCATTTTGAGTCTTACAGAAGTAATTTATTTTTAAGACTAGCAATATCTGGCCTCTGAATTCAGAGAGAATATCTTGTCATCTCAACATTATGCTAAACTGGGCTGTGCTTGCAAACCCACTTCAGAATAAAATGTTATTAACTCTAAGGAAACTAGCCAGCCACACTGTGGATGTCACAGGAAATAATCCAGTACTCCAAATGAAATGGGGGTAACTTGGGGTGGCCATGGCACTTGGAAACTTGGGAACAGTGACTTCCCCCAACCTCCCACGACCATGATGGGACCTTTTTCTCTAGACACAAACTTGTCACTTCTCAACAGCTCCTTTAGGCCAGGGAAGGACAGTCACATTCAGAGCTGTGGGTGGGAGAATCAAGAGCACGCAACTCAAGCTCCACTCTGTACTTTGCAGGGAGGCAAGACCAGAGGCACTATCAGGTAAAGCAAGCTCTCAGCTGACTTTTGGGGAGTTCACCTAGTGCTGATGGAAATGAAGGGGCTGAGAACCACTTTGAAAAAAACAAGAAATCTACAACTGAGGAAGGAGGAGGAACTCATGTTGCAAAGAGGGTAGGAAACAAAAAAGGGGAGAGGGAGAGAGAAGGTTTTGGGTATGTCTATTCAGCAAAAAACAAAACAAAAACCTGCAGCAGTTGACCCAGGCTCTGACACACTGCCACTCCACAACCCTCTCCCCCCATGTAGACATACCCAGAATGAACACATGTCCTACTGGTTAAGTCAAAATTAGAGTTCAGTACAGTTTCAAGCAAACACAATGCAGTGACTTGTCGATTTCCTAGAGTTCCTCGAATTCTCACTATCCTCCAACAGCAACTGGCCAGGGGAAGCATGCAATTGCTCACACCTCTTAAAAAAAAAAATAGCTCCAGAGATAAACAAAGGCTATTTTCCCAAACTTATAGCTGTTCCTATTATAAGACAGATGCAAAAAACAAAACAAAAAACCTAAGCCATGTGGTCTAGGATAATACTATGCAGGATATAAATGTTTTGTTAAGCAAATACTACAAAAGACACTGGATCTATTTTAATACTACTATAATTTTTACTGATAAAATGACAGATGATAAAACTTGGCATACTTTAATCTGGCTCAGTTCTACATTAGGCCGTTACTACTGAAGAAGATGTGGAGTACACCTCTTGGGCGGTAGAATACATGTTGTAGCTTTCATTTCAAACTGCTTCAGAAATTGATATTCAAGCTACAGACATACATCATTCAAACACCAGCAAAATACGGCATTTCTAACAATTTAGGAAAGGAAGTAAATAGTGTGACAAAGCTGCAAGTCTGTACTTGTGGGTCCTGCGTTTCCTGGCGGATTTCATTAGCCGCAAAGGCTCACTGTGATCTTCCACGTGGCCCTTCTCTCTCTAGAGACCAGGTCACAGCCTATTGAGCCATTTTCATCTTAATCCAGTGAGGAGAAGCTATCCTTCCTGGCACAGTCTCTGTTGTCTCCCAATCGCAGTGATTAATTAGGGGAGATAGAAAGAGGGGAGCCCTGGCCTGCCCTCTACTCCGGGCTCCAGCCCAGGGACGCTAATAGTATCGGCTAAGATGGCTGACCTTTTAGCCACAAAACAATTCCCTGGGCTACTTCCCCACAGCAGTCCCTGCTTCTTCACACTCCACTTCACCCTTACCTCAGGGCCTCCTTCCTCGCGTATGATATGTTGTCTACCAGTCTCACCAACCTCCTCTCACAGCTCCTGACATCCACCCCCACCTGACTAACTGGGAGGGTTTTTAACTGGTTTCAGCCAACCCCTGATTGGCTTCAGATGTCCCAATCAGGCTAGCTGTTTCTGCTGCTTTCTAGAAGCTTCTCCTTTGTTTGGCTAGCCAGGGAACAGGGACCTGCTCATCCTGAGGCTGATATACCTCCCTTCCAGCACTCTCTTATACCCTTCTGGTCTGACTCCGTCACAATAGTATATCCAATTGAAATTGCATGGAAGATTTAAGTATATTAGTTACATAGACCCAAGGTGAAATTCAGCAAGGATACCAGGCGTTAATGCCCCCACTCTTACACAGACCACTAGTGACTCGTTAATAACGAAGTTCTCAGGATCACAGTTTTACATCATCATCACATTATCTCCAGTAACTTAGTTTCCTTTACACCAGGTTGAGACGTTGTTGTAGACCATCACTTACTGAATCACAAACCCCATTTCCTTGCATCAGATCTTCTATTCAAGTTCCACTAGACCCAATCTTACTTCACTTGTAAGATTAGATGAGATGAGGTCCTGATGTGGTGTGAGTGTAGGTCACACTAATCCCTGTAATGGTCAGAATACCTTTTAAGTGTAGAACTCATTTCAGGCAGCAGTGAGTGTAAAATCTCAAAGTCAACATTTTTACTTCTCTGGGATTCAAATCATGTCTCTAGAAGCCTACACCTTTACAATTTCTAGCATCCAATAAAATAAGCTTGTCAGCTGTTCTAGAGAATATGCAGTAATATGCATTTCTATATACTTTTCACCCATGAATACTGAAGTGCTGAGCAAACGTTGTCTCTGTCATATAAATAATACATAAATGAACTTAGCATTTTAACGTCTATGGATGGAAAGTCAGTATCTAAATTAAGCATCACAGCCCCCCCTTAAATATTAGCCCCATTTTACAGATAGGGAAACTGAAGCACAGAAAAGATACGTTTATTGGAAAGCTGGGAATAGAACACATTACCAACTCCAATGCCATACATTTCCCAAAAGCATGGGCAGTTTATTTAGCCATAGTCCTCTAGGGAAGTGATGGCATTTTCAGTGGCGTGATGCAGTTCTTCTAGGCCACTGCTGAAGCTAGTCAGCAGGCATTCATTGACTACATGCGCCATTGTCTGCGTTGTGCTACAGCTGCACAAAGGGCTGTCACGAAGGCCCCAGTGATACTGCACAGAGACCTTGCCCGGACCGGAACCTGTTCAACAGGGACCACTGGCAATGGGGCAGGTCAAAACCAGGAGGGCAAACTGTGGGGTCGGCGACAAAGGACTAGTTGGGGATTATAACAGATACCCATTCCTCTTGCCAGACTGTTTCCCTAACATCCCGGCATGGTGGATGAGACCACAATGGGCAACGTGATGGCAAACGTGGAACTGGTGGCTTAAAAAGGTCATTGTGCAGCAGCAGGCTTGAGTTGGCATGTACTTTCTCCAGTACCTTACCAGTGGTAACATCTCGTCTGATAGGAGGAGCAGCAATATTGCCCAGAACTGGAAGCCATGGGAGTGGAGTCAGACGCAGGGTGCCGGAGATGATGCACATTACCTCATGTAACTGCGTATCCACCAGTTTGGTGTGTGACGATCAACTCCTTACTGGTGCGCGGTACTCCGCCACCGAATACGAGGTGGCAAGAGCGGACATTCACAAAGTTGGAGCATGAGCACCCCACGACGAACCTGCCAGTTTGCTAAGAAGATTGTTGCATATCTAACTTTAGCTGCTGTCTTCTTCAGGTGGACGTGGTAACAGTGAGTGGTCTAAGGTCACACCTAGATAGACCGGTTCTACTTCATGCTTCACCTGCTGACCATTCAGATAAACATTCAGTTCTCAGGCTGCGCTGGTGTGGTGAACATGGAACAAACTGGAGACTGTTTTTATGACGTTTGGCTGGAGGCGCCAAGTCTTACAGTAGTCAGCTAACTTTATCACATCCCGGTTTAAGGTGGTATCAAACTTGTGAAATGTCTGGGTACCGCAACAGATGTCTGCGTAAATGAATTTTCATGACTCTGTTGTTGGCAGGTCATTGATGTAAAGGTTGAACAGGGCTGGAGAAAGCAGAGACCTGGGGTAGCTCATTGCTGTGTCATCTCCATGCACTCGTCTTCTCCCCCATATGGACTCTGAACTGCCTATCGCAGAGGAACAGTTCAGTGACACCTGTGACCCAAGGTATGCGCAGTGAGAGAACGTAACAAAGCCATGCTGGTGCTTAATGCCATTCCTTTCTACTAAGACAGCTTCTGAAGCCTGAGCACTAAAAATGGTTATTTGAGTCAGGTACTGAATGGATAAAGCACTTGTTTTTCTTCCCTGGGACCAAATAAAAAATAACATCTTGGGCTCCTAAATAACTGTTTGCTAGACTTGGCACCTGCACTGCTAAGGGAGAGAAAAAAAACTGGTTGAAATAGGTGAACTGAACATTTACATGTGTATTCATGTGTGCAGTGTTTGTGAAAGGAACCTGACAGACATTTCAGAGAAAGATACACAAAGCAGATACAGCAAAGACAGCAATGGAGCAATCTTCCCCCATATTATGCTGGCAATCTGCCTTGCTCCTGTCTCTCTCTAAAGTTATGTCTACACTTAAAATATTACAGCTGCACCACTGCAGCATTTCAGTGTAGATAGGAGGGGCTCTCCCATCTGGGTAGTTACTCCACCTCCCAGAGAGGCAATAGCTAGGTGGATGGAAGAATTCTTCCGGCAACCTAGTGCTGTCTACACCAGGGGTTAGGGTCGGTATAACAGTGTCTCAGGTGTCTTTTCGTACCCAGAGAGATGTAAGCTATACTGATGTAAGTTCCTAGTGTAGACCTGCCCTAAGTCTATGTCTACACTGCCCCTGGGCTGTGACTTGCAACTTGTGTAGACATATTCACACTAGCTTTAATTTAGCTAGCTTGCAAAGAACAGCAATGAGGAAAAGATGGAGTTGACTGCACAAGGTACGTACAAGGAGGAGGGGGAGGTGGGCTGCCAAAGCCTGCACCGCCCATCCTCATGACCATTTTTCATAAGCTAGCTAGACTAATTGTCTACACAAGCTGAAAATCACAGCCCAGTTGCAGAGTAGACATAAGCTAGGAGAGGGCAGTTCATGTCCATTCAGTACAAATGGAGAATTCTCATTTATGGCCAACTGCCAAGCTTTCCCCTTTGCCTTCTCCCCAAAACAGATACGGCAGCTTGTTTTCTTTGGATATGCAACTTCATTTTCTGCAGTTAAACGTCACAGACACTATAATGTTCCATTCTGTGAGCCTCCATGAGAGGCACCAAACGATATGGGAACCTTTTCACATGAGATAAACAAGCACAGGGTCAAAGTACAGTGCTTTGGCTTGCAAAACAACTGAGAACCAGCCGTTTCCGTGCTACGCCCGTCAGATACGAGGGGCAAGGAATCCTCCGCCAGCTTCTCCCTCCCCAGCCTCACACAGCCTAACCCCAAAAATGTAACTCAAAGAAAGGCAGGTCCTCGCATGCTGCATGTTTTAGACAAGCTTCAGAAATGTAATCATAAATGTTGAGGCTGCCAACCCAAACTGGATTTTGAAGTGAGGGATGTGTCTCAGAACAGGTCTGCCTGGTTAAATATCGACGAAAAACAAATCAAAACAAGCCACCACAACCAGGGAAAGTTAAACTACCTACAAAGACTCAATCTCCTAGTACGTCCCCTGGAAGGAAGCGAGATCACTTTGCCCTTGGAATCAATGAAGTCTTTATTCCAGCGCTAATTAGGAGAGACAGAAAGAAGAGGAAGTGCCTGTGTTGCTAGTGACACCTCTGCGGGCTTCTTCTCTAACACATGGCCTCCATCTGAAATAAACCATGCACAGGAATTCGCAAGCCTGCTGAACCTTGCCAGTATGATTTGTGCATGCCTGGTTATTTGGCTTGAACAACTGCTATTTTTAATCATCCCTCCCCCAATTCTGGGGAATCACCAAGTCACCATGCTGAATATTCTATTCCCACAGAGTACTGAATGACCAAGACAGCACAGGAAGTCCACAAAATACCCATCGCCGAGTACTTCACTGACTGCAAACTGTTAATAGTGTTGGAGCACTGGAAAACTCACAGGAGATCCTGGAATAATGTGGTTATGGGGTATATGAATAGGTATAATGACTAAAACAGGATAAATAACAGGACAATCAAACTTTATGTTACCTTAGCTTTCCCCATCACACAGTTACTGGAATAAAAGATTAATTTGGATTCAAGTGACCTGAAATAGATCAGCTGTAGGGCCCTTCACAACACTCCATATTGGTGCACATACAAAAATTATGTAGCGAGATTGGGGCCGAGGGGTTCGGAGTGTGGGAAGGGGCTCAGGCAGAGGGTTTGGGTGTGGGCTCTAGGGTAGAGCTGTGGGGCTCAGGGCTGGGGGTGCAGGCTGCCCTAGGGGTATGGTGGGGAGAGAGGACTCCCCCCAGCAGCACCTGGGCTGGGAGGAGAGGAGCCTTTTCCCCGCTGCGGCAGCTCTGGGGCAGGGTCCATGGGATAGATGCCTCTTCCCTATCCATGGCAGGTCCGGGTCTTGGCTGGAGCCAGGGGAGAGGCGTCTCTTCCCAGTCTACGGGGGGTTCAGCCCTGAACTGGGGCCAGGGGAGGGGCGCCTCTCTCCACCACTGCAGATCTGGGGCTGGGGGAGAGGCATCTCTCCCCACCACAGCCCTGAGTGCCTGCATGGCACTTGACAGGCTGCTGTGTGGGAGCGCAGCTTAAAGGGAACTTGGAAGCGGGGGCGGTGGTCCAGGAGCTGCACTTTAACTGTAAAAGAGCCACATGCAGCTCAAGAGCTGCTGTTTGGCCACCCCTGACTTATGCCATTAACTCATTCAATTGGAACAATGAGACTAGATTAGTCTGTTTTCCTTCCTGCTGACAGTCATCTTAGTTAAATTTTTGGGCCCTCTAGCAATAACACAGCACATCCACGTCGACACACACACACTTGCAATACCTTATGGATGCTCATATTCTAGTAAAAAGTGGCTTTTTTTGGTTTAGCTTAAGTTGACTGGGAACAGGTTTAAGTTCTACTTAAATAAGCTGCTCTTCTATCAAAATAAGTGTCCATACAGGGTTTTTCAGTGGTTTAACAAATACTGGTTTAAATTCACATCTTAGGTTATACCCATGTAGACGAGACCTAATTCTCAAACTGTGGTCCACAGAAATCTTTCAGCTCTGCAGAGCAGTCTTTGCAACAGTGGTGAGACACTTCTAAACCCACAGGCTAGGATATTTTCTGCTTGCTATAGTCCAGTCGCCTAGGGTCTCAAGAGTCATTTCAATCAAGTGACCTGAAAAATTCATGCCACTCTCTGCATCCAGCAGTAGTGCTTCAAATTCTTCGTTTCAGGTGATTTGGGGTGTAAAGTTTCAACTATGACAAAGTTTGTAACCAAGAATAACAGCTACAAGAGGGAAGACGTGCAATTGGAAGGTCAGGTGTCCATGATAAAGTCTGTTTTTAAGAAAGTGAACAACATAAGAGAGTTTGAAAAACTGCAAGATAATATTTAGAACTAAAATTAAAAAACAACAGTATTTTCCCTAAATTTCATGTCCACTTCTACTGATTAGATTTTGTATACACTTTCTTTTTTTTAAAACCATATCCCTTTCAGCATCTAAAGTAAATTACAAGACAGGATGCTAGAGCCTGCTGTTACTCCTACACTGATTCACTGTTGACCCTGAAGTACTAACAGAATTGCTCCATTTTCAGAAATGCTGACAAAACTTTGTTTTTTGAAACTTGGAAATAAGTCGCTATTGGGTTATTAGTAACAAAGTCAGAGTAAAATAAAAGATTTAAACCATTTTAAAATTGGGTCCCCAAGTGATACTAAGTGGGTGCTTGGGAAATAACTCCACACCAGACCTCATCTCTAAGGCCTGTCTACACTACAAAGACAATGCTGTCTAAAGATCTGGTTACGACATTGAAAATGTGTTCATGGTAGATGAGAGTACTCTAGGGCATAACCAGGTATTCTCATTCAGTTGGATTTGGCAGTCCACTCAAGGAATTCAAGGGTTACCATAAGGCGTGTGATATTAAAGATGATGTCTGTAATGGAGCACCAGAGCTTGAAAGTCCTGCATCAAAGGCAATCCCCAAACTCCTGAGATTTATTATGACGTGCATTTCACAGCCTGAATTCAGCCTAACAACACATGGTCTCACCACAGAGAAGTTTTTCAGTGCCCTCAACCAACAGAAAAGGGATTTTTTTCTGCCTGAGTGCCACATTCTTATGGAAGAGTTTCCTATTGACGGAAACCTATCTGGGTTCCTTTTCCATCTTGGCACCAGCAAGGCAGACCACACAGGGATTTTTAAAGGAATTCTGAACTCAAACTGGAGGAAATAGCACCAGGGTCTGTCTATCAGACTCTCACCGAGTCTGCTGCCAGCCAATACATTTTTCCTCAAAGCCATACAACTTCAAAACAGGATTCAACCACATTTACAGACGGTAGCTCCTGGAGACGAAGTACCCCTGACTAAGCAAGAAGTGGGATCATTTCCTCTTAGAAGCAAAAAGGGAGGTCTCATGCTGCAGAGCTGCTGAGGTTGGCAGATTTGATTTTGTTTAAATAAAGTTCATTCCCTCTCTAGGTGGTGCACTTCTCGAAGAGCAAATAAATAGGCAGGGGAAAAAAAACAGAGGCCTGCAGTGGAGAACCTGCAGAGAAAAAGGCTAAAATGTAAACAGAAAGGCAAAGAGAGAGAGAGCTGGGGTCAGGAGGGCAGGGCGGGGACTGTTTGTTTTGAGCAGTGAGGGTGTTTGTGTTCCTGCAGGTACAGTACCACAACCCATACAGAAAGTGTGGGAAGAATGGAGGGGGCAGGGCAGGGGCCACTTTCCAAAAAGGAAACAAACCCGACCTAGGATCTACAAACTACAACAATTTTCCATCGACCAATCAGGAAAGGGCAAGCCAAACGCACACCAAATTTGGAAAGTTAATACTGGAAAGGGAGGAGGGAGGGAGGGGAGCTGAGCTAATGAAAACCTCCTCCCAACACAGGGAGGGAATCAATGGGCGGGGGTTGAGGGCTCAAGCTCTGAGCTCTCTCCAGGCCTCAAAAAATATATTCTTCGAAAGGGAACAAAGGTAGTTGCTCGGCTAACAACCCAACACAGAAAGACGGAGGCCTGGGAGAAGGCCGCACTGAGATTCACAGTCTGGAGATCCAGTTTATTTGCTCAGCAAAGAATATTCACTCTCTCAAGGAAAAAAAAAAAAAAAGCAGATCTCACTCACTTCCTGAAACACAAAAGACAGGATATGAGGGAGGTGAGAAGGAGGGGGCGAGGAGCAGAACATGGATGTTTACAAACAAGTCAGCTCCTCCCCTGCAAGAGGAACACAAAGCGAAAGGCATTTGGGCAAGCAAAACCTCAGAAGTCTTTTGAGGTTTTTGAAGACTCTGCTGTATTTGCTTCTGCTAAGGCAAACAGACACAGACATCAATCATGTTTGATGAATCATCTCTGCTAGGGGCTGAGCAAAATTCAGCACTACTATTTCCACTCTCTCCCTATGCCAAAAAATAATAATAAAAAAAAAATCTAGTGGAGTCATGTATCAATTGCAGACATATACCCGAGTCAAAGGTGCACGCTCTGTGAGGAAAGTTAGCCACACTGACACTAAATGACAATGGAAGACTTGGTGCCACATGTTGGCAACGAAACTACCCTCCTCCAACTCTCTTCATTTAAAAGAGGCTTAATATAAACTAAAAATACTGCCTGAACAGAGAATTCAAACCATACCCACCACCAGCCCCCTCCTTCTTGAGTTTTGATACTAACCAGCGGTGCAACTTAGCAAAGAGGAAAAAGCTTACCCAAACAAGCAATGTGCTTCTGTCATAATCATACAGCTAAGGGCAGCCTAAAATTCTCCCTTATCTGTAAGTGGTTAGGAAGCTCAAATAACCTGATTAGCACCTGACCAAAAACCAATGGGGAAAAAAGATACTTTCAAATCTGGGGTTGAGGGGGGAAGGCTTTATGTGAGTGTGTTAGCTCTTGGGACTAAAAGGGACAAGACAAAAAAAAATCCATCTCCTCTACACAATCCTAAACAAGTCTCTCATATTACAAAAATTTTAAGTAAAAGCCAGACAAGGCATGTTAAATTATCTTTTGTTTTATCTTGTAAATTTTCCCTTTGCTAGAGGGAGGTTTATTCCTGTTTTTGGTAACTTTAAAACTAAGGCTAAAGGGGGTTCCTCTGTGTTTTTAAATCTTTTGTTACCCTGTAAAGTTATCTTCCCCACCCTGATTTTACAGAGGTGATTTGTTTACCTTTTCTTTAAATACAATTCCTCTTTTAAAAACCTGATTAATTTTTTCAGTGTCCTAAAGACCCCAGGGGTTGGGTCTGTGTTCACTTTGTAACCAATTGGTTAGAATATTATTCTCATGCCTTCCCAGGAAAGGAGTGTAGGACTTGGGGGAATATTTTGGGGAAGATAGGGCTCCAAGTGGCCCTCCCTAAATGTTTGTTTAAATCACTTGGTGGTGGCAGCGATACCAAGGAAGGAATTTGTGCCTCGGGGAAGATTTTAACCTAAGCTAGTAAAAATAAGTTTAGAGGGTCTTTCGTATGAGTCCCCACATCTGCAGCACAGAGTGCAGAGTGGGGAGGGAACCCTGACAGCTTCCAATCCCAAGCAAAGCCAAACACTGCCTTCAGGACATCCAAGTTTTAATATACTAACTGCATTAGCTCCATTGTGCATTACCACATTTTACAAATTGGTGAATAAGAAAACACAAAGCAAGGCTATTAAATCAAACATACTTTGGTTGTTTTGACAACTATAATACCTCCTATTGTAACAGCAAATGTATTGTAGTATACTTTGTCCAAGTAATGGCGCTTAGCATTATGAGATCTCTCTCTGGCTTATGACTGTCAATTTCTGGCTGAAAAGCAAGAATTTTTTGATTTTCTGATTAGCAAAGCTCCTGAACCTTTATTAATAATTTACGTAATAGAAAATACACATTTATTAACTCTCAATTCTCTGAAGTCTATCAGTGGCCCAAGTGTCTGACCAATATCGTTCCCTACCCTTACTTACTAACCAGGCACCTTAACCCTAGCTTTAGGGAACACGGTGGCTCCAATTTAAAAAAAGAAAAAAATCTAACCTATGGGAAAGAAAAGAAAATTAATAACATAATGCAATATAGCAGGCAAACACATTTATGCACATCTAGGGGGCACTTAATAGAACAGATCATCCTTAGACTATCAAAGAGGTGTCACTCTAAGCTCTTTTCTCATTCTTTAAATTTATTTATACTAATTTTTTATATTTATTATACTAATGATTTGAGATCTTAAATCTCTATCCTTCACCCCCAGGACTTTTCAATTCATATTTAAATGGCTTCCATGTTCTGGAATATCACACATTCAAATGATTTTTAATGGGGCATTTCATGTATTAAGTGTACTGGGTAACCAATGCTAGGTTGGCGCTTGGAGAATGTGGACGGAATCTCCAGTGACAACAGGGAAGGAAGACGAGAAACTTCTCTGCACTCTGTATCGCAGGCACCTTACCTGATAGTGCCAGTGGGGGATGGCAGGGGGCTGATCAAGCTCCGGAGATCCGGCTCCGGAATGTGTATCTTCAGAGGTGAAATCTGAGGATAAAGCGGCCGAAGGGGAGGTGATGAAGCTTCCTCCTTCACTTCCTCTTTATGGTATAAAGATGTGAATTGGATCTTTATGACAGTGCTAGGGAATCGGAAAGTACATCTGCAAAAGGGAGACAGAGAAAGTATCAATGTACTGAGCATAAACCAACTAGATAGAACATGCAAGTCCATGCAGAGAGGCACTCCATTAATCTGTGTAGCACTAATGAATTAATATAAGAGTTTAGACCTTTCCTCACAGAATCCTAAACCACTTTAACATTCATGAAGCCTAAAGCACCCTGTGAGAATAAGTATTTATTATGCCCATTTTATATATCATTAACTGAGGTTTTGAAAAGTTAAGCGACTCTGCATTAGGTCAAGCAGTGAATCAATAAGAACATAAGAACAGCCATACTGGATCAGACCAAAGGGTCCATCTAGTCCAGTATCCTGTCTTCCAACAGTGGTCAATGCCAGGTGCCCCAGAGAGAATGAACAGAACAGGTAATCATCAAGTGATCCATCTCCTGTCACCCATTTCCAGCTTCTGGCAAACAGAGGCAAGGGACACCATCCCTACCCATCCTGGCGAATAGCCATTGATAGACCTATCCTCCATGAATTTATCTAGTTCTTTTTTAACCCCCGTTATAGTCTTGGCCTTCACAACATCCTCTGGCAAAGAGTGCCACAAGTTGAATGTGCATTGTGGGAAGAAATACTGCCTTTTATTTAAAAAATCTGCTGCCTATTAATTTCATTTGGTGCCCCGTAGTTTTTGTGTTACAGGAAGTAGTAAATAACAATTCCTTATTTACTTTGTGGGGTATAGTTTCTTACAGTAGCAATTTTCATCAGGTTACCAGTAGGGATGTAAAATATTAACCAGTTAACTGGTAAACATGAGTCTTACTAGTTAACCTGCCTTAACCGTTAAACCCCGGCCTCAGCCAGCCCTGTGCAGCTTGGCTCCGCCCACGCGATTGGCCCCAGCCGCTTAACCAGTTAACTGTTTAAACAAAATATTTTTTAAATCAATTAACTGTTAACTTTTTAAATGGTATTTACATCCCTACTTACCAAAAATACCTAACCACAATCAATATGAAGTTGAAGAACCATAAGGACCAATGACTGAGCAACAAGCACTTAAAGGCTTTACGGTGTAACCTGGACGACTGAGACGGGAAATATGCAACGTGAAAATTATAGTAAGTCAGTAACATCTCTCTGTTCATACCACAGCACAGTAGGCAAAATTTACCCAATAAATCACATGAGGCAGTGTTAATGGGTTATCACGGATCATGCCGGTTTCTGATCAATAACATAAGAGCTTATTTAGTGAGATACTAAGCCACACAGTTCAAAGGGAAGTGACTAACACAGCTAGAACAGCACTCAGTAAGCCACCAAGACCTTGGTAGCGCTCTTTCATTTTATCTAGTGCACATTTTTGTCACAAACCTCAGTGCCCTAGAGAAGCACTGGGAAATAAACTTTCTGGCATTTTCCATGTTTAAATGGAACTTTTTAATTTAGTGTTTTCAAAACATATCAGGCTGTAAAGGTTAGTGTACTGCACATTCCACTTTACCGCACTTCTAATTAGGCAATAATGTATAATCAATACGAGCAGTCCATGGATCACTGCATGACCATTTTTGCTTGTACCAGCGTCAGGGAGGCAGGAGAGAAAGACCGGGTAGCAGGCTTCAGAGAGGAAAAAGTCAGCAGAATATAATTATGCGGAGGTTTTGTCTACAGTGAGAAAATGAGAGACTCTCCCATCATTTCTCTAGCACCAGTTTGGTGCAGCTTCACATGTGCTAGCAATGCCAGGAACACTAGAGTAGATTGGACACCAGCATTGTAACTTTGGTATTATTAAATCCTGCAGAAATAGAGGATATGGTAGTAAGACCACCTGTGAGTGATTTACACTAGTGTTTCCTACTATTGCTACTGCTGATGGCAGGAGAACAATTTGTTACAAGACCCAAATGGAAGGTTTATCTCAGTTTTTCACTGAAGACACAGCTCACTCCTCCCCAGGGTGCTTTTAAGGAATCAGCAATGAGTAGTGCAGAGTAAGCTTTCAGGGATGTGAAGCTCCTGCTCCTCCCCATTTCACCTTCCAAGTGAGTTGGCTCTGTATGCAGGAGCTTGGAAGCAAAAGAGGAATATGGCAGGGGCATGTGTTGTATCGAATTCACTTCAGAGTCCCTGCCACCTGCATGGTGCAATGCATTAAATAAAAAATCAGCACCCACAATAGAACCCAGTCATGTTTATTTAACCTTTCAAGACATGCTCCCCTGCAGTTTTGCTGAGAGAGAGACGCAACGGACTATTAGTCCCAGACACCTTGCAAGGGTGTAACAGACAAAGTCAGCATGACCGACCCACTCAGGGTTAAGCTTTTGTATGCGCGGATTTCCTCACAGAAAGCAAAATATCAACGTGCAATGAGCATCAAACACCAAGGTTTTAAACAAGTAAATGCAATGTTTAGACATTTTTAAAACTCCTTAATGGGGACAGACTGCCCTTTATTTCAGTGTTATGGAATTCTCTATGATAAAACTAGATGCCCAGTCGGTCTCCTCATTTGTGCCAAGACTGAAGGAATATATGGTTACCAAAGCTTTTAATCAATGGTTCCAAGCTATTGCTGATCTTAATAGGTTTAATTGCACAAGGCCTGACGGCATTATTGTGCAGGATAAGTATATATGAACAGCAGCCGTATATGCTAGACCTCTACTTCAGTCTCATCCCACTCCATTGTGCCACCTCCTTTCTGCAGGAATGGTCCTTAGAATAAGGAACTTCACTCACCCCACACAGCTTCTCCACTATGCAACACTGCTACTCTATCAGTCTCTCTCTCTCTCCCCTCGTCACCCCCCAGCCGGGGTATGGGCCACCAACTGGTGTTGGTATTTCAGTAGCAATTGGTTCCCTTACGGGGTGGAGTTGCTAGCCCCATGCTCATGTTAAGCCTACAGCACCTGGTATTCCCAGAAGGTCTCCCATCCAAGTACTAGCCAGGCCCGACCCTGCTTAGCTTCCGAGATCAGACAGGATTGGGCGTGTTCAGGGTGGTTTAGCTGTATCCACTCTATCAGTAGTGTGTGTATTTTAGCCACTCTGAGCTCCTTGAGGGACGCCATGCCCTTCTTGTTTCCTTTTTACCATAGTCCTTTAGTTTGCTTTATATTTTCTAGGCTTTCTAGATAACTCTCCTTGTAATATTTTAATGCTGCAGCTCCCCATCAGAAATAAATACGAATTACAGAGTATGAACTATTCCACTGTAAGAGTATGTTTAGATGAAGATCATTTGACATTGCCGCAGGTAAGGAAGAGAGCCAAAGCAATCTGATTCAGTCACGTCTTAGCCACATCCTCAAATTGGAAAGGTAGAAACAAGAGCGCTGGGCCTATAACATGAGCTAAAGATCAATTCATTTGCTGCTATGATGATTTCATGTTAAGAACTGCAGGCTTCTCTCTCCACTGGAGCAGGAAGGACCCTGAGAACTACAACCAGTTTCAGCGTAGTCTCTCTAGCTAGCACAGAGATGGATAATTGTCAGAAAATTGTGTTACAAACACCAAGTAAAGTATGTTTGCTTAATGCACGTTGCTTATCAAGGTTTTGTCTACATTGATTTTTCTTATATCTTTCCACAGCTGCACCTCCACCAGTAGAAGAAGTGGCAGGAACGTGCTAGCCAAGATACGGTACTTAAATTGTGTCAAACCCTATCTAAATCTGATTAAAAATCTGGTAGCTAGTTTACGCTACAGAACACCATTATAGCTGTATCTTGCTACATATAAATCTAAACATGGTAACATTTTTCCCTCTAATGTAGCCAGGGCCTTAGGAATCAATGCCACCAGGAAGTATGCACCCCAGATTCCCATCAACTTTCATGGAGTTTAAGGTGAGTATCCAATAGTAGAATCAGGCCCCGAAGGAGAACATTGTCCCTAGAATTGCTGTTAAGGTTTGGTTGTTTGAGACTGCTAACATTGGCTAATCTACTTGTATTCCAGATTATTCACTGTTTGAGCTAGTGCTTTACAGTAGTATGCAAACATTCACTAATTATTATAAACCTGTGCTGGTGAGAAACCAGCTAGAGAGCAAGCCTGTCAAATGTATGGGGTCTCCTTAACTTTTCACTAGCAAAAGCTTCATTTTTCCAATTATGTTGTGACTGAATGAAGCTTCCTCCCCCCACCACCACCACATTTTTCCAACATAATCTTAGTTACTTTTCTTCCCCGCCCCCCACAGCAAAAAAGTCCACCCAAAATCTACACTGATGCTTAGGATATGAGGTGGATGTATTTGAGAAGGCAGAGAATGAGAGAGGGTGCGTATAAAACGTGAGATTTGCAGGTGCCTGAGTTTATGCATTTGCAAAGAAAGAGAGAGCAGGACAGAACACACAGCACTAAATCAGGACTGTATGTTTATTTCTAAACCCTCCCCCACAAATTTGTTAAAAAGCTTCAAATAAACTACAGTATTTGAATCATATTGCACATCTCTTCAAGGACGCTGACCAGCCAATATTCTCTAGCTTCCATCAAAGGAGACAGCACTTTGTGAAAGCACAGATTAGACACAACGTAACAGTGGCCTCCTTCAGACGCCTTTGAAATTCCCAGCTGATACGATTGCAGACCACATCAGTGCTCTGTAAAGCACTAAATTTTACTAGACACTTGCTACTGGCAGTAGTTGTATCCAGTAATAACTGGCCATATAACTATCTGCTAGTTGGTGGAAGACTGTTACAACGCACACCATAATTTACACCTTAATTTCCTGTAGGAGAGGAGTTCGTCTGCCTTGCAATGACCGACAGTTGGTTTCTGCGTGTTTTTAGTTTTGTTTTTTTAAACAGCTGGGTGTCTCCATCTAACTGCACCTCCAAAAAGCACATAAAAGCAAGTTGAAGAAAACTGACTGTTCACTGCCTGCATAAATTCCAGAGTGGTTGCTATGCCCTTGCTGCACAAGGCAACAGATAGGCTACAATGATTGCATCATGGAGATGGCTGCTACCCCTGATTGCAGAAGTGTGGGTGCTGCTGGTATCAAGGCTTTTCAAAAACTTCCTAGCCATCCTCCTCATCCTGGACAACACAGCATACATCAAGGCAACGTTCATGTGGTGAACCAATGATAGTGACCACAAGCATTTCATCTATGCAAGATCTGCAAATAAAATGCTAGGAAACACTAAACTTTACATAAATACCCCCCCCCCCCCCCAACAGACTGTACGGGAAATTGTTTGAAAGTAAAGAAACCACAAAGAAAGGTCTTTACATGATTCTATATTGAACTGAGACACATTAGACAAAACCCTTTCATAGGCTAGAAAGAGGATACTACAGCCTTGGTTTCTTTTTTAAAGCACACTGTGTGGCATTCCAGACCCAATGGCTCTTGTTAAGCTCTGATGCATAATGGAAAGGGAAGATACATTAGAGATTAAAAGGGCCAGGAAATAATATTTGAAAGTAAAGATTAATAGAACCATTAATAATTCAAGTTAAGTCACCACAGAAAAGCAAGATGACAAAATGAAGACAACACTGACTGTGACAGACTCTAGATTAATTTTTTTTTTTTTTACAATTTGTCAGATAGTTGGCACTGTAGGAAAAATACAAAACAGGGACAAAAGTTTAAGTAAACTGTAGGTAGGTCCAGTATACATTACTCAGCACCAGCAAGTCAGTGCCCCCAAGTGTTTATCCTCATCTTGTCATAGCATGTGATCCCCTTGTACTCCGAAGGTTCAGAAACAAAAGAGTTTACACACTAGCAACATCTGCATTTCAGAGTGGCAATACGATGGCGTTGGGGAGGAATTATATTTTATGCAATGCTTCATTATAAATATATTTTGGGGGATGGGATCTCAAAAAAAAGTAATGTCATTTCTAGGGTTCATTTAGAATAGCAGGGAAGGGAGTGACGATCATAACTGTTTTATTAAATGGTGAAGATTTTAGTGCTTGCAAATAATGCTGTGCTGGTAGCCCTATAGACTGAAATCTTTATACAAGGAACATGAGCAATACAGGCAGCCATTCAATCTTCCTCTAACCACCTCATCAATGAGATTTAGTCCTGAGTTGAAGGACCTCTTAGGATGAAGAGGTAAACTGTCGGATCAATTCCTTAGTTTATATTGGCACGGCCAGAGTGCCAATCACTCCAACAACTGTGATGGTAACAGAGCCAGTCATACCTAGTTGCAAGGGTTTCATTACAAGCCTTCTTAGAGTCATTCAAAAAAACAACCTTAACTCTGCCTCACCTCAATCCAAGGACCACAATCTTTTTACCCCATCAATCTATATAATCAGATTCCAAGAATATGTTTGTATGTTAATCTATAGCCTAAAATATCAGTGTGAAGTGATGGAACCAACTATTTGTTCAAGAGCTCTTTGTTCAGAATATCACCAGGCTGAACCATCACTGGGGTTTTTGGTCTCTTACCATCCAGTTTTTAAATTCTGGGACTTTGATTTTACAAGCATCCATAGAACAACATGGGCTTTCAGCTACTAGCTAGAACAGGGATTGGCAACCTTGGCACGCGGCCCCCCAGGCTAAGCACCCTTGGTGGGCCCGGGCAGTTTGTTTACTATGTCCACAAGTTTGGCCGATCACTGCTCCCAATGGCCATAATTCGCCGCTCTGGTCCAATGGGGGCTGCAGGAAGTGGCGGACAGCACTGCGCTGTTTCCCACCACCCCGATCATAATTTTTTTCCCCAGGTTTGGCATCAGCTATGGATCTCTGAAATTCCCACATACTGCAGGAAAAAAAAGCTTCCTGTAAAAATGTAGCAGCTGCAGACGGTCTTCATATTACTGTTGACATGAGTGCTCTCTTTCACTTTTGATAGAGCCATGTCTTTTGCAGCTTTAAGGGCTATACACTGTGATTAATTTCTGCAGATAGGATTGCTAAAAACTACATCCATATCCCACAGTTCATCTTCAATAAGTGCTTTAAGAGCCTTTCTGCTAAGCATTTGTTCCTCTTCAATCCCAGTCAAAGCACATATTTCTCTGTACTTAGACTCTGCATCAGCCATCACCACTTTCCCATCCATTAGAGTTTATGCAAGACAATTTATGAATTACTGCCATGTCACTCAGTTTGCAGTAGAAGAATTAGCACTCCTTTTGCCTTTACCTTTTGACGCAACACTTGTATACATTCTTGGTATATCGTGATACGATACGCAATGCTAGATGCGTGGCCATCTTTTGGGTCAATGCACTTTGCTTCCATGCAACAGTTCTCACTACCAGTGACTGCTTAATACAGTTTCTCATGTGTATCACATGTTAAAACTGTGCTTGCCGGACACTTTGGGGCTTCTGGATTACCAGGGTAAGAGGTGTTCTCAAAATGCATGCCATGGGACGCAATGTAAGGCATGTCTAGCCTACAGCTGGCATGCCCCGGCATCTTCAACCTTTTCCCGATGTGTTCTTCTTCAACCCTGTCAAATTCAGTTTATGGGTGCACTTCTAGCATGTAAGGTGTCACAAAGCATTGCATTTAACCTTTACTATGGTATTTTCCAAAGATTCAGACTCTGGTCAGTACTTCATCTCCCTTCTAATGCCTAAAAGTCAAGACCAAAGTAAAAACAAGAATTTCGTAATGAATTATAATCTCAAAATAATGTATTGTGTTATGTAATTATGTGCCTGTTTGCAGAGGGAGTCCAGTAATTCCTGGCTGGATGCTGACATCTTAACTAGTGCCTCATTACATCTCTTTTGGCATAATAAAAAAAGCTGATTATCAATACCAGTGAATCATTCTTTTGCCAATGATGACAAATCAATCTGAAGCACCCCTTACATTTATATTAATCCATAATATTAAAAAAAGTTAACCAGGTATCATGTTCTGAACACTAACTGGTAAACACATTACTCTCAGTCTAGAACCACAATTTAATTTTTTTGACAACTGCATGATTGACATGCCTGTCAAGTATAATTATCAAAAGTTGATTTTTAAATATTTTCTTAAATATGTATCTACTTAACTGTTCTAGGTTGTCAGGGTTGGTACCATTCATTGGAGAGAGGGCTTTTGAATGATACCCAATTCAACCCACTTCCAACAAAACTGTATTATCAACAATTCCACCAACCGGAGAACCTGGAAATTGGGGGGTGAGGAGGTCAGGAGGGTGGTGGTGTGGCAGCAAGTGACTCCTGCCATGCCACAGAGGGTGACAACATTGTCATTTGATTTCAAAAAAATAAATCTATAGAATCATAATTTCATCTCCCTTACACTTTTCTATCATTAACTTACCCTGGGAATCACACATGCTACCCGTCTGTAAGGAGTTACTACCAGTCTGTAAGGAGTTACTACCAGTCCTCCATACTCAGCACCAGAGAAACAGCCACAAGACAGATAATGGACTAAGACAGTTGAGTCCAGGAGGTAAAGGCAGGAAAAATCTAACATGAGCAGCTTTCCCACCCACTGGAAGCAAGCCGGTTTCCCATTGCCAAATGGCAGTCTGATATATAAGCTCATACTCACAGTTGGAGTACTAGAGAGCCTGCATCTCAGAAAACATGCAAGAAAGAGCAACGTATCTGAAAACTGTACTACTCCACCCTGCTGGTCCCAGCAGGAACTGGGATGTCCATAGCTGGACAAGGAGCTTGCACTTAATGCCAGATTATTCAGCAGGGGTTCATGGCTCATGAGGGGGTCACGAGGTTATTACATGAGGGATCGCGAGTGGTCAGCCTCCACCCCAAACCCCACTTTGCCTCCAGTATTTATAATTGTGTTAACTATATTAAGTGGTTTTAATTTATATTGAGGGGAAGGGGTGCACTCAGAGGCTTGCTGTGTGAAAGGGATCACCAGTACAAAAGTTTGAGAACCACTGTTACATCGGGACAAACTCCAGCTGCCTGCAAAAAGCTTGATGAAACTAGCAACCATTTTTGTTATTCAGAAGAATTAGGGAATGCGCCACTTGCAACCATTAGTCAATATAACCAATGAAGATTTAGTATCAGAACCTGCAGAGACGACCAATAAAAATAGACTATATTAAATATAACCATCATTATGCTATTAAAAACTTAATTGAGAGATTTTTGCTACAGAAATAACGACAACTTCTATGGAACACAAGTCTAGACGGAACAAGAATGGCATCAAGTCCTGCTAATTAGTATTACAATGAACAGGATTTTAATCAACCACTTGCCTTGTGTGCTTCTTATGAAGACCAGTTTATATTTTCAGAGAGACATTTACCTCCCCAGAGCTGACTTAAAATTACTGTTTTTCTTACAGTGTGCTTCTTAATAGAAAAAGGCTCTTATAGATATTATTTCTCTTGCCTTCCCAAGTGAGGAACTCAAGTAACTAACCTTAATAATACTAAATGCGACGTGACTACACTAGCTGCATAAAGCTACCCCTTAACCAATGCCCTTGCACTACTGTTTATAATGCCCCCAATTGAGCAGCTAGGTCTGGACTACCTGAATGTTCCTGGAAATTGCCACTTCTTTCACAGCCAACATTCCATACTATGGATTGTAGAAGCTGTAATTCACGATTAGCTTAGGAATTTCCACCCATCCTCAACCCAGAGGGGTAACTGAGTAAACTCTATGGCCTTTGTTATACAGGGGGTCAGACTAGATCTAATGGTCCCTTCTGCTCTTAATATCTACAAATTATTTTCCAAAGAGCACTACTCCGCTTCAGATCCACACTAAAACTGTGTCCCATCATCCAAACCACCCCTCCCCCACTTACTGCATATGTGTAACATGAAATGCAAGCCATTCCTCGTGGGGAAAAGGATTTTTCTAATCTGGTTATCATTTCACCTATGTAGATATGAGAGGGCCTGCAATATGAAAGCCTCTAGAAACACAGTATACAGAAAATGCAAGATCGCTCTTTTTTTTTAAAATTAACGCCAATTATTCCAAACCTGAATTTACATACAAAAAAAGGAGCAAAGGAGAAGAATGAAAATGGTTTCTTTATTCCAACAAGTGTTTCCCAATTGTCCTGTACCCATGGTAATTCTGCCATAGCAACCAGCAGTTCGTGTTTACAAGGAGCATAAGCAGATTTTATGTAGTCTCAATTGGGATGTGCAACCCCTATATGCTGCAACACAAGCGTTTTTTAATGTGCTTCAAGTTCCCAAATTTTATTCAGGGATACTCGGTGAGGAAAGGATGCAAATTAAGTGGGCGCAATAGATACAAGACATCTTCAGTTTCAGAAACGCAACAAGTGACATCTCATTTTCACACACAACGTTTTACTAACATTTCTCATTGCAGTTACATAGATTAAAAGTTATTTACCATATGTAATTCATCTATGTACAATTCAAAAAGAACACACCACAGGCTGCCTGAGGCTCTGCCTAGCACTGCATGTTACTGTGTATTAGTGGTGTTTCCAACACAACAAGACAGGATTTCACACAGGAGGAGAATGTGCGCTAGTGCAATGGTGTCTATTTAAAACAATTACTTGCATTATCAGGCAAAAGCACAGTAAGGTAAGATAGTTCTAATGAACCTTTTCTATTCAGCCCTGTGGCATAGCGCTCTACTTGATATTAAGCTATTTCATCCAAGCACTCACCTTTCCACACACAGGCACCTTTTTAAACAAGTATTTTGATCAAACTCCCATTTAATAGGAAATGTGGTCTCGGGCAGTGGTTCTCAAACTGAGTCGGAACCTCAAAGTGGGTTGCAACACTTTTAATGGGGTCGCCAGGGCTGTCAGACTTCCTGGAGCCTGAGGGCTTCAGCCTGGGGCAGTGGGGTTGAGATTACAGGCCCCTTGCAGGGGGCTGGAGCCCTTGGGTTTCTGCTTTGCCCACTAACCCCACCTTTCCCGGAGGTGGGGGAAATCGGGCGGGCTCAGGCTTCAGTCCCCCCTCCTGGGGTCGTGTAGTAATTTTTGTTGTCAGAATGGGGCGTGGTGCAATGAAGTTGGAGAACCCCTGGTCGAGGGTTTAGAGCAGGAAACACGTGGTCTAGATTTTGGGGTTCTATTTCCCATCCTGACTCCACGTTTACACATACACAAAAATGCCTCTTTCTTTTCCTGACATATTTACTCAGCGATGTCCCAATCCATGTGTGACACCATACATTACTAAATTAGTGAAGAGTGATCTCCCAAACATTAGATAGCACAAAAGGAGTCAGCAAGATACAGATTAGAACACAGCAAACAGTCTATGTACATATTACGCTGGCATAATCAGCAAGTCTCAGAAAAGATATACTAAATAAAACCTAGCATCACAGAACAGCAAAATGCCACTTTGGCAATATATAGTCTTTAAAAGTTTGAGAGCGCCTGGTGAGCGCTCTTTGAACACTTCAACACTAAAAGGGAGAAAGCATGACTTCCAAAAAAGTTTATATGGAAATGATGCTGTTGTAATTTAAAATCAGATATTCCATTCTCTGTACAGATATCTTGACTAGATTATCTTGTTGGCTGCCTATAAGACAAAATGTTAATTACCATTAACAGCACACACATCAATTGATAAATCCACACACAAATAAAATATGACAGCAACATTGTTCTTATCAAGAAAAAATACTGGTTAATGTCTCAAGTAAGAGGATGCTAGACTGTTGATTTCATCCAGGAGAATTTAGTAGAGAGAAATAAAGTGTTGTGCCTAATTCTGCCTTTCAATACCTTTTGATGGTTTTTTCAGTGCTGTTTTGGTTTTGCCATTCCCAAATGCTTAGGGACGTCAGATTCATTTTTATTCTGCTATTTGAATCTTCACTTTACCAGTCTTATTTACTGTGCTATATTGCTCAACACGGAAGAGCAAAAACGTAGTCCAGCCATCCTTTCTAAATAAAAAGCCACATTCATGAAAATGCCTAATTTCTCCAACGTATCTCATGTGCATTTCATAGAAGGGTGAGAGAATTTCCACAGACTGAAGCTAGCAATTGGTTTAACCCCCAACAATGAAACTGGTAGACTGGAGGTTCCCCTCTGGTCCAGCCTCAGGTGCACAGTGTAACTTTTTAGTTACATCAGTTCAATCAGTTTCCAAGGCACCAAGGTTGTAAATTAATGAGATACAAGCAACTCAGCTCAAGGCAATACTTGATACCCTACTGAAAAAGCTTCCCTAGAGAAACACTGTTTTCCAACTGTGTGCCCAGATTCAAGGGTGAGAGAGGGCTTTCAGCACTGGGAATCCATCCATATCAGTTTTGACACCTGTTTGAGCCAGCTGGCCAGTATTTTACCTCAATTTGCATCATTGTCTACAAGCAGCTGAAGGGAGTATACCACACATCAAAATCTCAGTCATTTATTTAGACCAGGGTAGTAAACAAGCAGACCACAGTTCAAACCTGGACTGCCAGATGCTTCTGAATGGACCCTGAAATCTTATTTACTTATAGTTATTGTTACTATTTTATTAGTTTCTCTGAAGTCTGGACTTAGCTATACCTTGACCAAGAAATTTTGACCTTGACAAAAAAAAAAAAAAAAAAAAAGTGACAACCCCTGTATTAGACCCAATTAAGACAAGCTTACTTATAGATTAAACAACTGCATCCTACAAGTAAGGAAAAGTGTAAAATGTTTGCTGAATGTAACACAGCCACATAGCCTGATAGATGTTTCCAAATGGAATAAAACCATGGAAGATGATCCCCAAGATCAATGCACAGCGTAATCTCAATTCTCAAAGAACTCTATGAGGAGACTAGTGGTTAAAACCACCAAGACACAGACCTTGTACATTGGCCAATGACTCAATCAAAGTCCATTATACCACCCTTTAAAACATGCACGCCAATACAACTTGCCAGTTACTCAGTGCCCATTCATCAGCAGCAGGAAACAAAAGGGAGTGCTATAATTGTGCCTCACTAAGTCTTACATTTCAAAACACTGTAGTCAGTTTCAAAATATTCCATTCATTCCAAACCGTAAGAGCTGAACACAGGGCTCATTGCTATCAGATGACAGGCTTCTTTTCCTGTGGTGAACATTCAGTGCTGCTGTTCCTTTAAAGGGATTCAACCACCGAGGTCCAGCAGGATGAAGAGGAGAATATTGTGCGGGGCCAGAGTCAAACACTAGAAAACCTAATGTAATTACACACATAATACATGACCCTAGAGATAGACGAGCCTAACAGATCTTTGCCTGTAATCTCTCTTATTGGAGTCCTCCTAATCCCTCAAAGCTAGGAAAAGCAAGTGGGCCTTGTAGCATGCTCTCAAGGTCAATAAACTAGGACTATTTCAGACCCAGGCAGCATGAGCTCCAAAGCTGAGAATGCCATAGCAACTGGTCCTTCTATGAGTGCAGCCTCAGCTCAGCACTCCTGCTGATCTCAGCTGGGAGACAGGGGAAAGAGGAGGTCTGTCAGTGAAGTAGCTCCAGGAAGTTAAGTCATTAGCCCCTTTCCACCACATTTTTCAAGTAGAATTCGGTTTGAGACTCCACAGTTGTCATGTAGATATGAGCACAATTTAAATAAACATTAAATCTCTGGTCAGCTGGAAAAAGAGTAGAGAAGTGATCCTCCTAGTCCCTCCCAACCCTGTTCTATGTCAATAAATCTTAACCAGGCTGTTTGAACAGTGTTTAATCATAAATGGATTTAAACAAGCGCAGGAATATAAACAGGGGTGAATATCACTCACTGCAAGTGGGGGACGAGCAGCTACACTGGAACGTGTAAGTACACTGAAATAAAAGAGGTCCGAACTTGTGCTCATGGGGGCTCTGACTGTGGAGCTAAAAATTCAGACATGTGGGCTCAGGACCCTCCCCCATAACAGGACTCCAGAGCTCAGGCTCTAGCCTGAACCCAAACATCTACACAGCAACCCCAAGTCAGCTAACCCAGGCCAGCCCCAGGTGTTCAATTACTGTATAGATATACCCAAAGAACCTGATACTGAGAAGTTCTCAGGACCTGCTGCAGAACTGGGTCCTATGCAATGAACAGAGTAAATAAGTGGAAAACCTATTAGGGATAATGTGTGAGCACCTGATGTTAATTTAAAAGTCATACAGAGACTAGAAGAGTCCACTTTATAAAATACCTTAACACCACAATTTCCAGGGGGGAGAGACTGTTTTAGCATCTTTGTTGAATACACTAGATTAGTTTAATTGTCATGCAAATTACATTTGCTATGCCATCAACTTTCTCCTAAAGGGCCATTCATCACTAGTTTTCTTTGAAGAAACCAGCTGATCTTGAAGGTCCCCCCAATCCATCTCAAAATGTCTTAAATTTTCAAAAGTGAGGAGCTACCTCTTTCATTAGCACAGGCTGTGGAAAACAAAGCAATCTGTGAAATTCACAGAACGTTTCTACTTCCATCTACCAGGAGAAATTTAAGCACAGGATGTTACTAATCTTTAAAATCAATCACGCTCACTAAAAGGATTCTAACACAGTGCACCATGATTATGTTTTCCCTCTGAGCCTGGTTCAGTTCAATGGGAAAGCGATTTGGAGCAAACTAATGTACTATTTATGTATATTATAATAAACCTATCCGGATGGATTTAGACTTCATGAAACGCTCACTCAAGTCCATTCCGCTCCCTGAGAAGACGTTTCATAATCCTTCAATACCCAGCAGATGAAGCCAGGATTACTGTTTAAAGAGTTGTTCTGAGGTGATCTTTAAAATATAATTTAAACCCTCTGATTGCTGGCATTTTCCAGTCTCCAAGCCACATAAATGCTTAGGGCAATACATGGTGTATATTACACATGCATGCCCGCAGCATCCAGAGTGAAGATAAACTTCAAAACAAGGCTCAGGAAGAGGGCCCAGAAATTCTGAGCTGGTTAGTCTCAACTCACATAGCCTCTTTAATGGGTACTTCCAGGCTCACTGTATTCTGCAAGAGAAGAGCTCACTGGATCAACTTCTGAAAAGCTGCATAGCAGGATAGGATTTATATATCAAAGAACAAAATAAAACTATCCCCAGGTTATAGCCAGTAAGTGAGAAAGAGGTTTAAGACATTTAAACTCATCCAGTTTTTATTATTGTGCTGAGGGCTTTTTTCAGTGAAAATAGTTTACCAAGGCAGAATGACACTGCCTTTTCCAAAATGGCAGCATTTACCCAACTATTGATGTATTCTCTTCTTCCTGCCCAGTATATGGAAACATAGGAAACTTTCCTCTTAGTTTTAATACTCGTATTTCATTTGAAAGCATTAGAAGAACTTCACGGTTAATACCGCAGCTCCATAAGGAAAAAAGCACTAAGCTTCCTCTCTAGCTTTAAAAAATATATATTAATTCATTCATGGTCCATGTCTGCACCGGGTCGCTACAGCAGGACAGCTATGCTACTGTAACATAGTAGCACAGATGCTTCCTACACAGATGGAAGAATCAGAGAGGTAACCGTGTTAGTCTGGAATTGCAGAAGTGACAAAGAGTCCAGTGGCACATTAAAGACTAACTAAAGTATTGAAGCATAAGCTTTCATGGGCTAATACCCACTTCAATGGATGCAAATTGGCTCGTCAATGTAGGCAATCCCCCTCCCCAAGCAGGTAGCGAGGTTGACAGAAAAATTATTCCATCAAACTAGCCACATTTACACCAATGCTTAGTTTGGCATAACTATGTTGGTCAGAATTTTAAGTGTAGGCCAGACCTCCAGAAGCACAAAGCAAATTAAAAGGAACTAGGGACCGCATGGAGAAAGAGCATTTATCCTCTTGCAGAAAAAAAGCCCTTCACAGAGATTTTGGCTTTTCACACAAGAGGGTATTTGCTTCATTTAGCCACAAAACAGAATAATCTAGAGTACATTCAGAGAATTTTAAACAGATGGAGTCTAGAACTAAACTACTTGGGTGTAGCCATTTATAATAGGCAGCTTATGAGTTTCTCATGTACTTATGAGTTTCCACCTCATGGAGTACAAAGATAGCCTAAGACAGAAACCTATTTCCAACTATGTCTACACTTGCAGAGTTTCTGCACTGTCAGTTTCAATGGTGATAGTGAACCGGTGAAAGAAAAGCGTTGATTTGTGTACTCACTTTCACAAGTGTCAGAGAGTATTTACATTTGCAGCACTTCCGCCCATGAGAGGAGCACACTGCAGACAGCTATTCCACAGTGCAGCTCTCTCTTGTGGGAAAGTGGGGGTGGGTGGGTGAATGCAGGGCATCCTGGGTCCCTGCACAGCCGCCTCATCAGCTCCAGTATCTCAGCATTTCTCCAAGCAGGGGATCCGTGTAGCAGCCATTGTCACCTGGCCAGATAAGCGAGCACTTGCCAAGAAAACAGGAAGGGGAGTTTCAAAGTTCCCGGGGCTTTACAGAGGGAGGGGCGAACATCTGTTTACCCGGGGTCAAAGCAGCAGAGCTGCCGGCCAGAGTGGTCACCTAGGCACTGTGGGATAACCTGCGGAGGCTAAACGCTCTGTAAACAGGAAGAACATGTCTTCACTTGCACATCACCACAAAAGCATCACCGGTAAGAGCTGTATGCCTCTCGTGGAGGTGGCTTTCTTTTTGTGGTGAAACTTACGAGTTTCACCGCAAAAAGTCCTTGGCAAGTGTGGACGCTCCCACGGTTTTCATGCAAAAAGGGACCTTTTCTGCTTTAAATGGCAAATGTAGACATGCCCTAAGCACTGGATGTTAGCCTGTCTACACTACACAGCTTTTAGCGACACAGTGTAGCTGCTGTTTGTCGGGTCTCCTGCCAAAAAAACCCACAAAAACAAACAAAAAACAAAAAAAAACCTTTCGCCCCCAAAAGCAGTGTTGGAGTCAGCAGGACAGGGCTCCTGGCAACAAGGCACTGTTCACACTGGTGCTTGTGGTCACCAAAACTTGTGTCTTTCAGGGAAGGGTTTTTCAAATAACTCAAAGATAAAAGTTTTGTCATTCATTTGCCAGTGTAACCATAGCCTAAGCAATACTGTTATACCTGAACAGGCAGAAAAGGGCATCAGCTCTGGTCCTAATATTCCATTACAACATAATAACTACGGCTAAGTCTACGCTGGCAACTGAGTGACAAAACTGAGTGACAAAACTGTCCTTCTTGAAAGACAAAAAGTTTTGCCGCAGCAAGTGCTAGTGTAAACAGTGCGTTGTCGGCAGGAGCACTCTCCTGTCGACAACGCCAACCCTGCTCATTGGGAGTGGAAGTATTTTTTGGCAAAACTGCCGACAAACAACGTTTGCACTGCTTGACTTGTAGCGACACATGTCACTAAAAACTGTGTAGTGTGGACAAAGCCTAATATGTTCCAGGCTCTAACCTCCCTTGTTGATCTTTGTTTAATTATTTCCAACCCTATCATGGCTTGCCTCATTATATAGGGATCGGGGGAGGAAGAAGGGAAAATGGTAAAAGCAAGAAAGCTATGGATGCACAGCCAGATAAGCAAAGGACTGCCCAATATCAAACTAGATAGTGGCATCAAAAGATCCACCTACCTGAAGTGGGCTGGAGGCCAATCCAAGGCAGGCTTTGAGGCAGTGGAATTCTGTCACAAGGCAATTTTAATCAATATGCAAGTAGTAGTTTGCACAGCACTTCCACACTGATGACCTGTTCTCAGAGGTTTGGTCTAGGTCTTGAAATGAATGGATATGAGGAACACACATATTCACAAGACTACAGAAGAATCTATGTGACTGGTTTTTTTGTTTGAAAATCAGAAATGCCTATCTGATGCCTAGGTTGATACCTGGAATCAGTTTCTATTTCTGGTCTCTTCCTCCTCCCAAACAGCCAGGGGCTTACCACACTGAAGAATCCATATTTTTTATGCCCAGGAGAGAGGAAAGTTCCTTAGGTTGCTCAACGGCAATCCTTGTAACAAGTGCACCATCTGACTCTGCAAAGACTCCAGTCCTGCTTAGCCAGAAGTTTGGTGGCTGCAGCATGTAGCCTTGAGGGAGACAGAAGATTAAAATGGCTTGTGTGGGAAGAATTCCTAGATCTGTTCAAGGCAGAGGGGAAAAACTGGGCTTGTTTTTTTGTTTGTCTTGTATTTGTATTGTTTTTGGGGAGGGAAGTGGTACGCTTCTTAATTATATGTGAAAGCAGCCTGAAAGGTTTTTGTCTCATTCCAAGCTAAAAAGCAGATTGGGGGTGAGAGGTGTCTGCTAGATTGTTTACATTAAAAATTCAGGTCTTATCTACTCTGCAAGACTCTATGGCCACTGGAGAACTAGTAGAATCAAGATACAGTATCACTACAAGCTGAGAGCAACTGGGAGAGGACAGGAATTTTAGTCAAATTGTTTTTGTTTGATTTTCTTAACACCTATGTAACTCCTAAATGCAATGGACACTTGGGAAAAAAGAAGTTTGGAAAAGATTCAACATCCCAACTCTCTCAGTTAAGGTAGAAGAGCTCACAACGCACTTCTCCAAGAGAACCAAGAATGTCTTGTAAAAAAATCAGAGAAGAACAGACCTACATACATGATTTTACCTAATGTAAAACTTCACACTCTCTTTATACATCATAAATGAGCCCAAAATAGGGAAGGAGAGCACAACACTGCACTATTTAAAAATCCCATGCAGGTACACAGAGGATACTTTCCACTGAAGAAAAAAAATCCATTACACTACAACAATTAAAAGGATTATTCAAAAACACCACACAAACTAATTAAGACTGACATTTTTCAGTCACAATCTTAAACTATAGTAATTGCATACTGAAGTGTAGGCTTCTACTACAATGCTATCAGCATGTTTGAAATTGTACTGATGATAAAATGCATAAGTATTTCATACAAATTAATTCCCATTCAAAAGGAACACTGACACACCCCACTGAACTGTTCTAAAGGCAATTTAAGAGGATGTTTTGCAATGGCATTCATGGACAACAGGGAATGGACACTAAAGTTATATCTGTACTATGAAACAAGCAATTTACATAAACATATCTAAAAGAGAAAAATACTAGACAGTCTGGCTTTTATATAAACAATGTTACTTTGCCTGATGAGACCCTTAGGACACAGCTAGGGGTTTGGGCATGATATCACCACAAAAAAAAGAAGCCGCATACAGTTGGTTAAAAGTAATGTTGCATGTCAAATGTTCTTTTACTAGGGAGTACTATAGAAAATGTTTGGGAAGTTCTGTCCCAAAGGATGACACACAGAAAGCATTATTTAGGTATACAAAGTAATTAAGAGGGAAATAAATTCACTTGTGATGCTCTAGAAGAGCCTGTGTTTTCAACCACTTAGAAAGGGAAATCCGTCGCACCCGCACTGCATCTATGCGACCATAAACCTAAAGCTGGGTCTGTTATGCCTCTCTTCTTATAGTGTCCCTTGGCTCTGAACACAGAAAACCCAGACACTGCTTCCTCAGACATTTACTGGAGGTAGAAGCTGATCAGAAAATAAATTAGCACACATCAGCAGGTTTGATGTGGAGCCAAGCACTTGAAGAGATCCATCCCAGGACAAAGTCAGCTGGAGGTAACTGTCAAATTTCAAACAATGGCTTAACAGCCACGTTAGGATCTATGTTGCTTACTTTACCCTAAAATGTAAGAGTACAAACTCCCTTGAGCACACACCGCTCAGCACACTTTTCAAGTTCTAGTCTTCAACAGCTATTGCAATCGATCCTTCATGCTTCACACTAGTTGCTACATATAGGTCAGCCATATTGCACAGTTGCATGGTGGAAGTAGTAACATTAAGCAGTTTCCTGTTCTTTGCCAGCACAGTTCCCCATACAACTACTGTGCCAACCACCACAAAAGGGAATTTGGCATTGCTCTGAACAGCTTGCGCAGAAAAGTTATTTGAGGGTAGTTACTCAGGGCTGGCCTGTGCCACTGAAGCTCTTCAGTGAAGCCCTTACCTGTGCCGATGGGAGGACTTCTCCATCAGCTTAAAAATGCTCCACTTCCCCAATAGGCAGTAGCTATGTCAACGGGAGAAGCCCTCCCATCAACACTGCGCTGTCTATACTGGGAGTTAGGTTGGTATAACTGCATTGCTTAGGGGCGTGGAAAATCCACACTACTGAGCAATGTAGTTTTACCAACATAACTTACTAGTGTAGACATGGGGCGGGGACCTTTTTTGGGGTGCAGGAAGAGTTCTAACCTGGGGTAGTGGGTTTGGGGTGCAGGCTCCAGCCATGCAGCGCTCACCTCAGGTGGTCCCGGTTGGTGGCACAGTGGGGCTAAGGCAAGATCCCTGTGTGGGAGCAGCATGGAGCCCTGTCAGAAGCAGCCACTATGTCCAGCCCCTAGGCAGAGGGGTCGGGGGCTCTGCACGGGGCGTGCTGCCTGCACTCGATTCCTGGCCAATGGGTTCCATGGTTCCCAGCCAATGGGAGCTGCGGCGCTGGCGTGTGCAGCTTTTCCAATCGCCCCTGCTCCAAAGGGCCACAGGGACATGCCGGTCGCTTCTGGAAACTATGTGAAGCCAACTGGACTTCTGGCAACCCGGCGAGCTGCTGTTTGCAGCTCCAGCCCTGTCTGAGGGCGCCAAGACTCAGGGCTTCTGGCCTGCAGCGCAGAAGCTTACCGCAGGCCAGATTAAATAAAACAGTGAGCCACAGGTCTTCCCAATCGTGGTGTGGATCAAACCTAAGAATAAGTGTGGGTTATTTCAATTTAATTAACTCTCTCCAGCTAAACTGAAAGAAGCCTGATTCAAGCAGAAGTGAGTGTCCCACGCAGCCTTTTGTGCATGTTTATCCAGGGGTTTAAATTCAGCCCTTAAATTACACCAGTGTGACTCTCTTCTGTAGACAGCCCCTCCATAGAGTCACAAAGTATCGTTTTCCAAAAGCTTACTGGGTACAAATGAATGTATATTGAAAGGTCAAGTTATCTGATATTATGGAATCTCCAAGAAACTGTTCCAAAACAGACTTTGGAATCAAACTTAAGCGTGAAACACACTGTACGGCATCAAGTAGTCGCATGACACTAAGAGTTTTTCCTCACAAATCTTAAATGGAAATTTAACTAAAAACTATCAACAATGAAAGAGGGACATGAATAACTATGGATCAAAATCTTTCTTCCTAAAATATGCATTATATTTGGGCTTCAGATGGTCTGTTTCACCCGATACACAGAAATAAAACCCTCCTGGTTCACAATAAACAAATAAATAAATGTGTTTATCAAATACAGTAGAACGTCAGTGTTACAAACACCAGAGTTATGAATTGACCAGTCAACCACACACCTCATTCGGAGCCGGAAGTATGCAATCAGGCAGCAAGCAAATACAGTATAGTACTGTGTTAAACTACTAAAAAAATAAAGGGAAAGCAGTATTTTTTCTTCTGCATAGTAAAGTTTCAAAGCTGTATTAAGTCAAGGTTCAGTTGTAAACTTTGGAAAGTATCACCATAATGCTTTGTTCAAAGTTACAAACAACCTCCATTCCTGAGGTGTTCGGAACTCTAAGGTCCTACTGTAAATACCAATGGTCACTTGTCTCTAAGGGCCTGTTTTCAAGGAGGAGTAATGCAGATTACAGGACGTGAGTGCTAAAGCACACTAACATGTTCTATATTAATCAGTCCATGTAGACCTTGCTAGTGTGCACTAAAGGTTCCTTTGTGTGCTTTAATGTAGTGACCTTCGAAACAGTACTACATTAAAGTGTGGTAGGGAAAATTACAAAGAAATCACTCATTACAGTATTTACTATTGTTATGAGCGACACATACAATATACCTTACTCAACAGTATTTACAAAGAGAAGTCCAAAAAAATGGAGTTTTTTCATGATAACCTCAGAAATTACAAAAAAGATACCCCCAAAAATAATTATGCAATGTTAAGAAATAGAACTTCATAGGAAAAGAGGGATCAGAATCGCAGATACACCTACAGCATTTCAGAAACAACTCTTAGCTTTGCAGTCATGGTTATGTGGTGAAAGCATTTCCTTGGTATGTGTACATATAGCTCATAGTTCCCTCTGAGCTATAACACTATACACACTCATACACCAGGATGGCATCATTCTAACCACAAGAATGGAGCTTGAGTGGTTTATGAGGTCATCAAAACCCTGAAATATGTGCCGATCAGTTTTCCTACGTTGTGCTGATTTTTACTTTAGTCACATACTTCACTTAGCACTTATAAATTGCCTTGCGTTCCCCCCTTTATACAACAACATTTATAAACAGAGACTGCTGGGAATAAAATCCTGTTCTTTTATGGATTACAAAACTAGCCTTTAATGCTTTAGACCCCAATCCTACAATGACTTATGCATGTGCTTAGCTTTATGCACCCATGAGTAGTGCCACTGAAATGAACAGGACTACTCACAGTGCATAATGTTAAGCAATGAGCACAAGTCTTTGCAAAATCAAGGCCTTAAAACGAAGCCTAGAGCCTTAATCTGGACAAAAACATATCGAACAAGAAAACCCCAATTTTATAAACAGAACTGCAGATTCTTGGCAACAAAGTCCAATGTTTAGATTTTCAATTTATAGCAGAGTTGATAAAAAAAAGATTACAAAAATTAAAAGTCAATTTTACTTGAATTCATCCCATCATTTAATTGGGTTTTATTTTTATGTTGTTCTTCACTGTCTTTCCATTTTATAATCTTAATTCACTAAAGTGGATGGTTTCGTACTAGTTTCTTTAGTTTACTAATTGTTAAGAGAATTTCAGCCAACAAATGTTTTTCTGAGAAGCCCCTCACTGAAAATGCTCATCTGTGATGAAAAACAAGGCCAAGGCTTCATTAATGTTCTTACCCTAAGAAAACCACAAACTCAAAAACACAAAAATGATAAGCAAATAGCCTATACAATATTTGCAACCATCCCCAACTTCCAATATATTGTATTCCCACAAGTTAAGGAAGCTCAGGTGCTTTGACTAGACAACACTCCTCCATCAGCATTTGCAGTTTTGGTCAATGGGTCTTGCAAACGTAAATTACTTAAAATCCCACTCCGAACTTTATTCATCTGGTTTTGAAAATGTTAGGCTAAGTGCATTGAAAAAAGGTCACAATACCCTTCTCAAGGAACTGGAAGTCTAAATTTTCATTATTAAAATGGAAACAATTTTTGTTTTAAAGCTACAAAAATTTTATGCCACAAAGATAAAAGGTTGGCATAAACATAGCAGTGTCAAGGACCAATTCTAACACTTATGCATATGCTTATTTTAAGCACGAGTAGTCCCACTAAAGTCAAATTATGTAGCTGCTTGTTTGCAGGATCACAGCCTTAATTTTAAATATTTTGTTTTCTGCCTATAGCAGTTTTTAATACCCTTTAAGTAGTGGCTAAGTTGAAGAATAGCATCTATATTTTAGTTCGTTAAAAATTTTAGCCAAGAGATGCAACAGCACAAATTTTCAATTTAGTTTTGCACAGCTTCAACCTGATTTAAATTTTTTTTAAAAAAAAAATCAAGTGATTTCATTGTTCCATCCTACTTTACAGAAAGCCAACTGCAACAGTTTAGAATACTAATAATTTCTGGATTGGTTCTCTCCTGTTAATCAACTGATTAAGGACCTTCGGATTTACCTCAGGCCCTCAGCTCTTCCACCCACCTTGGTTCCAGCTGATCACTAACCCCTAGGAAATGCCCTCCTTGTTGAACATTATTGTTCAATAATATTTCATAAATGTGTCATCACATCTGTAAAATACAACTTTCCATAATGACACAGCTGTTAAATACAATACTGAGGCCTAGAATATGCACATGATGTCGAATGGCAATGCAGTGAGTCCCTTCAAATTCCTCAACTTTGAAAGATACTGTTTCCAGAGATATTCCCCATCTTCATAATGGACGATTTGATGGTAACTGTAGAGCTTTTCCAGAATGCTTTAAGCATGCCCACTGTAAGATCAGGAGAGAATTTCTAAAAAGGCAAGGTATTTGGTATAATCTCATTTTTTTCAGGAAACTTCTGTAGGGCAATGACGACAAATGGTGAATTTAAATCCAGAAGTTCTTAAAACTTTTTCCAGTGTCGACAACTTTTGAACACAGCGATTGTCTATACAGTCATAAATGGGAGGAAGACATCCAGGAGACAACCTCCCACCCCTAACATCCCTGTAACAGCAGCAACAATTAAATACTTTTCTAACCATATGCAATGTTTTTTATCAGTCTTCTGCTGTGTTTCAGTCAGGTGGAAATAAGGTATTGAAGTCAGCACCATATGACTAGCCAGCACTCTGAAGACGGCCACAAGTGCCCCCTGAACCACCATAGGTGAACTCTAATTTAAATAATTTGACTGAACTTCCATTAGATCATAACGTTTAATATAATGCATAGATTCTTCTGTCACATTTACACAACATAATACGACCAGACCGGATAGTGACATTCACATCAAATAATATTTCAGGATAAAATGTACAGCAAGTTCTCAAAACAAAATATTTTAAATTATCTCCATTTTTTATTGCTGATTATATTATTTAGACAGCAATAGGCATGCATGGTTCTTTACGGACACTGGTTCCAGGCCCTAAAGTTCTCTTTTTGTCAAAAGCACAGACAGAAGAAGTGGACAGAAGATCAATTCTACATCTCATTGAGACCATGCATACTAAGCTTCAGGCAAGTTGTTTGTTTATTTTATGTCTGAGTTATAAACCCTAACTGCCTAGAGGACACAGGGAAGATGGAAGTTGTTTACCTGGAATGAACAAGAGGGCAAATTCCTTTAGAAGTGTTTTGCCATCAATCTACTTTACAGCTTGGAAAGGAGGGGCATGAAGTTCATTTACATGGATCATAAACAGTGGCCCATAAGAGAGGGTGTCTTACTATGCAGGGCTCCTAATTGTACAGAAAAAAGTAAATTAACTCCTCCCCTACAAGTGATGAAGGGAGTGTGGGGGAAATCACCTTTTCCACTCCACAAGTAGAGGAAAAGAAACAGTGAGTTCTCTGCTTGAGAGTATTGTTGGCACAATACTTATGATTAACTACATGAAGAAACAGAATGACGGAGGAAATGAATCTCTCACAAATAAATCCAGAACCAAGAGGGAGCAATGCAACAGAAATGCCCTAGGCTTTTGGGGGCTTGTTTTACAAAGAAAGATTAATTAAACAGTCAAAGGACATCTCCTTAGAAAATGAAACATGTTTCAAAATCAAAACGCCTCAGAGAGCAAGCATCTGGGGAGTTATAACTAAACTGCTAAATACAAAAAGAAACAGCCAGCAGAGGAAGTGAGTAATTAAAAAACTCTCTTCTGAGCAGAAGATTGGCAAAAGAGGGATAACCCTTAGGGACACCCTGCTGCTGGAGGTGAATGGTACTAAGGCCAAAAATTGCCAAATATATCTGATATCCATACAAACACGTGAAATTAAGTGGAGGACAATAAATAAAATATTAATAATCTCTTGCATTTATATAGTGCTGTTTAGCCTCGGAGATTACATATATTGTGTGTAAAGTACAGCTTTAGCGAGAGATACACCATGAGATTAGGTCACCCACCACGAATATGCTGTCACCTTGGGGTAGAACGTGGCAGCTGTTTAATAGTGCTCAACCACAAAACACAATGTTTGCAGAACAAAAAGTGGGGTGAAATAATCATTATGTTCCCCACAGGAGGGAAAACCCCATCCATTCCACTTGTAGCATCCCTCTGCCACTGCCCATGGCCTCCTCCATTTCCCAGAGGCAAAAAAGGGACATGCTGATGTTCCCCTGGAGCCTGAGAAAATAATTCCCCAACTAGCCTCCCCCCTCTCAATGGGTAAAACACTCCCCATTTCCTTTCACCTCCCCAGAGCTCTCCTGGGAAATGAACCACAGCTCTCTTAGGGGGGAGCTATCTGCCTTACTTCCTTTAGAGCTTCGAGTCACACAGCATCCTATTCAGCCCCCGCCAGGGGTGGCATCCTCTCGCAAAGACACCCCTTGGGCTAAGGGAGGACACCACCTCCCAGGAGCGACAGAGTCTTGTGGCATCTTATGTACTCACAGATGTATTGGTGCATATGCTCACTCGCTCAGAAAAAAAACAACCTCCCTTCCCCTTTCCCCCACCCTGGGCCATGACACCCCTTTCTCTTGAGGCAGGGGGCGGACAATGCCCTGCGTCCCCCTCCACCCGGGTGGACGTAACCAACACCCCTCAGGTCTTCCCCAGGAGAGCAGGGCACCTCTTTCCTTTTCCTTCCCCTCACAGCGACCCCCCATGTCCACTCCTTCCCCTGGGGGTGGAGATGCCCCTTCTCCTGAGGGCAGGGTGCACCCATAGGTGCCACCTTTCCCAGGCCTCCCCAAGGTGGGAGGCCCCTTCCTGACCCCAAGGGAGTGGGGTGCCTGCTTTGCCCATGCCTTCTTGGGGGGGGATGAGGGGCACCCCCAGAGTATAGGGGGATGAGGGGCACCCCCAGAGTATAGGGGGATGAGGGGCACCCCCAGAGCAGGGTGCCTCCTCCCTGCCCTGTGGGAACGGGGTGCCCCCTTTCCTCACGCCCTCCCCAGGACAGCGGGGTCCCCTTTAGCCCCCGGGGGTGGTGGGGGGCCGCCCCCCCTCGGCCCACGCTCACTGCGGGGGGAGCTGCAGGGCCGGGCCGCCCCGCCGCTGGAAGGCCCCGTCCACGAAGACGCCGTTCTTGCCGAGGCAGCGCAGGTAGAAGTGCGGCGCCTGGAAGCTGAGCTGCAGGTGGCGCCGGGAGATGAAGCTCGAGTGCCCCATGTTCACGTCCACCGAGCCCTGCGAGGAGTTGCGGCCTATGGTGACCGCCGCCTGCCGCATGAGGAACTCGAACTCGCGGCCCTGCAGGCGGGCCAGGGCCGGGCCCGGCGGGGGGGCGGCGGCGGCGGGGCCCGGCCCGGGAGGGGGCGCCGCGGCCGGGCTGCAGGGCGCCGAGCGCAGCGCCAGCAGGGCCCGGGCCCCGCTACTGTCCTCCCCGACTTCAGCCATGTTCCCAGGCAGGGAGCGAGCCGGCGGGGCGGAGCCGGCGGGGGAGGGAAGCGGGGCGGAGCCGGGGGGGTGGGGGGGGGAGCAGCCCGGATCCGCCGCGTCTCTCTTCCCCGCCGAGGGACCGGCCTGGAGAGGCGCACGGGCGGCGGGGGGCAGCCGCGTGGGCGCGCAACTGCTGTGCGCGGGCCGGGGCCCCTTCGCGGGCACTGCGCGTCCACTTATGCGGCGGGTGCGGGGGGAGCCACGGGACGTGTCTGTGCTGGGGCCACGTGCGGCGGTTCCTGCCCAGTCGTGTTGTGTGTGTGTGTGTGTGTGCGCGCGCACGCTCCCAGGGAACCCGTCCGTTGTCGGTGTTGGTACAACTGTGTGGGAGCGAATGGGCACATGGATGCAGCCAGGGGTGCTTCTGTGTATGTGTGTGCATAGGCAACAGTTCATTGTGTTTGTGTGCTTTTGTGTATGTGTGTGTATAGGCAACAGTCCATTGTGTAACAGTTCATTGTGTTTGTGTGCTTTTGTGTATGTGTGTGCATAGGCAACAGTCCATTGTGTAACAGTTCATTGTGTTTGTGTGCTTTTGTGTATGTGTGTGCATAGGCAACAGTCCATTGTGTAACAGTTCATTGTGTTTGTGTGCTTCTGTGTATGTGTGTGCATAAGCAACAGTCCATTGTGTAACAGTTCATTGTGTTTGTGTGCTTCTGTGTATGTGTGCATATGCAACAGTCCATTGTGTAACACTTCATTGTGTTTGTGTGCAGCAGTGCAGTGTTGTTGTTCACAAATGTACTCAGTCATCGCATCTGTGCGAATAATTGTATCTAGTCCTCTGTTGTCTGTATGTGTGCACGCAGCTACACATGTGTAACTATGAACATGAGTATTTGTGTGCTGTTTTCACTTGGTATGCAAATGTGCAGTTGTTTGCATGCTTGTGAATGTCTTGGATTAGACAGGTGTATTCTTGTAACAGTGTATGTGCGTGTGTATGCATGTGCAATTGTTAGACAGCAACTGTGAATGAGTTATTGTACATACATATGTATAACTTTGATTACATGGTGACAGGTTTCAGAGTGGAAGCCTCAGCAAAAACAAGGAGTCGTCCTTGGTGTTACTCTAAGGTGCCACAAGGACTCCTCCTTGTTTTTTAATTGCCTGTGCACATGTGCAAAATTTTGTACATGTAATCTTGTGTGGTCCATGTGTGTTATTCTGTGCCTGTATGTCAGACTATGGAACTTGACATATGGAAAAAGTACTTTTTAGGCCAGATTTTCAAAAACATTAGCATGCAAATGACAGCAAAAAGTGTAAATACTTTGTACACATAATTATACCATTGCAGTGCATATGCAAACTATAATTAGGTGTAATTTGCATGTGCAATTACCCAATTTATGTATTGTGTATGCATATTAGATCTGCATTTTCTTTTCTGAAAATGTGACCCTTTATGTGTATACTTTGCAGATGATGTCTTTTTGCACTGAATAAACTCATGCTTCAGCATGTCATCCAAAGAATGTATAATAACATCTCATCATCTTGCATTGTCCTACTTAGTCCTGCCATGAGTGCATGGGACTGGATTAGATGATTTCTGCAGGCCCCTTCCATTCCTACTATTCTATGACTGTAACTTTATTCAAAGAATTTGGGGAATTTTTTTCAAATATATCTACGTGACGTAGATTCCTAAGTGCCATTTTCAAAAGTGACATAAGAGCCTCAGTCTCAAGCACCATCTATGTGCTTTTGAAAATTTTACCCTTTCTTTCTGTCAGTTTCCTATCTGTAAAATGGGGATAATAATGCTTCTTTTCCCCCACCCTTTGTTCGCCTTGTCTGTTTAGATTATGAATGCTATTGGGCAGGGACTGTCTCTCACACTAAGTTTGTACAGGGCCTGACACGAGTCCTGATCTTGGTTGGGGGCTCTAGGCACTATCATAATATATATAATAAAATAATAATTCCCACAATGGGGAGTCAGCTTTTTAGGTTCATTTACATCCCAATGAAACATGATGTTTTGCTGCAGCATCATCCCATTCAATCATAATACCATCACATCAAGAAATTGTTGCATTGAAATATCATTGCATTGCATCTAAAGGCGAAAAACCCAGTGATGATTCAACCTGGTGATATTCTGAACAAAAAGAGCTCCCGTAGTTGTCTTCATCACTTTAAATTGATTCAATTGACATTCTAGGCTTCAGAGTGACAATCCTGAAATCTTAAAGTGTAAATTTAAACAGCTACAATTAAACTTGCATAAATCCACATGCGGACAGTCTTCCAGTATAAGAGGTTCTTTTTTTAAGTTTAGTTTTGTCACTTGGAAAGTGGTTTATACTAATCTGAAAAAAGATACTCATTCCAGAATAAGAGCCACGCAGGGAGTTATACCAATATGACTATATCTGTTTAATCATATTGGTATAACTGGTAAAACTTTCCCATGTAGACAAGCTGTTAAACAGCATGTCATGTTGATGACCCATAGACTGATAGCAATTTCTAGACCTAAGAACTGCTTGTGGTATTAAAAAAAATAAAAATCAGAATGATCTTGGAAAGCTTGAGAGCCCTAATTCCTAAGGGTTTAACAAACCTGGTAAGACGATCTACAAACTAAATATGGTAGAAATAATGTCACCCATTTGTGTGGAGAATGTAGCAGCTGTTTAAGCACTAGTACATAACAGGGAATAGGAGGTGTAGAAAAATCCCATAACCAGTTGAGAGTGAATTTCAGACACAAAGAATGTAATTATCTGAGTTGGAATTTTGCCAGGACAGCAAGCAAACTCCTATTCTTGGAAAATGTTCCATGGGATCTTTAATGACTACTGAACAGTCAAGACCTCCATTGTACATCTCATCTGAGACACCAGCTTCAGCAGCACGGTGCTTCCTAATACTAGGTAGTTGATTCAGTACCAACTGAAAGAATAAAAGAAAGAAAAAGAAAAAAATACTACTTGTTGAATCATCATCACCACCACTTCCTACACTACAGCGCTATTTCTTGGTAGTCTCCTAACCAAACCTAACCCTGTTTATGTGATGCGATGGAACCACAACTCAATGTAATATAGCTACAGGTCATCTGTAATAAGAAAATGTCATGTTCTTTCTACTATGCAGAATGTATCTCCCTTTTCTCCATCACAGGGAGGCTACCCATTTTAAAGACCCAATTAAGTACCTCCCCCTTATGATCCCAGTCACCTTGTCATTGAATTAGGGTTCTGCCAATCCTTTGAGACGCTGCCACCCTATCACAGGAAATAAATTAATGCACAAACATTAGTTCTGCCATCAGTCCCACCTGAGTAGCAAAACACCAGGAGTCAGATTCTTCTTTTCAGATGATCTAAACTCAGTGCAGGAATTAAGGGAGTGGGCAAAGGAGGCTTTAAACTACCTTTGTGCTCCCCCCAGTTGTAAAAGCACATCTTAGAGTAGCCCTAACGTTGCTCTAACCTACGCCAACTGTCCCCTAGCAGCCAGTGGCAGCCTGGGGATTGCTGAAGTGCAAGGACTCTTGCCACAACCTCAACCCTGGGAAAAGAACCAAGAGGGAATGGTTAGAACCAACTTCAACCGCTCTGCACCCGCCAGGCATTCCCCCCGGCTGGAGAATCCCCAGCTGCGCCGTTAGGGCAGCCTTCTGGCATCTTGCACTGTAGCGGCACAAACAAGCTGGAGTGGAGTAGATATGTACTTACCTCTGCAACTTTTCTAATACAGACCAGGCCTTAGTGCTGCTTTGTAGTGACACCTCTGGCCACTTTGAGACAGATACTTATTTGATGTCAAGTATCAGAGGAGTAGCCTGTTAGTCTGGATCTGCAAAAGCGACAAAGAGTCTATAAGATGCCACAGGAGTCAGGACTCTTTGTCACTTATTTGATGGACTCCCCAGGGACCGTCGTCATGATAGGATAACTAAGTGGGGAAGAAGCAAAGGCTAAAACAAACAAGACCCAAGGCTGGAATAGAGCCATCCTTTGCTGGGTTTAGAGAGTGGTGCAAGGCACATCTTTCTGGTCAGGTGTTTGAGAACATCATCACTGACCTAGTTGGGTTGGGTGCGGTGGAATATTGTAGGGGGTGGCTGTTTTGTGCTATCTATTGCGGACAATTGAATGTAATGTGCTGATATGTTTACTTAGCATCATGCACCCAGATACCACCACGCTGGACAAATACAGATCTGTTTTGAACAGTGATAAAAGGAACAATTCTGCATTTATCTGGTGTATGGTGTTTGCTTAAAAAACAAACTAACTTCCATTTCTGCCAGATAAGTAGCACAGACCTGGTTAAATCTGCATTTCTACAGCTCTTTGCCAAGTTGTCTCTAGCCGTTCTGGTGTATGGGACTGAATACATATTTATCACGTCCCAGTTCAGCAAAAAGTTATGACTGGCTTCAGCACCGCAGGAAACCTGCTCAATCCGCAAACCAAAGCAGAATTGAAAAGCAGCCTTGATAGAGAGGAAAGATGTGAACTGCATGCTGGGTGTGGGTTGCTTGATGTATTTACCCACTAGCTAGACAACACACTGATGCTAACGATGAAAACTATCCTAATGAGCACAGCCGTGACCTAGTGACAGAGCTTGAGTAGAAGAGTGAAAGAAAGCAATTACGAAGTGTAAGAGATTCTGCTGTCTCCATGCTAGATCAGTCCTGCTTCTCTCCTGGGCACACACTGCCATTCAGATACAGTTCAACTGTAGATCATTAGGGATCTAGCTGAGACTGCAAGACTCACACCAACACGGCTACAACAACACTGCCTGTCATTCAAACACACAGATACAATAGAAAAAAACATCTTTTGACTGGCTCAGTGCTGCCCCTTTAAACATAGAGCAGACTACCTTTCTTGTTTTCTCTTCCATCCCCAAGTTGTTTTCAAACACACTCTTGTGCTTTTTTGCCCAGATGCACTGGGACCAGATGTAAAAAATGAACACCCTGCTCTGAATCAGTGAAGCTACTTTCCTAATTGACCTGCTCTCCAAAGTAGCCTCATTACTTGTTCCAGAAGGATGATCTTTAATTCCGGGTTTTCACATGCATCTGTGAAATTACACAACCCTAAAATAAAGGCAGATTTTGATCATATAATCATCTGTTGGTACTTTTTCTTTTTAACCAAGCAATCCATACACAATAAACAACATGCAAGCACTAAATGCAACCAACCAACTTATTGTTGCTATTTATGTTTTGAATGACCTACAACTCAATTAGTACATTAAACACACAATTCATTACCCAAGCATCCCCAAGAATTTCTGCCAATGCACTCAGTGCTACTGAATTCCTTGATATTCTTTGCACATGCACTTCAGTGCGGACTTACTATTCCAGTTGTGGAGTCTTTCCTGAGCAAAGAATATAACTGCCAGACTGTGTGCCCATTGTATAATGTGGACAAATGCGCTCTACAAAGTAGATTGAGAACACAATGCCTAGCACAATGGGAACCTGTACCCTAATTTGGAGTCTCTAGGCACTACAAGAATAAAAATAATCAATCGTAACAACACCAAAACTATTTCACTTGTGACTTAAAATACGTGTGACCCCAACAGTAGATGTGACAGAGGCTACATCATGAAAGGAATGAAATGTTAATACACTGACGTTTCCCACCCCTTTTAAATGGGAGAGGTTACAAATGTTTGATGCTGCTCAAGCAGCAGATACTGATTCAAGAACTGTAGGTGGGAGCACCAGGTTTCCCAAAGTCTGCGAGAAATGCCAAAAACTTATCCTAATAGCTGTGTAATCTTCCTCCTGCTATGCTAAAATGAAGAGTCAGTAGCAGAGTTAAAGAAAGGAATGTAGACAATTTCTGGTGTAAGATGCCAGAAAGATGCAATGAAACCAGTCCCCTGAGATGAGGTTAGTTCTTTACGGATTTTCTCAGAACCTTTAAGGAAAAGATCATTTAAAATGTAGCAGTGCCCACCTGCGAAGGGGTTGTTCCTGTCATACAAGATGCCCTGCCAATCATCCTCAGCACTTTGTAAAGTGAACAGCAGTGCTTCCTCTTCCAACTCCACTCTGAGAACTTCCCCCCTCCAAAAAGCCTACTCTTTCCATAGCAATTTATTGTACAAATGTTCTGCTGTGAGCTTGTTTACTATAAAATCTGGCATGCTGAAAATGTTCCTATCCCAGTTTGTTTAGGTTTCATGGCCTCTGTGTGTGTAGGTTTCATGGCCTCTGTGTGTGTAGTAATCACACTTAACAAGAATATATTATCACTGTAGGTTCTCTGAAACCAAAAAAAAAAAAAAAAGACCTGGAAGAATCCCATGCTCAAACCTTGCCATTCCTTAAGATATTAGGTGATCTGTTGTTTGCATTTTCACTGCAGATATCCTGGCCATTTACTAGACGCTGTGCCAGAGACTGATGAATTACACACCCCATGATGGATGGTCTTGGACAACAAGCCTATTTATTATAAAAATAATGTTATAAAAGCAACAGCACTTCAAGAGTGTGTTTATAATAACTCATAGCATTTATAGATCCACTTTCATCTGCAGCTTTAAAACTTCTGAATCAATTTTCTTCAAACTTGGCTTGAAACTTAGATCTCTGAGATATATACAACAAGCCCAGTCTGAAGGTTTTGGTTTCAGTCATTCTTAAATTATAAGAGCACATTTCTGATCAGAGCATATGGAGAAACAAAGTGTTATTTGCAACACAGAGCTGGGAAATAGATGAATCAATCTAACACAAACAATTGAACTAACATTCTCTCTTGGGCTGAGATCATACTTGGAAAATTTCAGACAAAAAGGAATATGTTTCGAGGCTATTAGGAACAACTGGAAAAGGCAGTTAGAATTGAAATTGAAACTCAATCCAACTATAGCATACACTGCCCATCTGCTACTGTAAACTAGCTATGTGCATTGTTTGAATGGTTGAGGGCAGGTGATCTTATGCCTCTTGCCTTACAACACCCCCAAGAAGTTAGAGAATCCAGTAAAAATACACACTTTGTTATGTTATATTTACAAAACATTTGAAGTGAAAATACAGCTTAATTGTTCACTGCCTTGCACCTTGAACTGTAATTTATACCTGTGTAAAGGGAGTCTAAAACTACCCAAATCAGAATGGTTTTCTGCCGACGGTAGTCTCATTTTTTGGGATATAAATGATACAACATTTCTAATCTAACCTATAATCCAAGACAGGATAAAGTAAGCAAAAATAATATTTATTTATTGTATCATCTTTTGGACATTATCTTCTGACTAGCAACCCCAAACTTCTGTGTTCTCAGAATCTGGAGGTCCTTTATGGACAGCCTACTTGTGGTATGCATGCAAGTGCTATTTTAGCAAACTCCCATTCCAGAAAAATTGCTTTTAACAAACAAACGCATGCCCAAAGTGACATCTTACTAGTAAGAATCTTAACTGTTCATAGCGCCGACTTCCTCTCTACCTGGGGGGGTGTCAACCCTCTACCCCAAACTCCCACCCCGCCTCTTCCTGCCCTCACTCTAGCCCTGCCCTCACTCCACCCCTTCCCTCAAGGCTGCACTCCCACCCTCTCCTCCCACTCCTGTCCTGCCTCTTCCCTGCCGAACGTGCTCCATTCTCACGCCTCCGTCTCCCTCCAAGCCCCTCCTGCACGCCATGGAACAGTTGATCTGGAGTTGGGAGTGCTGGAAGGGACGGGGAGAAGTTGATCAGCGGGACTGCTGGCGGCGGGGAGGCGCCATGTGGGGTGGAGCTTGCTGCCAGTGGGTGCTAAGCACCCCCTAATTTTTTTTCTGTGGGCCTGGAGCACCCATGGAGTCAGCACCTATGACTGCAGACGAACAGGAACTTCCCATTCTTCTTATGGTCAAAAGTATAAGTGTTTGGGAGCCGAAAGGAAAGCGGCCTGCCCATTCTTTTCACTTTCCCCTCCTCTCGGGTCTTACTTCCATAGCAACCTCTATGCTATGTGAGTACAAAGTATTTCTCTAGAGCAGTGGGTCTCAGCCTTTCCAGACTACTCTACTCCTTTCGTTCCTGTGACGGGCATAACTAACTAACTACTCCTTTCAAAAGTCTGATTTGTCTTGCGTACCCCCAAGTTACCCTCACTTAAAAACTAGTTGCTTACCAATTCAGACATAAAAAAAAGTGTCACAGCCACACTATTACTGAAAAATTGCTGCCTGTCTCATTTTTACAATAGAATTACAAAAAATCAATTGGAATATCAATATTGTACTTACCTTTCAGTGTATAATATATAGAGCAGTAGAAACAAGTCATTGTCTGTATGAAATTTTAGTTAGTACTGACTTGGCTAGTGCTTTTCTGTAGCCCTTGTAAAACACAGCCAGTAGCTAGATGAGCTGATGTACCCCCGGGAAGACTTCTGCGTACCCCCAGGCATACATGCTGACTTTGTGGGTGCTCCTGGACTGGAGCGCCCACTGAAAAAAATTAGTAGGTGCTTAGTACCTACTGGCAGCCAGCTTTCCTTCTCCCCGCCAGCGCCTCCCGCCCACTAATCAACTCCTCCCCTTCCCTTCCAGCACCTACCGTCTGCCACTGTCAGCTGTTTTGCAGCATGCAGGAGGCTCTGTGAGGAAGGGAGATGGGTTGGAACTGGGTGGGAAGAGGTGGGGTGGGGTGCGCACTTGGGAGAAGGGGTGGAGTGGAGTGGAGCCTAGGGGCAGAGCAGGGGGTTGAACACCCCCTAGGCCTGGAGGAAACCAGCACCTAGGCCCCCAGGGATACATGTACCCCTGGTTGAGAACCACTGCTCTAAAGCCTGCTCATATTCCTTGCTCATCTTCTATAAGCGCTTGCTTCAAAATCAGAGCCAATGGCTGCACGCCAGAAGTCTGGTAGGAAATGCTCCACGTCCCACTGTCAATGTGTCTATGATAAGCAAGATGCTTTACAAAGATGAAAAGCCAACACTGGGCCAGGCCCTACTCCCATTGACCTCAGTGGGACAAGATCTGGCCCATTCTCAGCAGCTACACTCTGTGTGTCCTTAGCCTAATGAATGTGCGCTTCTGGTGCCATCTGGAAATGTGTTGCCCGCGACCACGGGAAAGTTAGATGTGGTAGGGTAGGCTTGCAGGCTAGGCTAGGGTAGGCTTGCAGGGCTGCAGAGGGTGGATTGGGGGAGGGGGGGAGGGGGACCTCACACTGAAAGCAGAAGAATCCGCCGCTATGAGGGAAGATCATGAACACATGCTCCTCTGCTGATTCCACTCAGCTGTCATGTTGAGAGAAGACTCTGTTGAGCGCTGGAGTAACATGCCTTCGAGCTGGCTTTCAACGATGAAAGAAATTTAAAAACTTTATTAAAGCGATTGTTAACATTCTATAATACATAGGCCAAGAAAAGCCTGGCTGTTCTACTACTATCTGATTTTATACCCAGCCCATCTCCAGCTCAGGAACCCCACAAGTCTGTATTTTGTCTACTGCACATTGAAGGCCTGGTTATGATCCAGAGGAAGGATGTGGTGGGTGTTACCCATCTCCCATGTTCCCCATGGTTGGGGAGGTGGTGGTAGCAGCAGCATCCCCCTGGCCTGAACTTCATGAAGAGCCCTCAGAAGGGGCCCAGATCCAGGCTGGAAAGGGGGGGATCGCTGGGGCATCTCTAGACCTCAGCTGCTGCGTGTCATTAACTCAGAGGAGGTCTGAAGCTGCTGTAACCTGGGCCATAGGCTCAACTGGCCCCCAGTCATGGGCGGCAGGTATTGCAGGATGGGGGAGTGGGGTGGGCTGAGCCTCCCCAAACAGCCCCGTGTGGCCCCAGCCACGCTCCGACCCCAGGTTCCCTCCTGCTTCCCACTGCCATTCTTCCCCTGTGGCCGGGCCGGGACTAGGGAGGACAGGCCTGTGGCCCAGGACTTTGGGTTGGCTGGGGCCGTTCTGCCTGCCCGACACTCTAGGGCTGGAGGCCACGCTGCCTGCCCGGCGCTTCGGGGCTGGGGGCATTCGAGTGGGCTGGGGCGGGAAAGCCCAGCAGCTGTGGTAAGAGGCCTCTGGGCTTCGGCAGGGGAGGGGCCTCAAGCAGGAGGGACAAGACCGGGGCTAGCCTCTCAGAGCTGGCGGTTCACATGCCGTCCATGCCCCCAGTTGCAGTTTGTTCTTGGATTGGGAAGCAGCAAAGGCAGCATTCAAAATTTTGTTCCAAAGGGGCCCAGGCATCCTGAGAGTCCCGTGGAATCTCTTGATTCTAGGCGAAGAACCTCTGAGTATTCTGTCAAGGTGTGGACTTTGTTCCATAGGGGGGAGACTTCTGTTTCCTACTGGTTCTCCTCCTGAAGTCATTACCATAGAAGGGGAAATCCAAAACATTGCTTTCACTTACAGAACTAAAAAGTCCTCCCACTTCAATCCTAGTTTAATGGTTGATCCATTTTCTCTTTCCATTCTGCATTCTCTTTCCATTCCTCCCCAACTATTTTGGTTAGTTAGAGAAGTTAATGCTATAAAAACATTTGGTATAACTGCTGGGAAACAATATTGGACATGTAAGGATTTATAATTATTTCAAAGGCACACTGTCCATTTAAAAGTCACATGTAGTAAACACATTTCTTTATCTACATTACTAACAAGCCCTTACAGTATTAAAAGTGAAAGGATTTTAAAAACCCAGTTTACTTGTCCCTGACCTTGAACAACAAAAAATCAATGACCTCTGTTTCACTTTTGTTTAGAGTCATTTTCACTTTCAGGGTTGTTAGCACAACAGTGGCTGGTTTTTAGACAGGCCAGGTGAATGCTTATGTGCTCCCAAACAACTGATGGCAGTGAGGGAAACATTTCTTTTGGTTGTTCTAATAAATACTTGTATTTATAGAACTTAAATGTTTCCTCAGCAGCTGTCCTCACTGAGACAGACATTGTATAAGAGTTTAACAAATAGGCTGCATCTAATACAAGATATATTAACAGTAAACTTCCTTACTTAAGAATCCTGGAAAAAAGTTAGGTCTTCAATTTAAAATACTAGGGTAAAGATCTTTTTCACATTTAAAAAAAGATTTGTTCTTAGAAAAGTTTGTATTAACAAAACTAAACAAAGACCAGGAACTCCACATCCTTCCCACACTGTCAATCCAATCCCAAGCACAGGTCACACATTCACATATGGATGGAGAGGGACACAAAGGGAATGTTATTTTAAACAGATGTGTTTATTTTAATGCCTTTTTTCTTTGTAAAAAGAACGAGGAGTACTTGTGGCACCTTAGAGATTAACAAATTTATTTGGGTATAAGCTTTCGTGATAGAACCAACTTCATCAGGTGCACAGAGTGGAACATACAGTAGGAAGATCTCTATATCTATAGATATATATAGGGCTATAGCCATATATATGGGCCATAGCCCACAAATGCTTATCCTGAAATAAACTGGTTAGTCTCTAAGGGTAGGACTTCACTACCTGCCGGATCGGCGGGTAGGGATTGCTCTTTTAGCGATCGATTTTTTGCGTTTCATTAAGACGCAAGAAATCGATCGCCCACGGCACCCCCGTGAACTCCTGTAACTCCAGCTTACCACGAGGCGCAAGCTGGAGTCAACGGGGGGAGCGCGCTGCCAACCGCTGCCGCCATGAGGACAGCAGGTAAGTCGGCTGAAGATATGCCAACTTCAGCTAAGTTATTAACGTAGCTGAAGTTGTGCATCTTCAGTCAATCCCCCTCCCCCCCAGTGAAGACCAGCCCTAAGGTGCTACAAGTCTTACTTACCCCGAAGGAGTTATCTGACCGAGAGAAGCAAAGAAAGAAGAATGCTCGGTGCATACAGATGTCCTGGAATGGGGGGGGGGGAAGGGTAGTGAATGGGGGACACTGATATAGCAGAGTATGGGTGTGGGGGGGGCACATAGACCCAGCATGGTGGGAGAATGAGAAACAATGGTATGGAAGGAGGGGGACTTTGGGGATACCTCAGCCCCTGATATATGGTGGAGGATGAAATGGGAGGAACACAGAGCCCCTGCCAAGCCGGGGAAGGGGGGAATGGGAGCCATGGAAGGAAAGAAGAGGGAAATGAAGAGGCACAAAGAGTTGCTGGCATGGCAGGGGAAGAATGGGGGGCCCTGGTATGGGGGGAAGGGGATACTAGGAACTTACACAGCCTCTGGTGTGTTGGGGGGGGGGGGCGGAAGAGTTGAAATAGAGGGAAGGGGGTGGCACCCAGGGAGCTTGGGGGTTGGAATGGAGGGAGGCAAGGAGTCCCTGAGGGGTACATTGAGTTTGGCCTAGAGGAGCTACAAAGCATGTGACCCTCTAGTTCACAGTAAAGTCCAAAATATGTGTCATGCACACCAAAAAATAAGATACAGAGAGGGAAAAAAAACCTGTGCCAGCTAGATGGATGTACAGAACTTGTCTTAAATTACCTCTCCAAGGTCTTAAATTACCTCTCCAAGGAGAGGCACAAATCAGCCACTTAGTAGTGAAGTGAGTGAATTATAATAAAGGTTTAGCAGCACTGACTCATCTTTTAAGGGGGCCTTTTAAGACACAAGGAACCAATTCAGAATGATCCCTTGTCCAGGTTTTACATTCTCTCTAGCTACCTATCGGCTTGATCCTGAGAGGTGTTGAGTACACTGTCCCCAACCAATACACTTCTGCACATCCTTAACTTTAACAATGAGAGCGCTCCCACTCAGTCAATCTAGGTAAGCACCTGCTTATGTGCTTTGCTCAACTGGGAACTGAGTACTCAGCACCTCTCCAGATCAAACCCTTAAAGCTGACCTATTGGCCACACATCAAACAAGCTGCTCCCATAAGGAAAGCAACAGGGAAGATGGTAGACAGAAGCACTGCTAAGTTTGACTACAAGTCAGACATTGCTGCCAAGTTTTGTTAGGGGCCACGTGTGACAATTTATGCAAAGGTTTAAGATTAGCAGCCGTGTTAGTCTGTATCCGTAAATAAGAAGAGGAAGACTTTGTAGCACCTTAGACTAACCACTTTATTTCAGCATAAGCTTTCGTGGGTTATAGCCCACATCGGATGATCGGATGAAGTGGGCTATGGCCCACGAAAGCTTATGCTGAAATAAACTGGTTAGTCTAAGGTGCTACAAAGTCTTCCTCGTCTAATTTATGCAAAGTATACACTGAGCTATTTTGCATATTTGAAACAGATTTGCATATGACCATGACCACCAGCCTGAAGTAAGCAAATCTTTCCCCAGTGTCATGGGCAAGACATGGAGCTGCTCAGAGCTGGCCAGCTGTGGCTGGGAAAGGTGGGAGGGGGTCTGGGGGGCAACTAGGATAAATGAGTGGGTAGGTACTGGAGAGTATCTGGAGAGTGTAGATCCATGGGTGCTGGACAGTGCTTGAGTGAGTGGGGGGAAGGTGTTGAGAGGGGAGTGGAATTGTTGATGGGTGCTTCAGGATCCTGGGTTACAGGGTGCTGGGTGTCGGGGGATGGAGGGAGGGGTGAGGAAGTGGAGGTGTCCTGAGGAAAATGAGGCTGTTGGGGGTGGGAGTGGGAATCTCATGGCTGAAGAGCTGTCTAGGGAAACTGGTGGACGGAGGGCTGGATGTCTGGGGTATACTGGCTGGGGAGGGTTGTCTGGGGTATGCTGTGGGGTCTGGTGAGGGCTATTTGGGGTGAGGGGGTCAGGTGGGTTGTCAATAGTCCCATATTAATAGGGACTATTGACAATATTAGGGACAATTCATAGGGACTATTGACAATAGGGACTATATTAATAACAGCTGTTTCCAGCAAGCCTAGGAGGGAGGGGAGAGAAGCGGAGCGGCGGTGGCATGCTCGGGAGAAGAGGCCGGGGGCAAGGGGCACGAGCAACCTCGGGATCCCCCAACTCCCTGCCATCTCCCTCCTGCCCACTCATCCCTTGTGCAAACTCTTCCCTACCACTTTCACCTCCCTGCAACCACCCCGGGCACAGACCCCCCCCCACCTGCCAGCCCCTTGTAACAACCCCCTCCTGCCTACTTCTCCCCTGTGCCACTTCCTCCCTGCCACTGCACCCCCTGCAATGAGCCCCTTCTGCCTCTGTGCAATCTCTTCCCCGCCACTACACCCCCGCCCCCTCCACCTCTTGGCCACCTTCACCCCCCCGGAAGATCACCCATTCAACCCTCCTCTTTGCACCCCCCCATGCCCTTTGTGAACATATGGGCCCCTGGGGGGAGCTTGGTGTAGGAAAGTGGGGGCTGGACATTGGGGGGGGGGGCAAGATGGAAGTACTCCTCCCCCATTGGAATAACCAGACAGCAAATGTGAGAAATCGGGAGGGGAATGGGGGATAATAGGCGCCTATATAAGAAAAAGACCCCAAAATAGGGACTGTCCAAATAAAATCGGGACATTTAGTCACCCCCTGTCCTCCAGGGGGGGGGATAAGAAAACAGCCCCCTGTTTTTGAAATACAATGTTGGCTACCCTGGGTCTGCGGAGCCCAGAGTGAGCTGGGAGATTTGGGGGGGGGGGTCCTGGCAAGGGCTGTGTGGGAAGGGGGGACTAAGGAGGAGGACTCGCTGGCAGGGGGAGGGGCAACCCACGCCCTGGGCCCCTCCCCTGGCTCCGCCCCCTGAGCGGCTCCCTCCGCGCTGCGGCCCAGCAGGGGGAGCGTCGCGCAGAGAGAGAGACCAGCGTCCGCGGCGACCTCTGGTGGCCAAAGGCTGCCATTGCAACCCCGTTCCCTGTAGCCAGGCCCCTTGGCCGTGTGGGGTCAGCCTGTCTGGCTGGTCACCGTCTGCCCAGGGTTGCAGAAGCAGAGATGTGCCCCTCCAAGTGGGCTTCTCCCAGCCAGGCCAATGATCCTGTCAGGCTTTCAGAGGTTAAAGACCCTTTCGGGTGAATGCGGAACTCAGTCCTGCGCGCTGCACCGATGCAGGAACGCGCTTGCACATGTGTTTCGCCTTAGGCCACTGACATCAAAGGAATGACTATGGGTCTAAGGGCTGGACCTGGCCAGCAGCACTCAGCACCTTGCAGGGTCAAGCCCTCAGTGGTGAATAACACTGCCCGCTTGCCAGGCCTGGGCTCTGCAGGTACAGCTCCCCCCGCACAGCTCGTCCAACCCTGTGACGGGACAAGGTTGTTCAGCCTTTGCACCCTATTCAACTGTCCGCCCTTCCACTGAGACAGACCCAGAAGGAACCATCTGGTGCTGAATTTTGTGATGTGGACACGTGTCCACTGGGACTTGACTGAAACCTCTACACTTACTTGTATAGGCCACCAAACAAGCATGAGATGATAACGTTTGGCTACTACCAACCTAAACTGGATTTGAAATGGTCACTTAGTGTCTGTCCCTTGTTACTCGGTCCCATTTACCAAAACCACTTTTGCTCATGATTGTTTTTTTTCTCAGACATTTATTCAAAAATATTCAACTTACAAACATGGGGCCTGTCGCAAGCGGGGTCAAGGCAGTTGGGGTGTTTGGTTTTTTTAAAAAAAATTGTTTGCATTTGAGCTTCAGTGTAGTAGCAACTATTTGCTGGGTGCTGCTTTTGCTGGTGTGAGGAACAGAGACTCTCTCTAGCATTGTGCCGGCTCCCTGGAATCCAATTTAAGTCCTTGTTGTTAAGTGTCCATCATGATTATTTTATTATATTTCTTGCCGTACCACTGACTGTAATGAATTGCTATGATATTATCTCAGGCCCCCTCCACGCTTCCCCTGCAGCTTCTGACAGAAATTCAGTATTAGGAAAATGAACCACTGAAATAAAGTCTCATAAAATATGTTATAAAAAGGATTGCTAGGCAACCAGGAAGAATGCCGGGAACTGAAAGGAGCCTAAGTGAGCATATCAAGCTTGGGTCAGAGTGTCAGATGGAGAAGCAAGGCGGGTGTGTGTGTGTGTGTTTCTTTTTCCTAATTGTAGCTACACTTAGATTTTTATTTTCTTTTGGAAGAAATAATTATTATGGAAAAATATATACATATGTAGTAGTTGATGCGACTGCCTCTAATCCCAGACGGATCAGCTGGCTGATGAAATGTAATTGGCTGGATCTTCTCAATAGAAGGTAAAGTGAAAGGAGGTTTTCACTGCTACCAAAATTACCCTTATTTTAACTGTTTACATTTTCCAGGGGTAAGGGCCATCTCCCTAGGTCCCTCTTGTAAGAATAAGTGGTATGCTTGAAAGTAGCATGCGTCACCTTAGCGTCCATTTCCTCACCCCAACCTCTTTTGTGTGTTACAACTGTTACTTTAGATAAAGCAGACTCAATAAAGAAGGCAAAACTGACAAAAAATACACAATTTATTTAAAGAGTCTAACACTAGTAATTGGCTGTTTAAAAATAAAGTTTCAAATAGAAAAGGAAAATTGAAGGAGGCTTAAGAGAACAGCAGCAGAGGAATTACTGTAGGTGTAAACAGGAAGTGTTTGTAGCTAACATTAGCTAAAATCATAAACTAGGTTTTGCTTTTACCCCAATCTCCAGCTCAAGGCTTGGAGATGCTATTCCTTTGTAGCTTTAGTAGTCAAGCAGCCCACATTTGCACCATGGGTGGCACAACTAAGCCTTTAAGAGGAAACCCTCAGCCCACTCCCCAGATGAGGCTGGGACTTTGATTTCACTCCAAGCAAAGTTTCCACCCAAACTGCTTACATGACTCCCTTTTCCACCCTCAGAAATACGCCTAGAACCGTCACCTTTTGGTGACTAGTGTGACGGTCTTTGACATGTTCCCATTAACTTCTCGAGTACATTAAGACAAACACGTACATGGTGAAACCGTTGAGTACTGGCGCCTCCCCAAAAGGTACTTAGATGATTCATTTTCACTACTCAGTTAGACCTGTATCCACAAATGGATTCAGGCTTGAAACTTCCACTGATCGGCACCTGGCAACCCTATCCCGAGATCATGTACTAAATAAACTGGATCAAAATGTAGCCACATACAGTTATTCTAACAACAAAAATTGAAGGTAGAACTGTGAAAGATACAGGCCCCGAAGCTCTTAAGAAATAATCATTCCAGAGTCAGAGCAGTGACGCTGGTGTTAACACTAAGGCAGCAGTGAGAACGGAATTGACTATTTTGGGATCCTTATAACTTAAAAAAACACACCTCAACCAAATAAATAAATAAATAAAAATCCCCGATGTGCTGCAATTTCTCATGCTTGTTCTCAGGCCAAAGGTGATTTTTTTCTGTGAGAGAAGTTTGAAGAAAACCCATTCAGCTGTTTCTGAGTTATCAGAGCATGAAAGTAACATCTGGTTTAAAAAAATATATTCATACTTTTTTTTTCCCCTTTGCTCATCAGAGTCAAAAAATGGTTTATAGCGTCTAATGTGGCGCGTACACAGCCCTGCCTGGAGAATGCAGGCAATGGCTTTATTGATTTACTAAGGTTACAAAGTAAAATTAGGGATGCCTAAAACCCCGCACAAGAACATAGATTATATTTGCAGCATGTTCCTTCCTGCTGGAAGCACTCACACAAAATCAAAGAGCTGAATATGGCCAGGCCTGCATGGGTGTGACCGAGGGGGAGTGCCAAGAGCACTTGCCCTCAACTGCAACCAAGGACTGCTCCTGGCTAGCAGCACCAAGCATCCCAATGAGGTTGTTAAGGTGAGGATGCTGGGGAGGAGATAGAAGAGCTGACTTGTCACAGAGATGGTACTCCCTAAAGGGCTAGCCCAGCTGCCATGTTCCCCACTGCATGCTTGGGAGTTCTGCGCACTCCTGGAGAACCCACAGAGACAGCGCATCTCCACATTACCACCCCTCCCCCCCGAAATCCAGGCCTATGACTTTATGCCACAAGTACGACCCAAGAAGGGTGACCAGATAGCAACTGTGAAAAAAGAGGACAGGGGATGGGGGTTAATAGGCACCTATATAAGAAAAAGTCCCCCAGAATGGGACTGTCCCCTTAAAAATGAGACATCTGGTCACCCTAGTCCCAAGCATTTTTGAGTCCAACAAAAACTGAATCGTGGTGGTAAAGCAACCGTTGGCGAATCAATAGTTTCATCCATAACAGTCAGGAATCTTTAGGAACTTGCTGGCTGCAGTTATTTGTTGATTTCACTCTGTCTTTTGCACTCATTCACCAATGTAGTTCTTTAGTCCTTGATCATTTTGCTGTGCTCAGCAGTTTACCATAGATGGCAGCACAGGATGAAAATTGCAGAACTATTTGCCTTGTAATAACATTGTTAGTTTCAAATCGATCTGACTAAAATTCCTCTCACATTTTTTACCCTGACTTTTAACAATAACAAAAGTGGGACCACTGGAGCTTATAGCAACCATATAATCTCCACTCTGCCAAAACCTCTGAGAACTCTCTCACCACAATTAACTGTTCAGATTAAGAAAATAAAAATGGAAGACCTAAATCCACTGGTAAGTGTGGGGGTTTTAATATACAAGAAGTATCATAAAAGGATCAAGTAGCTGATTCATCGATATCTTTCTTGTAACAAGAGTATGTATATTAGTACATTTTAACTTATATTGGGGGGTCTACAAATGTAAATGAGGGCCTGGATTTCACCACACCACCCCTACCACTGTTATCCACAATGGTCCCCAAACCTCTACAGACGTAAACATTAACAACAACCTGTAACTGTCGTCTTCTTCGGTGGCTGTACAGCTCCTAGGTGGTATAGTCTCTCTCTTTGCCCGTCACCCCCCAGCCGGGGTATGGGCCACCAACTGGTGTTGGTGGTTCAGTAGCAATTGGTTCCCTTACGGGGTGGAGTTGCTAGCCCCACGCCCATGTTAAGCCTACAGCACCTGGTATTCCCAGGAGGTTTCCCATCCAAGTACTAGCCAGGCCCACCCCTGCTTAGCTTCCAAGATCAGGCATGTTCAGGGTGGTTTAGCCATAGGTGGCATAGTAGTAATAGTAATAATTATTATAATGGTATCATTTAACTGAATACTGAAAAACTGTTGCTTCTGGAGTAAAACATTTAATCTACTTCACAGTAATAGCAACACTGCCCAGCAGCTGGGGAAAGGATGTGAAAAGTACCATAAGCAACTGAAATGAGGCGCTTGTGAAACTCCCATTAGGTGCCTATTTGCAATGTAGGTAGCTAAATACTTTAAAAAAATATATCTAACCCTGGGTTCACTATTCAGTACATTTTTAAAAAAGTGAGGGACAGAAAACAGCAGAAAGGCAGAGAAAGGCAAATCTGTTTTGTCATCAACAAGATGAAGAAAGATGCTGCAAAATTCTGTAGTGACCTGGGTGGGAGAAACTGCATACAGTAAATGCCTTTAAAATGCACTATCAATCCAATGATAACCGAAAGGTATCCTGGCTGACACACATCTTATATACACAGCTTGTAGAATGCGGCTAGTCCAGAACCCAGTGCCAGCAGACTTTTCTTTTTGCTTCACCTTGAACAAACTGTCCAATTAACAGGTCCCTCTCCACCTCCCGTGTACCAGAGCTGGATGGATGAACCAGGGTAGTCATCTTTGACAAGAAGACATGCAGCGCCTCTCTTTTACAGGATTTTAATATGATCTTACACATCAAGAGGATTCGAATGACAAGAATGAATGGCACTAGTCAGCCTCATGCCTTGATATTCTGATGAATTGATGCCCCGATGTATCCATCACTCTATTCTACTGTCAAAAGAACTCCCAATTCTGGAAGATGAGTGTGTTTTTCTTCTACAGTGTTTTTTTTTTTTTAAAAAAAAAGACACCCTAGCATCTGTTCTCAAGCCCTACCACCAAATAGATGTATCTTTGAAATAAAGCACAGCCAAACATGCAGAACTTATGATACAGCTCTAAATACATGACACACAGGGGGCAGAACACAAACCAGCCCTTTCATCATCTGCATAAGGGTGAATTCCGTCCTGCATACACATACAGATTAAGTGAAGTGCACAGTAACTTTGCAAGGGATGGAAGCAAGACTCCCTCCTTGTAAGGTGTACAGCCCTTGCGTCAGTCCCAGCGCACCTTTCTACGATGGTATTATGGAATCATCATAGGAAATTAGCCTGAGGTGACAAGAATAAATGGTTACAAGAAGCTACATGTGTACCAAAAATATGTTTACACTGCAATCCGGGGTGTGACTGCATCTTGGGGAGACATATCTGCGCTAGCTGTAATCTAGCTAGCCCAGCTACAAATAGCAGCAAAACGGTGGCAATATGGGCTTCGGCAGTGGCTAGGTGATTACTTACCAGAGGTTCTTGGAGGGTTTGAATAGCCTACAGGGAAGCGGGTGCGGCGTTGCTGCTATCTTCGTTAGGTAGATCAAAGCTAGAGTGGGTATATCTATCCAAGCAGCAATTGTACCTTTGATTACAATACAGATGTATCTTAAGGCTGTAGGAAAATATTGTCTGGCTTGAGAAATAGAATGGGATCACGTACAGAATGCTAGTGAGGTGCATTTGCAGAAGGGGGTGGCACTCAATCACACAGGCAGCCTTCATTTTGCATCCTCTGACTTTTAAGTAACATGCTCTTACTCTTAATGTAAATGTCAATAATACATTATAGTCTCACGGTGCCCTTTTTCCAAGGCCCCCAAAGAGCTTTATGGAAGTCGGGAAGGTTTGTGGCCAAGTAAAGCGTGAAATCATGAGCACCACCATGGGCTTGCAGTGTAAAGGGCAGGGGATAAGCACAAGGTGAGCGGGCCAAAGCGTGAAGAGGACGCTGAGCCGTCATTAATGCGAACAGTGCTGCACAGCTGCCAAGCTACTCCGGCCTAGTAGCAGGGGTGAGGCAGAAGGGGGAACATGTAGCTAAACACCTTATGAGCATGGTGAGGGTCACATATAAGCCTACATCTACTCTGACACAGCCTGTCCCTGCTCTGTGCCTTTTTCACCTGCACATTTTTGAGTAAGGGTACGAGGGGCTGACCCAACCCCCCCTGAAGCAGACAAAGATTTCAATGGGCTTTGGAGCACACATTAAGTTGTGACTAGCTGTTGCTCACAGTACAGTATCATGCCTAGCACCTATGTTAACTTGTGCTCATGTTTGGACGTCACTCATACTTTCGCTGAGTCACCACCGCTTTGGGTATGCGATTGGGTGCCTCACAAGCACTTACAGCATCAAGCGTAAATTGGCCAGTGAGAAGAAAGCTGGGGCACCCCTGAGTATAAGACTTAGGGATGCATTTCGAAAGCACTGAATTTCACGGTGATTAGCACAACTAAAGCCCTATGTGTCAGTTTGAAAATTCAGGGGTTAATGTCTCCCAGGAATAGAGGACGGTCAGTACCTCCCTAAAGCCACTCATTTTCTAGGAAATGACACCCTCGCTCGAGCTAATTACAAAACACTGCTTCTGTTATTCTGGAGCAAAATTACTAGGATCTGGAAGGAGCACAGCAAAAATCTGTGGAGCAGTAAATTTCAAATGAGGTGGAAATAATATCTTCTGGGTTTTCTAATTCAACACTTCCGAGGCCAGTAAGCTGTAGTAAGGAAAGGGAGACATCTCCAGCAGGAATGAAGTTTAGGTCTGAAAGTGCCCCACCTGACATAATAAGGACACAGTCTGGAGGTAGGAGGTAAGATGGAGAAATAGTCTCTCCTCATTTCATGGAGAAAGACATAGCCAGAAGCATACTTTAAGAAGGGATTTGAATGTGGAGCAAGAGAGAAGGAAGGGAAATAAATCCCAAGCATAGGGTGTGGCATCACAGGAGATGGGAAGAGAGAAACAGAGAGAAAGTGTGGTACAGGAAATGAGAAGGGAAGCAGGGGGAAAAGCCAAGCAAAGGTGTAGGCTAGAACAGAGCTATGAAGAACTTTGAAAGTGAAGAGCTTGGATTTGATGAAAAGGGAATGAGAAGCTAGAGAAGGGATGCAAAGAGGGGAATAACATGCCCAAAGCTGGGTATTAAAGCTCTATTATCAGCACTATGCACTGCGTGTTAAAAGTTGTCTTCACAAAGGCCAAGGAGGGATGAAAGGAAAGCTTGAGATAAGTCCACCATCTACTAAGAACTGGAAGTAGGGATGAGGGGGGGAAACCATCTCAGCCAAGGACATGAGGAACAGACCTTTCCCATATAACACCCTTTTGACAAGATAACTTGTGTTTCACACACAACCCCGGGGAAGGAACAAACAGGGGCTGGGCCTGAGAGTAACTTGTTAAACCAGCAAAATGTTTGTTTGCGAAATGGCTGCTTTACTAGTCGCTACCTGTATAGTTTGAGCATTGAGAATGGCCTAAGCATTTCTGCCGGAACTCATTCTATCTACACAATAGTCTTGGAAGGGAATTCTCCCTAGATTTACAGTTCCGAGGTTTCACCTGTGGCCAGCATGACCCTCAGACAGGTATATCATTTCTTTGATACATTGGCTAGAATGTTATTAATTTACCAGGACAAATTTAATTACTGAGTAATTACTCTGATTATTCATTCACATGTCAGGGTTGCAGGATCAGCCTATGAATCTGTGTTACTGTTCATGATACTGCTGAGACACAAGGAGGGTCACAGCACAATACTACAGAATTATTATATGGTATATGACACAAATATTGCTGCTGGGAGCTCATTACAACCTGCTTCTATTCCCACCAGCTAAGAAACTGGCTTCTCTGTAAGAGGCATCTCAGCTTGGGATGAATCAAACCTTGGTCAAACACCTGCCCACTCAGTGTTCTTTGGTCTTGGCTACACCGAGGACTTCTGGGAATTCTCCTGCCATTGTTCCAGAACCAGGGCAACTCCAGTGGTGCTAGCAATGGTGAGACCACTAGAAAGACCAGCCACTTGTGTTTCAACCCCCTTATCATCTAAGTCTCCTCTGAGGGTAACCTGTGGTGTTCAGTGATCTGTTCCTGTGTAAGGTGATTGTATGAGCTCAGCGCGAGTCCGATTCCAACTGCTGTGCATAGCCAGTGCCTGATCCAGCTCTTCTGTCTGGCACGCTCAGTCCTCAAAGGAACAGCCCCCCTTAACACATAACTCACATCTACTCCATGTGGCTCTCTGTCACCCTCTAGTGGTGGTTGGACCACATATACCGAGTAATGATCCTGCTACAGACCGGACTAATGGAGCTGGGTCTTTTAGCTCTGACAGTAGAGTCTCATGCTTCAAGAGGTCCTAGATCTAATCCCCACTGCTGATGACTCACCCAGTGGTGCTGCATTACATGGGGATAGTCTAATGGTGAGCCTTAGTGCAAAGAGAGAGACACATACCGATGGGTATCAGCAAATCTGGATGCCGGCAGCTGCAATCTAGTGAGCTTTACTCTCCGTGAACATCCTTTGCTGTTGTCACGCCTCACGTGGTAGTGCTATTTTGCACTAAGACAGTGAGGGTTGTAATGCAATCGGGGGAGGGGAGCTTAGCTATCTTGCTTCTGTGGTTTATTATCCATTAGTTTCCTTTTATTGTCTCTCGCCTCCATAAAAACCCAGGAAAACTAATTCATGGTGTGAAGCATCTGTATTACAGGATCATATAAAATGTTATTGGCTGTAACTCTTAGATCAACTCTTGTATCAACAATCTTGGGTCTTGTGATGCTGCATGGTTATCATTCTGTGAGTTCACACTGTGACAGGGAAATTTCAGTGAAGCCTATGCACCGCACCCTACTCCAAACTAAAACAGTGTGGGTTACAATTCACACGATCTGGCCGCTGATTGCAGCTTAGCAAGGTATTCTACCACCAATAAATATCTTGACAGGTTCAAGAATAGCAGCCATGTTAGTCTGTATCCGTAAAGAAAGTGAGGAATACTTGTAGCACCTTAGAGATATCTTGTTTTCCTGTGAAGAGCTGCTTTGGCTACACTCCTTATCTATCTTTTGTTAACATCTATGTGTAGAACTTTTTATTTATCATATGATAGCAGTGCTGCTTCCCTACTAGGGTGACCAGAGAGCAAGTGTGAAAAATTAGGATGGGGGGGGAGGGGAGGAGGGGAAATAGAAGCCTATATAAGAAAAAGACCCCAAAATTGGGACATCTGGTCACCCTATAAATCCCTACACACTCCCCACAGGTCCTGACTTCATAGAGGGCTTTGATTTGTGGAGAACGAAAGGTTCTGTAGAAAACTAATTTCCACAGCTTCCTATTATTGCAAACTCCGGTATCGCCACATCTTGCCCCTCAGGGAGCTGCAGATCATGGGCTAGTGATGACAGCAGGGGTCTGAGAGTTCAGTTTTTTATGTCATTTCCCACTGGGCTTGAGGATGATACTGACCCAAAATGCTAATTGGCCAAAAAGTCTATAGAAATATCAGCGAATCCAGAACTAGGCAGCAAATAGCAGAAAGCCAAAATATTTGAAGAATCCAAGAGGCTTTGCTATTAATTATTATTTATAATTTGTACTACTGTAGCATCTAGGAGCCCAGACCCTGGACCAAGAGCCTATTGTGCTAGGCTCTGTACAAATGCAGATATAGCAATACTTTTCCTGATCAGCTGGAAGCGCTGCCCAAACCACCAATCTCGTTCGAGCACAGACTCAGAACCACTCACATGGAAAAGTCCCATCCCATGAAATAAGGATTAAACCAATAGGCTTCTAGAGACTTTATTGGGGTTTCATAGAGCTCACTGTTAACAGAGAGGAAGGCCCTTTCCCCCGGACTGTCACTTCTTTCACTGTCGCCTTCATGAAAGCGAGCGAGCACATACACAGAGATGCCTGTCACATGAGCCTTTCAGGATTCTGGGGGAACAAGATTAATAGAGGCCACGATGGCGCATCATCAGTCTTTGTTCAGGAAGTCAGGAATTCCAGTTGAAACCAGCTGTGACGCAGAGCTGTGCTGAATTCACTGCGATAAGAAAGAGCAGAGTCTGTTCTGAACTGTGCTACCCTTTGTGATGGTGCGTTTATCACTGTCAACTCCACCGACCTCACTGCTTCAGATGGTAACGTCGGCCAATTTTAAAGGGACACTGACGTGTTAAAATCATGGGCCTGATTCACAACCTGGACTGGGACTGAGCTGCTGCAACCAGGACTGTGGGATTGTAGTGGCCCTAAAGCTGCTTGAAGGAAGGAGCAGCAGAAGCTGTGCATAAAACCCGCTGCAACATGGGGCCCTGGACATACAGTTTGAGTTCTATATGTGGGGAGGGGCAGCTTCAGCTAGGCCAATAGGACTCCGTGTGAGGGGCATATTCCACGCCTGCCTGAGGCTTGTCATTTGGGAGGGCACCACCCCTCCCCCCCTCCCCCTATGCCCCTCCAAACTATGCCCTGGAGCCCTGGGCAGCCCACAGCTTGGCCAGCCCTGGTCTAGTAGGAGATGCACCAATTCACCACATCCCCCTGAGAGCTTTTGTGAGGAGGGCTTTGGTAGAGTCCTGACGACAAGAAAAGCTGCCTTACCCTGCCCAAACCCTCAGGAGTTCCACAGTCGCAGCGGAGTGAAGAATTCAAGTTTCTGTGCAAAGTCCACTTACTCAGACTTTGCATGCGATGGGTAAAGGACATCATCATCTGCCCCTAAAAGAGGTATAAATTACCCCACTCATCTCCAAGGCGTGTTAACTCTGAAGTCTAATGATGTTGAGTTAAATGTCAACAATGCTAATTATTTGATGGCCTCACCACCAAGGACTCTCTTGGGCCCCTAAGGGAGGTGGAAAGCTACATGGAAAAGATGACACTATATTATCATTTCCATCTCGGTTCTCAAGGTCAAGAGGGGATTATGTGCATCCTCAAAAGGTAATAACAAAATGTTTTTTAAATATGTCAGAAGCAGGAAGCCTGCTAAACAACCAGTGGGGCCCCTGGATGACAGAGATACAAAAGGAGCACTTAAAGATGACAGAGTCATTGCAGAGAAACTAAATGAATTCTTTGCTTTAGTCTTCACGGCTGAGGACGTTAGGGAGATTCCTAAACCTGAGCTGTCTTTTGTAGGTGACAAATCTGAGGTATTGTCACAAATTGAAGTATCAGTAGAGGAGGTTCTGGAACTCATTGATAAACTTAACTGTAACAAGTCACCGGGACCAGATGGCATTCACCCAAGAGTTCTGAAAGAACTCAAATGTGAAATTGCGTCACTATTAACGAGGGTTTGTAACCTATCCTTTAAATCGGCTACTGTGCCCAGTGACTGGAAGATAGCTAATGTAACGCCAATATTTAAAAAGGGCTCTAGAGGTGATCCTGGCAATTACAGACCAGTCAGTCTAACGTCCGTACCGGGAAAATTAGTTGAAACAATAGTAAAGAATAAAATTGTCAGACACATAGAAGAGCATAAATTGTTGGCAAAAGTCAACATGGTTTCTGCAAAGGGAAATCGTGTCTTACTAATCTATTAGAGCAGGGGTCTCCAAACTTTTCAGCCCGAGGGCCGCATTAACTATCAAATAGCAGTTCGGGGGCCGACAACACACTCGAGGTCCAAATAAAAAAGAATCAAAACCTGGATGTTGTTTTTAATTATTTATTTAATATTATTTTATTCAGTTATTATTTAATAACACATTGATACACTACACATGAACACTACACATGAACACCTGTACACTACACATGAACACTACACATGAACACCTGTTCACTACACCTGAACACTACACATGAACACTACACATGAACACATGAACACTACACCTGAACACTACACATGAACACCTGTTCACTACACCTGTTCACTACACCTGTTCACTACACATGAACACTACACATGAACACTACACATCAACCCCCCAACTGACCCACCCAGCCAGGTCTCTCCCCCCAAAACCTCCTTTCCTCCAACCCCCCTCCCCCAAATGACCCACCCAGCCAGGTCTCTCACCCCAAAACCTCCTTTCCTCCAACCCCCCCCCCCAATGACCCACCCAGCCAGGTCTCTCACCCCAAAACCTCCTTTCCTCCAACCCCCCCCCAACTGACCCATCCAGCCAGGTCTCTCACCCCAAAACCTCCTTTCCTCCAACCCCCCCCCCAACTGACCCACCCAGCCAGGTCTCTCACCCCAAAACCTCCTTTCCTCCAACCCCCCCCCCCAACTGACCCACCCAGCCAGGTCTCTCACCCCAAAACCTCCTTTCCTCCAACCCCCCCCCCCCCAACTGACCCACCCAGCCAGGTCTCTCACCCCAAAACCTCCTTCCCTCCCACCCACCCCCCAACTGACCCACCCAGCCAGGTCTCTCACCCCAAAACCTCCTTTCCTCCAACCCCCCTCCCCCAAATGACCCACCCAGCCAGGTCTCTCACCCCAAAACCTCCTTCCCTCCCACCCACCCCCCAACTGACCCACCCAGCCAGGTCTCTCACCCCAAAACCTCCTTTCCTCCAACCCCCCCCCCCAATGACCCACCCAGCCAGGTCTCTCACCCCAAAACCTCCTTTCCTCCAACCCCCCCCTCAAATGACCCACCCAGCCAGGTCTCTCACCCCAAAACCTCCTTTCCTCCAACACCCCCGCAATGACCCACCCAGCCAGGTCTCTCACCCCAAAACCTCCTTTCCTCCAACCCCCCCCCCAAATGACCCACCCAGCCAGGTCTCTCACCCCAAAACCTCCTTCCCTCCCACCCACCCCCCAACTGACCCACCCAGCCAGGTCTCTCACCCCAAAACCTCCTTTCCTCCAACCCCCCCCAAATGACCCACCCAGCCAGGTCTCTCACCCCAAAACCTCCTTTCCTCCAACCCCCCCCCCCCAACTGACCCATCCAGCCAGGTCTCTCACCCCCCCAACTGACCTGCTCAACCCGGTCTCTCCCCACAGACCGGTTCGCCGCCTGGCAGTGGGTGGCTCCTTGTTTCGCCCCCTGCAACTGCGTGGCGGTGCGGCGCGTCCCGGCCCCAGCTCCGAGCCGTCCCTGGCCGGCGGCGGCAGCCGAGCACGCGGCGCGTCCCGGCCCCGCGGCTGGCGGCGGCGGCCGAGAGCGCGGCGCTTCCAGGCCCCGCGGCTGGCGGCGGCGCCCGAGCGCGCGGCGCTTCCAGGCCCCGCGGCTGGCGGCGGCGGCCCGCGCGGCGCTTCCAGGCCCCAGCGCGGAGCCAAAAAGATCTCCGCGGGCCGGATGAGAGGGCCTCGCGGGCCGCATCCGGCCCGCGGGCCGTAGTTTGGAGACCCCTGTATTAGAGTTCTTTGAAGGGGTCAGCAAACATGTGGACAAGTGGGATCCGGTGGACATAGTGTACTTAGATTTCCAGAAAGCCTTTGACAAGGTCCCTCACCAAAGGCTCTTACGTAAATTAAGCTGCCATGGGATAAGAGGGAAGATCTTCTCATGGATTGAAAACTGGTTAAAAGACAGGGAACAAAGGGTAGGAATAAATGGAACTTTTTCAGAATGGAGGGGGGTAACTAGTGGTGTTCCCCAAGGGTCAGTCTTGGGACCGATCCTATTCAACTTATTTATAAATGATTTGGAGGAAGGGGTAAACAGTGATGTGGCAAAGTTTGCAGATGATATTAAACTGCTCAAAGTAGTAAGGACCAAAGCAGACTGTGAAGAACTTCAAAAAGATCTCACTAAACTAAGTGATTGGGCAACAAAATGGCAAATGAAATTTAATGTGGATAAATGTAAAGTAATGCACATTGGAAAAAATAACCCCAACTATACATACAATATGATGGGGGCTAATTTAGCTACAACCAATCAGGAAAAAGACCTGGGAGTCATTGTGGATAGTTCTCTGAAGGCATCCACGCAGTGTGCAGCGGCAGTCAAAAAAGCAAACAGGATGTTAGGAATCATTAAAAAAGGGATAGAGAATAAGTCGGAGAATATCTTATTGCCCTTATACAAATCCATGGTGCACCCACATCTTGAATACTGCGTACAAATGTGGTCTCCTCATCTCAAAAAGGATATACTGGCACTAGAAAAGGTTCAGAGAAGGGAAACTAAAATGATTAGGGGTTTGGAACGGGTCCCATATGAAGAGAGATTAAAGAGGCTAGGACTTTTTAGCTTGGAAAAGAGGAGACTAAGGGGGGATATGATAGAGGTATATACAATTATGAGTGGTGTGGAGGAAGTAAATAAGGAAAAGTTATTTACTTGTTCCCAAAATAGAAGAACTAGGGGCCACTCAATGAAATTGGCGTGCAGCAGGTTTAAAACAAATAAAAGGAAGTTCTTCTTCACACAGCGCACAGTCAACCTGTGGAACTCCTTACCTGAGGAGGCTGTGAAGGCTAGGACTATAACAGGGTTTAAAAGAGAGCTGGATAAATTCATGGAGGCTAAGTCCATAAATGGCTATTAGCCGGGATGGGTAATGAATGGTGTCCCTAGCCTCTGTCTGTCAGAGGGGGGTGATGGATGGCAGGAGAGAGATCGCTCGATCATACCTGTTAGGTTCACTCACTCCGGGGCACCTGGCATTGGCCACTGTCGGTAGATAGGATGCTGGGCTAGATGGACCTTTGGTCTGACCCAGTATGGCCGTTCTTATGTTCTTATGTTCTTCGTGGCCCATCTACTTCTCCCCCTGGAGCCCACTCTGCCTCTGCTCCCCTCTCTGCATAGACCCAAGAAGACCCTTGTGGACAGGAATGGGTGGGATGATCTTTCTAGGCCAAAGTGTTGGGGCTGGCTGGCTTCCTGTTTTGAAAGGCACTGCTCCACATTCAGATGACTGACTTAAAAAAAGATTCACAGTAGTTGAATGCTTCCCCTTCCCTGTGTCTGACTCACACAGCTTTATTATGGGGCTGTGATAATGAGAACTCTACTACTGTTAATTAAAAAAAAATCATTTGGTTTTGAAACAATAAAGCTATTACCTGGACTTTGAAACGAGATAAGAAGAGACTCATATTCCCTACCTCTGCAGCCCTTGAATTCATCCAGGCAACAAACACCAACAGTTGCCCTAGATCCAGAAAGGGTCTGAACTCCTTCCAGATGGTGTGAGCATCCGCATTTCCCATTGAGGACAATGAGGCGTGGAAGTCCCTCAGCACTTTGCAGCATTGCTTGGTTCTAACACAGCCATTTTATAATATGAATTGATTTGCTCCTGCTCCAAGCTTCTCGCTTAGGTTACAGGACTGCAGCCCTGTGCAGTGGTATGCAGTGAACTATGAAGCACTAAAATATTTGCTAAAGTTTTATTTTATTAAAATAGAGAACTCTCTCTCTCTCTCCTCCACTCGCTGTTACCTTAAAATGGAGCTGAACAGTTACAAGCAAATCTAAGAATAGTTTGTTCCCCAGCCTGAGACTTCCCAGCTTGGAAAATTATAGGGTTAGTGGATTCAGCTTTTCCAGAGACCCGATTAATGAAAAATCTCTCATACTAAAAGTGCACTTCACTGTGCAATATTATATATCTCAGACAGAACGAGGGTGATTGAAACATGTCATTATGCCTTTGCAATAGACTCTAATGGACAGGATCAGCTCCCATTTAAATAATTGGCAAAACTCTCAGGGCTGATTCTTGATTGCCCTGTGGCCATTTGCTCACGGTAGGCAAGAGTAAGGCTCCCCATCACTACCCCGGGGCTGCTGTCCTCTAGACTCACCTGCTGACCCAGCTCCACTGCCCATCTCTGTGCCACCTGCACAGGAGCTCCAGAGTGGAGGTAGCAGTGGGGTGTTAGGTGCAAGGAAATGGGGACATGGCTGGAGCAGATAATTGCCTCAATGACTCTGCTCCTCCATAAAGCATTATGGGCCCCTTCAAAGAGGGGCATGACTTTGGAGAATCTCAGGCCTTCCCTGCTTCCCCAGATCAGAGAAGGGGCAAGCAATTTCCTCACTGTCACTGCACAGCAGCACAGGGGCTGAATCTGCACTTCAGACTGCAATATGTGGTGCTACAAAACATCATACCCACGCCCTGCTGATTATTTGTTATTGCTTACAGAACATCTTAGTCTTCTTATCTATCTAACCTATTTATCTATTTATCTATCTAATTTTGTCAGATATTGATTATCTTGATTTTTATTTGGAAGGTTTTTTAATCATCAATTTACATTTTCATAGTTGCATGAAATTATGCAGGGAGGGTCCGACAATGGGCGGGTCAGATACGTATTTCATGACAGTAGATGTTGAGATTCAAAAACGTAAAGCTCGATAACGGTTAAAATGTAAATGGTCAATATCGCGTGTCAAAATATATCAAGTAAATACCGTCAAATCAAACTCTGATACCTTCTCAAGCGGCATTTTTCTTATTTTGGCTCTCTGTAAAGGCAGATGATCATCAATGGAAATATTTTTGTTGGTTTGTGTCTATGGTGAAATCAATGTTTATTGAAATTTACTGATAAAAACAAATTGTTCCAGGCCAACCTATTATACTATTAGGGGAATTCCTCCCTGCATGGCAGTTAGGACTGATGCTGGGACAGTGGGAAAGCAGCACTGGGGCTGTCAGCACTGGGGAAGGGTCGGGGGGGAGGGGGCTCTAGATGTGAGCCCTATGCCTGGCTGACAGACTGTCAGTGTCGGCCTAGGGGGTATGGTGCCAGCTGTCAGCACTGCTGGGGACTGACAGTCAGCAGACAATGTAAGTAATGCTGTGTCTACATGCACCCTAATTACATCAACATAAGCACTACGCCCCTCGTGGAGGCGGAGTTATGACGTCGGTGCAGTGGGCCACTTACTTCAATGGAAGCAGCACTGTCGTGTAGACACTGACATAATGAGGTTGACATAACCTGTCTTACGTTGACCTGACTCTGTAATGTAGACTAAGCCTGATTCTTCCCTCACTTCACTGAAGTAAATGGAGTTAAAATGGTGTAAATGAGACAGGAGGCAGGTTCCTTGGCTATGATGGGGTGTAAGTCAGGGCAGAATTTAGCCTTGTATGTCTCGCTAGATCTAGAGTCATACATTGAGTCTCAGTGGGCAGCTTCCTATTTCTTGTTCTCTATGGAACCTCTATGTCGGAATTCAGATTTTTTTTCCAGAGAGGCACAACGGGGCTACCTATTCATTTCTATATCACCTTTGGATTGCTGCTCCTGGGATTTCCAGAGGCAGCAATTCTGCTGGACAACTGAGAGGTTCATATCATTCCCCTCTAGTGGATTCAACAGCACATGGCTCCTTTGGGATCCACATCATTCTGGAATTAGATTGTTGCTTCCAATTAGCCCAGAAGCTCTAACCCACATCAAATTCCCTTTCTACTGCATCTTCAGATATAACTAAATAACTGGATAACCAGAGCATACCTTTCACGCTGCCAAGTCCCAAATGTGTGTTGCAATGTATTCAAAATAAGGGGCACCAAAAAATGTCATTTAGGAAATTAAAAATGCTGCAGGATTAATTCCGTCAGTGCAAATAACTCTTTCTATAACCCCATTTATGTGATTCTGTATTTCTGATGGAAACAACTTTGCACCCTAAAAGAGGGGACCCCAAATTTTTGTGGAACGTAAATCACTCTGGGACTCTCTCGCTCAAAATGGGGGAAGTATGAACTACAGAGACAGAATACCTGAAAGTTAAGTCCCTCCTCTGGGCCTTCCAGGGTGTCTTGTCTTCACTGTATTTATGCTTCTGACTGTAAGCTGTCCAGAGCATCATTAGTTTTATGTCCCATTATAAGAATTTAACAGATAATGTTCTATTTCACTGTTTATCACTGAGAAAGAGTAAAATGATGAATTCCCAAAAGAAAAGCACAGAAAATAAAATATTGACGAAATGAATGCCCCGGCATGTCAAGCCTCTTCTGCCATTATTTATCACACTGCCCTTCAGCTCAGGTCTTTGTCCTATTATTAAGGCCTTTGTCATACATTTAGGCCCCAGGAAGCTGAGAGTTAGCAGACAGGCCAGCGAATTGCTGCTAGGGCTGTAGATATAGCCTAGCGAGAGACAGGAAGGAGTAAGCGTCCATCCTCCTAACAATGTCCAAACTGAAATGGAACTCAGCATTAATACAAGATTGGTTGGGAAACAGTAGAAGGCAGGACACCGTTCACTCTAGAGTCTGACTGCACAGGGAAGGAATAAAATGGAGCTTTGACTCAGGAGATGAGAACTACTAAGCTCAACATTTTTTAAAAAGGCTTCTCAAAATGGGCAAATCAATGTAAAGGTCAATTTGGAGCTGCCTGAGGCAACTGATAAGAGCCGTTCAAAATCTGACACCATTTGTGATAACTGAGCTCAGAACTCCCCAATTAGAGCCTGATTCGAAATCCTCATGCAAGTATCCAGCTGCACTGACGTTAGTGGGACTCTTCATGGGAGTGAGGATTATAGGATCAGGCCCTTAAACAGCAAAGAATGGTTCTGAAGCCCCTATTATAGACTCATAGACTTTAAGGTTACTGGCTTTGCTTCCTCTCCCTGCCTCCCGCCCCAGCCCTGAAAGCCTGACCTGCTGCTGGGCGCACAGGCACAAGTGTCAACCTGGGGGACGAATTCTGCTTTAAAGCTTCTATTTCTGTTCTTGCCATTTATACCTGTCTTGTCAGATTTGCACCTGAACTCACCTCAGAGGCATCAATACCAGCTAATGTCTAGTTCCAGCCTCAGGCAGCAAAGACTCCACAGCTCTCTGGTGAGAACAGAGTGAGCAATTTTCTGAAGTACACTTCTCTTTAAATTAAAAGAACAGCAATAAAAGTCTTTCAATCCGGGGGCAGCATGGGAGTCCTTACCACAGAGATAAACTCTTCAGAGAGCCCAAAAGATCTGTGAACTTTATTCCTTTGGGAGGAAGAAGTAACTGGGTTCTTCCTCAGAACCAGTCAAATGTTCTTTGTCGTTGAGGTAACAAAGTCCTGTGGCACCTTAAAGACTAACTATAAAGTTTTGAAGCATGAGCTTTCGTGGGCTAATACCCACTTCGTCGGATGCAAGCAGTGGAAAGTGCATCCGACGAAGTGGGTATTAGCCCACGAAAGCTCATGCTTCAAAACTTTATAGTTAGTCTTTAAGGTGCCACAGGACTTTGTTACCTCTGCTATTCCAGACTAACACGGCTACCTCTCTGATTTTTGTCGTTGAGAGCACTGTAGTAGGGACAAGGCTGCTTGTTCTACCAGGGAACCAAGCTGAAAAGGTGGGGATAGCAGGGGGAGTATTGGAGGGACACAGATCTAGAAACAGGCCTGAAATGCCCAAATCAAGGGATCCCATAAACAACGCTACTGTTTCTGGAGCGGTATGATTTTTCATTTCTTTTAGTGTGTATAGTAGACATTTCCACCTTTCCTGACATCTCTATTTTTGTAATCCTTTGGCATGTTCAGCCAAAAGCTATTTTATCTTTTTCGCTTCATCCCATATGATTGTGCAATACTGTTGATCATTCTGGTTACCAATTAAATATTAAACAAAGAAATAGGCCCGTTTAGGCAAACCCGGCTGCAAGGGTATGTGCTTACAGATAGAAGTGAGGTCAGATCAGTCTCTTTAATCTCCAGTAGGACACAGTAATTACATAAACTTTGGAGGGTCAAATAAATAAACTCCAGAGACCTCATGAACTAGGTCCATGAGGTTAAATGAGTTGCAGTCACGTGTCCAGGTACTCACAAACTCACTTGAACTTTCAGATTAATTCACCAAGACACAGACTTCTTCCTACAACAAAGCCTTCTTACTATAAATACATGCTATAGAACGGACCATTATAGACTAATTGAATAACTCACATAGATTGAATCACCTGAACTTCCATAAAATAAACGTATGCACGGTTAGAGACCCAAATGAAATTGAACACAAAAAGAGGATCCAATCTAAAGCTGCACAGAACTGTAGACACCGAAGCATCACTATTTCAAGAAAAGATCAGTCAGGACGTATTAGTGGGTGATGGAAAATGCCTTGAAATAACTCTGTACACATCACCTGTACATGGGGGCAGACCTAGGTAGCTGACCAGGAAGGAGAGGGAGGCAGAAGGTAAACATCCTTGTCTGTGATGATGGTGACTCACAACACTAAAACCTGTACTACTGAGCATCGCGCTTACTACCATACTCAGTCCCATTGACTTCAGTGAGATGATTCTTGGCAGTAGGGGGTTTGCAAGGTTGGGCCCCAAACATATATAAGGATGATATATAACTCCAGGGGTGTACTAAGCCCTGCAGAATCAAACGTAAAGCTTGATAACGGTTAAAATGTAAACAGTCAATATTGCATGCCAAAATATACCAAGTAAATACCCTCAAATCAAACCCTAATATGTTCTCCAGCAGCATTTTTCTTATTTTGGCTCTCTGCAAATGTAAATGATCATCAATGGAAATATTTTTGTTGGTTTGTGCCTATGGTGAAATCGGTATTTATTTAAATTTACCACAAATTGTTCCAGGCCGGAACAGGGAGCATTCCTGGATCTTCCTTGTATATGTGGAGAATACAGTATTATAATGTACTGGCCTTGTGCATATGAGTGAGTGATGTTACCCATTAGTGGCAGGACCACAGAGAAGCTATGGGACCTATCTCTGCAGCTAGCCAGGCTGCAGAGAGTAGTGTTTTGGAAGTGGCAGGACCACCAGCGTTCTTAGCTTGGCTTTCTTCATGTGCGCGCATACTTTATAAGTAATTATTTTTGTTCTCTAGCACATGAATTTGTTAAAAAATGGCCATTGATTGCAAAATTCTGCATTAATAAACCATTGCCATCAGCTAAATTGAACAAAATAGCATAGAATATACCTCTGAACATTCACTTTAAAAACAAACCCATACATGCCTTTTCCATTGTGTGGTACAGAAACACTCCATTAGCTGCTGTTAGTGAGAGAGAGAGAGAGAGAGAGAAAGAGAGAGAGAGAGAGAGAGAGAGAGAGACAGTTTCCCCAAGCAATCCACTAGAGCAGGGGTGGGCAACTACGGCTCTCGGGCCACATTCAGCCCCCAGGCCCATCTTGTCTGGCCCTTGAGCTACCCCCAGGCCCTCCCCTGCCTTCCCTCCTCTCCTGGAGCCTCAGCGCACCGCGCCGCCAGCACTCTGGCTGGCTGCTCCTGGGCAGCAGTGTGGCTGGTTCTGGTGGGGTCTGAGCTCCTGATGCTCTGAGCGGCATGATAAGGGGGCAGGGCTGCAAGCTCTGGCAGGCTACGCAGCCTCCAGACACGCTGCTCTGAGCAGCATGGTAAGAAGGTCGAAGCTGGGGCGGGGGGGTTGGATAAGGGGCAGGGAGTCCCAGGGGCAGTCAGGGGACAGGGAGCAGATGGGGTCCTGGGGGAGCTGTTAGGGTGGGGGAGGTCTTGGGAGAGGGTTTTCAGGGACAAGGAGCAGGGGGGCTTAGATAGGAGTGGTGGTTAGGCGCGGGGGATCTCGGGAGGGGGAGTCAGGAGACAAGGAGCAGGAGGGTTGGATGGGTTGGGGGCTCTGAGTCGGACAGTTGGGGGGCAGGAAGTGGTTGGGGGTCAGATACGATGTGGGGCCAGGCTGTTTCTGGAGGCACAGGCTTCCCTACCCAGCCCTCCATACAATTTTGCAACCCTGATGTGGCCCTCGGGCCAAAAAGTTTGCCCACGCCTGCGCTAGAGAGTGACATGATTATAAACCCTTGTGCAGGTCTGATTTCATCCAGCAGAGGGCAGTGGTGGCTCACAGCAATTACATTACAAAAGGCTGAAAGGAACTAAAAATATTGGCAAAACTATATATAAAAGTGATCTGTGACCTAAAATCCCACCTATTACAGGTATTACCAGACTTTCCACTTATTTGTTATTATTATAAAGACTTAAAATCACATAGCCCTTATTATCTAATAGAAATGACCACAATTGAATGCAAATTTAACCTTTCCCTTATGGTTATCGTACTGTGGGAAACTGGAATTATGGTTTGGAAAATGAATAATAACAACACATAGCTCTTTGTGCCCAGATCCTCAAAGATATTGGTTTATTCATACTCTGGGCAAAATATACATCCCTTTGCATAGGAAATTGGGCCATCCCATGCCTAACTATCTGATCTGAACAAGTACAATTGGCACCATCCGCCATTTTGAACGATTCAAGTGCACCCACTGTACCAGATTTTAACATACACAAGAAGAGGTTTGCAAAAGCAGTAACCATCTGAATAACAGTCTAGCCCTCCTGGCTGGCACCCTCCCTCCATCTGGGAAGGATGATGACACTGCCTGGAAACAATGATTGTAAAATGAAGATATTGGAATTGGGAAATACTGCTGACACTTGATCTGCACATGGAGGTGAATGAGCACAAATTGTGGAAGATCGCCTTCTCACCCCTCTTCAAACACAGGCAGGAAACTCTTCTTGGCTCTAAACAGTGCTCTTTATTTCACAGTGCAAGGCCCCACCACCAATATACACAGCTCTATACACAGCCCTATAGCTTACAGCTCTAACACAGCTCTACAGCGTACAGCTCTAACACAGCTCTATATAGTTCAGCTCTACACACAGCTCTTTCTCTCACTCCTCCACACTACCATACCACCACCACCCTGGGCTTCCTGCCTGGCAGGCTTATATCCCCCTGAGGAGGCTGCCAGGTGCAACCCATCCAGCTGATTGCTCTGGAGCTCAGGTGGCTGATTAGGCTTTCTGCAAGGGAGGTCTGCAGAGGGCTTTTCTCCCTCTTAAAGGGGCGGCAGGCTGGGTCAAGCCCACCCTGCCACAAAATGCAGGGATGGATTTTAAGCAGCAGGCCACCACTATACTAAACTTAACAGAGGGGAGGGGCACTACCTGTCCTGTCACCCCTATTCTCACATATTATGCATTTTAAGTGGTTCCAACAGAGGGGTTACAGGGCTCCTGTCACATAATCCATTACTTGGGCCCTACCAAATTCATGGCCATGAAAAATGTGTCATGGACCATGAAATCCAGTCTCCTCCTGTAAAATCTGGTCTTTTGTGTGCTTTCACAGTGTACTATACAGATGTCTTTTATCTTTTGGGTCAGCACTCCCAATCAGAGTTGGGGGAGGGGGGGAGTCACAAGGTTATCTTAGGAGTGTTGCAGTAGTGCCACCCTTACTTCTCCGCTGCCTTCAGAGCTAGGTGGCCGGAGAGCAGCAGCAGTGGCCAGGCACCCAGCTCTGAAGGCAGCACCCCACCAGCAGCAACACAGAATTAAGGGGAGCAAGACCATCCCATGCCATCCTTACGTCTGTGCTGCTGCTGCTGGTGGCTCTGCCTTCAGAACTGGGCACCCCGCCAGCGGCTGCCGCTCTCCAGCTGCTCAGCTCTGAAGGCAGCATCGCCATCAGCAGCAGTGCAGAAGTAAGTGTAGCGGTACCACAACTCCCCACTGCCTCCACACAACTCCTTTTTGAGTCAGAACCCCTACAATTACAACACCATGACATTGCAGATTGAAATAGCTGAAATCATGACATTTACTATTTTTAAAATCCTATGACCATGAAATTGACCAAAGCGGGCTGTGAATTTGGTAGGACCCTATCTATAACTGAGGGTAGCCTACTTCTGGGACTCAGCTTGCTTATCTGAGCCCTACCATCATCCCCTGCAAGGGGGACCTCAGTCCACGAAGGCCACAAGATCTTTCCCTATCTCCTGGGCACAAGGCCCACCAGGTCTTTTACTTCTGGGAACTTTTCCTTTTATTATTTTAACCACACTGGAAACTGGCCACTGGGGGTGCCCATGATTAGTTTTGTTGCACCGCCGCCCACACTGTCTGGTATCCGAAGTCCTGCCTGCCTGATCCAGGCCCTCACATTCTAGAGCCAGATGTCAGCTGCTGCCTTTGACAGAGGTATTCCATCGTCCCTGAAAAACGCAGGCTAGTTATAGCGGATGACCCTATGCTGGACCACAGAACCACCAGTCTCCACTAACATCCTGGGAAGCTCACACTTTTCCGTGCCTAATTCACATGATCTGGGTCTGTGGCTGCCAAGAAAACCTGCCTTCTGAGCATTTTTATCTAGACAAACCTAACATATGATCACAGTTACTTAATCAACCTAACACTGTTGATGATCTCATCTATTTTTCATTTGTGCAAGCTATTTCCTGTGGCTCACTTCTGAGAGCATGCCTTGTATTTTATTGCATCGTACATGAAGTGTTCAGATGCAGAGATAGCAGGAGACAAATTCTCTCTTTTACTTACTCTCAGTTAATTCTACTTGGCTAAACTGGGAGACACTAAAACACTCATTTGTAGTGGATTGGGCAGCAAAATGTGCTGCTGACAGTTACTGAATTATTCAGAGAATGGTATGGTTTGAAGAATAAGAAAGGATATAATTACATATTTTAAGGAGATGAAAAAAGGTTGGTAAGCATCAGAGTTATGACTTGAACTGGCAAAACGTCTGACAAATGTCCTACTTTCTACACAGCTCCAAAGCTCAGGATGTGGCCCTTAGCGCCCAGGGGAATTCATTACATTTTGCTGCCTGTTCAGGGAGGATTTAAAACCCAAGGAAGTATACCTGAGTGGGAGTATTGAAGTTATCTATAGCTAGAAGATCACATATTACCATTAAAGACCCACAGATATTCAGCAACTTTACTTTTCTTTGTGTGCAGAAGCAGTATATTTTTATCATTTAAACCAAGATGTAGTCTTCATTATGAAATATTTTACCATGGCGCACCAAAACGTTGTGGAGGCCAGGGGAAAAATCAATTGTTCCCCCTCCCAACCATCAGCATTTGCCTATGCAGCAACTGAACCCCGTATTATGGCTTGGCTGGAGAGAACCAATTAAGTAGGGGAAGATAGTGGAGCATATGGAAGCAATTTAACACATATACAAATTAGCATATAAAAAGTTCTTTGGGAATTGGGATGCTTTCAGGACACTTTAATGCTGTATTATTTTTATTTTCTGAAAGACACTATTACATTAGCCTGAGCAGCTTCAAGATACTAGTGGTGAGAAGGCAGCTCAATTCTCTCCAGAATTTATTGTAAAGTGTGGCTTTTAAAAGCACTTCAGACTTGGCTTGGACAGGATACAAACCTGCTTGGAAAGGTCTGTTAAGAGAGGAGTGTGTCAACATGTTCAATGGTGCTGAAAGAGCCAGGATAAAGATTGACCTGCAGTGGCTGAACAGAATGAGGGGCAGTCTGTGGGGAGAAATGGGAAACTCTGAAGCAGTGAAAATTTCAGTTTGGTCTCTCATTTTCTTAACATAAATCACTGAGTTTCTGCACTGTAAACATTGGAGGCTGGTGTCTGAAAATGAGAAATCCCAGAGCATCCCTCTCATGGGAGAACTCTTCACCGCAGGGAACAAAATGGTGACTCTCTGTCCTCCAATAACCTGAGGCAAGTGTCTTATCATGAATATACAAAGAAGCCCATGATCACTGCCCCTCTGCCAATGAAATGAGGCAAAAGGGACCAGATTGTCTGGCTAATATTAGGCTGGGGAAAAGGACAGAGTGTACTTTCCTTGTAGATCTCCAACACACACACACTTTCCACGGTGAGCAGTCATATTTTCACAACACTTACTCCCCCAGTCTCTGCCTTTGCGGTGCCCCATCTATATGGCTGGGGAACTGTGGTTGGGCACAGAGAGCTAACACAGCCTGACATTACAATAACTCTTCCATCTCCCCTTCTACATTGAAGGGCCCCCTTTAAGGGGATTCCATGAGGCAGTAGCAATGGGGTTAGGGGAAGCCCTGACAGTGAGGCTCCAAAGAAAGGTCAATGCCAGGGAATTGAACCAAGAGTTGGGACACTCTTGGGATTCACTAGACTCCAGAGCCTGTGAATGATGGGCCCTGGAGTCTAGTGAATCCCAAGGAGCCGCTACTCATGGAATTCTCTACTATCCAGATGTCCTCCCCAGTGCAGTTCTACGGGAGGAGTGATCTGACCTAAGTCTGGAGGTGAGAAAAGTTGTTTTCTTTTCCTGTTCTCTTATACACCCATATCTACTGTTTGCATAAGGTAGAACTGCGTGTTCAGCTACTCAGCTTTCGAAGTTTTCGTGACTAAAGGATATATCTATAAAAAGTAAAAGGACTCTGCCCTTTCCTTTGGACTCACTTTATCATACCTTAAAAACAATTTAAGCCCGCACGCAAAGGCTACAATTCTATAGTAATTAGAGCTGGTAGAATTTTTTTCAATCAAAAAATGTTCCCACTGAAAAATTGTGTTTTATTGAACATTATTTTTTTCCTTCACAGAAAATATCTCTTGTCTTTTTTTTCCAGTGAGGAAATTTAGAAACAAACATTTTCTGTTTCATACTACATCAAAATTTTTGCTTTATTTCAGTTTGGGAAAACTGAAAATTATAAATTTTCAAAATGTTTTTTCCCTTCTCCTTCCTTTCCCGCTCTTTCTTACTGGATGCACCAGAAAGAATGATGTCCAGGGCTTTATGAATTCTCTTTTCATCTTGTCCCTTGTTGCAAGTTTCAAAATTTCTCCAACTCTGGAAAATGAAAGAGTGGACAAAGAAAAATCAAAACGTGGTAATTTTGCCACTCTAACATTTCAGAAGTTGAGGAAGTTTTGAGGAATTACAGAGTAGAAAAAGGAAAAAGTGGGGGACTGTGGATAAAAAGAGCCTGAACATTATTCATTCCATTGCCCTCAGTGGCAAAGCAGAAAAAAAGGAACAGGGTTGAAGGAGAGAAGGAAAATCAGTCCAGTTGGTCTTGTGTCCCCAATGCATAACCAATACTTGGGGTTGGCACCATCAGTCTTGTTGGCGGTCCCAGCAGTGAGGCCAAGGCCCCAATGTGCATGGAGTCTGAACAGCTCTTACCCGTACGAGATGAGGGTTGGGACTAGGGTGACCAGATGTCCCCATTTCATAGGAACAGTTCCAATTTTGGGGTCTTTTTCTTATATAGCCTCCTATTACTCCCCACCCCTGTCCTGATTTTTCACACTTGCTGTCTGGTCACCCTAGTTGGGACTGAGGGAGCGATAAAGCTAACAGCACTTCTGTTTTGTGGATAAACAACATCCCCTGCTTTCTGATATGGTGACTCTGGCACTTTTAGTCAGCACTAAATTCCCTGCAAGGAAATGACAAATTTTGCAAGGGGAGAAACAGAGGAAAATAAATTATTGTTATAGGATCTTAGCTGGTAGGCTTGGAAAAGGCTCTTAGAGATCAAGCAGTCGAACCTGCATCGAGGAACCAACATCAATGTGCCACAAGCTTATCTAACCTTGTCAAAAACCTGTCTACCCATGTCACACTTTTAAGGAGATTGCTGTTATTGGGCACTAATCTGTGATTGATTGGTATCTGGAGGTTAGAGCAGAGGCCGGGAGGAGGCGAGGAGAAATACAGATCCTTTTGAGATAAGGTCAGACTCTGTCACTCATGCTGCTCTCTGATGTTATCCAGACATCAATCTACCCATCAGCACCACAGCAATGTCCTTGGAGAGACCCAGACATTTGATGCTCCTAATACGTACAAGTTAGACAGCAATGGAATTCAGTAAGGGACCTTTTAAAGACCACATGTCAATATGAAGGAAGTGTGTTCACTTTAAAGTCTTATTCTTAGTACAGTCCTAAATAATAACATAGGACCCATCTATCTGAAGGACTCATCCTGCTGCCCTACTTACTGTTTTGATAACTAACTGCATTAGAACTGCCCACCTTAATAATCTTCTTACACCATGTGCCTATGTCTTTGGAATGCTATTCCCATTCCATAAGTACCTGAATATATTTGTGCCACCTTTCAGGGAAAGATTTACAACAGATTAGTTTTTAGTTTTGGTTTCATGGTTTTTGGGTTGGGTTGTTCTAAGGAGAGGGTTGTTGCCTGGTTCCTGGGTTGAGGTGAGACTTTTTAAGAAGTTAGAACCCCTGACACCATCTCTGCTCACAGGTCCCAGAATAACAGGATGTTTCTGCTAAAATGATCAGTAATCAAAAAGTGTAGACTATTCTAAAATGTAGACTGTAAAATTGTTAGCCCCCTACTGAAATGAATGGGGCAGTTCAGATTTCTCTTAGAGCTTCTGTCTCAGATGATCTACAGGTGCAAGCAGACAGTATTGTATTGGGTCATGGTAGGTACATTTTCTTCAGAACTGGAAACATAATTGCTTAAAAACAAGACCATAAATTCTACGGAAGCTGACAGGGCCACCAGAGAAGAGATGCACCAATATCCATTCTCACTCCTGCTCAATACAACTCTCATGCCTTCACTTGGAATCACTCTGTGACACTGCACCCCGTATTCTTCACAGTGATATTACGATGTTATGATTTCAACACAATTACGATGCATTTTGTACAAGGTAAGTCGTGCGAGGTGTCATTGAAAAAGTTATAATTTGCTGACTATGACTATCTATTTGTATAAGTGTGCATTGTTCTCTTCACATTGCGGGCGAGGCAGACCAGATATTAAACCCATATACTGGCCAGATTTGACCAGGGCAGGATGGTACTGCTCTGGGGTCCTAGGCTGGGAAAGTGGTGGTTAGAGAGCCTGTGTGTAACTGCAGTTTGGCGTGTCCTTACCTGTGTGAATGCTGGTGAAAGTGCAGGCTTGAGGGCTTTGCAGCTTGTCACAGCAGTACAGTGTGAAAGGGAGCTCAGACCAGTGAGTTAGAAGGCTCAGTGGTACCCCAGGTCCAGTGGCATCCTGGGGGGAACCCATCACACACTCCATATAGGTATGTTGTCTTTTTATTGTCACTTTGACATTATTTATTTCTGTTTAGGAGCCCATTGGGTGGTTACTCATTAAAACTAATTACATAACAGGAAATGGGACCAGCTGACAGTGCATATTAAAGAACTTGTACTGAGGATTCTTGTATTCCTAGAGATTACATTATATTTTTTGTCACGAGCTATTAAAGGTAACATTACCTGTCAAGATTGCCAAAGATGGTGAAAATGCCATTCACTCCACCCTTTTGATTACATAAGGGACCAGTTCAAGTTTCATTCAGTCACCGAGCCACGTGATTCAAGACAAACAGATAAAAAGTTACGACACTGTACTTTCCCTAGTCCCAACGCTGACCAGAGCAGAGAGAGGGAAAAACAACAACTGAGAAGTCAGACAGAGAACAAGAAACTGAGAGGTACAGAGCTAAAATGAACCTTCTTCCGAGCTTTTCCATTGAGACCTGGGCTCTCCTGATTGCACTGCTATTTCTCCTGACGCTGTAAGTATAATTCTACACATTGCTTTTCTACTTGCGCTGTTTTCAAATTCTTGAAGGAAAGCCACAGTTAATTTAAATGTTACTGGTCCTTTCATAAGATCATTTAAGTGTAGGGCTAGAAGGGACCTCAATAGGTCATCTAGTTCAGTCCCTTGCACTCAAGGCAGGACTAAGTAATAACTAGACCATTTCTGGCAGGTGTTTATCTAATCTGCTCTTAAAAACCTCGAATGCAGTGGCCCCAAACTTTTAAGGGTTATATCCTGTCTGCCCCCTCCCCCGAGCCAGGGCCAGGAGCAGTGCTGCAGCTTCAGGGGAGTGGGGGAAGGGATGCGGCCAGGGATAAGAGGGTGGAGGTTGGGGGATGCAGCTGGGGGTGGGTCTGGGGCCCGGGCCAGAGACGGGGTCAGAGGATGAGGTCATACCCCCTCCTACTACCTAACACTCTGCCCCAGCCCTTTCCTACCCCCCCCCCCCCCCGAGCCAGCACCCTGTACCTTCTCCTTCACCCCAACTCCTGGCCCTGGCCCGGAGACCCCTACCCACTCCTGTACCCCAACACCCTTCCCCAGTCCAGAGCCCCCTCCTATACCCAAACTCCCTCCCAGAGGTTGCACCTCTCACCCCCTCCTGCAGCCCAACAGCCTGCCCCAGGCTCAGCCCAGAGCCCCCTTCCCCACCTGGCGAATCCCTCAGCCCCAGCCCAGAGCCCACACCCCCTCCTGAACCCTAATCTTCTATCCCAGCCCGGTGAAAGTGAGTGAGGATAGGGAAGCTGGTAACCTCCACCTGAAAACAAATATAGTAATTGAAAAGCTCTTTCAACACAGCCAAAGACAAGCTTCAAAATGCTGCAGCCCAGATCTTCATAGAGAAGCAGAGAGCCCTGAGGTAGGAGTAATAGCTTAACACCACCAAAAAAGGGTGCTTCAGAGGAGAGAAATCTGCAAAGCTGTCAACAAAATCCAAACAGAAACCAGTCAGACCCCCGGGGCCCCCAACACACCACTGCACTAACATTGGGCTAAGCACAGGGGGAACAATACATGAAATGAAAGTGCAGCCTTCACAAAAGACTTAACTTCTGGTTCCATTTTTTTTCTGTGCAAAAAAAAAAGTAAGCTTTGTTCTCATTTCCTCATAACTTTCCGGCTCCTCTCTGTGGGCTGGCAACGAGCCTAGAGAGGCTTCTCTTTTGCATTTTGCTAATGGGTCGAACACCCTGTTTTTCCTGGAGCACCTGTTCCTTTATGAGAGGCTTGCTTTTACCTCAGGGCTCTCTCTCCGAAGATTTGTGGCACAGCTGTGAGGTTTATCACTAGCTATGTTTATTAACTAGCTTTACAAAGCACAACCTTTTTGGACCACACTTTCCAGCTTCATTCCTGAGCTAATGCAACAGCTTCACTTCTTCTGGATAGGCTTTGAGATCTTTCAACCCCAACATCATTGCAATTGCTGTCCTGAAGCCTTCAGATTCTTCTGTTATTTTTACAGATATGGGATCTGGCCATTTGGTTTTTTCAAGAAATTGGGTATCCCTGGGCCAAAGCCCTTGCCTTTCTTTGGAACTGCCTTGGAGTATCGTAAAGTGAGTGTTTGAAGGCTTCTTCTGGCTCCAGAAATATAGGTCCTTCATCATACAATAGCTAGATTTGTACACTGCATTGGTGAGTTCTCCTGCATCCTAAGCTCTGCTCTAACGCACAGGTTGTGTAGGACCCAATGCAGGGTAACATTTCTGTAATGCAGATTATAGTGCGAAGGGCATGGTGATCCCTGGGGTGATTGCCCAGAACAGATGAACACATATAGGTGGCTGGTTTGCAGTAACTATTTGCTGAGTTCCTTGCACACAGTTTACTTACAGACTCCTTAACCTTACGTATGATACGCCCCTAGAATAACTAGATCTAGCTGGGTTCTTAAAGGATTCTGTCCCTCACAGAGGCATTAGGAGTCACACAAGTCTCAGGAGCTGCACACAGGAGTACTTGTCCTGGCTGCCAGCCCTAGACTTTTAGTCCCACTACAGCCCCATTCCCCTCCCCTCCCCTGGAAACCCTGCTACATTTCTAATTCCATTGTTAAAATCTCTCTCTGCAGGGTTTCTTGGAGTTTGACACTACATGCTATGAGAAATACGGGAAAATCTGGGGGTGAGTATGTTGACCAACCAATACTGTTTGGAATTCTCCTCACATTATCCTATAGTCAGGATCCAAATCAGAGGGAGTGTAGCGAAGTGCAACTCACTGGCACAGCACCTCCTGCTGGTCATCTTGGGAATTAGCTTTCAGCTCAGCACGCCCTCTGCGGGCCGGTGTCTTACCTGGCTCACGGCCCTGTCTCTCTCCTGGACCCCGGTGCCCTTTACCTCAGGGTTCCCCCCCCTGCAGTACCTCACTACGTTCTGGGTCTCCCCTCCCAGGGGAACCCCCAACCCTCTATCCTCACCTTACCTCAGTGGCTACTGCAGTCATCAACTAGCCCCCACTCACTGAGGCAGACTGCAGTCTGTAATGGCCACTTATCATTGGCAAGGGGGTTTGGACCAACTGCCTTTGCCTATCCCCGGGCTACCCCTCTGCAGCCCCAGTACCTTTTTGGGCCTTTAACAAGGTCTGCAGCCTGGGGGTTTACCAGTCTGGAGCTCCCTGGCTTCCTTTGCCCTTCCCCAGCACTGCTCTGCTTCAGGTACCTTGCTCCCAGGCAGCTAGCCCCTCTCCCTCCAGGGCTGGAGAGACTCCTCTGCCTTCTGGCCCTGCAGCTCTTTTATCGGGCCCAGCTTGGCTCTGATTGGCTGCCTCTCAGCCTCTCCTTATTGTCTTCTCCAGGAGTGGGGCAGCTGCCCCGCTACAGGGAGATAAAAATCCACTGGGAGAGGAGATCTCAAAGGCCCGAATCCTGTACCTGGACCCTGTTCTCACTACTTTCACGGATAGCAGTAAATCATGCATTTTTATTTCTTTCCCCCCATAGGTTTTATGATGGCAGGCAACCTGTGCTGGCTGTCACAGACACTGCAATAATTAAAACCGTGCTGGTGAAAGAGTGCTTCACCATCTTTACCAACCGGCGGGTAGGCTTGTAATCATTACTAGTCATCGGAAAGACGCTCTAAGAACATCCAATACAGTAAACCCTCGATTTAACGGACCTCGATTTAACGGACTTCGGATGCAACGGACAAAATTTCTGAGCAAGTCTGATGCATTCCTGATCCATTTCTGGCGGGCTGGCTGCCGGCTCCTGGCTGCCGCCCAGGTCCCGGCAGTGGGCGGGCTGCGGAGCTGCCGCCCCGACCCTGTGGCGGTCGGGCTGCTGCTCCGACAGCTCATTTTTAAAATTATTAAATAACGGACCTTTTGATTTAACGGACACCCCCTCGCCCGAATTAGTCCGTTAAATGGAGGTTTTACTGTACTGTAGTTAAACACTGTAGGGAGATACAAGATTTTTTTCGGAGAGGTAGAACGAATGCACACCTGGGATTACTCTAAGTGGCCACTGGATATCCCTAAAGCAGGGGTGACCAACCTGAGCCTGAGAAGGAGCCAGAATTTACCAATGTACATGGCCAAAGAGCCACAGTAATACGTCAGCAGCCCCCCATCAGCTCTCCCACCCCTCTCCTAGCACCTCCTGCCCACTGACAGCTCCGCTGATCAGTGCCTCCCGCTCCCCTCCCCACCTCCCGATCAGCTGTTTTGTGGCGTGCAGGAGGCTCCGGGGGAGGAGCGAGGGCACGGCAGACTCAGGGGAGGGGGTGAGAAGGGGTGGAGTGGGGGCAGAGCCATGGGTTGAGCAGTGAGCACCCTCCCTTCCCACCCCCCCCCGGCACATTGGAAAGTTGATGCTTGTAGCTTCAACCCTGGAGTTGGTGCCTCTACAAGGAGCCACACAGGGCCGGCGACAGGGGAGTACAAGGGGTACAGCTGTACCGGGCCCCAGACTTCAGGGGGCCCCCCTTAAATCCGGGGCAGGCCCGGTACGCAGCTGTACCCCCTTGTCGCCCGGCCTGTGAGCAAGGCGCGGCTCCGGGCAGCCGCTGCAGCGCTCACCAGCCCCCTCCCCCGGCACCCAGCAGCCTCCCTCCCGCCCCCCTTTGCTTCTCCCGGCCGGGCCACGTGGCCACAGCGCATGCGGGGGTTGGGGCCCGCGGGAGGCAGGAGACCGGCCGGGGGACACGGGCGGCGGGAGACTGGTGGGGGGGGGCCCCGCGGGCGGTGGGAGACTGGCGGGGGGGGGGGGCATGGGCGGCGGGAGACTGGCGGGGGGGGGCCTGCAGGCGGCGGGAGAACGGGGGAGGACGGGGCCCGCGGGCAGCGGGAGATGGGGGGGGGGGCGTACAATCTGCCATACGGGGCCCCAAAATTCCTGTCGCCGGCCCTGGAGCCACATATTAACTTCTGGAAGTAACAAAGAGTCCTGTGGCACCTTAAAGACTAACTTCCAGAGTAACACGGCTACCTCTCTGATATTGACTTCTGAAGAGCTGCATGTGCCTCCGGAGTCACAGGTTGGTCACCTCTGCCCTAAAGGAAGAAGAGAGCAGAGGTACCTCACTCAGAACTGGGTACCCTGGCTCTCAAAGAAAACTGGTCGACTGCAGTTTAAAAGCTGCGTAGGTTGTTTATTTTTATTTATTAAAAAAAAAGTAGTTAGGAGAAAGTCAGCTCTCAGTTACACCAGTATAAACGAGAGCTGAATTTGATTGTGTGTGTGCACACAAGTGCATGTGCACCAGTCTGAGTTAGTGTGTATACATTTGTGCAGGTCTCCCACAGTGCGCATGGAGTTGGTCTCTTCTTGGGGGTATATCTAAGTGTAACCAGTCTGGGGAAATGTATCTGTGTGTGCATGGGGAGGGAAAAGGATTGCTTTGTGCACGCTTATCTTTATTAGACAAACCCAATAGCATCTTGACCGTTATAAACTTGTCTTTGTCACCCCAGAATTTAGGTCTAGTGGGAGTGCTGGAGTCGGCTGTCTCCATAGCTGAGGATGAGAAGTGGAAGAGGATTCGTACTGTGCTCTCTCCAACCTTCACCAGTGGGAAGCTAAAGGAGGTAAAACCCAGAAGACCAGGCACAAACTAACCCTTGGGTCAGTGCACAGATGGCATTCAGGCTGAGATAGTTATAACGGTCTGGTCTCTTCAGACCAATTCAAATGATTAAACTGGCCTATTTCATTTTTACTCCTAATGTAAAGAAAAAAAAAACAAAGGAAAAAGGATTAAAACAAAAAGCCCCTGACTATAAACGGATCAAGTCTATAATATTAATGAACCTCCCCTCCACTTTTCAACAGCTACTCTTAACGAAGAAGTAAAATTTGACATGTTTAAGTCGTGTCCTGTAATTTCTATTTCAGATGTTTCCCATTATCAAGCAATACGGGGAGATTCTGGTGAGAAATGTTCAGAAGAAAGCAGAAAAGGATGAGCCCGTGGCTGTTAAGGAGTGAGTAACTCTGCCAGGAACAGGAGCAGCAAATCTTGTTAGCAACTCTTTGGTTCTTTCATTACCGGCAATGCAGATTGTTCTTTGGATAAACCAGACTTCTGAAGTGACAGACAGGGCTATCTGAAGGGCTAAGATGAAATTTAAAAGGGAAAATTTAGAGGTGAAACCTGTGGAACAGAGTCTCAAGGGAACTGGTGGAAGGCCCAAAGTTTGGCACATTTTAAACTACAGTGTAAAAAACACTAGCAAATGTAATGTAGGGAACAACCCTGCACTGGCAAGGAGATTGAGAGGATGGTCTGACAGACCTTTACTACAGCTCATTTATTCCATTGCTGGAGCACACAGATTGAATATCGGCTGTCAGCAGGATTAGGGCTCATGGCCTCTTAAAAGGCCACAGCAGACAAGACAGGCACAGGCCCTTGAATAGGTCTGATTCCACCATCACACACACACACACATAGACCTGTACATTACATTGTGTTATATCCAGAGCAAGACTACCAGATTCTAGATTCTGAGAGCTCTAGGTAAAACTTCATGAAAATGTATCCCTTTCCCTATCAATGTTCAACTTGTGTTGACTACCTTGCCTCCGCCCCACCCCTTTTCAACAGCATCAAGAAAAGTCGCGTGAGAGTTTTCTTTTCTTTAAGGAGATGCAATATAGGAAGGGAAAAGTTGTAATGACCAATTTCAAACATTAACTTCTTTATCTGTGTTTTGTCTTTTCTCAGCATCTTTGGAGCCTATAGCATGGATGTTGTCACTAGCACTTCCTTCGGTGTGAACATTGACTCCATGAACAACCCCAAAGATCCTTTTGTCAATGAAATCAAGAAGCTAGTGAAATTTAATTTTTTTGACCCACTCTTCCTTTTGGTTTGTAAGTTGGCTCTTGCTCACTAAAAATTCCATTTAAGTGTTTCGTTTTGCGCCGTGACTTCAGCATCAGAATCAGACAAGTGGTCTATCAGTTATACAATACAAGTGACTATACCTTAGCCTATAAGCAGTGATTAAGCAACTTTACTGCCAAGGATAAAAGTCTTAAGGGTCATTTTAGACAACTTCTTATCTAATTTATATCATACAATCCCACTGATGAGAATCACCTGGAGTTACGCAAGTGCTAATAAGCTCAGAATTTGGTCTATGGGGTGTGGGAAGGATCATGATGCTGTGGGGATGGTTTGGAGTTGTTTGCTGGGACATGAGATGTAAGTGAATATCAGAACACTGAGGCCAGTCTGACATGACTGGAAGAATTTCAAAACTTTTAGATTATTTTCCATTCTGGTCACTATCACGCTGGTATTGCTAATGCAAACTGGAGGAAGGTCCTGTACTCAGAATATGACTCACCCATCTCAGTGACAGTGCCTCCAGTCAGTCGCAATGTGAAATAGTGGAATGTTTCCTTTGCTTTCATTTACATTTAAGGCTAAATTATATCATTTGCGCAGAAACCTGAGTAGAAGTAGAGTGGAGCTCACCTGGCCCACAAGGAACCTAGTGGCGGGTGGGCCCTCCGTGAGCTCCCCAGTGCATAGGAGAAGTGATCAAATAGCACCATCATGTAGTTGCAGCCTCATCTTTCTAATAAACATTTCCAGTTGTTCTAATTAATATTTTACCATAGATATCTTAGGTGAAATGGACTTTTATTCCCTGGACATTGCTTCAATCAGTTATTTTTGTCTCCCTTCTAGTTGTATGCCCATTCGTCATTCCTCTTCTTAAGAAGATGGATGTGAATTTTTTCCCCAAAGATGCCATAGAATTCTTCAGAAAGGCGATTGTCAGAATAAAGGAGGAACGTGAAAAAGAGGGCAAAGGGGTAAGCAGCACTCTCCCAGTCATGATGCTAGAGAGCATTCTCTTTTCAGTTAGCCCAAGTGAAAAACACGCTAGAGTCTAGCAAAGGACCACAATAGCACATGTGCTTCAGTGATCTCAGGCTATATGAGGGTAAAAACCAAGCAAACTGGATTGCAGTTTAGGTGGGCAAAGATTATGATTTACAGAAAACTACCCTGAGGAGTAGACTCAGAGAACTGGAGCAGACAGAGGGAGAGACTCCACTAAACAAGCAGTAGAGCTGTGCATGAATACACAGTGCAATGTCATTGATATTGTGTTATTGAGGAGAACAGTCCCCAAAAGGAGCAGCCTTCACTCTCCAAAAATGACAGAATCACATTTATCTCCCTGCTGGGTTTCCTCTCCCCCAGAGTAATCCTGTTGTAAGGTAGCTACTTGTAAAAGTCACTTCCTGAGATGTAGTTATTACCTTTCCCTAAAATTGTACAGCTGTATTCACGAGGGTGCTTTGCAAAGTGGACAAAAATAGTTTAGCTCTACAGTCATCATTCCTTGTGACAGCAAGAGACCAAGTTTGCTGTCTTTACTGACATCTCTTTGGGATTGGGCAGATGGAACCCTCCCAGAAGCTTAAGAGTTTCATGTTTTGACCACTGTAAAGAAAAAGCATTTACATTCTGCTGAGTCCTCTATGGCCACTCCTGGGGACTTTACAATATAACATTTGCGTTCTGAGACCCATCTTTCTGAGCCTTCCTTGGGGATCTCTCACCAGACCAGATCTGCACTGAGTGGTTACTTCTTTTCCCAGGGCCGAGTGGATTTCCTGCAGCTGATGATCGAATCTCGGAACCCTAACACTAGCCACGAAAGCAATGGAGTGAATCACACATATAAAGGTAACACCATAAAAATACCCATGCTTGTGAGTGCCTTTGGGGGCTGCTGGAGTAAGGGGCCTAGGAATAGGTGTCCTACTGGAGAGGAAATAAATGGTTCATTCCCCCCACCCCTGTCTCTAGCTGGGGAGAGGACTTGTTGACATTGTTCACACTATTGTCCAGCACAGAGTTAGATGGGGACAAGTGATCACTTTTATGTAACACTTTTTCCACTAGTCGAATAGAAGACTTGCGTTCCAGGCCAACTCCTGTAGTATAATCGTTAGCCTGAGCCAGTGAAAAATATGGAGCCAGGCCAGGTCTGCCCCCCCAGCTATTTGTTTGTATTGCATCATTATTCACAATTCATTTAAATAAGACTGCTTCAATTACAGCTTGGTTCTTCTCAGGACTGGGAGAGAGCAGGTGTCCTGTGACATTTATATAACTTCAGAATACTGGGGTTAGATAACCTGAAAATGAACCACAGCAAACTTGGCAGGAACCCTTGTTTTGCTTTATGTGTTCTGCATAAACCAATCAACAATGCCAGAGGTTACAAAGCAATCATTAGCCCCTGTTTAATTTTCCCACCATACCCCATCAGCCATGCCTATAAGAGAATAATAATAATTAAGGCTAAGATTTTGTCAGGGATATTTTTAGTAAAAGTCAGGGACCGGTCACAGGAAATAAAGAAAAATTCATGGAAGCTCATGACCGGTCCCTGACTTTTACTAAAAATGTCCCTGACCAAATGGGGATCCCAGCTGCGGGGTCCCCACACCACCTGCAAGGACTGGGCAGCTGCGGGGGCGCTTGAGCTCTGGGAGCCCCCCACAGCCTGTGAGGGCTTGGAGCTCCAGAGTCCCCCTGCTCAGAGCTCCAGGGTAACCCTGCCACCCACAGCGGCCAGGGGCTTTGAAGGACACCGGTGCCCACAGTGGCTCGGAACTCTGGGGACCATGCTGCTCACGGCAGCTCACAGCTCCGGGGTACCCTCGCCGCCTGCAGCCGCTCGGAGTTCCTGCTCCCCCCCCATAGCAGCCAGCAGCGAGGGGGCCCCACCACCCACGGTGGCTGGGGCCTGTGGGGGAGCCCCCATTGCCTGAGGCTGGGAGCTGCAGGGGTCCCACTGCCCATGGCCACAGGACTGTGGGGGTCTCCGCAGCTCCCGGCCGACAGGGCTGAATTCACGGAGGTTGCTGGAAGTCAGATTCCATGACATCTGTGACCTCTGTGAAAAAATTGTAGCCTTAATAATAATAAATTGTTGTCCATCTATACTGTTATAAAATATACCATATGCAAAGAGTGAAGCCTATATGCTATGGTGTTTGGACCTCAACTTTTCTAACTGTCTTCCTCTCTTCTCACAGGCCTGAGTGACATTGAAATTTTTGCACAAGCATTTATTTTCATTTTTGCTGGATACGAGCCAACCAGCAACTCCCTTGGCTACTTGGCTTACGAACTGGCCACCCACCCTGATGTGCAGCAAAAGCTGCAGGCGGAGATAGACTCCATTTTACCAAACAAGGTAAGAGAATGTTGGCTGCTCAGTGATTGTGTAGGGCCTCTTTCAAGCCAGTTTCTTCCCTCTAGTTAAGTCAAGTTAATGGGACTGTTCTATAAAGACATTAAATACTTGTGCTAAAAAACTGCCATTTAATCAATACTGACTCTGCTATCCTCTGGAAGCTCTGATGGGCACACTTTAAGAAATTTCTGCTTTCACTAAAAAGAGAGCCAATCATCTGCTTCCAAAATGGCATATGTTCTTTTCAGGTGTGTTACATCTAGTTCACACAGAATATGCCACGACTATCTTGCAAACGCTGTACAATAACTAATACATACATAATAGCTATTGTGCATTTCTGAAAATCTCCAGATGATGTATGAGAGGAAGGGAGGCTGAGGGGATGGTGAACACGGATAACAGTAGCTTGGCAATATCAGAGATTACAAATCTGTCTTTAGTACAATTTTTAAATCCCCAATCTCAAACCCACACCAGTAACTCTGGCCATGGGACAATGGAATAAATCATCACTGAGTCATATATGTATATTATGCCAAGATATACAGACACAGATATACACACGCGTATGTTGTTTTTCTTATCTTTGCTTGTCTATATATTTCCCCCAAACTACCCTTTTTTCCAACTATTTATCTCTCACATCAGAATTCACACACTCTGCAAGGAGCAAATTACCTCTAGTTACTTTAACTTGGTAAACAACGACAAATTGTTTATGAAGCTGTAGCCAAAGGAAACAAGAAGCGTTAGGGAGTAGAAAGTTATGCTCATGGAAAGGAGATGCTAGATGGGAGATGTGGAGTATTCTTCGAACAATCAGGAAATTCATCCCGTTATTCATGGGGACTCGTATTATGGTGTTTGTGATCTCTTACCCTGGACTTCTATAGGTCTCAAGAGATGCCACTTTTCAAAAATGCATTGGCCACACCAGGAGGCTCAGAGAATAGCTCATTTTAAATATGAACTTTGTTTGCAACAATGGGCAGAGATTTCCAGTTATTTACATTATTTAGGAAAGGAAAATTAAGGTGAATCTTTAGTTTCACACTAAACATTCAGTTCAGGATTGAATGTAGACAGGTGAGAGGGGAGGACATGATGGTTTCCACACGGATCACATGGAAATCTGATCTAGACTCCCACATGCCTGACAACCTTTTTCCCATTCCCCTGAAGGCTCCTCTTACCTACAATGCCCTGATGCAGATGGAGTATCTCGACATGTCAGTGAATGAAATCCTTAGGCTGTTTCCTCTTGGAGGACGACTTGAAAGGGTCTGCAAGAAAGACGTCGAGATAAATGGACTGACCATTCCAAAAGACACTGTGATTATGATCCCACCCGCTGTTCTGCATCGTATCCCAGAATACTGGCCAGAACCAGAAGAGTTCAGACCGGAAAGGTACAGAACCTATATCAATAGGGAATGAGCAATATAATTATCTCTTTTACCTATATTACTTCATTCCTAAATATCAAATTCTTGTTGTGTTTAATCTTAACACCTGTTTGTCAATACAAAAGCTGGAGAGGATTTATCATTGTGAAGACACACCACACATGACTCCGTAGTTAGGGCTGAGTTGAATTTTGCACTTAAAGCAGGGATTTAATAACTGTGTGACACATGAAGAATACAGCATATCCTCCTCAGAAGTACAGCACTTACTCTCTGAGTACAGAGTGAGCTATCTGAGATTTTGAAAGTACATTAGTTGATTAATTTAGCATTAATTTTAAGAATTGGTCCTCTTGAGCAATTTAGCACGCATTGTCAGACTATTTCTTTCTCCCATCACAACAACAGAATAATACTGACACTTCAAAACTTCCCATACAGTCAGAACTCACTGAAATCTTTTATATAAGCAACATTTGAAAACCATGAGAATTAAAGGTAATTTTTCCCATTAGCATTCATCACTGAAAGTTTTTTCTTCAGAAGGGGTTGGCTATAGAGAATTCCACATAGAACTGCACTCTTTCAAAATGGTACCATCTCCTACTGGTCTCAGTGGAACTGAGGTCATACTTAGCCACAGTTAGATGTCATTTTCAAAATGGCCACCTATCTTCCATTGTTCCCAATAGGACTGAAACAACAGGCTGCTCTTAACAAACATGTATGCTGGCTTTATTCCCTCAGGAAACAATGGGAAAGAAGTAGTGGACATTTTGGAAGAGTGGAACTCACAATGCTACTAGCCTGGGTGCACAGGACATAATTTGGACTTTGAACTCAGATCCTCCCCCTCACTCCACCCCAAACATCCGAGGGGCTGGAACTATTAGACTGATGGGATACCCAAAGATGTGCTAGTTCTAAAAGCAAAGTTTCTCTAATACACAATTAGAGGTTCTTTTAAAGAGAGGGAGGGAGAGAGAGATACGTGTCTTCTTTTTTCTTTGCTTCCCTAATTTCCTTCTTACACTTTGATTGGAACCAGGTTCAGTAAAGAGAACAAGGAGACTATGGATCCTTATATGTACCTGCCCTTTGGAGCTGGTCCCAGGAACTGCATTGGAATGAGGTTTGCTCTCCTCTCCATGAAAGTTGCTATTGCCAGTCTGCTGCAGAATTTCACCTTCAGACCCTGCAAAGAAACCCAGGTGAGAAACCCAGATTTACATTTGAAAACTCAGGTGTGAAAACCAGATGCTTATTTACTGGAAACAGTTAATTAAAAACAATTTTAAATACTTAATTTGGGTAAACAGATGGTACATGGTGAAAAATGCCAAATAAATGTTCAACACAGATGATAGAGCATAGAAGTATAATACATAGCAGATTGTATATTGCATGCACTGTGTGTTGTATACAGTATTCTAAAATATATTGTGGGAGTAATTCTATAAGGGAAAAATAGCAACCAAGTACATTAAAGGACAAAATGGAGAGGAAAGTGGTTAGTGATACCTTTTTCAAGTACATTAGTCTACAATGTTACCGTGTTCCATAGAGGATTAAAATTGATTGCTTCCTATCCAGTTATGATTAAAAATATGTGTCTTTGTTTCCATTGCTCAAGTCCCTGAGTAGCATAAGGTGAGATATCTGGAAGTCAGACTTCATTCTTCATCTACTTATTGAATGTGATTCAAAGCCAAAACCTCTTTTGTTCCTCTCTGGTTGCCAGTGCAGCCTTTCCAACTGGGGGCATGACAGGGAATGGTTTTAAGTTACTTATAAAGGGTTGAATCATTACCAGACTTTCAAAGTAAAATTAAAATCACCTTTCACTAATATTAGGGTCACAAACATTGCACATTTTTTTTTTAGCAAGAAATAAACTCTTGTTGAGGTGAACACAGCTTTCTAGAAAAGCTACAATCATAGGCAGGAATACTGTAGCATAGACATACTGTGACATGATGTAGAAATGGTTTTGCCATGATCCGTCATTTTCTGGAACTGGGAACCTTGCTGTCTTACAAAAGCAAATGCCTTCCCTAGGCATCAAGGAGGCAAATTTAGTTGTGTGGCATGAGCTCTACATGAGTGATCACAAATAACTAAGGGCCACAAATGGCATTTCAGTAAGTGCGTATAATCCACAAAGAATGGATGTCTTTGGACATTTCCTAGGAAGAAGGCAAGTGTGTAGTTGTCATTGGTGCCTGTAGTTTAATAAAGATCCACTTCACTTTCTGCTTTGAAAATTGCAAACACAAAAGGAGATCAATTCTGTATAAAAAGAACATTGATACGCACACTGTTTTAATTCAGAAACACTAACATTATGCTTTACACAATTAGGCAGGCAAATGACATGACAATCACAGAAATAATAATGGAGACTTTGCATTTTTTGTCTATCAATTTCAAAGATCTCTACAAGGCAGGGGAGGATTATCATCTCCATTTTTACATATAGGGAAACTTAATCAGAAAGCAGCAAAGTGACTTGCACAAGAACACACTATGTGTGTATCAGAACTGAGAAAAAAGTCCAGGTCTCCAGCCTCCCAGTCCTATACCCTGACCTAAGGAACATGCTGCCTTCTTGACAACTACAAATAATGGGGAATACCCAATTTCACTATAATGCTCACTGAGATTAAGCAATGATGAAAGAAAGAAGAGATGAAGAACGGCAGAGACACCTTCACGTGGCTGCTAGCTCTGTAACAGTTGAAATTCAACTAAATAATGGTCACCTGGGTTTTTAACTCCACAGCAAAAATAGTTTGGTGCAGTCAGGTTGTGAGGCCCTAACCCTGGCTGAAGTGCTTTGGAGTAGGATTGGAGAATCTCCTCTCCTACCTTTGCTCCAGCCAGCAATCTCCCTCTGATGGGGGGCGAGGGGCGCAAGCCTGCTTATCTCACCTGGTGGGCCGTGATTGGCTACTGCTGCCTTACACTCCTTCTAGCCACTGGAGGACCAAGTCTTGTTGGTTCTGTAAGAACCAGAGCCTGAGTGGCCTCTCTAGGTAGTGCTCATACATCTAAATTTACTGCCTCCTCTTTCCCAGGTGGCACTTTTCCTTCTGCTGGGCGTGTCAAGGCAGAGATGCCTCCTGCAGGGGGCACAGAAGGCTTGGTAGATACCATTACAGGCCTTGATGCTTGATAGAGCCCATCACAGGCCCTGCAGCTTCCATTGAGGCCAGGAGGCACTCAGCACCTCCCAGGTCTGGGCCCATTAGAGCTAGATGAAACTTCCATAACAAAACCCCAACAAGGAGTAAACTCTCCTGGATTGGGGCTTTGATAGAAACCAAAAGTATGTCCACATTTGTAAAACTTATAGTAACTGTGGGGCAGGTTCTGAGTGAACCAGAATTGGATTTTGGGCAAACAAGAGAAAATCTGTCTCTTTGATAATATGTGTATATTTTATTTGCTTGGCTATAAATGTTCTTTTCTCTGCTAATGTTACAGATCCCACTCAAGCTGAGCTCCCAGGGATTCATACTACCAGAGAAACCTATTGTTCTGAAGTTAGTCCCCAGAGTTTATACCGCACCCTCAGAGGAGTAAGACCCAACAGAGTTCACAGCAGCTCTCCAGAGTACCAGTAGAGGCCTGACACATCACTGGGTCTCTGCAACAGATGCAGAAGAAGAGCTTTCGTTCATTCCAAAGGCATTTACCAAAGAGCTACAGAAAAATGCGACTGTCAGAAATGTAAACTGAGTCATTGAGTGATTGTAAATAGATTTAGAGAATGTATATAAAGGAAAATCAGATTTAGAGAATGTATATTAAGGAAAAATTCTACTGAGGCGCTGCTCTGCCTCTCTGATTCCTTTGTAGTGCAATTCCTCCATCTGGAAAGGGAATTATTGTCTCATCCAAGAGGCAGTGGGAACTTTTTTTTGCTGGAAATAGAAATCACTAGAGCTACTGGTGGCAGGGATGGGTGAATGACCAGGAATGACAGGGTTTTTGTGGGTTGTACTGATATTTGAAAAAGCATGTATAAACGGTTGGGCTGTTGAGTTTACTGGGATGTGGTGAGATTATCCTAGAAACCAAATCTCTCTTGGGTCATATGTTAATGGTACAAAAGCATGTAACATGTATAGAGAATGGAATTCATAAAATGTTTGTGAAAGGGCTCTCTGTTGTGTATTCTAAATAATTTGTTCACTTCTGACTTGAAAAAATATTCAGTCTGGACCCCTGAAATTAATCACATAAAGCATCTTCCATTTAATTTACTGAATTTGGTCCTTCATTTAACTTGATCAAAGCTTCTTTCTGCAAAGTGTATTACAAAGAATACAACTTGTATCTAGTATTTTAAGTGGATCACTTTAGGGTAGGGTTATTAATGTGATCACCGACTACACAGGGTTGCCATTTAATCAATAAAGCAGGGCAAAATTTGAATGTGGGAGAGACCAAGGAACAGCCATATGACAATGAACGCAATGAAAGTTGAATTATTTAGGCATTGTTGTTGACACTGTAGGCACTGCTGTGTGCTAGGCACTCTGTCATATGATCCCTACTTATTGTATGGGTTGCAAGATCCATCACTTAGTAAGGTCAAATTGAGGGGAAAAGATCCTCAAGGTAAGAGGCAGGCTAACACCCAGAGTACTACTATTTTCTTTCTATCTTGTAAGCCACTTGGTCAAGTGATTCAGATAACCATGATAACAAAAACCCAACCTTTTGAGCATATACTTGATATGCCCTTTCCATATCAGCAGCACTTGTTTTGGTTGCTGTAGGATGAGGAAGAATATTCACAGCAAACACAAAATATAACTTACTAAGGTCCTCTTTTGGGCAAGAAATGCTTCTTGTTAATAAAAATCACTAGAAACAAATGTCATAGGTGTTGTAATGATGCTCACTCTATAATGTGGTAACACACTAGGCTTGTCTACATGAGAATACTCAGGAAAATTAATCCAAATTAACTACATGCCAATTAAAAATGGAGTAGTTAAACTGCATTTGACCCCTGTGTAGACACTATATGCTGTTCATTTTTTCAAGAATGAAAATATGGATAATTCTCCAGCAAGGGCAACTATGACCTGCCAGCACTAACACAGGGAGTCATATATGATTTGTAACAAGATAACATTAATACATATTCTAGAAGAAAATTACATCCAGAGTGGCTTAGCTACATAAAACTGCTTTGCCTATGCACATCCCAGAACAGGAGTCAGCATCAGGGGAAAAGGGCACTGTGTGAGGCACAAAAGCAAGAACCGGGAACAGAAAGGGGTCTGAGATAAGGAGGGAAGTATTCAGGTAAGTAGGCAGGGTCAATAATAGTACCCAATCAGGATTCACCTAGTTGCTCAGATTACTTCCTGTGCCTATTTCTGGTTTAAATAGTGCATCCCAGCCAACTATCCCAGCCAGTCGGTGGGACTGGAGAACTCCCCCAATCAGAAAGTTTGGGGGGGGGACCATTTGTGAGCTAGAGCTTCATTAGCCTCCTTCTCCAGTGGCTCAGGTGATCTGTGCACTAGCTAGGAACCTACAGGCCCAGGTTTAAGGGCTGTGAGCCCTCACAGCAACTTTATATAGGCTTTACTGCTATTAGGATGTTTTCCAAATTCAATAGGGCACGGAAGTTAATTTAAGGGCACATCTCTGTTTCACGTCTCCTCTAAAACCCTCCCCAGTAATTCAAAAAGAAAAAAAAGTTGAAAGTGGAACAAGCTCTTAATAACATCTCATCATGCTGGCCCTTATTCAGGAACGCACTTAAGCACATGCAAGGTAATTCTAGTTATATGACCCCAGATCACTGAAGTATCTGTAAAAAGAATGAGGAGTACTAGTGACACCTTAGAGACTAACACATTTATTTGGGCATAAGCTTTCATGAACTACAGCCCACTTCATCAGATGCATAGAATGGAACATACAGTAGGAAGAACATGAAAAGGTGGAAGTTGGTATGGCATGTTCTCTCTCTCTCTCTCTCTCTCTCTACACACACACACACACACACACACATTCCTATTGTATGTTCCAGTTTATTCTTCAGTCTTCCCCTGCTGGCATTAATAAGTTGGTTTGGAGAATTGTCAGCATGCTAAATCACTCGGAATCTACTCACATATAATGAGAGGTTCAAGAATAGCAGCCGTGTTAGTCTGTATCCATAAAGAAAGCGAGGAATACTTGTAGCACCTGTGATAGAGGAAGGTCAGAGCGTTGTGGCAGAGTGTTTGAGGGGAGATATATCAGCTCCAGGTTCATTAGGGTGTGGCTCCCTGTAGACTAGGGAAGCAGGCAGCAGGTTAATTAGGAGCACCTGCTGTCAATTAAGGCCTTAATAAAAACTCCTGCCTCAGGCAGACAGGTGTGGGTGTTTGGAAGGAGTTTGGAGGTGTTGGAGCAGAGAGCAGTTTGAAGATGTGCTGTGGTGAGCTAAGAAAGACCCTGGCCTTAAGTAAAGGAACACCTGGCTTGTGTAGAGAGAGGGCAGGAAGCCCCCCACAAGCTGAAGAGTAGGAGAGGGAAGTAGTAGCTAATCCCAGTGGTTTACCACTATCCTCAGGGCCTCTGGGTTGGGACCTGGAGTAGAGGGTGGGCCCGGGTCCCTCCCTCTCCCCTTCTCCCCTCTAGGATACTTGTGGGACAGTTAATACCCTGTTCAGAGGCAAGAAAAAGGCTCCCTGAATTCCCCCACAAGAAGAGAAAGTGCAGGACCCATCAATATCCTGGGAGTAATTTGCCACACACCTTAGAGACTAACCAGTTTATTTCAGCATCAGCTTTTGTGGACTATAGCCCACTTCATTGGATGCACAGAATGGAACAGAAGTAAGATGCATTTATACACACAGAAAGAAGAAAACAAAGTTGTACATTAGCATACCAATTCTAAGAGGCTGTTAAATCTGGATGGGCCATTATCAGCAGGAGAAAAAAATACCTTTTGAAATGAATTTTTGTGTCTGCACGAGATAGCAAGTGTTGAAGGTAAATTAACTTGGGAAATGCAATCAATGAGTGTAATGCGAGAACCATTTGCAAGTCCTATTTAGCCCCTGGTTAATTGTATCCAATTTGAAAATTAATTCCAGTTCCTCAGTTTCTCGTTGGAGTCTGTTTTGGAAGTTTTTCTGTTTCCAAATTGACACCATTAAATCTTTAATGGAATGGCCAGGAAGATTGAAGTGTTGTAGGTGAACACATATAATGGACATTTTTGCAAGATCATATGCTTTTTTAAATCTGCAAGGAAATTACATATTCAGGCATGCACAACCTCATCCATATACCCCATGTAGACACTACATAATAAAACCAACATAACATAAGGTGGTTGCTTCTTGCCTTTGTGGGCAGAATTAAAATAGTTAAAATGAACACAAGGTATTTATATTGAGTTTGTTACCAATGGAGAGATCTGCTTTATTATTTAACCAGCTAAATAAGCTAATCACACTATGTGGGACTTGAGGAGCTATGCACATCCTAGTACCTGATTGGGTACTAACAGTGCTCCTAGAACAGGCACTGAGACATTACAGAAGATCCTGGGTTCCTGTGTAACTCAGAGGATCCCCTGCTAGAGGATTTTCAAGAGATTTACCATCCCCCAGAGCTCTTCCAAAACAATTTCTACAGGAGAGCTAGGTCTGGAAATGAGAAAAGCTGACAGCCCAGTTTATGGCCTTCTTTGTTTGTGTAAGATAGAAGAAAGTGTCTCTTCCGTTAATGAACTTTGCATGCCCTTTGTTTGTTGACAGGATATGGTATTTACAGTATCAATAAAAGCTAAAGGGACTCTGTCCTCACTTGAGGACTCCCTTGATTGACCTTTTAAAAACAAAACGAACAGGACTATGGGGTATCAGCTTGTCTCTGACTGCTTTGCAAAGAACGGGCTGCTGTGGGAAGCCAGGAAAAATAATCAAGTCTTCACTCCATATCCTGAACTGGGTCTGAGCTGTCTCCTGCATAGCTCAGGAGGTGGCATGCACATCCTTGGAAGCTAACTCCCTGATCTTAGAGATGGCCAGTCACGGTTATTATAGAATCCTAAATAGGATTGGAAAATACCTTTTGGATCACAGAATCCGATCTCCCTGCACTAAGGAGAATAGGACACTAACTTGCCACATGCTTACCTAATCCTGTTATTAACTTGTCTACATGTAATAATTTTAAGACATTTGTTGTTAAGACATTAATCTGTGACTGATTTGTACCCAAAGCTCTCAGCAAAAGCCAGGGGAAGGTGGAAAACAATACATATCCTCCTGAAGTAAGATCAGATGCGGGTCCTTTCTGGCATTATCTACACATCACTCCACCCATCAGCAAAATGATCTAGGAAACACCTAGATGTTTGAGTCTCCTAATAACTATAACTTATATTGTAGCAGAATTCAGTAAGATCCTGATTTTGGGAATATTTTAATGGGAACAGGGTTTGTTTGTTTGTTTGTTAAAAATTGTATCTGTGCTGATATTTATTTCCCTTAAGGAGACCAGAGGCATTTGAATATGGATAGTTACTAAATAAACATAATTATTTTTGAATTTTTAAAATGACTATTGTAATCTACAAAGAGACGCTGTAACTCAAACTGAATTATTATGCATTTGATGTGTCAATTACTGGATGAGGGTCTTTGGCCTATGTTATGCAGGAGGACAGGCTAGATCTGGTTTTAAAGTCTATGAGATTATCACATCTCCCACATAGGTTAGGAATTTCTGAGAATTTATGGATTGAACTGTTTGTTTTGAAGAAATTTAAAACCCCTGAGATTAGTTTCAGGTGCTCTTACATAAGATGATAACGTAATCTTTCTGGATTTGCCTCTTTCTACCAGCTCTGGCATTTACTCCTCCCCCTCTTTCACATGAAATAAAGGGAGAACCCCAGGCTTATTTAGGGGCCACTGCGTCATATGAGTAACAGACAACATTGTGAAACTCTCTCCCATTTTCTCTAGTGTGTCAACCTAATCAAGGGCAGAGAAGAGAAAAACGAAGTCCGACTAGTCAGAGAGAGAAGTACAGCGCTAAGATGAATTTCCTTCCACATTTTTCCATTGAGACCTGGGTTCTTTTGATCACCCTCCTCGCTCTCCTGATACTGTAAGTAAAGTTCTATAGACTGCTTCTCTTGTGCTATTTCCTTCGAGATCTGGAGAACTGTCCATGTCTTAATTCCAATGATCTCCTGAAATGCAACCTGCACGTCAGTCCTGTAGGACAGGGGTTCTCAACCTTTTTCTTTCGGAGGTCCCCTGAATATATAACTTTTTTCTGCATATAAAAGCCAGAGCCAGTGTTAGGAGGTAGCAAGCAAGGCTATTGCCCAGGGTCCCACATCACAGGGCTCCCCGCAGAACTACGTTGCTCAGGCTTCAGCCCCCCATGGTGGGGTTTTGGCTTCCTGCCCTGGGCCCCAGCAAGTCTAACACTGTCTCTCCCTGGCGGACCCCTGAAACATGTTTGCGGCCCCCCCATGGGTCTCTGGGCCCTTGGCTGAGAACCACTGCTCTAGGATCTGTAGCCTCTGAACTCAAAAGGATCTCTGGCTAGCAAACCTTTTGGAAAGACATATTGGCAAAGGGATGGGCCATTCATAATCCAATCTAGGGAGATCTGCAGACAGAGTATTTTTGTGAATTGCTGTGATCTGGTTACACAAAGTATGAAGGTAATAACAATCCCCCTGTGATAGCAGGGGATACTTGTACTGATTCATGTATTTTAAGGCCAGAAGGGACCATTATGATCATCTAGCCTTGACCTTCTGCATAATGCAAGCCAAAGAATCTCCCCCAATATTTCTGTATCAAACTCATAACTTCAGTTTCAGCTATAGCAGATCTCTTAGAAAGATATCCAGTCCTGATTTAAAGACAGCAACTGTTGGAGAATCCACCACATATCTAGGTAAGTTACCGTATTTTTCGCCATATAAGACGCTCCGGCATATAAGACGCACCTAATTTTAAAGGCGGAAAATCTAGGAAAATATATTTTGTATGTGTTTAATAATAAAGTACTATTATAAAGAAAAACTACAAAGTACATCACTTATGACCAAAATATCTTTGCTTGATCAGCTGGTTTATATCAGCATCAGATAAATCACATAACTACCCTTACTGCTTTAAAAATACACATTATGACCTCATTCAAAATCGATGCCCTAGAAAAAAATATATACATTTAATGAGCAATAATGAAAAACAAACACACGTGACCAAAAAATGTGGAAGTTTAAACATAAACTTAGTTTAACAAAAATGTGGAAGTTTAAACATAACCTTAGTTTAAACTTAGTTTAAAGTTAAACTTAAACATAAACTGCGCCGCCGCCCCTCCCCCCTCCCCGCCGCGGGCGGGCTGCCGGGAGCGTCCCGGTTCCCCCCTCCCCGTCGCGGGCGGGCTGCCGGGAGCGTCCCGGTTCCCCCCTCCCCGCCGCGGGCGGGCTGCCGGGAGTGCCCCCGGCAGCCCGCCCGCGGCGGGGAGGGGGGAACTGGGACGCTCCCGGCAGCCCGCCCGCGGCGGGGAGGGGGGAACCGGGGCGCACATTCGCCCTATAAGACTCACCAACTTTTTCCCCCCCCCCCGTTTTGGGGAAGAAAAAGTGCGTCTTATAGGGCGAAAAATACGGTATTCCTCACTATTAAAAGTTTGTGCTTTATTTCTACTCTCAATTTTTCTAGCTTCAGCTTCCAACCTTTGGATCTCATTATACCTGTATCTGCTAGGTTAGTTACAAAGCTATCTACTAAGGTTTTTGTGGAGTTAATAATTTCCTATTTGCATTACAGTAACACTGAGAATTGCCAAACAGGATCACAGACCAGTTGTGCTAGGTGTTGTAGAAACACATAGTAAGAGAGAGTCTTTGCCTCACAGAGTTTACAATCTTAAAGCAGCTGTAGAGATATAATATGCAGTAAATAGAAGTATTTATATATATAGCTCTATAAAAATTTACGTATGTAAATACACACACACAATTTGACAATACAATAAAGAGTAGCAGAAAGACAATATAGGAAAACATCCAGGAGGGCTATCTGGAGGATGACAATGGGTCCTAGTTTTCTCCCTTGCCAATGCGGCTCTTCCTTTAATGACTTGAAGGGGGTCTGGGGTTTGCAAGGGGGTTATCTGGTCTACACTGGCAACTATCCAGCTCCTACAACTCAGTAATATCTGGCTTCCGAAACTGTGACTACCTAGTTCTTGAACATCTTTGCATGACTTAGATTGAGGTGGGCTGTGCCAAGGACAAACCCACCCTCCTGCCCCTACATACATTCCGCCCTTCAGTTTGAATCCTTTGCTGATCCAAACCCTGATATTTTAACTAACCTGTGGCCTTCTAGGACTTCCCAGGTGTCTTTTGGCTGTACCCCGTGACTATTCTGAACTTCCCTGTGACAACAGTGAGAGAAGCTAAATCTTTCTGCTCTGAAAGTACAGCCCATCTGAAGGAGAATCTTTATTAGCTGTTAGAAGTATAGGGCAATACACAGATCTGAACAGTTGTGATTCTACCCAGGGAGGGCAATGGTTTGCCCACATCCTAGCCCAGGGGTGGGCAAACTCCAGCCTGCAGGCCACATCTGACCCACAAGCCATTTTAAGCTGTCCTGCAAGCACCCACTGGGGAGCAGGCTCAGCCCCACTCTGGCCGGGGCATTGGGTCAGGGGCCTCACCACACGGCTCCCGGAAGCTGTGGCATGGCATGGCCCCAATCCAGCTCCTACGCACTCCAATAGCCCCCTCCAGTGCTCCAATGGGAGCTGCAGCGGTGATGCCTGCGGATGGGGCAGCGACAGCGTGCAGATTCGCCTGGCTGCGCCTCTGCATTGGAGCCAGAGAAGGGACATGCCATTGCTTCCAGGAGCTGCTTGAAGCAAGCGCCACTCGGAGCCTGCACCCCAGTCTCTCCCCATGCTCCAACTCCCTACCACAGTCTTGATCCCCCTACCACTCTCCAAACCCCTAGCTCAGAGCACCATCCTTCACCCCAAAACTCTCATCCCTAGCCACACCCCAAAGCCCACACCCCCGCTGGAACCTGCACCCTTCCCCAGCCCTCCTGTCCTCCAAACCCCTCAGTCCCACCCCAGAGCACCCTCCTACACCCCAAACTCATCTCCAGCCTCACCCCAGAGCCCACATTACCAACCAGAGACCTCACCCCCTCCCACGCTTCAACCCCAATTTTGTGAGCATTCATGGCCCACCATTCAATTTCTATTCCCCGATGTAGCCCTCGGGCCAAAAAGTTTGCCACCCCTGCACTAGCCAGTAGAGATCATTAAAAATGGATCCAAATACTCACACAATTTTATACGATTTTTTTCTTGACATTTGAAATGTTGACAAATCTGTTGAAATTTCAAATGCTGAAATTTTTCACCTAGCTCTACTATCCAATTTTTTTGTACCCCTACACTGAGATCTGGGGTAGCTTAGCTTAGATCCCAAACAAATCAAAATGCAGTGTTGTGTTCTTTCTTTCTCTTTCTTTCTTTCTTTCTCTCTCTCTTTCTTTCTTTCTTGTTACCCACAGGGATTAAATTGGAGCACCATTCCCTTTCTCAAGGTAAAAAGGAACAGATTGGGGAGATCACATTTCAGTTACAAGTGTGTTTGTTAGTCTGTGGTGTTCTGCCAACGTATCAAATTAGGTAATTCTACTCCGCTATCCTAAAATTCCCATGTCAGTTCAACTGGGCATGGAGATTGTTATCATCTGTCTGGGGATTTTAAAACATTATACATATATCAATGAATGAAGCATTCTGACAATGTGTGAGGAAGAGAAGTACTGTCATCCCAATTTTGTATAATGGAAACCAGAGGCATAAACAAGTACCTGATGTGCCATATATCACTCAGCAAGTCAGTGACAGACCCAGAAATAAAACATGTATCCCCTAACTTGCAGGCCTGTGTTATACCCACTGGTGACTAGGCCATGCAGAACTCCAGAGGTGGTAGCATTTCAGTCCTGGGTCAGTAAACTCTATTATCTCTATGCACCTGGAGGAAGGGCTAAGCATGCTGATGCTCTTGTCTCCTATCTGAGTTTTCTGTACATTAAATCATGGTTGGGCTTTCAGTGGAATTCTACTGGTAGAGGTAGTTGAGGGAATGTGCTAAATTTGTGTATCCCCCACTCACACTGATTTCTAAGTCATCACCATACATCTGTGGGCAGCACTAGCCTTGAGGAGCATCCAGTAGATGGAAGGATGTGGACACTTCCTACTACAACCTCCTCCTGAATCCAGGAGTTTGAGAGTTTGAGCCTCAAGGACTTCCTCTAGGATTTACTGTGGCAGAATCTGGGATAGACGGTGGGATGGATATTGCTCAGTCTAGAACTGCTTTGGTATCCTTTGAATGAATAATAAATATTGATAAACATCTTGTACAATTTCCAGTGTCAGTATGGTGCACAATAAAATACAGTATCATCAAGAGGTCAACCTTTCAATATACTCACCCTTTTTAAAACCCCACAACCCTCCTCCTCGTTCTGGCCTAAATAAGTCCTCTGCTAAAGTTTCCTTGGTAAACATTACAGCTATAACATTCACCCAGGGATAAAGTTCTTCCATGGGAAGTTGGTAACCTCCATCCAGAGACAAATATTTTGAAAAGCTCTTTCAACACAGCTAAAGACAAGCTTGAAAATGCTGCAGCCCAGATCTTCATAGAGAAGCAGAGAGTCCTGAGGTAGGAGTAATAGCTTAACACCACCAAAAAAAGGGTGCATCAGAGGAGAGAAATTTGCAAAGCTGTCAACAAAAACCAAACAGAAATCTGTCAGACCGGGCCCCCCGACACACCACTGTACTAACATTGGGCTAAGCACAGGGAGAACAATACATGAAATTAAAGTGCAGCCTTATAAAAGCTCCGCTCAGGACATAAAGTCTGGCTAGGCTTTGGTTTGTCTGTAATAAACATATGTAAGCTTTTTTCCCCGTGTTTCTCTCTCCCTTTATTGGCTCCTCTCCCTTGTGCTGGCAATGAGCCCAGAGAGGCTTCTCTTTTACATTTTGCTAATGGCTTGAAGGATCCATTGTACTGGAGCAATTATTCCTTTATGAGATGATTGCTTTTACCTCAGGGCTCGCTCGTTGATGGTCCATTACAGCAGTGAAGCTTATCACTTGCCCTGTTTATGAAACAGATTTACAAAATACTAATTTCTGAACCAAATTTTCCACAGCCTCGTTCCTGCTATAGTGCAACAGCTCCCCTGCTCAGCTTTGAGATCCAACAGCCTGTTGTCACTGTTATGTGATCTTCAGATTCTTATTATTTTACAGATATGGGATCTGGCCATATGGTTTATTTAGGAAACTGGGTATTCCTGGGCCAACACCCCTCCCTTTCTTTGGGACCGCCTTGAAATATCGCAAAGTAAGTGACTGAAGGCTTCAGAAATACATGTCCCTCATATTACAATAGCAAAACATTTACACTGCACTGGTGGATATATTATGTACAAGCTGCTCTGCTAGCATGTGAAGACCCAAGATAGCACAGAGTCTCTGTAATGTAGACCATGACACCTATTCTGTACAGCTCAAGTGAAGGACCTGCTGAGACGTTGGTGCTAACTCAAAAAAACAACAACCAAACATAGATGTAGGTGGTTTGCAGACTCACCATTAACATGTACACCATTTTTTGGTACACTGTTACTTACAGTCTCCTTAAGTTCAGGTTTGACATATGGGCACACATCCAGTGATGCTCTTAGGAGGGTCTTGTTGCTCACACAGGCCTCAGGAACAGCCTATACAGGAGTCTTATCAGCCCAGATGCCAGCTCTAGCTTCACTTTCTCATCTCAGCAGGCTTCCAGCTTCCTCCTCATATGGCACAGGGAAAGGAGAAGTACATGGCTCCTTCTTAAAAGGGCAGCATGCAGTCCCTTGTGACCATTATATCCTATCTGCATAACTGGAAATTTGTTATTTGTTTATTTATTAACTACTAGGGTATCTGTTGTCTGAATACCCCTAATCGAACACAGTAGAATATTCCCTTTCTCCAACCCATCACAGGAATGACAGGTAGACCCACCAAGCAACAGGCCAACCCAGCAGACAGGCAGACCCATCAAGCCAACCCAATTATGGTTGTGGTTTAAAAAAGAAATCACAATAACAAACATCAGGATGAACTATGTGCACAGGTACATGTATGATGTAACCATCAAAGTCAACGTGCATGTCTATCTGAGGGCACCATTTGCTCATAGTGTAGATCCTCAAGAGCCCCTAGGCTGTTTCCGCCATGTAGCTGCTAAAATTTCTGCCTGAGTACTCTTGCTTCAGTTCTAATTCCATTTTAAAACTTCTTTTGCAGGGTGTAGTGGACTTTGACAAAACATGCTTTCAGAAGTATGGGAAAATCTGGGGGTGAGTATTTTTACTAGACAGTATTCATCAGCTGAGGGTCTTTACAGTTCACCCAAAATCTAAATCAGATAGTGAAAAAAAATCCACCAGAAGAGGCGAGTTTAACATCATGTTACATAGAGCTTAACCTGGCCTATCAGATGAAAGGTGCTGAAATTTGGGTCCAAATGACTAGATCCTGCTTTCAATGATGTCAATAACAAAATTCCCACTGCCTTTAATAGGAACAGGATCCAGCATGGTTTATAGCTTAGGTGTTCTATTCTCCCTGTTTAAAACCTGTGACAGAGGGTATATATATACCCCAGATACTCCATTGAGAAACAGACTAACACTGTAGCTGATAGGTGCTTTAGAAATACCCAAGCTAGATTGATAGGTCTGCCTTGCCACATCTCTCCTGATGAAGAGCAATGCATCTGCATTACCAACAGTCTTACTCTGCATTGGATGTTCACTTCATCTTTTGTCACTATGATTATAACTCAGGGTCCACACCTGGAACACATCTTGCTGTTTTCAGCAATGTAGATATATATATTCACGGTAACATCTCTGAAAAAGTTTGAGTCTAGGGAGAATACCTTTAAATGCCGCCCCCGTCCCAATTTTCTCTCCTTTTCCCCACAAACTCTCCTACCCATTAATTGTTATTGGGGAGCACATTTTAGTAGCACATAGGAACCCCATTCTGGTGGGAGCTGTACAAACACAGAACCAAAAGACAATCTTTGCCACAGAGTTTATAATTCAAGAGTCAGACAAAAGACAACAGGCCAAGGAAACAATGAGACCATACCAGTCAACACGATGGGCAGTGGGTCTTCCACTCTGCCACTCCTATTTCTCTGAGCTCCCTCATCCTCCCTCCTGTTCCCTACAGCCTCCTCTGCCTTAGTCTCCTTCTGCAACCCACATTACTCTGCTCCCCACCTCCTTCTCCCTACAGCAGTCCACATATCCTTGCACCAGCCATCTTCCTGCCTTCTCTCCTTCCCATCGTCTCCTTACAATTCCCAGTACAGAGCCCAAGGACAGCCATGTTTCTTGAGAGTAGCCCATTGGAAACAATGTGAGAGTTAACAACTGATGATTCACAGCACCTTAAACTGCCATGGATTGCAGTGGGCATTGGAGGTGCTCAGTCCCCTGTATACCTGGATCTTTTCTTTAAGATTTGCAAAGAAACTTGAAGAAATCTCTTGATTTTCACACTGTGTGTCTGCGTCAAGGTGACATCCTGCTGTACATTCTTTTTTGTAAAAAGCTTTCTAGTTCTATTCCTACATTGTAGAAACGCTCCCTAATGACACAGGGCAAGGTGCTTGTGTCAGAGAAAAACTTGTGTCCTTTGTCTGGCTTTAGAAAGACATTTTCAATACAAATCTAATACAGGAAAATTTTTTATTCTAGCTCCAGTGGGAATGAAGGGATTGGTTTATGAAGAGAGATTAAGGAACTGAGTAGGTATTGCTTGGCAAAATGAGGACCTGTAGGGAATGGTCTACATGTATTTGAAGGATGTAAAAATCAAGGAGGCAGTGGAAGTGTTTAGAGAATTAGAAAAAGGCATAAGTAGGAGGAATGGGATGACATTAAAGGAGCATCATCAAGTTAAAAACCACATTTCTGTCTGCAAATCCTTTACCTATTGTTACCAGTAGCACCTAATGATTATAAATGAAAGAGATCACAGGAAAAATATTTCTATTTCTCATATCCAGTCATGAACTTTACTAAAGAAAAGCTCACGAAGACTAGATCTTGTGGCCATCACAGAAAAATTGATGAAGGAGATTTCATTTAATTCCTTATTTTCCATGGACAGTGGTGGGTTTTGCGAGTGTTTTTTTCCCCATAGGTTTTACGATGGCAGACATCCTGTGCTGGCCATCATGGATTCTACACTCATTAAAACGGTGCTGGTGAAAGAGTGCTACACCACCTTTACCAACCGTCGGGTAGGTTTCCAATCTTTAATCTTCTTCATTAAGACGTAATAAAGTCTTAAACAAAACCACTCTCAATTACTGTTAGAAACACACAGTACTGATATGCAGTAGAGTCTCTCAGTATATGAGAACGAATGTACACCTAGGATGAAGCTCATTTCCCACTGCACATCACTCCACTCCTGCACTAAAGGAGGAGGGAGGAAACACTTAGTTGCATTAGGATCCTTTGGTTCTCAACGAAACCTATTTGACTGCACTTCAAAAGTGGCTGAACCTATTAGGGTAGATTACTGAAGCTGGTAATATAAAAAAAACCTCAGAACAAATTCCAGTCAGTTGAAACAATCAAGGAGAGCTAAATATGATCCTTTTGAGTGTGTCTGCACACAGATGCAGTTGCTAGTGTACATGCACTTGTGCAAGTCTCCACCAATGCATGCGGCTCTTGCCTGTGTGTATATGCGTAGGCAGGCTGGGGTGAGGGGGAGGCTATTGGACATATGTATATGTGCATATGTATGTGTTTATGTAATTGGAAATTGTACCTCACAGCTGAAGAGATAGAGCATAGGAAAAATTATTATTGAAAATGTGATTGAAATACTTCCCCCCAGATGCTTAGCATGCAGCCATTGATTATGAGACCTATGTCTCCCGATCTCGTAACTTCTTCTGAAACATATTAGACTTCACTGGTATCGCACAATGGCGTATGAAGAGACAGAGTGGGAGGGTGGAGGATAACTTAGCAAACTCTCGTCCTCTCTAGAGAAACCCTTTAGCCCACTTGCAGTTTTGAATTAGGCTTTGCCTTTCCCCCCGCAGAGCTTTGGTCCAACGGGAGTGTTGGACTCGGCTCTCTCCATCGCTGAAGATGAGCAGTGGAAGAGGATTCGCACTGTGCTCTCTCCAACCTTCACCAGTGGGAAACTAAAGGAGGTAAAACCCAGAAGAACAGTCACAAATTAAATCATTGGGTCAGTGCAGACATCACTGAGGCAAAGATAGTCACAATCTGTCAGAATCAGATTGCTAAATCAGTTTATTTCCTTTGCACCTCCTAATATAAAGAAGGAAAAGGATTAAAATGAAAATCCCAGAAAGCCGAAAGAGATGATGCTTGTGAATGTTTATAATTCTCCCCTAGGCTATTAGAAACCATGTTTTAAACAAGAGGAAAAGTTACTATATTAATTATCTATACATATGACATTTTTATTTGTGTGCTCTGATTCATATTTCAGATGTTTCCTATCATGATGCATTATGGGAAGGTTTTGGTGAGAAATGTTCAGAAGCAAGTAAAAAAGGATGAACCCATAGCTGTTAAAGAGTGAGTAATTCTGTCCTGCACGGCTGGGACTTGTCAGACACCAGCTATTGATATGGTGTGATTTTTAGATTGTGAGCTCTTCTGGGCAGGGACTGAGTCTGCCTGGGGAGCACCTAGTATATCGTACAAACGGAGTGCAAATAAAACTAATGGTAATGAATTTATTATCACTATACATGCAGCCTGGGGGACAGAACTTAGCATACTTGGTTCCAAAACCACAGATTTTACTGTCTTAGTAGTAGGGCTTAAAGGGCCACAGCCGTGCCCTGACAAGATAATCACAGCACTTGAGCAGGCCTGATTCCACCAGAATACCAACACATGAGCTAATAACTGCGTAGTACCACAAGGAAGATTATGAGATTCTAGGTTATGCAAATTCTGAATGAGGCTTTATGAAAATTTGCCTGTTTCCTCCCAGATGCAATACTGGTATTGCATATCTTTGTTTTCAGAAGAAGGAAAGAGAATTCCTCACAAGGACTTTGTTTTCTTTAAGGAGGTGTCATATGGGAAGCAAGTGAAAGGTTATAATCGCCTATTTCAAATGTTAAGTCCACAGTCTGTATTCTATTTTTCTTCTTTTCTCAGTGTGTTTGGTGCCTACAGCATGGATGTGGTCACTAGCACTTCATTTGGCGTGAACATTGACTCCATGAACAACCCCCAAGACCCATTTGTGAAGGAGGTTAAGAAACTAGTGAAGTTTGACTTCTTTTCCCCACTCTTCGTTTTGCTACGTAAGTTGGCTCCTGCTCATTGAAAACTCCGGCCACGTTTGTGATCCAGTAAGAATGAGTGGAGCAACGTCAGCACATACTGCTCCATTCTGTACCTTAGCCAATGTCCAGGGAAACTAAACTCTCCACCTTGATTACTTAGTCCTGTCCTAAGTACAGGAGACTGGACTAGATGATGTCCTAGGTCCCTCTCAGTCCTGTGATTACACTAGAATGGTTTTATCTGTGTCAAATTATACTGATTTATACCCATGCTATGCCCAATGGCTATGGTAATCTCCAGAAGAGACTAGATTTTCTGTAGTCAGTGGAGTTGTGTTGACACAAATAAGACCAAAATTTGGCCAATCTATTGTATAGCAGGTAGGAACGGTCACAACACTGTAGTGGAGATTTGGAGCTGGTTCCTAGGGTATGGGACAGTAAAGGATTCAAGCCAGTCTGAAACAAACTTCAAAAGCTTTCAGAATATTTGTTATGAGCAGGGTGAAACCTTATTATGGGTTGAGGTAAAGTCTCATTCAAGCTGAAGTATGAGTGTGTCCTCTATTTAAGATAATTGTAAGAGACACTTAAGGGGCCACACCTAAAACAAAGCCTAATATAGTATGCCCAGAAACTAGCACAACAGTGGCAATGAGGTCTACTGGGTATTGTGACCAGCGGGTGTGGGAGAACACACACACACACACACACACTGAGGTCACAGTCAAGAACAGAGAGAGGATGAGCCAAGAAAAAGCCAAGCAGAAGCTTGTAAGCACAGATTTGGTCCTAGAAAAAGATAGAGCGTGCGGTTGGGTCTGATATTGGCTACAGAGGCTTGGGAGCTGTTAGCTAAGAAGCTGCTCCTTTTGTTCTTGGTTCCCTCTACATTCAGAGAGACAGGACTTTGTAAATAAACAAAATTGCTTCAAAGAAATGCCCGATTATCACCGGTTTCTACTTCCAGCCCCAAATCTTGACTAGCTGCTAAGGAAAAAAACAGCAACAATATTTTTTAGCCTGAGTTTGGGTTTTCCAAAGATTTCTTGGAGTGGGAAGCCATTGCTGTGGAATATTGCTAGTGCTAGCTGGAGGACTGTCCTGCACTCACACAGTATAATTGACCCCAATCTCAATGGCAAAAAGACACCAGACACATTTGGCTTGAGAGCAGGGCCGGATTAACTCAGGGGCTTTAGGGGGCTGCAGCCCGGGGCTCCGGGCTAAGAGGGGCCCCTGGTGCAGCAGGCCTCAGGCAGGCTGGCTGCCTCATGCTGCTCCCGGAAATGGCTGGCTGCTGGCATGTCTTTGCGACCCCTGGCTCCACATGCTGACCCTGCCCCCAGCACCGTTCCTGCAGCTCCCATTGACCGGGAACCTCGCACCCCCTCATGCACCCCAACCCCAGGTCAGAATCCCTCCCTGCACCAAACTCCCTCCCAGAGCCCGTACCCCTGACCTGCACCCCAACACTGTGCCCCAGCCTGGGACCCCCTCCTGCACCCAAACTCCCTCCCGGAAGGAAACTAATACAACAGCTGTTCTAAGATAAGAAGTAGGCAATTTTGAATTAATTTATCTATATTCTACATGTTTTAAGGCTGAAATGTAACCACAGAACAGCTTTATATTAATTAAAAGGCAAGTTTAGTATAACGTTAATTAGCCTCAATGCCATAATTGAGATCATTTTGTTTTAAATTAGGAAAGAGACTTGTATACAGGGCCCCCATAAAAATCTAATAGCCCGGGGCCCACAGGAGAGTTAATCTGGTCCTGCTTGAGAGACTGGAATATTCGTGGGGTCAGGTATTCATACACAGGGCTAATTTATAGCAGTGAGGCAGCAACCTTAGTAAGGGGTAGTGTGAAGCTGCATTGCCCCCGGCAGAGCAAGAAGGAAGTGCATTTGGGGAGGGATTCTCCCTCTCAACTCCCTGTTGCCTTGGGGTAGTACACAAACTGTACCATGTGAACGCATCTGCCTACGTAAATGGGAGCGGTGTCCATTTGCTCCAGGGATGAATTGGGCACTAGGTTGCTACTATCTGGAGCTGGATCTTAATCACTGAACTACAGGATGTACTCACTCAGTGCCTGGTTCAGATAAGAATGTCATTGTTCTGATGATATTTTCCCACTGATACCTTCAGGAAATGGATTTTTTTAACCCAGGTTGCCTCACTCTCAAATGAATTTTGCTCTACTCTAGATGCATTTCCATTCCTTACTCCTCTTCTTAATATGCTGAACGTGAACATTTTCCCAAGTGATGCCCTGGAATTCTTCACACGGTCAGTCACCAAAATAAAGGAAAAGCGCGAGAGAGACACTCCCACGGTAAGGAAGACTTCTCCAGTGATGGAACCAAATAATATTATCCGTTCAGTTAGCCCAAGTGAAAAATTCTTCACATGACAGCATTGAAAATGCAACTACAGTCAAATATTGACTAGAAGTCAGAAGTACAGCACACCCAGAATTTTGCTTGACCTAAAGTCCCAGCAGAGTCACAGAACAGAATGAATGCAGCAGTCACCTTGGGCTACATCAGGTTAAAAGCAATTGTAGTTTGGGCTTGCAATGCTTTTGATATGACAGCAAATTGGCAGAAGATGTGATCACCTATGGAGTGGACTAGGGATGCTGCAGCAGAGAGGGAGAGATACTGCTGAGTAAGCAGTAGATATAGTAATGACTACAAATACTCAAAATTCAGCATCACGGTCCCCATAACAGTTGTGGTTTTCCCACCAAAGCTAAGAGGCAGGAGTCACTGTTATGACCCTGCAGGACTTCTTCAGACCAGTCCCAGGGAGAATATTAAACCCTTTTGTAGAGGTGGTACTTCTGAAATACACTGAGTGAGATTATTTACCTCCAAATTGCAATGGTGTATAAGGGTGCCAAGCAGTCTGGACTAAAGAGGTTTAGCTTTGCGGTTCCAGGTTCTGCTCAGTGCTCCTTGTGAGAATGAGAGTCCAACTCTGCTGTCTTTGCTGTCAGCTGTCTCCTGAATGTTACTTCTCTTCCCAGGACCGAGTGGATTTCCTGCAGCTGATGATTGACTCCCAGAATTTAAATACCAATCACAAGAGAAATGGGTTGGATCACTCAAATAAAGGTAAAACCAGGACATTCTTTATAACTGTGAGTGCCTTTGGAGGCTCCTGGACTGAGGGGAATAGGATTACTCATCCTGGGCAGTTAGGGAGAAGATTTATACTCATACATTTGCACAACAGTGTTATATGACAGGGGTCTCCAAACTACGGCCCGCGGGCCGGATGCGGCCCGCGAGGCCCTCTCATCCGGCCCGCGGAGATCTTTTTGGCTATTTAGGGAATTTTTGGCTCTCTCGCTGGGACGGCTCCTCGCTGGGGCCTGGAAGCGCCGCGCGGGCCGCCAGCCGCGGGGCCGGGACGCGCCGCGTGCTCGGCTGCCGCCCCGGGGCCGGGACCCGCCGCGTGCTCGGCTGCCGCCCCGGGGCCGGGACCCGCCGCGTGCTCGGCTGCCGCCCCGGGGCCGGGACCCGCCGCGTGCTCGGCTGCCGCCGCCGGCCAGGGACGGCTCAGAGCTGGGGCCGGGACGCGCCGCACCGCCACCCAGTTACAGGGGGCGAAACAAGGAGCCACCCACTGCCAGGCGGCGAACCGGTATGTGGGGAGAGACCGGGTTGAGCGGGTCAGTTGGGGGGTGGGTGGGAGGGAAGGAGGTTTTGGGGGGAGAGACCTGGCTGGGTGGGTCATTTGGGGGGGGGGTTGGAGGAAAGGAGGTTTTGGGGTGAGAGACCTGGCTGGGTGGGTCAGTTGGGGGGGGTTGGAGGAAAGGAGGTTTTGGGGTGAGAGACCGGGCTGGGTGGGTCAGTTGGGGGGTGGGTGGGAGGGAAGGAGGTTTTGGGGTGAGAGACCTGGCTGGGTGGGTCATTTGGGGGGGGGGTTGGAGGAAAGGAGGTTTTGGGGTGAGAGACCGGGCTGGGTGGGTCAGTTGGGGGGTGGGTGGGAGGAAAGGAGGTTTTGGGGTGAGAGACCTGGCTGGGTGGGTCATTTTGGGGGGGGGGGGTTGGAGGAAAGGAGGTTTTGGGGTGAGAGACCTGGCTGGGTGGGTCAGTTGGGGGTTGGAGGAAAGGAGGTTTGGGGGTGAGAGACCAGGCTGGGTGGGTCATTTGGGGGTTGGAGGAAAGGAGGTTTTGGGGGGAGAGACCTGGCTGGGTGGGTCAGTTGGGGGTTGGAGGAAAGGAGGTTTGGGGGTGAGAGACCGGGCTGGGTGGGTCAGTTGGGGGTTGGAGGAAAGGAGGTTTGGGGGTGAGAGACCGGGCTGGGTGGGTCATTTGGGGGGGGGGTTGGAGGAAAGGAGGTTTGGGGGGGAGAGACCTGGCTGGGTGGGTCATTGGGGGGGGGGGGGTTGGAGGAAAGGAGGTTTTGGGGGGAGAGACCTGGCTGGGTGGGTCAGTTGGGGGTTGGAGGAAAGGAGGTTTGGGGGGGGAGAGACCTGGCTGGGTGGGTCAGTTGGGGGTTGGAGGAAAGGAGGTTTGGGGGGGGAGAGACCTGGCTGGGTGGGTCAGTTGGGGGGTTGATGTGTAGTGTTCATGTGTAGTGAATAGGTGTTCATGTGTAGTGTTCATGTGTAGTGTTCATGTGTAGTGTTCATGTGTAGTGTTCATGTGTAGTGTTCATGTGTAGTGAATAGGTGTTCATGTGTAGTGTTCAGGTGTTCATGTGTAGTGTTCAGGTGTTCATGTGTAGTGTTCAGGTGTAGTGTTCAGGTGTTCAGGTGTAGTGTTCATGTGTAGTGTTCAGGTGTTCATGTGTAGTGTTCAGGTGTTCATGTGTAGTGTTCATGTGTAGTGAACAGGTGTTCATGTGTAGTGAACAGGTGTTCATGTGTAGTGAACAGGTGTTCATGTGTAGTGTTCATGTGTAGTGTTCATGTGTAGTGTTCATGTGTAGTGAACAGGTGTTCATGTGAAGTGTTCATGTGTAGTGTTCATGTGTAGTGTTCATGTGTAGTGCACAGGTGTTCATGTGTAGTGTTCATGTGTAGTGAACAGGTGTTCATGTGTAGTGTATCAATGTGTTATTAAATAACTGAATAAAATAATATTAAATAAATAATTAAAAACAACATCCATGTTTTGATTCTTTTTTTATTTGGACCTCGAGTGTGTTGTCGGCCCCCGAACTGCTATTTGATAGTTAATGCGGCCCTCGGGCTGAAAAGTTTGGAGACCCCTGTTATATGAGAAAGGTAATTGCCTCCTTTCCTGCAGTAAAAAAAAAAGTGCATTCCATAGCCTCTTTTTTAGCATATTAATTAGGGTTGGCCAATAAAAGATACTGGGTTAGTACATATCAATAGACCCAGGGATAAACTGCCTCTCCTCACTCCCCCAAATTGTCAGCATTGTATTTCTTATCATTATGAGCAAATATTCTCAGTTCTTTAAGGGGCGGATAGAGGCAGGTGATCTGTGAGATTCCCCCCCTTTTTTTCTTTTCTCACACCATCCTCAAAACGCCCCACATCGGACACCCCTTCTCTGCCTAAAGGGGAGAAGACACAGCTGTCCCTGGAGCCCAGCAATTGACCATTCATTAGCTAGCAGGGTCATTTCAGAGGGACACAGGGACTGAATTTATTCACCCTGTAGAACTCAAGCCTTGGGGTGAGGGATGAGTTTGAGATCCAAACATAGGCATTCTCATTTTAACCCCTTCAGTAGGCTTTTCCCTGCTCTACAGGCTACAAGGATGTGAGGATTACATTAACTCCAGACCAAGGTCTTTGCTTCATGCTCCAGGTTTCAGGGCTGTAATCAGCTCCCTGATCTCACAACAAACTCCTGGCCTAACAGGTTCATCAGGCCACAGGGTGATGCATACACTCATGATTTACACCTAGTAATTTCTTTAGGCCCTGCTGCTTTAATCAGGGAAACTTTCATAAGGGCTGTGGCAGGATTATACATTTTACGTGATTTTTTTTTATTAGAAAACTATCATTATAATACCTGAAAAGGAACTACAGCAAACTTTACTTCCTTGTTTTGACTGGTGTTTTGTGAGTAAGCCAACTCTCAACACCAGGGACTCATATCCGTTATTAGCATCTAATTCGCCTACCCCAACCCTGTGCTCCTGCACATGGGACAAAAGAGAAACCCTCCTCATCTGTGTGTAGGTATATAAAATACAATATGCACAGTGCCACAAACAGCATAGTCTACATACTATGCATTTGGACTTTACGTTCTGTGCCTGTTTTAATCTCTTTTCACAGTCCTGACTGATACGGAGATTCTGGCACAAGCAATTATCTTTATTTTTGCTGGCTATGAGACCACCAGCTCCACTCTTGGCTACATGGCTTACAGTCTAGCTACTCACCCCGATGTACAGCAGAAGATGCAAGAGGAGATAGACTCTGTTCTCCCCAACCAGGTAAGATTGTGGGATTCTCAGTGATATGTAGCATCTCTTTACGGGAAATCCCTCTTCTCTAGTTCAAAGTCAGCAACACTATTCGTTAAAGAAATTAAATGGCTATATTGAAAAAATAATCTAAGTGTTGCTTCGCCAATCCTTTGGGAGCTCAGAAGCACACAGTGAAAAGACAGTAAAAGAAATCTTCACCAACCCACATATAAGTCCTTTCTGTATCTGTTTGTCTTTATATGTCTCCCCCCTTCTACCAACTTCATTTATCTCTCATCAATATCCCGCCATTCAACAATGTATATTAAATGGGACAATTTGTCTGTTTTCTTAATCCTGCTATCCAACAATCAGATATCTATGGGGCAGAGGCAAAGGAGGAGGGAAGGGGTGAATGTAAGAAGAGACAGCATTGAGGGGAGATTGGCTGAGAGACATGGAGCAGTGACAGGGCAAAATGGTAACATTGCATTTTCACAGGTACCAATTTGTGATTACAATCTCTTACCTTGGGCTCCTGTACCAGTTTCTCTTCACAGAAACCACTTTTCACAAATATTTTGGCCACAACAAGAGGCTCAGAACTGCTGGTTTTAACTACAAGTCTTGTTTTCATACAGCTTTTGTGTTTAAGGGGGGTCCCTTTCTATCTGAACTTTCAGTATAAGCAAAATGGGCACAGATTCCTGTTAACTTACATCGAGGAAAGGAAAATTAAGGTGAACTCCCAGCTTTTACCCCCACTATACCTAGGACATGTACTTTGGCAAGAGATAAATAGAGAAGGACAGGATGGTTTTAACAGCGATCAGATTAAAATGAGGGATTTAAACTCCCACACGCCTGACAAACATTTTTACTTTCCACTAAAGGCGCCTCTCACATATGATGCCCTCATGCAGATGGACTATGTTGACATGGCACTGTCTGAAACCCTCAGGCTCTTTCCTATAGGAGGGCGAATTGAAAGGGTCTGCAAGAAAGACGTCGAGATAAATGGACTGACCATTCCAAAAGGCACTGTGGTCATGATCCCATCCTACCTTCTGCATCATATCCCAGAATACTGGCCAGAACCAGAGGAGTTCAGACCGGAAAGGTACAGAACCTATATTGATAGGGAAGAAGGAATATCCAGTACTTATATCTTTAAATTCATTCTGAAATATCAGTCTCTTGCAAAGAAATTCCTTGTTATGTTTAACCTTCATAACTCTTGGTAACGAGATAGGCAGAGCGTCTGCAGAGAATATCAAAATACCTGCTCCTGCTCCCACTGAAGCCAATTGCAAAATCCCCATCAACTTAACATTATATGTGCCCGATATGAACAACCGTGCCTGAGTTCTATTGATCTTTCATTTATGAACTCAATGCTCACGTCTCCAGTCACATACAGAAGATATAGAAAAACATTTTAATGTCTATGGCCCTGCATTTACACTATACAGTAGCCTGACCAATGACAGACCATGCCATGATGAGGTGGTGCTGTAGCAATGCAACATCATTAAGAGCTGGAAGGTGAACATAATTGGTATTCACAAGCATTCATGGGACTTCATTACTCTGAAGAAGCTTTGCCTAGAACTCTCACTCAGATGTTTTAAGGACTATCAACTGAACCGCCACAGGAAAACTCATTGTATCCCATGGGAGCTGATTGGCAGCTTGGTCTCTTTGTTTTTACTGTTCACTTTCCTGCACAGCCGGAGGTTGAAATTCATTTCTGACACCTCTTGACACTTCTATGTACTTTGTTAGGTTTCTATGGCCACAGAGACGTGATCAAAAGTGTGCCCAAAAGTCAGGATCTTCTTGTCCAAAAACCTCCCCACCACTGACTTTTCTCATTTCAGATTAAGAAGAATCCTCATTAGCTTCTGCAGCATTAGGTATTGCATCTTCCATTAGCCAGCGGGAGGGTGTCATAATTGCTCACATTTGAGTTGGTCTGACATTCCATTTGGTAGAGACCAGCAATGTGTACTCCCTATCAGCACATCAATTATACTTCACACCCCTATAGCATTTTCCACCTGAGGATTTAAAAAAATATACAAAAATTATTCAGTTAAATCTCACAACACCAATGTGAGGGTCAGAGTCCCAGGCAGGCCAGAGGGTAAATCAAGTCAGGCATCAAGAGACAGGCAAGGTCAAAAGCCAGAGTCTGAGATCTCTCACGCTGGGTCTGAAGCAAGACAGGCAAGCAATCTGTACTGTTGCTCAGACAACTCCCAGTCATGGCTGTCTGGCTTATGTACCAGTGCCAGCCAATCAGTGGACTGCAAGGAGCTGCCACTCAGGATCTGCTGGGTAGTACTTCCTGCTGGGCTCAGCCTTATAGGGCCCTCCCACAGGAGCCCAGTCTCCTGTGGAGACACCAGAGGACCACAGTCCCAGGTTTTAGCTCTGGGCTTTCATGAAACTTTGCCAATTTCTTCCATTTGAAATCGTCTCTTCCCCTCCCAAACTCATCCCAAGATTCATTCCTGCCTGAAATAGGGCAGTTCAGCCATTCTTCAGGATATCCTCTGTAGAAACCAATAAGGGCTCTGGTGCTGTGAAGCAGCCCCTGACTTTGCATGAAGTTCCCATGATGTCCTGGGGAGAAAGGATAGAACTTTGATCCTGAACTGAAATTCCCCCACATGGCAAGGGGCTAGGTAATGTTAGACCGGGGGTCCCAAACTGGGAGATTATTACATGTGGGGTTGCAAGCTGTCAGCCTCCACCCCAAGCCCCACTTTGCATCCAGCATTTATATTGGTGTTAAATATATTTAAAAGTATTTTTAATTTATAAGGGGGGGAAGGGGTTGCACTCAGGCTTGCTATGTGAAAGGGGTCACCAATACAAAAGTTTGAGAACTACCATGTTAGACCATGTCTCTCAATTCCTGTATAAACACTCATGTGCTTGTATCTGGAACCAGGTTCAGTAAAGAGAACAAAGAGACTATAGATCCTTATATGTACCTGCCCTTTGGAGCTGGTCCCAGAAACTGCATTGGAATGAGGTTTGCTCTCCTCTCTATGAAAATTGCTATCACCAGTCTGCTGCAGAATTTCACCTTCAGACCCTGCAAAGAAACTCCGGTAAGAAATTCAGATTTATAAACAGCTATTTACAAAAACAGTTAAAATAAAACGGCCTCAATTTATTTGACTAGAACAGTGGAATATGGTACAAGAGAAATATGCAACATGAGATGCAAAGTGTACAGGTATAATACATGGCAGACTATACTCCATATTTAGTGTGCATAATATGAAGTAGTCTGAAATTTACAATGAAATATTTGGAAAGGGAAAAGAGTTTGTCTAGGAGAGAGAAACTAGATGGCAGAGGAGAGGGAGAAGGATTAATCAGCCTTAGTGGAAACCTTCAATCAAATACATTAGCTGATATCAGTATAGTGTTCCATACAGAAATGAAATGAGTCGACTCATATCCAGTTACGCTATCAATGAGTCCTAGTTTTTGTGTTCAAGTTCCTAGGCAGTTTAAGGTGAGGTTTCTGCAAATCATGGGTCTATTCATCTATTTAGTAAAGTGGCGCCTTTGAAGTCAAACCCCCTTTTGCTTTTGCTTAGTTGCCTACGTCACATTTTCCTACGAAAATAATGACTCGAGTCCAAATATTGCCAGACTTCCAATGCAAAGTTATAACCTGCTTTGATAAATATTAAGGTCATAGACCTTAAACATTTTTAGCAGGAAACAAGCTCTTGTTGAGAAGAACACTACATATATGAAAGCCAAAGGCCGTCACAAACCCATAACTAGGAGTACTATAATGCAAACAAACTGACAGACACACTAGAGAAAGGATTTTGTCAAACCAGTGGTAGAGAGAGGGCTATGAACCCTGGGAAGTTTGAAGCCACTGTGAAGTGAAACATCTATGTTTAGCACAAATCTTGTTGTAAACTTCAAACAGGGAAAACCAAAGACCTGTGACACAGGTATACAAGGGTTTATGTTCCTGGATAGGCCAGAAACAGTCCTATTCCCAAGTACTATTCCCACCCTCTGTCCCGATTTTTCACACTTGCTGTCTGGTCACCCTAGTCCTACGTCCCCTTTTTATCGGTCTTTTATTCAGTGGGATCTAAATGACCTTCTCTAATTACTGCAGATACCTCTCAAACTGAGTTCAAAAGGATTCATAACTCCAGTGGAACCTATCATTCTGAAGTTAGTCCCCAGAACAACAGAATCAAAGGAGTAAAATCCAATGGAGTTTTATAGCGGCTCTTCAGATCCCAATAGCTGCTGTACTAACAGATGCTGTACACATTGTTCTGGGAAGCTGATGTAGACAAATAAAAGTTTAATTCAGAAGACAATTGCTAAAAATGTGCAGGAAAGCATGACTAGAGAGACAGAGACAAAGTGGATGAGGTAAGGAACCATTAGAATATCTATCTGTTCAATCTTGTATTTAGCTGTGACACATTTGAGCATCTTTCCAAGGCCTGGAGAGGAGCTCTGTGTAGCTGGGAAGCTTGTCTCTCTTACCAACAGAAGTTGGTCCAATAAAAGATATTACCTCAACCTTGTCTCTCTACTGTCCTGGGATCAACATGGCTACAACACTGCATACAAAAATTATGTTTGTCAGAAATGTAATCTGAGTCATTGGACAGTAATTATACAGTTAACAGCTTTTCTAATTCAGATTGTATAAAATGTATTTACAAAGCAAAGATTCCACTAAAGAGCAACACTACAAAGTTATCTTCTGCTATCTGGTCTACAGTATGAAATGTAGTCAAGTCTGAACAGAGTTGTCAGCAATTGTGTTAGCTTAATGGGCTTGGAACACAACTTAGCAGTAAGTGTGGCCAAGGGCAAACCATGTTTAGTATTGTGTTAGCTAATTCAATTCAACCACACCTAACCCTTGTTGATAGACACGACTGTTGGCAACTGTGCTGAGTCAGGCACTGTTAAACTTCAGTGCAGGCCAGGTCTGACTCTCTTCTCCCCAAAAGGGAGAAAAGTACTATTCTTTTCACGATGCAGAAGAGACTTGTTTGATACCAACAGGAATCAGTTATTATTAAGTATTATTATTGAGTGGGGATATAGGTGATGAAAAATGGGTGAATGACAAGATTCTTTTTGCTGTATTGATATTTTAAGAATAGTGCAAATAGTTCTTGTTTGGATACAGTTATACAAGTTGGTTGCAGTGAGGCTATATGCTGCTAACTAATCGCTTGTGTAATGCATCTATTGTATAAAGTGGTAATTTACACAGATGACAGAAATCAATAAAAATATGTTGAGCAGGTCTCACTTGTCTGTTTTATATTATGAATGATTTCATTGTTTCTTTGCATGTGAACTAAATATGCAGTCTTGACCTCGGAAATTATTAATACACTGGATCCTTGCTATAACCCGCTTCGCTATAGCGCAGATTCGCATATAGCGCGGTCACAGCCATGGATCCCAAATTTAATTACCTTAATTGGGATCCATGGTAACGCAGTCCCCCGCTATAATATGGTACCGTGCATGGATCCCAAACCCCACGTTCTAGCGAGGGTCTGATGTATATAGCATTTTCTAGTCAATTCAATCTCTGGTAAATTTGATCATTTATCCTGCTCAAAATCTCCTAAACAAAAGCATTTGCTTTATATATAATACAACTTCCTCATACCTTGATGAATGGGATTGCTTTAGGCAAATGTTTGATAATTTGAGCACTGGCTATAGGAAGTTCCCATTTAATCAACAGAGAAGACCAACTGTCTTATGGGTCTTCATTCAGACTATACAAAAGATAAACTATATTGGAAATTTGTGTTTAGACATTCTGGGCATTGGCATATGCATGCTAAATAGTCTGTGGTGAGAGTTCTCATTATCATATGGATGACAAGATTAATTGCTTAGTTCAGTCAAAGTGATAGGAAGAGACTTAATCTAATTAACTACTTACGCACTGTACTACTAATTTCTTGTAATCCATTTGGTCAAATGAATGAAGTAAATATGATTAAAAAGCCTTTTTAGACATAACTGAGATGCAGTTTCCCACATGACCACCTCCATTTTGCTTGTTGTGGGCAGGGGCGGTTCTAGGGTTTTTGCCGCCCCAAGTGCGGCAGTCAGGCGGCCTTTGGTGGCACGCCTGCGGGAGGTCTGGTGGCCCCGCTGATTCAGCGGCATTTCTGCAGGAGGTCTGCCGGTGAAGCAGCTTTCGATTACCTGCCGCTGAAATGTTGCCGAATCCACAGCACCCGCAGACCTCCCGCAGCCATGACACTGAAGGCCGCCTGAGTGCCACCCTAAGAGTGACCACAGGCGGCCCCCTGCGACGTGCCACTCCAGGCACGTGCTTGCTCCGCTGGTGTCTGGAGCCAGCCCTGGTTGTGGGATTGGGCACAATAGTCGCCACAATCGGGGATGGCACTTGCCATTAGGTGAGCTAGGCGGTCGCCTAGGGCAGCAGGAAATGGGGTGCAGCATATTGTCGTCCCCTGCTGGCGGCAGCTCAATGTCGAAAATGCTGCCGGCAGCTGCCCATTACCGATTTGGCTACCGGCGGCAATTCAGTGGCAGCTCAACACCACTTCCGCTGCTGGCGGCGATTAGCCAGCAACTGCTCCTCGCCGGTTACGCCACCACCAGCAATTCGGCGGCAGCTTCTCAGCGGTATGGAATTTTTTTTTCTTTGCCAGGTGGCAAAAAAGCTGGCGCCAGTCCTGGCCACAACTGTCACAAAACGTATCACTACATTCGTACTTTGGGCAAGGAATGCTTCCTGTATTTCCAGTAAGAACAGCACAGTCGTGGAGTCCATAAAAATAATGAAGTAACGTAATTATATGCCGTTCATGCTTTCCAGAATGAAAAATATGAGTAATTCCCTGGTAAGAGTCAATGATTACCTGCCACTACCGGCACATGGGACTATATGTATTTTGGGGTAACAAGATAACATTAATAAGATTACTAGAAAGAAAATGAGAGCCACTATGACTTAACTGCATAACACTAACCTGGCTATTCAGGCTGGTTCCCACGTATCCCAACACTTTCCAGACTTCTGTGTCATCTTCAGTCATGGAAAAGAAGTCCAAGAGTCGCCATCCTGAACCAACCAAAGCCTGGTGAGGCACATAATCAAAGTTCTATTGGCTTTCAGGAGGAGCGGAGAGGGACTTGTGGTGTTGCAGAAATGCTGGTAAAGACGGGGTACCTGTCATCTTCTAGCCTCTCAACATTGGCAGAGGGATGGAAAAGATTAAATGTCAATAGCAGAAGTTTAGGTTTACTGTAGTGTGTGCATTCTCTTGAAGAACAGTTATTACTATCCCTCTGCTCTATCCCCAAAATGTACATTCTCAAGTCCTTTCACATGTCAGCAACGTGCTGACAGAGTGACAGTGAGGCATGTTGGAGTGGAAACAAAAAGAAGCACCGTGCCTTTCATTTTAACCACAGCCCCATGTGAGTTCAGGGAAAAGAAAAGGAGAGAGACTGAGAGGATAAGATAGACTAGAGAATGAAAATGAGCTTCCTTCTATAGAAATCGGGATTCTTATTATATTGCTAGCTCTGCTGGCACTTCAAGTATAATTTTCCTTATTGCTTCTGAAAATGTGCTTTGTTGATGTTTCACTTCTGTTCTTGATGCAAAAATTCCAGACAGACTTGTCCGGGGTGGAGGTGGGAAAGAGATGCTGGACACTGCGCTTTTAGGGGCAAAACTTGATGACTTTTTTTCCATTGTCATTTTCTAGAATCCCACCCACACCCACAGATTCTCCCTTCTGCTTCCTCTTTTACTCTTCCCATTTTTCTTTCCCCTCCCTCCCGCAACCTCTCCCTCTTGCCTGATCTGGTTTTCCCTTTCTTTTTCTTTCCCAAACTCCAATGTTGCTAGCAGTCCACTCCCTCCCTCTGCCGATCACGCCTATGCTGCCAGTTACACATAGAGCGCTGAACCGACTGCCAGTCAAATGAACATTCACACTGCCTGAAACACATGAGCAGAACAAAAAGATGAGCATGGATCAACTGGGCTGCATTTTTTAGCTCTTTATGTAATGATTAATGACTGATTACATGGTGTGCACGTTTTCCTGCACTATAAAATGCCATTTACATTACCCAGGTCCTAAAAATAATAAAACCAGATTTAAAAAAACATACACTGCCCCTCCCCCCACGGTAGTTCTGAGGTAATTTCACACATTGCTAAGGGATTGGCATCAACTGAGGGGAAAACCCTTCCCGGAACGCAGTCTGGGTTTCCAGTTTCCCCTTATAATACTGTAGCTCCCATTTCGCACAAACTTTTCTTCATTTCTTTGCAGGTATGGGATAGGGGCATTCGTTTTCTTCAAGAAATGGGGTCTTCTGGGACCGAGGCCCCTGCCTTCCTTTGCAATGTGCCTGGAATACTTGTAAAGTGAGTTACACAGGCCTTCCAGTGTTAAAGCAGCACAACCATTGTGCTGACTGAATAATACACCCATTTGTTGGCACAGGACTGTTAGCTAACCCTGTTTATAACCCCAGTTCTCCTCCCCCGCTTTCTTGCAGAGGTTTGTGAACTTCAGTGAGGAGTGTTTTCAGAAATATGGGAAAATCTTGGCATGAATAGTCTTCTCTCTCAGTAAAACTGACTTGACTCTTTCGGTGCTGCACACGGTGTTACACACACTGTCCTCAGCTCAAATCCTAGAGTTCAAATGGAAAAAGATAGCTGGAGGGATCTCAAAGTCATGCCACAAGACCCTGCTCTCCCTCAGGTTTCTGTCCCTCTCAGTCTATTCCTCCTCATGCCTTCTTGTGTCCCCTCAGCCCTGCTCCTCCTTGAGTCCCCATCTCCCCTCACCCCATGTTCCCCTGGAGCTCCCCTTGACCTCCCAGCCCCCCCGGCCTATTCCCCCTCAGGACTCCATCCCCATACAGCCCACTCCTCCTCAAGTCCCCACAATACCCCTCTGCCCCTCCTCCAGCCACTGCAAGGCCCCAGTCCTCCCTCAGCCCCTTCCCCTCGAGTCTCTGGCCCCCTTGCTTTCTTCCAAGATCCCTGCACACATGGCTTCTTTCTGCCTACCCACCTACCCCACTTATCCTGCTACAGCGCCTCACTGGCAAGATGCCACTATGGGTAGCTCTGCCTACAAAGGGGAGACAGTCAGTCTCCCTGGCTGCAGTCAGTGGCTGAGGGGAGGAAGTGCAAGGAAATCTGCAGATATGGTGGGAACATGCAATTCCTTGTGTAAAGGATGGGGCAATGCATGAATGTCATGACACATATATAGTATCTGTCTGATAAAACTCCAGGATTTACTTTACTCTCTGCAAGTATACATGGCACGGTGTGCCCAGCATGGAAAAAGTCTAACCTTAGACTCATCTAGTCCACACATTTACTCCTAGTCACTGTGCTGTCCTGGATGGAGAGAGCACAGTGAGACTCAGAGTCACACATATCCAATGCATTCAGAAACAGTTAGCTGAATCAGCGGTAATGATGCAGGGTTAGGTTGTCAGGGTATAAGCACAGCTTTGAATGGTGATCAGAGTGGCTGAACTCCCTTGATACTGCTAGAAAAGTCAACTGGATATTACTAATATTACCATATTGTTGAGACATTTTGCTAGAGAGAGAGAGGGAGAAACTGACTATCCTGAAAGATCTTATCAGTAAGGTTGTACTTGATACATAGGAGTGTGTTTGGCTTTGTTATGAGGCACGTGACTTAACCCGACATAGCAATGGAGTGAGCGGAAAGCGCCTTTGCTGTTCTCAAACCCCTTTGAAAGATGTTGGACACGTAGCCGAACATGGTTGGTTGGGACGTGGCTTTCTGTCCAGCAGACAGCAAAATACAGCTGAGTTATTCATTCATAGCTCTGCTTCTTGACCTGCAATACTGGGTCCTGCTACTGTTCCATCTGACAGACCATGACACCTCTTAAGAGAGGGACCAGAGAACCTCCTGAGCCTTGGCACCACAGAGTCAGTGGATTCCCTTCTGAGGGCTGAGCCTTGCTCTCCCTTCTGAGGGCTGAGCCTTGCTTAGGCTTCCTCTCCGTGTTTGCTGGTCTAGCTGCAAATATCTAAGAGAGAGGAGGGAAAGAACTTAAAATGTATAAAGGTGTTTGCTCTCAGGTAGAAGCAGCAGCAGGAAGCTGCATCACTGAGGATTATGGAACATAAAAGGTGGAAGCAGTAACCTCAGGTGTCAGAATCCACATCTGCCCTTTCAGTGTTCTCTCTCCTCCTCTATCTTCTTTCTCTAGGCAGGGAAAGCCCTATATTGGGAATGTCATCCTGTATAGAAAGCGTGTTATGTTTCCCTAACGTAGCATTCTACCAAATTCCACAAGGATACAAGTATAGAGAAAATAACAAGCGTGTTCCTGTATAGCCAGCCACTCCGCAATAATAGAAGAAAGCTCCTAAAATTGATGGTTGGTATAAAAGCCATTTAGACAGTCTCCAGTGCTTGACACAGCCTTTTCCGATGGATTGGTGTATTTCTATTGGTTAATAGGCAACAGAAGTATCCATTTTAGGATCTGTTTCTGTAAGCTGCAGCCAGAAGTGGTTCTTCCTAGTGCTGACATAATGCTAGAATGCTTTGTGTTCTACAGTAAAGATTGATTATAATAATGATTTTCCATCACACAGGAATCCCAAAGTGCATTGCAAATGTTACAGATTTTAAAGCATATATAGAAATAACTTCTCCCACCCTGAAATGCAGCCACTTTTAGGGAAAACCATGGCAGCTGTTAAATAGTGCACAGAAATAATGTGCCATAAATTTTATAAAAGGATGTGAAATGTATTATATCACAGAATATGACTGGCTAATTTACAAGTTGGAAAGGATACAATAATTAGAACACTGTACTCTTGTGAAAAGTGCCAATGGATCAGATCGCAGAAAGTCAAGACCTTGGTTTTACATCTCATTTAAAAAATGGCACCTCCGGTAGTTCGTTGATTCATACCAGGGTATTTGCTCATTCCTGACTCAGAAAGAAGAGGGTTCTCATCATAGTTATTAATGTAACCTTCCTGAATCACCAGGGATTTCCCTAGAAGTCTCCCATCTAGCTAATGACAAAGCCCAACTCTTCTGAGTTTGGGAGATGTAATGAGATTATGTGAACTCCATGGTCACTGGCTCTGATTATGGATCCTATTCCCTAGAAAAGGACTGATTTGTGTGTGGAAGAGGGGGGAGTGGAATCAGATGTTGGCATCATCGCAGTGCAAATGATAAGGAATTATGTTCATTTTTATGTTAATTATCCTTTTATTAGTACTTTTTAGATTAGTAAATATGAAATCACACCAGATATTGTACAGAGCATTCAGCATTATTCTCAGTTAGAATCTAAGAATGGCAAGATCCAGAAAGATCGTCTCTCAGTATCCAACAGAGATATCTTTCTTCCAAACCCAAGTTCTCCAGGACTCCCAGGGCTTTCCCAGCACTGCACCTTGCCGTATTACTACAATTCAAATCAAAGTTACAAAATGGACTAAGAGAGAACAAAGTTAAAATAATCATAACTGGGCTAATTGTGTAAAGAATCCCTCCCACAGGAGATCACGGGATACAATAAACAAACAAATAGAAAGAACACAAAATATGCTTCACGCCCAATGTGCAAATCACTGCTCATAAATGACAAGTGCTTATACCTAGGCTGCTCTTGTTAACTCATCTGCAAGCTGAGCCATGTTGCAAGGCTTTAGTAATAACAACCACCTAAACACATACCAGAATCTAGCTAAGTCAGCTCTAGAAATTGGTCACATGCATTATTTCCTGCAAGGATGTGGTCACTTTAACACCCGACAGCCATAAGGCTGCAGCATCACATGATCCAGGAAAATAGCCCTGGACGTCACCACCCACCTGGGGTTGTAAAACCAGAGGACAGGGGCCAACTTGACAAGAAATAGACACGGGGACAAAACAGGCAGCACCAGTCCCATATGGGCAATTCGCGCTACACCTTGATTTCAAATAAAGTGCCAGAGGACACTGATAATATTTGAATAAAATTGCTGAGCAGGGTCCAATATCCAAGAAGCTTCATGAAAGCACCTGAACCTAGCAGTGCTGGTGGTGTCTCAAAAGCAGTGCTCAGCGAAAACGGTGATAGTCATGAGACGAGGGGTACTCAGGGCTCATCTAGACTAGGGTAATTTGCACCAGTGTAGCACTGATGTATTTACTTTGGGGGAACCCCGTAGTGTGGACACACCACACTTCTACAAAATGGGGTTGTCATCAATGCAGCTTATCCCCGTCAAGTTCCAGGGTAAGCTGCAGTGGTGCAAACCCTGTTCTCTACCAGTACACAGCATCTACTCTGAGGGGGTTGCAATGTGTAGCTACACAGGGAGGTGGATTACCTCCTGCATTGACAGAAAAACCCCTTCCATTGATGTCTACCTTATGATGCTACAGTGGCAGAGTTGCAGCACTGCAGCTATGACACTGTAGTGTCCATAGTATAGACGAGTACATCTACGGCAGAAGTGGCATGTATAATCATAGCTGAGCTTGCTTTGAACTAGCTCAAATAAAATAATGACGCCCCAGCAGAACAGGCTAGCTGCTTGAGTACATACCTGTGTGATTGTACAGCCCAGACGGTTCTGGTTTCACTGCTATTTTTACTCAAACTAGTGAGATTAAACCTAGCTCAGGTATGTCTACCCACGTGGCGGTGTCAAATACCCCGGGGCATGTGATTTTTATATGGAGTCATAATCTCAACGTTGGATGAGTTGAACCAGATGGAAGGTGACACCGTTTTTGTCCCAGTGCCAGAGGCCTGATTCTCATTTACGCTAAGCCCTGCTCTGTCAGTGTAAGGGGGCCTGAAAGCGGGTGCATACCCTTAAAGGTCCCTTTAGACTGTCCAAAGAGTGTAAAGGGGTCTTGGTATGAATGAGAAACAGGCCTGGGTCTCTATTATTGCTTTATAAAAATGGAACTCTGTTCAGCGTGTATTTGGTGTGGGTTTGTTTGCTAGAAAAGCCATCCACAATCTCCTATTGCACAGAAGGGCCCAGGACATTTGGTATGTGGTATATTCACAAGGCCCTGCTTTCATGGCAGCTGGTTTTTTTTTCTAGATCTTGCTTTTGCTTTCTCTATACAGCTTTACGTGGCTTATTCCTATTTTCATGTGATTGACAGAGAGACGAATGAGGTGGAAGGAACAGCTGGCAGCAGCCTCTGATCAGTTGCAAATTCTTTTACTCTTCTGGATCGACATCAGTTCTGGGAACCATCTTCAGAATGATCGGCTTCTTGGGTTGCAAGAAACCCTTTGTGTCCAGCACCAGAGGGATCTTCACCATGAGTAGAGACAAATCAAAAGAAAGCCAGTGAATGCGGGGAGCTAGGAAGGGACACAGCAGACGTTCTACCACTCACAGACTTTTCTGACAAACGCCCAATGCCCTGGGTACATGTCAGTTTGGGATTGTGATTCCCAGTTTGAGCAGACATACAGGCGCTAGCTGTCATCAAGCTAGCATGGAAAAAATAGAACATAGCCACCACAGTGCGACGAACAGGAGGGACTAACTGCCCCGAGTACATGCCTAGGGTCTCTGACGGACATGTACTCAGAGCAGCTACACTCTGTTTTTAGCCTGCTAGCTCAGAGAGGGCTAACACGACTATGTATCCTTGATGTGCCAGCTCCAAGTGTGGACATACCCTACAAAGCATTCATGTCTCTCACCCTTTGCTTTCACCCATTTGCATTTTTCTGACCTATTTTATGAGCTCGCTGTTGCTGAATATGTTGCTACAGGTCCAGGGAGAAGGATGCAGTACAGGCAAAAAGTTCTCTAGTAGCAGGACTAATATTGCCTCCAATTCTACCCTTCCCCGGCCAAGATATTGATCTATTAGGAGGAGCTCAAAGGAGAACTACAAAACTGATGAGGGAGCTGGATATACAAAGAAAGGTTTCAGGAGGTAAATCTGTCAAGCTTGGCTGAGCGATACTAAGCAGGAACATGGTAGCAGTCCATGAATAGGTGATCAGCGTAAACATTAAGGAGGGAGAGGTATTGTGTGTGACATACAGGAGTAATAATGAAATGAAAATAAGAAAAGATTATCAGACTGAATAGTCAGGGAAGCTTCCTGTCAGTGAGCTGCACCAGGCTGTGGAACTCTCTGTCCCCGGGACAGGCTGTAAGCATTGAACCATGTGACTTTTAAAACTAGTCTGGATAGAGCAGCAGAGGATGTAGGGCTGGGAGCAGTCTTGCACTGGCAGAGGATGGGCGGAGATGGTCTGTTTCCCTGTTTAACTCCTAGGGGATTTAACGCTGCTGAGATTCACCAGTGCAAACAGGATACCTAGCATCCCCCTTCCCAACAAGACAACATGAATACATCAACAACACAACAGATTGCTTCATACAGGTTCACACCAGGAATCCAGAGTAACCTCCTGATGCCTGAAGTTTGGCCCTCAGCACAGCCTGCATCACTGAGCCCAGGGGAAAGCAGCTTCTTTGGGCATATATTTTGGAGTGGTATTTTGGTGGGGAAGCTAAAGGAGCTACATAAAGCTACTGGCATTAGTAATATGATACATATTTAACTAGTCTTCTTCTAATTAAATTAAGCAGATTCATTTCAGACTAGAAAAATGTCTTTAGACTCAGTGGATTATTAATGAGCTGTTACAGTCTTTCACCTCCACGTTAACAGTTCAGTTACAGCCCAGGTCAGTAGAGTTTGGAGCAGAGCACTCACGGCGAAGAAAAACTTCTGTAATATCTGTTTGATTTTTAAAACAAATCTGGTCTGAGCATGTTCATGGCCACTGGGCTCATCTTCCCCCAGTAAACAAGTAATAACATTCTTGGAAACAGCACATTTTACCGGAGTGTTGTAGAGTATTCACAAAAAGAAAATTTAGAATTTGAAATTGCAAGAATCTGCTCTAAAAACCTAACAATAACGTGTGCTTAGCCTGGGAACAGAACAAACTGCTCCCAAAGCAGTTACAGACAAAGAGCTTACTGGAGGGATTATTTGACATATACTTTCAAATAGCAAATTGCACCTACTTTATGTCAAATATAAATAGCACCATCTCCAACTTTCTGAGTGCCTTGCTCAATCAGTACACGTATGAAGCTGAAGCCCAAGCAAGACCGAGGACAGGCTGACCGGAAGGAGGAGGTAGTTTGAGGAACTTGCCTCATCTATATAAGATCTCCCAATATTGAGGGCATCTGTCCTCAGATGTCTAAGGAAATGTCTACACTGCAAAAAAAACACTTATGGCAGTGAGTCTTAAAGCCCCATTCTATAGACTCAGGCCCCCAGGGCTTGTGGTATAGTGCTAAAAATATCCATGTAGATGTTTCCACTCAGGCTGAAGCTCAGGATCTGAAACCCACCCCTGTCTCTGGCTTCAGAGCCTAAGCGGCACTGTCTACTTGGCTCTTTTTTGTGCTGTAAACCCCTCTTTAGACCCCTTGAACTGCTCAGGGCCCTAAGCAATTGCTTAGTCAGCTTATGCCTAACACTGGCTTGGTTTTCACCAATATTAAATTCACTTCTAAAAGGCATTAACATGTGTTGAGCCATTTAAAATTACCTAGAGCATTTAATTCTAATTATTCCCACATGCCTCTAATCCAGAGTGAAACCTTCCTGCTTTCGTAGTGCGAGGGTAAAACCAACTCTGCCTACCAGGTTCAGTGCTCCAGAGTCTATCAGCATCTGAATGGGGAAAGGGATTGTGTGTGTGTGTGAGACACAGTGCCCCATCTGTTCTGAGACACAGGTGACAACGAGCATAGGTGATTATCTCAAGGAGACTATGGTAGCCCGACCAGGTATAAAACCCTACACTGGTTAAGGGGTTAACGAGCTGCTCTGAATTTGGCCTACCCTGCCCTACCACGCATGTGAGAAATGCACAGGCTGGAGCAGAACAGTTCACTTGGGGGCAGAGCAGGGAAGAGAGAAGACTTGCAGCTCACAGCTCCTGAGGGAAGAGAGGAGGGAAGGTAGGATTGCTCCATGAGGGAGGGGAGGAGCTGCATCAGGTACACCCTGAGAGGGAGCCATTCCGTCCTCTCATGTGGATTCCGTTTATTGGTATTGATTTTCCTTGTTTTGTTCATGGACACCCCAGCACGGGAGAGACTCAGAAGTGACCTGGAGGGCCAAGGCATGAGAAGAGGCAGCTGCTGCTCCAAGAGGGAGAGCGTTACCACACTGGGCCCGGCCTCAGAGAGGTGTCACACAGTTAGGAGACCTCCTTCATGCTTGCCTGTACAGACTACTAACTGTGGACAATACAGGGGTGGTAGGGAGTGGCTTATGGAGCGCTGGCTTAAGGCTCTCCTGGGTGTTGGAGCCCTGTGTTGCCTCACAGAGCCTTGGGCCAGAGCCTGGTGATGTGGGAGGGGCTGGGCTCCCGTATCAAAAGCGGGTCAAAGGGCCTAATCCCTGACCACTAGGCAATGCTCCCCACGAGCAAAACCCATCACAGGTAGTAAAACAACCGATACAGATGCAAGGCTGGATTCTCACCGGGGTGTCTTTGCAGGTTCTGAAGGAAAACCTTTGCAACAGCACAATCATGGCCATTTTCAGGCTGAGAAGAGCAAACCTCATTCCAATGCAGTTCCTGGGACCAGCTCCAAAGGGCAGGAAAATGTAGGGGTCCATGCTCTCTCTGTTTTCTTTACTGAACCTGGCTCCAATCAGAGAAATGAAGAAACAAGTTAGGAGAAACGACTGTCTCAGGACCGTCCCCTTTGTTGGATTTGGCACGTTCAAGGGATTGGGAGCGGCAAAGGCCCATTTTGCATATTTCAGTCAGAACTCATCTATTTCCCATGTTCCTCCATCACCGCACAATACCCCCCCCCCCCCCCCCCCCCGCTTCCATGCCAGTGCCTAGGATTTGCTGTATATCTCCAGGGCCTTCAAATGAGCAGGAAGTCCTAGAACAGAGGTGGGCAAACTATGGCCTGTGGACCACATCCAGCCCACGGGACCCTCCTGCCCGGCCTTTGAGCTCCCGTCCAGGTTAGCCTCCAGCCCCTTCCCTGCTGTTCCCCCTCCCCTGCAGCCTCAGCTCACTGCCCCACCGGTGCAATGCTCCGGGCAACGGGCTGCGAGCTCTTGCCTGGCAGTGCAGCTGCAGAGCCGCAGCCTGACCCGGTGCTCTGTGCGGCTCTGTGCAGCCGCGCCACCAGCCACCCATGTTCCAGGCCCTGGGGTAAAGGGGCAGGGAGCAGGGGGGGTGGCGGGGGCGGGGATCCTGCGGGGGCATCAGGAAGGAGACGGGGGTCTGGACTGGGCAGGAGTCCCGGAGGGGCCATCAGAGGGCCAGATAGTGGCAAGGGCCGTTCCACGCCTGGCTGTTTGGGGAGGTAGAATTTCGGAAACCCAATGCGGCCCTCAGGCCAAAAAGTTTGCCCTCCCCTGTCCTAGAATATACTAGTATTCATATCCATAGCTCTGTTCTCAGAGCTCAAGTTGAAACCCTTCCCGCCCCAGAAACTAAACCCAGAGTCCACATCACAAAAAAACCGCTCAAGATCTTCTTATAACAAGGACATGGACAAACAGAGCAAGGGTCTCTCCCTTTCTGGTCTGTACAAGAACTAGCTTTTGAGCCACGCCGCTCAGAAGAGAAGAGAGATTCTTTCTTTGTGCTGCAAACCAGACAGGATCAGTGAAATAAAAGAGCTTTGCCGGCGAAATGTTTCAATAAGCCTAAGTCAAAGTGACAACCTATATTTTTACAGCACTTTCCATTCCAAAGTACTTCACAGATTTAAATGGATCTACAGACGAGTGTAAGGGGAAGGGAACTGTTGTCCCTTTACTAACATTCAAAGCGGGGGTGGGGGTGGGGATTGGTTGCTAGCTCCCAGTTAGATTAGGAAGTGAGGAAGATCAAGTGTATCCAGATGTCCAGTACCTTACCCCTCAATCTGTGTATGTTTTCATGTTGAACATTAGCTTTAATAAAAATTTTAACTCTAACTGTAATGGGGAAATGTAGGCAAGGTAGGTTATAATATCCCAGGCTGGAATTTAGCCAGACCACCCATACTCTTATGAACAGCAATATGGGAACATTAATCACCACAAGTATACAAAGTTTTAATTTTACACTTCATCTGAACCAACAGTGCCTCCGGAAGGCCACCATTTTAGCTTGAGTCTCAGGTAGACGGGCAGTGCTGTCCAGAGGGACGTGTTCCACCTACTTAATTCCCAACACTGCTTCCCAGCGCGCACACAGAACGGCAGGTGGAGTTCGCCCATCCAACTGCTGAGATGGCCCTACCAGGCCTAGCTTGGGAGAGCAGTTTGGAGCGCATCACAAAGAGGTTACGTTGACTTTGGATTAACTTGCGCAGCGTTTCTAGTTCTTCAGTCATTTTTACGTTATTCCTTGAGAAGGATCATGCTCATCTCTAATGGTGTCCCCTAGTGAGTGGTGCTATCTGCCATCAGTACTAGAGCAGACTTGGCCACCTAGCGCAGTTCTTATCACCGTGCGTAAATCCAGTTGGGTCATTACATTTCGTCGGGCTAAGATTCCTCATGCAGTTTCAGCTGGACATGGTATTCCTCACGTCTCCTAAACTTTGGCCTGGTGCTGCCATGCGCAGTTAAAAAACTGCCCTGTTTCACCCCAAGGGTGGGTGCATTTCTATGACTGGTAATTAGCCTGCAAAAGTTTGTAGAGTTTGGGCTCTTCGCGTGGACACTGCTATATAAATGTCAGCTCTTAATATCATTATTGAGAGAGAGAATTATTCCTGGCTCTCTGGGCAAACTCGGAACGGCTGCTGGGCCCTTTGCAATCCAGTGAGGGTTAGGCCACCTAATTCCATCAGATTCTTGCCTCATTTCTCAGGGTCTGACCCATCAGTAATTCCTGAGCAGGGAACATTTCATAACGTGAACTGGAAAATTAAATTTTATTTTCTACACCTCTTTGCCCTTTCATTGCTGCTCTGCATGGCACGGTGCCAGTCACCCCATTGCTCTTGCTTTAATGTCTGGCCATAAACCCCTCAGTGTTATAGCTGCTGAGAGCTGGTTTCAGTGTCATTTTCTTCAATACAGTTAATTAAATTCCATGCACAGTTTATGGATGTAGATCATAAAACTCCCCGCGCGGCAGCGCTAGGACTGGATGTCAGACATTAATAAAGGCCTCATTTAAATGTTATAGTCACGCTTCCCCCACTTTCGCTGCCATCTTCACTCACAGAGATCAGGAGGAAGCAGCGTTTCTTCCAGCTCCCTGCCCCTTACCTCTCGGGCCTGAACTCTTCTGGCTCTGGCCAGTATTCTGGGTCCCGGTGCAGTACGTAGGCTGGGATCATTGCCGCGGTGCCTTTCGGAATGGTGACTCCATTTATCTCAGTGGTTTTCTTGCAGACCCTTTCTATCCGCCCACCGGCGGGGAAGAGCCTGAGGGTTTCATTCACCACCATGTCGAGATACTCCATCTGCAGGATGGCGTTGTAGGTGGGAGCAGCCTGAGGAGGGAATGGCAGAGGGGAAACAGATTTTCAGGTACGGAGGAGGCCATCTCGGGGCTTGCCTGGCTGCGTATACGCACAATAGCCATGCTAAACAGATTGGGATGACGGTGGGATCCGGGGGCAAATCGTCATGTCCACCTCCGGCAGGACAGTGCCCTGTAACGTGAGACTGAGGTATTGGTACAGGGTTGACCCTTTAAATACTGAAGAATGGGGATGCCAATGGTTAAACTGGGGCTAGTGAGGCCCTGTCTTGCAAATGTGGGCTCAATGAGGCTCCTGTATCTAGGTTCCCCTCCAGTAGTCTCTGCCTGTGTCATCCAATCCAAAGGCTGTCTAAGATGGGCCCCAGGGAATGGCATCAATCCCCATCCTTGGTCCTTCCCCTCCATTCCAGGTGCCCACTGGCACAGACAGGCAAGTCATAGAGGGAACTTCCATAGACGTCTCTGCTCCCTGATGCACCTAGACTGGGATGCTGTGGCCAAAGGAAGCCTTGGTCACAATGGTGCAGGGTGTAGGATTGACAGCCCTGGTGAGGGAAAACTGCTATGCACAGAGCAGATGCTCCGCCTTCCACCCAGGTTGAGCTCAGCCCTCGCCCAGCAGTGACCCAAGTGTATCTGCTGGACCCAGAGCACAGCAAACCCCTCTGACCTTGTTGGGCAGAGCGGCATCTATCTCCTCCTGCAGTCTCTGCTGTACGTCGGGGTGAATGGCCAGGTTATACGAGAGGAAGTTGAGGGTGAAGCTGGTGGTCTCATAACCGGCTAAGATAAAGACAAGGGCCTGCGCCATAATCTCCTTGTCAGACAGAGCTGTCAAAAGAAGCATGAAAGGACACAGAGAGGGTGAAGCCTCCCTTCTATACGCTGCCCAGCTCAGATGAGAGCCCTACCCAGGCATCCATTTACTACAGTTCCTTTGCTGATCATTTAACCCCAACAGCGAAAGGTCCATCTGACACGGGTTAACCCCTCTAGAACCCCCCTCACCCTGGTGCAAATGAGGAATAACTCCATTAAAATCAACTGAGTCACATCCAGGTCCATGAGATGGGAAACAGGCCCAAGGAGTTTATTCGCTGCAACAAGAGCTGGTGTGGGAGAGACCCTGCTTGGGAGAGGTTTTGCGGAACTGCACTCCTGCTCCACAGTGGGTTTGAAGATATAAGAACATAATAGAGATCTTCCTAGGTGGGCAGATGTCCGACACTCTCCCCTAGGCTCTGAGGTAAGCTGCAAGCTCCTGAGGGAAGGTTTGAACTGTGCTAAGCACTCTGCAATAATTATTATTTAACAGTTCAATTGCAGCAGTGTCAGAGGCCACAGTCAGGATTGGGGACCCATGGTGCAAAGCGCTGTACAAACACCGGCCCCAAAGAGCTTACAAGCTAAGAAGGAGAGGGATAAAATCAAACCATGGGCAAGTTTTACTTATATGACACACATTTTTATACTTTATTATACATTGTTTTAAAATATAATAACCACCTCTGAACTCTCTTTGATGACCCTGGGCCTCCCTTTCATTGCTGGCTGAGTTTCTTCTACAGGGTCTTGAGGAAGGGCATACAGAAAGGGAGGGCGTTCCATGTGCAGAGGAAGACAGGATGAAAAGAGCGATGGGAATGACATACAAGTGAGTGAACAAGGCTAATGTCATTGGAGGAGTACGGGAGGACATGGCAAGAGACAACGGCAGAGAAGTAAGGATATGTTGGTTTATATTAACTAGGAGCACGTAGGGCCAAATCCTGTGTCATTTTCCCTCCTGACTTTGACTCAGATTTCACTCACACAGGTAAATCTCCAGTGGGATTGATTAAGTGCCTCGGGATTTTCCCCTAGCTCATTAGGTTTGATTCTATCCCATTTCATATGCAGCACACACCATTACTATCCTGACTCTCAAGAGGGCTGAGAATCGACAGCTCCCATTGGCTTCAGTGGAGATTGTGGGTGCTCAGTATCTCTGAAACGCCACCTGTCGGCGTTCAATTCCCTTTCTCTGTTTCTGAGAGAGATGCAGATCACAGCATGGATTTCTGGAAGGCACAGAACTTGCTTTAGCGGGGGCAGGAGGGGGAGGAATTTCTGGTCATTCTGCTAAAACCCTGCCCCTCCACAACCCTATATGAAATATCCCAGCTAATGGCTGGGAGGAGGAGGGACCTGCCGCCTTACCTTTATAGGAGTGTGTCTTCTCATTAGGTTCAGAGCTGCCCTCTGAGCGCTGTGAGTCAACCATCAGCTGCATGAAATCCACCCGGGCCTGGGGATGGAAGGACAGAGTCAGGCCAGATCTCCAGCACAAAGGAAGGTGTGCTTGCAATGCAGCTAGGCATGCCCATGCTAGCTTTAAGCTAGCTAGCACAGGTAAAGACACAATGGCATGGAGTTCAGCGCAGGCTGGCCGCCTGAGTACATACCCAGGATTCCCTGCACGCTTGTACTGGGACCAGTAGCCTGCCCTGAAGCCCATGCTGCCACATCTTCACTACTGTTACCCACGCTAACTAAAATAAAGCTAGTGTGGGCTATGCTCACCCGCATTATAATCACAGCCTTAGAGGAGCAGTGGGTGGAATGAAAGGCTAGTCCAGCACAGGCTTCCCCCTCTGATGCTGCAGCCCCAGTTCCTCCATCAGTCCAGCAGTATAAGGAGGATAAGCAGGAAGACCTCAAAGCATGGTGGCTAGGAGGCTCCTTAAGGTGCAGGCTGGAGATCCATTTTGAGCAACGGGATGATTTTCTTCTCAAGGAAGCCTGAGCAGGACGTTTTTCTAGTCTCACCCAAATTTGGCAAACTGAGAGCTAGTATGGAGTGTCGCCTTTGGGGACGGGCTCAGAAACTTTCCCCACACAGGGCACGTCTACACCGGAGCAGAAGGCGCAGTTTTCAGTGGGAGGAGACATACCCGCTCTAGTTCCGATCACGTTGGCGTGCTAAAAATAGAGCCATAGCTGCAGCAGCATGAGTAGTGGGAGGGGCTAGCCACCCGAAAACATACCTTGAGTTTCGGATGGAATCCTACTTGAGGCACTTAGCCCTTCCTGCAGCTTGCGCTGTTACAGCCACACTTCTATTTTTATAGGGTGACCAGATGTCCCAATTTTATAGGGACAGTCCCGATTTTGGGGTCTTTTTCTTATATAGGCTCCTATTACCTCCCACCTCCTGTCCTGATTTTTTACACTTGTTGTCTGGTCACCGTACAATTTTTAGCACGCAAGCTTGAATAGACCCAGGAGCTGGCCTGGGTCTGTTTCCTGGAGGAGGAAATTACATCTCCAGCTCCACTGTAGACATACTCTCAGAGCAAGCGCCTGCATGAACAGGAAGACAAGGTGGGCCAGACTGACCGAATGGTCGTTCTTCTGCCGCTCCTTCTTGATGCGCTGGACGATGTTGAGGAAAAATTCCATGAAGTTCGAGGGAAACAGACTCACGTTCAACTTATCCAGCACTGGGACGAGGAAGGGGAACATCACTGAAAAGGAGAGAACCACAACAGTTCCCCTCGCTGTTAACAGACTGCAGCTCAGCAAAGGGGGGCTGCAGTGAGACATGAGGGAGAGGGAGCCAGGTCTGGACAACGCGCCAAGAATAACTAGTCTGCCAAATCACCTTTTTCCAATGCTTCTGGCTCTAGTGACAGCTGGTGACCCGCAATTTACTTCACCTAGTTCAGACCCCGGTCAAGAGGGATAACAGGAGCCCACAGTTGTGGGGTGGGTGGGAATTTCACTTGAGAATCTCCTGACTTTTACCCCTCTACTTAGCCAACTGCAGTGCCACATTCAGTGTAGTTGTCCTGCCAAAGGAATAAAAGTTCTCCATCTTACCTCTGCATCCAGTTAGTTTGCCTGGGTGCTGCAGACAGAGTCACTGAGCTGGCTGAAAAATGGGGGACAATCTCTCTCCATAAGTATCTTTACAAATCTGTCTGGGAGCCTGATCCTACAAGGGGCCGAGCACCTCCTGAAAAGTGAAAGGGACCCTAAAGGAGATGATGGGAGATTGGGTACACGGGCCCTTAGCACCAATACAGGAGTCTAAGTCTTTAGGTGTATAGGATCCTCATACCTACTGACAGGAGCAGTGGGCTAAAGAAATTGAATGACAGATACTTCTTGATGTAGGCCACAAGGGGGTCGTTGGGATTGTTCATGGAGTCGATGTTCACACTAAATGAAGTGCTGGCCACCACGTCCAGACTGTAGGCCCCAAAGATGCTGAGGAGAGAGGTGGAGAAAATGAATGCGAGAAACTCGGCAGGACCAGGGGCTCCTCCCTGGGAGAATCCTCAGCACAGAGAACTTCCCCTGCTCAAGGACTCAATACACCCAAAAGCCTGGCACCTTGGTCCTATCAAAATTGAGTCCTGGCTCCAGTTTGGGTCCGAACAGGACGCATTTCCTCAGTTTTTGCCAGTTCCCTTTATGAGCAAATTGCCCTCAGTCTCTCTCTTTATAAGTCCAGCACACTGGACTGTAGGTGGATGGAGCTGAATTGCAGTGCAGGAACGTTCTAAGTTCCATCAGTATTTCAGAGCAAGCATCTCTCATCTATAAAAGTGACCGTTCAAATAACCTTAAATGCCTTTTCCCCTTCTGCTATTTGTCATGCTCCTGGGATGGACCTGATTTCTCCCATTCCCAACAAGACTCTTCCCTCTCCCCTTAACCTCCCAACAGCTAGTAGAGTGAAAAAAACACAGAAGTGCAGTGTCTGGTCTGATCCAGACAGAAAGGGGCAGCACGCAACTGAGAAATGTGCCGTGAGCAGGACTGTTAGGGAGACTGTCTCCATGTCACATCTCAGGAAAAGTGGGGGAGAAAAGTGGGAATGTGGAAATATCTTTGTGGAGGCCTGGTTCCTATTGTGGAAACATCAGCATAGCCATGTGACTTTTAAATAAAAGTAAACACATCTTCACAATGTGATGGGCATTTTCTTGTGTGGAAGATGCTGCATGAAGGCTGTCATGACCTCTCCAATGCCGCTATCCTTCACAAAGATGAACTGGAGCATGCATAGGGTAAGCTAGAACCAAGCCAAACCAAACTCTCTGGCTGGGGCTCCCTTATGAACTCCCAAGACTTGCTCTCCACACCTGTTGTGAACACAGGCTCTTTCCTGCAAGCCCAACGAAGCTACAGTAAAACCTCCATTTAACGGACTAATTCGGGCGAGGGGGTGTCCGTTAAATCAAAAAGTCCGTTATTTAATAATAATAAAAAAAACCCGAGCTGTCGGAGCAGCAGCCCGCCCGCCACAGGGTCGGGGCGGCAGCTCCGCAGCCCGCCCGCAGCCGGGAGCCGTCAGCTAGCCCGCCCGCTGGCGGGACTCAGGCGGGATCTGGCAGCCAGCCCGGCCGCAGGTGGGACCCGGGCGGGACCTGGCAGCCAACCCGCCCGCTGCTGGCACCCGGGCGGGAGCCGGGACCCGGCAGCCAGCCCGCCAGAAATGGATCAGGAATGCATCAGACTTGCTCAGAAATTTTGTCCGTTGCATCCGAAGTCCGTTAAATCGAGGTCCGTTAAATCGAGGGTTTACTGTACTCACCTCTTCATTTCCAGGGACTCATCGTTATCCACTTTCTCCTGGATGTTTTTCACTAAAATCTCTCCATAGCGATTCATGATAGGAAACATCTGAAATGCAAACCAAAGCACGAGGCATTGCAGATGCCTTCCGGTTCCTGAGGCAAGGTCACCGCTCGGTTACTCAGCATTGATATTTGCTGACTCTCCCCTAATAAAGATCAAGCCAGGGCAAAGACATGGCTGGGAAGAAAACCAGGCTTGCTCTTACCTCTGTAGCTGATCCATATGGGTGTGAACTAAAAAGGCCCCCCACCCCAACACCTAGCTTCCCTCCCAGAAAGCACCACTTGGTGCAAAGGCCAATGGGGTGCTGTCCATCAATGACACAGATAGATTCTGTAGCTGTCTGCCCTGAAGGGAGAGCACAGGTGAAAAGGATTGAGAAACCCATGGAGTCCACCTCCAGCCTACAGAGTGGAAAGGGAGATGGATGTTCTTTGGCACCAGCGGTCAAGCACCCACCATTACTGCTGGGCAAAAAATGTTTTTTCTGGTTTGGGGGCAATTCCCAAAAATTGAGGGAAAAACTGTTTTGGGTCAAACTAAAAATGAGATTTAAAAAATTTTTTTTTTGGCAAACTGAACAGTTGAAAAACATTTCATTTTGGGTTAAACAAAATGTTTCATTTTGACAAAATCAAAGTGTTTTGTGTAGATTTTCATCATTTGTAAACTTTATCTGTAGGGTCTCTGATTCTTTAATTGTTTCTGTCTGTTGAATAACTAATTGCACAAGATTTAAATCAGCTAAGGTGCTCGGGTGTGATTGGTTAAATAATTCTTCAGTAATGAGCTGTGATTGGTGAAAAATACTGTTTGGTAAGATGTTAGTTTTAAATGATTGGTTACAGTTCAGCTAAGTGGGACTCCAGTTTCACTATATAAACTGGGGTCCAAAAGGAAGTTCTTTGGAACCTAACTGCAGGACACGGCCCAAAATCAGAGCTGCCAGACCTCAACACCCTGCCACTTATATCGTGCAGAAGCTGGAGCCCGAAATCACCTGACCCTGACTGGCCAGCAGGAAAAATTCATCTGCCTTACTTGGAGTGGTGAGCATTGTATGCTTAGTGTGTGTATTGTGTTTTGGTAACTGTTAATAAATAGAGGCTAAGGATATTACCTTGTAAGGCTCTTTCACTGGTAAAAGGCCCCTCAAACCCACAGAAGATTACACCCTGAACCCTAGGAACTGGGTAAGAGTGGGGTGACTAAATTAACAGGGTTCTGTCTGGAGCTCACGGAAGGGTAAAGATGGGGTGGTCTGTAGAGTGTGGGTAATGAACCGTGGCGGTGAGAGTGAGAGGAGGGACTGGCTGACCGAGTATGTACCTATCACCTCAGAGGGGAACGTTCGTGGGGTGGCTAACCTGTCTTGCCACCTATGCTCCTATGGCCACTAGCTGGCCATTAGCATGGAAGCTGGATCACAGCTGGCAGGAATACATCTCCTTGAGCTGGGAATCACACCCCCATCACCCTGACAGATCTACCCATTGTGCTGCCTTCCTCTTCTGGAAGAGGGATCAGCAAGAAGAATACTCAGATCGACGGTGGGATCCCCAGCCATGGATTGCCATATGTCAAATCTTGGAAAAATTTCCCAGAGGTCAGTTCCTTCCTGAGAAAGCCATGCTGAGGGGCAGAATGGGGAAAAAACCCACCACCCTCACCCTGACTGAAGAATCATCATGTTACTGAAATGGGTGCTTTAAGAGGAGGCAAATGAGTATGGCAAGGAGATGGCTGGCCCAGCAAGATGATTGTCCAAGTGGCTCGATATTGAGGCACCAAACCCAAACAGCCTTCAAGCCACTGACCCAAAATGGAACTATTAATGAAATCTGGATGTCACCTCCTTTAGCTTCCCACTGGTGAACGTCGGAGAGAGCACAGTACGAATCCTTTTCCACTGCTCATCTGTAGCTATCGTAAGGGCAGAGTCCAAATCCCCACTTAGACCAAAGACCTAAATGGGGAGAACAAAGCAAAAGGTATCTGCTTATACAGTGCATAGGATTTCAGGCAGAACCTTCACATGGTTGTCCTAAACACAGAACTCTGACTGTGCCCACAACGCCTTAGCAATGGGACCCCTGTTGCCTGCACCAGGAAACTCTAGGGTCAGGCCCATTCTCATACTACTGCAGTATGGAAGCCTTGGCCAGCCTGGTGGGGGGAGCAATGAATTACAGTATACGCACCGCTACAGTATATTTGAACTGAATCACCCCACATATTAATCAACCGGGCCTCACAACCTGTGCGAGGTCTGTATCATTACCTTAATTTTATAAACGGAGAAACTGAGGCACAGAGCTGGGATGTGACTTGCCTGTGGTCACACAGTGAGTTAATGGCAGAGCCAGGAATAGAACGCAGGGGTCCTGTCTCCCAGGCCCATCCTGTGAGCAGCTCTTGTTACTGAAAGGTTGCATGGCTCTAGGAGAAACCCTGCCTTCCCACCACACATATGCTGCATCAGGCGTGCCTAGGAAAGCCCTATACTTGGTACCTACCCGGCGATTGGTAAAGAGGGTATAGCTCTCTTTCACCAGCACAGTTTTGATGATTACAGGGTCCAGAATAGCCAGGACTGGCTGCCTGCCATCAAAAAATCTAGGGCAAAGAGAAACTGAATCAGTCCTTTGTGTGTATCAGATAGAGCAGGAATGTCTTGGTTTAGTTATGAATAAATAATCATCCATACTAATTCACAACGCCCAATACCAACGGGTCTCAATTCTCCCCCTCCTGCCCCCTGCAAACTCCCCTCAAAAGGGATAAGATTCTGAAACTGTTTTATTACTCCATAAATAGGAGAAATGGGGGCAGAGGAATACTTCTAAGGGTTGATATCTATCATTTCTAGCAAATATCTGCACTGCTGAGAACAGCATTGCCAAAGCGGGGTATGTTTGGGCAGGGGGATGCTGATTATCACAGTAATGATTCCTTGTGTTTGTGCTGTCTGATCTCTGTTTCTCTCATTGCTGCTACCTGGTGTCCACCCAGATTAGACCGAATGGAAGAAAAATGGATTTCTCTGCACAGTGGCTCAGACAAACAGAGGGGAAAAAACCCAAACATCGGCAGCATCTGTTTTTAACCAAAGTATGTAGAAAAACATTAAAATCCAAGGCTTGGGCCCCGAGGTGGGAGAGCCAGGGATGCGGTGTGTGTCTCAGATTTCACTTTTAACTTTAAAAAAAAATTTAAGCTCATGAAACTTTTCAGAGTTTTGTGCAACCATTTCCCTCCGAGAAGATCCTAAGGGAAATGGGATGAGAAAGCCTCCTGTATTTCTGTCCACACAAAACTTGCATTGTGAAAGAGGCAGTCAGGACTAAAAGGTAGCGCATGCCCTGATTGTATGATAAACAAGCTGAGAAACAAGATAAAAAGCTGCAGCAGCAGCAGCCTTCGCGATTGAGTGCGTTGTAAAGCTGGGGAAAGGCGATCTCCCTTCCTTGGCTGGGAGGGTGTTAGGACCGGAAGATATTGTGATGGGCAACCACTAGAAGGCGCAGTTACGCTTCTAAGTCAACTCCAGGAGAGTGCATAATAGTGGTATTATCTGAGAATGACCTTGCTGTTATCTGTGTGTTTGGGAACCAGTTCCCAGCTGCCTGAGTGTTTACCCTGTCTGTGTGAAAACGAATGCGTGGGAAACTAAATGGGGAAACTAAGGCAGGACTGCGTAACCAACAAGTGCTGACCAATCAGTTTGTTGCTTGCTATTAATGAGATGGGTATGTATGAGATGCAAATGAGCATGGGTATATCTGTGCTGACACACCTTTTTGGGTTGGGCTTCCTCCTTGGGCTTCTCTGGACATCGCCCGGGTGTGTCAGTCATCTTGTATTGCGGCCGTGCTGGCAGATAAGCCCCCCAGCACGAAATGCCGCTCCCTCCAATAAACTCACCACTTTCCAACTAGCCACCTGTGAGGCCTCGTTTCTCCCGGCAACGAGATAAGCCCCCTGCAACAGAGGGCTTACTCCAGTGGTTCTCAAACTTTTTGTAGTGGTGACCCCTTTCCCACACCGGGCCTCTAAGCGTGACCCCCCTTAGGGGCCGGGCTGGGGGTGTGTCCAGCAGCCCCCTGGGGCAGAGCCCGGGGTCGAGAGGGGGTACCTGTAGCCCGCTGGGGCAGGGGCTGGGATGGGTGGGTTCCAGCAGCCCCCCAGGGCAGGGGTCAGGATCGAGGGGGGGGATTCCAGTAGCCCCCCAAGGCCGGGGCCAGTGGGGGGGTTCCAGCAGCCCCACGGAGCAGCTGGCAGCCCACCGCAGCAGGAGCCAGGGCCCGGACCGGGGTCGTGGGGCCACCGGCAGCCCGCCGCGGCGGGAGCCGGGACCGGGCTCGCAGAGCGGCCAGCAATGCGCCGCAGCAGGAGCTGGGACCGGGCTTGCGGAGCCGCCAGCATCCCGCCACAGTGGGAGCCGGGGCCGGCCTTATGGGGGTGCCAGCAGCCTGCCGTGGCAGGATGCCAGCAGCCCATGGCAGCGGCATTGTTCAGGGCCGGCTGCTGGCAGCAGGGCTCGCAACCCCCACAGAACTGGCTCGTGACCCCCAGAGGGGTCCCGACCCCCATTTTGAGAACCAATGGCTTACTCGGAGCACATGGACCCTCAGCTTTGGGTGAAAGGGGAAGAAATCCACAGACTGAAAGTGCTGCTGCTGAGGAACGAGGAAGAACAGTTTGTGCCTCTCTGGGACGCCCAGCACAGGCTACAGGAGCCCTGAGGGCTGCTCAAATTTGTGTCTTACTCCAAAGACCCCGATGGGGTTGGCAGGGGAGTTGAATCTTTGAGGAGCAGGCCAGGCCCAGCCATGCCTCCTCCAACCCTTGCTATGCCCCCCCCATATCCCAGACCACCACATGGTGGTCTGGCCTCACTGCCCCCCAAGATGGACTTGGCTGAGGGGGTCCTGTTCTCTGTATCTACAAGCTCTGTTTTAGAGCGTGTTCCTGTCGTCTCTAATAAACCTGCTGTTTTACTGGCTGGCTGAGAGTCACACTGACTGTGGAGTTGGGGTGCAGGGCCCTATGGCATCCCCAGGAGCCCTGTCCTGGCGGACTTGCTGTGGGAAGCACATGGTGTGGAAGGGGATGCTGAATGCTCTGAGGTCAGACCCAGGAAGGTTGAAGCTGTGAATCTTCTTGCCCTGGAGACAGTCGGCTCCCAGAGAGGAGGCTTCCCCAGAGTCCTTCCTGGCTTCGTAGGAAGCAGTTCCAGAGCATCGCCTGGTGGCTTCGTGACAGGTACATCTACACAGCAAAGAAAAACATGCGGCTGGCCCATGCCAGCTGACCAGGGCTGGCTTGGTGACCCTCCCACCCTGCAGGGTCCTAGAGTCTGGGCTCCAGCCTGAGCCTGGAAGTCTACACAGCAATGAAACAGCCTCACGACCTCGAGTCAGCTGGCCTGGGTTTCTCTTCATTGTGTAGACATACCCTTAGTGTCTAGAAGCCTCAGGGAGATGTAAGTTGGATGGGACAGAGCTGGAGAAAGGCAGTGGAACCCCAGGGAAGGGTTTAGCACAGTACCCAGAGGACAGACTGACTCTGGGACTTTGGATTGCAGGTGGAAGTTTACTATTATTGGGACTAGTCACTTCTGAGCTGGAGGGGCTGAAGGGTGCCCCAAGACAGGTAGCCGGCCAAGGGTGCTAAAGATGAAAACCCCTGCATCATTGCACCTGACAGAAGGGGGCACTCCCCATTACAAAGAGCCTTTGAGAGCAAAGTGGAAGACCTCAATGTGCTCCGGTAGCCTCTGTCATATTTTTAACACAGAGAAACTGAGAATGGTGAACCTGCGTTTCCCCTGTGATCTAGCCTATCACAGAAGGAATTAAAATGCCAAGATAGAGCCTTATGTGGAGAAAGAGAGGTTGCAATGACCAATGGCCCTTTGAAAGGGTGTAATTGTTCTGTTTTGGGGGGGCCCCAGATCTCACCATGAATTAGGGATTTTGTTCAGTGGAAAACTCACCCCCAAATTTTACCATATTTCTGGAAACACTTCATGTCGAAATCCAGAATTCCCTGCCAGAGAGAGACAGAGGTTAGATGTCTGCAGGTAAACAGTGAGCAACGAAGAGCTGCAGCTTGGGTTTTCTGCAGAGCCCCATGCACAGAATGCTTCAAAATAGTGAAGGGAAGGGACATTCTAGCCAACGACTCCACAGCTAATTGATGGGCTTGCAAGAAGGGCCATGAGACCTTTAATGTCCACGCCGAACAGGCAGGACTTTGAGGCTTCATCTGAAGTGACTAAGTGTAGAGCCTGTATCTGGATTGGGTGGACACACAAGAACCCAGGCTTGAGTAATGCTCCCTTCTCGTTAAAAAAAGAACCCAACCAAACTGCTGTCTTGGGATAGGTCTGCACAACACTGCCCATGTCTATGCCAGCATAACCCTGCCATATAGATGCACCTTATACCGACAGGAGGGCTTTTTCTGTTGGAGCAGCAACACCATCTCCAAGAACAATGGTAGCCACATGGACTGAAGCATTCTTCCCTGGACACAGCTGCATCTACATGGTTGGTTGGGCTGGTGTAACTGTCTCAGTGAGGGGTGTGGATTTTTCACACCCTTGATTAATGTATCTATGTTGACCTAACTATTGATATAAATCAGGTTTAGCAATGGTGAAGTAGGAACCATAATACAGACTTGACATCAGTTCCTCTCTCCTAAAGTTCTGAAGCCAAGTTTCTCCCATGGTTGGGATACAATTCTCCACTCTAAGGGCAAATTACATGGAAACACTCAGAAGAGATGAATTAACAAAGGAGTGACTTTAAAGTGCATTATTTAAACCACATTAAACCCCTCTGTCGACGTTCTTCATTCAGAAGTAAAGTGCCTTGAAGAAACTTCAGATTCATGCCTTGATTTAATTCAGCTTAACTTTCCTGAATGTCCCTAGGAAGACATGCCCTGAGATTCCTATAGACACCAGGCATAGACCCCCTATTAAACCTTTGCACAAGAGCAAGGCAGAGACATCTCCCACCCTAAAACCATCGGATAGTTAAGAGCCATTATCCTCTGAATGGGCAGATAAACTCCCACCACTCACGTTCCGGTATTCATGAAATGTTCCGATGAAAGGCAGTGGCCTTGGTCCAGGAATACCCAGCTTCTTAAAGAACCTGTATGGCCAGATCCCATAACTGTGGAGTAAACAGAGAGCAAAACATGAGCAACAGGTCATCGATGGCCTTCGTGCCGCTAGTTTAAACAGCTTTCACCGTCACATAGGCACTGCTGAAATAGTGGGGAGAGAACACACGTACGAAGGAGCAGGGCTTTATCTACTTGTCTCTCTCTTTCTCTGTCTAATGGGAAGGGGATAAGCGTGTTGCAGTCACAGTTGCCTTCTTGTGTCATTCTCCATATGGCAAAATCCTCTCCACCCAACTAAAGCCCAGATTGTCCTACTCCAGGCAGGTGAAGTGAGGGGACAGGAAATCCACCCCCCCCCCACTCCAGTGCTAGAGTGAGGGGCAGCTGCTGTTCTTGTCTATGGGCTGGAATGTGTCCGCATTCCACAGCCCTTCAGCGCTAGTCATGCAGGATACAGTAGCCACAGGAGCAGCATAAAGCAGCGCACATGTGGCTTGGTGTTGTCAGGGGCCAGTGCAGAGGCTCTTACCATGCCTATCAGCTAGTCGCAGATCAGCTTGCAGCCTGTTAGGACCGGAAGATATTGTGACGGGCAACCACTAGAAGGCGCAGTTACGGTTCTAAGTCAACTTCAGGAGAGTGCATAATGGTGGTATTATCTGAGAATGACCTTGCTGTTATCTGTGTGTTTGGGAGCCAGTTCCCAGCTGCATGAGTGTTTACCCCGTCTGTGTGAGAATGAATGCGTGGAAAACCAAATGGGGAAACTAAGGCAGGACTGCGTAACCAACAAGTGTTAACCAATCAGTTTGTTGCTTGCTATTAATGAGATGAGTATGTATGAGATGCAAATGAGCATGGGTATATCTGTGCTGACACACCTCTTTGGGTTGGGCTTTCTCTTTGGGCTTCTCTGGACATTGCCCGGGCGTGTCAGCCATCTTGTATTGCGGCCGTGCTGGCAGATAAGCGCCCCAGCACGAAATGCCGCCCCCTCCAATAAACTCACCACTTTCCAACTAGCCACCTGTGTGAGACCTCGTTTCTCCCGGCAACGAGATAAGCCCCCTGCAACACAGCCCCTAAGTGCTTACCCTATGCAAGAGTTGAACAGAGCGGAGGGCCTTGCGCCAGCTCTCTCTGTTACAGATGACTGTCCCCTGCAGTGCTCAGCAGGGAGTCAGCTTCCCGACGGTCCCAATAGTCTGCCTTAGCTTGCTTGCCACGTTACTCTGCGGGGCCTCCTCCATGGGGTAGGGTGGGTGTTTGAAACAGAGGTCCGAATGCTCCAGCACCACAGCATAAAGTCACTGGCCAAAGCAGAGCAGTTTCAGCAGGGACTCTGCAGTTTGGAGCTGTTAGCCTGCTACCCTTGTGGTTTTTTTTAAATAGGGGCACAAAGTGTGTTCCACTGCCAATGTGTACGGGATGCAGCATGGGAATCCCCAGCGGTGTGGAGGATTTGGAAACCTGCGCCGACGTGCACGGTGCTGGGACATGATGCCTTCTTGCTGGATACGGGTGAGCTGGAAAGCTCCCAGATGTACCCCGCTGATGGGCACAAGACACCAGGGAGTGGATGTGCCCATCTCTTTTCCCTGGGCTTTCGCTACCTTAGCTCAGTGAAGTAGCATGAAAGACCTGAATGGGCATTGCTTCCTTTGCAAGCAGCATTCAGATTTTATTTCAATACCGGATAACAGGTGGTTGGTGCTGTTTTGGAAACACCACCTTTCCCTCCCCCAACAGAGCCAGGAGAGAAGTCAGAGGAGCTCCAGGCCTCAGTCCTGGAGGGGAGGCCAGCACTTACAAACATGGCTGCAAGGTTAGCCACCTCAGCCTTCCCCCACTCCATTCTGGGGGAACTACTCTAGTCTACACTGCAATTAAAAATCCACAGCCAGCCAGTGTCAGTACCAGCTGATTCAGGTTCCCCGGGCTCAGGCTAAGGGGCGGTTGAACTGCGGTGTAGACATTTGGGCTCAGGCTGCAGCTCGAGCTCTGGGACCCTCTCACCTTGCAGGATCCTAGAGCCAGGGCTCCAGCCCATGCTGGAACGTCTACACCACAATTAAAAGTCCCTTAGCCTGAGCCAGCTGGCACAGGCCAGTCGCGGGTGTCTAATAGCAGTGTAGACATAGCCTTAGCCTGAGCACTTTGGCCTGTGTGACCAAGGCCCGAGAAGGAGTCACTATCCAAGCTGGGATTGGTCCCTTGCCACTAGACATCGCTGCCTCTCAGATTTTTGGCCTGCCCTTAGAGGTCATGTTGCCTGCTGAACTATGGCTAGCAGACAGCCTGCAGGCCACCAGTGCATTAGGTACATTTCTAAGGTCTAGTCTACACCTAAAACGTAGGTCGACCTAGCTATGTCGCCCGTGGGTGTGAAAAAGTCACCCTCCCGAGAGACGTAGTTAAGCCAACTTAAGCCCCCAATGTAAACACCATTACGCTGAGGAAAAAATTCTTCAGCTACCACCTGTCAAAGAGGTGGACTCACTGAATTGATCAAAAAGCCCCTTCTGTTCCTGTCACAAGTGTCTGCGCTGCAGCGGCGCCAAGGGTCCCCGTGGAAAGAGTGAGAGATGTTATCCCTTTTTCTAAACCAAAAGCCAGGTTCTGTCTCTCTAGGCCAACCCAAATTGGGGAGTTGAGGGGGAGGGGAGCTGTGCCCACAGGATTGCGGGACCGAAAAGACCAACTCTGCTTCGTGGTAAACAGGATGCAAGCCAGAGTGACTTCTGCCGAGTCTGTTTGGCAAAAAGCATCCCCCCTCCTCTGTGTGTTGTCCTCTCCCACGATTCCTCTTTTCTCCACCCAAAAGGAGTTCCCTGAAGTCCAGCGAAGGCCACGCCCTTCCCAGTTGGACAGCTAGTCTCTCTTCTCCAGCGGAATGTCCCTCATTTCCTTGGTCTCCTCCCCTAAATTCTCCCCAAGGAGAATTGCAAGTGCTGGCCAAACACCAGGGAAGATCCCCTGTTAGAGGCAGGGTTCTACTTACAGCATCAAGAGGCTCACGAAGGCAATGAGTAAAATCCAGGTCTCCAGGGATAAACTCGGAAGGAAATTCATCTCGACTCCCCGCCTGCTCCAAGCAAACAACTCGCAGCTCCAAAGAGGCTTCTCTGCTCTGAAAAGTTTTGCAGCCCTCCAGCCAGTACAGCAATTTTTCTGGCAGGGATGTTCCTGATCACATGACTTAGTAGGCTGTTATTTGCTCTCACTGCACAATCTTTAACCCTCTAATGGGCTTCTTCCCAGAGTGCCTGAGAACAACAGTATCTGCTTTCTCTTTGCCTACTTATCTATACCTGCCCCTGGACACTTCCACTGCTTGCATCAGACGAAGTGGGTATTAGCCCACGAAAGCTTATGCTCCAATACTTTAGTTAGTCTTTAAGGTGCCACAGGACTCTTTGTTACCTCTGCTATTCCAAACTAATACGGCTACCTCTCTGATTCTTGCTTTCTCTTTGCATCACTTCCCTCAGTATCCTCGGAGCTCTGCGGTGCCTTAGCAAAGCCTATTGGCTTGTAGCCAACCTACCCGTAAGATCCCCCATACTACCTCCCCTTTTTCCTAAGCTAGAGGTGCCCTGTGCTGGAGACTTGAAATATAGCCCATGGCCACCTCATTGCTCTGACTACAGGGGGAGGGCTAAACCCATCACTGTGACAGTGAACTCACCCAAAAGGCCATTTCTGTTCATCTACCCACACTGACAGGAACACCGAGGTGAGTGGGGAGGGGACTTAGGGGCTCCAAGCACTGTGAACTAACCTGCCATATAGAACAGTGCTGGGTGTCAGGTTCTGACGGAGACAAAAAGCTACTTCTCTGACATGCTGCCTGGAACGGGGTCAGAGGAGAACAGGACAAGACGATGTGCTATACAGAGACGCCCCAAATGGCACTCAGCCAAAGGATTCTAGGCTAGATGGGTGAAGCAGACCTTTTTTCTGACATACACCCTTTCTTTTTTTTGGTCTTATTTTGCTACAATCCTGTGTCTTTAAACCCGCGGTTCTCAATCTGTTTACCATTGTGGGCCGCGTATGCCGCTGTGTATGTGTTATGTGGGCTGCATCCACACAATATATATACTACCTGTATGGCCTGGAGGATGTTACATATCGGATGGGGGCGAGGCCAGGCTGTTTGGGGAGGCACAGGCTTCCCTACCCGGCCCTCTGTACGATTTTGAGCCAAATTTGGCTCTTGGGCCAAAAAGTTTGCCCACCCTGGGTTAGCAGCATACACTCCTGGCCGGCTTTGGAACATCAGTAGCAGCTGGGTTCTCTGACTTTGTCACCCTCAGGAGTGAGACATCAACCCAAAGCACCACTGCCTGTGAAAATAGTGGCCATATTCACTGCACTTTCTTTATACTCACACCCAGAGGCACCCAGCGGTTAATTCTTCCATGCAGCAGATCTTCCCTCTGCCCAGTCCCTCCTCTAGGCTGTACTCAACCTGGCTTGTGCTGCAGAGGTGCGGTAATGAGGTGCTCCAAAGCTAAAGTAACACTTACCACTTCTTATGAAAGGTGTTTATGGAAATAACGCAAGGGAATGTTGAGATTTCTCTTTCCCTTTCCATTGTGACTGTAAATCTAAGGCTCCTCCACCCGTGCTGAATGTCTGAGCTGGTCAGGAGAAGAAGAAGCAGACCAGAAAGGATACATTCAGTGCGATCCTTCAGTCCTTTGCAGCTGCTGACAGTGAATGCAGGCATTAGAGGGGGCAAGTGGCTATGAGCAGGGGACAGGTCTAGGACTGGAGAAATCTGCTGTGGGAGGAGAGGCAAAAGGCCAGAGAGGAGCAGCAGGAGGTGCAGCAGGACATTACGGCTTTGGTCAGGCAACAAACGTAGATGTTGCAGAACATTATCAAGCTTCATGTACAAAGACTCCCGGCACTGCAGCCTTTACAGTTCCTGGGAAACCCCATGGTCGCTGTTCCCCAACCCCCCCAACATACCACATGGCAGCATGTGCGTGAACCCTTACCCGCGTGACCACTGCACACCTGGGGAAGACAGGAGAACCATAACCACACCTATAGTGACTTATGAGAACCGCAGGATCAGCCCCACGCACGGTCACTTGGGTTGTATAAGTACAGTGCTGCGAAAACGTGTTTAACTTGTGTATTTCCTCTTTCATGTTGTCTCCCGTCTCTTTGCACACAATAAAGTTATATTTCTGGAAACTCGGAATTCATTTATTAGTTCACACTGAGCATAAATACCACGTTACAAAATTCGTAACAGGAGTCAATAACCCACTCATATTTAAGCTTTGTTCACACCAAGGCTCACTAGCTCTTAAAAGCATCACACAGCACTGCTCTGACTGACTGTTAAAAGACCTCTACGGCTCTACAGTTGGCGCTTCTAATAGTCCTTGAGTCTGGCTGTTCAAATTCAGCAAATAGTCCACTTCAAACCTCCCCCCTGCTGGTAGCCTTTCCCTCTTTACCTCACAGGTATTATGTAGTACACAACACACAGCTCTAACAACAAGAATAGTTGCCTCCCTGAGATCCAATCTAGTCAGTAAACATTGCCAGTGACCTTTGAATCCATCAAAAGCACATTCAACAGTCATCTTGCACCTGCTGAGCCAGTAGCTGAATCTTTCCTGGGTGCTGTCAAGGCGACCAGTGTATGACTTCATGAGCCGGGGTAGACTGGGTCTCCCATAACAACTTTTGGCATTTCAACATTGCCAATAGGAATGTGCTGGTCAGGGAAGAATGTCTCCGTTTTCAGCTTTTGGAAAAGTCCTAGGCTCTTAAAGATGTGAACATCTTGCTCCTTCCCTGAGCTGTCCACCATGATGGCAGTAGATCCTCCAGCACTTCCATAATCACAGTTATGGACTCACGGGCAAGGTGGGGGTAGTGCCGGAATAGAGTGATGTTTCCCATCTCTTGACCCATTGCAGCTCAGGACCTCCACAGCTGCAGATCCATCCACTGATTCCTGCACATTGCTGAGTGTCACAATCATGTGCCACAGGAGACAAATAAGAGCTTGTGCACCTGAACAACAATGGTCCCCACTGTAGATTTTTAGCTCCAAACTGAATGGCCAGTGACTACGCTGGTGTTACAAGCTTCCAGAATGCAATTGCCACTCGCTTCTCCACTGTCAGTGCAGGTCTCATTCTGGTGTCTCTGCACTGGATTGTTAGGGCAAGCTCAGTACACAGATCCAGAAATGTGGCCTTTTGCATCCACAATCTCTTCAGCCACTGCTTGTCGTCTATGCGATCTCCCCATACAGTGCTCATGTCTTGGGCCCAGAAGCCACTATGTGGAGCTGCTTCATGAATGCCAGCAGCAACCTGGTGTTTTTATTTGCTGTGTCCAGCAGCATTCAGTCTTGTTGTCGAACATCTTCTCTGCTTCCTCCTCACACATCTGGTTGTAGTAATACCAAGGATCCACAAATATACTGCCATTGTGGGTCCTGTATTAGCAACGGTCATTAGAATTGCACTGAGTTCTGCAGGGTCCATGCTTCCGCCAGAGAGATGGTGGCGAGACCGAAAAGCAGCGCACAGGACTGGGGCAGTTTTATGAATGGCACAAGAATGATGCGATGGAATGAGCATGACAGGATGGAGAAAGTGGCATTGCAGGAATTTGACCCCTAGTTCCTAGAAATCCCTGGGCGAATTATTGTTATGCCACAGAGCACTGCAAAAATGTCCCACAAGTGATTGCGCTAGATGGTGACACAGGCCACACTGGCAGGGCCGGCGACAGAAATTTGGGGGCCAACTACTCTGATAGTTTGGGGGGCCCCCCAGCTGACAGCGGCTGGCCCCCCCCCCAGCCCAGCCACCCCCCCCCCCCCCAGCTGACAGCGGCTGGTGGCAGTGGGAGCCCGGGAGCGGCAGGAGCCGCCCTTGCTGCTCCCCCCGCCCTTTCTCCCCTGGACTGCGCCGCTGCCGCCGGCCGGGCTCACTGCTCCTGCCAGGGACACGTGCGCTCGTCCGCTCCGGAGGAGAGCCGCGCCGCCTCCCCGCCCCTTCCCCGCTCTCTAGGCCCGGCGACAAGGGGGGATGACTACGGGTACTGCTGTGTACCGGGGCCCCTCTAAAGTCCGGGGCCCGGTACAGCTCTACCCGTAGTACCCCCCTGTCGCCGGCCCTGCACACTGGGATACCCACCCATCACGCACAGCATTTTCCACCAACGCAAGCACTCCTGGTGAGGACGCACAGTGCCGACACAAGCAGCAAAGTGTGCAGGCGCCCGAGCAATATACAAAAGTTGGCAGCTGCATGTAGATGTAGCTTCTGTTGACTAAACTTTGTAGTGTACATGGCCTAAGGAAGTGTCTCCCAAACTTTTCAAAGCTGAGCCCCTGTGACGGGGTGCCCCCCCCCCAAGGCAATTATAAGGTTATGTCAATTAACCTTGTATGTTGCATCTGCAATAAAGCCGAATGGAAGATGTAGTTCACCTGGGAAGGAGCAGGTTGGACTTATATAAAGGGATGAAGCTGAGAATGAAAGAGGGCGGCAGGGGAAGTAGTCTAGGGTTACTCCCTGTGAGGAGGGATTTTGGGCTGGTAAACCCAGGGGAGAGGGAAGAAGCTAGAGAAGGGACATAGGAAGGACTCCAGGGAAAGAGTAACAAGGTCTGGAAGCAAACCACTGTTGCTGGACATAGGGTCCCAGGGCTGGAACCAGGAATAGTGGACGGGCCCAGCTTCCCCTACTGGACTTGGTCTTGAACTAAATGACTGCCTGGAACAGCCTGTGGCCAGCTGATCCAATGGGAATTTGATGCTCCAGAAGGGCAGGCCTATACAGTGACCTGCTGGAGGGCTGGGGCTTAAGGGGGAGCACTGTAAGCCTGGAGAGCGAGATGGGATGTGCTGTGAGCAGCTGTCAGAAAGAGGGGGGCACCTGACCTGAAAGGCGCTAATCCCCACACACCTCCATAAGAAGGTGCCCCAGTGCTGAGTGACCTTCATTACAGCCCCCTCTTCAGATAACTGAAACCAACGGCACCCCTCTTCCATCCCAGCATGTGATGCGAAAGGCTTCTGCAAAATGAGAAGACTGGGCAAATCTTCGTTAGGATCCCCCCATCCTTTCCAACCTAGAGTGATAGTGATACATAATGACAGACCATGCTATCACTAACAATAATAGATGACATTTAAAGTCTCATTATTGGCACCTGAATTAGTGATCACTGAAATGAAGAGGTCATCCCTCAGAGCTATTGTTTCCGCCTCTCTGCAAAGAAAAATCGGACTAAGGGATCATCTCCAACCAGTGTGATGTTGTCAGGCTGGGATCCTCACAGGGTGTGGGAGAAATGTAATGACCACACATGAGAACCATTTGAGGACCATAAGGTGACATCACCAAAGATTATATCAGGTCTCAGGAGCTAATTATTATCAGAGTCCTTGCTTCAGGATCACACACCAGGCGATGGGAGTTTGTCCTGATGACATAATGCTTCTTTTCTTGGGGTTGACTGTCTTTTCACTCGGTATCTTAGAGGGAGGATATGGGGAGCTCTTTCTATAGCCATGAGCAGACTCCCCCTCGCTTGCATGGTTGAATTTATGTCTCTGAACAGCGCTGGTTTTCCACCTTGCATCTGGACTCTCCAAGGTTGTATTACCTCAGGCACAAGAGTTCTTTTCCATGACAGAGCCGGCCCCCTCTAGCACAGCATGGGCAAACAAGACAGTTGGAACCACGCTGGCCAGGCAGATAACTCCAAGTCACTGTATGGTTTAGATGTCGGTGGCTTTGGTGACTTATCTGCTTCTTCCCTGGGCCCTGGGAGGACTTAACAAGAGTGAGATTCTGAGAGGAAACTCATTGGATGTTAAGCAACTCACAGGGCGCAAAAGGCCATTTGGCAAATCTAACAAGTGGCACTTAGGTTCAGAACCTCCCAATGTCAGCCGAAGGGCTTTCCAGCCAGGTCACCTGTATCCTGGAGATGGTCACAACTTCCCATCCACTCTGGGCCGGTGTTTGCAGAAGGAAATTTGTTGTGTCTGGTGGGTCCTGTTCTCTTGGGAAGTGTGGCAGGGCACTTCCTTTGCCTTGTCAGTCTCAGCATTTCTCCCTTGGGAAGTAGAGGGCCTGGAGCAAACCAATCTGGTGACGCCAGAAGGTTTTTTTCTTTGCTCAGATTCTATTTTCCCTTATTTACATGGTGGGCCTCAGGGTTGGTCCCAAAAAGTTCTCCTTAAGAGAGAGAGAGAAAAAAAGAGAAACCTCAGAACTCACAGCACAAACAGAACTACTTCCCCCTGTCCCTCTTCCGGGATGTCACCCTCCTACACTGGCTCCTAGTTGCTAGAGTTTCCCCAAGCAGTTGTTATCTTACTTTCTTTCCTCACAGGGAGGGGAGACAGCCTTCCACCCAGGGGAAGCCTTTCCTTCCTGCAGCCTGACTCTCCCCTCCCCTCTCTCACTGGAAGAGGGGTTTTTAAAGGTCACTGTCAGCCCTTAACTGACCACAGACATCTCTAGTTTCCTTTTTCAGCGCCTAGGGAACAGGGCCTTCACCATTCTAAGTCTCTGCATTCCACCCTTTGGGACTGTGGGGCCTATTTCCAGTCATCCCTCTCTTCACACATCCGGGCGGAGCTCCTCTGGGCAGCATCTGCTGGCTCCCTTGACACCTTTGAGGAGCAGTGAACATTGCCCAGGGTTCTCTGCCCAGTGTCCCATTTAGGTGTTGTCTTTTTGACCTTCACACCACCCTTGTTTTGCTTTTTGAGTAATCAGTTGAGTTTCCGGGCTCCGTGGATCCTCCCCGAAGGCTGGAATTTTCAATAGGACCATTCCCTTATATCTCCCCCAGCTCTCGGCAGACAGACACGTGCTAATGGGGCTCAAGCGAGAGCTAGCTTGCTAAAAATAGCAGTGTGAGCATTGTAGTTTGGGCTCTCAAGCTTAGGGAGTCGGGTGGATTTGAGAGCCCACTGTTATTTTTAGCATGCCAGCTTCAGCCGTGTTAGCACGAGAATCTCCACCCAGGCTGGGAAGCAGACTCCCAGCTGCAGTGTAGACGTACCTCGGGGGCTAGGTTAGTAGAGATATTTGGGGAGGCTACGGTATTGTGCCCAAGCTCTTCTTTTCGCAACAGAAGACACATCCAGTGCCAGTCTTTTTGAAAGTGCAGAAGCTCTGTAGCTAAAGCCCACACGAAAGAGGGACGAAGTGGGGTTGGTTCGGGTAGGACAAGATCACAGGCAGCCGCAGCTTCTTGCTGCCAGAACATGTGCAGTGATTTATTTGCTAATCAGTCAGCCTGTGTACTGGGGGAGCCTGGCTGATTTCCAAATTCCACGGCTGCAGTGAATTTCCGGCTCTCCGCAGATCAGGGCTGACAGTGAGTGTTTGGGGCCAGGAACTCTGGCTCTTTAACTTTACGCTTCCTCTTCCACCCTTCAAAAATCTGGTCCTTTTCTTTTTCTCACCTTACAGACTGCATAAAAGTGCTGATTATGTCATACCTTCAGAGCCACCCTTCCCACTTTTCATACAATGCCAACTCTTCCAAACCCCAGAGCAATTATATCCAGCCTAATACAGAGAGGAGACTCGAAACCACAGTTATGGGGAGGGAGATGAATTAGCCAGTGCTCAGTTTTGAAGAACAAGCCATTTGAGAGAGCACGGCTCTGTAAACGAGTAGTAAATATCCCATACGGGCTGGCTGCGCTCCATCTCCCCCTTTGATTTTCCAATAACCTCTGCTAATGACTGCTGTGATTTCTCACAGGCTTTAGTGGGACACCAGCTTGCATTTCAGTTTTCATCCCCCTCCTCTCTAAATCACAGGAGAGCAGCTGATGGCAAAACCAATTTCCCCAAGGAGGGAGAATGGACTGGCCCAGACAGAAGATAAGGAAGAGATGGGGCCCCAGACAAAATAGCATTTAGTTCAATGTAGCACCTTCCATACAAGGAAATGTTCCCCTACCTGCAAAATGGGCTTCAGCTTCAATGATCCATGCTAATAGGTCCACCGGCTGTGGGACAGATCAGAAGACAGAAGAGTCTCCCACAGAAGGTGTCACTGCTGCTGTCACACAGTTTCTCTAGAATGCTGAAACTAATAGAAATGGTTAACAGCATGCATCAGTGATACAGATATTTTGGCACCAACAATGAGCTAGACACTTGCCACATACATGGGAAGGTAGTGCCTGGCCCAAAGAACTTACCTTCTGCTGCTACAGCAAGAGTAGGGTGACCAGATGTCCCGATTTTATAGGGACAGTCCTGATTTTGGGGTATTTTTCTTATAGAGGCTCCTATTACCCCGTCCCGATTTTTCACATTTGCTGTCTGGTCACCCTAGGCAAGAGTGACACCAACAGTACGCTATCACCATGATAGGTGAACAGCAAACACGGCACTCCCTGAATGGTGTTCCTGATTAATTACTGCACTGGCATGACTTTTCACTGATCTCATGTGACAGAGGTGTTATCAAACTTTAATGAAGTAACATTATACCAATAGAGAGAAAGTCGATTCCTTTTTTGTTCAAAAGATCAATGATGATAGTCGTGTGAGTCAGCAGTTTTACAACAGGCAAACTGCACGCTCCTGGTGTGGCTTCACCCTTTTATGCAACATACCATGTATGGTCTTGACCTTGGCCAGGGACAAACAGAACCCTGGCTTCCTGTTGTCTTAAAGAGCCAATCACCCCGGTACTGAGAACCTCACCAAGTTAGTACAAGCCTCTGTTTCAGGGGTCTAAGGGCACCATTAGCTATTAGAGAAGGTGGCTTGCAACTGAAGTGGTATCTCTGAGGTGTATCTGAGATGAAGTGGTATCTCACATGGTGTATGTATGTTCCCTTACTACTTCCACACCGTTTCAGCTAGATACTTGAAATTTGGTACAGTTATAGGCTTTTGGGTCCTAATCAGGGTAAGAATCGAAAATTTTTAAAATCTCACCTCTTACACCCCCTAGGGGTGAAATTCTTTAAAATCAACTACACAGCTCACTTAACATCATCTGGGCAGCAGGTTAACACATGCTGTTGTCTGTGACATAGTTATGATGTAATAATACCAAACGACGTGCCTTTTAACTTTAAAAGATTGCAATTTCCAGTAAGACTTTCTTTCACCATGACAATAAATAAATCTCAAGGACAATCTCTTAAAGTTGCTGGGGTAAATTTGGCATCACCTTGCTTTTCCCACGGTCAACTATATGTGGCTTGCTCTAGAGTGGGCACTCCCAAAGGATTATTCATTTTTACCCCAGACAACAAAACACAAAATGTTATTTATGATAAAGCATTACAATAGTAATTTATGGAATGTACTGATATACAATAAAAACAAAATTTGTATTAATAAAAAACATTCTAGTCTTTTTACATCCCAGTTTCCAATTACAAATAGTCCGAGCAACGCCGGGTATTTCAGCTAGTGCGAAATAAATTCCTGGGACACCAGTGACTAGGGAGCTGGGCCTGAACCTCCACTACATGCACTGTGATAAAGGATTATTTGTCTAGCTTGGGAACACAGGGTGATTCAGTTGAGAACCCAGTTAAACCCAGCAGGCAGCTTCCACTACTGTGTCAAAAGGACCCTTCAAGGTTTCAGACAGAACTCCAGACACAGGTCCAGTACCATTCCTATGTTGGTTACCGTTAGTGGCAAGGTCTGACTGCGTCTGCACACAGCATAGTTAGTAACCGTGGTAGCTAGCAGTGTCTCTCCCCTGCCAGAGTCTTTAGCAGGTGCATGATTCAGCCATTAGCCAGTTCAGCATCCTTATTTTGCAATATGGACCGGAAACCCTATTCAACTATATCTATACAATCATTTTGGCTGGTCTTCCTTCCTCTCTCGTATGTCTCTGTGCCACGAATATCCCAGACCACATTGGCCCATATACCTCTGGTGCTGCTTTTCAGGGTGCTCTACCCCAGGGCACACTATAGGAGAGTTGCCCCAATTTTCCCACAATGCACTGATTCAGAAATGGATGAGCAGCATGGTAGGAAGGTGTGAATGCAAAAACCCACCATTCTAGGGGCACAGGCTGTTCCATTCTGAGATCCCAGGTACACCCAGCAGGCAGCTTTCATGAACATGTCCAAACAGCCCTGCAAGGGTTCAGAGAGAACGCTAAATGAACTGTATTATTTATAACACACTAGGGTGCCCATAACATTACAGCTGCAGCTGTAGCACAGTTGGGCCCCCAAGATGGAGATGGCTGTAGGATGACCAGACAGCAAGTGTGAAAAATTAGGACAGGGGTGGAAGGTAATGGGAGTTTATATGAGAAAAAGACCCCAAAATCAGGACTGTCCCTATAAAATCGGGACATCTGGTCACCGTAGATGGAGCCTACCATGTTAAGAGAAATGGCTAATGAACTTCCTAGATTGACAATTATTTTTGAAACCATGCAAAACTGGCAAGGTGTCAGATGAGTAGGGCCTTACCAAATTCAGGGTCCATTTTGGTCAATTTCATGGTCATAGGATTTTAAAAATGGTAAATTTCGTTATTTCAGCAGCCACTGCTCTCTGGCCGCATAGCAGTAAGGGTGGCAGCATAGAAGTAAGGGTGGCAATATCGCGCCCACCCCTAAAATAACCTTGTGACACCCCTCCTCCCTGCTACCTCCTTTTGGGTTGGGACCCCCAGCTTGAGAAATGCTGATCTCCCCTGTGAAATCTGTATAGTAGGATAAAAGTACAGAACAGATCAGATTTCACAAGGGATAGCAGGTTTTATGGTCCGTGGTGCATTTTTCATGGGTGGGGGTTCTGAGGGGGGCAGTCAGGGGGCAGGAAGTGGGTGAGAGTTGGATAGGGGGCGGGGCCAGGCTGTTTGGGGAGGCACCGCCTTCCCTACCCAGCCCTCCATACAATTCTGGAACCCCGATGTGGCTCTTGGGCCAAGAAGTTTTTCCCCCCATGTCGTAGACACTACCCAGGCAAGCATGAGATGTATAACTTCCTCCAAGGGTTTCACTCTCAGGGAATGACTGAGTGTTGGTGTTAACATCTCGCCTGTTTCTCATGGACCCCAGGACCAAGCCCACCACCTCTGCATGGTCCCGTCACTTCTGCATAGCGATACAACAGGCTGTTCTGACCGAGCAAGAATTTATTTCTGTTAAATCTATACTCGCTCTGCTCCTGAAGTGCTGACAGCTCAAGAGCATTCCCCCCCCTCTATACTCTGTATTTTCCCAGTGAAGAGAGAGAATTATAGTGCACTGCAAGAATTACAGCACACAGCAATTTATAAAAACCAGAAAGGCGAGAGCACTCTCCATGGGATCAAATACCGCATCCAGGGGCAGGCCGGCCAGCGGGTCTCTTTCTGACCCAATCATAACTGGAAAATGATGTTGCCACAAAGGAGCAAATTGAAATAAGGGCCCAGCCCCTTGTGGTCCCTTGAATACCTGGAAGGCATTTTGCATGACCCAGTGACATGTGCCTTCCTCGTCTCAAACCTCCAAGCAGGTAACCTTGGCTCACCTATGATCAGAGTACCCAATGCAGTCCAGAGACTGTTCAGGAGCCGGGTAGAGAGGCCACCTTTGTAATGCCATTGATTACATCTTAACAGTGTCATCTGTGCTTCAGCCACAGTTTAAATCTGAGCTTCCTGATAGTGCCCGGTGCATCTTCCCAGCAAGCAGAGTCCTTCTGAAAGTGAGCGAAGTATCCAGGAGGTGAAGGGAGAGGACTGAGGAGATAAGGATTCCAAGCTAATGTTCGCCTGTGCTGCTGTGGAAAGTCATGTGCAGGCAGATATTATGTGTGCCTACCTAGGGAACTGGACTGGAATAGCTGCCTGGGTGGACAATCTATTCCAGAATAAAAATTGCTTTTATTCCAGAATAATAAGTGCATTTCCAAAGCCTCATTGAGGGATGAGAGGGGAATGAGGAGGAGGAAGAAGCAACTCCTTAAATAGTGATCAGTCATGAATTCATCATGCTAGATAGCTTGGTATGCACACAATCGTCTGAGTCTAAGAAAATAATCATTCTCCTCTAGAGGGGTCCAGCAGGTCCCTGGCTCCACATTGTCACCAGCTTTATGTCCTTTGGTTCCCAGTGATTCGTAGAGAGGAAATTGCTATGGAACAGTGAAAAATGCTGCACACATCCATTCCCAGGAATCAAGAAACTAGGGTTAGGAATCAACACAGAGTCTTGAGCATTGTAGGCACCAAGCATCGTTTAACAACATCCTCTTTTTACTGTGTAAACATTGTGTATGCGCTCGACAGCAGCACGGTGCTGAGACATTAGGATAAGCATGGTAGAAATTCCTAGACAGCCAGCGATTAGATAGCACTTCCTCCTTTCACTATACTGCAAATTGTTTTCTGTAAGAATGGGACTTTTGCATTTTTAGCTGGAAATTTTTGAGCTGGTTGGTGAAGCGCAACAAATGATTTTTTATGATCAAAGCTTTCAATATTTTATAGTCCTGGGCCAGAGCGCCACTGAACGTGGTCTCTCTCTCTCATACATTTTTAGAAATTCAAGCGTATTTCTCTAGCTACCCTGCATAATGGTACCCTGGCCATCCATTTTTGTATTTACTGTCCAGCGCTTATGAAATTAACTGCTCACACTCTGCCTCCTCTCCATGAAGAGAAACTTCTTCTCAAGGAGGCAATCATTTGATAACAGCTCTGCTCAGGGTACTGGGGCTCCCCTTAACAGTCACCCAAGTTCAAAAAAACCTTATCAAAGCAAGTACATCACTTCGATGAATTTGTGTCGCATGACCTCACCTACTGAGCAAAACACTCCCCTTACTTTGTCAGGGGGACTTCATATTGCTAACCCCAAACATTCCAATATGAGTCGGGCCTCGAAAAATCATGAAACTGGCTTAGGAACGCATGAGATTTAACAAACAAACAAACATTGGGTTCTTTGTCGTCTGAGCCATTTGGGCGCACACGGGTCACAGTGAGAAGCTTTTTCTGCAACCAGGAGAGCTAGAAACTCTTTTTTTAAAAAAAATGAAAGATGAAATTCTCTGATAAGCTCTTCACCCCAGGAGTTGGGGATTTAAGAAAAACATCAAATATCATAAGGCTCCCAATAAACATCGCAAGAGTCAGCAACAATGAGTTTTAGGGCCAGAATCGGTTCTCAGTTTTGCTAATCTAAACCCATTGACGAAGGGCAGAAACTGCACTTTACTTTGCTGTCTCCAATAGCTGTGAATAAAGTAGCCATCTTGTTTTTTTGGTAGAGAGTACTGTGTATATTGATCAAGAGCGACCTCATCGGTGAGTGATGTAACCTCTTAGGTCTGCAGTTATTTCAGCATAGTTATCGCATTAGCAAGCTGTGCTGCTTGCTACAGGTCAGGGCTTGCCTGGGCATGCTACTTTTGAGAGGCACAGCAGGGTGACTGAAAGCTGCTCATTCATCCTGATGGGGAAGAATTTGCCATAGCAACGGAACCAGAGTATTAAAAGCTCGTTTTAACCCTTATTTACTTTTGGAATAAGCACATTTCTCTTACCTCGCTAATTTCTTTCCATGAGGCGGCAACACCTGCATGAACTAATACACGAGTCCTCATATGTCAGTCAACTAGGTGGTAGATCATTCATACGCAGGATTGTTGTGTCCAGTTCCTCCTCCTCCTGTCCTGTCCCCGCGGTGGGTAATGCAGCATTGCTCCCTATTCTTAGCTGCTTTGTCCAGTTTAGTTTTAAATGACTCGGATGACATGGTTTTCTTCACGTCTCTTGGGAGATCATTCCACAGGCTAATAGATCAGCCTGGAAATGTATCCTGTACTTCACACCAAATTTTCGATAGTTCGATTTCTTCTCATTATTCTTAGTTCTATTTCTCCACCCAGGATCAAACAAAAATATTCCTCATCCCCCCCTTGGTGTTTACACCCTACAGACCCCCAGTGTAAATAGCTAAAAAAAAATTACCCCAACATAATGAAAATATTTCCGTTCACGAACAGAGACTTGTACTGATAAAAGGCTAATTAACTCAGAGCCACTCCCTTGATACAGCATGAATGAAATCACTATGTCAACTGATTGTAAGGCATGCCCATCTCCTTAGAAGGAAGGTGCTATATAGGTGCCAAATAGTGTTACGTATACTTCCTTTCGTGGCTATCTTTATAGCTGACCTTGAGTTCTCTGTTTGAATAGTGCACAAACAAATGGTTTGCCTAGGCCTGGTTTCTTTTGCACAAGGACCAGGATAAAGGGCAGGACAAATGTATTTCATCCCTATTGCCTCAGATAGCGTCTCCTGCTTTGTCACGAAATCACATGCTGTTGAGTAACACCTGCAGGATGCTGTTTCCTCACCAGTCACAGGCTATTAAGCAATTTGGGGAAATACCATTCCGTGATATTATAGGCTTTGGTCTGGCTGCTTCCTCCTCCCTGAACTCTCATACACTGGACCTTTCTTAACTTCTCCATTTATGGGGTCCGATTCTCTGCTAGTGAAACTCCATGGGCTTCAGTGGAGTTAGGCCAGCACAGAGATCAGCCCATTGTGTTAACCCTTTATGCCGCTGTTCAGATATTCAACTCTTTCAGACACAAGAGACACGTGACCTTCAAAAATGTTGCTTTTATTGTGGCTCGTTATGGTCCTGGAGCTCTTATTCAGCAAGGGGAAAATCTTCTGCATGCCCAGCACCTGCTCCACGTCTGAGGCTCTTATATCTCTGCTCTTTTAAACATATTTTCGATTCTTTTTCCTTTCAAGGGGGGTCTTGCACCACCGTGGTTACCTACTGCCCCTGAGCCCAGCCAGTCTTTATCTCTGAATTGTGTACTACCTTGCCCGGAAACTTCCTACCATCTTCTCACCTCCATTCCTATGTCCTCTGCCTCAGTAGACATTCCCCAAACTGGTTCCCTCCCCATTGCCTATTCCCTCTACCCCTCAGACATGGTTTGGCCTGATTGACCCCCAGCGAGAGATCATCTGCCTCTAGTCAACATGTTCCTTGCTTTTTGAGCTCTCTCTTACACCGGTCCACAGATCTTCTACATGAATGGAAATAAGCAGATGCACTTAGTTTCTTTCTCCAAAGCAGAGATTCCATGTCTTGAACAAATATGCTTCTTCCCAGTCTCATCTAGGAACCCATGCACTAAGAGAGTCTGAAGTGTTTGTCCAATGTCCTCTTTCCAATGGAGACCCCCCTACAACAGGATTCTGCCCTATTAGCAATATAGGATAGTTGCAGCTTCAGCTACTAGTTTTGTTGTCCTGCACTTTCCAGTTCATCCCGACGCTTGCAGCATTGTGGGCACATGCACAGTGATGGGGTGCTACAGCCATTGCTTGTGGAGAAGCACAGCACACTCTACTCCTGAAAAATACCCAGACAGGAAGTGCAGCCGTCGTGGGGAGGAACGTACGTTTATCCTGGGCAGAGGCCTTCAGAGGGGGAGGTGGGAAGCAGCCTAGGAATCACATAAAAGAGATAAGGCTCCCCTCTAAAATACTTTATTTTACTTAAGGACATGTGATTGCTTCACAGTATGAACCATTCCTTCATGCTCTGCTTGGCTTGTAATGGCCAGGCAAGGCTGGGAGGAAGGAGGACTCCTTTTCTCTAAGCCATGTGCATCCAAATGAACATAAACGTGCAATTATAAAAAAAACGTTTTTTTTGGTTTTGTAGAAGGGCCAGGACGGGAAAGGAGAAATGGGCAAGAAATGAAAAGAACGAGTGACTCAAGCAAAGGAGGAAAATATACAAAAGAAAACCAACCAGAAGGGCAAGTTCAACGAAAAACTTTAAAAAACGAGGAATTAAAAGAGAAGGGAGCCAAGTAAAATAACCGCAGAGGGGGTAACACGGTGAGGAGGGGGAAACGACGAGACAGTTACCAGGAAGAGAGGCAACATCCAAAACAGATTTCTTGACTCAGTCAAGTCATTCATTGCCCGTGCCGTTCAGAGTGGGGCAGACAGCCAAGTCATTTTTCTGTGGGATTGTTTAGGCTGCAAATGCCATGGCAGCTTTCCCACATTCTGCGGTGTTTATATCCATGCTCTGCTGTTAAACACAAAAACATGTGCTGGGGAAATGTGTGCTGAAAACAGTTAAGGCTGGAAGCGGGAGGATGATATGCTTTGGAGCTGAAAGACCTCAAAAAAGCATGGCTGCCTGTTGTGGCAATTTTGTAGAATAGCGTCCTGCTCGCACCGTTCTGCAGAGAGGATGTTCATCTTCAAACCGGGCACATTGATACCTCTGGGTTATGAGGAGGTACCAGCTAGAGAGGGCTGGTGTGTTTATACAACACAGCATTATTTAGAATATCGCTTGCAGGAGCTGGAGCCTAAAAGGCCTTCCGTAGAGGTTCGACTCTTTTCTTCTATTTGGCAAACCCTGATCCTGAGCAGTGTACGTTGGTGTACCTCCACCGATTTTCTACAATCCACTCCTCAACTCATAGAAATCAGCAGAACACCACTGAAATCAATGGAGTTGATCAGTTGGGCTGATTTGCACCAGCTCAGGATCTGGACCTATCAACATCAGCACACATCTGGGAACAGGTTCACTGCTGCTTGAAAGCCTGCAGGGAGTGGCCAAACATGGCTGGTGAAGGGACAGAACCACACAAAATGGTTGCCATTTGGCTTTCCATTTCCTGACTGCTCCCCCTCCCCCTAATATTCAGAATCTGGAGGAAATTTATCATGCAGTAACAACAATTTAAGGTTGATCACATTTTGGGTCTAAACTACTTGAAGTATCTTTTTAACTGAAAAGCAGCAGGGGATTATACAGCCTAGAACTATCAGTTTGTAATTCCATCCAGGTTAGATTTGCACTGTTTTGAGCTGCTAAATCAAGTGCAAGTCTACACTACCCACCGGACTGGTGGGTAGTGATTGATCTATTGGGAATCGATTTATCGCGTCTAGTCTAGAAGCGATAAATCGATCCCTGAGCGCACTCCCCATTGACTCTGGAACTGCACTGCCACTAGAGGCAAAAGCAGAGTTAACAGGGGAGCGGCAGTGGTCGACTCGCCGCTGTGAGGACGCCCAGGTAAGTCGACCTAAGATATGTTGACTTCAGCGATGCTATTCACGTACCTGAAGTTGCGTATCTTAGGCCGACTCCCCCACCCCCAGTGTAGACCTGGTCCAAGAGTACACTAGCAAAGCACTGAGAACTTGCTGCAAACCAAAAAATAACTGATAGCTTGCAAATATTTTTTAAAAATAAATGTACCCAGGACACTCATGTTCAAAAAAAGGTTCTTTTAATCAGAAGCAATTTTGCAAAAGAAGAAATATTTCTTTTTCATATAAAAGAGGGGAGTGGTGGGAGTGAGGCTAACAACAGGAGTGGAACAAAAAACAGGTCAAATCCTGAAGAAAAGAAACCCAAAGTAAAAGCAGGACCCAATTATCACAGTACAGTAAAAAGAGACTAATTCTTGAAACGAGCTGTGAAACATCAGTTCTACCTCCTAAGCGGACAGCAGACACATCAAAAGACTAAATCTCCATTTGAAGAGTAACAAGTGTGTGGCTACAAACTCAATGTACAGTTTTCTTGCACCTTTCTGCTACCTGAGACTTCATGCTGTACTGACATAGATCACAGCAGTGCCTGCTATTCACGGGATTAACATATACAGTACACTAGGTCTAATGCATACATACAATACCCCCCCACCTGAAAGGCGCCACCTGTCACATTACTAGGAAGATCCCATTGCCAAACTTGGCTTAGATGCCTTAAGGTTTATCTGATGTACACGCTAAGTCTGGGTCTGTGGGACTTGTGAACCTGGTGGGTATGTCTACAATGCCATTAAACACCCATGACTGGCCCGTTGTCAGCTGACTCGGGATCACAGGACAACGGGCCAGTCATGGGTGTTTAATGTCATTGTTATGGGGACTGTTGAATTGTGATGTAGACATTAGAGCTCAGGTTGGCTCTGGGACCACGTTGGGGTCGGGGGAATGTGAGCCTTGGGAGCCTGAGTCAGCTGACACAGGCTGGCCATGGGGGTGTTTAATGGCTGTGTAAACATACTGAGTGTTTGCAAGCACATCCACACTGCACTGTTAACCTGGTTTACAATTGCTGGACCCTGGTCTCACAGCCATGGTAACACGTCCATATTACACTCCGCAGACCATCTCACTTGGGACTGCGGCTTGACCCGCAAACACACTGTAAAATGAAAGGGCTTGGACCTGAATTACAGTGGGACTTGGGCTTTGACCCACCCCCCCATCAGCGGGGTCCAAGGACCTGCATCTTGATTCCTTGCTGACCTGAGTCAGACTGATTTGTGTGTGGACGGAAGAGAAGGACTGGGGCTCAAACCTGAGTTGGAGTCTGGGCTTAGTGTGCAGCGCAGAGAAACAGACATGCGTGGAGGATACCTTTGCTATAAAACGCTGCAATCCTGCTTCAAGCCTCCAGATCCAAAGAGGTAAACGCCAAGGTTAATGATCAAATCTAACTGGCTTGAAAAGCATGATTCTCCTAACAAGTCATGACTAACCTTGAGGAACAAGACACTACTAAAAAGGCAGCTCTGAGAGGATAATCATCCTGGGCCAGATCCTGAAACTCACATCACAATGGACATACACCCCTCATCCAGATATGTATATGGAGGGCCATTGACTGATTCTGTCTGACCCAATCCTCCTTCATCTGTCGTGTGCATGGTGAGTGTGCTTATCAGTGCAAGCACTCCACTACCAGCAGCTGGAAAGCAAACCGAGTTTGTTTGGCTATTGGGGGTGGAAAGTGATCTACAAAGATGAAGAACCTTTTTGAGCGAGTTACTGGAGTTCTTACGCTCGCCCGCATAGGCCCGGGCATCTCCCGTGCAACATTTTCACTCCCTGCAACAACTCGGCTCCAAACTTGGGGGATGACTTTCTGCAGTGAGAATGTTTCAGTGGATATTACTGTCATACAACCAATTTAATCAGTGGCTTTTGTGTACACAAAAGAGCAACACTTTTGCTCTCCAAATGAGCTTTAGCTATATTGCTATGTCTCACTTGCCTGGAAACTGGCAAACACTGAGGTTTGACTCCCAGTCTGTACACAACAGAAGGTGCTTACTAGCACCTAGTTCTGTGATGGCCTTTCTCCTGGACAGCTCGTCAATTAATGCACACACCCTGCTGATGGCTATTTATGGTGGAGCTCTCAGACAAAAAGCAGTATCTGAAATCACGTCCGCGCTCTCTCTCTCTCTCTTGTTTTCAAGACTCAGCTGATTTCTAGTGGGCCTGTCAAAGCGATTTATTTTCATATCCTGATAATTTCATTTTCTGCAATCGGCGGACATATCACAGACTGATGTGTTTTGATTATGAGGATTGTGAAGAGTAAACAGGGAAGACAGGAGTGCTGCGTATGCACAAAAAGCGACCTCCACTTCCTTTCTGAGGAGCATCTTGGAGCCTTTTGTGTAAGCCAGGGGTTTCTTGAGGGCAGCAATGACAAGGGTAGAAAGTACATCTTCACATGGAGGAGCCAAAGTCAGCCGCTAGCCCTGACCAAATACTGCAGCAGTCTGATGTTGACCTGGGAGTAGGGACTCAAATGAAATCTCAGCCAACCTGGAAAATGGCACAGGCCATTGGATAAATAACTAGCCCCCTTTTTCAAATATCCCTTCTTCTCTGCAGTGGCAGCAATTACTTCCAAAAGCAACACTGCAAACCAGACTGTGAGTCCTTTAGTAACTGTTGTTGGGACTTTTCACCCCTTTCCATTCACGTCCCTGGGCAACTGCGGGCCACGAAGAAAAAAGCAAGAGGCTGTCATTGATTAAAGTGAAACAGTGCCCTCTCCTGTCTCTTCATTAGTACTGCCATGTAACACATGATTTCAGCAATTGTCAGGAATTAGGGTTGATCCATTATTGTATGCAGTGTAGTTGTAGCTGTGTTGGTCCCAGGTATTAGACAGACAAGGTGGATAAGGGAATAGCTTTTATTGAGCCAATTTCTACTGGTGAAAGAGACAAGCTCTGAAACCACATAGAGCTCTTCTTCAGGTGTGGGAAAGGTATTCCAAGCATCACTGCAAAATGCAAGGGGAACAGATGGTGTAGCAGAAGTAGTTAGCACACATTGTAAGGCACCATTCAAGATAGAGTGGTCCACTAACACCTACAGGGGTTACAGGTTGTTGTAATTGGCCACAGATCCAGTCTCTCTGTTCAGTCCATGATTTTTAGTGTTTAGCAGTAATGCATTTACTTTTGAAAGTGTTGTGTAGGTTTTCTTCGGGGATGAGGACTGAGAAGTCAGATATAGAGTGATCGCTTTGTGATGATAGGCTGCTTTTGTCATTTGCCTGTGTGAGTTCATGTCAGAGCACAGCTATTGTCTGGTTTCACCCACATAGTTGTTATTGGGGCATTTATGCACTGGATGAGGTACAGTACACCACAGGTTGTGATAGGAATGTCTAGGCTCCATGAGTCTTGAAAGGTGTATGGGTGGGGGTGTTGGTCATTGTAGCGGCACATATATGTCTGCAGATGTGGCATCTATTGTTCTGGCAGGGTCTGTTGCTGCTTTGAGTTGGTGTTTCCTGGTCTGTGGGAAGCTTGCTTTTGGTGATGAGCTTGGAAAGGCTGGGGGTGTTGTTTAAAGGCCAGAGAAGTTTGAAGACCAGAAACAAGCTCCCCACAGACCAGGACACGCACTGCAAGACACTAAAAATCATGCAGTGATGCTGGGGGTACCTTCCCCAGACCTGAAGAAGAACTCTATGTGGCTTGAAAGCTTGTCTCTATCACCCATAGAAATTGATACTATAAATAATAAAAGATACTATCTCACAAACCTTGTTTTTTGAATGATGCATCAAACAGAGATCTTGTAGAGTATTTCAAAAGAGTGAGTGAATGATCAAGGCTTGGTGGGGGACAGTGCTGATTATGAAACAGAATCAGAGGTTAAGAAAAATACATAATTAGAATTATGCAGAAATGATACAAAAGATTTGTAGAGAGGTTTCTAATCTGTGTGAGTTTTCCCAACAGTTAGATTTGTTACACAGGTAACTTGAGATTTAGGTTAGATGCTCACAAAGATGACATAATTGACTGAGTGGTTTGCAGTGTCATCTGAGTCCAGAGATGCGTGTGTAATAATATGCACTGTTTTCCTGTGTGAAGTTGGATATATTTGAAGGCGACCACAAGAAAAATATGTTTCCATTAAAATCAGATCAGCGATGTCCCTCTGGGCTTCTGCATGGACTTGTTAATTATGCTGTTTTTGTTTTTTAATAGATCCCCAGGGGACAGAGGGAGAAATAGGGCTAAACAGATTATTTAAATGTAAACTCTGAATTAAAAGATTGTTCTGAACAGTGGATATGGTGGAAGGTGGGTGTGATGGATTTTGACATACAGCTATCTCAACCTATAGTGTGCTTTCGCTTATTTACATACACAGGTCTTATTGGCTAAAAAATGGAATGGTGTCTTGAGTTTTCCTCAACATTGAAATGTAACTTTTAAAAGAGCTGATTCCCACAGATCACCAGTTTGAAACAGGACTTTCTTGCTAACTGATGGGGCGCATCTTGCCAGACATGGCAATTGATCTTAAATCCCAGTAAATAAAACACAACTATTAATCATACTTTTCCAACAACAGAATACTAACAGCAGATGATCGGAGGCTCAGCTTCATCATGTGTTTAACTATGATACATGATAGTAAGAGGGGTAATGCACATTATAGTCCCATTTGCTAAGAGTAACTAATGCCATGCACTTCCATTCTTTATGGATAGGTAACCTAAATAAATGTACAGATGTGGAAATGACTTAGAGTAGAACTGAGTAGAACTTACTCTGTTAGTGTCAATAGGTCCTAAAAGAATCACACTTGACATTTTTTATTTGGGAGACAAAGAGAGTTCTCATACAGCCAATTCAGCAGGCCCTCAACAAACTTCCTGACAGTTAACTAGCAGAAGGGTGCAAGGAAGGAGGAATATTCCCTTCACCTCACCCTGTCAAGTTCTCACTGTTCCCTTCTTCAAGCCACAGGGGAATGGTGGCCATTAAGGTCCATTTTCTTTTATCATGCACTGTTCACTAGCTGTTTGCTCAATGAGAATGGAAGTTGGGATACAAACCAACCAATATGGTGGTAGCACTACTCCAGGAAGTGCGCTCTCATGTGCAACATTCAGATCTGGTGTTGTCCTCATTCGTAGTGCACTTGCTTAAACTAGGCCTGACTTCTGACCTAAGCTTTTCCAGGTTTGGATCTAAGCCCTTCCAATCCACGTATTTTACCGGAAAAGGCCTTGAAACATGCTTTCAGTACCATCATCCCTCAAAGCTATTGGATCAGTGCAGTTACTACAATTCCAACAGCAATCACACTGCCAGGGCAGCTACATGTAGAAACAATTCTGCACAAAAAAACCCCAAACCAAATCTAAAAATACATACTCAGACACAGGAAATAATAAAGCTGGGGGAAAAAAAATCAAACAACAGGAAATAATAAGGCTATTAAAAAAAATCAAAGCAAAACCCTCACTCGTGACTTCCCCCAAGAAACAAAATAAAAATTCAAATAAGAGAATTCAATCAAATTCTTTTCAGTTAATTAATTAAAGCAATGTCCATATGGCTTAAGAGAACAGTCAAAGTGCACAGAAAGGCAGTCGTTTCTTTCCACGTTCTCCAGTTCTACATACACCTTCACAGCAAGTTCCCATTGTCCGTGTCTCCCCCCCCCCACTCCTCCGGGGACCCCCATACCCAAGCAGTACTGAAAGAGAGGAACGCTCCTTTCTTCCCTGAAGCACATGCCTCTCCAAGACACTTTCCATCCCAAGAATTGCAGATCGTTCTCTCCACTTCCAAAACGCACTCTCTGAAGTTTTTGGTTTGGAATCGCTTTTCTTTTCCGGAGGGTTTGGAAAGGAACATAAATCCAATGTCAAGGCTACACAGGGTATGCACTGGAGCTTCAGGGCCTGGAGGCGGTACTGAAGGATGAAGCTGTACTAAGGTCTCATGCCCTGAGCAGGCACTGAAAGTCAACAGCTGTGCTGGGGTTGTGATTGCAGCACACCTGTCCAGAAGAAGTGCCAATGCCCAATCAGTTCCTCATCTGCCCTGAAGAGGACCTGGCCAGTAAGAGCAGTAACAACACAATGCCTGTTTCAGACCTGCCCTAAAGGCCATTGGCAGGGAGCAGCAAGGACAACGCCAAAGCTGTTTCACGCCTCTGCTGAGAGATGTGGACAAAGAGCAACGATAGTAATGCCAAGGCTGTTCCACACCCGCCCCGAAGGAGCCTTAATGAGTTGCAGCAGTGCCAATTTTTCATGGCTGTTCCCCAAACACCTCTGGAAGGAACTGCCAGATGGCAGCAGTGCCAAGGCCATGATTCCTCCACAATAATTGTTTCAAACACCTCATGTCAAAATGGTGTCACAGAACTGTTGCTAAATCCAAAAGCTGGACAGGGTTTCTCTAACCCACTGACAGCTTCCCCTTAAAATCAACCACTTGCTGATAAACACAGCAGACTTGGGTAAAAGCTTGCAGCTCTGTGGGTCAAAAATGGGACAGTGCAAAATGGATGTAAAACGAAACCCCAAAAAGCTCTCTCGTTTGTAAAGACTGGAGGTTTGGTGCACAGAGGGAGCCTGTAAATGTGCGTGAGGTAATTCGCAACCCTAACATTTGACAACCCGTTGAACTTTATTTGGAGACATTGTGTTGCTTCTCTCATGTACAAAGCTGCAACAATCCATAAAAGGCACCCGTGGACAACAAAACTCAGCCCCTTCGTGTGACGTGTCTTTGTCTCAAATAAAAATCAAACAGACCCAGTTAACAATATGTACTTTTTACAGAGCAGTGGGCGGAGCTGCAGAATTAAATCAGAGCAGCACGGCGGGGAGGAAGGCGCTTGGCTTCTATCGACAAGGAAGGACAACGTTGATTACTGAAAACCAATCAATTAGCAGACTCCCCAGTTTGTAAGTGTCACGTTCATTCAAATTTTCCTCCTCTTGCTATTTTTTCCTTTCAAATTTGCAATTCGAATGGGACATGCAGTCTACCAAAGGAGGATTAGAGCCACACCAAGAACAAATGGACACCACGTCAGAAGAGCATCCTAGCTGCTTCATCCAGTACCATCTACAGTGTTTTCAGGCTGTCTCCTCTCAGAGGAGCCCGGGAGTGGGAATATTTTAGGAATTCAAAAACCTTGTTTGAGCAGGATAGAAAAGCAGGTAAGATATTCATGATCAGAAACACCTGTAGTGAACCTACAGGCAAGAGAAGTGATACCACTGTGAACTAATCAGCTGGTGTTTTTAAGGTGGAGGTTGAATGGTGATAAGGAGCAAGTGAAAGAATGTTGTCACTTTTCATGAAAAAAATCCCCCCCCCCTTTAAATATTCCTACTTGAACCCCCTTAAGTCCGGGGCCCGGTACACAGCTGTACCCGTAGTCGTCCCCCCTTGTCGCCGGGCCTGTCGGAGCGATCGGAGAGCGAGCGCCACTCCGCGGGGGCGGGGGCCAGCGAGCGGGGCTGGGGAGACCCGGGGCTGGGAGCCAATGGCAGCCCAGCGGGGGGGAGGCGGGGCAGCCGTGGAGCGCTGAGCCCACCGGAGCCGGGAGCAACGCTGCGGCCGCTGCTGGCGCGGATGAGACACCTGCGGGCCGGCCGCTGGGGAGTGCGTGGGGCGGGGGGTGCGGCAGGACGCAGCAAACGCCGGGCGGGCACTGGGATGCTCTGGAAACCTCCCCACTGCATCCTGGATGATGCCCGGCCCGGGCAGAGCGCCCCCCCCACCTGCATCCCGGCCGGGATGGCCTCCCATTTCATCCCGCCGCTGCGGTGCTCGCCCTTGGTGTCCCCGGGCGCCCGGCCCGGGGTAGGGGGGGCGCTGTGTCCGCAGTCACAGTGGAGGTGCATGCAGCCCAGCCAGCGGCCGAGGGGCCAGCGGGGAAATCCAATGGGGAGGGCGCCTCTGCGTCCCTAACCCCGCCCACCTCTCCCTGCGCATCTTCCCCCGCGCCGAGCCGAACCGAGCCACAGCGGGGCTCACTGCGGGAGCCGGAGAGACTCGTGGATGGGCAGCTCCACGTCGGAACCAGTCGCACCCCCACCCCAGGTATGTTTGGTAGCCAGCGGGGAGGCCAGGCTGGGCGGGCGGGGAGGGGGGCAGGAGACTAGGCTGGATGGGGTGGGCGGGGCAGGGCATGGGCGGCGGGAGAGCGGCCGGGGGTGGGGGGGCCCACAAACGATCAGAGTACGGGGCCCCAAAATTTCTGTCGCCGGCCCTGCACCTCCTTGGTTGGAAAGAGGAAAGAAGGAGAATAGGAGAACTGCTTCCTGAAGCAGTGTTACAAAAGTGGTTAAAACCCCCACCCCCCTACTATTCACAAGTGGTTAAAATTGTACCTTTCCAGGATATTGGTTTTTAAACAAAAGTTTAGCAACTTCAGCTCCGTGTTTTAAGAGTTGATTGTCTTCAGAAAAATAGACTCATTCACGTTCACCTCTGTTCTACCCTGATAGAGAAATTTACCCACAGTTCACTGCACCGATCACACACACAGTCACTGTGATAGGTCATTCTCATCTCCACAGGAGCTTCCGCTGTGCTGTCAAGTCCCTCCCAGTGTCAGACAAAGGAGGAGAACCCTGTCACTGGAGTCCGCGAGCCGGGAGCAGGCTGTCCTGTTGGGGTGTACACCCCACCTGTGCTCTGCGTTGTGATGACAGTCTGGAAATAGGGTTCTGTCTCACTCGCCGCGCACTCTTCGTACCTGTAGGGCGTTGGGTGCTTCACATCCTTCTGCTGACGTTTCCAAGAATTGTAGTATGTGGGGTCACTCATATAATGGTTCACAAAAGAGTGCTTTGGCAACTCATCTTCATAATCCGAGTCAGTGGCCTGCAGCATTAGAGAGAAAACAGCCATTAGCCTCCACGACTTAGCTTGCTCCTCACTAATACAGATTATACAAAATCACCACCACCACATACACCACAAGCCTGTATTTTTAGGCTGGGCAGCTCTGCAGTCTAAGTGCAGCACACGAAGACAAGTCTCTGATTTAGCACAGCTCTGTGACAGTGGAATTGGGCTGGAGAGAAAGCATCCCCCTCCCCCCCATGCCCAATGAACCCTTGCTGGAGGAGACACAGAGATCTGTCATGACTCACTGGGAGCACTGCTGTAAGAGTAACAAGCTCCATTTCAGCAGAAGATGCAAGGGAATGTACAGATGTCACAGTGAAATAAAAAACCTTCAATCATTTCATCAAAACGCTCACAGTTTCAATTTCAAGACAAATGAAATCTTAATAAATGAGGAGCAGAAAAAGTTTCTCTGTGTCTATCACATTTCGATACGTAGGAAAAAAATATTCATGCAAATCCCCTGGCTCGAGCCAATTTTGCTATCCCGTGTTTATGATACCACTGAGGCACCCGCATATCAGTGGAGTTTGTTCACCAGCCCCACTGATTTTTGAAATTAGCTACATTGTTATAAAGTGAATTAAACAAAATCACATTCGATTTCAAGCACAGAACAATTGCCCTTATTGCCCCTTATGAGTTTGTTTGACAAAGCTAGCAGTATTGAAAGATAACTGAGCACCAGGCGTGAAAGAGAGAATTTCCAAAGTGGAGTTGCTTTCCTGGGATGTTCTATGTGTTAGCCGATGCTCAGATAGTCACTGATTCCATCAAACAAATTGTGCCAGGTGGCAACCCAGCTAAGGAGCACCCCCCACCAGCTAGCTGGAGTCTGGAAGCGCCTTTAGGTGCAATCAAACAAGCTTTGTAGATCTGCCCTGCTTTTGAAGTGGTGCTGCTGTTACCCAGCAGACAGAATCTCAACTGGTTTGTAGATCTCATCAGAACACAGAGATAAAAGCAAAGCCTTGCATGAAGGATGCATTTTAGGTGCACCTTTGTCTTATATTTCTATTCCCACCAATAGACATCATGAAAATATACAAATATTTGCTCAAAAATTTCCATAATTTAGGTCTTTTCTTAACACCACTGGGCTTGTCATGCAAAAATTGTTTTTCTCTTTTTTGATAGGCTGGTTCACTTTCTGAAAGTCTTTAGATACCAAAGTAGTAGTTACTGAAGAAATACAACAAATACATGGATAACTAGAGTTTGCAGTTTACAGTGCCCAGCATTTGTTATAAGTGTTGGTATATTTTTAGGAAGTTTCCATGTCATTATGATCGGACACTGCACAGCAAACATATGTTCACTCATCTCCTGTATACTACACAACTGCCCTCTTCTCCTTCAAATCCCTCTTTAATGATCCTTTAACATTCCCCAAAGAACAAGCATCAGATGCCCTGTAAACTATTGTTAAAAAGGATGTCACATCCTTCATCCTATTCCTTTGTCAGTAACGCTGCATCAACACTAGGAATTCAGTGCCCATTTCCCCAGCAACCGTGTGTAGCCAGGTCTTAGCCTGTTTTATCGCTGTGCTTTGAAAATCTTTGCAGAGAAGCTTTTTATAACATAGAAGCATTTTCTATAATGGAAATGTTGAAAAAAATATCCTACTGCGCTACCAGTGGGTTGGCACTATCAGAGCTATTCTACTTTTATTACTTATTTATTTCACTTTGAATAATAAAATAGTTGCCTACACAACGCTCCAGGCTTCCCGCAACATAATTAATAATTACAACAAACCCAGACCCAGCAGCATTAAACAATTTCTCCAAAAGGAACTCAGCCAGCCTGCTAACTACAAAATGCTCCTTTCCACCCTGTCATCATCCTGGGAAGCAAACGCTCAGATTCATCCAAAAACCCTGGTGAACAGATGTCTAGTGCAGCATGCCTGGAATGTCACCAAATTTTGGCTATTTCAGATCTAAAAGGAGTTCCAGAATCTTATAACACATGGATCCATCTCTAGTGCCTCTGCTGACTGTAGCTATGGTAGTACTGCATGGGGAGAGGGGCAATCTCTCAGGCGGGCTGGTCCCCTGGGCCATTTAGGTAACCAATACCTTAAACTCTCTCTGGAAACCAATGGGCAGCTAGTGCAGGTATCTGAGCATTGGTGGGACACTATGCCTCATCTTCTTCATAGTGACATTGTTATGATATGAAAGTGGCATAACTAAAATGCATTTTATGCAAGATGGGTCACGTGAGGTATCATAGGGTAGGTTATGATTTACTGAATGTGACTATCCTATTTGCATGCATGTATCATTTCTGCATCTGAAGTTAGGAATATTGACTATGTAACAATCACAAGTGGGTTTCCACCTGGGGAATGCCCACCAGATAGAATGCTCAGCCTGGATGGGCCATTAGGGAGAACAATAGGACTTTGAAGATGCTAATCTTCCACCTTCCTGAGAAGCTTCCTGGGATGCTGCAAACAGTCTTTGACTCCTGGCTGCTTTGACTCTGCAGGGTCATGTGATCATGTCACCTGGTACTGGATTCCATCTTGGACTACTAGTATTTTTCCATTAGTAGGGCCTGGGGATCAAACTGGGAATCAAAGAATTCCCACCATATGTACATCCTATTTAAGGAAGGGAAGTGAGTTAATCAGGTTCATTCTTCACTGAATCCCCACCCAGAATGACTGCTGAGAACATCTAAGAAACAAGGACTAACCGGGGCAGAAGATCTGATCCCGGGCTGTAAAAGGTGTCTTGCCTTTGAAAGAAATGTCTAAAAGAATATTTAGGATGAGAAATTACTACTTGTACCCAAGAATCAGAGAGGTAGCCGTGTTAGTCTGGAATAGCAGAGGTAACAAAGTCCTGTGGCACCTTAAAGACTAATTATAAAGTTTTGAAGCATAAGCTTTCGTGGGCTAATACCCACTTCGTCGGATGCAAGCAGTGGAAATGTCCAGGGGCAGGTATAGAAAAGTAGGCAAGAACCAGGTAGGAGGTAACAAGGTTAGTCCAATTAGGCTGAACCAGCTTGTTATCTCCAATCAGGGAGGGTGGGTTATTCTTCTAGCAGTTGAATATGGGGGGTGAACTCGGAGAGAGGAGAAGCTATTTTTGTAATTAGCAAGCCACTCAAGAGCTTTGTTCAGTCCCAGATTGATTGTGTTAAATTTGCAAATGAATTGCAGCTCTGCAGTTTCCCTTTGCAGTCTGGACTTGAAGTTTTTTTGCTTGTAACCAGTTTCTTTAATATATTACCCTTAGTTTGCCCGTTTGTTTTATTTGCTCAGTAATCTGCTTTGATCTGCTTGCTATCCCTTATAATCACTTAAAGTCTATCCTTTGTGGTTAATAAACTTGTTTTGTTTTCTCTAAACCAGTCTGTGCAATTCATAACTGGGGGGGGGGGGATCTGTCACATCTTCCTCCACATTGAGGGAGAGGGTGATTTTCATGAGCTTTCGCTGTACAGTTCTCAATGCAGTGCAAGACAATACCATTTTGGGTTTGCACTCAGAGGGGGTGGGCACTTGAGTGCTGGGCAATCCCCTAGCTGATTCTTCCCACTCAGAGCTGATTTCAGTGTCTGTCTCTTTCTGCAGCTGGGCATGTCCCTACCTGTGTGTGTGCTATGGGAGGCTTGAGGGCATGGCACTGCAGAAGAGGGCGAGGGAGCCCAGGTTGGTGGAATGGGCAGACTCAGAGGAACTCCAGTACATCAGGTGGCACCCAGAAGTGGGAGGGGGGGTGCAACCTGTCACAGTTGGTATGACGTGTTCCCAGCAAGATGTCCTGCTCAGAAAGCAAGCCACTATAGACTACAGCAGCGGCAGTCTTTGAATGGTTTTAAGGTGTAGTTCCATGGAGAATGCATTGCAATAGTCTAATCCTGAGGCAATGAAAGCATGTGTAATCCTTCTGCCAAGTGGAGCCAGCAGCAATCAGGTTCAATATCTAGAGGTTTCTTTTCAACAATACAACACAGAACAGGCTCGATCCCCCACCCAGTAACCTGGGAAAATTACACACCACCCTTGGGTGCCTCTGAGAGGCAATACTTCCCCGCTCGCAAGCACTGAGTCTGAGTGTAGAAAAGAAACTTTTAATGAAAGGGGAGAAGTCACCTGACATTAATTAGAGAAAATGCCACAAGCAGAATTCATAACATAGAAACTGTGAGCAGGAGACCTACCCCAGAGTACATGGGGCAAAGTCTTCTGCCTCATGTTCTTGAGTTTTACAACCAAAAGTTCCTTTACTGTGCGCCCCCCCTCTGCTCCCTCACCATACCCCACTCACAGCGGTTATCCTTGGTCAGTGAAGACCCAGGGTTCAGAGGTGCATCTGTGTGAGTTCATTTCCCACCGGGGAAGAAGGCACTTTGCTTGCTCTGTCATCTGAGCGCTTGCTCTAACTGGCTGGCCCATTAGCTGCTGTTCCTGTGATCTCCCAACCAGCCACGATTTCTTGCTGTCTGGCTGCCCTGCTGGCTACGATTGCTTGCCATCTGACCACCCTGTCAGCCGCTCCTGCCATCTGCCTGCTTGCCACTTTTACTGGCTGCTGCTGCTAGCCAACTGCTCACCACTTTCAGAAGTCACCAATCAGTTACCTTCTGCTGCCACCTGCCTCTCTGCGGTGACCTCTGCTGGTCAGTCTCTTATTGATTTTTAGCTCTCAGCAGGCTGGGCAGAAACACTGCCCCACCACAAGTGATTTCAGCTAATTGATTACTTAAAATAACAAAAGGCTACCAATTAAGCCTATTTAGCTCTATCTTTGAACAGTGGGGAGGAACAGGTTAAATGAGACCTGGAATGCTTAGTGAGAGTCCAAACCTCCTGGCTGGGATATCTGTCCCCACCCCTTCTACTTTCACAGGGGTCTGGCATTGGAGCTCCTGGCTTACCGAGGTCCTTTTAGCTGAGGGTGACTCCCTCATTTGGGACAGGTGAGGCACAGGTCTGCCACCCTTTATTCATACAATAAAGACAACAACATTGATGATAACATTTCACTGCCCCTGCATTCAGTACTAAAGTGATTTGTAACCCAACACCAGCCAAAGTTGATCACTTTGAGCAACGCAGCTCTATGTGCTGCATATCTTGGCAGAGTAGATGTGTTCATGTAAATACAGTTTGCTCCGGAAGTCTCTCCCCCTCCCAACTAGCTGTTGGGGGAGAGTTCATTCAGACCCTGCTTACACATAGACTCATGGGCTCGGACTCATGGGCTCGGGTAGGGGTCTATAAAATTGCAGTGTAGACATTGGGTTTGGGCTCTCGGATCCTTCCCCCTCGCCAAAACTATCTGGGGAATTCATGTAAAATTGGGGAACGGTTTCAGGTTGACCAAAACTGCATTTTTCAGTGAACAAACTATTTATCCAAAATTTTTCTCCCAGCTTGAGTCCCAGGTTTCTCTGTGTGCTGGTAAACCCGGGAGTATCAAGGTATATTTCCCCCACTGTCTCCCATTATGACCCAGATTGCTTACAAGATCATTTTGTGGAATGGATATCAGAACTATCGACTACATGGAAATGCTGTAGGTTTTTTTTTATTATTATTTGTTTTCTCTGTTGTATGCAGCCGTTTACCATGATTATGGGTTTGTTACCTAGGAAACTATGGTAGGCTGGAATTTGATTGGATGTGGTTGTCAGCTTCTAATCTGACAGCAAAGGTGCGTGCATGCCGTTGAAGCAACAAATAAAGAAAATGCCTGACAATTTAAGTATTTTATTGGTAAGATGAGACACAAATGCTATTTAGCAGACAAATGAGGGACGAGTGGGGTAGTATTATGGGAAATTCAAAAATAGTTCTGGGTTGTCAAATTTCTTAAAAAGTGATTGAAACTGAAGTGTTCACGTATATGTTCATTTATAACCAACAATGTAGAGAACAGTAGCTCTTGCCAATGACTGCAGTAGAAATAGGAGCAGACTAGCTGGCAGCCTGCAACAATATAGGCATGACCGGTGAGGTTTTTCCCTGTGACATCAACTTTTTCCTCACTCTCCACTTCTTCCTCCCTGTCCTATGAGCAGCTCTTCTCATTGCCGATTGATGGTATCGGGACCCGTCATCACTTTCCTCTGCGAGTGCATGACCTGGCTGCACACTAATGGTTGAAATGAAATGAGTCAGCCATGATGAGAGTAAGGAGTAAGAGCGAGGACAAAGAAACAGGCAGGGCGGCAAAGTGATGTCTGTGGACACTGATATCTCCTCACTGAGGGTACATCTACACTACGAGCTAGAGGTGCGAGTCCAGCTCGCAGAGAAATACGCACACAAGCTATCATCAGCCTAGCATGCTAAAAAGAGTAGTGTAGCAGCAGTAGCAGCGGCAGCAGCTGTAGTGGCACAAACCAGCTGTCTGAAGCACAAATCCACCTGAACCTCAAGAATACACACTTGGGGCACCTAGCCTCTGTGGTCTGTGATACTGTAGCTACACTGCTATTTTTAGCATCATAGCTTGATGAGAGTTAGCCCAAGTATGTCTATCTGAGCTGGGAATAACACCCCTGGCTTATAGTTTAGATGTAGCCTTTGGGAGAGGTAGGTATTATTATTAAGGTGTCATTGACAGCTGTCTTCCACATGGTACCATCTTCATCAAAATCAGTGGGAGAATTTTATTGCATATTAATTATTTCCTTCTCAATAATGAATTATAAGTGAATAATAGACTATATTCATACAGCGCGGAGAAAACACAATTCAGTTATAGTGCATAGAGAAACAATGCACCATCGTAAGCACTAGTATTCAGCACGGCCAGATCATTTGTGAAAGCATCAGGTTCTGGGGAAACTCTTTAGGAAATGACAAAAAACAAAGTCCCTTCTGACCTCCCCCAGCATGATGGCTCCTCCCCTAATTTGGTGAAAGGTGAACTGTGCCAAGCAACTAGTCTACATACTGGCCTCAGAACCTCCTGAAAGTATCTGCCCAGAGCCTTTTGCTCTTTATCATTATCTTTCAATAGGCACTTACTCTCTTATTACTCGACTGCCTCATCTACTGTAGGTGCCAATTAAATCATTTCCAGCTCACTGTAACGCTGCAAATACTTGCTTCCAGGACTTGGAGTGTATGTTAATATTTTGATATATGCATATTTTAATACTGTATGTTCTTCCCCCATTTTTTCCTGCTCTCTTCCTTCACTTGGGGGCTCAGAGGCAGTGCACCCAGACAGCTGTGTTCTGTTCTAACTGTGGGGAATCAGTACATGAATCTCTTATGATGGCCTTGTTCACATTTGAGTGACCCCATGGGACTTGGAGACAGCTGATTTCCCTCCCCGCCATGCCAAACCTTGGCATTGCAGGCTAAGAGGTTAAAGCAAAAATTCAACAAGATGACATCTGGGCTGAAAGCAAAAAGCACAGTTTTGGCCTCAGCTGGCCAAATGCACACTGTATTAAGTGGAATCCAAGACACATACAAAAAGGCATCAGAGAAAACAGCATCAGACCATCTCCTGCTGCAAAGGACAGAGCCTCTGCAGAGTCCACATGGAAATGAGACATCTGTATCACGGAGAACATCTCTTTCTGCTAAAGATGATGGAAAGGCTGAAATCCTGGGAAAATAAAGCTTGTCTCCTAAGAAACCCCATGAGAACTGAAACTAAACGATCAGAAAACACAAAAGAGGAAGAGATAAAAGATACTCAAATTCTGTAAGACACAAGTGGTCAGCGATTGCAAACGAAACAGCATTTCCAGGCTGATCAAAAGGCAGCATCCCCTACTGATAACTCTGCTGGGAGCACATTAACATGTCATGCCTAAAAGCATCCCCCACAAAAAACAAGCAAGCATCAAAGACACTATGTAGCAAGGCTGCATATCCAATCCCCAAGGAAAAATGGGTGGCACATTTGGTTTGCATAGAAGCATGCACAGAAAGGAATACAAAGGAAATAGCAAGGATAAAATTCATTTTCCTCTGTCTATGCTGTATAAACAGTGCCCTCTTATATATGGCAGAAATGATGACTTGTGAGACAGTTTTTGTGCATGATACAGAAAACACATGGAACATTGAAATTAATGTCAGAAAGTGCCAGTGCTAAATTCATGAGCATGCTCACCAAACCGTATTAATGGCAGGTTTCATGATGGGTTGTTACAGGGACATGACCACAGATATCATGGATTTAATCTGTAGGTAATACGTGCAAGATCACAAAGAGAGCAGCTTGCTTGAGCTACAACAAGGAACACTGACTGCACAGAGGATTGGTCACAGGGCAACATAAAATGGCAGGCTGTCCAGGGTAATTAACAAGAGGTCAGAGCTAGGAAACCAGCAAAGGAAAAAAGAAAAAGCAGCTGTAGCTGCAGGTGCAGAGACGCTGCAGAAGAAAACTGTCAGCTTCTTTTCCAGCTTGCTGCTTTTGGTTTATTCTTGCTGGAAGGGTCAGATTTGGAATATTTTGGCCCACTTCTTGCTTCTTGTGCTGTCAGCTCTGATTCATCAAGAGTTCAGCTGACAGCACCCAATTTTAGAGACAAATGTACCTTTCTACACATTCCTCACTGCCAGTTCTAAAGCCCGCTTTTTAACCCAGGGCTGCTGCTGGGCGTATACAGACTATAAGCGCTTCATAAAGAGAATGTGAGACAGAAAATAGAGGACTGTCATATATATAGCAATAGCACACAGTACTGTCTTCCTGACAGAACACATGGTTTTCAAATTTTTTTGGCTGTGTACCCCTTTCCAGATAATGTAGTCTACTCCATACTCCATCCCAGATAGGGTTATAATATATCTAGGATTAGATTTCCAAGTCTTACTAAATAAAATGCAGTGCCAGCCATTATAAGAATTTTCTTGCGTACCCGTCGCCGAGAGCTCATGTATCCCAGTTTGAAAACCACTAGCAAACAGAAAGGAAGGCAGAGCAGCCTTGTGGTTAGAGCACAGGACTGGGATCAGAAAACCTGCATCCTGGCTCTAACAATGATTTGCTCTGTGATCGTAGGGAAAGTCACTCCTCCGTGACTCAGTTTCCCAATCTGTAACACAAAGATACTTACCTAACTCACAAGGGGGTTGTGAGATTTAATCACAGTGAACATTTGTAAAGAGCTTAGAGATCCTTGAATGGAAGGCGACTTGGAATTTTTACAAATAAAGGACCCACTCTGTGGAATCTCAGTAGTGCCTGGAATTGCCTATCAGCTACGAAAGATACTCATGGTCAAATTCCAAACCATCTCCCACATTTGGGTCAGTTCCATGATGTGAAATTCATCTCTGATTAAATGTCACTTCAGCCAGTAGATGAGAGGAGCTGGTTATGTCCGGACTTCTCACGGCATGTGCTTTCATGCTTTCTTTCCAGGAGCTTCAGGGTGATAACATGGAAGGGGAGAGCAGGAAGCTCAGTGCCGAACTAGTGAAGTCAACTGCTTGCATTTGCCTTTTATTAATAATATTGGGAGATTATCAAGTATCTGACATGACCAGGCCCCAAAGTTTTTCTGATTGGCATCTGCTCATTATTCTTCACCACGGCATTGCAGTTTTAAAGACAGATTCTAGAGGACAAGGGCCACGAGACCCTAAGGTTTGAGCGCCCCCAAGTACTGTACCTGCATATGAAAAACTGATGCAAAAATAGCATAATATAGGCATGAAAATCTGATTCCAGAGAACCTGCTGCAGGCAGTGAGGAGATGAGTGAGTTTGGTGACTGTGCAAGGCCTTGGCACTGTTTGATGGGAGGAGAGGAAGGGAGCAGGGAATGTACTCACCTCTGATTCTGACACTTCCAAAGGTTTCTCATTCAGGGCCACACTCTCAGTCAGCACTGCTCCATTGTACTTGTTGCAGATATCCTCATCTGAGTAGTGCAGCCCACCAGGGCTTGGGCGAGGAGGAGACCTAGGTGGACATCAGGAGAAAGCGTATGGCACGTTAAATAAGAGTGCACTACATGTCCTACAATCCTTTTCATACCTGGCCACAATCTATCTACCAGTTCCCACCCTCCTCTGAGCTCCAAAAACAGAGTCACTCACCTCAACCCTGAAATGAGAAGTTTACTGTCCCACTCAAGGCCTAGATCTTTTTAATCACTGATCATGGCATCTAGCATCAGGGGCTGATGCTGCATTCTGAAGCAGAGGCTTAGCTATTAGCCCACAGTTTCTACCATATCCTTCAAACAGAGCTCCACCCCATAATCCCCTTTGCTTGTCCTGTGGTCGGTATGAAACTAGGCAATAACTGAATGCTACGGCCAACATTGAGACAAAGAGGGTCCATCACCTACCTCGTCCCATTCTTCTTGGAGAAAGTGCTCTTTACATTGAGGTGTCGGCTGTTGAGCTCCAGGGCTGTGAAGCCTCCGTTATCCAGTGTGACAGACTCTTCCACATTCGAGATGTTTTTACCTGGAGTCAAACAAAAAACAAACAATCAGCAAAGACAAAGGCATTGCCCCACCGACTACATGCCTAGTGAGAACCTAAAGGACCACTACAAACAAGTGTCAAACCTTGTCCTTCCTTTTACGATAGGGTGACCAGACAGCAAGTGTGAAAAATCGGGACAGGCGTTGGGGGGCAAGAGGAGTCTATATAAGAAAAAGACCCCAAAATCGGGACATCTGGTCACCCTATTTTACGACTACTTTTGTATCCTCACTTTTCATAATGCTCTCTCCCTTCTTTCATAGTGGTACAATAGCTCAGCAAGGAGTGGGAGAGAAAAGGAGACAAAAGATCAGCAGTGGGCTGCAGACTAGGAAAAGGGGTCAGAGAGAGACTGACTGAAGGGGGAAAGGGAAAGGTAAAAGAGGAGGGAAGTGTGAGCGGGAGACAAATGGGAAGAGAAAGAAGTGAGGAAGGAAAGAAAGAGAGAAAGGCTGTGTGGATAGTGAAAAGAGAAAGGGTTTGGAGCTGCAATGGAGAGAAGGTATGTAAATGAGAAGTTGCAGGATGGGGGAAAATCATAGAATCATAGAAATGTAGGGTTGGAAAGGATCTTAAGAAGTCACCAAGTCTAGCCCCCTGTGCTGAGACAGGACCAAATGAATCTAGACTGTCCTGACAGGTGTTCTTAAATGATGTAGATTCCACAAGCTCCCCTAGAAACCTATTCCAGAGCTTAACTATCCTTATAATTAGAAACTTTTTCCTAGTATCTAACCCTAAGTCTCCCTTGCTGCCAATTAATCCCATTACTTCTTGCTTTACCTTAGGTGGACAGGGAGAACAACTGATCATAGTCCTTATTTATAACAGCCCTTAACATATTTGACTGTTATCAGGTGTCCACCTCCCCTCCCCCCCAAGCCTGGGTCTTCTTTTCTCTAGACTAAACATGCCCAGTTTTTTAAACCTTTCCTCACAGGTCAGGTTTTCTAAATCTTTTATGATTTTTGTTGCTATCCTCTGGATTCTCTCCAGTTTGTTCACATCTTTCCTGAAGTGTGGCTCTTACAGCTTGACACACTACTCCAGCTGAGGCCTAACCAGTGCCAAATACAGTGTGACAATTACCTTCCTTGTCTTACATACAACACTCCTGTTAATACACCTCAGACTGATATTAGCCTTTTTTGCAACTGCATCACACTGTTGCTCATATTCAATGTGTGAGGCACTATAAACCCCAGATCCTTTCCAGCAGTACAACCACTTACCCATTTGTTCCCCATTTTGTAGTTGTGCATTTGATTTTTCCTTCTTAAGTGCAGTACTTTGCACTTATCTTTATTGAGTTTCAATTTAGATCAATTCTCCAATTTGTCAAGGTCATTTTGACTTCTAATCCCATCCTTCAAAGTGCTTGCAACCCCTCCCAGCTTAGTGTCATCTGCAAATTTTATAAGCATACTCTGCATTCTTTTATCCAAATCATGAATTTAAATATTGAATTGTACCAGACCCAGTACTGATATGCCTTCTGGTCTGACAGCAAATCATTGGTAACTATTTTTTCAGTACGGCCTTTCAGTTAGTTGTGTATGCACCCTTATAGTAAATTCATCTAGACTGCATTCCCTAGTTTGCTCATGACAATATCATGTGGGACTGTGTCAAAAACCTTACTAAAAATCAAGGTACATCATGTCTACTGCTTCCCTTCTATCCACTGGGGGAAAGATTTCCATGTTGAAGGAGGAAATTAGGTTTGTTTGGCATGATTTGTTCTTGATAATTCCATTCTGAGTATTCCTTACAACCCTATTATCCCCAAGTACTAACAAAATTGATTGTTTAGTCATTTGTTCTAGTCTCTTTCCAAGTATCTAGGTTAGGCTGAATGGTCTATAATTCCCAGGGTACTCTTTGTTCCCCTTTTTAAAGATAGGCACTAAGCTCCAGTCCTCTGGAACCTCATCCGTATTTCATGAGCTCTCAAACATCATTGCTAACAGCTAGTTCTTTAACTATAGGATTAATTTCATTAGGCCCTATTGACTTGAATACATCTAACTTATCTAAATATTCATTAACCTTTTCTTTCCCTACTTTGGCTTCAGTTCCTTCCCCCTTGTTGTTAATATTAATTGTATTGAGTATCTGGCCACCATTAGCCCTTTTGGTAAGGACTGAAGCAAAATAGGTATTAACCACGTCAGCCTTCTTGATGTCATCAGTTATTAGCACTACTTCCCCACTAAGTAGAAGACCTATGCTTTCCTTTGTCTTTTTCTAGCTCCTAATGTATTAAAGAACCTTTTCTTATTCCCTTTTATGTCCCTTTGTTGTAACTCATTTGGGGTCTTAGCCTCTCTCATTTTGTCCATACATGCTTGTGCTATTCTTCTGCTCTCCTCCTTAGCAATTTGTCCACGTTCTCACTTTTTGTATGATTCCTGTTTGATTTTTAGGTCATTAAAGAGCTCTTGATGGAAGTAAAGAACAAAGACAAAAGACGGGGGGCGGAGGAAGAAGAGAGGAAGAAACAGCAAGAGAGATTTTTCCTATGCTCATAGCGTGTAATTCCACAGGTCTGAGCTCTGCTGGTGTCTTCGGCAGAAAGGCTGATGTCATATTGCCAGGCTGCTGTAGACAGATATTTTATCCTCAGCTTCAATGACAATGTTACATTAAGGCTCAGTGTGAACATGGATATTCAGAAGGTGCAGGTCAGAACTGTCTTTTCATGTCTGTCCTCCAAATGTAGAGCACAAGAAGGAAGAGGAGAGATTTTCTGTGTGCCATGCATAGGAATCTGTAATAGTATTAGCTTGATAAAATGCCATGGCATTCATACATTTTAAATCCCATGGGGATAAAATCTGATTTACTAACACTTGTTAGAAGTGAATTTATACAGAAAAAATAAATCTTTCCTTTGGGCTGAACCACTGAACGCTGCTAGGGGAAGTGGGAGGTTCTTTCCATATCCCTGTATTCAATTAACCCCTTAGCATCAGTGGAGCTGGGACTTCCACTGCACGCTCCTGTTGATTAGTCTGATGAGCTCCAGAGAATTAACATAGTTCTCTCCTGGGTTTCGGAAAAACATGCACACTAACAACATTGCCAGAACTCGGGTTACAAAAGGGGGGGAAAGGCAAAAATGATTTTAAAGGCTCCTCAGCCAGAGATGTGGGATTTGAAGGGGAAATATTTAAACACTCCTAGTGATGGAGCAGCTGTTCCTGTTTTTTTGTGAGAAAGGTGACTGTCAAAAAATCACCCCCAAAGGCAAATTAAGAGGCCCGGGGCTCAGATTATATTATGATGCCCTACAGTCCAGCGATTCAGGTCAGCCATGAGACCCCACTGCCATGACAACGGTAGCACTAACGAACAGAAGTGAGACCTGGGGTACCCACATACACCATTTATCATCAATGGGATATTATCTACTCCCAGCACTTTGTTAATACATCTCTCCACCCAAATAGTTATATGGGGCGTACCCATGGAAAAGCAAAAGCCTTTTCGCCCAGATTAGAGATCAAAGAGAGGTGATTGGTTGTTCCATCCAAAGAAACACACAGAGCGAGAGATTTCACACTGCCGGTCTCACTGCTTCAAATGGAAAAAGAGTGGCTGGCATGGGAGGGAGGGAAATGGTGCCACTATCTCACCTGTGCTGCAGTTCTTGTATTTCTTGCTCTGGCCATGCAGGACCAATGCAAACACCACTAACAGGATGAGGATGAGACTCGAGAGAGCCATCACTAGCAGGAACCACCACTCTTCGTAGAAAGGGGTTTCCATTTGCGCTACAGAGAGAATGAGCAAAGGTTTAGGACTCCTCCACCTAATAACAATTCCTACACATTCCTCCCTTAAGCCCCGTTAGCATCTCCCTGCCTTTTTCCCATTGAAATCTGTACCCCTGTTAGCTCTCAGGAAAGGGTGGGGCTAAGAGGCTGGATTAGTGCCAGAGAAAGGGGCTGTGCCTATTTCTCCCCCATAGCGATTCCGAAGTGCCCAGGTCTTCCTGGCCTCTGATATTCCAGGCCTGGATCCAAAAAGACCCCCCGCTGACTCGCCTCAAACGTCACTTCTCTTGGAGGATTGGACCTTCCCAGAACTTCACCCAGCAGCACTCACAAGGGATTCAGTTGGTGCCTGTGGGTAATGTCCAAACACATTCCACCTCAACCAAAACTCTCAGCATCCCTGCTATTCTAGCTCTACCCCTCACCTGCCATCAGTTTAAAACTCCTGACCAGCAGCACCCTGGCCATTCAGAGAGTTGGGTTCTATTCCTCCCCACAGATTCGATGGGGCCCATCTTAACTCCACCTGTGCCTCAGTTTCCCAGATGCAAAATAAGTAAATGGCATTTCCTCTTCTTCATAAAGTGCTTTGAGATCCTTGGTTAAAAATGGTATCTACTATTATTATTCATTATTATTATTCCTTTCCAGCCACCCCCTTTTTCAGGGCATCTCAGCCATGAGGGCAGCATTCCCACCATGGCACATATCATCAATTGTGCATAACTACACTGTAGTTAGGACGACAGAGAAATACCTGCATGAATGGCTGATTCCAGGAAACCTATTTCACTTGGGACCAAATCCATAGTTGAACCTAGGCTACCGTAACAAGCGCCTCTCCTAGGTTTCTTAACGGCTGTGAGGAGCACTTTACTGCCCAGATTCCCTGGATCTAAACTCGGCTGTGTTAGGAGTCTTATGAGGTGGGGGGCTGATGGATCCCAGGGCATTGGGAATTCTGTGAAAAGCGATGGCCATCTCCCCTCTGCTGGGAGGCTAGCACGGACCAATAAAGCCAAAAAGGCAAGTGGCGTAGGCCAGGCTAGGGGCTGAACTGACCATTCAGCTGTGCCAGCGAGGTTGACTAGCCTGTAATGCTTTACAGCTTTTAAACCTGTGAGTCTCAATAGAAACTTCTTTCTTTCAGGCTGCGATCTGAGATAAACTTTAGAGCCTCAAAAGGAAGTGAACGAAATAGTTCTGCTCAAGTGGAGAACATATAAAGGGGAAACTCTAGGAGTTCCTTTGAGGAAACAACTGCTAATGGGCAGAGAGGACGGCGGGGCTGACATGATTCCAACCAAAGAATTTCCCTTTAGATTGTGTGTGAAACTACAGAATGGAGACCTGCGGTAATATGTGGCATGGGGTCCCCTTCTCCCTGGTGCTTGGAGAGGAATGCAATGAGACAGTTCACGGGGAAATCCAGGGGTAGTTCTTAGGGGTGAAGTGGTTGGTTGCACAGGGACAGAGAAGGGAATGAACACAACAGCAACAGCAGTATGTTTACTTTCCCTTTCTACTGTGCAACTGTTGAGGGGTATTTGTGTTCTTTACCCCAGGAGCAAGGAGATAAGTTCTGCTTCAGAGACTGGCACTGCCAGGACCCCAGGAAGCTCCAGAATTTTGAATCCCAAAGCCACTGTAACAGTTTGACTAAAAGCAACTTGGAAGGAGGGCGCAAGAGTAAGGAGACACCCCTGCAAGGCCTTAACCAGGGCAGCTTCTCCTGCTTCAGCAACAGGCCGCCAAACTCCAGCTGCAGGGATACCAACAGAACATAGCAAGTGTCAGCCTATTTTACCTCTCAAATTACCATCCCTCTCCTACTGGGCAAGTCTTGAACTCTGATTTCTGAAGAGTGTTCAGACCACATCTCTACACACTGGGGATAACCACAACAGAGCTGGCAGGAAGGTGTGTGAAGAACATCAACAATCCAACCCATACAGACTTAGGGCCTGATGTTGTAGTGGAAGTCTTTCCATTGAGGTCAGTGCGATTTGGGTAGGGCCCTTAGAGAATTTGAATTGCCAGCAGATGGGTACAGCAGAAGGATAATTAACTCTGCCAGTAAATTGTGCCTAGCACATTTTTGAGAGCGAAATATACAAAATTACACAGAAATATCTACCCCAGGGGAGGGAATGGACCCAGTTGAAGAGAAGAAACAGAAAGGGAATCGAGGAGGGGGAAAAGCCAACAAATCACAAACTGCATAGTCATGTTGCAATACATGCTAATTTACATGCAAACTCCCGGGGGAGTTTCTTCAGCAAATATTAAAGCGATGGGCACCTGTTTTCCAACAAAATGGTTTCCTTCGAGAGAAAGACCCACTGCATAATCAGCATCTGATTTATCACTGCATCATTCTGGTTTTAGCTTGATTTCAATGGAGTTTCATGGCACAAAGGAAAGCAGCACAGCTTTTAAGCAGGGCCTGGGTGCTTTATTTTAACTGTTGGCTCTGATTTTCTCTCTCCTCTTTCCTCACAAAGGAAGCCTAGTGGAGAAAGTATAATACAGAATGTATGAATACCTGATACTGCTGCAGATGGGATGCTTGGTTCTCCATAGCCAAACTCATTTACTGCAACCACTCGGAATTCATAGCTCACCCCCTGTTTTAGCTTGTCCAGAGTGACTGTGTAGGAGGTAGCACTACGGGGGATGTCCTTCACAAATGTATCCCACAGTCCTTCATCTGGGAAAGCAGCGCACACACACAAAAAGAGCATCATTAGTGTTATTACTGTGCACTCTTTCTCCTGTACCGTGGAAACGAGTTGCTATTAATCATACGTTTCAACATGAGGCAATTTCCATGCATACCTGAACTACTGCTGTCCAACACAGCAAATAAATCAAACCAATGTGGTAGGCTTTTGAGCCACAGTCATTCTAGGTTGTGATTGCTTTTACATTATGTCAGGATCCAAACATGAAACCTGCACTTGGGTGAAACTTACAGATCGAATTTGGAGTGTGACGAAATCCTCTCTGTTCTGTACCCCAGGTGTGCACAATTATATAATCTAGATATTCAATAGCCATACTAATATTTATATTGATAACCATCCAGAGCGTGTAGCACATTGTTTTCCTATTACATAGGTCATATTATCATATCTGCTTGCAGCACAATGAAGAGAGTTAATTTTCAACCAGTGGTAGGATAAAAAATTACAACTGTGATTAAAAACTCTGGCCAACAGTTTTGAACTTGGGACCCTACCGTCTGGCTAAGTGCCTATTTTCCAGAGATGACTGGCAAACCTACCGCTTCCATTGACTTCCCATTGTTGAAATATAGGCACCATTTGTGTGGGGAGGAGTAAGAGCTTATTGTCACAGGAGCATTCAAGCTGCAGTACTGAGAACAATGGACAAGGGCCTCAGCTGATGTAAACTGGCATGGCTTCAAGGATTTGGCCCAATGACTATTCATTTTATTTTAACATTTTTGGAAACTAATTTCCAGCCCCCCCCGCCAGTATGTCTTAATGACGATCTAAAAATAGAAAGACAAAGTTTGCCCAAATACCGTGTACGAGATGCTTGCACTGAAAGAAAGCCCTCTGCACTGAGAATCTATCACATTCATGATTCCTTCTGATTAGAGGTGCCACCAGTAAAAGCCAGCAGCATTGTCATGGGTGTCATGTTCCGGTGCTGCAATGTCAGGAGCAGAATCTGTTCTCACTTACTTCAGATTTACCGTAGCACAAATCCATTGAAGTCATTGTAGTTATTCCAGAATTGTACCAGTGTAAGAGAAAGCAGAATTTGGCCCTTCGCCTATTCCTTTGCAACAGGAAACAATGGGCAGAACTGAATGATTTATGCTGTAGGTGCACTTCCATGTGAATGTTTTAATTTTGCCATAAGTAAATACTAATTTGTAATGCGCTGCATGTCCCCCGAACTGCATCTGTTCTGATCAAGATGATTGGCAGTCCCAAGTGGACTGAACAAGGAGGCTGAACATTTTATTATTCTGTCCACATTTAAGAAATACTAAACGAATAGGTAATTTTTGTGTCATGTTTAAAATTCAAACCAATACATTATTCACCAGCATTTTCAGAGTTTAATGAAGTTATCATAATGCACCATTGTTATGAATTACTTTTTTACAATGTGTGTAAAACAGAAGATAAAATATTGACTTCCCATATATAGGGCAGGGTAAAGCTAGATTATTTTCACCATGCAAAGCTAACAACGTAATAAAAAAAGGTTGGAATGTTTTTTTACTTGAAGTGGGTGGAGTGTGGCTACATTTTCAAAGAGAGTTTGCTGCAATCATTGGCACTAGATCTTGCATCTGATTCTATAAAATATTGTCATAATTGCTAGAACTGAATGAGTTTTCATAAACACATTTGTAAATATTGGTACAGAATTTCAGCCCACTGTGATTTAGTTTAAAAGCAATTCATTTGCACCGCAAATTACTTAGGGGGCGGGAAAAAATAACAGAATAAATAACGATTTTTCCAACACTAATTTCAACAGAAACAAACCTACCACTCTCTCGCTGTTGTTCTTAAAATAGTCCATGAAATCATTTGTATAGACAGTGTGCTAAATTCAGCAAAGCTGCTGCAGGGAGCTGTAAAGTCAACCTCATAGTGCAGCCTGCATCCAAAGGGAAATTACCCCCTGAGGGCTGATGATGGCATTTCTGGCTCTGTCCTGCCCCAGGGCCATGCTGGAGAGTGTGGTGGAGAGAAGACACAGCTATAGTTTATATCAGGTTATCCATGGAAGTTTACTGGTGGGCATTTCTTCAGAGAACCACAGTACCAGAGGAATTCCAGTTGCTCTGACCACCTCCACATTTGGCTCACGTTCAGCTCCAATCCTAAAGGGGCTGCCTCCTGAAGCGGGGCCAAAATGGTGCCAATTACCTCACATCCCCCATTCCAAACTTTGGGGACTTGTATGAAATGGAACTCAGATTCAAACTATCCTTGGTTTGGGCCAGATTGTGCCCAATAGGAAACCAGCCCATGCAGAGCTTCACAATGCTAGGAAGGACTTCAGTGGGGGCTGACACAAGCACTGTAGGCAGGGAGGTGGAGGAAGGCTCCTTGTTCCCTCTCCATTGCACAACGCATGCAAGCACCAGGCACAATGCAGTCCTTTGGGTTTGCAAGATTAAGACCCGGCCAACAAGACTCTGTCCTGTTCCTGATAGGAATAGTTGGCTCTGCCTGTAGATCAGGGGTCTCAAACATGCGGCCCGGGGGCCACATGCGGCCCGCAAAGCCCTTCCCTGCGGCCCGCCAAGCTTCCTGGCGGCCCCCCCCCCCCGGTCCCCCCATAGCAGTTTGCAGGACAGAGGGGCCAGAAGTGGAGGCTTCTCTGCTGCCTGGCTGGGCCGCGTGTGTTTCTAGCTCTGGACTTCCTAGATTGCTCTTGCTTTGTTTGCCAAACAGCTGTTGGTGGTGCCTAGTGCTTTCCAGGAGGGAATGGGGAGCTGCGTGCTCAGAGGAGGAGGTGGGGCAGGGGTGGGACCTCTTGGAAGGGGTGGAGTGGGGGCGGAGCCGGGGCAGCGAGGGTGTGTGTGTGTGTGTGTCAGTGGTGTGGCCCTCGAGCCAGTGCACTAGTCCTCATGCGGCCCTCGTGGTCATTTGAGTTTGAGACCCCAGCTGTAGATGGACAGCACAGTCAGGCTAAAAAGACATCTTATTTTCATTGCAAACTTTGCTATCCAGTGTGGCTGCATGTAGTTATGAAATCCCTCAGTGCATTTAACTTTCTCTCTCCCCCAAAACACATTTGATATGAATGTCAGCAGCACCTCTGAGAGAGAATTCATTAGTGAGACACCTAAGGGGCCGGGGGGAAAGGGGAAGAGATTGGCTTCTGTATTAAGTAGAAAATCATTAGCATACTGTACACAACGTTTCCCACACAGGTCGTGGTGAGGAAGGATTTGCATGCCGAAAACAAATATCTCAACAGTGTAGTGGTGCAGAGAAACCACTGAGAGAAGCAAAGTTTGCACCACTGACTAGCGCCCCCCCAAAACGGATGCAAGGCGAGCCGGTCCCACTCAATTCCTGTTTAACGTACTGTGAGATGGCAATGGGAATGCAGTCATATTGCTCTCAATTGCTTTTGCCTCAATAACATCTGCCCATTCCTTCAATTCTTATTACCTTTCATTGGGTACGCGTAATCTGATAGGAGGGGTAAATACATGACACAAAAGGGAGAGTTCCTTTGAAAAAATAAATCTTTTTTTGCTTCCTGTTTTTATAAATGCTCCGCCGCATCAAGGCCCAGCCTCATTTCCTGCTGACACAGAATCTGATCTCTATCGTTCAGCTTTGATTTCTCCATCAGCGTTGAGAGGCATACGCATGTGTGGAGCGAGAAGGCTCTAATCACTCTAGAAGACACTAACCCCCACTACCTATCGTCATGTTGAGCCTGGGCTACGCACACAGTTTATCCCTCTGAAGTGGTGAGCAGTGCTGTGCTCTGCAGGTGTTCGAACAGACGCCACACCAACAAGAAAACTTGATATCATGGACAATTAACCAGGGTCTCTATGCTGCAGAAAACTGTCAGTCAGCAACAGAGGCTTCTGGTTCTTATAAGACAGGCTAGGTGAAAAACGCTGGAGCTGGGGCTAGATGGAAACCTGTCAATTATTCATTCCTGAAACACTAACTTTTCTCTCTTTGTGTAAGCGGAGAGCTGTGCTGTAAAACTCACTAGTAATCCAGACATCAGGAGATTTACAACAATAGAAGCTACTGATCATTAGGGCCTCCTGGACTTGGTCAGTGGTCATCCCACAAATGACAAGATTCAAATGTTAATTTCTTGGGTAAAGGGAAAGGTTTGGTTATGATGCCAACTAACAAAAGGACAAGAATGGAAAGTGAAGGCTGACACATTGTCACGGCACGCAGTTTGGAAGCAGGGGCAAAGGAAAGACCCCATGGCAGGAGCCACAGATACAGCTGCATCCTTCACTTTGAATTTACTGAATTTTGCTGGTTTGTGTCCATGTTAAACACGGGATTTACTTATTTGTTTAAAAATAAATAGAAAATGGGGGGGGGGGGGGGGGGGAAGAAAAAGGAGACATTACCCATGAGACCAGAGAAGAGCTAGAGAGAGAGATCAGTCCTCAGGACTCTGGGAAACAAAGTGCTTCAGCTGCCTAGGGGAGGAAAAACCCACACGCTGAGTGGAATGGTTCTTCCCCAAAATGTCTGCCCTCTGGGAAGAGTAGTTTTGAAGACAAAATACAATATTTGCCTGATTTGTTTATGTCCTAAATATGGGCTTCGTGGCTATTTGGGGCATATTGGGCCTATATTAGAAACCAAAACTGGAAGCATGTTTAAATGCATTTTCCTATTACAGGGTTGAGCCAGATCAGCGCCAGGAAACTTTGCATCATCCTGTCCTGGGCATGGGGTGTCTGTCCCACAAAGCAGGCAGATCCATGGCCTGCCTATCCTGGCGCTATCCTATTATCTGCAAGGTATCTCAGTGTATCTGCAGCAGGCCAACATAGGCATTAAGGCACAGTGCCTCTGTACCATTCTCTCCACATATCCATGGCAGCATGGATCCCTCAGGAACCATGCAGAAAACCCCCTTTGGGGAGGCCAGTGATGTGTGTGTGTTGGGGGGAGGGGGATCTGCAACATCATCCATGAGGAAAACTGCCTGCGGGCTTGGAGGGGACAACTCTGTGCAAAGTGGTGCTCCCCAGACCACACTCCTCTCCTCACCAGCCACAAGTCTCCACCCACATGGAGGGGAAGCACACGGGATGCCACAGTGTTGCAGAACGCAGACAAAGCCACTTAACTCTTCCCTGGGGTAAAATTAGGGCCATTTGGACAGGCTTGCCATTCTCTACCTGTTCCCTGCACATAAAAGCAGAGGGCATGATCCGATAGACATTACACAAGTGGCCTAGGTGACGTTTACTGGAATAGTGCTGGAGAGTTCCCAATGGCATTTACTGTAACGCAGGAGGAAGGGAGCTGGAATCTATTTCTCCTGCCACAGAATGGAGGCAGGAGGGGAGAGATCTTTGTTTTTCTGAAAATTCTCCCACTTGCCCTGACATCACTGAAAAAAATGTTGCTTTATCTGTTCTGTGCCAGTCTCTGAATTATATGCTAGATGTGGAGGAGGTCAGCAGGCTGGTCACCTGACATAGGTTCCGGGGAACAGCAGAGAGGCGGGATAAATACCCTTACCTGTGTATATAAAAAGAAAAAGGCAGCAGGACAGACGGACCTCTTTGAAACAGAGCAGTGCAAAGAAAACCTGATTAAGTGGCAACTCAGAGAAGAGGCCAACGTTTATTACGCTAAGCCACCCTCCTTCCCTGGTGTAAGGCAGCTTTGGCAGAGAGCTACAGCAGGAAAAATGAGATGATACGGCAGCTAATGTTTTGGGTAATGAGGCCTATAATAGATGACACCTGAGATCCAAAGCCCTAAGGTAATGGTACGGTGTTTAAATATTGACATCATGCTAAAGCTTTTTATTTGCCTATTAGATGCTTCTGTTCTTGGCCACAGAAAGATGGAGACCTCCTGTTTATTGCTTTGTATGTGAACGGCACATGTCAACTGCTCTTCTCTGAAACAGCAACATTTAAAAACAAAAAAGTCTCTCCAACCAAGTTTCATTGCTTAGTAACAACCCAGAAGGCAGGAACAGCTTCTTAGCATTATATTAAAACAAGATGTTTTTCTGAAATGACCAGCACTGGCAGTGGGAATTAGCCCCCTTCTTTTGCTGAGCTCTAAATTAAGATGGCAGATTCCTGCATGCAGAGATGAGGAAGAATGAGATATTTAAAGGAAGCTGAAGCCTGCATGAAATAAGCGAACATTGCAATTAGTCCCTTTCCTCACTTGGATCACATTTCACGCTCTCTACAGCTTCAACCAGAACTAAGAACAGGAATCTAGCACACAAATGGGCGGTTCATGTGCTACAGCAGCATGAATAGGATTAAAATAATCTGAGGAGGAATTAAATGGTTTAGCAATCAGATCCTGAGAGCAGGAGCACTAAGAGACCCCTCCCCTGTTTGTTTGCAGGCTCAGTAGAGAGGGGCCAGGATGAGTTAATGTGGCTCAGGCCTGCCATGGAAGGACCATTCTCTCTGCTATAGGCGTATGGGTACAGGATGTGCCCAGGCACACCTTAATTAATGCAGGGGTGGGCAAACTACGGCCCGTGGGCTGGATCCGGCCCATCAGGGCTCTGGATCTGGTCCACAGATTTGCCACCACTCTGGGAAGTAGCTGGCAGCAGGTCTCTGCGGCCCCTGGAGGAGGGGGAGCAGAGAGCTCCTGTGTGCTGTTCTTGTCTGTAGATACCTCCCTTGAAGCTCCCATTAGCCGGGAACGGGGAGCCACGGCCAATAGGAGCTTCGGGGGAGGGAACCATAGGCACCTGGAGCCCTCTGCTCCCCATTGCCCAGGGCCGGGGTGCTGGCTGCTTCCCAGAGCAGAGCAGCATGGGGCTGGGGCCAAGGCCAGGGCAGGCAGGCAGGGAGCTGAAGGTGCCATCTGTTAGAGAAAGTACAAAAATGAGGCTTTGACCCCTTATATTGTGTGTCTAAACTTGGAATTCGGGGCTTGAGGAGACATACCCAGGTGAGCTGTCACTGAGCTAGGGCACTAAAAACAAAATGGAGCCACAGCCATGCGAGTAGAGGGATGGCTAGTAGTCAGAGACCCTAGGCATGTATCTGGGGAGGTTAGCCTGTCGTGCTCCTGTGGCTACATTCTAACTTTAGGGCGAGCATGGGGATGTCTCCTCGAGCTCAGAATCACACCCGCAGCTCCAAGTACAGACAATAGTACCCATAGTCAATAAAGGTCCCATGACATGATAACTTTGTTGTCTTGATCGCATTCCTCCTGTAGAATGAATTGGAGATGTTATTCTGCGTGTCCACTGCAAAAGAGCCATGTTTTCTTACTGACACAGGATAGCTGCTGCATTCTGCCCAGAGGGGGTGTATTTCAGGGGTGGATCTGTGATCCTCAAACATATAATTTGCAAAGTGCTTGAGGATTCTTCTGTGTTAAAGGGGCTGCATACATGTACGTTATTTTAAATTACAAATAACATTAGTTCTTTAACTGGCAGCTTTATTGGTGACATCTGAGGAGAAATAGCACAGTCCTCATGGCAATTTTCTGTAACTATTTCCAGGTAGGAGGAAATATGACAACTAACAGCAATATGCTTACACATGGCAAAAATAGGAACTATGTCAAAAACATTTGGTGCTGGATGTTTAGAAAAGAGGAGCTATGTCTTTCTTATCTTTCTTTAAAAGGTCCCATCACTCTGCTTCCTGGACAAATGCATTCTTCCAAGCTATTACACTGTGGCTAGGACTATGGTGTGGACTAACGGGAACAAGTTCCCACCACCAAATTCTGCCCACATTTTTTTTTCTCAGCAGTAGTTCCTCTTACCTGATGGCCGTGCCTCTATGATGTAGCCAGTTGTGGGTTTGTCCCCTGAATCTCCCTCAGTCCACTGCAGAGTCAGGCCAGAAGCAGATTTTGTAGCCAGAATTTCCTGAGGGGAGCCAGGAGACCCTAAGGGATGAGACCAGAATAGCAAACATCAGGGGGTGTGAGAAGCGATCATATTACACTTTGTAACATCTTCAGAAATCTATATATATATAAAAGTCAAATGGTGTATGTGTGCGTGTATGTACGTTCCCTTACTCCTTCCACACCGTTTGAGCTAGAGACTTGAAATTTGGTACAGTTATAGGCTTTAGGGTCCTAAGCGGGGTAAGAATTGAAAATTTTTCAAATCTCACCTCTGACACCCCCTAGGGGTGAAATTCGTTAAAGCCCATTAACATCAGCTAGGCAGCTGCTGTTCTCTGTGACATAGTTATGATGTAATAATACCCCCTCCAACGGACCCCTCACTTGCTCAGCTCTCTGCCCCCTCCCCCCTCCAACGGCTCCCGCACTCGCTCAGCTCTCTCCCCCCACCCCCCTCCAACGCCCCCCCACTCACTCAGCTCTCTCCCTCTCCCCCCTCCAACGGCCCCCGCACTCGCTCAGCTCTCTCCTCCCTCCCCCCTCCAACGGACCCGAGCAACGCCGGGTATTTGTGCTAGTATGGACATAAAAACCACACACAGAAGCCAAACATGTACACGGGGTAAACCAGTCTAATGGGGTGCTGGCCCAAATCTTCCCTGGTTTGAGCACCACAGATTAAAATATGAGTTGCTGGGTTTTACAGGGGTGCCCACGTCAACCAAGCAGACAAAAAAAGAAAGACAGTTACTTCCAGCACTTACATCTTTGCAAACATCTGCATATTATCATTGGTTTTTCTGCCTATAGAGTCGGCACAGCACCATCACTGGAAACTCAGAGAGCAGCAGCAAAGACATGTTGCCTGTTCACTCATTTGATACCATGTCATTAGCATATCCAACTGGACTAATAGTTATAATGCCTGTGATGCAACATCACATATCACCATTGCATTTACATGGTACAGAAGGTATTTCAAGAACATTATAACTGTTGCACAAACATTAGAGGAGAGCGATTTATGATCACATAACACCTCCAAAAGATGAGATCACAAGGGAGGGTACAATGAGAGAGGTGGAGGGTAGCTTCTGTTTGATTAAGAGGGCAGGGAGACACAACATAGAATTAAAAACTGTAATGACTAAAATGAATCATCTGTTTATCAACAAAAAATCTTGGTGCACAAACCAACAAGTCAGGGAGTCTGAGGTTAAGCCTTCTGTTCCCCACTCTTTGCATATGGAGAGTATATTCTGATGTGTAAGCCAAAGCATAAAGACACGAGGGAACATTTCTGAACTCTCACTAGTTTTACACCCAGGAAACTCCGTTGATTTATATGGGATGAACCCAGGTCTGAATCAGGAGTGTGATCAATGTAATCAGAATCAGGACCATGCTGTCAAGGCACAGCTTTGAACTCCCCTGGCTAGTCAGTTTGCCTTTCCATTTATTTTCACAGGGTTTTGCCGACCGTTTTTTTGGATTTCATAAAAAAGGAAAAATGTTTTTAATGGAATGTTATGAACCCACTAAATCATGTCTAGAGCTCTTGTGACTCAATTCTTCCTCGGACTGGAAATGTATTTGCGCATACACTGTATTACTTGCTCCCTGCTGTTGGATTGTATTAATGTAATTGGCTGTGGTCTGTTGCATGTTGCTAAGGTTCCACTTACCCTCTGCTGGCCCAGCTGTGATGTTGGCTTGTAGTTCAGGTCCGTAGGTGATGGTTCTGGCTTGCACTCTGAATAGGTAGGTCACCCCCTTGGTGAGATCTCGGACCTTTAACCAGCGCTGCCAATTTCCTTTTATGTTCACAGTCACCACCTTACTCACCCCTAGCCATCGAGATGAAAAATAAGTGAGAGTCTCAGTGCAAAAAAGCAATTGAGCAGAGCTTGTGTCTAGATAAGTAAAATTATCTCACAGTTTGCTAAGAAAGTATTTCTTACAATTAGTGGGAGTTTAAGAAGCGATAATAGCCAATTTTCAGCACAGATAAGTGTAATTAGAGTTTAAGCTTGATAAGTGGGTACTGACAAGAAAAAAACCTTACAACACAACTGGGAAATTACCACGAGACTGCACGCAACCTCACTAATTACACTGGGAAAAAAGGAGGAGGTAAATGAAGGGGATTGCAAGCGGCACAGCTCTTCTTAAGCCAGAGGTGCTCCGTGTGGTGTCTCTTTGCCACATACCTTGCAACACTATTCCAAGCAAAAAAAATATACTGTGCCAGATTCATCTTTGCTCTGCACTTTGTACTTTCATTGACACCAGTGTGGAATGAGTGCACCATGGGTGTAAACAGTTACCATTCTGACTCAGTAGTGTTTCACACTGAAATAAATGACCACACAGGGTGCACTGCCCTGGTGAATCTCATCAACCAAATTATTATTTAATGGGCAGCCCCAGGAGGTTGTCATAGCTGAGACAGGTCCTCAGGGTTGTCTGAGTTGCACTGAGGGACTCCCCCGCTCCTGGAGGAGCCCAGGATCAGGAGGGCACAAATGTAACTTAAAATTACTTCACTGGCACTTTCCCCGGTGCTGTGTTTTCTGTGCTGTGATTCGTAGAGCCTTTCCTCTGTAGTCCATACACAAACGTTTCTTTAACTACGTTACTGTCATCTCTTTGGATTAAGCCCGCAAGAATTTAAAGGATTCAATTTACTTTTCATTCTTTATGCACCGCTTTCTCTCACGTGCATTCCTCTCTCGTAGAACAGTGAAAATCAATTCAGTTTCTTTCACCAATGTTTAGAGTCAGTTTCACATTCAGGTTCTCAATGGTGCCCTATGTAGGTTGCAAACATTTGAAAACAACTGGTGTTCATTGGAGTTTTTTAAAATAATTATATGGAAATATTTTTTATGTTTTGTACAAATTGATTTACAAAATGTTGGGAGTAATCTGAGCTGACAATGTCCTTTTAAAATAAAGTGAAATAAAAGTATGTAGTCCTTTCTAGACAAATAAGACAGGTTGCTGTCAGGAGACGTGTACTAGTTTTGCAGTATTCAAGGAAATACATTATGAATAGAATTTCAATATTTTGATGTAAAGTTTATGCAAATTATCATCCATTTTCAAGATGCAGTTATATCAGTTAAATTTAAAAAAATTTCCAAAGGGTTTTTGATCAAAATTTCATCCCAGTTATAACTTCGTATTCAAAGAATCTTTTCTTATTTAAAAGAGAAAAAGCTCTAAACTGCAAAACTTCTCCCTCCACATCTAGGTATATAATTTAATTTCTCTGTGACAAATGTGGAGACATAATCCAACAAAACACTGAAAAGCAAGAACCTCTGAAATTTCAAATAAGCTTTTCCACCCCTCCATCCCCAACTGTGAAAAAAGACATCAGGGTAGTTTTGTTGTTTGGTATTGGTAGAACATAAAATTGTAGATGTCTAAATATGAATGATGCGGAGAAGAGAGCACTAGAGAAGAGACTGTAGGAAGACGTTTTAAAATGGTGCTTAGAGCACAGTAAGAGAGAGGTTGTTTCAAGTCCTATGAGAAAAGGCACAAAATGATGAGTTGGAAGAGGAGACAAAGAAAACAGATTTAGGGAGAAGGATTTGGTAGCATTCAGAGTACAAGTGGGACAGCAAGAGAAGGGGAAGACAGCACAAACAAGCATGGTAGGGAAGAGCAGAAAATGTGAAGATACGAATGAGTGGGTTAAACAAGATGCACAAGGAGAGAGAAAGCACCAAAGGGCTCTGAAAGGTAGAACAGAGGAAGGGAAAATGATTTATTGCTATCGAATATGGAGACGAGAGGGTGATATTGGAATCTCATTTTTCTTTGTCCCCCTTACATTGTAATTGCCATCCATGCCAAATAGTTAAAAAGGAAGTCAACAAATACGGAAACAGAAGTTCAGGATAATCCAGAGAGTGTTTTTACAGCTATACTGTTAAACACGGTACCCAAACACACACATCACACATTTCTTTTTATTTTCAGCAATGGGATCTCCAACACCGGAGCATGAACTTTTCTTTCTTGGCCAACTGTGAGCGAAAGGGGGACAACACATCTACAAGGAACGGGTTCTGGTGGATCAAGGGCCATTTGAGGCTGCAGTCCTCTTTGCAGCTCCTTCTGTTCTCTTCATCATCCAGCTGCACATGAATTACGTCCCTGATGACCACCTTTCAGGTGGTGCTTTTAGCTTAGACTTCACCCATCCCAGGTTGCTGGAAACCTGAGGGAAACCCTGAATGGTGTGAATATTGCTCATTCAAGGACCTCTAATTGGTTAAATACTTGGGTAGCGCCAGTAATTTTTAGCAGGTATATTTTTCATGAAGATTCATCTAGCTTGTGCTACTCCACTGTATACAGTAATGGCAGCTGCATAATATACCTTTACCCTGACATCCATCACCAGCAACTGATCAGACACATAGTTTTTGCCATACCAATAACCCATCTAGTCTGATATCCTGTCTCCAGCAGGAGGCTTCAGAAGAAGGCAATCCCTTCACATGTAATGCAGCTGCCAACTGTGCAAATCTGTAGATATTGGGCAGGGAAGGGGGAAATTCCTTCCTGACCCTACAAGCAATCAGATTATACGATAAAGCATGAGATTTGATTGACTGCTAAGACAGCCCAACTGCTTTCATGAAAGGATTATTTCAGTAATGGACAAGAATACTTGAAACACTAACATTTCCACATAAAAGATGGATTCCCTTTAAGTTTTATGTATGAAAGAGGCAGCAGGAAAATTCCAAAGCATCTGAATGTCCCTTATGCCCTGTCCACATCTGGTCAGAATTATGCACCCATTCTGCATTATCTCTTCATGATGAAACTCTACTAGCAACAAAGGGTAAAAATGCTTTTATTCTCCTGCTTTCATTTCTGAGTACGACTTTCCCCATGCACAGACATGGAAAGTCAGCTCTACAGAAATCCTTTATTCCTTACAGCAGAAACAAATGCTAGTGATTGATATCCTTATTTCTTCGGAAAGAAGTTTAAAATGGATTTGCAATGGTTGAAATTACTTGACCTGCTGTCACTGTGCCAAAGTTAGACAGCCTACTGAGCTACTGGAAATGCATCAGGAATATAACAAATATTAATAAATCCCTCCCTAAACTTTTTAATCTTTTCTAACTCATCTTCAGAGTGATTTTACATTTGTTTTCAGAGAGATTGCCAATTCCTTCTTTGCCGATCTTTTGGCAAATTAATAACACACTTGTGACTGTCATATTGTCGTCGGGTGGGATTATATCTAGTGCTGGGTTAAAAATGCGATTTGAAAACTCAGTATAAACACACAGATACAACGAAATCTCTACTACTGCCATTCTCCTCTTCTAAAGTGGTCATGGTAACACTGAAAGCTAACACACATGATGCCCATGACCCTTGTTTTAGGATACAAATGATATAGTTCACCAGCAGCAACACAAATGGGACTCAGTGAGGGGTATTCTGTGGCAAGACCCATGCTGAAGTTTTGGAATGAAGTGCAGGGAGACAATCAGGACACTAATATGTTGAGTTTCCTATTCTGCCACAGAGAGTAACAAGGACAGTGTAATGGCTTCTCAAGGCACTCAAGAACACACTGAATACATCTTTGCAGGGAACGAGAGAGGATGGAAAAAAGCTGTATTCCACATTTATATAGTTTACAGAGCGGTTTTAGCATAGCAGGAACACCTGCAGTTAACCCAGCCGACCATATCCACATGGCTACTGTCACAGTTCCAGTCTGGCGCCCCCTATTGGCCACTCACCAGACTGCTGTGAGAGGACACGGCTGATGAAACCTGACCAGAGCTCTGAACACCGTCTCTATCTTGCCGTCCCTAGGCATACTCACGGGGTGCCTAGTCTCTATCAAACACCCACGCCCGAGAGTTTAGACCATGTGATCCACTGTCCAGTCCCTGGAATCAGTGGAGGTCCCTCAGCTCCTCAACTTAACCACACCTTCTCCCGGAATCTCACCGAAGGTGTCAGCCTTCTGGGTTCCTGTTTAACTCTTTCAGGGGCACACAATCAGGTGTGGTATACAACACAGACAGATCTTTCACCGGACCCAAACACAGCCTTACTCTTTCTTTAATGGTAGGAGAAATACACAAATCTAGAACAAAATAATACTTGCAATAAACTAATCAAAATAGTAAGTCAGCTCAGCGATCCCAAGTCCGTGCTCGAGCATCGGCACTGCAACGTATACCTGGGCTTACACTTGCAGAACTCAGGTCTCACAGCTGTGCTAGCAGATCATGACTGCACTATGCAGATCTTCCGATTCAGGTCTGCAGTTTGAGCTGACAGGCACTAGACCCGAGTAGCAGACGGTCTTGGGCTGTGACCCACCCTTCTAGCAGGCCGGAGGATCAGGGTCCTCAGTGCTCACGGACCCAGGTCAGATTGATTTGTGTGTGGATGAAAAGGGGTGCTTGGGCTCCAACTTGAGTCAGAACCTGGGCTAAGTGCACAGTGCAGACATACCTAAAGAGACCACAGAGACGCAACTAGCCCTGCATTCAAAATGGATTTTGCAGCTTGGTAACGATACATACAGAGAGTTCATAATCTCACAAAGATTTCATCAAGAGTACCCACACTTTTCCTAAATTGTCACAGCTATGTGTAGAAACTGGATGGAGAAGAATGGGAAGCTGGACAGAGATAAGGGACATGATGGTACTTTCCCCCCCTAACCTGACTATATAGGGTCTTTCGGGCTTACTTACCCTGGACTGGTGCCAAGGGCTCATACACCACTCGATAACCCTGCAGGATTCCATTTGCTGCCGTTGGTTCTCCCCAGGACACATTGAGTGTAGTGCAAGTGATTTCGGAGAATGCCAAGAAGCTAGGAGCACTGGGAGCTGAAAGGATTACAAACACAATGAATTGTAGCAGGAATAGTTAACCTGATGTGCATATTGTGAAACGGTATTTATTATCCAGCATGAATCAAAAGGAAATAAAATGAGAACAGCATTAATCGACAGTATCAGGTGTTCCTGTAATCGACTGGAAATATAAAGTGTTCCAAACTCAGCAGACACTACATTGCAAAACTGATATCAAACAGGATAGGAGAGGAAATGACAAAGATGTAGAAGGAATGACAAAAGAGAACTTCCAAATGACTGCGTCACCAGGACGACGAGAACGCCTTTTGTACATCTTCTTTGGGAGTGGAAGTCATAAAAATGAGCAGGGAAAAACAAACGTTTAGGGCTTCAGGGCCAAGTGGTTAAATGGCTGTATGTGAATGGAACACAAAAGATGACCAAAGTGCACATCCAGGTCAGGTCTGTACTCAGGAGTGGCGCCAGCTTTTTTGCCGCCCTAAGCAGCGAAGAAGAAGAAAAAAAGGCGGAGAAGCTGCTGCTGCCAAATTGCTGCCAGTGGCGAAAGCGGCGAGCAGCCCCCACCGCACACAGCTTCGGCGGCATTGAGCTGTCATTGAAGTGCTGCCGAGGCCGGTAATTCACCGCCCCCCCCAAAGGCTACCGCCCTAGGTGCCCACCTAGGTCACCTATTGGCTAGCACCGGCCCTGTCTGTACTCAAGTATTCTGTGTGCGTGCAAATCCCCGGCTCACGTGCATGCATCAGCGTTCGCATGCTTTCACATTTGGGTCTCAGTTTGACTAAGCAGCCAAACTTTTGATATGGAGTTGTTGGCCTGCAGATCTTGTGTACGCGGATGGCATTTTCTGTTATCCCAGAGCCTGGGAATGTTACTTGTGTGCTGCTTGCTGCAGCCCTTTGCCATTGCATGGTGGTGCAAGGCCAGCCTGGCCCTGAGGGTTTAAATGGTGCATGGTGCCTTGTGTGTGCTTTCTGCACTGGGGTGAATTTCATTCTCAGAAGAGCACCTCATCCTCCCTGATTAGAGATAACAAGGTGGTTCAGCCTGATTGAACTAACCTCGTTATCTCTAACCTGGTTCTTGCCTTCTTATTTATACCTGCCTCTGGATACTTCCACTGCACGCATCCGACGAAGTGGGTACTAGGCCACAAAAGCTTATGCTTCAATACTTTAGTTAGTCTTTAAGGTGCCACGGGACTCTTTGTCGCTTCTGCAAACCCAGACTAACACGGCTACCTCTCTGATTCTCAGTCCCGTGCATCAATCTTCAGGTTCAGATGGGGATGTAGACTTCCATTGCAGAGGATCAGTTTCTTGACTAGTCATGGGACCCAAAGAGAACCAGAAGACATTGTATAGTCTTCCCAAGTGATAAAAAAGTGAGAGTTCGGAAGTAGAAAGACATTCTGAGGGGTCTGCTGTTGGTGCACACTCTCTCACAGAAGCTAATGACTACGGAACACCCATTGAATGTGCCCCCCTCTGGGATCAGCTTCTCCACTTGGTTGTCCACAAAGCCAGAGGCCCCCCCAAAAAAACAAAAAGAGCACAATTCTTCTGGTTTTAGCAGTGTATCTCCACTTACTGAGTTACTCCTAATTTACTCCAGTGGTAAGATCAGAACCAGGTCCATAGCCTTTTGTTGGATCAGTTTGTGAGAGAGATTCTATTGCTATCCCAGACTGTTCAACTTTATATTGCAGCATCAATTCTGAAATCCCTTCCCAAAGGGTTGACTCTGATTTGATCCAAAATGTTTGCCTAACCATAAGAACAAGACAATATAATAATTTACCCAACGATCAGATTTAAAACACAACCATCCTATCGCTCTGTATTTTGTTTCCTTAGACACACAGAATGAACAGTTGTATGATCATAGTCTCGTAACAGTTTAAACTGTGGCTTGGAAAAGGAAAATAATCTCCTACCAGCCTGGTGAGTCCTGCCCTGCCTGGGGCTGCTTCTTGGTCCATCCCCTGCTGCATTGAAGGCAGATATGCAGACCATATATTTGGTGTGGCTGGTCAGATTTTTCAGCCGAACTGTTGTCTCTGGGAGGAAAAGGACCTTTACTTTCTCAGTATCATTCTGGATGTCCACCTCCCAGTAATAAACCTGTTAAGAACAGAGAGATATTGAAGTCAATCCTGCACTCAGATTACAGTCTCAATGTGATGCAGGCTGTAAAACAGGTACTCTTGTTTCCCTATGACCAGTAAGATGTTGGCAGTTTTAGCTTTGGAGCATTCAGTTATAGGGTATAATAGTATTACTCACTCTTTGCCCAGTCTTGAAGGCCTTATTTTATTTTTACTAAGGAAAACTCCCCTTGGGTTCAAAGAGTGTTTCCTGAGAAAGGCCTTTTAAAAATATCATACAGACAATGTGACACGGCCTATGCACATTAAATAAGACTTTCCAGAACACCGCAATAGGTGGCCAGTTACCAAACCATTCTCAGGTGTGAGTTGCCCAGTAGTGCTGCCATTCTGGTATGGCTACAAACTACACAAGAAAGTCCTTGAGTGTTTATTGGAGACCCTTTACTCTTTCAGGCTGACTTCTGCCCAACTTCTAACAACTTACTGGAGAGAGTGAAAAAGGCTCTCTCTTTAGCTTTCGTGTACATACTTTTCCCCACTCCCCTTTTCACCCAGGTAATTCTTATCCTGAAGCCATACAATTTAAACTCCAGAGACGATGATTCCAACAGGCAACTCCAGAGCCATTGATAGCACTGCTTGTGGACAGGCCTAGCAGTGACAATTATACAACAGGCCAGGGCATAAAGTCAGGGCTGAGCCAAGAATCTACTTTGGCTTTACAAGCTAAGCTATTAGAACTATCTAGACACATACAAGAGGGAAAATACATAAATTGATATATAACATTGCTTGCTACTGCCAAGAAGTAATGCCAGATTATTCTCTCTCGCTGGCTCCGTTTCCCTTCACTTGCAGACCTAGATACATGGAGAAAGGCAGAGCCAGACACGGAACTCAAGCCAACCACCAGCGTTTGTAGGCTTGCCCACTTCCACTCTCAAAGGACCCTCTCCCATCTGAAGAGACAAAACAAGATGGTTCTGCAACGTGCCTTGTGTCTCCACAAACCAAGTGCAATAAATACCGGTTTCATTTTGTTAAAGTTAAGGAAATGAAATAAACCCTCTGAAATATGACACGGCTCATTCTTACAGCTCGGAGAAAGTTATAGATTTCCTCAGGGCTCGTTAGAGCTGTCAGTTCCCAGCCCACTCTTCCTGTGCCTTTGGTATTTGGAGCACACATGTTGCCTGCATATACTGAGCTCTCCCACTCTCTGCATGCACTGAATTTCCACTGAACATGAATACCCCCTTCTCTTGGTCTCTGTCTTATACTCTCTCCCTCTGGGTTTGGGACATAATGCCATGTTCGTTACTGTAGCCTGAGCATTGCTTTAGTCTGCTTCATGCATCAAAAGTAATTCTGAAGCCAAGTAAGATAACGAAAGCAGTAGGAAAGAGATATTGCCTTGTAGCCTTGTATGTTCCCATTCTGGCTGTCAACAGGAGGTGGGTCCCAGGTGATCTCAAGCTGGCTCGCAGTAAGGGCATTTACTTGGATGTTCTGTGGGGCCATTGCTGGTGCTAGAGAGAGACAGTGAGAGAAGGAAATAAGGAGAATTAATAGTGACAAGCAGAACTAAACTGATATCCAAGTTGTACTTTTCCCTTTATGGAGTGACCAGGTTAGTCTCTCTGGGTATGTCTTCACTACCCGCCGAATCGGCGGGTAGCGATCGATTTTCTGGCGATGGATTTCTCGCGTCTTATGATTCACGTAGCTGAAGTTGCGTATCTGCAGTTGATCCCCCCCGTAGCGGAGACCAGTCCTCTGTTTATTCCACAAGTGAGATAGGAAACAGAATCAGCTTTAAATCCATCTAACACCCCAGAGAAGTCTCAGATAAACACTTGCAGTGCATCTGGAATGAGAATCAGCTGTGTCTCTTGGAGGTGACTGTGTTCTCTGCCCCATACAGACCAGCTGAGTACACTCAGTCCAGCAGACAGGTTTTTAAGAAGAAAATGGCAGAGAAAAATCTCCTTATTTGTGTTCATCTAAGCTTCAAAGGCAAATGTTTGATGGTGACTTTGCTTTCGTGAATGGCCAATTGGTCAAGATAAACATGTAGAGAAGTAGCTCAGGTTCCCCCAACCTTTCTCCTTCAAATTCTTCTTCAAATTCCCAGAGCTGGGCTAGAACCAGTGCAGCTCCAATGCTGCAGATAACAACTAGCGTACACAGTGTCACCACAAAGTCCTGTTTATGCTATTGCAGTTTGCTGCCCTGAGGCTCAGACAACTGGGGCTGCAAACACAAAAAGGAAGAGGAGCTTGGCTAGAGTTTCTAAAATGATCTCCAGAGCACTCTAGAAACAAACCAATTAAAGTACTATTTTCTGTACTGTAAATGGATTTTGATGCCTTTTTGGTTTGATTTCATTGTATCTTCAAATATAAACACAGACTGGAATTTCGTCTCTTTCTGGCGGAATGTGTAATTTATTCACATGGTTGTCATTTCTCCTTCTTTGTACTGCACCATACCAGAAAACGAATCTCTCCTCTTTGTGCTACCTGGGTCACACTATCTTTTCCGTTTGCTGTGATCCAGCTTAGTGCAAGTGGAACTTCTTCCCGAGTGACTGGCATAGGTGGCCTGTTTTCTAGATCCGCTGTCTTAGCCCATGGCAGCTCTTAACAAACAGCACACGTTCTGGTTACAGAAAAGATGTCTAAACATGTCTGTTTGAGCTCCCAAAATGGGAAGGAGAGGGCAGGGCATAAAGCAATACCTCTCCTACCTTTTCCTTGTGCATGTGCAGATGGTACTGCAGCCTTTGCCCACAGTGTCTGAGCGCCCTGCCCATTTATAGATTGTAAATAGAAGTGATAAAATATTCACCCCCCAAGATAACCCTGGTTATCTGTTCCTCTGGAGAGCTCTTTCTTTAGAGAGAATGACCTTCATAAGTCAGACTCTCCCTGTACCCCCCACTGCCTTCCAGGGTTATAAAATAAAATAGTAATTAACACCCACTCAGCCTGACACCAACTATTTATTTTGTTCTAACTGTGTGGTTTCCATATTATCACTGCCCACCCTGCCGTTAATGGAAATGTTAATAACTAGCGCCAGGTTGTTGTGACAGATGCTTGGGCTCATTATCAGAAATTCTTATTTACCGCTCCATTAAACGACAGAATTGCACAAAAAAGCCACAAAAAACAATTCAATCAAAACTAACTGGAGGAATTTTAACAGCCACATTAATAATCCAAAACATAAATAAAGTTAATGTCTTTTGCATGTTTGCCATCGGCAACCCTATTGCAAAATTATTGTTGTACAATTAAAATGTGGAAGGCAGAATTGAGCAGGGTCATTATCCTGGTGCTCAGTTAAAACTGTTTGCTTATTATTATTTTTAGCGGTTTTTTGGTTGGATGTGTCAAATGCATGAAGTGAGAATGGCTGTAAATAAAACACAAGCTGGACTTGTTTAGTCAAGCGAACTCATCTAATTGCTGCTCTGCAATCCAACCCCTCTTCCAGATTTCACTGGTTATGCGAACATAGCAGCAAGCTCACCTGATGGCTAAGTTCAGTGCAACTTCATGTTGCCACCTTAGACCTGAAACTCTCAGATGTGGAGGGCTTTATAGCACACCACGAAGCGAATTATACAATAGAAACCCTGCAAATACATCTTTGAGGTCTGGTGATGATGGCGTATTGGGGAAAACAGAAATGTGCATAACCACAGAGAAAAACAGATCAGTTTTACAATCTACTTTTGTCCTATGTAGTGACACAACTGGATGTCTTGCACTGACAGAGAGATTATACTTTGAAGCTATCTACACTTGCATTCTTCTTGAAATTCCCAGAGCTGGGCTAGAACCAGTGCAGCTCCAATGCTGCAGATAACAACAAGCGTACACAAACTCCTGTCATTTTAACCGTGTCATATAAGTCTTTGCAGAGCATGTCTAGACAACACAATGTTTAAAAATGCCAGTGAACATTCCACCCCGACTTTCCTAATTACAACCCCAGAATCCTGATGACATGCATATTATGTTTGGTTTGGTGCCATATGAGCCTGTCTCGCTGTCCAACTTTCAAACTCTGATGCTTCGCTCTCCCTACATACACAGATTTCCTGTTGAAATAAACAGGGACAGCAGAACAGTGCTGCTAATACCTGATGCTCTGCAGACGGCACATTACATTACGGAGAAGAGAAATGTTTTTAAAATAATGAAACACATCCTTAAAATCACTCCGGTTTGAGACCCCAAAACCTTCACTGAATGCATGAGCAGATGTTAGCAGTACAAGCAAACACATTTCAAAGGTGAGCTGAAAGACCTTTTACCTTCTAGAAATTCAATTCAAGATTTCAGCGCTCTGTGTTTTTCATAGCTGCTGGCCTCACTAAAACAGAAAGCAGAGTGGGAACTGCGTTCTGACATTGGTTTAGGTGTTAGTGACATTATCAACTTTATCAGGAGAGACACAGAACCCTGAGGGCCTGAACTCAGCTCGTGGCCGGTAAAAAGCTTTCAATTCCTCTGAAAAATGTATTGAGTTGTCATTTCTGAGTCTGCACATGTATTCTGTTTTGGGAGCTCATGTGGCTTTTTTGCAAGTGCTATTTTTTTTTAATAGGATTTCAGTTCACCATTGAGGCTGCTGCCTTGAACGACTCGCTCAGCAACACAGAGACAGAGTAAGGAGTCGAATGAGAAGATTGTAGAATTAATTAATACAATATTAATACTAATTATGGATTGGTATGATGCCAATATAATGACACAAAGACAGCAAATCAACAATACCACACAGAGACACAAAAAAGTGAAAGCTAGGGCCAAAATTTACTAACATAGGTGCCGAAAGTTTGGCACCTACAGTTCTATTTGCACACCTAAAAAGTGGCCTATTTTTTGGCCCACAGCAAAATCAATGGGAGCTGCAAGTGACAATTACCTTTAGATAACATGGTGGTTAAAATACCCAGTGGCCAGGCTACAATAGGGTTCCCAGTATTGTTAGCACTGATAGAGTTGCACTGGACCATTAACACTGATTTTCAGTAATTTTTTGAGCACTGGAGAAGCTCCAGACAACAAGAAGAAAGCGAATACTGTGCCAGTGCTTAAAAAGGGTAAACAGGACAAGTTGCGTAAATAGACTGGTCAGCCTGACATCAATCCCGGGGAAAATAACTGAATAGCTAATACAGGACTTAATTAATGAAGAATTAAAAGGTGGGTAATATAATTAATGTCAATCAACTGGGATTTATGGCAAATAGGTCCTGTCAAACTAACTTGATATCTTTTTGGATGAGATGACAAGTTTGGTTGATAAAGGTAACGCTGTTAGTGCAGTATACCTAGACTCCTGGAAGGCACGTGACATGGTACTGAATTATATATTGATAAAAAATAGACTGATATAAAATGAATATGGCACACACGTTAAGTGGATTAAAAAGCGGCTCACTGACAGGTCTCAAAATGTAACTGTAAACGAGGAATCATCAAGCAGGTGTGTTGCTAGTAGTGTCCCACAGGGATCAGCTCTTAACTCTATGCTATTTAACATTTTGATCAATAGACTGCCAGAAAACATTAAATCATGACTGATGAAGTTTGCAAATGACGCAAAATTTAGGGGAAGCAGTAAATAATGAAGAGGACAGGTCACTGATCCAGAGAAATCTGGATCATTTTGTAAACTGGAAGCCAGCAAACAATATGTGTTTTAATACGGCCAAATGTAAAGGTATACATCTAGGAACCGGAAATGTAGGCCATACTTACAGGATGGGGGACTCTATCCTTGGAAGAAATGACTCTGGAAAAAGACGTGAGGATCATGGCGGATAATTAGCTCAGCATGAGCTTCCAGTGTGACACTGTGGCCAAAAGGTCTAATATGATCCATGGACAAATAAATAGGGGACTATTGACTAGAAGTAGGGAGGTCATGTTACCTCTGTATTTAGCAGTAGTGCAAATGCTACTGGAATACTGTGTCCAGTTCTGGTGTCCACAATTCAAGAAGGAGGTTGATAAATTGCAGTGTTCAGAGAAGAGCCATGAGAATGATTATAGGATTGGGACACATGCCTTGCAATGATTCGGCTCCTTGAATCTCTATTTAGCTTACCAAAGAGAAGGTTACGGGTTACTTGATCACAGTTTAAAGTACCTACATAGGGAACAACAATCTGATAATTTCTTCTGTCTAGTAGATGAAGGTACAACAAGATACAATGGCCAGAAGTCAGACAAATCAAGACTGGAGATGGGGAGCACATCTGTTTTTTAAACAGTGAAATCAATTAATCATTGGAACAATTTACCCAGGGTTGTGTAGATTCTCCATCACTGGCAATTTTTAAAAGAAGATTGGATGTTTTTCTAAAAGCTATGCACTAGTTCAAACAGAAATTAATTCAGAGAAGCCCTATGGCTTGTGTTATACAGGATGTCAGACTAGATAGATGATCACAGTGGTGCCTTCTGGTTTACAAGCTACTCAAATGATGGGACAATTATAAGAAAAAAAAACCCCAACACAGCAAAACATAGTTGTATATGTAACCCAGCATTACTTCTTGTTAGTGTGGGATGTTATCTCTCAAGGAGGTGGGGCATGTGGAGCTTCTCGCCAATATGATGCTGCAGTTGACCTTTCGTTTCTTTTTTTAGTGACAGTTGCTATGATGCTTTGTAGTGCTCCATAGGCTATATATCATTGTGATCTATTGTTTAAATATAATAACTTTCTTTATGAAATGAACCCCGCTGCTACTGTTGTGTCTGTGATATTTGTGGGTAGCTGAGAATTTCTCCCCACTGATTTTATTATTGTTTATATAATGTCAATATTATGCTAGGCAATTTACAGACAAGTATAGGACAAAATCCTTGCCCTCAGGAGTTTGCTTTTTAAACAGGCAACACTCAGATGAAAGTTGAGGCGAGGGATGCAATGAAACAAAGATGGACTGCAACATTCTATTTAGCATGATCTGCTTTGATTCCACAATTTCAAACAATTCTGTGTTTCTATTTTGCTAACACATCTGATCCTTTTTTTTTTATCTAATGAGCATTATTCTTATTTTTTTTCTGTTCTTCAACAAGAGCTTGAAATTAACCTGGCTGCTTTTATTCCCCTCTAATAATTATTTGTATTATGTTAACATCTAGAAGTCAGGATCCCATTGTGTTACAAATGATACAAACACATAATATAAAGATATCCATTTCCTAAAGGTTTTATAATATAAAAGACCGTAGAAAACAAGTGGATGAAAAAAAAACAGACAAAGGAGCAGGAGTACAAGGAAGCTATAGGATGACGGAGATCAGCATGATAATTAATGGTCACAGTAAACCGACTACTTAATTATTGTGGAGTTTGTGTTGGCATCACAACAGAGGAAGGTTTTAAGGAGATAAATTAAAGGGGGACAAAGAGACAGCCTTTTAAATGTTGCAGTAGCTCCTCCCATGCACAAGGGGCAGCAGGGGATACAGCACCAACGTGGTTCTTGAAATTTTTAAAAAATGGGCAATCAAAGCTGGCATCTTTGTGGAATGAAGGTGTATTATGTCGTACTATTTATTGCGTCTCCTCCAGCAACACTGATGCTATCACCATAGCTGCGTAACTAGGATGATTAGTTAGGTCATGTTATAGAAACAGTCAGAGATGAAGCAGTTTTTCACTGACAGAATGGGATCTTTTAGAAACAGATGTTCAGATTCTAGAGGACGTTCTCCACTCAATTCATTTTGAGATAAATCACATTGTGAGGCAGATCACATTTCAGGACTAAATTATGTGGCGATGTGCTTCTAAGTACACAAGTTCAATATTAATTTCATATGTTTGATAATAGAGACATGCATACACACAGAGTATATCTATATTATATCCTTCAATTCTCAAAAATAATACAATTAACAAATATAGGGTCATTTGACCTAAATAGTACACTATTATTTTCTTATTTGGGAATCAAGTTTTGGCATCAAAAGCTATTGATATGGCTCAAACAGGGTCATATCACCTTGTGGTCTAGGAGAAAGAAGTCTCAGCACATGATATGGCTTCCTCAGACATCTCTGAGAAGCTTTAACTGCCATTAAGATGAGCTAAAATATAGAGAAATAGCCAGTTACTAGTGGCACATTCTTCAGTGGAGAAATCCACACGTTGATTTATTTGATAGAGTAGATCAATACAGGGGAAAATGGAAGTCTTTCCTAGTCTATATAAACCTAAGGGAGGATTATTCAACATAAACTTGAATAACATCTCTCTCATCCCCACGATGTTAAACACATACCTGGAAACCTTACACTGAGAAAAGTCTAGCAGAGTCATACTGTAATAGAACTAGAAAGATGCACCAACATGTGGTAAGTAAAGGCAATGTAAGTAAAGGCTAACGGCCTACTTGAGGGCCCAGCCTGAGGCCTGTACTAAAGTATGGTCAAGCCTCTGCTAATATAAAGCAAAGTCTAGCTGTGAGTGAAAAGGCTGTTTCAACATATAGAACTTGGCCGGAATAGGGCTGATAACGCAAGAATTCATACTCATTATAAGTTTCAGTATAAACACTGTACCAAGGTACATTATAAACCAAGAACATTCCTCAGATAACAAGGAACAGGCTGACCCATCCCAATGACAGAGTAAAATGATGGATAGAGTTGTTTTGATCAAACCAACAGGTACTAGGTGCGAGGCGTTACCTAACTACGTAAAGGGGCTGCACCGTACTACGTAAGAGGGTTGTACCTTGCTACGTGGAAGGGTTGCACCTAAATACGTCAGGAGTGATGTGTAACTTGTTCTGTATCTGTATATAAGCATGTGTCACCGGAATGTCTTTGTCCGGCTCGTATGGGGGAGTGGCGTGTCCGCTGCTGAGCTGAGTCCATTGCCAAGTGACACTCTTTCTCTGTAAGCCCAGTAGGCTAAGTAACCTGCTGGGAACAGAAGGGTGTCAGGGTCGCAATAAACCCTGGCCGAGGTGCCTTTGTACCTTACTAAGACTCTGTGGTTATTGGGGGTTCTCGTCGGGTCTGCTGCGTCAGCTATCTGTACAGAGCTGGGGCAGCACACAGAAGGAACACACGCACGCAGCCGAGTGATATCAACAGGAGAAAGCAGAAGCACCACACCGGTAGCCTCTGGACAGCAACACCACACCATCTCCTACAACACTACAACACTGGTGACCCCGACGTGAACCCCCAATAACCATTGTACTAAATTTAATGGATGGTGGTTGTGTGAGTGTTATGCCCGAATTGATATTAATACCACTAAAAAAGGTTGGGCACGACTGGTACAAAAAGAATTGGTTAAGGAGGTGGTGCGTGTTCAGGATATGGCTTGTGCCATAGGATATTCTAATTTCTCTATTGATGGTGATATCTGCCCTGCAAGTGAGGCAGGATTTTGTGTACCAGTCACTGGCACTATACAAATAGGAGCCCATGCCTTTTGGCCAACAAAGAAGGGTAAGGCTGCCACTGAAACGGTCATCATTCATGAACATCTGCAAAATTTACTAGTTGATCTGTTTCCACCTGTAAAGTTCTTACAGTTAGATATACACGACTTAGTAACCAGGACAAAGGAGTCCCTAATACCAATAGCCCACTTAATACAACAGCAAATGCATGAAGTCGATAAAGTTCAACATGCAGTGGAACCACCCTGGTGGGCCATCCCTGAGGATATAACCCTACATCCACTAGTTCGCACCCTAAGTATAGTCCTCAGGGGAATTCAGGCCCTAACTGTAGTAGCTTTGATGGGAATGTGTTGCTATATGATCCATCAAACAAAACGCGCCAAGTTACAAGGTCGAGTAGACAGGGTAATGGAAATGGCAATCAACACTGCGGTTGTACACCCAAATAATCATGTCCCAGAGTAAGTAAAGGCACAGATATATTTCCATTTATAACATATATTCACAGGTATATATTTACCTATATAACCATTTCACAAAGTAAGAAGTTAAAGCATCAATTCTAAGAATATAATCAATAGATAAGTCATATATCTGGTTATAGATTTAGATCCTGGGCATAGTTTGTATGTCCCCACGAAGCCCTTAATACAATGTTGGATTGACTACTGAACCCCACATAATTTGTGTTCCCGGGCCTAACATTCCCAGGCCCGCCATATGGGATTCAAAAACTAATTGGAAAATGAAGGCTGTCTGTCTGTCGTACGAGGGAATGTGCAGACTAATCAGACAGCAGGGGCATGAGTGTATGGATGGTAAAATAAGGTAACCACCTCACAGTGTTTAGCCCACTGGGTTATCTTTCGTCCCTACATTATGCTTTTCCGGGATGATGGGTAAACATCCTCCCCTTAAAAAGACAAAAAGTGGGGGAATGTGGTAAGTAAAGGCAATGTAAGTAAAGGCTAACGGCCTACTTGAGGGCCCAGCCTGAGGCCTGTACTAAAGTATGGTCAAGCCTCTGCTAATATAAAGCAAAGTCTAGCTGTGAGTGAAAAGGCTGTTTCAACATATAGAACTTGGCCGGAATAGGGCTGATAACGCAAGAATTCATACTCATTATAAGTTTCAGTATAAACACTGTACCAAGGTACATTATAAACCAAGAACATTCCTCAGATAACAAGGAACAGGCTGACCCATCCCAATGACAGAGTAAAATGATGGATAGAGTTGTTTTGATCAAACCAACAGGTACTAGGTGCGAGGCGTTACCTAACTACGTAAAGGGGCTGCACCGTACTACGTAAGAGGGTTGTACCTTGCTACGTGGAAGGGTTGCACCTAAATACGTCAGGAGTGATGTGTAACTTGTTCTGTATCTGTATATAAGCATGTGTCACCGGAATGTCTTTGTCCGGCTCGTATGGGGGAGTGGCGTGTCCGCTGCTGAGCTGAGTCCATTGCCAAGTGACACTCTTTCTCTGTAAGCCCAGTAGGCTAAGTAACCTGCTGGGAACAGAAGGGTGTCAGGGTCGCAATAAACCCTGGCCGAGGTGCCTTTGTACCTTACTAAGACTCTGTGGTTATTGGGGGTTCTCGTCGGGTCTGCTGCGTCAGCTATCTGTACAGAGCTGGGGCAGCACACAGAAGGAACACACGCACGCAGCCGAGTGATATCAACAGGAGAAAGCAGAAGCACCACACCGGTAGCCTCTGGACAGCAACACCACACCATCTCCTACAACACTACAACACAACATACACTCCTAGGCAGAGGTTTGAGGAGGAAGAGAATGTACCCTGGGGAGAAGGGTGTTTGGGACCCTAGAGCATCTGCTGTAGTTTCAGCATCCTGGCCTGTAACCAAGCCAGCCCTCTCCTTTGTATTCTGCACTCGAAGTACATACAGATATAGTCTTTGTTCTTCTAATGCATTTTTATAGGACACAGACAGCATGAAAAAAAAAAAAGTAAAAACTGCTCTAAATAAGAAGTAAACACAATGTCCCCAGCTGTTTTAGTGGTATCAGGAAGCGCATCCCACAATGTTTTGAGTTAAAACTATGTATGTTCTGAGCATGTACAGAGAGAGAGACAGAGAGAGAGAAAGAGAGAGAGATCATTTTCATCGTACTGTAGATCAAGTTTATATTAGAAAGCTTTTGGATAACAGATGAATCAGGACCAGAAGTGGAATAGAATTCCCACAGCCCCAGACTTATTGGCAATCATTTCTCAACAGAAATCCAAGAAATATGATTAAGACCCTTTGTAAAATGGAGGGTGAGTCAAGCAGAGGTAATTTTATTCCAACAGCTCCTCCCCCTCTCAATCCCTTCCATTTCCATTTAAGATGGGGCTGCTATGTTCTCTCTCCTGAATGCTCACTGATCTTTTAAAGTGGGTTTCACAGTTTCCACTGAGTCATCTGTAAACACGTATCTTAAGGGGTCAGTTATTGCCTGGGGGGATCACAAGTTACTTTGATTATAATGCCCTCAGCAAATGCCCGAGTGACAAATATAGTAGTACTGGGCACAGATATCACAAACGTATGCGCATTCTCGCAAGGAACTACTTTCACTCCATATAGATGGGGTATACCTTTTTCTGCTGCTCCTAAAACATGTGATTCTACTTCCTTAATAAAGAACTAAAAGTGATTATCTCATTGGCCAAAGGGGCTGTCAGTCAAAAGATGGCATATAGTCCAGACCAAAATGAACGCCTCCTATGGAACAGTCAAACTGTCTCCAGACCTGGCACAGAGCAGGTGAAAAAAGAGACGGAAGGGAAAGAATAAAACATATCTTATTCTTTTTCTCTTTGTTTTTCTCCTTTGATGTCAGCAATATGCTTGGGAGGACCAATAAAAGTCTTACAACCATTAGGTATCTACAAATGAATAGATAGGGTTAAACCCAAAGGCCAAAATCTGCTCTCAGTTGCATCAATGCAAATTAGGATTAACTCCACTAAAGTCAATGGAGTTAAATCAGTGTGAAACTTGTGTAAATGAGAGTACAGTCAGCTCCCCTGAAAGCACAATTCTGAATTCAGCCCCAAGGATGTATTGAAGGTTGTTCAAGTATGCAAGAATATATGGCAAAAACACTGCTGGGTGTTTGACATTGTGTGAACATATTGGCCTGATTCTCCTCTCCCTTACTATACCAGTATAAATTAGGATAACGCCATGTGAGAAGGTGCCTTTTCTGATCTGCATTAAAAACAAAATCTATCCTTGTTGGGAGTCAAAATTCACATCCTTCCCTGGGTCTGGCTTTATTAACCAAGAAATTAACACAGCTCTGTTCAAGTCTTCTCAGGCTTGCCAACCCTCACAATTCTCCCTGCTCAGCCCACATCCTAGTTCCTGTCTTTGTAGAGGGCCACTCCCACTACCTTTCCACCCAGTTGGGGTAACGAGTCACCTACATCAGTGAGTCAACAGCATCCATTTAACATTTATTATCAGGAACGACATTTGCTGATAGAGTGGGGTGTTCCATGCAAACACTGCCAGCTTGTTACACTCCGCTGCATGCAGTGTTGTTGTGGCTGTTGTCGGTCTCAAGATATTATAGCAACAAGGTGGGTGAGGTAGCATTTTTTATTGGACCAACTTCTGTTGGTGAAAGACACAAGCTTTCAGACTTACAAAGAGCTCTTCTTCAGGTTGAAGAGCACGGTGTAAGCTTGAAAGCTTGTCTCTTTCTTCAAGATTGGTTCAATAAAAGATATTACCTCACACACCTTGTCTCACTAATACTCTGCTGAAGTCAGTGGTGTTGCAGGGGTGTATAACCAGTAGGAGTGAGAGTAGAATCAGGTCCACAGACTTTTCACATGCTTCTGGGAATATATATATAGCGGTGCACCTATATTTCTATTAAAGAGAGGCTGTGCTAGCTCTTCATCAGGATAGTTGTCCAGGTATGTTTGGTATCACAGGGATGTGAGAGCTGTTATCCAAATATATATTGTATCCTCCATGTGTGGGTCTATCTGTATCAGCTAGGAAAGGGACTCAGCTTCCCCAGTATTGACCTGCTTTATCCATTGCAATCCACATACTGCACAGACTACAGTGAGAGATTATGCCAGACACTATCTAAGAAACTGAGGAATCATCTGATCAGCATACTGTACAACAAACAGGAAAACATCAAAAAAGAGCTTTCCAACCTAGAGACCTTCATAAACGACCAACCTTCCACACAAACAGACTTTACTAAAATTAGACAGGAGATCTACCTCACACACTTCACCTCTCTACAAAAGAAAAAGGACTGCAAACTATCTAAAATCCTACCTCCCACATGGGGCCACAACAGTGGCACCCCTACCTCACCCAGCAATATCGTCAATCTATCCAGCTACACTCTCAGCCCGGCAGAAGAGTCTGTCCTATCTCGAGGACTCTCATTCTGCCCCAGCACCCCCACAAACAAGATACAATTCTGCGGTGATCTGGAAGCCTACTTTCGCCGTCTCCGACTCAAGGAATTCTTTCAAGACAACATGGAACAGCACACTAGTACACAGACACCGTCCCACCAGCAGCACAAGAAGAAGAACTCCACATGGACTCCTCCTGAGGGTCGAAATGACAGTCTGGACCTATACATAGAATGCTTCCGCCGACGTGCACAGGCAGAAATAGTGGAAAAACAACATCGCCTGCCTCACAACCTAAATCGTGCAGAACGCAATGCTACCCACAGCCTCAGAAACAACCCTGACATCATTATCAAAGAGGCTGATAAAGGAGGTGCTGTTGTCATCATGGACAGGTCAGACTACCAAAAGGAGGCTACCAGACAACTCTCCAATACCAATTTCTACAGGCCACTTCCCTGCGATCCCACTGAGGAATATACTAAGAAACTGCACCACCTACTCAGGACTCTCCCTGCACTAACACAGGAACAAATTAATATACCCTTAGAGCCCCGACCGGGGTTATTCTATCTACTACCCAAGATCCACAAACCTGGGAACCCTGGACGCCCCATCATCTCGGGCATTGGCACTCTCACTGAAGGACTGTCTGGATATGTAGACTCTCTACTCAGACCCTATGCCACCAGCACTCCCAGCTATCTCCGTGATACCACTGACTTCCTGAGGAAACTACAATGCATTGGTGACCTTCCAGAAAACACCATCCTAGCCACCATGGATGTAGAGGCTCTCTACACAAACATCCCACACAAAGATGGAATACAAGCTGTCCGGAATAGTATCCCTGATGATGCCACAGCACAGGTGGTTGCTGAGCTCTGTGACTTTATCCTCACACACAACTATTTCAAATTTGGTGACAATATATACCTCCAGACCAGCGGGACTGCTATGGGCACCCGCATGGCCCCACAGTATGCCAACATCTTTATGGCAGACCTGGAACAACGCTTCCTCAACTCTCGTCCACTCACACCCCTTCTCTATCTACGCTACATTGATGACATCTTCATCATCTGGACCCATGGGAAAGAAACTCTGGAAGAATTCCACCATGACTTCAACAGCTTCCACCCCAACATCCACCTCAGTCTGGACCAGTCCACACAGGAAATCCACTTCCTAGACACCACAGTGCAAATTAATGACGGCCACATCGACACCACCCTATACCGAAAACCTACCGACAGCTATGCCTACCTTCATGCCACCAGCTTCCATCCCGGACATACCACACGATCCATTGTCTACAGCCAAGCACTGAGGTACAATCGGATTTGCTCCAACCCCTCAGACAGAGACCAACACCTACGAGATCTTCACCAGGCTTTCTCAAAACTACAATACCCACACAAGGAAATAAGGACACAGATCAACAGAGCCAGACGTGTACCCAGAAGCCTGCTGCTACAAGACAAGCCCAAGAAAGAAAACAACAGAACACCACTGGCCATCACCTACAGTCCTCAGTTAAAACCTTTGCAACGCATCATCAGTGACCTACAACCCATCCTGGACAATAATCCCTCACTTTCAAAAGCCTTGGGAGGAAGGCCAGTCCTGGCACACAGACAACCTGCCAACCTTAAACAAATTCTCAACAGCAACAGCACACTGCACCACAATAACTCCAACTCAGGAACCAATCCATGCAACAAACCTCGATGCCAACTCTGCCCACATATCTACACCAGCAACACCATCACAGGACCTAACCAGATCAACCATACCATCACTGGCTCATTCACCTGTACATCAACCAATGTCATATATGCCATTATATGCCACCAGTGTCCCTCTGCTATGTACATCGGCCAAACTGGACAGTCCCTACGAAAAAGGATAAATGCACACAAATCAGATATTAGGAATGGCAATATACAAAAACCTGTAGGGGAACACTTCAACCTGCCTGGACACACTATTACAGATTTAAAAGTCACCATTCTGCAGAAAGGGAACTTCAGATCCAGACTGCAAAGAGAGACTGCAGAGCTTCAATTCATTTGCAAATTCAGCACACACACTTTGGGATTGAACCGAGATCTACAATGGTTGGCTCATTACAGACATTGTTTCTCGTCTCTCCATGTTCACACACCCCATTCAAATGCTAGACGAATAATCCACACTCCCTGATCGGAGATAAGAAGCTGGCTCAGCTTAATTGGACTAACCTTTTCACCTCCCACCTGGCTCTTACCTACTTTTCTATAACTGCCTGTTTGTGAACACTTCTACTGCCTGCATCCGACGAAGTGGGTATTAGCCCACGAAAGCTCATGCTTCAAAACTTTATAGTTAGTCTTTAAGGTGCCACAGGACTTTGTTAACTCTGCTTTACCTTGTAAGCCAATCTATGGATTTCTCTACTCAAGAATGTTATAGAAAACAGGAGGTTTTAGCTCCCTCTAGAGGCAGTTAGGGTATCTCAGAGATCCTATTAGGGAAGTAAGCAAAGCATGAGAATAGCCAGAATGTGGGAATGTTCCTAGTAATCCGTGTTGCCAACTCTTGGTGTTTTGTGAGAATGATGGGGGCTGAAGCCGACTCACAGTGCCGCGAGAAGCTCCAGCCTCCTCCTGAAGTTCATCCCTGCTAGAAGTCAGCAGAGTCTCTCTACTCACCTCTGCCATTTGGGCACCTCTGCTCCTCCCCACTGCAGCTCCTGGCCTGAGAAGGGGCAGACAGAAAGGAGACCTGCCTCCCACAGACCTGGAGCTGCCTCCCACAGACCTGAAATGGGGAGAAGGCACCCTGCAGCAGTCACCAAGCTTGAGGCGTGTGTGTGTGTGTGTGAAGAAACCCAGGAGGATCAATGGTGAGGATGGGCAGGAGATTGAACGGAGAGAGGCTGAACTGATGGGGCAACAGGGAGAGGTCTGACCTGTGGGGGTGGGAGCAATGGAGTGGGAGGGCTGACCTGATGACTGAGGGAAAGGTTGGGGGGACAGAACTGATGGGGGGGGGGGGAAGAACTGAGTAACAGGATTAATTGCTAGGTAGGGGATCACCTTACCCAATATATTTGGAAGAGTGTCAACACTAATTGTCACATACACATTCACGCGCATAGCCTGGAGATGGACTGGAGGAGTTCACAAATCAGAAGACTCAAAACTACAATATTATATTATCTCATAGCTTTTGGCAGGTCCAAATCATGATTTTCACTTTCTTGCAGATGTCATCCTATATCATTCAATTAAATGACTGTAAATTACAGACCTGAACTTCAAAATCCATCCTGTCCTTGATCCTTGAAAATTTCATTTGCTAGGGATTCAGTACAACTCAAAGTGTCACTAGGGGGAGCTAAAACAGCTGCAATCTTTACATGTAATCTTTTCTCTTCTCAAAATCAAAGGGAAATTAGAATACATGTGTACCATTCAGTCACAGCAGAACATGCATTTTAAAATTATACCTTTCTGCTCTTTTCCCTTCATCCTCCTGAATGAAAGGCTCCCTCCTTCACCTCATCATCCCAGATGCACTTGCTATGAGGGCCAGGGCTACAGGATAAAACTAACAAACCAAAGCAAGCGTAAAATGAAGTATAAAACCACACATTAAATACTAAAGTGTGTTGGTATAAATGCCAACTCCTGCTGGAGTAGAGGGGAAATCTCAGAATCCCCCGATCTACCTCAGTTTCCTCTCACTACTTTAATACCCTAAGTCATGAGGGCTGTCTCAGATTAAGGAAAATGGTTGTGGTTCCTATCATCAGTCAGCACCGCTTCTGTGTCTCAGAAATTAAAGATGGAAAATACTGTTACAACAGCTAGTTCTTATCTCTGCCATAGTAGGACTGTTCCCTACATACAGTCAGTCACCTGTAGAACAGTTTGTAGAGCAACACAATGACACACCCTTTGTGATGCAGAGACCCACTGGTGTCACTGGGCAGAGATTTCACTGTTCTTTACAAGCAACTCCTGCTCAGACCTGACAAACCCACTACCCCAAATAAATCCCTTTCATGGTATTTATCAATGAAGCATAGTGTGAACTGACTAGTCAACCACACAACTCATTTGGAACTGGAAGAAAACAATTAGGCAGCAGAGAAAAAAACAAATACCTTACAATACAGTACTGGGTTAAATATAAACTACTAAAAAAAGGGGAAGTTTAAAAAGAGATTTGACAAGGCAAGTAAACTGTTTCTGTTTGTTTCGCTTAATTTAAGATGTTTAAAAGCAGCATTTTTCTTCTGCTTAGTAACGTGTCAAAGCTGTATTCAATGAATGTTCAGTTGTAAATGTTTGAAAGAACCAAAATGTTTTGTTCAGAGTTATGAACAACCTTCATTCCGGAGGCGTTTAACTCTGAAGGTCCACTATATTGAAACTATGCTTTATCAGCTTGGGGTAAAATTTCATCTAATTGATGACCCATTCAAGCGGAGGGATATATAACCTCTCCCTGATCAGCAAATGACATAATTCAAGGTTCAGTTGCCTACCCTTGCTCCACCCTAGAACAGTCAATGGAAAACCACCAAAGGCAGCTGCAAACAATCGACAGGACTTGAAGTTAAAAAGAAACATTATAACAGACAGGGGATTGCCCTGTCTGTGAATAAAGGTAAAATATCCACTCAGTATATCACAGGGTGGAAAAAGACACTCTGCATTCTTTCATTGAAGAGACATCTTGTTGAGCAGGGAATGATTGGATCCTGGTTCCTGAAAAGCAAGTCAGCTCTGCAGCAGGCTGAACTCAGAAGGGGAAAACCTACTTCATTAGATGGGAAAGGTAACGGTGTAGGCCCTAGTTCGTGTTTTATTATTTTGCTTTCTATTATAACAATTTGTGTCCATCATTCTCTCAGGGAGCAGCAACTATTACCAGCTGTGACCACTGCCCACACTGCCTGGCTTTGGCTTCTGGCCTCTGATGGGGTGAGACCTCGGGTGTGGGGAGAGGAGGAGCAGGGGCTGGAGCCCATGGAGAGGATCAGGCATCATGGTGAGGGGATATAAGCCCCACAGGCATCCTGCCCTGGCCCACCCTGACTCTACCCCTTTCTCAAAGTCCCCACCCCAACTCTGCCCCATCCCTGCCCATTGGACTCCTTCCCCAAATCCCTGCCCCAGTCTTGCCTCTTCCCCTGAGCTCGCTGTGTTCCCTCTCCTCCCGTTCCCTCCCACAGCTTGTTATGCCATGAAATAGCTGTTTCACGGTGGCAAGCGCTGGGAGAAGAAGCGGGAAAGCGTGCTTAAGGGAGGAGGCAGGGGCAGAGGTGAGCTGAGGCAGGGTGGGGAGCTGTCAGTGGATGCAGAGCACCCCCCCAATTTTTCTCTGTGAATGCTCCAGTCCCAGAGCACCCACGGAGTCGGCGTCTATGCTAAGGCCCATCCCAGCTCCCACACAAGGAAGAGGCTGGTGCTGCCCCGACTATTCATTGTGATGTGACCCTATGGTACTTTGCACTATGAAAGAATGTACGTACATATTTAAACCAGAAAGATGACTTAGTCTGCATGGAAACTCCATCCTCACAGCAAATGAAGCTACTCCTCACCTTGACCCTGCTGGCCCCTCAAATCGTGAAGACTGCAGCTGAGTTCTATTTCATTCTATGTAGGTTTTTATGCCACCCTCATTACCACAGTATCTGAACACCTCCCAGTAGTGAGTTCAGCTGTCTGACTAACATCTGTCAAGCATTGTTTGTTCCCTCCTCTTCTCCCCAGAGGGAGAAGCACATGCACTGGAGTCGACTGGTTTGGTTGTGTGTTGGTGGGCAGGAGGTGAATTGTTGTTTTTACTATATCTATACCTGTTGCTATGTGTTTATACTAGCAAATGCCAGGTGAAAGAAAAGTGGTGAGGTTTGTGATGGTCTTTAGTTCTTGAAAGAGTTCCCATTATAAGGCTGATTTTACACACTCCACCCAACACTCAAATTTCAAAACCCACACAAATGTCAAAACTTTGCTAGATACTAAAAATCATGGACTGCATAGGGGGACTGGATTTATGGCATATTATAACAATCTGTAACCCACTAGAAACCACACACACCCTCAGCTGCGTCTCCCGCCCTTCCTTTCATCCTTATGACTGGAGGGGTTTTAACAAGCCACTTCACCTTAAATGGTCCCTTGAAACATGTGTTAACCACTGACACTAAACAATCTGTTCCACCTTGTATCTAACAGCCACGCTCCCAGACCTGGAGAGCAGCTCTGTGTAGCTCAAAAGCTCATCTCTCTCACCAACAGAAGTTGGTCCAATAAAAGATATTACCTCACCCATCTTGTCTCTCTAATATCCTAGGACCAACGAGGCTACAACACTACAAAAAAACCCGTATCAATCTCAAAATTAGTAGGGAAGATCAGGAGCTGAGGTAGATTATTTCCAAAATTAGAAGTGAATCAGTCAAGAGGTCTCAATTTTGGCTCATTTAGGGTCCAGGAGACAAATCTAGTTCATTTGAGGCTGCAGGATTGCAATGAGGCTAATGGGACTGGAGGAGTTTGGGGTCCAGATGGGGAAAGACTAAGCTCTGCATTTTCTGGGTGTTGGAGGTTTTTTACTGTAACATTCTTGCACTCAATTGAATATTTGGGCTTGCTATGGCTATATAATTTCAGCTGGCTGCTAATTGAAATTTTCATGAGGAAAATCAATGCCTTTTTACTTTCAATCCCTGATAAACAGCTGAGAATGCCTTCAGTTCAGTGCCTGACAATGGCTGGCATGCTGAAATCTGAAAGCAAAAACAATATTCCCCTGTGCCTAGGTTCACAGCAGTCACACTGGAGGAAAAGTGAGATGGCAGGACCCTAGGGAGTTGCGGTATGCAGGAGAAACATCAGGGTACTTTGCTCACTTATCCCAGGATGAAGGTATGCCAGCATGGCAGGACAGGGGAAAGTGAGAGGAAACAAAAGCTGATTGCAATGTTAACCCTTGAGCCAAACATAGTCAAATCCCAGCTTGAATATGAGTTATAAGCCAAAAGTGGAGGAGGTTTTGTCACAGCCCCAACCTTATCTGTGCAATATATGGCCCATTTTATTTTAATAGTGCTTTAACAGTTCATGCTTTTTAAAGGGAAATCAATTTCTTTGCTTTCAGTGAGTGAGTCTTGCTACTTTTCTCATTAAGACTATGTATCCACCAGCACACTTCCTACCATTGTTTATTACTGTAGGACATAGGGACCAGTGTCATGGACCAAGACTCTACCCTGGAGGACAAACATAGAACAAAGAGACCTAATTCAGATATAGCTTTACTGGGCACAAATAGTTTCACCACCGCATCCTCTTACTTCCTGCACTTAGTTCCTGTCAGGATTATACAACACAACAGTATCAGTGCTGTCAGCTGGTTAACATTGGTACTCCCACAATTGCAACCATGGTAGTTTTTCTGAAAAATGCTAGTATAGCTACATCCTATGTCTTCAGCTGGTCATTGCTGAGAGCTGCCAGGGGACTGTCAGGTTTGTAAGAGTTAAGTTAATCGTCCAGGCAAGTGTTGCATGGTAAGTATGGTACAATGGGACATAAATAAATAACAGGGGAAAAGATGGTAAGCTCTGTTGATCAAAAACACTTATCCCTTTAGCTCGGACACTAACATCTTTCCTGCATTGCAACATGATAGAAGGAGGCAATTAAGCCAGAGCTAAACAAGAAACTGCTGCACTGTATAAAGCATTGTGTTGTACCCAAGGCTGCTTATGACTGATATTAACAGCTTAATGATCTGTTAATGAGGTGCTCAGTCAGCTGCTTTTACTTGCAGAATGAAAATATAGCAAATGATTTCAGTAAGCCTCTGCATTCTTGATGGGGAATTAAAGATGTCAGACAAAACTATCAAAACGATGTCACAATGTTGGCATTATTTTTCAATACATTGTTTTAAAATCCCTTTTTCTATATGGTAGAATAACATGGTCTGATAGCAGTAGGACTCCTGGTTTCTTCCTTCGTATCTTGACAATGGATTGAAGTTCCCAGCAACCTTCGGGGTATCTTTTTGACACATTGACATTAGGACACTTCTTCGAGGGACTTGCACTGGCCAGGTTAGATCCTCCCTTTCCATTATAACATCTACAGAGCTGAAGTTTCTCAGTTTGAGCGTTTAATAAATAAACCTCTTTGATCTCCCACAAAGAGTGTGAGATCCTAAAATTACCTCTAACAGAGTAGCTTGGATGGGTGACAATAGTAGGAAATAGAGATAAGCCTTGTCTAGATTAGTACAGTTCATAACCATAAGTCACCATCAGTGCAACTCCAGTGCAGTCGTGAAAACTCTAACATAGGCAAGGCTCAGGTGTTTTCATCACTGTGTCATAACCTTCCAGGGTCCAGAGACCACACCAGTGTTCCCACAAGTGAAGCTGCATCAATAGTGAATTATGGGTCTTAGTGCAGGCAAACCCAGAGTGATGTCCATGTGTAGAATGAGACTATGGAAGCCTAAAACGGTTCACAGAAGCTGACAGGATCACCAGAGAAATGCTGGTACAAGGCAATACCGGTGAAGCTCAATGGCTGATCACACTCCCAGGGGGCCATGGCATTTGGATATGAGTCATTATTTTATTGGCTTCTTGTAAGTCACAAGAGATTAGAGAAAGGCATGTGACTGGAAACCCCAATCAAGATAGAACACTCTCCTTCTCTCTGTTGTCTCTTTCCACCTTCCTATGTTTTTCCTTTCTTGTTCTGCTTCTTTTTCACTCCATTCTTTCAAGCAGCAATGTCGGGGAAACTAGCTAGCAATCCTTACCTCTGAACTCCAGTACAGCACTTCAGAGACCAGACTGTTAGTCAGTTTCACAGATGCATTGCTGCTGTTGCTAGGCCCCTATGCAAAGCAGAGTGGCATAGCGCAGGTGGGTAAACTAGGCCGCAAGTCGGCAGGAGTCAGCTGAAACATCTCCCTGCTCAAGAAGTTGAGGGAAGGATTTCACATCTCTGCTGGAAAACAGCACCCTGCACTGTGTAATGGCAATGTCCCAGTGCCACTGTCCACTTTGAAGGCTCTGCAGCCCCTTCAGATTTAAACAGAAAATCAACAGCTTACATAGTCCTTATTCTCCCCCCTCAACCAAATAAGCTTCTTACTCATGTTCAGAAGATAACTCTTACCAATAAAATACTTCCTACATTTCAAAAGTTTGGTATTTGTACATGCCAAGAGAGATCGGCCCACTACCAATACAAGATATTAAAGTACAGATTTATTTAGGCAGTGAGGGTGCTAAAGAAAGCGGCACTTGGTTTAAAGCTTGACCAAAATGAAACCAGTTCCCCACCCCCACCTTTTCAACAGAAGAAAAAACTGCAGCGAGGCTGACAAACTGCATCCTACATTTTAAACTGATGCAATTTGAAATGGGCAAGATATTTAACCTCCCTCAAAATGGGGTTTAGAGTCTAACGCTGGCAGCACTGTAATTCCAATCTGCAGACGCACAATCATTCATACACTTAGCTGCAACCAGAGGCGCTGGGACAATTTGTAGAGCCATTGATGAAAACTGTAAACCCTGTACATGATGGAAACCACTTCAAGCCAGGGGGTACTGAGACACCTCCAGTACCTCTAGTTCCAGCATCTATGGCTGCAACACAGATGCCCCAAACAGATAGCGGGAAAACAGCTAAGGAGGCCAAATTAGAGTGACTGAAGTTGCCAGTTGTAATGTGTTGAAGTGTTGGTTTTCCTGTTGGGCCTTTATTAAGAAGGTTCCCAGGATCTCTCTCTCCCGAGGCATCATTTCAACTACATTCTGGAAAGGGAACAAGAGGAAGCCCTTTTTCTGCAAGAGCTGGGATGGTTGAGATGGGGGGAAAATTTCCTCTCCTCTCCCTCAAAGTAATTGAGGGTGTGGGGAAATTATGCCAAATTGGCCATTCTGGAAAGACATTTGAAAGTAATGGAGAGGGCTTATATCAGGGGATGAAAACAGCCAATGAGGATAAGTCCTTGCCCCCACATCCTCCTCCAATAGCAGAACAAGAATCAAAGGGAGAAAGCTCCCTGCTGGGAGCAGCTTACTGCATTGAACCAGATGTCTAGAACTTAGCCTTCATCCCTCAAAATGCAGTTACCAGCTCCTCCTTCCTGAGCACAATCCCTGTTCTTTCACCTAGATATTCAGCGCCACCCCCCACTGACGGCACCTTGTGTTCCCCTAAGTCTCGATTGCCTATTCACTTCCTTGGCACTCCCCAGCCTGTTTCTATTCCTTGCCTGTCTGTACTAGTCCAGAGACATCCCAGATGAATTTGAATGCTTTCCCTGGTGTAATTGATAGGAACAAAGCCTTCCAGGGTGCATTATCAGGGCTTCAGATGCAGGTGGGCAGGGGGATGAAAAATAAACAAGTTCAGGAGCTCTAGGGACATTTGCGGTGCTGCAGGCAAGGAAGCAGAGGAAAATAATTATGGGTAACAGTGGGAAAAGATATTTGCTTTGGCTTCTGCAAGCTTTGTACTGTGGGGGCAAATTCAAGTCAGGAGGGGGTAGAGGGGAAGAAATGGTCCCATTACTGTCCAGACTGCAACTTTCATTAGACAAAGTGAAAGCAAGACAGATACTTTTCCAAAAGCCGATGTTAGCAGCCAAGGCAGCGTTTCAATACAGGACTCCGGGGAATGGGGTCTGCCTCTTCCAGTCCTTGGCTGCGTCTTTTTGCTTCCTGTGCCGAGTCTGCTGTCAGAGCTCATTATTAAAAAAATTAAAAAGAAAAAAATCAGATGCATCAGCTCCCGTGAAGCATGAAGGTCGTCAATGTCACCATCAGTTATAATGACACGCGTCACTTTCCCCGTCCCCTTCCCACAAGGCCCTTCATCACCTGTTTAAAGGAAAGTATTTCTTGGCGTAGTTCACCCTTTCCACGACTTCCTCCCCACAAATATACACCTCCAGCACCGGCTGCTAGAAAAAATTAAGAATTCCATTATATTTCATCCAGGGAAGCTCTGCTGGATGAGGGGGAGCACCAGAGTGTGCATGCTTGTTAGCAAAAGATTTGTACTGATCCTTTCCATTTTATTCACCTCCCTAAATCAGGGGAAGCATGACTACCCTAAATCTGTGATTTCTATTCAAGTATTATGCAGATATTGGAACTCCAGATCCCACCCCACACGCAGATAGCGACAAGCCAATGCTCCTGGTATAGCAGCGGCTGTAAAGGAATCTTTATTCCATGGGAGCAGAACACCACCTCTGGTAGCAGCTGTATTTAAGAGCAGGATTAATATCAGTACCTAGGCTCTCCCTGAACCTTTGCTGGCTTTCCAACAACGCTGGAGCCCTGACAGCTGAACTGTTAAATGAATTAACAAGGAAAGAAAGGGGCCTGCCGAAGGGGCTGTGACTCCCTTTCTAATTTCTGTAAGTAACAGCTTTCCATTTTTCTGTCATTTGTGAGGAGCTGCACACGGTTCACTAATGAGCAGGGCAGAGCTGTGGCTGGATCTAAAGGCAACATTAGACCATTACAAGCATCTTCTAGTCCACTGAGAAGAGGAATCTGCTGGTAGGTGTGCTTGTCCCCTAGGGAAAAGCCACGTGCATCTACCCCACTACTTCACTGCTCAAGTCAGGAGACAGCGCGTGTCGCCATTACTGCCCAGTCTTGTCACCAAGTGTGCGGCTCTCACAGAAATCTTCCTTCTTGCCCTGAATGCCGAGTGCATCACAATGGGGACCTGATGGCTAGGACCCTTGTCTATCAGGAGAGGGGTGTTCGTTAAGGTTGATTAGTAGTGGTGGTGTAGGACTCTGGTCGGGAGGGGATTCCCTCTTTTCTTGTTATAGTTGCGTTGTTACTGGGTTGTTTGATTTGGTCTGGGGTAACCCACAGATCTCTTTATTTATTAGGACATTTAAAAAAAATGGTCAAGCATGCATGGAGTACTGAAAAGTTGCATTATTGTAATACATAAAATCCAAACAAATGGGACTAATTCAAATCTAACAGGGAGGGAAGGGGCAGATCTGCAGGTAATCCTCCTGTGCATAAAGTTGGTTCCACAGTATGTAGAGGATAAGGATTAAGGATAAATCCTTAATGCAGGCTGTTTGAACTGCACATCAATGAGTGTGTAGTAGTAATTTGGTGCTGACTGTGCTCCATGCTGCACAAGACAAAGATGAAAACAATGCCAGAAGATCTTAACCTTCTGAGAATAGTGGATTCTAAATTTAGAAATGACATACTCACCCCAAATACATACCTGGCATCTTTCTCTCTATATGGCACCTTCCTTCCAGAAGAGTGGTATAAACTACAAAAGGACTCACTTTACCCACCACATACTACAATCCAGGGGATGGAATGCAGTAGCCATGTAATAGCACCCATCAATAGACTGGGGTACGCTGAACTGGTGTGGGTCTCCTTTTGTCTCTGTGCGCTACTGCTGATGGCATGATAATCTATTTCTTTCAGTGGATTAGTGAGCTCCCATCCCAAGTGTTGGCAACCCCCGCTTTTTATTGTGTGATTTTTTTTAAATGGGTCTCCAGAACCTAAACCAAAGCAAAGACCCATCTCTTCCTGCTTGCTGTTGCCTTTGCCACTGAAGCTAGGAAGCTCTTAGAAATGCCAATAAAACAAAACAATTTATATCGATACAGCACCTTTCATCCTAAAAGATTCCAAAACACTTCAAAACCTTCAAATAATATATGACCTATACAGAGGGAACACATCACTCCCTACAGAAAAACTGCCACCTCTGGGTTGAAACATGACAGCCATTTAACACTGCACTGTAACATCACACAACAGGTGGGAAAAGCTGCAGGAAGATCCTAAATTCACAATTTCCACAGCACGGATCTGCATTGTCCCTAATTAGAGTAAACTGAACAAGCCCTAACAAACCCAGCAAACTGTCCTGCAGCTTGAGAAACATGGCTACATATGAAAGGAGGCCTTCCAGGTGCCTTGCTGTATTCCTGAGCTCTTCATTCCCCTGCCACCCATGTGGACTGCTAAGAGCAATATGTGAGTTGAGGGCTCTAAAGACAAGTAGCAGCCTTATTTTGTTCCCCTTTTGTTGTATTTATCAGGGTGTGCGCGTATAAACCACTTTAGAGATGAGCTATTAGTTATGAAGGGAAAATTGTTTTGAAGACAGACATACTTGGCTCCATTTGGAGCATCCTTTGCCATCTTTTGCAGGAAGAAGTTAGAACTCCAGCAAAATAACTAACTATCTCAATTATGTAAGTATCTCCAACTGTAACTAGAGAGCAGGGACGCCTCTGATTAATTGATGAAGTTTTATATAACAGTGAACATTACAACTATGTCGGAAATAAAAAAGATTAAACAGCGTTAATAATTTCTTTTTCTTAGTTCACAGAAATCTAATATTTAATGTAGCAATAAAAAGCCATCTCTAGAGTTTGAACTCAGAGCTTTAAATCTTAGATTTAAGAAAAAGCGTAGAAGTGAAGTCAGATTGGTTCATGGAGCTGATTTGGCAATGGTGGAATCCCATCTTACTTGCGACTCTAATGGGAGAAGTTGCTATGGGGAATGGTACAGAAGTGCTAGCTGAGGAAGCCCACAGCTACTCCAGTACCAGCCTCTCCCAGCTAGAGTCACTGGTCAAGAATGAAGTAGTGACATGGGCTGTGGGGGAAGATGACAGTTACTCCAGTCCCATCCTTTCCCAGCAAGCTTTACTGTGCAGGACAGGGTCCCTGTTTCATGAGTATTCAGTAAGTATTTAGTTAGGAGCACTGTGATGACTTGTTTCTCTTCTAGACTCTCAACCCTTCAGGACAGGGACGGTAAATTGATCTGCAAGGTACACTTTGCAAAGCACAGTGTACGTTTCTGTACTAGATCCATGCTAAGTAATGCACTGGTGCATGGCAAGACAGATATCTAGGTGCTAAGGGAGGGTTTACAGCTGGTTAGATTAGAGGCAGATGTAAAGAATATTCATTGTCTTGGGGGGGACTGGGACTTCAGCTCCAGAGCTACCACTAAGCTGGAGACAATCCCCTGCATGGATTCAACATCTCAAGATGTTTGTGGGGTGCATGCACAGAAAACATTGCTACGCAAGAGAGCTGTAAAGTAAGGATCTACTTCCAATGTCTCTCTTGTTTTATGACCCCTCTTCCTTTTCACTGTAGTTTTCCTAACCTCCACTTTTTACTTCTTTATATTGAGTCACCTTTTCCTCACATTTCCAGTTTCCCTTTCCCAGCTAATTTGGTGTGTTTTTCTTAGCGTTATTCCCGCACTATGGCAGGGTCCACTTAGAACCAGTGATACAACCGGGGGATACTCCAACCGATGCGTCGTGCCATCTGTCGCTGGAGGCATTTTATACCTACTGCCAGCTGTGAAGCCTACAGCACCTAGTATTCCCAGGAGGTCTCCCATCCAGGTACTAGCCAGGCCCGACCCTGCTTAGCTTCCAAGGTCAGATGGGATCGGGTGTGTTCAGGGTGGTACAGCCGTAGTTCCCAGCTAATTTGGTACAGATGTTAAATCTTTTGGAAATTGCTCAAAACATTTTCTCTCCTCTTTCTCCAAGAGGCATTTTCCTCCTTTATTCTGGGTACTCTAGATATATAGGCTTCTGAACAGCAAATGACTATGGCATTCCAGTCCCAACCTCCGCCAGCAGGAGGTGCTGCAGAAAATTGTGTAGGAAACATAGCTCTCCAGGGAATCTCTCAAATACCCCCGCTCCTGGCTCAACCACCTGGAAAGAGTGAAAAAACCCAGGTGCTATTTTAATCAATTCATTTTCCATTTGCTTACCTGCTTCGCCAACAAACACTTCCACGGGTGTGCTGGTAGGGCTCTCCCCAACGATGTTATATGCTGTTATTACAACTTCATATCTCTTGTATTTCTTCAGCTCTGGAAATTAAAATCAGCAGATTAAAAAAAGGTCCACTTAATACGCCCTCATCTCTTTATACCCAGAATTCTATCTCTCACTTGATATGGTGCTAGAATACTAGAAACAGAAAAGTCACTAGAAAAGTCACTGAAAAGTTAGTATTTCCCTGGCTATAACCATCTCTAATTCACACATCATCACTGTAAATATGAAAGGCACAATATCTGTCCCAAGAAAGGACCTGAGGTGACTAGATGGGGCGGGGGGCATTGCTGGGCTATTCCACAGATGCCATTTCTCAGGGGGAATCATGTGCACGGAGTGGACTCTGCACTGTGCTCCAAAAGTTCAAGATCTGGACTCATCCCAATATCTGCTGGTGGGAGATGTCATAGCTGTAGGCCTTCCCCCAGCCTCAAAGAGTTTCACCTTGGGAACAGTCAACAGTAGCATCACTACTGTTTGCAGCTACTGACATGGGGTGCAGAGGGAGACTCATGGATGGAATTTGTAGTCCTATTCAAAGAGTTGCACAGAATTGCTGTTTTTGCAGCAATCACAGTTTGAACATTGAAATCTCCTTCCTTTTAAAGATCAACTTCTATGCTCCATTTGGCCACTGGGCAACAATTTCTTAGCTGACCCACAGGAAATATACTAACAGCCATGGAAAGAGTGACAGCAGGGAGAAAAGAAGCTAGCAAAACCCATGGCATTAGGGTAATTAATAAACAAGGGGAAGACAAGGGGCATAATAGAATAATTGAAATACCCTCACAGAGTTCCAAGATTTGGTTCAGAAAATGAAATAACCTACTCTACAGTTAATATTTATCACCAAAACGGTCCCACAGCAAAAATATATTGAAAGACAGATCAATAGTATAATAAAATTGTACTTTAATCAGCACTGAGTTTATTCGCACAGGTGTGTTTGTGGATACGGGTCTGAATTTCTCCTCTTGTCAATACCTTTTCCCTGTTATCTGTGAATCACACTAGCTTCGTGGGTCACGGCAGACCATCAGTTCAGTAAAGGTTCAGTGAATCTGATCACAGGGGTCCTTCTAATTTCAGCTTCGCAGAAATATTTACAAGTGTTCTGCCCACATATCTGAGTCAGAGTCGAGCATTTCTGACTTGTTTCAGATACCTAGTAGATGATTTTTTGATACATCACCAAGGCTTTTCCAGCCTATAAATAAAAAATTGATATACCGTACGAAACAGCCATCTTGATAGGAATTGCAGCACTTGTCAGCTCACACAGAGGAACTTTTATTGCTCTTGTTGTTAAAAGATCACGAGAAGGGTTTCAATGCCAGGAAAACAGAACATATGCGAGTTCAGGCATCCGAACATATGTGGGGCTGGGCCTCCTCTTCTTTCCCCCCTAACAATCTGCAACTTAAAAGCCTGGGGCCAAACCTGCCTAGTGAACCGTCATCACCAGAACGCAACTTGCCTTTTAACTCCGTCGAACCCTGTTTTATTCATTTCCAACTGAGCACACCTCTGAGCTGCATACAAAGTCTTTGGGCCCTTTCTAAATTAGCCCTCTACTTGCGGGAGTGCCTGAGCCTCCCAGTGTTCGAATCAAAGGACTAATGATGTGATTCAGCTAAACTCAGATGGACTGTGAAATATAAGGCGAACAAAATCAGAATTCATTTGGCATCAGAAATACTGAGATGTTAGAGTCAATAATGCTTCACCTTCTCAGCAGCCTTATTTTTAAACCGTTACCTCCTTGCATCATCAATGTCTTGATCTATGGGAAAGAAGTATTTAAAGAAAAGGAATTCAAGGAAGCCGAATCATTAATCTGAGTTGGTTTCTGCATGATTTGGTGAGGAGAACCATAGAAGTTTGCCCATAGTGTATTCCCAACCATTACAAAAAAGGCAGTGTGCACTTACGTGTTAATTCATACGTCGTTAATGCGGAGGGGCTATTCACTGTCTGGAAGCTGCTTTGGGCTATTCAGAGTAAGCAAAGCAGAAAGCTTGTTACAGTGCAGGGAAACAGTTATTGCAAATGATGAACAGCAGAGACGGAGGGAAATGATGCAGCACACACGTACACAGTTTGAGCTTTAGGACTGTACCTTGAAGGGCAATAAAATCACATCACTCTCTCGTAATGCATCAAAAGCGTCTCACTCACAGGGGGCTGTTTCATTTCATCACCACAGAGAGAATCGCACAAATATACCGCACAGGGAAATGTACTGATTCCTTAGATTAAATAGAGCAAATGAGTAGAAGGGAAGCAAATTCTACAGAGAAAACTCCCAATACTGCACTGAATTGTTAGTTCTGAGCCTACCAAATCTTAAATGTGGAGCATGACAGGATAAAGTCCCCAAATGTGGGACATAAACAGCATAGTTTTGCTTAAAATTACATGGGATTTATTTCTTTAAAACAAACAAAGTTTCCCACAGTTTCATTTTCATGGTATTTACAGTAATAATAAACTGTATGAAAACAGCAGATCAGTGTGGAAGAGAGGTATGGATAGGTACAAATATCACTGAATTGCTTTAAGAAAAGAGAGAATTTTCTTTGAAAATCTCTCTCTCACTCCCCTGAAAAAGGGGTGATTTATACTACAACACTATAAGAAAATCAGCTATAGAACTTTTAGGGCCACATTCTGCCCTGATTTACATGATGTACAATCCCATTGTAAATTAGGAAAGAATTTGATGCATAAACTATTTTAAAGAAAATCTACTCTCTATAGAGATCATCATAACAGCGTCTATAGGAGACAGCCTGGATGGTTTCTCCCAGGCCTGAGAAATGCTGCAAGACATTATCACATCATGTAAGTCCTGCTGGGCCAGATTGTGCCACCCTTGCTCACAGTGAGTAGTATTTTACTCAGAGTAATCCCATTGATTTCAATCATGGCAGAAGCTTATCCGTCACAATGACATCTTATTGCTAGTTCACATCTCTCAGGCTACTGAGCCGTCACTTGGGCCTTCTCTCCCACCTGAGTTTAATGCCTTATTCTTTCCCCCTACTTTCCTTCTTCTCTTTAAATCACCTCTTCATTCTTTCTCTTGCTCTTCTCCTTCTCAGTATTCTTTCCACCAATACAGTGTTTACTGACTATTGTTAACCTATATGCCAGTATGACAAGACTCTTGTTTTTTATTTATTTTATTTCCTTTCCATTTTCTCCCTAAATAATGACGAACACTTAGAATCTTTAAATATCCCCATCAGCTGTTCGGTCATACTGGAAAAAAATAAAAACCTTTATTTGAAATAATATTTTTTCCAAAACGTATCTGCTGTGTATGGAGCTAGAACATAGTGTACCATAGTAACCACCAGATGGAAATAGGAGAAAGCAGGAAATCAGAGTATGCATGGAGGGAGGAGAAACAAAGAGGTAAAGAGAATGCCACTTCAAGCATGCTGGCATGGACTGGAGTGTGCCATTAAATATAATGCAGATTAGAACACAGTTAATAGCATCTTTGAGCATCTCTGTCCTTTGTACTTAAATGTTAAATAATTTAGCACGTGGTACATCATTACATCCTTTCCACTGAATAATGAGGGGTGCGGACTTTGATGGAATGGTGGATTATTAGCTTGTAATACAGCAATGTGTCTACTCACGTGTAAGCTCTGCTCGTAAAGCTGAAGGGATTTTAATAGTCTTGGACTCTGTTCCAGGCCCAGATTCATACTCCAGCTCTCGGTAATAAATCCGATACCCCAAAAGCAAGCCGTTCAGACTCTCAACCTTGGGTGGCTGCAAGAAGTTCACATTAGGAATGTGCTTGGTAAGAAGTTAAATGCAACAAACATCAGACAGTTTAAGACAGTAGTTTAGATAGTCTCATCCAGAGTCTGGGTTCTGTGCGACAGGGACTCAGACTTCTATGGTGAAAACAGTTTCCACAACAATACAAGGGCAAAACATTCATGGAAGTTACAAAACAACATTTAAAGGCATTGTTGTTAGAGATGGTAGTTAAAAATGCTCTGGATTTAGTAGTCCACGGCTTATATCATTCACACGAACGTGAGCTTCTTACATCCTGAATGCACAAGATACTGTGTGTGACAAAATGTCTGACAAACCAGTGGCAAAACACACAGCTATGGCTACATGTTGCCGGACACAAAAACAGCAGAAAAGGAAGACAATTTTTCAGACATTTAGCCACAGAAGAGGAAGTAAAAGGTTTGGCAATGGCGTTATTATTAAACAGCAATTCTCTCCTGGCTGTTCTCCTTGAGGACAGATTCTGGAATCAGCATGGTTATAGATGAGGGGTAGCTGATAAGAAGCGGAATAAGGATTAGTAGTTTTATCTAATTAGGTGAAAAACAGTTATTTTGGTAATGGCTCTACTTCCATATGAGGCACTGACACTCATTCACATCTGGCTAGTGCAGAACACACATCCCTCAAGCCACATGGGTCTGTCTATAACAAACAAACATTCATACAAGTAATGAGAATAGATGAAATTTAGGAAGTGAAGGATGGTTATGGTCTCTCCCTTTTTGGGCCATGAATAGAAGTCTCCCCTATAACACTCCTTCAGACTAGGTTTATTTTTCCCCAAGGAGTCTTGCACATAATATATTGGGACCCCCAGGATTCTGCTCTTTCCATTCACTCCAAGACTCCTGCTTCAAAGAATCTTCTTAATAGTTGAGGAGGAGTGAATGGAGCCCAACATTGCTGTTCTCACATCAGCAAGGTATTGGATACTGGGCTAAGTTGAAGAACAAGAAATTTAACTTGAGAACTAAATATGGATCTCTGAACAGTTTGGAGCTATATGGTGTTTACGTAGGGCCATCAGGCTGGCCACCCATACACTTGTTATTTCTCTAGAACATACTCTGCCACTCAATAGTACTTATACCTCAGCAGAGGAATGTTACTGCAGTCTCCCAAGTCTTTCTCCATCTAGAGATAAAAAAGCCTAAGAAATCCATTATACTGAGAGGAGATTTTTTTTATCTGAGTGACTTACTTAGATATAGACAGGATATGGGAGTCATGATGGTTTGGAAAAAAAAAGGGTTTTTTTTCTTCAGGAGCTCGCTGTAGTTTTAATGTGTCAGAGAAGAAGAAAAGTGACCCTGAGCCATTATTTTCTAAAGATCCCTGCTCTCAGATTTAAGCAGCAAGGAACTGAAAGGGTAAATGATAATGCCTGTAGCTATAATGATCTTGCTTTTAAATCCCAGAAAGATCTCCATGTACTTTGAAAACTTTACACAGAAATAACTTTGTCCATCACCGAAACAGTAACTATTAGGGTGAAATGCAGTGAAAATACCAGGTAACACCCTGCATACTTTTAAAGAAGAAAGTGAAAAACAAGAATTCAACCATTTAAAACAGGGAAAAAGACAAGTACTGGGAAATTTAAAGAAGAATTTGGTAATAGTCTAGCATACTGCTATTAAAAAAAAAGAACATAACACCCCCCGGCTCCTTACCGCCACCAACAAAAAGACACCCACCAGAACTGCCTGTAGTACAGAAAAAGAATGCCTCTGTATTAGGGCAAAAGGGGGTTTTTTTTTGGGGGGGGGGGGTGAATAATCTAAGGCTGAGGGAAAAGGGGATTGCTTGTGCAGTAACAGACGCTCTTCGAGACAAGCAGTCCTTAGACACATTCCACAGCTGGTGAACGTACCACACCAGTGTGCATGTGTTGAAGAACTTTCTAGTTAGCAGTGCCTGGAGGTGAAGCACAGGCACCCTTCATTTCCTCAGGTGCTTGCGTGAGAGTATGAGGGGCGGTCGTGCCCTGTCCACCTCAGTCCTTCCACGGCTTTCAGAGTTCCTGACCTGTCGAGTCCGCAGTAGCACGAGTGGAAGATGGATCATGGAATATATATATGGACTATACATCTTGAAGAAGACCCATTGCTGCAATGATAAGTAGCCTCCTTTTCTTTATCGTGTGCTAGTCCTTATCACATTCCAGAGCTTGTGACACCTAAGCAGTAGAACTTCCCAAAGACAGGTACAAGGCATTCACACTCAGAGTGACTGCAGTAGCACCCTGCCAAACCTAGCATTATCTCTGGTCACTTGCACTTTGTGAACGTGTGAAGAAAAGACCAACTTACTGCCCTGCAGATGTCTCTGAGGGGCATGCACACTAAAGAGGTCACCGACATAGCCTGTGCCCTTGTGCAATGTGCTAATTCTCTGCCAGGAAGAGGTGCCCCTGCTAGTCTATAACATGATCTGATGCACTTGGCTATCCATCTGGATAGATGGACACTCCTTGTCCCCTAACCCTCTCCACATAAACCACGAAGAGCCTGGGGAATTTTGTGAGGGGCCTAGTTCTGTTGAAGTAGAATAGCAAGGCCCTTTCTTACATCCAATATATGCAGCTTCTTTTTAATTAGTGAGAAGTGTCATACAGCACTTCAAAAAACATGAAATACTTTGTTTATGGACAAATACTTTACCATTTCCCATATAATGTAAAAAAGGTCAACACTATTGAATAAGAATATATGAGGGACACTAATGCTCCGCATTATGTTATACATCTAATTAAAGGATATTTCTTTAATTCCACATGAATCTGTTGACAACCAACTTGTATTTATGCTTTCATGTTTTCCTCAGTACTTTCCTCCTTCAAATTTAGCACAGGGATACTCACAAGATAAATGGCCCAGGATGTTTCTTTCTCTTTGCCATGAAAATGATGATTCTGCCTTGAAAAGGGTACTTTGCTGAAAGGTCAGGTCTTTCCACTCCTATCAGTCTTTCATGGGTAAACCTCTGCTTTTGATGTAATGGATTATTTAGGATTTTTATCTATCTGGAGAAAGGCACAAGGGATCTGCTGAGGTAGGTAAAGTGATTATGAGTGGCTGCCTGGACGGTGTGCAGCAGAAATAAGAACAATTTGTTTATATCATGTGAGTTACAGAAACTCTTGTGTCTAAGATGGAAGTAAAGCGATACACAATCTTCAAGTTAAAAGTAACATCATCTAGAACTTTTAAAATCAATCTTAGATTATTATTATAACTGGCTTTGATGGAAAGGACTTGTTTTCTACCAGTTACATTTAAAAATAATGAACTGACTGGACCAAAGAAATGCAGTTGATCTAATCTATCTGGATTTCAGTAAGGCTTTTGATACAATTCCACATGGGAAATTATTAGTTAAATTGGAGAAGATGGGAATTAATGTGAGAACTGAAAGGTGGATAAGGAACAGGCTAAAGGGGAGACTGCCATGGTTCATACTGAAAGGGGAACTATCAGGCTGGAGGGAGGTTACTAATGGAGTTCCTCAAGGATCAGTCTTGGGACCAATCTTATTTAGCAGTTATATTCCTGACCTTGACACAAAAAGTGAGTGTGCACTAATTAAAATTTGCAGATGACACAAATTTTGGAGGTATTGCCAACACGGAAGAGGATTGGATTATCATAAAAGAAGATCTGGATGACTTTGTAAACTGGAGTAATAGAAATGGGATGAAATTTAATAGTACAAAGTGCAAAGCCATGTATTTAGAGGCTAACAATAATTTTTGCTATAAACTGGGGACTTATTGGTTGGAAGCGATACAGGAGAAAGACCTGGGTATTTCGGTTGATCACAGGATGACTATAAGCCATCAATGTGATGTGGCTGTGAACAAAGACTAATGCAGTCTTAGGATGCATCAGGTGAGGTATTTCCAGCAGAGATAGGGAAGTGTTAGTACCATTATACAAGCCACCGATGAGACTTCATATGAAATACTGTGCGAAGTTCTGGTCTCCCGTGTCTAAGAAAGATGAATTCAAACTGGAACAGGTGCAGAGAAGGGCTAGTAGGATAATCCAAGGAATGGAAAACCTACCTTATGACAGGAGACACAAAGTATTTGGCTTGTTTAGCTGAACCAAGAGAAGGCTCTGGGGGGATATAATTGCTTTCCATAAATACATCAGAGGGATAAAATACCAGAGAGGGAGAGGAGTTACTTAAGTTAGGTGCCAATGTGGGCACAAGAACAAATGGATATAAACAGGCCAACAAGAAGTTTAGGCTCGAAATTCGGTGAAGGTTTCTAACCATCAGAGGAGTGAAGTTCTGGAACAGCCTTCCCAGGGGAGCAGTGGGGGCAAAAAGCCCAAGTGGTTTCAAGACTGAACTTGAAAAAATTATGGAAGGGAGGATACGATTGGACTGCCTATGATAGCATGTGTCCCTTTGGCGATTGCTAGCAGCAAAAATACCTAATGGCCAGAGATGGGACACTAGATGGGGAGAGCTCTGAGTTACCACAGAGAATTCTCTCCCAGGTATCTGCCTGGTGGGTCTTGCTCATATGCTCAGGGAGTAACTGATTGCCATATTGGGGGTCGGGAAGGAATTTTCCCTGGAGTCAGCTTGGCGGAGACACTGGGCAGTTTTCATCTTCCTCTGCATCATAGGGAACTGGTCACTTGCAGGCTTAAACTGGTGTAAATGGCGAATTCTCTGTAATTTGAAGTCTTTAAACCATGATTTGAGGACTTCAGTAACTCAAGCAGAGGTTAGGGGCCTATTACAGGAGTGGATGGGGGAGGTTCTGTAGCCGGCAACGTGCATGAGGTCAGACCAGATGATTACACTGGTCCCTTTTGACCTTAAAGTCTATGAGTCTATAAGTGGATTCCAATACAGATAGTGCATTTTGTTTTGTGAGTTATTAACAACACTCAAAGTTAAAAAGCAGCTTTGCTTGGAACTCTACAGCCTCTTCTTTCCTCTCCTCCCCATTTAGACTGGCTGGTGTTTTCAGTTTTACATTATTCTTTAACACTGCTGCAAAATGCCCTGTTAATTGTAGGATACTGTGGGATTTGAGATTTTTATTTATTTGAAAAATAAAGTACGGCTGAATTACTGAGATTCCATATAAGACATGTAGTAATGACATGTAATTGCTTCCAACTCCCTTGACGTGGTTCTGGCACAGCTATCCCATTTTGTTTTCGTGAAATAAAAAGAATCTAGTTACCTAAAGAACCACCTATTTCACATTAATTACCCCCCAATAATAGGTCAATTGGACACATGTTTTTTTACTGTACGTTACATTTCACATTCCCTGTTGGTCCTTGCAAAGGACTACATTGATTTGGAGGTGGAACAATTGACACCTATACTAGCTCCATTGGTAAAGTTGTTCAATATGTCTTTCATTTGTCAACATGCAGTAAAAGTGAGAGAATTACCAAGTGCATTGCTGCATGAACATGTGCTCACTACTCATTTGAATAGGCAGGCCTTCTAAGTGGTGTTGCATGGCAATAAACAGGCCTTCATACAGAAAAGAAAATTCTTCCAACATGCAGGAAGCCCAGTCTCCACTGTAAACAATATGTTTCCTGCTGGAATCCAACCTGTCAAAGATGCACTTCATATTTTGGCAGAAGACTATCATAGGTATGGGGTAGGACAGAATTTCTGGCACAGGTCACAGATACCTTGTGTTAACCCATTGGGTTTTCTGTATTAATGCTCACTAGCAAGAAGAAATCTTGGGTTATAGCACACAGAGTTCCAGTCAATCTAAGGAGACCCAGGCCAGACTGAAAAGATAGGAATAGAAACTTAAAATGCATAGATTTCTAAAGCAGATATGGCATGGTTACTCTCAGCATTCATTATTCTAGAGAAACTTCCATTCATTTAGACCTCAAAAAGAAAGAGCCCAAGTGTACATGAAATTCCTTGGAAGTATGAACATTATCTCAGAAACAGCACATTTGACTGTTTTATCAACGGAAGGAGATTATATGCAATCTGAACTGAATGAGATTTTTGTTCCCTGATCCTTACCAACTCTGACAATGACTCTGCTGTGTATTGTACAGGCAAACTGTGATACCTAGTAAAATCAGCAAGATGACAGCACTACTTGTAAGAGAAACATTCTCAGGAATCTGTAGAAAACCCTTTATGTCTCCTGTCTCCTTCAAGGTGCATAACTACCCAGTCCCCTTTAGACTAAAAGACAGGAACCAGAAATGTACATGTTTCATCATAATATATACCTGGATCAGCAGCAGGGAACTAGGCTGCAGTCTTTCTAATGTGCTATAATATGTGCTTTGCAGAGAAGTTATTCACTGCATTGTGCCATTAGGCCAACAAGGTTCATCAATCTTAGGTCACTGTAGAAATGTTTTAGTAATTTTTATATTTTACCTACCTGCCACTGAACGAGGACAGAGGAGGTAGTGTGGGGAGTTACTGACACAGAACGTGGAGGTTCACCTGGAACTAAACAAAACCCAAAACATAATAAAAGGTTATAATAGTGTGGCAATACACAGAAAATTTACTCCATCAACCCCTTCTTCCATCACTACCGACCTTTCTGTCCCAGCTTCAGTGTTACGTTGCTCAATGGAAAGAGAGTGGACAAGAGTACTCCTATGCATGGCCGGTTACCTACCATACCTCCCTTCTGTCTAGACCAGTGTTCTGCAAAGTTTTTCCGTCGCAGCCCATTTTCCCTGTCCTACCTCTACTTGCACCCCCCAGGGTATGTCCGCCGAAATGACGCTGAACAGAAAGCTTCTGCTTTCTGCGGCATTTTGGCAGGACCAAAATAGACCACTTGCGAGTTCAGCGGTCTCCCAGGCAGGATCGGCGGGGGCACCGGGGTCTCGCACACCCCCAAGGGTGCACACACTCTACTTTGAAGACCACTGGTCTAGACTACCTCTCTTAACACCCAGGATGTATCAGCTCAGGAATAAAGAAGGAAAAGCTTATCAGGAGCTCGCAGCTCTCCACCGTGTAATGCACAAGGTTTGCTTAGCAGAATAAATTAATAGTTTGCTAAGGAGGTGAGAATCTTTTGCAGTTTTTACCCATTTGATTGTAAGGAGGCCAAACTGTTCTAGATTCCCTGTAACTAAACTCAAACTACCTCAGCCATTTGGATGACCGCAGCCTAATCTGGATCATGAGTGAAAACAACTGAAGACATTTCTTCAAACATATGCAGAGTTTAACATTTATTTTTAATGATCCCTTGTAAATTATTCAATTTCTGCAAAGATAATGGTTGGCACAGAGTTTGGAAACCAATGAAACAGAGTTTAATTCCATTTGGAGACTCCTGAAAACATGGTTCATTTTCAGAGGGCACACCAGGACACTGAAAACTGCCTGTTATTAATTGAGCTCTTTACCACCCATATCAATTGTTTGTGAATAGAACTGTGTTTAAGTGGGTGGGTACCACCGGAAAGTGTGTTCTAGAGGTTATAGTGAGATCTACCCATGCCCCATCCCATGCCAAGGGTGGGATCAGATTCCCTCTCCATCTCTCTTACCATCCTGCAGAGTAGTGACTGCTTCTGTCTCCGCACTGAAGTCACTATCTCCAATATCATTGGTTGCTTTCAGACGCAGCTTATAAGAGGTAAATGGGTTCAGCCTGTAAAACATAACAATGGGGATGAGGGACGAATTTGCTTTACAAGCTGTCTGAGACCAAACCTTTTACAAAGAACCTGCCCAAAGGCAAATGAAATTATGAGAATAGTTCATCTCCTCTTAAGACTCCTCCCTTTCTATCTGGCCTTGTCCTTCTTAGTAGCACTGGATCTGCTCAGTCTCTCCACTGTTGTCATCACCTTCTCAAATACCTACTGGACAGAGTTCTTAAATACAGGCATTCTGTGCTCTTGATGGTCTACAGAATAGCCATAGCCATGATTCACAGACAGATCTATGGGAGTTTTTGGTTCTGGAAAAGGGCAGGGCATAGTACTAATAACAGAATTCAGCATGTATATTAGTGTTTCAGATCTTCAGAGTGCTGTTCATATTTTATCTAATATAACCTCACAACACACGTGTGGAGCAGCTAAAGACTATCATCCTCATTTCACAGATAAGGAAACTGAGCTAAAGAGAGGTTAGATGATTTGCCCAAGGCCACCCAGTGAGTCAACAGCACAGCGGGCATTAACCCTGAGGCCACCAATCTCTCAGTTAATCCTCCAGATCAGTGAATCTCAAACTTTTGTTCTCGTGATCCCTTTCAAGCCTCGGTGTGACCCCCTTATAAATTAAAAACACCTTTTTATATATTTAACACCATTATAAATTCTGGAGACAAAGCAGGGTTTGGGGTGGAGACTGACAGCTTGTGACCCCCTGCCCATGTAATAACCTTGGGACCCCGTGAGGGGTCTCAACCCCCAGTTTGAAAACCACTGCTCTAGATCATGCTGCAAGACTGGCATGTTTCATTCCTATTAAATTTCAAGCTAATGCTATTCCCTGAATCATTTAGCATAGACAGTGACTGCAGATTTACTATAGCTCTTCTGTATATGCATGGCTTTAAGATATGTAAACAGCAACTTCCAACTGATATAACCTTAGCAAAACTTCTTCTAGCTTGGCGAGGGGGAAGATTTGCTTTTGAGTCAGCTTCAAGAGCTTCAATTTCAGGGCTACAAGTTACAGGGAGCTTAGTTAATTAAATTGACAGTATCTGTCCGCCAGCAAGCAGATACAACTGTGACTACTTGCCCTTTTCCAGTCCTCTGGAATCTCTTCCGTCTTCCATGACGGTGATTATCTTCTAAAAGTCATGGAAGACGGGAGAGATTCCAGAGGACTGGAAAAGGGCAAATATAGTGCCCATCTATAAAAAGGGAAATTAAGACAACCCAGGGAATTACAGAACAGCCATCTTAACTTCAGTACCCGGAAGATAATGGAGCAAATAGTTAAGCAATCATTTGCAAACACCTAGAAGATAATAAGGTGATAAGTAACTGTCAGCATGGATTTGTCAACAACAAATTGCGTCAAAGCAAGCAAATAGCTTTCTTTGACAGGGTAACAAGCCTTGTGGATGGGGCAAATGGTATATGTGGAATATATTGACTTTAGTAAGGCTTTTAATACTGTCTTGTATGATCTTCTCATAAACAAACTAGGGAAATACAACCTAGATGGAGCTTCTATAGGGTTCCCAGAGAGTAATTATCAGTGGTTCACAGTCAAGCTGGAAGTCCATATCTTGGGGATCAGTTCTGGATCCAGGTCTGTTCAATATCTTTATCAATGATTTAGACAATGGCATATGGAATATAGTTATAAAATTTGCAGACAGTATCAAGCTGGGAGGGGTTGCAACTGTTTTGGAGGACAGGATTAAAATTCAAAATGATTTCGACAAACTGGAGAAATGGTCTGAAGTAAATAGGATGAAATTCAATAAGGACAACTGCAAAGTACTCTATTTAGGAAGGACCAGTCAGTTGCACACATACAAAATGGGAAGTGACTACCTAGGAAGGAGTACTGTGGGAAGAGATCTGGGGGTCACAGTGGATAACAAGCTAAATATGAGTCAACAGTGTAACACTGTTGCAAAAAAGGCAAACATCATTCTGGGATGTATTAGCAGGAGTGTTGTAAGCAAGACACAAGAAGTAATTTTCCTGCTGTACTCCACACTAATACAGCCTCAACTGAAGTATTGCGTCCAGTTCTGGGTGCCACATTTCAGGAAAGATGTGGACAAATTGGAGAAAGTCCTGAAAAAGAGTAACAAAAATGACTAAAGGTCTAGAAAACTTGACCTATGAGGAAAGATTGAAAAAATTGGGTTTCTTTAGTCTGGAGAAGAGAAGACTGAGAGGGGATATGATAACAGTTTTTAAGTTTATAAAAGGTTACTGCAAGGATTAGGGCGAAAAATTGTTCTCCTTAACCTCTGAGGATAGGACACGAAGCAATGAGCTTGAATTGCAGCAAGGGTGGTTTAGGTTGGACATTAGGAAGAACTTCCTATCAGAGCGGTTAAGCGCTGGAATAAATTGCGCAGGGAGGTTGTGGAATTTGCATCACTGGAGATTTTTAAGAGCAGATTAGAAAAACACCTGTCAGGAATAGTCTACCTAATACTTAGTCCTTCCATGAATGCAGGAGACTGGACTAGACAAACTTTCGAGGTCTCTCTCAGTCCTACGATTCTATGGTCTAATATATGAAATATTGGGGGAGGAGCGTAGAAAAAGTTAACTTCAAAATCAACTCTGAGTTAGATTTTTAGGACGTCCTTAGGCAAGTTACAAAACCTGTGTATCTCAGCTTTGCCATCTCTAAAACAGGGATAGTGACCATTACTTACCAGCCTCACAGAAGGGTTGCGAGATTTCATTATCTAATGTTTAGTTAGTGCTTTGAAATGATAAACTCTTTGGAATGGTAAGAATTGTATGTTCTATGACACTCTGATGTTCTGTAATACCTCTCAATAACACAGGACGTTGCCTCATGACTGATGGAAGAGGAATAGGTTTGCCATTCTCCATTTGGTAGCTCCCGCACTTGCACGGTGAAGTACCGTATTGGTGAAGATCCATCACTACCAGGAACCCATTGGAGCTGCAGGCTCTGTGAGGACACCTCAGACTGGGGTATCCTCAGTTCTCTAGGAGGCGCTGGCCGCTCTGCAATTAAACAAACGATGGGTATTACTGTGGGAGGAAACTCAAGCTAGCACAAATCTAGAGGTGCTCATGGAGCGTCCCAGCTGCAATGCAACAGATTACCTAACTGCTGCTTTTATATTTGCTGCATGAAACAGTGAAGCAAACATTCTGTACCATATCACACATTTCAGCTGCAAAGAGGAGTGTTAGGAATGTTCCTCATCTCTCTAGGGAAAAAAGACACCTCTGGGTGTCATGCTCTCAAATAGCCAGCTACCGAGGAGCTGATCTTGTAATCAATACATTTTATATCTCTAGAGACCAGAGAACACCTGGACCTGCTACACACACCTCCTTGGACAAAGAGCTGCTCCCTTGTCCCAGCATACATGGGAGGAGGGGATGCGTCAGGGTACTCTGGAGTGTGCTGGTCAAATTTCACTATCCCTCATGGGTAGGATTACCAGATAGCAACTGTGAAAAAACAGGACAGAGGATGGGGAGTAATAGGTGCCTATATAAAAAAAGTCCCCAAAAACAGGACTGACCCTTTAAAAATGGGATATCTGGTCAACCTTACTCATGGGTCAGCTGCAGAAGTAAAAGAGGCAACAGTGCTACTCTAACTTTCACATGAGCCAGCTGGTCGAAGATCTTCCAGTGGCTCCTGTTGTCCACGATGTCGGACCACAGCTTAGTGGAGTGGAGAATTGAAGCCAAAGGGCCTCATTCAGCTCAGGGGTCAGACCCACCCCTCCTTCTTCCTTTACACTTATTGACCTTGAACCTGCAGAGGCAAGACAGCTAGTCGCAGCGCAGATGGGGAATTCTCCAGAGCAATTAATGGTTAATATCTTTCGTATGAGGTGAAGAATGGGAATGCAGGTGCTGCAAAAGCCAGTACCTAACTGTTTGTATATAGATCTCCTCTCCCTTGTCAGTGTATCTGCTCACCCCATTGATTTCAATAGAGAAACTCAATAGAGTGAGAAATAATTGTTTAATTGTTTATCCTGAAATTTATTGATTCTGATTAAAATGTGTGGCATGTAATAAAGCAGGAATTGATTGGAGACACCACAGTGACTTGCCTTCAAGAAGTGATATGATTCAACTTAATCAGCACTTGTTTCCATAAACACACACCTCTGGCTGCATGATTCCCCCAGCTTTGTACGAAGAGCAATTCATTCACTCTCACCCCCCACCCCTACTCAAAACATTTCCTTTATGGCTTGGCATTTCACTGCAGCACGCTCTTGCTGACGCATGAATGCCAAAAGAATTGTAAGCTATTAGCCAAACACAGTCCGCAAGTGCCAGTAGTGTGCATCGCACAGTTAAATGTAAAGGTCACTGTCTTGCACTGGCAGGATTAGACAGGTGTTCAGGTTTATTCTATCAGAGGAAGTGAGTACCTGGTAAAGTCTTGTGCAGCTTTAATACTCTCATCTGATAAACTTAAACTAGCTTGCAATTTGGGCAGATCACATCTTGTATCCAGTTTTCCATTATAGGGTTTTAGTCTGTTGTTAAAGACTTAATGACCCATTAGCATCTTCTTTTTTGTCAAATAAATTCCCTGACTGTTAGTAGGAAATTATTCCTACAGAGAGCCCCTGTTACCGGAGTTGAGCCACAAGCAAACTCAAAGGTTAACTTTCCCACAGGAGTAACTAAGCCAGTTCAAATGACTCAACAGAACGTTTTCACAGGCAGGAGCATGAGTTTCTTGTTAAGTTTAACAATGAAGAATCTCAAGGCTCATGAGCTCTGCTCTAACCAGCAGGTGTCACTATCCTGAAAGGCATTATATTAAAGTGTAAATTCAAAGGATCAAGAAATACCATGCTGTTTAGCTATAACTATTGCCATGAAGCACCTTGTGGCAACTAAGTCATGACAAGCACCATATATATAAATATAAAGTTTTAGACTTGGATTTTCATAGGAACCTTCATAGTGGGGTCTATTATGCCTTTGCTACCTCTTGCTGGAGATGCCAGTGCCTGACACCCCCTCATCTTAAGGAAAATCCAGTCAGGCAAGCAGAAAAGCCTCAGACCTCCAGGAGTCTGAAAGGGCCAAGAGGAGACACTGACCATTCAAGAGCTAGCAGTCCTGTTCAGAAGGTTTGCCTGTCTCCCCTCCTGTCCTGCCTCAGCTCCTGCAACAGGAGAAGGGCTCCTAAGTGTTAATCCAGAACCGCAGGGCCAGATCAGGGCCTTTGCTTAAAACACTGCAATCAAATAAATACCTTTTATTTTTACTTGTTAGTTGAACGGTGTGAACAGCCAAATTTGGAGTTTGTTTATTGCTGAACCATTTCAAGACTGATGCTGAGCTCACAGCATGGGCTGTTCTAATCCAGCTGAGCTACTAATAGCCTAAAGGAGTCAGGTGTCCAGTCCCGACTGAGTTTCAATGAGATCTGGAGGCTTATCTACTTTAAACTCCTTTGAAACTTCCATCTTTATTTGATATTAAGTGAATTCTACTAGTGGAGAAGTGAATATTCATTCATGAAAGCATACGCTATAAAGACTTTCATATTCTGGTTTGTTTCCTAACTGAACAGCTGTACTTTATGCATTTCCTCTCATCTTATTGATATGAGTGTCACCATTTTTCTTTCTCTCCCAGACACACAGACCAGACAGCTGGTCTCAACTTTATGGGATACATGCAGGGACACGTAGCCAGCTATTAGAGAGGGAAAGGTTTTGTTTTATATAATGACTCTCACATTCAAGATATCCCTACGGGCTTGATGATAATGGAGAACATTGTTATTGCAGTGAAAGTGGGAATTATGCAGTGAGCTATTATGTGCTCAGCAACAGCTAATGTGCAGCGTTGGAAATTAGAATGGCTATTTTTGAGAAAGAGAATGTTTCCCAGGACATTGGGGTTCTCATCTACACTTTATTGGAAAGTTCCATGCATTTTTAACCCTCCGCTTGGGCAACAGCAGTTATGGGTGCGGGGACCTTGGGCTCATCAGTCCATAAGATGGATGGGACTGTTAGCATGTGTATATTAAAACATTTTCAACAGGTATGTTCCTTCCCTGGGGACAGCACCTGGATGCTACAAGAAAACTTATGTGTTCCAGTGACCCTGAGAGCTATGCCTGTGGAAGTTTTAACTCCTAGTAGGGCCACCCAAGCTGGACAGGTCAAATAGTAGGGACCAGACAAAAACCCCCAGCCCCACTGGTCCTCCAGTTGGGGGGGTGGGGGTGGAGCAATAGGCCGTCAATGGTATGCTTGTAAAAAAGTTATAGAAACACAATAAAGTAGCCATTCCAGGAAACAGCGAGATACGCGGGGATGGTGGAGCCTTGTTCATGCCCCTCACATCGATGGTACAGGAAGGATTCAGATTCAAATCTAGAACTTGTTGGACAATCATATTTTATGAACTGAAAAATAAAATGCAAAACCCCCTTGTGTTGCACTGTCATGTCAGAACTAGGCAAGAGCTGACCCCACAATCGTCTGACTCCAGGGCAGGAGAGCTACCAATTGAACCATCAGGCTTGCTTATGTTGGGGCTTTATTGTTATTGCCTCCTAATGAAATGTAGGTCTACTCTGAAAAGTGATTTTCCATAATTGGTATGTTGGAGTTCCATGCTTATTTTCTCTCAGGCCAATCAACTTTTCTTAGTTTACAAGTAAAAAAAAAAAGTTTTTCTGTCAGATCCACAGACTGGATCTCCAAGGCAAGTGGGATTCTTTCCTGCTTATATAAAAATACCAAGAACAAAAATTCTACAGATCAGAGTCTGTGTCACGTCTTATTTCTTCTATAATATTTTTGAGGAACCATCTCCTTGGTATTTAACTGGATTCAGCCTCACCTGTGCAACCTCACTGTCACCAATGAGGTTCCACAGGTGTAAATTGAGGGCAGAAGTGACTCTGGATTTAGAATGTAGTTAATATTTCTGAGCCAGATTAAAATCTGGGGTTGCCCTGGGAGTGTGCATTAGAGCCAAAGAATGGAATAACAGGGAACTCCTTGGGTCAGAACTGAGGTGCAGCAGCAGAGCAGCCTGGGGGAAGCCTGCAGTGTCTGCTCACAGCTGCCTCTCCTAATTAATGCAATTAATCCTCCTTTTTTCCCTGAGACTGCCGCCTAAATGTTTTATTTAGAAGATCAGCAAAGACCTGAAAGAAAATATCTGACAGCAGAAGGGGGCTGTGCATGGTCAACACAGTGCTTGATGGGAAAAGTTCAATCTCCGAGAATCCTCTTTTACGCAGTTCATCTCCTTCATTGTAAAGAGCTGGTGAAGCCATGATGGCTGCAGGCATTACCTCTCTTTTCTGTAGTGATTACTGTGGCTTCCAGAGGCTCTCCCCAGCCCTGTCTTGTCTTGGCAGATGTCCGGAAGATGTATGCAGACTCAGGGCTGAGATCGGTAGCCGTGAACTGCCTGACTGTTGAGCCAACTTCCACTGTGGTGAACTTGTTAGGGCTGCTGGTTGCCAGGCGGTATGCAATTTGATATCCTGAATTCATAGCAACAAAAGCAGAAGAGCGAAGCGAGGTTAGGGTTGGTTTTCAATCTTTTAGTGGGGGAAAACTGCCAAGACTATTAGTTCATCCTAATTACTTATTTATTTGAAGGCAAAACAAAGTAATTCAGCTTTATAACACCCCCTCCCCCAGCCAGATGCAGACATTATCAGGGAAATTACACACATGGTGATGAATGGAAGGGCCTTCTGAGTATTAATCCACCATGAAACTCGTTTCACTTTTCATCCTTCACAAAAATGGGATATGAAAACAGTTTAATCTTTCCTGAGCATATTGGTATACGGAGGGAATGCCACAGGAACCAATAGAGTCCACACAATTGACTCTGACAGGCCAAGTCCGTTCACTGAAACTAATCTCCCCCTACTGTTCCCCTCCCCCTCTGCAGAGCAGAGCATGCCGATTGAGGATTTTTTAAAACATGGGCATTCAGATTGCTTAGGTAGTGCAACATTCATATCTTACACACAGTTAATTCTCACATCTGTTTGGAGTTATCTTTTTTCATCTTTCCTGCCCAGGTGTAGACCTACAATTCCTGCTGTAGTTGATGGTACAAGCCTCTTTCTTTTAGTCACTTGGTGCTCCTGCTCTTCTCCTTCACTGCAGAAGATCAGGAGACTGGGGGGTCCGGCTTGAAAAATACCCCTTCTGCTGAAAAGCTGATACTCTATTTCATCTGTTTAGTAGATTCTGCTTTGTCAACTCTAATCTCCTCTCAGGCCTTTCTGATGGTTATGAGTTTACAGTTTGTCACACATTATTAATGATCCAACTGTGCAAACTGGTGTGTCCAGGATTCTCACACACCACAAACAACAACTGTCCCCCAAAGAGAGAATACCAAATGTTCAAACCCATTTTGGAAATATTAGCAACCGCACCAGGTCCTCTTTGTCCTGGAGCTCATTGGCAACTTTTAGTCCCGCGGCTATGTTCCAAAATCAGTTCACACTAGAACTTGTGTTGCAGCTCTGTTGTCCAAGCTGAATAAAGTCAGAACTGTTAAATGCTTCATCAAGTTACATGAGAGAGGGTAATGGCCAAAAAAAGCCCACAAAACAAAACAGCTGAACTCAGTCGTGACAGATTTCTGCCAAACCTTTGCTGGTCTTCTGAATTACAAACAGAGCCACAAGACTGATTCCCCCCACTGGACTTTATATCCCTACAGCAGTGCTAAACACCCACCAAATCTTGACTGCAGTAAGAGCAGAGTGTTTCATATGTGAAGGTCAATGCATGGAAAACTAAGGACATTAGTGGACATTAGACAAAATTGACAGCATCTATCTCCCACTGGGAAACTGCAGTTTCTGATTTTCATAGGTCCTGAGCACTTGCAACTCCCAGTGATATCTCAGAGGTATCTAACTTTGATCTTTTCAGCCTTACATTTTACAGGCAAGTATATACAGTCCATCCCTTTTAACCTATAGTTCTGAGCCTCCCATCCATCCTGCACTCATCACCATGGTATTTCAGCATCTTTAACGCTAGAGTAGTCTCTTATTTAAAGTCCAGAGAAAGAGAGATCAGTAGGCAGAAAAGGAAGGGATATGTTGTGATCTTTTCTGTTTCTGTACATATACAGAAAGCAAAATTGAGAGCACAGATACAGGTGACCAGAGTGGGGGAAACAGTAGAAAAAATGCATTGCGGAGTTTATATAGTAGCAAGAGCAATGAAGGAAAAGGCAGATAAGATAGCTAAAGAAGTACAACAAGAGATGACAAGAACAAGATAAAAACAGCAAGACTAGGGCCTGGAGGAAAAACATGGAATATTAAGAGAAAAGCAAACTCGCTTTATCTAGTTGTTAAAGGGTAAGGATGTTATCAAGGACAAATTATTGTTGGCCACTTTCCTCCCTGTTCTAATCCTTCTAAACTATAAAGTAAAGTTATAAGTATGAAAACTGAATATAAAGAGAAAAGTGTATTACTAAATGCTAAGACTAATGACAGACAGATGTACAAATTAATCAAGGAAATACACTGACATACAGGGAATTATAATAACCGAGTTTTTATAAGAACAAATTCTCACTACTCTTAATGCTAATTTAACTGTTTAGAAGATTAACAAATAGACTCACTTGTCTCTGACAGCTATACACACTCCTTCAGTGCAATCTGAAAAAACACAAGCTACTGTCATTGTCTCCCACAATTGCTTTGCTGGTTGGCAGTCTGGGGAAGCATTCTCCTTCTGGATGGTTTCAAAAAGAGTTGATGCAAACAGAGACTCCAACCTTCTTCCCTCAGATGTTTCCTCAGAAGTCCACATCTAAAGCCCAACTCACTCTTGTTATCACTAAAGCACCTGATAGATAGTTGGAATCTGCATCTTTGGTTTCTGGGTCACTCTCTCCTAGGTCATTCTTTGAGATTTCAGGGTACCCAGGTGATACTCAGTCATGGAAGAGCAATTCTTGTCTTGTTTTTGAGTGACACAGAGGCAATATCTAAAGCATGGAGGTCTAAGCCACCGTTGATTTTGGTTAAGTTAAGCTGAAGTGAAATTAAAATGGTAAAATTATTAGGTTGCTGAATTTTAGCAACGAAAGGATGGAAGAATGCAGGAAGAGTTGGGTAAAAATCAAACAAGGCAAATCAATAGAGGTAAATGGAAAGTGTTCAAAGTGAAATTAATACATGCCTCAGGGCATTAAGAAGCAATGTAGCAATAACTGCTAAAGGAGCTATCAAGGCTCCTGCAGATGAACAAGGAAGCTCAGAAAGTAACAAAGGATAAAAGAGTCCTAGAAATCTGGCAGAGAAAAGAGCTGGAAAGATTACTGAACAGAGTCAGTGAAATATGAATAAAACGTAAATGCAGAATGTTATGACTATAAGGCTTTTTTTCAGATATAAGAAACCAGAGGGTCGGGGGAAAAAAGAGTAAAAGCTTTAAGAGGTGGCTCAAGTAAGTCTTCTGGGACAGGAAGATATTCTAGAAAAGAAATATTTCAGGTGGCCAAGCAAAGTAACCATACCAGACATGGCAATTTCTACACTGAAAATGCTGCAGTGCTTCAGGGAAGACACTACCTAGGTTGATGGGTAGGTAATCCACTTCCCCATGAGGTGGTAGTTAGACTGATGGGAGAATTCCTAAGGAGAGGTGAATGAAAATTCCACACATCCAGTTATGCAAAACCCCTTGACTTCAGGCCAAGATCAAAGGCTCAAACTGCATAAAGGGAAGATTGAACTATTTATGTTGTTCTGGTTCTGAATCTGACCCCAGAATGAACTTGTAACCCCAGAAAAAAAACTGGTGTGGGTTTTGAAGGACTGACACCTACCACAGCCTGAGGCTGGAGGTGCAGTGACTTCTTGTAAGCTTTTTAGCATGTCTCTAGGTTCATTTTTGTTAATGTTTTCTCTGAATGCTTTAACCTTAGGGTGACCAGATGTCCCGATTTTATGGGACAGTCCCAATTTTGGGGTCTTTTTCTTATATACGCTCCCATTACCTCCCACCCCCATCCCGATTTTTTCATATTTGCTGTCTGGTCAAGAATAAACATGCTTGCCTACAAAGAGTGGTGGTAATTTGCGACTACAATTACATCTATTCATAACCTCAAAGTGCAGACGCTGGCCTGTTTGCGTAGTCTGGATTGCTGGAAATATCTCAGTGTAGGCAGGGAGCTGTGCAGCCTGGAAAAACCCATCAGAAGGGAGAGGAACACAAGTCTCTGCCCAAAAGAGGTGATGACTGCAGGGCCAGGACCCTAGAGTGGGAATACAGATGCAATTGCCCTGAACGGTGACTGTAACTTTAAGGTGTTTTAGCCTTTTGCTTACTCTTCCCCCACATAACGCCTGATCCTAAACTCACTACCATCCCTGGGAGCCTTTCCATTGACTTGGATCAGGCTCACAGTGCATAACAACAAAGTAGATACCTTCTTTGGGAATTTCTGTTTTTTAAAAGGTGCTTACATTTGCATGAGCATTTTGTAAGATACTTTTTGCGTCTCTGCAATCAGTTTCATAGGTCTGTGCTTTCTGAACTGAATAAAAGGTAACAGTTTAAACTGCCTGTTAAATGTTAGGTCACTGTAACGCAGCCACTTGATTCCCCAAAGCAAACAGGCAGGAGAACCAGAGAGGTAGCCGTGTTAGTCTGGAATAGCAGAGGTAACAAAGAGTCCTATGGCACCTTAAAGACTACAGACAGTGAATACTACAGCATCTTTCAAGCTCGTCACCATACAAAACCCTTCAGAACCGACAGCACTGCTCACGTGGGCTATGATGCATCAGAGCGATAAACACTCACTAATTTGTCATAGAATTTAGGGAAAAGCTGAATGATCTTGGGAGATTACAGCCTGCCTGGTGCAGAAGCCATCCAGATTGTTTATTTTATCACTTTTCGTATTTAAGGGCCAGGCTGTGTGCAAATGCAATACTGGATTCAAATGTGAATTTGCAAACATGGATTACATCCAATTTTTGTTCTAATTCTCAGACGAGTTCTTACACACAGTTTTGTAATAAGCTTCAGGTAAATGTTAGACACGAGGACACCAGGAGGAATACTAACCAGGGACTAGAAGGGTGCCAAATGAGCTCTCATTCTCAGTGAACCGCTCACAGGTATGAAGAGCACATATCCATAGTAATGCATCACTTTGTTTAAATAGTATCTAAAGGAAATGTGTCTCAGAGCGAGTGGATGGAAGGCAGAAAAGAAGGAAGAGCTGGGGCCCAGGTGGTTACTTCAACACTCCCAAAAGAGGAGTTAGAAATATCTGCAGCTCTCCATAGTAAAATATTTAAACAAACAAGTGTTTTTCCCTCTAGGAGCTTGCCAGTGTTGCATGCTGCTAATCCCTCTCTGAAATGCTAGAACATGTTTTAATATGGATTACAAAAATGTTAGCTACAAAGGGGTTTGTATGCTCAGAGGGCCACACTAGCAGAGCAGAAACATTGACTCTAAGCCTTTGATTCTAATGTTGCTCTTGTGGGGGGAAAAAAAAGACATTTTCTCTTTCCAGCACCACTGATGGTTTGCAGGGTGCCCTCCAGAACTGTATTAACCTATTTTCACCAACATTTCTAGTTCAGTACACTTGGCTGTGATGGTTACAATTGCTTTCTAAAAGTTCACTGAAGTAAGGAGATTTAAAAAACAAGCAAAGGAAAAAAAAGTAAATTGTAACTTCATTTTCCTATAGTGTTTCAGTACTATGCTGTTTTCCACATATTTTTAGGTACTCTTCTTTGCTAGAAATACCCTATGTGGGTAATTCTTACCCTTTCATTCTGACATTGCCAACTAACTACTTCCTTCCTTGGACCCTCATGTTATTATTTATCATGTTTATTTAGGTAGGGCCTAAGAGTCAATCAAGAATGGGGCTGTAGTGTGCTAGGCACTGTACAGACACAGAATAAGAGATAGTCCCGGCCCGTAAGGAGCTTGCAGTCTAAACAAATAAGGCAAAGATCAGCAATGAGGCATAGTGTGACAGAGAAGGCACAGTTTATAAAGTATTTTTTTATATTTTCCCATTATTCTTTGTCAGTTGGTGTCTTCCGTAGACAAATTCTGCGCTTCACATCCTGGTTTCCATTGGAAATAAGCATATAGGAGGTAGTACTCCTTTATTTAAAAGACAGACACCCAACACCTCAAACTGCAGGATTCTGTCTCTGACAGCTAACTGGTGCCAACTTTCATACAAAGACTTCTTCTTGTGTTCAGGAGATCCCTGCAGCAGCTGCCTTCAAATCACATTTGATGACTTTCCTGCTGCTTCACGTGCCAGGATTTCTTCACTTGAGTTTTTTTGGAGGCCGTGAACCTGAGCACTTTCTACAGCTATTAATTCCAGATTTGAACAAAATGACAAAAACAGCCTGTAATTTAAGAGGACACTGTCAACCTAGTTTAGCCTAATTTAAGGGGACATTGTCAACCTAATAAAGTCCAAAGTATGGGTCTACCTTAAAATTATTCTAATGTTATGGGAAATCATCTCCGAATTCTAAGTACAAACCCAAACTACAGCAATGCTGGGTAACACTAGAGATAGAATGGAGGCAGCAGAGCTTAAAGAACGAGTACAAGATGAAAAGTCAGGGTCTCAATTTCCCCATTTTAAAAATGGGAATTAGCATCCCTACCTACCTACCTGGGCTGGTGGGAGGATTATTAACATTAGTCCAGAGCTTTGAAGACAAAAGTGCTATTTAACTATTCAGTACTTTATTATTAGAGGCAGGAATGCATTAATATATTGTAAACATCTTCATATGGATCCATTGTCTTTGTAAAAGTGACTACTGGTTTGTGCACAGGAAAGCCATCTTGAGAGATCAGGGTAGAAGAAAAGAGACAAGATATTTCACAGAGTCTTGTCATTGAGTTAGGGATTGCTATTGCTCTTGATGAAAAGCTAATTGTGAGTTAACTCCCTGTGACCTGACAGATGATATCCTCCAAAGAAAAATGATAAAACAAAACACAAGAATACATATAATTAAGAGCTTAGGACGTCCTGGGATCACAAGGGAAAAACCAATTCTTCCCTTGCCATAGAGTAGTAGGCAACTGCCCAAATACTCATCCAAAAAGGATACGAAACAGAAAAATGTGAGAGAATTTAAATATAGTGCCATGAGATGACATGTGCATCTGACTCATGCAAATGTGCACCTTGGGGATCAGAAGAGTGTTACATTAGTTATACAGAATACCATTGACCCCTTCCAAACCCCATCAAGGAGTACCACACTTCTCAGCTGACAGCAATGTAATATTTTCATTTGTTCATCTATAAACTGGCTTGGATGTGCTTTCTACTACTGAAAGCAAGAGGAAGAATAAGCACATATCACGGCTGCTATTCTTGAACCTGTCACATATTCATAGTTCTCCTTCTGTTCTATCTCCGCCTCTTCCTAACCCTTGTGTTTGGAAATTTAAATGTTGCCTCTCCTACCCAGAATAATTCCATTGGGTTCCTCTGGTGGTTGCCATACAATTCGTACCGATGTCAGTCTCACTTCAGGGAACACCAGCCTTACAGGAGGTCCAGGGGCTGAAAAGAACAGAAATCACAAAAGTGGATAATAACATACCAAAGGAACTGCCAGTTCTGGGACAGCTGCTTGTTTAAAAACTCCTCTGTATGCTCTATACAGAAGTCAGGCCAAACAGTATCTACCTAGAACTCCAGAGATGGCTGTGAGCCTACGATGCTGTACATGCACACACTGGTTTTATTGTGACGACTTCTATGAAAGGCAGGGTGCCTCTAGCACCACGGAAGAGTAAACAGAATAACACACCCACACACCCTAGAATGTTTGCTGCACCTATAAAAGTATGTTACAAGGATGCTTTGACAAATGAGTTCTGACCTATGTGAGAATGATCTCATAACAGCATAGCCGGGAATCCCTGTGAGCCAATCAGATTACACACTTCATCTAAGTCACTACATAGCTGATTATATTCCAGGGTGCAAGGCACTGAGCTACCTTTATAGAGAGAGATAACGTGTCAGCTTAATTCCCTTCGTGCTTGTTGAAATTGAATAATATCACCTAACTGTGCTGGCAGCCCTAGCTTTGAACTCCCTTCTGATTTTACATACGCATTTTGTCTAGGCTCAAAAACCTTCAGGAGGGTCAGAAACCCATTAACACAGATGGCTGGCACCCAGGCTGTCCATCTCAGGTTCACAAGGTGAGTTTATGCGAATTCACAAATATGCAGGCTCTGAAATTCTCCGTAAGCACAAATCTCACCTGCACTCTCGTTGATGATACTTTTAATTAAATGGAACTGAAAGATGACACAACATGTTTATGTCAGGAGTTTGGAGATGGAAGAACAATTTGTGTCATTTGCCAACGTGTACTTTAGGAGGGGACTGGTATAATGAGCTTGTCTTTGACAAGCAGCCTTAAACATATCTCATTACATTCTGGTTTATGGAATTCAGTGAACGCACTATCTCCCTGTAGAGTTTTGCTACAATAATCTCCTCTCTGCCTCGTCTCTTAGAAAAAGGCCAAGTTACCACACAGCTAGTGTGTTAGCAAAATGACTAAAGCAATGATTGGGGGTAATTGCGCTCTTCCTCTGTGCAAAGTACATCCTTAGTGCTTTGCTGTAGAGACTGCAGAAAATATTGTACTAAATCAGAAAGCTGAACATGTTCTCTGTCCAATGTAATTACTTCAATAAAGTTGCTTATGGAAATCTACAGTTATTAAATTTCTGCTGGGAGCTTTAGATCCAAAAGGATTTGGGGTTATTTTTATTTATTTTTATTAGGATGAATACAACAAAAGAGTTTTCAACTGACACATTCTTTGTACTTGCTTATACTCTACTGAAAACACAGAGAAAATGGTTGCCTTTAAGTGTTTGATACCTGTAAAGATGAAAATTATTTTTACTGCTGATGTAAACTTCAGGAATACTCTCACCACGCAGACAAGTTAAAACAGAAAAGGAGGGTGGCTCTCACCCTTTCAGCACATCAAACTGCACAGAGGAATTTTTGAGCTCATAGGAAGCATCTGGGGGGATTACAAAGATCACTTTTCAAAGGGCAGTCTCTACTGACCAGAACAAGCAGGAGAATGATTGACAGACCTATGGGTTGGGTTTAAACAGCAGGCTGCAACTTTATTAATTTTACCTTGTGGAGGGGCACTTCATTGCCTGCCCCAGCTCTCACATATGAGGCATTTAATTAATTTGTTCCAGTGAAGGTTCCAGGGCTTTTACCACAACCAAAAAATAACTTGAGGTACCTCCTTCCTGGTCTACTCAGGGACTCAGTTCAGTGAAACCTCCTCCCCCTGGTTCTCCGTGTAAGGAGGCTGGAGTGACAGAGGTCACAAAGGCATGAGAGGGGAAACCTAAGTCCTCAAAGACTTCAGAGTTCTACTTCATGAGACCAAGGACCAGCTGCACAATCCTGTGGGTCTTGTTGACCTCTGGAAGCTGACTCTTCTCCTCTCTACCCCCAAACACCAGCTGCAAGTTGTGTCGAGTCAGCAATCATAACAGTGTTATAAGTAGGACTCCAAATCTGTAACGGATGTTGCGGAAATCATGGATTCTGTGACTTTCTGTGACCTCCTTGACTTCTGCAGCAGCCAGGATGGCTGACCCAGGATTGTCCAAGCAGCTGGCTCAAATAGGCAAGCAGGATTGGGGGGGCACGCAGCAGCCAGTCAACTGTTCCCATCCCGCAGTACCTAGCCAATGGCTAAGCAGAGAACTGAAGGGGGGGAAACCCCCTTCCTGCTGTGCATGCATTTGGACTTCTCTCATTCCCTGGTGCCCAGTCAAAGTACCTTCCCCAAGAAAGGCAGCACAGGGTATTCTTTTGCAGAACATTGTTACAGATTCTATTACTGGAATGCCAAACTCCATTTCTCCTTCAGGCCCAGTCAGGGCTAGATTCGTTTATTGTGTACTATTATAGCATTTCTTTTTTTAGTGCTAAGATTGCAGTTCTGTAGAAGTTCATAATTGGGCTGTCAAACTTCACTCCAGACTGGAACTAGCTATATGAGGTTTGAATGAATGAGAAATGGAGTTTTTTGGCTTTTGTCAAATGAGGGGAAAATGTTTTCAGTTTTTGGACCCAGACCCTCAGCTTGCCCCCAATGTTGTGATAATTGACACTAGCCAAGGATCAGATTCTTTATGTTTAAAATTGTAAGCAAATCTAGGCTATGTTTTTAAAGCTTGCATAATGAAAACAGCTTTGATTGTAAAAAGAAATGCTAGATTGAATGAAAAGAACCCTTGAACGACCCGTAAACTCACCATCATCTTTGGTTCTCTCTATGACTGGAGGGAAGTTAGGGACCCCATCTCCAATACGTGTGAAAGCCAGCACCTGAATCTCATAAAGCACGTACTTCCGCAAGCTGGCCAGCAGGACAGACTGGGTGTGGTTACCTCTCACTAGTTGGGTCTTTGGTTCAGAGTCCAAATCTTTTGCTTTAAACAGAATCTGCAAGAATAAACACAACAGAAAAAGTATGGCTATCAATCATTATCCTAAAGGATTGCAAGAAAGATTGTATGTCTTTTGGGTTCTTCCTGATCTTAAAATATAAAGCAACAGATTCAACTGCACTCAAAAGAGTGCACAGAGCAAACAGGTAATCCCATAGACATGAGCACTGACTGTATCACAGAGGGTAAGCCATGAACTACTGGACATGTGAAGGGAAATCAGTGATACTGCATGCTTGAACCTGAGAGAGTATGACTTTAGAAGACAGAAGGCATTGTTAGAAACAATGCAACTCTGCTGGATACTTTGCCCTCATCTCTGGTGACTGAACTGTAATGATCTGGGATGATGAGGTGAATATGAGCAAGCCTATTCCAGGATCTTGACTGATATCCCTTTCTATGGTCTCCGCTTCAAGTTGCAGGTGTAAATTCCAGTTCAAGGAGACATACCCAAGCCAGCTCTGATTGAGTTAGCATGCTTTAAACAGAACGTAGATGTGCGATGTGAGCAGCAGCTGAAGCTAGCTGCCCCAAACATATACCCATCCGAGACATTAGACATGAAGCTGGGATACCTAGCCCTCTCCTGCTGTTCATGTCACCATGGCAACACTATATTTAGCATGCTAGCTTGATCAGAGCTAGTGTAGTTTATATCTCCAGCTCCAAGCATAGGCATACGCTAAACTAATCAGATCACTCCTCTGAAGAAAGAGCACATTTCCTGACCTTTCTCAAAAGAGAAATGGGTACATTAATATGCATCTGGTAGATAATAATTATCAAATGGAAAAACAGCCTAGCAAATGTATTCAAACATCTGACAGCATGAAATCTCAATCATGTACCTTGTAGCCCAGGATAAGCCCATTCTGCTCTGGTTCCGGTACCGATGTCCATGTCAGTAGGATCTGGGTGGAGCTTACAGCTTCAGCTGACACATTCTCAGGGGGAGCAGAAGGAACTGCAATCATATGGAATCACAAATATTAGAGATAGGTCTCTTCCTATTAGGTCACACACTCCATCACCCTGCCAGCTCAGCATTGTTCCCTACTGAGCATTTGCTTCTGTCTTGTTTAGTCTCATTTTCAGTGTCTGTTGTAAGACTTCTCCACAGCCTAAAATGGATGAAAGTCCATTTTTTCTCTGATATTCACCCTATATTTCCCCCTCTTAAATCTCAACCTATTTTTCCCTAGCTCTATCCCTCCTTCTACCCTAATTTCTCACTAATTCTTCCTGCAGACCATGACATTTGTGAACAAAGATTCTAAACTATGGACAGTCCATTCCTGGGTGCTAGTTTTATTTTTATAAAATAATAATAAAGATGGACATTGGGATTTAAATGCTCAGCATTCTATCTACTTTGTAATAATTAGAATCAAGCTAGCATTGGACTAATGTAAATATCTTTCTCCACATCTGTCACAGGTTTTATTTCCCTGTGTGAAAGCCAGAGATTCATATATACTGGGAATTTATCTGAAGGTGCAAATCTGTCCCAACAAGAAGTTTTACATCTGCCCTGCTTCCTATACTATCTGAAAGGAAATTACAGCGTCTTGTGTAGAATTGGCAAAATTCCAGCCTCTGGACTGAGCCCAGACCTCCTGATACTCTGAGGACTGTGCCATCCTCCAAGCCTTTTGATTAGGGTGTAAGTGTACAAAATGACAATGTTGTAGATCTATTACTGAGGAGCTAGGCTTGGATCAGCAGGATATAAGAGAAACATGCCTATTTCATTTAAATTATAAAATGTGATTATTGGGCCTTATGAAACTAGAAATACAACTGGAACTGAAATTACTGACTCCTCACTGACCTGACAGCAGAGGGGATTCTGCATCCTCTAACTGTATTACCTCTCCAGGCATCACAGAAGAACCACACAACCATAAGTTTAACACCATGCAGTTAAGCAATTAAATTTAGAGGCTGCTTTTAAGGGTTCAAACAAACAGGATTTTATTTTGGACCTTTCGCCTTTTTTTCTGTGCATTTCTAATGTCTGAAGGGCATAATCTGTTTTAAATCATGATACACCTGTCAAGCTTCAGAGAACATTCATTTACCAAGGAAGGGAATGTTACACAAGCACATATGGAAAAGAAGGCTTGAATAAGGTTCTGCGTGCATCACCGAGGGAGTGCAGTGCCCCTGAAAAAAGACAGCACTCGCCTTGCAGTCCAAATGAAAGCAGAAGAAAAGCTGCTATGGAGGACAAGCTCCTGAGGCTGCAAGCAGCAAGAACAGTATAATGAGTATGACACAAGAATTAATATATATTGGGAAAAAAATTCACCAACCCGCACCCCGGTGCACTGAAGGTTAACCACATATACAGTCATTTCTGAAACAATTTCCCTGTTACCAATTACCTGGGACATGAGAAACACAGCACCGTCACACAACAATGCAGCAGACTGAAATCAGATTTTTTTCCCCCTCTCTATGCTGAAGTGTTTTTTTATCTTCTTCTAGATTTATCCCCCACAAGGATATAATTATGTTAAAGGAAAACAGATTGCCAGGAGCCATGAATGTCTTTGGATCCTTGCCATAACTTTATCTGTAGATCTTCACAAAGAGCGACTCCCACATGAATTACTTTGGAGGGAGAGGGAAAGGAATCAGAGCAAGTGTAAAGGAAAGCAGCCCCTTTCCAGCCACATTTATTCATATTTTCTTTGCTTTGAATTTTCCTTTTTACAAGAGAAGACTTCTGTATTTTATGAATAAATCTTTTGCTTTTTGGTCAGTTGCCATAAGTTCTCCAGAGTTCACAGAAGGTTGCGGCTGAAGTTGTGCTCACAGTGTATGAATGCATCTTTAGGTTGTGTATATGATCACTTATTACTGCTAGCAGGAGTCTAAGTCTAACAATGCAGGACATGGAGATTTCTGAAGATTTGCCATCCCAGACTCTTGATGCTCTTTCTCTCATCTCTCAGTATGAAATGGGCAAATATTTCCCCAAATATTACCTTAGGAATGTAAGCACAATACCTAAATGGCAATTCTTTTTGTGTATCAAGTGCTCACCAAATCTTTACTTTGTGTCTGTTGGAGCACTCCGCTGCAATTCTATTTTTGATTATCATGATTCTATTCCAAGGGAGAACCAGGTTCAAGATGATCATTAGACGGGGAAAGTGCATGTGTTTGTGTATTGTGTTTAGTGATAAGGTTGTTGAATTTATGGTGGTTTTCCATCGGGTGCCACAATGTTGAAAAAAAAAAAGACATGAAAAGTTGACGCTAAATGTTGAGATAATCTACTGTTCTCCATGAGGTACTTAGAAGCAATGCCAACTGCTTGCGGTATTTTGCATGATCAGACATGGGAAAATACAGAGAATATACTGGTATTTTCCACTGGACCTTAGCAGAAGCTCATGGTTTTTCAGTTACATTCACCATAGCCTCATTCTGAACATTATACCTGGAGTGCCTCACTGTGGTGGGACCATACATCCCTGTCTTGACTCAAACATTCTCATACTGAAAATGCAACAAAGGTTCATAGTTCATCTCTATAGCTGTGTCAGTGACAATCCTTACAATCTATTGGTCTCAATTTTGGATTTTACCTGGAAAGTTCAACTGTCTTAAACGATGCCACATGTGGAGTGGTCCACTGGTTCCTTGTATTAGCTCATTTAAGTTAACTGAATCAGTGTCACATTTTGAAAGTAAAAATAAAGCCGATAATTTGTACATCTTATGTTAAAGGTGAGGGTTCAGACCTATGGCTATGTTAAAAATAATAGTGTTGCACCATAAAACCCCTCTTTGTTTATAAAGCAAGTTAGACATTATAAACCAGATCCTCAGCCCGTGTAAACTGATTCATCTCCATCACCTACAATGGAGCAATGTTTCTTTACACCAACTGAGAATTTGGCCTTCTTTCTGCAATAAAGCAATGCTTTATCTCAGCATCTTAACTGCTTCATGAAGATCAATGTCTGAAACACTAAGAACTTGATCCTCCCACAGACACATGACTGTCCTTGTGTAGCGGCTGATTTTGAAAGACAAGTGACTATGCACATCCACTTAATCAGGGAGCATTTGAACTCACAAATACTAGGCCAGTGGATTGGTGCATATGAGATGAATTATATGAAAATATGAGGTTATGGATCAAGAAACATTTGACTCAAGGTTGTATGAACACTGTGAAAGTCTAGTTTACATATTTCAACTACAGAAATGCTATCTGAAAACCAATTGCCCTCACCATGAGTGAAAACAGAGCCTGTAAATTGTCATTCTGATTATACTGCACAGTGAAATTAACTGAATTATTTAAATTCCCAGAGTATGAAAACATTTTGGATCAATAAAATCTGTCCTTTTTGAAGCCCAGATTCATCTCTCCCCTCTTCAACAACCTGTTATTGTATCCAGGGTATGGATCTTCCTTTCACTTTGTTCATCCTTCCTGCTGTCTACTCTTAAGCCATCCCACAACCAATCCCAGTATTGCTTCTCCATGCTCAGTCTGTTTGGTTGCCTCGGGCATTTTTTTATTATAATGCATTAAAAGACAGAGTATCTGCAGTGACATGCAACTTATTGTTAGCCTGTGTGCTCAGCAAACAATGACATAACCACACATCTTAGAATAAACAGTCATCCAGACACAATTTTTCTTTTTAATAAAGACCATGGACTCAACCAGCTGCACTGACATATAGGATACCAAGAGTGAGTTTAGTGCCTGAACTCACTTCTCAGGCTGCCACCCTGGCCTAGTGGTTAGAACTCTGCACTGGCAATTGAGAAAGAGAGGCTCCAGTCTTGGCTCTGCCAGCCTTGGACGAGTCAACTTTAGCCTGACTGTCAAGAGGGCTGAGCACCCACAAGTCCAGTTAAAAATCAACCTTCCTGTGTCTCCCCATCTGTAATATATGATATCAATTCTTACCCATTTTCTACCCACCTCACAGGAAGGTTGGGAACATTTTTGTAAGGCATTGTGAGCATATACACCTCTGTATAAATGTTAAGTATTACTATTATGCTCACTCCCTGAAGGAAGTGGCTTATGGGACTTATGTTTGCCCTCTTCCCCCCCATCCTCTCCGGCTTTAGGTGTACCCTAGTCACACTTCAGTCCAGCCACGCCCACGAATACAAGGCTTGTCAGGTTAATTTCAGCCTTGATGAAGCTTTTGTTTTCAACACAGCAGGTTGCTCCACCACCATTTGTTTTCTTGTGCCACTTCATCTGAAAAGATGTAGCCTAACGGATGATCCTTAACTGTGCACCAAGATGCTTTATTCTAGCAACAGATACAGACGCCAAACAAAATACATGGAAAAACAAAACAAACTAGTTCTTATGGCCCAAATCAGTGCTCAGCATCATTTTGATTCCAATTTTCATTATTTCCCTGCTAGAATCTCTTGCCAAATTAAATATATATTTTTTAATATTGGGAGAGAAAATGCTGAAATATACACATGGAACCTTTGATCTTTAATGGCTGATCTGCACCACTATTATCCCAAGGTTTTATGAAATCACTTAATCTCAGTATCTGTTATTTTTCAGAGGAATTGTTTGAACTGCATTTCCTCTTTTCTCTATTGCTATTATCTCCTTGTAATGATACAGAGCTCTTCAAAACTATTTTATTCTGGGTCATACGATCTCAAACTCCATTACAAACACGTCTTCTTTAAAATACCTCTTGCAATAACATTCTAGTTACTAGGAAAACCCCAACGCTTTAAAAGAAAGAGGCTCAAAGATTTTGTTTAGCCTTTTACCTTCAGTTAGCTCAAAGGTTATTTGCCTGAACCAGTAGACCAAATCATGCAAGGTGCTGAGTACCCGTTGCTTCCACTGGTAATTTTGTCTATATTTACATACATGCAGATGTGCATATATACACACAGCATGTACAATATTAAGTTTCAAAGCACTCAAGATAAATGATTTTGAAGAAAAACAAGCATGAGCATTGCTTAAATACAGGTCACATGCAACAGTAATTCACTTTTACTACTGAGTATTTTATCCAAGTAGGATCACTCCATCTAATTATTCACCTGCAATATAAAGTCAAATTACATCAGAGGCATGCAGGCTGGGTCTGAGAAAGAAGCTTTGTTTGAAGTTCTCTAGCTAACAGCTTTGCAAGATCTAGCTTCTGCTGTTGCTACAGAGTTACCAGTTATTTACTGCTGCCTTGATATTGTAGAGACTGCTTTCTTCTGGCAAGTGGAAGTCTCTAAATTAGTATAATATCTACATACTCAGATCAGGTGGGCAGAACAATTTCTATGTGCCTGTTTGTATGTGCACATGTGGGTTAAATTTATGCACATCTTCAGGCACAATTTTGGAAGGTGGCACTGATAGTTCAGATCATTAGTTTCCTCTTTGGTTACTATCTACTCCATTTAAAAATCTTCCCCAACAAGCTACCTAGCTAGCAAATGTGTCTTTACCACCAATGGAGCTACAGATTGCAGGTTTAGGTTTAGTAGATCTGCAAGAAAGAGAGGTTGGGGGGAAAGGAGTGAAGATACTGAAATGCACTGAGCCCATTCTTCACAGAAACACACATACTCCTGGTACTTACCTGACTCACGTGTGCAACTTCTCACCACCTCACTCCATGGTCCTGCCCCGATGGCATTGAAGGCCTGAATCTGCAATTCATATTCTACCCACTCCTCCAGATCCTCAATAGTATATTCCCTCTCCAGCCGGTCATTGATAACCTTCATGAGCACCGGAGATTGCAGATCCACACGCCACAATTTTATCCTGTAGCCCACTGACTCTGGGTTGCCATTATATTGAGCATCAAGGAGAGGCTGGTCATTAATAATAAGAGGAGCACAAAATTATTGCACAGAATGGGTGGACTATGCTTTTCAAACCGTATGTCATTGCCTTTTGTAGTCATATACTTAAATACTCCAGGAAGGCAAGAGAATTATTGGGGATGAAAGGTTGAGGGTTTATTATAATTTTGTTTCCCTTTGTTGACCATTGATAATTTTATTTTTTATGTAATATTTTTACTTTTTCTCCATGCCACCCTACCTAAATATTTTGTAGCAAATAACAGCTCTCTCTGCTCCTCCCACACCTACAGATCGCCACATATATGGAGTGAGGGGTACAATACCAATGTGGTACATTGCAGAACTATGGGATAAATTGTGGAGACTAGTGATAAATTGCAGAGCCATGTGATAAATTTATCATGCACCTCAGACTGTTTCATTGGCCCTCTGCCTATTAATCCATCTAACTAGGATTTATTCTGATATTCCAACTCCCTGAGCAGCATCTGACACTAAAAAGAAAAATGAACCTGCCCCAGAAATGTCATCACCTGCTCCACCTGAGTGTGGATTTTCCCCCTTACAATTATATCTATACAAGACAAAGTAAGAGCAAGATTCAACACTGCTTCAGTAACAGGTTTTGTTGTATATTAACATTTCATAGCTTTAAAGTATTCTATCCTGCAACCCAGTAGGACTAGAAATGTAAACTTCATTCAGTTGAACAGAAGTTCCCAAAGGGTCACAAAACTCACTTAAACAGCAAGGAGTCTAGTGACACGTTAAAGACTAACACTTGTCGGCCTTGAAGGGCAGCGGTATCACTCCTTAAAATGCTGATATTATGCTGGGTAGAAAAGCTAAACTGGGTCATTTTCAGATGCTTTTGTGGCTCCCTCTGACCTCTGCACTGTTGGTCCCATGGTAAATAAGACATCTAGCTGTACAGGTGGATAATATAAAACACACAGTCCTAATGAAAGTTTTAAAAATCCCCTAATATGCTCTTGAATGATCAGAGTACAGACCACAGATATGAAGGTGTGATATGCTATTAAAGTGTGACTGCATTGGTCAGGGATGAGCATGTTCCTCATATGTGAAGCCTCGAGTGAGTTATGCAGCTTAAATGACCAAATGAACTGTAACAGCTTTTCTATACATACTAATGTCCCATTTTTAAGTTTGATATCTAGACCTTGAAGGGCTGAGAAGTTCTGGGTGCCATTGGGAAGCTGGAATCTCGCCTTTCCAAAGAAATACTACTCCTGTCTAGTCACATTTGGGAGGGGAGGGGCAGCTGCAGCTGGAGGAACTATTTTTGGGCCAAGATTTATAATGTAGAAAGGAGACTATTTGAAGGGAGGTAAAATATTAGAGTAAATCCCAGTGAGATATTTTCATGGGCAACTGAGGCAGTCAAAGGTTCATGATTAATTGCAGAGCCATTCCCAAATTAATTAATCACTTGGCTCCACAATTTATCACATAACTCTGCAATTGATCACCTGGATACAGTGTCCACATAAGTGGTGTGTAGGTATATATGGAAATACTCTGCTCTCAATTACACTGGCATAAAACCAGAGTAACTCCCTAAACATAAAGAGGGTTACTCTAGATATATACCAGTGTAATGCAGAAGCAGCATTTAACTTATTACAATTTTAGTTCATTACAACATACTTCTGTTTTTTTCCTATTGACAACCTATTTCATCTCCCCTTCAGCATCATGTGAGCAACCTTTTTTTAAAAAAAATGATCTCAAATGGCCCCGTCCCAACCTAGCTAAGATCTCTTGATATCCGTATCTGCAAGATCACCATATTGTAGTGATCGGAACTCAATAAAGAACTCTGTGGCAAGAAGCAGCAAAGTATTAGCTCAAGTATTCATATTGTCTGTATGTGCTGACTGAAGCTGAGGACTTTGAGGGCCTCAAAAGCTAAGGCACTAACATCTCTGACCTTCTACGCAAGGCGTATATTCCCCTAGTAAGCGAGGGCAGTGGGGAATTGAACTGATTAGTAAAACACTTAGATAAATCTGAGATTTCAGACAATTTGGGAAAGGGATATTTTTGCTGTTGCTCTTTGGGTCAAATGCATGAAAATTAACTTTGGACAAGTTCTCTGAGGAAATGGACACCTCAAATGTCAACATCTCCCCCGGACTCTCAAATTTACATTTACTCACCATCCATCGGATCCACAAGCTAGTCTCACTGGCAGTGCGTACAGTAACACTCCCTGGTGCAACGTCTGGTGGTGCCTGCAGTGTCTGGATGACACGAGATGGCTGGCTGAGCGGGCTTTGGCCGACAATATTCACCTGTCTCATCCGGAATCTAAAGCATAAAGAAAGTGCAATGCAAACATGTTCCAAAGCAAAGCTAACCTGAAAACTGAACAAATGCTATTTCTTGCCCAGGACTACACCAATATGAAAGAAAACCAGGCCATTATCAATTTGAGACATTAGTCCCATCGCTCATGAATGCCCATTAAATCCTGTCCACTACTGCAACAATGGCAAGATCCTCAAAATTAGACTAATTTAGTGTCTATTAGAAACAGATGGGCAATATAAGGAAAAGAGGTTAATTATACCAAATTTGAGGAGATTATGCCAGCATTAACTGATTTTCCCTTGGGATGTCTTCATGTTACATTCAGAAAGATTGTTACAGATATTGGTATCTGGATAGCATAGTGTCCTTGCAAATAACAGAAATGCATGAGTTATTGAATTGACTGTTGAAGGGAAATATGAGGGCTAATATATCTCTGTGGACTGTCTTTTCTCCTTTCCTACACAAGAATGATTAAGTTATTTAATATGGATACACATCTTAAAAGCCATCCTGATTGCTCCAAATGATCTCTTCTACAACAAGAGTCCCTATTGGGGCATGAAAGACTTTTTCAACTTCATAAGGAATCACAAAAAAGTTAAGACTTGCTGTAGGCTTCAGATACTCACGGGTGACAAACACAGGATGGTCTTGCAGTTCCAAATATTTGAGGCTAGCGTGTAGCTGTTCAATTTGTTTATATTAAACAGTGGAAATCTGGCTCTAATGACTGGACTTGGATAAGGGTTGAGCTAGACTATGTAGCACCATTTATCTATCTGCTTTGATCACTTTAGGAAGTGCATTAAAGGCAATATATCAAACAAACATTGTCCCTAATTTCACACTCCAACATTGGCAAAGGGTGTAGGAAAGAAGCTCAATTGACAAAGACTGTCTAACTGATAATTAGCGCTCATGATTTATCCCTTCGGCGTGCTGTAACGAGAGCTGGCAGGATGATCACTCTGTTTTGCAGCAATTTGAGGTTTTGAAATTTGCAATTTTTTTCATGAAAACAGAATTGTGTTGAAATGTCAGCGAGAGACAGAGACAGTGAGAGAGTGCGAGCGTGTAGATAGCCTGGTAGTAGGGCACCAGCCAAGGATGTGGGAGACCCAGATTTAAATCCCTACTCTGCCTTATTCAAAGCAAGAGTTTTTCATCCCAGATCACTCTGCTTCAGGCAGGGCAGGGACTTAAATCTGAGTCTTCCACATCCAGGCCAGCACCCCAACCACCAGGCTAACGAGTGCAAGAGGGTCCCCCCTTACCCAGCTCTAGCACAAACATTGTGCCTCTCCTGACAGGGCAGTACCATTGATTACCTCAAGGATCTGGTGACAGCTGGGAAATTCATCTCTTTCAATGATCCTATGAACAGAACTGAGTGAATATTTACTTTGCAGGCAATTTGTGGGGGGAGGGGGGAAATGGTTTGGGGCCAAACTGAAAATGATGGGGTTTGAAAATTTTCATCAAATTGAAAAGATTGAGTTGAACCTCCAGGACCATTTTGGCAATATTGGAATGTCTTAGACCTGAAATTGTCTGTTTAGCTTTTCAGGAATTTTGGTGAAGGGAAAGGAGGACTGGAGTCCCAGAGGTGGTAGTACTGCTGCATCTCTTATTAACTTTATCCTTCAGCTGGAATGGGGGAGACCTGGGCTTAGTTCCACCCTCTACCTAATGTAGGGAGAGGAATGGAATGTGGATCTCCCCCATTACCAGAGAGGGCCTAGCCACTGGGCTGGGGGATATTCTGGTATGAGGCTCTCTTAGTCGCTCCCGGTGAATCTGCCCTTTTTATATAAACAACTGAAGAGTCACTGGAGCAGGGATTTGAACTTGTGCCTCCCACATGAGTGCCTTAACTACCAGGCCATGGAATCCTTTTCACCCTCTTTCTTTGGTCCCATGATTATCCATTGTCATCATGAAAGACAAGAAAGACATCCCAATAATACCGGCCTACCCAGGTAACAGGCCTTTCGGTGGTGTGAAAATGGACAGTGTCTGGAGCTAACTGCTTTGCCCTGGCTACCAGAAGTCCCTGATTACTAAGTCTTTTATTCGTACACTATTTAATGTAGGCATTTTCCATTAGGATCGGGCATCCCCATTCTCCAACCTTGTCTATACCAGAAACCGGCACTAGTTTAATTAAATTTGATGCACTAAAATCGGTTTTATCTTCACATATATTGATTTATCTTAATTTGTTGAATTTCTGTAAGCAAAGCTTTAAACCAATTTAAATTTCCAAATTAAGCTAAATCGACGAAAGCATCTTTAAACTGATGTAAGTGCATAGATAGGAGATTGTGGCAGTTTAACTAGACCAATTTGTAATCAGTTTTAGTTAAATTGGTGCAGCCTTTCTGTACAGACAAAGTTTCAGCTAAGAAGTTAGTCAAAGCCCCATTTAGTTGGTTTATTCCCCTTTGCATCACAATGAGTTATTTTCCTATGCATAGGATAAAATTTAAATGCACTAAACAGGTTGTATACTATTACAGGGTGTGAACTTTTGCCTCTCTTTCATATTGCAAACTACAGTCAGCCGCTTATGAATGGAAAAGCTTCTCCACGGTATAGTTTTCTAGGTTGATACTGCATTTAATTACCAGCTGTTCTCACCTGTAATGAGTGTATGGAATGAGGTTTGGTATCTCCAGCATCTGGGCATCAGGTTCATTCTCCACCTCATATAGACTCACCCATTCCTCCTCCTCGCCTAGAACACCAACCTATAGTTGAAAAGTGCAGGAACAAATGTTAACCAGACAACACAATGTTCACACTGGCAACATGTGTAATTCCTGCAGTGGAAGATCAAATACCTTTAAATCAAGAGTAACTAGCTAACATTTGCTTTATGTGCAGTGGCACTCAACAATGGTTAATATGAAACAGTGGCACTTCCAGTCTTCCTTATCTAGTGCTGGGATTTCACTTTTGATTCACTGGCAAGGTCTACTGCGAAGACACATCATAACAACCCAGAGTAAAGAGAGAGAAAGCCACGTTTGATTCATCTGCATGTTAGTATCTAGAAGGCAAAAAGTGCTGGCTAGTGTTATAACAAAGATGAAGAGTTGACTTCATAAGAATAAGTTTCAGTAACTGATGCAGATTAACCATGTCTGAATAGAGGCAAAGAAAGAGCCCCCAGTAATGAAGATAGAGAACAAAAGAAGACAAAGAACAAAGGAGCTCTGTGCTGCGCTGAGACCACACTCCTCTCTACGCAGCACTCTGTATTAATTAACCACTGTCTGTGGCCAAGAACCAGCTCAGCACAGCCCTATAGCTAGTGTACTACTAGCAGAGGAAGAACAGTCATGGGAATTTAAAGCATTACATTCCACATGCCACCTCCAGGGAAAAAACAGAAGTAGGAATTTAGGACTTAAGAGACACCAGTGGAAAAGAGGGAAGCCAGGGTCTGGCACTGGGTCTCAGAAGCTGACAGCAACAGTAGGCTGCAGACTAGCTCAGGCCTGAGAGCACGGTAGCAAGGATCTTGGGAGGGAGCTGGAGAAGAGAGTGAGGAGGATTAGTTATTAACTTGGTGACTCAGGAGTGCAGTAGAGAGGGCCTGTAATCGACACTCATCATTGGCAAGGAATTAAGACCTGCTGCCTTTGCCTATCCCCGGGCTGCCCACTGCAACCCTAGTACATTTTGGTCCTTTAACAAGGCCTGCAGCATGGGAAGCCTGCTCCTCAGCTCCCTTTGCCCTTCCCCAGCATGGCTCTGCTTCAGGTACCTTGTTCCCAGGCAGCTAGCCCCTCTCTCTCCAGGCTAGAGTGAGACTTCTCCAGTTCCTGGCCCCCAGCCCTCTTATCAGGGCTAGCTGGGCCCTAATTGAGCTGACCACACATGTGGCTGCTTCCCCACTCAGTCTAGTTTTTAATCTCTTTTACCTTGGAGTGGGGCAGCTGTCCCATTATACCCTCTAATAGAATCTTACACCTGCTAACACCACACAGGAACTCTGTATTCCACTTTAAATAAGGGAAGTGAGGACTCTTGTGGTTTACTCTTTATGGCAACAGACTCTGGACAGCTACTGTGTACATTGTCTATCAAGATACCTACGTCACCCCATCACTGCTAACTATTTAAAACAGAAGTAAATCTCTACCTCAGTCTCTCTTTCTTTCTATAGAAGTAGCTTGATTAATGTATAAGTTTCTTGCTTGTGGAGGTATGAGTTGATGTATTGTGTATCTATGAGCATGTGAATGGAGAAATTGAGGGAAAATTAAACTGAAGAACTGAGTTTAGCACTTGATTCAGAAAGTGGCTGGTTTCTGATCATTCTGGTAAATAGCTTCCATGGAGAGTCATGGTTGTGGAGAGAGAGGAGGTCGCTCAGATACCTAGGGCTAGTCCCAAGGATGTCAATGATAACTTAAGGGAAAAGAACCAGAAACGTCTTACAGAAAAAAATAAAGTCTGGGAAATTTTGAACACTCTGTGTGAAGATCCCAATTCTTTATATTACAGAGATTTTTGCAAAGTACTGGGGCACAAAAGCATAGAGAAGGCATGACAAGTCATATCTCCACCCTGAAATTGAACAGTCCCAGCTTGAGCCCAAGGAATAAATATCCGATAAAAAGAAAAGTTTTCTTTAAGAACTCCAAATGAGGAAGGTGCTGAATTTTTAGGATGGAAGTGGAGAATACTTTCTAAAAGGAGTTTTTGATTAATTTTGAAGGAAATCTTTAGTAGATGGTTATTTTTGCAAGGCTTCTGGCTCTTAATGATATCACCTCAAAGTGCCTCAGTAAGTATGTAGTAACAATTCACAATGTTTCAAAGACAGCAAAATTTCCTTTTCTGTCTCCTGCAGTGATTTAGAGTCTTCTTCTTAAGAACCATAATAGCCCTTTGGAATATTTATTGCACAGAAAAACACACCACAGGTTTCAATTCAAATGCAGCAGCAGGCAGGTCATTAATACACATTAAGGACCACATGGTTCAACCACAGAGACCCATGAGACTTTGTAAACAACTGACACTGAATCAAACTTGAGAGGTGTCCAATTCCCTGCCTGTATTTCAGGTATGCATTTACCAGCTGTCTGTGAAACTGGAGACATTAAGGATATTTCACTGATTGGATAACAGTGAAGGTCCTGTGTGTTTAAGATCTTGGCGAGACTCAGAAAGGATGTCCCAAGTGAGACCCCACATCAGAACAAAGCTTTCTCCATCAGTTAAGGATGACCGGTGCAGTCTCTGAGAAAAGGCAGACCCAGGACCAGTCTGGCACATTGGAAGTTTCCTCGTTCTAAAGCCAGCTGGGTAACAGGTGGCATATTACCTGCTTCAGGGCCTTGGAGGCTATGGACAGAATGGCTTTACAGACAGTAATTATTAACCTTGCTTAGACCTGTACACTGGTGAAAGATAAAAACAGGGAGGAGGATGAAGGGAGGGGGAGCAGAAGCAAACAACAGCAGGAGATGCTCAGGTCTTTCAGCAGAACTTTGAAGAAAAACAGAATATAGACTTTGAGAATTCCTTTTGTGGAAACCCGCCAACATCCCACCCAGCTTCCAGAATCCTGGTATCACCCAGAGGGCAACTTACAGGGCCCCATCCTAGCTCCACTGAAGTCAACAGTGGAACTCTGAGTGCACTTCCTCTGTGTAAGAGCCAAATGGAGACAACTGGAGGGTGCTGTGGATGACTGGACAGAAATAAATACTGCTGTAGGCCACTCAGTTAAGAATTTATGAATTTAGCAGTAATGTTAGGAATCAGACTGACAACAGATTGTGTAAAGGTGGGCTTTTGTGTTTAAGTGTTTTGATGTCTCTAACAGGGTCGCAGGTTCCAGACACAGAGATGCAGAACTTTTTTGGTGACCTCATATGTATTTCTAGGACCGACCCTACAGTTATTTTTGCTAAATTACTCTGATGTCAGTTCAGAAGTGTCCTATCAGCTTCAAACAAAGGAATATAAAAGGAGCTTCCTCAGGTAGAGAGAACTAAGGGCAGGGACAGAGGGGTCCTTCAAGGAAAACAATTCTTTAGGAACAGGAGGAAGTTTAGGTTAAGGCTTATCTTTTGTTGCTGTTGTTACAGATAACAATAAAAGCAACTCTAGGAAAGGATTAAGCCTGGAAAAGACCCACACACATACACGTGTGTACTGCATTAGGAGCAGCATTGGAATGTCCCTTGCTTATAATGCCCTTTGCAGACCTTTCGGTGGCTATCTGAATGTAAACTCTCCAATACATGGGATTATCGTGTAGTTTACCTCTCAACAGTGCCCAGCACAACTGATCCGCAATCCTCCCTGGGGCTTGTGTGTGCTACAGCATTTCAAACATAATAATGCCCATCAACTCATTCCTTTTAAGCCACTAACCATCAGCCATCACATACTGATAGCTATTGTTCATTTCCAACCAGGGCTGCACTTTGACTGATGCCCTAAGTGCTTAAGGCCGGTCTGTTCTGTTGCCAAGCTCTTCAGCCATCCAGTCCCTTGCCAAGGGAATTATCACTGAGAGGGTAATGCCTTCTTTGCTTTTAGAAATCAGACAATATAGAACGGTACCTGATTAATAATTCAAACCAATTATCATTAAATATTGGAGTGAAAAATCAGAGGTGTTCCACCTCTTCACTTTTACAAGAAATGCTAATGCACAGAGTGGAAATGGCTCCAAACTGGAGAATGGTTATCAAATATTAACGGCTGTAGATGGCACATGTTTCCATGGGTATATCTACACTGAAATTAAAAACCCATGGCTGGCCAATACCATCTGAATTGTGATTGTGGGGCTTAGACTAAGGGGATGTTAAATGGCTGTGTAGACATTTGGGCTCAGACCCTGTGTGGTAGAAGAGTCCCAGAACTCGGGTGGCAGCACTGCGATTAAACAGCCCCTTAGCCAGAGCCTGAGTCAGCAAGCACAGGCTAGCCGTGAATGTCTGTCTGTAGTGTGGACCTACTGTATATGTTATAAAGGTAACTTCTGTTCTGCTATAATCGGGGTATGTCAGAGTTTTCATTGGAGAGGTTTATAAACAGGCATTTGAAGTCACTTTGGTAGGAAATTTGGTACACAGGTTGCCAGCCCAGATGCAATATTTTCCTTACAAAAGAATACTTAAAATTGATTCAGCTATTTTTGATTTAAAGATTGGCAAAAGTATAAAAATGTCAGAGTTCCAGAGACCTTATTTACCAAGCTCTAAAGTGAAAATGGTCTCAAGAGCAGTACCTTATACAGTGGATGAATCCAAATAGCTCCACTGAAACTGAGGCTTTGATTTAGCACTGAAATAAGAGTAATTCTCAGTTAAAGTTACCACTTCTTTAACTCACTGAGGTTATGTGGTAGCACTTAAAACATTTTCCTGGTTTGAAAATCTGTTTTCCAGTTCTGACAGTATTCTTCATGATATGAACAGGAAATCTCTCTCAAACCAGCAGAAATACTTTGTGTGCGCGCTCTGTCTCTCAGCACATATGGTACCAACTCCCACAGTGCTGAGACCCTGTTTCATGAAGCTGTGGTCGCCTCATAGAGCCTCCTACTGCTTAAGTGTGGTGCAGCTGGTGCTCCCTGATTCAGTTTCCTTCTTGAGGTGAGTCTCCTCAGCCTTCCACATATCGGTCAGTTAGGAGATGTAGCTTGGCCCTCCAGCCAAGTCACAAGCAAACGTAACCCCTTCTGAGGTAAAAAAAGGCCCAACAAACAAAAAGGGTCTTCTTCAGCTTGCCCGGCGAGCCCCTGTTCCTGGAACCTCTGGGCTACCTTTCCGCCCTTTTCCTGTTCCAGTAGAGAACATTCAGCTTCTTGGGCTACTTCACCTGAAGTACTGTTCTCAGCCCCATTAAGCTCAGTTTCTTGCATCCTTCCCTGCTCCATGATAGAGCCCTGCCCCCTAGGCTGGTTCCTTTGGAGTATCCAACTTCCTGCAGATCCTGGCTCAGGACTTTAGCAGGAACCCAACTTGCTCCCTGTGATTCCTCCCCAAACGGAGCTCCTTCTGCTCTTTTATGAGGACCAGCTGTTCATTAGCGTAACACCTGATCCCCTTTCTCCCATCCCCTCAGCCATGGAAGCAGCTAATTATTTATGTTTGGGGAGGTGGGCTGGCCCCATCTCCCCTTAAAGGGGACAGTTACACCATGACATCCTGTAATACCTAATGCCAGTGGGACCTCATACTTTGTCACAAGTCTTCTACTCACTTTGTGACAGCATTATTGATACCCACAGTGAATCAAACTTGGCAGCTGTTAATGTAATAATAATCTACTGAATTTTTGATGGGATGGACAAAACACCCAGCAAGACACTCTCGCTATGGTGTTGTTTACACAGGCGTCCTGCCAGAGTCCTGGGAAATCTAGCAATAGAGAAACAGGATGAAACTAGACTGCACCACGGAGAGAAACCGAACATGAAACAATGAGGAACAACAGCCAGGATCTAAAACATAGTTTTGGTGGGAAACTGCCCCTCCAAAATCAGCAGCATACATGCCCTTTATATTAGGCACTGAATATATCTTGGAGTACATGATGGTGTGTGGCAATCTGAAGGATTTATTGACATGAGTTTGCGATGACAACATAACTCATTGGTGGCAAAGCCACATGTCAGTTATTCCAAACAGATGTCAATAAAGCCTTCATGGCCACAACACGCCCTTCTTTACTTTGACAATGCTGATTGTTTTACAGAAAACCAAGTTTAAAAATTATTTTAAATGGTCTTCTGCCTATTTTCTGGTTTGGAAATCCAGTTTACTTCAGTACTACGGGTTAAACTGTACAAAATGAAAAAGAGGAAAACTATTGCTAATAAATTTTAATAAACCCCTGAAGAAGTATGCCATGTTGATTTACTATAAATCAGGGTGATGAGATTTTAATGTTTGATATCAAAATAATAGCCAAAGTTAGAATTAGAGGTCCCAGTTCTCCTTTCACTTTCCTTGGTGCAAATCAGGAGTACCTCCGTTAACCTCAGAGGAGGTACACCAGTGGACACAAGAGGAGGGAATCAACATATTACTTGCAAGTTGGAATTCATAGTTCCCAGTGTTATGAAACAAGAATTTTTAGCTCAGAGTTCATGCAGTATTAGACACTGAAAAGGTCACTCATCCAGAATCGAATATAACATGTCCTTCACCTGCTCTTATCTGACTCAGCCTCCTACCATATATGGAAAGAAAGAAGGAAACGTTTTGGTGTCAGGGTGTTGTTGGTGTTGTTATATACAGACCGACAAACAATAGATGGAAATTATTTGTAGTGGCTCAGAGATTTGGAATATTGGGATGAAGTCACAAAGCCCTGGCTGGGATGATTTAGTTGGGGATTGGTCCTGCTTTGAACAGGGAGTTGGACTAGATGACCCCCTGAGGTCCCTTCCAACCCTGATACTCTATTATGTCAAAAGTTCAAAGTAAATTAAACTTATTCCATAGTTTCAGCAGGAGGAAAAAGGAAAATAATCTCATGGTTACCAAATTCCCATAAAACACATGGACTAGGAGAGTACAATATCATGCTTAGGTCAGCTGAGACCTCAGTCATGCTTTGTCATGAACCCACATTGTTGTGCTGCCCCAGGAGCTACAGCCTGGGAAGGAGATTGTTCCCTTACACCTCCAGACAGAGAGAGAGAGAGAGTGAGTAGCACTAGGTCTATACTTGATACAATGCAGCCCAGTCCCGCCCTCTTCCACACCATAACAGCCCACCTACGTGGGGGCAGGGGAGGGGGGAAATAGTGACTTTGTCCTAATGCACCATTACCCATGATGCAAATGGCCAGTGTGGGTTTGCAAAGGGATACCCCTTTATTGCACTGCATTAGCCAGGTCACAATTTGGCCCTAAATGAATTATTCATTGTGCATCATTTATTTGACAATCAACTTCTCTCTCTGTTTCTGAGATGTTCATGAGCATATTGTGGTTTCCGCAGAATATAGCATTGGGCTAAATTAATCAGCACTTTTTAAAATCCATTCTTTTTACTGTATAGCTTGGTGGCATACGGTTGACTGCAAGCAATTAATTCTTAATATTTGAAACAAGATCCATTCTGGCTGATTGTGATTACTCACATAAGTCACCCAGTTTTATTTCTGTTCCCTGATTGTAAGAGTTACACACATCCCATTCGGTTTCATTCATTACATCAGTGATGCTCAACTTGTGGACTGCAGACCTGTGGGAGGTCCACAGACTATATCTAAGATATTCAAGGGCTCCACACCTCCATTTGAAAGTTTTTAGGGGTTCACAAATGAAACAAGGTTGAAAACCACTACATTAGAATATAAAAATTTCCTTGTCATGCAAGCATGCAAACAAAGTCCACATTCTGAAAATATTTGTGCTAGTAAGGCCAGCTCATTCAAGCGTTGTTGGAAAGCAAACACAAAAGGGGAACAAACACACCCAAAACAAATTCATTTCCGAAGCTAAGTGAATATTAGTGGATTTTTTTGTTTTGTTTTACCATTTACTCAGCTCTCGCTGATTGATAGAAAAAGAGAACGAACGATGGGTTTACTTGCATGATTTTCACAGAATGTTAATATATTCATTTTGGTGTTCATATCTCTCTGTTTGCCTTAGTACCATAATTCCCATTTTATACGTCAAACACATTTTAAAATTAGGTAGAAACCTCTCAAACTCTTTCCATACAAGTGTCACAATGATAGTGTCAGCTGTTTCCATCTACTAGAATTTTAAACAGTTACCCCATTAAATAGAAGGGAACTCCCAGATTTCCACTGGCATATAGGCACATGTTTCTAGCCTTGATATTCTACTAGATGTTGTTCTTCAAAGCTTTCCATGGTCAAAGACTGAATATTGACCAAACCCAATATTTCTGGGGGATTATCCCATATTTGGGGAAAGATCTAAATTTGTGTGACAAGGGTGAAATCCTGGACACACAGAAGTCAATGGCAAAATTCCTCTTGATTTTAACAGGGCAAGAATTTTCCCTACGGTGTCTGTCTGAAGCCAATCAACACAATAATAATTATAACAGCAGTTCCTCAGCACCTCTTGAGCCTGATTCCACAAGGTATCAAGCAGTTCCTGAAGAGTTTGAGAGCCATCGATGCCCAGACTGGTGACCCCGTTACTGAACCATACTGCCTTGAAGCTAAAGCAAGTAAAGGTGCACCACACCTCTCAGAAGATGGTCAGCATCTTACAGGATCTGGCCCACGTGTGGGTATCCAGCACACAAGCTTGAGCTACATATTCTTTGCCTATGGACCTAATTCAATGACCTCCCTAACTTAAAACTGAAACCTAAAGAGCACTTTTTAGTCTGCATAAGAGAAAGCTAGTGATCCAAATATATAGCAGGCAATAGCACTCCATGGTATGTATGTACACTGCACACCCACACAGCTGAAATGGGTTTGTCATATATGAAGCTTAAGAGGACTTTAAAGACTTTAAAAAAAATAATGAAAAAACCCAAAGTATTTAAATTTCTAAATTTAACTAATTAGCTACTATCTGAGTCCTACATCTTGTATTTCTTTCTTTCTTTCTTTTTTCTTTTTTAAATCTTTATTATACCAGATATTGTGATGTGATATATGGCTGGGACCAGTCGAATAATTCTGACTGACACAAGTGGTTTCACTAAAGACCATCAAACTACTTATAATGAGTAAGATTACTCCCATAAGTAAGGACTGCAGAATTAAATCCTTGAATTGTGTTGGGAGTATTTTATGTTTTCCAAAAGAGTATAAATAATACATTTAAGAGATACCCTAATCGATAATCTGGCATTGTTCACGTGCAGACTAATGAAGACAGATTCAAACAAAACAATACATTATAAAATCAATTTCTTTCTTGCTTATATGCCAATACCTCCATTCAGAGGCCAGTATTTCTCCTGGAAAAGCTGAGGGCATCACTATCAATGTAAAGCAGAATAGAGAACTCGATCCGCCACAACTTCTCAGGTGACAAAGATTCCATTGGCAGCAGAAATACAGACATCTGAACCGAGGTATTGGCAGGTAGTAAAACCTTCCTGTTCACACTACGGATATTGACTTGCGATTCTGATCTAAATTACATGAGAGTAAATCGTCAGTGACTACTCAAGTGCCCCCAGTCATCCCAGAGATGATGGAATCCAGGACCAACGTACAACCTAAGGTACATTACTGCATATATAACAGGTTGAAGGCCAGCAGCCCTTTGCAGTCCTCTGATAATGGAGCATTCTGATAATTCTGTTCAAGGGCTGGAGCTAAGACACACATTAGAGCAACCTAAAGGTTACTCAAATTTTATTTAGCTACCAATAGCCATACCCCCTTCCTCTTGCAATGCCCCCGACACAGGCAACCACCGAGCACCTCCTCTACAACAGAGGAATCATTTGGAGGCTGGAGCCTTCAGGCACAACAATTATTATGTTGCTATAATGCACAAAGAAGCATTAAGTGTTTTTTTTATTTTAATGTTAGAACTAAAATGTAATTGTATTTGTACAGCTGGTACAGCAGCCATTACCACCATCATGACTGCTGCAGATATGACAGCTTAAAACAGTTTTGCGATATTGTAAAAATCAGATGTTTAAATTTGATTCTTGTTGATAGAAACAGTGCAAGCTTTAGATTTGGAAACCACAGGCTGTTTCCATGTGTGCTTTAACTGCAACATTCAAATGTAAGTAGAAATGACAAAGGAAAAACACTGCCCTAAAACAGAGCCTCTGAAAGATAAAATATAATATGAGAAGCAAAAGAAGCTGTTCAACTCACTATATTGCCAAAGGCAGGAAGAAAGCCTTGCTCAGACCAGCAGTTTCTATTTTTAAACTCGCAGTTGTTTCCATGTCATGGCACCAGGGGCTTTCAGCAGATGCACCAGTGACTGGAAACATTCCTTCAGTAATTCATGAATGATAAATCTCGGGCTCAAAGTATCCCTGATTTAGCTGGATTCTTTTGCATAGAATGCTACATTTGAAAGGGGACCTTGTCCACAAATATAATGCTATAAAAATGCAGTTAGGTCAGTGAAGGGAAAAGATCAGAAAGACTATATATCATTACTGTGGGCTGTAACAGTTTTAAAGTCTTCATGGGCAAGTCTGCCTACCATACAAAATGAATGGGCAGCGGGTTTAAAACAAATAAAAGGAAGTTCTTCTTCACATAGCACACAATCAACCTGTGGAACTCCTTGCCTGAGGAGGCTGTGAAGGCTAGGAATATAACAGGCTTTAAAAGAGAACTAGATAAATTCATGGAGGTTAAGTCCATTAATGGCTATTAGCCAGGATGGGTAAGGAATGGTGTCCCTAGTCTCTGTTTGTCAGGGGAGGGGGCTATTGATGGATGACAGGAGAGAGATCACTTGATCATTACCTGTTAGGTTCGCTCACTCCGGTGCTCCTGGCATTGGCCACTGTCGGTAGACAGGATACTGGGCTGGATGGACCTTTGGTTTGACCCAGTATGGCCATTCTTATGTTCATATGTTCATATCAAGTCCAAATAGCTGGGTTTGGTGCAGAGGAGACATTCTAAGAGAACAATGGTAGAAGGAATCCTTCCTCACTCCCAGGCTGCACAGCAGTATGAGTGATACTCCACAGTCACCACTGGTGAGACCCTTTCTACAGAGGACAATATGGCTGGTGGATCTGTGTTTTCACAGACACTATTCTCACTCCTCATTCAGGTCCTGCATCTCCCCTGGCCACAACATCCCTCTTTGTGAGGAAGCTCACATAGAGCTTGGCTTAACAACATAAACACTGTGTGGATTCCTGTTGGGATTCCAAGAATACCCTTACCTGGCACAGAAGAAGGCCTCTAAGATCTGTTGCAATTGGGACCCTCCATGGATGTGGAGAAGATTTTGCCCTTAACTGTTATTAAGCTGTTTTAAGACTTTGAGATTCATTTTATGTCAAAAGTGTTTTGTGATCCAATGTAGCTCACGAATTAACAAGTTCCCAGCAACATCCTTGCCGTGTCCCATGATAGAGACACTGCCCAGAATGTGCCAAATCATCAGATTGTAGGTTTCACCATTTCACTTTGTAATATGCAATAAAGTGTATGTCAATGGCCCAAAATGTACCAATTAGTTCACAATGATCTCATTACCAAATGAATGAATTGTATCAACATATCTAAAGTGGTGATGCTGATTGAAGAAAGCCAGCATTTGGTTTTAAAAACAGATTATATTATTTATAAAGATTCATGGGCAGAAAAGAAGAAGCACAACTTATCTGTCAGGAGAACAACTGAGAAATGTTTATTTCCTCCAGGGCATAATGACAGAAACCAGGAGGAATACTGTTTAAAACTAACAAGGAAGAGAATTCACCCAATAGATATCTAAAGACGTGGATAGGAAACAGGCATATTTCATTATATGGTAACACAACCTCATTAATGTTCGGAAGTTTACTATATAAAGCATTTCATCCTGTTCTTCCCCTTTGTAGCCTATAAACTAATGTCCAAGGCATAGCACTTGGTCTGTAAACTCACCTAAATGAATCTGAAATCAGGTTTCCTTTTCTAAATGTTTCAAAAATGTTGGACTTCAAACATAGAGTTTGCTTAGTTTATGTTTCATCTTATGTTTTGCAAAAAATACATACAAAGGTCCATGTGAATTATTCAAAGGATGAGACCTCTCAGATATATTATGTACGGTAAATATCTTAGGACCCACACAAAAAAACTTCAGTTTGCTCCTGTGTTTCCTTTGTTGATCTTTTTGTTCTGCCTGTGCACAGAAATTAAAACATCAGACCATCCCTTTGTCTCTCTGGTTGTTCCATTGCCATTTCTTGGCTAACCCTTCTGAATTCTCTTGGGTTTTAACCTCTACTTTCTCTCCCAAGAGACCAAACATCACCAAAACAGTCAGTCCACTAGTCATTTGTTCAAGACCTTGTATCAGAAGTTGATAAAAATGTGATATGAATAGCAGTGGAAGATTCAGATGATCTCTTACTGATCAGGAACCTTATCAACAGATTTCTGTCATGTACATACCTGCCCCTCTACTATCCACTTGGAGATGGAGGTTTTCCCATCATACCCAGGCCGGAACTGAAGCGTGGCAGAGCGAGGACTGATGTTGGAAATAACCAGATTAGATGGGGCACCAGGGAGTTCTGTAGAAATTAAAACAAATTTAAAAGGGTAGAAATACTTTAGGATTTACGGTACAAGTATGCAGATCAATAAGCAGATATTCAATATTTCAGCAAGTAGTACAGTATATCACTTATAGAGCGAATACTTTAATTTTGCACACAGACATATATCATTATATTATTATTTATACTGCACCATATGTATGCATGGCCTTTTACAGACTAATAAAATGACATTTCCCTGTATTGAGGACCTTAGAATCTAGATTAACATCACACCATAAAGGCTACATACAAAAAAGAGGCATGGTCTGGTGGTTAAGGTAATCCGGCAGCCTGGGCTCTGTTCCCAGTTCTGCTAGTGAATTGCTGCGTGACCTCAAGTAAATCACTAACTCTCTGTGCTTCAGTTCCCCATCTATAAACTGGAGATTATATTTACCTATCTCATAAGATGTATAGAGACTTAATATATAAATGATACTAAGAGACTCTGAGATCCTGGTTTCTGGCTGTTGGGTCCTGGTCACATGCTCAGGGTCTAACTGATCACCATAGTTGGGATCAGGAAGGAATTTTCCCCTGGGTCAGATTAGCAGAGATCCTGTGGGGTTTTTTGCCTTTCTCTGTGCTATGGGGCCCTTTCTGATTTGAACTAGAGTAAATGGTGGATTCTCTGTAACTTTAAGTCTTTAAATCAAGATTTAAGGACTTCAGTAACTCAGCCAGAGGTTATGGGCCTATTACAGGAGTGGGTGGGTGAGATTCTGAGGCCTGTGATGTCCAGGTGGTCAGACTAGATGATCATGATGGTCCATTCTAGCCTTAAGGTCTATGAGATGGGAGGTTCTTGGAATAGGGATTTCTGAGAACCTACCTAGTTAGCAGGTGTTGGAACTCTGCAGAGAAATGTTGACTAGTATCTGCTAACTCATTGTGGCAGGTCAGGTTTGTTAACTACATGCTGAAAATAAGTTAGGTGGGAGTGACTCTTTAGGCAGAAGAAATGGGAGTATAGGACAGAGACGTCTGCTGAGAAATCCCATGCTCAGCCAAGCTTAAGCAGAAAGCTTAGGCTGAACTTCATTTTTTTTTATGTTGGTATTTGAGTTACCAACGAAGTCAGACCTCAAGAAGGTGGTAAAATTGGACCACATATATTTATTTTTGAAGATGGTATTCCAAGCAGCATGGAAACTCCAACTGCATTACAAAAATAGTGAGTATTATTATTATAATTAGTAATCATTCATAATGTTGCACTGTGTAAAAAACTAGAAAATTAAAACAGAAGACTTTTATGGTATGTGTTGTGAGGATACAGGAATACACAACATTTCTTGACTCATATTCACACTCCCAGGAAATATGATTGGTAAAATGACCTTCCCAAAATGGAACAAAATGTATTGGGATATATTTGTAGGAATGGCAAGAAGGCACTAAACTTGTCTAAAGTACAGTAAAACCTCCATTTAACGGACTAATTCGGGCGAGGGGGTGTCCGTTAAATCAAAAAGTCCGTTATTTAATAATAATAAAAAAAACCGAGCTGTCAGAGCAGCAGCCCGCCCGCCACAGGACCTGGGCGGCTGCCGGGAGCCATCAGCCAGCCCGCCCGGGTCCCGGCTGCCGGGAGCCGTCAGCCAGCCCGCCCGGGTCCCGGCTGCCGGGAGCCGTCAGCCAGCCCACCCGGGTCCCGGCTGCCGGGAGCCGTCAGCCAGCCCGCCCGCTGGCGGGACTCGGGCGGGATCTGGCAGCCAGCCCGGCCGCAGGCGGGACCCGGCAGCCAACCCGCCCGCTGCTGGCACCCGGGCGGGAGCCGGGACCCGGCAGCCAGCCCGCCAGAAATGGATCAGGAATGCATCAGACTTGCTCAGAAATTTTGTCCGTTGCATCCGAAGTCCGTTAAATCGAGGTCCGTTAAATTGAGGGTTTACTGTACTGATATATCTACATCAGAATGCACAAAAGGAGTCAGGCCATGCACTTCTCTAGAGGGAATTAATATTGCAGGTAACACCAGAGGGAGACTTGACATCTCAGGAGTAAATAGCCAAGCTGACTTAGATTTTCAAAGCAGACCTAAGTCAAACAGTGTTACTGCATTTGAGACCTCCTCCCCTGAATCTCATCTTGACAGGTAACTGTACATTGCCACTCCTATTTGACTTCGTCATTAAAAGCATTATTGTTACCATACTTAGGAAACCAGTGTTTCCTGGAATATGGCCGCATACGGGCATCAGTATACTTTGAGTCATTCTCTGTAGTTGTACCAACCTGGGGGCACTCCAGAGGAAATGGTAGAGGTGGTGACCAACCCAGTGCCTTTTACAGTCATTGCTGCCACCTCAATAGTGTAGGTGGTCAGAGACGACAGCCCAGTGATTTTGTATTCAAGGGTTGTGTTGGCTAGAGTGCGAGCCAGACGAGATTCATTCCTGCTGTATACCTCCCAGGAGATCTGGTAGCCTAGAAAACAATTACACAGAAGTCAAGGAGTTGTAACAATGGTGGGTTCTTTGTCTTCCTGTGCATGACAATCCAGAGGTTCACAAACTGTGCTGGAGCATTTGCTGCTGGTGGGAGGTGGAGAGTTAGCTGGTCATGTTGCCGGCTTTCTTCCAGCATGGATACCTTTTTACAGAAAGGAAAACACACTTAATGCATTAAGGCCAATTAAAAATACTCATGTACTTTTCCAATACTACTTTTCCACATGAGCAATTATTGTAGATGCCACTGTGATATCATGTGACCATGAAATTGCAAAAGAGAAGGGAGGTGGTTTACATGGAAGAGCCTTCTATCAGTATGTAGCATACACAATACAAAGGTTGACGAACCCCAGGAATAATCTTTCTCCAAAGGGTGGTATTTCAGTTTAGGAACTGTAAAAAATGAATAGGAAGAGACACTAAAAAACTCAAACTCTTCTTACCAGCAGGTAGGTGGAAACATCAGTGAAAAATCTATGCACAGCTACTCCTTTCCTATGCTGAGGATCTAGAAATACTTACAAATCAGTTGATAATGATCTTGCAGGAACATGGTGGGACTCTTATAGAAACAGAAAAATCTCTACTTCCCATGGGTTCTTGCTGCACAGACTTTTTAGCAAGGTGAATCATTATCATGTCCTTTAAAACCTAGTGTAGCCAACCTATCGTCCTAATCCCTACAAAGCCTGACTCTCCACCTCATTCTTCTATTGGAACCAGCCTGTTAAATTTTCCCCTTCTTATCTCTTTTATATCTATTTGTCTTCCAGGAACTTTCAAAAGTTTCTATAGCCTGATTTGTTCAATTTTGTCTTCGAATGTGTTTGTTCTCCTCCTTGTTCTTCTTGTTTGGTCTGTCCCTTCCTACTCCTTTTGCAACTATATTCTTCCCTGAGCCCATTTAAACCTTACTGTGATTTGGCTCAGGGCAAAAAACACATGCAGCTCTCAAAAGCAAAGGAAATGGATGTGATTCAAGTGAGTATAAGAAAGGAACCTCTCTAACTGTACCGGTCACACAATGGCAAGGGAAAACCAGGCCTTCCAACCACATGCCTTCCTCAACATCTCCCAATGCTGAACTCAGACAACACATTGTTTTCAGCCATCCTATATAATAAAAGACTAGAAAAGTGTGTGTGAAGCCATCATGCGCAGTAGAGACGGCCCAGACAGCATGCTGGGGGTTGTAGTTCGGCGGCACAACATGGCCGCCCCGCGTAGCCGCTGAGAGGGAAGCAGGGTCTGGATCAGGGGACTCGGGCAGGAGGGTGGCTGGGCGCAGGAGGTGCAGGCAGGGGGCTCTGGCCGGGCGGGGCGCGGAAAGGGGGCGCTGGGCCGGCGGGGCGGAGGCGCCCGGGCATGGCCCGGCCAGCTGCGCCCAGCCTAGCCGGGGCCGTTGGAGTTGGGGAGGGGGAGAGAGCTGAGCGGGGGGGGGAGGGAGAGGCTGAATGGGCGGCGGGGAGGGGAGGCTGAACAGGCGGGGGGGGCGGGGGGGAGGGGAGGCTGAGCGAGTGGGGGGGGTCCCTTGGAGTGGGGGGGCTGAGCAGGGGGGGCTTGGAGTGGGGGGGGGGGCGTTACTGTTGGCCCGTGTCCATGGGTTTTTACACTAGTAACAACATAAGTGATTAATACTTACAAGTTGAAAAAACAAAATGTCCAGTGATTTTAATCAGAAGTGTTTACTTCAGACAAGCAACATGATCTAGCAAATTTGATACAGGAGAGGGAATCAGGAATTCCCAAATGCTAACTCTGGATGAGTGATTTAAATACTCATGTCTGAGTTTGTCTGAGTTTCCCCCATCAGTAAAATGGGAATGATAATAATCTACTTACATCTCAGAGGTGTTGTGGAGTTTCGTTAACATTCATAAAGCAAGCAGTATTATTTCCCAGAGAGATCATACTTTGTGTAGCACAGACAGTTGAAAGAAAACATTAAGAGCAGTAGTGGGTGGGTGAAGTCTGTGGCCGGCAACATGCAGGTGGTCAGACTAGATGATCATGATTGTCCCTTCTGACCTTTAGGTCTATGAGTTTATGAGTATGCAGACTTTGAACAAGGGGTCTATTGACCTATTAATAAAGGGTGAAGATCACAGCAACACAGAGTAAAAACAAGACTCTCCTCACTCATTGCTGCCCCATGGTGGGGTTATGGGCAGAGCCATCTCACAGGGAACTTCTTCATCCCTTGCACACCTCAGAGGAAGGCACTCTGCTGCTCCAAATAGACGAGTATGGTGTGTGCGTATGTGTTTGGAGGTGGAGGGGTTGGGAGGCGAACCCACAACATTTCAACTACACAGGATCCTGTGATTCAAAACCCCTGTATGGGGGCAGACAGTCAGTATCTACTCTTAGCCCAGAAGCTGCCAAAGGACAGTTCACAGCTGGGATCATGGCCAGAGAGGAGTGGCACTGCAGCTCTACAATCTACCCATGATTTGTGGATAGGGCTGCTATTTTCTCCATTCCTGTTCAGCATCCTGATTATTGAGCCTGTGTGTGGGGACGGAGGAATTTCACTCACAATGCACAAACAAAATAAAACGTTTGAAGATTTTTAAACTAAAAGATAAATAAGGGATTTGAAATGTTTTTTCCTATCCATCTGTGACCGAAGGACAAGTGACAATATCCTGTCGCAAGTTAAACAATGTGAACTTTCCTCTGCTGATGTCGTATGTTTAGGAGAAGCTTTGGCTAATCACCGATGATTCACCTCTGTACATATTAGGGGTTGCTCATCACTATTCAAAAGCCATACTGCATGTGGAAAGAGATCCTGTTTTTCGGCACATTGGGCATGTATTATTGACGCTTTTATTTACTAAAAAAAGAGTCACCAGGAAAAATACACCAAGATGTATCATTTACAATGCCAATCTAGAGCAAAAGCCGAGGCAGCAGTTCCAACAATGAAACAATTAGAGTCTATCCATATAAAAACACAAACCAAAATACAGACACACACACAAATAAAGCCTAGGGAAATCGGGCAAAATAAAAACCACAAACACAGCAATGAAGGAAAGGAACTCCAAAAACAGTATCCAAAAGACATAGAACTTAAGCACCAGTGACTGACAGATGGGCAGAACTTTGGGACATGTGTCTGGAAAAAATGCCCTCTCTGTTTTACAGACATAATCTATGCCAGGGATATGGGCAATGGAGTCCAATGGGCCTGGGCAGCAATTGCTTTATGTGGTCTGAATGTAAGCGAGAAGACAAAAGGTAACACAGAGTCTTCCTTGTGCTTTGGCACTACACCTTCGCCCTAAACTGCTGCCTAACCAAAACTAACGACCAGAGGAGTTTCAGAAATAATTTTCCATTGATCTGGAGTAAATTCTCTACAAGAGACCAGTACATCCAATCACAGACTGTCCATCGCCATCCAGGCTCTCATAAATCAGAGTTTACTGAGGGAGAGGAAGATACTGAAATTTACAATGAGAGCAATGGGCGGCTTAGCAGAGCAGGCTGGCTGCCTGCCTTGCTTTGCCCCCTGTGTTTTCCTCTCATTCCATGCACTAGAATTAAAAAGGAACCAGAGTAAATGATATCAATGAGCAGGAGTGATGAAGCAGTGGCTTTCTAAGCACTCTTAGATCTCCAAGCAGCACTGTGTAAAAGCCTTGAGCCATTCAGGGAAATGAACCATTTTGCCATTCCTTTCTCCCAGTCTTAACACAATGTACACCACTAAAAGGGGAAGTTATAACCTTGGCTGGCATGTTTTTTCCTGCCTGTATCTCCTCATAAACAATAGCACTTTTTTTTTAGTTCTTTTCTTCAAAAACAATTTACCCTGTGTATGAAACAACCCATCATCTCGCTCCAGCAGGTTTCCAAATCATTCTGGGAGATGGCAGCTTGTTTCCAGCAGAGCAGTTCTGAAGCAGCAAATGTATTGTGATCTGCTATGCAGAGGGCAGATTGCTAATTGTAGTGTTAATTTGGGGGGAATTGTCAAAGCAACACTGAAACCATTCAATAGTAATAATAATAATAATAATAATAATATCTGATATTTGTATAGCACCTTTCACCTCAAAGGAACCCAGAATGCTTTACAAACTTTACACAGTTAGCATGTTATGCTAGATATTACAGTGATGGCAGCAACAGAAATGACAGACTAAATCAGATAAGTAAACAAGACAGCCAGGAATCACTCCCTTGTCCCAATACCAAAATGCAGTCACCTCTGGGATAGAATAGGGCAGCTGTTTGAAATAATCCCCAATATCACAGAAGCATTTATGACAGGAACTAAAGAAGAATCTCATATCCACTGCAAAGTACTGGAGCAATTAGATAAACTGAACATAGCCACTCAACTGGCAAAAGTGCCTGACCCTCAAGAGAGCTGAGGAGATTACAATTTAAAATGATATGGCTAATGTGTTTCTGTATAGATTTTATTTTTATACTTCAGTTGTATACATTAATTCAAGTGAATATATGTAACTGGTAAATACTGGAGGAAATATTTATCATTAGAGTTTATCCTCAAAGAATGTCATGGTCCAAAATTTTCAAATCTGGGTGCCTAAAGTTAAGCATCTAAACCCGGGGTGGGCAAAGTTTTTGGCCTGAGGGTCATGTCAGGTTTGTGAAACTCTGTGGAGGGTCTCCGGTCTGGGGTAGGGAGTTGGGATGTGGGGTCCTGGCAAGGTCCTGGCGGTCCTTACCTTGGCTTCCGGGAAGTGGCCACCAGGCCCCTGAAGCCCCTAGACACGAGTGGCCAGGGAGGCTCTGCACACTGCCCTCTCGCCCGCCACTGCTGCCCCCGCAGCTCCCATTGCTCATGGTTCCTGGCCAATGGGAGCTGTGGAGCTGGCCCTCAGGGGCCTTGAAGGGCTGTATGGACCTGGAAGCTGCTTTCAGGAGCCGTGAGGAGGTAGGGCAGGCAGGGAGCCTGTCTTAGCCCTGGACACCTGCTGTGCCGCAAACCGGACTTTTAATGGCCCTGACAGCAATGCTGACTGGAGCGGCTAATGTCCTTTTTCTGACCAAGTATTTCAGTTGAAAATCAGACACATGTTAACCCCACCTACAGCTCCCAATGACTTCAGTGGGAGCTGATTGTGCTTAGGAGCTCTGAATACCAGGCCACTTATTTGGTTGTTTAGATATGGATTCAGGTGCCTAATTTTAGGCACCCAGGTTTGAAGATTTTGGCCAGATTTATCAAATGGATACAGATCTACTTTCTGCAACCATCAGCTTCTGTCCCAAGACCACTGAGATCAAGGCATGAGTTCTCTGAGCAACACTTCAGAAGAGCTACCTCTTTTCAGAGCCATAAGAATGTGGTATGCATGCTCAATATAATACAAAATTATTAAAAAAAAACCTTGAAATTGAAATGACATGTTGCAATTGTGTCAAAAAATATGTTTCATTGGCCCAAAACAATTTTTTTAAAATTACTTTGCGGAGATGTCCTGGATCTGTCCACAGTACAGCGGCCCCTTCAGGAGCTCCGAGGGGAGCACAGGGTGAGAGTTCAATTACTCCCACCCCAGTGGGTGCTGCAAGGGTATGTCCTTCTAGCGGGCCAGTATTCAACCCACCAGATAAAGCCTCTTGGCTGTCTTCTCCCTCCTCAGGAGAAACAACAAAACAGCCTGCAGTAAGCAAATGGGGTCAAGTAAAGGTACAAAGGAAAAGAACAGGGAAATGACCCTGTAGGCAGCTCTCTTCAGGACATGGGCCTCCCTTACTTCATAGGATCCCAGGAGCATTATGGTCTCCTTCAGCGTTTACTGGGTCTTCGATGCAAGTCTCAGTCTTTTAGGCTCAAGAGATCCGCGCCTCCTCCACAGAGGTTCTATTGTCCGGCTTTCCGCCCTCTTTTTGAGACTAGAGAAGTTCAACCGCCTATTCCTTTCCCAGGGTCGCCCCCTTCTGAGTGGAATTCCCGCCTTTTAACTCCTGCTCCAGTCCTGGCATCATTTGGCCACGTGGAGAGGCAGGGCCACTCCAGCCCAAAGCAGCCTTAGCCCCGTCCACACAAGTATAGGGTTTATATACCCTGTCACCGGAGAATTGTGAAATTTTCAGCTTTTTCAAAATTGGAATGAAGCCAAATTTGGAAAATTCATACCCCTTCTGTCCTCTACATGGTTTGTTTTCTCTAAAGCTTTCCATCTGGTGACAATATTACCAATATGGATAAGTCGCATGGACTTTCCCAGGGATGTCAAGAATCAGAGAGGTAGCCGTGTTAGTCTGGAATTGCAGAAGTGACCAAGAGTCCTGTGGCACCTTAAAGACTAACTAAAGTATTGAAGCATAAGCTTTCGTGGGCTAATACTCACTTCCAAGTAAGTGGGTATTAGCCCACAAAAGCTTATGCTTCAATACTTTAGTTAGTCTTTAAGGTGCCACAGGACTCTGGTCACTTTCCCAGGGATGTATTCCCTTTGATAGAAAAATGAATGGCTGCTGTCCCGACCATGCTGACATACAGTACATGGATACATAGCAGGAAAGGGTGAAGTAGCATGTGAGTGTGAAATATGTGCTGTTATAATATATTCTATATTTAGCAATAATGTTCAAGTCTTTCTGTCAAATGACCCATAGCCAGGCTGCTTGATCAGAGTGTGAAGGACTCTGCTAGCTTGTTATTTTATCTTAATTGTAACCTCTTAGCACTGCCAATCAGGATTTCCCAGCTGTAAATTCTGCATCAGGAAGTCCTGATCCTTAGCACCAAGGGTCAAACAGAGTCGCAAAGAGTTTCAGAAATCTAGTAACACAGGTGGAACCGGCGGGAAGTTTAACAAGCTTGAAGACTCTGTGGGGAGTTGATTTCTAATACAGAGTGCATTTTCGGTGGCCACAATCATGGACTTGTGGACCTGTGCCTTCTGTAACATGCCCTAGTTAACATTTCAATTACCCTAAAGAGGAAGTGGGAAGCATGCGTTCTTGGTAGGCAGCGCTCTCTAAATGTTCTATTATCCAGCCATTCTTTTCGCTGCAACAATACCTTCCAACACCTTCTTTTGAAGGATAATATCTGATACTTGCCTGTAATGATGCCATTTTTCTCTACTGGTTCCTGCCAGCTGACCTTGAGAGATGTGTCCAGAATCTCAGTGAAACTCAGGTGTTCCACAGCTCCTGGCCCTGGCAATCAGAAAGGGAAATCTGTTAACAGGAGTTCCCCATTTACTTTTGATGTGATTCATGCATCAAGGTCAGCACTGAAGAAATAAAACACTGCACCAGGGCCAGTGGAAACCAGCAAGAGTCATCTGTAAGAGCCGCAGGAGAGAGGGGGAATGCAAAGTGTTAAGAATCACTCTGGCTATCATCACATAAAATATTTTATCCAGTCCTCATCCTCACTGTGCGGAGAATGAAAGAGACTGGCAGCAGGAGATTTACACACAACTTGTTCTCTGTCTCTCTTCTTGGTCTAATCTAATTAGAACAATCAGGCTAGCTGGATCCTGAAAAGCAATTGTGTTTGCTGTTCTCCCTCAACAATATCATGCAGACTATAGTCTTTTCTTGTGCTTTTGCAGGGGCTGAGTTATCAGGCCTTGTATCTGCAGAAACAGCATTGGAAGAATTCCCATTTGGGCAGGGTCTTTTAACTTCACAAATCAAGGTCAGTGTTATCCAATCAGCACTTGGATAAACTCTTGCGAAACAGCCTTAAAAAAATCTCCAGTATCATGGCAGCTATCTTCTGTAAAGTGTGTACAACTTGGTGAAACTTTTAGAGGATTTTTATGGTGCAGCTCAAGAGCTCTTGAAATGTTCAGTTCCCTGGTGTGCAATGAGACTACAAAATGGGATGACTGTCAAGAATACACCATCCTCCCTCAATTTTGATCTTCAAGGAAGATAACCTGACTAATTTTTGATCCAACTTGCTGTTCCCTCTTTGATCGATAAACTGGAAAAGGGAGCTTTTGGCTTACTTTATATTCACTGTGCTTTTTGTTACCTGGCTTCCTGCCCAAATACGCTGTCCTCTAGCTCTGCTGACACCAGTTGGCAATTTCTGGGCTGCAAATTTGTTATTTTATTTCCTTTTCACTTTTGTGCAGTTTCTCATTCCCTTCCCACTATGAAAAAAAGAAAGCCTGCCAGTAGGCTGGCTTTAGACACATTTGCAGTTGTTCAGTCCCAGAGAGGGAAACCTCTAAGACTGTTCTCCAACAGCCAGTAGTCAAAGCATTATAGACAGAACTGCTACAGATCTCAGGAATACTTAACAATAGTAAGTATGCAGTACTCAGGAGTGGGTGTCTATATCCCTAGCCTTGACCTCACTACCCACAAAGTTGCAATCCAATTTGCTGCTGCACTTACAGTCCAATTTTAATTTTGTTGTACAATTCTGAAAAGATGGCATGGGTTACATTAAGCCACCAAAGGCTGTCTCTCACTGGATGTCAGTTCACGTTTGATCTACAACTGATCAGCAAATTCTTTTGCAGAATCACCGATCATTGTTGTAAAGAATGGCAGAAAGTAACCCAAGTGTGAGCAGATGTCTGGAAAGATCATGTTCTCTTTAGATTTAAAGATTCTGCAGATGTGTCAGTTAAATATGAAATGAAATCCACATAAAAGCACCAAGCTCAAATACTCAAGTCCTGGAACCGCATTAAGGATTTGGGGTGTCCTCTGAAGGCACAGATCATACAGTATATACAAATATCCTGATGATAGCTCTGCATTTCGCCATTGCAATTCCAAAGAAATTATTTTCTGTAGTCTTTAAAAAAATCATACCACCTACTCAGTATTAGGCAAATATAATAACTGTTCCTCTTTCTTTCTTGTCTTCCAATTTTATTGCTTTGGTAAACACGTATGAGGTTTAATTATTGGCTCATAGATTCCTGATGGTGATAATGCTGTTTCAGTGATCTACTAACATTTTAAAGTTCTGGCAGCAGGAAATCTTCTCTTTGAGCCCAGAGATATCACACTTCCTAGCACCCGGAGAAGATGGACTATGAATAAGAAAATCTCTGGATAAGCAGCTAGTTTCTTTTATGTTCTTTCAACATGCTTTCATGGACAACTGGTCCAGTGTTTGAAGTCTTCTTGAACGCTTATGTGGTCCATAACCAGACTCGTCTTTGCGGGAACAATGACTAGCCTAACCAAGAGTTATTAAGACTAAACAATATTTCTAAAACCATTAGCTAACCTGGATACATTAAGCAGTTTTTTCTAATTTACTTTTAAATGTTGGGCTGTCAGTACAGTGCTCAGTGAGGGGAAGAGGATTAAAAACACTGCCCAGAGCTAAGATTAGTGATGACAGACAATTGTGCAAGTCTCCGTCACACAGTTTTGCCACTGTAATTTAAACTTGACCTGAAACAGCTCCCCCTCTCATCCCTCCAGACATATCACTCCTAAACCTCTCTTGAACAGACACCTCCACACGAACCAAATTGGGCTAAAATGTATGGGTTTTGAGATGCAGCAAATAATCTCCACACTGAACTATGAGACTCATTTCCATCCCTGGGTACAGATTTGAGCCTGGTTTGGCGGACAGGATCAGAATAATAAACTTACCTTCCAAACAGTTGAACATAAAAATATTTGTATGAAACATACGCAGCATGCAAATAAATAAAGTAATTACATTTTAAAAGTACTTACTGGCAAAAAAACCCTCACATCTGGTACCTAAGTTTAGGCTCCTAAATCCGCATTTGATTATTTAAATATTTTAATTTCTAGAGGGCTGATTTTCTTAAGTGCCAAGCAATTTCAGCTCCCATTGATTTCAGTGGGTGCTATAGGTGCTCAGCACCTCTGAAAAGCAGGTCACTTTCTTTTATGTGACTAAACATGGATTTAGGAGCCTAATCTTAGGAACCAAAGTCTGAAAATTTTGGCTATCACCTTTAAGCAGAACCATTTTCAGGCCCTGCAGGTGATTTCTGGCTGGACTTTGCTATACTCACTATCTTCATGAGTGCACAACAGCTGTGGTGGGCTTTGTGGTCCATCCCCTGGTGTGGTGAAACATAGAACTGATGTGTAATAAGCAGTGAATTTCTTCAAGTTGGTAATGCAGCCACTGTGAACTCCATGAAAATCAGGAGCTATGGTGACCACGGTCACAGACTCTGGTGCAGTCACGGGCCATGCTAGGAGCTGGAATAGAGAAAATTTAAATACAGATTAACACTCATGAACGATTGTTTCTATTTACAATACACTTCATTGCCAAAACACAATACAGTGAAAACAATTGTAGCTTCTATCATTGTGCAACTTGAGATAATCCTGTTACTGGGTTAACTAGATGGGTTTGTATATTACCATTAACTCTCGACAGAGAATAAAAAGCATGTTTTAAAAATAAATAGCTACAGTTTTTCCAAGCTGGGTGCCAAAACTTAGGTTACTCTATCCATATTTAAGCACTTAAAGTAACCTGTTGATAAACTCATAGACTTTAAAGTCAGAAGGGATTGTCATGATCATCTAGTCTGACCTTCTGTAGATTACAAGACATAGAACCTCATCCAGCAACTCCTGCAATAGACCCATAACCTCTGGCTGAGTTACTGAAGTCCTCAAATCATGGCTTAAACTTTAAAGACTTTAAGTTACTGAAAATTCACCATTTACACTATTTAAACCTGCAAATGACCCATGCTGCAGAGGAAGGCGAAAACTGTCTGGTGTCTGCCAATCTGACCTGGGGAAAATGCCTTCCTGACCTCAAATATGGTGATCAGTTAGATGCTGGGCATCTGGGCAAGACCCACCAGGCAGATACCTAGGAAAGAATTATCTGTAATAACTCAGAGCCCTCCCCATCTAGCGCTCTGCCTCTGGCTGTTGCGGATTTTTGCTACTGGTCGCTGATCTGCTCCCCTTAGAAGGCTGTTCCACAGCTTCCCTCCTCTGATGGTTAGAAATCTTTGCCTAATTTGGAGCCTAAACTTGTTAATGGCCAGTTTTCTTGTGTCCACATTGACACTTAACTTAAATAACCCCTCTCTCTCCCAGGTATTTATCTCTCTGATGAATCAGTAGAGAGAAATCATATCTCCCCTCAGCCTTCTTTTGGTTAAGATCAACAAGCCAAGCTCTTTGATTCTCCTCTTATAAGGTAGGTTTTCCAGCCCTTGGATTATCCTTGTAGCCCTTCTCTGCACTTGTTCCAGATTGAATTCATCTTTTTTTAAACATGGGAGACCAGAATTGAGCATTCCAGATGAGATCTCACCAGTGCCTTGTCTAACACTTCCCTGTCTCTACTGGAAATACCTCTCCTGATGCATTCTAGGACTGCATTAGCCTTTTTCACATAGGTACTTGACATTTGTGGTTTCCACTGAATACACTGGGTTTTTGGGTGCTCAGCACTTTTGAAAATCAGGACATTTCTATTTAGGTACCGTAAAGGTTTCTTTAAGAAACAGACCTATAAAGTGCCAGTGAAAGATGTAATTGATGGAACCCTTTTGAAAAGAAAAGATACCTGACTTCAACTAGTAATTCATAAATCTGAAAATAATTACATGGTGGATGTAAATGTGGCAGAAATCTTGTCTCCATGCCCAACATAATACAACTCAGAATTCCCATGAGAAGCAGGAACTATAAAGCTGTTGCAATCTAATAGAATTAAACAAATCCAAGCAAATAGGGTTTTGACAGTTTCAATAAAGTTTTCACTATCTGTTGATAGGTATATATCAGGCTTTTAGTCATTTTATACAGTTGCTAAGGAATTTGCAACTTACATAAATAGCTATGCAACAAAAGTCACCAAAATTACTGAACTGAAAGTTGGAATTCAGTGTGTTAAGTGCTTCTGATTAAAACAAAAGAGAAAATCTAAAATATGGGAAACTGAAAAAAAGTATATAGGTGAAATCCTGTCCCCACTGAAATCAGTGGGAATTTTACCTTAGAGTAGATAGAAATATAGAGGTTGATTTTCAAAGGTATGAAGCTCATTTATGCACCCAATTCCCATTGACTGTCCAAGTTACTATTAACTCCCATTTATGCCTTTGAAAATCTCTACCCTAGCATCAAATGAATTAGGATTTGCAACCAATCAAATGTTCCTGTCCTCTCAGTGAGAACTTACATAGTCAGCAGATGTTATGTTAGCAGTGACAACAGTTCATTTGGTTTAACATAAGCTTCCTTCTGATGTAAGACATTGTATCTGATGATGTACAGTAAGGCTCTGAAGATACATGGAATTCTCCAATCTGACCCCAAGAAAACTATATACCAAGAAAATGAGGCTGCCTTGATCCAAACTTTGGTTTACCTTGTATCCCTGATTGATACCATTGATAAATTGCTGTGGTGGCGGATTCCATAGGAACTGGATGGTCGTGGAGTTCACAGCTTCAGCTTGCACATTCTGTGGTGGAGCTGTAGGCACTGTTCAAAGTCAGCAGGGAAGGTAGATTGAGGATGAGGTGGAATGACGGGGAGGAGAAGGAGAGATGAATTTAGAAACCTCTAGTTGCTATTCATGATTCACAGGAAATAACAACAGCGCTGAGGAAAGGGATGTGTGATTTATTATTTTGGTGCCCAGCAATGACTTAAAGAGAAAGGTAATTGGGTTATTTCTCATTTTCTAGTGGAGATTCCTTTAATGGGTAAAGGGAGGGAATGAAATAGTTCTTGTGGCTTATTATTCCACCGATGAGCTTCTCCTAGAGACTAAAGAAAGAAGCTTAGATGATGATAGGTGAATACATCTCTTTCAATTATCCATGGCTGTAAGGGCAATCAATGGTTTCACTAAGAAATTCCCTAAGCCCTTTACAATCAAACAAGTCCTATCAGTAAACAAGCAAAAATATGTGAACATATAGGAATTTTAATTAAGGAATCATAATACGGTGACTGCATCTGTATATCATTTACTGTTCTGAAAAATATATGATGAAGAAATCTCCTGTGGAATACAGATTATCCCCTGGAATAGAGCATTTTTTTTCTCATTTGCTTTTTCCATCCTATTATGATATTTATTCATACTATACATGCATATTCAACCAAGATGTGCCAAAACCCACTGAAAATTAACAAAAATAATATGTCACAAATAATAGATATTTTCAGAGACCTCTCCATTGGTGGCCAGGTTTATTTATATTCCATAAAGGGATGAATTCTCCACCACTGATTCTGATGTTTTAAAAGCACCATTTTCACTGCGTTCAAATGGGAATTTTCTAGTGAAAATTAATAACTTGAGTCTGAGAAATATCCCCAATTCCCACTAAGTCCAACGAGAGTTGCTTTTCAAAATCAGGTTGTCAGCTTTTAAAGCTTCAAAGTCTTTGTGGGAAAATCGTCTTTCTATGGAGGAACCAAAAGCAAGTCAAGCCATCAGAAGGTCTGAAAAAGCACAAATGATTATTTGTTCACCAGAACCTACACTCAGTGGAAATAAAAACATTAGTGGAAAACGACCCACCCCAAACTACTAAAATTCACAATCAGCTAACGATAAGGGAACAAATCTTCAGCTGGTATACATAGTCCCAGCTGCATAGAAGCCAATGGAGCTATGACAAATTAAATTTCAGCTAGAATCAGAGGTGTAGCCGTGTTAGTCTGGATTTGCAAAAGCGACAAAGAGTCTCGTAGCACCTTATAGACTAACAGAATTTCAGCTGAGGAGCTCCTCCGATAAGCCCTACAAAGGAAAAGTACGGTAAACCAAGTGCATCAGGAATGACATTATAAACTACGCAAGCATCACTCTTCTGTTTAGTCTTATGCCACTGAAATTCCTTGATGACTATATGGCCTGAAATTTCTGTTAGATGTTTACTACTCTTTTTCGCCCTTCTATATACACTGTAACAGTATGTCACTATACATGGATTAACCAGAATTCTATACCCTTAAACTGACTTCTGATGTCATTACTCCTGGATTTTACATAATCAGCAAGTTTGGGGTAAGAATGTATGTGGAGGTGCTCTAAATTACCACAGAAAGTAGAACATTATTCCAACATATATCAGAATCCCCAGTATGCATTATAAGGCTTATAATGCTATCTGTTGCCATTATAAAGTTATTATGGTTTAGAAATTCATGAGAATGTTTTGATAGCATTACAGCTGTATAATACATTGCTTAGGAAATATCATCCCTCATTGTGGTGGGGCAGCTGCCCCACACAGGGAGAAGAAAGAGTTAAAAGCAGCACCAGGGAGTCTGCACAGAACCCAGCAATCAGGAAGGGGCTTTCTGAGACCACCAATAGGGGGAAGGCTTGCTGGTGCAGCCAATCAGAGCCAGCGAGAACCACATATAAAGGGCTGCTCAGCAGAACAGAAAATGAAATTCTAACACTCATTCATATAAATCAGAGAATACCATTAGGAATAGTTTGCTGTTCATACAGTACAATGAATATATGTAAAGGTGACTGAATATTGTTATGCGGGATATATGATAGTTAAATATCAAGCCACTCCTAACAGCACATTCCTACAAAAGTTGTTATAAAACATTTTCTGTATCCTGCACATTGTTAGGTTACTCCTACTTTGGATTTTGTTGGACATTTTTCTTTAAGGGTGAAATCATGGTGCCATTGATTTCAGTGAAGCCTGGATTTCTTCCTAAAAGTTCAGAGGGCCTTTTAGGAACTAGGAAATCTGCATTGGGGGAACTGTCATTTGCCACAGCATTGAGAATTTACTAACAGAAAAGAAGCATGGCCCCTACAAACACAGGGTTTCATTTATAATTCTCATGCTGGTAAACTTCTAAGAAGCCCAGGCAAACACAGTTTTAGAAATGTGGGGAACCATTTTTTTCCATTTATTTTTATGAATGTTCTGAAATTAGAAAAATCATTCTAGTCCAAAAAATACCTATGACAAGAAGAAAAATGATGAAAAAGAACTTGACCAGAAAAAAATAAAACCTTTGGTATGCTGGTAATCATGATTTATGGTATCATTTATCTTTGGAATTCTTTATAGAAAATCAGCATCTACGTCTTAATTAATGCATTTTAAAAATGGAGAGAACAAGGCTGGCTAATGGACATAAGCTTAATTTTATTGCATATGCATAATCCAATCCATTTTTATATTTTTATCAGTAAAAATGTGGCAATATAATCCTGAATTTACTTCAAAGCATAACGCTAAATTCTCTTTATGTGCTGAAGTTAAAGTTGACCTCCATGGTTATCTGAACAAGCTGTATATTAAAACATGAACTTGAGCTGCGCTACATTTACATCATAGCTGACCTCTCAAACAATGCCCCAAATTAAATCATCAGTAAGTGGCAAGAGCTGAAATTGGCAATAAAGGTATCTCTAATTATTCACAGTATTTAGCTATGCAGATCTGTGCCTCATGTTATATATTTTTTATTATCACAGAGCACAAAACTTTTCCTTTCAACAAGTATTTACAAAGAAATCCTTATGTAATTGCATGTTTGGATTTTTTAAACCTAATTTTGCGCATGTTTGTGATTATACTGAAGACCTCACATTGGAGTACAGATTGTGTGACATCTTTGAGACATCCCTGAATTTCAGAGCATAGTTGGCATGACAGAACCAACCCTTATATTCCTCCCAGTAAAGTTAATTTGGCTAAAAATGTATCAGAACTCAACTGCTTGAACTGTAAAACATTCTAAAACTACTCTTAGCAGAAAAGGTCATGGAGGCACTGTAGATAAAAGCCATTAAATGGGGTTGGCCAACAAGATTATGGGAATAAGAAGGAATTAAGGATAAACACATGTTCATGTCTTTAGCTAAGTATGAATAGGCATTTAAATCTCATACAGCTTCAGATAGACAGACTACCAGTTTAAATATAAATCTTCAACAAAGGCATGCAGAAAGATCCCAAGCTCCTGACTTTCAGGATGCCAACTTTCACATCTCAATAAGGCAGGCTCACAGATTTTTCTCTATCTGAGAATTTGGCTGTTCCTTTAATGCAGTGGTTTCAGGTGCTAAGATGCAGAGCCCCACTGGGAGCTCTGGAAAGGATTTTGCCTCAAAAGGACATAATTCTTATTGTGCAGCTGCTGATACACCCCCTTTAGGGAATGAAGCATTTTCTCCCTAAGCACCTGGCTTGAGATCCAGAGCTTTAATTCTTTGCCCCTTCTGTATAGAGGCATAAAGGAGAAGTAAACTCTTTGTTCCCTCCCATCTTGATAAATCATAAAGCAACAGTTCACAATCTGACCATAGACAACTAGTTGCTCTTAGCAGATTTCCCTCTTCAAGTCTTCCCCCTACAGGCCTGTTAGTTTGACATCTGCAGTATGCAAGGTCTTGGAAAAATTTTTGAAGGAGAAAGTAGTTAAGGACATTGAGGTCAATAGTAATTGGGACAAAACACAACATGGTTTTACAAAAGGTAAATCGTGCCAAACCAACCTGATCGCCTTCTTTGAGAAGGTTACAAATTTTTTAGACAAAGGAAACACAGTGGATCTAGAATAGCAGCCGTGTTAGTCTGTATCCATAAAGAAAGCCAGGAATACTTGTAGCACCTTAGAGACTAACTAGTTTATTTCAGCATAAACTAGTTAGTCTCTAAGGTGCTACAAGTATTCCTGGCTTTTTTTTACAGTGGATCTAATTTACCTCAATTTCAATAAGGCATTTGATACAGTTCCACATGGGGAATTAGTGGTTAAATTGGAAAAGATAGGGATCAACATGAAAATTGAAAGGTGAATAAGGAACTGGTTAAAGGGGAGATTACAATGGGTTATACTGAAAGGTGAACAGTCATGCTGGAGAGAGGTTACTAGTGGAGTTCCTCAGGGATCCGTTTTGGGATGAATCTTATTTAATCTTTTTATTACTGACCTTGGCACAAAAAGTGTGAGCGTGCTAATAAAGTTTGCAGATGACACAAAGCTGGGAGGTATTACCAATACAGAGAAGGACCGGGATATCATACAGGAAGATCTGGATGACCTTGTAAATGGGAGTAATAGGATGATATTTAATAGTGAAAAGTGCAAGGTCATGTGTTTAAGGATTAATAACAAGAATTTTTGTTATAAGCTGGAGACTCATTAGTTGGAAGTAACAGAGGAGAAGAAGGACCTCGGAGTATTGGTTGATCACAGGATGACTATGAGCCACCAATGTGATATGGCCAAGAAAAAAGCTAATGCAGTTTGGGGATGCATCAGGCGAAGTATTTTTAGTAGAGATAAGGAGGTGTTAGTATAGTTATACAAGGCACTGGTGAGACCTCATCTGGAATACTGTGTGTAATTCTGGTCTCCCATGTTTAAGAAGGATGGATTCAAACTGGAACCGGTACAGAATAGTACTAGGATGATCTGAGGAATGGAAAACCTGTCTTATGAAAGGAGACTCAAAGAGCTTGGCTTGTTTAGCCTAACCAAAAGGAGGCTGAGGGGAGATATGATTGCTCTCTATAAATATATCAGAGAGATAAATACCAGGGAGGGAGAGGAATTATTTAAATTCAGTACCAATGTGGACACAAGAGCAAATGGATATACACTGGCCATCAGAACCTTTAGACTTGAAATTAGATAAAGGTTTCTAACCATCAGAGGAGTGAAGTTCTATTGTGATCGCGCTGTCATCGCGTCCTCGCCTGCTTTTGCAGGTTCTGCACATACTGCAGGATTGTGAGCAAGGTGTTTACAACGCTGAGCTGAGTGGGCTGCATGCTTGCTGTGGTATGGAATCTTCAGGATAGCAGAGTTGAAGCAGAAGAGATGGATGACGACGGTTAGCACCGTGCCCGTTTCCTGAGGAAGAACACACGTTCCCAGGAGCCCATGACAGACAACATGGAGAAATTTGCTATCGAGGCAAGAGCAGGAGAACAGAGTTGCAACGGAAGTTGTGGATGCCATGAGAATAGATATTTATGCAGAACGATGAGAGGACCTGCAAAGTGGATTCATGGCACCAGGAGAGCAGAATTGCAGCAGAAGCGGTGGATGCCATGAGAATAAATATTTATACAGAATGAAGAGACTATCTGTGAGATGGATTCATGACACCAGGAGAGAAGAGTTGCAGCGGAAGCGGTGGATGGATGACGATGGTTAGCAGTCGTACTGCACCATCTGTTGAAAGCAGTATGGTGTCTGTATGTAAAAAAAGCGCATAACAATTGTTTGCCGTTCCTTTCACGGAGGGAGGGGCAACTGACGACATGTACCCACAACCACCCATGACAATTTTTTTGCCCCATTAGGCATTGGGAGCTCAACCCAGAATTCCAATGGGCAGCGGAGACTGCGGGAACTGTGGGATAGCTACCCACAGTGCAACGCTCCGAAGGTTGATGCTAGCCACAGTACTGTGGACGCACGCCGCCAAGTTAATGCACTTAGAGGAGACACACACAATCAACTGAATAAAATTTTTCCTAAAAATCAACTTCTATAAATTCGACCTAATTTCGTAGTGTAGATATACCCTTAGACTCTGGCCATGAGTTATTTTAAAAGAGCTCGGAGCAGCTGATAGTAAACTGTGGGTTCTTGGGCTGCCACTACTAAATGCCAAAAAGACTAGTAAAAGTCCAATCATACATATTCAGGAGTAAGGTCATAGCTCATGTGGCCAATGAGGTAGGAGGTGGAGGGGAATTCCATATGAATGTGTTGATCTGCTCTCAGCACTCATTTGCTGCCAGGGTTTTGATTGCATGGCACATTCAACTAATGCCAGGTATTTTAGGTATTTTTTTCTAGACACAGACAGGCAGGTTCTTGCCAGTGCACCCGAATCACTAGTGTGTGTGTAGTCGCGTGTATGTGTGTGGAGAGGTGGGCAAGGTACATAGATGCAGGTTTCTTAGGCTCATCTTTAAACTATATTATGGATTACAAGACAGTTTCCACCCATGCTTTGATTTACGTTCCTAATCTCCTGCTGGTTTGGTTTAGGAGGCACAGTCAGCAGTGATGAATGCTCCCAAACAGGTGTCTATACACTTTCCAGTTGCAGGGATAGTGGCTTAAGACATGATACATTTCTTAACGTATGGAGACCTGATACTAACTCTGCTTCATATTAGACTGGGGCTGTACAGCCTCCCCTCTGTTCAACTCCAAATGTGAAAAGGCTTCAAACTGTTTTTAAAATGGGTTGAAAGCCTGGGGATATCTGCAAGAACCTCAGCAAGGCATGCATTAGATTAGAAGATGGCAACATACATTATGGAGCTATTTATTGCTATTGTGAATTGCTTAAGAAGGGAACCCCTACATCTGTAATAGGTAAGAATTACATAAAGATGAATAGGGTATTGTAGATTGTCCTGCATTATAAATACTTCTACCAGTCAAACTGAATGCAGGACTAACTGCACTTTGTTTGTAACAGAGGATTTATATTCTTACAAATGACAATAGACAGCGAACTAATGAAAGATAACAGCAGCTCTCATATCCAAGGAACATTAGTCAATTGGGGGATTAAACACAAAAAGTCGGAAGTCAGAAACCTGGGTCTTAGCAGAGGGAAGGTCAAGGTGCTGTGATAGCTTGAACTATCCAACTAAACAAAACTGCGCACTAGAAGAGAATGAAAACCAATGTATGAAAGAGATTTTCAATTTTTGGTGCAAACCACTTCTCGGTAGAGTACTGGGATACATAATATTACTCCCATCTAAAAGCAGAAGCCTTTAAGAAATGCATTTTCAGCACTGCTACTAAAGTTTTTAAAGGGCTGGCGGCTGTCTACTTATTTCTATATTGCAAGACTTTAGATTCTCTGAGATATAACTTGGCCTGGTTCCTTGCTCTTTAACTATCTTGGTAAACTGGTGCTGCACTTGGGTAGTCTATTTTTAAAATCTCTCTACAATTCACAACACAGTTATTCACATCATAATGTACTCCTATCAGCAATTAGCAAACCATTACATATACTTCACTGATTATAAACTAGCATGCACTGTAAAAGTGTAAGTTTTTCAAATAGTTTAATGGTTTTTATGACCTACTAAAGCAGAGATCATGTGACTGTCTATTGCTCAAAATTCAGTCCTGCAATCCTGGAAATCAATGGAAATCTTAAGGGCCTGATTCAATTATGCTAAGGATTCTTCATACTAATCCAGTAGTGTAAACATGCTTTTCGGGATGTGTAAAAGTAGTTTACAAATCCTTTTGTCATAGATGTAATTTCCACCCACTTCAGGGCACCTGTGTATTGCCAGAGAGATATAAAGGAGCATTAGTGTAAATGAGAATAAGACTTATGGCTCCTTTTTTCTCTTGGTAAATGCCTCTGTCTCACTTAAACCTCTCCTGGAGAATCCTATGTCTCTAGAGTATGTTTCCCTTCATAAAAGTAAACATGCGACAAACCCTTGCACTATTTGTTCACTCTGTCTAAAAAATTAGTGACTGCAAAGGATTTGCAGTGTACACTGCAGAGCAGAGCTCACCTCCCTGTAAAGTGTACTCTGTCACTGCTCTGCTGAATGCTCCCAGCCCGGCTCCGTTATAAGATGCCACCTGGATTTCATACTGAGTCCAGATGATCAGGTCTTTCACCAAACAGTAGTTAATCTCTGCGCTGGTGATGTTCTTATAGTGATACTCCCCAGGGAGGCCTGCCAGGCGATACCTGCATACAGAAAAGGAAAAATTCAATGCATTAGTTAAAAGACATCAATTATAGCAAATGCACTGACTAGCAAAACAGCTTCCTCTTTGAAGATGCAATATTCAAATTTTTACTGCAGAATTATACAAAGGATAATAGAACATCCTCAAAAACAACAGACTAGCCGCTGATAAGACCATACACTGCTTGACTGCTATAGTATTTATAATCTGATTTCATTGAAATTACATGCTCAGGGCTAAACAAAACTGGCATTTTATCCTGTTTTATGGTATTAGAAAAATTATAGCTTTTAAAATGTGGCTTGTCTAGTAAAAGCTGTGATTTAGTATAAAAATATCTTGGACAGGGATTTTTATCAGGGTGCTGATGTAAATCAGTTTGAGAAATGTTTTCTTCCTCAGCCTCTAAACCTGAAAAGCAAGAAGATCTCAGTAGTGTTCAGACCTTCTGGTCTAAGGGACTGCCAGCTCAAGCCTGCATCAGGAATCCACTTTCACAGAATGATTATTACAAGGCCTGACACAGGGGTTGCCTAGGGACTGAAGGACTTGCTAAAGAGTGGGACTCAGAAGAAGGGTAATATGGAGATGAAACAGTTTGCCAAATAAGGATTAGTAATATAGCTATACCTATATAGTGATGAACCTCTGCCAAAGAGATGGAGTAATTGAATATGTTTCCCTGTAGGAGATGTTATGGAAAACAGAACTGATTTGGATGCATATTTTAGAGCCCTTTTTTTGGTGTGTCCTTTTGCACTCTGAGGATCCACTGTTTTCTATAATTATCATTTCCTCTCAAACAACCCTTGGAAATTTGAACACTTCAAGTGAGACTGTTGGCTTTTTTCCCTTTAGGAAACAAGCTGTGTAGTAGATACTTACAATATGCTAATCAATGTATCAGAAAGAAATAGACATTCTGACTTGCAAATGAAGCATTGCTATTCTGTGAAAAGGCAAATACGGGAATGTTTGGATTTTTATTCATCATACTATTTTTGTGCTGTTTTAAGTCAGCCCCTGTTTAACAATAACTAAAGGCTTATCTACATGAGAAAGCTTCATTGGTTCATTTATTGTGTGATATAAACCAATATAAGTTTAATCAGTGCAATCCCGGTGTTTAGACAAGGCCTAATTCTTATAGAGATTTTGTTGTTCCTAGAGAGATCTCTGTGCAGAGCTTGATCACCCAATAGCAGCGATACAGACAACCCCAAAGAGCTGGGAGATCAGTGTGGCTTCCTGTCTTGGTCATGTTTTGTATTGTGAGACTACAGCAGCATAACTCCAATGAAATAGCAACACAAAATCACAAAGCAAACATAGCAAAGCAATGTCAGGATCTCTCCCTGGGACTATTAGGTGGCTTTCTGCCTCCATTCAATGCCAGACCTCCCCTTCCTCCACTTACAGGATGATAGGACGGTTGTATGAATCTTGGCAATATCAATTCTTTGCTCAGCGCTCTGTTTTCTCTCACATGTAGCAGTCAAAATGTGGAGTGCTCCCGTGGTCTAATATATTGTGCTCTTAGCATGACACCCCTATAAAAACAACACTCTGCTGCTGAGAAAAAGAGCAGAGGAAATAGGCCAGTTCAGAAATGTCATGTCCTAGTGATTTTTCTCACCACATATATACTTTGATGTATATTGCACAGGCTTTGTGCAGTGTACCTTCACTTTTAAGATCAGGCATTCTGTCAGTTTAAGTCCAATACATCCACTATGGTGGGATTCTATGCTGCAAAATCAGAGCAATGGAGCTGATGTTATAGTGGGTCTTTCACATCTGGCACCTTTAATACAGAGCGACTGTAGTCTAACTCTGCTGAAACTAGTACAGAAAATCCCTTTAACAGCACATACCTTCCTGTAACCTTCACATTTTGAATCCCAAGAACCACCCTGGAATATTACAGGGGAAAGTTTTATTATATGACAATTTAAAATTCCCACTGAATTATTTGTTTCCCTACTCAGGAGCCTAGACACAATAATTTAAATGTCTAAAGAATGTTTTCCACAAACTCATACAGACTGATGACAATGGACTGGATAACTCTCTACTAATAGGAAAAGGGATGTTAAAGAGAGGAAAGGGATCAATCATGCTAATTTTGCATGAGCTGCAGAAGGAAATGTTTAACCTAAAAATTAGTCAACTTGTTATATGAAATAGTCAGACAGTAGAACAAGTTGCAAAGGGTAGGCAAGCTGTGGAATTGCTATCTCCAGAGGGATTTAAGGACAGACTAATTACCAATCTATTAAGGCTGGTTTGGGAATAACGAAACCAATCCTGTGACAAAGCAAAGGAATGGACTAGACCCACTAGAACACCTTTTGATCCCACTCGTTCAACAGTATATCAGCACCCAGAGAAAACGGTAGCAGACTCTCTAATCCACTACGGTTGCTTACCAACCAGAAATTCCCAGTGAAGACCTCTTCCTCTCTAGGGGGGAAGCCTCCTAAAACAACCTCCCTCACCAACCCTGGAGTGAATGGGGAGAAAGGAGCACAATAGGGGCAGAAAGGGGCATGGCAGAGCTGCGTTCTACCACACATGACACTACGCTGCCATTAGCGACCTCAGTAGTGTAAGCAAAGAGCAGGATACCTCCTGTTCTACCACAACCACAGCCCTAAATCAGGGAGCTGCAACCAGCTTCCCAGAGCTGCCCCTCTCCATTATATCTGTGCCCCATCGAGAATAAGGGCCTGTGGCTTTCCCCAGCAATCCATCTGAACTCAAAGCTTCAGCTTTAGTCTTTGGCATACGGCAATTTTGATTTACAGGCTTTCACCAAGGAACGTAGTAAACTGGCCAAGATTGATGGCGTGCAAATAGTGTTGCCTACAGTTACCGTTTGTTATTTATAGATGGACCCATAGATGTGCACGACACCATAGTTGCTGCAGACAAATCCCTGCCCAGAGGAGCAGACAGTCTATAAAATAGATATGATAATAAAAAGGGGGTGGTGGAGAAAGCATAGAAGGGCAAAGCTTACCGTAGTGAGAGCTCGCCAAATACGGTATGTGTTGTGTACACCTCTTTTCATTTCTTAAAAAAATATTTTTTTTTTACAAATTGACATTCAGAAAACTGCCGGGTGAGAAGGCTGGGGTGCAGGCATCTAGTCAAGAATTATATAAACCGCATTGTTGTCCCCTTTGTGATTGGGCATACAGACCTCATTGCTTTGGTGACAGGGAAATGGTTAATATTCTTCAGCTGTGTCTGCACTAGGCGTGGCAGGAAATGTCCACCCTCAGTAATACCACCAAAGCAACTCCATGAATCGTAGCAAAGTGGTAAAACTAGTATAAACAGGACACTAGCATTTTTACCACATACCCTTTAGCACAGGGGTCTCCAAACTTTATGAGACAAGGGTCATATTAGATTTTTGAAGGGGCTTCGCGGGCCGAAGCAACTGTGGAAAAAATTAAACATATGCAAAAATTCCCCCCCGCCCCTTTGCTCCTCCAGCCGCTGCTGCGGGGGCACTCACCCCCCTGCACACGGGGCCACTGGCAGCAGCTCACGGAGGAGGGAGGTAGCAGCAGCTTCTCCCCATGCTTGCTGGGTGTGCCTGCTGAGCTGGAGGGCCGGACAAATCAAAGCTGCGGGCTGGATCTGGCCCCCGGGCTGTAGTTTGGAGACCCCTGCTTTAGCAGATCTAGAGGACGCTGGCAAAAATGCCACCTACCATCTGAATCCTGTCTAAACTGGGGCTCCAACTTTTCGTGGCGCTATACCACTGGTTGTACAATGCTAGATTTTCCAGAAAAGAATCGAGTGTAGACAAGACCTTCCTGAGCAGAGTGAATGCCACAGCTGCCTGCTCTCACTGCAAGGCCAATTAGGGAGCAAACTAAGAACCATGCAATCGCTGAGTCCAGCTGGACTGGTTACTGACTCCCAAAGAGACTAGAAAATGAATGTGCTCTGGGAAGCCTCTCAATCTGATCAGAACCTGTTTTAGGAGCCATACATTCTCCATAGATAAATGGAAAGATTGGATGAAATAAGTGTTTTTCAGTTACCCATTTGAAGTCCCTTTCCATTAACTTTAGTCTTTCTGCAACCCAGCTATACTATTTACTTAATTTATTTTCAACTCCAAACCCTAATCTAGCCATGGCTCACCTGGTCTGTCACATCCTCTCTACTTTAATGACAGCATCCTTGCTCTTCCAGAACCCAGAATGCCACTATGCTACTTGTGTGATATGTCTGACTTAAATTACGAGCTCTTTGCAGTAGGGAGTCTTTTATTTGTCTGTAAAGCACTATGCACACATATGGCACTGTGCAAATAATAAGTAATGATAAATTAGAACAGAATTAGAAATTGTCTTTTAAACATTCTTCCTTTTTCATCTGTGTCACACTGCTAGGATGTCCACCTCTAACACACTAAGATATTTAGCACCAGGCTTTATATTAAGATCTCTCTAGGCCAGAGCACACATCACTTACCTTAGGATGTACCCATGGAGAACCCCATTATGTTCACTTTCAGGAGGAGGCTGCCATTGAACCATGATAGACTGATTGGTACGTCCACTGGCTACTATGTTTTTAGGAGGTGCGCTGGGAGGTTCTTCAGGTAACATCAATCTAAGCACAAAAGAATGGGATGGGATATGAGCACTGAGAGAAAAAGAAAGCTCTAGCTTTTCATTTTATGTGTCCACCAAATATGAACCAGCTTTATTTACTAACGTCCAAAGACTAGAAAGAATAATAATGTTGATCAAACTACTGATGACTTTTTATGAAATAGTTACAACAAATCAACACAATAGTAAATCAGTTAAGCAAGCAACAAGGAAGACAGCTGAGGTAACCTTATGCTGTCTGAATCCCTCATGCTGCTGCAACTGTAGAAAAACATTATAAGCCTGAATGAGTTAGAGCTTCGATCAGAATCTGTAACTCCTTTGACTCTTCCAATATTTTTCATATCAGACGCCTAGATTTTGAAAAAAGCCATTTAAACCTCAGCTGTTCTACAATTCAAGCTCATAGCAAGCTTTGGCTTATAAAGGAAGGGGGATGCATCTAAAACTAAACTTGAAGAAGCCATCCTTCTATGTCACAACTGAAGTAATTACAGAAGTGACATGCAGTGACTGGATGAGAGCTCTGCCCAGTCCAGAGTTAACCAAGGAGTGTTAAACTACAGGAAAAAAATATGTTACCCCTACATGCACTCACGTCCTCTCCTTCTATGATCCTGTTTGACTGTTACTCTGCAAAGATGGATGCACCTCTGTCCCCAATGCATGCAGAATGTGCTGTTGCTGCTAACTGCCAGTATGGCTAAATACTCCTCAAAGTTCTTAGGTACTTCATGTAACTAGGGGTGCCCACATCCCCCCACTGTGGTACAAAAGGTAACTTCATTTTAACAATTTTGAACAACTGACAGATCAGGGGTTATTTCACATGCATTTTACATAGGGATCTTTTTTACTTTACCTGCTGGTCTCGGTGCTGTATTGGCCCTTGCCCACCTGGTTAACTGCACACACCCTAAATTGGTAGGTACGGGCTGGAGTTAATCCACTCACAGTGATACTGCTAATCTTAGAGTTAACACTTGATAGATGCACTTTCCAGGGAGAGTCTGGTGGAGGAAAACACGCATGTTAATAATATTGAGGTGCTTGTTAAAGGCCCTTAAGAAGTGAGTGAATGTCGATGACTGCAATATGCTTCCTTTAACTTCTTTCCTCAAAGGAACTTTAGAAACTTCTTTCCTCGGAGGAACAAAAGAAACCTTCCCGTCTACCCCATGGTTAGGTAGATGGCACATTTGTCTACTGGAAAGGGATGCTACATTTGTCATTGTGAAATCACTAAAAACTGTATTCATTAACATTTTAATAAAAGAGGAAATAAGCATAATAAAGACAGATGGGCTGTGTATTTCCTGACCCATCTGTTTAGCTGTCCATTACACCACCACACCTATGAGTGTCTCTGGCTGAAGCGCTGTAATGAAATTCACAGTTAGTTTGCAACATTTTTCTACCCAGCTTTCTAGCAGGCGTCGAAGAGTGACTCTGTCAGCCAAATTAGCTCTTTGCTGCAAGACCTGGGAAGGCTTCTACATGCCTGGATGTTTTCTGCAGATCTATTGTCTTATTTTCAATCTAATAATTTCTTAGGATGGCTCCTTGGAATAAACTGCTCCGGCAGTAGTGTAAAACCCCCACTGTCAGTTCACATACTTCACACACTGAGCTTCTCTGCTGCCTGAATTACATTCCCAAGTTTCACAAAGGTGAAAAATGAAATATGTTGGAAATTAAATATTCTGTCTTCTTTTCACCTTAGCATGTCATATTTCTTGTACACAGTGGGTTGCAGGGCTGCTACCAGCAGGTCACACTTCTGTACCAGATATGAAGTGGCCACAGAGCTTCCTTCTTATAGTGAACATGTGGCTAAGGTTAGCTTAAATAAGGTCTGGTATACACCAGGGGTTGGCAACCTTTGAGAAGTGATGTGCCAAGTCTTCATTAATTTAAGGTTTTATGTGCCGGTAATAGATTTTACATTTACAGGGGCTGGCAGAGGGAACCCCAGATCCACAGCGCTGGCGGCAGACAGAATCCCAGACTGGCTAAGCCCACTGCTGGTCTGGGGTTCCGGCTGCTGATCCTGCTCAGCCCACTGCCAGTCTGGGCTTCCATCCATCCGGGCCTGCAGCAAGCTGAGTGGGGTCCACATTTTTCACTAGGCCCATCATAGCTATCACGCCTAAAAAGGCTATTTGTCTTTGAAAGGTTACCATATGTCTGGTTTTCCTAGACACAGCCTTTTTTTTGAGCCTCCTTTCTTTGTTCAGATAACTTTTTAAATAACAGGAAATGTCTGGGGGTTTTGCAGAGCAGACAAGCTGCAGCTCAGAAAGAGCCCTGATTGGTCCACTTCCTAATTGGTCCCTCCCCTCCACCTGCAGCTGATTGATCCATTCCTCTGAAAGCCACAGCTGCCGAATCCACCCACTCAGGTCCCAACTCCCAGCCCTGGAGAGGAGGTCCCAGAGCGAGGGGCTGACTGACAGCTGTCACTGCTTGCACCAGCTGCCCTCACACCAAGATAGGGTGCAACACCTGTTAGGACCCCACCACAGGTTTTCCCACTAGTACCCCAAACCGTACCCCCTACACCATTCCTCCCCTCCAGCAATGTTCTCTTTTTGGGAATCTGAAATATGGTAATCCTAGTCTTTGATCACATGCACGCTGAATGCAAAGCTCTTGTTTCTGTGGTGAACTGATGCATGGAGGACAAGTCAGGATACCTCCAGGACAAGTCAGAGCTGTGACAAGTAACTTCAGCTCCAGGGGTAGGAGTAGAAGTTGAAGGTTATTATAAGTCCCTTCAGAGATAACTCTGACATCTGCTCCTGAGTCAATTTTAAAGTCTTTCTATGAATATTAAGTTTCACTCTCTGGACAGGCTCCATTTCATCACTAAGGCTATGATTTTCTCAGAAGTTGCAGAAGTCACAAAATCTGTGACTTCCAGGTGACTTCAGCCTACAACAGATGGGAGGTACAGGGTCCCGGCCCAGAGCTCCCAGCCACCATGGGAGGTGGGGGGACCCTGGAACTCTGACCCCACCACAACTGGTGGGGGATCCTGGAGCTTTGAGTGGGCCCCCACAGCTGCCTAGCCACTGCAGGGCCATGAGGGGCCACAGCTGGGCCCCCCATTTTGTCATGGATATTTTTAGTAAAAGTAATGGACAGGTCACTGGCTTCCATGAATTTTTCTTTATTGCCCATGACCTGTCCGTGACTTTTACTAAAAATATCTATGACAAAATCTTAGCATTAGTCATCACACATGATAGAAACAATGGCTCTTCATTGTCTGTAATATGAAGCTCCTTGATTGTTTTAGTGTGGCAAACAGCTGCAAAATATCCATATTTCGCACATTTATTACACCATGCACCTTTGGTTGGACATGCCTCATCTCATGGGATATGATTTTTTTCCACATTTTGAGTGTCAGACTTTGGTGTTTGACTGGAATTTGTCCCTCGTAGGCTGGGAGTGCTTTCTTCTTGCCTCAGGGTTCTTATGGTAATGACTTGTAGCAATCATGCTGCATCTGTTAAGAGCATCCAAACTAGTTTATTGTTTTTCAAGTTTGGTAAGTTGCTCTTGGTTTTGCTGTCTCACCAGCTTAGACTGCTTTGCTGTGTGTACAGTTAAGTCTATTTTAAATGACATCTGCTGTGACAATTTTTTATCTTTTAACTCACTAACGAGCCTGTGTCTGATATTTTCATGTTTTTCAGTTCCAAAATCAGTTTTCAGCCAGTGGATGCAGAGCTCCTAAAAATATTCAACATTTTCCCCTGGTCCTTGAAATCTCTGATGAAAACATGCGCCTTCATAAACCACTTGTTTCTGAGCCAAAATATGCATCAAACATAGCCAGAAATCTTTCATAATCATCTTTGTGACTGTCTTCAGTAAAGGCAAAGAATTTAAAGATACTGTATGTTCTTCCTGTTCCCCAATAGCATAAATTCTTCATTTTCCTTATAGCGCTTTGTAGCAACTGAACTGTAGAACTGCTTCCAGTCTGTTCATTGTGAAGGTCTGTCAAAGCTGAAACACTCTGAGGCATTGAAGAGTGGCATGTTGATGAGATCCGTTGTTGCTTTTTTCTCCAGTATACAACCTCTGTTGCTTTTGTTCCTTCTGTCTCTGTTTTCCTCTGGCACTAGTTTACTTCTGACACCACATTATGTATTTCTTCTACATGGTAGGTTGCAGGTCTGCTACTAGCAGGTCACGCTTCTGTACTGGATGTGAAGTAGCCACAGAGCTTTCTTCTCAGAGAGGGACATACCAGCTGTTCACGATGAGTTCCTTTAATCCCCTGCCAAGTATGAGGGTAGCTTAAATAATGTGTGGTACAGTGCTACCTAGTGGATGAGCATATATACAGTTTAGCATTCTATTACATGGCATGATGTCATATGTTCTCCCCCAAAGCATGACTGGGGCAGTCAAGAAGAGGTGACATTTGGTTCTTGTCAGCCAATTTAAAGACTTGTTCAGTTTTTAATAATACCAGCTGTTTTCACATTCCACACTCAAAATTACAATCATTTCTGAAAACAACTGAGGACCTAGCCAGAGATTTTGGCAACATATCTGTGCATATGGTTCAGAACTGCACTGCAGGCCCTCACAGATCACCTAGATGAAGCCATACACTGCCTGCAAACAAAGATGAGATGTTCCAAATGTGTTAAATGTCACACCACCATACAAATCACTAATTCAGTGCTTTGCTGGCTAGTTCTTTAACAAGTTAAAACCCTCTCAGGCTTGATGCCAGTTGGGCTATAAAGGCTGCATCTTTTAATTATTCAAAATATATTTATTATAGTAATAGCTTTCTGAGAGCAAAGTCATCTTAATGTGATTCCTGACACAGCAAGTAGTAGGAATCCTGGATAGATACTTGCAGAACAGAGTTCTCACACCAGTTGGTTTTTGTTTGGCAAGGGTTTGCTAATGGTGATCTTGACTACAAGAGCTTGATAGCAACCTACATTATGAGAATATGCTTACTCATATTAACTATGAAAATCATAGGCTAAGTTTTCTGTTTGCATTCTTTACTTTGCCTTTCACAGAACTTCTATGACCGTGGCCAAACAACTGTTCACCTTACGACACCCAAGTGCACAATGAAAATTAATGGGAAGCAGGAGTTAAGGTATGGCTGACTTTAGTAAGTTCCCTGAAGCCACTTAATCAAGAAAATGGAAAAACACACACAAACAAGAATGCTGAATGCCCTTAAATGAGCTAATCCGCACTGGTCCATTTCCTGGAACAATTCAGTTTCATTTGTTTACTGCTAGTGTAAACACCACTTGAGAGTGCTTAACCCAAACAGTTCGATCTAGTGAACAGTTTGATTCAACAACGGGGCCTATTAATCTTCTCAACACCTTGGGGCTCTGGTCTGTTTATATACTGCAGCTGTAGAATACTTTATTTATTCTTTTTCCTCCTGGTGGAAGATAAAAGATCTGGCAGAAAGAGAGATTAAACTGAAAACTAATATAAACGAACCCTATTCATCTCCTGGGCACTCTGATTTGTACAGAAAAGTGGTTTGGGGAGGATTTGCTTGTTCATGGAGCAGCACATATAGAGGGTTTGCAGAGTATCTTTAAAATTTAAATAGCAAGTCTTCTCTTGACAATCAATAAACTAAGCCCTTTGAAAGGCTGCTCTTCCAGCTTAAATGTACAATCAAAACAGAATTGCAAAGAAACTTGTTTTACTATGTTGAAGAACAATTTTGACATAGGAAACCTTTCATAAAAATTTCAACACCCACTTTCCTTTCCTTCAGGGATTACTGTCAGTCTCCTGACCCAGAAAGCCTGGAGAAGTTCCACAGTGACAAAAAACTTGCCAGGTCAATCTATTAAATAAACCTCCATTATATTGAGCAGACAGTGCTAATCTTTCATTTAACTTAAGCCGCCCAGAACATACTCTGGGTTCCGCTCACTCAGTCTTCCAATTTAATTGCTGTTGGCTGAAAAAGTTTCTCATTTAGTTGTCAATCTGCTCAAACCTGTTGGCTATTTGAATTAGTGCTGTCTTATCTTTTTTCAAATTAAGCTGCATGAAAATAAGAAAGTGACTCTATACTTTACCATTTAATTCCTTGACCTGTCAAGAACTTCTGTTTTGATTGTCAAATAATTTTTTGGTTTTAGAGGCACTTATTTGACACCAGTGACATTCCTTCCTGAGACAAGTGACTTACCAAGAGGAATTTCTTCTACACATTCAAAGTCTTCCTGCTGTTCTTAGGGGATAACGACTGAGTTGAAAGACTCAAGATGGACATCTAGTCCTTCCTGCTTGTTGATAGAGCCACTGTTTTCTTAGCAGAAAGCTGATTTCCATAGCTCTGGAATATATTTCAGATGCCTACCCTTTCTAAGAGGCTATTGTATAGCCTGGACTACTGGAAAGTGCTGAAGTTTCTCCTGTCTCCCCAAATACATCTGTGTTCATAACAATTCGAGAATGGGAAATATTCAAGTTCAAGGTTTTCACCAGTCTGCAGGAATCCAATAGGGCCCATTATTCAAATGTAATTTTAGGGATTTAATTTGGTTTGAGACCATCCTCTAAGGCAGGGGTGGGCAAACATTTTGGCCCGAGGGCCACATCTGGGAATAGAAATTGTATGGTGGGCCATGAATGCTCAAAAATTGGGATTGGGATGCAGGAGGGGATGAGGGCTCTGTTTTATGGGTGTGGGCTCCAGGATGGGGCTATAAATTAGGAGTTCAGGGTGCAGGAGGGGGATCTGGTCTGGGGAGTGGGTGTGAGTGACAGCTCCAAGGTGGGGCTGAGGATAAGGAGTTTGGGGTGTTAGAAAGGTGCTCTGGGATGGGACTGAGGGGTTTGGAGGGAGGGAGGGGGATCAGGGATGGGGTAGGGGCTTGGGGTGTGGGAAGGAGTGCAGGCTCCAGATGTGGGTGCTCTGGGCTGGGATCAAGGCTGAGGCAGGGGGGTGGGATGCCGGGAGAGGCTCAGGTGGCATGTACTTCAAGTGGCTCCCAGAAACAGTGGCATGTCCGTTCTCCAGCTCCTATGTAGAGGTGCAGCCAGGTGGCTCTGCACGCTACCCCATCTGCAGGCACAGGCCCTGCAGCTCCTATTGGACTGCCTGAGGGCGCCATTGGAGCACATAGGAACAGAAGGGAGGCCATGCCCTGCTTCCAGGAGCGGGGTGGAACAGCCCCTCAGGGCCAGCTCCAGGCACCAGAGCAGCACGCTCATGCCTGGGGTGGCCAATGACAGGGGGAGGCATTCAGGCCGCTGACAGGGAGACCCCTTTTGCGGATTCGGCGGAACAACTGTGGCGGGTCCGCCGAAGCCGCAGGACTGCCGGACCTGGTGCAGGCGTGCCACCGAAGCCATGGGTCTGGCCGGCTGACCTGTCAGTGCCTGGAATGCCAGCCCACTGCTTGGAGCGGCAGAAACGGTAGAGCCGGCCCTGCGGCCTCTGACCTCACTTCTCAGCTGGAGCGCCAGAGCGGGGCCATGCTGTGGCTTCCAGGAGCCGTGTGGAGCAGCCCCTGACCCTGCACCATGACTGGAGTGTGGGAGCAGGGCAAGCCCCAGACCCCACTCCCCAGCAGAAGCTCGAGGGCTGCCTTAAAATGGTTGGTGGGCCAGATCCGGCCCACAGGCCCTAGTTTGCCTCCCCCAATTAAAATCAGTTGTTTACATCTCTTTACTGCACCGATACCAATGGAAAAGAGCTTTAATCCATGCCAGGTGGAGGGATATGCCATTCTTCAGTGGTGCTAGTAACTAGTCCCCTGAAATTTTCACTCATTATTTTGATCCTTCTTCAGCTAATTTTCTATAACAGATACCTTTATTATGTATTTGCTCACTGTATGTACTTTAAAATCTGTAGTGGATATTAAAGCTATTAGAAATTTATTCAAACCACAACAACCAAAAGAAAAATCAACAAAATCCAGGGCACATTTTGGAAACTATAACACTGCAAAATGAAAACCATGTATTAAAATTGCACAGAATCAAGAAAGAAGACTTTTGTGTATCACTGGGAACTGAAAAGTAATAACCCTACCAATCTTCATCTATATAACAACAAATGGGGAATAGGATACCTAACATATTGTACTGCTGCTGACAGTAAAAGAGCTACAGATACAAGCAAATGAGGTCATGGAGGGCATATGCAAAACAAATCCCCAATATTTTGTGTATATGAAAGGCACCTGTGGCCCAAAAAGAACAGTCAGGAAAAAAAAGGTAAAGAAAATTTTCCATGAAGAATGAAGGGAGAATTTGTTTACAAACATGTATGAGACAAAGCTCTGTCAACAGTATAGTATCACAATTCAGCACTGATCAGGAACACTGCTGAAAAAAGGCAGGAGAGAGACAGTGCCAAGATTACCTCAAGAAGGAAATCGGTAGCTGCCAACGAAGGCTAAACCATATATTCATCAGGTGAAAATAACTCACAATCAATACATTTCAAGATTAAAACAAGAGATGGAGACAGTGAAGCTGTGCACTAATTAAAATCAGTGATACAAACCAAACTCACTGCTGACGTTGCTCATGGTCCTTTTGGAATCCATAGCAAATGAGTATTAATACATAAAAGGAGAGGACTGAAGCAAGGGCACGGACATTCAGGAAATTAGAGTCCCCTCTGCCCTGTGTAAACAAGTGATTGTGAAGTGACAGAACACAAAAGCAATGTAGATAAAACAAACAGTGAAAATTCAAAGTACAGAATAGTACAGAATGGTCCTGAAAGAAGAGACAATTCTCACTGAAGAGAAGGTACTCCGTTCAAAGAATGCATAGTTTTTTGGTTTTTTGCAGTTATCCATCTTACTCAAGCACACACATCTATGATTTGTGATTAGATTCACTCAGTGGTAGATTAAAATGCCTTCAGATAAAAATTATTGGAGCTATCTCACTGTGTGTAAGAGTTCAGAGGATGCTGTAGAGTTCGGAGGTATTATTCATAAGACTTCTGTAGAACTCTCTCAGACCTTTGCTGAACTTCTTACATATTTTATAAGGTGAATTATTGTGTTTTCTAACTGATGGTGCCTTTCAGACCACCAGACTGGAATACTGCAAGATTGCACCTGAAGGCCACTAAGAAACTTCAGCTGGGGAAGAAGGCTGACTACCTAATTAGCAGTGCCTCCATCAGGCAGTGCCTCCACATTGCACCTGCACATTGTTCCAGTGTGTTCTAAGGGGCTCCTTACAAATAGGCTAGGAATCAGCCATCAAGAATCTTCTCAAGAGTTGCTTCCATGAGAATGGCTATGAGTAGCACTTCAAAGCACTCTGCCTGGTTGATCCCAAAATAATCAATTCTGGAACCTTTAAGTCTGAAGATTCATATCCTTCAGCCTAAAAGTGAGTCTTAAGAGCAGTTTCAACCCCAGGTTCTCCATGTAGCAAAACAAGGTGCTATTCAGTAGATGATCTGAAATAATCACAATTTACCTTAAGATTTGCAGTAGCTAACTTTCAGATGATAGAAATAGCGCTTTTTGCTTCACCATGAGAAATCCATTTTTTGGGCCTGCATTTCCACTTCTCAGGGTAGTAGAGACGAGAGAGTCTCGCTAAGGTGACTGATCCCCCAAAATGGGAAAGAGGAGTAAAATAACTGCCCTTTGTGCACCTCAACCCTCAGTCAAATTCTGAAGTGGCATTAGCTATGTCCCTCGATAACGTGGCAAAGTGGCAGCCTGGCAGGCAGAGGGAATTGTGAGGAGTGACACAAATAGCACTAATATTTTGTCACTGGCTCTGGGAAAAGCTACGCCTGAAATGAAGGTTGAATAGTTAAGAAACACAACATGTTGCAATGTATTAACTCCACTTACTGTTCTCAGACAACTCTACTATATAGTAGAGAACAGGGCTGTTTCCATCAAAGGGACGCACCCAGGAAAGTATCACGCTGCGGCTGTATGAAGAATTCAGGATGGCCAGAAGATTCTGAGGGGAGTGAGGCAGCTCGCTATTTAAAAATAAAAGAACAAATGAAGGGATAAATCCCACAGAAAATCAATCTACACTTCATTTGGCCTGATGCTTGCAGGAAGTTAGACATTCATATAACACCAGACTTGTTCATAAGAACAGCCATACTGGGTAAGACCAAAGGTCCGTCTAGCCCAGTATCCTGTCTTCTGACAGTGGACAATGCCAGGTGCCCCAGAGGGAATGAACAGAACAGGTAATCATCAAGTGATCCATCCCCTCTATCCCATTCCCAGCTTCTAGAAAACAGAGGTTAGGGACACCATCCCTGCCCAGCCTTGCTAATAGTCACTGATTGACCTAGCCTCCATGAATTCATCTAGTTCTTTTTTGAACTCTGTTATATTCTTGGCTTTCACAGCATCCTCTGGCAAAGAGTTTCACAGGTTGACTATGCATTGTATGAAAAAATATGTCCTTTTGTTTGTTTTAAACCAGCTGCCTGTTAATTTCATTTGGTGACCCCTAGTTCTTGTGTTATGAGAAGGAGTAAATAACACTTCCCTATTTACTTTTTGCACAGTAGTCATTATTTTATAGACCTCTATCATATCTCCCCTTAGTCATCTCTGTTCCAAGCTGAGAAGTCCCAATCTTATTAATCTGCCTTCATACGAAAGCTGTTCCATACCCCTAATCATTTCTGTTGCCCTTTTCTGAACCTTCTCCAAGTCCAATCTATATTTTTTTGAGATGGGGTGACCACATCTGCATGCAGTATTCAAGATGTGGGCATACCATGGATTTATAGAGGCAATATGATATTTTCTGTCTTATTATCTATCCCTGTCTTAATATTCCCAACAATCTGTTGCTTTTTTGACAGCTGCTGCACATTGAGTGGATGTTTTCAGAGCACTATCTACGACTCCAAGATCTCTTTCTTGAGTTTTAACAGCTAATTTAGATCCCATCATTTTATACGTTTAGTTAGGATTCTGTTTTCCAATGTGTGTTACTTTGCATTTATCAACATTGAATTTCATCTACCATTTTGTTGCCCAGTCACCCAGTTTTGAGAGATCCTTTTGTAGCTCTTCAAAGTCTGCTTGGGACTTAACTATCTTGAGTAGTTTTGTATCATCTGCAAATTTTGCCACCTCACTACCCCCTTTTCCAGATCATTTATGAATAGGACTGGACCCAGTACAGACCCCTATGAGACAGCACTATTTACCTCTTTTCATTCTGAAAACTGACCATTTATTCCTACCCTTTGTTTTCTATCTTTTAACCAGTTACCAATCCATGAGAGGACCTTTCCTTGTATCCTATGACAGCTTACTTTGCTTAAGAGCCTTTGGTGAGGAACCTTGTCAAAGGCTTTCTGAAAATCTAAATACACTATATGCACTGGATCCCCCAGTCCACATGCTTGTTGACCCCCTCAAAGAATTCTAGTAGATTGGTGAGGCATGATTTCCCTTTTCAAAAAGCATGTTTACTCTTCCCCAACAAATTATGTTCATCTATGTGTCTCACAATTTCATTCTTTACTATAATTTCAACCAGTTTGCCAGGTACTGAAGTCAGGCTCACCGGCCTGTTATTGCCAGGATCACCTCTGGTGCCCTTTTTAAAAATTGGTATCACACTAGCGATCCTCCAGTCATTTGGCACAGAAGCTGATTTAAATGATAGGTTAAAGACTACAGTTGATAGTTCTGCAATTTCACATTTGAGTTCCTTCAGAACCCTTGGGTGAATACCATATGGTTCTGGTGACTTATTATTGCTTAGTTTATCAATTTGTTCCAAAACCTCCTCTAATGACATCTTAATCTGGGACAGTTCCTCAGATTTGTCACCTAAAAGGAATGGCTCGGGTTTGGGAATCTCGCTCACTTCCTCAGCCGTGAAGATTGATGCAAAGAATTCATTTAGTTTCTCCAAAATGGCCTGATCATCCTTGGGTGCTCCTTTAGCATCTCAATCATCCAGTGGCCTCACTAGTTATTTAGCAGGCTTCCTGCTTCTGATGTACTCAATTATTTATTTATTTATTTATTTGCTATTATTTTTTGAGTCTTTGGCTAGCTGTTTCTCAAATTCTTTTTGGCCTTCCTAATTATATTTTTACACTTCATTTGCCAGAGTTTATGCTCATTTCTATTTTCCTCACTGGGATTTAACTTCCACTTTTTAAAGGATGCCTTTTTGGCTCTCGCTGCGTCTTTTGCTTGGTTGTTTAGCCACAGTGGCACTTTTTAAATTCTGTCACTGTGTTTTTTATTTTGGGGTGTACATTTAAGTTGAGCCTCTATTATGGTGTCTTTAAAAGTTTCCATGCAGGTTGCAGGGATTTCACTTTTGGCACTGTACCTTTTAATTTCTGCTTAGCTAACCTCCTCATTTTTGTTTAGTTCCCCTTTCTGAAATGAAATGCTAGTGTTGGGCTGCTGTGGTGTTTTCACTATCACAGGGATGTTAAATGTAGTTATATTATGGTCACTATTACCAAGTGGTCCAGCTATATTTATCTCTTGGACCAGATCCTGTGCTCCACTTTGGACTAAATCAAGAGTTGCCTCTCCTCTTCTGGGTTCTAAGACTAATAGTCATATAAGCTATCAAGAAACTTTATCTCTGCATCCTGTCTGGAAGTGACATGTAACCAGTCAATATGGGGATAGTTGAAATCCCCTGTTATTATTGAGTTTCTTTTATTTTAATAGTCTCTAATCTCTCTGAGCATTTCAGTCACTATCACCATCCTGGTCAGATGGTCGGTAATACACTCCCATCTGCTATATTATTATTAGAGCATGGAATTACTATCCATAGAGATTCTATGTACAGTTTGGTTCATTTGAGATTTTTACTTCATTTGATTTGATGCTTTCTTTCACATATAGTGCCACCCCCTTGCCAGCATGATCTGTTCTTTCCTGCCAATATATTTTATACCCTGATACTACTGTGTCCCATTGATTATCTTCATTCCACCAAGATTCTGGAGCACCTACTATGTAAATATCCTAATTTAATAAGAGGATCTCTAGTACAACCATCTTATTATTTAGACTTCTAGCACTGACATATAATAGGGTGACCAGACAGCAAATGTGAAAAATTGGGATGGAGGGTAGGGGGTAATAGGAGCCCAAATAAGAAAAAGACCCCAAAATCAGTACTGTCCCTATAAAATCGGGACATCTGGTCATCCTAATATATAAGCACTTTAGAAACTTCTCGTTTTAGCTGTCTGCCTTTACATGATGTAATTGAATGGGATTTTTTTCATTTGTCTGTTTCTAATGAAATCCTACTTGTATTTTATCATCTTCCATCCTCTCCTCCTTACTAAGACATAGTGAATCTCCATTAATAGATCCTCCCTTAAGGGATGCCTCTATCCGAACCACATGTTCCGCCCCAGCTGACGGCTTTCCATCAGTCCTTAGTTTTAAAACTGCTCTATGACCTTTTTAATTTTAAGTGCCAGCAATTTGGTTCCATCGTGGTTTATGTGGATCCCATCCTTGTATAGGCTCCCCCTTTCACAAAAGTTTCCCCTATTCCTAATGAATGTAAACCCCTCCTCCCTACACCATCGTCTCATCCAAGCATTTAGACTGTGCAGGTTGATACGGTAGCTGTATACGTAACACTAGCCACTAGAAAAATAAATAAATAAATAAATAAATAGATAGATCTATTCATAGTTTTTTCCTGTTTCTAAAATGTAATTTAGGCTCTGAGATTCCTATGGCTGACAGTGCAACAGCTAATGGAACTGTGCCTTACTGTTGAAAAAGCCAAACTTTTTTTTTTTAATTGCAACAACTTGGTTACTACATTTTTCTTTTTCTTTTAAAAAATAAACTCCAAGGATATCCTAAGAATACACAGAAGTACAACATATACAAAATAAAACACATGGGAGACATTATTTAACATGGAATTCTTCATACTCATTGACACTATCCAAACAGAGTTAGTAATCAAAATTAGCATATGTATTTTTAGGTTACAAAACAGCTTGATTACTGGTGAATGAAAGCTTTTAAGTGTTGTTGGTAGAATCTTTCCCTCCTATAAAAGGGATTTTTGGAAGCATCCAAGCAGAAAATGTAGTGAAAATGCCTGCGGAAACTCCATGGAAATGCTAAATGAAACATTAAAAAAAACCCACAACCTCAATTAAAAAGTGCAATTCCTAAAAATACATGTGACATAAAAAATACTTCATTTGGATTCACTGGCTGAAAGTGGTGGAGGCTGTACAATGGGGTGCGGAAACCAAATTCTGCTGCATTCACTGAATGCTGATCTACAACACATACAGAACAGGTATAGCCATTATATTTTATAAACCTGAGTTCTATTTCTTGCCATCTCAGCCCCCGTGGGCGAGCTCTCCCAGTCAGGGAAAGCAGAAGAAGAGGGAGTGCTGATTATCACCCATTTGATCTACCTCTCCTCCCACTCTCAGAGCTGACTGTAAATTTTTCCTCAACATCCATGATTGCTGACCCATGCTGGTCAGAGCGAAAAACCATAATTGTACTTGACATTCTTGAATTAGCAAATGTACTCATTTATTTCCTTAATTCATTAAACTGCTGGATATTTACCACTCTCTACAAAGCACAACAAACTCCTTCGCCTGCACATATAAACATACGAATGATTCCAATGCAGACAGTATCTTTCAATCAGAGCAGGGCAAACCACGCTCTGAATTTCAGATTTCTTGTGGGAGGTGGGATTATTTATTTTTGAATTAAACATTAAACCACATTAAGGGTCCTGTGCTGTATTTCATCCTAACCCCAGATCCACCTGTGCACCTTGGTTCAGAAAACACATCTGCGTTTAAGCTGGCAAAGGAACCTGCTGAAGGGAGGACAGTGAAATGGCTGGTTGCGTAGCTGCTAACCTGTGTCACAGCCCTCCTTCATCTATCACAAGGCCCTGTGGGGAACAGGGTAGAGATATGCTGCAGCCCCACCTCTTCCAGAAGAAGACACTAGCACAAGGATTGCATAGGAGCAATGGCTATAGGGAACAGCGGGGGTGGGATGGGTTGCAACAATCTCCACCCAAATAAGTGTTTTATTAAGCACTTCATAAACAATTATTTGAATGTATTAAGGATGTTGCCAGTATTTATACTGATTGGTTAATCCTGTTTTCTTGTAAATGTAGAGAGTTGCATTTAAATTCATTTGGGGATATAGGAAGCTATTCGATTGGGGGAGAGTTTGCAGGGTAGATTTTTTCTTTAGGAGGGTAAGTATTGAACGAATTTACTGAGGAAAATAGACATGTCCTTTCTCACTCTCAGTTCTGTGGTGAAACTTGTTCAGGGACCTAAAATGGCTTTCTGACAGATGAAAAGGAGACTGTCAAACTTGTCTAGAGACCCATTAAGGAAGCAGTCAGGAGACTTGTCTGGGGTAGTGATATGTGTGTTAATGTTCTTTTTAAGCATAAACTGAGTTTAAACATGTTTTTGCTTAGGATTTGGTTTGAGTTGATTATTCTGTTAGATTCACACAAAATGATCACGCTAATATGCGGGATAATCAGTTAGCAGCGTGAAGGAGATGGGAGGTGCGCTCTGTTCACAGAGAGCCCTAACACCATGAACTGTAGCTTCCATGCAATACACCTAACACCACTAATAGAATTTCCTTTCATCTTAAGGGTCTACCTTGTCTAGTAACAGATGGTGTGCAAAGATTTAAGCCCCCAGAGACGGATACAGAGTGTGTGTAAGAAACACACCTGACGAGAAATGAACATTTAAAATTAAAAAGAAATTGGAGAGGGGAATTTTGCTCTCTCCAAAATGCACAAAAGTGGAGCTTAACAAATATTAATTCCCCACTTTATAAAACACTTACACTTGTGTACATAAGAGATGACGGCAAAGGAGGAGGAGAGCGTGCAAGGCAATGATAAATGAATCCCCCATCAACGTCATGAATATTTATGCCCCCAAAGAGAATGTTGCTTTTTTCTTCTCTAAGAAATTGCTTTCCCTTGCTGCTAAAACACACTGAAAGTCATGTGCTTGCATAATAATTTAAACTGTGTCTTAGATTGAGAGGAACTTCCACTTAGGACCGTTTTGCCTCTAACAAACCAAGGAAGTGAACGAGACTTGGGACAATGATGTCTGGGGCATAGAACATTCCTAGGACAGTCATCAGTCTAATTCAAGAACTGATTTTTTTCTCACTCTCCCAAGCTACAAATAGAAATGTATGAAGATCTCACATAATAAATATCATGAGCTCAGACCATACACCTCTTACGCAAAGGATTCAGGTGTGGTCACTTTTCTCCATACTTCCACAAGAAGACTTTCTATGGTGATGTAGTTTTATATCTGCCTCATACTGTCATGTCTGAGGTTAATGAGACAGCCACTGAGGTCACCTGATGGGACTCTGACAAAGCAATTAAAATAGGAGTTATGCAAACAAGAATGAATGTGCAGTCATGGTGATAGGGCTAGAGAATGATGTTAGAGAGTTGCAGATGATGCATGTTAGAAACAAATACTGTAATATTTTGAGTCAACTCATAACTGCCAGAGGGCAACTGAAAAATTTACACAGCAAACACAAAGTGTGTCTTATGAAATTAGCTAGAAGAAAACTACTTGCTAAGGGAACTAAACCAGACACACTGGAGAGATTTCTAAGAAGAATGACCCAAGAGCAGGTAATCAGAGAGATTGTGACTGGAAAGGGGATTACTAAGAAGGCAAAGGAGATTAAACAAGCCTTCTTATCAATTTATAAAAAGCTTTGCTTCTAACTCATGAATTATTTCCTAAGTCAGATCCACCATACTTTGGAGCAGGTGGCTCAGCTGATGGACCCAACAACTTACAGTTGAGAAAATTTGCAGTTTCTATTTTGCTAAATTTCTATTTGCAGTTGAGAAAATTTAGCAAAAAAATGATTCAAAAATTCAAATCTCTTATTATAAGAAGTGCAACATTGCATGAGAGCGTAACCTAGAGGAGATCAAATAAAACAATGCATGAGAAGAATATGTATGTTGCATGGGGATGCAAATGAATGATTGGAGAATACACTACATAGCAATTCCTTTCTGTGCCCCCGTACCACCAGTACAGGACTGATGGGTGATCTGTGATCTTTGGCTGCACTTTAGCAAGTTTTTCACCATTTTCTAGGACCTCCCTTTTCATATCTTTTTACTTCTGAGAGATATGCTGCAGGGAAGACTCTCTGTACCGTTTGCACCAATTAATGTTACCTATTATTTGTATCATAGCAGGGGACCCATTGTGTTAGGCATCACATATACACATAGCTCCTGTCTAAAAGAGCTTATATTCTAAATAGACAAGACAGACACAGGGTTGGAGAAGGAAGCTTTGTTGTTCCTTGCGAGTGTGATTATTCAGGGAATCTGTCTATGTGCAGCTTATGAATTCTGGTTGATATTGGGGATTTTCTGTATATCTGTACCAGTCTGCAAAATGTACTCTGAATGTGGAACTTAGTTGTCTTGTCCACTATCTTTTGTCTCCATATTAAGCTAAAATCCAAAAGTTGCAAAAGGAGAAATTCATGCACCTGGCACGAGGCTAATAACAGAAAGAAATTTAACTTTGACAATCATCCATTCAAATGGCACACCGTTGGACAAAGGGTTGGGTGCTACTCAGGACACACCAGTTTTCCTTTCTGAATTCCAGGAGAGAGGTTACTAAGCAATGGTTCACCTGATGAGGTACTCTGATCATGTGATAAGGCTGAGCAGAGAGTCATCTGACAAAGGGGACGAGAGGTTATAAAAGGCAGGATCTAGCCATTTTGGAAGTGAGGAGAAGGATATAGTATAACAGGAGAGAGAGAGACACACTTCATCATTAGGAGGAGAAGACATGGAGAAAGTGGGGTGGATCTTAGATGATTTTGCTCTATGCTCAGAGAATGCTAAATAGTAGTGAGAGATCTGAAGCAGGGAAGCATGTGTTTATTGTTTTATCTAGAACCATATATTTCTTGTGCTAGCTAAAGCAAATAGTAATTGTGTTTAGAAACCATTGCACAGTCTGTATGGGTTATGTGCTGAACCCATCATGGGTTCTTGAAGAGGTGAACTGTAATTCCAGAGTGCCCCCAAGGGTGGAATTCTGGGAGAGGGTGTGCTTATATTATTAGGGAATATGGGAGGTTAGACTTGATCCTGGTGCCTAGAGTAGCTGGCATCATGGTCCTGTTTCCATAAGGAGTAATGAACAGAGCTCCTGTGCCTAGGAAATGTGCCAAGGACACCAAGGAAAAAAACAGAGCTGCAGACTACTCAGATCAAGGGAAACCTAAAGCACAGGGAGTCCATTGAGGTGGAGGCCAAACACAGCAGCCTGGTGAGTGTTCAGAAGAGGGAGGTCTACTAGGGTTATGTAACATTCCCATTTTACAGATGGGAAAGCTGAGTTAAAGAAATATTAAATGGCCCAGGGTCACAAAAAGTCCATGGCAAATATGGGCTTTGAACTGATTGATTTTCAATGCATTTGTGTTTATTACATCTTAGTGTAGGGCCCCATGGGTATAGAACTCAGGCTTGTAGAACTATTGTGTTCCACTTTCCATGACCCACAGTTGACACAGATGAAGAGCAGTTCCACCTTAATGGCTGGACCTACAGCAGCCCCGGCTCCTGATTCTCTCCCTCCACTATATAGAATGTTTCAGGAAGTGCCCAGGAACAGCACAGATCTTCTATAGCCGTGATGACTATTCCTGTTCCCTGGTCTTGAATTCCTGGCTTGATTTGGACTTCACCTCCTGGCTTGGATCCTGAAACCTGACTCTGATTCTTGATATCGACCCTAGTCTGGCCCTGACAATGAACTCCTCAGCTATTCCTAAGGCGCAGGCTTGCCCCTGTTCTGTCCCTTGTCCCTGGCAGCCTGTGTTGGGATCCCAACATTTAGAAAATATCCCTCTAATTGCCCAAAGGTAGAGGAAAGATACACAGGTGTCTAGGGTGCAGGAAGGAGGTAACTCCTCTGGCAGATTGCAAATATAACTAAGGTATAATACTCAAGGCCGTCACTGATTGAGAGCCTCTTTCTGAGCATTTGACCAAAGCCTTTGCTGTGAATGCTCACAGATGAGAACGTACATCCAATGTTTGTTAATTTTCTCCACAAAAGAGTTATTTGTGAGAATAGGGAATTGCATAGATCAGTCATGCATACAGCAGCTGGTTTTTCATTTACATTTTACATCAAGAATTTCCTTCCCAAGTATTTTCTTCTCAATTTCACTTCTGTTGTATTTTATATATGTCTCTATTTTTTGTGGATTTGTGCTACTGAGCCAAATAACGTTAATGCAAGTTGTCAAAAAAACACAGCATTCCTTTGTGTTCTTGCAGTACTTAGCTCACTGAGATAAAACTATTACAATTCAAAAGTATAACTGAATGACTTGCCAGTTACTGGAGTTCTCTAGACAGACTGGGTCTGATGCAGTCCCTGTAGTCTTGTGGCAGAAGCCAGGGTATAGGCTACCAGTAGCAGAAATCCCCAAGGAGTGAGGACAGAGTGCCAGCGGCCCCTACTCTGCATGGGGACCCAAAACTCGACAGGAGAGTAGAAAGTGGGCAGGGTTGCTTGCAGCAAGGGGCAGGCCCAGGATACTTGAGAGATGTGACCCTTTCAAGTAACTTCCACTGGCAGGAGTTGTGTGGGGTGTAACTCTCTTCCCTATTGATAAAACCCCCAGAGGGGATCAGTGACAGTTACACCAACTACTGTTCTCTGGGGATGAATGTTGGTGCAGCTGCTCCAGAACACAACATAAAAAGCTGCCTTTTGCTGAACAGACTTGAGAACTATTCAGATTACTTAAGACACAGGAGTGTGACACACCTCAACACAGATTTGTAGCTTGGCTTCAAAGCCTTGGTTATAGAGATGTGGCAGCTTTCCTCCCTCACACCTGTCCACCTCTCAGAAAAAATACCACACATATTGCCAAAGCCACAAAGGCTCCAAAGAAGTCTGGATAAATGGAAAGTGAAGGTGGTTGAGTGGAGGTAATATATTTGGAATGGTCCTCAAAAATTCCCAGTCTTGGAGACTACCCAGCAGTAGAAATGCACTCCAGGAGGAAAGCGGAAGAATGCTTATTTAACAAGAGAAAGTATGACAGCTCGCTCAGAAAGGGCATCTGATCTAGCCTTGGCACCGTGAGTAATGCTGTATAAAACTGAGCTCCATGTAGCAAATCTCAGAGGGGAACACATTACACGGGCAGGCAGTAAAAGGAACCATAAGAATCTTCTCTAAGAGACGATCCGGAGTGACCAGCAGAAACAGATGCTATTTTAGTTACACTAAAGTGCAGTTTAACTCAGAAAAATGACTATATAAAAACATTACCTTCATACTCAACGGATATGCTCCATACATACATCAGCGTCATAGCTTATGACTTGAGTGATACCAATACAATTCTATTGCATTTTACGACTGTTAGACAGAGTCAACACAGCTAAGGGTGAATGAAGGACGTTCTATTCTGGCTCACAAATCATCAGAATTGTTAATTAGATACTAATGTCAGGGCTAAATTCTGCCCTAATTGAAGATAATGGGCTAAATTCTGCACTGACTTCAGTGAAGTTACTCTGGATTTTGACTGATGTAAGTGAAAGCAAAATTTGGTCCACTGGTAAAACAGAAGGCAGAATTTGGACTGCAGAATATTTATCTGTTATTGCTGATGATGCACAAGCCAGAAAACAGTTTGATTTTCAGACCATAGACTGAATATGCTGGGCTGGCAGACAGAAAACGACATCTTACTTGTAAACTGATCATTTTTGATCTAAAGGGATAGAGACAGAAGATATAGAATCCCACAATGCCTTTTTTTTAAAAAACCCTCCTTTTTCAGAAGACTGCACTTTAAAGGTCCTTTAAAACTATCATTAAGAGCAGAGAAATGTATGTGATTGAGAAAACTTTACTTGAAATTTTAGATATACAAAGCAAGCAGGAGAGTAAAAAAATGTCCCATCAGAGATCAACAGTTCTGAGATCTATTGAGTTGTGAGGAAAGAAAAAAAAATTGGAAATGCATTTTTATAACCTCGAGTCCTTGGAGCTGAGCTATTCTTATTGCTGTTTGTCAAAACATCTACAGCATGCACACATGTCCATACATGGTGGCCCATCCCAGGAAGGCTAACTCACTTCTGAGGATCTCTTAAGGCAGTGTCATTAGCAAGAAGAAGAACTTGCTTAACTTTTTCTTAAAAAGAGTAATAAAAAGAAACAGTACAAAAATGCTCAAGAGAATTAAAAACCAAATATAATGTGCCATCAAAAGCCAGATAGCTGAAATACTTACATCACTTCTAGTCGAGCCTTTTTCGAATCATTTCCTCCGAAAGAGATAACCTCACAGGTGTAGTTTCCGATGTCACCTGACCAGGTCTGGCTAATGAGGAGGGTACCACCTTTCTCTACTGTAACTCTGGAACTGCTAGATGGGTTTATTACAATGCTGTCCTTCTTCCAAACATACCTGGATGTCACAATGTTTCAAAATGTTAACAAGTACAACTAAGAAAGCTCAGAAAGATTTGTACAAGGAGATATCAGCTGTTAAAATTCTACAGTAAAAATGGTGCTAAACTGATAGACCACTACAAATATTTTCAAGACCTTTAAACTTTTCCAACCTCAATCTTAGATCAGTGACCAGAAAGAAAATTTTATATCCACAAACAATGTATGGATGATGGAACACATATATAGAATGAGTGGCAAAATTACGAGTGAATTTTGTAGGCCATCTTTAACAGGTACTGGTAAAACCTTTATGAAGGACCGTACTGCAAGTAACTTAATACACATTCTTAGGTGAAAGCAGTGTGATTGAATCTTCATCTGACTCATTTCATTATCAAGTGATATCAAACACTATCCCATTCCATACAAAAATACCATTTCAGGTATGAATGCCCAAACATAAGCTTAAAATAGCCTTCTAGTAGGCACCTGTACAAGTAAAACTCAGTCACAAAAATATCTGCAAAAAGTGAATACAGAAGTGATGCAAGGAACTTATGGCCCAAGTGAATTCATTTTTTCAATTTAAGCAAATACTGCAAAATTTTTCCACAAATATTTACCCAACTCGAATTTTTATACTGTATGTATTTATGGGCCACATCCTTGGGTGTGGCCAAAATGCACAAAATGAAAGTCAGGAAGTGGAATATGTGCAAAGGGTAATTAAAGCTCTCCGGATGCAGCTGATATTTGGTGCAGACCATTCACCCTATTGTTCTAACCAAAAGGGGCTAAAATGTAGTCGAGTATCAGTGTAACATAGATCCACCCTGATTTGCCCGTTTCTTCAGCCACACACCCATACTCTGTTATGGCAGCAGAAGGGAAGGAATGTGGCTTAAGTGTATGGATGTATGGACCACATTTACACTGGACTGATCTTTCTTGAGCTAGTTACACCAGGTATATTGCCAAATCACACCAGTAACACAATGCAAAGTAGCTGCCATGCCAGAGGATCTAGTCTTGTGTGTAGATGTAGGGCTTGTCTTCACTACCATGGGGAGGGATCAATGTTTTGGCAGTCGATTTATCGTGTCTCATCAAGACGTGATAAATCGATTGCCAGTGGCACCCCCATCGACTCCAGAACTCCAGCTCACCGAGAGGCGCAAGCTGGAGTCGGCGGGGGAGTGCGCCGACGACCGCCACTGCCGTGAGGACGGCAGGTAAGTTGGCTGTAGATACGCTGACTTTAGCTATGTTATTCATGTAGCTGAAGTTGTGTATCTACAGCCGATCCCCCCTCCTAGTGAAGACCAGCCCTTAGATACATGTGTACAGCTACACAACATGTGTATATACAGCCCGAAGCCCTACAATCAAGTATGGTCTAAAAATGTTTACATAATTGTATAGGTTCACCGCACTGTCATTCTCCTACATTTTGAAAACAATCCTCACAATCACAAATAACATTTTTCATTCACTTGTATGGTGCCTTTAAACTTCATATTTTAATGCTGTCATTTTGTTAAAAGCAGTGAGCTATCTCTACATCTTGTATGCAGATCTACTAGTTCAGAGGCAAGTTCTGCTCTCCTTTAGGTAGGGTTAAAGTAAATGAGAATTTAGCCCTTAGTTAAAGGGTTTCAGAGAGCGGGGACAGTCCCCCCCCCCTAGAGTTTCATCACCCCCAATGTAAACACTTCTGAAGGCCTATTTGATCCCTTTGGGCTTTACTCTCATTAAGTAGCAGCTTCTGACAAGTTGGTTTTATTGATAGTGTATTAACCTTGACAGTAAAATCATGGAAGGCTGTATTGAAGTCATGAAGTGGAACATAGCTCATTGTAAATAATACATAAGACTGAAGTAGAAAATGGAATTTATGTGATTAATGATGCAGTCTACAACCTTATGATATAGCAATCAAGGGTTTGATGCTGAAATCTGAGATCCTGAAACTTCTCACCTAATGACACTCTGATAGTTTGTAAAATTAAGTTCAGATAAGCCACACAAACAATAAGGGACACCACCAACCTGATTGAAATTCTAGGGTCATGAGTCGCTTCACATTGTAGAGTGGCTGTGGTTCCCTTAATAACAGTGCTGTCTTCAGGAGGGTGAACAATAAAAGTGCGATCTGAAAAGAACAGAAGCCAATGTTCAGGTAAAATTGCAGACTTTTATCTTGTCTTTCTCAAAGGGCAATGAATGAGTTATTTGTCACTCAGGGCAAGAAGCTCTCTTTCACTCTGGAAATGGGAGTGTGTGAGTGTGAAGCTCTCTATATGGCATATGGAAGATTGCCCAGTAGTTAAATCTAACAGGCAGGACATGCTTACCACTAGTTTATGTGGATCCCTTCACACCCCGATCTAATTTAACTATGTAAAGGTGAGGTCCTATGTATGTGATGAAGAGACTTCAGAGAAGCAACAGAGAACACCAGCATAAGCAGTTTTTAGTTAATCAATCTGCGTGCAGTACTCTGAATACGAAAAGTGCTAGAGAAGTACTAAATGAGATTTGTTATCTTTGCTGCAACCAGTTACTGGCAACCCCAAAGTCATAAAGTACCAAGAACATCTATGGTGCCATATAAGTCAACAATAATATATTGTTGTTCAGGAGCCCAGTCATGCTATTTGGAGTCAAAAACTGTGCAAGGGAAGAAGATACTCTAAAAATTATTCAGGCACAGGAAAATGTAAATGGCATCTTATCCCATCAAACCTATGCAATGAGGGTGGAAGTGGAGCAATTTCAAGGAGAGTGAATGTTCCTCAGAAGAAAGAGGTGTTTTCCCAAATGTTGCAAAACTATCTTCATTCAAACACCTCTGGAGAAATAGAACCCCATAATTGCCTGTAACTATAGCAACTAGATCAAATGTGCAAGATCTCTATTATGCTCAGCAAAGAGGTGGTGGCAGCTCATACCATCAGGTGAAACAGGTAGACAGAAAGTAAAGTGTGGAAGATGAGTGGATAAAAAAAATGCAGTCCCAAATTCCAGTAGAGATGACAACCCATAACCAGTGAGAAATCACAGGTGTACAAGACATGACCAACTGAATCAGATCCGTACAAGTAGAAATATCATACTAAGAGAAAAGCTTTTGAGCTTACACAAAGAGGAAAAGCTCTATATATGCTCAAAAGCTTGTCTCCCTCACCAACATACCTCATCCACTGTGTCTCTCTAATAGTCTAGGACCAAACACAGCTACACCAACATAGCAGTCATCATGCACTATGTCTAATATTACTAACTCCATGTATTAGGACAGTATTATTTCTGCTGTACCTGTGTAAGCTTGTTAGCTCTGTAATCGACTTCTCATTGCTGTACATGTAGTGTGTTATATTCAATCACAAAAATGTGTAAAGAGAGAGAAAATGAACAGGGACCCTATCTAACACAGGATTTTGATCCACTGAGAAATGAATTATAATGGAGAAACACCCCCCCCCCACTGTGCTCCATTAAATACATCTGAATACCAAGCAGTAGACTTAAACCATATTCATAGTCAGTAATATCAATATGACATCCATATATGACAAGTGTGTCTTACATTACATTTACTGCCAGTATATTCCACAGATACCCTCAAGATCATAAGGTGGAATGTTTACATTTTTTAAGGGAAGAATAGATGTAAAATGTGCACCATTCGCCCCAAGGATAATCAGTCCCCAAGCTGCACTTCAAAGAGAGGGAAGGAGAGGAGAGCAATATACTTCTTATAAAAAGGATTTTTATTCTCAACTCAAGATTTTTTTTTCTGCTGCTAACGGAAACATGTTAACCCTTCCCTTTTTTCACTTGTAGCCTGGATTTCCCACACTGAGATTGTATCTCATCTCCCATACACAAGAAGTAACTCAGGTGAAGTCAATGGTCAGACTCCGTAGACAAGCTAAGAGGTTACTCAGTACAAATCCAGGTAGTGGTGGAGGGCAAGCCAGACCTGAGGCTGACTGGTACCAGGCTGATCCCTAAATCAATTTAAAGCAGCTGAAGCCTGATGTACTTTGCACTGGCTGTCAACAACTGTCAGAGGTAACTATGGAAGCAAGGGATCACTTATGACCACACACCCTGTGGCAGCAGTCAGGGAGATGGTGGCACAGAAGCTATGAGAGCTGTTCTATACCATCTGAAGGTTCCTTTAGGTAGGGGGAATCCTTAAGTGGCCCACTCTGTCAGCTTTAGGTCTGCTTTTCATTGCCAGACAATCAGTGCCAATGAAATTACACCAGTGTAAAACCTGTGTAAGTGAGATCATATGCACTTTCTTTATTACATTTCAGTTTCTTTCACAAAAACATCCTGAATAGCTATCCAAATATACAAAATGTATATCCATCCTTTCACAAAAAAGGATAATTTGATAGATTTCTTTAAACAGACACATTATTCCTATTAATTTAGACAAGTTTTTCTATTAAATGGAACTGCATAATAGTTTGACAATTTCCTTAGTGCACACCAAAAACTGATTAATCCTTGATTAATGTTAGATTTAAAACAAAGCATTATCCTTACTCCAGACAGTCAGGATAGCGAAAGCATTCAGGGCTCCTTCAGAGTTGACTGCATAGCAGGTATAATTGCCAGCATCCTGGAGGAAGACGGGAGTAATCTGGAGACCACCAGATTCAAGAAGAATGAACCTGGGAATCTGAACAGAGCCACTGGCTAAGATCTGGTTCCCTGAAACACAGGAGGAGGAAACAGCATGACTCTTGTTATTTGCAATGCATGAATTAAGTGATGAAATTCCAAAAGATTAAGTAACAAAACCACAGAATGTGCTAATACACTCATTTGTGTGCACAAAACACACACACACACGCATGCGCACACAGAGCCATCCTCTTCTTGCACAGAACTAGAGAAAATTGAGCTGTACATGCTGAATGGACTCTCCCAAAGTATTTGAGGGAGAACAGAAATTCACTATGGTTTCACAACAGAATAAGTGTTTACCTCTTTTCCACATGATGGCAGGTTTTGGAGCCCCGGTAACCTCACAGCTTAATACTGCAGTCATCCCTTCTGTAACAGTAGTGTCCATTGGAGGTTGGGTAAATGTTGGTGTAATATCTGGAATCAAAAAAGTAAAAAAAAAAAAAAATTGGATCACCTATCAAAACAATCCCCTAACTACCATCCTGAAGTGGTTTGCTTCCACTTTTATAGAGCTGATTGTGGAGAAGGACATGACACTAATAAACAAAAACCTTTCGGCAGTGACTGTAACCTTTCATTATTCATCTCCTAGGAATGATCTAACACAGTTTATTACCTAAACGGAAAATAAAATCTATCAGTGCTTATACAAGTACAAGCAAGAGATCTTAATGATAAAAGTGTAAAGGTGTAAAATTAGTGTTTTGGGGAATACAGAAATCTAGATAAACAAAACAATTTGCTTTCATCTTCATAATACAGAGTTCTTTAAGACGAAACACAACTTGAGAATGACATTAACTTTCAAAGTTAAATGTCAGCCAAAAATAGTTAGAATCTGATTCTCATTCAATACACTAAGTTTTTTCTTTCTTATTTTCCCCCAGTTGCACTTAATTAAATTTTTTTACTGCCACTTCCCACATAGATATCGAACTGTTGCAGGTCTGTTTTCTAAAGCCCAAAGAATTCTGGTCAGTACTTGTATATTGTCCTCGAGCGTAAAAAAAGCTCATTACATTGGCAACCATGGACTTTTCCCAACAAATAAGATGACAGAATGATTCAGTAACAACATTTCACTTGGTTTTTACTGTTGAAAAGTATGTTTAACTTCAAATTTCTGACGTTGTGTGTTTTCCCCCAATGCAAAATCTACCTCAAGTGTCATCTGACACAATCATAAAACAGTAGCATGAATTATATAAAGCATTAGAATATGAAAACTCAACTATAGAACTAAAAGGAAGAGAGGGAGACCCCATTTTTTCCCCCAAATCTTTTTTTTTTCAAATGTAGCAATAAGGACCTAATCCAAAGCCCATTGACATCAAAGCCCATCTTTCCATAGACTTCAATGTGTTTTGGATCAGACCCCAAGCGAGTGCATTAGCTCTAGAACACTTACAAAATTATGGAAGTGCAGGTGTTGCCTCCATAGATTTAATTTAATCAATCTGAATTAATCCACTGCACCCACAAAGCTGTCCAGAAGACTATACAAATGATTGTGGTCCTTCAATCAATTATCTGAAATGGGAACATTGCTCTCATTAATCATTACCATAGTTCCTTACTCACTGGTTACATCCAGGTAGGTGTGAGTCTGTATTTCTCCAGCTTTATTACTGGCAAAACACTGAAAGATTCCAGAGTCATCAGGATGCAGTCCCTGGATCTGCAGCCCCCCATTCGTTAGCACTTTGTAACGAGGATTCTGTAGCTCCTTGATAGGAACAGAGTCCTTATACCAGGTTAGCGTGGGAACGGGAACTCCTAGAAGTGAACAAAAAGTGCAGATCACTGAATATTCTGTACAATCAAAGTACACAGCAATGTTATATTCAACTATCTGAGCACAAAATAGAGACCTATATAGCCTAACTTGCCCCACCCAAAATAAGTATATATTAGTACAAACGTACTGCTTGATCAAAGGTGAATACAGGTCATGTTATCAACGACAATAATATACTGTAGAAAGTGTGATGACAAAAACAGCAAATATTAATAGAGTGCGAAGATAACCCTATCATGTTTTCTTCCCCATAATCATACTTCATACCATACTTTGGAAAAAATGTTTTAAAACAACATTTTAGATTAAAACCAAAATCCTGTGAATGTAAACCATGGCAACACTGTGACCTAGAAATTCCTATAGTGTATTTTCATCCTGAATAAAAATCTTATATGCTGCTACAGTCAAGTTGTCAAAATTAAAAGAAAATGGCAAATTACACATTAGCAATGAAATGCTGAAGTGACTGTAATAGGTATTTTATTTCTTAATTTAACAACCATTTTCATGATAGCTGGCCGTGTATCTTTAAGCGATAATGTAGAAACAGCATATTGTATTCAGTAAGTGTTTTAAAATTTTTATTTTGATTCATTTTCCACTTCACTCATGGTTGAAACATTGGTGCATTAATACAACCCAAAATGTCAACCAAAATCCTACCTTAAAAATAACACCTCATACAGCATATTACTCTTTTCTTTAATGCATATTTATATAGAAATACCAGCACAGGTTTTCACTTATGCTGTAGCCACTTCACATCAGTCTGCTGCACAAACGTGGCTGTAAATTCTGCAGTTCAGGCCAGTGTAGGATTTCCCCTAGTGGAGTTATCCAGTGGTGTAGGGTAGCTCCAGAAGATCCTATGTCACTGCCATCATGATCCCTGCATTGTCCTCCCACTCCAACAGCTAGGGTGACCAGACAGCACGTGTGAAAAATCAGCACAGGGGGTGGAGGGTAATAGGAATCTATATAAGAAAATGTCCCAAAAATTGGGACTGTCCTATAAAATCAGGACATCTGGCCACCCTAACAATAGCCCCTGGCTCTTCCTGAACAGGTTCCCAAGGGCCTAAAGTAAAGTGGCCATAAAGTTGCTTTACTTTATGATGGAACTGGATGATTTATTGAGAGGGTATAAATGCTTAAACTACATTGAACCACCCCTAGCCTCCACCACAAGCTGTGTTGAGCTTACAGGCACAGCTGGAACTCAGCCCTAAATCTGAACCACTGATTGACTCTAAGGTAAGAGTCACCGTCCCCTGGTGTGGTCTTTCGAAGGGTCTCTGCTTCTCCTGACTAGCTCCCCTTAGTTTGTTCTCAGGTTAGTTCCTGGACCCTCACTGCTAATTAATTCTATCAATCCTTTAATTTTAGGCCTTGCAATTGCCTGACTGTTTTCTTAGAGGCAGAATTGTCTCCTCTTTGCTACCCACTAGATCTTTCTGCCTCCTCTTCCAGGGCTTCACTCTCCTCTTTATAGCAGGCCTTGTTTTCTCTGTTGGTTGCAGCTGTAGGCGCCTGCCTCCATGACCGGCAGCTCTGGCAGCTGCATGGAGGTATGATCAGGATGTTTGCTTGTAAACAGAAGAGACTCTCCTCCCCCTCCATTCCCCCATCTATACTCAGTATGGGGTTTGTAGACCCCATTACAGTTCGTGTCTGTTATCCATCTGTCTATAATAATATACAGGTAACTGAAGTAGTGAGTGGGAACTGAAGTGGCTTGATTTTCAGAGCTGCTGAGCAATCTCCGTGCCCCACCTTTGTCAAGTGGAGATAGTAGTTACCTACGTCACCGGGCAGCTGTGAGGTTTAATTCCTTAATGAGTGAAATTCACTCTAGTGAAGGACTTTTGCCTCATTTAAGCCCTTAGGATGGGGCCCAAGTGATGCACAGAGACTTGGACAGGCAGTGAGTTTCCCCCTAATGTTAGCAGACTTTGAAATCATCAGATGGGAGGCACTATAGAAGAGCACAATATTACCATTATTTTGAAAATCCCAAACTTACTAATATGACAACATATTAATTTGTGTCTCCTTTCAATTTTACTCATCCTCTGGGTGTGGACCATATTATATTTACCCAAATAAAAATGTACAAGAAAAATAAGTAGAAGAAAAACAATATTTGATTAATGCTAGCGTTATTTATACAAACATGCATCCGTTGCCAAAATCACCTCTGAAGCCGATAATCATCTCAGAAAGAAATCCACTGGACACAGTGTGTGGTGTCTGATATGAATAGATGCAGTGTACCGCCATGCAACAGGCACAATTTCAATTTCATACAACAGCCCATATAAAAAATTAGTATCAACGCTAATGTTCAGAATTCTCAGTGCGAGTGTTATTCATCTTTTGAAAATCCCCATGGCAAATACAAATTATCACTGAGTAATGAAGAAACAGAATGGAATAGTCCTCCTGGTATGGAGGAGGCTGGAAATGATTTCAAGTTTAAATAATAACAACTCCATTTTCCCACACATTAGATTTGATGGACATTCAGATAATGAAACATGGCATTCAATACTTTGACCCCTACCTTTAACATTACAGTCATTTCTCAACTCCCCTCCCATTAGCAATATTAGCAAAAAATCCTAATAATAAAATCATTTTGAAATACACCTTTCCATCACTAACTAACTCAGCTGACAAACTGAATATTACCATCTCTTTATTTCCTATGTTTCAGCCATGGATACGTTCCCCTACCCCCACAGTTATGCATTTTATCTCATATAGATAAACAAGGATCTTATCTAAGTATTTAGGAGCGGTCAATAGCATTCACTTGAGCTTTTAGTGATCTTCCCAGAGACAACTGCCTCTAAAATTGTTCAAAATTCCCTTTTTTAAATTTTGCAATGAAAATTTTAAAAATAGCAAAAACAATTATGAATTTTGTTTGATTTCTCCCTGATCCTTCCTAACAGAAAATCTAGAGAAGGAAACATTTTAAAGATCTTTATTCCTCCATGTGGGCATTTTGCCAACCCTGGGTCCTACCTTGGTGTTTGAGGGGATGAAGTGTGATCTAAAGATTCATAGAATAAAATTATCATAATACTTAGCATTTATAGAGTGCCATACATTTTCCAAAGCACTCTATCAAGATTAGAAAATTAATCTAATGGTTAGAGAGGAGACTGGGAGCCAGAAAAGTTGGACTTTATTCCTGGCTTTACCACTCACTCTATGACTTTGGGCAAGTAACTTAACCACTGTGTGGCTTGGTTTCCTCACTTGTAATTAGGGCTAACAATCTTTAACTATCTTATAGCCATGTTCTGAATTTTAGCAATTATAAGTGATTTGAGAACATGGATTAAACACTAGAGGAGTTTAAATTATTATTTTTGTAATTGGTTTTTTATAGCATCACCATCTCCCAGGGGGCTGCTGATGGGTCCCACAAGTATCCTTCCATCTACTTGTCTACACAGGTAGAACTGTAGTCACCTGCACTCCCACCAATGCGGCCTGCAGCTCCATACTTTCTATAAGTAAATAAGGCACAGGATAAAAAATGTGCATTGAAAATGTACAAAGCATCAATGGCTGCTGAGAGATATACTCCACAGCCTGGTTACAGTACAGTTGGATATACTGAAACTCCATTTATGAGCAAGTAAAAAGCTAGTCTGTTCAGGCTGCAATTTTATTTATAGTTAATCGCTACTTATGCTGTGAAATTAATCTGTCTCTCAGACTTATAGTGCACAAAGGCTGAGTGCAGAGACCTCCATAGGAGCTGGGTGAAATCAAATCCACCTTCATATTTGTGGCTAAGACACAGGGCACCTGAGCTGGAACAGGAACAGCAACCGCTTTTTAAGGATTTGTGGCAGCTCGATCTGTGTAATCACAGATCTAGTGTCCCCCCAATCACTCCTGTGCCTCTAATCCCTGCTCTTGTGTAATTGATATTGAGCTGGTGTGTGGCCAGAAGTCCCTCTGCATGCCTGTTATGCAGCTAACCAGCACCAATTGCCTTGATGCCCATGGACTGGATCCACATTAATTGATTTGGCTATAAAAGGGTTCCACTGCACAAACAGAATCCAGGCCAGAAGACTGCTTAGGAATGCCCCACTAGTTTCCCAGGGAGCTAGATGGAAGGAAGAGTAGGTCTGGAAGAGACGTCAGAAAGCACCATGAGGTCTGCATGACCTCTCAAGAAGAGGTTTTTTCTTTTAGTAGCTGACAAGCAGTTGGGGTTTTTAGATAGTTCTCCCACTGGGCAAGGGAGAGAGACCAGAGGCTGGAGTTATTTGCTTGGCACACTTGACAAATCTCAGAAAAATATTATTATAGTCAGTTTTGCTAATGGTGTGATTAAAACAAACAAACAAACAAACAAACAAACAAACAAAAAAACAACAGCAGCTCCTTGGGTGAGAATCTCATCTGTGTAACAGAAAAATCCCAATATATTTACCATAATATTAACTGATAGCACGCCACAGCACCTTATTTGGCACAGGCAGGGGGTGGCATGGATTAGCGGGAATTGAAAGTACAATATGCCATAAAGAATATTCATATTGTCAAAAACAGCTGATGTTGGGAAAGGTGGTATTTGAAATAGTTAATGATTTACAGTTTTCTCACAGTGCTCTTGTGTATATAACTGTTTTAATAACAATACTTTGCACTTATAGCACCTTTCATCTCAGGACCTGAAAGCATTTTACTGGATGTGCACTACTATCCTCATTTATGGATAGGGAATCTGAGGCACTGAGAGGCTAAATGACTTGCCAAGGTCATAAGTCAATTCAGTAGCAGAATCTAACATAATATTCAGGGTTAGAAACTTGCAGCTCACTGTTCTAATCACTAGATTATGATGATTCCTATTTTTTAATTAGAGGGCATGCCTCTGCTTCTCTGGAATTGTTTAAAAAAAAAGCATTTCATGTTAAGTCCAGTTATAAGTATTGTGAAGGTTGTTATGGCACTAAAACACCTTCCAATTAAAAAAGGAAGGAAAGAGTGCTCCTGTAGAAGTGTAACTACCCTTGAACATTACTGCAACTGACATTTCTACTCAGTGTAAAAGCACCATAATTTTCAACAAGGAGGCTTAAGTATTGGAATTATTGATTGTTTCTCGGCGTCCCAAATTATGAGTCCCAAAGCCATTGTTTTACTTCAGTTAATTTACTGGCTCAAGGCCCTAATCCTTTTTAGCCAGCTACAATTGTAGAAAGTATCCTCTAAAGCAAGGAACATGAAGAGAAGTAGTGGGGGCTATTTTGCCCAGCAGACAAGCACCATTAATTATATCCAAATTCCACTTACGGTACTTGTATCACACGTACAAAACAAAACTCAAAGTACAGCCCGGTTTTCTAAAGGCGAAGGGGCAGCTCCTCATAGCTCACTGAAATCTACCCTGAAATGTTAGGAATTGGGATTGGGTGCTTTGTTCAACAGAGGGTGCATTTATTTTTTTCCAAGCTTATACTTCTTTTAAGTAGCTTCATATACTTTACGTACTGCACACTCACCCATTGCCTGACATAAGAGGTCCACTGTTTTCTCCACCTCAGCCAAAATCCGACTCTCAGGCTCAGCAGTGAAATAGGGTGGCTCTTTAGAACAGAAAGGAAATAAACAACAACATGAAAACTGAGGCTGATTTAAAGAATTTAATATAGTTTCCTCGCAAATGCTGTATTTAGTATAGTATAATACAAACTGCCTAGTTCATCTCCCGTTTGGGGATCATGGGAGGGTTTTTTGCTATGATGAATATGAATTTCAAAGATAGCTGAGCCAATGCCAATTTATATTTAGGGGTTTAACACCACAAATTAATACTCAATGCAGGAGTTGCTTTTCATGTTGTAGGATTGAATCATGGAATGTTTTAATTCTCTGTTTAGAAGGGCCATCCCAAGAGGTTCATAAAGGTTTATATTTACAGCATAATATTTTATAGAATAGTTTGCTTCAATATCTAAGCTAAACACCAACTTCTCATGAAGCCATGAAGCATGTCAAATAAAGTGCCATACCATGTCAGTGACTCTATATCAGAAAGTAAGCACAGTATATTAAAAAACCTAACAGTTTTATTTGTCGAAAGCAAACAGATTTAATGCTTTAATTGAACATGCAGTAATAACCAACAAAACCAACAGTTCATCATTAGGACTAAACAAAAGACATTATAGGTTGCATTAAACAAAGACTAGACTTGGTGGATTGCAGAACATACTGTCATGTAACTACTTAATCTATGCAGCATAAAATTTCAGGAGTATCGTGTCAAAGTCCCACAGGCATTAAGGTTGCAGTGATTATCATGGTAACTAAAAACTGTCATACTCTGCTCAATGTGATTATCATCTGAGTACTGTTTTCAGAAGCATTTTATTTGATTATTACTACAACTCTATCATAGCATAACTAAGCACAAACACCATGCACTGATTGCCTCTTAAAAGAGTGGAAAATACAGAAAAGGAGATATGATTTGCCATGCATTTTCCTCTTGAAGAATACAAGTATATTTGAGAAAAGGTGTAGTGGGTTAAAGATGGCCCAAGGTAGCTTTAGGCTGTCTACATCTCAACCCCACCCCAACAACATATAAATAATTCCACGGTCCAGACTTGCACACCTAGTACTAACTCTATGGCATTACTTGTTTTCATAAATCGAATAAAAATTATACAACAATCCCAATGCATATCACATTATAATATTAATTAACTATTCCTCATTATTCCCTGGTGGTATATAGTAAGTGTTGTTACACCCATTTTGCAGAGAGTTTAAGTGACATGCCCATACCCTCATGGCAAGTCAGTAAAAGAGCCATGATTAGAACGCAGGACTCCAATCCCCGCTCCTCCGCTCTAACCACTAGAAAATGTTCTCTCCAATGTAGAGAAGTGGCATCCCTCTAAGGACTCTTTGCAGATGTTACATTTCTATAATTCCATTTAAACAAAGTAAAAAAGAAATCAGTTTTCAAAGTCTGTGCAGAGAATGAGGGGAAAATATGTGAAATTGTCTAGAAATCTACACCTACAAGGCAAAACCAATAAACTGAACTGACCAAGTGATTTCTTACATTTTAATAATATAAATGTGTAAACCTTATTGATCCTCAATGCCCAGTTATACAACTACTGATAACACACATAATAAGATGTTGTATATTGCATATGAAGTCTCATTCATTACTCTAGACCACAAATTGAAAAGCTGGACATAAAACCGAAACTCATCGTAGGATCACAGTGCAGGTCATAGATGTCATGATTTAAGTTGCTGAGCAATCTAGCAAGAGAACATGTTTAACTTTAAACACAAGAGTAGCAGAATTACAAACTCTTGTGATTTTATTTTTTTGTGTGCAAATTTTGTTACATTTGGTCCCAACTACTGCAATTAAGTTATTACATAAGAATCTCAACTTTCATTTAAAGAAAAAGAGTAAGTTTCTAGTTCTCGTGGTTGTGGAGGAAAGCTTGAAAATGTTATGTCTGAAGGCTCAAAACCCAGAAGGCAAATAAAAGGAATTTATTTGTTAACATTTCATAACAAAGTCAATCTGATGATTTCTGGAGGTCCAATGCATGATATTTGAATGATCTGGGCTGGCAATATTAAAACAGTTCATTGGCTTAATTGGAACTACTCACGTGTAAAATAAAATGTTTTTAAGTGCTTTGCGAGACAAAGGATAGAGGGCTTAATACCTTGGACAACTGAACCCACAATAAGCAGCCAAAAACCCTACAGAATATATCAGTGCATTTGCTATCCACTCCCATCGAATCATTTATATGTGTTTTTAGGCATACTTAAATGAATTTTTAGCACTAGACAAAGTACTATAGCTTTACAGCCTTGGAGCGTGAACTTTGCTTACCTCCAGAAAAGGTACAGCATGGAAAATGATAATTTGGGCCCCAATCCTTTGAAACAGTAAAGTAGGTGCTTAGTGGCTTTTCTAGATTGGGGCCTTAGCCTTCTTGCCAGTGCAATGCAAGTTCCAGCTGCTAATTGCCAACATGACAACCAGTTATAATGGTGTTTTGTTTCAGGTTTTGTGGTGGTGTTTTGTTTTGGGGTTTATTTGCTGATAGAAACGTGTTCACTAAGACTAATAGCCATCAGATGGTAATAAATCTAGAACCAAATTCACACTTGTAACCTAAAAGGAAAAAACTGTATTTCCCTCTGAAATGGCCTTTTTTGAGTGTCATGAATCAGTGTATATCTGTATGTACCTATAGCAAAGTACGAACTCCATTTTGTTTCATGAATGCTATTTTGATTGTAAAACTGCAGTCTGCTTTCCCTGTGGTCTTTTTTGCCTCCATCTTGAACTGGGTTTTTATAAAGGCACTGACAGAGGGCAATTCAAAGTAATCAGATTGTTAACCTGATGCATCTTGTCCTGTTCAAATAGAAGCTCACTTGGAGAATGAGTTAGCTACTGCTCAGAGAAAGCTGTTCTTCCAAGTGAAATCACATGATGAAGGACTTGAAATCAATTATGGTAGTTACCTGACAAAGGGGATTACAACTTTATATAAGAAGGGCTCTCTCTCACCAGCCATTTTGGGAGTAGAGACCAAAAACAAAAGCAGATTGAGACTGGGCACAAGATGAAGGAAGAAAGGAGGGTTCCAGGACCCTGAAAAAGTTCTGACCAAATCCCAAAGAGCTTTTATGAGTGGTGAAGAAACTGAGGCGGGTGTTTTCATGCAGACCTCATGTTTCCCCCCATATCTATATATCTCTTGCACTGCCTAAAATTAAATGGTGTGTTAAAAAATTCCCTTGCAGAGTTAGTGTCACTTGTTGATACAGTCACATAACCATGGAAGAGGAAAACAATAAATTGGAAGGTCCACCCACAACTTTGAAGGAACTCTGATTGTGAAGCTGCTGGGGAGACTTGGGAGTTGGCTCTAGTTTCAGAGTCAAGGCAACTAGACCACAGGGTCCCCAGTGCCAAGAGTGGTGTTGACACAGGATCTGTATCTAGAATGTGTACTGAGATGCCCAGAAACACCAAAACATTGCATGAATTCCGCCTACCCCAGCAAGTTAAGAATATGTAGGACCCAAGGTTTGGGTCCAGTACAACAGCATGATGAGTCTCAACCAGGGGAAGCACACCCAGGATTAGGCTGACCATACGTCCCGTTTTGAACGGGACAGTCCCGTTTTTTTCATGTTTTTGAACCGTCCCGTCTTTTCGTCCAAAATATCAATTTTGTCCCATTTTTGGGGCAGGTGCAGGACTCCCAAGATCTTAGGTGAAGAATCTTGCTACCTAAGGACAAGTATCAGATGTCAAAATCTCCGATGAGCAAACTGCGCTCATCGGAGACTTTGACATCTGATACTAGTCCTTAGGTAGGGAGAGGAGGCAGCGGACGGAGGGAGAGAGCAGGGAGGAAGGGAGGGATGGAGAAGGGGGATGGAGAGAAGGGATGGAGAGAAGGAGGGAAGAAGGAGGAATAGAGAGGAGGAGGCGGCAGCGGGTGGCGGGCTGAAGCCGACGGTGGATCGGAGCTGTCTGGAGCCGCAGCCGGGGGCCGAGCGCGCCGGCGGGGGCGCTGCCGGCCGGGTTTTATGACTCATAATCACATAAATTCAGTTATATGATTATGAGTCATAAAACGTCCGCCGGCCCGCCCCCCCCCCCCCCCCCCCCGCCGCCACCGGCGCACTCGGCCCCCGGCTGCGGCTCCGGACAGCTCCGATCCGCCGTTGGCTTCAGCCCGCTGCCGCCTCCTCCTCTCTATTCCTCCTTCCCTCCTTCTCTCCATCCCTCCCTTCTCTCCATCCCCCTTCTCCATCCCTCCCTTCCTCCCTGCTCTCTCCCTCCGTCCGCTGCCTCCTCTCGCTCCCTCCATCCCTTCTCTCCATCCCCTTCTCCATCCCTCCATCCCTCCCTTCTCTCTATCCCTCCATCCCTCTCTTCCTTCTCTCTATCCCCCTTCTCCATCCCTCCCTTCCTCCCTTCTCTCTCTCCCTCCGTCCACTGCCTCCTCTTCCATCTCCCTTCTCTCCATCCCTCCTTCTCGCTGTCCCTTGCCTCCTCCATCCCCCCTGCTCCCTACCCCCATCTCTTCTCTCATCCATCCATCCTCTCCCTTCTCACCTTCGTGCCTTCTCTCCCTCCATCATCTTCATCCCTCATCCCCCCTTCTCTCTCTCCATCCTCTTCATCCCCCATCCCTGTTCTGCTTATTCCTCCATCCATCCCCCCGACTCCCCTCTGCCTCCCCCCCCGCCCGGCGCTGGGGGGCCCAGGTGGGGACATGCCCCCCCCACACACACCCTGTCCCGTTTTTGCCATCCCAATGTCCTGTTTTTGTCTAAAGGAAATATGGTCAGCCTACCCAGGATAGTTACAATGACATTTTACTATGTCAAATAATATTCTACAGTACTATCTTGTTTTTCTCTATGAATCTATTACATATTTAGGGGGTATAGATTAATCACTGGTTTAAATCACACAATATGTGAATGTGAGCATTCATCATATTGGAGAACAATGAGGTGGGGAAATGTGTGATGAAATTATAATGCCCACCAAACTACACATTGTGATACCAGGAGACCCAGAATCACCAATTTCAAGAGGATGTCAGTGATATCTTGGGATCAGGCCAATTGTCTGATTTACATTAATTGTAGAATCAGAAGTAAAAGATGAAAGAGACCCATGAAATCATCAGGTTCACCTCCTCGCAGTGCAGGGTGATGTTTAATGAGAAAGGGCAGATTAGATATTAGACTAGAAGAACAAATGTTATATGGGTTCAGATACTATAGTTGTACAGATACTGGATCTATCTTAATTAAAGGGCCAAGAACAACCAAGAGGAAGAAGGAATATCTGAACAGAAATAGGTAGTTTTAATAGTAGTTGAGGCCTTTTATGTACTGTTGACATTATTCTATAAACAGTCTCCCCGCAACCCTCTTGGGAGCCTGCAAAATCTGATACTATTCCAACCTCTCCCACAGAGTTACATGGAGAGTGATTTTAAAATTCTAAAGATAATAGTCAGCATCCATTACACACCCTTCAAACTGCATCTGAGATGTGTGACCTAATCCAAGATCCATGCAAGGAAGTCAGAAAAAGCAGAAAAAGCCCCAAAGGTTCCACCACAAGCCAATATGCCACATCAGTCAGAAATTCAGCCCTGCATATTTGAGTGGAAACTTTGGAACCTGTCTCCATAAACTTAATTAGTCACTGAACATCCTGTAAGGAAGATGGGACTGGCGGCTTTAAAGTAACATAGAGTACAAAGAATCAGGGTGGTAGCCGTGTTAGTCTGGAATAGCAGAGTTAACAAAGTCCTGTGGCACCTTAAAGACTAACTATAAAGTTTTGAAGCATGAGCTTTCGTGGGCTAATACCCACTTCGTCGGATGCAGGCAGTAGAAGTGTTCAAAGTGGACAAAGAGTACAAAGTGTGAAGGTGAATAAGAATCTGTCCATCTTGGGAGTAAAACCATATCATATACCCACGTCCATCCACAAATGTTGATACAGTTTCCTTGAACCAGGACTTTTCTTTTCTGAAAACAATCACAGAACTGTTATAGATCTACACAGACTACCTCCAGGTGGTCTATAATGTGGTTTGGAGAATATGAATCTCAGGAAAAATCCCTTTCCATGTTAGCAACAATTGTCTTCAAGCATGGTTGTAACTAGCACAGTTTTGTCCGAGAGTGGGGAGAACCTAATATCTTCTTATGTGATTGCGTTTTTAACGTATGACAGACACCTGAATAAATAAAATAAATACGCATCTGAAATATTTTTGTAAAAAGATTAAAATAAAAAAGGGAGAAAGGTACAAAAATCAAAGAATAAATCTAATGAAATAATTAAAGCAAAAAAGATTGTTAAAAGGCTGACACATGGATTCTAAATACAGCTCAACAGTCTGCAAAGCCCAGGAACAACTCAGGTCTACTCTTTCCAGATGTTTTGTGTAATCTCCCCAAAGATTTTCCCTCTCTGAGCCCCTGAACTCAAGTCTGGGCAAGTCAAGTGGCTTTTATATTCAAGGTAACTCCCAGAATTCCCTGCCTTGAAAGGGCCATGTATTATATTTTTATTTCTCCTATGCAAAAACAGAATCCTTAACTAAAATCCCCTCCTCTGGTTTCCAGGGTTGGTTTGTGGTGTCTTTGCTTCTTACTTTGAGGAGCAGTCATGATGGGCCACCTACCTATGACTGCCAAGCAAACTGTAGTTCATCTCAACTTCCAACCAGCTCTAGTAACTTTATAATTGTTTTCAGATTGGCCTCTGAATCTTGTAGACTCACATTGCTGTACTCTTGGTGCCTGATAAAACTCCATGCAGCCTTCGCAAAAGGGGCATGGCTTAGACATCTCTCCCATCTTTTGTTCCATATTGCCCCATAAGATATTATTCTTGGAAATAACCATACCCAGCTAGGATACAAAAGCACTCTCAAGGAAAAACAAAGAAGGAAAAGAAAAAGAAAAGAAAGAAAATGCTGGACAATGCTTCCAGCTACAGAAAGAATACTGAAGAGAAGAAAGATTAATCTTCCATCCTGTAATTTTCCTCTGTTCCATCATATTTTCTTCAATTCCCATATACTTGGCACAAAATTTTATATTGTTACTTTGTCCCAAAAGACCATTCTGATGTCTTTGTATTGCTGCTTCTCTCTCTCTCATTTTGTTCAGATTTTGTTTTCAATCTCTGTCTGCTTTAAAGCACCATCATTTTCCTTTTCATTTTCCACACTTTCTCGGTCCTGGAATTCATAATCTCCCATAGAAAAAGCCAGTTTAAAAATAACAGTTAAAGTAATTTGAAGAACTGGAGTACTTTTTAAAAAAAATTAGCTCCGTTTTTAAATAAGTCTGGTCATGAGCAGACTCTTTCAATAACTTAATCTTCAGATGGTTAGAGGTAAAACAAATGTGCTCTTATCCAATCTGCAATAAATCTTCCCAACTGAATAACATGCTACCCTTAAAAAAATGTCTGACAACTGCAACTAATAAAACCAGAGTTTGGAACCACCTCAGTTTATCTTTGCTGAAACAATATGAAGATGTCAGAAAAAGTGTTTCCACCTTCATTGGAAAATGGTAGTGTAGCAAGAGGCGAACAGGCTTTATATTTGTGAATGCACTGTTCTAATACACTATGTATTCATATTTTGCAAATGTTATGTGTGATTTTAATAAACAATAAAGCAGGTTCTACTAGAGGTTTAAATTGACCATAGGCCCTTCAGCACTGGATTCCTTTGGCTTCTATTAAAAGTCAGCAGGAGCTAGAGATGCTCAGTAGCTCTAGAAGAGGCTCTTAGTTGCATGACATATTGATTGGGGAATGGAAGGAATCATGTGTTTCATAACATTTTGTCTATTTTAAATCTGTTTAATGTTCTTGATATCTTATCCTTGTTGCTGTTCAATATGATAACTGCAGGGTTTACCTAGCCAGGTATGCATCCATCCAGTACTTATACAGCTCTCATCACCCCATCATCTGAGCATGTGCATTTTATATATCATAACACTAAGTTGAAAAATAAAAACAGTTCAATTAACACAATTTTTATTGTAAGCATGAGACCGCTCATTAAATTCATTGCACATTATCCTGCCCAGAAGTGCAGCTCTTGATGTGATGTGGTATCAATTTGAGCATCCTACAAATATTTTATACATGTAAATAGGCAGGCATACTTGAGTTCCTGTAAGTGCTACTAAAAACCCGTTTTTAATAATGTAAGTGATTTGGGAAACACCTCTAAATAAAACTCAGAGAAAGAGCATCCCATTAGCAGAAGGAGCCTCTGCTGTTTGAGTCTTGTCTCCAGTTTCCTCCAAAATCCATTCCCTTTCAAATTAAACAATGGCTCTGTTCCATTTTGCAACTCTGAGGTTGAACAGTTCTTTCATGAATTAACTACTAATCCCTTGATTCTGCTTCCTTTTGGAATTAGACATCCATCCTGCTGTTCAAGACACTCATAAATAAAGAAACGTAGCAGGCAATGCTGACACATTGAGTAAACACCTGCAACTAGATTGTCTTGTTCCATCAGGACGAAATAAAAGTAATTGGTAACCAATTTGTTTCTGCTTTCTTTCATCTGTTTGTTCATAACTATGGCTCTTTTCATAACTTCATTCACTGACAGCCCCCTAATACCGGGACAGAAATAAATAAACCATCCAACAAGAAGAGAGTAGACATGCTCCTAATCAAAGGTGGCATCATCATTTTACTAAGAGGCCCCAGGGATTCTTTTCTCAATTTTAGTTTAACTATATTTAAATTCCTTTTACTTAGAGGTTGCTTTAAGTATTACACTAGGCAGGATCTGACAGCATAGCAACAAAATTAAACTAGTCACAATAAAATCTTATGAATAAAAAAGGGCTTAAATCAAAATCATAAATAAATGAAATGTGTCCCTGCTCCTTAAAGGAAGAGAGGCTGCATGGTAATAATTCCAAGAAACTGAATACAGAGGAAAGAAGCTGGAACCAAAGTTCATTCAGTGGGACAAGGACAACCTGTGGCTCTGAAGCCACATGTGGCTCTTCAGAAATTAATATGCAGTTCTGTGTATAGGAACTGACTCTGGGGATGGAGCTACAGGCGTCAAGTTTCCAATGGAGCAGAGGATGCTCACTGCTTAACCCCATCCTCCCCCGGCTCTGCCACAAGCCCCTGAGCCTGCCATGTCCTTGCTCCTCCCCCCTTCTCCACAGAGCCTCCTGCAAGCCACAAAACAGCTGATCTGGAGGTGTGGGGAGAGAAGGGGAGGCGCTGATCAGCATGGCTGCCAGTGGGCAGGAGGCGCTGATCGGGGGCTGCTGACGTATTACTGTGGCTCTTCAGCAATGTACATTGGTACATTCTGGCTCCTTCTCAGGCTCACGTTGGCCACCCCTGTAGCAGGATATAAATATAAAGGAAAGAGTGTTACAAAGTGAAACTGGAACACGTCTTGCTACAGAAAGGAGCTGTTTCTCGTCTTACATAAAGTGCATTAAAGCACTTTTACAGAATGGAGCCTATTTGCTAGAGTCTTACAATATAACATTTTCTGTTTAATCTAGAGGACACAATCCTCCATTTCTTTAGTTGTTTCCCCTATGAGCATCCCTACACCTTGATTTGCAAGCTCTATATTTTCTCTGAATTGTAACCAGACTGTCCTACCTAATTCATTCAATAAAGCCACAGGTTTAGTGTGTGAGCCTTCACAATATCTTCCAAAGTGATGGATAATGGATATTGTTGAAGCCTGATCCTCCCAGGTATTTAGACCCTGCTGTCTGCTAATGACCACCCCCACTGGAGTCAGTGGGAGTTTAGCACCTACAGAAGCTTCAAAGATGGAGCCATGATTAATTAGTCAAGGGCCACATGGGCAACCCCAGCTGAAGAAAGCTTAATTTACACACACATATGTTGCTAATTAGCAAAACCTGGAAAGGAAACAAAAAAATCCATGATAAATCCATGGCCGTTAGTAAGCTGCTATAGTTTAAAAGTTTAGCTTGACTTTAACAATGCACTGTTAAATATTAGAGCCCAGAGATTAGCAGTCAGAGACATGCAGTAAATGTGCCAGGGCTGAGCCCGGGCACCTCTAGGCTTGGTAGTTCATAGCCTCAGCACCACTGAGCTCGCTGCATCATTTATGAATGTAAAAAAACTGCTTGAGCCCCAGCACCTCTTTCATTACAAATTAAGTACTGGAGACATGGCTTGTACCACCAAAGATCAACTTTCTTCTTTCTCTCTCTCCCAGCGCATGGGTCTGGGAATGTCCTTCACCCCGGGACTAGAATTTGCAAAGGGCAATATACAAAAGCTCTCCTAAAAGATCCTCTTGCAAAAACAGCAACATGACATGTTCAAGCTAGAAGTAAGCAAGGTGGGAGTTAATCAAGATTTAATGTAGGTAAAAGCCAAGATGTGGAGGCTGTCTGATCAGGATTTCACTACTGGGTTTCCCCAGCTTCACAATTACATTTAAGTTTCAAAGGGTATTCAGGGTCACATCAGTGCTTTAAAAAGTATGTTTAATTAATTTATATTCATGGAGACAAACAGCAGAATTAATTTGGAAGAAAACCCCACGTCACCTTGTTTGTCTCATTCACTGAGGAGAGGTTCAGATGTAAGGTTGATAAAATATTAAAATATCAATTCTATTTCCTATTATACCTGAGTCCAAACCCTGCTTTACTATAAAAGAGACTGCTTTCAGAATTACCCATTATAGAGAGGAAGGCCTTTGCTCTTGCTGGTTCAACAGTGCTGTCTTTCAACGCTGCCTCACAGAAGTACATCCCAATGTCTGCAGTGGTTGGGTTGGTGATAGTAAGACGTCTCCCAAAACTGTTAACCCCACTGCTTATTTTTATTCCATTTCTCTTCCAGGTCATGCTCAGTTTCTCAACAGGTCTGTGAGAATAAAAAAGACATTCAGATTATTACAGTGAATGATATTATCACCTACAATACACAAGAGGATATAACTCACCTAACTCTTCCAATATCCCGGGCAGATTGATCATTAGACACTTAAAAATAAGTTCAGATATGACGCGGAGGTCTTAATAAACACACAGTGTACAGACCACTCAATTACTACTGACCAAAGATGGCTAATTATTATAGCAATGGAATTGAATGAGCAAACAACATTAAAATAAATACTACTATGGGACTCAGCTACATGGGAGAGGCTTTCATTATAGCGCAGTTACAGAGGTAGCACTGTTTCAAGAACATCTCTGACTTCAGGGGCAGAGGAAATCAGCTGGATTTTTTATAATCCAAAGGGCCCGCCCTTTACCTCTTTTAGGATTCAATCCTACTCCCAGTACACTCAATTGGCTTTAAGAGGAACAATTTCTAGCCTTTAGTGAGATTCCTAATGTACCCTCTACATTGTGGTATGTACAAAAAGTTAATTGTAATAACTATAAGGTGAGAACAGCTATAACAGGTAACTGCAGTAATCTCCCTTGTCCATTTTATTTATGTGGGGTGAGGAAAATAGGAGGATCCCCTTCATAATTTAGTTAATGGGAAGTGTAGAATATCAATCTATAACAGTCATCTTGCATTTCACCAGTCAACTTAATAGTAATATGATTAACCACTAAAGTTATAGACTCCTGTTACAGAGTGTTTACTGATGGCCAAATGTCACATTTCTACCTTCTCTTTTTGACTCTGTTGCAGCATAAATAAAGGTGGGAAAGTAATTATGTCTAGTTTCTTATTTTCCCAGCAATAATCTACAAGTAATATGGATTCCTTATCAGTCATGCAAAGCAAGCTGTATGCTATATTCTACTTGTTACAACCATGAAATTAAGATAAAGAGGTTCTCACTCCATTTTTAGCAGAGGACAATTCTTTATTATTACTACTACTATATTTACAATACCTTGCATTGCCCACACATTCCAGTGTGATTTCACTGCTCCCTGCTACCACACTGGTGTTGCGCGGAGGGACTACAATGACAGGAACTGTGGTGTCAGACACATTGTTGGCATCTACAAAGGGCAGAAAAAAACCCTTGTGAAAACACTGTACTTTTGCAAGCAGCAATGACTGAAACATTCCAGGGAAAGAGCTCAGCAAATGACACAGCTGCAAATTTCACTCTTCAATCTTATGATGCGTCTTAATCTCCTCATTAGAAGGAGATCTTCAGTATGGTCATTTTCATTTACTTTCATTATACTGTACAAACACACACATTCAAAATGCCCCGCTGGCAATAATTCAAAACACATAACTCACAAGGACCACTCCCAAATAGAGAGCAAACAAATAAAGCATTCTAGAGGTTTTCAACTGCTGAGCACTTATTTTTTTTCAAACAATTGCTAACTTATATTTCTAAGACCTTTTCATGTTTTGTTTAATCTTACAACTTCCATACCATTTCAAAAGAGCCTGCCACTACTTGTATTAGTTCTTTAAACAGATTTTGTACACCAGGGAACAAATTAACAAAGGAACATATCACAGCAACTTCAATCCATTTTTCTTATCAGAGAAGTAAATAACCCAAATCTGCTTCTCTTTTGTGAGGCATCAAACTGTAAATAATTTAGCTTATGCAACAGTCAGTAGACACTAGAAAAATGATAAAAAGGCTGGTGGCTTACTTGTTTCATTTTAAAATTTTCTGTACATGCATTTAATAAGTGAATTAAAATGCCAATGTGTTATTGCCTTGCTTCTAGCTATTCATCTGGAGGGGGGAGGGGAAGGGAAGGAAAGTAACTTGAATAAGAAAATAAAGAATTCAATAAAGGAATTATAGAGAAAAGAAATGAAAATACATCTAAAATGAGGCAAATCCAAACTGGCTCATAAAATGCTTTACACTAAGGAGGCTTACCAACGCAAAATCCATCATTATGGGTAATGACAATGGGAGACCGGCAAATAAAAGGTACCAAACTCTGCTGTCTCTGCCACAATGATATATCCACAAAGAGCAGATAATGGAAAGAAATTTCTGTGTTTATCTAGTACTTCAAAAAATCTTTGATTCTTTTCCTCACATTTTGGACAGAACTGACTTTTAGTAGAGGGGCCCATAGACATTTAAAATGGGGGTGGGTAAGTGAGAAGAGAAGAAAGCAGCATTTTGCAAAACCAATATTCTAAATCTCCTAGTGACAAGATTTTTACTCTTTAACACATTCTCAGCTGACAGTGGAGGCACAGTATGAGAGAAGAAAGCATGTAGTTCAACCTCAGGCCCCAGAAGTACTTAAGTACATACCCATTCACAACAGCACTTAAGCAAGTGTTCCACTTTGGCCGTGTGCAAAGTGCCGCTCTGAGCAGAGATGCTTTCCTGAAGTAAGCATTTAGTAATTCCTCTTTTTCAATATATTTACACCCACAGCAAATCACTAATTGTTATAGCCAAAGATCCCATAAAGATTTAAATTGTTAGTGATTTTTACTTCTGTTTCAATTCAGATCTCTTTTCACAAAATTACTGGGAATGTCGGGCTGGCTATTAGCAGGTGGTAAATCAACTGTTCTCTACTGGTTTTGTGTGAGGGGAAAGTTAGCAGAAGTAAATGCTAAAAGGTCAATGAACAAGGTACTAATTTTGCATTAATTACTACTTATCTCTACCTATAAAAGAGGAAAACCATGTTCACTGCTTATCAGCACCTCTGGAGGACGGCTCACACCACTCCAAAAACAACCAAAGAATAGAAGTGGGCTTTGTGCTAACATCCAGGAGTTCACCATATGAAACAGGCTCTTTGTGTAATAAACAGATAAGAACAAGAGCTAGAAGTGCACTTTATTTTCCTCGCAACAAGAGTCATATAGGCAAGGCTTCATTTACTTCTTTATTACTAATGAGAACACTAATGAATAGAATTTGAGCCATATTCACACAGTGTCCTAGAATAAATCTATTAGAAGAATTAGCCATCTGATAATGGTTTTTGAACATGTGGGGTTAAGAAGATACAGATCTGGATCTAGTATATTTCTTTTGAATCATGACATAAAAAGCCAATGTTCTTCTGTTATCTAATGGAAAGCTAATGTGTCCGTTACTATATCCAGTATAATATGCTGTATTCTCACATTATATGGAGTTCATCACAATGCCTGGTGCTTGGCTGCTAGGTACTGTACCTAGAAACATCAGTTGCAGAAATAATAAGCATATATATAGACCACGAAATTTTCAAAGCACCATATAAACATTAACTGGGCAGCAAACATATTTATAGTTCACGCTCAAGCACACAAAAGTTCCATTTGCACAACCAAAGAGTCACTTGCTTAAATCCACTATGACCCTGATCCTGCAAATGGGTCTCAGCAGAGGAATCCACATGGTTCCCTTTGTAGGACGGAATCCATAACATTTCATTGAGTGTGGTCCATACATGATGCAGCAAGACTAACGTCCCTCTAAGTGTATAAATCTCAACACAACTGTAACCATGTAGTTGATACCTTTGTGCCCATACCATGCCTTAAGGGAAATCCTTTTGTAGAAACCTACAAGGTACAACTTCAGAAAGTACCAGAAAGTACCAGAACCAGTACTAGAAAGTACTGAAAGTACCAGAAAGTACCAGAACCAGTACCAGAAGTGGACCACCAATTTCAGATCATCAGAAACTGTTCAGGTTTTCTATGCACTGTTGTTGTGGCCATGTCCCAGGATAATAGAGAGACAAGATGGGTGAGGTAATATCTTTTATTGGACCGACTTCTGTTGGTGAGAGACACAACCTTTCAAGCTTACACAAAGGTCTTTTTCAGGGCTGGGCTAAATACAAGATGGAACAGATTGTTTAGCATAAGTAGATACCACATATTTCAAGGGACCTATTTGAGGTAAAGTGACCCATTAACAACTCCCTGGTCATAGGGAGGAAAGGAAGGGGAGGGAATCAGCAGGTGGGAGGGGGCGTTAGTGTGTTAGATTGTTGTAGTAAGCCATAAATCCAGTATCTTTATTTCAGTGGTTCTCAAACTGTAGGTCGGGACCCCAAAGTGGGTCATGACCCCATTTTAATGGGGACACCAAGTCCGGCATTAGAGTCTCTGGGCCCAGGGCCAAAGCCCAAGCCTCACTGACCAGGGCCAGGTCTGAAGCCCAAGAGCTTCAGCCCTCAATGGTGGGACTCAGGATACAGTCCCCTCTCACCTTGGGTTGAAGTCCTTTGGCTTAAGCCTTGGTCCCAACACCAGTGGCAGTGAAGCTCAAGCTTTGGTGTTGATCCCAACACCCGTGGTGGTGGGGCTCAGGCTTGGCCCCCTACCCGGGGCAGTAGGCTTGGGAAGGCCCAGGTCTCAGTCCTTCCTCCTGGGGTCATGTAGTAAAGTGATCACTCTATATCTGCCTCCTCCAGTGCCTTGTGCCTGCAGAGATCAAGTGTCACCAGCAGAGCCAGTACAAGGACATTTTGTGCCCTAGGTGAAACTTCTATCTTAGGTCGACCCCCCCTCCCCAGTGTAGCCCAGGCCCAAGATTGCATCGCATACAACCAAATTCTTTCACCTTGTGTCTTATACGGTATCTATGTTACAAAAGTACGTCCAATGCACATTTTTAATGAAAAGTGAAGTACCTCTCAAATACTGAAATCATAGAAGTAATAACATATTTTGTAAGACTCTAATCCTTCAAACACTTCTGCATGTGATTAACTTCAGGCACATGACTAGTCCCATTGAATTCAATAGGAATACTTGTGTGCCTGAGGTTAAGCACAAGCAGAAGTGTTTTCAGGATCCAGGGCTTTTTATAAAAAAATAGAAAACATTAATCATGTAAACTAGTAGCTCTTATGCAAGAAAATATTTTACATGAGCTGTTTCCATTGTCTGACTTACAGACAATACAGACTTATAGACAATATAGACAAATTAACAAGAGTTTAGCAGAAACAGGAAAAATGAAACAAGCTAAAATCCACATTATAAAATGTCCAAATGTTGAAACACTTAAGAGCCTTACACATTTTTAAAAAGTTGTTTTTTCTTTGTAAAGACTTTCATGCAGACAGAAAGAACTGTAAGTTTTAGCCCTAGGGAAAGATTAATGGAGAACTGAACTCCACTCACAAGGAAACGTCTCTCTCCACAGAGATTTAATTTACCCATAGAAAATACATTTTGGGCAAGATATTGGCTTTTTAAGCCAGAGCCCTGTGTGGAGTATGGTGCAGGGTCACACTGCCCCAAGAGAGGCACCAGAGTGACTGGACCTTATGCTGGTGTAATCTCTTCAGGTTACTCCTTGCACTCAGGGAGTGAGAACTCTTCTCCATCATTTCCCACAGTGCACCAGCCCTGTATCTACAGGTTACGAGAGGGCATAGAGTCATGCCCCAGCTCTTTTTCCAGGATCCTGCTCTGAGAAAAAGCAGAAGTAAACAGCCCTTGTGTTCCCCAAATGCAGGGACGACAGGGACTGCTCTTGTGAGTGACCTCTCCCTGCCTGTATAAAGAGGGGAGAAGGTCTTTGCTTTCTCCTCTGCTCCCACACAAGTTCATGAACCTGGCTTGTATTTGAAGAACATTCCAGAAATAAATGCTTTACATTGTGCAATGTAGTGTTGAGGAGATTAAGACTTTGTTTAGTTATACAGCTCTCTGCTATTTCTCAGCAGTAGAACTCAAAAGTAGATGAAATTTCTGTTCTACACTCTGAACTTGCCTTCTCACAACTTCGTGTGCAAAAAGAGCAATTTGGAAGTTCAGTCTCTGTCACTGACCTGACCTTCCCCCATGCACAGCGAGGGGCTTCTTTTTGCTCAGAAACTTGTCATCCTACACATCATTAGGGCTTTTAACTTGAGAAAATATATACCCCAAGACATTTTATCTAGCAGACACTCAGGTGGCTTTTCATTTTCATCAAACAGCTTTAATATCAAATATATAACTGGATGGAATGTGTAATCTTATTCAACATTAGTCAAGGGAACAAAAGCTATGGTCTAGCAATGGTATCAATTAGCTTTAGTCTTCTTTAAAGCAAACAAGGAGCAACAGGTACCACAGCCTGTTCCAGACAGCCAGCAGGGGGAGCTGGATACTTTGATTCCCTCTCCATTGTCAAAAACTAGAACCTTTTTTGTATTTTTAATTATATGATCTGTAATATGACTGCTTGGGTTTAAAAAGATTTTAAAATAACTGATCAGTGGAATTGAGGTTACATTTTCTCTGATACACTAAAATAAGAGAAACAGGCACACACTCAGGAGGAGGAAACACAGGTCTGGGAGGTTTACACAGCTCTCCAAAAGTTATGAAAATGGTGCTTTGCTGCACATGAACATCTGGGAAAAACACGAAGAGTTACTTTCTGCTGGAACAGGACCCCATTTTCGTCTTCTAGCCTATGTGTTTCATGCACCTAGTTAGTGTATTTATCATCCCCTTTCTCAACAATGGATTTGAGTTAATTTATTGCACTACCTGTTAGTATTTCTAATTTAAACAAAGACATAACAGAATTGCCAATTTATCTAATGAATAGATAATAATAAAACAAAAAAATCTGTTCTAAAATATTAATTTCAGGCCAGAGAGGTTCTGTAGTGGAGTGACCAAAGCTGAGGAAAGGAACAAAGGGGGAGGGTTGGGTGCCAGGCAAGGGTGTATTACCAAAGATAACGACAGCTTTCATGGAAGCCTAGATGTGGGACCTCTTACTTTTTGCTGTCCAACAGCAGGACAAGAAGAAAAATGAGACAGAATATAGTGCCACATTTTATTTTCAATTTCATTTTCATATGTACAATGATTTTTACATGCAATGTTGTTGTAGCCATGTTGATCCCAGGATAGTAGAGAGACAAGGTGGGTGAGGTAATATAATTTATTGGACCAATTTCTGCTGGTGAGAGACACAAACTTTCGAACGTACACAGAGCTCTTCTTTAGGTCTGGGAAATGAGTGTCACAGGTAAATACAAGGTAGAACACAATGTTCAGCAGATGTAGTTAAAACATACTTCAAGAGATCATTCAAGGTGAAGTAGCTGATTGATATCTCTCCAGTCATAGGGCAGAAAGGGAGAGAAAAAACTGGGGGTGGAGGAGATGGTGGAAATAAGTGGGTTATAGATTGTTGTAATAAGCCATAAATGCAGTGTCTCTATTTACCCCATTTTTTGTAGTATCTAGCTAAACTATGAATTTAAGCTCCTAGGCTCATCTTTTGAAGGTGCTATGCAGATTTCCTTTGAGGATGAGGAATGAGAGGTCAGATATGGAGTGATCGTTTTGTGAAAAGTGTTCATCCACAGGTGATAGGATGTTTGTGTCTTATTATTTTTCTATGAGAGTTAATTTGAGAGTGTAGTAATTGTCTCTTTCATCTATAGTACCTATTAGAGGTAACAAAGTCCTGTGGCACCTTAAAGACTAACTATAAAGTTTTGAAGCATGAGCTTTCGTGGGCTAATACCCACTTCGTCGAATGCAAGCAGTGGAAGTGTCCAGAGGCAGGTATAGAAAAGTAGGCAAGAACCAGGTGGGAGGTAAAAAGGTTAGTCCAATTAGGCTGAACCAGCTTGTTATCTCCGATCAGGGAGGGTGGGTTATTCTTCTAGCATTTGAATGGGGGGTGTGGACATGGAGAGAGGAGAAACTAGTTCTGTAATGAGCGAGCCATTGTAGGTCTTTGTTCAATCCGAGATTGTTTGTGTTGAATTTGCAAATGAATTGCAAATGAAATGAAATGAAATGGACTTGAAGTTTTTTTGCTGCAGTATGGTGACTTTTAAATCTGTAATTGTGTGTCCAGGCAGGGGCATTCAGTGCACTAGATACCTGCTAAACAATCTATTCCACTTTGGATTTAGCTGTTACACTCTGAGTATGTTTCCCAGACCTGAAGAAGAGTTCTGTGACAGAGAAGCTAAAAAATTCTCTGTCACCAACAGAAGTTGGTCCAATAAAAGATAGTACCTCACCCACTTGTCTCTGTAACCATTTTTATCTCATTTTATACTTCAGGATTCTTCTCTTTGACAAGAGAAAATAAATAAAACATGACAATTTGACAAACTGTCGAGCTGTTTCTTCCCCATCTCATTTGTAATATATTTGAACACACCTCCATTTCAAATGAATGGGATGTAACAAGGAAAATGTTCTCATCTGCCATTTCCTGGGGCTAAGAAAAACGACAGGATAAAGAAAAGCAACTCTGCTAACTCTGCACTTTGAAAGGGCCGTTTTAAGGGTTGAGGAAGCACTTTCAGATAAAATTACTTAAGAAATCAGATAAGATTAAATAATAGCTTAATTTCTGGGTATAAAAATTAAAACAACAGCTGCCAAGGAAATATCAATTTGGTCCCTGTTCCTGTAAAGTATCCATGTTGACCTTTACATCCGCGCAGATGTTGGCTGAAATCTAGGTGGGTGTGAAGGTTCATGGAGGTGGATCAGGGCCTTAACTGTTAAAAAAATTTGGTTTATAACATTCAATGCACTCACAGTTTAACATTTGAATGGCAGGCTGCAACCGGTAAAGGAAGAATCCAGGTGATGAGTAACAAAATGTCAATTCTCTAATGTAAAGACATTTTTTTAAATTAACTCGTTTTAATGTAGATGATTTTCAGCTTTGAAAATAAATGGTGCAAAGTCAGAACATACTTTCTTTGCAAATCTGGGAAACCTGAACAATTAGTGTCAATCCATGCTAATCAAGAAATATTAGCAGAAACAATAGAGATCTGCAGGTCATTCAGGGAGAATCTGGAAGAGATTCCTGCCTCTCTTCCAAACTCTGTGGAATTTCTGCTCAGGAAGGGATTTTTTTTTAAATAGTATGTTTGGGCCAAATCCGTCTCAGAATACTCACATCGAGTACTAATGCTGCTAATGGACTTCATGATATGTGTAAAGTGAGCAGATTTGTGTGCTACAAGGAGAGTCGCCTCACTGTTCCTGAATCAAGTTTTATAGAAAACCAGTGCTTCATTTTTTCCAGAGCTTGCAAGGACTGAGCTCTAGCACCTCTAGGCTTGGCAGTTCATAGCCCCAGCACCTTTGGGTTTGCAGCATCAGCTATGAAAGTAAAAAAAATTGCTTGAGCCCTGGCACCTCTTTCACTAAAAATTAAGCACTGTAGAAAACCCATTAGAGCTCCACAGACTATATCAAAGATGTCCACCCTTTTCATACTACTGCCATCACCATGATGTCTGTGAGTGCATTTGTTACTGAACACATTCTAAATGCCATTTTTACTCTAATTATTCAGAACAGGGACAAATTCCTCAGTTGTCTGAATTGCACTAAATCAAAAGAATGTTGTCTGGTTAGTTTAGTGGTTCAGTGATCAGATGGTTAACACATTACATGCAGAAGACCCAGGGAAGATCCTTGACACTGATATTATTCCCTGACAGCCAGTGCAAGATTTGCTGAAGTCAGTGGGCTCTGCACCGGTGAAAAATCTGATGGGGTTTTGGGGATCTGATTGCAGGACCAGGGTCTATGAGTGTTTCTTATCTGTCTTATCCTTCCACATAGTCCAGATTTTAACATGGCAACTTCCTAAGGTTCTCACTGAAACTTTTACTCTTTCATCCACTTGCTCATGGACAGAAAAAGTAAAATGTCAAAAATCCTAAATGCTTTTAAAAAAATAAAAATCAAAGAACCCTCATCTTCGATGACAGAAAGGCAGCTTTAGTTATAAGTTTCTGAAAATCATCTGTTCTTTACATGGTAAGTGATCCATCAATAGGGTGACCAGACAGCAAGTGTGAAAAATTGGGACAAGGGTGGGGAGTAATAGGAGCCTATATAAGAAAAAGACCCCAAAATCAGGACTGTCCCTATAAAATCAGAACATCTGGTCACCCTATCCACCAAGGAAAATCAGCCATTGGATAAGTGATGTGTCAGAAAAAGCCATCAACAGAAAACCCACCACCCAGGTCTCTGAAGAAATTTAGTTACAGCTAAATGCTCTTCATACATGAAAATGTCACATAACCACACTTCAAACCCTTTAATTTATTAACATGAATCCATTTATCATAGGGTGAGGAAAAGGGTTATGCAAAGATGTTTGTACTAACATAGCTGCTTCTTATTTGCTGAAAAAAACATTGTTCAATACAAAAGCCACATATGTACAGCATTTTAAGCTCAAGGTCAACTTCTGATGTATTCTATTTATATGTGAAACATGTTTTGGGATCCAGATTGCTACCTTGCTCCCAAAGGTATGTTGTTTCTGATCCTTTTCATAATGGGAACAGAACTGAACAAGAAGAGGCTACCCCACAGCCTTCCTCCAGCAACTAACTGAAACAAGCATATGGAATGACTTGTCAGAATAATATTTTAAGAAATAGGTTACTAGGGGCCTGAGGTCCACCCCATATGGTTTGAAGTTCCCCATCCACCTCATCAAACCAGGCTATTTCCCTCTTCTCTTCCACAAAGAAATAAAATTATTAATAAGTTGTGCGTAAATAAAAATCTTTCATTTACATATTTAGTGTACTGTAAAACCTAAAAGCAGAGCAGAACCATAAACAGATCAGAAATAATTTACCCAATTTAAAGACATGCCCCTCCCCACCATTTTAAGCAGACATTCTTCCAAATTTGATGCTTTCCCTATGCAGCCTTTGCGATTACCAAACTTTTGGATATTTTATATTAGAAGGTCGCCTCAGACCTCAGCAAGGAAAAAAATATAGTGTGCTGTATTTCCACTGTAGCAAGAACAAAACAACTATGAATACATAGAACATTTCAAAATGGTAAACAATAAGCCAGCTAAACAAAGCCTACAAACGTATTCATTCAAAAATAATTCCACAGATGGATAAGCATTTAATTTTCTGAAGTCAGAATAAAACAGCATCTCTCTTTTGAAAGATGGAATGGGTTTTTGTATCTATTTATATACAGTATATAAATGCATACTACAAGAATACTGCAAGTACAGTAAAAAAAAAAAGCTAAGGGGAAGTTATTACTCAGGGCTCTTTGTTGTTATTATTTCTGTAATACAGGAAGTGTCAACATTGTTACAAATAAATTGTTAGATGCACCTTACTTGCCCAGTACAGTGGCTGCTTGCATTAATGTACTGATTATCTTCTATCTGGTGCTCCCAGATAAGACCAGGATTCAGGAGCACAATGTCTCTTGGATCCCATATGGGCTTTTTACCCTCTAGGGAACGGATGGGTAATTGTTTTTAGCAATATGAATGGTGAACACCCCTCACTGCATATGGCAGTTGCTTCAATAGAAGAAAATGGAAGCTTGTGGCTGTGGAAAATTCATGCGTCCCTTCACTCTCACCACCCACCCGTGCAAACCTCTACTTTGTACTGCTTCTTGTTTGAAGTTGTTATATCACAATGACTGTAGGGTGTCTCAACAGAGGTGCAGATAAATAGGAAAATCTTAGAAGTGAAAGAAAGATAAAATAAAGTGAAATTGTATGTATTTCTTTCCTGTCTATCCTAGCTATCTTAAATAAGAATACATTTGCTCCTAGATTGTAGAGACACAGTGCTCAGCTAGTACAAGACAGTTTGAGATATGGCCTCAGATTATCTATTTAAAACTAACTGGTCCTGGAGTCAGACAGTCTGTTACACAGTTTTTTCTTTTAGTCAACATAACCCCTTTAGATTTGCTTTAGAATTAATACCAACACTACGGTTTTACTATCTTGAGGGGAAAATTAAAAATTCTCACCACAGCAAAAGAAATAGAAAAGTGTATCGGGGTCTTCTGAAAACAAAACAGACCCCTCAACCACTATATCCATATATGGTTAAGTTTACATATTCTAGACAGACAGACAGACATGTTAGTAAAAGGAGAGAGAAAGTCACTTTCACGCATATAAAATGCCTTTCATATATGGATTAAAATTATGTCAACCACTTACAATGAAACCAGAAGTCCTAAGTAGAAATAGGTAACTGGTTTCTGCTGATTGGCAAACAGAATTCTCTCTATAGGATGCCTGTCAGACAGTAACACTACACAGTGTTTTCCCCTATCTGTGTTGTGACTTCTGTCCTCTTTTGATTTTGCTATTCATTCTACAAATTCTGAGCAGCTATAACTGTCTTGACAAAAGGAAACAATAAGCGAATAGATCACACTCACATGAAAAACTGGTCATCTTTACAGATTCTTAGAAGCACTCCACAGAAGGAGAGATGCAGTTGATTAGAAGCTGGCAAAGCAAAAGTGATTAATAAGGAGAGTTTTAAATGGGTCTAGACTCTAGGGGATGTTGGTTCCCAATATTTTTTATATTAGGGGTGATTTTAGGACAATAAAATGTGTCAGATATTTAACCAAAAATCCCTCAGAAAATCCAAACAACCCTTGCTACCCCCCCCCAAAGAAAAAAGAAACCAACCCCCCCCCCCCAAAAAAAAATATCCAAAAAAACCCGAAATCTAAGAATGATATAAAAGAAGTCTAAGGCTGTTCTCAGGAATATTTTTGATGATGTTACAGTTTTGCCTTCTCAATACTTCTTTCAAGAAATAATCCTGAACTACTGTTGATTCTAAAAGAAAATAAAAATCAGTGATCTCTCACTTCTTATTTTGGGGGGAAAAAAACCTTGGTATTTCATCTTACTGTTTTATGGTGGTTCACAATGTTGCCTATAGTGGTGTACATATCAAGTTCTCCTTCCTGTGCTATTGCATTCTATATTACTGGTTTCCCAGATGACTAAAAAAGTCTTATTTCACCAGTACTGATGTAGACTTGATTTTGAGGTTCTTATTTCTTCACTGCTTCTTAGGCTTTGATCCTGGATGCAGTGACACATTCAATTTTTTACATCAGTTGAACTACTTATGTGCACAAGTATTTTCAGGACTGAGGCCGTGAGCATTTCTCTGGGCTTCCTATTTTTGGGGGTGCACAGAGGTTTTTAGGTGCCTGGAACAAAATCTGAAACTGCCTCTGTCCCATCCTTCCAAAAAATTATCGCTGAGCGGTGGCCTCAGGAAGACTGGGGGAGGCAGGACTGGAGAGTGAGCCCTTCTGCCCACTCACCCTGCAGGGGGCAGCTCCTGTCCTGCAGGGCTGGGATCAGCTCTGTAGGACTGATAAACAAAATTGTTTGTAAATTGTTCATGTTAAACTTCATAAGTAAAGTTTTATGAATGAAACTTCATTCATTCCAAAACCGAGTACCCCAATAACTGATGTTTGTTAAGAACCACAGCTGTTCAAGCGGCTGCCCTTCTAAATTTCACTTTCAATCCAATTGCTACTTAAAGTATTTAAACTTGCACTGTTTCATTGTAACTTCTGCTCACTGTTTACCATTCTATAGTAACTATTGTTCACCATCTGCCATTTCTTACACTTGTCCATATTGTAACTCAAACTCCATTTTAACTTGTCAAACTCCATTTTAAAATGCTCATTCCATTTTGTAAACCTTGCTGTAAAAGTCGTTCTGCAAAACCCTGATGTAATCTGATTAGTTTAGATGTGTGAATGAGGTATGCATGAATGATGGAATCCTCCTCCAGCCCACACTGATGAAAAAGTGTGAACACCAAGGGCTGAAGATGCAGCCAATAGCCCTAAGAAAGTAAGAGGAGTCCACCCTAAAGAGAAAAGAACAAAGGTCCAATTGAAGGACACAGGCTGAAAGTCAGGTCTGCAATTGACGGGTAATCAATCACACAGATCCCAGAGGCAGCATGACACAGCAAGACCTAGAGATGCTGGATTCAAACTAAAAGCCTATAAAAAGGATGGGTGAGATAGAAGACTTTGGGTAACATTCTGCTGCCAACATCAAGGGGTACCGGTGCGCGCCTGGAAGAGACCCAACCCCTCCTTGTGCCCGGCTCTCTTGGCCAGTTAGCCGCCACAAGCTATGATCCCAAGCTGCGAACCCAAGCCACGGACTCAAGCTACGTTCAGGACAGGTAACTATACAGCAGCTGCAGAACATCGTGTGTGTGTGTGTGTGAGTGTGTGTGTTGTGTATACGTAAGTATTAGATATTAGCTATTGGTTATAAATCAAATTGTGTTATAATAAATGTGACATTCTTGTCTTGTCCCCTGAAAAGATCCTGTGTAGTTTTATCTGTATAACAGCTCCCCACTCTAAGCCTGGTTCATGGGGTTGCAGCACCATTCATGTCTGGCCTGGCTGCCCTTCCTTGTGACTCTGAAATAGCTCACAGGGACACTCCGATTTGAATGCTCTCTCAAATGGGGGAAGGGGGGAAGCAAATCTGTCACTTTTGCTCCTCCCACATGGCGGTCCTGCCTGTTTCTCAGCAGTTTTCGGATCATAACTAATTGAATGGTAGCCAGAGTAGCACTAGCTCCATTCCTGATGGAAATTATTATGAACTGTCTATACATGACATTAGACCATACAACAAGCGTCTTTGAAATCAGAGCAGGTGGCTGAACCTAATAAAGGCAGGTTCAGTTTAAACATTGTATATTTTACAAAGAATTGCAGGCGATGTGTCCCTTTTTCTTACCCACAAAATGTCAAAAAAATATTATGTTTACAATGAACAGTGGTAACTAATCTTAAAGACAAAAGGAAACAGCACTATTCATCAAAAAAGGCCTATTTCCCTTAGCTCCCATAGGCACAACCTACTTTGTCATGAAAAATCCTTTACAACAAACATTTCAAACACCAAGAGTTTTTCTGCCCTTTCATATTTAGATCTATGTGTAGGAATACATAAAATGTAAAATGGAGCATGGAAGTGAAGCGCAACATTTTAAATAGCTAATTTAATTCTGCATAAAACCTTTGCTCCTACTGTTAGAAAGTTAAAATTTATCACCAGAGGAAAACATAAGAAGTCAAATGTGCTCTTGGAAAATACAGCGTGAGCCACATGTAAAGGAGGCAACTACAGGTAAAAGTCTGTCTTCTCCTCTTTACTGAGTCATCTCAACCCCTTCATGGGCCTCACCCATGTAGGAGGACAGGAAACTCAGAGGTTTCCCTCTCTGAGCTTCTTACACATTCTCTCATAGGGCTGGTCTTCACTACCCGCCGGATCGGTGAGTAGCAATCGATCTTTTGGCGATCGATTTCTCGCGTCTTTTTAAGATGTGAGAAATCGATTGCTGCGGCTCCCCCGTCGACTCTGGAACTCCAGCTTGCCGGGAGGCGCAAGCTGGAGTTGATGGGGGAGTGCGCCGCCAACTGCCGCTGCCGTGAGGACGGCAGGTAAGTCGGCTTCAGATACGCAAACTTCAGCTACCTGATTCACGTAGCTGAAGTTGTGTATCTGCCGTCGATCCCCCCCGGTAGTGGGGACCAGCCAGGAAGAATCAGGGTTTCTTCCCTCCATACCAGCAGATAACCAAGATTCATACTGATTTTGCGGCTCTGAAGACACCCGTGCATCTAAGCTGTTTTGCATTCACCAGATTCCCTTTTCATCACAATGCTCAATTGAAAGAACTATTAATGCTGCAAAGCAGCCTGGATTAAATGCAATTGCACACTTCCTGTAAGCACTAAGCTGAACAGTTCTTCATGGTGTCTCTGGCCAACAATGATCAGCTTGGAAAAATATAAGTCACAGAGCCCGGCTGTCCACTGAGTTATTTATTAGCCAGGCTGTTGGCTGACAGTTTTAGTCTGTCTTGACGTGCGTCACTGATTTCCCACCTGTTTACATTTAGACAGCATTTTTGAGTCTTAATCCTTGAACTGGTTGACAGATAATGAGCAATGTCCTAAATGCTGGAGAGCCACTGACTCAGGTGCCTTGCTGCATACAGACAGTGTGTGCTACTGAATCTCAGAAAAACTCCAGCCCTTAATGAACCTTCCTGATTCTGGGGGAGAAGACTCTTTAATGCACATTATCAAATTACCGAATTTAAGAATGAAAGCCACAATCCACAGCCCCTCCTTGGCACATTGTTAGAATGGCAATCCGGTGATGAAATAATGCATTCAATGAAGCACTCCTGCATGTTTCCATTATTTGGTGATCTGCTTCAGGATTACACCTGCTTACTTAGAGACTGTGGATTAATAGTGGTAGTTTTGCCACATACAGAAGAGAGGGGGGAAATAAAGCACATGGAAGGAATTAGAGTAACTACTGGAATTAATATGTCATAGAAGTGTGTGGAAGATCATTTTTAATTACTGTACAAAGTTATGGACTCAGAATTTGCACACAGAGCCACACTCACAATATGGTTCTGAATGAAACACTGTAGAATGCATCAAGTCAGAGGGCTTAAAGAAAGAAAAATAGTTAACAGTGGGAATTCAATCTAGGAATACAGAGCAAACTCCTGTACTCAAGCATAAGTCACAGGTTTGAAAATCTGGTTTTCAGACTGCAAACTACTTGATGGTCCAGATCTTTAGCCAGGCCCAACTCCTTTGACTTCAAAAGAGCTAAATCAATTCACGCCAGCAGAAGATCTGGTCCCATGTATTCCTTTATCTTTACTCAACTCTAATCACACTGACTGCATTCAATAAATAATAATAGGCATTCACAAGTAAAGATTTTTCCTCCAAATGAGTGAAACCTGGCACATATGAGCTTTGCTCAATGTGCAGTTTAGGAGCAGGTCTGATGGGTTTTGAAGAAAATCCTGTATGACTGGAGTCGTCCTTGGGCTAATTTTGGCCACAACTGCATGCTTCATGGGAGAGGAAATCCAAAGGGGAAAAACTGGTGGAAATCCATAAGAGTATATTTGTGGCACAAAGGATTACCCTTAGGATGCAGCAGAAGGAATAATACTGGAAATAATTTGTGCATAGCATTGCAGAGCTTATTTTAAGATTTAAGTATGTTCAGAATAATACATATAAGGAGACAAAACCTCAGGGCTTATACTGTACCCTGATTCTGTGGCCATGAGAAATATTGTCTAATCAATGGATGACTGCAGAAATGCCTATAAATCCGGCATCAATAAGCAAATTCTTCCTCCTTACTTAAATTCCACTCCATACATAACCCCACCCTGTCCCTTTTGTTTGTTGTGGAGATGGTCACTAATGCTTCAACAAGCAACAATAATGGTATGGTAAGAAGTGGGAGATTTTGTTTTAAAGTCATTCATTTTTCTTTCCAAAAATCCCTGTGTCCTCTAAGGAGCCCACGGTACCATACACTGGCACTCTTCAGTTTTCTCATCTTTCATTTAAAAAGCTTAATTGAGAGTTGAGAAAGTTGAAAACATACATCTAAGCTATTTAAATAAAAGATTAAAAACAGTTCTTGTATTCTGCAACAGTGGACTATGCAAGCACACTTCCTCACTGCAGGAGTAATGCAGCAAAATCTATAAAATACAACTGTACCCTCACTAATGCAGCAGCAGAAATTGGTTCTGAAGTGCCACAGAACTCCAGAGGCCTCACTAAAACGCAATAATACACAGTTTTAGGTAGGAACTTAGGGCAAAACTGAGGACAGCAAAGGGGTGAGGGGCAGTTAGGGAGCCAGTTACATCTCAATGATTTAACTCTCCAGACATGCCCTGAGACACTGGTTAGAAGAGCCTGGGTAGCATCAGAACAATGGTCCCAAAGGGACCATTCACCACCTGAGGACAGGTGGAGACCAGTGTTCTTTAGCTATGCCTCTTCTCCATTCTGAAACACGCTGAGAGCTGTGGGAAGACTGGAACAGGAGGCAGTTATACGCACATGAGGGGAATCCATCACACTGGGGAAAACTCTGTGCAATCTGCCTATGCTCCCTTTGCAGTGCAGTGCAAAGGGAGCAGAATGGGTAGTGAATTTGTGTGATACAGTCAGGTCAGTGGAACATTACCTTTGTCCATAAGAAGTGTCTGATATGACTTGAGATGCAGAAATTACATATGGAATACACAAAAAGCAGCGAAAGTTTGACAGCTCAGTTCACATAACATTGCGTCTGAATATGATTTCATGGTGATTTGAACAACACGAACCCACATGAAAATATGATAAAATGGTCAAAAATTATTTAAACCCACAAAAAGCAAAGAAATTAGCCAATCAGATTGCATGGACCGTTTCTCAATATTTCATCTAGCTGTTAATTACCCAAAAGACTGTAATAGCTCTTTTGGAGCTGTTACACTCTATCGTGTCAATTCGGCTGCTACAAATGCACATCACTCGTCCTCAAGCTAAAATTCATTATGAAATTATTGTTGTAAAAGGTTGCTGGGTGTTCAGAGCAGCAGGTTTTTGAACTTCTATGCTTTAGAACTTTCTTATTTTCCTTTTTATAAATAGTAAAGCAATTAGATGCTGTTATGGAGCAATTAAAAACCTTTCAGTTTTTAGATCTAAGAAATGTGAGTTATAGAAGCATGAAAATTCCCTTAAATTGGCAAACTTCTGTTGGTACTGTGTCACAACCTCATAGTTTGTCTGTGTCCATATAAACACTCCACTCAATGCATGTTATTTTTAAATAGGCTCTTTTGTATAAAGTATCATTAAATATTTTAGAAAGAGAGAAATAAAAACCCCTTAGAGAAACAGGTATATACACTGCAAGCCAAAACAACAAGGTGGTAGGAGTACAAGAAAAGGATAAATTCAAAGCATTACCTACTGCGGATGAGCTGTCTTGGATACTAATTACATTCAGAGGTGAAGGGGAAAATATAGGAACGTGAGAAGAAAACGGTGGATGAGATTTAGTTAAAATCACAGCCTAAAATAATGAGGATTCTTTATAGGTGAGATCTGTGGAGAATGAGTGACTCAGTGGCTTATGATTCAGAGAGAGGGAGAAAGATCTGCATATACATAGAACACCCTGTTTCACCTGTGCATCCCAAACTATGGAAAGCCAAGGGAGGGACTGAGAAGAGGCTAAAACTGGAAGACCATTGCATTGCTAAGAGAGCTATCTGGAACCATTTATTACAGCTGCATGTCCCCACCTCCATTTTCTGTTTTCCTCAGTCTGTTTCCCTTACCTTTGTATATCTCCCCTTGTCCCTTTCTGCCATCATCCCGCCTCCTTTCTTTATCTATCTCCCTAGGCCTAATCAATCACTTGCTTAATTGGAAGTCAATGGTATTACACCTGTTTATGCTGGTGGTGAATGTCAGCCTCGCTTCCCCCATCTCCCCATATATTTCTCTCTCTACTATTTATTGTTATGGATTTTTGAAATGAGGTATATGTATTCTAGGCACATGCATAACTACAAGTATTACAAAAAGAAATAAAACAATAAATGACAAGTCCATAGTACTTCTGCCATTTTCCTGGTCTCTTACTCCATTGTGATTTTCTTCCCCCAACACACCCTTCTTTCTGTCTCACTGAATTAAGTAAATTCACCTTATATTGCAAGGTGGAAAAGAACAGTTACTTACTCGTAACGTTGGTTCTTCGAGATGTGTTGCTCATGTCCATTCCGATATGTGTGTGCGTTCCGCGCATGCCCGGTCCGGAAAGCTTTTCCCCCAGCGGTACCCGTAGGGTCGGCAGGGGCGACCCCTGGAGTGGCGCCGATATGGCCATGCATATATGCCCCTGCCGACCCTCCCCCCGCTCAGTTCCTTCTTGCCGGTACTCCGACAGAGGGGAGGCGGGTGGGATTCGGAATGGACATGAGCAACACATCTCGAAGAACCAACGTTACGAGTAAGTAACTGTTCTTTCTTCTTCGAGTGCTTGCTCATGTCCATTCCCATATGTGACTTACGAGCAGTCATCTCGGAGGAGGGTGAGGAGTACTATGAGTACCTGCTGACAGGATTGCTTGTCCCACAGCTGCGTCCTCCATTGACTGCTGCACGATGGCGTAGTGCGAAGTGAAGGTATGCACCGAAGACCACGTCGCTGCTCTACAGATGTCGGCGATCGGGACATGTGCCAGGAACGCTGTGGACGTGGCCTGGGCTCTAGTGGAATGCGCCGTCAGAGCTGGCGGAGTAGCATCCGAGAGGCTATAAGACAATTTAATGCAAGACGTAATCCAGGCCGAAAGGCGCTGGGTAGAGATTGGTGACCCTTTCATTCTTTCTGCCACTGAAATAAAAAGTTGTGGAGATTTACGAAAACACTTGGTTCTATCTATGTAAAAGGCTAATGCCCTCTTTACATCCAATGAATGAAGCATTCTTTCCCTGTTATCCGCATGGGGTTTGGGAAAAAACACCGGTAAGAACACCTCCTGGTTCAAATGAAAGGGCGAGACTACCTTGGGCAGAAAGGCCGGGTGTGGGCGCAACTGAACCTTATCTCTATGGAAGATCGTGTAGGGCGGTTCAGAAGTGAACGCCCTAATCTCAGAGACTCTACGTGCCGAAGTAATTGCCACTAAGAACGCGGTCTTCCATGAGAGGTAGGACAGAGGGCAGGAAGACATGGGCTCGAACGGAGGCTTCATAAGGGCCTTCAGAACCAGATTGAGATCCCATGGGGGGGTTGGTTGACGTATGTGCGGATACAGCCTCTCCAAACCTTTAAGAAACCTGTTAACCAGAGGGTTACTAAAAACCGAAATATCATCGGCGCCCGGGTGGAACGCCGAAATAGCAGCCAGGTGTACCTTGACCGTGGAGAGCGCTAATCCTTGTTGTTTCAGCTCAAGGAGGTAGTCAAGGATGGTAGGGATTGAACAAGACAGGGGGTCCCCCCCCTTGTTCTGAACCCACAGTGAGAAGCGCTTCCATTTGGCAGTATAGGTTCCCCTCGTGGAAGGTTTTCTGCTACCCAGGAGGACTTCCCTGACTGAATCTGAGCACTGAAGCTCTGCTGGTTTTAACCACGGATATACCACGCCGTGAGGTGGAGGGACTGTAGGTTGGGATGTAGCATCCTCCCGTGGTCTTGGGAGATCAGTGTTGGCGACAGGGGAAGTGTTATCGGTGTCGCCACACAGAGAGACAACAGGGTCGAGTACCAGTGCTGCCGAGGCCAGGCTGGCGCTACCAGTATAACCGACGCTTTGTCCTGACGGGCCTTCGCCAGTACCTTGTGAACAAGGGGAAACGGGGGAAATGCATAAAGCAGGCCCCCCGTCCACAGAATATGAAATGCGTCCCCCTCGGACCCCGGGCTGAGGTTGAGGAGGGAGCAAAACCTGTGGCACTTCCTGTTGGCCCTTGTGGCGAACAGGTCGAGATGGGGAAACCCCCACCTTTGGAAAATCGAGTGGGCCACATCGGGTCTGAGGGACCACTCGTGGCCCCGGAAGGAGCGGCTCAGGGAGTCCGCCAGCACATTCTGCTCTCCTGGAAGGTAAGCCGCTGTGAGGAAGATCCCCCTGGGGATGCAGAAATCCCAAAGGGCGAGGGCTTCCTTGCACAGGGGAGAGGAGCGAGCACCACCCTGTTTGTTTATATAGAACATCGCGGCCGTATTGTCTGTTAGGACCGTGATGTTCTTGCCTTTCAGATCCAACTGAAAAGTCTGGCATGCCAGGCGAACTGCTCTGAGCTCTCGTACGTTTATGTGGAGAGACAACTCTTCTTGAGACCAGAGGCCCTGTGTCGTGTTCTTTTCTAGATGCGCCCCCCAACCGAGAGCCGACGCGTCTGTTACCAGCGTCGCAGACGGTTGGGGTTTGTGAAAGGGCACCCCGCCGTTCAGAGATGTGGGTTGGAGCCACCAGAGAAGTGATTGTCTTACCTTTACTGGAAGAGTCACGACCAGGTCGAGGGGGTCCCTGCGTTGGTTGTACACCTTCGCGAACCAGGCTTGCAGAGGGCGTAGCCGTAGCCTCGCGAACGGCACCACATAGGTGCATGCCGCCATGTGGCCCATTAGGACCATGCAGTTTCTTGCCGTGGTCATGGGGCCCCGAAGTAGCGGGGAAATAATGTCCGCTAAAGCCTTGGCTCGAGATGGAGGTAGGAAGGCTCTTGCACATCGAGAGTCCAGTATTACGCCAATAAACTCTATCCTCTGCGTAGGAATGAGAGTTGACTTCGGTATATTGAGGATAAGGCCCAGCTTTAGGAAGATGGCCTTGATGAACGTGATTTGTCTTAGGAGCAGGTGCCTCGACTTTGCTCTGATGAGCCAATCGTCCAGGTAAGGGTAAACATGGATGCCGTTCCGTCTGAGGAACGCTGCGACTACCGCCATGCATTTCGTGAATACCCTTGGTGCTGAAGAAAGGCCGAACGGAAGAACCGTGAATTGGTAATGTCGGGAACCTATCACGAACCTCAGGAATCGTCTGTGGCTCGGGATAATGGAGATGTGAAAGTAAGCATCCTTTAAGTCGAGGGCGGCGAACCAGTCTCCTTGATCCATAGCAGGAATTATGACGGCTAAGGAGAGCATGCGAAACTTCAACTTCTTTATGTAGGAGTTGAGGCCTCGCAAGTCCAGGATGGGGCGGAGCCCTCCTTTGGCCTTCGGGATAAGGAAATAACGGGAATAGTAACCCTTGCCCCGAAATTCTTGAGGAACCTCCTCTATGGCACCCAAAGACAAGAGGGTATGGACCTCCTGATCTAGGAGTTGCTCGTGAGATGGGTCCCTGAAGAGGGACGGGCACGGGGGGTGGGTGGGAGGGAGAACAGAGAACTGGATAGAATATCCCACTTCTACCAGGCTGAGAACCCACTTGTCCGAGGTGATAGAGGACCATGCCTGGTAGAAATGGGATAGACGGTTCACAAACGGGAGGGAAGCTATGGGTTCGGAGGCTGGCTCGGCGTCCCCGGGCGCAGCTTCAAAAGTTCGGCCTGGGGCCGGGAGGGTGGTTATTCCCTGGCCCCTGAGGCTGGTGAGAGGAGGGGCGTTGCCGACCTCTACTATTACCTCTCCCGCCCCTTCGGGGTTGGTCCCTCCTATAAGGTGGTGCCTGATAGGGTCTGGCTGGCGGGGGCAGGGGAGCCCTAAAGGGTCTTCTTTGGCCCTGTGGTGTATGTAGCCCAAGGGAGCGGAGCATGGCCCTGGAGTCCTTCATGGACTGTAATTTCTTGTCCGTATCGATAGCAAATAACCCCTGCCTATCGAATGGCAAGTCCTGTATGGTTGCCTGCACAGGCGGGGGAATACCCGAAACGTGTAACCAGGCCCCCCTGCGCATAGTTACTGCCATGCCCAATTGGCGTGAGGCCGAGTCTGCTGCGTCTAATGCGGCCTGTAGGGCAGCTCTGGAGACCACCCTGCCCTCTTGCACTATGGCCTTGAACTCGTGGGCCGATTCCTGGGGTAAGGTGCCCTCAAATTTGGTCATCGCAGACCAGGTGTTATAAGCGTACCGGCCCAGGGCGGCCTGCTGATTCGCAATGCGGAGCTGTAGAGCCGCCGACGAGTATACCTTCCTACCCCAGAGGTCCAGTTTCTTCGAGTCGTGTGACTTTGGGGTAGGTCCTGTCTGGCCCTGACGCTCCCTGTGGTTCACTGCATCCGCGACCATGGAGCCGGGTGGTGGGTGCGTGAACAGGTACTCGTACCCCTCCCGTGGTGCGAAGTACCGGCGCTCCACTCCTTTAGCCGTAGGTGGAAGCGATGAGGGGGTCTGCCAGAGGGAGTCCATGGTGGACCTGACCTTGCGCATGAAGGGTAGCGCTATCTGAGGTGGTGAGTCGGATGAGAGGATGTCTACATTAGGATCCTCCTCATCCCCTTTGACTTCCTCAGGCTGGAGGTTGAGGTTTTGCGCCACCCTTCTCAGCAGGTCCTGATGACCCCTAATGTCCATGGGTGGCAGGTTGTAAGAGGAGCCCGCCACTGCGTCGTCCGGGGACGATGAAGAGGAGCCAGGTTGGGGGTTCTCCATCTGAACGTCCTCCCGAAAGGGGGGATGGATGGGATCCGCTCCTTGAATCTCCCTGATTGCAGACTGAGTGTCCGATGTACCAGGCAGAGGGTCAGCCACATGTTCCTCCGATTGAGGCCTAGTGACGGTGGCAGACACCGGACCCCTCGGCACAGAAGGCCAAGAGGCTACTGATGGAGGTCCCTGGGCCTGATGGTAAGTAAACGGGGTCCAAAACGGCCATTGGGGAGGGCCTTGCTCTACCACCACGGATGGCTGCCGGTGCCGTCGATGGGAGGAGTGACGGTGCCGTGAATGGTGGTGCTGGGAACTATGGCTATGGCGGGACCTGGACCGTGACGAAGAAGCATCCGACTCTGATGAATAGTCGGACTGCGACCAGGGCGGTGCGGTGCCCTCCGGTGCTATGCCCCGTGAGTACATTTCAGGCTTCCCGGGAAACCTCGGTGCCTGTGGTGCGGTGGGAGCCGGTGCGGGTATCAGCGGTGCCATTGAGGTTGCCGGTGCCGCTAGAGCCGAGCTTGCCGGTACCGAAGTCACCGGTGCTGGCGGAATGACCTGAGCGACGGTGCGGGTGGCCGGTGCCGGGATGGCAAACTGCGGTGCCGTGTCGACCGCGGTGCCCATGAGGTCCACCGCCGCATCGAACGCCTCTGGGGTCGAGGGCGGTTCCAACTCCGGCACCTCGATTTCCCGAGAGGGCACTATCTCCGGGGAGATGGTGATAGGCTCCGGTGCCGCTATCGGTGCGCGCTCTGAACGGGGCCGTCTCACGTGCCCCGGAGCTGCTGGCACCACCGAGGGATCACCCGTGCCCTTGCGCACCGGGGAGCGCCCTCTAGATTTTTTGGAAGGGACCGGCGACTGAGACCGGTGCCTTCTGGATAAGGAGGAGGATCCGTGCCGTGGCGACCGGTGCCGAGGAGTCTTCAGGCCCTTCGGGGTCGCGGTGCCGCGCACCGATGCCGGTGCGCTGCTGGAGGCGGACGGTTCCGTTGGTGGCTGGAGTGCCGACTCCATGAGGATTAACTTTAAACGAAAGTCTCTCTCCTTTTTAGTGCGCGGCTTAAAGCTCTTGCAGCTCGAGCACTTCTCGGTCTGATGGCCCTCTCCCAGGCACTTGAGGCAACGGGAGTGAGGGTCACTAATCGGCATGGGCTTGCCGCAAACTTTACAGGTTTTGAACCCTGACGCCCCAGGCATAACCCGGCGTCAGAGATCTAACAACTACTTAACTACTATCTAACACTAAAGAACTCGAACAATAAGAACAATTAACCTAAATACCTAGCTACTAGAGAACAAGATACCGCTCTGTGACAGAGGAGTAAGCTGTTCCAGCTACCGCCAAGGACGGAAAGAAGGAACTGAGCGGGGGGAGGGTCGGCAGGGGCATATATGCATGGCCATATCGGCGCCACTCCAGGGGTCGCCCCTGCCGACCCTACGGGTACCGCTGGGGGAAAAGCTTTCCGGACCGGGCATGCGCGGAACGCACACACATATGGGAATGGACATGAGCAAGCACTCGAAGAAGAATCAATAATTCTGACATCAAATCAGAGCTGACTGTAATCATTTCATGGTATTGCAGAATTACAGAGATACTTCACATCTAAGTCTTCTCTTGGTTCTATCCATTTGTGCTCTATTAAAAAGCAGGATTTTGAATACATTGAACTTCACCACAGTGTATATGAGGTTGGACTATGTAATATCTACTGTGGCAGGGTGGGCTTGACCCAGCCTGCCGCCCTTTAAGAAGGAGAAAAGCCCTCTGCAAACCCCCGGTGCAGCAAGCCTAATTAGCCACTTGGCTTGCAGCCTAATCAACCTGGATGGGTTGCACCTGGCAGCCTCCTCTGGGGGATAAAAGGCTGCCAGGAAGGAAGCCCAGGGTGGTGGTGGCAGGAGCTATTCAGAGCTGAGTGTGTGGTGGTGGTGGTGGTGGTGGTTGTTTGAGCTACTCAGAGTTGGGTTTGTATGTTAGCTGGACTACCTAGAGTCCCTAGAGCTGTGTTAACTGTTAGCTGGACTACATAGAGTCCCAAGAGCTGTGTTAACTGTTAGCTGGACTACATAGAGTCCGTAGAGCTGGGTATTAATGAGCTACTTAGAGCTGGATGTTAATGAACTGTTTTAATCTGTATATATTGGTGGTGGGGTCCTGCACTGTAAATTAAAGGGCACTGTTTGAAGCAAAAAAAGGGTTTCCTGCCTGTGTTCCTGAGGGGGGTGAGAGAGCGGTCTGCCACACTACCATGCATCCAAACTCTAAACAATTTTTTACAAACATAACAAAGGTGGCAATATCAGAAAATTATAATTACAATGTAGCAAAATAATTATTTATCATGTAAGAAGTTAATTTACAACCTGCCACTGTGTAATCCAGGTGAGACTCTGTATGGTGTTTGAAATACAAATAAATAAATAAATAAATAATCTGTCCCGAGAGTGAATAAAGTAAAATATGTAAGCGTACTGCAAAGGAATGAAAAATAGTAAACATTTCCTCGTAGGTTTTCCCTCTTTCACAGATGTGAAAGCTCAATATATCTCCAAACCTTTACTGACCAGGGACAAATGATTATTCTCAATAGTATCCTGTAATCTTCATGCACTTCAATCTAAGTGCAACCAACAAAGCCTTTAAAAAAAAACCTAACCGCATGTTTGTTGAAACACCATGGATAAACGCAAAATGTGGTTACTGCTTTTGTCTTCTGGGACAAGACTACTGTCATGTTGTGATACAAAATTTTCACATCATCAAATGTTGATATTTTAGGATTTTTTTGATGATACAGGGTAGCTGTGTCAAAATCTGGATTATTTAGTAAATAATAATAATAAAGCTTTTCAATACAGGGGCTTTCCTTTGCCACAGAATTAAACATATGCAATTTGCAAGACGCTCAAGATCCAATTTATCTCTACATTTGAATATATTGAGTTTTTGGAAATGTTCACTCTCTTCTTGAAATGTTAACTTAATATTTATATTTTAGAAAGGCTGCGCCAAAGCGTTTGTTAAGAACAAAAAAAAATTGCAAAACATTAGGGCTAATTACTTCATCGTGGTCTGGGCATAGCAAATCATTTTAAACCTTTGTTGCTGCTTATTTTTGGAAAGATTTGTGTTTGGTGTCAGTAACTCAATTTGTGAGTAGTTAATAATTTGGGTATTATTCTCTAGTAATGGTCCAAAACACTATAGCTTACTACAGTGATATTACATTATTTTTGGATCGGTGCTAAAATCCAGGGCTATTTAATTAATTGAATACAATTTTGTTTTCATTTCTAGAATGTTAATGTTTAAGGCTCTCAAAGAGAATTTCAGCTGTGAGGAAGTATGCCCCCCACTGACATCCAGGTCTCCAGATGTGTTTTATTCCAGCAAACTTGACCCATATATTATTAGGTCACCATTTTTGTACTGAGGTCTTTGAGCAAGATAACAATATAAATAAATAAAGCAGGGTGTCTCCCTCTACCAGTATGGAAAAATGTGACATGAGTCACAGAGGAAAGCTGATCAAATATAATATTATTCATTATTTTTATTATCATAACGCCTAGGAGCCCTTGTCAGGCCAGGACCCCAGCACACCAGCTGCTGTACAAACACAGAACAAAATGATTGTCCCTCTGCCCATTTAAGTATAAGACAAAACCCAACAGATGGATAGACTGACAGACAGGGGAGTACAAGGAAACAATGACACAATATTGGTCGCCATGATGGCAGTGCTCTTAGCACACGAGCAACCTAACCACTGCCAAGATTTTGGCAGGCATGATGGCAAAGGAGAGTTTTAAGGAGGGATTTGAAGGAGGATAATGAGTTAGGTGTGTGGATGTTTACAGAGAGCGCCTCCCATGAGAGGGGCAGCATGGGAGAAAGCGTTATGGCACTTGTTAGAAAATTAAACAAACAGAGGTTGGCATCATGGCTAATTGGAGGGGAGAGTTCACATCTTGACAGCAAATGATGATACAGGTAGGATGGCAATAGACCAGGAAGGACCTTGAAAGTAAAGATAAGCAGTCTGATGCTATAACGAGGAGAAGCCAGTGGAGAGGTGCAAAGAGAGGAGTGACTTGATCAAAGCAGGGCCGGCGACAGGGGGGTACTACGGGTAGAGCTGTACCGGGCCCCGCACTTTAGGGCCCCGGTACAGCTCCACCCGTAGTCATCCGGCGCGGCTCTCCTCCGGATGAGCACGCCTGTCTCCGGCTGGAGCAGAGAGCCCAGCCGGCGGCAGCGGCTCAGTCCGGGGAGGGGGGAAGGGGGAGGGGGAGGGGGAGGGAGGGAGCAGCAAGGGCTTCAGCATTCTGAATAGACGGATATGAGGAAGGCAAGACTGAATTTCTTAAGGTCAGAGAGAAGGATATTGAAGTAATTGAGACATGAGTTTAAGAGAACCTGGACAAGAATTGTAGCTGTGTGGATGGACAGGAAAAGCCACATCTTCACAATGTGATGCAGATCAATTCTGCAAGATTTAGACATAGCCTGGATATGAGGACCAAGTAAAAAATGATGCCCAATTTACAGGCCTCAGCAACAGGCAGGATGTTTGTGTTGTCCATAGTTAATAGAGATCGAGAGACTATCACCACAGTAATCAAGTGACTGAGAAAGGTGTTGGAGAGAAAGGAGCTTGGAAGTAAACATTAAGAGCTATTTCAGCCATGCTGAGCTTTAGCTGACCACTAGATATTCACTAGGCAGCGGCGGCTCTAAGGGTTTTGCCCTTTCATGGATTTGGCAAACGTCAGGCTGCCCCCAGCGGCTTGCTGTCCCAGGCACACACTTAGAGCACTGGTGCCCGGAGCCGTCCCTGCCACTAGGCAATGTCAGAAAGCCAGGTCAAGATTTTTTATTACTAGTTGTGATGCCACTAAATTCTATGGGTGATGGTGAGTTTTTAATGCACATACGGCTCTGCAAAATTCCTGAGCATTTCCCCTCCCCCACCTTCTCTATGATTGGCTGCACAGACAGAAAAACTGGGAGGAAAAATGATTAAGAGATCAGAAGGATGCAATAGAGCAAGTCTGTGGAGAGTTCTGAAAATCAGGAGAGGTATTTCAGCCTGGATGCAAAAAGGATTAAGGAGCAAGGCATCAAAAGTGATACATGATCAGAGTGACATGGTACACACAGTAGATGGCATACACATTTATGTTACCCCAAAAATAAGGAATAAGACATTTATTTCCATAGCTTTGTATTGAAATGACCTTGTCTGGCTTTTATAACAGTCAAATTCCCTGGTAAATAAAGAATGCCTTTGTAGGCACAGAGCAATTTGGGTGCATCTAATTCTGCTTGAACAACATTTTTGATAAGAGACAGCCATGAATAGACTATTGTGCTAGGGTAAGGCAACAGCAGAGCAAAAGAGTCTATTTTGGTTTTGTTTGTCTTAAAAAAAAAAAAGTAAGAAAAAAATAACCCTGTGATTCTGCACATGGGCTGCTGAAGAGAGACACAAAGCACTGCACACTCCACAGAAAAATCAAATGAAGGCCGTTTGCTGATGCAGCACAGTGCCAAAGAACCATTCATATAGTTTGTCATTCCATTACAGCAAAGAAAGAAATAGTTCTTCAATCACTGTTTTCAAGAAAAATTAGCACTCCTCTCAGACAGCTTTTCAGTCTGTGAACGCATTTTGTACACTTGTGTGTACCTAGCCCTTATTTATTTATTTGTACATTTATACTTTCTGTGTAACATATGTACACCACATGTATCACAGACACTTCTAGGGGTACCAGTACTTAAAAAGATACCATTGATTTCTGCTTTCCATCAGTAAATAAGACATGAGAGCAAAAGAAAAAAGTAAAGTTAGATCCCAGGACACAAGGAATGGCATCAATTCAATTACTGTATTGAGCTTGAAAATGTCCACAACTAAATGCAATTGCTGCACCGTATTTAGGGCATTTCAGACTATCACTGTCATGGGTAGTAACATCCCATAGTAGTGAGTAGCACATATGATATGCAACATTATACTCTCTTATTATGCACCTGCATTGTTTAGATACAAGTTGAGTTAAAAAGACTCATAATTGGTAAAACAAATTTTTTATCTCCCTCAAAACAATAATTACTTCTTAATATCCACATAGCATTTCTTAAAATAGAGGTTGCAAAGCCTTCTTTTCAAAAACCAAATTGAACTCTCTTTGGTCCTCCACATATGTAAACAACAGTTTCTCTCTGCAATCATGGGTTTGTATGTGGCATTTTCTTTTCCTGTGACTGCCCCTCAATGCTCCCAGAGTTGCTAGTATCCTGAAATTGATTACTTTTCTCAGAAATGTTTTGAAGAGGTAGATTTTTATCCATTTCTGTGCTTAGTAGTATCAAACAGCAGGAACAACTTTGAATAAAGTCATTGGGTCGGGGGAAGGAAATCATTCACACCAACCCACATCTCACATGTATGTCTTTAACCCAAAACACAGCTGATAGGTCGGCTTTTGAGCTTACTAGTTTTGTGTGTTTCAATTTAAGGAAAGTGCAAAAGGGTTAATTCAGTGCTTCAATTCTTTTGCTAGATAAATACCACTTAGATATCCTAACACGTTTCTTAATTTATTTTAGTTTTAACAAGAAAAGCATTAAAGTTTTAATGTTATAGAATAGCTTGATCACACCCTACACATATCAGTATAAGTCATGAAAAGCAGAATCCCAAATTTTCAATTATAAATAAATTAACGATTTTAAAGGCTTTTGATGCTAATATAAAATTATTTCTGTCAAAAATTCTTGATACTCTTCCCTCTGAGTCTGTATGCTAAACTAATGCCCCATAATGGCGTTAGTGACTTCCAGGGTAAAAAAGATACAATTTTTGAGGTGGGATATAAAACTGAGATCTCCTGACTTAAATCCCACTGTACCTTTTACAAGAGTACATTAACTCTGATGTCCTGGCCAAGTCTAGTTACAGTAACTATATTCTATGCACCTAAAATTCTTCCTGTAAATTCTATTGGATATATAATCCTTTTTCAATTAATCCCTTAGACTATCCTGAAGTTGGCTATGAGTTGTTAAACACCTAAAAAATATCATTGCAAAAAAGAACACTTAGCTGTAGCATTTAACATGTGTAATTCACTATGTATCAGAGGGGTTGCTGTGTTAGTCTGTATCCACAAAAACAATGAGGAGTCCGGCGGCACCTTAAAGACTAACAGATTTATTTGGGCATAAGCTTTTGTGGGTAAAATTAGAGATACAGGCATAAATATATATTGGCACATGAAGAGAAGGAACTCCTTTCTCTTCATGTGCCAATATATATTTATGCCTGTATCTCTAATTTTCACTCCATGCATCTGAAGACATGGGTTTTTTACCCACAAAAGCTTATGCCCAAATAAATCTGTTAGTCTTTAATGTACTTCACTGTACCCCTTTTGTTTAGCTGCCATGTACAGAAAAACCTAATTATGGCAAGAAATATTAAAATGTTTTAAATGTTTCAACAACAACAACTTTACCAAAAACCCACAATTTTTGACTTTCTGGTCAAAAAGGCATTCAACGACTTATAGGTATAAGAACACTGTGGTTTCAGTTATAACTGACCCAAAGTTCAATCTGTCCTCTCTCCCTTTTTCATAAAACCAACATCTTAAAAGAATATTTCTGTGGTGCTTCATGTTCTGTAATTTTTTACTCATTCTCTAAATCTCAGAAAATATACTATAGCTGGCCCCAAAAGCAAACACAGCAGAGATGAAGTAAAATTAGAAAAGGAGCTGTCTAGTTTAATCTATGAATGCTCATCGCAAGGGCTATGAGTAAGAATTTGTAAGCAGGATTTTCACCAACGATGGTGTTGAGGTTTCATTAAAACTGGGATTTTGGACATCTGTAGGCTTTGTCACACAATAACCTGTGTTCATTTGTTGCTTTTCTGATTTGAGAATTCCCAAATATTTTGTTTCTCCCAAGTGTCCAAATTCATATACCGTATACTTTTTGTTTAATAACCTGGTCGGCAGGGCTGATCAGAGCTACTAGGTCCCTTTTTGACCAGAACCAGACACCTGGCAACCCTAGCCAGAGACGACCCGTGCCTGTCAATAGAGAGGGGGCAGAGTGCGGGCAGCGAGCTTTACCAGTGTTACTGAGCATGCTCAGTCCATTTAAGCATGCTCAGTACACACCAAGCAGCAAATCTAGAGGGGCATATGACCTCAGATGCTTCCACCCACACGTTGCCTCTGCCTGAAGCATCCTGCCTATCTCACACAAGCCTTTTCGTTATTTTTCAGTACAGCATTTTCTCACTTTTTATTTTGTTGTTTCCGCTACCATGTTTGGCCTGTATATAAACATTACAGGGACTTTGCTCAAGGCACCTCTAGAAGGCACATTAGCAAAACATATTCACTTCAGGAGCATCTATTTGTTCTTTAGATGGCACAAAGGGAAGTATTAGAATTGCAGCCCCACCCACTAAAATAACCCTCCCCCCCCCCCGCTCTTAAATCTGTGAAAGGCTAGGTTGTCTGAACACTGTGGTGTAACCCCGGTTATCCATTACAGGCTTCTGACCACATCTAACAGGTGACCCTGGATTGGATATGGGGTTATGGTGCAATAGAAAGAAGCCTGTGAAAGTGAAATTCAGCAAACCATGTGATAATTTGACAGAATGGACATTCTGTACTTAAGATTGGCCTACAAGTGGAATAAAAGAGAATTCAGCAGGCTAGGACTCAGGGGCATTGGCAGAGCTGTGTAGGGGAAGAATATAGAGGGCTGCCTGTCTGCAAGATGCATGGCTCAAACCATGGTTATTAGTTTTTTGCTCCTGCATGTGCTATATTCATTCACCATTTTTATAATCACAAAACCCTGAATGTAAATCCCTGCAAATCAAAGTGAAAACATATTCCCCTACATTGCATCACATTCTGTACCTATCCTGTTGTTTATTCATAACTGTAATTTGTTTGGGGTGTCCTCTTGGCATTGTTATGCGGGGGAGATTTATGTGAACAGTTCCTGTTAACCTTACTGGGAATTGCATCCATAAATTCTCTGGGCATTGACTCCTTTCTTTTCCCATTACCTAATTTCCAACATTTTATTCTTCGGTTTTATGTTATCTTTCCTATAATTCCAATTTATTGCTTAGATCCTGCCAAAAAAAGCCTCATTATGCACTAGCTGCATTTGCAGATAAATTGAGTGCCATGATGAACTAGTAATATTTGTTTCTCCTACATTTGTTGAAAACTAATCAAAATAATCCAGTGATGGAAAAAATTGCAAAATACATTAAAAATAAACCTCTGCTAATATCTGTTGAAAACATGCTGATTTTAATGAACAAGCTGTTTGCTAGACAAATCACCTAAAATAGGTTGATTCAGTATCAACAAAAAATAGTTGTTCCCAGCCTAAAAGCTAGGGGATTGTTATTAAGATTTGTCTGCTTCTTGTGCTATCTTAAGGGAAATAAGGCAAAATCTATTTCACTTTTTCTCTTTAGTGCTGACTGTGATGTGCTATCATTTGATGCTCTAGTGGACACTAGGGAGTGTAACATGGCCAAGGATCCTCTGAATGCCAACAATAAAATATTTCACACCTGCCGTCAAGTCTGTGGCCTGATTCTTCCTTCAGTTACTCCTTTAATTGTTCGTTAATGAAGTTGTTCAGGTGAAAGTGAATGTGGAATTTGGCCCCGTGCTATTAACACACAAAGTTGACCATGCCCATAAAAACTTTTGATGCATTGTGGAAAAGTTTGCATGGTTAGAGTTGGTATAACAAAGAAAAATATAAAAAGCTCAGGGAGGCCCCTTTCAAAATACTATAATTTTTTAAGGGCTGACAGAAGAAAAGGAAGAACAAAATGAACGTGATTAAGAAACCATCAATTCATCTTTCACTGAAAAAGATCTGTGTTAGTAGAACTTGCCTTTAAGTTTTGTCTCTATTTCCATTTCCTCATTCTTGCAATGAGTTTTCATCTGACCGGTGCTGATACGTGCTCTCATATCATGTGCTCTCCTCTCTGACCACTCACACTGCCTTGTCCTCTACAGTAGAGATTCATTTTTGAGGACAAACGACTAGATACTCTAGAAAATAACTATCCTGGTATTTGGGAGTCAGTTTTATTTAGTGGTTTATTTAGTGGGACTGGAAATCAGGAAATCTGAGTTCTAATCTTGGTTCTGCCACTGATGGTCACTGGATGATCTTGGGCAAGTCTTTTCGCCACTCCGAATATCCATCTCCCCACTTGTTACATAAGGATAATTGGGATGATGATATATAGTTTTGTTGTAAAGCACTTTGAGACATACTCATAAAAATCTCTATATAAGAACTAAGTATTATTATAATGATTAATATTAGTAATGGTAAAGTGCTTTGGGATCCTTGGATGAAAAGTGCTATATAAGTTCAAAACAAATTTTAACTGTTTTAGACTTCAGATCACCTCGAACTTGTCTACTCCAGCTTTACTGTCACATATACTGAGAAGATCAATTAAACACAATTTATCTCACAGTAGATACACAAATATATCAATGTAAAAAAAGATGAAAATCTTTGAAATGTACCTCTGGTTTTGTCATTTTTGGAATTACTACTGTATATTGTTGAGGGTTCTAAATTGCAAACCTCTTACTCAAATTTTCTTACTCTAGTACCAACATACAGTACAAACAGAACCATCCTGTCTATGAATACTGATATCCCCAAATCTGATCAACAGTAACTTCGAGCATCCCATTCATGTGTAATTTATCAAAGCCATTACCGTTGTGGTGAAATTACTATTGTTTTGAAATGATATACTGAACAAAGTGTCATTATCAAGGATTTTCATTGAGTGAATGAAGAATTGAGCAGTAGTCTGTTAATGTATTGCCATTGATTTATTCAGTGATGTGCCCTGTATTCTGGTCCACAAAAGCCTTTGTAAAATTCACTTTATCTATTAGTGCAATTAGCCAATATAACTACTCTGCAGGGCATGGCTCATTTTGTTTCCCTTTCTGCTTTTAGTACAGACTGCTGCAGATAACATCTGGGCTATCGGAACGCAGACTTGCAGACTTTCGGATGCAGTGTCAATAGGAGAACACTATATTGGGGACAGGCATCAGTCTCTTCTGAATAGGGATTCACCCACTGTCTTCATAGCAAACAGCACAGAGAAGACAACCAGAAACTCAGCTCAAGTCACATTATTTCTTACTGTGTGTCAGACACTCAGAAATATAGAACACCTGATAATTATTCACTACTAGAAACTAAAAGAAAAAACTTCAGACAGTCAGAAACCACGTTAGTTATTAAAGTAACTACCCTTTACAAAATAAAAGTTATTAAAGTAACTTTCCCTTTACAAAATAAAAACAAAACTTTTGTATAGCTCACCTTCCATCTGCTTTACTGAAGCATACAGTAAGTTGGCTCTTTTAGTTGCTCCAAATTAGGCAAGTCAGTAATGGAACAATAAATAACTAACCATTCTGCATCTGCGTTCATGTGACAAAATAATTCCTGCTATATCACTTACATGGTTTAATAATGCCATAGTAGTTGATGTTTCTTATTTAAGAAATACCTCTTGCTTTGTCTTGACATTTATCTAGCAGCAGGAGACCATTATCCTGTGACAATGTTCTATTCCAATGACATTAGCTCTTAATTATAACCCAGATTCCAGGTTGGAACTGAGGAAAGGAAACCTGACTGGCCACTGGAATGTGTATTAATTATCTAGAAAATCCTTATACCACATCAGTGCTATATTCAGACTGATTATCCTTGCAGTTCTCAGAAGAAATGAGGACTCCATAGGAAAATGGTAACAAGTTCTTTTTTGTTTTGTTTAATAACAAAACAAATGAATTAGATTAGCAATAACAACCGTAGCCCATGGCATTTCTGGGGAATTAATGAGCAACTGGCATTTATGGCCTGAAGCAAAACTCTTCCAGGAGTTAGATACTTAAATAAGTGGCCTAATTTTCAGTGGTAGTTGTGCTTCTACACGAGAGACCAAGTGGAGGCATCTAGAAGAAGAAAAAGTAAGTTTTAAAAAAATACTTTATTCCGTTAAAAAAAGAAGCCGGTTTGCTCACATAACAAATGTACCACACAATTCTGCACCATTACCATTTCTGTTCCATATAAACTCAGGACTCAAGTAGCAAGAATGTTGCCACTCAGGACTTACTTGCAGTTTTTTAAACTGTATGCTCTTTGGAACAGGATTGCATCTTCCTATAAATTTGGAACGCGCCATGTCATGAGCACCATCCTCAAATTTATTCTAAAATAAACAAATACAATTCGGCAGACTTGCAAAAATATTGTATTTGGTTTCTTGTGCAATATGTACTTGAGAAGCATCTTTTAAAAAAAATAAAACAGGCTGTGTTTTAGCAAAAGTCTGATTCTATAAATACTTCAGCAAACAGAATAGCAAGGATTGGAATTGGTTTCATTTAATATACTATCTTCTTTATAGGATATTATGGTTTCCAAAAGTATTGTGTGGAGAGGATGCCATTTGTTTTGGTCAAACCAAACTATCACTCAGAAAAGCTATTAAAACTTTCTTGGCTATGCCCCTAGAAAACCCTGTCATTTCTCTGTTGGGGAAAATATAGAGTGTATAACTCATCTTGCCATAAAAAGCCCAACAACTTCCACATTCAAGATAAAACAATGTACATGGTCTCTAGAGAATCTAAATTCTGTGACATCATTTTACCTAAATCCAATGACTAAATCCCAAGTAGCTTCTTCCATCATGAATTTTCCACAGCCTCCTAGGAATGTGCTAAGTTACAAAAGGCCAGTATTACAAAACTCCTGTATTTCCAGGCATTGATGCCACTTGAATCCCAATAGCTTGGATTTTAAAAGCCTGATAAAGGATTTCATACAATTGCAAGGAAGCTAACTAGTCTGCCCAGGTATTGCCAGAGTCTGAGAACAGTATGTGATCGTAGATACAATATATGGGCTGCAATAACAATAGACACAGCAGTGACAGTTGAGGAATGAGAAGCCTTTACTCTGAAATTCCTGGCTTTTGTAGGATTAAATCAAAATCTTAACATTTCTTTTACTTGGGCATATTTTTTACTGCATTTAATATTTTGCTACAATGATCAGCGTTGTTTCATGCTCAGACTAGCAGTAAATGAGGTTGGTACTATTAAGGATACATTGGAGTCTGGATGTCAGAGGGAAGTTTCCTCGCTTGCATCTAAAGATCCCTTTTACATTGAATGTTTTTTTCTTTTAATATCCCTATGACTTTAAGCTGGGACCTTGGTGAAACTGAGAGAAGGCCTGGATCTAGAGATCCATGACAACAGATATTTCTAGAGGGTGGGGATTGAATATTTTTTTAGACCAATGGTGTGAGACTCAGGAGTACGGAATAATCACCCCAATCATGCCTCATACTAATTTGAGCTGCAAGGACAAAATTGCTTTTCCAAAACTGAATATTCTTTGTCTAAAAATATCCCAGAACCAAAACCAAGAGAACAGACTTATTTTCTTAAAGCATGCATTCATATTACTACTAACTGCAGCACTAACCCCATGTCTGTCTTTTTAGTTACTGTAATTGATGGGAGTACTCAGTCTTAAGGATGGACACTTCTTTTCTTCCTTTATATTTTTGAAGTTGTTGCAGGATTATATTAAATGACATGGCAAATAATATAATTTACACTGCAGGCTTTTTAAGTATTCAGAATACAGGATTTTAAAAACCCTTTGCACTTAATGAAATGAATAAAGTGCCAGTTAAAGGCAGCGGGAACCTGACCTCTGCAATGTTCCTATGTTCCAAAGTCATGACAATATAGATTCAAGCCAGGCAACAGGATTCTGAGACCCAGCAGCCTCTCTCCAGTTTGTATGTCCATCTGGCAAGGTCATACCAGCAGCGGTGATCCAAAAGATCGTTAGCTTGCACATTCTTAAAAGGGAGCATGTGGCTCTAAAGTGTCATTGCACGTCTGTGCAGAAGTTTGGCATAATTCCAGGAAGGGGAATTAATGTTAAGTAGTGTTATGTTCTTGCTGGCTGTCTACTGTGATCCTTGTATTTCCTTGTCCACCTGCTGATCACCTGGAAGAGCCTTCCAGCTGCCTCTGTTCACCTGCTGACTGTCCGAGTTGCCCTCCCAATGTATCTTCCAAATGCTCATTGCCTCAGGTGGCTGCCTTGACCAGACATTAAGAATTTACTTCAAAAACAGAGCAGTTTTTAAAAAACTTTTCCCCCCAGGAACAGGGATGAAGGGGAACCCTTTCCATTCATTTTTTAGAGCACAGCCAAGTATGAAATCCCCACACGCATCCCTGCCCCCAAAGCATGCATGGGAAATTATGTTCATTAAAAAACTTTTCATAATGACATCCTTACTATCAAAATGCTCAGGGATGATTGACCTTGGCATCCAGGATTAAGGCAGCATTATTTTTCTTGATTACCAGCAGCAGAATAGTGGGGAAATTATAAAGCCATTGAGAGGATTAATACAGCCTTGATCTCTCTCTCCTGGCTCTTTATCTCAAGTGATTAAAATTCTCCAGGAAAAAAAACGGTCATGTAGCATACGCCTGCTGCCATGGATAGATACTGTATCAGCTCCATGCATCAGCTCCCCATGACAGCCAGCGCAAAGGTTAATTATGCATGCTGTATATAGTTTTAATCACTTTAATCAGAGCACAGTTATGCTCCATCCCAGGCTATAACTTTTCGACAAGCAGGAGAAGCATTTCAAGCCTGGCAAAGTTTGTTTGGGGGGGGGGGGGAGAAGAAATATGGTACATTAACCACAGACAACAAAGAGGCTGTGAAAGCTATCAGCTTAACAAAAAGACTAAGCCTAGACTTCTGTCCATGAATGGAGGCAGGATGGCTACGGGTGATCGAAAAAGGGGTTAGAGTCTTTCTCCAGTTTAGAGTTAAAACCAGACAGTAGCTCGCTGACTGAAAATCTGCAACAAAGCACCTTCGTAACAAGGGGTTTTACAAACAGTAGCCCTCTCTCCACCTCCAATTCTGCTTGTTCCAGCAATGTAAAAGGGGAATAAGGGAAATAATTGCATAGTAGCACAGAAAGAGATAGAACTATTATGATATTACAAAAGTCAGAGTCCCCTGATCTGACATTAGAACAATGGATTCCTTTTAAAAACTTCTCCTATGATTATTATAGGCCCTATTTAGTATTCCTGGCTCACATCTTACTCAGACAAATCTTTCTTTTATGGGAATTTTCCTGGAGTGAGGAATAAGGAGTATTTATTTATTAAAGAACGTTAACCCCTGTGATAAGGGGAGGAAGCACAGTTCTTGGAATACAGAAGGAAGAGACAAATCTGCATTAGTTTCCCTCCCAAAAAATGGAAGCATTGTTCAGATTGAATCAAAACATCTTCAAATCGGCTAGGGAGAAGGGAACAACCCTAATTCTCAACAGCAACTAGGGTTCCCAACTTTCCAGTACAGTATTTCAAAACCAGACACTACATGCCCCCCTTGTCACTCACTTCCCCCCACCCCCATCGCTCTCACTCAGCCCAAGTTGTTCACGCTCCCCTCTCTTGAGATTCATGTGCTGCCTACAGAGCTGAACTGGGAGGGGCTGATGCAGAGCCTGCCTGCCCAACTGGGGGAGAAGGCCTTTCAGCCGTCCTTCTTCTTGGGTAGGCCATGAAGGAGAGCCTGGAAAGAAGCCAGCTTTAAACAGAATTTACATAAGGCAGGAAGCCTTTTGTTTCCCAAACTTGACCTCTTCCTCCTGTGAGTGGAAAATTACTAGAAGTCTAAGGGCTGGTCCCCACTATGGCTTAACGTCGACTTTAGCGACGTTAAGTCGATATAAACATGTACCCGTCCTCACATGCATGCCATTTGAGTCGATTTAAAGGGACCTCAAAATAGACTTCTGTACTCCTCCCTAACGAGAGGAGTAGCTGAAATCGACCTCTCTGGGTCGATTGTGAACTAGTGAGGATGCATGTGACATTAAGCCTCCAACCTTCCACAATGCCCGTTTGCTCCCCAGGGGACCAGCCACCAGTCCGAGCAGCTCCGCGGCCCCCCCGTGCCCGCCCGAGCAGCCCCCCCCCCGTGACCGCCCGAGCAGCTAGCTCCGCGTCGGCTCCCCCCCCCCCCCCGCCCGCCCGAGCAGCTCCGCGGACCCCCCGTGCCCGCCCGAGCAGCTCCGCGCTAGCTCCCCCCCCCCCGCCCGCCCGAGCAGGTCCGTGGACCCCCCGTGCCCGCCCGAGCAGGGGTCCGCGGAGCTGCTCGGGCGGGCGGGGGGGGGGAGCCGGCGCGGAGCTAGCTGCTCGGGCGGGCACGGGGGGTCCGCGGACCTGCTCGGGTGGGCACGGGGGGTCCGCGGACCTGTTCGGGCGGGCACGGGGGGTCCGCAGAGCTGCTCGGGCGGGCACGGGGGGGTCCGCGAACCTGCTCGGATGGGCACGGGGGGTCCGCGGAGCTGCTCGGACTGGTGGCTGGTCCCCTGGGGAGCGTGCCCGGCTGCCCCGAAAGGTGGTGCCTGCTGGGGACTCCCGGAACGGTGGGATATCTACCCACAGTGCAACACTCCCTAGCTCGACGCTTGCCACAGTTGTGGGGACAGACACTGCCGACTTGCTGTGCTTAGTGGGGACGCACAAAATCGACTCTATACAGTCTGTTTTAAAAAATCGACTTAAGGGACATCGACCTACTGCTGTAGTGAAGACATACCCTTCGATAGTGTTTAGTACCAGGTGGAGCACCCCCAGACCTGGTAGTGTCATGGCTAGTCCCAGGGACTCTCAGGAAGGAGAGAGATTAGTATCTTCACAGTCTTGTTGTTTCTTCCTAACAGGCCATCAGCCTAGTCTGACTTTTTCATTGTTATATCTGAAGAGAGTGACCAGACAGCAAGTGTGAAAAATCGGGATGGGGGTAGGGGATAATAGGACCCTATGTGGTGACCATTTCAATCACCGAGTTCTAACTCTTGTGAAAGCTCTCAGAGGTCTGGTAATTATGTATGGTAATTATAACTGCAATAAACCTAAAGAAAGAGGATGAATAAATAAATAAATATAAGGGTACCTTATTTATTTACATTTGTGAAGCACCTATTCATTGATCCACTTAGGCTGACTGAAACCGCCATTAAACCAAGTGAGAAAAAATACAGTGGCGAGATTGCTAATTTTCCAGAATCAGCTCAATTTCTAACTGGAGAAATATTTGTAGCAATTTTTTGCATCCTAATTTACCTGTTCCCAAGCTTGCAAAATGTCCAAACAATTAGAGCAATTTTATTAAATGTCAGAAATGTATGAGTAAATTTCATGCTACATACACTCATATTTTGAGGATGACTGAAAATTTAATAGAAAATCTTCACGTTACTTTTTAAATGTCAAGCTAGATTGGTCAGTTGTAGTTGGTTCATAAGTCACATGGACATTATTTCTATTACCCAGAATGGCTGAGACTACTCCAAGCTATTTTGACTCATTTTTTTTTAAATGCAGTGGTTGCACTTATGTGTTCTTACCAATCTACTGCTCCCAACAACTGCTGCCCTACTTGAGGATGTTGACACCTCAATTGAGCCCTCCATGCTGGCTGGACTATGAGTTGGTGGAATGTTGGGACATATGGAAATCATCATTAAATCCTATCACTTATAGAGGCAGGGCTGGCGACAGAAATTTGGGGGCCCCCTACTTTGATAGTTTGGCCCCCCCCCAGCCCAGCCCAGCCGGCGCTCCCCCCCCCCCCCGGGCAGCGAGAGCTGCGTGAGCCGCCCTTTCTCCCCCCCCCCCCCCCGGGCAGCGCTGCTGCCGCCGGCCGGGCTCACAGCTCCTGCTGGGGCCAGGCTCGCTTGTCTGGGGGAGAGCCGCGCCGCCTCCCCGCCCCTTCCCCGCTCTCCAGGCCCGGCGACAAGGGGGGATGACAACGGGTACAGCTGTGTACCGGGGCCCCCCTAAAGTTGGGGGGCCCGGTACAGCTGTACCCGTAGTACCCCCCTGTCGCCGGCCCTGTATAGAGGAGAAATCAGTGTGCATACTGCACAAGTGATTCATGCCCCCATCCTACCTGACGTGTATCTGGGTATAGTATAATATAGATTATAAATATGTGTATAAATGTCTAAGTGTTACGTTATTCCTTCCATGTTTTCTCTCTACAAGCCAAAATCACTAAAGATGGTGAGAATGTTACTTCTGGGAACATTGCATGATCAAATGCTTAACATTTCAAAAGTTAGAAATCTCGAGTTAGAAGTGCATTTTGAAAGCCAACCTGAGAAACATCCAGAACCTTGGAATCCTACAAGGAAATGAAAACTGAGCAAAACAAACTGGTAAAATGTTGCACAAAAAAATTAACCCCTTTCCAGACCTCCCAACAGTTCCAAGTTCCCATCCCTCCATCTCTATCTATGAAAAGGTGACTGGGCCAAATTTGAGTGGCATTGCAACATTGTGTGCAGTTCTCTCAAAGTGTGCTAGGTCGCAATGCGTGCATTGTGTGCAGTTCTCTCAAAGTGTGCTAGGTCGCAATGCCAATTAAAACTGGCCTATCTGCCTCTCTGACCCCATCTATGGAGAAGCAGATGGGTCAAACCTGAGGGGCTTTTGCCACTTTAAATGTTGGAAGATATGCCATCCTCTACCTGGCCTGATTTTATATTGCAGCATTTTAGGGTATTTTTCAGCTCTACCTCTTTAGGATGCAATAAACTTCTCCATACAGCAAACACTAAACATGCCTGCATTAAGAAACACAGAAAACATTCTAAAGGAAAGCATAACTTTCCCCCCCAATCTCCTCAAAAGACTCACCGGTAACTTTTGCTTGCTTCCCGAGCATGTGGGAAGTCTCAACAGTGATAGAGCTACTGAATGAGTGCACAGTTTTACAAGCTATGCCTGGTTGGAAAAGCAAGTGACAAGAATACTAGGAAAGGACTGTCCACAATCCAGATATCACATTCATCACAGGATGACAGCCCAATTGCAAAATTGTCTAAAACAAATCCAAAAGATATGTTTTGAAAATGTACTATCATGGGGACAATAAGCCCTACCTAGCATTTTTAATATCAATTTTAATAGCATTTTACTTTTCTTACCAGTGGGAATAAAAGGAACTTAAAAACAATGCAGCAGGCATTGTGCTATGATAGCTTTTAATTTAACTTGAAAACTCACTTCAATGACAATCTCTCTCTTTAAGCAGAGAGACTGTCTTTTGGGCAGATTTTTCTATATGCCCATACATATCTGAGATTCTCAGTGAGGAAAAAATAGGGAAAATCCTTGTTCACAACAATGCTACATATTGCTTTCTAATTCCTTTGTTTAAAAAAAAGAAAAGACCTGACAGTATGAATTGCAGAAACAGAACAAGTCACAATTAGCATGATCCTATTCACTAATAACAAAAGTCAATAGCCTTCAGATTTCCCTTTCTACCAGCTACTGCCTGATAGCAAAATTTATTTTTTATTTGCAGATCAGTGACACTTCAGACTTTACTTTTTCATCTTGCTGCATTAGATAACAGAGGCAAATAATGTTGTTTCTTGTTTCTTCAGGGGAAGGTGGTGTTCAAAGAGGACTCCAGATCCTACCAGAAGAAGCATAACGCATCAATTGCAGATAATATACAGTACTTAATTAGGTAAATAGCAAAACTGAAGGTCTTTAGGGAATCTATATACATTTCTCTCACATATATGTATCATTATGGATCCTCCTATTGAAAAGTGAAATGCAGCAGACAAAGCATTGATCATTACCTTTATAATAATGTGATAACCAGTTTTATTGAACTGAAAACCAAATATATTCATTAAAGCAGCATAAATTACAATATGATTAAAATTGAATGTGTGTAATTCTGCATAAATGAGAGCCTTGTTGGGTCTTTGCACTGGCTGTGTTCTAGCAGGCGGATAGATATTATTTGGTATTTGTACATCTATTGAGTTTTTAATTCATTTAACAATAATGTAAATTAAGTCTCAAAAAAACCCACGAGCCATTAATTGGGTGTCGCCAACACTATAAAGTCAACATTGATAATGCAGTTCTCTCTCTTTCTCTCTTCTTTAATAAAATTTATTTTTCTTATGTAGACAGTTTTAATCTCATTACACTGAAGATTTTGCTCAACAGTATTTAATAACCCCAGTGCTATCAAGAGACTCATCCTCTCTGTACAGATACCATTTATTGGAATAAATTATATGGCAAATTTTTCAGAATCAGTGATTCCTGATAGGTTTGTTTACTGTTCATTAATAAACAATAAAGGTTATAGTTCTTGCTGGATAATACTGAGGTTACTTGATTACATTTATGTCCAATTACTGTAAATGACCTATAACTCACCATACTTCTGGGCATTTATTCTGAACTTTGCACAGAATGCAGGGGCAATCCTTCATCGTGGCATCTAAATATGTCAGGATTAACATTCTGCTAAACATTCAAATAGAAATTACACTAGAGTTGTAAAAAGAGGGTTTATGAGAGGTTTTATGCAATCCATGGATTCTGATCAGCTCTGGGAAGATATAAAGGATAAATATCATCTCCTAGCAGACTATTACTTATCTCTCAGTTAAGCAAAAACCCTGCTAATGCAATGGAAAAGCAGTAAGAGAAGTATAAAGTCTTTTTACAGAAACAAACACCAGTATAAGAGAAAATGTTACAGTAAAATTGAAATCTTTTTATATTTTGTCCTCATTTAAACTGAAATTGTTAGAAAAATTCCACAAAGGCCAAAATAGAAGTGACACACAAGTGAAATCATCTTTATCTCTGTTTTATCAGTTCATTTGACACATAGCTAACATACTTATTTGTGGATTTTCACCTATGAACTGTAAATACCTTTGTTGCCGGTGCCTGGAGCCCAAGTACCCTTCAGTGCTTAATTCTTTATTAATTCCTATTAGTTTACAGACCCCTTTAAATAACTTCAATGCTTTTTATATATATCTTTACATTTTTTTCTGCCTTCCACAATCATGAACTCATAGGAATTTGCAGATGGTGGCAGCAGACCATGAATTTACTCTGATATAGTCCTAAGATCTCTCCCTGATTATCTACTGACTCTTACAGTAGACCACTGGGTCAATGTTCTTTGTGTAACTTCTACACCACCACCTACCAATCTACCTACATCTCTTGCATGAGGCCAGTTCAGACAATGTTACCACTTCAAAAGGGATAGGATGAAATATTGGCGTGAGGTTTATTGCTCATGCTCCCATGCCATGTGATGTCAAGTACCAACTGCAGCACATTAACAAGAAGCTCTGGAGTGATAATTAGAGTCTCCTAGGGAATCACAGATTTTTCTTCTCCTATTTTAAAGGAAATTTCCAACACTGTTCCCTTAACTCCTTCCACAAATACACATACTATTTCTAGACTCATTACTTGTTCCCTCTTCTGGCCTTAGACTTTGTAGCTGTCCAGCATAGGCATTTGTGGCAGATGCATGGAGGAATCAGACTTCACATTAAGGATCTCACCCAGCAAGCTACTCCATATGTGCCAAAGCCTCATTGATTTCAAGGCTTTTAAGGTCTTGTTCCCTCGGTACTGCCTTAAAAAAACCTCAGGCCTATTGGTAGTGTCAGAGTTGGGGTGTAAAGGGTGCTAAACCTTTGAAATGGAACAGAACTGAAAAGGAATAAAGAGATGGGTCCTGTCTAGGCAGGCCACAAAGTATAATGAATTTTTGATTTCCACAGTCTGGATTCACTTAAAGTGGATGATATTTTTCTAATTTTTAGAGAGAGGGGAAGAGGGATAACGAGAGAGTTTAATTTTCCCCAATCTTAAAACAAAGAAAAAAGCTACAGATGTGGGACATCTTGTTATTGTTAACCATATATCTCTAATGGGACCCTTCAGATTTCCTGAACAGGATGCACAGTGATGTACTTGCCATTCTTCTAGCCAGGGCCGGCGACAGGGGGGTACAACGGGTACAGCTGTACCGGGCCCCAGACTTCAGGGGGGCCCCCTGAAGTCCGGGGCGGGTACACAGCTGTACCCCCTTGTCGCCGGGGCTGTGAGCAAGGCGCGGCTCCGGGCAGCCGCTGCAGCGCTCACCAGCTCCCTTCCCCCGCCCCCCTTTGCTTCTCCCGGCCGGGCCACGCGGCCACAGCGCATGCGGGGGTTGGGGCCCGCGGGAGGTAGGAGACCGGCGGGGGGGGGGGGGGGGCACGGGCAGCGGGAGACGGGGGGGAAGCCCGCGGGCGGCGGGAGACCGGCCGGGGGGGAACCCCACGGGCGGCGGGAGACTGGCGGGGGGGGGGGGAGCCCGCGGGCGGCGGGAGACTGGCGGGGGGGGGGCGGCAGGAGACTGGCGGGGGGGGCCCCCGCGGGTGGCGGGAGACCGGCCGGGGGGGTGAACCCCGTGGGCGGCGGGAGACTGGCAGGGGGGGGGGGCCGCGGGCGGCGGGAGACCAGCCGGGGGGGGGGAACCCCGCGGGCAGTGGGAGACTGGCGGGGGGGGGCCACGGGCGGCGGGAGACTGGCGGGGGGGCCCACGGGCGGTGGGATACTGGCGGGGGGGGGCCCCGCGGGCGGCGGGAGACCAGGGGAGGGGGCCCCGCGGGCGGCGGGAGACCGGGGGGGGCCCGTACGATCTGCCGTACAGGGCCCCAAAATTCCTGTCGCTGGCCCTGCTTCTAGCCACATCTTCATGATGGTTATTACCTAGAAACCTGAATTTTTCTTTCAAGAAACAATTATCCAAATAATATTCCAAAGCCCTTCTCAAAAACAAGAGACCAATTTTTTGTTTAAAAATCACTTTGTTTTGGTGGCAGAAGGAACCTGGCATCCCAGGTTGGGCAAGTGCGACAGAATGGACTTGTGCCTCCTATTGTAATAATAATCTTTGTATAAAGTAGGCCTTGAGGGGTATCATTTGAAAACTCATAATTTGCTAGTCATTATTGTCTTGGTAAAAGACATGTGGCAACACTTTGAGTAAAGTTAGAAGATTGCACTATATGGTGTTACTAAGGGCTTGCCTACACTGGCAATTTACAGCACTGCAACTTTCTCACTCAGGGGTGTGTGAACCCCCCCCCCCCTGCATGCAGCAAATTTCAGCGCTGTAAAGCACCAGTGCAGATAGTGCACCAGCACTGGGAGCTTTTCCCTTCGTGAAGCTGGTATTTTTAGAGCGTTCGGAGAGCTTTCTCCCGGCGCTCTGCCGCAACTACACAAGGCACATTACAGTGCTGCCACAGCAGCACTTTAGCGTTGCCAGTGTAGACGAACCCTAAAACATGTTCCAAGTCTGGGGAATGGCCAAACCAGCTCCTCAAAGACATACAACAAGCTGACGCCTCAGCCAGGTGTCAACAAAGTCAATGAGCTTGTGACAGTGCACCCCATATTCTTCATAGTGATATTAGTATGATATAATGATGGCATAATTATGAGGGATTTTATGCAAGGCATGTGAAGTGTCATTGGAAAGGTTAGGATTTGCTGAATATGATTATCCTATCTATTTGTATGCATGTATCCTTTTTGTATCTGAAGTTAGGAATAGACCATGCATCTGTATTTCAAATGTGATTAGTCCTGGGGAATGCCCACTGGACAAAATGTTCTCAGTCTAGTCGATGGGAAGGGGCATTAGAGAGAACAATAGGCCTTAGGAGATGCTTATCTCCCCTGGGGAACCCTCCAAGTAATGGTTGCTTTGATCTGTTTGCTGTCCCTTATATGAAATCACTTAAAATCTCTCTTTTATAGTTAATAAACTTGTTTTTGCTTTATCTAAAACCAGTGTGTGTATGTGTGTGAATCATAACTCAGGATGGAAAACTGTTGCGTATTCTTCTCCACATTGAGGGAGGGGATGAATTTAATGAGCTTATATTGTGTAGTTCCCTGTGCAGCACAAGACAGTATAATTTTGGGCTTATACTCCAGAGGGGATGTGTGTTTTAGGAACCGGGAGGTGTCCTAGAAGGAGCCTTCTCAGGCAGGGGCTGGTCAGAGCGTCTCCATGGAAATACACCTGGACGTGTCTCTACCTGTACGTGTGCTGGTGAAAGTGCAGACTGGAGCCTGGAGAAGGCTTGGCAGCTTGTCACAGCAGAATAGTGTAAAGGGGAGTCCTGGCTGGTGGTCAGGGGAGTTCAGTGGAACCTCACTTCCAGGTGGCACCCCAAGGGGAACTGTCACAGGGCCATTACCTGGTAATTGGTTATTCTTTAGAAGGAAAGGGGTCTGTGAGAAAAAAATCTACATCTTAGCAAAGAAACAGCACAGAATTCCTGGCCACCAACTGCCTTTTGCCATGCTCCCAGATGGAAATGCTTCTCAAAGGGAAGACTGGACTATAAAAAGACGGGGCAGATATGCCAATGTACCCCTCCTCCTCGTTCTCTCTCTGTCCATCAATTCACTGTACCAGAAGGAACAAAGGGAGCAGCCATTCAACTAGGAAACGTGTGTTATCCTGCACAGCAGACGCAGCAAAGACAGTCTCAAACCTAGGTCTTGCATAGCATCATGCAGAGCACAGGCTGAGAGGCCAGACTAGGTATATTGTTGCTCATTTTGTGTTACAGTCATTGACTGCATCTTCCTCTCAAACATCTGAACTTCGCACTGAAAATCTTTGCACTTCAGAAGCTCTCGAACTGTTTTTTTTCAAAGCAGATTTCCCCTTTTACACAGGGATGGAATAAACACAAACTCTTCTAATTCACTAATCAGGACAGATAATTACATCCCCTTTAATTGTTTTCTTTTCTCAGCTTAAGTTCATGATGATGGGAGATGGTAAAATTAGTCCAGAAGCCATCTGAAGTTTGCTGCTTGCTGATTAAAGCCTTAATTGATTCAGAATGTTTTACAAATCAGTCTCTATGAATTACTTCAGGATCATGATGGCATCTTGCAAAGACGCATTCACAAAAAATTATAATAATAATAATCACATGTCGAATGAGCACCAAGTTAGCATAAATCCATCCCTGTATAAATGACCAAATTCTCTGCAAGCACTGAAATAACACTAGCTTTCTTTCAGGATTATTTTCACATTTCTTATTCACTTACAGTTTCGTGAAACCATAACAGTAGGTGGTAAACTGGGGATCATGCAAGAAACAGACAACACCTTGCAGCAGTCAATTACCTCAACCAAACCAGAGTAAAGCTCAATCTACTCCAAATGACCCTCCCTGTTCATGAGAGCAGATTGATTTAGGAGGAGACTTATCTTTAATAACCTCTTTAAAAGTCAGCTTCCTTATAAAGGCTTCTCATTCTTTCCTGAAATGACTGACAGCTTCTGAGTGGACTCCATACTATGTATTCTTTAAACAAATGTGACTGCTCTCCATCTTTTGCAAGGCTCATAAAGCTGGTATGTTTACAATTGCTTCTCTGATAGCAGCAATGCATCCAGAGCTGTAAGTGCTTCTCTGAGGCAGCACATTTCCACCCCTTTACCTCCAGACAAGATCTGAATTCTTCAGTGGTATTTTATGCCATCTATCATGCAGTGTTGATCAGCTTTACAAATCTGCATGGGCTGTTAGCCAGGATTCCTTTTTAAAACATGGATTACACAGATCCCATGGAGATCAAAGATAAAAAGGAGAAAAGCCTTACACTGTTATGCTTAAGGTCTCATCAAAGTGAGTAACTATGGAACTAAACAGAAGCACTCTCTTTCCATCTGTGAAAGTCGGAGTTAGTACGCAACTACTTTAATGCATGCCTCCCTTCGTTCTGCGCTCATCATACAATTCAATCCAACTCTATTTCCATTCTAAAACTGGTATCTCAGTACCCATGTCCAGGGCCAGCGACAGGGGGGTACTACGGGTACAGCTGTACCGGGCCCCGGACTTAAAGGGGGCCCCCTTCGGGGTCTGGTACAACCCGTAGTCGTCCCCCCTTGTCGCGGGGCCTGAATGATGCCCAGGCGGCAACTTCCCCGCGCTGTCCCGAGCTGCACCCTACCCCGGCGGCTAAGGGAAAAGGGGCCCGCGGGACGTTACTTAGCAGCGAAGTGCCAGGGCGGTGCGAGCCAAGCCCGCGGAGGAAATGCGATTTCCAATGCGAGAGGCGGCAGCGGCTGCTCCCCTTTCCCACCCCCGCCACGCCAAGCCTTTGCAAAGGGAAGAGGCGCGCCCTGCCCGCCACCGCCTCCTCCTCCCCATGGAGTGCCCCGGGCTGGAACAGCCACGAGCCCCCCGCGGGCAGAGCTCGCCCACCCCTTGGGGCTCACCGCGGCGCAGCGCCAGATAATACGCACCTCAAGGGGGGGAAAGGCGAGGCCGGGCACAGGACACGCTCCCCGCCAGGGAGTTGTGCGGGGTGGAGGTGGAAAGGCCTGGCGTGGCGGGGGTGGGAATGGGGAGCAGCTGCTGCCGCCTCTCGCATTGGAAATCGCATTTCCTCCACGGGCTTGGCTCGCACCTTCCTGGCACTTCACTGCTAAGTAACATCCCGCGGGCCCCTTTTCCCTTAGCCGCCGGGGTAGGGTGCAGCTCGGGACAGCACGGAGAGAGCGATCGGAGAGCGCTCCGCGGGGGTGGGGGGCCAGCGAGCGGGCCGGGGAGACCGGGGGCCAGGAGCCAATGGCAGCCCAGCGGGGGGAGGCGGGGCAGCCGGGGAGTGATGCTGCGGCCGCCGCTGGGTCGCACCCCCACCCAGGGGAGGAGGTTAGGCAAGGGGAGGAGATTTGGTTGGGTGGCCCGGGTCAGGCAGGGCAGGAAGGAGAATGGGCGTGGAGGGGGCAGGGGGGCCCAATCAGACTAGGGGCCCCCCAAACGATCAGAGTAGGGGGCCCCAAAATTTCTGTCGGTGGCCCTGCCCGTGTCTGCACTGACACCACATAATACATATTATTATGTCATTCTTCTAATAAATAAACCTAGCTCCCATTTGATTTTTCAAAAACTATCATGTTTCACAGAATACACTATTCTTAATAGTACATATAGTCTGTAAAACTCCTAGTTTGCATGCCTGAAATCATGCTAAGGTGCTAAACGTAGCAAAATTGTAAGAGTGATTGACTGCAGTCCAGTGTTTTTTCAAAGACTACTACTTCTAGAGTCACAAAAGCTGTCTATGCAGAAAGTTTTACTTGTGTGGTGTGTATAGTCATTCTTAAACCTTCCTATAAATCACATAACTCATGCAGGTTAATCTGACTTTGTTTGCAATGCTCTTATTAAAATATGATTGACAAGTGCTCACATCACTAATATTACTGATCTAAATTGTACTGATAAAAATGAATATTTTCAGAACATTGTCCCATTAAAGATAATCATTTGTGACAAATCTAATATCTATAACTGTAATACAGAAATTAGTTTTGAATTTCCAGCCCTACTGATAGTTCATGAAACTAGTATAAATGCTGAAGTGAGAGACCAAAAATCACCAAGATTGCTTACAACTTTATAAACATTAACATGAAACTGAAACGAATTATCAGTCCCATATGAAACTCAAACAAAGGATGACTACCTAATTAAATTCCTATTTTTTTAAAGAATTAAATAAAGATTTGTCAGTTGACTTCATAAACCTCTTTTTTTAAAAGACACAGTACCCCTTTCCAGATAATATCTTTACTGGATGTAAAATACTGAAACATAGTGTACGGAAATTATTATATTCATCCTAAAGAAATTGTGCATGAAAAGGTTCATTTAGAGAATTGTCTGAGCTACTAGCTATAATACCAGCATGTTCATAGTCTATGTATTTTAAGTTTCACTGACCACAATCAGTTTCAAAAATAACTTTGCCAAAATTAAAAACTCCTTCTCTTAGCAGGCATTTACACTAAAAAGGTGAAGAGCAAAATATACAATCTACCTACATTTTGCTAGAAATGCCCTAACACAATTCACTTGTGACCACTGGTCACTCTTCCAATTGGAAGTTATGTAGTCATTCCAAACTTGGGAAAAGAGGCTATTATTCCCTTCCCTTTCCCACCTTTCTCTGCACATGCTCATGTACACACACGCCTTTCATTGCCACCATAATTAAGGGTCTGTCACTTTTTCCATTATAAACTCCCTTTGAGAGCGTTTGTAACAGCCTTTTAGAAAAGATTTATTTATGAATGCACACTGATAGATAGAATCTTTAAAACAATGAGGAGAAATAAATAACCCAGCTACTTTATCGACCATATGTGTAACACAGGTGATGGCAGGATATCAGCAACATTCCAATCTATAAACAAAATATATAATTGTCCCAGAGTAATTTATCAAAACAAATTCTGCATTATACCTGAAATAGGAATTCAGCAGACATTATGAAGTCCAAAGAGGTCTGCCAGATTCGATAATTTTTCTCTGCACTAGCCTGTGAAGTGCAAATTGCCTTCTCCATCAATGAACATAATATCTGATTTCTCGACCACAGTTTAATCAAAGGTGGTATTTCTCACCTACTCTCATCCTGTCTAATACAACTGTTTGTTTTGTTGGCAACACAAATAATATCTCTAGTTTAGTTTCTGAAGTATCCAAGCCCTTCACAGATCCAACAGTTTAAACTATGTAATATAAAACATTTAATATCTTTTCACAAAAACTAGTGGGTAGCAGATAATCAAAAGTTCTGGCGTGCCTCCTTTACAGTGTTTAGAATTCTTATAATTTATGGGGGGTTAAGGTTTGAGGCACAAATTTAAATCTGGAATTTACCAATTCACATTTACCTTGATTGGGATTTCTTTAACAAGCACATAAATATAAGGCAAAGCCATGTGCACCCAGAGATAGTCCACTGGACTTTCACATTGCATTCTTGTGATTGGCCCTTCACACTAAGTGCTTTTCACAATAAATTTATTAATTGAAGATACTCTTCTTCCAGCCCAAACGTTCAATTAATATCCTCTCTCGGTTGTACTCTCACCTCAGTTTGTGCACTTCCACTAAGCATCAATCTGAGTTATGTTTTTGTATCTGAATGAGAACAGTCCCTCTTTCGTCTGATTTGAGACACATTAGTATTCTATCAGTGAGTAGTCTTACCAAGCCATGAAAGCCAAAGAAACCACTAATCTAAGAAAGAACTATTCACACAAAAGTTTGCAGAATGAGTCCCCCAGTATCTATAATATAAAAATCTAAAAAGAGTGTAGCTCAAATTATATTTTCCACCATATTGATCAAAAGACAAATGTTCCATTCAACTAAAGATCTTATAAAAGGAAATACTTTCCTTGGCCCACATATTGAATTCAAACTCTTTCAAATTGATGAGGCATAGGTATTCCATCATTTTGCTCTTGGTGATAGCTATTTTACTCATCTGTTCAAGAGCGCCAAGTCAAAACTTCAATGTATTTTTTAAAGGAGAATTAAATCATCACTATCATTAGGTCTTTCACAACTTGACACCAGTAATTGAGCCCATAGAAGGTACTGTTAAATGCTAACCTCAGTTACAATACAATACTGAACTCAGCTGAATTGACTGGGTTATACTGGTGCAACTGAAAGCACAATTGAGTTTATCTGTTATTCATGATGAATTGCATTTTGCAAAACTAAACCTGATCTACACAGGTGTAAAATATAGGAATTATACCCCATCTTAAGACCACATTAATATAGTACTGTTGAGTCATGGCAACCACCTATAACATATCAATCTGGTAAGTAAATCACTAACCTTCTTACAGAAATCATTATAACAACAATTGGAATGCACTTTATGTTTAGGAAGGACTACAATTTTATTAAGATTGATTCAAGCAATTAAGGAGATTGGAAGATAGAAATTTTGGAAACTTCTCATTCTAATATAGTGGAAAGTACATTATTGTGAAATAGCTCTAGGACATATTTATACACATCAATTCCTACATACCTTATGGTATAGGCTGTTCATTTTAAACAAGGGCATAAAAAGCAGAATCTTAAATCCGAAGAGTGGCACCAAATGTTTGGTTAGTTTCCAAAATCCTACTCAAATTATTTTCATAGCTGGAAATTTACCAGATGTCTTCAGAGCAAAGGAACATAATATTGCCAAAGATCGACATATTGCTTTTGCATGTTTATGGATAAAGTTTTTTTTAAATGGGAAACAAATTCTCATTGCTTTTTCTTTTAACTCTGTGTTATTTTGTGGCTGTTTTCCATTTGCAGTGAAAGGTGGAGTTTGCCTTTTCCCAGCTAAATTGGAGTGATGATCATCTGTTTAAACAGTCCATTTCTCAAAAACATGCCTGTTACAATCATTAGGGCTGGACTAGTAATGTTTGATTATTTTTTTTAGAACAACTTTTTAAACACTTGCATACTAAAAATACAGTAAAACCTACATTTAATGGACTAATTCGGGCGAGGGGATGTCCGTTAAATCAAAAAGTCCGTTATTTAATAATAAAAAAACCCTGAGCTGTCGGAGCAGCAGCCCACCCGCCACAGGGTCGGGGCGGCCGCTCCGCAGCCCGCCCGCTGCTGGTACCCGGGTGGCAGCCAGGAGCCGGCAGCCAGCTCGCCCGCTACTGGGATCCGGGCAGCAGCCAGGCACCGGCAGCCAGCCTGCCCGCTGCCGGGACCGGGGCGGCAGCCAGGCACCGGCAGCCAGCCCGCCCGCTGCCGGGACCGGGGCAGCAGCTGGGAGCCAGACCGCCCGCTGTTGGGATCGGGGCAGCAGCCGGGAGCCGGCAGCCAGCCCGCCAGCGGCTGGGACCGGGGTGGCAGCCGGGAGCCGGCACCCAGACCGCCCGCTGCCGGGATCTGGGCTGCAGCCGGCAGCCAGACCGCCAGCGGCTGGGACCAGGGCGGCAGCCGGGAGCCAGCAGCCAGCCGCCTGCAAAGGGGACCGGGGCCGCAGCCGGGAGGGGTCGCGGTCTGATATGGATCAGAAATTTTGTCCGTTGCATCCAAAGTCTGTTAAATCGAGGTCCGTTAAATCGAGGTTTTACTGTACTTCAATTTGTGGGACAAATGCAAGCACACACCTCTAAGCACTATGACTAGAAATAAATATTACTTGAATAGAAAAACAGAATTGTGGATCAAATTTCCCAGGGAAATTGCCACAAATGAAATAATATTAATTTAGTTGAAGAAATACATTTTAGATTATTAACACAACAATGGCCTCACAAAATGTGCAACAAAATTTAGATAAAGAGAAGAATTCTTAAAAAAAAAGAAATCTTAAATTTTTAAACAAACCAATTGCTTCCAGTCAAACAACAGGTAATAAATGATAAACACACAATACACTTACATGACTCTTCACAATAAATCTCATGGCTTTTTACAGTTCAACCACAGATTAGGTAGGCCAGTATGAAAATAGGATCAATACTGTAATAATACATGGTTGAAATGTATGCAATCATGCAAAATCTTTTGTCTGAAAGCAGGACATCAATCAGAACCTGATTGACAGTCTTGACATTCACAACAAAGAAGCCATAAGGCTTCAACTTTCTAAAGCCACTGAATTACACACGATGTGAAGCCTCTTTTGCAGATTCTCATTGTATCTTATATATAATTGTGCAGGACACAGTATGTTGGAATTCATTTTCAAGCTCTCTCTTCTTTCTCTCAAAGTTCTGTCTTGTCTAAATTTCCAATCTAAAAATCTAAAATAAAAAGGCAGTGCATGCCTTGCTAAAATAAAATGGCAGAAATAGCCTTTTCTTATTGTGACACAAGGTTTCCCATATTAAAGTTAAAATATACTCAATAGTAATTCTTGGTGTGCTCCAAAAGCAGAGGTTATGTGGAAGTAAGCATTTGCCCTAATCACTTATGATTCAAACAGCAGAGGAGGTAAGAACCAAGATTGTTATTAATTGTCTTGTATCATAGGTATGCATTGGGCTATTCAGATCTGCAGATGCTCAGTCTTAATGATAAACATGGGATAATAAGCACCAAAGTACATAGCTAGATTTGTTACAAGTAAAAAATTCCAGCCCAGAAGGATTTACAATCTAAAAATCCCCCACCAGATATGTAGTTGGTTCCACTTCTTCAAACCCAGTAGGCCCATTTGTCTTATGTTGTTGCAATTTGCCAAGCATCCCAGTCTTTTGTGATGACCAGTGGCATGCCAGATAAGTTGCAAATGCAACTATTCCAATTTTTCCCAATGATCTTCAGAATATTCTCTTCTCAGTTTCACAGACCTTTTCACCTGCCTGTTAAAGACTTGATTTAATATTCGCAATCACCTTGAAAAGATCATCTGCAGCTTTATTCACTCACTATCAATTACCTTCTTTAATAGCTGTGAAACTATCATGCACAGGGATACATGATAAACCCACTCAGTGGTGAAGGCATGGCTGGATACGTGCTATCAGAGGCATCCTCAAAAACATGTACAAGGACAAGATCAAAAAAAGCTAAAGGACAAAATAAGTATGTCTAGCAAGGTCCATAAGAAGCTCTAAGAAGAGGTTCTTTAAATGCATTTGGAGCAAAAGAAAGATGAAGGAAAGTATACGTCCACTACTTGGCAGGGAAAGAGAGCTAATAATGGTTGACATCATGAAGGCCGAGATGTTTAATGCCTATTGTGCTTCAATGTTCTCTAAAAGGATTAATTGTGACCAGATACTTAACACAATTAATATTAACAACAAGGGGGAAGGAACACAAGCCAAAAAAGGGAAAGAACAGGTTTGAAGAATATTTAGATAACTATTCAAGTTGGCAGGGTCTGATGAACTTCATCCTAGGATATATAAGGAAGAAGCTGAAGCAATCTTGAAACAACTAGCGATTACCTTCCATAACTCATGGAAGACAGATGTGGCTCCAGAGGACTGGAAAAGGGCAAACACAATACCTTTCTTTTAAAAGGGGAAACTAGGAGGATATGTGGAATTACAGACTAGTCAGCCTAACTTGAATATCTGGAAAGAGCATATGTAAAATCAATTTGTAAACACCTAGAGGATAATAGGGTGATAATTAAGAGCCAGCATGTCAGGGTTATTGGCCTAGTAAATAGGGAGAAGCTGTAGACATAATATATCTTGATTTTAGTAAGAATTTTGCTACGGTCCCCATGACATTCTCATAAGCAAACTAGGGAAATGTGGTCTAGATCCAATTTTAATATAATATAGATGCATAACAGGTTGAAAGGCCAATTTCAAAGAGTAATTATCAATGGTTCACTGTCCAACTGGGAGGATCTATCAAGTGGGGACTACAGGAGTTTGTCGTGGGTTTAGTACTATTTAAGTTATTAATGAAAATATTGGTTAAATAAATGCAGAGTATGCTTGTAAAATTTGCGGATGACACCAAGCGGGGGGTGGGGGAGCATTGTAAGTGCTCTGGAGGAAAGGATTAGAATTAAAAATAACCTTAATACATTGGAGAATTGGTCTAAATTCATACAAATTACATTCAATAAAGACAAGTGCAAAGTACTTCTCTTAGGAAGGAAAAAACATCAAATGCACAACTACAAAATGGGGAATAACTAGCTAGGCACTAGTACTTCAGAAAAGAATCTGGATTATAGTGGACCACAAACTGAATATGAGTCAACATGTGATGCAGTTGCAAAAAAGGCTAACATCATTCTGAGGCATATTAACAAAAGTACTGTATGCATGTTACAGGAGGTAATTGTTCTGTTCTACTCACACTGGTGAGGCCTTAGCATGAGTAGTTTCCTAAAGTGTGTCTCGGAACCATACTTAGGAAATATGTGGAGAAATTGAAGATAGGCCAGAGGAGAGCAAAAATATAAATAATTAAAGGGTTAGAAAACTTAACCTAGAAGGAAAGGTTAAAAAAACCAGCCATGATTCGTCTTGAGAAAAGACCACTCGGCAGGACCTGATAATAGTCAAGGCTGTTAGAAACAGGATGATAATAGTCAAGGCTGTTAGAAACATGCTGTTAGAAACAGGATGGTGATCAATTTTTCTCCATGTCCACTGAAGGTTGGACAAGCAGTAAGGTGTTAATCTGCAGCAAGAGAGATTTAGGTTAAACATTAGGAAAACCTTTCTAATTATAAGTATAGTTAAGCACTGGAGTAGGTTACCAAAGAAGGTGGTGGAATCCCCCTCTTTGGAGATTTTAAGAATGGGTTAGACGAACACTTGTCAGGGATGGTATAGATATACTTGGCCCTGCCTCAGCACAGGGGGGTGGACTAGATCTCACAGGGTCACTTCCAGTTCTATATTTCTATGATTCTCCTCCTGGGTTGCAATCAAATACTTTAACCACAAGACTGTCCATTCTCTCTTTGTAGTCCCATGTCTCATTTACTGCACACTTTTCAACTTCAGTAAGAGTCCTACAGATAACAACTTCATTTACTACAGAATCCTCTCTAATTCATTAAGCACTCTCCATCTTGTGAACTGAATGAAGCAGAGGCCCAACTGAAAAAAAAATAGTGTGTGATCATCTTACAGGTGGTATCATAATGCATATGCAAAAATAATAGAATAAAGATTGCATGGGCAACCTTGAAACTGGTATTTCCTATCTTACAAATGCTTGACTTTCCAACCTTAATATGTTCATATAGACTTTTTGCATGCCATTGCATATATAGCTTAGAATTGAGCACACTGGGGCCACATTTTTGGTTGGCCTTTAAGCACTACTATAATAAACATGGTCAATAAAATAAATAATAACAATAATGATATATTCGTGGTAAACAGTTCTTCTGACAGAATGATAGTGCTGGCATCAGAACACACAGAACTTCCAGCCTTATTCTGTTTTCCGGTTCTGTGTTTTATATTGACGAAAGATTAAAAAGAAACACTTTAACATGAACACTGATTACAATAATAAACCCTGATCTTTCATGTTTTTTTTTTCAGATTATGTTTGTCAAAAATGCAAGAGGAAAGCAGTAGATTTTTAAAATATACTGTTTCTCAACTACGTCATAATCTTCATTAATAGAACTCTTTAATATATGTAAAACACATCATCGGCAGAATTTTTCAGTGACTGATTATTATATTGAGCTACCCTGCTAATAAATAAATATGCATAAAACAAGAGAGACACTTATAAGCAAACTTTTCTGATATAGGGGTCATTAAAAAAGAAAACCTCAACTTATTTGCTGTCAAATATCTCCTAAACTGTTTATTTTGGATGATTGAACATGTGAGTCCTGTTCAGATCCTTGGAACATGTCATTTTAAATTACATCTTTTCATTTGTAAGAAATTACATGATGATTATATTTTGACATGAAGATCACTGAGAAGCTGAGCAAGATACCTATATGGTTTCATACTATAACTCCTAGAACTGAAAGCATATAATCTTATTTTATTACAAAATCATGTAGAGCTGTTGCAGCCTCATGCCACAAGAAAATAATTGTGATTGGCTCTCCTTAAAATAGCAATTCTAAGTTAATGCTGCATTCAGTAAATCTCATGGAAAAGGTTACAGCTTCTAGAATTTTTGACATTACAGGCAAATATGGCTCCTGATGTGTACCTTGAGAAATCTATGAGATCTGAAATTGTGCAGACACCTTCCATTGTTTCCTGGCAACTTTAGATAGATGAAATTTCTGATTTAGATAGATTAGATTATCAGAACGTGAAAATTACACAGAAAATTTTCAAATCAGTCATTTTAGATGCTTACATACACTAATGGGCTGGATTAGTAGAAAGTCTCATACAAAAGATCAGAAGGCAATATCCAAAGGGGATAAATTTGAATTAGAATCTGGAGTCAGGCAGGGATGTGTCTATGCCTCTGCACTCTTTTTATCGGGCAACAGATTTCATAGTACTACATGCCATTAGCTCCATAGGCATTAAGATTAGTGATCTCTTGATCACATACCTTGACTATGCTGATGACATTGTTGTTCTAGTAAAGAGCCCCGACAGGTTTTGCGAGTTGGCCAAAGTTGGGCTCCATATTTTTCTCTTTGGTAGAGGTGAGAATAGAAACATCTTGATTAAGAACATTTCATAAATGCTTCTAAGTATGCTTAATTAAGTTCTCTGATCTGGGGGTTTAAAATTTTTCTATTTATGTTGATCATTGGGGTGGGGAAATACATTGTTGAGAAAAACAGACAGTTCTAAATTATTTGTCTTTAGTCATACAGTCCCAGGAAATGGTCAGCATGGGATACTGTTATTCAGTTTTAATGGCTCCTCTACTCCAATAAATTAAATAATAATCTATATATATAAAAGTCAAGTGGTGTATGTATGTGTGTATGTATGTATGTACGTATGACTGCGAAGTCCTCCCGCACCGTTTGAGCCAGAGACTTGAAATTTGGTACAGTGAGGGGTCTTGGGGTCTAGATGCTGGTAAGGGTCGAAAAATTTTCGGACCTCACCTCTGACGCCCCCCAGGGGTGAAAGTCTTTCAGGGCCAATCACATCGGCTGGGCAGTTAGCTGGTGATGATGTCATAATACCCCCTCCAACAGACACCTCACTCACTCAGCTCACTGCCCCTCCCTCCTCCAACGGAACCCCGGAGATCCCTCAGTTCTCTGCCCCTCCCCCCTCCCAACGGAACCCCGGAGATCCCTCAGTTCTCTGCCCCTCCTCCCTCCCAACGGAACCCCGGAGATCCCTCAGTTCTCTGCCCCTCCCCCCTCCCAATGGAACCCCGGAGATCCCTCAGTTCTCTGCCCCTCCCCCCTCCCAACGGAACCCCGGAGATCCCTCAGCCCTGTGCCCCCCCCACCTGCGAAGGTCCCCGGAATCCCTCGGCTCTGCCCCCCCTCCCCTGCGACGGATCCGAGTTGGGTTTGGTGGGACGGTGAGTGAGGTGGGGGTGTCGGGTTCGGTCGGGGGGTGAGGTGGGGTTGTCGGGTTTGCTTGGGGGGGTGAGGTGGGGGTGTCGGGTTTGGTCGGGGGGTGAGGTGGGGGTGTCGGGTTTGGTCGGGGGGTAAGTGAGCCGGGAGGTGTTGTGGTTTGTGGCGGGGTGTCCACCCGCCCCCTACTGAAAGGGGCTTGGAAAAGCCCCAAAAGGGGTTTGAAATAGCCTGGGAGGCTAGCCTGCAAACTCCCAGATTGATTGGGAGTTGGGCTCAGCTGTGTGGCCACGCCCCAAACACTCCCAGCCAGGATATAAGGGCTGGGAGGCAGAGAAGCAGGGGCAGTCTCCTCTGCAGTCAGAGCGAGACAGGCCTGCTGCAGGAGGAAGCCAGGTACCTGGGTTAGGGCAGAGCTGGGGCAGGGCAGAAGGAGCTGGGTGGGCTCTAGCCACGAGCCCCAGGCCTCCGGGCCTGATACAAGGTCCAACCCAGAACTACCAGGGTTGCAGGGAGCAGCCTAGGGCTGGAGATAGCAGCAGCAGGCCAACCCTCCTTGCCGGTGATGAGTAGCCATGATACTGCAGTCCGCCCCAGTGAGCAGGGGCAAGTAGTGACTGACAGTGGCACATTCTGAGGCGAGTTGGGGATAGTGGGTGGTGGGTTCCCTGGGGAGGGGAGACCCTAAAACCAGGGGGGTACTGCAGGGTGCAGCACCCTCAGCAAGGGACTCCGGGGTCCAGGAAGGGCACGGGGCCAGTGTGGAGAAGCGGACGTCGGCCAACAGAGGGCGCTCCAGGGGTCAAAGAGCTAATTCCCGTGACGACCAGACGGGGGCGCCGCTGGGTGAGTGACCGACCCCGTGACAGGGTTGGTCAGGGGGGGTGGGAAGGTGTCGGGGTGGGTGAGGGGTGAGGTGTGGGTGTTGGGGTTGGTCAGGAGGTGTCAGCTGTCTGCCCCCTCCCCACCTCCGACTGACCCGAGCAACGCCGGGCACTTATGCTAGTAATATATAATTTATTATCAGTAGTAATGCGTAAAAAAGTTTTTCAAAGATCCCAAAGTACTCTGAAAACTTGAAGCATACTTAGTTATCACTTTCTACACCAATTCAGACAATTCAGGTATGCAAGATTGCAGCTCTTTAACAACACATAATGTTTAGGAAATGAATTAATGCCAAAGCCAACTGAAACTACAGAAGGGATTTTTGGTAGGGAGAATACACTTAACATGAAATTAGTCCAGAATATTAAGGTTAGCTCCCGATTTCTAAAAATTGGCATGAGAGTTTAAATGATCAAAAGTGGATAAGAGCTTAGTTTTATTTCCCATCAGAAAGTTGCCATCTTCAAGCAGCCCAATGCCCTCTAAAGGAATGCCAGTGTATTGGTTCAAAATTGATGTAGTCATGAAAGTGCCACCTATTCAATCATCATTATCACTTTCTGCAGCACACAGAAGTTTCTTGGAGGTCTCTATCCAACTAATAATCAGGCCTGGTTATTAGTTGATCTCACACTACAAGGAGATATAGCTGGACCTACTGTAGCAAGGAAACAAGTAGTTATTTGTCAATAGCTTTTTTACTAAAATATTTAACTCTGAAATATATCTAACCAGGGAAGAAAACAGTAGAAAGCAGAACAGAGTATGTTTCTTGGTGTTATGATGCATCTTTTATTACTATTGGTGAGTTTGAATGTAGGAGGTAATCTGTTTCCTGTTACCATTTCCAGCAGCTGTAGTTTTCTGAACATCCAATCAACATAATGAAATGAAAACAATTTTTATCGGAATGAAAAATAAAACTAATTTACAAGGGTCAATGGCCCTGGTTCTCCAGTGTTCTCAAGCTGCTCTCCATCACTCTAATGATGCAAAATTGCCCTAAAACTGATGCAGCAGTCAGGCCGGCCACACAAGATATCCCTCCAGACTAAGGGGATTTTTGTCTGGTTTACAGCTGCCCAAATAGCTCCTATGCACACACCCTAGCTACCAGTACAGGGTGACTGTCCAAGGAAAAGGCTCTAATAAATCCACTCTAATTTATAGTGGGGACCAGAGGGCTCTGGGATTAGGAAGCCAAATGTTGCGTAAAGCCATCTGTTTGCCCCCTCCTCAACTATGCCAACCACTCCTCAGCCACAGCAGAGAATCTGAATTTATGTATCCTAACCCAAATATTTAAGAACTAAATGTAAACAGATTTTGCTAGTTGTACAGTACTTTGAACAGGACTATCTGGTTACTTGTCAGGAAATTTATCTCATGTCTGTAGAGACTCAAGATTATTAATTACCCATCTCTTTTACCCATTCATATACTCTTCGTGCTTTTAATTTCTTCTTAAAAATTAACCCTGCAACTGTAGTATGAATTTACTTATCTCAAGGCCTAACTGACATAAAAATGTGTATGCTATATATCACTGGAAGTGCCTGTACTTTTTAAGATGTGGACACAAGCCTAATTTGTTTGGCATTTGGTATGTTTTCACCATAATTTGCAGAACATTATTAAAATATTTTTTCTAGGTGAATCAGCAAGTTGCAAAGTATAGATTCCACTGTCATAATGAAACTTTTCTGTATAAACAAGTTTTTTGGCACTACTGCTATGATGATCTTCCAGAAAATCAACATGCTTTGTACAACATGGCATTACCCTAGCTGGCATGTATAATTGATATATGTCACATTTTATAAAATGATTGGAAGGTAAATTCAATTTTCCCTGTTTGTGTCCTCTAAGAATCTCTTATCTTCACATATCACTTACAGAGCAGTGGCAAAAATAGGAGACAAATCATTCCAATGAATGTAATAGCAAAACTGATTAGAGAGAGGGAGAGATTAATTGCATGTGTCAGTTATAAATAAAAGATTTAGGTGACAGCATAGGTATATTATACATATGTATTATATGGGTAGATATATAGATCTACATTCACAAAGTTCTATATATATTATAAACCTATGTTAAAAGAAGAGCTAGGTTTTCAAAAAACAAAGCCAGTTATTTTGGCTAAGCAATGTGGGTAATATATAGACATATTAGGGGGCAGATCTCTCTCTCTCTCTCTCTGCCCGTCACTCTAGCAGGTATATATTTTCACAGCTCCACTGAAGTCAATGGAGCTATGAAAATGTACAACAGGAGAGGTTCTGCCCCCTGTTATTACGATTGTTCTAGTTGTATCTAGAAAAGGGATGGATTGTTTCCTCTTCCACCCACTTTTTTTCCATATTACAGTCAGCAGCAGTGAGAAGTGTGGAGTGGCTCACCCAGTTCAAGAACAGTCGTCATTCTGAAAAACTTGCAATTTGGATACACATTTGCCAGGGTAATAGTATTTAAAATGTCAAGGATCAGGGAGGTAGCCGTGTTAGTCTGGAATTGCAGAAGTTACAAAGAGTCCTGTGGTACCTTAAAGACTATGCCACAGGACTTTTTGTAACTTCTGAAATATTTAAAATGATACATTTCACAAACATGCAGCTTTTGATTTTTACATATTTTGTTATGTCGATTTAGAAATTGAAAACTCTCAAACTTCAAAGATTTGGGGTTTGGTTTTGTCACTTTAAAGGAAATTTCACCTGCCTTTTTCATTGCAGAAATATTGTCTACTATCAAAAATAAGGACACTGGCTTTTAAAATATTAACACTGGAGTTAGAAGTTGATCTTATCTGCTCATTACCTCATTCCTTGGTCTGGATGTTCAATCTTACCTTCCCCTCATGCTGCGAGAACCTTGAATAACAGTATCCAGGTGTGAAGTCAGCTGGAATTCAAGTTCAAATCAGCAGGGGAGAGGTTTTCAATCTGGGCCAGGGAGGCACAGCAGATGTGAAATGTGTGTGATGCAACCTGCTGGGAAGGTGAAGCTTTGCCAAAACAGAGGAACATAAGATAGTGACTTTTCCTTCTATTCTGCAGGAAGGAAGACAACTAAAAGGATATAAGGCCAGAAAAGAGATGAAACTTCCAGAGATCATTATCAGCTAATATTTATCATTTCAATATTTTAATTATATATTCTTTTAATACAGAATTTATTTTCTATACAGCTGTTGTTAAAAAGCAGGGGAGCTCTCCTCACAGGAAAAGATGTGACAATCTAAAAGGAGTAATGAAATTTGGAGTTTAAGATTGCCATTATATCCTAAATGCACACCATTACTCCAATGTAATGTATATGATGTAGTACAGTATATATCAGATTCAATATCCCAGGTAGCTATAATAAGTTAAATTAGTGATAACAGCCATAGCTAAAATTCCTAGCTTTGATCAGCTATAATCCAACTTTAATATTTGTTTCTGTGATTTAAAAGTCAGACCTCTAACATTTTAATGGAATCTTTTTGTTATAACTTGTATTACTGTAAATATATATTTGACCTTTAAGAAAATATCTAGCCCTCCCCTGAAAATGTATTCAAGTTGTATCCAATCAATTATCAGAATGAATGGCACAAAATGACCAGCCTGATAAGATGGAACAATCACAATGATAGTCTTTCTGGAAATTCTCCTTCGTAAGGAGAAATTTAAAATATTGTGAAGAAAAGAGGGGAAATGAAATGGCATTATTTTCAAGGAAGAAATAAAAATGGCACAGCCGATAGAGCATCCAGAGTTGGGCTATACTGGACTTTCATCGCATTTGATCAGAACCGATGGCTTATAAAGTACAATCATTGCTCCGAAATGTAGTTTTCTCCTCTCAGCTTCCACTCCATGTACCTTTTCTTTAGACAAAAATGTCTTATTGAAGCATTAATTTTATTTCAGCAGAACTAATCCATGGAGGCCAAGTGAATGTAAAATTCCCACGGCAAGGACTAAAAACAGTTTGACAAGTTCACAGAGCTTGCTTGAGCCTGACCTCAGAATAGAAATGTCTGTTCTCAGGAGGGTCTGGCCAATTCCTTTTTTCTGCCTACACCTGAGCTGCTGGAGTTAGCTATGAAAAATTCATGCAACAATATGTTTCAAACGCCCCTCCTCCCCTATACCCTCAACATCTGCTGACTTTACTTCACATTAAAACCTCAAAGTGAATCCTCTCTTCTAGCTTACAGTAAACTTTGAGGGTGAATAAGAGAAATTATGGTTTAGGAACGCTTCCTTCCTGAAAGGAAAATAGCGATTTGGGACCTGCCAATGATTTATCTTCCTAACAATACTGACAGAGGGAAGTATTTAAAAAATAAATTCATCCCAAACAAGGAAGGAAAACTTGAAGGGAAAGGCTCCAGATGCAGCTGGATGCACAACCACCTCAAAAATGTTATTAGAAGTAAGCAGAACCCCTCTAGGGAATGGAAGGAGGGATTGATCAGCAAAGAAAGCTACATCCTGGAGCTTAGAAAATGTAGGGAAAAGAAGTGAGAATTGCTAAAAGGTAAGCAGAATTAGCTCTTGCAAAGGAAATGAAGACAAGTAATAAGAGGGTTGTTTTTAGTTATAAAAAGAAAATGAAAATAAGGAAAGATGAAGTTGGGATGCCATGAAGTGTGGATGGGAAGGTGATAAAAGATCCAGATATAGCCCAAAAACTAAATGAATACTTTGCTTCCGTTTGTTGCAATTAATTTCTAAAATGTTATGTTCATTGCGTAAAAACCCTTTTATAGTTTTTGATCTCCATGGACTCCAACAGTGAACTAAACATCTTGTGCTGTAATAAGATCCTTTTCTTTCATTGTTCAAATACGTTTGGTGAAAAACCAGTACCCTGCAGTTCTGAAGTTGAATATTTTTCATCTTTTACATTTTGTGTTTTGATAACAGTTAAATGAATAATTAAATGGGTTTCAGCCAGTGACAATTAGATCTATTTAGCTTCATCTGATAGATGACTACTACCACAGAATAAAATACCTTCTTACTGCAAGTGGAAGCTAGGCATGATAATATGACATCCTTGCATTTTAAATTAATTACAATACACCCATGCCAGGAGTATAGTTTTAAGACCCCAACTATTCCAATCTTACCAATTGCACAACGGTTTTCGTTTTACATTCCCAATGCTCAGGGAGGAAATTTATCTTCATTAAATGATAATTGTCTTTATTATCTTTTGACTCTTCAGAAATGCTAGCTGGCAAGGTTTTTACAATTTTCATCAATCTTGTTTTGTGTTTTTACAAAGCCTGCATCAGAAAAAAAGACATCCAAGTCTGCAGAACGCTCTATATTTCCAAGCAGTATGAATAGGTCTTGAGAATATCTAATTTACTAATATATCTACTGAAACGACATGCACCTCAATATTTCACAGCTTAACAAGAAGGTCCAGCCGCAAGGTCCTGCATTGCAGTTTCAGATGATGAGTGCTGCAAAAGCAATTCAACCGGCAGTATCTATCTGTTAAAATAGCTTACGTATGCCCACCTTCTGCAATCTTACCTTTTTACTCACATAACAGGGCTATGAGCTTTCTGATTTTTCATAAAATATTTGGAGAAATATTGACAATATAACTGCACATTGTTAAAGTTCCTAGATTGGTTTATATTGATGTAGTGTTTCTTAATATCTATAGTTTTCTATTTAGGTTAATATCCAGGTCTCAGTCAACTACATATGTGGGGATCAGACCTTCTTGTGAACCTGGTTACTTATAGTTGCCTTTCATGGAGCTTGGGTTCTAGAAATACATGTAATGTCATCAAGAAGCATTATAAGCACCGAATTACTTTCATCTATAGCAGGGGTCTCCAAACTTTTCAGCCCGAGGGCCGCATTAACTATCAAATAGCAGTTCGGGGGCCGACAACACACTTGAGGTCCAAATAAAAAAGAATCAAAACATGGATGTTGTTTTTAATTATTTATTTAATATTATTTTATTCAGTTATTATTTAATAACACATTGATACACTACACATGAACACCTGTTCACTACACATGAACACTACACATGAACACCTGTTCACTACACATCAACCCCCCAACTGACCCACCCAGCCAGGTCTCTCCCCCCAAAACCTCCTTTCCTCCAACCCCCAACTGACCCACCCAGCCAGGTCTCTCCCCCCAAAACCTCCTTTCCTCCAACCCCCCCCCCAACTGACCCACCCAGCCAGGTCTCTCCCCCCAAAACCCCCTTTCCTCCAACCCCCCCCCAAATGACCCACCCAGCCAGGTCTCTCCCCCCCAAACCTCCTTTCCTCCAACCCCCCCCCCAACTGACCCATCCAGCCAGGTCTCTCCCCCCCAAACCTCCTTTCCTCCAACCCCCAACTGACCCACCCAGCCAGGTCTCTCCCCCCCAAACCTCCTTTCCTCCAACCCCCAACTGACCCACCCAGCCAGGTCTCTCCCCCCAAAACCTCCTTTCCTCCAACCCCCCCCCCCCAAATGACCCACCCATCCAGGTCTCTCACCCCAAAACCTCCTTCCCTCCCACCCACCCCCCAACTGACCTGCTCAACCCGGTCTCTCCCCACATACCGGTTCGCCACCTGGCAGTGGATGGCTCCTTGTTTTGCCCCCTGTAACTGCGTGGCGGTGCGGCGCGTCCCGGCCCCAGCTCTGAGCCGTCCCTGGCCGGCGGCGGCAGCCGAGCACGTGGTGCGTCCCGGCCGGCGGCGGCAGCCGAGCACGTGGCACGTCCCGGCCCCGCGGCGGCAGCCGAGCACGCGGCGGGTCCCGGCCCCGCGGCGGCAGCCGAGCACGCGGCGCGTCCCGGCCCCGCGGCGGCAGCCGAGCACGCGGCGCATCCCGGCCCCGCGGCTGGCGGCCCGCGCGGCGCTTCCAGGCCCCAGCGCGGAGCTGTCCCAGCGAAAAGCTCAAAAGAGCCAACAATTCCCTAAAGAGCTAAAAAGATCTCCACGGGCCGGATGAGAGGGCCTCGCGGGCCGTAGTTTGGAGACCCCTGATCTATAGGTAAAAACTGCAGAGAAATTTCCTGTTTACCACTGTACTTCCAGCTGGGTTATGTTACATGTGAAAGAAGCTTCAAGCTTCACTATGCTCGAGTGCATAGTGTGTGCCCCTGGAGGAAGTGTCAGAGTTTTGTGATGGCCTTACTTTAATGAACAGTTCTATCTTTAATTGTTCTGCCAAGTCTGATAAGATCAAACGTATGTTATTTAATTCCACTGACCAACCAAAGTCTTCAGGAAGTGATCTGATGAGCTGTGCTAAAGCATTACTCTATTTCTGTATATAAGGGCTGGTCTTCACTGGGGGGGAGATCGGCTGTAGATATGCAATTTCAGCTATGTTAATAACGTAGCTGAAATCGGCGTATCTACAGCCGACTTACCTGCCGTCCTCATGGCGGCAGCGGGCGGCGGCGCGCTCCCCCATCAACTCCAGCTTGCGCCCTTTGGTGAGCTGGAGTTCCGGAGTCGACGGGGACGCCGCTGGTGATCAATTTATCGCGTCTTGACTATTTCCCAGTCTTTACTAGCCAAAATTCCTCCTTGATTTACACAGAAGCTAGGATACACAGTTTATAAAAATCACGACATGTTCATTCAGTGAATAGGTTTTTCAGTTGCAGAAATAAGGCATTTTAAATTTATGACTAATCTATGACTTCTTGGTCCAGGTTGCATTTGACATATAACTGACATTTTCTTACCGTGCTGTCTGTTGGACACAATTATAATTCATTCTAGCTTTCATGAGATAATGCGACTATGAAACCTCTTCAGAACAAAAAGACCAACCGTCACTAGCCCATCGTGCACGTTTTCTATTATTTCCACAATTCTCTCCCTTTTCTGTTTATTATAGATATTTCCACGGCACTCACGACTGTGGTATCTGAATTCATAAATTGCTCCTTTGTCATCCAAGACCTTATTTCAGTTGCCCTTGAAATAAATGGAAATATTTCCACTGACTTCAAAGGGAGCTGGATTGGACCTCCAGGCTACATTTTTAATTATATATATTTTGTGTGCCTCAATTTTTGGGAGGTCAACTTGACATCTTCAAGGGGTCCCAATTTCCAGCGGGTGGGTATTCTCATAGATTTTAAGGTCAGAAGGGACCATTATGATCATCTAGTCTGACCTGCACAATGCAGGTCACAGAATCTCACCCACCCACTCCTGCAATAAACCTCTCACCTATGTCTGAGCTATTGAAGTCCTCCAATCATGGTTTAAAGACTTCAAGGTGCAGAGAATTCTCCACAGTATTCAGCACTTTTTCCAGGTGTGCAAAGTTGGGAAAACAATAACAGAAAATGGAACTTGACTTGAGCTATAAACTTCTACAGCTGGTGAAACTACTCATTGGTTTGCACCTTTTTGTTTAATACATGTGTGAAGCAAATAGGGCAGATGGTGTAGCAATTTGGGCAGCCCAATCATCAGAATGCAGCTTACACAAAGCTCTGTTTCTCTTTTGCATCCAGCCCACATGTTGCTATGCCAACCTTTTCAGAGTGCGGCCAGCCTTAGGATGTTGATAGCAGTGAGTTGAGTGTCTCAACCCAGACAAGACAGAAGCACTATTGATAGGGTAGATGATAAAATATCCTAGAGATAGTTTCTTGCCTCTCTCCCAATTACTTAAGTCTGTGGAGTAATGAGACCATTGACTGGATAGTAGTACACACCTTCTCAATTGTTGCGAAAGGCCAGAAAGTAGACAAGCTTTATCCCCAGATTAGTACGATATGGTTCAAAACTGACTGGCTGATTGTTCAGAAGGACCTGTTGTATTAACTGGGTCTATACGTTTAACCTAATTGTAAGCTCATCTGTGAAAAGTGAGTCAAAGATCACAAAATGTCACAAAAACCTACAACAAATGTTGAGGGGAAAAGGTACAAAAGTTGACACAAAAAGATTGAATTAGTCCAAACAAAAAGGTCTTCTGATAAACCTCAAGAACTATGTAAAACCATGTCTGGGGTAACTGACTGGTCCTTTGGGACAGAGTAACCCTTTTTGATGCAAAGGACTATTTTTCACAAAGACAAGCTTACCTAGGTGATAAGATCAATTGGAGTTTCCAAGGGGACTGTCTATGTCTCTGTTAAAGCTGTTGTAGTGCCTGAGGAGTTCACACTTGACAGTTGGTGAAACCTAAGTATAGAACTCTCAGCCAGTTTGGGGTGTGTGTCCTGCTTCTTAACAGCCTGACCTAAAGTTGGTACTCATGCTCCTGAGTCACTCCAGACAGTTTGACAACGACCACCATCATCTCTAGGGACCTCAGGACTTCTTCGTCCTAATCCTGAGATATGCCCTTACCAGGCCATAGAGAAACCGCTGACTGCAATGCCCTAAATAGCCTAATACAAGTTGCCAGGTCTCAGAGTGGCTAATATGACCACGTTCTATGCCTATGTTCCTCCAGATGTGAGACTGAAACTGAGAGTCAACACCAAAGACAATGGCTGCATTTACTGTCCTTGCTGTTCTTCTCTCTCCCCTTTGGTGGCTTTATGTCTTGGTTTTGTCTTCTAGTAAATGGGATTGGACTTTAACAGCAGCAACAGCAGCAGCTCTAACCGATCTCACCCAACTTCTCTTTCCCTAAAAGGACAGTAATGATCTTTAATACCATTTGAGAGACTGTCAAATATGCAAGCTTTTCTTCAAAAAACTCCCTCTAGCTAAAGGGAAAGAGAACAAGGGATGTTGATAAAATGAAAGCCTGATTTAATATTTTTCAAATGCTTGATCCGTTTTTTCCTTCTTTTCTGTATCTTTAATAAAAGATTTAAAAGGATTATTAATGGTGTATTTGCCATGGTACCAAGCAGTCTTAGGTCTCTCCATACCAAATCTCAAATCTTGTGTAAAACCATTTAATGTTGGACTCCCACTGACTTTAACTGGGAGTTGAGTGCACGCCATACCTCCCAGGAAAAGCATAGCTCCTTTCAAGATTACTTTGCTAGTAAATTCTTTTCAGCATGCCGATCATTGGGAACATTTTCAGTGACCTCAATACCAAAGCAAATTTGGTAAGATTTCAATACTCACTCGCTACACTCAGATAAAGAAATGGACTCGTCTTGTTCTCTCCATTTTTTTCATTGACTGCTTGGACATAGTAACCTCCTGCATCCGTTGCTTCTGCTGCAAGGATCACCAACTGATTCTCCAGTGTTATAGCTCTGTTTTGGAAAACAAAGCATCATGTTAAAACAGGAACAATGATATTAACTAAGCATAAGCTGTACAGAACCTGGCAGGTCATTCAAGCAGAGATGCTTGGAACTCAACAGTAGGACTTTATCTTCAAACACAACCACAGGAAGGATTCAAGAACTTTTGGGTCTGTGATGGCTGAGCCTTTTCTCTTCTTTAAGTTGTTTATGATGCTTCCAGTGATACAGAAGAGTACAATAAGTGATGTATAAAATTTAAATCATTATTTAAGGAATGATGAGAATAGGAGTTAGAACAGGAAACCCACATAGTTATGGTCAATTCACCTGGAAAACACCATTTTGCTACAAACCCAGTTTGACTGAAAACCTTTTCAGAAATTGAGATCAGCACTCTGGGAATAAGAGCACCCAGTTCAGTTAAAAATCAGAGACAAGAGAATTTCAGGAGATAAATATTCTATATTTATAGCCTGTATAATTATCTCAGTTACAGATACAAAAAGAGCAAGAGACTAATTAACATGCTCAGCTGAAGAATCAAGTGAAGGAGAAGGAGTGAAGAGCAAAACTATTTAATCTAAACCAGGTATGAAAGCACAGCACTGTTCTGTAGTTGGTGGTAGTGTAGTCCTAGGGGAGTCAATAAATGTCATAGTCTAACATAATTGACGCTTTCTTAGAGCTGCTACATAACAGTTGTCTTCATAAACTCCCTTGTAAGACAGTGCTAGTCATTTGTACTGCAGTAATATTGTCTGAGTCGGCCCTAACAATATCAGTTTGTTTGCATTTTACATGTGCTGTATAGTCTTTTGACCATAATAGATAAAATATAAATCTAGGGAAATATGTAAAAATTTAAGTGCTCGGAATAAATATATTCTCTCCATGGAATCTGTTCCTTTCCACAAGTTAAATTCTCCTTATCTGACTTGTAATGACAACACAGACCAAACACCAGCACTGCTATCACTAATGGTGCAAAGAAGCCGTATTAACTATTCAGAATGTCACTGTAGGAGATCCGCTCTTCCCCCACGTCACAACAGGCAGGAGACTCTTTCATGGCTTCCAACAGTGTTCTTTATTTACAGTGCAAGCCCCACCACCAATATACAACTCTACACAGTTTAGCTGAGCCCCAGCCCTCAACCTGGCTGGTCTCAGGAAGCAGTCAGCTCTTCCAGGCTCCTAGCCTCAGCTCTACTTCCCTGCTCTATGTCTCTGCATATATATATCTATATCTATATCTATATCTATATCTATATCTATATCTCTCCCCCCCCCCTGGGCTTCCTCCCTGGCAGGCTTTTATCCTCTGAAGAGGCTGCCAGGTGCGACCCATTAAGCCCTCTGCAGCTCAGGGCTGCACCCAGGTGGCTAATTAGCCTTCCCTGTCAGGGAAGGCTTCCAGAGGTTTTTTTCTCCCTTAAAGGGACAGCAGGGCTGGCACAGGCCCGCCCTGCCACAGTCACATTCACAAATTATAAAAGATGAGGAACTCTGATTTGACCATATAACAGGAGCACAATATTCTGCCACCTAGAAGATTAAACTTCATGTTCAGAATTGGGTCTTTTTTCTGATTTTCAGGGTTGGAGCCATTAAGAGGCACTAACATGATACAGTCTTAGTGTGGGTAGTGTTTCTCAACAACCAGTCTGTGAACTAATGCCCATCCCTGAAATCACCCTGACATAGTTTAGGGAGGCAGCAAGCTGGTCCCAGTATTAAACAGGTTGAGAAACACTGGGATAGAGGGTTTAGTAGGACACGAGAAGCTCAAAGATTAGATGAAAATTAAATAGGAATCCCATAGCATTATAGTGGCAGAGTTGTGGGTTAGGCAGCAGCCATTTTTATTGACTTTAATAAAGGCACAGTCTAGTGATCTGAATATAGGACTTGAAGCAAGAAACTCTTAACATTGGGCCCAAATCTACCACCCATAGTGACAGTATTCTGAGTAGTCCACTAGACTCAAGTGTACCTTTAAATCATAGCCCTGAATCTGAATTGGGGGCACAATTACTGCCCAGATTCAGAGGAAAGTAACTTTATTGATCCCCACTGCAGTTCTGGCTAGCCCCTACAGGTGGGAATCCATCTTTATGCTCTCTTTCTCACCTTCTCTGTCCACTTGATCATAAAGCAATATCATACATGTAGTCTTCTGCTCTTTCAGCTGTGCTAGAACTGCTATCTGGACTGGTCCTAGGCAGCTTCACAGTTGTGTATGGTTAGTGGGAGTGAAAGGGTCTTATTCCTCTGTGCTGCTATGTAGGACAAGACACAATCTAGTTAGTTGAAATTAATGGGGGTTCATTGTGGAGTAAGGTATAATTTACCATGAGTAAGGATGGTAGAATGGAACCCTTTGTTATATTGGCCAAGACATCCTTCTGTGTCTTGATTTTCTCCCTTGTAACATTGGAATAATAATTTTATCTCACTTCACAAGGTTCACAGACTGAGGAAGTCAGAGGGCAATTAAGATAAAAATCTTAATCTAAACCTCCTAGCACTAACAGTTTCACAGATTTTTTTGAGAAGTTGTATATACAGGCACTGACAGAGGAATATGGATCCTCCCCCCTACACCTCTTGCCCCATAAACTGGCTCTAGGAGAGAGCTTTAAATAAATTAGAAAATTATACTGTAATTGTTAGCAAAAGAGCAGTTGCCAAAGATATGAAATGGGATTTTATAATTGTTAATGAATGGGGTTTTTTTAATCAATGGTTTTCTCATAACACAAGCCCAATATTTCAAAGGCATTGGTGAACTAACTGCTGAATTCTATCATAATGAATACATTGCTATTAAGAAAAAGATTTCACAACCGAGGCTCTGAGTCTGCAGAGATGTATGCATTTGCTTAACCTGATGTATTAGTAGTAGTCCCACTGACTAAGAAAGTGAAGTAAGTAAAAAAAGTCTTTAAAGTATTCAAGCCTGAGTTCCCAACAGTATCATCTCTCTAAAATATTATGCTCTCAGTGAACCCCCTGGGAAAACCTATCACTTTAGAAATACTCTCTGAGGCGCCTGGATTTTTCTTATTATCGATTATGTAACAAAATTATGAACAAATGCAAAAAATTCTGTTCCATATATGATAAAGGAACATTTGCAGGTGTAAATGATTCATTATGTTAGATTGAAAAAGTTTATATACTAACATTACTCAAATAGCCTGTGAATGGTTTGAGTTATTCTCACTCCAATAGGTCAGTATGGAGTTTTTCTTTATAGTGTTTTTGCATGGTCTGGTTTCATTAATATTAACTCACAATTATTATATTTTTGGAAAAATGTTCTTCTTCATAAAAATGACAGCAATGGAAGGAACATGTATTCCCAACTGCTGTATTCTAGCCAATATGTTGAACAGCGAAGAACAAAATAATTGTGGGAAGACAGTTTAAATAGAAGCTATGGTTGTTATATTTTATCCATGATATTTTGAATTTATTATCAGAATTCAGATAATAGTAAATCTTTATAAAGATACCCATAATTATTGACAGCTCCTGATAAAGACAGAGGGCCAAATTCCCAGCTGGAGCAGTGATTGCATTCCATTGATTTACACCAATGTACACCAGCTACATACATGGCCCATGGCATAACATTTTGAAAGTTTGTATTCAAAAAAGAAATATGAAATATCTCTGTGGGTCAATTTTTCTGTGTCGAATGGAACTGTATTAGCTTAATTGACTTGGAAATTGAATCAAAGGAAATGTTCATAGATTTACAGAATCAGGAGCTAAAATGTAATCAGTACTACATTTAATAAAGCAAACAGGGTAAAGATAAATTTCCTATCAAAGAATAATGATATTATCTTTTGAATTCCATGCATAATGTATATTTCTCTCAGATGGTACACCTAACCAAATATTACAATTGAATGCCTGATGTAACATTGGCTGAATACAATTTCTGTCACAACTTTAACATCAAAAACAAACAGTCACAGATTGAAGGACTGAGACCTGATGGAGAGGGAAGCAGAAGACAGCTGAAATCAGAAGCGGTGGGCTGGTCTATACGTTATTTCAGTCCATACCAATGGAGAATAAATGTTACTCTGCACTAGCCTGTTGTTCACTAACTGCTAGTGCACACTAGAAGTTCCCTAGTGCGTGTTAATGTAGTCCTGTTTGAAGAAGAACTACATTAACATGCACTGGGGAACTTTTAGTGTGCCTCAGTATGGTCCACACAGGTCAGTTAGTGCATGACATGTTAGTGTGGCCTAAAGGGTTCACTCATCTGGTGCAGACTCAAGTACCATGGAGTCAAGCCCAGAGTCTATGACTTACTGCCTGGCCAAGGGATATGACTGACTGAATGGAGCACAAAAGATTCAACGTAGGAGAAAGAGACAGATTTATAAAGGTATTTAGGCACCTGAAGACACAAAGAAGTGCCTGGCAGGATTTTCAAAGCTCCTAAGTATTTAATTTCAATTGATGGTTTTGGATCAGGCGCTGAGAAATACAGACTAGTATTTTCAACTGGGGGTAGTAAATCAGGACACCTAAGACCACATTTAGGCACTTAAATAAATTATCTGATTTTCATAGGTGGACACATTTAACAAAATATCCCAAAGAAATCTCTGGATTACCAAACGGTTGGATTTTTGCATTAAAAAATCACAACTAATGGAAAGAAACAGTAATTTTTAATGTAAGGGACCAATTTTCAGAAAGCGATATTTTGCTAGACTGTTAGTTAACAGATTGGTGGATAAACAGATGTTAGAAATCTAAATCATTGCAGTAATAAAATGAAAACCACAGAATAACCTGATTCAGCCTCTGTTTAAAACATAGCCATCTGTTCAAGCTCCAGAAAGTAATATTTTAGTAAAAAGGCCATTGATAAAGCCTCTTTTCCAATGCTACCATCTAGCTAATACAAACATCAAAACCCTCTTTACAAGACATTAATTCCAGAAAATCTGTATTTCTTTTTAAAACTTTTGTTTATATAATGTAACCAGAGCTAATCCTTCTCCACAAGGGCTGATACCCCCCCAAGTAACAATGATTTTACTAAGAAATGCAGAGATAATAGCATAATGATGATGTAATTACATAAAGATTCCCAGAGGGATTTTTGGCCTCAGAAAATATGCAGTAATATCATATATAAATACATTATCTGGCTATAAATATATATAAATTCTGGCTCCACTGAAGACAATCGGAATTTTTTTCAAATTTCAGTGAGCAAGAATTTCACCATGTTTTCCTCCAAAATTTCCTTGCCGCTTTTGGTAATTATTAATGAGAGAAGAAAAACATATGTTTAAATAAAACTAAGATCTCACCTTCATCAGGAGTCAATTATAGACTAAAGTATTATGAAGCTGGCTATATTATAACATAACTGTAGCCACGGAGCATGATGGGTCCTAGACAGATCTTACTCTTGAGCGGAACAAAATTTCAGATACTTAAACAGATTTCAGATACTTAATACTGAAGAACAGCTGTTTGTTAAGTACACACACAAGCACACATGTTTAATACTGCATAAATCAATTCATGCAGTGTACTAAACAGAACATCAACCAATTCTAACTTCTGGACACTTCTGCTTAAAGGCCTGCTGGACAGTCATTAGCTGACAGCCCGGTTTTTTATTTCTAGGGTTTTTGTAGCCAGTTAAGATTTCTCATGAAGATTTGTTTTTAAAGAGAGAGTATCCTCTTTTTTACTTTCACACTTAACAAAAGAAATATGCAATTCATACGTATACAGCGAAACAGCCATTTCCCAAGACTCAGTCAAAACGGTCCAAACAAAACCGATTAGCTGACCCTACAGCAAAGAAAAGGAACCAAAAAACCAGTGTTGGCATTGGTACTAGTGGCCAATAGGGACAGATTGGCTGTAAACACAGTGAGATGGAGACTTCTCCAGTCTATTTGCCCCTCTTCCCACCCTGTAACAGGGCTGCCTTGTCCTTCCTCTGTCTCAGTCCACAACTTCATGGAGACCCTTTTGCTGGTTCAACACCCTGTGCACTTTATTTACAGTCGCGTCCCACCACCTTCACAGCATACTTAAGACTCTTTCCCAAGCAGAGGACAGACCTGTAAGCTAGTGGGTTAATTGCAATATACCAATGATTTACAGTGTTTCTTTTCCTCCAAAATTTCCAGTGCACATTAGGGTCCACCAAGATAATCCAGGGAAGAAAACAGAAGCTGGTTGTCCACTGGTTGTTCTATTGTTTGATCACTGTTTTTACAGTGCCTGTAAAATACAGGAAATAAGGCAACAGAAGACAGGCAATACTTGTCTGCCCTCCTATGCCATTCATCTGTATCCTCCACAGGATATAAAGGGAGTTAAAAGCTCCTTTGAGGCACTGCTTGCACATAACCTTCCCCAGCCTGCAGCTCTGCACCCAAGGATGAGATGATGCATAAAAAGAGTGGGGTTTTTTCAATCAAGTTAGCAAAATTGAGTTAGTTTAACACAATTGAAAACTCTCATTGAAGTTCAGGCTAACATGTCTTAAGACCTTTCAGCTGGTTGTCTTCTACCCTAGGGGGCCAACCTGCCAAATGCAGAGTTGAAGCTGGGCAGCTCTGACTGCCTCAGCTGAAAGGAGATCAAAGAGACAGCCCTGGCTGTTGCTTTTACTTACACTTCCCCCTATACCCATCATGAGCTCCACTCCCCATGGCAGTACCGTTTTAGAGGGAATGTTACTAGTGAAATAGCAGAGCCCTCTGGGTATACTGATCATGCCTAAATCTCCAGTGGCATCTGTTCCTCTCCCTCTACTCCCTATTAAGTATTTCTAGAGATTAGGGTTCCTGGACTGATAGCCCAGAATTATGAACCCCAAACTTTCAAAAAACATGACGCAAGGCCCCAAAAATCAGGGGACTGGATTAAAAATATGTGTTGGATTTTTTGTTTTGTTTTTTAAAAACATTCTTAGCATTCACTCAGGAGATGTTTTCAAGCTTTCCTTCACAGTCAGGATGATTTTCTAAAAAAAACCCAGAAAGTTGAGATTCTCATGTAATCACATGATTCCAGCTTTAAAAAAGGCCACCAAATATTGCAAGACTTTGATAAATCATGAGAGTTGGCAACAACAAAAGACCCTCCCTGCTCCCTGGTGCTGCCTCTTGGAAGAAGCCCTTAAGGGTTCCCTGTCAGGTACTACAACATTCCTTCTTTGGGAATGGGGGTTCTCAGGAGGTGCGCCCCAAAATACTTATTTCAAATACATTTTTAAAATTATGACCATATTAGTTAGTTCCCCAGATACGGCCTTTTTTTGCAAAGCAAGGGTCAAGAGAAAATGAGTGTAACCACCTTTTAAAAAGTGGGAAAATAGACAACTGAGGCAGGGTTGCCTTCCCAGTGCAAACAGAGTGGGTGAAGAAGCAGCAGCATCCTCAGGGACACCAGAGAGTAATACCTTCAATACAGGATGATGACAGCATTGCAGAATTGTGAAGGAGATGCTGTGCAGTGAAAGCGAATGCTCCTATTCACAGCAAATGTTTTCTATAATAAGCTAATGAATACAGAAAATGGCAAGGGACGTAAGTTAGGTTTTGTTACAATATTCTTTATTTTTCAAGTTTGCATTGATTTTAGTTCTTCTTTAAAGGGACATAATCATCCCCCTCTCCCCAGAAAAGAAATTGTTGTTAATTTTTTTATTAAGTAACAAGAGGTCAGTCCAGCAGAGGTCAGGACCTGTAATGGCGATGCCTGAATCACAGCTCGCAAGTGGAATCTAACTGAATCCCAGTGCAGTGATAACTGTTCTCCTGGACGTTCTATTGTAACAGTGTTCCTCAAACTCTAAGAACACATCCCAAACTTTACAGCTAAACCAGAAAACTCCATCAAGAACAGAAGCCAACAATTCTGGAAAAAAAGTCAGTTTTCTTTTCAAGTCTTTTTTCTTTTATAAAATTGTTACTGTGATCAAGGTATGTGCATGTCAACAGAATATCTATTTTCTGCTCTCTCTTTGGTTTATCATACAACCAACCTATTGAACACCACTTAAAACATCACTATCTGTTGCTATGGACATAGCTAGAAACCCCTGGAGAGAGGAACAGTGGAAATACTTAAATATAAATAGATTATTTAAACAAAACCTAGCTGCTGGGAGGTATTCACAGGTCACTGATCTATAAAGCTAACTGACTCCACTAAAGATGAGCAAGAGGCTATTTGTATTAGTTTGGGATTTGGAAGGCCAATTTTAAGATACAAATACAAGTAAATATTGCCTTACTATGAAGCATTTTCTTGTACTGAATATAAGAGAGTTCTATGTTCATTTTCTACATTGACTTTCTATATCCTTTGTTGTGAAAGGAATATTTTTGGTGTTATTAAATAGCACCTACCTTTCTGCTACAGGAAATCACTATAATGTAGTGTTATTATAGTTTGTAGCTTGGTTTTAAGGAGCTCCTGCTGGTAGAGTCGTATATGCAGTGGTGCAAGTAAGCAGGTACAGTCAGTTACGCCGTACCATTAAGATATTTATTGCCAGTACGCTGTACCGGAAAGACACATTTTCAGAACCACGGGGCTCTCCCAGGAACCACAGTGGCAAAAGGAGAAGAATGTAGGGGCACTGGGCAGCCCCATACTGGCAGCTCCTCTGGCGTGTCTGTACTGCCATCAGCCTTGCCCCACCCCTTCCACACATCTGCATCTCCTGTCTGGGGTTTGTACAGCCCCGCTGGAGAACAGGGCTGCGGGAGGGACATGGGGCCGTACAGCCGCACCGGAAGACCTGGTGGCACTGCTGCAGTTCCCAGGAGAGTCCTGCGATTCAGAAACTGGTATCTGGTGCAGCGGGAGGACAGAGCCCCCCGCAAGTAAAATGGGATGAGAAGGGGATGTGGAGAGCATGGGTGGGAAGGAGTCATACGGGGAAGTCATGTGGGGGGAGGTCATGTGGGGAGGTCATGTGGCCACTCTTTAGCTGGTGCCCCCCTTTGTGTCCCTCCCATGGGTCGCCTAAGCATACCGGTAAGAATTAAAATCTACTTGCACCACTGCTTATATGTTTCTAGCACTATTTCATTGATAGCTATTCTTGAAAATAATTACGAAAGTGAGCCATGACAATGACGTATTGAATGAAAACAAATTCGCAATGGCATGCCTCTTGCCCTAGGGCACCACAATGAACAGATGATGGATTAACTGACAATGACAGAGATGAATCTTCAACCCCCTAATAATTTATTTAGCAGATAAATTTAGAAGTGTCATAACATTGCTAATCTTGATGCCTCTACATCTATTTACTGCCAATTCTGCATCTGCCATTGGCATTGCTGCTGCCATTTTACATTTGTTTCTGTAACTCTCCCCTGAACACACGGTTCTGTTTTCACAGTGTAATTCAAAGCAGAATCTTACTCATGACTTCTCAAGAATGTTTGGTTTTAACCATTTGTACCATAAGCATCTAGACTTTTTGGAATCACAGGTTCAAATCCTGACAGACACAATTAAACTATATCTTTCCAATAGGTGTTGCCTAATTTTCTTGGCTAAAATCCATTCCTCCCTCAACATCCACACATCGAGTGGGGCAGTGTTTTGTGCCAACTGTCCACATTTACAGGCTGGGCAACTCTATCCTGGGAAGCAGTGACTCTGAAAAGGCCTTGGGTATTGTGGTGGATAATCAGCCGGGCATGAGCTGTGAATACAATTCTCTTGCCAAAAGGCTAATGAGATCCTTGGATATATAAACAGGGGAATCTCAAGTAGGAGTAAAGGTTATATTATCTCTGTATTTTGCACTGGTGTGACTGCTATTAGAATACTGTGTTCTGGTGAGCACAGTTCAAGAAGGATGTTGAAAACCTGGAAAGGGTTCAGAAAAGAGCCATGAAATTACCATGATTGGAAAACATGCCATATGGTGACAAACTCAAGAAGTAAATTTGTATAGTTTTAAAAAGAGAAGGTTAAGGGATGACTTGATCACAGTCTATTAAGTACCAACATGGGCAGCAGAAATTTGGTAATAGAGAGTTTTTCAGTCTAGCAGACAAAGGTATAACAATGGCTGGACATTGAAACTAGACGCATTCATACTGGAAATAAGATGCAAGTTTTTAACAGTAAGGGTAATTAACCAGTTGGTTCAATTTACTAAGCGTTGTGGTAAATTCTTGAACACTGGACATTTTTAAAAGACATGATCCAGTTCAAACAGGAGTTAATTCAGAGAAATTCTATGGCCTGTGTAGTATAAGAGGACACACTAGATGGTCACAGTGGTCTCTTCTGTCTTTATAATCTATGAATTTATTAATTTGCCTGCAGACCTCACTTCCTGATGTGACTATATGTCGAAGGAGGAGGATCCAGTCGTTTTTAGGTCATTGCAGAATCCTTCAAGATAAAAAAGGTGCTATTATATATGTAAGATATTAGTAAGTGAACTAATGGCCTCACAGCTCCTTGGCTCCCAGAAGACAAATGTCCACTTCACAAAAACTATTTCCAAACTTGGCACTGGTCCTGGTTATCTCAACAGACACGTGAAGAACTGAATGAAGACAGGAACTGAACTACTTTTCAACTTAATAGGTGGAGTAAAGAATTGGGGAAAGTGGATATGCTGGCATGGAGACGTATGTACTGCCATAGCCAATGATGGACCTGAGGACTTTATTCCTCAGGGTTGTCAATCCAGTAATCCAGTATTTACACAAGCATTCGTTTTCCTCCATATCATCCAAAACCAAAACAATTATGAGAATGCTAAAAGGAAACAAAGTGTCACGTGTTAAAAATCCCAGGGCTCCATATGAAGTAGGACAGGTACAGTGGTGATAACAGAGCAATTTATTCAAACAACTTTTATTATGACATTAAATGAAATATAGTAATATAGTAATTAAATATAGCAATATAGTAGCTGGTGGTACCACTGTAAAAGACTTCAGTTTGCTGTGACCAGTATTCTGCTGTTGCTGCAAATGCACTGAGTTAAACCACTGAATATAAAAAGTTAAATATTTCTTGATGTTTGTTGTTTATGTACAAATCTGGGGGCTCACACAAATATTGCTACTTGCCCAACATCAACATTCATACTACTGTGACACAACACTGAGTGCAGAACTTAGAGCCAAAAATGACAGAGTTCTAATTCTTGCACTGCCAATGATGTATGGCCTTGGGCAAATTATTTAACCTCTCTGTGTATCTGTTCTGCCATTAGTAAAATGGGGTTGATACTTTTTTACCTCAGGAATGTATTTTGGGGATGAAATTGATAGCACTTCAAAAATGTAAAGGATTATATAAGTGTTGTTATTATTAGTCTGAATTTTCCTTACTTCTGCTTTTCAGTTTAACTATCAGAAGTTTTGTTATGACTGCAGGCTAAAGACAACTTCTTTTTTCCTGCTCATTTTAAAACTCCTTTAATTATACCCATCCACCCACTCTCAGTGTATTTATATTTCAAGCACTTGTTTTCCAATAACTAGTGGTTTGCAATACTTTGCCAACTACCATCCCCCTATATCTTGAATTGAACAATTTGGTATTTAATGTAGCTACATATTCAGTAATGGATATATTTATCTTGATCCTTTTAAATTTCCTGTTCCTCTGCTGAAAGCCTCTCTTCTGTACTATTGTTTTCAAGCCAGTCCATCATTCACTTTACTTTGAATGGTGCCCTCAATTCAAGCGCCTTTAATCCAGTAACTACAAAACAAAAGGTAAAATACAGATGAATAAACAAATATAGAACTTTAACAGAGATTTAAAATGAACGAATGATTCCATATTTCTAACACAGGCAGGATATGTGGTAAGCAAGATGTCAGGCAAACATGATCTTCAACCATATAGTGTTCTTAAAAGTCTATTATGAAGCAGGATACAGGGAGCTCTGGGAATGGAGGGGACCACCAAATCACTAAGATATCTGTGACATTCTATGTAATAACTTGTATACAATTAGTAACACTTCATAACCAATTGTTTGTCAATAGAAAGCCAACCAAGGACCCATAAAGAAGAGCTCTCTGTAAGCTTGTCTCCTTTTACCAACAGAAATCGGTCCAATAAAAGATAACGCCTGACCCACCTGGTATTTCTACAGTGTTTTAGGTATTTAGATGTATGATGACATGATACATCATAGTTTGCATTATAACTTGCTAGCTGCAGAATTCTATGAACTTGAGATTACAAAAAAATGAATAGAAATGCTACCCAATGAGAGGTCAAATCTTCAAAGGCACAGATCAAGGATTCCAAACGCTAACAAGTGGTTAGAATAAGGTAAAACTTATCAGTGTTTGAGAGAGGAAGTAAAGTTGTATCAAAAAAAGATCTGGTCACCCCCTCCTATAGTAACAGCGAAGGACCCGCGGGCAGAGAGTTTTCTGCATGTACTACTCCTGGGGGAATTCTGCACCACTGCTCAATGCACAATTTTGCAAAAATTAATGGTTTTTGCAGTTTCCTTTGCTGCCATAGGAATGGGCTGCAGTGCTGCTGTCCACCACTACGGGCCAATGGATCCAGCAGAGCCCAGCTTAGCTCAAACACAGAAGACACTACCAGGGGGAGGGAGAGGGAGCGAAAGGGTAGCCAGCAGCTGCAGTTCCCTGAACGCCTTGAGAGGAGATGGCAGCGGGCAGGAAACTCTGCACAACCCCTGGACCCAGCATCAGGCTGTTTCGCCCTCTGGATCCATGGGCTCTGAGGGGTAGAGGGAAGAATGTCTGGGCTGGGAGGGGGGAAGGGGGAGGGCCTGCGGCTGGGCTCTGGGGGGTGAAGGTATCTTGGCTGGGGTGGGGGACAGCTGGCCTCTGGGGGGGAAAGGAGGTAAGGGTACGTAGACAAGGGGGAGCCTGCAGATGGTCTCGGAGGGAAGGGGTCAAGTATCTGGGCTGGGGGATCCTATGGCTGGGCTCTGGGTGTGTGTGTGTGTGCAGGTGAATTGGTTGGCAAGAGGCCCCAGGGCCCAGCCTGGGGAGGGGTTCTGGGTGTCTGGCCCCCGGCTGGGCTCTGAAGGGGAGGGTTTGTGGGTATTCCCTCCCCCCATTGGGCTCAGGGTGGGGAGGGAGCAGAGAAACAGGAACTGGGTTGTCATGGGGGTTTCTTTAACTCTCTAGTCCTCAGAAAATGTTGTTCTGTGTCTGTATTGTTACAGACATACTTGCTGACAAGTATTTTGAAATCAGTTACCAAAATAATTGAAACTGGCATGATTTTGTAGTGTTATTTTGACAAATAAAATTTGCAGAATTTTCAAATATTTTGCACAGAATTTTTGCGTGCAGAATTCCCCCCAGGAATTCTGCATGCAACGTACTGAGGAGCATGAAATGGCCTTATGTTTTCAATATCATTTTTCTTCTAAACAAACTTTGTAAATGTTGAAAGGATGGTTTGATTATAACTGTAAAGATGAATAATATCTTACTTAGTTAGATAAAAACAAATTCTATTCCTTCCTAATGCAGCCTAAGCAGAATGCAGACAACACCTTCTTTTACACTTAAAGTTATCTAACTTGTATTCTAAATTATAAAATTAGTTCCTGCCTGTTACCTTCTTTATGGGAAGAAGAGAGCAGATGAGTGCAAAAATATTACCCATCCATTCGGCCAATTCCTGTAATTAGATACATTTCTGGATTTTGAACATTTAAATTTAGTCACAAAAGGATTAAAATTCGGGGAGCAGCAACATTGCTAATGAAGAGAAAGAACAGCAAGTGACTAAAAAGGTGACGTGTGATGTAATAAAGGTGTGGTACTGAAAGGACACCAGATAAAGGCACAGAATGGACATGTGGCCATCCAGAAATGAGCCTGGCTGACAGTGAAGCACAACCCTCAGAATTATTTTATCCTAGGTCTGGCCTTGCAAGATTGACTGAAAAACCTTCAGGCATCTGTCCGGGCATGAAGAAAAAGTGTCAGGAACCAGCAACACAAACACCATCTGAGTGGGGCTACCTTCAGAAGAAGAAGGGCTGGTGGCTTGAAGAAACCCCATTCTTCACTGGCTGAAGGGAACATCATCAGCTAAAAAGTCCTTTAATTCTGGAAGTTTTGCTATAGCTATCTATTATAGAGAGGCAGAATCTCTGCTGTCCCAAGGAGCTTACAGAATAGTCTTCTGTGATAATTCTTATTGTAAGGATGAGACATACATCCACATAAGAATGGGAATTCACAATTTAGGAGCAAACCATCTGCAGACAGGTTCAATGAAGCACGCTGGGGTAGCATTAAGGTAGTATGCAAAGACGGCAGTTTAAACCTGCAGAGCTGTGAATTTTTATTCTTTTCCTGCTTTGAGTCATATCCATATTCATTTAATGTAGTTTAAGCAGTTTCCTAGGGAGGCTTTTACATCTGTAAGAACCTGCTTACAGATAAAGGGATATGAAAGGATTCTGCTGCATCGTAGGCCCAATCCTGCATTCCTTGCCCATTGCTAACTCCCATTAACTTCTGAAGGTGTTTGGCTGGGGGCTCCAGGAATGCAGACTTATGCACTATGGTTGTTAGTTTGTGATTAATGGAATTAAACCTTGATTGGATAAAATACTGTAAAAACCAGCCAGTTGGTATCTAAGAAGCTTCATCTTAAAACTGTAATTGTTCTACAACACCACTTCTAAAAAATGCAAGACATCATTCTGTATTGAGAACTAGAACCTGATTGGGAAAAACAATTTCTCCTGTTCTGCATCCCCTTGTGTGCTAGAAGATTCGGAACCATTTTTTCCAAATCAACACACACCAAAATTAGGCATGCAAATACCTAACATGCTTGTTGCACTTGTGTATACACATGGCTTGTTATGCATTTAATTGGCCACGTATGTGTGTGGATACGTGGCTTCTGTATGCACAGTGAGCATTTCTACACATCTAGGCTCACATAGTTGTAGGCATGAACAGTGCATGCGTAAGTGCCATGTCCTGCCAACACAACTATCTGACTAACTTTACCTGATGACTACCTCTGCTCTGCTAAACATTGCCAGCCTTTATAGGCCATTGTTGACATTTTCCAACAAGCACCTTCACACTTTATCCCATGAGGGGGAGGAAATGTCTGTAAAAATGCACAAAGCTATTACATTATGAGCCTTCAAATCTTAGCTATACCAATTGTGAGCAAAACAGCTGAAAATGTCTAGGAGGACAAGCAGTGGGCATGACTGCTATATATTACACTGATCATGTTAGACTCACTGTTACCATGTTCCTTCTCCAGTTTCTTGTATCCACCTATTGTCTCTTGTCATACACTAATTATGAATATATATCATTATAAATTCTTTTCATTATATGTGTATGCGGTGCCTAACACAATGGATTCCTGAGACCTCTAGACACTACTGCAATACTAATATTAAACAATCATCAACAAGTCATCGAGTTCAATGGGACTAGTCAGATGAATAAAGATACTCGTGCTTAAATGCTTGCAGGCCGAGGCCATTAATTAATAAATATGTCTCAATGTCTCTACAAATATTTGCAGAATCTTATAATTTCTTCTAAATTAAAGATTATCTGTAAGATAAGTGTCATCCTGGAGGGAATTTCTATGGTAGTTATGGAAACTAACAATGTTAATGCTAATTAAAAAGCAACTATTTAAATTCTGATTTCACTTTAGTCTTTTAATATATTTAAATCATCTCAATGCTTCAAGAGCTCTCAGGAGAGAAAATATGACCATGGAGGAAATAGTATCCTCAAAGCCTACTCTCCTATTCAAGCTTTGCTTCCAACAGCTAAGTGAGTGGCAGGAGAGCAGAAGGTTAAAAACTACGCACTTCATCTCTGCCAAAACACTATAGAAAAATGAGATTGCCAAATAGCTGACAAGGACTACAGAATCAACACAGCAGCAATCTGCCTAGAAGCTGCAAAGGGCAGAATTCAGGGGTCTGCTTAAAAGCTCCTATCAATTGCTGTGTATAATGAGTAAGAAAACCACAATAAAACCATTATTACTGGAGCTACAATCTATGCCATTATGCTTTGTGATATTCAGTGTCAAACATAATAAGTGCTGTGTACTATGCATATTTAATAAGTATATTCTTATGTAGCTCTTAATGTCTTAAAATGAGTATTTTGGTACATTAACAAGTTATTCACCTATAAGTTGTGTTCTATGAGGTTTTGTAGTTGTAATAAACGGACACCACCCTGTGTGTCTTGTGCAGTTTGAGATCTCAAAGCTCAAAGGTCTGCAACCTGGGCATGCTAACAGCCATTCAGTGCTCCTCCTCAGTTCTTTTCAAAGTAAAAAACCATAATACCTTAGACATAACTATGCCCCATCTCTTAGGGAGTATGGGTGTCCCATAGTCTATTGCAACCATGTACTCTACCTTCAAAGACAAAGTACAGATAAGTAGTTTTCATATTTCCAAATGTACCAGTTGTAATAGATCCCCAGTGAATGTAGACTAAGAAAGGAAGGTCTTGAGAAAGCTTGCTCAATAGTACCAAGCTTTCAAAAAATCTTTTTACAGTAAGAGCCATCAGAAAGTCTGACTCACAAAGTGGCCACATAGTGCAATACAGCAGATTCCTCCTAAGCTACTTTTCAATAAGCCACAAAACCTGCAACTGCACAATGAAGACAGATTTTTGGTATGCAGTTTACTGAAGCACAGAAGCCACATACACAGGGACAGGTGTGGTATAAGAACCTAGATGAAAGATAATATACTCAGTGAGATTTTGCTATTGTGCATGGAAGCTTTGATATAGTAAGCATTTGTGATGCACTTCCTTTAGTTTGTGCATCATGCTCTTACCTGGCGAGAATGGAAAGTACAACAGCTGGATGTATGTGTTTTGTCTAATACAAAACAAACCAACTGCTGAAATTTGTAAAGTTGTTTAGTTTTCAGTCAGTAAAAGAAATAAATGGTTTCAGCTGTTTCAGAATCTGTCCTGATGAGCCTTAAAAACTACCAGTAAAGCACCACATTTAAAAAAAAATCCTGACTTCTTTAACCATGTCAATCTAAAAACAGAGAAGGTGGTTTCCCAGACTGCTACCCCATGGTAGCTCCATACATTGCTTGCTTTTAATATCCACACTCTCTAAAGGCAATTCTTACATGCTGGGAAATCTCTGTATTATTTCTTATTAATATTGTGCATGTGTCAGTGTTTGTTTATGATGGGGGTATTCGCTATGGAGTTAGATTTTTTAAAGGGATGTTAAAGGAACCAAGCAGGAAAGGTAAAACAGTGACATGGATAAGAGTATTTGAGGAAATAATGGGGAAGCTATTTAGTGGGGAATACCCCTTACCTGACTCCCACCAGGATAAGAATGGTTTACTCTTCCCAAGACTAAGGGCATGGCTACACCTGTAGTTGTAGAGCGCTGGGAGTTAACCCAGCCTTCAGAGACTGCAGCAGGGAAAACGCTGCTGTGTGTTTACATGCTCAGCTGGAAGCGCACTGGCGTGGCCACATTAGCAGCTCTTGTAATGCCACAAAGTGGTAGCTATCCCAGCATGCAAGTGACTGCGACATGCTTTTCAAATGCAGGCAGGGCCGGCGACAGGGGGGTACTACGGGTAGAGCTGTACCGGGCCCCGCACTTTAGGGGGGCCCCGGTACAGCTCTACCCGAAGTCATCCGGCGTGGCTCTCCCCCGGATGAGCGTGTGTCCCCGGCCGGAGCAGAGAGCCCGGCCAGCGGCAGCGGCTCAGTCCGGGAGAGAAAGGGAGGGGGGGAGGGAGCAGCAAGGGCGGCACACACTGCTCCCCGGCTCTCGGCTCTCGCTGCCGCCAGCTGGGGGGGGGGGGGAGCGCCGGCTGGGCTGGGGGGGGGGGCTGAGCTGGGGCCCCCCAGCCGCTGTCAGCTGGGGGGGAGTGCCGGCTGGGCTGGGGGGGGAGCGGCTGGGCTGGGGGGGGGGGCCCAGCCGCTGTCAGCTGGGGGGGGAGCGGCGGGACTGGGGGGGGCCGGCTGGGCTGGGGACCCCCAGCCGCTGTCAGCTGGGGGGGGGGGAGCGCCGGCTGGGCTGGGGGGCCCCCAGCCGCTGTCAGCTGGGGGGGGAGCACCGGCTGGGCTGGGGGCCCCCCAGCCGCTGTCAGCTGGGGGGGGGGGAGCACCGGCTGGGCTGGGGGGGGCGGCCCCCCAAACTATCAGAGTAGGGGGGGCCCAAATTTCTGTAGTCGGCCCTGAATGCAGGGGGTGGGGTGGAATGTGACAGGGAGTGTGTTGTGTGTATATATGTGTTGTGACGGAGAGTGGGTTTTTGGGGTGCTGATAGTCTGTCAGACTCCCTTCCCTCGCCTCTCTCTCTCTCACACTCAAAGCAAGCAGCATTCCTCAGTAATGGTTGCTTTGTCATGGAGCAGATAAACATGCCGGTTGACTGAGCTTTGAAAGGGCATTCCTACAGATGAGCTCAAAACAATGATAAGAGTGGCCACTTGACTTAAGGGGATTAAGGGACCTTTCTGGAGGTCGATCAGAGCACAGTAATGCAATACCTCGTTCACACTTATGCCCAGACGGTTCAGCCGAGGCGCAGCAAGCATGATGCTTCTCGTGGAGGTGGATTACCAGGAGTCCTCCAGCTGCAGTGTCCAGGCACTTGAAGTGCCTTGCCATGGTGGATGGGTCAGGAGTCAGGGCACCCAGGGCTGCTTTAATGCACTCTTACTCACAAGTGTAGCCAAGCCCTAAGCCTAGTATCAAAAGTAGGCTAAGAAACATTAGAGGACCCAGGCACAGTTTATCCTGTAACCATGACACAAGGATCTCGCTTCAGCAGCTGCAAAATGCCTGATTTAGTCATCCCACATTGGCAAGGGGAAGGCGTATACTCCTTGACTCTACACAGCTCAACTGCTACACAGTTTGTTCTCAGGGAAAACCCCATACTTCTTAAAGTGAAAGTGTATTTTACCCTGGCTGAACAGCTAGCTCTCTATAGACAGAAGAGATTTTTAAAGAGATCACAACTAAATTCTTAAGGCTTATTCTTGAGCTATTGCAAAAATCACCTAGACAGTGCTATCTAGGAGAGCATTTTATATATTTATTTATTTGCATCTAACTCCGCAACCTGTGGTGGAATGGCTTTATGATTGTTGTTATTAAATATATGATTATGGATATAGGTACTCATGGCAAGTTACAACCTCAATAAAGAGACATAGTGAGTGAGGTAATATCTTTTACTGGACCAACTTCTGTTGGTGATAGAGACAAACTTCCGAGCTTACACAGCACTCTGCCTCAAAATGCTTACATGTGTAAAACAAACAAAATAATCATGGCATGGAGGAAGAGATGCCATTAGGCAAGAGGGAAGGATATTTACACATAATCAAAATGGGAGGCTGCTCGTTTTCACAAGGCATCATACGAATCATGAGAGCCCCTTATGACTTTCTATTACTAGTAATTTACATGTTGTTACCTTGGCAGAAGGGTGGCCAGGCGTCCAGTTTTTGACCGTAAAGTCTGGTAAGAAACAGGACCTGACAGTGTCCAGATGGATCTATTGCCCAGACACTCTCTCCCCACTCTCCAGGGACTGTAGGGAAGGAGAGAAGTGTGCAAGAAACCCGTGGGTTGTTTCTACTCCCGTGAGCTCCCTGAGTGGTGAAAAAGGAGCGGAACAAAGAGACAAAGAATGTGACCAAAGTATTAAATGTGGCATTCTGCACTTTTTGAAATAAGGTTTGGGTCTCGGACTGAAGATGCTGGACACCACTCTATCATCGTAACAAAGATGAAAGACAGTGATTTGGTCACAGCAAGTGATCGGTGTCTAGGCAAATTATATATTGATTATCAGGGCAGTTCTGATTCTTCACCCATTTTCAAAACATGCTAATTTGTTATTTAAAACGTAATGTTGAAGCAAATCAGGGAGGAGCCCATTCACCATTAACCTGTGTTTATACCAGTTTTCCAAATCAGGAATTCAAATAATTTCATATCTATTATGGCCAGGAGAAGGAATTCAGCAACTGAGAACAGTATATTTGTGATCTTATTTGCAAGTGCTCTCCCTCCCTTAGTCAACTTCATAACTTGAGCGTGCAGACGTGTCATTTTTTGTTTTTGATTGATGAGCTTCTACAACAGGATGATTGAAGGGGATTTTAAATGTGATTTTACAATGTTGTGATGTTTGAAGTTAGCACAATACTTGTGGGCTTACAGATAATTGTGGGATGTTTTGAATATTGTTCAATAATCAAAATATGTATTATCAAGTACTTACAATGCATGCCTACCATTTATAAAACTTTAACTGATTTAAGCATTAACTTTGGGAGCACACTTCAGAATTATTATATAATTATGCTTTTGTGACAAGTTATATTTTTGTATATATTTGTTTATGCAAAGGAAAGAGAGGAAATGAAACCTTCTAGAACCACACCTTTGTCTAAATAAGGTCACAACCAAACTTGCGAAAATAGTTGCCTTGTAGTGGGAAGGGTGGAGGGGAAGGAAGAAATTTCAATTACATTTGTTCATTGACGATCTTTTTTAAAAAACCTTTGTTTTCTGTTACAATAGCATAAATGTTATCTTAGCATTATCAAAACATCTACTGAGTCTCTAATAGAATGCTCTAAAAATATCTTGGATCTCAGGATTTCCCCAAAGATGAATATATAAAGAGTGAACAAATAGCAGATTATGCAGTACATGGGTATGATTTGTTGTGGAAAACTAAGTTTTTGCCAAACCACAATATTTTTTCTATATTTAAATGGAAGGTTCCAGTCTGTGTGTTCTACTCCTGTCTCCTTCCTACCTTCCACTGTAGTGTAACAAATCTAGGACAACCTAAGGTTTTACCCCACAAAAGCATATGCCCAACTAAATTTGTTAGTCTCTAAGGTGCTACAAGGACTCATGGTTGTTTTTGCTGACACAGTCTAACACAGCTACTACTCTCAGGTGTCCTGTTTGTCACTGCGATGCATACAATGGCCATTCAATTTCACAGATGAAGCATAGCTTGAACTTCAATTCTCCTTTTCCAAAAGCACTGGCTGCTCCCAGCTGAGTTAAAGGAGAATCTCCATTAACTGGTAGTTGTATGACTCAGTTCAGAAGTTCAAAGTCTATACAGTAAAGGGCAGCGGTATACAAATGCACATTAGCCAGTTCAGTGTAACAGATGTGCACCTGTAAAACTCCATGGGATGCACATTTTGGTTTCTAACATTTGATAGTAAGAGTTGGTAGTTTTATAATTTTGTTGTTTTCGGTTGTCTCCTGTGTAGTATAAGTGTACAGTAATCTTACCTATTACCTTTGCTGAATGACTGTGGTGGGTACCATAGTGCAGACTTCCCTTTTTAGACTTTCCACTTCATCCTTATAGAGGTTTTCCTGAATAAGGGCTTGTATAAATGTTTATTACTTTAAATAAAGTATGAGAGACAAAAAATTCAAATAATGGATGCAAAACATTTGCATTGCACAAAGAACATCTCATGTGATAAAGCCTTGTCCTATTTATAGTTTAAATAACTGGAAGGAGTTCAAATTTGCTTTATGGAGTTCTCATCTAGGCTGCTCAAAAGATAGCTCAAAAGATTCTTAGCAAGGTAAATTAATTTAAAGTTTATTCTCTAGTACAGCCTTGAAAGCAGAGAATGGGTAAGCTTCTTCTGTCTGTATTTTTAAATGCAACTCTGCACCATATAATCAATATAGTTGGTTTTGTTGTTCTTTTTATTACAGCAGCAGTCACATTAAGAGATTATGAATGTAAATACTGTATCCGGTTGAATTTGGAATTAGGAAATGTAGAAATACCATGTTAACACTGGCAAATGAGAGGGTATCATAGTTCACAGAAGCCACACAACAGATAACCAAACTGACCTAGCAGAATTTAGTATGAGACATACCACAGTTTTCAAAAGGTTTATTATACATGGGCTTAATTAATGCAAAGTTACAATAAAATTATTAGAATTTGCACAATAAATCACCTCGTATGTTCAACGTTGACTGTGGTTAATAATGCAGAACTACAATGATACTAGAGGAGAAGCAGCCCTATGTTTTCTTTCCCCCAAAGAACTATTACTTTTGATTAGAGATAACAACTGCAGTAAGAAAGCAACAGAAGACTAAATGACACAGGATTTTTGCACACCTCCTTGAAAAATTATATTCTCCAATGCACTAAGGGGCCATCATAGGAAATTTTCTGGAGGGAGGGAGATAAAAATGAGCTACCTACTATAAAATGTTACAGGGAAAGTTCATATGGGTTAAATGAATAAGAAGAGTTCTGCTGCAACAGTGGGGGGGGGGGACTTATTACACTGACAAAGGGTAACAGTTTTGTTTTCTAAACTGACCCTGAATTCAGCTCCAAATAAATTAAAAATTCTGCTCAAAACCACAAAGTGAACAAACATCTGATTGAGTGGTTCCAATTTTCCACCTTGTTCTATTATTCCTTTAGAGTTACTCATAGAGTGTCAGAATAGAATGCAATATTGCTGCCAGCTTTTACTCCATCAGAACACAAATCCCCAGAGAAAAGACAGAAGTAAAAATGGCCAAATTTGTACATCCTTTTTAAAGAGGAACAGAAGCAAAACATTTTCTGCCTGCTATAATTAATGACAAATGTTGGTGCTCCGAGATGAAATTGAATCAAATTCACTTAACCTATAGTAATATGCAAGCCCTCACACAGGGAAAGTCACTCCTGTGCAGAAGGCCAAAAGGGTCTATGCGCTGTTAAGCAGGGTTAAAGTGGAGCTTAAGTAATGAACAGACTGTGTGCTGGCTCGCTGCATCGGCATGAATTTCTTCAGGATAGGTCCTAATATCTTCATGCAACTCTCTTGGGAGTCCTCCAATTAGCTGCTGAAATTGGCCTGATTTGCTTTCTCTTCTACGAACCTTTGGCCTTTTTAGAAGAGTTCAACTGGCAGTCCAGTAGGAAAGTCTTTACAATTAGACTGATTGCTGCAAGTACTGTAGATTACAAGAGCACATAATGAGCTCATTTCATATGGGTCACCAAATGGGTCACTACCATAGACGCATATGTGAAAGGTTCAATATCCCATTACCAGTCTCCAGAAACATCTGAATACTCACACACCATATGAGCTTCTCCCAGCAGTTTTCCTTTTACAATGAGTTTGCAATAGTTAATTTTAAAAATACCACAGAGAACATGGATATCATGTAGCATAAAGTACATGTGAGTAGGGTCTGAATGAATTCTCCCCTGACAGTGAGCTGGGAGTGGGAGAGACTTCAAAGTGTATTTACATGAACACAGCTATCCTGCTTAGATATCCAGCAGATACAGTGGTGTGTTGCTCAATGTGAACAACTTTGGCTGGTGTTGGATTACAAATCATTTTAGTGCTGAATGCAGGGGAATGAAATACTGTTATCAATATTGTCATTATTGTATGAATAAAGGGGACAGAACTGTGTTTAACATATCCTAAATGAGGGGGTCACCCTGAGTTGAGAGGACCTCATTAAGCCAGGGACTCAAATGCAAGAACCGTGTGAAAGTAAAAGGGGTGCGGACAGGTGTCCTAACCAAGAGATGTGGACTTTTCCTAAGAGTCCCCAATCTTGTTTAACCTGTTCCTCCCCACTGTTAAAAGGAAGAGCTATACAGGCTGCATTAGAAGCCTCTGTTATTTTAAATGCTCAATCAGATCTAAAATCAGTTGTAGTGGAACTATGTTTCTGGCCAGTCTGCAAAGAACTAAAAATCACTGAGACACTGACCTGCAGAGGTCAGTCCCCATCTGATAGGTAGCAAGCAGTTGGCCGGCAGGAGCGGCCAGCGAGAGCAGCTGGCAGGAGCAACTGGCGAGAGCAACAAGCAGGGGGCCAGAAGGAACGGCCAGCGAGAGCTGTGAATAGGCAGCCAGCTAGAGTGGCCAGCTAGAGCAAGCACTCAGATGGCAGAGTGAGCAAGGTGCCTTCTTCCCAGTGTGAGAGGTGAACTCACACAGATTCATCTCTGGGTCCTCACTGATCAAGGATAACTGCCGTGAGTGGGGTATGGTGAGGGAGCAGAAAGGGGCAGAATAAAGGAACTTTTGATTGTAGAACTCATGAACATGAGGCAGAAGGCACTGCCCAACGCACTCTGGGGTGGGCGTCCTGGTCACCATTTTATGTTTATGAATCCTGCTTGTGGCGTTTTCCCTAATTAATGTTGGGCAACTTCTCTCCTTTCATTAAACGTTTCTTTTCTACACTCAGACTCTGTGCTTGCGAGTGGGGTGGTGCATAATTGTCCCAGCTCACCGGGTGAGGGCTTGGGCCTGTTTTGTGTTGCATTGTTGAAAAGGAACCCCTAGATATTGAATGTGGTCCTGATTGCTGCTGGCTCCACCTTGAGGAAGGCTTAAACCATATTATAGGGTGCCAATGTGTAGCAAAAGTAGAGCGCTAATGAATTGGTATTTACATAGAACTTTTAGATACCTGGGACAAGGAGGGGAATTTCTGTAAAGAGATTCTACAGAGATTCTGAGAGCTCTGGTTTGTTGACTGATCAGGATGCATGGGCAAAAGACAAACAGTAATGGATTTAAGCAACAGGTCACAGCTTTATTAACAAAGAAAAGGGGCACAGTATTCCTATCCCCTCTTCAATACCAGGTATTTCAATGATCTAGCATGCGGTTACAGGCTCCCACCATACAACTAATAACTCATGGTAGAAGTGGGTCTATATTGATACTGCATTGACCTAACTACATTGATTTAAGTGCTTTGTCTCTCACAGAGCTGGAGTTATTAAGTCAGTGTAGTGAGCGAGTTACATTGGTGGGAGCTACATTTTAGTGTACATACTTACAGAGTTTGGTCAACATCAGCTGTGTTACATTGACCTAACTCTGTAGCATAGACCAGGACTCAGTCTCTTACAGGAGATACTTGCTACAGGTGAGATATTAGGGGCTATATTCAGTAACCTTTTCAGTAGTCTCCTTAAAATCAGTTAGACTTTGCACGAATAAGGACTACAACACATGAATTAGGCCCTGCATTTTCCAGTGTCTGATTATGGGAGACTCATTTCTAATGCAACTGCAATGAGTGAGAAGAAATACATATTAAACAGGCACATGCCACTTGAACTTCAGACTCTTCTAAAACATTCAAAGACTAGCATTCTTTTTATTTTCAGTTCCAACAGTAATTGATTTTTCTTTTTACTCCAGTGTCCATATTTAAACATGAAGTAGTTAGGCATCAGAGGATGCCACCTTTCATCCCATTTGTGCCTCAGTACTGGGGAACATAAATTATGGTAATATTTCATTTACCTTCACTGCAAAGTATCTTTCATTGTTCTGCACCATAACCTTTAACATAGTTTAAATGCAACTTATAGGGCCAAGTACAATTTAATTTCAATTTTAGAAACTAAAAGCCCATTAAAAGCACCTTGTATCTTAACATTTACATTTGTATCATTTTAGAATGGAACTTGTAAATAGGGGAGTCAGTGCATGAATGGGTCCTAATAGGGAAGAGTCAAGGGATCGGAAAGGAAGGGAAGAATTCAGAGATTTAGGGAAAGTAATGTAAGAGCATGAAACATACCCCTACCCTCCACTGACTTATTTTTGTGAACTTTGTACAGCTTTTTAATAATAATTTGCAAAAACCCCTCTCCTGTACACTAATGATAGCAATATCCCCTAATGGGCATTTAATAAATCCCAGGTCCATACAGAAAAAACAGGCAGAAGTATTTTTATATGCCCACAACTGGTGTTCAGTTTAGAAACAATCAACAATAACAAAAAGACTAAAAAAAACCCCAAACCAGTTCAAACAAACAAAATCAGTTGTGCTAGTGGAAAACAAATTACTTGACATAGTAGGGGCAAGTGAGATGGATTCAGACATCAAGTTCTTTCTATTTAAAAAGCTCTTACTGTGTTGAATTCCCAGAAACAGCTCTCACTGATGAGTTATGTCATCAGAATGGGGTGTTTTGATGATGTGTGATAAAGAGTCCTCTTCCTTTTGATATCATGGTGTAGAAAATAGGTTGAATAAGTTTGAAAAATGTGTCATTTTGAAAAATATTTGACCGAGAAAGTTTTGTAAGGAAAACTTTTGGGGTATTTATTATTTACTATTTGCACATTTTCTCCTAGAGAATGTCACACTTCTCATTCTTTTGGCATAGACTAAAGACTATTATTCTTGCGTTCAGAGACATCATAGACTTCCTTGGTGATTTAATTTAGCTGGTTTATTTTTTCCCCCCATTCTGTGCTGTATTAAAGGGTGAAACTCTACAGTTCTTGTCAAGTCACACTAATATGCCTTTCCCAAAAACGAAAGCTACTAACAAGCTGTCTTCAGGAACTACTGTTCTCAGATGACTTTGAAACTACATTATTGAACTTTGTTTACTCCTGCAGGATATGTAAATCTTGGATTAAGAATTTTTGGCTTTTGTACTGGTAACACCAAAATCACCAACAGCCATCATTTTTTATAGCTACAAAAGAAATTGTTCCTCCCCTTACTTCTTCCCCTAAGCACCATTTGTAATCCTGTAAACCATAACACAGAAGACAGATTTGCCTGCACCACTCAGGAACAGGGATTTATTGCCTGCCCTTTTTAAACAACTGCAGCTCTACTGTAATTGATTTCTGCAGCCTAAGACAGACAGCTTGGCAAACGTCAACTCTGTACCTCCTCCGTTCATAATGTGTTTGACCAACTGATGTTGAACTGCTCTGTAAGACCAAATGTATGTTTATTTCATATCAATCAATACAGAAAACCATCAGAAATGAAAACCTGCAGATTTCTTTGCTGTGGGGGGAAGAATCAATAATTTACCATTCTTTTTGTTAATTCAATATTGCTTTAAGGCAGTCAATTAAAACGCCATGTAATAAAGCAGCTGTCACAATGGGATCCCAAATCTTACGAAGTGTCAAGGATTTTAAACCCACAAAACTAAAGAATTCCTAACCTAAGGTCATTAACTTACTTTAGTAAAAATGATGTTTTGCCATCTAATGTCCCATCTGAATAGAGTTTTACTGGTAAAATTTTGTCTAGAAATGTACAATCATTGCAGCACTTTGATGTAATGGACCCCAAAGGACCCTTCAACCTTATTCCATATGTTGGATAATTATGAACTCATCCCTTCTGTTAAAATGTGATTCTATTCTGAAAAAATTACTTCAAATATGGCATAGCAGGTTTCTGTTTACTAATTACATCCTGATTACATTTTCTCAGTTCAGAAGTAAGGATTTTTTTTCCTAGTTACCAGCCCTGCAAACTCCAAATGAATTTGAGAATCAAGTTGGGCTCTCCCTCTTCTTGTATATCATCATCAGTAATAAAGGTTCTGCAGCTCAAATTCTGCTTAATTGCACCTGTGGAACCTCATAGTCTGAAAATTAGGTCCTGAAAAATGCCTGCATAACCACTGATCACAATGCACAGGATTTTACACGAATAATTGGTTGTCTCCTCTAGAGCAGCACAGGGGTAACTCAGGAAAGAATTTGACCTTGGCTTTAAAACTTAATTATCAATTCCACTGATTAAGCAAAACTCAGAAAAGAATCCCTTTTATGTTTCAGTAGCTGGTGTTGGTGCCAGAAGATAAAAACAGTAAAGACCTACTTCTGACAAAAAGTAAATACATAGGAACGAACATGTTCAAGGAACAGAACTTTGTTGTAAGAAGGTGCCATTTTTACACTGGTTAACTTTCAGATTAAAATACATTTAAAGCAGCATTGAAAAGTTACAGTGTTAGATGTGTGCCTCTCCCCCCCAAAAACTCTTTAGTTCAGATTTCAACTAAAGCTTTACCTGAGCTATACAGTGAAAGTTTATCTGACTCTTAATAAAATTGTGAGCCCTTTGAAATACATTATATAGTGTATGCACAGATCTCTGCAGAACTAGAGAACGCATGTATTTATGCTCTGCGTGTGTGTATGACTCCAAGATGCAAAGTACAAGAAAAATAACTGCTACACAAAACAAATATTTACTGATCTGTCTTTATCAGATATGAAATACACAATTATGAACTTTGTCCACAATGAGTAAAAAGAAGTATAATGGTAGATGTGGATTTTTCCAGCAGAACTTTTAGTAACTGAACAGTATTATGCTCAATGTCTATAAACCTGCAGTCTGGGATACTGAATCGATGAGCTTCAGTTTGGTGGATGTATTAATAAAAGCTGCTATAAACTCCATACACATTTCTGTAATCTATCTCCTGTGTTAGTGAAATCAGCACACTGATAGTGCATGATATTGACAGAAGATGTATGGAAAGGTTCAGTCAATGAGGGTTTGTGTAAAATATTATCCTTATCATAAGGGCATTGATCCCATGGGAGGGGGAGGGAATATTTTGAGAAGACACTTTTAGGCATTTGTGTAAAATGAAGTTTGTATATAAGAAATTCAAGCAATTGTTGTGAAGAGATTAGTCACATACTAATGCTTCCCTGTAGATGCCAACTCACTCTTGAGCATCAGTCAGCATTGCATATACTTTGTCACAATGTAAGATACCACACATCATGATACATTGCATGCAATGTATGCATGGCCATGATGATGAATCTGATGGTTGTTACCCGCAGTGGTGTGTATGTTTATTAAGCAGGACTAGTGAATAACAGCCTTAGATCGTACAGTAACAAGAACTGGTTTGATTCCTTATCTCATTATTCTAATGCCTGTTGGTAGAATGTGATCCTACCAGATAGATTTCATACTAATCTTGTCATTTTTGCCAGAAGACAGAGACCACATTTGTTTTCCCTTTGGTGATAGACTGCCTCTACATTCTAATATGAATGACCTTTAATCTATTTTAGATGCTTCTACGGCACCTGTCACTATGGTATCTAAGCATCAATAAATATAAGAGAGCTAAAACACATTCTGTGAGCCTTTTTCAAGATAACTTTCCTCAGTGTGACTTGACTTATTATTGAATACAACATAGAAAGGGTAGAATACAAAATGTGTGTGTGCATTTGTATGTTTGCCAACTGATAGAACAGATAAGCAATGTGAGATATATCATCCTCCAGAAACTCATCTTCAATGCAGCTGAAAATTTCAACATGAATCTAATGTTCCCCATTCATATCCCTCAAGAAGACTCATTATTGTTGTTATTTCTACAAGCGACTTCCAACTAATTATGATTAAGCAGAGAGGCGGCTGGGAAGAGATTATACGTGCAGGACTGAAAACAAAAACATGAAACTTACATTGCACGTTAGCCATTACTGTGATCACTACTCATTGTATTTTTCCTTCCAGACTTTGAGGTCTTTGGGTCAGGGACTATATATTTATGTATGTACATACAGTTGCTAGTATATTGTGTACTACCATAATAAATAAATAATAATAATAAAGTTCAATTCCTCTGAATTGTTGTTCCATTTAAAATGGATGTCAAAATAAATGAGTAGACAGCATGGCAATGAATAAACTGCAAAAGGGACCTAGTTGCTCAATAAAATATTGCAAGTATCTATATCTATATCTGAATTGATATATATTAGGCTCACCTCAGAACTTTTCCCTAGGAGTTGATCATAAACTACTTTATCAGTATGCTGAATCCCTGTTTGATTTACTCACTAGAATACTACTCCTGAATTGTGTGTCTACCCGCCAGTTAACACAGTGTAATCCTGTTATACCAGTCTACTCTGTATCCTCCAGAGTTTCAAAGTACCAGCTTTTCTGTTCAGATTCCAGAAAATATTATGCCTTCTCTGCTTTCTTTCATACTTCTAGCTGATTTGACAGGGATGGTATTTACAACCAGAAAAAAATTGTTAATAAAATTAGAAGCATCAGCTAAAGAGGAACTGGAGCAATAATCTACTTTCATCACTCTGGCATGGAAGAGTCATTCTTCTCTGTGATAACCAGTATCCTGGGGGAAGACAAACTACAACATTTCCCATTCTCCCTGTCTTTCACACTCTGTTTCTGAGGCATAGGTAAGAGAGCATGTAAATCAACTTTGGGGAAGTTAGTGGTCTCTTATTAAGAAAGCACATCCTCATCTCTCACATTATTAATCAAAGCTCCAATTTTACATGATGGTCTCCAGTCACTAATAATGACTGAACAATTAAAAGTAAAAATTGCAACTATTCTGAATGCACCACTTCTGGTTGCAAGTCAGTGTTGGAACTCAAGGGTTGTTTGTCCATTACCATAATTGTGAGGTATTGTGTACTAAATATTACAACACAATGTAATTTGCAATAGAATGAAAAGTGTTGGACATTAAGGTATATTTTGGCTTTTAACTCAGGCACAAATTTCAGTCGTAGTGTAATGACACTGGGCTTTGGGACACATCTGCACATCCCAGTGACCTGTTACAGATCCTGAAACCTTTAAATTTGGGAGCTCTAGTTGCAAGGAACATAACTAGGAACAAGCATGTGACCTACAGGAAGGCAGGTGTAAGCCTTTCTGCCTCATAGGCAGGAAGAGAAAACAGGAGAGATCCATGGTTAGGGGAGACCTACTATGGGTATCTCCAAAGTATCCAGGAAGAGCTACTAAAGAGATGAAGCTGGAAAGGCTTCAGCTGTTTAATATCCAGTAGTTTTGAGATTGTGTTTTGGGACTAAAGCAAGCCCTGAAAGATGTGATGAGATCTCATAGCTGAAACTTTATTGTTCAGTCTCTGACTTGGTCTCTACAGTTAGGTGCATCTGCCCCGCATTGGCCCTGATAGGATTAAAACCCAGGTTGGAGGACGACAAGTAAACAGCCAGTTACGGCAGTGGCTGGACCAACCAATCAGGATCCAGCCGGCCCATATAAAAGGAAGCTGCAGGCCAAAGCAAGGCAGTCTGCTGCAGGAAGCTCAAGAGAGGGGACTGGCTTCCTAGATGCTTGCAGAACTAATACTGTGAACACGGCTGCTAGGACTTGCAAGCCTGAAGCCTGGAAAAAGGGTGAAGGAGCAAGAGGCAAAAGCTGAAGGTGCTTGGGTTGAAGGGAAGTGGCCATTGGAACCTAGACAGACTGGTGGAGAAAGAAAGAAGGGGCAGCAGGAAGCTGTTGTGTACAAGGTTCCTGGTCTGGGACCCAGAGTAGTGGGCAGGCCTGGGTCCCCCAACCCACCCACCCACTCGCCACTGAAGAAGCGGTCAGGCTATGGACCACCAAGCCACTGTGAGAAGTAGTTAGACTGTCGCAATCCGGATTCCCCCCCTTCTGGAGGGCTGTGCCACAAAGCAGAGGCAGTGAAACTGGAACTACAGTGGGTCTGCAGGTGAAGACAAAGATGGGAGAGCCACCACCAATGGAGGGCACACCTGCTGAGCACAGCTAATTCCCAAAATGGCCAGCAGGAGGTACCAGTGTGATGGGTGACCCCGTGACCGTTGCCTAAAACCATAGTTATTTGTACATACCGAAATAAAGGGCTGATTTTCAAAGGTGCTGAGCACCAACATATCCCCCTGAAGGCAATATTTACTAACTCATATGGCATTAGTCCATATGGCATTATCTGAGACTACCAAATTTCACCTTTTCTCCCCTAATTTTTAGAATAGGAGATAACTGTGTGGTAACAGTTGGCAAGTGTTGCCTGTTTAATGGCTTTTTCCATTTATATGCTATTTGTGACCAAGTGCCTTGCCCCTAACTGGTCTCATTCTCACATCAAACAAATGAGTGATTAAATATAAATTCTAGCACTTTTCAGTTTGTGCCTGTTCTTCACACAGCCTTGCTCTCTGGATGATTTCTAACAGCCTACTGGGGTTTCTTCAACAAAGTTTTAATCTCGGGAGAACGCTCACAGAAGATATGAACACCAAAGCGAGAGAAGGTTAAACTGACTTGCCTCCCAACTTTGTGGGCTGTATTTTCTTAAGTGATTTTTTTTCTATTGTGAGTTTATTTTCCCCATCAGCCTTTAATCCACATAATCTCATTGCTAATGACCTGCAAGATATTCAGTCAACAAGGAAAATATTCACTGAGGCAAAACATGTCTACAGACATTGTCGGTTTTATCCACTATCTAAAGAGGAATCCTTCAGGTTGTGAATAATAATACTGTATATTTAGAGATTTATGCACTGGGTAAATACAGCAGAAACAGTTCAAAGGAGAAGAGAGACCCAATAGTCTGTTAAGCTAGGAGGATCAAATCAACATTTACAGAAGTGCTGAAAAAAAATTACTTTTTTGGGCCATTTGTACATATATTGGTCAATTCATAGTATCAGTGGGAAATAATAAATTTTAGGATTAGACAGGAGAATAAAAGGAACAAACAAGATATTAACCCAACAGCTCATTAAACCTACTGCTGAATACCATACTTTATGCAAGAAAAAGTTTTCAGAATGGAAAAAAAAAAAGGTTACGGTTTAGGGTTTTTGGGGTTTTTTGGTGAACTTTTAGTAAAATATTTGTAGACTTGATATAACATCTTTCAGGCTCCCTGTTACACACCTTTGCATATTTTGTCAGTGGACAAAAGCCTATTAAATAGATACTATTCTTCATGTAATTGCAACTTAATTTTACAAGGGGGTATCAGTCAGAGTTGGCAAGTCATTTACCCACTTTGATTGTATTGATATGAAGGTTTCAAACTGGTTCAAAGCATTGACGAGAACGTTTGTGTCTAGTCACCCTTACAAGATTGGTTTAAGTACACTTGTCATGAATCCTAAATCTTAATTATAGAGTAATTATTAATAGGATGAGGAGGTATGGGGTTTAGGGCAATAGTCCATATTATACCAAGTTGGACAAAGAAGTTTAAGACTAGGAAATAACAGAAGTATAATAACTGAATTTGTAAAGCTGCTTTATATGCTATACAATAGGGTTTCAACTAGGAGTGGAGGAAAAAATAGAAACAAACTTTTATTTCAACCAGGCAGCTGCAATTCTCTCTTAGAGATCAAAAGAAAAGACTCAGGGTCAGTTGTTGGGAGTTCCAGAAAAAAACTGTCAGCTCTCTTGGGTAATGGGAAATATGCCATGGCTTTTGGTCAGCAAAAGCACGAGCTCCGATCCCATCTGTAGCTGTTCCTTCAACCTAAGAGGCCTTTGAAATGAAGACATTTAACCAACTGATCAGACATCTCAAAGCTTAACTGTTCACAGAAATGGAGGATAAGTACAGGAGAATTCAGTAACATATCTACTATTGCACAGTTTCATGTGGTTTAATAAAATGGAAGGTAATCTATGACATCTATGAAACGATAAGTTAACATTAAAAGTAAAGCTACCTACTTATTCAACCACAATTCTTTACTCTGATGTTTCCCCCTAGCAGCTAAGTACTGTATCATCTTTACAAAGTCTTTTTAGGAGTTCACTGTAGGTGTGACTGTAGGTACTTTCCCATTCCACCACCAAATTCTGTCCCTCAGAGCACTAACAGAATAAAGAGGGTTTTTTCCTCCCCTTCTGTCTGCATTTCACTTCTGAATTTTTTAAAAAAGAAAATAAAAAATGAATTTCCTGCATAAGACCTTTTCCTTCCCTGTGCTGCCCTAACTTCTTTGAGATGTACTGAATAAATGTTTGAGTCATAGAAAAATCAGACATCAAACTGTGTCAAAAAATGAGAGACAGACACTGAAAGTTTTATCTTTAAGTTATTTTTAAGCCATCCAAGAGGAATCATCACTTAAAACACAAACAATGTTCACCCTGGTTATCGGAGTAAAAACCTGACACATGATCACTCCACTTACAAAAGAAACATAGGAGAAAGTGTAGTTACAAACTTCGGATTTAGACAGTGGTAGCACTTTCTCACTGTGAATTAGGTGAAGCACCATGGAAGGCAGTTTTCAGATTGATCTGATTCTGAAAAGCTTTCATAAGTGGCATTGAGAAAAGCTGCTTGAATTTTAAAAAAAAGTTCCCCAGGGTCCTCAATTTTTTAAAATAAAACAGATGTAAGGAATGGGAGATCGTGCAGTTTGCAGGTAATGATATTTGGATTGTATGTCTAAAATGGATCAGATTACTGAAGCATGAATTTGCAGAGCATTCAGACTGAGATGGATGGAAAATTAGTTTGCATATTTTACATTACCAATGTATATGAAATACTGAGGTGGCAAATCTGATCTTATTAGTTAGTGATAATACTTCCTGAACATGGAAAATCCAGGTTAGCTTGTTTCATAAGATGCCAATCTTCAGGCATAAAATGTTTGAACTGTCACTGAAAAAATGTGGTCGTTTGTCAGTGATGTCAATCCCTGAACATATATCAATGTTAGTACATTGGATTCAATCATTCAAAGCCAAAGAGGTGCTGAATGAACACCCATAACTCCTACTGATGTCAATGACCACACATGCCCATTAAGGTGGAGGGCTGTTTGGTTTGCTGGAGAAAGGTGTGTACCTATTTAAGTAGTCGGCATGGAGTGATCTTGCAGAAGCTGCAGAAGAGATCAGCCTGGGGACACTGACCCATCCCTTCAGGTGACCAGAACAGAGGGGAGGTTATTTAAGTACATGCCAGGCAGAAGCAGCCTTCTTTTACATGGACCAGAGGGTGCAGGATCCACCCATGGAAGTGGTAAAATGCCAGGTTTGGTGAAGATCCACTGTGGGCACTGCAATAGTCACTCCGTTATTGGGGGGCTGTGAAAAAACTTCTTCCCTTACTGCCAGATTCGCCTTGGCGAAGTGGATTTTTGTTTTTTGCCTTCTTCACAGCAGGTTCGAGGGGAGGGGTGTATGGGGGCAAACAGGGAATGGGAGTTAGGCTATGATGCCATAACTTCTTATATTGCTGTAGGGTAGAGATGTCCAGTGCAGGTACTCCATAGGGAAGGGATACAGTGATCAGATACATTGATTGATAAAATATTTAAAGGAGGTATTTGCTAAGGGAGCAGAATCAAGGGTTTCAGGGCTCCTACCACTGGCATAGCAGGGAGCCAACACCCTGCCCCTTCCTTTATAGCCCACCCAGGGCCATTCTTACCCATAGCTGCAAACTATGCACCAAATTGCCTCAAATTCTCTGGTGCCCTACGCAGCTGTGTGCTGCTTCAGTGGCCAGCCTGATTCCCGCCTGGCTGAGCCAGCCAGGAAAGCTGCCCCTGCCCAAGCTGCACCCCTACTCCACTCCTTCCCCAAAGCCCCGGCTCCGCTCCCACCTCAAAAAAACCCACAAAACCCCCAAACTACAAAAAAAAATCTGAATTGTTTGTAACAAACAAATGAAACAAAAACCCATGCTGAAACAGAGTACTCATCCATCTCCACTTCAAAATACTTCTACTAATTAATAAAGCAAAGACTATCTTGCAATGTATTACAGTATTTCAAACGTTACCTAAGGAAAACAGCATTAAAATCATCTTGTGAGAAGGATTGAAAAAATGTGTCCCAATTCAATTACCTGCCATATGATCATTGATACTGATCTCAGGAGATTGATCCAGTTTCAACTCAGTAGAAATAGCTGATTCCGCTAAACAAATTTGTTTCTCTTTTCTTTAACGAACGACAGCAATTCATCCATATACCAAACAAACATTGCCCAGGAGCTTAATTCAGCTTGACCCTTTGTTATATACCAGAAAAGGTTATCTATGGGTTTGCATTGCTTAGGGAACACATATTTTATGAGCTGAGACTGCTCATAGATCCAGTCTCTGTCCAGCGGAAAAACAGGTATTAATAGTGTTATGGTGGAAATCAGATGGTGCTGCCACCTGTTTCTTAGCATGTGAGCACTGTTCAGTCTCAGAAATGCTGTTAGTTTTGTGATGCAGTTCTTTCAGGAGGAGCTGTCCCAAGCAGTAGTAAAGTGTGCTCTCTGCCTTAACCTCTCTAATTAGAGAGAATTTGTGGAGGCGAGTTGCTCCCTGGGAACCCGGCAAAGGTGTTTTTGCTGAGATTCCTGAAAGCGAGGATTGCTTAACTGCTGGGGACTGACTACCTGCATGCTGATTCCCCCAGTCATTCAGAGACTCATTATGTGTAAATAAAACAAGTTACACTAAAGAAAGTATCACAGATTTCTCTTTTAATGGGAAACTTACCTGCAAGGCCCTGACCTTTGCCACTGCTTGACAGAGGTGCATTCCTCTTGATAGCTAACCCAGTGCAAGGATTTGATGTCTGTTCTGCCAGGACAGATACTTTCCATTCCCTCACAATGGCCAAAATAGAAAATAACTTTTTACACTTGACCAGCAAGTAACATACTTTAACAAGAAGATGAAGGAGTCCCCTCAATAAATCTCAGATCTTCTTGCAAATGTGCTGAGTGTACAGCAAACACCCTAAAGAAAAGTTTTCTTATAGTGTTTTAACAGTGGGTAAGATACTTATGGTATTTGTGATATTTAATGTATTGATAACAAAGGGTAATGCTAACATCAGCACAGTAAAAAGAGGTAAAAGGACACTATTTAAGGGTACTCACTATATTTAGTTGTTCCCCTGTTAATATTTTAGAGATTATACAATCATTCTCTCTGTCAGTGAAGTTTGACAAACTATTAGAACTTTTCCACCAACTTCTGTTTCTGTATTCTCAATAATGTTCAGTGTTTTGAGCTTCTCTCTGAAAATAAACGTTATCTTCAGCTGCATGCAGTATTGGTACCAATATATGAGAGAGACAAGGTGGGGGAGGTAATCTCTTTGATTGGACCAACTTCTGTTGGTGAGAGATAATGTGCAAGCTCGATAGCTTGTCTCTCTCACCAACAGAGTTGGTCCAATAAAAGAGATTATCTCACCCACTTTGTCTCAATTTTCAATTAGCATTTTTACACCTGCCCACAATTTTTGCAATTTAGTCCAATGGCTGGTCACAGATTTTACCACAATATCTTCTGAAAATTGTTTACTTAGGAGCCTTGAACATTGTCTGTTTTCTTGACAAAGACTCTTCTGTTTACTTTATGTTTGTGTTTGCTTTTTCCAACCCAGTTTACTGTCTATTTTTTTGATTTAATCTCATCTGTTTTCCCACTCTTCTCTTTCCATGCTATTTTTTTTAATTTGACAAAGATGATTGGATAGGCTAGGGTACTGTTAATGAGATATGGAGCTTTTTACCTCTTCATTATTGCATATCTATCCCCAGCTGGCAATGATCAAAAACCATTACAATCTGATACTTATTTGATGGACACAGCCAGGTACCACCAGCTCATTTCACATAGCTCACCAAATCATCATAACATGGAAATGAATCATGGTCATTATCAACTTGGATTAAATTTCAACAACTGACCTAGAGATGAAAGGACTTGCTGTAGGTACCAGTCAAAAGAGGCATCAAAACTCTTTCCTGGTCCATCCAGTCTCCTTAAGTCATGTCCCTTAATGTTGTACTGCTAGTTCCCTCCTGATAAAATTTTAAATCATTCTACTTTATTGTCCATATCCTGCATTATTTCATTATCTGAATATTTCAGTGTGACGGGGTCGGTCACTCACCCGGCGGCGCCCCCGTCTGGTCCTCTGGGAATTAGCTCTTTGACCCCTGGAGCGCCCTCTGCCGGCCGACGTCCGCTTCCTCGCTGGCCCCGTGTCCCTCCCAGACCCCGGGGCCCCTTGCTGAGGGTTCTGCACCCTGCAGTACCCCCCCTTTGGTGTGAGGGTCTCCCCTCCCTGGGGGAACCCTCTACCCGCTATCCCCACCTCGCCTCAGAGTGTGCCACTGTCAGTCACCACTTGCCCCCGCTCACTGGGGCGGACTGCAGTATCATGGCTTCTCATCACAGGCAAGGAGGGTTGGCCTGCTGTCGCTATCTCCAGCCCTGGGCTGCTCCCTGCAACCCTGGTACTTGTGGGTCGGGCCTTGTATCAGGCCCGGAGGCCCGGGGCTCGTGGCTAGAGCCCACCCAGCTCCTTCTGCCCTGCCCCAGCTCTGCCCTAACCCAGGTACCTGGCTTCAGCTCCTACAGTCAGGCCTGTCTCCATCTGAATGCAGAGGAGACTGCTTTCTCTGTCTCCCAGCCCTTATATCCTGGCTGGGAGTGTTTGGGGCGTGGCCACACAGCTGAACCCAAACTCCCAATCCACCTGGGAGTTTCCAGGCTAGCCCCCCAGGCTATTTTAAACCCCTTTTGGGGCTTTTCTAAGCCCCTTCCAGTAGGGGCGGGTGGACACCCCGCCACATTCAGTTTTACATTTTTTGGTCCCCTACTGAGCCGCTTCTGTAATTTCCACATTTTCCTGCCTTCTTGTGCTTGCACTGCTTTGGGGTTTTCTGTGGCTTCTCTTATGCCTTCACTCTCCCTCAAACTTGGTCCCAGTTTAGATCATTCTTCCATTTTTACACTGCCACACATTTCCACTTACTTTTCTTTTGCATGTTTCCACTCCACAAGATTATGAATCTGCTAACCTGCTATGTAACTGCAAGGGGTGACAATTCAGCAGGAGAAAAGTTAATGTACTAGCTAACTAAGATCAGTGAAGTATTGTTTATGACACATATGAGAACAATCACTAACTGAAACATCTCTGCCAACATCGTAATCATTTTCTCATTACACACCAGAGCTTTCAGATACCTTATTACAATTCATATTGTTAGATAAAATCACTTTTCAGAAGCAAGCCCATCCATATTTGCAACCAGCCATAGCAAGAGTTCAGAAAGAGATTAGGAGGAGAAAAAAAATCATAAAACTGATACCAAATAAATAACAGGCATAACAACTGATTTCTAAAGAGGAAACAAGTGATGGCTCCCTGTGCTGCAATTCACTTTCAAAGTCAAAAAAACCCTTTTGAACCTCTTGTATTCCCCTGACTAATGCCATCATTATTTCAACACGGGCTGTTTACAGTGAAACAGGTGCTATCTTGTCAAACGAGACCCTCTCTTTCATCATCCTGGAGTTATTCATTGTGTATTGTTACCACTGACAAGGTTTTTTGGTTGCCTGGAAACCAGGTCATGCCGATATTATTCAGTACACCATGAATAACCAAACATTTTTTTGCTGGGGGAAAGAGGGTATGGGTGTAGAGGGAAAGAATTGTTTTATTCCCTTACCTAAGCTTCTCAGGAGGCATTACCTAAGCTTATCTCAGAGGCATTAAATTAAATGAACGATGGAAAACTTCCAGCACCTGATTGAAATGACTCACTAAATAATAAGCTAACATTCTTGAGTTTCATTTCTAAAAGCTTTTCTTCCTCACTACATACAACAGCATCTCCCAAGCTATCTAAAATAAAAGTGAACTACTAATGTATGCTAAATTACCTGATATGGTTTAAAGGTATTATGACAGAAAGAACAAAATTTGTTGGGGGAAAGCAATAAATATTGGTATTCAGAAACAAAAAAGTTCAATATTCAATTATGAACCTGACACAAATCCCTAGCGTGTACCAAACAAGATAGTGACTTCAAAATAACAGTTTGCTTATAAAAGAATTTCAGCTCCGTTGAATAAAGATTCTGTTTCTGGCCCTTCTTCATAGCTCTCATTATACTACAGATGGCTATTCAGAAACGATGTTCCCAAACAACTTGCAAAGTCTCCAGCCATACATTTTCACAAAGTTTAAATGTGTGCAAAGAATGGTGCACACAAGAAAACATATTACTGTGGAAAGTGATTTTTCTTCATCAAATCAATAATTTAAATGGTCATTTTTCCTTTGGGATGCAAAAGGCTTGTATTGTTCTGAAACTGGTTGTTTGACAAACAGATGTCTGACCTCTCCTGTTAGGAGGAAGCTAATGATGATGAGAAAAAAGTTGAAAAGTGTGCAGTAAATGAGACATGGGACTACAAAGAGAGTCTGAAAAGAGTCTGCTCCCTAGCCACAGAATTCCCAGAAACAATTGTTTCTTCAAACGGTTACAAAGTATTCAGACATATAAAGCCATACACCACAAAGAACTCCATCTTATTAATTTCAATGACACTCTTAGTGGTTTGTAAGAAAATGCTTCTCAGGTAGCATGTTATAGAAGATCTCTTCCAAATGATTTACTTTGACAGTCCACTCAGTACTGACTAAATACAGAGTGTTTCTAATGCAAGTCACATCTTTAAGGTTTAAAGCTAGTGATATATCAATGATATAGGGAAACCCTCAGCCACCATACACGCATATCCAATAAGGCAGACCTAATGAACTAATGACAGTCATACAAAAATACTTGACCACTGGACGAGGCCATTTCTTTTTGGAGCAGGCAGAAACTAAAAAAAATCAGGCAAACTGTTGGTTCTGCCCTAAATGGGAAGGAAAACAATTGGGTACAACTCTTAATGAATCTTGACAACTAGTTAGAAACAGTTGGTGCATCCTCCTAGCCATGACTGAAAGAGGAAGGAGAAGGGGATCAGATGTTACAGTACCCATGCAATACTTATTTTGATTCCTAACCAAGCAACATAACCCAGGGCCGGCAAAAGAAATTTTGGGCCCCCCTACTCTGAGCATTTGGGGGGCCCCCCAGCCTCCCCACAGCCTATTCTCCTTCCCCCCCTGCCTGACCCGGTCCACCCAACCTAATCTCCTCCCCCAGCTGAACCTCCTCCCCTCCCCACCCATCCCTGCCTGGCCCACCCCGCTGTTGATGGTGATCTTCCTTTACCCCCACCCCGTCCAGCCTCCCCCCATCTCTAACCGCCTTCCTTCCCCCACCCCTGCCTGGCCCGGCCCATCCCACCGAACCTAACCTTCTCCCCCCTCCCACTCCCAACCCAGCCTCCTGCCCCCATGCCTGACCCGCCCAGCTCAGCCTCACCCCCACCCAAACCTCCTTCCCTCCCGCATCCACGCCTCGCCCACCCCATCCAGCCTAGTCTCCTGCCCCGCCTCCCCCCGCTGGGCTGCCATTGGCTCCCGGCCCCGGGTCTCCCCAGCCACGCTTGCTGGCCCCTGCCCCTATGGAGCGGCACTCTCTCTCTGTTCGCTCCTGAGGCGGGAGAAGGGGGATGGATGGGAAGTAGATGGGGAGGGGGCTCTGAGTGAGGAGGGGGCTGGGGGTGGAGGGGGCTCTGGGTGAGAAGGGGGTAGGTGGGGAGGGGGCTCTTGGTGAGGAGGGGGGTGACGGCCCCTGGGCAAGCGGGGTCTCCGCTCCAGCCTCGCTTCTTGGGGACACCCTTGGGGGGGGGAGCAGGCGGCTCCTGGCCAGCCTAGGGCACTCCGGAGTGGGGGGTCTGGGGGCCCCTCCAGATACGGAGAAGACCCCGCGCAGGTGTCCAGACGTGGGACCCCCGGGACCCAAGGAGCAGGAGAGATGCCTCCTCTCCCGCCGGCCCGGAGTGAGGGACCCCAGCGAGGGGGTGTCACCGGGCGAGGAGACAGCTGTATATAGCCTGGCGGAGCGCTCAGCCCCCGGCCCTCCCCACCTGCACCGCACAGCTGATCTCACCCCCGCTCTGCCCCGGCCCAGGCCCGGCGACAAGGGGGGACGACTACAGGTACAGCTGTGTACCGGGGCCCGGACTAAGGGCCCCCCCTTAAGTCTGGGGCCCAGTACAGCTCTACCCGTAGTACCCCCCTGTCGCCGGCCCTGACATAACCCCTTACAATGCTCTGGGTGCCCTTAAAAAAAGCTAAGAATCGCATCATAGATAAATAGAGGGGAGGGAGGAGAGAGGGGGAGGGGAGGGGGAGAGAGAGAGAGAGCGCATGTGTCCATGGGGTAGGAGGAGAGAGGAAACAGGCAGGACCTGAGGCTACAGTGACAAAAAAAGTTAAAATATATACCATTTAAATGCTTGCTATTACTGATAATTGCAATCATTGATATGTATTCTTCCATCAAAAAACCTTATCACTGGCTTATGAAAAGGCAATATAATGTACCATGAAGCATATGAAGAGGAGCTCAGTTGAATAATTTTTTCCTGAGGCTGGTGTACTATTGGAAAACTAAAATCCTAAGCAGGTATTTCAAAAATGGTGCAACTTTACAGTAGAATTTTAGGTACTGGCAGAATCTCAAAGCTCTGGAAAAAGAGATAAAAGGTACATATAAATAAAAGTGATTTTCCACATCATTGCCTTTTAGATTCTTTGAACATAGATCCATGTTTTGGGCATCACTGTAAAAAATAATTTAAAAAAAGCCCCCAAACCCTTACCTCTCTTCTGTTGCTGTCACTTTACCAAGTGATACTAAAGGTATGCAATTTACAATATTTTGTACTTCATATTGATGTATTTAATCCAGTGAAGCCATAGAGTAAAAATATATTCAAGTCTTTATATTTTGAAAGTAAATATTAGAGGAAAAGGCATTGAAAAGCCATGGGAAGAGAGGGGAAAAGCTAACCAAAAAGGAATCGGGGGGGAAAAAAAAGAATTTTAGAGCACTTGAAGGAATATGTTACAGGAAAAAAAATATGTATATTATATTAATTAAGTGAATTGACTGTAAAAATTTATAGCCCTACACAACAAAGAATAAGTCTTGTGGGAGGCAAGTTACCAAAATCAATTTTACCCCTTCAACCATGAGGTACTTGTAAACCATCTCATAAACTATATCAACAGAAAATAAAAATTTCCTATAGATGCTGAGTACTCCAAGCAATAATCTACAAGACACCTAGGTAGGTTGCCTCTTGTTATGGATCTCCGGTTTGTTTTTATTTAATTCAAAATTGCAAAATATGTGCTTTAGTTACTCTTTCAAGGTGACTTTTTATTCCCTGCACACTCCATGTTAATCTTCTACACACTATGCAGAACCACAATACTTGGATTCTTTTCCCTTTTGATCCCTGCAATTGGCTTTTGATGAGGCCTTATAAATAGCTTTAAAAAAAATCACAGAGTTTTACCATATAATGTACAAAAGGTTGTAACTAACACACATCTTCCTAACACCTTCTCCCCACCCCGATAAGTCAGAGGACTATCATACTGACAGCTCTCTTCTAAGAATGTTTAAACATGCAAGGTCTCTTAATGCTTCTGGGAAAGCTGTTTGTTTAATCTCTTGTACTTGAGATAGCCAGATCATGGGCAGCCAGACCTAGTAGTCAGAGCCAGAGGTTATGTGTCTATTACAGGAGTGGGTGGATGAGGTTCTGTGGCCTGCAATGTGCAGGAGATTAAACTAGATGATCATGATGATCCCTTCTGGCTTTAGAGATTATGATTCTATAGGAGTATCAAGTTAGCTGGGTCAGGATCCCAGGAGCATGAGACAAACTGTATATCAGAACCACAAGTCAAGAGTCAGATTCAGGCTGGATCAGGATACCGGGGGTCCCTATTTTACAGTGGCCCAAGCAGCATCCATAAATAAATATATATAAATACCTTTCTGTGAAAGAAATCTGAACTATGCTTTTGACTTAAAGTTTTAACAGAAAAGAAATAAATAGTGATGTAATCCTAGTTGATTTGATATCATAAGGGAAACAAATCTGTCAACTCTGGTAAAGATTGAGATACTTCTCAGAATCATTGACTTGAATTTCACTTTCTTGTTATTGCTACAGATCTCCCTTTCCACCAGCAGTGTAGGTTACTGTGAGCACCCAAGAAGATACAGTGAAATGTGTTTTCAAACAGTAAAGTGAAAACAATGTTATGTAACCCAGCCTGTGAACTTTGACAACACAAAATGTTTCCTTCATTTATTTTTTAAAAATCAGTACTTCCTTCACACGAAAGGCCTGACACACCTTTCTAAATCTGCAGTTCTTCTTTTCACAGAAAAACCTTTACTACATGGCGATTCTTAATTTTAAGTGCATGCAATAATCACGTATGCTGGGAGAGATATTTTATTTATCCTTTTTGCAAATATCTAACTGCCCTTTTAAATTCTAACCTCTTCGCTGTCCTCATTATGGATACTGAGTAGTGTCCTTCCCATCTGACCTTCTCTAACACCGTTTTACATTAGACCATCTGATTAAGCTCTGAGGTGTGGAATAATGAAATTATGGTCTATAAAATATTCTCATTACCCATTTTGTTTCCTTCTGCATTAAGTATTGTTTTGCCTCTCATTTCCACAGTAATAAATCTCATGACAGGATCACATTGTCATTGATGTCAATAGTTTCTGAAGTACAGCAAGAACAGGAACTTAAATGGCAGGGAAGTAGTTATGGGAGGGAGGAATAGAAGAAAACAATACAAGAACAAGAGGGCCTGATTCACCGCTCTATTATTCTAACTTTATGGTGGTCTGACTCCAGTGGAATGAAGTATCTGGAGTGAAACAGTGGTGAATCTAGCCCAGTAATTTGTACTTGTTGAGAAGCATAGCTCTGATCCATGCTAATTGCACATTCACTACATGAAATCTTGGCTTGAAGGATTCATGTTGATCTTTCGAGTCAAGTATTAGATTGTTAGGTCTTTGGGATAGGGACTGCATCTACCTGTGTGTTTGTACAGCGCTAAGCACAATAGGGACCTAGTCCTGCTTGTAGTCTCCTGATGAGATGGTAACAAATATTAAATAATGGCAACATAAATAATTAATAGATTGAGCAAATCATTAACAAGCTGAGGACATGAGTATGGATCACCCAAAAGTAAGCACGAGGTAGCATAGCCCATTGCGTGGATTTTTGATGCAGCCTCTAATGGGAAAATGGCTTCAGCTTCTACCCATGTGGCAGCTGTATGCCTGGAACAGATCTGTGACTCTTACCATAGAAATGACAAAACCTCAGGGCCTCATTCTCCACCCAACTTTCACCTCTGCAGAGTGAGTACAACATACTAACAAATGAGAATAATGCCACTTTTAAGCTTCTTTGCACTCGCTTTGCACAGGTGTATCCTTTAAAACACATGTACTTCACAGATATTCTTGTGAATATTCAGAACATTCATTCTGCACACAAAGAATAATGGTGTAAGTTGGAAGAGGTTTCTTAAATAGGAATACCGTATATACTCGAGTATAAGCCGAGTTTTTCAGCCCACTTTTTGGGCTGAAAAAAGCCGCCTCGGCTTATACTTGAGTCAGTTCCTCCCCTCCCCGCCGGAAAAAAAAAAAAAAAAAAAAAAAGTGCCTCGCTCTCCCATCCCCGCCGCGCGGGGAGGGGGGAACCGGGACGCTCCCGGCAGCCCGCCCGCGCGGCGGGGACGGGAGAGCGAGGCGCTTTTTTTTTTTTTTTTTTTTTTTTCGGCGGGGAGGGGAGGAACCGGGGCGTAATGCATATTTACTCTCCTTTAGGCAGGTTGAGCCAATAATGATTGCAATCAATACAACAGTCTTTAATCAGTATAGTTTTATTATAGAAGCTTCAAGGGTCTCCAACTATCAGATGCACTCACTTACATTTTGTGGGTGATTTACCGGATGTACCTTGTGAAAACTACTAAAAGAAGTTTAAAATGTATTTTCATTTGGAGTGAGTGAAAATCCTGATAGATATGGTATCTATTTTTATTTTTGAAATTTACCAGTAGCTGCTGCATTTCCCACCCTAGGCTTATACTCGAGTCAATAACTTTTCCAGCTTTTTGTGGTAAAATTAGGTGCATCGGCTTATATTCGGGTCGACCTATACTCGAGTATATACGGTAATAAATACATTATTTAATTATTATGTAAGAAATTTGCAGGTTTAAAATTTTAAAACAACCTTAAATAACGAGCCACTATGCTGCATCCATAGTACATAACAAACACACCCACAAACACGCATGCATGCAAATATAAGGACAGAGGAGGTGGTGTAGAGGAGTAATTTTTGTGTTTGGTACATGTACCAGTAAATAGAGGGAAAGCCATTAAGATGTCACAGCATACTTGATTCAATGCTGCTATTAGCAATGGCCAAATAAAGGTTATTTTGGGTGCAGATGAATACGCATGGCTTTTGGCATTCTTCACTTTGACAAACTGTAGCTGTAAGATGACTGTCATCTGTTCCTGTAAAGGAATAGACAAGCGGCTTTATGACAGAACTCTTATCTCTCCAAAGACCCAACTATATAAACTGAAGTAGTTTGGATGCATCAGGAGTAATCAGTATAAATGTCTCATACATCTCAAAAATAATTTGGCCTTCAGCCTTTGGTATTTGCAAACATTATCTAAAACTACAAATGGGGTTATTGGCTAATTAACTGTTGTTATGTTTGCTCAAGAAGGAAAAATCATATCCCCTGATTTTGGAAGGGAAACAATATTTGACTACATATTTCAATCCATCTTGGCTGATGTTTTTCTAATAACCCAAAGTTTATTATTACTTGATAAGCTTTCCTTCGGCTCCAAGCCTGAGAGAGAAAAAAAATGCTAAGCAAATTACAGGCACAATTTAGTACTTTCCAACACAATCTTAGTAAGTGAGTTGGAATAGCAGCACCTATCTTTGTTTCATATTGTGCTCTATAGAATTGATTTAGAAATGAATATTTTTGTATGTGATTTTTTCAAAGACAAACCCAGCATCCATTCCCATCTCATTATGTCATTTCAGATTTTCTTTAAACCCTGCAAGGTCCATAGAATATTTATAAACCTTCAACTCAGTAAGAGCCATATACCACAGGATACATATTTTCTGTTATAAAAACAAATTCAGTGCATTTGGGCTTAATTCAGAAATGGTGTGTATTGTGGTGTTAATTATATCCCGTTTCCTTAGACCTATCTAATCCGTGCTCCAAGGTGTGTGGGAGTCTAACTGTGTATTACTTACAACCTGAGGAGTTGGAAGTATAAAATGGTACAAAAGGTAAAAGGGTAGGACTTACGGTTACTTTCGCTTAAACATTTCTCCTGCGTACGCTATGACCACTTATACCCCATCAAACATCAACAGAATAGCATAAGAGGCTAGCTGAGCATAAAAGGATGTCTACTAGTGGAAGGGCTTCTAACAATCTTACTCATTACTGCTGAATTTGGCCCTTTATCTTACATTTCCCTGCAATTATACATTACATATCTTTTCAGGACTTCACAACTAATAGCAGACAATCAAAATTTCATTGAAAAGATTTTTTTTAACAGAGAGGCAGATTTATTAAATGTATCTAAAAGCATCAATTTAAAGTGTTTCCCAATATAGGAAAGTGTTTTTATTCTGCCTTTTTCTCCCTTTAAAAAAGCCTCTGGCTTGAACATCCTTGTCAGGTACTGAATGTGAGCTGAGTAGTCTATTTATGGGTACATGCTAACAAAAGTAAGAATTCACTCTTATTTTCCTTGCTGATGTTGACATGATTTAAGGAATGGAAACTGACTTGAAAAGAGCAATGTAAGGACAGGCTGTTGTGCAAAGCTACAGAAAGCAATGGAAAGCAAAGCTGTAAGAGTATAGTCCGTGAGTAGGTGGTCTCACAGGCATTGTGCCTGGCTCTCAGATATCTAGGGGAGTACATATCAAGTGACCACTGTTATGTCCTTTGAAAGGATCCAGTGTGTGTGCTCTCCTCTGTTGCACTGGGGAAAGGGAGGACAATGATCCCTCTCCCTTAAGGAGACTATCACAACCATAAGAATTCAACTGGTACTCAGGGTTTGTCTACACAGGGAAGTTATTCTAGAGTAAAGTAGGGTGTGAATTATGTAAAGTAGCACAGATATTCCAAGATAGCTCTCCAGATGGACACATTTCAAAACAGCAGCATCCACAGGGGAGATCTTCTGGAATATCTGATGGGAAATAGCTCTCCCACAAAAGCTATTCTGGTCAATTTCCCCAAATAGATAAGTCCTGTGATTCTGACCACTCCTTCACAAGTTCTTGGGCATTTGGAGATGGAAAGGACAACCTTTCTGCCCAGAAAACACCAGTGCAGGGCTAGAGTCAATCTAGCTCTCAGTGATTGCATTGTATTTGTGACTATATACAATTAATACAACCTGAACATGCTGCCATATTAGCTGAAATTATTTAAAGTTTGCTGCGTAGAGCACACACTTCCATTATCCTTTTTTGCTACTAAACACTTATTTTGGCAATCTCTAGTTTCTAAATAGTTACCTTTTTCTTGTCTAAATTACACCCACTCAGTTAATAAAGGACACTATCCTGCAAACTGCTAAGCTCTCTCAACTCCCATTAATTTCAAAGGGAGTTGAGTTCGCTCAACAGTTTGTAATCTTGATCCAAAATTAATAAACACTGTTTCTGTAGTACCAGACTGATACAGATTCCTGCTAGCACTGCAGTAGCATTTAACTGCTAAGTGCTAACCCTAAAGCTGAGCTGACATAGAACAAACTGGTGCTAAAATCAAAATGTTTTCATAAGATTTAACACCATATAGTTGCTGTTAATCAGTCCCGTTATTTTCTACTCTATTTAAAACACAAGTGAGAAACCTGGTTTTAACTTTTTTTCTTTATTCGGAATGACAATGAATTTGTGATTATTAAGACTCAGTTGATGATAAAGAAATTACCATACTTTCCTAAGGGCCAAAATTGCCAATAAAGGAAAAGTGAAACGTGATATAAAAGCTGCTCTGATCATTACATCTGATTGTGGTTAAGTTAACCATGTTTAAAAACTTACATTGATTTAAAATTTACATTAATTCTGAAAGTATTTTGTTTCTCATATATTACAAGAGGAGCTACGGCCTACTCCAGAACCCTGCTGCTCTTGCTGGAAACTACAAAAGTAAAAGTATCTTCTACTGAGAGACCATTCACGCCATATTTGGACCAACTACTGCAAACATTTACTACAAGAAAGTCACACTGCTCACTGTTGTAAGTGCTACACCCAGTACGAAGTGTTTGTAAGATCAGACAGAGTTAAAGCGAGCTGAACAAGTGACAGATTTACTGTCCAGCTCTGGTTTTGGCATCCTTTCTGATGTTGAGTAGTATCTCACCCACAAGAGCAGACCCAATAGAGTAGGGGTCGGCAACCTTTCAGAAGTGGTGCGCTGAGTCTTCATATATTCACTCTAATTTAAGATTTCGTGTGCCAGTAACACATTTTAACATTTTTAATAAAGGCCTCAGAGGCGTTTAGAGACCGGTAAGCATAATTTCAGTACCAGGCAAATTGGTTGATACTATAGTAAAGATCAGAATTATTAGACACACAGATGAACATGATATGTTGAGGAAGAGTCAAGATGGATTTTGTAAAAGGAAATCATGCTTCACCAATCTATTAGAATTCTTTGAGGGGGTCAACAAACATGTGGACAAGGATGATCCAGTCAACACTGTGGTGGACTTCCAGAAAGCTTTTGACCCTCACCAAAGGATTTTAAGGCAACTGAGCAGTCATGAGATAAGCGTGAAGGTCCTCTCAAGACTTAGTAATTGGTTAAAAGATAGGAATCAAAGGGTAGAATAGTCAGTAATTAGAATGGAGAGAGGTAAATAATGGTGTTCTTCAGGAATCTGTACTGGGAGCAGTTCTGTTCAATATACTCATAAATTATCTTAAAAAATGGGTTTACACTGAGGTGGCAAAGTTTGCAGCAATATAAAATTGTTGAAATGAGTTAAGTCCAAAGCCAACTGGGAAGAATAACTCACAAAACTGGGTGACTGGGCAACAAAATGGCAAATGAAAGGTAATGCTGGTAAATGCCAAGTAATGGACATTGGAAAACATGATCTCAACAACAGATAGAAAATTATGGGGTTTAAATCAGCTATTATGATTCAAGAAAGAGAATCTTGGAGTGACTGTGGATAGTTCTCTGAAAATATCTGCTAAATGTGCAGTGGCAGTCAAAAAAGCTACCAGAATGCTAGGAACCATTGGGAAATTGGTAGATAACACAGGAAATATCATAATGCCACTCTATAAATCCATAGTACACTCACAGCTTGAATACTGTGTGTACCCCATCTCAAAAAATGATTAGAACTGGGAAAAGTACAGAGGAGTGCAACAAAAATTATTAGGAGCATGGAACAGTTTCCATAGGAAGAGAGATTTTAAAACCTGGTACTGTTCAGCTTAGAAATGAGACTACTGAGGAGGGAAATGATAAAATCATGAATGGTTTGGAGAAAGTGAATTGGGAAGTGCTATTTACCCCTTCACATAATACATGAACCAAAGGAAGTGTTTCACACAACACACAGTCAGCCCCTGAAACTCATTGCCAGGAGTGTTGAGAAGGCAAAAGGTGTAGCTGGATTGAAAAAATAATTAGATAAGTTCATGGAAGATAGCTACATGAACGGCTATTAGCCAATATGATCATGGATGCAACCTTATGTTCTGGGTGTCCCTAAACCTCCAACTACTAGAAGCCAGGACTAGACGACAGAGGATGGATCACTCAATAAATTGCCCTGCTCTGTTCAATCCCTCTGAAGCATTTGGCACTGGCCACTATTGGAAGACAAGAATCAGAGAGGTAGCCGTGTTAGTCTGGAATAGCAGAGGTAACAAAGTCCTGTGGTTTACCAGGCTAGCTGGACCATTGGTCTGACCCAGCATGGCCATTCTTATGTTCTTAAAACACGGTGACTAAATGTTTTGTTAGCTATTTTAATAGCTAGTTGAAAAGCCAAGTGTTACACTGTGCTTTTGAAAACAAACCTTGTACTTTCCTGCTATTGTTAGGTAACATATAATGATACTTACTGACTGTGTTCCCTATTTAGTGATTCTGATTATACATTAGATCAGTACACACAAACAAACAGGAGTCAGATAAAATCAATGCAGCAACAAGGTTGCCTTTTAAACTAAAAGTAAGTTGATTCTCTTTGTGCCATGTAAACAATCATTCAGTGATACCTTTTTTCAAAGCCTATTTATGATGCAAGCCAAAATAAAAAAATCAATACACTTCAATGACAGGAAACATCAGTGTCTCTCTGTAAGAACAGTAAAAGACCCATTCTTGTTTCTTATCGCAGTCATGCCACCCTTGTAAAGACTAAAAATCACATTCCCAGGAATGTCAGTCAAAAAGAAGACACCTCTATCATGATCAATATCACTGGTAGGCAGATTGTAAAGCTTGTAATAAACTGTGCTTCTGTTCACTTTGCAGACTAAGAAATCTTCCTAAGCACCGACTAGTGAGTTTTATCAGAACACAAAAGGTCAAAAATATAAAAATACATGCATTTCCAAAACTTACAGAAAACAATTAAACTCTGTGTTATTTTAATTTATTACTCTGATTCAATCATATAGTAACTGATTTCTGACAAAAGAATGCATTAGTGTAATGAATTTAAAGCAACTACATGATGTGAGGCCTGGAAGGAAATAGAGAAGGGGATACAATTGTTTGTGAGATTTTATTGTAATCAAGATTATCCAATAAAAGTGTATTTAGGATTTTTTTTTAAATGTGCAACAGAATGGGGAAAGAGGCAAGAACTTCTGTTCTATGAAAGAAGGAAAGATTTCCTGTTAACAGAAGCAAAATAAATCTCTCTCTCCAACTCTGTTAAATTATTCTTATTGTTCTCCCTGATCTTGATTGCATTAAGTGGAAGGAATAAACCAATCTATTTATCTTTGAATTCATGAACTAGTTAGACTGGTAGAAAACAAGAAGATTGTTAAAAGTAAAAATAGAAACAGTTAATCTACTTTTTAGTAGTGCACAGATGGCAAAAGACAGAACAAAGGGTTAATTCAAACTAGTAAGGGAAAACAAAATAAGAGGTGACAGGCCATGAGACCATATCAGACTGTGGGAAAAAATAGAATTATTTTCCTACAGCCATAAGAAGAGCTTAAATCTGAAATGTCCCTTCTAATCTTATTGTTTATTTCTACCCTGCATTTTATTATCCTCTTTTTTTTAATAGATTACATACTCCTGCAGTACCATATTTGTCTCCAGATGTTGATCACTATTCATTCTTTTTGTTAAACGTATTCCTAGATCTAGATCCTTTCTCATGCTGTGTCTTGGTGTTCACACCCTCGTCATATAATTCCTGTTAGTCTAACTGGAGCTCTCATTAGAACAGGGGTCTCAAACATGCAGCCCGGGGGCCACATGCGGCCCGCGAAGCCCTTCCCTGCGGCCCGCCAGGCTTCCTGTCCCCCCCCCCCCATTTGCAGTTTGCGGGAGGGAGGGGCCAGAAGCAGAGGCTTCTCCGCTGCCTGGCTGGGCCACACGTGTTTCTAGCTCTGGACTTCCTATATTGCTCTTGCTTTGTTTGCCAAACAGCTGTTGGTGGTGCCTAGCGCTTTCCAGGAGTGAATGGGGAGCTGCGTGCTCAGAGGAGGAGATGGGACAGGGGTGGGAACTCTTGGAAGGGGTGGAGTGGGGGCGGAGCTGGGGCAGCGAGGGTGTGTGCATGTGTCAGTGGTGCGGCCCTCGGGCCAGTGCACTAGTCCTCAAGCGGCCCTCATGGTCATTTGAGTTTGAGACCCCTGCATTAGAACAAAGATTGACGACACTTACTGGAGTCAGGCAAAGTGCAGGCAGTTGCTATATAAGTTTTTCTTGTGATTTTACCAATGAACCTCATTGCAGCATACTGGGTGGGCACAAAAATGCAAAATCTTTAGTTCATTCCACTATCTTTTTTAAAGCTGTATAGGTACATTGTAGTGTGCAATCAAGTTAATATTTAATGTAATTGGATTTGGACTGCTGAAATCTCAGAAACTTTATTGTAGTTGCAAACTCTGGTTTTAGAGAAACTGTCATTCATGAGCACCATTTGATCAAAAAGGGGGAGATTCCAGAATTAAAAATCAAGTATAACAATGTCCTCAATTATTTAATATAATCATAGTTGTGCCTACTTCTGAATCTAGGATGTAGCAATTCACCATGGACAAATTATAGGCATTTGTAGCCTATATTGAAAGTGGAAAAAATATTTTTCTATTTTAACCTACTTTTCTCCTTTACTCACTAAGATCATGCAATTGCTATCTGACACTGTCCACTCCAATGGTAGAAACTGGCATAGACTGGAACCTCTTCATGTGAGGCAAAGATTGTGAAATCTGAGCTCTGGGGATCAGTGGTTCAGATGGAGTCGTGTGTGTGCCTTGTCTCGCAATCTCCAAAGTACCTTTTGTACTTGCATTTGTAGCATGCAATGGATTTCTCATGTGGAAAGTGGAAAAAATATTTTTCTATTTTAACCTACTTTTCTCCTTTACTCACTAAGATCATGCAATTGCTATCTGACACTGTCCACTCCAATGGTAGAAACTGGCATAGACTGGAACCTCTTCATGTGAGGCAAAGATTGTGAAATCTGAGCTCTGGGGATCAGTGGTTCAGATGGAGACGTGTGTGTGCCTTGTCTCGCAATCTCCAAAGTACCTCACAACAGAGATACTGATTTCACATTCAGTAAGAGTCCTCAGGCTACCTTTTGAACATTTAAAGTTATTAAGGAGCTGGGGGAGGGGGGGAGGGGGGGTTTCCATACATTGTTGCCCATGTTTTGTTTTGTTTGTTGCATGACAAGAAGTTTCACACAAAATTTCCTTTTAAGAATTCATTTTGATGAAGAGTGGTATATATTGAAAACAAAAGAAGGGTTAAAAGTATGGGCCCAGACAGTGAGCACCCATCTACACAAGAGAACTGTTCCATTGCTAACTTAACTGATGGGACTGCAATAGTGTAAAAAGCCATGATGCAGTGCATTCCCACTAGTTACCCTGTTTGGGCTACTGTTCGCCCCTCACATTCACACACTGCACTACAGTCAAACAGAACCATTACAGTGCCGTTTGGGTTCCCAGCACCTGGCACAGAAATCTGGGAGAGAAATTTCAGTCTTGTGGCAGAAGGGTCTGACTCCCACAACACCCAGAGTGTTATGAACCCATACCTAGGGACCCAGCTCCTAGAGTAATGTGATTACATGATTTGAATTACAGGACCTGAATCCAAACTTTTCATTAATAAAATAGTAAGAGGGAATCCATTTACTTCACAGAACATGAATCCAGATTTATATAGCAATTGGTGAGCGTCTCCAACCCATACATTGCAGGTGAGGGGGATAATGAGATAGAGTGAGTAGACAGGGAAGGTAAACCAAAATAATGTATCCAGATAATAACTGTTCTCTTTAAGAGGATATGTACAACTGGGCCAAAATTTTCCAGTTGCTGCATTCAGCACTTCTGCAATCACAGGTGGTAACAATGGCTTCAAGTGGCTCCTGCAGTTTTACGCATCATGTTGTCTAACCACTCCAAGCAAGACTGTAGAATATGATGCTTAAAATGCTGGTGCCTCTTCTACACTGGCATTCCCCATGTTGGAGCTGAGCCAATGGGAGATTTTAAAATAAGTAGCATAGTGTAAAAAAGGCCTAGAATAATGCCCCGTACTGCCTGGGCTCAAGTGGGAAATATGCAGCAGTGGCAATATGCATTTCATTCCCACCACTACATCAGACCAGGTGGGGGAAGATTTACACGAAAGAGGTCAGGGAAAAACCTGCCCTAATGTTTGCCAGATTCCTCTATTTCATCAGTTGAAGATGAAATCTGAATCTCTGAAACAAAGCTCAAGCAGAAATTCTAGAGCAGCAAGTGACATTGCAAAATAGTACTGTAAATTACACTGGGCAAGAAAGGCACAAGTAATTAGCACTACACAGATCTCCGTATCTTGGCTTTTCTTATAATTAGCAGACGAGCAATTTAAAAACCACAGTCTCGCACAGAATCATTATCATTATTTTCCAAAGGGAGTGTAGAATCCTGGCAGGGAATGGATGTTTTTTACTTCACTCACTCAGTCTAGTCTCATTACAGAAATTGGTCTAACACTGTTAGGGAAGGGAAATTCAGGAAATAAAAATACAAGTAGCATTTCTCTTTCACATTCTAATTTTCAGTCTTAAAAAGAAAAACCCACACAGAGGGGATACCGTTCCTGTTTAAGCTCTTCAAAGGAATTTTAAAATATACAGCTACATCCAAAAGAGCCATTTAATATATGCAATGAATTTTGTGACTGTAAATTATATTTTCTTTAGAAAATCAGCATTTAAATATCAGAGGTCTTTCCCCATCTCAGCAGCTCTGATATCTGACACAGTTTTTAAAATACTGAAATGCTCTCTTTTACTGGTAATAGTTTACTTGCAATTAAATGTTCATTCTAAATTCAATATTCTGTTTAACAAGGCAATTAGAGAACCAATAAATCAGAAATTAATTAACAGTGTATTGTATTTCTGTCAATCCTCATTTTTTCTCCTTTTAAAATGAGGAAATCTTAATATTATCAAGAAAAGAGGGTGTACGCATAGAAGTTGTGGCATGGCTTACGTTAGCAGGAGGGCTGGAGGCAGGAAAGAGGCACTTGTATCAGATGCACCAATGTAACTGTGCTTTACTAGGGAAGCCAGCAGGTGATGCACCAGGGCCCAAGACATAGGCAGCAGGGCCTCCTGTTTCTGTAAGGGAGAAGGGTGTGATGCTGGGAGAAGGGAATGGTGCAGAGAGAATAATGTGGATTCAACATTGTAATATTGTTGGAAATATGCTGAAGCTGGGACAAAAATGTATTTTTTATAAATCAGTCGGAATATCAAAGCAGCCTCTCAGGACAGATAAATTAGGACATCCAGTCACCCTAGATTCAGACAAGGCTACATCTTTTTTAGTTTTCAATTCTGAGGACAGAAGTAGACACAGAGTTTAGTAAAATCCCTGTGTATCAAGACATATTGTTGCATGTTTGAGTTAATTATGACTCAAGATTGTCAAATAACAGGCTCAATTGGAATTATTTAATCAAAGATTATCAAATCAGAGATTAGTAGAGCATTATACAGAACATCAAAAGAACTTTACAGAATACTGAGAGAATAGATATATTATCACCTTTTCATGTGATGATGATGATGATTGATAAAGAGCTGGTTATATGTCTCTCCTTCACTGTATCTGGAGGGATGCAGCAGATTCATTGCCCAACTAAGTTCCCATATTAGTGTCATTACATAGGGTTTCCAAACAAAAAAAACCTTGTTTGCCAAAAGAAATATGTTTTGATGTAATTTCTATACATTCTCAGTTTACCTGATTTATGTATGAAGGCATAATTATTTATAGCAGAGGGGACTAACAAAATAATATAGTTCAGTGGGTTTTTCTTTCCCCATAATTATTCTTTTTCTATCTGCTGTAAAAATGATCCTTTATCAGTTTCCCAGGTAGTATATATATATAAAATTGTTAAGTACAGTCTAAGACATTGATTTCCTGAATGGGGTTACTTATCAATCAAGGACCATTGTTCTGCACCTTAGAATTCAACATCCTCTTTGTTTACATCCTAAAGATGCTAAAGAATAATTAATGTATAAATCAAATATACAGAAAGTAAAGGACTAAGAGAGTCAATATTTACCATCAGATACTAAAAACATTTATCCACAGCCAACCGTAATAAAGTAATTGTCACTATATTCATCCAGTAGAAATCCACATGAGGAAATCTTCTTTGCTTGCAAAAGCAATCTGGCAATGGGAGGTCACTCAGAGACTTCCAGTTCCACATAGCTCCAAACACATAAATCACTAATTCTATTAATAGTCTCATCGTGGGCTTGCCTTACGTTGTAGTGTTGGTTTAAATATGTGTGTTCCACTGGCGGTCAAGCACTAAATTAGCTCCTTACCTCCATCTGACTAGAGCTCACGAATCACTGGTGGTCCATGGACCACAGTTTGAGGACTTGTGCTGGAAAATTAAATTAGTTTCTATGATCCCAAAAGAAGGGAAAATGATCATCATTTGAAATATATTCATTATTGTAGCTTCAAAGGTGAACTACAAAGCTAAATCAAAAACTGATATATTTTATACCCAGATTTCCATAATGAATGCCCCCAACCTGTCTGCAGCCGACAATGATCTAGAAATATGTATTTTAAACTATCCTCTTAAAAATTATTTTTCCTTTTCTGAAATTGTCCTGGGCCTCCCAGGGCTGAAGATGTCCTAGAAGTCTGCTTTGTGACTTAGGAGCTGAGATGCCAAAGGAGGCATGCAAAAGTGGAAAACATTTTCTCTGGTAGCTATAGTTACATCAGTGTAGCAAATATTCTTAGCAATAAGTGAGGACTATAGTGTTCAAACAAAGTAGGGTCTAGCAATTCCTGCACCTTTATTGCCACTTGCCCTCCTTGGTTTTCTTCATTTTCCTATAGCTTGCTGGGTCTTTTTCACTTCCTCCAGGTCTTTCCTCCCTTTCTGCTCCTCTGGTCCTTTCTTTCTTCCATTGAGCCTTGACTCCACATTTAATACACACGCATGGTGCCATCGATAGCTATTGCATGATGCTGATGCTCAAAACTTTTCCTTCTAAGATGCACAGAAGCTGTGGCTGAATGGGTTTCCCTGTCAAAAACCCTTGATATGGTCCATGAGACCTTATCACTGACACAGACTATACACTGTAAAATTTCCTTGTTGACACATTTCTAAGCTCCTTGAAACATACTGTTTTCTCTCCAAAGACTGTAATTGAAACTTATAGCTTCTAAAAATTGATTTATTCTTGCTCAAGGACTATTTAGAATGATCTGACCCAACTGAAATGTAAAGTTTAAAAACCACATCAATAGTTCTCTTCTGAACATTAATTTAATGGGGAGGCTTAGAACAGAGCAATATGATATAATTTAAAAATTAATTCAACAATTGTTTTTGCTCCCCTAGAGTGCAGAGGTCTGTCATACAATTAAGGGAGTATGCTAGTGACAGAATACAGAAAGCAGTAGGGAGTACAGACAAGACCAGAAGCTTTATGTAGTCTGTAAACCTCTAACTCAACACAGTGAGAGAAAACCTGTCTACTGTATTAGAATGAGTGAATTAAAGAGATGACCGGATAGGAATAACAAGTATAATACTACATCACTATATCGCACTGGGTATGAATCTATACATAGGGTGCCCTTCCAATGCTATACTACACTGTCATGCATACACTATAAATGTAAATGTAAGCATTTCATTTAAAATCGATAGTCGGCAGTAAGATAACAATAGAACTTGAAGAACTGCATTGAATGAATGAAAGGAAACATGCCTATGCAGCTTCACAATAGCTTTGGCAGTTGTCAGAAGCATGTATAATGTAGCTAGCATTCCCACTCCAGCTACTGTATTGTCCCAATTTCCCACTAGCTCCTCAGGCCATTCCACCAATGGTTCTTCCATTGCACCACATTATTTTGCCTTCCGTGTCTTCAGAATGCTTGTACTGCAGCTGTTAAAATTGCAAATTTTACCTGGAAACTTGCTTTGTAAGACCCAGCTCCATCAATTTTCATTGAAAATTATAGCACAATAAGACCTTCTACTTATTTTCAAATCAGTCTAAAACAGATGCCGAGGATTTAGGCCTTATGTATCCTCCCTCACCTTTTTCGCTTCAAGTAAGAGCACCAGCTTAGATCAATAGCAGGAAATGGAAGATTCTCTTAATCTCCAGACAGAAAGGAAGTGAATGTCATATTTTGGATTGGTGAAACCAGACTTCACCAATCATGAACCAGATTTCCAAACAGTATATGTTGGTTTTATATCTGTCTAAATCCTTCAATCCAAATGGCAATGTTGAACATTGATAAATATAGGAAGGAGGGGACCTTTTGTTGTTTTTTCCCATTAGATACAGAGCAGGCACCAGCAGTGCCACATATCAAGGGAAAGTGGACATTCCAGCCATTCTTCATAAACTCACACCAACCTGATCATCACATCTAAATTGCTGAGTCGCAATGGTCTGGGGAACATAGCATTCTCAAACATAATTGTGATGAGTGCAGCATAACATTTTAAACTGATTAGACAGATCCTACCTCTTCTACAAAATCATTATGTGAATAATTAAATTGCTCAGAAATCTTATCTTTAAAAAGACACTTTTCATTAGGTTTAGTTGCTAATTTGTTTAGTTGTTAAAAGTTTCAAAAGATATGCAATGTGAAACCTGCTTGCATAAATATACATGTAATTGTTCAGGCTTTCTTCCTTCATTGTCTCTTTGTACTATAAGGAACATAAGAGGTTTTGAAAACTACCATCAGACACTTCTTTAATTTCTCTATGCACTTTTGACAGATTTTTTAATGGACATCTATTTTATTAGTTTTGTTTGTACTTGATGCTTCCTCAGGTAATTTTTAATCTAATTTCCATCTTCTTTAGTAAAGGTATCTTTATGGGGGGATGGGGAAGGGAGGAGGAGAAAGGTTGTGTATCTGTCAGAGATAACTGCCTCACTCTTTGTGTAGATTGGAAAACATTTTGCTGACCGTCACTGTCTCTTGCAATATTTTCCAGTAGTTCTCTCTGTCTTCTGGTTAGCTCTTTGATATGTACTACCCCAGTTACAGTGCAGTAGAAAGAAATAGTTCAAAGTTCCCCCAGAGTGTTGAAAAATCCATCTTGAAGCACATTTCTCACCACTACTGTTGTCTTGCTGTCTCCTCAAGAAATCCTCTTTATTTCTTCATATTGTAATACCTCACAGTTATAGTTCTTGTACTCGCTTTCTTCTTGTTATCTTCTCAATTTGAGAACTTCTGGTCCATTTACTTTTGTATTGTTTCCCCATTCAAATTGTGATAATAGCTGCAGGACATTTATTTCCAATCACAGCTCATTTTTATGTTCATTTGATCTTAAACCTGTGTTTTATCCAGCATCTTTGATTATCCTAGCATAATCAATTTAAAGAGCTAAAATATTGCCTGAGCTTGCTGTAAAAAACAATTAACCAAATGCCTAGTTTGAGGAGGGAGGATGGATTTCAGGATGGACGTGAATAAAGGAAATGCCATTATTTTCTGAATTTGAAATTAACTGCTATTTTGTAAAGCTGCTGAAGTCCTCTATGAAGAAGCCCCTGGACTGCTCTTGAGGAAAGGGAGACACCTATCTCTGTAGGGAGAACTTCCTTTCTCAAAACTTTCCAGATCTCTGCAGCGTGGATGATAAGACACAGTTTTTCTTTCACACATACCACACTATTGACCTGAGCTGAATCTGCATTGATCTTGCATGGTGGAAAAAATAACCCAGATTCCAGATTAGTGATCTCCTCGAACAAATACAATACCAGTTATGGACATACCCCCAACCAACAGTCATGATCTTAGTGGGAAGAAAAATGGTTACATCAAATGTGTCTTTTTGTGATGGTTTTGTTTCTCTAAAAAGAAAACTATGACAATAGTAGCTCTATATTTACACAATATAGCATATTCTATATGAACACTTGTTGGGTGGGTCCTTCTTATTCTTCTATTAACTTAATCTACATTTACATGGAAGGTTTATGAGAAGTGCCTTCAATGGCCAAAACTAAGAGTGAGGCTTCAGCATAAAAATGATCTTTGTGGGTCAAAGTAATGATGGAGAAATCATCTTTGAAGAATGGAAACATTTCCCCACAGACATGCTGGTACAGACAAGTCTATTAGCAGCATAGTAAAATTTGACACCATTCTAATCTGCCCAGGGCATTTATTCCACTATTGAAGTACCTGGGAATCTGAATAAAAGTGTTTAATTATGTATGGGGTTGTTGAAAGAAACTGATGTTCATTTTTATTGACATATGCTGTTGGACTAGACTATTATCTTTTCTCTGTATAATTCTATTAATCGGCATATGGGACCAAATAACCAATATTATCCCAGGTTTCTCTTATTATTATATGCAGTAGTTCTAACATTTTCCTGAAAACCTCCACATACCATAGAATTTTGCTTGGGGATTATGTGAGCCTCTGACAGAAACTAATCATAAAAAGAAATCCCTAGCTACTAATTGTTGTGGTTCATGGGGAATATATTGAGATGATTATCAAATTCAAAATCAAATCAAGTTGGTATTCAAATATATTTCACTCATCTTCTTACTCAGTGTACAGTGTCTTCCATCACTTCCGTAAATGACTAATACACCATGTTTTTGCTCAGCACCTAAATGAATCACTATCTGAACATTCTTTGTTTGAAAGTGACAGCAAGCACAGTTCAAGGCAAGAATCAACAATCACATCCTCTTTGAGAATAAATATTATGGAACGAGATCAGCCCTTCTATATCTAAGCTTTCTATTATAAACCCAATTCTGACACACTCCCACCTTCAAAACAATTTTGAAAAACCAACCCTTATCTCCTTGAAAGATAATATGGATGCCCTTATGCAACTGTTGAGTTTTTCTAGAGGGAAATTTTGGAGGGAAATTGTTGGGCAAGGCATTGAAGATATATGAAGTTTAAAAAACGAATGTTTTCATGTCTTTAAACTTTTCCTTACTTATCTGAAAAAACATATTAAGTTAGAAACTCTAATATTTTTGTCCTGTTTGCCTCTGTGAGGAGCTAGAGATACAATCAGATTTTTTTTAAAATATCATAGTTCTGTCTGAAGTGGTTTTGTCTAATCTTATAGTAAGTATAATACTGACTATTATGACAAAGTTTAAAAAATATATTTTTCTCTATATTTGCCTTTGTTTACTGTGTGCTTTGGGAGTACTTTATGTATAGTCAACGTCACTATTCCCAATAATCTCAAAGAATAGGGAAAACTTGAAGACTGTGGGGAAAAAAATACATGTTCTACCTAGCCACCATGTCAGCTACTCATAAAGATGAGATGCTGGCACTGTGGTATTTTCAGAGTAGGGTAAATTGAAAGATAGCATCTGTTTATTTTATATATGCACCAAATCTATTAGGCTCCAATCCCACCTTCCTAATATACTTCCCACTTGACAATTTTACAAGCCTTTTAACCATTTGCAGCACACATATTGACCCCCCTTTACTCTTTTCATGCACTATAGATACTCTGTGGCATAAACATCAGTTGATATGGTTTAAGATGTCCACAGTTACAGGCAAAATGCCAAAATATACCTGGTATGATATTCTCAGATCCTGGGCTTCCTGGTGGAACTGCCAAGGAGGGTATCTTGATTCTAAAGGTCAGCTATGTCATATTATACTTGGCATTACACAATGTGGATACTATGGCAGAGTTCATAGAATCATAGAATATTAGGGTTGGAAGGGACCTCTGGAGGGCATCGAGACCAACCCCCTGCTCAAAGTAGGACCAATCCTCAACTAAATCCCCAGCTAAATCATCCCAGCCAGGGCTTTGTCAAGCCTGACCTTAAAAACCTCTAAGGAAGGTGATTCTACGCAGTCCTAGTGGTTTGCCTCTTTATGGCCATGATTTCCCATACTTGGGTTTTTTTAAAAATAAAACCTTTACTGTGAATTTCCTGGCTTTCAGATATTTGTTTTCTTCAAAATCTAGAATGTCCTTCCATTTTATTATTATGATTTGCTTTTAAATTGATACATATGTAAAACCTGAACTCCATGTTACCTAAGGTGTTTTGTTTTTTTGTCTAGGAGTAGATATGTTAATTTAATAAATACTGTAAAATTAGTAATAAATATAATACATATCTGGGGCCAGGAAGGAATGTTTACCCTGGGGTAAGATTGGCAGAGACCTTGGTTTTTTGTTTTTTGCCTTCCTCTGCAGCCTGGGGCAGAGGTCACTTACAGATATAAACTAGTATTTATGATGGATTCTCTGTAACTTGAAGTCTTTAAACCATGATTTGAGGTCTTCAGTAACTCAGCCAGAAGTTAAGGGTCTATTGCACAAGTGCGTGGGTGAGGTTCTGTGGCCTGCGATGTGCAGGTGGTCAGACTAGATCAAGGGTTCTCAAACGGGGGGGTCGGGACCCCTCAGGGGGTCGCAAGGTTATTACATGGGGAGTCGTGAGCTGTCAGCCTCCATCCTAAACCCCACTTTGCCTCCAGCATTTATAATGGTGTTAAATATATAAACCAGTGTTTTTAATTTATAAGGAGGGGGTCACACTCAGAAACTTGCTCTGTAAAAGGGGTCACCAGTATAATACTTTGAGAAACACTGGACTAGATGGTCATGATCGTCCCTTCTGACCTTAAAGTCTATGAGTCTATAAATCTCACTCTTATACATCTTTCATCCAAAAGTAGTACACAAACCCCATAAAGTACCTATACAAAGACACTGTTCACTACCACTGAATTGAAACGCTGTAGTTTAGATGATACTACAGGCTGCTTCAGACAGAAATAGGCAATATCTTTAGGACCCCATTTAGGACATTTTCAACCTGTTCTATTCCCACCATTATCACTAAACTGTTCTTTCCCTTCATCTATGCATCAATTTGTGTCATTTTTGTAATTCTGGCTGTAAACTGGCCTTAAGGCAGTGTGTCAGGAAATTTATGTAAAATTTTGAGGGATTTTAAGTCCTGCCTTTGCTATAAAGGACATTTTGTAATATAGGAAGACTGTTGCTCATAAACATGTTGCATAGTGCCAAAAAAATTAGAAACTGCCAGATATGATGATTTAGAGGAACATACTGCAGCACATGCTATATGGGACGATATAACTGGTCTAAATAGTCTGGCAGTAGCCATCACTGGCATCACCAGGAAAAGGTGAACAAAGTCTTAATGCATGCTTTCATTTGTACAGTGTTGTACACATGGCCAAATTACTTCCCATGCTTCTCAGCTGATCAGCATGTAGTAACACTGAACATTTACACCAGCGGTGTCCAATACGTTCGCCACTAGCCATATGTGGCTAATAGGCTATTGAATTGTGGCTAATGCATGTGGCTTTTTTATAATGTGGCTTAACATGGCTTTTTTATAATGTGGCTAATAATAAAAATTCAAAACCACAAGTGTGGCTAGCATCGAATTTCTATTGGACACCGCTGATTACACTATACTATTCATGTTCCAAATGCTCTACACACATTAGCTAATTAATCCTCACAATACCCCAGTGAAATAGGTTAGTAAGTATTAGCATATGCCCTGAAGCCTGAGATTTGATTACCTTTCTCATTATTTTAGCTCCTATGTTACTAGTGGTCATAAAAAGTTCCAACAATGTTTTTATACCCAGCTATAACATTTGAGCTGAAGGCCTCCTGTGGCAGTGATTTCTACAGGTTGGGCATGAATATAGGAATATTTGTTTTTATTTGCTCTAAATCTATTGAGTATACCATTGCTCTGATATTTTGACACACTACAAGAAGAGACTAATAAGTTTTCATTGTGTCTTTATTTTGAATACTGTGCCTCAGTACAGAATAATCCTGGCATTTTTTATATCTTCTCAGAAAAGTCCAAATTCAGCTGTGATTACCACTGAAGTAAACTGAGATCCAGAATGTAAATCAGAGTAGATTACATCCTCTATGGAGAAAAGTCTTTCCATAACTTCAACCATTTGCACTGCCATTCTTTGGACAATCTCAATCTCTGATATATATATCAAAAAGCATACCATTAGTTCAGTACAATGGCATTACTATATCTTGTGTCCCTATTTTAAGGCACCCAAACATCCTATTTGTTTTGTAATGCCACTACCCACTGGGAGATATCTTCTTTAAACTATCCATAATGATTCATTGAGCTATCTATAGTTTTCCCTCAGGGCATCCAAAAAATTCAAAGCCCATCAGCGTATTTGAGAAGTTTGTACTACATTTTGCTAATGTGCAATATATTACATTTACTCTAGTTACATTTTTTCAGCCATCCACGTGCCCAATTGGCCAAGTTTGAACATCTAGAGCTTCTCAGTCCTACAAAGTTTCATTAAAAATCAACAATTTAATGTCATCAGAAGGTTTCACCAACTGGATATATCTTCCTTCCTTCCCCCAAAATTATTAAAGAATACATTAAAACATTGGACCCATTACCAATATTATTAAGTTCTGTTCACTCTGGAGGGCAACCATCAACTATAATTTGGTTTCCGATGGCTTGGCCGTTTTTAATCTGCAACAAGATTTCACTCTTGTCTTGTGTCTACACATTTTCCTTAAAGATAAACTGAAGAGTTCCAAGTTAAAAACATGTTTGTAGGGTTCCAAAAGCAGAATCTATTAAATGGCTATTTTGAAAAAAATTAATTAACACAGTAGTTTTACTAAATTGCTTCTTAAATTCTCAAGAAAACTGAACACCAGATTTTTCTGGTTTCTCTGCAACAATAAGTGACACTACAGTTACTATAATATAAAGCATGGGAATGAAGAGGCATATAAAATGAAATGGTGTACTGTATTTATGATGACGACATTTACCCTGACAAAGAAACAGAATGTCTGCAGTACAGATTTCTTAGAATCTTTGAGAGCTCCAGACAAAAGGCACCATAGAAGTGGAAAGTATTCTTATTCTTATTACTCAGGTGGTTATATGCATTTTATTGAAACACAAAGCGTGTTTCAATTTTAAACAATGGGACATAAATAAGTAAGTAAGTAAGTAAATAACTAATTAAATAAATAAAAGTGTACTGATTGGAACCTTATCAAGGAGTTTGGAACTTTTTTCTCCAAAAATCTTTATTATTCACTGCCGGTAGTCTATTCTGAGTGAGATTATCAAATGTTTTTTTAAAAATCCTAAAAAAAATTAGTCATTTTGCCTCCTAGCTTATCAATTTCAAATATCAAATAGCAAAAAGCATAATTTTTATGTAAGAGCTGCATATGTATGCATAATCTTCTATCATAAAAACTGTGCTGGTATGATCGGAAGGTTGCTTAGATATTTTTCAGCAGAGGAAACTGTATACTTTTTATAATGAAGTTAACATTTTAGCTCTTAATTCAATGAAATTGCATTTTTCCCCATGTGGAGTTCTTTCTGAATTAAATTGGTTTATCATGTACAATAAGAAGGTGACAAGTGAAATTCTACCTTTATGCATCTTGATTGATAAAGCTCAATGCAGTGAACTTTTTTTATTCAATAAATTTACACTGACAACTATGGATTAAAAGTTATCAGGCATTAAACTATTAAACCTTCACTTCTTTTTACTTCCATTAAATAAAAAGATTTTGCAAACTACTTGTCCATTAAATTATCAATAAAATGTATTAGTTTACCTCTGCTAATGGAAGTCTAAATAGTCAACACATTGTGAAGACACAATTCACAAGGTCATATTTCCACCCCTCTAATCAAAATTGTATCTTAGCAAAAATAAATCATAGTATTGTATTGTTTCTCTGCTGAGAGTCAGTTTAGACAATATTGCCAAATCTACGGGGGTGGAGGTGGAGGAGAGCAATTTATGCAGGTCCTGGCACACAGGTAAAATGCTAACATGACATTCACTGCATATGTGAAGTATACTCTGGGGGGTATCACCTGCTTATCCAAGTACTTTTATGTACCCCCGTCACCATAATGTCCGAATGCCACTCACGTATTTTTAAAAGAAATCAAAATAATCAACCCTCTTCCCAGCCTAAAGGAGAAATAACTTGATTTGTTTATAGTTTGTGTAGCTGGGTGTAAAGAAGTAATTGAGGAAAAGCAAAGTCAAAGAGGTGAGGTTTTGCATTTAGTTGTGAGAGCGGTTAATTCAATGGTAATTATTATCTTTTGAGGCATTGACATCCATAGTCTAGGTTCAGCTCCAGTGAAAATTCTGTCTCCTGCACACACAAAAAGAACCTGAACCTTTTCAGGGCATTTCCATTCACCTCAGCAGCCTCTTGGAGATGGGATATGAATATTTTGTGATCAGTGCTATCAAATACCATAGAGAACTACCTCAGAATGAATATGGATGCATTTCTTATGTCTGAGGGCAGGATCAGGTCATCCATCAGAGCAACAAGTGCTGTCTATGTATTGTGCACTGGCCTGAAGCTCGACTGAGAAGAAAGATCCAGGATACTGGCAACTGACAGGTGGAGCTGGAGACGGAGACTGTTTTTTTGCTACCCTCTTGATTAGGTTTATGAGATGCTTCATGCTATCTGAGCTCTGTGGTGATAACCTAAGGCCCTGGGGAAATCAAGAAGTCTCCCCTGGCATCTCTGCCCTAAAGGGGGCACATCACAGTTTCCTCTCTCTTCCTGTTTAGCAAGAAACCTCCATCCACTATTTCACTGAGTCCCTCTATCAGCAACTTATTCCACGCACTTACACCCCCTCCTGGGACCCATCCAGCTGGCAAGGCCGAGTTCTGTCAGGAAGGTGAGAGTAGTGTAGTTTGCTGAGTGTAATCCCTTATAACTGAACCGCTTTGCTGGGGATCCCAACTGACCCTGTCCCTATTTTGCACCAGTATAGTAGGAGATTAAAAAGCTAAGGCATTCTAATAACAGAGGAGATGAAAAATGATAAACTGTTGGTCAGTTTTAAACATGCATGCTGAAATTGTATACAATGAATTATCTGATTTTCTTTTGTGTAATGCTCTTATTCCTCAGTAAGGAGCCACAGGGAAACAACATTTTAATGCACGATGTTATAATAATTTATAACATACTAGCGAAAATACCCGACATTGCTCGGGTCCATCGGAGGTGGGGAGGGGGCAGAGAGCTGAGTGAGTGCGGGGTCCATTGGAGGGGGAAGGGGGCAGAGAGCAAACCTGACACCCCCACCTCACCCCCCAACCAAACCCGACACCCCCACCTCACTTACCCCTCAACCAACCCCGACTCACATTTTCACAACCCCACCCAAACCAAACACCCCCACGTCACCTCCCTACCAACACCCCCTGACCAACACCCACACATCACCCCCTGTAGACCAAACCTGACACACCCACCTCACTTTCCCCCCCAACCAAACCCGACACCCCTACCTACCACCACAAACAAACCCGACACCAACACCTCACTCACCCCTCGACCAACCCCGACACCCCTCCTGACCCCCCCAAACAAACCCAACACCCCCACCTTACCCCCCACCAAACCCAACACCCCCTGACCAACCCCAACACCCACACCTCACCCACCCAGACACCTTCCCACCCCCCCAGACCAAACCCAACACCCCCGGCTCACTTACCCCCCGACCAAACCAGACACCCCCACCTCACCCCCCGACCAAACCCGACACCCCTACCTCACTTACCCTCCGACCAAACCCGACTCGGTCCGTCGGAGATGGGGAGGGGGCAGAGAGCTAAGCGAGTGCGGGGTCCGTTGGAGGGGGGAGGGGGCAGAGAGCTGAGCGAGTGCGGGGTCCGTTGGAGGGGGGAGGGGGCAGAGTGCTGAGCGAGTGCAGGGTCCATTGGAGGGGGGTATTATGACATCATAACAATGTCACAGAGAACAGCAGCTGCCCAGCTGATGTGATTGGCTTTAAATAATTTCACCCCTGGGGGGCGTCAGAGGTGAGATTTGAAAAATTTTCGACTCTTACCCTGATTAGGACCCTAAGACCTCTAACTGTACCAAATTTCAAGTCTCTAGCTCAACCGGTGTGGAAGGAGTAAGTGCACATACATAAATACACGCATACATACACGCATACACCATTTGACTTTTATATATATAGATTTGGTTAATGGGCAGTATAAAAGGAAGCATTCAGTTCAGCTTGCAGGAATTCTGATTGCAAATATCCAGTACTAAGTCCATGTGTTGGGAACTATTGGCCAGTTTACTTTTTCCCTGATCTTAACACTTATGCTAGATTAGGGAAAATAAAAGAAAAAAATCTATATGATGTTTTCCTTATTTTAAGATACTTTTAAAGTAAAATGTTTACAAAGTTAATGTACACTGGGTTCTGGAAGTGTGTTCTGTCCCAGTGTCTGCAGGTACTGTTGGGAAAATAGCATTTGCAGCTGTCTACCAGCAGTCACTGAAATTTACAAGTATTCCAATAAACTGCTTCTGGCGGCTGTTCGCTCCCATTCTGGTTCCCATGGAAACAGATGATGGATTGCCAAAAATGAGAAATGATGCTTTAAAATAATCAGTGTTCTGAACCAGCGTCTATTATAAAAGCATCTCACTCTTTTTCCCGTATTCCCAAGGGAGCGGGAATAAGAACACATGGCAGCTGGAAGCCAGAAACAAAGTTGTTAGAACTCTTGCAAATGTCATTGGTTTCTGAGTGACAACTGCAAATGCAGTTTCACCAGCACCACCGAGAGACTTTAGTGAACAGTCTCTTTCAAACTATGTGTTTGAACTTTCAAAGAAAGAGTATATAAATTATTATTATATTGTACACACAAATCTTTTGACTGATTTCAGAAAAGTACCCCTAATCACGTGTGAGAATAGCCCACAAAACGTAAGAAACATAAGTTTCTTTTAAACCATTCCCTCCCACTCTATCCCCACTTCTGCCTTGAGAACTATAATAGTCAGTAATATATATTTCTACAACAGGTAGGAAGTTGTCTGAACTGAGTATTTACATAATCAGGTATCTGTAACCCATGTCCTTCCTCATTCTCCCTGCTTTTTAAGGTATGTCACATCCTTAGGTCTCCATCAAGCCTATTCTTTAGTCCCTAATCCTGCAAACACACATACAACTTCACACACGTGCATAAGAGTTTGCACAGTCAGGGCTTTATATTGTAGGCTCCTCAGGTCTGGAACTCATTGTGATCCTGGCAGACCAAGTGCAAACTCATGCCAAGGCCCTTAGGCCCCAGCTGAAGCTGAACACCAGTGAATGCAAGGCTGGAAACCAATCTCGCCCATCTATGTGTTATGTGACAAAGCTCTGTCCTTATCTTCATGGATCCTGCGTTTCCTGGTGGATTTTCACTAGCCTCAGAGGCTCACTGTGACCCTCCACATAGCCCTTTTCTCTCTAGAGACAAGGTTACAGCCTACTGAGCCATTTTCATCATAAGCCAGTGAGGAGAAGCTATCGTTCTTGGCACAGTCTCTGTTGTCTCCCAATCTCAGTGATTAATTAGAGGAGGTAGAAAGGGGGGAGCCCGGGCCCGCCCTCTACTCTGGGCTCCAGCCCAGGGACGCTAATAGTAGCAGCTAAGATGGCTGACTTTTTAGCCACAAAACACAATACAATTCCCTGGGCTACTTCCCCACAGCAGTCCCCGCTTCTTCAAGCTCCACTTCACCCTTACCTCAGGGCCTCCTTCCTCACATATGATATGTTGTCTACCACTTAGTCTCACCAACAGCACAACTTCCTCCCACAGCTCCTGACATCCACCCCCACCTGACTAACTGGGAGGGTTTTTAACTGGTTTCAGCCAGTCCCTGATTGGCTTCAGGTGTCCCAATCAGGCTAGCTATTTCTGCAGTTTTCTAGAAGCTTCTTAATTGACCCCAGGTGTCTTGATTAACCTGAACAACTGCCATTTCCAAAAGTACCAGGGATTTGTTTAGCTTGGAATTCACATATCTGTTCCTTAGCACTTTCCTATAGCCATCTGGCCTTGCCCCATCACAGTTAGTATTATTAAAATAGGTTTTAGATGTATAAAAATGTGTTTAGACTTTATGAAATGTTTGTAGGATACTGCATGTATTAATCTCACTTAGCATGTACCCCATGTTATCAGGTTACATCAAGTGTTTGCATTGTAAGCTTCCATAACTGTTTAACTTAGTAAACAGGAAAGAAGCGTTTATTAACATAATGACAGGGCTCCTACAGAAGGTGTTAGGACCAACACATAAGAAGGGCCATTGAAACCAAATGAGTCATCATAAAAAAATCAAAGGAGAAATACTTTGTTCATTGCATTCCTCCCACGACACTCCATGAAGAGCAGATCCAGCGAGTGAACTCATCTCATCAGCTTGAACTCTGGGACTAGAACCGCCTGACAACAATAAACTGGGTCTCTATGCTGCTTGGATCTGGAGTGGGCAAGCTTTCTAAGCATAAGCAAAAGATTCTCAGTGCTTGGCATGGGTTAATCCTAGAAGATTTCTAGAGCTTGCATATTACAGCAGCTTCTATTACTCTTGCCTGGGTGGCAAGATAGACTGGAGTATCAAGGGTTCTGTCTGTGACTCCATGATAAGGCTGTTATAATGCTTGAGGAATTCACACTCGATACTTTGTTGGTGAAATCTAAGTATAGAACTCACAGCCATTTTGGGGGTTGTAACCTGAATATTAACAATCTGCCCAGAAGTTGGTACGCACGTTCCTAAGCCACTTGAGACCCCTTGACCCCCATCTCCCTTGTGATTTTTTGAAATGTTACCAAACTTGTGACTTTTGTAAAGAAGCAAATAATAGTAAACTCATGCGATATTTAAGTATGTGTGCACACATTCACAAAAGAGGGGGCAATTTTAACTTACATCAGTGAAATAGATTTCTACGTGAGTATTTTGAAGCAATGTTTTTCTCACTTTTAATTGCTAGGCTCCATCAAAAGGTTTCACCAGAGACAAGAGTCATGCTTCTCCTACAGATCAAAAAGACCCATGAAATCTCAGACAAGGCATTTACAATTTATTTATATTCATTTTGAATCTGCTAGATGAAGGCCAGACACAAAACAGCTATAGATTCCACTCACAACTAACGATCAGAGATAAGCCACAGGCAGGCTGCCAGCTCCTTCCTTCCTCTCCAGCTTTAATTAATATACGGTCTGCTTCACATTTGCTTCCATAGACCAAATTCTTAACATTCAAGTTGAATTTTGTTCAAAGTTGACCTAACACAAATCGACCAAAAAAAGCCACAACATATCCAAAAGTTGTATCTTTTTTTCTGAATTAGGCTTAAAAAATTTTATTTAAAAAGGAATCTTCCCCAAGCTGACAGGATTCTAAAATCATTCAGCAAAAATCCACATCATGTTATTACTAATTTACTCATCTTTACACATCATAAAAATATTCACTAGGAATCTGAACCAGACAGGATTTGCTTGCATCTGCACAAGAACAAAATTAATGTCTCCTCATAGTCTGCAGAAACCAGTACTGACAAATGCATTTTACATGAGTCAGTTTCAATTAATAAAATAAAATTGGTAAACATAAGGCATGACCTAGTGTATCATTTGATAAGTCACAAACATTTTGAATCTATTTCTGTAAAGAGATACCTATGTGAGGTGGTCACAAGAGTACAGATCTGGAGTATTTCAGTTTTTCAGGCACACCACAAGACTCTTCTGTTTGCACAACCAACTTCCAAGAATGGCTGTTGCAAAAAAAGCCAAGCAAATTTTGTCTTGGTTACGATAAGAATAATCCACTTTCAGAAAGCACAATCTAGGAGGGTGAGGTAGATATCCAGTCATCTCTAAAAGAAATAATGCTTTTGTAAAAGGTATAATTTGTTATACTTATTTGACTTGATCTCAAATAATTCTCATAACATAAATCATAGCAATAAAACTCAAATTCTGTTCGTAAATCCTATAATCTTCCTACCGAAAAATTGGAGATTCTTTCTTGAAAAGACGAATCATGGGTACCCTTGAAAGATGAATGTTATTCATTCTCTTTTGGCAGTTTATATTTGCTCTCAAAATCCATTTGCCTCTAAGAATCTATACAAACTTGTAAATCAACTCCCTAACCTAAGCAGAGTTAACTGAATCATCTTTAATACTAAAAGGCTTCTGTCTAATGAGGATTAGTTTACCATCCTAATTTCACCAGCTCCACATCTCTGGTTAAACTGTGGCAATACAGACACAATACTGATCTCAATTCAGTATTCAGTACTGAAATTCAGTAATGGCGTAGTCTCCTGCACTGTGTTGCTCTAAAGCATCAACAGGGGTTTATGAAAAACAAATCCTGTCAAACTGCCTTGGTATCTTTAAAAAAAGAGATTACAGCTTTAGTTGATAAATGTAATCGTGTTGATGTAATATACTTAAAACTTCTGTAAAGTGATTGACTTGGTACTGCATAACACTTGTATTCAAATTTTTAATGATATAAAGTTAGCAGCATGCTAACTAATAAAATGGATTTAAAAACTGGCTAACTGATAGGTCTCAAAATGTAATTATGAATGGGGATTGATTCTTGTCCCGATGCTATTTAATATATTTGTTAATAACAGGGGGAAAAAACACAAAATCATCATGGATAACATTCGCAGAAGACATAAAAATTGGGGAATAACAAAGAGGACAGGTCAGTGATTCAGAAAAATCTACGTCGCTTGGAAAAATGGAAGAAAGCAAATAACGTGTGTTTTAATGTGGACAACTATAACTGTATACATCTAGGAACAAAGAATGTAAGCCATACTTACAGAATGGGGGAATCTGTCCTGGGAAGCAGTGACTCTGAATAAGATTTGGCGGTTGCGGTGGATAATCAACTGAACAGGAGCTCCCAGTGTGACTCTGTGTCCAAAAAAGCTAATGTGATTCTGGGATGCATAAACAGGGGAATCTTGAGTAGGAGTAGAGGTTATTTTACTTCTGTATTTGGTACTGGTGTAACTGCTGCTGGAATACTGTCCAGTTCTGGTGCCCATAATTCAATAATGATGTTGATAAATTGGAGAAGGTTCAGAGAAGAGACATGAGAATGATTAAGAACATAAAAACATAAGAACGGCCATACTGGGTTAGACCAAAGATCCTTCTAGCCCAGTATCCTGCCTTCAGACAGTGGCCAATTCCAGATATCCCAGAGGGAATGAACAGAACTGGTAATTATCAAGTGATCCATTCCTTGTCACCCATTCCCAGCTTCTGGCAAACAGAGGTTAGGGACACCATCACTGTCCAGCATGGCTAATGCCCATTAATGGACCTTTCCTCCATGCATTTGTCTAGTTCTTTTTTCAATCCTGTTATAGTCTTGGCCTTCACAACATCCTCTGAAAAGGAGTTCCACAGTTTCACTGTGCATTGTATGAAAAAATACTTCTTTTTGTTTGTTTTAAACCTGCTGCCTATTCATTTCATTTGGTGACCCCTACTTCTTGTGTTATGAGAAGTACTAAATAAAAATACCTTATTTAATTTCTCCACACCAGTCATGATTTTATAGACCTTTATCATATCCCCCCAGTTGTCTTTTTCCAAGCTGAAAAGTCCCAATCTTATCAGTCTCTCCTCTTGTGTAAGATGTTCCATAGCCCTAATCATTTTTGTTGCCCTTTTCTGAACTTTTTCCAGTTCCAATATATCTTTTTTGAGATGGGATGCCCATATCTGCAGGCAGTATTCAAGGATTAAAAGATTAGAAAATATGCCTTATCGCTATAAATTCAAGGATCTCAATCTATGTTAATAATGAGCTCTTCAATCTAGCAGAGGAAGGTATAACATGATCCAATGGCTGGAAGTTGAAGCTAGAAAAAAATCAGATGGGAAATAAGGCATTAAGTTGACAGTGAGGGTAATTAAACATTGGAACATTTTACCAAGGGCCATGGTGGATTCTGCATCACTGACCATTTTAAAATCAAGATTGGATTTAAAATATATATATACTCTAGGAATTATTTTGATGAAGTTCTTCTATTGTCTGTGTATACAGGTCAGACTAGATGATCACAATGGCCCCTTCTGGCCTCAGAATCTATGACTACTGAAGACTGAACTGTAAGATTTCGAGGTACAGTTTGGTCTAAGAAGCCCATCACAGCAAATAAACATGCCCCAATAATTCACTTTTTTTCTACAAATGTACTTGCACTTTTTAGTTCTAATACAAAATGTATAGTAATGTATCAAAGTCCTTCTATGTAATGTAATGAAATCATCTTTGAGCTATACATGTAATATCCAGTGGAGAACATATTCCTGAAGATACTATGAGCAAAGGGATGAATCTACGTTCCATAGGACGTAGAGAGATGAAATCCTGTCAACCCAGCCTGAGAGAATAATCCCATCTTCCTTTATTTTGAAGTATTAGTGTCCTTCTTCCACCACATATAATAGCAAATCATTTGCACTAGTTCTCTGTCTATCTAGCACTGCTTAAGCTGTACCAGTGTTAGAGCAAATTTTTGGAGATTTCCCTATAATTTTCACAGTAGATGCCCTAGAGGGACAACAATAAAATTTTGTATCAGCTGTTTTCTAGTCCCGGATGGATCTTGGTAAGGAAAGTACTCTATGCAGCATTTGACAAAGAAAAGGGGTACTCATGAGTTTAAGGAAATAATTCTATGACACTCCACTCCCTGCAAAGAAAACACCATCTCTCAAGTATTAAAAGAGGTTGTTTTTAAAGTGCATATGAAGTCTGTACAACTTCATACATACTGAGACAGTCCAGATTATTCAGGTACTCTACTATCATCTGTCTTGCTCAAAAGAGCTGCTCATTCCATTTCATAATTGCAGATTTAGAAACTCTGTTAAAAAAGTTAAGTATTATTCAGCTAACGCACTAAAGACTTGGCAATCTCAGAATTTATAGTTGATTAAATATACATGCTAATTATCACAGTTTTAATTAAAGTATTATCTGGTGTATGTGAAATGCAATTATGCGCGACCAGTGTAAGTTGTGTAACAGGCTAATATTTGTAGAGAAATGCATTGTCGGCAATGAATCTACTCCTGTAAAATGAAGTGATGTTTGTTTTCAAATGAAAAATCTGTACATGGAACATTACGCTGAGCTGTCACCAGCAAGGCAAAACATTCTAACCTAGATTCAAAGCCTAATACATAATTTTCAGATTGTTTCACCTTGGTCATTTTCTACATTGAAGTATTTGATTAGAGGGATTGCTCTTAAAATCTTCACTATTTTGCCTTAGCAAGGAGACAACAAAACTGCAGCAATTTTGACTACATACCTATGTAAAGATTTTAATAGCAACAACAGGCACATGACCACAGGAATTTCCATACGGAAACAGACCATTGGTTTATTAATTATTTTATACAGTACCCCCTATAGTCCTGTTTACGCTCTATGACAATGTCAGATGTACTATATAGAGGAAATTGTAAGTCCCTCTATAACTGTACTTAATCAAGTATACATTACTATACCATAGGGGAGTGTTGTAGAATTTTTCTTGATCAATTTATGATTTGATCAATTAATCACCTTAAAATAGCTAGGATAAAAATTACAACTGCAAGTGCTATTCTAATTCATATAAATATATAATCCTTTAAAAATTCTGAGTTTTTGCCACAATTTTCTATGTCACTGGCTTTTAACTTTAATCTTTTAAATCTTGATTGAGCATTTCTATCCCATTGAATAACTGATATACATCATGTGACAGATTCAGTCACAAAGACCACCTTGGGACTGTTACCTGATGTGCTTAGACTACCTCTGAGCCCATTTTCTCTGCCAGTTTGGACCTCCAGAACCCTGCCTTGTTGAGCCAGACATACAAGCCTGCTGCAACACAGACCCAGGGTCTGGGCCATGCCCCCAAAGCTGCAGACTTAACTGAAAACAGCTTAGCAAGTGCTCCTGTCTACAGCACCAAGACACCTAGCTCCCAATGGGATCCAAATCCCAAATAAATCAGTTTTACTCTGTATAAAGATTATACAGGGTACACTCATAAACTGACTGCCCTCTATAACACTGATAGAGAGATATGCACAGCTGTTTTCTCCCCCAGGTAGTGAGCACTTACACTGGGTTCAATAATAAATAAAAAATATTTTATTAAGAATGAAAAGTAGGATTTAAGTGGTTCCAAGTAATAACAGACAGCACAAGGTAAGTCAACAAGTGAAATAAAACAAAAATATGCAAGCCTAATACATTAAGAAATTGAATACAGGTAAATCTCACCCTGAGAGATGTTCCAATAAGCTTCTTTCACAGACTAGACTCCCTCTTAGTCTGGGCCAAATTATTTTCTCCTGGTACAGTTCTTGTTAGTTCCAGCTCACATGGTAAAAAACAGGATTTCTCATGACTGCAACCCCTTTGTTCTGTTCCCCCCCTTTAATAGCTTTGGCACAAGGCAGGAATCCTTCATATGTCTCTGGGTTCCCACCCTTCCTTCTAAATGGAAAAGCACCAGGTTAAAGATGGATTCTAGTTCTGATGACATGATCACGTGTCCCAGGTAACTTCATTACCCATTCACTGTCACACATGTATACAAGTAAACAGAGCCATTTAAAGCCAATTGTCCTGGATAATGGGAGGCTTCAAGATTCCAAATCACCATTAATAGCCCACACTTGGCATAATTACTATAGGACCGCAGTTATACTTCATATTCCTAGTTTCAGATAAAAGAATGATACATTCATACAAATGACCACACTCAGTAGATTATAAGCTTTGCAATGATACCTTACAAGAAACCTTTTGCATAAAGCATATTCCAGTTACATCATATCCACACTTATACACATATTTTTATAAAAAATATGGATTGCAACATCACACATCAATCATTAGGTCATTCTATTCTATCACTTTTTCCCCCCCATATGATGCTACTAAACCTGCAGCCAGCATTCAATGTGAGAATATATCGTTATTTTATATTATGGAAACAGAATATTGTCCGTATTCTTATCTAGTTGCTTCAGAACATTTATTTGACTGCTAATAAAACCTAAAGCAAGTGTCTTCACTGAGCTGTTCACAATGATTTCTAGATACTACTTCTTGTGAGTTAACAAACAATTCAAAACTCTAACCAGGTGTATGATTATTTTAAGTTCCTCCTTCTGATGCATACCAGTGTGCTTTTGAATACTAAATTTTAAAAGCCATTGTGTTGCATTTTATCTAGTTTTATCACATGCTGTGGAGTTCCTCATAATCCTCCCTACTCATGATTAACAAATGGCATGTCATCAGCAATTTTGGCACCTCAAATTCCAAGTTGTTAATAACTGACTCAATTACTAATCTCTGGAAAAACTCACTGTTAACTTCTCTGCATGCTGGGATTCTCCTGATCTCTTGGTGTCAGTAAAAACCTGGAATAAATCCACTCTGTACAGTTTTTACGAGTTCTAGTTTTTCAGCTTGGGTTTTTTTTAAGCAAATTGCTTTAAGATTTTCCTTATATTGTACCCTGAGTACCTTCATAAGAAGATAACTTGGAGAGTGCTTTTCAAAACCTTATCTTGTAGACCCTTCAACAAATAATGCTGAGGACATGTATCTAAAGAGAATACTGAGAATGAAGCATATCATCATTCCAAAAGGGCTCTTCAATGCCTTAACACCTCCTCTTTCTCTCTGATTAAGGTCTATTTGTGGAGCACTTTAATCATTTCAAAGTTTCATTCAGGGACACAGCATGCTCAGGCTTCTTTGAATAGGAGGTTCTTGAAGCAGGATCCTATCCCAGTGGGACATCTACTTGACCTGGGGTCTTTGACCTGGGGTCTTTTCATATTGAAAGAAATCAGGAGATTCTTCTTGTTGACTGGACCTTGAAAACTTCTGAGGAATTCTTCAAGAGATTCCTACAACTACGAGCAAACATGACCACCCCAAAATACAACAGGCCACGAGTGACATCTTTTGGGTACACTTAGGTTAGTGTTTAAAAGTACCAGGGGACATTAATTCAATACTAGACATTTGCTAGAATAAAATAATTTAAATATCAACCATTAGAAAATGAAGTAAAATGCAGTAAAATCTCAGTGAAGAAACAAACAAATAAAATCACAATTAGTTTAGCCAAATCCTTGGGGGCCAAAGAGAGGTCTCCTCACAAGAAGAGCTATTTTTGCCTTTAAAAGAATTATAGCAAAATAGCAAAAGATGAACTAAGCCTACTTGCATTCTTGCAGCCACTATCCCAGTCAGTAACATGCGAAATAACCATATCTTACACCTGCAGTCTAATTTTTTCTAAATGTAAACAAATATTCAGAAATACACATTAACTCACAATGGGTATGATCCATTGACAATCAATGGCAAGACTTCCACTGACTTTGCATGAGGACCACTATAAACTACTGAGTTAACAAAGTTCTGTGGCACCTTAAAGACTAACTATAAAGTATTGAAGCATGAGCTTTCGTGGGCTAATACCCACTTCGTCGGATGCAGGCAGTGGAAGTGGGTATTAGCCCACGAAAGCTCATGCTTCAACACTTTATAGTTAGTCTTTAAGGTGCCACAGAACTTTGTTAACTCTGCTATTCCAGACTAACACGGCTACCACCCTGATTATAAACTACTGCTGACTCAAAATTTTAGTTTGAGAAACAAAGATATTTTAATACTGGAATTTAGAAAACACCAGAGACAGATATGTTTATTATTATATTATAAAAATTAATCAACTTAAAACACAGAAAAATGAATTATCATCCACCCAACATGCAAAAATATTCCCAGGCTGGGATCTTATATCTAAAATATTTCATTCCTGACTGCATTGTAATAGTCCTTTCAAATTACTTTTTAATAATTAAATATTTACCAGAGCCCTGGTAACTTCTGCTGTAATGTTAGGGGTTGTTTTTTTTTTATTATGCTATATAAAAATTCAGTAAAATTAAGTAAAAATATTTAAACATATATTTAAAGGCCCAATCTATGGCATTATCATTATATATGTATGTGTATAGTGACAGATTGACTTTATTATATATTTAAACCAAGCTCCCATTTTCAGAATTATCTAGACAGTTTTACTGAAGCTGATGAATGAGAACCACAATTTAACAGAAGTACTAACACAGAGCCACTATTGCATAAGTCAGTAAAAATAAATATACACACAAAAAGTCCAGTAAAAATGAAAAACATTGACATTGTTATGTTCTTTCCATTAAAAATGCTAAATTTAGACAAATCTTAAAGTAATTGAAGTGAAATAGTATTAAGTTAATGGATGTTGAACTATTTAAAGATATGCGATTATGCATTAAATTGTTTTCTAAATCACTTGGGATACAGTTTACCCCCTAGGTGTAACAATTAAGATTATTATTAGGAACTCATACCACTACAAAACTAACTAGAGTTTTGAGATATTTAAACCATAAACTTCATATCTCAAGGAAAACCACACTACGAAAACAACATAAAAGGAAATTATTCTAACATTCTTGTCAGGTAGGCCTACAGGATGCAATTTGAAAACAAGAACCTGCAATTAAGTAGGAGCCTACCATGATACAAAACATGCTCTTGCGTACTAATCTGATAAACACCAGTAGAAATTACCTCCTAGTGGAACAAAAAAAACCCAGACTGATAATCTATACATTTCATTTTCCAAGGAAGAAAAAGAAATTATAAATGTGTAAAGGTAAAATTCAAATAATTCAAACTTTCAAATGAGGATATTGCTATTTATATGTCTACTGCAAGACTGTTCCCACCTTTTGTTATGCAAAATAAAAGGAGCAAGGTAAATTAACATATGCCTGCTCTTTGCAATGCTAGTGCCTGAATTCTTTGGTCTCAAAACTTAAACTAACTTTGGAATCCTTATTTACAATTTTCAGGATAAAAGCAACAATTACTGGAGAATGAAAGAAGCCAATTAGCCCATTAAGATTAATGTATTTTTTTTAAAAAGAGATTACAAGTTTAGTTGAAAAACGGAATAGTGTTGATAGTCTATTCTTAGACTTCTGTAAAGCATTTGACTTGGTACCAGATGACATTTTCATTAAAAAACTGGAATGATACAAAATTAACTTGAGACACATTAAATGAATTAAAAATTGGCTAACTGCCAAGTTTCAAAATGCAATTGTTAACAGGGAATCATCATCAAGTAGAGGTGTTTCTAGTCTAGTTCTGCATGAATCAGTTCTTGGCTTTATAGTATTTAACATGTTTATCAATTACCTGAAAGAAAACAAAGTCATGACTGGTAAAGTTTGCAGATGACACAAAAATTGGAGAAGGGGTAAATAACAAAGACAGGTCACTGATACTGAGTGATCTGGGCACAAGCAAACAATATATATTTTAATATGACCACGTGTAAGGTTATTTATTCAGGAACAAAGCACATAGGCCATATTTAGAGGATAGAGGATTCTATCCTGGGAAGCAGTGACTCTGAAAAAGACTTGGGGGTTATGGTGAAAAGTCATTTTAACACCTGCTCGCAGTGTGATATAATGGCCAAAAGGGCTAATGCAATCCCTGGATGTATAAATGGAAATATCAGGGAAGAGTAGGAAGAATATATTACCTCATCTATATTTTGCACTGGTGCAATCGCCGCTGGAATGTGTCTAGTTCTGGTGTGCATTGTAATAACTGGGCCTACAAATTTACCCTGACTGTGAGCTCAACTGTAAAAAATCAGAGAGGTAGCCGTGTTAGTCTGGAATAGCAGAGGTAACAAAGTCCTGTGGCACCTTAAAGACTAACTATAAAGTTTTGAAGCATAAGCTTTCGTGGGCTAATACCCACTTCGTCGGATGCAAGCAGTGGAAGTAAAAGTTCATACAGTGCCAAGATAACTTGTAACAATAAATGTTGATGGGAAAAGATGCAAAATTGAGACCGAGACTAAATTAGTATTAACAACTGGTAAATAAGAGAAGTAGAGAACTGGAAATCCTATACCTGGAAACCAAAATGGGGATGTCAGAATTCAGGCCTAACTAGTGGACAAAATAATGGCGGGATGGACTATTCCACCCATCACTCCCTTTTGGGGTCCTTGAAGAAGGGACTTTGGGAGAAAAATTGTGTATTGGAGTAAGCTTCACGACCATCACCGCCACCTCCCCACCCCACTAGAAGTCCTGACCAGAGGGGGCCAGAGAAAGAGGAGGACCCAGATGACACCGCCACCCATGGGTGGCAGGTGAACCCCCGCTTTGGGGAGGATAGCCTGCTGGCCCTGCACCTTCGGTCCAAGGCCCTGCCTCATGCATGCTGGAGTCCCAAACCATCCCCCCCCGCTGTAAAAGGAAAAGCCTTGAGGGGCCCCCCTCAGCCCAGATTCTTCTTCAATCTTAGCTTCTGGCCATGGTCCAAATGAAGTTGTCAGGTTTTTCTGATAGCCAGACTGTGGAGCTGAACAGCACTTCAAAAGCAGCTAGGGTGGATTTTAGTGAGTAAAACTTTACTGTTTTGTCTAGAAAAGGCATGTAAATCAAGATCAAGAATGTAAAATATTATAAATGAAAATAAGCATGTATGCAAATTTGAGGTTCCACAGCGAAAATCTCAAAGGCTCCAATTTAGGAAGAGCACGTAAGCATGTTCTTAACTGTACGTATATGCTTAAGTCTCACTGAAGTCCCTGTCCCTTTCAAGGTCTGTCTACACTGCAATCAGGTGGTATGACTGCAGAATCTGCAGATTTACCCAAACTAGCAATCTAGTTAGATCGAGCAACAGCAGCAGTGAAGCCATGGAAGCACTGGTCGGGGCATGGATTAATCCTGCCCACCAAGGACGCTGGGTATGTACTTCGGCAATACCACCCATGCTGCAGCAATTTTATACCTATTGTTACCCTAGGAAGACCAAAGATAGCTCTGGTATGTCAACATAAGATGCAATCACACCTCTGATGGCTATGTATATATAGCCTCACCGTCACAATCTGCTTCTCAGGCTGCTCTTAGAGCAGCATAACTACATGAAACCCTTTGCTCAAGGCAGATATTCAAGAGATGATTTAGCCTCATGCCCTTAATATTTCATTTTAAATTTTCAGTTATAAATACCAGTGCAGAACAGCAAGAAGAGGTTTTAATACTGTTAGTCATATTCATAAAATCATCTACAGATTTTTCTTTGCTTTTGGGATATGACTTTGGACAAGAAATTGATTTTCTGCTTAGGTTGGTATGTATCTATATATGTGGATGGATGTGCGAAAATAATTGATTTATTCACGTGTGGCTAGAAAGGTGCACCCTGTGCAAACATGCACCCAATTAGGAGATGAAAAATCAGGCTCTTGGTTTTCAAATCCACACTTTAATGAGTGTTTCATGTGTGTGTGTGTGTGTATTAACGGGAGAATAGATTTCACAGAACAGAAAGATTAAAGGAGGATGAACTCCAGTAAACTACTTAAGCCAGATGCCAATTGCCTGAGAAACTTAAGTTTCCAAAGCAAAGACAGCTTAGCCATAGAGAAAAATATTTCTCTGGATAACTTTTGGCTCCATCCTCTACCAAGTGCCACTTTCTAATTATTTTCCTCTCAAATGAAGGTTTGCACTGTTCCTCCCTTTTTCCTCACTTCTACTCTGTAATACTTGCATCTAATAATTGAATAGCTATTTATTGCTTCAACTATTTGTGCTCTTCCCCAAAGTTTGGTCTTCTGCTACAACATTTAAAGTCCCCACCCAAAGTCCATTGAAGTCAACAGGAGTCTTTTCACTGAATTGCCACACTTTTTTCAATACTTTCTCAAATTTACTTTGAGTGTTGACTAAAGTTACCACTTCCTGGTGGAAACATACTAGCTAGCTACATATGAAACGTATTTCTGAACAGCAACATATTTGACCAATATTTTACAAAATGAAGTTTGTTTCCCAAATATTTTTGCTTCATAACAAAAATCCAAAAGGGCCCATGAACAGGTGGAGAAAAGTTGGACACTGAGAGGGAAACAATGCAGCAAGGAAACTGGTGACTCTGGTAGCAGAACACCTGTACTGCAAATACGATTTTCATAATCCTTTTCTAAACGCGGATTCCATAATGAAATAATGAACAAAACATTCTAATCCTTTATGATGTTTTTATATGAATACACCTTCTTTGGACACCACATGAATTCATCTGAATACATTGTCAGATTTCCCTTATTCTGAAGAGAATAATGATTAAGCGCATAGCACAAATTTTATTGCAGATGAAGTAACATGGCTTTTCTTTGATGGTACACAAACATCGCTTTAAAATATCAAAATAAGATTCTGATGAAAGAAAACTCCCAATAGCCAAAATGTATATTGGTTTCTTGTATTACACATCACACATGAATACACTGAAATAGAGTGGAAAGAAAAGATCAGAGACTTTGAAATACTGTAAATATATTCCATTGTTTTACTTGAATAAATTACTGTGGCATATTAGTCATCTTATATCAGGAATTTTATCAGCAACCTCATGACTATATGAAAGGGATCTTACTAGACATGATAAACTCCATATGCTTGTGTTTTCTTTACATTAGCCCACCTGTGATTGTATGCAGCAGGAACTAAAGCTCTTCAGAGTGGATTTGCAAGTCAAAAGCTTGTAAAAATTAAGTCATTATTCTGATCTATATCCTGTGGCTTCAACACAATTTAAGAACATGTTATCTAATCAATGCAGCTAAACTACTGGTTAACTTCTGAATTAATGCAGTTGTTTTCTACAAAGTTGAATAATCTTTCCACCATGAGTTAGATTGCCCTTTAAATTAATTAAAATTCACTCTGTTTGAAAGAAATTTTCTGTATCTCAAAAGGAAGCCCCTTCCCAGTAAATATCACAGCTCTGCACTCTCACACAGCAGGATTATCATCATGACTTTTCACTTGTGGAAGAACGTGAAGACTAATCTGTCTATTGAATCAATGATTTTTTTCTCCAGTCTAACCAACTGACAATTTTAAGCCTAATGATCTAGTAAGAGGAATAAAAAATTGGTCTATTATCTGTGCTTATTCTGAATTAAAGAAGTATCTGTTACAAATGGAGGCCATGCTAAGATGTGAAAAGAAAAAGAACAAAGCTAGTACTACTCAATATATTGAAAAATACCTAAAAAATAATAAAGTGATGCCAGAATTTACGACAATGCAACAATATCTTCTGCTACCTGAGCTCCTTAGAAACAACTAAAGATGAGGATGCTGAACAGGCTCAACTGAAACATTAACACACTGGCAGGAAAAAAAATGAAAATGTAAATATCAGTTTAAAAAAGCAAATTAATGAGCATTAGCTGCTTTAAAACTGCTATGTCAGCTCCACTGTGAATCCCAATAATGGAAAATGAAATGACAGATTCTTACCAACTGCTGAAGAATTCATATTTTTGCAAAACTATTCTTAATTTTGATCTTTTAAGTTTATACAATAATGGTAAAACCTGTGCACTCACCTGGATTTCTGTTACATTGATGAGAAGCAGTTCCAATAGGTTTTTGAGCCACTGGTTTTCTTAAATGATGTTACAGTGAAAAAAATAAGTGCCAACTTTTCTGTGGGGCAGCGATAAGTTTCAGCATCAAATAACCACCTATGCTCTCTCCAGTTTGCGCACTGAGGGTATGTCTACACCACAGTTAGACCCCTGTGGCTAGCCCATGCCAGGTGACTCAGGCTTGTGCGGATTGGGCTAAGGGGCTATTTAAATGTGGTGTAAATGTTTGAGCTCAGACCTGAGCCTGGGCTCTGGGATTCTGTGAGGTGGGAGGGTCCCAGAGCATGGGCTGCAGCCTAAGCCAAACATCTATTTAAGAACGTCCACACAAAGGGTCAAAACAATCTAACTAGATCAGTTTCTAAACTGATTCAGTTAACTGATACAACTTGTGTATATATAAGGCCTTATTTAAAACTGGAGGGCTGCTGCTCAGAAATAGTTTGCCCAGAGGAAAGTAGTCCGTTCCTCATAAGGGAGGCATTACACATTTGTCATCGTTAGAGAGCTAGCTGCAACCCCCCCCCCCCCAGGTCTCATATTTCATGCCTTCAGTTCTCTCAAGGTGGAATCCTGTGATTCTCCCACTATTAGGGTATGTGGGATCAGCGGGTAGTGTTCTATGTATGTTCTAGTATCAGGAATCGATTTATCGCGTCTCATCTAGACACAATAAATTGATCCCCGAACGCACTCCCCATCAACTCTGGAACTCCAGCTCTGCGAGAGGAGTACGTGGAGTCGACAGGGGAGCCGTGAGAATAGCATGGCTGAAGTTGCATATCTTACTTTGAAACACCCTCCCCCCCCCCCCCCCCGCCAGTGTAGCCCTGGCCTTAGACTGGCATTTTGGGCATTCACTGCACTTACCCCAATAGGTCTGTCAGGAGCTTGTGACCTGTGCTCAACAAAGGGATGCAAAACAGTCTTCTTAAATCGAAGTACTGTTTAATGTTAACCGGTGGAAACACCATACGATACAAGAAATAGGATTTTAAAATAAGCAGCCAGCCTATATGCATATCTAGAGACTTTTTAGCTGACTGTAGCTCTTTTGATCTGTTTGTTCCCAGCATTGACAAACAAGCTTTGGAACTTGACTGGTGTCAATGAGTATATTCATCACAGGTAAGAGTTCAGGCATTGTCTCTTAGCTCTACTGAAGTGTTTACCACGAGGTAAACTACTGGAACTACTGTTTCTGCTTCCAATTTGTTTCCCCAGCAACCTGCTATTAAACTCAACATATATTGGTTGAGTTTAATACCAATACTCAACCAACACTAGCTTTCCTCTTTAAAAAGTGTATACATGGACTGCAGTAAAATATTAGCCAAGATGGTCAGGGACACAACCTCATGCTCCAGGTGTTCCTAAACCTCCATCTGCCACAAGGTGGGACAGGATGATAGGAGATGGAACACTTGAAATTGCCTGGTTCTGTTCATTATCTCTAAAACATCTGGCACTGGTCACTGTCAGGAACTGGGCTAGATGGACCATTGTTCTGACCCAGTATGTCTGATGCTATGCTCTTATAACACAGTAGGACTCTACACATTAAAAGTCAAACTCAAAAGCCTGTTTTCCCCACTAAGAACTCTTAGCACTCAGCAGCCATCCTGGAACCTAAAAATATCTCTTGCCATAAGCTACCAGCTATTGGATCCTTTAAAAATTCTCATTCTCCAAAAACTTTGATAACCCAGTGATTCTCTATTAAATTTGACAAAAAGGCAGAAACAAGTTTTTTTAAAATGCTCCAGCTGACTACACAAAGCTTTAAATAAACGCATGAGTGTAATGATAGACATCGGCATTTTAAATGTCTTAGGTAAGGGATAAACTAGTACACCTTGAGATAATGCTTAGCTAATCACAGTGCAACAACCTTGCCATGAGTGGATGAACTACTAATTAGACCAAAGGAAATAAAACTGCCAGTAGGATGAAAGGACAAAGAGAAATAATCAGTGATTACAGTTTTATTATCAAGGAAAATAGCATCAAGCTGAGCTCAATATAAAATGCAGCCTTATAAGTAAATACCAGCATTCATTAATTTAGTGCATTCAAGTAAATTCAATTCAGGGACAAACACTCACTTCTCTGAAGCACACCATGAAAATGAATGGGAGAGGGAGAAAGCAGCCATTCTCCATTACCACTGCCCACTGCTGCACAACAACCATTAAGATCATGTGAATGATTTTGCTGAATTACTTAGGAATTTCAGAGCCAGTCTTGAAATAGCCATTTATCTCAAACTGGGATGAGCTAGACTACTTCATTTTCTTTAAACCTTAATTAGTCTGCTTAAAAGGTAAGCTGTTATCAAATGTCATTAGTCAGATTTCACGTTTAATTTTTTGAACTTCACATCAACTTACATTCTGCTGCTTGGAATAATCTTGTGGCCATCTCTAAACCAAGTCACTTGTGGTTTGGGATAACTGGTGATGTGCGAGAAGTCTAGAACGGCAGCTTGTCCTTGTGACACTGTTTTTCTCTGATCTGTGTCCATGAAATTTCCCATATCTGAAGAGAAAAGTTATATTCAAGGTTCTGAAAGTTTCTTCTCCTTTTTCTTTTCTTTTCTTTTTTAAAGGCATCAGAGAAAAAGTTATATTTTACAACACAATCAATGGAATTGTCATAATTAAGTAAAAATATATGACTAAAGTGTTGATTAATGCAGAGTCTAGGTCAATGTTCCCTCTAATTTGCATTCTTCAGTGCAACTTTTTGTGCTTCTGTGCAAATTTTTGTGCACAGGGTTTAGGATCAGCTTAGAGGGAACAGTGGTCTAGGTGTGTGATGAGACACAAGGCAAAACAGAGTAACTACAGAGCACACAAGTGCATCATTCAGCACTGCTGCATGATTTAATGTGTCTTATTGCAATAAATGACCTTTTTAAAACCAGAAAGTGTCATTTTTAATATACAAATAATTTTGGAATTATTCTTACACTGGATAAATATTCTTACACTGGATAAAATAGCACACAATGTAAATGCAAAAGTAGTGTTAATGTCTTATGAAGTCTTTAGCACAGTTTTCTTGCTCCCAAGTCTTTATGGTCATGATACTCCTTCGGTCTATTATTACACCCACGGGCATAGTGTATTGTGGTCTAGTCACACCCAATGGGCAATCAGATTCACACTGATGGACCACTGTGTGCCCACTTCATATAACTGCAGGATCAGGGCCATGGTTATCTGCAATATTTAGTTAGCTGTGGATTCTTCTGGCCTCCTTCCATGACCCAAACATTCCATCTATAAATTTGCCTTTTTTTTGAAATGCAAATTTCTATTAGGTGTCCTCCCACAAGTGCATTCATGTCACTTATAGTTTTATGGGCAAGGACCAGGGAGTTGGAAGTACATTAATAACACCCTGCATTTTTTTTTCCTTCCTGATTTTGTTTTGTTTCTACTCTGCCATCTAGAAAATTGTATACATTTTATTTTTCTTTAATTAACAAATTGGTGTACAGAAATAACTGTTTTGGTTTCCTCATTGAATTCCCATCTCCCAAAGGGTCAGTATTCAAGTTCTCTGGAGCAGAAAAGGATACAGGGATGGCAGAAGAACATGAACCTGCAGCCCTGTCTAAGACTAGAAGAGACTAAAGACAAAAAAAGCAGGAAGCATTTTTCTTTTTAGTATTTTTAAAAGGGTTTTAACAATCTTTGTGATTTGCAAGCTACTTATTCAAATATAATCAGCACTGTTGCTTCATATTTTTGTTTATAACTAATCAGATCACCTACTTGAAAAGAAGTTTTGAATCCTATAGGAAGTTCTAATTAATCTCACTGTAATGTGATTAGTTTAGCCTTCAGAATTCAGGATTTTTTAAGCCCAAAAAGAATTGGTCAGCATTTTTTTATAAACATCTTTTTTCATTCATTTATATCTCAACTAATTTTTCTGAGCATGAGTTGAAAAAAAATTGGAGGACTTTTATACTGTAAAAGTGACAATGGTAAAACACTACAAAGTTTGAGGTGTTTCCTTGTATGCACATTGCTTAAAACAATTTAGATTTAAAAATTAAAGTTTTGCAAATGATTAGTCATAAGATAGCAGCAGTCACTACTAGGTACAGAAATCCAGTCCGTTGGGTATTTAACACATTTTTAAAAAACTTCTACTATATTTTAAAAGAAAGCAAGGAATACTTGTAGCACCTTAGAGACTAACTAGTTTATTTCAGCATAAGCTTTCGTGAGCTATAGCTCACTTCGTCGGAGCTATAGCTCATGAAAGCTTATGCTGAAATAAACAAGTTAGTCTTCAAGGTGCTACAAGTATTCCTCGCTTTCTTTATGGATACAGACTAACACAGCTGCTATTCTTGAACCTATATTTTAAAAGTTATTTTAATCTGTAGGAACAGATCTTAACCTTGGGTGCTGAGTTTCCAGATTTGTGTTGATTTACAATAATTCAGACTCTTGTTACCAAAATTGACTTTTTGGTTTTTAATAATATTAAATATAATGGTGACAGATTAATACTACAATAGAATTCAATTTTAATGATCGTATTTTACAGAGATAATTCAACGATGAATCAAAGTGATTTTTCAAAAGCTATTTTATACTGTCTATGGCATATTTGTCCATCAGGTATACTAATCAGAGGACAGTCAGTTGTGAAGACCAAATAAGAAATAATTTCTGTATTTTTTATTTTTTGTTTGCAAAGGTAGGGAAGAATTTCACACCCTTCTTGGGTACCATTTGATTACAGGGGTAGAACATCACTTCTTGTGGGATTGCTATTAGAGACTATTCTAACCAGACTAAAACGAGCAGGACTCATTCTGTCCTTCTGAGGTGGAACTTGTGCTTCTAAGGATATGTCTGCTTTGGGAATTCACTGTTTGTTGTGAAATTGCATTTATTGATCATTTGGGTATAACCATCAGAATAGAGAGGCTCAAATATAGCCTTACAACACATTTCCAGTTGTGCTATTATAGTTCATGCTTTATCTCTTCTACTCTTGTCTTATTTTTGGTATTGGAAAACAATTTTATAGTACTTTTATGGTCTGAAAAATCACTATGCTGCTGCAGCATGCTCTTGGGAAATCCCAATTCCATGCTCAGTCTAGGAGTCATAATCTCAATTTTGCTATTGACTTGCTGTGTGTCCTTGGGCAAGTCACTTAAACCCTCTGTGTCAATCTCCATATCTGTAAAACTGAGATAATACGAATGCTTATTGGAGACGGATGCTTTAATTGATAAATTACTTGAACTTTGTAAAAGAGTGTATAAGTGTAATGTATTATTCTCATTACAACTTTTCATTTTAAAGTACAAGAAAGAAAATCCTATGCATTTTACCTTATGACAGTTATTCAGTCTAATTACTTACTTGAAAATGGTTATGACTAATAAAGAATTCAACTCATCTACCTAATCTTACTTCCATTTATCAAGCATTATCCATTTTATTATTGCTGATCTTCCAGTTATGTACCCTGAAGAACGGTATTCTGGCATCAGACAGCTAACATATAGTGTTACAAACATGTAGTGTTACTTTACTTATAGATTTTGAAGCATTTGTACTAAACTATTATTTTGGTGACAAGAGGAAGATTGGAAGTAAGAAGCTGAATTTAAGTCCAAAGCTGGCATATGTTCAAACATACTTTTTAAAGACTAATGTATTGATCACTAATTCTTTAAAAATGCTTTCAAACAAGTTATTTGATTTATATTTTCTAGATGTTAATGGAAGAAACAAGAACAAAAGTACACTGAATTATGACATCTTTCATATCTTACAAGTCAAGTCAGGTAACTCAGCACCAATGATTGAAAAAAACAAACTAACATTTCCAAGTGAAAGTCAAAAATCAATCAGAGGTCAAGTTAGACAACCTTTGTATTCTGAACTACAGATATGAACATCTTACAAGTTTGGTTCACAATCATGTTCAGGAACAGAATCTCAGAGTTTGGTACATGAGGTATTGACTGTGAATAAACCCCTTAATTTTCTACTGCAAGGGTGATTAACTGGAATCTCCAATGCAACATCTCACCTCTCTTCCTCGGGTATTCTCTACCTGCCTTCCTAATACCTCTCTGCCTCCTTCCTGCTCTAGGGCCTCGATCATTGGTGTCTTCGGGGAAAGGCATGTTATTCTCCTCTCATCCTCCTGCTGTCTCCAGTTGTCTGTCTTTGAAGGGGTGTGGGAGTAGTGTGTGACAACTGGCTGCTCTTTCCATTTTCTGCTGTTGGAGACCAGGAAGAGAGGGCTGGCAGGTAGGGCCACTGTCTCCCAATTAAAAGAGTCGTGTTGGGACTAGAAATTTGTCTTACATCCTTCCCAGACACACACCCACACTCCCAAACAGCAGCCAACCCACACTCTCAAACAGCAGCCAATGGAAATCCTCAAGCTTCTTATGTAGCTGGCTCTATACCAAACCTATGGGCATATAGCACTCCACTGGGCTTAGCATGTTAGCTAGAAAATTACATAGGGTTCCTTTTTCTCCTGCAAGGTCATGACAGTACCACAGGACTTTTACGGATTCTTAGGAGGCCTTCCTCAGTACTCCCGTGAGAAGAGAGTGTTTAAACTAAACTATATTGAGACATATCTTTCCTCCCTGTTTCCCTCCAGGAGCAAGGCATTGCAAGTAGGAGCCCTTGCTAAAATCAGAGGAACCAGAAAGCAAAAAACAATCAACGCTTGCCTGCCCTTTATATCAGCTACATAACAAATCAGCTTCAAAGCTCCTTTTTGTGTGTTTTGATTCATTGGAGAAGGCAATCTGTCCCTTTCAGAGAGTAGTGTCTTTGCTGGCCATAATCACCAAAGTATCACCATGTCTCAAAAACCATATGGATTTCCACTAAATTCTTGTTCCTTGCTTGGTGGTCAAAGTTTCTTTCTTGACTTCCAACACACTAAAACCTCAGCTATAAGTGATTTTAAACTGTTAACTCCAACCACTATTCTTCCAAGCTCATGCCATTTTAGTTTCTTGGGGGGCTCACTTCTCCATAGTTTAGCTCCAAAATATTGTCTCCCCTTTGAAACCACTTTTTCAGATCCCTCTTTTTCCTTTCCCAGAAGGGCCTGGCCTTACCCGGCCTGATTAAATCTACTGCAGTTGTGTGTGAAGAGAAATCAGCCCTGCTTACTGGCTGTGCACAAAGACCCATGGGATTTGGAGGATAAGATATAGTGAGCCTCTAATCCAGTCTCGGATTGAGTGATTCAATATTTGCTGCAAACATTTCACACTGCTCCAGTTCAAACTTTGGTACTAGATGGCAACCACTGTCAATGTGAAAATTGTTGTAATATAATAATTTTTAAATGTATGACTTAACTCAAGACATACCTGTAATGAATTGACAAACATTATTGCTATATTGTTCTTCCTGAGTATAAAAACTGAATTGGTTTGTTACTAAGTTACAAGATAACACATACATGCCACTTGAACTTCAGATTTCCTCTGTAAGAGCGCCCCCATCCTGTTCCGCACCACACATTGATAAAACCCAGCATGACACCTTTGCAAGGTTGGGATAATGTATCTGTGAAACACAAAGAGAAAGGCAGAGTTAACACATATCCTCTCTTATGATGAAAATATTGCTATCTATTTCCAAAAATAGGTCATGCTTTAAGAGTGTCCTATCCACTCTTAAATTTTGTTGAGTTTCTGCATCCTACTCTAACAGTTTACATTACTTCATGCACATCTTGCACCTCTTTCCCATGAGCAAAAATGGATAAATGACTTGCAATCTCAAATTATCAATGATCCCGTGATACATCCTGTACTAGATCCAAGAATGAAATATTGGTATGGCAAACTTTCAGTCTTAAGATCCATTTATGTATAACTAGACTCAACATTTTGCCAAGTAGTATTGATTTGAGTTTTTCCCTCAACTCAATTTACCTTCATCCATAAGGCAAGAAAAGTCTAATACTTTCCCCAGAGGGGCTATAACAAAACAGAAATCTAAATGATGGCATTTGGAAAGCTTTCCAACAACATTAAAATTCAGGTATGGAAACATCTTTTACTATATTATGCAACCAATTTAACTCATAAGAGTACTGGAACAGACAAAGCGCATTATATATTGTATTTGTTCTCCCCACAGCACACTTTAAAAGTCACTTAGTCTACTAATTGTTCATCTTCTTCATTCAACTATATCGGACTAGTCAACCTGAAAATGAGCTGATAGGCACAATTTTAATGTGAATAAAACATTGAGTAATATAGATAATCCTGCATTAAACAAATATTAATCAAAGTACATATACCCTCCGGTCACCTTCTGGAGATCTTATGGCAGGATTAATGAAACCCTTTATGAAAAGATAAGGAAAAATAATACTGCTGAATTTTAATCTTTAAAATTTTATTCCATTAGAGGAAAAGTTGTTCATTCTCTCTCTCACACACACGCACACACAAAATCCATGATCAGAATCAGATGCAATGAAAATGAGGGAAGCGGGGAAAGTCATTTTTTAAAATAATTATAGAAATGAGTTACCAGCTATGATTACTGTATCATAATTACCACTAAATACACATTTGTATCTAGGTAAGGTAGCCTACAATCAATAAATTAAAATTAACAAGTTTCAGTGATCAAATATGACTTTTTTTCCCTCTCTTTTGCTAAGCAGGAGACGAAAGCTGAATACCATAAACTACAAAAGAGAGTCTGACTTAGTTTTTCTTTATAGTTTATAGCTCTTACAAGCTACAATCTATTTATTTTACTTTTTCTAAAATGTATGGTTATTTTCTGTATGGCCAATATAGATTTTTTCCCGCTTGTGTTTTAAATGGAGCCAAAATTAAAACACCTGTTTTTCCTCTGTTCATCTGCACCAGGCCAGGACTGCGGAGCTAATTTTCCTGCCAGTAGAACAGATCAAGTGGATCAGAAGTGTGCTGCTTTGATGTTCTTTTCTCAGACTTATTTGTGTATCAGAATGAAAACACTTCTAGTGTGATTGTTGGCTGGAAGAAAGAAAACTCTTTAAAGGTTACAAAGGAGAAACCATCTAAACCCACCTAAGGGGTAGCTTTTAACTCTGGATCTACTGTCTTTCCATGTGTCAAGTAGGGCAAGTGGAAACACACTTTCTGGCACAAACCTACCATGAAATCTTTGCTGCATATGGTCTAAAATAATGGAGATATCTGCTTATACTTGAAGCAAGTATACCATGTCAGGGATTTATACAATTTATAACCCAATGCAGCAGACTCAAGTCATTGGTCTCTTTCCTTTCCAGCCCCATTGACCTATCAAATATCCAGCACAGGAATGGAACTCCTATATACAACTGGATGTACAAGAGAAGTTAGTTAGTTTTGCACACTTGTGCGGGGGGATCATTCTGTTGCTCTCTAGTGGATTATGAGCACATTTTAAAAGAGAGTCTTAGAAACATACTAAACCCTTTCTTTCAAAAAGAGAAGATCTGTCAGTTCCTCTAACATCCAATTTTCAAGGTCCAAAATTTTAGCTCTAGGGGCTCTTAAATTTAAGTGTAAAGCCTATTCATTCATGTCTGAATACTGGTGCCATAGTAAAATTGTTGAAAGCATTCTCAATCCATCTCTAATGTCACACACTCAGCAGCTGACCTCCCAGTAATCTGCTGAAAATCATCTATCCATCTCCCTGCTGGCTGTCCCCTATTATGAAGGCTCATCACCATGCTTTCCATGAAACTTTCTCAAGTTATTTCCATTTCTACACCTATATGACCAAAGTACGTAAGTTTGCATTAATTGATTTCTGACAACAGAGTTCATTTCACTCTAGTAATACTTCTAACAAGTATTTGTTTTCTTTTTCTGTTCAAAAGAGATGCAAAAGTCCTCACCAGTACCACATTTCAATGGCTTCAAGTTTCTTCTTGTCAGAAGCATTAGTTTCCCAGGAACTACATCAATAAAGGCACTATGGAAAAAACTAAGCTTTTCATTAGTCAAACCCCCATACATTTCAAGATGTCATGGATTTTTCACACTTTTGTAATGGGGGGGGGGGGGGAATGGCTGAGCAAGCTATCTACATTCTTCAAATTTCTTTGGAGTAACCTCCGTGGTTGGATATGTATGATCCCATACAGTTAAATTCATTTACTGCCTCCACGCTTGACCATTAATTGTGATGTCCACCTGCATCCAGTGGTTATTGATCATGTAAGGGTAAATGCATTTTGCTTATGCTGCAGAGAAAGTTCATATACCTCTCTTTCCCATTTCCAAATACAGGTTGTGGTCAGTAGCTCCAAAGGTGGATGCTACTCTTTCACCAATGGAACCTACACCATCAAGTGTTCATGAAGGGATGGAAAGATAGTATTGTGATTTAGGCAGGTTTTCATTTTCAGAAGCATCCACAGTCTTCAAATGACAAGCTGTCCCCTTGAATTCAGATACCATCCGTTTCTGGTAACGGTTAAATCTGACATCACAGTTATACCACAACTATTGCTAGTTATTTCATTGCACCCATAAATATGTATTTGCTACCCCATTTTACACACCCTAGTCTGCTTATTTATCTCATCCACCTTCTAGGTCTTGTCTTTTGGGACTGCAAACTCTTTGAAGCAGTAATTGTCATTTACTATATGTTTATACAGAGCCCAGCTGTGGCTTTTAGATGCTATCACAATATAAGTGTTAGATAATAAAATAATAATAAATATTCCCATATGCTGCAAAGAAAAAAAGAAAAAGACACGTCCATGCCCTAAAATTCTTATAGTCAGGATGATGGATCGGACAAGTGAGGCCATAACATACATTGGGAAGGAGAGATTAAGGAGGAGATGATTATTAAGCTGATTCCACAGTCTTTGGTTTAGGTATACATACGTAATGTGGGTTCAACATATTTTTGTTAGTTTGTGTTTTGAGTGTAAACATGGGTCTTTTTTGTAGATATGCTGCAATAACGTGCTTTTAGAAGCAATCTGAATGAGGCAAAATATTCCAAAATATTTTGGAATGGTGATTCACCAGCAAGTGGCAGTATGAAAGAAGACAAAAAGCCTTTTATGGAAGCAGATGAAACAAGAATCAAGGTTGGTTTAACTGGGGGATTGGGTGCATGTCAGGTTAAGGGGAAGAATGCTGAACAGACAGGGAAAGAGATATAGGAACTTTATGATGTAGAACTTTAAAAGCAAGGACAAGATTTTTGAACTTCATTCACAGTGCCATGGGGAGCCCGTGCTGTGACACTGGATCACAGAGACTAGTGCTTATGCCTGCCAACTTTTATTGCTCAGATCTTGGTTTACAAAAATGACTAACCAGATTCCCTATGAAAGGCATCTGTTATTCGGGACTAGAATGACTCTTAATCTCAGGAATATTTTTCTTCTCCAACCTTCTGCCAGAAACATCATAAGAACAGAACTTATTCAGTCTCAGACAAAGAGAGATATGAATTCAGGTTTTAATATCAGCTCCAAACCTCAGTGGTAACAAATGTAGGAGAGAAGTCATTCTTCCTATACTTCCCTAAGTACTCCTGAATATCCATGGATCCATGAATCCAAGCCAGTCCCTGGCACCAATCTCTAAATTTAGCCAGGCATTATCTTTCATGCAGTGGCCATTTGCTCAGAGTCATTTTCCTTATTGCCATGTCAAGACTCATTACAGAATACCCTCTCAAACAGAGCTGAAATATGGACAGCAATGCCCCAGCCATAAAGATTTTTCTAGTATTAAATATATTTGGTTCCCTATGAAGAAAAAGACAAGTGTGTAATTCAATCTTCCTCATCTCCAAGAAAACTTGAGAGGACTCTAAGGAGTCCTGGTACCTAAAGAAAGTCCACTTTCTGAAAACACCTAGAAGATAATAAGGTGATAAGTAACAGTCAGCACGGATTTGTTAAGAACAAATCATGTCAAAGCAACCTAATAGCTTTCTTTGACAGGGTAACAAGCCTTTTAGATGGGGGGGTGGGGAGGAGTGGTAGACATGGTATATCTTGACTTTACAAAAGCTTTTGATGCTGTCTTGCAAACAAACTAGGGAAATACAACCTGGATGAAGCTACTATAAGGAGGATACATAACTTGTTGCAAAACTGTTCCCAGAGAGTAGTTATCAGTGGTTCACAGTCAAGCTGGAAGGCCATATTGAGTGGGGTACTTCAGGGATCTGTTCTGGGTCAGGTTCTGTTAAATATCTTGATCAATGATTTACATAATGGCATAGAGTACACTTATAAAGCTGAGAGGGATAGCAAGTGCTTTGGGGGATAGGATTAAAATTCAAAATGTTCTGGACAAACTGAAGAAAGTAGGATGAAATTCAATAAGGATGTCCTTATTGAATGCAAAGTACTCTATTTAGGAAGGAACAATCAGTTGCACACATACAAAATGGGAAATGACTACCTAGCAAGGAATACGGCGAAAAAAAATCTGGGGGTCATAATTGGACTAACCTTGTTACCTCCCACCTGGTTCTTGCCTACTTTTCTATACCTGCCTCTGGACACTTCCACTGCTTGCATCCGACAAAGTGGGTATTAGCCCACGAAAGCTTATGTTTCAAAACTTTATAGTTAGTCTTTAAGGTGCCACAGGACTTTGTTACCTCTGGGGGTCATAGTGATTCACCAGTTAAATATGAGTCAACAGTGCAACAAAGCAAACGTGATTCTGGGATGTTTCAGCAGGAATGTTGTAAGCAAGACATGAGAAGCAATTCTTCCACTTTACTCCACACTGATAAGGCCTAACCTAGAGTATTGTGTCCAGTTCTGGGCACCACATTTCAAGAAAGATGTGGACAAATTGAAAAAAGTTCAGAAAAAGAGTAATAAAAGTGACTAGAAGTCTAGAAAACATGACCTATGAGGGAAGATTGAAAAAAAAAATTGGTTTCTTTAGTCTAAAGAAAAGACTGAGAGGGAAGGTCAGAACAGTTTTCAAGTACATATAAGGTGGTCACAAGGAGAAAAAATATTCTCCTTAACCTCTGAGGAGAGGAAAAGGAGCGATGGGCTTAAATTGCAGCAAGGACAGTTTATGTTGGACATTAGAAAAAACTATTCCTAACTGGAATAAATTGCTTAGGGAGGTTGTGGAATCTCCATCACTGGAGATTTTAAAGAGCAGGTTAGACAAACACCTGTAGCAATGGTCTAAATAATATTTAGTCCTGCCATGAGTACACCGCACTGAACTAGATCTCTCGAGATCTCCTCCAGTCCTATGATTCTGATTCTATTAAACCAGAAGTTCAAGCATATGCTGCACTCTAACCCCTCAGTTGTCTAATCTTGACAGTTTGCAATCTCAATGGACTTGGAGGAAGTCTAAAAACATGTTCCAACCTGAGCCATTCACCAACATTTTCTGAGGTTTGGAGTGGGTAAAGAACACTACCAATACAAAATATGTCATTTGTTTCATCTCTGGCACCAAGAAGCTAGTGGTATTACCAGTAAATAAAAAATATTCAAAAAAAGGTCATTTCATGTTATGTTATGTTCTCCACATTTAACAAATCATAAGCATTTTCAGCTAAAGACAGAAACACAATACTTTCACAATTCATAAGCAGAAAGTTGATCCAAATATAACTTCATCCCAAAAATGAACAGCATTTTTACAGCGCTCAAGATTATTTTGCTTTCATTTCGTATGCATTCTAAACCACAAGAGAAAGGGAATTTCCATTGTCTGGATGCCAGGAGGGCACTTAAAGTTTCTGCAAGTAATTTAGAAAGATGGACAGCCTATTTATTTTGAATGGAACAGCCAAGTAGAGACTAGATGCCTAGAAGATTTCCATTGCAAGATGGATAGTGACATGTAGCAAAGAAACCTAAAAAGCTCCTGTTCCAGAACATAAGAACTCTGTCAGGCAGTGTGACTGTGAGATCTTAGGATTCAAGGACAAATCCTTAGCCAAAGATCTATGCAGAACTGCAAGTTGAAGTTTAGTTCATTAGAAGTCTTTTTCCAATTTCCTTTTTCTTTTAAATGCATCGTGTAGTTAAAAGATGGTCTGGCTGAAGGAGCAAGGCAGTGCTTAATTTGTAACGAAAGACATGCTGGAGCTCAAGCAATTAGGTCTCAGTTCTCAAGCAATTTTTTACTTTCATAACTGACATGGCATGCCCAGAAGTGTCAGGAATATGAACTGCCAAGCCTAGAGGCACCAGGCTCAGCCTGGAATATCCTGGCACAAATTAAGCACTGGAGAAAGGCTTTTTATAGCTGTAGCCATAAAGATGCCAATACAAGACAAATTCAGAAAAAAAACACTTGTTTTAAAAGAAAAGCTGTTGGAAAGACTAATGTCTATTCAAAATATGTTACCAGAGCCTTATGTATCTACTGATTTAGCCTCTTTTATATACTGTCAAAGTAAAATGTGCCCCCCTAAAATTAAAAACACATCAAAAGACTGAGATTGCCAGGTAGAAAACTAGATCATGCTACTGCTCAAAAACCTTTATGTTAAGCTAAATAACATTTGCTTCAACCTCCAAGATCACCAGATTTGGGACAAAGGCAGTGGATGGGATCCAAGGAGTCTTGTTCTAATTAACAAAAATAAAAAAACAAGGGGGAAAAATGATGTCTGAAGTTCAGACATACAAGTTCAGACTTGATGCATGCTAATGTGTATTAGCCAATATCCTTACTTCAATCAACCAGTATTGATTTGTTTTTCATTGTGAGTGTTTATCTCATGCCACAAAGTTATAAGGTTCATCTATAAATATGTAAGACTAACTAGTGTATGCAAAGTCACTACCAAAGCCATCCTCTGCATACATAATTAGCATCTTTAAACAAAGAAAGAATTTCTAACCTGGATAACGTAAGGTGTTCATTGAGGATAATTTGTGCTAAGACAATACTGCACAAACACTCTAATTGCCCAGTATTTAAAGTGGTTGAATCCTACCATGAACCTAAGTAAACGTTTGGGAGCAGGGTGAATGTCCACCTGAAAGTACATGCCCTTTGTATCAAGAGCTGCCAAGCTTTTTTCTAGATATGGTATGTGCCAGGGTGGATTTGATTTAAATAAAATTGATTTAAATCACTAGCCAAGGAGACTCGATTTAATCATGGATTTCTACATAAAAGTGCATTCTTGTGGTTGTTACAACCTTAACACATATTCTTCACAACTCAGATGTAGGTTTCTTTTTTAGAAGGTACACAATATACATTTTTAGCACAATCATCTTCATCTTTACCTTCACCTTCCTGATTGTTCATAATCTGGAGAAGAAAAACAAGCTTTCCTGCTTTTTCAGGTCCCAAATGATTTCTCAATTTGGAATGAATTAGTCCAAAGGAAGAAAATATTCTTTCTACACTGGCAGAAGAAGCTACTGCTGTTACAAGTGAGATTATCACTTCAACAGTCTCTGAATCCAAGTGCTTAAGTGACTTCCACCAGTTCACTGGTGTGACTTTCTTTAAATTATCATCAGGAAACATATTTTTAAATGGTTCTCATTCCCAAATTGGGTCTCTTTTATGGCCTGCTGCCATTATAAGTTTTCCCTTCTAGTGAGAGAATGGTATGACAGATCTCAAATCAATGAAGGCTACAACTCAGCAAGGCCTCAAGACTTCTGGAATATGCTGCTCAAACAGTTTCACTTTTGTTTCTACAGTCTGTTCCTCCCTTCTCACATTTATCTCCAGACTTCTCCTTGTCCAGATAGGTTTTTTCAAAAAAAGCATTTTATCAAAAAAATCCAATTTAAATTAAAAAAATCAATTTTTAAAATAAATCATTGATTTTTATCCACCCTGATATGTGTTCATGTCACCACGGGAAACTTGAGTTTCCAAATAAACTGGTTGAGATAGTGGAAAATGACAAAAGATATCCAGCCATGCTCCATCTTGGGTACTAGGAAGTATATTTAGTAAAAGTCCTTCCCCGGGTACTGAAGAGGTACCAGAGCTCTATTGCACCTCGTTCTAAGAGATTCTGCTTCTTGTTTGAGAATCTACTCATAAGCAGCGGCCCTGAAAGAGGGTGGGCAAAGAGATTTGGAGGGGGTAATGTAAACTCAATCACATAGCCAAAATGGATGATATTTAAACACCCACTTGTCCACAGTTATTGCACTCCAAATGTGGAAAAAGAGCACTAGACAATCCTCAAAGGATGTGTGGGGATTGGCAGGTGGTGGCATTACTGGTTTGAAGCTCTCAAGCGCCCATCAAAAATAACCCTTATTTAACCAGGATGTTTATCTCCTGAGATGAAACCAGAACCAGTTATATCACATCCAGAGTTTAAATCCTGCGATCAAAATCTTTATGTCAAAATGTGCCATTTCTTGCAATATATTCCAACATACCTATAGCATAAAAACCTTTCAGGGGGAGCACATGAATATTAAGATAGCAAATCTAGAGGTTTTTCATGAATACAAGTTCAAAATCTTTTTTTGGCTTATGTTGGGTTACGGAGAGCTATTAAAATTAACAGACGTTCAAAATTAATATTTTATTGAACAGTTATTGTAATTATTAATAGTTCATATTTTACAAGCCTTTCAAACACATACAGCTGTAGCAAATGTGCTTTAACTGATCTTGTTTTTCATAACTAATTAAGTGCTAAATACAATAACTATGCCGTACATCTTGGGCTGACATTCACTAGACTAAACTGAAGATAAGAAACAAGGTACTGTGTATGTAATAGGTATGTGGTCACACACATACACAATGTTACAGTTCACTGATCTGAGTTTGTTACAAGACCAGTACATGGTAAAATGATAATTGTTGTTTTAATTTATTACAGATATGCGCAAACCTGAATACTGAATACCATGGCAATATGAACTTTTTGTTTCAGTTCACGTGTCAGACATTTTTATTCAGATTTTTTTCCAGGAGCAGAAATTAAGAAGAAGTTCGTCACTCACCCTACCATCTCTAATGTTCTTGAGTCCTACTCTCTGCCTTTCGATAGCACCCTAGAGGTCCCAGGTCCTGCCCTCCCCTTACGTTGTTCCTTTTTACCCCTTCAGTGACAGTGTTTTCAGATCCTTCTACCAGATTCCCTGCTGTTGATACACTGCATTCAGTTTTGTTCCTGTCAATCAAAACAAGTGTCACACTGACTTAGTGATGTTCATGCTTCCCGCTGGGATTAATCATCCTATTAGATGTTTTTTTCTGAAAAAATATTTAAAATCTCCATTTTATAAATTAAACACCACACTCCATGGTGTGCGTACAGCACGTTTTGACATATCTGAATAGCATTCACAAAACTGTTCAACTGTAAGTGATCCCACAAAGTAGAATCCCTTAATGTTTAGGGGAAGTGCAAACAGAAGTAAAGTTGATGTGAAAGTAGAAACTCTGAATGCCTCCATAAGCATTCCCTTCTTTGGGGTAGAAGGCAGATTTCTCTCAATATAGAGAATGTCAGTAGATACAGGGAATTTTGTTAATTAGTCCCCAAAAATTATTACCCAAACCTACTTGTTCTATGCAGTACGGAACCACTGATTTTGGGGAAAAACAAGCTTCTATCCTCCACAGCAAGTTCCCTTGGGAGTAAAAATGAAAGAAACCCTTTCCTGGGCTTAATTATAAGAAATGATAAGTCTATCTAAGTTTATACACCATAAGGAAAGTTAGGATTTGTTTTTCTATATTGGACAAGAATAGATCTGGATGAAGATGTTAACAGAGCTAGTCCTAAAAGAAGTAGATGAGACTTAAGCCAAGAATACCTCTTTCTTCCAAGAACATAGACATATGCGATAGCATAAAATGATTTTTCATATCGATAAAGTAGATAATGTAGGAAAACTTAATACTTAGGTTATTATATTCTACAGTAGAGGGAATAGGCTTTATTCCATAAATATGTTACAGTCAGCTGGGTATGTAATTTGGCTGGATTTGTACTGTCTGAAAGAAGAGAAGCTGTGATCCTGGCATGAGATACTGCAAAGAGACTCTCCAGTGCAATAAGCAGAGCGAAGTGATTTAATTCCAGTATTCCGATTTACAGTGTTTTACTGCAAGTAGTGCAACTGCAGCTCTTTGTGTGTATCTTTAATGCATTGTGATGAAATGGTCATTTCAGTCTTGCCAAAAACAGCCCCAAAGCATTATAGTCCTTCAAACAAACCTGAAAGTATAAATAAAATTAAAATGGACCCATTCCATAGAGAACAACTATCTTAAAAGGCAGAAAAACAACCAGTGTTGTGACCTAAGAAACATACTCCTGAGAATAGAGGTGAAGGAGAGATAATGAGAAAATGTTCCCTTATGAGTTACTGTCACTTACCTGATTTAGAGAGAATGGTAGTGTTTCCTTCTATATGTCTACTCTGGTGGCATCTGTCTCCTAAAATAATACTTCACTGCCAGCAATTCTGTATACTGTAAAGGTGGCCACAATGTGGCCAGCAGAGCCCTGTAATGTCCATTTCTGCTGCAGTACATGTTTACAAAAGAGAGGTGCATAAGTATGGGGACTGTATGTTCTAAAATGCAAAGTGCAAAGGAAACAGAAAAATAATGACATGCAGGTAAAATACAAAAAATAATCCAAGAAAGATGGAGGCACTCTCGATAGGTAACAATCCTGTGTTGCTAAAGGATCAACGAGATTTGATAGGACTCCCTCATTTTTACTACTTATGATTTTATAAAGAAAGAGTAAAAGGAGGGAATAGAGAAATGGAAATAGTTGTAAGTGGCAACTTTTAGATGAGCAAACTTCATTTTATTAATTGCATTTAATTTATTCTAAAAGACTTAAAACCCAAATCTTGGAAAATACGTCACATTAAGTATTAAAGTGGCCAACATGAAGCTTTACCAGTTTGCAATGTTCCCTCTAATTTTTGACAAGCTGTGTGCGTGAAAAAAATTTGTGCAAATTTTTGTGCTTCTGTGCAAATTTTTGTGCACATGGTGTTACTCCGTGTGTATGGGGTTTAGGATCTGTGTGTGCACGCACACGCACACAGCTTAGAGGGTACAGTGGTCATCTCCTCCTCCCCAATGCAAATGTTCAACATTTTAAACATCTGTAGTTGTTGCTGTTATTGGAGGTGCAGAGAATATGAAAAATTATACTGAATATTAGTAAATTATAGTTTTGAAAAATCTACAAAAATGAATTATGGGCTAGTCTGTTTATGCAACTGAGTTACAAGAACAATTTTTAATGATGTGAGCAGGAATTTTTAAGAAGCAATTTTGATAGAAGCAGTGATATCAAAGCAAATATATAAACAAACAGTTATAAATATCTGAGCCCAGGAAGAGAGAAGTTTCAGATATGTCCCGAGGCAAGGGACTTTGCTATTGATGTCACACACAAGGCATTCACATATTATGGAGATGGGCAGTGGTATAAAACTCTAAAATAGAAAATTATCAGAATGTATGCACTGGTACGATTTTCACATATAATGCTATGAAACATTTTTGTTTACCTTGAGTATGTCATATAAGGATGCAGCTTTTTTTTATTTCAAAATTAAACTTCACAATCATAGAAGCAGAAACAAAAAGAGTGGTGATTTTATACTACAGACTTCATTCTGCATGTCCTAGAACTTTGATTGCAGGAGGGCTTTGTCTGGCCAGTCAGAAAAAGAGTCTTGGGTACTTTAAGAGATCCCCCCCCCCCATTTGGGCTAAAGAAGGGAGGATGGGAGAGCATCACCTGAGTCAGGGACTGACTGAAATGAGCTCAGGTGGGCCACTGGCCCATGTGCATCTGGGGGAGGGGTATTTCTACTCCATTCCCTGCAGACAGAGTCATCTTTCATCCTGAAGCAGCAGCAACCCATGTAATCAGAAAATAAACAGGTTTTATCATCTGCTGTAGGCATTGCACTAGTTACTTGTTTCGGAGCTGGAAAGGAATTTTTCCTCACTAGATTATCCTGTGCAGAGTGGGCTTCCCTTACTCATTCCCCACAGCAGGTCAGGGGCCTGATTGGGTTGTCACAACCTAGGAGATGGGAGGTGTCCAGTGCAGATACTTCCATAAGGTAGAATAGCTCCCTGACAAACCAGGAGTTGGATTTAGGGGAAGTCATCCCCTAGGGAAGCTGAGGAAGGGGAGCTGGAGTGTCTAACATCTAGTAAAGTGGGGACTCAACCTTCTTTCCCCAGCCTCTTTAAATCCTCATATGAGGGGAAGGCTGAGGGATCCCAGCAATGAGTTAGGGACAGAATGGGAGGGAGGAGGGCTGATGGCAGCACTTCCCAAACACAAAGAAATGATTAAGGAAGAAATGATGACTTGCACTGTGCAATTTCTTGCTAGGCAGTTGAGGCCGAATTAAAACCACATTCCTTGCATCTTGTCTTTCTTCTTGCTTGGCCAGAACAATAGCCCCTCCGAACTCAGTTCTTTAGTAGGGGAACGTAGCTAAGTCAATATAATATACACTGTATAAAATTGGCCTGCATTCAATCCACCATACTTGGTCTCCAAAATAGAGAAACAAGGTACTAGAGTAGCAGCTACAGTGAAGTAAAAATGAGAGTGAAAGGAAATGCCTTTTAATTTAAAAGAGAATTTTTTTTGTTGTTTTAGAAGACACTACTGTACCAAGAAAATTTCTACATACATAGGCATCATTTAAGAAATCCTTGAAGATGATATTGTAAGCATTTCCCTTCTAGTGCATTCCCATTTTAGGGCCTGATTTGTAGCACGTTATAAACATTCTTTTAGCAAAACAGTAAGACACTCGCAAAGTTCCACTCAATTTACTGTATATAACATCACATTTTATTTATATAGTGCTATTGTTCCAATTTTCTTCACGATGCATTGGCACTGCCTGTCATCATTACCACACTCCATTATTGTGACTAATAGAAAATCTTTTCTAAGTGCAATCACAAAAAGTTATTGCAATTAAAACAATATTTAAAAAAAAACCATTTACCTATATTCAGTGGAATAGGTGGTGATTTCAGTGCCATTGTGCAACCACTTAAATTCCAAGGGCCAGCTGCCTTCGGCAAGACACGTGAGTACAAGACGGTTCCCCTCTAGATGGATCTGGGGCAAACCAGGCTCAGTCTTGAAGTAGGGTGCAACGTCATCTGAAACATACAAGAGAAAAATGTTTTCATGACTAGGAAGCTGGATATCATCCATGATTTTAGGCCAACAATATTTAGCCAATTTCCTCCTAAATTATTTAATAAAAATACTGGACAGTGTAGTCCCCTATTAAGTATCAACCTCCTAAGCATCAGCTTTCTGTATCTGGAGACATGCTACTGGTTAAAATGCTGCTTGGTTCACAAGTGTCTTATTCATCATTAACACTAAATCCACTCATAAAACCTTTAAAATCCCCTTTAAAAAAAATCAGAAAATGATGGTTGAATGGAAGTGATCGTCACAGCACAACAAGTCTCAGGGCAAATGAAAAATGTTGACAAAAGATCTTCTTAGAACAAAACATCTTACAAAATAGCAAGATTAATGTGTCTTTCAATATTGTCTCTAACTACAATGTCTTAAATTATATTTTCTGTGACCAATCACAGGTTTTGAATTTGTATGTTTTAATAATGTTCAAGGGTCAGATAGATGTAGCATGCAAACTCTTGTTCTTCTGTGGATCATAATCGCTAACAATACTTCATTAGATGAAATTAGGGGTTGTTAATGCAAACATAAAAGATGCTCCTCTTTCACGTGGAAGAACAGATCCAGTAGGATTATGAAACATTCTGACATGTTATGAGGATTATCCAATAGGATTATGAAACACTCACTGACATTCACAAGAGCAGGATCTGTTTTATGTTATCTAATCATAGATACAGTCAAGTTTGAACTAACGATCAACAACTACCAAACTACCTGAAACTAGATTTTACCACTACTAGACTATTTTGAAAAGACAGATTAAAAGGAAGTTGAATATTCAGATTTTCTTAATCTCGATTTTTTTTTATTTAAATTACACTGACAAATTACCCCATTAATGGTACTGAGCCTGTTTAGGCAACATGCAAGGCCTATTTGTGCACTCTCTTCCTAGCTGTTTTATAGACTTCCTGTGTAACCTTGGGCAAGTCACTTAAGGGCAGAGCCGCAGTTGCATTAAATTGTCAGAGCTCTACTCAAGTTTCAGGAGCTATGACAATTTACACCAGGTGAAAAACTGCCTTAATCTCCCTGTATGAAATCCAGGATTTATTCTTTATATCTTCCTTCTGTAATCTGAGATTCTGGGGTAATTAGGTTTCTCTTACCCACATGGGTGTTGTGAGGGCAAATTAAAAAATATAATTACTTGAAAACCTAAGAATATAAAAGAATTTCCATTGATCATATAGGATGGATCTAACACAGAAAACTAAGACAAACTTTACATTTACCACATTACACAAAATGTGGACATGATATTGAATACAAATGAGCCCCATTAATAGAACACTGTTACTGTCCAAACAGAGCTTTAAAGGGAAAAAAATGCAATACAGAACTGAGTCAAAACCACTTTTTTGTCGGTCAGATTATTCAGTAAAAATTCCATAAAATTAGATTCCCATCAATGTTAAACTATAGCAATATTAATTTCCAGATCACAAAATTTTAATATGAAAAATCAGTAAAATAAAAATTGATGCTGATTATATGGTTTTATGGTCAAATTCCAATTAAATTAGACCAAGTTATTCAACAAGGAAGTCTACAAAATTCAGCTCCCATTGGTGTAATAGTGCATGAATACAAATATGTTGCTTTCCAGATCAGAGAGTTTCAGTACAAAAAATATGAAGAGATGGAGGTCTAATCAGGTGTGAAAGCAATTTCACCTGTGTACTGAAGAAAAAAAAATCAAACACAAAAGCCTGAAAGGAACCCACCCACCATACAGCTGCTGGTGAAATCAGTGGAGATGCTCATTCCAGAGCGCCTTTAAATGGTAGGTGCTAGCAAGGCACACTCTAAAAAATAAAATCTGACTCTGCAATATGCTTCCTTGGTCCTAAAGTAATGTTTTAAAACTAGACCATAAGTATTGCATCTACATCATGGATACTGTGAGCACTGGTATTCAGGCTTTGCAAATATATTTTGATTCAAAGGAATCCTAGATTAATTTCTGTAATTCAAGTATTCTTGATTTTGATTTTTTTTAAAATAGAATGTGTTGATGTAACACAGAACTGCAGAACTTCAAAAGGTACTATAGGAACTTAAAGACATGATGTGGTGATATTATTAAAAATAACTCGAATATTTTAAGGCCAGAATCGTGATCATGTAGTCTGACCCCCTGCACATTGCAGGTCACAGAACCTAACACACTTTACTCCTGTAATAGACTCATAGAATATCAGGGTTGGACAGGACCTCAGGAGGTCATCTAGTCCAACCCCCTGCTCAAAGCGGGACCAATCCCCAACAGCGGGGCCAGGCTGTTTGGGGAGGCACGGCCTTTCCTACCCAGCCCTCCATATAATTTTGCAACCCTGATGTAGCCCTCAGGCCAAAGAGTTTGCCCACCCCTGAGTTAGGCTAAACAAGCCAAGCTCTTTGAGTCTCCTCTCATGAGGTAGGTTTTCCTTTCTTCTGATCCTCCTAGTAGCCCTTCTCTGCAACTGTTCCAGTTTGAATTCATCTTTCTTAGACATAGGAGACTAGAATTGCACACAATATTCCAGGTGAGGCTTCACCAGTGCCTTGTATAATGGTACTAACGCCTCCCTATCACTGCTGGAAATACCTCACCTGAGGCTTCCTAGGATTGTAGTAGCCTTTTTCAGTCATATGACATTGGTAGTTCATAGTCATCCTGAGATCAGCCAATACACACAAGTCTTTCTCCTCCTCTGTGCTTCCAACTGATACAGCCCCAGTTTATAACAAAAACTTTGTTATCTCCAAAATGAATGACCTTGCACTTTGCACTATTAAATTTCATCCCATTTCTATTACTCGATAACTTTTCTCTATATCATAAAAACTGAGCTCCTGGAAAATAATACCAAGGTATGTATCAGTCATATGTTAGTATTACCTAAAAATGCATAGAATTAGATATATAAATTATATTTTTAGAATTAATATCATATTCTGAATCGTTCATCATTTTTAATGCTTAAAAATCCCTATTAAATATAAGTTCTATTCACTCCCCTACCATACCCAATTCTTGTGTTTGAATATAGAACTTTTATTGTGATTTTTATGTCCAATAATGGTGTGTGAGAGAGAATTATAGAGAAGTGCATGGATAGTCCAAATTATGAAGGAGGAAAATTATATCTATCTGTGCCTCATAATGTCTTCTCAATTACACCACATGATTTTTGACTTCAGTTACATTTTATAAAGTTTTGTTTTCATTACATTTTAAAAACTTTCATTACTTTTTCCAACCAAAGTCTGTGTTATTGTTCTAGACAAAAATAGGTCTTTATTACGTTTTTTGACTTTTAAAAATGAAAAGTAATAATATTGTGATTAATGTTAACTTGACTGGTAATGATGCTACTGTATCTTATTTTATGCTTTCTGATACCAGTTCTTTTTTTTAAAAAAAAGGAACACAGCAACTCCGATGTTATTCATTCTTGCACCCGACCTTTTTTTGTAAATAGACATCTTGGTTTTGATTATGTTACCAATTTGTGGCAATCCTGTTCTTAAGAATCAGTGAAACATTATATTCTAGCAGTGCATGTGGTTTTGGTCGTGGTTATATTTTTAATGGCAATACAGTAGATGTTTAGAGGTTTTTAATTATAGTACATTAAATTTAGATCTTACATTTTTCTTCTGCTTATGCTTTTACTTTGCCAATGATTTAGCAATAATTTATTGATGTGATTATATTTTTTAAAATTTAAATAATTTAAATACATAATCTATATTAAGGAACTAATAAAGTAAATGTCTTACAATATCTTCTTTACCACATTACCTTGAATACTGTTTGTATGTTAATTGTCAAACTGACAACAGAACAAAGAATGGCCCTCCAAAAAATTTTATAAACTAGTTGAGCTGAGAGACCTAATGACTAATCTATTTCATAACCTGTCCTTTTCTTTTATTTTCCTTTCCTTTTTTAAAAAAAGGAAATAATAATCCACCCCCAGATACCAGAAGAATCATTGTACCATAAACAAGGGGTGCCACTAGCACACAAATTCTCTAAAATGTTTTTGTAAAGTGACAATAAAATCTATTAAACCATCATAATAAGCACTATCAATCAGGTTAGAGTCCAGCTGAGGAAGGATTAGAAATCTCAGCATGAATGGAGCAATCAGCCTGAGTTGGACCTTTATTAATCGCACTCCGGTTTTTCGACAGCTGAATTTCCCAGAGCGACTAACCTTTGGGCTAAAACCGCTAATCTTCCTTTCAAAACTTATTTTATATCAAACTCAAACATTTTCATTCTCCAGCACACTGCATGGATTTACTACTGAAGGACTGAAAGTTCTATCTTTACAGTTTTTGAGGAAAATCCCTAATGTACTGTAGTGGACCCGGGGGGGCCCACTCCGAAGGGGAGGGCGAACGAGCTTGAGACACGCCATGGAGGGTGGAGCTGAGGCGGCTCCGCCCCCCGCCCCGGAAGTGCAGGACGGGACCTGCAAGTACAAGAGGCGGGGCTGGCAGCCAAGATGGGGTCGGACCGGAGCAGGAGAGGAGGACGCCGCCCGACTGGCTGCCAGCCCGCGGGGACGCCGACTGGAGTGGCAGCCCCGACCCCGCTGCGGAGAGCGACTGGCCCGGGGTACCAGCGGCCGCGTATCCCACGGCCGAGGATGACAATCCGGAAGCCCCGGCGGCCGCGTCTCCCACGGCAGCAGACGACTGGCCCGGAGTGCCAGCGGCCGCGTACCCCCGGCAGCTGACGACGGGCCAGAGGCACCGGTGGCTGCGTCCCCCGCGGCAGCGGACGACTGGCCGGAAGTACCGGCTGCCACATACCCTGAGGAGCCGGAGATGGACAGGGCCCCCGAGGGCTTGGGACCCTGACGCCTGTCAAAGACCATAAGTAGACTGTATATTGACTGGCTGCCTGTGCGAAAAAGCCCAGGCCAGAGCCAGCCTACCCAGAGACTGTATTTACTGGCTGCCTGTGCTAGGAAGCCCAGGCCAGAGCCAGCCTACTTATAGACTGTATATTTACTGGCTGCCTGAGCTAGAAAGCCCAGGCCAGAGCCAGCCTATTCCTAGACTGTTATTCACTGGCTGCCTGAGCTAGGAAGCCCAGGCCAAAGCTAGCCTATTCCTAAACGGTTATTGACTGGCTGCCTGAGCTAGGAAGCCCAGGCCGGAACCAGCCTATCCATAGACTGTTATTCACTGGCTGCCTAAGCTGGAAAGCCTAGGATCAAACCAGAGCAGACGCGGGACATCCCCCCAGCAGAGGGCGCTCCAGAGGCTGAAAACGCTAATTCCCTAAACGACCAGCAGGAGGCGCTGCCGGGTGAGTGCCCGCTCACTTACATGTACTATTTGTTCTCTCTATAATCAGTTAATCAATATGAAAATTTTGGATCTCTTCTTGTTTTGGTAATATAGTCACCCAAACTTCATTTGCAGATAGCTTCGGGTACAACAGTAAAACTGTGAAAATTATTAAATCACAGATTACTGCAAAGGAACTTCTCAAAGTTTTAGCAGCAGAAAGATTTCCATAATTTACCAGAATAAGTCATAGAACACTTCCAGGTGCTTTGCTGTATAACTATCATAAATTAAACCCAGCAACATAGCCATCACTAAAATAAATGGACACTGCATTCTCTGATGTTATCATCCTTGCTGTGTTTTATTAATTATGTTTTCCCACTTCCTTAAAAATGTTCAACAATTCATTAATTCCAAATGGGTCAGTGATTAGAGCAAATTAAGATTCTACAGTTTTTGTCTTATACTTGGACACATCAGAACACATCAGACATACGGAATCAAATCCTATCAATTTCATTCAAGGCAAAAGAAAGAACATTTCTTTCCAATATCTCTACCTTTTCTGAATATAAGAAAAAATACAGTAGAACCTCAGTTACGAACTGACCATTCAACCACACAGTTCATATGGAACTGGAAGTACACAATCAGGCAGCAGCAGCCAAACCAAAAACAAAACAAAAAACAAAAATAAGGAAATGCAGTAGGGTGCTGTGTTAAATGGAAAGTACTAAAATAAAATAGTAATAATAAATCAAATAAAAATAAAATAATAATAATAACAATAGGAAAGTGGCATTATTCTTCTGCATAGCAAAGTTTCAAAGTTATGTTAAATCAATGTTCAGATGCAAACTTTTGAAAGAACAACCATAACATTTTGTCCAGAATTTGAAATATTTCAGAGTTCCGAATAACCTCCATTCCCAAGGTATTCGTAACTCTGAGGTTCTACTGCATATAACTGGATAAATTTTAATGTTTCAGTTTAATAATAAAAAGCATTCAAATACATATATCCATGCTCATGGAGTTTTGCTACGTAAGTAAAGTGGCAGATTTTGTTTAACCAAGCTAACCATAGATGTGTAAAGAAGTGCATGGAATAAGACCATTAGTCCTATTTTTTCCTTATGAGACTATTGAGCCATCCAGTGAAATTAATCTCCAATAAAACAGATGTCAGCAAAATAAACAGTTTCCCTAATAAGCTATTTGTACCTGTTTTTCAGTGGTTTCTTTCAACATCTCTGTTAATAAGAAGCAGACATTATGCTGGTAAAAAATCCTCCTGTTATTGCATTCTTACGTAAGTATTTAAATAAACTGTTTTCTTTTAGAAAGGGTAAGTCAGAGCAAAATTACTGTCCAAAACTTTGCACTTTGCCTTATCCACAAAGATTTAAAACCTCACTGCTGATGTAGCCCACCCAGTGGTTTTTTTCAGATTTCAAATGTTTTAATCAAGCTGGTATTGTATGAAAGTAGTCTTCAGAATTCAATCCAATTTTCTTTGAAGCCAAATTTAATAGACCAACTTGAATGTTTTAAAAAAGAATATAGCATACAATATAAATTATCCTGATTCTCCAGAAAATATACTTAAACTCTTTAAGTAATTTTATCCTCTAATCTTTTATTCCTGATTTTCTCATCAAGCGTTCACCATTAGTTTATCAAATTCAGTTATATAGTCAGCGATCACTAAAAATTCACTAAAAGAAAAAATGAAAATAAAATACAGAGTAAAGCTTCGAAAAGAAAAGGTAGCAGAAAAGCCTTGATGACTGTTTGTTCTTTGGAGCCAAGTGTAGTGCCATGGAGAACTAGTCCATATATTCAGTATTGGTGTTCATTTATAGAAAGTATAGTGATACTTATACCCTCAAAGCATGCTTTGAACAGAGTTAAATCAAGGCAGTTAAAGTGGAAGGGATTTAAATTTCAAATTGGACTGTTAGAGGGAAGTTAACTGTGTCTCTTATATGGCAGACCCAGAATAACCACTCTAGGAAGCATAAGTTCAGACAGAATGAGGAAAGCTGATCCAGGAAGAAAAGAAGGATGCAGAAGCTAGTTAGAATGTGGGGACACATCTGGGCAATTCAACATGACAGAAGTAGTCTCTCTTTATTATTTCCATTGTTGGATGGACAGAAAAGCCCAGTCCAAAGTGGGACCTGGGCAACTCAAGGTTCAGCAGAGCTCAAAAGTACTAAGGGAGCCCCAGGACAAGTTCTTTTAAGTCACTATTTCAGTTTCACTGCACTGAGGTTTGGTTCAGCTTCTCAAGTGAGTACTTCTGTGCTTGTATATTTCATTTAACCCTCTCTTCTGTTCACAATGCTACACAAGCAAAACTGAACATTAATAAAATACATAAAATGTAACTGTATAAAACCAATTAATTCATTTTCCCCCTCATCACCAAAAAGCCAGGGTATAATTTAGAAGCAAGAGTTGCATTTATACATGCATAGCCCACAAGCAAAGCATATTTTTCCTGCACACCAAAGACTTACACATTCACATTATCTGCTTCTTTGTATATGTTTTGTTCTGGTAATCAACTCTTGAGCTGACTAGAGCTTTACCCCCTGGTTGGGATTTTCAAAGGAATTTAAAACTCTTCAATGCCAAAATCCAACTGAAATTGAAATTCAGCGGGAGTTGGGCACCTAAGACCTCTAACCCCTTTCTGAAGAGGTAGAAGATGCTATAGTTATCTTGATCTCAGAGAAAGAAACTTTACCAATGGAAGTACTAAGAGGACACAAACAAAATAATGGAAGACAGCTGGGGCCCCAAACTAAGGACTACTTATTTGGGAAAGGTTGAGTAGTTACAATATGGAAGATGCATCTGCCATGTAGATGTAGCCACAGGCATAGGAATATCAAATCTAATTTCTATAGAGTGACTTGCGAGCGAATTTGATTAAAGTGAGGAAGAGTTGCGCATCATCAGCCTCACTCTCGTGTCCAGGCTCCATTTGCTCCAGTGGCAAGACATAGTCAAGACAGCTGGAATAGAATCTGGATGCATGTAGGGAACTGCACATAAACTCCCCTGAATTCCCTTATTATAACCTTTCCTCTCTCATCCCAGAACGGCGCAATACTTCAAACAGAGTAAGGCTGCATATTGTACTACACAGGGTAGCAGGGAAAATTTGTCCATCTTGCTATCACATATACAAAAACTCTGGGGCCCTTCCTCTAGCCTTCACAGTTAACAAAAGGGGGATTCAGAACTCCAGAAGTTATACACTCTCTCTAAATAAAACTGTAAAGCCCTATATATGTTGAGACTATGCCATAACTTCTCTTCCATTGCTTAAGGATTATGGACAGAAGTAAGCCATAACTATGGACAGAAAGAGGATAAAAAACTTTGGGAAGGAAATTGAGATAGGCACAGCTTACTTTATCCTACTGACAAACTGTAGGGGAGTGTTGCTAAGTCCTAGACTTACCTACGTAAAGCAACGGTCCCCAAGAAACCAATCTTCAGGACAGAGGAAGAAGGGATTTAAATAACACAGTTTGAAGGGATAAAGGCAGAGAACTGGGGCTCTGATCAGGCTCCTGGGAGACAAGGAAGATCCATTTGGGCATGTGAGGGGGGGAAAAAAAGAAAGATTCACAGTTTAAGAAACAAGAAGATGGGGACCCACAAGAATACCTCCAAACTTTCCTCTCTAGGATCAGAAAACAGACAGAAAGGCCTTTTTGAAATCCTGCAAGCAGGAAAGACAGAGCCGTGAAGCTGTCAGATTTGTAGCAGAAAGCGGTTTCTTAGCACACTGCATCAAGTACACCCTAAACGTCATTCAGTATGCTACCAAGATGCTAATAGAATTTTCTTGATTTTCTTAGAGATCCCCAGCCTCTTTATCAGGTTCCTTTCATGTTCAAGGGCAAAAGTGGATTTTAGTTGGGATGCAGGAAAGAGTCAAGGCACAGCAGATCTGTCTGATAGATTATGTAGTCTTTGGTATTCAGGTCTCCTGAAAATGTCCAAACTCTGTAGACACTGATTGGCACTACTAAGATGATAGCTGTCTGTCTCTAATTTATCTTTCTCAGTACCCTCCCAAAGGAGCAGGAGAGAGGACATGGCATACAACTAACTGAATTCAAAATAGGATCAGTCATCTCGTGGTTTGGATATCTGCTGAAAAATCTGTGTTCCTCCTATGCTCCAGTGATTCACCAACTGAAATACACTGCGCAATTAGCCATTTTATCTTTTATTCCCACTTTCTCCAGCACATGAAGAACCTGGATGGATTTGATCTCAGACTGTAGTTCCAAGATCATCAACATATGTAAAGCTCTCTGAAAGAAGTCACTGTGATAGTCATAGAAATTAAGGCAGAAGGTCTTAATTACTTAAGACTAGATCATCTAGTCTGATCTCCTAAACAACACAGGCCACTAAATTCCACCCAGTTATTCCTGTATTGAACCTAAGCTTGATGAGCCTAAAGTATTACAGGAGACTGAACTACAGAAAGGACAGAAGTGCACCAAGGTCTAAGCTAATGGCAGGGAAATAATTTGCTGGGAGCATCTGGGTATTTGTTACCAAACCCTATGATTTGGATGGATATATGTAACCTGTGACAGTCTCAGTTGTAGGGATGTCATTTTCAGGACTTTCAGTGGGAGTTTTTTTTATCCCAACAGGGCCAGTGTCCTCTTCAGGACCCTATGAGATAGGGAAGTATATCCCCATTTTACATATGGGGAACTGAGGCACAGAGACGCTAAGTGACTTGTGCAAGGTCATACAGGAAGTCCATAGTGGAGTAGGAACTGAAGCTGGGCCAGCGCCCCAGCCAGCGGGACATCCCTCCGCCCTTTCGGTAGATGGTGTTATGTAAATACAATAATTCTGTATTTGATGGTCTACTATATATTGCTGTACAGCCCTACCAGGTATAGTGTATCAGATAAAAAGAGCTAGCTGTCCAATATTCAATATCTGCCCTGAAAAATCAGTCTAGCAAAGGCTCTACAACTAGAGAATCCCAGGAGGAGGAGGAAGTCTAACGGCATAGCCTTGTAATGAACGGACTGGGAGCAAAAGTTCTAAGGGCCACTGCTGAGATCTTAAAAATTTAACTGAGGGAACATTACTTCATATTGATAGCTTAGTGAGAGACAAATGACAAAGGCGTCTGGCAACTGGATTAAATTCTTGAAATACAATATCATGGGAAACAGCCACTAAACTGTGATTATTATCACAAAAAATATTCACCTCAGATTCAAAGTACAATGAGAGGAAGGATAATCCAGTGGTAAGGGTGTTAGCCTGAAACGCAGAAGATCTAGGTTCAAGTCTCTGCTTTGCTGTTGGGCAACTCCCTTAGATTTTCTGCACCTCAGTTCTCCTTCTGTAAAATGGAAGAAGAGCAAGAGGTCTTGATTCCTCAGGAGGTTCTAGTTATCAGCTGTCAATCAGTGCAAAGCTGTTTGCACTCCATGCCATGTGCACTGAAGCATCAGCAGTAAATGTCACACCAGCATTTTAATCTGTCTTTGATAGGGTGTTGCTCTTGTCTGTGGTTAAAGATTTGGCACTGTTCACAGTAATGTCCCTGGAAATGAAAATGTCTGGTATCTCTGTAGCATTATAGGTATGAGAAGTGTAACTTGGTGGAATCAAGACCATTATCCATAGAAGAAAAAAAAACATAATGGGAAATCTATATATATAAAAGTCAAATGGGGTATGCGTGTATGTTCCCTTACTACTTCCACACCGTATCAGCTAGATACTTGAAATTTGGTACAGTTATAGGCTTTAGGGTCCTAATCAGAGTAAGAATCGAAAATTTTTAAAATCTCATCCCTTACATCCCCTAGGGGTGAAATTCTTTAAAGCTCATTAACATCAACTACACAGCTCACATAACATCATCTGGGCAGCTGGTTAACACATGCTGTTGTCTATGACATAGTTATGATGTAATAATACAGATAACCAGAGAGCTTAGTGTTGTGTAGCACAAACATAATTAAATACACTGGTTTTTTTTCTTAAAAAGACCCCTATTCGTTATGCCGTGTAAAAAGCGAAAATGCTTAGAATCAGGTGTACTTCCAGACAAATATAAGAGCAGAGGATCTGGAGGCTGAACTAAAGGTGGTAATTTAATTTGATAGTAATTTATGGAATGTACTGATATATAATAAGAACAAAATTTGTATTAATAAAAAACATTGTAGTCTTTTTACATCCCAGTTTCCAATTACAAATACTCCGAGCAACGCCGGGTATTTCAGCTAGTATAAATATATATTACTTTAATTTTGATTAATTCATAACATAGGACTCTGGATATTATTCAGTAGGATACTTTCAAAATGTATGTAAAATAACAATGATGAAAGTGTTCTTTGTTTTCATTAGTTTGCCTGCTTTTTATATTCCATTTCGTTTTACTGCATTCTTCTTTCAAGCTCACTGAAAAGATTTCTTACAGTCTGTTAACCCCATGCTGTTCCACTTCGGTTTTCTTAACACTGATATATATTTTTGAAATAATCTTAAAGTGAACTGCTATAGTTTTGTATCCTCCACTTAGTCATCTACGATCAATCACCAACCAACAGGATGGACTGCCTTTTAGTGCTCTTCTTTCCTTGTTGCTCAAGTTGGCTTACACACACTCTGCTTATTCAGCACAACCCTTATCAAGGGGCTGGTCTTTACTAGGGGGGAAGATCGGCTGTAGATACGCAATTTCTACAGTATCTACAGCCGACTTACCTGCTGTCCTCACAGCGGCGGCGTTCGGCAGCGCGCTCCCCTGTTGACTCCAGCTTGCGCCTTTGGGTGAACTGGAGTTCCGGAGTTGACAGGGGTGCCGCTGGCGATCGATTTATCGCATCTTGACCAGACACGATAAATCAATTGCCAAAAGATCGATCCCTCCCCAGCATAGTGAAGACAAGCCCAAAGCCTACTTTACAGACTAGAAATAAGATACTGAGGGTCAGGTGGTGCAGGACAACTTCTGTACAGAAGAACTGGAGCTAAATTTCCCTGAAAAGAGGTGGTTCAGGCACAAAGCTCCTACTTAAGATCCCTTGAATCTCTAGATCCAAGGCACTCCTCTATCTAAGATACTCCTAAGGACCCACTTCCCACAGTATCTGAGCACCTCATAGTCTTCGCTTTTATTTATCCTCTCAACAACTCTAAAATAGGGAATTGCTGTTCTTCCGTTTTACAGAAGAATTGTAAATCAAACAAGTTGTAATATTTATAACAATCCATGAGAATGCACCTTTCTTTTGAAAATAACTGACATAGAAATAGAAAGGTTGATTAAAATTTATTTAAATTGAGGCTTTCCACTTGATTTAAAATCATGAGTTAAATAGTGTTGGTTCAAATCAATCCATCCTGTATAAAAGGCTGTCAGACCAACCCCTACTCGAGCCACTGGAATGACTTTTTCATTCTCCCTTAATGCTTCTCCACATCTTATTCTTTCCATCTTCACTTCTGATTGTTTCCACATAGCTGTGAGTATGTCCAATACAGAGGTCATTGTGCTACACTTATCTATCGTTTCTATGGTTGCTATTGTACTTGTTTGTGTGTAGGTGCTAAACAAAGTCTTAGTGTTTCTGTGTACATGACTCACCAATCTCAAGTAGCCACCGGAGTAAACTAACCTGTTATTGGTGACTTGGCATTTTTGCAGCCTACATTAATCAAAGGCTAATTTTTATTTTTTATTTTTTACTATAAACCAACTCAGTGCAATGTTTAAATGAAAGGGTGTACTTACCATAGTTAAGTTAATAAGATGTGATGTGGTGGTGTCTCTTTACAAGAGTGACAAATCTTATTTTTCACATATCCAGGAGAGGGCTGGACACTTCCAGGCTTATGTATTAGGGGAAATTTGGGCCTGGGACTGTGTTCGGGTCACCTGGCTGGTTGTAACCAAGGCTGGTGGAAGTTAGAGTGTGAATGGTATGTTGCTGGCAGGCTGCTGGAGCTGGGCTGCAAAACAAAGACCTTCAGGGTCAGACCTGCATGCTGCTACGTTAGTGAGAGCCCACTTTAGGAGCTAAAGCAGTGAAGCTTTGAGTTACAGAGTTACAGAGCAGGTTGTGACAACCCCTCTCTGGTCAGAATTGCACCCCTGAGTGATATGTGCATGTGTTTTTTCCAACAACAGAATTGTAACCCAGCACCAGATGTTCTATGTTACTATCTCTCTCCTGTGTGTGTGTTTTGCCTTAAAATAATCCAAGAACAGCCTGTAATAAAATCCAAGGATCTCAACTCAAAGTGACTTCTCTCACCACTAAGAAGCGCATTTGATCAAACCGAGAAACTGTCAAGCAAAGAGAGAGATAAAGAATAAAAGTTTGTCAAAATTACACTTATTTAAAAACAAAACTTATATAATAGTAATTTAGGTTCAGGATACTGTTGCTAGGCTCTTGGCTCACTTTGTTGAGTGCTTCTTAAACATTTATTAATGGTGGGGCAGATAAAATGTATCAAATAATGTAACTTTAACTTTAAGATTATCAGAGTCTCTTGGGAGGTGGTGTCCACTTCCTGTTCCAAAACAGAGTCCACATAAATTGTAGCAGGTGAGAACAAAAGCTTCCTGGGGCTTGAACATTATTCACAGAGTTACACACACATAAAAACAAAACCAACAAACATTTCTGCCTACACTTGGATTCTCTTTGGGTTTATCTTTGATTGCTCACCCAAGAGAGGTCAACTCCCACCACTCATATTTGGATGGGGTAATAAGCTATTTTCAGAGAGCAAAAGCAAGAGAGAGGCAAAATAATCTTTTATTGGACCACCTTCTATTAGTGAAAGTCTTGAGGAAGAGCTCCGTGGGATCAAACTCTTGTGTCTTTCACCAACAGAAGTTAGTCCAATGAAAGATTAAGGTGCCACAGGACTTTGTTACCTCTGCTATTCCAGACTAACACGGCTACCTCTCTGACTCTCACACCTTGTGTCTCTCATAACATGGGACCAATGTGGTTATAACTGTGTGTTAGCAATAGACATTTAACTCCCAGCTGATCATCATGATCTGCTAAAAGGATGGGGCTAAAATTAAAGTCTTGCTATTATATTTTACCATTTTATAGCTCTCCTCTTCCTGCCTCCCTGTAGATATTAAAATCCAGCTTGTGAGTCTGAGGGAAAGTCCCTGGTAGCAACTGCTGGCTTCAGCCTCAACTCCCAGCCCCCTGTTCACTAGCTATTTGACAATGCTATCTTCACACTATATTTGCAAAAACATACTGAATTAAACTCCAGATTCTACTTGAAATTCCATAATCTTATCCTTCTTAAATAAACCTTCAAGTTTATCTGCTGCAAGAACACTGGCAGAAAAGTCTTTCCTCTAATGAACTTAAAAAAAAAAAAAAAAAAAAAAAAAAAGCTAAAGAGGACTAGTTGAGTATTTGCCTTGAGACTAAGTGGGAAACTACTAATGTTTAGATGCATTTTACTCACTATCTGACAAAATTCAAATCTTAATGAAAATAGATTGTTGATAGTTGTTCCTTAACTAGAATTCAAACAGAGAACCCATCATCTCATGAAAACTGTCCACTTCCTATAGCCCTTTCAGAATTAATGCAAGGTGATTAGCTTCTTTGAGTGCTACAAGATTATCAAAAGGAAACTCAGTACAAATGCTCTTAGTACCTTAAAAAAACTTCAAAATAAATGCCTACACTTGGGCATTAAGAGCCAGTGTTTCAGGTTTGCCATTAGATCTGATTCAGCAGCTTCAAATTACTAAAATTCCCTGTTGGTGTAAGTCACTGACATTTTAACCAAACACTGCAGACCCAGCAAGAATCTCAGTGCATCAGCCTGCCATGGTATTGTACAAGAACACACCATGGTTCAAGCTCACTCATGGTTTTCTGCAGGCTGAACATATGAGCTCAACCTCTGGTAGTTGCTAGAGTTGTGTTTCTATTCTGAACATCTGTATACACCAGCGGTTCTCAAGCTTTTTGAGACCGCGACCCCTTTTCCGGCTGAGTGAGCGGGGCGCAACCCCTCCAGTCCCCGCCACGGGCAGGCTGCCAGGTGTGCCCCGGTCCCCCCTTCCCGCCATGTGTGGGCTGCCGGGTGCGCCCCGGTCCCCCCTCCCCGCCGCGGGCGGGCTGCCAGCTACACGCCGGCCCCCCAGCCACGCCGCGGGCAGGCTGCTGGCTGCGCGCCGGCCCCCAGACCCCGCCACGAGTTGCGGTGGCAGGAGCTCGCGACCCCCCGGGGAGCACTCAGCGACCCCCCAGGGGATCGCGACCCCCAGTTTGAGAAATCCTGGTATACACGGTCTCTTCAGGTGTGCTTTATCCCCATTGCAGCATCCGTGCTAAGAGCCAGTGGGATCACTTATGAAGTGATTTCACAATTTTCAGCTCTGTATTATAGGACAGAATGTGGGGGAGGGGGAAGAAGTGGGGATACCTCAGGGGTTATAATTGAAGTGGAGTTTAGGAAAAGTTAGATTTATTCTATGTTAATTAGAAAGATTGTGGTGGATGATTCTAAACTGTTCAAAAAGGTGACAGGCTCAGAACCAAAAATGATAAGAACCAACTCTAAAAATGGATCAGGCTCTAAGAACTTCTTTATGCAGAATGTAGCTAATCTGTGAAAAATGGTATTGAAGGCAGCTGCAACCATGAACATATTTTAAAGAAAGTTAGAAATGCACTTAAAGGAAAAAGGCATGACAGAGTATAAATGTTACATAAGCAGGTGGATGAGTCTGGCATCATATGGCCTCTTTCTGTCCTAAAATGTTACTAAATCAAAGAAGGAGGGAACAAAGAAAAGCAGCAATCTACAACACTTCAGGCTGGACTTCACCAGATATTAAAAAAATCAAAACCATGATTTCCTATGATGTTTCCAGTGACTTATAGAGTTCTGGAGAAAGTACATTGCTAAAGTTTAAATCTCGGCAGGCTGAAAACAGTTTCTTGCTCAACAGAGACTGAACAGGAAATATGCTGGTTGCAGAAAGACTTTCACCCATACTTTAGAGTAGCTAGCCTTGGTACCATGTAATCTATTGCTTTCCAATAGGGCATTAAGGACCTTGCATTATCAGAGATCCAAATGACCCCTTTGAATACAGCTGAAAAAGAGGAAAAAATTCAGAATACAAGTGTTCATTTCAAAAGTCTGCCCTTGGAAGAACAGACATTCTTATTTGGATATTTTAGATCACAAACTATAAGTCATAAGGTTATTCTGCTTATGGAGCCCTCCAATTCTGGAAATCCAAGAATAGAAACCCTATTGCAGTGTCAAACAATGGCACAGCAGAGGCACTGCCAGACCTGGAAGCCATGTAAGTAGGCCTATTCCATATTATGAGGAGAAAGTAATCATGATACTGATTTCCAAACAGCAAAGCAATTGAGAATATCTATGAAAGATAACATAGGTTCATTGGCAGTCTTTAGGAGCTAAAATGGAAATGATTTATGAACAGTTTTGTTATAAAATTATATGCATTACTTACTATTGCTATTTTATGTACATAATTTGTAATTGTCTTTGTCTAGCAAAATGTATGCAAAATATATAGAGAGATGAAGTTGCATATCTTAGGTCGACTCCCAACCCTCCCACCCTCCCCCAATGTAGACCAGGTGTAAGGCTGACCTGAAGGGCTTGTTAGAAATTAAAAGGCTGGATAAGAAGATGAGGGACGAGTCCCAGTCATATTGTAAATTAGATTAGTGGGAAAATATTAGATATGGAAATATCAGATGTGAAGTAATTTGACAGGATCACTAATCTAGATGAAAGAATCCAAATAACTGGGAAAAAAGACAAAATTAAAACTGGAAGCAGAAAAATAGAGAATTCAGGAATAATGTAAGGATTAAAAAAATACTCCAGAGGAGACTGAAGGGAGAAGTCTTGTGGACACACAATGTTATTTTCCATAACAAATTAAAACTGGGAAATAAAGATCACATTCATATTAAGAGGACTCATAGATCCCTTTTTCCCAGGCCCCCAGCATGCTCCACATGTTTTAAACAGGAAATAAAAATATATTGGTCAAGCAGCTAAACTTCGCATTTCACATTATTGGAAACTGTGTAATACACCTATTAATTGCGGTATAGTAAAATATGAACTTCCCTTTCAATAGACTTCCCTTCAATAGAAGATCTTTCATACCAAGTATGTACATAAGGGAAGCACCAGAAAGAAATTAGCATTTAGAAATTTGACCACCCTTTCTAACATACTCAGCAGGAGGGTTCTGCGGCCAGCAAGCCAGAATCTTTAGCCAGGTTCTTTGACTACTAACCTAATCCTGAATATGTAATGTATTATTGCAACTTTGCCTTCATAAGGAGTTATAAACAAAAATCCCAATACCGAACACCCAATTTATACTTGTCAGGAATAGGAAGAAACATTTAATGGAACCTGAAAAAACAATTCAGCCAGACATATTTCAAGGCAGAAATGCTTTTAGCTTATTAATGTGGAAACTTGTTCATTATATAGTTTCTTCAGATTATAAACAAAATGTAATTTAATACGGTTTTAAACTTTTGACAGTTCTAATGTTAATTACATGTACTGCATTTTATAAATCAATATTTCTTACATAAAATGTTAGCTTGCCAAGTGTAGTAATAGATAAATGCATTTGCTGATCTTTTTAACCTCAATAAATGACATAGTTGTATCCAAATGACAAGAAAGAGAAAAATAAGATTTGTTTCAAAGCAAGACAAGGTTAACTTCTAGCTAGCCAGAGAGAGAATTTAAAACCACATTTTGAAAATAGATGTTACGATTTGTTTTAATGTTTGCATAGATCATCTTTTGCTTCGGATGTCAATGTATGATGCTATCATATTTCAGATGAGCCTAATGCATACAGCATTATAATTTCAATTACAGTGCTACAACTGTTGGTCAAACACAGGAAAAACTGAGCCCAAGAGACTGGATCTCTTTTGTGAAAGTTCTGACAATGCAACTCACTCCAAGTGATAAAAATCCACCATAAGAAGAATGATCTGGATCTAAAGCAAAAGGGATCCTGGGGCAACAAGGGACAATGTGATGAATTAACAGGGGAGGAGGTGGAGGAAGGTGATTCTACCTCAGTATATGGCATTGGTTAGACAGACAGTGAAACACTGTATCCAGTTCTGTGGTCAACTTTTTAAAAAGAGGATATTGAAAAACTGAAGAGTAGAGATGCTTAAAGAAGTCATTGTTTATCTTATTGAAAAAAAGATTGAGAGCAGACATGGCAACCCTCGGGGGGGGGTGCAGAAATTGGGCTTCTTTTTGGCTAAACTGACATGTGAGGTGCTTTTTGGCTAGTAGCCTGTTGCTTCTTTTTTTGATCACTCTTGGCAAGCAGGGGCAAGGGGAAGGAGAGAGTCGGGGTGCACAGAGGGCCCACCACAGTCCCAGACTGCACACCAGGGGCTAGGGGGATCCAGTCACATAGACTGTTGGGATTCTTAGGGATTGGCTTGTTTTGAAATTAGATTAGCTTGACTTTTGGCTTATTGGGAAATTCTGAGAACTTAATTACCATGTGAAAGTTGGCAACTGTGATTGAGAGGTGAGGATTACAGTATATAAGTACTTTCACAGGGGAGAAAATACTGGGTACTAATTAGCAGAGATAGACAAAACAAGAACCAATGGCTGACAGTTGAAGCTAGACAAATTCAAGTTAGAAAAAAATGTCACAGATTTTTAACTCTGAGTGTGAATAGCCATTAACACAAACTACTAATGGAAATGGTGTATTCTCCATCTCTTGACAGAGGTGATGGAACAATTTGTACAGTGTAGTGTAAACCACTTCAAGACAACACCTCCAGCATACCTTGTTCCAGTACCTGTGTCTCTTGAGGTCTTCTAATGAAAACAGGTTGCCTTTCTGGAAGTTATATTTTAGTCAAACAAGTTATTGGGCTCAATACAGCACTGTCAGTTAATGACCTGTAATATACAGGAGGTCAGCCTAGATTATCTAATGGTCCTGTCTGCCTTAAACGCTGTGAATCTATGACATGCTTCCTAAAATGACGACATTCTCATAGTATTTGCAAAGGTTAAGTGACAACACAAGAGAAATGAGAATTTAGAGTTAAAGAAACAGACACTTTTGTTGACTTGACATTTCATCTTAATTTGTTCTGACCTGAAAATGAAAGAATCCTATACTGTATCAAATTCATACAGAAAACTAAATTAGGCATAACCACAGTCTCCTTAGTTAGATCCACTGCCTGGACAAAGGTCATGGGAAAAAGAAAGCAGTGACTATCATCCACTAATCACCTAGTGAGACTAATGAAATAGTAAAGAGAAATCACTATAAATTAAGGAAAGAGTAGTGACTATGGGTAAAGTCAAAACAACAAACCACAACCCCACCCTGAAAAATCATCTCAGACTAGCACTGGCCTGAGATTAAATAGGATTTTCAGTATATTTTTAATATACTACAAACTCAAAAGAAAAAAAAAGAATCAGATAATTTCATCTTTCTGCCAAAGTAGGACTTGGAAGATAATGTAGTAATTTTATGGGACTGAAAACACCAGGAGAAAGCACAGATTAAAATGGTTTTGATTAAAGTTGTCCAAACCAAAGTGAAAATGCCCTTCTAAGTGGTCAAAAGACTTCAGTAAATGAAAAGAAAAAAATCAACTACTTTCAGTGGTGCTCAGTTTTACAAGTCTGATAGAGTCTAGGGCTGGCCTGCAGACCACCTTACCAAAGAACTGGAAATTGAGATCTACAAAAGAGAATTTCTGAACACTTACCCTCCTCACCAAAGTAAAAGTAATGAAAATTTGAAAATAAGGACAGTCCCTAGTTGACTGTTTGTAAGAGACTTTAATGACAGCTTATCACAACACTTTAAGAAAATCTGAGTTCATATAAATAGACAACCATGAGCCACAACTACAGAGATGAAATAGTGGGAGGATACTGAAGACTTCTATAGCAGAAGATAAGGTCTATAGCAAGCCACGTTGAAATTTGAGCCTAAACAAGATCCTTCTGATATTCTCTCTCAGCCTCTCATTTGGAGACAATCTATTGTGCAACAAGATTGAATGAGCAAATGAGGAGCCACTCAACTTTGCTGGTTCTAGGTAAATCTGAGGAAAAACCTCTGGTGCTTGGGGAATACATTCCAAAAATAAGATACCTGGAGTGGAAGAGGAAGATGAGACATTGATTGCCAAGAGAAAAGGCATTCTGTGGCAAAGTGTATCATAAAGAACAGAAGAGGAAACATCAGCTCTCTTCCATGGAGGTGCCTATACCATGGAAGACTTTGTCAATTCAACATACATATTAGGAGGAACTTTATGTTTCAAAAGGAAAAGAGGAAATTCACTCCATTCTGCTGGATTATGGTTATGGCTTCAGTCCCACACAGTGAATTCTACACAGGAGAAACAACTGATGTCATAGCTGCTAATCAGTAATATTTCAACTGCAGCTCTCAAGTCCTGTAGCAAAACTCAAGTTTACAACAGTGCTAAATTGTACAGCAATTTTACAAAAAGGTTTCAAGTTCAGGTTTATTCGACTCTCATCCATATAGTTTAAAACACAAACAAAACCACCACAAATCAGTTGTTTGCCTGTACTATTAACAAATTAGACTAGACTATTTTAATTCCTGTAACACAAACACACTCATTTCCTAAAGCTATAGGGGGTGGTGGGGGGTGGAATCTTAATATTGAATACAATATTTTATCAAGAACCTTAAGCATCTGAGGGTGTGAACACTAAAAGTTGAACATTCAATTGGAAATTACTTAGCTGGACAATTCTGAAATTTTCAGATATGCTATAAATAGGCTTACATTGATTTCAAGATGCTTACAGCACTGGAAACTCTCCGGACTTTAGTAGATGCACCTATCAGATTTGTAGCAAAGCCCCAGGTCCTAGAGTAATGTAATTACTGTACATTCAAATTTCATTAAAACAAACATCTAGCACTCTTAGTTGTGGAGAAAAAGCTAGGAAGCAAACCAAGAAGTTAAAAAAAATCCTCTGAAACAGATTTCTGAGAGTTTGGAATTTGCAATACTGTACTTCTGCAAAAGCTTCTTATGTGCCCATTCTTAATGTACAATGGAGATCAAAACGGGCATGTTCAATACTAGGGTAACAGGGTCATATTCTACAGCCCATGTTATACAGAGATCAGACTAGATGATCTAATTGTCATAAGCATGACACAATTTGAAAAAATTTTAGAAAGTGAGCTGGTAACAAAAATATGATTTTACTAATAGTTCCATAGTACCCAGAGTCATCTATGCAGAACTACTTCATATCAAGAATGGAAATTGAGAATCAAAAATTATATTTGACACAATTAGCTTATATAAATATTAGAGACATTAGGTTATTTAAATATTGGCATTTTCTCCCTAACACATCTTTTGACCTTTTTGCTATACTAATATTCTCTTTAGGCCACTATTGTCACAAAAATTGACGATAAGTACAAAATTAAAACATTTAATAACTAGCATCATAAAAACATAGTCAAGTAAGATTTCTGGGAGGTTTTCTACAGTCTCAACTAAGTCGCTTTAATTTAAAAACGGCGGGGGGGGGGGAGGGGAAGATTCCCTCTCAGGACATTCTTTTGTACCAAAACAGATGCTTTGGATTTCAAAAGTCAACCCAGAATATAAACAAGGGTGATACCTTACCACTTCTTGAAACACATTCTGTTGCCTAACCTGCCATTGGGGAGCCTCAGTATCTAATGTTTCATGAAACAACAATAACTATTAAACTCCTGTAAAACCATGGGCAGTCACCATGGCACACAGCCCCAAAGTCAAGCAAAGCACTTCAGGCAAGTCATGTTTTGACTAACCTCAATCTGGAGGGTAAACAAATATAAACACAACCCCCTTTCTATCTCAGCTTCCTGGGTAAGGGACTCAGTCAGTTCCACCCAACCCATCTGCCACCTCTCTTGAATTCAGTATTCACCCCTTTTCAAGCACATCAATCTGGTTGTTCCCACCTCAAGTCTTCTTATGCTGCTTGGGTGGAATCTTTTTCTGAGATTGAAATCTCTCCAGAACTACTCCAAATATTAGGCAGGGTGCACTGCATATCTGCCTCTCGTCTCTTGAAATGTTTCTTCCAGGCTCCCAGCCTGGTAGACTCTCTAGGAGCTCTGTTTATAGAATCTCACGATATACTCTCTGTCCTAGAAGATTTACTTCTGTTTAACTCTGGCTTCATTCCCTAGAAAAACAGTTTCTATTTGACTCAGGCTCCCGGCCCCAGGAGCACAGATCTTGCCTTGCATAATCTCCCGACCTTGAAAAGTACAGTCCACCTAATGAAGTCTCTCTATCCTAGGAGCACTCCTCTGGTCTGATTCAGACTCCCTGAGTCATATTGCCATGAATGAGTCATGGTAATATGCAAAGCCACTCAAAGACTTGGGAAGTTAAACACTGTACAGTGTCTAAGTATTTCAATCTGCCCCCCTCTTTTTGAGTTTACACCCAAACAGAACAGGGTTTTCTTAAGTCTAAACCTTGACTTATGAGAGTTCCTGTGTCCTGTAGAGACTGAGCCCTGGGCATGTCTGCAAGTTTTGTAAAATCATTCTCTGCAGGAGAAAATCTATTGTATCACTGATTTCCTTTTTTTCTGCAAGATCTTACAAGTCCCTCTAGTCATCTCTTTCTGCTGTATACATTAAAATGCATCATTTAAATGATCCTTTAGAAATTGGATCAGACAGATTTGTAACCCAAAACAAAAAGGTTGTTTGTTAAAAGTAAAAGCTATTAATCAAAATAATTTATTCTGCAAACTGTGTGGGAGACTGAGAAGGCTATATTTGACATTTTACACATGTTTATTGGTACTACATTATAGTGTACTGCTATTCTGAGGTAACTCTTGCCAGGTCCACTAGATGAGAAAAAAGTTGATAACTGAAATGTATCCTAATAATATGCTCTTTCCCAATAAGCAAACTGCCACTGAACAAAGCAAAAAATGGGGACGTAAATGGGGGACATAAAGGATAAAAAAATAACAATTTCCAAATGATCATAGATTCACACAAATATAGGGCTAGAAGGGACCTCAACAGGTCATCCAGTCCACAATCTCCCTTGGGTGCCTATGCCAATGGTTAACTTCCTTTCTAATTTGAAAGCTTTTCCTAATATATAACCTAAATCTCTCTTGCTGCAAGCCTTTCTTCTTGTCCTACCTTCAGCAGAAATGGAGAACAATCAATCACAGTCCTCATTTATAGCAGCCAACAACATATTTGAAGACAGTTATCAGATCCCCCTTCAGTCTGTTTTTCTCAAGAGTCAACATGCCCAGTTTTATTAACCTTTCCTCATAGTTCAAGTTTTCTAAACCTTTTATCATTTTTGTTCTCCTCTGGACTCTTTTGTTTGGCTACATTTTTCCTAATGTGGACACAGTATTCCAACTGAGGCCTCATCACTTTGGTGTCTTATATACACCAGTCCTGCAATACAACCAGAATTATATTAGTATTTTCCCCGACTGCATTATATTGTTGACTCATTCAATTTGTCATCCACTATAACCCACAGATCCTTTTCAGTAGGGCTACCACCTAGCCAGTTACTCCCCCTTTTTTAGTTGTGCTTTTGATCTGTCCTTCCTAAGTAAAGCACTTAACTTTATTTAATTTCATCTTGTTGAATTCATACTATTTGTCAAGTTTAATTTTGAATTTTAATTCTGTCCTATGAAGGGCCTGCAACCCCTCCCAGCATGGTGTCATCTGCAAATTTTATAGGGATACTTTCTACTTCATTATCCAAGTCCTTAATGAAAATATTGACTCGTACTGGACCTAGGACTGACTCATGTAGGACCCCACTAGATATGCCCTCTCCATTTGACAGTGAACCACTGATATTTACTTTCTGAGTATGGTCTTTCAACCAATTGTGAATGCATCTTATAAGAATTTCATTTATAACCACATTTTCCTAATTTGCTAATGAGAGTGTCATGTGGGACTGTATCAAAAGCCTTACTAAAATCTAGATATGTCATACCTACTGCTTCCCCTGAATCCATCATACTTAGCTCTGACTTCAGGTTTTGGATATTTGGTGTTAAGCCAATTGGAAGATAACCTGGTCGGTATGTTCTTGAGCCTCACGTTTTGCAGAGCAGCCCATCTCTTCCTTTAGCCTCTACAATTTGTCATATACCCAGTTGCAAGACAAAACCATATGCATGCATATCATTGTTTGACCAACCTAAATTAATACAATAAAAACATTCACTTGAAGCAGGCATGAAGGCTATAGTAATTTTGGAAATAAAAAAAGATTTAGCAAAAACCAATACAAGGAATATACCCTATACCAATACAAGACAATTTTTTTAAAAATCATAAGGAAAAAATGTCAATCCAGGTTGGGTAACAGGAGAGAAGAGATCTTTTTACATTTAAAAATAAATGATTTTGGAGGCTTTCATCAAATATAACATGAAGATGTATTTAGTCATGTAAACCAATGGATGTTGTAATCCTATGATAATACTCTGCTACATTACCTACTGTGAAGATAGAGGAGCTTATAAAATGAACTAACAGGTGAGGCAGGATACACATTTTCTGGGAGTATTACACTGATACTAACGGGCTGAGACAATGAGCTGCTTTCTGTGATGGACACGTGCTTTCCTTCACCCTCTTTTGTAATGTAACTAAGGGTACGTCTATACTACCCACCAGGTCAGCGGGTAGTGTTCTAGGCGCGATAAATTAATCCCTGAACGCGCTCCCTGTCGACTCCAGAACTCCACCTCCGCAAGAGGAGGAAGCGCAGTCAACGGAGGAGCGGCAGGGAGGATGGCAGGTAAGTCGACCTAAGACACTTCAACTTCAGCTACACTATTCACATAGCTGAAGTTGCATATCTTAGGTCACCCTCTCCCGCAGTGTAGCCTAGCCCTTTGACACAAAAAAGAAACAATACATTGGATATATCTGATCTTGCTATTTTTTGCATTCAAATTACAGATGAAAAAATAGCTTGCAGTAAGCCGAACATTGCAGACTGAAAATTGAACCATCTTAAAATTACTTCATATTCTAAAATATATTTACTTTTTTTTTAAATGAGTGTTATATGAACATTGTCTGTTTATACAATTTTCAGCAAAAGAAGCAACTCCTTTAACTTTATATTCATGTACTTTATGAAAAGTTTTCCTTTGACTACAAACAATTCAGGATTTAATTGTAATAACAGATCTTTGAAAATACATGCTTACCCAGAAATCTTTGTGCCTGGCCTAAAATAAAATAGACTGAAATAACAACACATTATTATTGGCTGACTAGAATGTAAATTAGTTGCTTTTTTTGTTTGCTTAACATCCTGAGGCAATACTAAACAGGTGGCAGTTTTGAAATTGGTTTCAGGTGCAAATACATTAAATTCACATGTTCTATGATTACAGAAAACACTTATTGGACAAGTGCCAAATCAGGAGGCTAACAACAAAATTGATAAGTTTTAAATTAAAGCAACATACGTTAAATTGCATTATATAGTTTTCTACATGTTTCTTCTCAGCTTGCAACATCTGGCCAAAATCTGCTATTTGTATAACTGTATGCCATAGTTTAAAGTATCAAATATAGCTTTATGGGGGGAATGGGGTGAGTTTGCTGAAGTGATTTACATGTTAAACAAAATAAAATACAACCAGAGCAGATTTTATCTTTAGATGCCAAAATAATGAAATTGTATACACAAAGCTCTGGAGTGACTTTAGTAACCCCTCTTTATTGCTTCCAGCCAACAAATTTTGCTAATAATCAGCATAAACACAACATTTATTCCATCTGGCCTTTTGGCCAGTGGTTTATAATACTGTAAAAGAAAATGGACCTTGTGCATTATTTCAGGTAATCTCTTAATCAGTAAAGTTACATGAAGGTACACTAAAATACATTATTGCACCTGGGAGTCAACAGAACCGCAAGTGCATTACAAGAAAGGCTGTTTTTCTTTGAGGAAATGAGTGCAATACTAGCCTCTACAAGCAATAATCATAATAAAAACTCACATAAAACACATCAGACTTTGCTTCCCATTTTAAATAGCTGCAGGCAAAATTCAGAATACATCTGTCAAACTGATATTATCAACACAACAGGGCCATGCCTGACTTGTTCTACATTTGTTCTGAAAGTTCACTTTAAGTGGCCATTAGTTAAGTAGAAAAGGTATAGGAGACCAAAATAATTCACACTACACTAGCACACAATTATACATTTAAATACTGTTACTAGATACTTGTCTGTGGGCAACAAATAAATGAGATTTAATGTTTAATACTCAAGACCAGACTTTCTGAAACTGAAGGGTCATGCGTGGTACCTAGTAATAAGAAGACCTATCCTGTGACAACCTCTTTAATTTTGTTCTTGACATCTAAAAACAATTTCAAATAGACAGACCCCACTGAAGGCTAGAGATAGAGACAAAAATCATTCCAAAAGAAAGACTAAAATGTAAAGGTTAAAACCTGCATAAATGTGTAGTTTAATAAATGGTAACTTTGTTGTCTTTGCTATTTAAAACACTTCAACCCATTAAAGCTGGTGAAACTAAAAATGTTACTTTTCTACTGTGACGGTGTACCCCATAAGGCTTTACGGGGGGTGTCTGTAAATATATGTATATTACTGGAATATGGTTTTGCTACATACGCCATGTAACATATCTATGTGAAGGTAATGATCCACTGGATCTGTTCATCCTATTTGTACGTATGTGTCTATTTTGTATTCAAAGATATGAATATTGGCTATGTGCTTGGTTGGTTGTATGTAGACTTTGGAAAGCAACTGAGCAGCTCTCTGAGAAAAAAAACCTATTCTCAGTTAAGCCCAATTGAGAACCAATCAAGGAAACAATGAACTTTGTAGATGCCCGTCCACACCTGAGCTTCCTCAGGAATGTGGCCTTGCTGGTAATGAGCGGAGTCTGGTTCAAACCTGCAACTTTGTCTATGTGCTCTGAGAGTCCATGTGGACTCTGAATAAGAAGGAGGAGGGGCTCTCCACCCACAGGAGGAAGTCTATATAAACCTAGGAGAGACCTCTCCATTTTGTTCTCAGCTAGCTCAAAGAACAGCCCTCCACCCCTCAAGGATACCTAGAAAAACTGGAACAGAGGACTGTGACTGCAAGGGGGGGTGCGAGTGATAGCTGGACGCAGGCTAACGGAGTTTCACCTGAAAGAAGGAATTCACTGAGGCGGAGGCTTTTTACTGTAATAGTGTTAGATTTGGGTGTTCTATTTATTTTGTTTGGTAATTCACTTTATTCTGTCTGTCACTACTTGGAACCACTTAAATCCTATTTCCTGTCTTTATTAAAATCACTTTTTACTTATTAATTAACCTGAAGTACGTGCTGGTACCTGGGGGGCAACCAGCTGTGCATATCTCTCTATCATTGTTATAGAGGGCGAACAATCTATAAGCTTTATACAGGGCAAAACAAATTTTATTCAGGGTTTGACCCCATTGGGGGGTTGAGCATCTGAGTGCCAGAGGTAAGAATACCTCCTGCCTGTTTCCAGGAAAGCCCACAGCTGTTAGGGGAGGTGGCTCAGACCTGGCAGGGTACTGAGGTCCTAAGATGTTGAGGCAGGGAAACTGAGGCAGGAGTAGCCTTAGCACATCAGGTGACAGCTCCTAAGGGGTTTCTGTGATTCCAACCCATCACATATACTATTCAGACATTCTTAAATATAGCTCCACTTATCTTCATGCACCATTGTCTTTGGGATCAGAGCTAGCTGAACATGGCAAAAGCAAATAATCTTCTCAAATGTTACGTTGTTTGACTATGCTTGTGCCCCATTTTATGGTTAACTTAGAACATGGATCCCAAGGTAGAAGGTGGGCCCGGGTTCCTCCCTTCCCCCCAACCCCTGATTGGACACAGGAGCAGTTGACCTTTACTGTGGGTTCCACCAGAGGGGAAGGTCCCTGGCCTGTTCCCCGACCCACTAGGTGAATCAGCAGAGACTGTGGGGATTGTTCTTCCTTTTCCCCATGCTGGCAAGTGATGAGGTTAGCTGAACGAACGGCAGATTTGAGCCACGAAAGTGGCCAAACTAAGGGCTGCCATGAATCTCTGAAGCGATCAAATCTGCCAATAAGCGCAGGACCCACCAAGGCAGAACAGGAACTTTGCCACAATAAATATATATCTTTCTATTGTATGTTCCACTCTATGCATCTGATGAAGTGAGTTCTAGCCCACAAAAGCTTATGCCCAAATAAATTGGTTAGTCTCTAAGGTGCCACAAGTACTCCTTGTTCTTTTTATTAAATCTATGAATATGGTTCCCATACCTTGCTTCTTAGTTTGCTTTGCTTGCAAAAGAAAATTGGTAAAAGAATAATATGCACAGCTTCCTTAAACTACACACATAGTACTTCTTGCTTGTGTAAAAGTGTTTTTATTTGGTTTTAGGATCATTCACTGTTGGTAATGAACCATAGCAGCTCTTCTGTAAAAGTAAAAATTCAGCTTCTTTGTGATGTAGCATTCAATATTATATGCATTTTAAAAAAACCCATACACAGAGACTATGCAGAGGCAAAAGGGGTCTCTGCTCACAGCCAGTAGGAAGCAACCATTATAAAATCAGTGTGCCATGCATTGTGTTCTTGATGATGTGTCTTTATACCAGAGCAATGATATCTACTTTTCACTGAATGCTGTAAGGTGTGAAGCAGTCAGCTCCAGGAAAAATTCTGATTTTCCTTGGTACAAGAGATAATTTTCATAGTATTATATTTTGCAAACATTAAAAAGAATTAGACACACAGTGGCTCTCTTTGTCCATAAGTAGACAGCTGTCAGAATAAAATCACTGTATCATGTACTGTGAAATTGGAAGTATGCCATTATTTCAAGGTAGATAATATCTGTTCTTTGTTGTCTGTTGAAAGATGCAAAAAAAAGTGGTTGGAATGGAAGCTTGTGAATGATACATTATTGAGCCCACCAGTCAACATAAAACATTACTTCCTTGTACACAGTTTTGTGCATCAAACTTTTGGAGAACATATTTCAACTCCTCAACATTAATTCAGTTAATTGGCCAGATCCCAGGGTATGGCTAATCCTCACAGCACAGGTCCGGGGCTCCCTCAATCCTACTGCAGATTATTTGCAGGGCTATTCCACCAGAATCCAGGCAGAACAATCTTCAGGCAGCTACAACTTACAGTGCCTGCGAAAAGCCCTAAAGAGCTGAAAGTGTATCCAGGATCCGCATGACACAACAGCATCTCAGCGGTTTGACCTCTTTGCTGCTATTCTGGCAGCAAGGAGGAAGAACGGCATAAAAACTCCTACATTAGCTCAACACTACCACAGAGACAGATCACACCAACAGCATGATACAAAGAAGCAACTTAGCACCAGAGTTTACTTGGAGAAAGAGGGAAAATGTAGATCAAGATAAATAAGTTGTTTGTTTCAAAAGTTTACTTGTGTGAAATAATATTGCTAACAGAAGCTTATTTCAGAAAACATTACTTCAGTTACAAGTGCTTTGCTCAAGGTTTTCACAAAGGATTAATTTTATCGAAGTAAAAAGGTATCATAGGTTATCACATATTACACAATTGTTAAATTCACTTTTAATCAACAAAATGAAAGATCAAAACAATAGCTTACACTTTTCTTCCAGCAGATATCTTGAGCTTGGAAAGCTAAGTTATCGTGTAGAATAACTGTACTATATCATAATGGCAGCTGCTAGAATTGTTACTAAAGAAAAACTTGTGAATAGTTATATTCACATAGCCATGGAAGCGAATATACAGCATTACATGGGGAAAAAACAACCATAGTAACTAATACCACTCACTGAGATACGCTATCTTCTGATGTTTCCCAGTAGAAGAACTACTACAATAATATAGGGTAATGCATAGAGATGGTAGTGAAAAAGGCAGAAAACATTCAAAATTGTCCAGTTAAGTTCAGTTTTACTCCCATTTGGCTATACAGTGAAACCTCGATTTAACGGACCTCCATTTAACGGACTTCGGATGCAACGGACAAAATTTTTCAGAAAGTCTGATGCATCCGAAATCCGTTTGTGGAGGGCTGGCTGTGGTTGTAGCTGTGGGCGGGCTGCCAACAGGCGGTCGTGTTGGCTGGCAGGTCCCGGGAGCCGGGACCCGTGCGGGCTGACTGCCCGCTCCCTGCGGCCGCCGGGGTTGTAACTGCGGGCGGGCTGCTGCCCGGCTCCCAGCAGCAGGCGGTCGTGCTGGCTGCCGGCTCTCGGCTGCTGCCCAGGTCCAGGCAGCGGGCGGGCTGGCTGGCGACTCCCCGCTGCCTCCCGGATCTCCCCCACTCTGTACCCCCCCCAGTTCCACTCCCCCCCAGTACCCACTCCCAGCTCTCCGGTCTCCTCCCCCCACTCTGTACCCCCCCCAGTTCCCCCCCTTGTTCTGAGCCCCCCCTTCCCGCCCCCCCAGTCCCCTCTTGTTCCGAGCCCCCTCTTCCCAGACCCCCAGACCCCCCCTTGTTCCGAGCCCCCCCCTTCCAGGCAGCGGGCGGGCTGGCTACCGGCTCCCCGCTGCCAGCCCGCCCGGGTCCCGGCTGCTGGGACCCTGGTGGGAGCCGTCAGCCAGCCCACCTGGGTCCCGGCTGCTGGCTGCCGCCCGGGTCCCAGCAGCCGGGACCCGGGCGGGCTGGCTGACGGCTCCCGCCCAGGTCCCAGCAGCCGGGACCCGGGCGGGCTGGCTGGTTGACGGCTCCTGCCCGGGTCCCAGCAGCCGGGACCCGGGCGGGCTGGCTGGCTGACGGCTGCCACCCGGGTCCCAGCAGCCGGGACCCGGGCTGGCTGGTTGACGGCTCCCACCCGGGTCCCAGCAGCCGGGACCTGGGCGGGCTGGCTGATGGCTCCCGGCTGCCACCCGGCTCCCGGCAGCGGGCGGGCTGCGGAGCTGCCGCCCCGACCCTGTGGCGGTCGGGCTGCTGCTCCGACAGCTCGGGGTTTTTTTTATTATTAAATAATGGACATTTTCATTTAACGGACACCCCCTCGCCCGAATTAGTCCGTTAAATGGAGGTTTTACTGTATTACTATTTCTGGATTAAGATAATCAACTTTTTAAATATCAGAAGTTACCTTAAAACTTTGGAAGTGTTTTTGCTTTTGTCAACATTTAGATGGAGATCTACATTCTCCTGTATCAGCATCAGATTGTGAAAATGGCAGCATTGGTTTGATATTTTTGTCCAAACACAATGTTAAATGGAAGGGTTTTCAAAAACACTCAGTATTAGCCTAACTCTGCTCCCAATGGCTTCATTGGAAGCCATTAGCCCAACAGTGAGCACTTCTGAAATTATCACTCTTGATAATGATTCATGATTCATGTGTTTTTGCAACTAGTAACACTCAACTCTGGCCCTAAAAAGGATGATAGAAAACACTGCTGAAGATACGTCATCCTGTAATGATGTATCAATTTTATTTGTTTAATTATTTACATAGTTAGAATATTTTTCAAAGCTCTTTCTGAAACTCCATTTCGGGACAAGTTTTTTAATTTACCATGTTATTTTACTACAAAGAATCTACAGATACAAAACAACAACAAAAACCCTAAAAGCACATCTACCAAAAGCTAGAAGCAAGCTAACAATTCTGATCTGAAACATTGTCCATTTCAGGCCTTATTTAGCAAATATCACAGAAAGTCTCTACAGGGAAGATTCTTTTATAAACCATATTGTTATAATATGTATTATGAAAAGAGCTAAGATACAAAAAATTTTACCTGGCAAGTCAAAGCGATAGCCCACACCAGCCAGAAACTCCATTAAATAATAATCTAATGTACATTAAAACTTCTGTCGGTCCTGATTGCCAACCACTTACAATGCTATATAATAGACATGCGCTTCCGAACTTTTACAGGACTTCATAAGATAAACTAATAGCCTTTAGCAGAAGCAATATAGGCTATACCATGAATACATACATGTAAAAACCAGCAGTTACACATTTTGGAAAACACATTTAAACCCCACCAATATTAATTGAGTTAATCGGCCAGATCCCAGAGTGTGCCTGGTTTGATCTTCCTAGTACAGTAAACCCTCGATTTAACGGACCTCGATTTAACGGACTTCGGATGCAACGGACAAAATTTCTGAGCAAGTCTGATACATCTGAAATCCATTTCTCGCAGGCTGGCTGCCGGCTCCCGGCTCCCGCCCGAGTCCCACCTGCAGGCGGGCTGGCTGGCTGCCGGGTCCCGCCCGAGTCCCGCAAGCAGGCGGGCTGGCTGGCTGCCGGGTCCCGCCTGAGTCCCACCAGCAGGCGGGCTGGCTGGCTGCCGGGTCCCGCCCGAGTCCCACAAGCAGGCGGGCTGGCTGGCTGCCGGGTCCCGCCCGAGTCCCACAAGCAGGCGGGCTGGCTGGCTGCTGGGTCCCGCCCGAGTCCCGCCAGCGGGCGGGCTGGCTGGCTGCCGGGTCCCGCCTGAGTCCCGCCAGCGGGCGGGCTGGCTGGCTGCCGGGTCCCGCCTGAGTCCCGCCAGCGGGCGGGCTGGCTGCCGGTTCCTGGCTGCCGCCCGGGTCCCAGCAACAGACGGGCTGCGGAGCTGCCGCCCCGACCCTGTGGCGGGCAGGCTGCTGCTCTGACAGGTCGTTAGTTTTTTTTATTATTAAATAACGGACTTTTTGATTTAACGGACACCCCCTCGCCCGAATTAGTCCGTTAAATGGAGGTTTTACTGTAGTCTAAATATTATGCAATAGGTGGCCCATGATGTTGAATCTGTTGTCTGAACTGCAGTTCAGTGAACACAGTAATCACTACGTGAATGTTGCTTGAGATTTCATTTTTTAAATGTTAGTTTCTAAACTTTTTTTAATCTCTTAGTGATTTCCTTGATGTATTTCTTCTTGAATATTTGTGTGATGGTGTCAGGCATTTACACATCACTAGAATACTTAAGCCAGCAGTAGTTTTCTTTGAGCCTTAAGGTTAGACCTTGGTGTCGGGTGAAGGAACTACAAATCCATGGCATCTATCATTCCCACTTCTACCCTACTGTTATTGCTAATGGGACTTCTAGTGTAGATCAAATTGCAGAGAAAATTTCACTTATATCTATTCTGGCAGCTATAACCCACTCAAAAGCAAAGATGAATGGACATGGTCCTTGGATTTCTAAGGGGGAGACTTCTTTGGAATCCAGACAAGAGAATTTAAAAGCTGTAAGTGCCTCTCAAGAGAGATTTAAAAATTAAATTGATCCTGTAAAGGCATTGTCAACTGCATTTATAAGAGAGAACACCTTTTTATCAAGGAGAATTGAAATGATAGAAACTCAGTTTAAATGTAGGAAAAAAAATCAGAATCCTTGAAGTCAATGAAGCTTAAACTATTGATGCGTTCTGCAGAAGAATCAAACTTTCATTAGAAACTAAGAACCAAATGTTCCCAGCTTATTAATGCACATAGATGTGAAAAGTAGGAAACAAGCAGTAGGGGAGAACATCAATAAAAATGTCAATATATGCTCCTCCCCTGTCTCAGAGAGTATAGAAACCTTACCTTAGCCGCTCTGTAGCTAGAGGAAACAGGCAAAGACGTATGAAAGCACATGAGCAGCTGCTCTCCATGTTTCTCCTCTCTAATCCAAGCAGTTCCAAGGTCAATAATCTGCTTGAAAACCACTGATGGAGGAACCTGCAATAACTCCCTTTCTTTTTCTGCAAATCAACTTGGAAAGTGCAGTTTGGGGAAGTAGCTTGCGGGTAACAAGTGTAAGAAAATGCCAGAACTAAGGTAGCATCCCCTTGAATGCATGCATTTTGATATTGTTCTTGGTGTACCATAACCAGCGGTTCTCAACCAGGGGTCCATGGCCTCCTGGGGATCTGCAAACAAGTTTTGGCAGGGTCCACCACACAGGGCCGGCATCAGACTCAGTGGAGCCTCACCACTCAGGGCTGAAACCAAAGCCTGAGCAACTAAGCTTCATGGGGGCCCCCCCGTGTCATACTGCCCCAGGCTATTGCCCTGCTTGCTACCCCCTAATGCCTGCCCTGGATCTTATATGCAGAAAAACTGTTGTGGCACCGGTGAACAGTGGAGTTTTCATAGCATATAGGGGGAAGGGGGGGCTCATACACTATTTTTTCCACATAACCACAATATTTGAAAGTTTGAAAGCAGCTGTTTAATACTTAATTTTATCCTCACTGTTCGATGAGTGAGCAGCCAGTGAGGGCTCAAATATGTTTTCCATCATACTGAAGTAAATTCATAGTTACATTATAGTAACTACAAGTAAAATTTGGCCAAAAATAAGAGACAGATCCCCAGGACCTATTTTTCAATACAAGTCCCTGCTTCATTCACCAAACATTGTCCAACCTGAATACTGAGGTCTCCCTTCTGCAAGGTGCTTGAACATTCCTGTGAAGTACTGAGCACCCTTAACTTCCACTGACTTCTATGAGTGTTTGGGGTGTTCAGCTTCTTGTCAGATTATGTCCTAACAAAGCAGGGATCAGTATTGAAGAAAAACTGTGCATGCAAGTGTGTAATTAAATACTACCTCACAGCTCTCTTTTGTTCTACCTACATCAGAGATAAATGACTGATTACCTATACATATCAATTTCTAATAGAATATTGGTGGAACATTAGTGAAAGCAAGCCTTATGGGTTAAAAAAAGAAATCACTGTTTATACACTTTAAAAAAAAAAACTTCTATGATTCATCCAAATCACTACAGGCACTAAAAGGCACGTATATACCAAATTTCATGTCCCTAACCCTAATAACAGGTTCTAAAGCTATTATCACAATTTTGTGAATCAATTTTAAAATGACAACACCTTATTTTTCCCCCTCTCTATATTCAGAAATACTTGAACAGTTATTGTTCAAACTTTCCAAAAATATTCACCTATAAGCAAAGACCAGACCCACAAAATTTCAGCCTGAAATTTAAGAAAAAGATACATGGAATTGAAAATGGAAACAGGTGAATTTATCTATAGCATCACTGTGACAAGGATACATATAGAAGGTGAAGTTATACAATTGATGTTTGTATTTCCCTTGACTTATAGTTATATTTGCTACATATTCACTATGAGACACTGAATACATGGGGGGGAAAACCCAAATCTAGAATTACACATTTCTGATACAAAGGTTCTAACATTTTACAAAATGCATCAGTTTTTTCCATGAGATGCTTATGTTAGGTATAAGACTTTTTTTGGAAAAATCATCATTTGACATTACTGGCTCAGTTTAATGGATTGTAGCCATGAAAATTGTTGAAAGCAAATAAGTACACTTGAAGTAGCTATGATGATACCCACAGCCAACCTAACGGACCAACCTATAAACACTTCATATGAATAAAATTATTCACATGTTGAGGTGCGTACAGCTTCTGGATCAGAGGGTGGACTTCGATCTACTACTGACAATTCTGTGTTAAATGTTCAAAAATATATCTGGCAGTGACTATATTGCAGTGGATACTATGTAATGCAGAAAAAAATTATAGCTAAAATATTTTAAATTTGTATGTGACATTGGGCAACATGAGGAAGATATTATAACCAAGCACACTGCAATGTGTCACTGTGAGTGTTACAGTACATGAGTTGCCTTTAGATGTTGGGTAGCATGCTCTGGATACCAAGTTCCCAGAGAGGAGCAATGCAGGCACTCCAAGCTTTAGGTAGTTCCATCTCTACTCCTCAGTAGCTGCCCATAAACATTCACATACTTTGTGTAACAGAGAATTATTTTACTAGTGCTGCTGGAATCGAAGCAGTACAAATATCCCGGTACATTTAGTTTAAGTTAAAATAAAAGATCAATCCAATAGCTCCTAGCACAGCTCATAGGGACAGTCTAGTAAAGGGGTATAAGTGTGAACACGTCTCATTGTAATAGCTCTACACTGCCCTCCTGCTGACAGGATACAGCCTTATATCTTACTGCGGGGCTACTACTACCCCAGCTCTCAGTTTTCCAGTTTCAGCTCCCATTCAGTCTACTATCCATATTTCCCTCTAGCCTTCTGCTCCTGCTCTCACGCAGGTTCCCCCTTAGATTGATCTCCTGATCACAGGATAATTCTTCCTTTTCTTGTTAATCTGGTGATTATGGAGCCCTCTTCTGACTAACTGTTGAATTGGGTAACATAATCCACTCCACTGGCTAGGTAGGACTTTCCCTCCAGATCATCCAGAGTGGGGAGAAGTAACCCAATACTCTCAGCCAGAAATTTCATTACAATATTACTGTTTTATTTGTTTTGCAATATTTAAAACAATTATATTACTATTTACTCAATTTTTAAAAGTAAAAACAGTTTTTATTAGGAGTTTCAAATGTCATTTAAAAAACTGGCCAATTGCTTTTTTATTTTATCATTTATGAAATATTCCAATACTAAACCAAACATAAAGCTTCTTTTTCAAACAAAAATTCTGTAACAACAACAAAAGCTTCCCAGTTGAGGTCTTGAGTGTCAAGTTACGGCCCAAAGAGAAATTTTATGTCCGTGTTCAGAGTTTCAATAGCCTGAGAAGTCCAGTTTGCAGTGAAAGTTCTGACATGGTCTTATTAACCAGTGCAGTCGCTAATCATTGCTGTAACAGTAAATTTTAAAACATGACATTAAGAAAGAGAAATAGAGATATACCTGAAACCATCTAGTATGTACTTATGTAACAATTATCAGGTGAAACCTTGTAGTTTCAAGAAATCCTTCCCTCTTATTTACCACACTTACATCAGAGAAATGGCAGTTTTACCACCTTAACACATGAGCATCTTTTCTCTTAACAAATTGGGTCAATTCTGAGTCATTACCTAGTATATATTAAAAGACTGTTACATATCTAAGCCTGAGGGAGTTGGAGTTTGTAATCAGACTGAATTTCTGAATTACTTTTAAACAGCCTCTCATCTTTACATGAAGGTGAACTTAAAAAAACAAAACAAAAAACTTTCATACTGGGTGTTTTTGCACCTTGATTCACTCTCAAATTGAAGCGTATATATTAAACAACCATATACTGCAAGCTGAGCAATTGGAAATAATTGGAGGGCTTCACATTTCTATTTTAATTTGACAGATATTGGGTTTCTGAGCTTCCGCAGTGAAAGCTGATTGAAAATTAATGGTGTGCCCCCAATATTTTCAGAGGAGCTTCAATTCTCTGTACTGAAATTCTCCTAAAATATAAAGCAGTACAATATTCCCTTGCTGGAGGAGATTGAGACTTTGTACTTTGCGGAGTCCAAAAGACAAACAAAATTTTCTAATTCAATTATCTTGTATTAATGGCTTTTTAAAGTTATATATGTTTCACTCCAGAACCACTCTTGATTAATTTTCAGAACTTCAGTGATTTCATGCATGCCGGTTTCCATCTGTAATTCCAAGGCCACAGCTACATATTTACATAATTTTATTCTAAATGATACAAAAGCTGCAGACTATGTCAAATGTATACAGAATTGAAAACTATTAGTAACTGCTTGAATTGTGGAGTATAGATGGTTATGAAAATCTCTTTCACAGCTGTGGCAGCTGTTGAAAAAGAGATGGTAGAAGTGTGAGTATAATGCCCTCTTCTCCTCCCCATGCACACACACAAAATTACAGTACTGAGTAAATAATTTCCTGAATGACAGTAAGCTGTATCCAAATCAGTGCTTCTGACTGACCTGATGTAAAAAGTTTCCTCCTGTTTCGCCTAGTTTACAAACCAATCTCTCCTGTTATAATGGACGACAGTCAGCTGCTTTATGTCATGCTGTCATTCACAAATCTCTCCTGAGACTCTCCTCCTGCTGACTCTTTTCTAACTTTCACAATGAGGCACAAGCTGATGAGAAGAGCTACAGGCTACATTTCCCATATGAAATTCAGTAACTGGAGTCCAGCTATTAAAATAAGCAAAAACCCTAATATAAATTAAAGAGAACTGAAACCACAATGACAATATTGTCCTGTTAATCTAGTGACAATTAAAAGCACTGGAAAACAAAAAATTAAAATAAAGCCTACACATAGAAGACAGACCTTCTGAACTATACATGAAAAAACATTGCCCGTTAATATGGAAAGGGGTTAAGATACTTTAACCCATATTGTGCTCCACATTTTGACCCTTAAAATAAAGGGGTCCTCCCAGTGGCATAAGGCTGGAAGGTAAGCCTTACACTACCATGCCATGGCTAGTTTCCAATGTGGTGTTTACAAGGGACATGCCCAAGGAGAGGAGAGAGCATGGCCAGAGCACACTACACTCCAGCTATACTGGACTTGTGGAGCAGCCATCATGTGCCCATTTGAGGTGCCATAACACTGCTCTAGGATGATGAATCAAGGGCCAGGCCCAGAATTTGGCAAGCACAAAGTTGACCTAAAGCCATCTTTGACTTCATATTGCACACCTCATGAGCATTGTCATTCGAGAAGGGGGGGGGGGAGGGACACAAACTTTTTTGTATATTAAAAATTGTATATTTTATTTGAATGAGCTACAGCTGCAATGTTGTATACTACAATTATAAATTATTTTGAAGTATTGCAGCAGTCACCTACCTCCGATAAAACTGTCAATTCAAGGGACAGGTAACTAAATTAAAAAGCAACTTTATCAAAATTGTATGGGGCTAATTATGTATGCAGTTTGTGTTTTCAGGAGCTATCTGACCAGCTAGCATCTGTGTACATAGCTTTTATTGTGAGCTGTAGGTTATCCCTTGATAAAGCTTTTAAAAATAACTCTCCAGAAAGATTCAAATCATACACAATTTTAACAGTCAGGAGTGACTATTTACTTTAAGAAACAAGGTTGTTTTTCTTCTTTTAGACAAAAATGACAATTTGCAATACTCATTACCACTGATGGTTCTTATTTCTTAATAGTTCTCAAGACTAAATTCTGTAAAGCAAATATGCATTTATTACACAACAAAACAATTGTTGGAGTGTGCCCTTATTCCATTAAACATATACATAGTAATTATCCATTTTGTTTTTATAGGATTACAAAAATTATCTTACATTAGATGCAGGATTTTAACAATTTATAATAAGTAATTTATTTGACCTGTCACTAGATTTGCTTTAAACACTTTGCAATACTTTGTGAAATAATCTAAAGTTTTACTATTAAAATTAATAGCTCTTTCACATTAACCATTATGAATATGCATCTATTATTTCTAGACAATCAAGTTTTGGCCAGTGCCATTTCAAACAGCCAGCATGGACTTCAGCAGTAGCTTCATTAAGTCCAAACATTTACTGCGAGGCAATATTTCTTTTCAGAAGTATTACTAATATGTGCTGTCTGAGAAGTAATATTCAAAATATATGATGAACAGAGAGCAAAGAGTCTCCTGATCAAAACAGCCAGTGGCCAAATATCACAGTCTGTCTCAATGACTGCTACTTTACTCAGGTTGGCTAAGGCTTCAGTTTATGGCAACAATTGGGGGATAAGGTAACCTCAGAGAGAAGGTGACCATATTTCCTATGGTGAATACAGGACACCTGGTAAAATTACTCGTATGCAAATGAGTTCAACAGCAATCAATAGTACAAACGATCAAATTAACATCAAGTTGACTGAGCCCCGTTAAAAAGAAACACTGTGCAGTTGGATTCTTTTTATTTACTTTTTTATCTTTAAGGCTTTCGGGTTCACACGGGGAAGGCTGACACACACACACCCTACCCCCACACACACAAATGGGGAGGGATGACACACATACACTCCCGTACACCCCTCTCACACAGCAGAGATGACCGACTGACATGACCACCCCTGCCTGGCACTCTCCACCCTGCTTGGCTGGAACTCCAGGACAGATCCACGCCTCTGCTGGTACTTGGCACCACATCTTCCTGAGACAACACATGGGGGGGGGGGGGCATGGAAGGTCAAATATTCTCATTCCCAAGATTTCTGCCAGGGTTCATACCAAAATGTGGCCAGCAGCAGTCTTTTGGCACTGGACAGGAGGGAAGGGATGGGAGCTGTTTCAAGCCGCCTGAGAGGAGGAAGGGGGGAAGGGATGACCAGGCCTGTGTCTTTGCAGAGCTCATCTCTTCCTCCCCCCCCCCCCCCAAACCCTGCTCCAATGGGTCTGGAAGCAACTTGTCCCTTCCTGCCCACACGGTGTCGAAAGGCAGCTAACACCTCCCAGCTGCTGCTGGCCACCAACATAGTCCAACCGCCTCCTGTCCCCTGGCTATGATGCAAGCAGGAAGAGGTTAAGTTCTAAGGCTGCATTGTGTACCAGGGCCCTCCAGAGCTTAGCTGAGGGGCAGAGAGGCTTCCCTGTGCCAGTGGCAGGTGGGGCTTTGGCACATGCAGGGCTCATCTCCTCCTGGCTGAGCCAGAGGGTCTTGGGCTTTCCTGGGCGCCGGCCCAGCCAGAGGCAGTGGGGGAAGGAAGGCCTGCCGGCCAGACTGCTGGTTCCCTGCCCAGTGCTGGCAGAGACGCACCCCGCTGGGGGGGGATATGGAGGAGCAGCAGGGCTGGGAGGGGTGAAGGGACAAAGCAGGGAAAAGACAGCGAGAGGGGAAGCCCATAAAGGGCTAATGAGTGGGCAGCAGAGGTGACATGTAACCAGCTGTTGCTTGGCGCCTGCCAACACACACCAACCACAGCCAGTGCCAGCTGGAAACAGGAGGGCATGCAATGGGGGCTGCGCTGAAGGACCAGCAGGAGGAGCAGCTGGCCCCAAGCACTGTATCTTCGCCCTGCCATCAACCTTGCAAAACCGCCCCCATCACTGGTCATTGGTTCCCCTCCGCCCCCTCCCCCCCGAAACCACTGGTGAGGGGATCCAGTCAGCTGCAGGACTGATGGAGGGGGGACAGAAAATACAAGACAATTTGCCCATTTTAAAGAAAAAGTTAAGACACCTGCAGGAGGACTTAAATACACGACTGTCCCTTTGAAAACAGGACATCTGGTCACTCTATTCAGAGAGCACAGGGATGATTTACAAACTAAACAGTTATGCTGCTTTGCAAAGTTCATGACAAAGTTGCTCAGATTGCATTAAGAATCAGCTAACAGAGTCTGAGATTTCTGTTAGGTATATAGAACTGCATTGCTCCTGCTATTTACCCCTGCTTCAATCCAAATCTCTTTTCACTCCCCTGTGGTACCCTTAGTACCTGTCTCTGCGACTTCATCCAGCATTCTCTATGCACAGCTTCACAATTGTTGGTTCTCAGTCATACACAGGATACAAGGTACCCATTTTATAATAATATACTCTCTTCCTTGGTCATATCAGCTATACATCCTGGCTTTGCATTGGATTTGTCCCCGGAACTCCACTCTTAAATTCTCAAGATATTCCAGTAACACTACAACTGGTTAGTGTCTGGCATACAGGATTCTTATACAGTAAAACCTCAATTTAACGGACTAATTCGGGCGAGGGGGTGTCCGTTAAATCAAAAAGTCCGTTATTTAATTTTAAAAAAAAACCCGAGCTGTCGGAGCAGCAGCCCGCCCGCCACAGGGTCGGCGCAGCAGCTCCGCAGCCCGCCCGCTGCCGGGACCCGGGCAGCCAGCCAGCCCGTCCGCTGGTGGGACCCGGGCAGGAGCCGGCAGCCAGCCAGCCCGCCTACTGGCGGGACCCGGGAGCCAGCCCGCCCGCTGGCGGGCCCCGGGGCGGGGGTGGGGGGGGGGACCTGGGAGCCAGCAGCCAGCCCGCCAGCGGCTGGGACCCGGGCAGCAGCCGGGAGCCAGAAGACGGCCACCAGCAAAGGGGACCGGGGCCGCAGCAGGGAGGGATTGCAGTCTGATATGGATCAGAAATTTTGTCCGTTGCATCCGAAGTCCGTTAAATCGAGGTCCGTTAAATTGAGGTTTTACTGTAGTTACACAGAAGAATTTCTCTGCACTGTTGGTAGCAAGCTGGGAATCAACTGGAATGCTTACTGACTTGAGTACTCAAAAGTTTCCATCTTTCTCCCTGATTTCTCCAAAGAGCTTTGTTCTTTTCAGAATTTGGCTATTCTAACAACTACAGTAAGAGGCGGACTTCCTCCATTTTGGCTCCCAGCTTCTTTCTGATGCATAGACTGTTTTTACTCCCTTCCTCCAAGTTTTGTTTACACACTCTGCATCTAGCCTATATTCCAAATCAGATTTCTTTGACACATGCTTAGCACTCTCCAGCATGGCCTTGTTGCTTGCTCCTGACCCTCATTTTCTTAGATGTCATTTCCACTTTTCTTCTTTAAATGAAACCCAGTCCATCACACTATGCCTCATTTAGATACGGTTTAAATAAATAATTATAGTTATACTAGGAATGATGCACGAATCAACAATGGATCATGAAGAACAAAATATTCTTAATTGCTGTTTATCAGTTTTTAAACTACATCTACCCTCTCCACCATTCCTGTCACTATTTTTTCTTCCAGAAAAGAGAAATACACATACTTAACACACAATCACTATAATGAAAGTTGAAGTACAGGGTTTCATTTTATTAAGGGATTATTTTGAAAACAAATTAGCACATTGGACTAATTTAATATAGTACTTGAGATCTTTCTTCTAGCTTTATAAGAGATCTTATTTAATATATGAGAGCACTCTGAAAGAGTCATTACTCTTGGTTACTTGAAAACATTCAACTCTGTATACGACATTTGTTAATTTCTAGAACGGCTCAAAAAGGTTAAAAACCAATAGCTGAACTGTTTCAAGTTGCAGAATTTCAGACAGGGCAATAAAATGCTCTAATAGATACAAGAAAACAAGGTTCACGCCAGCAAAGTATCATTATGGATCAGTAACTCACAATTATATAAGAGCCAGGGGTCAATGATAGCAGCACATTGCATATACTTAATCCAATTGCTCTGAACATAATTTAATAATCAAATTATGTTGCGTTTGGAGCCATTGCAAGGTGAAAAATGGCTGCAAGTAAATGAAATGATAACCCTCTTATGTGGAAAGCTGATCTATAAAGTTCAAAATAAAAGTTACGTACCTATGACCCAGTCCTGAAAACCTTTAAAATGTGATTTAGCATTTACAACTGTGAGTTTGGGATGTCAAGGAAGCAGAGTGACTACAGATTTTCCTCTGCCCAGGTCATCAGCAGGTGAGCTTCCTTTGAAAGACTGTAGATATTGTTCCCCTTTGACTTTTGAACTATGACATGGCTCAAGTGTTGTCTGTCATGATCAACAAATGAGAGGAATCCAGATATGAGAGCAGAGCTTAAAGATCATAATGGATTATCCTGAGTCTCACTGGTTTATACAGTATTCCTTTCTTGTGTGGATCAGGCTTGGGCTCCACCAGTGTCTCTCCTCTCTCCAGTCCAACAGCTATGGTGATAAATGTCCTGATAGTCTCACCTATTGGAAAGTCTAATTTCCAATATGACAAATGTAAGAAAGAATGATTCCACAGCAGACTCCAGAATTTGGCCTGACCATTAGAAAGAAATATGCTTCTGTTTTGATTGAAATTGCCTGTCATTTTACAAGATGAGTGTTAATTGCAGAAGCACATCCAGAGACAAAGAGATTGTTACAACTTTAGTTTCCTAAACTCCAGAATAAGATTTGTGAACCCCCCACTCTTGCATGCTTATCTTGTTGGTTTCCTTTTGCATATAACAAGTGGGATGAATAGACTTATTGAAGTCTGCCATGTCCCACTGATTTTAGAATGGTTATGTTAAAGGATGGGTAGGTAATGAAAATGCAGATGTGACAGGATATACCTTGGAGTGTAACTGTATGTATGTATGATTAAATGAGGAATAAAAGACTACTATGAGAGCTTGTTTGTGAGAATGAGGAATGCATGCATCAGTAAAGGATAAGGTATGAAGGCCTTTGTTATAGCCAGATGGTCAAGGAAGAAGAGACTTAGCGACACCAGAACCATCAACGGGCATCCATAATGTAGGAAGGGCAAATTGATGATCTGGAAGTGGCGGCTGGCACCCCTAAAGACAAGAGATTAAATCAATCCAGGACAGGATAACCCTCTCGGAGGTGTTTTGGAATGTTATCAAACACCAATTAAGGAGTAACCTGTCACAAACTGACAGCAAAATGCATAGACTTCAATGAAGAAAAAAAGACTTAAAAACAGGATGCTTTGCTATGGGACGTTGGGTTCATCTTGCCACAAAACTAGGAGCATCAGATCACGACCAACAGAGCCCGGCTCCCCTCTGCGACCAATCTGGCTGGCCACTAGATTGGGTTTGGACTGGTAACTATAAACATCAACTGGCAGGATTGTGTGCATGATGTGTATGTGTGTGTGTGTGTGACTGAAAAGCAAATGCTAACTATTGTATTTTTAATAAATACGGCCTGCTGCCTTCTCCCCTATAAAAGATCCAGTGTGCTTTGTATAGCATAACATTAGTCTGGCAAAACTATATAGTGCTTTACATCAGTAGATCGCAAAGCTCAAAGCTCTAAGAACAGCTGAAGAAGTTTCAAAAATTGTTATTTGATGATTCAACCCTCCTATCTGGAAGGTCCTCTGGTGGCAGGGCCTCCTCTGGTGGAATCGTTGTGTCCTTTACCAGAGAGGACAAAACTGCATAAATTTTAGGGAGGGAGGCCAGATCGGATTTTGATCTGCTCTGCAGCAGGGAGGAGCTGGTTTGCCTACCTGCAGCTACAGAAAGAGACAAAAAACTAGCAGTTTGTCAGGGGTACAGCCACATTTCCCCCACCAATGACTGACAAGTTTTGTATGCCTCAAAGGCTGCATGGAGAAGAGACCTCACGTCATGGAACTGTGGACGAATAAGAAAGGGAAACCCCTTATATGTCTCTTTCTCAGGCCCCATCTACACCAGTCATTCATATCTTATAATGTGTATGAAAAAGCTAAGGCATGGGGAGGGAGGGAGTTCCTGGAGCATGCCAAATGCTCTGGATTAGGAGGAATAGATGGGCAGGTCTCGTCAAGACACCTCTGTCATCTATCAGTTTATCTGAAACCCTGTGGCAGTAGCATTTGGCCTATACTAAACTACAGAGCTAAACTAAACAATAAATGTAGAAATGTAAGAGACTAGATATTGTATCGTCTGGATGTAACTTACACTCTTTAGAAAAGTCCTGCTGATATTAAAGTAAAATCATAATAATCATTGTGCTAAAGGGATTTTGTTTAGCTCTACTTAAACATATAGTACAAGGCAATTTAATTTTATAATATGTAATTCAGACAGAGTTGTCAATGTGCTTTTTACAATAATGGATAATGTAAAATATTATAACAAATTAAACCGGGAACAATAGATTACAAGAAGTGTGAAGGACTAGTAAAAATCCTATTGCCTAATTAAAATATGTTAAAAACCATATAGCTGAACAATTTTAGGTAGGAGATCTGAGTTGTAAAAATAAGGTTCATACTGAATTTTGGTTAAGAATATATATTTAATTCATGAGTTAAATCCAGGGTGGAGAGTCAAACAGTAGTAAAAGACAGGTTTCCTCAGTTCATTCCAGAAAAATATGGGATCCATACTAACTAGTTATTATCAACCATACAGGATTGTGCAGAAGCATTCTGAGATTTTGTCCCAGCTCCCTAAAATAATGTAGCTTCTAAACATATGGGCAGAAAAACTTCATCTCCAAAATAGTCAGTACTGTAAACTGGAAAAATATGAGGAAGTAAAAGATGGAAAGGAAATGAACCCTTAAAAACATGAGTACTAAATAAGAGACACTCATTCCATCTTGGAAATGCACTTTGGAACATGCTGGGAAATGGACAGATACATGTGAGACATGCACATGTTAGACTTCATGCAAATTGCATCATTGTTGGTAAAAGAAAGAATCCCTTTAGTCTGACTGCAAAACTATCCAACAGTTGAACAGGGGCTAAGAGACTTGATTAAATTTTGAATTTGCAGGAGAAAGCGCTGGTGGATATAATTATTCTTTCCTCTTCTTACTTGTTTGAGTCTATGTATTTTAATTTTGGAAACAAGAAAATGTATGGGTAAATTTGAATCAGTCTGCCAATAATATAAAATCAGATCAACTACTATAATCTTTATACATGAAATTGCATCTATGCTCATTTTCACATCATCTAGTTATGGTGCAGGAGGAGAAATTGCTGCTCTAGGTGATGGAAAATGAAAAATAATGAAGCCCATGGAAACAGAAAGATGTTAGTCTTGTGCACACACTCAAGACTGAGTGAGGAAGCCAGGCATACAAAACAGTCAAGAGTGGTATACACAATGTTGTACTTATTGAATAATATAATTGCAGAGTGCACCAGATTCAGATCATGTTTCTTACACAAAGGGAGGGGAACCTACAGTCCATGGGCCGGATCTGGCCTACTGCTTCATTTAATCTGGCCTGCGGCAAGTCTGTGCACCACAGGCCAGAAGCTCTGAGCCTCAGCAGCCCCCCACCTCACCAGTTTGCCAGATGTCCAGATGACTTTGTGCAGCTCCCAGCAGCGACCGGCATGTCTCTGTGGCCCCTAGGAGCAGGGGTGATCTGGGAAGCTCCATTCGCTGCTCCCACCCCCAGTGCCGGCTCTGAAGCTCCCATTGGCCACAGTTCCCGGACAATGGGAGCTGCGAGGGCAGCTCCTGACGATGCAGACCCACCGCACAGAGCCCCCTGACCCCTCCACCTAAGGACAGACATGGAGGGCACTTCCGGGAGCAGTGCAGAGCCCTGGCAGGCAGGGAGCCTGCCTGAGCCCCACCGCCCCACTGACCGGGAATCACCTAAGGTAAGTGCGGCCCAGACAGAGCCCGCACCCCAAACCTCCTGCCCCAGATCAGAACCCGCTCCTGCACCCTAACTCCCCCATGGAGCTCACTCCCTGAACTTCCTCCTGCCCTAGCTCTGAGACAGCTTCCACACTCCAAATCCCTTTGTCCCAGCCCAGAGCCCCCTCCTAGACCTCAAACCCCTAATCCCCCGCCCCACAGCACAGCCTGGACCCCCAGTTAGAGCCCTCACTTCTTCCTGCACTCCAACCCTCTGCCCCAGCCCAGAGTCCCCTCCTGCACTCTAAATCCCTCATTTCGGGCCCCACCCCAGAGCCTAGGGTAAGCCCCAAACCTCTGTGCCTCCCCACAGGGCTGGAGCCACAAGCACTGGCTCACCCCACTGTGGGGGAAAGCCCCGAGCCTCCACCCCACTCCTGTCTTAAACCATCATTGACACTGAGTAGCATTTACTCATAGATTTTAAGGTCAAAAGGGACCATCATCTAGTCTGATCTCCTTCACATTGCAGGCAACAGAACCTTACCCACCCACTCCTGTAATAACCCCTAATCTCTGGCTGAGTACTGACATCCTCAAATCATGATTTAAAGACTCCATCTTATCGAGAATCCACCATTTACACTAGTTTCAACCTGCAAGTGACCCATGCAGTAGAGGAAGACAAACCCGACCACCCCAGGGTGTCTGCCAATCTGACCCAGGGGGAAATTCCAGATATGGCATTGAATTAGACCCTGAGCATGTGGGCAAATAACTCTACTGGGACAGTATGGGTAAATACTAATCAATATGACAAGGGTTGTAGAATCTGGCCATGAGGGTTTGTCTATACTCCAGCTTTGAGTGAGCCTCCCAGTCCAATTTGACAGACTCACGCTAGTGGAGCTTGAACTAGAACTAGAACAGTAAAAATAGCAATGTAAATGTTCCAACTTGGGCTGGAGCTCAGAGGAGCTTGAGACCCACAGCTGGAACATCCACATTGCTATTTTTGGAGTGCTAACTCAATCCCTGCTGATTTAAGGCTGTTTCCCTGGGTTGGGAGGCTTGATCCCAGATTTTGTGTAGACATATCTTAAGAAAGCTCTACTCTGAAAGAAGCTATCCTTACTATTCTACACAAAATGTTTCCAGTTTTCTACCATAAATTAACATTAACTCACCGCTGTGTTCCATTAAAATTAACATGGCTTAATGCCCTTTATTCCCTTATTGTTTCATGACTATTACAGATGAAATCAATATATCTGCAAGTAAGATTTGTTAATTAACTTGTGCTCTCTCCTCTTTGCTCTGCAGGAGAAAAGCACAAAACAATGTAGGACTGACTATTATTTATTCACTTTATAGCAACACTGAATAACCATAAGAGTCAATTTTAGGCCCTTTAATTTCCATTTTCTATATAATTTTCTGTATATTTGGCTTAGTACTAAAATTATAATAGACATGATACTAACACCTTATCATCACCATCATCATCAGTCCTATTAATTTATATTGCAAGATTTACAATCAGATTTTGCTAGCTTTTAACCTTTTCCTTTTTTTAAAAAAAAATAAATATATATATTGCTTTTAAAAACCTAAAAAAATTGTCTTATTTGGCTGTAGATGCAAATTGGTTAAATTTGTAGGCTCTTTCAGTATTCATTTCTTTGATAGGATATTACGGTATTACACTCTGTGCAAGAATTTAAGTACTGAGGTGTTTACTTACATTATCATTTCCTTTTTGATGTTCACATTAACTTATATCCAAGATGAATTTGAGATAGAATATAAAATTCTTATGTGCCTTTGTCTATTTGAAAAAAGGTTATTACCCAGTTAATTTAAGAAGTGATGGATAACAGGGATGTGGTTTATTCTGATATGCCTTTTTGTTTATGGGTATATTGTGTTTTCGTTAGTGCCATTTTACTTTATCAGGAGGCTGTTTAGTTTGATAAGTACAAGATGCAGTTGTCTTTGAATAACAAAGTTGCCATCAAATTTGCTAATAACATGTAAATACTTACATGACAACCCATACACATTATTTTTGTTACTATTCATTATTTTCTTTTAGTAGCCTGGGATATTCTTTAAAGTCCAGTAATCAACCCAATGGAGTTTTCCAATTTGATATGTCTATCATGGATAAAATGTCATTTCCTTACTGAACTTCATAACTAGAAGCTCAAGCACATTGTCTTAACTGATCTCTACATCTAATTGTAGAATACTGATATTTGTGATTATTCTCATATTTCATAGTAAAATTATTCTGTATGTATGTATGATGTCTTATCACATTTACACATCCCTACTAGGCTTTATATGATACCCAAATAATTATTGAAGATTCTACTGACTGAGATTTCCCCTATGAAATATGATTACTATTAGTATTTATATTTATTATCAGAGCACCTAGGAGCCTTAGTCAGGGACCAAGATCCCGCTGTCCTAGGCGCTGTACAAGCACATAACAAAAAGACGGTTCCTACTCCAAGAAGCTTTTAATCTAAATATAAGATGAGATAACAGATGGATACAGACCAACAGGGGAGTGTAAGGAAACAATATGAAAATAATGATCTGTACAATAGGGAGTGCTCTCAGTGTACCAGCAACCTAATCTCTGTCAAGTTTTTGATAGGCATCACAGCAAAGGAGAATTTTGAGGAGGGATTTGATGGTGGATAATGAAGTAGTTTTGCAGCTCACCTGTGTCCAATACGCTCGCCACTAGCTAATAGGCTATTGAATTGTGGCTAATGCATGTGGCTTTTTTATAATGTGACTAATAAGAAAAATTCAAAACCACAAGTGTGGCTAGCATCGAATTTCTATTGGGCACCACCGTTGTAGATGTTTCGGGGAACACCTCCCACTTGTGAAAGGCAGCATCAGAGAAAGCACAAAGATGTCTTCTATGGAAATAAACTCCAAGTCAGTGAAGCTGGATAAATCAGTTAAAGCTAAAACTTGGATGAAAACTCTCAGAACTAGAAGTCTGTTGGTGAGGCTATAACTCACCAGCAACTCAATTTGGGATTTTTTTTCTACTTAAAGAAGTGAAGCAGGCAAAATGGATAGTTTCAGAACCGTAGACAATTCAGCCCAACAGTTTTAATTGCATTGCTCTGCATTGCCATTCAGCAAGAAACTGACTAGATTGCCCAAGGTTTGAGCCTTGGATGAACAATCAGGGGCTGGAGTTCTCTGGAATAGGAAAAATCCCTCATGGCACATAATCACTGCAGCTCATTAATGAGTAACTGCCTGCCTGCAAAAGAAGACCTGTCCAGTTCTCTGCTTGAAAAACTATGTTGAGGGAAATCTGGAGTATGCTGAACCCTCTGGTAGAAATGTGGAGGACCCTCTGTCCCCTTTTAATTAAGATAGAAAAGACTACAGTTTTCCAAATAACAGCTCTCTTCTATAGGATAGATTTACAAGAAATATTTGGGGAGCTGAGCTGAGTCAATTAATTAAAGACAACGTGCTAGATTCTTCTCTTGCTTATACGAATGTAAATCAGATATAACTTGGATCTGAGAAGAGCATGGGCAGCACATGAACCCCCTGTGTGGGCAGGCAAATCCTCTGCCCTGCCCCTTCTGCCCCACCCCTCGCCAGCTGGAGGAGCACCAAATTCCAGCCCACCCACCCCAGCCCTGGGCCGCCCCGGGCTACTGGCAGCCCCAGGTCACTGGCTTACCAAAGCCACCTCGAGCACCAGCCTATTGGCCAGCCTGAGCCGCCCTGAGCTCCGGCCAGCCCGAGCCACCCAGACCATGGGTGGAGTTACAGTCTGGCTGTTTGGGGAAGCTTAGCCTCCCCCTGGCCTATTATACCCATTGCCCATGGAGAAAAGGCTGAGATGTAATCACACCATCAGTCATTATTGAGATTGAAATAAATGTGTGTCCACATTTAAAATTCCAGATTATTCATACAACTTCTCAGCACCACACTGATGTAGCCCAGGGCTTCTCAAATTGCGGGTCGGGACTCCTCAGGGGGTCACAAAGTTATTACATGAGGGGTCACAAGCTGTCAGCCTCCACCCCAAACCCCACTTTGCCTCCTCCATTTATAATGATGTTAAATATAAATTTAAAACACTTTTTAATATAAGTGGGGGGTCTCACTCAGAGGCTTGCTATGTGAAAGGGGTCACAAAAAGTACAAAAGTTTGAGAACCACTGATTTAGCTCTTAGGCTAACTGTCCTGCCCAGTAGTAAAATAGCCCTGCAAGTAGTTAATAAGATAGATCCATTCATGTTTGGGCCAAGAAACATTGGGAAACCTTTCCCTTTTGGTACTCCATTGTGCTTTTAAATACCACACATAAGTAGTCTCCCAAACTGCACCCATCCACTCTTGACAGATTAAAACCAGATTTGTTTTTATTAATAATGATCAAAGGATGCCAGATAATATAAAGAAACTGAGAAAGAAGGCTACAATGGAGCAACTGTAATTCTTCGTCACATAAAAGGGCTTAAATATGGTGACAGTTCTTTAGAAATAGAGTTAAATATTTTTACTGTGGGTTCTCAGTTGAGACCTCCAGACTGATATAAATGAAAAGACTCTCTAAATGATTAAATGCAGGTTTAAATAATAAAAGATTAAACCAGAAGTAAAACTACCCACAAAGAAGTAACTCAAGAGATGAGGAAAGGGAAGGAGTCAACAAACATGCTCTTAATCAAGGAAACACTCAAAATGGATGCACAACAGGGGCAAGAAGTAACTTTAGTGTCTTGACAAATTAAAAAACAGATCAGCAAGTGGAGCTGAGAGATGTAAAGGAAAAGCCGCTCAATCCACAGCAAGTAATACCTAAAGTGGATTATGCCACTAGATTCTGCTACTCTTTACCTTTAAACTCTAGAAACCATGAGTTCGCATACTCACACGTGACTCCCAAAAACTCTTTTACTTCCCATCACAGACCACACTGTACTGCTTCTGTTCCAGAAATGCCCCTTCAACCACTCCCATACAGGTAGGCTGACCATACGTCCCGTTTTGAACGGGACAGTCCCGTTTTTTACATATTTTCCGACCGTCCTGTCTTTTTAGTATAAATATCACATTTGTCCCATTTTTGCTTTTTGCTAAAAAAAAAACTGAACGCGGTTTTTCAGGGACACACGGCCGGGTCCCGCCTCCTCCCGCTGCCCTTCAGTCCCTTCCCCTCACGGCCTCGGGCTCCCCTCCCCGGCCTGCTCCCCCCTCCCCTCCGCCGCCGCTGGGCCGCCTCCACGTGGGGCGGAGTGGAGCTGCTGGCCGGGCAGGGGCTGCCTGGCGCCTCGCTCCCCCCATGTGGAGGAAACGCGACGTGCGGCCCAATGAGGGGGCGGCACGGGAGGCGCGGGGATTGCCGAGCTCAGGGAGCCAGGGGGCGAGGCCGGCAGCGGGAGTGGCACCGAGCAGAGCCGGAGGCAGCACGAGCCCGGGAGGGGAGGAGGCGGCGCCGCCCCGGGCCCCATGGAGCTGGAGAACATTGTCGCCAACACCGTGCTGCTTAAGGCGCGTGAAGGTGGGGGGGGGGATCGGTGGGGGGGTATGGGGTGGAGGGGGAAGGGAGTATGGGGTGGGGGGCATGGCTGCGTGTGAGTGGGGCAGGGGGAAAGAGGGGTGCATAGGGGCTGTGTGTGAAAGTGGGTGGCACAGGGTTGTGTGTGAAGGGAAGTACTGGGGCTGCATGTGAAGAGGGGCACAGGGGAAGTGGGGGGGCATGGCTGCTTGTGAAGGGGGTGGTAGGTGGTGGGCATGATGCTGTGTGTGAAGGGGGTACTGGGGGAGTGGGGGGCCATGGAATGGGGGGCACAGGGTTGTGTATGAAGGAGGGTACTGGGGGGGGTCCAGGGCTGTGAGTGAAGGGGGTGGGGGGAAGTGGGGGGCACAGGGTTGTCTGTGATGGGAGGTACTGGGGAGTCCAGGTCTGGATGTGAAGAGGGGCAGGGGGTGGGTAGGGGAGATGGCAGGTGGGTAGGGGTACCATGGTTAACCCCCTCCCCGAACACATGTATGCGGGGGTTGGGCCAAGCCTCAGAGCCCATTCGGGGTGTCATTCTTCAAGGCACAGCTAAGGCCTGGGCAGGTGGCTGTGGCATGTGTGGGCGATGCGGTGGGGTTGGTGAGAAGCCATGTTTCTGCTGCAGGAGATGTAGGGAGAGGACTTGATCAGTCAGAAGGGTTACTGATAGTGGAGGCGGTTGGGGACTTGCCTTGAGGAGGAAGGCAGAGTGGCTGACCTAGGGGAAGCTCTTGTTGCGCAAGCTTCTGCCTGTGAGATGCTACGCAGGAAACTGAGCCATAGCCACAAGCTGATGTGGTTGGGGGAGGCAGATAGGGGGTTATTTGAGGTGTCTGAAGAGAATCATGGAGTGTGAGAAGTTTTATGATAAGGTATTGAAAGACCAAAATTTGCTACGTAAGATTACTTCATCGGAGAAATATTCATGGTACGATCGTGGTGAAATACAGTCCCCCTTTACGTCTACCTAAATTTTTGTATGAGTTCTGTCACTGAAGAATAATTGTTAGCTCAAGTCAATATGTTCATGTAATAAAACTTTTTTATCGTCTTACTTTTTCATGAATACAGAATATTACATAACCCCGTCCCGTTTTTGCTATCCCAATGTCCCGTTTTTGTCTCAAGGAAATAAGGTCAGCCTACTTACAGGGATCCTAATGAGCTCTAGCCAATCAAAACCCCCTTTCCCTCAATAGAAAACACAAGCAGTCCCCAAAAGCTTCACTACACACACTTCAGCTATGCACCTTCCTCATATAGGCTCAGACTAAGCAAAGTACTTTTGTCTTTGCTTACCTTTCAGCATTTAATTAGTTCTATTGAAGTATATTTCAGTAGTTCTATTGAAGTAAATGATTAAATAGATCCCAAGAGCATGGAATAGGGAAAATACACTAGCAACTTATTCAAAGTCAATAGGACTACCTAGGAACTTCTCACTGAAGTCAATGGTATTACTCAAATGTGTAAAGTTAAGCGCTTGCTTAAGTACTGAATCTGGCCTTGAGAGTCTCACCTTCCTCCATGCAAAGAATTACTGGTACATCTATTACTCCCACCATAAAATTTAAATACAGTATAACCATACGACAAAGTGCTTGCTTACAACATTGATAGGTACTATACAGAAACTTAAGGTAAAGGGTAAATCAAAGAACAACTACCGATTTATTTCCATTTTAAGAAGTAATTTTTAAATCTAATAAACCTTTTTAATTCAAGTATATTTAAAAATTAGTATCTGAAATGTAATTTTTGTTCTTTTTCAAGTTCCAAACAATAACAGTTTGAATATTAAGAAGTTCTGTATTTGTACTTTACTTAGATGGACAAAATTTTATGAAGGTGAAAGAACATAAGACAGAAAACAACTAAGATGAATCACAACTTTTAGCTGCACTGAGAGAACCACTAAGATTAAGTAGATAATATGGCAGACTTCTCGAAAATACCTAGCAGATATGGAAAAAAACTGCAGTCATTTAAATTCCAAGCTCAAAGGGACCTAACCGAGGGATTGCACCATGCTTCTGATATAAATAAATCCCAAGACCCTGGGACATGGAAACTACCCGAGGAACTTCTTTCCCAGCAAAAAGACAATATTATATCCTTTCCATGCTTTATATAAGAAAAATAAAATTATAAAGATATATACTCATCTAAATAGGGAGAGTGTAAAACTGATGAAATCAGCCTTACTTCAATAAGATCCATTTGAAATCAAAGGATTTTTTAAAAAGATACTAGATTCACAACAACCCAATTTCTTTGTCCAAAATATTAAGGTTGCAGGACTAAAAAAGAAAAAGTAAAGTTAAAAGGCTTTCGAGAAACTATTTCATGGGAGTATTATATCTCCATCATCTCAAAAAGGTCTACTGTTAAAATTAAAGATGTATTTTTCAGCTTATTATTTATTATTTTAATATGAAGTTTGAACTCCATTATTTCATTTCAATCCACATCTCTATGTTTCATCTGTCATGTGAAACAAATGTTAAAGAGTTTAGCAATTTACCACTTTGAATTACATTACAAATTTGCCTGGAAGTAGGTTTTTATACTTTGATCTAAAACTGTTACCCATGTCTTGTAAAATGTAATTAAATAAATGAAACCAGCCCTTGGGGACCTCTTGCTCCAAAATGAAGTTTTAGATCCAAAGAGCGCCTGTAACCTTTACTGTAACCATGTCTAAAATGCCGCTTGTAATTTCAACACAGTAATCAGATCGCCACATCACTTGTTGATGTGAATTCTTCCTACAGATGTCCCCAAGGACATATTTACCACATCATGATTCACACAAATCCTATTAGACCACAAACTGTTTTTTTAAAAAGGATATTTTGTGTTATGAAGCAGTGCATCTGGAACTCTATTGGTCAGTTATGAAGCATGAGCACTGTGATCTCTTTTTCTCCATTATCACTGTACTGAAAATAATTTTAGTGACACTTGTTACACTTCATACTTTGTGTTTTACTTCTGAAGCATTTTATGACTAGGAATAGGTGAGTGAAAACAAGATCTTTATTGCTTCTGTTTTTGCTGCTTATTTCATGCTTGATGTCAACCTTCTCTCTTTGAGACATCATCTTCCTATGAATACAGAGGTCATAAACACAAATTTATAACTGACTTCAAGGTCCCAGTCCACAGTTCAGGGCATTCTGAGGCTCTCAAAATCAACCCCCAAGTGACAGATATGTTGGAAGAGAAGTAATATGATTAAAAAGGATCACAAAGCAGTTTCCAAAGTTTAGAAGTTGAAACATTTCTTTAGAGTGCCATGGAATTAAATCTAAAGCAAAGTTCAAGTTTCAGTCCAGTAAAATAAATTAAAGTTTTCTTCTAATTAAATTAGTAAAGTGTTTTTAAATAAATATTACATAAGTATACAATATACAATTCTGGTCAACCTTACAAGCATTAACTGAGAATATTCAATTAAAATGAAAAAGACAGACCAAAATGCTCAGGCTTGGATGCCTAAAGTTAGAAACCTAAAGAAGTAGCTTGGTGCTGAATGTCCACTTATTTAAAAAAAAAAGTCGTAAATCTTCATATCTTCTGAAGATTAGGCAACTTATTTAGGAGCTAAATATGTATTTAAGTGCCTAATTTAAGAAACCCAAGTTTGGATATTTCAGCTACACTGTTCAGTGAAGGCAGAAGCATTGGTCCAGATGTCCAGCTTTAACTGTCAATTTCCTTACTATTGCATGCTAAAGTCAAACAGATCTGGGTAAAAATGTGGGGAGAGGCGGCAAAAATGCAGATCTGCCAACAGTGAAACATTCTGCAAATTTGTGTAATTTCACCTGACTGTTTCAGTTAAAAACACTGACACTTTTAACTACAAAAGATAGATTTTAAGTTATGATAAGGGATAGCAAACCGATCAAAGCAGATTACCTAGCAAATAAACAAAAAAGCAAACTAAGCTTAACATACTAGATAGATTGGATATGAATTAGTAGTCTCTCACCCTGTGTGATGGTACAAGCAGGCTTGTTGATTCTCAAGGCACAAGATGCATTTGCTTTGGAGCCTGGGTTCCTCAGGTTTCCATATACAGGCTAGAAATCCCAAAATGGAGTCCGGTCATGTGGCCTGGTCACATGCCCTTGCAGTGTCAAGGCAGCCATTACTTAGAAGCTGGCCAAAACATCCACATGAAGGCTCACTAGGCAGGGGATAAGCTTTTCCTGAGGCCTATTGTTTTCCCTCCTGGCCAATTATCCTGAATGGGCTCTTCACAACCAGCTACTTAGACTGGAAGCATTTTGCTTAGTGGTGTCACCCAGCATGTGAAATACAGATACATACTCAATATTCATAACTTCAGATACAAAAATGATACATGCATACAAATAGGATAATCATATTCAGCAAATCATAACTTTTCCAATGACACCTTACTTGTTCATTCTTGTACAAAATGCATCATAATTATGCCATAATAATACCATAATATCACTATGACGAATATGGGGTGCAGTGTCACACTGGGATGCGAGGAATGTCAGTTCAGAGAACCATTGTCTCATGTGCCAGGAAGCTGAAACTGGAAAGTAGGAGTACTTTGGCCTTCTCCTATTTAATAATCTGTACTGCTCTGGTAAACCTTAGACAGCAGGTTACCACTCCTGAATTAGTGAATCCACTGATCTTATTTTCCATTACTGATTAATCAGAATTTAGTACTTGTCCACCGCTGCAATAATAGCAAAAGTGTGATTGCCTGAAATTTGGATATTATCAACCATAATACTGCAGGATTCAATGACCAGTTCCCCAGGCTTGACATGCTTCAGATGAACATCTTTGCCATTCTATTTATAATGCCTATTACGTGATTGGCCTTGAGTAAGAAAATTTGTTCTTCTGTCCATTGAAAATTTGTTATTTTGTTCACTGAAGCAGGAACATTAGTTCCCTGATAGCCTGATTCCTTTTATACCTGTCCACCACCACAGTGGTGTACTTTGACATTAACAAAATAGTTTTCTTCTCAAGGAGGCACTATAATTATAAAAGGACCAGTTGCACTGCCTAAAGCTCCACAATACTGATATTACTGTCTTTTTCCGTTTCTGTAGACAGAGCGCGGGCTGAGTAGTTTCACATATTGTTTCCTTAAAACTGATTTCACATGAGATAGTAATTCTCTGTGGTGTTTGAAAGGAAACTTCTCACCAGAACCTCTCTAAGATCAGTGAGTCAGTCGAGAACTATCTGCCTCCTATGTCATAGGGCTGGTCTTCACTGGGGGGGGGGGGAGATCAGCTATAGATACGCAAATTCAGTTACATTAATAACGTAGCTGAATTCAGCGTATCTACAGCCGACTTACCTGCCATCCTCACGGCGGCAGCGGTCGACGGCGCGCTCCCCTGTCGACTCCAGCTTGCACCAAAAGATTGATCCCTCCCGGCTTTAGTGAAGACAAGTCCATAGTGTCTCTTTGGCACTGATTTAGCAAACCACACGAGTAGTCCTGGTGCAGTCAATGGGACTACTCTCATGCTTAAATGTAAATAGATGTTTAAGTGAGGATGAACTGAGTGGACCAACCCAGCAGATGTGACCTTTCAAAGAAGAAAGGTAATGATATAACTCAAATAATAAATTTATTCTTCTGGTTGAGTAAATATACCTGAGATGAGCAAACTCTGGCCCACAGGACCGTCCTGCCTGGCTCCTGAGCTCCCAGGTGGGAGGCTAGCCTTGGCCCCTCCCCTACAGCCATGCTACCGCATGGGTAGCGCTCTGTGGGGTGGGGCTGCGTGCTCCTGCAGGGCAGTGTGCCTGGCTCCAGCCGGGCAGTACAGCTGTGAAACATGTTGTTCTGAACACCACGGTAAAGGGGGTCGGGGCATTGGATAAGGAGCAGAGGTCCAGGGGGGTAGCCAGGGGACAGGGAGCAGGGGGCAGCTGGGTGGGTTGCAGGTTCTGGGGGGTGGTCAGGGGATGGGGAACAGGGGCGGTTGGATAAGTGTGAGAGTCTGGGGGGGGGGCCTGTCAAGGGGCGGGGGTGTGGATAGGGGTCAGGGCAGGCAAGGACAAGGAGTAGGGGGATTTAATAGGAGGATACACTTCATGTATCCGATGAAGTGAGCTATAGCTCACGAAAGCTTATGCTGAAATAAACTAGTTAGTCTATAAGGTGCTACAAGTATTCCTGGCTTTCTTTAAGGATACAGACTAAAACAGCTGCTATTCTTGAACCTAAAGTATCAGAGGGGTAGCTGTGTTAGTCTACTCTATAAAGTGCTACAAGACTCTTTAGAGTAATCAAAAACATTGAGGGAATAATGTAGTTCAAGCACTCAAAGTAACTTGTTTTAAGAAAATATATGAACATTAGTGAAGAAAAACTCGAAAAAATATTAATTCTCATGAAATCTATGTAATACCAGTTAAATCTCTGAACAGCTAGCTACTCCATGTTGTTCTGTATCATTTTACTGAACTCTTGGGAGCCATGCCTTTCTGTGTGTCTGTCAGTGATGCACATGGCTTTGACAAGATCTTAATTATCTCTAGCTGAAATTGAATCTGTTAAGGACACTGTAAACCAAATAATCCAATTCCTTTTAATACCCTGGATTTAATCTCTGAGCCCTAATGAACATTTCTTCCCCTTTCCCTCTCTGCAGAGCTAACTAAATTGTTGTCAAGAACCTAGCAATTATATATAATTTAAATATTTCTACTTTATGCTCATTCACCAGTTGCAAGTGAGGACATGATTGCAGTAAGGGTCCCAACAATTCTACGTCATTTTAATTTAAAAAAACCACATTAGATGGAACAATGGCGTCAGTATCTAACACAATACACTGAACATGTCTAACAACATTAGAATAACTTAAATAAGCTACATTTATAATAATGACCTGTAATGATGTTTACCGGAAACACTGAATATCAGATAATGTATATAAATAGACTAGGTATTTCATATAACAACTTTTTTTTCAAGGTTTAAAATTGTAGTTAATTTGCATTCAGATAGCAAGTTTAGCATAAGAGCTAAGGGTACTAAGCATAATACAGTGCTGTGCAGCTACTGGAATCAAGGAGACTCCATACCTAACAATTTTGTTGCCCCAAACAGGGAGGTTAACAAGAGGTCCAGTGTTTATAGGGTCTTTCCCATTAGGAAGATTTATACAATTTAGTATTCATCTAATTTTTTAGGTGTTTTAACATTATGCAAATAGTGTGTATAACCCCAAAAAGGAAACCCAAGAATTTTATTCTTTATTACTATATTCTTTATATAGTATATTCTTTATTAACATTCTTCTATATATAATACTGCAAGAAATAGAAAAATCACAATATATTCTTATTGTTATTTTACCTTAGAAGGGAACCATGATAGGAGAGAGACTGAAGACTACCACTACTCCTTTCCCCTTTCAGTTTCCAATTTTTGATATCTGAGATACCTATCTGTCCCTAAGGGAATATCCCTAAATCAATGCTCCTGAGAAAGGTGAAAGACACCCAAGGTATTTGATAATACTTGCCAACTATTGGTATCAAAGTAAAAGTACATTTATTGAGTCGGTGAAATTATCGTACAAAAGTTACTCATGAATACTTAATATTTATTACTAGCATAAGTGCCCGGCGCTGCTCGGGTCAGTCGGAGGTGGGGAGGGGGCAGACGGCTGACACCCCCTGACCAACCCCAACACCCCCCGGCTCACTTACCCCCCCAAGCAAACCCGACACCCCCAGCTGACCCCCCCCAAGCAAACCCAACACCCCCACCTCACCCCCCGACCGAACCCGACACCCCCACCTCACTTACCGTCCCACCAAACCCAACTCGGATCCGTCACAGGCAGGGAGGGGGCCCAGAGCCGAGGGATTCCGAGGACCTTCGCAGGTGGGGGGGGGCACAGAGCTGATGGATCCCGGGGTTCCGTTGGGAGGGGGGAGGGGCAGAGAACTGAGGGATCTCCGGGGTTCCGTTGGAGGAGGGAGGGGTGAGCTGAGTGAGTGTGGTGTCTGTTGGAGGGGGTATTATGACATCATCACCACCTAACCGCCCAGCTGATGTGATTGGCCCTGAAAGACTTTCACCCCTGGGGGGCGTCAGAGATGAAATCCGAAAATTTTTCGACCCTTACCAGCATCTAGACCCCAAGACCCCTAACTGTACCAAATTTCAAGTCTCTGGCTCAAACGGTGCGGGAGGAGTTCGCGGTCATACATACATACATACATACATACATACACCACTTGACTTTTATATATATAGATTGAAAACAAGTGCAACTGCAGTAAACTGCTTTTCTTTATGAAGAACAAAAAACGTTCAGAGTTTATAGTTACCCTACATTTCAAATCACATTTTTAAAAAGGATGCAAGCATGCACACACAAATTACTGCTACTTTTTTGCAATTATACACCATGACACACTTGATAAGCAAAAGTATGCTATTACCCCAAGACTTAGCTAGGAACAAAATTTGTCCATAAAATGCTAAATCCTTAAAAATGGGATTTAATTGTGGAAAAGCTGTCAGAAATCTAATCTTTTTGTTGCTGGTTCTTCACTTCAATAGCCATGAGGCAGCTTTCCATAGAAACTCAAGTCAACAGAATGACAAGACACACCTGTTATATTAGGCAGGCAGCACAAAAGGACAGGTATAGTCTGTTTAAAATTCAGCAGCAGTCAAGCAATTAAACAGAGCTGTTCTAGAGGATTCTGCTTGTATACAATATCATCACCTTAAATCACTCCTGGTGCAATGCAGTTTGGGGGATCCTATAGAATCTTGTGGCATTTCAGGGTGTCTGACAGAAATGCATTTGCAAGGTGCTTAGAAATGCATAGTGCTGGATGTCCAACAGAAATGCATTTTGTGGCACAAGCTACATTAGTCTGAATACACCACGGTTTTGGTTTTTGCTCAAAGTGAGTGCCAACGAGTATAATATCCATACACAACTGCAAATATAGTGACAAGATGAAATTCTTAAATTAATAAAGCAATATGTAATAACTGATCCAAGGGGGGAAATCTTATTTTAAAAAATTAACTTTGCAATGAAGCAATTCCAATCAATATTAAAAGATCTGCTGTGCAAATGAAATGGTCTTAGCCACTAAAAGACTTCACCTTTCAACAATTATATTTTCCAAAGTTTTGATTCTATAAGAACCTGAAAACATTTTCAAGGTACAGACAGTGTGGAGGTCAAAGCAGAGTCTCTTTTGCATTTTAGATAGTGAATTGGTGGCTTGTTGACATTTCAACCCCAGCTGCCTTTCTGGGTCAGAGGACAATGCTGCACAGTATATGCAGCTTGCACAGTAAATAAGACATTAACCATGCCACAGCAAATGAAGACAGCTGAGCAAAAAGTGGATTACTTTACCATAAATGTTTTTCCTCTTACGAGTCTATTGAGCTTACTGTACTAATTTAGAAAGTTAGCTGCCAAATTCACAGAACACCAGTGTTTACTATTTTTTGTCTTAGTATTTTTGACTATCAAGTTTTATTATACATTTTTTATATCTGTACTACTATCACCATTAGGGTGACCAGACAGCAAGTGTGAAAAATTGGCACAGGGGGTAGGAGAGTAATAAGAGCCTATATAAAAAGAGACCCCCAAAATCGGGATTGTCCCTATAAAATCAGGACATCTGGTCACCCTAATTGCACCCTTATAATCATCAAGACTGGCAACTATACTCCTAAAACACAGATTTCAATCTGATGGTGTTTATAGACTTTAATTGTGCTTTCACAGCTGATGTAACTGCATAATTTCAAAAGGAACGTTTGCAGCTTTCTCCCCCCACCTCCATTTCCACTTTCACTAGAAACCTAATTATAGACAGACAACCTGGTAAAGTAGCATAACCAAAACAAAATGCCATCTAAGCTCCCAGGACCACAAAACCTGGGAAACCAGCAAAGGCAGCATGGTAAGCTTCTGGAGAAAAGATCAGTATATCACTTCACTCACTATAGTAACTTTCGTCAAATGTTAGGGGCAATGTTGACTACTTCCACAAGGAGGCACATCTATCCTTTTTCAGAGGCAGGGAATGTTACCTAAACACATATCTTAATTTCTCTTTATCAATGGTTATTTTGTAAGGTCTTCCACACTTAGCTGTCTAAATTGCTTCCCATATTTTTCTCTTTGAATAATATTTTCTAACAGACTTTGGTATTTTAGCTTCTTTTGAAATATAATTAATTTTATCTCTAATTTATTATAGGACTCCCTTTTTCACAGCATCTCTCACTATGCATAAAAACTTCCTAATTCCCCTAACTCATCTAGTTATCATTAACTATTTTTTCCCTTTTCTATATCTTTTTCTTGCAAGTCTTGATAAACAGTGCATTTGTTTGGATGCCTCTCCCCTTTTCCACTTAAGAGTACTGATTGTGAAGTTTTATCTCTTAAAAAAATCAGATCTGCAAGTACTCTAGTGAAGACACATTGTCCCCTTCAGGTTCCTTACATTCTTATTTTCCAGAAAACCAGTGCTCAGAAGACACAGCGCGGTTGTGGACCACTATATACATATATAACATAACATTTTAATGGAAGCAGTGAACAATGCTGGAGAACTGAACAGTACATTTGTCTTCAATTTGTGGAAGCATACAAAAGCTCCTGTCATTTTTTTAAAAAAAATGGGCAGTCATTAGCTATTTCAGTAGTAGTGAATTCCAGTTTTTGTCCCTTCCCCCTGGAGTCTCAACTGCTTCTGTCTAGAGTTTTAAATATACTGTTTGAAAAAACAGACAGACTGTTTTACAACCATTAGACATATTATAAAACTGTGGTTTACAAATCAGTCTGTAATGAAAGGAAAAAACCCTTAAGGTTCAAATCTCCAAATAAAATGTATGTCAGTTTAGCTGTGGGGTTTAACTGCACCAAGCTTTGGAGGATCAGTTTCTTTAAATCAATTATAATCGATACAAGCCAGATGGCTGGGCTGTCACACTGGATAGAGCTGTTTGTATGATAAGGTCACTGCATCTGTCAGTGGGAGACTGCTGCAAAGGCGTCACATCTAAAAACTCCCTAACCTCACAGCCCATCTATTTGAGAAGAGTCCATCAGGGATTAAGATGTGCAGTAAAGGAATTAGATGGGGTTACCATATTTGACAGTGTTTGTCAACTTATTTTACCTTTGTGGGGAAAGAAAGAAAACAAAATCCCAAGCTGTTGTCCCTACAGTTAATAGAAGTTTCTAAGCGTTTCCCCCAAAGTGTGAACATTTTCATTCTTTATATTTTTAAACAATGCTCTAAAATATTTTTCCACAAACTGCATAATTTTAACATACACCATGCTGTGTATCAGCTATCAGAAAAGATATTACCATAATTAAATGTCATTTCTGTGAGGGGACAGATATTACAGGGTCAAGGTAGATGATATCTGGTATTATATTATAATTTCCAAAATAATCTCTCCTGCTGCTTCAGAAACTCACTATAGAATAGCAATGACTACTAAATTACATTCCTTTCATCATAAAGCAGATATGATATCTATAGTTATACAATCAAAGTTCTTATGAATGGTGATATAGATCATATATCATGAGATTTTAAAAGTGCAAAGTTTACACTTTTAAATAGTTTAACTTACAAGATTTTTAACTTACAAGAACAAACAAAAATATCCCATCACCCCATGCCCACTTTCAATGGGAGAGGGATCTTGGTTGGACAGGAAGGAATGTGAGTGTGTGTGGGAATGCGAGAACACTTACTTGGCAAAACAAAGGCTAGCCCCTTCCTTCTTCATATCCTCCACCTTCCCATTGGCTGGGGTTGGGAGGACTGCGCTGGCTGACTGACTCTGCATGCCCCCAGCCCTGTCTATTTAAATTCTCTGCAGCATTTTAAAGGCCTTTTGCCTCTATTCTCTGCAGCACCCTGCCTCTCCATACTAGTATAGGAGCTATGTTTTCAGGATACTGTGAGTATGCTCATTTGGCTGATTTAGGATCAAAAAGGAATTATTCTTGTTGGGGCAAATTTGCTGAGGTCCAGATGGTCTTTTTGCTTTCCTCGCAGTGAACTGCGCCCACTGGGAGCTGTGGGCGATCATGCAAATGTAAACAAACAGTCTGGTGGCCCGCCAGTGGATTACTCTGACAGGCCGCATGTGGGCTGCAGGTTGCCCACCACTGACATAACACTTCTCCTTAGTGTTAAATATAGCTGTAGTCTGTTGCTTAACCCCACTCCAGGTGTTTGTCATTCATTCACCTGCATGTCCTTATCAATGTCTTCAAGATTTTGTGACATCCAGATTACTTCCATCCTGCTTAAATGTCAGCATTGGCTGTATAAACCGGCTTCTGCAAATCAATTAAAACCTAAACTCCATTTTTTTCCTGAAACCCTACATTACAATATTATTTCCCTAAAAGCATTACAAAATAAAAATAAATGAACTAATATCACTCAACTGAAAACAAGTAGTACAGTATGTCTATTATCCTCTAAGCTATAGTTATAATACATATTCCTGAAATGTTTAATAGCCTTAGTACTAATAAATATTTTATTCTAGAAACACCAAAAATAGTTAAACACCATTTGAAAGGAACATTTCTCATATAATTTATATATGGCAAATTACCCACTGAAACTAACTTTTCCATTAGTGTTAAGTGTTTTACGTGAAACAATGAAACAGAAAAATAAGAACTATTTGCTCTGACATTTTAAAATGTTCTTAACATACACTAAGGAAATTAAAGCTACACTTCTCTTTAGGTGTTTGTGTACAAGAGCACAAATTAAAAAATAAAATATAGCATATGTCTCTGATGTGCTAATGTGCATAAAACTTTCTGAGTATTAGCTAAAATTTATTGAATCGTATTTTTAAAATGACAAAGCCTGGATATATATCACTGAATAAATTTCACATAATTTCAGTACAAAATTTCTCCCATCGCCAGATATTGCAATTTAGCTTAGATTTGTCAATTCTGTTCATAGTAAAAATAGCCATATTGAGTAGGACTACTCCTGGGGGAATTCTGTAACAAAAAATTAAAAATTTTGTGCCAAAAAATGTTGTACACAATATTTTAAAATTCTGCATGCAATACTTTGAAATTCTCCAAAATTCTGCACATTTTATTTGTCAAAATAACACAACATAATCATACCAGTTTCAATTATTTTGGTAATTTATTTCAAAATACCTGTCAGCAAGTATATCTAACAATACAGACAACAATAAAGATTCAGGAAGTGTTTTTTGACAAATAGATTCCTTACCAGGGATATTATTACAGAATTCTGAGTAATAATTCATTTAAAATAGAATACAAAAATGTATTTCCTGCACCCCTGAGAAGCAGTGCAAAGGCCTGAGGAAGCTAGGGATAACAGAGTTGCTGAGGGAGAGGAAAGTAATTGCTGGGAAGAAGCTTGGGTGTGAATCTGAAGGGTTGTTGGGTGTCGATGGGAGAAGTATGGAACAGGGTTTTTTTGGGGAGGAGGGAATCAATTGTTAGGGAGCCTTCCTCATGCAGACCCTGTCTGACCCCTAACTTCTCTCATTCAGTCAGACACATCTGCTCCATTTCCCATGTGTCTTGGCACCCTATGTCACCATTCCACTGCTCAGCCACCCTCCTCCCCCATGTGTCCCTGCACCCCATTCCTCATTTTGATGTGTCCCTGCACTCACACTCAGCCATCCTCCATCCCCATGTGTCCCTGGACCCACACTCAGCCATCCCCTTATCCCCATGTGTCCTTGGGCCCCCACTCCTATACAGTCCCAGTCTGTTCCCCTCCACTAAACCACCTGAACCCCAGTCTCATGCATCTGCAGGAAGACCTACTGGCTGGGATGAGTTACTTTTATGGCCCATTGTGAGAGATAAGTGTCTTTGATGGGTCATAAATATATATCTGTCTGGCCTCAATGTAAATTCTATCTGAGGGGTGTTACCAAGAATACAACACATGTGTATGATACCAGTATATAGCCAATATTCACAACTTCAGATACAAAGATGATACATGCATATGAACAAGATAAGCATCCTTAGCAAACCGTAACTTTTCCATTGACACCTTACATAACATATTGTGTACAAGATTTGTTGCAACTGTATAACAGGAATATATCAATGATATAAATGGTCATAATTATTTCTAAAGAATCGCTCAATCGCCCCTTCTCCCCCCACAACACATTGCTCTGCTAAAAATGTTAATGAACAGTCATGCTTTTCATGCATTATCTGGAAGAATTATAGACATCATGTTGGACTGCCAACGTTTAGGTTTCAAAAATGAAAGAGATGGCCATGATTATATTTCTAGCAATCTAAGCTAATTTTTCTGGTTCAATGGATTTACAGTGAGGATCAGATTATATTGTGAAACAAGGGAAGAACATGAGGAGAGCCAGAAAATATTTAAATTTTCACAAATTCTGCAGAATATAGTAAAAGACGCCAATGATCTAATCAGGCATTGCAAATCCTATGTTATTTTACTCATAGTGCGCTGTCAAAGATAAACAGGGATAGTCAGGTTCTCTATTTCTGAATTAATATGTGAAAAGTTTTCTTCCTGCACTGAACTGCCACAGAATTCCAGGGCTCTGACACTTTATAGCAGAATACATCATGTTTTTTACATAATCTCTCTTCCTCCAGACAGTAAAATGATATTTAAAGAAAATCCTAAATATTAATACTATTTTAGAACTGCTAAGCATTTACTCTGTATGTGAGTATTTACAGACACACACACACACCTTATAAGTTAGACAAAGAAGGCCTAAAATTGCTCATTGTGAGCACTGACAAATGTATTTATTTATTCAAATAATTAAAACACATCTACACAGGCACATATCCAGTGCTCAGATTCTCTAGCCCGTAAATTAAAAATCACAACATAAATAAAAGAATGTCCATTCAGCCAACACCTTCCTCAACATCCTCACCAAAGTTAACAAATCTGAGGTCTGGCAGACCAGGTGGGAGAGGAGGGGGAATTTTAAAAACTGGAGAACACTTGACAGAGAATGAGGGAACTCCAGTTCAACTTTCTCTGCTGATCCCAAGTATGGCAGTATGGCAGAGGGAACAAGATGCTCTTTCAGGTAATTAGGTATCAAGTAGCCTCAGCACTAGTATTTTAATTTTCAGTATTATTAATTAATTAACTAAACCCTAAGAAAGCTGTTTAAAATTTTAACCGTTAAAATTATGACATATACCTACATACAATAATCAAATTGTCAAATAAAGCATTCTAATCAAGTCTAAGTATTCCTTGGATTTTCACAAATATGGCTATGTCAAAGGTGTTCTCTTATATCTCTTCCCAATGCTATTTGTAAATATATTACAGTACTTTATTAGTCAAGGGACAATGAATAAAATTACTCATGTGTATGTTTACAGGATCAGGCCACAAATTTGTCCTCACTAACAATTAGCTAACATCAATAATATAATCATCTTGTATCTGTTTTACAAAGCATCCTCATACACTATATGCTTAACTACATTTTTTAAGTTTCCTCTAGGGAAGGTTTGTAGTCTTTGAAAACAACAAAAATGCATTTGATGTTTCATTTTCACTAACAGATTAAGCTTTTGATACATGCTGCAACCGCTTTTGAATTTAGCTGATTTTGCTCAAGTTTCAATTTAATACTCCAGCCATCATTTTGAAAGCAACTTTAGATAGCTGTTTCACAATTTGATAAGTATACATATGAAAGTGATAGATTTAGAGGCAACAGAATTTTGAATAATATGCTCTATACTTCAGTTAAGTAACAATGAATAAGTGAAGAATATGTTTACTCACTGAGTCATTTGGCTAATTCTGGGCAAGTAACAGTCTCCTTTTTCCTCAATTGCAATCAGTAAAATGAGATAATAGTAATATAGTTACTTACTTACCTCAAAAGACTGTTTTAAGCATTAATTTGTTTGAATCAAGCTTTGAAGAGATAAAGTGCTACAAAAATATGTATTAAAAGGGCATTTATGAAAAGGTAGTACCATAAATTTAAAAATTAGTAAATATAATATCCTTGGGGAGGGGGGGAAATACCAAGGAAGCCTACCATATTATCATTTAACTTCAAAAAGGGGAACTACACAAAAATGAGGAGGCTAGTTAAACAGAAATTAAAAGGAACACAGTCACAAGAGTGAACTTCATGGAAACGTTTTAAAAACACCATAATAGAGATTCAAACTACATGTATACCTGAAATAAAAAACCAGAGGACCAAAAAAATATCACCATGGCTAAATAGAGAAAAGGAGATGATTAGAAACAAAAAGGCATGCTTTAGTAATTGGAAGTAAAATTCTACTGAAGAAAATAAAGGGCCATAAACTGGCAAGTAAAGTGTAAAAGTATAATTAGGCAAGCAAAAAAAACTTTAAAAAGCAGCTAGCTAAAGACACAAAAACTAACCACTAACTTTTTTTAAGTACATCAGAAGCAGGAATCCTACCAAACGATCAGTGGGGCCACTGAATGATCAAGATGTTAAAGGAGCACTCAAGACAGACAAGGCTGTGGTGGAGAAGGTCTTTCCATTGGTCTTCACTGCAGAGGATGTGAGGGAGACTTCCACACCTGAACCATTCTTTTTAGGTGACAAATCTGAGGACCCACATTGAGGTGTCAGTAGAAGAGGTTTTGGAACAAACTGATAAATTAAACAGTAATAAGTCACCAAGACTAGCTGGTATTTGCCCACGAGTTCTGAAGAAACTCAAATATGAAATTGTGGAACTACTAACTATGGTTACAACAGGATAAAATTTCAGATGTAAACATCTGAAATCCTGAAACTGACCAATTTTAAAACCCTCTGGCCATGGATGTGAGCTCCTTTATATAAATCTTAAATGATACAGAAAAGCCAAGAACAATTTCCCTCAGGCCAACACTGCAAGTGTAAAAAGAGTTAACAGGACATGCCACTTCTTTTCACACCAGGTATGATATCACAGATTAGTAGGTATAGCTAGAAAACATTTCACAACCATCCCAGGGAGACCGCTATTCAAGGAGAGCTATCAAAAGAAAAATAATTCATTTTCTTTCCTTTAATTGGCATCAGTTATTAGAAGTATTAACCTAAAATATGTCTACTCCCTATAAAAGGAATTTCATAACCCATCATTCATGTTAAACTATCTGCCTACTTGCTAAAGAAACTTAGCAGCTATAGGATCAAACAGCTACTGACAAGAATACACTACACTTGTGGTAATTTCAGTGAAGAAAGATTTCAGTTATTTGGAATCTAAACCTAAACATCAAAATAATTCCAGCTAGACAGCAACTGACAGTATATCATTCCTGATCAGTCCCTCCAAGGAAACAAGAAATAACAGTAAGTTTTTTTAAAAAAAATACAGCAATTAGCTCTACAAGTGTATTAACTTATGACTGCTTCATACATAGTGGGCACTATTTCATAACACGCCTTAGTGCAAGATTTTTTATCTAACCATAACTTTCTTCCAAGAGCATTCCTCTAAGAAAACTTTTTACTTGACTTTTTTATTTAGCAGTTTAGCTCTGGAATAATTAAGTGGTGTAATTTTGAGACTAGTAATTTAACATTGCTTCCATGTTTTCAGAAGCTTGCAAAGTTGGCAATTTTTTGATATTGCTTTGCTTTAAAAAAGAACCCTGCCTTTTTTCTTAGAATTTTTCCTAGTTTTACGAATTCTTGAAAAAAATCCTGTTATTGTAAAAAGTAACTAAAACCCCAAAATGATAGAATGCCTAATTAAGTCTTATGAAATGTTATTTTTCAGTTCTTTTCCAAATTTGTACCTGAATAACTCTGGACAACATAGATAATGTAATAAACATCTATTGGCCAAGAAACAGATATCATTCACAGGTTTTGGGGCAAAAAAGGTCCCGTTTTCAAATGTTAGTGAGTCCTTTCTGGTCAATTTCATGGCCAGAGGGTTTTAAAATTGGTCAGTTTCAGGATTTCAGATGTTTACATCTGAAATTTCATCCTGTTGTAACCATAGGGATCCTGACACAAAAAGGTTGGGGGTCCCCAGATTGCCATCCTCAATTTTGTGCTGCTTTCAGAGCTGGGCTCTGAAGGCAGCACCCTCCCAGCTTCCTGCAGCTAGAGGAGGTTCCCGTGGAGGTGGGTAGGACCTCCTCCATGCTGCTGGGAGTGCCCCAGACGGGGACTTCTAGCTGCTAGTCCATGCCAGGGACAGATTAAAGCAGGTGACCCAGGCCAATTTGGAGACCCCCAGGAAAAATGGATGCCCCAGCCTTCGAAGAAGCCCCTACTGGGTTATTATGAGCCCCTGCAGGAGCCACAGGGGCTGAAGCCTCAAGCCTGGACTTTCCCAAGCTGCAACAATGACCTGGATTGTATTCCTTCTTGTGCATTAACAGAATTGTTTGCTATATTCTATTCAGTTAAATCTATGCAAATACACTGATGTCAACTGGGCTGCACAGGTCTCAGCGAGGGTACAAATTGGTCTGTAAAGACTTCATTACTGGTGGTGATGAATAAGAAGCTAAAATGCTAGTTTGACTTTTATATCTCAGGGCTGCTAATTAGATAAACTACTTTTACTTGTAAATTAAGAAAATTTGATACAGAAATCATTAAGAGGCAATAAAAAATCGGGAACTGTACCATGCCAAGGTGGTTTGGGTAGAGAGAACAGTGGGAAAGACAGGAGAAGATGAAAGCTGAGAGTAAGGCAGGGTCAGGATGAGAATGAAGACAATAAACTTAAATTTGAAACAGGAGATGAGATGTGCCTCATTTTGTTCACACAGAAACTTAACAATATTGAAATCTGTGAACAATCAGTAGAAGTTCAGAATAATAACACACAAGAGTTACCTAGCAGAAACTAGCTACATAAATAATTCAAGTAAAATGAACCAGAGCACAAATGCAAAATCCTTGCTTACAGGAGCCACTGGATTTCAACAAGGCATTAATCTATCACTTCATATAATGAGTCAAGTCTAGTTATTTTCAATTTAACATTAGAAGGACTTGTGAATCTATATAGGTCACACCTGTTGCTTGTGAAAAGCTAACACTTGCTGCATTTCACAAATATCCTGCCAAAGGGTGGATGTACAAGATAAATTTATGCAATTAGGTTTTTGTTTAGAGTACTAGAACAAGCTATAAATGATTGTTCATATCCCTATCCCTTACTTCATTAATGTCTCCCTAATTAGCAAAACATCAGAATCTGTGGCTGGAACATTAATGGTTAGTGATAAAAATACAGGTGTAAAATAATCTAATTTACAATTTCAGAAGATGTTAATGATTTCTCACAAAGCAGCAAGGTCTCATGGAAAATAATCTAACTTCCTTTTTTACCTACTGACAATCACAGGTTTATATCATGCAAAAATTACTATACTTATCTTCTCATTAGCAACTAATCTCACTCATTCCACTTGCCAAGCCAATTATAAGAAAATTTCCAGACTGAAATGCATTAATAGAACACTTGGACCTCACTCATTTTTCTCATGATAAAATAATTAATAAGCACTTGTATATAAAAATCAAAATAGTTTTGTTAACCAATTAGTAAAACTAAGGACAATAAAAACTATCGTGTACTAGAAGTAACACAGACTCCTTATATTGTGTAATAAAATAATAATCAGATTTCCTCAGTTTACAGTGAAATAAGGGACAGAAAAAAAATACTATAATACTGCTGTTTTAAAGATCACTTCCCATTGAAAAATCTTAAGCATTCTCCTCACAGTGGAAAGGAGAGTGGTAGAGAATTTACCCCCTTGGTCCATACTGAAATGCATGTTTTAATTAACTTCATGATCTATAGAAATAAATGGTTAACAATCTGGTGAAATTTGCTGATGATGCTAAATTGTTTTAGTCAGTAAAAATTATGGAGAAGAACTTAAAAATCCAGTTGGAATTAACACTCCCATTGACATACCTATTGCTTCGCAGAGAGGTGGAGTACCTATGCTGACCTCCTGTCACGGTAGGTAATGTCTTCACTAAGCACTACAGTGGCCCAGCTGCACCAGTACAGCTGTGACACTGCAGCACTGTAAGTGTAGACAAGCCCTTTAAGAGTCTTTTGCTTCTCTCTGAAGAAACAAGAATTGGCCACTACTGAAGGCAAAATATTTGACTGCTATAGGCAGATCAGTGGTCTGATTCAGTAGAGCAAATTCTATATAATTTTACTACCAATACACAGGTTCAAAAGAAAAACAAAGAGAAAGATATAATTATGTGGGTTTTTAGATTAAGGCTCCTTCAATCCACTTTTGTAGTCATGTATTTGCAAAACAATATTTCATATTTCTGCAGTGAATTTCAAGACATCCTGTAAGATTTGCAGAGTAAATTTCTGCACTTCTTATTCCTATAAACAAACAAACTATTAGGTACTTTAAGGAGTGACTTGATTTATCTGCAAATCAGCACCTTAAATATAGGAATTAAATTCAGACTACTTGCAGACAGATTCTGTTTTAATTACTTTATTGGACTCTAGGCTCTTAATGAGGTTTTTAAATACTACTTTATCCAGGGGTTAGCAGGATCATTATCCCTCTGGGTTTAACTAACATATGATTATATGATGCCCTGTATTGGTTTTTGGCACAGTACTAAAGCTGTACATCACACACATTTATGTATCTTAGAATACTGGTCAAAACAATACGATCACTTTCCCAAATCTTAATTCCTTGAGAAGGGAAAGCCTCACTGATATGAAACCTTAGGAAGTACTTCCAATTTCATAGGAAAAAAATTGCCTGACAGCTTTCTTTTTAATCTGCTTTTAGTTAAAGCTCTCTGAAGATCAAAGAGGCCTCACTCAGACAGACAGATGCATTTTCATGCCAGTGGCTAGGAAAAAGAACAGCCTTCAAGCAAACTGCTCAGTGAATCCTTGAAAATAATCAGGCACCAGAATGAAGAGTACAAACCCTAAAAAAGGTCAATGGAGTAAAAAAAAACCAAAAAAAAAAAAAAAAAAAACCTTGGCATTCACTAAAAAAATGTCATTGGAAAACCAACCTGGAAATAACCACTAACTGTGGAATTTAGTCATGCTAACAATTGTTCCTCTTAAGCAGAGAACCACTTTTAAAAAGTTAAATATTGCTGATAAAGAACAAGAACCATACATTCTCAAAGAAATGGCACTTCTTTCATTTTCAAATAAATGGGTTTCCTAATAGTAACACTTAATCATATATTTAAAGGAAAAAAACCTAAAAAACCTAAGGATGCTAAAAAAAAAAAATTCAGTGACCAGATGGCTAATCTCAAATTGAGTTTCAGAAAATTACTCAAAATTACAATAACTCATAGTAGAATGACATAAGATATAAGATTTAATTGGAAAACAGAAGCCTAACAAATTATCAGTCATTGAATTCCAATAATATATCAACTACCCACAATATTTGAAAGGGAGAGGACCTTTAAAAATAAGCAGGCCTGATTCTTCATCATCTTGTGCCATGACTTAAACCTGAGCAAAGAGGTACAGAATGCCACCAAAACAGAATAGCAACATTTTACATCCAATTTTCACATGTGTAAATGGAGACACAAGGGTAGAATAAGACCCACCGTTTTTCTTTCTTAAGGTACAATGTATCTTTTGGTTGGCGAGAAAGTTAATTTCTAACAGAACTTCTCAACTCAAGCTTGACCATCCATTATTAAAACTGTCTGTTGATAACTGGTTTCTTCCTATAACACCTGCCTTGAAATCAAAATTGATAACAATTACTTAAATGCTCAAATAGTAAAATAATATGGCCTCTCAGTACTATGATTTCCTGGATCAACATAAATGTAAAATAAAAAAAGGTCCCTGGTACATTCAATTATTTACTTCTTGGATTATTTTGAAATATAAGCATAACATTTTTGAACTCAAACATGGGTATAGAATACTATGTACTTGTAATTCCACATCACTGGGTAGGTTGTCAGTAGGGGATTGAAATTGGGACTTCTTGTTCTAAAAGCATGAGCCTCTACTGCTTTAGCTAAAAAAAAAGTCAGCTCTGTAAGCCAAAACCGAAGCATGCTCATAAACCTTCTGCATGTAATCCAGTCACCACTAGAGAGAGACAGAGTGTCACAGTAGGTGGGTTACATACTGCTTAATTAATATACTTGGCAGATAAATTGGGGAAAAAATGTTAGATTCTAAAGGCTATTTGAAGAATCCCAATATATAATGTTTCCAAGATGTGATGATAATGAGTGCCTTTAATGAGAACACTCAGAGACAGAAAGGGTTTTTGTTTTAAAATGCATGTCTGAGCATATGCAAGAGGCTTATGTTCAAAAATGCTTTTTGCTTTTACTTAAAAGTGTCTACAATTGTACTGACAGAGTAACTGTCCATGGGTGTCTATGTTCAAGTGTTCATTTAACAAAATCAAAGAAATAATTTCAAAAATGTCATTGGCACTTATGCTCAAGAGGACCAATTCCAAGGCAGATTTTCTAGCCAGACACCAACTTTCTAATTGCTGTATGTACTTCTGGTATCTTGTATCTCAGGAACAGAGATCTCACCATGTAATACAATGCCCCCAAGCAACTTTAATCAAGAAAAATTGGGATTCTTTTTAAAAGGGGGGGGAGAGAATATTTGACTGCATTGACTAGGTTCTGTCAAATAAACTGGGGACAAGAATTTATTCAGATTTCCTTCAAATACATTTCTTCTGCATAGCTTTCCAAAATAAATCCAGCTATTAAAGACATGATTCCACAAAAAGATTTGTTACATATTTTAACTGGGGTCAGGATTTAGAAATTTACAAAGGGACATGGAGCTCTTCTGCTACTCACTTTAATGTCAGATGGTAGGAACCCATTAAAAAGATAACAAAGTCCTGTGGCACCTTAAAGACTAACTATAAAGTTTTGAAGCATAAGCTTTCGTGGGCTAATACCCACTTCGTCGGATGCAAGCAGTGGTCACTGCTTGCATCCGACGAAGTGGGTATTAGCCCACGAAAGCTTATGCTTCAAAACTTTATAGTTAGTCTTTAAGGTGCCACAGGACTTTGTTAACTCTGCTATTCCAGACTAACACGGCTACCTCTCTGATTATTAAAAAGATAGTTATTTCTGCTTGCAGGTGTGTCCTAGTAGCTCCAACCTAGCATATAAGAAAGTTTGGAGTGACTCTCTGAGCAGAACCCTGGGGATCTTGCAGGAGAAAACTCTATAGATGTCCGATATCAAGAGTAAGCTTAGGCTGGGGTTTGTATTTTGTTGTTGTTAGTTAGTTAAGAAAAAGCTGCAAATAATAATAATAAAATTTAATAATAATAATTTAATTTACTTGGTATCCAATAAATAGAACAATTTTTTTTACAAACAAAAAATGCACAACATTAGAGAGAAAACACAAAGTAGTGTCATGGTAAACTAGAAAGGAGGAGTCAGTACTTGCAATACATCTGATTTAACATTGCTTTGGAAAAGGGAGGTAAAGAATCTTACAAGTGGCCAAATTGACCATTTAAAGGAACAATGCTGATTAGCTCAAGGGGTCAGTTTGGAGCACTGAACTTACAATGAGTGAACAAAACTCATCAGAACATTACAATGTTCTTCATGAGCCACTATATTTGACAAAAAATATTCTAGCCATTTCAGGCTCTAAGTATCAGAACAAGTGTCCATTAAAAAATTGCCCAGTGGGGAGGGGAACTGTACAGAGTGGAACAAAATTAATTGCTATGTTACAATTATAACACGTCATGTACAACATGGCTGCATTGCTACATTTTAAATGACAAATAACAGAAATAAACAACATGACTGCTAGTTAATTTTAATGAGAGAGAGAAGATATGTGAGATAATATGTTTGATTGAATTAAATTCTGCAGGTGAAAGGGACAAGCTTTGGGGCTTTATAGAGCTCTTCTTCAGGTCTGGGGAAGATAGCCAGAGTGTCTGAGCTAAATACAAGTTGGGACAGATTGTTAAGCATAAGGGGTTCACACATTCTGTAGAAGATTAATGAAAATGAAGTGGGCAGTTAAGGGTTCTCAGGCAGCAGGGTTTGTTACAAATTGCTGTAATGAACCATAAAACCAGTGTCTATTTAGGTCATGTTTTTTAGTATATTACAAAGTGATGAATTTAAATTCCCAAGCTGACATTTTTGAAGAACCATATCTGAACTCTCAGTCCTCATTCTCAAAGGAAAGCTGCACAATCCCTTCAAAAGATGAGCTTGGAAACAAATTTATATCTCTGCTAGATACTAAAAACCATGAACTAAATAGACACTCGTTTTATGATTCATTGCAGCAATGGGTCTCTGGATTACATCCTTCTGGTTGCCAGCCATGTTCTATTACTTTGTAGGTTCTATGGGATTGGTACCTGCAAGAGTTTCCCTTTGGGAGCCTGCTGACAGTAACAGTCACACAGAAGCTTCTCCAAAAGAAAGTGTTTTATTTTGCCCAAAGGTACACAAAAAAGTGAATATAAAACAAAACAAAAAACTATACACATCCTGTTTTATCTACACTTGTTATTCCACTCACGTCACTAGGTGGACACAACAGCCTTGGTGTCCTCCATTATCTCAGGGACCAAGCTGAAACCTGCTTAGTATAGACCCTGGTTCTCAGTCAGCCTGCTGTCTCTGTGTCAGCTTGCCTGCTGACCCTTCCCTGCTCTCTTTCTCTAAGGGGCACCTTTCAGCAGATCATTGTCCTTTGATCTCCCTCTTCTCAGCCTTGACCAAACAGTCCTGGAACAGGAGGAGTCCCTCTTCGGGGCTATAAACCTAGCTATTGTTTGAGGGAATGCTTCTTACCTTAGGCCAGTGCTTCTCAATTTTTTTCCGTCGTGCCCCCCCTAGGGGGAAGAAAACATTTCGCGCCCCCCCGCTCCTCTCCGCCCCTCGCCGGCGCCGCCCCTGCCGGGCGCCAGCCTATATCTAGGGCGCAGCGGCCCGGCGCGCCCGGCCAGGATGGCAGGCGGGAGGCGGGGGCGCCTCACCCGGGGGATGCGCGCCCGGCCGGCCGGTGACTGAGCGCGGCTCTGCACCGGGCTGTGCGCTGCGCGGGGCCCGCGGGCGGGCTGGCGGGGCGATGCTGCCGTGGCGGCGGAGCCGCGGCAGCCCAGCAAGCCGCAGGGCTATGGGGCGCGGCTGCGCCGCGCCGCGCTCGGCTCGCTGGCCCGCGCCTGCCCCGAGCGCGCGCTGCCCCGCGTGGGCAGCATGTTCCGCTCCAAGCGGCGCATGGCGCGAGCCCCCCTTTACGGAGCCTCGCGCCCCCCCTGGGGGGCGCGCCCCACTATTTGAGAAACGCTGCCTTAGGCCATGGTTTTACTTTTTCTGAGTGGGGTTTCTTTTAATAACCCCTTGTGATCTAACTGTTCATTCAGGTAGGGGAATATTACATAGATATACTGAGGAGCTGTGACAGGGTGTAACAGCTCCTTTGAGGCTCCCTGCTGGAGGCCTCATGGTCTACCACACCCTGCCCCAGGATATTAGAGAGACAAAATGGGTGAATTAATATCTTTTATTGGACTAACTTCTGTTGGTGAGAGAGAGAGAAGCTTTCCAGCTACATGGAGCTCTTCTTTAGGTCTGGGAAAGGCACTCAGAGTGTTACCGCTGAATACACGACAGTACAGCATAAGTGGGCAAATGTGTGGGCTGAAAGGACACTGCTACCTGAAATTTCCAGTTATGTGTGCAGGGGCGCAGATACGCCTACAGTGGAGGACTCATAGGAACACTACTCAAAGAAGAAGGGATAGCTAGATCTCAGTTTTACCTCATGTTGTCTGTCCTGAGAGATAGTAGAGAAGTGAAGGATTCTTATAAGAAAATTCAAACTTACCTCAGGCTCATTTTCAATCCATGCTTGAAGCATTTTGCAGCTAACAAGATTCACATGTAAGGAATCAAAGGCTGCCCAAAGGTCAGCAAACCCAGCATACAGCTTTTGGTTTTGGGATATTTACATATTTATTGAACAAGGGAGACAATACAAAACACTGATAAATAATGGAATGAGAAAAACAAAAGCCAATCTGTTCTTCACAAAAATAACAGACTTCAGCCTCTTACTGCAATAGTTTGGTCATCAAAAACCTTGCATAGAATTTAGTTGTGACATCAATAAGGCTAATGGGTCCATAACATAAAGGTTCAATTTTATCACCCTCCTTCAAAACTGGAATTATAATATTTATATCTCAATACCTAGGAAAAGAGACAGATTGATTAATAACAATAATTTATTAATAAAAAGAGCATCAAAAACTGGGTCGACCAAGAAACATTTATCTTCTATATGAAAATTGGGCCAAATTCTGCCCTCAGTTAGACCTGTACATCCCTAACAATCCCAGTGGGTTATCAGAAGTAAAAAAATCTGGTCCATTAATTATCCCTAAAGCTAGATATTTTTGTTATAAAATTAGGGGAGACACTTCTGCTACTGTTGCTGCAGGCAATGAAGTGAAAGTCCAAAGGACAGCGCTTAAGTCATTAATGTGCAGAATTAAAGTTTTTTTTAAAAAAAAGTAAAGCTGCTTAAAAATACTCTTTCCAGTTGCTTTTTATTACACAAACTTCAGTATTTACTCTGACTTCTGTTTGTTGGTGCCAAATTCCATGAGAATTTCTTAAAATTAAACTGCCTCTCCAAAGTCCTCCCACAGATAAAACTTTTCTTAGCTTTCAATTAAACCATACATTACTGTTTAATAGGAACAACCAACACAGACATTGTTCTTAAAAATACCCCCAAAATTGCAATAAGTTTATCATTTTTTCATCACTCCCATTTCCTTGGTTTTAGCAGATCTGGAGATTGTGAATTTTAACCTATTTCTGGCTTGTTGAGTATGCAAATAGCATTATCACCCAACTTTGAAATAACTACTATCTAAACAATTCATACAAAAGCAATGGAGGCAGCCCACAACAAGGTTTCTCTAGAAGAGTCAGATATGCCGTATTTACAGTACCTACTGCAGTGAACACTCTTTCCCTGTCAGTCTGAATACTCATTCATAAAATATCATCAGTCCCAACTACACAGCAAATATTGTAATAGAAGTTGTGACACTGCACCCCATATTCTTCACAGTGATATTATTATACAATTATAACATATCATGATGTATTTCATGCAAGATAGATCATGTGAGATATCACTGAAAAGGATATGATTTACTGAATATGATTATCCTATTTGTATGCAGGTATCACTTTTGTATCTGAACTTAGGCATGTTGCCTATGTATCTGTATTACAAATGTGTTTACACCTGGAGAACACCCACTAAACAGGATGCTTTCATTCTGAGGAGCTGGGTGGGGAAGGGCCATTAGAGAAAACAATAGGTTTTAAAAGAAGCTAATCTCCAACCTGGGGGCCTTCCTAAGAATGCTGCAGACAGCCTCCGAGTCATGGCTACTGGGACACTACAGGGACATGTGACCAGGTCACCTGGTGCTGGACTCCATCTTGGGATATCAGTATTTTCCACTGACTGGCATGGGAACCAAGCTGTGAAACAAAGGGTTCCGGCAATATGCTAAAGCTATATAAGGCAAGGGAGTGACATCATCTTGGTTCTTCACTGACTCCTCACCCAAAGAGACTCCTGGAAACACTGGAGGAATGAAGACTGAACTGGGGGACATGCTGGACCCAGGCTAAAGGGATTTTTAGCCTGTGAAAGGAATACCTGGGGATTCCAACTGAAGGCAAGTGCAGCTTGCTAGTTAAGAATCTGCAGTCTGCTTGTATCATCACTTAGGGTGAAGAGCTGCTATTCATATCCAATCTATTTAATCTAATAAACTTTGTGTTTTTTTCTATATTTTGTAGTTAGTAAATTTGTTTTTACTTTGTCTAAACCTGTTGTGAGTCATAATTTGGGGCAGAAAGCTGTTGTGTTTTACTCTCCACATTGAGGTAGGGGACAAATTTCATGAGCTTTACAGTTCTCTGTGCAGCACAAGACTGTATAATTTTAGGTTTGCATGCCTGAGTAGCTGGGAAGTTCCCTAGCTGGAGCTTTCCCATGTAGTGCTGCTCACAGTGTGTGTATGTAACTGCAGTTGGGTATGTCCCTACCTGTATGTGTGCTGGTGAAAATGCAGGCTGGTCACAGCAGTACAGTATAGGGAGCCCAAACTGGTGGGCCAGGGGAGCTCAGTGGTACCCCAGTTCCAGGTGGCACCCCGGAGGGAACCCATTACAGAAGTATCTGCTGTAAAATCCTCATTTTCTATTTCCTCTAACTTTTCTTCAGAGCTGAAGGGCTAGATGTATGAGTTCTACATCTAACAGCAATTTGAGAGAGAAATGATCACTGTCCATTCTGAATTACCTGGAGGAAGTAAAATGTTCCTCAATTACAATACTCAGTAGTGAAATCTATTAGATGTACAATGCAGATAGTATGTAAAATTTTAAGTCCCAATTGTAACCAAACTAATTTAACAAGACCCCCATAAAACTGGTATACAATAATGACAACACTCGTGGGGATCTCTGCAAGGGATAAAGGTGAATCTGATTAAGTCTTATTAAACTAACTGGGTATTAAAATCACTTCATCGCCTTTCTTAAGGGAAAGATTTACTGTCTGATTCGATTTCTGTCTTCTGTAATTCCTAACAAAACACTCAGAGGCTCCCTATTTTGAAAGGCACATACAATTTGTAACTGAGAACTGGACCACTCCCTCATGAAAAAATCTACATATATAAAAGTCAAATGGTGCGTGCGTGTATGTACGTTCCCTTACTCCTTCCACACCGTTTGAGCTAGAGACTTGAAATTTGGTACAGTTATAGGCTTTAGGGTCCTAATCAGGGTAAGAATAGAAATTTTTCCAAATCTCACCTCTTACACCCTCTAGGGGTGAAATTCTTTAAAGCCCATTCACATCAGCTGGGCAGCAGGTTAACACCTGCTGTTCTCTGTGACATAGTTATGATGTCATAATACCCCCCTCCAACGGCCCCCGCACTCACTCAGCTCTCTGCCCCTGCCCCCACTCCAACGGCCCCCGCACTCACTCAGCTCTCTCCCCCCTCCCCACTCCAACGGCTCCCGCACTCGCTCAGCTCTCTTCCCCCCCTCACGCCCTCCAAGGGCCCCCCACTCGCTAGCTCTCTTCCCCCTCCCCCACTCCAAGGGCCCCCGCACTCGCTCAGCTCTCTCCCCCCTCAGGTAAGAATCAAAAAATTTTAAAATCTCCCCCCTCCCCCCCACATCTAAATGCAAGAGAATGAAATTAATTAGACAAAATGAGACTTCTGAACAAAATTTGTATTAATAAAAAACATTGTAGTCTTTTTACATCCCAGTTTCCAATTACAAATACCCCAAGCAACGCCGGGTATTTTTGCTAGTTCAAAATATTTAAGAAACTCCCTATTTGCCCTTCATTGGGATGTAAAGGATTTATCCTTTCTATGATGCCAGTTTCCCCCCTGCATCCAAATATAATCCTATTTAATGCTCATATTTGTTATGTTTTGGGAATAGATGTCAGTCTATCATTTTTGACAGTTCATAGGATCTAAGATTAGACACATGGTCTTTCTACTATCTACTTCCACTCACCCTCCATGATATGCTGTAGGATTTCACAGAGCCCTAAATAAATCATGATAACCAGATAATGACAAATCTACTATTCAAGTCCAGAAAATTGACCCCACATGTTTAGCTAGAGCCAATTATCCTACCCTATTCCCTCAAGCATTTTCTGTTTGTATCATGTATTAACAGAGCGAGCACCTTGAACACTACCTTCCCTTGTGTTGGCAACTGAATAACATCCCTGTGACTGGAGGCAAGGACTGTCTTTTATTTACATGTTTGTACAACGGGGCCCTGGCTACTATGCACAACCATAATACAAATAAACAATAATGTAGCAACTGCTTAACTGGAACAATATTAGGACTATATTTGATCTTTTAAAATGCTATTTAGCAGCTGCACACAAGGAGAAGTGTCAGCACCATATAACGTGCCACTCACTGTAAATGATCCACAGATCACTGGCAGTCTGCAAATTATAATTTGGTAATCACTCTTCTATAGTGTCATTCTTATCCATTCACTCAATAATTTTTTTTGCAGAGGATTATCTAAAATTTAATTTTATAAATATGAGAACTTTCACAAAGTTTTGGTTCTTCCATATGACCCATGTCATTGTCCATTAGCAGTATAATATTTATTATGCAAAAAAATTTCAATAAAAAGTCATATACAGCTTTGAAGTGGGCATGAACCTTTGGCCAGAGCTTCAGGGACAGGAATATATAGCTTCAGTATATTTTCTTTATTTAGATTCTGAAATAATATATTCCTGTCCTGACAACCATGTCTACAGGTTCATCTTCACTTATTGCCATGCCAGCTTCTTCTTTAAAAGGATTTTTTTTTACTTTATAGTAGCTAAATTTCACCCACTAAGACAAATGAAAGTTCTTAACAATAAACTAAGTTTATTGTTAGTTTTAACTTCTAATAATTTATGCTCATCTTTTGTTACTGCCATTCTTTTACAATTTATAAATGCAGTGAACTTTGACTCATTTCATTTCAGGTTTACTATGATAACTTTTTACTATCTTCTACTAGTGAAAGCAACATATTGTATTGCTCTACACATACTAACATAGCTTCTTTGGTATTTAAAATGTCTTTATAAAAATCAGTTAACAGCTCATTTTAAAAAAAAACTAGATTTCCGAGACATTATATAGTCCCTAAGTAATTTCTAATGGGACTACAAAAGAAATAATTTTAGAAGATATGTAACCACTAATTAGAAGATGAGATTCTATGTAAGTATGATCAACCTTGGAAAAATGACAAAAATATGTGTGTACTGTGTATCAGTATTAACAGGAACAACAGAAGTGTGATTCATTCTTACAGCTACCAAGCTAGGAAAACCAGAAGAGCATCTGCCAATCCTATTTGTGTAAGAAGCTCCTCAAAGACAATATTATAGTCATCAAATGAAAGGCAAGATTATTGAATTAAGACCAACTCATAAAAGAAAAGTAGTTGTGATGTTGCACTCTTTATGATTTTATGAAAATATGCTAGTGAGTGTGAATATGATGTAACTGGAATATGCTTCATGCAAAAGGCCTCTTGTAAAGTATCGTTACAAAGTTTATAATCTACTGAGTGCGGTCATCCTAGTAGTATAAATATATCACTCTTGAATCTGAATCTAGAAATATGAAAAATAACTCTGAGGTCCTATTGTAAGTATGCAAAGTGTCGGCCTATCAGGTTGGTTTGCAATCTTGATGGCTCCCATCAACTAGGACAATTGACTATAGATGGCTTTTTTTATTTGTAAATCTTCCTGTATATGTGTGTGCTGGCAAGGGTAATGAAGTCTTACCGTGACATGTGATCCTGTCACCTGAACTGGAATCCATCTTTAACCTGGTGCTTTTCCATTTAGAAGGAGGGGTGGGAACTCAGAGGGACAAAGGATCCTGCCTTGTGCAAAAGCTATATAGGGGGGTGGAACAGATTAAAGGAGGCTGCATGAGAAATCCCCTAGCTACTACCTGAGCTTGAACAAGGACTTCTCACCTGACTTTTTTGTTTCCATTATTTTCTCAGGTCCACTTCTTTCAATCTACATATGAACATTCCTTATTTGTAGTTTAACTTTAGATGATATCAGCAACTGTAACTCTTAAACATGGGCTACAAACTGTGGCATTCTACTTGGCAGCTATCATGAGAACATTGTTAAACTATTTATCTGGTATAGCATCCCTGCTCCTTACAAATTAGGAATTCATCCCTTTGACCTTTTGAATTCTATTTTACACGTGCAGAAAGAAAGCTTACTGACCACAATCTTGCTGCTCCCCATCTGAGTTATGAGAGAAAACAGAGAATCTAGAATTAAAGGCAAAATTAATAGTAAATGTATTGGTAAATTAGATTAATCAACGCAGAACATAAAATAACTATTGCACTGGCTGGAGAAGCAGTATCATTAATTCTGCAGCTGGCATCCTAAGAGTGTTGTCCATCAGGGATGATTACTGAACCTGATTACAACCAGGTTTCAGATCCCATCCTTAAAAGCACCTCTGGGATCAGAATCAGAGTTTCAGTAAATCAGACTACACAAAAATAGCATGTTAAAATACTTCCATATCTGTAGGCAATCTAAACTCATATCAAATATCAATCCGAGTCATATCATAGCCTCTCATTAAAGCTGCTTTATTCCATTCCAGTAGTGCAAAAAAGACTCAAATCTGTCCTAAATTGTTAGAGGTGTAGCTTGGGGGGCAAAGGAGCATGGCTAGAATGTCACTGAACCCTAGCAACTCTGCTGGCAGAATAGCTCCTTTAAAGCAGTTACAGCCAGCTGTAAGTAAAAGCAGTCCTGAGTCTGTTCTAATTTGCGATGGAGACCCAACCAGCTCCTGGATAATACCAATACTGGAGAGGCATAAAAGTGGCATAAAGTAATGTTCCCCCATTCTTCCTCTCAGGTCCTGTGTCAGGCACAGATGAGGAATGGATCCATTATATCTCGAGCTGGTAGAAGACTCACCAAAGAACTGGATAAACAGTGACTTTTGTCTAAGCCATTTCTTCAGCAAAACCTCATAACTACACTACTCCTCTACAACACATGCAAATTGAAAAGATGGACTCTTTAGGTTTTGAGAGGAGCAAGCCAGCTTGGTTCTACATTCACTGTATGAAGCTGGCTGATTAATTTGATCTCCTGTTACTTTAGGAGCTAACAGTAGAATACAGAAAAACATTAAATTAACAGTATATCCTAATTAAAATTAGTTGGTACATACAATATACACTTCAGGAGCTGAATTACAAAGTTTAGTTCCAAAAAGATTGGGAAACTGTCTATTTTGTTGTCACACCGTCTATAAAACAAACTTCACAAATGATTATCTTTATCTCATTACCTATTCCAAGTTCTTGGTCTGCTCAGTTGCCATCTCTTTGCTGAATGACTTGCTCACTGGAAGGACAAATTTCAACAATGACAACGCAACCTGGGTGGAATAATTGGATGATCAAGTAGTTGTCGTTTTAACACAGTGAAGAATTCAGATAAAGAGAAATTATATTCAATAAAAACAATTGGCTTTTCCATTGTCATTCCACCTCAGAAGTATTCCACTCACATTTCAACTTATAAATCACTTTGCCTGGGTACTAAATTGAAAATACTGAATAGACAGAGAGACTATGCCACAAAGGAAGCTAAGTGCTTTTCTGACGCTTACGTAATGCAGATTTTTCCTCCTTATGATTCCTAAGATTGAATTTAATAGATATCGGGGTAATCTCCTGGTGAAGCTGAAGGAATATATTTTTGGAATGAACTCACAATAGGTTGGAGGACAATATCATAAACTATAGTAGCTCAAAAAGAAGTTTGGCAGAGGGAGTTCTTTGAGCAGATCAAGAATGGGAAAAAGATAGTAGAAACTATATACATTTACACAGCAAATCACAAAATCAAGGAGACATCAAACTATGGGATTGACTGGGGTAACTTTATCTAGTCTCAGAGAGGTAGCCGTGTTAGTCTGGCATAGCAGAGGTAACGAAGAGTCCCGTGGCACCTTAAAGACTAACTAAAGTATTGAAGCATAAGCTTTCGTGGACTAATACCCACTTTGTGTGGTATTAGCCCACGAAAGCTTATGCTTCAATACTTTAGTTAGTCTTTAAGGTGCCACGGGACTCTTCGTTACCTTTATCTAGTCCGTTTGAACTTGGAGAACACCTCCCTGAGATCTACAGTCTAGACAATTAAATAAAACCCTGAGAAACCTACTTTCTGCCTGTGGGAAAGGGAAATTTTACAACATGTTGCTCTCCAGAAAAGAAAAAAAGTCGGTAGAAGAGTTTCCCTGAAAGGCACTAGACTATTAGTGTGATTAGTGTCAAACAAAAGTGATGTTCTTGATTGTTCTGTTTGTTTATAAAAGCTATAATTACTTTCAGATGCTCAATACAATTGGGATTGTCTTCCTTACATATTTATGAAATTTGGGGGGGGGGGATTTCTGTGACTTGAAGCTAACTTTATTCTGAACCCGTTCTGTGCACAGATAGGCACACTCATCCATAAAGAAGAAGGCACATACATAGTATAATATGTTATTAGTGTTGCTGGCTTGATACTACAGTTGAGGTTTACAATTAAGAGTTTGCTTGTTATTTAATTGTTTTATTGAGGAAAAATGTGTCCAAACAGCTTACAGTTGCAAAGAACTGAATGTTGTTGATCCCATATAATTCTTAAAGAGCATTGGTCAAAGGTATTTATGCCCATTCAAATTAGAAATTTTAGTAGAGGTTTGAAATTGAGAGCACATTAGGGTTAAATATTATTTTGTTTCTTTTTCCAGCTGCTCATGCTGGGAGAATACAACAACACGAAGTGAAACAGTAATTCTTTTTTAGCTACTCTCATAAGTACTGTATATTTTTCTGGTTGTGCTTTGGTTAAATGACATTGAACCAATTTGCCAGAAAAGAATGATTGATGAGGAGGAAATAAAATGAATGATTATGGAAAATATTCAATCATTTTTATTGTCTATAAAATATACAGAGTAAGATTAACAACAAATCTTATTTAAACAATTTTTACCAAACTAAATGAACAGTCATGCAAGGAAGGAAAAGATAATTTTTATAAAACATGATAGTTACTTTTCATATTCTGAGGTTAAATTCTCAGAAGCTATTCCAGTTTCTACAGCCTTGAACATTTATAATAAGTGTTTTCTTTATCAGTCACCTGTATCTTTCACTAGAAAAACACAGCCTCCTTTTTCACACACAGTAAAACCTACAGAAAGAAGAAGAGCAGCTGCTTAATCTATGTGTTTGGCACCATCTCCAAAAATAACCGCATTTTTGATCCTGTATACATCAACTCTCTAGAAGTTCCAAACTGTTACTATATGCAAAGCCTTGATCCTGCAAGCTATTCTGCATACACAGCAGCTTGCAAAAGTGATGCTTTGGTCTTTGTCCTAAAGGCTGGACATTCTCACCGAGGTAGTTGCAATTCTCTGATTGGTATACTGTATTAGGTCCTGTGGATAATCACATGGGACTTAATCAGTATAGTGGTATATAGGTAGGGCCCTATAAAATTAATGAAAAATGCATCACAGACCATGAAATCTGGTCTTGTGTGTTTTTTACCTTTTACTATACAGATTTCATGGGGGAGACCAGAGTCTCAAATTGGGGGTCCTGACTCAAAAGGGAGTTGCAGTGGGATCACAAGGCTATTTTAGGGGAGGTCGCAGTATTACCACCCTTACTTTTGCACTGCCTTCAGAACTGGGCAGCCAGGAGTGGTGGCTGTTGGCCAGGCACCCAGCTCTGAAGACAGCGCCCCGCCAGTAGCTGTGCAGAAGGAAGGGTAGCAGTACCACAACCACCTCTACAATAACCTTGCGACCCCGACCCCACAACTCCTTTCTGGGTCAGGATCCCTACAATTACAACACTGTGAAAATTCAGATTTAAATAGCTGAAATCATGAAATGGATTATTTTTAAAATCCTATGACAGTGAAATTGACCAAAATGGACCATGAATTTGGTAGAGCCCTATATATAGGGTGAGACTGAGTGTTCAGGGTCAAATAATAGGTTAATCCATTGTTTAAATAAGATCAGGGTGCTACCCCAAACCCCCTTTCAAATAAAGAAATGATAATGACATTTTTTTCCTCCAAATGTGGTTCTTAAGGGCTTGTCTACATGGTGGGGTAATGCACATGACAGGGATGTGATTTCTAAAGAGCAGTAATATTTTGTGCATTGCCCTGTTAGTGCATGCTAAAAGTTCCCCAATGCACTTTGACAAGTACTGTTTCAAGCAGCACTATGTTAAAGTGCACTAGGAGCATTTAGGGAAAATCTACACAGCACCTGGACACTCGCAGCTGGCCCATGCCAGTCGAACTGGACTCGAGGGGCTCGGGCCGTGGGACTGTTTCATTTCTGTGCAGACTTCCAGGTTCAGGCTGGATCCCAGGCTCTAGGACCTTGTGAAGTTGGAAAGTCCCAGAGCTCAGTCTCCAACCCAAGTCTACACAGCAATGGAACAGTCCACAATCCGAGCCCTGTGAGCCTCAGACGTGGCTTTTTCTTCACTGTGTAATCAAACCCACAGTGGACACCAGCAAGATCTACATGGATCAATGAATGCACAGCAAATTAGTGTGCTACAGAAATCACCCCCCTGTAATGCACATTACCCTACTATCGTGTATACAAGCCCTCAGAAATTCAGTGTGATATTTAACTAAATATCCTCATTCACTGAGGCTGCAGTGAGTTTATTTCCATGACTAACTTTTACCTGTACAGTTTTGCATAGTCAATGAAATCATGGATACAGCATGCTGTTCCTTGTAGTCTTTCTTCTTCTTTAGGTAACATCTATGACAGTTGGCCAGATTCATCATTCAGTTAAGTAAAATTGGTGAGAAGGCTGAATGTAGGTACTAGAGAGGTATTGCACTGTTCTCGACTCCATGAAAAGTCTTCACTTCCCTGTTAATGTCTTGAATCAACAGGCAGACTTCATGACCTAGCTAGATATTCAGTGGAGCTTTAGATCTGGTAGTTCCACTGCTGATCAGATCTCTACCTTGCAACAACTTTTTGAGAAGATAACTGAATTCAATAAACCATGCATAGCACTTTTTAAAGACTTCCATCAGGGCTGTGATCAGCACAGCAAGCAAGTTTGTGGGATCTGATGAGGCAACTCAGAATCGCTGGGAAGAGAATGTTATTGATAGAACAGAAAGCTGTGTTTGCATCAATGGCAGAAACATGGCAAGATTTTCTATCTCCATGGGAGATCAGCGAGGCTGGATTCTGTCACTATCATTGTTCAATACTGGCATTGATTGGATGATGGATAAGCTTGAGGAGACAGCTGTCAGTGGCATTGAGCTGAACACTATTCTGCTTTGAAATCTGTAATACACGGATGATGATGTCTTGCTGGCTCAGTTTGGTGAATCACTGAAGCTGATGGCCGGTCTGGTCAGGCAAGTAGCAGCGTGCACTGCCTGTTTATTAATCTGGATAAAACTAAATCCCTGGACGTTTTCATCAAGCATCCTCCAGGTCAAAATTAAAATCAGCTCAGCATTAACCTGTCCAGACAGAACAATGAAGAGGCAGCACCTGTCAAATGCTCAGGCAACATCATAGACAGTGCTGGAAAATGCTCAAAATCCTATATAATAATCGGCTAGAAAAGTTTGTGTGAAGCTGTCATGCGCAGTAGAGATGGCCCGAACGAACGGCATGCTGGGAGTTGCGCGCCCGCCGCACATGCTGCTCCCGTCCCCACTGCAACCTGCTCTGGATGCGGCTTCGCTGCCAGAGCCCTCGCCCCGGCCTCCCGCCAGCAGCACACGGCGCAGGCGTCCTGCCCGCTGCGGAGGGGGGCACCGCAGCATGGAGGCGCCCGGGGGCCGCCTCTCGCCTGCTGCTGGGAAGGAGCGTCCTGGACTCGGAGCTGCCGCTGCCGTGCACGTTCCCGGCCGAGGGGTGGCCGCGGCCGGGCCCCCTGCGTGTGCACAGCCTGCCGCCGTGGCCGGGCAGGGATCTGAAGCTCATGGGCGCCAGGTTTGTGGTGGTGCCCAGGACGGGTTCAAGCAGAACCATCCCGTCCATAGGATAGACCGGGGCAACCGGCCGGGGACCTGCGCTTTGTGGGTCCAGTGCTTCAGGGAGACATGGGGTCCAAGCAGAGCCGTTCTGTCCATAGGATGGACCCGGCAACCGCTCCGGGCCCTGCGCTTAAGGAGAGGTGGGGTCCAGGGCTGTCTGGTGGGTTAGCGGGGGGGGGGGGGGGGCTGCCACCTGCCGGAAGCTTTGGGAGGGGCAGGGTCCCAGGTGATATGTTGCGGGCAGTGCCTCCAGTGGCCAGGCCTGGCACCCGCAGCAGGCGGCGCCCCCCGGGAGCACGTTACAGACCCGCTCCCTGCCCGCACTCTGCCTGTACAGTGGGTTGGATAGGGAGTGGTGGTTAGGGATGACACATCTCTGGAGGGGGTGGCCAGGGAGCAGGGAGGGTTGGATGGGGCATGGAAATCTACACAGAATGGCCGGGCAGGTAACGGGGACTTGGGGTGTCAGCAAACGGAGGGGGGGGGAGTGAATGCTGCTGGGGGGGATGGGAGGGAGCGGGCTGGGCTGTTAGGCGCATAATGAGGGGTTGAGGGGCCGTTGGCGTGCGGGGAGGGGGAGAGAGCTGAGCGACTGGGGGGGCCATTGGAGGGGGGAAGCTGAGCGAGTGGGGGGGAGGGGGGAGAGCTGAGCGAGTGGGGGGAGGGGGAAGGGGGGGAGAGAGCTGAGCGAGTGGGGGGGCTGTTGGGGGGGGGGAAGCTGAGTGAGTGGGGGGGCCACGAGCTGTTACCCTTAGCCCGTGTACACGGGCTTTTACACTAGTATGTTAATATTCACATAGCAGCAGCTGCTGCCATTTTTAAGGTCCTTCACCAAACTCTGTGGAGATATCATGACATCAAGCTTGCCACAAAGTTATGAATCTGTAGAACAATGACTATATCAACTATATTGTATGGAAGTGAAATGTGGCACTGAGGTACGCTGAAGAATACTTGAGTGATTTTCCATTCTCGCAGTCTTCATCAGCTTCTCCACATTAAGAGGCAGGACAGGATCAGAAATTAGGATATTTGAAGCTGAATTCAGCAAACACCTCCATCTGCATTAATTCAATTTTGGCAGCTTTCTTGGTATGGACATATTATCAGAGTGGAAGAGCAAAGAATTCCAAAGCATATTTACCAAGGAATGCTACTGCATGTCCATTGATCACATGGGTGCCAAATGCTTGGTGGTGCACTATCCAGCCAGACCAACTTAAGGACATAACCAGAGATCGATCCAGGTGACACTCAGTAGTCAAAGAGCCTACATGTCTTTGGGATTTGGCATAATGATGATGAAATCAAATCTGCCTACAAGTTAACAGATCTAGCATTCATCTCCTGAAGCAAATTTAAAATGTATGCATTTTATTATGTTAGTCTTCCTGAGGTGTGTTTCTCACCAAGGGCCTATTCATCAAATTATCATATACCTAACTTTATGGATGGACTACTCATATATTCAAAGTTAGGCATGTTGTCATAAATATAAAGGGAAGGGTAACAACCCTTATGTATGCAGTAACATCAAATCCCTCCTGGCCAGAGGTACAGAATCCCCTTACCTGTAAGGGATTAATCAGTTCAATTAACCTAGTTGTCACCTGACCAGAAGGACCAATGGGGAAAGAAGATACTTTCTAATCTGTCTGGGGGGAGGGGAGGAAAGGTTTTCATTTGTGTTCTTTGTTTGTTCTCTCTCAGACAGAGTGGGACCAGGGAAGGAAAATCCATCTCCTACTGACAATCCTGAAATGAGTCTCTAAGATTACAAAAAGTGTAAGTAAAGCAAGGCAAGGCATTAGATTATCTTTTGGTTTAGCTAGTGAATTTTCCCTATGCTAGAGGGAGGTGTATTTCTGTTTTTTGTAACTTTAAAGTTAAACCTAGAGGGGAATCCTCTGTGTTTAAAATCTTTTTATTACCCTGTAATTCTACTTTCCATCCTGATGTTACAGAGGTGATTCTTTTACTTTTTTTAAATAAAATTCTTCTTTTAAGAACCTGATTGATTTTTGATCTGTACTCACTTTGTAACCATTGGTTAGTATATTATTCTCAAGCCTCCCCAGGAAAGGAAGTGAAGGGGTTTGAGGGGATATTTTGGGCGAGATAGGGCTCCAAGTGGTCCCTCCCTGAATATTTGTTTAAATCACTTGGTGGTGGCAGCAATAGTTCAAGGACAAGGAAAGGAATGTGTTCCTTGGGAAGTTTTTAACCTAAACTGGTGGAAATAAGCTTAGCGGGTCTTGCATGTGGGTCCCCATATCTGTACTCCAGAGTTCAGAGTGGGGAGGGAACCCTGACACATGTGTTTCAGTACCTTTATGAACTGGAAACTATGTCTGAAGTGTTCTCCTGGGCAAAGACATAGCATGTCCTATGCACAACTTAAGATGTTAAAATATGGAATTTAAATGGGACACAGGTCTTGTGATGGCTCTCTACACAGTGGAGCCTAATACCCCATCCTGTTTGGCAACAGGCTTCCCACAATTGTGTATTTTTGACCAGTTTCGCTGAGACGTTTTAGACTCATTATTAAGAATTATGGGAAGATAAAGAGCAGTTCCTAATCAGTTTTTAGCTTCTGTGTAAATTTGGGAATAATTTTACCTTCCAACCTGATTTCTGACCAAATATTACTAAAATACCAAACTCTGAAAAAGGATTTTTGTACAGTTTTTTCAGTCATTTTTTCCAAAAAATACCCCAACATAATTAAAACTATTACAATATCTATCCATATTATAAGAACTTTGTTTTAGGGATCGCATATCAAAATATTTACAAATTTATATTCTCAAAATTAAGGGAATGCCTCTAGGACTGATGTACTCTTTGACTTGCATGAGGGCAGATTGAATTAAGAAGTCAAGTTTGTGATTTCAGAGGTCTGAAACAGGTACAACACTAATAGTATGATCAGTGAAGCTTTTCAGGAAGTGAACTTTTCACTTGACAGGACTCCAATGTGAACTAATTATTATGTATAGAATTATATCTTCCAACCTGTTTTTTTTAATCTTAGATTATAAATTAATGCTGTTTTAATGAACAACCGCTCTGTGTCCGTATTTTGATGCTAATCCTTTTCAGTTTACAAATGCTGTACATGCACATCTATAAGCCTTATGGATAGTTAATACTTCTTGTGGTACTAATGCAATTTAAAGTCATTTGTTTGCATTTCATTATGTGGATTTATATAATTGTGACTAACACTGAGTGGCACAAGAGCTTTATGAAATGGAGCTTTAATATGAGGGCACAACTATACACTGAAAAATACAAAGTTGATATCTTCAAGGTTACCAAGAGCAATACAATAAATTAGTTTTCCTCTTGTCAGTGTTGTATGATGACATTAAGAGTATGTAAGTACTGGGCTAGTACAACTCTTCTACATGCCAGCTATAAAATAAATTACTTAAACTTCATATCCAGCTAATACCAGCTTTTGTGTAACTAGTTATCATCCCCTTCATTATTAAGCTTTTTGTGACAAAAACAGATCTCATTTTCTGTAGCGTGAATTACAAAATAGAAAATATACAGAGTATCAAAATTGTGTTAGCATGTCCGACATCTGTCAGCTATTGTACTTAAATTATGCTTGAATTTGAAATACAGAAGCCAAATAGCTACAAAAATGTAATCAGTTTATACTAAAACTATTTTTCAAGTTGTCATTATCTTTGCAGCACAGTATTTCTTATTTCTAAACTGGGAGAAAATGTATTGCTGATATGATAGCAACATTTTTCTAGCCTGCCAGCAAGCAGGATTCCAATTCATATTTACCATGTGCCACTACTTCTCTACACTTCTGTGATAAGGTCATTGGAACTATATGGAGAGAGAGAGTCACAATGAGCCTCTACCCACACAAAGTAAGGGAATAAATGGAAGCATGATAAAATATCCCAATCTTAATTGTTTTTAACTGAGTTACAGCAGTGTGTAGAACACCTCTTACAAATACTGCATTAACTGAGGCTTGTAGAATCAATTCAGTTTACTAAATTTATCACATGTATGAATATTAGATCAAATAGTATTTCTGCATATTTACATTAAAAGTACATAAGGTTATCTGCCCAAGATAATGCTATAGTTCTGGTTGACTGAATTCTTATACCATGGGGTCAAGATAGTCCCTTAGAGGTTTATGCTTTGAAAATATATCCCTGTTCTAGCTGGAAATAAATGATCTTGACACATTATTACCTTTGACATTAGGATGAAATGTTGCTAAAAGAGCACACATCTTTCTAAATTCAGTTGTCCTTTTCATGTGCACTTTCACCACCCTAGTAACTAGTCTATGCAATAATTTCTCCTCACATTAGTATAACAGAAGGAAGTCCATACTAGCTGTTGTGATCTTTCAAATATTTTAAGAATAAATTAAGGTGAGATTCCTAGAATTATTTTATACTGTTGAAAAACATAGTACTGACCTTCTAAAGAACCAACCCTTCTGATCTGTAAATTATCCTGCCTGATGTTACTGCAATGAGTAAAAGCAATTTAAATGGAAAATGTATTCAAATTAGCTTTAAAAGTTCAAATGGTTGACTCATAATAGCCTGAAGAACCCATTTCAGTGCCCAAATTAAACATTTTCTAATTTGTGAGGGGTTTAGTCCATTTGATGCTTTTAGATATCTCTTACTATGTAGATGTATCAAATGGCTAATCTAATGTCAAGTACAATCATACTTTCAACGGAGATACCTGCACATGACCCAGGAAGTCCCTCAATGCCAACTGGAAGAGTGCACACAATGCCATAAATCACATCATGCCTCGTAAACTCATTGCCCAAACATAGTGTTGTCATAATCTGTATCTAAAAGGTGTCATGTAAGGTATCACATGCAATCCAGTAACTCACTGGTTATAAATATTATTGCATGATGTATGTACAGGCAGAATATAATAAATTATAGATGTGTCCTGGAAATATGTTCTTAAAAGGTGTTTTGCAAGCAATGCAGAAACCCAGCCTGTCCTAGCCAAAAGAAAGTTGTTTTGCCTACTTTCCATGTCTCCCACATAAAATGAACCAGGTAACACCTCAGAGGACAATGAAAAGTACATCTACATAAAAGGTAAATAAAGCCATCAAACTAAACAAGCAGGAGGGGGAAGACTGCAGTTTTAATTATTATGATGGGGGCTGTAGCTTGCACCCCCAGGAAGCCTTCCTAGTTCTTGAAACAGGTTTTGAAGTAATACAAACAAAAGCAGAAAGCCATTTTAGCATCCATCACCTGGGGGACACATGAGATCAGAGCGCTTGTAAACTGAGAAAGGTGAATCCTTCAGGCAAGAGGGTTGAAGTCTCTGAGAACTGACTATAGGTGATAAACCTGCTAGACAATGATTGTAACTTGCTGAAGTTAAGTTTTAGTCAATAGAAAGTATGTTCTTTGTTTTGTTTTACTTGTAACTATATTAGAAAAACATCTCAGCACTATGTATTAAACTGAAGTGTGGCCCTTCAGTTAAACTAACAGGCTGGTAAGTATTCTGTCTCTTTGGAGATAGCAAACTTAATTACTCCTATGAGGGTACAGCAAGATGGACTGGACATTGCAGGGGAGATGGTTTGGGGGAGTTTCAGGACTGGAAGGGCTGTTGGTGTCTCAATGCAAGGAGCTACCAGGCGGGTGGAAGCCAAAGTGAGGCCATTGTGTGAAGCTCACCGGGCAGATAGTCACAGAGCCCTTTGCTGGTCTGGATGAACTTCCAAAGCATAACACTGCACTCCTAACATATTAACACTAAGCCCTAAGAAGTAAGTAAGTCCATCCTAAGTAAAAACTGATATCTGCTTTCTTGGATTCATCTCTTTTTCAACACCCGCACCCAATGTGCAGACTCCAGAATAATTTGAGTTGGGACTTTACTCAGATTAATCTAACAGAGAATTGCAGTATCCTCTCTCATATATCAGTGTATGTGCAATGTGCCCAGTCATTTAATGGTGCCATCATCAGCCACGTGGAGAGCCTGCTGTCAAAGTAAGTCAGTAGACACATCAAGGATATGTGACATAGTCTGAAGTTGACCACAGCTGCATCGCAGGTCATTAGAAAACCCAATTTAAAGCAATTGGCCACCCGGTTTCCCTGTCGTGTTTGAAACTGGTTTGGAGATGACCACAGGTGCCTTGGCAGATCAAAACCTGATGGACAGATATTTAGTCAGCAACAAGAGAGTGTTTAACAACAGTTTCTGATGACCACTTGTGGCACCAAGCAGATTCCATCATCATGTCTTGTGGTGGCATAAATGACTATAAAGGATATCTAGAAGATAGGAGAACTGGCGGGTGGTTGAAGAAGTCTACATACAAAGACAAGTCACTATTCTCATGAATCTTGGCCAGCAGCATGACAGAGGCCTTCTCACGGCGAATATGGGGCGGTATTATGTTACTAAGTATTGGTAGACGTGGCAATGGAGTTGAATGTTAAATCCTGGTAACAATACCCATAGCTTTGTTAAGCTCTTCATTGACCAGCCTCATATGAGATAAACAACACCAGACAGGAGTACAGTACTCTATTGTTGGATAGCAGAGGGCAAGGCTGATGTCCATGCTCTTGCAACCCAGGTTGAACCAGCCAATTTTCTGAGCTTGTTGTTCTGAGTGCTGACTTTGGCTGTCATCTTCCTCAAGTGGTTGCAGTACATTAATGACCTATCGAATGTCACACCGAGGTAAATTAGGTATGATCATGCTGCAGGCATTGTCCATTGAGGAAAATGAATCCTGGCATTTTCAATAACCAGGTTCAGTTTAATGGTGTCTGGATAAATACTAGGCCATACATAGTTCAGAATTTCCGTTTAAATGGTAGATTTCAGTACCAGATCTTTGGGGCCACTTGGGAACTACCTTTATTAGCTAAGGTTTTTTTAAAAAATTAATTGGGTAGAAAAAATACATGAAAAATCAGGTAATTGAACCAATTCTGATATAACATATTTAACACCTGAACATTGTGGTTTCTCTTCTGTACCTAAAAGAGGTCAATTATTCTAGAGCTTTCAAACTTTCCTAGTATCCACCCTTTTAACTAGATTAAATTACTTTGAATTTAATCAGTCTGATTACACATTAATTTGTGCTCACCTCAATATAATTATTACTTCCTGATTCAGAATTACTCTTCTACTCTTCTGATTGGTTATGTATGTAGTCTGTCATGTTTCCAACATGATATTTTATTCTCCAATGAGACGGCTGAATTCTTAGGAAGCCAGTCTTTCTGCCTTTTGTTCTGTGGGAACTCAATGGGGGTTCTTCATTGTTTCCATGAGTATTTTCCTTCTAAAGCGGGTCACAAACCCCTCTGTCTCTTCAGGCTGATATCTATTCAGATCACAATCCTTAATGAAAACTTGAAAAGGTATGGCACTACCTTCATACAGATGTGTCTACTCATTATAGTGAGCTGAATTGTCATTACAGGACTATGAAGTAGAGAGTAAACTATTATCACTGACTGTAATGACAATATTTTGGTATCTTTCATCAAGGTGAGACTCAATTATAAATGACGATACTGCAATTTTCTAGAATTCTCAGATCTACTTTTCTTGGAGTTTTGACCTCTCTATGGGAAGGGGAGTTAGTCAGGTTAGAAGGAATAAGACATCATGCCCAGAACTGGTGTTGGGGAGATGGAGAGTGCAAGGTTGGGGAGGGAGGATAAGGAAGAAATCCTAAATAGGCTCAGCAGACCATAGGATGTGCCGGCCAAAGGTAAAAAGGGGTTTCATGCAACTAGAAGGGAAATTTTCCCAATGAGATTGAATTAAGGGCTTTATGTACATTCACTATTACCATTTATTTCAGTGTCCTCTTTTAGCAATAAAGCCTCTGAAAGCTTTTTAGAGTTTGATGAATCATGTTTAAATATTAAAAACTCTTTAGCCAAAAAACTTGCCAAACAAAACTAGGTCTCTGCTTTAAACCATCTAGTGGCTTCATAGAGCTCCAAGGATGCTGTACATGTTCAGCTGATTGATTTATCACTTTTTGGGTGATGAAAATCACTTCACAATTTACCTGCCAAGTCAGAGGCTAATAGTCCCCGTTTAAATAACGTATTATTCTCCTTCAGCATTTTCTGGACACATTTTCTGTGTGTGGAATATCTGGTATAATCATATTTTTTTAAGAATCAGAGAGGTAGCCGTGTTAGTCTGGAATAGCAGAGGTAACAAAGTCCTGTGGCACCTTAAAGACTAACTATAAAGTTTTGAAGCATAAGCTTTCGTGGGCTAATACCCACTTCGTCGGATGCAAGCAGTGGAAGAGTCCAGAGGCAGGTATAGAAGGGTCCACTGGGACCAGACATGTTGGGGATAACAATTTATTTACTGCGTCCCAAAGTCATCTGACATCAGATTCTTCACTCACTAATTTTTAATGTCCTACAACTAACCCAAGAACATGCTTTAGTTTGACTGCCCTGATTTTCTGCGAGTGATTTTCAGCGAGTGATTTTCAGGCTTGACAAAGCCCTGGCTGGGATGATTTAGTTGGGGATTGGTCCTGCTTTAAGCAGGGGGTTGGACTAGATGACCTCCAGAGGTCCCTTCCAACCCTAATATTCTATGATACAACTCCTGGAGAAAACTGATTCCCTAAGGCAAGGAGATCAAGAGGGGAGTCAAGTCCTTTCTGTCACTGGCTGTCCAGATGCTAAACTAACTCCATCCCTTCCATTTTGAAATGACAAATAGTGCAAGATTTCAGGTATATATTATAGGAATGCTCTCACTACACCAGTAAATACCAGATACACCAGGCACTGAGCAGGATTCAAAATACTCTAGTCCAAATACTGTATCTTAAAACTGCAAGGTTTTGAAGGGATGAAACCACCAAGATATCACTGCTCTGAATGTGAATTCGACAAGTTGTAATATTACTAATATGCCACCAGAAGGAAAAAATAAGTATATTCCCCTTGTTCTCTGTGATGCAAAAAACAAAATTTGTATTTATGTAAATACAGCTGGGACAGCTGAGAGTCTGAAGGGTAGAAATTTATGCTGAAAGCACTGCTTTTGTTAAGCATCCCTTACAAATCTCCTGGAGCATTCTTGAATAGGAAATAGAAATTTGCCTAGTAATTGTTTATCTTGATATCAAGGTGCAGATACAAATTAATAGGTTGCAGTTCTTTGTACTGCCTCCTGGACAACTATCACCATTAATAACCATGAATGATTTCAGGTGCCCTCTGCTGGTTCTTCATCTTTATTTACAAACTTTTTTGTAGCTGATATTTCCAAATCACTAGTCTATTATATATGCTCGTTGTCATATAAGAAATTAGTCATTTGTTTTCAATCACGAATAACTTTACCAAGTGAAAGTTTAATCATAGCTATTAGATTATTTAATGTTTGTAAAGGCATCTAGCTAACATTATAATTATTTCTAGATCTAATGAGAGTAAAATATAGAGATGTAAAGAATTACACTATCCTATTTTTTCCATATCACACTGGCTTCCTGCCTGCCAGTATCTCGGTGAAGTGAAAAGCAGATGGAACCACTGTTCTTGCTGTAGATGCCATTGGTACAAGACACTCTTCACTGTACCACTTAAACTGCTGTTTCATTAGCAGAATGTCATCCCCTTAATGCTTCTTCAGGCCCCAGCTCCCTGATGATAACTCTAGAAACCACGTGAGCAGCAAGACAGCAACTTTTCCTGTAAGCAGGAAGAAAAGTGGAAGAATCCCTCAGGGTCTCAAAATAGCTAAAACTAAAAACAGTTAAATATTTTGGATTGGTCATTTTATCACCCTGAATGTTACTTTTTAAAAAAGGAGGTCTGTTTAATAGTGACTCTAGAAACATTTTGAAATGTCAGACTTCAAAGGTATCTTATTCAAAGCCAACTCCCATAATCCACAACACTGTCAGACATGTGATTGATAAGTAAGATGCTGCTGTTGAATTTGTTCTCAAAATTTATGATCACATCTGCTTATCAGCTAAGCACTGAGCAGCACTTCAAGGATTTTTTTTTACTTTGTTAAGTTGGAATGGCAAGAGGTTTCCCCTGCGTGTTTACACTAGATGGTTGTCTCTAGAGCCTGTCATTCAGAGATTAAAACTTTCTTGGACAGTCATTTTATATTTTGTTTGACTTGGCACAGTCAGAGTATTGAAAAACTGGTTAGAATTCAAAACAGACAAAAATAAGACCAGAAATGGACACATTTTTTAGTCCAAAGTACAGGTAAACTCCTTCTGGTATTTTTTTCACTGATGTTTTACCCATCTCAGTGTGAATCGCTGAAAACATGGAAAGTTGATCCCAACCTTACTGAATGGGTTTGTCAGTCAAGCTCTCTGTTTAAAAAACTCCAAATCAATTATCAATCATCCTGAAATACAGATATATAAGTACAGATATCATCCTGAAGATCTTTCAAGTGGCTTTCACACAGTACAGTAGACTTCAGCAGAATTTTGCACTACAAAATATCTGATGATATTTGCCTTCCCCGCGTTGTATGTGTGGGGTTGTTTGTTTATTCATTCATTTTAAAGGAAGGGCTCTGAGGAAATCATCAGGCTAGCTACATTTCTCATACTACTGCTTACATTGGCAGAACCATGCACCCCCCTGCCTCTGTTCCCTCCTCTACTCCTCTGCACATTGCCATCAGCAGGTGAGAGGAAATGTGGCATCTTCGCTAGGACCACTGCAACCTGGTTTGAGGTGTGAGAGAGATTGCCAAATTGACTGATCTTTTTTTTCTGGCAACAGTAAAGTGTGCTACTAGAGAGGAAAGCAGAAGCAAACAGATTCACTGCATATACCTCACCCAGTGATCTCTCCAGGAGTGCTATACCTCTTGTCCTCTACTCTTCTTAGAAACAGGAGGAAATGAGATAATGAGATACCAGGCCAGGTATGAAAATAGGAAGCTACCCACTAACATATTGGCATGTAGTAGACTTGTGTCTTATGTTTAAATTAAATTAAAAGTAATATGTATACCAGTTAGACAAGGTGCGTGAGTTAATATACTTTATTGGACCGTCTTCTGTCTCTTTCACCAATGGAAGTTGGTCTAATAAAAATATTACCTCATTCATCTTATCTTTCTAATATCCTGGAATCAACTACACTACAAACAATCATTTTTACCAGAACAGTTACACAATACCTGTGTGCGCCAGATCTTGATTAGTGCAAAGTAGCTAGTACTTAACCTTTTGAACATTCATTCCCAGGATGACAATTAAAAATATTAGGGAGGGCAAATGATAAACCATATATATCCAGAAAGTAATTTTGTCCTGTAAATTTGTCTCTATCTGTAAATAGAATGAGATGAAAGAGCTTTATTGTATGGTATTAGCACATATAGGGTCTTTTGAAAAATTACAGGATAAAGTTAATTACTAAAAACAAAGTATCCAATTGATTATTGATTATACCATAGTATTAAGAATATGCTTACATATGAAGTATTCTAGAAAAGCGGTATTGATTTTAACTTGATGATTACAACTAGAATTAAATTATGCTTTAGTAATACAAAGCTATATTGAACTTTTTTCCCCACAAGGAAAGTATTTACCACAAAGTAACTTTGATGTATTGTACAGTAAATACAAAAGGAGCAACTACCTCCCACAGTAACTTTAAACATCAGTAACATTAAAATTATGTTTTATTTATTTGATACATTCTTTATTCTGAGATCACTCAAGTGTGCTCTTTGTGGGAACTATTTTTTGTTTGTTTTGTTACTAACAAAAATCTAAATAATTGCTCTCAAGTCTGTAAATACCACCAAAATCCCAGTCAGTTTTCCTCACCATGAGAGAACATAACTGCAGTAAATAACCACTTTAAAATGTGCATGAGGTATCCATAGCTAAATTCCTTTGGGATGAGGAGGGTGGGTTTAAAACAAGTAACTATTTTATTTTCTGCAGGCTAAAAATAGGTAGACAGTAATAAACTCCCACTTCCCAATAAATCACAGCTTATTCTCAGTAAATAATATCACAAGCTATGCTGAGAATAGAGCCATCCCAGAAAAGTGTCTTTTCAGCAGTCCCAGGATAAACATTAATAAAACACATACTAAAACAGGAAGACCCCAACCTAGAAGACCTGAGCTTCCTTATCCTTCCTATTGACGCCAAACTGGTAAATGAGCCCAATGAAGAGCAAGAGCACAGGAGGCCTTGGAGAATTAAAGCTAAATGTGGCTTAGATCTACCAGAAATAAAGATGCTTTAAAAATATTTTTTTAAGGGAAAATGGTGCAGTGGCAACAATGGCACCTTCTTAGGAAATATACAACACCAAGCTTCCTCAGGTATGTTGAAAGGGAGTTTGTAGTTTTGGATCCCAAAATGTGGGAAGCCCTACATTTTTACAGGCCCTTCAGCATATATTCTTATTAGGGTCTGGTCACTGAAACTGGCATGTCTCTGGGTTTTATAGAAAGACATTATAGTGGTTAATATGTAATTACTGCAGAAGTGCAAACAAAACCATGATCATGTTCAAATTTTTCAGGTGGTACAAACATCTCAACAAACCATATTCCTTTCCATTCTGGCAAAGATTTGGGCTTTAGAAAGGCAGTTGTGTCATACTTTCTGCAGGTGATGAAATGCATTCCTGCCATAAACTTTTTATTTGTTTCAAAAGTGGTTGGTAATATGATTAACATATGCTAAAAGGGAATGATTGACAAGTCAGCTAAACCTTACCTTTCCTTGAGCAGCACTTGATTTACTATTAATTGTAATTAAAGTGACTCAGATTCGATTAAAAAACTTCCTCAGACATTTACTGAAAGCCGCTTGAGAGCAGTTATAGTCCTTCTCAGCAAGGGGATTCATCAAGATATTAGAGCATTAGGGCTATATATCTGTATCACAGGCTTGGGGATCACAAAAATAAAGCAAATACCAACAACATAACAACCTGTCACTCACTATACAGTAGACTCTAGATTATCCAGGATTGGATTAACCAGGATGTGAATTAACCTGATGTCAAAAAAAATACATGCAACTCACAGGGCCGGCTCTGGCTTTGCTGCCGCCCCAAGCACACACACAAAAAAAACCCTACCAGGGCGCAGGGCAGCCAGTGAACCAAACCCCTCTCCCCCCGGCACAGGATGGCTGGTGAATCAACCCCCACTCCCCATATTTCCTTTGGATGGTGATTATCCAGGATTTTATTAACCAGAATTATTTTTTTCCCTATCATCCTGGATAATCGAGAGTCTACTGTATTATTCCCTTTCAATCAAAACTGAAAATATATTAAAAAAACAGGGATCTGAATATAATTTACTAAGCTTTTCTACTAAAGAAAGAACAAAATATAAGACATACACTGACATCCAAAAACCTACTGAAATATTATATATTTAGCACCATTCAGGAAAAATTACGTTATTAACCTCTTTAGCAATAAAATTTTACCATTAAACTTGCTCAATTTTTTAAGTTTACATGGGAATTATTTATATTTTATATATTAATATTATTCATGCAGTATATTTGGTGTGCATAGTGCTTTATGAAAACATAAAATGACAAGATTCCTACCCCAATAAGCATGTCGTTGCTTAATAAATTATTACGATGTTTTTGAAGAATCTCCCACAAGACAGTTGAATCTGGAAATTTTTTGGAAACATGGTAGCTTTTTCCACTCACTAAATTACTTTACTCCTTTAACAGGTAATGCAACTGTGTTTGCTGACAGAAAGCAAAAGTTGAACTTGAGTGCATTTATAGTACACTGATCTGTTTCTTACATATGTGAGAAAGAAACAATGATAACTCTTCGTGGGCTATAGCCCACTTCATTGGATGCAGGCTACAGCCCACGAAAGCTTATGCTGAAATAAACTAGTTAGTTTCTAAGGTGCTACAAAGTCTTCCTCGTCTTATTTACGGCTACAGACTAACACAGCTGCTAATCTTAAACCAATTATAACTCTGAAACTGCAGGTAGCAGTCAAACATCCTCTTGAAAATTACTTCAACGAAAGAGCTGGAGCATGTTGCTTCTCAAAAGCCTCTGCTAAACAGAGTTAAATGGTAACTTTAAAGAAGTAGTGTTATTAAGTCTGTCATTTGCTATCACCATAGGCGTCATCTTCATTTTTAATAAACACTTATGATGCCCAGAGTTCCTTCCTCAAGCAAAAATGAGCACACTTTTTTTGACAGAAACTAATCTTTCTAAGACAACCAATTTTTTCAGTGCAGTTACATAAAGTAATATTGGAACACTTTATTTGATAATAAATGTAGTTTGCTAAGCTGAAGGGAAATGACACATGAAATTTCTCAGATCTCTTCAATCTGTTTAGTTTACTGACTTAATCTTTTCCTGACTTATGTATTGAAAAGAAATGCTGATGATGACTACACAGAAATCTTATATGTGGTATACGAAAATTCCTAATATCTAATTGTTTAATACAGTATTCTTGGCAAATTACAAGTAGTAATGACAAGCTATGACTCTACAGACTGCAAATGGTCAGTGACAAAATTCTTTATTAGAAAAGTAGCACAGCAGAATACACCACTGCTATGAATCACAATGTCTAGCAGGATCCTTCTAGGGATCTGAATATAATTTTTGTCTTCCGATAGTATAAAATGCTAGTTGAGGAAGCTACCATATTAAATTATTTGTAAAGCTACCAAGAATTTGGTCTCTTACCAGACTTTTTACAGTTGAATTAGCACCTTTTATCTCAAGCCAAAGAAAATGCAGCTCCAACAAAATTATAATACACATTGGTGGAAGCTCAGCCAAAATTTTCAAATGTGGGTGCCTAAAGTCAGGCAACTAAATCCATATTTAGAAAATGAAATATAATCCCAATGCTTCAAACACTTATGCTTTACATCACCCATTCCAGTGTCCCACCAAAGTCAAAGTGAAGCATATGTGTAAGTGTAGGTGCCTAAATTAAGACACCAACGTATGAACATTCTAGCCAGGGATGAGCAGCAATGCCGCATGAAAGTGAAGGAACTACAGTAGGCATACCACAAGGCCAGGGAGGCCAACAGTTGATCTGGTGCGGAGATTCAAACCTGCTGCTTTTACGATGATCTGCAAACCATAATCAGCAGAGATACCAATAGCACCGCACAGAGCACTGTGGATATTTGAATAGAACCCAAGACAGAGAACTTGGTCATGAATAAAGAGGAGGAAAAGGTGGAGCAGGGGCAGGAAAACGTGGCAGTGGGGGGGAAGGGAATGCAGCTATGCTGCAAGTTAGGATCTGTTCAAGACTTCCCTGCAGTCTAACCAGCCCCATCAGCCAAGCATGGACAAGTCCGATGCAGGGGAAGGAACCTCAGGTGTATATATGGATCTTCCTTTGCAATGTTAAATGTAAAGACAGCACCGGGCCCATTTAAAGACTCATGTATCAACTTTTCATTCTTTTATTCATACAAGAAGAGATAGCGGTACAAAAACAGGTAACGTTATCTGCTTTTCATTCCCCTATGGGGGGAGGGGGAATACAGAACAGTTTGTTGGTGTACATGCGGATGTCCCTTGTATCTTCCTGAGAGATTTCAATGAAACTTCCACAGAGGTACTCTGCAATCCTTTCCCAAAGGTGTCTAGGGATAACCACTTTACTTCTTCCTCTGCACACTTCCTCTGCTAGTGGCATAACAGCCTGGGTGGCTTCAGGAGGCCAGCAGTAGCTGCATTCTCTGTGCCTTTGTGATCCTCAGGAGTGAGATATCAGCTAAAATCACCACCACCTATGTAAAATAGTGCCATTTTTCTAGTGCCATTGCCGTCTACTTCTACCTATGAAAATAGGGACCACATTGTTTCATACAACTAAAACTTTTAATGCCCTCCTTCTCTCTTACCCCCTACCCCTTCACGGGCAATACTCAACTACGGCTGGGGCTGGAGAGTGGTGCTGTGCGGAGGTTTATTAAAAATGTAGAGGGAGTGGAGTTTTGATATTTATTTTTCACTTTCTGTTATGACTGTAAATATGCTACATCTGCTACCATTGTGACCTTAAGGGGTGCCCCTCCACACCCACAGAATGTTCAACTCATTTAAATTGGCAGTTTGTATTGCATTGTCCTATTTTATTTGTACATTGTTTTATTCATTGTTTTTGACAGTCAATAAAATTCAATTTTTGAAAATAAATTAATCTTTCTTAGTTCACCACACATAGTGCAGAATGTATAGCAGTACTTAAAGCATCCAGTATTTCTATGTGTACAGTACCACAGAACACATAGGTTCAAGAAAATGCTGTCATATGTGTAAATGTTCAGTAAGCACTGCATAATTCACAGCTTCAGTGAATGAGTGCAATAGTTATAAATGTATAGTAAAATAAAATAGTTCATAGGTTCATTATAAGACAAAGTGTTATATGCATAAATATACACCCAGCACTACACAATTCCTAACAGTGCACAAAGCTTCAGGGCCAGAGTGCAGACAAGCACAGGCTGACCATAAAAGTGGTCTTTCAAGACATCCTGTAGCTACAAAGCTACATGTTGGAATTTCAGCAGATAGCTGCTCCACCTATGTCCTCCATCCTACTCGCAACATTTTGCCCTTTGCCTCACATATATCATGCAGCACACAACAGGTAGCTGTAACCATTGAGATATTTCTTTCTCTCTGAGATCTAATCCAGTGAGTATACATCACCAGTGTCCCTTCAATCTAACAAAAGCACACTTAACTATAATTCTTTGCCTGCTTAGCTGGTAGTTGAATCTTTCCTTGGTGCTATAAAGGCAGCCAGTATATGGCTTCATGAGCTAGGGGAGCAAGAGGTAGGCAATACACTAATTTTGGCAGCTATACACCCAGGTAACTTGCATCGACCAAAGGCTTAGTATTTAAAAACACATATGCAGCAAACTCAGTATAAGAAAGACACCTCAGAACTTGCTGGAGGGAAAGGCTTCATTACAAAATGAAATATAGTTCATAAGGTTCTCATTTGCTTAATAAAAATACCTATTGGATTAATGAGAAGCTTCCTTGCCAGCAGCAGAGTTTATGAGCTCACACCACTAGTTTGCAAACATGAATGGAGTTGCTGAGCAAGGTTTAGAAAAGCCACATATGATATTTTTAGCCCCAAAAAAATGATTAAAGAGAACCTTTTAAAAAAAATGTCACTTGCTCCTCACACACAATATGGCTAGGGCTTTTTATTATTATTATTATTAAGAAAAAAATGCGACCTCTAAATCAGATTTCTGCAATTTTCTTACAGTAACTTGGATTTATGGATTTTGCTTTTATACTTAACAGGTCAATCCAGTGCTATAACCTTTCCCTAGCAAGAGGACTTGCACAGCTGTACTTTAGCTTGAGAAGTTCAAGGAAGTTTATTATTAGGTTTACTAGACAATTATTGAACCACAGTAGGGTCCAGGAAATGACTTTCTCCTGTAACAGATCCATTTTTCTGGGTAGGAATTATAACTTATGAATATTTGCAAAATTGAAGCATAATTCCTTTTTGGAGATAAAAAGTTCCTCCTGATAGTATATTTGCTGTACTGATTGTGTCCTCATCGGTGTCTCTGCCTCCGTGGAGAGGAGCAAATGTTTCCTCTTCTACTTCCTGCGGGACAGTCTTTGTAAGGAATTTTTACCTTGATAAACAAATTTCCCTTTATTTATTCCTGCTCATTTTCTTCCTCTTCTTCTAGCTTGGCCCTTGCTCACCTGATCTTCATTGGAGCATTTTGGGAACAGCGCAGGGATTCCTCTAACTTAGCAGTAAATCCACAGCTGTTGTCAGTGATTGAAGCAGCTATGCAGACCAACAGCAACAACAAATGGCTCGTGCTTATGCTTCCAGTTCAGAAAATATTCTTCTTTTAAAATGAAATTGAGCACTTGGGACATATTCTCTTAGCATCAGAGGTTTTCTCCCCTTACCTCCCCACCAATATTGTTCAGCAGCAACTCCTCTGCTTGTGTATCCAGAATCTTAGCTATGCCCTACCTTGCTGCCCAGCAGATTGTGGACATATAAAGAGGGTTCAGCAAAATAGTTTTAAGACCTGAATTTTTCTTCTCAAGATCAGAGTCATGCTTCTGTCCAAGCTGCCCTTGTACTTTCTTGGCAACAGTTTTACACCAGTAGTAGAGCATTTTTGAACCAACAGTCTACTTTCCTCAGCAAAACCTGCCTGAACCCACAAAGCCTGTAAGCAATTTCAGGTAAAAGGTGGAATACTCTTAATAAGAGCCCAGGCAGGCAACTACTATAATAATTTGCTTATGTCCCAAAGGCTTCAGGTGGGCCTTAGCACTTTAAGTGCTCTCTGTGTTGGACTGACAGCTCTCTATCTGGTTATTATACACTTTCCAGAAGACATGGAAGAACATGTTGGAAATTACTACAGCTGCACTTGTGTAGGGGCTAACAGTCTAGATCTGCATGTCCTCAGGCTACTTCTCATGAGTTATGGCTTTTGTCTTGATCTGTGCATCCATTTCAGAAGGATGGCAAGATTAGTTTTCTTACCTTTAATTTTTAATTCACCTAATAAGAATCTATTGCTCTTAACTGACCCTCCCTATGCATATCTAGTATTCTATACAGGTGTGTTTTACCATGGAATTTTGTCTTCCTTCAAGTGAGGACAAGAGAGAATGTTATATTGAGCTCAAATGTCAGTGTTATTAACAAAATGGCTGTGTTTGCTTTTTCAGTGTAAATGATGGTAATTGTTTCAGTATTGTCTCTCCACACTTTTGAAATTGCTGATTTATTTTTCTGACTCCACCTGCTAGTTGCAGATGAAAAAAAAAAGGTTACTAACCTTTTGTAACTGTTATTCTTCAAGATGTATTACTCATATCCATTCCAGGTTAGGTGCGTGTGCAGTGCATGCACCACTGCCAGAGATTTTTCCCTTCATTGGTATGTCAGGCTAGCTTTAGAATGCTCTGGTGCCACGTGCTTATGTACCGGTATAAGGGGTGCTGCTGGCCATGCAACCTCTCAGTTCCTTCATGCCAGTTAATTCCAAGAGAGGGGTAGGAGGGTGGGTCATGGAATGGACATGGGCAGCACATCTTGAAGAACAACAGTTATGAAAGGTAGAAACTGTTTTTCTTCTTCAAGTGCTTGCTCATGTCCATTCCATGTGAGGTGACTTACCAGAAAGTGGGCTTGGAGTTGAGGGACATGCTGACTATAACACCACTCTTGAATCTGGTGTCATCTCAGACCTGTTGGGTGATAGGGTAGTGAGATGTGAAGGTATATACCGATGACCAGGTTGCACCCCTGCAGATATCCTGGACTGAAACCTGTGCAAAGAACACTGTTGAGGAAGCCTGGGCTCTAGTGGAAGGAACGGTTAAGATGGCTGGTGGTAGGACATCCACTTGCTTGTAGCAAGCCCGAATACAGGTGGTTCTCCAGGGCAAGACCCTCTGGGCTAACACAGGTAGCCCTCTCATCCTTTCTACTATTGCTACGAAGAGTTGTGTGGATTTGCAGAAGGATTTAGTCCTCTCATTATAGAAGGTGAGGGCACACCTAACATTCAGTGAATGAAGACTGTTCCTCAGTGTTCTTCTGAGGCTCCAGAGATGATTGGCAGGAAAATGGTCTAGTTGCTATGGAATTGTGACACCACCTTTGGCAGAAAGGCCTGGTAGAAGTGCTGTTGGACTTCGTCCTTGAAGAACACCATGTAAGGTGATTCCAACGTAAGGGCCTTGATTTCAGGAACCCTTCGGGCCGAGCTGATACCCACCGAGAAGGCAACCTTCCAAGAGGGAAGCAGAAGGGATCACTATGCTAGCGGTTCAAAGGGAGAATCCATGAGTCTCAACAGAACCAGGTTTAAGTCCTATGGGGGGGATAAAGTCACAGACCTGAGAATAGAGTCTCTCCAGCTTCAACCGTAAAAGGACATGGCTTATTACAAGAACAAATTCATGCACCTTGAAGCTTCCATAACTCTTGTTTGTATGAGTATCATTCTCTAATACGACCTGTCAAATATACCTGAGGCAATACAGCGTTAAACTATTATTTTAAAAGTTCTAGTTTGTCACTTTCAATGTACTGCACCAGTGTCCACATTAAAGCAAAGGAGACTTTTACTACTGAAAACACATGCTGCTGAGCATAAAAGTGACCATCCTCTATAACTGCATCAAAGCTTCATGGTTTGGACATCATAAAGTAAAAGCACAGACAATATTTATAGCAAGTAGCTCCTACTGCTATTTAAAAAAAATGATGGGCAGGCCTGGCAATTCAGTCAGGGAGAAGAAAAAGATAACAGAAGAGCATCTTACCGCAAGAGAGGGAAAAAAGGAAATGTACACTAGTTGAACAGTTTTCACTAAAAAGAACTACATTCATGTTTGTGTCAAAACTCAAGGGAGTTTGGTATACAGTTTATCACCTCTGCACATACTTACACAACAGCTGCAAGAGTTTTAGCAAACAGACCTCTATGGTACAGCCAGTGTTGTTTATGTCTTCTATTTGAATGCAGCGCTGTACATTGTGATCTGTTTTCCAAAGTCTTAGCATAAAATTTAAGTCTTAGCATAAAATTTACCTGTCAAAAAAAAAAATCCTCTAGAGTGACTGCAGCTATGTCTCCAAATGGACAGCATCCTGAGTACTAACTGTTATTTAGTGTCTCATTTTTGTTCATTTTTATAAGGAATAAAATGATTCCATCATGACAAATTGATTAATCCCTATCAGTATTATTTTTAGAAAACTGATCAAATATTTCCAGAAAACTATTTAATGATAGGGTGGACGAGGCCTAGAAGCCCCCTGCTGTAGGCCACATGGTCCTGCCACACCCTTCCCAAGAAAGGAGCAATGGAGCTTAGTGTTCCAAGCCATCTAGAGAGGTTGCAAAGGGCTAGCCAATCAGAGAAGCTGCAGAGAGCAGCCAATCAGGGCCCAGGAGGCCCATATAAAAAGAGCTTCAGAGCCAGAGACAGGTAGTTCCTTGCTGGAGCTGGAGGGGTGCAGTTTGTGCTCTGAGCTGGCCAAAAGGAATGGCAGCACTTGAATAGGTCAGTGTTGGCAGGGACTGGGGGAATGAGAAACAGCTCCTGGCTGGCTGTTGGGCTTGAACACACAAGAGCCCTGAGCTAAGGGGGAAGCATCGGTGAAGGCTGGAGATGTGGAGAAGTGGCTCAAGGAACTGAAAGCAGTTTAGTTAAAGGGACATGATGGCATGTGGCCTCTATTCTTAGGGTCCCTGGCTGGGACCTGATACTGGAGCCAGGACTGTTTAAATAGACACTGACCAGAAGGGATGCTCATGAGAGGTGGGTGCTATGCTGTTGCAGATGCTCTCACCTGATGTTGCTATAGATAGGATTATTCACAGTAGTAAGCACCACAGCTGCTAAAAAATATTTTCAGGGTCCAACCAGTGACTCAACCCCCTCATGAATCCAAAGTAGTCTTCTCAGAGTTTAAATATATTCTACAGATTCTAAATCTTTCATTTAAAAATAAATGTTTCTAGATGCCTAGCTACAAAAATAATCTCCAGGATATAAAGTGAGGCTACTCTAATTTATGAACTGGAATCAGATGACTGCTTCTCCTCCCCACCAAGGTAGTGTACCTAGCAGAGCTTGGCCAGCCCAGTTTTCTTCTGTTCTACCCATTTCTAGTTTTTTTCCATTGTAACTACTTCTGAAAAAACAGTGAATAATCTGTTATGGTATAACTGACATTCAAGAGGTATGTTTTATAAATATATTGTTTATCTTTAACATATATTTCTAAATACATTGTTTCCCTATTTTTCAAATTATGCATGTGCACACGCAGAGATGAGTATATTTTGATAATATTTTGCTTTACTGTTTTGAATTATTGAACAGAATTGTATCTAAATTACTAGGCTCCACATGGGCACAATGGTTCACCTACATAGATTCTGGAAGCAGTATCAGGGTCTATATATCATTGACTATTGAAATTCTATTAATAATTTTGAATTTTAAACCACTTTTAGGGCTATATGTGACATCCTGAAGTATTAGTAATAAAACATTGGGGAATGTGTAGTTTACGACATCTTAACAATGTATAAATTATATATTGTAATGTGAAATTGGGCAATTACCGTATATACTCGAGTATAAGCCGAGATTTTCAGCCCACTTTTTGGGCTGAAAAAAGCCTCCTCGGCTTATACTCGAGACAACCCGGTAAAAAAAAAAAAAAAAAAAAAAAAAGCCTCGCTCTCCCGTCCCCGCCGCGCGGGCGGGCTGCCGGGAGCGTCCCGGTTCCCCCCTCCCCGCCGCAGGCGGGCTCCCGGCAGGGACAGGACGGGTCGCGCCCGCAATGGCCGGGGCTCCCCCCGTGACAGGCCGCGGCACGGAGCCGCCGGGCCCAACCGCCCCGGGATCCTCCCGAGCCAGCCCTGCTACCGCGCAGCGGGGGCCGTTCCCCCCCCGGGGAGGGGTGAGTGCAGGGCCCGGCCCGGGCGGCGGGCTGGGGGGGGGGGAACGGCCCCCGCTGCGCGGTAGCAGGGCTGGCTCGGGAGGATCCCGGGGCGGTTGGGCCCGGCGGCTCCGTGCCGCGGCCTGTCACGGGGGGAGCCCCGGCCATTGCGGGCGCGACCCGTCCTGTCCCTGCCGGGAGCCCGCCCGCGGCGGGGAGGGGGGAACCGGGACGCTCCCGGCAGCCCGCCCGCGCGGCGGAGACGGGAGAGCGAGGCTTTTTTTTTTTTTTTTTTTTGTCCGGCGGGGAGGGGAGGAACCGGGGCGCACATTTTTTTTTTTGGTCCGGCGGGGAGGAGGGAACCTCGGCAGCCCGCCCGCGGCGGGGAAGGGGGAACCTCGGCAGGGGGGAACCTCGGCAGCCCGCCCGCGGCGGGGAAGGGGGAACCTCGGCAGGGGGAACTCGGCAGGGGGAACCTCGGCAGGGGGGACTCGGCTTATACTCGAGTCAATAACTTTTACCAGTTTTTGTGCTAAAATTAGGTGCATCGGCTTATATTCGGGTCGGCCTATACTCGAGTATATACGGTACATTCAATATCTATATTGCCAAAATCTGAATTTATTTTAATAAATTATGATGTACCACAGCATTTTTGGTCTTAAATTGAAAATATACAAAACTCATAGATAAGAGTGAAAGATTGGGGCTGGGAGGGGGGAAACATAGGTAGATCCAGAGTTGCAGACTGAAAGAGGTCCAGAACCCATGCACTTAATGGTTTAACACTATTGCTCTGCCACATCATGAATTATTAGGTGAATTTTGACTTCCACAATCCCACAAAAGATAGTAGAATCAGAGAGGTAGCTGTGTTAGTCTGGAATTGCAGAAGTGACAAAGGGTCCTGTGGCACTTTAAAGACTAACTAAAGTATTGAAGCATAAGCTTTCGTGGGCTAATGCTGATGCATCCAACGAAGTGGGTATTAGCCCATGAAAGCTTATGCTTTAATACTTTAGTTAGTCTTTAAAGTGCCACAGGACCCTTTGTCACTTCTACAAAATATAGTGTTTTTCTGTTAATCCCAAAAAACGATTCCAAGGAAGTGCAGTTTTTGTTACTTGCAGGCAATTTAATTTGTGAGTAATCTTCAGAAGCAAACTGTATTTTCCATTATAAATGTACATTACATATATACTGTAGGTCTGTGTCACATAAAGTCTCCAAATGCACCTAGCAACAGTTGCCATAGACCATTACAAGGCTTTGTTTCTTTTTCTCTCCATATAAAAATAACAGCAAAACTGCCCTTTTAAATAAGAATTTCATATATATTAGATTTTTTTAAATTATATAACAGAAATGTTATGTGCTACATATCTCAAATAGGGACAATAAAACAGGAACTATCAGCACAAAAGTGACTGTAACTTTTTTCTTTTCTTTATAAAAGGATCCTCTTTTTTTCTAAATACAGCGTTAAGTTCCACACCTTAAATTCACTGACGATAACTCATGGATGTACTTGACTTCACAATTTTCATTTTATTCCTCCACTAATTTAGAGAGTCTAATGTTCTCCCTTACAGAATTATTCGCCTACACTACCTCCACATACACCCAGGGCTTGTCAACACTTACTGGGGGATCGATGCATTGGCAGTTGATTTAGTGGGTCTAGTGAAGACCTTCTAAATGGACTGCAGATTGCTCTCCCATTGACTCCTGTACTTCACAGGATCAAGAAGAGTAGGAGGAGTCGACAGGACAGCGTCTCCCATCGACATCACGTAGTGTGGACCCAGCGGTAAGTAGGTCTAAGCTACGTCGATTTGAGTTACACTATTCACGTATCTCAAATTGCATAGCTTAGATCAAATTTCCCCTGTAGTGTAGACAAGACCCAAGATATATTTGCAGTGGATTGGTAGGCCATCGAAGGAGCTGCATGAGTTCAGCCCTGCAAAAAACTATAGATCCTAAAGAGGAATTAACTATTACGATGCAAACAAATGACTCAATAGGCCCAAAATGGGTGTCTTACATTTTGAGAATAAAAGACTGTTGATGGTGAGGCCAGAATATGTCAAACCACCAGTTTGTGAAGCTGTACCTCTAGAGTCAAGACCAAATAAGATGATTTTAGAATTGTCTGCCACACTTGTCAGTGGTGCTCTAATCACAAGCTGTGCATATTAATAAAAGCATATTTACTGTTTCTTTACCCAGTTATTTTCTGGTTAAATTTTGAAGAAAGTTCCTCCCTAGCAGCTCATTGTTTAGTGTGCTACTGTAGCAGGCAGAACAAGAATGGGACACAAGGTGTTACAGAAAAAGGAACTAATGAGAGGCCCTTGAAATCATTCCAAACCAGTATGCTATAGATGCAGAGAATTTTCTTTAACACTAATCTGTTCTCTGAAGGCCCCCTCATATTCTTGTGTGTATGCACATAATACCGGATTTTAGCCAGTGCTACAAATTCCTCTTTCTTCACCATCTAAATTTACCCAGAAATAATCAATGCCATATTCTGAAATTTATATTTAAATGAGGACATTATTAATTAGTTCAGCACTTCCCTCAGCTTTCTAAATACCACACCCTTTAAAAATTCAGGAGCAATAAGGCTAAGAAGATTATCAGTACAATTAACAGAATGTTGAGAATTGCTCTGGGGGTCACAAAAGTGTGTACAGGTTAAAAACCCTTTAGATCATCAAATTTTAAAGAGGTAATCCCACAATAAGAAGCCCAAGAGACACTTATCTTTCAGTTTTCTATTACAGCAACTATGGAATGAAAGACATAAAATCCTGTATAAAAACAATAAAAATAAATAACTTCATTTCCTAGTGAAATTCTGTAATTACACTATTCAATAAAAACAAGGTGTAAAGACTGAATGGCATTTGATGTATTTTCAATCAGGCTATATGAGAGTAGTCAGAAATTATTGTTCTTAAAATAAAAAAGCTTAATATTTTCTTATAAAAGAAAAGGTGCATTTTGACATACACCGCCACATATTCAATGATGCCAATATCCAGCAAGGGCCTTAAGGCACAAAAAGTGTAATTATTACTTCAAACATAAAAATAAAATATCTGGCACTGCAGATAACAAGTATAGGAATTTTGAAACACAAATACTAGATGTAAAATAAGAACATTTAGATGCACTACTACAAAGTTATTGAGCTACTGAATAAAGAACTACCAACTACTTCTCACTCTATTAAAAACCATCAAAAAATCATTAGTTTGTTTAATTAAAAGTGAGTTATTAGAAAAACAAAAGTAGGAGGGTTTTCCTGTAATTTCATTTTTCCCCAATATGGATCCACTACTCTGGATGGAAATCATAAAGCATGTCTGTCTAGTCAAATAAATGGAGGTGAGGCAGAGTTCCTCCTTCATTTGTGTGTCAAAGTGGAACTGAAAGCTCTTCCTGATGGCTCAATCAACCATGATTCTCCCAGAGGAGTACTTCCAAAGGTGAGAAGATGCAACAAATAGGACAATTATCATTTAAACTGATTAAATAAATATAAGCATTATGTTGATGACATTCTGTGACATTTTTAGCTCCATTTGACTTTTCCTCTTCTCCTGACTTGACAGAAATCCCATGTTAAGCCAAATCTCTACAGAACAGATCCCCCCACTTTGTCAGAACACCCCAAATCTATTGATCTTCAGGGTAAACTACAAGGTGGACTTCTGAGGTAAATCAGATTTGTGGGGATGGAGTTTGATATTCTCAGATGATTTAACTTTTTTTAATATAATTTATGGCAGTGATGTCTAGGAGAGGAGTCTTTTTAATTTGTTGTATAAATATAAATAAGTAAATAAATACTAGGTAAACACAGAGAGTCTGTCCTGAACAATGGATCATAACATATATGAAATCAAACTTTGCTTTTCTCTATCAATGGATCCACTTCTCTGAATAGAAATCATAACTCAAACTAGCAAGCAGTGGTCAACAAACACTAACGCTACATTTTAGTCACAGGCATTTTTAGTAAAAGTCATGGGGGTGTTTGGCAGGGCTGGAACAGGTTCCCTACCTGGCTCCACGTGTCCTTGCAGCTACTTGGTGGCGGAGGAGCCAGGGGGCTCCACGTGCTGCTCCCGCCACAAGCACCAGCAGTTCCCATTGTCTGGGAACTGCAGCCAGTGAGAGTTATAAGACTGGGGCCTGAGGGTGTAGGCAGCATGCAGAGCCCCCTAACACCTCTCCCTAGGAGCTACTGGCCATAGCAGTGGGAGCCAGGGAGTTTTATACCCCAAGGTAAGTGCCCCCCTGCCCTTAGCCCGTTCCCACACATCCAAACTGCTTCTGCTGGATCAGGGGCTGCCCAGTTCAGGCAGCCAGAGTCAGCACCAGACCCTGAAAAAGTCATGGAAGTCATGGAAAGTCACGGACTTGCAGTGTTAACAACCACTAACCACAAACAGAGGGTTATAAAATAGGGAATAAATGCAAAAATAGTCCTTTCAAATAAAGAAACTATAAAGATGACTGGGAGCCAAATGAAAAGACCATACTTAAACTATAATTGACCTGAGATTAGAAATAAAGATCAAACTCTACTTTCAATTAACTGTGCATGCACAAATTACTACTTCCCAAAAGGAATAATTTTATATATCTCTATATATGATGTATATGTATTTACTTAGTTATACACACCTTCATCCTGAAAAGGATTGAAAACACATTGAAGGATCTCTTATTCAAAAATGGTAACAATTGTTTGCCCATCCATAACTTTTCCTCCTCTGAAGCGCTCACCTGGTACCCCATCATCCATTACAAGAGGACTGTTCCTCATCATCTTTCAAAAGGAAGCTCTTCTTCTTGGGGACAGAGGGGCATTGGTGGTTTGTTTTTGTTTTTTAAACACTTACCTCTCTAGCTTCACAATTTATTAGCTCCACCAACTGCTGTTCAGAGAATTGACTACCTCTCTAACTCAATAACCAACTGCCCAAGCTGAGAAAACAAACTATAAATTATATAAACAAATGTTAAAAAATTAGTCAAATGTAGGCAGGAAATTTTATCTTTTATCTACTTATTCATTTATTATACAAAAATGGAAATGAAAACATTGCAAACTCTGGCTCCAATATGAGGTAAAGAGTTCTCCTTCTCTCTGTAAGAATGCTCCATAAAGGGAAAAAGGAAAGACAGATATTTCCTCTCCAACAGGAATTTAATGGAAGATTTTGTGAGGCTGGGGTCTCATGGAACACCAGGTGTCCTCTACAGAGAAGGAAAAATTACAGCTGGTAGGTAAGTACATTGTATCATACTCCCCGGTGAGCACCTGTTGCTCCATGATCCACCACATCTGGGAAGTAGCCAGCAATAAAAACAATCTCTACAAATGGCAGGAAAATTTGAAACATCAAGAAAACTGAATCAAGAAGAAAAACAGCATCTATTTTAAAGTGATGGATAAAAGAACACACTGAAGACCACATAGTCATAGAGCAAATTTACTGGAATAAAGCACTGTGCTGTTCTGCACAAGAAATAGCCATGTGCCTGTCTGAGCAAGCCATCGTGGAAGGAGTGCAATATTTTTTGAACAATTTGCAAGCCAGATAAACTACTGAATTTATCTGTGTGAAAACAGTGAATATGGATGATTTGTGCCCCTTCTTAGATCACCCAACTATTTCTGAAATTATATCCAATTTTCTTCCTGGATATGGTTTGCATAAACAATCTAAGGCATGCAACAGATTCTCCTAGTTATGGAGGGGCTTGGTATACACAGAAAGCAAATAAATAGATTGGTTCAAGTGAAAAACAAATGGATGGGACCAGATTCTGATTCAAGCCTGAAGTCACCTTATCTGGAAAAATTGCACATAAGCATTCCAGGTGAATACAGTCCCCAAATATACTGATGTGTGCAGCACTAACAAAGCAAATTAAATACAGATTATAATCATAGTTAGTTGGGGCACACTGAATTGTCCAGGCCAGCTAAAACTCATTACCAGATACCAGTGAGCCTCTTGCCATTTGGCACTAGGATGCTATTAGGGTCATAACCTCCAAAAGTAAAAAAAAGACTGAAGTTCCTCTCCTGGGCCCCAATTCTGCAAATACTGAATGTGTTTTAAGCCCACCCCTATTCAGCAAAGCACTCAAACGTGTTTTAGCTCCACGGATTTCAATAGGACTGAAGCACATGTGTATAGTTCAGCCCATGCTTAGGTTTTTTATTAAATAAGATGGCCTTACATATATGCATGGTTAATAGCTTGGTGAGTTGGAACCTTAGCTCTACTACAGACTGTTAGAAGCCACACTGCCTCTTGACCACTCTCCCCCTGGATCCCCTACGTCCTATGACATCTCTGCACTGCTCCATCCAGTTTTCTACTTGTAAACTATAAGCAAGTTTTAAATATCTAAATAAATACATTTAATTTATAAGGTATTATATTTATATAAAGGAAGAGAAATTTTCAACTGTGAAACTTGTAGGTCCTAGAGAGAGACCAAATGTGCTGTTCTTCAGTAACACAATATAAGCCTTGCCTTTTTACTCAGGCTGTTTCCTGACCTGGGGTGTTTAGGTGCAGTTATGTGCTGGACAGGGTATGGAGTTGATGGGAGCTTCATGAAAAGATTCTGACACCAAATGAAGTGAGGGTTGGGGTGATTTCTCCTCCTCGCCAAATATTGCTAAATCATCCCAACCAGCAATTACTTTTACCCCTACTTCATAAAAACCACTTCTGAAAAGCAAAATCTTTTTCCTTAGGAATTTATCAGATTGCCACAACTGTCAGGGTTATTTTTAAGTTATAATAAGGGAAAATACTCTCATAAAATATTCTGCATTTTGTTCTCACCCCACATTCCAAATTACCCAAGTGGAATGCTCTGTTATATTGTGAATATGCTATATATAGTTGTCCAGAACAAAGTGTAAACATTTCCAGCATGTATTGCTTATTATAAGATTGTTGCCTCTTTCCTGAATTATGAAAAAAAAACCAGTTTAGTTTAAATAGGATGCCAAATATTATTTTCCCCATCCTTCACTCCCTCCTTTCTGTGAGTACATGTATCTCAATATATGATCTTATTATAGACAAAAAGGGACATGTTTCTGAGAGTTCTTTTTTAAAAAAAATACTGGTCACACTTATTTACCAAACATTGTACAACAGTTCTGTTTTTTAAATAGTTTCATTGTAAACTCACTCTGGGATTCTGATACATGCATTTTATAAAACTAACAATAAAATAATTACAAATTATGAAAGCATATAATTAATGGATTACATTTTATCATTCCACTATAAACAATTAGGTAGTTTAAATGCTAATTACTCAACTAAAAATTATGTCAAATATATTGTTATAAGAACAGCAACATTTTCACTGAAGAATGAACAAATTAAGTATGGATTTACTTGTTAATTTTTGGGTACGTCTAGCATAACCCTATGAACAGGTGATGTGACTATATCTCTAAATTCTGAGACTTTTAACTTCTGTATTTAAAGAACATACCAAAGTGGAGGGGGAAAAGTTCAATTAAGAGAAAGAACAACACATTTTGATTTATTTAAATAACTCAAATGTCATCATGCATTATTCAGCATTAAAAATACTTCATATTATTTTGCTTTCGCAATGCATGTTATTGTTTCATTTGAGAAATATAATTGTGTTTTGTGTATGACCTTTAAAGCATTTTTGTCACAGCTTGATAACTTCCTGGTAATTTCCATTCAACAATCAACCAGAGTTGAGTTTTCATAATTAAAATCCTAAAACATTCATAGAAACATTGGGTAAAATTTCCTCTCTTTAATTTAGTCTCTGCCGCATTTGAAATTAATATTCAATTTGACTTTTAGGTAGGCTAAGGTAGTGAATGGACTCCAATTCCTGAAGGCATTAATCACTCATCTGTATATTCAGTGTCCACTAGTTGCTTGAATGGTTCAGCTGTAACAGCTTGACACACAAAATTCAGCTTCTACTGGCAGGTCTGATAGACATTCAGGAAAGTTAAAATGAATTAACTAGAAGTGTGAAGTTAAAGTGCATTAGCTAAAGCACATTAAAGCCTGGTATGGACACTTATGAGGAAGTAGAGAGGCTTTGGTTTGGGGGATTAAGCTAAAGTGAATTTAGGGTATGTCTACACTAGAAATGCAGCAGTGAAACAGCTATAGCAATACAGTGGATTGGAGTGTTTCTTCAATCACTGTACTAAATCCACCTGTCCAAGTGGCAGTAGCTAAGGCCTTGGCTACATTTACGGATGTAGAGAGCTTTAGGTTAAACCAGTCTTCTGAGAGTGCAGTAGGGAAAGTGTCCAAACTGACAGCTTCAAGCGCATTGGTGTGGCCACTTGAAGCGGAATTTAGAGCAGTGCATTATGGGAAGCTATTCCAGCATTCAAGTGGCTGCAACATGCTTTTCAAATGTGGGTGGCGGGGTGGAGTGTGACAGGGAGTGTGTTGTGTGTATGTGGGGGGGGAGAGAGAGTGGGTTTTTGGGGTGCTGAGAGTGTGTCAGCATGCTGCCTTGTAAGTTCAGACCCACTTTCCCCCCGCCTCTCTCTCTCTCACTCAAAGCAAACAACATTCCTCAGTAAATGTTTGCTTTGTCTCAGAGCAGATAAGCTTGTGGGCTGTCAGAAATGGAGCTTTGAAAAGGCACATCCACATTCCTGCAATTGATTTCACAACAATGAAGGGGACTGTTCACTTAAGGGAATTATGGGACGTTTCCGGAGGTCAATCCGAGCACAGTAATGCAACACTTCATTCACAGTGATGCTGAAGCATCTCACCCAATACGCATCAGATGTTATTCCTCTTGCCAAGGTGGAGTACCAGGAGCGCTCTAACCAAGGAGTCAGAGTGCTCTATGTGCCTTGCTAGTGTGAACAGTGAGTGAGGTAGAGAGCTTTGGGCAGCTTTATTGTGGTATAAACTTGGAAGTGTATCCAACGCCTAAATCAACGGAAGATTTTTTCCTTTGACCTAGCACTGTCTATACGGGGGCTTAGGTTAGCTTAACTACATCTCTCAAGGGTGTGAATTTCTCACATCCCTAAGCGATGTAGCTAGGTTGACCTACATTTTAGGTGTAGACCAGGCCTAAAGCCACTCTTCTTCTAAATCAGGGGTCTCCAAACTTTTCAGCCCGAGGGCCGCATTAACTATCAAATAGCAGTTCGGGGGCCGACAACACACTCGAGGTCCAAATAAAAAAGAATCAAAACATGGATGTTGTTTTTAATTATTTATTTAATATTATTTTATTCAGTTATTATTTAATAACACATTGATACACTACACATGAACACTACACATGAACACCTATTCACTACACATGAACACTACACATGAACACCTATTCACTACACATGAACACTACACATGACTACACATGAACACCTGTACACTACACATGAACACTACACATGAACACCTGTACACTACACATGAACACTACACATGAACACCTATTCACTACACATGAACACCTATTCACTACACATGAACACTACACATGAACACCTGTTCACTACACATGAACACTACACATGAACACCTGTTCACTACACATGAACACTACACATGACTACACATGAACACCTGTACACTACACATGAACACCTGTACACTACACATGAACACTACACATGAACACCTGTACACTACACATGAACACTACACATGAACACTACACATGAACACCTGTTCACTACACATGAACACTACACATCAACCCCCCAACTGACCCACCCAGCCAGGTCTCTCCCCCCCAAACCTCCTTTCCTCCAACCCTCAACTGACCCACCCAGCCAGGTCTCTCCCCCCCAAACCTCCTTTCCTCCAACCCCCAACTGACCCACCCAGCCAGGTCTCTCCCCCCGAAATCTCCTTTCCTCCAACCCCCAACTGACCCACCCAGCCAGGTCTCTCCCCCAAAAACCTCCTTTCCTCCAACCCCCCCCCCCCCAAATGACCCACCCAGCCAGGTCTCTCCCCCCAAAACCTCCTTTCCTCCAACCCCCCCCCCAAATGACCCACCCAGCCAGGTCTCTCCCCCCCAAACCTCCTTTCCTCCAACCCCCCCCCCAAATGACCCACCCAGCCAGGTCTCTCCCCCCCAAACCTCCTTTCCTCCAACCCCCCCCCCAAATGACCCAGCCAGGTCTCTCCCCCCCAAACCTCCTTTCCTCCAACCCCCAACTGACCCACCCAGCCAGGTCTCTCCCCCCAAAACCTCCTTTCCTCCAACCCCCCCCCCCAAATGACCCACCCAGCCAGGTCTCACCCCAAAACCTCCTTCCCTCCCCCCCCCCAAATGACCCACCCAGCCAGGTCTCTCACCCCAAAACCTCCTTTCCTCCAACCCCCCCCCCCCCCGAAATGACCCACCCAGCCAGGTCTCTCCCCCCCAAACTCCTTTCCTCCAACCCCCAACTGACCCACCCAGCCAGGTCTCTCCCCCCCAAACCTCCTTTCCTCCAACCCCCAACTGACCCACCCAGCCAGGTCTCTCCCCCAAAAACCTCCTTTCCTCCAACCCCCCCCCCCAAATGACCCACCCAGCCAGGTCTCTCCCCCCAAAACCTCCTTTCCTCCAACCCCCCCCCCCAAATGACCCACCCAGCCAGGTCTCTCCCCCCCAAACCTCCTTTCCTCCAACCCCCCCCCCAAATGACCCACCCAGCCAGGTCTCTCCCCCCCAAACCTCCTTTCCTCCAACCCCCAACTGACCCACCCAGCCATGTCTCTCCCCCCAAAACCTCCTTTCCTCCAACCCCCCCCCCCCCCCAACTGACCCACCCAGCCAGGTCTCTCACCCCAAAACCTCCTTTCCTCCAACCCCCCCCCCCCGAAATGACCCTCCCAGCCAGGTCTCTCACCCAAAAACCTCCTTTCCTCCAACCCCCCCCCCCCAAACTGACCCACCCAGCCAGGTCTCTCACCCCAAAACCTCCTTTCCTCCAACCCCCCCCCAACTGACCCACCCAGCCAGGTCTCTCACCCCAAAACCTCCTTTCCTCCAACCCCCCCCCCCAACTGACCCACCCAGGTCTCTCACCCCAAAACCTCCTTTCCTCCAACCCCCCCCCCCCCAACTGACCCACCCAGCCAGGTCTCTCACCCCAAAACCTCCTTTCCTCCAACCCCCCCCCCCCAACTGACCCACCCAGCCAGGTCTCTCACCCCCCCCAACTGACCTGCTCAACCCGGTCTCTCCCCACAGACCGGTTCGCCGCCTGGCAGTGGGTGGCTCCTTGTTTCGCCCCCTGCAACTGCGTGGCGGTGCGGCGCGTCCCGGCCCCAGCTCCGAGCCGTCCCTGGCCGGCGGCGGCGGCCGAGCGCGCGGCGCTTCCAGGCCCCGCGGCTGGCGGCGGCGGCCGAGCGCGCGGCGCTTCCAGGCCCCGCGGCTGGCGGCGGCGGTCCGCGCAGCGCTTCCAGGCCCCAGCGCGGAGCCAAAAAGATCTCCGCGGGCCGGATGAGAGGGCCTCGCGGGCCGCAGTTTGGAGACCCCTGTTCTAAATGAAGAGTGAACATATGCAGGGGTCTAATGGGCTTTAACTAATGGACTTTCATTTCACATCTTTAGTTAATTTGTCTTAACTTCCTTAAATGTCCTCATGGAGACATGCCCTAAGTGGAATATTTGTAGAACACTCATGGTTTTATTCCTGTTACTTTCTAAGGGCTGGTCTCACTGAAAAGTTAGCTACAGCTCTAAGGGATGTGAAAAATCCCCCAATATAGAGAGTGTTAGGTTGAATCCAAGAAATTTTGAATTTTAAGAACTGAGAAACAGATGCCGTAGACATGGCTGTTCTTTCCCTACTTTCTCTCTACAATTCTGTAAGCTTACTGCTCTAAAAATACTGTAGAACATGACAACTCTGCGTGGTGCTGAGTGGTGCTGAGTGGGGCGAATAACAGATTTATTTTTAAAAAATTGTATTAAATAAAGTAGGAAGAGGGTTTATTTTTCTAAAGGCAACAGCACAGAAGTGCTATGCACTCCTGCTGGGGAGCAGAAAATGTGGAGCAGACAGGTGTTGGGCAGTCTGTTTCACTCTGTGGTTCAGGATGACTAATTGCTGTACTTACCTCCTGACATTGTCATGAAAGGGCTCAACCCAGCAGTTGAGGATCAATGGCAGCTGACTTGAGAGAGAATTATAATATTCCTTCCCTTGATCACACTCCTCCTACCTTCTTACTACTCTCCCTCTTGAGTATCTAGAGCTATATACAAGCATCAGTTTTAGTGTCTAACTCTTGAAGTGATAATGACTAGTGAAGATGGTGAAGCCATGATGTTACGAGGGGCGAGGGGACTATATAAGATTGGAATTGTGTACCAAGGAGCAAACCTTGGTCTTAAATGATCCCTGATCAATTGTGAAAAAGTTGATCATATTTTTCTAAATAGCAGTGGCAACAACATTTTTTTTAAAAGTGTCTTTGATCGAATGGAATGAGGTAGTAACCGCAGGAGAGTGGGAAGCAATGGTACTGTCACCAACCGTGTTTTAAAGAAGAAAGGATCCCACAGTCAAAAAAAACCAATATATCAATATTTAATAGATAAATATGATCAGGCTACTTAGATTTTGGCCTCTTCCTATGGCATGAAAAAGGGTGATTCTAATAATTAGGTAAAGCAAATGGTTGAAGATGTCACAAGTTGTTAAAATGGGATAAAATCTATATATATAAAAGTCAAATGGTGTATGCATGCGTGTATGTGTGTATATATGCATGTATGTACGTTCACTTACTCCTTCCACACCGTTTGAGCTAGAGACTTGAAATTTGGTACAGTTATAGGTCTTAGGGTCCTAATCAGGGTAAGAGTCAAACATTTTTCAAATCTCACCTCTGACGCCCCCCAGGGGTGAAATTATTTAAAGGCCAATCACATCAGCTGGGCAGCTGTTCTCTGTGACATAGTTATGATGTCATAATACCCCCCTCCAACGGACCCTGCACTCGCTCAGCTCTCTGCCCCCTCTCCACCTCCGACGGACCCGAGTTGGGTTTGGTCAGAGGGTAAGTGAGGTAGGGGTGTCGGGTTTGGTCGGGGGGTGAAGTGGGGGTGTCGGGTTTGGTCAGGGGGTAAGTGAGCCGGGGGTGTTGGGTTTGGTCTGGGGGGGTGGGAAGGTGTCGAGGTGAGTGAGGGGTGAGGTGTGGGTGTTGGGGTTGGTCAGGGGTGTTGGGTTTGGTGGGGTGTTAAGGGGGGGTGTTGCGTTTGGTTGGGGGGGGTGAGGGGGTTCAGGGTTGGTCATGGGGTAAGTGAGGTGTGGGTGTTGGGTTTGTGGTGGTAGGTAGGTGTGTCGGGTTTGGCTGGGGGGGAAAGTGAGGTGGGTGTGTCAGGTTTGGTCTACAGGGGGTGAGGTGTGGGTGTTGGTCAGGGGATGTTGGGATTGGTAGGGGGTGACGTGGGGGTGTTGGGTTTGGGTGGGGGGGTGAAAATGTGAGTCGGGGTTGGTTGAGGGGTAAGTGAGGTGGGGGTGTCGGGTTTGGTCGGGGGGGGTGAGGTGGGGGTGTCAGGTTTGCTCTCTGCCCTCTCCCCCCTCCAACGGACCCCGGACTCGCTCAGCTCTCTGTCCCCTCCCCACCTCCGACGGACCCGAGCAACACCGGGTATTTTCGCTAGTATAAACTAAAACTTAATTAAGTTCAAAATTGTTGCATACATACATGCTGGGCTATGACATCTGGAATTATTTAGGCAAATTAAATTAACTGCTATAGTGCGCTACCAAGAGGAGAAGTGGATTTGAATTCTATCAAGTTTTACACTGTCTATGCTAGAAATATAGCGAAAATGGCATTGTCAGTCAGCTGGATGGAAGCAGCATAACAGATTGCAGTACACCAGGCCACCTCACCCAAAATTAACCAGGAAGCACATACACACCACCACCTCACAGCAGCTCTAAACAAGCAAATTGCAATTCTGCCCTCCCATATTTAGGGGCTGCTTTCTCAAGGACCCTTACAAAAGCAATCCTTCTGGGAATACATGTGTAAGAGTGTCTTCCCTCTCTCTTAACCTGGGGTACAGAGGGGGACTCTTCTATGCCAGACCAAATAACTACAAGCTGCTTCCCAGCCTAAGTTCACACCCCCAAACCCCACACTCTACCAGCTGGGAACTTGAGGAATCGCTGCCACCATCCGGGTGTATCTCCAAAACCCTGGAGGGGGGCACCCTGACTCCCCCAGACTCAGTCTCTCTCTCCTGAGAGCCGGGACACTCAGAGGCTGTTTCCCTTCCCCCTTACCCCTCCCGTCTGTTACCAAGAGAGATAAGAAACTGCCCTGAGGCTTTCACCCTGTGAGCCTTCCCCTTAGACACACAGACTTTCCTGTACCTGGGAAGTGGGTTAAATCCAAGCTAGGATTTCTTTATAAGAAGAACCAAACCTTTTTATAACTAAAAAGATTTAATAAAGAAAAGAGAATACAGCATATACTTACAATACAACTTCACAATCTAGAGTTCCCTAACTTCCCCTCTGAAAAGGTTAGTGACACTCTAAATAGATACAGAAAATTATGGAAATCAACATATTATACTCACAGCACAGCTAACTAGGAATATAGGAAGGAAAGTAGATTCATCCTCCATAGCTAGAGGCGAAAAACTGGGTCTCTTGCCAACTCTGGAATGGCAGGAAACTGAAACTCAAAACTCCCTCCCTTCCTCTGCCTCGTGGTCCGGGGCTCTTACGTCACTCCCTCTCAGGTAACATTAACCCCATACAGGCAGAATAACACTCTCCAGCACTTTACACTTATGACAACATGCTTCATTTAGAGCTAATAGGGTAGTGAGGGGGGAATCTCACCGGAATAACTGTCCTTTTTTTACACTCAGCAGCAATTAAATTTAAACTTTATGGTCATTTTTTTTACAGGGTTTACGAACACTACACTTAAACTACTGACTACAGAGAGACTTGCAACTAATCTTAGAGGAAAGTTCAATGATTTACTATTGGGAATTTTTATTTTGTTTGAAGGACAAATAAAAGTGCTACTGTTGGCAGCCAAATCTTCAGAATTAAAAAGTATGAAGTTGCATATTCACCAGTTTTCCGAATACCAATTTTGAGCTACTCAGAGAATTTAGAGACATATCAAATGTTTAATTATAGCAGTCGTACAAAGCTGAATCAGAAGTCAAATACTAGTTAGCAAAATATATGATAGAGTGACATGTATTATATTTGATTATTTACTCTTTCAGAATGTTCAAAATAAAAACCATATCAGTTTGGCATAAACCCACATAAACTCACAAAACACATATTAGATATTAATTTTTCTATTATATTTTGTTGCAAACTTGGTCCTTTTCTCATCACTATGTGAAAAATACAGCACAGTTAGAACTACTACTTTTCATTAAACTGATGAATCAGGAGTTAAATATCAAACTCCAAATCATAATTTGAAAGATAATTCCCTTTGCAATAATACATTTTAGCAATCATTGTTCAAATTACTCATTTTTTTAAATAATTGATATCTAAAAAATTAAATGGTCTAATCATAGTGCACTATGGAAAGGTTAAAGACCTGATTCTGAATACTGTTTGCTTATACTGTTGACCTAGAGGGTTAAGGCAATTAAACCAACAGTCTGATAGCCATATCTACCTCTGCCCTCTTCCAAGCAAACTTTCTGGATAATGGCAAAATAATATTTTTAAATACAGATTGCAAGTAAGATAGACAAGTAAATCCACATCCTCCTCTGTTTTCCTGAAGTTCTATGCCAGTGTAACTTCATGATTTCAGTGGAATAACAATAGTTTTACAAAAGTGTAGTCCAGTACAGAATATGGCCCCTATTCTCCAGAGGCAAAAGGCACTCCTTAAATTAGCAGTGTTCTAGCTTTCCTGCGGTCTTCACTTAGCAGCTGCATATCTAATAAACCAGTGTCACGTGGCAAGTGCACTCTGTCCCCACTTGGGGCAGGGTGCAGTAATTATTTCCCTTACAAACAACCCTTTGTCTTGGGGCAGTGTGGTCTAGCGGTAAAAGTAAATACAGTAAAACCTCGATTTAACAGACCTCGATTTAACGGACTTCGGATGCAACGGACAAAATTTCTGAGCAAGTCTGATGCATCCCAAGTCCATTTCTTGCGGGCTGGCTGCCGGTTCCCGGCTGCCGCCCGGGTCCCAGCAGCCGGGACCCGGGCGGGCTGACTGATGGCTCCCGGCAGCCGGGACCCAGGCGGGCTGGCTGACGGCTCCTGGCTGCCACCCGGGTCCTGGTAGCGGGCGGGCTGCGGAGCTGCCGCCCCGGCCCTGTGGCGGTCGGGTTGCTGCTCCGACAGCTCGGGTTTTTTTATTATTATTAAATAACGGACTTTTTCATTTAACGGACACCCCCTCACCTGAATTAGTCCATTAAATGGAGGTTTCACTGTAAGGCAGTTCTCTCTCCCAAAGTTGTGTGGCTCAATTGCCAGAGTCACGGTGACAGCCCCTCCCCACAGGCCTGTGGGACCTAATAACCCTAGTCAACATGGCTTCCTGATTTGGCCTGGGTGTATCGCCTAGCAGTCAGAGTCCGTGTGGCCACGTGACTCAGCAAGGCAGTATGGCCTAGTAGCAAAAGTCAGGAGGACTTCCCTCTTGGCAGGGCTGATGCATGTCTGGCTAAGGATGGCCACCCTGATCTTTCAATATTTCAACACATTCCAGGGGTCCAGATAGCAATAAGAGGCCTGTTCTGAGCCAGTCAAATAAAGAGCCAGCAAGGTGGCCCAATGCTCCCCCAGCCACCTAACAGACGTGGCAATCATTTCGAATGTTAGTAGGAAGGCCTCTGGGTCATCACCAGGCTCCATCATAGTCAGTCGGATGGGGAGTCCCATTAGACTGCTCCTGGCTCAACCAACTTGGAGATCCAGCAGGGGAGCAGGCTGCAGTAGTGTCGCTATTCGTTCTATCGGGCACGCTTGCAGGGCCTGATTCAAAGCCAACATCTCCTGCAGCAATTGCTGCTGCTGGGCCAGCTGCTGCTGTTGCTGGACGGCCAGTTGTTGTAGTAACTGTGAGTGATGTTGCTGCTGCTGGGCTGCCTATTGTTGCTGGCTCTCCAACAGCCATTTTAGGACTTTCTCAGATTCCATCTTCCTAGGTTACACAGGAACAATTAAAAAAAAAACACCACCACCACCACCACACCCAGGCACGGCAGAAAAGAAAGGAAAGGGGTGCTGTCACAGACCTTCCCCCCAGTGAACCTCTCAGTCAGTAAGGTCACCCTCTTTCAGGGCCATGTGGCCTAGTGTAACTGTCCCTTCTGTGGGACTGCATGACCGATTGGCCCGAGTCATATAAATGCCCCCCCCCCCATGGGGCTGCATGGCCTAGTGACCTGGCAGCGGAATGGGATGTCACCCCAGAGTGCCCGGTGGCTGGGCCGGGGGACCCAGGCCCTCCCTGCTGCACCAAGTTCCAACTCAGAGCCTTGTCAGGGTCAAGTATGCCCACCACTGTGTCAGCGGGGAATCCACCCGAAACACACTGACCCTACTCAGCACCACAACCAGTCTCCCAGAGCTACTTCCTACCCAGTTCTTGGTGCTGTGGTCCCAGCTTCTTCGGGGTCTCTGTGCTCCTCCATCAGTGCAGCTCCCAACAGCTCTGCCACTACTTGGGCGTGCTCCAGACTCTCAGCATCCCTGGCTTTCGCTGTCTGGGGCTTCTGTGGTTCCTGGGCTGGAGCTCCCAGTGTGTATCCTCTCTCTTCAATAGTTGGCCTGAATGAGCTGAGCTGCTCCCTTTTATATCTCATCTGTAGCTGAAGCATGCCCAGCAGGGCTGTGGGATCGTGGCCTCCTCAGCCCAGAGAGTAGAGTTAACCCTCGCAGTACTAGTGTGGAACAAGTGTGCCCCCTCACAGGGGGCAAGAGCTAAAGGAAATGGAGATTCCTGACAACATAGCTGCGTTTGTAGTAGTTTCAGCTGCCATCTTGTGCTTCTTCACTTTCCTACATGTCCTGCTTTCCCACTAGTCAACGGATATATCTTGGGTTATACGTTGTAAATAAAACAGTTCAAAGCCCTCCCCCCGCCCTCCAACATTTGACTGACAAGTCCATATGGAATACTTGCTACATACCTCCTTTTACTGCAGCAAAAGAGGAGTGTAGGAAGCATCCCCTAAAACTAGTACTGTACCTCTATGTTTTGATATCTTTAATTATTAAAGTAACCTTCAAAGTTAAAATAAACAAACTGAGCTTGAATCATTTTTCATTATGCATAAAAGAAAATTTAAACGTGATCTTTACATTGATTATGATAAGAGATAATATAATGGCATGATAAGAACACAACAAGTAAGAGTGAAAACTAAGGTGATTAAAGGGGAAATGATTTTTGTCAGCTTCCACGTGTGTGTTTGATCAGTACCTCTTTAACTTCAGTTACTATCATTAAGAATCAATGAAGCCTTTGTAAAATATAGAAACAGCCTAAGCACTTCAGTTCAGATGTTATAACTGTTCCTCCTACTGGTCTACCAACAAAATTGAGGAAGAGTATATTTAATATTCCTGTTATTTCAAAGTTTAAAAACCATGCAGAAAAAGTAAAATTAAAAACTCAAACCTACCACGCCTTTTAGACCTTAATGCATCATAAAGCAGCAAAAATAGGCACAATGCCTTTTTTAAAAATTCCTTGGCAGATTACTTTAAAATGCCATCTCCTTTAACTTCTGGGTGCAAATCTGTTTCTATTTTATAGATTTGTTTATATTTAATTTTTTAACTATATTTTATTACATACTATTTTTCAAAGTTCAAAGAATTTTGATGTTTTAAAAGGAACACTTACTTTTCCATGATTCCCTCTCTAATTATATACTTTTCCACTACAATATACTAGCTTGTCATGTTTTCCTATTTCACATATTTCCTGTTAAATCATTTGTATTTTATCCTGTGCTATTTGCTGCTTTAAGATTGTTGCCTCTCCCACCCTTTTTTTATGTGACTACCACATATTACAAACACGCACGCACACACTCCTGTCGGGTAAACTGGTTTCATGTGTTTTCCCCTGTCTTTGTTCACACCTGGTATATGGTCATTGTCATCTATTTCAGGAATTTACAGATAAAGGGAGCTTTTTGAAAATCCATAAATCTGGAATGGCAGGTGATACTTCTCTGTTACAAATCAGAAGAGACTGTAAAAATGTTACTGGTGTTTGTCACCTTCAGAGAGCAAATATTTGAGAGAGTGTTAAACATATATTAAAATGTGGCCCATTATTAGATTTATTTCATGAAATCATACAGTAAGGCATGATTTTGCAACCTGTTAAAACGTACACAGAATTTAGCACTACTAAGGGCTGATCTACACTACAGCTATAAGTGGTAAATTACACTACTGAAGTTAACATGACTGAGGTCAACTTACAGTGGTGTCTAAACTGTATTGTGTCAACAAGAGATGCTTACCCAACGACTTACTTTACTTCTAGATGCTGGAATGTTGCTATAAACAGATACTCAGGATGTGATCTTCATGCCATTTGGCTGTTTGTAAGTGACCCAGGTTGGGAGCTACAACAGCAAAGCATTGTGAGGTACCTAAGTTTGCATGGCAGGTGGTGACATAACCCTTCACTGATGTGGATTGCACCCTCCTTTGACTTTGAATGTGATGGCCTCCTTTGACTTTTGGAGAACTGGACTTCAGTTCTCCTACCATACCAAGCTGTACTAAGCTGCAACACAACAAAAATCCAATGTATTAGGCCTGATTCTCCATTGCCTTGCAACTAGCACAGTCATCTACACTTCTGACTATAAAACTGACCAAATCTATCCACTAATTTGCATGGGTGGTGAACTCACTTTTCACAGAGGTAAATGACTACACAGAGTGAAAGTCAGTCAAGAATCAGACCCATTATGTTTTTTCTTTGTTGTGTCATTTGTTTATATTTTTACTAATATTAGATTATTTTTATAGATTATTTCACTGAAGATAAGTGGGAAAGATAGAATTTTGCTAGTGTGAAATTATTTGCCTACCAATTAAGTGTATCAGGTAGTGATTTGCCAAGAGATTCACTAGTATCCTTCTAAGACTCCCACAAGACAGCTCTATTTTTTAGAAACATATACTGTAATACCTTAATTGTGCATATGCCCATAGCAGGCTTCTAGTCTGTCAATGGGATAGAAAGCACTCCCTAATGTAAGCTACTGGCTCAGTAAAAGTGTAGGAGGAAATCTTCAGGAAATTTAATGCGCCAACTATGAAAACAATTTTAAAAAGAGATAACTTAAGCAGCAATGCATTTGAAGAGCTTTCTGAAAAACAATGTTCTCCTGTTGTGAAGCCAAAACGGATTATACCTGAGCCTTATGAAGGTGTGCTGAGATGGGAATACAAGTTCAGTAGTGGTTCCATCATCTTTGTGCCTGCTGTGCAAGGACTAGGGAAAATCACATTCCCTATTATAAGGGGAATGCAGAGACTGCTCCCTCCTTGCTTGCATCCGACGAAGCGGGTATTTGCCCACGAAAGATTATGCTTCAATACTTTAGTTAGTCTTTAAGGTACCACAGGACTCTTTGTTCCCTCTGAAGTGTTTCTGAAAGAGCAAACTATTCTAGTAAGACATGGAGAGAGGAGCATGTTACATCAGTCTAAGGGTGGATATAGCATGCCTGCCCCCCTAGCATTCACTGGAGCTATTGGAAGCTATTATGAGGCAGAATCCATCCTGGAACCTCTTTACTGCCCACAATGGAGGGCAGTGCATAAATTACACAATTTAGCTCAGATTGTATAATCTTGTTCTGAGTAATGAGATTTGGTTAAAATATTAAATAACGTACAGTACAAAGAAATGCTATTTTCTTGATTCACAAAGATAAGTAATTTCAAATTGAACAATATAACACTTCAAACCAATATACAACACTTGTTCTCATGACAGAATCCTTCTCCCGTATGAATTCTTACTCCTTCATTCCATGTAACCTGCCATCTCTTTCACCTCACATAATATAATGAAGAATTAATAAAAAATCTTTAAAAATTATGATATGGGGCTCCTTAGTTTGCAATTGCAACTGAAACTACACTTGCCCTTTAAACTCAATCTATTTCTTACCCATTTATTGTTATCTGGGTTTTTCTGATAATCAAAATAGAAGCTATAATGAGATGTGTCTACTAGACATATTCGTTCTGTAAATATTTGCAAACTGACAGGCTGCCATATGGTACCAATTCATAAAGAAATTTATGATCTTGTACAATACAGTTCATTTCTAATAATCCTACTACCCTTCAAATTAAACCAAAAAGTTCTCTTCCTGTAGATACCCTATGAACTGTTTTGTTAATGGGCTCTAAATCCTGAACTTAGTTTTTGCCTTACAATCTTTTAGTTTTCCTACATCAACTCATTTCATGTCTTGATTGCTGTTAGCTATCCTATGTGTATAAGTAGAACTTATCTTTCCCATTTTTTCTGTCTCTTTTCTTTAACCATTTAACAACAAAAATGCATAATCCATATGCAAATGACATTTACAATATCATGATTTTCACTTTTTTTTTCGGTATGCTAAAAGGAAGGATTACTGTTAAGCAAAAGGAGTGAGAACTACTGGCATAATAAATGATCTTGCTAATTAACTGGAGAATTGTAGTAAATACAAGAACAATTTGCTTTAAAAAATATATCCATGGATTCTTTCAGAACCAGATTTGGAGTCCTCCCTGTAAAAGATTGATTGTACTTTGCCAAATCATGAGCAGCTGTCCTTCACAGCAAAACTTTTAATCCACAGTAAAGATTTTCATGTTCACAAACATATAACAGTTTAGTTATCAAGAATTAGAAAAAATATTTGTGTTCATAAAACCCATTAATATTGTTTTTAAGTTAAAATATTTTAAGGATTTAAAAAACATTTAAATGTTCTAAAAACATTCCTTAGGCTCTATCCTAACAGTCATTTTTATGTCACATGCTGTCAATAGCAATGTTATTTAGTCAATAAGATGTAGTTTATAAGTGTATTCATTTGGAAACAAATTGCATAAGTAATCAGTCACAAAGCCTATATTATATATATATATCCCTTAATAAAAAATGTGTTTCAGATGGACTGCAATTGAACAGCTTCATATTACCATGAATCTGTAACTGATAGGTATTACAATATAAATTTCATAATTTTTATTACACTTTATTAGAACTAGTATGTATTTTAAAACTATTTTTAGAACTTCTATTTTCATTCATGCTGGAGACATTGTATAAAACTTCAGAAAGGAGTACTATGAACCCTGATGCAAGTGCAATAGAAGTGCTATTAGAATTGATATTCTCACTTACTCCAATGGTATTTTTTGATGTGCATAGCTTTTCAAGATATTTTCCCTGAAAAAATTTTTTCAAGCAGCTGTATTTGAAGAGGTCAACTCTTGTTCAGAAACATCAATACTTAACTGTTAAAGGTCTCAGGACACAGGACAAAGTAGGAAAATTCTCTCTCTCTCTCCAGTAAGGTTTCCTGCTGTGTACGGTAAATCTGAGCTCTAGGAATTTAGCCCACTTATACAGCATTATGAAGATTTACTTCATTTTTCACAGTGGAATCTTTGTGATCTGCCAAATTTAGGGATTTTCATTTTCAGTTAATTTTTCTAGTTTGTCCTTACAGATTGCTTTATGTTGTGGCTCAATAAAGTTGGAAATTATGGGGATAAATTGAAAGCAGAGAAATCTGAAAATTCTCCCAAAGAAGGAAAAGCTGGGTATCAGCTGAAATGCTTTGTTTGGCCACATAACTAGGGCAGAATGTTCTAAATAAAACATGTTAAAAGCAGGCCTTAGTTGGCCAGCACTGATAATTCTAAGAACTCCCTTCAGTCTTCATGGTGAAGGTTCTAATTTCCATGGACACTTGGAATGAGAAGCAGCATTTTTTCCAGTTCTTATTTTAAACTGGACTATTCCAGTTATAAAATAGCCTTTAACTTTACCAGCATTCCTCAAAAGAGTTTTCCAAGGCAGTAAAACCTTCGACTCACATGAGTGATTGCGGTTTTTATGCTTGTCTAAATGGCACTGCAGTCCAGACTATGGGGGTGTGATTTGTAGAGTGCTCTGGAGTGTTTCACTCTAACTGTCCTGCGTAGCCCCTACTCGCGTACATTAACACAAGCTAGGTACCTTTTTGTTCACATCAGGAGGAAGCAGAAGCTGGTGTGAAAGAGGTTGGAATCTGGGTTTGGAGGAAAATCAAACAGGAGTGCGACAGAGGAATGGAGGCACAGGCTCCAATGGGAGAGACCAAGCTCCTTGACACTCAGAGCCAGTAGTGAATGACATCAACCATGCTTGCTAATACATGAACAAAATTTTGTCAACAAATAATACATTGACCCTATTTTGTACTCCACCATAGTAATGTAATGGTTATTCCAAAATGCCCTGAGCCTCCTTTGCTACAGAAAATATTGTGTAATACATGTTAACACAATTTGGTTTTGTTCCTCTGTAACAGCTACATCACCTATTGAATTTTATGAGACTGGTACTGTCTTTCAGTTAATGGACCTGGTATTTCAGCTCAGACAATAAAGGCTCATGGTTTTAAATCCAGAGACCTGAATAGGGGCATAATTACAAATTGTCCCTATTCTAGTGGCTACACAAAAACCTAATTGTTTTAGTGCATACTTACAAAGTATGCCAGCAAGGGAAGATCATTCCAATATCTGAGGTCCACAAAAAATGAAATCTCCATACATTCTGCAAGGATTAAATCGGAGTCATCAGGATCTAAAAGCATGTGCCTCTAGAACATGAGCTGAAGGACCAGACTCGTTAGCTAAAGGCAGAAACAGACTCATAAATCACTACCTGTGGTCTAGCCCTACAGGGGGATAAAGAGACACCGTGTTAGGGTGATGTGATAGGGTGTATAGGGTTTAAGGAGTTGCTCTGGACTGGAGTATCCCTGCCCACTGCACCTGCAAGTCAAGGAATGGAGGAGGAGTTTAAAAGAAAGAGACTCAGCTCACTAGGGGACACCTCTGAGAGGGGAGCAGATTGATGAGCTTCTCAGATCCCAGGAAGAAGTCTGGTAGCAAGCAGAGCCCATGCCCTTGCCTAAAAGGAATGCAGGTCTCCTGGGATAAAGTGAAGAGACTGTAATCTATAATTTTTGCTAGAGAACTAGTGTACTTTGAGTGGCCCATCTAAGGCTTCTCTGCAGGAAGGGCAATCGGTGTTCTGGCTGTGACTCTTGGCGTGTTTTTTTCCTTTGTTTATTTACGGTTGCAACTACTGAACACTTTATTTGTCCCCTGGAATTTTAACGGGGAGAAGTATCCAGAAGGACTTGACCAGACAGCTCAGAACTCATCAATGCCAGCGTTCTAGAGAATTCCCCTGCTGGAGTAACTGTACCTGAGAGATGTTCATGCAAATCCACTGCAACACCTCAAGGAGGTGCTGTGTTGGGATCAGATCCTTGCATGGTGGACAACAATAATATTTTCTGAAGTTTTCTTTAATTATACTAAATAGTATGTCTGATACAGTGTATCATCCTAAAACCTTTATCATTATGTCAACATAATACCTATGAAGTCCTCATACTTTATGTCATCAATACCATTGTGTCAACACAAGTTATGTTGATATTCAAAATAGTAACTTTTTAACCTTATTTATTTATACAAAACATAGTGCACCTTTTAACAAACATTCTTCCCAACTTCTTCTAGAAAAACATCATTTAATACCTTATACTGCTCTAGTACATTTTAAAGAGTCTGAAGAAAACATAAAACCCTTTTAAAAACTGGTCATATGGTGCTCTTTGAAATAATTCTAATTATAACAAGGATTTTCTTCAAAATGTCCTAGAAAATCCAAGCAGTTCACAAAGTACAATAGGTATATGAAATTGATCCTCTATTTCAAAATGGATACTAGAATGGATGCAATCTGAACTGTGGTGGTATACTGCTCCATAATAGTAAAACAAAGAGATCTTGTCCTCAATCCAACAAAATACTCAAATAGTTCACTTTTAATCATATGAATAAGTTCCTTTGAAGTTAGTGTATTTTAAAGTTAAGCACATGCTTAAGCACTTTGTTGGAACATGGCCTTGGAGAATTTGGAAATATAGGCAGCCCATATGAGATCCATCTTAACAAAATGCAAGTTAGTACAACTTGGGGAAAATGCCAAATACAAAAATGTGCAGCAGAAGAAAGAAATCTGGGAAGTACTAATGTTGAAAGTGACCTGAGGATGACAGTCAATAGGAAAAAATTAAACAGCACTTCAAAAAAACAGAACAAAAATGAAATTGTGGGCTGCATGCTCTGAAATATGATATCTGAATACAGAGGCAAGTTTCTCTATATGATTCAAATAGGATCACACCTAGATTACAATAGTAATACATAGATCCTACATAGTGCTTTTTCATCTTTAAATCTCAAAGGATTTTACAAAGGAGATCACTGTCATTATTCTCAGATGAGAAAACCAAGGCACAGGGCACGGAATATTGCATTCAGCTCTAGGAAAGATACAAGTTGGAGCAAGCTCAAAAAAGAATGACAAAAAATGGTGAGGAGATTGTGAGGATTGTTTTATTAGGAATAATTAAGAGTAAAATAGGCAAATCTTAGCTAATTTATTACTGGGTGGGAGGATACGATAGCCATCTACAAGCATCTGACAACACCAAGTAGATAGAAGTAGAATAATAAGAGGTCATGGGATGAATTTAAGAAATTGAAAAGTTAGGATAAGCATCAAGAAAACTTCCTTATAATTAGCTCTATTCATTAAATTGTGGAATAGTCCCCCAAGAGAAGCAGTGGAAGCCTAATCAGAAATTATGAACTGATCTGAAGGTCAAGGCGAGGAGTTTTAGCTTGTTTCAGTAAGAGAGAAAGCCAGTGAAGGGTTTTAAGGACAGACCACAATTCCAGCACTATATTCTTGGATAGAGCAGGAGAGTAAAGATAAGAGATGAAGGGAGTTCAGAGAAGGAAATTATAATAGCCAAGGCAAGGAATGACTAGTGACAGCCTTCTTATGTTTCTGGTATCTTCAGGTTAGGACTGGCACTCTGTCTTCCCCAACTAATCAGAAAGATGCAACAGCTGGATTATTTATTTACTTATTTTATTAGAGTTGCTCGTTTCTGGGCCATTGGGTCTGATTTTATTTAATTGTTTAAAATTTGTACAGTTTCCCAAGTGCCTCCACAAATAAAAATCCAAATTGTTTGATGCTTTGCAAATTTCTTCTCTATCAGTCCAAGATGTTGCTAAATCCCTGTCAAGAACAGATCAATGGATGATCTCATTTTCACTATCAATAAATTGTGAAATGTAATTAAAAACTTTACAATTGACGTTTCTAGGCCTATGTCCTGGAAGAGGCCATATTTGCTAAAAACTTAATGCTGTTCATTATGCAAGCAGAGAGACAACCTTATGAAAGAAAAAGTTAACTAGTTTCCAACTCATTTATTAATACTGATTTAACTGCACAAAAGAAAACTTTAACTTTTATTTTATTTTGTAAACTGAAACTCTTCTGCGTGTCACCCTTATTAAAGCAGTTTATAAACTCAGTTACTATCTCCCCCTAAGACTCTCACATGTAAGCATCAGAAATGTCATTATTTTTAATATAATGACTGCCTTTATCGATAGACTTTAAATATATCACCCATTACTCCCTTATCCAGCCTCTGGGTTATCTTGCAACATGTCCAGAAATTACTGCCTTATCACCAAAGTCCAAGTATCACACTAAGAAATTCTGACATTTCTATTGATCAGAATAAAAAGAAATATTGTAGTTGATAAATAACATGATGCTAAAATAGTATGATAAAAAACCAATTCATTTAGGAAACCACTGATCACATAGACCAGAGTGTGTAAGTCAACTCTGGGGTACCACCGCCAGTAGAGACACTGGATTAGAATGAGGACATTACATATGTAAAATAAGATTCAAATGCTTCCTGGTGATAGAGAACAGGATCCTTCTGTTTTTAGTGAACTCCTATGTAAAAGCAGGAAGACAGAGCCACCTAAACATGCCTATACTTCCCCACTAGAGGTATTTCAGAACAGAAAGTTGGTCCTCAGTTATGCTTAGATGTCCACAGCTAGCCCGTAACAGCTAACTCGGGCTTGCAGGGCTCAGGCTAAGGGACTGTTTAATTGCAATGTTTGGGCTCTGGCTGCAGCCCAAGCTATGAGACCCTGCCACCTCACAGGTCCCTAGAGCCCGGGGTTCAGCCTGAATGTCTGAATGTCCACAAATCCACCCATCTGCTGAATAACTGATTCCCCTCACCCTTGTGGAAAGTAGCCTGAAAGCTATTAGTTTATGCAAGTCGCTCTCTTTATGAGGAAATTATTTCTTCTTCCTCAAAATGGTACATTCACAGCCCTGAGTCAATAGAACTTTCACCCACTGGGCTGCCAATAATTACTTCCACCCAGCATGGGAAGTACTTCCTACGCAAGTTAAAAAAAGGAGGAACAAGGCTTGTCACTTTCTGAGCATTAGGCTTGAATATAACTATCCTGAAGCAACAAACATTGTCAGCCTATATCTTTGACCTTGTTTTCTTTTCTGTTGCATCTGCTCCAGTCTGGGGTGGAGGGAGATGGGTGGGTGATAATTTTTGGCGCTTTAAGTCCTAGTGCTATGTCTGTATCTCAGCAGTTAGCTGGAGGTTCAGTATTTACTAATACAGAAAGCCATGGTAGAGATATTGATTTTAAACTTCCTGTGATGATTTGCATGGTCTGATTCCTCTCCCTATCCACAAGTTGGGCATGGCAGCTTCTTGTCTATACCAGTGCACAGTATTCTGCAACTGAGTACACCAGGCCCTGGGCATGTTGGTAGCACCCATGCAGTTGATCTCCAGCTTGTTCCCACTTACTTTTGAATAATGTTAATGCAAACCTTCACTTTAGAGGCTATTTTCTATATTGCAGGTTATGGATAGCATACCCCAACAATGCCTCAAATCACAAAAACCATTATGGACCACAGGTGACAACCCCATGTCTCTGCATCCAGCCAGGGAATGGCAAAGTGTCTGGACCTCATCTATCATTCCAAACAAGCACATTATTTTTGACCCTACAAGCCACTCTCCCAGTTTCAACCTGCCATACAGACTTTGCACCACATCAAACTGCATCTGAACAAACCATGAAAGATGCAGTTACTCGATGCACAAGTGAAAAATCGAAGACTCTCCTTCATGCAACTAAGGTGAGAACATCCAAGCCATCAAACACATCATAACGCATTGCCCCAAATATGATTCAAAGGTGAATTGGATCATATTCACATCATCACAGAGAAGGCCTAAAATGGCTTATGGACCTACAACTTCATCAATAGAATGTTGCTCTGCAGATGCCATATGAAAGAGAGAGAGAGAGAGAGATGCTTCAGTCCTTTCCATTTCACCAGTGAAGCCAACCATGATGCCCCATTTCTGTATCCTACTCCCATCTCATGCCTCTTCTATGCTGCCCTCAAAGCATTAAAGCCCTTTCCAAATGTGGTCCGCCAAGCCAGCTCCCTCACCTCTATAAAATCAGCACTAAAAACTCACTTACATCATGTCACCTATGAAGAGGATGTAAAAAAAATTCACAGACTGATCTAACAGGCAAAACCACTGAGAAATATAAATGCCTTATTAAATAATCATGTTACCTTATTTTTTAAACCCTTGTCCTTCTGCCAATTCTCCCTTTTTTTGTCCGTTTATAATCACCACTGCTTTTGTCTTGTCAAATTTAGACTGTAAGCTTTAAAGGCAGAGATGGTCGATATTCTTTTTTCTGTGAAATGTCTAGCACTTTTGATATCTTACTAAAGTTCCATTAAAGGAGCAAACAAAATGTAAATTAACTAATCTAAAGCTAAAAACCCCACACAGAACAAAGTATATCTACCTTTCTTAGTAAGCGAACATACTCAAGTCAGGCAAGCTTTTTCACCTTATGGAAACAAGAATAACTGGAGTATGGTGAGGAGGAACCCCCACACCCCCAAAAAAGAAAATAATATTAAACTGTTTCCTTGTCTTCACCCACTCAGAAAAGAAGGACAAAACTCACTTGATTGGGATGGCATAGATGGACCCTGGAGAATCCAATATTCAGTATGCTGAGCACTTCTTAAAGACCAAAGACTTCTCAAAGTAGGATAGCTTTCTTAACAGATGTTTCTTGCTCTGTCAGTCAAGGATAGCTTTGATGATTGTAATTCCTACAAATATCTCTTTCTAGGCAACAGGCAAAGCTTTTGATACTGATAAACATTTTAGAGCCAAGTAATTCTAACATCAAAATATAGCAAGACTTCTTAAGTAAATTTAAGAAGTTTCTTCTCCTGCACAAGTTAATTGTACTACAAGTTATGAACCATTTCTGTTAAGTGTATGTCAGCATCTTCATGATGTTGCAATTGATATACACTTGACCTGAGGCTTAGACTGCATTTTTCACACCTCATCTATGCAACTACAAATTAAATTCCAGCTTCTAAAGTATGCTGTGTTTTTTGAGAGAGTTTTGAGAACAGGTTTGCACTGATAATTTTTTTAAATGCAGTATTTTTCAATAATGAGACCAAAATTACCATTTCAATATTCTCTTCCAAACAAGCTAGTGGGGGGGGGGGGAGTGGGCTGTGAGGAAGGGGCAAGACAGAGATTATTCTATCCCTTAATGGTTAACATTTGTGTAGCTGTCTCTTTTTTGTTGACACAACCCATATTTAAGAGAGCACCATCTGCCAAGTTGTCTAGAATACAGTCCTTGTCTAATAATTACCATGTTGGAAAATAACATTTCACCATACCTATATATTTAAGATTTACTTTTATGACAATTTAAAAATCAGGCCACCAAACACTTTCTGAAGTTTACAAAATGTTCAGTCTTTGATTTCAGTTTTAAGTTCTGAAATTTATCTTTATTTCTAGTTGCATAATATTTTCAATAGCTCAAAACCAGTCAAATTATTGAACTTCTTCAAAAACAACAATTGCATCTAAATATCTGGATTAATGTCATTGTTCCAGTTTGCTTAATTGCTACTATGCTACATAAAAAACTAGCACAATCAGTATTGCTCCCTAAGAACAAATTATAAAAATATATTTTAATAAAAATTCATTGTATAATTATTAATTCCAGAAATATTTTAAGTGTCAATACATTATGGCAGGGGTTGGCAACCTTTCAGAGGTGGTGTGCCACGTCTTCATTTATTCAGCGAAATTTAAGGCTTCGCATGCCAGTCTGGAAAGGACGGGCTTTGGGCGGAAGGGGAGGGGCTGAGGGAGTAAGTCCACTCCTGCTTTGGGGTTCCCCACTCCCACAGACTCCTGCCAGCTGGGGTCTCAGCCTGCTGCCAGCCTGGGTAAAGGCGCTCAGAGGGAAGGCGGGGAACCCATCTGGCAAGGGGCCAACCGGGGGAACCCCAAAGCGGCGGCCGGCTGAGCGCTTAGCCCACCGCCGCTCTGGGATTTCCCCCTCTGGCGCCTTGTGAAACGGGGTCCCACTGCCTGCCCCTCTCAACTCCCGCGGCCAGCCTGGGTTCCCTACACCCAGGCTAGCAGCAGGAGCTGACTGGGGCAGGCAGTGGGACCCCAGCTGCCTGCAGGGAAAACCCCAAAGCGGCGGCGGGCTGAGCACTTAGCCCAGTTTGCTTGTTTGAAACCAACAGTTTCGTTTGTCTGGTGGAACCACATGTCTCAGTTTTAGCTTGATGGAGACTGTCGCCAGGTGGTGGCCACCGCCAACATCTGCACCTCTTCTCACTTTCACATCTATCAGTGAGCATCGCCATTTGCCATTGGTCTTCATATGGTCAATCTGGTTCTTGTCTCTGCCATTTGGAGAACACCATGTCAGCTTGTGAATTTTACAATGTTGAAATATGGTTCCACCAATTACTACATTGTTCATATTGCAGAAATCAACAAGCCTCTCTCTGTTTTCATTCATGGTGCCACACCCATGTCTTCCCATTGCTCTGGCATTGTTTGTGTTGTCTTTACTGACCTTGGCATTCCCATAAAGACAGTTAGGTCATGGCATGATAATCTCTCAAACTCCATCTGTAATGTAACGTAGAAATTGTCCTTTGCTTATTCATCACTGTCATTTGTCAGAGCACAGCACTGAATCAGGGTGATATTATTGTGTTTCCTTTTCAGTCTGGCGCTCATAAGTCTGCTGCTGATGGATTTCCACTCAAGCAGGGACCGCTCCACTCCCTTCTTCTAAAGGATGTCCATCATCCCATCCAGAATACAGCAAAGTTTCTCCCAAGGCTGTTGTTAATCTTCCTGATCCCATCCATCTGCTCTCACTGACACCTAGGATGTGTAAGCTGTAGCATCTCATCTCTGCTGTTACCTGAGCTAGCTTCCCTGTTTTGTACATTGTCCATACGTTACAAAAAACACATCTGGTTTTTGTCTGGGTGTTGAGCACTTCAGTCTTCATGCCAGTGGCTTCCTTTTGGCTTTCACCACTGGTAATCATGCAGGTCAATACCTCCTGAAGGCCATCACAAACAGTAATGATTGATTTCTCCACCACTGTTTCCATAACATATTTTGTCTTTCACGGGATAGGATTTTTAGCCCTGTGCCAAACCCCCAACCTGGAGGGCCACGGCATCCTTTTTGTCTGGCTGCTCCCACACAGACAAATTTGACATGGTTGAACCTGCCAGGAGCAAAAAGCACCTGCCGACGCTGACTTTGGGAATTGTTAGAGCACACAAACTGTCCTGCCATAAGGCGCAGACAGAGAGGACAGCAAGTATTCTATCCAAAAGAAACTCTTTCTCATCAATCAGTGCGCCAGCCTCTATACTTGCAATAAGTCTCCAGGTAAACATTTGTGTTAACTAATGTTAATAAGGCTAAAGACTACAAATATTGTCCAAATGTGAGTATGTAAAGAAAAATATCTCTCCTTTATCCTTTCTGGAAATATGATTACACAACTACAGACTGACTATCAAGCCTTCCTTCAAGACAGTCTTTATGTTTGAAAGTTGTGACCATTTTCACTTTGCATTGATGATCAAAGGAAAGTGAGAAATGTCACATCATCCATCTCTCTATTTGAGATCTTCCATGTATCAAGATTTAAGTACAGTCCTCAAAACAAAACAAAAAATCCCTGAATTGTAAGGCAGACATCAGTAGTAATATAGCCTCTCAGAAAAGAATTTGTAAGATAATAAATCATTTTTTCTATGAATCCTTTTGCCATCTAAGCAGACTGGTTGGAAGAAAACAATCAAGGAAGACAAAAATAGAGTGCTTTGAGAATCTCTATCCTGTTTTCTAAAGATTTTAATTTGGGTTAATGTACTTAGTAAAAGTGATTTAAGCCTATATATCTGAACCTTAGGGTTTGTCTTCACTGGGGGGGGGGGGAGATCGGCTGTAGATACGCAAATTCAGCTACATTAATAACGTACCTGAAGTCGGCGTATCTACAGCCGACTTACCTGCCGTCCTCACGGCGGCGGCGGCGCGCTCCCCCGTCGACTCCAGCTTGCGCCTTTTGGCGAACTGGAGTTCCGGAGTCGACGGGGGTGCCGCTGGAGATCGATTTATTGCATCTTGATGAAACGCGATAAATCGATTGCCAAAAGATCAATTCCTCCCCGCTGTAGTGAAGATGAGCCCCTAGTCAAGGACACCACATGGATTAGGAAAGTCGTTAGTCCAAAAAGTCTGGTGACATACTTTGACTACACAATTAGTTTCCATGAAACATTTTAATGAACAGTAGGGAGAAGCTATCAGATGGTTTCTATATGTGTAATAAGAGGCAGCAATGTGGAAACTTAAAAAAATACATTTACAAGTGTTAATTTTAAATGAGTGAATAGTAATTAGAGATGGAAAGGAGTCATTCAACTTGTCAGCTTCCTACCAATGCAGGATATTTCTCTACCATACATTCAAGTGCTTTGTCCAGTCTAGTTTTATATTATTTAAGGGAGGAACTTCCACTACTATTCTTGGGACAATGATACATACTATGAAACATAGACTTCACTATTATAAAGTGATTCCTTAACATTTCCTTTACTCAGTTTTGTCTGAATATTTTTCATTAGAAAATATTAGGTCTCCCTAGAAAATTACTTGTTCATTCTCCTAATTACTCTATATTTATATTCACTCCTCCCTCCCTCTACCTTAATCGGCATATATATTTTAATCTTTTAATATATATTTAACTTTTCTATTACACATAGATCAGTCCCTTCAGCTCTTAAATCATTTTTATTTCTTTTCTCTGAATATCCTCCAGTCAGTCAATCTTAGGTGCAGTAAGATACTCAGACTTGTACAGTGAATTCAAGGTGTGATCTTACCAGAAAAGGAATAGCAATCCTGATCTTTGACACTGTGTCTCTTTGTACTGGGTTTTGGGTTGTCGGGTTTTTTTTAATACCTTATCATATTACTAGTTCATTGCAATCTACAGTTCCCAAATACTATCATTCTATTAAATATCTAATTTTTAAACTATTTTACCCAATTGTATTAGCTTGCATCTTTCCATGCTGAATTGCATACAAGGGCTCATGGTGAATAATAAGCTGAAAAGCTCCCAATGTGATGATGTAGCCAAAAGGGCTAATGTGATCCTGGGATGCATAACCAGGAGAATCTTGAGGAGTAGAGAAGTTATTTTACCTCTACATATGGCACTGGTGTGGCCACTACTAGATACTGTTTCCAGTTCTGTTACCCACAATTCAAGAATATTGATAAATTTGAGAGCTTTCTGAGAAGAGCCACAAGAATAACTAAGGTAACAAAGTCCTGTGGCACCTCAAAACTTTATAGTTAGTCTTTAAGGTGCCACAGGACTTTGTTACCTCTGCTATTCCAGACTAACACGGCTACCTCTCTGAAGAATAACTAAAGGATTAGAAAATATGCACAGTGATAGATTGAAAGGGTATGTCTATGTTGCAATTAAACACCCACAGCTGGCCTGTATCAGCTGACAAGGGCTTGTAGGGCTCGGGCTGAGACTATAAAACTGCAGTGGTAGGAATTATTATGTCTATGACCTGTGTTATACAGGAGGCCAGACCAGATGATCACAATGGTCCCATCTGGCCTTAGAATCTATGAATTTTCTACTCCATTTCTCAGCTATCTCCGTTTTTGTATTCTATCTGTCCTCACTGGTGTTTGCAATAATTATCTAAAGTATCTATCTTAAGTATTTCTAATGTACTGTCACCATGGTATCACCTAATATGTCAGTCAAATGCAGAGAAACTTTTCGAAAAAGGGAACTCAGTTGGATAGAGACTGAAAACATTGTGGGGCCACTACCATTTAAGTGCTCTGGAAAAACACTAATTGGTCTGGATAGCACAATAACTCTTTCAGTTACCTGAATGTCAATGTATACATTTTAATATATATCTATTCACCAGTGTGAAATGTATTTTTAAATGGTCAGAACTGAAATAGTCTTAAGGTATGGCAATGAATATATCATTACAAAACCATGTGGATAACAAACAACAAAATTTAATGTGACACACTGTCATAAAGCTTGTTACTATGCTGTTGTCAGTTCACTTTCCAACCTTGGCATTGGAACATATAGTAGTTGGGTTTACACTGCAACAAATGGAAATATAGAGTGTGATAGAGGAAGGTCAGGGAGCTGTGGCAGAGTGCTTGAGGGGAGATATATCAGCTCCAGGTTCATTAGGGTGTGGCTCCCTGTAGACTCGGGAAGCAGGCAGCAGGTTAATTAGGAGCACCTGCTGCCAATTAAGGCCTTAATAAAAACCCCTGCCTCAGGCAGACAGGTGTGGGTGTTTGGAAGGAGTTTGGAGGCGTTGGAGCAGAGAAGAGTTTGGAGGCGTTGGAGCAGAGAAGAGTTTGAAGAAGTGCTGCGGTGAGCTAAGAAAGACCCATACCCTAAGTAAAGGAACACCTGGCTTGTGTAGAGAGAGGGCAGGAAGCCCCCCACAAGCTGAAGAGTAGGAGAGGGAAGTAGTTCAGGGGAAGGAGTAGCTAATCCCAGTGGTTTACCACTATCCTCAGGGCCCCTGGGCTGGGACCTGGAGTAGAGGGCGGGCCCGGGTCCCTCCCTCTCCCCTTCTCCCCTCTATGATACTAGTGGGACAGTTAATACCCTGTTCAGAGGCAAGAAAAAGGCTCCCTGAATTCCCCCACAAGAAGAGAAAGCGCAGGACCCATCAATATCCTGGGAGTAATGTGCCACAAGAGATATAGACTTGATATACTGTAGGTCAAATTCAAATAAAGATACTACTTAAGCTGCTATATGTTAACACCAAAAAAGGTGGCATTGTGGTGGCAACAGCAACAGAATCTTAATTGTACTGTTGCTAAGTGAAATACTATAACATACTTTCAGATATTTAAGATGAATTCCTCAGTTTAGACGATCCCAGGCTGTGCTCAAATTGGGTATAATAAAGTAGCCTAATAGCTGAAAGAAAGAACACGTTGTACTACTCTTTCATATTGTCAACATTTTCTTTAAAAGGCCAGTGGAGAAAACATGGGGAATTTTTAAGAAAAAATGCCAAATCTCCAAGGTAAAAAGAAAAAACAGCTTCAGGTAAGAAGGCTGCATCAAAAGAAAACTACTGTTTATTTCTAATTAAAATGAACATAATGTATACTGCAAAAATAAAAAGGAAGTTTGTATACATATGGCATCCTGAATCCATAGATGCTGAATTGTTAAATAAATTAGTTTTTCATACTTTTCTGCACAAGTTACACTACATTGTTCCTAATTAAACATAAGTATATTGTTTTAAAATTTCTTAATTAGAATGAGAGTTCACAAATTTAGGAAGAAAATATATTTTATCATTTTGCTTAAAATTATTCAATGGTATTGCAGCAGCATAGCTTCCGGGGAAAAGATCTAGGAAATTGGAACATGGTATACAACTGAGAAGTTGTACTTTGTGTAAGCTCGTGAAACAATTTCCGCAGTGGCAGAATACATTTAGTATTCTGTGGAGGTATACATTTAGTAGAGAAAAAAAAACTACAATACCAATCTTTCAGAAAGAAATTACTAGTATTAATTATATCCACTTTTTGCATTATATCAAGTATTATTTATGCCAATCACTTGATACAAAATTAACCACACATCCCTAAGTGTTTTAAAAATGTATAAATTGACCAATTATAAAATAATTTTAGCTTATTAATGAAAATTGCTGAAGAAGTTTAAAAAAATTCCTCTCAACTTATCCATTGGAGTTTTCTCTTTTCCCCAGGTACTATTCTAGGAATCCACAAGTTATTCACCTTTCAAATGTCCTTATCAACACTTCTACATGAGCTGGCATGAATGAGAATGGTTTAGATTCTAGTATACAGTACTCTGACCACAAATGTCTTCAAAGTCTCAATCCTTAGGTTTGTGCTTTTTTTTTTTCTGTTAAACAGAAAAGCAGTTTCACATCTACCACCCACTATAATGCACTATAGTGAGGTAGACATGTAACTACTTTTCTACTTAACAGAAAAAAAATAATTTCTAGTCTTGTTTTACTTCAATTCAGAGTGAGGCCTGGTCTATACTTAAAAATAGCATGATAGAAATAAAAGATGATTCTGTACAAAGTGAGCAGTATGTGTATACAGACTTTTTGTATTGTGCAATTATTTTAAAACAACAATGTCCTTAGCTAAAAAACTAGGCTAACCTATTTCATTTGCTCCTAAACTGTTGTTTAGTAATATAGAAATACAGAAGATCTCTATTTCAAATCTTTGAATACCATTTGTCTTTGTTTAAAATTATGCTATTTTGTCAACAAACTTGTTCTGAAACTGAATGATCATTATCCTTTTTTATAAGAATCTTTAACATTCCTTTAAATAATTGGAAGTCCTAAAATCCATATTATTGACACTGCAAATTGTGTAAATACACAATTAACATCAACTGTATAGGTATAGCCCTATGTTCAATGATTCACAGCCTGTTGTCATGACAGTGCTGGGACTTGAACCTGGTTTAGGCTTGATGAGTAGCTCCACTGGGCATTTAAATGCCAACTGCCAGGTAAATTGTTAATGAGGAACAATGTTTGCCGCTCTTAATAATAAAGAAAAAAAACAGCAAAGTGATTTTTGGATTTTACTTTTATAAAAGAAAGGAAAGTGAATTTATTTTATTTCTCTGTTCAGTACCATTTTTTCCATTAAGCTTCTTTATTTTATTTTATTTTTGCGGAGGGGATGCAGAAATTAATGATCCACACAAGAAGTTATTAGCAGAAATCAAATAAGAATGATTGATCACCTATCTTTTTAACTGTGGAAGTATTTCAGCAGAAAAAGCAATGTTATGACAAATAACATTAATGCAACATCTTTTTAAAATTTGTACCTGAAGCTGAAACTTTCTTAAATTATTCAGCTCTCTTCTGAGACCAAATATGCTAAATTTAAGGATTAACCTACCCTAGGTTACTTGGTACATCAGGTATCAGTGATGCTGTGGATGAATTCTAAGTTGTCATTAGCAAACCAGGAAGTGCTGATGTACTAAAGATTTCACAGAAGAGTGAAAAAGAACATAAAAGAGTAAAGTTAAAAGTGTCTGGTTAGTGGGAACATTCAGTATATCTTTCTGGGTTTTCATTTTAGCATTGTAGCTCATCATTGATGCAGTGTTGGACCTACAAAGTTAATATTAAGGGTCTTATAATAGTACGAGCAGAATAATTGGATCCTGCAACCTAAGGCAACAAAACTTTTAAAACAGATTAATTTATAGAAAGTGTAACATCCTTTCCTATTCAGAGGAGTGCCAGCAGCAAAATATGGATAAAGCTGACCTACAGTTCAGAGAAAACATGAAATGGTACATAAGTGATTGTTAACATAAAAGGACCCCTAGCTCCTCAATCTTCCAAACTGAACCTAGGAAGAAAGAAGTTCTATTTTTATGGCAACTCGTAGAAGCGGAGAGGTCCACATTTCTACATGCTCCTACAGGATCCTCCACAAGTAATGAATATGCTGAACAGGAAGGACCACCAACACAGGGCATCTAAGTATACTTGTAGATAGCAAAGTGATGTTCTTTCTGTAAAATGTGCTGATATGTTGACCAGCAGCAAAGCATAAGGCATGAAATTCTGACAAGGGAATATTCATCACTGGGATTAGTGGCCGCAGAATCTCAGAATAGCTGCTCTTTAACATTAACAGCATTGCTTTCCTTCTTTTCTTTTCTTTTTTTAACTTGAGTGATACCTTGTGGTATGACGTCAGACCACATAATTAAAATCTAGATTCAAGGAGGTTAGTAACATATTGTTTTAAATGTGCTACACTTTTACCTCTGGAGATGTGTCAAAAGTGAATTAAGGTTCATGGCCATCCATCCACCTGTGGTCTAAGCACAACAGTGAGCCAAGAATTTAGCCAGGACAAGAAAAATTCCTTCCAATTCTTAAGATTTGGCAACTAGAATAATTCCCGGTGGCTAAATACAAAAAAGGACGTTAGTTCTGATAAAATAATTTTAAATTATTTTCTGTAAACTAGTAGCATGAGTTGCACAGCGATTCTGGACTCCTTCTTATCCATCTGCTAGGCAGAGTGGCACACAACAGGATCACAATGATGATTGCCTCTTCTTTAGATCTTGGGAAAGGAGAAGAGAAGAGACTAGACTATTTCTTTTAATGACTGAGGGTCAAAAGTATCAGAATAATCCTAGAACATTGGTCCAAGTATAGAAAAATTCTGAACTCCTCATGATGTAGGCCAAGTCCTCTGCTTTATTTTCTCTTTCTCCTCCATTTCCCTGTCTAAACTGTCTTGGAACCCTGCTGCTGAAGCAAAGTTAGATCTCCCAGGTCATCCCTACTCGCATTACTGCTACTATCAGGATTAGGTGAATTTCCACCCAGCCACCACAGGAGGCACTGCAGACATACACACCCTACAATGAAGAAGTGGAAGCTGCCTTCATAGTCAGACTGTGTCCTCTTTTTTATTCAGAAAGATGATAGACTTCATTTCGATTTTTAAAATGTTATGCTAGTTCTTTATTATTTTCTGTTGCTAAATGTAATGTAATTTTAAAACAACTAACTTGTTTCCAGTTTTTAAATCAGATATCCTGTATTTTTGTTCTAAGTTTTTTAAATACTGTACATCCAAATATCCAACTGGTTACATTTGAAATGGATGTTAAGAGTACTGAATCCTCTCGCTTTATTTGTTCATTGTTGAATTTTTCACCTTCTGTTGATGATCCAATTATTAAAACCGGGCCTTTCAATCACATTAAATGGACACACTTCTCATTCAATAGACTGTATTTGTCTAAGACACTTACATTAATATGCATCTAAAGTTAAGACTTAAGACATGACCCTTGGAAAAAAATATTTAATTTTATTCAACAGCTAATACCAGGGTGGGCAAATTATGGCCCACAGGACTGTCCTGCCCAGCCCCTGAGCTCCTGGCTGGGGAGGCTACCCCCTCCCCCACCTTCCCCCTCCCCCGCAGCCATGCGGGGTGGGGCTGCGTGCTCCTGCAGGGCAGCATGTCTGGCTCCGGCCGGGCAGTGCGGTTGCCAGACACGCTGCTCTGAGCAGCATGGTAAGGGGCCGGGAGATCAGGGGGTTGGATAAGGGTCAGGGAGTCCCAAGGGGGCAGTCAGGGGACAAGAGGTGGTTGGATGGGGTGGAGGTTTTGGGGGCGCAGTCACGGGACAGGGGGTGTGGGAGTCCCGGGGGTCTGTCAGCGGGCAGAGGTGCGGATAGGGGTCAGGGCAGTCAGGGGACAGGGGGGTTGGGAAGGGTCCTGGGGGGGGGGTTGGGAGGGGGCAGCCAGGGGACAAGGAGCGGAGGGGTTAGATGGGTCAGGGATTCTGAAAGGGGCAGTTAGGGGGAGGGAAGTGAGAGGGGGTCAGATGGGGGTGGGGCCAGGCTGTTTGGGGAGGCACAGCCTTCCCTACCCAGCCCTCCATACAATTTTGCAATCCCGATGTGGCCCTCGGGCCAAAAAGTTTGCCCATCCATGGATTACACTTCCCCAGTAGAACTGGTTAAAGCTTATGACTCTGTGTGCACCAGGTGATTTTAATATAGTAAAAAATGATTTGCAGTGATAGACAATGGTAATGTACTAATGAACCATTAAACTGCTCAGTGCATTCTGAAATGCAGGCATTAATTTTCAGCCCAAGTGTAGAAAATTTCTTTAGTTAAGTATACATTTTTACAAAATATGTATTACACATGAGGACACACATTCTCTCATAAACTTCCTATTTCTTTCCCTCTTCTCCAAACAGGCAAAGAAGTTAGTCCTCTGCTTACCATTTTTTTTTTTAATTTGACAATCATCAGCTGAGTACTTCATCTTTTTTATCCCCCTGAACTTTTTAGGATCCAGGAATCTAATAACTTTTTCTTAAATAAATGCAAGACCATATGATTTTATTATGAACACCAATAAAATCTACATGACTAAAAAGATAAGTGATTCCATTATAAATTCCTTACATTTAAAATGACTCTTTACTTGGAAAAGGAATTATTGCCCATTAACAATTTAAGTGGACAGACTAATTTTTCAGTTCTTGAACCCTATTGAACCATATCCCTTTCCACACACACACAAAAGGGATTTATATCTGTGCAAGAAATTAGATCAGAGCAACAGTAATGAAAGGAGAACAATTTACGCATTGACAATAAAGAATGGAACTTTACTGGGATCAATCTGTATAACTTCAGTAATACTTATTAGTAAGCCCTGTTCTACACATTAATTACCCAGACAAAAAATGAAGAGCTTAAAAGCTGCAGACCAATGAAAGTCATGCTTTTAAAACTCCCTATTAAAATATAAAATTTTAAGTATTCTGTATCAGTAATCCCATCAGATCAACAAAAGAGTTACAGAATCTCAAATAATCCTTAAGAAGAATATTTTCAAATTTAAAAAAATTTTGAATGGTAATTTAACTGGAATGAGGCAGTTTGAATGGAGTATATTCAAGCTGAAATTAAAATCAACTCTATTTTTAAACTACAAATGAAAATATTAAAATTACAATGCTAATCAAATCAAGCCACAATCTTTGTTTTTACAATACTAATTCAAAAGTCATTAGTTTCCACATGCCCAAAGGATTTATTGGGAACAGCCCAAGACTTTACTGGAAGTTCAAACCAGATACAAGTTTTGCATTCACTTTCCTATATATAGCATTAGGCAAAACATATTAAAATTTCCAAATATTATATGTAAAGGACTTAATACTCTTCCATTTATTTACGAACATTAACAGCATATGCAATGACTAAACATGACAATAGGCCCTCCTTTACCAAACTCAGAGCCAAGGCTAAAAAAAAGTTTGGAACCTGTTGCCTGTAGCTGCCTGTTTCTTTAAAACAGGGGTCTCAAACTCAATTTACTTGGGGGCCGCTGGAGGCAGAGTTTGGGTGAGGCTGGGCCGCATCGGGTATTCCACAAGAAAAGCTTTGTTTAAAAAATTCCAATCTTCTCAAATGTCTTTATTTTTTTAACACAAAATAAGATGAAAAAATAAATAAACAAATTAAGAATTAATAAGTAAATAAGTAACGCTTATAAGTAAATAAGTTACGCTGCTGTAACTCTGTTTCAACCAGAAGAGTCACCACCAGTGGCAGGTTTCAAATCCATGAATGGCCCAGGAGGAGTGAGGGGCTCTAGCTGTGAAGTTGCCGGCCCCTGTTCAGAACAAATGGGTTCTGTGTGCATCAGAACGACCTTGCTCCTGCCCCAAGCAGATCCTAGAGCGGAGACCAGCATCTCAAATGCCTGCACTCTGCACCTGGGCAGCCTGGGGGATTCCAATCCTTCTCCAGCGCTTCTATGCAAGCCATTCCACTTGGTTTCTTTAATGCTCTTCGATTCCTGCCTGGTGCACTAGCCAGGCTGATTTAGGCTAGAGCACAGTGTACAGGGCATGAGCACTGCCTGCTCTTGACTGAAGCAGCAGGGACCTGACCCAGCCCTGTGCCCATGGCGGTGCATGTTCTCCCCCATGCAGACAGCTGCTCCCCAGGAGAACAAGGGCACCTAAACCCACACCGGGAAATTCCCTTTATCTCAAAGCTGTTGCAGCCAATACAGGGAATTCTTTATCTTTAAGATGAGGTCTAATAGAGACTGACCACAGCACTGGATGTATGATAACTTAGGTACAAGTGATTTTGAGCTATGTGCAGTCCAAATAAAGTCTAGAGCAGTAATATAGAAAAAAAAAAACTTTCAGTTTGTTTCTCTGCTTGCATGAAGCCCGGTCGATGTCCCGAGAGCCAACGTGATTGGTAGGTTCGTTCAGCTCCGCACACAACACTGTAAAGTGCCATTCATATAAAACTCACGGGCCGCACTAACATTAAACTTTCATATTAAGGTGGGGGGCCACAAAATATCGTCTCGCGGGCCGCAATTGGCCCGCGGGCCGCGAGTTTGAGACCCCTGCTTTAAAAGGAAGCAGTGCCACCACCCCAAAATCTTTGTTTCTGATAGAATTATTGCACACACAGAGAGAAACAAAGAATAATTCAATAATCACTCCAGTGTTTTACTCTAATATTATTACAGTTGACAACACAGATTTATGAAAGTTGGGATTTGCATTTATGATTACAAAAGGAGTTTATACTTTTGGCTCTGCCCTAAATAAGATAAAATGAAACCTCCTTTAGATAAATTAACAAATTTAAAATATTCTTAGAAATCTGAAACCCAGCATGACATAAATGAAGATCACAAAAATAGTTTTGACTTTTTCCCTCAAGTTACTCCATGACATATCATACAAAATAATACATTAATGTACCTATCTTATATGAAAATGAAAAATAATCCAAACTATGATATATCATTTGGCTTCTGAGTGACATCTTATTGTTTATGATGATAAAAAAAATTTCAGCTGATTACTTCAAGTGTCACTCCTTCCACTCAATTTCTGACACCTAACAAAGAAGCAGGGGGAATATGCACATGTGTAGAATAATAGTTATTATGGTCCAAATAGGAAGCTAAAATTATTAAAAACCACAGTGCAATTTTTCACATTCTACAAAATAGACATCTAATGAAGAAAAAGGGAAATAGCTGATGAATTTTGAAGAGATCAGTTTAAAACAAGTGTATATGATTAACTGAAATAAACATCTACTGTATTTGGCAATTTGATGGGTCTAGAATCTATTTAAGCACTGCATAAGCAATCACTCAAGAAGACTAATAATCATCAGTGCAGAGGTTTGAAGTTTCAACATATAACTATCAGAAGGATCTTAATACAGTAGAAGTTCTGAAAAGTTAAATCAAACAGTGAACTAAGAATAAGCAAATCTATGAAAAGAAAGGAGGAGTTCAAAACGAATATTATGAAAACTGACATCAGAAGGCCTGCATTAAAAGAACACACTATGCACACATCTGAAGGTTATAAATGCCATTTTCTGCATCTTAACTCCACTTTCAGGGTATTTTCTTTCTTCCTTGCTCAAAGCACTGCTTCAGACAGTTCCCCTGTTGCTTCTCTCAGTTCTACTTGTGTCAAGTGACAAGTGTTTGGGGGGAAATTAATACTAAGCTATTGCCACTGCAACAGCATTTCCCATCTTACACTGCACCCTGAAGGCCATCCTTCTGAACAGCCAGATGATAAAAAAAAAGCCAGAAGAGAGAGAATTATTTAACCTGACCCCAAGTGACAAGAAACATCCCTCAAGATATGTGAAAATCAACCTTTGTAGCAAGAATGCTAAAGAGCCAGTCAGAGATTTTAAAATATCATTTTAAAACAAAAACTGAATTATGTAAGAGACCAAAAATAGCTATAAAAATAAGTTAATCCACAGCTTCTCTCTTACATACAAGTAATAATTTGTCTACAAAAATAATAAAAGTAACATCACTTCACAAAGTAGAAAATTGTTTTTTGTTTCCCTAATGATATAATGCCTACTGCCTTTGCAAGCTGGGAATTAATCCACTTTGTCATGCATTGATGGGTGACACAGAGCAGTTCTACTATATGTATAGACTTTGGTGTTACATTAACTCAATATTCAACGCAACTGACAATTGAATGGGCTAGCTGTACCCAGCCCCAAGAGTCACTGACAGATGGGGAATAAAGATTGTGGAGTATGCCATAATTTACCAAAGCACTGATGCCTATTCACTTCATGCTGCAATGATTTCCAAGTAAACACACCACAAGTACACCATTAATACAAAGGAAAATGACAGCCAACGTTTATTCCACAATAGTGCACATTCATACAAGAGCTGGTTTATTCAGGAAGTGCTATGACAATAATACTTTAAAAAAACACAGAACGTTCCTAAAATAAGATATGCACTTGCTCATTTCAAAGTTAGGAAATCTAAAAAATGTACAGTACAAATATACAGAATGAACGCTTTGGGCTAAATTCAATAAAACCTGCAAGGCATGTTTCAGATAGGATAATTTCTGACCTGATCATTTATTACCCAACAATTCGTTTATGACTGGACTGTATTAATCCAGACTAACTGGCAGTCCTTTTGCAGGGAGGCAGAGTGGCCTCCTTCTAAATCAGAGAGAGTGGGACCATGATATGCCTTCATCGTGGGCAGAGACAACCCACCTCCACCACCACTGGAAGCACAGGGACAGGACAGGAAGTATAAAGAGTGGGACGTAGAGCTCAGTTGGTGTTGGGCCAGGGAAGCAGGCAGATGTCTTGAGCCCTCCGCAGAATCCCAGAACAGCCGTTGAGCTGCACAGTGCCCTGCCAAAGGAGGAGGTTGAGGGTAACAAGGAGTTGCTAGAGTCAAAGCCAGCAGATTACAGAACAGCAAGAGAAAGAGAGAGAGCTGCCAGCCAAGCAACACGGCTGTAAGTAGTCCAGGGGAACCAGACACTGATCCGCTTGTGCTGCTGGGAAGCGAGGCAGCATGTTTCAGTTGTTCCTCTGCTGATCCAGTGGTGGAACTACCTGACACTGTTAGGGCCCTCAGCTGGAACCCAGTGGAGGTGGGGTGGGGAGGGCAAGGATCCTCTCACCAACTGTCCACACCTGGGGCCAGTGACCAACTCACCTGAGGCCTATGGCTGTGGCCAGAATATATAGACCAGTGGTCCCCAACTTTTCACATTGTGCCTCCCCTTATCATTGTCCATGGCCCCCTCCCCTCGGGAGCACGGCCACGACTGTGGGGCTTGGGGGTACAGACAGAGGTAAGAGGGCCGAGGCTGGGACTACAGCTGGGGTTGGGGCCAGGAGCAGATCCACATCTGGGGAATGAAGCTGGGGGCGGGGCTGCAGCAAAAGGAGCAGAGCCACGGCTGGGGGCCCAGGCTGGGAGTGGGGTTCGGGCTGGGAGCTGGGAGCCAAGGCCACGGCTGGGAGGTGGTGTGGGGGTAGAGTGGGGCTAGGTGGCACTCTGTCCCCACTGCCTTGGGGACTGGCCCGGGCCCTGCTGCGCCCTCCTGAAAGTTCCTCCACACCTCCATTGGGGGCACACCCCACAGTTTGGGGAACACTGCTAAGCAGACTGCTTATTTACTGTCTTCCCCACCCAGAAGACTATTTGTTGCTCTACCCTGACCAGTGGGCCAGAGTCTATAGATTATTTATTTCCTGTCTGCCCAGCTAGGAAGCTGTGGCTATAGACAGTTACTCTTCCCTGGTTAGAGGGCTAGACACCCAACTGTTGGTGTTAGCTGTGAAGAGACAAAGTGGCCTCCCTCCAGACTCAACAGAGAGGGACCATTGCTTGTGATGTAGAATGTGGGCAATGCCACAACCTTGAGATAAGGGGCTGAGCCTAAGGCAGAAGCGAACTACCCAACCATAAAAGATGGACGTCGAAAAATTAAGTGGCTAGCCAAGAACCAGCAGCAGCAACTTGCGGCATAGCTTCAGCAACAACAACTCTTGCAACAACATGGTAATGAGCAGCAGCAGCTGGTCTGAGAGTTGGGGGCCCAATATTGGAAGCATCAGCTACAATGTTTGCAACAACTCTCTACCTAACCCTGGGGGCTCAAAGCCCAGAGAAGCAGCAACACTATCTGTCCCCGCCATACTTGCAGGCTTGGTGAAGATGAGGTCCAAGGACAACCCGGAGACCTTCCTCATTACGTTTGAGCAGGATACTTCAGACGCCAAGTGGCCCCATACCTAACAAGCTAGGCACAAGCAGCATATTGCGGGCTCCCAGTCAAGAGGGGTGTTGGAACTAGGGGTGCTGGGGGCATGGAGCATCCCCAGGCTTGAGGCAGTTTGCATCATATACAGGGTTTACAGTGTTTTTCAATGGCTTTTGGCATCCCACGGTAAAATTGTTTCAGTGTCAAGGAAGCCCAAGACAACAGGCAGTTGAAAGCTCTCGACATCGCACCTGAGACATTCTGGTGATAATTCCAGGAAAGACCTACCTGCCCAGCACCTGGCCAATGATGGTAATGCAACAGCTAAAAGACATAGCCTGAGCAGCACTCCAGCACCAAAGATGCGGACCAAGTGGCACTCAAATCTTGCTGTGAGGATTTCAGGATGCACCTTTGATAAAAGTAAACTATAATCATTTTCCTAACTATTTTAAATACACCGAATGTGCTAGGAAATATTTTTTAGAAAGACTATGTAAAAGACAATTACAGTATTTTGTGATATACCATTCCAAAAAAAGAGGTGTGCCATATGCCTGTTGTTTCAATGATATGTATGCATAATGCCACAAAAAATACTGCAACTCTTACTACTCTCTTTTAAAAAAAGGAAAAAACTAACCTCTTTGGGATAATAAAAATGACTTGACAGAAGGCGTAGCACAGAAATTACTGCTTTTGATCTTTTGCCTTAGTGTTATCTGACATTTTTGAAAAACAACATCTGGGATAATTCATCATGTAACAATCTTTCTGATTATCTGTTGTGAACCTGGTCTTCCAGCAAAATAACAGCCCTGCTTCAGATGTTAGTCACAGATAGGATATTCTGTGCAGATTCCAGTTAGAGAATGACTAACGAGTTAGTTCCATGTCTGACAGCCAGGAAGAAGGGACTTTAAACCAGCATGACAAACTTAATTTTGACTATTAGTACAAGTTTGCACAGTGCAAATGTGTGTCAAGGATGCCTTAAAATATTGACCAGTAAAATGTGGAAGTTGGATGGATCAGCACTACTTGGACTCTAAGGAAACTAAACTTGTTGTAAACAAGAGAAGTAAATAGTATTTTTACATGTGGATGATTTATTTCTTATTGCACTCCCACACAGAGGAGAAAGGATATATAAGGACGCACTCCCCATTTAAGCCCAAGCATGCTGCATCATCACCACAGACAAGGGTGGCCTTACCATGAGGCGAATGCCTCAGGTTCCAGACTGGGGGGAGGGGTGGGAGTGCTACATGACCCAGAGCATAGAAAACTGTGTCTGCTGCTGGTGCATATGTATTGTCTCTGCTCTAGATGCACATAGATGGGAGTGCTGTGCTAGAGGAAGGAGGGCACAAGAGACATAGGCAGGCAGGAGAAAAGGAGAGGAAATAACACAAATCAGCAGGAGCTGCATGGACAGAGAGGAGGAGGAGCCTCTTCTGTACCTCTAGGAGGCTGGACTGATTAACATCAGCTTCTCAGGAAGCTTCCTGTTTCCTGCTGCTTCCCTGAACCCACTTGAGGAGAACAGGCAGTCAACTGAAGTAGTTTGAGCCAGTTAGGCTCTTAAGACACTGATATCTTCCCTCACTCAGGCCCTGCTACCAGCCTGCTTATTTGTCCCATTCAATTGAGTGTTGAGAGCCACTATAGTTGGCACAGAACAGCAGTCATGAGTGAAAGAAGAAAACTCCTCTCTGAGGCAACATTCGGAAAAAGAAAGCAAGCAAAGGAAGCTTTTCTATCTAAGCAGGAAGGAGCTCTCCTGAGATACATAGACACAAATGTTCATGGTGAGCCTTCTTGCCCCAGTGAGGATGTGAGTGGTGAGGAGATGCCTGATCTTCTAGTTAGTCAGAGTGCAGGTGACCTGGCAGCTACTCCAGCATCCATATCTCCATCTCAAATGGATGTAACCATGCACATTCTTGAAGAAAAGTGTAAGTCAGAGAAGAGTGTGATGGAAGCGCAAGAAACAGCTGCTGTTGCTGCTGAGTTTAGTTCCTTAAGTCTAGATGATCCAGGACTGTGGACCCACTTGAGAAGTAGCCTGAATGGCTTCCTTGTACTGCATGGGCCACAGCAAGTGAAACACTTAATGTTCCCCAAAGACAATGAAAATAGAAATCCCCAATGGTGACAAAGTGGAGAGGCCATGGCTTATGCACTCAAAAACCCAGAATGCTGCATACAGTTTTTGTTGCAAACTCTTCTAGTCTAATGTTCCAGCCACACTGGGTTCTACAGGAACAAAGGACTGGAAAAATCTGGCTAGAAATCTGGCACGCCATGAGAAGGCAGGAAATCACAGGCGGAAAGAGTTTGAAATGAGACTAGGGCTAAAGGCCACCATATATGATCAGCATCAAGAGAAGATTGCATCAGAGTTTCCTAACTGGAAAAATGTTCCGAAAAGGCTCACTGCCATTCTGAGAATGCTTACTACCCAAAACCTAGCACTGCGTGGCATTTCAGATCAGCTGTACGTGCCAAAGAATGGAAACTTCCTTAAAATTGTTGAGCTGATGGCTGAGTTTGATGCTGTACTCCAAGAGCATCTAAGAAGACTCTTTACATTTAAAAGAACATAAATAAGTAAAAGTCACTTCACTTTAATAAAGCCCAAGTAATCAGTCTTTATACAGGCAAAGTACTGGACCAGTGAAATCCACCAACACCCAAAAAAGTCAGGGGTAAGCCCCACACCTTAGATGCTATGCCAGTTCATAAACTGAAACACCACCCACATATAGGGCATTTGGACATTGTGTCAGTGTAAATGCATCCCCTATGGCCCCTCTGCTTTGAAAACTCCATTGCCTCCCTCTTCATCAGTCTATGCTTGGAGACTGCACCACAGTGGAGAAGAAGTGAAAAGATTTCCTATTAGGGCCAATTTGCTGGCAGCCCCCACTACAAGGCTTAAGTAGTGCAAAGGACCTTCACATTAAGGTGAATTCAAATGACAGCTCTCTTCTTATAGAAAAAAAGACTTTCTTTTCTCCTTGTAGTAATAATACCTAGCTCTTATACGGTGCTTTTCATTCAGAGGTCTCAAAGCACTTAACAAATGTAGTTAATATTATTATCCCAATTTTAGAGATAGCAAATTTGAAAAAGGCCGCCTAAAGTCAGCGGTAGCTCTAGGAGTAGAACCCAGATTTCCTGAGGCCCACTTCAGTATTCTATGTCCTAGGCCACACTACAAACAATCAGTAACACAAGCCAGCTATTCCTGAAGTGTTATTTTTGCCCCGTTTCGTGTAGCTTCTTGAGAGTACCTTAGTCCATAAACAGTCTTTTAAAAACAGCTATAAACAAAAACAGTACCAGTATAACTTAACAGCATAAATTTTGTGAGCGTATGAATGTGAGCGTATGAATGTGTATAATTGGTAAAAATATGAAATAAATGTAAATTCTACTTTCTTTCAAAAAATTGTAAATGCTTTTGTTTTCCTCATGTTTTCTCCATGAGTTCCTTAGCATTTTCCTTTTTTAAAAAAAACACAAAAAGTGTACTGAAATATAAAAAAGTAGAATTGTTTTTCTGGCCAGCCAGGGTATGTTCCCTGTCTGCCAATCTTTCTCCTCTAGCAACTCATCTTTCAAATTAAGAATGTGCTTAATCAGCATATATACCTTATCATTTGTTAATGAGTATAGCTTCAAAATATATCTGGTGTGACATATAATTAAACAATATTAGCATAAACTGGTCATAAAGGATTTCCTCCTTATCAGGATTGTTGGTTCTTGTACCATCACTTGTATCTGCTGAGGTTACATGTTTTTATTATTTGTATTATGTTCACAAACAGAGACCCAAATAAGATCAGAGTTCCATTGTGCTATAAATGATACAAACATATAGAAAGAGACAGTCACAAAGAGTTTAAAATTTAAATAGACAAAATAGACATTCTATCCCTGTTTCACAGATAGGGAACTGAGATACAGAGAGATTAAGTGTCTTGCCTAAGATAACAAAGGAAGTCTGTGGCAGAGCCAGGAATTCAACCCAGATTTCTATCTTATTCCACTACAAAGCCATCCTCCCATCTGTCATCATTCCTATATATCATCCATATATCTGTATTATCATCTTTAGCTGTTGTATCAGTAATGTCCATGTGATGATGCTGAAAGTGTGGAAAGGAAATTATGTTTCTGTATAGAACTGATCACCGTGGTATATAAGTATTTCATATACTTCCCCTCGACCACACCCCAATGAGACAAATTTGGGAAAAGGGAAAATATAATTTACAGGACAAAATGGATTTCTATCCATCCACCCAGTTTTTTATGCCACACTCATCTGAGAACCTTAAGAATTCAAAAACTTCAGGCAAAATTTTGCATTGACAGATCAGGATCAAGGCCACAAAAGAAAAGAACTAAGGGAGATATACCATGCAGGAACTAACTCCTTTCTCCATATCATCACCATAGTAGCCAAATAGGCCTGTTTTGAACTAAAAGCTTAGCCTAAAAGTAATTATCCGCAAAAATATCCAGGATCTTATCTGCATTAAAAGGAAAAAGGAATCCAGGAGTATAATCTTTTACTAGGAAAATGTTTTCAGTTTTTTGGATGAGCTGGATGTATTATGATACATTTTTCTGTATTATTACATTTTCTGTAACTTTTGATTACTTACTTTTGAAACATCCAAAACAAACCTATTTAATCCTGTTAAAAAGTAAAAGACTGGGGAGGAAATTACCAAAGGTAATTATAATTACATAGAGAGAGTATGAAAACTCATCCTTAGCTAGATTGCGAGAAGATCTGAAAACACGTCAAGAGGGTTAGTCGGTCACCTATTGAGAGAGTGGGATGATCATGTCACAGAAATTTGTATCCCTTCTCCATTTGCTGGTAGGTAGGACAATTTATAGCACTGTGATGGCCTACATAAATGGAAGTATCAAATCTTCAGAAGGAACACATTAGCTGTGTTAAAAAAATAAAACAAAAACAACTACCTGACAATTGATTCCACATTAATTATTTTGGGGTGTGGGAGATACTAGGGAGTGAATTTCATTAAACAGTGATAGAAGTGGCAGGACTGGCTAGAAATAGGCATGGTGGGTTTTAATGTAATAAAGTATTTGTTAAGAAATAAAAGTAAAAAGCACACTAAAAGAGAAGCTGTTTCCCTCCCAATTATATAGCCGGGGGGGGGGGGGGAGATAGGGGGATCAATCCTGCCAGGCTCTGTGCACTAATTCCCACTGAAGTCAATTAGAGTTCCAAGAATGGAGCATTTGATAGATCAAGCCATAGATCTGCAAAAGAATATGGACGCCCTATTTAGAAAAAAAAATTATTATAACAGCTATAATAAAACACACACTGCTAACCAATTAATTAACAATGAAGTGTCCACGAGTATACATAGCTAGATACTTCAAGCCTCCAAGTTAAGAAATGCTTGGCAACTCCCTAGGGCAGTGGTTCCCGACCAAGGCTACGCTTGCTCCTGGGAGTATGCAGAGGTCTCCCAGGGGGTCCATCACCTCATCTAAATATTTGCCTAATTTTACAACAAGCTACATAAAAATCACTAGCAAAGTCAGTACAAACTAAAATTTCATATAGGCAAATGACTTGTTTCTACTACTCTATATGAAATGTAAGTACAATATTTATATTTATATTGGTACCTTCTCTGCGTTTTGTCAGATCGGCAGTGAAGGTGTTCTTAAAACGAACAACAGGTGCTGAGTCATCATCTGAGACTACTATAACATGAAATATATGGCAGAATGTGGGTAAAACAGCTGGAGACATACAATTCTCCTCCCCAAGTAGTTCAGTCACAAATTTAATTAACGCATTATTTATTTAGCAAGCGTCATCAGCATGGAGACATGTTCTCTGGAATGGTGGCTGAGGCATGAAGGGGCATACGAAAGATTAGCATATCTGCACGTAAATACCTTGCAATGCTGCCTACAAAAGTCCAATGCAAAGGCCTGTTCTCATTTTCTGGTGACATAATAAATAAGAAGTGGGCACATTATCTGCTATAAATGTAAACAAACTTGTTTGTCTTCGCAATTGACTGAACAAGAAGTAGGACTGTGACTTGTAGGCTCTGAAGTGTTACATTGCTTTGGTTTTGAGTGCAGCTATGTAACAAATAAAATCTGCATTTGTAAATTGCACTTTCATGATAAACAGATTGCACTACAGTACTTGTATGAGATGAATTGAAAAATACTGTTTCTTTTTTTTACAGTGCAAATATTTGTAATAAAAAATAACAATAAAGTGAGCAGTGTACACTGTATATCATCTTGTAATTGAAATCAATATATTAGAAAATGTAGAAAAACATCCAAAAATAATCAATAAATTTCAATTACTATTCTGTTCAACAGTGCAATTAAAACTGTGATTAATTGCAATTAATGTTTTAATCATGATTAATTTTTTTAGTTAATCATGTGGGTTAACTGCAATTAATCAACAGCCCTAATTTTTATGTCTGATTTTATAAACAAGTAGGTTTTAAGTTAGGTGAAACTTGGGGTATGCAAGACAAATCAGACTCCTGAAAGGGGTACAGTAGTCTGGAAAGATTGAGAGCCACTGCCCTAGGGCACTATGACCATAAGAAGGAAAGTATCTTGTTCTACTGAATGACTATTAAATCAACTGCTTGAACTAATTAGTGATAAGATCAGCATCAGCAGAGCTAAGGAGAAACTTTGCAAGAGTCCCAGGGTACTCTCTGGGGTTTTATGTTTGTTTTATATGGGATATTGTGTACAATTATAAACATAACCAATAAAAGTCAATGCCCCATTCCCCTTATTAGTGATTAAGGGGATATTTCAAGTTGGCAATCTAGTAAATTAAAAAAAAAAGTTAGTTAAAAGTAATTCCAGATATTACACCTGATCATTTTTGTAGTTGTAATATCACACTGTACTGCATTTGAAGTGTTTTTCTCTATCCCCTGCTACCCAGTCAAAAACTCATACAATGAGAAACTGACTAATTCACTAGATGGGGGAACATAAAACTATCATACATAACATGCAGTAAAAACATTTTGTTTTAATCTCTTTATTACATAATAACCTTTGAGAGTTTCTGGTAACAACATGTGAAGTTCTCAGAAATGTGATATAAATTGATAGTAAAAACCTGTATATTCATATTTTTTAAAAAGACTCCATCAGTCAGATGGGGCAAAAGGGATCATGCTTGAGAGAAATGGGTAGAAGAGTCTGTATCCACCACTCCAGGGCCTGGAATGGAACACAAGATTCCTGACTCTCACCATTCCTGTGCCAACTGCAAATATCTGTGAAATCACTAATAAAGTGTCCCGTACCATGCTAGTGCTGATCCATACTGAAGATGACAACCTACTACTGCTATCAAGTTCTCCATTAGCTCAAGTGATAGGTCTGTGTGGTGGATCTAAAGAGTCCAATCCTGCTGAACCACATAGCTACCAATATGATGCCACTTGACATAATGACATAGGGTAGTTGGCTTTGTGAAGGGATCAGAAGTCCTACCCACCTCTGACATCCTTCACAGGGGGATTCAGCCAACCCCATTAATCCCCTAATTAACAGTTTAGGTGTATGACAGTGAGTTAATTAATTAAAGGCTTATGACAGTTTAGTTAGAGGACACCCATGAGAAGAAAGTTTTGGAGGAGGGGAGCTCCTAGAGAGTCTGAACTAAGTAGAAGCTGTACTCCTAGAGCAAGGGAGCCTGAACTAATCAGGAGAGAAACCTGATGAAGACCTGGGAGGAGGTAAGTAATAGACTCAACTGGGGGACAGACAAATTGGGCCTGACTGAAGCTCTCAGCCAGGACATTGAGGCTTTGTATTGGACTTTCCATTAAATAAATTATGTGGGGAAAGTGCTCCTGAATACCTGAAGCTTGTTTGGGGTTTGTCTATACTCTGGTTGGAGGAAAATTGAGGCAGGTCTCCTTAGATTCACCACAGTTGACTCCAAGGGAGTGTACTGGGGACATGCCTGTATTATGGGGCAGAATTTCAGGAGGGGGGGGGAGGAGTCAGTGTGTTTTCTTAAAAACCTAGGAAATTAAACACATAAACCTAAGTTAAAACAACATTATTAAGACTACAAAATCAAGTATTTTAAAAAGTTGGATATACCAGAATTAAGGCTGCCTGTCCAATCCAAATCCCCCCCCCCTTTTTCCATATGCATTATATCAGTCTTTATTTGCATGACCACATTCTAATTTTTCCATATGGGCCCTGCCTCATTCACTGAGGAATAAATCAAGACTGTGTGGTGAAAGAGACTGTAGATTTCTGCTTCATTTGTTGCCAAAGTTACAAGGCATAAAGTCAATGAAGCAGGGGATTGCAGGAAGAGAAAGGATGGTCTCATGGTTAAGGCAGCTGAATGCTGCCCTGGATAACTGTATTCTATTCCTGTTTGTGTAATAGAGTTTCTGTGTGATGCTATTCAAGACACTTAAACCAAACTTTTCACAAGCGGCCATTATTGGTGTTCCTCATTTTTAGGGTACCTGACTTGACACTCTGAGGTTTGATTTGCAAAAGTGATGAGCGCACTTACAATTGAAGTCAGTGAGAGCTCCGCTTTGAATCTATAGAGTGTTATATAAAGGTAAATATTTGGGAAAAAGCAGGTTCTGGTTCTCAAATTGGACACCCATAATTAGTGGATAATTTTTACCTCAATCTCTTTATGTGGCAATTCTTCATCTATAAAGTGAAGATAACATCCCCTCACCTCACAGGGGTGTTGTGAAAAGAAATAAATATTTGTAAAGCACTTATATACTGAAGTGAGGAATATCACAGAAAAGTGTATGAGGGAATCCTGTCTGAGAACAATGCAACAAATAAGACAAAGGGCTATACCTTGAACACGAAGGAGAAATACAAAGTATTGAATAGATTTCCATTAAATAAACACCATCCACTCTGTGCACTAAAGGAGGCAGAAGTCCTGTTTGGAAGAAAAATAGTATGTGACTGTGCGACTCTGAACCTCAAAGTAGCACCCTGGAACTTCCATATTCATCACTGTCATATAACTAGGATATGTTTTCTACAAAGTACTCCTTTGGAAGTATCATTTAAAAGTTCTGATATGTTGAACATTGATATCCTATTGGACTGCATGTGCTATCATTGTATGTGAAGTTATGAAGTTTTGCTATGTGTCTGTTACTGAAATATGTTGGGAACACCCACAATCAGCCTTTCAGGTATAAAAATGGAGTAAACAGACAGCAGTTAATGACTCATCAATACACATCGAGGAAAGAATCAACTATCCCAGAAAATATATAGAAAGGAGACTTCTCAGAGGGAGCACATATACAATGGACACTGCTTGACCCACCTCATAGTCAAATATCTTCCCAACAAGCTGGAAGAAACTATAAAAGAAGGGAAGTGACATCATATTTGGCCTCATTTTACCCCACAACTCAACAGCTTGAAAAAAAACACGTCAGAAAAATAAAGACTTTGAACTGCGGGAAGGTGGTCCTGGGCTGGAAGTCAGCTCCAGCCTATGCATTGAGGATCTGTGACCTGTTTGTATCATCTGTCAGGGAGAGACACTGCTTGATTCAAATCCTACATAGTTTGTAGAACTTAGACTGCAAACTTTACTTAAGTAACCAACTGTGATATCTATGCTTTCTACTTATCACTTAAAATCTTTCTGTAGTTAATAAATCTGTATTTTATATTGAGCTAAATAAAAATAATGTATTTGATATTATACCTACAACAGTGTGTTTTGGTTAAAGTGCTTGGGAATATCAGCTTAGTTACAAAGGCTGGTGTGTGTCCTCTTCACATCGAAGAGGGGTGGACTGGGTAATTAACTTACACTGGCCACTTTTCTGACCTGTGCAAGACGGTAGAGTTCTGGGATGCAAGGATCGGGAACAAGGAGCAATTGGCTGGATCCTCCCTATTGCTGGTTCATGAGTAGTGGAGAGATCATTCATGTTAACTCCAGCACAACATGAGGAAGATCTGTGAAGAATTTGACTCACCTGAATGCATCTGATGCAAGGGAGACACCTCCACCTTTCCCCTTCCCCCACTACCATCAACAGTCCCAGCTACTCAGGGGAGGAGTGGAGAGCAGAACCATCAGACACTGAAGCAATGGCATGAAAGGAAGATGCAGACATCACAACTTTGTGAGGCAGTTACTTGATATGGTTTGGGGAACCCCCAAAACTAACTTCACAGTCTATTCCGAAAATCCTCCAGTAGTTGTTTGGTCAAGAAGAAAAACTACCAGCTTTGCTGGTTTCCTTTGAATATCATCAATAAATGAGGAAGGGAAAACAAGAGGACTCATTTTCTTATATACTGAATTTGAAGTTTTATGATAAGTTGATTTAAATAGGGCATTTTAAAGCAGAAAACATTAGATTTTTTTCCCCCAACATTCTTATCACAAAGTCATCTGAACACATTTTGTTCAAACTTTCCTAAAGAATCTGATTCAATACTGCATCACTCCAGTTTTATGCCACTTAAACCAGTGATATCAGCATAAAACAGAGTAATGCAGAGGTGAATCAGGCCGTAAATCGAATTTACACCAGCTAAAACAGTCCCCTATTTTCCAGTCATCAGAGAACAGTCAAGACTATCATAATCTACCCTCTCGTGCCCTTTGCTGGACCAACCATGCCCTCTGCACTGATGATGCCACAAGAGGCATCTGACAATTACTCTAAAATGTATGAATCCTCAGTTCCTCTTTTAGGACATCTTCACAGTCACTTTGCATTACAGTAGTGCATGTTGATTTTTGTGAGAGTTGATGACCTGGGCCTATAAAAGCAGCTTATGGAACAATGGCATGAGTATAAACCCCTATTATCACACGATTCCATATGGATTCTTATGTCATCCACCTTCCAGTAGTGCATTAAGCAACAAGACCAATATCTTTTGTGTGGCTTACATATACTCTCTCCATCCTCTCTCACGCTACCTTTAAGGTCTTCTCTCACTAATTTGTCTGAGGCACTTCACTCAAAATATGAATAAATTAGCAGCTATGTATGATGCTTAGATTAGATTTAAGTTTTTTAGCAAAGTATTCAAAAGAATGCATTTTAATAAATCTATTTAAATGCACAGGAAGAGGAATTCACACATTTGAAAACTAACATAAATGCTGTACTAGGAAAATGGAACACAGAAGGAAAATGTATTGTGATCTGATGGCCCTCTGACAAATGGCATAACGCTGTTTTAAGACTAAAAATACCTCTCCTAACATTTAACTTGCCATACCTTCTGCTCTCCAATAAATTCATCCTCTCTTCTGCCTGCCTCTCTTTCTCCTTACACAACAACTATTTATCTCTTGACATAATTTGCTAAGTATCCTTTGCAAGTTCCTCATCCTCTTTTTGTATCAAATGCAGTGTACAATGTTTCACAAGTTTCTTGCACTTAACACATTTACAAGTCCCACCAGATTACAAACTGCCAATAACAGAAACCATACCCCATGAAAATACATTCCTCAACCATCCATTTCACTGGTTCTATCAAAAGCATAATGGATATTAATACCACTTTAAATAAGTATTCAGCTTCTTATACAATTTTAAATTATAAATTTGATCAAGTGGCATGAAAAATTACACTTTCATCTCTGTTAAATGAAGAATCAGACAAGCTTCTCTGTCTTTAAATATTAAGATACTGTTTTTCTTGTTAAAAAAAATACTTAGAGCTTTGCAATAGTTTATCTTTTTCAAAATTACCCCAGTTACAGTCAAATTTTAAAAACTATTCATTCAATCCTAATAAAAAGTGAGATCATTTGTTGTTAGTATTTAAAGACACCCCAAAATGTATCTCAGCCTTTAGCAACTTCCAACATATTTAAACAAACAGTAGTACTGTACTTCAATTCCAATCCTCTAGTAGACATGTCATTATTAAACACTAGTGGCCCAATCCTATAATGAGCTCTGTTCAATCAGTGAGTCTCTGCATAGTCACAGGGATCCATACCCAACTACAGTAATTTGCAGAATCATGACCTTTGTTTTAAAATACAGTAGCTACTTACAGGAGCACCAGTTAATTTAGGGGGTTGTTAATGTGATCTGAAGCCTTTCATCACTAATCTGCTAATCTGAACCTGAAAATCCTAAATAGTGACTAACAATGGTTATAAATGACTGTCCTATGGCTATTTTATGGCCTATGATCATTTGGTGTTAACTAGCTCATTCTAATGGACAAATCTGTCAAAAAATCACCACAAGCATTATGGTTGGCAGGCTCAGCAGAAAGACCAAGGACTAAATAGGCATAGAAATTTTAAATTACCCTTTCATCCTTAAGGGTTGTCTATCCAAACAAGTTCAAGCTCATTGGTGCACCAGTGTGGGAAGGCTTGCAAGTGCAAGTTGACGGGAAGACTTCACTTTCCAGTACTTTCAGTCCTTGTACCTTTCATAAGCACTGGATTCATTTTAAAATAAAAATCCACCACAATGAGCCAGTATCACAGTTAGCTATCAATGAAGATTGAAAAGCTGATGGATATAAATGCTTAAATATCCTCTAGCAGTCTAGGAAAATTGCAATGAAAACATTGAGCAAAGTGTATTGCTAAAATGTTCTATTTGTATGCCTCATCTCTGAATCCTATGTTCTATATAGATCATTCAGTCAGGGCCAGTGACTCAAACTACTTAAAACCACAAAAATATTTTATCATTTATTTGAAAATATTAAATACTTAGTCTCGATCCTTCCCATTCAGGTTATTGGGAGCCGAACTGACAGTGCATTTCAATGTACCCTGTTTAATTTTAAAAGTGCTAGAACAGTCATCTGTGAAGACTTCAGATCCTAACAACCATAGGCTTCACATTTAGAATGTTGTGTTATATTTTTATCAGATAAAAAGATTAGAGTCATGTAATACTCTTTTCCATATGACCAACTCATCATCCCATTATAAGCCCCGTATAGCTGTACCAGAACTTTCATTTTCAAGATACATGAGCTTTGTCATAAACTGATATACATCTTCTATAATATGAATTTTCAATTTGACATAAAAATGATAGATATATCATACAATTCAGAAAGCTTAGAGAACAGCAACCTGTCACTGAATTTAAAATTTGTGATAAGCTGTTTGAAGTGCATTGCATGAAGACTGGTACTGTTTTTTATTACATCACATTTTAAAAGGACTACTACTTTGGGCAATGGGATATATTGATGTGGAGCTTCCACAGTCTCTCCTGCTCAAGTTGTTCCACAGTGGCGAAATAATGAAAGAGTGATCAGAGCATGGGGACTAGACACAGGGTTGCCCAGCACCCAAATGGGTTCCCTAACCACTGGACTACAGAATCATTCTCACACACTCTCTCTCTCTCTTTGGCCCAATGACTGTTCCACTGTAGATAATACCTCAATAGTCACTGAGAGAGAGAGAGAGAGAGAGAGAATGAGAATGAGAATGAATGTGAGATGGTTTCAGTAGTCCAGTGATTAGGACACTCATCTGGAATGGGAGTGACCCTAGATCCAGTCCCCCTGCATCATAATTCATCCATACTGAAACAGCTTTAGCAAGAGACACTGAGGGAGCCCCACATCAGAATATCCCATAAGTCAGCAGTTAGACAACTCTCCTGAGCAATGAGACCCCTGTTCACATCTTTTCTTCCCCTTTGGCAGAGAGGGAGGAACTTAACTTGGATCTCTTGCATCCCAGATGAGTACTCTAACCACTGGGCTAAAAGTTATAAGATTAATGGCAGCACCAGCAGCACCTCCTCCTCCAGCCATCTTTTTTGGCATGAGGCAAGTGCTTAACTCATTTTCACAAGAATCGCCTTAGGAGTCTGATTCCCATTCATGGATTGCTAAACAGAGTGAGGGTGTCTCCCTGCAGCCCAGACTCAAGCACCTATCTCCAACAGAAGGATGAGTGTTAGAACACACCACTCTCACCACCATCTCCCATTGGCTAGTATAACCAGATCCCTATCTGGCATGCTGACTTTTGTGAGTTGCAGTGTAAGGTGTGTATCTCTCCCCATTTTACTGTACTGGGAACCTAGACACCTAACTCAGCTTTATAGATCATAGATCATAGTAGTGTTCTTGGCCCAGACACTCAAAATTGCAATGCCCAGGTTCCCTCCTGAAGCCCACCTTTTGTTGGTACCTCATTGAATGAATTATTCATACTTCACTGACTAATAGTTACTAATCCCCAACCCCGCGTAGTTGCACAAGTTCTTTTCTACTGAAGGAGAAAGTAGTTTATCTTTTACCCCCTCGCAGGCCTATTGCTTGTTTAATTATTGCTTTGCCTACGTATGTAATAAATTGATTTGATGTTAGGACTTTTTTAAAGTTTAGGATAGTTTTTAACACTAGACTTTGAACAAATCCCAAACAAATTCAATAAAGATGCATTTTTAATGTGCTTAGAAAACTTTGAAATATGGTACTAAAAGAAATATTGTTTCAGTTTATTAAGTACTGCACAAGTGTATGTGCATAGTTTTTACTGAAAGATGAAGGTTACTTTTACTATTCATAGAAAATATTTTTTAAAAGAGTCAATTTAATTGATTCACGAATCTACATGTAAAACTGGCTTCACTGCTAATCTCCAGAAGTCCAATTTAAATAGATATTTTAAAATATTTGCCTTTCAAAATAAAAGGCCACAGTGGTAGATGCAAATCAAGGATACAAAAAACAGAAGAAATGTGAATTATAATTTGCAGAGGATTACATTAACTAGATTTAAATACATTCTGTTTTACTGTAACAATACCCTCTGTTAAGGTTTGCAGGCCTCAGCACAAGTAGTTTGGGAATAGGAATGACAGCATAAACAAAACTTTGAAAACGAGACAGATTTATGAGGGTGGAGTTCACTATTAAACAGTGGATTAGAACTACACCATACCCTGGGGCTGAAAATGTTTGAAAGGGTGCAATAGTAAAGGCTGAATAGACAGATTACAGCAGATTTAGTTTCATAGCCCTCTTCCTCAACAGACTATCCAGATATTAAACTTTAGCTGTAGCATTCTGCCCTATGTACAAAAACTAAAAAGTTAGTAAGCACCCACACAAACCATTCAAAAATAAGCAAACCCTGCATTGAATTTATTTGTAAAAGGCTAGTTGACTAAATCAGTATATACTGGTTTACACTTTAAAAATGAAGTTGGTAAACATCTATTAAATACAGGATTAATCAAAATATTTTTAAAAATATTATTTTAAAGATTTGTTCACAGAACTCATTCCCCCTTTTAAGAGATTATTAATTTCGGAGTTTTAATCACTGACTTGTCATCCCAAACTATAGAGACGAACACACTAGTGGAGCACACACAATACACTTAGCAATAAAACACAAAACAGTAAAGAGTGAAAGCTGCATTTGTTCAGAATGTTATTGTGCTCAGCCAACCGTAATGCCATAGTGTACTACTTACTGTTTACTCTGTCAAGGGATTATTAAGAATTACCCTGCATTTGGCAATTTTTAGAAGAAGGGTAAATTTAGATGGAAAGTGATTGCCACTTGATATTTGAAGTCGATTGATCGACTGTGACCCCTCCTTTACAAGAGACTCATTTGACAGCAATGATCTCTGATTTCAAAATACTCATCTACGAATCAATCGCAGTTTTTGTGTCAGTTATTATTATTATTATTTACAATCTAAGAAATGAACAAGACTCGAATGGAAGTTCACAGGCACTGGTACTTCTATTTTTAAAGATGTTTGTTTACATGCCTGATTTAGTTCTACTCAGTGAATTTATGAGTCGGTTTCTCTTGACAACTTATGTCAGTGCACAATGATTTTCTTTAAACTCACACAGAAGTTAACTCTTCTGCTGCCCAAGAAATAACAGAAATGTATGTTTATCACAAGGACGATTAACAGCAAGGTCCTGATATAACTACTGATACTGATCTAGGGGGTCGAAAGGGGATAGTAAGCCCAGAGAATTAGGGAAGGGAGTAAACCCTTATTCCTATAAAAAAAAAGCACTGTTTATAAATAAAATACCATTTATACATTAAATCCATCGTTAATTATGATTTCTGAAGTTTGTTCTCTATGTGAGTAAAGCAAAAGGCTATATCCATGCCTGAACAGGATTTCTACGTCTTAAAAGGCAGATGCAGCATTTCTCTAAACAAAAATGTCTCTGTGCCCTACCTTGTGCCAGTGCTTGCAACATGTGGAGCTGAATCAACAGAAACGCCCACCATCCGCGACAGAAGAAGAAACAGAAGTTTAACTTTATCATCATCCGGTGTCTCCAGCTATTCCTACGTGCAATAATTTCTCGATCCACCTTTTTTCCAACCATTATTTCTTCACGGATCCCCAGTCGATCCGTCTGGCTGATGACAGTTTTGTCAGCTCTTTGGCCATTGATCACTCCACACCCCGGCGCCGGGTTCTCTTTGGTGGGTTCAGGACATCGCCCTTTGCCTTCATCCTGAAGTTTGGGGGGAACAGGAACCCCCGGTTTACAAGAGCGGAGGACTCCGTGATTTGTGCTCACTTTGCATGCAACCCGAAGGCAGCACGCCGTGTGCATGACTGTGTTATAATCGCCATCTAAATCAATGTATCTTGTGGAGGTATTGATTGCACCAAAACAACCAGGCAGAAATGTGAAACACATGTTTCTTTGCACTGTCACATCCAATGCCTTCAACGCTGAGAGAGTGAGTTTATTGGCTTTAGTATTCCAATAAATCTGGATCCTTCATCACATCGCTAGCGAAACCAGAGCGAGATCGATCCATCTAGAGAGCCACCAGCAGACAATCCAGGGAGCACCTTTCATACCGCAAAGATGACGGAAACTATTCCCACTTGTGCTTTTTATGGAGCAGGTTAGTTTTCTGTATGTGTCCCATTCCCCGTGAAACCCTGCTACAGAAGTGTTAAATTCTTGTATAAGAAGAAAATAAACCTAAAACCAAGGGGAAATATCGCACTACTCCTTGCACTAAGGATTTATTTCAGACCATTTCAAGATTAGCCATGCAGACAGAGCAGTCTTCAGATATCCCCCCAGAACTCCACAGTTCTATTAATCCGATTTTCCTTTGGTTACAAATCTGTCATCAATATCAGGGTTTGAAGTTCCTTGACCAGGTCAATTTAGCAGCCCTAGCCGTGATTCCAGTTAGATTTGAAGTCAGCTACAGGCCAGTGGGGGTGTCACTCGAACTCTCAGACTCAGCCGGAGGTGGGGAAAACCTCAGTTGATCGGATTTCCCTCCTAGCAGGAAGGTGCTCGTCTGTTTCTTGCAAGGGAACCGCAGTAAAAACCACCTCCAAACACATGCAAAGGGTTTGCTTCGGGTGGGTTGTGGAAGCAACAAAGAAACCCTCTGCTGGGGCGTTTCAAGGAGGAGGACGGGAAATAGCCCGAAACAAGCCGCAACAAGGTGAAATCCTTTCAGTCCCTTTGCTGATAAGGACTCCTCCTACGTTTCTTGTTTGTGCAGCTCAGGGATCCTGGTTCCAGTGTCTCTCTAGGCTGTCACAAGTGTCCAGTGTCACAAGGGGGAAAGCTCTATCGCAGCAGCAGCAGCAATAAACCCCTACACAATAACAAAACAAAAACAAAGTAAACACGAAAGGTTTAACATTATTAAACAAACAGCGGGAATTGCTCCCCCCCTTAAAGGGAGAGGGGGAAAGTGGGGGGTTTTTTTTGGTGAGGGTTTTTTTTCCTGCAGAGATTTTGTCCTGATTGTTAAAATACAAATAGTAAAATGCGAATCGAGACCCAAAGTAAAAGGAGTCACCAAGGGAGGGAAATGGGTCGAACAAAAATCCTGCCAGCTCCCTCCCCTGCCCGCCACAAGCCTGAGCCTGCGCTTCCCTCACTCCTCGCTCTGAATCACCTGGTATCAACCCTACCCCTGTCGCCCCCACTTCCCGACCCCACCCCCACTTTACACTCCGTCGGGACACTTTTCTCGGGCCTCCCCAACCCCCTTACTCAATCCAGTCACTTCCCATCTCCCCTCCCCCAACCATAAACACCCCCCCCCCCTCAGCACCTCCCCTACCTAAGTGACCCACACATCGCCCTCCCCCATCCCCTGACCTACACCTAGGAGGGCTGGCTCTGTGTGAGGAAACATCCCTCCCGGGGCCAAGCAAAGCTGCTGCTGGGGGGGGGGGGGGTCAGAGGCAGGCGATGTTGGGGGTTGGGTGTATTTATTCACACAGGTTTGCCCGCCCGTTCTGCACAGGAAGGGGGGGGGCAGCCCAACCCTCCCTCCCCTCACACACTAGCTGGCAATGAGCGCGGGACCTTCCAGCCGCCGCGTGGAACGCTCGCCGCCCCAACCTTCCATTCCACCGGTTCTGTTCCCTCCCCCGCCGACCCTTCCCGAGGCGCCGCCTCCAGCCGGGCGACTGATTGGACAGAAGACGCGTGGGGAAAGAGGAAAAGAAAGGGGAGGGGGAGGGCGTTCTTTAACGGCCGCGCGCGCTAGCCCGATGGAACGCTGCCCCTGGTCCTCGCGCTCGCTGCGCCCCCTAGGTTGGCAAGCCAGCCTCTGCAGCAGAAAGGGTGGAAGGGCAGGCACGCCCAGCAGAGAACGGGTGAGAGTTGGCGCTCCTGGCCAAGAAGCTCTCTGTCTGTGCATCCCCTGCAGCTATTAAATTTTTTGCAGCTATGAGCATAAAGAGGGATTTGACGAAGGCCAGGGAGCCTAGAGGTACAAATTAACCCCCGCTTTCTCTCTTTGTGTGGTGCTTTATCTCCGCCTGCAAGGGCTAGCGGCGCTGAAAAGTTCTTGAGCTTTGTTTTATTTGATATACCAGCAAATATTTAAATTAGGTTTGCGCCCAACTTTTTTTTTCAATATCCTGGCATGATACCCATTGCGTTGGATTCACCAGGGCCACACTGTAAAGCTGTCACGTCAAATGTAAGAGGGTTTTTTTGTGTTATTAAGGGATGTCATGAAGCTTTGGCAAAGAAATGAGAGGCATTTAAATTAAGCCAGTTCTTCCCTAAGCGCCCCTCTTTTCTTGCGTAATAAAAAGGAAAGTCTTCCACCCCGCCTCATTAACTGCCAGTCCCACATCTGTGCACTCTCCTTCCCATATGGTATCGGACAGGTGCAATATATCTATAGCCTCTTCTTCTCCCTAAAGTATAGCAGGTTCATTGATATCTAATAGCCACATGTGCACGTTTTTCTCTATGCACTAAACTAACTAATAGGTGATTATAGCACACACACACCCCTGTCAGTATCAGGCTCATGCTACCCAGTGCTCTGTGCATTCTTTTGCTTTTCTTATTATTATCTAATAGATACATTACATATCACAGCTTTCCCCCTGTTTCCATTATTGAATTAGGGAGTAGTATGCCTCTGCCCCTACAAATGAACTCTTCCCACTCCAGTATCTAACATTTCTGTGTTATCGATATCCCACTGTGTTCCATACCCACTAACAGGAGATCTAGGCTACCCCAGTGCTCTGTAACCTTTCCCTAGTAGCCAAAAGATACAAGCTATATCTCAGCCCCAACCTTATTAACAACCAGATGCATGATACACTATCCCAGCACATTTTCCTTCAGGGGTATGAAACAGGTGAATAATTATAGAACTCAGGGCTCCACTCTTATACTCATCCCTCCCTTAGGTCTGTTTTCAGTACAGTACAAGCTGAGCCAAGCCTGTTTTAAACTGTGTAGAGAACTGGTCTCAGGGGTACAACTGTGTTTATAATTTCTGTTGAGCTATCAACAATTCACTGCAGTGGAGAGAAATTGTGTTTTAAAACTAGTTGTTGGGGGGAGCTCTAATTTTCCCTAACTGGAAATGCATAATACACTTACTTGGTTTTTAATTGCTACAAAGCAGTATTATGACTGTAGATCTGCCTGACAAATTTGGAAGTTCAGTTTCAGATTTTAAGGTCAGTTTGAAATCGATGGGTGTCATTTGCTATGGAGCAACTTCCCCTTGACATAGGTATATATGCTCCACTTTTGGCCTCTCCTTTGGACTTTGGAGATTATAATGTGATATATAATGTTTTGTATGTTGATGCAACTTTGCCACATATCCCCATTATTTTTTTTCCCTGAAATGACATCCCTGTAGGTAGAAAGAGAGGCTTAGGTACTACACTCTATTTAAGTTATAGTGAAGTTGAAGGTAGTTGTTAAAATAATCAGTTTGGGCCCCAAATTATGGCTTTATAAAAGATGAGTTATAGAAACATTAGCATTAATATGTTTGTTTTATTTATTCCATTATTTTATTTTCACTGAAGCCATGGTTTTCCTTGGAATTAAACATCCATTTATAGTAGTCTTAAACCCACGGGATTGTGCTGGTGTTTAAAAACAGGAAAATTAAATGAAACTAGTCAATTTTCATCATCCAAGCCTATGAAGCTGAGTGAAATTAAAAAAATAAATACACCATCTAAATAAAAGTAAATCAGTTTTAAAATATTTTAATTTTAGTATATCAGGGTGCTTTTAGTAACAAATAAAGACAGCTGCTTTTTTAAAAAAATCTCTTCAACTGGTATTTATTGTCTCTTTAAAATTATTCCCCCGTGTATTTTCAGTAGGGAGGCAGTTTGTGTTTGATTACTTTCTTTTGACCTGGTAAAGTGCCTTTGGTCTCCTGAAGGGAAAAAATGGTGTTTTCTTCAATCATGTTAGTTTAACAAAATTGAACGGCCCTCTCGGCTAGTGGGGCTCGGCAGAACTTAGGCTACAACACGACCAGCCTAACTTCAAAGATGTTAGCCTGCATCTTAACAAGTGTTAAGAAGGCTTTTAAATTGTATTAAGCTAAGACAATTGAAGACAATACCATTTTTGGCCTTAAACACAAAACCCATGTCTCTAAAATGCAGCTCTGTTGTTTTGGAGATTTTTTTTTAAGTGTTGTAATGTGAGATGGCTGCCTGTATGTTGGTAATATTGCTTTTGCTGTTTCCATGCTGCTGTTCCAGACTTGCTCTCCACTCTCCCTAATGTGCATTATAAGGGAGGAACAAACAGCCGAACCAGTGGCAGGAAAGGCAATAGAACAGCTCTCCCGTATAACAAAGACAACTATTAGAGACTTATGAAGGCAAACCAGTGTGTTGGAGAGGGAGGGGGGAGCATAGAAGAGAAGGAGATGGAGCCAGTGGTGTAAAAAGATAGGCAGATAGTGGAGAAAAGAAGATAAATATGGGTCAGATCCTATCATTTAAAAATGACTAAAATGCAAACATGATACCAATTTTACTGTAAGCTATATAGTTTTGTATCATCATTGTAGAATATTGTATCATTTTATTTATATATGTGATGAGAGCATAGAAAAACATTGGGAATAGAGGACAGAGAAAAGGTGAGGGAAAGAACAGAAAACACCTACTCAAGCGATGCCAGCTGCCTAAAAAAGGAGAATCATACAACCACTCTAAGGAGAAACCTAACTAAAGATAAACAACACAGTTCTTGGTTTGGTAGAAAAGAGAAGGGGGGAACAAATTGCCATGCAACAAATTGACAGTTTGCATTCTTTGTTATTCAGATGGCGTGTGTGTATTTGTTGTAACTATACTTCTGACATTAACAAAAAAAGTATAATTTTGTCACAAATAGTTTATTTGTACTGACTCATACAGTTGTACTGATACTGCTACAGTTGTGACTTTTGTCAGCCAGTCAGACTCCTTTGGATCGAGTATCTCAAATGTGCCAGATTTTATTTGTTTTCAATAAATGTATCCCATCTTACTTTCCTAAAGCTATGCCATTCACTGATGGATAATACTGAATTGCAAGGTTGCAAATCACACTGAATTCTAGGTTTTCAGACAGGAAATCACTATGATTTGGTTGCTTATGTTAGTCCTGTAATTAAACTTAACCATTACATTCTTCTAGAAAAGGCATTTCTGACTAATGTTATGCCAGCATATAGTATTTTCCACCAAGATGTTTTCTTTGATGTTTTACTATACTCAGAAAATATAAAGAAAAAAGGTAAAGAAAAAAACAGCAATAGCTTTGAAAGATAAGAGGAAAGACACTTCTACATTGACAGGTAATACCATAGAACAAAGTGGTACCAGCATAGGTGTTAATATTCAGATTCTGAAGAACACTATTTATCCTCTTGTACTTGAGCATCATATCTTGCTCTATGATCTCAATCAAGGCCTTCCTTGCTCCATCTTGAATAAACTGCTAAACTATAGAGCAATTCAAGTCTCTGATATATACACACAAGGGTTCTCTACCACATGTGTCTGTACAATGGTGACAATAAGAATTCCCAGTTTCCTCAGTCCTGGAGCTTATTTCTAGACTTGGATTTTGCTTTAATCTAAAAGTACCTTGCAAATTCATCACTAGCAAAAACAATTGCATTAACTTAACTATATGGATGTCCCAAAAGATTTTATACTACTTTGAATACTCTTCCTTTCTTCCCAAGAGACAAAGCTTTAGAAAACAACAGATATGTGATTGAAAAATAACTTGTTTTTAAAACCAGATGCTTTTGCAACCCCTAAGTTAGTCTGAGTATAGTAAACTATTGGAGTGTCTGAAATCTTCCTAAACAAGGGGTTGTCCCAAGGGTCACTAGCCAGCTGCTCTGCTTTAATGGTGCAAATCTCCTTCCACATCAATAATAAAGCTTGGAAGAGAATGAAAAAATATCACGTTACATAGCTGGGAATCCCATGAGAAGCATTATACAATGACCTCACCACACTTCTGGAAGTGTCTTCTGCAAAGAAAACAGCTTAAGTATAACAATAAGAATTCAGATAGAATTCTAGGGGGTTAAAGAACTTAATACGATATGAGTTATAATGCCTCCTACACAAACACAATAACAGTTTTGTGTTTTCTTCTGCTTGGTTTTAATTTACTAAAAAGCAGTTAAACATAGAAGATAGGCTCAGACTCTGGATGGCATTTGAACCTAAGTTCGCAAATGCCAGCAAATTCAGAGTTAAGAGTTCTTCACTTTATGCGTAGTGCTATTGTGCCAAGATACAGGAATCTGAGAACACTAGAGCTACAATACTAAGGCACAGCGGTAAGAGTTAAGGGCATAGTGAGCAGACTGACTGAACTCCATGTTTCATGGCTTTTATGAGTTTAAGACCTATCCTCATAGTGCTTTAATATAGCTGTGTTTAATATATTCAAAAGCCAGATGAGCAGATTTGGACAGTGTCTGTGCAGTCTCTAGAAAAGGGTAAATTTAGCTTCTGAATTACCCCCATCTTCGACATTATGCCAATGTAACACAAGACCATCCCATTTCACTGTCAGAAGAAACTTCCAATGACCTGGCCATGTTTCCCTGCTGTGTTTTATGGAGTAGAGAGTTAGCAGAGTAACATAAAGGATCAAGACAACAGGTTCTGCGTTTTTGAAATGTAGATGTTTGAAAACATTCTTAGAACTTCCAGGAGGAAGACCACAGGGGCTGTAATGATTCTACTCAGACGAGTTTGGATAAAATGTAGAGAGATCTTATTTTAACAAGTCTGCAATCTTCAAACACCAATCGGTCTGGACATCCAGCAACGGGCAGCAATGATTACCTTTCATGATTCAGAGGATGCCCCAGGCAAAGGTGACCTGAGCAAGTTGAGCAATGGCTGGGGTTGTCCATAAGTACTTTAGACACAGACAAAATGTTTAGGTTGTACCAAACCTTTATACCATACCTCTTCCATCATATTCAATTTCTTAAGCTTTGAACTTCCTTTTGCATCTGCCTGCAGGTCTCTGAATCTACTTATTGATCAAGATTAAAATACAAGTAAAAATTGATCATATGTACAAAAGAGAAAGCTTCTAATAAATTGCATTTAAACCTGCAGTCATACCACTTCATACTGAATACCAGTAATATGTCAACCTAAGCAGGGTAATGCAAGATGGGAGACCTCCAAGGAACACCTGCAGGGAGAGGTGCTGGTGATTCAGCACACTTACCCCCTGATCATTAATGAACCAGTGCCTGAGCATAATGTTGTGAGTGTACTACTTCTGGAGGTCCTGTCTTTAAGGTGAGACACAAGACACAATATTGACCACTTGTAATAATTAAAGATTCTGTGGCAGTTTCTATATGAGGAAAGGTGACCTCAGTCTTCTGGCAAAAATGCAGCTCAGGGATTATAGTCTTCCTACATTAGTTCCAGTGCGGCTTCAGTTGATCACAGTTTTCTTTGTTTCCTGACCTAAACTGTGACGGGGTGTTCATTTGCACTGTTAAGTGCTGAATTTCACCCCAGAGAAGGCATCATTTTAACGATGGAAGAAATAATCCCTGTATATCACTTAACTTCCTTACAAGAGTATGTTGAGGGATCAGTTAATGTTTCTGAATTGTTTTGAAAAGCACTATAGGAGTACAAATGATACAAATTTTATTAAATACAAACTTGTTTCAAAATATAGGATATACATATGTTCTGTCCATAGATATTTTATCTTGCATAAGGAAGGATACTGTTGAATTTTGATATTATGAAGCTACATTATCAGTATTTTTCTTTAAAGGGGAAAAATAAATGTATACAAAGAAATTTAGGATATACTTGAGTTACTGTAATTAAGTTAGTTGAAAAATGCATTGATTCCATTATTACAAGACTGCATTTTTTTAATTGGTTGACATGATTATAATGGAATAATTTGTTTAAAAAATCATGTTTTAATGCAAGGTAATAGAGACATAGGGAAGGATGAAAACAATTATTATGAGGACTTGAACAATAAACGATCATGAAATGAGAGTGTAAGTTTCTAAACACACATAGGTGTTTATAGTGATTATAAGATAGGCCTCCTGACCTAACTGTAAATTATTTTTCTTTTGGAAGGATATAAAAAGGTATTAATTAGTAGTGATTTAGACCAAGATTCATATCCAGTGGAATTTGCCATTATGTTGATTTCAGCAGAGTTTTTACCTGTATTTAGAGTGTTGCTTATCTTTTAATGATATTCTGTTGGCTGCTAATCTTTTGTGCGTGCATATACAAGAATTTTCCAGATTTACTGATGGCTTAAGTTTAGGCATCAAGCTTAAATCTCATAACTCCAACTGTCCAAAACAAACGCTGGACTTCATTGTGTGACTCAAGGGAGATAAAGATGGGATTAAAGCAGATGAGCCAATGTGCTAGCTGTCTTTTACAAGTTTTGGAGTGTTGGCACAATATTACAGTCATTTAGTATATTTTTTCCCAGGCAGTTGGTACTGAGGATCTTCACCAACAGGTTCTTATCCTTAGCAGCCTGTAACATAATTAAATTGTTGCCACTGTTCTCCTTGGCCGCATCCTTGCGTACATCAACTCACCCCTTTTCTGGACTGACTCTCCATTATTCACTTGGCATCTAATCAGCAGCTCTATGCTTTTCAAGACTTGCTCTTCTGAGTGCCATGATTCTTCCCTTCCTCATGGAGTTATTCGTTTGAAGGTGATGGACTATATCTTTGAATGTAGTCGAGTTAGGCCCACGGTCAGAGCAAGAACAACACTACAAATAATTTTGCTCACCTGATTAGTTATTGCCATTCGTATCCTGCTCATACTTACAGAAAGGTAGTTTAAATACCAAGTCAGGTCGTGTACATTTATGTGGTTCCCATCTCAGGAGTACCAATAAGTATTGCCTTCGACTCAAGGTTTATAGGACAGTTCTTTGCTTTGGAAGGGAAGAATATTTCCCAGTAGCAGAAATTCTGACTTGCATCCATTGTCATCTTTTAAAAAGTAGCTAATTACAAAGATTTTCCAATGGGCTGTTCCTGCACATTCTTTAGGTAAGTTATAGAAATTTATTTAGATGTGTAATAAAGTTCATCCGGCAATGCACATTTGATTCAAATTTAGACTGTCACTTTTCAGTAGTAAACATGATCTGGAATACGTGTTCCTTGAAAAAGCCATACCGATACTCAATTGTAATTAACTTAAACAAGTGGCAGAATGTTGCAGTTGCAGCAATACTAAGGCAGATGAAATCAAGGGGGAATATTGCAGTAAAAAAATAAAAATGAATCCTTAAAAAAGTAAGTAAACATCAAAGCCTTGTGGTCATTCCTTATAATATTACTTTAATTTATTCTGAACAGCTTTTTTATCCAGACATTGTAGTAATTTGAAATGTTTTCTTGTAATAATTGGACCTACAAATTTACCCTAATTGAGTGAAAGTTTATAAAATGTCACAATAACCTATAACAGTAAATGTTGGTGGGAGGGGAGGGAAAGGAGACAGACTGAATAACTTAAAAAAAAAAAAAAAAAAAGCCCAGCTAATGTAATTCAAGTATTGTGTTATGATCATGCCTAGTAGACCAGAAAAATGTGGGACTAGAAATCAATCAGCCAAAATTAGTGTGTCAGAAATTAGGCATTGGTAAATAAATGAATGTAGAGACTAACATATTCTGCCCATCACTCTGTTTTAGGATTCTTAAAAGAAAATAGAATCACAGAAGTGTAGGACTGAAAGAGACCTCAGTAGCTCATCCAGTCCAGTCCCCTGCACCCAAGGTAGGACTACATTATAACTAGACCATTCCTGACAGGTGTTTGGAAGTTTTTAAGACTAGGTTAGACAATGATTGAGATTCCACAACCTCCTTAGGCAATTTGTTCCAGTGCTTAACCACCCTGACAGATAGAAAGTAGGGTTGTCAAACAATTAAAAAAATTAATCGCATGATTAATTGCACTGTTAAATAATAATAGAATACAATTTATTTAAATATTTTTGATGTTTTCTACATTTTCAAATATATCTATTTCAATTACAACACAGAATATAAAGTATACAGTGATCACTTTATATTTATTTTTGATTATGAATACTTGCAATGTAAAAAACAATAGATATATTATTTTTCAGTTCACCTAATACAAGTACTGTAATGTAGTTGAACTTACAAACATAGAATTATGTATTAAAAAACTGGATTCAAAAACTAAAACAATGTAAAACTTTAAAGCCTACAAGTCCACTCAGTCCTACTTCTTGTTCAGCCAATTGCTCAAACAAGTTTATTTACATTTTCAGGAAATAATACTGCCCTCTACTTTTTACAATGTTATCTGAAAGTGAGAACAGGCATTCACATGGCACTGTTGTAGCTGGTATCGTAAGTTTCTTATATGCCAGATGCGATAAAGATTCATATGTCCCTTTATGCTTCAACCACCATTCAAGGGGACATGCATCCATGCTGATGACGGGTTCTGTTTGATAATGATCCAAAGCAGTGCGGACAAACTCGTGTTCATTTTCATCATCTGAATCAGATACCACCTACAGACGGTTGATTTTCTTTTTTAGTGGTTCGGGTTTGTAGTTTCTGCATCAGAGTGTTGCTCTTTTAAGACTTCTGAAAGCATGCTCCACTCCTCATCCCTCTCAGATTTTGGAAGGCACTTCAGATTCTTAAACCTTGAGTAGAGAACTGTACTTATCTGTAGGCATCTCACATTGGTATCTTCTTTGCATTTTGTCAAATCTGCAGTGAAAGTGTGCTTAAAATGAACGTATGCTGCGTCATCATTCGACTCTATTATAATATGAAATATATGGAAGAATGCAGGTAAAACAGAGCAGAAAACATACAATTCTCCCCCAAGGAGTTCAGTGCCTAACTCATTAACACATTTTTTTAACGAGTACCATCAGCATGGAAGCATGTCCTCTGGGAATGGTGGCTGAAGCATGAAGGGGCATACAAATGTTTAGCATATCTGTTAAATAAATACCTTGCAATACCAGATACAAAAGTGCCATGTCAGTGCCTGTTCTCACTTTCAGGTGACATTATAAATAAGAAGAGGGTAGCGTTATCTCCTGAAAATGCAAACAAAATTGTTTGTCTAAGCGATTGGCTTAACAAGAAGTAGGACTGAATGGACTTGTAGGATCTAAAGATTTACATTGTTGTGTTTTTGAGTGCAGTTATGTAACAAAAAAATTGACATTTGTAAGTTGCACTTTCACAATAAAGAGATCACACTACAGTACTTGTATGAGGTGAATTGAAAAGTACTATTTCTTTTGTTTATCACTTTTACAGTGCAAATATTTGTAATAAATAATAATGGAAAGTGAGCACTGTACACTTTGTGTTCTGGGTTGCTATTGAAATCGATATATTTGAAAATATAGAAAAACATCCACAAATATTTAATAAATTTCAATTGGTATTCTACTTTTTAACAGTGTGATTAAAACTGTGATTAATTGCAATTAATTTTTTTGAGTTAATCATGTGAATTAACTGTGATTAATTGACAGCCGTAACAGGAAGTTTTTCTTAATGTCCAACCTAAACCTACCTTCCTTGCTGAATTTTAAACCCATTGCTTCTTGTCCTATCCCCAGAGGTTAAGGAAAACAATTTTTCACCATCCTCCTTGTAACAACCTTTTATGTATTTGAGAACAGTTATGTCTCCTCTCTGTTTTCTCTTTTCCAGACTAAAGAGACCCATTTCTTCGATATTTCCTCATAAGTCATGTTTTATAGACCTCTAGTTATTTTTGTTGCTCTCTTCTGGACTTTCTCCAATTTGTTCACTTCTTCTCTGAAATGTGGTGCCCAAAACTGGACACAATATTCTAGTTGAGGCTTTCTCAGTGCAGAGTAAAGTGGAAGAATTACTTCTCTCTTGCTTCCAACAATCCTGCTAATACATCCCCGAATGATGTTTGCTTTTTTTTGCAACAGTATTACACTGTTGACTCACACTTAGCTTGTGATTCATTATTGCTCCCAGATGCCTTCCTGCAGTACTCCTTCCTAGGCAGTCATTTTCCATTTTTTTATGTATGCAATTGATTGTTACTTCCTAAGTGGAATACTTTGTATTTGTCCTTATTGAATTTCATCCTGTTTACTTCAGACCATTTCTCCAGTTTGTTTATATCATTTTGAATTTTAATCCTATCCTCCAAAGCACTTACAACCCTTCTGAGCTTGGTAGTATCCACAAACTTCATAAATGTATTCTCTGTGCCATTATCTAAATCACTTATGAAGATAGTGAATAGGACTGGACTCGGGACTTATTCCCATATAGATAGGATTGCTGGGTGCCCGTTTTCAACCCAAACACCGGTTGGAAAAGGGATTCTGATGGCTCCAGTCAGCCGTGCTCATCAGGTCACTAAAAGTCTAGCCAGTGGTACAGCAGGGTTAAGTCAGGCTCCCTGCCTGCCCTGGCTCTGCATAGCTCCTGGAAGCAGCTGGCATGTCAAACTCCTAGGTGTAGGGGTGGCCACAGTACCGCTCCATGCTTCTATTGGCTGGGAACCGTGGCTAATGGGATCTGTGGGTGTGGCACCTGCGGACAGTGTGCAAAGCCCTCTGGCCCTTCCACCTAGGAGCCACCCTGGAGCCCGCACCCTCAGCTGGAGCCCTCATCTTCTCCCAACCCCCCACCGCAGCCCTGTGAAAGTGAGTGAGGATGGGGGAAAGCAAGCAACAGAGGGAGGGCGGATGGAGTGAGTGGGGGGCAAGGTCTAGGAGAAGGGGCAGGAGCAGGGCAAGTTCAGTTTTGTACTATTAGAAAGTTGGCAACTCTACCATGGGACCCCACTTGATATGCCCTTCCAGCTGCTCTGTGAACCACTGATAACTACTCTCTGGGAATGTTTTTTCAGTTATGCATCTTCCTTATAGTAGCTCCATCATTCTAGGCCAGGTTTTCTCAAACTGGGGGTCGCGACCCCCCCCCCGGGGGGGTCGCCGAGCGCTCCCCGGGGGGTCGCGAGCTCCTGCCGCCGGAACTCGTGGCGGGGACTGGGGGCCGGTGCGCAGCCGGCAGCCCGCCCGCGGCGGGGACTGGAGGCCGGCGCACAGCTGGCAGCCCGCCCCCAGCAGGGACTGAATGGGTCGCACCACGCCGATGGATCAGGAAAAGGGTTCGTGGTCTCACCAAGTTTGAGAACCACTGTTCTAGGCTATATTTCTCTAATGTCCTTTTGAGAAGGTCATGTAAGATAGTATCAAAAGTCTTACAAAGGTATTAGGTTGGTTAGACATGGTTTGTTCTTGACAAATCCATGTTGACTGTTACTTATCTCCTTATTATCTTCTAGGTATTTTCAAATTGATTGTTTGATTATTTGCTCCATTATCTTTCCGAGAACTGAAGTTAAGATGACTGGTTTGTGATTCCCCAAGTTGTCCTTATTTCCCTTTTTAAAGATTGGTACTATATTTGTCCTCTTCCAATCCTCTGGAGTCTTTCCTGTCTTCCATGAGTTTTCAAAGATAATTGCTAATGGCTCAGATATCTCCTCAGTCCTCTCCTTGAGCATTCTAGGATGTATTTCATCAGCCCCTGCCGACCTGAAGACATCAAACTTGTCTAAATAATTTTTAACGTCTTCTTTTCCTACAGATCCATCCCCACCATGTTAGACATCTGATAGCTACTAACTTTTTTGGTGAAAACCGAAACAAAAAAGGCCTTTAGAACTTCTGCCATTTCCACATTTTCTGTTATTCTCTTTCTCTGTTTATTAAGTAATGGGCCTACCCTGTCCTTGGTCTTTCTCTTGCTTCTAATGTATTTGTAGAATGTTTTCTTGTTACCCTTTATGTCTCTTGCTACTTTTGTAGAGGGGGGAGATCAAGAAGCAGCAGCCGTGTGCCAGAAATGGTTGTTGACTGAAAGATTGGAGAACAGGAAGGAATAAGCTTAAGCATCTTTGGTTGCCATCCTCTGCCCCTGCCCTCGTCTTCTAGGATCTGCCATAACACCATTGGCTCTTCATCATCCTGATCCAAAAAGATGTCTTGACCAGAATTGGCCAGAGAGACGGACCCAGATGACATTGTCACCTCCACTAGCTTCAGCTAAATCTCAAACACAATCTAGGATGTTGGACTTGTCACACACACTCACCCCATGTGTTCTTTTCCTTCCCCAGCTTACTTCTTTCTTTTCTTATCCTTCTTTGCCTTCTGTATAATCAGGTTCTGGAGTAGCTGGCCAAGACTGTATGTTTTGCAACACGTTTGTAAGCCTATGACCAGAAAGAAGCAGCTGAAAGCGATACTTGAAACTGCTGTGTGCTGGTATATATTTGCCTGGTATTGGAGTGGCTAATAGACTGTGTGCCATGCCTGTGTTTCTTCAGCAGTGAAGTTGCAAATGAATGTCAACACCCAAAACAGAAGCTCAATCTTTGCTGATTCTATCTCTCCCCATTTTTGTATGACTGTCTTGTTTTCTCTTCTGGGAAATAGGATCGGATTTTAACAATAGCCACAGCAGCAGCTCCAGCCAGTCTCAACTAACTTCTTCTCTTTTCCTCCAAAGGGAGAGTTATTACCATCTTTAAGACCATGTGAGACTGCCAGACAGTGGGGATCTCTTTCTAAAAACTCTCTCCAGCCAAAAGAAAAGGGAACAAGGAACGCTAAAATGAAAGCCTTACTGCCTACTTTATATTTCAAAAGCTTTCTCTGTTCTTTCCTTTTTTTCTGTATCTTTAATAAAAGGTTAGAAAGATTTTCATCGATGTGTTTGCCACAGTATTAAGCAGGCGAAGGTCTCTGTATACCAACCCTTCAGCCTTATTTAAAATTGTTTAGTGATGGACAGTTACAGGGTTATGTAGAGTTAACCCCTTTAACTCTTTGGGCCCTTGCATTCCATTGAAATTAATACAATATTTTGTATTTAAAAGAGATGTTCTCTTAACATACCAAAGTCTGAATATAGGACACAGTGAAAGACAGATGACCCCAATAAAGTATGCAAGAAAAATAATAGTTCAAGGAACCATGTGATATTCATTTTTTTCACACAACTCAGCTTTTTGGTAACCTCTGTTTCATAAGTCAGCATTTCTGATGTCAGTAATTCACAGTAATAAAAATGAGAACACCCAGTTTGCATACAATGAATGTAAATATGAGTTTATAATGAAGGGCATTTGAGAAGTACAATATGGCCCTAATTCTTGCAGTTTCGCCTATTGATGTCTGGTAGGATGGCAATACTATTTTGTATAACTACCTTAGTATGACATAGAAAGACTCCATGGCATTTTCTGAACAGAAACGGCATTAGATGGGATAACTGTATGAAGTTTTTTGCAGTTGCTGCTTTATGAACATAAGCTTCATTTAAAACATACCACTTTAAATAATCATGGTAAACCTTGAGTCATATTTAAAATTGATATCATTCCTGATTTTGTGTGTGTGTGTATTTTAAGATCAAGCATCGCTAATACAGGAGCTTCTCAGTAGAGCTGCCCTACAGAGCTCCCATCATTACAAAAGAAAAATCTAACTACAAACTGCATGGGAAGCTGCCAATCTCTCTGTGCACCTGTTGCAGCATCTAACAAATAGCAAAACAGGGTCCAACCAAGTCTGGAGCACTAAGAAAATACAGAGCTTCATTCTGATCTCACTAACATATGGTTTAAATTGATTCAACTCCATGGACTTCAGTGGGGTTAAAAAGAGACTGTTCAAAAGCCATTGAGGTTAATGGGAGTCATTTCATGGACTCCTGCAAGCTTTGAATTAGGCCCATAACGTATTCCAGAGAGTGCACATTGAAGGTAATCATGGTGATCTTCTGAAGAGCATTTTAGAGTCCATTTTATGAAAACAAAGATGTACCAACTGTAGGTTAACTCCAATACCCAATAGTAACATGTATGCCCATACAAGTATATCGATTGTAATGCAACAACCCACAAATGCCAGAACATTCACATATATGGTTGATAAGATATGCTATAATTGTAACAAAATTTATGATTTTTTTGTGAGGGTGAGGCTTTTTGTACTGTGTGATGCAGCATGTTAGACTAGATTGGTGGTTTTCAACCTTCTTTGTCTGTGGACCCCTAAAATATTTCAAATGGAGGTTCACACCCCTATGGAAATCTTAGAAATAGTCTGTGGACCTCCAGAGTCCACAGACCACAGGTTGAAAACCACTGTTCTATGGTAGCAACAACCTTTTGCAGACATGTTAGACCAGTACTCTCCACCTTTTCAGACTACTGTACCCCTTTCAGGAGTCTGATTTGTCTTGTGTACCCCTAAGTTTCACCTAATTTAAAAATTCCTTGCTTACAAAATCAGACATAAAAATGCAAAAGTGACCGCACACTATTATTGAAAAATTGCTTACTTTCTGATTTTTACCATATAATTATAAAATAAATCAATTGGAATATAAATATTATACTTACATTTTAGTGTGTAGTATGTAGAGCAGTATAAACAAGTCAGCATCTGTATGAAATTTTAGTTTGTACTGACTTTGCTAGGGATCTTTATGTAGCCTGTTGTAAAACTAAGCAAATATCTAGATGAGGTGATGATGCACCCCTTGGAAGACCTCAGTGTATCCCCAGGGGTCCGCAGACCACAGGTTGAAAACCACTGGATTATAAGTTCATAATTGTTCCTTCTAGATTTAAAATTAAATTAAAAACCTAACTAGTTTCAAGACTGAGCTTGATAAGTTTATGGAGGGAATGGTATGATGAGTGTTTACAATGGCATGTAGCTGATCTGCGACTGCTAGTAGCAAATATCTCCAACGGCTGATGATGGGACACTGGATGGGGAGGGCTCTGCGTTACTACCAGGAATTCTTTCCAAGGTGTGGCCGGTGGGTCTTGCCAACATGCTCATGGTCTAACAACTGATTGCCATATTTGGGATCAGGAATGAATTCCATCCCCCCTCCCCCCCGGTCAGATAAGCAGAGACCCTGGATTTTTTTTTTCTTTCCTCAGAAGCATGGGGCCCGGGTCACTTGCAGGTTTAATCTAGTATAAATGTTGGATTCTCTGTAACTTGAATTCTTTAAATCATGATTTGAAAACTTCAGTAACTCATCCAGAGGTTAGGTTTATAATTCAGGAGTGGATGAGTGAGGTTCTGCGGTCTGCAGTGTACAGGAGGTCAGACTAGATTATCATGATTGCACGAAATCATGATTGTAGTGTGGCAAGAAAAATCAAACATCATTCTGGAATGTATTAGCAAGAGTGTTGTAAGCAGGACTGGCAACAGAAATTTGGGGGCCCCCTACTCTGATAGTTTGGGGGCCCCCCAGCCCAGCAGACATCGGATGGGGGCCCCCCCAGCCCAGCCGGGCCCCCCCCCCCCCCCCGCCCAGCTGACAGCGGCTGGGGCCCCCCCCCAGCCCAGCCCAGCCGGCGCTCCCCCCCTCCCCCCGCCAGCTGGCGGGAGCGAGAGCGGCGTGAGCCGCCCTTTCCCCCCCCCCCCCCGGACAGTGCTGCTGCCGCCGGCCAGGCTCACAGCTCCTGCCGGGGCCAGGCTTGCTTGTCCGGGGGAGAGCCACGCCGCCTCCCCGCCCCTTCCCCGCTCTCCAGGTCCGGCGACAAGGGGGACGACAACGGGTACAGCTGTCTACCGGGGGCCCCCTAAAGTCGGGGGGCCCGGTACAGCTGTACCCATAGTACCCCCCTGTCGCCGGCCCTGGTTGTAAGCAAGACACAAGAAGTAATTTTTCTACTACTCCATGCTGATTAGGCCTCAACTAGAGAATTGTGTCCAGTTCTAGCAACACATTTCAGGAGAGACATGAACAGATTGGAGTCCAGAGAAGAGCAACAAAAAATTGCTAAAGGTCTAGAAAACATGACCTAGGAGGGAAGATTGAAAAAATTGGGTTTGTTTAATCTGGAGAAGAGAAGACTAAGAGGGGACATAACAGTTTTCAAGTACATAAATGGCTCTTACAAGGAGGAAGGAGAAAAATAGTTCTTAACCCAAGAAGTTAGGACAAGAAGTAATGGTCTTAAATTGCAGCAAGAGCAGTTTAGGTTGGACATTAGGAAAAACTTCCTAACTGTCAGGGTGCTTAAGCGCAGGAATAAATTTCCTTGTGAGGTTGTGGAATCTCCATCATTGGAGATTTTTAAGAGCAAGTTAGACAGTCACTTGTCAGGAATGGTCAGATAATACGTAGTCCTGCCATGAGTGCAGGGAACTGGGCTAGATGCAGTGCCAGCATCAGCTGTTTTGCCAAGCTAGGTGGCGAAGCCACAAAAATAACTCATCAAGCTGCCGCTGAATCGCCACTCGTGGTTCAAAGAGGTGAAGGGGCCATGGCCGCCGAAAGCTGCGGAGCACCGTCCCAATTATGGACAGCGCGCTGCCCCCCAATGTTCGCTGCTGGTGCCCGCGTTAGGAGGATCTGCTGCCGAAATGCCGCCGAAGGCAGCTAAAAGCCACCTTGCAAACTGTGCCTCCCTAGGCGACCGCCTAGGTCACCTAGTGTTTGCGCCGGCTCTGGCTAGATGACCTCTCAAGGTACCTTTCAATCCTATGATTCTGTGAGGGTCCCTTCTGACCTTAAAGTCTACAAGTCTCTGTTCAGTCTGGAAACAAACCATAACAACAGGGTATCTGTGGTAAAGATGCAGAGAAAGAGCAAATCTACCCATACAAGATAAAAATGATTCCCCTGCAGCACTCCATGGACACAGTAATTCTCTGAGAATCACAGTATGGAGGTAGGCTGGGTTACACAGTGACCAGACTTCTAAGCCGCTGTTAGTGTTAGGCGTGGCATAGCAACATGATTCGTGTACAGGCATTTATTTTGTTGGGTGTTTTAAACAAGAACGATCATACATTTGAATAGTCAGGAATAAGAGTGGGGCAGTTGTTCCTAAGTCATTGCTGAAATGCCAGTGTTGGAGATGCCCATCATGGACTTCTTAGCATGAAGCCAACAGTCCACTAAGAGCTGGTTCTGAGGCTCTGCATTATGTTGTAAATGTCCACATCCCCTCAAGGGATATTTGCTGCTGCCTTACAGAGATATATAGGAGAGATCCTGTGCAGAGATTTCACCATGCTGTGCAGACTAGCAGAAACAAACTGTGTGCACCCAAAAGCAGCCCAAGTCATAGCAGAAATATGGTGCTTTAACTTGTGTTCTGTATTATACTCCTTCCTTAAGTGTGTTATTTCTCATCACATAAAATGTCGCTGCTGCTTCCCCACTCCTGCAGCATTCCCCTGATGTTCTAGTGTTCCCTTTAATCAGATTATGATCTTATGACATAACTAATATATCAAGTAACCCAGGAGTTGATGTGGAGGTATTTTGTAAAGCAGCAGTACAACAGTTAAAATATTGGTTTTTAAATGAAGAATAGAGTTTACTGACTCTTGTATTATTAGTGAATGTTCACCTAACTGGGAAGATGCTGTTACCAGATGAAAGGAGAAAATAAAGTTAGAAAAATCAGACTTTTTAATGGTACATTGACTTGTTTCTGTGGCTAATATGTAACTACTTCAGTTTATCTATTATTTTTTCTTCCTGTAGTAAACAGGTTTGTTTTTATTACTAACATCTTTTTCCCCTCTCTTCTTCTGTTCTACCCAGCAATAAACAGTGACCTAAAATTTATGAAATAGATAAGATAGATATACTCCCTTTCTTTAAGGTATTATTTATGCTGCTTGCTAGATCTAGTCTTGATGCACACTTACATATGTGATTACTTTAAGCATGAGAGTACATGTTTTTGAAAGTTGTATAATGTGCCTTAATATGTTGTTTGTTTATAAAAATTCTATACATTAAAAGTTAAAACAAAATCTGTTCCTTCCTACTGAAAGAGATTTGTCAAAATGCAATGTGTATACGTTGGCCCTACATAAAAATAATGTTTATGCTCCCTTTTCAAGCTCTGTGAGCGTGATTCTGCACCACTGCAGTTTAATGGAAGTTTTGCCATAACTTAATTTGATATGGGAAGAATCAAGACATATAGGCTTAATTAGTCAACCTGGGGTGAAATCTTTACCCTATCAATTGGAGTTTTGCCATTGACGTTGTTGGGACCAGAATTTCACCCAATACTGTCAGATGCTAAGTATCCTCCATTCCTATAGAAGTTAATGGGAATAGACAGCACTCAGCACCTACTACAGTTGGACTCAGCAGTGAAGATGGATAACAAGCAAAGTAAACAAAGAAAGACGTATTAATTACAAGTGTCAATATAAATGTTGACAGGTGGGGGGAAACTTGTTGGTAGCCAAGGTAAGAACTAAATTGGTGAAGGAAGACATTGAAATCTTCTAAGAAAAATCCAAAACAAGTAGAGCTTTAAAAGTGTAAATAAAGAAATATTTTGCAGTCTCCCTTTTTAGTGCTGACATTTGACAAAAGCAGTTTTGCAGTGCGATTCCTAATGTGCCATCCTCTGATCAAGGGCATCATCCTACTTTTGTTTCCAGAGACTCCGCTTTTAGCCTCTCAAAAGGAGAGGATTCACAGCGTGGCTCAGACATCTTACAAGCATAGATTAATAAAAAATAAATTGGCATTGTATGTTGGCAAAATCAAAACCATATGTTCAGAGAATTGTTTCATTCACTCCTAATTAATTTTTTACAAAATGCAGCTTTTTTGGCCCAAGCAAATAGCTTTAAACATTTGAGTATCGTGATGAAGTCAGACTCCCATTATGAATGTTTGAAATCTCAGAGACTTGCATGTAATCAGGAAGAATTTTCATCTAACGGTTGTACATACTTGCAGCCGTTAGGCCACTCCTGAGTAATTTTGAGACAATGGTGTAAATCCAGAATAAAGCTCTGATCTTAACACGCATGCTTAACTTTAAGTGCCAGAGGAATCCTATATAGTCCAATGGGACTATTCATAAGATTAAAATTAAGCATGTGTGTAAGTATCTGCAGGATTTAATTTCAGAGGAGTTACTCGAGATTTAAACCAATGTTCTTTAGAGTAGAATTTGGTGCTATATGAGGAGACGTACTCATATATGTTGGATGACCTCTGTGACAAGTTGTGTAGATTTACAGTCACTTCTGGTTCTTTATCTAAGCAACAAGTAATTAAAAACATTCTTGGAAAATTACTAGAATATAACTGACCATAAACTCCCTAGAAAGCCAACTAAATAAATCCCATATTGTTACCCAACACTGCAGATACAGCATTTTCATAATAAAGACCATTTTAAATGGTTCCAATTTTAGATTTTCTTTTATGTACATTAAAATCTTTTTCCTTCAGAGCAGCACAGTTAAGAGGTGTAGGAGAGAGATTCTTTTCATATTTTTTGCATTTTGGTGGCATGGTAGCACAGGCGGGCTGATAAGCACTTGAGTGGAAAACAGTTTTGAAAAAGAAAGATGAGAGCAAAGCTCTCCTCCTGGTCAATGCAGTTCACTGTGTTTCTACCTAGCTACGTATAGTTATATTATTTGGAACAAAGGGTTTATTTGGGTGAATATTAATGTACAAATAACTCTTATTCCTGGAAGCTTACTGTGAGGCATAAACTTACAAAGGCCATTGAAAGGTGAGTTTACAACTATGCTTAATTTACATGAGTGCAGTTATATATGGGTGCTCTTTTGAAAGTTCCCGAGGAATGAATAAGGGAAGGACAATTTACGACCACTAATATTTGCAATCATATACGTTAAGAGAAGAGAAGTTGCATCTATGGTTGCGGGTGGTAAGTGATCACCACAGGAGTCAATGCTAAGATTCTGCAATATGTAGGCACTATGTAGAAACCATAGAACAAAAAACAGATGGGCAGGGATATTTTTGCCTCCATTAGTTGTGTTGTATAATTAGCTAGATGCATCATGGGAAGGGAGTTTGTTTTTACTTTCTCTGAAGTATTGATCAGGAGCAAGATACTGAATTTTGATGGACTAATGGTCTGGTCAAAAGCAAGAAATCCTGTCATTTCTTAGAAGGATATATGCAAGTCTTGGAAGTCCAGTATGATATCTAATGGCAATACATCACAAAGGCCCTTTAAGGGAGGTTATAGTAAACTACTGTTAGTAGTTTCAAGGTCAAATATAGTTCTTTCTATGAAAATAAAAGATAGCACTACATTACTTGTCAAGTTAATACAGTGTGATAGAGCATCTCGGGCAGCACATTCTGAAAGGCTGTAAATGTCTAATAGATTTAGGGAAACTGTACCTTAGGGAACATATTTGATAGAACTCATCAATGGATCAAAACTGTCTTGAAGCCTTACTTACTGGGGACCAGCAAAATTTTAAATGATTAAAATCTTATCAAAAGCCTAGAGACATATTGTATTTCTTGGATTTACTTTTCAAGAATGGGTCAGTAATTTCTATTGGAGAATTGTTTAGGGCTGTTGTCTTTTTAAAACACTGTCAGGAATAAGTTCTGTCATTTGAATTCTGTAATTAAGTTTTGAGGGTTTTTTCCAAATGATTTTAAAATGACTTAATGTGCTGTTCCTAGATGAAACTGGATATGTTTGGAAAGTCTCTTTGCAGGGTGCCTCTAATGACAAAAAATGTTAATTATAAAATATGTTTTTGTAAGTTTTGCATTAATCAGACATAAAATTAACAAAAGTTTAAAGCTGGTACAGAGGTCCAAAGACATATAGAACATCAGAAAGCTTTCATCCCATGGGAAGTATGTCACAATATATTAGAATAGTTTACAGTCAATACCATGTTTAGGGACAGATTCTGCTATTCTTGCTCACATGCAAGAGTATGTCACCCTGCAAGTGGTCCCATTGAAATCAGTTACACTGAGTGAGGTACTGTATTACTCAGCATGATAAGGGTAGAACAATCTGGCCCTTAGTTATTTATTTTTCAATACAAGTTGCACTCCATAAAGACAAATTCCACTGCTGTTTTCTGTTCACGTGCTTTCTAGCTGAATCTTAGTGCAGAATTTCATGTCAATAATACTCTCTTAACTGCTATCCAAATTGTAAGGTTTTTTGTTCTTCAGGTGCACTTTTCTTTCATGAAAAAAAAAGTCTCTGTTAAAAGGCTGTTATGTATTGGCACTCAACTATATTAACCCCATTATGTTCCTTCCATTTAAAATCATGCCACACTATAAAAACGTCAGCTTGAACTATACTCAGGAGTGGATGAATATGATTAGGTAAATAATTCGTTAGTGCTGGAGCAGTTGCTAGTTACAAAGCATGAACTATGTGGTGTAGATGACAGTATTAGATAATTGTTTAAATTAAACAGCCTTTGTCTTCTGGTTACTAGCTTTCTGTAATAAGCTTTTTGTAGGCACTAATTTGCATAGTAGAGATTGCAGCCATTCTTCCAGGATAAGTTTGCTGGTGTTCTTGATGGGGCCTATATTCAGCAAAATAAAGTGTTTAGCTCTTCTCTTTTATTCTCCTTCCTCCCTTCCCTCCACACCCCAAAGACCTGATTCTGATACTGTTACCCATGATGAGTAGTGCCTTACTCCATGACCAGTTCTACTGAAATCAGTAGGATTATTCTGAATAAAATATTAAATGTGGGCCAGGGTTGTTAGGGCATAATAAATTATAAAGTTTGAAAATATGCTACATTAGCTTGAGTGACAAGTGAAAGCAAAAGCAGAATATTTGATCAGCATTGAATTTCTGCACAGACCCAAACTTATGGCATGTTTCCATAAGTTAACATAGAAGAGAAAATAAGATGTTACATTATTCTTTCTTTAAACCATCATATCAAATATAAAACCTGGCCCATAATCCATGAGAATGACTAAATACTCCTGATATTTCTGCTACCCATTCATTTTTATTGTTTCAAGCATATGGTGAGCAACCAAAACATGTTCGAAGAGAAACAGCATTTTTTTTTCTCTTATCACCACCTCCAATTTGGCTCTAATTTTGCAGTTCCCATAACAACATCCAAATGACTGAAAGCTCTGTCAAGACTGTACCAGTGCTGTCCACAAAGCCAACTGGACGAGGTAGCCTAGCTGAGCGTCTGCTCTGCTTTCCTTGCATCTGAAAAAGACAGATGCGCTGACATTAGTTCCTTCATCCCTTGCTCTGCAAACCAAACTTACTGCTAATTACTGTCACTAGTTTTCCCAACTGTAGAAGTGATGAGAACAAAATACCCACTGTTGTGAATTTTTTGCTGATATTACACAATTTAACTGTTAATCATACCTCAATTTTTCTGTGGTTTACCCAGACAAATAGAATCCCACTGTATATTTGTTGCCCAAAAATTACAACAAGGAAAAAAATATTTCTTGTAACGCTTCTGTTGTGTCCCAATACTTCACATCAGATTAGGCAGAACAGAATAATGCACATCAAATAATTAACAGAGTATTTCTTTTTAAATCCTATTGTTTATCCTTTGTGATGCAAATATATTAAGACAATGCAAATGGTAGCAAGTAGGGAAATCATGCTTTTGTTATGTCATGCTGAATTGGATGTTCATTTCCCCCAAGCTTTTTCAAATCTCCAAATAATAAAACAGGCAGCAGCATGAAGTAAACTTGAAGTTGTATTCTCAGATCTGTTTGAACCCAGTGCTTTAGCCCCAAAATTGACAGGGCACATGTCCCTGACTAGTATGCTGACATGTGAGAACATAGATGGGAAAGAGATTGAAGGTGGGGAACTTGGGTTGTTTATCCTGCAGGTGATGAAAATCACCCTCTAAATGTCTTATGGCAACCTGCTATTGCACAGATTATAAAAGTGCTGAACTGCCTGTGAAATAGCAAGTATCCTACTTTGTAAGTAGCCACAATCCTTAATTTATTTATTAAAGATACTTCTATAGTGTATCTGTGTTAAACTTGACAACTTGATTGCAATGGGGTCCTGCCCCAGGGCAGCTATTTATATGCATCTTATGGCAAAGAACATCAACACAAAATATTTTCCTGGAATAAAAACAGTCTGTTTATCATGCTGTCCATATTTGCCATCTCAAGTGCACAATTCAACAGTTTTGCAAAATTGAATAGTATATGCTCCAATTCTCTCATGGAATGTTGTGATGTTAAAAAAAATTGTACTTCTGTGCAGAAGGAGATTAATCTATTCAGCAACAAAGCCCTGTCGAGAGCATTATGATCTTTCCCTACCCATATATAACTTGCTGTCTGACTAAACTCCTCCACCACTAATATGTAGCTGTCACCTTCAATATACCATTATGATAACACAGCAAATCTGTGGTTAATGCTAAGATTTGTAGACTGTGGTTAATGCTAAGATTTGTAATGTTTGATTTTGAGATAATTTTAAGATAATTACAACATGCCTGTGTTTTTGTTTATTTTACCTTTAAATTACTGATATGTAATCTGAACCTAAACTCTATCTTAATATAGGACCCAATTTTTAATTATGTTTAACTTATAAAATAATGAATGTAAAATTCTGAGTTCATTCTGAACTCAGGGTACAATAAGTTTGGGGAGGATACACTTATTTTTCATACATAGGAAGGACATTGAATCCCTGCTTTAGGTGCACAATAAAATTCAATTTTTACTATGGAGTCATAACCAGAGTCTATATTATTAATAATCGTCTATATATAGAACTGTAAATATGCCATATATAGATTTACAAAATATGGTCTTTACTGTCTTTAATTACATGACTGCATACAATTTTTACATAAGTCCCCATCCTGATTCAGTGCAATGGATGGACAGTGCTCACTTAACGAGCTACTATGCAATATACTGTACTTTTTTATTTTCATTGTTCAGTGTGTGGCCCCATGCCTTATTTACTGCACATTATCAAACCCTGCTCTGAAGACAGATTACTAATTTTCTTGTGGACTTTTCTGTGATGCTCAACACAATAGTAGCTGAGTGCTTCACAGATACTAACACATTTATTTTCATCACACCTCTGTGACATGAGGTGGCATTATCCCCATTTTACAGGTGGGGAACTAAGGCACAGAGAGATTAAGATCAAAAGTATCCACTAATTTTATGTACCCAATTTGAGACCAGAAACTGATTTTTCTGAGTATTTAGCATTATAGAGCACTTTATATATTCAAAGCACGCCTCCCATAGACTTCAGTTGCAGCTGTGAGTGCTCAACACTACTGGAGTTCAGACCCCAGGATATCAACTCAGTAGACCCCTGTACAGATACAAACTTTTGTATCCGCATCTGAGCTGCAATCGCAAGAAGAGTCTGCAGATTTAAAGTGGATATCTGCAGATTTGAAGGGCTCTACAAACTCAGGATCTTGCTGTCCGTTCCGTGAAAAGATTGGTGTGAGTGACTTGACTGTGGAGTTCAAGGGGTTTGCAAGAGCTTTGCTTTATTCTGTGATCAGTGCCAACTGTCTGCATGACCATATGAAATTCTGCAGCACCTCATTCAGGTTGTATGGGAAGCTCAGCCCTTAAAGGCATAGTCCCTAATACCAGATCTTTCCTTTCCAGCTGAAAATTTAATAAAAATAATACTTTAAAAACCCCAACAACATTAATATATCACAGTTACAAATACTTATAACTAAACAATTTTCAATTAGTCATTTTTTATGTAACACCTTAGGAGTAAACTCCAGTCTGGTGGCTTTAGAAAAGGTCCCATTGAATACTGAAGGCTCCCCATTAAATTGATAATAGAGACCTGGCCACTCTGTGCGAATAGACTTCATTACTTGCTGAAGGATTTCATCCTGGCCAGTATCTCTGACAATCACTGTCCACATTTTGTCTGAGGTTGCACAGGTTTTTTTAAATCAGATTTATGTGCAAAATCTAGCTTTGGACTTTTTTCCATTGCACTTTTGTCAAATGCTCTAGAGAGCGTGTCTGGAACCACCAACTTTCTCCCAGATTTGTTTTTAATTTGCAAATCGTGCATTTGTAGCTGAAAAAATATCTGTATTCTGAAGGCAAAGTTTGCCATTTCCCTTCTGACAATGGCTATAAATGGTGTGTGGTCAGGTTCAGTTAACACAGGCCTCCATAAATAAAGACATGCATATTTTTACACCAATGGGGCACAGCCAAAGCCTCTTGCTCTATTTGAGCATATTGTCACTCATTTTTTTTGTTAGGGCCTGTGACACATGAGCTAATGGTCTCTAGTTTTGACTGCACTGCTGTAAGAGGACTAGTGCCAATATGCTCCTTTTTTTAGAAGTCTCTGTAAACTTAGTTTTGTACTTACTGTCATAGTACCTCAGGCTTCTTTAATTATCTCCGGTTTCTCAAATTCTTTATTACAGGTTTGTCTACATGTAGACGTAGTGTACAGCGGGCTAAGGTGTAAATACATAGAACACCAGCTTGCCTTGCACTACACACGTCTTTGTGGAGCCTGCTACCCTGCACTAAAAGTTCCGTTAGTATACTTTGCTGTATTGCCTAATGAGGTAAGTAGATACCTAGAGGTGTGGCTGCCTAGTACATAAACCTGAAGAATCCTTTAATTGTTTTCACTTGATTTGTGTGTGTAAATTTGATGCTTATGAATGTGGGGACTGATGTTACAAGCTAGGGTCATTCCCAGTACAGGTGAACACTCCCAGCTTTTGTCACACTGCTCTGCCAAGTCTGGGTGAAGGAAAAGTGACGGTGCACCTGTTTCCTTTAATCTGACATGGGAATAATTAAGTTAATTAAAATGAGTTTTATTGGCAGTTAATTATTGGCGGTTATTTTGGCCAATGGTCACTTACATTAGCAGACATGTCTCTTGCTACAGCAAGACTGAGCTTTATTTGGAACAATCATTTATATCTTTGGGTGATTTCAATGCAGAGAAAGAGGAAGATGGGCAGGAACTTCAAGGTTGAACATTTTCTCCCTGTTTGAAAAGGATCAGTAGGAAAACCACAGAATGTTGGTTGATTGAATGCTTTGACCTTTTGGTGTGGGATTCTTCCATTGCATACACTGATGAATTTCAGGCACTCCACAGGAATGAAACACACGGGCTTTTTGTATAATGATCAATTACCACTCTCTCACCACCACCACCACCACTAGTTCAAGTGAAGTGAGAGGGAAAAGAAGTGGTATTTTCTCATTGTACAAAATCCTCCTTGCAAGAAGTGGTGTTGGCATCAGATTCAAATGAAGCGATTCACTTGTTCCTCTGGTCAGAATTTTTGGAGTGCTGAAATTTGATGACAGAAAAAGTGGCAATCTCTAGAACTGAGAAGATGGGAGTTCCTCAGGGCTGACTTTCAGTTGGGACAAAGCCTGGGAAAGTAGCGTTCAGAATTTAAATGGCTAAATGTGGGTATGAGGGAACCATTCCCTATTGTAGAAGAACAAACCTAAAACTGTTAACTGAGCTAATACATTATACAGTTAAATATTTTTCAGGACCTAACTCTAACCTCATTTACCTCAGCTATCCCACTGATTTCAAATAACCAATAACAAAAAATGTGATGGGACTTGCTTGCATTTGTACAATTCAGTCAGAATTTGGCTTTCTATATTTATCTTAGAAACAAGTAGACAATGTTTGTGGGGAGAGTAGTGCTCATAAAGACAGACAAGTTGCCTCTTTTGACTTCATTGTCCAGTTTTCTTATACACTGAAAGAATCTCCTGATATTCTAGTGCCCTTCACAGTGCAGGAAGTCTCAGGTTATCTAATTAGGCTTGGACACCTTGTAGAAGAGAGAACCATGAATCTTCCTACACTGGTGTATAAGATACATGGTATCGCATTCTCCACTTTCATAACCCTTTTTGCTGTGGCTGGGACCATCTATGCGATGGAATTTATATTTATCAATTTTGTGGCATCCATCTGTAGCATCAGGATTGCTGGTATTGTATAAACTCAAGTAATATTTATCTACAACCCAGACTCAATGGTTCCCCCCCAAAAAAGGTCAGCCATTCATGCAAACAAAAAAATGGACAAAAAGATAAGACTTTTTTAAAAATGTGGTAAAAAAGAAGGCTGAAATTAATAAAGATTAGCTGACAGAGTTTTTTTCATGGATCTGAAGTTAGTAACTCAGGGATTATGGTGTACTGCAAATAACCAGGAAGGGTGTGCAAAAGGTTGGCGCTCTCCACTGAGGAAATCCTATCTCTGACCCATTCCAGATGGAAACTTGGAATGGAAAGCAAGGTCAGGCAGCTCATCTTAATTATCTTGGGGAAACAGAGGGAGAAATGGTTGATCAGTTACTTTGGATTTAGATTATCAAGCATTTATGGAAATATGTTTCTGGGTTCTCCAGGATTTCAGCCTGTGACCTCTGTTCATGCAAACCACAGAAAAATCCATTAGGAGACTGGCTACTAGCCAGCCCACATGAAATCAGCTGGCATTAGGGTTAGAATATTAGCAGCACGTTTTGACTTGCTTCTGTGTTAACCTGACTGAAAGTTTAAAAATATGCTCATACAAAAACCAAGTATAGAAAAGCAAAACAAAAAGGGGAAATAATGCATTAGGATTAAAGCTGAAAGAGCTTCAATGCAGAAGGATGAATGTGTGACATACAGTAGTGTTATGTCTTTGGGATCCAGAGCACGCAAAATACAGGTAGGTCTTTCATCTACCAAATTTGCTCCTCCAAAATAGGATTAATTTAAATAAATGGGTGAAAAAAGCATATCTTATGTGCAGTTACAGGGAGATACATAACCTTAAGGATTTCTGAAGACAACAAAAGAAGCACTTCAGAAATTCTATTTACAGCTGAACAATAAGAGATCTGATTCTCCACTGCCTTGTGCGTTGTGAAGTCATTTACACCTGTGCCAAGGGACTGGCAACGATGGCATTTTACACTTACTTGGTACAAGTATACATGACTACACAAGGTGCAAGGCAGTAGAGAATTGGGCTCAAAGTATTTAAAATCAGATTTGTCTTTACTTAGGAACAAACTCATTCTACTTCCGTAGATTTTGTGAAATATTCAGCTGGAGGAGAGGTTCTATGGCTGGTTTTGGATTCAGAAAAAAGTTTACATCTGGGCCCTATGTTGGCTTCCTGAGTACATACCTCTCCAAAAATTAACTAGATTGCCTGATTCCTGTTGCCTCTCAAAGGGTCAAATTATGGTTCTTGTTAGAACTGTGCAATCCCCTGAAAGTCAACAGAGATGGTTGGGACTGAGTATAAACTTTGGCTCAGTGTGGTTTCTCCTTTGTGATTGTTTCTCTAGGATGGTGTTGCGGTTCCCATTGCCCCATTCACAACCCTAACCACATCCAATAAACCTGCTTTTTTTAGTTATGTTTCAATTTTATTTATTGGAATTTCTTTGCAATAATCCCCATATTCATCCCTCCTCTGTCATTCTCCTGGGTTACTAGCCATATGAAAACTCGACTCTCACGTCAGCACGCTTTCCAAAAAACATTGGTGGCCACAACCACTACAATGAGTCCCTCTTCTCTAGGCCTTACAAGTTCTGTGGGAATAGTCTAAGACCAATGAGAGAGAGATGCTGCTGCTGCTGAAGTGTTACTTGGGAATTGACCTGGAAAAAATTCCCCTGAAGAGCAATAGGGTGTCAGTGCTAATTCCCAAATAGGGAAACCAGTGAAACTATTGAACCGTACCAAGTGCCATCCTTTTCATCTCAAGCTGTTAAAAGACTAAGCAGAGTTGTTGACATAAGAAAAACTTAAATATCCTCTCACTGGAGGTTACTCATGGAAGCATTGAACATTATGGTAATAGCCTGGTAAGTGTCAGTCAAAAAACTTCCACCCCTGTGTGATGAAGTGTAAAGAAACTGGTGATGATAGGTACCCCATTCTCTTCTTTCAGGATTCTTTTAAAACCCTATTGCTGTATAGTAACAATGGTCAATGCCAAGTATCATGCAAATAATGCAATGGCAGGTGTCCCCAGGTGGTGCTGTTACACAGTATCTCAAGTTATATTTCTTAGGGAAGGTCTACACTACCCACCGGATCGGTGGGTAGTGATCGATCTATCGGGGGTCGATTTATCACGATTTATGTACATGTGATAAATTGATCCCCGAGCGCTCTCCCGATGACTTTGGTACTCCGCCACTGTGAGGGGCACATACAGAGTCGATAGGAGCGACAGCAGTCGACTCAGCACTGTGAAGATGCCGTTGTAAGTCAACCTAAATATGTCGACTTTAGCTACACTAGTCTCATAACTAAAGTTGCATATCTTAGGTCGATCCCCCGCCAAATGTAGACCAGGGCTTAGTGTCCGAGCCAGTTTTGACCCTTAGGAAGACATGCTGAGTTGCTCTTAGTTTTGGGTTATGTAACACAAGGTTTTTGTAGAAGGCAATTTGAGGAGAGAGATTCTTGTTAAAGTCACTTCTTATGACCAAGTAGATCCCTGGGAACAGGACATTGGTGTTGGGCTGAGATTTCTGGGAGGGATAGTCTTGCTTGCTGATTGACCATTTCATTTTAGGACTGGTATATGTGTGTAAATAAAGTAAGTTACACTTATTATATAACCAGAAGTTACATCACTGATTTCTTCTCCCCACTGAAGCTGACCTCCAAGGCTCCAATGCCTTTTGCCACTTGTCAGACTATGTCGGCGTCAGAATGGGACACTGGTATCAGAAAAAGAGGCAACAATAATAAAGATGGGAGAAATGATTCTGACTCAAGCATTAAGGAGGTTGTGAATGGGAATTAATGAAAGTGAACTTTCTCCTCCATTCCCTTTTAATTGCAAGTGATTTGTCTCTGTTCCCTCCCTACCAAAATATCATGGCCTTTGCCTACTTAGCAGGAACAAAAACAAATGTGTGTGTTCTAGAAACATATAGCTATGTGAGAGAGGCTGCAGTTATATGCATAACACGTCACATCTCTCTTGCCGAACTAAGGATGGTTAGGGACTTAGAGAAAAAAAATCCAAAGCACAGTTAAGAAATAACATCTCTTTCTTCTCCTCCTTATTGTCATTATCTCCTCTAATTTTCATTATCAGGGATTTTTTTTCCCTTGGTGGCCTAATTCTTTCCCATTGGCTTTCTTTAAGCTTTCCCTGAGCTTTTTCAAGCTTGTGGTTTTTCTAACTGTAATTGTATGCTGCTTATGACAATGAAATATATCCCATGAAAACACTGCCTTATGGGAAGGGTGCTGCTAGCTCATGTTACAAGACTTACTAGAACCCAGACACCCTTTCCTTACAGTACAAAGTACAAGATCTTGCAAAAGTAGTAAGAGAAAGGTAACCTTTGATCTGAAACATTTTTGGTCTGGTTTCAATTATGTTTTTGCCTTTAAGTATAAGGCAGGTTTGCTGCCTCCCCCATCCCCAAGAAAACATGTTTCATTGGGGTGAATAGATCAGTAATTGTCACCAGAAAGGACAGCTCTCCTTTGGGTTAATGCTCATGTGGATAATTGTGTACAGCTTTTGTATGTTTAGAATAATCCTTGGTTTATAGTTGAAACCAGTCTGTCTTTCAAAATATGGTGCTGTGCTGAAATCATAAAAGCTGGAGCAAATTATAAATGTCAGGAGAACCCCATGATTTAATTAAAGTCATAGTATTTAGCCAAGAAACTATGTTGGTTTTTTCCAGCGCTTATAAAGAAATTATCAGTAGTTAGCCTCCAGTGGCTATCACTTGTAACTTTACATTTCAGGTGAAAAAAGTTTATAGTTTGAGAAATGTAGGCAGCATGATGTGCTTTTGTGTGTGTGAAAAGGGGAGAGACAGATATCAAGAGAATACAGTTTAATGGAAAAGGCCTTACAGTATATGAACACCAGAAGAGGAACACTCTTTTGTTCTTGTGTATATACAGTGCACTCTTATCTGCATAGTTCTTGATCCATTACAGTAGTCTGCACATATGCACAGTGTGCCGTCATCTAAATAAGGGAGTTTCATGCATGAAAAGATACCAAAAGGCAAAGATTTTTAATTGTGATTGTTATTAAAGTATACGTGTAGCTCAAAAGTATACAGTATGCTAATGAGCACTTAATAATTCCTGTATAAAAACCACTGTGTTGTAACTGAATTTTTAAGAAGCAAAGATTTAAAAAAGAGAGAATTAAACCACAGTTCTGTATTGTATTCATGTGTCACATTTAATACAAACATTTCAAATTAAAAATCCAATTAAACTATTAACACTGTCAATTTTATTGTACATTCATTTTAAAAAATATCAAAGTAGTTACTTTATTGGACTTGATTTTGATTGATTCTGGCTTTCACAATGAATGTTATAAAAGCATTGATAGTTGCTCTTTAGGATATAGGAATTACCATACTGAATCAAAATCAGTGGTCCATCCGGACCTATATCCTGCATCTGACAGTGGCCAGTGCAAGGTATTTCATAGGAGGGTGCAAGAAAGCCCATAACAAATAATTGAGGAATAGTTTGTAAGAAAAAGTTCTTAATAACCCCCATCAGTGAATCATTTGGTTTATGCCCTGAAGCGTAAGGCTTTATATCCCTTATAATTTTTATCCTATCTAGTGTAATCGTGAGTGATCTCATTACCTTTATAAATGTCTGATCCTTTCTTTGAATCCTACTAACTTCTTGGCATGTGATTTCTTGTGGCGATGAGTTCCATAGGTTGATGTCACAGTAACGCTGATGAATTAGCAGTCCGTGTGACACTTTTTTTTCATGAAGTGCTACTTTTTCGCATTTCACCAATGCTGTACATTTTACCTATTTATTTATGCAGTCACAGTGTATAGGGGAAGGCAACACGTGAGATAATTAGGTACTTAACTGGGTTAACTTAACTGGGTTATTTACATAAACAATATACACATTTTATGGAGGGGGATCAACATGTGGTTCATGAGAGAAAGATTCTGAGTGGGTGCTTGCTATGTATATAAGCAGTTTGCATTTAAGTGGACTGTATTCCATAATTGTACAAGTTTATGGATTAATATATACTTAATTACATGGTTTGCAACATCCACAGTTTAATAGTGGGACACAAGATATCACTGAGATGTACCTATTTTAATATTTGTACAGTGCTTTGGAAATATAATGCACCATATAAGTGTGAAGCATTCACAATATGAAACTATGATTTAGTCCTTTTAGATTTGTAGATCAATTTCTGCCTTAGCATTTTCTCTTCCCTTATAATGTACATTTTCCAATATGTTGCACAAGTGGTTAGTCTGCTTACAAGAATAAATAGTCAGTGTTTGCAGTAACCTCTGCAAGACAGCGTTACTGACACAGAATAATAACCTAGCTATAAGTAATAGAAACTACCCCAGCTCCTGTTTTCTGCATGTTACTGAGCTGCATTCATTCCTCACAAGCTGAGGTTTTGATCTCTCACATATGCACTGATAGTGAATAGTCAGTCTGAAGTAATGCATATTTGTTATAGTAACTGTGACATTGTATTAGGTACTTTAAGAGTGTGGCATACATTAATGTGATACAGTTTGACAAGACATATATTGCAATGCAGTGTTAGCAAAGCAGAAACAAAGCAATACAAGATTTTTAGATCAGATACTATTAGGCCACAAAAACACGATTGCTATTTTTTCTCTTGCTGTGCAAGCAGTCTCCTGTATGGTGGGAATTGTGAAGAAAGCCAGCATCCACCGCAAAGCTATGGTGGAGTGTTGTCATCCGTTGAAATCCATGCGGTGTCTGAGAGCATTAGAGGCATATTCATAAGAGCCATTAATCTAAGATCCTAAGTGCAGGTGCTCTGCTGGGAAAGATATAGGAGCATGTGCCCTAACCCACAGATCTATTGTCTGCAAGGCTAGGACCCACGTCAGCCTCATCTACTTAGGAAGATCATGTTTTTGAGCCTGTTGCTGTCCTAGATCTCCTATGTACTATATTCTGACAGTGGCAGATGGTTCCCTGCGTTTGCACAGCTGACAGAATCGTTGGTGATAATAATATTTTGCACTTTTATTGCACCGTTCATCTGAGGGTCTGTGTATTTAGTGCTGTCTTAGTCAGTGAACCTGATTTGGAGACATACCATATACAGTGAGTGTTCCTCATTTCCTAAGGGCTGCCAACATTTTTTTGCTCACCGTGTCCCCCCATATCCTATGTAGCATGGATGCTCCTGCCAACAGTTCTGTGACTTATTGTTGCATGGCCATTTTTCCTTTACATACATCCTTCCCCATTCTGTTTAGCATTGGTTTTTGATCATCCACTGTTTAGAGATCTTAGGAAATATTAGGTATTGCAGAGGTAGCTAGTCTGGAGGATGTCAGTGGTGGGTGTGCAGCCATATGGTACCATATGTGTTCAATGCTAAGGAGGGCTGTTGGAGATTTCCTCATCTCTCCACAAGTCTTATAGGAACCCAATACAACACAGGAAGCAACATATTGGCAGATCGTTATATTTATTGTCATTATACTACATTCCAAATGTGTGGGAGACCAGTTGCATGGTGACTTTACCAATTTCATATCTCTCACTTGCCACCATTCTCTTTATGTAGTGTGTTTCTGTATTTATTCATGTACACCTTTATATGGTTGTGTATGTGTATGAAACCAACATGGCTTTTTTGTCCTATTTTCCACATCTTCAGAGAAATGGCATCTCTGTCAGACCCTATTTTTCAGGTAAGCAGAGACCAGTCCAAAATGAGACAGGAAAGATAAAATAGGACAAACTACAGCATGTCAGAGGCCTGTTGCTTGAAAGATCTCTTGCCTTCATCAGGAAGAGGAGGAGAATTTGGTGACGGGGGAGATCAGTATGATGAATAGGATAAATGTGGCTTTAATTTGTTGCAATACAGCTGCCCCTTATAATGCTGCACCGTCATAAACACCTGGCCAACAAGGAGTGAGAGCTTTTATCTCAAGTGGAAGGGAATTCCTGCTCTGTCTATCCCACACTGTGCACCTGGGAGAGGGAGTTTTGTGTGGGCATGTATGTGAATATTAGAGTGGCAGCAGAAAACTGTTTTGCACATGATGGGCATTATTCTGCTGTCTCTTTCAACACTTTTACCTACTGTACCTCCATTCAGGTCAGAGGATTTTCTCTGATTTATATCAGAATTTAAGTGCAGTGTAATTTCTTTGCTTTCCTTTTGACAGAGGGCCATTTTAATGTACTTAGAAGTTCAGCCTGCTTCCCCGCTTCTCCCTCTTCTTAAGCAAGACTCCTGCATGAAAGCTTAAACAGTTTCATGTGCTCCACTTGGTCTCTCTGTACTGCTCTGCCTCACTGCTACACCATTGTCATTTTTTAAAAGCTACAATTAAAAACGATTCGGAAGAGGCATTCTTTGTTTATGCAGAATTAGCAGTACTTATTCTCAGTGAGTGAAGTTAAAGCTTCAGAGGGAAAATTTGAAGCCAAGGTTTAGTCTGAAAGTAAATAAAAACCACTCAATAGCTTTAATGCCATGAAAATATGTGGAGAGAAAAGGTTTTATTGTCTACTTCCCCTCCCCCTGTATTTTATTTCCTGCTTCTCCAGTGACTAAGTTTTCCAGTCAGCGTGAGAGCAACAGTGCATTGGAGTTTTGTTTTCCAGAAGTTCAGCTCCAGTTTCATTCTATACTGAAAGCTGAGTATCCTGGGACCTGCAAACTGGACCTTTTCAAACCAGCCGTGCTTTTTACAGTAAGGAGCAGCCCCTCTCGTTTCAATGTATAGACAGCCTTTTCGACCTTTGCAGTCGCTAGAACATTTTGGTTTGTTTATTTAACAGAGTTAATGAGACAATCTTCATTATTCTCTAAATTGGGCACCAAGGCTGTAAACCAGATGTCATGATATACGAAAAAGCTCTGGACAGATCAAATATGCAACGAAAGTCAGTGTCTTTCTTTTACTGTGACTTTGCTGGAAGATTGCCTAATTATTTCGTTCTGTTTTGGTTGCTGGAGACTTAACATACTTTCCTTTCTTTTTTCGGCATATGATATCTTTTTTCTTTTCTTTTCTTTTCTTTTTAAGTGTAAGATAGTTATATAAGAAACAAGCATATGTACAGAGACTAATAAAGTAAAATAGTCCTAATAGGCTACAAGCGAGGTGCTGTGTGCTATTTTCTTTAAAAGTACACATCTAGAAGATCTACCTTCCTTACCATTAAAGGGAAGAAAGAGTGCAAGAGAAAAACAAAAGAGAGTATAGGTAGAGGAGAAAGAGTTCCGGTTGGCAAAATTCTGATTGGCAGTGTATATAAATGGGAATTTTTTATATTTCCTTTGGAGAGCCTGTATTGTAAATCATAGAGAGAAAGAAGGGGTCTCCTGCCTTCCTGTTAGCTCCCATGTTTTTAAATATTCCCAGAGTTCTGAAAAGGATTCTGGAAACACATCTTTTGTGCCTTTCATCCAAGGATCTCACAGCACTTTGCAGAGTGATGGATTAAGTGTCACCACACACCTGCGGGTATTGGCACTTGGAAACAAAACTTATAGTGCTTAAGATAATATTACTACCTCAGATAATATTAATACTTATCTTGATTGCAGGGGGGAGGCTTGTGAGATTATTTACTTAATGGCTAAGTCTATATTTAGGCGTGTACATGGCCTGATTTTCAAACGTGGTGAGTGCCTCGTAGCTTTCAGGCAAAAAGGATTTAGGAGTCTAACTTTAGGCACCCATTTTGGAAAATCTTGGCCAACATTTTGTAACATTTGATATTTTATAGGCATTGGCAGGGAATCTGTAGTTAAGGTTGCATTGAGATTTTAATGTAAAAAAGACTTTCACACTTTAATGACTTAATTTACATCCAAGATTTGGCACAGTAACTTTTTATAGGAAAAATTTAATTTCCTGTGTAAATCTTTAAGTAAAATATTTACTAATTTAAGCAGAGGAAACTTTAAGTGTTCAGAATTTTGAAATGTTGCTTGTTTTCCTTGAATTTTGTTTGGGTTCCTCTACCTTTAAAATAATCACAACCCCCAGAGACCTCACAGCAACTATCCATAGCTTCCAGAATGGATTTCATCAGTGTACTTTATATTGGGGCTGTACTTGAAGATCACAGAATGCCACTTGCTAGTTACTTAATGGACCAAGTTATCGCTATTCTCTATAGATTGCCCTGGAATCCATTTAGTCTTCGGGTACAATTCAAGGTCTTGATTTGGATCTACAGTATAATGTCTGTAATGGTGTAGGTCCTGGTAGCTTAGAAACCACTTCTGTCCTCTTGTCTTATCCTGATATTTGAAATATTCTGAGATGCATTAATTGATTGATGATCCTTAGATGTATTTATTTATGTGGAAGCTGAGGCCAGAACTTTTTCCATGGAAGAAGCTCAGTTCTGGAATTCACTTTTCTGGGTCCATCCCAGCCTGAATATATTGACTTTCAGGGCTTTTTCAGAAGGGGGTTGCTTGTGGGATCACCAGAAAAGCTGTGTCCTTGCCTTAATTTCCCACAGTTTGGGGCAAGGAGAAGCCACACACTAAAACCAGATAGCATGTCCACTTTTAATAAGGCTAGCAAGGTTTCAACACAGGAATAATTACAATAAACAGTTTATCAGGACCCTGGTTCAGAGATCCCAAACCTAAAATCCATAAAACCAAGTCACTGAGTGAAGTTAAGTAAACTTCTGAAGACTAGTTTCCTGAGAGAAAAACCACAACCCACTGCAACCTGCCTGGCCTCTCCAGTCCTCTGCAGCTTCCTGCTCCTGTTTAAATTCTTCAGCCCAGAGTGGGACACGGCCTGCTTCATTGTACTCCAGGTGGCCCTAGACAGGACCCTAGAGTGTGAAGGACTCTAGACAGTCCTTCACACTCTTCCACAAAGTCTCATATCAGTCTTCCAGTTTGCTGAAAGTAGTTGTACTGCAAGCTCTCAGCTGTGGGGAGCTTTAGAAGGGGCCAGGAACTGGGACAGAAGCTGCTGCAGTTGACAAGGAGCCTGCCTGCAGGTAGGAGGCACCCCCAGCTGAGCAGGGGCTGGTGTTGGTTAATGACCCGGCGCCTCCCCTCGCCTCACAGTAACCGGACTTTTGGTGTCAGTCAGTACATCTGACTGGACATCGCCAGGTCCCTTTTTGACAAGACTTTCCAGTTGAAAACTGGGCACCTGGTAACCCTACACTTGTCTTATATCCAGGACTATGTCATTTCCAGTTTTGTGTTGCCTCACGCTGCTCCCAGAAAGTTTTGAGAGCAATGATGGACAGTTACTGTGGTAAAATTCAAATCCATGTACACAGATTGAAAGAGAAAAAAGTGTGCATATATGAAAAAGTGTATTCTGACGTCTTCAAGTGGTTTTCAATGGAATATTCTATTCTCTCAACACTTTTTTTTGGTAATCTGTTTTAACAAAATCTCCAATAAAGCAATTTCTACAGACGAAAAAAGTGAAAAAAATATCTTAAATTTACCATTGGCTGATCATATGTTCAGCCATTGTGATATCCAATATCCCATTTCTGATCTGCTTCCGTGTCAATCACTTTCCAGATGTTATGGAAGTGATTGTTGAGTGTTTGGCAAAAGTCAGATGGTAACTCAGACACAATTGTCCCTTCATGAAACCTTAAATTTTGTATTTTCAATTCTCTTTAGATCTAGTTATCTTAAATAATCAATATAATCCAATAGAGAAATGAAGATAAAACTGATTGAGGGAGTGGGGCGGAGGACATAGGTCTATTCTGTATTAATGACATCTACAGCACATGTTATACCATTGTCCAATAGCCGTAAAGGAAGTTTCCTGAATGTAGGGAATTAAGTCAAAAGGGATTGTTAGGTAAAACAAGGAGGAAATTAAACAATAAGAACGGCCGTACTGGGTCAGAGCAATGGTCCATCTAGCTCAATATTCCATCTCCAGCAGTGGCCGGTACCAGCATTTGAAGGGGAGTGTACAGAACAGGGCAGTTTTTGAGAGATCCACTCACAGGCACCGACTTTCCAATGTGCCGGGGGTGCTTGATCCCCAGCTCCTCCCACAGGCACCACCCCAACTCCACTCCTTCCCCCAAGGCCACACCCCTGCCCTGCCTCTTTCAGCCCCTTCCTGCTCTGCCTTGTTGCGCCTCATTCTACCACCTCCCCTGAGCCTGTCCTGTCTCTGCTCCACCCTCCATAGAATCATAGACTATCAGGGGTGGAAGGGACCTCAGGAGGTCATCTAGTCCAACCCTCTGCTCAAAGCAGGACCAATCCCCAATTAAATCATCCATTTATACATCCATTTATTCCTATCATTTGTTTCCTGTCTTTTAACCAATTACTGAGGACTTTCCCTGTAATCCTGTGACTATTTAGTTTGCTTAAGAGCCTTTGGTGAGGGACCTTGTCAAAGGCTTTCTGAAAATCTGAGTATACTGTATCAACTAGATCACCCTTGTTGGCGCCCTCAAAGTAGGGTTGACAAATTTCTAATTGCACAAAACTGAACCCCTACCCCACCCCTTAGCTGAGGCCCCATCCCCATTTGCTCCATCCCCCCTCTCTCCATTGCTTGCTCTCCCCCACCCTCACTCACGCTCACCGGGCTAGGGTATGGGGTTGGAGGGGGGAGGGGGGATGAGGGCTCTGGCTGAGGATGTGAGCTCTGGAGTCAGACCAGGAATGTGGGGTTTCAGGTGCAGGAGGGGATATGTATTAACATGTTTTATCTGTGTTTATCAGTTAAAACCAAAAATCAGAAAGCCTGTGTATATGCCACTGGTCACAAGCCCCGCATAGGTACTGAACCTAAGTTAGGCATGTGGAGGTGGTAATCATTAGTCCGTAAGCCAGGACTGGTTCTGAGTGGGAGAACCAGGTGAGTCCACCCTGAGAGAGGTGAAAGCTTGGGGCTTGTCATTTAGGCTGGGAGAGGGGGCTGCCCTCCGAGACGGGACAGTGGTGCATCTCACTCTGTAATCATGATCGGGGGGGGGGAGTGGTGGAGGGAGAGCAACATCTCACCCAGAGAGAGATCAGAAAAGAGTACTAAGACTAATGGACAAGAGTATTGTTTTTCCAATCAGTTGGGGATGAATAGGTTCTGTTCTATTAATGTTCACAGTATCTGAGCACCTTCTAGAAGTTCACCAACTGAGATAACTACCCTCTGTCAGGTATAGTTGATCTTTTTTTTTCAGCCTCCTCGGGGGAGGAAATCATTTGTGGATTTAAAAAACATTTTTGAATATTTGATTTTTTTAAAAATTGATGTATGACATGCCATGTGTTTTTATTAGCAAAGACCCAGTTAGAATTAAATATTGGTGATCTTTATGGTGGTTCTTACTCCCTGTGGGAGTTCATGTCACAATCTTAGAACAGCCCCTGAGAAAGCTCTCTGTCCTGCACAAATGAGCTTTATGTTGGTGCCAGAAATCACCACTGTTGCAGAGAAGTGGAGTTGCTGACCACAGTCCTCATCCTGGAGATTTTAGGTGACCTTTTCCCAAGTTCAGACCAGTAAGTGCCTTGAAGACAAAGACCAAGACCTTGAGTCCTTGGAAATGTTCTAAAATTTCTATGTTAAAATCATCAAAGTGCTCAAATATAGTTTCATTCATATAGGGTTTGATTATTAAATGGTTTTACTCATTCCATATTCTTGACACAGCTGTAGAATGTCTTGTAACCTATGAATTAATTCCTTATGTCAGCCATCATGTACATGCACAAGTCAGCTGGGGCGGTAATGGGATTTTTCTAACTGTTCAAATGTGCAAATCCCCCATCTCTTCCCAACTTCTGTAACGGGTCAACTTCTAGGAGACCATTTTGTTCTCCTTTAATTGAAATGCTGCCGAATTTATATTCAAAATGTGTAAAGTAAAAATTTACTCCCGGGCTAAGAATTTAAATTACAAGTCTCAGGTCCCGAGCAAATTTTTACAGTTGAATTAAACAGGGATTATAATGGAAATACTGATAGATGTTTTATTAAAGCAACACCACGCTGAGAATCTCTGCTAGACATTTTAAAAGATATTGCTGAACTTTGATGGTTTGCTTCTGTCCAGCTTAGTTCTTAAAAACAGGCCATGCCTAGGCAGAAAATTAGTTAGTAATTCTAGCATGCAGCTTCCATGCCTTGGCCATGTTCTCATCACTGTCAATCTCACCTGTACTTTAAGATTATTCCATTTTCAAAAGGACTGAAAATAATCACAGCAGGGGTAAGGATCAATGCCGAAACTGTGCACCTATCCTTTGTGTGGGAGGACATGCCTTGTGTTATCCTTCCAGATGATTAAGGGTTAATCCTGAGGGTCTCCAAGGAAACCCCACCTAGTCCTTCTCATGCAAAATTTATAGTCATAACTTGGGTTATTTAAAGTAGGGAGGAAAGACAGAGGCTTCCGAGGAATGACAGGGATGGTGTGGATCCATTAAGTATTGGAAGAAGATTGGCAAAAGATGTAACAGACGACAAGGATCTTGTGTGGTCTGAAGCTCTTCTGTCATCTATCCAGTCTAAATACTGGGAATATAAGTAATGATTCTTATTTACTTACTATTTAAAGATAAAAGGCCAAATATTCAGTTAGTGTAAATCAACATAACTCCATTGACTTCGGAACATCAAAACCTTTGACTCTTGGGCAGTGGGAGGCTCAACAAAACAGACTAAATGGAAAATATCAGTTGAAGTGGAACAGAATAATATGAGTTGCAACACTTTTGATATGTTCACCTTATTCCTTCTTGTCATTTTCCCACTGGGGAAAAAACGATGTTGAAAAGCATGTGGTTCATAAACAGGGAACAGTACAAAAAGTGCAGGAAAAAGGAACTTGAGGACATCCACATATCACCCAGTTTGCTTCTGAAGCCAAAACCCCAAAGCTTGAATTTTAAGTAGAACTCGTGGTACTGACCTCCAATCTCTCTCTACATTCATATAAATTCTACAGGTGCTTCCTGTGCTCTTCTCATCTTTCCAGGATCCTCTCACACCCATATTATCCCTGTTTTATTATTAATCATTTATATAGTGCTGTTAGTTGTATCCAGTGGTTTACAATAGGATGAATGAGCCACACATAGAATAGAATCCCTGCTCCAAAGAACTTGCAAACTAAAGGCACAGGTGGTGCCCAGATATCCTGGTGTTGAGGACATATCTACACTACATATACTACACCAGCACATCTAGGGAACTGCAGTTGTGCAACTGTAGAGCTGTAGTAGAAGGGTTTTTCCTATCCATGTAGGTAATCCATCTCTTCAAGGGTTGGTAGCTTGGTTGATGAAAGAGTTCTTCCGCTGATCGAATCATGTCCACAGTGCGGGCCAGATGAACCTAACTGTGTTGCACGGGGTGCAAAACTTTTCACCCCACTTAGTGATGTTAGCTAGGTTGGTCTAATTTTTAGGCATAGACCATGCCTGAGCATTGTATAAGAACCAGAATAGAAAAGGGTGGATTCAATAAAATATAATGCAAAACAAATGAGTTCCATGTAGGTAACCACACACAGAGAGAGAGAGAGAGAACATAGTCAGTTATTCCTTCTTACTAGGGAGTCTGACTGACAAGAATGACTATAATGAGATATGGAGATCACATTTCTTTGAATGACTGCACAGCAGCCCCTTTTGCCAATAACCAGTTGTGAACACAGCCTTGGTCTTTCTGGAGCAGGCTTTGTGGCATCTGACAGAATGAGATCTCTGCCAACTGCAGATTTCCTGAACTAAAACAATGATTAAATAAATGTATAAATTACAATGGGCTGAAATTCTAATGGCTGTAAAATGCATGTTCTCTGTGCCTGCCTTCTGCTTGGGTCTCCTCTCTAATTCTTAAAGCAGTAGCTATGCACACTATTGGTCCTTCTGACTTCTGCCGAGGGGTAAGATTGTCTGTTGGCATATTTAACATCTCTGAACAAGGGACACTTTCTAATGAGTGAACAATCCAGACTCTCTGCCCCTCCCCCTCCTTCCTAGCCTGCCTTTGGTATTCAATATGCATATTAGAGCACAGTGCATGTTATGAAGAAGAATATTATAACTGACTTCTTTGTGGTTGGGGAGGGGAAGCAGAAAGGGTTGATTGGAATTGCTATATCCCAGAGGCAGACTCAGACAGCCTTTGTATCGTGATCTGTGTCAGTAATACCTGTGCAGCAATTTCCATAGACTAATCTGAGAAGGAGAAGAAAGCAGAAGAAAAATATCCAAATTATAATAAGTAAATTATTCAAACAGGATAATTAGTTTTTTCCTCCAAAACATGTAACACAGAATAACTGGAATTTCTTTTAATAAGCCCTGAATGTAGAGGCCTGGGAGGGTAAAGCAGTGAACCGTAAAGAAAAATACAAAAATCTTGAGGAGATGTTAAAAAGAACCTGTTTTCAGTTTATCCTTTGGAAAATAGCACAGGCTTTTCCACTTCAGTTGAAGGTTAATGGGCCAAATGAGAGCTGATTTGTTTTCCCCCTACAGGAAAATTGCTGCCTTGTGCTAGGAAGATGCCCTTCTTGACACACAACTGAGAGTTAGCATAACTCACTACAATGCATTCTCCCCAAGGGCCTGGGCTGGGGTCTCCGCTGCAGATCGCAGTAGGAGAATGGTTGTCAAGTGTTGCATTTTCCTGCAATTCTAATGCAACACGAAAGAGAGACACTGAAAGCCCAGGACAGTTGCGCCCGCCTTTCTTCATTATTATTTTTTTCCTGGAGCTTGCTAATTAAATCATTAAAATTTTATCTTTGCTTAACCATGGATAAAACCATTTGAAATATTTAATTAGTATGCTGCAAAGAGATTCATGTGAAGCCAGGAGCATTTGTAGAGCGTGAGTGGCGGCTGGGGAAGGAAAGAGAATATGTATGGGAGTACGTTTCCTTGCAGCAAAGACCCTCCCTTGAAATAAGCTACAGACGAAACTCTGGATTACATTCATCCCCTAGCATAAGTGGTCTGGCTCCCACTGAAGTCAGGGTATCTGCTCACAAAATACTTATAGCTGATCCCCCGATTTAGGCAAGTATGTAAGGCCAGGTCTTCAGCTACATGAATAGTGTAGCTGAGGTCGATGTATCTTAGGTTGACTTACCTGGGTGTCAACTGCTGCCATTCCCCTGTCGACTCCGCTTCCACCTCTCATGGTGGTAGAGTTCTGGAATCAATGAGGAGAGCACTCTGGGATAGATTTATCGCATCTACACTAGATGCGATAAATCGATCCCTGATAGATCAATCACTACCCACTGATCCGGTGCGTAGTGTAGATGTGGCCTATGATACACCCTTTGATTCTTCAGCAGAAGGGTGAGGGAGGCCACAGCTATTCTTGGAACTTGTATGTGTGAGACACATGTTGGTTAGGAACGGGGACACTCTGTCAAATGATAGCAAGATGCCATGGTGTGGGGTCTGTGCTTATCACAACATGTAGAACAGCGTATACAGAGGCTGCATGTTAAAGTTGCCACCAGCAGTTTTAACTTGCTCACATGGGGTAGGGTAGTAGGGGAGATGGGTTTCCTCACCCTTCCATGGGTCAGGTTCAGGAGGAGGGCCTTGGTAAAAAGAACAAAGGGAACACTCTAGTCTAGACTCTGATCTATTGTGCAGTAAGCTTATAGGCCATGGCACAGTGGCCCTGCAATTCCATCATTGGCTATGTAGTGTTACGGCTGGCAAGAAGACAGCAATTACACATACGCACAATTACATACACACACACACGCACACACACAGTCAAGCCCTGTTCTGTCTGATATGGAGCAACAACATGAACCTGGGTTTCCACATTCCAGGCAAGTGCTCCGATAGCTGGGCTAATGACTATTCAGGGGTCGTAGTCTCTCGTTTTCACCAGAAAATCCATCCTAGACCATAAAAATCATCTCGATTTAGATTTTTGTTGAAAACAATATGTTTCCATGAAACTTTTCAGTTTGCACAAAAGGGCAAGTTTTGTCAAAAAAAATTGTCCACTCTACTGGCTTATGCTGCCTCTCTGTAGTGGCTGTAATTAACACCCATTTTACTGTGGGGCAAACCATGCAGTCACCTATGACAAGTTGCATAGGCCTGTTCAAATGCTATATGCCTGCAATGTTCCTTTTGCTGCAGCCAAAGGATGCTTTGCCTGAATGGTACAGGGAGACCCCTATGGAATCTCAATAGTGCAGGCTATTGCCTCTTATTGTCTTAAGAATTGTCATAATAAAAAGGAATTTATGGCAGCTTCAACTCATTCCTCATTCCTGGGACATGCAGTGAAAAGGGCTATTGAACATTACTTTGTGGGGTGATAGGAGGGCTAAATTGAATCCCCCTAAGATAATGAACATCTGTATTCATCTTTTTATGCTCTATGTAGGGCAATTGAGCTCATGCTATTTTAGGCCCATGAAACACAAGCAGCTCTTACATATACCCAATTATTTCCCACTGGGGTCCAAGGAATCACCCTTGCTTGCAGCCTGTGCTACCATATTGTAGTCACTGGAATTGCACTGGGCAGGCAAGAGCAGTATTTGACCTTTGACTAGGCATCTTGTGCTGAGTGGGGGGGGGGGGACCCTCGGGTTACAGACCATGGCAGATGTCCCTTTCCATCCCAAATCCCTTATGGTGGGCGTCCCTCTACAGTTGGACAGCTGCTGTCAGACCAGAGGAGCCAGAGACCATGGCACAAATTACAAGAGTCAGCTGGCACCTCTCCCTTGTTAATATTCCAAAGAAGAAAGGAAAGGTGTATATGGTCAGGAGAATTATATGGAGGGAAGGAGATTAGGGTGCCTGGAAGGGAAAGGGGTTATTAAAGGCCAACCCCGTGCCATCATTCTATCACTTCTTTATAATCGCACACACCCGTGAAGTGAGATGTGCCTTCATATATATTTTTTTGTAACTACACCCCTGTTCTTACCAGAAATAAATTGCTTACTGGCTGCTTTGCTAGAGACTGGCTTCCCCCAGGCAGTTCTTGCATGTCAGAAAATTTGTAATACTGTGTGGTAAACAAAAATTTAAAAGAAGAAGAAGAAAAAGATTTACCCTCCTCCTCCCCCACTTCCCATAAATACTGTGATTACTAAAATCTTGTAAGGACTGTAAGAAATCAAAGTGTCTTTTGAAACATAACTGCTGTTATTGTGTTAGGTTACAGATACGCTGTGGTAGGGATGTGCATTAACAACCCATAATTATATAGTACTCTATTTAGAAATGGCAGTGACAGCTATTAACCTGTTCTCTTCGTTATAGGATAATGATGGAGGGTAATCCCTTGATTGCAGTTAAATATTCTGAGAATTTGTAACACTGTCTTCAGTCTCAGCGGGTTCACTGGGAGAAAATTGCAAATGAGAGCTTACTTTATGTTTAAAGTTTTATATTCACTTGGCCCAATGACTTGGCTAGAAGAAGGTTCAACATGTGGGGGTGAGATTATTTTTGTTGTTTATGCAACAAAGGCTTTGCAGACACATGAGGTGGTGGGTAGGGCAATGGCTATTTTGCACAAGATCTGTGGACAGATTTCAGTCCTGGAGAGAGTGAGTTTATACTGTGTTGCTTTATGTGGGTTTGATGTTGCAATGTGGTGAATACTTCTCTGTGGTGCTGAGTGGGAGTTGGGAGTACTCGGCACCTTGCAGGACTGAACCCTAAATGCAAACAATTATGTTGCACTGGGCTCTACAACAGTAAAAATATCCTGCCTAAATTTAGTGCAGCTGATGTCTTATCTGGCCCAGTATAGACTCATTGTTTGGGGGCTGAATGTTCTGACTTGATATCCCATGCTGCATGTACAGTTAGCTGATGGTGTGCGTATGTGTTGAATGAATTGCTACACGCTATGATCCTGCTATTTCTGGATTTCAGGAGATGGTCGTCACTGTACCACTCATCCCACAAACCTTGGGATGGAGGAGTGGGCTACTGGAGTTATCTCCCAAAGATCAGTGCTGCAGCTCAACCCGATGACATCCATAATCTTCTTTTACAACTGTTTATTTTGTTTCATTAGCAAATTCTACCACTTCTGCTTCAGAGACAGAATTAGTTAGCATGGGGTATATTTAAGTATCTTGCAACAAACTGATTGAAAAAAATAACTCAGAAAGTAAGGTAGCCAGCTGATATATTTAGCAAGTTCTTCTGGATCCCTCAAAAAATCCTGGTTCCCAAAATAAAACCACTGAAGAGATGTGAAGTAATTTTTAAAAACAAACAAACAAAAAACCCTTTTGCTGTCCCCCTAAGTTTAACTTTGCCCAGGCTTTCTATCATCAGTGTATTTATTCATATCAAAGTAAGAAGCTCATAATAGAACAGCTATATATCAGCATAACACAGCTGCAGACTCTAGCAGAATACAGAATAGATTATGAATTGCGGGTTACATTCTATCTTGAGTTATACCCATGCAACCCCATCAAATTTAAGTGGTTGTCTGGAGGTGCCTTTAACAATTGCAGAATTTGCCCATGCAAATCTTTCCCAATGTTCAGATATTTCCCCTTTGATGACATCAGTTTCCTCTCATCTCCTACAAAAGACCAGCCATCAGATGGTAGGGTTAACAGGTAGTGTTGAGTCTTTGAAGAAAGGCTATATTCTTGATTGTTTTGTGTTCTTGTTTCCTTTGGGAGGAGCTGTTGCCAATATCAAGAGTTTGTTCTGGGTCTTCATCTCTCTAGCTAGTCAATTTTTATGGCAGAATATAAATAATTAATAAAAGTTGCTCCCGGAAAACTGGGCATTCATGTTGGGATGTGTTTTCTGCATGCTAGTTGTGACCACCTCTGTTCAAGAACTGAAGTATATAATGTAAATAAAACAAGTTATGCTTTAAAAAACGACTCCTTGACACTGATTTCTTCTTCAATGGGAAACCGACCTGCATATCCCCAACATCTGCAACCACCCAGCAGGATAGCTACAGTATTATAACATGATAGTGTCGTAATGTGATTTGGTTGGTCTTGCCTGTGTAGATGGGACAACACCATGTTGTAACTGTGTGATGGAATCTTGCTACAGCCCTAGTTTTCACGCAGTTGTCTCACAATTGTATAACATGGATATCATATGATTTGGGGTCCTCTGTACAGATAATACCAAACCACATGATAAATGTGGCCCCACAAAACTGGTATTTTTGTCCTATAGATGAAGTAGTAATGATTGTCTCCAGTACAATACACACAAAAGTGTCCTTCAACATATAGGCTGTTTTGGGACAAGTAGGGTCAACAACAGAATAATTTAATAACCTGAACTCCAGTTCTCTTCCCCCCCCCCCATAATGTGCTGGCAAATTATCCCAAAGCATGATGCACATACTGGGGGAAATGATCTTTGAGTTCATACCAGTGTTTAGGAGTAGATGAGCTGTTGTTTAATACATAAACCTTTTATCTATGGCAACCTAGGTTCATGTCTGGAGTAAGTCACAGGGTGATGAATTTGCCCTTAGGAAACATTTTAACATCAGAAACAACGTCTGCTGATGAAATCCTGATAACTTCATTGTTTATACCAGTTGGGAATCTAGCTGTAGGTATTGAATATCCCTGGACGTAATAGCTCAGGAGAGGCCCGGGACTAGAACAGCTAGGGAGTTGCTAGTCAGGAATGAAGTGGCAAGAAGAGCTTACTGGGGGCAGTACCAGTGGTTCAGAGGTAATTTCAAAATTTTAGATCAGAAAACTGAAATAAAGGTGGTTAAAACCCAGGAATTGAGCACAGGGCTGTGGCAAGTAGTAGTTGGAGCGGGTTCCATTGAGAAGGCCTGCTGAACATGTGCTGTCTTTGCAGTTAATTCACAGTTAAATGGGGGGGAGAAGAGGAACAAATGGATGTGCTACGAGGGTTGAATCCTATTCTGGGGCTGGGAGCTAAACCCATGGATCCTTCTGAGGAAAAAAATGATTCAGTCAGGGAGAATTTTTGTGCCACGAGAAATGCAACATGCTTTGCCCTTTCCATCTATTATTTTCAAATGCATTTTCCAGGTCAGGGGGTTCTTATCACTTGTGCCACTTCCTGACACCTGGCCTGAGTTGGATTTTCTATGTTCATTACCCTCAATATGAGCGACCACAGGTGTCGTTTCTGATAAGATGCCTTTTGCCTTTATCTTTCTCTCTTTCTACAGTTCTTCCCTTCCTCCTATTGTCATATTCTTTATGCTTTTCCTTTCTTATCTATCTCTATTGACTCTTTCCTTTCAGTGTCACCCATTAGTAGATTAAAAGAGGCAGAGGCAGGTCAGGATTAATGCCCTTTGGCCTAACTCTGGGCTTGATTCTCTTCCAAGTTTCTTCAGCACTGATGTGATTCCATTGGCTTCAATTCCTGATTTACACCAACTTCAGTGAGGGGAGAATACAACGCTGTGTCAGGGCGGAGGCGGTGTCCGTCACACAATACGTCTCCCACCAGTGCTATCATCGTCTCCCTGTAATGAGAACTAAAAAGAGTTAAGGAAGTTCACACTTTGGCAGTTATTATTTATTATTCCTTCGAGAAGACACTATCCCACTGTCGAGCTGTAAATCTCAAGTTAACCCCTAGAGACCAGAGAGAAGCAGCCTCAACCGGCTCACGTTCTGAAACAGTACTCTGTCTAGATGGCTGAGTTCCTTCTACTGGAAATGATGTTTGAACTGCGGGGGAAAGAAGGAGGAGGGGATGAGTGATCGTGACACCAGTAGCATGAAAATATACAATATCATCCTACCATTGCAAATCGTATTCCACTGATCTAAAGCTCAGTTATTCAGTAACAAGGTTCTTTGCCTTCAACATCTCTGAAACATAATGAGACAGACGCAAGGAAACTCTAGCAACTTCTTGCAGTTGACAGCAGAAAGCCTGGTCCCCTACTTTGGCAAATATGTGATGTTTGAATTGTTCACCTGTTTGAGTAATGTATGTTTACCATGAATTGAAACCGTTGCTGTGCAATTACTTTCCCTTCCCCACATGTTTGAAATACAGGAGCTCACTGCTAACGCTATGCTTCATGTTGGCCAACTTACCGAGCTTGATAAGGGAATCAAATTTCAGCCTCTCAAGCACAATTCTATCTATATGCAAGTTTCCCAACAAGTGAAAACCTAGTTTAAGTAGAATATTGTTTATGTCCTTTGCAAAGCGCATAGATATCTGCAGATCTTGTGTTTATTTCATTTGTTCAGTCCCTGGTCAGGATGGGGATTTTGGTGGTGAATTATTTATGATTATAGGAAACAGGAGTGGGGGGAAGGGGGAGAGAAGAATTTCCATGCAAACCTCATGCAGTTTTCAACAGATTTCACTAAAAATACTTTTTCTTTTCCCTGCAAATTTCATTTATGTTCTGTCACTGGAGGAAACCATTATTGATTTATTTAAAATATTTATGCAGAATTACAGGGGAAAGTTACATACACACATTAAGGGGGAGTTGTATATTCAGGAAGTTTATTTCCAAATAAAAAGTTGGAAAGGTTGTGTCTGCAAACGTCAACGGACTCATTCTCTGCTAATTACGGACACCTGTAGTGGAAATTAGTCTCCACTAAAATTGAGCATTTTGGTCAATTCCTGCTGTGATTAGAGGTATAACGAATGTATCTTCCACTTGTTAGCAAAATATACCAGTGACACAATACAAGGCAGATTGAGTATAATACTTAAATAAACTGCAGCCATTTAAAGGCTTAGTGTATATGACTGTAGCACCAGCACTGACTGGTAATAAGGTAGGGACAACACATATGCAGATACGATGTTGGTTTTTTTACACTTCATCTCTTTAGAAACACCTCTAGCTTGAACATTTCAATCCCTGGGGAATTTTCTGCCTTTTAGGTTACGTCTGTATGGCAGTCAGGTGTCTGATTGCAGCATACGTAGACATAAAGCTCAGGTTTTGGATAGCAGTGAAGATGTGGCAGCATGGGATTCAGTGTAGGCTGAACAAGCCCGCCTAGGACTCTGGGTACTTAGGTAGACAGTTCGCACTGAGACCCATGCTGCCATGGCTTCATAGCTAACTTGAATGTGTCTACCTGTGCTGCAATTTCATGCTCCATTTATGGTGGAGACATACACTTATTTGTCTTTTGACAGGGCTGGGCTTACAATGTGTGAGGCCCCAAGCTGCCCCCTGGTGCTCCTTCCTGGAAGTGATTATCTGGCTTGGCAGGGGACCTTGCAGCCCCTGGATGCTACTGTTGGAGAAGGGATAGCATGAATCAGTGCAAAACCTCCAGAGTGCGAATGTGGTGAAATGGGGAAAGCAAACACCAAAGCCGAAGTGTCAACAAATGCTCAGCTGAGTTCCCTTGGTCTAAGGCCAACCCTCTCATCTGGCTATGATTCTGGACCAGCTCATTCTTTCCTTATCCCTTTGGTCCCGTCAGTTAGTGCAGCCGGCAGCATGGTTTGAATCACATGGGCCAGCTCTGTCTTCATGGCAAAGATCAATAGCCAGCGGAAGAAGGGAATTAAGTCTTCATTACTTACATCTTTGCATCTCTAGTTCTGTTAGGGTATGATTAGACTACAGGGTATAGCACTGTTTTTTATAGCGCTTCCCTATTTAGCGCTACAGGTGTTGCGCTAGAGGGTGTACACATTAAATCCCTCTAGCGCCAAAGAATGTACATATTTGCAGAGCTTCTGGCGGCAGTGAGAGTAGCGGGATAGGGCAGGTATCCCAGCATTCAGCTGGGTGCAACCTGCTTTGCAAAGGAGTGGGGTGAGGGGGGACTGGGAACCTGTGTGTAGGGAGGGAACTTCTGGCTGTCAGTTTCTTTTCCGAAACTGACAGGCTCTGCACACACACCTCCCTTCCCTAACCATTTATTTGGGGGGGTTTCTCAAACTTCGGGGTGTGTGTGTCTGTGTGTGTGTGTGTAGCAGAGTGCTCCCCGGGGGGTCGCGAGCTCCTGCCGCCGCAACTCTCGGCGGTGGGACGGGGGGCCCGCATGCAGCTGACCGCGGCGGGGACCCGGGACAGCGGCTGGGAGCGCCCTGCCGCCACCCCCTGCCGCCACCGGCGGGGACCAGGAAGCCCGCCTGCAGCCCTGCCCGCAGCGGCGGGGGCAGGGGCTGGGAGCGCCGCCGGGCTGCCGTCAGCCATGGCGGGGACCCGGCAGCCCTGCCGACCACAGCGGCAACGGACCCGGCAGCCCTGCCGCAGCAGCGGCCCGGGTTTCCGAATTTTATATGAATATGGGGGAGGGTTCTGACATGGGGTCACCTGAGGACGGGACAGAAGAGTTTTAAATGGTGGCCAGAGAGGATGCAATGGGGATTCTGGGCCAGGATGCTGGAGGCTGGAGGCTCATTATATCGCAAGGGGTGTACACATTGCAACCCTTGCGCTAAAACGGCAGCGCAAAAAGCTTTATTCCTCTCGTTTTGAGGTTTACCAGAAGCGCTATAAACTGTCAGTAAAAGCGCAAAAAGTGTCTTTTAAGTGTGTTCTAGCAATGCTATTGTAGCACTAAAGAAGGGTTTTAGCGCTAAAAAAGCCCCAGTCTAACCATACCCTCAGTGTGGCAGGGTCCTTGTGTTTAAAGACTTTGTAGGAGAGATCCTGTGCTGGAGACCACACTTCAGTCCCGTCCTGTCTAAAGGAGCCTAAGATATGTGGCCTAAATTCTTCCCTATTAAGGCTGCTTTTTGCTGTGATAATGGCAAAGTACCACCCTGAACCCAGCAAAGCTGTCCCTGAGAGTATCACACCAATGCAAGGTAGATCCTCTGGCTAGTGGTAGAAAGCTAGCAGTGTCCCCTGTATCCCTTGCTGCCTATGTAGGGGGCGGAGTAGTCTTAAGATTGTTCTAATGTATGAGGGGGTGGGGAGACTGGTCTGGTTCAGAGCTGGATCGGTATAAAGAGAATGTGAAATAAAATCACCTTTGCATCCCCCGCCCTATGCACTCCTCGACCACACCTGAGTGGCTCCAGTTTGGAATATCAGTATGAAAGGGCATAAAACATTAGTCAGTCATGAGTTAACAGGCATCCTTAAGCAAATAAAAGAGCCTGGACTATATCTCATTAGATGTTCACAGAATTAGTTTAGTTTGGTTTTGCATCTCTTTCAAATGCTGCATTTACTAAGATAATCTGTCTCCTTCCAAGCAAAGTGAAATCTCTTATAATTGCCGCTTTCTTCCCCACAAAAGAACTTCACAATAAGCAGAAGACTGTCACTAGACCTGGAATTAAATGCACACATTGGAATGCATGGCATTTAGAATGTTCATCCTCCTTCACTATAAATGGAGTTCCATTCTATCGGAGGTCACTACCATCTGTAGGAATGCAAATGCTTAAGCATGCAGTGTTAGTGCGTTTGTGTCCGTGATAGAAACCTAATGAAAATGTTGTTCCTAAAATACTACAATTGTATTATTAAATTAGATGGAATAAATGAGCCAAAGGTGTTAACATGACCTAGTCACTGTCCACCATTAAACAATGTTAAACAGGGTTCAGGCTTTAGTATACAGAGATCTCAGCCTGCTTAGTACCATGACAAACACATCATTAAAAATCCTTTTAACCTTTTATTAAAGATGAAAAGAAGTAAAAACAATTTTAAAAATGTGAAATGTAAGTATTAACTATGGCTTTCCCCTTAGCTGGAGAGAGTTTTTAAAAGGGAAAGCCTCTTGTTTGACAGACTCTTTGTATCAAAGATGATGATAACTGTATTTTGGGTTAAAAGAGAAGAAGTTAGTTGAGATGGGCTGGAGCTGTTGTTGTTAAAGTCCCATCCCATTTCATCCCAGCTGATGTTTGGGATTCACTTGGAACTGGAAGAGGTAGTGATGTTATCTGTGTTTCTCTCTCTGGGTGGGTCATCCCTTAGGACCAAGATGACAAAGGCCTAGGATCCCAGCTGATGCTGAAGGTGGCAGCCAAGATAGTGAAGCTTTCTTGAGTAGCTTCCATCTGTTGTTCTTATTTTTCCCCCAAAGTCTCTTTCTTTCTAAAAAGAGTGAGGGATGGAATAGCCCATCCCTTTATTATTTTGTCCACCAGTTAGGCCTCATTTCTTACACATCAATTTTGGTTCACTGATTTCTGGACCTACATTTTCTTGTTTACCAGGCATGATCTTCACACAGTTCTTGAGTTATATTGGTAGGTCTTTTTGTTTAAATCAATTCAGTTTTTCTGTCACCTTTTCTCATTAACATTTGTTTTTATAGGCTATTGTGACATCTTATGAACTTTAACATACTTTTTACAGTTGAGCTCACAATTAAAATAAATTTGTAGGCTCAGTTATCACAACGGCATCCTATAGAGATATTGCTGAACTGTTGCAACTCCATAAAACAGATATAATTGCTCTGTTACTGTTAACACTAGCCAAAAAAAGCAATTCTTATGGCATTCACTAACTCGGCAGGACCCAAAGACTGAATGGCTCTACCTAAACTTGATAATGAAGCAAGTCTCAGCAGGAGCAACACAGAACTCACAGCTGTTTGGAAGGAAATGGGAAACAACTATCAATTATTTGAAAATAAACAGGCTTAAAATTACTATGTGGTTTTGTATTCATTTCCTGTTATTGTGTAGGTATTGGGCCTCTTTGGCTTACATTTAGATATGTTATTGGAAACAAAGGAAAATTATTATGTACATGTATATTTTTTAATATTTAAAATAAATATCATTTTGGGAAAACCACTTGCCATCAAAATCCATGTAGTGGGATGTATCCTTTTGTGATAAAAATCCATTTAATCCCACCCAAACATCTCTATTTTCTAAATCTTGCATTGAACCTGTAACCAGGTACCCAAATGATAGTAAACTGCCATTGATCCAAAGGTATCTTGATTTGCAGAGTATATGCAAATTCTAGCCCTACTACCTCCTTTGTATTTCAGTGTTTGGTTACTAAGTACGTAACCAAATGTAAATCATTTACTTAACCTGTAGCTCTTCCACCACATGTGTAATACATGTTTTTGTAAATGATTATAAAGTAGTTTGTAATTTGCAGTATGAAAGATGTTACATAAAATAAATTATATCTGTTTGTCCATCTTATTTCTTTATAGTGCTTTTCAATACTCAATCATTTTCAAGAACCCTGTTTGTTTGACAGCTAAGTGCATTCGTGTATGCTACTCTGATATTTCTTTTGTAATGTAATTATTATTTTCTCATGTGGTTTCTGAATTATATCACAGTTGTTAATGTTATCCCAGGGCTCCGCTATGTATGCATGCATGTATTTTCATTATGCCTTTTAAGGCACAAACCTACCTTGAAAACAGGGCTGAATTGCTAAATAGATTATATCAGCTAAATTGATCCTACCCTGTGCAAATATCTTAATAAATAAAAGAAATAACTGAGATTAATTTAGCAGGGCTGAGCATGTCACTGCCACTCAGCACAAATGCATATGAAATTGCAGTCATTTGGTAGTCAGACTGTAACTAAACAAAGGCAACTTGAGTATCAAAGTTTTCAGCAGCTTGAAACCACTCTAATTATAATGTAATTCTTCTATGGCTTTAACCTCATTATCATACTCAAAATGCTTGTTTATCAAACAGTTTTAAGGAGCCACTGAGGAATTATTCCCCTGCAGACCTTCAGAATTACTAATGACATGCCAAGCGTTTGGATAAATGCAAAGAAAATCCCAAAACAATGTGGCTGGTCTCTTTCCAGGTTTTATTTGGTATGCGAGTCTCGTAAATATGTACTTGACTCTATGGCCATTAGGTGGCGCTTTAGAGCTGTTGGTTTGGCAGGTATGGCGTGCCATGAAATAACTTGTGGAACCAAGATGATAACTGATGAGTCATACGCCTTTTAAATTTACACGGAACAAAGTAGGGAGACTTTTTGTAATGAAGCAAAGTGATGTTTAAACATGAGGCCTTGTAAATATTTTGTAGTGTGCAAAGTAATGACTGTACCTTTCTTCCAGCTCTTATGGCATGATCAAATGATGTCTCTAGTAATTCTAATTGTTCTCTGTCTGACTCTTTATGGGCTCCATTACCATGATGTCTGAGTACCTAGCATGGTGGAGGCTTTTTGAGAGGGGTGTTTGTTATTGTAAACTAGGTTTCTTTACTCTAATCATATTATCTAATTAGAAAGTTTAATTATGAGCAACTGTGTCGCAGGACTCAAAAAAACATACAAATGCATTGGTGGGATTAAGTAGGATTACATAAAACTGTGCTTGCCTCTGGAGTTTGGGAATGAGTGGGGTATTGTGTCCCATGTGAGTGCAGAAACTGAAAGGAAGCTAAGGTTTTAAAAAAGTTTTGCTTTTTGTTCTGAATGTGGTGAGGTCCATGGTCGTTCTCATTTCTGGTGGCAATGAGTTCCAGAGTGTAGATCCAGCTTCTGTGAAATGTCTGCCGCCTGTTCTTACAAGCTTTCATATGTTCGGTGACAGTTTGATTGTTCCAGTGGAATGTAGCTGTCATGCGAGGTCATAATTACAGAGGAAAAGGTTTCTCAGATAGCGAAGACAAAACCCATGGAGAACTTTGAATATTAGGACAGAGATCTTAACTTGCACTCTGCAGTAAATACAGAGACAGAGTACAGGGGGGATGCGTTAATGGTGACTATGTTCCCAAGTAGGTGGGCTGCTGTGGTTTGTACTAGTTGCACTCTACTCCGGGTGGGTGTCTTCATTCCTAAATAGAACAAGTTGCAGGCATGAGACTTACAGAATAGAAATGTGTGGAACACTGTGACCAGTTGGATGGGGCTAGTCAGTCACAGATGCAAGTGGGTGTGTTTTGTAGCAATGGCCATTAAGACACCCATTAGCACTGAGAAGCTTGAAGCAAATCCCAATGTTGTGAAATGATTTAACAGTCTGAGGAAAGGTGCCCTCAATAGTGGGATATATCAAAGAGGAGGCAAGTTTCATCAGCTTGTTTTTTCTTCATAATAGCATCCCTCCAGTTCTGCTGATGTTCAGCTATCTTTTTCTGTATGTCTGTCCTATAACTAGCACAATGGGTGCCTAACTCAGATGACAGATGTAATACAAATAATATAATAATACAGCAACACTGATATTCTATTATTCTAACTCATTCTTACCTTGTTTCACGACTGTGAGTCTGAGCTTCATTTGCATCTGTTGAGGGAAACTTGCATTAACACTGCTCCTGCACATGCCTAGAGCTCTTCTCTTGAGATGTTGCACCAACTGAAATTCCTTTTGGATATGATATACACCTGTATTCCTACTTATCTGAGTTCTGATGTGGGAATTAGATGCTTTGCTTGTGTGGACATCAGAATATTTATTGATATTTTAAAGTACTTGTTCTTTGGATGGATGTTTGTGCATGAGGACAAATGACGAGTGTTGCAGATACTTAAACTGGGCAGAGTGGAAGATTTAGCATGAATGCTGCGTTCTCTCTTAGAATTCTTTTGGAAATGAGTATCATAGTCTCCAGAGAAATCTTGGTGGGGAATGGAAATAAATTATAAACATATAAATAACTTTTCACTGCTTTTCACTGGTAAAGGCTGGTTTTTAATTTATGATCAGGTTACAGCTTCTAATTTAAAGCTCTTAAAACATTTAGAAGGAATTCTTTGAAATATTAAAATACTTTATAAAAATCAATCTGGAAAGTGATAGTTTTCCTAATTCGCATATATAGTCTCTCTAATGTTTCTGCTCTGAGTGGAACCACATGGTGTCTGACTTCTAAGCCTTATCCATCTGCTGTGTGAACAACATGGAGAAAGGACTACAGGCTTAACTAAGGGAGGGATCAATAAGCACAAAAGAGCTGTCATTGGATTTCAAAAGTTGCTATCTAGCTGGCTCCCTCTCCTCTTTCCTTACTGCTGTGAGCCTCTGTGACAGACAGTGAAGCACATAACTGAAATGTATCATAAACTCAGGGAGGAAATTACCTGATCTCACAGAACTGTATCACATACAATACTATTGCGGGATTTAGATTGTTTAGGATTAACCAGGGCTGAAATTACATAGGTCCTGCAGGTTAGTACCTTGGTGCATTGTCAGAATGGCTTAAGAGACTATGGTTAGAACAGCAGGGGAACTAGAAAGGTAAGGTCTGAAAGCTGAAGGGAAGAGGAGGCAAGACTGAGTATGAAGGGTGCTCCAGAACAGGAGGTAGGCTCATTGACTGAGCTGGTGTGTTGGGGACTGGAAAAGCAGGGGTGCTGCTTTAGGTATATTGGAAGGACTGATGGAGCTGGCAATAAGGCAGGTAGATTAAGAGGTGCTAGCAAAGCTCATGAAAACTAAACAACTTGTCTAAAAAATAAAACATAAGCTAGACTAAACTGTGAAAGACCTTAAAAGTTTTGGTTGTGAAAGAGAGACTTTGGTCTTTCACCCTTGTCTGAAAAGGGGGAAATATTAGCTAATTCGTATGCAAATAGAGAATGATCCCATTCTTATCTATAACTTGGTATCCTCTTAGACAACGGCCCTTTTATTCCCATTCACGTGGCTAATATTTACACCACCTATAATGACAACTGGAGGGATGTTTTCCTTAGGTATTGTCAGGCATCCTCTCATGCTTTGTGTAAAAGCTTCTGTAATCTTCCTCATTTTAGCTTTGAATCTTTCCCTCTGGGCCTAACTCTCTCTCTACAAGTGGCCAGCAGTGAAGCCTAATTAGAAGTGGGCTCAGCAGTCCACATGTGACAAAAGTGCCACGTGTTATAGTGGTAGAAGAGCAACCTTCCAGGGAGTAGTGCTGTTGTAAAGGAAGTGCTGACTAATGGTACAAGGGGAGCACTATGGAGAATAGGCACTGCGGGAAGTACTGCCTGCAAGACTTTGAATGACAGTACCCTGCGGCCCTCTGATTGGCCCAGTGCCCCTATTTAACCCCAGGGGTTGCCCCCGGATGTTGTCTGGGCAACCATAGAGACTTTGGCCTGTTACTATACTGGACTTTGCCTCATCTCCTGATCTCTGGTCTCTGACACCAGCCCGACTTCGATCCCAATTCCTGCCTCTTGATTCAAACCTGGTACTATCTCTGGTCTCTGACTCTGGCTGTTGTTTATTGAACCAGCCAAGCCTCACAATTCCTCTAACTCTGGCCTGGTGACTTCTGTCCCTGGTAGGCAGACCTCCACTCAGCTGCGACTGCTAGGTAAGACTGCCTATGCCCCAGTCCCTTTCACTCTGTCTTCCCACTATTTGCTCTTTCCCTACATACGCACAAATACAGCCCTTCCTTTTTTTCCCGTTCTTCTATGCCCTCATGCTAGAATACTGCACATATTCTTCTCAAAGGTATTGTATTTCCTTGAGCAGCACTCATTAAAGAATAGTATATAAATGAAAATGATCAAAGATGTCAAATCAAACCTGTATGGGGTGGGGGCAGGGAATTTAGAGAGAGTATACATATTTTTCCCTAGGCCCTTTTGTTGGAATGTGATTTCCTTTTTGATTCTGCCTTATGTGCATATTAGTCCTTTTTAGGTTTTTATTCCAAATTTGATGTGAAGGCTATAAAGATGAAATGTGCAAAAAGGACTGATCCGGGTCCATAAATAGTGACTGAAAAGGCCTTCAACGTGGTTTCATGGGGTGGACTAGTTGTTGCTTTTCCTGGTAGGGCTGGAGGTGGGGGAGGGAAGGTTGGTGACTGTGACAAAGATAAAGATGATGGTTTAGTACTTCTGCCATGTGACTTGAGAGGTGATAACAGCTTCTGGTGTGGAATTGACAGTGTGTTTATATACAGGACAAGTGCTAAAGAAATTCTGATCTTCTATAGATACAGCTTGGCCTCTGGTTTTTCATTGATTCTTGTGGAATTAATGGTTTGCTGGAATTTGCTCTTAGGCTGGTGGCCATGTATGAGGAATGTAGTATGTTTTGCCTCCCCCAGTTACAATCCAGAGCTGCTGGGGGTAGGGCTTTGTAATGAAGGTGTGACGCAAAGGAGTGCTGGCAACAGATGGCTCTTTATTTCTTAGCCCCAGTCACCTGACATGGGCCGGGGTAAAAGTTTAATGCCCTTATCGCATGGCCAGGTCACTATCCACTGACTCCATGGGCTCTTGTTACAGGCTTAAGAAAAACTTACTTATTTTGGCAAGCATCCATCACTTAGCTGCAGCAAATAAAAAAGCAGTGGTTATAAGGATGTATACATAGGCATTTTTATTGTGTATCCTGAGCATCATTCCCATGAGTTAGTTTAGAGGCAGCTACGCTTCCCAGTAAGGAAGCAGCAGCCTCCTCCTTTTTTCACCTCAGCTAATATTGTGTTCCTAGTGGGAGCAGACCCAGGGATTAGCCATCCAAGAAAGGGAATCCAACACCCATACAGTGGATAGGGCATTAGACAGGAACTCAGGAGACCTGGGTTACATTTTTGGCTTTGTCATGGGCTAGGTGAATGACCTTTGGCAAGTCATTTCCATCTCTGTGCCTCGGGTTCCCCATCTGTAAAATGGGGATAGTGATACTGACCTCCTTGGTAAATCACTTTGAGATCTGTAGTTAAAAAGCATTATATAAGAGCTAGGTATTATTGTTATTATTATTACATAGGAGAGAGCCCAAACAAAGCCATCTATAGTATTGTCAACTTCAGAGGTTAACAATAAAGTCAGGCCCTCAAAAATCATGAGTTTGGCTTTAAAACTATGAGGATTTTTTTTAAAAAAAAGAATACATCGTGGTTTCTTTTTATTTGTCTTTTGGTATTTGAGCCTTTAAGGTTCATAATTTCAATATTTTCTGCACAATCAGGAGAAACATACCTTTTTTAAAAACGAAGGCTGAAATTCTCATGTCCTATGATTCCAGGAGCCAAGTATTTAAGAAAAACACTACTCTATTCTAAGTACTGTCCTCACTACGTCTGAGTCCGGAAACCTGATTTCCGCACAGTTGTCCCCTGAAGTAGTTTTAACATGCTTAAGTTTACAACCCTGCAACCATCATTAAACCTTGGACTGCCCAAAGCTTGGAAAGCCCAAACTGAATCATGCTCTCTCCCTGGGAATGACACTGTTTTCTACATCCCAGTGTGAAGGAAATTTCACGAAAGGGAGAGGACTGAGAAAGGGAAGATTCTGACTTCTTGTGAATTTTCATTCCAGGATACTGCCATGTCAAGCACTCAGACCCTCACTCAGAGGATTGCATTATGTTCAGGGGTTATTTTCTTGATACTGCTTGCTGGGTAAGTAGTTTGAATGGGATGAGGGTGTTCCTCTGTGGAATCCCTAAATTTCATGTCAAGGCTCTGCTGCAAATGATTAGAGCTGAATAGTATCTGTGAACCTTTATATAGCTAGTATGGGAAGCTATTGTTCTGAACAGTTCTTCCTGGGGGACAGACCTAAACTCAGGCTCAAAGGAAAGATCTGGTCTGTCTCTGGTTGTCATGAAATGGGGAGTGCCTCACTGTGAAAATTGTCTGCCGTGGAAGAGCCTAGAATGAAAATTCACAGGTAAGAATTGGATTCCTAATTCACTTTGAAAGTTAATTAAAATGAATTAAGATAAATCAAATTAAGGCTCCTTTAATTACGATTGAGTGTGTCCATATAGGGATTTAATGCAATGTTACTCATTTACATTAAAGTTAGACCTTTAGTTGATTTAAATTAACGGAGTGTCCCCATGTAAAGAAGTCTGAAGGAAGTTCTCCACTCCACCCAACTCCCACTAAGCTTTATGGAAGTTGAGTGCCTAAGCTAAGGTTTCATGGACATCCTTAACCCTGTAATTTTCTGTCTGTTGTGTTTCTAGCTTTGCAACCATAATGTTCTCTAAAAATAGTGTTGGGAAAGGGAGAGGGGTTTGAGGCAGGGTATTCAGTATGTGGATGAACTATGATATATTGATTGCAGCGCTGTGCACACGGCACTTCCTGGAGAAAGCCCTCATAATCGTGGGTGTGATAGCATGCACTCAAATCAACATGCATCTGTGTGATGTTGCACTAATACATTACAAAATCGCACCTATAAGAACTCTCCAACAGTGTTTGAAGAAGAGCCATGAGCAGTCAAGGTCAGGCTGTCTGGTGCCTGTCAAAGAACTGAGGCTGGAGAGACAGGATAAACTGCACTGAATGAGAGAGGCAGTTTGAAGTGGCACTAAAATGATAACCATCATAGGCATGCGATAGACTGGTTTGGAGGCAGTGAGCCAGTCTGTTTTTAGTTACCCTAGTATAGATCCAGGGGAGTTCCATTGACTTCTGTGGTGTTCTTCAATTTTTCACTGGTGTCATGATGGCAGAATGTAGCCCCATTAGGGTACTGTTGAAAAGAGGCAGCCTTAGAAATGGAATGTTTTTTGGGGTAGGCAGCTCTAGGGGTTGCTGGCATTTTTGTAATGGGGGAGTTGGTGGGGATAAATAATTGGGAACTTTGGTGGAAAGCAGGCAGAAATAGAAACCATTTGGGAATGGAGTTTATAGTTGGGGAGGCCTCTGCGGGCGCTATCAAAGAGTATGGAGGCGGGGAGAATTGTCATAATCCAGGACTCGGGGGGAGGCAGGGCCCCCAGGGACTCATAGCAGTGTATTATGTAAAATATAAAGCAGACCAATTGTGAATTACAGGGCTATAATTTCTGCTCTGAGTTCTGCTGATTACACAATCTACTTGAACTTCTCTCCCATGGTTTATGATGTCATCAGAACATCCTGATGGAGTTATAGCCCTGTGATTCATAGTTGCTTGTTATTTATTATGTGCACACGTATTTTTTATATTCGATAGTATGCCTCACACAGCTATTTTTTCTTTTCGGCAGTGGTTTTCTCAACAGAGCATTATATGAAGCAGAAGAATTAAATAATATCACCGCCATGCCTGAGTTTATTTGCTAACCAAAATAACAAGCTTTTATGGAGCTTTATCATACCAAGGCCACTGCTTTACAATAACATTAAAATGAAAAGCCACCTGAGGCAGCAGAGCTAATAATTATTTAAAATCATTTAAAAGCCAGTGAAAATAGATAATGCAAATTTAGATTTAAAACCAGGGGAAAGTAGGGACATGCCTTAAGTCAAGCTAAACCCAACCCTGAAAACCTTTTCCCAAGTAAATAGCCCTGTTGAAGTCAACCAGTCATGGAAAGGATTGCAGGTTTGGATCCTTATTTTGTTACAAGTAGAAGGTCAAGGTCTGGTGACTATAGATGCAAATACGTCTTTTCTTGGCAACAGTTGCTACAAGTCTGAAATGAAATTTACCATGATTGATCAGGTTTTGAATGGTTTTATTAACTTTTACACATACTCAACTTTGCCCAAAGCCTTGGTGTGTGGTACTGCGTGGAGTCTGGAACCCTGGGGCTTGGAGTGGGGCTTTGCAGTAGAATCTGTGTAACTGTGGTTCCAGAGACCCTTGCATTTGATGACTTCTCTCCGCCATCCAAGCCCATCCAAGCAGTATACATGGTAGGCAGAGATTCACCTACATTGTCACATTGCCCATGCTCCACCCCTGCCCTTAGACCTGAAACCACCATGGCTGCATCAAGTACCAAAAGGCTTGAGTTTGGAGGAAGCTCTGGGGGCCTAATAAATCCTGAAACCCTGACATGAGGCAGTTATCGTGGCCACATTTCTCACAAGTGGAGGGAGCCATATCTGAGTTGTTCAGGTCTCCCTATCTTTCCTATGCAGGTGTCAGAGCTCGATGTCCAGGTTCTGAACCAGAGAAGTATCTTGGTATCAAGGGAGGCTAGGCATTGTAGACCACCCTCCAGATGTGGAGTAGGGTTGGGCTTTGGTCCCTATGTCTTAGGTTGTGTAGTAATTTTTTGTTGTCGGAAGAGGGTGACAGTGCAATGAAATTTGAGAAACCCTGTGTTAGACTATCTTTCCCACCACTGCTTCTACTCTGTAGGAGTGTAGGGCATACTTTTTGGCTCCTTGGTGCTGCATGCTGTCACAGGGTCCCCTCCTGCAACTCAGGTCCTCCTGTGTCTCACGGACTGGTGCCCCCAATAAAGTTGCTGTCCACACTTTTTCTGGTGGTTTTCAAGTGTCCTTTATTTACAGTGCAGCTTTACTATGTCCGGAAAGTGCTACCCCAAAACTCCCACCTTAATTACCTTCACCCCCTGACTCGCAGCCTTCAGCCCTTGAGACTTTCTGGCCCTCTGTTTGGAGACAGAGCACCTCCCTGCCTCCTTCCTAGCCTGCCTCTTCACTAACTGGAGCTTGAGGCTTTTCAAGCCCTCACAGCTCCTAGCCCCAGCTGTAGCCACTTGTTCCAGCTAGGTACTGCCAGGTAGCCCTCGTTAGGGCTCCCAGCTGGACTGTACTAGCCTCTGCTCTTAGCCTTGCCTCCTACAAGCAGGCTTTAGCCTGCAGTGGCAGGGCAATCCTGGGGTTTTTACCCCAGCCCTGCCACACATGGGAAAAGGCCAGAAGCAAAGTTATTGTAGCAAAGGAGTGTTAAGAGATTAACTGTGGTGGCACAGCCTGGACCACAGGAGTACGATTCCTCCTCTGAATGCAACCAGGTCATCCCAGACAAATGCTTTTATATCATCATTCATCAGCATGTATTCTAATTATACCTCATTTTATGGTAGAGGTTATTTTTAATTCTTCTTAGAATTGCATTGGTATACCCTGGCATTATTTTTCTATCACTACACCTGTGTAGCCAAGGTGCTTTAGTTATCACCTACCAGGCCTCAGAATGATAGAAAAACTAGAATAAAATTAAACCCCATTAAAAACAAAAACTTGATGCCACTGGAACGTGGGGATTCCCATCTCCCTATTGAAATGCAGCACACATTTCTAGCCTTCATGAGTCACAAGACAGCAGATTTTAAAGCTGTCACTGGTTCAGCACTAAATATTACCCATCGTGGATCTTTGATCAGTGTCATTTTGGGTGAGGAAATTAAACATATGGGAGGAAAGTTTGTGGAAGGTTCTTTTGGCTAAATGAAATGGAAGCTGCTCAGAGGCTTATGTGGTCAGAAATAGTGCCAGTAGCAATGAATTGGTAGACAGAATGCAGATGGGGAGATGGAGGGTACAACATAAACTTAGCTGATCACATGGCTGCAAATATACAGGGTTGATGATACCCAGTAGTGGTAGTGAGTTTCTAATGACAGTCCCACTGTGCCGTTCTGCAGCCCTTAGACTGTGATTTCGGAAAGTGTGCTTAACTTTAAACAAATATTTAAATTCTATCAACTTCTATGTGCTTAACTACATTAAACGTCAAACAAGGATGTGCAAATGCGACAGAGTCCTGAGGCATTTCCGACGAAGTGGGTATTCACCTACGAAAGCTTATGCTCCAATACTTCTGTTAGTCTATAAGAGGGTTTCTCAAACTGGGGGTCGCGACCCCCCGGGGACTTGCCGAGCGCTCCCCCGTGGGGTCGCGAGCTCCTGCCGCTGCAACTCGCGGTGGCGGGGCTGGGGAGCTGGGGCGCAGCCGCCCGCCCGCCCGCGGCGGGGGCGGGGTGGGGGGTCGCGCCGCAGCTGGCCGCCGGACCGGAGGGGTCGCGACGCGCCAACAGTGCATGAAAAGGGGTTGCGGGCTTAATGAGTTTGAGACCTGGTGGTCTATAAGGTGCCACGGGACTCTTTGTCGCTTTTGCAGATCCAGACTAACACGGCTACCCCTCTGATACTAAACAAGGATGCTTTCCTGAATCAGGGCCTTAGTCCCCATGCAAGCAAAATGCCTGTTAACTTCTCTGAGAGTTTTATCTGTGTAAAGACTGAGAGACTGGACCTAACATTCCAGATATGAATACTCCATGTGAGTTACATGGATAGATCCCCATTCATTGGAAAGAGAAAATGCCCTCTTTAAATAACATATAGGGTTTGACGTGAATTGACAAAAGCTAGGGAATTCTGCATTATTGCTAACCCTCTGCTCTTTACCCCTCTCATTTTGCTTTTTCCATCTATCACAGGACAAGTTAAAGAGGCTGTCAGCACTAACTTTGTTTTTCCTGACTTTTGTCAGTTTAAGTTAGACCTTTAATGCTGTTTAAACATAGTTTTCTGAAATTGTAGAGGAAAAATGATGCCATATGTCACATAAACCTGGATATAAAAGGTACAAAAGTGTAATAATGGGGCTTCCAGCCTGCCAGGATATCCTTGTAAATGAGAATTGATTTTCTCAAGGATTCTTTACTGGGTGAAATAAATTAAATCTACCTTTAGTTCTATTTGTTTAAAGACCTCTTTGTTAAAATAAGAAAAGTGATATAGAGACACATTCTAATAAATTAGAACAGGATAAATTATACCCAGCAGCTTGCTGAATACCTCCAGTTATGAGATTCCTTATAATTGAAGAATACTGCTGAGGCCTCCCAGGGAGGGAGCCTGCAGATGTCTCTGAAACACTTTGATTAACTGTGGTTTACTTTAGCGGTGATTGTACAGCTGATGTGTGACCCCTCTTTTTTCACCTTCCTTTTTTCTTTTCTTTTTTAACTTTTAACTTGATAAGTTTTCTGACATGTAAAGGGGCTCTGAGTTAGAGACACTGTCAAGTAGATTAGGCCCCATATTTGATTTTTAAAATAGGATAATCTGCTCCAAAATGCTCCATGATTTCCACTCAATCACTACAGTCCTGAGAAACTTTTTTAAAAAGCTAATATTTATTTAGGACATAGATGAAAGGCCCATTGTTCACATTCTGCTGACCTAATTTATTATTGAGATGAGCAAACAAAGAAAAAAATCATGCTAATTTCAACCAGCATTACAAATGCATAAGAAAAAAAATCTTCTTCTGGCCAGATTCTCATCTGATTTAAACTAACCATTGTAAAAGTCCATTGACTTTAATGGAGATATGACAACGTACATGATCTGATGTTCTGATCCACTTCTGTTTGTCAAAGGAAATCTCACCACCAATTAAATAGAATTTTTTCCAGTGTTCTAATACAGTATTGGGAAGAATAGAGTAAAACAAGTTTAAACAGTGTCTCTTTAACAAAGAAGAATGGACACTGTAATGTATTTGTGTGTTTCTGTACTGCTATCTACTAGTGTGGGTTGTTAAGCTATGATAGCATAAATATGGCCGACAGCACCAAAGTCACAGTGTAAATCACTAGTTAGCGTGTATTATGTGTCCCTTTTCTATGCCCAATGGGTCTGTTACAGCTCTTAGCTTGGGAGCCTGGTTCTTTAGGTCAAGCTATAGTGGTTTATGCAAATAGCTCTCGCGATCCCTGCTTCAGTCCATGGTGTTGGCCAATATGGTGGTCATCACATAAATGCTCATCTGAGTTTTCCACTGCTGTGAGACTCAGATCCTCAAGATGGACTTCTTCTGTCCCAGGGAAGTATGTCATCCACTGTTCAGTGCATGTGATGTGATGTGTCTTTCACTGTGCCTGATGCACAGAGGATTGGACTATGTTACAATTTTTCCCAGAGAGCCTGATCTTCAAGCTCTGAAGACTCATGTACTTAGTTCTGAATGCTCCCAATTCAAGCCATGGTGTTTTGGCCTAGACAATGACCATCACATCAGCATACCTCCCAACTTGAATGCAACGCGTGACATATGGCTGGTCTCCACTAGGGGGGGAAATCGACTGTAGATACGCAATTTCAGCTACGTTAATTGACGTCTCTACAGCCAACTTACCTCCCATCCTCACGGCGGTGGCGGTCGGCGGCGCGGTCCCCCGTCGACTCCAGCTTGCGCCTCTTCATGAGCTGGACTTCCGGAGTCGACGGGGGAGCCGCTGGTGGTCGATTTATCGCGTCTTAACGAGACGCGATAAATCAATCACCAAAAGATCGATCCCTGCCGGCTCAAGTGAAGACAAGCCCAAAGACTCTAAAATGAGAGACACAAAAATGTATAAGTGGAGGAAACTTACAACTCTGGGATTCATTCATCTAGTGTAAATAGCTCTTTATGTAATCTTAGTTTCATGATTCTTTCTGAGGAAATAATTTTCAACACTAAAAGCGCAGGGGGGGAGAACTGCATGGAATGCAGAGAGCTCTGGGACTGAAAATGAGTGACATCCCTCGAAACAAGGGACATTTGAGAGGTGGTCTGAGTATTTGAATCACTAATATTAATTGCCTTGAACTAGATATCAGAGCTGTTTATTTCTAAGAAATAGATGCCTCTACTGCTGCAGGTTGTGTAAAAATTCAGCCATAATAAACTTGCTCATTTTAAAACTTTTGTCTGTGTTTAAAGCTCGAGCTATGTCGCTTTGTTAAATGTCTGGCGTTCATTTTTTGTAGATGTTTAAAACTCGGTAAGGAAAATTTTTGAAAAACAAACTGTTGAGCGTTGAAAGTGTGGCACCAGAAACATAATTATTGGGAAAGATCGTTTTTAAAAATTAAATAACTGCAATGCTCGATCAGGCCCAGAAACATCTTCAGTTTACTTGATATAAGTCTACATTTTGTACATTTGCAGCCATATGAACATGCACTAAAGGGCAGCAGTAATGGTATTAGCTCCTTAATTTCTGCCCCACCTGCTCTGTTGAGTAATGGCTCATAAGAATAAAATAAATCCAGGACTTGCATTAATAATTGTGTATAGGCTCAAACCCAGAGCTCAGTTCATGCCACAAGTAGCCAGCTGCATGCTCCTACTCTTATTGAAGTCATTGGGATTCCTTCTGGGAGCTAGATCAGGTACTACCCAATCCATGAAGACCTGTCCCTACCCCGCCTCTTCCCACCCCTTCCCCACCCCCATTCAAACCTCGTCCCCATAGTCCCCGCCCCAACTCTGTCCCCTCCTAGCCCCTATTCCAAGTCCTTCCCCAAATTCCCTTCCCCAGCTCTGCCTTTTCTCTGCCTCTTCCTCTGAGCCTGCCATGTTCCCGCTCCTCATCCCGATTCCCGGAGAGTGCTAATGCTGCCAAACAGCTGTTTGGTGGTGGCTTGGTGAGAAACTCTGGGAGGTAGGTGGAGAAGCGGTGACCCGGCACACTCAGTGGGGGGAGGAGAAGGTTGAGCGGGGGAGGGAGGGGAACTTGGCTGCTGATGGATGCAGAGCACCCATTAATTTTTCCTCGTGGGTGCACCAGCCCCAGGGCACCAATGGAATTGGAGCCTATGGAACCCAGGAGTCCTGACTCCCTCTCCCCTGCTCTTGTTACCGGACCACTCCCATCCCTAGTGTCTGAAGGGATTTATCCTGTTTGAGTGGTATGAAGGAATAGCTCATCTCAGAGAAACTTCAGCAAGGCTTAAAAAAATGCTATCAGTGGAAAATATATGCAGTAAAACTACTGACCCTTAATAAATGAGCCTGAGAAATCTCACTAAGGGTAGATGAGACTTCTAGGATAATTCATATTTAGACAGTGTGAATTAGTTAAATGGATTAATTCCATATACAGCATTAAAAATACATGCAGCAGCTTTGGAACCGTTTGGCAGAAAAAGAGGAGACGCTTGAAAGCAAACTAGCACTTTGCATTTCTCACATGGACTTCAGACTCTTTCCAATTTGCTTGGGCGTTTTTCCAGCAAAAGTAGCCCAATGAGTAGTACATCTGTACTTGGTACAGTCATGTTTTAAAAGGATTGTGGGCCGAATGTTTAACCTCACATACACCTATGCGATCTTACTGATTTCAGTAGGGTGACACACGTACTGGTAATAGGGGTATGTCTTCGAGAATTTGCCCCTGAATTCGCATAAGCCTCCAAACAGAATCTGCTTTGTACAAAAATGAAACAAAGCAGAAAAGCAGGGGGGGGGGGTTCTGTCAACATGACTTCATATCACTGGCAACATCACAAAAGCAATATGCATATTTATCCTCTCCTAGGCTTGGGCACAGCTGTCTTGCAAAATATATCAGTGAAACAGACAATGACACAACAACAAACCTGTGAAACAAAACTTTAAAAAGAAGCAACATTAATTATATTTCTCACAAACGAACACATTGAAAGTCAGGCAGAAGCCTGGATAATCAGGATTAAGCATTCTCACTCCCACAAGGTGTAGATATTGCTGTGGTTGTCTTTAATATTATGTGTGATTATTAGAATGTGATTCTACATGATATTATGTGCCTTTATGTACTGCAATACCCAGAAGCACAATGGTCTCAGATAAAAGAAGATAAGATCCTTAACGAGAGGCTTTCAGAATGGTGCAAAAGAAAATAGAACATTTATCCAAGAAGCAATTAACTTGGTTGGTAATTTTGGGTATCCGATATTTATTTTTGAAGATATGTTTCTGAATAAAAGCTTTTTTCCCTCATAACTCTTCTACTTCTCCTAGCTGAGTTTGTAGTGAAAATGTAATCCTGTATAGCAGAACCTCTCTAACGATTGGGAGACCCATTGTGTTTTACTGAATTTTGTGAATTAGTAAGTGCTGTAAGTGAGCACAATAAAAAATAAATCAGGGATGCTGCATCGCAAAATGAGCTTTATTCATTTATTTCTGACAAGTCTGGTTTAGTTTTAATTATTTATACTACTTCACAGCACACTAATAAATGTGCTACAGCATATTTTGTAAAAGTAACAAAGTCACTGTAATAAGAGACCATTCTAGAACTCTCATCTGTCACATCTTTCCTGAACTGGGAAATGACCATGATGTTTTTATAACAATGAATAGTGTTTTGGAGTAGCTAAGTGAGAGTTTGTGAGATTCTACTGGCTTAATTGTGCGTGTGGACATGGGAATAATAGAATTGTAGGCCTGGAAGGGACGATGAGAGGTCATCTAATCCAGTCCCCTGCACTTATGTATTATCTAAACCAGTGGTTCTCAACTGTGGTCCACTGCTTGTTCAGGGAAAGCCCCTGGCGTCTGGGCCAGCTTGTTTACCTACTGCCTCCGCAGGTTTGGCTGATCGCGGCTCCCATTGGCTCCAGGCCAATGGGGGCTGTGGGAAGCAGCAGACAGCACATCCCTCGGCCCGCGCCACTTCCCGCAGCCCCCATTGGCCTGGAGCGGCGAACTGCGGCCAGTGGGAGCCACGATTGGCCGAACCTGCGGAGGCAGCAGGTAAACAAACCAGCCCGGTGCGCATGGGGCTTTCCCTGAACAAGCGGTGGGCCACAGTTGAGAACCACTGATCTAGACCATCCCTGACAGGTGCTTGTCTAACCTGCTCTTAAAAATGGAGAAGTATTGCAGTGTCAAATTCAGCAATCTGGGCACTTTGTTTCCCTCCATTGTGCAGTCTGGTGGGGAAGATGACCATGCAGTATTTTCCTTCCCACAATAAGGCTACCACTAGCCCCACCCATCCACATCCATGTGTAATAGGAAGCACTTGAGAAGAGGGATTGACCTGGAGAAGTCGGAAGGAGTCAGGGTCACATGGGTGCAGCTAGGAGAGGAGGAACCAACACCACCAAGACAGTTTTTCTTCCTGCCACTAGTAGGAGAGAGAGAACAGAGACAGTTCTGCATGTGGGTGGCCCAAGGGCTTCGGTTTCGAACTTGCATAACTCAGATTCTCGGGTTGTGTGTGTTCAACAGGTGATTCCGCTGTCAGTCCTGGACCACCAACTCTGCCTCACAGAGAGGAGCGTCTGTCAAGCTTTTGAGGTTAAGGATACCTTGGATATTTTAAAGGTAAGTCCTCCCCTTACCATGGTGTTTTAAATGGGAACTGAAATACGCTCTCTGCCTACATTGCAGAATCAGGTAAGTAGCGCCCGCATTCGATCCACAAAAATGATCCGCAGATTCAGATCTGCAGATATAAAGTGGATATCTGTGGATTTGCGGGGTTCTACAGATAAGAAGGTCAGACGGCCTGTAGGGAAAAAGCCTTTGTTTAAACTCAACTATATTTTTAAAGTGGAAGACTCAATAATTTTGATAATTTAATCTTGATAATCTTTAATTTTGATAATTTAAATAATTGAGTGGAAGACTCAATAATAAAGTGGAAGACTCAATAATTTCATTTAAAACAAACCTGAAAAATGAACAGATATGTTTCACTCTATCTTAGAATTCCCTCTAGTCTGAAAGCCTTCCGTCTGACTCTGACTTTCCTGAATTTTATGAGTTTAAATCAGACCTTTAAAACTTTCAGTCTAGGGTTTCTGTTTTGTTTTTGTTTGGTTGGTTGTTTTTTTTTGTGCTGTTAAGGTATTTGAAATCATGAACTTCCTGAATAAAAAGCTAGTGTCTGAAATGATCTGCACTACATCCACAGGGAAATCATGTAAGATAGCAACAGAGGAGCCACCGTTACAAACGCAGCATGAAAGAGCTTTGTTTTTCACCAGTTTTTTCACATGCAAAAAAATCTCTCCTCGCCTCTCCTCTCCTCTCCCATCAGTCGCATGGGTAATAAATTGGCTGCCCTTTATGTATGTATGTATAGCAGTGCCCTCTGTTGGATGGAATGTCAGACCTGCGCAAATGCATGCTGTAGGGTTCTTTCTCCTTCATTCTGTCCTGAGCAGACATGCCAAAGCCGAGAAAAAAACATAGAAATTGGGCTTGTTTTTAGCTTAATTGGCTTGTGAGTTGCTAGTTTGGCTTGTACCTTGTTGTAGCCTGTTACTTCTTTTTTTTTCAAAGTGTCATCAGGGAGTTGCTTCTTTTTCTTCAAGTGTCATCAGGGAGGAACAAGTGTTAATCAGTCTGGCTTATGGGGGTTCTTAAATCTTAACTATTTTAAAAAGATTTGTTTTTTTTAAAGCCTTTCATGTCTATTTGCCACCTTCATGGAGTAACATGACATTCAAAATCCAAACCAAGACGCCCATCCTGCAAAGACTTAAGCACGGCCGTAACTCCACGTACTCTGAGCATCTCACTGACTTCACTGGGATTGTTCACAGTGTGAAAAATTAAACATTTGCCTAAGTCTTTGCAGGATCAAGGCCTAAAATGTTAATTGTGTTTTTCTATTTTTCTAGCTATCATTGTATCTTTCCCCAGGTGACTGTCTAGGACATTTGTTTCATCTCAATTAGAGAGAGCTGCCGAGCGAGAGATTTAGCTTTTGCTTTAATCATATGGGCTCTGCGAATGCAGCTCTGGTAAAGTTAATTTGCACAGGGCAGCTGCAAACACTTCTCCTTCCTGTTTTTCTTCTCTCTTTATTTGCACCAGGACAGAATTAATTAGCCTTCACTCATGTCCTATCCAGTAGTATGGCCAGGCATTGCCCCCTTTCCTCTCCCCTGGGAGCACTAGAGAATCAATGAACGAAAAGAGGTGCCATTATCCCCAAAGGTGTCTCCTCCAGAAAATGATCTGCAGTGGGTCAATCTAAGATCTGTCTGCAATCAAAAAGAATTATTTGACTGTTCCAGTGCCCCAACTTTGCCTTTGGGGTTATGCCAGAAATAATCAGTAAGTCCTTTCTTACTGTATTACTGTATCTCCTCCCTACCCCATCCCTAGCATATGGAGACATTCGGAGCTGTGAAAAATGTGTCTGTTCTAGACTACAAAAATAAAGTTGGTCTACTCTCCTCTACACCCGATTCCTCTTCCTTCCTCCCCCGCCTCGTTTCAAGGACACTGAGTTCCTCAAATGTCTTCTGTGGTGATCATAGTTTCCTACTAGACCTGTCAGAGCAGACATTGTACTCCTGTTTCTCTAGTGTAAAATTATTGAGATTTATATTAAAAAATGTAGCCACCCCCCCAGTACACTGATTCATCTAGCTGACATAAATCTCAAATGTTATAGAGAAGCCTGTGGTAGTTTTCATTGGGTACCATGTAATGGGCTGATAAACCACACAGTTATTGCATTCTCAGATGTCATCCACTTGCTCCAGGGCAACGACAGCCAATATGGGGTGAGCTACAATGGTCTCAGGCAACTGTGAAAATAAAATGAAAAGTGACACTTTTCAACTCAGCAAAAAATAAAAGTGAAATCCACTTCTCCACCCCTTTGAACACTTGTGTGTTAGCTTCCAGCCAGGGCTGTCACTTTGAACTACACTCAGCAAAGAGAAAACTGCAGCCGAAAGCACTGTGAACATCTTCTGAGTGTTTCTTCTCACTTTCTTTCCCTGTTAATTCATCGCTAGTAATCCTTTACTTACTATGGTCCTGGTTTTGGTTCTGAGGTTGATGGGGTGTCAGCAATGGTTTCCCCTGCTGAAGGAAAGTCAGGGCCCAACTATATGGCAAATAGGTATCAAGCCGTATCTTGCCTTATAGGGGCACTGCAGGGAGGTCTCATTACTATGCATTTCTGTGCTGGAATACATGCAAAGTGTGCTTGCGCAAAGTGTCATGTGCCCATTTTCCTACACATGTAGGTCAGTATCCCATAGGCTCTGTCTCTGAGGAAAAATGGCAGCCATTGTCCTCTGTTTTCTCACTCAGTCATCTGAGTGTATGAGAGAGAAATTCATTTAATTCTTTGCTTCCTGAGGTAGAATCTCTCTTATCTTCAGGATAAGCCCTGAATATGGGCCTTGGCTTTCTCAAATCAGTGTCTCCGGTCTGTTCCTAGACTAGAGTAGCTTTTAGGATCAGGAAAATAGCCTATTGTGAGACCACTGCCTCATCCTTTTTTTTTTTTTTTTTTTTTTTTTGCTTCCCTGTCCATATAGTTATACTTTTCTTTTTGCCAGCTGATCCCCATTTCCAGCTGTTCAGTGCACATGTGTGCTCTCCATAAATATGCCAGGCCCAGAACGGTTTAGTTGATCCCAGATATGTAGCCACTAAAGAAATCCCAGGCGTTCCATCTCAGCCCCTCTTTCTGTTTGCAATTAGTGCAGTGTAGATTAGGTTGTTAATCCAGAGATCGTTCATATGGATTTTTCTTGGGGACCTACCCCAAAATGATATCTTCTGATTATTTGGCTTAATATATCCAAAACTGAAATCCTTCTGAATGGCAATAAATGTGCTCCCAGCAAAACTACCTCCACTGCTATATTTGCCCCCAGGGCCAGAAACGTAACATAGGAGTTTAGTTTGACTCTGACGTATCATTTGCTTCTCACATCTCCCAGCTTTACAATGCTAACTACTCCGCTCCAGATCTCTCACCTACTGTGTATCTAATCCTAGGCTGATCACTCCAATGTCAACACTCTTTTTCATGACTTCATCTCTCTCTGTGCATGATTGTAATTATCTCTTAATGAGGACTCCATAAAATCCATCATGTTCTTATACAATAGCAGCTTGGATCTTGGGCCTGTTCTCTGTGAAGATCAGAGAAGTGTTGTCTAGTGATCAGAGGAGGGGCTGGGAATTTGGACTTACCTGGAGAACACTAGTCCTAAAATGCTTAGGGAACTTGGCTGTGATCTAACACAATCTTTGAAAACTCTCTATCTGCCTCTTTCCAACTTGTGCCCCTGTATTGGAACCCAGATCACAGTTTTCTTCCATGCAGTCTTTTGCAGATTTTGTTCTTATCAGCGTCCCCACTTTACCCAACTATGACACGAGGAGAATAATTGTTACCGACCTACCACAGGGTGAAGTTTATTTAGACACACAGTGCATTGAGATTCTAAAATGAAAGGCTTAATGGAGGTGCAGACAGTGGCGTAGCCAGGTTTGAACAGCCAGGGGAGCGACCACCAAAAAAAGAAGGTGCCACTTCTTGGGCCGCAGGGAAAAAAACAAAACAAAACAAAAGTTACCTGGAGGAGCTGCTGCCGGAACGCCGCCACTGGAGAAAGTGGTGAAGCGGGTCTGGCCACCAAAATGCTGCTGAAAGAAGCGGAGCTCCACAAGTCCCCCCCTGCTCCAGCCACCTGGTGAGTTGAAAAGGCACCACTGATCCCCCCCAGCTACGCTACTCGGTGCAGAGTACTGTTACTTACAGTTATTGCCCATCCCCTGTTGCTGGAAACAGAACCATGCTCTCATCTTCAGAAATATGAACTCCTTGTCCATTTCAAGCAATTGGTGGAAAGTCTTCCCCTTAGTCTCCGTGGTTCTCTAGTGATTGACCTTCAGCATCTTCTGCCTCTCTATTTCTTCCTGTTCTCCAGCCTGACCCATAGACATCTTATATACAAGCTTGCTTTCTATGCCCTACCTCTGTCTCTCCACAGTGGACAGCGGTTCCTTCTCTCATGCTTCCCTCATCACTTTGAATGTCCTTGTTTGCTACAGACTCCCTTCAGATTCCATCTCCAGTGCTCTCTTCTGCCTGGCCTCTGCCTCCTATTCCTCTCTAATAAAACCATCAAAACCAGACTGCTTTCTGGTTCCCATTATTCAGTTATTTCCTACGAAACTAAGGCCAGGTCTACACCAAAAAGTTAAATTGATCCAGGTCACTCATGGAATGTGAAAAATCTACACCCCTGAGCAACATAGTTAGGATGACCTAACCCTCAATGTAGACAGCACTATGTCAATGGAAGAATGCTTCTGTTGACCTAGCTACCATGCCTCGGGGAGGTGGATTAACTACAGTGACAGAAGAATCGCTTCCATCGCTGTCGGGAGTGGCTACGCTGCAGCAGTGCTGTAGTGGTTTAAGAGAAGGCATGGCTTTATCCTTTGTACCCTTGTTTATTACTGCCATTGTGTCTTCAGAAGCTGCCTGTATAATACATTGTGACCTGCATACTTTACAAGTGATCAGCTGTGATGGATTTTGTTAAGTCTCTGTATGAGGGATGCAAAAATAAATTGGATTGAATTGTACCCCAGTGAGAATGACTCCGCCCTCCTCATCTCTCTTTATTTGCCTGCTGCATGAAAATAAAAATAAAACCTGTAGTCCTTCTCTTTATTACTGGGTACGTGCTGTTTCTGGATTATTTTTCTTTGTGCAGAATAGTTTATGCATGCATCTTCACTGTGACAGTGGGATCTTATTTACCTAAGTTAATTTTGCTTGTATTGCAGTACACTTCAATGTAAGTATGAATCTCGTTTGTTTTAGTGTGCAGAGCTCCTTTCATGAGTAGCAATTTGAACTAAATTTATAAGTGTTCAAGAAATTCAGTCACATATTACAGAGCTGTTCAGAAACATCTTGCCGGACAAAACCAGATCAAAGAAAGCCATAAACTAAACCACTGGTTTTTTTTAGACATCCGGTGACAGGGCATCTGCTGGTGTCTTTGCAGGATTTGGGTGGTAGTTTATTTTTGTTTCCAAAGCTGGTCACTGTTTTGCCATCTGCCTCACTCATGTCTCTGGCAGTCAGGACTGAAGTTGGCATCAATGAAATGGTTCCCAGACCATTCAAAATGCAGAACTTTTTATTTCCTTGTGAATAAATCCTTCCTGCTCTCCATGTCTTCACAGTGCCCACACTGTCATAAAATGAGAGGACTTTATGGTTTGCCCAACAGGGAGTTCTAGCTGTGTGCTCCCATGAAAGAGAACTGAGAACTAGTTCCTGGGCTCCTTGGACTCTCAGGCATTATAGCTCATTGTTGCCCTAATACAACTAGAAAATATAGTCCCCTCCAAGCCCCACAGCCACTTGCAAAATACACAGTTAAATTAAGCTGCCCCAGGCATCCACCTGTTCATTTCTCTTAATTAACTTTCTTTCAAAAGCATTTCCATATTCAACATATGTATTTAATTTATAAAATGTACCCATTTCTTAACACAGTTTTAATGAAAGCCAAAAATGAAAGAAATATGAGACTCCCACATACAATTGTTCCCAGGTAAAAGCATGTGCCAAGAGACACCATTGCCTTCAAGAGCAGCTCCAGGCACCAGCGCAGCAAGCGCATGCCTGGGGCGGCAAGCCGCAGGGGGCGGCCTGCCAGTCGCTGTAAGGGAAGCAGTCAGGCGGCCTTCAGCGGCGTGTCTGCAATTCTGCAAGAGATTCGCTGGTCCCGCGGCTTCGGCGGCATTTCAGCGGCAGGTGCGCCTAAGCTGAAGGAGCAGCGGACCTCCCGCAGCAATGCCGCCGAATCTGGGCAGGACCAGTGAAGGCCGTCTGACTGCTGCGCTTGGGGCGGCAAAAAACATAGAGCGGCCCCTGAAAATTGCCTTGTGTCTAAAGATCAACATGCTCAAGCTCTGGGAAGCAGAGAAGCAAATTCCAGAGAACAGCACTTATTGTTGGGAACATCGCAACAGTACCATTTGCTGATTCAGTACAGTAAACCCTCGATTTAACGGACCTCGATTTAACGGACTTCGGATGCAACGGACAAAATTTCTGAGCAAGTCTGATGCATTCCTGATCCATTTCTGGCGGGCTGGCTGCCGGCTCCCGCCCAGGTCCAGGCAGTGGGCGGGCTGGCTGCCGGCTCCTGGCTGCCGCCTGGGTCCCAGCAGCAGGTGGGCTGCGGAGCTGTCGCCCCGACCCTGTGGCGGGCGGGCTGCTGCTCCGACAGCTCATTTTTAAAAAATTATTAAATAACGGACTTTTTGATTTAACGGACACCCCCTCGCCCGAATTAGTCCGTTAAATGGAGGTTTTACTGTATTGGGACAGATAGCTGTGCGGGCCTTGGATGACCTCAACTCTGAGACCAGTGTATGAGTAGAAGGGATGGTCTCTTGAGTAGCCAGGATACAAACTACACAGATTTTTCTCCGACATCTTGAATTTCAGTTGAAAGGAAGAGGAAGCCAGTGCAGCATGCAAGGAATATCCTCTCTGAGGGTATTACCACCAAATAGGTGGCCAACCACATGATGCTAAAGTTTAGTTTCAGAATGGCCTTCAAGAGTAGTGTTAAACAGGATGCAACAGAGCTGTAACCACTAAAATAATATACTGAGAAAAAGCTACTTCATCTTGGACAAAGATGAAATAGTTTCCCAAGCTGCACTGTATTGTACTCATTAGGAGCTTGATCGTGAAGTTTGCTGAGCAGCTCTAGAGAGCTACACGACCTATAAAATTATGAGCTGCATAATGGTAGTCTTCCAGAAATAATTATATTGGGCAATTGCATGTTTTCTCCAGAACATTTGAACTTCATTAATGATGACCCCAAATTTAGGCACAAATTCTGTTTTTGAAATTAAGTTTTTAGGTGAAGGGACAGTGTCCACCTCTTTGATCCCAAACTTTCAATGTCAATGTGCAGGCAGAATGCTGTGCCGACCTGCAGAGAGCCACATAGGCACAGCAGTCTTCCTGTGCATTATAAATTGCTGAACTGGGGACTTAATTTGTGCAGTGCCTAGCCATCTTAGATAAGGGCCTCTGGGAACTACTGTAATAAATCATCATCATAATGGGAACTTGGAGTTATATAGTGAACACAGAAAACACCTGTGCTCTGTCTTTGTGTACATTTAGATTTCAGTTACATATGGTGGTACAGATTCTGACCTGTTACACAGTGTAAATCTGAAGTAACTCTATAGATTACAATAAGGAGGCCTGGTTTTTCATCGCTAAATCTCAAAACACTTCACAAAACGAGCTCAGTTTCATCACTTCCATTTTACAGCTGGAGAAACTGAGAGTCAGGGAAGGGAAGTTAGTTGCCGAAGATCACCCAGCAAAGCAGTCGCAGGACTCCTCAGACCTCATCCACTGCTTTGGCCACTTGGCCATACTTAGTGACAATGGATTTACAGTGTATAACGGAGATCAGAATCTGGCCCACAATGTGTAGTCTGTGTAGAAAACATTGGGACCAGGCTGGGTGGAAATGCTATATATCAGGGGTGGCCAACCTGAGCCTAATAAGGAGCCATAATTTACCAATGTACAGTGCCAAAGAGCCACAGTAATACGGTTGGCAGCCCCAGCATCAGCACCACCCCCTCCCTCCTCACACCTCCCGATCAGCTGTTTTGTGGCATGCAAGAAGCTCGGGGGGAGGCGAGGGTACGGCAGGCTCAGGGGAGGACGTGGAAAGGGGTGGAGTGGGGGCAGGGCCTGTGGCAAAGCCAGGGGGTGAGCAGTGAGCACCCCCCAGCACATTGGAAAGTTGGCGCCTGTAGCTCCAGCCCCGAAGTCGGTGCCTGTACAAGGAGCTGTATATTAACTTCTGAAGAGTGCATTTGTCTCCGGAGCCACAGTTTGGCCACCCCTGAGATATATATATATAATACACACAACTATTTAATTTCATAGACATCTCCTGCATAGAGGGAGCCTAGCCTCCACCTATCAGTACCATTGTTTCAAAGAGGACTATGAAAAATGTAAAACAGAAGAACATAACAGAAGAACATAAATAAAACTAGGTGTAAACGGGTTAATAAATAGCCATATAATTTTACAGCTATGTTTAGTCGCATGTGAGTATAATAGTGAGTGAAATATGAGTGTTATTTATAAGCAATTTGAGAGTTCCTCCAGACGTACAGTTAGTTTCAGTCCCTTGGGAGACACACAGTTAAAAATGGAACATCGGAGCCTGAAAAGAACAAATAGAACCAAATATGATAAAATCTTTCACAAGCAACAAGTCATAGAACAATCAAACATACTGCATCTAAACTGATTTCTGAATACCCTGTAACTTGTTACCTGAATCTTGTCCTATTTTAATGAGCCCATAAAAAGAAAGAACAGTTATAACAAAATGTTTGTGTCATAGTCCAAAGATCTGAAAACTGGTCTCTGGACCCTGATAATCTCTCATCAACTGACATCAAGTTACTAACCCATCCCAAATTTTTTCTGTAGACTCCAGTTCCTAAACTAAGTGTATCTAGTGTGGCAAAGCTTTGGCCTTGTCCCTGTGGGTACTGCACTTCCGGCAGTTTGTGCTAGCTTCAGAGCCTCATTGTGATTAGTTAGGGGACGTAGAAAGGGGGGGAGACTGGGCCCACCCTCTACTCCGGGCTCCAGCCCAGGGACCCTAATAGTATCAGCTAAGATGGCTGACCTTTTAGGCACCAAACACAATACAATTCCCTGGGCTACTTCCCCACAGCAGTCCCTGCTTCTTCAAACTTCTCTTCACCTTTACCTCAAGTCTCCTTCCGTGCGTATACGTTGTCTACCACTCAGTCTCACCAACAGCACAACCTCCGCTCACAGCTCCTGACATCCACACCCACCTGACTAACTAGGAGGTTTTTTAACTGGTTTCAGCCAGTCCCTGATTGGCTTCAGGTGTCCCAATCAGGTTAGCTATTTCTACTGCCTTCTAGAATCTTCTTAATTAGCCCCAGGTGTCTTGATTGGCCTCGAGTAGCCTTTGTTTGGCTATACAGGGAACAGAAACCTGCACATCCTGAGGCTGATATACCTGCCTTCCAGCACTCTCCTGTACCCTTCTGGTCTGACTCCGTATCTTCCTTTCACATTTGCCCTGCGGTCTAGCTGCTTCCAATTCCTCTTCCTGCAATGGTTTCTTTACAAGTGAGGAATAGGGTGAATAAGTGGAAGATAATAGATTCTGCTTGCTTTCAGAACATGTAACATCTTTCCTTTGTTTTGCCATTTAAATTCTATTTATGGGCAGGTTATTCCATTACAGGGTTTCTTGCGCTCTCTACTGAAGCTAGATAGGTCCATAAAGTTAATTCCTATATTCATATCCTGTGTCCAGAATTTTCAAAGCCAGGCTTTTCCATTTAGTTTTTTAATAGCATCTTTGCTCTTGCCTTCCAACTGTCCATGCATCATCTGTGTATATTGGATCATTTTTACTTCAGTGCCTTGATGTTTTGTCAGCTGTAGGATCCATTTATTAAAACAAAACACAGGCCAGCTTCTCCTTCCTTTGGTTTTTTACTTTCTCCAAACAACTAATTTATTTCCTTAGTTGTAGGATTGTAGTGAGGAAGAGTGGTTCCCCTCTAAGCCGTGCCAGAAGCAGAGTGGCGGGACAGGCAGTAGAAGAGCCGGACCCTTCAATTCAGTTGGGTGGGAGCCAGAGAAGTAGGCCTATATCTCTAGCTCAGTGCAGGACTGTGAGCCTGCTGCTGAGTCCTGTAGCACCCTGTCCCCAAAGGACTGAACGCAGAGAGGAGCTGCTGGGACTCCTGTCCACCATTTACCCAGAAGAGCCTGAGGACTCGCGGACTACAGGGCCACACCAACAGGGGGCAGTAGAAAGTAGTCCAGGGGAACCAGATGTTTGTCCAGTTGTGCTGCTGGGAAAGGAGTCAACGTGGGATCCCTGCTGACCCAGTGGTGGGACCACCTGCCACTGTTACAGCCCTGGGCTGGGACTTAGTGGAGTATGATGGGCCTGAGTCTGCCTGCCACCAACCCCACCCCTGGGATGGTGCCTACTCATCCTACGTCAGAAGGCCTGTACCTTGTTGGTGGCATGCCCCAGCCAGAAGTCTGAAGCTAAAAACTACTTGTTATTCTGCCCCGCCCCGAGCGTCAGAGCCCTAGATTATATTTGCTGTCTGCCCTAACCTGTTGCTCAGCCCCACCCAGAGGGCCAGGGCCTATGTGCTGCTCATTAATAGTGGTTTTTCTGCCTGATGGAGGAAGCAGAGTGGCCTCTCTCCGCGTCTGACAGGGAGGGACCACCACAGACCACTGTAGGGATTCAGTGTCTTTCCAGTGGGATCGAATTTCACTCTTCAGGTCCTCTTCGCAGCTTTTAGTCCTGGACAAGCAGGGATCACTCGAAGTTAAGTGACAAACTTTATATTAAGTCCTGTTGTTTTTCTGCTGATTTCCCATAACAATGCTGTAACAGGAAGTGTCAGTCTGAAGGCTTTCCGTTGCCCTGGGATATGACATAGGAACATGTGACACTTGGGGCTACTATATTGAGTACGGGTGGTTTGGCTCAGAAAATAGCCTAGCAGTCCACTGGATGCAAAGTGTACTGACACTGGGTGGTATAGTGCTTAATCCAAATGTCCTTGGGTGGAAGAGAGTTCAATGCTTTGAAACAATACATACACGCACAAAAGAGAAGTAGTAGGAACACCCCAAGAATATCACATTCATTTTGGTCACTGATTTGAATCACCTTCCATCTTGATGAGGGAAATTCAAACAACCTTAATGCAACTTCTACTGCATATCCCTCTCTTCACTGGTTTTCCTTTCCACAAGGGATATTTTCACATTGTAACTCTGAAGTTCAACTTTTGTGTTTATAGACAAAGAGAAACATGTTTACAATTTTGATATTCAAGGGAAGTCTAAATCTGACAGGATGTAAATAATTCCAAAACACAGTTATTTTTTCAAACAGTAATTGATAGCCCGCTGGATCTACTTGTATTTTAACTTTACAATTGCATCAGCTCCTATCTTCCTCAGATAGCACTTATTTTCAGCTCTGTAGGTAGACTCCTATGGCATTCCACTTTTGGAATAACAGGATTTTTTTTTCCAATTTGCTGTAGAATTATGTAACGTTTGCTCCCCAAACTTACTTATATAGATGTATTGGAGATGCATTTGTAGAAGGTTTTACTTGGGTATGCTATTAATAGTTATCTCTGAGTCACTTCCCTGCTACCTATCTTACATTTGGCTAAATCCTCTAAAAATGTTATTGCTTTATAAATACAAAGTGATATTAAATGTAGAAAATAGATTTAAACTATGGTTCATCTTGGAGGCTAAATTGAGATAAAAGACTAGGGTCCAATTCAGGAGCAATTGAAAACTTTCAAGCTCTTTTGGGATTTTGCCATTTGACACAATAAATTTTGTAGGATCGGCTGATGGCAAGAGATTTCTTATAAAAACAGCTGTTGTAGTTGCAGCTGAATGTGCCCAGAAAACAAGTATCTTCTGATTTCAGACCCAAACTGGAACTAACACCATGGGACTGGACGGGAGCTCAGAACCAGGATTTTAAACTGAATCCTGCCTCCCCACAGAACCTGAAGGGGTTTGGATTTGAGGTTCAGGTTTTGGCACATCTCTAACTTTATGTATCTTCAAAGCACTATTGGTAAATATTATGTCCATTTTACAGATAAGGAAACTGAAACTACAGATCGATTAAGTGGCTTGCTTAAACTCACAGAGGGAGTCAGTGTCAGAACCATGATTAGGGCTGCAGAATTCTAACCAGTATGTCACTCTGCTCATTAGATCATGCCTCTCCCTAAATTAGGAGAAGCTGCTATTTTTGGTACATTTATCCCCCAACCCTGTTCAAATTGTAATTATTATTTTCACCTTGCTTCAGGCACTGCACCATTTGTTAATTATTATTATTATCATTACTATTATTACTATGTCTGTGATGTAGTAGATCCCTCTGTGTACAGCACTTAGCAAAGATTTGCTTCCTCCTGACCTTTTGTGCAAGCTTTATGGAATTCAGAAGAGAGAAAATTAAGAATAACTCACAATCATTAAGACTGTGCAGGTGTTTTCAATTTGTTTCCATTAAAAATACATGCAAATTACTAATTAAAATAAATGTTGTCCTGTGAAGAAGACTGCAAAATTTCCACTTTAACATAAAGGAACAAGAAGTAGCAGCCTGCCAAGCCCGAGTGGTGCTCGATTTTAATTTTGATAGAGTGGCCTTCTCACTCCGGGTGTCTTAACATTCTTCCCAGCTTAATCCGTTAGAGTACATATTGGCAATGCAGTCACTGCATAGGTAGAAGGATGGTGTTGTGCTTAAGGTATCGGACCAAGGGTAGATCAGAGCTTTAGTGAAAACATTTTTTTAACAACAAATGGCTCAACAACAGTGACATTTTCAGGTTTTTCAGTGAAAAATGGAAACTGGATGTTTTCAGGTTTTGGACAATTTTTTTGGTTTATAAGAGCCAAACACACTCTGTGTGTGGGCGGGGGTACCCGAAACTATTTTTATGGAAACCAAACTTTTTTGTGTGTGTGTGTTAATTTTTTTTCATTTTTCACCAAATATCTTCATGGGAAATTTTGAAGACCAAAAAATTGGCATTTTTGACTAATTCTAACTGGGAGTCCTAAGTTCTTCTCCTGTCTTCACTATAGACATCCTGAGTCAGTGGGCAAGACTCCTAACCTTCCTATGAGTTAGCTTCATCATCTCTAAAATAGGGATAGGAATACTTATCTCGCAGGGTTGCTGTGAAGCTAAATTTTGTATCTGTAAAACTAAGATCCTTGGATGTGAAGCCCTATAAAAAGTACAATTAAAGCCAGTAGTACAGCCGGTGTGCTGAGAAATAGCTCACACAGCATTAGTAACTAATGTCTGTGTAGCAGCAAGGGGCTGTTAGCTAGAGTCAGACATTAAATAAAGCCGTATTCTTTTGGAAAGAGAGCCATAGTATCTTAAATCTTCACCTATGCAGGCCCAGGGGACAGCAAAATGGATCTGACTTCAACATTTCAGCTGAGGGTTGCTCTTTTGATAGGTTGCCACTAGGGATGTAAATATCAGTTTTAAAAGTTAACTAGTTAAATGATTAAAATTATAGCGGTTAACTGTTAAATGAGATCTCCAGCTGGCCTGGGGTTACTCTAGGCAGCTAGCGCAGCTGGGCCTAGGATCCTGGTGGCTTGACGCATCCGGGGCTGGGGTTTCTCCAGCCAAAGTGGGGCCACCGGGGTTAACGGTTAAGGTTGGTTAATGCTAAGCCGAATGCTTATCAGTTAACTATCAGTTAACTATTTTAATCTTTTACCCTAGTCGCACCCATCATTACTTTACTTGAAGTCTTGTTGGATATGAACCAACGTCGTGGAATGGGATTTGAAGCCAACACCTTTCAGAAGAAGGGTGAATGTGTGAACAACAGGCAGACACTGCTAGACCCACACTGTGCCAGTCACTAATGGCTACAAATTTTGTGCAAAAATACATAAAATCTTGCACAGTAATATGAGAGAAAATTTTATACTATCTGTTGCCCCTGTGATATATGCCTCACTAGCACAATATTTCATAGTTCAGGCAATTGAAACACTATTTGAATGTGTATCATAAACCTACAGATGGGAACATTTTCCTGCTGGATTTAAACCATTATCCCCATAGGTGTTACAAAAATCCACCTGCATGTTGCTTTTTAAGATCAAAGAGCATTTCTGATGTCTGATGTTAGAGCTGAAGGCTTAACAACTATTTACGCTGTGGTTAGGTTCCAAAGTTAGCGCATAAGGCGAAAATTGCATATAGTCAAAATTACCTTTGAAAATCCCTTAAATGCCCATAAAGTACAGTGTTGTGTATACAACCCTGTACAGTACTATGTATGTATAAATGTATAATGTATACAATAATGTACAGTATATAATAAAGAGTACATATGCAAAATATAATTTTACAGTATTTTTAATTGCATAAAAGAGAGACAGAAGAATGAAAGAATAAAAAAATGAAAACAATACAGTACTGTAAACTTGAAGAGTCACCATTCATCCTGGATATTCTTGCTAGTCTTGTACTGTACACACTCCAATGATTAGTCTTCCTCTTCCCCTGACAACACTATTGGGGCGTCGTCAGGGTTTGATTTCGATCCAGAAGATGATGGGCCAGGCTTGGGTGATGGAGAGCAAGTCGTAGATGAAGTGGATGGCTCTGGTTCAGCTCGAGAAGTTGATTGTATAGGCTTATCTTCTGCTGGTTGTTTTTTCTTGAAAAATATGATGATTGGCAACTGTCGCTGTTGTCTCTTGAGCTGCTCAAACATTTCTTGGTACGGTCTCAAATCATTTGTAATACTAGATGTGATTTTGAGGCTTCATTCCATAGAGGAATCGTGTTGAGAAATTAAATCATTCAAGTGTTTCGCTGCTTGGAACACTTTAGCAAATTTATGAAGATTCCAACTTGCTGGCTCTTCCTGTTCGTCGTCATTATCTTCTTCTATAGATGATTTCCCCTGTTCCTTTAACTCTTCGTTAGTCAATGTTTCTCTGTGGCCCTCAATTAATTCTTCAATTTCTTCCTCCAGGATGTCGACGAAGCCATCACCACCCACTTGCCCGGCCACCTGAACATTGCATTTCACTTCTTTGTCAATGGTTGGGAAACCCTTAAAATATTCACACATTCTTTCCATAGGTTTTGCCAACATGCATTGACTGTTTCAGGCTTGATTGCATCCATTGCCTGTTTAATTAAAGTGATGCAATCAGCAATGTTGAAGGACTTCCAACACGCCATCACATTAAGATTGGGATCAGCATCCATAGCGCTAAGGATCGGTGAGAATGTAAGCCTTGTGTACATGGCCTTGAAACAGCAAATGACTCCTTGGTCGAGAGGTTGGAGGATGGAGGATGGAGGTGGAGTTGCCGGGGAGAAAGACAACTTCAACGTCGTTATGTGGACACTGGAGTTCCTCTGGGTGGCCAGGAGAATTGTCAACAATCAGCAACACTTTAAAGTCAAGTCCTTTCTCTTCAAGGTACCACTTGACTTCCCGAATGAAACACTTGTGGAACCAATCCAGAAATAATGCTGTTGTCAACCAAGCCTGTTTATTTGATTGTCAGAACACAAGGAGGAGATTTTTGTTCTTGCCTTTTAGGGCATGGGGATTTGCAGCCTTGTAGAGCAAGCCCAACTTTATTAAATGCCCAGGTGCATTGGCACAAAGCAACACAATTACACAGTCTTTAGCTGCTTTGAAGCCAGGGGCTTGTCTTTCTGATTTTGAAATGTAAGTGCAGTTGGGCATTTTTTTCCAGAAGAGCCCAGTCTTGTCAGCATTAAAAATTTGTTCTGGAAGATAGCCCTTTGCTTCTATGATTTTCTTTAATTGTTGCACGTTTTTGAGGTTGAAACGGTTCCTAAAACTGTTAAGCCAACCTTGGCTGGCTTTGAATTCCTTCTTATCCGAAGGGTGTCCCTCTTCGGCGGGAGGTTTGAACTGTGCATAGATGCTAAGAGCCTTTTCTCGCAACATGTTGTCATTGATAGGCACACGTTTACGGTTCATGTCTTTCAGCCATAAGTTTAATGCCTTTTCAGTCTTCACTAAAGTCTTATCACGCACTTGGCTTGTCACCTTAGCAGTTATCATAGCACTTGATGCCACAGCTTGCCGTATTTCTCTCTCTCAAATCTTGATGGCCCAGATGCTAGATTCGTTGCGGCCATATTTACACGCCACGTTGGAGACTGACATACCGTCTCTTAATAAATCCAACACCGCCAGTTTTTCCTCCAGCTTTGGAACAGATTGCTGTTTCTTTGGTTGAGCACCAGATGAAGTAGGTGCTATGTTATAAGAAAAATATGTACTGTATCTTTAAATACTACTGTACCGTACAGTAGAATCACACTCAGCATGGTGAGATGCGCACAGTATGAGAGGCACATAGGAACTCAGTATTGTAGTGGGAACAGGAAATTCACATCTCCCATCTCACGCTCACTCATTGAGTGGAATGGCGGACGGAAGCACCCGCACTATTTAAACTGGCGGGTTTGGGGTTTTTTTTGCCGAGCACGCATAGCTATGTTAAATGCATGTATGATGTGACTCCCCTGTAGTCTTTTGAACTCCCAAGTCTCACCTCTGTCACATCTCCCCACTAAAGAGGATACACACAATTTTGACCTTGTGTCTGAGGAAATTGGGACTGAGTGTGACCTTGTGTCTGAGGAAATTGGGACTGAGTGTGACCTTGTGTCAGAGGACTGGATCACACTGGGCTAATATCCATGTATGGGGATTCCATTTTGTGATTAGGATAATTTTAAATCATTGCAGGTTTCAGTGGCAGGATCCTTAGGGTTACTAAAGCCCCAGCACATAATTAACCAGTCTGTAAGACCCCACTCAGAGTCCAGTGAATGAGAGAGCCTCTTCTTTAAAACAAGTTACTGAGTCTTTTGAAAGCTGTTTATGTACCTAACAGCACTTTGCAAAAACAAATCAGTAACAGATCCTAATTCCCTTGTGCCCTATTTCCAACCCATTTTCCACCTGGGAGTCAGGGAGGGATTATCAGTGTTGTAAAGGAACTGTGGCTTGGTATCTAAGTGGATGATCTTTGGGAAGTCTCAGCTCTGAACTGCCTGGTGTTTGTGTAGAAGTGAGAACTACAGGCATAGCTAGTCCCAGTGGTTGTGCTGAAAATGGTTCCCCGGTGCATCTGCATATCAGCTTCCTCTGTGAAAAGAGTAGAAAACGTAAAACAGAACTTTGTACTATACTTGTTTTCTCAAAAATATCCTTCTGTTTCCTTCCTTTGCCCCATCCTGTTAGCCACACTTCCCCAAAAGCTGCAGAACCTCTTAGAATGTAGTGTTTAAATGGCTCTTCTGCCAGTAGCACCAATTCAAATATTTGGGGAGGGTGCGAGACAAATTCCAGTCCCCCCCCACACACACACACAAGAGTTCAACTCTTCCTAGGCCAGGAAACCTCCCCCTCTCTCCTTTATATTCTACTGCCAGAATGGGCCATTGTGATCATATAGTCTGATGGCCTATATAACACAGACCATAGAATGTCCCCAAAATAATTTCTAGTATCTCTCCTAGAAAAATATTCAATATTCATTTTAAAAATTGTCAATGACAGAGCATCCATCATGACCCTTGGTAAGTTGTTCCAATGATTAGTTACTCTCACTGTTTACGTGGTATTTCCAGTCTGAATTTGTCTAGCTTCAACTTCCAGTCATAGCATTATGTTGTACCTTTCTCTGCTAGACTGAAGAGTCCATTATTAAGTATGTAGGTACTAATTGACTGTAATTCAGTCACCAGCTCTTGGCAGATTCCCCATGTACCAGGTTGCAACACCGCTAGGCTTGGCTGCCCCTCCATCCATATGAAAGAGAAGTTGGGTCAACTTCAGTTGTGAAATGACACTCTGGACCACTCCAATAGCAGCTGTAGAACAGGACAATAGAACAGGACTACTGCTTTAAAATGATTGGGTCCTGGCCCCCCTTCATAGCTCTGAGGCCTATGGAACTTTGAGCAAGTGCCAAAACATTGCAAATATTCACACACACACCCCCAAGTCCTCTCAGTGGCTTCTTCTTGCTCAAAGAAGGAATCCCGCAGCTGAGCAGCATTCCTCGCTCTCCCACCAGTCCTCTCTGTAAATGCGCACACGCACTACAGAGGTTTCACCACAGGCCGAAGAGGAATTTTTTGTGACGTCTGATTAAAAAATGACCCTCATTTAAAAACGGGAACAGAAGGAGGTAATGAGGAGTGTACTGGTCTGTGTTATTGTACGGTACTGCAGCTCTCTGCTGGAAGTGAGGAACGCCAGAATCCTTTGGTCTTTGGATTCTTACTCTATTTATTAAAGTAATTACAGCATTTTAACAGGAAACTGGGTTCCACTTCAATTTGAGCCCTTATTGGTTCCTTCCCCTTGGGGGAGCTTTTGCAGCTGCTCCCTCGCCCATCAAGGAAAGAGGCACAAGTGTGGACATAAAGTGGGGGAACCAAGAGGAAGAATTAAAGGCAGGCGGGGCCCTAGCCATTTTGCTGCCCTAAGAAAATGTAGTTCAGCCAGCACAGCACATTCTGTCCCTTTTTTAAAAAACACGTTCATTAGGGATTTGTTTTTGTTCAGCAATACAACTTTTTGAAACTTATATTTTCTGCCCTGCATTCATTCTTTTCACTTTGCCCTCTTGCTTCCTTTGCTGTTGTCTGTGACCCTGTTGTATCTCTCGGTATTTTTCCATTGGCTTTTTACATTTGTTTTTCTGACCACTGTATTTTTCTTTATAGCATACCAACTGTTCCTCTTTCCTTCTCTCCCTTCCTCATTCTTTTCCGGTGTAGCAGTCTCTCTCCATCCCCTCGCTCCCTTCTCTCTCTATGTTCCCCATTTCCCGTCTCTCTAATTTCTCCCCTGGTCTAGCATCTCTCTCGCACTCTCCTATTCCCCCTCCTCCTCCAGCAAATACACACACACCAGTGCCTCTTTCCCCGCACAGAATTACTCTGGGGCACACACACATGGTGGCTCCCTTATCCACACTCACAGTCTCCTCTTTATCAGTCTCTTTATTCCCACTTAACTCGTGCTGATGAAGCTTCAAGGTAGGTCCAGTTCTACGGTTGCCTTAGTGCCCCCTGCTGGGGAGTTGGTGACAGTATAGTACAGTACCTGTTGCATTCTCTTCCCCCTGGAGGCTGTGCTGGACGCAACATAGCACTGACCTGGGGATGTACGGCTGAAGGGTGATGTAAGCCCTTGTGTGTGGGCATTCCTGGGGAATGTCGTCAGCAGTGGCATGAAGGGTGGTGCTGGGAATATTGGGCCAGGAGTGCAGCAAGGGACGGGAAATGGAGGGGACACGTCCCCTTACTCTTTGTGGCTGCGCCTGTGGAAAGAGGCCTCTTGCCATAGTTTTGGAAGGTGGAGGTGCTCAGTGAGACCCCAGTATAGGGGGGTTTGCCCACGTATGGCCCTCAGCCAGCAGCCCAGCCTCAAGCCTGCAGAGGTTCCGCAAGTCAACACCCTGCTGCATGGTGAAATCAACAGAGATTTTTCTCCTGCTTGATGAAACATGTAAAATGTTATTTTAGAAAGAAAATAATAGTATTTCTCCCCCCCCCCTTATTTTAATTCAACAAAGTGAACACACAGTTAATAACGTGGATGTCTCCTGGAGAAGCCCCCAAACTCTGCCTGAAACTGCTACTCTTGAAACTTTTATTTTTCCCTGTAGGCTGCAGTGTCCATTCGTCCTTTCCCTTCCCCTCTCTGGCTGGCGTGGGCTGTGGGCAGGGAAGGGCTATTACCTTGTGCTAGGACAGGAGCAATACCTGTAACATGTGCATTTGCCAAGTCTGCCTTTGCATCTAAGGGGAACAGATTGTGCAGACTCTGAGCCCTGGCCATGCAGGCAGACTCATAAGAGGGAACCTGATTCTTCCACCCGAAGCTGTAATTTATGATTGTGCTGCTGCCGGGCTGCCCATCCCTTTCTGGTTCAGAGGCTGGAGTTTGCACCTCTGGGCTTGGCTTCCACCTGTGGCCAGAAGCCTTTGCAAGCAGTCCCTGCACTGTGGAGCAGAGGGTGCTCTTATTTTTTTCTTTACCTTTTGCAGATTAATAGAGTCTGGTTTCCTGTCAGGTTTTTGCATTTTCCTTCTCCGCCCCTCCCAGCCTGTGACACACTTTTTCTTACTTTCTGTCTTGCCACTTGCTCATTCTGACACTGGTGCACTTGCATCCTGTATTCCAGAGCCCTCTTCTCCCTAGACTCTGGGCTATCTGCAGGGCTCTAGCCCTTGCCATTCCCTTCCGTCCTGCGGTTCACGTCTCAAGGCTCCTGGAGAGGGGTACTGGCAAGTGCATGGAGATGACCTAGTGAACCTCACCCAGCAGCAGCACGGCAAGTGAGCCTGGTCACTCATGAGCGCCCAAGGTAAGGAAAGCAGCCACCTGCCAGCCCAGCCCCACACCCTTGTCGGCTGGGACAGCACTTAGGTCTGATCACTGCAGCTTCCAGTTTCACTCTTCTCCCCCTCTGAGGAGATTTCTTAGATAGTCTTTCTGCTAGCTCCTTTCTCACCCTCAGCAGGTCTAGCTCCACTTTGCATGCATAGATATATGGAGCTCAGGTTGCATTCCTAGGTGCAAGCACATCCCAAAATGTTTGGGAGGATCAGGAGGAAGAATTAGAGGGCAGGGAAGAGGGCAGGCGATTGATTGACCAGGGCTAGCACTAGGGAAGTTTCTGTTCCCACCCACAGTACAGTCCATCCCACCCCTTTCTGCAAAACTCTTGTTTGGGGATTTATGCTTCCGCTAAGTAATAAAACCACTTTGAATGTTTTTTTGCTCTACAGCTGTACTTCTCATTTCTTCCACTCTGTTTTCTTTGACCCTGATATATTGTCTATTATCTTTTCTGCCATCTTTTTACATCTATTTTCCATCTAACATTTTCTTTATTGTATGACATCTGTTCCTATTTTTCCTTTCATCCTCCTCCATCACCTTCCTCTTTTTCTAGCCTGTGCAGTGGGCTGTACCTCTTCCCTCAAGTTATTAACTTCTCCCCCTTCTCCCTTTATTATTTTGTCCTTTTCTGTCTTGTTCCCCTTTCCCATCTCTCTGTTCTCCCTTCCTCTAGTCCAGGGGTGGGCAAACTTTTTGACCTGAGGGCCACATCGGGCTTCCAAAATTGTATGGAGGGCTGGATAGGGAAGGCCCTGCCTCCTATCCGAACCTCATCCACTTCCTGCCCCTAAATGCCCCCTTCAGAATACTCAACCCATCCTGCTCCTTGTCCCCTGAACGCCCCCTCCTGAAACACCCCCCAACCACTACCCTGAGACCCCACCCCCTACCCACCCTCCCCCGCTCCTGTCCTCTGACTGCCCCAACCCCTATCCACCACCACCACCCCATTTCCTGACAGACCCCTGGGATTCCCTCACCCTATCCAACCCCCCTCGTTCCACATCCCCTGACTACCCCCCCACAGATCCTCTGCCCCATCCAACCCCCTTCCTGTCCCCTGAACTCCCTGCCCCTTATCCAACCCTCCTCCCCCTTACCATGCTGCTTCCCCCCCCCGCCCCCCGCTTCCTCCCTCTCCCGGAGCCTCAGCACCCCGCATCCATGAGCGGCCCTGGACAACGCTACAGCAGCATTGTTGGGGGGGGGGTGTCTGAGGTCCTGCCGCGCGGCCTCCTGGAGCTCCCAGCCCCGCCCCCTTACCACGCCACCCCCAGCGGCAGCTCAGGCCCTGCCGGAGCCACACCACTGCAGCATTGTCTGGGGCCGCTCCTGGACACGGCACGTGGAGGCTCCGGGGGATGGGGGAAGAGATGTTGCCAGTTCATAGCCAAGGGAAAGCACCATGGCAATTCAGACCACTTATGAAAATGCGGGTGTTAGTTTTTGTCCGAGTCTTCATTTTGCTATTTGGTCAAATTAGGACTCCTTTTTAAACACTCAGGGCAGATCTACACTTAACAGGCTGCATCGGTGCAGCTGCCCTGTGATAGCGCCTGAATGAAGAAGTTCTATACCGATGGGAGAGAGCTTGCCCATCAGCATAGTTAATCCACCCACCTGAGAGGCAGTAGCTATATTGACAGAAGAAGCTCTTCCACCGTCATAGTGCTGTCTACACTGGGGGTTAGGTCGATATACTACGTCACTCTGGGGTGTGGATTTTTCACACCCCTGAGCGACATAGTTATACTGATGTAGATCTGTAGTGTAGACCAGACCTTATTGTCTCTGAATTGTGTGTAAATTCATCCCCTTTGGAGCCTTGTGTTTCTTGGGACAAGTTTCCAAGGCATTTTGTGAGATCTTTAAGAGTCTGCTAGTCCCATCTGTAGACAATCTCCAATGCTGCAAAAACAGCAAACTTGTGGTATTTCCAGTGTACTGTTTATAATAAAAAAACTATCTTGAATTTTTGCTTTAACAGACTTTTAGCACATTTTGGGCCCAATCCTGACTCCTTATGCACTCCAAACTCCTTGAGCATACAAGGAATGTAAGATCAAGCCCTTTATTGCTTTTAACATAAACCTTGGCCAAATTCTCCATGGTTTTGCCAGTGAAACTCTATTGATATTAGTAGCATTGCCACAGTGTAACAGAGCGGAGAATTTCAGCCCCAGAAATTAATGCTCCATGCTCCAACATCAAGAGTTTTGGTGAATTTATGAAAACACATCAGAAACGGACAAAAAGTGTTTCTGTAAATCAGACAGTTACTAGAAGGATATTAGGGTCAGCTTTTAATGAAGTTCTCCAATTGACTTTTCCCTGGCAACCATTATTTTCCCCTAACCTGCACTCCAGTTGTAAACATTTGTTCTGATACATGTAGGAGCCTTCACAGATGACCACTTTCCAACTGGAAAACATTGATTATCAAAAGCCTGAACAAACTTGAAAATACCTGACTGAGCAAGAACAAATTAACCCCTTTTATAAAGGCTGCCTCAAGTCTATTTTTGCTCTGGTTCAAACTGGTGATTGAAATGTGGCCCTTTCCTTCAGTTTTGGGCACTCCTATTGGAGCCACAACCTTCACTGAAGTCACTAGGGTTGCATGGTCATAAATGGGAGTGGTAGTTGATCCATTACATCTCTTTTAGTAAATAACAGCCATGTTGATTTAAAAGTTGGGAGCACAGCAGCCAACACCATGGGACCTAATCTTTCACCACTGAAATTATTATTTAGTATTTGTATTATTATAGCATTAGGGGTATGGTGGATTTTTAATTAAGTTAAAAAATCAGATTTTTAATTCTTATTTACATATTTTTTCTTTGAAAAAATAAACCTTTTTAAAATGAAATCTGAATTTAATACAAAATATGTTAAGGGCTAAACTATGATCTCTTTAAACATTTAAATAAAAAATAAATATGCTGAATCCAGGAGCCTTTCTCAAAAACTTTGCGTTTTGCTTTTCTATATTAAGAAAGATCTTTTTCCTCTGAATCTAACTTTTGAGGTCAAGCTTTATAAATGTGGCACAACGGTAGTAAATAAGCAATATACAGTTCACCATTTTCTAACATTAAAAATGTAAAATCAATAAGAATCTGAAAATATTAAATGATATAGTTGCTTAAATAAATATAGATAGTTATAGTGTATTGTCCTAGAAAGTAAAAAGATGTACCAAATCTAGTGTAAGTGCCCTATTTAGTTGTAAATCAACATGTTTTAATGGTTATATCAGCTCATGAGAATGCTCCTTTCTTTAGAAAAATAACAGAAGTGCAAATGGAAATCAATTATTTAAATCAAGGCTTTCAGCTTGGTTATTTAAATCAGCAATCCATCCTGCTAGGAGGCTCTGCCATTCACCAGGACTCCAGGTGTTGTACATACGCAGAACAAAAATCTAATCACTAGGAGTGAAATCCTGGCCTTGCTGAAGTCAGTGGGAGTTTTGCCCATTGATGTCAGAGGAGCCAAGATTTCACCCGTAGGTGCTTTGCCCACTGACTTCTGCAGAAGCTGGATTGGGCTCATAGAATACTCATTGCTCAGGCTACAGTGCCTGTATTATACAATACCTGTATTGTACAGTGCCTGTACTTTTTAAACAAAGGAAAAAAGAATAAGTTTATTTTCAGTGCCGATGATGGATTTTTACAATTGTGTACATAAAACAGCCTCCATCTCCCCCACCCCAACATTTCCTCAAAAATGCTGCCTTCACCCTCCTGTCTGGGTCAGCAGTTTTAATGGAAGCGAATATTTTCGGGAGAGTAACCTTTCTGTTTGTGATTTGTTCAAGGGCTAAGGAGTTATAATGGTCGCTGTAAGAGTTATATGATTGCTATCTGTGGCACAGATCCAACAAAGTAATAAAAAGTGTGTCTGTTGTAGCTTCCTCGGTCACTTTTTTCTCTCCTCTTGGCCCTCCCTCGCTTTTGCCCCTTGCAGACAAAAAGGGAAAACGATGTCAGTCTATTTAAATGGCAGCTTTGGCAGAACTGGGTTATACCCATTTAACATATGACGTGTCCTAAATGTAGTCGGTGAATTGCTTCTTTCTGGAGGGTTGTCACAATGGCTTTAGTTAAAGATAAAAGTAGTTTTCGGATTATACTTTAAATCTAGATGTCTCTTCCCTTCCACATTCTCCTGCCAAATATCTGGATTCCAGAAGAGACAAAATTTAGTGAGGGCCATATCCTGCCATCAGTCCACATACAAAACTATCTACTGAAGTCAGTGGGGAGTTTTTCATTTAAAATCACTGGCAGATAAGGTTCTTCCATTTTTATACAAAAAACAAACAAAAAAAATACATTATACAAAGCTCCTGAAATTAAAGAATGAATAGCACTCTTAACAGCTGGGCATAATGTATGTAGTTTCTGTATAAGTGTAGCAGAGGGATAGTTTTATAAAAGCTCCACTAAACCTCATCTGCTTTCACTGTTGTATGTGACTTTGCTTTCCAGTGTTATCAGCTGTGATGAGTAGCAACTCAACAGGAAAGAGGAATGTGTCAAACATCCCTGGAAGTCTATCAGAAATGTCAAACTCAGTGGTTTAGTTTAAAGAGGGTAAATATATATACTGTAGTTTTGTATAAATTACTATAGGCTTAGTACTAGTTTCTTCAGTGACTGACTCTCTGTGTAAAATAAATAGGTATAACGAAGACAGATGCTTGGATTCTGGTGTCTAACGTCTGTTTTGGCAGTCAAATATACTTTCCTCTTTGCACGAATATCATGATATTCTGTGAGCAATCTTAAATAGTGACATTTTAAAGTAAATTGGGTAAAGGTGTGAGAAAATTCATAAGCATGAAGGTTCCTTATCAGTGTTAGAAAAACAGCCTTTGGACCTGATCGAACGCTCATTGAAGTCAGTGGGCACTTGATTGGGTCCTTTGTTGGTGATTAAGTTTCCTCATTAATGTGGATAAAATAGGATATTTGCTATGTAAATGCTGGAATAGGCTACATAGTGGAAGTATGTGCATGGATGCCATTAGCAGTTTACAGATTGTTTCCTTTTTGTTTTGTGAGTATGTGGACATATGTTTATAAACTAATTCTGAAAAATGTATATGCGATACATAAAACGCTTCTACATAATGATCATTGTAACAAATCTCAGTAGGTGCAATGCTAGATTGGTTAATGGCTATGGGTTTGTTTAATGGGTTTCTGGATATTGTTTCTACACCTAAGCAGAAGAGCCATTTCCATAAAGATTAGAAATAACAATGAAGAAACTCTTCAAATATTTCCCTCTATGAATTCTGAGCATAAGTAAACTGAGAAAACCCCTCAAGTCGCTTTACTCTGCGTATCTCTTAAATAGGATTATTTACTTTCTACTTGCAGTACTCTATGAGTTCTTCCAAAACTCTACCACTGAACCTTAGTCCTGAACAAGAACGAACTCTTCCATTCCCAACCTCGGTCCCACTCTGCAGCTTCTATTTATTGGCTTCTCCTGACCAAAGAATTGCAGTTCCATCAATCTCTAAAGGCTTTGTAGTATACCCAGAGATCCACTTTGTTGAGATTATCAAACTCATTTCACTGGTGACCTGGGAGGACTGTGCTTCTTTTTGCAGCCTTTGCTGTGAACGATGTTGGTGCAATGTGCAACACAATGTTGGTGCAATATTTAAAATCTTGTCTAGAAAGGGTGTGCTTTTTTTCTTCTTCTTCTTTGATTGTTAGAAGAAATAAAGGAGCCTTATGTTTCCTGTAGGGCTAGAAACACTGAATCAGGTTCTTTTTTACTGAAACTCTATGGTCAGGAGGGAGAATTGAACTTCTGAGCCATCTCCAGGTGGAGTGTTGTACATGTTTGTGTTTGCATGACTCCCCTGTGCTCATTGGGGCTAATGACAGTACAGTGAAACCTCGATATAACGGACTAATTCGGGCGAGGGGGTGTCCGTTAAAGCCGAAAGTCCGTTATTTAATAATTTTTTAAAATTATTAAATAATGGACTTTCGGCTGACAATGGACACCCCCCTCGCCCGAATTAGTCCGTTATGTCCAGGTTTTACTTTTATCACCGCCGGGAGCCCAGCTGCTGGGACCCTGGCGGGAGCCGTCAACCCACCCGCCCGGGTCCCGGCTGGGGGGGGGGTGTTTGACAGCTCCCGCCGGGCTCCCCACTGTGGGGAGCCCGGCGGGAGCTGTCAACTCGCCCGCCCGGCTCCCCGCAGCAAAGAGCCGGGCGGGAACTGTCAAACCCCCCCCGCCCGGCTCCCCCTGCAGGGAGCCGGGTGGGGGGGAGTTGACAGCTCCCGCCGGACTCCCCGCTGTGGGGAGCCCGGCGAGAACTGTCAACTCGCCCGCCCGGCTCCCCGCAGAGGTTGACAGCTCCCGGCCAGCTCCCCGCAGCGGGGAGCCCGGCGGGAGCTGTCAACTCTCCCCCCCCCCCCCCCCCGCTCCCTGAGTCAACTCCCCGCAGAGGTTGACAGTTCCCGCCGGGCTCCCCACAGCGGAGAGCCGGGCGGGAACTGTCAAACCCCCACCCCCCCGCCCGGCTCCCCCTGCAGGGAGCCGGGGGGGGGGGGGCAGTTGACAGCTCCCGCCGGGCTCCCCGCTGTGGGAAGCCCGGTGGGAACTGTCAACCCCCCCCGCCCAGCTCCCTCTGTGGGGAGCTGGGTGGGTGGGGGGGTTGACAGCTCCCGCCGGGCTCCCCGCTGCGGGGAGCCGGGCGGGAGCTGTCAACTCGCCCACCGGGCTCCCTGCTGCGGGGAGCCGGGCGGGAGCTGTCAACCTCTGCAGGGAGTGACAGCTCCTGCCCGGCTCCCCGGGGTGGGAGCCGGCAGCCCCCGAATAACGGATTTCGGATGCATCGGAAATTTTGTCCGTTGCATCCGAAGTCCGTTAAATCGGGGTCCGTTAAATCGAGGGTTTACTGTAGGAACCTCCCGGTTAAATGCTGCTGGTTATTATGGACATGCAATGTCAGTGAATTCAGGGGTGTTGCAAGGTGTGAGAATATGTTGGCCTTTTGTATGCATTACTGTTGAACTCTCCACTAGAAGAAAGCAATCAGAAAATGACAGAATAGTGGCTGAAGGTCTGGGCAGAAATGCTGGTAATTTTAACCATCAGTTTGGGGGCTGCAAATTGTCAGAAAGCTCTGACAGGTTCCAATGCTTTTTCTATAATGTGGAAGCCACAATGACTCAAAGTTGCATCCTCATGAAGTTGCTGCTAAGTCACAACCTGATAGTCATAGTGTGTCAACCTGAAGCTATTTCCACAGGGACAACATCATTAAAATGGCATTTGAGGAGCCCTTTAGGAAGCTAGTCTTCTTCGGGATCCCTGCAGCAGACTCCCTCACTCTGGTCTGCAACTTCCTTTTATATGGGCCAGCTGGGCCCTGATTGGCTGGTCCAGCCGCTGCCCTAAACGTCTGTTTCCCCTGTAGCCATGCCTTTGGCATCTTGCCGCTCAGCCTCCCTAGGTGGGTTTTAACCCTCTGAGGGCCAGTGCAGGGCAGATGCCCAGTCACATTGCTGCAATTTGTTCTCCAGTTCTTCTGTGTCTTTTGCCAATATCACACAGTCATCAGCAAAGAGGAGTGATAACTGTTCTCTGTCAATTCTGATTCCTTCTTCCCAGTTCAATTTCTTGCGCAATGACTTCAGTACTGCTGCAAACAGCTTCGGTGAGATTATGTCGCCTTGTCTGACTTCTCTGCATATAGTAATAATGCAGGGGACATTAAATAATATCTCTGTTGAGCAATGGTGATTAATTTCTTCCAGCAGGTTGCTGTACCTTGGGTCAATTCCGATTTCATTGAGCGGGTTGAGTACAGCGTTGATCTCTACCGAATCGAATACCTTTTTGTAGTCAACAAGTGCAATACACAATGGTACCTTGTATTCTTTGCATTTTTCGATGAGCTGCTGAACTAAGTGGATGTGGTCAATTGTCGAACACTCTGAGCAGAAACCAGCTTGTTGTCTGCTTTAGCACATTTCAAGATCCTACTTAATCTGATTGAGTGCGATGCAGGTGAAGACTTTACACACTTGTGAGAGGAGTGCAAGCGGACAGCAGTCGCTCACTTCTTTGGGGTCACCTTTCTTCATCAACAGTGTTGTTTTCGATTTCTTCCATTCTTCTTTTGAAAGACGCTTTGCACTTGTCTTTCCTGAATTTCATCTTGTTGAATTCGGACCAATTCTCAAATTTGTCAAGGTCATTTTGAAGTCTAATCCTGTCCTCCAAAGTATTTGCAACCCCTCCCCTCTCCTCTTCTCCCCGTTTAGTGTCCTCTGCAAATTTTATAAACATACTCATACCTATAGTGGAAGCTGCCAAATTTAATTTGAATTTTCCTAAGGTCTCCTCAGCACTGGTATAGTAGAAGTTTTGCAGGTTAGGATTAGGGTATATTAGCAGATTATTGCAGAACATGTATCCTAGAAATGGATGTCCACTAATCAGATTTTTTATGATTATGAATGTTATTTGGGATAAAAAATTCAGAAGTAGCTTAGGGTTACACCTGGGTTTTCCTGGCCCTTTTTTTTTTTTTTTTTTGAGCCTCCATCCTCTGTCTGGGAGAGTTTTTCAAATCATGGGCATTGTCCATGGGCATTGTCCATAACTTTTTCAGAGCCAGATGTTGCAGCTCAGGAAGAGCCCCAATTGGTCCTCTTCCTGATGGGTCCCTTCCCTGCATTGACAGCTGATGGGGCCATTCCTCTGCAGCCACAGCTGTTAGATCCCACCCAGCCAGGCTCCTAGCCCTAGGGAGGGGGCCTGTAGAGAGGTGCTGATTGACAGCTGTTGCTGCATCCTGGAATTGTGCCAGCCGCCCTGTCACCATGACAGGGAGCAATGCTGTTGACCCCACCTCCAGTGAGTATCCCTGCTGCAGGTACTATCTCCAGCTCCCCCAAATGTACCCTCCTCCAGCTCCTCTCCCCCCCAGAGTCCTCTTTTTGGAAACCTGAAATAGGGTCACCCTAAAGTCCCATTTATTTTAATGAAAACCCCAATGGGAGTTAAGCATCTAATTTTGAAAGTGGGATTTACACTTCGAAGTCACTCAAGTGCTTTTGAAAATTTTACCCTTTGTTTCTTCTAAAAAGACCCCAAAAATTAACCAACGAAAGTTAAAAGTTGTGACAAATGAGTTAAAAGAAAAATCCAAGGAAATTCAAGTTAATGGTGCCATTGCCTTCTTAACTCACCACATTTTTATCAGGGTATTGTAAGGATGTCAAACACTGATTAAGTAGCATAACGTATTTGCTGTAGTGCCCAGACATTACAGAGCAAGTTAAGAATGGAGTGTCAGGCATAATTGTGCATTTTCTCATTTTACTGGCTTGTGTCACATCCCTAACATGACTTTAAATGTAGTTTTGTGTATGTTGGAGTTTTCTCTTATGATTCCCCATGGCTAGTAATACTTTGAATTGTAGTTTTCCTCCTTTTCATGTCTCATGTTATCCATTACTGTCACCAGCCCTGCCAGGATGTCCTTGGAGAGGCACATTAATGGAGCTGTGCTGGTTAAAGAAATTCGATGTGATTGAGCTGCAGCAAAGAATCAAAATCCAAATATCTGAAAGGGATGAATAATAACTAGGTATTAAAGCATATTGGTTATTTATTACTGGCAGAAGGCAGGAAAACATTAGCATGTAAAAAGCTTCATATTAATCACTGCTGGTGAGTGGAAACCTGAAAAGTCACCTCTATCTTTGCTAACTCCATTTTCATTATTCCTGGTGTGTTATCACTCTTCCAGCCCCCTCCCCCTCCCCAATGTCCTCAGCTGGTAGGAAATAATTCTGAACAGGCAGGCCACAGACACAGACGGGGTTAATTGCAGGAAATAGAAGTAGCCAAGATGCCAACATAGGGCAGGAGGTTTCTTTATTTTTCACCTGCTCAGATCCAGTTTCAGCTACTGCCTGCAGGGCAACTGGGCATCAGAATTCCTGGATGCCTTCCTGGCTCTGCCGCCAATTCACCGTGTTCCTCTGCCTGCGTATAATGATACTTATGTGCCCCGTGGAGGTCCTGTGAGAGTTAAATGATGTTTGTAAAGCGCTTTGTGATCCTCCATTGAAAAGTGCTGTGCAAACACCAGTGAGCTTGATAGGATCTGAGAGTCTCCGGAGCCCTGTCAGAGGAGCTGGCAGAATAACACATGTACACACACTCCCAGGAACAAGCCCCTTGCTCTTAGGGTATGTCTTCACTGCAGCTGACCCGTGTCAGCTAGCTCAGGCAATTGCAGTGTAGACATTCAGGCTCAGGCTGGAGCCCGAGTTCTGGACCCCGACCCCTTCACACAATCTCCTTTCCCTCGGGAGCTAGAGACATGCTAAGCCCTGAGGCAAGGATGCACGGCCTACAGAGGCCTAGACATAGGCGTGCCCATAGAGTGTGCTGGGTGTGCCCAGGCACACCCTAATGCAGGGTGGGCAAGCTCATCCTGAGCGTCCCACCTGAGCTCCCGGCCAGGGAGGCTCCCCACACCCCTGCCTTCCCCCATCCCCCGGCACTTCAGCGTGCTGCGTCCAGGAGCGGCCCTGGAGAGTGTTGCAGCGGCGTGGCGGAGTGCGTGGTCGGGGGCGGGGCTGAGAGCTCCGGCAGGCAGAGCGGCAGGAGGTCGGGCCCCGCCGGAGCCACGCTGCTGCAGCGCTGCCCTGGGCTGCTCCTGGACGTGGTGCACTGAGGCTCCGGGAGAGGGGGGAGGCAGGGATAAGTGGCATGGTAAGGGTGCTGGGGGGGGGGTTGGATAAGGGGTAGGGGGAAGTCAGGGGACAAGGAGAGCAGGGGGGGTTGGATGGGGCAGAAGTTCTGGGGGGGGGGTCAGGGGATAGGGAACAGGGGGGTCAGGTAGAGGGTGGAGTCCTAGGGGGGCATTTAGGGTAGGGGGGTCTCAGAAGGGGACTCAGGGAACAAAGAGCAGGGAGGCTTAGTGGGGGATGGGGTCCTGTGGGGCAGTTAGGGGGAAGGGGTCCCAGGAGGTGGCAGTCAGGGGACAAGGAGCAAGGGGGGTTGGGATTTTGAGGGTGGTAGTCGGGGGCAGGAAGTGGGAGGGAGTAATGGGGGCAGGACTAGGGCGGGGCTCCCTGGGTGCACACCCTAATGAAATGTGCTACGCACACCTATGGGTCTGGATGTGGGCTGAAGACTCTTGTGAGAGACACTAGGTTTCTATATATTTCGTAGGACTCTGGCAAGTCCCCCAGTGCTCCTCTTCTGTTGTTCTCCTGCACTTTGTATGTTGCTGTTTCACACTGGAGTGACTGCTACCACAAGGACAGAGAATCCTTCCCAACAAAGAAAAATGAGCAAACCAGCCTTAGAAGAGTGGAAGTTCTGTCAGGGAAAAGCAGGAGTTAAATTAGCTATGGCATAACAGTTGTGTTTTATGCTTGCCTGTCATCTCAGTCTCATTTTCCATGGTGACTTCGTTAGCAGTGAGCTGCTAATTAAATTTCATATTTATGATGAGAAAATAAAATCATTGGACCTTTTTTAAATAGTCCTTTATTTTTTGCATTTTGGCTCAGGCAGCTGAGTCAGCAGTAGAGAGTCTGCAAAGATGAAACTTACTGGCTTTCACAAGGAAGATAAACAGAACAAATATTATGGAAGGAGAGTCTGATCTGAAACCCCCTGTAGTTATTACACTATATTCATTTTTGAATACAAGAAAAACAGTTCTGTTGCTCTTCTCAGAACGCAGTGTTGCTGAGGAGATGGGAAAGAACCTTTTTGATTTTTGAAGGGTTCAAGGTGCAAATCAGGGATGGGCAAACTTTTTGGCCTGAGGGCCACATCGGGGTTGCAAAATTGTATGGGGGGGGGGGGAACGGGTAAGGAGGGCTGTGCCTTCCCAAACAGCATGGCCCTGCTCCCTATCTCAACTTCCTCCCACTTCCTATCTTGACTCCCTCCCACTTCCCACCCTGACTCCCCCCCTCAAAATCCCCAGCCCATCCAGCCCCCCCCTACTCCCTTGTCCTCAGACTGCCCCCTCCAGAGGCCACCTGCCCCTAACCACCACTCCTGGGACCTCACCTCCTATCTAATCCCACCAACTCCTTGTCCCCTGATGCCCTCTCCAGGTATCCCCTGCTCCTAACCTCACCCCCTACCCAAGCTCCCCTGTCCCCTGACTGCCCCAACCCCTATCCACATCCCTGTCCCCTGACAGACCCCCAGGACTCCCACACCTGTCCAACCCCCCATTCCCCGTCCCCTGACCACCTCCAAGAACCTCCAACCCATCCAACTGCCCGCTGCTCTCTGTCCCTTGACTGCCCCCCGGAACCTCCTGCCCCTTATCCAACCTGCCTACTTCCCACCCCCCTTACCTTGCCACTCAGAGCAGCAGTCCAAACAGAGCTAGAGGTGCTGCCCCACAGGAGTGCGCAGCCCCGTCCCCCCACAGCGCTATCCGCCCTGCTGCGGGGGAACAGCGGGGGAGGGGCCAGAGACTGTCTCTCCAGTTGGGAGCACAGTGGCCAGGCAGGACGATCCGCCGGGCCATAGTTTGCCTACCCCTGGTGTAAATACTAATCGAACTCTCAAAAGGATGTTTGTGATGGGAGATAATATGTGGGAAAAGACATTAGACTGGCCCATTGTTAATGACTACCACCATCTTCTCACCAGTAGAATGCCTATTTCGTGGGTTTCCAAGGGTTAAATATGACCATGCATAAGCATTCATTTATAGCGCCACGTCTCTTCCTCTTGGAATTCACTATTTTTCTGTAGTAGTGGAGATTTTATGCAGTGTCAGCAAACCAGAGCTATAAACTCTTACTCCCAGCAAGCTCTGTGTGCAAGAAGTGCTCTGTAGCCGCATCCTATTCATGCAAAGCTAACTTCTGAAGAAGGCTTTAAGGGACAGATTTTCATGTGCTCAGCATCAATAACTGAGCCAAGATGTTCCAAGAGCTCAGCCAATTTAGGCACCTGGATAAAGGCCAGGTTTTCTGAAGGGCTGGGTATCCAGCAGCTCGCGCCCATTGTGACACATAGGACCAGATTTCCTCACCCTCTGGACTAGGTCTTTCAAAAGTCCAGCTGTGATATTTCCTGAGGGCATCTAGGGTTGTGAGGCACGCTTGCCACCATATGCCATTGGCATGAGGAAATCTTGTCTGTGCCTACCAGGAGTCAGCTCCCCAACTCCACCCTCTGAGCATCTACCTTGGAGTGCCTAGCTCCTGTTCTACTGAACACTCACAGTATTCACAGATTAGCTACTCCCAAAGAAGCATTGTACACCAGTTTATCAGTTTTCCTTCAGCTCACTGCTCTGTTTAACACAAAGCACTTAAATATGGTTGAAGTGAAAACAAGTAAAAGTTTATCTAACAAAGCTTTGAGATTTGAGCAGTAGCAAGTCAAAGTATTGGAAGCAAAAGGTTACATATAAAATAATATCCTGACACAGAAGACTTAATTGCCCATACACTCTCCTGTCTAGTGAAGTTTAGCCCATCTAAGTCTTTGCAGCATTTTCCCGCCAAGATTAAACTGTAAGATCAACCAGAGAGAGAAATGTCTACTACCCCTTGCCTGATGCAAACCTATTTGCCATCTTCTGGGAAGCTCTCATAACTCACATACCTTAAGAATATCATTTTCAGTGTAGACACATAGCTTCTTAAATATCCAAAAATACATCTTGCAATGATTAGGATGACCAGTGTGTTACAAACTGTTGGTAGAGATCTCACATCCCACCTTTTGATACACTATTATGTAGACATCGGACCTAAACTTCTGTGCATCCCTTATGTCCTCTGCTGGTTGACATCAAGGGGTCCCTGGGTCACATCAGCCATTATTTTGCTGCTGTCATGGGAGCTGAGCTCTTTGCAAAATATTACCTTGATTGAAAGAAAATAAAAAATCTAGTCCTAAGGCTCTTGAATAGAGCTGAGAGCTGAAAGAATTCAATTCTCAAGTGTGGGAATTATTTACCCATTCTCATATTACAAGAAAAAGGTGACCACCACTGGATCTCAAAGGCAGCACATTTAATGAAAGTGACTAGCTCTTTTGCATAAAATATAATTAACCCTTGGTAATGGGTGAAATGAGACAGTGAGGCGTATAACTTGTACCTGCAATCTCTACAGTTCCACTAGCTAGAAAAAACATGGGTAAAGATTGTTGTTCCTCATGTTTCAGGAGAGAAACCAAATACAAAAGGGGAAATTTTCAAATACCCAAACGATACTCTGGTACCTAATTTCCATTGACTTGCAGTGGGACTTAGGTGTCTGCACTTTATGCCTTTAAAAAAATGTCTCTCTAAATGCCTGGGATCGGGATCTTACCCTCCCCCCCCCCCCAATCCCTGTTGTGTTTTTACAGTATTGTCCAGAAAGGGTGTTTTACTGGTACCAGCCACTCTCGGAAACAGGATATCCATGTCATGGAGCACTGTTCTGACCTGATCTGGCAGTTCCTAATTGCTCCTTTCACATGGTGAGAGAGGGAAATTCAGTCAATAGTACTCCTTCATCTTGGGTTTACCCATACTGCTCCCATGATGACCCATTCTAAAAGACCACATTCTCTCAGGAGAAGAGGGGAGTTAGATTTCTGCCTCATTCCATTCTTGACTTCTCCACTCTTCACCGGTGATGCAACGTGACTCTGAATTGAACCAACTGGCCTCTTCTATGGTGAAAGTGGAATTCCATCTCATGCCATGTTTCTCTAGTCCTGCTGGGAACAACTTTTTCACACTGGAGTTTGTACCTCATCTTATTCTCCTTGGCTAAAGCAATGGGTACAGTTTCAAGGTAAAGCAGCACAAAAGTATTTGTTTAACCAAGTAATGTTTGCGCAGCACAAACAGTAATGTTTGATGGTAGAACCTGCTACAGAAGCCCCGAGTGTTGCTATTATTCCTTTTCCCTGGCAGTAGGATAATGATTAATGGAGAACATTGCTTACAGGACCAAAGTACAGTCCCATCGGTTAAGGGGTTAGGAATTCATTGCAGTGGGGCTCATCATGCTGCTACCCTAATAGGCTGTCTCAAAGGAATGTTCTCCCAGGCTGGGAATGGTCTTGTTCCCCCTACCCTTTCACTGATGCGCATGTCTCCACAGAAGGACCTCTGTTGTAATGTGTGCAGAAGAGAGGACTGTTTTCAGGTAACACCCCTCTCCCCCGTCACATCCAGAGCAGAGCTCTCTATCGCCATGAGACACTTCCTCTTTGATTTCCCTCTACGGAGGTGTCATGTTTTAAAGTCACCAGAACCTCCAGTTCAGAAGAAATGGGGAAGTGAGGCACCCCCAACACCTCCCCACCTGCTATATATAGACACAGCATTTCTGAGAGAGGATGGTGGGTGTGCGCTTCCGGAGCTATGTCACACAGCCCCGCTGCAGCAGCAAGTAAAGAGGCAGGACACAGAGCGAGAGGAAGGAGAGGGGAATCAGAGGGGTAACGAGGGGAAGCCAGTTTAACTAGATGAAACTTATTTTAAAGGTTCTGCCACTTCTATATGAAAGCTGGTAACAGCTTCCTAACCAGCAGGACAGTAGGTAGCTTGCCTGGAGCTGCTTCTCACTCCTAGTAGGACTTTGTCCTTCCTCAGCAGTGTTGCATTTTTATCTCCTGGTTAATTTTCCTTGCCAAGTGACATTCAGATTTCTACATGTTCTTTCTGCTCTGCTGACAGGGAAGAGCTCAAGCACTGTACTTCCAGCTTTAACCCAGGGGTACCATGAAGGAAGTCTTAGGAACGTTGGAACTGCCCATCAAGAGGCATTTCCAAGGAGCTTTATGACTGAGAATGGAGCCTATCACCAGTTGAGTAAGTATGCACCCCCTAAAGGCTGGCACACTCTCTGCTAAGTTGTAACGCAGCAGCATAGTCCATCATTTGACCCACTGATTCTAGCTTGGAAGGACAGATGATGCCTGTGCTATGTATGGTATTTACTTCATTCTTCAGGCAGATTTGAGAAAGAAGAGTGTGAGCAACCGGACTAGTAAATTAGTGGATGGTGCACCAAAGAGTCGTCTTGACATTACAACTGTTGCCATTTCAAAGGCATAATTACAGGGAGGTACAAAATTGGATAAGTAATTAGGTGAATACTATATATCTGAGGTTCAAGAAGTAGGACACAGACGTTAACAATCATTGGCCATAGGATGCTGAGTAGTTTTGGGGACAACAAATTCAATGGTAAACAGTTAGCTGGTAAACATACAAGTGATTGATTCTATATAGAGAGCTAAGTGTGAAATCATTATACCTGTGTATAGTGCACTTGAGATGTTTGAAATAGCCGTCATATTCCCATGAAAGGCCAGAAGTGTTGTATTGTGATCTTTTATTTTAGTGGTGAGGTTTTGTGTCTTGTATTGTCTTAGGTGTTAGTAGTAGTAGGTCTGCTAAAATCTATCTGTCTGCTGAAATTGTCAGTCAGCTTGTTACTTGTTCACAGCTCATATTTCTTATATTTTGTCTAGCCACAGTGTAGTCCTCTCATTTGTGATCAGGAGTGTGACAGTACATTCCTAATGGTATGGTGATATCGGATCTCACACAGTCTTTTGAGTAAAGTATTATTCATGAATTTATCTGGTCCAAGATGAAGACTGTGGAATTACATGAATGTAACTGAGGTGAAAATTTGGGCTTGTCTGCTCATTGGAATGTCGCATGAGTTTGTGCTCATTTCTTGCTGAATTTACACTTTCTGGTAAATGAGACAGTCTGGTCCTGATTCTCAGACGTTCTGTGTTATGAATTGGTTGTTTGGAAATGACAGAATACTCTACTTTCAACAAGAATCTCATTGAATTCACTAGAGGACAGAAACATTGCAAGTTTGGATTTTGTGGACGCATGTTCTAACCCATGTAACATATGGGTTTACAATAAGCCAAAACTTAACTAAATAACACCTATGATATTTGTAAATGGTACAATTACATTTCTTTCTTTTTTTAATATTTATCTATTTGTACTCATAAAAGGGAGGTGCTAATAGCACTGAAAAGAATCAGCTACAATGCATGCAAGGGCAGTGGGAGCTTTTGTTAATGAACCTCTATCCCAACCTCGGTTCCCACACAGCTCTGTCAATTCAACTTAATTGTGAGCCAAGACTCACCATACCAGAGTTATGTGCTAGTTTATAAGAATATAAGAAAATAAGAAGGCCGTACTGGATGAATTCAAAGGTCCATCCAGCCCAGTATCCTGTCTACCAACAATGGCCAGGTGCCCCAGAGGGAGAGAACCTAACAGGTAATGATCAAGTGATCTCTGTACTGCCCTCCATCTCCACCCTCTGACAAACAGAGGCTACGGATACCATTCCTGGATGGAGACTATGATGGAGACGAACACACACACAGATACAGTAGACTCTCGATTATCCAGGATTGGATTAACCAGGATGTGGATTAACCAGGATGTCAAAAAAAATATGCACAACTCGTACAGCCGGCTCTGGCTTTGTTGCTGCCCCAAGCGCACACACAAAACCCCCCCACCAGGGAGCATGGCTGCCAGTGAATCAACACCCCCTTCCCCCGGCGCAGGGTGGCTGGTGAACCAACCCCCCCGCCCCATATTTCCTATGGATGGTGTGGCAAGGGGGCCCCCCTGGGCACCCCAGGCTCCAGTCCTCTGGGCAGCTCCCCCGTTTGGGTTTGGCCTCTCGCTGGTTAGGGAGGGCTAGCTCCCTCCTGGGAGGGGCTCCTTCCTGCCTCCCTGCCTGCTGGCAGCCTCTCTGTATCTGCCTCTCACTTGCCTTTACCTCCTTCTGCTTTCACAAACTCAATCTTCTAACTCCTCCTGCCTCCAAACACACTCCTCACTCCCACACCCCTCTCTGGGGAGAAGTCTCTTTAAAGGGCTCTGGCTGCCTCCTTAACCGGTCCCAGCTGGCCCTGCTGCTGGCTGCAGCAGCCTTTCTCAGCTGGACCTAATTTACCTGCAGTTTTCCCCTCTCACCACAGCCTTCCAGCCCTGGGTTTACCACAATGGTGATTATCCGGGATTTTATTAACCAGAATTAATTTTTCACTATCATCCTGGATAATCGAGAGTCTACTGTATATACAATAAGTAGGGTTACGATTTTGTCACAGAATCCGTGACTTCCAGAGATCTCCATGGCTTGAGCCTGTGATGCCTGGGAGCTGCTGGGTTCCCTCCTCTCTCCTCCGGAACTCCAAGCCACCACAAACTGCTGGGGTGTCCCAAACTGGAAGCTATGGGCAGTGGGGGAACCCCACAACTCCAAGCTGAGGCCTTCAGGGATGGTGTGGGGACCCCGTAGCTCTCCATTTTGTCATGCATATTTTTAGTAAAAGTCACAGATAGGTCACAGGCTTCCTTGAATTTTTCTTTATTGCCCATGGCCTGTCCGTGAATTTTACTAAAAATACGTGTGACAAGATCTTAGCTTGAACAATAAGACCTAAGCTAAGATAACCAGACTCATTTGCACTGATGGCCAAAGTGAATTTTGAACCCAGATCTCCTGAGTTGAAAGGCTGGCGAATTGACCTTCCTGTACTTAACACCTTGTCCTCCTCTTCCTCTTAATTCGTAACTCGTCCTCCTCTCAGCCTAGTTGGAATCCAGATCCCAGTTGTAAAAACAGACTGTTCACCACCACTAAAAACAAGTGTGAAGCCTGGCAACGGACTTTCCGTGATCTCAACGCCATTTCCTAGATCAAGTATCTCATGAGCCATGTACTACCCAAGGACAACAGCCTCTTTTTATACCTCTGCTTTTCCCACACACTAGTAAAAAGAGAGTGTCTGTGTCAACAGCTAAATGCTGCATTCAAACAAAAACATCCAATCTTTAAACATGTTTGTATTACAATATCACCCTCATTGTTGTTGGCCTCATCATGCACAGTAGCGTGGAGGATGTGTAAATTAAAGTACTTACTAAGTGTCAAGCTTTCATCTCTCTGCTTGCTGCTTCTCAAATCCTTTTAAATGTATGAAGTAAATTCCTGTGGTAAATTATTAAAATTATTGTGCCATTAGCTTGATTTGCATGCTCAGAACTAACACTAATCTTTAGCGTGCCAAGATCTGTCTCGGGACCTCCCAATCTTATACTCCCTGTATCTCCCCAATTGCTTCTCTCCTCTCAACATTTTACTACAACCCTTCTTACTTTCATTCCCATCTCTCTTGGGTATCTTTTTTGTCTCTCTCTGCATTCCCCTCTCTCCCACCTTTCCTTCTTCTTCTTCCTCCCTTCTATCTTTCCTTATCCCTGTTTCTCTTTTCTGTCTTTCTCCATCTCTTTCCTCCTTTTTCCCTTACTTCTGTTACAGGAGAGCTCTCATTAGCAGCACAATTTTAAACAATGGTGGCATAAATGGAGCATTGAAAGCCCACATTTGGATGTTAGATTGGCACCTAATGTGCGTGTATAAAGCAGCTACATAGGCTCCTAAGATGCCCTGTTAAGATTTGAAAATTCAGATATATGTCTTCAGACACTCCTGGGGGAATACTGCGCATTAGAAATTCTGCGCACGAGATTTTAAAATTCTGCAAAATTCTGCAAATTTTATTTATCAAAATTTCACTATATAATCACACCATTTTCAGTTATTTTGGTAATTTTGTTTCAAAATACCTGTCAGCAACTATGTCTGTAACAATACAGACACCCACAAAAATTCCCCCAGGAGTAGAGAGTTAAAGAAACCCCTACAACAACCCAGTTGATTTTTCTCTGCCCCCTCCCCACCCTGAGTCCAGCTGGGGGGAGGGGCAGAAACACACCACTCACTCCCCTCTAGAGTCCAGCCATGTCCCTCTCAGCCCAGATATTCACACCTCCTCCCCATCATCCCAGACACTCACGACTCCTCTCCCCTAGACCCTAGCAATGGCCCTCCCAGTCTAGACACTAACAGCTCCCACACCCCCAAGCCCAGCCATGGGCCAACTCCAGACACTCATACCCATATCCCCCAGAGACCCACTGCAGCCCCCCCAACCCAAACACTCTCATCTTCTACCCCCACCCGCACCCCCAGCAGCCAGAGATTCAGAGAGAGAGAAACAGCATGATGCTGGGTCCCAGACTTGCACAGAGACTACTGCGCAGCATTCCCCCAGGAGTAACACTTGTCAAATTGTCTGTCCTGATCACAGGTTTAATCATTCCATTGTCTCTTCGTATGTATTAAATGACATGGCTAACACTTTCAGAAGAGTCTAAGTTATATCCCATGTTCAAAAATGATTTAGGGCAGGTCTACACTACCCGCTAGATCAGTGGGTAGTGATTGAGCTATTGGGGATCGATTTATCGCATCTAATCTAGACATGATAAATTGATCCCCGAGCACTCTCCTGTGGATGTCAGTACTCCACCACGAGAGGGGGACGGGGGAGCATCAGCAGTCAATGGGGGAGAGTTGATGGGGGAGCGGCAGCAGTTGACTCAGCACCATGAAGATGCCGTGGTAAGTCGACCTAAATACGTCAACTTCATCTACGCTATTTGCGTAGCTGAAGTTGCATATTTTAGGTCGATCTCCCCCCCCCCCCCCCCCCCCCGCTCCAGTGTAGACCAAGGCTTAGACACTTAGGAACCCAAGTCTCATCGTCTTAGGGCTGGTCTCCACTGAAAATTTACATTGGCATAGCTGTGTCTTGGGGTATGAAAAATCCAGAGGCCTAATCCTGCTGTAGACTGTACTTGGTTAATGGAAGAACTCTTCTGTCAGCCTAGCTACTGTGAGCTACAGCCTAGCCACCTTTCTGGGAGGTGGATTAACTACAGCAATGGGAGAAGCCCTGTCGGCACTGTAGTAAGTGTGTACCCCAAAACACCACAGTGGCACAGCTGCAGCTATGCCGGTGTAGCACTTTAAGTGCAGGTGTAGCCTCACAGTGTTCAAAATGGGATGTAGACTCCTAAGTCACTCACAAATGCTTTTCAGAATGATTCTCCTCACCACTAGTGCTTAGATGCTATGGTGGTGGGTGGGACAGAAATACCTGCATAGAAGAGAATACACCCAGAAAGGGTGGCAAGAAAGCCTAAGCGTAGCTACCCCGCTGTTTGTGCGAAGGAGGATTTTTTCCATTTTCTGTGTTTTTATTATTGGTTATGGATGTTGTGCAGGCAAATCTGATTGGATGCTGCCTGTCTGGGCTATCACAATCTGTTGTGGGTTTTGCTATTCAGACAAAATTAGTCATTTTCCTTCCTGTATGAGAACGTGATAAGAACTCTGAAGGGCTAATGCTAACAGACTTGAGGAATGCACAGTAGTTTGCCCTGGACCTCGGATATCTTACCAGACGGAGAGCACTGCAGAAAACGTGGATCTTAATCTTGTACCGGACTGAAGTCACTGCAGGGACGTACTAAATGTTATTGCACTGATTAGGGGAACACATGGTCTTCACAGCAACATCTCATAGGACAAACCAGTATTCTCAGTAAAGGAGCAGTTTGCTCTTCCACAAAATAGATTAAAGCTTGAGGTGGGAATCCCCATGCAACCCCAAGTAAAACTAAATGGAATAAGAAAGCGTGTGTATTGTTCAGATATTAAGCAAGATTATCCTGACATGTGGAACAGTTGCCAGCATTCTGTCTTTGATGCATGTCATTTTTTCTAGACTGTGAGGTGCAAAGCCACTCCTGAGCACTATGCAATAATGATAATAATTGATGCTTGCTTCGTCCATGCATGATTCCTTCACTTTCGGTGGCATGGAGTTTTATGTGGTTCTGTTATTAGCAGGGAAAGTAGAACTCTTCTGAGGTTCATTCCAGTTGTTCTCTCCTGTTTACAACTCTTGACTTGGAACTAATCTCCTGGGATTTATTCCACGATTTTAATATTTCATAAGGACATAAATATGAATATAGGGACAACTTTGTAGATTTCTCCTTTATTCTTCTAGGTTTGAATCTCTTGAGAAAGTGATAATAAATATGAAGAGTAAAGAGGAATTCTTTCTTTCTCCTTTTGCAAGCAGTGAGTTGGGTTTGCTTCCGGAGCATTCTGAACCATAGTTTAGGTGGTTGGTTTGGATTGTCTCTACCTCTCTTCTCTGATGTGTACTGAAAATGATAGTTGGTTCCCTGGTGGACCGAGAGGGAAACTAAATAATGTGTAACTCTTGTGAACTGGAAGTGAAATCCAGTGATGTATGAGCGTGCCTCTCAACTGTCCCCAGTGAAGACTGTAATAGGCTGGGCCACTCCTTTGGGTCACACTCCGGCAGTTTAAGTCTCTTCCACTTCCAGAGTCCTTTCCCCATTTGGGAACTTTAATACAAACTCTCTGGTGCTATGGGGATCTCATGCTTAAGAGGACGTTCTGCCTCTGAGTTCCCTTATAAGGTCTGATTTGTATATGGCAGTCTGGCACAGATGGTTACCTTCAACCCCTGACCTGCAAAGATCAGGTTGTCCTGTAAATCTCTGTAGGCAGCAGAGGCTTGTCAGCTGTTTCCCTCTCAGCTGCCCTGTTGCAAGAGTCAGCTACTTCTGAGACACAGCAGCTTTCATCCTGCTTGCTACGTCTTCCTGTGACAAGATTTCTTTTTCAAGCTTGCTTCCTTCAGCTGGAGCACGCTTTGCAGGTGTGCCAATTTGGTACCGTTTGAGCCCAGAAAACCTCGTTAGCCTTCTCCTGATTGCGATGGGGGCATGCCTTATGACAAGCACTCAGCTTTACCTCACTGATCCCCTGCAAATCTAGTAATGGTCTCTTTCTGTCTGTAAGTTATTTGTAACAAGACGCCTGATTCAGTAAAAGAAGTGGATAGAGGACATTTATGCTAATTGAAAACTGTATTGTGTTTAAAACTTTCTATTCTATTTTTATGGGTCCATCATTTCAGATCTTGTACATTTTGCTGATGTTGGGGTATTTTTAGGGGGGGAGAGGGATAGCTCAGTGGTTTGAGCATTGGCCTGCTAAACCCAGGGTTGTGAGTTCAATCTTTAAGGGGGCCATTTAGGGATATGGGGCAAAAATGGGACTGGTCCTGCTTTGAGCAGGGGGTTGGACTAGGTGATCTCCTGAGGTTCCTTCCAACTCTGAGGTTGTATGATTTCTTTCCATTCTTCAACCATGGAAAGCAAGCTGGCTGACTCTCTTATGGACAAACAGAGGGAGTTCTGATTGCAGTGCTTATTTCAGCATCCACCCAAACTGCATAAAGCAGAAACATAACTATTTTCAACACTCTATATCCAGCAATACTCTTAGCCTGCTAGAGATACTTTGAGGATTTCAGAATCTGAAGTAATAATAGTGTAGTAATAATAATTACTACTTCCCTAATACCTTCCCATCCTGGGATTTCAAAGTACCTTGCAGTTACTAATGGATCCTGCCTTGTGATGTTGGTATTTATTGCTATCATCATTTTCAGATGGGGACACTGCAACATAAAGAGACTAAGGGTACATCTATACTACCCACCGGATTGGAGGGTAGTGTTTGATGTATCAGGGATTGATTTATCACGTCTCATCTAGACACGATAAATTGATCCCCGAACGCACTCCCTGTCGACTCCAAAACTCCAACTCCGCAAGAGGAGTAAGCGGAGTCGACGGGGGAGCCGTGGCAGTCGACTCGCCGCTGTGAGGACAGCCAGGTAAGTCGAACTAAGATACTTTGACTTCAGCTACATGAATAGTGTAGCTGAAGTTGCATATCTTAGTTCGAATCCCCCCCTCCTGCTCCCAGTGTAGCCCAGGCCTAAGATTCAAATTTTCAAAAGCAGGCTCTGATTTTAGGTTCCCCTCCTTTAGGGTATCCAAATTTAGCCACCTGTCTGGACAAACTTTTCAAATGTGGTGCCCAGGTTTGGGTATCTAAATCCATTAAAAAAGGGGCCTCATTTTCAGTAGTGCAGAAGACCCAGCACTCCAGCCAGAATCAGTGAGAGTGGGGGGGAGGGGGGACGCAGCACTTCTGAAACTAGACTGTGGTTGTCTAACGTTCACACCCGGAATTCAGAGGCCACTTCTGAAAATTTGTCCTTCAATAACCTACCCAAGGCTATATGAAAAACTAGTGGCAGAGCCAAGACTAAAACCACGTTTTCTGTTTTTTTAAGCAAAAGAAGTGATTTCCTTATCACATTTCACACTCTGATTTCCCTTTAGGAGAAAAAAATAGCACTAAATCCTTCTCTTTTTTACTGTGTTTTGTTATTGTTATTGGATGTTCCTCTGATACTGCAAAGCTGCGTTTATCCAAAGAGAGGGCTTATGAAAAAAGCTCTCTCCTGTCATTGTTATTACGATTAAGGCTACGTTTTTGTCATGGGTATGTTTAGTAAAAGTCATGGACAGGTCACGGGCAGTAAACAAAAATTCAGAGCCCGTGACCTGTCCATGACTTGTACTATATACCTCTTAGTAAATCTCAGGGGTTGGGGGCGGACCAGGAGTGCCATGGGTACTCGAGGCAGGGAAATGTCATGGGGGCACCACGGGTGCTGGGGAGGGCAGACCGGGGAGCACCACAGGTGCTGGGGCAGGCAGACTGGGATGCTGTGGGTGCTAGGGGGGCATACTGGAGGTGCTGTGGGTGCTGGGGCGGGCAGACCGGGGGCGCCAGGGTGCTGAGGGGGCAGACTGGGGGCATCATGGGTGCTGGGGGGTGGGCAGTGGAACATGGCCTGGGACCCCCGCTGGAGGGAGGGGGTTGGTGGGGCTGGAAAGCTCCCTACTTGGCTCCATGCTTCCATGGAAGCAGCGACATTCCCTTCCCGCAGCTCCTAAGTGTAGGTGTGGCCAGCCAGCTCTGCACGCTGGCTCTACCCCAAGCGCCAGCTCTGCAGCTCCCATTGGCCATGAGCTGCACTGGCAGCCAATGGGAGCTGCAGAGGTGGTGCCTGCAGGTGGAGGCAGCGTGCTGAGCACCCTGTCTGTGCCTCCGCCTAGGAGCTGGACATACCAGACACTTCCAAGGAACCTCCTGCCGTCCCCCAAAGTATGCACTGCTCAGAGCTTTCACCCTCTCCCATGCCCCAACACCCAGTCCTGAACCCCCTCCACAACCCAGACTCCTGCTGCTGGGGGAGGAGGGCACAGTGACTTGAGATTGCCTCAGCAGCAGCCAGTGTGGCGGATCTAGGGGCTGCCTGAGTTGCTCAGGGCCCCCCAGGCCAGTCGCACTGGCCACTGCAGAAGTCACGGAGGCCCTGGAAAGTCACAGATTGCGTGACCTCTGTGACCTCCATGACGAAATCGCAGCCTTAATTATGATTTACTGTATTAGGTGCTCTACAAACACATGGTAGGAAGGCACTTCCTGTCCCTTGTGTGCTAAAGAAACATAGAAAGGAAGAGATTGAGCTACAACATACACGCAAAGCGTTGCTGATGATAATGGGCACAGAGCTTGCATGTTCCAGCTTTAAAATATTATCTTTCTTACCTTATGTAACCCTTTCTTTCTTTTTTATGAATATTGTTTAAGACCTTGCTTATTTTATCTATTTAGCGTCAAGCACTAACTCCCCTCCACTCTCCCCCATTTGTGTATTAACAAGAGAATTTTCTGTGTTGTGGTTTCTTTTTAACGGCCACCACACTATGAACATCTGTGAACAAAATGGGGAAGTCCAAGGGACCCAGATAATTCACCACTTCCAGAATAAACTTCCTCCTCCTCCTCCTCACTTGCACGGCATCCTGTGTTTTTTCATATCTCACAAAGAAGCAACCAAGTGATCCACAGAGGTAGCGGAACACTGTGCCGCCCCACTCAGTTCTAGAGAGCAGGGTTTGGTTCTGGTCCTCTCAGGACTGACAGAGTGGAAAGAATTCAGAACAAGGTAATGGAAACGATTAAGGGACTAGAGGGATTAACTTCTGCACCATCATGGTGAACACTGCCTGCGTTGAATAGAAGTCTGGCCATGGGAACGTTTCCACAACAGTGTTTTAGCAATGCTCGCTTGAATTGCAGAATAACAACTCCTCCATCCCCAGGAGTCTTCCCTTGCTGTTCTTGTTGTTGCTAAGTGAAGCTCCTTGCCTGTCCTGCTTTTGGACTTTCACTTAACTTCAAAGCTAAACTCATTCACTGGCTGTTGTTAGAATAAGAATAAATACCAAGCATTTTGTCTGTCTAAAAATGAAGCTTTGGATCTGACCTGGAGATGAGTGCTTTATGAAACCCTGGTTCTGAAACCTGGGAGGTTTTTTCCCTTGATCAGTGAAGAGCAGTCCCTGGCATATGAAAGTGTGAAGGTTGAGAGATGCCAGAGAAGAGCTTTAACTGTGAAGTGATTTGTTCAGTCAAAAAATATAACAAAAAGAAAAAAATTGCAAACACACAAGAAGGCGCATTTGTGTGAAACAGCCAGGAGAAAGCCAGTCCCTGAGAGAGAGAGAGAGAGAATGCTTCTTTTAAAGTAAAAAGGGATTCTCTCTTTTATTCTTTTGAATCCACAAAGACCTTTGAAATAGTTAGGACTAGCTGGAGGTTATTATTGGATTAAGATCTCCTACTGTTAAAGAATATCTTGTATACTAAGCACTGAAAGGAACAGCAGGAGAGCAATTCCTCAACTGCTGTGGTTAGTCTTATTTCTTTATGGCCAAATCACGGTGCAAGTCAGCCCAAGTTTGTGTATTTGCACCTGTGATTTGTGATGGATGCCAAAGTGTTTCCATGGTATTTAATAGTCTCTGAAGGTGTCAGGTTACAACTCAAGAAGTGCTGGAATCACATGCTAGAAAATGCTTATAAAGATCAGATGCAATAAATGGTTACACATTTTTGCACATTTCAAGGACATTGAAATCTGTCATTTTTAATTGGTTTTTATTTTAAGTGAAAACAGCTTCTCTGCAGAGGTGTCAGAGGAAGGGTTGAGGCAGGGAATAATGCACTTCAGACATGAAGGTGGTGTGTGTTTCTGGAAGTCTCTTCTCCATTTAAAACACTTAGCCACTAATGCAGTAAATTTGTTAGTTTTCATTAGTATTTAATTCATTATAGAGTATTAGGTTAAATAGTAAGTTAAATAGACATTTGGTGCTGTCATAGAATCATCTTCAGTTTTTCCAGTGAACAGCTGGAGTAATTCTATGGAAGGCAATGGAGTTACTCCAGGCTCACACTCTTGTAAATCAGACCCAAAGAATCTCAGGATGGCAAAACCCTGAGCTCCTGAAGGGAAGAGATGTTGTATTTTATTCACTAATAGCCCCTCTAATAGACCACACAGCAGCTCTGAGAGGAGTCAAGGATGTTTGTCACATTGGACTTCAAAGGTGGGAGAGGTAAAGAAAGAAGCAAAAGGAACTTATATGGAGACAGAGGACCACTCCTCTTGGATTTTTTTTTGATAGCTTGTGCATGTGTAGTAAATCCTTGTTTTATAAAGAAGTTCTTACAGTCCTCAAAGTGGGGGATCTTGAAGGAGGGTTGCTTTTTTTAATTCCTGTGAAAATGTTTCTGCAATAGAGTGGTGCTGCTGAGTGAACTCCGCTCTTTGAATCATCTCATGGAGGGATCCCTCAGGGATGTCCCAAGGGGGAGCATTGGCAAAGAATGGAACAGTTCCTGATTCTACAGAGCAGGCTAGAAGAGATTCTGGGGTGTTGTGAACTCCAGAGAAGAGTTTATATTGCTCCCCTTGAGGCCCAGCTGTGAGCTTATTGGGAACCTATCAAAAGTCAAAGGATCTGGGGCATTGGGATACAGAAGATTAGCCCTGGGTAGATATAAGAGTGATCTTTAGTTCCTCTGTGATCTTTAGTTCCAAGCTTTGGCCCACATTTGGTCAATCCCCCCAAGGAAAAGGGCTAGAAACGTAGCTTTAAAAGAATGAAAGCTAAGATACTCGTAGGCTTTGTGTGCATGGAATAACTTTAGGGACTTTGGGGGGGGGATATCTTACACATACGCATTTTATTTTTTTAATTAAAAAATTGAATAACTTTAGGGACTTTGGGGGGGGGATATCTTACACATACTCATTTTATTTTTTTAATTCTCTGGTATCGTATCCCACACTTATTATTCTGTTTTGAAAGTGAAATACCACTATTCAATAAATGCATTTTTCAGTGCAAGATTCCGGTGGACACACCTGTATTTTGGATTAACCGTTTCGCTTCAGGTAGTCCTCCCACTGCTGTCGAAACTGCCTAGCTTCACATCTGTGTGCCCTCTTGTGTGCCCCTCTACTGCTCTGGGGTCGTTTTGAATGGATGCCATTTTTTCTTTTAAATGCTGGCACTCAGGCAAGTGCATTCTTTTGCAATTCCTGCCTGTGGTGAATTCACACACTTGGCGCCGCATACCAATATAGCAGCCATGCCCTTCCTCATGCTCCCATCTGGCAGTTCTGGATCTTCTGGCAAGAATAGATCATCCCGGGCCATCTGAACTGCAGTCACTAGATGCAAAGAGAAGGAAATGGAGGAGAAGAGGTAGTCCTGGGCCACAGGTCAGTGCTGCTGCAAAACAAAGGAGCTCTGGCAAGAGACAAAAATGGGACTGCCAGTCATGCTCTGACTCTGCAGAGCTGGGCTGGATTTTTGCAATGGAGATCACCACCAAACCCAAGCATGGGGAGGAAGGCCTTGGATGGCACTGTAAGAACTGCCAAAGGCACCCACGTGACCACAGACAGCATCAACAAAGCAGTGCACAGACTCCTTCACTCTAGTTATTCTGCATTAGTTCTAGCAGTAAAACATATTCAGAAAAATCTTTTTCATGTAGACAAGGGCATCAAATTTCTAGTTCCCCCCAAATTTGAAGGCGCTTTCAGCCCCAGGCTTCATAGACCTAAAGGCTGGCTCCAGCCCAGTGATCCCAGTGTTTGCCCGGCAGTTTTGCAGTTCCTGAAATTGGAGGCTGAGGAAGTCCTAACACATGGAAGAGAACTCTTCTGGCCCAAGGAAAATAGTTTATTGCTGTTGAGCTAATTAGTTACTGATTAAAAGTCAGTTACTAAAGTCTTATAAAGCAGAACTCAGACCTGCAGAACAGCACATGGTTGTTAGATCCCATCCTTTTAAAGCTTCAATATCTGGCTTAAGGAAACCTCTTGGATAGAGCCCCTAGCCTCCTTTTGCCCCTGGTGAGATTTCAGGGCTTGATGGGGTGTTTTGGGGGTTGCTTGCAGTAGGGCCAGAGCACCTTCCTTCTCCTAGTTCCAGCCAAAAATCTATTACCGCATCCTTGATCTGAGCACTCTAGAAGGAGCTTTAATGGAATGGTCTCCACCTTCCCTTTCCCCATCTGGGGGTGTTGTGGTGTTTACATAATATACCTGCTACCGTGTTTCCCCGAAAATAAGACAGTGTCTTATATTAATTTTTGCTCCCAAAATTACATTACAGTATATTACAGCGAAAGGCAAAACTTGAAGTACGTCTTATTTTCGGGGGATGTCTTACTTTCGGGGAAACAGGGTAGATGCCTCATTCTTCACACTTATTACATATTACATTACATTACTTGATTGTAAGCCGTGCACATGGAAAGTTCTTTTCTCAAACAGATCCGTAGGAAGGAAGGTCCTGGGTTGAAAGTCCTGTATTGGGAGTCAGGAGCACAGGGTTCAGTTCTTGCTACAGACTTTCTCTGGATGAACTGAGGGGTTGTCCGTTAATTCCAGAACACATTTTCCGTGACTTTTTTAAGATCCACCCACCCCTTTGTAGCCCTGGAACAAACACACAGATTAAGGACCCCTAATAAATTACGTAATTTATGGACGGCTCCTTGTGCAAGTCACTGAATCTCTCTGTGCTCTCACCTCCCCATCTCCTCCAGCCTTTGTCTGTCCTGTCTGTTTAGATTGTAAGATCCTCAGGGGAGGAATGAGCTCTGCCAGTGTGTTTGTAAAGTGGGTCGGCAGTCTGGGTTGGGCTTTCCCAAGCACTGCTGTGATATAATAATAAATAGGAGGCTGCTGTTAACTTGATTGCTAAACTTAGAGTGCATTATAAAAACATTTAACATTCAAAGTACCTAGCGTTCCTACCTGATTCCTGGGAGATTTCTTTTGCTGTGTGCCGACTTACTTCACTACATGTTTTCTCACCCCATTGTTGCCTGCCCTTTAACCTCCCCGGATGAGCTGGTCACCAAGAAAAGCTGGCAGGAGACCGCTTAGCAACAGCTGAACTATTATGTGACCACATTTGCAAGAGTCAACAACATTGTCGTGCTCCGATGGTGTCACACACCTTTAAACCCCCTCATGCACATTTAGACAGCCACCCGTCTGCACACATATACTTACGTTCATGCCCGTGCACTGATTCACAGACAGCCACCGTCTGTAGATATATGTACTGCACATGCATACATCTACTTTTGGAAATTCAGATGCAGTCACTTATGCATGTACCTGCACCTTGCACATGTACCTGAAAGAATGCTTGCTCTGTCACATCTGTAAAGCTGAGATAAACCTGCGTGGTGTGGGAGACGAGCGAATTCCCTATAATAGTTTAGTGACTGCATGTCTTTGTGCTGCTGAGCTCTGCAAATTCAGGCCCCTTTCTTCCATTACACATCCTGCAGCACAGTAACCATTCAGAAGAGGAATTCTCTGACTTTTAGGGACCATCATAGAGTTAACGGGGCTGCAGAATCATCGCTTGAGCAATATGCAGTCGTTCAGAGTCTAGCTAAGCTGTCACTGCTCAGATGAGCTGAAGACAGGTTGCACTTCAGCACAAACCGTTTTAATATAGGGCAATATCAGCATTCCTGAGAGGTGCAGCCAAGTTCATCGTATGTGACAGGGCAGCTCAGAATGGTAAACGGGACTGCATCCCTCCTTCGTATTTATTTGCTGATTTGTTTCCCTTGCTAAGGAGCAGAGCCAGAAATGGACGATTGCCTCGAGATGCTGAAAGACGAGGAGGAAGCCCTGTGGGAGAATGTAGAGTGCAATCGGCACATGCTGAGCCGGTACATCAATCCAGCCAAGCTGACCCCGTATCTGCGTCAGTGTAAAGTCATCGACGAGCAAGATGAGGATGAGGTGCTCAACTCGCATATGCTGCTCTCCAAAATTAACCGAGCAGGTAATTCTTTCCTGAATGGCCAAGACTCCACCAGTTTATGTATTGCATTGCCTGGGTTGGGTTTGACCTGACCCCACCATTGAATTAAAATCTATGAAGGGCTCTCTGTTCCCTGTAAATTAGATTCCGGGGGGAAATTTGATGTTCACGAAAATGAAGAGCTGTTTGGTAATCGTGACTATAGTCAAGCCTGTGTTGCACAGGATGGCGCTCGCCTAGCTTTACTTCCTACCTTTGCCAGTACATTTCAGGTTTGGTAGGCAGCTGTTTCACACCTGGTGCCCAGATATCTCTGTCAAGCAGGGCTGGTCAGCAGCACCCCTTTGATTTGAGCATCACTTTTTGTGGAAAAGTATGCATTTCTGGCATTTCAGTACAGTACAGCATGAATACCGCTGTCTTTTGAAGGCTCTAATCAAAATGCTACCTTCCCTACCCCATTTCTTCAGAGTGACAGCCCGCACAACCGTGGAGACTACATGGCATAGCTTCATGAGATCAGCTGCACCCAGTGTGACAAGAGTGGCTTTTCTACAGTGTATCTATGTGCCAGCGATGGTTAAATCCTGACCAGGGTTGGCCTCAGGGTTACGATATCTGATTATCCTGTTCTCAGTACTCCTGTGTCCTCTCTCATTGCACTGTTTTTGGGTTGTCCCTAGGCCGACTGCTGGACATCCTTCATACCAAGGGGCAAAGGGGCTATGTAGTTTTCTTAGAGAGCCTGGAGTTTTACTATCCTGAACTCTACAAACTGGTGACGGGGAAGGAGCCCACACGGCGGTTTTCTACCATTGTCGGTGAGTAGACTCAGCCCCTGAGGGAATAAGGGCTGAAGTCAAGACACAAGATAAGACTGATTTTTTTTTTCAGATGAGAAGTGCTCATGAGGCGTAGTGATGGGTAGTAGCTCATTCCCACCTTTCAGTCTCTGGTCTGGTCTGGCCTCACATTGACTAATCTGTTGGTGAAAGCAACACCCCTGGTTGTTGGAGTGCAACTGAGGATCCCCAGTAGGAGTGCTACCCAGCCTGCCTCCTGTTTCTAGAATGGTAGTCATTACAAGGTGCCTCACAGAAAGCAATTAGGGACCACAATCTCATCTCAGTTATACTGATGTGTGTCTGAGGTAGCTCTGTTGAAATAGACAGACATACTCTGGATTTGCACCAGAGTAACTGAGGTCAGAATCAGGTCCAATGGGAGTACATGGACCTACTCCACCAAGTCCAAAAACAGGTGCAAGTATATGTGTGTATTCGCATATGCACACATATATGCCTGTGTATTAGAATGTGTGTGAAGACTGAGTAGATGAGTTTGAATGTACAGTTGCATATGATGTCTGTGTGTACTCTGAACATGTCCATGGATGATTATGTGTCTGTGTATAGTGACTCTAGATATGGTAGGGTGCTTATATGTATGATTGTACTGGCTATGTATAGTATTTGTGTGTCTGTTAGTTGTGGATTGCCACGGACTCCTAGGGGCGAAAAAAAATGGCAGGCCTGTTATTTACCAGGCTGCACGTGGCAACAGACTATATAGATAAGAGATGCAAGGGGAGTGTGGGTCAGGACACAAGCTGCAGATGCGCGCACACACACACACACACACACACAACTAAAATTAATCAATTTAAAGTTTTATTGGGGATAATTACAAGGGGTAAGGGAGCAGTTTTTTGATTAACTAATAGACTTAATGAAACTTAAAACACACAATGACTAAAATATCTACTAACAATATTTATAAACAAAGATACAGCATTTAGTAATACTCGATACCTACAAATACAAACCAACGCATAACACGACCCGTAAACGTAGAAGCTCTGTTTGAAAACACGTGAGCTGAGAGAGAGGCTTCGAGGTGATCAGGCTCGGTTACGTGGGGTACACGGGATACACGGATACACGGGATTCGTTTTCCTCTCTCTGTCTGCACATGGCAGGCAGAAACATAAGTACCAACTATGACATCACAAAAGTGTCATAGGGGACGGGGCCCAAAACCTGTTTGTGTTCGTTTCTGATTGGCACAAGCAAAGTTTACACCAAGTAGGGGAGCAGGTGCCTCAAAGTCTGGCTTCGCCCCCAAAGGTGAGGAAATGCACATTGTTATAGAATGCATGCGAAACTGAATGACAAAAGAAGAGGCCAGGGCAATACCGGTATGGGCAGGTGTTACAGGATGCAGACAGAAACTGATCTGAACATTAGTGAGTGTGTCTGTGTCTGTATATTTCATTGTGTGTGTGCATTTGTTTGTTCCTCACCTGTGCTATTCCAGAACCCACATTATTAACCTGCTCCAGAGTAGTGCAATGGATCTTGGAGCTGATGGGCTGTTTGATTCTTTTCAGTGGAGGAGGGACATGAAGGGCTCACCCATTTCCTAATGAATGAAATCATTAAGCTACAGCAGCAGGTGAAGACAAAGGATGTGCAGCGCTGTGAACTCTTGGCCAAGTCCCGCCAGCTGGAGGATGACAGGAAACAGCTGAAGTTGAACAATATAGAGTTGCTGACCTTCCAGGAGAGATACAACAAGATGAAGGAGGAAAGGAACAACTACAATGACGAGCTGATCAAGGTGAAGGATGAGAACTACAACCTGGCCATGAGATACGCCCAGTTGAGCGAAGAGAAGAACATGGCTGTGATGAGGAGCCGGGACCTCCAGCTAGAGGTAAAAGAGATGTCCTGGATTGGTTTGGGTACAAATCATAGATGGAGGATGAAGTGTGGCAGTTGGCTCAGTGGTGTTTTTAATGATGCTAAAGGTGTATAGAGCTCGTACTTGCTTTGCATATCCAGGTTAGAGGCTCAAGGCATAATGAAATGTTATGCTGAGATGATGTGTATTAGTGTAAGATTTCCTGTGAGGGATGGCACTTCCCAGCCCATGGAGAAAGGAAAAACGTTGTTTTCTCAGCATCAATACTGTATTGGGACAGTTATCCAAGTATGCACTAAAGTTTCATGGGGGATTATCCAAGGGTTCCAACATACCATGCTAGCTATGTATTGAGCTAACCACCCAAGAGCATGAAGTCCGTGTTTTGTGTGCACTCAACTAGAGATGAGGGTATATTTAGAGAAGCATATATCAGAGGCTTGATGTATTTTGGATAATCTTTTTTTTTTCTGTGCCTCTCTGCTTTTCATTGGTTCCTGGGGTGTCCTAGATTGACCAGCTGAAGCATCGGTTGAATAAGATGGAGGAGGAATGTAAGCTGGAGAGGAACCAGTCACTGAAACTGAAGAATGACATTGAAAACCGACCCAAGAAGGAACAGGTTCTGGAATTGGAGCGGGAGAATGAGATCATGAAGACCAAAATCCAAGAGTTACAATCTATCATTCAGGTAAGACAGAAGAGGAATTACGCCCTGTCCTCTTACTCTCTGCCTCAAAATCAGTACACGTCCCCATTATACTGGCGGGAAATGTGCGGGGAAACTGTGCCCCCAAAACTACAATGAACCCAATCACAAGGTTTGCAAAGACCAAAAGGTTGCACAGTCCCCAACTTTCTACAGATTATCCTCTATAAAACAGATGCAAGCAAAAGAAATTCTTAACCTAGGAAATCCAGATGCAAATGCAGGGCTGGAACCTGCAAGATGCCGAGTGTCTGCTACCAAGTGCTGAGCCTTCTCTACTCCTAATGAAATCAATTGCCAAATCCTGGCTCTGCTGGAGTTGTTTTGCTCCAGCTCACTAATGCAAAACCACCTTAGATTCTCCTGGTGTTGGGTCTGCATAACCAGTCCTGTGTCATCACCCACGCTGGAGTAAGGGATTTGACTGGGGAAAGGAGGCCTGGTCAGAATGTTTCTCTGTGCTTCCTAAGGCTCAAGCTACCAAGATGACCTCTTGTGGGTTATTGCAGAAAACTTCTCTAACTCGCACTGGGGGTTTCACTGGGGGTGGGCAGCTCCAAGTTTGGGGGAAGGGAAGGGAATAGAGGAGGACACACTCCTTTAGGCCTCCTTTTCCAGGTGATGTGCTAAGCAGGGCTTGGCCAGACCCAGGTCTGAGGAGTGAGGGAGAGCTCAGTGGTTTGTGCATTGGCCTTCTAAACCCACCGTTGTCAGTTCAAGTCTTGAGGGGGCCATTTGGAAATATGGGGCAAAAATAGGGATTGGTCCCACTTTGAGTGGGGGGTTGGGACTAGATGATCTCCTGAGGTCCCTTCCATCTGTGAGATTCTATGATCTATTTCAAGGTGCTCAGTACCTTGCAGGAACAGATTTTCCTTTTTAGAATGACACCTTTTAAAGATTCTCAACTCATTCTTATGCCAGAACACAACCGGAGCCTCTCTGGCAATGCCTAAAAAGTCTTGCCTACCCATAAACCGCTACACCACTAGAGTGCTTCAGGCAAGACATTACCTCTGCTATGCCGGGATTCCACCTCCCAGGGAGGCAGCAAGGAGGTTGATGGGAGAATTCTCCCATTGACTTACCGTAGTTTACACTGGGAATTAGGTCAGTTTAACGGTGTTGCTTGGGGTGTGTGGATTTTTCACACCCCTGAGCGATGTAGTTATACCCGCTTAATTTCCTAGTATAGACCAGGCCTTCGTTTTCTAGAAGGTGAAGCTCAAATCTTTAAAAAGGTATAATATCTAAGCTTATTTTGAGACGTGGTCTAATCTGAAGACTCATATGCTGTTAAAAAAATGAACATGATGATTACTATGACGCACAAGGAAATAATGAAATAATCACCAAAAAGTAACTACCTGAAAATGGAAACAAATCACTCCCAGAATAACAAAAAGCCAACTTATTTTAGAAATACTTATTTTATTCAGTAACCAAAATGTCAGTGGACTCTCCAATTAGTATAAGTATTTTTAAAATAAATTTGCATTTTCTTGCTTAAGTTTTTTGTCTCTGATTCGCGGTTTATGTGGTTATTTTTGGGTGCAATTTATTTCTCCCACAGTCATCTTGTTAATTTTAATCCCTAAAGAGAAAAAGAAAGTCTCTAGACATTGTAAAAAATGAAGTATTAGTTCTAGGCAGGGGCATTGGTGACTCTAGGCATGTGTTTAATATTCATTAAGCATAGTCATGCAAAGTCTGCATGCTTTAAAAATTCCTCTGCATGTTTTCTTGGGCCCTGCTCCTTGGCAAAGGGCAAACTCTGTGCTCCGTGTAGGCTGATTAATACAGAGAGGTTTTGAATGCAAGGCCTGGAGCAAAGGAGAGGTTGCTCATTGTCATTACATCCAAATCATATCAAATTATAGCAGATCCAATAAAACCAACCCCTTCTCCACAGCCATTCTGATAGTGAGCTGGGCTTTGTTTTGCTCAGCTTTCAAAACATTAACAAATATCCCTCTCTTCTCCTACTTTCCCACTGCAATCTCATTTTCTCTTCTTTTTCTTCTATTGTCTGTCTGCTCCTTTCTTCTCCCCACCCCTCTGTTTCTCTCTCCTCCTGTCCTATATCTTTAAACCTTGTCCCTTCAGGCTGGCAAACGTAGCTTGCCAGATTCAGACAAAGCCATCTTGGATATCTTGGAGCATGACCGTAAGGAGGCGCTGGAGGACCGCCAGGAGCTGGTCAACAAGATTTTTTATCTCCAGGAGGAGATCCGTCATGTGGAGGATCTGAGAGACAAGGTGAGAGAAAGACAGGACTGAAAGAGTGGGATCAGATCTCTTTGAGGGATCTCGGACTGCGATGGCCAGGTGACTGCTGATGGAGAAGTGCAGTAGCAATTTGGTTCCGTCCTCACTTCCCATCCTGAGCTCTTCACATGAATCTGTCTAGGGTCATCCAGAGAGGGCAGGTGCAATTCCTCCAAACCAATTATTTTTCACATAGACGACATTCACTGCTGTGGGGATAAGTTACAACAAGACCCCATCCGCATTATCTTGGACTGATGCCGTCTGAGCCTTTCAGCACGGAGCTACGCTCCAGCCATATGTGTCTATGTCTTACGTAAGCAAATGTATAGATTAGTGCGCGCCTGGAGGTGACCAGGAATCTCCTCTGTGCAGCAGGGTAAATCTCCCGATTACTTTGATGTGCTGCTTCTGTTGATCAGTCTGTGTCATTTGCAGTATCTTGAGGAGAAGGAAGACCTGGAATTAAAGTGCTCAACTCTGGGGAAAGACTGTGAGATGTACAAGCACCGTATGACCACTGTGATGATACAGCTTGAGGAGGTGGAGAAGGAGCGAGACCAGGTATGTCACATTTGGAGGGGGGAAGTAACAATGAGAAATTGGATCTTCTCTTTCTTCTGTTTCTGTTGGCAGCCACCTCTGGGAATTAAGGGTAATTGGACCCAAAGTGTCACTGCATTTGTTACATATAGTGGTTGCTATTAAAAAAAGTAAACACTTGCTAGATAGCGACATTTGCAATACGGGTGTTATCTACTAGTCTAAGCACTGGAAATTCTTCGAGGTTCAGTGGCAGGTGTCAGTGGGTGCTGACTCTTTAATGGCAACACGGTAGGCTGCTTATTAGTGTCAAGGTTTTTGGTTAGCACTCTGCAACATTTGCTGCCAACTAAGAGTTGTCAGCCATCATCATCTTCGTTAATTGTATTACTATAGTGCACAGAGGTCCCAAACATTGTGCTTGGAGCTGTACAAACACACAGTAAGAGACAGTCCCTGTCACAAAGACCGTGCAATCTAAATTAAGATGGGAACTCATGTGGCGCACACATGTGAAGCAGTGTCCCCCTTCCTCTGCAGGCATTTCGTTCCCGAGATGAGGCACAGACCCAGTACTCACAGTGCCTGATTGAGAAGGACAAGTACAGGAAGCAGATCCGGGAGCTGGAGGAGAAGAACGATGAACTGCGGATCGAGGCAGTCCGGAAGGAGGCTTGCATTGTTAACCTGGAGTGCAAACTCCGACGACTCTCTAAGGAGAACTGTCATGACCAGGTAAGGCCAGGGACTAGCTGTGCTCTCTTCTCTTCATGGCTCTGTCTCAGTTACAGCATGATGTAGAGGGGGGATTTTACTTTTATTCCCTCTGTGAGCAGCAAAGTTAGGATGAAAAAAGCAGTTGAGGGAAGTTTCTCTTCTATTCAACTTCAATGCTGTGAGAAGCCCTTTAGGGCTAAGGGGTGGAACTTGGCTCTGTCACCCACATAGTCTCTCAGAGACTGGCAGTTCACTTCTGCTGAGCCTTGACACTAAATGGAAGAGGAGGAAGTGGATTGCTTGCCTATTGGGGAAGGAAACTCCTAACAATTCTTTCTGAGGAGCCAGTTCTAATGCAGTTTGCAAATAGGTAAACTGGTAACGGGCCACGAACTAATGCTAAAGATGAACAGAAATTTCTCTGAATCCAGTTTCAGTCTCTAGTTTGAGACCTCAACCACAATCTATTTGGTCAACAGACAGCGATTGAACTACTTGAACTACAGGTATGTGGCCTGAACACCCTGACAACTGAGCATGAAGGCCTCATTCGGTCCATAGGCAGCCCCGCCAGATGTACTAAAAGGAGGCCACCAGAAGTGGCGCTAAGCTTTTGGCAGTAGCCTTCAGAAAAAGGTCACTAGAATCTCTCTTTTATCTCTAGAGTTTACCGAGGAATCTGCCGGTTACCATGATTTCCCAGACCTTTGGTGCTCCTGGCCCCAAAGCCAACGGTCAGGAAGCAGATGACTCCTCCACCTCTGAAGAGTCAGCAGAAGACAATAAATTCTTCCTCCTTGATCAGTCTCGACTTAAGAGAAGAATGAATCTGAAGGGAATCCAGGTGTGTCCCAATCTGAGGCCAGAACAGTGAGGGTGGGGGGAAGCAATCAGGTTTTGTGAGACAATTGCTGCCCCCTTTTCCTCCTCCCCTATGTTCTCCGTACTCCTGCTGCTTATTTATATTCTCACTGTGGCTTCAATAAAATGGATCTTTGCCTCTTTAATAGTAGTGAAAAAAGTATGTCTTGAAAATTGGTTTAATGCCCGAAGCCCAGCACGTGTGAAACGGCTGATGGAAAATGCAGCACTGATAGAAAAGCTGGCATCGTCTGGAAGGAACCATTGGAAGAAATGAACAAAATGTGGAGCAAAATTAGCTGGCTAATTCAGAATTACATGAAGCATGTCCTACTCATTCAAATATAACGGCAGCATGATTGAGGTCCTTGACTTCACTGACTACTGGGCTGACTGTGGTTGCCGCTGTATTCATGAATTGTAAAAACCTAGCATCTAAGATTGGTATAGAATGTCTGAGCTGCTCTTTCTCTGTGTCCCCATCTGAATTCTCTCTGCCTTCCCTAACCTGTCGGAGCCCCGGCTGTCTTATTGCCAGGAGCTGTAGAGGTCCATTTTTTCCTTTTACTTGCCGAAAGAAGGCTTCTTGTATGAGTGGGCTGTTGAAACTAGTCACAAGAGACCCACTTCATCTTTTGTCATTCCTGCTGCAGAATATGGGAACTGCAGTGCATTTGGTGTTTAAATAACTCTTCTCCAGGACCTGTTTGATGAGGGCACATAGGCTCTGCAGTGTGACAAAGGGGAGGGAAGGGAGGTGTCTGTTTTATAGTGAATGTGACACATACCCTGAGTTTGGCTTGATTTCTGTCTTCTTTCTTTCAGCTACCACGAGCTAAATCCCCCATCAATACAAGCAAAGCATCAGATTTTCAAGGTCAGAGAGAGCACCAGTGTCCCTGTTGCCTGTCTCAGTCTGTCTCATCTAGTCCATCTGCGTCAGTTTGTTCTAACAAGCATGCCAATAGGGCGAACTCAGCACTATACCTGAGAGACCTAAGCAGCAGTCGTCTTTTGCACTAAATGATGTTAATCATCATTTCAAATTAACGAGAGCCTGTCCGATCATTCTTTCCATCCATGCTCACTCTATATATTCCTTCGTCCTGTCCCATAGACAGTCTCAGCTTTCTAGCTATTTTTAATTGGCATCTTCTATCTGATTATAATTTTAAAAGGGACAAAATTAGACCTACTTTAAAGATCATCATACCATTCTTCTGTTTCTGAATATTGATGGAATCTTTGAGTAGGAAGGGCCCCTAATCTATTGGGTCATCTAAACAGTCCCTTATCTGTTGGCAAGCTGGAGTCCATTTTTAACTCATTTTTAACTGCTGATATACATTTTTACATATCCATCAATTAGCTGTAATCTCACCAAATTACCGTATGCGTCTTGGCTGTCTGAATTTTCCTAGTGCCCTGCATTTAACTAACAGACACGTAGCAAAAAGAAATGGTTTGAGCAAGGAGGATGGACATTATTTGTACATAAATAATGTACATGCTCAGCACTGTACAAAAGGTAGAGGAAGACATGGTCACTGCTCCATGGAGCCTACATGTTAAGCAGACAATCAGTAGAGTTCAGACACATAGTATGTTAAATGAGCAGGTGGATTAATCTGCATCCATGGAGAGGATGACCGGCTCCAGCTCATTTTAAGCTTTTATATAAATAAGACATTTCTTTATTTGGTGGATTAATGTTCATAAATAAAAAATAAATAAATAAATGGAGATATACCAATCTCCTAGAACTGGAAAGACCTTGAAGGTCATCGAGTCCAGTCCCCTGCCTACACTAGCAGGATCGAGTACTGTCCCCTGACAGATTTTTTGCTCCAGATCCCTAAATGGCCCCCTCAAGGATTGAACTCACAACCCTGGGTTTAGCAGGCCAATGCTCAAACCACTGAGCTATACCCCCCCCCATGAACCTCATAGGAGAAATATGTTTTAAAGAGGGGGTTGAATTTCCCATTTAGTAAAGAGAGCGAAGGGGTAGACAGAAGATAAGCCCGAATGGGTGGAAAATCCTCCATGTTGTTTGGAATGTGAGGAAGAGTTTATACCAGAGGTGGGCAAACTTTTTGGCTCGAGGGCCACATCGGGTTTGCCAAATTATATTGAGGGCTGGGTAGGGAAGACCCCGCCCCCAATCTGGTCCCCTCCCACTTCCCGCCCCCTGACTACCCCCTGAGAATCTCCAACCCATCCAGCCCCGCCCGACCTTGTCCCGATTTCCCCTTCTAGAGACCCCTAACCACCCCCCAGGATCCTACCCAATTCCCCTGCTCCCTGTCCTCTGACTGCCCCGACTCCTATCCACCCTCCCACCCCCTAATCACCACCCTGGAACCCCACCCCCTATCCAACTCACCCCACTCCCTGACCGCCCCTCTCCAAATCCCCCCCAACCACCACCCCAGAACCCTGCCTACGCGCCCCCCCCCCCCTTACCATAGCTGCTCAGTGGGGTTCCGGTGGAGGGGGTTAGCATGCTGCCCCAGCCCCCAGAGCACTCCCCTCCTGGCATGGCTCTGGGGGAGCGGGGAGCATGCAGCCCCGGCCCCCCAGTGCTCCCCACATGGCTCTGGGAGAGGCGCGAGCGCGCCCCGGCCCCCAGAGCTCTGCGCGCAGTGCGGCTCTGGGGGAGGGTGGAGTGCTCAGCCACCCCCCCCCCCCAGTGTTGGCCACGCGGCGCGACTCAGGGGGAGGGGGAAGCCCCCCCCCCGAGCGCTGCTCGCAGAGGCGCGGCTCCGGAGGAGGACGGGAGCGCAACCACGTCTCTCCCCCACTCCCCCAACGCTGGCCGTGCGGCGCGGCTCAGGGGGAGGGGGAAGCCACACCCCGCCCCCCCCCCGAGCGCTGCTCGCAGCGGCGCGGCTCCGGAGGAGGACGGGAGCGCAACCACGTCTCTCCCCCACTCCCCCAACGCTGGCCGTGCGGCGCGGCTCTGGGGGAGGGGGTAGTGCACTGCCCCAGCCCCCCAGAATGCTGTCCGTGCAGCTGCTTCTGGGGGAGGGGTGGGGGAAGCCTCCTCAGCCGGGGGGCCGGATGCAATGGCACCGCGGGCCGGATGTGGCCCGCGGGCCGTAGTTTGCCCACCCCTGGTTTATACTGAAGCGGATCTAATATAAATATCTCTGGTGTATGTCTCCCTCTCTGCCTTTGCCTTTGTCTCTGTCATTTGTGAGCACAGCGGTCAGAGCCCAGGATGAAGATGGGGCCGACGGCAGCAGCAGCCGCACAGACACCAGCTCCTCCAATCCTGTTTCCATCAATAACTCAGTCAGCAGCTGTGAAGTTGGCAAAATTGTAAGGAGCCTTCGGGTGCCCCTTGTCCGTCGGTGACCTTCCCTATAATGTGATTCCGAGCTCCCACAACCCAGCACTAGCTCTGCACTAGCAGCCCAGCTGCGCTCAAACTCAGGGCCCTGTCACTAGTTCCCTAATCCAGCATTTTATTAGAACCATGTGATTAACCCGTCCCAAAATCACATAACTGGCTTGCGTTTATTTAAAGATACTTCAGCAGGACTTTACAAGCTCCCAGTATCTCATCTCACCATTTAACACTTAATGTAGGATGTGGATGCGTTTCTTCAAAGGCTGCTTTGTAATTGATTTTAGTGGAACATTTGAAATTCTATTGGAGTTTCTCATGCCCTACACGTCCATAAGGAACAGTGGGTCAGGGAAGGGGCGCAGCTAGCAGCTGGTAATTTCTGCATGCATTAACCAATCCATTTCTACAGTAGCCCCATAATCTCCCACAGTAGACATGCCATTATACACAATGTGAGCACTGGCAGAGTAGGTGTCGTTAGAGAGAATGAACTTGCAGAGTGTTAATAAAAGACTCAATGAAGAACAAAACACCTTGCTGGAGCACTGTAAGAAATGCTGCCCCCAGGAAATTAAAAACTATAGGCTAGACTTACCAATGGGGGACCCTCTGCCACTCATAATAAGCCCAGCTGCCTTTAAAGGGATATCCTTGGGACTATTAGTCAGATATACTGACGAATTACAGTGTCTTGTGCAGTTTAGAATAGTTTATGAACTGTTGTTATTAGTTTATTTAGAATGAGCAGACATGTATTTTTCCTTCTTTTCTTTTTCCATATGTCCCACTTAACAAGGGTAAAGCTAAAACTCTGCAATGAATCCGCCACTTGCGTTGCCACATAAGACCATACCATGTCTATACACAATGCACACTCTCACACAGAATGGTTGGAAGATACAGATGTGTGGTCATGTGCATGGAACTCTGTGAGCATGGAATGTTTGTGTCCTAGTCCATATTAGATGGAGGCTGGCATAAAGCACCAGACCAAAACACTGAGGACTTTTAACATGAGAAATGGATATGACACTTAACATGGATTTTCTTTCTTTCTTTTTAAAATAAAAGCAAACTCTGAGAAACCGCAACCACAGTATCATGTCCACCACTCCAGAACCTCCAGGAAATGACTCGATAGTCCGACGTTGCAAAGAAGATGCTCCTCATTGCAGGTGAGCAGATGTATTGGTGTAAGATGGGTAGAAAAGGCTGTTAAGGCTATAGAATTAACTGTGCCTCCTACCCTGTGTAGTCCTTCCCAAGCGCGCCCCTCAAGTGACTGGCCTGGCTTGCCACACCTCATTCTGAGTGGAACCCCATGGTCCAACCAGACTCAGACTGCATGCATGGCTCCCTACCATGTTAATGACACAGGCCCAGCGTGGTTTTGGCCCTTGTACTAATTTCCCCTGGGGAGCCTGTGACAAGCATCTGTTTGCAGTGATACAGAAACAGCATCTTCAGAACAAAGCTTTCCGTATGCATTCTTCAAAGGTGCAGAGTACATAGAACCCAGGGTTAAAAAAAGAAAAAGTCCCTACACACATGGGTTGGGTGGCCACTCACACATTTCTGGAGTAGCGGACATTCTGGTATTTCTGAGAATGGCATGGACGGGGGACAAAGATTTAGAAAAGCAGAACTGTCTGCTTTAAGATTTAGAAAAGCAGAACTGTCTGGTTTAAAACCAGATGAATGGCTTGCCTGTGCATGGCTATCGTGACACCTTTGTAAATTCCCCTCAGCCCAGCTCTCTCCATCTCTGGCAGGGGAGACAGACTGACCATGCCGCAGTTTCTGCTGTGTTGGCCAGCCTGATAGCTTTTCACTGACACACTGTGAGCAGCCTGTCCTGGCTCCCTCAACCCCCCGCCCTTTTCTAAGGTCCTTGAGGGTAGAGTCCCCCTTGATCCCAGGCTTTAACCTTGGGATGAGTAATCCATTCCAGTCTGGGAGGAACCAGTTAGGGGGTATTCCCCAACAAACTATTATCTGTGTCATTGTTCTACCGGCCCTTCTTGGGTCCTTTAATTAAACTCCATAGGAACGTCCATCATAATCAAACACACAGAAGCCTGCACCATATTCATAACAAATAGTACAGATACTTCCCAGTTCACATCATGCTAGTGTGCAATTTAAATTCAGACTTCCTTTAAAAAAAAAAAAGAAAGCAGAAGTCCTGGGACCTGATCTTGATATGTGTTCATATTGGATTGTAGCACCACAACTGCTATTATTGTTCTCTCACCAAATATTGGTCTTTTATTAGGAAATGCAAAACACTGGTGTTCAGGGGACACGGTGTAAATTTTTTAAAACTTTTTATTGTTATTTTTATATAAACATACAATGAAACAAAACATATAAAAATGCATGCACAACATGGAAATATCATATATGTAACACAATTCAATGTTCATTATTTGTAAAACCTGGAAGAAACAAACAAACACAAACCTGAACCCATAGAGGACTTGCAGAGCACCAATTTTTAAATGACTATCTACATAAATAAGTGAGAACATAACCTGTGAGTATCAGGGATTAATATATACAGAACTGCTAACATATGCAATAGTTTCATGTGTGACCAAATTTTTTTCCAAGCATTAGACAGAGTCATTTTTTCCATTAATGCAGTAGCAGAGAGCTCACTAAGCCAGTCTGTGTATGAGGGAGGAATTGCAGATTTCCATTTTCTCAAAATAACTCCTTTGGCTACTAAAATAGTCATTGCAATCCATTTCTTAATGTGAACTGGTAATCCCAACTCATCCAGCACTCCTAAAATCAGTGGGAATTTTAAAAAGCAAGAAATACAGAAATTAAGCTTCTAACTAAAATGTTAACTAAGGTACATTGCACGTCTGTAGCATTTTTAGTTCTATTTTTCTTCTTAAAATCTAGTGTATTATATTTTCGGTTGTTTCATTACATGCTTACTGTAAAATGTACATGTTGCTGTAGGGTAGGTACTTAATTTTTCACATTTCCTGGCTCTCTCTGTTTTAACTGTACACTCTTTTTAAAGTTGTGCTGTTGTGGGGGCCAGAGGGTTGCATGTGATAGCTGTTTTTATAAAGGCAAAGGGGAGAGAATAGGCAGTTGCCAGTGCTTTGATAACATTAACACATAAATGGTCCCAAAGAGGTTCTGAAGTTCACACCTCATTGAAGTAAATGGGGTGGAAGAGGAAGCAGAGTTCACATCTCTTTGAGACAGTTTTCAGCATGGTTGAGCTAAGAGGAAAGAGCAGCCCATCTGTATACAAAGTGTTGGCTGTGTGTCAGCATGTGAAAAAGAGACATTTGGGCCACTGAGATAGCTTGGGTCTAGTTTTCAGAGGAGTGGAGCCCTTGTGCATTCAAAGTCACTAGGAGCAGAGCGTTCAGTGCCTCTTAAAATCAGAACCAACGTATCTCAACCTGGACACCCACAATCAGTGGCCATTTTTGAAAATTGGTCTTAGTTTTTTCGAATGCAAACTTAACATTTGCAGAGTGCGGTAAAAACTATAATGCCATCTTCAAATCGTGGTAGCTGCCATGTTTGCAAACCTGTGGACCCATGACAGTCGCCAAAGTTCCAGATGTTAAGGCCCTGGGGTGTTTTCTTGTTTGTAGGGGTGTGTGTGTGTGTGTGTGTGTGTGTGTGTGTGTGTGTGTGTGTGTGTGTGTGTGTGTGTGTGTGTGTGTGTGTGTGTGTGATGCACATTTCCTTCATGGAAGCTGTCCCAGCAGCACATCCTGTTCCTCTCTGGAAAGACAGATGTGCATAGTGTCCAGTAGAATAGAGGTGTAGCCTTTTTCACCTGAGTTAAAAATCTTCACAAATGTCTCTGGAGCATGCTCAGAAGTAATTTTTCAATCGGTCACTACTTTGTGATTAGCCTGCCAAGCTTTAGTCAGACTTGTTCATTTCATGCACATACTCAAAAAAAAAAAAAAAGTTTTCTTACATGCCAAGTTTCAGGTTTCACAGTTCAGCTGTTTTTGAGTTATTCGTGTGAAAATGAACTGAGGCAATTTATTATAGTGGGGGGGAAATGGTTGGATTTATTTCCCCCTGCAGGATCACATAATTTAAAAAGAGTTGAATTGATTTCCCCCAAACTTTCTGCAAGAATTCCCCTTTCACTTTGGATCAAGTGGAGAAAATGTCAGCCTCAAAGATGAGAATGGGGGGGGGGGTTATCATTTAAACCAATTTGCAGCCTGAATTTCAGCATTTGCCATAACCAAGCTGCTCTTGATACTTCGCCAATTGAATCACTCAGTTGGCTGGACACAGTTGTAATCACTGAGCCTACAAACTTACCTTAATTGTTAGTTCAATGGTGAAAGGTGAATGAAAGTTCTTAAAATGTCACAATAACCTATAATAACAAATGTTGGGGCGAAAAGATGCAATAGGGAGACAGACTGAATTAGTCTAAACAAAAGGGCCTACTAATATAATTCAAGGACTGTTAAGATCATGCCTGGTAAACAATAGAAGTGTGGGACCGGAAATTAATGAACCAAAGTTGATGTGTTGGAAATTAGGCCTAATTGGTGAACATAATAATGAGAGGATGGACTATTCCACCCATCACTCCCTTTTGGGGTCCATAAGAGACTTTGGGAGTGGCAGGGTAAGATGGCTACCATAAAGCTGATTAAAAGACAGGAGATAGGGAAGGCGCAAGCCTCATCATGATAACTACCTCCTCCCCCCCCATCTCCTGGGACCCCTGACCTTTGTCATCTGATCCTGAAAGACACCGTAACTGGGCCAATGGAGAGGGACCAGATGATATCACCGTCTCCACTGGCTCCAGCTAATGGCAAATACAAGCTGAGTGTGAGTCTTTGTCATCTCCTGTGTCCTTTTCCTTCCCTGCCTTATATCTTCTCTTTCCTGTCCTCTCCTTTTCCTTCTGTCTAATAAGGAAAGCCTATTACCAAAAAGGCAACTAATGGAATGTCCTAAATAGCCCGATGCTGATATCAGTTTGCCAGGTCTCAGAGTGACTGATACAGCCATGTGCTGGGCCTGTGTTTTTTCCAGCAGCGAGGCCACAAGTCAGAATCAACCCCAGAAAGGGAAGCTGCATTGTGTTTAATCTTGTCTGGTCTTCTTCACGATGAGCAGCATCTTACTTCCTCCTCAAGAAGTCCCTCTGAAGTCACCTATTGTGGAGGAAGGTGCTGTTCAGTAACTGTAAGGGAATCACAGTCTGCCCCCTTATATTTATTTTTAGTAAAGATGACAGCAAGACCTGAAGCGGCTAGTATTTTGTCATGGAGCCTGATCCAACTTCCATTGAAGCGATGTATCTGACTGATTTCAAAGGGGTTTGGATTGGGAGGATGGTTGTGGAGTGGGAGGTTCTGCACATAGCCGGGTACACCCAGACGTTCCTCTGATTTCACCAGACAGTCCATTGTCAAAGGTCCCGCAGAAAGCCCCGTGCAGCTGTTGTAATACTGCAAGTGCACTTCAAAGGTATAGCCAAAATAAATCATTTTTATTGCTCTACTTGAAGCCCTTCCCTTACATTTTGGACCCAGTGTGGAATAAAGCACATTGCAGTCTAAAGCAGGTATTATGCATGCACTGTATCAAAGTGCTCAAAAGAAGAACTGAAATAGTAAGTGCAGATCAACCAGTTCAGGCCACCAGAGACCACAGTTTCCTTCCACCTGTCAGAACCTTCATTACCTCTCTGTTAACTCTTCTTCCTTCTGAAACTTCCTGCTGCTTCCCACCCCTCTCTCTCCTCCACAGGCCTCTCTAGATAATGTTTCCTATGCAGCCTTCCTGCGTCTTCCCTGTGCCACATGTCTGTAAAGCTTAGTCTGTTGGCGCTGTCCTGCTGTTTCACCTGCTACCTCCAACACCTTCCTCCATCACAGAGCTTACTGATGCCTGCTGAATTTTGAAAAGTGAAAGTCTCTCTCACTTTGTTTTTTAATTCCAGCCTGCCTGAGGAGGACAATGACAGCTTTTGCTATGATACTTTGGAACTAGATGGTAAGTAAGGAGAGGTTCCCCATCTGTAAGGAGCCATGATCCTGGTTCCTTAACTCACCAGACTCAGATACTATCCACTAGCCCCTGTGATCACATAAAGGTGTAACACCTCCTGCGTGTGGGGTTCTGTCCCATCTAATGGAATTTAGACCACTTAGAGAGAGATTAATGAGTTTGCTACAGCCTTAGCTAACAGCCATGTGGCTTTTAGCTCATGCCGTAGAGGCTCACGCATTTAGCTCCTGAGGTTTGCTTCCGGGTCTGTTGGTGTTACATAGGGTTGGCGGAAGGAGGATACATGATATGCACTGGCTTTCCATTATCACAGGCAGAACTGGGATAGGACATTCACTGACCTCGATTAGCCCAGGTAGAACCTCAGCAGGGATAAAAAGAACTCCCATCCTCACACCTTTTGGAAAACAACTAAGACCAAATCAATTCACACAAGACTTTCTTTTTCTCATTTGGAGTAGACGCCGGGAGGCAGGCCTTCAGAGGCCGAAGCTCTGTGCTGGGTTCTGACAAATCCAGGGATTGTAATGACCAGAAGGGACATTCAGTGCTGAAAAGGAAACAACTGACCATTGAACCTTGTAGTTTAGAAAATGGTGTTGGAGCACTGGCTGTAGAGGGAGCTGCAGCTTGTTTAGTCCAAACCTCTTTTAGTGGGAGTCACAATGAGAAGTAGTGTAGGGGCAATGGCTGTGGAGAGCTCTCTGAGTGTCTGATCCCCGCCTTTCCCAGCAGGAGCTGCTCTAGCGAATGGTGAATAGATTCTGGCTGTTGGAGAAACAGGTAGTGTAGACTAAGCAAGGGACTGGGAACCAGGAATTCCTGAGTTCTAATCCTGCCTCTGGTCCAGAATGGATGTGTGATCTTTAGGCATGTCCCTGAACCACTCTGTATTTCAGTCTATCCTTGATAGTGATACTTTTCTTCTTGGGCTGTTGGGACTGTTAATTAATGTTTGTAAAGAATTTCTCAAAGGGATTGTTACACTCCATCATTCTTTCATTGTTCCAGTGGTCCCAGAGCATTTATGGAAAGCCATTTATGTGGGGCTGCTAATTTACAAGGTGCCTTACAGATATCAAAGCATCCTCTGTCCTGCAGGTTTAATTGTCTAAATAAGATGGGACACAAAAGCACAAGAAAAAGCCCAGGTTCATGCTTCAGAAGAGGAAAAGCAAGGTGGTGATTAGTGGTGAGAAGAAGGGAGGAGCTATTGCTTGAAGAAGTGGTCTTAGGGAGGGACTGGATTTGGAGAAGAAAGAGGGTACTTGGTTGGCAAGGACTAGGTGACTGTTCCAGGCTTAATAGACATCATGACAGAAATATGAATCTGAGAGTGACCAGATAGACTTTGGATGAGGGGGATCTGGGCTGGTGAATCCCATTCCCTGCTCTGAATCAAAATAATAAGACGAGGAAGACTTTTTGTAGCACCTTAGAGACTAATCGGTTTATTTCAGCATAAACTTTCATGGGCTGTAGCCACTTCATCGGATGCACAGAATCTATGATACAAACTAACACGGCTGCTAATCTTAAACCAATCAAAATAATGTGTCTCTTCCCCATGCCCCCCCACCTCAGGCTTGCCCTGGGATTGTCTATGCCTGTACCTTTCCCCAGTCTCTATTTCCTCCTGGCATCGGGAATTCCTTCTGATTTTGAATCCTTTTTCAGATGACAGTCATGACAGGTACTCGCATGGAGCTCCCTCAGTGCACTCCTCCTCTTCCTCTCACCAATCTGAAGGCATCGAAGCCTATGACCTTGAGCACGTCAGCTCCATTTTTAGGAAGTTCTCTCTGGAAAGGTATTTTGGGGGTGCTGGTTTATATGCCCAAGGCTGACCTGGGGGTAGAAAGGCTACCAGGGCAGAGTTGCCATCTCTAAATCCAAGATATTAGATCACTCCATGAATATCAGAGGATAGGATATCGTATGACACGGTGATATCACAAGGTTGCATGGGTAGTACTCTTCCTTATGTCCTCATGTCACAGTGCAGCAACACAACATGTTATGTTGTGGCCATTGATCCTGCAAACCGAGGCTGTGATTGACTATCATGACTATTTCAGAAAAATCAGGGGAAGCAAATGATCTGAAGAAAGCAGCTTCATCCTAGTGACCTTGCTGTCTCACTGCTGCTGGTTGCTAGATGCTGTGCCATACATCTGATGCTGTTCAGTCTTCTTTCAGCATTTAGGAGATGCCCAGATGTTGTTCGCTAGTATAATTTATGTAGTATTGCAGCAGAGAGGACAGATTTCTCAGGGGGTCATTAGATCCTAGTGCTTGATAAATGTAGAAAACTCATTTGTATGCCCCGCTCCCTCCCCACATTTATCCTGAGTGGAGAATTTCTATTTTGGTCCCAGACTAGCTGAGAGAAGCTGAGAACTGCATTCTCTAAGCTGTTTATTTGTTTCATGAACACAGACCTTTCCGTCCTTCTGTGACGTCTGTCGGTCGCATTAAGAACTCTTGCCACACTATCCAGCGCATCACGCTGAATGGAGACAGCCTCAACTCAGAAATCACTCTGCTGGGGGGGAATGACAAAGGAAGTTTCATCAGCTCTGTCAAGCTGGGATCCCTAGCAGAGAAAGCAGGCCTCCGGGAGGGACATCAGCTGCTTCTGGTGAGCATTAAACAAACAACAAACAGTGTGTGCTCATTGCACTAATCCCCTTGGTTTCTTTTTACTTCTTTTAATTCTCTAGTAATGAGAAAAAATGAGAGTCTCTGAAGACAATATTCCTACATCTTTAGATCCAGTCGGGAATCCTGCTGAGCGAGTCTGGAAGTGGGGGGTATTTGTGGGCTTCCCAGACACCTGCACAATTGCAGCTCACAATGATTCCACTGGAAGAAGTGGGGACAGGAGTGACTTCCCCCTCCTTTTACTCCCTTCCTTATAGTGATACCCCTTGGAAAAGACTCGTACAGAAATGGCTGTGAGGTTCCCTGTCACCTCTGTCTTGTATGTTTGCTTGTTTGTTTGTTTTCTCTTGTTCAGTTTGTAGAGGCTGGTAGGAGGCAGCGTGCTGTGAGAGAAACAGAGCCCTGATTAGGCAGCCAAACAGTCAGCCAGCAGCACAGGTGCAGCAAACAGAGCTGTAAACAGGGGAGTTTGTAAGGGGAGTTTGAAGGTAGGGATGGGTGGTCTTCTGATTTTGATCTGGTGTTTGTTTGGGTGTTTGGGTCTTTCTTGGTTTTTTCCATGACAGGAATTTAGGCGGGAAAGCTCTGGCAGGTACAGAGGCAGCAGTGGCAGTGACCTAAGCCACGGAGGAGACAATGAAGATAACCGGCTGTGGAAGCTGTGGGATATACATGATCCTACAGCGGGTACCTAAAAAAAGCTTCGTTTGTATGAAGTTCCACTTGATAGAGCTGATGGAAGAGAAGATCTGAGGCATGGAGATGCAGGTGGAAACTATGGTTGAGTTTCGAGGGGAATTCAAGCAGACGATGGAGCAAAGGCAAGAGGAGGCTGGAGGGAAAATTCAAGTCTTGCAGATGCAAGCTGGACTGAAAGGACTCAGAGCAGATCCTGCTGGGTGAGGAGAATGGTCAGTGGAAGCATGAAACTACAAGAACCAGATTGAGGAAAAGATTGGTTGGTGAGGAGAAATAGAGCTCAAAGGAACAGGTTGGAAAATGAAGAAGGGGCACAGCAGGCTGTAACTGAAGGAGAGAGGACAAGGAAGAAGAGAAGAGTGGCTAGTCCTACAAGAAGAGGGGAAGAGTCAATGGAGATAGCCAGAGTTCAGAACCCCAGGAGGGTACAGGATGACTTGCAGTGGAGAGAATAGAAGACAAGAGGACTCACAGCCAGAAAGAACAGGAGGAAGGACGGAGAATCACACCATCACCAGGAAAAGGCAGGTCTACATGACTGGGGACTCCCTTCTAAGAAGAACAGACAGGCCTGTTACCAGAGCTGAACCAGAGAACAGAAGGATGTGCTGTCTTCCAGAAGCTATGATATGGGATGTGGACCTGAAGCTGAAGAGGATCCTAATGGAAGCAGGAAAGAATCCATTGACTATCCTTCATGTGGGAACAAATGACACAGCTAGATTCTCACTGGGACATATAAGGAAATGGAGGTTCATGTGATGTTCAGAGGGATTCTGCCTGTCCCTAGAGGAGGAGAACGAAAGCGAGACAAAGTTATGATGCTCAACAGATGGTTCAGGCAGTGGTGCTATGAGGAGGACTTTGGGATGTTTGACCTTCATGGACAGAAGACAGTTCCAATGGGTCGGACTCCACCTTAGTCTGGGATGGACTATGGTGCTATGAGGAGGACTTCGGGATGTTTGACCTTCATGGACAGAAGACAGTTCCAATGGGTCGGACTCCATCTTAGTCTGGGATGGACTCCACCTTAGTCTGGGATGGAGGTTGGCACAACTCCTTAAAAGAACTTTAAAGTAGGAACTCGTGTGGAGATGATTGGGACATGCTCATGTAATCTCCATGTCTGATTTTTAACATTAGGAGGATGGAAAATCAAGTAAGGATGGACCCAGCAATGGAGAAAGGAATAGCTAATATAGTTCCTATTCTCTTTTTAAAGCATCGGGAAGTAATCCAGGAAACTACAGGCCTGTTAGTTTGACCTCAATTGTATGCAAGGTCTTGGAACAAATTTTGAAAGAGAAAATAGTTTACGATATAGAGGTGAACGATAATCAGGTTAAAATACAACATGGTTTTACAAAAGGTAGATCTTACCAGACCAACCTGATCTCCTTCTTTGAGAAGATAACTGATTTTTAAGACGAAAGAAATGCAGTAGATCTCATCTATCTGGATTTCAATAAAGCATTTGATACAGTTCCACATGGAAAATTATTAGGTAAATTAGAGAAGATGGGGATTAATATGAGAGTTGAAAGGTGGATAAGGAACTGTCTAAAGGGGAGACTACAGCATGTCAGACTGTCAGACTGGAGGGAGGTTACTAGTGGAGTTCCTCAGGAATCGGCCTTGGGACCAATCTTACTTAACAGTTTTGTTACTGATCTTGACACAAGTGAGAGTGTGCTAATAAAATTTGCAGATGATACCAATTTGGGAGGTATAGCCAATACAAAGGAAGACTGGAATATTTTACAAGGAGATCTGATGACCCTGTAAACGGGGGTAATAGAAATGGGATGCAATTTAATAGTGCAAAGTGCAAGATCATGTGTTTAGAGACTAGCAACAAGAATTTTTGCTATAAACTGGGGACTTTTCAGTTGGAAGAGACAGAGGAGGAGAAAGAGCTGGGTGTATTGGTTGATCACAGGATGACTATGTACTGTCAATGTGATGCGGCCATGAAAAATGCTGTCCTAGGATGCATCAGGCAAGGTATGTCCAGTAGAGACAGGGGAGTGTTAGTACCATTACACAAGGCACTGGTGAAACCTCATCTGGAATACTGTGTGCACTTCTGGATGTGATGGGATCCCTGGGGTGTAGCCTGGGACTGCTGTTCCCCCTGAACTCTCTCCAGCCTGGGTTGTCTCTCACAATGCCTTGCTAGTGATAAGCAGCAAACCCCTCCAGGGGCTGTTATCACTCAGCACAAATGCATGTGGAGACCTGACACCTAGTTAGATTGCATGAATTCTCCCAGAGCCACTCATGAATCTAACAGAGAAAGGCACCAGAATCAAATCCCCCCAGCTCCCAGCACTGTACCCCAGGAATATACCATCTTACACTGCTTAAAATGAGCAGTGCACATTTATTAATTGGTTTGCCACTTTATCAATGGAAAGTGGAGATACACCAGCCTTTGTATAAAACCTGAGCAAATTTACCACACACTTCAGGCAAACTCACTGGTAAAAATAACAGTTAAATAAAATTATTGACTAGAAAAGATAGATTTTAAGTGACTATAAGTGACAGGCAAAAAGTCAGTTACCAAAAGAAACAAAATATAAGCACAGTCTAAACTCTCAACCCTATTAGACTGAGCAACAACTAGACTAAGCAGTTTTTCTCACCCCACTGGATATTGCAGTCCTTACTATACAGATTGTCCCTTAAATCTGGGCCAGTCTCCTCTCCTGGAGTCTTCAGTCTTCTTCCGAGAGTCTTGGTTGCTTGCAGCATAACTGGGGACAGGAGAAAGGCAAAGCATGGGCCTGCTCTGTTCTGTTTTATACCCTCAGTCTCATGTGCTTTAGGAACACACAAGTCCAGGCCTGTCTGGTGGGCATTACTGAGTTTCTAAGCAAGGTTGAGCAGTTCCCCTGGTGTGGCTCATACAGGTGAGTCATTGAATTGTAGCTCCCTTTCTGGACAATGGCTGTTGATGGGTTGTTTGATGCACCACCCAGGTGTTGGTTGTTGTTGCCTCTGGGCAGCTATCTGGCTGATTCCCCAATTTACAGCATGTTTTAGTGACAGTGATACAACACAATTCTCATAACTTCATATGCATTAATAATATACGTATATGGATAGAGAAATGACTTTCAGCAGATCATAACCTTTCACTGATACCTTACAAGGCATGCTTTATATGCAAGATAACAATCATATAAAAATGAGGAATATGGGGGGTTATAGGACGCTCCCCCAAAGTGTAGAATGTTACACTGGATATCCCATGTTTAAGAAAGATGAATTCAAACTGGAACAGGTGCAGAGAAGGGCTTACTAGGAATGGAAAACCTACCTTATGAGAAGAGACTCAAAGACTTATGAGAAGAGACTTACTAGGAATGGAAAACCTACCTTATGAGAAGAGACTCAAAGAGCTTGGCTTGTTTAGCCTAACCAAAAGAAGGCTGATTGCTATCAATGAATATATCAGAGGGATAAATTACAAGAAGGGAGAGGAGTCATTTAAGTTGGCGCCAATGTGGACACAAGAACAAATGGATATAAACTGGCCATCAACAAGTTTAGGCGCGAAATTAGGTGAAGGTTTCTAACCATAAGAGGAGTGAAGTTGTGGAACAGTCTTCCAAGGGATGCAGTGGGGGCAAAAATCCTAACTGGCTTCAAGGCTGAGCTTGATAAGTTTATGAAGGGAATGGTATGATGGGACTGTCTACAATGACATGTGGCCCCTCTGCAACTGCCAACAGCAAAAATCCCCAATGGCTGGAGATGAGATACTAGATAGAGAGGGCTCTGAGTTACTACAGAGAATTCTTTCACAGGTATCTGCCTGGGTCTTGCTCACATGCTCAGGGTCTAAGTGATCACTATATTTGGGGTCAGGAAGAAATATTCCCCCAAGTCAAATAGGCAAAGCTCCTGGGTAAGGGGAGTGGTGGTGGTTGCCACTTTCTGCAGCATGGCACAAGTCACATGCAGGTTTAAACCAGTGTAAATGGTGAATTCTCTGTAACTTGACGTCTTTAAACGAGGATTTGAGGACTTCAGTAACTCGGCCAGAGGCTAGAGATCTATTACAGGAGTGGGTGGGTGAAGTTCTGCAGCCTGCAATGTGCAGGAAGTCAGAGTAGATGATCATGATGGTCTCTTCTCACATTACTGTCTATGACCTGTTATGCTTAAAACTGTTATAGCCGGTAGCCACGTCTGCTACTGTCTTTGCGGTAGCTCTGTGTCTTGTTCAGCCCCCCCGGCTTGTGCACCATTCCCTGCTATGACTTCTGCAGGAACTGGACATACTGTGAGCTTCCCCCTGCCACCAGCATCCCTACGTTCTTCCCTATTGCTGCTCTTGCTAGGAGAAGCTGGGAAAGGAATAGCTGCCGGCAAACGATGGCCCGCGGGCCACATCCGGCCTGTGAGCTAATTTTGCCCAGCCCACCCCAAGCTCCCGGCTGGGGAGGCTACCCCCAGCCCCTCTCCTGCTGTCACCCCTACCCTGCCTTCCCCACTCTCCCGGAGCTTCAGCCCCCCCCCCCTCCTCCAGGAGCAGGGGGATGAGCTCCTGCCGCGTGGCCCGCCGGAGCTCGCAGCCCCGCCCTCTTACCACGCCACTCCCAGCGGCAGCTCAGGCCCCGCCGGAGCCACGCCACTGCAGTGTTGTCCAGGGCCACTCCTGGACATGGCACGCAGAAGCTTTGGGAGAAGGGGGAAGCATCATGGTAAGGGGGTGGGGGTAGGATAATGGGCAGGGAGCTCTGGGGGCAGCCAGGGAACAAGGAGCGGGGGGGGGTGGAGGTTGGATGGGGCAGAGGTTCTGGGGGGGAAGTCAAGGGCCAGGGCTGGGGGGGGTTAGATAAAGGTCCCGGGGACAGTCAGGGCACAGGGAGCAGGCGAGGTTGGCTGGGGCAGAGGCTCTGGAGGGGCAGTCAGGGGATGTGGAATGGGAGGAGGGTTGGATAGGGTGGGGGAGTCCCGGGGGTCTGTCAGGATGCAGGGTTGGATAGGGTGGGGGAGTCCCGGGGGTCTGTCAGGATGCAGGATAGAGGTTGGGGCACTCAGGAGACAGGGAGCGGGTGGGTTGGGTAGGGGGTGGGGACCCGGGGTGGTGGTTGGGGGGGAGTTGGGAAGGGGCGTTCAGGGGACAAGGAGCAGGATGGGCCTGGTATTCTGAGGGGGGCAGTCAGGCAGGAAGTGGGTGGGGGTCTGAATGGAGGTGGGGCCTTCTCCACCTGGCCCTCCATACAATTTTGGAACCCCGATGTGGCCCTTGGGCCAAAAGGTTTGCCCACCCCTGTCCTAAAGTCATCATCCCTATACCATTCCCAGTAGTGATTCCTACATGGATTATCATGGAGTCTTTCATCAGCTTCCAGAATTTCTAGAGGAGAGAAAAGCTACAGACAAATAGTTTAAATGTATTGCATTGTTAGCAAAAATAAGCAGGTCATTTAATCTAGAAAGAAACTGTTGAATGTAATGGGTGGCATAATTGGCTCACTCATTGAGCTCACAGCTAAGAGTATCTCTTTCATCTAGCTGGAAGGCTGCATCAAAGGGGAAAATCAGAGCGTTCCCTTGGATACCTGTACAAAGGAAGAAGTTCACTGGACAATTCAGAGGTGCAGTGGACCAGTAACACTCCAGTATAAACCAAACCATGAAGGTAAGACCTAAAGTTTGGCTCATCACAGATTGCCGGAATTCTAGTTAAGGCAAGTCCTCTGCTAGATCAGAATCCACTGAGCCAAACTCTGCTTTTAGTTGTACCGGTGTAAACCTGGGATAAATCCATTGGTTTTTGTAGAATTATTCCAGATTTACACCAATATAAATGAAAGAAGAAATAGCCCATACCTCTGTCAGTCCAAGAGTCTGAAGAGCTTAATGGGTGGGTCACTGGAGACAATAATCACAATTTTGTATACTATTTCCTGTGATGTAGCATGCTGTGCTACGTTTTCTTTTACATCTGTAAAGTCTGATTTCAAAGTTACGCTTTGGAGTTTACCTTGTTTATTACTGTTGCAGTTTTATCTTTAACAGCTGAAGCGCATGCACGGTGAATGGAGTTTGGTTTTAATGATCATGGCTTGTAGTAATAATTTGGTATTTTGGATTCAAATTACATCCCAAAACCCATTTTCACTTGTGTAGCTATGTTGGCCCCTTCTTTATCCTGGTCAGGGGAATTCAATTGTACAGATCATGCTGGAAGTGATTTCTTTGATTTTCCTTTGATGTTTAAGTAGAAAAGAATATCACAGTTTTTTGAGCACCACTTGGCTGCAGATAAAGCATGTTACAGATTGTGGGAGTGCCAGTTACAGCTGTTAATAAAACAAATAGCCTGCCATTAGACCACCTGGTAGAACTCATATTATACTTGCAGGATGCAGTTTACGCTTTTCAGACTGTGTCTTTGTTGGGAAGTTCACTGTATTATGGGTGATTTGTATAAAACCTACCAGAAATGACGTTGCCTAAATGTATCCTTACAACAGGGATCTCTTATGGACTGTGATACATGCAGCGTGATCTGCTCCCAGACCATTCCAACTAGTGCTCTAACAGTATGAGTTTCCTGTCAGAATTGCCCTGCCAATTTCAACTAGGATTTCGGTGCAGGGAACTTCTACCACAACAGCGCCTACTCATTGAAAGCTAGGAATACAGTAGTACTTGCCACAGATTGACCATGCTTGGCTCCTTCCTTTGTTGCTGCAGGTTACAGGAAACTGCTGTCGGAGCTGGATGAAGGATTGATCACGTCAGGGGACTCATTTCATATCCGCCTGAATCTGAACATCTCTAGCCAGCTGGACTGCTGCTCCCTGTCGGTGAAGTGTGATGAGATTGTGCATATTCTTGACACCATGTACCAGGGGAAGTGTGAGTGGCTGTGTGCCAGAGTTGACCCTTTCACTGACAGGAACCTGGAAACGGGAACCATCCCCAGCTACAGCAGGTGAGCATAATGCAGTCTGAAATAGGACAGTGACCGTGACCATGAGCAGCCGCTATGTGAGCACTGTTGTATAAATCAGTACCTGCTATAACGGGGAGTTGCAGCTCTCAGAGTTGGTGGTCAGGACAGGTGTTTGGTTGCAAGGTGAGCAAAAGGATTTTGACGGGGAGACCCCAGATTTTATTAGGAGACTGTGGGTTTCTCAGAGAGCAGGATAGGAAGATGTACAAAGGAGACCCCTTTTTCCTCGGCTGTGGACCACAGTCCTGCTGACTATTTTGTCCCGTGTCTTCAGGGCTGGCGACAGAAATTTGGGGGCCCCCTACTTTGATAGTTTGGGCCCCCCCCCAGCCCAGCCGGGCCCCGCCCAGCCCAGCCCAGCCCAGCCCAGCCGGCGCTCCCCCCCTCCCCCGGGCAGCGAGAGCTGCGTGAGCCGCCCTTTCTCCCCACCCCTCCCCTCCCCCGGACAGCGCTGCTGCCGCCGGCCGGGCTCACAGCTCCTGCTGGAGCCAGGCTCACTTGTCCGGGGGAGAGCCGCGCCGCCTCCCCGCCCCTTCCCCGCTCTCCAGGTCCGGCGACAAGGGGGGACGACAACGGGTACAGCTGTGTACCGGGGCCCCCTTAAGTCGGGGGGCCCGGTACAGCTGTACCCATAGTACCCCCCTGTCGCCGGCCCTGCGTGTCTTTACTGTGTGATTCATCCGTTCCCCATTGCTGTTCCCTTTAGTCTTTTCCCAAACACTGACCATTGCATCCACTCTTCCTCTAGAGGGTCTCAAGTGCCTCTTCTTGATCCACATGTCCACTATTTCTTGCAGAGCCCAGCAACTCTTTCTGGTGAAGCTACAGCGGTTGATGCACAGAGGCAGCAGGGATGAGACGGAAAATTCATCCAACACTCTTCGAGCACTTCGGGTAGGTCTCCACAGTCAGGGTCTTTCCACACCAATTGCTCCAGCACTCTACATTGCGCACTACTTCATCTGTACATTACATTCCTCTTTTGAATCACTCTCTGTAAGCTTCCTTTGGTCCACCCTGTGGGTAACTGTCTCATGTCTCCATTCCTTTTACCCAGTGTTCCCTGCACAGGGGCTAGATCCAGTGTACTTTTAACTCCTGATGCTGACAGGGAGAAGTCTCCACATGTTTAATATCCACTCTGCCTGGTCTCTAGTCTCTTTAAATCTTCCACACCTCTAATCTTCCAAAGGTCCATCCCTCAATCCTACATGGGGAAGAAGTTGCGTCCTTAGAGCTAATAATCAGAATTCCTTCTCTCCTGTCTTGAAAAAGCATCTAACCTCTAGAGTTCTCTTTGTCTTAGGCCCAAAGAATCTGTCTCCTCCAAAAGTATGTTCTATGAGAGAAGTGGGATTACCGTATCTTCTGTGCATCAGGTCTCCAGACTTTTCCCCCTACCCACAGTGATACTGGGTTGAGTCTATCCCTTTAGCCCCAAGAGTTCCTATTATGTACATTAGTTTCCTGCTGTATTAGCCACCATGTGTGCACCTAGCACTCTTTTAACACACTTTGGGGCCACACACAAGAATGCTTCTGATAATGCAGAGGTACTACAATCACCATTTGGATTAGACTTCAAACAAGGCAAAGCACCAGCTGGTCCTCCGGCTTCCACTGATCAAGTGTCAAGGTAGATGGCAATCACTGGCATAAGAGCATTACTGGATGCAAATAGCCCTGCCATCCCACAGCAAACTAGTCATTGCACAGCTGGCCTTTGGTCATATCTCTAGTGCAGACACAGTCCCAGAGCTTCCTCTGAAGAGAGGCATGTAGGGAAGTAGTAACAGGAGCATAGGTCCTCAGCCTAGGCCCTAGGCAGTGTTAGGTCTGTAGTTTGCACAGAACACTCCTTAACTTTGTGATGAGTATGAATGCTAACGGGTCGCTATCTCCTTAACTGAAAATAGCCGAATAGCTGCTCAAGGCCTGTTTTATTTTTTGGATGCTGCGATTTACTGAAATTGATCGTTTCCTGTACAATTCTCATCAGAATACACTGCAGCCAGAGGAACCACAGAATGACCCCAAAACCAGCCCTCGTCTCTCCCGCGCAAGCTTCCTTTTGGGACAAATTTTACAGGTAATAAAGTTAAAATTCTCCTCTACAAAACATCAGAGCATGATTTTCACTAGGAGCTTTGAGTCCGACATCTCTTTGTGACATTCTCAGGTATCATGTTCTCTCAGAGTCTAACTTCCCATGCTGGACTCATTGTACAAGTGCTTATGATTGTCACAAAGAGCTTTAACATATGAGAAACCTGATTGATTTATACTTTCTAAATGTCCCTATCATGCGGGAACTTTAGCTTTTAATACTCTCATCTCCATTATTAATATAATCTGGATACATCATAAAGCCCTGCCCTGAAGGGCTGAAATGGACCTCATCTGAAGCATGACAATAAATTCTCTTGGCCAGACTAACTCTCTTGGTACTTAGGAGAATGAAATCCCAGAAGAGAATAGTTTTTTAATTACAGGGGCAGATATCGTGGAGAGAATGGAGAACGGGTGGGTGAATGGTATGATTCATAGGTTCCAAGGTCAGAAGAGACCATTGTGATTATCTAGTATGGACTCCTGTATAACACAGGTCATTGAACTTCCCCCAGACAATTCCTAGAGCAGATCTTTTTAGAAAAACATCCAATCTTGATTTAAAAATTGTCAGTGCTGGAGAATCCACCATGACTCTTGGTAAATTGTTCCAATGGTTAATTACTCTCACTTTAACATTTGCACCTTATTGCTAGTCTGAATTTATCTAGCTTCAGCTTCCAGACATTGGACCATGTTATGCCCTTCTCTGCTAGACTGAAGAGCACATTATTAACAAAAATCCCCAAGGGTGTGGTTGGAAAGGTTAGAGAACGCACAGGTGCGGGAGTGAATATTTGGGTGGATGGTGGATGAAAGAAGCATTTTGTTAGGTGTTAAATTCTGCTATAGGGAAAAAATGCTGAGTGCTGACAAGCTAAATGTTGGGGGTCGCAATAAGGCAAGGGTACAGAAATGGGTAAAATCTGTGGAACTGCTGTGCTAACATTCATAGTGGGCATGCTATTCCCCAGTGAGTCCATCTGTAGTAACTCTGTTGATGCCGGAGGGTTTTGAGAAAGAAATAGAACATGACTCATAAGTACAGAGAACAAGAGGGAAAAAAAATCCCACAAGGAAATAACAAAAGCTGAAGGTCAGATCTACGTTGTTTAAAATAGCCCTGGAATTCAGCCAGAAGCTCTGGGGAACGGTTGATGAACCCGTAGCCCTGTTTTTGATAGACACAGAGGTAATTCAGATCTGGTAGATAGTGGAAGGGGACATGGAGCAAACAAATATGTGGAAAAAATAAAGAATATAATTCCACAGAATGGATGAAGGTCAGGCCTCTTTGTTTGCTCTTTCAGTTTGTTAGCAGGTCCGAAAACAAATACAAACGTATGAACAGCAATGAGCGGGTCCGCATTGTCACCGGCTGTCCCTCCAGTCTGGCCCGGACCTCTTCTGAAGCAATGAAGCTGTTGCCTGATAAACTGGAAGGTAAGGACATAACATAACAGCATTTTACACCCACTTGACATAAGGACAATCAGGTCATAGGCTTTTTCCATCTCTAATTTTAATGTTCTTCTGCATGTGACTCAATCCTGGGATTTTTTTGGAGAGGCAGGGGGAAGAGAGGCCTTGAAAACAAATCCTCTGAACTAAAACTTCCTATTTTGTTGACAACTGTTCCTAGGTTCTCTGATGCTCTTCCTCCAAGGAGGTTGTAACTCCAAATAGTGAATTAGAATTGAGCAAAGGAAAATTTACGCTTTTAATCAAGAAAAATGTCTGAGTGGTCTATTTAGCTGTGACAATAGTCTCTGAAGGAAAAGGACGAGAAGCCTATTGCTTGAGTCATTTAAAACTAGACTGGACATTGCACTGGAGAATATACTGAAGGGGACAGTACTGCTATGGGTGGAGGGATTGATAATATGACCAGACATGCAATTCCCTTCTCTAATGTATGTGATTCTTCTACATCAGGGGTAGGCAATCTATGGCACGGGTGCCAAAGGCAGCATGCAAGCTGATTTTCAGTGGCACTCACATTGCCTGGGTCCTGGCCACTGGTCCAGGGGGCTCTACATTTTAATTTAATTTTAAGTGAAGCATCTATTTACTTTACATACAACAATAGTTTAGTTCTATACTGTAGACTTGTAGAAAGAGACCTTCTAAAAATGTTAAAATGTCTTACTGGCACATGAAACCTTAAATCAGAGTGAATAAATGAAGACTCGGCGCCCCACTTCTGAAACGTTGCCGACCCCTGGTCTACATCCTTCTCCCAGGACTGGTCAAGAACAAACTAGATTGTAAACTGTCTCCTCTTTACTCAGATTTGGATTCAGAAAGTGAAATCAACAAGAGCCTAAGTCTGATCCCCTATAGTTTGGTGCGACCGATCCACTGTGACCGCAGGCGCCCGGTCCTCTTCACTCCCACTATGCTTGCAAAGACCTTAGTGCAGAAGCTTCTCAATTCTGGAGGTGCCTTGGAATTCAACATGTGCAAGCCAGGTAATTGTGTAAAAGATTACAGTACATGCTACATTTAGCAAGCCTTTTTACTGTAGGCACATACACGCTAGCTGCAGGGACTCCTGCTGCCATGTCACCACACAGTGTAGCTCTGGATTCCTGCAATGTGACCATTTGTAAGAACATTCTGAGCGTGTCTGAGATTTCCATCCTAAATGGTCCTGAGGAGCTGTGTCTGTGAACGTTGTACATGTGTATGTTCTATAGTTGCCATGATACACTCCGGGGACTGGCCTGTTGTGAGTGCTCTTTGTCAGTACTAATGTGTGTAACTCTAGGTAATGTGACATTTGGATCAGCTCGTGTCTAGCTGTTGCTATAATGATTATCTTCCTTCCAACCAATGGTAGGTTTCTTTCCAGTCCAGAGCATGAAGATCTTGCATTTGATCTTCTCCAAAGACTGGGTTTCTGAGTGAAACTCTTTTCGTGTTAGCTGTTTACCATTCAAAGCAGTATCCTGTACCAGGATTGCTCTGGGATACTACTGTCACAGCTCCAATTAAGTGCCACCTCTGTTCCATTCACCAGACAGCTAGGAGGATCCAGGCACTGAATCCCTTGTGTTTCATGCCTGCAGACTGTGAACAGAGTACAGTCTCTCCTCTGGCTTAGGGTCCCTTACACGCCTTCAGAGTACAGATATTAATCTAGCGTCCCCCTCCTGAGAGCTTAGACTGCACATCCCAGTCCCTAGAACTAGTGCTGGGTCCTCAGGATATGTCTTCACAGCACAGTTATAACTTGACTGTGACCACTAACTCAATTCCCATCCACACACACAAATCGCTAGCTTGAATTGGTGCTGTCGGCTTAGGCTAGCTAGCCTGTTGTTGCGATCTTGGGTTGACGCTCAAGTGCTTCTGAGTAATACACTGGGGATGCAACAGCTTAAGTTGCAACAACCCCACAGCAACTAATCAAAACGCACCCTCAGACTCCTGCCATGGCTTAAAGACACCCTCTTTCAGAACTCCGCCTGATGTTTTGAGGCTTCTGGGTTTCCTCTTGGGGGCATGTGATGAGGTGTAGCACATAGCAGCACATACAGACTTCACACAGGATTCTAACACATTATTGCTCTTTCTTAATAGCATGAGAGACACAGCCCTATACACAAATAATAAACCCTATGTGCATTGCACTGCCTTAATTTCTCCACCATTTTGGAGCATTCTGTGAGCTGGGATCAGGGTCCTTTGAGGCCATCCAGCATCCTTCTGTTGCAGTGTATGATTTGTGTTCTGAAACATGGAGCCTTCTCTCCCTGCTCACCCATGCCAGCTTTGGCTGGCTAGTCCATCCTCTTCCCCTCTCCTGCTCACACTTTCTGTGTGTCTCCCTGTGAGCCCTTTCATAGCCTTTCAGTTCTTCACTCAGGTGACTCCTCAACAGCCTATTCTGATGATCCCATACCCTTATCAGGTGACTTCATTGCCAGGTGATCTTTCCCTGGGGCAAACCAGTTTTCCTGGTAGGGCAGCGGTTCTCAAAGTGGTGGTCGTCGCAAGCCCCTGTGGCCGCTGTAAAGCCGCCGAATTGATTATTTCTGAATTCATAGAATCATAGAATCAAAGAATATCAGGGTTGGAAGGGACCTCTGGAGGTCATCTAGTCCAACCCCCTGCTTAAAGCAGGACCAAGCCCCAACTAAATCATTCCAGCCAGCGCTTTATGAACCCTGACCGTAAAAACCTCTAAGGAAGGTGATTCTACCACCTCCCTAGGTAACCCAGTCCAATGCTTCACCACCCTCCTAGTGAAAAAGTTTTTCCTAATATCCAATCTAAACCTTCCCAACTGCAACTTGAGACCATTACTCCTTGTTCTGTCATCTGCTACCACTGAGAACAGTTTAGATCCATCCTCTTTAGAACCCCCTTTCAGGTAGTTGAAAGCAGCTATCAAATCTCCCCTCAGTCTTCTCTTTTGTAGACTGAACAATTCCAGTTCTTTCAGCCTCTCCTCATAAGTCATGCGCTCCAGGCCCCTAATAATTTTTGTTGCCCTTCTCTGGACTCTTTCCAATTTTTCCACATCCTTTTTGTAGTGTGGGCCCCAAAATTGGACACAGTACTCCAGATGAGGCCTCACCAATGTCGAATAGAGGGGAACAATCACATCCCTTGATCTGCTGGCAATGCCCCTACTTATACAGCCCAAAATGCCATTAGCCTTCTTGGCAACAAGGGCACACTGTTGACTCATATCCAGCTTCTCATCCACTGTAATCCCTAGGTCCTTTTCTGCAGAACTGCTGCCTAGCCATTCGGTCCCTAGTCTGTAGCAGTGCATGGGATTCTTCCATCCTAAGTGCAGGACTCTGCACTTCTCCTTGTTGAACTTCATCAAATTTCTTTTGGCCCAGTCCTCTAATTTGTCTAGGTCCCTCTGTATCCTATCCCTACCCTCCATTCGGCGGCTTTTCAGCAGACATACCCACTCTCCCGATTCTCCGCCGAAGCGCTTGCGAAAGCGGAAGCAATCACTTTGGCCGAGAGTCGGGAGCGATCGGAACATCCTTTGAAAAGCCACGGAATGCGGAAATAATCAATTCGGCGGCTTTTCGGCGAACACACAAGGGTCGCGCCGAGAAACCGCAAGTAAAAAAGGGTCGCAGTTCTCACAAGTTTGAGAACCGCTGTGGTAGGGAATCAGTCGATTGTCTAGTATGTTTATATTTGAATAGAAGACCATCTGAGTTAATGACCCATAGTTGTCAGCTCTGTATCAATACCAGTTTGAATTTCAGTCCAACACAGAGATAAAGAGGTCACAGAGAAGGTAACAAGGCCCCAAATTCAAAATGGAGTTAGCAGTTTGGTAAAGTTACAGACAAAAAATTCATAATCCAACACAAAAATACTAAATTATACAAACCGATTCCCCAGATCACCACAACTACCTCATGAAGAGAGACTCTTAGGTTAAAAGCCATCTGTTCTGAAATCCCAGTACTCTTGTCTGTGTTATTATGAACAACTTAGACGAATATAAATACAGTAATTTTAAGAGTCTAGTTTACTCTTTGCCATTTGTATGGTTTGTTTACTATTCTGCATTTCACGCACCTTGGACAGTGAAATTGGTCTGTTGCTAGTCAGACTGATTTTCAGAGTCCCAGGCTCAATACAATGCTGTAGAGTTTGGTTGGCATTTGTTTATTCATTATGAGCACAAGCGCTGGGTAAGCTCTTTGCAGGAGGGATCATCTTTCTGTTCTGTGATTGTCCAAGCCCTAGTGCAACGGGGCTTGGACCCCTTGGCAACATCAATAATAATGTGGTTGATATAGTAACATATTATTGTGTGAAATGCTGTCAGCTACTGTCGTATTGTGATGTGGTGCTGTGGAACATAATTGCTCTTTGATTTTAGGTGTTGGTACAGTTTTTACTGCATCGTATTGTTGCCATTTGGTGTCTTGATTGTGTTGTGGTCATTGCTCAGAAATTCACTGGTGCAGGCCATATTTGAGGTACTGAGCTAAGGCTTCAGTTTAATTAAATGAATGAAATGAGACCAGCACTCAGGAAAATTCTTGGTCTTCATTCACAGTACCACTGAATTCCCGCTGGACAGTTTCCTAGGTGCACATATTATGTGAACCTACTAACCTTGCTTTCACCCCCCCCCCCCCTCCAGATATTGTAACAAAGGAAGAGTTCCTAAGGAAGCAAAGGACGGAGTCTATCATCTTTTCCAGAGAGAAGAATCCAAACACCTATGAGTGCATTGTACCTGCCAATATTGAGGCAGTCACTGCCAAGGTGAGGGGCGTGGAATGTAGCCAGTATTTAGGCTGTCTGTGAGTCTGTCTACACAGAGCGGGTTGCTTTTCATAAGCAAAGTGGTCAGTTAACTGCCACTCTAAGGGCTTATGTTGTCAGAGTAACTTCTTTTTTCTCCCATTCTCATCCTGTTCCCAGATTTCTATTTATCTTTCCCCAAATAGCTTTAGCTTTGTGCAGTTATTTTTCCTTTCTTTTTGATCCTTAGCCATATCCTTTTACATTCGCTCTCTCCCTCTCTGTGATGGCCTACCTTGATATCATGAAATACCCTTTCATTTCCTACCCACTCTTCCCTAGTCAGTCCCCCTTTTGTTTTGTCTGTGTGCAAATGTGAGAGAGAGAGAGACAGGGACCTAGACAAGGAAAAGGATAGACTGGGACATAGAGAGAGACAATGATATGCAGTATAAAGATAACATTGTCAAAGGCAGAGAGATAGCTTCAAATACAGTGTATTTGTTACATGGTGGAGAAAAAAGGATTAAAGTGAGTAGTGGATTGTTTTTCAGAAGTAATTACAGTATATGTTCTCTTTGAACAAAGACCACAGCTGTGCATGTGAATATATAATATATGTATGACTTTATTTTTTATTTATAGTATTTTAGCTTGTTTGTTATCTTTAGATCGAGTCACTCATTTTTAAACCTTTGCAAAAGGAGAGCGCTCATACTGAGTACTAAAATTAGCTTTTATCTGATTGGCTAGTTGTGAATTAATGGGAGGAGTTTGGACCTAAAATGTACATTTGATTGAAAGGTTTTACATCAGGTCTGATAAATGAAGAGCAATTCACCTGACCCTGTTGAGATATGTCTGTCAGTATCACAAGATATTAGTGCTGTGGATGTTCCCTCATGATCCTGTTATGACTTTATGTTTTTAGAATAAGCATTGTCTGCTGGAAGCTGGAATAAGCTGCACAAAGGATTTAATCAAAGCCAAGATATATCCCATTATTCTCTTTATCAGAGTCTCAGAGAAAAACATCAAGAGGTTCAGGTAACATATCAAATCTTTTGAACATTTGCTATTCTGTCTTTGTCGCTGAATAAGACTATAGTCCAGTGACTGTATCATTGAGAGAGAGGATGAGGGAGAGCTGCTTCTTGCTAATCTAGTACTTCAGTATGGCACTATTTCCTCCCATGACTCCTCCCGCTCCTCCCTGGAAATATGACCACTGGAGTAGCTATGAGTTGCCCCAAATCCAGCACTCTATCACCACTCCTGATAGCAATATTTGTTGCCGGAGGATGGCACTGGACTGGAATATCTGCATTCTCCTATACTTAGCACTCCTGTGCCATTCCCTACAGTGATTCCTGCTGGGAAAGATGGTGTCTGGAGTAGTGATAATCTCCCTACAATGAGCACTCCTTCATTGTTCCCCATGTCAGTTTTGGTGGGAGAGGACATGACCGGAGTAGCTGTGATGATCTAGCTCTCCTACACCCTTCTTTACATCAACTCTTGCTGGGAGCAATAATCCCTCTAATTTTTGACAGGCTGTGTGCGCAAAAAATTTCTTCTGTGTTGAAGCAGAGTTCAAATTTGTGCACCCATAACTGATATTTCGGCCTGGCTCTGATTTTTTTGTGCATGTGGTGTCTCACCGTGTGCGCGAGGCTTAGGATCTGTGTGTGTGCGCACACATGCACAGCTTAGAGGGAACAGCGGCTGGGAGAGAGGGAGATTGTAGGGATACACTTTAAACAACCTATTTTGCTTATTTTTGGCTTGGTCATCTGATGCAGGAAGCTGTTGCCAAAGCCAGAGACTGAAGAGGAGTTCCTACGCATGTGTCGCCAGAAGGAGAAAGAACTAGAGGCACTACCATGCCTTTATGCTCCTCTAGAGGCAGACATGTGGAGCAGTATTGAGGATCTCATCCGAATAATCAAAGAGAAGATTGCAGAAGAGCAGCGTAAAACCATCTGGATAGACGAAGATCAGCTATAATAATAGCAGCAAATAAAATAAAGCGCGGTGGCAATGAAAGGACACAGTAAAATGGAGCTGGGGCCTTCAGAATTCTCTGATGCAGTGCCGGCCGCTCCTGTTTCATCTTTGCTGGCTGGGGACTCTTGCTGCTGGCAGGATTTGCATGTCAAATGGAATCAGAGCCGTGTGTTTAACAGTGAGTGTCACAGATGCTAGGTAGCGAGGACATGGATGAGAACACTGCTACCAGCCTAGCGCCGGATCCCCCATTCAGAGTCGGCAGCTGTTTAACACATGAGAAGGCCAAAGATCTCGAGAGGGAGCTTGAGGTAATTTATTATGTATAAAGATGGGCCTCATTTAATCTCCTGGCATGACCAGAGTCATGAAATCTAAAGGGAGATAAAGGATGAGGGTCAGGCCGAAAGACATGGAATCTATGGAGCACCCCACACCCAGTCCAAAGTGAGAAGCTGAGTACGTTCCATTAAAGAAGCTGCAGGATGCCCAGTAACACTGCAACTAATACCCTCAGCAGCTATTCAGCCCTCTGTGTCCATGCATGTGCAGTCATGTTGGAGGGAAAGAAAATAACCATCGTTCCTAGCATTGGTGAAAATGACAATCTTCCCTTTATCTTTAAACCTCAGTTCTGTTTAGCAATTTGCAGAAGCCTGCCTAGTCATGGCACCCTCAACAAAGCAAACTCCCAGCTTCCCAATGGCAAATCAAACCTTTCCAAATCTGCCCACACTTCACTTAGTTTATTGCTGTTACTGTTATTTTACTAGTCCCACTACTTCAATCCTTAATTTCAAATGCATATTTTAGTACTAAAGATGCTTGGTGCAAAACGATGGGAGCTGACTCCAGCTCTCTGTGACAAAAAGATGCCAATATCGTTAAAAGGTAGAATGTATAAAACTATAACTCAACCCATCTTAATCCACAGAACAGAGACTTGGCCAGCCACAGGAAAGGAAATCAGTATGCTCTCCACCATGGAAATGAACAGATTGAGATTCAGTCATTGGATGCTCCATGATAGGAAATGTAATGAGGTTGTAAGAGGCCTAATGTGGGTTGCTGCAACTGAAGACAAGCTGGGGAAGGCTAGGTTGTGTCGGTATGGAGACCTGAGAGCGGTATTGGTAGGATGACTCTTGCAGTGATTGTAGACAGAAGAGGACAAAAGGGGAGAACAAAGACTCGGTACTTAGACCAAATATTTGTAGACCTCGGAGACACCAATCGTCATACAGCCAGGCATACAATCATGAGTTTTGGAAGAAAGCTATAAAAGTCGCTGACTCCCAATGGGGAGGTAGCAAGAAAGAAGAAGATGAATTTTAGTGCTGCAGGAGGATACAGGACTAACACACCTAGAAACTGGATGTCTCCGTTTATCCCAGAGACCCACATGTTTCCCCAGCCCTGCCATCTGCCAAATTCCTACTCTGAATGGGAGGGGCCATTTTTAGAGGGTGATCGGGGAAGTTCTTCCTCTGGGGGGAGTTCAGTTTTCATGATGACCCCTCCAGTCCTTGGCCTCTGCCACGATTGCCAGATGGAAGCCAATGAGTATCACGCTCAGCTATAGACAGCTGGGGTAAACATTTCAAAGGTGTCTTAGCTGCTTAGGAGCGTGGGCCCCATTTTCAAAACTCTGCCTTCTGTTGCCAGTCAGTGGGACGTAAGCCTCTTTGTCATTTTTGAAAATGTTACGCCTGTACACTAGGCACTGGATTGAAACCACTAAATTAATTTTCACCGCAGCCTTCCACTAATAATGATGTGCACCACTACTGACCTGGAATAAATAAAACAGTGACCTGTGGCTGTCTATCCCTTCTCCCTCGAGTCATCCATGCCTCCCCCTTCGCCTCCCTTCTTAGATAAATTCTACAGTGAAAGTTGTCATTGCTCCTGTGCTCATCCAACCTCCCTGGTTTCAGTGCTTCAGGCCAACATGCAGCAGCTGGTAATAAAAAGGCACACAAAGCCCAAGCAAAACATCTGGCACTGTCTCAGTTGCTGGATGAGTGACTGCATTTTCCTTGGAGGTGTCTGATGTTCATGTGTGCTGGGTGCCTCTCCATGATGATGCACTTTTTTCTGTCCTGGTCAGCTTACTAGACTGTGCCTAGACATGCAGTGGTGTACTTTATTTATTTTTTCTTATGGTACCTTGTAGAAATCATTGCCTATTTTCCCTCTCATTCCCTGCTACTGTGCCCATCCCATCATTCATGTTTGAAAAGCTGTTTATAGCACGTGTTTTCCTGAGACTAGTTCGTTGTCTGTCCCACTCCATATGCTGCGAATCTGCCCTTTTCTGCAGTGTTGGGGAGTAGAGAGATTATACCACTACCAGTAGTTTGTAATCCCAAAGTTCTTTACAGATTATAATATACATATGCAATGACACGCAGACATTCTGTGGTGGGGATAACAACCAACGGGTGTAGTCAGCACATTTTATGATTCTCTAGAGGTCATCTCTCGTGTACAAGAGCTGAAGGCAGTATCATTTAGGAGGGCTACATGTCAAAGTGGAGTTTTCCAGATATTTGTAATGTTCTGAGACCACAAGTCTTAGTGTTGAAGCATCTTTATGCAGAGACTATGGGAAGGTGGCAATAGAGACTGAGGTTGGATGAGATGATGGAACTCATTCTTTTTGTAAACGGAGCGACTCCATGGAAGAGATGTAGTCTCCTGGCACCTTAATGCACCTATAGTGATTTCCAAGGCCGTTGATACTGTAAGGAATCGTGAGTGTCTGCTGGTGTGAACTAGTGGAGTCATCCCTAGCTCAACAGGCAGAGCTCCCGGTTCCACTACGCCCACACACCGGTGTCCTTTACGCAGGTGTCTGCCAACCTATATAGTATGTGGAATCCTCATCCATTTTTCCAGGCTGAATTATTGGAGATGGGCTGGAAGCTTTATTCCCCACGATCCCCAGATGTGAACTCACAGGGCAGAGCCACACCTGGTGTACATTGGCATAGCCTCATTAAAGTCTGGATCCTGATCTGAGTGTCACCTCTCTGTAATGGGGCAAACTAACCTCTGGTGTCCACATATAGGCAAACATGCAGGCTTGAAATGTGAATGAGTTTTCTTCCCAAATTTGAGGGTGTTCAGCATCTGTGTTTGGATTCCACCTGCTCCAGAAATAGATTTGAGATCCACATTTGGAGCTGGGGCTCAGTTCCAGGTTGTTGATTCATCTAGTTCCTATTTGTGATGTATCTTTTTAAATTACCAACCCCACCTCCCTCAGTCACCCAGACATTCTTTTGAGCACAGCCAATCTGTTAATAATCCTTGGGTAGCAGACAACATGTATTCAGCCTTTGTAAGGGATTAGAAGCAATAACTAAGCAAATTGTTCACCAGACAACTAATTGGAAATTGGTTTAATTTATTGTAGAATAAAGATGGGCAAAAAATCCCAGTCTGAACTCTCCTGGGTTTGAGGGTTTGAAAATCAGATTAGAATCCAAGACTTCTCAAATGTCAGGGTGTGGTTTTTTTAGTTCAAGAAGTGTCTCTTTGTTCTTCATTTGTACATCACCTAGCACAATCGGGTCCTGGTCCCAAACTGGGGCTTCTAGGTGCTACCATGATGCAAGTAAATAATATCAATAAGGAAGTCTGCTAAAGAAACATTCAAGCTGCAATACCACATTCAAATTGGAATCCAGAGTTTGAATATGGAGATTTGGCTCAGGCCTTCTCTACAGAAGATGCATCTGAATTGTATAGACCTATGGAGCTATAAGCAAAGTTTACATCAAACTCTTAAAATACAAGTTTCTAAAGGTTTGTAATTGGAGGCTGGAAAATATCTCAACCTTCTTCAAAATCTTAAATTGAAAAGGTGAGATTTCCAACATCCAAGGTAATTGCCTTGTCACTTGATGAGTTATTTATTCTCTAAGAACACTTTACGGAACCAGGAAATAAAAGTCTTTGTTAAAAATGAACTGTTGGAAAATCTATTTCTTGACCCTTAAGTAATTGCAATAAGAAGAGCTGGTTGAACATTTTCCAATGATATGCTTTTCCACCAAAAAGTGGTTTAGATGAAAATCGAGCCATTCCACAGAGGGAAGATCATTTTGATTAAATGTCATTAAATCAAAATGAAGCCTTCTGATGATATTAAAACATCCATTTTGACATTTTCAGAATGAAATGTTTTCATTTTTTGTTTTGAAAATTTTATGTTCATTTTTTTAGTTGAAATCGAAATGAAATTGACCCAAAACAAACATTTTAAAAAATTTAATTTCACGGGGAATTTTGGAATTCTATGTTTTGCTTCAATTTAGTACAAAAACATATCTCAAAAATAATGGAATTTCCCACACACAAAAATTATGGCTCCCACCCAGCTCTAGTAAAACAAGCTTTGTTTACTATATTTTTGTAAAGTAAATCATAGGTGGGGTATTAAAGATTATTTATATAGCTTTAAAGGAACATTAATAGTGATTTATTGTCATCAGACGTGGGGCAGTATTTATGATAATAAAGAAAAACAAACTAAATACAACTTTCCATTCTGCTTTGCCCAACTCTTAAATTATGCTGTATTATATAAATCAGTATCATACAGGTCAGCACAGTGGGGAATTGTTGCATGTAAGAATTTCATGTGAACTTTATTACACAGTATTTGATTTTCTTTTGCATCAGCATGTTGGCTGGAGGCTAACCTGTCAATTGTTCTGCAGTAGCAGACAGCAGTGGTAGCACAATTTGCCAGGGAGAGAGAGCGTGCACAAAGCAGACTCCTCCCTACAAAGTTTAGATGGAGGTCAGCTGCAGTTATTATAGAAATGTCTGTACATCACTTATATATTTGTGTTAGTTTATGCTGAACCATTTTCATGGCCTGAGGTTGGAGGACTATAGCAGCGACAAGGTGCTGAAATCGGACAGACTGAATTCAATGCTGTGGGATTCAAAATTTGTGTGTAAACCCAGTGTTCTCAGGAGGATTAGGACATGCCAAATGGCTATGTAAAATTGGGGCTTTTAAGCAGCAGTAATTACTCCATCTCATGATGACTCTGGGGAGCCAAGGCACAGCCAGGGGTTTAGGGCTTCTGCGACCGTGACAATCTAGGGTTTTGCATCTGTGTTTAATGCTGAATGAGTCGGAGCACTAGGATTTAATCTAGGCATACTGTTAGACCTACCGATTGCATTTGTGGCTAGTTCACTAGTCCCCCTGTTAAGTGTGCTAAGAGACTTGCAGCTCTGAGGGCTGGTCTTCACTGGGGGGGGGAGGGGGAAATCGACTGAAGATACGCAACTTCAGCTACGTGAATAACATAGTTGAAGTTGGCGTATCTTCAGCCGATTTACCTGCCGCCCTCATGGCGGCGGCGGTCGGCAACGCGCTCCCCTGTCGACTCCAGCTTGCGCCGCGCTGGAGTTACGGAGTCAATGGGGATGCTGCTGGCGATTGATTTCTCATGTCTTAATGGGACATGATAAATCGATCACCAAAAGATAGATCACTACCTGCCGATCCGGCGGGTAGTGAAGACGTACCCTGAGAAATAATAACCCTAGAACGCAAATCACTTGCAATTTCTATTCAGTGATTATTGCCCCGATGGGTCTTCTCTGTACATCTAGTCGCCCTGTAAATCAGAGGGTGAGTTTCATGTGCACACACATCAGAACAGTCTTGTTACCGGGCCTCTGAGACAAGGTGCAGCACTGCAATTCCTGTTTTAATGTAGCACTGTTTCTGTTGATCTACCCACTGAACAGAATTAAAATGTACAAGAAAACTGCCAGCCACTAAATGCTTGGTTCTTCTCTTACAAGTTTTATTGTTTTTCCCATTATCTGGTTGTCAAAGTTCTTGTGGGCCCGCCCATCTATAAATGCATCTATTCAGGGCCTGCAGTGCACTTGTATTGCCCTAAGGTCCTTCACTGTAGAGCTGTCCTGTGCAGCGTCTGCGGCACCAAATGATTAAAATGGGGGAGGAGTAGTGAACAACAATAATCCCAGAAGAGAACTGGCTTTATCTGATTTATCCACACAAGGAAAGGCGGGAAGGTGGGTGGGGAAATCTACTGTGGGTCAATGCAACAGTCTTTCAGTCTGGAAGACCTGAATCCCAATGTGATTTTTGCAACAAGTGAAACAAATCGGGTTATTTAGCCACATGTTAACAGAGTATCTGGTTGAGACGTCTCAGTCTGGAATAGTAGTTGTTCTGTTGGCAGAGCTCTGTAGCTCCCACACAACACCTGATGGAACCAGTGTGGCCATTCTGTCTGTCCGTTTCCTGGACAGATCATCTAATTCAGCCACTGCAATGCTGCTGCTCATAGAATCTTGCAAGGCACACAGGCTTTTCTTATGCTTCTGGAGATAGCGCTCAATCTCTCTGCAGAGATACCGGTCGCCTTCAGGGATCATCCTTGACCCTTCCACGTGATGCTTTCCTCTGTTCTCAGAGACTGTCCTCAGAGTCTTTCTAGGGAAATCTCTTCTGGCCCCAGACCTCCACCCTGAGTCTCCAAGATGAATAAGAACACTTGGCTTTTAGGATTTCCATACGTAAAGGAAGGTATTGTTATCTCCATCGTACAGATGGGGAAAACAGCACTACACAGAGAAATGAAGGGACTTGCCCAAGGTCAAATAACAGGTCAGTGGCTGTGCCATGAATAGAGCCCAGGTCTCTTGACTCGTGGCCTAGCCACAGGGCAATGCTGAGTCACATAGATCTATAGCACGATACATTGAAATCAGCTCAAGGCTCTGAATGAACACAGGCCAATTCTGACACTCCCATCTAGCATTTGAGTGGCAGCTGGCCTATCAGGTGAGGTTTCTAGGTTGACTTGAAAAACCTTACCAGTAAGCCAAGTTTAGAACAACAGGAAGCTCCTGTGTGAGTCCTGTTTCACACACTCCCCCTCCCTCCCCCGCCGTCTCTTTCAGATCCTCCGCTGCAGCAACTCTCTGATGTTCAGATCACAAGCAGATTCTCGGGGGTTAAATGCACCATTAGCCACGGGGAGGGGGAGGGGGAGACCCTGTAAAAACAGATGGTGGGTGATAGAAAAATTGTTCTGAGTGTAAATATTTATACCAACCCGGCTGCTTCATCTGACATTAGCATCAAAAGCCGTTTGTCAATTTAGCAACAAACAGTGGTATTGATTTTATTCCAAACTACAGACCTCATGAGAGAGGGAGAGGTGCTTTCATATAAAAAATCCTAGGCTGCAGATCAGGCCTTGGGGGAATAACAAGACAGGACAAGCCAGCTAGCAAAGTAATTGCAGCACCAGAATCAACTAGTATGTAAATAGCAGACAGCAGGTTGGAGATTATCAGAAAGGATGTGTGGTCTTTGTTCAGCCTACGCAGTTCATCACAGGGCATGGCCCCAGACTAAAGGGCTAAAAGAGTTCGTTTCTCCTTTTCTGCACCAGAACCAGTCAGCTTTGGCTGGGGGGTGTCCTGCGTCACATGAAGTTGCTATTTCAATCTGCACAGTGGTAAGTGACTTCAGGAGAAGGTGGAGAGAAGGGAAAATGCAGAACAAGAAAGTGGAATAATTCAGATTGCAATCTAGGATTGGCAATAAGGATGGCATCTGTCTGGCACTTTCTCCCTGTTAGCTTGTCTTGTTATTAAGTGCAGGGCTGACAAGTAGGCTCTAGAAGCATTTCTTGATGAGAAGGGGCAGGTATCTCTGATCTCCCGGAGAACGTCCCTTCCTCTCCGAGCTAAAGTCACCATAAACATTCCTCTGATAAGTACCTCACTAAAGAACACTGCTCCCTGCGCTCTTGGGAGAGAAGTGCTCTACAAGCCTGTTCATTTTGCCCACAAAGGGGTCTGGAGAAACAAAAAGGACTCACCATCACAGCCCGCAGCAATCTCATTTATTATGGCTCTAGCAAAACAGTGAGGAAATGCCCACGGAAGAGAACTTACGTCCCATCAGAGCCCGTGTAGAGCCAGAACTCACAGGGCTCCCATCGTGGGGTGGCATTCAGAAAGGGCCAACGCATGCCGGGAGCCAATTCCTGGCGTGATGCTCAAAGAGGGCCAGAATGTACAAGGGATAAGTCGCAGTACAGTGCGCAGAGAAGGCCATAACATACAAGGACCCAGTCCCAGCATTGTGCTTGGAGAAGACCGGACCGTACAGGAAGGAAAAAAAATGAAGCCAAGCTGTAAAAAGTGAAGAATAATTCACAATAAAACAAAATAAGGTAAAAGAGAGATTAGAAAAGAGCCCAATTCACTCCTGGTGTAAGCGGACCTAACTCTGTCGATTTGCACCTCATTCAAGCTGGTCTTAAATATGGTCCAAAAGGAATTAAGCTGAGTCCCTTCTCTGACCTAGCCTGAGTTCTTCACCCCAATGTACATTTATGATTAAATACAGTAGTAAGGGCCAGATTCTGATTCCTGTACCCACATCCCTCTATGGGGCTGCTAGTGGGGCACAGTTCTATTTAGGGGGAGTAAGGGATCAAAATGTGCCTCTAAATATTCAGGTAGAACACGTAACTGAAAACCAAGTGGGTCCCACGGGCATCGCTCCCGGGGAGCTCTGCCCTGGAATGTGCCTGCCCTCCTGTGCTAATGATCTCTTTTCTCTCTAGACGCTGGGAATAAATGAGCCTTTTTCTAAAGACAACCTCATGCTGGTTAGTCTGAACTCTACCATTGTAGCACTACTGCTTCTCTACACCCTGGTGCTGAGCTGCTCCCCTCATTATCAGATTGCTGTTCATTAATCAAAGCACTAACAGTGAGATAGAGAAGGCTGGAATCCAGCATGGATGGCGCTTCGTTTGCATTGATTGATTTCCCCATCATCCTTTATTACTATTATTTACTTTGTGTGCCTCAAAAGAGATTGAACTGTAATGTGTGGTGGGTACCTATTGTAATTCCTCTTTTTAGCACCTGCTATTCCTACCATGGCGGTAAGAACAACTAGTTCTCCAATGGCCAGGGGTCAACATCTTCTCTACTAAGGGACAGAAAGAGTAGTGGAGTTGTTATAGAAATGGAGTCCTTCTGAGACATATGGAAGTCCTGATTTTCAGAGCGTCTGAGTCCACAAATTCTGCTGAAATCAGTGAGCATCATGGGTGCTCTGAAAACCAGAGCCCAAGATATTATTTCTAACAGGTCCCCTCTATTGGCCAGGGTTGCAGCAGGTGGGAGTGGGGGAATAAACTGAGAAGATTTGTAGGACTTGCATGGTTACATTTGGCTATGGGCAAGGATGGTTTGGCAGCTCCATGGTGAGGCTTTTGTCTTGCAGAGGAAAGAATGGAGACTGTGCTTGTGATGAAATACACTTGGTCTTCTTCCTCCCTGGATCTCCATTAATTTCCCAAATCACCATTCATGGCAATTTGACTTTAATCTCCAAACCAGACTGGAGCAAATTTTGCAGATTTTCTCCTTGTTGCCTAGACTATCAGAGCAGGGCAGATCTAAAAGATTGGAGTTTCTGGTGGTGTCAAGTGGCCAGTCAAAGGTTCTCATGAAAGTTGACATTTGCATCAAGAAAGGGAGGATGGAAGCTGCAACAGGACTTACAAATGGCCCTCAATAGACATCTCAGCCATGTGAATAAAGTAGTGGTGAACCTAGGGGCCCCAGATAGTAGGGGTGAAATCCAGGTCATACTGAAGTAAATGGCAAAACTCCCATTGGTTTTACTGGACACCAGAATTTTACACTAGGGATTTTCAGTCATCTGAGCCTGTGGTTGCACGTATTCTGTAATTGCCTTATTCAAGGAATACAACAGGAAGCCCAAGGTTAGTTGCAGTCATGGGTGTGAAAGGCAGTTGTGGAGGGAGGTGATGAAAATAGATGAGAAAGAGAGAGAGAGAAAGTTGTTTTTCTACTTGTATTTTATAATTAGCCCAGGTCAGGAGTGAGGGGGCAGCTGCCAGGTGACGAAGGCCCTTAGCACCCTTTCATTAATAAATTTCATAACAGAAACCACAACTAGTCAGCTGCGTTGGAAGTTTCCATGGGTGGTTCTTCACGGTTACTGGAAATGTGAGTCTCCTTCAGACAGGAATTTATTTCTTATCACGTGCTTTATCTTGTTCAGATGCTGTTTTGTACTGATTGGGGGGAAGAGGAAGGAGTGTGTCATCACTACCTTCTGATAGAGTGTGGCAGAACTGATCAAAGATAACCATTCTTCCTCTACTTGCTCACCTAACAGATAACTCCTTTAGCTCCTCTGGCAGAAGCCTTTGTTTTTTGAAGTTAGAGATGCTGAGTTGGACTGCCCTAGCTACCTCTCAGTACCACATGCATATAATGGTCTGCTGTCCCACAGCATCTGAGTGGGATGACTGAGTTTTTATGATGGTCCCTTCACCTCTTGTGTCTGAGGTCCTTGGGCTACACCAAATAATTGTTTTCTCACCAGTTTTCTGGAGCAGCAAGAGGGGTGGTTGAGTGATTGCATAAAGGGCCACCAGGCCACACTCAGTGGAAACTCAGATGATCCCATCGATCAAGCCACTACTGGGTCACACGTGAAGTCGCACACCCAGGGTTAGGAAACAAGCGTTTGAGAGTTGATATCGTAAATGTGTTTTTATAAGCACAGCCTTGTGAGCGATGGGAGGAGGTGAGGTACATAGACATTAGTGATGGATTTAACCAGGATCAAGTACAAAAGTCTGGATAAGATTCAGTGGAGCAGTATCAGTCAAAGCATTAAATATATTTGTAAATCTGGCAATGATTCATTCATATTTTATTATTATTGTTATTAGGGCCCAAGATGTACTGCAGTTGGCTTCGATCAAAATCAGCTGCAAAGGTTTTCAAGATTTTTCCTCTCCTTTCTTTCTTTGCTGCATTTATGCCAACAAAAGACATTACTGATTCTTTAAAAGAATTCTATCTTCCTCTAGTGGTGGAAGGGATTAACTTCTGTTTCCAGAAGCAGTCGGCATGCAGACATGTGCACACAAGAGTGCATATGTATGTGAACTACTGATGTGACAAATCTAAAGGGTCAAAGCCCAAATGTTAGGTGTTTACTTTTATAATGCTCTGTCTCATAGAAACCCCCCTTATCTTTGATTTCCAGCTGTTGCATATTAAGTCCCATTTTAATGCCCCCGTTGCAATAACATCCTTTTAAAATGCCCTTTTAGAATGACAGTGAATTCACATTTTAGTCATAGGACGTGATTTTTCTCCCTCCTAACTCCTGCGATGTAGGATAAAATACTGGGTCATGCCAAGAGGTGATGGGGTAATAGAACACTTCATATGTTTTACAGAAAAAAATCTCTTTGGGTTAAGCTGTTTTCAGTTCAGATGAGACATACTCAAGCCCCGATCACCCTGTAACACAGACATACGATACAAGTGCACTGGAGTGAGGCAATATTGATTTACTTTCTGTAAAAATGTACGTAAAGCCAAGAAGCCAGGCACTTTTCACCGCCTCTTCTGAACTCTGTCTGATTCCTGTGCCCCCCTGCTGCCAGCCCCAAGTCTCATCCTCTCTGCTGTGTGTCCCATATCACTCTAATCATCCCTGAGCTGCAGGCGTCCGGCTGTGAGCCCCACGTCAGATAACCTCTGCTGTAACCATCACTGTAACTTCCTTTTAATGATCCGTCATGTGTTCCTGGCTATAAACAAATGCTTTACTGCGCCCTAGATCTTCTCATCTCCTGTCTCTGGTATGCACTCCACATCTCCCTGTCCCTGATCACCAGGGGCCTGACTGTGAGTCCAGCTGTATTCCCTAGGGTGGTATTAGAAAGAATATTGAACTAATAGAGGGGATGGGCCAAGATTGGGAATGCCACAAAACTGTACTTCACCCTGTTTCAACTGATATTTAGCTTCTTCTTTTGTTGTGGCTGCCAGTAAATATTCATTTCATGCCAAAATTGGATACTCAGAAAGCAAGCTGAACATGATTATCCAATGAGAATGTCAATACTATCTATTCATGACACCATGGTGATTGGATTCCGGAATGATGGACTATGATGGGGTAGAGACATTAGCTAGGACTCGTCTCGCTCCGGGGCAGCGGGGAACCACACCGCCTCACTACAGATGGTTTTGGAGACTTCGAGCCCCTCTCCTTCTCCTGAGCACCATCATATTTCTCCAGACATTTTGACAGTGATAGAGGCAGTGTTTAGCTGCAGCCCTTATGTATGATATCTACCTCACGTGTCCCCAAAGGGTCTTATGTCCCTTTTGCAAAGGCCCAGAAAATCTCAGTGTGGCAGATTACACTGAAAATATTGTAAACGGGCAGTGGTGAGTCAAAGGAAAATACCTCCCTCTTGTAACCTGGGTCGTCTGCCTTGTCTCTGTCGTCTGACCCTTGCATGGCATGAGTTCCTTGGATCCTCACTGCATCGCAGCCATTTGCTCAAACATTCCAGATTTATCAAAGATGCTGTAGCATCTTGCTCCCTCCTGTCGGAGGCACTTTGGTTCCTCATTCTATCCGGCCCTGCCACCCACACCCAAATCCCCTCGGTGTCACCTGTTCCTCTTCCCACCTAGGTTATAAATGATATCTCAGTTTCAGTCAAGTCAGTCCCTGGCTAGCCTCACTTACAGTGCTGTGCAGGGAGGTCCCAGAGCTGTAATTCAATTGGCCTCACCAGCTCTAGTGCTCAGACAGCTTGAGCTGCACTTTCCTCACAAAATTATGGCAGCAGCAACATAGGGGATGGAACTGCGGGTGCTGGGAGGGCTACCACAGCCCCAGGCTTGAAGTCGCGTCCATCATATACAGGGTTTACAGTTTGGTTCAGTGGCTCTCAGCACCCCCGCTGTACAAATTGTTCCAGCACTCCCTAGCAGCAATGTCCAGAGACTTGAGTTAAAGTTGGAGGTTTGAGCAGGGACTGCATTATTCTGCATCTAATCCCTGCATTCTGACAACAGGGCTGGCGACAGAAATTTGGGAGGCCCCTACTCTGATAGTTTGGGCCCCCCCAGCCCATTCCCCCCCCCAGCCCAGCCGACAGTGGATGGGCCCCCCCCAGCCCAGCCGGGCCCCCCCCCAGCCCAGCCCAGCCGGCGCTCCCCCCCCCTCCCCTGGGCAGCGAGAGCTGCGTGAGCCGCCCTTTCTCCCCCCCCTCCCCCGGACAGCGCTGCTCCCGCCGGCCGGGCTCACAGCTGCTGCCGGGGCCAGGCGCGCTTGTCCGGAGGGAGCCGCGCCGCCTCCCCGCCCCTTCCCCGCTCTCCAGGCCCGGCGACAAGGGGGGACGACAACGGGTACAGCTGTGTACCGGGGCCCCCCTAAAGTCGGGGGTCCCGGTACAGCTGTACCCGTAGTACCCCCCTGTCGCCGGCCCTGTCTGACAACAGCGGGGTCGGGAGGGGGCTGTTTAACAGGAACAGTGCATTGTTCTACTTCACGGTCAGAGGCGGAAATGCTTTCGGAATCAAGGAGTTGGCCGCACAATGCTGCAAGCAAAGTGACTTGAAACATAAATAAGAGCCCTAAATAAAGAGTGGGGAGTTAGTTGCTGCAAGCTGCGGCACGCTCACTTCCCTCTTGCACCATTCCACCCACAATTGTGCTCTTGCTCTGCTGCCGCACAGCTGTGCTCCTGTAATAATGGATGGGGAGGAAAACCCAGACCTGTTCTCTCATGCTCATGTGCCACTGGCTGGTGACACAGAGACCCAGCAGCGACCTGCACACACGCTGTCCAGGGCCAAGTACGCACAATCTTCTGCTCCCAAAACACAGGTTGTTATCACTTGAGGTAAACCAGTGGTTCTCAACCAGGGATATGTATACCCCTGGGGGTACACAGAGGTCTTCCAGGGGATACATCAGCTAATCTAGATATTGCCTAGTTTTACAACAGGCTACATAAAAAGCACTAGCGAAGTAGGCATAAACTAAAATTTTATAGAGACAGTGACTTGTTTATACTGCTCTATATACTATACACTGTAACGTAAGTACAACATTGATATTCCAATTGATTTATTTTATAATTATATGGTAAAAATGAGAAAGTCAGCAATTTTTCAGTAATAGTGGGGCTGTGATATTTTTGTATTCTTGTGGCTGATTTTGTAAACAAGTAGTTTTAAAGTGAGGTGAAACTTGGGGGTACATAAGACAAATCAGACTCTTGAAAGGCGTACAGCAGTCTGGAAAGGTTGAGAGCCACTGAGGTAACCTCCAGCAATTAGCTGTCACTAGCATTACGGACTATACTTAGTCTCCTTGTGGGCCAGACACTAGAGCAGGGGTGGGGAACCTCCGGCCCGCGGGCCTTATACGGCCCGCCAAATCATTCCATCTGGCCCGCGGCGGGGCCAAGGCTGAGTCAGGCACTGGGGCGTGGGGAGAAGACGCGCCGCAGGCCGCCAGGCGGGGGCAGCTCCGCGCTCGGCAAAGGGGCCGGGAAGCGCCTGGGGGAGCCGCCGGCCAGGGACGCACGCGGGCCGCCAGGCAGGGGTGACTCCATGCTCGGCGAAGGGGCCAGGAAGCACCTGGGGGAGCCGTTGGCCAGGGACACGCGCAGGCCGCCAGGCGGGGGCGGCTCCACGCTGAGCGAAGGGGCCGGGAAGCGCCTGAGGGGCCGCCGGCGCCACGCGGCCACCATTAGCCGGGCGGCGAAAGGAGGAGCCGCGGGGAGCCGACGGTCAATGGGGTGTGGGGGGAGGATGGGCAGGGGGGCAGGCAAGGGGGTGGGGGGGAGGCCAGGCTGGGCGGGCAGGGAGGGGGGCAGGAGACTAGGCTGGATGGGGTGGGCGAGGCGTGGGTGTGGGAGGGAAGGAGGTTTGGTGGGGGAGAGGCTGGGCTGGGCTCTCCGCCTGCCACTGCTTTGGGGTTTCCCCCGCTGGTCCCTTGCCATCTGGGTCTCAGCTCCCGTTGCCAGCCTGGGCTTCCTCGGGGGGGGGCGGGGGGGGGGGGGGAGCGGCCCGCGAATGACATTATAAATGTCCAAATGGCCCTTGGCAGAAAAAAGGTTCCCCACCCCTAGACACCTGGCTAGTCAGGTTACATTGCAACCAGAAGAATATTTGCCCATGCACTGTGCTTCTGTACCACTGGGCAGATACATGTAAACCCAAGTCCAGATGTGCAGCTGACATAAGTCAGCATAAGTCCAGTGACAAGTCAGCATAAGTCCAGTGACAACTCATCAATTACAGTAAACCCTCGATTTAACGGACCTCGATTTAACGGACTTCGGATGCAACGGACAAAATTTCTGAGCAAGTCTGATGCATTCCTGATCCATTTCTGGCAGGCTGGCTGCCGGTTCCTGGCTGCCGCCTGGGTCCAGGCAGCGGGCGGTCTGGCTGCTGGCTCCCGGCTGCCACCCGGGTCCAGGCAGCGGGCGGGCGGGCTGCTGCTCCGACAGCTCATTTTTTTATTATTATTAAATAACGGACTTTTTGATTTAACGGACACCCCCTCGCCCGAATTAGTCCGTTAAATGGAGGTTTTACTGTAGTTATTTATTCTTGAGTGACTCAGGGGAGGTGCTTCACCACCATACTCTGCCCTACAGCTGCCCCTCTAACACTGCTGCTAAGTGGTGCACACTGAGTTATCAATTCTCTTAGTTTGTCTGTTTGTTTCGGTAGCAAAATCAGCCACATTCTGCCTGTGGGTAAAACCCAGAGGTCAGCTTCTGTGCAATCTAGCCATTGAAGTCAGAGCCTTGCGCTCAGCATCTGTCAGGATTTAGCTGAGCAAGTTTATCCCCAAGTTTAAATTGAATCTTTATTTGCAGCTTTTTATTTTTAAAATCTCGTTAGTTCACAACAGAACCTGTTTTTTCTGTACAACCCGGCCATTTTCCACCAGGTTTGCTGTTGGTGAGAGCAAGAGCTGGACAGGACATAAAAAGCTTAGTCTTCTATGTGACAATGCAGAGCAATATCACTTTGCTACTAGGCTTCTGTTCTTAACTCAGTTGGCTAGATCACGCAGCACCTGGTTTGTGAATCCACAGGGGCTGCAGATCCCTGTTGTAGAATAAGTAGCTTGAGGCTGCTTGCCAGATTCCCAGTCTCTGTTCCCCAGGTGCTCTTCAAACTGCATTCTGTGTATTCCAGTTTACTTTCTCACTCATTTTTTTTCCTTTGTAAATTGAAATATGTTTTTTCATTATTAACTAACTCCCTGCTGCCCTGCTTGCAGTAAAGTTTGATTTATTTATCCCTGTCTCCATTAAGGGGACAGGATACTTAATCTCTCCTGTGTGGACTCAAACATATCATCTCAGTGAAATGCTGATCACTCCTCTGGTTAGCTTTCTGCCAGCTCTCTTCTACCTTCCTGCTGGCCAGGCTCTGCAGCATTCACTGCCTTTTCTTTGAATTACTCCGTCCCCTCATCACCATCAGTAAATCAGAGACCAGTAAATCCTAAATTAGCTGGTAGTCTCTTGTCTGTATGCATGCAATTGTCTGTGACCTTCTAACTGTTCACCAGCTAAGCAACATTATGCCAGGTCAGTACTTGGAGGAATATCTACATATTGCACTTTTGTTCTGGAAATATACTTTTCTGTTGATAAGCATCCCCTTTCCACAGGAACCTCTGCAGGAGACTAGAGGAGGCTGGTAATCACCTCATCCAGGGGACAATGACTAAACATTTCACAGGACCAATTAGACTCTCAAGCACTAGCATTCTAAATCTATGTTAGGCGCACATCTATAAAGTGAAACATGAGGGTTACCCCTATGCATGGACGCATGGATATAGTCTTGCAGTGGCACGTTCTTTCAAGTGGCAAACACTTACTGTAAGTACCGCTGTTTTTACACCCTTAAAACAGTGTGTAGAAGTGGAAGAGAAGCTTGTCCACCTGCAATTTTCAGTGTAAAATTACGTGGGCAGATTACACAGCATAAATTGGAGGAGAGGAGCCAGGAGTTCCTTGTAAAAGAAGGATTCGCCTCAGAGAGGGCCTCACTCAGTAGCAACTCAAATACCACCAAACTTCATGCTCCAGTTGCTCTGTCGGTTCTCTGCAACGAACCCAGGCAGAGTGACCAGAATAATGATCTCCCCACCAAGGCTGGACCTCCAACATACCAGCCCATCAATGATCTCATGCAAACACCGGGGACAGTGTTTCATTCTTCCTAAAGTGTAGGTGTTAAGAAGCAGGCGATGAGCGTCAACTCCAAGAGTCAGGTTACTGGACAGTTCTGCAATAGATTAATAAAAATAGATCAATAAAAATGACATCACTGTAACTTTTTTACAGTTAGCACCAGGCTTCTTTTTATTAACTAACAGAGCCTTCTTCGAATCTGAGACAACAACCAAAAGATAACAAGGAGTCCTGTGGCACCTTAAAGACTAACTAAAGTATTGAAGCATAAGCTTTCGTGGGCTAATATCCACTTCGTTGGATGCAAGCATCATCATCATCATTATCCCTGCACAACCAAAGAGAACATCTGTTTTCTCCTTTATATTTGAGCTTCACTAGCAGGTCATGCACATAATTATAATAAGCCGTGCTAATTTCCTACTGGTTTGTGGAGCTCTATATTACCCATAGAGATATTTGGCTCTGCATCACTAAATAAGTCATTTTAAAAAACACTGCAGAGAAAAAACAGGCATAGTTTAGCAGTGATTGTGATGAGCTCCTTTCTCGGGGAGCTCTGTTTTCCCTGGCTTGCATTTGTTGTTTCTCATGTTATTACGGAGTGGGTGATTTTACAATATAGAGGTCCCGTGGACAAGTGTGAACCATCAGGACCACTTAGGCCTGCACCTCCCACGCTCAGAAGCCACAAACCCACTATGTGTGCTTTCCCAGGACATATGCCCATTCTCAGATTCCAGTCCCTGTGTGATTTCAAGAGCCATCCTCCCAGGCAGAACTTCAGAGCCAGTCCCGGTTTTCTCAGGACATAAACACACATTTAGAGAGCCCCAGTGCTTGCACCCCAAAGGCCCATGTACTCTGATGACAACACATCATCCCTGCACAACTTGGCAGTTCAGTCCCTGCACTTTCAAGACACAGTCCTGCACTTGGAATCACAAGTCACAGTCCCTGTATGCTCTCAAGAGATCTCTATACTCAGAGTCTAGGCCGTGTGAGCACTTGAGGCCTACCCTTATACACATCAGGACACTTGCTAGGAAACACAATATGTACCAAGTTGCAGAAATTCTATGGGAAAGCCACAAATTAGATTTAAAAATATCAGCGTCTTTCAACTACTAATAATTTGGAGGTTTAGTGTTTCGAAAATTAACTAGTTCATTGAGTGACAGTGGCTGGCGCAGAGGGGAAAGAACAGGCTGCTGCCAAGTAGTCTGCGAATGAAGATTAATTGGGTAAAGAGCCACAACTTACATATTTCTTTTCTTCCTATTGCATCCCCTAGGGGACAAAAAATGAGTGCTACAAAGAACACACACAAAAAATCCCTCTGCTGCAAATTTTATAAAAGAAACAGACTTGCTTTGTCCCTCCAAGCCTGTTTCAAACCCCTGCACTGTTTAGTGGTGGGTGTGCCATCTGCAGCATAACGCATGCTGGGAATAAATTACACCGAGCAAGAACTGCCTCAGTGTTTGTGAATTTAACAAAAGAAAGGGGCAAGAAGGAATAACTACACATAGTATTGAAATCACACAGAGATGGAATGCAATGGGACATCTGGCCATCCAATCCACTGTGGCTAATGCAGGATTGTTGCCTGTTCTCTTGTGCTTTGTCCAGTCCTGTTTCAAATGTTTCTTCCTCTGCTCTCAACAACTCAATGAAGCCCTTAATTACAAACTAGGAGCCTATTACATCTTAGGAAACTTCAGATCCCAGATTACCACCAATTGTGTGGGACAGGGGTTGGAATATCCCCAGGCTCCACTGTGAGGGAAAGTAAAGTGAAAAGGAAAAAAGGCAGAAGCTGGAAGCCAAATTCATAATTTGTGACGCGTGGACAGCCAGGTAAGTCGACCTAAGATACTCTATTCACGTAGCTGAAGTTGCGTATTTTAGGTCAACACCCCCCCCCCCACACACACACTGTAGACCAGGCCTAAGAGCATATCCCGGAGATGCTGAATGACATCAATTTACACTGATTTCACTGGGGATTAAAGGTACTAGTGCTTTGAAGAATTGGGCTCTGAAAGAAAAAAGCCAGTTGTGGTAGGGATGATCAGACAAGTGGAGACTATCCAGCCAAGATTCCAGTACCAGAACCCTAAATACGATACTGGGAGCCTCTGGATCCATTGCTGAGATCTCTAAAAAGCATCCTCTCTATTTAAACAACTTTTTTTTTCTGATTCCTCCCCATAAATTTCATTGTTTAATTTGTGTCTGATTATTTTCTTTTTGTTCAGCTATCGAGAATAAACAGCGAGAAGGCTGTCAAGAGATTCACACAAAACCACTGGCAACACAGCGATTGGAACAGGAGCCTGGCCTGTTAACATTACAAATCCACCAGATTAGTTAAATGTTTGAAGTGTACCTGGAAACTGAACACCTCTTCATCTGGGAAGCAATAGGCACAATCACCACAATGTAAGAGAAGCAAAGGGAGCTCATAAATCTCCTTCAAATCTCACCTTTGCCATCTAAATGTATAGTAAGCAATTCTATGGTGTCTTTAAGCACAAAGAAACCAGGACTGCTTTTGCCCTGAAGTAATAGTAGCCTTGTAATCCGACTCAGTTTGATTACCTAACCCACTGGTCAGAAAGAACAACTCAGGTGATTTATCAACAGGGATTCCATTACTACATATTTTGTCATTTCCTGTTCTCAAGATTCCCAGTTCTATAGCACCACAGGGTAGTCACCTGGGTGAGATGCTTAAGATACTGGCTGTCACTTGGTTTGTTGGTCCTTTTCAACATGTCTTCTACAGCAGCTCTGAGTGGCATCTTTGGTAATGCCAGCACCCAGCAGGTACAACTGTGATCGCACTGTCCTGTTCTTGCTAATCAGTGTCCCCAGCATGGGTAAGTGTCCAGTGTGTGATGAAAGTAGCACTTACTAATTTTGATTCTGTTCACGAAGCTCTTAACTGAAGTGATGGTGCCGCTTCGTTCTCCTGACCGGACGCAATAGGACGATGGTGCCTCCAGATAATTCTGTAACACTAGAGGACAGAATGGGTGTGGAGGGGCAGTGCTATCCATAGAGTCCACCAGAACTTGCCCTTTCTGTGTCCAGCCCACTTGGTAGATGCTTTGGAGGTAGGCAGGACCATGGCACCACTCTTTCTCATTTCAGTTACCTTGTGCCTGTTCTCTTCAATGAGACTTGTGTCCTCTTCTGAGCCTTCTACGTGCAGTGGGTCAACTTGGAAGAGTAAAACAGGGATGGTTGGGAGTTCAAGCTTAAAACCCTCTTCCTCATACAACTGAGCTCCCAACCTCCAATCCACAGCATTCCCTCTATAGCAGGTCAGCTGCCTCCTAGCACCCATTCATGACCAGAGGTCATTCTGCAGCAGTAAATCAACATCACAATTCAAAAGGTAATTAGACCACTCCCTTTGTGGGATCCAGTTTATTTGGTCTTTACTCACATTGGCCATCCAACCCACATTCCCAGTTCATTCTCCCTCCCACTCCCCTTCCTTTGTTGGGGTTCTCCTAGCTCTCCTTCCAAGCGCAGAGTCTTAGTTCACCAATGTTCAGATTTTACCTGGATGGACCTCAGCCTTCAGGCTCTGGTAGCAGAGTGTTCCTCCTATCTTAAAAGCCTACTCCCAGTCCTCTTGGGTGGGGCAACATCCCCTGGTTTCAGGATCTTCACTGCAAGAGACTTTCCGTCCTCTCTACAGTCTATGCATAGCTTCCTGCTGCCTTAATGGGCAGAAGGTTTTAAACAAACACAAGAAAATACTTCTTCACACAGTGCACAGTCAACCTGCGGAACTCATTGCCAGGAGATGTTGTGAAGGCCAAAATTATAACTGGATTAAAAAAAAAATAATTAGATAAGTTCATGAAGGGTGGGTCCTTCAATGGTTATTCCTCAAGATGGTCAGAGATGCAACTCCATGCTCTCGGAGTCCCGAGGACTCTGGCTGCCAGATGGTGGGATTAGATGATAAGGGATGGATCACTGGATGATTGTCCTGTTCTGTTCATTCCCTTTGGAGCCTCTGGCATTGGTCACTGTCATTAGACAGGATACTGAACTAGATGGACAATTGGTCTGATCCAGTATGGCCGTTCTTATGTTCTTTTATAGGGGAATCAGCTGTCCTCCATCAGGCCCCATCCACGCACAGCACAGGTGGACTGGAGCAGTTCCTTCAGTATTTAGGATTGGATGGCACCAGGCTTCCAACCCTAAAGGGGCAAGTCACCCTGCTACATCACCCAACAGTTCCCCAAGAACCATCTTTTTTGTTCAGAACTCAACTGCTGCATACCCAGTGAGGAAAATGGAGAGACTGTTACTCCACCTTCCCCCTGTTTCTCCTCTGCACTACCAGCAACTGAGAAGCAGGTAAGAAACATGCTCAACTTCTCAGCTAGCTCTTCACCTCAGAAGGAGGAGGAAAAAGACACAAAGAATAATAACAATTTAAAAAACAAATAGAAATGGGACAAGGGGAAATGGAATAGAGATAAAGAAAGGATGGAGCTGGGAGGTGGAGGAACACAAAGAGGGAGTGAGAGAATGAAATTGATAGACAAGACTCTGTATTATGGTCACTACATTGTATTTAATTGCTCATGCAACTGGTTGTGGTTTTGAAGTCTCCTCAAGGGAAGGATGGGGGAGAGGGATGGTTGGGAGTTGTGGGGTGGGGAGATAGGCAGGGGTCAAGGAAATGGGGAGTGTGGTTTATTTGAGGAGTAGTGGCAGACTGAGCACAGTATGTTGCTTACAAGCTAGTTTTCTGGGGTTCTCACATAGTTAATGATGCTGCACACACACACATAAAAGTAGCAAAGACATCACTAGGTGGCTTACATTAGCACTGCCCAACCATAGGGAGATTCTTTCCCACCCTCTCAGCACAATGACAGAAGCGGTATTGTAGCAGATTTGCAGTGGTGCTCAAACTTCATTTTGTACTGCAGTGAGAATAGCTTAGGGTTGATTGGATGAACAGCTGAGGGAGGATGGACCTTTTCCTTCTGCTGGATGGAAGGATGAATTGACAAGCCACTTCAACCCACAAGTGAGCATTGTTAATGTGAATCCAAAAATGGGAACTGAGGCTCTCTGGCTGCTGGTTTGTTTGCTGAGCAATTCATCTGGGACTATAGTCTGCAGGGAACTTAAGCTTGGTACTTGTCTGAACTCTCTGAATCCCTGAAGCAGCCTGAGTGCAGAGTGGAAGTGGTGTCGGTGTTATACTAAAGGAGGATTCTGGAGCTAATGAGAAAGTACCAGGCTGCTCACTTCATAGCCACTTCGGGCCTGTTTTTCACAAGTGCTGGACACCTGCACATCTCACTGATGTCAGCAGGAGTGACACCTGAGTGCTCAGCTGCTCTGAAGGGCCATAGGATTTTTTTCCCCATCCTACCCTTTTGCTTCATTTCTTTGTGGGACAATGGTGACATCTGGTGGCTGAATTGGTGGAGTACATCTATATATATAAAAGTCAAATGGTGTATGTGTGTATGTATGTTACCTTACTACTTCCACACCGTTTCAGCTAGATACTTGAAATTTGGTACAGTTATAAGCTTTAGGGTCCTAATCAGGGTAGGAATCAAAATTTTTTTAAATCTCACCTCTTACACCCCCTAGGGGTGAAATTCTTTAAAGCTCATTAACATCAACTACACAGCTCACATAACATCATCTGGGCTGCAGGTTAACACATGCTGTTGTCTGTGGCATAGTTATGATGTAATAATACAGATAACCAGAGAGCTTAGTGTTGTGTAGCACAAACATAATTAAATACACTGTTTTTTTCTTTAAAAGGACCCTATTCGCTATGCCGCGTAAAAAGCGAAAATGTATCGGAGAAACCACATCTAAATGCAAGAGAATGAAATTAATTAGACAAAATGAGACTTCTGAACAAAATTTGTATTAATAAAAAACATTGTAGTCTTTTTACATCCCAGTTTCCAATTACAAATACCCCGAGCAACGCCGGGTATTTCTGCTAGTATAATATATTAGAGGTGTCCAGCCCTTGGAGATAGGCCCAATGCTACATCTCAACCCCCATAAAGAGGAAAGATTCTGGAAGACAAACCCCCGCAAATTAGGTCCTGCAATACTGCAATAGTGAACAGAGGGCAGTTTGTGACAAACTGCTCTGCTCTGCTGCTCCTGATTCTTGCGGTACCTAAGTCACTACACTTACTAAAGCTAAAAGGGTTTGTTTTGGAGTACTGACAACAGCATCATGTGTGGTTAATGTTCAGTCTGTACACTTCCAGAGAGGATGAGCTTGTTTCCAATTGTTCCCTGTACATCTGTGCATTCAGTAACTGAGAGGGGGCCAAGAGGTGCGCCTGGGGGGGGGGGGGGGGCGAAGCAGAAGCAACAAGATATGGAGACATCTCTCTCTATCTTGAATTGGAGGGGATGTGGCTCCTTACTGTTTGAGTGAGTTTGCAGCCAGAGGGTATTGGCTCTCCGGCTGTTGGCAGGCAAGCACAAGCAGCAGTTCCAGGAGTTTTCCACCAGTGCTTGGCCAGGAGACTGTGACAGTTTTGTTCAGATGTAGTTCTTACTACTATAATCCGTGCCTTTGTCACCTCAGCACTGGATTACCGCAGTGTGCTGTACATACAGTTACCCCTAAAGTCAATCTGGAAACTTAAACTGGAGTCTGCTTGTTTGTGGGAGAATATGACACCAGTGCTCCATGATCTCCATTTGCTGATTACTGCTCTCCACAGGAATTTAAATTGTTGGTCTTGACCTATAAAACTCAACTCCAAACAGGTTGGAACCTGCCTTCTTGGGAGACAGCTTCTCTCTTTGTTCTATGCTGCCACAGGTGCTATCGGGGGAAATGTTTGAGCTGTAATCCCTTGATTTGAAAGAGTGGGGCCCAGGGAAGCATTCTTCAGAGTGGCTCTCTGGTTTGGAATCTACTCCTCCCTTGGGCCGAAATAATGTGCTGATCATCATGGCACTTCTATTTCTCTGCTCTCATTTCAGGTGCAGGATGGTGCTCGATAGAGGCTTATGGTTCTGAAAGAGGGGAGATTTTTGGAGGCTGAGTTTTGTTTTGTTAGAAACTGCTAGGGTCTTAACTGCCAATTACAATTTGTTTTGTTTTTAACATGTGTATGGAAATTATAAAGAGAAAAAAAGTGAAGAAACTTTGTCTCCTCTAAGCTGGGATGACAAACACTAAAAGGCCTTAATCATAATTGTATGGTTATTGCCTGGTGTCAATACAGGACACTTAACATGCATTGGGTTCATTGGGTTTCCCTGTGCATTTCTGTATTTCTGTGCATTAACATGTTTGATTTTCTTTTAAGTATAACCTTAGCTCTGCATTTCTTGGGTTGGTAATGCATGGTTTTGGAGATAACTATAATGTGACTATAATTTGTTTTTTACCCATTGTTACTATCTTGTACTCCTAACCTTAACTCTATTTTAGAGTCTTTGTCTTGAAATACAAAAGTACTGTAACTAGTATTACAAGAAAGTCACAATTGTGCTGTTTCAATCTGAATTTCTTCTTTTATTAGGGCCTGAGGAGTAGCCTAAGAAATAATTTTTAAAAGTACATGAGTGTCTGCTGCTCTAGACTTTGCAGAATGTTTTATCATCAGACAGTTGAACATACATTTTGCAGCATTATCTTTTCCTGATGGGTAGGTCACTTTATCAAATTTGCTGTTTCAGGAACACTCTTTTGATTCTAGGAGGCAGTTTAGAGATGGGTCTATTAAAAATTGCTCTGAAGCTTTGTTGTCTGTAATAATTACAACACTTTGACTGAAGAAATAACTTTTGACTTGGCAGCGATGTAGCCCTGCTCTCATTGAGGGACTGATCCTGCATGTATTAAAGACAATAGGAATTTGTTAATTGACTTCAGGGGCTGCTAAATCAGGACCTAATGCACTTTACAGTTCCTCTTAGCTCATCACTTAATTATTGTCCATTATACCTTGTGCATATGTTAGCAATACTCCTCACTTGCTCTGTGTAGAAACAAGCCCTTGTGTAGTTCCAATAATTAGAAGCTTGCCCGTGGCTTTCAATACACCAAACCTGACACTGTTTTCTTAATAATCTTTGTAAGGGGAGTTTCTACTGCAGTCTTAACTATACCTCTGATTTAATTTTATTTCACAGGCTGGTGGCATGTCCAGCTCTCAACCAACACCCCCTGCTAAGGAATCAGGGAGAGAGAAGTGACATATCTGGCTTGGGATTTTTTAGCACTAGTCCCTCCCCAGTTTAAAAAGCCCAACAATGATGAGAACATCTATGAAACCCAGAAACTGAGAGAGGGTAACACCAGCCCCTTCCCCTTCCCCTTCCATCCCATCCCAGGGCCAACTCCTCCCCCGTCCTGCCCTTAGCTCCGCCCCCTTAGGAGCTCCGCCCCTTTGTCCCAATCTCTCCTCTCTTATTGGTGCTTCTGCCCTTTACCCCGCCTCCCCTCTTGGAGCTCCTCCTCTTCTCCTCCCCCGCCGTCGGATCTCCTCCCTTTTGCTCCTCCTCCTGCCTCCACCCCGCCCACTCTCCCTTAGCGCTGCCTGTCCAGTCGGATCGCGGGCTACATTGATTGACACTGGGCTGCCCAATGAGGCGTAGGGTGGGCTGGGCGAAGTCCCACCCCTCGCGGCCAGCGCTCTGGGGGTGCCTGCCGGGCTAGTCACTCCGGGACCCCGGCGGCTGAGCGGGCAGCGCTCTCCCAGCCGTGTCCCGCTCTCCCCGCCCCCACGAGCGGAGGGGCGCCGCGGCCCTAGCCCCGCCCCAGTCAGGGCCTCCGGGCCGCGCCCCACCCCTCCCATTCGCAGCGCCCCCCCGCCGCCTCGCCTCGCCGCGCCGCGCGGGGGAATGGGCGGTCCCGGCCCTTAGCCCCCCAGCTGCGGCTGCTCCGAGCGTCTGGCCGGCCGCCGCCCGGTGGTGGGGACCCCGGAGCTGCGAGCGCCGACCCCGGCCCCTTCCCCAGCCGCCATGTCCGGGGTGGTGCGGACCCTGAGCCGCTGCCTGCTGCCGGCCGAAGCCCCCAGCCGCGGGGAGCCGCGGCGGGAGGGCAAGGAGCGGAGCCGGGACTCGGAGCGGGAGGCGCGGCGGCGGAGCCGGGAGATCGACGCGATGCTGGCCCGGGAGCGGCGCGCCGTGCGCCGCCTGGTCAAGATCCTGCTGCTGGGCGCCGGCGAGAGCGGCAAGTCCACGTTCCTCAAGCAGATGCGGATCATCCACGGCCGCGAGTTCGACCAGAAGGCGCTGCTGGAGTTCCGGGCCGTCATCTACGAGAACATGGTCAAGGTACGGGCCAGCCCCGGGCTGGGGCAGAGGGGCCGCTGGAGCCCGGGGCTGGGGGTTGAGCCCGCCACCGAGAACGGGGTGCAAGAGCAGCGGGAGGTCGGGCCGCCCTGAGAAGAGCCCCGAAGCGGGTGGGGACGAGGCTGGAGGGGGACCCCGGGCAGGACAAAGAGTCCCTGGGCTGGTGGAGTTCTGGGCCGCCATCTGGCAGCAGTCACAGCCCTAGGGGGGTTACCTGCCATGAATGAGGGTCGCCTAAAGGTGAGATGGAGTACAAGGCCTCCGGGGTTATCATCCAAGAGGATGTTCTCATTGGGACCCCTGGAGGGAGAGACTTCTAAGACCCAGAGGAGAAGGAGGTCTAGGTGTGGCTTATGTTCTGGGAAACCATGATGTGAACACTCTCAGAGGAGTTGGGGACACCCCCCCCCCATTTTGGAAGAAGGCCAGTGAGGGGGCGATGAGGATCTCCACCCTGAGGAGTGGGTGTTGCGGATCCTTTCTTAGAAGATGACCCTGAAGATGAGGGGGTGGTCCCCTGTATTGTTGTACATAAATGATAGGAGTTAAAAGCTATAATTTGGGGGATATTTTAAAGAGACTAGGGGGGATCTTAACACCGAAGACCTGTGGGGATGTATCTAGGGGATTGTCCCAGGACCTGTTGTGGACATTATGCGGGATAGCCTCAAGTTTCAGAGCACCCTGATTGGGACACTGCGGGAGAGGTTGGGCCTTTAGTCATGCTCATATCCGTATTGTGGAGACCCCAGCACTTTGGGGCTCATGGTATGACGACTTCCTGGTGAGAGGATAGAATGGTTGCTGGATTTCAGGGCCATGATGTACAAGAACGTCCTCAAGGTGTAGACAGTTTGGAGAAATTGCCCACGTCTGCCTGGGGGCCTTGGGGATTGTACACAATAACTAGGTGGTGCTCATCTTTTAGAACCTTTTCTCTTTCTGAGGCTCTCCCGACATGCTATAAAAATCCAGCTGTGCCACAACTATTTTCTGCATATAGAAGTCTGGGGTTGTGTTAGGGGGTATCAAGGAGGGCAGTTGCTTGGGACGCCACACAATATGGGGCAACACAAAGCTAAGTTGCTCAGGCTTTGGTCGCAGGTGGAAGGGTTTGGCACCCTGGGCTGGAGTCCCCATGGTGGGACTTCAACCCTAGAGAATCTGATACCAGCCCTGCTTAGCGAATCTAATACCAGCTCTGCTTGGCGGACCCCCTGAAACCTGCTTGTGCCCCCCCCCTATAGGGGGCCCCAGTTTCGTGGTAGAGAACCACTGTTTTAGAACAATCCTACAGGTGCATAAAAGCTGGTCGCCAAGGGAATACAAGGACAGAAAAATAGGTATATGGTGTGTACAGGGGCTATTTCCCATATTCTCCATACAAATGCAGGGCTACCAAGTGGGCTTTTTCCCCTCTGAGGATGGGTCCCTGCCTACATTTTTAAAAAATGGTCTTGTTCTTTCAAAGGACTTTCCTCACTTCTGCATGGACCCATACTTGTGAGGAAACTTGTCCTTTGGTTTGTAGTTGCTATGGGATTTCCTGCAAAAAATCAAGGCAGGGGCCAGTGCACCATCTGAGATAAGGAAAATTGCTTCTACGTCTTAAGATGTGCTTCCAAGGACAAACTTTTTATAACAGCGCTCTCTTTAAGCACAAGTCGAAGAAGTGACTCTTGCAATCTAGAACTCCTTCAGAAGCTTCAGCTTCCATCCAAATGGAATGGGAATACCATTTGTAGCTTAATTCCGCTGTCTGAATTGCTTTTAAGAAGCACTACAGAAACCCGAGGCAAGTGACTGAAAATGGATGGTAAGAAAGAGGGGGGGGGGGGGAAAGGGGCTCCCTGTAGTAGCAAGTGCCGTGGGTTGGCTTTACACTCCACTGCAGCAGGAAGAAGTGGGCACGTATAATGCACAAGGAGAGCTCAGGCCATAAAATCCATAGCTTTACAATTTGCTTCTCTCTCTCTTCCCCTAGTATTCCAGAATGGGGGAGGAGGGAGAGAAGAGTATCCCTAGGTTTCAAGTATACCCCAAAAGTGAGTAGTATGAATCTTGGATTAGTGTGTTTGTTTTGGTGTTACCTAAAACTGAGTTAAAGCGATGGTAAGGAGCTGTGGAATGTTTGTGGGTAGGAAAAAAGTGGGACAGAATTCTATGAGAAACCCTGGTTGTAATAACTTTATCTTGCCACTCTCCCAGACAAGTGGACAGTATCCGTCTGAGTTCTTAGTGTCTTATAGACTCATAGACTTTAAGGTCAGAAGGGGTATGATCATCCTTATGAAAGGCTACTCAAAAGAGCTTAGCTTGTTTAGCCTAACGAAAAGAAGGGTGAGGAGAGAGATGATTGTTCTTTATAAATGTATCAGAGGGATAAATACCAGGGAATTATTTAAGCCCAGTACCAATGTGGACACAAGAACAAATGGTTATAAACTGGCCATCAGGAAGTTTTAGATTTGAAATTAGATGAAGGTTCTGGAACAGCCTTCCAAGGGAAGCAGTGGGGGCAAAAGACACATCTGGCTTAGAGATTAAGCTTGATAAGTTTATGGAGGGGATGGTATGATCTGATAGCCTCATTGGCAATTAGTTGATCTTTGACTGTTAGCAGTAAATATCCCATCATGGGCCATTGGGCATGTTAAATGGGGTTGGATCTGAGATACTACAGAGAATTATTTCCTGAGTATCTGGCTGGTGAGTCTTGCCCACATGCTCAGGGATCAGCTGATCACCATATTTGGGGTCAGGAAGGAATTTTCCTCCAGGGCAAATTGGCAGAGGTTCTGGGGGAGGTTTCACCTTCCTCTGCAGCATGGGGCACAGGTCACTTGGAGGATTCTCTGCACCTTGAAGTCTTTAAACCATGATTTGAGGACTTCAGTAGCTCAGATATAGGTTAGGGGTTTATTGCGGGAGTGGGTGGGTGAGATTCTTTGGTCTGCATTGTGCAGGAGGTCAGACTAGACTATCATGATGGTCCCTTCTGACCTTAAAGTCTATGAGACTGAGCCTTGAGCCCCCTCCCACACTCTGAACCCCTCATCCCTGGCCCCACTCCAAAGCCCTCACCTCCAGCCAGAGCCCTCATCCCGCCCACCCCCACCCTCTGCCTCAGCTCTGGAAGCTCTGCCCTTTCAGCACTCCAAACCCTTGTCCCCACCCCGTGAATTTTGTTATTTGCACCAATATGAAGGTGATGTGTCTCACACACAGTGCACATAACAAAATTCATTCCGCACGCGGACATAAAAAAATTAGAGGGAACACTGTTTCAAACTAATGTAACCATCCGTTAACTCTAAATGGAAATACCTAGATCATGTGTATTAAGTGAATTTAAACAAATGGTCTTGTGCTCCAGTATTTAAACATTTTTAACGTTATAAAATATTAATTCTGCTTGACCCTATTGCTGACAGTTGAACTGCATTTTAGCTCTTTTTTCCACAGTGTCAGCATTATCGAAGAACAGTTCTGTTAAAGCTTCTAGAGTTTTGGGATCTCTGCTAGAAATGTAGTGTAGATATTTTGGATTAAAATAAATGGTCACCTTTTATTCCCCCATATGATTACATTTCTCTGAAAGAGAATAGATTAGTCCCTCCTGATGGTTTGCATTGTGTTCTTTCTAAAGTACCTCTTGCGGTAGGTAGTACGTGGTCATTTTATATAGATTAAAGAAAGTGGCATGAATTGGTGCAGATAGTTTGTCATATTGACTCTGATATCAACTGGTTTGTTTCCTTTAGTACTAAAACTCCCACTTCTTCCTTTCTGAATTCACAGCCTCTTACTTTTCCTGTATCTTGTTTCAAATTAAGCATGAATGCATGGTTCTTAAGACTTCTCCTTTTGGGAGGTCACGGTTTAAAAACAAAATGCTGAAATAAGTAAACCTGTGATCCAAAATTTACTTTTCCATATAGTACAGGTGATGGTTCAGAGCCTTGCTAGCTTTTTCTGGCATTGTGGGGCAATCTTCAAATATGTTAGTCTTGCTTTGGTTTAAAGTAAATAATCACTGGTTAACTAGGGTTTTGCTTGTTAATCAAGGCTAAGTTTCAAAGTAACTTTGAAACTTTTTGATGATTGAAGTGAAAAGCAGTAGTGTTAATGTTCTGCTTTGAGTACACAGATTCCATTACTTCAGCACACCCACCGGGAAGTGGAAAATGGATAGTACAGGAGTAACTGCTGTGGTGTGTTTTTTAAAGAAGAATCTCAAATGTATGGAGAGACTGAGGAAGTCTTCACATGTTACAAGTTTCGGATCTGGTGAATGGCTGCTGCCATTCTGTAAAAATGTTTGTTGGAGTTGCTATCTGAGTGTCAAAGAACAAACTGAATAGCTACTCCCCATTCTTGCTCCCTTTGACTACAATTAATTAAGGTTTAGGGACTTCTGGCTGTACTGTGACCTGGTGAGTCATAACTGATATTTGTTGCTATTTTCTATTTGTTTTTGACTATTAAAATAGAGCACCACAAAAATGGAAAGGAACCAGGCTTCACTGCATGAGAAAACAATTATAATTACCCGCTAACACTGAAGCAGTGCTTATGCCAGCATGTTTGATTAATTCAAACAGAAATCTAACAGTTAAATTCAGCTCTTAAAAATGTATAAAGTGTAATCGGTAGAGCTTTTTCAATTTAGTATTCATATTGAAATGAACTAAACTAAACCAATTCAAGCTGTAAGTCGCAGTAAGTCGGTCTTTTTCAGTCCACAACCTGAATGATTTTGAGGATGACTGAAAAATTCATATCTGAGTAGGAAGGGACTCCAGAGAAGCACTTGCTAGGAACTCCAATCCATAACTTAAGTTGTGAACAAAGTTCCAGGATGTTGTACAGATGTGTACTCTTGTTATGGCTACACAAGCCGAAAGGTTTGTGCCTGATCAGAGGCTGTCTGAAATGGCCACAAATTTTATGAGGTAGCTGCACATCTCAAAGGTCTGTTGTGCTTCTATTACAATAGTCTTATCGACTGAATTTTCTTACCTTGAAGCTGACTTTGTAATTAAAGAAAATTCAGTCGATAAGCGTTGTAATAGAACTGTCAGCCCTTGGAAGTGTACACTTGGCTTTGTAATTTATTAGACTTTTACGTTGTATGATTGAATTGGTAATTAATTAGTGTTACCTTCAGTACACTCTCAATAGGTTTTCAAGATATAGGTCATTTTGTAATAAAACTATTCGGCATCATTGCCATCTTTACGCCTGACTTAAATTTCAACAACAATGGCACTTTACAGTTGTTTCTGGGTGCCCTTTGCAATGCACTTGGAATAGAATCAGTAAGACACTTAATAAATTGCACAATGCATTATTACTGTAATAAATCCCAAATTCCAGCAACCCCAAGTAGATCTGGATAGTTTCTTGTTTGGGTCAGGAGGAAAGTGGTCAATGTAACTGACTACATCAAGGCTGACAGTTACTATCGATGCTTATTTCTTTGATAAATATTCACTCTTGATCCAAAATATCATTCGGTTCACCAATCTCACAAAACATGATTAGTCTTTGGAGGGTAAAGATACAAACCTTGACATTTTCTGGTCTAAGCCTCACATTTAATTTTTTAAAACCATGTGGGACTACAGAAGGGGGAGAAGTCACCCATATACCCAATTACGGTTCAGACAGATTCTCTAGCCATTGAAACATGCTTGAGGTATGGCTGGAGTTGCTGCCATTAGCAAAGTGAGTATGAACTTGAGATCCAGGAACCTCCTGTGCGTGTGATAATTCATTTGTTGCTTTTCTGGGGGAGGGGAGGTTTGTATGTGTAAATAAGGAGTGTCTATACAGGATCTATGCACCCCTTCTGTAAATTAGAGAGACAGAATTGAAGAGCCACAACTCTTTTGCTCTTTAGCAAATCTCTTTAATCTCAAAAGCCTATGTTTGCATCATTCCGTGCAAATAGAAACACCTTGCATTGTGCTCTAAAGGTCAACAGACCTGGGCTATCTTGGAGTGGGGAATGGAGAGACTTTGTTCTAGAGCCGAGGGGGCTCCACCAGCAGTCCTCTCTTTCCGGTCAAGAGGTGTTCATATTGACTGTATGAGTCATATTGACTCAAAATGTCCAAAACCTATTAGGCTCACCAGCAAATCACGAGATTAGCTTTAAAATCGTGAAATTATGTAAAATATAATAGCTGTGATGTTCTTTTTATTTGCCTTCTGCTTTTTGAGCACTGGGGTTGCACTTTGAAGCTTTTTTCACAGCAATGAGAATTAGAAACTTACTTTTTCTTAAGGATCACACATTCACTTGATTCCAGGATCTGGGGATTTAAAGAAAATGATTGAGAGTTGGCAACACAGTGTGCACCTCTGCTGACTGCAACTATGGCAGTATAGTATGAGGAGAGGGGTGGTTTCAATCCACTTCATAGATCAGAATCAACACATCAAATTCAGAACACTAGAAGCTGCTTCAGCAATGTTCCACACATTAGCCAGTTATGCACTAGAGGTCAGTCATAATTTCATAGCACTTAATCTGTAAAGATCCAGATTAAATGGAAAAAAACGACTAACAATTCTGAAAGTTCTCAAAGGATTTGTGCCAATCTGCACCTCTGGGTTCAGTGGTCACTCTACCTTGAACTCTAGTTGCAAGCTTCATTTGCAGCAAGAAGTTTTTGTTCTGCATCTCTCCACCTCATTGGATTAATTCAGGGCCGGCGACAGAAATTTTGGGGCCCCATACGCTGATAGTTTGTGGGGGCCCCCCCGCCCGCGGGGCCCGGCCCTGTTCTGACCATGCAAGGGGCACGGTGCCCCCCGCCAGCGTGACTGGCTTGCTCCCTGGCGCCCGCTAATGCTGCTGGACGGGGAGGAGGGAGCCCGGCAGCCCCCACCCCAGGCAGAGGCAGGACACGCCCCCCTCCCCCGCATGCACTCTCCCCCTCTGGGGGCGCAGAGCCGCCGTGTGCTGGGGCTCTGCGTGGCCTGGCCGGGAGAAGCAAAGGGGGTCAGGGGGAGGCTGCTGGGTGCCGGGGGAGGGGGCTGACGAGCGCTGGAGCGGCTGCCCAGAGCTGGGCCTTGCTGTGCAGGCCCGGCAACAAGGGGGTACAGCTGCGTACCGAGCCCGCCCCGGACTTCAGGGGGCCCCCCTGAAGTCCGGGGCCCGGTACAGTTGTCCCCCTTCTCCCCCCCGTCGCCGGCCCTGGATTAATTTGGAGACAAGAAGTCTTTTCACAGTTTGCAGACAAGCAGACGTCACTGCTGCTACAAGTACAGAGATTCTGCAGCTACTCCAAATGTTTCTTAATGTTTGTGTTCCTGTGGACTAAGTAAATGACACTTTCCTTTGTTCATATATTTTATTTGGGCTGGCAGTCTGGGAGAGTAGTAATCATTACTGTTTACCTTGCTGTCACCCAGGTAGCATTGGATTAAGTATTTATATATCCTACCACCATTCAAATAAAGTAGATGTAAGTTTCATGTTGAAGATAAGATAAGACTCAAATGCTAAAAGCTCTTTCTGGCATTTTGGGGTGTATTTCTTGTACTGAGTAACACTTCCATTCTCTAGAATACTGTAATACTTTATCCTCATAAATGACTGTTTTTTCTATAGCAATCAAGAGTAAAACATCTATTTGTCTTAAATTTTAGCTATATAAAAATTAAAGTTAATGGTATTATCTATTCCTTTCTGATTCAAACACTCCAATAAATGAGGTGGCTGTGTTCTAAACACTCCATTAGTGTGTTCTATGGAAAAGGCTTGTGAATTTTTAACTAGGAGTGAATTCAGAAATTCAAGCAACTGCTTCAGAACACAGTTCTCAAAAATTCTTAATCTGTTACAAAATACTGTTTACCAAACACTTTATCAGTTTTCAATATAATGCAGTATGGGGAAAATGAGTCTAGCCTGAAAACTACAGCACTTCTTCATGGTGAAGTCCAGTGTTTCAGTGAATGATTTTGCTGAGATAAGGTTGGTGAGGTAGTATCTTTTATGGGACCATCTTCTGTTGATGTGAGAGAGAGAGATGCTTTCAGGCTTACACAGAGCTCTTCTTTGGGTCTGGGGAAGTACAGCTCTGTGTAAGAAGGAAAGCTTCTCTCTCTTTGTCAACAGAAGTTGGTGCAGTAAAAGAGATTCATTTACCCAACTTGTATCTGATATCCTGGGACTAACATGGCTACAATATTGCATACAATGATGTTGCTGACAGTCACAGTATTGTCAATATCAAGAGAACAAAACATAATGTTTTTGTGGGTTATTTTTAAGTCTGTCTTGACCTTTTAACTGCCCTCTACAAATGCATTTATGGTGGTAGTAGGTTGAAAAGTCACTCCTAAAATGCATACCTCCCCCTGGCTGCTCAGGTGGAGACTCCACTTATCCTCACCCCCAAGATAAGGGAACTGCCATCCATTTCCTGTTACTCTCCCCTCCTAGTTGATTCCCTTTGATAAAAGAAGAGCTGGATGGTAAGTAGTTTGAGAACCACTGACTTAATGCATCATGATTCACACTCATAAATAAACTTTTATTACATTTCGGATTGATGAGTTACAGATCTAAAAATGTAGTCATATCCTTGATATTACAGTAGAGACTATGGAATTGGTTTAGTCTTTTGTAAGAAGGCACACTTCCCTGCTTCCCTCCTCTCTCCCACTTCTCTACCAGAAATGGGTAGCCCTCCCACACTCCTACAGACCCATATCCACTCATTTCCACACCCCATTTCCCTGCAGCCCCTTATTGCCTCCTGGTTTTCCTCATTCTCCTTGTCTACTTTGCACTGGGTCTCTCTGCTGCTCCTCTCAGTCCCTGTGTCCTGTCTAGGCCACTGAACCATAGAGTTGCACCCATTTTGTACATGGGTATGACTTCAGTCTCATTGAAAACAGTAGGATGTGGCAGTTTCATTGCCACATGCAGATTGACTGTAATGAAATGGCAGCCATCTTGCTGGCTTCAGCTCCAATCACAGCAATAGGAGATAGTGGCCATTTTGAATGAGTGGAAACTCATGAGTTGGCAACCTTTCTTCACCATGTTTTCATGAGATGGGTTTTTTTTTTTAAAAAAAAAAAAACATAGCTAGAGTCACGATGAAATCACAACAGTTGGGAGAACTGCATTCATTTGTCACATCGGTTCCTAAATGTAGAATATAATATCTTAAATGGTGTAGTGTAAACTATTGGCCATCGACTGTTTTTTGTATGAGGTTGGACAACTTTCTTTAAAAAATGGCTATATGTAGCTTGCTTATTCTGTTGCCCATCCATTGTAAAGTGGGGAAATGAATCGTTGCTAATTACAAGGGAACTTAAATGCATTTGAAGTGGCTCCTTAAGACCATTCCTGGGTCAGATAGAGCCAACTTTAGTAATGTTCAGTTTTATGTAGAACTCTGGATAATATTTCATATTAGTAGACTTAGGTGCTTGAGTAGAACCATCAGGTTGGTGGTACTTGAGTCGTTTGGGTCTTCCCTTGTCCGTGCTGATTTCATGGACACGAGCTGGTGGTTGCCGAAAATGCTTTATTTTCCCTTGTAGTACTTACTTCTGCTTTTCTCACCTTTAATATCACAGTCTATTTGTAGGGCTGTCTTCAGCAAAGTATGTGATCTTTTGAGATAATGAAAGCCTTTGCATAATTATCTTAAACACTAAGGTTTTTTCCTTTGTTACAGCTAAGAATTAACTTTTCATGTGAAAGGTGTCTGTTCACTAAAACACTTTAATAGTTATCTCAAAACAGTGTAAAAAATCTTTGTCAAATTAATTACTTTTAAAAATAAACATTTTGCAATGTTATTATCTAAAGAAATGTGATCAGTGGGTGACTTAAAAAAAAAAAACACCTCTCCTGAGAGAGGAGCTTGCCTTGCAAATAGAAATAATCCTTTTTACTGTGATAATTGTCATAGCAAAATAAACTGTTTTTCAACTCTCCACGATTTATGGACAGGCATCATCTCATGTGAATTTGGATTTTTGTAGGTGAACTGATATACATGACAATAGGCAAGATACAGTCCTGATTTTGGCCTTCAGTGTGTTACTGTAATACAAATATTAATAATGAAATGTTCTGTCTTGAGTATAATTGAAATGTTACAAAACAAGTTTTTTTGGCTCAGGTTAGTACTGTAGCTTAGAAAATCAAACTAGATATTTTAACTAGTTCTGTGTTATCTATTGCAAATGACCAGAAAAAGGCTTTTTAAAATAAAGCCCATAGGCAGCAGCAAATAGTCTGCCTCCAGGGCACTCTTAATTTGCATGTTGTATTCTAATATCTGGAGATTTCCTTATCTAATGTGTTGCAAGATTTAGGCCTTTTTAAAAAAATTCTGATCTTATCAGAGAATCACCTGGTAGGTCAATTGAACTGGTCAGAAAAAGGTTTTTTGTTATGATAGTGCAGGCTGCACAACTCATAAAGCGGCAAGGGCCATATTACTCCAAAGAAAACAGCTGCTGGCTGAAACCTCCAGGCCCCACAGAAACAACACCTTCCCCCCACCCGTGCCACCTGGCAAAAAACCCCACCCCAGCACCGCCCGGACCCACGGAACCAACCCCTTCTACGAAATCACCTCACCAACACTGCCCCCTTCCTGCCCCAGGGGGTGGAGAAAAGCTGCAGGGTGCAGCAGGGGCTCAGGGCAGGGAGTTAAGGTGCAGGAGGTGTGGCAGGGGGCTCCGCAGGGAGTCGGCGTGTGGGTTGCAAGAGGGGTGAGGGGTGCGGCAGGGGATCAGGGTGCAGCTGGTGGCTCAGGGCAGGGAGTGCAGGAGGGTTGCGGGGTGTGGTGGGGGCTCGGGGCCGGGAGTTGGGGTGCAGGAGGGGTTCAGGGTGGGAGCTCCAGCCTGGTGCCAGTTACCTAGAGCGGCTCCGGATGGCAGTGGCGCGCACCGGGACCATGCCACTCCGCTCCAGGAGGCAGCTGGAACCGTGTCCCTGCAGTCCCTGAGGTAGAGGGAGGCTCAGGGTTCCATGGGTGTGCTGCTCTTGCCCACCATGGGTGTGCTCGGGGTTCCATGGGTGTGCTGCTCTTGCCCACAAAGTTCCCTGTGGTTTCCTGTTCCTGGCCAATGGGAGTTGCCATGGGCGGTGCATGGAAGGAGACAACACAGGAGCCCTCTGCCTACTTCCCCCGGCCCGAAGGGACGTGCCGCAACCGCTTCAGGGAGCGGCACAGGGCTTGTGGCGCCACAGGAGACTGTAGTTTGTCCACCCCTGGCCTGGAGGTAGGCAAAGGGGCGGAAGGAGGGGGAGTGCAGGCAGGTTGGTGGGCCGCATACAAGAGTCCCGCGGGCTGCGTTTGCGACTGCTGCTTTACAGACTACTGTACCCTTTTGAGGAGGCTGATTTGGCTTCTATACACCACGTTTCATCTTACTTAAAAACTACATGCTTACAAAATGAAACATTAGAATATGAAAGTCTCAGCAAACTATGCTTGCTTGCTTGAAAACTTGGTTGCTTGTTTTTACCATATAATTATTAAGTAAATTGTAACCCCCTGGTTGAGAAACACAGATATAATATATAGAGCAGTATAAACTAGTCATTGTACAAACTAAAGTGTCATACAGACTTTGCTAGTGCTTTTTATGGTGCCTGTTATAAAACTAGGTTAATATCTAATGAGTTGACACACTCACCCCCTCCCCCCCCAAGACATCTGTGTACCCTGAGAGGTATGCATACTGCTGGTTGAGAATCGGTGCTTTAAGGGATAGCACCATGACAAGAACACAAACTAAACTCTCCAAAGCAAGAAAGTAATGGAATGTTATTGCTGAGGGTGATGGCAGAGGTATCCATATCTTGGAGGGCTCTTGAAAGCTCAGCCAGTGAAGATCTGGAGCAGACAGACAAGGGGTCACTCTATGATTGCCTTGGCAAAGGACAGTGTTATATGATTTTTTTGATGCATTCCAGAGTGGTGAGGATTTTTTATAGTTTAATTTCTGTTCCTTATCTTGAACTTTTATTGAGTTGAAAGGGCCAGGTTATGTAAGAATTTTTAAAACTTGGTTTTCAATAGTGTAAATTATAAAATCTTCTTGAGAGCTTTAATCTGGTAAATAGCCTTTTTAATGTATTTTGGAGTACTGAAAATCTGCATTCTCTCGAACATAGCAGTCAAATGAACAAAAAATGTATAAATGAGATCTCGTCTTATATTTGGGAAGACAAACTTTGTGCCTCACTTGCTTCTGAGCTTGAAAGTAGGGAATTGTAACTTTCTGCTTTAATGCTGACCCACTGCATTGATACTAGAAAGCATCTTTATGCTTCCTAATTCTCCTCTGATATATGGGTATATCAGTACAAGCTCCCAGCAAGTTGTTGTTTATGTAACTAGATGGATGCCAATTGCCATTTCCTTACTAACACTTTTGGGGACAAATTGGGAGTTTTTGCGTTCCCTTATGAATGACAAAATCTAAAGGTAGCTCCTTTCACAAGGCTTTGTACGGAAATAGTGAAACACAACTAAACAATGAAGTTATAGAAAAACAGACTAATTGGATCCAGTAGAAATTCTTAGTTCTTCATTAGATTGCAGCGTCTTCAAGGCAGTGATATCATCTCAATATCCACAAGACTGTATAATTTGTGTAATGCAAACACACCTGTTAAACATTTGATTTAATATACTTAAAAGTCATAAAATAGATAGAAAATGCCTTTTTTGAAACATAAGGAGGTTCTCAATCTAAGATGTGCAGGCATTGTAGACTCCATGATAACTCGACTTAAGGTATGTTGATTCCAGCTACGTTATTTATTTTAAAAAATTTAAAGCACCTAAAGTATAATTTTCAATCGAATTTCATTGGGACCTTGGAGCCTGAAATCACTTGTGTGCTCTTGAAAATCTTGTCCCAGGTTACAGACTTGTTAGTTTGGGAAGCACCTATGGATGAATCTGAAACTACTGTAATGGTCACATTTGTCAGGCTGACAGTTGCAAAACATGTCCACATTAGCTGTCAGGCTGTTTTCCAACAGATGGGGAAACTTAATGAGAAAAAACTCCACTCCCTGGGTATTTTTATATATGTGGAAGCAGGGAAAATCAGAGCTGACCATTGTATGGAAATAAAATGTATATCAAACATTTAGTATTTAATTATTTTTTTAAGTTGTGATGTTGATGGGAATTCCCATTATCTTGCAAGCAGCTGTTGTAACATAATTTAGCCATTCATTGGAGAGAGTCCTAAAGAAATGCGGAAGCAATGAGATGGGTAAAGGTTGAAACTGTTTTAAAATTGTAAGATAGAGAAGCTAGATAGTAAATGGCTGAGTGGGATGGTTCTGGAGAGCTGGCGCCTAAGCAGGTGGAAGGTCAGAGCTGGCTTGCATGGGCTGGAACACTACATGCATATTTGCAACCAAACTTAAGAGACATGTGGAAGATAGAAATGGCAACAACTGATGTGATTGTATTTTGGATAGCTTCCCTGGAAAACAGCCCAAATAACCATTCCTCTTTTAAAAAAACAAAAACAGCCCCCAAACATTGCTCTGCATATTGATAGACAATAAAACACAACCTTGACGTTAAGTCCAAAAATAGCAGTTTTCCACTGGTCAGGACAAAACCAGTTCAGGGGGGAAAAAATAGCAACTTTGAATTCCTCCCAGAGTGGTACTTTTATGTAAGTGATTAGTTTTAATAAATCTGTAGAGTCATGAAGAATGTGTAGTCTGTGCAATTCTGAAAGATAGCTTGGATATTGTGTTGTGTTCCTTATTCTTAGTTATGGTGAGCTTCACATACAGATTTAGACACGTATCAGTGAGGGGGTAAATTAACTATTTGGAAATGAGAACAGGCTTTTCAGCTTTGGGTCAGTCCAATAAATCAAAATCCTAAATGCGTGTCTTTAGTACCTCATTTTAAGGATGTAAATGGTGAATTTTATCTGTGCTTGGTGTCATGAAAACATGTTCTTTGAACAGTGTGTCTGGAGGATTATGTTGTATTAAAATGAACGTTGTTCAAGATTAACTGTTTATATTTGGGAAACCACACTAGTAAGAACATTACTATATAATGGTTTCTGAGGTACTTGATTATAAAATCATGTTCTGTGGCACTCAAAACTGTTTAATGTGTCTCAGCTTTGTCCCGCTCCAGTTTTTTTAACACAGTATCTTTGTTGTGTGTTTTTTTAAAGGGCTAGAGTGGATGAGGCATTTATGTCGATACTCCATTAACTCCAGACTTGTTAAGTAGTCCAAGAGTGTATGTATGTGTTAAAATGTTTTGTCAAATGTCATAAACAAGCTTCAGACCCTTGGTCTAGAAGTTTGAGCTGAAACCTGCTGAAAAAGACTTCAGTGCTGTGAGTATTAAAAGAAAACAAAAAACTTACATCTCTGAACAGAGCAGTTTCATTTTTAAATGGGCTTACAGCAGGTGACAAATGTTAGCTCATATAAAACCAAACCTTGTAGTTGATATATCCATCATTCAAATTCCTTTTGCTTTTAAGAGCTAGATGTATACTACACGGAACTCTTGAACATGTGCTTTATGGTCATTAAAATACCTTTCAAATTTAAACTTGTGCATTCAGTCTGAAATAAAAACCTTGTGTAAAATTTCAAACCATGAAGACTGACTTGGTCTATTCTGTATTGTCAAGAACTGTTTGGTTAGGGAGCTAGATATCTCCCTCCTCATTCCCTAAGATTTGATTGTTAGAAAAAATGAAATTGGAAGGTGACAATTGACTCACTAAAAAGCCGATTTTGTGAATGTGGCAAATTAAAAGCAAGCTTGCTATTTGGGAACAAACTGTGACTGTTTTGCCCCAGCCATGCAGTATGAAAACTCAGAGGATGTTGTTTTTCTTAGCGTTAGTCCCACACTATGGCAGGGTCCGCTTTTGGTCAGCATGTCCGCCTCCATTCGGCGCTCGGACAGGACCAGTGATACGACTGGGGTATACTCCAACCGATGCGTCGCGCCACCTGTCGTTGGAGGCATTTTATACCTACTGCCAGGTGTTAGCCTACAGCCCCTCGTATTCCCAGGAGGTCTCCCATCCAGGTACTAGCCAGGCCCGACCCTGCTTAGCTTCCGAGATCAGACGGGATCGGGCGTGTCCAGGGCGGTAGAGCCGTACGGGTATGAAAACTCAGAGGATAATATGAAATATTTATTACAAAGAAACTGATATTTCTTCCCATAAACTGGCTGGAGACAGCCATCTTGGTGAAAAAAGATGTCTTGAGAACCGTGCAAACTTTGAATAGAATCTAAGCTATTTAACTTAGTCCACTAGAAAATGGCATGATATTATATTGGAGTCCACACTGCCAGTGTCAAAGCGCTATTTCACAGCTACATGAACACCCCTAGGAGTCCATTAAAAATGTTGAGGGCAATTTAAAATTAAAAATAATTAAATCTGATATCTCCTGATGTGAATTTTAGCTACATGACTGAGCAAAATGGCATCAGTTCTTTAAGGCTATGTGGTAAACACACAGACATGTCCCATGAGTCTTCATATTTTTTAAAAATTTGACAGAGTTATTGGGCATGGAGACAACGATCTGTAAATCAGTCTAGTTTACTTTAATAGAATATGCTGTATGCCCTTTCTAAAACAGTTTTTGGCTTCCATGCTGAATAACTCCTTTCTAAGCTTTGAGGGAAGGTGTGGCCAGATCTCCATGTGTGATGTACTCAACAAACAATGATTTTTTTGATAAGTTCCTGATTCTTTTTACATGGCAACCTTCAAAGTTTCCTAAGGTATTCCCCCAAGCTCTGTACCAAGAAAATTTTGTGAAACACTCCATCTATTAAATAGTTTCCACAGTGCTCCCACCTCCTCCTTTTTAAGCCAGTTTCATATTCCAGCAGACTTTTCTGATACTTTTCTTACAATACATTGTGTATTTCAGGTGATGACTAATAAGTGGAATAGACTTGCAGGTCTCTGCAGTAGTTGAGGGGGGGAAATCATTTGGGGTAGAGGGATAGGAGTCACTATTGAAGGAATTTCAGGTATGTGCAACCAAAATAATTTTGGCTCTTCAATCCTGCCAAATCTTTCAATTAATCTTCATTAAAACTGCCTTTTGTGGGGCTGAGTTAGTCTAACTTTCTTAGGGGTAGGATGTGACATGTAATGATGTCAGTATCCAACAGGTGAAAAAAGATGTTAATACTTAACACTGTTTCAGGCATGTCTGCTTCACTAGGTGTTTGGATAATATAGTGATGGGGTGGGAGTTGCTTATAAGTTGCTAGACAGAAAATATTCTTGTATACATTTAATATAGGTCTTTATTTTTATACTTGACTGTCTGACCATGTCATTGTAAAAGTGTTTCTCCCCATTCCCCAGCAGATATATAGCAGCTGTGTTGCTTAAACAAGGAAATATTTTTTTCCGTGATTCATTGCTCCTTGCAATGTAGCATATTTTGGATCCCCTTCTGAATTGTCTTCCCACTGGGCTATTGATTTGTGCCACTGTAAGCTTCATGTATTTTTAAGTTTGCGTTCCTTTACACTTTCATTTTTTGATCACTGACTCTGTTTTATCTGAATCATTCCATAGGGCTGCAAGGTTCTCGTTGATGCACGGGACAAACTAGGGATTCCTTGGCAGTACACTGAGAATGAGAAGCATGGAATGTTTTTGATGGCCTTTGAAAACAAAGCTGGAATGTCTATAGAGCCGGCCACATTCCAGTTGTATGTACCTGCACTGAACGCTCTGTGGAGAGATTCTGGGATCAAGGAAGCTTTTAGCCGTCGGAGCGAGTATCAGCTGGTAAGTATATCCAACTGTATGGTGATTGAAGAGTTGTAAACGGGTCTTTTTCAGTCTGAATCCAGTTTAAGAACAGATTGCTAAACCCGATGTGTGGCCATAATACAAGCAAACTGTAACAATGCTATAAATCTGAGTGTGCTATAGCAGCAGGAATGAGTAGTAATTGAAGCCCCAAAAGTATGTTTCAGTAGGAATAAGTGGATAAGACTGGGTAGACTGGAAGAACAAGAGGAACCAAAAAAGGCAGGAAATAATTGTACAAAAAAAACCCCAAAACCTGAGCTGCTCAGTTGGGCTGATCATAACAGACCACTGATTAATGCATACTTTTTTTTATATTTTGTCCAGTTTTGCCAACTTGCATTATATCAGTGATGGCAGGCTATTATTATTTGCTTATCAACTGTTCTGAAGTTAATGTGATTCCTTTCCAAACGGTTCTTGATTTATGTATTTTTTTCCTTTCCTTTTTTTATATCTGCAAGTTGCACTTGAGGCAGCATTTGGATGTGGTCATAAAAATAAAAACTTTTTTCTCCTCTTTTCCTTTTCAAACATACTTCTAGAATTCAGCACAAAACTCATCGCATACTATAAAATGCAGATCTTGTAAGAGAAATTCTTATATTGAACATTTTTGTCTTTGATATGAACAAACATAATATATATAGGACATCCTGTTGGAGCAGTTAATGAGCACCCTTTATTCCCCGGTCTTGTCTTCTCCCCGACCTTCTCCGCCCTTTTTCTCCCCTCAGCCCCAGATAATGAGATGGTTGTTGAGGGACTGTAGCTTCTGTTGGTTGGTTGGGGTTTTTTGGTTGTCACTAACCTCGATATGTGGCTACCTATTTGGGTTCAAATAGTGGTATGATAACTTAATATATAAACTTAGAACCTAAGCCACTTAAGTGACTGGCCAGATTTTAGTTATGTTCCATGTTTCTCACTCTGTAACTTCACATAAAACACTTCCATTTTTTCATTTTAAAAAGATGTGACTTCCTAAAATTGAGCATGAGGGACTTTTATTCTAAATGGTGTTTTCCTTGCTTTGATGCTATAAATAACATTGTGTTCAAAGAAAGGAATTTAATTCCGTGTGATGGAGAGCTTGACTTCTTATGTGAGAATTGCCAGATGTAAAGGTGAGCCCAGCAGTAGTGAATTCCACGTTGGGGCCTCCCCTTACTATATTACACTATCAGTATTACCACTCTCCTCAGACAGGAGGTGAAATGCCATTCCATCTCCCTCCCTCCCACTTCTGAGCAACCATAGTGTTTGAGGCTGACAGGATAGGGAGAGAAGCAAAGTCAAGTGCAGAGTTTTAGATTTAAGCAAACATAAAAATTGAAAATGAACAAGTACTCTAAAAACTCCCTTCTGGGTGATGCTGTGATCGGAGACCTCTTAAAAAGCTGGGTTTAAGAGCCTCTCTCTTCCATCCGGTGGGGATTGTAATTCTCCAGATTTGAGATTAGTTTGTGTACTTTTAAGGTCTGGAATGGGAAACTGTTACTTGTGCAGACTTCCACCCACACACTGTTAGTTCATAGTTAAGGAGGAAATAGTCAGTCCAAAATAATCTTAGTCCTTTTACATCCTAGAAATTGACATGTAAAACTAACACGTTACTGTCAGTTGCATTACGTTACAATATGTAACACTAATAATCTTCCAAGACCAGGCATAACACTAAAACATATTGTCTATATCTGAAATTATTCTTTGTCTTCTCTTGCACCATGCTCTTCTGCTCACAGATACACAAGTCTGCAATGTTTTTGTTAGTATTTTCATACAAGGAAGCAAAGTGGCCTTATAACTCTGCTCTTTTTCTAAGGAGTCAAGTTTTTGGCTTAATTTCAATAACTTCATAAAATATAATATGCCATTCTTTATATTCTCATTGTTTCCTGACTCTGGACAAGCATTTCTGAAAACTAATTGCATAAATAAACTCTGAAGTTCTTGAAATGGAATGTGCTTGAAGTTTAAGGGCAGGAATTACAGCATTGCTGTGTCTTCCTTTTTTGGCCCTAAAAGGAATAACTGGAATTAATGGAATATCTTATAACAAGATTAAAACAAAACATTTCTGTTTAGCTGTGTCTTTTAGTAGTAAGGGTCCATGCCAGATTGTCAGAGCTCTGCTTTTGTCAGTACTTCCATTATATCCATTTTAAAGAAGTGTCTAACTTTAACTGTAAAATTGTGATTTTGCTGAAACATGACTTAAAAATTCTCAGAGCCGGAGCGACTGTCTTAAAATAGCGAGAAAGCTTTTTCAGTTTAGTAAGTTTTTTGCATTCCTCAAAGAAAAGGCTGTATATTCTATTTCACTATGTGTGGTAATGCCATAAAGGGTTTTATTTCAAACAAAACAAAAATAACCAAACCCTTGCCAATAGCATACCTTAGCATCACAACTAATAGTCCTTGGAAATGTATTTAGAATACATATTTCCTAGGTGTTTTAACAACTTGTGAATTCACCTTGTATGTTTTCAGCATACCTAAACATCCTTTAATTTGCAGGTTGTAGTCTTTCATGCAGGTGTCCAGCTTGCCAAGCTGACTGTAAATTATCTTCTTAAAATGCTTAGTTATATTTGCTAACCTTAAATAACTGAGACTATTTAGATCTAAATGCTTTATGACCACTTGAGCTGTGATAGTGGGATTGGAAACTCACCCCTTGTAAGTGGTGTTACAGGAAAAACAACCTTTGAATATTACAAGGTGACTAAGTAATTGTGACAGGTTCAAGAATAGCAGCTGTTAGTCTGTATCCATAAAGAAAGCGAGGAATACTTGTAGCACCTTAGAAACTAACCAGTTTATTTCAGCATAAGATTGCGTGGGTGTGGAGGTGTAGGGCAGGTGGCAGAGTGGAGAACTATTATATAGGTCAGATGCTCCCTCCACATCACTGAATAGCAATTAAATTGTATTATATTGGAATGACTAGTTCCTTGATACAAGAAGTTTTCCAAGATTATAAATTAAGGCTTCTTTTGCGTTCTTGAACTTCAGCTACAAGCTTTAAACAAACAGAAGGCAGAGATGCATGCTAAAAACACCAGAGCTCCACCTTTATGTTGAAGTCCGTAGTATTTGTAACCTCTAATACAGAGATTCTCTCTTTATGCTGAGCTCCTCTGTTCAGAGTCACGTCCCATGCATGGGGAGGGAGAAGGAGGGGTGCCCAGTATGCATAGGAGGGTCCATGGAGGGTCCACTTCTGAGAGTTGAGGAAGTGTTCTGCTCCCTGCAGTGGTCAGGTGATCTCAGCTCTTTTGTCCTGGTTCTCTGCCTGTCCTTGCTTCACAGGGCTGGGATCAAGAGGGGAGTGGAGTTCTGTCCCACTCCCTGCCCTCTGGACACTGCCCCATCCTGATCCTGGCCCATCAGTGTGGTCCTGTCTGCTTCCTCTGTGCAGACTCTATCCAGAAGGGAAGGGGACAGGGCTCTGCACACTGAAGGGTTGGGGTCAGCTGCGGGCAGTGTCAGGCAGAAGAATCCGCACTCCTGGGGTGCAGCCTTTGGCTTGCAGTTCTCAGAGCCCTCCCCCCCACCCCCCCATCCCCGCATGCACTCTCCCCACCCCCCTTCCTAGCAGAGGAGGTTGACAGCTGGTTGGTGGCTGCAGCAATGGAGGAATGAGATGGGCAGGGAGCTTTGTCCCTTCAGCCAAGACCACTGAGAGTGCCCCCTCCAGACTCCCAGCCCTTTAATGCTGGCCTCTCATGTTCTTACATCCTCCAGTAAATGCATCTGGGTACCCCACAGTTTAGGGACCACTGATCTAATGTAACCATGACTTAAATTGGTTATGAAAAAATATATGGGTACTAAGAGAAACAAGACCATTATGGGCCCCAGAACTATTAATTGGACATCTATATATATAAAAGTCAAGTGGTGTATGTATGTGTGTATGTATGTACGTATGACTGCGAACTCCTCCCGCACCGTTTGAGCCAGAGACTTGAAATTTGGTACAGTGAGGGGTCTTGGGGTCTAGATGCTGGTAAGGGTCGAAAAATTTTCGGATCTCACCTCTGACGCCCCCCAGGGGTGAAAGTCTTTCAGGGCCAATCACATCGGCTGGGCGGTTAGGTGGTGATGATGTCATAATACCCCCCTCCAACAGACACCTCACTCGCTCAGCTCACCCCTCCCTCCTCCAACGGAACCCCGGAGATCCCTCCGTTCTCTGCCCCTCCCCCCTCCCAACGGAACCCCAGAGATCCCTCAGTTCTCTGCCCCTCCCCCCTCCCAACGGAACCCCGGAGAGCCCTCAGTTCTCTGCCCCTCCCACCTCAACCCCGGACTCCATCAGCTCTGTGCCCCCCCCCACCTGCGAAGGTCCCCGGAATCCCTCGGCTCTGGGCCCCCTCCCCGCCTGCGACGGATCTGAGTTGGGTTTGGTGGGACGGTAAGTGAGGTGGGGGTGTCGGGTTCGGTCGGGGGGGTGAGGTGGGGGTGTTGGGGTTGGTCAGGGGGTGTTGCGGTTGGTGGGGGGGTGAGGTGGGGGTGTTGGGTTTGCTTGGGGGGGTGAGGTGGGGGTGTCGGGTTTGGTCGGGGGGTAAGTGAGCCGGGGGGGTGTCGGGGTTGGTCTGGGGGGGTGGGAAGGTGTCGGGGGGGTGAGGGGTGTGGTGTGGGTGTTGGGTTTGGTCTGGGGGGGGGAAAGGTGTTGGGGTGGGTGCCCAGACCAAACCCGACACCCCCCCCCCCCGGCTCACTTACCCCCCGACCAAACCCGACACGGCCACCTCACCCCCCCCACCAACCGCAACACCCCCTGACCAACCCCAACACCCACCCCTCACCCCTCACCCACCCCAACACCTTCCCACCCCCCCCAGACCAAACCCAACACCCCCTGGCTCACTTACCCCACGACCGAACCTGACACCCCCACCTCACACCCCCCCCACCAATCGCAACACCCCCAGACCAAACCTGACACCCCCCGGCTCACTTACCCCCCGACCGAACCCGACACTCCCACCTCACCCCCCCAAGCAAACCCGACACCCCCACCTCACCCCCCCACCAACCACAACACCCCCTGACCAACCCCAACACCCACACCTCACCCCTCACCCACCACGACACCTTCCCACCCCCCCAGACCAAACCCGACACCCCCCCGGCTCACTTACCCCCGACCGAGCCCGACACCCCTACCTCATCCCCCCAAGCAAACCTGACACCCCCACCTCAACCCCCCACCAACCGCAACACCCCCTGACCAACCGCAACACTCACCCCTCACCCACCCCAACACCTTCCCACCCCCCCAGACCAAACCTTACCCCCCCCGGCTCACTTACCCCCCGACCAAACCCGACAACCCCACCTGACCCCCCCCAAGCAAACCCAACACCCCCACCTGACCCCCCGACCAAACCCGACACCCCCCCCCCCCGGCTCACGGTGCACTGTGTAGCACACAGATTATTAAATACACTGTTCGGTCGGGGGGTGAGGTGGGGGTGTCGGGTTTGCTCAGGGGGTGAGGTGGGGGTGTCGGGTTTGTTTTGGGGGGTCAGGTGGGGTTGTCGGGTTTGGTCGGGGGGTAAGTGAGCCGGGGGGGTCTTGGGGTTGGTCGGGGGGGTGGGAAGGTGTCAGGGTGGGTGAAGGGTGGGTGTTGGGGTTGGTCAGGGGGTGTCAACTGTCTGCCCCCTCCCCACCTCCGACTGACCCGAGCAACGCCGGGCACTTATGCTAGTATTTTATATACAAAGGCATAAATGTAACCTATAGCAGTACAGAATACAACTTGTAACTCACTTGTACTGCTTGTAATACTACACTGGACCCTCGCGATAGCCCTGGGTTCAGGATCCATGAGCGAATGTTGGGACCGTGTTGCCATGGATCCCAATTTAAATATTTAAATTTGGGATCCATGGCAATGACTGCGCTATAGCGACGCAGGCTATAACGAGGGTGTACTTGTAACCACTGCTGTGAATAATAAGACAGGAATTCAAAGTTATCCTATATAATAAAAGGCCAGAGGATGTTTGTCCGAAGCCGTCATGCACAGTAGAGACGGCCCGGACAAGCAGCCTGCTGGGAGTTGTAGTTCGGCGGCACAAAATGGCCGCCGCATGTGCGCCGCCGCGAGCCGTAGAGACGGCCCGGACAAACAGCATTGAGCACTTTGGCCTCTGTACATGGGCTGTTACACTAGTCAACTATAATGCATGATATGGCACACAGATACAATCAGAATGATGCCTTAAATATGTGAATGATAGTTTATTGCATTAAAGCTTCATAAGTGTACAGTAGGAACTTAGAATTATGAACACTAGAGTTACGAACTAACTGGTCAACTACATATCTCATTTGGAACTGGAAATATGCAGCAGCAGAGATTGAGCAGATACAGTACAGAACTGTTAAACATAAAATACTTTTTTTAAAAAATTAAAAATTGACAAGGTAAGGAAACTGTTACTGTGCTTATTTCATTTGAATTAAGATGGTGAATAGCAACATTTTTCTTTTGCACAGTCAAGTTTCAAAGCTGTATTAAGTTCAGTTGCAAACTTTTGACAGAACATCCACGACATTTTGTTCAGAGTTACAAACAGCCTCCATTCCTGAGGTGTTTGTAACTATGAGGTTCTGTTGTATGCAGTGCATGAAATTGTTCTTGAGGGCATAGGTACTAGTTTTCAGATTGACTCATTGCTAGGCAAATCCTTTCAAAAATAATCTTGCTGCTTAATAAATTGAATGGTTCTGCTTCACCTCTTGTTGGCTCTCTAGAGCTATTCATGCAATGCCTAATCTCATTAGGATGTAGCAAAAGGCTGATAGCTGAAGTCATGCAGATTGGGAGTAGTTTGTGCCCTGGCTTTTTTTGTTTAACACCCACAAATTTTCAAAAAGCAAATGCTATAAAGTGGAAGGCTTATTTATAACCCCATATTGTAGATACTGGTTTAGATCTTGTCCATCTGTGCACTACTTTGGTTAAATCCCTATGTGGGTACTTAAATTGGTCTAAATAGATGTAAACCATATTTAAGATGTCTGTTGATTTATAGGTCTTGTATATATGAGAAACTGAATTGGTTTAACTAAAGGCATGACTTTAAACTGACTTGGTTAAATAGAAGTACCCATGTAGAACTTTGCTCCTTAGTTCTTTTTAGTTTAAACCAATTACTGATTTAAACTGAAATAAGCTTGATTTTTAATCTTAACTGAAACAAGTGCCTGTACAGTCTCTTGCACCAGTTTAACTTAATCATTTAACACCTAACTTGCACAACTGTGTATAAACCAGGCCTTAGGGATGCTTGCAGTGAAGACCTTGTTTAATGTTGTAAAGTATCTTCAGGGAGGTTTTGCAGTCAGTTTAACACTAAACTTCTTTTGTTTTAAACTTAAACTCTGTGTAATATTTTGTACAGTCATTATGCAAACCATACTATAGTAGTTGTTCTGCTTTTGAATGGTCTTACAACAAAAAATGCTGGTTACTAAAAAAGTAAAGTAAAATGTGATGCGTGGATTGACCATATCATAATATCTGAAATTTCCTTCACTTGGACCAGAGGAGCTGCCTCTAGGCATTTATCAGCACTTTCTGTTCCATACACAATGTATTCAAGTGCTGCCTGTAAATCCCTGTCTGGGTATTTGAGCCTCTTAGAACTGAGTGGGTGGATTCCACAATAGCCGTATTTTCTTTGCTTCAGTGTCTCTCTCCTAAAGCAGGCCAACCAATTTCACTCTTCACATCCCTCCCCTTTCCTCCCATCCCTCCCTCCTCCTCTCCCCCTCAAGTTTCTCTGTTCCTTGTATGCAAGCAAGTAGTTTGGGGACAAAAGCTTCATTGTGTATTTGGTTACGTTGTCAGGTCGCTGTCCTCTTTTTTTTTTTTTTTTTTTTTAGCTACAAGGATAGGAATTCTTTTGTAATCAGTATGTGACTCCCTACGCCCCCCATATTTTCTGTCTGTATTTTTGAAGGAAAACATTTTATCATTTCCCTATAGATATCCTGTAACACTTGTTCTCTCTGAGGTCTTCTGTACTACCTCAGATACGTGGATTACATTCCTCCCTGCCAGCAGATGGAGACAGAATACTTGATTTGCATGACTACTTCCACAAAGGAGCTTGTTACGAAATCCTTGGTTGCTTGTCTCTAATACAAGCAAGTGAAGAATTCCAAGTGCTCTTGTGTAAACAGAAGTTCCATATGTACCAGCATCTCAGGGTTGTATGGCTTACGTGGTGTTGTAGCCATAACTTACCCTCTTAGAACACCACTAGTTCCCAAGTCCATCAGACCGATTACTTGGTACCTCCTGTCCAGCTGAAGGCTCCATTCTATATCAAAGGTACTATGGAAACTCAGTGCAAGAATAGTGGCTACCCAATGAACACAAGAAATGGTAGTAGATTTAATCTCTCACCTCTTTCTGCACTGGGTATACTCAGTGTATGTGCGGGGGAATCATGGCAACTCTTTGACAGCAATGAGATGGCATAAGCTCAACCCTCTTTCTTGACTTCTCCGAAAGGAGGATTGGCAGCAGCTTACTCCTTTCATGCAGCAGCTCTTGCACCCAAACATCAAGGGATAGAACTTGCAAAAGCGATTTCCTGTGCATACACTTGCTATTCACTTTAGTGTATCTTGGGGGACGGGGGACTTCTTACCCAAAATTGGTGCACACAAAAATTGATGTGTGAGCATAGCTCAGCTCAGTTGGCTTTCTGTATCTTGGTGTTGCTCCATAGCAATGGATACAGTCCTTAACACACATGGGCCTAATAGGACTTGTTAAACAAAAAAAAGACTCTTGTTTCAGTCAGTATAAATGTGAATTTTATCCCAGCACCCCAGCCCTCTTAAATATTAGAAAATCTACCTTGATAGATTCAAGGAGCTCCGTTTATTTACCTTAACAAACAAGGTTTAAGAGGTGACTTGATTATGGTCTGTAAGTACCTTCGTAGGAAACAAATATTTAGTAATGAGCTCTTCAGTCTAGCAGAGAGAGGTATAACCTGCCTGAAGTTGAAACTAGACCAATTCAAGCTGAAAAGGAGGGGTGTACATTTTTGAAAGTGAGGGTAATTAACCATTGGAATAATTTAACAAGGATTGTGGTGAATTTTTTTATTGGCAAATTTTAAATTGGGAAGAGATGCTCTAGGAGTTATTTTGGGGGAGTTCTACAGGAATGCAGATGATTACAATATCTGTTCTGACCTTGGAACCTATCAGAAAGCACCATATATTAGCTTTCATATGAAGCAGCAATCCATGAGAGGCATGTATGGAGAGTTGTGGGGGTTGCAGAGGTAGGAGAAAACGTCCTGCTGTGCTCATGTTAAATTATGCAATTCCTTATGCAGAAAGCAATAAATGAACTAGAACCCCTGAAGGGGGGCAGTTTGCAGTGGTTCAAGAAAAATACTTTAACTGCTCTTTTATAGGTTCTTTAGGTGTCCCATACAAAGACAGGGAATATCAATCTCCCCTAAGGGTTCACTTCATTGACTTGCTGAAAAGGCACTATATATGGTACATATTAGTTGTGTTAGATGATGTGGCAGTCTCTCCCAGGTGAAACTCAAGGTGAAACATGGACTGAAAGCTCTAACTCTGTCTCAGACGCTCAGTGATTTTTCATTTTAGACATAAGTGCATGACTCAAATAGCAGTTTGCTCTCTTCTTACTATGTGAAATAGTGTGTGTTTGTCCTAGCTTTATTCCCACACTATGGCAGGGTCCGCTTAGACTGGACACAACCAGTGATATGACTGTGAAATAGTATAACTATAATATACAATCATGGTGAAGAAGATTTGTGTATCTAATGTCAACTCTATACCCTTATTGAGGATTTACTCTTCAGGAAATTTAAGTGCCAAATATGCTCTGTTGTAAGATAGTTCATAAAACAAATGTTACACATAGACCGCTGTTCTCCAAACCACTGCTCAATCATAAACTTACACAAGAGGCTACAAATGTTGCTGCTTCTGTAACTTGGACCTCTTTTCAGTCCAGTTACTCTTACATATTCCATCGCGTCCATGGAGGCTTCTGATAAAGATGTACAAAAGAAATAACAAAACTATTCATTACTTCATCTTGAGCATAATTTAAACAAGGTGCTAGCTACAGAGAGAACCTTTTCTTCACACAGTATTCATTGCAAAACTATTTTTAAAGTTCCCAGGATTTTTCAAGTTTGCAAAACGTCTGTGAAATTGCGGCATCATGGGGAAGCTTTGCACAACGTCATTTATATCTCTATTCAACACCACACTTTAGTATCCATACGAAAGTAGATTGTGTCCCTCCAAGCAGCATGAGCTACTGGTTGAGCACAGGGCTACAAGCCAGAAACATCCTTGTCGCTCACTAGCCTTGATGATTTGCAGTTACTAGTATTTGTAAAGTTCTGTGTAAGCTGTCTCTTAGCAGCCCTATGTACTGATGGTTGCATCTTGTGATCCAGAACCTAAACTTGCACTTAAATTTCTCTCTCCCTCACATGGCTGTGAAAATAATTTGAAGAATGTGAACCTGCCTTAATACGATGTAGTGGTGTGTGGAGACAGCTCTGAAACCATGGATTTTCAATAATGTAAACTGTCCCTGTTCATTGGAAGGGGCATTAATGCTGAAGTTAAATGTGAGCACGTAACCATTTAACTGCTGATCAAAACATTCCAGTTCCTCCACTCTTGCATATTAAGATCCAGACAAGCTAAATAACATCTTGCTGTGACATCACAAGTGGCTGGATCATGAGTTATGGGTGGACCTTCAGAGAAGTGGTGCTTTTCTGTTCAATCCTGGAGTAATGTGAGATGCTCAAAGCCACACAGCAATTAGACAGAACGAAGACTTAAAATCCTGGTTTTGGGTGTCGTCCTGTCCCCTAAAGTACTGTACTTGTAACATCTTTTTGAAAACTTGAGGGCTGACACCATGCAAAACAAAGCTGCAAAATTCCGTACAAATTTACTGGATCTAGACCAACTTCGCATGGTTTTAGCCTTGAACTTCTGCGATATGCATTTACAGGAATAAAAGCCATTAAATAAGATCAACAAACTGGCCCAATGCCAACAGAAGCCTCCCCAAGTAGCCTACTATACCACCCTGAAAACTACCTTAAACAGGCCTTGTAACATATCTTGAAGGTCACCAAAATCCAAGCTCAGAATTGAGGGGGAGTGATTTCCAAAGTTGAGGACCCCCTTGCCAATTTAAAAAAAATTCTGCTTACTATCCCCTTACCGTTTAAACAAAGGAACTCTTAGCTAGAGCATCTCACTGGACCAATATTGCTGTGGAACATCATGAGGAGAAACCCTGCTTCTGAGGTAGGTAAGACTCAAACCATTTAGATATTCAAAGAGAAAAATAATCTTTCACTGGAAATAAATTGGAAGTCCATGTAGATTATGAAATACTGGTGCAATATCCTTTCCTCATGCACGAGGCTTATTTCTTCTCCCAAGCTGAAGCACGTGCAATAAAAGCTGCTCCATGAGCAGAGCAATTATGTGATGTCTCCTCTGGTAGATAGAATAGGGGTGACAAAGTGGCATGTTTCTACCCTTTGCTCTACTTCAGGGTTATCTTCTGCTTGTCTGTTTTTTCTGGAATTTAAAATATTGGAGAATGGTTGTGTTAGTGTCCTTTCTCTGTTTTAAATTACACTCCAACTAAGGGTTAAAAGCTAACTGTACTAACTTCTTTGTGAACACAGACAGTTCTTGTCCCAGAGAGCTTCCAGTCTAGGTTTATAGCAAAATGCAACAGCTGGATGAAGTGCAGTCAGCATGAGAATTGGGAGGATGAGGCAGAGTAAAAGAAACATGTTTCTGTATGATAAACATGAGCTCCTAATAAGGAACAGGTATGGACATAGGGGAGGCGAGAGATGTTGCTGGGAATAGCTCATGTTTAAATAAAATATGGAATGACAATCTGTGCCAATGGGCTGCTTTGGTTTTCTATATTGAATTTGCTCCTCCCTGCCGCAATCCTTCATCTGTATTCTGTCTCCTTATATTGTAAACTCTTCAGGGCAGGGACCATATTTTAGGTCTACAAAACACACAATAATTTCCAGGCATTTTTATTAACACTTGCTGCTTGTAACTTCCAAATGGCTTGGGTTTAGAGCTTGTCTGGTTCTGTTCAAATAGTATGGTCCTGGAGATAAGTAAAAAGCTTCATAGTTATAACACTAAATAAATTCTGTAGGAGTCTCTGCTTCTTGCTCTTCAAATGCAAGTGAGTATTCATTTCAAGTTTGGTATGTTCAGGGTGGAAAGTAATTTGATCCCAGTTCTAATGTTCAGAATTTGTGACCATAATTTGCATAATGATGGCTGTACTTTCCTCTGAAAATACTTGCTGTCATCAAATCCTTCCTACTCATATATACATTACCAATCCTTATCCGGGATTCATTTGTTTGCTTTTGCAGCTCATGCCTAATGACATTTGACTTTCAGAATTACCTGAACCCCTGTGTAGATTTCTAGCTTAGATGCTGAGCCAGTCCTTGCCCTTTTTCATGTGGCGGCAGTCTTCCATGTTTACCAGAGCATATTCCTTTACAACACGTCTGTTGAAGCATGAAATTTTAGATTTTTTTAGAATGAAAAATTAACTTGGGATCCTAATACCTGAGACTGCATTCTCTACTCCTAGCAAAAGGTTCTAATTTTATTATACATAAAACCAAGTTACAGTAACAATTTAAGTATTTAAGATAAAAATACAAATTAGTCCTACTCTAAATCTTGCAGGATTTTATTGAGCATAGTGATTTGTTCAGAGTATGTCCAGCTGTAATTAACCTTTGCATTCCCATCAAGAAATGCTGGAATATGCTGTGAGAAACAAGGGAGGAAACTTTCAGCTCAGCCTCTCACTGAGCCAGTACCCAACTGTAGCTAAAATCCACTGGTGTAATCTGCTCTCCAGTGTGCAAGAAAACTCAGATCTGCACAGATCTAAATTCAGTCCAGTTGGCTCTCAATTAAGCTGTTTGGTGTCCATGTTTAGGAAGTAATTAAAATAGATCTTAATTTTCAACTCTCTTAAATTGTTGAAATAGTTTTCAGGGAGACACCAGTTTAAGGAATGTATTCTGTACTGGAGGTCAAACAAAGTATCTTAAATTTTAAGATGGGATTTGTGTATCTAAGGGGGAGAGATGCACAATTCCCATTGAATTTCGGTGCAAGTTGGTGCCTAAATCCCTATTGAGCTTGAGTTGAGGGCTTGTCATCTATACACCAATTCCATACACTTAGCATGGTAAATGAGCATTCTCTGGTAAATGGCCACTTGCTGTCATGCATGGGGATTTTTAGGTCCAGCCCTGTCAGTGGGCTACTGGAGTTGCGTGCCAGAGGAGTGATACTTGGCAAGGCTCAGGCCCTAGATGTTGGTTGTTAGCTATGGAAAGGGAGTGGGTTGAGTGTTAGGTTACTTTTCTTCAAGCTGAATTGTTGGAGGGAAAAAGAGAGCCTTGAAAATTAAGCCTCATGCTTTCTTTCATTTCAAAGACCCTTGTTAGAGCTTCTAAAATTGTAATACCTTCACAAGAGCTCTTGTTCTTTTTCTTGTTCAAAAAACAAACCTTTTGATAAATTCACATTCTAGCAAATTGCCTACTTTGTTTAATTTCAGATTTCTCCCCTGAGTTCAATTTAAACTTGCAGTGCCTGGATGGTGCTTAGATTTGATGGCCACAACATTCCCTCAGATGGTCCTGTGACTCTTAGGGCAAAGTTACACTGCGATAAAATACCTGCAATTCTGAGTTTGTGTCAGCAGCCCAGGCGGTTGGGCTGGAGCTAACCTATTTTTGACCTATTTTGAAAAGCTGTATTTTGGGAATCTATTGGTCAAAATGACCCAATTTTTGATCACTAGCTGCTCCGTGAGGTACAGCAAGTTTCTATGCAATCCGAATAACCATATGGACTTAAGAGCATGTAAAAGTCAGCCTTTAAACATAAACCTTAGCTATAGTGGAGCTATTCTGCTGTAATCTTAACTCTGAGCCTTAACTCAGTCTTCAGCGGAGCTAAGTGTCAAAATCCTGCTGAATTTTAATGGGTTTTGGGTACTGAGTTCCCTTGGGCTCCTTTCTGAAATGGCTAGCCCGACGTGAAACTAAGAGTAAGCGTTAGATGTAATAAAACTCGTAAACAACAAGGATCTCATGCAAATACTTAAGTTTTTATTACTAACTAGCATATCGGTTTGTAAATGCGTATTTTCTAATGGGAACAGATGTTTGAAACACTTAAAAGGGTCAGGGCAACGTCAGTGATGACTGGCTGCACTGAAAGTGTGCTATGTGCTTCAGACACGAGACAGGCCCTGTCCTAAAGAGTTTATAATCTTTACAGACACTATGCAAGTGGGAGGGAAACATGAATCATTTTCCTAGTTTAACCTATTGTGTTCCTGCCAGCTATCAAACTGATCTTTCTGTACAATGTCTGTTACTGATATTCTCACTAACCTTATCCCTTTTGTTACACTCTCACATGTATGCTCTGCTACATCTCATTCAAGGCAGTTACTGCCTTTGCCATCCACAAATTCCTTTTCTCAGAGGGCACGTCTTCACTGGTAACTTTAAAGCACATGACTTGTGTAGTTGTGGCAGAGCACCGGGAGAGAGCTCTCCTAGTGCTTTCGAAAGTTGCAGCTCTGTAAGGTGCCAGTGTGGACAAGCCCTCACCTTTTCTCAAACCCCTTCCTCCCCCCATTTCAGTGCTGAAATAAGTAGTTTATAGAATAGAAATATAGGGCTGGGAGTGACCTCAAGAAGTCATCCTGTCCAGTCCCCTGCAGGACCAAGTAAACCTAGACCGGGGTCTCAAACACGTGGCCTGCCTGGCTGTTTTCTGGGGCCCACCAGGCTCCCTGGAGGGAGGGAGGGAGAGAGACGCACACACAGACACAGACCCCCATTGGCCGAAATCACGTGGCCGCAGACCCTGAGGGAGGGAGGGAGGCACAGAGCTCTCTTCCAGGTCCTGCCCATTGGCCGGGAACTGGGAATCATAGGCAATGGGAGCTTTGAGGGACGTATCTGGAGGCACAGTCATGATGATAAAATCCCTCCTCCAGGTTCCAGACCCTTCTCCTAGCAGGGGGGGGGGGGCAAGGCAGGCAAGTAGGGGGCCTGTCCTGCCTCCCCCTCCACCCATCCTGCAGCTCAACCCCCTGCCCTGACCCCCATGCTGCACCCTGCATCCCTCACCCCTCCTGCACCCTGATGCCCTACCACACCCCACACCCCTCCTGCAGCCCAGCTCCCTGCCTTGAGCCCCCTGCTGCATCCTACACATCTCCTGCACCTCAACTCTCTGCCCTGAACCCTTGCCACACCCATCCTGTACCCCCTGGGGGTAGGAAGGAGGCGGAGTTGGGATGGCAGTTTCGGGGAAGGGGTGGGATGAGGTGGGACAGGGGCAGGGCCTCATGGAAAGGGAGGAGTGTGAGCGGGGGCGGGGTGTCAGTGATGTGTCCCTCGGGCTAATGTGCTAGTCCTCATGCAGCCCTCATGGTCATTTGAGTTTGAGACCCCTGACCTAGACCATCTCTGACTGGTTTTTGTCCAAACTGTTTTTAAAAGCCTCCAGTGATAGGGATTCCACAGCCTCCGTTGGAAGCCTATTAACTGCCCTTCTAGTTAGAAACATTTTCCTAATATCTAACCTAAATCTCCTTGATGTGTTACTACTCGTCCTACCTTCAGTGGACATGGAGAACAATTCATCACTGTTCCCTTTATAACCGTTCTTAACGTATTTGAAGACTTATCAGCTTCCTCCATTATTTTCTCAAGACTAAACATGGCCAGTTTTTTTTATCACGTTTGTGGTTCTTGTCTGGACTCCAATTTGTTCACATCTTTCATAAAGCATGGCACCCAGACGTGGACACGGCCTTCCAGCAGAGGCCGTACCAGTGTGAAGTAGAGAGAGACCATTACCTCCTCTGTATTTCAAACCCTTCCATTAATATCATTTTCTGGTGTTTTTAAAAAACCTCAGCCACCTTTATGTTGTTAGCTCTCCTTCCCTGCTAAGTAGAGGACACTTTCATCTTGTTCCCAATGTATTTGAAGGACCTCTTCTTATCCCCTTTTATGACCCTTGCTAGGCATAGCCCATTCTGTGATTTAGCCTTTCTGATTTGTCCCTACATGCTTATGCAACTCTTTTGTACTCCTTAGCAATTTGTCCATGTTTACACTTTTTGTAAAATTCATTTTGGATTTTCATGTCCCTAACGAGCTCCTGGTGAAGCCATATCGGTCTCTTGTTCTTACTTTTACTTCACATGGAGATAGTTTGCAGTTGTTCCTTTAATATTGTCTGTTTGAGAAACTGCCAGCTGTCCTGGCTGAGCAAATTTTTCCCTTGAATTTTCTTCCCACGGGACCTTAGCTGCCAGCTCTGTCTATTAAAGTCTGCTTTTTTGAAGTCCTGTCCCTGTTCTGCTGCTCTCACTCTTTTCTTTCCTTAGACTCATGAAGTCTGTCACTTCATGATCACTTCATCTAAATTTGCCTTCCATCTCCAGATTCACTATCAATTCCACGCTGTTGGTCAGTATCGAGTCTAAAATGGCTGTCCAGATTACTTCCTCCACTTTCTGAAACAAAAAGTTGTCTCAATTCATTTCAAGAACTATTTTGTGTTTTGTCATATTACTTTCCCAACAGATGTCTGAGTAGTTAGTCCCCCATTATTAGCAGATATTTTGTTTTGGGTGTTTCTGTTGTTTGTGCTAGAAATGCCTCCTCCATTTCCTCTTCCTGATTTGGTGGTGTATAAAGGAGAACCCTGTTTTTTACCCACTTTTATTGTTACACAGATATTCTCAACTGGACTCCACATGGTCTGCCTCACCACCTTCTGGACCTCCGAAGTATGTTTGTTCTTGATGTATAATGCAACAGATCCTCCCTTTTTATTCAGCCTGTCCTTCCTCAGCAAGCGATGCCCCTCTGTACCAATATTCCAGCAATGAAACTTTCAGGTAGTGTCTTTATCGGTACTGTGAGGATGCTCTCACTTGTAAAGGCATCGCTGCTTTCACTACCCCTAGTCTGCCTCCCTGGAATAGAGTCATGGGAGCTACAGATTCAGGGCTCTTGCCTTGTGAGATTCAGTTGGGGGAAAGAGAGGAGGTTTTGGACTTCAGCTGTCCCAGACAGGTTCCCTGCCTCAACTCCTGGACACAGAGGAAACCTGACAGATGGCTTGTAATCTCATCATTTTTTAAGAGTTGGGGTTTTCTCTTTAAAATGGTGAAGAAGATGGGTATAATTTTTCTGCAGAAAGTATTTTGTGAGCTGTTTCCACACTGTCACAAGTTGTCCAGATGATGATTAAACCCGGTGGAGAGCACAGCTGCTAAGATGTCACTGTTCTCTAAGGAGTATACTAAACTCCACAGGCTAACTATTAGTTGACATCCCCAAAAGAAGATAAAGTAACTCGGGGAATATTCACTAGTATAAAGGCGAAAAAATGGGGGAAAATCTCTTTCCTGCTTCCTACTAGTTTGCCTCTATGCTTAAAGAAAAGAGGCTATGTGAAGTAAACTTAATTCACTCTATTTACTTAACATTTTGGAAAAAAAGCTCTTGGAAACATCATGCAAGATTTTCTGTTTGAGAAGGTGGAAAACATGTTGCTTTGAGAAGTAATTTATTGACACCTTTCAAATGTCTCCTCTGTGCACAACGCAGATTCCTGCAGTTCAGACTGTGGTGGACTTGTGCTTCACTTGGCTTCACTCCTGAACAAACCATTGGTGTTTGTCCTAAGAAGGTCTGCTCCCTCACTCCACCCCCAAAGCCTCTTCATTCCGCTCACTTTGCATGATACGCACTTAATTCTACTTGGAAAATAATTCAGTAAAATCTCAGATTGAATAAATTGAGTTTTAATGGTATAATTTTTTCCTATGTATTTCTATCTTAAAATAGTGAGCTGCTAAGACTTTAACCAGCTTGGTTAAAGAAACAGATGGGGCTGTACTCATATTTCATCTGTTCTTAAAGTTCCTTTCTCCAATCTTCTTCTGTCTTTTTTTGCAGTGTTTGATATGTGTAAAACAAATGGGTCTCAGAATAAATAACACAGGAGCTTTTTGATTGGATGTCATTTGTAAATATTGCTCATTGTTCCATTAATAATTCCTTTTATTTAATAGCACTTCAGGGTAGTGTGCTTGAGTGATTAGTCCATCCACTATAGAACTGAAATAATCTCACAATCGCTTGGTCTTCCAGCATTCACAGTCTGAATTCATTTACTACCTGAACATAAAGGTGCTACTACAGTACTGGCTCTAGTCCCCAATGGGCTGAAACTGAAATAGTTTTAAATGATCTGTACTTTCGTTCCTAGCAACAATTCCCTTCATGGTTTTGAGTGCATATATTTTGTAGAGTGGTAGGGCAGGGGAGTGAGGGAATCTAGAAGAACAGTCCTTAATCTTTCATGGTGAAGAAACCATTATGAAACTAAAAAATAGGAAAGCTTGATCAAGTTACTTGAATTCTGCATACTAAGGAAATGGTTTAAATCATCAATAGTATTAAGTTTCAAGGAAGCAAGTGTTTGAAACTTTTTTAAAACAAGTAACAAACTTGAACATCGTATACAATGGAAAAAGAATGACTGAGCCCTTGGATACCATAATCAGTGTAACTGAATACAACAACATTTTTATAGGAACTGTATAGATACCGCAGTAAAAAGAAAACTAGAAATTGTGAACAGGGAACCAAACTAGTCTGTTTCAAATCACTTGAGGCTTTTGAGGGGAAAATATAAAGCCACCCTCTTCCCTCCTCCCCCGTCAAACTGAGAATTAATATGAATCAAAGGATAAGTAAGGAATACATGAAAATCAGGTCTGGGTAATATACATCTCATAGTATTGAGTATAGAGGCTAGCAAACTTGGTGAAATTCTGGTAACTTGAGAAGCAAGCATGATAGCAGTTTTCAAAATAAGTCAACTCTTGTAATTGAAACTGACCAGTTGGGTTGTATATGCAAAGGGAGGAGGTGTTCTACAACTAGTTAGACACTACTAGGATCACAGTGGTTAGCTGTAGATATCATTATCAAATAGACACAAAATGGATTGAATCAGAGAGGTAGCCGTGTTAGTCTGGAATAGCAGAGGTAACAGAGTCCTGTGGCACCTTAAAGAGTAACTAAAGTATTGGAGCATAAGCTTTCGTGGGCTAATACCCACTTCGTCGGATGCAAGCAGTGGAAGTATCCAGAGGCAGGTATAGATAAATAGTTAAGAATCAGGTAGGAGGTAACAAGGTTAGTCCAATCAGGCTGAACCAGCTTGTTATCTCCAATCAGGGAGGGTGGGGTATTCTTCTAGCAGCTGAATTGAAGGTGTGAACTCCGAGGGAGGAGAAGCTGTTTTTGTAATTAGCAAGCCACTCAAGGTCTTTGTTCAGTCCCAGATTGATTGTGTTAAATTTGCAAATGAATTGCAGCTCTGCAGTTTCTCTTTGCAGTCTGGTCTTGAAGTTTTTTTGCTGCAGTATGGTGACTTTTAAATCTGTAATTGTGTGTCCAGGCAGGTTGAAGTGTTCTCCTACAGGTTTTTGTATATTGCCATTCCTGATATCTGATTTGTGTCCATTTATCCTTTTTCGTAGGGACTGTCTAGTTTGGCTGATGTACATAGCAGAGGGACATTGGTGGCATATTATGACATTGGTAGATGTGCAGGTGAATGAACCGGTGATGATATGGCTGATCTGGTTAGGTCCTGTGATGGTGTTGCTGGTGTAGATTTGTGGGCAGAGTTGGCATCGAGGTTTGTTGCATGGATTGGTTCCTGAGTTGGAGTTATTGTGGTGCAGTGTGCTGTTGCTGGTGAGAATCTGCTTAAGGTTGGCCGGTTGTCTGTGTGCCAGGACTGGCCTTCCTCCCAAGGTCTGTGAAAGTGAGGGATTGTTGTGGGGCTTAGACACGTTTGAAAACTTCACCATTCAAATTTTAAACAAGTATAAATACTGAAGGAGATGAATTCTTTAAGATAGTATAACTGAGCATAAATAGGACTAAGAGGGTGCAGTTATCAAAAGGAAAATGTATGTGGAATGTCCAACTCAATCTACTGGGCTTCACAATGGCAGATTTTTTTTTCTCTCATACTAACAAGGGAAATGGAGTATACAAGGAAAGCAGTAAAATTCACTTAAATTTTCTTAAATCTACAAAATGAGAGACTTCTCTCCAGTCTTTGTTATAGTAACCTTAAGCACAGATGATAAATGCAGTGAAATATTCAGACATGTTTCTTTACATTGATGGTATTCTTTAAAAACTGGATGAAACAGCATTAGAAAATACTGGGTGAACATGATTGCACTGGCGTAGAGGTAGAGTAGATAAGATTCTGTGAAATACTCAGGGATGTGCATATTACAAGTAATTTGAAAGCGTTTAACTTGCCAGCTGGCCTTCTGCCACGGAAAGGTCCAAGCTCAACCTTCTCTCATGGCTGGTATTAGCTGTTTCTCAGTTCATAAGGAGAAAGTTGACCCTCGATATTTGTTTCACATCCCTCTGCCTAATGAAACAATTTAAAAGGGAAACTGGTTAGTAAGCCTTGTTGCTGTGATTTAGCTTTGGTCTCCAAGGACAGAGTAATCTATATTAAGACCCTCTTTTCTATCTTTACAGTTTCTTCTGGAGGCACAAAAATGTGTTGACTTTGTATGCAATAGCTAAAAACGAACCTAAACAATGGAATCAGGTTCCCTTTCATAACCTTATTATGCATGGTTCTTGATACTGTGTAAAAGCAATCAATTGCTTTCACAAATTTCTGAAGCAGTACATGGAGTTGCCCATTTTTGCTTGGCAGCTGTCCATTAGGAATAATTCAGACTTGCTCACCAATCATTAACCTGGGTCTAGGATACACCCTCTGAGTTGGAGTGTGTTTATTTTAATTGCAGCAAAGTTGCTGCTTTCAGTTGTTCCCTCTCTGTGCTTAGTTGGCTGTTTGTCAGTGTCATTTAGAATCAAAAGTTGGGTTGGCATGCATGGATCAAATCCACAGAGAACCTCCTCTGCTTCAGAAAAAGGGTTCTTGCAGCAATTGCAGACAATGTGTTCGCTCATATAGTTGGCAGGGCAACAGGAAGGAATCTTTTAATGGGATACTTATGACTAGGCCTCTAGTCTGTACAGGTTGAGTGGGTGAGCTAGGCACACTGCTGATGTTGGACACTGTAATGAGGTATTAGTGTGTCCAAAACAATTTCACCTCTCCCACACATACTAGGTATGTAATCTCCTACACCTGAAATTCTGTTGTTAAAATAATCCTGTTCTTTGAATCCTTGTTACCTCCTAGTCAGCAGAAGGCCTGGGGATGGGGGAACTAAACAGCCAGATGAACTACCTACAAGCTTGAGTAAAAATCCAGTTTGTACATGGGGTAAATCTGGTGGTATGCAGGATGAGATTTCAAAATACAGAAATAACATTTTAGCATTGGAGTAATTAACATCTTGCTGAATTCCTGTGCTTCTGTCATACTTACAAGATGTCTGTCATCATCTTTTCCTGTTTGCTGTGAGCAAGGAAGGGAGGAGGGAACACATTAACTTGAAAATATGGTATTTCTCTTTAAAGTAACCTCTACAATGAATAGAGTAAAGACTACACATTTTTCTCTCCAATATGGGCTTGCCTTTTGTGTGTAGTCGGCTATGTTGGTTTAAGGTACGTACCTTTCTTTCATTCTGAGCAATAGTGTTAACAAGAGGCAGCAGGCAGGAATATGTACAGAGAAGGGATGGGCCTCATGTTAGCGTAAAGCAGGGGTGGGCAAACTACAACCCGTGTTCCACATCCAGCCCACGGGACCGTCCTGCCCGGCCCCTGAGCTCCCGGCCGGGGAGGCTCCCCCCCCAACCCCTCTCCAGCTGTCTCTTCTCCCTCGGAGCCATGCCCCGCGGACACCTTCAAGAGAGCGGGGCAGTATGTTTGGTTCTGGCTGGACCACTCTGAGCGGCATGGTAAGGGGGCTGGGGCCAGGCTGAGGGGATTGGATAAGAGTCAGAGGGTCCCGGGGGGCAGTCAGGGGACGGGGGGGGGGGGGGGGGTTTGAATGGATGGAGGTTCAGAGGGATTGTCAGGATGGGGAGCATAGGGTTGGATAGGGTATGGGAATCCTGGGAGGCAGTCAGGGGGTGGAGCTGTGGATAGGGGATGGGGCAGTCAGTGGGGTTGAATGGGTCGGGGATACACCGGGGGGGGGGGGCAGTCAGGGCAGGAAGTGGGAGGGGGCGGATAGGGGGCGGGGCCAGGCTGTTTGGGGAGGCGCAGCCTTCCCTACCCGGCCCTCCATACAATTTGCAACCCCGATGTGGCCCTCAGGCCAAAAGGTTTACCCCACCCCCGCTGTAATGTCATGTTGGTTTCAGGATTGTATAAAGGTCATTCTAAACATAAATAGTGGAGCAGAAAACCTTTTTCTAAAAGGGAATTAAAGAAAATGCATCTAGATGCACAGTTCACTGGGGACTCTTATTAGAATGAGTACATTTTAGAATCCTAGAATCATTAATTTAAAATGTTCAAGACGTTAACCCTTGAAGAGAGCAGTCTTGTGGATCAAGTAAAGCTAGCTCTAAACAGTTATGCAAGTACAACTAGTGTATATTTTTTATACCAGTTTAGTTAAATGTGTGCAGTTCTTGTGTAGACCATTATCTGTTTAAAACCAATTTACTTAAATCTGTTACAGTTTGTGTGTACACAAGTTCAAGACTAATGAATATTTCTGACAAATGCTTTCCATCTGGGATTTTTCTTTGTATGGCATGAGGAGGATAATTAGTAATATTGAGCAGCACAGCATTCTAACAACATTTTACTGTTTTAATTTGTAGCTGCATATGAACCACTTAATTTTTTAAATCTTTGAGTCGGGTGGTAAAAATCTGGTTCTGCTTTCACACACATGCAGAATGTGTATTCTTAAGAAAATGGTGGGAGTCTGCCATTCTTTGGTTTCATACACCTGAAGTAGGGAACAGGATATTAAGATACTTCATCTGGTATGAAGTTTCCTCTAAATGAATAGCCATGCTGCCCTAAACATTCATCTAGGTTTTCTTAAGGTTACTTAGATGGGGGAAGATGTGCTGACTTGAACCCCTTGAATGAATTCATCTAGTGAACTCAAAACAGGCACATCAAAGGAAATGTCTATGCAGACAGACCTCGCTCTCTGCATGGCTGAAGGGCAGCAGGGGAAACAGCTCAGGTTTTCATAGGTCTGTTGAGTGTCCCTGCTCCTCCTTTGTGTCTGACTTTCAAAAAAGCCAATTTAAACCCCTGCCTGCAGGCTGATACCATTAACTCATTTCATAGAAGGCATTCGGTGATAACAATTTTTGGTCACTTGGCTGAAGCTGAACTAATGACTTGGAGAATTGGGTTTTTTTAGACCTTTAAATCTAAAGGTGTCCCTCAAGTTGGGTACATCATGTTGCAGAAAGATTATAAAGACGCTCCTCGAGTTACATAAACTCGATTTACGCAAATTCGAGCTCACAAAAGTTCCGTAACCTAGAAATAAGAGGTGTTTTGTAAAAATACAATGGTCGGAGATACATTTCCAACTTACGCAACATTCGAGTTACACAAGGCATTCCGGAATGGAACGCATGCGTAAATCGGGGAGTGTCTATACAAAATAGTAGTACAGCGGCTTTTTCCTGTACTCTGAAATTTGCATGGCCTAAAGACAGAATTCTTAATGTAAACGCCTTGTTAAACTCTATGAAGCTACCAAGATCCCCACCTCACTTGATTGTAAATAAAACACATCTCTTTACTTTCCTGCTTGTAGACAGTGGCAGCTGAGATAGCAGAAAAACTATTCTGTTGGTGTTTGCTCCTGGCAAGAAGATGGCTTCCTGTGTGGAGGCTGCAGTATTTTTAAGACAGTCCGTAACCTGCATATCTGTGAGATAGGTGGACTGGGTTGTGGGCTTAGTATTATGCCCTCCCCCTATTGAAAAGGAGCTTTTACAGCAGGACACACAGCCATTCACGGCTGTGGAGCCTGGCCAGTGCAATACCTGCTCCTGCTGTTAACTTTTAGTGAAAAGATCCAATTCCAATCTAACCTGCTTGCTTAAATAGCAGTGTTGGTAACTCCATTACAATAGGTTCAAGAATAGCAGCCGTGTTAGTCTGTATCCGTAAAGAAAGCGAGGAATACTTGTAGCACCTTAGAGACTAACTAGTTTATTTCAGCATAAGCTTTCGTGGGCTATAGCTCACTTCATCGGATGCATAGAATGGAACAGAAGTAAGATGCATTTATACACACAGAAAGAAAAGGGAAAAAAAATTGTTTGTACCAAGCTGGCAAAATATAAATTTCTAAGATTTTTGCAGGTGCTGAAGCTTGAGTGCTTCTCTGTCTGTCCTTACATAGTGGAAAGAGATGTGGAGTGGTGGGGTTTTGGGGGAGAGGGAGGGTTGTTTATTTTTTAAAGAATTTGGAAACTAGTGAATTTTTTTTGTAATTGGTATTTGTAGGGTGCAGATAGCAGCAATTTGGATAAGCACTGGAGCTGTGGATGGGAGCCAATAACTCAGTCGGCAGTTAAGGAGGAAATCTAAATGGTATCGTGGAAGATCTGCTACAGCTATTGTGCTGTATGGCTTAATGAGGAGAAATGGTTAATTTCCACCTCCTAATTATTATTTGGTTTGAAAAGCGGAGTGCCACTAAATCCGGGTGCGCAGACTGCAGTTGGAATGCACTGAAGCAGAGAAATAAGATACAGAATGGGCTTAAACATTACAGATGCGTATTTAGTTTGGCATCTTTTGGGGTGAACTGTTAACATATATTAATATCTTCACTGTACTTCTTCCCCTGGAAGATAGCTAATCGTAGATCCATCAATTTTCATTCTCAACAGACCATATTTAGTGTGACAGGTTCAAGAATAGCAGCCATGTTAGTCTGTATCCGTAAAGAAAGTGAGGAATACTTGTAGCTCCTTGGAGACTAACTAGTTTATTTCAGCATAAGCTTTCGTGGGCTATAGCCCACTTCATCAGATTAACAGCCCTCTTAGAATTGGTATGCTAATGTACAATTTATTTATTTTTTCTTTCTTTTTTTTTTCCTTCTGTATGTATAAATGCATCTTACTTCTGTTCCATTCTATGCATGTGATGAAGTGGGCTTTAGCCCACGAAAACTTATGCTGAAATAAACTAGTTAGTCTCTAAGGTGCTACAAGTATTCCTTGCAATATTTAAAGTATGACTTTATGTGAAATGTTTGGTAGTAAAGTTTGTCATAGTTCCTAGGTGTTTTACCAATCTGACTATACAGTGGTAAATGTTCTGCTTTGGTTGGTGCTGTTCATATGACACATCCAGTTGAAAGCAGCTTGACAGTTGCTGCTCATGAGGGGTTTCTGTTGACATTTGCTAGTTGGTTATTTTCCCCCTCTAAGTTGGGTAGTGGTTCAAGAGGACAGCTGAAGGCATGGCTGTATGTGTTAGCATTCAGAGCCTAAGTGGGTTATTGTGGGAGGATGCTAAGCTACAGGCAGTTGCATAGGCCTTTAATTTTAGGTCACTGAAATAGGAAAGTAGGAAAAGCTGTGCCATACTGTCAATCCCAATTCCCTATTAAAAGGACCCACCCACTCGAGCACTGTCTTTATAGTTTGTAGGCACTAGTCTCTTTGGGTATGTCTACACAGCAGTGTAAACCCAGGATTGAGCCTGGGCTCAATCCAACTTCCTTGTGTCCGCACACCAGCTGCTTGCATCCGACAAAGTAGGTATTAGCCCACGAAAGCTTATGCTTCAAAACTTTATAGTTAGTCTTTAAGGTGCCACAGGACTTTGTTAACACCAGTTGTGTTAACATAGGATCCCAGGACCCTGCGGGGCTGGAGGACAGTTTGTTTACATTTGCACGGCCACGCAAGCTCCCAGTGGCCGGGGTTCGCCATTCCCAGCCAATGGGAGCTTTGGGAAGTAGAGGCCAGCATGTCCCTGTGGCCCATGCCACTTCCTGCAGCTCCCATTGGCCAGGAACGGCAAACTGCATGAATGGCGAACACCCCCCCACCTTCCCCCCCCCCCCCCGCACAGCAAGAGTCGTCTCTGGGAGCAACTCCAAGGCAGAGGGTAGGAGCAGCACATGGCAGTGGGGGGTGGGACAGCTGAACTGCCGCCAATTGATAGCCTGTTGGGCAGCTGCTGCATAGGGAATTTAGGTGAGCAGGGAGCTGATAGGAAGGCTGCCGGTCCACCCTGGTCCCTAGCCCCCACCAGCTAGCTGTAACGGGCTGCTCTTCCTGCAAGCAGTGAACAAAGCAAGCGGTTGCCAAACAACGTTAGAAGGGAGCAAGGCACAATTTAAACAAGCATGTTCCCTAATTGATCAGCAACATAACGAAACATCATTAACCGGGACGACTTTAAGTGAGGAGTTCCTGTATGTCTGTGGCTTAATTTTTTTATCTGAGGAAGGCAAAGACTGAGCGATCTACCTTTAAATTGACTATCTAAATTTAGCAAGTAGGCTTCACAGAGAGAGAATCATCAGGAACGGCTAAATTAAGTTTGTGTCAAAGGAGCCTTGGGGCAAGAAAAGGAAAACAGAAAATATAGAACAGAGGGTCCCATTTTGTGTCCTTTTGTTTCAGAGCAGAGTTCAGTAGGACTTTCTTTCAAAAGTAGCTGTTGAAATGAGCCTATATTTTTAGATAGTGTAGACAGTTCTGATATTTCATTATAATTGATCTAAGCAGCCGAGCATTACTTTGAATTTCTGGCCAAGGATTCAAGTGGTAAAAAGTATTAACTTATCTTTCTCCTCTAGTAAATCTTTCTAGTATGAAGCTTTTATGGGACTGTTAAAGGTGATCTGCAAAGGATCTTTTAAAAATGGGTTGTACGTTTGTTGTATATAGAAAACCTGAAAAGTTTGTGGGATGTCTTGCCAAGTTTTTTTTCTGCTTGCCTCCTACTCTAGAACTATCAGTGATGTCAAATCTAGTGTTCTGGTTTTGCTAGAACATTCTTTGGGGAAGGGGTGTTCTTTCGGCCATTGGTTTTAAAGAGGTGTTCACAAAAGAGGAAATGACTGTTTAAAGTGACTTTTAAACTTTTCCCTCTGAATTCTTTGGCTTTCAGTGTCTTGTGATGTAATTTCACTTGTCCAGTTACCATAGAGTCTTCAGGTCTTGTCTGGCCTGGAATTTTTAGTGTTAAAATTAAAAAAAAACCAAACAAACCCCACCTTCTGAGGGGATGGAGAGGGATGTTTCCGGACTCCTGGATTACATCATAAAGGAGTACAAAGGTTTGCCCACGTGGGCCCCATCTTCCCTTTCTTCTGCAAATCACCCTTTAAGCTAATTGTGCTGTTTTTCTAGAACTGCAAATTTACATTTCACAAAATCTATAAAGAGCAAACTGTGTAAAACCTGAAGTGTTGCTGCACAGTGGGACTTGTGGCTCATTTCAGGCCTGCTCTTTGCATTTCTGCATTTCCCAGATGTGCAGTGACTCATCATGCTGCTGAACAATGGGAACAGCATCTCCTATTCCTTCACTTGGTTCCAATTGGCAAAGCTGTTAGAGGATATGCATTGCAAAAGGAGAAGAAATTTGCAGGGCTGGAATGAGTCATCCAAGTGTTTGCGATAACTGTCATGTGGTAAAGTAGGAGTTAAGGAAGACTTAGTGTAAGTAGCCATTATGTTCAACATACCAGCATTAACCAAAAGTTACCTAGTAATGCAAAACAAGTAAAAACTGAGTTGTGATTTTTATTTTTATTTTAATAAATAAATGAACTCGGGGCAGGACTTGGAAGTGAGTATTCGCCCACGAAAGTTTATGCTTCAGTACTTTAGTTAGTCTTTAAGGTGCCACAGGACTCTTTGTCACTTCTGCTATTCCAGACTAACACAGCTACCTCTCTGATTCTTGACAGTTTGACTTAACTCCATATTTTTCTTCATCAGGATTATCTGATTTGTAGCAGCATTGTAATAGATAAAGAATCTTGAGCTGCACAATCATTAGCTTACGTGGGCTAATACCCACTTCATCGGATGCATGCAGTGGAAGTATCCAGAGGCAGGAATAAATAGGAGGCAAATTTATTCCTGCCTCTGGATACTTCCACTGCATTCATCTGACGAAGTGGGTATTAGCCCATGAAAGCTTATGCTTCAATACTTTAGTTAGTCTTTAAGGTGCCACAGGACTCGGTCACTTCTGCAGTTCCAGACTAACATGGCTACCTCTCTGATTCTTGACAATCATTAACATAACTGCCTAAAGCAAAATGTTGGTGCTGATTGTTTTCACATGAGAAGGTGGGTGAGGTAATGTCTTTTATTGGACCAACTTCTGTTGGTGAAAGAGACAAGCTTTCGAGCAATGCTAAATGTGGTAGTGAAAAAGGAGCAAAGGGTTTTGCTATATTCCCATTAGAGTTGCAATTTAATTCACTGAGGCTACTAGCTGTTACTGCCATAGACCACAATTACAGTGCCAGCTAAAGTAGAATAAGAGTTCAGCATTTAAATATTCACTATGAATAATGCTAAAATCTTTAAATCAGTAATGGAATATTTCAGGAGTTAAAAACACATTGAAGATGTTTCACCTATTTTAACTAAAGAGTCAGAAGTGTACGATCATTTTTTCCTTACAAACGGTGTTACTGAACAATGCAGGAAAACTTTCATGTATGGCCTCATCTGTTTTCAGGGGAAACTTTTTTGATCCCGTACCTAGAATGTTAAGAACAGGAAGAATATTTTTTTTCAAAATTAGTTGTTGGGGGTGTTCAATATCATGGTATCAGTTAAATATAACCTTGAGTAGAATATAAGCTAATGATTTCAATGTCTGTTTTCCCATATGCAGTTGTTTCAATGTTTCATGAACCCAAATACAGTAAACCCTCGATTTAACGGACCTCGATTTAATGGACTTCGGATGCAACGGACAAAATTTCTAAGCAAGTCTGATGCATCCGAAATCCATTTGTCAAGGGCTGGCTGCCGGCTCCCAGCTGCCGCCCGGGTCCAGACAGTGGGCGGGCTGGCTGCCGGCTCCCGGCTGCCGCCCGGGTCCAGGCAGCGGGCGGGCGGGCTGGCTGCCGGCTGCCAGGCCGCCCGGGTCCAGGCAGCGGGCGGGCGGGCTGGCTGCCGGCTCCCGGCTGCCGCCCGGGTCCAGGCAGCGGGCGGGCTGGCTGCCGGCTCCCGGCTGCCGCCCGGGTCCAGGCAGCGGGCGGGCTGGCTGCCGCCCGCCGGCTGCCGCCCGGGTCCAGGCAGCGGGTGGGTGGGCTGGCTGCCGCCCGCCGGCTGCCGCCCGGGTCCAGGCAGCGGGTGGGTGGGCTGGCTGCCGCCCGCCGGCTGCCGCCCGGGTCCAGGCAGCGGGTGGGTGGGCTGGCTGCCGCCCGCCGGCTGCCGCCCGGGTCCAGGCAGCGGGTGGGTGGGCTGGCTGCCGCCCGCCGGCTGCCGCCCGGGTCCAGGCAGCGGGTGGGTGGGCTGGCTGCCGCCCGCCGGCTGCCGCCCGGGTCCAGGCAGCGGGTGGGTGGGCTGGCTGCCGGCTCCCGGCTGCCGCCCGGGTCCAGGCAGCGGGTGGGTGGGCTGGCTGCCGGCTCCCGGCTGCCGCCCGGGTCCAGGCAGCGGGTGGGTGGGCTGGCTGCCGGCTCCCGGCTGCCGCCCGGGTCCAGGCAGCGGGTGGGCGGGCTGGCTGCCGGCTCCCGGCTGCCGCCCGGGTCCAGGCAGCGGGTGGGCGGGCTGGCTGCTGGCTCCCGGCTGCCGCCCGGGTCACGGCAGCGGGCGGGCGGGCTGGCTGCTGGCTCCCGGCTGCCGCCCGGGTCACAGCAGTGGGCGGGCGGGCGCTGCCTGGGTCACGGCAGCGGGCGGGCGCCGCCCGGGTCCAGGCAGCGGGCGGGCGCGCTGGCTGCCGGCTCCCGGCTGCCGCCCGGGTCACGGCAGCGGGCGGGCGGCTGGCTGCTGGCTCCCGGGTCACGGCAGCGGGCGGGCTGCGGAGCTGCCGCCCCAGCCCTGTGGCGGGCGGGCTGCTGCTCTGACAGCTCGGTTTTTTTTTTTTATTACCGTATTTTTCGCCCTATAAGACGCACTTTTTCTTCCCCAAAACGGGCGAATGTGCGCCCCGGTTCCCCCCTCCCCGCCGCGGGCAGGCTGCCGGGAGCGTCCCGGTGCCCTCCTCTCCGCCGTGGCGGGGACGGGAGAGCGAGGCACTTTTTTTTTTTTTTTTTTTTTGGTCCGGCTTTTTTATTGAAAAACGAGGGGGCGTCTTATAGGCTGGAGCGTCCTATAGGGCGAAAAATACGGTAAATAACGGACTTTCTGATTTAACGGACACCCCCTCACCCGAATTAGTCCGTTAAATCGAGGTTTTTCTGTATTAGGAAATCTGGAACAGTGGTTCTCATCCAGGGGCACATACGCAGGGGTCTTCCATGGGTACATCAACTCCTCTAGATAGTTGCCTTGTTTTACAACAGGCTACATAAAAAGCACTATCAAAGTCCATACAAACTAAAATTTCATACAATGACTTGTTTATACTGCTCTATACTATGCAGTGAAAAGTAAGTATAATATTTATATTCCAAGTGATTTATTTTATAAATATTCTTCATAGAAATGTTACGATACAAGTATGGCATAACTAAGATATATTTTATGAAAGATGGGTCATGTGAGATCTCATTGGGAGGGTTATGATCTATTGAATGTGTTTATCCCATTTGTATGCATATATCATTTCTGTATCTGATGTTAGGAATATTGACTACGTTACATTTACAACTGTGTGTGTATTTGGGAGCCACCCACCAGACCTTAGGCAGTCATCCTCAATGGGCCGTTAGGAAGAACAATCAGACTTTAAAGATACAGGGGTTGCTGCTTTGACACTATAGAGTTAGGTGGATCGGATCACCTGGTACTAGAACCCCATCTTGGGCTTTCAGTGTTTTTCCATTAAGAGGCAGTGCGGGGTCATACTGGGAAATAAGATTCCCACCTTATGTAAATTGTATTTAAGGCTGGGAAGTAAGTCAATCAGGACTCTTTTCCATTGTCTCCCTGTCCAAGATGGAAGATTGCTAAAATCACCTGAAGGAAAAGGAACAAAGCTAAGGGAAAGGCAAGGGCTGAATCCAGACTGAGACACGGGTGCAGGCTATCAAGAGAAATAACTGGAACCTTAAGATACAGAAACTCTGCAGCCTACCTAAGACAACGTTTTAGGATGAGAAATTACATTTTGCATCCTGTTCCTTTAGTGACTTAAGCTTAGATTGCGTTGTTTTATTTGCTCAGTAATCTGCTTTGTACTGTTTGCTATCCCTTATCACTTAAAATTTGCCTTTTGTAGTTAATACATTTATTGTTTATTTCAAAACCCAGTTTGTGCAATTCATATCTAGTGGGGCCTGGGGGAAAAGCTGTGCATCTCTCTCTCTCTCTCCACATTGAGGGAGAGGGTGAATTTTTGAGCTTGCACTGTGCAGATCTTTCTATACCGCAAAAGACCATATTATTTTGGGCTTGTATCCCAAAGGAGTGCACGTGAGTGCTGGCCATTCCCCTAGCTAAGTCCTCCCACACGGAGCTGATTTCAGTCTGTGTCTGCAGCTAGGTGTGACCTTACCTGTGTGTGTCCTGGAAGGCTTGAGAGCCAAGCACAGCAAGAACAGGGTGAGGAAATCCAGTCTGGTGAAAGGGCAGGCTCAGTGGGACCGCAGCACATCAGGTAGCACCCGGGGAGGGGGGGTTCAACCTGACACAATATTTTATGATAAAAATGAGAAAGTAAGCAATTTTTAAGTAATAGTGTGCTGTCATTTTTGCGTTTTTATGTCTGATTTTCCAAGCAGGTATTTTTTAAGTGAGACAAAACTTGGGGGTATGCAAGACAAATCAGACTCCTGAAAGGGGGTACAGTAGTTTGGAAAGGTTGAGCGTCACTGCACTAGAATATTTAGGAGCTTACTTTTTTTTTTTTAAGTGACCTCTGAAGGTTGCAACCTTTGGTGTAAATTGTCTTAGCATGGCTTCAGTTTTAATCTAATTGTTACTGTCCTTCTGGTTTGTGGGATTTTTCTTGGAGCCAAGAAAATTGTACAGAGCATATTCTTTATTGCAACACTTCTCTCACCCTCTTTCCTCCTTCAACTATTCATCTTCTCTGGGGTTTTTCATAGCAATTACTCAATGAGGCTCTTCCATACATGCTTTTCCTAAAGTTGCTTATTATCACTCAGGGAATTTGAGAGATTGGATAGATTCATGGTTTAGAGCGGTCATCCAGCATGGCCGTAATGCTGTAAAGAGCAGAAGTCCATTGTTTGTTAGCTTCTTAAACTGTGTACAAAGTCAAGAATATGGGGAGGTTGGACTGTGGTGATGCGTTAAAATTTGTTACAGACCAGATGGGCCAACAATGTAGTCAATATAACATCCAAACATATCTAACTATATAGATTTGGATCTTTTTTCTTTTGCACACAACATACCTGACCTGGTCTCTTGCCTTCAGAGACTTTGCTTACCTTTTTTCATAGCCAAACACTCTTGCATTGATGTTTCTAAAGAGAACCCACATTTGAGGTATTGTTGGAAGAGACCTGTTTCCTGACATGGATAACTCTTCCTGATAGGAGTTGAGACTGTTGACATACATGATGAAATTATTTGGAACACTTCTTTCTGTCTGTATTTTAAATTTCATCGCTGCTAATAGTCTTAGGGAGAGAAGTTTTAATTCCTAGATAGGGGAAGCAGATAAGCTGGTACAATAGATGCTGTTTCAAACTTAAAAGCATACTTTGTAACTTTGGCACCTGTAAGTTTGATTCTACCTCGGGTATTTATGTGGCCCCAGTTACCACAGTATCTAAACACCTGAAAATGTTCATGCATTTATTCTCACAAAACTCCTATGACATAGGGGAGTGCTATTGTTCCCATTTTACAGATAGCAAACTGAGGCATAGACTCAGTGACATGCTGACTTCCTATTACACAGGAAGTTTGATAAAACAGGGAATTGTACCCAGACTCCTGGGTGTCAGGCTAGTACCCTAAACACTGGATCATTTGTTGGCCCCCATTTGTATGTTTCAGTTACTTTACATTGCCAGCCTGTTAAACTGATGGGGTTAGTTCAGCTTTATAGGGCTTGTCTTCACTACCCGCCGGATCGGCAGGTAGCAATCAATCTGTTAGCGATTGATTTCTCTCGTCTGGTGAAGATGTGAGAAATCGATCGCCCGCGGCGGCGCCATCGACTCGGGAACTCCAGCTCGCCAAGAGGCGCAAGATGGAGTCGACGGGGGAGCGCGCCACTGACTGCCGCCGCCGTGAGGACAGCAGGTAAGTTGGCTGCAGATATGCAAACGTTAGCTACGTGATTCACATAGCTGAAGTTGCGTATCTGCAGTCGATTCCCCCCCCCCCCCCCGCCACCCTCCCGTAGTGAAGACCAGCCCTTTGTTGGGTCCTGTTGTGTGTTATGCAGAAAACACTTTTTTTAAAAATGATTTTGCCTGCAAACGGATGAGAAGTTATTCTGGTAGAAACTGTCTCCTTCCTCAGCTTTTTGTGCGCATTTTAAATGCTATGAGGTGTTGTGTTCTTACCTTGAAGCCATGTAGAGATCATGTAGTTTGTGTTCAGCACTTAGTTTCTTTCTATTCCTTTCTAGGGGAGACTTCAGAACTCTTTAGATTTGTCCATTTCTTTCTATGCTCTTTGCATCTGCTTCAACTCTCTGGTGTAGTCACCCTCCTTATTGGGATTAATCATAGAAAATGTTTTGCTTAAAATCATTGCTTGGAACTCCCTTAAAAAGCAATTAATTGGGCTCCTTAATTATAGGGCTTTGGGAAAGCTTTTTTTTTTTTCTTTAATAGGCTACAGATTATTCTGTTTCCACTAAATCTCTGATGAAAGATTTGTTAAATATGCTACCCTATTCTTCAGTCTTGTTTTGACTTTAAAACTGTAGCATACATATAACAAAATAATCAGTGTAAGGCAGGGGCTGTGAGGAGGCACAAATAATAAATCAGGTAAATTTACTCGTGTATTCCTGCAGTTTACGTGCACACAGCTGTTTCCTGTTCTGAGCGTGGGAGGATGTGTGTACAAATTGAAGAAAAGAACACATTGTCAGACATAGCCCACTTTCAGTCTGTACCACATCTAGAGACATTAAGGGAAAGGGATATGGGGAAAGGTACACTTTTAGTTCAGTAACCTTTCCCTCTTGGGGGGGCCCCCCTCCCACTTCCCCCCATATGACTAATGCTGTACAGGAAGAGTTTTATTCTTGGAGTCTGTGAGATTTCTTCTGCACAAACCCCTGCTGCCTTGACAAGACGGTCTTTTTAAAAGAGTGCCAGAAAATGCAGGCTATTACACACATCTTCTGAAAATTCATGACTGCAAGGAAGAAGCTCTTGTTTTAGCAATTGTTTGGAAAATGTCTCCTGTAAAAAAGTAATTTCTCCCTACCATCCTTCAGAATCACTTACAAGCAGTGACTATTTGCATATTAGTGTGTGGGTGCTGGATCCCTTATGACATTCTTCCTGTTTTACTTGAAGATGGAAAATGAGTCAGAGCTCCATTGTCTCCATTCATTAGTGTGATGTCCTGCTTATGACACCCAGAATTCTGAGCCACTCTATTACTCCTCTGCCTTAGCAGCAGGAAAGCTCTCTTGCTAAGCTGTGTCAGCTTCCTGACACATCAGCCTGTCTGCCTTGCCAGCAAATTCTTCAAGACTCTGCCAGTATGCCATCAAGTGCCAGCAATGCCCCTCTGCCATCTACATTGGCCAAACCGGACAGAAGAAAGAATAAATGGAAAGAATAAATGGAAACAAATCTGACATCAGGATTCATAACATTCAAAAACCAGTAGGAGAACACTTCAGCCTCTCTGGTCCCTCAATACCAGACTTGAAGGTGACAATTTTACAACAGAAAAACTTCAAAAACAGACTCCAATGAGAATTGGAATTAATTTGAAAATTGGATACCATTTAACTCTAGGTTTGAATAGAGACTGGGAGTGGCTTAGTCATTACATAAATTGAATCTATTTCCCTATCCTCGCTTTCCATATCCTATCTGATATGGGCCATCTTGATTATCACTACAAAAGTTTTTTTTTCTCCTGCTAATAGCTCATCTTCATTAAATAGACTCTTATAATTGGTATGGCAACTTTCACCTTTTCATGTTCTCTGTGTGTGTGTGTGTGTGTGTGTGTGTGTGTGTGTGTGTGTGTGTGTCTTGCTGCTATATGTTCCGTTCTATGCATCAGATGAAGTGGGTTGTAGCCTACAAAAACTTATGCTTAAATATATTTGTTAGTCTCTAAGGTGCCACAAGTACTCCTGTTCTTTTTGCCAGTCTAAACTTTCCCTTGCAGGCAGTACTTTCCCCAAGAATTGAAATTAGGGGAAGTGTTCAAATTTACAGGAGGGTGAAGACTGAGGAATGAGTCTGTGAGGGCGAAGGTGGGCTGTATGGCTCCATAATAAAGACTGAAAAATGTTTCACAGCCATTTTATTAGATTTAACTATGTTTTAAAATCATCACACGAATTAGTTAGCTATTCAAGCCTTCTATGAAGCATCTACATCTACATCCTTCTTGGTTTCTTGTTATAAATTTGCACAACCCTGTTAATGAACTTGTTGAATGCAGTGTGTTAAATCTTTTGATGGCTTCTCATGTGTCCGATACTTCCAGTCCTTGAATTCATAGGCTCACTAGTTCATTCACAAGATCAGGCAGAAGGTGACTTCTTTTGGAAAACAAAATTCTATTTAATGACAAAAACGAACACTCACCTGTAGCTGTCATGACAGGGGTTAGCAAGAGATGAATTTCTACTTTTTATCCCAGAACACACAGCACAAAAATCAGATCAAGCCATTAGTGGTGAAGTCAAATTTTAAGAAAACAGCCAAGGATCACTCATGAGAAAGGCAGCGGGTTTTCCCAGGTTGGACTAATATGCACATCAGCCCCAGAGCATTTTCTATTTTTTTCCAGTCTCTTTGGACTCTTTGTTGAAAAGATACAACAAAGACACTAAATGTATGAATTACAAGTTGAAGAATCTTCGAAAGACATTTTTACTACTGCTAGTTGAGTACATCATAGAATCGTAGGAGTGGAAGGGACCTAGAGAGGTCTTCTAGTCCAGTCCCTGGGACTGAAGGCAGGACTAAGTACAGTAAACCCTCGATTTAACGGACCTCGATTTAATGGACTTCGGATGCAACGGACAAAATTTCTGTGCAAGTCTGATGCATTCCTGATCCATTTCTGGCGGGCTGGCTGCCGGCTCCCGGCTGCCGCCCGGGTCCACACAGCGGGCGGGCTGGCTGACAGCTCCCGGCTGCCGCCCAGGTCCAGGCAGCAGACGGACTGGCTGCCGGCTCCCGCCGGCGGGCGGGCTGGCTGGCTGCCGGGTCCCACCTGCCGGCTCCCGCCCGAGTCCCGCCAGCGGGCGGGCTGCTGATCCGACAGCTCATTTTTTAAAAATTATTAAATAACGGACTTTTTGATTTAACGGACACCCCATCGCCCGAATTAGTCTGTTAAATGGAGGTTTTACTGTATTACCTTCTAGACCAGGGGTGGGCAAATATTTTGGCCCGAGAGCCACATCAGGGTTGAAAAGCTGTATGGAGGGCCGGATCAGGGAAGGCTGTGCCTCCCCAAACAGCCTGGCCCCACCCCCATGTGCCCCCTCCCACTTTGTCCCCCTCAGAATGCCAGACCCATCCAACTCCCCCCTGCTCCTTGTCCCAATTGCCCCCTTCTGAGACACCCCCCCCCCCCCCAGGATTGCTTAATTATTTGCTCCATTATTCTTCCAGGTACTGAAGTTAAGATGGCCTCTGCAGTGTGTGTAGGAGAGATATGGGTTACACTTTGCTCTGACTTGCATGGTGACAGGTTTCAGAGTGGTAGCCATGTTAGTCTGCATCAGCAAAAAGAACGAGAAGTACTTGTGGCACCTTCGAGACTAACAAATTTATTTGAGCATAAGCTTTCGTGGGTTAAAACCCACTTCCTCTGATGCATGGTGTGGAAAACACAGTAGGAAGATGCATATACACAGAGAACATGAAAAGATGGGGGTTGCCTAAGGAGACAAATCAATTAAAGTGGGTTATCATCACAAGGAGGAAAAATCACTTTTGTAGTGGTAATCAGGATAGCCCATTTCAAACAGTTGACTCACACTTTCTTCTCAATGAGAGAGCCACTTGCAGCTGTAGAGCGCTTTGGGTTAAACCAGCCTTCAGAGAATGCACTAGCGAAAGTGCTCCAGTCTGTCCACATTGACAGCTGCATGTACACTGGCGTGGCCACATTTGCGGCACTTACAAAGGCATTGGGAGAGGTGCATTATGGGCAGCTATCCCAGCATTCAAGTGGCTGCAACATTCTTTTCAAATGCAGGGGGTGGGGTGGAGTGTGTTGTGTGTATGTAGGGGGGGAGAGTGGGTTTTTGGGGTGCTGAGATTGTGTCAGCATGCTATCTTGTAAGTTCAGACCTCCTCCCCTCTGCCTCACTTACAGCAAACATTTACTGTTTGCTTTGCCCCAGCAGATAAGCATCCGCTGTCTGAAATGGAGCTTTGAAAGGGCACTTCCGCATTCCTGCAGTGATTTCATAACAAAGAGAAGAGAGGCCATTTGGCTTAAGGGGATTATGGGATGTTTCCGGAGGTCAATCAGAGCACAGTAACGTAACTCCTCGTCCCCACTGATGCTGTGGCGCTCCAGCGGGGGCGCATTAGATATTAATCCTCTCGCCAAGGTGGAGTACCAGGAGCTCTCCAGCCAGGGAGTCAGAGCGCTCTATGTGCCTAGCCAGTGTGGACGGGGGGAGTAAGGTAGAGCGCTCTGGGAGGCTTTATTGCGGTATAACGTGCAAGTGTAGCCAAGCCCTTTCACTGTTGCACCGCATGCTTCTAGCCAGTCAGTTGAGTTTCTTGCAGAGAGATAGTGAGCATTTCCTGGTCTTGTCCAGAACCAGTGTCCAACTTCAGGGTTAACCAGTAACAATGCACTTACCTCACACTAGAAACAGGAGGCCAAAGTTCTCTTGCTTAAGTGAAAGTATGATGCAATAGCCATGTTTGTTCACATAAACTATGTTGAGTCGAGCATTCTTAACAGCCTCATTAAGTACTTCTAAAATTGGCTTAGTCAGTGACTGACTTATAAGGCTTGTTGCATATCACTGCAGTCCAGAGGCTTGGTATTTTGCAGCCTTTTCACATGGTTTGTCAGCACTGGCTTTGCTGATCGGTTTGGCAAACCAAGCTCTTCTAGTTGTACCAACTGAAGCAGTGAGGAGCTTTCCTTCTTTGTAACCTTTTTGGAAGAGGTGCACCAGTAGTCATTTTTTTAGAACTTAAATGGGAAAAGTTTGACTAGCAAACATCAGGAGCTGCCTTTAGGTTTTGGAGACCTGTTTCTTCAGTAGGTAGCTGTATTTGTGTGTCGGGCTGTTCAGATGTAGCTACACCACTTGAACCTTTAGATGACATGTTGGTATAGTCTTGGTTCTTGGCATGTTCTTCGTCTTTGTTGGTTTGACTGGGGGGCAGGAGGGAGGGGGACTAGTCGGGGGGTGGAGAGGTAACAATCAGTGAATCAAATTCATCAGAGGTCTCCAGCAGTATCCAATCCCCCTCACTAGACACTCAAATTATTAGGTTTGCTGCCTCCTAAGAGACAGAACACACACCATCCTGCTAGAGTAGCTGAAGACTCATGCTTGACTTCAATATACTGCACTATGATAATTTTGTAATAAAACAAAAATAAGTTTTTTTTTTACCAACAAAGACCATATATTTGTGATACTAAATGAGGCAGGCAGGTATGGTTACAGACAAAACAAAATAAATCCTGCTTTCTAGTGACTAATCTTAGCACACTGTAATTTTTCCATAAGCTGTTTCCTTACACCACGTTACCAGCATCTCCAGGCCAGGGGATCCACCTACACAGAATCAAAGGGTGCTGTTCCCTTTGTTCCTCAAGTGATGGATTTCTGAAGTGTCTCTTTGCCAGGAAGGATTCCTGGGTTGCTCACTAAAATGCTTCTTGTTCGCTTTGTTTACCATATATATAAATACACTTTCATTGTCCTCTGCCAATAATCAAGATGATCAGACTGCTAAATGCACATTTCTTTGCTTAGGGCAGGCTGGGCTTATACATTGCTTTCCAAACACATTTTAAGAACCTATTTCCAGACACAACTTTGTGCACAACCTTGTATATACATCACGCAATGATTTTCAGGACCTTGTGTCACCAATTGTTATACAATACCTTACGTGAGTTATAGCATGGTGGACCCTCTGGCAGTTGACATTGAAGGACTCCTAGGGGCTCTTAGTCTGAAAGCTTGTGCTGAATTGTAGTAAACTAGTATTGAGTGCTCCAGTCTTCCATGTGACTCTTCCAAACATGGTAGCCTTTTTCATTTGTTCTAGAAAGGAATTTGGTTCTATCATCTCACGCACTATGGTGACTGGGATCATACAAATAAGTAGGCAGATCTTTCTTGTGGGAGATAAATTTTTGCTCCTAGAATAAATCTGAATCAAAATTTGATCCTGAATATAACTGTTTGGTGAGCTCAAACTACTAATCTTAATCTTGGTTTAGTCTACTGGCAGCACTCTAGTGAGTCTCCACATCATCCATTGCTCCCCAGGAGTGCAATGGATAGGCTTTGAAGGAAGATTTCAGACACCTTTATAGGTACAAGGATGGTAACTAGTGATACAGCGAGGAGTGGGTGCTAATTTACATTCTCAGTCTAGGATGTGGAGTACTCCAGGACAGATGGATTTGAGGAAGAAGATTCCTGTTTCCCTTTGGGGTGAAATTGAAGCTTCCTTCTAAATGGAAAAAGTTTCGCTATATAAAGGAGTATAAAGTATTCCTGCGTGTATCAGCTTTAAATTACATTTGATTTGACTGATTTTTTAAAGATTTATTGGAGGCTGTGCAAAGAAATGCATGTTTAAGAGACAAATGACCCTGGAGGCTTAATATTACATACCCAATTCAACAATAGCCTGATAGATTTTTTTACAAAAAGCCACTTTAGTTTTAAAAACAACCTGGTTAGATCTTTGACTCACTGTATCCTTTAGGAGAGACCATATTTTGAAGGAAATTTAAAAAAACAAAACCAAAAAAACACTATATTTTTCTGCCAAGCTTATCTCCTTAGTCAAAATTTAAGCCAGACAAATCCCAGGTTGCTTGAACCTATTGGTACTTCAAAAATTGCCAACTGATGTGTAGGATGTGCTTCTGTTCTCTACCTTGAGTTTTAAGATAAAAATGTATTAGCTTCTAGTAAATGTAGTCCACTGTGCTGTTACCCAGTGATATTTAATCTATATTCTACATACAAAAGAGGACCCAGTGCATTAAAACAAGCATGAGCTGGCTCTAGCAGCAGCTCATGTTCAGTGTATGAATTTTGAGCACTAATTGTAGAAACCTATTGCTATAAACTTTCTTTATTGCTTTCTAAGTAATGTGCATTGGTCTGTTTTTTTCACAGGCATCACAGGAAGTGCTGCATTATTTTATGTTCGTTAAAGCTGCTGCAATACTCTTACCAATAGTTTGTTTTAAAGTAAACTATACAATACTTTTCTCATTACAACCTCTAAACACACCAGGATCCAATCCAGACATCAATTGTGTGTGTGTGTTTAAACTTCACTGTAGGTGGAAAAGCAAATGGGCAAAAAAGGCTTTCATTCAATAAACTGCTTGATTTGCTAGCCTAGAAACAAGATTTAAGAAGCATCTCTTTCCTTTTCAACAGGGTGAATCGGTGAAATACTTCCTGGATAACCTTGATCGGATTGGCCAGCTGGTGAGATGCAACTTTTTATAGTCCACAGGGGGGTTGAAGTTAGTGCATTCTTGCAGATACTTTAATATCCCTAGTTTAAAATTACCAAGCATAAGTTCCAAATATTTTAATCAAGAAAACAGGGGTGCCCTGAAATGTGTTAAATGTTGGCCTATCCAACTTGATTAGCACGTTACTAAGCCTTTGTATTGACACGTAAACAGGAATACAATGAAAAGTTACATAAACAAAAATCCACATCGTCCTCTTCTCTCCTCTCTCACCGTCTTTGGACCACATCCACTTCCTATGCTGATCTGTTGTTCACCATTGGCCTGAGCAGCAGTGTGAATTTTACAAGAAATTGTCCATTTAGCTACTGCCACCTGTAAGGGTCACAGTAATGGGGAAAACCACTTGGGTTCGTGCAAACACGGGGAGAAAAGGTGAGATGGGGATATACTGCTGCTCATCTTCCGGAGCATAAAGACTGAAGAATTTAATCCATTTCACTGTTGTTCCCAAGGGTAGCAGCGAGACTGGCCAATACTTACAACAAAATTAAACTTGTGGTAGTGGTCAGCACATACCTACTGTGAAGGATGCTTTCACTAAAGCTTGCAAGATGATGATATTATTGTAAATGTATCAAGCTTTTTTAAAAACCGGTTTAAAAGATCATTTCAATAACATTATGGAGACTTGCATTCATTAACATAAATTAATAGTTCCATGGGCAAGAATATCCTAATAGCAAAGTAGTTTCCAACCTGGAAAGGAAGAATTGAATTTAAATATGCATATGGGATGAAACTTTGAAGGAAAGTACTGGGACATATACATAAACTTTCACATGCTCCATCATGTTCCATCTTTCAACAGCAAATTTTCAACATACAATCCGTTGGTTGAAAAGTCCATTAATTATGATCGTGTATAGTATGTCCTTCCCTTGGTCACTCAGTATCGGATGTCACCTAGAACTGGAACATTGTAGCTCCCTCTAGCTATCATTACATTGAGAGATGATAAATTTTGTTTTTAAAATGCCAGCTGATGTGGCATATTTTAAAAGGAAAATCTGAGACAATTTGACACTGTTCTCCTTTCTCTTACAGAATTATTTTCCCAGCAAACAAGATATTTTGTTGGCCCGAAAAGCCACCAAGGGAATCGTAGAGCACGACTTCATCATTAAAAAAATCCCTTTCAAGATGGTGGATGTGGGTGGACAGAGGTCTCAGCGTCAGAAGTGGTTCCAGTGCTTTGATGGGATAACTTCCATTTTGTTCATGGTTTCCTCCAGTGAATATGACCAGGTTCTCATGGAAGACAGACGCACAAACAGACTGGTGGAGTCAATGAACATCTTTGAGACAATAGTCAATAACAAGCTCTTCTTTAATGTGTCTATCATCCTATTCCTGAACAAAATGGATCTCCTTGTAGAGAAGGTAAAGACAGTCAGTATTAAGAAATATTTCTCAGACTTCAAGGGTGATCCTCACAGGCTAGAAGATGTTCAGCGTTACTTGGTGCAGTGTTTTGACAGAAAGCGTCGGAACCGGAGTAAGCCACTCTTCCATCATTTCACAACTGCCATAGACACTGAAAATATCCGCTTTGTGTTTCATGCAGTGAAGGACACAATCCTTCAAGAGAATCTGAAGGATATTATGTTGCAGTGAAGAAGAGCACCCCTTATCTTGTTAAAAATCTATCCAGGGGTTATAAGTCAAAGCTTTTATTTTATCTTTATGGCTCTTGCATGTGGTTTTAGGACCCATGTTATTCACTCAGCTCAGGAATGCTGAAACTAGCCAGTCATGGAGGCGGAAGGAGTCAAACGTTGATGTTAGCTACTGAATCATTTGGACGAGTAACACTACTGAAAAAAGTGACCATTGTAGGGTTTGACACCTTGTTTGGAATGTTGAATAACACAATCACTTTCCTATCTTAGAAAAATCTAACTTTGACAAACTATGTAAGGAAGACTTTTAATTAAAACTTTTCTTTTACAAGGACAGTAAGTGTCCAGTTTGCCTTTCTCTGTAGTTTGGAGGTGCTGAGTTAACCAGTCAACTAATGTAAATTATAATGAGGTTAGTAGTTGTACTAGAAAATAAATGGCAATATATTAATCAGTTCCACATGTAATCTTTAAATATGTAACCAGATCTTGCTTGCATGTGCAGTGTTTGCCAAGGATCTGAAGTCCACTTATCAGTGTGGATGCACAACTCTTGTCTGAAGGTCTTGCAATCAGTCTGTTGAGACACGCAAGTCTAGGACTATAAATGAAATGCAGTAGAACTATAAATGAAACCCACCAGGCTATACGAGTCCTCTGTCCTGCCACTCCGAACTCAAATGGAGGAGAAAATTAAGGCCTGGCTGATGTGGACAAGATTTTGTTTTGCACTACATATACAGTGTCTTGCATCATGGGAAACTGACTTCCAAGTAATACAGCTTGAGGCCCGTACTAGAACATCTGACCGCGTATCTGCACATAGTGGGTGCTCTAGTGAGGTGTCATTTATGGAAATTCATCGCTGTTCTCACACCTGCAGTTGGCAGTATTTGTAAAGCTCCAGTCTCTCATATAAAAGGGCTTTATCGGTCTCCAAATGTGTGGAAGCTGATTAAACTTTTTAGGGAAACTTTTGGTGGTAGAGCAGCTGCTTGATATTAGTTCCTAACAGCTGACCTTACACTTCTTACACAAGAAGAGCCAGCCCTCTCGAGATCGCAATTTTACAGCTGCACTGATACGTTTGGATAGCCGGACCCTGCTGTAAACTAGCCCATTTTTAATGTTTCTTAATGGGATCTTTAGCGTATATTTATTTATTATGAATAAACTGTCAAAACTAGTTGCTCATTTCAGGAGATGGTGTACACGTGTGAAATTGCAAGAGGCTGTGAATAATGTTGATGTGAACTGTTGACTTTCTAGCTCTCTAAACTTATGTAGTTAACTCTCAGGTGCCTTCTTTGTGTACAGATAATTCTAACCTTATCTACTACAATGAGGCACATAAAATTTAAGATCTGCCTTTTATTTCAATGCTGCAGTGTCTTTTTTCTTCTTCCCAGAGAACTTTCAAATGCAAATGTTTACTGTGCGATTGGTACCATAGTTTGATTTTATTTAAAAAAGAAAATCAGAAGGGCTTTCTCTAACTAGACCAAGTCAGTAGAATCTCTGTATTTCTTGTCCCCTTTTGAAACTGTAATGATGTGTCAAAAAAGGAACACTTTAGCATTTAATCCCAAGAGAAATGCTGGTCTAAAAAGAATGTGTAGTTTTCATGTGTTTAACTTGGATAAAATCTAGAATCCTTCCTTTTGTGGCTTGCAGAAGTTCAAGTCTGTGGGGGGGAGGGGTATACGCAGCTCCCTAATGCAGAAATCTGCTACCCTTGTAGCTTTCTTTGTGCTGGCTTCAGGAGTGAAAAGGATGTGGTTTTATTCTAGTTTTATATAATGCATATAAAATGTTTCATGAAGTAAACCACCATAAGAAGCTGCAGACAGAACAATCTATTTATTTTAAAATTACACTTCCACTACTTCTCAAATGTAAGCAGTAGTTAATTGCCTAGTTAGAAAAGTCTTACTTGCAGGGACCAATTTTACTTTTTTTAATGTTTAGTGGTTTTTTTAATATAAAAAAGAAAATATCAAGTTATCCTGTCTTGAAGGTTCTGCATTGTTACAGATGAGGATTCTGTTATGGTAATGGCATTTGGAAAGGTAAATGCTTCAACATGAGGTGTTACAAATAGTGGCTTAAGGGTCTAGTGGAATGTATTTCTTCTGAGCTTGCCTCTTTATTTGGTTAAATGAGATCTAAAGGTGTGTACTCCATTATTTAAGCATTCAGATACTGTATTTAGACTTTGCAGTAGTTTCTACTCAACAGAAGGCTTTAGAGCTATAGCAGGTCAACTCAAACGGCCTAACTTCCCAGTTGATTCTTTGTGTACTTCATTATTTTACCGAGTGTTCTATTTGGAATAATGTTCTGCCCATTTAACTCTTGAGAAATCATTCCCTTTTTAGAACCAGGTATTATTGAAAAGTTGCCTCAGTTTTACATATGAAGTCTGCTGTTGTTTTAACTGCAGTATTGGAGCCTGGAACTACTCTTCTTTTTAATGCACATTTAAGGTCTTGTACTCTTGGTCACCTTATTGATTTTTTTTTTTAACTGAGCTAATAAATATGGTGTTCTCAAAGCAACTTCACTGTTCAAGATGCACCCTGAGAAGTAGCATTATGCTTTTCCATGTTTAATATCAACAACTCTTAAGTTTCATTTTTTATATAGTAGAAAAACAACCAGTTTTGGCATGTTGTGGCTGCTTTGTACCATAAAGTTAGCCTTTTAGAGCCCCAGGAGGAAGGTGGGGACAGGGCTGCATGACCGTGATGCCCCCAGACTGCATCAATCCTCAGGTACTATTTTGGTCCCCTAGGGGCCATTAGGTGTAAGAGGAGCCTAGCTTTGGTCTGGGACCATCCCTTCACACACTAGCCCAGTGATTGAGGATATGCAGAGGGTTTTTTTGTGCACAAGTCATGAAGCACAAGTCAGAATAGGGCTTTGCACCTCTCAGCCAGAGCTAAGGATATAGCTCATGTTTTACTCACCGCAAGCCATGTATATTCTACTAAAGCCCTGTAACTTAAGAAGCTTTCTTGCTCAAGCATTGTCATCCAACCATCAAGATTTTACTGTTGGTTAACAGTTTTGATGGGGGGTCTAGAAAACAATTCAGGTCAGTATTCCATAGCAGTGTTAATTCTGCAATGCAAAGAGCGGTACAAAATAGCAAACTTGTCTTTGTCAAAAGTAATCAATATGGCTCTGAATTTGTAAATGGAAAACGTGATTTAGTCATTCTTCTGACCATAAGAACAAACAAAAATTAGTCTGGAATACAATTAACTACTTTAATGCATTATGAGACACCTTGATGTAAATTGACACTATGCGATATTACTGACGGCTTCAAGGATTCAAACGCCCCAGTTTAGTGCAATACTTAAACTAGTTTCAAACAGGTTTGAGTAGACCTGTTTCTTTTTGTTGGGTGCATGATTAAACCAGCTTAAGAGTAGTTTGGCGTCACTAGCTATCTGCTGTGTTAGGTGAATACGCATCTTTCAGGTGTAGTTATAACATGCATTGTCCAGTCATAGTGTGAAACTTCATTGAAAGTTTCCACTAGAAAATCAAAATACTCTCAGTCCAGCAGGATTCCCTATTGCGAAGACGCTCTCATTCTAAAGTGGTAAATACATTTACCTGGCTAGGACACACTTTTAAAAACATGCCCTGCTGGATTTCCCTTTGTAAAAACAGTACAATAAAGCTAGTCATCTGTGGTACTAGTAATTATTAATGCAGAATTCAAAAGTACTACCCAGTTTTGGCACAATCTGTAGCCGGACTTGGTGGTCTGCTCAATTCTTTTGCAAGAAACCACTGATTGTATTTTTTGAGTGACATCCTGGAGACTGTTTGCTGGTAAACACAGCTGGGAGGGACAGCTTTTTTTTTATAAACTTCATAAGTTATTGTTCAACTGACTAGTCAGGAAATGAGTCATAGGCAGGACTACAATCAGGTGGAGGCCTTGAACATATACTTTAAAAAAAAAAAAAAAAAAAAAAAAAAAAAAAAGCTCGTTACATGCAGGTCACTGACGAGTGTCCGCCATGTGTTTTGTCTCCAGCAAGGACAAAGAGGAAATGCAACGTTTAATGTGATCTACTCTGTTTTATAAAAGTGGCAGATGGGAGCCTATTCTGAAAATCATGTTGGTATCTTGTGGTGTCTTGTGCCAAAGCCAATGTCTAAAGACTCATTCAGGTCATCAGTAGATGCCTTTCCCTCAAAGTAGCTAACCAATAAGTTGCTCTTTGAATTCGCTACCTACAAGGCAGTAACTGCTCTAGAATTACCAAGTGAATTGGGCTTAAACAATTTTATCTTTAAAATTTTACATCATAATTGTTGATAAAAATAGCAGTTACCTATTAAACGTGTAGTTTAACTACCCATTGAACAATATTCTTGAGATATAGGGGGAACACAAGGTATTGTGGTGACAAAGATTTAATGGAGTTGATTAACAGCTGCTCTATTTTAAATGACAACTCTTTAGAATATTTCTAGTTTCCATTGTCATACATCTGAATCTCATTCCATATAATACAGCAGAGTAGACTGTTTGAGCTTGCCAACTTCATAGTAAATTACATGTTTAAAGTTGTGCTGTCAAACTTAGAACTGTGCTGCTAATATATCTGAAGGCTCTTCCAACAACTAGCATTTCTGCAGACTTTTCAAAGCTAACTAAAGGGTTAAGAAACTTGCTGGCTTAAGTTCAAACAGAGTGGAGAGCATTTGTGTAGCTCAGAGATTTTGGTATGGAAGGAGCTATAGTTTAAACAGTGTGGGAGGCTCTTATGGAGCCAAAAACTAAAATTTCACTGTACTGAAGCTGTGACAGCAGCTGAAATGGAGTCTGGGATCGTATGAAATCCATCCCATTAGTCCATCCACAACACTGATTTCCCCTTTCCACCCAGGATAGTGTGTCAGGGCTTTTAGGGGTGTTATGAGGTGGTACCTAGAGTAATCAGGATTTAAATGAGTCTGTCCAGCTTGTATCTTGTGTGTGGGTTTCTTCCCTTTCCTACTTCTGTGATGGTCTTTCAATTTAGTGCTGGTTCTCTGTAAAGATTTATAATGGGTGTGTTCTATTGTTTATGTGAAGCCCATGTCCTCTGGGCTTCACAGCTCAGGTTTTTCCCAAACCTGCAATCTAAAGTTCTTTAAAGTGGGAGGGGGGGGGTCTTGAATCGCTGCAAGCCTTATTCTGGACAAATCACTCTTATTTCTTCTTTTAGAATATCTTGGCTGACTCTCCTTGTCATACTTCTGGGCTGAGGCTGCTTAATTAACCGACTAGCAAAAAATTATACTTTTGATCAACTGTCCCTAAGCCCTCAAAATCCAACCATGCACCCAAGCTAAACTTCCTTGAAGAACAGGTGCTACAGAATTGCTTCTAAGCTAATGTTCTTCTTCCCCATTTATAAGCCACTTGGTACTGAACAGTCCCGATGAATGAACAGAAGCACCAGGGTATCCTGTGAGGAATTTTCCTGGCCAAAGAAATTGCAGTGTGGAGACTGAGCCGTTGAAGGGATTAACAACCCTTTTGTGCCACACATTTTTTCTGCCCTTGAACATGGGCCTTAATTTGTCTATTTCTACTTGTGCCCTAAATTTGCCAGGGGACAGCACTTTGACTCCACTTGATCAAGTTTGTATCAATATGGCCTTTCTGTTTGCAGCAATGAGCAAGGCAGTGGCACTGGAACCTATTCTGTAATTCCAGGCTATGCCCACAACAATAACTTGTTCAGTCCTCTAGCTCTTGTTGCTTTGACAATAGGTACAATGTAAATGCTCCTCACTTGATATGCCCCTCTTGCATTTGATAATGAAAATCCCTTGAGACAGCTGTACTTACTTGTTTAGCAGCCTAGAGAACAGCTCCCACCTTTGTTCTATTGCTGTAACAAAACATGCCTTATGCTTTGCATTCTCCATATAGTTGCCTTTGTGAGCAGAGATGCTACGTGGTTGGGGCCTTGATTCTTTTCTTAACTTCGAAGGGCGTTTCATGCAGAAAACTTCCCTCAGACGTTTAGGGCGGCCCTTTCTACACCTATCAGGATTCCAACTTTCAAATGGAATGAGCCTTGAGGCCTGCTTGATGGTTATCAACAAATGTTCACATCAAAACAGGTATTGGTTCTGTCAAGCAACCGGCTGTATGCCATCCTGGGGCAATAAAAACTACACAAACTGGTTGGGGGTTTTTAAGTGCAACTTGCTATAAATCAAATACTGATCTCCCATGATGAAGGCAGTACCTATTTTTGCAAGCTAGTATTCATCTCTTCCCCATATGAGTTGTCCAGTATCCATTAAACAAAGTGGTGTAGTGAGGTGGTAGGTCTGAGACCTGATCACCCCTCTCCCCCCCCATATTAAACGAGCTTGGGGTGGTGTTCAGATAGCACTTCCCCTGTAAGCCCAACTGTTTACATCCATGTATCCCTTCTCCCTTACTCTGTAACACAATAAAAGTTGGTGGATAGAGAGATACTTCAGCAGCTCCTCTAAAGCAATTATATTCTTTAGTAAGCGAATTCATATCTAAGAATGTTCACCATGGCTGCTTCTTGCAAGACTTATTCCTGGGACAGATCTTTCAGATTGGCTGTGTCATATACTGGTCTTCAATTGAATAAGCATGGAGTCCTCTCCACTCTCGCTTCTGGATGGTCCAGCCAAAGAGCGAGGTATGTTGACAGGACCATGCGGCCCCGGCCCCTGGGCTTGTGTTGCTGCTATCAGTGTTGAGAATTTCTTGGGACTGGGGTTGGAGGGATCCCCACTTGGTGCTGTAAATTGGATTTATTTTTTTTAAGTGAGCACTAAATTCACTTTTGTTTTTTAAACGATGACACTAAATTGTTTAACACAAATGGGGATGATGGGCTATCCAGAACTGAGGCTGGTTCTCTGTTAACTAATGAGGTGGTGTCTCAGAGTCAGTTTAGTCTTGACTCCAAATTGCTTGGCTCTTTGTAAGTCTGTATTTCTTTTTAATGGTATCTTTAAAAGCAGTGTCTAGATTTCTGTCTGTGTCGACATGCTTGCCTTTCCATGGGGGGGAGGGGAGGGAGACATGGGATGTCTCCAGTGCCAGCAGTTCTGTGGCTGCCTTTCTGTGCTCTGTAAACCTCTACAGTCCAGCTCTTGGCGTGTGTCCATGATTCATCTGGTTGACTTGGAAATAAGCACAGTCAGAAGGAAAGAGCTGCACTGGTGTCCTCCAAGATGGACTTTCTGGTGAACAGCCAAAGGGTACGAGGGGAGAGGGGGGTGAAGAGTAGCGATCTAGTTTCTAAATAGATCCCAAGTGCTGCTTAAATACTGTCTATATATTGAAACAAAATGCCATCAGTAGTGAGTGAGTATTCTTTGATAACTGACTCCAGGAACGCTATTTGGCTGTGTATTCTACCAGCACATTGGCACGGCTAGAGCTGCATGCACTGCCATTATAAATCTTTTTTTTTTTCAACAGTTTGTAACTGGGTCCTATAAATTCAGTCCCTCCTAACTTGTGACATGCAAGCCTCTTGTCAGTCAGCATGTCTTCCCCCAATTTAAAAACTAGTTAACCTTGCTTTGAGGTATTAAATTGTGAGGCATATGTAGAGACAACTGCTTTTAAAGGGATCTGATTGCTTCAGGTTTCTTTGAGACATGAGGGCATCTTGTTCAAAACCAGCTGCTCTTACAGTACTGCTTCGCACAGACGTGTTAAGCTCACATGCTTGGCACTATAGTGAGTAAATGATCTTTCAGCAATCCACAGGATTTAAAGGCCCTGTGGTAAAGTCTGTTTTAGAAGTTGTTCATAGACATTAGTCTGTTGGATAAAGTGCATTTTTCCAGATAAGCCTGTTCTGTTGTTTGAATTTGCCCAATAGACTAGAACAGCTAATACACCTTTTTATTAATGACTGACTGCACACAATAATGTCTCTAAAACCTTATGCTTAAAAATTGGCCAAGTGTGTTGTTACTCTCTTAAACAGGCTGCCTGTGTTTGTTGTTGGGTTTTTTTTATTATTTGATTTTGAATCACATGCAAATGAAATGATTATGGCTTCAAGTGTGTCACACAAGTCACAGATTCTGTGATTTTTAATACAGGTCTCCCGAGTTATTTGGCTTCTGCCCTGCTTGGGCTTCAGCATGATGTATTGTTTATCACCTGCATCCTATCTGTGACTTCTAATAAAAACACCCATGCCAAAATTGTAGCCTTTGAAATTACAAAAAGCTAGTTAATTTTGTGACACAATCCTGTATCTTGGAAATCGATTTTAAAATTACCTTCTCTGCTACAACACCAGATGGTGCCTAGGTATTGAAACACACATACTATGCAATATCATGCAACTCTTTTTAAACCAGTTTGCCGCATTGGGCAGAAAAGGCCTGAGTTTAGCCTTAATTTCGAACAATTCACACAAAACTTTTTAAAGATGGTGACAAACTAAAATAAGTTGAGGTGAAAAAGGCATTGCTCATTTTAAGTGTCTTTATAGAACCAAAAGAGCATCCACCATACAAGCGGCCTATTTGCTGTGATAGTCTCAACTTATGAAAACTGTGTACTAGATAAAATTATATTGTGATGTGTAAAAAGTGTATTTTATAGTTTTGGTGAATTAGTTTACTGTTTTGTATATATGAATTTTATAAATATTAAAACTTGACTTGTTATACTGTTCTTTATGGAGTGTTGGATCTTTCAATAACAGGGCCTGATTTGTGGTGATATTTTAACCTTGTTCACGTGCTGACTATGATAATACAGAAACCTAAGTGAAGCAGTCTTGAAACTGTTAGCAGTTATCTTCAAGAACTCATGGAGGATGTGGGTAAAATCCTAGAAGACTGAAGAAGGGCAAACAGTACCTGCCCTTAAAAAGGGGAACACAGAGAGCTTGGGGACTTACAGGATGACTGAACTTTTATACAAGAAAGGATACTGGAACAAATGATTAAACAATAAGTTTGTAAGCACCTGGAGGAGGATAATGGTTTTATAAGGAATAGCCAGCATGGATTTGTCCAGAACAAATCACGGCAACCTAACTTCCTGCTTTGACAGAGTTGCTGGCCTAGTGGATGGGTGGTGGAGGTAGATGTGATTATATTGATTTGAGTAAGGCTTTTGGCACGGTCCCCCATGACATTCTCATAAGCAAATGAAGGAAATGCTGTATAGATTAATTTATTATAAGGTGGGTGCGCAACTGTTTGAAATGCAATACTCTGAGTAGTTATCAGTGGTGTCAAACTGGGTGGGTGAAACTAGTGGGGTCCTGCATCTGGTACTAGTTTTATGAATGACTAGCAAAAATACCCGGCGTTGCTCGGGTCCATCGGAGGTGGGGAGGGGGCAGAGAGCAAACCTGACACCCCCACCTCACCCCCCCGACCAAACCCGACACCCCCACCTCACTTACCACTCGACCAACCCCGACTCACATTTTCACCCCCCCACCCAAACCCAACACCCCCACATCACCCCCTACCAACACCAACACCCCCTGATCAACCCCCACACCTCACCCCCCGTAGACCAAACCTGACACACCCACCTCACTTTCCCCCCCAACCAAACCCGACACCCCTACCTACCATCACAAACAAACCCGACACCCACAGCTCACTTACCCCTCGACCAACCCCGACCCCCCTCCTCACCCCCCTGACCAACCCCGACACCTTCCCACCCCCCCAGACCAAACCCAACACCCCCGTCTCACTTACCCCGCGACCAAACCCGACACCCCTACCTCACTTACCCTCTGACCAAACCCAACTAGGGTCTGTCGGAGGTGGGGAGGGGCAGAGAGCTGAGTGAGTGCGGGGTCCATTGGAGGGGGGAGGGGGCAGAGAGCTGAGCGAGTGCGGGGTCCGTTGGAGGGGGTATTATGACATCATAACTGTCACGGAACAGCAGCTGCCCAGCTGATGTGAGTGGCCTTTAAATAATTTAACCCCTGGGGGGCGTCAGAGGTGAGATTTGAAAAATTTTCGACTCTTACCCTGATTAGGACCCTAAGACCTATAACGTACCAAATTTCAAGTCTCTAGCTCAAACGGTGTGGAAGGAGTACGTGCACGTACATACACACATACACCATTTGACTTTTGTATATATAGATTTGGATAACGGAGTGGAGAGTGTGCTTATAAAATTTGCAGATGACACCAAGCTGGGAGGTATTACTGCTAGCACTCTGGAGAACGTAATTAGAATTCAACACAACCTTGACAAATTGGAGAATTGGTCTGAATTCAACAAGTTGAAAGTCAATGATGACATGTGCAAAGTATTTCACTTAGGAAGGAAAAAACAAATTCCCAAATATAAAATGGAAAATAGCTGGCTAGATGATAGTGCTGCTGAAAAGGATCCTGAGTTACAGTGGATAACAAATATGAATCAACAACGTGATGCAACTGTGAAAAAGACTAATATTCTCAGGGATATTCAGAGTATCGTATGTAAGACGCAAGAGGAAATCGTTCCACTGGGCTCTGGTGAAGCCTCAGCTGGAGCACTGTATCCAATTCTGGGCACTACACTTTAAGAAAGATGTGGACAAATTGGAAGGAGTCCAGAGAGAGCAAAAATCATTAAAGGTTTAGAAAACCTGACCTATGAAGAATTGTTTAAAAAACAAGACCTGTTTAGTCCCCTCCTCCCCCCCCAAAAAAAAAACATAGCCCGGGACCTGAGAGGACAATGATCAATGTTCTCCGTGCCCACTGAAGGTAGGACCAGAAGTAATAAATTTAGATTAGATATTAGGAAAAAAATTCTAACTATACAGGACGTTAAGCTCTGGAATAGGCTTCTGAGGGATGTTGTGGAATCTCGCTCTTTTAAAAAACCAGGTTGGACAAACACCTGTTGGGGTGGTCTAGATTTACATGGCCCTGCCTCAGCACAGGGGTCTGGACTTGATGTCTTCTCTAGGTTCTTCCAGCCCTATATTTCTATGATTCTAAGAAATTAATAAAAATGAGACCTGGGCTGTCATACAACAAAAAAACTTGGTGTAAGAGCACTTGTCCCATAACTATGACTGTCAATGAATTGCTGTTCTCATGCAATTAACTCAAATTAATTGTGATTAAAAAAAATTAATCATGATTAAACAGTTTTAATAGCACTGTTGAACAGTAGAATACCAACTGAAATTTATTAAATATTTTGGATATTCTGCATTTTCAAATATATTGATTTCAATTAACACAATACAAAGTGTACAGTACTCACCTAATATTATTACAAATATTTGCAGGGTAAAAATAATAAAAGAAATGGTATTTTTCAATTCACCTGATACAAGTGCTGTAGTGCAATCTCTTTATTGTGAAAGTGCAATTTACTTTAGAATTTTTTTTTGTTACATAACTGTACTCAAAAACAAAACAATGTCAAACTTTAGAGCCCACAAGGACTCAGTCCCACTTCTTGTTCAGCCAATCGCTCAGACAAACAAGTTTGTTTACATTTGCGGAAGATAATGCTCCCTGCTTCTGGTTTACAATGACACTCAAGATTTAAGAACCTGAAGGGCCTTCCAAAATCTGATTGGGTAGGTTTGACGCATGCTTTTAGAAGTCTTAAGAGCAACACTCCGGTGCAGAAACTACACAGCCCAAACCACCCAAAAAGAATATCAACCTTCTGCTGGTGGCATCTGATGCCTGATGATGAAAATGAACATGCGTCAGTCCACACTGCTTTGGATAGTTATCGAGCAGAACCCATCATCAGCCTGGATGGTGGTTGTAACATGAAGGGACATATGAATCTTTAGCACATCTGGCACGTAAATATCTTGCAATTCTGGCTACAAAAATGTCATGTGAACATCTCTTCTCACTGTCTGGTGTCATTGTAAAACAGAAGCAGGCAGCATTATCTCCTGCAAAATGTAAACAAACTTGTTTGTCTGAGTGGCTGTACAAGAAGTAGGACTGAGTGGACTTGTAGGCTCTAAAATTTGGCATTGTTTTCTTTTTGAATGCAGTTATTTTTTTACATAATTCTACATTTGTAAGTTCAAGTTTCATGATAAAGAGATTGCACTATGGTACTTGTATTAAGTGAATAAAAATATTTTGTATTTTTACAGTGCAGATATTTATAATATAAAGTGAGTACTGTACACTTTGCATTGTGTGTTGTAATTGAAATCAATATATTTGAAAATGTGGAAAACATCCAAAATATTTATAAATGTAGTATTGCTTAACAGCATGATTAATCACAATTAACTATTTTAATCATGCAATGAATCGAGATTATTTGTTTTATCCCTTGACAGCCCTACCCATAACCTGTATTCTGCTCTGAATTGCTGTTCCTGAGTCTGTCAAAGAATTTAACCTTTAGTATGGCATATGTAGGAAATGCTGATGAACTGTTACCCTATTTAGAACTCTGTTAAAATTCAGATTCATCCTGTAGAATTTTAGTAGCTGGTGTAAATATTAAAGTTTGATGGGGGTACAGCTAGAACCACTTGTGCTCTATGTATTTCAAGCTCAGCCAGGGAAGATTTTTAAGCTGGTTCAGTTGACAACACCTGTTAGAAATAATTTCTCTTCAGCTGTGTAGTATCTAATAATAGCAGTATGACCTGTGTCTCTCTCTCTGTCTCTCTCTGTGTGCAAGTGCCACTTCCTCCCTTGTCAGCCTCGCTTGTTTTTTGTCACCATCTAGAACTACTGCCTTAGGACAGTTTTAATAATCTACCTCATTGGCCTCTTCTTACAGTATTGCAATCTTAGCAGCAGCTAATTCTACCAAGCTTTGAGCTCCAGCTCTTCACAGTCCCTTCAACCTTTCCTCTTATACTTCAGCAGGTCACATATGTAAGGAAGGGGGGGGGCAGCTATATGAGTATTGCTTTTATTGTATGACTGAAACTTCTATCACAATTCTTAATTGTAGATTGACACTACATTGTCAATCCCATTTGACCAGGGCAATACAAACACAATTGGACTCACTTTAATGGGAGTCTTGGCTGTTTTGTCAACTGTAAACATTGGGAGCCCCAGGTTAGATACTGCTTTTGGATATATGAATTGGCTTGAATTTTGTTTCCACTGATACCCTGAGCATCTTCAGCTCCCATTTAGCCTAGTGGGAGTTGTGGGTATTAAGTGCTTCTGAATATCAGTTCAGTTCAAGGGCTTGAACAGCGATATAGGTGCCTACGAAGAAGCATTCAAGCTCAGATGTTTATATCTTGGTCAGAATAATGCACAAGTAAGCACGTGGGGTTGCTGCTGCTACTCCTTCCATTGTCTAAGTCCATCCAAGATGGGACCAAGATTACATATGTGATCTTCAATGGCATGTGTGCATTTCACAGCTTTAGAAGGATCCTTGGATAGTCGCTGTTGGTGGATGCCTGCAGTGAGAGCCAAATGACATCTAGTCTATGGTCTGAGTTTGCTGGTGCTTCTGTAGATTTTGCTGTGGAGCAATTTTCCTAAGAGGAGGCGGTCAACTTCAATTTTTTCATGACACATCCATTGTTTGAACTCCAGATCCAGCAATGGTGGTTAAGGGACCTAGATAAACATCCCATAACAGACAAGCCGCCAGTGGCACATAATATCAAAATCCAGGTGATGGTGTCATTTGGGGAACCCAAACCAAATGGACTTTTCACTGTTTCATAGGCAGTTTGACTGCAGCCAGTCACCCCATTGAAATCTCAGAGCATTAGCATTGTGTCATGTAGCAGAATTGACTAGACTTTTGCTGATGGCAGAATGCATCCTTTCGCACAAGTGATTAATCTTGTATTGGCTTATCTGCTATGACGGCAGATAAGTGTATGTGATGATGTTGGAGTCAAGCACAAGTCAGCATGGAGAGATGGAGTTCCTCTTGGTTCACGTCTGTGCTACAGCTTCTCTAGTAAGTACCGCATCCTGATTTTGGTGTGGACCACTGTTCCCTCTAAGCCAGAGCTTTCCAAACTTTTCATGTTGGTGACACACTTTTTAGACATGCATCATTTCGCGACACAGTAATTCAGTTTTACTAGCAAAACTGAGGTTAAACTAACCCGTTATAAGAGATATGGACACATACATAAATTGTAATAACGAAATGTATGGGGACACAACATATCTCATGAAAACCTTTCATTTATATTTTTAAAAATATATGATTTGTAAGATAACATACATTGTTGTCATTTATGAGTAACGGTATGTAAGTATGTGCAAGAATTAAAAAAAGTTGAATAACACCAATAACTACTTACCATTTTAATGGGATGTATGAGGTTGATGGGATGAACACAGCTTTTCAATATTTGGTGGAATATTAGATAGAGACTCACATTTCGTCATAAAGCATTTTTAAGCTTCCACGTTTGTGTCTTTAAGTTTGCCATCGTTGCAAAGGATACTTCACAAATGTATGTAGTAGAAAACTGCAGAAGATTTTTAACGCTTTTTTAGCTATGTTTGGATGCATTTTTGAAATGCGAATCCAAAAGCTGTCTAACTCACCCTCTTCATATATCATTAACAGATTTCGAACATTTTTTGTCAGCTAATTCTTCTTCAATAAGTGAAAAGTTCCTCGTTGCAGTTGAAAGAAATGGATTTCTGATTCAATCATAGTCTTGGATTTCAACATTTGGGAAGTAATGCTGAACTTTCTCTCTGAGCAATGTTAAATGGTCAACAATTAGTGAGCTGATATCACATTTTAGTTCGCACTCAGCAGTTTTGGAAAACATTTCAAAATTTCCTTCTTTCACTTTCCTTTTCCAAATTGCTATTTTGTCTCTCATAGGACAAATTTTATCTACCGCTGTTAAGATATTTTCTCCTTTTCCTTGCATACTGGTGTTTATTTTATTCAAATGTTCAAATATGTCAGCAAGATATGCCAATTTTGTGCACCAAAGTTTGTTTTGAATTAGATTGCAGAATTCATTTTGCTGATTTTCCACAAAACGTTTAAGCATCATTTCCCTCAATTCGTATACATGACAAAGCACTCAACCTCTTGAGAGCCAACGAACTTCTGTGTGTAGTAGAAGCTTTTTAAACCTTGCCCCCATTTCTTCACAAATAATCTTGATTGAAGGGGTCTACTTCTAATGTGATTGACCATTTGAACCACTTTGTCCAAAACTTTTCTTAATTCATTTCCAATGGTTTACGCGACTAGTGCTTCGCAATGTAAAAAGCAATGAGTAATTATAATATTTTCATTCTCTTTCTTTGCTAAAGCAATAAAACCTTTTGTTGAACCAACCATTGAGGGTGCGCCATCTGTGCATATTCCTACACAATTTAACCATTGCAAATTATTTTCCTTCATGAAAGCAATCTAAAGTTTTAAATATATCTTCACCTCTAGTTCTCATTGGAAGTTCTAGACAACACAAGAATTGCTCAATAATTCTGTCAGTATGAATGAAACTTATAAAAACCAATAATTGTGCTAACCCACTGACATCTGTTGCTTCGTCTAATTGCAATGTAAAGATCATATTATTGTCTTGAAAAATATCCTTCATTTGCTGCTTAATGTCATCAGACATGTCTTGAATACGTCTTCCAATCGTGTTATCTGCCAAAGGGATTTTAACAACTTCTATCTCAAATTCGGGCCCAAACATTGTTCAAACAATAGCACAGCAAGATTCCTTTATGGTGGTTTCGGCAATAGTGTGTGGGTCCTTGTTTTTGGCAATTATTTGAGCAACCAAGTAAGTTGTCTTTTGAGCTTTCTCTGCTGTCTTCATTCTCTTTGTGAATGATGCATACTCCTTTATAGATTTTGAAAGTTTAATAAAGTATTCTACTGGTTTTTCTGACAAATGATTGTGTTTTGAGGTAAAATGACGCTTTAATTTATTTGGTACCATACTTACATTTGCAAGTATATCCCCACAAACTAAACACTGGGGACAAGGATTGTTTTCATTACCTGAAAATGTGAACCCCAGTTTCATATAATCTTTATTGTATAAACGAGGCTTGGAAATTTTTCCTTTACACTTCTTACGTACTAATACAGACCGTTCAACAGTTGATTCTTGCGTAGTTTCTTCTATAGCGGCTACATTTTGTTCATCGCAAACATCATCTTCACCAGCTTTTCTTTTCTTAATTAGAAACTTATCCATTTTACGGGTAATTCAACTGCAATTTAATGAATAAATCTATGTGAATTTATTTTTAGGTTTTAGCATTAACTAAATATGAAAATAACAGGACTGTTTTTAGTGCTTATCTTTTTCTGTTTTTTCTTATGAAAATAACAGCACCTGCGCTCCACTCCCACAGTGATAAAGTGAGATAAAGATAGGAATCAGGACCAGGAGAAAATGTGAAAAATAAACAAAATTAACTAAAGTATTTACAATACATATTAGGACACATAGGTCCAGGTAGGAGCTCAGGTGCAAAAACACATGAAGTAGAGAAGAAAAGTCCAACAAAAATGGTGTAAATATATATGTCTCACTACAAGGCTATATTGCTGCAAATATTTGCTCTCCTACCCATTATGTTCACTACAATGGAGCTCTGTATGTGTTTGACCCATTTGTAACACTTTGTGACCCTGCTAGTGGGTTGCAACCACTTTTCTTGGCTTAGAGTGTGTGTAAAGTGCTCCTCTACCTCTTGCTGATTATGGATCCTTCAAATTAACTTCCTAAAACCAAAATCCAAATCCCCTCCTCTTGTGCCCTGTCCTAATAGCTGTAACCTGTGTCTTTACCAGCAGACTCCCCTTTTCCATCCATCCCCAGCTGTGACAAACAGAAAAGGCAAAAATGGTGTCTTTGTGCCTTAGCTCTGAAATTGACTTTCTGCAGGACTTTTGGCCAGTCACTTCGCCGGGCTGTGCCTCGGTTTCTCCATCTCTACTCAGTGGGTAATGATACTTGCTCACCTCAGTAATCCAACCTGCTCTGTGAGTGCGCTAAGCATTGCTGATCTGCACCTTCAGTGTCAACGCTCTGTTTTGGTGTACGTTGGCTACTGCTGGGTCTCTCACTTGATGTCCCCAGGCACATACTCTGTCCGTGAGTCTGACCAGTAAGTATTTCTGAACTCCTGGGCTTCACGGCGTGCTCTGCTTAGCAGCATTACAATAAACGTAGTCTCTATTAACTGGAAATTCTCTTAATGGGAATGAAAGACTGTCCACCACGTTGCCCCGATGAAGAGGACTTCACTGGACATCTATCTGCGGAGTGTAATCTGCTGCAAAGGAATGGGATACTTCTGCATGAACAAAAGTCTATTGATCTGTATTATACAGACTTTCTCTGTACAGCTGCTTGAGGGCTCATCAGAGCAGCATTGGCTTTACATCGATCTCCCTGAAGTTACGTTATGGCCCTGTATCCTCTTCAGCTGCCTGTGGATGTGTGAAGCTCTGCGTTCCAGAGCTCCTTTAGTCCTTACCTGGAGTGACCCTAGATTCTCTGAACGGGTAAGTGGTTGCTAAACATTTCTGTGGTTGTGGAGCATGAAGCAGGAAGATCTAAATTCTTCCAGGAAAGCAGGGATACTGTTGACAGGTTACTAATAACTGTAGAAGCAAAAGTCTCTATAGCCAATCAGACCCTTCCTGCCCTTCTTAGCCCCCCCAAGATTTCTTCCCCCTCCCTGTTTTTGGCTTCTCCTCAATAGTGAGTGAGAATAGCCATGCATTCCCTCTGTTTTCGTCGTGGTCCGCAAGGGAGACTTTGCACTTCAGCTTAGCCACTCCTCTTCTGTATTCCCTTTGCAATTGTCAGAGCTAAGAGCTGCCTCCACGACTCACTCCCACTCCCCACTTGATTCTCTAGCAAGATCACCATCTTGCATTAGTAATATCTCTGGAAACTGTCTTAAATTCAGCCTTATCACTTGGTTCTTGCTTGATCCTACAGTAAAGAGGCAAAAAAAAGGAGTAAGCTCTTGTTAAAAATAGTCAATGTATTTAAGAAACACTAGACCAAGATAGTGGATGGATTTATAGTTCAAGTAGGATTTGTTTTAAAGTTTCTGCTTGTCTGGAGTGATTTTTTTTTTAAAACGTCCTTAGTATTTAGACAGCCAGCAGGTGGCGGAGCAGCAGCAGTGTTCACATAACATGGATTCCAGATGTGCAGACTGGAAAAAGTGCCTTTCCAGTAATTGGCATCATTAGTCTTTTAGAAGTCAGAGCCCCCATTGTTCTTTGTATGAATCATGCTGGTTTTAATTTTTTTATACATTTTTCTTTAAGCGAGCTTAATTTAGGTCACTACAGATTTTCTCCTGCAATCACCTGCATTAGCAGTCCCCAAGTTTTCCTCAGGGTGTCTTCCCCTGGCCCCTTCCCTCCCTTCCCCACCCTCCCCCCATGGAATCCACATGTGCCCTTCTTAATCTCACATTGTAGGGGGCGGGCAGGGGACATGCTTAGTATTCTCATTAAAGCCCAAATCTCTAGCCTGGTAGGAACACTTCCCCCCACCCCCAATGTAATGGACTCGGTTTTACTTTCCTTTCTGCTTTGGCCAGTTGGGAATTAAAGGTATTTTTAGATCAGAACAATCTGAACTCTGACCACTAAGCTACGAGTTGATGAGTGTATTATCAGTGTTGGAATTCTGAGTGAGATTATAATGGGGAGAGTTAGCCTCCGCCAGCACATGCGTGTCTCACTGTTACAGGGCTTGGAAAACTGTCGGCCTCTGGAGCACCGAGCTATAAATAACTGAGAAGTTACTGCACGTAGTAGCAACTGCAAGGTGGGCTCCACTGCAGCTTTCTCTCGGTAGAGGCACCCACGCCTGGGCAGCAGAGACGTAGGAATCTTGGGGAAAGGAAGGGATGGCAGCTTTTCAGCTGCTGCAGCTAAAAAGGGAGGGGAGCCAAGAGTTCCCTTTAAACTAACACCACTGATTATGTTGGGTAAGGAGAAAGGGTTCTTACTGCTTGCTTGTTTGTTATACCCCCAGTTCCTGTTCCCCTCTGCCTCCCCTACACCAGGGGTCTGCTCTTCACCTGGACTCCACAGGGCTATAGTTAGACTCAGCTCTGCGCCTATGCTTGGTGGAATCTGCAACATGTGGGCCAGGGCAATGGCTTGGAAATAGACATTTGGTATACAACATAATGAGGACACAGTTTCCATGCTTAGAGCTCAAAAGCTCAGTAGCCTGAGGCCATGTCTACATTGGAAGGTTGGCATGGGTTTAACTTGCATCAATTTTTAAAGGCGTTTTAGTTAAGCTGGTACATATTCCTATGTAGACGCTCCTTGTTCTGATTTAACCTAAATCAATTGCCAGCCAACTTAAGGCAAACTGAAATATGCCATTTTTATACCAAAACATGAGCATTCCCACGGGGCTTTGTGCATGTTGGGATTCACATCTTGGGTTAAACTGGTGCCACTTTCTCATGTATATAAGCTCTTAAAGCGCCTGAATGATTGAAACAAATTCCATGTTCGAAACCTCAGAAAAATAAACATCTTTCATTCCGGTAGGAAGTTCTTGTTTCCTTCTCAGCCAGACAGTAACTTCTGGTGAGAGCGATCAAATGCACGGCAATCCTGTAACAAAACTTAAATCAAAATGATGCATTGAGCTTGCTTTTCCCAGCCCAGAAGGGAGCAAGGACTGTGGAAGGACAAGTCAGACCAGGCGCTAGTTTTCTTCCCAACTCCAGTGATGAGGGGAAGAGTCAGCTTTGGACAGTTTTCTAGCATTTAGTTTCCTCCGCAAGGAGGACAATTTGTCTCCAAGGACTTTCCTTAGCCCAGGGTTGTCTCTGGGGAAGGGCAGATCCTTCCTCATGGTGGGGAGCTGCCCTGTAAACATTTCCCACTTAGCCAGGGCATCCACAGTTTTGTCCACTTGAGCCAGCTCCTCCTCAGAGACGTTCTTCTCCAGGGCAGCGATGCATGCTTCCAGCCATAGTTCATAATCTTTAATGATCTCTGTGGACTTGGTGGTCCCGCCCAGCTGCTTCTGGCTGTGCGTGTCCGCCGGAGACACACACTGCTGGTCGTGTTCCAGCTCCTGCCCAATGGAGAAGGCTTGGCTGCAAGTGTCTGGTGTCAGTGGCTCAGAGAGTGATGTTAAAGGCTCGGAGTCATTCTCACAGCACATCCCAGAGTCCGAGCTGAGTGGCAGGATGTCCTCCGATGTTGACCGGTCTGACTCTTGACTAGGCCAGGTAGACGATACCGTTTGCGTCCAAGCATAGAGCTTCTGTGGTGGGAGGAAAAGGTTGTCATGTTAGAACAACTTAGTGCAACAGTAAAGTTGGCCAAGATTTCTAAAAGTGCCAAGTAATCTCAGGTCCCTCAAGTGTGGGGTGTTTGTAAGACACTTAAAAGGTGTGTGATTGCCGGGAGGTACTGAACACCCACCCCCTGAAAACTGGGCCCCTTTTAAGGCATTTCAAGTTGGGCATCCCGAAACTGAGACATCCCAAATCACTATCTGGACCATGCAGTAGCAAGAATAGAATAATACTGCTCGCATTCCAAATATCATTCAGTGATGACTCCCGTTTGGGAGCGGCTGGGCCTGGGATACTTAAAAATGCTTTCACATCCTGCGGTTCTGCACCATTCCTCCCAGTGATTTCTGCTAGAAAAACCTGGCAGTAAACTACACGTGAATACCTTACAGATGATGGTAGAGAAGTAACTGTGTGTACTCCCCAGGTGTTACCCTCCTCCCCCCAAGAATCTCTGTGTGCCATGTGATCTGTGCAAAAGCAACAAACAAACAAGTGCCATCTGGAAGTTAGGTTACGTGAATACAAATGCTCCTGAGGCAAAGCTGAGGAGTCTTGTTTCACGAACATATTCATTCCTATTTAGCATGCATTTTCAGTCTCAAGAGCAGCTCTTCATCGCTTCACTTGAAATACTTTATAAGGAAAGGCTGGGCTCTAGGAAAGAATTAATAGAAAGTAATATTTTAAAAGGAAATCTCAGAAATTTTTTATGCTGGAATATGTCAAACAGCTGCTTGCTTCTGGCACACTTTTTCCTTAGGCTTTTGGGAATTAATCATAGCACTTGACAGTTGCCAACTGATAAAATTAGGTCTCCTTGTCTATTTAGCTGGCATACATGTTGATTCTTTTTGTTCCTTAGCATTCCCACTCCCACTCCTATCTTCTCACATACTGCCGTATCTTATCTTTGTTTTCTGTTACTCCCCAGCTGGTATCTCTGCAAAGCTATAGCCTTCCTCCAGCAAATACAGTGATAGCAGTGAGAAAATACTAGCATGGGGGAGGTAGTTAAAAGGTATGAATTGTGTGTGTCCGGTGCTTTCTGCTCCTAGTAAGGACGGTGCTGTGTGTGGTCCAGCAGAGGGCATCAGTGGTGCACTCTCCAGGCCTTATCGGTATTTGCAGAGGTCCCTTTTCCCAGAACTTTCCATTCCCCCTTCTATAATTGCCCTCTTTCCCCAGGCCGGTAACAGACACATCCAGGGGTTGCAGCAGCACCCCTAGTTCTAGCACCTGTGTGTACAGGGATGCATCTGAACAGTTGAGAGCCCTTTGCATGTTTTCTTGGCTATAGGAGATTTTCTTTCTGCCTTGCTGTGAACACTATTCTACAGTTAAAGCGAGCTCTGCACGCACCCCTGACCACCCATACACACATTCAACAGAACAGGCATCAGAGTCTGCAGAGGGGAGGGAGGGGCAGTGATGCTGTTTGAAAGCTGCAGCGACATCCCGGATTTTATCATAGCTCTTTAAATTCCTAAGACCTCAATGAAACTCAGAATAATCAGAACTGCTGCTCAGTCTACCACCACCTGAGGGAGGAAAATGTGTATCCAAGCAAAAAGCTAGCGGAGGCCAGGACATCCACAGGGGTGTTGGGTACAGATGTGTGAATAAGGGATTTTTCTGTTTGCATGTAATTCCAGGGGGAAACACTTTTGGGTGTACCTGAAAACGATTAGTTTTTCAAATTTTTGGCAAACCATAAGGTAGGGGAAACAATTAACTTCAGCTTGACTGAGATGTTTTGTTTTGACAAAGATCAAAACATTTTACTTTGGATTTTGATGGTATTAAAACCTTTTTGATTTTTCTATCAAATTGAAGGAAATTCAAAACTCAGTCAAATGTCAGTGAAACATTTTGATTAGGTGAATCTGACATGAAGTTACAAAATGCTGGGGGTTGCCAAATCTGCATTATTATTATTCTACAGAAAAATTCAACCAGCTCTAAGATCTTGTTTATTTCAAGTCAAGAAGTGGGAAGAGCTGTCCCTGAAATCCCGGTATTTCGGGGTTGGGGGGAGAGAATCCTTTTCTGTCTTTCAGACTCTGTGGTGCATTTTACACATGCTATTTAAGGGTTTGTTTGGTTTTCGCTTCATTTTTCTGTTCTGCTGCTTAACCAGGTGGGGGCCTGCTGCACACGCTTGTCCGCAGGAGCCTGTGACATCCATGACCAGGGGAAGGCAGCTGGGACAGAGCCTGCTCAGCATGAAGTCCACTTTTTGACATTACGAGGGGACCGTGCTGCTCCGGGTCACGCTGTTCTTGCCAGCATCGGTGGTATCTCCATCAGTGCACAGTAGGCTAGGCAGGAGCAGTTGGGCCTGGTGATGTCTATAGGCGAGAAAACTGGAACTGAGCAATTTGCAGAGGGCAGAGAGAATAAAGTCTCTGACGAAGGGACTACTGGAGTGTGATCATCTGCAATGAGCTGCCATTTGCTGCATTCTGAAGGGAAAATATCTTTCATAGTGAGCCGGAGATTTACATCAGCCAGTGCAGGAATGAACTCCACAGAGACAGGGATATCCCCTGCTACACCCAAATCTAAGCATCATTAACCCATTAATGGGCTGTAGGAACCAGTTCTCTTCCCAAGGGCTGGGGCTGGCTGAGCAGGAAGTTAGGACTCATCCTCGCTGCAGTGTCAGCTTGAACTGTAACTCGAGCGCTGCCCCGACCCAGCTCCTGTTTGCACACACACCTCTAGCTTGAGCTGGTGCTTTAAACTTGAGCTAGCCGGCCTATCCGGGTGCTAATGATTCTCTCAGCTTCTAGAGTGTTTTGTGGTGTGAGTGCTCTCACTCCAGCTCACACTGCTTTGAAGGCAAGCCCTTAGGGTATGGCTACGGGGCAGTGAGTCTCTAAGGCCAGGGCTACAGGCTCCGGCTATGGCACTAAAAATAGCAGCACAGACATTTCTGCTCAGTTCTCTGAAACTGACCCCACCCTGAGTTTCAAAGCTCAGGCTCCCGCAGGAGTGGGAACAGGTACATGGCCATTTTTAGTGTCATTGCACAAGCCCGAATCTGTGGACCCAGGCTCTGAGGCTCACTACCCCGGAGTGTTTTCATAGTGTAGGCATACCCGGAGTTATTGTCCAGTTGCTCTTCTATACTAGAGCCTTGAAGGGAAACACTGCAGGGGAGAGAGCTCGCCACGCAGAACAGCATGTTTCTCTGTAAGGGAATCGGGGAAACTGTGTAACGTTAAGTGCAGCCTGGATATTTTTTTTGCTTTAAATTTGTCAAGATAAAACAGACCCTGGCTGATGTCAAAATAGAGCCTGTTTGAGGGCAAATGCAACTCAATTAATTGCAGAGAGCTCTTCCTCTTAGAGAGAGATTGCTTCCTCAACCTTCTACCCATCCCCCGGACTGCAGTTTCTGGCCTTGGCAGCATTACCGGATATGAGGAAGGCTCAGCTTTGTGCCAGGCATCAGCCATATGTGTTGCTTCGGATCTGGGCTGCTGTGTAATGTAGGGAGACTGGTTCCTCAACTGGAAGAAGCAATAATGAAAGGCAGAGCGGATTCCAAATGCATGGTGTTGGATAGCTGTGGCCTCTCAGAATATGCTTTGCAAGAAACTTTGCTGTTGTTGGATTTTGACTCCATATGCTCAGTGCCCTCTGCTGTCAAGTTAGCTATTTAACCTGTCTTTCTAGGCACTTAGATACTGCATTGACGCAGGCCTTATAAGCCCCTTATGGAGACTATCACAACCCCACTATATAGCCCTGCATATAGTCTACTCAAGCGCCTTCTTTAATGTCCTGGACAGTTGACATTTGGGGGGGGGAGAGAAGTGAGTTGGCTCCTCTTTGAGCTAATTACAGTATTTACTGCAATGAAACAGGTGTGGAGGGAAACCAGCTATGGAAGCATCTAATTCAGATCATGTTTCTCGGTTGGAAAGAGAGAGCTGCCTTGCAGAGGGCGCTTTCAGTGCAATTGTTGTTCTAACTTGTGCTAAGAGCAGCCTGGAGGGGCTAGATCTGAGGCCTGCCCTGTTTTGGATGTAGAGCAGATGGCCCAAGATCTCTAGATGAAGAGCACTAGTTTTAGCCTTACCGTCTAAGGGTACGTCTACACTACCCGCCAGATCGGCGGGTAGCGATTGATCTTCCATGGATCGATTTATTGCATCTAGTGTAGACACAATAAATCGATCTCAGATTACGTTCCCCGTCAACTCCAGAACTCCACCGCCGCACGAGGCGGAAGCGGAGTGGACAGGGGAGTGGCAGGGGTCAACTCACTGCCATGAGGACGCCCAGGTAAGTTGACCTAAGATACTTTGACTACGCCATGCAGCTAAAGTTGCGTATCTTAGGTCAACCCCCAACTATGTAGACCAGGCCTCAGTGACTGGCAACACAACCAGGAAGTACGTTCTCCCCCAAACATTTTGACATCCTTCTGTGTGAATGTGTCTGGCTTACAAGCCGAATGAGTAAGAACTTTGGGGGGGAAAGGGAGAGGGAAGAACCTAGAAAACTTCCTGGAACTGCACAGCTAACTTTATACAAGGTGACAATACAGCGCACCGAAGTTTAAAATAGGCAAGCCTGGAAAAATCCAGGCTCTGAAGATGATGCATGTGCTATGGAACTATTAAAATCATGTAGAAGATAAAGCATATAGCATGAATTGGAGGCTTGCTTATTTTGATGCTTTATGTGATACGCCTGTATGACTAGAGTCCAGCGCTTTAGATATTGGAGGGAGATGCTCCTTCCAGCATTAAGAGGAAGTGATGGTGTCTAAAGCTTGTTGTGCTATTAGCTTTTCCAGGAAATCATGTGTGTCAGCACTGTCAGAACAGAGGACTGGCACCCAGGAACTTCCACACGCTAACCTTGTGACATTGCTTGTGTCACTAGCCTCCATTTCCTCATTGGTAAAATGGGGAGAATAGTTTTGTTGGGTGTCATAATATTATTGTTTGGAGATTGTGTTTAAAGTGCTAAGAACTAGTCCCAGTGAATGTGTAGGGGATACCCACCCTCTCTATTTTGGATCTTGTGTTAAATATCTCGGTAACTTGTGCCAAATGCCAGAGAGAGCTCTGTGTATTTCTTAACCCCGCCCTTACTTCAACCTGGTGGCCAGAGACTGTGATTCACAGATGGGCTACCTGCCTGTAGAACTTCTTGCTTGACCCCTTTGCCCCGAGAGCACACAGCGGTCCGTGTCTCACCCTGTAGCGCTCGATGAGTTTGAAGCCCACAACGAATTGCAGCTTCCTGAGGCAAACCGGGCAGGGTTCCAGGGGCCGCAACAATGCTTCGTCCAAACTCAGCACTCCCTGCATCATGCACTGTAGCCATCTGCAGTTCCCCAAGCCAATCAGGTGGCAGATCTCATGACACGTAACCTTTCAGAAAAGCAAAGTTGCTTAGTTGTTAAAAACAAACAAACAAGCCAAACTTCCCCCCCTAGCCTCCTCTTGCTCAACCCTTCCTCGTTCTGGGAGGTGAAAATGGAATCCAAGCTCCAAGTTGGTTCAATCATGGACATGCATCAGACTTTTCCGCTAATGCACTCCAACCGACACAGAGAGAGGACCCTTTTCTGGGGCGAGGGGGGAACTCCGTACCCTGACTCCCAGGCTAGTCCTAGAGGCGATGTCCATGCATGGGCTGAGGAGGGGAAAGTTTGGATGATGTTTTAGTAAGAAACTGAAAGATGACCCTTTAGGTGGCACATAGGCATAGGTAGGGCACTACCAAATTCACAGCCATGACAAACACATCAGGGACTGTGAAATCTGGTCTTTCGTGTGCTTTTACCCTACCCTGTACAGATTTCACAGGGGCGATCAGTGTTTCTCAAATTGGGAGTCCTGACCCAAAAGGGAGTCGCAGAGGGACCACAAGGTTATTTTAGGGTGGTTGTGGTATTGCCACCCTTACTTCTGCATCTGCCTTCAGAGCCACCGCTCTCCAGCTGCCCAGCTCTGAAGGCAGCACCACTGCCAGCAGCAGCACAGAAGTCAGGGTAGCAGTACCACAACCCCTTCCCCATACAACACCAACACCCCCAACTCCTCTTTGGGGTCAGGACCCCTATAATTACAACACTGTGAAATTTCATGATTTCAGCTACTACTGCTCAGAGGCCAGGCCTGTGAGGAAATACCGCAGGCCAGAAGGGGCAGCTGGGGAGAGAGCATAGGAGATGTCCCGGAGGGAACACGGAAATGTAGATGTCTTTGGGGATTATAAGCACATTTGCATATAAATTATATGTGCAAACTTTCCTCAGGTTTTTTGATGAGCTCGCACAGGCAGGTCTGGCAGGAGTTAGCACCAGGTTTTCCTCTGCTATGGACACCAGTCACCGGAGGGAGCTGCAATTGCATACACCTTGCCTCCTGGATCCATCACCACCTTCTATAAGCAACTCTGCTACACTGCCTGGGAACAGACTACCAGACTACGGTCGACGACTAGGGGAGAGAGAAGGTATTATCCATTCATCCACCTAGTGCAGGAGTGGGCAAGCTTTTTGGCCTGAAGGTCACATCTGGGTTCCCAAACTGTATGGAGGGCCGGGTTGGGAAGGCTCTGCCTCCCCAAACAACCTGGCCCCCTCCACCTTATCTACCTCTCCCATTTCCTGCCCACTGACTGCCCCCCCCCCCAGAGCTCCCGGCCCATCCAATCCCCCCTGCTCCCTCTTCCATGACTGTCCTGACCCCTATCCACACCCCCGCCCCCTGATGGGCCCCACAGGACTCCCATGCCTATCTAACTGCCCCCTTCCCCCTAGCTGTCCCCCCGAACCCTTTGCCCCTCATCTAATCCCTCCCCACTCGCCCCCTTACATGCCGCTCAGAGCACCAGGACCGCAAGCCGCGCTGCCCTGCCGGAGCCAGCCACACCGCCATGCCGTCTAGAGTACCAGGGCAGGCCGGCTGCTCTCTCAGCCGCGCTTCCTGGCAGGAGCTCACAGCCCCACCGCCCAGAGCATTGGCAGCATGGCAAGCTGAGGCTGCAGGGGAAGGGGTACGGCCTCCCCAGCCAGGAGCTCAAGAGCCAGGCAGGACGATCCCGTGGGCCAGATGTGACCCACAGACCCTAGTTTGCCCACCTCTAGTCTAGTGTCTTGAACGGGAGTCTGGGAGCCAAAGACAACTTGGTTCCTAATCCCAGCTCTGCCATACACTCGCAGTGTCATGTAAGGCAAATCCCGTCACCTCTCCATGCTGTAGTTTCCCTGTCTGTAAAATGGAGACAATAGATCCCAATTCCCACCCAGAGCCAAGGCTACAACCCAGGAGTCCCAGCTCCTGCTGTAACTAGTAGACTCCCCTCCCAGGGGTGTTGTGGGAAATGCTCAAGCAGTGCTTTGAAGATGTCAAGGGTGAGGTGAGTGTTGGCCCCGTGCTGGAACTTTGAGTGGCTTTTCCTAGGGGGGTGTCACTCCTCCTTCAGGGAGCTGTCACAGGCTGCTGGCCCACACACCCCAAATTGCAGGACATTGGCTTCCATGTAGGTTGCTAACCGCACCTTGCAACACTGAACCATCTCCAGCACACTGAACGGCAACGGCCGGTCTTGGGCCTCCTCCGTGACCTCGTGCAGCTCCTCTTGCCCGGTAGCTGGATTTGAGGCGGTGCAGCCGGGCTGGGGGAAATTGCTAGAAAACCTGGCAAAGCTGCAGACACCCACTTCTACGAAAAGAGGCAAAATAAAAGTGAGACAGGTCCTCTTCGCATAACGTCTCCAGCATCTGCCTCTAGCCTTGGGCCCCATGATGGGAAACTGCCTTAGCTTCATCCAGTATATCCCTTTCCCCCGCCACTGCATTGAATGTGGGGGGCATGCGCTCCCCTAACGGCATAAGAACGGCCATACTGGGCCAGACCTAAGGTCCATCTAGCCCAGTATCCTGTCTACTGACAGTGGCCAATGCCAGATGCCCCAGAGGGAATGAAGAGAACAGGGAATCATCAAGTGATCCATCCCCTGTTGACCACTCCCTGCTTCTGGCAAACAGAGGCTCGGGACACCATCCTTGCCCATCCTGGCTAATAGGTCCATCAATGGCGATCTTCCATGAATTTATCGAGTTCTGTTATAGTCTTGGCCTTCACAACATCCTCTGGCAAGGAGTTCCAAAGGTTGACTGTGCATTGTGTGAAAAAATACTTCATTTGTTTTAAACCTGCTGCCAATTCATTTCATTTGGTAGGGCCAAGGTCTTGTTATGAAAAGGCGTAAACAACACTTCCTTATTAACTTTCTCCACGTGTCATGATTTTATAAACCTCTATCCTATTCCCCCCCCTTAGTGTTCTTATAAATCTCTCCTCATAGGGCAGCTGTTCCATGCCCCAATCATTTTTTTCCCCCTTTTCTGAACCTTTTCCAATTCCCATATATCTTTTTTGAGATGGAGCCACCACATCTGCATGCAGTATTCAAGATGTGGGTGTACCATGGGTTTATATTGAGGCAATATATTTTCTGTCTTATCTATCCCTTTCATAATTATTCTGAACGATCTGGTCACTTTTTTGACTGCTGCTGCACATTGAGTGGATGTTTTCAAAGAACTATCCACGATAACTCCAAGATCACTTTCGTGAGTTTTAACAGCCAATTTAGACCCCATCATTTTATACGTATAGTTGGGATTCTGTTTTCCAATGTGTACTACTTTGCATTTATCAACATTGAATTTCATCTGCCATTTTGTTGCCCAGTCAACCAGTTTTGAGAGATCCTTTTGTAGCTCTTCACAGTCTGCTTGGGACTTAACTACCTTGAGTAGTTTTGTATCATCTGCAAATTTTGCCACCTCAAGGTTTACCCCTTTTCCAGATCATTTATGAAGATGTTGACTAGGACTGGACCCAGTACAGACCTCTGAGACAGCACTATTTTACCTCTCTCCATTCTGAAAACTGAGCATGTATTCCTACTCTGTTTCCTATCTTTTAACCAGTTAGCAATCCATGAGAGAACCATCCCTCTTATCCCATGACTGCTTACTTTGATTAAGAGCTTTTAGTGAGGGACCTTGTCAAAGGCTTTCTGAAAACCTAAATACATATATCCACTGGATCCCCCTTGTCCACATGCTTGTTGATTCCCTACCCTCAAAGAATTCTAGTAGATTGGTGAGGCACGATTTCCCTTTATAAAAAACATGTTGACTATTCCCCAACAAATTATGTTCATCTGTGTCTGATGGTTTTGTTCTTTGTTCTTTCAACCAGTTTGCCCGGTTCTGAAGTCAGGCTTACCGGCCTGTAATTGTCAGGGTCTCCTCTGGAGCCCTTCTTAAAAATTGGCATCACATTAGCTATATTCCAGTGATTTGGTACAGAAGCTGATTTAAATGATAGGTTACAGACAACGGTTAGTACTCCTGCAATTTCACATTTGAGTTCCTTCAGAACTCCAGAGTACCAGCTGGTCCTGGTGACTTATTACTGTTCAATCACCAGCCGGTATCTAGAGCGACAGAGAGTCCTGTGGCACCTTATAGACTAACAGACGTATTGGAGTATAAGCTTTCGTGGGTGAATACTTGATGCATCTGATGAAGTGGGTATTCACCCACGAAAGCTTATGCTCCAATACGTCTGTTAGTCTATAAGGTGCCACAGGACTCTGTCGCTTTTACAGATCCAGACTAACACGGCTACCTCTCTGATATTTGACAGCTTGTAACTAGTCAGCCTCCCTTGCCTGGACCAACAGACTCTTGGTGCTTTGAGCCCTGAGCTCCAATGCTTTACATTGGGAAATCCTGTTTCCTATCACTGGGGAGTTGATTAAAATTGTGGGGAAGGACCTGGCTACTCTGCCTCCCAAGCCGTGGTTTAAAGTAAAGCACTTTCTCGTTCATTCCCCACGTGGGAAGAATACGGGACGTCACTTGCACCTTGTCCTGGCAGAAATTTGCCGAAGGTGAAGCTCCAGGTCTCACAGGGGTACAGGTCCAAGAGAGTGAGTCCAAGTACACACAGGGCATCCCGAGGCTTGTTGTTCTTCAGGAAGGTCAGGATCCCATCTGGATAAATGGAAGAGAGAAGGTAAAAATCCAGTCTGCCCAGAGGGCAATGCCAGAGCACCTATTTCTACTGCCACTGGGATGGAACCTGGAGTCCAAGCCACAAGATGGCGGAGGTGCTGAACTCAATATCCAGGGTGAAGGGGGTGGTCCTCTTCCCTGCTCTTTATCACCCATTCCCTCTAGTCTGGGCACCATTAGACCTGGTTTCCCTGGAGATGCTGCTGCAGCACGGAATAAAGCCAAAAGGGAATTCTAAGGACAAAGACACAATGAATGAATCCTCTGCCAAGCCACATAAAAGAAGGAAGGATGGGTCAGAGCACAGAATTTCCCTATGGGCACCTCAGCCTGCCCTGCCCTGTTCCAGCACTGGACCTTTCCGGAGCACGCGCTTCCAGCTGTACCAAGCAGCGCGGCAGTCTTGCATTGTGTACGAATGGTTATGCAACACTAGCCTGACAAGCAGCAAACCCATTTCACCTCAGACCTAACTGATATTTGAACTCAAATTTCCTCCTGTGAAAGGCTAGTGCATTAACTCACCCAGGCATTCATTTAATTTGGCTTTAGGCAACAAATGAGGGAATGACATAAAATACTCAAACAGAATGAAATCTTAAAAGCACGTTGTACTCACTGAGGGAAGGGGAGCAGCCGCTTTTACCTTGCAAAACTGATTTTAAATATTAAAAAAGCTGAAAAATACAAACCTAGGGGGAAAAGTATGATGAGAACTGCGCTCCTGGTTGGTTGTTGTTCCAGCCCCAAAAGCTGGGTTTTCCATGGAAACAGGATTTCTCCCTCTTCCCTCCCTTCCTCCCTGTGTAGGCAGAGAAGTGATATCACAGGCATTTCCTAAGGGAGCGGATGTGGACCGAGAGAGTGTCATGAGCCAGTGTATCAGATGGACTTCTCTGCTGGCTCCACTCTTCTCCCTCCTTACCTGTGTGGAGCTGCGCTCTGTCTGGATCTTGGCTCTGTCGATAGCAGCAGTGGATGGAGGAGATGGGAACAGAGGGAAGGCACTTGACGCGAAGGCCCAAGAAGAAAGACTCTAGGTAGCTTCTGAGGGAATCCAGCAGCAAGATCCCGGCAGGCTCTTCAATTAGACCTAAGAGCAGAAGCACCAATGTCAGTTGTACACAGGGGCAGGTCAAAATGTCTTCAGGGATTTCTCTGGGGCTAGTCAAAGGTAGGGTAAGGGGTTAGCTCTGCAAGGGTCTTTCAGGGTGGTTGGCAGGTCTCTCTGGAGCCAGTCATTCAGGGACAGGCTCCTTAGGGGATTAGGTGCTGTGTGGAGTGTATCTGTCTAGTCATTCATAGGGCAGGCCACTGAAAGAAGTTTAACTCTATGTGGGGTCTCTGGGAAGTCAGTTGGGGGTAGACAGGCCATGCAGGGAGTCAGGGCTGGCTCCAGGCATCAGATGAGGAAGCACATGCCTGGGGCGGCACATTCTAAGGGGCGGCATTCCGGCCATTCTTTGGGTGGCACAATCTGGCCAGCCGTGCATCCCCTCCCCCCCCCCCCCTTTTTTTTTTTTTTGCTTGGGCCAGCAAAAAAGCTAGAGCCGGCCCTGCAGAGAGCTTAGCCCTGTGGGACCACTTTTTTAGTTCACCATTTTGTATGTATTTCTTTCCAGTTATTCATGGAGAAACCACTCCCAAGGGCGTGTAATGCCCTCAGGCTGGGACCCGATCTCCAGCAATGGCTCCTTACTGTGGATCAAAGGCAGCCCTTAGCTTAGCACCACTCCGTGTGCTCAATCGCAAGTTACCCAAATGTAAAGGTTATCCAAAGAGGGCCTTGCTTGTGGCATCAGCCATCTGCAGGCGCAGTCCTTGGATGGACGAGGCTGAGGTAACGATGGAGGTTGACGATGTTTAAAAAACAACCAACTCCTGTTTCTTTAAAGGTGTCCCACATCAAAGCTGTGATGGCTCTTGGCCGGAGTTACCTATAGGCTGAAGGTATATGTGCTTCTGGCAGAAACTCTGCTTCTTTCTCAGCGTGGAGTGATAGAAGGTCTCGAAGTCCTCAGGGGCATCAGGGTGGCTTAGGAGCCAGTCAAAGGCAGTCCTGATCAATAGAGTACAGAAGAGTGTCCTCTGGGGATTGTATGCTTCGGAGAGGAAAAGTTTCTCTGCATTGGAGAAGGCTTTGGCATAGAGCTCCTGGAGGGCAGGGTTGGTAGAGATGAGTGCGTCCTTCAGAGCTCGGGGCCCAAAGCTGAATTCCTGAGTGTGTCTGCACTGCAACATGGCTGACAGGCCTTTGGGCTGTGGCACTGCCTGTGGAAAGTGAATCAAATCATCAGCATTTAGCCTCACAAGGGACCTAGGGATTTGCACTTGGGTAAATCTGCCAAACCATTTCAGCTGTGAGATATCCCTGGGTGCTCAGAGTTCTGTGGGGCTGCTGGCTTGGAGTCATTTCCCTTTGTGCTGAAGTACTCTGTGTCTATTTATATGTAAATAGATAATGAACCAGTGGATGGCATGCAAGAACGTATAGCATAGTTCCTGGGTTCTGAGACCACTGCCAATAGCTTCCTCTAGCAGCTTTTTACACTAACAGTAAAGCATTCAGATGCTTTATCCATTGCCATATAGCTAGATATTTATGGGCCCCATCTCTGTAATGTCAGAGCACCCTCGTGCAATGCAGTAAGCATTACAAGGAGGTAAACACCTTGAAAATCAAAGCCTGAGGCTGAAAGGCATGATAATCCCAGGATACTACGTGTTATTTCCCGGTTCCTCACTGGGGGCATGTCTACATGTACTTCCAGAGCGATTGAGTCAGGGGGATCGATTATCGCTTCTAGTGAAGACGCGATAAATCAACCGCCGTGTGCTCTCCTGCACTGGAGCGAGAAGCATGGGCAGTGTCAATGGGGGAGTGTCAGCAGTTGACCTACCGCAGCGAAGACCCCGCTGTAAGTAGATCTAAATACATTGACTTCAGCTACTTTATTCATGTAGCTGAAGTTGCACAACTTAGATTGACTCCCTGTACCCTCCACAAACTCCCCCCCAGTGTAGACCAGGCCTAAGGTTGTGATTTTCGGTGGAGCCATAGGAGTTAGGCAACCAACTCCCACTGCAATTAAGGCTTAGCCTACGACTACGTCTCAGCCTAGGAATGTGGGGGGGGGGGGGAGGAGTGCTGTCCAAGACTATTCATCCCAGATTTACACTGAGCCCAGGGCATGCTGGGAAATTACTCTGGGCCTTGCAGTGCAAACATGGTCAACATAGCTCACAGTCGGGAGTCTTCCTCTTGAGTCCTTGGTTCAAGGAGCTTCCCAGTTGGCTGGACACAAGAGGATGAAAATGGTCAAACAGAAAAGAGAAGCGTTTCCTTGGCAGCTGTGAAACAATGGAATGTTGGGGACAGATGCCAACAGCTCATCTGCAAAGTGGAAACCCGCAGAACACACGTGCAGCTCAGTTTTCCAAACCTCGTGTGTCTGAAATGCAGGAGACACGATCGTGATAAACATCTTGGCATGATGGTAAAAGGAGGTGAGCCTGCTGTGTGCCTGCAGCACGGGGAATACAGCATCCCAGCCACGAGGGCTGCCCCAGGAAACTGACTCTTGCAAATGCAATGCCACCTCCACGTGTACAACTAGATAATGGCACCTGCAGCCACATTTCTGTGGAGTAAGAGTGATAATCAGTGGTTCTATAGGGTAGTGCGAACAATAATTGTTAATAAATACCATTTGCCAAATTTTATATACAACTTATATACTTTTCTGTATGTCCTAGATGTTTACAACTAAACAAGTCACCTTTGGAAAAACCAATGTGTGTAAACAAGCATCAACAGTGACTCAGTTTGTGTGGCCTCCCGGAGGATGAAAAGGAGAGCTTCGGAGCGAGAAAGGGATGAGCAGTATCCCTTTGTGTCTGCAAGCCTCCAATTCCAACAGCCCCAATGCCTTGGATTGCAGAGGACGTAGTAATACTGAGGGAGGCCGTGGGGGCCTATTCCAATCAAAGCTTTACATTCAGAAACCATCTACAACACCGTTTGTGTCAAGCTCTCTGGATCTGCCACGGGATGGATCCAGAGATTCCATGGGCGGAAGAGACCATTGTGACCATCTAGTCTGACTTCCTGTAAAACACAGGCCATAGAACTTCCCTAAAATAATTCCTAGAGCAGATCTTTCAGGAAAACAGCCCACTTGCTGCAAACTATTGCCCAAGGTGAAGATGGGACTCTACGAGTCTTGTGTGTGGTCATCCCTGCTCTCTATGGACGACGTATGCTAGGCACGTCAGGAGACTGAACAGCTACCACATGAGATGCCTGCACAAGAACCTGAAAATATAAAGTGGAAAGACAAAATACCAAGCACAGAGGTGTTGGAGCATGCAGCACTGACACACTTAGAAACCACTTTTAAGAGGAGGAGGTTGCAATGGTTTGATCATGTCAGGAGAATAGGAGAACGTATCCCCCAAGAATATTTGTACAGAGATTCGTGGCAGCTCTAGAAAGTGGAGTCGCCCTATAGGGTGATACCACGATGTGTGCAAAAATGATACGATGTCGTTCAACATCAATGTAGAAAGCTGGGAGGAGCGTGCAGAATCCCACCCAATCCAGAGGGAACATCCGGCACTGGGTGCAGCTCAACATGAAGTGGCTTTCTTCCAGAGCAAAACAAGAAGAAAGAGCAGTGTGCTGTAATCTTGGTCTCCAACTCACACAACACCTGGATCCGTGAAACTTGCAACAAACTGTCACTCTCAATTTGGGGTGGGCAGATTCATCAAGCACCTGACTAGACCTCTGATGTGCACACCATGATCTGTTGATTGACAGTTGCCTAGAGACATACACACACTTAGAACCAAAGGTTTTGGCTTTTCATCTCTCACGCTCCAGACCAGCGAAGTCTTGGAGCATCGAAGGAGTCTTATGGGATCTGTAAAGATGAGCTGTAAGCCTCCAGCCCAGACAGTGCTATCTGGATGAGCAGATGCCATAAGATGGGACCTTCTGAGAAGAACATTAATTGTTTGTCACGTGAGGGTGGCTTTTGTTGGTACCTTGAGACTTCACGCTATATTGTGTATATATTATACAACTGCTTTTACTGGGGAGTTGAGAACAAAGTTCAAGTCACAATGGTTTCTATTTTCCCCTGGAATGCTCCCTAAAAATACAGCTTCATCTCTCAGTTGGGTATAGTCAGTATATTCCTCCAGAGCTGACAGTTATCCATAAATGGTTCTACACGCAATTCAGTTGCTCATAAATTATTCTCTTTGTAAATCAGCTACCTATAAATTATTCCCTGTAATTGACAATTACTTATGAATTATTCTTGTTCTAATTCTGTAAATTATTCTCAATATATTGACGTTGCTCCCTAGGATAGATGTGCTTTGGAGGTGACAGTACCGGCATAATTGAGAACATATGTAGAATAAAACAGCACAAGTACTGAGAAGAGATAGGATTGGGCCCTGGGTGAACAGATCGTATGTAGTGTTAGTCTGATGGGAGAAAAAATGCCCAGAATCTCATGGGATTTGCTCAGCCCTTTTGCATGATCTAGCTCTAACCTGGCCTTAGGTCATTTTAAAGACCACCATCTAAGCCAGTGGTAGGCAAACTACAGCCCACGTCCGGCCCACAGGACCTTCCTGCCTGGCCCCTGAGTTCCTGGCCGGGGAGGCTACCCCCAGCTTCTTCCCTGCTGTCTCCCCGCCCTCACAGCCTCAGCGTGCCGTGCCACTGGCGCTCAGGTCCGGTGCTCCTGGACAGTGCTATAGCGGTGTGGCTGGCTCCGGCGTGGCTGAGCTCCTGCCACTCTGAGTGATGTGATAAGGGGGCGGGGCTGAGTCCAGCTCGGTGGACTGTGTGATTGCCACACACACTGCTCTGAGCAGTGTGATAAGGGGCAGGGGCCAGGAGGTTGGATAAGGGGGCAGTGAGCCCCAGGGCATAGTCAGGGAACAGAAAGGGAGGGGGGAAGTTCCTGGGGGGCAGTTAGGTTGGGGAGGGGTCAGGAGACAAGGAGCAAGGGAGTTTAGATAGGGGTAGGGTCCCGGGGGGGGGGGTGATTACGGTCTCTGGGGGGATGGTCAGTGAACAAGGAGCGAGGGTGTTGGATGGGTGGGGAATTCTGAGGGGGACACTCAGGGGCAGGAAGTTGGAGGGCGTCAGATAGGGGTTGGGGCCAGGCTGTTTGGGGAGGCATAGCTTTCCCTACTTGGTCCTCCATGCAATTTTGTGGCCCTCGGGCCAAAAAGTTTGCCCACGCCCGATTTAAGCTGAGGTAACAAAGTCCTGTGGCACCTTAAAGACTAACTATAAAGTTTTGAAGCATAAGCTTTCGTGGGCTAATACCCACTTCGTAGGATGCAAGCAGTGGAAGTGGGTACTAGCCCACGAAAGCTTATGCTTCAAAACTTTGTAGTTAGTCTTTAAGATGCCACAGGACTTTGTTACCTCTGCTATTCCAGACTAACACGGCTACCTCTGATTCCTGATTTAAGCTGTTTCTCTTGTACATCATTCTACTCACTTTCATAAACTCTGGATTTCAGATTGAGAAGGAATCTTTTGGATTTTGTTTCTTCACCTCTGAATTTCTGTGAAGAGTTTAGAGACTAATGTAACGAGGCACTTTGAATGTCTGAGGGAAGTTAGCTGAGTCTGTTAAAACTGATTAATTGATTAAATGAGGTGCTCTACTGTAAATAAGCAGTCCTAGTGCAGAAAATTCATAGCCTGTCAACCTAAATGAAAAGCCCAGTGTGCATATAAAGAACATTAGCTAATTATCAGCAAATGCTCTAATCACTCAGTAGGTCCTTTCCCGAAATCTGCAATCACTGCTTGCTACTGCTGCTTTCAGATCATTCTCTTATTTCCAGTACAAAGGGAGACGCAAGGCCGAAGGCAATATTCTCAATGTGTGTGTTGATGTATTCAAAAGGCTTTTTGACTAAGAGGCTGAACTCTTGATGCATAGGAGAGTCAAGGTCTGTGAGAGGAAGGGAGGCACTCAGTGTTTAACCCTCATGCAAACAAAATTCGCATTCCCCTGGCTCCATCCTGCACGGAGAGGGCCCAGCTGTTGAGGCCACAGGAGTACAAACTTTTTTTGCTGGGTTCGATCTTGAGGGTGGTGATGACCTGCTACTCCCACTGGCTTCGGAGGAAATTGATGGTGCCCAGCACCTTGCAAGATCAGGCTCCTCTGCTCAAGGAGAAAATAAAATGCCCCGGGACCCAGCTCTTCATTACTGTATCAATGGAAAAGCACCAACCCCGTCAGGACTTTGACCTTTTGGCACCCACTTTGCACTGGTATAAATGGCTACAGAAGATGCAGGGCCTTGTGTGTGTTGTGCCACAAGGGTAGATTAAAGAGTGCTGTCCCCACAGTTACCACCTGATCCTGCTCAGACTTATTTTCCTGGAGGAGACATTACCAATATTTGTCACTTTGAAACAGATGCTTCATTTAGTCTCCCTGGCATGAGTCATTCTCTGGCTGAGGGGGTTTCCCATGCATAGATGTACATTACTGCTAAGACAATTTACCTGTCAGGGTGTAGTGTGATTGGTCTTTTTTATCATTGTAGGAAGGAAGGGAATCCCTCCAAGCTCTTACTGAAGCATCCTCCTGCAGCTAGGTGCATTGAAGTCAGAGATGACTCGTGAGTAAAGGTTTACACTGTAAACTTTACAGGATTAAGGGCTAGGTTTGTAATGGTATTTAGGTGCCTAAAGAAGCAGATAAGGTCTAGTGAATGGTTTCAAGGGGAGCCACTTGTTTTTGTTTATTGAAAAGGGTGGATTCCACCATGGACTCCTTCGGGTATTAATATGTATTAAGCAGATCTATTAGCCTAATTTCATTCTTCTCTCTCAAGGGTTTTATGTTGTGTTCCCTGATGGATCATGTTCTAATAATTCTTTGCCTTCTTCTATAGCACCTGCCATCTGATGAGCTTGAACTACTTTACAAACATTAATTACAGCCTCACAACCCTCCAGCAGGTAGGATGAATGAAATGGGGACTTTCTGTCACTGTTAGTATTTTATCTAGTGTTGGACCAAGAGAACTGATGAGTAGATCATTTCATTCGGGTTTTCAGAGGCTGTTTCTTCCAGTGCTCATTTTAATGTGTATGGGTAACACCTTCAACAGTGCTTAAGTCTCTTAATGTGCTTTTGAAAATGCTACCGTGTGTATGTACGAGGTGGTGTGGCTGCATTCTCCCTTCCTTGTTCCTATAGGAAATACTGCTGCCTACTTCAGAGCAGGGGGTCATTTCAGAAAAACTAGGAGAGGGGCAAAGTTGTCAGTGTATAGAATGCTATGGATATTATCATGTAAAGTCAGGCAGTGGGGATTGGAGCATATAGACCTATGAAAAGTCAGGGGACAAGAGCAATTCCCCCCCCCCGTCCCATCGCACATTATGCCTGTTTCACTGATAACTGAGAAACCAAATGTGCACAAAAGCAGGGTGTGCACTTAACAGAACTTTTAAATGGGTACTTCTCCAGTAAGATTTTTCTAAGTACAAATCATTCACCACTCAGGGGCACCTTAGTCATTCCCTACAGAGGTGTAGATAGATCTAATGCATCCTAGTAGTTTCCTGAATGTTTTAAAAGTTTAAATAAAATTGCGGTGTTATCATTATGGTTTCACACACACGGCTGTTCGCTGACCTATCCCCTTGACAGCCTTTATGGTAACATTTCATTTTTATGTAAATAGAGATGCATTGCACTAATGCTCAAACCATTTTACAAACATTAACTATTCCTTGCTTATTGCACCAAACTGTGTTATTTTACTGTTTTGCAAATCGGGAAACGGCGGCACATCAAGTTGCTGTGACTTGCCTAAAGCTGGGGTTCTCAAAGTGTAGGTCACGACCCCTCGAGGGGTCGCGGGCCACTTTTGTGGGGGTCGCAAGCCCCTACCCCAGCTATGGGCTGCTGGAACTGCGGGATCCCCGGGGCCGGCGGCGGCTCGAGCCGTGATCCCCGGGGCCGGCGGCGGCTCGAGCCGCGATCCCCGGGGCCGGCGGCGGCTCGAGCCGCGATCCCCGGGGCCGGCGGCGGCTCGAGCCGCGATCCCCGGGGCCGGCGGCGGCTCGAGCCGCGATCCCCGGGGCCGGCGGCGGCTCGAGCCGCGATCCCCGGCGGCTGGGGACCCAGCTCCTGCAAGGGGCTGCCTGGGGATCGTGGCTGGAGCCCCCCAGCCCCCTCCCCAACCCCAGCGGGTGGTGGGCTCCAGCCCCGTTCCCCCCCCACCCCCCTAAGGGGGTTGCGGTCAGAAGCTCAGTGTTCAAAAGGGGTCACCAATGCAAAAAGTTTGAGAACCACTGGCCTAAAGCCACACCTGGGAATAAAATCCTGGATCACAGCTAGCCTGGTGCACAAAGGACTGAACTGCATTGTCTTGCATAAAATCCCTTAAACATAGTTGATACGGCATATATTCAAAGCATTGTTAACTAAACTGAAAATGTAAAAGCAAAGGCTTGGTCTGACGACAGCTGGTTCCTCTGGGCTCATGCGGACTTCCTGCTTGGTTCAGTCCATTGGACCTGGACTGACAATGCACCAATTCTGCCCCTCTTCTCCTCCAACATTCAGCTCCTGTACTTACCAGGCGAGGCTAATAAAGGTTTGTGTTAATGTTATTGCAGGTGCAAGCCTCAGCCTCTGCCAGGGTAAACAAGCCTCTTGTTTTCCCTAAGGACAGTGCCCAGGATTATTGTCGCCCCTGGATCTGGGCTATAGATACAACATTTTAGATAATGTACTACACTCAACCCTTTCCCCTGGCCGCAAAGGGAGTGGTTTCCTCTCAGCCCCGTTCCCTTGATCAGGGGCTCACAGGCAAGGAGCTGGCATTTGCTTTGATCCCTGCTGAGGCTCAGGGATCCTACCTGTTGCCTCCATGCATCTGACCCCCCCCCTTCGGGCATGTACTGCCCAATGCTTAACGTGTAAGGAGACAGGTGCTCCTGAGGCTCCAGCACTACTTCTATATTCACAATGGGTGCAGCAAGGTCAGTCCCCAGGGTATGAACCGGACAGTTTATAGGGGCCAGGCCTCAACTACAGCCACATTAAGCACTAGTGCTACCCCACCCCTGTGCCAGCAGCCAGGCAGCGGCGGCACATCCCCTGCAGCGGCTCCTGGCCGGTCTGGGGCCAAGGTACCAGGGCAGGGCGCCTAACCAGGCTCCTAATCCCGCCTCCCTGAACAGCTGTTGCCTGAACATTCCTGCAGCAGCCCCGGAGCTCGCCCGGGCAGCGGTGCAGGGAGGGTGTCCGGATGGGATAGGGACAGTCCGATCTTGGGGAGGGGGGGGTTATTATACAGGCGCCTATTACCCCCCTCCCCCAGTCCCGCTTTTTCTCCTTTGCTGTCTGGTCATCCTAGCTGCAGGGGGCTGCCCGGGTCTCCCTTGCCGGCTGTATTCCCCCCCCCCGGGGGGGCTCAGGGACGGAGCGGGGGGGAGGGCAGGAGGGGCTGGAGTCCGTCTCTCCTTTGCACCCGGACACGTGCTCCCCTTCGCTGCAGGGGGAGACGGCGGCTGCATTTCCCCGCCGACCTCCGCGGCACCTTCTCCCCCCGCCCCGCTCTTCCTCCCCCCGGCCGCAGCGGGATCCCGGGCAGGAGCGGGACTGACCTGGAGAAGCAGCGGTCGGCGCCTTGTCCGCAGCGGCTGGGCGGAGGCGAGAGAGGCGCCGGGTGAGCGGGGCTGGGGAGCGAAGCGGGGAGGCTCCGGGATTCGTGACGTCTGTTCTGGGGGGGGGGGGGGGTCCGTGGAGAGGTGGCGCTGCGAGACCCGGTGGCGGGGCGGATGCCTCCCTCCCGCAGTTCGGGTGCCCGGAGCACGTGTCTGCCGGGCCGGGTCCCGGGGCAGCCGGTGGGCGAGCGGGGTGTGATGGGGTCTGACACGGGGCTGCTGGGGAGTTGTGGCTCAGATCTGTGGTGCGTCAGAAGAGCGGGTCCAGCGGGGGGGGGGGGGGAGTTTGCTTTGATCACTTTTACCTCTCAAAGGACCCAGTAACTGAGGGGCAATGACGACTCCCTGGAGGGGCTGGTTGATCCACATCCCAGGACCCTGCCGCGTGGAAGAGCCGTGCCCTGGTTATTCTCAGCCCAGATGATTTGGGGGGGGGGGGGTGGAAGAGTGTGGGGAAAGCAATCTCTCCTGTTAGCCTGGGGGAGGAGGCTTTCAGTTAGGGCTCTAGGCTGGGATGGCCCAGATTCTGAGCTCCAGCCTGACCCTGAACGTCTGCAAACAGCTATTTTTTAGTGCTGTGTAGGGCCCAAGTCTGCTCAGTGCCCAGGTACCCAGGCCTGGGACTCCCTGCAGCGGGTTTTGAAATGCAGGGTAGACCTACCTCATGATTCCTTTCTCAGATGGAAGCGGCATTATTACAAACCACAAGAGATTAGGTGCCATTCCAAAACTACAGCTCATGAGCTGCTGGTCAGCTCATATACTCCATGGTGAATTTCATCCAGGAGAATTTGTCCCTGACTTGCCCTTCTTTAATAGAAACTAAATACTCAATTTAATTCCCGGCAGTGGTACCTGATTCAGCAGAAAGCATAGCTTATCAGAGGCACCTAGTTAACTGCAGGGCAGTGATTAGCCGGAACAGCAGCTATTTCCCTTCAGGGTGGATATTGTCAGTGACTGGGCAGTCTGTGCACCTAATCCACTCTTTTCCTCTTTTGATTCCAACTGTACTTGACCCTTTCTTATTAAACCAGTCACTGACATTGTGCCCAGAGATGCTTGAGCTCACTGTAAAATTGTGGTGATAATCACAAGGGGGAAGGGAGATGCCAGTGTGTCAACTGCCATAGCCAGCTGTGTGAGTGTTTCCTGTTAGACCAGTGTGTAGGGAGCCTGAATCCAGGAGCAAATTAAAGCTACCACCAGAAATTTTGGGAGTCTGAGTCTGGGCGATGGCTGATGTGGTTGCTACATGATTCTTACAGCAGTTGAAGATCTGGCCACCCAACAGGTACAATCTTCTCCCCCTGGCATGCTTAAACACCACAAAGAGTAGGACCTGCGTATGGACTTAAGAAAGGTAGATGAAATGTAAATTTGTTCCAGGTCAATAGAAAACATCAGGTGAAGATCTTGGACTTTGCATTAAAGTCCTTGAGATCACTTGTTTCTGAGGAGAAATTCCCCTGGCATGAAGTTCTAAAGTACAGTGTTGGCTGTCTGGAGGACTACCCTTCTGTTGGGTTCACTGTGACGGGGCAAGGCCAGATGGCTATAGAAAAGAAGTTGGAGACAGATATATTAGCCCCAGGCTAAGCAAATCCCTGTTACCAGGATAAGTAAATGGTCAATCAAGACACCTGGGACCAATTAAGATCTTTCCAGAAGGCAGGGAAGATAGCTAGGTTGTTTGGGACATCTGAAGCCAAGTAGGAGCTGGGTGAAACTACCGGTAGTTAAAAGCCTCGCAGTTAGTCAGTTGGGTGTGGGTGTCAGGGGTTGTAGGAGGAATGAAGCAGCACAAACCATATCAGACACAAGGAAGGAGACCCTGAGGTAACAGTGAAGTAGAAATTGAGGAAGTGGGGGCTGCTGTGGGGAAGTGGCCCAGGAAATTGTACATGTCCTATTTCCAAAAAGTCAGCGACCTTAGCTGCTACTATTAGAGTCCCTGGGCTGGAGCCTGGAGTAGCCTGTGCTCCTGCCCTCCCCTCCTTGAATCACTGAGACTGGGAGATAACACACGGTGAGCGAGGGTGCTTCTCCTCACCTCCCTTGCTGGCTTATGATGAAAATGGCTCAGTAGGCTGTGACCCTTGCCTCTCTCTCTCGAGAAGGGCTAGGTCGTGGGTCATGGTGGGTCTCTGAAGCTAGTGAAATCCCCCAGGAAGTGTGGGACCTACTGAGCAAGGACAGAGCTCTGTCACACCACCAGCAGTTAAATAACCTTGACAAACATTAAAAGGTGACAAGCCCTGCTTGGAATGGTACCTTTCAACTGACCCTCATTAGCAGAGGTGGTGTGACCTAGTGGATAGGACAGTGACTTGGGAATCAGGAGATCTTCCTAGTTCCCTGCTCACCTGCTGTGTGTGACTGTGGCGAAGTGGGGGTACTGTGTGTGTGCACCTTGGTTTCCCCTATGCATTTCTTAAGGAATAGGGGCTGACACAGGAAGCAAGGAGGCGACGCCCTCCCCTCTCTGTGACAACTGGTGTGACGCCCTCCCTCTCTGTGACAACTGGTGGCAGTGGTGGGATGTACCACACCCCGTGAACGGCATTTCCTGCAGTAGTTGTTCTGACCCAGTATGTTTGTTCTCGGGGATATTTAATTTTCTGGTTTTAATTTCTGTAATGGACTACAGCTATACCACCCTGGACACGCCCGATCCTGTCTGATCTCGGAAGCTAAGCAGGGTCGGCCCTGGCTAGTACCTAGATGGGAGACCTCCTGGGAATACTAGGTGCTGTAGTCTTAACACCTGGCAGTAGGTATAAAATGCCTCCAACGACAGGTGGTGCGACGCATCGGTTGGAGTATACCCCGGTCGTATCCCTGGTCCTGTCCGGGCTCCAAATGGAGGCGGATATGTTGACAAGCGGACCCTGCCATAGTGCGGGAATAATGCTAAGGAAATACAATTTCTGTAATGGACATGGCAAGTGTAAAGAGCCCATGTTTGTTGGCTGTGGTGTGGATGTGCACATTTGCGACTGCGCTGCCGGAGAGGGGCCAGGGCTCATGCAATCCAAGAGGGAGTTTAATTTGCAAGCTTTGGCTAATCTCCCACCTGGGGATAAATGGCTTTTTCCCTTCCGCCAATTAGCGAATTAGATTCAAAATGCGGATGTCCTGGAGGTAGTGTGCACCACAGGCCTACAAAGCCTAGTGCCTCTCTGAGGATTGCTGATGTGTGGAACTGTCTCTTGCAAGTGTATTAAGTGCTGTTTTCTTTGATTATCACCTACTGCAAGGTGTGTGTGTGTGAGAGAGAGAACAAAAGCCTGTCCTGATCCGCTGTGCAGCCTGAAATGTAGAGCAAGAGGATGTGTGGCTAGATATCACTTTTCTCCTGCACGGTTGGTGGAATGGCCTATAGGCAGCTGTGGGAAGCTACTGTAAATTAGAGCAGCCGCTGGGGCTGCTCTGATTTATGCTGGGGAACAAATATGCCTCTAGCCATGCTCAGAATTCCAGAGGCCCACAGGAGGCTTAAAGCCATCTTTGCTACACCCTGGGCTGTACCTCTGGAGAGGTGCCATTCAAAATCTCGCCCAGATTCTTATACCCTGGCATTAGCCTAGTATCCAAGCTCCTCACAAGATGTTGTGTTTTAAGAGGTGGATATTTTGGGTCTGATTGTTCTCCTTGAGGTGATCCTGTATCCCAGTACCAATCCCTTAATAGAACACTACATTTTATGGGTGCGGGGATGGGTAATGTATAGGATTTAGGATTTGTAGGTGGCAAAAATGGAAACTTACAGCTTGGGCACTATTATGTGTATCCTGTGGTCTTGGGGACTGTGCCTTTTAAGAGAGTTGGGTGGGAAGTTCTTGTCGTTATGCACAGCACTTGGACTTGAACAAAGAGCTGAGCTCTTGCAAGTACATAGGCCCACCCTGATGTAGTATCAACTGGTAACCAATACTGTAACATTTACCTCGGGGAATGTCTCAGTGATGGCATCCCTTGATAAAACAGTAAGGTCCCAACTAAGTGAAAGCATGGAATTCAGATAGTACAACTAACTGGTGTGTATATGCTGCAAGCGGAGGGGTTCTCCCTAACAATTTCCCTGCTCTAAGCTTCTTTTTAAGAGTTTTTCTCCAACTCAGGTGGAAACACAAGAAGTTTATTACAGGAAATTGTCTAGTCAGACAAAATACCATTCATGGAAGAATTTCAGTTTAAAAATAGTTACAAAGAGTCCTGTGGCACCTTAAAGACTAACTAAAGTATTGAAGTTAGTCTTTAAGGTGCCAGAGGACTCTTTGTCACTTCTGCTATTGCAGACTAACACGGCTACCTCTCTGATTCTTGAGTTTAAAAATAGAGGCTTGTGACTGAGAAATGAACCCTGATGAAAAGCTGACTGAAATAATTGGTTTGAGGTGAGATAATGGGGAGAGTTGAGGAGAGCTGTTTGTAGACACTGAGAAAGATAGGGACTTCTAGCTATTATACTGCACAGGTGTTTGGAGAACTGATTATATGCAGGAGAATTCTGGTGCCTGATGCTTTGCTGCTTGTGTGGTTATTTACACCTGTGCAAAGGAGGGGTAAGATGCTACTGAACCAAAATCCTCCAATCACTTGCATAGTGTCGCATTTGACATCCGTTGTGCACTCAGTGCAGGTGTGAATGACCATACAAGGTGCAAGAGTGGAGGATCAGACCCTTGGCCTGTTGCACTTTCAGTCTGAGTTAATGTCTTCACTCTTTTGACCTCACTTGTGGCCTGATGTAAGTGAGGCTGTTGTTACTCTTAAGGAAAAACGTGCACCTTGGTTGACATTCGGCTCAATGACAGTAGTGATGTGCTTGGTGTGGCGTTGTGTATAATGTGCACATGCAATCATTGCAACCAGATTGAATTAATACAGCATACGGGAATACAAAATACAGTAGACTCTTGATTATCCAGAATTGGATTAGCCAGGATGACAAAAAAAATACGCATAACTCGCAGGGCTGGCTCTGGCTTTGTTGCCGCCCCAAGTACACACACACAAAAACCCCATCCGGGGGCAGGGCAGCCAGTGAACCAACACCCCCTCCCGCTGGCACAGGGTGGCTGGTGGACCAACCCCCCCTCCCCATATTTCCTATGGTTGGTGATTATCCAGGATTTTATTAATCAGGATTAATTTTTTGTACTGTGCTTTTAAAATGTATGTGGCTGACCTCCATTGACTGTAACTTGTTATCACAGTCAGAGTACTCGAAACATTGATTAGCCCAACCGATCCCTTCATTTTTGTGCTTTCTGTTTCATAATTAAGCCATAAGACACAGCAGGGTACAGCTTTTGTGGCATTCATTCGTGTCTAGTGTTATCCTGCCTGTTCCCTGGGATAAGGCAGTGTGTTGGCAGCCCGACTGACACAGCACAGTTTTTACTCTGGAATTTCTTAATGTGATTATAAAAACGTGTTTGTGTTGGTAATTAAGGGCCTGCTCCTATGCCAATGAAGGCAATCGTAAGGCTCCCACAGGCTTCAGTGGGAGCAGGATCCGACCCACAGCAGTGTTGGGAGCCTTATCCAGTTCAGTAGTGAGCTGGATTCATTAGGCATGGCTTGGCATTCTTATCAGCCAGTTAAATCACATGATGCCTCCTAACGGTTTTGCTCATCTCCTGACATGCATTTTAAAATGTGGGTCTCACCACTGAATGGAATTTTCCTCAGTCTGGAACTTCATTTTTGGGAGGTCTCAGAAATTGAAACCAAATTAAAAATCTCCTTTTGGGTTCAGGCATGGCTCAGCCAAAGTAATTGGAGTCTGGCTGAACCTCAGGGCTGATTTCCCTGGGCTGGCTCAGGTCTCTCTGCAAGTCATGACAGCTGGGGCTTCAAGGGGAAGAAAGGGAAACAGTCACTGGCCTTGACCTGCGCCTGGGCTGCCTCAGTACAGAATTCATGAATGCAGCTTCTGATGCAAGAAGGGTTAATATCGTCCCAAGCTTTAGCACGTATAGAGCCTCACAAACATGCATGTCGATTGCTGTCTCTTCTCCCTGCAGCTCAGGACTTAATGCACCATAGTCTTTGTTTTGCTATCTGTTGTCTGTTACCATTTCTGGCCTCATTTAGCAATAGCATTGCAATCCGTTGTCTTCTCCCCCAGTGCTCCTCCCTTCACAGCCCACTTCCTCCAAGGTCTGCCAGACCATAGGTGGGGACAACTACAGAGCAGAAGGCACCTCCACTGTCTCATCTTCTTAGTGGACAAAGTGCCCAACTAGATCTCAGCTGTGTGGGTCAAAGCCGAGAAAGACAGGTTGTCTCTTAGATCCCACACCCCAACTATTTATGGCTTTATCCTTCCACCACCACTTTGAATTACCCGGGCAGGAAGCAGCTCTGGGAGGAGGGATGTAATATGCTTCAGTGAGTAGGTGGCTATCTGCAAATCTGTGCAGCCTGAAGCTTCCCAGTGGTTTTAAGGTACAGTAATCCCGTCGAGAGGTGGTAGATGCATGCTATGGGGCAGATGCAATAAGAACAATTACAACCTTCCAGCTAAAGCCAACTGCAAAAAACCTCAAGCTTCAAAACTCTCATGGGCCTTCACAGTCACACATGCATTCCCATTCTCTTATGTATGGACACCTGTGCGGATCAGAAGGGAGACCCGTAAGTATAGGAACGCATGCACACTTGAATTTTGGCCCTGCTCCTGTCTGTCATAGATGCACACATACTAATTACACTCCCACGCATGTGTTTGCTGCTCACATGATCTGTTATTTCTAATCAAATCTTTTATGCAGAGAAGGGAATGCTGATATAGCTAATCTCAAGGCTCCAGTTTAAAAACAGAACTGAAAACAATAAGCAGGATCTCAAGCCACAGTACTGAAACTGTAGGAATGAAGATGTTTCCATGGAGACACATCTTTGATCTAGTGATAAACAAAGGAGAAGACAGTCCCAATCTAGAAATGCAGAAAGGGCTAATTCCTGCTGGGTCTGTGTAGTTGGGGATCAGAGCAATTGGATCCAAGACTTTCTGTTTTTGTGATGCTGCAGGATCTATAGTGATGATTAGAATAGGATGCCCTCCTGCCTGTGCTACGCAAGGTTATGAGTGTAGGGCAGCCACATTTTAGTGTATGGCATTTCCTCAGGCAGAAGGACAACATGCCATACCTTTGAGCTGGTTCCATTTGCTATTGATGTGAGGTCAAGCTAGATGCCTGTAGGTACAACCCGCCCCAAAGCATTAGCCAGCGTGAGTTGTGGAACATAGATGCCTGTGTTACAGAGAGCTTTGCTATGCACCATGCAGTAAGTGGCATTCTTTCTTTCTTCTTGAGTGGAGAGAAGTGATTTGGGCAATGGGGAACATGCCATGGTGTGTTGCCTTTATGGATCGGATGTAGAAGGGTACCTCATTTTACTGGTATGGGAAGAAGATTTAAAGCATTTACCATGTTGACATGTGATTTGTGGTCATGTGCGTACATCTCTGTAGCCATATATAATGAAGCCTGGCTCCACACAATGTCTTTAGGTGTGTGAGAATAGGAGGCCGTTATCAACACTGGGATCAGCCCGTTGGAGGAAACATGTTCACATGCACTAGGCCAGTGTGTTCCACTCGCAAAGATGCATGTTGACAGATGAACATGTTCATATTGGCTTGAACGCCTCGCTGCAGTATCTATCCAGTACCAGTGTGGGGATTGTACACATGGATCTGTGTATGTGTGCAGCCGGCTTGAGTGTATGCAGATTTCTGCATGTCTGTTTGTAAGTTTCTCACTTCCCTTAACTTCTAGCTGCCTTTCCTTTGCCACTTCCTATTTGTCCCACTGATTGTTAGATGTGGACAGATTCAGCTGCCTTAGCTTTGCTTCCAGCAAGGCTGCTGCATCAGCCATGCAAGGTTTTTTCTGTGAGGTTGTGAAGTTACATAATACCCAGGATGAGTGAGCTCTGTGTATACTCTGATTTTGATCCTCTTCTGTAATTCTCATTTATACATCTCTGCTTTAGGGGCATTAAACTCAGAAAGGTGGCATCTCCCAATCAGAACCACACTTGCTTTTTTTCTTAGGACCTGACTACATTAGGGAATTTACATTGCTATACAGGTCTCCCAAGTCTATACCAATGCAAGTTTCACAAAAGCATATAGGCCCTTCACAGCCTGCGGAATCTGATAGTCTTTGAGAACTCAGCAGCAGTCTGCCTGTTGTTAATTGTATCCTGATAGCACCTACGGGCCCCTTTCTCACTCTGCCAGTCACTGTACAAGTGCATGATAAGAGACAATCCTTATCCCGAAAGGCTGACAATTGAAATAGGCAAGACAGGCAGAGGGTGTGAGAGGAAACAGGCAAAGAGAGGTAAAATGACTTGCTCCAGCAGGTCAGTGGCACAGTCGGGAATAGGAATTGGGTCTCCTGCATGCTAGGTTAGTGTACTATCCACTAGACCAGGGGTCGGGAACCTATGGCTCGCGAGCCAGGTGTGGCTCTTTTGAGACTGTGATCTGGCTCGCGGCGCTATTCTGACCACGAGGCTGGGGGGCGGGGGAGGCGGCGTGGCGCTGCGCTGACTGCGAGGCTGGGGGGCGGGGGAGGCGGCGCGGCGCTGCGCTGACCGCGAGGCTGGGGGGCGTGTCGCTCTTCTTCCCTCGCTGGAGTCGGGTCACAGCAGCGTGACCCAGCGAACAAGTGGGGGGGGAAGCAGTGTGCAAGGGGGCGTTGGGGGAAGGCTGGGCTGGGAGCGGGGGTAAGCCATGTGCAAGGGGGCATTGGGGGGAGGCTGGGCTGGGAGCGGGGGTAAGCGGTGTGGGGGAGAGACCGGGCTGGGTGGGTCAGTTGGGGGGTGGGTGGGAGGGAAGGAGATTTGGGGGGGAGAGACCGGGCTGAGTGGGTCAGTTGGGGGTGGGTGGGAGGGAAGGAGAGCGCGGCCGGAGCGGCGGCGGCGGCGGGGGGGGGGGAGGGGGGAGGTAAGGAGAGCGCGGGCGGGGGGGGGGGGCTATTATATGGCTCTCTGACTCAAAAAGGTTCCCGACCCCTGCAACCTTGTTGTCTAATACTAAGGCCAGGTTTACACTATCTGCCCGTTCTGTGGGCAGTGATCGATCTTTCGGGGATCAATTTATCGCGTCTCGTCTAGACATGATAAATCGATCCCCAAGCGCTCGCCTGTCGACTCCAGAACTCCACCACTGCGAGAGGCGCAGGCGGAGTCAATGGGGGAGTAGCAGCAGTCGACTCAGCACCGTGAAGACACTGAGGTGAGTCAACCTGCATGCGTAGATTTCAGCTACACTATTTGTATAGCTGAAGTTGCGTACGTTAGGTTGATTTTCTCCTCCCCACCCCAGTGTAGACCAGGGCTAAGATGATTTTCTGAGACAGAGACATTGAATTGCCATTCTCTTTGGTGGGATTTGCTATTTATCCCAAGAAAATGCTACTGCCAAACTGGGCCAAGGCTTCAAAGGTGTTTGACATTTTTGTAAAGTGCCTGTGATTTGTGTGTGCGTAAAATGATATGTATTGGACTGCAAGAAACACAAAGGAATTGATTCCCTCGTGAGAAGAATTTGCTCATGTCCTGTCTTCCTCTTTTCCTCATACGCCCCAGACATGGGTTAGGAGGCTCACTGGTTGCATTTTGAGGAAAAAAAGGAAAACAATGAAGAGAAGTTGTTTGCTAAGAATTATATCCAACTTCTGATAGTCACTGAAAAGACTCCGAGCTGGATCAGACCCCGTCGAGCACAATTATCCCTTGGCTTAGAAATCATCTTCAGTATTTTAGAGGCATCACTTTATCAACATTGACTGGGAGGATATTGGGCCTTTAAGAGGCTCTCGGGGAATTGGGATGAATGGAGCAAACCAGCATGAGTCCCCCCCAAGCTCCTGTAAGCCCAGAAGATGATTGGAATATTTATCATCGGTCATGAATATTGCAGGGAATCTTCCTTGTGAAATATAGTCTGTATGGAAAGCTGTGGGCAATCTCTCCCAGGGTGAGATTGCAACCACCACCTATTGTAAAGCTCTATTTTATAACCCCCTATGGCTCTGGCTTGGCCTGGAAATTGCCAGATTGACCCAGGCCACCAAGACAGTTGAGCTGCAAGTAACTGAAGACAAACAAGCAAAATCCCCAATTTGAAATGTTGACTTTTTTTGTGTGTGTCTCTTGCTCAGCATTGGCTCGTAGCTACTGAACTTGCCATGTTGTCAGCTCATCTTGAAAATTCACACACCAGCTATTTTTTCTAGAAAATAGGATGAAATGAAATAAAATTAAATTAAGTTTTTCCTGTGGAGACCTTGGAGCCCAAACCTACAGCCACTGATTTCAATGGGAGCTGTCGACCTGCTTTGGTTGTGTTTTATTTTTTTCTTTCACAGCTCAACAACCTTAAAGAATAGCCATGGGTTAAGGATGTTGGGTTATGATGAAATACGCATTTCTTTGTGCTTGATAAGAATGTGTTTGATTACGTGTCGGCCATGTTCGGTTTTGTGAAGGTTGTAGCGATTCATTTCCTTGGTTTTAAGAGCTTGGGTTGGTGAATATGATCGGTTTGTACAAATGCTGTCACTTAGCAACCACAGCTGTTTTTTGAAATGCAGCTTTTTATTAGAATATAACACAAATTGTAATCTGCACCTCACGCTCATGGAAGGGGTTTATTTTAGACAATAATGGATTCCAGCACTAAATTGTACCTTCACTACATGATTACCCTAGTGGAGGAACATGCCTAGACAAGGAAAATGGGTTGTGTTGGCTAATGCATTTTAACTTAATGAGGTGTGAAGTCCCAGATAAAATCTTGTTAGACAGGGTGAGTCATGTTTTAAAATGTGTCTGATTGTGATCATGTGATCTATTTTCCTACTCTAGACATGCCCTGTCTCTTTATTCAGTTCTTTCACTCTGGTCTCAGCATAGCCTGGGTGTCAGCTGGGAGTCTCACTTCTGAAAATAGAAGAAATTGTTGTCCAGCCCCCCAGTGTGGATGCAGTTAAATGGTATCAAAGTAACTTTTCAACCAGTATAGCTTATGCCCTTCCTGTATGGGAATAAACTATACTAGTATGGCTGCATCTACACTAGCAGCATTGCAACCACTAGCAGTCACTGCATCCACACTGGGGAGGGAGGGAGGAAGTAGATTGTACTGCTCTCACCATATTGGTATAGTTAAAAAGTGATACAACTTATGTGTGGGCAAGTCCTTATTTGCTCCTCATTGTGCATTTTAAAGCTGTAGAACATACGGATGGATTTTAATTTGCTATTTAGAATCCAGAAAACATTCTCCACCCAGTTATAACAATTGTATTCAGTGGTCAAACGCGGGGCATAAATGAATACGGTTGTTCCGTTGTTCCATTTACCCATAGCTTTTAAAGGAAAATGTCCTGTCATTTTGAAAGTGTCTTGTATATGTAATACAAACAGATCTCTGGTGAAGAATGTACATTTCTATAGGCATGCGTGACAGAACTACTTTTTAAAAGCCACCCACCTAGGGGAAGGAAACTTTTAGCAGTTTCACTATGAAAATTCACATTACAATTTATACAGGGGGAATCAGTAGTAACAGAGTTGTTGTGGCCTTTGTCACTTGCTTTTTGCAAACAGTGGTTTTGCATGCTAAGAAAAACAGTTCTAACAGAGCCTTCCAAGCCATACTCTGCAACAGCTTCATCGCTGCAGACAGGGACCCCTCCGTGCAGACCTGATGGTAGCCAAAAATGCTTGTTTTCTTGTGCTCTCTGTTGGAGGCTGTGCGTGAGCCATTAGAGACAAATCCTTTCCCCACGCTCTGCTGAAATTTGTTGACTAAGCAACCCATAGACTTTCACATCCCCTCATAGATCATGCAATAGGACTTATACTGCAAGTGTTTAGAAAAACCTCCTGTGAAATAAGCTTCATTCTACCTACTCTGGTGTATCTTTGATACTCTAAATGTGGCTAGAGCAGGCCACAGCCTAAAGTTATTACTCAGATTTGGGGCTTGTCTTCACTACCCCCCGGATCAGCAGGTAGCAATCGATCTGTTAGCGATCGATTTCTTGCGTCTGGTGAAGACGTGAGAAATCGATCACCCGCGGCGCCCGTCAACTCCGGAACTCCAGCTCGCCAAGAGGCGCAAGCTGGAGTCGATGGGGGAGCACACCGCCGACTGCCACCACCGTGAGGACGGCAGGGAAGTCGGCTGGAGATACGCAGACTTCAGCTACATGATTCACATAGCTGAAGTTGCGTATCTGCAGGCGATCTCCCCCCGTAGTGAAAACCAGCCCTAAGAGTTGATGGCAATGGGGAATTTTGCTTATGGGCTGTATCATGCATATGGAAAAGTTTCCCTAAGGCAGCAGCTAACGTTCCAAGTTATAAAAGCTACAAAGCTTCCACCCCCCCAAAACGAAGCAATGTGGGCATTGCTGGATTTCTTCCACCATAACATGTGTTCCGAATGCTGATGATCACATGTTCCTGTTCACATACCCACAAAATCCCTTTCCTCGCTCGCCCAGCACGAATGATGGCTGTTGCTGTCAGTACTGTGGATGTACACAATTTAAGGAGACCGCTACTCCAACCTAGAAAATGAAGTACTACCCTGTTTCCCCGAAAGTAAGACATCCCCCGAAAATAAGACGTACTTCCAGTTTTGCCTCTCACTGTAATATAATGTAATGTAATTTTGGGAGCAAAAATTAATATAAGACACTGTCTTATTTTCGGGGAAACACGGTAGATAACAAAACCTGCAACGTTGTGGTGTTTTGTTCAGGGTGCATCTTTCTGAACAAGGAGAGTGTATGCTCTGTAGACCCTGCTGAAGATTCTACCTGAGCAGAACAATGGTCTCTGCGGGGGGGTTGAGAGTTTAGGGGTATGCTATGAGTTTAGCAAGGCAGTTTCTTGGGAAAAACCCACATCAAGAGGTGCTGTGATCGCTTGTGCTCAGGAGTGAAGGGCAACACAGACAAACTGCATAAATTCTCAACACAATGGCAGATTATATTCAGGGATTGGGATGATGCTGTTGCTGCAGGACAAGAGTAGTTCCTTATCTTTAATCTCCTTGATAAATTGGCAGCCTTGCAAGAAGGGTTTGGGCTTCCAGTCCGGACTCCTCACTGACCCACAAATCGATCAGAGTGTCCTGGGGAGATATAACTGTACAGGGGAAGGGTAAACCATTGCCAGGAGGTAGATCAGGCCATGGGGACTGATCTCTCTCCTTATAGGACAGCACTAGATGACCACGGTAAGGAGGCTCATTTATTTTAAATTTGCTTGCTGGATTTTTGTTGGCACTAGGGGCTTTTTCAACAGTAAAGGCAGAACTCCTCGGGGGACTGGAACAAGTCAAGGATATGCCATTCTGGAGATAAAGACATGATGTGAACCAGGCTTTTCTTTTCACGGGTGCCGTAAGAAACCATTCTACTTAACTCTAAAAAACAAACACCGGGGGGGGGGGGGAGGGGGAAGATAGGAGGAGCCCAGTGGCTGAGGCTGCTGTGTCAGAACTGAACTTGTCTGTCCTTAGAAGCACCTGGGAGCTTGGCACATGCACTAGTTGCCGGCTGTGCCATGGTGTTCATTTACAAGTCAGGCAGCTAAGGTTTTGGTTTAAACAAGATTTGTAACATCCCTAGGCACTAGCTGATTTTTTCTGCAGCAGGGGAAGCAGGGCTTTCTTTGCCACTTTTCACCTCCCTTGATCTTTCTATCCCCCTGCCACGTAGCTGTCATGCTGCTGATTTTCATGCCACTCAGATCAGCTCTTTCCCCCGCTTGTTGGATACATGATTCCAGTCTCAGGCTCCCAGCACTAGTGCAAGTCTTGAAGAACAGAGTGCAGTGAACAGACAAGTACAAGGACCAGTAACTGAGGGTGAAACAGAAAGATCAGAAGAACTGGAAGCTGTGCAAAAGTCAGCATTGTTTTTAGTCTAATTGCTGAAGTTTGAGAGCTTTTCAATACTGTTTAGGAAAGTTCCCAAATTAATCCTCCTGTCACCTCCACTTGCAGACAGAAAGATGAATGAGATGCTACTTCCCACTGTAGATGTAAGTAGCCCTCCCTGTCCATCACTCCAAACTATGTGTTTGTCTTTCTCTGGTGGCACATAGATCACCATTGGGTAAGGTGGCTTCAGACTACAAGCAGTCAGGGGCCTGAACTTAGCATCATCACCACTTCTAGCTAAAGGTGACACACTGAGGAAGCAAAGCAGATAGAGTCCAGTGGCCTGGGAGGCAGGAGATCTGAGTTCTAGTTCTTAACCTTCCCCACCTGTAAAGGGTGGTAATTATACTTGTCTGTGTTTGGGTAGTTTGGACATCTTTAATGAAAGGCATTACCTAAAAAGTGTCACTGATGTGTGATCTAAGCCTGCTCTCTTCTCTATTAGTCTAAAATGAAGGGTGTGTTCTTCCCTTGCCGACCAGGCATGGTAGAGGTTCACCTCAGTGCTCAGGGGTGTAGGTAAAGTTTGACACTGTTGTCATCGCTATGCTGTTTCGCTACAGAGGAGAGGTTTTAATACGGTGTTGCTTCTTGGGCTGCTGAAGTTGTAAACTACAAGTCTCCCCCATGCTGTTTCTAAAAGTTGTCAAACTGTCCTCAGAAAGCAGCTCTGTCACTTTGGGAACGGCTGCTACATTTCTAATTAAGGAAGTTTGTTGACTTGGATGAGGCAGACCGACGTCTGACACTGCCATTTTATCAAAAAGATCCGGCTGCCAAAACCGCCTTCTCCCACTGGGAGTCATTCCAGATTTTCTGAAATGGGGACTAGAGCACTCTGAAGGCTTAGACTGCAGTGGCCCCCAGCCTCACTGAAATGCAAGTGTATTGCACCTAGCATCTCATCTTCGCCCTAGGAACCTGTGCAGGAAGAAGTCAATTAAAAATTACATTGGCAAATTGTTTTGATCTCCTGCCATAGTTACAGGAAAGAGTCAAAACACTGATGTCATGACTCTTCCCTAAATGTTCTCTGCCTCTAGGTCCTTCGCAGGGAACTCTGATTTTAGTGTGTAGACAAAGCAACAATGGATAGATCCCTTTTAAAACCAGTGTACTTGAACCAGCTTTCAACAAGTTTAGCCAACCAGGCTCTAAAAAAGGGTTTATCAATTTCATTACGTTGTTTACGCTAGCACTTTAAAAAAAATTGGGGGTTGGTGGGGGAAGAGAGAATTTTCTCTATGGCTTTGTGAGGGTATATTAAAATGAAAGATCCTTTTTTGTACTTTTTTATAAAAAAAAAAGCTTTGGGCAGTGACTACAGAATACAGCCTGAATTCATATGGAGCCCGTATTTAACAATCGCTTGTTAAAATACATGGTATTATAGTTCCCTGGCTGCACCTTTTAAATACCCTCTCATTTAAATTCCTTGCATTCTGGGCCATGGCTAACAAGGACAACATACCACTAACGGCTGTCTAAGCCGTTTGACATTCAGCCAGGTTGTCATCCTCACTGTTAGACCAGTCCAAGACAGATTTCTCTTCCTGGACCTTTCTACAACAGTTTCCCCTGTTGCAAGGCCTGGTTTCTACTCTTGGATAGCAAATAACGTCTCCTGCAGCCAGATATCTGTTTGGAATGGCTTCCTCTCTGAGCAAGACCCTGCCACTGACTTTAATAGCAGTCAGCTTCATTCTCCTCTAAGGTCCCCACAGTGGCCAGGATGTCCTGCAAGAGGGACTGAGGGCTCTTCTCAATGTGGTCACTACTTCTGTTCAGAGACTTGTGCAGCCCTTCTAAGTCCACTGTTCTCAAAACCAGCAGCACACCGTTTGGGTCTTGGGAGCCAGCCTCATCAGGGTCATCTCTGGGACAGAGCTCAGCACAAGAACTCCATCTCCTCAGAGTCTCTTCTAACCAAGCAATGCCATGCGTTTCTGTAGACAAGCCTGCACCCGTTCCCTCCTTCAGGCTGCTCTTCTCACAGAGCTCAGCTTTCAAGGCGATGAGGATATCACAGGCTTTCTGAGCCACTGGCCTGTCACAGTCGCACAAAGCACCAAACAGGAACTCAAACAGTTTCACCCGGCAGAATATCGGCAGAGACTCACTCAGATGAGTGGAGCGAGTGGCAGAGGACAAGACAGCAGCGTATGGGCATGCAGCAAGGCCAAGCTGTCCAAGCGTCTGGGCAGAGAAAACTTCAGCCAGTTCCAAACCACCAGCTTTGACTTCCCAGTCTAAGTCACTGTTCACAGCTTGGAGCACGCTGGAGACAAACTGCTCAGTGTCTTTCAGTACAGCTGTGTGGCCTTCTCTCAGCCAGTCAATGAAGACCCTGATCACAGCTCTTCTAGGGAAGCCCTCGGAGTCTGTTGATAAGATTTCTTGAAGTTGTGCTACAATGCTCTTCTAAGAACGAGAAAACAGGGAGGAAACATGTTTAAAGAAATGGAAACTCTTGGCTAAGGAGTTCAAAATGGTCTAGTTTCTCTCTAGTGCTTCAGCATCTTAGTTAATGGCTGCAAAATCTCCTGTTTGCTCAAGGGAAGTTCTACTAGATTCTGCTGTGAGTTAAACAAGGGTTATCTTTCCCTTACCTCTTTGCCATTTCCGTTTTCTATGCCAGGCACCTTTGAGATCAGATGGGTGAGAAAGGACAGTTGTCCCATGGCTGTCACAGCACTTGCTCGCACGTAACTCTCTGGATCCTCAAGAAGATCCTCTGTGAGCTTGGGCACCTCCGAAGAGAAGAGAACTTGCCTGAATCCCTCCTTCTCTGTAATATATAGCAGTCCAAAGAAAGGCTTTATTCATCTATCCAGCCAAACTGCTTCCCATGCAAACAGCCCCTCACATCTTACCAGGATGCCTGCTGCCTACAGGATGAGTTGAGCTGCTATGGAGACCAGACAGTTGCTGATGAGAGCACAGATGCACCACCGAAGGCTTGTTGAATTCCAGTCATACCCCAACCCCCACTCGCCCCCGCCATTGTTAGAGCTCAGAAAATCTACTTGCCATTGGTGTGCATGCAAATGAACCTCTCCCTGGCAAGTGGGTATTTACTCTCAGCTTGCTGAATTTAGGCTTTTATTTAAAAATGAATGTCTAGCTCTGGTTTTAAAGAACCTATCCAACTCATGCTGATAGTGCCAGTGCGGGGTCCGCAGGTCCCATGAAACGGGTGCAAGCTGCTCAAGGCCTAAAAGCCTTGTGTGCTGGGACAAGCAGCTGGGTTGTGCACTGGAGAGTTCCACTTTGGTTTGGGGAACCTCTCTGCCATCAAACAGGAACTGAGCTAGTGTGGGGTTAACGATCCTGGTCTCAGAGTTGGGCCTCTGCCGTGTCAGGGAGGAATGGAGGGTGAAACTACAGTGGGCAGAGAGCCCCTGCAGAGTTGGGTTGTGCACCAGGCAGGTGTGTGCTCTTGTCAGGGCCGGCGATAGGGGGGCCCCGGTACAGCTCTACCGGTAGTCATCCGGGGCGGCTCTCCCCCGGACGAGCGCCTGTCCCCGGCCGGAGCAGAGCCCGGCCAGCGGCAGCGGCTCAGTCCGGGGGAGGGGGTGAGGGAGCAGCAAGGGAGGCTCTCGCTGCTCCCCGGCTCTCGGGTCTCGCTGCTGCCAGCTGGTGGGGGGAGCGCCGGCTGGGCTGGGGAGGGGGGGTGGCTGGGCTGGGGAGCCCCCAGCCGCTGTCAGCTGGGGTTGGGGGAGCGCCGGCTGGGCTGGGGGCCCCCCAGCCGCTGTCAGCTGGGGGGGGTGGCGGGGCTGGGGGGATGGCCGGCTGGGCTGGGGAGCCCCCAGCCGATGTCGACTGGGGGGGGGAGGGGGAGCGCCGGCTGGGCTGCGGCGGGCCGGCAGGGCTGGGGGCTCACCAGCCGCTGTTGGCTGGGCTGGGGGGGCCCCCAGCCGCTGTTGGCTGGGCTGGAGGGGGCCCCCAGCCGCTGTTGGCTGGGCTGGGGGGGGGCCCGGCTGGGCTGGGGGGGGCCCCCAGCCGATGTCGACTGGGCTGGGCTGGGGGGCCCCGGCTGGGCTGGGGGGCCCCCCAAACTATTAGAGTAGGGGGCCCCCAAATTTCTGTTGCCGGCCCTGGCTCTTGTGCAAGCCCCCCAAATCCTGCCCCTTCTCAGTGAAACCTTATCCATTCCACTTCAAGACACTGGTGGAGGAGGGGGACAAAATTATTTGCCTTTAACAGGTATGAACTGCCTCCCTGCATATCTTGTTTCACTGCTAGAGGTCTGGAACTTCAGGGGACTCAGCACTTGGAGCACAGTAGGATAAACCTACTGGCTGACTTGTCAGGGTTTCTCATGGCTTGGGTCACTCAAAAGTGTTGGGTGTGGTGGATTTGTTTGTTTTTGAAAGTAGGTAAGTTTGCAGGCTAAGTTTTGTGTGTGTGTATGGGGGGGGGGGGGTTTGGATGTGGTGATAAGCCTCAAATCTAAAATGTTACTTTCTCTGCACTTACCTCTCAGATGCTTAGCCAGGAGGGTGAGAAATTCCAGCGCGGAGTCCCGTACTTCCCAGCAAGGGCTGCACAAACGCTTCTGCAGCACCAGAAACAGATCTGCACATGGCAAGAAAACATAACCATCCTTAATTATCATATGCAACATCTTTTCCTGCTGTTGCATGCTTCCTTCAGAGATCCCTAGCACATCTTATTGGACACTGCTCCAATAGTTGTGTTATATGTAAGTGTATGTGCACTTAATATAGGGGTTGTGTAAGATAGCAGTTCTATACAAGCTACTTCGCTGTTGGAACTATTTGCCCATTACTGCTGTAATACTTTATGCGATTAGTTTGACTTTACCCCAACAGTTTCCTTACCTCGGAGAAACTGCTCAGTCTGTTGCCAGTGATCCTTGAAGCCAGGTGCTTCTGAGAAACCCACCAGCCATCTGAGTATTGCTTGAAATAACTTCTTCAGAACCTAGAACACAACAAGGGGCAGCTACAGCAATCAGGGGAAGGCTGCCCTTCTAATATTTACTTCACCAGGAGCTTTTTTTTGCATTTACGCTGGATAACATTTGCTTAATCTTTTCAATTGCAGCCAAACTTCTAGGGATAACAACATTCTTTGTTATCAAGAACTAGGCTGCTGGTTTAATCACATTTCTGGAGCCACTTCCTCTGTCACTCAGAGCTGAGACAGGGGCCTCTTAAGATGTTCCAGTGCTGTTGTTTCTGGTGTGAAACGGGTTCTCAGAACCACATCCTAATGAGACTAGAATTACTGTATTAGTAGACTATCCCTTGTGATTTGTTTTCTGTACTTACGGTAGGACTGGTATCTGGACTCTTCAGGTATGCAAGGAGGATGTCAGATACACTTCCCATGAATACACTGTGGCCTGAAACACAGGAAAAGTGATAGCCAATGATCAATACTAATTTTTAAAAAAAAAAAAAAAAAAAGACTAATCAACTCCTGAAATACCAATATATTCTAGAACTATTTGTAGGGGGGAAAGCAAGTGTAATTCCCCTAAACAGCAAGATACATTGTATCTGAAAGCAGGGGAGAAGAGAAATCGCCTACCTATAAACTGCTTTCATCACTAATTGCTCTAACTTACCAACAGTAATGAAGATTCGTTGGTGAAGTTGATGTATGGGCTGAGAAGCCCAGAACTGAACAAAATTAGGAACTGTATTGTTCTTATACCTCAAAGTGGTGGACCCAGACCCGGAGGCTGAGAAAGGAAATGGGTCCACAACACTCTGCACTGCTACACATCCAGAATGGCTACAAGATTCAGAAATAGCATAAAACGTGGTAAACACTCACTTCCCCAGCGAGAGAGCGCTCCCAGGATGTCAAGAGCTGACCGCTGAACTCTGAAGCAACCAATCAGGATTCTACTAATCTTGTTTCCCAGACAGGATGCTGGAGTCGCAAGGCCAATAGAGAATTGCAATATTGTCACTACAGACTGTAGCAAAGGTATATAGGGCAAATCCACTGGCAAGTAGGTCTGAGAGAGAAAGCAGATAAGTTTCCAGCAAATACTTCATGCATGTGTTTGTATATTTAGTGTACAGATTTTTATATTACAAGACATGTTGGAGAGGATGGGCAAAAACCTATTTCATTCTAATGTGGTATCATTCCTGTGGTATCACAAGTCTGAAAGTTATGAACAGATTTCCTCCCACATCCCAAAAAGCTATTGCACAAATGAGGGAGGGTTACTATTAGTACTAGAGAAAGCAGTTTAACAGGGTTTACAATAGATGAGATGGCAGAGTCTGAAAGGAAACTTATGAATATAAACTTCTGCAGTGCTAGATGGCAAACTTGGTATGGGTGGGTAAAGGGTGAAAGATGATCATCTCTCTGCCATCACTGACATGTGGTGGACAGTAGCGTCAAATCCACTGTTATGGTTGCAGTGCATAAGCCAAGTGCAGCCTTTTTTTAAAGCTTAAATATGCCTGTTCTGTGAGGGAGGTAAGATGGTAGAAGAGGGTAGCAGATTTCTTCAACTAGATGTGGCACCACTGGAAAGTCCCCACGGCCAACCTTTCTCCATGTTCTGTTTGTTACAGATTTTCACAATAGGCCTTAATCTTAATGAAGTCTTTCAAGTAACCCTTTCTTTCCCCAGGTATCCCTCTCCCCAGACCACTACCAGGTACTGCAGCTCCTCCAGATGAGCCATTGTCTGACACAGGAGACTAGCACAAGAGGATCTGCAGGAAAGAAGAGTTTCAACAGTAGCAGAATCATTCACCGACCTATTCAGCAAACCTGGAAATGGAAAGGAGGAGAGAACTGAGGTTAGTAGAGGACAGCAATGGGTTTGAAATAGAGAAGGCAACAGAGTTTTAAGTGAAGGAAGGAATGAATTTAGTACTATCCTTCACTGAAAAATAAGACCCCTCTCTCAGCAGGATACTATACACTCTGGCAGCTATATCACAAACACTGCTTCTTGACTTTAGTCTCACTCTTACACAACAGTTGTTACTTCAATTGTTCACTTCCCCCCCACTCATTAAAGATGCAATTTATACCCCCATTCCTTCTGGATACAGTCTTGTCCTTTATAGGCAGATTGGTTGTTTATCCTTCACTTGTGGTCTATAACTATTATACCTGGGTATTCCAAGGGTTGGGAGGCTTCTTTCAGAATACAGTCCATTGGTTGAAGCAGAACACTCAGAGCTTGGATCCTTACTGCCTGTGGGCTTCAAAGGAAGAAGTAGCAGTGAACAGACAACACTTCATTCTCCCTCAGTGTCTGCCCCCAAATTCTGATTAGTTCATTCATAACAATTCACAAGAGTAGATTTTCAGCCTTACAGGCTGGGGCTGGTGGGAGAGTAATAGTGGGAATTCAAGCTCTGTCCCAAGCTTCCTGCGCTAAGCCAGGAGAGGAAGGAGAAAGGTCCTTGTAGTTTTCAAGCAACGTCACTGAAGTAGAGCTGACTGGTTTTGGTGTGAAGTTTCCCAAGAGAAGGGGACCGGAAAGGGATGGAATCTTGGGTGACCTTCTTCCCATCGAAACAATATCATATACTCAGTGTAGGCGTTACTTAATCTGCAACACTGGAACATGTGCACCCAGTAATTCTCTCCTATTTACAATGAACTAAATGAATTGCTCCTCACGTTGCTGGTTTAGGTAGAAGTCACTAGAGCAACGATGGTGATTTCTACTGGCAAGCAGCGAGTGTACTTCTATTAGATGGCATATGTGAGAGGGAAGGAAATAGAGAAAGTGTTTGACTTCCACTCGAGATAATGCCTACTCTGAACATTAACTCTGGCACTAGAGAGCAAAAGCAAAGTTTGCCATTCTGACCCTAGAGGCTGGCTGACTGTAGGTGGGATTTGAGAGCATGTAGAGGCATTTGCTTCTCCTGTTTGGAGGTGGTCTGTCAAACCATCAACATCGGAAGCTCCTGGGCATTTTTCTGTGCCAATCTTACATTGGCAGTGAGTTGCACCACAAAGTTTCCTTCTTCATACAGAAGAACACTGGCAATCAGAAAGGGATTTGACAACTTATTAAAAGATTTGCAGAATAATATTTCAAGAATGTAAAAAAGCTTTTTAAAGTTTGATGCCAACAATTCATACCATTCCTGAAGCTTCAATACTCCCACTGCCAAACGACCAACTTGAGCTGGGTTTAAGTGCTCCAGAGCATACGTCACTGATGTCCACAGGCTACATTCAGGGCAGCTAAACACAGGAGACCTGAAAGTGTTAACATATGTTTACACACCTTGGAAAAGACAACCACATTTCTTGTAACATTTTGGACAGTATTGAATGGATCCAAGTTCCAAAGAGGTTTTTACCTTGCCATGCTAAGGAAAAGGTCCACCAGTGAGTGCCTGGCATGGTCCGGCTTCTCCTCCAAGAGATATACAATTGGCTCTGATAGCTGTGACCAAAGTACTTCAGTCCACAGATCATGACAGCATCCAAACACACTAGTTAGCAGCTTCAAGGATTGCTTGATACGAGAGGCTGAGTTGGATTTAAGAGACTCTTCAATGAGCACTATAAGCTTTTGAGCACATATTGGCCAATTATAGTCCTTTACATTTACAAGTTTAGTCTGGAATGACTGTAGAGAGAAGGTGAGCATGTGCACTAAAAGCTGATTGGCAGCTGAAGCCACAAACAGGCTAGGGTCTCCCTGCAGAGTGAAGATCACATCTATGGCTCCTATGTTGGGGGAGAGGGGAAACAACAACGCCATGACATTCAAAGAAACCAGAGTTTTGTTGTCACCTGGAGACTACATTGCAATCTAATCACATCATCTTACTTCTGAGTATCTCACACAAATGAAAAAGCAAAGTTAAAATGAAAACAATGTTACATATGAACAGACTGAAAAAAGTCTATCAGAGGGAAATAAGGAAATGACAATGGCTGGCATTATATAATTTCTATTTTCCCAACTATAAGATTACAGGGGCTGGGATAGGCAGCTTATGATCTCCTGCCGACACAGCGCTGAGCCCACTACCACTTATCCCAGCCAAACTTATGTCATTCAGGATGGGTTACTGTGGTTTAAAGAGAATGAATAGACTCATCAGGGTGTGGGAGCTGACAGCTGGAGGAGGCTGTTAGATTGACCCGAGTTAAGATGCTCCGTATATGTTAACTAGGTATCTAATAAAGACTTAAGTTACTAGCCATTGATTATTAAGGCTAGTGGAATACTTGAATATAAAACACAAATATGACCTACAAGCCCAATTAAAAGTGTGTGGCAATGAGGCCTGGGTTAATTTCCCTAGACTACCATAATCCTGAACTATTTCTAACAGACTGCAAATAAGAATCTTGGTGGCTTTCTAATGCACTATAGTATTGTTACTTTGCCTACTGGGCAAGTATGTGTTTTCTCCCTCCAAAATGGATGCTATTTATTTTTTTATGTTGAGAACCTTAATACATATGTAGGGGTAACAAAAATAAGATGTTGTAAAAGTTAATTGTATTGCTTTAAGTCCCTTCGGTCATTGTTTCCTCAAAGTAAAATAATGACATCAACACACTATCCTATGACTATTCTGCTCATTTAACACTTAAGTGACAGATTACAATAGCCAAGGCCCACTTAAGGATTTCAGAAGATAAAGAATACTGGCAAGAAACAGTGCTCACCACCGTTGCACAAATAGTGGAGGGCACTCTGATGCTGCACCATGCTGTGCACACCCTGGACCCAGCCGCTTCGCACAGACGCCTCTTCCCACAGAGCACTGCCGAGAGGCCCCACCTCTCCAAAGAGACTGATCAACAGCTCCCTCTGCTGAGTCAAGAGGAGAGAACACAAGTGAACTATGCGGTAAGCAGAGTTTTGGGGGTTCGTAGGTGAGTTGTGTAAATCAATTTGATAATAGCTACCACAGTGGAACCCTACCTAATGAAAACACTTAATAAAAAGTGCTCTGCATATCTAGGGAAAACACTTGTCACATGCTTAACCCAGGAGTGAGAGAAATGTTATTCATTTGAATGAGATTTTTAGAACACTAGGAAAAATTCTAAGGCTATGACAGCCCCCTGAAGTTGTTTCTTAGCCAGGTGTTCTCTTCCCTGTACACCTCTGATTTTAGAGCATACTCTAAATTCAGATACCACCATACAAAACAAGGGAATTTAAAACATTTCCCTCGTATTTGAGGCACACTGGGACTTCTGGGTCCCCACCCTATCCTACCCACAGGAAAAACTATGTTCCATTATTGCAATTTAAATTAAAAGGATCCTTCTGGGGAGGTACTATCATCCAGCCACTGCTGTAGGATGCTGTTAGGAGGCCACACACACCAGGCACTTTAAAGATGAAAAACACTACGTATAAATTATTACTACTGTGTTTTATTATTTGAAGTATATCATGTGGCAAAGACAAGAAAGTGGTGACTGCATTAAGCCAGAATTCCTATGGTTTAGTGGGTTTGTAAGTCTGGCTTAATGTATTAATGTTTGCTGATTGATTTGGCAGGTACTGGCTGCTTTGTCTGAAGCATGTATGCTCTAAAGCAGGGTTTCTCAAACTGGGGGTTGCGACCCCCTGGGGGGGGTCACCAAGCGCTCCCCGGGGGGTCACGAGCTCCTGCTGCCGCAACTCACGGCGGGGATGGGGAACCAGCGCGCAGCCAGCAGCCCGCCCCCAGCGGGGACTGGAGGGGTTGCGTCGCACCCACCTAGCCGGAAAAGGGGTCGCGGTCTCAAAAAGTTTGAGAACCGCTGCTCTAAAGGCCTTGTCTACATTACCCGCAGGATTGATGGGCGAGTTGATTTATCGCATTTAGTCTAGACATGATAAATCGACCACAGAGTGCTCTCCCATCAACTCTGGTACTCCACCAGAGCGAGATGAGCAGGCAGAGTCGATGGAGGAGCATCACCTGTTGACTCACCATAGTCAAGACACCACAGTGAGTAGATCTAAGTACGTTGACTTCAGCTACATTATTCCTGTAGCTGAAATTGTGTAGCTTGGATAGATTTCCCCTCCCCTCCCCTCCCCCCGGGTGTAGACCAAGCCTGAAAAAGTATTCACAAATTAACCCAGTGCCCAATATGTGTTTAGATCACTTAATTTACTGTAGATTGAAGGAGAGATACTGGTATATACCATGGCTTTAAGTGGCTTATTTTCCTCCTTCCATAATGCACACAGTTTGAGAAAAGCATCCTGAAGGCTGGTTAGTGTGACCTCTTGTATATCACAGCTCACTAAATTTCACCCAATTACCCCTATTTTAAGCCCAATAACTTGCATTGGCTAAAGCATATCTTCAAGAAAGATGTCCATTTTTGATGTGAAGACATCAAGAGATTGAGAATTCACTACTTTCCCTCCTTTGTAGTTTGGTCCAGTGGTTAATCACACTCACTGTTAAAATTATGCCTGATTTCTAATTTAATCTGTCTGGCTTCAGTTTACAGCCATTGGTTCTTGTGCATTTCTCTGCTAAATTAAAGAGCCCTTCAGTACACAGTTCTTTCTTCCCATGACAGTACTTAAATAATGTAATCAAGTCACCCTCAGTCTTTTTTGATAAGATAAACAGATTGAACTCTTTCAGACTCTAACTGTAAAGCATTTTCTTCTGTCGTTTGAATAATTTTTGCAGTTCTCTTCTGTGCCCTCTAATTTTTAAACCACTTTTTTTAAAAATGTGGACATCAGGACTGGATATAGGATTCTAACACTGGTCTCACTAAGACTGTATAGAGGGGTAAAATTACCTCCCTACTCCATTTGTACAGCCATGGACCACATTAGTCCTTTTTGTCACAGCATCACACTGGGAGCCCATGTTCAGTTGCTAGTCCTTTGAGCCCTAAATCTTTTTCAGAGTCACTGCTTTCCAAGATACAGCCACCCCACCCCCCCCATTCTGGAGATATGGCTTGCATTCCTTGTCCCTAGATGTATAACTGGGTTTTAATAAAGTCAAATGCATTTTGTTTGAATGAATGAGCCAGGTTACCAAGTGATCCAGATCACTCTGTATGACTGTCCTGTCCTCGGTGTTATTTACCACTCCACCTATCTTTGTCACCTATACGTTTGACCAGCACTTTTTTATATTTACTTCCAGATCACTGAAAGCATTGAACAGTATCAGATCCCTGTGGAACCCTTCTAGAAACACTCCCATGTGGTGATGCCCTCATTGAAAACTACTTTTTGAGATCTGTCAGTTAGCCACTAAATCCTTTTATATGGTATAGTGCTAATTTTGTAAACAATTCATGTGGTAGAAGTCAAATGCCTTAAAGTCTAAGTATAGTACATCTACACAGTTACTATCAACCAGACTTTTAATTGCAGAAGAATTAAATCAGATTTAACAAGACCTGTTTTCCATAAAGCAGGTAGACATATTTATCAACTGAAGTCTATTATTAGCTTTTCCATTATTTTGCCTGGAATTCATGTCCACTTAACTAGCCTAGCACTATCCAGGTCATCCCACCTGTCCTTTTTTAATATTAGGATAACATCAGCACTCTTCCAATCTTTTGGATTTTCCCACTATTCCAAGATTTATCAACTCAATACCAACATGTCACAGATCTGCTCAGTCACCACTTTAGGATGCTGCAGGCAAGTTATGTAGGCCTGCAGATTTAAAATTGTGTATGCCTCGTAGATATTGTGTAACATCCTCCTCAGTTGCTAATGAACTGGAAAGTATTTCATCTTCATGTGATACGAGTACATAATGCTGCTATTTTCCAAATATCGAACAGAAATATTTATTGAACACGTCTGTCTTTTTTGCATCATTAAAAATTACCATCTCATCTAGAAATGGGCCTATACCATTGCTCAGATGTCGTTTGTTCCTAATATACTCAAATATGTACTTATTTTAGATATATTCCTTATTGTTCTTAGCCCTGCCAGCCATTGAGTTTCCTCTAAAATCTTTAGATTCTCTTATCAATTTCCTACACTTTTAAACTTTTATTTTCTATTGATTACTATTTCTCCTTTTTTAATAAATTGCCTTTTTATTTCTAACTGCTGCCTCTACTTCATCACTGAAGCAGTATAGTTTTTTAGCCAAAGTTGTCCTCTCTTGAGCAAGGAATCATGGTTTTCTGGCTAGCTTAAACTTTTCTTAAAAAGAGTTCCCAGTTTTCATTCACATTTCTGTCTACATTTTTCTCCCAGTCAATTTTGCTCAATTTCTCTCAGCCTTTGAAAATTAGTTCTTTTGAGGCAGCCCATAAATATATGACTGGTTGGGGCTGTCTTCTGTTTGCCTACACTGACTGTAAGCAAGTCATGATCACTGGTCTGTAGGCAACCACAACTTTCAATGAGTGATTCATTTTTATCCATCATTGTGAGGTCCAAAAGCATAAGCTCCCAGGGGATGCAATACTTTGTGCTAAAAGGTTGTATGTAATTTTTATAAATGTGTTTTGATAGCACATTGTAAAGGAGAGTTCTGACACTTAGCCATGTAAATTCACTGATTAATTTTGAATGATGGTATATAACCAGAATTCAGGAAATGCAAAGTTAAAACCCACTGAAGATAGTACCTTCATAGGAGCATGCACACACAACTCTTTGAACAGTTTACATAATGTCACATGCCTCCAAAGAGATTAAAAAATGTGACAGCCATATAAGCGGCACGTCTATATTCAGTTCTGTGGATGAGACATGTCATTTCTCTTCTCCTCTCCCATACATATGATAGCTATGTTCTGTTGCATGCAAGGATGAGCAAGTAGCAGCTTTTACTGCCTTCTGTCTGCTCTCACAATCCCATAGAGTGAGTCTAGCAACAGGAATCAATGCTTGAATGACTTCAGGATTGGAATGTTCTTACTAGAAAATAACCCTATATAAGTATGGTTGTATTTTATACAGGCAAGGTTGACAGAAGCTGAGCAGTGGAAGTGATTAGTCGTATAAGCCTTAACTTACCTGTAAATACTGAAAGCAGCTTTCAGAGGCTGCGAATATCCCGGTTAATCTCAGAATAAAGGAAAGAGTGCTAGAACTTGGATCCTTCAGTTTCAGCACACAAGTGATGAGCTCTGTCAAGCATGGATTCTCCTGTAACAGCAGCACGCTAGATTCTGGGGAAGAAACATCCATGGAAGGTGGTGCAACTATCATCATTTCTAGGACATCTATTTATTTTGTATTACAATTCTAGCCGCTTCACCTAAAAGCCAACTAGAGTGATGTGCACCCACTTTGTTGTCAGTTGAACAAGGATTCAGAGGTGTTTAAAGCACCAGCCCTTTCAGACCTTAATTAATATGTTATTAGATCAAGAATATCAACCCCTTAAAAGGAGTGAAACAAAACTTCACTTGTAAAGCTTTTGTGTGTTCTCATTACAGCATGAAAGTATTCAGAGAACACCCTCCAAATTGAGGGAAGCTTCCCTCACCTTCAGACAACCTACCATTTTATTTAAAACCCATAGATACAACCAAGTGGTATGTACAATATTAATTCTCCTTAAACACATATGTGATGATTCCTCTGGTTCCTAAGAGGCATAGGCCAAATCCAGAAAGCCAAAATTACCTGTTTCGGTCAGAGACTTAAACCAGTCCAGAAATTTCTCTAGAAAAGTGTCATCTGCAACAAGTTGCCTTGAATCTGCTAAAACTGCACAAACAGAAGGCAGGAGCTGAGAACACTCCTTGTCCATAGTGTGTCTGGTTTTCTTCTGGTAAAAGAATATGAGAAACAAACTCAGTGGAAATACAGCATAACAAGGCAACACTGAAAGTCAAGTAGGGAGGTACAAGGTAGACACACTTCACTGTAAAATCAAAAAGACACAGTGCTTTACATCTGAAAGCCTTCAACTGAATCTGGTAACAAGCAGCATTTATTCTGCTGCTTTCAGCCTCAAAGTGCTTTACAAACATGAAATCATGCTTTCTATTTAACTCACACAATTTCAGGAGCAAAAACGACAAGGAGTATGTGTGGCACCTTATTGACTAACAAATGTATTTGGGCATACACTTTTGTGGACTAAAACCCACTTCATCCGATGCCTGGAGTGGAAAATACAGTAGGAAGATAGATCTAGCAGTACACGAAAAAATAGGAGCTGTCTTACCCAGTAAGGGGTGGAGGCAGTTCAATTAAAGTGGGCTATTCTTATGCCCAAATACATTTGTTAGTCCATAAGGGGCCAGGAGGACTTGTTGTTGCTTTTCTTGATACAGAGGAACACAGCTACCACCCTGAACCCTGTCACTATTTCAGGAGCCAGGGTGATGTAAGGATACGGGCCCAGATCCTCAAAAGGACCCCAAGTAAAGACCCCAGACCCTTTCCGCTCTCAGTGAGGGGGCTGAGCGGTTCGGTCACCCACAGCTGATCCGCAGACTGCCCACCCCGCTCTCTCGCCCCCGAGGAAATCCTGCCGCCCCGGGGCTCCCTCCACATCGGGGGGGCGGCCAAGACCAGCCCGCCGACTCAGCGCGGGGATCGCAGCGGCCCCGGGGTGGGGGTGGGTGAACCCGGGCCCCGCTCCAGCCGCCCTCCCGCTTGCAACACCGGGACCGGAGGGGCGGAGCGCCCGCTGCAGGAGCGGCCCGCGGCGCCGGGCTCTCGATCCACGGGGGAGGGCAGGTCTCCTCCCGAGCCGGGGAACGGGGCCGCGGCTCCCACCTCACCCCGGACAGCGGAGACTCCTCCGCTTCAGAGCGGCCGCCAACCACGCCTCCCACCTACTGTCGTAAAACAGCGCAGAAGCGGAATAGCCAAGGGGCGGGGCCGTGGGAGACAGTGTTGGGGAGTCTCTGGGGGGTAAAGTTATCCGGGCCGGGCAGGGCAGGGCGGCGCGGCGCGGCGCGGCGCTGGACCGGGGCGGGGGGGATTTCTGTGCATAACCGTGCACTGGTATTAACTAAAGTGGTGCAGACGCAGACCCATGTGTGGACACGCTTGACTGGTTTGAGAGTGATCATAGCAATTGGCACCAATAGCTAGCTACAAGCTACCTGGCCCTGTCAGGTTTAAATCAACGTCAGAGTGCCTGTACGCGGGCACTTTGGCTTCACTGAATAAAAGGTGTGTGGGGATTTCTATTGCAAGGGCTATCTCCAGCTATCACAAGGTAAAATCCAAGAGGAGACCAGGTACGTTCTTCCCCTGATGTTCCTAGTCAAGATGAGCCCCAGTAGGGACTGTAGGCATGCCCCCCATAAGGATATAAGCCAAACTGGTGTGAGGCAGTTTATACTGATATAACTGTGTCCACACTATGGATTGTATCAATTTAACTATAGCGTTAGACTATCACACTTTCTAGCTGAAATAGTTAAATCTATTCAAAAACTGTGTCTAGCCCCCAGGCCTACTTGTTGGCCACTATGCATAGTATTCTTCACAAACAATTAAGCTCCAGGTATACAGCAGGAAGCTCCAGAGGTAGAAGGAGCCTAAAGATATACACTTCTTTATAGAGGAGAAATCAGTCATACTTGGGGTGTAGCTCAATCAATCATCTCATTAATCCCACCTCCCCAAATCATCAGGCTGGCCCTGGTGGAAAAGAGGCAGTTATATTTGGGGAATGGAAAACTACAGGCCTACCCAAAAATGGTAAGGCTGACTCCCTAAGGTGCCACAAGGACTCCTCATTGGGTTTGCTGATGCACACTAACATGGCTACCACTCTGAAATCTGTGAGAGGAGAACTGGAAGGACAGTTCCCATTTGATCTGAATTCAGAAGTCTCTTTCTCTGAAAGGAAGACCCTGAGAACCTCTGGGGACTTCTGAAGGACCACTTGATGGCACTGTTGCTCTGCATAAATGCCTTAAAAGCCCCTTTGGTTTCTATCATCCCAACATGATTTTTAATGACATCATGTAAGTGTTACTGCTCTTTTTATTGGGGTTAGTGTTTTTTGGTTTTCACTGTATTATTCTTACTTTAATAAATGAGATAGAGCCCCACCTTGAGTGCATTGTGTGGGATCATGCCTCTCAGCTATCCCTCATGATGAGAGATAACGCTATCCCCATGCATCAGAAATGTGGAATCTGGAAACCAGTTACTGTATACAGGTGTATTTTAAATGTTGTAGTATTTTAAATGCAGCAAGGCTAGCTTTCTTGTGTCCCTTGTAATTGCCATTGTCCCAAAACAGGTCCAGTGTTTGGGCTTTGGCAAATTAAAGATACGTATGGGTCTGTCTTCAATAACCCTTTCCCCCAACATTTTTCCACTGTTGCTACTAGTAGTTCAGTTCCACCATTGGTATCGACTATAAGAGCACTGGCATAAATGAGTAACAAGGTTGGCTTTTTTACCACAAGGTCACTTGGAACTTCTCTGGGTAGGATTAGACAACAAAGTAGGAAAATGCACATTGGTGGCTGAAAGAGTGCAGTCTACACTAGCACTTGCAGTGGTAGAACTCCGACGAAGTGGGTATTAGCCCACGAAAGCTTATGCTTCAAAACTTTATAGTTAGTCTTTAAGGTGCCACAGGACTTTGTTAACTCTGCTATTCCAGACTAACTCGGCTACCTCTCTGATTCTTAGCTGTAGGTAGTAACTGGGAAATTTTGGAGTGTAGACACAGTCGTCTGTGTGTCAATTGCAGCAAGATGCGGCCCTTGAAAGAAAAAAATATATAATGGTGAATAATAGAAACCAGCATACCAACAATACTTGTCACTTCTCTGATGCCTTCCATTAGAGGATCTGAAAGCACCTTACAAACATTCATGAATTAGGTTTCACACACACAGGAGTGAGGTAATAACTCCCTTTTACAGAGGGAGAAAGGAGGCACAGAGCAGCTGACTGACTTGTCCAAGGCCACACAGGGAGTTAGTGGGGGGCTGAGATTCATATTTAATCCTTTGATGTCTGGACCTGGGGCTTTAAGACCAGGCTTTTTTGTGCCATGGCCAGACTGCATGAAGACCTGCAGGTGCCATCTGTACCTGGCCTTGAGAGCCAGCCCCCCATGGGGATCAGCGTCTGACCATGCCCCTATTGGGGGAGGCCCAAAGGAAGGTCCCTCATGTTGGGTGCCAGGCCAGCCTCTGTGCGTGGGGTCCTTGTGTGGGTGTCTGGCCCTCGCCTAAGTAACCCCATCAGTGGGGCTCTCCTGCTCTGTGTTTTCCCAACTCCGAGCAAACACTTGGTTGTCCCAGCCGCGTGACGAAGCCGCTTCCCCAAACGCTGGGCGCCGAGACTCTCGGCCCGGGCGTCCCGCGCCCTCTTCATCCGGGTATTACCGCGGCTGGTTGCCATGGACTCGGAATCCCGGAAGTGCTGAGGGGAGGGGGCTAGTTCCAGGCCGGGGCCGCCGGACTTTGCCCTTGGGGCCGCCCTGTCCCCCCTCCCGCCTGGTGACAGGCACCTGCCGAGCCCGCTCCCGTGATCCGGCCGCTCGCGCCATGTCCCTAGCGACCAGCGAGGCGGCCACGGAGCGGGAGCTGGTGAGCGCGGGAACAAGACCCGGGGAATCGATGGGAGCGGCTGGAGGAGGGGCCGGGACCGGGAAGGTGGGGTGGGGGCAGTGGGACCGGGACCGGGGGAAGATGAGGAGGGGGAAGTGGGACCGGCGGGAGTGGGACGAGTCCCGGGGGAAGATGGGGGGAGGGGGCGTGGGACCAGGACCAGGGGGCAGATGGGGTTGGGGGACAGTGGAGCGGAGACAGGAGGAGATGGGGAGGGGGTAGAAAGCCCGAGGCAGGGGACAGGGACCGGGCTGATGGGGAGGGGGACACTGGGTCAGGACCAAGACGGATGGGGGACAATGGGTAGATGTGTGATGTGGAGAGGCTGTGGGAGGTGAAGGGTCGGAGGCTGAAGGGTAGGACTGGGATGCCCACTACCCTAGAGTCCGTGGGGCAATTGCTCTTCAGTAGCGTGTAAGGTGGCATCACTGTCTCACATGGTAATGAGGACACTGAAGTGACTACACCTCACTATGCATCTTAATATGACGTGCGTGGGATTGTGCATACTGGGGTGACAACAAGGGGCTTTGATGTCATGGGGTGTGATAAGGAACTATCTCGCTCAGTTCCTATTTTGGCACCCCCCACCATAGTTTCTGAGCGCCTCCTCCAGTGGTATTGTGCTCTTCCTTCCCTGCTGACAAGGGACGAGGTTAAGGTTTTTTTCTAAATGGATGTGACAACAGTGTCATGCACTGAGGTACTGATGTGTCCTGGTGGTTTGACTTCTCTTGATACAGTGTTTCTCATCAGCTCGATGTCGATGCCTCCTCACACTATAGCGAGGTTTGCACACGTTGTGAAGATGCCGTATGATGAGGTTTTGAAACATGGCGCAGTTCAATCAAAATGTTGTGTGTAAGATATGCTGGATGGGCAAATATGTGGTAAAACTCTTTCTAGGACTGGGTATAAGGGCTCCTGCCACCAGCTCACTCTTGACTTCGGGAAGGGCTCTTCACCTGTCTGTGCTTTAGTGTCCTCATCTGTAAAATTACTTCCCTGTCACCTCCATTGCTCTAGACTTCTTGGGTTCCTCTGCTGAAAGCCATACCGTTCTATTATTGTCTGGCACAATCTGTCCCTTCTATCTGTCCCTTTTTTTTTAACTTCTTCAAGAAGAGAAGGAGATGCAGGTTTTCAGGGATAGGCGATTTTATCTGTTGAAGATTTATATGCGCATTACTTAGTTTTGCTTCTCACCCTCTGCTGTTTATCCATCCTCGTTGTTGCTGTTCCCTATCTAATTGCTAACATAGCCAATGGAGTTTCATAGTGATATCCAGCACTGTGATAAAATGCTCTAAGAATAACAAAAATAACCTGTCAGTATGCTGCTAGGAACATTGACCCAGGAAATTAAAAAGTGTATGGCATACTGCATGAAATGTATGCCTACCTGCACTCAGCCTGACCGAAAAGCTGCTTTATCTGTTCTTAATATTCTATGCTGCCTTCTTTCCTGTCAGCCAACATTTTAAAATCTGCTTTACCTCTTCTTCTGCTTCCCACAATGAGCTAGATCTGGATCTTGCCTAGGAACAGAGCTGTGTGTGTAAGCACCAGTGAAGCCAGTAGCAAGCGGAAATGAATTGCATGGTCCTTTCTGCAAGGGCTACGTAACCTGAAAATTATATGAAATTGAAATTTTCCAAACTTTCCTTCTGTCCTGGATCTGCTGGTGTATTACAAGTAGGCAAAGATCATCCACTGGCCTAGTATGAAGAGATAGTACACTTCTGTACTGGTGCAATGTTAAACCAATAGCTGTACTGTGATCTGAAGGGATAAACATGGGAAACCTACCCATCTACCTATTTTAGATACTTTTATGGCCCCCGTCACCTTAGGTCTTGGCTACAATGACATTTTATAGCGTTCTAACTTGCGGGCTCAGGTGTGTGAAAAATCACCCCCCCAGAATGCAGCAAGTCTGAGCACTTTAAAGTGCTAGTGTAGACAGGCTCTGGGTGCTGGGAGCCATGCTACCAGAGCTCAGAGCTAATCCCCTTGTGGAGGTGGATTACCAGGAGCGCAGGGAGAGCTGTCTCCCACGCGACCACTCTAGCACTTCAAAGTGCTGCCACTGGAATGTTCCTGTGACGGTGCTTTGAAGTTTCAAATGTAGCCAAGCCTTTAGTGTCTCAGGCCTTGGTTACACTGCCACTTTATAGCGCTATATAGCTCCAGGAGTGCTATAACTCTGTGCCCGAACACACTGGCAAGGCACATATTGCGCTATAAGTCCGAGTTTATAGCGCTCGTGGTAAACCACCTCCGCACGGGGAATAAGGGCTGTTGCGCTACCGCTGTAGCGCAACGGCGCGAATGTGAACACCCATTGCGCGTTAATTAGCCTCCAGCCTGGACCACAATTCCCGTTCGAGCCACTCTGGTCATCAGTTTCAAACTCTTCTGTCGCGTCCTCAAGTGACCACACGTCAGACCCGCCCTTTAAATTCCCAGGGAAGTTTGACAATCCCCTTCCTGTTTGCTCCAGCCAGGCGTGGAGTGCTCCTCAGTTATCCATTTTGCTTCGCCATGACTCCACGTGCCATGCCTCCTCGCAATAAGCAAGCTTCACCGTGGTTCAATACCGAGTTGTTGGACCTCATCAGTTGTTGGGGGGGAAGAGGCTGTCCAGTCTCAGCTGCGGTCTAGCGCAATACCTATTGCTGTATATGGGACGTGCTATAACAAAACGCGCTATAATCCTGTAGTGTAACCAAGGCCACACATTGTGTTTATCCTCACAACACCCAGCGAGGTAGGGAAGTGCTGTTATCCTCATATTACAAAAATGAAGCTGAGGCACAAAGGCTAAATGACTTGCCTAAGGTCACGCGGGAAAGCTGTGGAGGAGTAGGGAATTGAACATGGGTCTCATAAGTGCCTTAACCACTGGACAATCCTTCCTCTCTGAATTCCAATGCTGACTCTTTCACTGACTCACTGGCCAAATCACTGAACTTTTCTGTGCTTCTGGTTCCTTGTCTTTAAAATGAGGATGGTGATACTGGCCTCTCAGCGCTGTTGTGAGGATTGCTAAATGTTGCATTTGAAAATGTGAAGAAATGTATAAGTGCTAAGGCTGGGGTGGCCAACCTGAGCCTGTGAAGGAGCCAGAATTTACCAATGTACATTGCCAAAGAGCCACAGTAATATGTTAGCAGCCCTCCATCAGCTCCCCCCGCTTCAACCTGCAGCTCCTCCTGCCCGCTGGCAGCCCCACCAATCAGCACCTCCCGCAGCTATCACAGTGCACAGGAGGCTCTGGTGGGGAGGGGGGAAAGCGAGGGCATGGTAGGCTTGGGGGGGGGAGGGCGGTGGAGTGGGGACAGGGCCTGGGGCAGAGCAGGGGTTTGAACACTGAGCATTCCCGGGCACATTAGAAAGTTAGCATCTATAGCTCCAGCCCCGGAGTCAGTGCCTATGCCAGGAGCCACATATTAACTTATGAAAAGCCACATGTGGCTCCAGAGCCACAGCTTGGCCCCCCCTGTGCTAAGGTATTAATCCTGGAGTAATTAGCCTCCCGGTACTCTCTGGAGAGCCTGTAAGTGGAAGAGTATTAAGTTTAATATAAGCATCTCTGGTCATATTGCATCTAGAATATTAAAGAACACTGAAAAATAGTTACTCCTTATGAAATGAAGAGTTACTTGAGAGAGAGGCTTACGGGTACATCATACTCTTTTATTAGTATACACTGAAAAGGGGGCATGAAGATATGAAGTTGGCCTTTCTGCCAACTGCTCTGGCGATTCCACCCAGCATTGTCATTAGCTGTCAAAGAAAAGATAGTGATGATTTGAAAATAACAATAGAAACGGTATTTAATGAGAAATGAGATTTTTATTACAAGCTTAGGAAAATGTTAGGGTTTCCATGGACATTTTTCATTTACTTTATATGTAATTCTTATACCTTTTCTCAAATTGATCTAGCGCTCTGCAGTGGTTTTTCATTCTACACCTACTGATACTGTCTGATATTGTGAATAAGTAATCCAGGTTGCTGTAGCCCACGTTTTCAACATCTTAGGGTCAGATCTTGAAGAAGCTTCCTCTTTAGGAAATGTTTCCCAACTACATTGTCTCTTTGTAAATGTAGTGACCAAGTAAACAGTTGAATTTACTTCAGTGGTTGTTATAAAAAAAGTTTTGTGGGGTATTAATTAAGTTCTGGTGATCTATGTTTTAACCAACCATTTAGAGAGCAGAAAAGATTATATTGTACATATCTACTCCCCAGGGAGATGACAGTCTGTCTGCTGTAACCTACGAATCTGACATAGAGATGGTGAGTTTTGTCAGCAATGTGCTTTTAGTAAACACTTTAAACACTGCTCAGAATCTGCTTGCACCCTACACAGGATATCCCAGTTATGTCTACTGATTACGGATAGATACTTTAGAAAGTAGAGCTAACTGTATTGTCCCAACAAAGAATTTGACATATGGGGGCTCCAGTAATTCCAAACATTACTGGGCTTTCAAAGTTCTCATGCTTGGTCTGAGACACTTTGCAAATGACATTCAGGGAATTTCTCAATACCATCAAGTTCAGGGACCCTAAGTTGTCTATTTAGTATGCTCTAGTTCAGGAGTGGGCAAATCTTTTAGCCCAAGGGCCACATCAGGGTTCAAAATTGTGTGGAGGGCCAGGTAGGGAAGGCTGTGCCTCCCCAAACAGCCTGGCCCTGCCCCCTATCTGACACCCACCCACTTCCCTCACCCTGACTGCCCCCCTCAGAATTCCTGACCCATCTAACTCCCCCCTCCCCCCCCGCCCACTCTTTGTCCCTGACTGCTCCCCCAGGACCCCACTGTCTATCTAAACCCCCCTGCTCTTTGTCCCCTGACTACTCCCTCCTGAGATCCCCCACCCTAACTACCCCCCAAAACCCCACCCCCTATCTAAATCTCCTGCTCCTGGGCCCCTGACAGCCCCGACCCCTCGCCACACCCCCACACCCTGGCAGGCCTCCTGGGACTGCCATGCCCTATCCAACCCCCCTGTTCCCCGTCCCCTGACTGCCCCCCGAGACCCTCTGCCCCTTATCCAACCCCCCGCCCCGGCCACCTTACCGCGCTGCCAGACATGTTGCTGGGACTGATTGCCGGAGCATGCAGCTCACGCAGTGCGCTGAGACTGCAGGGGAGGGGGGTCGGTAGGGGACAGGGGAGGAGCAGTCTCCCCAGCCATAGCTCAGGGGCTGGTTGGGAGGAGGGCCATAGTTTTTCCACCCCTGCTCTAGTTGAATAGAAGAAGTAAGGGTTTTCCCATCTTTTAGGGAATTGTAAGCCCCATTCTCTGCCCTGTAATAGTCCTGCACATTAAGGAATTGCTGATTCCCATATTTAAGATGGACAGGTGAACCTCAGAGTTGTTCAATTAATGAGCAAAAAGAGGTAGCTTTGGCTTTATAGCATGCACCATTGTGGGGCAGCACCTCAATTGTGGTGGGTTGTTTCGTTTGGGTGTGCACTTATTTTCATTCATTTGCTATAGCCTGCTATAGTGGCATTTGGACTTTGGTAAAACTAGACCAATTGGGGTAACTATGTTGAATCTCTTTTGTTTTACATGTAGTCATGCACTAGGGTCCTGTTTCTTAGAAGAGTGAATATTCGATCTCTGCTGATTCCCCATTAGAAGTGGCTGCAGTTTCTGTTTTTCAGATTACTTTCTGAGGTGTTTTAGGAAAGGGGGAGAGCTTCAATACAGAAAGCCTATTTTTATTTTTCTTCCAGAAACGGCGGAAGAAAACTTCTCATAAACCCCCAAAGTCACCAAGTAAGTGTTACCAATTTTTTTCTTCTCTCTTCTTTGTCCTGAATGAGATTGATCTCCTGGGGCACACCACCTTGAAGAGATGCCCAAAATAAGAACATCTGTGATTCTCTATGGAATGTGAAGCATTCCTATCAGTGTGTTACATCCTATAATAAGACATTTGACTTTTCTAGGAGTTGGATTGGGGTTTACAGTTTTCTGGAGATTCTTGTCCTGGGAACTAACCGAGTAGTAATGCACTTTTCCCTTGTGGTGGCAAGCAGTTTGCAGATAAAATCACTGTTTGCCTTTTATGTCCTTGGAGAAATGCTGTGTCCTTTGCTGTTCCTGGGCAGAAAGAGATCCAGAGTTTTGGGGTCTAGAAGTACTGAAGCAGTGCATCCTAACATCCAATGGACCTAGTGGGTTGCAGAGTATCTCAGTCATGGAGGCTGCAGAAGGATTTAAGCCATTCCATTTTTCTTTTTTCACTATAATTCCGTGGTTAAGGAAATTGCCCCCTGTTGTCATGGAATTCTTAATGTCTATAAACTGCAGGTGAAACCTTTTATTTATTTTTAAAGTCCATTCACAGTAAACTGTCAAATATTCAGTTTATTTTCCTGGTGTTTATGTGTTTAGAAATATTATATACTATTTATTAAACAGTGGACTTCTTCTAACTTGCTAGGTTTTGATTAGGTGCTTCCCTTTCTTTGTATGTACTGTACAAACACCCTCTTCTTTCTGAACTACCTATGACTATAAATTCAATTTGTCTTAAAAATAGCATTTTTATTTCTGTCATGGTCTTTGTGACATCACTTTTGACTATGCTTTTATTGATTGTCATAAAGACTGTGACAAACTTGCACACATAAAAGTGCTCTTCTGTTGAGCCATACAGTATCTTTTGTGTAGGTAGTGCATATACGTGAGCTGTCTTTTTAAATAGATTTTTTCAATGTATTAACTTAGGTGTGTGTGTGTGTGTGTGTGTGTTATGGGTGCATAGATGTGTTTAAAGTGTACACACAAATATGTCTGTATATTAAGTCATGTGACTATTCCTCTTTTTCTAAACTTACTCATCATTGTAACAACTATTTCTGGAAGGCGGACTTTTTTCTTATTTTGATGTGACTCTGTTTCTCTTGCCTTTTGTTGTTGTTTTTAGGAGATAAACATTTAAGGTGTTATAAAATGTATTTTGATCATTCAGAAGACTGTATCAGGGATTATGTTCAAGAAGGAGAAAATTGTTTTGTGACATCAACTGTAAAAATGTTGTGGCGGGTGTTTTGCATCACTGAAATATTTTCCCTTGCCTTAGAATCTCCATATATCTCCGGCACATACCTGTGTCCTAAAAAGGCTGCAGTCTGGAGGTCATTGAAGGGAAAAGGGATCATGCACCATGAGAACCCAATGACTAAAACACCAAGGCAGATGTGGCTAGGATCTCTGAAGCAAGGTATCCGTGTTGTAGAAATTCCATCCACATTTGAAAGTGAAATTTCATAGGGTTTATAATGCTGCCCTGATTTAAGTGGGTGCAGCTTCCATTCAGTCCAGCATAAATGAATCTTGTTTACTCCAGGGTTGCATTTGGTCCACCATAATGTTTTACATTTAAAAGTTTGCTTAAGATCATTTTTGTTGGTTGATCAATATTTGCATAACTTTCTCTTCAGTGTTCAGTACCTACAGGCTCTGGGATACGGCCAAATAGAAATTTGTCCTTTGATTAGATGCCTAGCTGGAATTTACTTTGCTGATGTCTGGTTTGTTTGTTAGGAATTATTTTGATATACATAATTCTTGACAGTTTTTTTATGTACTTGTTTCTCATGGGGGTTCATAGAGGCAACCAGAGCTGTTCTGGGCTTTGCTGTTGCATTCACGCAGGGTGAATTGAATGTATAGTTATCTGCTTTTTTTCCCCCCTCCTTACTAGCAGGTATGAAATCAGACTTTGATGTGGCTCATGCAAGGACTAACCTTTCCAGCAGCACTCCAGAATATCTAAAGGAAGCTCTAGGCATGAAAAAGCCAAAGCATGGTCGTTCTTCAAGCAACGGTGAGCTCAGAAATTATGGCAACATTGTCATGTTTAAGGTGCTTGCTTTGGTAAGGCAGCAGCTCCTCTAGTTCTAACCCATAGAACAAACTCCCAAGATGTGGTTCTCTGTGAGCTGGCAGGTCACATGGTGCTGGCTCTCCTTATTTCTAGCTACTTAAGTACATAAGACATCTGCCTACCTGAAATTCCATGTAAAGTATTGACTCCCTTTGTTACTTCTCTCTATAAAGTGTTTGTGATACATTATGTTACTATGTAAAAATCAGTTTGATTGTGCAGCAAAATTAAAAGGAACACACACACTTGAACATTGCTTTTTCTCCCTTTAGCAATAAATTATACATTTAAAAGTCACACTTCCGTTTGAAAAATTCATTACAAGTAACACCTAAGATTCCTATAACTTACCAGACTTGAGAAGTACACATTTTTCTATTTTTTTCCAAAGTATTATGTAGCTTTTTGAAGTTGTTGATTTCAGTATTTTCCATTATATGGTCCATTAGTTTGTCTTGCTTTTGTGTGAATCTTTCATACAGCAACTGCTGGGAGAGAGGTTTGTTGTTTTTTAGTTGATTACCCCCAAAATCTGGCAGGTGCAATTTAGGTGCAGCTGCAGCAGCTGAAACTTTCTGTTGTCAATTTATTTTTTTAATTGACTAATTTTAAATTCATGCTCTTGAAGCATTATTTATTATCTATGAGATTGTCATTCAGGAAAACAAATGCCTGTTTCAGATTTCATTTTGTCAAGAGTCTTCCTTATTTTGTGTCTTTCTTTCTGTAGGTTACATCCCTGGAACACCTGACTACAAAGAAAAAGAAGATATGTATGATGAGATTATTGAACTGAAGAAGGTACAGTTGCTTTGCTACTTGAATAGAAAAAGTCCTATATGCTGCCGCATCCATCTGTGGGTATCCAGCCCTGACCAGATCAGCAGGGTCTGGTGCCTATACCTAGAAGAGCCACCGAGCTTCTTCACTTCAGTAATGTAAGGACTGAGCTGAAACCATGCCTATTTAAAGAGATTTCATTATGCTGATGGTATGACAGTCAGTTATTCTACATTTGGGAATCCATGAAGTATAGCCAAAAGATTGAACAAACCCCTATCTGGACTTTGAAAAGGTTGATGGGGTTGATTCCTTTGTCGCTTGAATTTCCATAGCAGCCCCTGATTATTCTTTTAATGATTAAAAGTCAGCCAGTTGGGTCTATGTGTACATGAAGACAAGTGTTTGGCTTGACTCCTGGAAAGCTGAGCCAGGGTCTTGGTTAGAGGGAGGAGCTGAGATGGAGGTACCAGTAGACAATCATCTTGGCTGTTCCAGTGGCTCCAATAAAGTTTCCCTGCCACTGAAGTTTCTTCCCCCCCCCCCCTTCTCCATACCCTTCAACTCCCCTCTTAATCTATCCTAATCCAAGCTGATGGTTGTCTTCTTGCTTTTCCTTCAACATTAGTGCTAGCTATTTTAACTGGGTCGCTCTTTGTGTCCAAGAGTGGGTTAATTGTAAAAGCTTACAATGTGCCTCTGACTTTCTTCTGCCTGGACAACTTGGGCAGAATTTGTAGATGAACCTGTGATTTTTTTGTTGTTGTTCAATTTTAGACAATACAGGCTCAGAAAAGCGAGGGGGATCGGATGAAAACAAAGATCCGACGACTGGAGGAGGAAAATAACAGGAAGGATCGACAAATTGAGCAGCTGTTAGATCCTTCCAGGGTGAGTCTTGTAACCTTTCCCAGTAGCGTAGCTGACAGAAGGATCTTCGTTTACAGTATTGGTGCAAGATAGTGAAAGTGGTGTGTTTGAATTTTTAGTGTCAAACAGAAAGGTCAACCTGTTCAGAGTCAGTAAGGGAAACTCATGTCTCAGACATGAAAAGTCTGTAACATGATGGCTCCAACTTGAATATGGTTTCTAAGAACATTCAAGGTAAGTGTGCTAGGGGAACACAGAGATAATATTAAATCAGGCCTGGCCCTGCGCCCATCATTTCTCTATTCTGAATATCTCAATTGTAGTAATGGTAAGCTTGCCCAAGAGAGCGATACAGCTGATACCAGATTATTTCTGTTCTGTGTATCCAAGTTTGCTGTTAACTGGAAGCATGAACTTCAATTAAAGGACAGCTTATATGTCATATTTTATGGATGGGTTTATTTAGGAGAAGAGAATTGTCATTTCTAATGGCAAAGTTAAGCCCATTTACTGAGTTATTTACCTGATGGTGGGGAGTCAAGCTCAGTGCACAGTGAATGGCAGGTATGGTCCTGACTTCTCACCTGTAGAGCAGAAGGAAAACCCTATTGTAAGATCAGTAAGCCTAGAAGAGAAACACTTAGTCACTATTGTGATGGATGGCACAGAAAATCCTAGATAAGTGTAAGAACATGTTCTTGAGCTGGAGGCTGAGAGAAAAATCTGCAGGGAGGAAGCTGAAGAAGAATTTAACAAAACTAAGATGATTTTATTGTCTTCTGTTGCAGGGTTCTGATTTTGCCCAAACTTTGGCGGAGAAGAACGATACTAGATGGGTAATTGTTTCTTCACCTGCACCTTCAACTATGATTTTTCTCCTTTCCATCCGAATCCTTGCTGATAGAAGAATATCCAAGATACAGGAGGAGACCATACAATTTAATGAGGCAGTCATATAAGTGATGTCCTCATTATTGCCAGATATAAAACCTGTAACAAAGGTCTAGAATTAACAGCAATTCAAAGTGCCTTTTCTCATCCTCCAGGATGAATATGTTTGCATGAATACATCAGCTTATTCATAGCCCTGAATTTAGCAGAATAGATGTACATTTGCACACTCCACTTCTTTTCCCACATCCCCTAAAAGTGAATGGATGCAATGATCAAAGTTTATGTTTTTATTTAGTGTCTATGTGATACGTGAAATTCAATAAAGACAAGTACACAGTGCTACACTTAGGAAGGAGAATTCAAATGCACAACTTCAAAATGGAAAATAACTGAACTGACCAAGTGGCAGTACTGCAAAATAAAATCTGGGGGTTTTAGGGGATCACAATTTAAAGATGAGCCAACAATGTGATGCAATTGCCAACAAGGCTAAGATCATTCTGCGGTGTATAAACTGGAGAATTGTGTGTAAGACATGGATGGTAATTGTTGTACTCTATTCAACACTGGTGGATCTCAGCTGAACTATTGGATCCCGTTTTGGGTGCCACACACTAAAATGGACAAACTGGAAACAGTCTAGAAGAGAGCAACAAAAATAATAAAAGGTTTAGACAACCTGACCTTTGAGGAAAGGTTAAAAAAACTGGGCATGTTTAGTCTTGAGAAAAGAAAACCGAGAGGTGACCTGATAACAGTCTTCAAATATGGGCAGTTAGAAAGAGGATGGTGATTAATTATTCTTCTTGTCCACTGAAGGTAGGATAAGAAGTAATGGGCTTAATCTGCAGCAAGGGAGTTTTAGGTTAAATATTAAGAAAAATTTCCTAACTATAAGGATAGTTAGTTCAGCACTGGAATAGGTTACCAAGGGAGGTTGTGGAATCCCCATCATTGGAGGTTTTGAAGAACAGATAAGATCAACACCTGTCAGGGTAGTCTAGATATGTTTGGTCCTGCCTCAGCACAGGGGGATGGACTAGATGACCTCTTGAGGTCCTTTAGGACCTTACATTTCTATGATTGTGTGCTTATGTATTAGTAGTGTTTGCACTCAGCTCTTAATGTGATTATATTTAGCCTATCTCTATAGCCTATATTAGGCATCTGGTTTGACTCTCTCCGTTTAAGGATAGCAGTAATGCTTACAGTTTGTTTTGTCCTGTTATATATATGACTAAATATTTCTGAATAGATTGATTTAGAAAGATGAAGTGGAATTCCTGGGAAACAGGAATTCTGACTGGAGATTTTGAGTTTTCTCTAGAACTGATGAGCTGTGTTCTTTTCTTTCGGCAGGTAATCAATGGACTGAAGCAGAAGATTCTCAAGCTGGAACAGCAATGCAAAGAGAAAGATAACACTATCAAGTATGGCTCTTTTGGGGCAAGGAAATATATTGGACAAGATGGGGAAGGGAATTGGACATCCATTTTCTTATGGAGTTAGAATCTCTGACTCCTTGGGAAAGATGAATTAAGTCATAACCACATGTGACTCTCTCCATACCCTTCCCAGATATTTTAAACCATTAATGGTCATTCCTTCCTTATCAAGTCTCATGAGGTTACTGTTGTATTCTTCCATTTTCAGCAAATTCCAGACAGATGTGAAGACCACTAATTTGGAAGAGATGAGGATTGCTATGGAAACCTACTATGAAGAGGTACATCTGGTGAGGCCCCTGCCCACGTAAACGGGGAGGAGAGGTTCAATTATAGGATCTAGGTAGAAACTTTGAACAGTTTTACACTTGTTTCCCAGCTGCACCTGTCTGTGTGTGAAAGTCAAGAAGACGTGTGTGTGTGTGTGTATGTGTGTATATAATATAATAAAAACAACTAACTACATGTACTATGTAAAGCAAAAAACCTATTTTTAATTAAACAAGGCAAGTAATGAAATTAATACAGTGTACAGCTCTGAGACAGCATCCATATTAATGACAGTAGGACAATACTCTCATTTTTGGCCATAGCATTGTTACTTGTGATAATGCCACAGGGATCTTACTTTCATTTTCACTTACCAGACACTGCTTAGTAGGTTAGCATTCTGAGCTTTCCAACAGCTAAGTCTTTTCTGTGCCAGCTATGTATGTCCATTAAGGCAATCTATCTTTTATACTTCAGATTCATCGTCTCCAAACCCTGCTGGCAAAATCTGAGGCTGTGGGGAAAAAGTAGGTTTATTTCTTTTGGACATGTGCATGTATATGTTTTTGGTATATACTTTGTATACTATATGAAGTGATGGAAAATAGTTGCATGTAAATTGTTATTTGTCTCATAACTTAGATACTGGTGGATTTGCTTTTCCGAACTACCTCTGTTGAATTTACAGTGTGCGTGTCACACCCAAGTTGCTTCCACAGTAGATCTGTCATTCTGAATTGATGGGCTTTTAATGAGGAAAATAAAAGGCATCTACCTCAATTAGAGTTTTAAATTCCCATCCTGTATCACGAAAACAGGATCCCCCTGAAGAGACACTAAATCAAAAGAACATTCTCCTTGTCATACAGAACAAAGAAATTTTAATTTACAGGGAAACCAGATATTAAAGCTGTTTGAAAGCAAAGCAAAACATTTTAAAGCAGAGCAATTGAAAGCTCAAAAAAGAATTTCTAGTATTTATTCCCCATAAAAGGAAATCCATTTCCTTAACCCGAAAATTGAACTGCTTCTCCTGGCAACATTACATGTATAGAGATTGTTGGATATTTGATTGATGCATATTTAAGTCACTGATGTAGACTGCTCTAGAATGTGTGCTGCAAATAAAGAAAGTACTTTTGTGTGAAAATAATCCTATAGCACAGGGGCACTGATCCGCAGTATGACCGAGACTGAATAATGGTAGCCGTTTGGAGGTGTTAGGGTGTCGTGGGAATGAGACGCAGTCAGAACAGTGTCTCTACAGCCATGTTTGGTTGTGTGATTGCGTCTCATGTAGGCGTACCCAAGCTAGCTTTGCTTTAGCTAGATCAAAGCTAGCTTGAGTAACAACAGCTGTGAAGCTACAGCAGCACGAGCACAAGCTAGCATGGACATGAACATGGGAGAGCCACTCAAGTATGTACCCAGGGTCAGGAAGCTAGTCTGTGCCACTGCTGCTGCAGATACACTGCTACTGTCATTCAAGCTAGCTTGATCTAGGACAGGTACATAGATCAAAGGTAACTCAGATATGCTTATGTGATCTACAGTCACACCTCCTGATTGCAGTGTAGACATACCCTTAGGCCAGTTTACTCATGCTTGACCCCTATGGACCAGGAATCAAGAGGAGATGCATGCTGGGCAAAACATGCTGTAGTGAGTCTAAAAACAAAGCACAAAGGCAAAATATGAATAACTTTGTTTGGCCGGGTGACACACTGTAAAGGCACAGAAGAAGTTGGAGAATGATTAATAAGAAATATTACAGCATCAAAATTAGCCATTGATCTGAACCAAAGTTCTGGGCCAAGCATTTGGAGAAAATTCATATCCAAATCCCAACTTTGCAGCTCAGGCACATCTCTAATTACAGTAAATAAAAGTACAAGTATGATATACCTACCCTCTAAACTAAGAATCAGCAGAACTGGATTATAATAGAGTTATAAAAACAGGATTAGAACAGTGGGGGATTGTAGGTCATGCTTAAGGTTAATTGCTAAACAGTGTTGAGGAAGCTTGCACAATGACTGCTTCCACTTTTACCTAAATATAGATAGTGCTGTTAGTCTCATTATTCAAAGTTAAAAGGAAAAATCAAGACAACAATTTAGCTTGTGAGTGGGGGATGTGAGCACCTAACACCCATCTGGCCCTACCCAAAATGATGTCCACTCCTTGGCTGACAGGAGTGTTGCTCCAACATGGGCATATTAGAGAGTAATATCGGGGGAGGGATGAAGGAGATATTTTGGAGGAATCTGTATTTCTAAAATAGTTTTAAACTCTAAATTAAAAATTGTCCAGATGATATCCAGGGAGATTATAGACATGAAGATAAAGATGCTGGAGCAGTGATGGCAGCTACCATGAAGACGATAGAGAAAGGTCTGTGCAGTAGGATGAAGATAGGAATATGGCGGTGTGCAACGTTGCTTTCAAAGTATCTAGTCTAATATGATTTTAATTTAATCTATTTCATGAATGTGAATAACATGAGAGTAAAATTACATTCAGAGAGCAAAGTAAGTGCAGATGCGCAAGGCAGTGTTAGTCCAGCCGCCTGAAAGAGTACTGGTTAGGCAGGAAGAATGATGATCTGCTGAGCATGGAAGATAATATCTCAGTACTTCAGAGTGTGCTTGTGTTTCCCTGTCTGAAACACAATGGGCCATTTTTATCTCTGGCATACTGTTAAAATCAATGCAATTCCACCAGAACTGTGTTTGGATGGGTAATACTGTATATTCTTCTGTTCCCCTGTTCTGTCATTTGTGGTGTACTAAACACTGGAATTTAGTTTGTCACTATTAAAAATATGTCAATTATTTTGGCTCAGGCATGCAATGAGTTAATGAAGTAGCCCTTCAATGCTGAAGGCTGTCAAATTCAATTTAAGTTACAGGTGAAAATGAGTCATCGGGTCTCATGCTAATTCTCATTTGTGCATAGCTCAACAAAAAAAAAGATAGTGAGGACAGTCTCTGTGAGTTGCATGACTGGCAGTCTTTACTCACAAGGCCAGGAACTGGAATAGAAAAGCTATCCCTCCCCCTTACAATAGAAACCTTTAAAGTACATTTTGACTCTATTGACCAGGATGCATGAAAAGGACTAGGCAGTGATCTTTTCATTTCTCCAAAAATAAGTAAATTGCTCTGGCATCAGAGGGTGTGATGTCCCTTTGCTGCCAGAGTTAAAAAACCTTTGCCTCCTCCGTATGGTCCATTCCATGCAATCTGCTGCTCTGTGATCATTTATTTTAACTTGACAGCTGCCTGAAATAGTGGGCATTGAGTGATGCAGGTACCATTTCCGTCATCTCCCCATTTTTTTCTCTGGGGAAGTCCTATAAAAAATCCTTCCTTGTTTGGTTGTTTGTTTTCACTTGGTTTTCCTTTATAGACCTCTTAAGAGTGAGTTGGGCCCAGTTTTTCATACGGGGTATGCCATATCCACAACTGTCTTCCCCTTCTCTAGTAGGCTGCCATTGTGACTGTGTTCTAGTGTGCAGAGATGTGTGGCTTCTTCGCAAACTGTGTTATGTTTTGGCCATTGTGACTGGCATTTAGCCATGGCAGGGCTTGGTGAATTCGTTAAGCCTCTCAGCATGGTTTTCTGGGGAGAGGTTGCTCTATAACCTGGGTCTCTTTCATAGCAGTGCAGAGCAGTTGTTCCAGATCATCAGGAATCCCATAGTAAGAACAAACTTTACAGCCACTTCTAATGGAAATTGAGTTGCCCTCAGTACATCCAGTAGAATAATTAAAAAGCAAAACTGCAGCAACATCTTCTAGTTCTAGAAGCTTTGGACACATTGTAGTCTCTGACTTGTCTGTTTCTTGGTGTTCCCACCACACTCTATTGCCTGCATTCTCCAAGTCTGTTTCTTATCTAGTGTTGATTCCAATGTATCTTTATAAGTGGAGAGATGAGCTTGGTAGGGGACTTCCTTCAAAGGGGAAAGCGCATCTGATAACTGAATGTTGCACTAATGTGTCTGAAAATATAGCTTCTTACTTAGAAATTACTTGTAATACGTTGCTCCTTCTTCCCAAATGCACCTTCCCTCTCCTAACCCCCATCTTCATGTTTATTGTGGGGGTGGGGTGGTTCTCATTTGTTTTGTAGACTATGTGCTGTGTTGTGAGTCTAAACCCCTGCTCTTGTCCCCTTTTCCAAGCACAGATCCCTTCCAGAGGGCAGAGAATCCCAGAAACGGCTGAAGGTGCTGAATGCTGCTGTTCTGCAATTATCCAAGAGCATCAAAGAGCTGCAGGATGAAAATAAGAGCCTAAAAGCAGATCTAGACCGAGTACTGAGCAGTTCCCCTGCTTCCAGCAAAACAAAAAGTATGTGTTGAAAAGTTAAGGTAGTACACAGAAAGGAGGTGGGAGAGAAGTCCAGTTCATAGACTACATGGCAATATGGATACAGCCCCTAGAGGCATTGCAAATGTGTTACCTGAAAATGGCAGCAATCAGTCTATAACCATTGTTTCAGGAGCATCAAACTGGGCTCCTTGAGTGGACTGAACTACCTTTTCAGTTAGGGTCTGTGGGCCAGGAGTCACTAGCAAGGGACAAATTGTGCTGTCTCATCTGACTGCAGAATATGTCTCTGTACCTGGCAAAGTTACAGATCATACTGGAAGACAACTACTTTCTGTTTTGAAAAAGTAAGTGCCTTTGTGAAACCGTCCTCCTACTGGTCACTAAGACTTGGTTTACACTACAGACTTATGTTGGTATGTATAACCACATTGTTCAGGGGCTTGGAAAATCCACAGCCTTGAGCAAGTTATACCAGCCTAATCCAGGTGTAGACAGCACTATGTTGACATGAGGGCTTCTTCTGTTGACATAGCTACCACCTCTTGGAAGATGGAGTACTTACACCAGAGGTGGGCATACTATCGCCCACAGGCCACATCCGGCCCACGGGACATCTTGCTCAGCACTTGAGCTCCCAGCCAGGGAGGTAGCCCCCGCTGCCCCTCCCCCACAGCCTCAGCTCGTGGTGCAGCCAGTGCTCTGGGCGGCGGGGCTGCAAGCTCCTGCTGGGCATCATGACTGCAAGAGGTGGGCCTTCTGAATGGACACAAGCTTCCTTTTTCTAGGGATTTTTGTTTCACCAATCCAGCTTCTTGTTTAAAACCTTGTTACCTTCTTTAGATTACAATGAGTGGAGCAGACAGAGGCTGGTGAGACGGATTTCAGAACTGGAAAAAGTGAGTGACAGAAATCATCTAGCCTGTCTTATCAATGGTAAAACAGGAAACATAAAGTCACTGATCTGTGTTCATGGTGCCTTATCCTTCCAAGTATCAGCTTGGTGCATTCTCTTTTTTAATACATATGAACAGCTATCTGTACTGTTCCCTTTTCAGCTGTGTCATACTCATCTTGTATAGCTATGATTTTAAAATTAATCTCCCTTTGATTCTGCTTTGCTTTCCTCTTTCCTAGCCCGGGCCAGATCCTCAGCTGGTGTAAATCACTATGGCTCCATTGAAGTCAGTTTATATCAGATGAGGATCTGCCTCCCTCAGTCCTTCTCCTTCCCCTATCTTATAAAGCAGAAAGAGAATTTTCAATTTCCCCCCCTAAACCTCTAGGAAGTGCATGAGATGGAGGACAACCGATTGCAGTCATCAGCTAATGGCACATCCCCATTGCTTGCTCTGCCACCTTCAGCTTCTGTACAGCTGGATCAGCCAGTCACGCAAGAACGTGACCCCCTTGAAGAATGTGAGCGTCTCCGAGGGCTGGTGAAGAAACTGAAAGGTGATAGGAGTGCGCTTCAAAATCAACTGGCCAGTAAATAGTAAGTCTGACTATTGTCTGGGATGTTACAGTCTCTGCCTTGTCTACACTGAAGGGGAAAATTGATCTAAGCTGCGCAATTTGTTCAGGTTTCACTAGACCAGGGTTTCTCAAACTGGGGGTCGCCGAGCGCTCCCTGGGGGGGGTCGCGATTTTGCCGCCGCAACTCGCGGGGGCGGGGAGGGGAGGCCGGCGCGCACCCGGCAGCCCGCCCGCGGCGGGGGGGACCAGCGCGCAGCCGGCAGCCTGCCTGCGGTGGGAACAGGTGGACCGGGGCGCACCGGGGCACACCCAGCAGCCCGCCCGACCTGAGTGGAGGGGGGGCCGGCACGCACCCGGCAGGCTGCCCGCGGCGGGAACAGGCGGACCGGGGTGCACCGGGCAGCCTGTGGCGGAGGGGGGGGGGGACGGAGCGCAGCCGGCAGCCCCCCCACCCCGCGGCGGGGGTGCAGGGGGGCTGGTCGCAGCCAGCAGCCCACCCCCGGCAGGGACTGGAGGGGTCGTGCCCCGCCCACCCAGCCAGAAAGGGGTCGCGGTCTCAAAAGTTTGAGAACCGCTGCACTAGACCCACTAAATTGACCAACGATGTATCCATTGCCACAGAATTGATCCGCCGGTAAGAGTAGACAAGCCCTCTGTGACAATCTTTTCATAAGTGTGAAGTGTTGCACATTGTATCATTAAATGAGCTATGTGAAAAGTTTCTCACATTTTAAACAAAATTGGAGCATTTCAGGTTTTGGGAGGGGTTTGACTGGATTTGTAAAAAAGGTTAAAAATCCACTCTTTGTCATATCAGCTTTGTAAAAAGTTGCTATGAATGAATGCCAAGATTGACCATCAAAAATGGAAACTTCTGCAGGTTTCTGAAAAATTGTAAAGGGTAATGACATTTTTGGCAAGATAACATTTGAAGAACCCTAAAATATCATAGTTAATTTAAATCGTTTTTGTGAACCTTTTTCAGTTTTGCTGTGAGAATTTTACACAGAAGTTTTGACCCAATCCACCATTTTATTCTCTGAAACATACCTCACATTTTCTGCTATACTATGGCATTCACCCTCCAACTGAGCAGCTGAATTCCTTTGCTATTGCTTACAGTAGTTGCGCATGGAGGGACAGCTTAATCTTACCAGGTACAGTAAAACCTCGATTTAACGGACTTCGGATGCAATGGACAAAATTTGTAAGAAAGTCTGATGCATCTGAAATCCGTTTGTCGAGGTCTCCGCCGGGGTTCAGCAGGCAGGCTGGCTGAAGGGTCCCGGGAGCCAGGACCCGGGCGGGCTGACTGCCGGCTCCCGGCTGCTGTCGGGGTTCCAGCCGCGGGCGGGCTGGCTGCCGACTCCCGGCTGCCGCCCGGCTCCCCACAGCAGGCGGGCTGGCTGGAGGGTCCCGGGAGCCAGGACCCGGGCGGGCTGGCTGCCGGCTCCCGGATGCCGCTGGGGTTCCAGCAGCGGGCGGGCTGGCTGGCGGCTCCCGGGAGCCGGGACCCGGGCGGGCGGCGGGCTGGCTGGCGGCTCCCGGGAGCCGGGACCCGGGCGGGCTGGCTGGCGGCTCCCGCCCGGGTCCCAGCAGCCGGGACCCGGGCGGGCTGGCTGACGGCTCCCGCCCGGGTCCCAGCAGCCGGGACCCGGGCGGGCTGGCTGACGGCTCCCGCCCGGGTCCCAGCAGCCGGGACCCGGGCGGGCTGGCTGACGGCTCCCGCCCGGGTCCCAGCAGCCGGGACCTGGGCGGGCGGGCTGGCTGACGGCTCCTGCCCGGGTCCCAGCAGCCGGGACCCGGGCGGGCTGACTGCTCCCAGCTGCCACCCGAGTCCCGGCAGCAGGCGGGCTGCAGAGCTGCCGCCCTGACCCTGTGTCGGGCGGGCTGCTGCTCCGACAGCTTGTTTTTTAAAAAAATTAAATAACGGACTTTTGGATTTAACGGACACCCCCTCACCCGAATTAGTGCGTTAAATGGAGGTTTTACTGTACTTAAATGTGTGCACAGAGCACCCTGTATTTTAATATGATCCTTCAGTGCAAAGATGCACATGGACAAAGACCTAATATCAATAGCATGCAAAAAGTCCCTTTTCATCTAAACCATGTATACCATAGTGTGTGGTGTTATAAGGACAAATATATACTTATTTAAAATATAAAATTCCTGTTCAGGTTTAAATAAACAGATTTCATTCAACATTAGAAGTATAAACAGCAAATAACTCCTCTAATGCACTGAAAGGCAAATTATACAAACATTGCCTTAGTGTATAATTCCCTTTTCTCATACAGTTCAGAAGTGAAGCAATTACAGCAAGCAAAGACTGATTTGGAGAGGGAGTTGCAAAAGCTGCAGGAGATGGAGAAAGAAAAGAGTGAAAAAGAGGAGACTTTGAGGTACCTTGGTAGGCCTTTTCCAATTTTGAAAAGGACTGATAAAGTTGAGTATGGTATGACACAGTTCTCATACTAAGTGGTTCATGAAATGTGGGGAATGATAAGTAAATGAGGTATCTGGGCAGAACTGTTTTAGCTAAATGATGATAATCTTGGAATAAGTTTTGGGGGAAGGTGATTTGAGGTATGAATGACATCTCTGTGGCTGGAAGGATGCGGGACTGAGGAGTATGGTGGAAGAGTTGAAATGTAGGATTAAAGTGGGGCTATCAAGCGATTAAAAAAATTAATCACCTGATTTATCGCGCTGTTAAGAATAGAATACAATTTATTTAAATACTTTTGGATGTTTTCTATATTTCCAAATACATTGATTTCATTACAACACAGAATGCAAAGTATACAGTGCACACTTTATATTTATTTTTTATTTAAAATATTTGCACTGTAAAAAACCAAAAGAAATAGTGTATTTCAATTCATTTCATACAAGTACTGTAGTGCAATCTTTTTATCATGAAAGTTGAACTTACAAATGTAGAATTATGTACAAACAAATATCTGCATTCAAAAATAAAACAATGTAAAACTTTAGAGCCTACAGGTTCCTCAATCCTACTTCTTGTTCAGCCAATCGCTCAGACAAACAAGTTTGGTTACAATTTACAGGAGATAATGCTGCCTGCTTCTCGTTTACAGTGTCATCTGATAGTGAGAACAGGCATTTTCATAGCACTGTTGGAACCGGCGTCGCAAGATGTGTGCCAGATGCCCTAAAGATTCATATGTCCCTTCATGCTTCAGCCACTGTTCCAGAGGACATGCATCCATGCTGATGACAGGTTCTGCTCAATTCCTATTCAAAGCAGAGCAGACTGATGCATGTTCATTTTCATCATCTGAGTCAGATGCCACCAGCAGATATTTTTTTTGGTTCTTCAGGTTCTGTAGTTTCTGCATCAGAGTGTTGCTCTTATAAGACTTCCGAAAGCATGTCCTATGTCCTTCTCAGATTTTGGAAGGCACTTCAGATTCTTAAACCTTGGGTTGAGTGCTATAGCTCTTTTTAGAAATCTCACATTGGTACCTTCCTTGTGTTTTGTGAAATCCGCTGTGAAAGTGTTCTTAAAACAGATATGTGCTGGGTCATTATCTGAGCCTGCTATAACATGAAATATATGGCAAAATGTGGGTAAAACAGAACAGGAGACATACAATTCTCCCTCAAGGAGTTCAGTCACAAATTTAATGTATTATTTTATTAAATGAGCATCATCAGCATGGAACCATGTCTTCTGGAATGGTGGCTGAAACATGAAAGGGCATATGAATGTTTAGCATGTCTGGCACCTTGCAACCCCAGCTACAAAGGCGCCATGTAAAGGCCTGTTCTCACTTTCTGATGACATTTGTAAATAAAAAACAGGCAGAAGTATCTCCCATAAATATAAACAGATTTGTTTGTCTTAGTGATTGGCTGAACAAGAAGTAGGACTGAGTGCACTTGTAGGTTCTGAAGTTTTACATTGTTTTGTTTTTGAGTTCAGTTAAGTAGCAAAAAAAAATCTACATTGTAAGTTACACTTTCATGATAAAGAGATTTCACTACAGTACTTGTATGAGGTGAACTGAAAAATACTATTTCTTTTGTTTATTATTTTTACAGTGCAAATATTTGTAATAAAAATGATCATATAAAGTGAGCACTGTACACTTTATATTCTGTGCTGTAATAGAAATCAATATATTTGATTAATTGACAGCCCTAGATTAAAGTAAACCATGAAAAGCTGGTTTGTTAGGGTTGATGACCTTTTCTTGTCCTTCTCTTTGCTTATGAGGAGAGAGCTATAGATCCTCTGCCTTACCTTTCCACCCTGACTCCTAACAGTGTGGTTTCCCATCCACTTGAGGAGTTACAGTACTTAGAACTGATCATTAGAGAGACAATAATGGAAAAAAATGTGTTCCTATTACATCAGTCAGAAACTAAAATCAAGCCAAAGTAAAACACACAATTTTGCCACAATCTTGTATCTGCCAGTCACTGAATTATTGGGTCAGGTGCAAAGGCATAAAAAATAGCATCAAAAGTATCACATTGATCACTGTTAATTTTAATTTAGTACTGTGACATTTCTCTTGGTGAGTTCATTTTCCATATCTATCACTATGGAGATATGCATTGTATGATCCCTGTGCAGCAGAAAAGTTCTGGCTATAAATAACTCTGCACTCCTAACTATAGGGAGGAAATCCAGAGTCTTACACACAAAGTGAGAGAACTGGAGGTGGAACTACATGAAGACAAGAGACAAACTGCAGATGATACCGTGGAAATGCCAAACAAGGTATAACCTCATTCTTTCTTGCATCCCATTTGTACTCTTACAAATTGGGCAGTTGAAGTCTTTCTGGTTGATAGATATTCAGGTCCATAATGCAATTGTGATTTCTTCAGATCCCTTCATATACTAACTTAAACAGTAACCAAGGAAGGTTGTTGCTTGTTTAAACCAATTTCATTTGTAAATTATAATTCCCCTAGATGTGCCTTTCATTTGCATATGTGTCCTCAAAGGAAGAATGTCAGCAGGCAGTCCCTCTTGTCGCTAATCCTTTTAGAAACAATTTGTATACATTGCATTAATTGGTCTCGGATTCAATACCTGGTCGCTTAGCCCCTTGAATCTCGTCTCTTTTTATTATTCTGTTGTCTATATTGCAAAAAATGTGCAATTTTTCCCATTAGGATTAGCTTCTTTTAGCCTATAATCCAGAAATTGACTTTTTGGTGCTAGTTCCTATTTCCGTGATGCTGTGATGAATTATGCAGTATTTGTCTTCAGCAAACTGAACCATTATACACAGTATGCAAAAGACTGTGGTGATAGGGAGTTTCAAATAAGTAATATTGTTTGTGTTTTTGATCACTTTGTAATGAAAAATAGATACCACAACATGGATAAAACATAATATGAATGAGTGCCTGTTTGCATAGGAAGATGTTGTTTTTGACATAATATGCCAATCTGTTTGGCTCAGTTTTATGTTCTGTGCTGTAGACTGAAGAATATTAGATACGGTCATGAATTCCAAGTAACTTAAAAAAAACTAAACCTACAGATTTTTTTGACCAATATCAGTCCTTTGATTGAAAATACAGGTTGTGTGTCCATTGTTTTTAATCATTCTTGTCTTCCTATTTATGTTTAGTTTTAATAATACACTGTAGCTTTGGATATAAGATGATCCACTGAATAAACTTAGGTCCATAATTCTTTTTTTTTCTTTTCTTTTTTTTATGTATAAGTAAATACATCCTTCCAACAGAATACAAAGCCCTTCTCAGGTCTTAGGTAAAATAAACTTTCTCTGTTATTATAAAATGTTTGGTAGGAGAATGAATTAAATCAATCTTCAAATTCTGCTTATAACTTCTCGTTGATTGATTAGTAAAATATCACTGACATTTTCATTACCATCCTCCTAGTAAGGTGGAAAAATTGGTTTTGTGCTTGTGGATTTTCACTACCATTTTTGCTATATTAAATATTGACAAAAAGGCTGTCTTAAATATTTCTAAAGTGCAGAGAGTGGATCTTCCCGGTATAAAACCTGGTTGGTCTTTCTGGATTAAATGGTGGCTGTTTTCTTGGATACATTCCTAGAAATTTGGCAAGTGTTTTGATGTCCTTCCAGCAATATGGTAGGGTTGTGTGAACTACAGCATGGGCCTTTTTAGAGTTGACTAATGGAGCTATCATGGCCAAGTTAAGAGAGCGTGCTAATAAGTTAATTAGGTGGGCATAGTCAACACCTCTAGTAATGGTTGACTAATCTTTTTTGGGCAGCTTCTGTTAAAGTGTACAAGCAGGCTGTCTGGTCCAGGCATTTTGCCTGGTTGTAGCTTTTTAGTAGCCCCTTGTGAGGTCTTCCACCTCCCCGCCCCTCCCCCCCCTCCCTCCCCCCCCCTCCCCCGACATTTTGTTACTATAGACAAGTACAGTGTGTGAGAATTCCTTCAATATTTTCCTGGTAACTAATTATATGAGGTTGATATATAGCCTTATGAAAATTAAGACTGAATTTATGTGAAGAGCATGAGGAGTCACATGTCATGGATCAGTCATGTGATTTGCCTGAGACAGAACTGTACCCTTGTAATCAGAAGTAAGAAGTTTTTTGTTTTTATCCTTACTTTTCCTTTGCTTTCCAAGTTGCTGATTTGTTAAAGGTATAAAGAGGAACAGGACTGTGTTAATTTACATTGGACTCCCCTTTCAGGATGGCCATCCCATCAGTAAGGTGAAACAAATGAGTATGGGATCAATCGTTTAATTCTTACATTTGCAAAACTCCAGTGGAAAATAGTGCAAGTTTTGCCTGTGAAAGGACTGCAAAATCAGGTCCTTTGGCATACGTTCTCAAGCTGTCAGTATTACAAGTTATGTCATTTTTCAACAAGAGAGTAACTGCCACTACAGTAATGGGTACCTAAGAAATGCATACAATAATACACCTTTAGATATTTAGATTAAAAACTTTAATTTCACATCCAGTTCACAGTTAAGACAAGGGAGGAGTGTATTTCGCTGTAATTTTTTTCCAAATGATGAGCTGAACGTAACAAATGCAGATCTCTTTTAAAATAAATTTTTCTTCTCCAACTTCCCTACATCATGTGAGGAAATGATTTCTTCTGTTGATCTCCCTCTCTTTCCAGTCCTTGCTGTCTTACAGCTCCAGAAAGAATCACATACCATCAATCCCATTTAGTATGTACACTACATACAAGTGTTTTACCTTCACAGCCTTCATTTGCCTGCTTTCCTGAGGGCAAAGACCACAGGAAGGAGCAAGCAGCCAAACTTATCCAGAGCCAGTGGAAGGCATACAGAACTAAGGTGACATTCTTATAAATGGACAGAGGGTTGTTTTTTTTTAATATCCTGCTACATCACCTTCATTTCAGGGTATTGTGTAACCTGCTGATGAGCATCAAGAATCAGAGCACCAATGCAATCGTAAATATCTGACTGTCTTTCTTCCCCTGTATATTTCTTGTTTCTTCAGGGCCACTGATTAGGGATAGTTCTTTTCATTTCTTTCATCCTGTATGCTGGAAACTCTGCTGGCATTCTGACAACGAATGTGAATTTTGCTAGGAGCAGGCATGACTTGACTGAATTAATGGGATAGGTGTCTGTAGTAGCCAAGACTAGAATAAAGGAGTACTGAGTACTAGAGCTGGTCAAAACATTTCCACTGAAACTGTACTTTAATGGAAAACTGGATTTTTAATTAAAATGCCTTTTTTTTTAATGATGTCTGCTTTCTGTGGAAAATTTTGATAGTTTTGTAAAAAAACAAACTAAATATTTTAAAATTTTTGCTTAAAAACTGAACTATTTTGATTTTAAAATGCTGCTGCATTGTTCCTTGGGATTTGTAGTTAAATTTCCTCATGTTCCCATCCTCATCTGGGCTGGGTTCTCCAGCTTGACTTCTCCCATGACTCATCACTGCCATGTGACTCCCGCAGTATATGGCCTCCCTCACCAAGAGATTTCTCATGGGAGATGTAATCTTACCAGTGATCTCATCTTATAAAGGAGAAAAGGAGCATGAGGAACCCAAACTACAACTCCCATAAGGCACCCTGATGACATTTCAGAATTTAATTGTTAGATTTTGATTTTTCTTTCAAATGATCAATGGATAACGTGGATTTTTTTTTCATTTTCATCTAAAAATTTCTGAGAAAGAAAACCTATTTTCCAGCCAGTTCTGAGTACCATTAAGTAAAGTAGAACAGAAATGCAAGATTTTTTGGAACTTGTATTTAAGTGCCAGAGTTGGAAACTGATGCTCAGATGCTGAGGACATGGAAAGAAGTGGAATTAAGATATTCTTTCCACAGCGCAACCAGTGAGGGCCCAGATATGAGAACCTGACTTTTAGAATATGAGAGACAGAAGCAAAATAAATGATTCAATGAAACATAATAAAGTAAGGTGCATGAAATAAAGAGGTTATTTTGAAAGGTAATATAAAAAGTTTTAGGGAAATCCATTCCATGGCTTAGCATTTCTGAGATCAGTAATTTGCTGAAGTAAATGGTGTGGCCAGTGCCGGTTCACGTAGGATAATACTATTGATATATGTGGAACTAAAATGAGTGGTTGTCTTTGTAACTCAGTATGGTTCAGAGGGATGATTCTGCACCACTTAACCACCACTGCAAACCTGGGAATTCCTTGGCCTGAACTTCATCCAGCTAGGATAACGTGACAAATTAAAATAATAGCTTATATTAATTTTTTTTATGAACAAAGTAAATGATGCATTTCTATATCCATGATTTCAGGGGTTAGAAATAGGGGAACATAAACAATCCACTATCAAGCTAAAGAATAAACAATCTACCAAAAATCCAATTCCAGAAAGCTTCCCCAGGGAAGAAAAACTGAGCTTTTCAGTTGTTTTGGGATGCCTTTGTAGTAGCTGTAAGAAAATGAGACCTTTGGGGAGTAATCTATATTAAATAAGTCATAAATCCTTATGATGTTAATTTAGAAGTTTTCTCCATTTCAGAAAGAAGAAATTGCTCTGGATCAGGTGAGTGTGTATCACACCAATAAAATGACAATTCAGGTTCACTTTGTAATAAAAAAGATAAACAAGTAGTTGTGTAATTTTTAAAGTAACTTTATTATGAGATTCAATATTCCAGCAGCAGTATTAGTGATTGCTATACTAATAGTTGAGGTTGTGTGACAGTTTACCTTCCAACATCCTGTTTTCAGTTGTTAATGACTTACCTAAACCTTCTCCTTTTGAGTTCACATTTTCTGTATGTGGTCTCTGCCAAAAGATGTACCCTTTTGGAAAATGGGAGCAAAAATGATTATGGCATTTTTGAGTATAGGGAACTGCGGGTGACATGGAGAAGAGTTTTCCCATTATAATAAAATAATTCTTGCAACTTTTCTATCTTCAAAAAGGCTGGATGTAGACATTTGACATGGAAACAGCCCTCATTAAGAAGTGTCTGTCATGAGGCAAGTGTGCCCTGTCCCCTCTTGGGGTGGGGTAATTACTTGCCCCATGGTTGCATTCTTATGACCACCCCTTGTCTTGGAGTAGTGTGTGTGATGGGTTTGGGCCCTTTGGGTGTCACCTGTCGTGGCAGGGTTTAACTGCGCCTCCCCTGCTCAGTCAGCCTGGGTTCCCTTTTACTGCTTTGCTGGATTAGGCTCTCTGGCTTGTTGCAGCACACACACAGGTAGGGTCACACCCCGCTGCAGATACAGACTGAAGTCAGCTCTGTGTGAAAGGGCTCCTGAGCACTCACATGCCCACTCCATTTTAAGGGGTATAAACCCAAAGGCTTTACGAAATTCGCCCCCTTCCTCAATGTGGAAGGAGATATGCACAACTTCTCATGTCCCTCTTAGCAAAGAGGAAGAACATTTGTTTAACATAATCACCAGAATGTTTGCCAGACTCTACTTGATTTCTGATTATATCAAGCACCAAAGCCTGCTGGGTAGCTGGGATCTAAGATGGTGTGCTCTGTTGGGCATGCTCCACCTGGAAGTCAGGTATAAGAGCCCGCAGAGCTGCTCAGTCAGGGCTGACTACTGAGGAGAAAGGCCACTCAGCAGGGGCTCCAGCCCAGGAGCCATTACATCACTTACCTACCAGGGATGGTGAGGGAGTGGTACCTCCCACCTTTATTAAGTCAGTGTGTTTCGGTAGGATTCTCCGCTGACCCTGTGGCAGACCGCTCCGCCACTGTCAGGGCCCTGGGTGGAGTTGGCCTTGGGGGCCAGGGCCTTGTGGAGTTGGATGGGCCCAGGCAGGCCTACCGGGGACCGCCACTCCCTTGTGAGGGCCCCCAGGCACCAGCCACGAGGCCCCTGTTTTACTTCCAAAGATGGCTGTATTGTCTCTGTCCGCAAGGCTGCGCTATCACACTAGGAATTAGATGGACTCTGGCCATTGAGCCGCACTGCCCTAGGGGCACACTGAATAGACTCTGGCTGCTAGGCTGGACTATCCCACTAGAGAAGAAGAATTAGGTGTCCTCTGGCCATTGGGCCGCCCTGCCCTAGGAGCACACTGAATGGACTCCAGCTGCTAGGCCTCATTACCCCACTCAGGAAGAGGTAATAGACAGACCCTGGCCATTGGGCCACACTGTGCTAATTACCGGGGGCTGGGGTTAGAGAGGTGGGGTTACCTCCCATTCCCCTAACTTAAGGGGTCAATGAGGTACAAAGCCCTCCAAAGAGGGGAATATGACTGCATTGCTGTATCTGTGAAATATGGGTTGATGTCGGTAGCTTGAATTTAATTGCATTTGACAGGCTCCATAATGTGCAGATTCTCAGGTTAAATTTACTGTGGAGTTGTATGTCTGTGCAGTTCTTTTATCATTTATAGGTTGGAACCCTTTTGGATTGCAGACTAGCACATGTGAAGTGGTTAAAGGTGCCTCTTGATTAGAGGCGAAATGCCTGCACATCAAACAGTTGTCATTGCACAGGGAAAATAGTTCTCTCTCCTGTAATGCCTTTTTCCCTCTGGACTCCGCTTTAATTTGTAGCTGCCATCTTTCAAGGGAGTTAACATCCATTTATCTCTCTCTCTGCTAGGCGGCTGTTGTGATTCAGGCAGCTTTCAGGGGACATTTAGCTCGGCAGAAATTGTTACTGAGTAACACATTCAGTGGAAAATCTCCCACCGAGCATAGCCTTGGAAATAAGGTAACTGTTGGGGCAAAGTGGGGACATAGATACAATGTGTTTCTTCATTTTCCCATTATTTACAGTCAGTTTACAGTGCAAAGCACTAGGCTTCAAAGCCTTCCAGGTTTAGTTCTGTAAGTCATCTAGTGGGCTTTTTTTTAATACTTTGGCCTGTGGTGTCATTTAAATTCCAAAATGTGTTAAGCCCGTTTGTTGGCTTTCCTTTTTACCATCTACTTCACAGCCCCCCTGAGAAATTAAGCCATAGTATCTCTCTGTGCAGTAGGCTTCAATGTGTATCCAAACTTCTTACTTTCTTTATCTGGTTCTGTCATCAAATAAGAGTCATCATCTTCTTAGCGTTGTTCCCGCGCTATGGCAGGGTCCGCTTGTCAGTATATCTGTCTCCATTTGGCTCGGTCCAGGGCATCTTCAAGGGTGGCATTCACGCATTTCATGTCCTCCTTGATGCAATCCATCCAGCATTTCTTGGGTCTACCACGGGGTCGCCGGCCACCAGGGTCCAGGCGCATGGCTGTCCTTGCCACCGAGTCTCCATTGCCACGTACGACGTGTCCATACCATCTAAGCCTTCCTTCTCGCAGCTTTGCCACGATTGGCGCGACTCCCAGTCGTCGCCAGACGTCATCATTCATTGTGTGGTCAAATTGCGTTAGTCCAATGCACCATCGGAGCATTCGCATTTCCATCACGTGCAGGGCCTGCTCCTGCTTTGCTATTGTTGGCCAGCACTCCAATCCATAGAGGGCGACAAATAAGAGTAACGGGTTATATTGCTAGGGTGCAGTCTTTTCAAAAGCTGCCCTGCACCCAGGCACTCATGGAGTCCTAGCGCTACGCAAACATTACTCAACATGCTTTAGAAACAAGAAGTTGAAAATGATGGTTGGTTTGGAATCTGGTATCCAGCATGCTCCGCTGAAGATTTGCAGTGTATTTCTTAAATCATGTTACGCTTGCCCCCAAGTGCCAGGCTCTGACTATAAAAGGACTTCCTTACTGATCACACATTTTAGATGCGGTAAATGTACTGGTTTCCTAAGGAGCCATTTAGATCTTGGGCAGTCTAAAATGAATGAAGAATTCTCTAGCCAGGCCCTCCATCTCACTACACATTATAATATTTAAACTCCACTTCAGCTCAGTTTGGTGGCACTGACAAATTTCTCCTTTATACAGAGATCAGACCCATTTTGGAGACTGCCTTAACTCTCTTAGCTTGAGGATGAGTCCTGCCCACAATACCACTGAAATAATTTAACATTCATTTCAGCCGCATACCCTTTATCTGTTCTGTAGTTGAATACAGGTGTTTCAACGTTTGTTGTTTAACAACTGTATGCTGACAGATTATCATTGGATCAGTAGAAATCTAGTAAAACCCCACTGGGCTGCAACCCAAAAGTGATTGCTTGCTCACTGCCAGGAGATACCACATTTGTGATTAAGAATGAAAATGTCAGAGGTGCGGTTATGTTGGCAAGGAATTTGTTAGAAGGCTGATTTTTTTCCTTTGATCTCTTTACATTGCAGAGCCCCAACATGTCTCACGGGTCCAGCTCTTTGAGCTTGTCTTCTGACTTCAAGGAGGAAGAGGAGGTTGTGACATTCATCCAGTCGGTTTTCAGGGCTCACTTAGCACGTAAAGGACCGCATGAGGAAAGGTAAGTCAGGAACAGATGTCTCCACCAGGACACAGTATTGTTACTTATTTGCATGGCTATATCGATGTAAAATTGTAGTAGAGGCTCCAAAGCAGCAAAAAAGAGAGCCCTTTGGAGCAATAGGTATATTCAGTATGAACAGTTCACAAGTGAAATGCATAGGAGGAGCATGCAACAAAAATTCCCCTCCTTCTATTTCTGCAAGGGTTCTTGTTGCAAATGTAATATCCTCAGGTATTCTCACTGTTTTTGTCCTTTAGAGGTGGGGAAAATAAGTGTAGAAAATGATTACTATACCTTTCAGATATGTAAAAATCAGTGCTCAGTGCTATTGCACTGGGCTAGTGTCGGGGAGGCTAAAGCCCTAATCTTAAAGGGAATGGCTAGAATGGAATCTCATGTGCAGCCCAGTGGTTTTCCTCAGCTGGAACACACTGGTTTGTTAAATTTTTAGATGTATAATGACTGTGTCAAAAATCATTTCCTCTCTTTCCATGGTTTATTTCTCTGTAGCAGGGTGGTTACCCTCTCCAGCCCTGAAACGGTTAAAAGTCAGCTCTTGGAGAGGATGGGAGCTGAAAGTAAGGGCTAGGCTGATTGGGGAAGCAGTCACAGCGGGGCCACACCCCATCCGGCCACAACTGTCCCTGTTATAAGAGTTCAGGGAGGAGCTGGGTAGAACAGTCTCCCTCCAGCCTTGGAGGGAGATAAACCTAGCTGCCTGAAGGAGCAAAGGGTACTGAGGGTAGAGCAGTGCTGGGAAAGGGGCAGGCTGAGCTGGGGAGCTCAGCCTGGTGACCTCCCAGGCTGCAGCCTGATAAGAAGGCCAGAAACTTACTGACCTCCAAGGAAGGGCAGCAGGTCCAAACCCCCGTTGCCTATAATGAGTGGCTTTTACACTGCAATCTGCCCCAAGGCACGGGGGCCGATGCTGACTGGCAGTAGCCATAGACTGAGACAAGGTGGGGATAGAGGGATGGGGGTTCACTGTTTACTTCTCTCCATTCTGAAAATTGGCCATTTATTCCTATCCTTTGTTTCCTATCTTTTAACCTATTACGAATCCATTAGAGGACCCTCCCTCATATCCCATGACAGCTTAATTTGCGTAATAGTCTTTGGTGAGGGACCTTGTCAAAGGCTTTTTGAAAATCTAAGTTCACTATATCCACTGGATCTCCCTTATCCACATGCTTGTTGACCCCCTCAAAGAATTGTTGTAGATTGGTGAGCATGATTTCCATTTACAAAAAGCATGTTGACTCTTCCCCAACAAATTAGGTTCATTTATGTGTCTGACAATTCTGTTCTTTACTATAGTTTCAACCAGTTTGCCCAGTACTGAAGTCAGGCTGATTGCGCCAGGATCACTTCTGGGGCCGTTTTAAAAAATTGGCTTCACATTGGCTATCCTCCAGTCATTTGGTAGAGAAGCTGATTTAAATGATAGGTTACAAACCACCATTAGTAAGTTCTGCAATTTCACATTTGAGTTCCTTCAGAATTCTTGGGTGAATACTATCTGGTCCTGGTCATTAATTACTGTTTAATTTATCAGTTTGTTCCAAAAGCTCCTATGATAATACCTCAATCTGGGACAGATTCTCAGATCTGTTATCTAAAAAGAAGGCTCAGGATTGGGAATCTCCCTCACATCCTCAGCCATGAAGACTGATGCAAAAAATTCATAGTTTCTTTGCAGTGGCCTTATCGTCCTTCCGTTCTCCTTTCGGTATCTTTTCTCTAGTCATGATTTTGTTTCCTGCTTGTTTTTCCTAAAATCCCCTTTTGACTTAGCATCATGTAGTCAGGAAGCATTCTTACAGGAATCGGACAGTCATAGAATATATAAAGCAATCAGACAACCATAGAGCAATAAAGTAATGCAGAGCAAGTTCCCATGATCCACACTGCCCAACATTGTTCCTTGGAAGATGAAAGAAGGAGGTGGTTGTGACATAAAGTCCACCTGTGAATCTCATCCGGTTTACATGTTGTCACTTCTGAGAGTTATTATAGTTTTGTTTTCTTCTGTATCTGTCTCAGGTTTCCTGCCTGCATCTCTGCAGGTGGATTAGTGATCCCTGTTTCATGCTAATGCACTGCATCTTTTTCAGGCCCTCTGTCTCCACAGCTTCAAGTGAAAGAACATTCCCGGCTGTTTCCAACAGGAAGAAGAAACAAATCTCACCAGCATTCAGGAAACCTTTCCCTTCAGGCTTCACATCAACCTCTCCTGGTAATCTCATGTCCCTCTATGTTCAGAAGTATTTGATGGGCACTCTCACAATTTAAAGAGAGGTCTAGTGAAAGATTGATAGTCTTGGAGATTGAAATCCTGTAGCCACAAAATAGATATGCGGACCGGGTGGATGCAGGTTCCCCACATACTGCCCTTCCTATTTGTTACAGCCTTAAATTGGAGTTGCCACCTTTAGGGGTAAAAGGGTGGTATCCAAGAGGATATGGTGTTCCTCTGTGCAGCCTGTCTGCTTCCAGCTCATCCCTACCATGTAGATGTATTTTAGGAGTTTCCATGATATTTCAGGCTTCAACCATGGAGAAGTTGGGAGGATTTCACCTTTCTTGCTTAAAGGAAATAGATTTATCTGATACGAAAGAAGCATCCCCAGTCAGCCAAGTGGGCTGTAGCCCATGAAAGCTTATGCTCAAATATGTGTTAGTCTCTAAGGTGCTACAAGTACTCCTCGGTCTTTTCAGCTGTCTCCAAGGACAAAGGAGACTAGGTAAATAAAATAAAAACTTTAGCTCTACAAAATCTGGCTAACTAGTGCTACTATAATACAAATAATTAATAATAGAGCACCATCACTATGCAGTCATGAGGTTTCTGATTGCTGAATTATTCCAGATGATGAAGACAGTGAAGTGACCAGTGAAGAAGTTGTGGAGGAACTGACTGCTGAGGGGAGAGAGAGGAGATCAAGGGAACATAAACTTTCATCCTTGCAGCCCTCTTCTAGTGAGTATTGGAAGAAAGAGGCAGGAGGCAAAGGGATGTTTGTTCATTGCCCCTAAGAAAGTGGCAGATTTTTGAAAACACTCTTGGAGGTTAGAAAATATTTAGCTTGCATACACGTGAATATAAATCTAATTGATGTTGCTTTCGGGCTTGATACTACATGTCTCTTTGGACTCTTTGCCTTTAGGCCGGCCTGGTCATTTATAGATCGCATAACCAAATCCTCCCAAAAGGCAAATACAGTTAACTACTGAATGAAGGAGAACGCTCTGTCATAAATACTACCTTGGTGAATGACTCTGACTACCCTGCAGTTGGTTATAATTTGTTAACCATTTGAATCCATTTCATTCACTAAAAGTCCAACTTCCCTGACTCTTAGGTCATGCCTGATCTAACCATCTGCTAGTGAAATAGGCCCCCACTGCGGTAATGCTCTTCCCTAGTTATCTCACACCTATGAAGGGACTTGATAGCTTTAAATTATTCAGCTGCTGAATGAGCTCTTCACCTCATACATTAAAACCTCAAACTTGCATTTGATGACCTCTAGATTTTTGATAAGCTGTAAGTGTTCTGTGGAAATACATTTTTCAAGAAGTCATTTATTTACCCTGCCCTTTTGCATTTGCCAGCAAGTTAAAGTAATATGGGCTGGATGAATGAACTATAAGGTGAATAGAAAGCTGGCTGGATCATCGGGCTCAACGGGTAGTGATCAGTGGCTACATGTTTAGTTGGCAGCCGGTATCAAGTGGAGTGCCCCAACGGTCAGTCCTGGGGCCGGTTTTATTCAATATCTTCATTAATCATCTGGAGGATGGTGTGGACTGCACCCTTAGCGAGTTTGCAGATTACACTAAACTGGGAGGAGTGGTAGATACACTGGAGGGTAGGGATACGATGCAGAGTGACCTAGACAAATTACAGGATTGGTTCAAAAGAAATCTGATGAGGTTCAACAAGGACAAATACAGAGTCCTGCACTTAGGATGGAAGAATCCTATGCACTGCTACAGACTAGAGACCGAATGGCTAGGCAGCGGTTCTGCAGAAAACGACCTAGGGGTTACAGTGGACAAGAAGCTGGATATGAGTCAACAGTGTGCCCTTGTTGCCAAGAAGGCTATCAGCCTTTTGGGTTGTATAAGTAGGGGCATTGCCAGCAGATCAAAGGATGTGATTATTCCCCTCCATTTGGCATTGGCATCTTGGCTTTCATTTTATTGTCTCTACTGGATTCATAGAGTATAAAATCAGAAGGGACCACTTTGGTCATCTTGTCTGACCATCTTATAACACAGGCTACATGACTTTCCCTGAATTAATTTGTGTTTAAACTAGAGAATATCTCTTAGGGGGAAAAATCAGTCTTGATTTAAAAATTGCCAATGGTGGAGAATTGTCACAATCCTTGGTAAATTGTTACAATGGCTAATTACTCTCCATTAATAATGTATGCCTTATTTCTAGTCTGAAATTGTTTAGCTTTAACTTCCAACCATTGGATCCTGTTCTACTTTTATCTGATAAGCCAAGAGCCCATTATCAATTTTTTGTTCCCCATATAGGTATTTAGTTTATAAGTTTTAATGAAGTCACCTCTTTGTAAATGCACCTTCTCTTTGTAAAACTAGATTGAGCTATAAATAGAGAGGTAAAACTCCACTGTGTGGAAAATGCTAAAGTAAGTGGTACTTTATTCAAGGTCTTCTCTTTATGTGACTTCTGCAACTATTTCAACTCCAGCACTTTCTGAAGATAAACAAACAGTCTTTGGAGACTGATTTTTTTTAACGTATTCAGTAAGATCCTATTTGTTCAGTCACATTTGTTCCTTCCCACAAAGTTGGGCAGATAGGGGTGACAACCACCTGTGAAACTCATTGGTTTATAACTTCCTTCTTCATCTCAGGATGGAGCTCTGCATTTCTGGCTTCATGACTTAATTAGAGTGGCATCTCTTCCCACTACTATAGTAGTAGTATATAATGGACTCTCAGAATACAGCTAAGCTAACTCAAGCTGTGTGGCGGTGATTATTATTTATTTGTATTGCAGTACTTCCCAAAGACCCCAGTCAGAATAAGGACCTTATTGGGCTAAGCTCTGTACATAGAGTTCTTGCCCCAAAGAGCCTAAAACCAAGAAGGAGGACAAAAAGGGGAGGCGGGGGGAAAAGCAAGATAGTATGTATCAGCAAAGTTACCCAGCTAATGGACCAGGTATGACTTATCAGAGCGACAAAGACTGACCGTTAAGAAACAAGCAGTTTATTGTGGGAGTCGCATCTTTTTATTACTATGTCAGCTTCTGAGAGTTCCCTTTATTTGCTCCTATCCTCAGTACTGTTAGTTCATAAATCATTTTTCTGAAAATCTTCCCTCATCTTTTCAGCAGCAATCCGCACAGACTATACATGGGTGCATTTAACTGAGGGCGTGGGTGCACACTTCATAGCTTCTGTAGGCTGAACACATTGCACACACCAGAGGAGCCTTACTTTCCTCCATTCCCCCCCCCCTCTCCTCCACAAAGTCCCTGTGTGCCATCGTCCCATCTCCCTCTATTTCAGTGAATTGTCCAATCCCCTAGCCCCCTCTCGCAGGTTCTCTGTTTGTCTTCTCCCCCCATGCCAGGGTCCCCCTTTCCACAAGCTCTATGTGCATGTCTCTTGCCCCCCCATTCCCTCCCACAACATTTGTAATACTTTTCTCTCTTTCTGGGAGTCAGTCGAAGAATGCCATCAAGTGAAGTGAAGGATCCTCCATTCATCCAAAAAAATATTTTTTAAAAAAGACAAAACATATTCTGAAGACAGTTGTTTGTTGTTAATATTTACATGCTGTGCCAACATATTTATGTATGGTACTTTATAGTGCATTGTGAGCCAGCAATCATTGTCCTCCACCATCTGTCTCCCATTTCTTTATGCATGACTGTTTGAAGGCCTCTCTATGACATTTCCACTTAACGCGATCTTGCTTGGGTCAATTTTTCCTTTTCTCGACTGCTAATAAATAACTGTTTTTATGATGTGAGATGACTTTGGTCTCAAATTGTTTTATCTTATGGTGTGTAACCACTTGAGAAGATTTTGTGACAATAAGATAAATCAAGCATGGTCAGTATGCCAGTGTAATGCTTTCCATACTCTTTCAAGAAAGGGGAGAGATAATAGTTGTATGCAGTAAAAGAGGGAACAGAATTATTCTTAACAGTAGGTCACTGTGGTATCCTAATGGCCCAGAGATATTACACTTTCCACAAGGGCCTGGTTTTGTCAATGTTTTTTATTAATGCTCCTGCCTTCTTTGTGGTTATTTCAGTCATGTCCTCCCAGAACCAGTTGCAGCCCACACTCTCTCCGCCTTTGGATGAGGCTCACTCAGACGATTCAGATGACAGCGTCGTCTCTCCGTCGCTGCTGGTGAAGAAAAATTACTCCCACTTCTAGGTTCGGTGGGGTTCTTCTCATTCCCTTTCGCAAGCCTGGCTCACAAACAGAAGAAAATGTTTTCTTCTTTTTGGCAAGATAAAGCAAGTAGAGGGTTAAAAGGGGCAATGTCACCTTAAAGCCATAGTTATTTCAGCCAATTTTATATAACCTCTCTACTGACTGCATCTCTCTAACCTCATTACTGTGTTTTTTTCCTATTCCTATTATATTGAGAATGGGGGAGTTATACTGTTCAATAGTTGTGCGTCAGCAGGATCCTTGCAGTGCTGTTGATATGCACAACGTTTCACAGTCAGGAAAGAAGAGAAGGTCCTTGCCCTGAAGAGTTTACAACCTAGAGGCCCAATCCTGCAACTCTTACTTATCCCGTTTTTACTCGTGAGTAGTCCCATTGACTTTAATGTAGAGTAGCTGTGGGTACAAGAAATGAAAATCGATATAGGAAGGAATTGCACGCACTGGGCAAGAGGATGCACACGCAGTGTTCTTGAATGCATATTTGTGACCATCAGCTTGTGTGTGCTAAGTGAAACCAGGCCATAAGAGCCGCTCTATTTATTTAATAGGTACTTTAATTTTCATTTTTTTGTGCTAACTATATCCATTATGAAAGCCAGGAATACTTGTAGCACCTTCGAGACCATATCCATTATGTGAAGAACTTAGTTTAAGGCTTTTAGAAAGCTATATCTGTCATAAGTAGATTATGCCATAAGTGTGTCTGCAGTTGAACTTAAATTATTGCATTTACCCAAGTATGTATTTTATAGTACATATTGTGTACTGTATTGTATGTGAAATATGTAACCATGTAACCCATTACATTTACTATAATAGTATCCATGGAGAGAATTCATAATGGTGAGGAGTGTTATGTGAGGGATGCCTTTGTGTTTATGATGTGTAAATGGAGCAAAGCAGAACCACCAGTGGATGATGCAAGATTATCTTTAATGTGTGAAAATATTTCACAGAGGAAATACACTGCTATGTGTTCTGTTTTGGCTTACTGTATTTTTCAGTGTTTGAAATGTCATCTATACAGATGGATCAATCTGATGAGCACTACTGTATTTTAAAATCTGATATTATTTATCTCCTGTATGTCAATTTCTATCTGAGGTTCTCAACTTGATTTATAAACATTAATGAATTTTGCACCCCTGTGAAGGAGAGAGAGATTATTATCAAGAAACAGTGGCAGACTGGTTAAGTGACCTACCCAAGGCCACATAGGAAATCTGATTCACAGTCCACTACCTAACCTTGTCCCATCTTTCCTCCATAGTGGCAGAGAAGTGAGCTGTCAGTAACTAACAGCGCTGCTTAAACACAAGCGCAATTTGTAGGGAGTGAAAAGGAATATTGCTTTCTAATGCTGATGGTAACTAAAGAAAATATACTTTTAAATGCTCCGTCATTCAGTGTTGATTGAGCAGGAGTGCAAATAGATGTTGCATACAACACAAAGCAATAGCATGTTTCAATTCTGTAAATATGTTCAGTAACTCAATAGGGTTCTTAGAGAGTCCACCCATTCTCCTGAGTAGAGGGCTAGCACTGCATTTAGTAGTTGCTTGCTAAAGATGTCATCAAAGAGCTCTTGAGTCCCTTGTACACCCAAATCACACTTCTAGGTATAAGATATTTTTATCACATTCTCTCCCTCCTTTTCTTTTTTACATTAAAAGTCAGTCAGCATTATTATGCTGAATACTAATAAGTCAGTTCTTCATTGCAATCAGGAGACAGACTGTGCTTTATCTGAGGATTATCATAGTTCATGCCAGTACTTGCAGCCAAAGAGGAACTGGATAGCTGCAGCACAATGCAGTTGATTTCATTTAATTCCATCAGTGGAAATGCTGTCTGCACTATTTCCAGAGGCAGTTGTTGGGAACTGTCCATACCCAGTGCAGTCTGTAGAATGTCATGTACACTCCCGTTGGATAGGGTATTCCTGCTGTTACTGCAGTCACATGATTATCATGAGGGGGAGGGGAGAAAAGCAGTTCTTTTGGAGGAAGCTGAAGGAAGATGTTTTCCTTCTTTTCTGAAACAGTCACAAACTATGAGAGGGATTGTCAGTTAGTTTAAATGGTGGTAGGTCTGTAAAAGTTGCTTATGTCTAAAATTGTAGGGTTTAAACGGTGGTTAAGTGACATGGATATGCCTGTAGAGACTAGAAAGAGCTCAGGGCTCTGACAGATTAAGGGGATAGTGTGCGGTACATGACGTGTGCTAGGGCCAAGACTGAACCAGAGTGGCTTCCCAGCCTCTACTCCGTGGGGAGATACTTGGATGGTGAATATAATGGATAGAATACTCTCTTAAAATAGTAGGCAGTAATAAAGAGCTATTAACAAAGCATTAGGAACCAGATACAGAGCAGAGAGGCTTTCATTTTCACTAAGCAGTGAATCATTTCAAAAGGGTATTTGCAGTCAGTAATAGCATCAGCAGACAAGTTCCAGGATCGAGTGGAGGGAATATCTCTCTGAGGTACAGAGTGAGTTCGGGGCAAAGAGGACACAACTTTGTGTGGGGTGGGACAAATCAAAATGTTTCTGGAAGGAAACTCATTTAAAGTTTGAAATCTGAGCTGTCAAAAAATATGATATTCCCTTGAGCACTCCTGCTGACCTCTTAGTTGGGAAAGTAACTGCACTCATTTTATATCCGAGCCCTGTCCTGATATGGGCAGAAGGGGAAAACCTACAATATTAGTAGCTTTTAATGTTGCTTTACTTTATTTATCAAAGGAATGCATTGAAAGCAATATATAAATATTGACTAACACTGCAATCTTTATTTTAGTCCTATCTGTCTCTGAGTGTCAGTAACAAAAAGCGGAGAGGAGGCTTGAAGGAAGGAATACTTTCAAAGTAGATCAAATCCCTACCTCCTCTTTCTCCCCCCAAGCCCACCATGGAGATCAGGAAATGAAAATCAGCGTAGCTCTGACCTGTCTAGACACAGTTCCTATAAAAACTCATTCAGGTTCTGAGAAATAAATGTTTGCTGCAGAAGGCACTGATAACCTCGTAAGGGCTTCAAGGCCTGAATGAAAATTAAACTCCATTATAAGCTATCTAATCTAATTGCAAATTTTCCATTTTGCTGGTGTAGAAGTGCTCTCTGTGCCAGTGTTGCCCATTTTAAATCTTTTGGAAGACAAAATGGACATTAGTGTGTGTGTGTGTGTGTGTGTGTGTGTGTGAGTGCATTTGCATGTGTTTAGTCAGTCTTTCTTGAGACTACATTTCGTCCCTTGTACACTCTTCTTGGTCCTGAAGTGCCTATGCTTGTAAATACATTTTAAATGTGGCACCCAGGCCTGGTATGTTTATTGTGTTCTGCATAGAATTAAAAAAAGAATTCCAGACAAAAAGCAGTTTTTAAGGTGGGTTAAATGTAAATGTATTAACCTTGGAACACTAGGAAGAGCAAATATATTTTATGATCTTTTTAATATTTTATTTAGAACTGTGCAAATGTTGAACATAATTTATACTGAAATCTTTTGGATTTAAAATCAATTGCTATATATTATCCTCTAATGAACTTTATAAATAAAGTTTGTTTATAAATTAATTGTTCATGCATAATTGTATCAGTTACTGCCTTTGATTGTGTTATTACCCTGATCCATACTGCACTAAAGTTGTTGTCACTATATTTTCAGTTGGGTCATTGTGCAACCCTTTGCCAGAGGTTGTCTTGCTGCACCATGTGTGCTTAGTCCCTCTTTTTATGTTCCACGGGACAAATGAGGAGATGGAGTGGATGGAAAAGTGAAGCTGGGAGTGGCGTAGAGTTTGTGTTAACACTACTCCTAATGTCCTCATCTAAGGAGATAGGGAGAGGACGGGAGTTAAGGATGAAAGACATTCTTTGACTCTACCCAAAGCACAGGTGGAATTGACAGACTATAAATTCATGTGTCACATATTTGTTTCTGGTGTTCTGTTGAAAAGAAGAGTCCTGGAAATGTACTATTACAACAAAACTGCCACTGCCTCAGATTTTCTTGCTTTGTACAACCAACAAGAATTTTCATCTGTATCTCTTTCTGTGTTGTGGCATAAAATTCAAGTGCAAGACTCAAAAGAAACTTCATTCCAACTGCATGAAGCACTTAGTGTAAGCAGAGAAAGATGAAGTGTACACGTTTCTTGGGTTCTTGATGCTGACAGAGGTGGACTGACTAAAAGTAGTCTCCTTTCCTACTATGGGTGGACTAAGACTAGCCTGGATTACTCCCCAGGGGAATTCTGTGCCACTGCGCAATGCAGAGTTTTGCAGAAATGAATGTTGCACACAGAATTTCCTTTCCCCTAGAGAAATTGGCTGCAGTACTGCTGGCCACCACTAAGGGCAGCTGAACCCAGTTCACACATAGAAGACACTGCCATGGGGAAGGGAGAGAATTTGAGGGTTCCCAGCAGCTGCAGTTCCCTGCACACTCTGAAGGAAGGAGATAGCAGTGTCTCAGGAAACTCCACACAAGCCCTGGACCCAGCATCAGGCAGTTTCTCCCTTTGGATACCTGGTCTCTGAGGGGTAATGGAGCAGGTGTCTTGGCTAGGCTGACCATATTTCCTTGAGACAAAAACGGGACATTGGGATGACAAAAACGGGACGGGGTTGGGGGGTGGGTCTCACCAGATGAAATCGGTGCAGTGGCTGCAGAACCTGGGCTGAGGGGCGCTGGGAGGGGGTGGTTGAGGGCTCTAGGGGGCCTCTGGGCAGTCTGGGGGGGCTCTAGGTCCCAGGGGAGTCTCACCAGATGAAGTTGGTGCAGTGGCTGCAGAACCTGGGCTGAGGGGCGCTGGGAGGGGGTGGTTGAGGGCTCTAGGGGGCCTCTGGGCAGTCTGGGGGGGCTCTAGGTCCCAGGGGAGTCTCACCAGATGAAGTCGGTGCAGTGGCTGCAGAACGTGGGCTGAGGGGCGCTGGGGGGGCTCTAGGGGGGTCTCACCGGATGAGGTCGGTGCAGTGGCTGCAGAACGTGGGCTGCTTGCACAAGCATGCGGTGACTTTGTGGCTCTTGACCACGTGGATCATCTTTTGGCGCAGCGCCCCCTTGCGGCAGAACAGCGGCTTGGCCAGGCACTCCAGCTCGGTGGGCGAGGTGACCAGCGCCATGGCCCCACCTGGGACACCCAGCGCCGGGCGGGCGGGAGGCAGAGGGGGGACTGGAGGGGGGATGGAGGGAGGAATAAGCAGAACAGGGATGGGGGATGAAGAGGATGGAGGGGACGGAGGGAGAGAAGGCATGAAGGTGAGAAGGGAGAGGATGGATGGATGAGAGAAGAGATGGGGGTAGGGAGCAGGGGGGGATGGAGGAGGCAAGGGACAGCGAGAAGGAGGGATGGAGAGAAGGGAGATGGAAGAGGAGGCAGTGGACGGAGGGAGAGAGAGAAGGGAGGAATGGAGAAGGGAGATAGAGAGAAGGAAGAGAGGGATGGAGGGATAGAGAGAAGGGAGGAAGGAAGGGATGGAGGGATGGAGAAGGGGATAGAGAGAAGGGATGGAGGGAGCGAGAGGAGGCAGCGGATGGAGGGAGAGAGCAGGGAGGAAGGGAGGGATGGAGAAGGGGGATGGAGAGAAGGGAGGGATGGAGAGAAGGAGGGAAGAAGGAGGAATAGTGAGAAGAGGAGGCAGCGGGCGGCGGGCTGAAGCCGACGGCGGAGCGGAGCTGTCCGGAGCCGCAGCCGGGGGCCGAGCGCGCCGGCGGGGGGGCTGCCGGCCGGGTTTTATGAGACATAATCACACATGCTGTCAGCATATGTGATTATGTCTCATAAAACCCGGCCGGCAGCCCCCCCGCCGGCGCGCTCGGCCCCCGGCTGCGGCTCCGGACAGCTCCGCTCCGCCGTCGGCTTCAGCCCGCCGCCCGCTGCCTCCTCTTCTCACTATTCCTCCTTCTTCCCTCCTTCTCTCCATCCCTCCCTTCCTCCCTGCTCTCTCCCTCCGTCCGCTGCCTCCTCTCCCTACCTAAGGACTAGTATCAGATGTCAAAATCTCCGATGAGCGCAGTTTGCTCATCAGAGATTTTGACATCTGATACTTGTCCTTAGGTAGCAAGATTCTTCACCTGAGCTCTTGCGAGTCCTGCAAAGAAAGAACCTCCCCCTGGAAAGCAGCTTGGGACCTGCCCCAAAAACGGGACAAAACTGATATTTTTGTCAAAAAGACGGGACAGTCCAAAAATATGTAAAAAACGGGACTGTCCCGTTCAAAACAGGACGTATGGTCAGCCTAGTCTTGGCTGCAAGGGGCCTGGGCTCTGGGAGGGAGCGGGCAGGTGTCTGGGCTGGGGGGGGGCACAGCTGGGGAGGGGGAGGTGTGGGTATGTGGGCTGGGGGGGGAACCTTGGACTCTGTGGGGAGAGGGTATGGTTATCTGGGCTGAGGGAACCCCGCGGCTGGGTTCTGGGAGGTAGGGGGTTCAGGCGCATTGGCTGGGTTCTGGATGGGAAAGAGGTTGTGTGTGTCTGGCCCTCTGATTGGACTTGGGGGAGGAGGGAAGAGGGCAGAGAACAGGAACTAGGTTGTAATAGGGGTTTCTTTAACTCTACTTCTGGGGGAAATTTTGTGGGTGCCTGTATTGCTACAGACATACCTGCTGACAGGTATTTTCAAATAAATTACCAAAATTGAAACTGGCGTGATTATTTAGTGTTTTTTAACAATTAAAATTTACAGAATTTTAAAATATTGAGCACAGAATTTTTAATTTTTCGGTGCAAAATTTTTAAGATTTTAGTGCAGAATGCCTGCAGGGGTAGCCAGGATTCACCAGAACCATGGAGCTCTCTGCTTTAAGACCAGGCAATGGTAGAAATGCACAGAACAATACACTTAGCAGTAGGCTCTGCAATCTGCTAGAAACCAGGCAGGAATAAGAATCCCAGGGTCACAAAGATTTGTGGTTAATCTGCCTTCATCCCGATCATCTCTGGATGTTTAAACTGTGTTGCGGCTGTGGGTGTTTTCTGTTTTTTGCTAAAAGTGCGACTTGGTGAAGAGCCCCAGGGAAACAAGGGAGAGCCTAGATGCCACTATATGAAGAGGGAAAATCAACCAGTGCCAGGAAGCGAGAAGACCATGATAACTGCAATTGAGAGAGAAAAGCCCTGGAGCCATGTAGTACTTGCTGCTTCAGCCATCTCCTCTCCATGCCAGGGTACTCCCCTTAAGGGAGATGGGTGGAGGGGTAGCCACCAGCAGGGGAAAGCCCTGGCAGTGTAGCTTCATTGGAGGGAGTAGGGACCGGGGAACCAGGGCTAATATGGAGGCACAGGCTGATCTGTGGGGTTTGGGGGTCAGTCTCTGGGTCGTGGTTGGTTGCTTTTTCCTCTAACCAGAAAAACGTAGAGGAAGTTCAGTGAGTGGAATCCTACAGTTTCCGGCCCTGACCCCAGGAGCAGATTTGACTCAGCAGGCCTAAAGGTCCTGGCTTGACACAGGACATATAATTTGTGGAGGGGCAAGAGCAAATTCAGTTTGGATTTTATATAACTAGAAGGTAGCATCCTAGCATTTCTCCAGATGAATGGAATAGAATTGTAGAAATGCTGCTGAGATACGTATGTCATACTGACCTCTCACTGATGTCCTGTAGTTTAGCCCCCAGCCTCAAGAGGGTCATAAAATACCGTATTTTTCGCCGTATAAGACGCACTTTTTCTTCCCCAAAACGGGGGGGGGAAGTTGGTGCGTCTTATACGGCGAATATACTGCCTGCGACTCCCCCGCCCATGTAAAAAAGCCGGGCCAGCCCTTTGCGCGGGGGGGGAGGGGGGGGACGGGAGGCTCCAGCCCTTTGCGCACGGGGGGGGGGGGGCGGGAGGCTCCAGCCCTTTGCGTGGGGGTTTTCGTAAAAAAAAAGATTGAGAGCACTTTCAACTCCACTGCAAGTCAGCAAGGTACACAGGAAACAGCCACTCACTCCACTGTTAAAGCCCCAGGAAGGTTTGAATGTGATCAAACAGGAAATGAACATTCAAACCTTCCTGGGGCTTTAACAGTGGAGTGAGTGGCTGTTTCCTGTGTACCTTGCTGACTTGCAGTGGAGTTGAAAGTGCTCTCAATCTTTTTTTTCTAGATTTTCCTCCTTTAAAATTAGGTGCGTCTTATATGCCGGAGCGTCTTATATGGCGAAAAATACGGTAACCTCCTAGCATTAGTCACAGTACCAGCCTGCATTCTAAAGAAATCTGTATGTGGGGTTAAAAATCTTTACTACCACATGCAAGATCTGATAGACAATGAGCTAGTGTGGGCTTCACAGCATGATATAGTCTGAATTATCCAAACGCAAAACATAACATCCAGGGGTGTGGGCCTATTTGTTGCATACTATGCTTCTTTGGCACAACCAGAAAGAATTACATTGAATAAGTAAAGAAATATGTATGAATAGTTTGGCTGACTGTCAGAGTGTCCCATGAAGAGTAAGTGCTTTTACATTTACTAGATCTATCTGTTTTTGTTTAGCATGGGCAGAAGTGGGACACCCAGTTGCATGGTTGGCTTTTGTTTCGTTGGTGTGTGTGTGTTGTTGTTTTTTAAAGGTTTAAATTGGCCTTAATCTCACCATCTCTTCAATATCTTTCATTTTGGAGATCCAGTCCTTTTGTTGACTGAGCGATTGACTAATTGTATCTGGTGAATCTTTAACAAAGCTAATGAATTACAAAATATGTTGCTACTGCTGCACATTAGCAAACTATAAGTAACTAAGGACCATTTTTTCCAGCAGGATTGCCATCTAACAAGATGACATTTTGAAGTTGGCTCCAACTGATGGTGGGGGGAAAATTATGTAAAGGTGAATTACTTGCATCTTCTATTCCTAAATATATCCTGGCTATTGTGGTTATTCTGTTCATTTGTTTGGTGATAGTGGGATAAATACCCTTTTAAAAAAATAGGGAGGGAAAGAGGCCACTAAAATCTAATCAATGGAGGCCCGATAGCCATCAGTCTTCATGTAAAGAAGAATTACCTGAATAGGCTCATGTAAGAAATGCAAAATATCTAAGAGATCAGTCCTTTCTGCCTTCAATCACAGGCTTTACCATAGCTTCTCTACAACAGAAAATATGCCTACTATTAAATATTATACTTGATCTCTACTTCCTAGATCAGTGGTTCTCAACCAGGGGTACATGTAACCTGGGGATACCCAGAGTTCTTCCGGCGGGGGGAGGGGGTACATCAACTCGTGGATATTTGCCTACTTTTACAATAGGCTACATAAAAAGCACTAGTGAAGACTGTACAAATTAAATTTTAATATTCCAAACAATGATCATCTATATGCTGAAATGTAAGTACAATATTTATATTCCAATAAATAATTATATGGTGAAAATGAGAATGTAAACAATTTTTCAGTAATAGTGTGCTTTGACACTTTTGTATTTTGAAGCCTGATTTTATAAGCAAATAGTTTTTAAATGAGGTGAAACTTGGAGGTAGGTACACAAGACAAATCAGACTCCTAAAAAGGGTAGTCTGGAAAGGTCGAGAGCAACTGTCCTAGATTAGAGTGCTTTTTTTTCCTCTGCATTATATTTTCCATTATACCTGTTATTGCTTGTGAGGCAGCTTCAAAGCATTGATACCTCTTTGTTCCCTTTAACTCAGTCCTCACATCTTTATGCCCAGTTCTCTCCTGTGGCATACAACTGCAGGTGAGGCATGTTCGCTACCATTTTTCAGCCTGTAGGAGCTCCAGCTTGTATATCACTTTGATCCTCATGAGGTGCCCTGAGATGATACTATTGTTATTCTGTCATTTCTACTCTTACTTAATTGTATTCAGCTTGTTGTAATTCAAACAGACTGAAACACTCTGGAATGATTTACAGCTGTGCTGTCAAACTAGGTCTCAATGTTGTTTTGAGGGCTCTGTGCTCAATATATTGCTGACAGAGAGACTGAGAGCTCAGAGGATGCAAAAGAGATTATTTTTTTTTCTATCCATGCGCCTGTTGCAGCAGGAACATCTGTAGGACGGATTCCAACCAAGAGCATTTCAGTTTATCATTATGAGGTGTAAATACCTTGCCATTGGTTACCTGCATGGGGATATTTCCAGCTTTCACAGCGAGTTCTGTCAGCTCCTTGTCAATTGCAGCTTGTTGAATTGAAGGTGAAAAATCTTAGAACGTGCAAATCCAAAATAATGTCTGGCTTCTCCTTGATGGCACTTAAAACGAAACAAAACAAAATTAACCAAAACACTTTGACCACAGTCCTGGTGCAGGAAAACGGGAATTTTTCTTACAAAAGGCTGAAGAGTCTGGGCTTTTATAGCTCCTAGTTACTCCTTTTTAGCAATGCTTTTGTATATCTAGCCCTGAATTCTTTGTGTTATAAAATCTAACAGAGATTTTTATTTATTACTAGCACAAATACCTGGCGTTGCTTGGGTCTGTTGGAGGGGGGAGAGAGCTGAGCGAATGCGGGGTCCGTTGGAGGGGGGAGAGAGCTGAGCGAGTGCAGGGGCAGTTGGAGGGGGGAGAGGGGAGAGACCTGAGCTAGTGCGGGGTCCATTGGAGGGGGGGAGGGGGGAGAGAGCTGAGCGAGTGCGGGGTCCGTTGGAGGGGGGAGGGGGGAGAGAGCTGAGTGAGTGCGGGGTCCGTTGGGAGGGGGGAGAGAGCTGAGCGAGTGCGGGGTCCATTGGAGGGGGGAGAGAGCTGAGCGAGTTCGGGGTCCGTTGGAGGGTGGGAGAGAGCTGAGCGAGTGCGGGGTCCGTTGGGGGGGGAGAGAGCTGAGCGAGTGCGGGGTGCGTTGGAGGGGGGAGGGGGGAGAGAGCTGAGCGAGTGTGGGGTCTGTTGGAGGGGGGAGAGAGCTGAGCGAGTGCGGGGTCCGTTGGAGGGGGGAGAGAGCTGAGCGAGTGCGGGGTCTGTTGGAGGGAGGTGGGGGGGAGAGCTGAGCAAGTGCGGGGGCCGTTGGGGGGGGGAGGGGGAGAGAGCTGAGCGAGTGCGGGGTCCGTTGGAGGGGGGAGAGAGCTGAGCGAGTGGTGGGGCCATTGGAGGGGGGGAGGGGGAGAGAGCTGAGCGAGTGCGGGGGCCATTGGAGGGGGGAGGGGGCAGAGAGCTGAGCGAGTGTGGGGGCCGTTGGAGGGGGGTATTATTACATCATAACTATGTCACAGAGAACAGCAGGTATTAACCTGCTGCCCAGCTGATGTGAATGGGCTTTAAAGAATTTCACCCCTAGGGGGCGTCAGAGGTGAGATTTGAAAAATTTTCAATTCTTACCCTGATTAGGACCCTAAAGCCTATAACTGTACCAAATTTCAAGTCTCTAGCACAAATGGTGTGGAAGGAGTAAGGGAACGTGTATACACCATTTGACTTTTATATATATAGATAATAAATAAATTATCAATTTATTGTTTGTTTATAAGGATTCTTGAAACTGTTTTTGTCCATGCAGAAAGCCCCTCCTCAGTTTAAAAAAAAAGGCATTAAAAGCAACTGTATATTTAAAAATATTTACAGAAACTAACACTTTATCCTAGATTTTCAAAGAGCCCATTTTAGTCTTTTGCTTTCCCTAGTTTCATAAGCTCTGTTGGTGCAGACACTGTAAAATCCTAAATTGCTTTTGGATAATGTGATACAATTTTTCCCTGAAAGTAAAGGTATTCATGATCCATGCTCATCTGCTAGCTGATGATAAAGTTGTAGGTATTATACTCATTTTCAAATAGAGAAACTAAGCTATTTACAGATTTTGTAGCTTGACTGATGTCACAATGGCTCCTAATTCTAAAATTATTTACATAGATGAGTGATTCTCAAACTGTAGTCTGTGGAACGCTTACTGGTGGCTCGTGAAAAACTGACTAGTCACATGGTGCTGGCTGTTTTATTTTTTCCAGCTGCTAAATTGCAATAAATTATACTTAAAACATGTTACTTTCATTCTTTTATGTAATCAGTTCATGAGTGTGTTGTAACAAGGATGTTCTACATGCACAGCTGAGAATGTGTGGTTCATGTGATTAGATATGGGAGGCAGGTGGTCCATGAGATGATCTCTGTGTTAAAATTTGGTCTGCACTGGAGAAAAGTTTGAGAGCTCCTGCAATAATAATAGACCACTTGCCTCTATATAAAGAATTCACTTACATATGGGAGCATTCCTTTATAATTAAAAACAGCAAACATTTTTGACAAGTTTTAATCTCCATAGAAAACAATACAATTTTTGTAATGAGGCCAGTGGAATTGTTATTTCCATTGTTCCTGTTTGAGAACACTGGCTGCTTGTGATTTATCATCCCTATTTACTGCAAGGTCCTGAAGCTAGTCAGATAATTTACTTAGTTTTCAGTACATTTCCCAAAAGGATACACTCTATTTCTTACTTTTTTAAAACTAAAAATAGTGTTTATTTGATCTTTGTTTGTTAGAGAATGTGAAAGGACCCTCCAGCTTATTCAGGTTGCAGATCTTAGGAAAGTCACAATGTATGAATGGCTCTGTTAAGAGCACAACACATGATCTGTTGTGTTATGCATAATAGTGTCCATTTGAACTTAAATATTTAGGGGGTTATTTAATGCAAGGGTCTGATTTCTGTACTGAGTGTCCACCAAATCAAATTCAGGGCCCATGTAATTTGAATCTTTTCATTATCTTCAATGGGCTTTGGATCAGGACCTAAAGAATTCCAGAAGTTTGTTTGGATGCAGAGATTCTGAAGATCATTGTGATTATTTAGTCTGACTTGTAAAACACAGGCCACAGAACTTCCTCACAATAATTCCTTTTGATCTCTAGAGCATATCATGTGCATGCTGCTAGAGTCATCTCAAGACTTAAGGCAGAGTGTGAAACTGCTGTGTCCTGGGTTGTGAAAACTCTGCTTTAAGAATCTTGAAAGTGCCTAGTAGGGCAGCTACCAAGGGAATGGGAAATTGGTTTGAGCAGCCAATGGTAACAATTGTGACTTTGAACATCCCCAGGTGACTGGTTAAAGTGACCCTGCTTGGTTCTGTCTCAACGGGAAAAGATGTGACAAAGTGGGAATCTTCTATAATATTGTTATGAACATGCATGGCAGTGATTTACTTGACTAGCGCTTGCTACCCAGTGGTGCTAAATGGTCTGTTGGGGCAGACCAGAAGATGTGAGGTGTTTGTGTCATATAACTGACCAGGGTAGTATGAATGGGTTGTTAAAGGACTGGCTGAAACCCACCCATGTCAATGGAAGATCTGGAAAGACAATGGGAACCCGCATGACTGACTGTGCTGTAGAAATTATTTTGAGGAAGTTTTATGGCCTGTGTTTCACAGCAAGTCAGATGAGATTAGCAAAATGGCCCATCCTGGCCTTGGAATCTATTAATATTAAAAAAAAAAAACCAACCCACTCTTGAATGGGTCTGGAGGATAGAAAAGTGGGTCTGAATTTCAAAAGTTAAAATGTTTTTATATGTTTTCAGGAGAGGACTTAAGAGACCCAGCAGGTTCAAGTCCTTGCTCTGCTACAGACTTCCTCTTGGCAAGTCTTTCTGTGTCTCTATTCCCCCTCTGGAAAACAGGGCTGACAGTACTTCTTTACCTCCCAGGGATGGTGTGCAGAGAAAGACATTAAAGATCGTGAGGTGCTCAGGTACAACAGTAATGGGGGGGAGGGGACATATAAAGACCTCTAAAAAAACAAATAGGATGGGGACTTAATAGTGTTTTACACTTGCCTATTCTAAATACTTGGGGTGTAATCCTGACCCTCCATTAAAATGAATATTAAAACACCCTCTGACTTTAATGAGAGGGGGGGGGTCAGGATTACACTCTTGGAGTTCTTTTCTTCATTGTTTCTTATCGGTGCATTTCTGGTCACCACAAGATGTGTGTCATTAACTCCTTGTTCAATTTGGAATAAACAAAACCGTTGACTTCATTCATCTGGATTATGTTTGACATACTTTACCTGCTGCTCACTAAAATCTCCGTATTAAATTTGAAAAAGTATAAATACTGAACACATTTCCCAAAGTGGATCAGAGTATTACTCCATCAAGCTCTCTATTCTGCTTCTATTATTAGCTAAGACTCAATGTTTTGGTGCTTCAAAGGAGAGTACTCCCTCCTCTAGATAACATACCTCCATGAATGTGGAATGCCATACAACATTTTGATTAAGGGAGAAGGACATTCTTTACTGATCCTTGCAAGCAATTAATGTGAGATTGTGTTAACCTTTAACAAGATTAGCTAGCTTGTTCTTAAAGATCACAGTTATCCAACCCACTTTACTTTTGAATTTCTCACATATGTTCCTGATTCGCTTTCCTGAGGTATGCCTGCAAATTTAGACCCCCTCGGCGCACACAAGTGTAGATTATTTGGCCCAATGTTAATTAAATTAAAGTTGCAGAAGTTTAAAATCATTTTTCATAGTGCTGCCTGGATCCCTGATGTACTGAGATCTATCTGAAATTACTCATGGTTCTCCTTAGATTTTCCTAAAAGAAATAGTTCTATATTGTCAGTAATCTTCGTCAACAGTTTATCCACTTTCCCCTTCAAACCATTAATAAATATATTGAACAACACTGATTCAGATATGGGGCATCCAATCCCTGAGCTATATCACTACTAGCTTTTCTGTCTTCTGAGGACCATCTAATTATTCTAATATTGTTTTCCTATTGACTAGTGAAATGAAGGAAGACCGAGGATCTGTAATTTCATAACTGAGGTAAAGAACTTGACATACAAATAGTCTGTTTAGAGACTGTCAGAGTTTAGCCCTAATTTTGACCTATATTCAAATTGATTATATTTGGGAAAAGCCTATCAATTCCAGCACTGAAGGTAAGAAATCAACACAACCACTTTAGATTGTGTTTTTGTTCCTTTCCCAAAAAGAGTGGGAGGACTGAGCACTTTGGTGTTGCTTCTTCTGCTAGAACATGACCACCCCCCGGTTAGTTCAACTCTAGCTTCTGTTGAGTTTTAAGAACAGCTCTCCTAACACAGAGAGTGAAACTGATTAGGCATCATTTAGTTTCCCTCAGTGCAGAGAGCTCAGCTCCAGCAGGAAGTAAAATGAAGTGGATTTAGGCATCAGCTGCACTCTGCAGGTTTGCTTTTGGGGAAGGGGGCAGGGGAGGAGAGATTGGGAGTAGGAGGAAAGATGTGGGAAGAGATGCAGAGGATGACTTCTCTACATTCAGCGATCACTGTTAAATAACCTGCTACCCAAAAGATATATTTGTAATTTCAGAGTTAACTTTCAGTTTTTTTTCTCTCTCTCTCACTTTCTAGGATTATCGCACACATTCTAGAAATTGTGCTGTCTCCCCCCATCCTTCCTCTTTTTAAACATACAGTAAAACCTCCATTTAACAGACTAATTCGGGCGATGGGGTGTCCGTTAAATCAAAAAGTCTGTTATTTAATAATTTTTAAAAAATGAGCTGTCGGATCAGCAGCCCGCCCGCTGGCGGGACTCGGGCGGGAGCCGGCAGGTGGGACCCGGCAGCCAGCCAGCCCACCCGCCGGCGGGAGCCGGCAGCCAGTCCGTCTGCTGCCTGGACCTGGGCGGCAGCCGGGAACTGTCAGCCAGCCCGCCCGCTGTGTGGACCCGGGCGGCAGCCGGGAGCCAGCCCGCCAGAAATGGATCAGGAATGCATCAGACTTGCACAGAAATTTTGTCCGTTGCATCCGAAGTCCATTAAATCGAGGTCCGTTAAATCGAGGGTTTACTGTATGTTCTTTAGACTTGTCTATAGTACAAAAGGTGATTGTGTACAAATATGATTGTGAAGAACCAAATTAGTTGATATGATGCTGACCAGGGGTTTAACTATAACTAGATGATTTTATTATTCTAATATTCACCTAGCAGTAATGACTAAAGGTGTCAACCAGGGTAAGCCCCATTGTGCTAGGTGCTCTACAAACATATACTACAAGACACCCTCTGCCCCAGAGTGCTTGAAACTGAAGTTTTAAAGGTACAATATTTAGGTGCCTAAATATGAAGATAGGTATCTAGTGGGATCTTTAAAGAGTCAGATAGGTACATTTAGGTGCCTAAATACTCTCAAAATCTGAGATTATATTTTGTAATGTAGACCATCCAAAGAGTTTAGGAACTGATGATTATTATTATTATTGTTATTATTATTTTTTGTAGATGAGGCATTAGGGAAGAAAGTAAAATTCTGGAATGGGCGTGGAATGCTTGTGATAATCCCAGAACTGGACATTGCTTTATGTTGCACAGTGGTATGATCACGCTCCATAATGTACAATGGTGCCTTATGCTGATTCATAGCAACACATGTTGTTCTATATGGGTCCTTATGCTCTGCTCATCACTGCAGTATCTGGGTGCCTTTCAGTAGTGCATTAATGTAACTATACATCTGTGACGTGTTGTTTGCTCTCTCATCCTCTTCCCTGGGGCAGAAACTTGTGCACTGGGGTAACTTGTTAGGGTAGCATTTTTGTTTTTTGTGTTGGTTTTTTTCAGTATATATTGCTATGTGTATATGTTAGAGTAGTGGCAGCATGGTGTTGTGGAAAGGCATACTGAAACATGGTGGTGATGGTGCTTGGACACCTGCAGAGTAATATGGAGTAACAGTGAGCGGTTGTGAGAGTGTGGTGATGGTATTTGGCATCTAATGGTTCAGGGACATGATGGTGTGTAGTGGTGTTTCATGACAGCACAGGGTGGCATTGTGTGTGGTAGCAGTGCGTGACAGCGGGAGATGGCATGGTGTGTGTTGGTGGGGCAGTCCATGAGTGTGTAGTGGATAGCATGATGGTGCATGGAGTGGCAATGGGAGGGGGCAGTGCACGATTGCAGGGGTTGGCTGAGCTGAGCCCCAGTGGTGCATGCTGCATGTTTTAATGATAGTGGCCATAGAGTTTGGTGGCAGAGCAGTGCCACGACAGCACGGAGTAGCAGAGTAGTGCCGTGATGGTGCATAGTGGGGGTGGGGTGCAAATCTAAGTTTCCTCTGAGCTGTGCAGCTGCCTATTAGGCACTCAGGGCAGCAGCAGGGAGAGATGCCTCTCCCTAAGCCCCGGACCTGCCACGATGCCCCTCCCACATCCCCATCCAACCCAGCCCCAGACCTGTTGTGGCTGGGGGACAGGTACCTTGGCCTCGACCCAGCCCAGCCCAGAACCTGCAGGTATCCCTCTCCTGACCCAGTCCTGCCCTGAACCTGCATGGGTGGAGGCCCATGTTGGTGCATGCTGTGATATCCTGTGGTGGTGTAGAAGTACCATCAAGGTGTGTGGTATCACAGCTTGTGTTGGTGACGCATGACTGCAAGGTTTGGCATGTGTGGTGTTGGTGCAGTGTCATGACAATGCAGAGTGAGGGCATGTGGTGGCCGTTCAATAAAGAGACGGGCACATGGTGGCCGTGTAGTGCCATGGTGTTATGATGCATTGACCTGGTGGCTGTGTAGTGACGTGATGTGATGGTGCAGCAATGTGGCGGTGCAGTGGCATAGCAATGCAGTGTCATGATGGTGTGTGGTGGCAGTGCAGTGGTGTGATGGTGCAGTGGAGTAGCATGGTGGCATGTGTTGGTGCAATGGTGTGTCCGTGGCAGTAGTGTGGTGTGATTGTGAGCTGGCATGGTGTAATGGTGCAGTGTAGTGGTGTGATGGTGCAGAAGTGGTGTAGTGGCAGTGCCGTGTAATGGCGTGATGATGCAGCGGTGTGGGGTGTGATGGTGCGCTGGCATGGTGTGATAGTCCAGTGGTTTGGTGGCAGTGAAGTAGAATGATGTGGTGGTGCTGCGGTGTGGTGGCAGAGCAGTGGAATGGTGTGCTGACAGTGCAATTACGTAGTGTGATCGTACGCTGGCATTGTAACGATGGTGCAGTGTCATGGTGTGATGGGGTGGTGGCAGTGAAATGTGTGGTGTGGTGGTGCAGCGATGTGGTGGCAGTATAATGACATGGTGTGGTGGTGCAGCGGTGTGGTGGCAGTGCAATGGCATGGTGTGGTGTGCAGCAGTGTAATGGCATGGTGTGGTGTGCAGCGGTGTGGTGGCCGTGCAGTGACATGATGTGGTGGCAGTGCAATGGCATGGTGTGGTGTGCAGCGGAGTACTGGCAGTGCAATGGCATGGTATGGTGGGGCAGCGATGTGGTGGCAGTGCACTGACACGGTGTGGTGTGCAGCAGTGTGGTGGCAGTGCAGTGACATGGAGTGGTGGCAGTGCAGTGGCACGGTGCGGTGTGCAGCGGTGTGGTGGCAGTGCCATGGCACGGTGCGGTGTGCAGCGGTGTGGTGGCAGTGTAGTGACATGGTGTGGTGGCAGTGCAGTGGCACGGTGTGGTATGCAGTGGTGTGGTGGCAGTGCAGTGGCACGGTGTGGTATGCAGTGGTGTGGTGGCAGTGAAGTGTCATGGTGTGGTATGCAGTGGTGTGGTGGCAGTGCAGTGACACGGTGTGGTGGCAGTGCAGTGGCGCGGTAGGCTGGTGCAGGGGGATGATGTGACAATGGCACAGTGCAGTGGGGCGGTGTGGCATGCAGTGGTGAGGTGTGCAGTGGCGTGGTAGGCTGGTGCAGGGGGATGATGTGACAATGGCACAGTGCAGTGACGCAGTGTGGTATGCAGTGCAGTGGTGCGGCGTGGTATGCAGTGATGTGACTGCAGTGGCACGGTGTGGTATGCAGTGGTGTGGTGGCAGAGCAGTGGCACGGTGCGGTGTGCAGCGGTGTGGTGGCAGTGCCATGGCACGGTGCGGTGTGCAGCGGTGTGGTGGCAGTGCAGTGACATGGTGTGGTGGCAGTGAAGTGGCACGGTGTGGTATGCAGTGGTGTGGTGGCAGTGCAGTGGCACGGTGTGGTATGCAGTGGTGTGGTGGCAGTGAAGTGTCATGGTGTGGTATGCAGTGGTGTGGTGGCAGTGAAGTGTCATGGTGTGGTATGCAGTGGTGTGGTGGCAGTGCAGTGACACGGTGTGGTGGCAGTGCAGTGGCGCGGTAGGCTGGTGCAGGGGGATGATGTGACAACGGCACAGTGCAGTGGGGCGGTGTGGTATGCAGTGGTGAGGTGTGCAGCGGCGTGGTAGGCTGGTGCAGGGGGATGATGTGACAATGGCACAGTGCAGTGACGCAGTGTGGTATGCAGTGATGTGGTGACTGCAGTGGCACGGTGTGGTATGCAGTGGTGTGGTATGCAGTGCAGTGGCACGGTGTGGTATGCAGTGGTGTGGTATGCAGTGCAGTGGCATGGTGTGGTATGCAGTGCTGTGGTGGCAGTGCAGTGGTGTGGTAGGCTGGTGCAGGGGTATGATGTGACGATGGCACAGTGCAGTGGCATTGCTGTGGTGGCATTGCTGCGGTGGCAGTGCAGGGGCAGTGGTGTGGTATGCAGTGCTGTGGTGGCAGTGCAGCGACAGTGGTGTGGTGGCAGTGGCACGGTAGGCTGGTGCAGGGGTATGATGTGACAATGGCACAGTGCAGTGACAGTGGTGTGGTATGCAGTGATGTGGTGGCAGTGCAGTGGCAGTGGTGTTGTATGCTGTGGTGGCAGTGCAGTGACAGTGGAGTGGTGGCAGTGCAGTGGTGTGGTAGGCTGGTGCAGGGGTATGATGTGACGATGGCACAGTGCAGTGACAGTGCAGTGGTAGTGCAGTGATAGTGGTGTGGTGGCAGTGCAGTGGTGTGGTAGGCTGGTGCAGGGGTATGATGTGACGATGGCACAGTGCAGTGACAGTGGTGTCAGTGCTGTGGCAGTGGTGTGGTATGCAGTGATGTGGCGGCAGTGAAGTGACAGTGGCGTGGTGGCAGTGAAGTGGCATGGTAGGCTGGTGCAGGGGTATGATGTGACGATGGCACAGTGCAGTGGAAGTGGTGTGGTATGCAGCGGTGTGGTGGCAGAGCAGTGACAGTGCTGTGGTGGCAGTGCAGTGGTGCGGTAGGCTGGTGCAGGGGTATGATGTGAGGATGGCACAGTGCAGTGACAGTGGTGTGGTATGCAGTGCTGTGGTGGCAGTGCAGTGACAGTGGTGTGGTGTGCAGTGGTGTGGTGGCAGTGCAGTGGCAGTGGTGTGGTGGCAGTGTAGTGGCAGTGGTGTGGTGGCAGTGCAGTGGTGCGGTGTGGTATGCAGTGGTGTGGTATGCAGTGGTGTGGCGGCAGTGCAGTGGCAGGGTGGCAGTGCAGTGGAAGTGATGTGGTATGCAGTGGTGTGGTGGCAGTGAAGTGGCGCGGTGTGGTGTGCAGCGGTGTGGCGTGCAGTGTCGCGGTGTGGTATGCAGTGGTGTGGTGGCAGTGTAGTGGCACGTTGTGGTGGCAGTGCAGTGGCGCGGTGTGGTATGCAGTGGTGTGGTGGCAGTGCAGTGGCAGTCATGTGGTATGCATTGGTGTGGTGGCAGTGCAGTGGCGCGGTGTGGTATGCAGCGGTGTGGTATGCAGCGCAGTGTCGCGGTGTGGTATGCAGTGGTGTGGTGGCAGTGTAGTGGCACGTTGTGGTATGCAGTGGTGTGGTGGCAGTGTAGTGGCACGTTGTGGTGGCAGTGCAGTGGCGCGGTGTGGTGTGCAGTGGTGTGGTGGCAGTGCAGTGGCGCGGTGTGGTATGCAGCGGTGTGGTATGCAGCGCAGTGTCGCGGTGTGGTATGCAGTGGTGTGGTGGCAGTGTAGTGGCACGTTGTGGTGGCAGTGCAGTGGCGTGGTGTGGTATGCAGTGGTGTGGTGGCAGTGCAGTGACAGTGGTGTGGTGGCAGTGCAGTGACAGTGGTGTGGTATGCAGTGGTGTGGTGGCAGTGCAGTGGCGCGGTGTGGCATGCAGCGGTGTGGTGGCAGTGCAGTGACAGTGGTGTGGTATGCAGCGATGTGGTGGCAGTGCAGTGACAGTGGTGTGGTGGCAGTGCAGTGGTGTGGTGTGGCATGCAGCGGTGTGGTGGCAGTGAAGTGGTGCAGTGTGGCATGCAGTGGTGTGGTGGCAGTGCAGTGGAGCGGTGTGGTGGCAGTGCAGTGGCACAGTGTGGTATGCAGCGGTGTGGTGGCAGTGCAGTGGCGCGGTGTGGTATGCAGCGGTGTGGTGGCAGTGCAGTGACAGTGGTGTAGTGTCAGTGCAGTGTCAGTGGTGTGGTGGCAGTGCAGCGACAGTGGTGTAGTGGCAGTGGTGTGGTGGCAGTGTAGTGACAGTGGTGTGGTGGCAGTGCAGTGTGGTGGCAGTGCAGTGACAGTGGTGTAGTGGCAGTGCAGTGTGGTGGCAGTGCAGCGACAGTGGTGTAGTGGCAGTGCAGTGACAGTGGTGTGGTATGCAGTGGTGTGGTGGCAGTGCAGTGACAGTGGTGTGGTATGCAGTGGTGTGGTGGCAGTGTAGTGACAGTGGTGTAGTGGCAGTGCAGTGACAGTGGTGTGGTATGCAGTGGTGTCGTGGCAGTGCAGTGACAGTGGTGTAGTGGCAGTGCAGTGACAGTGGTGTGGTATGCAGTGGTGTGGTGGCAGTGTAGTGACAGTGGTGTGGTGGCAGTGCAGTGGCGTGGTATGCAGTGGTGTGGTGGCAGTGCAGTGACAGTGGTGTGGTATGCAGTGGTGTGGTGGCAGTGCAGTGACAGTGGTGTGGTATGCAGTGGTGTGGTGGCAGTGCAGTGACAGTGGTGTGGTATGCAGTGGTGTGGTGTCAGTGTAGTGGCGGTGGTGTGGTGGCAGTGTAGTGGCGCGGTGTGGTATGGAGCGGTGTGGTGGCAGTGCAGTGGCACGGTGTGGTGGCAGTGCAGTGGCGCGGTAGGCTGGTGCAGGGGTATGATGTGACGACGGCCCAGTGCCGGGCGGCGGACCCAGGCTTGGGGCCGCGGACCCCCCGCCCCCGGGCTGAGACCCCGCACGCTCGTCTCACGGAGGGCGCCCGGGGGGCGTGGCCGGCGGCGGGCGGCGCCAATGGGAAGCGGGGGGGCGGGGCCAGGCGGGGAGGCGGGGGAGGCTCCGCGAACAAAGAGCGAGCGGCCGGGCCGGCAGCGCGGAGCCTGCTCGGGAGGGAGCCGCTCACCTGGGCCCAGCCGGCACCGCCATGCGCGGGAGGGCGCCGCCCGGCAGCAGCGGGGGCCCGGCCTCCTGATCCGGGGGAGCCAGCGCGAGAGCGCGGAGCCGGCGGCGCGTCCTTCCCCCTCCCCCCATGGCAGCGCCAGGCGGCGGCGGGTGAGGCGGGGCGAGGCGGGTCTCGGAGGAGCGGTCGGCCGGGCCGGGCCGGGCCGGGCATGGCGGGGGTCAGCTACTCGCCGCCCTGGTGGGTGAGTCTCCTGCACCGCCTGCCGCACTTCAGCCTGCGCTGGGAGGCCGCCAGCGCCGACTTCCGCCCGGAGGACGCCGACTACCAGCAGGTGAGAGGCCGGCGGGGGGCTCGTCAGTGTCTCCTCAGACACCCCCCAGCCATGGGGTAGATCCAGCGGCCGGGGGGGGGCGGTGTCTGTCCCCCCCCCCCCAATGGGGTAGATCAGATTTGGGGGATGGGAGGGTATCCTGCCCCCCCCCGGGGTAGATCTGCCATGGGGCAGGTGGGTGAAGGGTATCCTGCCCCCCCCGGGGTAGATCTGCCATGGGGCAGGTGGGTGAAGGGTATCCTGCCCCCCCCGGGGTAGATCTGCCATGGGACAGGTGGGTGAAGGGTATCCTGCCCTCCCCCCCCCCCGGGTAGATCTGCCATGGGGCAGGTGGGTGAAGGGTATCCTGCCCCCCCCCCCCCCGGGTAGATCTGCCATGGGGCAGGTGGGTGAAGGGTATCCTGCCCCCCCCCCGGTAGATCTGCCATGGGGCAGGTGGGTAAAGGGTATCCTGCCCCCCCCCAGGGTAGATCAACCATGGGGCAAGTAGCCCTCTCTGCCTGTTGTCGATAACACATCTCTTCTGTGTTCCCCCCCCCCCCTCACCCAACAAGAGAGAGGCAGGAAATTATTTAGCCCTTGGAACAATGAGCACAAACCCTGAGCTTTGAGAGCAGCTGGATCTCCCCTTCCTCTGGGGGAGGGTAAAACACCAGCCCCTTGGGGGGCTGGAAGGGTAACGCTGCCGCAGGCTGAGCTGCCCAGGTGAGGCACAAGCGCTGCCTTCTATCCTGTGGCTGAATGGCAGGTACTTGGCTTTCCTAACAGACGAGCTAACACTTAGTAACAAAATACAGTATCCCTCCCATCCTGCATAGGATTGGAGCGGTGGTTTAGATAGCTCAGGACCTTGCCTTTGTTGGGACTCAAATGTTCATTGTCTCTTTCTGAAGTCATCTAAAGTGCTTGGTAGACAACAGATGACTTCGTGGATACGTAGGACCAAGTGTGTGAGGAGACCCTTGTGGTGTTTGCGATGCTTAACCTGTACTTGGGTGACTTGCTGTCTAATTGGAATGATGGTGGAGTGGAGCTGTGTATTCTAACATCTGTGTTCTCTGCTGCCATCTTAGACTGGAGCTGCAGTGATTCTACTGCCTCATTGTGCCACGCTCTTTGGCTTTGAAAACACCATTTTGCTTCACTGAATCTACTTAGTTCTGTAGGGCACCACAATACCATAATGCAGAAATGGGAAAGCATCTTAAGCAGTGCTTACCTACTGTAAAGAGAGCTGCTATAGGAATATTTGAGCTTGCAGTATGTTTGTTTTTAAATCGTTTCAGATTGCAGAATTGACTATAGCAAAAACTATTTAAAAAAGACCCAAGAATAAAATGGGTAGGTAGCTACAAAAAATGTCTATGAATCTGAGAGCAAAATTGTCTTCTGATCTTCAGCCTTGGTCTTTCTCTTCTTAACTCATCTGAATTTCCTTGGTTTGAGGAGAAATCCAAATGTGCAATGTTTTTTAAAAAAATCTACATATGTCCAGTGGTTTTAGCTCATTTCTGTGAACTGAGGTACGTAGTTGACTCCTGTAGTGAAACAAGGAGTGTGATGTATTGAAGAGGAGAAGCAAAAGTGTAGGATGGGAAAACCGTTCTTATATTGTTATGAAAGAAACACATAGCCACTGAATATATATCTGATATGCTTGTGGTATTAATAGTTTAAAATAAGTACTATTTCAAGTACTGTATGCTGTGTGTGTATATATATTATAAAATACTCTCACAGTAGATCTGTTGAAACTTGGCGTAACTGAAGTCTCTTGGGATTGGTAAACCTCCTGTTGTTTCTGCCTTGCACAATTGCAAAAAGAGCGTGCTAGTTAAGGATTTGTTTTTGCCATTGCCATGTGGCTATTTTAACTTTTTGTCAAACCAGCAATCGAGAGTGTAAGTTGTGTGTGTGTTGAGTGTCAAACCTGCCTACTTTAGTGCTGTTTATGTATAGCACAACCTCTTCAGCTCCGTGAACAAATGTAAAGATGATAGCAGTGTTCCATCCTGTTGCTGACTCTGTAATGAAGATGCTCTGATTCTGGAGATGGAAAAACATGTCAAGGATTTGTGTGCTAAGCATAATATAATACAATAAAACTAGAAAGTTTAACCTGATGGTCAAAGTAACATTGTAATCACTCCCTTCCTCTAAAGTGTTCTGAAGGCCTCCTGGTTTGAATGCTTGCTCTGTCAGTACTGCATTTTGAGTACGAGTTTGAGTATTCTTTTGCTCCATTTATAGTTCACACTGACCAAATTTTTTTCTGCTAAGTACCCCACCAGTAACTTAACATGCTTCATTCTCCATGTGCTTTAAGTACTTAAAATATAGGCATTTCTGTTTTAACTTTCTTAGAATTTGCAACAAAAAAAAATCCCTCTGAGCATATGGTGATGGAGCATTTTCCCCTGACCTCTAGGAAAAACTACCTTCCTACATTAAATGTAAGCATGCAGTGTGACAGCTTGTAGTTCTCTGTGTCCTTGATTGCACTCTACTGAGCTAACTGGAACTGACAGTAATGCTGGAGACTTCATAGGTGCACTCTATCCTTTTGCTCTTCTCCTGTCCCTCCTTACTGAAAATAGAATATGCTTTTATAGGTCTCCTGAGAATTGCCAAGCCATTAGACCCTTGTCATGAACTGATATCCACACACTTACCAACAGGGCTTCTGTGTAAATCAGAATTGGAATGGAAATACAGGGTACTTTCTTAAGGAAACCGCATCCTGTTCCTTCATCTGTCATGGGGGTGGAAGGGAAGGAACTTTCTTAATTGAAGAATGCTCCTCTTTATAGACTAATAAAGATGATGATCTTGAAAGCTGTTCTCTTGTATACATATTTGGATGAAACAGGGATACAGGAAATGCATGTACTTTAATGGCTACTATAACTTAGCACCGAATGGTGGAATATCAAACATAGTACGTTAGTATTGATTCAGCCTCTGTTTTGTAAGTGTAGTATGGCTTTTTTCCCCCCCCCAGGTGAGTTGACAAGATCAAATAGGTCTTTCCATCTGCTATGATTAGTGTAATGGGTAGGATTCTGTTGTGCTAAATGGCGTCTATTTGATGTCTTCTGAAACCTGTGTAATGTTCTTGTGGTTTTAAGTTGAATCCTTCTGCTTGTCTTTTGAAGTCTGAATCCTTCCTGTGTCTATTGGAACCCTTGTGTTTGCACATGTGGAGCTTGTAATTGGTGACTCTGTTCTGCATGTAAGACAGTGCTGTCCTGTCTCTATGCCTGTTTGCCTCGAAATAGCAGTGACCATTGTGTCTTAGTAACTGAGACTACATCCTTTTTGTTTGAGAACATGAGGGATCCTTATGGCAACAGTGTGCCATAGTCTGACTCAGCTGGAGGAGGGTGGTTGGTGGTGGTATGCATATACCCTCTGTTGGCTGTTGAAGGCCACTAAACATCCTGTGCTGTTGGCTTTTCATTCCCTCCCAACTTCTGTCCGAATAGGTTGTGCGGGAAGAAGCGAATGGGTCCTTCGGGGTGGGTTAGATTGGTTATACTTGAAGAGCTTCTCATTTTCTCTTCTGGTGTTACTATCTTAACTTCATTGTGAAGCATTTAAAGCCCCACACTAGTTACAGCACATTGTCTCCCTCCATAGAAAGAGTAGGATATGTAATTAGTGGAGAGGAGGAAAGCAGACAGTGGTTATGCAACTTAACTAGATGAGGAGAAAGGTTTTTCTCTGTTTCTGGGGACAGAGGGACTCTGCTGTCATGTTTCCGGTTTCCATGTGTTGCTTTGAGGGTTGCATCAACTGAAATTGCTCTAGAGCAGGGATTCTTGCAACAAATTTTTGGGTGGTCTCAGTGCAACTGCCAACTCTTGCTGGTGGCTGCTCTGACAATTTTTCCTAAAATACTTTAACTTTAGGAAAAACAAATGTTTGTCCAGATCCTTATAACTGATGAAGGGTTTTTTTTGTTTTTGTAGACTCAATCATTAAAAATGTAGTTTGTCTATTAATTGGACCCAAACAGAATAGAAACCCAAGGTGCTTTGAATGTGTGTGGTGGGTTTTTGTTTGTTTTTTAAGACTTGCTAGCTATAAGTCGGGTGTGAAAAGTGATATTTTTGTATAATTAATATCCCTTTTCAGAGCAGACTTGCTAGCTGAGAGGTTACGAAAAGTGATACTTGCAATATTGCTTTTCACAGCAGACTTCCCCAGCCCTGGCAAGCTGGGGGACAAATTAAGCCCTGGATGGGGAGGTAGGTAAGGGCCAAGAGTTGATTGAGGGGGAGGGATAGATGAGGCAGTGGGAGGGGGGAGGTGAGCCCTGGGGCCCTGGAGCACAAATGGGAATGGGAGGAAGTGAAGAGGACCAGGGTTGATGGGCAAGGGAGGAGGAGCCTAGAGCCATGTGATAGGGGGGGTGGAGGGTGGCATTCAGGGCCAGTATAATCACTAGGTGACTGTCTAGGGTGCCAAGATTTGGGGGTGCCAAAAAGTGGTGGTCAATTTTTGTTACACTATTGCTGGAAAACGAATGACTAAAGAAGAGAAACATGTCGTTCTCTTACATTACAGCTGTAGTCTACACCAGGTCTACATTGCACGCACAAGTGTACTGCTTCACTATGGTACAAAGTGGCAATGATGTCATTTTTCTCGTCGTTTGCAGCCATTACCCTTCTGACAGTCTGTTTATAATGCTAAGTTTACTAATTTTCGGAGGTTGTCGACGGAGGCTACCTATTTTTGTTGAGTGGTTTCAGATCTAAGACTCTGCCAAGTGCTACTGCATCATTTCGCTAATACTTTGTGTCAATGGTGTGTGAGTGTTAAGCATTTGTGTATATGTTTCTATGCGAATATTCATGTGTAGATTGTCATTTTGATATTATCAGTAGTTGTATGACAGAGTATCCGCCATCCTAATTTTATAAATTTTATTAATAACAATAATTGGATATTCTAAAGGTAGAATAAAATGTAGTAGATTTTGATAGGCAGGAAGTATACGTGACTAAAGGTGTATTTTTGAAAGTTTATATTCGATGCTGGGGGGGGGGGGGCGGGGGGCGCGGCGGCGGTGGAAGTTTCGACTAGGGCACAAAATATCCTTGCACCGGCTCTGATGGAGCCTGCTGCTGCATGGCCAGAGTCTGTTGCCCACAACCCCAGGGCTGAAGCCCAAGCCTCACCGTCCTCGGGAAGGTGGGGAGTTCATGCTGGCCGCCTGCAGAAGGAGACCGAGACCAGCCCCTGCTGGTGGCCCGAGGTGGGGAGGGGAAATACTATCACTCCCCCCCCCCCCCCCCCCCAGAGGCTGTGGCAGCAAGAAAAGCCCCTGGTGGCTGCATTTGAGAGACGCTGCTCTAGGGTAGGGCATCTTAGCAGATAGACCAGTGAGCTAGAACAGTTGCATCTTGAGTTGTAAGCAGTGGTTTCAGCTGTATCCGCCTCCTGAGTCATACTGCAGTGTTCCTTTAAAGCTTATTTTGCAGCGAGTCATAAGGTGGAAATGGAACTGAGCCTATGTGGCTTTTGACAGCGCAGTGCTATCTCCAGTTCCTATGCTTTTTACTGTGTTAACAAATTGCCAGGAGATGGTCATACCAATGCTGTCAAATTACCCTTGGATCCAGTCCACCAGATTAGTAAAGTTTCTCTGCAGTTTGTGCTATTGTCTTTTGACTAAAGCAATGTAGGAATATAAAAGCTCTTGATTTATTTGCCCAGGTGACCTGAGTGTTGTGCTACCCAATTTATGGTGCTGAGAGTAGAGCTAGCCAGAGGCCTCTTTCAGGAATATCTTGCCTGACGGAAGGATGAGCTGAAGTCCTAAGAGGCTTTTTAACACCGCATAGCTGTTGCTAATGGGATGTCCTAGGAGTGACTGATGGTATTAGTACCAAGCAGTAAAAGGGAAGTTTCAATAGTAGCTGTTAACATATTTTACTAAACTGTTCTTAACTCTTGCAAGCACTTGGTTTTGTGGTGTGTTTATAAATACACTTGGAAGGATTAGATTTTGATTGGTAATGTTGGCAAACATGGATTTCACCAGCGCACGCATGCAAACTGACACATTGCCATTGATTGAAATGTATAAGTAGGCAAAATAAGAAAAAAAGCTGCTTGAGAACTAATTATAATTTTGATTTAAGGATATTTACTTTCTATATTTTGACATGAGATGTTGACAATTTGTGTATTTTAAGTTACAAAGCTTTAACTTTTTTTGTATCTCTACTAGTATTAAATAATATTGTCTGACTGCTCTATAGTTTCCCCACAACTTTGAACATTTAAACTGATAAATGCTTAATAAATATAGGTATTTGTCAAGTAAAGAATTCTGGTAAGCCTATTTATGAACAAGGGATATGAAAGCTTACCCACAGCTTTACCTGTGTGTGCTTTAGTCATTACCTCAATTTAGCTCTTGCAGAAAGCTGATACATCTCTGAATCACTACAAAATGGCAAAGTCCACCAGAGTCTCTCTTGTACACTAGACCCATTTCACTTGCGACTAGATTATCTTGCACCTCTAGAGAATTTTGTTCTAAAGGCATCGACCTACAGCATCAGAGTCTTTGTCTAAACTGTTTTCCTTAAATTCCACTATTTCTACCACCTGGCTCTCTGGAAAGGGGCTAGAATGGACAGCAATTGTGGGGAGCCCTAGAATGAACAGAGTACAGGCAGCTTCTGGCATCTGAATAGTCATGTTGCCTATGCCTGCTCTGAACAAGGTTATATGACATGGTGATTAAACCATTGGTAGCTGGTTTGACATTATTTCTGCCACTGGTGGAGTTGTAGTGATGGTGGCATTGGGCTACACTAGGCTAATTCTCACCAGTGAGGGACAATCCCTACTGTGATCTCACCAAGCTGTTCCCTTGGGTTCACCTCCACCTCTACCAGAGCTCTTCTGTTGTAGTATGTACTATCTTTCAACTCTGCTAGTTAGGCAAGTGATAAGCTTGCTGTACTGTGATTCTGGAGATGGTCTAGCTTGGTGCTGTGTTAAGTTCCACTGATGCGTCACTTTGGTTTGCAGACTTCAGTTTAGTGCATGGGTTTTTGTGTAGATTTAGGGAGGAAGTTCAGCAAAACTGATTCCATCTGGTGTTTTCTGGCTTTACAAGATCCTTGCCCTACATGTAAAAATGTTTTAGTTTTTATTGAGTATTTCTTGGATGGAGAAACTCAGTGCAGACTAAGCTGCCAAAGAATTTGGATTAGAGACATTGTTGTAGAACTTCCTCTACTGTACTGGCGTCTCACTCAATCCTGAAACCCGAGAGCATTTCTGTAAATTCAGAACACGTGGAGTTTGATGATGTGTTCTTGTCCAGTTACCAGTTGGCTCTGTCAGAGGGTAATCTGTGTCTTTTATATGGGTTAGTCTTGAAGTTTCTATCAAGGATAAATGGCTTGGGTTGTGGTTTTTTTTCATTTTTTCAGGTCAGTTCTGCTAGAGCCCGAGGTAGCATTCATTCTTTTCTATAGTGTCAGGAGAGGCTGGGTTGTGGGAGTCCATTGTTGCTCTCCAGTGAAGCTAAAGTTGCATTTAGGTCTCAAATTGGTGGTGCCTCCCCCAGTTTCCCATCCCTAAAATTGAGTAGCTATTATACCTCTGTCAGCAAGTGGATATTGTAGCCTGATCTTGTCATTCTTTGTTCATACAGGGGTGTGGAGGTGACAGCATGGTGTAGCAACATAATGTACTCTCTCTAGCACAGTGGTCGCCAACCTTTCGGACCTCAGGGACCACTAAACTCACAATTTTGAATCCCGCGGACCACTAACATGGACCCTACTCCTTCCTGCGGGGGCTGCCGTGCGGGGTCTCTTGTGGCCACAGGGGCACACTCGTGCCGGGGCGCGCGCACACACACACACACACACACACACACACACACACACATCCCGCGCTGGGGGAAAACACCCTGCTCCCGGCAGGTGGGGGGGGGGGCTCCCAGCACTTGCCTCACCCCCCCGCCCCACAGGGCACACTCGTGCTGCGCCACAGCACTCTGCTCCCGGCAGGCAGGGGGGGCTCTTGCCGCTTGCCTCACCCCTCTGCCCCACAGGGGCATACTTGTGCCGCACCAAAGCACCCTGCTCCTGGCAGGCAGGCGGGGGCTCCCGCCACTTGCCTCACCCCCGCCACTTGCCTCACCCCCCCGCCCCACAGGGGCACACTCGTGCCACAGCACACTGCTCCCGGCAGGTGGGGGGGCTCCCGCCACTTGCCTCCCCCCCTGCCCCGAAATTTCCCCGTGGACCACCCAAATTTTCTTGCAGACCATCAGTGGTCCACGGACCACTGGTTGGCAACTGCTGCAGCAAACCATGCAAGTTGGGGTTTGTGTTGCCTGTGCATTTAGCCCTGTAGTAACATCTGATATATAAGCAGGAGAAAGTGAACTCCTGTCAGCAGGTTCACTTGCTCACTGATCCAGGCTTCACTGTAGCATTTTCAGCTAGTCCCCTGAGAGCTTGTTGTTTCTAGCAGCAGAACGACAACTTCTGATTAGGGGTAAGCTAATCAGAACAACAGTTGCTGAGAATGCATCATTTTAACAGATCATGGTGCATGCAAATGGCTACTTGGCTAGAGCAGTGGTTCCCAAGCTGGGGTTTGCAAAATGTGATGGGGTTCTCGGGGGGGCGGGGGGGGGGGGGGAGAGGAGAGGTGGACAGAGCTGCCCCTAGGGACTGGCCCGGGTAGCATGGGGCCAGCAGCCTGGAGCCCATGAACTTCCAAGAGCTAAGCAGATCAAAGCAAGCATATCTGTCACACTGAGGAGATTTACACATGAAGACTCCTTATAAGAAATTTTTTGTTGTTTTTAAAATTAAATAGGCATCTAGTATTAGTAAAATTTATTACAAAGAACAAGTTTAAGTTTTGTAACCTGCATTGTTTGCCCGGGACTGCTCAAGTCCTCAGTGCTTGTGTAGGAGGAACTGCTTCTTAAACACCTTGATGCTGTTTCACATCTGCTACTCCTTGATGAAACATAGGAGCCTTGTCTTATAACAGGCTTATTCAAAGTGATACAAGCTATGAAAGTGAAATCTTGGAAGTGTGGTGCCTTTTTCATAATGTAATAAATACTCTAATGATAATTAAATAGTGTGTAATAAGCAAGTCATAAAAACAAAATTTGTTTTCAAGATCACTGCTTGTTTATAAGTTTATTCAGGTAAAGGAGAAGATCCCTGGAAATACCCATTTTAAGAGGGGGTTCGTGAGACATGGCGTTTTAGTGAAAGGGGTTCACAGGTTGTTAGCTTGGGAACCACTGGGCTAGAGGAAGGTCTAACTCTTGCCCATCTCATCAAGGCAGAATGTGGGATTAATGTTAACTTCATTCTGGAGAATGCACATTGTCTTGGCAGTGCTGTTGAGCTCTGGTTTTAGGAAATCTTTACAGAGCATATGTCTATTGGAAAAATATCCTGCTGGGACTTGGCTGAAATAAAAATCTAAGTTTAAAAGTATTTGAGGGTGGGATAGATCAGTGGCTTGAGCATTGGCCTGCTGAACCTAGCGTTGAGTTCAGTCCTTGAGGGGGGCCATGTCGGGATATGGGGCAAAAATCTGTTGGATGATTTAATTGGGGATTGGTCCTGCTTTGAGCAGGGGGTTTGACTAGATGATCTCCTGGGGTCCCTTCCAACCCTGATATTCTATGAAGTCTAATCATTTGATGACCAGCCCTTGGCATTTTGACACTGCTGCTTGTACATTGAAATCTTTCCTCCCCCCCCCCCCCCCCCCCCCACCTGCTGGAGAGACTCTTGCAGAGTATGGTTGGCCAGGCTTTACAGCCTTGTATCCATCTGTCTGGTTAAGATCAAATTTAAGAATTAAATCTCTCTAAAAAAAATCACAAGAAACTGACCCTTTATTTATAAATCATCTGGTCATATTTCTGCACTGAGCTTCTTGCATTTGTCTTACCAGTTTGCCAGTTCTGTTTCCTTGCTGGAGTTTAAGTAGATGGGTATGTCTATAGTGTAGGTGGAGTCTTCAAGCAGACCACTATCAAATGTTGGAAGAGGGTGTTCTTGTTGGTATTAATTGTATGCTTCAAAATGCTGAGAGTTCTTGAAATGGTCTTCGTTTGCTTGGCCTGGTGAATTTGAACATGGTGCACTTATCACTTGATTTTGTATATCTAGAAGGAATCATGCCTGTTGCTGTATATGGATTATTATTATTTTTTAAAGATTGCTTATTGCTATAAAATCCTCTCCATTTTCAGATCTGGGTACAGATGGATACAAATATTCAGTGTTTGGAGGTGGCCTTATTTCTATCCCTCTTTCCCAGGGTGAAAACTGAAGATGTGGATAGTATTTTAAGTTGCCAGAGGATTCTTGAATCTAGCTTTGAAACTGACTCTGGTGTCGGAGGATGAGTGGATGTCAAGCAGAACTGATTCTGCTCTTCATCTTTTGCTGCTTTGCCTTTCTTTAGATGGGCATTTTCTCGCCTTTTATGTCTTATGCAAAGCCCTTGTTTAAATGTTAATTTTGAGCCAATAAATCAGCACAGTTTCAAGCAGAAGCTTGTGTAGGGTTTTTTAATAGACTTCCTTTTGCATTCTGAGAGAGTGAGAAATTCTCACCCAGAAGAATATATCCCATTAGACATGACACTGGAGATTAAGGGTGGGAATCTAGGTGGCTTTGCCCTAATTAATCCACAGCTTTGAAATGTGTGTTAAGAAGCTGTGCACAAGGATTAGTTTCAGGCTTCCTTGTCCCTTCTTACTAATGCTTGGGAGCATAGATTTCCTTTTGAATATTGTAAACATACAAGTTTATCTAGTACAGTAGACTCTCGATTATCCAGGATTGGGTTAACTAGGATGTGGATTAACCGGGATGTCAAAAAATATGTGTAACTCACAGGGCCGGCTCCCTGTCTTTGTTGCTGCCCCAAGCACAAACAAAAAACAACCCACCAGGGCGCTGGGAAGCCAGTGAACCAACACCCCCTCCCTCTGGCACAGGGTGCCTGGTGAACCAAATCCTCCCCCCCTCTTCCCCCCCCCCCATATTTCCTATGGATGGGGATTATCCAGGATTTTATTAACCAGGATTAATTTTTTCCCTATCATCCTGGATAATTGAGTCTACTGTATCTGTCTGGTCTTTTGAGGTAGTAGTTTACCTTTTGGATACAGGTACTGAAAAAGGAAGGTCCTGAATTACTGTCTTATGCCACCTGTTATCTCTGCAGGTCTGTGTTGTGGGGGAGCTTGCAGTAGTGTGCTGTATGTCATTCCAGTCCTGGAGTGCATCAGAAATTATGAATGGCTATTGCTAGTGGGAAAGGAAAATAGACCTGATGGTCAGGGAAGTAGTAATGTTGGGAGAGAAACCTATTGGTGCTCCTCAGATTGAGATCCTCACTTATGGCTGAGGAGGATTGTGCATGTGACTAACTTCTACAAAGGGCATAAGAATGAGTTCTTGATAGTTGCTGGATTCCCTGCCCCACATTTTGTTTTCCTGTTGAATCTTCTAGTATTAAGTGAAAGTTGCAATCTCCAGTGCTGCAGCCTGGGTGGGTTTTCTAGTAAAGGTGATTTGAAAGGGGAGGAGCATGACACAGTGTGCCTGGGTTTGTGCAGGTTTTGGCTCCTTAGATACCAAATATCTAAGCTTTGGGTTGGTTTTTTAACTACTCTGGAAATATCAGGAATGTGGAATCTTGTCTTGCCTTCCCCATCTTTCTGAAGCTCTCTTTCTAGAAGACCAATATGTGGACTGGAGCTCTGTCCTTAACTGAAGAGATAGGAAGAGGTTATTAAATATCCAGCAGTTTGTTTAGCTCTGAATTTGACATTTGAGCAAAAATCAGTTTGGCTTCCCCTTAAGTTAGATTTCACTCACTCAATGTTTGATGTAATCTTCTTACTACACCAGACCTTCGCTATAGCCCGGAGTTCAGGGATCGCGTTGCCATGGATCCCTATTTAAATATGAGATCCATGGCGCTGACCGTGCTGTATGCAAACCCATGCTATAGCGATGCGGGCTATACCGAGGGTCCGGTGTATTTCTGCACAAGATCTTGGGGGTGGCGACTTCCTGTCTTTAGTTTGCACATTTCAGAGTGCACAAGATGCTGGTTCTGCACACAGTACCAGAAGAGAAGTCACTTCAGAGATGTGATAGATGGGGACTGTCACAGTTCAGGGGGACTGCAGCTGGAGTTCCTCCTCAGTGGCCCAACAAAGGCACCTGCTCTCAGGCTTCCAGTTTCCCAGCTGTTGCCTTTCTGGAAGTAAACTTGTACCTCTCTCCCTTCTGACTGGAGTGTTTCCAGGCTACACAGGTCCCTGTCTTCACCATCATTCACAGCGCGCACACAAATTGCCCAAGGACAGTGACTGTTTTCTCTTCAGAGATGGTCAACAGGTGTAATAGTAGGAATTACAAGATACCCCATGTGCTTCTTGTGCAAGACTACTTTTTTACCTTAAAAATAATGTAGAGAAAATCTCTATCAATAAAAGAAGTGACATGCCTTCTAATACTCTTACCAGAGTTCACCCTCATGTGGGTTCTAGCAGGAGCACTCCTGCAACCAACTCATTTAAGGGGATTCCTTGCGTTTACCAGTTCAGCTCAGAACAAGCACTCGGTCTTATGGGACCTCCGTGTCCCCAGCCCTTTTCAGCCCTAGCCCATCAATTGGGACTCTTCCTGGACCAGAGGTCCTGTCCAGTTGCTGGATCAGGAAGAAGGCCATGAGTCTGTTTCTCCTTTTTCACAGGCTCTCTCTCATGTTCTGTCTGTAATCCACAGACTTCAGGGTCTGGTGACCTAACTGCTTTACCCCCAGGGGCAGCGAGTTTTATATTGGCCCGTGGTGCCCATGCTCCAGCAATATTCAGGGCCCGGGGGCCCTGCTCCACCAGTGTTCAGGGCTGGGTCTCTTCCCCTTGCCCTGCATGCTCCCCTGGAGCATTCCCCACCTCGCCTTCCCTAGAGCGTCCCTGCCTGTGCCCTGGCAGAAGTCAGCTGCCCAGCCACTCCGCTGTGCTCCTTTGCCGGTCACTGCTGGCTACAAAAGGGAGCAGCGCTGGCATCATGCTGAGGCAGCAGCTGTGCCGCCGCCTGTGGAGGGAAGAAGGGAGGAGGTGCACAGGTTATGGCAGCCCCACCCTGGGCACCTACCACAGGGGAGACGAGGGCTTACTGGACCTGACAGGGGCCCTATGAGCACATGCAGTGACAGTGGTGTAGGGTGAATGTGTTGCCCAGGGAAAGCGCCCCTCAGGCGCTTGCTGCTGCCAGCGAAGAGAAGACTGTTGGGAATCCTCCTCTTCCACCTCCACCTCTCTGGCCCCAGCCCTGGGGCAGCCTGCCTGCACCCCAAACTCCTCATCCCTGGCCCTGCCCCCACCTGAGTCCTCACCTCTCCCAGCCCCCTCCTGCGCTGTGAATCTGTCACGCTTGGCCCCACTGCGCAGCCCTCACCCCCACAACCTAACTCTCTGCCCTAGCCCTGAGCCCCTCCCACATCCCAAACCCCCCTCTTGGGGGGGGGGGGGGACCTTGGACCTGTTCTGGGCACCATCAAAAATTATACAAACCTGCCGCCCCTGCTTCCTCCCCACAAGAAAACCTCTGCTAGTGTGTGTTTAATGCTGCAAGGATACTTTTTGCTGCCAAAAACTTTCATGCTTTAAATACTGAACTCTAAGAAGCCCAGTTAAATAATAGTAGAAATTGGTGCAAAAACCTTAAGTGTTGGGATACAGTGATATGAAACAAGTTGGATACCACGTATGCATTACAATAAGGTCTCTTTTTGTGATTTATGTGATGGGACATTTGAGTGGTGCTGACACTGATGCAAATGACACATCTGTATTCATCAGCTATAATGAGTCAGCACTGCTAGCTTGATTTCCTCTTAAAGAAACATGATTTTCATGTTTTGAAAACAATGAAGAGACTTTAAAGGTTCTTTAGTAAGGTAAGTGCCCCATCAATAAACCAAACATTAGACATCCACAACTGGATTCAGTACTTAATATTGCAATGATTGATGATAGGTTCACATGCATCAACATCTCATTCAGATCAGACAACTGTCGACTCCAGTTGAATAATCAGAGTAGCAGTTACTGGTATGATTCCAAATACAAGTGTTATGCAGATTGTCCAGGATGGTGGAGTAGGGGGTATTCCTCAAGTTTACGTTGGAGTAAGGTCCTTTGAGGCCTGGAGACTAGGGATGAGGACTAATACTTTTTCCTGGATGACCAAATCCTGCCTAGGAGTGCACATCTAATTTAGCTTCACAATACTTCTCATCTTCAAGTGTGGTATGGAAGTTTCATTCAGGTAGGGTACAAGTCATTCTTATGGGATAGACTAATATTGTGATATGTTCCTGCTGTGTGCAGGGAGCACTCCTTTTGGCCTCCAAAATGCTGCTGCTCATGCATGCTGCATAGACCTTTAATAAGCAAGCCTTCCATTTGAAGTTGGAGTTAAAACTTCATTATAAAATTTCAACTTCAAGATGAAGCAATTCAACTTCTCTTGACTAATCAAGTGCTACCTCATGGGAGAGGTTCACCCGAACAGTTATTGGCCTACGTGTACAATGTGATGCTTGTTCAGACAGTAGTGTGCGTGTGTGTGTGTGTGTGTGTGTGCCAAAACTGTGAACAAATAGTTGCACTCGTAAATTCATGAATGATCTCATACTGACTTGGGCTACAATTAATCTTTTATCTAAACAAATTAGCTAATTCCCAGTTGTCTGCCCCTTGAAGATTCATGATTTTACAAACTAAAAGTACATCTAATAATGGGGCATGGGGTTATGACTTAAATATACCATCTGGTTGAAAGTATAAAGCAACACTTTCCAACTCTGTGCATGTACGCACAAGTGTATACCACTGTTGCTTCCAGCTCTTCTTTTCATCCCTTTAATTACTTGTCCTACGGTCTTCCTCTTGTGAGGATGTGTGCGCTTTGATCACCATGGTGTTAGTGACTTCTTCTCATTCCTAGTTCCTTGGTGGGTTAGTGTGTAGGCAAAGTACTTCTGTTTGAACCACATGCTTTCACTGACTGAGGTCTGTAGAAGTAATGCAGATTGGAACTGCTGGTCTGTCCTCCTGCATTCAACTAGTTTTCCAATTATAAGGAACTAGCAAATTTTATTTCCTCCCTTGTGTCCCCTCCCTTTCAGAATCCATTTTTAAAGACAGACTCATTCTTGTGGGTAGATGAGAAGACTATGGCAAGAGGATTTTGGGATACATTTTGGATTTGGGGGTATATTGCTTTTGCAGGCAGGCTCAATAAGAGGAATATGACTGGCCTCCTGCTCTTCCCTCCCCCCTTGTACTCCCTCCAGGAAATGCTGAGAAAGTGGAGAGTAATACAATTCATGAAACTCAAGCTGTGCTTTAGGAGAAATCTGTTTTCAATTTCTGTCTGTACCCTGGGAGCCTCAAGCTGAACTGAAATTGCTTAAAGTTGGGTGGGGGAAGGGTATCAAATGAGTGAAAGTAGCAAAGTCAGCATTCTGGAGAGCCTGTTACACAGTATCTAGCTGCTTCTGCTGCTCTGTATTCAAAGGCTGCTGGTATGTGTTTTGTAACTGCTTCAGAAAGCATTTGTAATCAGCTGCCTGAAAGGTGTTGGCATTCCCCTGCCAGGTCTGATCGGTCTGTCAGTGGTTGGAGTGACCGTGTCTAGGGCATGTCAGACTAGAATGTGATGGGGGAATATATCTGCTGTAGGCATCTTTCTTTTTCTTCCCCCCCTTCACCTGTAGTGTCCTTTCTGCACCCTGATTATTAAGGGTTAAAGTTATAATGATAACTTGAAGATCATTGGGGAAATCCTTTGGCTCTTTGCCCCTTCGCAAAGAGCATACAAATATTTATATGGATGTGTGGTGTTTCAATTTAAAAGCACAGCATGTGTGCCAGTGCCTAGAAATGCTATCTGTATAGTGAGCATTGACGGTCTGAGCCAGGGGATGTGCATGTAATAGGCTTTTAATCAGATCTAACTTAGCTTTCAGATCCACATTCAAGGTAGATAATTGTTGCTGTGTACAGAAACTAAGAAAGAGACTGGGAGTGATTGGTGACTGACTTCTGATGACATCTTGCCTCCTGACAGTGACTAGTAGCAGAAAGAGGAAAGGGTGGAGTGTCTTCAGACATGTCTTTTCATGGAATGTGCAATCAGCTAGTCCTCAAATGTAAAAAAGCAAGTAGGGCCTTGATAACATTCTTTTCCTTCTTAGAGTAAAAATCATCTGCCAAGTTTGGTGCTGACAGGAACAGCTTTTGTAGTTGCCTTCTAGAAGAAGGTTCCCAACAATGGGAGTAACAACTTAGTGTAGAAAAGGTGTTGTCCTCATTCACTTTAAAAGTGAGTGTTTACTCTGAGGTGGAAGAGTGGCTGGCTGGATTTTTAACTTCTCATCCAGTTACAGTACAGATGGAAGCTACTTGATCCTCTTTCCCTAGGAAGCAAATGCAACACAATGGGACTGTTCTAACTGCCCTCCAAAACTAGCACTGGCAACCTCTCTACTAATGGTTCCTTGATTAGAGAAAGATCTGTGGGAAATGTTAAGAACAATAGTAGTGTGGACAATACCCAAGTGATATCCCTACCCGCACTTAAGAGATATCTGGTCACTGTTCTATTTAGACAAATCTGATAAGTGGCCTATTCATGCCTCAAGTGTAAGAAATCGATTTTGAAGTCTGGGAATGGGTGTGAGGAGACACTAGAAAATTCATTATGGATGGAAATGTCTTAATAAAAATTCAGTTGTTAGAATGTTGACATCCCCCTGAAACTTTTTTTGTTTGTTTTTGTTTGATTACACTGGTCCCTTGGTTTAGCCCCAGCAGAGTGGAAAGCAAAGAGAACACAGATAATAAACTTGTTTGTTCCTGATTTAACAGAGTAACAACTTGGATAAGGATATGTGTGTTGAGTTTTATTTTGTTTTTTGTGTTAAAGGCTGCAGGACCTCTGCTAAAGATTTGTTTCCTTTTACTGTTTCAAATTGTGTGATTTCCTCTGACCAATCCATTATTTATTAACATAATAAGGCTGCCTGCTTCTGCAATCTCTTGTTGGACTACCACTGTTCATTACACAGAAGTCTGTGCAATACACAGCTATGGGAGGTTACTTATTGTTTTTCAGTGTCTAAAACAGAGCTCTCTGTAGAACACTCCTAGATTTATCTAGGTCTAGGGGATTTTAGTGCATGTGGCAAATCTAATAACTTGACCAAATAGACTCAATCCTACTAACCGAAGTGAACAGCCTGAACACCACCATTTTAAAGGGTTTAAAGCAGTGTTTCCCAAAGTGTGGTACATGTACCCTTGGTGGTATGCGAAAGGGTTTCAAGGGGCACGCAGCAGAATTTTTTATTTTACTTTATCATAGGTTTTTCTTAGCAGCAGAAAATAATTCATTAAAATGTAATATATAAGAATGGTGTACATTTGTACAGTAGAAACACACAGGTTTACATTGTAACTAATATGATGATTTTGATAACTGAATGCATTATCTTCGCTGGAGAAGGGGTACGCCGGTAAGACACATGTCTCAAAAGGGGTATGTGAATGTTGTAAGTTTGGGATACACTGGTTTAAAGTGATCAACTTTTTCATCCAGATAAGACCACTGTGGCTAGAATTCATGGTGGGCATGAGTGAGAGGTTGGAATATCAAACGTGATGGTTGATCATTGCAGGCATAGTATTTAACAGGTTTGCCAATGAAACTCTTTACTGCTGGATTGACCTTTTCTATCTTGTCCTTCTACAAGTTAAAGGAAAAATATATTTCAAACATAGGCTCTTAGGAAAAGCATATTAAGCTCTTTCACAGTCTTGGGCTTATCCTCAATAGAATGTAAACTGTGTCCAGTCCCTTTGCTGAGTGTAGACAGTTGCTGAATATCCATATTCTCCACCAGGATGGACTGATATGCCCCCAATGTATGCATTTTAAAATGCAGCTCTATAGCTGCAGTATGAGCCTGTACAGAATGCTGGGAGCATTTTACTGGGGTGTAAATAACACGGTTGGACACTTGCTCTGGCTCTGCTGCTTTTTATTCATCCTGCTTAGCTTTAGCCTTTGCATTGCCTGCCAGACTTCTCTCCTGGGGCTGTGGGGACTTCAGCTCTTGGATGTGGGGAGAAGCAGAATGGTGAACTTGCTACTGATTTGAATTCTATTTTTCTCTTCCTTTCTCCCTCCTGCCAGTATGAAATTCTTACCCAGAGAATTACTTGCCAAATCCATACAAGGGAAACATTTTGTCTCCCCACCTCTTTTATCCTCCTCCTGTGTTGGCCAGCGTGTTCTTGCATCCAATGAAATACAGCTACCTGTAAAGAATGTCTATAGCGAACAGTATTTTAGCCCTGAGCTACTGCAGTTAAATCAATGTAATGGGGTTTTGTGAGTCATGGTATCTTCCTCCTCTCCCTCCCCCCAGCTGCTGGACCCATTTTTGACACTTTCCCAGTGCAGCAGAGAATTACAAAACCAATCCAAGCAGTAATAATCATTCAGAGGACAGCATCGAATCAGTCTTCAATTGATGTTAGGGCCTAGTTGGCTAGTCAGTCCCGTTCAGGACAGGTGACAGAAGCCATCCTCCAAGTATAATCTAGGACTAGCAGTTTAAATTTAGATTTAAAATGGGTGGGTTTCTCCTCCCCCTCCTCCCTTTTGTGCTCACTATAGCTTTCTTGCTGCTGATACCCAGCAAGATAATAAAATAGATAACAAAATAAATAGATAACAAATAGATATCTAAATAAATAACCAAAATCTTTACCAATATTTTGTTAACCAGGCTCAAATAAAACTGGAATGTTAGAGTGACTTTCCCATGTTTTGCAAGCTGTCATTAAAAATGCCTGTTCAGGAATGTACTGGCCTTATCTATATCTAACTTTTATTGTAGTGTATCAAGTTAACAACATTTTTTGTAACTGCCCTCTGAAATTTCTCCCCTTGTTGAGCAGCCTAACAATTCTTGACGTGTTTGCCAGTCTCCTGAATATCCAAGCACTCTTCTAAAATATTTTTAATTTAAAAAAAGGGGGGGGGGGTTATCAATTATTCTTTCATTACTTCTCAACCTTGGTGTAATGTAACCTTGGCCCCAAACGAGCCTTGCATGACTTTCCAATTTTGGGGATGCACACCATTATCAGTTGGCTGGCTCTGAGATTGGTCCCTTGTTCCTTGGAATTCACTTGATATATACATATCATTTTTTTTGCTTGTCTAATGAACTTGGTTATGAAGTCTGTGTGTTAAATTACATGGAACCAAAAAGGTATCTAGCTTTTTTTTTTTAATTTAATTTAGGTGCTTATGGAAGATGACTGGTGCCCTTAGGTGGCACCAGCTAAATGGGAGGACATGAGACTCCTCCCCACCCCACGTTAGCTTGGTGGTGTGGGCTGTCATCCCATTGCATTGACTCCCCCCAGAATGTTCAGCTGTTCTCCTTAGGAGCCAGGCCCTGGAGCCACTTCTGGATGCTGTTTGGGAGAATGCCTGGCTACCAAGGCAGCGGATTGCCTCCCATCGAGGCTTAGTTTCCAGGACAGTGACTGAGTAAGTAGGAGTCATCCCCACCCCCACATACTCGACAGCCCGCCCGCTCCCTGCCCAGACTCCGCTTCTGGGGGCAGGAGCTGACTCTGAGCATGCTGGAGGGGCTCCAGCTCACTCAGCTGCTGTCCCCAAAAGCTGAGTCTGGGTGGGGAGCCCAGGGGGTGGAGGAGACGCCTGCTGCCCTGGCAGCCGGACGCTCTCCCAAGTCAGCCACTGCACTGGAAGAGGCTCTGACTCTGGCCCCACCCTTTCTCTCCCCTCCAGGCCAGCTGCTGGAGGGGCACTTGACTCTTTGTGCCCTTCCCACGAGTCACCTCAACCTCTTCCCCGTGTCTCCTGAAGCGCTCAACAACTGTGTGTCTCCTACATGTCTGTAGGAAGCTATATTTCTCTACTAAAAACCTGGTCCTTATGAGCCAAGAACTGTTTAAAAATGGTGGTGGCTCTCGTGAGTCTAGGTCAGTTTCCCTGGACAGGATTTATCTGGGAAATATCCTAGCAAACCATACCATCAGATCACCTATGTTGCAGGCTTGTAGGGATTAAATCTGTAGCACAACATGACTAGAGGTATATTGAGAGAGATTTCCCTGATCAGCAAACAGAACTGAGGCTAACTGAATGTAGACATTTTTGCTGTACTGTGGAAGAGAGACTGTGTGTGTAATATATTAAAAATAAAATCCCCTCAAATGTCATTAAACAGTATTTCAGTAGGTAGGAAATGGTTTTGTAGGTTTTCTCAACTCCTTCCAAGGAATGGGATCTAAGATTATTTTACGCAGTATCTTGGCTGTGATGTATCTTATTTCCAACAGGCATCAAGATAGCGTCTCTTCTGTCTCTCTTGCAAATAGGTTTCCAAATAGTTACCTATGCCAGGCACGTACTTAGCTCTGCTAGTTCAAGCCGGGTTAGTCATGCATTTCAGAGTCTGTCATATCTGAAACTTCCTCTTGCTTCTGCTCTTTCTGAATCATAGCTCCAGGAAAGCACTGTAATCTACAAACAGGAAAATAAAGGGATGGAGTGGTTATATGGCTTTTGGACTTGTCACTTTCCGCACCCTGCTCTTTGAACTAAGCAGATTGCATCTTCCTTTACTTGAACTATAATGTTTCCAAGAGCCCTGGAAAACAGCAGGCGGTACCATTCAACCCTAGAAGGCTCAGTAATTTTACAATCGGATGAGCAGAAGTAGGAAAACAAAGACCCCCTCTGATGCTTTAGGGAAAACTGGGCCTTGTTGTGTGTTGTGGTTTTTTAAAAAAAAAACATGATACAAATGTTCAGCTCAAACCTCTGTTTCATTGCTTTTAGGGATCCTACCCCAAGGCTGTGCTTTAAATCTTTTTGCTAGAGAATTGCTCCCACTACCTCCAATGTTCAAATGGTGTAACCAGTTGGCTGTTAGACTCACTGAAATCTTCCCAAATGGGTTAACACCCGCTGGCTGGGTGGGATATTCCAGGCAAATACGGCCAGCCTGTTAGTTCTGCACTAAGACTTATCACAGGCCCAGTCTTAATTCTTCTATCTTTAGAACAGTTGATCATCTGTACAGTTGGTGCTGAATATGGGGAAACTTGGGGTGCTGTAACTATTCAAGGGCTTTATGGCATGTGAACTTACAACATTCTGCTTTCCACATCATAAATGGAATGAATTCATTTTTTCTCGTTGAACCTTTTTATTCTGCACTAGTGAGTGATGCTTCTCCTCTTGCTGCCTGAAATAAGGTTTCCCATTCTGAAGCACAGACATCTTATCTTCAGTTTAAAAAAATTAAATTAACCCCCCCTCCCCTCCGAAGCATTAGGGACAATGTTTTCAAGCTAGCTAATCTTATCTGTGAGGCTGCAATCTGATAGGAGGAAAGGTGGGTTTTTTTTCCTGTTCTGATTGAGCATTTCTCAGGTGCTCAAGTAAGGTGAAATGTGAACTAGGTCGGAGCAGTGTGGGGGAAATAGTTATTGAAAAATGCAGGGAAAGCCCGTTTAAATCTGCACTCAGTATGTAGCTTCAATATCGTAATGAAATGCAAAGTGGAAATGGTAACTATTTTAGAGACCAAGTCCCCAGGTTGAGGACAGAGGCTTGCGGGAGATGTTCCCTCCCCCTACCTGGATACCAAGGACAGTTCTTAGGCCTGGTCCCCACTAGGGCTTAACGTCCTCACATGCATGCCCTTAAAGTCGATTTAAAGAGACCTTAAAATCGACTTCTGTACTCCTCCCTAAACGAGAGGAGTAGCTGAAATCGACCTCTCTGGGTCGATTGTGAGCTAGTGAGGATGCATGTGACTTTAAGCCTCCGACCCCCCCCGCCCGCCCGAGCAGCCCCACGCCGGCTCCCCCCCGCCCGAGCAGCTCCGCAGACCCCCCCCCCCCGCCTGAGCAGCCCCGCGCCAGCCCCAGTCCCCCCCCCCCCCCTGCTCGGGGGAAAAGTTTTTAGAAGGGAGAAAAAAAACCTATCTGAGACTGTCAAACAAGTGGGTTTTTCCCCCCTTCTAAAAACTTTTCCCCCGAGCGGGGGTGGGGGGGAAGCCGGAGCGGGGCTGCTCAGGCGGGGGGGGGGGGGGGAGGGTCTGGCGCGGGGCTGCTCGGGCGGGCGGGGGGTGTTAGATCTTTCATTTTGGCAACAGGGGGGAAGCCGGCGCGGGGCTGCTCGGGCGGGCGGGGGGGTCCGGCGCGGGGCTGCTCGGGCGGGCGGGGGGTGTTAGATCTTTCATTTTGGCAACAGGGGGGAGCCGGCGCGGGGCTGCTCGGGCGGGGGGGGAGGGGGTCCGTGGAGCTGCTCGGACTGGGGCTGGTCCACTGGGGAGCGTGCCTGGCTGCCTCTAAAGTACTTTAGAGATGTGATTTTTAAAATACATCTTTCTATCTTTCAGAAAAAGCTGTACTTAAAAAAGAAAAGTCCAAGTAAACTTAAAGCAAAAGTTACTTTTGGTTTGCCAATTTACCGTGCCAGCTGGGGACTCCCAGCACTGTGGGATACCTACCCACAGTGCAACACTCCCTATGTCGACCCCTGCAAAAGTTTAAGGACAGACACTGTCGAGTTGCTGTCCTTTGTGGGGATGCACTAAGTCGATTTTCTAAAGTCTACTTTAGAAAATCGACTTAAGGGAAATCGACCTACCGCTGTAGTGAAGACATACCCTTAGCTTATCTATCTTTGGATATAGAAGCATTCAGTGCTATGTTGCTTGGTGTATGTCCTTGAAGCAGTGGGTGTCTTAAATACATATGTAAAAATTACACCTACACCACATTAAGATGGGCATTTTCTGAATGCTTGGTTTGCAGACTTTAAGATTTTCCTGTACGGTCTAGTGCAGGGGTCTCCTATCCTTTTTATGCACAAGATCACTTTTTGAATTTAAGATCAACCCAGGATCTATCCTGCCCTTTCCCTGAGGCCCTGCCTTGTTTTTCCCCCCGCCCCCCGTCACGCATTGTTACTGATCCTCACTTTCACCAGGCTGGGGGTATGGGAGGGGGTGCAAGCTCTGGACTGGGAGGTTCAGTGTGTGAGAGGGGGCTCCAGGCTGAGCCTTGGGCAGGGGGCTGGATTGAGGGGCACAAGCTGTGCGAGGGAGTTTGGGTGCAGGGGTCATATGGTCACATTGTACCTAATCTCATAGAATCCGCTGGACAGTTCGAGTTTTACTTTTTATTAGTGTCATTTGTGGTTTATAGATCCAAAGTCCTTCACGATTTGTGACAATCTCTGTAATATTCTCAACCTTGAGGTGTGCATTGGTTGACCCTAGGGCAGGGATTTGGGGTGCAGGAGTGAGGGGTGCAGGCTCTGGGAGGGAGTTTGGTGCAGGAGGGGGCTCCATGCTGGGGCAGGGGATTGGGGTGCGGGAAGGGGTGTGAGGTACAGGCTCTGGCAAGGAGGCGCTCGCCATACACTGAGGGCAGCCGTACGAAGGTGGGAAGAGGGCCTAAAATAAGTTGTTTGGAGCACAGTGACCTTATTCTCCTAATCTCTGGATGAACACTAAATCGGGTGGTCTAGTACTGAGAGAATAGATCATGAAGAATAAGAGAAATTCATAAAATATGGGTGTGCTCCAACACACACCAAAATAAACCCACAATCTGAAGGCATGAGGGAGCCACCCTTGTATGGTCTTATCACTTCAGAAGCTTTGGTGACCCCCACTGAACTGCATAGGCATGCACCCACAAAGCATGTGTGACAATGAGCATATCCACCTACATGCAGGTTTACTTAGTACAGTAAAACCTCCATTTAACGGACTAATTCGGGCAAGGGGGTGTCCGTTAAATCAAAAAGTCCGTTATTTAATAATAATTAAAAAAAAAAAACAAGCTGTTGGAGCAGCAGCCCGCCCGCCACAGGGTCGGGGCGGCAGCTCCGCAGCCCGCCTGCTGCCGGGACCCGGGCGGCAGCCGGGAGCCGGCAGCCAGCCCGCCTGCTGGCGGGACTCGGGTGGGAGCTGGGAGCCGGCAGCCAGCCCGCCTGCTGCCATGACCCGGGCGGCAGCCAGCCCCCGAGAAATGGATTTCGGATGCATCAGACTTGCTCAGAAATTTTGTCCGTTGCATCCGAAGTCCGTTAAATCGAGGTCCGTTAAATCGAGGGTTTACTGTAATGTACAAATCTGGCAACTTCTCAGACAGCTGTGCATTAAGAACAGTTCAAATAAAGAATTTTGTAGGTATACTTTTCAGAACACTCCTGGCCAGAGCCAAGATGAGCTTCCACAGTTCGTGGGTTGCTCCACCAGTGCTGGTATCCCTTATGGTTGTCCTTGAAGCACCACATACAGAAGGAAGGAGCAGAGCAGCAGCAGCAACACAGAGCTCTTTGTAGAGATGCTGTGTTTTTCATGCAACTATTTAATACAAGACAAGGAGAGGAGCTCTGCTTCCAAGAGCCACTACTGTGTTGATTACATGTTATAAATGACAAATATGCTACAAGTATGGCCCTTTATTCAGAGGAATGAGATGCAAGGACAGAAAGGAGAGTAGATCGGAAAGGAGCATGCCAATCCTTGCTTCTTACCAGGAGTACTCCTTGGCCGACCAACTCTCTAGTCCGCACAAAAAAACCCCTCAACAAGTAACCCAGAAACTCAAGTGCCTGTCACTGGTAGTATAATGGTTTAGTCTACTGACTTTAGCATTTCAGCTGCACTTCTGAGGTCAGAGGAGAGCCACAAATTAATGGGAAACAAGCGTACATGCCAAGCCCAGAAGTGTGGGTTTTCCACGATAGTTAAAAATTAAAACCACTTTGTTTTGTAAAGGCAGCAATTGGTCAGGAAGCTTTTCATATTACTGGTATGTTTTCTGCATTTTGCCTATTGATTTAAAGATAAACTACTGCAAAGGGACATTTGATACTTCACCCAGCACACCAAGAGCTTCCTCCAGTCAAACATTAAAGCCCCGTAACCTGTCATGAAAGTTACATAAAGCACAGCACCTTGTTCCACCATACTCCCCTTTTCTTCCTCAAGGAAGAGATGAGATTTATCAGCTAGCCACTGATTAAGTGAGAAACCATACTCATACCAGGTCCTAGCTACCAAAGCAAATGTTTAGCGCTGCACTGTCAGTGCATTGTGTACAGTAATTCCCTCGCTGTACTGATCTAGAGGCTCTGTGCCTTGGTTTCCCTTATGTTCAAAGGTATTCGGTGTCAGAGCTATGATTAGAAGTCACAAGTTCCCAGCCCTGCATTTGGGCCACTAAACTATGCCTCTCACTAGTAAGTAACTCTTCAGCAAGAGTTCCTTTCCCCTCCCTGTGCTCCAGAATCTCTTCATGGCCTCAGTTTTGGGGCTTATCTGTACAAGCAAATGTAGAGTAATGGGAGACATAATGTGTTCTGCACACTGAAGGGTCTTGCCTGTATAGACCAGTGAAAACCATGTTACTGGGATGTGCTACAGCCCTAGTCTTCAAGGGTTGTTCAGTAACACTGGTCATTTACAGACAACCAAAATGTGTCCCAACAGATTCAGAACACTAAGGTTGTAACAATCCCCCACAAATATACAAGTTCACAGCCAGGTTACTAGACAGACTCGTAATTAAGAGGACTGAGGAGGTGGCCCCTTCAGTCTCTTCCATTTGTTGCATAGGAATGTCACCTTGCTTCCTAATTATAATGAACACCCCCTAAAATGTGCTCTTTAGTGGAGGATTAGCTCAGCCCAATGCTAAGTTTTGGTATTGATATTTGAGAAAGTGTACTGTGGAAGTGACATTTGTCTCATAACACCTAGGAGCTCTAACCATGAACCAGGATATTTATAATCAATTTATCATTCCAGTGATGACGTCTGAGAGTTAAGGGGTAAAAAAACCCCTTGAGATGCCACTAAAGTACCTAATGGTAAACTGTTCAAGGTATTGACCTGGTCTTCAAAAAAACACTCTCATAAAGTGCCACACTGTGAATGATATCCAATAAGAATTCTGTAAAGAGAACTGTTGAGATTGTACAGTTTTAAGCACAAGAGAATCAGGAAAGGACTTCAATTTTCATTCAGCATGAACTGTGCCGCCTTGTGTATAAGTTACAGGACTTTTGTCACATGCTATTACTCAGGTACCATTTTCTCTACACCCTTAGATATCTGTAGCATATTTATATTCTATTTAAACCAATTTTACTATCCTAAGTGGTCCAGTATATCTTTATTGGCTTTGACTTCTTATGTAATATCTTAGTAGTTTGTCAGCATAATATATTACATATTTTTTAATCAAACAGTACAGCCTTACTCAAGTGCAGTTCAATGGATGAGACAACTAGCTAGGAAGTTAACTGAACTGAAATCGTCAGTAGCCTATGCATAACATCAAGTTTTCACCATTACTCTTGTGTATGTTCTCCGAGAAGGGTTAGTGTGTGCTTTTTATAAAGCTGACTCGTGTCCTGTCTAGCATGCACAAGAGTACATATAGACTATGAACCACTTAGAGGTTGTGGAAAAATACTGATCTATTGGAGAGAAGTGGAATAGGATTGTTTAAAGGACCACTTTGATGTACACACCTGGGGCAGAGGTAGGACTGCACAGAACCAAAACTGTTCGTTCCTGGTTCTACAAGCCCATTGTAGATTTGTTTTCATCGACTTCTACATTTTGAAAAAGTTCTATTTCCCCAATACGCAAAACAACTCCGCTTGTGAAAGAAATTGGCAATACAGTAGACTCTCGATTGTCCAGGATGATAGGGGAAAAAATAATCCTGGTTAATAAAATCCTGGATAATCACCATCCATAGGAAATATGGGAGTGGGGGTTGGTTCACCAGCCACCTTGCGCCGGGGGAGAGTGGGTGTTTGGTTCACTGGCTGCCCTGCACCCTGGTGGTGGTTGTTGGGTTTGTTTGTGTTTGGTGCTTGGGGGCGTAACAAAGCCAGAGCCGGCCTTGTGAGTTGGGCATATTTTTTTTTGACATCCTGGTTAATCCACATCCTGGTTAACCCAATCCTGGATAATAGAGAGTCTACTGTACTAAGCTTTTTAGCGATGCACTTTACAAGCAAAGTGAACCATCCAAACTACCAAAAAAAGAGAATTCTCTCTCAAAAATTTTCAACTGTCAGCCCCTACAGTTTGTTGGTTTTAAAACCACAATTCTGTATCTATGTATTCTGTATGGCCTTTTCTTTAAATGAAAAAAGGTGAACTTCCCTGCCCACCCAAACAAGAGGAAGAAACCAGAGAAGTTGCTTTTTTTCTAGGCTATTAGAAGTAATCTGTCAAAACAGAGCATAAACAAGGTGCATTTTTATATTTCTTTTCTTCAGCTAAAGCAACTGTAAAAAGAGTGTTACCTCTTAGTGCTAGCCGTGCTTGCAACAACATCAATCTCTGCACCCAACCTGTTTTGGACTTCAATAAAACCTGTCTGCATTTTACTACCAGTGTAAAGAGGAGACTAACTTTTCAAGCAGCCTCAGCTTTTCTATTCAGTAAGGGCATGAAAATGTACAAGACAGCAGAATTATAAATCACTTGATTATAATTTCAGAGAGAAATACTCTGCTCGTATCTGCACAGCTTCAAGTTGCCCTTGCGATGCTAATCCAGTAACAGGCTAACACTTTCAAAGATGCCTCACACTGATTCTGTGGAGAATAAAATCCTTCACTATTTGTTTTGGTAGTTTCTTTGGAAACATTTCCTTCCAGTGCAGCATCTGTTTCTCAGGGTAAGTCTTCACTGCAGAGTACAACCTGAAGTGTAAATTTTGGCTGGTTCTCTGCAGAGTAGCTGGGATTGTAGATTGTGGTTAACAAAGGGGCAGAAGTAATACAATATATGTTTGTCAATGTTTTACAAGTAATTGTCCTCCGTATCAGGCCCTCGTCAGACTGTTTTGTATATGGCCCATGTTCAGCCTTCCATTTTGGGCTCATTCATAAAACTTGCTTGTGACTTTTTTTTTAGTAGCATTTTACCATCCAGAACAGTGGTGCAATGAATGGGATGGTACAGGACCATTTTTATTCTAAGTGGGCACTCATTCTTTTAACTATATTTGTTTGTGTGGCCATTATGCCAATATCAACCCAGTAAATTTTGTCAACTATTTATCTAACAGATTCTAGAATTAGCTAACTTTTAAATATCCTGGTTTGTAGCCTACATCTGTGCTGTGAACAGGAAAACGTATTTGGAAAAGCAAAATAGTAATTTAGGCAGTTGTGGTTTAACATAGATGCCATGTGTGGCTAAGCAAGTGGAGTAAACTCTTAAACTCTGACCTCAATCTTTTTGTTAAATATTACAATATTGTTAGACCACTGGGTGAAATGAAAATAAATTGATCTGTCTTAAAAGATACCAAACATTTGGGTGAAAGGATTTTCCATCTCTGACAATGGGAGGGTATGAGAGGGTAGAAGTAGATGCTCCGGTTCGGATATCAGAGTATGGTACAGCTAAAGCTGTGTAGACGTTGTGGATCACTTGGATTTCCTATGTACTTGCAGTGAATGATGCCCAATACACTCTTCTTTGCTAGGCCAATAGAAGTATTTGGGACGTGGCTCTTCTGAGTTTGATCTGACGTTCTATCTGAAAGTGGCTTGTGGGGAAAAAGCAGTGTGGGGAGAGCACAGTGATGAGCTTGCCTGAATGTGAATGACTCCTCCCTATTCCTAGTGAAAGAGCTGCAGCCTGATTCTGTGGGTAGGGGTAAGAGTGCCTCAGTTGTACCTGGTAACAAATGGTGCAGTGCACTGTCACATGAGAAGACTTCCTCATAAACTGCAGGTGCTGCTCAGCACAAGACTCACTGCTTCCCAATTTTCTCATTGGGAGTTGTTGATTTTAAAAACTATTGACACAATACCATTTGAAGTGTGTCTGTCAAAACAACAGATTGCCAGGCACCTGTGCCATTCCCTCCAATTGCTCCAACACCACCAGTTTGAGGTATTTTGGGAGACAGTAGCTGTGCGATAGAAAATGCCTTCTGGAATGTAGGCAGAGGTGGAGAATAACATTTCAGCTTTGAAGTCCCTCCTCGATAACATGGGCAGAACGATTTTTGTCTCCATAGAGTAGTTCTGTGGACTAATATTGGAATAAATGCCCTGATTTGTTCATTTGTGAAGCATGAGTTTAGAAAGGCTATTCATATAGCTACTTAACCTGTTGTGAGCACTACTGTGGCATATGATTTCCAAACATAAGAGAGCCTTTCTCTGCTGTGAAGAGATCATTAAGGAGTCAAACAATACACTTAAGGGGAAGGGAGAGGCCTTGTTTAAACACCATGATCCAGTAAATGGAGTAAGTAGTTTTGGCCTTCTTGTCTCAGCCACAAAGGTCCTGACATCAGAGATGCTGGCCGCATATGGTCATACACAATGTGTTGATTTGGTGTTTTCATGTGGCTGAGCTGTACAAAAAAGCACCTCAGTCTTCTGGCTGGTGGGGAAAACCCTACACTCAAATTAATCTGTCCTGGTTAAAAGGTTTAGTGAAAAGACCACTCTCAAGATCCTAATTATCCTAACTTGACTGAACCTGGTTGAAGATCTTGTACACAACTTAGTAATTACTGGCTTGAGCCATCACAGCTTTGTGAGGGGAAACGCTATTACAATGCAATATCTCTCAGAGCAAAGCCTGTGTAACCTCCATCCTTTACAGAGTTTTGAACTGTTTGATCAGTTATGGATTTTTTTCTTGCTGCTCACCTAGTAACATGAGTAACAGCAGTGGGTCAACCCACAGATTGCAGTGGGTGCATTCCTCTGAGATGAATACAGCTTTCTGACTACTGCAGATGTTCACTTGATTTTAAGAAAATAATATGCCCCCAAGAACTGCTGTTCTTGAGGATCAGAGCTTGCCCTCTTTGCTCCTGGGGGCTAGGAATCACAGTCACAATAATATGCTTAGTCCCGGAGTTGAAGTTTGTTGATGTCTCCACCCACTCTAGTGGATGTGTGTGAACTCATGGATCAAGAAGCACTATACAGTAAATCCTCGATTTTAACAGACCTCGATTTAACGGACTTCGGATGCAACGGACAAAATTTCTGAGCAAGTCTGATGCATTCCTGATCCATTTCTGGCAGGCTGGCTGCCGGCTCCCGGCTGCCGCCCGGGTCCCACCAGCCGGGACCAAGGCGGGCTGGCTGACAGTTCCCGGCTGCCGCCCAGGTCCCAGCAGCAGGTGGGCTGCGGAGCTGTCACCCCGACCCTGTGGCGGGCGGGCTGCTGCTCTGACAGCTCATTTTTTATTATTATTATTAAATAACAGATTTTTTGATTTAACGGACACCCCCTCGCCCGAATTAGTCCGTTAAATGGAGGTTTTACTGTATAAACAAAAAAAAATCAAGTGCTTTGATATCTAATATTATTCAAATGTTAAGTAACAATGGGCTCCACAGGGAGCTGAATCAGACACTTGTTTGAAGAGTACCTCATGATGAATGTGGCCCTTGTCATTCTTCCATTTTTATTTTCTGTTCTTATAGTTCCCACTTTATCTCTGGGAATGTCTACACTGGCCTCTGTGCTGAAATTTCTCCAGGGTGCTACTGGTGGTACTGCATCTGCAAATAGGCTGGTGGTAGCAACAGAGGGAGCACTGGAATAGACCGGCAACTGATATTCGCCACTGTTGTCCAAACCTGTTCAGAGCAGGTCTACACAATAACGTACTTAATCGGTAGTGCCTGTTCATTGTAGCTTTCCCATCACTCTGATGGTGGGGGAAATGTCTATGCCAGTATAACACCCCTGGAGAGCATTCAAGGATTGTATCGAACACTGAAAGCTAAAAGCTGCATCAGTGCTAGACTTTTCTAACTTTTTTTTCCCCCCCTTTAAGGAGCTGGAAATAGCCTTGCAAGGTACTGCTGCAAACTTTATCCATCCAATGATGCTGAGTATGCTAAGTATAGCTGCTGCTTTTGAGTGATGACAGATGCTTCTAATCTTCGCCTGTCCACTTTACTGTGTATCTGCACTCAGTTTCACTGTTTTCAGTGTCTTTTTAGATCCGTTTGTACAGTAACATTTCAAAAGTTTTATATTTCCATTGTCACTACCTTCTTGCCTTGCTTGCCTAGTCGAGTTCACATAGTGCATGGAGCTCTAGTGACATTCACATTTAGCTACGTGGGGGTGGAATACCTCTTGCTTGTTTCAATACTGTGCCCATTTTCCTAAGAAACTTGGTTTGAACTGGTTCATTACAAACTGTGGCACTGTAGAACTTTTCCATCTTCAGAACTCTGTTTCACACATTGCTTGGGGAGGGCATTACAGACCTAGGACTGCATGCAGCCTTAGCACAAAGTCACAGCTGTATGAATGATGGCAGAAGGGAAGAGAAATTGGCTCTTTCTCATCCCCTCTCCCTCCTCATAGCCATTTGTCCTGGTCAGGAGCAGATGGAGAGTCAAAGGTGGTGACAGTGTGTTTAATGGATTTTTACAACATGTAGTGGCCATTCCTTGAAAGTACTGTAGTAGCTTTTAAAACCAGCAGTCCCTTGTGTGTGTCCCTCCACATATGCTCTTAGAGTACTTGTAGCCTGGTGGAAGATGACAAGACAGTATGTTGATACTAGCCAGCATTAGATGTGCAGCATTTTCTTGCGTTCATAACACCCATCTTCACAGTGGGGCATAGGTGCTTTTCCCATCCAGTCTCAATAGCTTGTATCAAATGTACCAGTGACTGTATTTTTAGTGTGACTACTTTTTGTTCACTCTTAAAAAGAAAAGAGGTGGCAATAGCCCTGTTGATGTAATTCTCCCCTTCAGTCAGCTCTCTCAGCTGAGAACGAGTCAGCACCATGTGACCAGACACCTTTCTGCAGATGTTTGGTAACTGCTAGTTGAAAGGTGGTGTTTCCCCACACAGATTAGAGAACAACCACTACTTCATCTGTCTTTCAACTCCATGACAATGGGCAGCTTTCTCCAGGTATTCAGGTGTTCCACAGACTGGGCCAGGACCATATGTGAAGTAGTATGTGAAAAGATCATTCCATTTTGGTTTCAGATCTTGGGTCAGAGGGTACCCTTACATGCTAGTGTCTGTAGTCTATGCAGTTTGCTCCATTTTATGCAAATTAGGCACAGCCCTAGAACTAGAGCTCCTAAGGTACCTGTCACCATGGTGTTTATTGGTCATAGAAAGCAGTCATTCTGCATATTTTTATCTCCATCTCCTTTTTATATTTTTCACAGTTGCAGCAATTTTCCCCTCCTCAGTCGGGTCTTCTCCCTTAGTCGTTTCTCATCACTTACCAACTAATACTGGTTTCGGTAGGTGGGTGATACTGGATGAAAGCTTTAGTGGAGTGGTGGGTCTTTTGTTTGTTAGACCTTTAAATGTCTCTACATTTGGGCACTCTGGAATTTGATATACTGCCTCACCTCCAGATCGTAACACGTCTTGTTTTTAGTTTTAGTGTGGCTGTAGTGGTCAAACCAGTGGATCAAGTAACATAGCACAGGATGCCAATTCTACAAGCCCTGCTCCCACTTGAATCTGGGTACACAGTTTTTGTTGGATGTTTGAAAAACTTTGTCGGTTTCAAATGTCACTGCAGTCTGGGAATCTAGAACAGAGCTGTATCTTGCTGTTCTGTGATTGCTGTGCTCCCTTTTTTGGTTAGTGGAGAGAGAAATCTACATGGATAATGGTGCCGCCCACTAACCTTTCTTTTTAGGGGTCACTGCTTGTGTTCCTGCTTTACAATTGATTGCTACCTGACAAGGCTGGGCTACGCTAGCACTTTATACCACAATAAAGCCTCCCAGAGCGCTCTACCTTACTACCTGTCCACACTGGCAAGGCATGGATAGCGCTCTGACTCCCTGGCTGGAGCGCTCCTGGTACTCCACCTCAGCAAGAGGATTAATGGCTGTTGGGTGAGACGCTGCAGCTCCAGTGTAAATGGGTAGTAATGATATTGCACTCTGTGACCTCTGGAAACTGCCCCATAATTCCCTTAACTGAAGTGGCTTCTCTAGTCTTTGTTGTGAACTGGGAGGCAGAAGTGCCCATTCAGAGCTCAGTTTCGGAAGTGGCAGCTGCTTATCTGGTCCGAGAGAAAAAACAGCTCATGTTTGCTGTGAGTGAGAGAGAGGCACGGTGAGAGAGAGGCACGGGGTTCCGTTTCAGGAGTGCCACGGGCTGCTTATCTGGTCCGAGGAAACAACAAACCGCTCATATTTGCTGTGAGGGAGGGGGCCGGGGCGCTCACTTTTGGAGTGCCGGCTGCCCGTGGGGAATGGGGGGGGGGGTGTTCTGAATTTACAAGACAGCGTGCTGACAGACTCAGCACTTCAAAAACCCATTCTCTCCCCCCTCACTGCCTGTCACACTTCACCCCACTCCCCCCATTTGAAAAGCATGTTGTAGCCACTTGAATGCTGGGATAGCTGCCCATAATGCTCCACTCCCAGTGCAGCTGCAAGTGCTGCAGATGTGGCCACGCCAGTGCGCTTTCAGCTCACAGTCCTTGTGACCTCTTAAAGACTAACTAAAGTTTTGAAGCATAAGCTTTCGTGGGCTAATACCCACTTCGTCGGATGCAGCTCATCGTGTGGACAGACCGGACGGAGCACTTTCCCTAGTGCGTTCTCCAAAGGCTGGTTTAACTCCAAGTGCTCTACAGCTGCAAGTGTAGCAAACCCCACAGTTTAGGTCATTCTTACAATGTCTTCATTGTAAATAGGATAATAGATCTGACTCGGCCTACTGGCTGAAGGACTGGTGTCTTGAGTAGCCTTTGCCATTGTTGTGAGGAAGCGGGTGGACTGGCGCTCTCCTTTTCCATCCTCTTCCTTCTCCTTCTCTCTGAACCCACATACTGTATTCTCTTCATTTCTCCCCCCTTCCCCAAGAGGTGAGGCAGGGAAGGGAACAGAAGAGAGCAGAATGATGCTGTTGTGCTTGCTTAAAACAAGGTAGTTAGGCTGACAGGATTCAGCTGTTTCTGCCTTTGTGCAAAGGCATTGCCTGCTGTGATTGTTTTTTTTTTTCCCTGACCTCTGGGTGGGGAAGAGATCAATATTGTGATTATCCAGAGTGCTGAAGCAATAGTCGTGTTATGCTTCGCTTGTGGGCATGTAGCAGAGGAAGGATTGAGACGCAAGCTCTCCTGCACGCTGCCAACCTCCCACCTCATTAGGTTTTCATGTTGCTGTGCAGCTGTGAAATTCATCAGCCAATCAGCAACACAGCATAAAGGCCGTACCGCCCACTGAATAGCTCTGTGCCTAGTTCTATCAGTCTGAAGCATTTAACGTATAGCAGAACCTCAAAGATGCAAATACCCAGAGTTATGGACTAACCAGTCAACCAGACGCCATGTGAAACTGGAAGTAACCAGTCAGGCAGCAGTGGGTGTGGGGGAAAGAGGGGGTGCAAATACTGTACTTTGCCTTTATTGCATTTTAAAGGTAGGCACATCTGGGTGGCCTGTCCCCACCCCCATGCACAGGGTATCCACTTACAGGTAACGGTTGAAAAGGCTGAGAGTTGCTGGTAGGAGCAGCACTAGGGTCTATGCTGCTTTCCTGTAAGCTGTTTTTACACAGACATTCACCCAGCCCCAGCTGGGAAGGGGACAAGCTTGCCCTACCAGAGAAGGGACCTGCCTCCAGAACCTGGCCCGGAGTGTGGATTGCTGGAGCTGCGTTTTGTTCAGAGTTACAAATGCTTCAGACAACTCCGTTCCGGAGGTGTCAAGAACTCTGAGGTTCTGCTGTATTTGCTACCTTTGTCCCTGTGGGAGGAGGGGAGTAAGAATAATACATCTACACAGCTGAGTCCATATACGAGCCTGAGGAGAGACTCAATAGCTGAAAGACTCCTCTGCAGTCAAGGCAGAAACCATGTCATCAGTTGGGCAACTGTCCAGTAAACTGATTATCTAAGCTTCTTGCATCCTGTTTGACGGGACCTCATCTCTCCTGATTCATTGCTGCCATATGCAGTCAGTTTGTTGCAATTTGGTGCAATATGAGGGCTTCTGAAAAACTGCCAGTGTAGTCCTCAGCTGGGCAGAATTCAGGCACTGCTGTGGGGGGGGGGGGGACGGGGGGAAATCCAGTGAAATTTGACATGAGACCTGTGCTGCCCTGGGTGTGTGACTGTCCCAGGCATCTAGTATAAACAGTGCAGGCCTCTGAAGAAGCTGTGGCTTTGTGAGATACAGAGGCACAGCTTGCCCTTGTCTTGTGAAATCTCACCCCTTGTACCATGTTGGCTTCTTGGACATTGTGTGGTAAAATTGAAGATTCAGCGTCCATGCAGATGAGTGGCACTTTATTAGATGCATGTTTTCAAGCTAATTTCTAATCTCCTTTCCCACTGCATGCATCCTGCTTAGTGCTTTCTCCTTCCTGATTTGCAGTGTTAATGTTGAAGTGCATTCTCTCTCTAAGCTTGGTGGGTCTTGGTTTTTTGTTTTCTTCTCTGTACATTCTTGTCTGTACATTTCAGAGGCCCATCTCTAAGCTACTTAAGCTTACGTGTACTGCTGCTGCCTTTCCTTCGTGATCTGAAATAGAAGTGGGTGGGAAGAGAAAGGACATGCTTTGTCTCTGCTTGCAAGCCCACTGCTGCTCAGTTAAGTTCCAGTCTGACTCTAATTAGCTGGCTAATCATCTTTCTTCACCTTCTGAGCTCCAGGGAGGTTATTGGAGCAGCACAGTGTCCCAGTCTTCTCTAGTCTCCGCTGTGTTTTAAGAACAGTGTCTAAACGTGGTTTCTGCTGAACTCCGTTGTGGCAAAATTTGACTGGCTGCTGTGGATGGATGTTAATTTTTTTTTTTTTAAATGGGATTTGGCTCCATTCACACTAGCCTTGTCAGACCACATTATAAACCACTTTAGATGGAGTCACTCTTCAAACATCACTATAACACCAGTGTAGGTGGAGCCTCTAAACAGACGCCAGGAAATCCCTTCCTGTGAAATAGATCTGGAAACTTCGTGCATAAAAACAATTGTTCTGAACCATCTGAGTGAGCCCTGTGATGATGTTTTTCCTGAGCAGGCTGGAGGCATCCTTAGAGAGTTGCTGGGGCTGCGGGGTGTGTGTGTATGTGTGGGGTTTGGGGTTTTTTTGTTTGCATCATTCAAATGTTTGGTTGCTAGCACAAATAGTCTACAGTGTTATCCAATGATTTGTTTAGTCTATTTAGCTCACTTTGGGAAGAAACTTGTTCTGTGAGCTAATCCAATATCCTGCAGGCTCCCCAGAACTCAGCGTGCAAAGCAAAGGAATTGTGCAAGGGGAGGAATACACGTCTGAAGACTTACACAAAGCTGGTGGCTATAGTATTTAGGCCCATTGGCATTGACAGTTTCCAACTTCACAGGCAGATGAGCTGTAACATAAATTAACAGTTTTTGCTTCCAATGAAAGGAGATCAGGTTCACTTTTAAAATGGAGGGACTATGGAGAGATGCTTTCATCGTTGGATGATTATCCTGCCAAACAGGTTGTGCTTCCTCTTTCCCCCAGCAGCCTTGTGGCACCTTACTTACCCTGCAACTGCTCTCAAGCTGCTGTTTATATAGTTTGATCTGGAAGTGCATATGTATTCTCTTATTAATGATACTTAAGACTTTAAAAGCATATGGTCCCTGACTCCCCTCTAATTCTCATGATGACTGGACAGAAGAAGCAGAGTGACTCATCATGAGTGTTGACCACTTGCCAGAATGCTGCAGTTCTGTGATGCTAAGTGAAGGAAGGTGTCTCTATTTAAAACTATATTTCCCTTTTGTGTAGCTTGTTGGAGGTCCTAGTCATTTCCAGCAATTCATGAGGAGCCTGCACCAGGCCTCACAGCTGTCTAGCCTGCTTTGCACAGTCTGCAGTACTGAGACGAAGAACTGGTTAATGAGGCTTCCAGTCTTGTCAGTGGTGCAGAAACACAGGCTCCAGCTGTGACTGTGGTGGGTCTTGGCTGGCTTTGAGAACTTTGATCTTGCTGCTTCCTGTATGTTACAGCATCTAAATGGTAACGGTGTCTGTTCTGCTCACCCCTCCCCCCCCCCCCCCAAGATTCGAAGGCTCCTTAATGCGAAATATCAGTTGCCTTTGTCTTGAAGCTTAGTGTATAGTGTAGGCATATCCTTTTGTGAGCTGTTTTCCTCCCTCTTCTTTGTCCCCACTCCCTAAGGAAGAGCGCATATGGGAAAAGCTTTTCTTTCCTTCACCTAAACAAGCTTTACCTTTTTGTGCTTCCCCCTTCCCCACCCAAATATCCTACGCTAGAACACCTTCTATGATGGCATCCTTTTTCTGCTCATGCAACCTTCTGAAAGTCGGATTCCAAAGCCAGCGGAGATCATTGTGGTGGTCTAGTCTAAGCTCCTGTCCATAGTGCATCCCCAAAGTAATTCCTGGATTATATTTTTTTAAAAATCTGATCTTGATATAAAAATTGTCAGTGATGTGATCTGCCGTGACTCTTTGTAAATTGTTCCAATGGTTAATTCCTCTCCTTGTTTAATGTATGCCTTATTTCCAGTCTGAATTTGTCTAGCTTCAACTTCCTGCCATTGAATTGTTTATACCTTTCTGCATTAAACTGAAGAGCCCATTATTAAATATTTGTTCCCCATGTAGAACTGCAAAAACTGCACAACCAAAATTCCTGTTGTGAAAACTCTACGGTTTCCATCACACTTTTATGGAAGCTTTTTTGCTTTTGCGTTGGTTACAGGAAGAGATCCATTCAGACCACTTCCCTTTCAGTTTATCTTGATTAGCTACCAAATAGTGAGGTACTCAGTGTTGAGAAATATTTTTGTTTTTAGGGGGAAGAACAAACATGCATGCATGTGTACATACACTAATTATGCATGCAAGAGCATGCATATATTTAAGATGCGTTGTAAAGTGGCTTCTTTCCATAGCAGAGCTTTTCAAATACTGCATATGGTACTGAATCCTTGAAGATATTTCAAATGCAGTCTAATTGTTTTTAAAAGAAAACAAGCTGAGCTGTATTATCTACAGCTGTCACACTTATGGAAAAATATCTTCTTCATTGATGGATTTCCGTTCAGCTAATTTTCCGTGACTGGATAAAGCTTGTTTTGTTTCTGTCCCATATAGATCTGGCTGGCTGCCCTTGCTCCTTCCATGGTTTGTTTTTTATTTTTTTGTTTTTTGTTTAAAGCTATCCTCCAGTCCTTCATATCTGACTTCCAGGTAGTGACCTTCACAGACTTTTTCCATTGGGAAAAATCTGTGAGTTCTCCACCTTCACCCACTTTGAGGAGAGCCCTCTCTTAAAGGCCCCATCTATGCTGGGGCTCAGTGAGTATTCTGAACTGTTTAAACACTGTACCAGCTAAAGTTGTCTTTTAATCATTTGGTTGGTCACAGTGGAGGGGAATACCCTGCTGTGATCTTGAACTTGGTCTTTTGCCCTCCTGCTGGTAAGGGTGTGCGCCCTTTATATACAGAGTTCTTTGGTCAACCTAGAGTGTCTTTTCCATGGGAGCAGGAATGACTGCAGTTACGGAGAGCTGCATCTAGCCATTTCTGTTGGATGCAAGTATGCCACAACAGAGCGCCTTGAAGTTACGCAGTCTGGTGCATGCTCCGGTCGAAGAGGGTTTAAGTGGTTCCCATACTTCAAGAGGACAAAAACAGACTCTGCAGGAGAGGGATTAGATTAACTCTTTTCTAGCCTCCAGTAATGCCTGGACCTGTCCCTTAGGTATTTCTTATATACAAAGTGCTATATTCACTTCCTTCAGACCACTGATTTAGCCCTTCACCTCTTAATTTGGTAGACTTTTCTGAGCACCCATGGACTCTTAATATATTTCAAAATAAAATTCCATATGTATCTGGACTCGTGTGAGAGAGCTGGCATTGATTTCTTACATCTGGAGTCTTGGCTTCAAATTCTGGCTTTGGTACAGAGCTAGTTCTAGGAATGTGCAGACACTGGATGTGTGGGGTACCCTCCCTCCCCCCAGTGACCCAAGGACTGGAGCTGGTAGAAATTGGGGGGGCCCTTTTTAATTCCCTTTGAAATGGGTCTGTTTATAATGAAGGGAGTTGAGACTAGTGGTTAATAGTCAGGCACCACAGCCTTCTCCTGCAGTGTTCATGTTAACAGCAGGAATACAGCTTTCAGAGATGTGGGTTAAAGGTAACAGAGAGACCTAACCAAGTGGCTCTTAGCTGCTCCTGGGCTAGATTCCTAAGCCTGCTTAGAAAGAACTTGGCTGCTCTCCACTCCTATTTCTCCCAGTCTATGTGCGCTTGTGAGCTCTTTCATGGACACCCTGGGCAATCTCCCCTACTCACCAAAATTTCCTCCCTCTCTAGGGCCTTTGAAGTTTTCCTGTCTACACTGCAGCAGTACAGCTGCAGCGCTTGGTGAAGATGCTACCTATGCTGACGGGAGAGCATCTCCCATCCGTGTAGTTACTCCACCTCCCTGAGAGGCTATACTTATGTCGATGGGAATAGCCTGCCTGTCAGTGTAGCGCTGTCTACACGTGGAGTTAAATTAGTATAATTACTGATTAGTATGGCTTGGGTTTGAATTTGCGAGAAAATACCAGCTTCATGTAAAGTTAGTTCTTTGTAGTAGGTGGTTTGGGTTCTTACTAGCTAACATTTGTTTTGTGACTCAAAGGCACTGGAGTGAATTCTAGATCTTGCTCCCATGTGACCCGAAGTAATTAAAGGATCCAACCTTACCTGCATCACCCTTTTATTGTTGCACTCCTGGCCTTCTACAAAGATCTGGCAAGACCTTTGACTAGTCAACTTCTGGAGCCCACGTACCTTTAACAGCAACAGTCTTTCTCATGTACGCTGACCAAACTGGAATACAGGCCCCCAGTGCTGAACATATTCATTGTAAAATGGGGACCAGTGTGGCAGGGGGAGGGGCAGTGATGGATGCTTAGTCAAACTCTAACTGCAGTCTCCGGGCTTATCTATGTGCAGACACTCAGGAAAAATAAATCTGAATTAACGAAAGCTGCACACTTAAAGCAGACTAATTACAGTGCATTAAACCTACTAAAGTGAATTAAGAGAAACTATCCCATGGTCTGCGGAAGAGCTGGAAGGTCCGCTGCTTCCTTCACATCACCAGCTTTAAGAAATTGTCCAGCATTGAAAGGTGATGGGCAGCATTTGCAGTAGAGAGGAGACATGGGACTCCCTACTGGGCTTCTTAATGAGAGCGGTGTGCTTGGCCCTCTTTGTACCAGAGGCAAAGATGGAGAAAATAGCTCTGGACCTACTTTATATACTCCAGGATGTCGTGTCTCCCACCCCCACAGTCCTTACTGACATCACTCACTGGAATAAATAGATATGAGTGCTCTATTGGCAGTGGACCACTTTGCTTCATTTGCTCTTCTAGGTGAGCATCTTTCTCTTCCCACACTCCTTTAAACCCTTCTGCTTTTATTTTATATCTCAAGTTGCTGTGTGTAAATCCGGAAGGAACATTAGTCACAGATTTCAGGGAAAGCTTGCTTCTGGCAAAAGCTAATTATAAAGTAAACTATAAATAGTTCACAGTCCAGCAGTGATTAAACTAACTGTACTGTTGGGATCCTCTCAAATTGTAGACACTTAGTTTAAAATCCATTACTGTACAGTGGACTGAAATAGTTGAATTTTAAGCAGAAGCAATTTTTTAGCTCACTGGTGGAAGATGCAACACAAGTATGTTGCAGCCAAATTCTTACCATAGCACCCAATTTGGAAAGTTTGCTCATTGGAGTCCTGTCTCTGTGGTTTTAGCATGCACCAAATGTCATTGTAAACGGGATACCTTCTCACTAACAGTTGTTGCACTTGATCCACTGCTGTAATGCAGGTGGGACGTGTTCCTGAAGTGTAGAGTGAATGGGTGTGTTTGGCTTGGGCTTTATGAAAAGTCCAATATGAAGATCTTTCTGGGCTTGGTGTTGAAGCCATATAACTAGCACTGTATTTCACTGTGGTAGTGAAAATGACTGGCTTGCTTATGGATCAATAGGTTCTGATGAGGGAAAGTTAGCACTTCCAGTAAGTACTTTATATTGTTGCTTTTCAAGGATACATGAAGGCTTTAGTGTCCTGCTTCAGAAGACTTTAATGGAAGTTCCATGCTTTACTAAAATAGTGGTGTATCCCCTGGGAAATTATTGTAATCGGTCTACTGGCAACAGCTGGCTGTTGTGCCAGTGAATAGAACTGGGGGGATAGAAAATGGAGAGAATCTGAAGTTAATGTAGCCTAATAAGACTTTGAAATAAGAAATTGTGTGCTCAGAACCAACCTTCCAAACCTCCACCTTCCTGTCTGCAGCAGCAATCTTTGAACACGTTTTGTTTGCATAGTAAAAGTGTGGGGGGTTTTAAGCAAGCAAAATCCTGCCTTATAGTGCTGTAAAGTCAAAAGTGGGGATCCCACACATAGCTGTGGACTAAATAGAAATGTTAACTCTTGCACTTGTCATTTCCCCCCCTCCTCCCCCCATTAGAAAGCCTTTCAGAGGGAAGTATCTCTTGATTTCAATATACTCTGCCTATCCCTAAAACTGTCTTTTGGGCACTGGATTCTCTTTGACTAAATGGGGAGCTCTTCTCTTCCAGGCCACAAGTTTAAATTCTGGTTAGATCAGTAGTGACTGAGAGTTTCCATGTTGAAGCTGTTTAATGGCCCGGGTGAGGTCTTCTCAAGCTCTTACAGGTAGGATCGTCTCTTAGGGCTGGTCTTCACAGGAGGGTGGGGGGGAGGGATCGACTGCAGATACGCAACTTCAGCTTTGTGAATCCCGTAGCTGAAGTTTGCGTATCAGCAGCCGACTTACCTGCCGTCCTCACGGTGGCGGCGTGTCCTCCCCTCCCCCCCCACCCCCCCGCCCATCGACTCCAGCTTGTGCCTCCTGGCAAGCTGGAGTTCCAGAGTTGATGGGGGCGCCGTGAGCGATCGATTTCTCGCATCTTCACCAGGCGCGAGAAATCGATCGCTAACAGATCGATCGCTACCCGCTGATCCGGAAGGTAGTGAAAACCAGCCCTTAGTTTCGCTGTTATATTGTAGACCTCTTGTCTATATACTGTTCCACAAATCACTTCCCCTCCCATGCATGATGGTTAGATATCTTTGTGGCTATAACAGCAACTTCTTATATGAAGAAGTTAGTAGGAAAGTATGTACAGTAGTGTATTTGTAGGGATGTGGGTTTTTTTTTTTTTTTTTTTTTTTTTTTTTGGCAGTCTTCGCAGTTAGAAAAAAGAACCAAAACCACATGACTACTATCTCTGTGGACTGTCCTGGGTCACAGTTGGGGAACCTCTGGCCTGAGAACAATGAGTGGGCGGTCTTGTTTTTTTCCAAAGGATAGGGGTGCACCATCAATAAAACCAGTTACCCTTCACACTAATTACATCCCCTGTTGATGTGATCTTAGTAGAGGTCAAGAAGTGCACTTTTCTAGAAACTGACCTACCTTCTCCCTTCAGCTAGGAATGAAGCACATACAAGATCATCCACATGACCCTATCACGTGCCCAGATAGTGGATGGCTAGCACTGAGTGGTGGCAATCTGTTCCCCTGTATCCCCTCTTGCTCTGGGATTGCTTTCTTGGCATTGGGATCTGGATGATTGTTGCTCCTGTTTATTCTGTTAATGTGAACTATCAACACCAGGAATCTAACTGTCCTAGAGTCAGACCAGCCTTTAAATAGCAGCAAGCCTGTGGGAAGTACAGCAGGCTGTCCCCTCCAGCCTCCAAAAATGGCAGTTCCAGGGTGTTAAATCTCTCTGAAACCAGTTTCATTTTGTTGTTTCTATCCTAGCAGTGCTGAACAACCACTGCTTCCCTATGCCCTGCTACTTTTTTTATTTTGAAAGGTTGCTGCTACTGTGTAGCTACATCTGCCAATCTGCTTGATGCTACTTGGATTTACACTTTTTCAACAGACTGCTTGATTTTTGGCTTCTGCCAGAGGTGTCGCTACAGTGGTAAAATTTGCCCCTTCAGGCTCTCTCCAAATAAGTGTAGTTCCTGCACAATTTAGTATAATGGTTCTGATAGCTTGGGTAATCTGTGGTCTCCATGATGAGAAGCCAAGTGCATAATTTTAAATTTACTCTGAATAATGTGGCCTTGAATAACAGAGTCCCAGATTTAGTGTTGCAGGATGAAGTGACTAAGGGTTTTATCCAGCCTTGCAGGCCCTCTTTACATACTACCGGTAGTAGTTTAATCCTGTCAAACAAGCATTGCCAGCCTGCCTCTGGGTCTGAAATTGATTTGTTGGAAGGATTAGCAACTCGTGTCTTGTATGATTTCATATTTTTTTTATGGGGTATGTCCACTGGCTGAAAACAAACACTTGCTCTTTGTGAAATGAACACAGAACCTTGGCATGGTCCTTGGATACAGACAAGTCCCATTCAGCTGAATATTTACAGTGAAACAAAACTTCCCTTCACAATCCTGACTTTTTTTTTTTTGTTTGGTTCCAGTCACTTGTCACACCCAATCTTTGTTGGAGGGAAGATGTCTCTGCATGCTGAGCTGCAGCATGAAACTTTCACCATTGAAGAAAGACTATGGTGTGTTAGGAGAGGGATGGATTATTAGTGAAGCTTCTGTTTCAGGCCCTAATGCTTCTCTGAGTGTATCCATTGAAGGGGGATTTTGTTTTCCTTGTGCAGTTTGTCTGGGACCATACCCAAGATGTTGTAAAAGAATCTCCGTCTAGCAGGTGCATTTAGTTCAGTACTCTATGCTGGTAGATGGCAGACCTTGACCTGGAAATACCAGCTGAATACAGTTGACCTGTTGAAGAACACTCGTTATTCAGAAACTCTAACAGCACACACACCATGTGTTACAATCTAGTGAAGGGAATAGAACACTCCCTTCTGTCCTCCCCACCCCCATTTTAATAGTTTCACCTATGTGTATGATTCTTGGTAGGATCGGTGTATCTTTCAGTGCTGTCTTGTTAGGTATGCCTTAATCACCTGTAGTTATTTTCTTCTGGTAAATGCTGTGGATTTATTGTCAAAGCCTTGATTATACAATGCTGCTGTGTGGGCTGCTTGCAATCCAACAGGCAGGCGGTAAACTGATGCAAATCTCATGATGAATGGTTGACAAGTACCAAGTTCTGCCAACGCTGTCACATGCTTGATTGAAAGTACAGTGAACTAGGGAGTTTGCAAGACTTCCCAATGCAGCTGGGGGTAGCTATAAAACAGAAAGGAGAAGAGAAGGAAAATACGAATCTATAAAGCCTGCCCCTAAGAGGTTACCTTGGCATTTGTCCATGGTGTAACAGCCTTTGCTTAGAACCATATTTCATGTAACTGCAGCATTCCTCAGCTCAGTTGTCTGACCAGGTAGGAGTTATAGGTTTAAAAAAAAAATCAAATACCTCTTTTGTAATATAGTGAGAGCAGTGTGTGTGTGGGGGGGAACAACGGGGGAGAGGAGGAGAAGAGATCAGGGAGATGACCTTGATTTTTTGTTTTTTAAAAAAATCCTTTGTTTTGCCATGCTGGTACAGATCCGTATCTAAACTGCTGGCTACTAAGACTATTGGGTCAGCACAATCCTTGGGCCCCATTTCACATATTAAAGCCATTTTTAAGTTTTATTTGCTTTCTGGGTAGAGTCTGGATGTTGGTGACTATTAAATGAAATCAGCTGACGTATCGCTTTTACTATATTGTGGAAAAGTGTGGATTTGATGTTAGTCTTCTGAATGGAGCATTTGTGTGTTTTGTTTAATCTAATTTCACTGAGATTTTGATGAGGAAATTTCTCAACACTGCACTCATCTTTCTAATTAGGTATCGTTGAAGGAAACCATAGACATGAATAGAGGTAGACACACAAACTAGTTCTGCTAGTGAGCATTTCAAATGTATTGTATATCTCCACTGGTATTGTCTATAGACAAAAAACAACTAAGTACGGTAGTGGGAGTATACAGGCCCAGCTTGAGCCTCTAAGATATTACTGCACTGGGGATTGGTTGGTTGGTTGTTTTTTGGTTTGGTTTTTTTAAAGCAGAGTCTCTTTCAAGTGTCGATAATAACATAAAACAGAGGGTGGAGTTTGTTTCAAATCCACTCATGCACTTGGATTTCTAGTCTTGGTGTTGCTCTGCCATTTATTTTGGAGGGAATATTTTGTGAAGATTGAAACCTGTGGAAATAGAAACAAACTCTTATATATGTAGCTGTACAGTTCGACCAGCTGCCACGGTACCGATCTCTGCTCTGGATTAAAGGCAAATCTTGACTCATTCATGTGACTTGCAGATTCAGGAGGACAATAGAGCATCCGTTATTTGTGGCTTACATTCACAAGAGGATGTGTGGAGTATCTGTTTAATAAGTAAGCTTAGTTTCATAAGTCTTAAGTCGAGGGATGGATTCTGTGACCTATTCCATGAGTGCAGAATCCCTGGGACTTAGATAAATCATCAGTGTCTGCCATGTGTTTATGCTATGGAGGTGCCTCTGAAGTAACTGGATTCTGTTGTTGTTGTCTTCCTCAGGCCTTGTTGCTGTTCGGTGGTGTTGCTCTGTCCTGCCTTGCTCTGGATCTCCTCTTCCTCCTGTTCTACTCATTCTGGCTGTGCTGCCGCCATCGAAAAAGTGAAGAGCACTTAAATGCAGATTGCTGCTGCACTGCTTGGTGTGTTATCATAGCGACCCTTGTCTGCAGGTGAGTTTACCTTTTGTCTGCAGGGTAAATTAACGTCACCTATTTTGTCACGGCCACTTCTTCCACTGCATCCCTCCCACCCCATACATGTGCTGAGCATCAGCTACCGACACAGTGACTCAATATATTGGATACCCGGTATTGTTGGAAACAGCCTCCTCTCTCTCTCTTTTTAGTGTACACCTAACTTTAAAATCCAGCATAGACTTTTTTTTTTCTGATTGCTATTCCACACCTTACTGCATAATGGTTTGAGTCATGATGATGACTACTATTAAGTGCCATAACAGCAGCAGGGTATTTGCCATTTACGAGCAGTTAATCAAGGGCCCTGTCCTGAGAGCTTATCTAATTAAGATGGATGCAGTTTAAATAATTATCAGGCCTAGTCAGGAATTTACATTGTAAGCAGGCTCTCCTAAGGAAATAATAAATACGTTGGATAGGTGGATTTAGGGGTAAAAAAGCCTCTATCTTCCTCTTGGAGTTTGGAATACTGACTTCTTCCTATGTAAATGGTATCCTGTGCTTGCAATCCTGATTGTTCCATTTGTATCCCTTCGGTAAGACTCATGCACTGCCGTAAGGATCACTAGTGATGTCGCTAGTGTCCGCCACTAATGTGTTAATGCCAGAAACATTTGAGGGAGGTGAGGGAGACTGTCAGCTAGTGGATAATGGGAAAAGAGAATATAGTCCTATTGGATTCTGCTTTGGGATTGGTGCAGACAAGGAACCCTGCCTTTCAAAAAGTTGGTGGCAGGAGTTAAGAAATAGAAAACTCAGTTAAACAATTTCTGAAACCAATCCAGGGATTTATTTGGACAGTGTGGCAAAAACAACTCACAGTTCATAGGCTGCAGTATGTAAGTACCCTTGCATGTAGATCAATCCCTACCCTTTCTTGACAGCACTTGGGCCTATCAGTGTCTCCAGTGGCCATAGTGCTTACTCCAAAACTAGTCCTGTTGTGGAGGTGATCTCCTCCCTGGTGTGGTAGTGGTGGCTTAGTGTTAGAAATACCATGCAACTCTACATTATCAGATTAGCATGTGTTTTCTTTATTTCTAACTCTTAAAGTATTCTGGGAATACTTGGGATAAGATCATACATTTCTTGACCATGCAAAATTACCATATCAGTCCGATCAGGCCTTAATTTTCACATATGCTGTCCTGAACACCGTGATCAGGTGCAGTTACGGTGAATCCACATTGTAAAGAGCTGGAAGCCTGGGAGAATCATTAGGGGACTTCTGCTTTGGTTTATAGTTCTCCTTCCCGGTCTTTGAATTTACAGGGAATTCTTCACCTCTAAGGGAGAGAAATGGGGAGGAGATTCTTTGTTTCTTCCCCCTCTTTCTTCTCACCTGGTGAGTAGGTGGTTATTTGGGCTGCAGCATTCAGGTTTGCATGGTGGCATGGTTGTATTCTATGGATAAGGGGCTTAGGTGCCAGTGGTGGGATTAGCTTGTACTCTCTGTACATGTTCACATTTGCTCTTTCCAGGCACAGGGCAAAGAAAATAGAAACCCTCAAGTGCTGGAGAAAACACAGTGAAACAGAGCAGTGCATTCTATTGTGAGCATAGAAAATGGGGGATGGATTCACCTTTAAAGGCTGAGATTCACAATGTTTGAGAAGGGCTGGCATCTTGGCACACAGTGGCTTCCGTTCAGAGAACAACTGCTTTTCTAGGCAAATATAGATGTATTGAGTGGAAAGGGGGGTGGGGAGTAATAGTTCTCAGAGAATAAATCTAAACTCCCAGTCCCCTTGATTGTTTGTTTGTTTGTGGACCCAGGAGCTTTAGCTGCCTGAACATCCACTCCAAATTTATTTGAAAGTGCTGTGTTCCTAACCCTTTCTTACAGGAGCTTTAACTGATGCTATTTATAATTGTGCTGCTGCAGGCTCTTGGTAGCTATTGTTTTGCAGTGTTTGTGTCCAAGGCATCTGCAGTAGTGAGGTTTTTACCCTGTAGAAAGGGTGAGATGGGAAATGTTGTTGTGAGTGTCGTTTCATGCCTCCCAAAGTAAGCAGGTAAAAGGTTAAGGCTTTGCACCCAAATTACTTTCAAACACTAGCTTTTTGAGGGGTGTATGGTCAGTAATCTAGAGAGAAATTCGTGAATTCCTGAAATCTCAACCAGCTGCTTCAATGTTTGATAGTCTAGTTGGTTTTGCCAACCATGAATTGGGAGGAGTGTGTCATTATAGCAAAGGTTTATGATTTGTCCAAGCGATATCTTCTTCTTTCCTTCCTCCTCAAGGAAGGTTCTTCATTTATTTTACATTTGCCCTGCCCCCAGCTGATAATTGGCTAGCTATCTCATGAAGCAGTAGTTCATAATCATTGGTGGTGGTTGAAAGTGCTGTCCAAATGCTGCTTTCTCGCTGTGTCTCCACAGGCTTTGCAGCCTGCAGCTCTAGTAAGTTACCTGTTTTTAAGATGACCTGCTGTTAGAGGTGGGAACACAAGAGAGTTTATGGCTAGCTAAGGAACACGAACCATATCAACAACTCTTTGCTTTACCTATACCTTAAAAAGGGTCTAGATGCTCCGATTAGCTTGTGGTGCTATCCAGACTAGTTGACGAGGTATATATTCCACTACGGGACTGAGAAGAATTAAGACTGGCAGATGCCAATGTATTTTAGAGTGACTGGGAATGAGACCACGCCAGATGTCTGTCTGTCTGTCTCTCTGTCTTCCAGCAGCTGGAGAAAAAAATATGTAATTATCTGGTTTGTTCTACGATGATAACAGAGAAATTCTCGTCTAGCAAAACTGGACAATCTGGACTATTGATGTGAGGAGTGGATGCTACCATTTTTGTGCAAAGATGAAAATGTGTAGTTTGGCTGTTCAGACAGTGTAAGGTTCACAATGTCTAATCATTGAATCTCCTTGCAAGTAAAGGGAACACAGTTGTGGCTGATAGCTGTCCTCCTACCTGAGAATTAGCTAACTCTGGACTATATAAACACCCCAAAAAACATTGATAGACTTGCTCATCTGTGTAGTATTTTCTTCCCAGAGGGCCAGCTGCTCCCATGAGCCTGCCTTTGGTGCTTCTGAATATTTAGGAAGCCTGATGATCAGTCTTTCATACTGGGGGTGAGAGTGTTTTTCTCACTTCAAGCCCTGCACCCCACCCTGAAGGCCCAGTATTACAGTAGTTTTCCTTCTGTATCGGAAAACCGAATGAGACACCAAAGGCGTAGTGAGGACCCTGATGCAAAAATAGATTAGGGGCCCCCTTCCCAATTCTGAAGTCCTAAAATGTTGGTTACATTTACATTCTTATTTTCCATGTTGGTATCTGTCTTACCCATAAATACCCCATCACAATATGCAGGCTGTCTAAACACAAGTTCTCTTTACACGTTTATACAAAAATCTCACTGTTCAGTGAGCTAGTACTCCATTTTATGGTGCAGGAGCGCTGCAAACATGATCTCAAGATGGCAATTCTGTCAGATTTTGGGGAGAGACTTGCACTATTTTATTTGGATGTTTTTGTAAGAGAAAGCACCCATATTCAAAACCGAGCTAACACTTTACCAGTGCACTTTATCTAATGGCAAAATCTGTGCAACGGCAATTGAGATTTCATACATTAGTAAATACACCCCATATCAACATACAACACCTCTAACTCCGCTTTTATGTGCCGAACCTCTAACTAACGTAGCAAAGCATATCCGAAGTATGCATATAGTAGGTCAAAAAACCCTGAGCTTGCGTCGTCATTGTTACTCCAGTTTCAAGCTGGTGCAGCTCTACTGGAACTAACTGAATGGCACTACTGCTGTAAAAGATAGGGGAATAATTCAGTGGGGAATCAAACACCAAACCTTCATACCTGCACCAGCAATGTTGCTCATGAAACACTTGCCATTTGAGCACAAACAGCATTTGCTTTTGTGTTCACAAGTGTGGCTGGGCACTAAATGCAAAAAAGTGGTGTCATAAAAGTGGTCTCTGTCACAAAACCAAACACAAGGATCCATACTACCAAAATATTTTTTTAAGCCACCACCTCCTCAGCACTTTTCAAAGATCATGATATCTAATCCCTTTTACATCACTATGGGCTGTCTGCCTACATATTAAAGAACTTTGATCTGACTTAAAGAGCCAGCCCTCACCAATAGCTGTAACTTTTCTCTAAATAGCTCTAAGGGCTAGACTACACTGAGTGCGGGGGTTGACCTAAGATACTGCGACTTCAGCTATGTTATTGGCGTAGCTGAAGTTGGGTATCTTAGGTCGACTTGACTTGACCGTCCCCATGGCGGTGAGTTGACAGAGAGCGTATTTGGGGGTGGATTTATCGCATCTAGATGAGACTCAATAAATCGAACCCCGATACATTGAGCGCTACCCACCAATCCGGCGGGTAGTATAGCTGTACCCTAGGGTCCGCTATTCAGATAGGACAGGATCAAGCCCTGTGCTCCAGCTACTTTCGGGCCACTCCATAAACCTAGTTTAATTGGCCGAAAGTGCTAAATTAACAATGATTTTCCATTGTCAGAGTTACATAGGAGCTAGAGTGCACCTGTGAATCTAGCCTACTTCGGAGAAGCACTTTGTAACGGGATAAAGAGATTAACTCTGCACACGTCCACCACAGTGGTATCTGGGTCCCCCTGCCCTCCTGTGCTGCCTCTCCATCTTTTTGGATGCTCTCCTCACTGTTGAGAAAATGGCCGTGGTCTGAATCCAGAGCAAGGACTTGTGGGGACAGGCATAGGGTGGCAGGTGTGGTCTGAGCATCACCACAGACCGCTCACGATGGGCGGGGTCCGGCTGGGGTAGGTGCATGAGGGCTTTCCTGGGAATCCGGATGGATGGGGACCACTTCTTGCCCTGTCAGTCTATAGGTAGACTGGCATAATTACAGTAGTGACTAAGGCAAATTGGGCTCCCATAACCTTCATGGGCTCTAATGTGACTACCTCATTGTAGCTGTGCCCCTGAGACACAGTGAGCTTGTCCTTGCCTGGATGAGTCAAACTGAGTGGTGCAAAGCCTGCCTCCTTCACACTGTGAGGTGTGGGAGTATTGAGCCCTAGAAACAGTGCTCTGAGACTGGCAGGTCTACTTATACTCAAACACAGAATTAAACCTTTTCAGAACCTTCCTGTGTTCTCCAGTGCATATCTGGTTTGTGTAATGGAACAAATATTGACATTCTAATACAAAGAAGAGAATTTTTCCAGCAGATGGCAAATAGTGCCTCCTTTTGCACAGCCTAGTGGTCTCAAACCTTCTCTTCCCCCCTCTCTCCTCCCCCCCCCCCCCCACTCCTACAAAACGTCAGGCAAATGCTTTCAAAGACACAGCGTTTCAAAAGTGGTTTCTAATTTTGTTTCACCATTTATGAGTGCCAAAGCTGAGTTGTCCCGAGCCCAGTTTTCAGAGTGTGGAGCATCCACAACTTCAGATGATTTCACTTGGATTTGTCAGCACTCTGCATCTGTGTTGAGATACTAGAGGCTGCTTTAGATGGGCACACCTGAAATCAGACCTCCCACAGTGGTGACTCCTGCATCTCCATCCTGCAGGGCTGGCTGGATTGTGCTCCTTGCTGCAAGGGGTCACACACTCAGGTTTGGCCCAGCTACCCGTCTATCACAATGATGGGCTGCCTGTGGGGCCAAATTTGAGACAGTGGCACTGCGAGCACCAAGGTCACACTTTGGGCAGGGAGCCACCCCTAGCCAGCCCTGCAGGACAGGTGCCTCTGTTATGATATGCACAGTGTACTTTTTAGCAGGTATTACATTAGTGTCTGCTATATAATCTAGGTAAGAATATTTACTAAAACAGATCTTTTTTGCTAGGATTCCCTAGCGGCATCCCCATTACTTTTTCTCTAATCTCCAGCTGCCTTCCCCTGACCTGTGACAGCTCATTCTCTCTCACAGCTGGGACCAGAGCACAGCAACCCTTGCAGACACTGAGCTTCCTTCCGTCCATTGTGGTAGGAAAGGGAACTAACATGTTGTGAACCTTGCTGGTATAAAAGGAACTTCTGTATTTCAGTGGCTCTTATTGACAAAGAACAGGATTGAACAGTTGATTCTTCTCGGTGATGTAATGAATACTGTCTTTAGCCCATAGTGGAAGTATGACACACATCTTGACTTGTAGACTTCAGTGGTATCTGTAATCTGAATTTCCTTTATCTTCCATATCGGGATTAAGGATAAAGGACATTCAAATGTCTTCATAGATTTTTTTTTTTCCCAGGGAAGTTGCTGTCTCTTGGTGGGAGAAGGGCACTTGAGTGAACATCTGCCTCCTTCGTCAGGGAAGCAAGAGACTAACCACTGTGACTGCTCTGGTGCCGCAGCTCTGGAACCCTCTGATGGCTTAGCCAGCGTATGTCTGTCCCTTACGTGGCTGGCTACTAGACTGCCTAGAGTCAGTATTTCTAAACTGAACATGATACAGTAAAATTGGCTTAGGCACCTGGCTGTGCCCCATTATTAAGTACAAAGTGTCTGTTACTGCCTAAGGGTGCCGTCTCTGATCTGTTTTGATTAAAATACTGCTGCTGTGCAGAGAATAGTGAGAGCCAGGCAGCTGACTCCTGCACTGATCAAGTCTGTTCTGGAGGAGTGACTCAAATGCAGCTGTAGTTTGCTGAAGAATAGTGGTCCTACAAAAACTGTAGAGATCAAATCTGCGCGCCTTCATTCTTTAAAATGATCTAGAACGGATTCAATTTAGACAACAAAACAATCAGGAGACTGTCTCAGTTCTCAGGGAAGGTATAGTCTGCTCAGTCCCCTCCCCTCCCCTGGTCCGCAGCTACTTACTTTGGCTACTAAGAACATGGGGTTGGTGGGGGCTGATGTGCATAGTGCAGTGACGTGGCTTCAGGCTTCTTCTCACGCATAACACAACCCTGGACTTTCAGCTTCTAGTTTGCTTTGCTCATGGAGTTATAGCTACTGTCCAAGATAGAAATTTCAGCAGGGGAGGAATCTGGAGGGTTTTCTCTGTTTAATTACCAATTCCATTTACATGATGAAAGTGCATCTGTGGAAAAGTATTCATGGGAATTGAATCTCTTTCCTGTAGTAGGACTGTAAATGTCATTAGAATTGTATGCCTTCTGCCTCTTCCTGAAGCAATCAAGATGTAGGTCAGCTACTCCCTCTGTGGAAAACTCCTCAACTGAGGCTTTTACAGGCCAAGCCCTTCATAATTTATGAAGGCCCTGATTGCTGGGAAAATCCATGGGACTGACAGATTTGTGCAGCTGCTCTGCTTCCAGTGTGTGATCTGTGCTTCTGTTTTCTGCGTGTGAGAGAACAAGCAGTGATGCAGTCAGGGTTATCCACACTGTCATGCTAGTCCTTTTTAACGTGGTAAGACGAGAGAGAGGGCTATTTTGTCTGCAGCCAAGGAGGAAATTTATTTGAAGTAACAGTTTGGAAGGCAGCTTGAAATACTTGCCAGAACAGACCCACGTGCAAAAGTCCATTATTCCTCTCCCCTTCGCCCCCCCAAAGCCCATTCTGGCCTGCCTACTGTTCAGGATGTTTAATGTCATTTTCTGAAAAGGTAGGTGCTGGAAGGAGGAGGGTGTGCTTAATGTTCTTCAGTCACCTCTCTGCTGAATATAGGAGCAACACTGACTGACTGGTTCTGAAGGCTTTTGTTTGGAGTACTTCCTTCCTACACCGCCATCAAACCTCCAGGGCAGTGGCTGTAACCCAAGGATTGGCAGAAAGTTGGTACAGAGAAATTAGCTAGTATTCAAGATGAATACCTACCTAAACACACCCAATGAACAAGTAAACATGGCATCTTGAGGGCCGGCATAGCATCAAGAATCTTTCCCATCTTTCTGTGAAGGCCCAAAATCTGAAATGGGAACAGGACGTTCAAAAAATGCAAGAATTGCCCCAATTTAGGCAACTTGTTGTCTGGGTTAACTCCATACCTCCCCCCTCCCCCCCCCCCCCCCCCCCCCGCGCGCACCCCATCCTACTGGGAACAGAACTGGGTAGATGGATTTTGGGTGAGGGAGGAATGGAAAGAGCTCACTGAAAGTGTGTCTGGTGTGATTGCCTGATGGAAGCAAGGAGATGTCACTGACTTGGCAATGGGAGAGGTATCTCCTCCATTGCTGTTCCTTGATTACATGCTCTGCCTCCTTTTGGTTAATGGATTCCAAAAGAACTAATCATGGTTTTGACTGGAAAATGGGTCTGTCTGACCAGAGCCCAGGTTAGACATCAATAAGAGTCTGAACGATCCCAGCTAAATTCTCTTGATTTGAAAATCAACTTTTTATTTTTCTAAACTTGTGCTCCAGTGGTTACAAGTTCCTGCTATCTTAATACCATAATCCTCACAGCATCAAGGTTTCTAATGGGAGGAATGGTCGACATAGATGTTGATAGAATTTTATATTTCAGAATGGGGGGATGAGGGGGTGGAGATATAAGATGGGTCTGGAGCAAAGTAATTGGTGCACAGATGCCTGAGGAATGGGTTATCTACAACAGTAAAGCTGTAATGTAAACAGTCTCGGTCAGGATAATTTATGTTGCTTTGGGGTGTAAATAAGCCACTCACCTGAGCAACATGAGGTATGTTGGTGTAAGTTTTCTCATGTGCACGCCACTGCGTTGGCAGGAGAAGCTCTCCTGCCATAGCTTCTGTCGCTCACACAGAGCCCACAGTTACATGTGTAGCATAACAAATCTGATTTTCAGGTTTACCAAATCAGTTCTGTGTATCTTTCCATCTGTCCTAGTGAATAGAGATCTGTCATTAGCCCAAAGCTGAAGTCATGCTGTTCCCCTCCTCAAAGAGGATAGGAGTGCTGGAAGAAGCTGCAGTAACTTGCATAGATAAACGCTTGCTGTAAACCAGCCCTTCCTTGCTCTTCTCTCCGCAGCGCTGGCATCGCTGTTGGCTTCTATGGAAATGGGGAGACCAGTGATGGCATCCATCGGCTGACATACTCACTGCGACATGCAAACCGCACGGTGGCTGGGGTCCAAGACCGGGTAAGTACAGGGAAGGACTGTAGCAAGGAATTGAGGGGTGTGACACAGATGTTTCCATCTGCATCGGTGTCTCTCTCCGTCCCTCTTTTGTTAGTCTCTGAATTGAAAAGTGTTTGCCACAATTTCCATTAATGGGGGGATAATTTCTTCAGTCTCTATTGCTTCTAAAAATATCAAAGCAAAACAAACATGTTAAATGAAGAAGTGTTCTCTCACGATTTGTGTGTGGTTAAAAACAGCTTCTCATTAGCACTCCTCCGTCTGCAGAAGAGGTGCCAGGCCAAAAGCAGAGAACAGCAGCTCTGTAGTAAATGGCACTGTTTAATGAATATGGTGGTTTGCAGTATTGTGCTCCAGGTGTGCTGCCTCTAGGGCAGTGGTTCCAAAACTGGGGTTCACTAAATGTTGCAGGGGGTTCTTGGGGATAGGAGAAATTCCCTAATGGCAGACAGAGCTGTTCCTAGGGACCCCGGGTAGCACGGGGCCAGCAGCCCGGAGCCCATGGACTTCGAAAAGCTAAGCTGATCAAAGCAAGCATATCTCTCACAGTGAGGAGATTTTAAACTTCAAGACTCTATATAAGTGAAGCAGGAGGTGGATATTTTTTGCTGTTTTTAAAATTCAATAGGCAGCTATTAGTATTCTTCATAATAATTTTAAAAACAAGTTTAAGCTTTGTTGTAACATGAGTCATTTGCCTGGACTGCTCAAGACCTGAATGCTTGTGTAGGAGGAACTGCACCTTGATGCTGTTTCACATCTGATACTCCTTGATGAAATATAGGAGCCTTGTCTTATAAGAGGCTTATTCAAAGTGATACAAGCTACAAAAGTGAGATCCTGGAAGAGTGTTGCAGTTTTCATAATGTAATAAAAATACTGTAATGATAAATAATACAAATAGTGTGACAGAAGCATGTCATAAAAACAAATTTTATATTTCCAAGATCACTGCTTTTCTAATTTACACTCAGGTAAAGAGAAAATCTCTGGAAATATTCATTTTTAGGAGGGGGTTCCCGAGACTTGACATTTAAATGAAAGGGGTTCACAGGTTGTTAAAGTTCAGGAACCACTGGTCTAGGGGCTTCTGTTCTGTTACTCCTCTGCAGCTGTGGTCTGCCTATTTTTATCCCAACTCACAGTGGGCTTCCAGGGCGTGCTGACTTGTGGTTTAAAAGGAAGCCTCTGCTTTATAATCCATCCCAAAAATAAAGCAAAGGAGCCTTATTAAAAGCAGGGAAATAAGCTTATTCTCTTGCTTGCCCAGCCCTGGCAAATCGTTTAGAAGTTTACGGTAGTACTTGTGGTGGCTTACCTCCCTCTTCAGTACCAAATGAATCAGAAGTTATGACTCACTCATTGCAAGTTACCTGTGAAGGTAAAAGGTCCCAGAGCCTGGAAGAGCCTGGGTGAAGTAATCTGGAAATTGTCCCTCACTTGTTGGCAGTGATAATCCTTATCTCCACCCTCCTGGTCGTCTTCCTAGACTGGCAGACTCCCTTGTAAACGTTTTTTCCCCCTTGTTCTTCTGTCTGATCCACAGGTGTTGGACACTGCAGTGGCCCTGAACCAAACAGCGGAGCCAAACCTGCTGATCCTTGAGGAGATGTTCATGAAACAGACTGATTACCTGCCTGTCATCCAGAAACTCCAGGGCCTCTTGGATGACTTGGTCAGGCAAACAACAGAGATACCTTTCTGGAAGAATGAGGAGCTATCCTTGGAGGAACTGGCAGTTCAGATCGATCTGTATGACTGGTACAGGTGGGTAACCTGTTGGCCTGTACCATTCATGTGACATCCATATGATGTGTGTGTTGGGCTGTGATGGATGCTAAAGCTTGTGTCTTTCAGGTCAGAACAGCTTGTGAAGATTTTTTTCTAGCTAGTTAATCTATAAATTTGTTATACATCAGCAGGGGTTTTAGGTCTGTCTTCACTGGGATTGTTTTCCTGAGCAAAAGTGCTGAGTCTTCGTAAAAGCATTAGAACTGATGTGACTTGACTTAATCAGCAGATCGAGTGTTGCTTTGAGCAGGTAAAGTCCATTAAGTTGTGTTACTCACACTCTGGTGCTGGCATGGGGTTAGCTTTTTCACTTTGCTGCCTCGCTGCCTGGATGTGTATAAATGAAGCCTGCCACACACTCTAATGCATTCATGATCCAAAAGTCTTGTTACGCAGCAGCCGCTGGAGATGTACAGAATTGACCATCACTGTTTGGGAGAGAAATTAATAGATATGGTACAGTCTGTGCTCAGAGCTACTTCAGATGTTCCCTCTGTCCAGGAGTGCTCTTATTATTTTTCAGGAAGACCTAGATCTAATTAAACTTCCTGGATTATTGTATTTGCTCTTTCTACATGGTATCCGCTGCATAGACTAGTTACCTTTAAGTTTGCAGCATGTTACTGAACATCTTAATGCTTTGGTCACTCTTGCAAGCACTTTCTCATGCCTGTGTATCAGAGCTAGCCAACTGAGGACGCTGTAGACTAGTTATGTGAATTTTACTTGCTAGGCTTAACTGGTGGGGAGGGAAGAGGGGCAAGTTTCTCTCTCAAGACATGCTCACCTATTCTCTAGACACCAACTTTTGCCTTCAGACTATCTGTATTTCCATATATTGCAGGTGGCTGGGATACCTGGGCCTACTTCTATTCCATGTCCTGATCTGTTTGCTGGTGCTCTTTGGACTAATTAGAAATTCCAAGGCCATTCTCATTGGGTAAGTCCTGACACTGAGACCATGCTTGAGGAAATGCAGGCCGAGGATTAACAATAGCTAGTTGAGTCCTTTGGACTGTGGCATCGGATCCTCTCATGGGCTGCTGAGTAGTATTTGTAGAGTGCAATGATGGCTGATCGTGTGCTTACCACTTAGAAGGGCAGTACCTTGGTAGATCAGAGGAGGATTGGCCAATCTAATAGGACAGCTGGGGAAGGGTGTGTGATCTAAAATATGGAGTAACTTTCCAGGTAAATCTAGTCTTGTCCCCATCCCCTTTTTACTTCCACTACTAGGTGTCAAGTAATGGGGGGTGACTGGGAAGGAGGGCAGCTTTTTGTGGGATCCTGTCATGCCTGTTAGTGTGCAACTCTGGACATGCCTCCCTTGCTTGTATCCCCTCTACTTTGGGAAGTCAAACATTTTTACATCCTTGTTCTCATGAGATGCCAGACTAGCAATATTTAAAACAGTAGTCGTCTTCCCACAGAATAGGTCCAGCACAGGTGGCATGTATACAAACATCTCCTTGCCAATGTGCTTCTAAGGACCGCTTCTCGTCTCCATGCCTATTCAATTCTTGATTGCCTTGATGAGGCTGTCAGTCAGTGTCCTGCTAGGAACTGGATAGAGGCCTGTGGGGGTGGTTTCCAATCAAATGATACAGGCCACTAAACCTCTTGGATTAACTACTTTGGTTACTGCTGACCTGGGCTGCTTCATTCTTAGTGTAAGTAATGCATGCTAGTATACAGGTTTATGTATTCCAGATAGATTTGCATACAAGCCACTATGAATGTTTATTTCACATTGCTAATTACACAAATGAAAACTGATTGGTTATTGCTTTTGAACTCCAGGAAGCCCTTGTTTAAAGAATTTGGGTGTGTGAATTGAAACCAGTACATCAGCCATCTTATCTGTCTTTTGTTCTTTCTGCAGGGTATGTCTTCTAGGGGTGCTTGCTCTAATTGTCAGCTGGGGATCCTTGGGTCTGGAGTTGGCTGTTGCAGTGGTAAGTGGCTCTGGTCCAACCTTTCCACACACTACATTGCAGATTTATCAGGCACACGAATAAATGACTCCCAGTGCTTGTCTTTACAGGACTTCCAGTTTTCAGTAGCTGTCCTTGTAAATATGTGAAACAAGTTCAGAAACTAGACCTCCATAGTGCAGTTTGCTAGCTAGTACCCCAACTCCACTCTGCTGCAAGGCTGGGCAATAGATCTGTAAAAATTGCTTCTGTGGGGGAGGTTGTTGAGATGGATGACTTATGGGGCCTGACTTCTGGCATATCCCCAAACTTGAGAGCCTCTAATGAAGGATTCCCTAACATGGATATGGCCAAACCTTTGTATGGTGTAGTTGACTTTTTCCTTTTTCTTCTCTCAGGGCTCTAGTGACTTCTGTGTTAACCCTGATGCCTACATCTCTAAAGTGGTGGAGGATCATGCAGTGCTTAGTACTGGTAAGTACTAGGATCGGGGCTGGCTCAGATACACAGAGAAGTAGCAGAACCTGGCACTAAGGATAGCGCTGGTGGACTAGTATCTGAGGCTGCTGGTAGAAATGGAGATAAAATGCTGGGAAAAGCAGACACAATTAAAGATCTAAAAAGCCAAGACCCTACAGGAATCTTTCCCCCCCCCCCCTCAAAAAAAAAAGAATTTTCTCTCCCAGATGGAGGCCGATTCAGTGACCTCTCCTTTTTCATTCCACGTGTTAATTCTTTTTAGCTCTGAATGGAAATCCATAGAGGCAGAAAATCTCTGAATTTGTGGTTTAGACTTCTGTTGCCTGTTTCTGTACTTCCTAGCATCCAAGTTTTTTTTTTTTTTTTTTTTTTTTTTTTTTTTTATATAAGGAGATTCAATTTCTTCTGCTTGTGAATGTAAACTGGCCTCCCTCTCATTCAATTCATCAGCCAAACAGGCCAAAACAACATTGCAGAGAGTAATATGAATTTCCCTCATCTCCCAGAATACAGTGTTTAACTTTGACCACTTAAGTGCCGGTTTTGTTCACATTCCAGTACTGATTGTTATACCAGAATGCTCCCAATTCATGTACTTATCCTGTATTAGGAGCGATTACACTTGTGTGAGAGTATTTACCAGAGACGCCAGGTTGCAAGCTGAAATATGAAAATAGTATTCCTTCAAATATTTTGATCATTTGTATAGTTCTGTTCTCTAGCAAAAGTGATGTTTACATTAAGTGTTGGACTCCTTGCAAGACTTTGTGTGGGTTCTATAGAACATAGTCCAGCTGGCAGCCTAGTTTTACAAGCTAGCATGTTTATACAGCTTTCCTTGTCTTTAATTCTCATCTGCTTTTAAAATTATAAGGATTCAGCCAGGTAAATTGAAAAGGTCGCCTTTGACCTTTTCAGCCCTCCTTCCAAATAAATTCTGCAGATCTTCCTGAAACCACATGAGTAGTTACTGAAATCAAGGTTTTCCTGCCTTGGGGTCATTGGATAAATACCTCATAGCCATGGGAAGCAAGAGCTCATGCCTCTTTTATTACACTTCACAGCCCCACACTATGACACCCACATGACAGGGATAATGGAGCACTTTACGCAAGCCGTGGTTTAATGGCTTTTGGATTTGTCACTCCCAATCTAAACTGAGGAGCACAGTAAAATGAGTGGTGTCTCCAATTTGACCCCCAGTAGCTAAAAGTCCACATTATTAAACTGCTGCTCAGAATTCTGATTCAGTAGTAGGTAGAGGAACTGATTGGTGTATGAGCCTCTGGATAGGAGTGGCTGGCTATTCAGTTGGTATGTGATTCTGATAGAAACCCAAAGAAAGAGGGTTCTTTAGGGCTGGGTGAGATAATTATCAAAGAAGCATAGGATGAGGTTAACTATTTTACACATCTGTCTTATGCTCTGAGTCAGCTCTGTTTTATGGTCAAACAATTCTAGGGAGCAATTAGGATACTGGCTATAAAGGGAGATGTTAATAACTGCTGCTTTGGTTTTGTGTTACGAAACTTTTTTAAAATGTTTCGTAAGTATCGTGCACCAAGTCCCAACTTTCTGGCTGTGTTTTGCTGCTTTACATGCGTCTCTGCTATTACCAGAGTACTGTGAAATTGAAAGAGAATTAGAAACGTTACTCTGCTGATGGCTGAAGGTTCAGAGACTGGAAACAGGAAACGTTTGTGGAAGGAGATAAGTCTGTTAGTATTCTCACCCTCAGTCTCAATCATGGAATGTCTTATTGATCAAACGCTCTGGGGAGGAAGGAAGGGATTCCAGCTCCTTTGTGTATAGAGGTCTTAACTACAGGCACCTGGTAATCGCAGTAACTCATTGACTTATTTTATTTCTTTGCACAGTGATCCAGGACTGTGCAAAATGAGAATTATTCCTCAATTGACACAAAGACCAAGACTGACTTTAGACACTAGGCAGCTGCTCTGCATTTTCACTAAAGATGACAAATGGGTAGGCAAGGGAAATCTCGGTTCCTGACTGTTCACTGATTCAGCCCTATGCAATTACAGCATGGGGATGGTACCAGGAACCAGTTAAATAGCAAATTGATAACCGTGAAGATAACCCTGGGGGAAAAAACAAAGGAACACTCTCTCAGGAGGCACCTTGTAGTATGTTTCTCCTTCACGTGACCTTGCCTGATTGGAGCCTGTTAATTTTCCCAAACAGAATAATTGCTTTGGAGGTTAACAGGCTCTTGCTGCTGATTGAAGCTGCTGTTTTTCCTCACTAGGGGCAGCAGACTTGTCAATTAAATGGGTATCTGTTCAGCTGGCACAACCAACTATAAGTTTAGCATAGCAGTTCTGAAGGCTCCATATGGCTAGTAGATAGGTCTAAATGGGACACCGAAGAGAATAGGAACTACAGGCTTTTTGGTAATTCACAGAGTGGACTGTTCTATACTGGGTCTCTAGAAGATCACCCAAGGCTCCTGGGAGGGGGTTTACTTTCTTCATGAGCTCCCTCTTCCTTTTAAGCAGTGAGTTGGTCTTAATGACTTAATTCCTGAGCATTCCATCTCATTGGATTCCATGGGGGAGATGACTGAACACAAGGAAGAGACTAAACTTGCATCACTTCAAGTTTAGTCTCTTCCTATGAGTTTCTGAAACTGCATTTCCTATACTTATTTCCAGGGTGCTAGGCAGATAGCCCTTGTCCTCATTATCAAGTGTGTGATGTGCACTTGAGCGAGAAGGATAATCCTGTAGGGGATCATGTTGGGATCTCTGAGGTTCACTCAAGTGAGTGCATCTAAAAACAGTGACTTAAGGCGCACCATCCGTTTGGAGCAGGACTCTGTAGTCCATTTCTTCTTTTTTCTCTAGTAATTTTCTTAAATATAAAAAACAGTGCAATGACCAGAACACTAATAATTGCTTCCAGTATCTAGACAAAGAAATGTAAATATAGATGTATGTATGTCTATTTAAACTTCCGTACTCGTCTTTGGAGAATTTTTGGACTCATGAAATGCCTGCTGTAGGATTACAAGTGAGATATCAGAAATATAAGCTAGAAAATTTTTTAGTAATGGAAGGTATGAAAGATGCATTGCATCATAACTGCACTAATGCATCCATGTGATGTCTAACTTTGATGGAAGGTTTAATTCATCTCTCTAAGAGAGTGTAATACTTGGAAATGGAAATCTTTCTTACAGGCAGTGTAGTCAGATTTTTATTTTATTTTTAATGGTGGGGAGACTAACTTCACAAAAGAAGCTGGGAAAACAACTGTAGACAAAGTGTTAGTGCAAAGAACACCAACTAGGAAAAGTTTCTCTGTTCTTCTAGGAAGCTTACTTTGTACTAATCCTTCAGCTGTGGTCTTGTTCTGCATTGCTCCTAACCATGCTAGGTAAATGTTTTTCCAACAGAAAGGTTAAGTTCATAATATCCCTTATTTTATTTACTTGTCTCCAGTATTTGTACCCTATTTGTTGGTTCAAGGATGAAAGAAACTCTGGATCCCTCTGGGTTTTATCACCCTTACCAGCATTTGCCCTTGAAACCCTGTTTCTTTGGCTGATGTCTGGATGAGGCTTCCTTCTTGGAACTTGGTCCAAATTAAACAGAGTCTTGGTAATGCCAGGTCACCTCCCCTTTTCCCTTCAGTCAGAGGGCTAAGAAGGCTGCCTCCCAGCCCTGCTGGCATGGCAGTCAGACCAAGGTTTCCCATGGAGCTGTAACCTAGGTTCATTTATTTGATGCAGTAACCTGTGTGTAAATTACAGGAGCTTTCTAGGAGAAGGAGGCATTTTCCTGGAGAAGCTGGGCAGCAGGACTAAAACTGCTTCTCTGCTCGTATTTTCATCAGTTTTCAAATCTCAGAAGAACTAATGGCACTGGAAATAATCTGATTAAACGCATCACTATTGTAACCGCTCTTGAGCTAAAGAGAAGATTCAGTTTATTTACTGCTGCACAAAATGGACCAGAATTCTTTAAACAAATCTCCTAGAAGAGGAGAGAAGCTTTAATCATTTTGTGTGAGGCTAGTGGGTGTCTGGTTTATCTGGTATTCATGGACTGAGAGAGAGCCAATGGAATTGAACACTGGATAGTCGCCGCGTGGTTCAGCTGTTTTCAAAAGCAGGAGGCCATCTTCTAACCTCATTCCCTTTCTGATGTTGTGTTATTGCCAAATGATTTATTCGATCACATTAAATAAAAAGGTGTAATCCGTTTAGCCAAAAAGACCCCTCTCCAGATTATCTCGTACTGGCACACTATCTTTTATCTGAGGGACTACATTGCTTAAGGGATGGGTAATGGAGCTTTTCACCTCCAATCCAGTCAAGTTTGGCAGTGACTGAAAGCTGTTAATGTCTTGCTGTTCAGTGATCAATGTGAAGTGTATTTGGCTTTCATCAGTTATTGGGGACTGTCCAGGTCTGCCTCCCCACTCTGAACTCTAGGGTAAAGATGTGGGGATCCTGCATGAAAAAATAAATAACCCCCCAAGCTTATTTTACCAGCTTAGGTTAAAACTTTTCCCCAGAACCCAAACTTCCCCAGTTTGGACTTGGAATATCGCTGCCACCACCAATTTAAGCCCCCAAAACCATAGGTTAGGGTAAATTGGAACCCCTACTTTAATCACCTCCAAATCTCCTCCCTTCACCTGGGAGAGGTTTGAGAACAAAGAAATCCCTCACTTTCTGTGAGACGTGCCCGATCCAAACCAGGATCTATCCAATGGAAATAAGCAGACAGAGTCTTAAAAGGAAGATTTTACTTAGAGAAAACAGAAGCATAAATCCCTTGTACAGAAATCAATAGACTAAACAACCCACTATCATCACACAGTATAACTGATCCCTCCCTGGGAATTCTTAACAGTAAAGAAACACCATGGATCAATTATCAAGTGATACAGTTCAAGCATACAATTCACTTACTACTGGACTTGATTTATTAGAAGATTATAGAAATGTAGAATAGAGACAAGGTTGGTTTGTCCCATAGCCAGGCGAACAACAGCCTGAGAGAAAAGACGAGAGAAACTGAAACTAAAAATACTCTTTGTTCCTGAGGTTGGATTAGCATTTCCGTTACGTCATTCCCTCTCAGGTTACTTCAGGTTAACCCTTCACCGGTAAAACAGTAATTCTAAGCTACTTTATACTTATGACAGGGACGGATGTTCATGTTGCAAAAATTGCTCTTAGATAATCAATAAGAGACTATCTCAGCACGGAAACAAGACTGAACGAACCCTTGAGATAGTTGCTCCTGGTCAAGGTTGAGGCGTGTGGGTAGAAGGTGCAGTGGTTTATGCTGCCCTACTGATGTTTGTATGGGGTTCATGGACAGAGTTGTGTCTTCGGAGCTATCAATGTGTGGTGGTGGTGTGTATTGGTCTGTTTGGTGTGTGGCTTTCCCCTCTCCCCCCCAAAGATACTAAATTCACCAAGTTTGTGGTTGCACTTTGTGGTTTCACTTGACTTGCCCTTAAAAAGCTTCAGCTAATTAGCAAATCAAATAACAATTAGGTTGACTGATGTTTAACTTCGTCTTTTCTAGCCAAAAGTTTAACTTCTGCTTGGTTTTCTTTTTCACTTGAGTAAGATTAAAACTGTCTATTCAAAAGTCTGTAGAAATACCATGCAAAACCTCCGCTTCCCATCAATCCCTAGTTCTAAGGAAACTAGACAGTAAGTGGGGATGGGACAATACCACTTGAGCAGTTATGGATACCATGGGAAGGAATCTACTTTCTCCCATTTTAATTATCACCACTGAAACTTCCACAGTTCCCAGTAACTAAACAGTATAAAGACAGTGCATCTTCTTATGATCTCTTCTGAGCACAGTATGTGAAATGTGCAAACACGCCACTCAGGTAAATGTGAGGAATGGCCAAAGAGTCGCAGGTTTATGGCAAGCCAGTTAAGCCAAAGTCTGACGCTGTTTACAAAGGTCACTTTTTTTTTTTTTTTTTTTTTTTTTTTTTAAACAGCCCATGCTGCTTGTTCTCTATCCATCCTAGCATACAGGATTCCCTCTGGTTTTAAGACGCATACCCAGAGGCTATACTGCAATTCTGCTGGGCTTCAATGCCATCACATTATAAAATTATGAACTATAAGGCTACTATGTATGCAGAAGTGAGAAGTAGATTCTAGCAGGTGAAACGGACTTTGTTGCTGATAGGCCCGTTTCAATTTCCTTTCTAGGGAGGATTTCAAATTTGATGCTTTGATCAAATTGTTCCCTTGCCTTAGTTCTGCTCTTGGAAAGTGAGTCAAGAGGATTGCTGCCAGCAGCAGCAGGCACAAGCAGCTGCAAGTATGACCCTTCTCTTGGAGACCGCTTAAAGGCCAGTTTCAAAAACCAACTCCAGACTTTAGGGATTGGCCCGTAGTATTTCAGACTGAAAGGATAAAACCAAACGGACATCTCCCCTGAAGAGGTGGAAAGATGACTTTTGAGAGCCAATGAAGCTGCCATCAATGTGTTTTATGGCAGCTGATAAAATTGGAGGGCTGTATTCTGGACAGATGTCAGGGGAGAATTCCCCTTGTGTTTGAAAACCCTTCATCACCATTGCCTCTTTTGGACCAGAGCAACTAGTCAAATGTTCCAGTTGAGTGTAAAAACTGATGATGGAGTCTGGTATTTTCTTGGATCCTGCCCTGTTTGTTTATAAGGAATAGACCAAGCCCTGCTTCTCTGAATGCAGGAGAAACCAAGAACGAAAGGAACAGTTTTTCAACTTTCACAATCAAGCTTCTTTCAACCTGTGTGCGCACATACGTGCTTGCTCTCAGAAAGGTATCCAGTGGAGCCCTCGGTCCACATGAAGCTAGTTTCTGGGCAGACTTCATTCGCATGGGTGATGAGTGCCTCTCACAGTTGAGAAGATTGGCCCTAGTGCTGGGAGCTCCCCTGGTATCTGGACCGTGGCTCCATCCCTGCCCCTAGGTTCCCACTGCCTGCTGCTCTCATTCCTCCTCTCCTCCAGACCCCTCTTCCCTGCAAGGCCCTTGCCACTTACGCTCTTCACCCCTCCCTTGAGCCAAGCACTCACCCCACCCAACTTATTCAAGAACAGGCACTCTAGGGAGAACATTTGCTGACACCCCTCCCCCCACACTCCTAATTGTCACCTGCTGCATACCTGTATCTGTTCCCTGAAAGGTAGAGAGTCAGCAGCTGTGCCACAGGGGAGGGTAAAATGGGTAAGTCAATAGGTTCTAATGCCGTACTACCGAAACTAGAGCTAATAGTGAGGATGCCACAATCCAGAGACTGGGGTGGAGGGGAAGAGATTCACCTCCGAGCAGAATACTAGTAACCACATGAATTGAAGCCAGTAAACTGATGCCATGCCCACAGTGTCCAAAATATGACCGGGAAGCTTTGGGACTGTTTGCCAGGTGAAGCTTCTTGGAGGCATGGCAGGGAGGGTCTGGTGCAACTTGATGCTGCTCCATCTTGCAGTCACTCACTGCGTTTTTTTTCCAAACTTGAGTGTCCTATGGACTATATAGGATATTCTTGCTCAGGGAAGGTCTATTTGCTAATGTAGGCCTGGAATAAGCAATCCCTTCTGATTCCAAGTGTGTGCACAATCCACTCGTGGTATGATCCATTCAGTAGCACACGCTCTCCTATTATTTGCCTAGTTTTTACTAATTGCTGTTTAATGGCTCGGCTGAGCTGTGGATAAGTCGTCCCAGAGCAAAATTCAATGGGGGAGAGATGGAGCAGCTGGTGGAAGCAGTCCCAAAGTAGGCTAATGAATTATAAATAACAGCTGTCGGGTTCCATTGCCAGAGCTGACAAGCCGCGTTGTACCGCTCAGTCCCAATGTGTATGCAGGCGCAATGAAAGGTGCATGCAATATTGATGATAAAGGCAGCAGAAGCAGGCCTGCTCTCCTTACTTGTTGGCTCCCTCACATGGCTTTTACTTTTGCTGTTCTTCCCTTTGAGCCCACAGTGAGTAGTAGTTGGGAAAGTCGCTTCTCTCTCAATGAGTCTTCATAGTGTGTAAGAAAAGGATCAATCTGCAAAATGGCCTGATTATTATTTTGTGTGTGGGAGGGAAAAGTCATCTGTTTTATGCATGGCTATTCTAAACTGACTTCCATTCTGGGAAGAAGCAAGAGAGGTTGGCAAATCCCTTCTGTGGCCTCATCAAGGATGGCTTCACCGAGGTCCTGGATGTGTAACTTGCAGGTGCTAATTTCTCCAACCCTCAAACTGTAGAGGTCTAGGTGGGCATCAGGTGTACCCTAAAAAGAAGGATCAGGACTACATTTCCATGCATTTGACAGGCTGACCTGTCAATGTATAGGGCTAAATGTATTTCCCAGCTGGTGGTGGCCACTGTAATGGGGTTAGCTGGCAGGGCATGACTTTGTCAGAGGTTGATTTTAGCACAGGGTATGTTTCAGTAATGTTTGGGGTGCTATGAAGAAGTCTGGTGATGTTGCCTTGTTTGCAAAAACCATGTTAAAATATGTATTCAGGTAGCTGTGTTTACAGCAGATGTGTAGCATAAGCACCGGTGTGCACACTGTTTGATGTTAGTGTCATTCTCCTAACACAGGATCACAGAAATCAAATCTCTGACTCCAGCCCAGTGTCCTGACTGCATGCTACTGAGTATGGTGGCTGGTTGATTCTGCACAGCATTAGTGGTTCTGTTCTCATGGCTCACTTTCCTGCATAGGTGGGAAAGTCTCACTCCATTTATTGGGGGAAAAATGGAGTAGGGTCTGGTTTTCCCATGGTTTTCCTTGACTTCATCCTGAAATAAACTGCCCTTCTTCGGTGTCTTCCAGGCTCCATAACACCACAGAGGAGGGAAGAAAGTGGGTCTGCTCACACTTAGCCTCTCTCACAGCGTATTTAATTTTCCCTTGCAGGATGCATAAGAAGACATGGGGGGGGGGGGGGGGGAATAAATATAGCCTGATTTCTATTATTTGTCTTTGTCTTGATAGATACTCTACGCTATTACCTTGCCTGTAATGCTGGATATCCAAACCCCTTTCAGCAGGTGAGTATCTCCGCTCACACCCCTCTGTTGCCACAAGCTGCATTTCAGTGGGGCTGGATTTAAAACGATAAATTAGTCCTATAGCAGGTTTAGAGGTTGTTAGCTTAGTCTAAACATCCGGGCTTTAACAATCTGTCACCCTCTTCTTTGGTAAAAGGAAAGGACTTTCAGATCTAATGGTGGTTCTAGCTTGTGGTCTGTAGTTGTGCCATCTCTGGTTGTGATCTCCTCAGCCCTCCATAGGGAAGCAGGGTTGGACTTGGTCAGTACTTGACTGGGAAACCTCCAGGGGCTGTGAGAAGTGGTATTGGTGCAATGAGAGGCTCGCATTTCTTAGGTCAGGCACACAGTGGTGTTAGACGTGGTGCTGCTCAGGACCATAGTTTTACTCTTTTGCTAATGTGGCATTTTTTTCCCTAAGAGCAGAGATGTTAATCTTCCAGATAAAATGCAGTTTGGGTAACTATGTTCTGCCTGCCTAAACTCTCCTTGAAATGTGGCATCATGCCATCAAATACGCTTTTGGTCATGCTGCTGAGGAGTGTGAACTTGCCTTGTGCATCTTGGTGGGGTGTTAGTTAATGCTTGCTTTTTACGTTTTCTTTAATTATTTCACAGCTGATAATTTTTTACAGAAAAATCTAGCTGCTATGTGTGGAGAATCTTGGGATAGTAGGTGGATCTTGAGTGGAATCACTTTCTTTCCCACTAATCTGACCCTGGATGTATTTCTATGTATATTTGAGGAGACCAGTAAAAGTACAGGCTAGAAAGCTGATTCCATCCTGTGCTTTTAGAGCTGAAGAAGTGGATTATGTAGTGTCACTACAGGGGTGAGATGCTGCTAGTTTACCCTGGATTAGAGGGTATTTCCATACTTGGGAATGGCAGTCCCTAAATGCCTCTGTTGTGCACAGCCTGGCTTTCTCCTCAGGACTGATCACATTCATGTTCATTTTAAACAGAAGCTGTCAGGAAGTCATAAAGCCCTGGTGGAAATGCAGGATGACGTGTTGGAGCTGCTCAGGTCAGCCACCAGAGAGTACCCCACCTCCAAGGTAAAACATCTTGTACTTGCCTTCTGAAAGCACTGGACGAGTAAAGGATGTGTCCCCTCAGATTGAGACCCTCAGTAAGCTCTTGCAAAGCTCTTTTGTGCTATTAATCTCTAGCTTGTTGCTTACAGGAGTACCTTACTCGGATACAGGAGGTTCTAAACTCCACTGAGATCAATTTGCAGCACCTGACTGCACTGGTTGACTGTCGTAGTCTTCATTTGGTGAGTATGGAGAATCAGTGTCTGGAATTGATCGATATTCACTGTCTGTGTGGATACAGAGCCCCAGAGTGATGAGTTCTTTGAGGGTCAGAGTACCAACCTCTCTGGAGCGTCGAAATACAGTAGCCAGTTTGTCTGGCTTTACTGCTCCATTTCTAGAGCCGGCAGAGACTCTCTGTTTTGGGGAGATGGTTTTTTTCTTTTTTGTTTTCATGGCAGTTTAATGTAGGAATTAGTTAGTGAACTTGTGTGCTTGTACAGATTACAGCACTGAGGCTTCATAGACCTTAACTCTAAGCTTCATACAGTTCTGGGTTTCATGCTTTTCACATGTATAGTGCTTTGTAGCCATGGAGCAATATCCCCAGGTTGGTGAGTGAAGTGCTGCTTTGGCAAGATGTACAGTTAAATTTGTAGCCCAGGACTAGCTGTGCACAAGTGTAGTGTAGCACTGGGTGGAAGAGCTGCAGAATTGGAAGCTGATGGCTGCTGATTTCATGAGTAATCGTTAAACAATGGAACAGGCAGGCTTGTCTTGATCTTTGTTTTTTATATGTATGGCTGAGAATAGCATGTACCTCTGTTCCTGAATCGAGTCCTGGATAAAAACCAGGGGGGTGGTTCGCTTTTAAAAACAAATCTTGAGGCCAATGAAGCCAATCAAACTACATTGTGGGAAATGGCTCAGTTTTTAGGTGGTGAGCCGGAATCCAGTTGATGGGATTTTTGGAATATAGAAATAGCAGTGTTACTTTTCATGGTGAACCAAGAGGTCTCTGCTTAATTTCTCCCCTTAGGATTACGTCCAGGCTCTGACAGGCTTCTGCTACGATGGAGTGGAAGGGCTCATTTACCTGGTTCTCTTCTCCTTTGTCACGGCTCTCATGTTCAGTTCCATTGTGTGCAGTGTCCCACACACTTGGCAGCAAAAAAGGTATGCAGTGGGATTAGATAGTCAGCTCAAACTGAAGACAGTACCCTGTGGTGGTCAACAAATGTTCATGTTCTAAAAACAATTTAGGTGTTTTTTAGAGTGTCCTAGGCTCAGTGTACAGAACTGGAGGCACTCAAATGTATTAGGAAGACTTCTGGGGTGGTGAGGGCTGCCCATCCTGGAAAAAAGAGCACTTGGAAATATATCAGTATGTCTTCAGAAAACATGTCTGGATGTCTTGATGCTCTTTCCATGTGCAGCAGCAAACAGCAGGTCTGCATATCAAGCTGGGATCTGTACTCTGCACCAGTTCAGGGAGCGGCTTCTCTTACGGATAAAATACGGTGTCTGCCCCCTTTACTGACGCTAAGGGCAACTGACAAGACGTGCGATAACTTGTCTTCTATCATAGACATTGGAGACGTCTTCCTGTTTGGTCCAGCTCCTTGCCAGTGTGGAATGTTTCCTATCAGAAATCGACTTGTCAGTGTAGTATCCAATATCCCTAGGCTGAAAATATCATGAAGGGGGATGGGAGGGGTGGGAATTAGGTTAATTAGTTTCACAACTGTGGTGCAATATTGTGATGGGGAAAAAGTCCTAGATTGTTGATTACAATCAACAAAATCTCAAGTTGTCTCTAGCAGTGTGGTTTGATTTCTATAAATACTTAGAACAACATTCCAGTAATTAAGATACACATTCCAGGCATATGTGGGTTTTGGTGTCAGTCTCGTGAGATTTATAAACCAACTCTGTTGCTGTCAGCTAATTAGTCCAGAATGCCTCAGCTTGAAGAGTAACCTAGTTTCACCTATGCCTCGAATAAACACACACGGTTCTGAAACGGACTCTGGTGGCCTAACAATAATGGGCTATATACTGTGTGGCTCAGAATCTGAGATTCATGCATCTGTAAAATGAGATGAATGGTCCTGACCTCTCTTGTAAAGCACTTTGAAATTTGATGAAAAGTGCTGTGTCAGAAATAGGTATTATCATTTCATGACAACTTCACAAGAGGCACATGCTGTCTGCTCCTGATAGGTTGCTCACTAGTTTAGCTCATTTGGATAGGGGTGGGACTACATGTCAGGAAAGGGAGAGGAATCAAGTTGGCTAAGGAATACTGCACCAGAGAGAGACCAGGTCTGTAAGGTGGTGCCATTGTTGCATAGAGCTTCATGTACAGTTCTCTTTTGAAAAAAGTAACTAAGGACTAACTCAGTTCATAAAGTTAATGTTTCTCATAAAATCAATCCTTCCATTCCTGCAAAGTGTAGGGTGAAACTTGCCTCATAGACTTTTCAAGTCAGAAGGGGCCATTATGATCATCTAGTCTGACCTGCACAATGCAGGCCACAGAATCTCACCCACCCACTCCTGCAATAAACCTCTCACCTATGTCTGAGCTACTGAAGTCCTCAAATCATGGTTTTAAAAACTTCAAGGTGCAGAGAACCTTCCAGCAAGTGTCCTCTGCCCCATGTTGCAGAGGAAGGCGAAAAACCCCCAGGGCCTCTGCCACTCTTCTCTGGAGGAAAATTCCTTCCCGACCCCAAATATGACGATCAGCTGAACCCTTTTATAGCTATACTTTTGAGGTTATAAACATTGACCCCAAGAGAACAATAGCTTAAACAAATGAATCAAAATCAGATGTTTAAAGTAGCAAGGGCTCTGTTTAGGATAGGAAGGAATAGCCTCAGCAAAAATGCCTTAATCCCACAGTAGTTAAACACTACTGCCCTGGCTTCCAAAAGATTTTTTTGTCATATGCACTGCAGTAGAAAGGGACCTTTTTTGTAGCCACTCTGAATGGAGTTCATGGTATAGAACTGCAGAATCAACAGTCTTATTTTATGGTATGTCCCATGGAAGACCTCTAGAAATGAGTTCAAGAAATAGACGTACACGGCAAACTGCACCTTCAGTACGGTGTATAATGGAGACCTGGTATAATGTTCATACTGCAACCAGTGCCCCATACTGCAACAGTGCGTGTTCTTGGGTGCGTCCACACTCCACTTTATATGGTTGGGGGAACTGCGGAGTTGCGTTATCTGCCAAGCCCTGTGGGAAGGACTTTGGGACGATATGGAAAATGTTGCAGTCCAGATGGTGGTGGTTTGTGGGAGGCCTGAGTCACTCTAGTGGTTGGGAAGGAGATGATTGTATCTATGCTACCATATTGAGGCACACGCCGACTGGCTGTTAGGGGGGGATGTGTGGAGGAGGATTAGAAGGTTATTGGGATTACCATGTGCTCTGGTTTCTTGCAGGCCCAACTAACCTAACAATTCTAGGCTATTAGGATAAACTTTCTTTCCTTCAGGAGCTCGGATGATGATGGGGAGGAGGAATCTGCTGCTCAAGGGAACAGACAAACCCACGATAATCTGTACAGGGTGCACATGCCCAGCCTCTATAGCTGCGGGAGTAGCTATGGCAGTGAGACCAGCATTCCAGCGGCAGCGCACACAGTCAGCAATGCTCCTGTCACGGAGTACATGTGAGTAGCCAGGAGCGAGGAGAGGAGCCATGTTGTATGTAGTCTCCTCCGTCCGAAATGCTTTGCTGCACTTTAGTTGCAGGTGTCCATGGCACCGCATAGCTAAATATCGTTTTCTGCAGCAGCTGCACTGGGAGATGAACAAACTCACTAACAGCAGTGTGATAAGCCTGAGAGGAAGAGTAATAAAAGGTTCTGTTTGTATCGCTTGATCTTGGGGATCTTTTGACTTGCAGCTTTGGCAAGTGTTTCTGTTCCCTAATAGAAATAACTATACCAGGTACAGGACTAGAAAATATTGAGTTGCCTTGTGTTAGAGGATTTACAGTGTTGCCTGTGGAAGGGATGGAGTTAAGTGTCACCAGTTTCTATTACGAGTTTAGTTTCTTAAGGGCTGTTCAAAAACTGCTTTGGGAGAGAAATTTTAACCCTCCCAAGTGGTGGAAATCCACGACAGCAGCTTTAGACTGTCCTCCCCAAGGCAGTTGAGGTCAACAGTCTTTGCTGTCCAGATCCATCTAGTTCAGGCAGAGCAGTCGGAGTTGAGGTATACCTTCTGCAGAACTCCTGCCCTGGGAGTGTCGGGCTGGCTGCAAGGCCTGTCTGTGTGGATTGGTTCATCTATTTCGTTCTCCCCCATTTATTGTGGTAGTTAACATTTGGGCAGGGAGGCTTTTTCATGTTAGCTCTACATTTATTTTAATAAAACCACATAGGTGGGTACTTCGTAAAACGAGCGCGTTCTCTGAGATGGACAGGCACCCGTGTTAGTGTCCCATTGATCAAGGTAGAAGTGACCCATTTGGCATGTAGGGAAAGCATTCCAGGGAACGTGGGTGGGAGTTAATAGTGACCTGCATTGTGGGTTATCTTATGCCAATTCCAAAGTTTCTATGCTGGAGAATGTGCCATGTGTCCCTCTATCACCATGTATATTTCCCTTTCATAGGAGCCAGAATGCAAACTTCCAGAACCCCCGCTGTGAGAACACGCCTCTGATTGGCCGGGAGTCTCCACCTCCCTCAGTAAGTGTCTTTATTACTTCTCTCAGCTTCTACATCTGAGGCAAAGTTTTGCTTTGGGGATATGCACATGCTGCTCCTATGTACTTCAGGGGGAGCTGATTGTGCAGCTCAAGGCAGAAGATCTGGTCCATAAATGGTGAAAAACTTAACAGACAAGGCATATCTAAGCTGTCATTGAGAATAAAAGCCCAGTATGCTATTTGGGGCATGGTATGTATGAAAAAAGATCAAATTAAATATAAAAATCTAATAATGCTCTGGACCCATCCTGCCACTACTGAAGCTTGTGAGTAACTTTGTGATTTCTGTGAGATGGGTGGGTCTCTCACACCGTTACGAACTGCTTGCGGGGTTGGTCCTTTAAGTTTTTCAAAATAAACTGCTGAACCAGTAAACTCAAAGGTAATGCGGAATCTCTCCTTAACTTGCACTGTGAAAACAAGAGGATGAACTTTGCATTCTTGAAAGGTTTTATTTTCATTTTATAACTTTTGAATTCTTATTTTTGTATCTAATTTCCTAAGGAGAAAAAAAATCTTTCATGGAAGGTTCGTTGGTAATCAGGAGCTTGAAGTGGCCTCGGAGCCATTTTAGTCTTTTGAGTAAAATATGGACTTTTATTTATGCATTTAAAAAAAAAAAATTAGCTGAGTGTTCACCTCTCTCTCCAGATGCTGTAAACTCATTACCTCAATACCACCTTTTGGTATGGGCCATCAGAATAACTAACCAACCTGCTAACAGTTCCTGAGGATGCAGCATAGCATACTTAATAATAGGCCATCTGTTATAATTAATGAAAGCCCACACCATAGGGGCTAAGCCCAGTTCACTGAGTGGGGCCTTCATACAACAAAAGACTCTTCTAAATTTAGGAGAGGCAAAAGTGGCAAACAGGAAGGCCAGCACTTACTTTTATACTTCTCATAGCCTGGCCAAACTTCTTGAAGCTTGCTTAGAATGGAAAAAAAACTTGTTCCAGGTCCCTGACATTCAGCACTTGAGCTTAGAAAGCGTTATCTGCTCTTGGCAATGGAGCTGGCTCCAGAGAAAGGTCAGCCGCACTTTCACTGCGGTGTCCATAAACTGCTGCTGTACTGCTGGAGTTCTGTTACAGCAAATGCACTGTCCCTTTAACACGGCACAGACCTGTTCATCCTATTCCTCTGAGGCAAGGTCTTGCCACACAGCATTTCCCACCTCATAGCTCTTCTGCCTCAGGAGGAGGAGGCTTCTTTCTGCAGGAGCTCTAACCATGAGGAGAGGATTCCCTGGTTCTTCAATAGCTGGTTGCATTAATGGCCCTGAATGTGGAGCTAAATCTTGGTGCTTCCAGCTGTTTCTGAGGAGAGATGCTGGTAAGGGTTTTTTCAAAGGAATTTCATTTGGGGCAGCCAGACCGAAGGGCTATGGCAAGGGAGGGGGACGCATTATACCTAAGTGTGGGTGGTGGGATGGAGAGTATATCCCAGGTTCCCTGCCTGGACCACAAGGAGGAACCCAGGCAGAGGAGGAAATGGGATTTCTGAAGGAGAATGTACATCCCAGACAGTGGAAGGGACTGTCTGAGGGTGATCACGCACCACTTGGGTAGAGGAAAGGGAGTGGATCCCTTTGCGCTCACCACCTAGGCCAGCAGTGGGGTCGAGAGGATCCTCCAGAGCGTATGTAGACAGATCTCTCTATTAACCTACTGAGGGTATTTCAGGAGCGGGAGAAAAGTCTGAGCCCATTTAATGAGCAAACTATTCCTGCTGTTCGGGGGTGCACAGAGAAAATATCCGTGTTCGTGCTTCCCTGTTTGGGGGGTGTCAGAGATTTGCCAAAAGGAGCCACTCAAGCAGAGTAAAGAGACAGTGAGTGCATGGCCGGGACTGAAGTATCCTGATCCGCTTTGATTGTGGGAACAGATTATGAAAACCAAGACAAAATGATCCTAGAAGAGCTAATCACCTACTTCATTGTTGGTATATTCTTCTCCTCCCCCCCCCCCCCCCCCAGTCATTCCTTCCATCGTTCTCCTTCTTGTTCCAGGGCTATTCCTGTAGGGTGGTAGAGCCCTCCCTATCACTGGCACACACCACAGCGTGTCACTTGCTTGCACTGTGTTTTTCATGCACGTTGAGGCTGCACTCTCTTTTTCTTTCTCTCTCCTGCATCATCACAGCTGTATTTGGCTGCCATGGACAGTAGCAGCCATATGAGCTGGCAGTTTAAGCCCTCGGACAGTGCACGGACGTACTGGTAACCGCGCCCGCAAATGGAACAGGTACTGAAATAAGGTCCTTCTCGCTCAACCCCTCCTCCACTCCCACCCGCCCCTCCATCCCTGCACTATTTACCCCGGGCCAGTGCCTTATTTCTTCACATTCTTTCCCCCTGCACCTCCCTGCATTCCCTCCTGCCAAGGGTTGAAGCTAACCAGGGCTGCACTGGTGCTGACTTAAGGAGCAATATCAACATTTCACCATGGCAAGGCTTCTTGTAGGCCTTCTGACAGCCAGAGAGCCACACCTCAGAGTGAAGCCAGTCACTGCTGCTTTAATCCGCAGATTCCAAGTTGAAGAACAGTCTCTCCACCTGGCACCAGAGAGTGAACCAACCCAAAAGTGTTCCACGCTCTAAGCACAAAGTAGAATTTCCCCCATCCCGGGTATCCACTTGGTAGCGATGATGTGGATCGACATAGCTGTGCTTTTAATAAGGACTGTTACAACCTCTTGCTTCCCCTGAACCCTTATCACGACTCCTTTGCTCACTGATACAATGGCATGTGCTAGAAACCAGAGATTTTTTTCTGCCATAGAATCTTCACACCAAACAATTGCTCCTGCACATTGCTTGTTAGAACCAGCAGCTGTACTGTGAGCTCGCATGTAGCTTTCCATTTTATCCTTCCATTCAGAGTTAAGAGTAAGTGACTTTTCTCTGATGTCCAGACACAAGCACTAAAACTCTTGATTGTGCCTAGTTCTGTTTCAACACTTCCATATGCCAAAAGCATTCCCTCAATTTCCTGCATACGCTGCGGATGGCATGCCAGTGAGTCCTTTCCTTGCACTGCTTCATTGTCGGAGTGAGTAATATGCTGCTGTTACAACCAGTCTCCAGGATAGCCCATAGTCCTTCCCTCCCCATAGTAGTCGGCAACCAGAACTAGTTGCAGTAGGAATGAGTAAGTGGTTGGTACCTGGTCCTGTAGTTGTAGCTCATGAACTGTGTGCCTTGGTCGAGTGGAGGAGTATGGTGTATAATCTGAATTCCTGCGCAACACACTACCTGGACAAAGTACGTTGCCATCAGTCCAAAGAAAACTTGAATCACCACTGAAACCAAAGTGGAAATGTTAGCACCATTTGGAATGCAGGAGTCTTTCCAATTGGGTTGGTATATGGTCCACAGTTTGCATCCTGTCCCCAGACGTACTTGTACATTAAGCTGCTGCTCCTCTTCCACATCCGCCATTCCTGCTGGGGCTTCTCTGTTGTCACCTCACGCTAGATACCATTCTCTCATGTTGCTGCTTGGTCTGCCGCCTTGCCATTTGTCTGCTCTGCTTTGTGATGTGCTTGGGGATTTCTAAGATGCTGGCTGAATTGGGGGGGAAGGGGGAATATAGTTTTGTCTTGGTGCACTCTGTATGAATGGAAATCTACATGAACAATTAATGCATGATGCTAGTGCTCTCCAGACTGTCAGAGCTTTCTCCACTCTCACAGCACTCTTGCAGAGACCTTCCTTGCACATCAGCACTTTCCTGCTTCCTTATTCCTGCAGGTATTATAGTGACGCTCTTAGCAACATTGTGTTTAAGGGTCTGTCAACACTATTTATTGTAAACTTTGTTTTACAGGGATTTGACTTGGGATTTTAAATCTCTGGTACACAGAAAAGATTCTAGGCTGAGACTTTGTCAAGTTTCAGTCCAAGAATGTCAGGCCAAGAATCACATCTGGCTTTGCAAAGATAAAAGGTTCTTGCGTTCTCCCCAAGACCTCACAAATTGTGCTCATGTTAAGCCCTGCCTCTAACTATAGTTCTCTTTAAAAACTAAAACTCTGCAATTTCAGAATCCACTGGCTAGCCCTGTTTCCCTGCCCTGAAAAAAGGCAGATTTTTTTTTTTTTAATTGAACCCAAAGTTGTCTAAGATACTTGGGTCAAACTTCAAAAAGAAGTAAAATTCAAGCCTTGAAGCTTCAATTTGCAGCTGATTAAACCAGGCTAAGCCTTGTGGTTTTAGCATTCTAAGCATTTTTGCCATACATAAATACTGTATTCCTCCCCTGTCTCCAGGGGTTATATTGGATGGGAGTGGTGCATATACATGTACAGTCTTGCAGGATCGTTTGATAGCTGTGAAGTACCAGTGATCTGCAAAGACCACAAGATTTACCTGATTTACATTAAAATACGTCCTCTTAGTCATATAACTGTGCATGTCAGTTTTTTGCAACCAAGAATTTTTGTGCCTGCAAAGTGTATTTGTTAGCCACCTACTTAGCCAATGTGGGCTGAGAGAACTTGTCTGAATATTTTTTCACCATAATGGGGGGGATCTAATTCATTGGGGAGCTGGGGGAAGTACACTTTTTTTTTTTTTTAGTGTGGAAATGCTAAAACACAAATGTACACAGTAACACAGCAGTTCTTGCTGACTGGTGATCAGTGATGTATGTCAAAACACAAGACATCAGGACAATCAAAATATCCATCTACTGGGTAATTCATGATGGCCCGATAGGATAGGGTATGATGAAAATACATGTTAAAACGTGTATTGCTTATGTGGCTTTAAAAAGAATAAATATAGGTAGTTAGGCACCTGGAGAGTCCTCGCCAGAATGCTGGAAGGATCCATAATAATGTGATTTTATAACCTTCTATGAAAGCTGTTTTTTTGTTTGTTGTCTTCTTTTTTTTAAAGGAAATTAAATACAAGTCTACCTTGAAATAACTTGAAGGTTGTGTCATAGACAGGCAGTATCAAGCCAACACTGACTTGAGGCTGGTACTTTCTCTTTGACTTAGCTGTGAATGCTCTCTTTGTTTTTGTTTTCCCAAATGTCTGTCCACGCTTAATAGTGGCTTCCTGTGCAGTCAGCTGTTTAGTCACTTTAATGGTTACAGGTAACGCAGTTCAGGTTGTGTCCCTCTGGCAGTTTTTGTGACATCACCGACTGGGCACCTGCATCTATGAGCCCACCGTAATGTTAGCATCTCTCTGAGCTCTTCTCTGCTCCCTCGGAATTTACGTGTGCACTCCCAAAACAGTGGGGTGAGCTGGTTACGAGAAGACATCATGTATCTGACACCAGAGGAACAAAAAACAGTTAGCTGCCTTACTACCAAGTTCTGACTATTTAAAGCTAACCTGCCAGTAACTGGTTACGAAGTTGGTTAAAAATTGTTATGTGGACACAACCTAAGGCACAATATATATGAACTGAGCACATCAGCCTTAACTCAGACTTCCATGGCTTTTGTCAGCTTGTGTGACATCTTTTGGTGGTTTTAAGGTAGGTTTGAATTTAAAACAATACCTTCTGTTTCACTTTCTATCCAATTTTCCCTTTAGTTGGAATTATTGTTCTGTTTCTTGGTGCTATTCAGACTTCTGCATCGTGGATAAATTGGAGCAGGTCCAATATCTTTTGGCTTCTGCATGCCACTGGGTGTATCTGGTACATCCTTTAATGCACACCACTAGATTGCTGTTCTTTTGATTCAATGATTCTTCTATACAAGGCAGCTGCACATCTAAATATGAATTCTCTAGGAAGGGATGTGAAAAATGTATTCCTAGATTCTTTATCTAAATGCTGCCTTTAAGAACCCTTGGTGGATTTAATTCGTGCAGTCATCCACTTCTCTTCTACTGCCCTGCTTCCCACCCACCTACACAACACAGATGGAATGCTACTGTCTGAAAAATTCTCCTTTTAAAAAGACTCCTGCTTCGAGTGATGCCACTTGGGAAATCCAGCTCTGTCTGCTGTCCCTGAAATACTTTACTTTGGAATGGGTTCCTCAGAGGAGAACTTTGATGTAAACCGCTTTGTTGAGCTTACTGCATTTAACTCTTCTGTGTTTCTATCAGAGTCCAAAACTTTTTATTTTGGGGGGCAACTGTAGTTACACACCTGTGTAGGACATCATCCATAGTACTGCTAGACTCTTTCAGTCCTTTTCTCAATGGTGAGAACACAGAAAGAGACACACACACACACACACACACACACACACACCCTCTTCTATATACACGCACACACACACACACACACACACACACACACACACACCCTCTTCTACACACACACCCTCTTCTACATTTAGAAGTTAGTGCTGTGCTGGGTCATTGTTGCCACAAAACACCCATGTTCAGTGCAGGAAGGCACTTAAAAATGAACAGTCGGTGACTATACAAACACAGCTTCAACATCTCTACAGGCTAATACAACTGAGGATCCCTGCACTGTGCTCTGAGGTGTGGAGCTCTTCTATCTTATGGATTCATTCCTAGACACTGCTGGAATAATGGTAAAATGCTGTTAATGTACATAGCGCTCTGGTCTCTGCTGTGCAGGTACAGAACACTTCACAGTGGTCTTGTCAAATGGAAAAGGTTAATAACGGAGTTCAATTTTTACCCTTAATTATGTATAATTACACATCTGTTTTTGCCAGGTAAGCTTGCTACTTTAAGTGACACAGCTTAAAGGTTGAAAAATTAGTTTTTAAACAGCATTATCAGGAAGTAAAGACAAAGTTTTTGTAGCAGTTCTTTGTAAAGGAGGGTGCAGGAGGGGAGCAGGAGTTAACCCTGCTGACATCTGTCTCTTCTCTTTGTCCAGCTGTAAAGCATGTTAACCCCCTGATGACACAAGATGGAATTCCACGTGTTTATAGTAACAATGTTCAGGGCAGGAGCTTCATGAAGGCGCAAAGTCTCAGTGTTGAGGGTTTCATTACTGGGCTCTAAAAACTGAAGATAGTTTGGCTGAGTTCACATCATTCAGCTATCAAATCCCCTTGGAGCTGTCTTCTAAAAACAATCTAGCCACCATGAAATTCCACCTTCGCCCTAGAATCAGTCTTTATTACTGTCAAGTTATAGGAAAACTGTGTCCAAAGCCAGGTTTTGATACTAACTATCCAGTTATTGTTCGTGGATATCAGTCTAGTTCCAGTCTTATGGTATCCTTTGTGGACAAATGTGACTGCCCTTTGAATGACCTCAGCTGTCCTCTTCTGAGCTATTCTTGGCCTATGGTCTATTGACATCTTCTTTGTTCTTCTGAGAACATGAAACCTACCTCCTCCCCACCTTTTTTTACCCCCAACCTCCCCATCTTCTACAGGGCTGAAGGTGGAATTCTGACAGGTGGGTGTTTTATACATTCATTGCACCCACATTCAGAATACTTGGATTAAATTGTCTGTCGCTTCTTGATGCTGGTAATTCCATCTTGCTAGGTAGCATGACTAAATCATCTAGTCCTTCCATGAAGGCCTCAGGCTGCCTCTTCCTGTAGCAGGAGTGTAAGCATTGGTCATTCAGACTTGACTGCATAATGGCATAGGAAAGATGGCTTGTCAGAGCCTCAGAGGACCATGCTGAAGGCTCATTGGTAAGCTATAAACACGTGTGAACAAGTGAGCTGGGAGGTGCTAATAGTCTGATTCAGAGTTCACATCAATCATTCTGACTTGCTGTCTGGTTTTTTTTGTCTTCCTCCAGTACACCTCCAGCATGAGAGCCAAATACCTCGCTACCAACCAACCTCGCCCGGACTCTGGCAGTATGCATTAAAAAGATAACGCAGACACAGTGAAACTAAACACATGTGCCAACTGCTGCTACCCTGTGCTGTCTGTGTAGAACAACCCCGCTTTCTTCTCCGAAACCCAGCGCAACTCCTGCTTCTCCAATACAGACCACCCCTCCCACCTGGTACCTGTGCATTGACAATATGAATGGAAGCCCCTTACAAATTAAACCTCTACCTAGTTGTACCTGGTGAGAGAGAGAGAGCAAGTATCTGTGCAAGATCACCAGTTTGTCTGGGATTGGAACCAGCTTTGTCAGCAGTCTATCAGGAAACCTTTGCAAATAGTTTTTGACTTTGGTCTCCCCTACCCTCTCCATTCCGCAGAGGAACTGAATGGAAGAACGTTGCAGATCTTCAGTTCTGTGAGGTGATCCAGTGGAGCTGCTCAGTCTGCCGTGCACTGAAGAAGCAGAGGCTCGGAGTCCATGACTACTGTAGAGATCAGGAAAGCCATGCCAATGTGCACTCTTAAATCACGTGCACCTAGTGTTTCTAAAGAAGTCTTCTTGCCTGATACAGGAAGGGGACCTCTGCACAAGGTGTCACTGAATCCCTGCTTTAAGCTGGAGTCAGACCTGGGCTCCACTCTCTCCTCTGGGGACTTTAAATAAGCTTTTTCTTTCCCCTTTATAACCAGCTTTTGCATTCTTGAGTAGGCGGCAGTTTTTCAGCACCAGCCATGTGTCCCAGATGCACCCCTGCCTGCCCACTGCTGTGAGCCTGACCTTTCTCCTCCATCAGGGAAACCCCTGTACTCACAGACGGCATTCTGGGCACTGCTTTTGTGAGACTGGGTGCACAGAACACACAGGAGCCAGCAATTCACTTGGTGCCAAATTTTTCCAGGAAAAGACTTGTAAGACTTAGGGGTGTTTGCACTAAATAGTTTGGAATCTTTAGGGCAATAGCCTGGCATTAGATCTTAGTCAACTTGCAAAAGTAAGAGAAATTATAAGCTCCAGTGAATTTATAGCAAATGCAAGTAGCTACTTGTGACCGATTGCTGGACTCTTCCATTTAATGTTTGGAGTAGAAAAGCCAAGTCTTGAGGCATTGGCTTTAGAGGAGGATCCCGGGGCCTCGGCCCAAAGCTCATCATGAGAGCAGCAGGTTGCAGCCTCCCTCGCTCTGTGCTCCAGGATCAGAAAACAAAAGTCTTAAAACGTGAATGTTGGGGGGGAGGAGGGAGAGTTTTGGGGGGGGGGGAGTTGGTTTTTGTTCGTTATGACCAGGAAAAAAAAAAACCCTGCTAACCACTAACTGCCATACACAAGGCGCATGTGAATAAACTCCTAGTATCTCCTAGCACACAGTGCATGGGCCCAGTGTGCAATGAAGTGTGCCTGCCGGGGGCAGCATCCTACACCAGTTCTGTACTTCTGTTGAAGAATGGTGCTCTACAGGACATAAACCACTTTTTACTAGAAAAGACTCCAATGCGCAGCCATGCGATAAATGGAGATGAACTTTATACTCAAAAGCATCGTCCTTTTGAATGTTCCTTTCTGTGCAAGCCGTCTTAACCCAGTTGCTTAGGGAGACTTAAGCAAGAAACGGAAGTAAAGTATAAAATCTCATATATTGGAGGTGGTCCCCAGGACAAACGTGGTTCAAATCTAGCACCACAATACCTGGATTGCATCAAAGGAGAACTCCTTTCTTATCTTTTAGTTTGCTCTGTATAGTGAATTTCCATAATGTGGACGTGTCTGCCTAGCAATCTGCCTTTGCCTTTGCTCTGGATGGTATCATCAGATTCTCCAGATTTTGTCCTTTACTAGGGGTGAATTATCACCATTTTTGCATATTCCATGGATGATTAACTAGGATGCCAAAACTTCCTATAGGGGAAGTCGCATACTCCAAGAAAAGGGGTGTTTTGAGACCTCTCACGAAGATAGAAGCCACTAATGGAGTAGCCTCCAACCTTAGGAGGAATGGGGAAGAAAGAAGGAAGGAGCTGACTATTTTTTTTTCTGGGAGAGGTGGTCTCCGGGTAAATGCTAGTTATGTTCCATCACAGATCCCATAATGTGCTGTGTGTGTGTGTGTGTGTGTGGAGGGTGGCATACTAGCATATGGCACTGTTGGCTTACAAGCCTCTGGACAGTTGGATACTTGACAGCTGGTATGATTGAGTGGGGAAAACTGAAACCACACTTTCATTTTCGAGAAACAAATCCCCATTTTCCCCCTAGTCAATTGGATTATTATTTCCCATGTCTGTCAGCTGTGGGCTGCCCAGACTCAAATACTCAGGCTTTTAGATTTAGAAGCACTGCCCCAAAATCTGCTGCATGCCTTTCAGTAGCATGGCCATAGTCCTTTAAGACTACTGTTGGAAGAGCATAAAACAGGAAATAAACTTCAGGTTTTGCAGTAAAAAGAACATGGGTTTTCCACTTGGCCTTAAGAGAAGTAGGGTGCAGCATGCCAGAGCCAGCAGTGTCAGTGCTGGTAATAACAAAGAGCCAATACCTTTCAGTGTAGTATCCAGGCTGGAAACTGCCCTAGCTTTCTTCCTGGGATCAGCTTAATCAGTTGTACTGTCCAGAACAAATTCTACCAATCAGCAAAGGCTATAGCCAGTTACAGAGCATGGATCTCCAGTCAGCGACTTTCAAGTGTATTAAGGAAGAATTCTGTGGGACACTGTGCACTCCCTATGTGGTCAGCAGAACAAGGTGTTCTCTGTGTACTGTGTGGTTCCAGGTGCTCATTAGCATGGATGTGAAGTGATCACTGTAGTCTGTGTGCAAACCCCGGAATGCATGTGGGCACAGCACGGCCAAGGAGCAGACCTCTGGGAGATCTTGAATTTTGAGAGTCTCTCTCACTCCTCCCCACCCCCATAGGCTGAACAGCAGGAGCTTACTGGCAGAGTTGTAAGTGGCGCTACTGGTTATTGGAGTCTTAGAAACTGAGTAAAACTGGAGTGTCGTTTTTTTTTCCCCTCTTCTGTAATTTGTATTGCATTTTAATGTGTGAAATGTCCATGCCCGATCACTCGGAATGCATCCCAGCTGACTTCTCAGCAGCAGCACACAATCCCCTCCGAACCAAGCCACGTTATCGCTTACCAGTACATAGCTCCAACATTCAGGGGAACCATGAGACACTGATCTCCGGGCATCTTGCTGACAGCAAAGCGGGCGGCAGCTCCTGTGTGATTAGAAAGGTGATGGCAGCAAAGGCATTTCATCTTTTTCTTTTTTAAAGCGCAAACAATCATCAGCTTGTCTGGTTTTTTTGGTTTCTTTCCGCTCCATCGTCCCATACAAATGACATTTTGATTTTGGAACTGAGACCTTTCAAGCACACGGACAGCTCCACAATGTGAAATGTAAATAGCATGTTGGACTCTTGTGTCCAGTGTTCAGAACTGCATTGTAATTGTAAAGGAAATCGAATCAAGACTTGGCTGTGAATTTCTTGTGCTGTCTTGGGAATATAACTGTAGTGTTTGTATCCTGTATGTAATATTAACTGAATTAATTTTACTTGCTGATAAAAGGGTTCAAATGGAGATCGCAGCGTCCATCATGTGAACAAACCTGACCAGGGGGGAGGGGATTTGACTGCCCCCCACCCTCTTTGAGTTCTCCCAATGTGAAAGGTATTAAATTGCGTAGCCAGCTCTGTGGGCACAGAGGGGTGCCCATCTGAGTGCTTTGAACTGGCCCATTTGCAGGAGGGGAGTTTTTGGACTGGCCCTAGAGGAGGAGTGACACAAAAGTCACCCTTAGAATGTGTAATGTTCACGTGCACGCTCCAGGGTTTCCTAGAAAGAACAGCTTCCGTGGGCTGGCCTGGTGCTCCGCTGGTCAGTCTTAGCACTGGGGTGAAGGTAGCAGATGCAGGCACCTGCTCAGCAGAATATACAAATGCTGATAAGTTTTATCTACATCTGACTCCTGGATCTGGTTTCTTCCCGGGGCGGGGGGCCGCCAAGGCTTGAGGTCCGTGCAGAGCCCCCCACTGCCCTTTAGGAGGGAGGAAAGGGAGAGAGTCACTCTGAGCCCTTCCAAGCTCATTCAAGGGGAAGTGGGTTCCCATCCTCTCTCAGAAGAGTAGTGGTTTCATGGCAGGACCTGGGGATGAATGAAGCAAGGAAATAATGGAGATCCTCGTTGTGCTGAAAGGGACGGTGTAGCTTTGGGGGGAGAAGGGAACTCTCCTCGTGGCTTTTTCTTTCCCTTCATTGCGAAGGCCTTCATGCAGGATACACCTGGGTCGTATTGGAGCAGCCTCCACAGCCAGGAATCCAGGATCCGTTCCCTGAAGGTGGCCAGAAGTCCAAAAGGAGCTGAGAGGGAGGGAGTGCATGTTGGCTGTCCTAGCACGCCTTCCCTCGAGGGTGACGTATTTCTGTCAAAGGAAGCACTAGCACTGTGGACACTATTCCAGAGAGAGCAAAGCTTGCTAGAGGCAGCCTGGAGTATTGAGGGACGCCAGGCTTCCAACTGCCTGCACTGCACCAAGAAGCCCCACTCTCCCACAACTGTGCAGGGACACCAGCAAACCGAGTTAGATGGAACATTCCCCCACCAATTGCTAGAGCAGACTCTGCTGCTTGTCAAGGAAGAGGACTTGGCAAGGCAGCCCGCCCTGGCCCTGCATTTCACCCAAGATGATGCACTTTGCACTCCCCATCTCCCCTTCTTTAACTAGAGTGACCTATGCACGGTTGGTGTGGTAGCATCAGGAGGCGGGAAATTCTAACCCGAGAGCACGGGCTGACCTTCCAAACGGATGAGTGGCGGCTCCTGCTGCCCCTCTATCCGTGCATGGCTCCACCAAGTGTGAAGAGGGAAAGTTGCCCAATGGTTAAAGCACTGGGCTGGCAGCTGGGACCCATGACTTTGTGGGCAAATCACTTTGCCTGTCTGTGCCTCAGCTTCCCATTGTAAAAATGGATCCCCAGCCCTTCCGACTGGTGGGTGTCGTTGACAGGAGGCATGATTTACTTATTTCTGAGATGTGTGACTGCCATCAGTCTGAGGGTCTGGACAAAAGGAAATGGAAAACGATAGGCCTGACAATATGCAAAGTGTGAAGTTTTATTCTAGAGAGGATAACGCCTACGGTTCAGTACCGCATCTCTCCTCGTCTAATTCCAAACTCCCTCCCACATTCCCATTCCAAATCAACCAGCAGATGTCTCCAGAGGCCTGAGATCCAAAGACAACTGAGGTCAATGGAAAAACTATTGACTTCAGTTGTCTTTGGATCAAATCCTAGTGGCCCAAGGCCTTGCGTCCCTTGTTAACCAGCGTGAGCTGGGAAGTCCCTGTAGGTTTAGTTAACTATCCTCTTTCAAGGGGGAAGATTTTAATTTTGGTTTTTGACACTGTGCACGGAAACTTACTGGTGAACATGTAACTGGCCTTTTTGTAATTCTTTTGTTTTTATTCTTAACCATAATGGCTGTATATCATACCACTTTATATACATATATGTATAATATATAAATATATACTTTTTTTAAACCTTTGGACCTGCTAGTTCTTTTCAAGTATTCCTGCACTTACCTAAAATGTTTTTAAATTGTGAGGGTTAAACTGAGGATAGCCCATTTTGTATCTTTCCTTTTTCTTCTGTAGTTTGATTGTACTGTAGCTATTTTTTACTGTAATTTTTGTTCTGAAAATACTAAAAACACAAAAAAAACCTAAATGTAACTTGTGGTTTCTATTCCGCTTGGGTTTAATGTTTTAAAATAAACAAAAATGAAACTACATAGCAGTGTTCTATTTAGTAACTTCCTTTTATTGGTAGAATCTCTTGCTTGGTTTAACACATTTGGCCTGTTACTACACAGCTAAGTACACACAACATTGTACAAAGCCATTGGAGTCCAAGGAAATAGAAACACTACTCTTTGTATTGCAGTGAGATCGGATGATCAGTGTTGGGTGTCGATCCAGCTAAGGCAGTGGTTCTCAAACGTTTGTACTGGTGACCGCCTTCACATAGCAAGCCTCTTAGTGTGATTTTCCCCCTTATAAAAATGCTTTTAAATGTGTTTCACACCATTATAAATGCTGGAGGCAAAGCGGGGTTTGGGGTGGAGGCTGACAGCTCATGAACACCCCCTCATGTAGTAAGCTTGTGACCCCCCCAGTTTAGAGCCCCTGTACTAATGCTACCATATGTGTTTTAACTGGTAAAATTAAGCATGTGCACAAGTGTTTCCAGAATTGGTGCCATGTGGAAGATACAGTTTGGCATCTGCTAATCTGGCCATTAGAAATCCTAGGTCTGTCTCAGGGGTTTATAACAGGGTTCCAAATGTGGACTCTATTCTGATATTTGGTGTATAACATTTCTGAAGAGGCTGAAAGACCCAACTAAAGGTTTTCATCTTTTTCCTCTTGGTAAAGGGAAAATTCTAAATCAAGGTGACCCTTTTAAAAACAGTTCATATTTAACCTCCTACTGAAGAGTCTGCTCTTGGGCATTTGGAAGGAAAAAGGCTGGATCCACTGAGTTTTGAAAACTGCTATTGAGTATTCCTGGTCACTGTCTTGCACAGCACGTTTTGACCATTTGTCACATTCAGGTGTAACAAGTGCCTAGGTGAAATGGCAGAGCTGGTGATTGGGGGTGGGGCCTGCCCTCCACACTCCAGTAATCGTCATACTATGCTATGGGAACTGTCCAGCTAATGTGTTGGACGTGTCAACCAGGGGACTGGATTTTATGATCATTCCAAAAGCTCACTATCGCCCTGTTCTGTGGGGTGCTCGAATGGCAGCATACGACAAAGGGTTAACTTTACTGGTGAAGTTCAAACTTGACTGTACACATTCCCATTTTTACAAATACAATGGGGGGGGGGAGGATTGCCACGTTAGACCCTCACAGACCCCTTCAGAAGTTTACAAAATTAATGTAAACTGCTCCATAAAAACACCACCTGAAAGCAAGATGACGGGGGCAGTTTGTAGTTGATTTGGCTTCCTCCTTCCCTGGCTGCAGAGTAGCCAATAAATGGAGTGTGTGGTTTTTTTGCAGTTCATCTCTAACATCCTCTGATCACAACAGCAAAATAAATCCTTTTCCTTCCTTGAACTGCAGGTTTGGTTGATCTGTCTACTCCTCTGTCTTCATTGAGGGTTTTGTTACTCAAAAGTACCCTCTGTGTTCTTCTCGCTGACCATTGCATGGATTGAGGGCCACAGGCATGAAAAGATTACATCCAGGAAACCACAGCAAAGCCAAATGCGGGATCCTGCTACCACCTCTTTCCACTCATACCAGCTAACCTAATTCAGGCGTGTTGGCGTGGGGTTGCAGAGAAGGAAAAGAAATGGGGCGCTCCAGAGTGCTAGTGCAGGAGGGAAGGAATCGTGAATAGTATTCGGGAGAAGGCAGAGTAATCTGGCAATGGAAATGATCCAGTAAAGTTTTAATCTAACCCCCATGCTAGCACGAGAGCCTCACAGCCACGGAATTTGCTTTGAGAAACCAGGTATGTGATCAGCCTGTGGTCCGTTTGAGTGGTAGTCCTCTGTATTGTGCATCTCTGACCCTGCTGCATGTTTTGTGCAGTACTTTAATATCACCACCAGGTGGCAGCGGTCTCCCACATTGAGATCTGATTCTTCAGCCTCTTGCCTGGGTGAAAGAAAATGGTTTCCAGGAGAGATTCTGGCTGTAGGGCACAATAGAATGTCCTTCCATGATGCACCATGTTCTCTTATGCTGGGTGACCTGCTGTGGTGAGACCAGGTAGCGAACCTGGCTGTTAGTGTAGAGAAGAATGGGGCACCCTGATTGCAACTCTGATGCAACACCGCTCAACCTTAGATAGCAGCTATTCACTGATGTAGCAATTGCCACCAGTAGGTATGAGCTGGGTTTGGAAAGAATTCTAGCTGATGGAAATGTCTGGGCAAGGTGTTGGAGGGAGAACATGACTGCCATAAAACCCTTGTAATAATGGGAAATGAAGCAGAAGAAAGAGCCTAAATCCTAGTGTGGAACAAGTGCCCCATACTCAAGAAATGACTCCGTCCATGTGCCACAAATCCTCCAACTTCAGAATTAAGGCAGGATCTTTTGAACCAGACTGTTCTACAAGTCCCTGGGCTAAGTCATGAAGGAGACTGGCTATTTGGTGGTGGTTGTCCATGAACAAATATCAGGAATTGGAGGGTAGTGAGAGTCACTCGTGCATCTGTGGGTGGACCTTGCTGGTGCCTCTCTCACTATAGAAAGCAGCAGCCACACACGCTATGCTTGGTTTGAAACCTATTCAGCACTCTTGCACACTGCTCTGTGGTTGGAGACTTCTTTGGAATTAGGGTCATTTCCATGAAGGGGTAGACGTTTTGCTTTTCCTAGTGTCGGTCTGAATCTCAACTTTCTTTTTACAGCTCTCGTGTGTTAATATAATTGGAATCTGTATCCTTGTACTTGGATCTCGGCTAGGAATAATCTTACTAGGAGAGTAGGTTGAGCTGGGAAGCAATAGTGAGTACATTGTGGCTGTCGAGTACAACTCCTCCAGAAGGCCACCATCCCTGGCTATATCAATACACAGGTACAGTGCTGACTTAGCAAATAACCTGGCAGGACTAGTCTCTAGGCAAGACCAACTTTCCTCTCCCCTTCCCCAATGACGGCCAGCTTTGCTTCATTTCATCTTGTGGGCCCTAGGGGAGATGAAGTGCCTGTGTCCTCTACCCCTCCCCTCCATCTGAGATGATTAAACCTGTGCTCATCTCTGAGAGAGAGTGAGTGAGTTTCTGGCTTCCAATGGAAAACGTGAGGCGCAATCACTGATGAGCGCACAAGGGTTGATGTTTTACCAGGGTTGATGTTTCCCACCAGGGCTCAGAATGTGAGAATGCCACTCGCACAATGACCTTTAACAAGGCTCTACCACTTCAGCTGCCCTGCCCTGCCCTTTCCCACCAGGGAGGGCTGGAATCTTCGATCCACACTTCTACACTGTCTACTCCTGTCACAATGTGCAAAGTGCAGTGCTAGGCTGAGACAATTCCCCGGGAGAACCGTACAGTGAGGGTTAAGTGTTTGTCAGAATAAAGCTTTGTTGATGGAGAAGCGCAGCTGGAAGGAGCAATTCTAGGAACCTTTTGGCAAAGGGAGGTGGTAGCTGTGATTGGGCTGAAGGGAGGCACAGGGCAACATTTTCAAAAGCATCCCCTAACTTGTGTGCGCCTCACTTTTCAGTTGAAGTTAGTGGTATTTGCAGCAGGTGCTCTGAAAGTTGGACTCAGAGGCTCAAATTCGTGGCTCTTACGAAGTTTGGAAGTGACTTGTTCTACTTTGCACACCAGCTCAGGGGTGGTTACGTCGTGCTTTTGTCTGTCTCCTTTTCCAGAACAGGAAGGACTGGAGACATCCCCTGGCAAACGTCTAATCAGAGGGGCACATTGCAATTTCTGTGGAGCAGGGGCCTCCAGCCTGTTCCTCCCAACACATAATGTGGAGTATGACTCAGTTTTCTTGTCTGCCTCAGTGCACGGAGCCTAGCTCTGCCAGGGAGAAGGGGTGGATAAGTTAGTGAGTCCAGACCCTCTTCTAGAGGCCATTACACCACTTTCAACAGAAGCCTGAAGAGGGCAGTCTGATTTGACCACAGGGTGATGCTGAAGCCCTGCTGTGGAGAATGAGACGTCTGTAAAGTGAGATGCCCTGAGTACAAGACCGAGAGCAGCACAACCACTTCACTCGCCAGCAGGCTCATCTGGTAAGCGAGAGCCCTGAACCCCAGCAAAAGGGCCTTTCTCTAGGCACAGCCGCTTGGGCAGTGTACACAGGAGTGGTAGCATAGCTCCATCTTTCATTGTGCTCGTCAGCACAGTCCCCTTCCCAAACTGGCCCTGACCTGACACTGGGGTTTGGTCATCTGCCGCCTTCACTCCTGACAACCGGTTCTGCACTGCAGGGCTAGGATACGCCAGTGCTGAACAGGCCCCCCCCCCTCCCCCCAGTGCCTTAATTCGTTACTCTTTAGACCTTGGCAAAGGAGATGGAAGAAGGCAAAACCCCTTGTGGATCGCTTCTCCAGCATACAACGGGCATGATTCCCCTGGCCAGCCATAGCCCCTCCGCCACAAGGGGGCTCTCTAAGGCCCGGTGGTGGTTACTTAGGAAGTGCTGCCCCCGGGCTCGGTGCTGGGCATGTCGTACTGGAGGTCAGCTGGGGTCCCTGCCTTGGATGGATGATATACAGGGGTTTGCAAGATCCTGGCTGGCCTGAGGACGGCGAGTGAGGGGTGCCCTGCTGTACGCTGGGAAGGGGAGGGCTGGGCACAAGAAAGATCCGAAGGGAGAGAGAGCAGTTGCCGGGCACCAGGCTGCCCGTGGCACTATGGAAGAGGACAGGCCAGGAAGCTGTCACAGGAGCTCCTGTGCTCAGACCTCGACTTACATCACACCTGCCAGGAAGGGCTTGGAGCTCAGCTCCCTCCTGGGCTAGCCACTGAGGGACCCCCTCCGCGCACCCTGCCCAGCGTGTCTTGTCTGGCTGTAGCCCGGACTTGCCTCCAGGCCTAAGCTAGAGGCTAGGCCAACGGCCTGTGTGCGCTAAAGGAGAACGTCTGAGGCTCCCCAGGGGCGAATGAAACTCTCAGCCGAGCTGCACAAGGACTTTTCAGCTTGTAACACCGCCCTGGCTATGGAGCGGGGCAGTGACACTCTGAGGGGTCATCTCTTTGGCTGTCAAAGCGAGAGGAAAACCTCTGCTGCCTTGAGAGCCAGTCCCCCTGCCTGTGGTTGCCAGGGGAGTGACACGGGGCTGGGGGAGAGGGACCCTAGCCATCGAGCTGGACGACATCCTTTGTTCCCTGACATGAGCAGGGAGGGGAAGTGGGGGCTGGGCTTGCCACACCCCTGTTTCAGGGAGGGGGATCCTAGTGGGGGGAGGGGGCAGAGCAGACCGGATCAGATGTAAAGAAGTGAAAACGCTTTCCAGGGAGGGTCTTTCTCTGCTGTGTCCTGTTTCTTCTGCTCTCTGTTTTCAATTACAGGAGTATTTACGCTGCAGTTCCCATGGCCGGTGTGGGATCCCGGTGCTGGGCCCAGGCCAGCAGCGACTTCTTCCTGTGATTGGACCAATTACGATAAGGCGTTTCTCACCAGCTCAAACCAGTTTAGAGGCAGAAGCCCCCCTTGCTTCCAGTTACGTCACTCGACAACTCAGTTTGCCTTCAGGCTGTGCCCCGAAGCTCCTGCAAGATCGCATCCTGAGCCCTGTACCCCTGGGAGTCCCTCTGCGTGGCCGCTTATGCCCCCCCTTGCACTTAGTGCCAGCCATGCGTGTGACTGCTTTCTATGGGGGTACAGGCCTGCCCCTAGTGTCCCTCTTTAATGAGTTCTCACTCCCTCCTAGCCCAAGGTTTCTGCTTGGCTGGAAAGAGAGCCCTGGTTTTACACACTGCAACCAGCCTGACTTCATCAACCCCCTTCAGAGCAGAGAGGGCACCATCAGCTCGCCAGCCGGTGAGGGAGGCTCCACAGTCATTTCTGAAACACCCTCCAGCTCCCACACCAATTGTCTGATCTGGAAAAGCCCCAGGGCCTAGAAGAGTTCAATCACTTTCTCCGTTAGATTGGATCCTATTCGCAATACAGGCAGTGGGCCCCTCTTGGTCATGAGGACCTGCTGTACAAGACAAAGCAGGAAGGAGGAGCGTGGGGGTGGGGGGGCTTGCTGGTTTTCTTCAGGGCTAGCTCCTGGCAGGTCCATTTGCTCTACAGCAGCAGGATTGCCAGCTTCAAGGGATCAGGAGTCAGCCTCTTACTAATCATGAGCTTTCAAGAGCAGAGGGTGTGATGTGTGATAGGTCAGTCTCTTGCTGTCTGACCTCCCCTGCCCATCCCTGGGGTAGGGGGTGCATGTGACAATGTGTTACCCACTCTCCCACCTTTACTGGATAAGGTGAGTTTGGCCCTTGCTGCAGGAATTCCCCCTCCCCCAACATCGGCCCCTCTCTCACCCAGCAATTAATCCTTTCCCTTAGTGCCCCATCAGTTCTGTCCCCATCCAATGCCTCCTCAGTTCAGTCCCTCTGCCCCCCATCATCACCACCCCATCAGTTCTGTCCCATCTGCCTCCCGCTCAGTTCAGTCCCTTGCCCCCATCGACTCCATCTTCCTTCAGTTCACCCTCCCAGCACTCACCCCACGGGCTCAGAACCCACCAACAATACAGACCTCCACCCTATCCCCCTCCCCCTCCTCACTTCAGCCTCCTGCTGCCCTCTGGCCATAGGTCAGCCTTCCCAGCCTCACCCCTGCTCCTCTTAGGGTTTTTCAAACACCCCCACACACACCAGGCTTCAGGGGGCTGCAGTGGGTTCCCCTCCCACTTCCCAGGCTGGAGCCCCCGGGAAACATATCCGGACATTTGAGAGTTCTGTTGCGAGATCATGCGTCAGGCCTAGTTTCACCCAGCAATCAATGCGTGAGAGTTGGCATGTCTGCTGCAGTGTCCCGGTCCAAGCTCCCCTGTAGCCTGGCCTCCCTTGTCCTCACGCTTCCCTGCCACTGGGGCCTAGGTTTTGTAAAGCTGTAGCCGGATTTAGGGAGCCTGCTTTTCAGCTGTGGGTGCCTGACTGTGGGTAGGTGCTTCGGGGGACTCCCGTCATACGACAGGCTGTTGCTGATCTGCCTCAGGAGCGGGGTGAGGAGCAGAGGTAGGCGCAGGCCGCACAAAGCAGCTGCGTGTTTGAGCTACACTCACTGCTGCCTGGCTGGTGATTTCCAAAAGGAAGTTTTGCAGTGAAGATGTAGCTGTCCTCCCCCTGCCCAGGCATCAGAAACAAAGGCGAGAAGCCGAACTGTGCTGACAGGTTTCTAGGTCAACCGAATATCCTGTGTTTCCCTAAATAATATGTTTACAAAGGATGCCCCATGCTGGGCCTGCCAGGGACTGCTGAATGGGCTGATTTGCATTCGCATTTACCATGCAGAACACTGCTTGGGCTCAGGCCAGTTTTGCCTGTGTGAACTGGTGTCTGCTGCAGTTTGGGGCTGCTGCTAGAAAACTCTTCCCATGGAGCCACTTGTCTAAAAATCCTAGCGGTTAAAAGGAGCCAGGGCTTAAGGCTAATGCCAAAATAAGGAGCATAAAGGAAGTACTTTCTCCTGTGCTCTAGGGTGTGATTAATACTCAGCTTTTACTACAGAGCCTTTCATAGGCGACTCGTCACATCCTTTACAGCACTGATCATTCCTGGGAACCTGTTCTGCATAGGCAACTGTGACCAGGAAAGGGATTTGATCACGGTAAGTCAGTAGGAGAGCTAGAAATATACCGGACATGGCCTAACTGCTGGCCCATGTGCCAACCATTGCACCACGCAGCCTCTCCGCTGTGTTGTTATATACTTAGTGATTACTGCACCTTTCAGTCATAAAGCGAAATCTGTTCTAGGAGGGAGGGTAAATACTCTCCTTTTTGCAAACGGGGCAACTCAGTAGGGTGATCATATGTCCCGTTGGGCCGGAGACAGTCCCTTTTTTAAGCCCTGTCCTGAATTTTGTGATCAGTTGGCAAGAATAAATGGGATACGTGCCCACTTTTGTAAAAAAAGTGGGGTGCAGAGGAACGTGTGGGGAGGGGGAAGCGAGCGGTGATCTTAGCCCCGCATAGAGGGAGCGGCAGGGCTCAAGCAAGAAGCCTGGTGCAGGGAACGGGAAGGGGGGGGACTTTGCAGAAATGAGTCCCAAGGCCAAAGTCATCCCAGCTGTTACGCTACTGAACTCAGCTGTCTTCCGTGTCCACGTCCTCATGGGCAGCTCTGCTCAGCGGTGCAAAGGCTTACGTAGCCATTCCGTAGGTATCCGAGGTGACATTTCTCTGGTTTCAGCCATCAGCTGTTGGCAGACAGCCCCCAGTCTCTGGAGCAATACTGCAAATAGCCATTTAAAATGTCTACATGTGCTGGTAAATTCATTACCCCCATGCCACCCCGCTGACCTGCCTGGGGTGTACACACCACCTGCCACTGCACACCGCACTGCCAAGGACACATGACACTAATGAGTGCTACCTAGCAGAGAGCAGAACAAAAAGAACCAGACACAAGGAAAGTAAACCCCCCCCCATACACACACACACACACACACACACACACAATTCTAGCATGCCTGCCCTGGGGCCATGCCTTGGAGCTGGCAGTCTTAAAGTCTAGCGGGTGGGGTGGGGTGGCGAGGAGGTAGGTGTGTGAATGGGCTGGAGTTCTGGATAGCAAGGCCATCAGCCCACTTTGGAAGCACATGTCTAGGCTTCAGAGTGCCAGAGGAAACTTTGCTCCTTGCCCGCTTCACAAAATAACCCGCTATAATCACCAGCAGGCTGTGCCTGGCAGAGCTCAGGACTGGGATTGAGGCTGGGGGTAGGGATGAGTGCAGGAGGGGGTTCCAGGCTGGGACAGGGGGCTGGGGTGACGATGGGGCCAGGATGAGGGGTCTGGGGTGAGGGAGGGAGCTCTGGTCTGGGACAGGGGCTGAGGGTGAGGGCTCCGCTCTGTGGTGGAGCTGGGGATGAAGGGTTTGGGGTGCAGGGAAGGTGCGGGGTCCCGGTGGCGCTTACTGCAGTTCCAAGGAAGCAGCCCAGTCGAAAAGGGCCCCTGGCAGCTCCGGTCGGCACCAAGCTGCCAACCAGACCATAAAAAGTCCAGTTGATAGCCCCAGGCCTCCGCTGTGCCAAGGCAGGGTCCCTGCTGCCCTAGCTCCGCGCAGCTCCCGGAAGCTGCCACAAGGTCCCTGCAGCCCCTAGGCGCACAAGCGGCCGGGGGCTCTGCGTGGTGCGTGCTGCCTTTGCTCCCGCAGGTGCTTCCCTGCCTGCCCCCGCAGCTTCCATTGGTCACAGTTCTCGGCCAATAGGAACTGGCCCTGAGGAGGAGGCGGCAGGGACAGCGCATGAAGCCTCCCTGGACACCCCAGTGCCTGGGAGCCACGGGGTGGCAGCTTCCGGGAGCTGCGCAGAGCGAGGGCCAAAACCGGACACCTGGCAACCCGAAGTTTAGCTCATGCCACTTCCAAAGCGCCATGTGCTACAGGGGAACACGCCCCTCCTATTCCAGACTAGGAACGGCCACGTGGGAGTTGTACCAGGACAACTGTCCCACTCCAATGACGCTGCTCAAGGGCCCCGCGTCGCCAAGCCTAAGAACTGCCCATCGCTGTGCTGGTTCCAGGAAAGCGGAGCAAGGAGATGGTTAAAACGAGCTGGATTTTGCCCCGTTGTCCCCTCACCCTGGTCTTAGTAACAGCCCGGTGACGCCTTGACACAGGACTGGGGGGGACCCGTTACCAAAAAAAAAAGACTTCGGTGAAAGATGAGAAAGAGCAACTCCTCCCAAGCACCCCCTTTGCGGAGGGGACGAATCACAACGGCAACATCACCCGGACACGATCTCTCCCCATTGCTACTTGGCCAGGGCTTTTAGGGGCCCTTTCTTTCTTTTTGCTCCCCCTCTATGGGGACACTGATGTGTGAATAAAACCAACCCGGCGCCGCGGACAGGCACAAACTGAACAGTGCCCCCCTGTCAAAAATCCGTGCTGCATTCACAGTGGAGGCGCTGCCTTGTCTCTTTCTGTGGGATGGGGTGGGTGGGGAGAACGGGAGGGTTGGATAAAGTGTCTCCGGTTGGAATTTTGTGTGGGGGTGATTTGTTCTCCTGGCGCAGAACAATGGGGAATGTTTCCAGCTGTTTTAGGATGCTACATTCAGCTCCTTTTCTCATCCCCCCGCTCGCTGCTTGCCAAATGGCAGCAAGAACTAAAACCTTCCTGCTGTGGCGATGAGGTCATCCCACCCTGGATGGGTGCTGGGAACCCGCCGGCTGCAGGAGGGAATTCTGTTGTTCCAGTGAATGTTCGGGTACTCTTAAAATTCAAGGGGGGAAATTGTTCCCACCTAAAAGAAATGAGGCGGGGGTGGGTGACATGAAAGAGGAAGTTGGAGAGGCTGGTGGGAATGTGTGCTCTGTGCAGCCCTGGGAAAGCCTGGGGTTGATTCATTAGCCAAGCCCCCTTGCTCTATGTGCCAGCAGCCGCTGAGAGGGAAAGGAAAGAGCCTTGCATGGCTAGTTATCCTGCTACTTGTTTAAGAGGCAGCATTGACAAGCCTTCCCTCCAGGCCCCCTTGAACCGAACAAAAGGAGCCCTTCAAAGGCGCTGGGCTCCAATGCGTGTGTGAGGGGGCAGGGAAGGGGAACTGTGGGATCCAAGAGATCCCATCTGCAGGGCTTTGGGAAGAGCGAGGACCAGGTAAGGGGCTCAGTCACTGAGCTTTCACCTTTGGTACAGTAATGTTGCATGTACTCTGAGTGCTGCACAGTGCAAAACAGATAATGCAGCTTGTTCTCAGTTTACTGTTCCTGGCAGCCCTCTCATTTCTGCTGGAAGAGTCAGCAATGAGCTCATGGGCCAATCCCCGCCTCCGTGCACAACACAGAGAGGGACCAAAACTGCGGACTTACCTTGAGACAGGCAGCAGGGTTATGGGACCGATGGCCTCTCTGCTCCACTCCTCACTCACTGAAGTACCGTTAACAACCCCAGGGCTGAAGGCAAAGCTCCCTGCAACCAAAATGAGTTTAGTGGCACCGGTAGGGATGTGGGCTGGGGGGAGGAGGGATTTGCACAGTGCATATGTGTACACTCGTCTCCCGTCCCATGAAGCACAAAGGTGGCGATGAATGAGTGTCAGGTCAGGTGCCGTTGACCAGCCTACTTCATTTGATTTGAATAGGTACTTTGCTGGACTGGATTGCCTGTGTTCTGGTTTCCATGGCACCAGGGATGGCTTTGGAAGCAGGGCAAGGAAGTAGCTCACTGGACAGGGGCTCCCTCCTCACTGGAGATGAGCGAATACCCCCAACAATGCCACACATACAGGTGTGCCTTTGAAAATGAATTTGCATTCAGTGCGTGGGCCCTTTTGTGTTAGTTTCCCAAGAATATTCTAGAGCCCAAGTTTATGGGCCAGAAGGTTGTGGAAACAGGGATTTCTAAGTAAATGTGTGAGGATATTCATACTAAGTGAATTGTTTTGGTTTTTTTGTACTTGCAAATATTTGCACCGGAAAGCTGATGTAACCAAGAGTTATGCTCAGCCCATCACGGACTGACAAGACGTCCCCAATCAAAGATAACGAGCGCAGCTCAGTTATCAAATATGCACAATAAACTGCATGTTTCAGAGTAGCAGCCATGTTAATCCCCTAACCCCCATGGCAGCCTGCGGGTGAGCCGGCCCCTGCGGCAGGCTGCTGCTCCAGCCCCGATCCCCGGGGCAGAGCGGCGAGGCGGCGACCTCCGAGCCCCGACCCGGGGAACAGAGCGGCAGGGCTCTGAGCCCTGAGCCCCGACCCCAGGGCAGAACGGCGGGGCAGCAAGCACCAAGCCCTGACCCGGGGACGGAGCGGCGAGCCCCGACCCGGGGAATGGAGCGGAGCCCAGCGTGGCAGAGGGGCTGCAGGCGGTGGGGCCCGAGCCCGGGGCGGAGCAGCGAGCCCGACCCCAGCATGGCGGAGGGGCTGCAAGCGGCGAGCCCTGACCCAGAACGCAGGGGCTGCAAGACCAGAGTGGTGGAACTGTGAGTCCCGAACCCTGACCCCCCGCATGGTGGAGCAGCGGGACTGTGAGCCCCAACCTCAGGACAGAGCTGCGGGGCTGTGACCCAGGAGCCCCAACCCTGGTACTGGCAGGTGGCTGTGAGTCTGAGCCCCAAGCTGAGCTCTGACCCCAAACCGTGTACTGGGCTGCCAGCCCCAACCCCGATCCCTGCACCAGGCTGTGAACCCTGACCCCGGATTGCTTCCGCTCATTAATTACTGTCAAATATTAAAATAAAATTCTACTTAAAAATAACTTTTCTACTTATATTTAATTTGATAAAAATGTTTCAGTCTTCATTTAAAAGCAGTGAGAAAATTCTTTTTAAGAAATAGGGTTTAAATTTACTATTTAACGTAGTGTTAAATATCAAAAATGTGTTTTTAATTTCTAATGGGGGGGGGGTCGCACTGAGAGGCTTGGTGTTCAAAGGGGGTCGCCAATACAAAAAGTTTGAGAACCACTGAATTGTAAGCGATGTACCAGAGAGGAATTATGTACCAAAAGTGGTGGGAGGGTGAAGCCTATTAAACCTCTAACTGCAAATAAAACAAGACAAAATTAATCAGATAATTTATTTGCCCATTTTTCCTTTGGTACAAAGCGTTCCTAGGCTAACGCTGTTAGTTCCAACCTCAGCATGGGCAGAGGGTATCGTAGGCTGGGGGAGGCTGTGCCGCCCCCAAACAGCCTGGCATACAAACCCCTAGACCCCAGCTCCCTTCCTGCAGTTCCCAGCACTTTGCCTCCTGCAAAGCGCCTCCTGCAGGGACTCACTGGCTGGCACTGGTGCCAGGCTGCCCGGTGCATGGCCGGGGGCAATGATGGTGCTCTAGCCTCCTGGGAGGAGGGGGAACAAGACCTCGGGCCTAAGGGGCAGAACGGCCGAGTCACTGGCCGCCCATGAACCGTAAAGTCCATTCTAAATTCCTCACTCTAACCCAGGGGTGAGCAAACTACACCCTGCAGGCCGGATCCAGCCCACGGGACCATCCTGTCTGGCTCCCCGGCAGGGGAGGCTGCCCCCGGCCCCTCCCCAGAGCGTGCCACGTGGGCAGAGCTGCGGGGCTGGGACTGCACGCCCCCCCGCACCCGCCCCTGGAGCCGCACCACGCAGACAGCACTCTGGGGACCGGAGCTGCATGCTCCCTCCCTCCCCCACCTCCCCTGGAGCCACTCTGGATGGGGGGGGGCCTCTGGAGTGGGCAGTCAGGGAACCAAGGTTGGTTGGCTAGGGGGTGGGGTTCCAGCATGGGGGTTAGGAGGACGGGAGGGTGGATAGGGATCAGGGCAGTCAGGGGGAAAGGGAATTGGGGGGGTGGTTTGGGGGGTCTCTGGAAGGGGCAGTCAGGGAACAAGGTCGGGGGGGGTTGGATGGGTTGGGGATTCTGAGGGGGCAGTCAGGGGGTGGGGGCTGGCTTGGAGAAGGTGGGGGGGGGGCTTCCCAGCCCTTCATATAATTTTCCAAACCCAATGTGTCCCTCAGCCCAAAAAGTTTGCCCACCCCTGCTCTAACCCCAGTGCTCTCAGGCTGCGTTCAGGCACCGTGTGACTGAGGAAGTCCTAGTGCAGTTATGGCGTCATATAGTTGACTGGACACAGCAGTGGCCTAATAGCAGACGTTCCGACAGACTGGAGAGTTTTTTTAGCCACGTTCCCAACCACCCACCCCAATACATTCATGTGTCCAAAGGTGCACGTTATCAGCAACAAAATCTTTCTGTCTCCGTTGAGCCAGTTAGCGTAAACAGGATGTCCTGCAGAAGAGAACAGGGGACCAGATGAAAGTGGTTGGGGCAGACACACAAGTGAAGTATTTTGAAACTGCAGGCTTCTGTCTGTATGCATGCAGCCAGCCTGGGGCAGGAGCTGAGGAACCGAACAACTTCTCATGGCTGTGTGAACATATGCAAGTGTATGTGTGTCTGCCTTGTGCAGGTCTAGGTGACACCATGTGCGTTAGGGGAAGGGTGGAGGGCTAAGGGATTTTTTTGCGGCATTTTTAAAGCTCTGCCCACAGCCCGGTGCATGTGGCCATCCTGCTTTCACCAGGCTTTTCTTACTGCCCTGCCAGGGGAGGCGGATGAAAGGACTCTCAGCTTTGTCACTTGCTTGATGCATCATCCCAGGTACCAGTGGGCGTTGCTTTGCCTGATTTTCCAACTGCCAAGTAAACCTATAATGCAGGGGGTTATGCAAAGCAAAGACTACAGCATGTCTTTGCCCCCAATGGCATTTAGCGATGATGACGGAGCAAAGTGCATGTGAAGCCCTGCAAACTAGCATGTCTGCTGCTTGGCCTGGTGTGTGCGTGCACACACACACACACTCTCTCTCTCTCTCTCTCTCTGCTAAAGGCTGCTTTCCTCCACCATCACTGGGTTTTGGTGAGTGGCACTGCGATGTCTAGGACTCACTGGTCCATGACTGGGTGCTGCCGATGGTTCTCAAGATCCCATTCATGCAGCTACTAGCGCCCTAATGTGGGGATGGGGGTGCATTTGTGGGCTCAGTTTGGGGGTGTGTGTGGGGGTTGTTTGTTGGCATAGCTTAGGTCAATTTACCTGGCTGTCCACACGACGCCGAGTCAACCCCTGCCAAACCCCCGTCGACACTGCTTCTGCCTCTCAATGCCCAGCATCAATGGGGCGAGCGCTCGGGGATTGATTTATCACGTCTAGACTAGATGCGCTAAATTGATCCCCGCTAGCTCAATCACTGCCCGCTGCGTGTAGACGCACCCTCACTGTGCACATGCCTTGAAGCTTTAAACACAGCCCCAGAGAGGTGACCCTCTGCCCCACATACACTGACAGAGGCATGAGTTGTAATAGCAGCAGCATGGAAAAAAGCAAGCGGCCCAGCGAGGTGTTCCAGACCTCACAGCGTTGCGTTAATGACTGCCACAGTGCGTGTAGCGTGTATAAATCGCACTGGCAGGAGCCGCCAGAAGTTTTACAGCATATTAAATGGCTGATTCTTGCTCTTCTGAGTGCTAGTGCTACCTGAGTGGAAGCAATCGCGCTAGCTGGAGTCAACAGCCCAGCTGCTCAGTGCAGGGGTCCATAGTGCTGAGGCTACATTGCACTCCTACCAAAACTACTTAGGTGTAAATTCCTCTCTGGCGACCCCCCCCCCCTCAACCAATGAAAAAAAAAATCATCTGGCAATTGCCCAACCCGCACTGCTGAAGGAGCCGCCAACCACATCAGTTTTGGTTTGGGTCGCTGAGGCATTGCAGGCCGTTCGCGTGAGCTCCTGCACTTTACTTTCCCAGCAGAGTCTGGGCCAATGTGCTGATGCGGTGAGGCTAGAAAGCGAAGGCCCTGAGGAAACCACAACAGAGCGAGCCCTAGGCAAACGCGCAGGCAAATGGAGCCCGGTACCAGTTCCCAAGGACCTGGGCCGTTCCTGGAGCTAGTGCACTGCTACGGGGGGGAGGGGGGGGCATTTTGAAGCTCTCAAATGTGATTCATGTGCTGCTGACGTCTGTTTCTCCCTGCGGGTGGGTAGTGCTGTGCCCGCTTGCAGTTGGTGCTGGGTGACTCATTGCTCGGAAGGCAGGATGGTGGGATGTGTGATAACGGAGGAGCGGGCACAGAAAGCACGCGCCAAAGCACACCCAGCACCAGAGAGGTGTTTGTTTTGTGCTTTGACACATGCTACCTTCCTGTTCGGTTTGCAGGTTAAAAATACACCCCAGGATATGCGAGAAAGTCAAGTGAGACTGTGAAGTGTGCTGCTTAACGAGGGGGCATTGACTGTGTCAGCTGAAAAGTGTGACGCGCGCCCCACAGGCCGGTCTGGAGTTTGGGGGCAGGGTGATGTGTCACTCGATGCCCAGGGTTAACGGATACTTGTTTCTTATTACTGGAGAGAGAGAGAGAGAGAGAGAGAGAGAGAGAGAGTGGGAGGGAGGGAGAGGGGGAGAGAGTGAGAGAGTGTGTGTGCGCGAGAGAGAGATCAAGGTGTGTGTGTGGGGGCACTACAGACACTCTAGAGAGCTTTTTTGATCCGGGGGTTGTTTGCCAGCGTGGTGTGGGTTCTTCTAGGGTACTGGTGAGTCCAAGTGAGCGCTCCCAGAGAGCAGGAGCTTGCCGCCTGTCCGTGTTCATCAGGGTGACGTACCAGAATTAGCAGCTTACAGCAAGGACCTTACCAAAAAAGGCTGTAGGGTTCTGCCTGATTGTCCATGGTACACAGGCTGGCAGGGCTGTGCATGGAGGGTGGGGGAAGGAGGGAAGCAGGGCCATGGGCCACCCCATGTGGGTGGGGCACAGAACTCCAGCCCCAGGGCTGTGACATGGAGAGTGAGTCCTCCGGCCCCAGGCCACAGCCGAGAGCTCCTCCAGGCCCAGGGCCATGGCAGGCAGTGAGCAGAATGAGCTTCCCGGCCCAGGGGCCACGACAGTGACACAGGATATGCCCCAGCGAAGGGCGTCACATTTAAATTCCTACGCACACCCGTGGCCTGGCCTAGTTTTGAGGCTCTTAGATGTAAGACTAGCGTTAGACTTTTCAAGGCCCCTGTGTAAAATATGGCCTGCAGGATCCCAGGATCTTCCTTACGTGTAACCCAACCCCCCCACCCGCCTCTTCCCCTTGCCAGCTCCCCACAGGTACTTTTTGAGAACAGCCTTCCTTCCCCTTTCTGAGGCGCTGGGATCCCGCCTCAGCTCTCATGCTGCAGTTCCCTACCCCCTGCAGTTTGGTGACACTACAGCAGGTGTGGTCCTAACTCCTTCACAGCCCAACCAAGTTCTCCACAGGCATGAGAGAAGAGAGGGCTGTAAGGAATGGCCGGACAACCTGTCCCTCGTGGGGAAAAGGGACAAGCAAACCTGCGCCCTGAGTGATGAGGGGAGTTTGGCTGCATAAGGAGTCTCCCTGTGTTCTTTGCAGTCACTGCAGTGCGGACTTTTGGAAGGGGGCTTCACTAGACAAGCGTCCTCTTGAGAGTTGGGCGTAGGGCCCGGGCGGAGGGAGTGCGACGCTGGCTCAGGTTCGCTACTGCAGCCTGTGAGGCATGTTCACGGAACAGCCTGGCTGGGAGTCCGTTGTTGGTCTATCCCGTGTTGGAGGGGGTATGGGCTGCAAAACCTTCAGCGAGGACATCTACACAGGAAATGGTGTGTGGTACGGGAGTGGTGCCAAATACCCAGGCTGCAGTTCAAACTAGAGACAATAACCATGTGCCAGTGATCAGCAAATAAGCTGCTTTATTGAAAGCAAAGAATGATGGCTACCACAGGGTTTCCATGGTAACGATCAGGTTTAATTCCCTGAGAACATGTCATTTCTTTTCCAATCTATTTCTTTTAAACACATACGAGTTAGGAGCAGAGAGAGCGCCATTCCAGATACTGGAAAGCATAAATTAAGGTAAGTGATCGTGATAAGACATTTCCATTTCATTTTCAAACAGATTCTCGGAAGGTTGGTTTTTTTTTTCTGATCCACAGAAAACATATAAAAAAATTTCAACTCTACATCACTCTCAGTTAAACAAAAACAGCACAGTAAAAAAAAATTACTGTCGCGATAAGATATTTACAGATGCACCCATTATGGGCCATTTTCACTCAGCCTCTCATTGGAAACATACAGTTCTGCCTCTGCCCACTTATCCATGCAGAGAACAATCAGCCCTCACCCCTGGGCGAGGAAGGCTTAGGTCAGTGTTAGTGCAGGAGCAGAGGATTTGCACAGCTGGGAACATCTGTCCCTGGAGGAGGTTATGCAGCCAGCTACAGTTGTTTCCCTTCAGCTGCTGATCCTCCACTGACCAGAGGGGGCACCGTTGAGCAGTGCAATGCACTCCTTTTCCCAGATGCTGAGTACTGAGCTTCCGCAGCACTAAGGCCCTAGATCCTGCCAGGTACTCAGGCTTCTGATGCCCACTGCCTTCTGGGGGCCAGCAACCATGATCCAGCATCTATCTTGAGTCTCCCACAGGCCCCCTAGCTGCTGAGCCAGCCCAGAAATGGTGCTTGGGAGACAGGGGTGCTTCTTGGCAGCTGCTTGCCCAACGTCTCTCCTCCCCTCGAGCCCAGTGGCGAATGGGACCAACAGCTGTGGCAAAGACTTACGCATTCAGGGGCTAACGCTGATCTCACAACAGCGACAGGCCTAACTCCATGGTAGCCAGTGGAATTGCACCACTGGGAGACCTGCATTGGACCCTTAGTTGCAATCCTCCCAATCCTCTTTATTCACCCTCTGCATCAACATCTAACACCCCGGCACAGACCCAGCCTGAAGGTTTTCGCACCCCTGACCCTGAAGTATTCATTGGTATAGACGGTGCATTCTACACACGTTAATAATTGGCCCTGATAGACACTAGTGTTAGGGACAAAACATGCGTAGCACTTTTTCCCCTCTGCGAAGATGCTCCAAAGGCCAGGGTAAGTGGGCAGAGACTTTGCACTGAAGGGAGACATTATGTCTCCATATAAATATGCATAAACATGGACACAACATGTATGCATCTCTTTGCAAACCCCCCCACCCCCTTTATAAATGTCTTTAAATTATCCTCTATAAATACTGCATAGCTTTATAGTACTGAAAATATTTCAGTGAGGCATAGGGAACTCCAGTGAACAGAGTTAACATTGATTCTCGGCTTCCACCACCAACCCCTCTTCCTCGCTCCTCTTCTCCTGACCTGTCTCCCTTCAGTGCTGCAGTGAGCTGGGATTCGGAGAGTCCAGCTCGAAACACGACAAAGTACAAAATTCCTCCAGGGCACTTCCTGGACTCAGCTTCAGTGAGTCCAGAGAACTGCCCCTGGAGCCTGCAAACTTCACCTGCTCCCCCCAGAATACAGCCTGCATTGGAGGGAGGCAAGAAAGGGGAGCAGAGGGGTGGAATTAACACACACACACACAACCCCGCCACAACTATTATCAATGAACCTTCATCTGAAAAAATATCCGGAGCCAGAGAATGAAGGGTTGGGAGAGGCAAGTGAATGGGGTGGGTAGGTAATGGAATAAAGCAGGTTGAGTTTCTGGGAAGCGGGAGGAGAAGGGAGTGAGGGTTGGGCAGAATGGGATGGAGAGAGCATTTAAAAGTAACATTCCAGCGGAAGAAGCAAGCCATGGCAGTAAACAGCTGGCCCAGGGCGCACGCTTATTCCACATACATTCTATGAGAATTGCAAACACTGCAAAGCAACGTGTAGAACCACGCAGGCTGGTGTTCAGGACACTTACCCTTCCCAAGCCAGCCTGGCCCCTGGACCACACATGTAAGTGCTCAGGGCCTAGCCTTTCCCACCTACCCCCGGCCTGTCGGAGGAGGAGGCAGGCAGCACCACAAAAATCTGCGCTCTCCGTCTGCAGGGGCGATGGGGGGCCGCACAGCAGCCTATAAACCACACGCACTGTGCATTATCACAGCAATAAGAACCATTCGCCTCGCAGCAGGGACGTCACATGCACACATACAGGTCCCGCAAGCCCTTCGGATACCGGGGAAACTCGGGACGAGGTTGACGGGGACATGCGTCTCCTAGTACGCCACATTCAGGGGGCACCATGGTGTGTCTGGGTACAGCAAGCAGTGAATGGAGCGGAACCTGCAAGAGAGGGACAAACCAGCGATCAGCGTCAGAGGCAAAATCTGCTCACAACACCTACACCTCTTTCCAATGCGAAGGCTACATCTTTGAGGGTCTGTCTACACTGCAGCTCCGAAGTGGGACCGCAGCACATGTAGACAAACCCAAACTAGAGCAAAGCTAGCTGGAGTAACAATGGCAGTGAAGCTGCAGCAGCATGGGTGGTGGCCACGTGAGTATGGACCCAGGATCCGACACAGGCAGGTTACAGCTAGCTCGGGTATGTCTACAAGTGCTGCAGTCCCACCTCCTGATTGCCTGAGGCTCACTTCAACTGCTCTTTGCCTGCCTTTAAAGCCCAGGCTTCCTCGTTGTATGGGGTCAAAGGAGGAACACATCTGGGGGCACATGAATGTGGGGGCGTGAGGAAGATGCAGCTCACCTGGATGGATCCTCATCAGCGGAGAAAGCTCCCTTCATGTGGATGGAATTCCTCTTGTTTTCAAACATGCCATAGCTCAATGTCACCTGGAGAGCAGAAGGGTGAAGGGGTTGCTAGGTAAGACGCTGCTCTTGACAGAGGGGCAGTATGGTCCAGTGATTAGGAAACTAGCAGGGACCTTGGAGACCTGGGTTCCGGATCGTGTTCTGCCACAGACTTCCTGTGTGACCTCAGGCAAGTCTCTCTGTGCCCTATCCACACAATGGGGATAACAGCCTTGCCCAGCCTCACAGACATGGTAAGAGGGTAAATACATTAAAGACTGCAAGGCACTCAGACCCTGTGATGAGGTACAGTAGCTAGGTCACTCGCTCATTTACAGAACTAGAGAAAACCCCCAGAGGGGAGCTCCGTCAGAGAGAACCATGCCCCCGCCAAGGGGCTCAGAGCCTCCTTCCTGCTGAGATGGTGTCATTTTGGGTTCAGTATCAGGTTCTCAAGAATAATTTCCTAAGTTCCTGGCCCATCATGCACTGGGATAAGAGGCCTGCCGCTCATTGCACACAGCTATCCTGGTTCTGTGCTCATGGAGGAAAAGGTGCGAAGGGAAATAACCCCGCCCCCTGTTCTATCTGTGATCATTGCCAGGGCTCTGGGATCTGCACATGAGAAATATGTGGCCCTTCCCTGGCCTTTGCGCTAACTCTAAGTGCTTCTTGGATGCGGCCAGGTTTACCTGTTTGTGAATCTCTGTCTTGGGCACCTGATGGAGGTTCTCCAGGTGGGAGTGGAAGAGATTACTCCGGATAAGCTTCACTCCTAGCACGGACTCTATGATGTACCCGATGGTACAGTCGTCCGGCAGGCGGATCTTCTCTGCGGTGCTCATGAAATGACCCCCACTGTAGGAGATAGAAGGGAACACGTGAATGAGTTCGCCATGTACCGAGTTAACTATCCTCATGCTGCGCCAGTGGGTCCCAACCCTGAGTTGGAGACGCCCTGTCTCCTGATGGGGTGTGGGTGGGAGGAATTCAGCCTCTCTGCTTATCAGTTTCTAGACTTAGGCATACTGCCTTGTCAAATGACCTCAAACTTGGCTTACAGAGACAAATGTCTTTAGGACTAGAGGAATTTAGTCTCTCTCCTAGCTTCTTTGTGGGTCTCTTCTGAGCACCCAGCTGGATGATGCGGACTTCAGTCCACTAGATATTGGGATGGAATCAACAAAGTCCACAAAGAGTTGGACTTCAGGATGCAGTTGAATTTCGAGTCACCCGTGATCTTTGATCTCCTCTGTCCTCCCCCATCCTGACCTGCACAGAGGTAATCTAGGATTTTCTAGAAGTCTTACAAAACATCAGTGCCAAGTGCTGATCCCCTTACCTCGCCCATGGGCTCATCTTCAGCGCCAGCCCACGACTAATACAGAAACCTGCTCCTCCAGTGGCAAACCAGAAATGAACAGGATGCTGCGAAAAAAACGGAAAGCAAGATTTAAGACCAGCCCTTTCCCCTGTCTCTTCGCGGACTTCTTACTAATTTAGGCAACACAAAGAGAATTCTTCCAATGGTCTCAACTGCTCCCTGGGTGGCTTAAACTGACCCAAACCTCCATCCGCACACAGGAGGCACATCCAAGCCTGGTGCTGAGAAGTGGGGAGAGTTGTGCCCCTGTTAAAATCCATCTCCATTCTGAGACGAGGACATTTTTCAATGTATCAGCTCAGTGAAAGCTGGAGACCCCTCTCTTTGGGCTCAGTTGGCCGCTGGACTTTTGTCTCCCGTTAGTCCTAGTAAACCCACTCTTGTGCTCTCTTACCATCTTGTTCTCACTGATCCTCTCTGTGGCTTGAATGGGTCGGTCCAGACTAGGTTTGCCAATGTAGATGTCCTGTGTGTGGGGGTAGCCGGACAGCAACTTCACCAGGGTCCGGACATTCACATAGTTATCATCATCCACATGGCAAAACCACCTGGAACATCAGAGGCAAGTCAGTTAGTCCGGTAATACCCAGCACTCCCAGAGCTCCTTCCAGCAGAGTGCTTCACAGCAGTAGGGAGCCGTTATCCCCCATTCGGCACATGGAAAATGAGGTGCAGAGAGTTTGAGTGATTTTATCAAGGCCACGCAAGCAGAACCCACTTCTAACCCCCTGCACCAGTCACTAGCCCACACTGGGGCAAGGCCTGGCCATGGAAACTGAAAGAACCAGGCAGCCATATTGTAGCTGGTCCCCAGAAGGCTCTGCAGCTTGAGTCCTCCCCCACATTCCCAGCACCTTTGCCTGGCCACACATGTGCTCAGACGTGTACAAATTGCCACGCGCAATCGACACGCCCCCACACGCACTCTCTCGCTCGCTCTCTTTCTCTGGACATGCGTTTCCTCCTTACTTTCTGCCGGACTCGATGAACTTGTCGTACTCCACGGCCATCTTGCAAGACAAAGCCTGACGGCTGTGGGCAGCAGAGCAGTTGGTGTTGATGACGTTGGCTGTGGTGAGAAGAGGGTCGGGGGGAGAAAAGGGACAGTCAGTCCGGCGAGTCCCACAACACAATCAGTCTGCTCGAACGAATGAAGCTGCCTGTCCGCCACCCAAAGCTGCCCGGGAAGCAGAGGTGGCAGGGAACAGCGGGGGACATGGCCACTGGTTTGGAGTTTTGAAGAGTTCTTGCTCTTTTGCACTCAACAGCGTCTGCTTGTAGCCCAGGGCTTTGTGCAGGGTTCACAGACAGCAGCCGGGCAGCTACTTTCCTCGTACATAAAAGAGAAGTGTGGGGCAGAACTAAGATAGGCCAGAGAGATGCCGACAATCCTGTTATCCTCTCTGCAGCTGGTCCAGGAAGGCCAAGAACCACCCCCACCCAGCCTACAGTATGGCTAAGGCTAGGAAGCTCGGCTCCTAAGGAAACGAATGCAACCGTATTTCACAGACCTAATCCAAGGCACTGCAGTGTTCTGTACTGGGACTGCGTCTCTTTATAAGAGGCTTGGTGTATAAAGTGTACAGCAGAGAGCATCCTAGGGGCAGAGCCTGGGGTCCCCAGAGAATTGTTTCCAAGGCTGCGTGAGATAAAGTGGGCTTAAGAGTTCCTACACAGGGGTGTTGCCGAGTCGTGAGAAGAAAAAGAAGAGGGGATCGGCCCTATCTCAGCACTCCCTGTGCTATGCACACATTTGGCCACCATATCCACGCATTGCAGGGCTGCACGCTCAGCCTCCGCCGGGGAGGCGGGTGGAGCCTGTGAACTGGATCCTCTAGCCCCTCTGCTGGGGTCTGATAGCAGAATCCTGGCCTATTCATGCGGCATTTTCCCAGCACCGGCCACCTGCTATGTGCTGAGCCATCTCAAGGGAATGGATTCAGGGCCTGAAAGGGAATCATTTACATCAGAAGAATAGGGAGGGCCTGCCCCAGACTCCAGGGGAGGGGCTGCTGAATAAACATTCACTGAGTAAGTCCCTTTCCCGCCCTCTGTTGAAAGCGACTTGGGTTCCAGTTAATCACAGCGCTCCGATGGGAAAAATCCCCGGAAAGGCACCTTGCCTCAGAAGAGAGACCCGGGATCAAACCGCTGCGGGGCAGATGGCTGCACTGACTGCTTTACCACGGGCAGGTAGGGGAAAGCTTGTGACCTCCATTATCTCTCTGGGGAATCTCAGCTGGGTATTTTCCCCCCTCCCCCGAGACCACCACTGTAACAAGCCGCCTTGTTCTCCGAGCAGCATTTTCCGCAGCCTGAGATCCTCCAGGGGGCGCCACCACTGCATTCAATTTCTGCCCCGGCTTGAAAGCCAACTCCTGAGTCCTCCGCTTGGAGTAAGACCAGGCCAAAGGGCACAGTCGAGGGGCTGTGAATTAGGAAAGGGGATGGCCAATGATTTCAGTGTGTCGCACGGATGTAACAGAGGGCCAGACAGCCACAAGTTCCCAGCACCCACCCTCTCCCTTTGTGACACCAGCTTTTTCAGAACAGGTCAGCGCCCAAACTGCTCAGCTGGCTAGAAAATCTGTCTGCCTGCTTTGCGCCGAAATGCTGTTTCAAAAATCTGGTGCCAGCTGCGGGCGCCTCTGAAAATTCCAGCCCAAGTGCAAAAGTTAACCCTTTTTAAAGATTCTACCATTGAAAGCTCCCCCCATAACACCTCCCAGATGATTTAGTCCCCTCATTCCCCCTGAAGTCATGGAATGGGAGGGAGGGAAGGAACCTGGGAGGCCGAACTACTCCAGGCTCGCATGACACGTGCTTATTGCTGGATTCAAAGAGCCCAGTGAGAGGCCTAAACTTCTACCAGGCTCGCGCCAGCCAGAAAGGAGACCAGAATGGGATTGGTTGACTCACCTGTGCGTTTCTTGAGTTCCTCATCCTCCCCATCAGTGAAGATGAAGGTCTGAAAGAGACGATAACATGTCATTAGAACTGGCATGACCAAGGGCCTGCTGCTTTGTGCCTCTCCCCTGGGGGAACCTACTTCTGCTGCATTCCAGTTTCCAAAGATTTCCACACACCCCTGAACTTGGAGGCAATTTGGAGGCTGGCTCAGTTGCTTCGGCCTAACTCTGCTGCTCTTTAAGGAAGCGATTGGGTTACAAATCTCAGCCTAATGAACATATGGATCACAGCCCATTGCAGAACTAGGATAACACCCAACACGCACATTGGTAATGGAGAAGAGTGAGGGCACCAGGGCTGCAAGCTGGGATCGCTGGACTGAAGGAAATCTCGGAAGACGGTAGGATTTGACGGATCTCACTGAAACACACACAGCAAACTCCTCCCTGACAAGAGGAAAGGTGCCTAAGTCTTCCCCTGAAAGCAGGTGTTTCCCCTTGAAGGCGCACACCCGTGCTGCGCCTTCTTCTGTAGGGAGCCAAATGACTTGATTTTTTTATGGGGGGTGGGCAGAGATGGGGATTAAAATGAACAGCACAGAAGGCCTGACAGGGAAGCAAAGGGTTAAAGCTTCCCTTTTCCACAGGGGAGAGAAAATGGAAAGTGTCTGCACCACATTTCCCAGCCTCCTCTGCGGTGGAGTTGCCCCCCCCCCCCCGTTTGAGCTGCAGTCACAGTTACTTGGGGTTCACTGTGTGTGTCTGCCCAGTGAACATATTTCAGTGCCAGGGCCCAAGTGTGTAACAACATGGGCCTTGAGCACAAAGCCACAGGGTAAGGGGCACCACCTAAGAACACAGCGGAGACAGCTGCTTGCAATGCGGTGGCCTTAGCTTAAGTGTAGAGTTTTCCACGATCTTGCTGTTAATAATGTTATTATGTGAATAAGCACCAGGACTAGGCAGGACTAGATATATGTGGGGTGGAGAGGAATGTGGGGCTGAGTGCAGGGACCTATAGTCACATGTAACGAGATGCGGCTGAGCTCTGGCCTTGCTCAGAGGGACAGCGTACTTCCTACGGAGCCACTCTTGCTCCCGCCGGAGCCAGCAGGGCTCTGGCACTGACTTTGGGGCTGGCTCAGGCCCCGAGGGTCATGCATGAAACTGTCTCGCCCGGCTCGGCCCACCTGGCTCTGCTAAACACGGTGTGCACCGGCCTCTGCGCGGCTCTAAGCAGGTGTGTTTGCACTTCACGCCTGTGGTGCGCGGAGGCGGCCTGCTGGCTTCATCCCACACCTGTGTCAACAGCGTGCGCCCAATTGGCTCTGTCCCGGCACCCTGCGCTAGCGCAACCCCCCCTCCTTCTGCGGCCTCCACGCCCCGTCTCGCAGCCTTTGTTTATTGAGCTGGAGGTCAGGTGGCAGCAGCTGCTTAGCAATGGCACGAGCCGGGCTTTGCCCAGCTTGCTGGGGGCCGGGGTGTCAGCCTTGATCAGAGCAGCTCCCTGCACCTGTCTGGGTGCTCGTGTGTGCACAGCGGGGCACACCTCCGCCCCCGCCCTCAGCCAGCCTCCCCGGTAACCGAGTGGCCTTCAACTGCCGCTTGGCCTGGTGCCCAGCGGCAAACTCCACACACACACCCCAGTTACCTGAGCCACCTGCCTGGCCGCACTCCCTTATTTACATAGCCAATTCTCAGCATATGTTGGCTGGCTCCAGGGGACCATCCTACCGGTTTACCCTGGACTTTCGGGAGGGAAGGAGATGGGGGGGGGGGAGGAAGGGAGGCAATGGAGGGGGACGGAGGAGTGAGAAAGCAATCTGAATCAATCAGCGTGTCGCAAACAAAGCCAGAGGGAGAGAGAGAAGAAACCACAACCAGCTGCCAAGCGCTGTAAAAACCAGACACGCACAAAAGCGCAAAGGAAGAAAGACAAAGAGAAATTGGATTGGGGGGGGGGGGGGCGTAGAGGCCTGGGAATGATGAATTACAAGTGAACTGGAAATTCGTCACCACCCATCAGTCAGTCTACCCCGCAGTGGGCTTTTTTTTGTTTTGTTCTAGGAGTGGGTGACAATAGCTGCCTGACTTTACTCAGTCCAGGAGAGTTAAGCAGCAATGTGTTTGCTCCCCTATTAGCATACAGCTGGGCTGGTTAACTGGGGGAAGCCAAGTTTGTTTGCTCAGGTCCCCCGGGGTAGGGAAGTGGCTGGGAAGAGCAGACACTGCAGGGCTCATGAATGGAAGGGGGTGGCTGGGCCCTGGGCCCATTGGGGGAAGTGGTTGCAAGGGGCCTTTAGAGAATAGAGCTGATCTGAGGTGTGAAAGCCAAACTACCCAGGAGAGCATGTAGCCATTGAGCATCTGCATCTCTGCCAATGCTTCCAGGAAAGGCACAAGATGGCTTGGCCAGAGAGCACCTGAGACGGGGACCAGAGTGCACGTGGGTTGTGCTCCTTCCCTGACGAAGTGGGTCTTTGCCGACAAATGCTTATGCTCCAAAACACCTGTTGGTCTATACGGTGCTACAAGACTCTTTGTCGCTTTCCCTGAGAAAGGGGATCTCGCATGGGGGGGGGCATTCAGTCAATTGGGGGACCTCAAAGGGCTGGGTGGTGTTATGACACCTCAGAAGAGTTTGTTACGCAGAGCAAAACGAGGGCCAACGTTTGGGGTTCAAGGCATTAGCTGTTCAGTGACAGGGGCCGTGGAGGAATGTCCATCCTCATAACATGGGGCAGTGAGATGGAGGGAGTGTGAGGTGGCAGGGCATAGGCATCGCGGACCCATCGCTGTCAGGAGCAGGAGGCTGCACTGGCGGCGATAAGGCCCATGCTAGGCTCGGGGAAAGGGGCAGTATGACTTCATCCCTCCGGTGTCACAAAGGAGACTGCCCCCTTCTGGAGTTTTAAGGAGCCACAGGGATGTTCCTGCCCCTGCTTCCCCCAGATCCATTTTACCCTGGGCTTTTTACATCTTCTAGCCAGTGCAGGGTCTGATTTCCCCCCAGCACCTTCGGGGAGAGGGATGTCCGCTGGCCTGGTCAGCGCTGTCTCCCTGTTTCATGTTCCCCATGCTGGATGTCCCTGGGGGTGTGGAGGAAGAGGGCAGGCAAGGGACACCCCCCCCCCCCCCCCACTAGAGCCTTCTGAGGGAATCTCAATCCCCCTGAGGAGGGGGAAGGCCTGTGACTGCCTTCTGAGATGAGCTTGCTTAGTCTCAGTCACGGGGACTGCCAATGGTGTGCACCCTCCCCCCAGCCGGCACTTGCCTCCCTTTCTGCCCAGTATCCATTTAACCAATCTCTTTGGAAAGTCTCAGAGGGGGCCAGTAGGCAGGGGCGGGAGCCCAGAACCCTTTCAGGATGCCCGGTGGGGATTTAATACCAAGGGAAATGTTTGCTTCATTAGATCAGGAACGCTGTCTCCAGCAACTGTGTCTTCGCCTGCTCTGAAAATAACCCCTAAACTAATCCTGCAGCTCAGCTGCTATAAATAGACCCCAGTGGCCGTTTGTTTATTGTTAGCCAGCATTGAAAGTCTTTATTCTGATGATACCGCCCCCCCCCCCCCCCCCCCCCCCGAGACAATGCAGCTATCTGCCGGGCTCTGGGAGAAGCACTCTGCCACTCCTCTTGCCAGGCAGCAAACGGCGCCGACCCCTTGGAAGGAAACTCCGGAAAGTCACAGGCCTGCCCGCCTGTCTCCCTGGGCCGGAAGGGTAGAGCCTGCACCCGGCCCTACATGCTACCTCGGAGGGACAATCTGGCCTTTGCAGGTTCACCGCTTCCCACCCCCTTCCTGCATCTCCGCACAGCGGGAACCCAGGCAGAAGGTTCAATTAAAAGCAAAACAATGACAGCCTCTCGCTCTTTTTTAATTAGCGGAGATCTCCCGTTCCTGAGACTCTTGTCCCCTCCCCTGTTCCCAGGCAGGTTTCCAGGATCCAGGCGCAAGTCTAGAGGCAGGTCAGGATGTCTGGGGAGAACGGAGGGGAGGAAATAGACCAAAAGAGAGGAAAAGAAGGGATGGGTGCATGTGTGTCTGTTCAGTGCCAGGATTACAACAAAGCCTGGGCATTCGCTGCCTCTCAGCAGCACAGTCCATCCTCCTTGGGCCTGAACTGTCCCTTCTTTAATGGGGTTAGAGTCTCAGATCTGCTATGTGGTTAGATATTCAATGTATGCAGTGCCCCCTCCTTAACGCCCCTCTCCCCTGCTATTTAGATCCTCTGCTCCTTGTGGCTGCTGGGTTTGACACTGGAAGGAGACTGGGGCAGGGAAGGTGGAGGCTGGGCATAGGTAGAACCCTGCTCACTAATCAACTGCTCACTTAGATGAAGCTTTTTTGTCTCTGCACCTCCCAGATCCCCAAATCTCCAGCTGTGATGCTCTGCTCACTCTCACTGGAACGGAACCAGGGCGTACGCACAGCCGACACTCTCTTGCTAAACCACAACAGAACCTTTCACGTTCCCACTGATAACTTGGAGACCCAACGTGTATTTCAAAGCTGCGAGGAGATGGATCCAGTGAAAAACCAGGGCAGCACCTCCCAGCATGGTCTCCATTCATAGGGCAGGCTCATTTAACACTTGAAGAGTCTTGGTGGGGATCCTAGCAAATGCACAGCAGCGGTGTACTGAGCACACCAGTGTCCCAGCCAGTAGCTCACTACTGCATCTGCAAGGAAATCTTTGGTGATAGGTGGGGAGACGGCTGATTTTCTGTATAAGCCGTAAGACGGAAGGATTAGTAGATGCGCTGTTAGCCTGTGCAATGGGTGTATATACACACACACACACACACACACACACCCCAGCTATCAGCTCTAAGCCAGATAGATTCCCCCTTCCCCCTAGTGGAACTCCCCTGACTTCAGTGCAAGGTGCTGGACCTGAGCAAAGTTACTCCTGATTGACAGTGGTATAAGTGGGAGGCAAATTAGGCCCCGTAGGCCTCAGCTCAGCCATGAGTTGCACCTCCCTGGCTCTGGGATTGTTACATAAATGTATGGAGGCTCAAAGCCCAGCCAGCCTGCTGTTAGCAGGCAGAGGTGCTCTGTGAATTCTCTCCCTTCCCCTCTCGTTCAGAGGCTCTCTCTGGGCATATAGCTGCTTCTGCATTAGGAGCGCAAGGAGGTCCCTCGCTCTGTTCTCCCCCCCCCCCACTTAAGTCCCTTGAAATTGGTGAAAGAAAGGGCTTTGTCTCTGCTTGCTCAGTGCCTGCATTGTCTGGCCAGGGACCCTGACTCGGGACACACAGGAAGCCTCATTGTTCTAAAAACTGCAATTTAAAGAAACACAGGATGCCAAATCCCTCTCCAACAATAGTGGCCACCAAAGAATTAAGGCCGGGACAATGCACTTTACCCCGCCAGGTTCCTTAAACTGCTGCGTAACGGGGCTCGGAGAGAGACACCAGGCCACTGGCGTGCAGGCCCCTTGTTCTGTACCCCAGGGATTTGCTAGAGGAACTCGGGAGAGCACCCAGTGCTGGGAGCTCTCTGTTCTGCTGCTTCACAGCATGTCCTGCCCAGTCTGGCCCAGCTCCCTGCAGGGGGGGGGGGGGGGGAGGGAAGGAGAGACACTGCCAGTCCAGACTGTCACATGGGGGGGGAAAAGGTTTTTCCTTCGTTTCTCTTTTTTTAGTGACTCACTTCCCCTTATTTGCACTGAAACCCTAGCTCAACCCTTGCAGTTGCTACAGCTCTCTGGACGCTCTTACTTGGTGACGAACAACAGTGTGGATGGCAGGATCCAGCCAGAAGACTCCTAATGCCACCCACCTAGCAACCAGGGAAAATTGGTCCTGACCATCTCGTCTCTTGTGGTTTGGCCAAGAGGGAGTCTCAATTTTGTTACATCTTAAAATGGACCAGAAATACCTTCCGGGATGAGACACGCTCAGGAGACAAATGCCTGGCTCTTACTGCTGACCCTCTCCTGTACCCGTTGCATTGAAAACGGGAACCAGCGTGAGCCATGTTGCACAAGGGTCTCATGACTATCCATTGCATAAATCTCATCCTTCCCTTTCTCCGTACCGGGGTCATTTCCCCTCCATCATGCGTGACGCTTGGCCTGATCCTGTAAGATGCTGAGCACCATCAGCTTTCATTGAACTCAAGGAGAGCTCAGGTGCGTACAGCGTCTAGGGCTCAGGCTGAGATTAGTCAGTCCTTGGAGCAGGGCCTTGCCACTGTTGTGTGTCTAATGCTCTCCTACAAGAAAGAACGCAATGACTTTAACCTCGAGGACAGTGCCTAAGAGTAGGCAGCCTCGCTGGCCCTAGGAGGTTTTGGGGGGGAGGCACCTGTGCGCCTTGACTGGTCTGTCAGGTTACAACTGGGTCATTTTGAAATGGGCGCTGGGAGGATAGCAGCAGGTTTGGCTGGATGGTTCCAGTTCATTGCTGTGTCCTCCAGCTGGAAAAGTCACTACTCCGGGGAGGAAGGAGGAAAGAATTAGCAGCTGGAACAGGTTCCTGCCTGGCTTTTGTCCCCTGCAGCCCATGTTTACTGCAAACAAACCCAGCCCAAGCCCTGATGGGCCAAACAAGTACAAAACTAAACAAAAAAAGGAAGGTGGGGAGAAAGTCACCAGCTCCTTTCCAGGATTAGTTTGATGGTCCTGGCCCCTTTCTTGCCTAGCTGTCTGAGCTGCGGCTTTTCCCCTGCTGCAAGGGCTGTGGCTGGCACAGAGACCCCTAATCTCAAAACATGATCCTTTTAACGGCCAGGAGCCTGGGGTTACAAGGCATTCGCAATCAGGAGCGGAGCTTGCTCTCGCCCCTTCGCTTTTCAGTAACAGGAAGAGTCCTCCTCTCTGTAATTTAAAATGCTATTATTTTTAATAATCCCCCTTAGAACAATGAGCTCCTTGTGCAATTAAGGACCCGCCCCCCTCTCTCCCCACCTCACGCTCTACACGTGTCTGTTCTCAGAGTTACATTTCAAGTGCTTTTATTGATGTCTGAACAGAAACACCTCACTGCTTGGGGCATGCAATGAACTGCATTCCATGCCCCCAGATCACTGGGTGTCCAAGGATAACCCTTCCCTCCATTTAAAACAAACACCAGCTCTCATAGAAGACTCCCCTGCCTGGGAGATCTGCTTTCATTCGGGCGGAGAAGGAATGAGCAGCTACAGCTCCTGCAGACTTCAGCCGGCCTTGCAGGGGGCTTAGCACCTCCCATATGTGTTTGTCTTTAACCTGTCCAGATTTGAAGTGAGAGGAGTTGTGCACTTAACCCAGCGAGCTGTCACTCCTTGCTGCAGTGAAGTGGCCAGAACTGGCTTGGCCTAGCTCCACAGCCCAGTTCCACCTGCTGGGTTGGACAGAGCCCACACCTGTGTTTGGAGTGTAAACAGGACACAGAGCTGTATTTGCTCTGTACACATGAATGCATAAGGCCCATTGGGAGCATGTCAGCACACAGCACACCCCAGCAGGCAGTTACCCCTGAGGACAGGGATTCTGGCCAAGGTGCTAGGAAAATTTGGGAACGGCCTGTGCTCACTGGAAGGTAAACACATTCCTCTTGAGTAAACTAGCTGGAATAGGTATCAGGACCTGCAATTATCTGCCAGACTTCTGGACAGGAGAATCTCTTTGTGACGGTTAATCACGCAGCTCTTCCATGCATCTCCTGGGAGCAAGCCCACCAAGTTGCTTGGAGAATATTCACTTGGGGCCCTGTGCCCCGGGACAAGGAGCGCGGTTCTTGTGCAGTCCTGTCACTGCAACGCCTCAGCCTCCGCAGGAATTCTGGGGGGCTGGATGAACTTACATTTATGATTTTTTTCCACCACGTTGGGGCTTTTTTTTAAGTGCAAACACTCCCCAGACCACTCTGCAGCATGTGAAGGATTCAAGTGCTGAGTCAGTCGCAGCAGCAAGCTCTCTTCAGAAAGGTGCTGGCAGGGAGGGACAACCTTTCTCCAAAGAACAGCCTGTCTGGGCTAGCTCATTTGAAGCAGGGGAGTAGGTGCAGGATTTGGAGGCAGGGGTGAAGCCAAGGCCTATCCACCCTGCTCAGATAAAAGGGGGGGGGGTTGGGGGTTCTACCACATGATATCATTGCAATATCTCAGATTAGACAGAACACAGGAAACTGAGGCTATTGTATGTTGAACAAAGAGCATCCAAGACAACACAATAGCAATTCCCCCTTCCTATCATCTCTCCAAACTGGAACCACCTGGCAGATTTAACCCCTTCTCCCCAATGCATTATTTTACTTAACCCGGTTCAGATTTTGATTCAAAAGGGGAAGGAGGGGGGGATGGACGGGGAGGGTTGTTCTCTGCTTTGGAAGAACTAGACGTGTTTATTAGCCAAAGGGGATTCTGGGCGAGTCCCTAAGAATTTCCACTCCTGCCCTGCAGCCAGGGTGAGGCGAGGCTGTTGGCAAAACAAGAGAGAGAGAGCTGGTTCCGGACCCTGAGAAGGGAGGCCTGACTCAGATGGAGAGCCACACTTTTAGCACAGACAACTTCTCAGCAGAAACCCCCCCTTTACTAATCCAGAGCATTGTTCTGAGCATCAGCCAGCTCTCACAAGGAGAAGCTTCCAGCAAAAGCTCGGCGCTTACCCAAGGGCAGGAGCTCACCACTATACCACCCACAACTGGGGGGGGGGCACATGAGAGGAAACCCTCCCCCCCCTCGCTGCACTCTAAAGCATACGGATAGTTTTTCTTTTGCTTTCTGCTTCTGCTTCCGGGCTAACGGTTGGGAAAGCCAGGGTGCCCCAAAGTTGCTGTTACGGGACTTCTTGGTAGGAGAGGGTCTCGGAGAGGAAACTGCGCAGGCAAGACACCGATTCGCTTCCCCGCAGCCTCTCTGGAAGGAGCAACAAAAGCAGTCGCGCCCCTCGAGATGGAGGGTTGGTTTCCTGGTTACAGCAGCCAGGCCAGTGTGGAAAGACCGTGACACATTCCCACCACCCCCTCACCAGCTCGCTGCCCTTCCTCCTGCAGGAGTTTTCAGTAACCTCAACTCTCTCTCCAGGGCTTGTCCCTCAAGTGCTGTACAAGAGCATCACTCAGCGGCTTGTCAGCTGGGCACCTCTCTGAGCTGCAGCCCCCCTGGCTTCCTGGCCCTCATCTCTAGGCAACCTGACCTGGACACTGCAAGCTCCAGCTCCCCGGTTCCCATGGAAAGCACCACACAAGAGGCTGTGAAGCCTTTTCTCTGCGCTTGGGAGAAAAGAGGCTTTGTTAGCTTGCCCAAGGGGACAGCGTGAGAGCTGAGACTCAGGACTCTGGGAATCCAAACGGACAAACGAAACAAAACAAAAACCCCGAAGCAAGCAGCCATTCCCAGGATCAGCTGTAGGTGCTCAGCGCATTTCTCCACCGCCAGCCCCCCAGCCTCTCCCCCTTCAGAGACTGCAGCACATAAAAGAGTAGCTAAGAGTTTCCACTAACCGACCATGGCAGGGAGAAAGGAAGAAACGGCAGAGCCACTGCCAGGCTTTTGAGATCTCCTGAATAAAGGAGCAGGTCCACTCCCATAGAAGCCAGTGGCACTCGCGGTGACCCTTACCGCAGCAGCGTGTCACTGACGTGTCCAATGGAAGGGATGTTGCAAGTCTGCTGCAGAGATGTTTTACAAATGATTCCTGAGTGAGAAATAGAGAGTCCATGGCAGGCCCAGAGAGAGCCCATAAGGAAATGGGTGAGGAAGGAAGGGGATGAATGGAGGAGAGAAAATGGGAAACTCTCATTCTGTTGAGAAAAGGCACAATCTGTTTGGGGAAGCTGTTTGATGATCAAAATAATTCCAGAGTAAGGAGAGCAAATTGAAAGTTTCCTAAGGACACAAGTGGATTTGCTTTAAAACAAACAAACCTAGAATAATGGATAAGACACAGATGGAGAGTATAAGAGGTCCGCTCACAAATACAGGGAGTTGGGGGGGGAGGGGGAAAGATGTAAGAGGGAGAACAGATCAGGCCGGTGGTGAATTCTCTCAGCCAGAAAGACTAGATGACTAATACTGGTCCCTTCTGGCCTTAAAATTAAATGCTAGGAAATGACACAGTATTTCTGGTTACCAAATTCCCACCCAAACTGACTCCATGGCTTTCTCAGCCCCAGAACCTGGGATCAACTGGTCTCTCCCTCTGTCCGTGCATTCTGAGTACACTCACCACTGTAATCTACACAGTATTTTGCAAATCATGTTGTAATTCAGGCTTGGCCTCACGCTGAAGTATCTAAGTACATGTCTGGCTTCTGAGAGGATACCACAAGGGGAAAGACATCTCCTTAGGCACCAGAGCCAAGGTGCTACAGTCTACAGCCGCTGAGTTCTATTCCTGTGGGTTACTTTCCCTATCTGCAAAACTGGATAATAGTAGTCACAGTGGTAAAGTGCTTTGAGATCTACAGGAGAAAAGGTGCCCATAGGCTTTATTATTACTGGCATGGACCAGATGGTGCCCTCTGAAACAGAAATGCTACTTCCCCTCCATGCACACTGCTAAAGGAGTTGCTAAGACATCCTTGTGCACAGGCTTTTAGCGTAGGTGGCATTTCTCTGAAAATGCGGTTTAATTCCTTTAAATAAGTGAGCTGACAGCCTAGCCTGCTGCTGCTCCAGGCAAAGAAAAGGGGTTTGATGTTTGTAGGGGTCCCCCCACCCCTGCCCAGCAATCTCCAAACAACCCTGAGAACTCTCAGTCCCTTCCCCTTTTCTTTATGCTAAACAGCTCTGGACTTCAGCCCGTTTTACATCTGACAAGTCCAGCCCAGCGACACAAATTGCATTTCATGCCCCTCATCCCCAGTCTCCTGGAGGGCGGAGGCAGCGCGAGGGGAGTGGGGAATAAACAGGCACCTGAGTACTGAACACAGGGTCTCGTGAAAGATCCCTGCTGCTGTGAGACCAGAGCGGCTACGCTTCAAAGGCGCTGTAACCAAAAGGCACCGGAGCGTGTACGGCCCAGGTCCAAGGTGTGAACGCGTGTCAGAGCGGATCGTGCCTGTCCACACTGAGTTATCTGGATGGACCTGAATCCTCCAGCTGAGAGAAGCAGAGAGCCCCGCTAAAAGGCGTTAAGGTGAAACTTCTAGTTCACGTTAACTCCCCGGAACCCCGGGCTGGGGGGGGGGGTGATCCCCAAAACCTCCTTCCCCCCAGGTTTGTCAACAGCAGGAGCGAGAGAAGAATCATGATTGGAACGTGCCTCAGTTTCCCTTCCCCGCGGGAGGCTCTGGTTGGAGGCGCTTGGTCGTGCAGGTACTAGCCAGGTGACTAATGCTGCCTGGCCCGGCTCCCTGCTGCCCCCAGGCCCGTCGCCCCCACTCACCAAGTCTCGGTTCCGGGAGATCCAGGTGTCCAGCAGCAGCTCCAGCCGGGCCTTGTGGAACTTCTTGGTGGTCTTCACCGCGATGAAGACATCCCGGGGGGTGATCTCCTCCAGGGCCGGCCTCGGGGTCCCCTCCCGGCGCGGGGCCAGGCTGCCGGCTCCCGCCGCCTCCCGCCGGCCCCGGCTCAGCTGGCTGAAGTACTCGGTGAAGCTCTTCACGTCCCGGGGGGCCGCGCCGGGCTGGCCCGCCAAGCTCTGCAGAGCTCGCCTGCCCCCTTCTCCCGCCGGCGGCGGCCCCACCGGCCGCGTCTGCTGCTCCGCCACCCGGACCAGGAGGCAGGTGAACATGCACCCGGCCAGGAACAGGAGCAGCTTCCTCCCGCAGCTCCGCAGCATCGCGACCGGCCGGCTGGAGGACGGGGCGCGCTGATCCCGGGCAGGTGTCGCCGCGCGAGCTCGCTGCCCGGCCTCGCGCCCTCGCCAGCCACTGCTGGGCGGCGGTTTAAAACCTCCTCTCCCCCCGCCCCCGCGCCGAACGCCTATGCCCGGCTCGCTCGGAGGGGGCGGGGCTCTGCCCGGCCGCGCCCCCTCGAGGGGCGGGCTCAGAACGCCGCCCTGGACCTGTGGGGCTCGCGCTTCTTTGGCGGCGGGTCTCCCACGTGGGCGCGCGGCAGGGGGCTGGGAGCAGGCGCCGCGGGGCTCTCGCCCAGCCCTCGCCAAGTTCTCCCTTGTACCCCCCTGGGAGGCTGCTCCCGGACAGTCTCTCCCGGAGCTGCGCTTAGGGGGTGTTTGCAGATCCGCTGGGGTGACCAGATGTCCTGATTTTATAGGGACAGTCCCGATTTTGGGGGCTTTTTCTTATATAGGAATTTATTACCCACCCACCACCCCGATCCTGATTTTTTACACTTGCTATCTGGTCACCCTAGGACCCGTGCTGTGGTAGAGGGGAAAGTTGTTGCAAGAGCTTTTTACCTCCTGGCAATTTTAGACAGAGTATTTCATGGGCATGGTGCAGAAACTCCAGTCCTGTGCACAGTGGTTGGGCAGACTTCACCTCATACAAGGAGTGTTCTATACCCCGAAGAAGTGAGCCAAATAATAATAATAGTAGTAATCGACTATTTGAAATTGTAGCCTCAAGGTATGCAAACAGCTAATCTAAAATCACCAGGTGATCATTCATCTGATGAAATGGGTCTTTGCCCAGGAAAGCTTCTGCTCCAAAACATCTGTTAGTTTATAATGTGTACTGTAATCCTTGCCCTTCTCCCACCCCATCCCCTCTCTGCTTGTCACATCTATAACACCAGCTCCTGCTCCTGCTCCCAGGCCTACTCTCACAGACCCCCTCTTCCCCCCCCCCCTCCACCTGGGTAGAGCAGAGCCCACCTTTCTGCACTATCAGATCCGATTGCAGGATCAGGGCCTTAGGGAGTAAGGTCCTCGGGGTGTAGACCGTATATTTCTATTTGTTCTGTAACGCTCTTAGTACACTTCTTGGTGTTGAAATAATAGTAATGTAGCAATGAGCATGTGCCAAACTCCCAGATTTGAGCACCCTGGAATGTTGGAGGTTTTAAAAATGTAAACTTGGAGCCGGATCTAAATCTTGCAAATGGATTCTCTCTTTAAATGGACTAAGCCAAACTTCTGATCTGAATACCTTGGAAATGGAGGTTTCAGAGTGATAGCCAGTGTTAGTCTGTATCAGCAAAAACAGTCTCTTAAGGTGCCACAAGAACTCTTCGTTGTTGTTGTTATGTAGTGCTTTTGAAGTCCAGATTCAAATGCTGCTGCTGGAGCTCATCTCTAATGGTTATAAATTTGCAGAGGAAAGGTGTGAAAATCAGTCATGGAGCCAGCTGTACTGCCCAATCCACTTGGCTTTGTCAGCTGAGCTCAGGAATCATGTAATATTATCATAGGGGGCATTTCTCAAAGTTTCTAGACACATTATTCCATTGATATCCCTCCCTGATCGGAGATAACAAGCTGGTTCAGCCTAATTGGACTAACCTTTTTACCTCCCACCTGGTTCTTGCCTACTTTTCTATACCTGCCTCTGGACACTTCCACTGCTTGCATCCGACGAAGTGGGTATTAGCCCACGAAAGCTCATGCTTCAAAACTTTATAGTTAGTCTTTAAGGTGCCACAGGACTTTGTTACCTCTGCTATTCCAGACTAACACGGCTACCTCTCTGATTCTATTATTCCATTGAGGCATCTCAGGGTAGGCAGTGAAGAAATTGCCTTTTCTGCTTTGCATGTGGTACACCACCAATGCAGTCTTTACCAAACTGTCTCTGTCTAAGCAATCCCCTGACCACCCCTCTTTCAGCTGCCACTAGCCTCCAGTGATTCTTTCCCCCTTGCCTCTATACTTGCTGTTATTTCACAAAGGTACCTTCATCCTCATGATCTCTATGGTGATGTTGAGTAGTGTCTGTACAGCCATATTCAGTCCCTCCATATCCCAGACTCACCGTCCTCCTTCACTTACGCATGGTGATATCTTTAACTGAATGGAAGCTCTCTACAGTATCTTTCTCGGTGGAACTTGTGCAGGAGTTGTCAGCATTGCCTGCCCTGGCTTCTGTCCAGCTATTGCTGGCCCCAGACCCTGAGATTCTAAAGCTGTGTGTTGATCTGGGACTTCTACATGGCTGTGTAGTGTGACCAAACCAAACAGGGAACGACCTTGTTATAAACTGAATTACTGCTTTGGTTTCTATTTCCCCCACTTTTCAATTTCTGCCTGATTTATTATGGCAGGCAGAACAGTCAATGCACAGGGACACTGATTAGCAGAGACCAAAGCAGGATTGGGCACAGTGGGGTTTTCTCACAACTGTATCCAAGAGGTTACCATGAAGTGGACCACCCAGATCACATACTCAATTCATACTGTAAAGTTTCTCACCGGCCTCTTCTAAGGCTGGTAATACTAACCCCTCCCTACCCCACAAACACCACTTATCTCATATGGATCAAACTGAGAATCGGGAGATTTGGGATTTGTTCCCATTCTTGTCTATGGAAGCCTAGGAAAAAATCACAGGTTAACCTCTATGTGCCCTGTCTGTACTAGGATATTTGCTGTGATTCCCCACTGTCTCAGCTCCACTTTACTGTAGGCGTCCTAGCATAGATGGTGCCCACAAGCATTTTAACCATGTCATGTTCTCCTGCTATGAGCAAGGATAGATAGCCTGGTGCTTATAACACCAGCTGCCACCTGGAACTCTGCATACACAGTGGAGCTGAGCTGGTGGGAAATCTTAGCAAGCATATTCCAATGCAGCTATGTGCTTTCAGTTCCTCATCTGGACAAATGATGATGTTCCTTCTTTGTGAAGCTCTTCGAGATCTATGGATGAAAAGTGCCATGAAAGTGCAAACTGTTGCTACTGGTGTTTAGTTATCATAATCCTCCTTGGAACTATTACTGGTATCTGTTGCTGGGTAGATAGGCAGGGTGGTCCAATAACGAGGACATTGGCTAGGTACATGGGATTGTTTCTCCGTGTTCTTGCACTGTGCCTAGCACAAGGGGACTGAGTTTGTCTGCGGTCTGTAGGCCCCACCATAATACAATTAATAATGGACTATATCTCTTTGAGGAACGGACCTTGTCCTGTTCACTATTTTGCTACTGTCAGATGCCGTGTTCAGCTCTGATGCTGTATAAACAATGCTACTGATACCCACAGAGATGAAGGCAGAGAGAATATTTTCCAAGGCAAGCATGACTGTTTGCGTTTTCCCATATTTATGATACACATTGCTCTAGTCCACCCTTTAATCATGTTCCTGGTGTAGGGGATGCACAGGAAGCCTTTAGACGTGGGTTTGTTTTGCATGGCGCGGAGAGAGTCTGAGGAGGGAGCCTGAAAAAACCCCTCAAAGAAACCTTATTTTAATAGACAGCAAACCAAACAAATACAGTAACTGAATCCCAAACTCATGACTAAACAGTATTTCCGCAGCTTGGGGGTTTGATGCATTTTTTGGGTCTATGAGCTGATTGCACAGAAACCTCCCGTCAAGAGGCTGCTGAAAAGCAACATAGGCAAGATCCTGAATAAAAACAGAGCCCCTTTCTAAGGGAGCCAAAAGGGAGGAAATGTATTTTCTCCCCAGCCATCTGCTCATCCATTCTCGAGGTCTCGGAAGTGGCTGGGGATCAACGCTGCAGACAGATGTTCAGGTCCCTGGCAGGCCAGCTGCTGCACGGCTGCCAGTCCGCCATCCGTGCCAGCAGTCACTGCACAATGACAGCAACAATAACGAGTCTGTCTGCTCCTGGGTTCAGAATGATGTGTCAGGAGTCTGTGGAGTCTCAACCCTGCAAACATCCAGACAAGGCGCCCAGTCTTCAGGGCACCATGTAAACTGATTACTGGAGCCCCCGTCCCTGGTTGCTGCAGGGGAGTAGCTGGGGGTTTCAGCTGTATGCAGAATAGAACCTGTCCAGCGAGGGTTAGTGGTCAGCCAGCTGATGCCCTCTGCCTGGCAGAAGAGAGGCCTGGCTTTCTTTTTCATTGTTCCCTCCCTCCCTGGGGAATATGGTGAACCCCAGCTGCCCGTCCACAGACTTCCTTTTCAGGAATCTCTCTTCTCAGTCCCTCCCAACCCACAGCAGACAAGCCTCCTGCGGGGGACCTGTTTCCTCAGCTCAGGAAAGTCTAGCCGGTGGAACAGCCTCTGGGAGATTCTTCTTCTCCCACCACATTCTGCACCTGCTTGTGCCCATCCCAGGATCCACATCCACCCAGGCCTTGGAAGCAGGAGGCTGGTGGTGGTGATAATCTCTTAAGTTAGTTCTTTCCTGCCCTGTTTATTTCTGTGCAGCCACCATGGCGTTTGGCAGTCAATGGCATTAACCTGTATTCTCTGGGGTTCCCTGGGTAATCAGGGAGAGGCTGGCATTGCTAAGGTGCCAGCTAAATGCATGCCTTAAGCCAGGGGTCTCAAACATGTGGCCCACGAAGCCCTTCCCTGCGGCCCGCCAAGCTCTCTGGCACCCCCACCCCCAGCAGTTTCCGGGAGGGAGGGGCCAGAAGCGGAGACTTCTCTGCTGCCTGGTTGGGCCGCTGCCGATCCCCAGCTTCCAGGCGCTGCTGCTGCGGCTTCAATGAATGAGCTGGGGCGGCGCCTCCCAGGAGCCCTCTGCAGCGGCGGACAGGAACGGTAAGTCAGGCTCCCCGCCGCCCTCCCGCCTCCCTCTGCGGGAGGCTCACCGCTCCTGGCCTCCGCTGTAGAGGGTCCCACGAAGCGCCGCCCCAGCTTGTTCATTGAGGCCGCAGCAGCAGTGCTTGGAAGCCAGGTTCAGAGGAGGAAGCGGGGCAGGGGCGGGACCTCATGGAAGGGGTGGAGTGGGGGCGGGGGCAGCGATGGGGGGCATGTCAGTGAAGCGGCCCTCGGGCCAGTGCACTGGTCCTCATGCAGCCCTTGTGGTCATTTGAGTTTGAGACCCCTGCCTTAAGCCTTAGGGAAAAGAAAGGAGTATTGCTTATTTGTCTTGCACCAACCAACATCTATAGTGCCTCTTTCTTTCGACCTGTCCTGACTTGGAAAACATACTAGACAGATAGCCCTGGAGACTGGACTCTCCTCTAGAGCCTCAAATCAGGTCCAGCACAGGAAACAGGGCCATCAATTCCACCCCACACACCCCACCACACTGCCTCACAAATGTATCCCACCCCTGATCTAAAGGAACCACCTCTTGGATGAGAGGGGAATTTGGGCTCTATGTCAGCATTTCTTCTTCTGGGGTCTTGCAAGCATGATGCCATTTACATCCTGGGTCTCCTGCACAATCAGGCTTGGCAGCCCTAACAAAGAGACACACTCTGAGCTGGATTTTCTCGGCCTGCAGCTTAAAGTCGGGCTGCCAGACTGCAGCCCCCACCCTTGTCCTATAACTGTGGGGCAAGAACAGAACTGATATCAGCTGCAGATTTATATTTGAGATGGCTGAACCAAATCCCTGTCTCAGACCCGCCATTTGGATCCCCATTTGTGACCATTTGGATCCGCCATTTGGATCCCCATTTGTGACTGACCCCTAGAGTGAGCTGGGTGGGTCAGATCCGTTGGGGCTGAATTCCCTCCCGTTTGGGGGAACATTAAACCCCAGCTCCAATATTTGACTGTGCAGACCCATGCCTGGCTTTGAACTGCTGTTGAATCCAAACAACGATCCCTTTCTAGAGGCCTCTCAAGACAAATACAGCTTGGCAGTGCTTCTCTGTCTCACCAAGTTTGAGAACCTCTCCCCTACAGGACTGTCGAGCAGGTGGCTTTTGCAGTTTGTTGTGCTCCTGAGGGATGAGTTGCAGTCTCCCAGTACTATTAAAAAAAAATGTCAATAAACCCATGCAAGTGAATAGATCATCAGAGAGAAATGTTGGGCTTGGCGCGTATACTCTGAACAACTTACATGCTTTGCTGGCCAGAGCTTCAAAGCTCTCTCTTGAATACCTTAGTCGCTCTGTTATTTATTATTATTTTGTATGCAACAACACCTGGAGGCCCTGTCTCACTGGCCTAGGCATTACACATAAAATGTTGGCCCCTGCTCTGAGAGGTTACAATCTAAGTATAAGACAAGAAACAAGAGGTGGATGCATCCACCGGGGAAGGGGAGCGCAAGGTAGCAATTTCAATGAGACGCAATTTCAGACGTAGCCTTCTTCCTCCTTGGGTAATGATCTTTTTCTTCTTCTCATAGCACAAGAGACTTTGCATTAATTACTGTTAGTAAAACGGTGGCACCATATTTACCCTTTCTGGCTGAAGCACAATCAGGACTCCTGGGTTCTATTTCCAGCTTCGTCACTGATGTCATGTGTGACCTGGGGCAAGCTGCATTGGCCTCAATTGGGTTCAGGCCCTGCCCGCCTCAGCTTCACACATACGTCTAATGGGGCCAGTAACGCTCACCCCACAGGGGTTTCGTGCGGTGAGATCAACATAAAGCGCTTGGAGATCCCAGGAGGAAGGTGCTATAGAAATGCAAAGCGTTATTATTTCATCAGGCTGAAGACGAAGCCTGAGAAAGGTTGAGCAAAAGACACAGCGAGAGGAGGAACAGCAGGGGATTTAGCTACTGAAAAGGAGTTGGGGAAAAAGCAGAAGAGTCTCATTGTGTGTTGGGCAGAGGGGGTCACAAGCAAGTTAAACTGGTTAATGTATTGGAGCAGTTTCCTCAGCACTGCTGTAAGAAAGCAAAGCAGCAGGACAAAAGGCCCATGGAGCATTCTTGTGGTGAAAGTGGGCTCTCTTTAAAAGGATTTGATTTCTTTTCTGTCAGTTGAATGGAATTTAGTGGTGACTCCTTCAGGTCTAAGAATTTTTTTTCTTTGGTGGTGGCAGCGGTGGGAGGGGATAATTTCTCCCCCCCTCCCCCCTCCCCTCCGCATTCTTCTCTGTGTGGAGACGTTTACAACCCCCTTGCCCTGAGATTATAGCCCTCATTGTTGCAAAGGGAGATTGGCTCAGGGAATACAAATGGTCCCGCCAAAACGCTGATCCCAAAAGAAAGCGAGGGGCACAGGGCCATCCCCGCTCGGCCTGGTTTCTCATGCTCACTATTCAGCCCGATTTTGGCGCGGGAGGGAAGTTAAATAGGGTGAAAGGGGAAGAAAAGAAGGTGTTAGAACATCTCCAACTGATTAAAGGCTGCTCTCCAGCTCTGAGGCAAGGCCAAGATTGTTCCTCAAGGTCTTTGCCAGCACATGGAATGTGTGTGTGTGTGCTCACGCTTTCCTTTCTTGGGGAAACTCATTTTTAATTTTAAAAATATAATTCAAGCTAAAAAAAGAAGGGGAATGGGAAGCCACCTGCAAGAACAAGATGGGCGTCATTAGTCCAGCTTTCTCAGATTGTGCGTTTATACCATTCCCAACAGTGACGCTTGCTGGGAGAGGCTGGATCGGGAGTATCCAAGGCTCTTCACCCAGCATTCATTTAGCAGTCAGCGTTCTCTACACACCAATGATGGCTGGGATCAGACAGAGCCAGCATTCCTGTACCATTCCCTGCAATGATACCTATTGGGAGAGGATGGGACTGGAGGAGCTGTGAGACATCAGACTGCATGCAGATTGGATCTCCCTGGCAATATCTTTTTATCCCAGCTGAGAGCAGATAAGTGAGGCTGGGCATGTTTTGGGGAAGGAGTGTTCTGGGCCACAGCATGACAGACAAATTAAAAAGCAACACCCGTTTCAAGCCAACAAAAGAAAAAAGGTTAATTTCACAAAGCTTAATTGACTTGTGGGACTCACTGCCACAAGATATTACTGAGACCAAGATCTTAGTAGGATTCAGAATGGGATTAGAGATTGAGGCTGGAATTTTCAGAGGAGCCTGTGAGAGGTAGGCAACCAAATCTCATAGGATTTCAGAGGGACTTAGTCACCTAACTCCCTTAAACTCCTTTGAAAATCCCACCTTTCTGAATAACATGAATCTCTGCAGTTAGCTGAAGAGGGTAAATGTTGAGAAGGGATTAAAATGTCCATGCTTCAGAACATACACTGACAAGTAACTGCAGAATGTTAATAAAAGAACTTCCCCAGTGGGCGTATACTAGTCCTTCTCCATTATAGGGGTTTACACTTTCCTCTAAGCCCCCGGCACTGGCCATTCTCAGAGTCAGGCTCCTGGCTCGTGTGGACTGTTGAACTGATCTGCTAGACTGCAATTCCTATTATCCCAAACTATTGTCCTGATAGTTTAAGGGTCTAGGGTGAGAGCACAGAACGGTGAGTAAGGGAGGCCCAGATCTTCCACTGACCATGCCCAACGCGCACAGCCAGGCTGTGCCTGAGTTTACTGATCCGTAAATCAAGTGTCATTACAAATGTCCAGAATCAGAGAGGTAGCCGTGTTAGTCTGGAATTGCAGAAGTGACAGAGTCCTGTGGCACCTTAAAGACTAACTAAAGTACTGAAGCATAAGCTTTCGTGGGCTAATACCCACTTCCGACCCACTTCTACCAATGTCCAGTGGAACAGCCTAATTAAAGCTGAAATTATTTACTAATGAGGCCAACCCAACATCCCCAGAGAGCTATAGGGGTACAAACGCTGCTTGCACCCTGCATTTAGGCCATGGGTTTGGTAGTAGTGTACAAGGCAGAGCAAAAGTGCGGCTTGAAGACCTCACAATGTATGGCACTGAGAGTGGAGAATGGCCTTATTGTCAGGAGAGTAATCGGCCCTTCTACCCAGCGATGGGGGTCAGGAGACTTTCACTTTTGGTGGCCCGATAGACCATTCAGTGCTGCCTTAAATGGGAGAGCCCTGGATTCTTCTCTGTCCTCTCCTGGACCTGTTCCGCTCCCTACTGTTTTTCCAGAGCTGAGTAGGGAGCAGGGAGGCTGGGTCAGGCAGGCTGGGGGCAGTGGTCCCAGCAGGGAGCTTGGGTATATTGGCTCTTGTTCCTCTGAGCCTGCTGCACTTGTCAATGGCCAACCCCCTTTCTCTTCCCTCTCATTGCATCCCGGCTGGTCTCCACAATAAATATCTAAGGAAGCAGCTGTTCCCAGGTGACCTTCACCAGTCCCCGGCGGGTTAAAGGATTTGGCATGGACGCCAGCCTGTTGTGGTGATGCCACACTTTCCGATGCAGGGAATGAGTTCCCCAGCCCCTTACAGACAAGGCAGAGGTGGCATTAGCAAGAAATGGTGTCTGGTAGATTTCTGAAGCCAGTGCTTTGCCCTGAGTCCTGGACAAATGGGCCCAGGAAGGGTTGGACCAGGACGTAAGGGAGGGATGAAGTGGAAGCAGGTGGAGGTGCTGTGACGCTACAAGTGGAGTCAGACTATTGGCCTTGGACACTCCACCCTTCACCCCAGCCCCCCGCACTTCACCACATGTGCTGACTGAGTGGGAGTCACTGATGCCCCCTGGCTGCATGCCCTCTCCCACCCCCTTTCCTGACACGAACTCAAGGGGTGAGAGGGGCACTATGGTCCCAAGGTCCTTCCTGGGTCCTGCACAGAGAGCAGGTGGCCAGCCAGACGGGCTCATCTGTGCCCATGTTGCCCGCTGTTCACTGCCACATGGCAGACTCCATTCCATCATGGGCCTGGGTCCCAAGAATCCTCCCATAATAATTCCCTTAACAATCACAGGCCAACAATTGTAGGGCCCTGGCACCCGTTGCTTTAAGGCCCAGATGTTCCTGTAGATTCACCCATGATGCAGTTGCTAGGCCAGCTTCTGCCCTCATTTCCATGCATGCGCCGGAAGGCAGAGGTGGTTCCGCTCTCGGTGCCGTTCCTGTGTTGGGTATTCACTTGGTTCCTTGGCCCAGCCACCGGGTGCAGTCTCTGAGTCAGGCTGTGTGCTGTGGTTATTTGATGGCTCTGGTCACTGGGGCTGCATTCCCGGTACAGTCACTTATAGTATGTCTGTGCGGTTAATGGGCACAGCTTCTGCGTGTGGTTTCCAAAATGCAGCTGGCAGTGGCTCCAGCCTTCGTCGCTTTCACTGGCTTCCTCTCCATCTCCAGAGCTAATTCAAAATTACCCTTCTGCTTTCCAGAGCTCTCCACGAACCAGTACTGCTCCCTCTCTTGGGACCTCACCCACCCGCTCCCCTGGGCACCTGCCTGGCCCTCTTGCTGCCACTTGCCTGCAGCTCTTGGCAGAGAAAGGCTGATGTCCCCTCCTGCTGACCTCCAGCCTCCTGCCCTGCAGTGACCTGGAACCAAAGCCAGAGTCTCTGTAAGTGCTTTAAATACTTTTGCCTCTTCAAACCCTTCCAGGAGGAAGGTACAGGGGACATTCTGGGCAAGACGGGGGCATATTGCCAGAGGGAGGAGGGAGTTGAGGCCTAGCTGTGGTAGGTCTGCACCACAAGCCCCCTAAGGGCTATGGCAATGGGAGGTAGAAGTTAGGGCCACCTTAGCCTCTGCACTGGCAGCTCCTAAATAGGGGAGGCCCACACTGCTACCCCACAGTCCTCGTGCCAGCCCTAGTGCTGGTGCAGGAATGAATTCAGCTGAAAGAATAATGGGAATCCCACTCTCAGCTCTCTCCCCTTCGTGCCATCCCACAGGGACGTACACCTCCAGCCTGCTCCTTATGCACAGTACAGCTGCAGGGAGCTGTGAGAATCCCAGGGCTCTACTCCAGCTTGCCCGAGAGTTCCTGAGTTGCCACTCTAAACTCTGTGCTGCGATCAGGTGGGGATGCTGGGCAGGCCCCTGTCAGTCCTAGCTCTACAGTCGCGAGGGCAGGAACAACTCATTCAAAGTGGGTCCAAGGTGTATATCACTGACACTTCATTGTGCTCTTGACAAGCTATGACTAAATGTTGGCTTCTCCCAGGTCTGGGTTTTCTCTGGCCTCCATGGTTCCCGGCTTCTTCCAGGCTTCCAGGTTCCCGGCTGGGCAGTTTGCGATTTGTCAATAGGTGAATTGGTGAGGTGACCTTTACTCAGAGCTTTCCCCTGCCATTCCTCTGTGGCCCCAGCAAGAGTTTTCCCCACTGAAAACCACAGAAGTTGCCTGCCTCTTCTCCACTCCCCTTGCAAAGGGGCATAAAGTAACCTTGTTTTTCTTGGGATGTTAGTTTAAACAGGCATCTAACTGCTCAGACTTTGCATGATTTCAGGGCGCTCTTTGCTGGAGTAGAAGAGAGGCTGATAATTGCTTTGTGAAGGGGGTGGGAGTTGGGGGGTGGGGGTGGAAGACAGGATTAAAACAGTCCATTAGAATTTCTGGTTTTGGAAAGCTCACAAAAATGTTGACATGTAGCATGACTAACACAGTGCAAATGTCAGCCCCGCGCTGTGATTAGGGGCTCTCCCTCCGCTAGCAACGAAGCTGGCCCCCCTTTAAGGCAACAGTATACAATGAGAGGCACAATACAGGAATTCCAATGTGGAAGGCTAATTGTTCCCCATTTACTGCTGTTAATGGCTCGGCTGAAACTATTTAGTGCACTGGGCTGGAGCCCACAGGATTTTCAAATCTAACTGGAAATTAAAAGCTGACACCAGAAAATAGAACGAGGTCATAGAACTAGGAATCGAGAAGAGAATCGTGTCACCTAACCAGAGAGATAGGGACAATGCATCAGCCTCACAACCTGGTCTCGGAGGCAGGTAGCTGGCTAGAAAGGGACGGCACCTTTCAGCATGCTAGATTTTTGTGGTATGGACACTGTTTAGCCATGATGGGAGAGAGCAGAGTTAGAGGTGCCTTGCAGGACAGAAAGAATGAGAGAGGCTAAAAGGAGACATGCTCCCTCTAACCAGAAACAGTTGAAAGAGATCAGACATCTTCCAGCTGTCCGGATACCACTGTGAGAGTAACACACAATTGAAACCTGTTTATCTCTTCACCTCAGTCCATGATTAGCAGATGCTGATCTGTAGCAGATAGATAACCCCATGGAAATGGGGTAAGGAGGGAAGAAGCCTCCGACGAGGGCCATTGACATTCTGGCATATGGTATATATAGGACTTGCTGTGCCCATCACTAAAATGCAGCCACTTCTGGAGTGAAACCCAGCAATGGCTTCACACCACACAGCAATGTGACTAGATAGAAAGTGTGAAAAATCAGAACACACAATGGGGGGTAATAGATGCCTATATAAGAAAAAAGCCCCAAATATCAGGACTGTCCCTATAAAATTGGGGGGGGTCACCCTAGTTATGAGGCAGTTTAGGATAGGAGATGTAGAACAGGTTCTCCATTTGAAACTAGCAATGCAGAACAGATCGGATGATAAAGTTGCAAGCTGGGCTGTAGGGAGCCTACAGGTAGGAGAAGGGCATATGCTCCTGTTTTGCAGCACTTGGCTGCAGCAATGAATGTTTGTATACTTTGGAAGAGGAGTGATGAAAGCAAGATCAGATGGGTGATTGCATCTCAGTGGGCATCTCCATGTCACTTCGTCTCTAAACTGGATCATTACGGCCATTACAGGAACTTACCCTGTGGTCAGACACTCCATTTTAGCCAATTACAGTCCCAACTGTGTGTGCAGCCTACCAGCCAAGTAAGGTTGCCAATTTTGGTTGGAGGTATTCCTGGAAGTGTCATCACAAGACATAATCTCTCATTAAAGATGAATCTGTAACTCCCGGAGACTCCAGGACAATCCTGGATGGTTGGCAACACAGCCAAGATTCAAACCAAGACTCTGATGGGTCACTAGAGCTGCAATACCAGGTGGAGGTCTTCGGGAGCCTGAGCTGGTAGGGAGGGGGCTAATTATCACTTTGCTGGAAGTTGATCTTGAATTTATCAGAGAGAGGAAGGCAGAACACAGATCATGTTTGAGGGTATATGATCATCAGTGAATGCAGTGGATATGACCTCGGGGAAATCCTAAGAAAAACCATTCATTTCTGGCTGTGTATGAGTGCAGGTGATGGCAAATTCCCTGCCACATTTGCACTGTAGAAAGGGTGAGCAAGCCCCTACAGTCATCAAAAGGAGCACACCCATTCATTAAGGCAAGTCTACTCCCAAATATGCTGTTTGCATTATAAAGAGACGTATTCCAAAGAAAGGCTCCAGGGTGAAAAAGTCCTGCTACGTGTCTCTTTTAAAAAAAAACTTCCTTATAAATGCAAATTGAATGCTTGTAAGTCAATATCTGTTCTTGCGATATTGGCATGCACTGAAATAGTTTCTCAACAGAAACATATTGGAACACAGCTGCTCCTGGATCTGGCTGGTTGAGAGGTACTCTGTTCCAATTGTGAAACTCTATTAAAACTGTATTTGTTTAAAGCCCTTGGACAGTCAGAGTCTCTTATGACAAGTCCTTCTCTCCATTCAAATCCACCAGAGCTAGGGAATGGCCTCACGCAGATGTGCTGACTCCGTGGGTGCTCTGGCATTGGAGCACCCATGGAGAAAAATTAGTGGGTGCTCTGCACCCATGGGCAGCCAATCTCCCGCCTCCTTGCCTCCTCCCCCCGCCCGAGTGGACCGTGTCCCCATTATTCCCCCTCCATGTCAGTGCTTCCCGCCTCCTTGCTGCCTAACAGCTGTTTGGCGGTGCTTAGGACTTTCTGGTGTGGGGGAAGGAGCGGGGATGTGGCACACTCAGGGGAGGAGGCGGAGAAGAAGCAGGGCAGGGATGGGGACTTGGGGGAAATGGTGGAGTGGGGACAAGAAGGGGGCAGGGCTTGGGTGGGAAAAGGTGGGGTGAAGTGGGGACTTTGGGGTAGGGGTGGAATGGGGGTGAGGCGAGCGTGGTGCAGGGGTGGGAAGAGGTGGGGCCAAGGACAAGGCCAGAGGTGGGGGGGATAAGCACCCACCAGGCAGACGGGAAGTCAGTGCCTATGTCTTCCTGGTAGCTAACTCAGCATGGAAGAGCCCTTTGGGGAAGGGGATAATTTGAGTCCCAAACACACACAACTCAGAACACAGTAACAAGCTGACCTTTCAGAAAATTCCTTCAGAAAACGGATGCTTTTAGAATAGCCGAAGGAACACCTTAGGAGAAATGATTGAATATTGTCTCTTTTACCTGCACATTCCTAGGCCACATTCCTAGGCCATGGCCACTGATTTGAGGTGACTGTTTCTGTGTGCTCCCTGGGGACTATTACTGAAATCACTTCAGCACCTAGAGGGCCCGGCTGAGATCGAGGCCCCATTGTGCCAGCTGCTGTACATACACATGGTAAGATACAGTCTTGGCCCAAATCTAATTGGGCAAGCGGAAGCCAGTAGGCCAGTCTGCTGGCCCGGGAAGGTAGACTAAAGCCCCCAACACCTGTTCAGGCCAAGACCCTTTTCCCAGGGCTGGCTTTATTTGCAAACAGGAGTGCAAGTAGGGTGGTGCTCTCCTATAGGCAGTACTGGTAAGAGATTTTTTAGGAGGTCGGGGAGGCTCTGGTCCTTAAAGGAGCAGAACACAGCTATGGAGGGCATTCATTCTTTATATGGCTTTAACAGCACAATGCATATGCTAACAAACTTAAACAAAGGCTTTGTTTAAGTTTGTTAGCATATGTGTTGTGCTGTTATATTGGTCAGGGATCCTAAAGAGCTGGGGGAGGGGTGATGCGGGAGGTGTTTAAACCACCTCAGCACAGATCGGGTTTATGAACATTAAAAGTTAACTGCAAAGGAACACTGACGTCCATTAACCTAAATGTGTGCCAGTGTGCCCTTCACTGACTAACGGTGCAGTCACACCTGAACAGCTAAAAATTAACCTGGCCCTTTTAAGCTAAACCGAGTCATGTCACTGGCTCCATCTTGGTTGTTACATAACAGATACCAAAACTCCAGTAGGGCATGGTGCTGGCACAGCGGTGGAATAATTTAGATGAGGGATTTTTAGCCTGGGGCTTGCAAACCCAAGAGGAGTCACAGACAGGTGACGGGGTCACAGTCACATTTCCTTCCCCTACTGCTAACTAGGAGAGGGGATCTTGTCTAGATCCCAGCTACATGGGAGGAGGGTCCCCGCTACAGAAAAGGTAGGAAACCACTGGTTCAGCTCCACACCACCTCCTGCAATGGATGATGCGATGGTCAATGTACAACGTGCAGGGTTGACAGGACAAGCAGCTCTGGTTACTTTCAGACACCCGGGAGTGTTGTCTCCCCTTCCCCATCACAACAGCACAAATTGGCAGCAGGTCCAAATAAGAAACATAGAGGAACGACAATAAACCTTCCCAAAATGGCTTCCATCGTGCTCTGTCCATGTGCTGCCCCCCATTGCAGTTTAAGCTTCTGATGTCTCCGTCCCTTCTGGTGTGTGCGGAATGCACTCCTGTTAACTCTGGCCAGCCAATCCATTCATGTGGTTCCTGCACACTCTCTCAAGGGCAACAGAGGGTGTTTCTTCTCTTCTCACTTCAAGGAAACTCATAAGCTGGGTTGCACATTTGTTTTTGTTTTAAACTTGAGGCTTTGCAGATATTAAAATATAATCCAGGAAGAATTTGCTTTGTGAGGGAACCATGTGGGATTATTTTTGGGAAGGAGGTCAATCGGGGGGCTGATAGGGGGAGGGGGGAGAGATTTTCATTTCCCCTCTGTGTCCCTTTGGGATCCATGTTTATTCTTGCCTAGAAACAATAGCAGCTGGTATGGGAACAAAGTCAGAGACATTCAAAATATTCCAGCTTTCACAGAGCCTCCTGAGCAGAGAATACCCTGTGTGAAGCAGAAACACTAGACCATGCCATCTGGGGAGACCAAGGCTGGGAAAAGAAAAAGGCCTCCCAAAGGGGATAGAAGTTGGGGAGAAGCAACAAAGGCATATCAAAGCTGTTTAGACCAGGCTGATACTTCACAAATGACAGGGCAATAGGGACCCGGGGAAGAAAAGCATTAAAACAAAAATTGCTTCTGCTATTGGGTTGTTAAGCCTGGTATAGAGCGTTAGTACTCTGTCTTATAAGTGAAGGGAGGAACAAAACACTGGGTATAGGAAGCCATGAGCCCTCTCTCTCCAGGTCCAGAGACATGTTCGGGAGCTAACCAAGAATTCTAGAAATGTACAGAGGCTTACGGTGATTACCCAACACATACGGAAATAAGGGCAAAACCCAGATAGCAGTGACAGAGGAAGCTCTAAAAGGGCAGGCTGATAAGAGCAGTGAGGTCATCACAGCCGAAGTATTGTAGGAAGACTTTCCGAACATAGCTAGAAGACCAAGCTGCGCCTATACACAGCGACATCAGAAGCGGTGTCCTGCTTTTCCAGAGATGTGCGTGCTGTGAAGATTTTATTAGCCCAAAATATGACCAGAGGGCCAGATTCACCCCTAATGTTATTACACTGAAATCGGCAGCATCATGACAGGGTTGACCTCTTGACCTAAGATCTTACTATACAGCACTAACCATTTTGCTTTATTTTAAACGGAAATGGCTGGTTTGATCCAAAAAAATGGAAGCACACCTCAGTGGTGCAGGCTATTCCTGGGGTTCCAAAATGTGAGTGGCCCTGACTCGTACATTCTGATAGTTTGCATACGGACCTCACATCGCGTTGGCCAACCCATTTCATGGAAACAGTAAGCTCTAGGGTCTTTGGCTACACTGTATTAATAGAGGCCCTTATACAGTCTACTGTTAGAAAGAGAGAACCCGAGCCTTAGCTGATGTCAAACGGTGCCTAGCTATGCTGACTAGGACAGTGATACTGGTTGACAGTCACTGAGGGTCTCCAATGAAGTGGGCTATAGCCCACGAAAGCTTATGCTGAAATAAATTGGTTAGTCTCTAAGGTGCCACAAGTATTCCTCCTTCTCTTTACGGATACAAAACACGGCTGCTAATCTTAAACCCTTGGGAATGTGCATCTGAAGCCATTCAAAACAGCATTTCTCTTGAGTGAATATCAAGTACTGGACATGAACCATAGAATAAATTTGAGAAAGACAAGCTGTCATCCTGGCTATGGGTTTAAGTATGACCCACAACTTATATTAAGATCACATTTTCTGCTATGCTAAATATCGTGCAAGACACACTAGTGGGATGGTCTCCAATCTGCTCTAAAGCCAAATGAGTTTGGGTCAGATGGTTTGTCTGGGTTCCTGATAGTCCAGAATCATTGCTATTTATTTTGGATTCATCTAAGGTTGGAAGTTGGGATGCATTCTGCCCCTGTTGTCTGGTTAGCAGCAGTTGTATGCTCAAATTGCTTTTGCTCTGCTAAGTCAAGAAGCATTCATAAATCTCTGTGTGACGCACAAGTTCAAGGCTAAATATACAATTGTCCCATAGTCTTCTGAGCTACCACTTTGGCCATTTGAACCTCGACTGCCATTAGTAAACACAGAAGTCCCAAGTACAAAATCCAATAAGATGGCCAAAATAAATGTAATGATCTTGCAAGAAGGGTCAAAGTTTTCTGTGTGATTGTTACTGAAACATTTTGGCAATGGACAAGTGGTTTTTTTTTAGGGGGGTTGTCACTTCTTTGCCGGACGTTTTCCATCACCAGCAGCAACATAACGGCCAATTCTTGGCTCAGCAATGCTGTTTCAGCACTTAGCTCTGCAGTAGCCACTTTGAGTAGTCACAGCACAGTCGATGGGCTTTCTATCGCTGTCCACTCTAGCCACAAGAGCGATTCACTGTGGTCCCCTTCTAAGGAAGCATCCCGGAACGCCACCAATATTACCTCACTGGTAGTCTCACTACCACGTACAATTCCATTGGGAAAGTACTTCCTGAGCGCGTTTGTCTCGGGGTTTGCTACTCTGCATTTGGCATCCTTTCAGAAGTTCCCCTTATGAAGCCAACAGAGGACAGCTATATCTTTTCCTTGCAGTTATATTAGACCCATCATCTCTTTTGGATCACATGCCTGAAAACCAGACTGAGCTTCATTCGTTTTCCTGTGAGATGTGTTTTTTTTTCCAGTGAGCTATAGAAAGAGGAATCCGATTCAGGGGGAGACTGTGTGCATTATGATAATTTGTGTTGATTGTCATTTGTTCCTCTATTTCATTAACCCTTTGCTGCTCTTCCTCCTCTTGTGCTAAATGGATTGCTAGAGCCCTCCACGGAATGGTACTTTTCCAGTGGTTATTTAAAAGCCCTTGAAATCACTGGAAAGACCAGCATTGACTCCAGTGAGCTTAGAATCAGGCCCTGTAGCTAATAGGAAATCCTTAGTTCTTGCCTCTTCTGAATGGTGTTGGAAAGGGCTGAGTTGAATTGGGCCTGGGATCAGCACTGCTTCCCAGGAAGCATTGGGAGAAGAACAGGGGTAATGAGGACCACATGTGAATGGACACCTGGAGCTGATCTGCTTTTGTCCACTTGGACTGAGGAGAGGGAGGTGAGGAGGACTGGATTCTCCAAGGCTGTTTGAATCAGATGCACGGCTGATAGTAGCTGCACACATTAAAGTGCTTGTTTGGATTTCCAGAAAGCCTTTGATAAAGTTCCACATGGCAGGCTCCTGCTGGAAGTACACAAGCTCCAGGGATCCTGGGAACAGGAAGAACCATCTGTCCATCTGTGAGAGAACTCGGGAGAGAGACTGACCAGCCAAACATCCATGTGACTCATTTAGCTGATCACAGATCCTTCTGCAGGGAATAAGGAAGGAATGAACAGAAGAGAAACCCAGGTGGAGCCCTATGAGAGGTGTAAGAGTTAAAGCAATCCCCTGAACGAGAACTAGATTGGAACAGGAGGACTGAGAAGGAAAACCAGATTTTCCTCTATTTATGGAGATATTTGCTGCTAGCAGTCATGGACTGGCTACATGCCATTGCAGGCAGTCCCATCATATCATTCCCTCCATGAACGTATCATGTTCAGGCTTGAAGCCAGCTAGGTTTTTTTTGCCCCCACTGCTCCCCTTGGAAGGCTGTTGCAGGAGGAAAGGGCTGAGTTGAATTGGGCTCAGCTCTGCTTCCCAGGAAGCATTGGGAGAAGAACTGGGGTAATGAGGACCAAGTGTGAATGGACACCTGGAGCTGATCTGCTTTTCTCCACTTGGACTGAGGAGAGGGAGGTGAGGAGACTGGATTCTCCAAGGCTGTTTGAAGCAGATGCATTGAGAACCCTCTCTCCTCTGATAGCAACCTTTGTCTAATTTCAAACTTAACTTGTTGGTAGCTAGTTTGAGTCTCCTCTCATAAGGTAGGTTTTCCATTCTTCAGATCCCCCTAGTAGCTCTTCTCTGCACCTGTTTGAATTCATCTTTGGGGAAACCAGAACTGCACACAGTATTCCAGATGAAGTCTCACCAGTGCCTTGTACAATGGTACTAACACTTCCCTATCTCTACCGGACATACCTCACCTGATGCATCCTAGGACTACATTAGCCTTTTTTCCACAGCTGTATCCCATGGGCAGCTCATAGTTATCAATGATCAACTAAGACACCCAGGTCTTTCCTCTCCTCTGTCACTTTGAACTGATATGTCCCCAGCTTATAGCAACAAAATTTGTTGTCACTCCCTAACTGCATGTATTTGCTGGGCCCAGGTCATAAATCTACTGGTTAATGGTCTGAATTGGATTTAGGGGTTGGGGGTGGGCAGTATCTATGCTCATTGTGAAAAATGTTTTCCATGCAAGAATGATCAGTTCAGCCACCCATGCTCATTTGTTTTCTACCCACAGCCCTCCTCCCTACGCCCCGTGTCCCACCCCCTACCAAACAAAACAGGAACAGAAGTGTAGCAGTACTGGAGAAATGGGGCCTTAGGTGGAATAACCCTTTCACTGCCACACCCTGTGTGGAAATCAGCTGTATTCTGTGACTTACAAAAGGAAGTGGACAATGGCCGGCTGTCCGCACAAGGGACTCCAGGGGACTTGGTCTGCACTGAGCTTCTCCAGGAACATCCCCGGAGTCATGCAGACACATCAGCAGCCTCTGGCCCCAAACCAGACCTCAATAAGGGCAGTTCAAAACCAGGCCCGGGTGCCTTTAAACAGAGCAATAGCGCGCAGGCACAAGGCAGCCCTGGAAGGCGGTAGTGACAAAGAGAAGTGAATGCAGGCTTGTTCTTCCTTTTTTGGCAGCCTCTGATAACCACACTCATGTATTTCCCCTTCCCTTACACGCAGATCAGGGTTGCTCACCTAGCCTACAGCCGGGGTCAAACAGCTGATGGGGAAGACATAAACCATGGCCACCCCAAAGAACACCACGTCCCTTCTGAGTGTCGCTAGAACTGTGACCCAGTTTCACTGTGGCATGTCACAACCACAAGCTACTTCCTCACCTCCTCCCCACCCCCGTTTTCTCTCCCCACACTGGCATTTTACTTTTCTCCTTTGATGCTGACTTTCAGGTCTGGAGAGACAGAGCTTACCAGCCTTGTGTCCTCCCAACCTTTCCCTGCCCCATTGTCCTCCCCTGGCATTTGGAAACAAGTGCAACATTCAGCGGAGCCAGCGCAGACAATGCTTGCCTGACAGGAATAATACCTCAGGCAAGTATATCGGGTATCAGCTGGCGCAGGGCACCCAGGGGCTTTTTTAGGAAGAGCTTTCCCAGTCTCAGTATCTCTAGATTAGGTTTTATCCCCAGAGAAACTTGCTGTGTCTCCATTGTCTGGCAGCTGTGGGAATGTAGAGGCCCAGGTTTTGATTGGATGGCTAGGACAATGGAGAATGGCATCAGCACCTTTACTTTGCCAGAGATATCTCTCTTCTTTTAACCCAGATGGCCCATCGCTCTCCGCCCACACAGTATAAATGTAGAGATGTAGCAACGTCTGCTTCTTCCTGCTTGCTTTTCTGTCTACAGAGACACCCGGATTCAAACGGTTATACATGCAAGCAGGAGTGCTGGAACAATTAGTATAGTGGCGGTGCTGAGAGCCATTGAACCACTTGTACAAAATGGGAACCACTTCCAGACAGAGGTGCAGCAGCACCCCCGGCACTTATGCATGCAAGCACACAATGCCACATGCAAACAAACACACACATCCAACACATCCACACTCCAAGAGCCAGTCTGCCATAGACCCATTCTATTGCTGTTTGCTTATCAAAAGAGTAGTAACGATACCCCACAAACCACTCTCAGGTTGGAGGATGCTTAGCCCAGGGGAAGGGGGATGAGAACACCTGGATGGCAACATTTCACCCTTTGTGCTACCACAGCCCTGGGAAGCTAGGAACTCTAGTGCTGACAGTGGTACTACTGACCCCATGAAGGGCAGGGAAGGATATGGCTCTCCTAGGCTCCTGCCTCCCATGATGTCTTGATTTATTTCCCACTGGCCTTGATCCAGCCAAGCATTTAAGCACATGTTTAGCTTGACTTCCGTGGGACTATCCATGTGCTTACGGTTAAACATGTGTTCAAGTATCTGGATGATCAGAGCCTCAATCTTTCTGCATAGCCTCCACTCTCCAAACCTTTGGCCATCCTGGCTGTTCTTAACGGCATCTTCCCCAGGTTCTCCCCTGTGTTACCCAGCACCCCAGAGTATACGTAGTTCCCTATCTGTGGCCTAACTGGCTCTGTGTAAGAGGGGAAAATTACCTCCTCGTGCATGAGGAACCTGTTTATATGTTCCCCAGGCTGCATTTGCCTTTTTAGCCACAGAATCACACCGAAGACCCAGCCTTTTCCCATCAGCCTTTCTTCCCAGAGCTGTTTCTGCATCGGAGCTGTTAGCCAATGAGTTCCCCATGTTGTTCTCATTGTCGCTGAGATGATACGGACCCAGAGGAGCACCAGGCGGCTGTGCAATGAGGTACGCGGCGTGAGTTTCCCCCTCGCCTTTGTTTCTAGCAGACAGGTGTCCACATTGGCAAACCATTCCAGTCACTCAGCACATGGAAGAGGAGATTCTGTCTCATCCTCCATGCCTCTCCCCTCCCCCCATCAGGTGTGAAACATTTTGGTATGGCCATATATAAAGAAGGCTTGCCTGGTTGATGTCCCCCTTGTGTAAAGCAAGAGCAGCATAGTTCCAGGTCTGCCGATCTGACACCCTTTATGACCACCAAATTCAGACTCAACATTGTTTAGGATGGTTTTTTTAAAAGCATATTCACAATAGATGGCGAAAAAGAAAGAAGCTTAGCATCACGGCCTGGTGTCCTCCACTACAATGCACCCGCTGTAAGTAAGACAATGCAACAGAGACATGGAAAGAGCAAAAATGAGCTTGTCGCAGAGCTACCCGGTCTCACAAGAATTGGTGAGCGTGGTTTCCTCTGTGCAGAGACAGTGAGGGTTTGCTCAGATCTCTGGTCAGAATAATTACGTTGCAGCTACTGGGGAGGAGGCCCACATATAGGTGAGGTATATTGTAGGAATGGGTGGGTAAAATTCTGTGGCCTGCGTTGTGCAGGAGGTCAGACTAGATGCTCATAATGGTCCCTTCTGACCTTAAAGTCTATGAGTCTATGAGCTATTTTGTTAGCAACTGAAAGCCCAGATCTGGATAAATAAGGACGCTTGAATCCCTCTCTAGAGGGGGATAAGAAAATAGCTTATTCTCCGGCTTCAAGAGACAGCTAGTCCTTCCTGCTTGATTGAGGTTCAACTCTGGGGAGGATGCTGGGAATGAATTTGCACCTTTTGTCTCAAATTCTTTGTGTTGGCCTGGAATTCTCCCTTGTGCTCCAACCCCATCAAGGCTGAAAGTGCTGCCCTGTTATTGCTAATCAGCCAGAGGGCCTCTTGCAAATTACACCGGCTCCTTTGTCTCAGTCGCCTTTGGGAGAGCTGCTGTACAAGGCTCTGGAATCCTGGGACAATGGGACCGGTCAGTTCTTAATTAGACTGGATGCAGAAGGGAGCTGGGGTGTTCCAATTCCCTCGGAGGTACTGGGGCAAGAGGAATGTATGCTGGGAACTGGTGAGCAATCCAGGGGAAAAAAGCCAATGAAGGGGCATGAGAGAGCATGCTGATGAAAGGAGAACTTGTTTGTTTCCTTTGGATGCTGGAAATGCTTCTTACAGAGAATGAAGAGTCACCTGGATCTAAGAGCTACTCGGGGGTGGGAGGCTGCAGCTCATGAAGGGTAATTTTTACATCTTGTTTTCCATGAGGGGCTGAGTCTTGAGTGATGGGGCATGAACCGGCACATGATTGAACATAACGTAAGAACGGCCATACTGGGTCAGACCAAAGGTTCATCTAGCCCAGTATCCTGTCTACCGACAGTGGCCAATGCCAGGTGCTTCAGATAATCATTGTGATCCATCCCCTGTTGCCCATTCCCCAATGCACCAGGTCTTATCAATTCCTTAGTGTCTCATAGCAAGGCTTTGCACAGTGAAGACAGATGAACTCCGAGGTTTTGCAGGTTATGTGGCCTGGTCTGGTCCAGTCCGGGGTACAGACGCTTAAGAACACCATGCAATGTCCAGTCAACGCATGCTTGATTAACGCTGCAGTGAATAGGAACATCATGGTGATGTCTTGCTGTGACCTACTGCCTCTCTAGAGGCTACCCGCCCAGGAGCCTCCCTTTAGAGCCAAGAGAATCCTCCTATAAAATCCAGGAGTCACCCTGGCTGAGCTTTGATCTGATGAGTTCAGCTCCACTTCCAGCAGTGACACATCACACCATAAATCTTTCTGCAGCATCCCATAGGAGACCTTTGTCCGCATGCGTGGACCATGCTCACACGGCCAAGGGAGCAGATGGTCCCATGTCTAAGACCTGCCCAAGGGAGCGAGCTCATGGGGAACAGGCTTTTCTCAGGGGAATCCGATGATAGGATTGGGCTCTCCAGAGGAGCCTGAGGCAGGGGCCAGCGTCTCCGGAGGACTTTGAGGGTGCCCTGCCCCCTCCGATGACAGGGCTTTATCTAGAACCTGCTGGGCATGTACAGCCGCTTCAGAGCCAGGATCTCAGTGCTTTGCAGCAGAGTCACAGGATGGGCGGATTTCCACCCACCATAGCTGTGATTTACAAGACTTGTTAACCACAAGGAAAGGGGAATGTGACAAGCACAAGCATGATGAGTCAGAGGCATGAATATTCAGTGGCTGGAGCAGCTGGCAGCCGGGCTGCCTCCCAGTGAGCTGGGAGCTCACCCCAGTGGGGCAACGCGGAGCCCAGAGGGCTTTTAAAAATATACTTTGACGGGTCTTTTAAAAATGGGGTTTTGAGGCCTCCCCACCTCTCCTGTGGTCCAGGCCCAGCAGCGTCTCCTGTGGAACCTCTAACAGAGGCCAGCGTCAGTTAAAGCGCATCACCAGAGCCTCCCCCCCATGGAAGGAGGACAAGCCCATCTGCTCTGGGAAGCTGCACTGGGTTCCCAGGCTCCCGTGTACCGTACCAGCAGGTTGGGGGAAGGGCTGCTTAAACAGCAGTGAATCCTAAGACCAGATGCTCTGATTTACTAAGGGGGCTGAAGAAACCCTGGACCCCGTTCATGGGAACACTCCCTTCCCCACCACATGCACATTAACCTCTTCACTGCCACTGCTCTCTGCATGTGGCTTCACTGCCATCCTTAATGCCATGCCCAAAGCGGGGGAGGGGGGGGAGAGCTCGTGGTTAAGGCACAGGCCTGGGAGGCAGGAGACCTGACTTATATTCAGGGCTGTGCCACAGGCTTCCAGCGTGACCTTGGGCCAATCACTTGGCAGCTCTGTGCCTCAGTTTCCCCACTTCTAAAATGTGGATAATATTAATCCCCTACCTCAGCATGAGGCTAAGCTTAATGTGGGCGCCTCACATTGAAGGTGCTATTGCCTTCCAAGGCATCATTATTGCTATGTATAATTATTATCCATTCGTTTGATGGAATCACTGGGCCGTGATACAGGAGCCCAATTGTTCAAGAGGGGAAAGGCTCGACAGCCAATACAGTACAGCAGGAGATGAAGGAAGGTGGGAAAGGGGCATTGTAACATGGAGGACTTCACTTCGGTGGTGGCCCACTAAAAAATATACCTGCCTCACTCCTACTCCCCCTCATCGCCTGATTGCTGAGAGCTGGTGCAGCTCCTTCCGGGCCTTTATTTAAGGATTCTGCAGCACAATCAGCGAGGGAGGCAGGACAGACCCTTCATCTTCCAGCTCCAAAACCAGGCCCCTTTCATTTGAACGGCAGGGAAAGCGATTTGGAACGTCCCATTCATAGCGCACGTAGCCTCTGTGTGCAATTCATTAGTAGCTATGAAGCCCATCTGGAGACACTCACTCCAAGAGAGCCAATACATGGCATGGTGCCCTTTAGCGTCTGAATTTGGGCACAGCTAGGGTGAGCGAGCGGCAGGAAGTCCTGCTGTAACCGTACATGGCAAACCATTCAGCACGCCGGGCACCTTGTTACCTGCCAAGTCCTGGCAAATTGGGAAGGGAACCTGGAATTATTACGCTAGGCGTTTCAAATCGGATGGGGGAGGAGATGACCCTGGTTGCTGTGGTAATTTCTCCGCTGCTCTGTGTCCAGCCCAATCTGTCTGCTTGTTACCACCCCCCGCCTATTGTTCAGGGTCCCGCCCCCGCCTCCTCCATCCCAGAGGTACCTACAGCCAGCAGCTCTGCTCCAATTAGTGAGAGTTGGAAACAATGAAGTCTGGCGTGGGAGCGCTGGGCGCTGATTTGGCCTCATTTGATTTCCCCAAGGACCCACACTCTGGATCGGAGTTTGTCTCTGTGACCTTTCACATCCACAGTGTCTCCAACAAGCACCTGCCATACACACACTCCCCGGACATGTCTGCTGCCTGGGGGAGAGGGGGACTCTGTCTGGGCCAGCAAAGACTTTGAAGGCAATTTGTGAAAATCCCAGCTTGATGGAATGTCTCCCTGTGATACAGGAGTTGTCTCTCTCTCCTTGTGTCCTTCCTGTCACCCTGCCCGATGAGTGGCCCATACAAACCACTGCAAGGGACTCCCTTTCCTGCCATCCCACTGAGTCTGATCCTCCACAGCCATTTACACCTGCATAAAATGCTACTGTTCTGATGCAATCACAGGTAGAAAGGAAATACAAAGTAAGACATGGGGTAATCAAGCCCATTGACTTCAATGGTGCTACTCTCATGTGTAGAGGCTACTCCTGTGAGCAAGGGTTTACAGGACTGGCTAGTTGCACTAGTAAATCTACATTGACCGGGAGCTGCTCTCTACCTGTAGCCCTGGAAGCTTCCTTACCTGAGATGAACACTGAACCACATGGCAGTGTTACTTTATACAGCCTGACGTAGCAAACAACTATTCCCCTGCAAAGCGGATCTTCAGTACACAGCAAATAGCTGTGTCCTATCAAACGGATATTATTGGTTCACAATAGTTAAGGTTGAGGCTAGCATATTGTTCAACAGCTGATTTTTCTAAGCTATACATCTGGGCTCCTAAGATGTATATATTACCAAAGATGTATCTGGTGCGTACTAAGTATACATATCCATTAGCCCTTGTAGATGCAGCAGAAGACCGCAGGATCTTGTGGACTGACTATGTGACTTGGAACCAGAACTCCCGAGACTGAATGTTGGCTGTGCCATTGATGAGCTGAGTAGATTTGAGCAAGATACTTAACCTTCTGGGTCTCCGTTTTTCCCCCCCATCAGCAAAGTAGGCATAATACCCCTAATGCACCCGTCTGATGAGGGTGTAGTGAGGACTAGTTAACTATAAGTGCTATAAATATTGACTGTGGTAGGCAAGAAGATTTAGGTTTTTATCTTTTGTGCCAGAGAGGCCAGTGTGTTTCATTTAGGGGCAGGGGACACATAGGCCGGGTGGGGGGCAATTCATATCACATTGGCCACTAAGTGTCTACCAGAGAGTCAGAAACTTTTGAATTCAGACCAGCACCCGAGAAGGTGAAAGGCTTTGAATCCCACTATGCAGCTCCATCATCAACCAGGCAGCCCTCTTTAGTAGCTCTATTACTCTCTCCCTTTTGCTTCTTTCCCCTCTACATTCCTTTTCACCAGATAATACAGGCCTTCCAAGGCCTTTGCAATCCCAAGTCTCCCTCCAGGAGACCTTACAGGTGGGATGTGAGCCTGCCAGGCTCAGTGTCCTGTTTGAAAAGACCTTGACTACTGAACCCTGAAAAATCTCGCCCTTTCTGCTGGCTCCTTCCATGCTGCTGGTTCCCACACAGTTCTCCAGCAGACATGTGCCTCCTGGAGCGTCACATGATCTCCCTATCTAGCCTGGTGTTGTGGGAATCCGATTAGCAACCGCCCCTGTCTCCGAGGTTGGGCAAAGCTGGGCAAGAAAAGGGCTAGTTCATGGGAAGTGTTTTCCCACAGTCTGTTCCTCCACGGCAGTGACTGCGGAGGAAATCGTCCATATCTAAATGTGTCCTGATAGCTGCACTAATCTAAGACTGAATATGCAGCTTGTGGTGGGCTTGTTGGCAGTGAATAGGGTATTAGTGGAACACATGGCCTGCATTCAAGATAAAACAATGGGATGTATTCTCTCTGGGCTGTCCCCCTCCCCAGCTCCTGCCTGGCCCTATTCAGACTTTACCCTCTCAAGTGGAAACACTGAGCCGAGATCTCCATGGAAGAGGGAAGAGGAGAAATAGGGCCCTGGGATCTGGGGCTGCCGGGGGAAACATTCAAACGTCAGGCGTCTCTTCTTATCCTGAAGCCCCAGAGCTGCCTCTGCTCACACACACCTTCCATTAGTGATATCACATTGCCGCACAGGAACCTCACTTGCGGGCATGGCTGCTGTGGCCCCGAGAGGGCCAGGCCAACGTGTGCAATGAGTGGCCACTGAGTTGGAATGCCGCAGTTTCTGGGTGCTCAGGTTGAGACGCTGGGGGTCTGAGTGTCAAAGGTGCCGAGTCCCCCAAACTCAGTCAAAGTCAATGGGAGCTGGGAGGGTTCAGAATCAGGCTCAAGGTAAGGCCAAAGTAAGGCCCAAGGTAAGCAGGTGCTTCCAGAAACTGTGTGCCAAGTGACCTGCCTGGAGTCCGTTCTGCTCTCCAAGGCATCTCAGAGCCCTGCCCCGGACTCTGTTCTCCACCTGCTGCTCCCAGCTCTGCCACAGCCCTCTCCTGAGAGCTCCTTTTGCTTCCATTGCCAGTCTTCCTGCCTGGAATAACCTCCTATCTAAGGGCTGTCAGGTCCCACCCTCTCCTTCTTGCTGCCAACTCACCTTTTCTGCTGGGTTTTAGTGACTGAACCTTGTTATCAAGGCCTCATCTACTCCCTGACAAGTTGGAGCTGACTGCTTTGGTGGGGGCCCCAGCTTCTGGGCTGACTCGAAATGCCTCAATACCTTCATCGGAATTTTGAAAATGGAGTGTTGAATTAATTAGAGGTTAAAATGAATCACACACCCAGCACATGTGAGGTTACATGCAATTTGTTTTGTATTGGTCCCAGGATTTCAGTTTTCAGTGCCATAGGTTTGTATTGGCAGCACACCCCTACACTGGAGAAATTGTTCTGGAGGAAGCTGGAAGGTTTGGCAGTGGGGTAGGGGCAGCTGGAGTTTCTGGAGTAATAGGAGTAAGGTGACCAGACAGCAAGTGTGAAAAACCAGGACAAAGGTAGGGGGGTAATAGGAGCGTAGACAAGAAAAAGACCCAAAAACCTGGACTGTCCCTATAAAATCAGGACATCTGGTCACCCTAAATAGGAGGCAATTTGGAATTGGGGCATAAAGAGACTAGCTTGATGTTTCTCCCAAAATGATCATCCGTGAGGTAGTTAATAATGTTGCCATGTTGAGTAACATCTTTAGGTTTCAGGGTTAATGCCCATTTGAGACTAATGGGGCAGTTTGTACTTGTCTGAGAGCTTTGTTTCAGGCTGTCTGCAGACTCAGGCAGATATCACTGCATTGGTTTGCATTCATGGCATGTTTGCAAGGTTCTCTTTATAACCGCAAGGACTAGAGACAATGTGATTTGCTTTTAAATGAAAGCATGGACCTCCGAACACTGCTGTGTGTACAGGGCTGGGCTTTGCAATACATCCCAATGCTGACCATATTGTACCCTCCTGTGCCAATGGAGACAAATCCTGCAGGCCTTACACAGGCAAAACTCCCACTCCCTCCTCATCCCAGGAAGGGGCACCATGCAGTACAGGTCTTAGCCCCTGCCCTGTGTTCAGATCCACAGGTGACCTCTGTACATAGATCAGGGAAGGAAGCAGGCCCATAGCATGTAGACGGTAGAGTCAGGAATGGAACCCAGCTCACTCCTCTAAGCCTCTTCTAAGTAGCATTAGCAGCAAAGCTCTGCCACCCGCCAGAAGAGCACTGTTGATACCACTCCCTCAGCATCTGGCTTAGCAATATTCCCTTTTCTCTACTCCTGGCACCCTTCCCCGCCCCAGCCCCAGCTGTGTGAAATCCCTTCTGCCCACCTTCACAACAGAGCCCGGTGGGCATGAGCCAGGCAGGTACAAATAGGTGATGGTGCCACTGATTTGATAAATGGAAATGAATTGATCAGCTCAGGATTCAGGCAGTGTTAGGGGCCGGGGAAGACAGCAGGTTAGCCGGATGGTGAATCCTCCAGCATCCTCCTCCTGGGCTCTGTTGAAATGCGCCTGTTTTAACTTGTCTGTATGCCTCATTGGGGAGATGTACTGGAAAACACAAGGCAGATCCAAGCAGCTTTCTCCACAGGAAAAGCTTTCATCACATAATAGTCTGAGGCTTGTTTGATGCCTGGTTTGAAATGCAGCTGAATAAAAACAGAGAAGGAGTTTGAATACTAATGGGCAGCTGGAATGACAAGAGGCTTTTTCTTCCCTCTCCTGCTGTAGAAAATACCACATAAATTGTGTGTGTGCGCGCCCGCCCGCGGGGGAGGGGTATTGATTCACAGTTAATCTTAAAACTACGGCTTCCACTGTAAATGGAAGTAAGCACTCATATTCCAGTCTTGTTGCCATGGAGAAAGCAGTTTAATTAACCACAACCCGAATGCCCTTCATGCCACATAAGTATCCAGGAAAATATTACGGCATTCTCTATGAGATGCTTCAATTCTGTCATTATTTTCGTGGGTTTTGCTTAGTGCCAGAATTTGCTAGAAGTCCTTCAAGTGCTTAGTACAATATAGTCGTGCAACACAGTTTGCTGTACATGCAAACTGAACTGGGCTGCTGTTGCAAGAAACATGTTAAGAAAACATGCAAGAGCCTGAAAAAAGATCACATTTAGACTAAATGCCTAAGACCCGTCTCCCTGGTAAGGTCTCTATACTGGCTGTGGAACTTGCTTATAGATGGGGCATTCCCAGGGAGAGAGAACCTGTCCCTCTAAGCCCCCTTTATGTTGCAGTAGGACAATGCAGAATTGGACTTGTAATCTCTTTATTTGAAAGTACCCATGTGGTATGAACTTGTTTGGTCTCAGTTAAATTACCTGTGGCCAGTGGAATCCATTCAACTAATCATATGGACTGACTGTGGCTTAAACAAGACAGAGTGCTGGGGGGTCCCAGCGCCTTGAAGGAAACTCCCTTGGCCTTGTGTGGCTGCACCGCAAGGCAGGATGTACGTCTCTGGCAGTGCCCAAGATTTTACTCAAACGCAAGCTCTTCATCCTGAGCACAGCAGCAGAGAGACTCTAGCCGAGTGAGTGCACGGAGGAGTCTGGGGCTGCCAACAACACTGAGGTGGGGGATCTGGCCCAGGCGCAGGAAATACAGCTGTCAGGAAGACTCCGGCATGCTCGCCTATCCCTACCCTGCAGCTCCCCTTTTTGAAGAGAAGTGCTGTTTGTGTTTCAGACAGTGCGGATCCTGTTGGCCAGCTTCTACCTGCCAGCGTCTGTCAGACACTGCAATAAAGAATAACCCCAGGGCATGAACAGCCCGCCACAGGGACCCCACCCACAGAAACTCTCCTCCCCCAGTGAGGCAATGCCTTGCTAACCCAGCTGCTCTCCTTCACCCCCGTGGCCCCGGGGGCTCTGCTTTATAATGGGTGGCGGAGTGCTCTCCTTCATAATAAATAAGAGTTTGGCAGGTCCTCAAAGGTTTGCTCAATCCCAACCTTGAAACAGAATCCAAACACCATCTAAGCAAAGCCTCCACCTCCTCCGCCCCAAGGAAGCACACCGGGGTGAAGAGCCACGTTCCACACTGCACTGCAGCCCCTCGGCGCATCCGGTCACAGTCCGGCACAAGAGCTGGCGGTTGCTTCCTTGCAGGAAGGCTGGTCAGCGGTTAGGATGCTAGCCTGGGGTCTGGGGCACCTGGGTTCCCCGTTCAGCTTGCTGCCGCAGACTCTCTGTGTGATCTTGGGCCCGTAACAATGTCACTGTACCTGAGGTCCTTGTGTAGGCTGTAGCACTCCCCTGCTACATGAAGATAGCTACACTCAAGGTTGTGAGGCGCCCAGACACTGTGGCGATGGTGGCCATATAGGTACCGAAGATAGACGAAGCTCTTCAAAAAAAAGTCCACCTGACCCTAATCATCCTCAGGGGACTTTCAACTGAGGATGTGATTTAGGGGATCCCAAAAGAACTTGCCTTTCTGACGGCTTGCGGTTACAGCCCTGGCCCTCTGCTGCTCAGGTCCTGGACTCTTGGGAGTCTGACGGCCGTAAGCCAGGCAAAATGTGCAGTAGCCATGGCACTGAGTCAGATGGGGTAGAGAGGAAAGTGGGATAATGCAGCCTGGGGATGAATTTGTGGCACACTCTGGGCAGAGACCTCTGTGTTTGCCACAGAACCAAAAGCCACTGGCTTGGAGGGGATGAAAGGCTCGAAGATAATTATCCCCATAGGCGACCGAGACACAAAGCTGTTAAGTGGCTTGCTCAGGGTCACATAAAAAGTCAGTAGCAGAGCCAGGAATAGAACCCAGTTTTCCTGGCTCCTGTCCCAACCTGTACACACACTTATGAGCATGGGAGCTTTGCTACTAAGCAGAACAGAACAGAAGTCAAGTCTCTCGCTCTCCGACTGTGGGCCCTTCCTAAGCCATTCATGCCGTTGTGTTTTTCAACAGCGATGGAACACTGTAGTGCTGCCTAATTCTGATCGCTGGAACCTGGAGCACTCGGGAACATACAGCCACGGAGAGCTACCATGCTGGTCAAACCAGGAGTTGGCACAACTGGTACTGACCAGGCACACCTAAAACAGGGCTGTGCGCAGTCACTGTGAGCTCCGGGGTACAATGGCAAAAATGTAACCTGCCTGCTTGGCTGTGCTTTGCCTCTGCCACAGGGAGCAATGAGGCCAGTTCTTCTCTGACACTGTCTAGGAGTAACTCCACTGAAGCCACCGGTGTGGTGTGAAAGAGAAGAACAATGGGCCCAGGAAGCCAAGCGGGCTCCCTTCTAACTGGACGAGGGTGACTAGACAGCAAATGTGAAAAATCAGGATGGGGGTGGGGGATAATAGGAGCCTATATAAGAAAAAGGCCCAAAAATCAGGACTGTCCCAATAAAATCAGGACATCTGTTCACCCTAAACTGGACTTAAATCTGACAATTCGGCCATGGTGGGGAGCTAGGTAGGAGAGCCTCCCTTGGTACAGAAGGAATGAGGAAAGCCCATGTTGTGTGGGTTTGACCTTTCAGTGCCATAGGATGGCACAACCAGGAGCTCAAAAGGATTAAATCAGCCATACCATGCTCAGGGGCATCAAAACGAGTGCTGATGCCAAATAATAATAAAATACAATAATAAATAAAATAATCATCATAATAATAATTAATGTGCCTAGTACAGTGAGATTCTACCAGCAAAATTTCATCAGCCAGATCCTGATCTCAGTTACTCCAGTGTAAATTTGGAGCAATGCCACTAAAATCAGCTTAAGGGAATAGAGTTGATAGACATAAGTGGGCTTATTGGAGATTTACCCCAGTGTACCTGATAGCACTGTTCCCTAAGCTGTGTGTGTGTGCACGCGCACACAGATCCTAAACCCTGCACACACGGCAAAATACTGCGCACCCAAAAATTTGTACAGAAGAATTTTTTTGCGCACACAGCTTGTCAAAAATTAGAGGGAACATTGCCTGAGAGCAGCCTTTGGCACAGAATCCAAAGGAGAAAGCTGAGCTAGCTGGCAGACGAGGGGATGGGAGATACAGTATAAAACAGGATCCCCAGTGGGAGAAACTTGAGATATTGCAGATGAGGAAGGGCCAGCTGGCAGGTCAGCATTTTCAGATCATCTTGACCTTGTCTGGAGGGACTCACGTCTCTGCCTCAGGAGGCGTGGGGGGTGGGGTGTATGTATTTTTCCCTTGGTGCTTCCCCAATTTAGACCCTCATTTCCATTCTTGTGCTCTCTTGAGAGCCTATGGATTCCTTCACTGTTATTACAGTTTGTGCTGCTTTCTCTCTCCCTCTGTTTGCCTTTTCCCCTCACCAGTGACATGAAACTGAATTAAACCTTGGTGGGGGAGAGGGAGGAGATGAAGAGTCAACCGGGCTTTGTGGTTTCTTTGAGTTTTCCAGAGACACGGACATGATTCAAAATGGCCCTTGAGGTGTTGTCAGACTGAGTGGCTCAAGGGGGTCTGTCCTACAGGCCAGGAAGGGTGCAGAAGTAGTAACAGTCTTCATTATTTCACTCAGTGGGGTTCTCAGTTCTTTTGGTTCAGGCTCTGATCCGATTCTGCCTGCAGCCCCGGCTGAGGGCGTGAGATGCTGGAGTTGGCTGTACAGTAAAAGCTCCATTTAACGGACTAATTCGGGCGAGGGGGTGTCCGTTAAATCAAAAAGTCCGTTATTTAATAATAAAAAACCCCCGAGCTGTCGGAGCAGCAGCCTGCCCGCCACAGGGTCGGGGCGGCAGCTCCGCAGCCCGCGTGCTGCCGGGACCCGGGCGGCAGCCGGGAGCCGGCAGCCAGCCCGCCCGCTGCCAGGACTGGGGCGGCAGCTGGGAGCCGGGAGCCAGCCCGCCAGCGGCTGGGACCGGGGCGGCAGCCGGGAGCCGGCAGCCAGATCGCCCGCTGCCGGGATCTGGGCTGCAGCCGGGAGCCGGCAGCCAGCCCGCCAGCGGCTGGGACCAGGGCGGCAGCCGGGATCCAGCAGCCAGCCGCCTGCAAAGGGGACCGTGGCTGCAGCCGGGAGGGGTCGCGGTCTGATATGGATCAGAAATTTTGTCCGTTGCTTCCAAAGTCCGTTAAATCGAGGTCCGTTAAATCGAGGTTTTACTGTATTTATTTTTTGGAGATCACGCTGCCAGTACCCTCCAGGTGGAGGACAGAGGGCCTGAGTGTGTAGTGCGCATGTTTTCTGTAGCCTGGGGCGAGCTGCTGAGACAATAGGTCAAGCGCTATTGTCAGGTGAGCCAAGATGGTGAGTCTATGACACTGGCATCACTGAGATGGATTCTGTAACTCTCCCAGGCTGAGCCAGCTCTGTGATGGGCTTGTTGTAGAGTTGTGCAATGGTCTCTTACCTGCACACTGCAGGGCATTCACCTTTACCCAATTCCTAGGGCTCCAGGCATAACCTGGTTGATTTAGGCACCTCCATCCTTTCCTAGTTCCTAGGGCTCCTACCTGTACCCTGTTCCCTAGGGCTCAGGGTGTAATCTGGTTAATTTAAGTACCTACCCATACCCAGTTCTTAGGCACAGGGATACTCTTCTGCAGGTTTGTGGGGCCTTTTACCAGTGAAAGAGCCTTACACAGTAACATTAGCTTTAATAAAAAATTTAATTCTTAACCTCTGTTTATTAAGAGTTACCAAGCAGAAAGCCCAGGTTAAGCATACAATGCTCACCCTTCCCAATAAGGCAGAGGAATGTTTCCAGATGGCCAGTCAGGATCAGGTCATCGCGAGCCTCCTGTTTCTGCACAGTGTGGTTGGTAGGGTGTGGGAGGTCTGGCAGCTCTGATCTTGAGGCTGAGTCCTGCAGTTAGGTTCCAAAGAACTTCCTTTTGGATCCCAGTTTATATAGTGAACCCTGAGTCCCGCTTAGCTGTACCGTAACCAATCATTTTACTAAAGTCTTACAAAATAATTCTTTGATCAATCCTAACATTTTGTGAAGCAATTCTTTACCCAGTCATACCCTATCACCTCAGTTGGTTTACACCTTGCAAAACTAGTTGTGTAACAGACAGAAACAATCAGCCAGAAACCAGACAGATAAACAATAGAGAAGCAGGGACCATAAAGGTAAAAAACTAAAAAAGTAGATCTTTCAAATCCACAACTGTTGATAAGTGATTCCTTGCCAGACAGAATGTTATCAAAAGAAGTTTTCTTTACACATCTTAAGAGATTCCTTGCTTATCTGCTGATGGTGAGTACTGTTTGGGGGGGGGTGCATATTACATTGTTTTGATCTAATTTAGAAGGAATGTGAGGATGTGATTTTCTGCCTCATGGCTCCTGCTGTCCTGATGTAGGCCTCAGACCTTACAGGTCAGAGTATTCAAGGTGCTGCTTACCCTAGCATTGGTTAGCTTGTCTACCTTGCTCTTGTGGTGACTGCCTTCTTGGCTGACACACCTGGGACTGAAGTCAGGGGCTCCAGCATTGAGCGCAGCTACAGTTAGACATCCCAGCTCTTTGGCCGGGGGGCTGAAATAGACACGCAATTCACACTCCAACCGGTGTTGCACTCTCATGCATGTATGATAATGTCGTGTTTGATGTGCCGCCATGCTGTCTCGTTGAAAGCATGCGTCTCCTTCCAGTGAGGTTGGCATGGAGACAGCATGAAGACTGCATATACAGTATTGCCCGAGGAAGCTTGGATGGTAAGATTCCCCTCTTCCTTGCCTCATTCACCAGTTCAGGGACAGGGTCGGGGGGTGGGGGAGAGGGGAAGAGCACTTTTGGGAACTGTCCTAGTTTGAGGACCATAAACCATGGACAATGTGCAGTAACCAAGGTCCCCAGGTAAAGGGGATGGCGGGCTAAGTGGGATAAGCAGAGAGAGCTGAATTTATGGCACCCTCTGGCTCCTTTAGAGATTGCCGCATTTGACAAAGAACTAAAAGCAACTGACTTGGAAGGGGAAGGATGAAAGGCTAAGAGAAAAGAAAGGATTATCTTTTTTTTTTTTAAAGCAACAGAGGAAAAGAAGAAACCATAGCAACAATGGGGGTCCTTTGGACTTAACACTCCACAGACAAGGCCTTGATGTTAACATTCTGCCTGCACTCAGTTTGGACAATCCTCAGTAAATCTTGTTAAGAGGCCCAGTCCCATCCGTCCTCCCCCCCCCCTCCCCCCGAGCTCCACACACCCATTCTGTTCCCTGACCTGCCGTTAGAAAAGTGGTTTCTGAAGATGGAATCAGTCCGAGCCCTGTGCTCCCATCTTCTCTGTGCAAAGGAAGAGGTGGTGGTGAAAGGGGGAGTTGAGGGGGAGATCCTGTTAACAAACCTTGGCTAAACAGGCTGCCTCGGGCCTTCCACACAGAGTCTGTCTCCCCCGCATTGATATTGAAATAAGGTGCAATCCATCATGCTACCAATAGGCCCCTTTCACAGAGGCTGAAAAGAGCCCCTATCAAAAGGGAGGGAGAAAAACTTGTCAAGGGGAAGGCCAGACTAAAGCGTGGCAGGTGTGTTATGGAGAGGGAGCCTGCTGGAATGAGAGGGTGATTCATTGCCCTTGTCAGGGGAATAGCTTCATGCTCTTGCCAGGAAGGGCTCCGCCAGGCAGCAGCAGAGTCCAGTATGTAGCTCCAGGGTGGGGGCGAGGTGCCCCTTGGTATCAGGAAGGCAACAGGAGAATGATCAGATGCAGAGGAACGGGGAGACAGCTGGCTCTGTACAGGCACAGGGAGAGCACTGGCATGTGGGATGGAACATCGCCTTTCTTTGCTCCTATTTATGGGAATCCCCTTTCTGTAGGCGTCTACGTTTGGAGAGTGAGATTGGGGAATTCTTGTACATTTGAAAGGGAGGCACCAACCTACATGGAGATAGGGACAAACATCTACTGAGCAGGACTAGAGAGAGACCCCCAGCTCCTTTCACTTGTGACTCAAGAAGCAGCTTTGTATGTTCACCCACCGCACCTCCTGGATCCTCACAAGAGCGAGACCTTGGATTACTGGACATTAGCAAATGCTACGGTGCAATCCCATCACCAAATTAACTGGCTCTAGTCCCTACCCTATGCCCCATTTTAATCCATGTTGCTGCAGTTCGCTTGGGACCACTTGGTCACCTTATGTGTCCAAGCACCACAATGGGAATAGGCAGGTACCCGGCGCTGGCACAGCCGTCAGGGACCTGGACCTTTGGTGATACACTCACACCTGTGCTGGTGGCTGGGCATGAAGAAGTTGAAGATCACATCACACTTTTTGAAAAGCGTTGGAGCCCTATGAAATAAATGACGTGGGCAATGCCATAGATAGTAGCAGAATTAGAACCCAGGAGCTGATGATGCTAAACTCTGGGCTCAAATTGCTAAACCACTGTGTAGGGTCTAATATACCTAGTATATCTTACTTACAGTCTATTCCCCCAGTAAGGGTGGGCTTGGATCAGACAATCAAGTGTCTCTACAAAATAGATCCTAATATCCAATGCTATGTACAGCATGAACCACTGCTAACCCCACAAAGGCTACTGCATTGCAATGTGCAGCCACTGCACTCCCAGTCTACCTGAAACCAGGTGCAATGGGAAACCTTGAGTCCTAACAAACTAGAGATAGGCCTGAACCAAAGCACCCAGAGGGGAAAAAAACAACACCACAGTCTGGGGGAGCAGGGCAGTCTCTGAGCTGAAATTCCTCGCAAGCCCTTTACCTACAATGGGCAGAACTCAAACCCAGGACTCAAACACTCTTGAACTTTGGGGTATTCAAGACCCAGGTCTCTGTTTTGTAGGTCTGGCCCAACTCTGTCAAAAAATAATAGATTTTGTTCTACGCCACTACTAACCTGGTGGGATGGCTCTGTTAGAAGAAACCTGAGGGCCAGGTTGGGGTCACTCCAGAGTAACGATGCTGGCTGCAATGGAGTTAAGTCTCTATATTCAGTGAGCATTTGGCCTCAGTTCTACCCACCTGCATGCCATCAATGAGCCATCCCAAGAATGCAAAATGATCATCGAGATCCAATGATATCCAATCCACCACCAGCTGCTGTTTATTTACTAGGCTGCTTCCTACCTAGGAAAGACAGAGCCAGGGGACGACGTGCTTCTCATATCCTACCGAGGAGCTGGGGTGCACTGGCAGGGCCATTGTTCTGAAGCTAACAGAACTGACTGCGACACTGGATATTTCCTCCTCTAAGCTGTAAACATTGTCAGGCCCTCGCTGCAGCAGGTTTGGCCTTTCCCACAGCAGACAATGCTGATATGTGGGCTAGGGCCCTGGGGAAGCACACATCTGCCTGCAGAGGAGGGCCGCCAGCTACAGTGTCCTGTGGGGGAGGGGGATGGAGGAAGGAAAGCAGCAGGCCAGCAGAACCACACTAACGGGGGATGGGGTTTATTTGTTTATTTATTTTAAAGAAAACCATATAAACCTTGCCATTAATTAAGCAACAAACGGAGACACCGAGATCCTCTGGCTTGCAGCTATGAGAGCATTTCGGCTCCAATGGAAAAATCCCTCCCCTTTTGCACAATGCTGGTGCCGTGTTCCAAATTCAGCCTGGGTCTCTCCATTGCAGGACAGGATGGATGTAGCCTCCCTGTTCAAAGGGGGCACTACGCTATGCTCTTCTTCCACACGAGGCTGGGTTGGTGTAGTCCAGGGAGCACCGATCACACCCAGCAGCTCCCTCCACCCCATCCCTAATCCTGGCCTACTGTGGTAGGGAGGGCCTGGAGAGTGAACCTGCCCAGCACTCACCCAGTAGTAGTGGCTCCTGTCCCGCTGGACTGGGCCCACCTCCCTGCTCTGGGGGATGCAACCTGACGCATAGGGTCAGGCCACTCAAGTTTGGCCAGGCACCCCTCCGCCATGATGGAGGGGCAGCGGGGCCAAATTTGAGAGAGCGCCATTGCAACCTGGCACAGGGAGCTGCGGCCCCACTCAGGTTTGGCGCCCTGAGTTCAATGATATCGCTGGGTATGACTGACCCATGACCCCAGGCCAATGCCTCCCCGGCTCCAGAACGTGTCCCCTTTTCCTTCTTCCTCCAACCTGCAGTTTCTTCAGCCCGTGCCCAGGATCAGTGTGAAATCTACTCCTAGAGCAAAGTCCTTGGGCTAGATCCCTAGCTCGCACAAATGGATGTCGCTCTATTGACTTCAGTCGTGTTGTGTTGAGTTGTGCTAGCAGAGGATCTCGCTGCCTGTACAGCATACACCCAAGTGTCTCCCGCCCTTTGACCATCTTCTCTATTTCAGTTGTGAGCTCTTCGGGACAGGGTCTGTGTACGCAGAGCACAACGGGTCTCTGAGCTCTGCTATCACACTAATACTAAATCCAGTTCTATGAGTCAACTGAGGGATGGAACAAGACAGGCGTCTATGGAAGGAATCGCCAGTTACCACATCTTACCGGAATTAGGGCAGTTATATTAGGACTAGAGCTGTGCAAATAATTGCTTTTCCGTTTCCCTGGCTGAAACAAACAACCATTTTTACACATTTTATCTGTGGAGGACCCAAAACAAAATATTTGACCTTCTTTTTGCAAACTGAAAAGTGTTGGGAAAAAATGTAGTTTCAGGGCCAACAAACCATGCGTGTGTGTGGCAGAGGTTGGAGGAGGAAGAGGTCACAGATGGGGTGTCCGTAACTACCATGAACCTGTGAAGCCCATTTCCTTGCTGAACTTCACAGAATGTTCCCAGGCCAGGGAAAGCCTGGTTGTGGAACAAAGGCTCCCTGCCCTGGGAATAAGTTGCATGAGCTAGACGTGGAAGTATGAACGCCTCTGTACTGAGTCCTGCCAGTGGAGCAGGTCTAGAGAAAATGAGCCGATTCCACTGTGTTAGACAAATAAACACAGATCTCTGCGCTCGCTAGGTTTCAAAGGCAGTGACCGATGGCAGTTTAACAGGTCACCGGGCCCCTGCAGCTACCATCTGCTACTGCAACCTGGAGGTCCCCGGAGAGAGCAGCGGAGGAATGCGAGCCGGAATGATGCGTATCTGATCCATCCACTTCTGGGGAGAGGCGCTCCCCCCAGGGCCTCAGCAAGTCAATGTACAGGCGCAGTGCGGAAACCTGTCAGTGAAACCCTTGGAGCGTGGGCAACAGGGCAAGGAGAGTGCCAGCCCCTAGTGGTAGCGGGAGGGCACAGAGGTTGTGATGGGAGGGAAATGGGAAAGATGAAGAGAGAAGGAAGAGAGGAATGGTAACGGGAGAGAGAGAGAAGGGAAAAGGGGGAAGGAGAAGCGACGGGAGCCACTTGTGTGAAAATGGACTGCACAATGGGGTGATTTCTTTTCCTCTTTGTGGTGTATTGATGTATTGGTGTGTAGGAAATGCAAGCTGTCACTTTAACAGTGTATGTGTGTAATGTGGGAGGGGGGAGAGCAGGGGAGTGTGTGTGTGTAATGTGTGTGGGTGCCTGGTGGTGCTTGCAGACTTGGAGACTCTGTAGGGAAGTGTGCAAGCAAGTTGTCTGCAGAGAGTTAGCAGAGAGCAAGGTGGGGTGAATTGTACTTCTTTGCTTTATGGAGCAGCCTGCTTTGTCCCTCTCTGGTTTTAGCTACTGTGTGTTATCATACTGGAGAATAAAAGTAGCATTGTGTTGCAGCCTTCCAAAAGAGTATTTTATATTTGAATCTAACTTTTCTGTGACTATGCAAAGAACATAAAACTCTCCAGCTCCCCGTCATGCTCTTGTCCCTATACTTCAAGAGAAGAGGATGCAGAATCCCTCCATTGGTTTCCTTTCTCCTTCCACAGCAAGTTCATCCTTGCCTGCAAAGCTCTTCTCCCACTTGTATTTCTCACCTCTTTTCCTTTGCTCTGGCATTGCACCCTTCAGCCCCTACCCTGCCTTTCCTCTCTGTGTCTTCTCCCTTGTCTGGCTCTCCCTCCAGCCCCAGCCTGCCTGGCTCTCTTCCTCTTGTTTTCAAATATCTTCTCAAAGATCATGTTGGACCTGATCCAAAGTCTACTGAAGTCATTAAGAGTTTTTCCATTGACTTCAAAGGCCTTTGGGTTGGGGGCTTTGTCTTTGAGATCCCCAGACATTAGCTCACCTACACATTATAATCCATGGACACCTTCTACCCCCCACTCAGACCCTTCTTCTGAGTCTGCCCGTCATGTGGTGGCCATTTTGTGTTTCCTGTCATTCACACTGCAGATTGTTCAGGCCAAGGGGTTGCATCTGCTGCTGTGTCTTGAACAACGCTGAGCTCACTGTCAGTGTCTAACAAATAGCACAGAGCAAGAGTGAAGGACAAACACTCTGATTTCATTCCCAGGCCCATCCCCATCGCATCAGGGGGCCACTGACAAAGGGGTGTCATTGTGGTTACACTCTTTGCCTTACTTGGCATCAGCTCTGGAACTGCACGAGTCAGAACCTGAATCTTTGTCCCTGAGCTCGCTGAGGATTCACCTCTCACCCCGGCACCATTAGAGCCTGAGGGAATCCCTAGGGTTGGTCTTTGTCCACTTGAGAGAAAAGCTAGGCCAAGCAGGCTGCCCCTCAGGATGTCTTGGGAGGTGAGGTTGCGCCTGGTTTTCCATGTGGAAGAAGGAGAGATGCTGAACTCCCGCCTTGTTGAAATGATCAGGGGTAGGACGGGGAAGTAGGAGGCTGGCGGCCACCTCCTTTGCAAGATAAACTTCCCAAGCAAACAGCCTCTTTGCTCCCCATTACAGAAGCCACTTGCGCCGCTGACAAGCTGATGTGCTTTCCTGTCTGCTTACGGCACTGTCACAAGACAGGAGAATCAGTGACGACCCCTGTCAGCAGGAGCGTGGGGGTGGAGGGCGGGGGCAGGCAGCTGTATTATCCTCACAGCCACAAAGATGCCCCCAGCACATTGCCTGGGTAAAGCACAGATGTCAGCTGGGAAGCTGCTGAAGAAACCGTTGTCCTCGGTCCTCTCCCCATGGCCCTGAGATGAAAGCAGCTAGCAGACGCTCAGGGCTACCGCCTAGTCACTGATTAACCAGCACTGATGGGATATGGGTCTGTGCAGCCTGGCAGGAATTCAAGGGACAGAGAGACATCCCGTTTTATTGTATTTGCACAACAACTGGTTTACTATTCCCCTCTCAGCAGCAGATGTTTCAGCCACACTGGGCCAAGACTGGGAGACTTGGCTGGGGAAAAACCTCAAGACACAAAGACAATCTCCCTCGCCTTCCTCCCATGTCCCCGCTCCCCAATTTCCTCATTCTCTCTCTTTTCCTGTCTTTCTTTTCCCTTCCTCCCTGTTGCTTTGTGGCTCTGTCTACTCCCTACCTATCCTACATGATCTTAAGCCTCGGCATCACGGTAGGGTTTAGCTCAGTGATTCTCAAACTTTTTGTAGCGGTGACCCCTTTCCCACACCGGGCCTCTAAGCACGACCCCCCCCTTGGGTTTAGGTGGGGGGTGCTTGCCTGCAGCCCACTGCAGCAGGGGCTGGGATGGGGGTGTTCCAGCAGCCCCCCCCCCCGAGCCCAGTGGGGGGGGGGTCCAGCAGCCCCACGGAGGCACTGGCAGCCCACCGCAGCAGGGGTCGGGCTCCTGGGGGCGCCGGAAGCCCACCTCAGCAGGGGCCGGGGCCCGGACTGGGCTCGCGACTCCCAGAGGGGTCCCGACCCCCACTTTGAGAACCAATGGTTTAGCTGAAAGACATGCCAGAGGGGACAAGTCAATGGGCTGCAAACACACAGATGCACTAAGAAGACTCCATAGCTAAGTGTGTTGCAAACAAGCCCTGTTTTATAACTCGCCATCCTCTATGCAGTACTCTCAGTAAAACAGGCAGCAAAAATTAGTTATCTGCCGAGGCAGAAGGAAAGTGACAGGAAGGTTCCAAGACTGATAAATACGAGAAAAAAGGGACGGAAGAGGAAAAAATAAATATCCCACCAGTTGTTTAGGTAAGACACACGACACCAGTCTCCAGCATCCACCTAAGGGGAGAGAAAATAGACAGTTGCTGGAATCAGGGGGAGTCAGATTTTTCCCTCCCTTTTATATTTTCAATTAACTTTCATTTTGTTTGTGGATTCTTTTCCTGTCCGGACGGAGGCTGCTGCCAAATGCTCAAGTCTCAAGGAATTCCGCCCAGTGCTGGGAGTGCTCTCAGCAACTCGCAGGATCAGGCCCGTGGAATGCATTGAACGACATCGTAAGCACGGTGCTTTCTCCCCCCCCCCCCCCCCCCAATTGTGTGAACAGAGCTGATTTCCACACACCCAGCCCATAAACACGGATTAGTCCTTATCTCGGGCGCATCTGAAGACTGGAAGACAAACAACCTGGGAGAGGAACCCTGAAAACATGAGCAAAGCAGAAAGTCCTCTGCTGAAAAGCAGCCCCCAGAGCCCTGGGAAGAGAAGGCAGGCAGGAGATGAAGCGGGGATTTAAAAGCCTATGCAATCAGGAGGCAGGAGGTGTGATCAGAGGAAAATATTTAACTGTTTTGCCATTTTTGAGAATCAGCTGACAGAGAATCCACAGAGAGAGGAGGTACCAGTCCCTTCCTGTGGCCGTACCACTCCACACACCCCTGGCTGGGCCTGCACCATGCTGACCTGCCTGGCCTGTACTCTCCCCGCCCCCCCCCCCTCGCCCCCCCGCACAAACATAGGACTGCTCCGTATCCATCTAGTCTCTGCACATGAAGTGCTGCTCAGGGTCCACCCTGTCATATACGATGCATACAACACTGCTCTGTATTATATTATTTGTAGGATGGCCAGATGTCCTGATTTTATAAAGACAGTCCCGATATTTGGGGCTCTTTCTTAGATAGGTGCCAATTACCCCCCACCCCGTTCCAATTTTTCACACTTACTATCTGGTTACCCTAATTATTTGTATAGCAGTCCTGTCCAGGAGCCCCAGATATAAACCAGGATCCCATCGCGCTCGGTGCTGTACAAACACGGAACAAAAAGACGGTCCTTATGCCGTGAGCAGGCATCTATCCTTTAGGGAGTCATTGCTCTGTATCCAATTATGAGCTCCTCAATACACAGCTCTGTAGCCCTCCAACAGACATACATTCGATGTTTATACATGGGACACACATGCAGCACTGAGCCGGGCTAGATTCAGCTGCTGAATGTGTATGCAATGTCCTGCACCTGCTCTTCTGTGCAAAATGCACACACCGCCCATGTACGGTCCGCCAAAAGGCGAGTTTCTGGCTTCCTAGCAAGAGACATGTGACACGCCTCTGCTCTGTCCCCATAGAACATAGCTATATCATCCATTATAATCATCTCTACTAGTCAATAGGACAGACACACACACACATATTTCTACCAATTTCTGTCAGATACAGGGAGAGCGCAGGAAGAACCGTTGGTTGGGACCTTTAAAAACTAAAATATCTAAAGCACTAGATAGCTGCACACCAGAGAGCAATGCTGCATTGACCTGGGAGAGACTAGAAATCCCAGCCATGTTTTCCATCAAATCCCAGTCACCAAACTTAGCACCTCAAGCTTGCCCACCAGTCCTTCGCCAAGCCCCACACTCACCCCCCGACCTCAGCCCCAGCCGCCTAAGGAGCATCCCCCCAACACCATGGTTTCTTGCTGTAAACTTAACCTCATCATCCTTTGTGGCTGCAAAAGGACTACGAGACTGGGGTGATTTTGGGGTTCTGGGTGGAAGTAGGGGACAAGATGGCCACTTCCAATGTTCTGTGGCTCTCATCATCTGTCTCTGCATCTCTCTCTGTCCATGTTTGTATTTCCCAAAGATGGAGTTGCGGTAACTCTCTTAGGGCTGTGGACAGCGAACAAGGAACCAGAAGGGGTTGTTGTGGGCTAGCCCTCGATTCATCTACATAACAGTCACATGGGCAAGGTTTTTGGAGTCCCACTCTCTCTATCAGGGCAGCAAGAGAACTTTGCTCTGGTTTCCAGTCCCTGCAGAAGAGAGGGTGATGATACAGGAAAGCACATTGACTCTTGTGGAGCAGGGTGAGGCTAGGTGTACTGATTGTTTAAATATGGGCAGGAGGGAGGTTCTAGGCAGAGAAGCAGAGAGGTTCTGCTCCAATAAAGCTCCTTGTCCAGTGGTAGGAGAAAGAGACACAGTGATTCTCTACCATTATCACAGAACAGTCGGAGTACTCATGCCAGGAGCCTTTGTGCTTGGCAGTGAAGTCAAAGGGCCTATTTGCATGAGCAAGGGCTGGTCATGTGTGTAAGAGTTTGCAGCATCAGGCTCTTGCTTTCAGTGAGTCCACAGAAAAGTACCACCTAGGAAATCCCTGGTTCTTATATCATAGCCAATTAACACTAGCAATGCTATGGTTAGAGAAGCCTGAGCGCTGGAAGACCACTGAAACCAGCCTAGTGCGCACACCTGGGACAGATCACACAGATGGACAGGGGGTCGATATGCACAGTTCAGAACACGGGGCCAATTTTCACTGTCATTGACAGGAAAACACACTTGCTGATGCATTCTTGTCCCTATTCAGTTATTTTGATCAGGTTATGGCAGTATAAGCAAGAATGGAGTTGGGCCCTCAGCAAGCCGCAGATCAGTGAAGAGAGGAGAGAAAGAAAGACCTTTTTGGAAAGCCCTAAACCTGTCTCTTTATCTCCCTAAAGTCCCTTTCTGTACAGGATGAAAGCAGATTTCTCCCCATTATTTTCGTTTTCTGTGCCCTTTAGGAAGGCACTTGCTTGAGACTAATTGAATTTTCTGCCCATGGATAGAAAGAGCCGATGTGGAGTGAGTTAAAGTCTGACGTCAGGATGGGGCGAAGAGGCCGTGTTAACTGGTGTGGGGACAGCCCCTCGCTTAACAAAAGCGTTTGATTCTGTCCCCTCTTGTTAAGAAGGAGGGGATATTTATTCTGGTTCTTTCTCAAGGTTTTTCCTTTCAGGTCACAAAGTGCCCCCCATGACCAAGCAATCTCTCCCCCCCCCTCCTCTTTTGTGCCAGAGGCAGCTGGTAGGTTGCAAAGGGGACAGCTTTTGTTTCTGGACACACTTTAACATTTCTTTACAGAACCGGGGCAAACCCCTTCCCTCCCCACCTCATTCCATTTGTTGTGGGAGGAGGGAGGTAGTAGGCAAGTTAAGGTACAGGAATGAGAAGGGGTGAAATGTCACAATAGAGCCCAGGATCCAGAGTTTTAACATAGCGGGAGAGAGGAAATACCTAGCTTTGGTGAGCAGATGGTGCCGTTAGGGTGGGGGACGATACTGAATTCAGAGGAGGCTTGTGTTGAGCAGCCAGCTAAAGAAAGAAAGAAAGAAAGACAAGAAAAAGGCCAGAACCCAATCAAAGGGGAGTTCAGGGGCAGCTTCTTCCCAAATCCAACAAAGAAACCTCTTCTTTTCAATCATTACCATCCCGGGAACAGGCCCCAATTAATCTCCCGGCTGCGACATGTGGGGGATTCGCTCGGTTTGTGCTCCAAGCCTGTAGACGAGCCCCTTTTCCTGTAAAAAATCACCATCAAGCCACTAGGGAAGGCGATGCAAACCCCTGAGTCACCCCGGAGCCTCCAAAGCTATTCCAGCTGCAGGTGGCTCACTCTCTGGGCGGGAAACTGTTCTAGCGAGGCGGGAACCGGGTCATTTTACAAGAATGGGCGAGAGGCGGCATTACGCCAAGGAAACTGTTGATTTCAGTTACTTGGTGGAGTGACTCGGTGATGGAGCAACCAGGGAGTAACCCCGGAATAACGTGTGAACCGGGCCCATTCATTTTCTTCAGATGTCTCTGGCTGAATTCTGTGTTCAGCAACCTGACGAACCGACGGAAGTTTCCAAAGGGAGGGTTAAATAAAATAGAAATCTGCTTGGCTCGCGGATTGAAAAAGGAAGGGGAATGATGGCTCAGTCAAGAGAGCCGTAACTTCAGACTTAGGAAACCTGGGTTCACATCCCTGCTCTGCTCCTGATTCCTCATGTGACCCTTCTGAGCGGGGAAGACGGTCTTATGTCAAAGGCATCATCACAGCCCTGCCAAAGTAGATCACTTAGGGAGCACCTTTCATTTGTGCCTTCATTAAGGACTCGTAACTACTTACCCCCTGTCACTAGGAATCACTGTTGCATATAGTCTGTTTGTGTGTTTTTCCTAGTGTTATTCCCACACTATGGCAGGGTCCGCTTAGACTGGACACAACCAGTGATACACTCCAACCGATGCATCATTCCATCTGTCATTGGAGGCATTTTATACCTACTGCCAGGTGTTAAGCCTACAGCACCTGGTATTCCCAGGAGGTCTCCCATCCAAGTACTAGCCAGACCTGACCCTGCTTAGCTTCCAAGATCAGACAGGATTGGGCATGCTCAGGGTGACTGTTGCATATAGTCTAAGATGGCATTATTCACTTTCACATTTATATTGAAACCCCCCCAGTGATGTGTCCCATGTTCCCCTGGGCAGCCCAAGTGCTAAAATAGGTCCACACATAAACATTTGTCTAAACTATTGTTAGAACAGGAGTGTCCCTCCCGACAGCAACATTTCTACACCTGACTTTACACGGTTAACTCTGCTGGAAAATGCGCCTTTGGAAACAGTGCTGGATTCTTGCCGTTGTTCTGCAGCATAACTCTCTGGCTTTGGTTTTCCAACTGTGGGGTGCACCCCCCCTCCCCCCGGGAGGGCATGATGAGGTTATTAGGGGTGGCAAGCTAGGGCATGGGGCTGTGGGTGGCCAGGGCAGGGCAGCAGCAGGGAGCCGGTGCAGGGGGTCCTCGGTGTTTGGGGGGCAGGGAGCACACCCCTGCCCTGAAAGCGGCCTGCTGTTTTCCCCCTTATCCCCTCCCTGATCATTGGGGACTCCCTGAGCATGCTCATGGCTGCTGCCCTGCCCAGGTCCAGACACCCAGCTAGCCACAGCCCTGCATATTTTACACCCTCCAGAGCCTACAGGAGCGAGTGGGTCTGGGCTGGAGGGAAGGGAGAGAAAAACTAGTCCACTCTGCAAAGTGCTGCCGTGGGTTTCTCCAGGTATCGATCAGCTGGGTCCCGGCCACCCCCTTGGGTGTCACTTTCTGCCCTGGATAGGCAGGAACTGGGGTGGGGGGGTTATGTGACTCCCACAGAGAAACAGGGCTTGGCAAAAAAAAGTTAGGGAACTCTATGGAGTGTTCAGACAGCTGGGCAGATGATACCGTAAGTATCTGACAAAGAGCTTTTCAGCCAGTTTGCCCCTACAGCGTCTTCCCTCAGTAGGTGTGTAGTTTTATACAGAAGTGTTGGGAATTATATGGGCAGGCAAATCTACAGGTTAGACCAGGGGAGTAAGCAGCAGGAGTCAGGTCTACATTCTTCATTGGCCCAGGTGGAGTGGAAAGGTTTTTAAAGGATTGCAATATCTCATGTATAGACTGTGGCCCAAATTCATTGCTGGAGCCAACAGGAGCAGCTCTTTTAAACTCCATTTACGCCAGTGGTGAATCTGCCCTCTGGTTGCTCAGAGGCACTCGATAGGCCAAATTCTGCTCTCACATACGCCAGCGTAAATCCGCTTCAACAGCAAGGGAGGGCAGCATTCTCCCCAGTGTGTAAGGTCCGTGCACATCCTTAAGGACTCACCAATGCATATCTTCACGGCACAGTTCTCTTACCCTAGGAGTGCACAAGTGGATGCCTTTAAAACCATGCGGCAAGCTAACCACAGGGCTTCTATAAACTTCAGCGAGACAAGTTTCCCTGTTCGCTGGGAGCTGGTGTTTATTACTCATGTGAAGTTCAGATTACTATTATCTATTTTAGGCTAGTGCCTGGAAGCCCCAGTTACAATCAGGGTCCTGTTATGGTGGTCGCTATACAAATATAGTAAAAGACAGGCCTTGTCTGGAAGCGCTTACTATCTAAAGAAGTGCTAATTTGCCTCCTCTCCACTTTGCAGACCGAAAGCTGGGGAAATTGGGGGGTGGTTAGCTCTCCGAAGAGCTCAGAGACAAGCTGGGGTTAGATTCCTTGACAGAGTCTATTTTTTCACCAGTTTGAGAAGTTAAATATTTACAATAGCTGTTAAATATTTAGACTGAGCTGCCCCACGAGTAAGAAACCTCTCCGTTGTGGGCTTCCCTGCGTTTGCCACCATGTCAGTCAGATGTCTGCACTCAGCCCATCTTGTTATGGCTCCCAAGTGCAAAAATGGATGGATTTCATCGGACTGCCTCTGGAGAGTGCTCCATAGCGAAGGGATGAAGGGTGGGAGGTTCCTGGGGTGACAGACGGGGAAGGGAGGAGTCACAAATTACAGCTGTAAAGCCACCAAATGACCAGAGGCCAATTATTTGTGGGGTCGGATGAAGCTGTGGGTCTCCCATGCAGTGAGGGGAGAATCTGCCACAGAGGGGTTTATACTTCTTAAGGTTACAGAGCATGAAAAGGACTCGAGGAATAAGAGTGGGGGGAGGAAAGGGACAATTGCCAAAAGAAAGAACCAAAGGTTCCGATGCTTACAGCTGCAGGGGAGTGAGTCTTTCATTCCAGGCACCACATGCACCCAGTCTGTGTTTCACAGAGAGAGCGGCATGCCTTGGTTCATGTATTGGAGTGCTGCATCTGGTCTGGCTAAGAGAGCCACATGCAGCAGAGTCCTGGGGAAGGCATGCGCTCCATAGCGCAGGACTGACCCGCTTAGGTGGCTGGGCGCATGTGTGGGGAGGCAGAGGAAGGCGTGTTTGCTTAGGGGACGCTGGGTTCTGTCCCGTGTCTGTGAAAGACAGAAACACATTCCTGTCTCAGAATCTTTGCCCATTTCCATTTGCAACAGATGCCGGTTGTACCCTTGTCTTCGTCTCCTAATCTGTCCAGCAAGCTGCATCCCAATGCAAAGATTAGGCTGCACAGCAACACCGTTTTTCCCTACAGGAAATCCCCCGCTACGCTTTCTAGATCAGTGGTTCTCAAACTGTGGGTCCAGACCCCTAAGTGGGTCGGAACCCCAGGGCCAGCATTAGACTTTCTGGGGCCCCGGGCTGAACCCCCAACTCCTTCACATTCCAGGGTGGCGGTTCTAAGGCTGCGACCCTCTATCCCCACACTTGGGCTTGGGCCGGGGTCCCTCTCTCCCTACCTGGGGCAGCAGTACTTGGGCTGCGGCCCACCCTCTCCCGGGTAACGTAGTGACTTTTCTCTCAGAAGGGGGTCACATGGGGCAGTGACGTTTGAGGTCCCCTGTTCTGGATAATCAGTGCGTGGCTCCTTACTGAGACCAAGGGGCTCGGTGCAGCTGTTTGGTGTGACCAGCAGGAGCTTCTCCGTTTGACTGCCCTCTGGACTGCCTGCCGTCTGGGTAGGAGGATGCTGCAGGCATCTGGGTATTGCAATGCCGATTACACCAGTGGAGATCGGGAGGCACACGGCACAGCAAACACTCTGCGTGTCATCACGTTCCTGATTGTATGGGCTCAGAGCAGCATGTAGGAATGTACCAAAAGCTGAAGGCGGGTGCAGACCTAGGGATCCTCATCACAGTCCGCTTTCCACGGCTGCTTGTCATACACGGAGTGTCGGTGTGAGGACTCCAAAGCTGCTTGCTAGGCAAATCCTTACCACGCTGCTCTGCAAAGCGCAAGCAATTCCCAGCGTGTCTGGGAGAAACCTGCTTGACCCAGGGAGCAAACAGCAGCCTCTGGAGTTTGTTCAATCTGGTCTCTCTGGGGTTAATGGCTGTTCCAACCAGAGTGCAGGCTCTCTGCTGGAACAGAGCCACGGGGAAAGGGCCTCCATAGGTTCCCTGTTTGCTTGGAAAACAGGCCCGATGTTTTCTGCAAAGGGCAGGAGGGATGGCGGCCGAGAATTGTTTATCTTGGGCCTGATTCAATGCAGCCTCATCACCTCTGACTCCTCTGCCCCTGGCTTCATCCTGCCCTGGATCAGACGGGAGGAGGAGAGGCAAAACCTCTCCAAGGAGCGCACAGTGTCAGGCGTCTCCTCCCCACGCTGGGGTCGACCCTCTGAGGGCGTCTGCCTTGTGGGAGCCCTCGGAGCGCGCTCTGCGCTGCCCTTCCTGTTCCTGGCCCTTTCCTTTCCTCTCTGTTCCAGCATCAGGCTCGGGGCTGGGCCGGCCCTTTCCTGCTTGGTATCCCGCTTGGCGGGGACAGAGAGAATGCCTGTCTAAAGCCAGCACATTATTCCTGCCCTCTTCCTCCCGCCTATCACAGGATCCTTCCCTCCCCAGCATCGTCCCCAGGCCATGCAGATTAAGGGGCAGTTAAGAAACTCTGGCTTTTATAAATCGGCAATTGTACCGATCTGCCCAATACTTGCTCTCACTGCTGCAGGATGCAAGGGGTGGGTGAGCGTGGGGTGGTTGTTGTTTTTTCCTCGTGTGTTTGTGTGTTGGGGGTTTTTTTTTGCTCTCTTTACCCAGGCAAACCTACCGCTAGTTTGGAAGTCTTGCCTGAATGAGGACATCATGGTCTGGCTTTTTCGGTTCACATTATCAACCTCTGTACCACGCACTCAGCCTGGCGGAAAGGGAAAGAAAGATGCATATTTTGGCTCAAGCTTCCTGAAGCGACAGGGGAGAGAAAACACACACATATTTGGCTAACTTTCTAGCCAGCGATTTTCCCAGCGGAGAGATAAAACGAGACAGCAAGAGAAATATCATAACTGCAGATCTTCTCAGCTGATCAGAAGTTGTCTCTGGGCCCGGAGGGGCAGCGGGGGAGAGGAAGGCTCCAAAGGGACATTTTTCAAAAATAGAGTCATTCTGGTGCAACTCCAGCAGCACGATCCATCAGACATGACATTGCTGCTGCCCCCGCTGCCGAAGGAAAGCTGTGAGGAGTCCTGACCCGGCTGAGAGGCGCTTGTAACTCCTCAAACGCCCCCTCCTTCCTGGGGTCTGTGACAGCTCTCAGGATGAACCGAGCAGCCTGGGAGCCCTACGGGAGAAAGGGACTAACCCACTCACTTCCCGCTTGGCTCTCACTGAACGTGCCCATTTCTCCCCCCAGCATGGCAGTGTGCAGCTCTGAGTCCTCCTCCGGGGCTGGGCACTCCGCGGCCTGGCCCACCGTGCGGGGGCAGAGGCCCGCTAGTTGTCTTTGCACCAGGATGTCCCCCACATGTGAGCTATGCCCATGAGAGCCAGGCGGCGCAGCGTGCTCTGGGAGAGCTCACTAACCAGGAGTCAGGGTTACGAGAGGTGTGAGGCGGCCCTGGTAGGAACCTGCCCTCTCATCCCCCCCTCCCAGCATGCACCGCTCAGGACCTCTCTAGTTATCACCCGCCGCCTTGAAAGGTCACCTTGGCCACCCAACCTTTTCTGAGCCCAACCTATGATCCAGGCAGGCGCTGAAACCCTCCATCAGTCCTTAGTGACAGAACTATGACTCAGTCTTCCCTGGCATCTATGGATCCCCTCCATGATCTCCACCCACATGACAAGTATCTTGATTCCCTCTCTCCAAGGGTGAGCTCTCCCCAACCACCACTTAGCACCAGCCTCTACCCACACCCGTTACATGGGCCCCACAAAGACTAGGGCTAACCGATTATTAGAATCCCCAGAACATCCTGCAAACTCCAACGGCTTCAAACACTGGGCCCCCTAAGCTGGCAGCTCCCCTCTCTGGGCTTTTCTCAGCGCAGGTAAATGTATGTTCCAGAAAGGGAGGAGGGATCGGTAAGCCCCACAGGGAATATCAAAACCCCCAGCCAGTTCTTCTTTCACTGGGAAACATGATGGTGAATGTTCTCTCACTCTAGGGACGGGGTGCAACTTGGCAGTGTGACCGTGAGCCTAGGCTTCAAAAGAACTGGGGGGAGGGATAACAGAGCAGAGAGGTGAGGGGGAGTAGGGGCCAGCGGGAGAGAAGAAATCACTCACTAGCTGAATAATAATTAATGGAGAAAGAGAGCAAGGTGGTGTGGAGAAGAAAGTCTGGGTAGCGTTGCTCTTGGCGTATAGACCGGCAGAGATGAACTGCCGTTGATGTGGTGGGAGCAGAGACAGGGCCCTCTCTGTCACACACACGTATGCACATATATCATACAGGGCTGAGGAAGCCCAAGGCGTCAGAGGGCTTGGAGCCGCACCAGCCCAACTGCCCTGGGGCGCTTCCTGTCAGGCCCAGCTTCCTTATGATAATAATTTTCAAAATCAAGCGGGGATTATGGTGACGATGGTCATCCACATTAACCTCCTTTCATCAGTGAAATTAAGCCACCCAATAATCCCCTGATAGCGGCTCCAGTAGGGGAGAGATAAGCAGCAATAACAAAAGGAAATCAACCTCTCCAGGCTAACCTTTAAAGGGTCACGGGTCAGCATGTGCTCCTAGCCTAATACATGCAGATATTCCTGGCTCTTATGCCAAAGAGAAACATCTCGTCACGTACCTTTCCAGTTTTGCTCAGAGACCCCAGCCACGAACATTTGGTGCTGTCCCCCAGTGGGCTGAACTCTCCTGATGTGAGAAACTGGGACTCCGCTAACACAAACCCCACCCCGCCAGCCTCCACTTTCCTGCTTGGAACAGAAATGCTCCCCAATAACCAGCATGCTTTGGCCATTCCCTGTGGCAATGCCTGGTAGGGGAAGCTAGAACTGAAAAAGCGGTAGACACCCAACAGTGGGAGCCATTGGGACTGGAGTATCCTGCGCTCCCCCACACCTGGCACTCTTGGACCATGCCCAAAGAGCGCCTCTTGCTGGGCAAAATGGGAAGGGAACATCTGTGCGCTGCTCTCTACCCAGGTTTCCCATACCAGCCTTCTCCAGAACATCTCCTGCTGGGAGGAAAGGAGACTACAATAACTCACACTAGTCCCTACAGTGCCCCTGCTGGTGCTGGCAGGAACTGAGCTCACTGCAATTCTCCCCACAGGCCTGGCTTTGACAACATTTTCTCCGGTGCCCCTTGCTGGAAGAGGCTGTGAATGAAGTGAATTCCTTCCGGGTTACCTTCTATACCCCCCTCAGTGCTGGTAACTTTGCTCAGTGTATAACCCGCACGTTATAGTCTCTCAGAGCCCACATAATGAGCATCGTGTGAGAGGAAGGAAAGATATTAGGGGAAGAGGAAAAGGAAGGGGGTAAATAAAGATATTTCATTAGTCCATGTCAGATCCTACATGGCTGAACTCAGCAGATTCACAGTTATCATCCTACCCCATTTCTCTCCTTTCCCCTGCCTTCATTTGCTCTTTTCAGCTCTACCTCTCCCCTTTCTCCTGCCATTCTCTGTGCGTGAAGTGGGAAGGAAAGGTTGCATAGAGCAGGCATGAATTCAGGACTCAAACTGGGGTCAGGAGAAGAACCCTCTCCAGTCCAGCCACCCACTGCCACCCAGGTGTGATCATACTGGGGCTATCTCTGGACTGGGCCACCTCGCACTAAAGTGAGTTGCAGATCAGCCTCCCAGCAAAGGGGCTTATGATGAGATGAGGTAGGACACACAGTCCTTGGGAGAGGTTCCTGTTTTGAGGGAAGGAGGAAAGGAACCGATGAGGCCACAGGGGATGCGTTGCTGACCCTGCTAATAGAAGCCCTCTGTGTAAACAGGGAGAGGATCCGACAGAGATCAGAGATGGTTTTTCTTTCAAGAAAATTAAACATTTAAAAAATTTGAGAACACACGCCCTTACCCCCTGGACAGTAATTAACTTCTTCCTGTGCAGAATATAGAGCAGTTTCCAAAAACAGAGCTAGATGGATTATTTTTCAAAGGAAATGTTGTTGAAAGAATCTTCTGTTATGTCCTAAAGTGGGGAAACAGCCACAGTGACCTAGGAAGAGCGGTCTTGATACACGTGCAGCCACTCTGGATACCCAAGCAGACGGTGGCACTCATGGGGACTGAGTCTAGTGCAAGCTGGAGTGGCTCCAGTTTTGTGCATTTGGTGTTTATCCAGTGACTATGCAGCTGATCTGCAATGACGGATAGGAAAGTCCTTGTTGAATCGTTACAAGACTGTACAAATTGATGCAAGGAAAGCTAGGTGACCAAAATCAATGCGGCTCTGGAGCAGCTCCCTTGCTGGTGACGATGTCTGGTGAAAATAAAATTCCATAAGAAGGTGGTTCCATTATGCTCCTGAAAATCAAAACAAAGGGGAGAGACTGAGAGTAACACAGTTAGACCCCCGGGATGGAATCTTCACTAGATCTGGCTGGAGGATAATTCCACGTCACAGCAACTTTTGAGGTTTTGAAATTGGTTTTCGTTCCTCACTGGAGCAAAAGCAAAATCTCACCGATGTTTTTGCAAACCAGACTCGTGTTGAAACAGCAGTTTCTATATCATAGATCTTTTCTCTGCCAAAAGCCCGATGGCTCCGTGCGGTTTCTTTATATGGACGTTGCCTGAACTCGGTTTAAGTATCACTTTAAGCAATGGCACCCACAATCTAAGCCCTGGTCTACACTATGAACTCATGTCAGTGTAGCTAAGTCACTCAGGGGTGGGGAAAACCGGACTCCCAGTGTGGACAGAGCTATGTCGATGGGAGAGCTTCTCCCAGGGTTATAGCTACTGCCTCTCGGAGAAGTGGAGTACCTTTGCTGACGGGAGTGAGTTGCAGATCAGCCTCCCAGCAAAGGGGCTTATGATGAGGTAGGACACACAGTCCTTGGGAGAGGTTCCTGCTTTGAGGGAAGGAGGAAAGGAACCGATGAGGGAGAAGTGCTGTAAGTGTAGACAAGTCCTAATAGATTTCACTCCTTGAAAGCTTTTCTTGATATGCAGCTCGAATTCTTCTCTTTCATCATTTGTCCTATTACTCCTCATTATAATCCTGCCCATGCTAAATAATTCCCAGCTCCTTCAGATATCTATATACTGCTATTTGCCACCTCAGTCTCGGTCCAATTAAAGATGTTACCACCTCATCCACCTTATCTCTCTGATATCTTGAGACTGCCATGGCTACAACACTGCATACCTCAGTCTTTACTTAGCCAAACTAAAGAGATTTAGCACTCATAATCTTCCTCTTAAAACAATCCCTAAAGCCTGCTGATCATTTTTTTATTGCCTTTCTGTGAACAACTTCACAACTTGTCAATAGAATTGATTATTTTTCAAAGGAAATGCTGTTGAAAGAATCTTCTGTTATGTCCTAAAGTGGGGAAACAGCCACAGTGACCTAAGAAGAGCGGTCTTGATACACGTGCAGCCACTCTGGATAACCAAGCAGACGGTGGCTGGTAACTGAGTGCCTAGACCCCAGCTCCAAAGACAAGCTACCACCACCAGTTCAACCACTAGGCATGTAGGTGGGAGGACAGGAAATAATGATTCAAAGAGAAGGGAGAGATTCTCCCTTGGGATTGGGACCAGGTGCGTTGAGGGAGAGACTATGGAGGGGAAAGAAAGAAAGAAAGAAAGAAAGAAAGAAAGAAAGAAAGAAAGAAAGAAAGAAAGAAAGAGGCTATTTTGATAAGGTACAAGGTTGCTCTGTGCTTGTGAGTCTATGGAGCACAAAGGAAAGGGAATGTGCATTGTTGTCTCCAAAAGTGTTGCAAGCCAATCATCTTTGGCTCTTTGTTCTCTGCTCCCTCCCTGGGTATTATGTTCCCAATGCCTTCAGGCAACTCACTCTCAGGCTTTCTCTCCCCACCATCTGCCACTGCAAATTCCATCAAGCTTCTACTCTGGAGGAATAGAGTTTCAGCCTATTGTAGAAATAAGTGTGAGAGAAACCCAACCTGGGATTGCTGTAGGGGGAGTAGGATAATGGGCACAGGGTATTCGGTGAAATGCCAGGGTATCATCTGTTCCCAGGTCACTGAACAGAGCTCCACTGTCTTCTGGTACATTTCCATCTCACACACAGGAGACGTGTGGGTTTAGGAAGCAGAAATCCCCATTCTTTGCTGCAGTCCAGAAGGTGTAAGGGTAGCAACCAAGCTACTAGCAGGTGTTGTGGGCCTGTGGGGTCCCCTGGCCTAGGGCTTTTGAACCTGGACTCACTGCGTCAGTCTCTTCACCGAATGTCCTTTCCCGCTGGACTCCGGCTGAGGGACAGACGTGGAATGTCGGCCTGTCCCTGCAGCATGATTCCACTCCCTTGTACGGCTGGAGTCATCGGCTGCACAGTTCAATGCTAATCCCACTGTTTCAAATTACAAAGCCGCCAAAATCCCACCGAGCCACCTCCGATCAGAGGTCAGCGCTGCTGGGCTGCTTTGAAATCTAGACCGGGGTGTCTCCAGCAGGCAGCTTTTAAAACAACAGCTGGAATCCTTCCCAGCAGAGGACAGTGTTGGATGTTGGGGACAGGGATTTGGGACATGGAGCCAAATCCCCTGGTTTGGGCTCACTCATCCATAGGTATAGTCATCAGTGTCACCAACCAGCATCTTACCCACTTCCCCTCTCCTCATTCGGTAGCACTGTCAGTGTTGCTGCTAGGAGCAAACCCCCAAAGCCTGTTTCATAGCTGAGTTGAGATCTCAGTTTCCAGCATCAGATGTTGCATGCTAAATCAGTTGTCAAGACATGCCCGCTGTGACAGGCAGCACAGTGTTGATAGGGGGCAGAATTAATTCAGCTCCAATGGCACTGCCAAAGTTGCTTCTCTAAACTGGGTTCCAAATACCCCAAAGCATCAGGGGTTCTGATCAGACTTTTGGTTTCGCCTAGGTTTTATAACAGCTACCAACCAAATTCAGATCCATACGCTGAACCTCACTGAGGTTTAAGAGTGTTTGTAGCCAGGGATTTGATTTCGGCTGATCTCCAGTGATAGCAACCATCATTCACAACTTAATAACTAAGTCAGACCAGATTCCCTGCAGAACGGCTCTGGCATTGTGTCTTAGTGAGGTTGCTTCTGGATCCAACTCCTCCGGATATTCCCCACACATCTAGGACTGGGTACATCATAAGGAACCTGGCCTTGGCTGTTTGTTAGTGCCTAATATTAGCTTCTTGTGGTCTCTGGTCTGTCTGTTTCCCTCCCTTGGAGGCACTTGGATTGCCAGTGGCAGGCATCTTGCGGGGCACCGTGGCCCTGGGAAGCCAGCAGCCCCAGAGGCGGATCCAATTCTTCATGCATTGTAACTCCTCCAGAGACAGGGCCTGAGGAGGAGAGTGCAGGACCATCAATGGGACGAACTTGGTCATGCCCGGCAACATTCCTGCCTTCAAAAGGCCCCTGGGTGCAGGGGCCTCAGTGGACAACAGCCTAAGAAGATCACGTTACTGAGGGGTCTTTGTACAGTTAACAGCCATGACAGAGCAGCAAAAAGCTATCGGCACGTGTGTGACTGAGCGGGAGGGTCAGATGGGAAGCGATCCTGCCGCGCTCAGCCCAGCTTTAATACCTCTTACAGATTAATGACACTTAGTGCTTTGAAGAAGGGAAAAAAGGAGATGGGAGACTAACTGGGAAGTGATGCAGGGAAAAGCCTGAATCTAATCCCCATCTCCTTCAGTCCCCAAATGCCCACTTGCGTGGCCAGCTCCATCAGAGAGTGCAGGCCTGATCCCACAGATAACCCTGCCCCGCAGCCTGCATACCCAACACGCAATTTGACATTCCACCATCAGAGATACCCCAATGCCAGTGGATACATTCAGAGCTTAAACACGCTCCTTAAGCCCTAGTAAACCTATGTCTCAGAACCAAGTGCTGCCTGAATAACTCTGCCTCTTTGCACAGTGGCTGGAGGTATGTTGGCCACCAGCCAGCTTATCTCAGACCCAACTGTCTCCCCTCCACCCGCTGGATAAGACACCCTCCGCCTAGGAGGGAGCGACAAGCAGGTGAGTCACTTCGCAGGGTTCTCATTCCTTTTGCCAGCTCCACTGTCCTGAGTCAGCATGTTTGTACAGCCTCCCTGCCCCCAGGGTGCTTTGTTCTGCTCCCAATGTCCATGATCCAGAAGACAAAGAGCACAGCGGGACTGAGTCTGTTGAGGATTCGGCCTCTCTTTCAGGATGCTGACACCGCTCAGTTCCCCGCTGCCCGCACTCCAAAGGAGGCGGAGCGTCATTTCCAGGGGGCAGGACTTCTCTCCTTCCTAGTCTTGAGTTTGCCCTGGAAGAGTTGCCACCTTGGCTGGCCTGGCACCCAGGGATCAGAGCTCAAGGTGTGGATTTCTACCGCCTAAAGCGCTGAAACAGCCCCATAGCTGAAGTCTGAAGATGCCAGGGGGACACTCCCCCCATGCAAAGCTTGAAAGGCACTAAAGCCGGGGTTCTCAAAGTGGGGGTTGCGACCCCTCGAGGGGTTGTGGGCCACTTTTGTGGGGGTCCTGAGCCCCTACCCCAGCTATGGGTTGCTGGTGCTGCGGGATCCCCAGCCACCGGTGGCTCCAGCCGCGCTCTCCGGGGCCGGCGGCTCGAGCCGCGTTCCCCGACCGCCAGCGGCTCGAGCCGCGATCCCCAGGGCCGGCGGCGGCTCCAGCCGCGATCCCTGGCGGCTGGGGACCCAGCTCCTGCAGGGGGCTGCCTGGGGATCGCGGCTGGAGCCCCCCAGCCCCCTCCCCAACCCCAGCGGGCAACCCCCAAAGGGGACAACTATTAAAATAAATTCTATTTAAAAATAACTTCTCCACTTATTTTTAATGAAATAAAAATGTTTTAGTCTTAAACTTAAAAAGCAGTGAGAAAAGGTAAATTCATTTTAAGCAATGGGGTTTATATTTAGTATTAACAGTATTAAATATCAGAAATGTGTATTTAATTTCTAGAGGGGGTCGCGGTCAGAAGCTCAGTGTTCAAAAGGGGTCGCCAATGCAAAAAGTTTGAGAACCACTGTGCTAAAGGATTATCTGTTGCCCACTCTTCAGCTGTATCTGTTTTTCCACTGCCTGCAGCCACAAACGTCCCCAGTGCTAGAGCTGCTGAAGCCAACTGCTGCTCCCGAAGAGGGACTACAGGTCAATTTACTCCTGCCCTTTACAGCAGGAGAAGCGCTTAAGCCTTCTGAGCTGTATCGGGGCCACTGCGGTCAGGAAAGGAAAATAAACAGGCCCAGGAGCTCTGGGCAGCGCTGCCTTGTGGAAAAAAAGGTCAGAGGATCAAAATCTTCCAGTTCTTAATCAGGTAAAACATGTATCGCCGTCAGCACCTCCACTCACAGGTAGAAATGTGCCCAATAACGACCCGCTTCAGACTTAAAATGTCTGACCCTCATAACCCCGTGGACTGGCTCAGGGACTCCATTTCCTGGCATATGCCGAACAGTGCTCAGCACATAGATGGGGCCCAGTGAATAATACAATTCCGGACAATAATCGTTGACTTGACGGACTCTGTGGGTGCCATTTCTGTTCTTTGTTCTGGAATTGGCCTGGATACAGAATTCGAGGCATAAACAAGCTGATTGTTGGATGACACTTTCTCGTTCCTTCCTTTTCTCAAACGCAGAACCAAACCCGAAAAAACAAACCGGTTTTCAGTTCAAATGTAAAAGGGCACAGCAGCCGTTGCCCTGTCCCCCAGCCTGGGGCAGAACCTGACAGTCCCAGGACGATACGAGATCTCCTCTCAGATGAGTCACGTTCTCGCTTTCTTCATCCTTCCTGATCTCTGGGCTGCTTTTCATGCTGTCAACCATACGCGCCAACTCTGTGGGTGCTTTGAGGCTGGAGCACCCGCAGGGAAAAAATGGTGGGTGCTGAGCACCCACCAGCAGCCCCCTATCAGCTTCCCCATGCCCCCCCCCCCAGTGCCTCCTACCCGCTGTCCAGCCCCTCCAAATAGCACCTCCCACTCCCTCACAGTGCCTGCTGCCATCAGCGGTTTCGGTTTCCTGACCTGCAAGCGGGAGGCTCTGGGGGAAGGGGGCAGAGCGAGGATGCGGCGTGCTCAGGGGAGGGGGATGGAACTGGGTGGGAAGAGGCGGGGTGGGATGGGGCCTTGGGGGAAAAGGTGGAGTGGGAGCAGGGCCTGGGGCAGAGCCGGGGGGTCAAGCACCCCCAGCACTTTTGAAAGTCAGCTTCCATGCTGTCAACCATGACACCTTTCCCAATCGCCTGGGACCAATTGCTGGAGTCACCGAGACTCGGCCTTCTTGGTTTTGCTTCCATCTATCAGAGTCCTCTCTGGGTTTTTTTGTTTTTTTTCTTCTTTGCATGCAACAGAGAGATAGCCTGGTCCGGTGGATAGGGTGCTAGCCCTGAAAGACCCTGGGTTCATTTCCTTAATTCCCCCAGGGACTTCCTGTGTGACCACAGGCCAGTATCTTAGGGACAGAATTTCAAAGGCTTTCAGGCATCTAGTGGGGTTTTCAAAGCAGCTGATCTTCTAGGCAGTTTTGAAAATCCTAGGTGCCTAAATACCTTTGAAATCTGGCCCTTAGTCTCTCTGTGCCTCAGTGCCCCAGCTGTACAATGGGGATAACAGCATGGCTCTACCTCATAGAGGGGCCATGAGGAGAAATAGGTTAGACATTGTGAGGCACTCAGATACAACAGTGATGGGGCCACATCAATACCACAGGTAGAGTGGAAACTTTTCTATATCACTGCTCTCCCTCTCTAGGTTTTTTGGCCCCTTCTTTTCTCTTATCCCCCTCACAGCACCCTCCCTTCCGAATGTAACCTTGGCTGTATTTCTTCTTTGCTACTAATCCCTTGAGGTCTCTCTTCAACACCCCTGTGCAGAGTGATTCCTGTTTTACAGATCTAGGAACTAGAATGCCTGGCAATGCTTTCAGGCTCATCTAACGACTTCCAGATCCTTAATTTAATTTAATTACCAGGCCTTTCTTATCTTAATCACCCTGCCTCTGTTTATAAACAAAATAGGGCCTCCCTGCCCCGGGGGCTGCAAGCTGGGAGCAGCACCTCTCCTCTGCAGAACTCATTACATTCCACACACTGCTCAGGGCCTTTGCCAGATGTCTGCACCGAAAGTCATGCAAGCTAGGACTGGAAATCCCACCCAGTGATGAACGTACACTGGATGCTTTGCTGCCGCGCAGCCCAAATTTTCAAAAGTGGCTTCGTATGTTGGGTGCTTCCATTTTTGGGTGCCCAAATTGACACACATTCCTCCCCCCCACCGAACCTTGGGCCCTCACACAGCAAGAGGGGCATGGCTGTCCCTGTGACCATTGATAATAAGACACTGTCCCTGCCGCAACCAATCTAGGGCTCCACTTTCAAAAGTGCTCATTACCCAGACACGTGTATTATTTTCCCTGGAAGATGCAGGGCGCTGAGTTCTTCTGAAAAACTGGCCCTTCCAGGCTAAATAATCCTGTCACAATGCACCCTGGCTAGTTCGGACTTAGGCCTCTTCTGAGCAGAAGTTTGGAATCCTTCCAATCGGGTGTTTTTTTTGGGAGGGTGATTTTTGTCCCCGGGTGAATCTAAATTAATTCTAATCGGGCCAAAAGTTGCTAACTCGACCACTGCCCCATAAAATGGAAATGGATGTCCGCAAACTGGAGAGAGAGAGAAAGAGAGCGAGAGACCTGGAATGAGCAAAAGGAGAGTCCACATGAGGCAGAAATGGAAACCAGATTTGGAGAGTATGTCAAAGGCTTCCAAGAAAAAAAAAAGCACTGACGTGTGTGTGTGTGAATGCAGGTTTTGCCATGTGCAAACGGATGCTATTGTCAGTTCGGTGTGTGCATTTGTGGGAGCCCTTGGAAGTTTTACTTCTAAATTATTCAGTGAGAACAGACCCAGATAAATGCTCCCTGCCACCAATGCACTGCTCCAGACCCTGAATATTCCTCTGGAAACAGAGCTGGACAGGGCTGCATGGGATGGAGGGAGACTCACATTGGTGGGGAGGAGAGCAGAGACGTTTAACATCCTGCTTTTATTTTCCACCATCTAGAAGCCTCTGCAGTATCTGCTTTGTTACTTAAGTTTCCTTTACGAATCTGCCCTTCCAAAAGCCATCTACACTAGAGAGGCAACATGGTTGTCTCCTGACCTTATTTCAACATGGTATAATGTAGACAAGAGCTAACTGTGATTTGACTGGATTGGGTAACCAGCCTACAGCTTTGGGCATGCCCCGATAGCAATCTGGAGAGGTCCCATCCACACTATGTCACTGGATCCCTGGGCATAGCTGTATGTGAAGTATAGACTGAATCCCTAGTGGATTGTCACCAGTACACCTTCCTTGCAGCCATTGGCCGGGAATGTTTGGGAGCTGCTGGCCCCTTCTTACGGAGAACATTAACTTTTGGTTGTTTTGTTTTCCTGAAATGCTGATCCCTATTAACCTTGCCTTTCCCATCGAGCGCTCCTCTTACCGAACGTCCTGGGTCACAGATTGCCACGGTTCCTTTGCATCATGCTGGGTGAGAGACGGTCATGCCTGAAGCCCAGATACTGCAGCCCAAGGGACATATACAAACCAGACCTCACCAGACCGCAGCTGGAGAGATTACCCTGCACCAGGCTAATGCAGGTTAGATGATAGCCGGGGAAATGTGAGCAGGCGCATTGGTATCTACCAATTCAGGAGAAAAGGAAATTCAAATGGAGATGAGGACCCAGGAAGTCTAGAGTGTCCATTTGTATAAAACTTTTCCATGATGCTCACATTCCAGCTCTGAATGTCAGAGAGGATCAGCCCAGATCTCTGCAGGGAGAAGACCTTCACAGTTAGGATCCCCCCAGCTGTCTGGAAGGAGATCCCCAGCTCTCGGAACCAGAGCAAGGTTAAACCACAAACCTTTGGAAGTGAAATACCATTGCTCAAAGCTTTGGAGAGAACCTTCTGCTCCCTGCAGGGTATCCAAAGGGTTGGTATGTTCTGAACCACACCTGGGATGCTCTTCTTCCTGCGGTGCTACTGCTGGTTTGAGGATGCAGAGATTTGTGAGCAGCCTTAGAAAAGCCCCGCTTTGGGTTTGAGGTGAAATCCCATAGAAACTGCTTGGGATAATTCAGGTTGTTCAGCAGATCCGATCTGAATGAGAGTAGAGAGTGGGGAAGGAGCATGGCAGAGGAATTCATAACTGGCTCCCTCACCAGTAGGGCACACATGGCATACAGGTTTTTCTTATGATGGCTTTACCCTGGGATTAATAAAGCCTCTTTAATCACTGTTCATCACACGCACTCACAGAGGCACACACAGAGCAAGAGTTCAGGGCTAGCCGGCACCTAGCAAAATCATTACTTGCCACTTTAATTTATTTCAGAGCTGACAAAAAAACAACTCACACAATAGTAAAACTTCATAGGCCGCAGAGTTCAGCCACTATAAACAGATCCCACCCACCTTCTCCAGATAACCTTCCTGCAAAACAAACCCCGAAGCAGAGCTCCGAATTTATATCACTCTACGCTCCCCTCCCACCTTGTGTCCGAGAAGTGTAAAGGGCCCCACAATCCAGTAATTCATTAAGCCTTCCAGAACTCCTGCCAGGTGGATAATTATTATGCTCCCAATTTTTCAGGTGGGGAAACTGAGTCACAGGGCGGGCAAGTGACTTGCCCCAGACCACACATCTAAATCAGTGGCGGAGCTAGGCGTATAACCCCATAGTCCTCACTTATAGGCCTCTGCTCCAACAACTAGAGACCATTGACTCCAAGTATGTAGAGTGGGAGCGGACAGATTCTCGGAGCTGGGAGGCATCTCATACCAGCATACTTCTACCTGTACAATTATACCACTATACCGCTCCACATGGAGGTGCTTTGGAAGTGACATATGCTAAACTGGAACAAGGCCTTCCCATTCCAGAGTACGAGTACCCAGGTGGGCATTATAGGAGTATAGTTGTACCCGCTGCTCGTTGGCTTGTTTCACTGCAGCATTGGAGTGCCTAAGAGTTATTTCTGGATTTGATTCTTTCAGCACCCCTGTGAGGCAGGGAAGTATTGTTTCCTCTGTACAGATGGGGGCCTGGAGCATAGGGTAGATGGAGTGACCTGTCCGAGGTCGCACAAAAAGTCTTTGGCAGATCTGGGAGTGGAACCCAGTTCTCCCAAGTCCAGAGGCCGAGCCAACGCTCCTTCCCATGTTCCTCATCCCTTATTCTACAGCCGCCACTAGACACCGAGAGGAAAGAATCCATGCACAGAGCACATTTCGCACGGGATAATCACAGCCGGTCCGCTCAATGCTACGTGCTGTAATACTGGGGCAGGAGAAGGCCGTGACTGCTCAGCCTGGGATGGAGACAGACTTCCCCCCACCCCGGACCGCACCCCTTGGCACAAAGCGACAAGCAAGAGGGAAACTCAGCCTGTGTCTGCCATCTCCCCCAGTCGAAGCCAGAAATGAGGGGGGCTGCGAAAGGGGAAAACAGTCAGACAACAGCCCCTCCACCCCCGCCATCCGTGCCTCATTACCCGGGAGACCCATAAACCAGACTGGCAGCAATAAAAGCTTATCAACTTGTAAAACACCCGCCCCCCCAACACATATCCTGAGGCAGGTCTGTGATAAGAGATTCAAATGCAGGAAACAGGAGTGAAAGCATAATAGGGAGGGCTCCATAACCAGGTTCTTACATAAACAACGACTGGGCTGCATGTTAATAACGGGAAGGCGTATACAGCACCCAATGCGTTAGCTGGGGGGTGTATGTGTGTGTGTGTGTGTGTGTCACAGAGGGCCTGTTTATTGAATGCTTAGTTCTCAGCATTTGCCACCCACGCTGCCAACGGGAAGGTTAACTGAGGCTACAGAAAGGCCCCTCCTGCCTCGGAGAGTCCGGACCCTGCGCCCAGTAACTGTTACTTAAATATTTGAAAAGGCAGTCTGGGGTGATTAAGTCTGACCTTGGCTTCGTCATGTCTTTTCTTCAGCCCTGGACAGATAGGCCATTTTGGAAGTAAAACGTTTCCTTGGCAATTTAGTTCATTCCCAGTTTTGGTTTTTTTCCCCATGGGTCAGAGAGCTGTGGATTGAATCCTTCATCAGGTCTGAGGCTCACACTCAGTGTGGACACTGCAGGGCAGCCCTGTTAAGCGTGCCAGCCTGCAACCAGGATGTTTAACCCAGGTGCCTCTTGCCAGGTCCAAAAGCTGCCCAGGTGGAAGTTGGTACTCCATGGTACCCACTGGACAAGTGCAGGATGTTCGGGTCAGTAAAACAGTTTCATTATTCAAGAATGTGCATAACCCATTGACAACCTGGAGCAAATTAACAGCTCTGTGAAAATGATTCGGGCCGCAAGGGCCTGGTCGACGGGTTTTCTTCTGAGACACTCTCACTGCTCCACGGAATGGGAGCAGCCCCTGGATCTAGGGCACCAAAGCCTCCACCCTGCCAGTTACAGCCCAACTCCACATACAGGTGGGAACATGACTTAGTGTTTGTTAGAGCCAGGTATGGTAGAAGAAAGATGCTCTCCAAGCTTTTCACAGAACTCTGCCAAAGCACCTGGATCCTAACCTGTAAAATCTCCCGCTGTCGCAGTCCTCACCTGCCGCAAGGCTGTGCACTTTAGTCTTGTCTTGCAGCTGCTCAGCCGGTCCAGGCCAGGCGTCTGGGGAGCGGAGACTACCCATCATACGAAGTCGTGCGGTGGTTTTGTCACACGGACAAATGGCCCCTGGGAGTAGCATAGACTCTTCAAGCCCATTTCATGTGAGCTGAGTCAGGCTTTGAACCTAGGTCTCCAAAGGTGATGGACTAGTGCATTAACCCAGCTCGGGCCCCGTTTCCACCGGAAGAACAGATTCCACTCCAGCTCCATGAGCTGTTCCAGATGGTTTGGAAACCCCTTTGCTATTCAGTAAAAGCTCCAGAAAAAGGCCTTAAAACAGCCCATTTAAAAAAAATTTTTTTTTAAAGAGGCTATGAAAAGCACAGCCAGACCCTGGGGGCCTGGAACCCATCCCCAGGCTGAAATCATCCTAAAATGCAAAACAGAAGAGCTGGGGAGTGCAGGCAGCGCATACAAGCAAGGAAAAGGTTCTTAGAGGCCAGAGAGAACATAGAGCGTTTTGCCATTGCTTTCAGGCCAGGATTTCACTCACACTCTTTTTCAGGGGACTGCATTCCTGGGTTAGAATCCCAGGGCTCAGTCTGGACTGGAGGACAGAAGGCGTGCTGAGCAGAAGCAACAGGCTGGATTCCCCCGCCAGGAGGGTGACTGCCACGCTTAACTTCAGCGTCCCCTACTTGTTGGCTGGAGAGCACCCTTAATAATGGCCTTGAAAACGGCGGGCTTCACCCTCCCCGATGATAAACCATGCTGTGGTGAATGTGGGGTGGGAAGGGTAAGAGGCGAGACCGCAACATCCAAAGGGGAAAGGAGCTCTAGTGAAGGGGCAATTGATTGAAGCTACCCTGTGCTTGCAAAATAGGGACTATAAGGGCTGGTCTTCACTCGCACGGCGCGGGATCGATCTTCTGGCGATCGATTTATCGTGTCTCGTTAAGACGCGATAAATCGATCGCCCCGGGCTCCCCCGTCGACTCCGGAACTCCAGCTTGCTGGGAGGCGCAAGCTGGAGTCGACGGGGGAGCACACTGCCGACTGCCGCCGCCGTGGGGACAGCAGGTAAGTCGGGGGCAGATACACAAACGTATCTGCCGTCGATCCCCCACCCCAGTGAGGACAAGCCCTAACAGAGTCCTTTTCCTTTGAAACAGCCAGGGCCTGGCTTTATGAGTCTCACAGCCCACCTTGTGCTCTTCCCTCTGGAAACAGAGGAACCAGCTCCCACTGGAGGAGAAAGCTTTAATTGCCGGAGCTGTTTGCACAATCCAAACCCTATCCCATCAACCACATTTCTGGGCAAGGAGATAAGAGGGGCACAGGTGTGTACTGGGAATGCAGCCGAGTGAAAGTCAAACAGCTGGGACTGCAGAATCTAGCACCAGGAGGTTCTTTTGATGTGGTTATTTTTGAGCATCACTAAAATGTAGCAAGTACAGCGCAGGGGCTTGAGGCCTGGCTCACAGATTAGACACAGCAGCGTATCCATTCCTGCTTGATGCAAACACAGATTCCCATGGCTAGTATTGCTCCAGGAGCAGCAAAAACTGCGGCTGGGAGTTTGATTGCCTCTGATGGAATCTGTTTGTGGCCCCTTACTGAGCTCATCTCAGACATCCAAACCCCGAACCTGCCTCTAACTGTCCCATTTCCTCCCAGTTCCCATTGCTTCCTGAAATCCTGGTCTACTAAGTGGTTGATTTATAAAACACCACTTTTTGTCCCCGCCCCCAGCCAAAGGGTTTGGGTGCTGCACAGCAATATCAAAAACAATGCAACCAAACGCCAGAAAGCGAGAGAGAGACCCGAATAACACCCTGGATCCAAACACCCCCGAACTCCGGAGACCTTCACAGCCAGATCTGCATCCAGGCTTCGTGGCTTGGGCCCATCTCTAGCCATAAAATTCAGCAAGAAAATAAATATGAAGCTAGGTAACGGGGCATCTTCTTCCTTACGCTGTTAGCTCTTTGCAGCCGGCCCTGTCTTTCGTGTTTGTCAGCTCAATGGAGTCAGCTCAGCTAGAGCCCCAGTGTCAGGCCTTGGACTCCAGGAATCTTGTAGCTTGCACAAAATGAGGGGAATGTTCTGGGTTGCCATCTCCGAAGGGGCTCTGTCTCTCAAGCTAACATGACCCCCCCGCCCCCTTGTGCCAGGATTTGCGAGGTTGAATTTGAATAAGTTAGTGCTGAGTCACCTCACGGGGAGTCACCCGGGTCTAGCCAGGAAACATGTGAATTCAGTTCCCGAAATGAAGGGAGATCTTGGCTCACTTTTTCATGTTGCAAGTTTTGTTCTTGGTCAACCAAGAACCAAAAAATAAAAAAACCGAAGCCCGGGCTGCCCTAAAAGGCCAGCGCCACGTCACTCCCGAGCAACCGGTTACAAAGTCTCCAAACCTGCTGCAGAAGTTGCCTGAGCTGAGACGCTGGATCTGACCCTCCCCAGAGTCCCAGGGCATTTGGATTTCATGGCCTGGGTCAAGCATGTCTTTCATTGGGGTGGGGGGGGGGGAGGTGTTACGTGGCTACTGCTGCACTTTGAGTGGTGTAACAGGGCCAGCCTCATGCAATATGGGGCCTCTTGCAAGGGCAGGGTTAGGGCTGGCGGGGAAGGAAAATTAGGCCACGGTTTTCCACCCTGTGCATCAGTCTTACTGCCAAGGGGTGGGGAGAGTCCGATGGTGAGTTTTTTTGCCTGCTATGCTCTGATGCCAATAACTGAGAGGTAGGTAGAGCTGCCCAGTCAACGCCAGAACCTGAGTGGGATACAGAAATCCAAAAAGAGGGGTTCCTGACTGTGTAGCCGTCTGCTTTGCTAGTTGCTTGTGGCTGGCCTGGTGTTTCAAGGCATTTAATGCCCACTGCTAGCCCCTGTCCTAGGTTTCACAGAGCCCTATGCAGTGTAACACTGGCATCCTCCCACCACGCTTCCAGCTCACATGTGACTAGGCGCTGCTGCCTAGGCACTCACCCACCCACTTCTGTCAGCCTGCCGTCCCTCTGTCACGTGCTTGTGATCCACATGGCTTTGGTAACCCTCCATCAACCCCATACCTCCCAGGAGAGTCAGCAGGTGCAGCCAAAGGGTCACTTTACAGGGGACCGGGCGAGTGGGGTTTAGGAAAGGGTGAGTCTGATCCTAAACTCTATCTCCCAGGCCTCATTTTGTGTGGTGCCATCTTTGTACCTCCTGGATTCCTGCTGGGGGCTGGAACAGTTCCTGGGGTGAGTTGAAGCAACCCCGAGGGGCTAATGTAAATCAGAACAACCCCCAGGAGTTGCTCCAATTGATGGCAGCCTTATGCCAGGCTGCCTCTGGATTAATCAACACCCAGGACAGCTGCAGCAAAAAATGCTCCAACTATTTCACCTCCAGCTCCATCCTTGCACTCGGGGCTGTGAAGGGGATGAAGCGTGGAGTTGCATACGGTGATTCTACGCCACAGCAGTGCCAGGAAAATTCCCCTGGGGGCCATTGTGGTCCCTTGACACCACCACAGCCGATTAAAGAGGCCACTGTCGGTCAGGATCCAGCCTGCAATCTCTGTTGCAGCTTGCGGGTGGGATCAGACAGGGAATCAGAGGTGGTGCAGTGGGTAGGGTCATGGGGATGAAGGAATGGAGCCTGGACCTTCTGGAGGAGGATTGGTTCCCAAACCCAACTGCAGCACCAAGATCTAAGGCTGTCGTTGCAAAAAATCACCTACAGTAGCCAAGCAGTGGCTCATTGCTTCGTTCCTAGATGCTTTTCTCTCCCAGGGACTGCTGTGTAAGCCCCTGATGTCACCGCGTTCCTTTGTTCTTCAGATCTCACCAGGGCGGGGTTCATGCCTCTGTCATCCTCAGCACTACTAACAAGTCCATAGCCTGAACCACATCCTATTGTGTTCCGGGATGATCCACCCTTGATCTGTCCCAAGGCAAAACCGCATCTCCAGGCAGGAGGCAGGTAGGTGAGAACAGCTTTGTTGGAATGACACCTCCTAGGCTGGGTGTTTGGGATGTCAGCCCCAGCCAGGGCTCCCGCCCCTTTCTGCTAGGTAAAGACCATTTGCATGCTGGAATGTGTGGAAAAGGCCGGTCAGGATTAGGATGAGGCTGGCTTCTGATTTAATGGTGCTGGAAACTTCGTGAACTAGTTGTTCACACCAGGGATCAGCCTCAAATGGTGGAAGGTCTCTTCCTCATCTCCCCCTTTTGGATCTGACCCAGAACCAATGCTGTAGGGCAGCTGTTCTCAGCTATATCAGGGCTCCCGCTCCTACCTAGCCAGTGTCCCCCCAATACACACACACACTTTAGAGATATGTGAAGGATAGTGCAGTCATAACCCCCTGATGCACCTGTTTGTGACACCTATGTCAATAACCAGCTGCTCTAGGAATAGATTTCCCTATCTAAGGTATTTAGATGGCCCCTTTATGGAGGTATCCGAGTACCATGCAATCTTTGTTTAAATGTATTTCTCTTCACAACACCCCTGTGAGGAAGGGCAGGAATTTATCCCCATTTTACAGATGGGGAACTGAGGCACAAAAGAAGCTAAGTGACTTAGTTGGCCTGGGAACCTGCTCTGTTTGGGAACTCGTGTTCTAACTCACTGGGCTTCAAGGGGATGCTCAGCCATTGACATCCCACCATACATTGCACCTGCCCTGTCTCTGGGGCAAGTGGGTTTAGGGTGAAGCAGGAAATCAGACGGTGGGAGGAATAAGTGACTAGACCATGTGACTGTGGGTTCAAAGTGCTGTTGACCTGGAACTGACAGGTATTTTGGCTGACAGAACCCCTCCCCTCCCACCTCTCAGTGAGGATCATTCTGAAGGTTATTAGATGGAAAGTGTCACCTCTGACTTCAGGATTTCTGAAGGTTCAGGTGACTACGCCAGTGGTATTTTCATACCAGCTGTTCTCATTACTCCTGGGAGCTGTAAGAACCTGTAGTGCAAGGTGGGACACAGCTTCCAGTGATTCAGCAGCTGGGAATGAGAACAACAAGAAAATTAAGTGGAAAAGACAGTGTGCTCGAGTGAGACGTAATTCACATGGCGCATTCTCTTAGAACCTCTTCCCATCTGAGCACACTCTGTCCCCCATGGAGTGGGGGCTGTCTCTGTACCTCGACACACTGGCAAGGGGTGTTCTTCAGACAGCGTCTAGTACAGCCCCAGAGCCCAGAGTGCCCTCTTTCCGCTGGTGAGATGAGGGACATTGTCCCCACCCCATTTGACCCCAGGGGTGTTGTCTCGCAAGGATGGGGGTGTATCAGCACCGTTCTCTCCTTACCCAGTATGCTCCTGCTTCCCGCTCCTTCCCCCACAGAGCCCTGTTTTCAACAAGGAGCTGTTCTGTAGGCTCCTCTGTGACTCTTGTAGACTACTACTGGGGCAGTGACCAAACAGGGACCGGACCAGAGATGAATCGAACCCTTGAAAGGGCGGAGTTTAGCGCCCACGACACCCTTGTGCCTGGTGCCCTATGGAAAATCAAGTTCTTTGGAGCGGTTTCCACGTTCAAGGTAAATTACACAAAAGCTGCAGCCGATCAGGTTCGCTGGACATTGACATGCCATTATTTGTACCCACCGCCAATTGCAGGAGCAAAACTGGAGGCCACGTCAAGGCCCCTCTGGAAATGTGTCCTTTTGCCTTTTCGGTGGGGGTAAAAAACCAGGATTAGCTACTAAGGGCTGCAGATCCCCCCACATTCAATATCGTCTCTCACATGCTAAATGCACTAGAAGTTGTGGGGGGCTGAGCACTCTGGAAAATCAGGCCCTCCAAAACTAATTTCAACTGTGGTAACAAGCTACAAAGCCCTTTATAAAGGCCTTATTCGGAGGGGGCAGGACCTATCCACTCACCTGTCCTAGTAGCCGAGTGTCACAGAGACCTGTTGGAGTCAGCAAGAGTAGCCCCCCTTACCCCTACCTTACGCGACAATCCACAAGACCCTGGATAAATAGTGAACAGGGTGAATTCCCACATGGTCTCCCTCCTTTCCCAGGATCTGTCATTGTTTTAGCTCTAAGCCAGTGACCAGCACAAATAGGCTCATAGCACACACCCACGTTCAGCCTCGGGAACATGGCAAGGGCATCTCCGTTACCCCCAGTTAGGACACAAACACCTTCCTAAGAAAGTACCTCGGAGATATCCGGTCTGCAAGTAACAGGGCAATTATTTCAGGAGGATCTATAGAAACCCTTTGCAATAAATGTTATTTCGTCCCAGTCCCACTGTTGACTTTTCTCCAGCTCAAACCTAATACATTGAGCCACCAGGATGCAAAAGGATGTCGGAGCAGCAGTAAGGGTGATGCTCCAGACCCGGGGGTCTAGGGTACTGATTTCCAGATAATGCAAGAAGTCACCCACACTGGGAATAGAACCTGCACCTACTTGTATGAAATTATGAGAGCTCCCTTGCTAAAGAGATGCCGCTCTAGCCTATAACATCCTCCCCCCTCTATAACTAAAAGAAGAATCACTGGTGTTCTAAAGAGCCTCACCTCTTAAGAAACTATAAGCAGATAATTTATATCACTGATGTAACCCACCGACTACAGCATTCGTGTAGGTCCCGGCTGTGCTGATCAGGAGAGAACAGGAATTGTTGCAGCCCCGGCAGCAGAGTCATGGTGCTTTAGCTCAAGTTGGAACAGCTGATGCTTTTAGCTCCCAGTGTGTTGACCACGAGAGTGGCCGTCACACTGACGTGTTGGTAGGGATGAGGCAGAAGGGTCATTTTACTCACATTTAGGGGAATCCCTATGTGAAAGTTTATTAATCCCAAATCATAGGCCAATCTCCCAGAGTAACATTTCCTAATCTGCCCCGTGGCGGGGGGTGGAGTGGCACGGTCTCCCTTTAAGCGGCAGCTTGTCTTAAAAGAGAAACACTTTGTATTTCTCTAGCTCCTTCCAGCCAAGCGTTTTAAAACACAGATCCTGCTCAGTGAAGGGGAATTTTACCATTTCACTTCAGGGGGGTCCCAGCTGATTCAGGCTTGCAGGGCTCAGGCTGCGGGGCTAAAAATTGCCGTGTAGATGTCTGGGCGCAGGCTGGAGCCCTGGCTGTGAAACCCTGTGCGGGGGGTGGGTCTCAGAAACCTGGCTCCAGCCCACGCCTGAACGTCTACACTGCAGTTTTTAGTCTTGCAGCCTGCGCCCTGAAAGCCAGAGTCACTTGACCTGGGCTTTGAGGCTCCGGGCCACAGGTTTTTGTTGCAGCATAGATGGACCCGCTGATCCCTAGTCACTTGTCTGAAAACAATCTGTTCTCCTGCCAATACAAACGGAACTTCTCATTCAGTGGCTCCAGCCTGGATGAGCCTGGGGGGAAAAGAGAGCCCCCGGCTGTCCTTGCCTAACCAAGAACACTGTGGGACACAGTGATGACAGCCTAAATAATGGAAAAGCTGACAAAACAAATGAGCAAAACCTCAAGTGATGAAGCAATTTCCCATGGTTTGGCTGCCCCTTGTGGGCTAGGACAAAACGGACACTTTACCACCACATTTGAAACGCCATCAGTAGATTTTAAGATGAAGCTTGACAGACACAGGGCGTGCCTGTGGGTGTTAACTCTTGCCGGTTTTCTCGCTACGTTGCATGATACACGATTTTTGTGGGATTCTACTAGGCTGTGTCTTAATTATGGCAACAATCTGGCTCATTTGAAGAGAGACTGTTGCACACTAAGGGGCTGATCCAAATCCCATCAAAGCCAATAGGAGTCTTTCCGTTGGACCAAATGAGCATCGCATCTGGCCCTTACAGCATTAGCTCCATGCAATATTTGTATTACTATTATCTGCATTAGGGTAATGCCTAGATTGCATTGCAGTAGGCCCCATGCAGTAGGCACCGTGCAAGCCAGAGGTCGGCAGCTTTCAGAAGTGGGGTGCCGAGTCTTCATTTATTCACTCGGATTTAAAGTTTTGCGTGTCAGTGATACATTTTAACATTTTTAGAAGGTCTCTTTCTATAAGTCTATAATATAGAACTAAACTATTGTTGTATGTAAAGTAAATAAGGTTTTTAAAATGTTTAAGAAGCTTCATTTAAAATTAAATTAAAATGCTGAGCGCCCTGAACTGGTGGCCAGGACCCGGGCAGTGTGAGTGCCGCTGAAAATCAGCTCACGTGCCGCCTTTGGCACACGTGCCATAGGTTGCCTACCCCTGGTATAAGTACAGGATGATACAATCCCAGTCCTGAGGAGCTTGCAAACAGTGAGTGGTAGGGCAAAACAGACGAAGACTGGGAAGTGAGAAAGGCAAACTGACTTGCTAGTGATCACTCAATAGATGAATGGCAGAGCTAGGAATAGAACAGAGCTCTCCTGTGTTCCACTGCAGCAGCCGATGAACCAGGCCACAGTGCGTGAAAACCTGCCTAGGAGTAGCATATAGAGTGGGTTTTTTTATTCCCCTTTTACTCAGTTGTATGTGTGATCATCCTGTTGCACCGAGCCTCAAATAAGATACATAAAGTAAGATCTTAATCATGTGCATGCCCTCAAATCAGGCATTTAGGGAGTCAGGGTGCTTCATTAATGTATTATTAATAATGATCAGGGTTAATATATTGATGTGGCTAGGCAGTATAACGTGTGTGATAGGGACTGTGATAGGCTCTCCTGTACTCATGTGATACACACTCAGTGTCCTTGCAAACAGTGCAGGAAGCTTTAAGATGTTTCAAGCTAACCACCTGGTACCCTCATCCACAAAGCCTTTAAGCGTATTTACACTCCCCAATCCTAGTGGCTAAACAAACAGTTGCTAAGCTCAATTGTGCATAGGGACACAGAAGGAAGACTACAGGTAGGTAAATAAAGGCACACCTGTCAAACCCCTGGTTAAGCATCTTTGACAGGTCAGGTGAATGGCGTTTGCGTTCTTCCCCAGGACACATCACTCACAGCAGCCCTTTGCCTTCAGAACAACACAGGCCTTTCCTTCCACTGAACGTGTCGCACAGTGTGGGGCCCACTGGGCAGTAAGTGCTGAATCTTAAGGTTCTCTGCCTTTCAGGCCCCGCAAGGTGTCTCAAGCTGGGCGCTGTTTAGCCTGCAACACCACGGATGTGTTGACTCCCAGTGTCCCACTGTTGCTACTCCTCGTGCACTGAGGTGACAATGGTGAGTGCACTAGCACAATCCCACTCCGTGGTGTAACTCCCGTGCCCTTTAACCCTGCTCCGAACAAGCATAGAGGACGCATTGGATTACAGCCCCCGGGCACCGTCTGTGCCAGCTCTCCCACCGTTTCCAGCTCTCACAGAGCTTCTAATGCAACCACCTCAGACCCTTCCATTGCCCCGAAAACAGGCTCTGCTAAAACCCAACACAATGGCCTCCTTTGTTTTTAGTCTGGCCTTTTCACAGGAGAACCAGCCGGAGAAGGGACAAGCAGGGACATTTGAGAATGACACCTGTAAGTTACAGCTCGGGATTCAGCACAAGGAACACAGTGCGAATAGCAACAGGCCAGTTCATAGGCTGCGAGGAAGGGACAGGGTCTGAATTTGGAAACCCACATAGGGTATGATTAGACTACAGGGTGTAGCGCTATTGTTTATAGTGCTTCCCTATTTAGCGCTACAGGTGTTGCGCTAGAGGGTGTACACATTAAATCCCTCTAGCGCCAAAGAATGTACACATTTGTCCCGCTTTTGGTAGCAGTAGCAGTTGTGGGATAGGGCAGGTATCCCAGCATTCAGCTGGGTCCAACCCTCTTTGCAAAGGAGTGGGGTGAGGGGGGACTGGGAACCTTAGTGTAGGGAGGGAACTTCTTGCTGTCAGTTTCTTTTCCGAAACTGACAGGCTCTGCACTCCCTTCCCTAACCATTTATTTGGGGGGGGTTTCAGCAGCGGGGACCGGGGCAGGGGCTGGGAGCGCCGCCGGGCTGCCGCCCGCCGTGGCGGGGACCCGGCATCCCTGCCACCCACAGCGGCGGGGACCCGGCATCCCTGCCGCCCACAGCAGTAGCGGCCCGGGTTTCCAAATTTTATATGAATATGGGGGAGGGTTCTGACATGGGGTCACCTGAGGACGGGACAGAAGAGTTTTAAATGGTGGCCAGAGAGGATGCATTGGGGATTCTGGGCCAGGATGCTGGAGGCTGGAGGCTCATTATATCGCAAGGGGTGTGCACATTGCAACCCTTGCGCTAAAACGGCAGCGCAAAAAGCTTTATTCCTCTCGTCTTGAGGTTTACCAGTAGCACTTTAAAACGTCAGTAAAAGTGCAAAAAGTGCCTTGAAAGTGTGTCCTGGCAGTGCTATTGTAGCGCTAAAGAAGGGTTTTAGCGCTAAAACAGCCCCAGTCTAACCATACCCATAGTGTTAACAGGCTTTTATACTTTGAGCTTGGTCTCATGACTCCCTCTCTCCCCTGCAGGGGTCTCGGATTCCTGCCTCTATTGTGTTGCCTGATGCTGCCATCTGTAGCACAGAACTGGTATCACTGCTCCGGTACACCTTCATGGTGAACATTGCCAGCGGCCTGTCACAATGTATTTCTCACTGCCAGCGAAGGGTGAGGTGAATGGAGACCTTGGAATAAAGATCATCCACCTGGGAGGGAGGAAATTTTCAGCTGGCAGAAGGGAACCCTGCAGGTGGGCTGGCAAATCCTTCCGAGTGGTTCAAGGAGGTCACCGGAAGGCAGAAGGAAATCCCTCACGGTGGCCCAGTTAAACATCACGGGTATGGGAAACCCAACACCTGGCATGACTAATCCAGTTATCTAGTATAGGAGGCCCACCTGAAACAGGGAAACCCTCCAGTAAGCAGCGGTAGAAGAACCGAGGGGGAAACCAGCCCCCAGTAAAATCCCACCATATAGCACAATATGATCCGTCCTCAGTCAAAGGGAACCCACGGGGGCTTGCACAAAACAGCAGCTTCCCAGATGGCTCGAGTTACAACCAAACTAGGTGGGATGATCCTTCCGGTTTATCTGAGGTTTCCCTACAAATGCTCTGCAGTAGGCACAGGAAGACTCCTCCAGCCGCCATCTTGGCACAGGGACTATCTGGCATCGGAGGCCAGATGGTGCTTGGGAGAAGAGGCATCTATTTGCTTTCTCCCTTTTGGGCAGGGGTGGTGGAGGCATAAATCAGTTGTGCGGCTGCTGGTGGATATCTGAATTCCTCATTCTTACCTCAACTGCTCTGGATAGCAACCAGCTGCCTCCCTGAACCCACCTCCCCCATATCTGCCACTGCTACATCAGCAATGACGGATAAGCAGGGGGGCTAGATAGCTGTGCTTGAAGAATCACTGGTGAAATATTTAATGTTGACATTAAATGTTGTTAGGCTTTCGGGTTAACAGTCATGCTGAAGTGAACGGAAGCAGTTCACACTTCTCTCAGAGCTATTGTTTCAGGCTGGCTGCAGACTCTGGCAGATATCAGGCAGTCTACTCTACGTGGGGGGAAGCAGTGTGGCCTAGTGGATGGAACACTGGACTGGAACTGAGGAGAACGAGGTTTTATTTCCAGCTCCACTGCTGGTTACCTACTTATTGTTGCCTTAGTTTCCCTATCTGTAAAACAGGGATAATAAGACTGACCTCCTTTGTAAAGGACTTTGAGATCTACTGATGAAAAGTGATATATAAGAGCCAGGTATTATTATTAGTGTCACCGCATCTAGTTACCTTCTGTTCACATTTTTACGGTTATTGGTGCAACTACAAGAGCTAGAGGCTTTATATTGTAAGCTTAGATACAGGAGTACATTATGCAGTCACTTAAAAACCCTTGCAATATGCAACTGTTATACGTGACAACCTAATCACCTTATAGAAAGAGGCGTACCTATTTTGGGGGGACAGGGAGGGAGTCCTACCTGAAATTCTGTCTTTGGAAGGTGTAGAGGTACTCCCTGGCTGAAGTTAATTTATCTGGAGCTGTATGTAAATAAATAGGCAATTCCTTGCCATGCTTCCAGCTGAGAGAAACTGACATTACAATAGCCCAGAGGTACTGGAACAAGGGGTGCTGCCGCACCCCCTGCTTGAAGGAACATCAACACCTCAGATACTTGGTTTCTGCCTTCAGCACCCCAAACTAGAAAACTGTACTGCAGCCATGGGATTCCCCCACAACCAGTGCTCTGCAGCGGTGCTGTGCAATACTCAGTTAATGCATCACCCACCCTTCTGTGCCATTCCCCACAGTAGCATTTCCAGAACATCGGAAAGCTGAGCCTCCCCCCTCAGGAAAAGAAAACCAGTTGTACCCCCATTCAACCCACTATCCTAGGAGGACAGAGTGGGGAAAGCTGCCTCCGCTGGAGTGATGCATTCCACATGCTGGAGAAGGCTGCTCTGCAGTGACTCCTGCTGGGGGAGGCGGGAATAGGAACAGCTCTGATTCTCCCATATACACACATCGCGCATCATTCCCTACAGTGACCTCCCCTGCTGTGGCAGGCAAAATTGGAAAGCCCCTCGCAGCCAATAACACTCTGACACCAATCTCTACGGTGACACTTTGTTTTCATTTCATTGCGGTCCTTTGCTTGGTGCCTTCCAGCTCTGGGAAATATCTGCTCAGCCCCCAAATACATGGCTTGCACTGTGCAAAGAGAGAGGTCAATGCAATGTGCTGTTATCAGCAGCGTGTTAAATCCTCATGCACTGCTGACAATCCAGGCTTTGTCCGGTTCTGCCTAGCGGAAGCAGCCAGGAGGCCGTGAGGTGGAAAAGCGGCTGTGACAGAGCTTGAATCAGCTGATTCTAAGACAGGATTACAAATGACAAAGAATGAGAGAAAAACAAATGGGCAAAATTCCTCCCGCATACACAGAAATCATGACCCTCTGCCGGGGCCAACACGGGGGGTGGGGGGGAAAGAGGCTTGGTTACTATTTTCCCCAGAGTAGCTATGTGAACCAAGAAGACTAATATTCTCCCCAGCCAGGTCGCCCTCTGCTGTCCACTCCTGCCCAGGGTATGGACCACCAAATCACCCCCCCATCCCAAGGTCATTTCTCCCCAGTCACCTCTCTCTCCCCCCCGGAGCCTTGTCCTAGCCTGTGAAAGAATCTCCCAAGGGATTAACCCGCAGGGATTTTTTCCCAGCCATCTCCCCCTCAGGAGCCCCATCCTAACCAGAGGGAGGCCTAGTGCAATAAAGACCAGGTGTTATCTGGGATTGCAATTCGAACTCTCCATCCTTGCCTGTAATAAAATGATGTCACCATTCTGGATTGTTTTGTTGCTGTTGCTATTGTTAGCGAGAACACAAAGTCTGGATTAGTGCTGAGAGAATGAACAGTCTGGCTTTGCAAGACAGGCAGGGAGTGGATTTTTCCATTCTTCTCCCCCCCCCCCCCACGTGGTCAACAGCCCTTATATCAGGCCTTCCTAGCCGCACATCCCGCCGTGGGTCGGTCTGACGGTGGAAGGGCAGGCGAGCAGGATGGCACTGCGGGTAAGGGAGAGGGACCCACATCTGGCATAACTCACCAGCTGAAGCTGGGGGTCAGTGTCTGGGGTTCTGGTCATTCAAGCCCTGGGTAGATAAAGAAAGAGCATTGCAGCTGGGGAGAAAACCCGGAAATCTGGCCAGAGCAAAGCTAGCAACCTACAGGTACCTGGGAGTTCTGCTCATGGGGCTGCTCTTCTGTCTCAGTAATGAGCCCCAACATGTATCTCTGTTGTAATGGAGTACAGCATGATGTTTTAGGGCCGCCGGCCGGACTGTGGTCTCAGTTGCACTGGTGTAAACCCGGACTAACACCACTGACTTCACTGCAGTTATTCCAGGGTTACAGTGTTGTGCGGAGATCAGAGTCTGGCCCAGCGTCTAGTGGCGCGACCCCAGCTGGGATCTTTCTTGTGTATGTTAAAATAATCGCTCCCGGGACAGCCAGTAGCAGAGCGGGAGCTGCTGCTGTGAGACACGTTTCGCTGTATGTCCTGTAGTGACTTGAGGGGCGAGATCCAAGTGAAGCCCAGTTTGGGTATCCAGCCTGACTTCCACCCCTTACACTCAGCTTTGCACGACCCAAGTGTTTCTAAGGGGGCACAATGTGTGAGTATCATCATCTCTGCCGCGTGTGTGGGGGCCAAACAGCCTCATGAGAACGGTGGGGAAGTGTTTAAGGGGATCCGCCTTTACACGTAGCAAGACAGGAGGCTGGAGATGAACGGTGGAGCTGTCTGAGATGATTGTATCTCAGGATGTGTGTGTCCGGGGGACGCTGAGCATGGGTTGAATGGACTCCAGTGGCAGCGAAAGGGACTGGATAAGTGACGCCCTGGAGGGAGAGAGACTCAGTGCTCTACGGGACTGAAAACTGGGACTGGAGCAGAGTCTGCCAAAACCAGGAGTGATCTCCCAGTGATGGGGATGAGCATCATGCCGTGTGCGTAGGGGGGAGAGAGGGAGGGGTGTATAAACAGGGACCATGATTGTTTATTATTATCATTTATCATTTGTGCTGTGGTAGCACCTAGGACCCCCAGCCACAGCCAAAGACCCCTTTGTGTTGGCGCTTTCCAAACACAGATGGTCAACTGGGGGTAGAGTGGGACTACGGCTAGTGAAGGGAAGCAGGTGTCCTTCCCCTGGGAGTGTGGGGAAGAGAGCGAACTGTTTCAGATGAATTCATCACCTACTTCAGCTCCCCGTTCCAAATCCTTATGAGGAAGGTGCGCTGAGCTCCAATCAGGTCACTGGGTGAGGATGTCACTGGGGAGACTGTGACACCTCAGGCCCAGTCGGACGTGACAGATCCCAGCGTATTTTCCATAAGAACGATGGCTCGACTTATTTGTCACAGCCAGAATTCCTCTTTTTCCCATTGTGTTGTGCTGAGCTGTGGGGGCCCCTGTCCTCCACCCTTAGTAGAGCCGGCTGCATTTCAATGGTGCTGTTGTGTGAAGCACAGGAGAGAAAGTCGGCTCATAAGAGCATCAGAAAAGGGCGGGAATGTCAGGCATTTCCTATGAAAAACGGGTTATTCAACAGAAACGTGAATTATTGAGAAACGAACCGGCTCTCTCGGCTTTGACACGGGTTGAACTCCTGAGACCGACAAAGATCCCAACCTGGAAAGCACGAGGTGTGTAACAGTGAGTGAGGTGTCACTTATCCAGCTGCCCGTGTCCCACCGACTTGAAGGAAGCTGTGAACAAGCAGGAGAGAGTCCAGAGGAGAGCAACATAGATAAGAGGGTTGGAAAATACAACCTCTGAGGAAAGGTTGAAAGAACTAGGCACTTTTAGTCTAGGGAAGGGAAGGCTGAGGGGCAACAGTCTTCAAATATGTTATAAAGAGGATGATCATCAGCTGTTCTCCATGTCCACCAAGGCCAGGAGAAGAAGCAATTGACTTAGTTTGCAGCACAGGGAGATTTAGGTTGGATAGTTGGAAAAACTTTCTAACTATCAGGAAAGTTAAGCATAGGACCAGGTCACTGAGAGAGGCTGTGGAATCTTCCTTAGTGAAGGTTTTGAAGAACAGGCTAGACAAAGATCTGTCTGGGATGGGCTAAGTATACTTAATCCTTCCTTAATATGGAGGGATGGACTAAGTGACCTCTGGACTGTCCTTCTAGCCTGTATTCCCCTCGGATTGGTTCCTGCCAGTCCAACCATCCCTCAGAGCACCTCACCATCTCATGGACTCGGCAGGTTTTGCACTGTTGGGGGTGAGGAGGAGAAGAGGGATTCCCTTGATTTCATCGCAAACAGGACTTTATGCAGGTTTATTATGATAATAATAAACTCTCATGGTCCCTTTTTGCAACAAGAGCCCTGGCATTCCTCTGCCAGTTGGTGCAGAGCAGTGATTTCTTAGCTATCAGCAGAAGAAATGGGATTTGCCGCCCCAAAACATCTTTTGTAATGAGCTGGGCTGGACTGGAGAGAAAGGGGAATGCTGAGAGCAAAATGGCTGAGCTGCTTTATGTTTATTTGATGGTGTTGCCGAATAACAAAGAGGTGGAAGGGAAAGAAGAAGAGGGAGACAAGGGACAAGAGGAAGAGAAGCTGGGAAAGAGAGGGAGGATGAAAAGTGACCCACTAATAAAGCTATGGAGGGAACGGGAAAGGAGAGAGAGGGCAGGGGAGAAAGCTGAGAGAAGTTTTCCAGCAATAAAGAAACATGTCTCTCTTACCCACAGAAGTTGGTCCAGTTAAAGCTATTACCTCCTCCACCTTGTCTCTCTTCATTGTGGAGTATCACTGACTTGGTTTTTTTTTTTTCATTCATAGTTCGAGGCATCGTACCCTGAGGGGCTGTGTCCTGGTTGGAGCGTGGTCGTTAAAGGCGAAACAAGCTCCAATGCAAACATGTAAGGGCATCATTTGCAGTCATTTTTCAGAGCATCCTGGGACCCAACGGCCAGGCTTCATGGCTTTGACTCACTCATTTCTCTCATTTTTTAGGTTTGAAATTAATTTCCTCTGCAATGCAGACCAAATCGCTTTCCACTTTAACCCTCGCTTCTCTGACTCCAAAATCATCTGCAACTCCTTCCTATCCAACCGCTGGGGGCCGGAAGAAGTAACCGACACCTTCCCCCTAAAAGCAAAGGAACCTTTCCAGGTAACTCAATATCAACCCACAAATCTTCTGGGAGGGACACACGACTGCCAGCCCTGTAGCTGGGACCAGCAGTACAACTCAATGCACAGTTCTGCTCAGTTACATTGTTGTAAACCTGGAGTAACTCCACCAACTTCATTAACTCCAATGACAAAATAGGAGAACAGAATTTTGACCTCTGTAGCACTCCGGGCCATATCCAGCATGGAGTAATGATGCCTGGCATAAGCAGGTGTGATTCCCAGGGCAATCCCTGGGCCTAGTTTAGCAGGGATGTAAATGGTAAAGTAAACTACACATCCGTTATAAGATGACTCTAAACAGATGCAAGCGGTTAAGTGGTGTGAGTTGCACTGCCATGCCATATAGAGGCTGCGCAAAGCAAGTGTAGTGTACAAGGCAAGTGGGAGGATTAAGGGTTTGTGTGATTAGCTGGAAAATCAATCAAGAGGGTGTAAAACAAAGCACGCTCCCCTTCACACACACACACACACACACACACACACACACACACAAATTATGCCCACAATGCCTATGGAGAACTGAACCCACTTACTCCAGACCCAATTTATCCTCTCAAAACACCAAAAATCAGTGTAAGCCAATGGTTCTCAACCTTCCCGGACTACTGTCCCTCTTTGAGGAGATTGATTTGTCTTGCGTACCCCGTTTCACCTCACTTAAAAACTACTTGCTTACAAAAATCAGACATAAAAATGCAAAAGTGACGGGACACTGTTGCTGAACAATGGCTGACTTTCTCATTTTACCCTATCGTTATGAAATACATGAATTGGAATATCAATATTGTACTTACATTTCAGTGTATAGTACATAGAGCAGTATGAATAAGTCATTGTGTGTATGAAATTTTGGTTTGTACTGACTTTGCTAGTGCTTTGCTAATGCTTACTATGTAGCCTGTTGGAAACCTGTTGGAAAACTAGGCAAATATCTGGTTGAGCTGACGTACCCCTCTGGAAGACCTCTGCACCCCCCCCAGGGGTATGCCTACCCCTAGTCAAGAACCACTGGTGTAAGCTACATTTGTTTTGCACACTCCCTGGATGCCAAATGAATGCCAGTTACTCTGCTTTGCCATTTTCCCATCTCCACCAATGATCCCAACCCCCCCGGGGGATGCAGGTCTGAGCCAAGCAGCATTCAATCTAGTCTCTGCGCCATGGTTTTAGCTACCACTAACCAATGGGGTGTTTTAATACTTCCCTTAGCCACCCTGAACGGAAGGTGGCTAGCACACCCATCAGCGTCCTAAAGGTTTGTCATTGACCACAGATCAGAGAGATGCTTTCATTTGTGGGGATCAGCTTCTCCAGTGATGTTTCAGACCAATACCTGGAGATCCTAACTCTCACTCTCTCTTTCAGATTGAAATCTACTCTGACCCCGACTATTTCCACGTTTCCATTGATGAAAACAAAATTCTCCAGTACAAGCATCGGCAGAAACAGCTCTCGGCTATCACCAAACTGCAGGTCGTGAATGATGTCAGAATTTCTTCAATGGAAATCACCAAACGGGGTCTTTATTAGGCACTAAAGCAGGGACAGGCTCTCCAGCCTACCCACCCTTAAGATCCCTGCCCCAGTAGGCAACTGCTTACCCTCTCTCCTCCCTCTCCCACCCATCATCGGCTGTCTCCAGCAGGAAGGATTTTGCTGGAGAACACTATAGCACAGAGTTGTCATGCCCATGATGTACTGTATCCTAGCAATACAATGGCGAGCTCGTTAATGTCAGTCAGACCAGATCCCTAGAGTCATTCTGATGTCATGTGCTCTAGGCTGGAGAACTGGAAGTCCAGGCATTTTCATCCTTGTTTGTCGCAATGAACAATGGCATTCTGCACAGCAGTGTGTTGCGTGTGGCAGTGTGCACTGAATGGGAGGAACATTTGAATTTTATCCGAGCAAATGTTCCTACTCCGGAATAGGGTACGGATCAGCTATGCTTCTCAGATGTGTAGACATTGATCTAGGGCATGTGTAAGAATGATGCCAGCAGAGAGGGGCATGTGCCCACTGGAGCTTGGTACGTCAACATGATCACCAATAAAATCTGAAAAATGGCACCAACTGAAGTGGCTTCTACATTCATTGGCCCCATGTCCCAGCTCGCAGGCAGCCCCCGTCCTCCAGGAGAGGAGATGGTCCCTGACAAATGGTAGCAGAGGACTATGCTCCTTGCTCTTGCCCTCAGACAGGATGAGGACTGTCCATTCCCTTAGAGAAATCCCTGGTTTAAAACTCCACCAGTTGGTCAGGTCAACTGGATTATTTCTCCCTTAGGGTTCTAGTCAGGGTCTGATTCTCCAGCCACAGGGTACAAGCAACCCTCATTGACTTCCGAGGGAGTCCCTTGTATCCAACAGTGGGAGAATAAGGCCCTTTGGCATGAAAGGAGGGGGTGAAACCAAGCTCCTGGTCAGAACCCGGGGAACAAAATTTGTCACATAACTAATTTTGCAAGATTTCTCGGTATCATTTTGTCCACACTGCACCAATATGCATATCTGCTCTGCTCTAACCCTGCCAACTCTCCTGTTGTTATACAGATCCCAGGAGTGGTGCTGTGGGTTATAAAGGGGAGGGGCTTAAAGGAGCACTGAACCATGATGATTTCATCAGACACAAGGGAGGCCGAGGGGTCCTAGCAGCACCGGGTTCTAGAAATGATGTTTTTTTCAGGATAAGCACAAGGCGTCATATTTTTGGCGGCTGCACTCAATCTCTCTCTCCCTTTCCCTCTTCCTCCCTTCCCAATCCAATGGAATCAACACACACTCACTTGTTCTCCTGCTTTCTCCTTCTCCCTTTCCTCTCTGACATTGTCCACCTCTTTCTCCCCATTGTGGGGTTGTAGGGGTAGGACCCCAGCACGGCACTCCAGCAGAACAAAGGCTGCTAATGGGCAAAGTTGCATACAGTGACATAAACATGTCACCATTGTTAAATAGGACCATGAATTCATTCAAAAGGGCAACTACTGCCGCCCTCAAATCATCCCCTTGCTCCCCAGGCAGTAGAGGGAGTGTGTTCCAAATGGCAAGTCGTAAAGCAAGAGGACAAATGGCTGCTATCTGCCATTGCTGCCAAGAGGGATACACGCTGTATTCATCATTGCTCCTGTGCTAGCTCTGGTCATTGGAAGGAGTCATTGGAATTGTTATCTGTCTAGTGACAAGTCAAAGTTTTGTGCTGGCCTTTTCAGAACTCTTTAGTTTGATTGGCTGAGGTCATTCTCCTTTCCTTCTATTTATCGTTTTAATGACCTCAGAGAAAAGGGTGAATAGTCTGCCAATCGCAACACAGAATACTGCAACGCCTACATTAATGAATCTTAAAAGTGTATGGTATTTCCAAACTATAACTCGAGGACGTTGTGTTCTCATTGCAAAGACTGTACTGGGGACACAAGAAAGCCCAGCACAGACATGGTCACATTTAAAAAGATTAGAAAATATGTTTCGTAAATGGCACTGCCGGTTACAAGGCTGAAGGTGGAAATTGTGATAGATGTACTTGGGTGACAGGAGTCAGAACTTAGTCTCCTTGTTCATCAGGTCCTTACCACAAGCCGAGTTGCACCTTGACCTGGAGAATCCTCCATTTTGGAAATGAAACACTCTTTCACTCGCCCTCTTCATTCCATTCTGGAGCTTCCAACCACTCTGACATAAAACAACCACCCCTGGGTCCCACTCACAGGAGTCAGGCTGAGAAGAGTGGGCTTATTTCTGCAGGGGCTGCATTTACAGTCTGATCCAGATCCAAGTTACAGTGGCCAAAACCCACAGTTAACTCTGCAGAAGTCAATGCAGTTACATGGGTGTAAAACAATGTAAGTGCAATCAGATTCAGGAGTTTTAAGGCATAAAATTTGCCCTGTCTGTCTCGGATGCCGCTGAACTATATTTGGAAGAAATTGCTCTTTTTATTTGTCCCTGTTGGGAAGTGTCATGATGCTGATTATGCTTCATGGGGGAAAATGGATGGGGGAATTCATAATAATAATAATAATAATAATACTGTATACTAAGCCCCATCTCAATCCCACCACTGTATAACTATTCCATTATTCCAGTTACTTCAGCCATTGAGCCTGGATGAACAGGGCAAACATATTTCAAGTACAAATAAATAAAAAGAGCTGCCATAAACTATTAGCCAGCAACATCCGATTGCACCGCGCCTCTTCTCACACACTCAACCTGCCCAAGAGCTAATCGGCTGATCTCGCTCATTCACCATCTGCACAGGGAAACAGAGCGCAAACTTTCCTGACACATCCGAGAGCTGCTGTTGAGGTAGAAATATTAACCACTCCATCCTCACACTGAAACTTTCGCTTCCCTGGCAATGAAAAGTACTTGATTACTCCTGGCTGTAGCATCTCTCATTCTGCCAGATAGAAAAGCAGATATGGGGCAACTAATAGCCCGGAGGCAAGACATACACCATGGCTCAACCGTACAGAGTTCTCTCTCTCTCTCATGCCTCCACTGGAACGTACCCTCTGCCTCACCGTCGCCCTCTTCTGCCCTTTGTTGATCGCTACACTTGAGCAGGAGCTTGAGAAACAACATTAAGCCGCCTGATTTTGGTGGTGATTTAGGCTTCCATTGCTGGCTGGCCACTACCTGCATCAGGCCTCTTCATCAGTGTCATCTCCTGCTGCTCAGGTTAGCCTGAGAGGTTTGCTGAGCCCCCGTAGCCCTTCTCAGAAGAGGCTGAGGCATGGCTGCTGGTGGTAGGAGACCACTGATTACTGGTCTTTTGGCTACAAGAAAAAGAAACGAGGCCTCTTCCCCCAGCTTTAAAGAGGCCTTCATATTTGAAACAGGTGGGAGCTGATGAACAAGAGGTTCCCACACAGATATATATGAATCCCTTGGAGAGCTTAGAGCCCTGTTAGAAGACAGAGAAACAGTATATGGTCTGCAGCCCTGACGGGGATTAATTCACCCCAAGTGCCACTGTTAACACCCCTAGTCGTATGTCCCCTCAAAGCCATAACTTCGTTATGTCCCATTTCAAATGACTGTGCACAAAAGCTGGAGCCAGGCTCAGAAGCATCACCGAACGCTCCCAGATCCTGGATATGTGGGAAGAGGCTATCTGTCCTTAAACCGCCTTGGTGGGGTAAGACGTGTCCGTCGTCATCAAAACAGAAGCTGCTGCTGCTGTTACCGGTTTATGTAAGAGAGGAAACCTGAAGGAGATGTTCAGATCCTATCCTAGAAGAGTGAGAGAGAGGAAGATTTACAGCCTGGAAGAGACCATGTGTCTAACAATAGCGGAGACCCCATGATTACCAGGCTGAAGGAGTCTTCTCCCTGCCTGATACGTGTTCAGATCAATTTAGCAAGAGTTTCTGGCCTGCAACTGTTCCAGGTTAATCCCCAGGCTAGAGTTTCTTGCCCAGGAGTCTCCTTACGAGGAGGGAATGCTGAATCTCAGTGTACTTAAGCAGGTTGATGTCTTTTTATGGACAGTGTATTTTGTCCCTAGTTGTTGCTACCTGGGGCAATAGAGAAGAAGTCCTTATACCTGTAACAGAGCCTGATCTTCCTCTCATTTGTACTGGTTTTACATCGTCACTCCAGTGAGTTCAGTGGAGAGGAAATTCAGACCCATGATCCATTGTCCCTGATCCCGCTCTGCTCCTCTGTGGTGGCTCCCCGGATCAGGGCCCTCAGGACTTCGCTGAGTCAGGCAGTCCCACAGAAAGGAGCCCCGCAGGTGTCCAACAGACGCCTGTGACATTCAGAGTCTAGGCATGACTCTGACACTCTTAATAATTGTCACATTTCCCTGCAAACAAGCTCTGGCAGTTCCCTCACAGCCGGCTGAGCACCCTGGCTCCCTAATCATTGACAGTCACGACCAATCAGCAGAGCATGCTGTCCGGTGACGTCACAGTGAGTGGTGTTCTCTCTGCCAGCTGTAACAATGGGCTCTTCTCTGACCGCATGGGTTGCTTGGGAAAGCTAGTGCAGGATGGGGGTAGGTTGGGAGAAGTGGCTCATTGCCAATGAGGAATACTGGGGCCTCCTTCTAGTTCTGGAAGGCGGAGGGGGAAGGGTGAGAATGTTTTAAATCCATTTGAAAGATGGAGATGCAGAGCCAGCATGAAGTCTGCAGCCTTGGACAAGACTGATTTACCCCCACTGGGACGGTAATCCCTTAGCCTTGCTAGTAATTCTCCATGATCAGCTTCCATTCTACCTTGTTTCATTGCCTGGGCAGCAACTCCTGCTGGAGAGAGCAGAGCTGATGGGGTCTGGCCACGGACCTTTAGCCAGCAATTTTCTGCGAACGCCAGCCTGTGTTTCTAAATGACTGCCCGGGCCATCATTCTATAACTGTAACCCCCCCGCCACATGCCACTGTCACCAAACCTGGCGCTGGGGAGAGCAGAGCTGATTAGCAATAGATCTCTTCCTCACCCACCACCACTCTGAACTCAACCTAGGATCTGGCAGACTCCAGCCTGGGTTTCGGATGTACTGCCCAGGCCTCGAAGGCCCTTAAATCCACAGAATTTGTGGTTTCTTTGTGAGGAAACTGGAGCTGGAATGTGCTTTCTTTGCAAGAAAATGGGGCGGGGGTGGAGAAGTAATTCACTATTCTAGGCCGAGACAGTTCCCGGTGCTACCAGCCGGCCGAGCAGCATGAGGTCTGCCACTCTTTGGACTAGGGAGTCAGTGGAGACTGTGCTGGAAAAGGGGTAGATGCTTTTTCTGATGGAGTTTGTGAGGATTTCTTACACACAGGACAAAGTCTGAAGCATCTGAATCATTTCAACTTAGATGAGACACTCCAGCCTTGTGGTTGTGGGGCTAAGGCAGGTACCAGCCTCGAACACTTGCAGCCTGGTGGTTCTGGAGATTAAAAGCAGTCTTGGGAGAGATTATCTGAAACCAATAGACATAATCCAAAGGGCCTGGTATTGGAAGCTGAAGTCCTCAGATTATTTGACAGTTGTACTATTATGTAATACCAGTGACCACGGAAATGGTGTTTATTAGTCTATCAGGATCCAAGTTTATTACACACTCCAGCTCTTGTGGTCTGCTCAGAACCCTCCACCTTCATCATGTTTGGATGCAGCACCCCATCATGTGTAGCACTGCAAATGAAGGTAATAAAGCTAACCAAATCTCTTGCTTCATCAGAGCAGAAGAGGATTGCCTGTTGAGCTCGGGAACAAATTTTCAATCCCATGCCCTGTAATAATACAAATACTTAGTTCCTCTATAGCACTTTTCATCTCTCCACCTCCAAATGCTTTGCAAAGGGAGGGCAGCAGCACTACCCCATTTTACAGGTGGAGGACCCAAGGCACAGAAAGGGGAAGTGACTTGGCCAAAGTCACAGAAGAGGTCAGGTCAGTGGCAGAACCTGAAATAGAACTCAGTTCTCCTCATGCCTGATTCAGTGTCCTACCCATGGGAATACACTACCTGCCTGCAGCCTCCTACAAATGGCGAGGTATCTCAAAAGCTGGGGCTCTTTGTGGCCTTACTCTGAATTCCAAGATATCTCCTACTAGCCTTTATGGACTAACACAGTGGCTTTCAGCCTTTCCAGACTACTCTACCTCTTTCAGGAGGCGGACCTCTCTTGCATACCACCAACTCTGAAACGCTCATTTAAAAATTACTTGCCTACAAAATCAGACATAAAAAGGCAAAAGTGTCATAGCCCCACTGAAAAATTGCTGACTTTCTCATTTTTACCATGTAATTATAAAATAAAACAACTGGAATATCAACATGGTACTAAGATTTCAGTGTATAGTATATAGAGCAGTAGAAACAAGTCATTGTATGAAATTTCAGTTTGTACTGACTCCACTAATGCTTTTATGTAGTCTGTTGTAATGCTAGGCAAATATCTAGAGGAGTTGCTGTACTTCCCTGGAAGACCTCTGCGTACCCCCAGCGGCATGCCTACCCCAGTTGAGAACCACTGGACCAATAGATAGATCCAAGATTGCAAACCCAGTGGGCAAAATCCCATTTAGTTTGTTTTGCACCACTCAGCAAGCCAGGTCCTACACGCTGGGTGTAATGCTGGACTACCCAAGTTAGAAAAGGAGCCTAGGTTTGTGAGCACTGTTCCCTCTAAGCTGTGCACGTGTGCACGTACACACAGATCCTAAACCTTGCGCACACGGTGAAACACTGCACGCACAAAAATTTGCACAGAAGCACAAAAATTTGCACACACGGCCTGTCAAAAAGTAGAGGGAACATTGCTTGTGAGCAGTGATTTAACCTAAGGTGCATTATCTTCTGCTGCTACCAGCTTTTCTTTCTATGCTCTGGGCTATAAGTTCTCCTTTCCCCTACTTCCTTTGTTTCAGATTCCACACTAAATGCTGATCTAAGTGCCATGCATATCCCTGTTTACTTTCCTCTCTTTAAACACAACATCCTGTCCCAAAAATAAGATGTCTGGATGATTTACAGCACCAACCGCCCCTTTGCTGTCCAAAACAGGAACAAAAAAACGGGAGATGCAGCCATTTCAGCACTCAGCTTTAGTCTTTGCTCTAAACTCTAGCTGTGTGGCTAGCACATACTGGCTGCCATGCTACGCCTCAGAGGTTGCTGCCTCCCAGAGGCCAACCAGCGGATGACCAGCTACAGCTTCTGTAAATTACCTAGAGGGTGTTTCTAGGAGAACCACTTCACTATTAGTGATTCTGCATTATTACTAGAGAGAAAAGGCAATCGACACAGGGAACCCTTTTCTGACCAAGAATTGAAAAATGTGGATTTTGAACCTCTCAGAATGTGGGGGTGTTTGGGTCAGTCTGTTAGAGAAAGCTGAAATATTCAGACCCAAATTCAAATATGCACCCTTCCCAAAAATTGGAAACTCGGATTCCAGGTAGCTCTCCCTTGGTTACCCTGCTAAAGGCTGCAAAGCAGGAAGCCTCACACTTTCCTGAGTTTGTACACAAAACATATCAGGTTTTAATTTGTAATCCATGCCATTTGATCTCCAGACATTGTTACCAAAATGGCTCTACCACAGCAACTATTGCTAAACTAAACCATATAAACCCAGCAGATCCAAGCAGAAACAAATAGAGTCAGGGTCAAAATGTCCCCTGGGAGACAGACTTACTCCCGCCCTTTGTATTTTAATTGTTCTATTCTCCCTGAAACCCTTTACTAGCAATAACATTTTTATTCCAATAGCTCTTATCCCTCTGCCTTTCCTTCCTGTCTCTTTCTATTTCCACTCCATTTCCCTCACTGCCTGCAGCTGGGTGAAGGTAAAACCCACTGTCAAATTTAAAGCTTTTGTCATATGATGCCCCCCCAATTAGCAGTCAGCTGATCCAACTGAAAATCCTTTGTCATGTGGTGACCTAGTACTTAGTTACTCATGCTTCTGGGTGTAAACAGAGGACGTCTGTTAGAGTTTTGCAAGCCTGGAAGTGTTTAGATAGATTCAGATAGTGCCTTGGTGATTGGGAAATGGATGTTCTCTGGGTAATCTAGTAGCTCTTTGCCATCTTGGGCTCTTCTTCTCAATTGTAGTGGAATGATTCAGGTGTAATGCCACTCCAGTGAATAATGTTACACCAGTGTGAAACTGGAGCTGAGAGGAGACCCAGAAGCACCTGACTGCTGTGGTTTGCCAGATTTTGTTAATTTGGGCTTCATTGTCAGGCAGGTTCTAAGCCTTTCTCCCTGGTGATGAAGGAATGTGTGTTTTACTTGGACGTGTCACTGGTCATCTAAAAAAGGAAAGAAACACAAACCCTCCCTTCATTAAACTGACCTTAGTTGTAGCCCAGGAGAGAGAAGCTGCAAGATGCTAGTAGAGCCTGTTGCTCTCCTGGTGGGATAAGAGGGACATATAGATTTAATGCAACCCTTTGGGGAAATATATGGATCCTTGAAATTAACAGAGCTGCAGGATCACAGCCCCTCTGGAAACTTGCACATAAGGTTTGAAATCCTTGACTTCCTCAGGAGGGGGGAATCTCAAAAATATCAACATCTGATTTTCATGAGCACCAAATTCACCTGTTCCCCTCTGTCACGGAGCGCCCGGGCGATGGTCTGGAACCACTCCCTAGGAAGCCAGACAGGACTTCGGGTGAAGGGCCCCTTCTTCATACACAGCCTGTTTCCAAGACTAGGAGCTTCACGGGTACCCACTTCCACCTTCCTGGGTCTGACCTCGGAGCATTCAGCACCTTCTGCCCCTTCGTGCTCTTCCCCCAGCAAGACCACCTGGGCGGGGTCCTGAGGGAGCCCATGGATTCTGCACCCCAAATCCACAGTCAAACCTGACTCTCAGCCAGCCAGTAAAACAGAGGTTTATTCGATGACTTCTATCTGGTTTAACCCAGACCATACAGCGAGCGTGAGCCCTCGGCTGGATCCATTTTGGGGGCCAGAGAGCGAGATAGCTCCTCTGCCTCCTTGCCTGACTCCAGCCACCCCAGACTCAAAACCCCCTCTACAGCCCCTCCTTCCTGCATTCCTGTGTGTTTCCTTTCCCGGGCAGGTCAGGTGACCTTCCTTCTCCTCCTGGGGTCAAGTTACAGCTTCACCTATGGACACCTGCAAAGAGACTGTGCTTTGCATCAGCTACACATTCCTACCCCCCCACAGACACTCAAGAAATGCATAGGGGAAACTGAGGCACGCACACACAGTGTTCCTACTTCATCACACCCTCCAAAAAAAGTCCTGAGTGAAACATGCAATGGTAGTAAGGCTGCTGCTTTGCCTGAGAGTTTGTTCATCTGCTTTTCCCAGACACCTCAGTGCACTGCGGTGGGAAATTCACTGCTCCCCTTTGAAAAGCCCATCATGTTATAAAACATATTGATGGGGGAATTTCATGAGAAATGGGTCTGGCTGAACATGAGCTCAAGATCACTTGACAATCTTGCTGGTGTATTTGTGCTGTAGGTTAGAGATGTGGAGTATTGATTTCTACTGGCGACTAGTTTCAGAGTTAGTACAGCTCTGCTGTTTATATTCACTGGCTGGCTTTTAATAAGGTTGGGTCAAACACCTCTCCCCCCCCCCCCCACGACTCATTCATTTAAATAGAGGTCCTACGGGGGTGAATTTGGCCCAGTATTTCTCTATCACTCCACAGATTTCTAGGTGCTTTCCCTCCTGCTCAACACAACAACAAACTATTTGGGGGGGAATTCACTCTTTCAGTCACACTAATGGCAGCATGACATGTTTGATCTTGAATCAATTAACACTAAATCAGACCAATTCCTGTCCATATAGTTATCTTTTTATTCCAGCCTTTGCATTTCTGTGCAGCTCAGTCCAAGAGGCTCCGGGATAACAAGAGTGGCGGCTGCAGAACATGGCTTACATCTATCTATATATAAAAGTCAAATGGTGTATGCGTGCGTGCGTGTATGTATGCTGCCTTACTCATTTTTCATACCAGGATGCCTAAAATTAGTCACCTGAATCCCTATTTAGGTAGCTAGAAGGATAACCTGATTTTTCAGTGTTGCTGAGGAACCGACACCGTTTGAGCTAGAGACTTGAAATTTGGTACAGTTATAGGCTTTAGGGTCCTAATCAGGGTAAGAGTCGAAATTTTTTCAAATATCACCTCTGACGCCCCCCCCAGGAGTGAAATTCTTTAAAGCCCATTCACATCAGCTGGGCAGTAGGTTAAAACCTGCTGTTCTCTGTGACATAGTTATGATGTCATAATACTCCCCTCCAACGGACCCCGCACTCGCTCAGCTCTCTCCCCCCTCCCCCCTCCAACAGACCCGAGCAACGCTGAGATGTCTGAACAAAATTTGTATTAATAAAAAACATGGTAGTCTTTTTACATCCCAGTTTCCAATTACAAATACCCCAAGCAACGCCGGGTATTTTTGCTAGTGTATTTATAAAAACAGGCGTTCAGGCAATTCACAGTCATAGACCCAAAAATTACATATTGTCCATTTAAAGTACTTAAAAGGACACTCGGAAACTTAAAATTAGTCATTCCTAGATGCTTCTAGTTATTCTTAGGAAACAGAAAAGAATTCTCTCAATATTCTTCTTTTCCATTTATCAAACACTGATTTCCCATTTGTTTGATTTTAACTAGATCTGAAATGAACCTAGCTGCTTTGGTGTATTATCTTTAAATGACAGAGCAGACACGAGTCTGACCTCATGCTAGTTTTACACGGATGTTAATCCATTAACTTCAGTGGAGTTACTCCTGATCCACACTGATGTAAATGCAGAATCAGCCCCACAATGTCTTATGCCAAAAAATGTTTGTGCACCAGCAGCATCCATCATGCCAGAACAGTTCTGGAAATGGATCATGTTTGATTAGCCAGCAGAGGGAGCAACAAACCCTGGTTTGGTAGGTCCCTGAATGATTGCTCTGTTGTTGTTTTTTGATGGCTTGACTATGACTATGGGCAGGTCCCCACAACGACTTAATGTCGACTTTAGCGACGTTAAGTCGACATAAACCTGTACCCATCCTCACACGGACGCCATTTGCATCGATTTAAAGGGCCCTCAAAATCGACTTCTGTACTCCTCCCTAACGAGAGGAGTAGCGCTGAAATCGACCTCTCTAGGTCGATTGAGGACTAGTGAGGACGCATGGGACGTTATTGGCCTCCAGAGGCTGTCCCACAATGCTCCATTCTGACCGCTCTGGACTGCCTCACTGCTCCACTGTGACCGCTCTAGACAGCACTCTCAACTCGCTGCTCTGGCCAGGTAGACAGGAAAAGACCCGGAAACATTTGAATAGCATTTCCTGTTTGGTCAGCGTGGCCAGCTCACCTGCACAGCTCAGTCGCCATTCAGAGAAATCAACAGCACAAGCCGCCATGCAGACCTCAGCATCACAAGACGCCATGAAGAGCTCAGCAGCCCTGGAGACCAGCCAGAGGAAAAGAGCTCCAGCATGGTCCAATCATGAGGTGTTGGATCTGATCGCTATCTGGGGAGAGGAATCCGTGATGTTGGAACTCAGCAACAACAAACGGAATGCCAACACGTTCGCCAGGGTCTCCAAGGCCATGCTGGAAAGGGGCCACAACAGGGACACCACACAGTGCCGCGTAAAAATTAAGGAGCTGAAGCAAGTGTTCCAGAAAGCCAAGGAGGCAAACAGATGCTCCAGGGGCGCGCCGCGGACATGCCGGTTCTACAATGAACTAAATCAGATAATGGGGGGCGCCCCCACCACCATCGCACCGGTCTGCGTGGACTCCACCGATGGGATAATCGTCAGGGCCGAGAAGGATTCAGATGAGGATGACGATGAAGAGGAGGGAAATATCACGGAGCAGCAGGAGGCCAGCGGAGAAACCGTGTTAGCAGACAGCCAGGAGCTGTTTATCACCCTGCAGCCAGCACCCTCCCAAGCCTCCCAGGGGGGTAAGTGTTTTTTTCTAAGGGATTACATGACTCATGATTTTTAAAGGAAGCATTTATTAATGATTAACTTGCCCTAAGGACTTAGCGTGCTTTCATTGCTGGTCAGTTTCTACTCAACGAGCTTGTCAATATACTCCGGTATTGATCGGAAGTCCTCTGCGGACATCTCAATGAAGCTATCCAGGAGGTAGCGATGAATCTTCTGCACCAGATTTCTGGGGCGAGCTGCCTTATTTGCCCCCCCGTGATAGGAGACCATCCCACGCCACGAAAGTAGTAAATAGTCTGGTATCATTGAGCAGGCTAGCATTGTGGCGAATGGACCAGGACTTTGCAGTGACTCAATCAGCATACGTTCTCTATCTCTCTTAGAAATTCTAAGCAAAGTGATGTCATTCATGGTTGCCTGTTTGAAATACGGACTGCAATTAGTAGGGAGATAAAGATTCCCAGCTGCAAAGTACTCTTTTCTGCTGAAGACCGACCGCGCGCCCCCTCTCCCCCGAACGCGCACCCCCCCCCCCCCCCCCGCCGCCAGCCCGTAGCAGTAGCTCTCAGGGATTTTGAAGAGTTAATCTGCAAGCGTTTGCCTCCGCAGAAGAGCCCCAGCCAGCCCTTAGCGAGAGATTTTTGGCTTTGTTTTGCAGTTCGTGGTTCAGTGGGAGCCACACGGTGGGGGGAGGAGGTCTCCACGTGGTGGGCGGAAGGGGGTGGGTTTACTCTAGAATATCCAAGTGCTTCTTTTAAATATGGATTTGAACGTACCATGGCCGGCTGCACGGTGATTTCAGAAGCTGTGTTGGGCTGAAGCACGCATATGTGTGTGAGATGCTGTGACTTTTCTGTGAGCCATTCAGTCAGTTTTAGGTGTGGAATATGACCTTGTACAGAAATCATATCAGGCCTCTGAATACTGAGGTTGCCAATTGCATAGTACTCCCATTGTGTACCGTCCAAGACTGCATCTGTCTCATAACCTTGAATGTATCGGTCTCATAACTTTCAAACTTTCTTTGCCCACATTTGCCCACAGATGAACAATTATCTCTGAATCCCCCGTCCTGCTCCTCACACCGTGCATTGCAGATACGAAAGCGTAAAAAGAAAACGTGCAATGATACTGGATAACTCGTGCGCTGAGGCAGCCCGCCAGACGGAATGGAGGGAAAGATTGCTACAGTCAAGGCAGGAATCGAGAGCCGCAGCAGAAAAGAGGGAAGAAATGTGGCTGCAGCGACAGGAGCGCGAAGAAAGACGCATGGATGCTTTGCTCCGGATAATGGAGGACCGAAGCGACATGCTGCGGTGTCTGGTGGAGCTGCAGCAGGGCCAAAGATCGCCTCTGCAGCCCCTGTCTAACCCCCTCCCCAGCTTCCCCACCATAGCTTCCCCACCCAAACATGGGGTGAGAACCCGGCTTGCTGTAACTGTATGCTGAATTGAAGGAGTTACTCCTCTGTTGCACTCCCAAGTCAAGAAGTAGCTAGGAGTCAGTTTAGCCACTGGCGTAAATTAGAGCAGCCTCTAGGCTTGTCTAACCTATGCTGATGACAATGGCTCCCGGGATTGTCAGAGCAAATTCCATTCCAGCCACACAAGCTTCCTGCTCTACCACACAAACCTGGAACACCCCTACACCCTGGTGTCAGGAAAAGATGGCATTGAGCCACCTATCCTGCCTTTGCCCTACCCAAGGATCCCTTATGCAGCTGATGCAAAAGGCAGTGTGCAGGTTTGAGCATTTTTAGTATGTTTACATTATATAGGAACTACTCATTATGAGCTCTTCTGAAATGCTGGCAAAGCCCCGAACTGCCCTGGTTCGCCTTTCACACCAATCTTGCACAGCTGTAATTCCATTGGCTTTAATGGGGTTACTTCTGAGTCATGCCTTTGAGAGACCAAAGTCAGACCCCTAATAGGCAGTGGTGAAGAATGGGGGAGAGAGAATCGGATGCTCAGTGTGTTCTCTTCATTAGGATGCTCTAGCAACTTCCTTCTGGCTGCATGCTACATCGTGAGCTATTTGGTGACTCTGAACTTATCAATATTCTTGTTCCTCTCTCACCATTATATATTCCTTCCCCCCACTCCCCGCTGTAATGTGTCCTCCTAATCTATGAGGTAGCGCTGATTAGGCACTTGTGCATCGTGCCAATGCGATACAAAGTTAGATTCACTGCCAGTGCCTTAATTATATTGCACCACTGATCATCTTAAAATGTTATTTGATATTTTAAACTTTAGATTTTTCAAGCTTCTTGACAGTGGGCCATGGAGGTTGCCAGTGGAGTCTGTGGGAGTTACTACAACTAAATTCCTTCGTTTGGGCTTTTGGGTATAGGAAGACATAGTCCGTGATCTAAATATAACATCTCTTAAGGGGCACTGGCACATCTCTTTGTCCTTTACCTGGCCTTTTATTACCACCCTTTTAGAGTTGTATGTCTACTTGCCTCTGCAGTGTTAATGGCTTGGGAGAATACATGATGTGTAAGCAAGGCCTGGGGACAATGGACATTTCAAAGGCCTAGCTCTGGCCTTAGTGACATAGCCATTGGCTTTTGGCGTAGGTGTGAAATTATAGCAGATGTCAGGGATCCGAAAGAGTATTTGTGCATTTCATCAGGGGGGACAGGGACCATACGATGTGTCTTGCGCTTTGAGGAAAATAACAGAGTTAGTTTGTAGAAGTTGTTTGACTTTGGGGTCCTACAAATATAGGTATGTGAAACTGAAAGGAAATGGATTTTCACATGACCAGAGCAAATACTGTTCTAATGCATGCCAAGAGATTTATACACAGATCACATCCTCTCCCCGCCCCCCCTCTCAGACTTGAAGTTCTATTGCTGATTTTTCTTTCATTTCATGGCAGGCAGACTGGAAATATTTCCCTTTCCCTTCACATAAATAGATGAAAATAGATGGCAGTTTTTCCACTGAGTTCAAGGGAATTTACAATTCATTGACAAACAGCTTCCACCTGTGAAAAGGGAACCTCAAAACCAGGACTGGATTATCATCCTCATAGAATCATAGAATATCAGGGTTGGAAGGGACCTCAGGAGATCATCTAGTCCAACCCCCTGCTCAAAGCAGGACCAACAGCAACTAAATCATCCCAGCCAGGGCTTTGTCAAGCCTGACCTTAAAAACCTCTAAGGAAGGAGAGTCCATCACCTCACGAGGTAACCCATTCCAGTGCTTCACCACCCGCCTAGGGAAAAAGTTTTTCCTAATATCCAACCTAAACCTAAGCTGCAATTTGAGACCATTACTCCTTGCTCTGTCATCTGCTACCACTGAGAACAGTCTAGATCCATCCTCTTTGGAACCCCTTTCTGGTAGTTGAAAGCAGCTATCAAATCCCCCCCCCCCATTCTTCTCTTCTGCAGACTAAACAATCTCAGTTCCCTCAACTTCTCCTCGTAAGTCTCGTGCTCCAGCCCCCTAATCATTTTTGTTGCCCTCCCTTGGATGCTTTCCAATTTTTCCATATACTTCTTGTAGTGTGGGGCCAAAACTGGACACAGTCCTCCAGATGAGGCCTGAGCAATACTGAATAGAGGGGAATGATTATGTCCCTCGATCTGCTGACAATGCCCCTACTTATCCAACCCAAAATGTCATTAGCCTTCTTGGCAACAAGGGCACACTGTTGACTCATATCCAGCTTCTTGCCCACCTTTATCCCTAGGTCCTTTTCTGCAGAACTGCTGCCTAGACATTCGGTCCCTAGTCCTCACCAACCTTCTCTTCCTCCCATATGCAGTATAAAGAGAAACTTCATACTTATTTTTTCCTCTGGGGAGACAAAAGGAAGAGAATAATGACTAACCCCCCCCCCCCAGTGTTTTTAATTGACCCCCCCTCCCATGGCTCATCAGTTCCAACTTTACTCCCTGATGGAGACCTCACACTTTTTGGTGACTTTACTCCATGATTTAGGCCCATTTCTGAGGGCTTGTCTACACATGCAAAGGTACAGACATAGGTAAGACAAGCCCTTGCTCTTCAAAGTTTTCAGGAAAGGCCAAGATTCATCCATCCATCTATGGCGAATGCTTCTAGAGGGTCCCTCATCCTATTTGCCTGTCTGTATGCCTGTCTGCTTATTGAATTGAATTAACCATAAAGATAGGATTAACCCTAGTGTACAGTAAAATGAAACAGTCAGATTCCCAAGTCTCCAACAGGGGGCCGGGTTGTAGCTGGGCGCAAATCATCAGCCACATCTGAAACTCGCGGGCTGACAGCTGTCATTCGCTTCTGATCCATTAGCTAGTTATTAAACCTCTTTATCTCTTATTGCTGATCGAAGATCCACTGCCAGCCACGCTTAACTCAGCTTAAAAGGGAGCATAGTTCGGCTTTATTCAACTCCCCGTTCCCGCCGGGATGGCTTGGAGTGAATGGCTTTTAATAAAGCACCGTGAGAAGGGGGCTGGATTTTTTTAAAATGTACAGCAAGTAACGTCCCTCCTGGGGAGGGGGAGGAATCTTACCCCAACTGAGCGGAGTCTGGACTGGAGTCACGGACTGGAGACACGGGTCTCCTCTTTGGAGCCACTGAATTGTTTCCAGCAGCGAATCGATCCCTTTCCTTCCCTGCTCGGGCTCTGGGGGGGGAGCGAAGTCCCGTTTCCAGCCCGAAACAATCTTCTCTCGCAGCGCCACCCCCGGCTCCCAGGCGCGGGCTGGCTGCGGAAGCAGGGGGCAGACGGCAGCGTGGGCTGGGGGCAGAGGTTCCTGGGCAGAGCCCCGGGTGTTAACACCCGGGGGGATAAAAGCCAGAGGCTCGCAGCCAGCGGAGTGCCAGGGACCCAGCCCCCGGAGCGGCGGGACAAATCGAACCCGGCGCTGGAGCAAGGGGGCGGCAGGAGCAGGAGGGGAGAGCGCGGGGCTGCGGGACGGCCCGGCTCCGGCGGGGGGGGGGGGGGGGGCGAGGAGACAATCAGCAAACCCCCCGCCGGCCAGGCGGGGCGGTGAGCCGCGGGAGCGGATCGGCTGGAGCGAGGGACCTACCCGAGCTGCTCTCAGCCTGAGCCGCGCCGGGCGGAGCGGCGCCCCGGTTCCAGGCTGCGCTCGGGGCTCGGGCAGCCCCTGGTGCGCTCCGGGGACGGGGCGGGAGCTGTCCGTTCAGCACCGCCTGCCCCTCCGCCAGCGCTCGGCCACTCCGGCCACCAGCCGGGGCAAAGCCCCGGGGCGGGCGGGCGGCTGAGCCGGGAGCCGGGCCGCGGCAGCCCACTGGGGCTTTTCATGGGCAGCCCCAAACTTTCCTGCTCGGCGCCTGAGACGCCCCGGGGGTGGAGGAAGCAGCAGGTCCCAGCCGGGCAGCCAGCGCAGGGAGCGGGGCCATAGGGAGTCAGGCACAGAGCCGGGGTGTGTGTGGGGTGTGTGTGTGGCCGTAGAGCTATCTGCGGGGGAGGGGAGTTTGTGTGGAGAAGGAAGTGTGTGTGTGTGTGTGTGTGTGTGTGTGTGAGAGAGAGAGAGAGAGAGAGAGAGAGAGAGAGAGAGAGAGAGAGAGAGAGAGAGAGAGTGCAGGCTGTGTGTGTCTGTGTCTGTGTGTATGAGTGCAGGGTGTGTGTGTGTGAGAGAGAGAGAGAGAGAGAGAGAGAGAGAGAGAGAGAGTGCAGGCTGTGTGTGTGTGTGTGTGTGTGTATGAGTGCAGGGGGGGGGTGAGTGCGGGAGTGTGAGAGTGAGGGAGTGTGCGTGTGTCTGTGTGGGGGGTGTTTGTGTGTAGGGTGTGAGAGTGCAGAGTGTGTGGGGAGGGCGTTTGTAATGTGTGAGAGTGCAGGGTGTGTGTGAGTGTGTGGGGAGCTGTAGGGGTGAGAGAGCAGGGTGTGGGTGTGTGGAGGTGTAGGGGTGAGAGTGCAGGGTGTGTGTGTGTGTGGAGGTGAGAGTGCAGGGTGTGCGAGTGTGTGTGTGTAGCTGTAGGGGTGAGAGTGCAGTGTGTGTGTGGAGGAGAGAGTGCAGTGTGTGTGTGTGTGTGTGTGTGGAGGTGAGAGTGCAGTGTGTGTGTGTGTGTGTGTGTGGAGGTGTAGGGGTGAGAGTGCAGGGGTGTGTGTGGAGGTGTAGGGGTGAGAGTGCAGGGTGTGCGAGTGTGTGTGTGTAGCTGTAGGGGTGAGAGTGCAGTGTGTGTGTGTGTGTGGAGGTGAGAGTGCAGTGTGTGTGTGTGTGTGTGGAGGTGTAGGGGTGAGAGTGCAGGGGTGTGTGTGGAGGTGTAGGGGTGAGAGTGCAGGGTGTGTGTGTAGGTGAGAGTGCAGTGTGTGTGTGTGGAGGTGTAGGGGTGTGTGTGGAGGTGTAGGGGTGAGAGTGCAGTGTGTGTGGGGGTGGGTGTGGAGGTGTAGGGGTGAGAGTGCAGGGTGTGTGTGTGGGTGGGTGTGGAGGTGTAGGGGTGAGAGTGCAGGGTGTGTGTGTAGGTGAGAGTGCAGGGTGTGTGTGGAGGTGTAGGGGTGTGTGTGGAGGTGTAGGGGTGAGAGTGCAGTGTGTGTGTGTGTGTGTGTGGAGGTGTAGGGGTGAGAGTGCAGGGTGTGTGTGTAGGTGAGAGTGCAGGGTGTGTGTGTGGAGGTATAGGGGTGAGAGTGCAGGGGTGTGTGTGGAGGTGTAGGGGTGAGAGTGCAGGGTGTGTGTGTAGGTGAGAGTGCAGGGGGTGGGTGTGTGTGTGTGTGTGTGTGTGTGTAGGTGAGAGTGCAGGGTGTGTGTGTAGGTGAGAGTGCAGGGTGTGTGTGTGGAGGTGAGAGTGCAGTGTGTGGGGGGGGGTGAGGGAGCGAGAGAGGGCGTGCGGACGGGCGCAGAGGCGAGCGGGCGGGTGTCTAACAGGTCTGCGAGGCGATGGGAGCAGCGCTCAGGGCCGCCCCGCGAGTTCCCCGAGTTGCCCCCCGCTGCCGGCCGCTGCTCCCCGGGCCCGGCGCGCTGCGCTCTGCACACGGCGTCAGGCATCGATCCAGCAGTTGAAGCGCGCACGGCCCCAGCCCCGCGGCCAGCCTGCCCCGCTCCCGTCTCCCCGCACAAGGTGAGTGTCTCTCCCCCGGCCGCGCTGGGGAGCTGGGGCTGGCTCGGAGCGTCCGCGGGGGCAGGGCTGCTGGGCACGGGCGGGGGTCGCTAGCTGCTCAGCACCACACCTGGGGCCCTGCGGAAATCCACGCTGAGGTGCCGGGGTGGAGCCTTTCCACCCTCCAGGGGCATCTCCCCGCAGCGAGCGGGGCTCACAAGCCCGCACTTTCAGGCCAGGGCTGGGGCTGGGGCGGGGTCCTTGGATGCTAAGAGGCGTGGCAGGGATGCAGTGTCTGGAAATAACCACAGACTCCTACCAGCCATGACGGTGCTGTCCAGGGGCCAGAGGCTGAGGTGTCTGGCCAGCATTTACTCAAGCACTTCCTCTGGGAGGCCAGCCAGCTTCTGACTACTGGAATAAAACCGCTCTCTGGTGGCAGGTTATTCCATGGCAGGCCAGGTTCTTACACCCTCCTCTGAAGCATCTGGTGCCGCCCTTGCCAGAGCGGGATAATGGACTAGATGGACTATGGCATCTGGCAATTCTTATGTTCCTAAGGATTTAAAGGGCGATCCCTATGCGTGGCGCTGATAAATTCACTGGGCGTCCATTTCTGACTATGTACAATTCCCCACACATGAGTGAGCAACAATTAAGAAAGGAAAATATTGACAGTAGAACATCCTGAGCCCTCTTCATTAACTCTTTCTCTTCCAGGCCTCTAGGAGTCCATCGAAACAGGCTAGAACCGCTCAGGATCCAGTGGTGGGAAAGGAGCTTCCAGGTCATCACCTCGTAGAGTTCAAAGCCGGAAGAGACCACCAGTTTACTCCTGCGGGGTGGTGTTTCCCTGGCTGCTTCTGTGCGGCTTGTAGGGAGCAGCAATGAATTCCTCCTTCCCTTTCCCCGAGGGCCACCTCAGCTTGATGGAGCTTTTGAAAGGGGAGAACGTGTCCCTGGCCGGAGTATGGAATGGGAGCCAGGAGCTGGACTGGGAGCAGCTGGAAAAGATGCTCTTCCTGTTCGCAAAGGAGCCCGTCACCATCAGCCTCACCATCCTTTACCTGCTCTCTTTTGTGGTGGGATTTGTTGGGAACATCATGTCCATCAAAGTGCTCACCAGGAGGCGGAGCAGTCGGATGCCCAGCCTCAGTGCCACCAGGAGCCTCCTTATCAATCTGGCCGTCTGCGACTTGATGGTGGTGTGCGTCTGCATGCCCATCACGGCGGGGAACTTGATATACAAAGCCTGGGTGTACGGGGACTTCCTGTGCAGGGCTGTGCCATTCATCCAGGCCGTGTCCGTCTCGGCGAGTGTGCTCAGCCTCACGGTCATTAGTGTGAACAGGTATTACAGTGTTCACAACCCTCTGAATGCCAGGTCCTTCTTCACTCAGAGGAAGATCCTCAGCGCCATCCTGGTGGTGTGGGTCCTGTCCTCTGGGATCTGCATGCCCCTTATATTCATGAACAAAAGGGATGAGATTGGGGTGGTGGAGGGACTGCCACTGGTGGTCCCAATCTGCAGGGAAATATGGCCTCAAGAGAGGCTCAAGCAAGCCTACAACTTCCTGCTCTTCTGTGCCCTCTACTGCTTGCCCGTGTTATTCAATATGATCATCTGCTTCCTGACCGTGCGAAGGCTGTGGAGCTGCACTAGCCAGCTGAAGGAGTGCAACTCGCTGAACCGATCCCTGCCAGCCTCCAGGCTGAAGATCCGCAGGAAGGTGGCCCAGATGGTGGTAGCCCTGGTCCTGCTGTTTGCCATCTCCTGGCTGCCCGTCTACATGATGGACATCTGGATTGACTTCAACATCCCCAACTCTTTGCAGGATGTGACTCCATCTCCCTGGGTCCTGCAGCTCAGACCTTTTGCTCAGTGGCTAGGTCTCACCAACTCCAGCCTCAACCCCATATGCTATTGCTTTGTTGGGAACCTCTACAGGTCAGCCAAAGAAATGAAGAGCAAATACCACCAGAGGATGGTCTCCCTTTTTAACCTCTCTCTGTCTGAAGGGACGGCACCTTCTTCTGTGCCCGAGTTGCTCTCTTACAGGAACTCCATGGACTCTGCAGGGAAAGAGTCCAGCTGCACTCTGGCAATGGGCAGGAGGTGTCAAGGGGACTCTGACCCTAAGAACAACTGTGGAACTCCCCTAATGTCCTGCCAGCCTCTATCTCTAAACACCATATCTAGTGAAAAGACTTCTCTATAACCCTCCTCAGGATACATTCATCCTTACTACCAGGTGTATCAGACACATGTGATGGTCATTTAGTAGATTTTTCTGAATCTGATATCCTAAAGAGATCCCACCTCCCCTACCCCCAAAATAAAGACAGAGGAAGGAAAGAGAGAGAAAGAGAAAAATGCTGAGAAAAAGATTACTTCTGTTTTAACTGAGATGAACTTGCCAAAAAGGACAAATTATCCCTACCAGGGACACAAGAAATACACAATCCTCTCTCGCACTGAAAGCTTTCACACTAACGAGATAAACTTCCAACTAGATGTTCTCCTCCTGAAACTCCATCCCTGCAGAGATGCAGGTTTGATACATTAGCAATTGTACTTTGGCCGCTTGCTGCTGCTTACCCTGTGCTGATAAAATCCAAATGGAACAAGCTCTCCTGGCTGCAAATGACATCAATCGTAGTTGCAAGCAGTAAAGAAACTCTAGAAACCCTATAACATAAATAGTATTTGCAGAGAATTTCACATGCTGTGCCACTTGAGACGTCATTGTGTGATTTGTAACACACCACGCTGCCGTACAAACAAATGCTACTGAAGTGAGTTGTCTGTGATATAACCACTATGGTTATGAATTTGGAAATTCAGAAGAGATAATGTGGCCTCAGAGCCCCTCTGAGAAGTGCAGTAGGAAAATGGGCTCTTTGGGACTGGGAACATTTTTCTTTTGGTGGTTTGGATATAACTGGATTTCTGTTAACACATTTTACGCTCCGAAAGTCCGCTCGCCAATGCTCTACCTGTACAAAGCAAAGACAATGGCATGTGCAAATAAAAGTAAAGGGTGTAAGAAAAAAACAAACCGTACTCTGTAGTTCTGTTGTATTTCGCTTGGGAGGAGAGATTCAAAGTGCTTTTATTTTCCTGAAGAGGAAATGCAGGTTGAATTGTGTGCTATTAGCACTGCGAAAGGAGTCTTTGCTAAGTAAGTAGTAATGATGGTTTATTTCTACTATAGTAGTGCCTAGAGGGCCAGGCCCCATTGTGATTTCATTGTGCTGTGCAGCTGTTCTCAAACTTCATTGCACCATGACTGCCTTCTGCCAACAAAAATTACTACCCAGCCCCAGGAGGAGGGAGTGAAGCCTGAGTCCAGCGGAGTCCCACTGCCCTGGACAGTGGAGGGTCAAATCTCAAAGGCTCCAGTCCAGGCAGGGGGCCTATAACCTGAGCTCTGCCACCCAGGGCTGAAGCCCTTGGTCTTCAGCTTTGGACCCGGACAGTCGGGCTCAGTCTTCAGTGTTGTCCCTGGGCCCCAGCAAGTCTAACGCCAGCCTTGGCGACCCCATTAAAATGGGCTCCCAACCCACTTTGGGGTCCCGACCCACAGTATGAGAACTGCTGTGCTAGGGATTCTCAAATTGGGGGATGTGACCCCCTAAGGGGGTTGTGAGATGGTTACATGGGAGTCATGAGCTGTCAGCCCCATAGGGCTGACAGGCCTTGAGCCTGGCCATGCATGGGGCAGACAGGCCCAAGCCCCCATTAAATTAAATTAATATTAAGTTAAATTAACTTTCCTATGTTTAATTTCTATGGGGGGGGGCTCACAGTCAGAGATTTGCTGTGAGAAAGAGGTCACCCATATAAAAAGTTTGAGAATCCCTGGTATATATTCATAATAAAAGACCAAGCCTCTTCCAATGATCTTGCAGTCTGAATAGACACAACGGGTAAAAGGTGGGAGAGAAAGATACACCATACAAGTAGAATATTGGGATGAACGTCCAGGACCACCTCTTCCTATAGGTCTGCACAGTGCCTACCACAGTGGGGTCCCACATCTGGCTGGGGCCTCTGGGTGCTACCATAATGCTTTGTTCTCTGCTTACTCACTCAGCAGCGCTTGGGAGAGTAGGGGTGTTGGGTCAGTGAGCAGCAAAATGAAGGAAGCAGCCTTTTTGGCAAAGGATTTCGCATAGCATGAAACCTAAACTTTGGCAGACTAGAAGCAATCTTATTAGAGAGCAGGGGACTCAGTGTTGGGGGGGGGGGGCATATGATTCAACTAACTTCCCACTGCTCCCAGGGAGCCGTTTGCTTTGAGAATTCAGAGAAAGCCAGACCGAAATAGCCATCTGTCCCAGCAGGATTTCCATCTTTTTAATGATCATTAAATACCGTTTCGTGTTACTCATGAGCTGCCTGGAAAACAAAGGGTTGTCTCCTAACAGACAGTTGCGGCCAGAGTCTGTTTTCCCTTCTTTGTGTAAAACGGGCACAAAATCACAATTAAGCATTTTTACAGCGAGTGAGAAATGGATCCTGACTGCTGTGCTCAGTGTGAAAATGTCATTTGCATTTCTGCAGGTGATAACTCATGGGACATGGACAGCGCCTGTTGCCTGATACACGGAAATCTGGCCTTTTAATACCCTTCAGGGGAACATTTGCAATGATTTTATTTTTTCTTTCAAAGCATACGTTAGTGTTGGTGAAAGATGCCAGGCTGAGGAGCAGTAGGGGCCTAATCCAAAACCCATTGAAGTCAGGGAGCTTTGGATTGGGCCCTATAAATTGAAATCCTCTACTCACAGACCAGGTGCAGCACAGCACTGCAAATCTTCCCTTATGTTGGCATGACAAATGTACTCAATCTTGTTCTGAAGGATCTGTGTCTAGGGAAATGAGGGGAATATAGGAGTTGCCATATCAAATCCGTCTGGTCCAGTATCCATCTTTGAGAATGGCCAGTAGTGGATGATGCAGACAATGGTACAAAGAAGTGTACAATTATGGTATAACCTTCCCAAGGGAGAAGTTTCTTCCTGACCCCAATATTTATTGGCTTTATTTATGGCCTGAAGCATGAGACTTTATGAATCCCTTAGCAAATTATTTAGAATCCTATTGAATGAAACTGTGGGTGTTGTCATTATCGATAAACATTTCTAACTCTTTCAGGAATCCTACAAAGCTCTTGACCTCAGCGATATCATGTGGCAATGAGTGCCACAGGCCAATAATGACTGCAGAAAAATATTTCTATGACTTTTAAATGCTTTGCCTTTCAATTTTATTGAATATCCCCTTGTTCCTGTGTAAAAATAGGAGTGTCCAGTTTAACTTCTCTGTACTATTCATTGCTTTGTCTCCCTCGGGAGGAGAGGAATAAGAGGAAACATCATAAACTACAGCCTCTGTGTTTCCACAGAGCAATCTCTCTGAAGGGTTAAAATCCATGGCTGTTGCATAGAATTTGGTGTATGGCTTCATGTCAGCTTTCAGAGGCCTAAAATCCAGAGTTTGGTCAAGAGGCCTAGCAAGTACTGATTCGCTAAGAGAAAGCAGAATAACAGAAAATAACCTTGCTTTGTTTGTTAAATCATAGTCAGAAGAATGTCGGATGTTGGATCATAACTAAATAAGTGTAACTTATTCAAAGTTGCAACACAGACGTCCTGTTTCTGTTGTGTTAGTTCTCCTGTAGTGAGGAGTTCTTCCCACAAGACAACCTTGAGTTTATGAAAGGTTGGCATGTCAGCATAAGATATGGATGCGTCCCAAATTCACTTTTCCAAGGACCAATGCCTGCCTTAAAACACAAAGGGGCAACTTGAAAGATAATTCTTATTGCCATATACTTTTCACTGTTTCTTTGCTTCAGATCCTAGGAATGTACCTGCTAAATGATCATAAGAGCTATTTCATTCCTGTGGACCCCATCTTGGATTCAACAGATAGTGATATAACACTAAAACTAATACAGTTCATTAAAGTACTAGTTACATGTTAACTTGTTAATCTGACACCATGGGCGGAGACATTGTGTGACCTTTTGATTATTGGCTACTGTGCTATCTTGTCTTGCTGTGCTAGGCCTATCCGGGGGGCCTGGGACTGCCAACCCCGGCACTTTCCCCCGCCCATGGTAAATCTATATAATTCATTGCAATCAATTAATTGACAGTGTCTCTGAGCCTGATAAGTGAGGTGACACTCCATCAGCGCTGTACGTAATAAACTCCTATGCTTGACTCCTACACGGTGTGGATTTATGTCCTTGCTTCTTATCATCATTACTGGTACTGAAACCTCCTTCCCACTCCATACCCATTCAGTCCTTGACCTCTCTACTGAAACTACCCAGAGCCTATCACTGGGCATGGCTTGGTTTTGTGACATGCACATCTGTTTACTGCTGAGAACACTGATTTACTTCATTCAGTCTACCCCAACAACGATTTTCACTCGCTATCACCCTAGGACAGATTTGAATCAGTGATGTAAGAGTGAAAGCCTCTGTCCCATGAGACACTCAACAGGTCTGGGTCATTCAGCCATATCTGTGTGACGCACTAGCCCAGCCGAGGCAAAACCGCAGCATTTGAGAAGGTGGTTTTTTCCCTCCCTGCTCTCTGATAAGACACAGCTATTTATAGCAGACCAGATCCCCTTGGGGTCCTGCAATCTCCTTGTTTCTAATGCCTGACACGCTGATAGGCATCCAAATGCCATTAATGCTTCTGTGAGAAATACACCACAGACACATCTTTGTATACTGAACACAGATGAATTCCCCACAGGGTCTTGCTGATGGTGTGTAGTTTAGCAAACATATATCTCTGTACACATTGGTCAGCAGGGGCTGGATAGTCTGGGAAAGTGCATTTTAAAGATACCAAATCTTTTTCTAGGAAAGCCCCAAGAAGTCGAAGGAAATGTCACAACTATCTAATAATCATTCAATAGTCCCGGGAGCAAATGGGCCCAGTTTAAAGAGCTCTGGAAGAAAAACGAAGATGCAGTCAACAGTCATCCTGGTTTCACAGGCTTTATTTCTCTCTATCTCGTCGGTCCTTGTTTGGCTCTGCTGAATCCCTCGCTCGGGGAGCAGTGGGACAGGAGAATGGCAACAGAGGATGGCACTGCTGGGAAGCTGAGTTGGCGTTCCTCATTCCTAAGGCCTTGTTGAGTGCAAAACACATGAAGGCTCCGGCCCCGGGCCATAAGAACAGCAGCGCAGGATGCATTTTGGCTTCTTGATTAAAAGACACTCAAGCTAACTACAACCAAGCTTTCTTCTGCCCCTGCCTAGGGCTCGTGGACAATCACTGCCCAAAGATGGATTTCATCAACTGAAAACACACCCACCCTTGGAATTTTGTGCTGCATGTAGTGAAAGGCTCAGAGGTTCATCTCTGGGTTTGGGATTCTTCTTATCTGAGCTAAACTCATTGCTGGCCCCTAGTTACTAACCTCCCACCACATCACATAGCAACTACCCAGGGCATGTGGGCTTTGTGAAAGGAGAAATCTAATTATCCAAGCAGTATAACTACTAACTGTTTCCACAGGAAACAGACAGTGAAATAGGTTAAGGGCATTGACTCATTTTCCATTAACAATGCTGTTAATACACTCCAGCTCCCCTGTTTACCTACAGGACCTCACCCTATTCTACGTTTTGCCAGACTGGCTGCAATTTTGCCATTGGAATCAATATGGGCAAATATGCTGCAAGGTGGGTGGGTGTAAAATAACTTTATCTGAATCTCTTTGCAGCTGCAGGAAATCACAGATTCTTGATCTGTGGTGCCTGGACTGTCCTACTGTCTCTTCCTCTGCTAGCAGCCCTGTGCTCTCAGTCTTGTCTCGAAGCCTTCAGCACCTGGGGATGTATTTTCCGCCAGTGAATCACTGAGGAGACACAAAGCTTTCATGGTAATCTTATTCCAGAGACACTGGTTCTCTCTCACTCCTATTACTAAAGACACGGGGGGCTGAAATCAGACCCGGTATAACTCTGTTAAAGGCAGAACTTAATGGGCTACCGGGGACCAGGTCGGTCTCCTTGCTTGCTGCAATTACTGTACATTAACGCTGATGCAGCAAGCCTGGGGAAAGCTCATTCATTCATGGACAAAACCAGGAGTGCTGCTGGAGATGCTGCTGGGGCGCCCCCCTCTTTTCCTCCCTTCACCCCATTTTCCTTCACTGCTCCCTCAACTCTCACCCATTCCCACACCCCCTTCGCCTCTCCTCCCTCATCTGCCGCTCTTTTCTCTTTCTCCACCCTCTTCCCCAATTCTCCATCACTGCTCATCAATTGATTGTTTATTCCTCACAAGTATTAGTCATTATTATTAATAATAATCATAATAACAAGTGTGTATAGGTTGAGTCACTGATGTGCATAGCCATGAGCAGAGACATTTAATATTCTGATCTCACATCCACTGCTGTAAGTCAGGAGTGACTCCTTTGGAAGTCAACGATGTTATGTGGGTGTGAATGAGATCAGAACTGGGCCCATGATCCTGCCCCAGAAGCTTGGTATTTAAGTGGATTTCCTTCAGTCTTCACCACATTGATTTTCCCCCACGTCTGGTCTCCAACCGCAGGCCCAGCTCCTCAGTTGTGCCAGAGCGCCCCAGGCTGCAGATGCAGACGGCAGAGGAAGCATACATTGCTGTCAGCCATATTCCTACTCCTCTGAATGTGGGACAGCTCAGAGCCACTCGAACCCCTGGCATAAGTTAGAGCAGCCTCAGGAATCCCCAGCTGCCTGGTTTAAAGTTGCTATTAGAAGAGCAGCCTTAGAAGAGGTCAGGAGCTGACCCAGTCTTATTATTCACCATCACTTACTCCTCAACAATCTCAGAGGGCTTGCTCCGTCCCTGGAATAATCCAGAGCAGGGCAAGAAGAGGGTTCTTCACAAAGGGCCGGGTTCTGTTTGCTCATGTTTTACATCTTTTACTTAACTAACCCCTGCTCCTCCCCAGAGGTGGAAATATCGGGCAGGCTAAATGCAAAGTCAGCAACACAGGGGTCAGCTTTGTGTTTCTTCTTTTGCTCTGGTAGTAAGTCCACCACACAGACACTTGACACACTCTAAATTTAGTCAATGGGAACAGCAATGCCACAGGCTCACTGTGGCCTCCTACATTTTCTTATGTCCCATATGGTGGAGCCGGAGGAAGTTCTCCATATTATCTTTTTAGGAATATCATCTGCACCTCAGTTGTCCCATTTGATATTATCCTCCTGTCTGCATGGACTTAAATCAAAGGAGGCTCTTGGGAGGAAACAAACAGGAAATGAAACAATAACAAAGACATAGTACTTAAGGAATACCCAGGGCCTTAAGGAAACAATGGGAGAACTATTAATTAGGAAATCCTCACCTGCCTGGTTCCAACCAGACTTGCAAGTTAATTTTTCCCAGGCCTCAGCCTAGATTGAATTAAGGGGACACCAAATCATTAAAGCCCCCAGTCTAGAGAGGAAGTGGGGTGAACAGGCAGCAGTGGCTGGAGATGAGTCTCTAACAGAGAGAAACACCTGGAGGACCCCTGTCTCTCCCAGGAGTAGGGGGCGGAGCTGGGCTGAGTGGAACTTGCCCAAAGCTTGCAAGGGAAGAATAAAAGTTAGGTCTAACCCAGGCAGATAGGCCTTGTGTTGTTTTATCCCTATGCTCTGAATGCTATGTACCTGTGGGTAATAAGTAATATTTCATATTGAAGAAGCTGTTTGAGTCACTTTAACCAGCTGCTGTCCTCGGCTCCCTGAGGAAAGGGGCATACACATGCCAAACACAGGTGGGTCTCTCATGTTATCATGGTTGGTAAACAGGGAGACTGCAGCCCTAAGGTCCAGTCTAGGACCACGTGGGTCTATCCAGAGAGAGGTGACGGTACCACAACCTGTCACTAAAGAGGTGCACTAAAAAGGGTCTGAAGTGCAGCTTGTCCTGTTACCACAATCGGTGTTGTTAGTGCAATCCTTAAAGCAAACCTCTGGATTCGATGATAAAGTATCATGATTGCAGTATACGAGTGTAAGGGAATCTGCTGGCTGGAGTGCAGGCAGAGTCGACAGGATTGCGGCAGCAGTCTACTGCCATGAAGACGCCGCGGTAAGTCGAATCAAATACGTTAACTTCAGCTATGCTATTCCCATAGCTGAAGTTGCGTATCTTAGGTCAACCCCTGCCAGTGTAGACCAGGGCTTAGTGTCTCAATGCCTCAGTTTCCCATCTGTAAAATAGGAGGAATGGCACCCCCTGGCTCCCCAGGTGTCTTGTAAGGATAAGTATACTAGACCCTGTGAAGTGCTCAGATACTACAGTAAAAGGGACCCTATAAGTACCTAGATAGATTCAACACTTGCAAACTAACATTTTTCCAAGTGAGGTGTCTCCCAATCAAAGTCCTACTGCTTGGTGCCCCTTGCTGATTGCAAGAAGCAGTCTGAAGAAATCAATGCCTGAAGCATTACAGTGAAGAAATCAATGCCTGGAGCACTACAGTAAAGAAATGGTCTGGGGCTGGCAAAATTCAGGGGCTGGTTAGTTTGTCATCATCATCACTAAACGGGGGAAGGGAATTTTCATGGAGCTGAAGTGTAACCTTTGATTTTGCATGTTTTCAGTGCAGCAGCCTGTTCCTGTTGCATAGCTTCAAGTTAGCCAACACACTGCATTTTGGCATATTGATTTAAAAAAAACAGGCAAGTACATTTCAAATAACTTTTATGGGCGATGCTTCCTGAACCTGAACTCTGAAAATACTCAGGAGGTGGGCAGCATTGATCCCTTCCATACAAGCGTCAGACAAGAGGCAGTTCAGAGTGTACTGTTCCCCACAAAGCTCTTCCATAGAGAAACGTGTTATAATAGGGAAGCAGTTTTCATTGGGCCTGATTTTCCATGGACTTTGGCTGGGTTAGTGAGTGTTTAACACCTTTAAATACGAGGCCTTTATTATTCAAAAGCGCTTCTCTCCTCACCAGGCACCAGCTTCCCGGGTCTAAAATGGGTGTTTCTTTAGTGTGTGTCCAAACGCGATCACGTGTTTCTGATATGCAAATCTTTGAGAATCCTCTCCTGAACAAAAATTGATCCCCGTCCATCTCAGTTAGCTCCATACAAAGTGAAGGGTTCTCTAGCTTGACTTCCCCTCACCATGCTGTGCAGCCCAGAATTTTACCACCCTTAGCCAGTGCAGGCTGGTGAGGCAGTGAGACTATTCGTCATTTCTGATTACCTTAGCAAGGCTGAAGTTGCGAGGGATGGTCATCCCCGAGAGCATCTTCCAGAGGATCTCCACAGCTGCCTATTGATGAGTCAGAGATCCACCATCTGTCCCCGATTCCTGCATCAGAAATGGATTACACATCGAATGCATCCAACTCGGGTGTTGCATTATCCATTTTCCACTTGAGGGGTTTTTATTCAATTTGCTGTTTTCTTTTCTCAGCTATTTGTTGTAGGAGAGTGTGGCTGCTAATGCAGGATGTGAATAAAAAAAGTGTATGATGAACGTATTGTTTATGCAAATTTATCCCATTATCCAGTGCTCACAAGCCAAGGAGTTGTTATTTGTCAGGGCGGTGAAGGAAAGTGTAATACGCTATATGGAAAATAAAAGGAAGAAAGAAAAAATAAAGGAAAGATCTAGACAGTGAAGTGAAACCATCTCAAATTAGTCACTGGGGAAAAAATAGAACTGCCAATAATAATATTAAAGCTCACAAGTACCTACGATAAAGATCTGGACAGTTAAAACTAGTAAAGCTATTAAATCTGCAACAATCACAGCCTGAGGATCTCAGAAAGCTGTATGCTCTCAGAAGAGGCCTTTCTATTTCCGAAGAGATAAGGACATTTCCAGATATTAACTTGCATAAACAGCAACAGGTAGATGGTATGTGAAGCTCAGATGACAGTATCAACCTAATCCCCTGAAGCTCCAATATCTCTTCAATTGTCCTGACTTTCTCCAAAGAAGTTTGCAGGTTGATGCGTGTCAAATGTATTTTCAGTGATTGGCCTAAGGCACCTCCTTGCCTTCCTTCCTGTCTCTCACAATGAGTTTCATTATTTCATGACTTCTGCCTTGTGCACAGGGATCTTTCTGCAGTTCAGCGCATGCTCTGCATAACAACTAGCATGGAACCTGCTGTTTTACAGGTGATCCACCTACATACCCAACTGTAATTCCTCAGTGCTTCATGATCATTAATAAATGATAGGGAATTAGAATTATCCCCATTTTACAGACAACAGAGATGCAGTGACTGGTCTAATGTCACACAGGGGGTCTCTGGCAGAGCCGGGAAATGAGCACAGCTTTCCTTTGTTCCAGCTCAGTGCTTTAATCATGAGACTCTCTAGGCTTTTTGTGAGTACACAGTATTTATAGGGACAGGTTCCTTTACAGCTCCATAGTGCAGCTCAATAATCAAAGCTGGTGTGGCTCACAAAAGCTCATCTGAGGATGGGGAGTACCATGTAAAAACCAATGTCACAATATGGCAGATGAACATCAGGGAGAAGATATGCTACAAAGACAGGAAAGGCAAAAATTCTCCTAGAGCCACCTTGGCAGTAACCAGCTTCGGTATTCTGCTCTTCCTACGCGTGCGGGACTCCTGTGGAAACCTGCACATGCCAGGAGAGAAGCGCTGCAAAGTCAAGACGTACCATGAGGCTTGTCCCTTATTGGATGTAGGTGTCCTCTTGAGAATTAGAGGTTCTTCAAGTGAAGTGGCAGGCGGAGGAGTATCTCTGTAAGGAGAACAGGTTGGCCTCCAGGATTATATGTTCTCAGGAATTTGCAAGTCATTTTGTTCGGCGTACAGGTCAAACAATGATTTCTCTGACCGCCAGTCCAGTAAGCGCCATCAGCCGTCTGAACATCAGCCAGGGCTCTGTCTGCCTCCCACACCAGAAACACCAGGAGCAAATATAGTTGAGCATTTTTGTGATGCTCCATACAGAAGAGAAGCCAGCCTGCTTTCCCATGCCAGTGTCGGTTCTGCAGTGCTAACCGTAGCAAAAACTCATTTGTTTCAGTAAACAGATGTAATTCAGTGACTGAAAACACACAGGGCTCGATTCTCCGCCACTCGTTCTGCACCAGTGTAACCTGTTGACTTTGGGATACTTATTTCTATTAGTGTGAGATTGGAACAGGGCCTGCAGGGAACAAAATACAGTGGATGCGAAGTTACTGTCATGCCAGTTGCTGTAATTCCATTCATTTAATGGAGTTACTCCTGATTTACAAGTCAGAGCTGGATTAAACACTTGAGGCAGAGTAAGAAGGTGCCATTTTTATATTGGCGGAGAACAAATATCACAAGTCTTCCAAAGGTTTCCTAGCTTCAATGTGCTCATTATTCTGCCCATGAAAGGCTGGAATTCTCATTAATACTCTCAGGTAACCCTGAAGTTTCACTGTCTGATGGTTTGCAGCCAGCCATCTGCTCTGCATGTGCCCTCGGGAACTGACAGGGGCAATTGCATCCTTAGAAAAATCTTTAGGCAATTTGTGGTATTGAGTTGCCCTTCTGTTGGCTGGTATTTCCTGAGAACAATGCCGTGGCCTGATGAGGCCCCTTGCAGTGATAATTGCAATAATAAAGAGAGATTTTCATCCACATGGGCTTTTGTTGGAACTTCCAGGAACCTGCTCCCAGCTAATAAAGACCTCTCCAGCTCAAGTTTCAAACAGCCCCATTCTGCCTAATTCAGTGAACACCTGCCTGACTACAGGCTCTGCAAACGAGTCGCATTTAATGGGCTACGCCGTCCACACACCATAAACCAATAATCCAGCACCAAATCGGAGCAAAGCTGCTGCCGTTGCCCAGCTCACTCCTTTATTCTCCCCCCAGGAAGGAGCATCTGGTTGTAGGACACAGAAATAAACCACTGTCATGCTGACTCATCAAGTGTGAGGCCATGATCGTAACCCTAGCATTGACCCAGTAATAGACAGTTACCATGCAGAAGTAAAATGCCCATCAACATTGCCAGGGTACATACACTGCGATGGAAATGCTCCCATGGGTGGGGACCTAGATGACAAAAAGACATTAGAGTGAAGAAGCTTACACTGGTGGTGCCCCAGCCATTAGCAGAGGTACTGTAGTAAGCGGAAGATTAATGTGACGGCAATCGCTAGATGGCGCAATTCGCTTCTATCGCGTCTCTAAGGGAACGGCCTTGGCTCTCAGTGTTATCTCGTGGGAAGACTCCCCCCCAGCTGCAGCTGGGAGGTGTTATCTAGTCTGTGTGAAACTCGGCTTGTGTGAAACCAGATAGGGAAACTGAGGCAGGATTGCAAAACATGTGATTAGTTATGCATGAGATGCAAATGAGCAAGTGTATTTCTGTGTCTGAGCCCTCATGTATGATGGGCTTCCTCCCTGGGCATTGCTCCGATGTGCCAGGTCTCCCATCTGCGGCCGTGCGGACTGGGGCCCCCCAGCGCTGGTGTGCCGCTACCTTCAATAAACTCACTTCTAGCTAGTATGTGTGAGCATCGTTTCTACGGGACTCTTAGGGTACCCTGCAACAGGTACATATCAGATCATAGCTGTTAAGGGAGAGAACTGCTGTGGAACATATCACATGGCTTAGGTCCTCTCTAGATGCACATCTAATCCAGTCTGTTTCAGGTATTGCTAGGAGAACCACCCCACTAGTACCCGAACGCCCAGCACATGCACTGCATTTCCCATACAGATGTTTGCATGGGCATTGGGATATATTCTCTTATAGAAGGTGAGTGGAGCTAAACTGAAAATGGGGGGGGGGGACTTTGCAGAATAACTAGACACAGTGTCCTGGAGAAACCCATTCTACACTAGGTAACAAGCAGATGCTCCTCAAACAGAACCTTGCTGTCAAGGTATAGAACAGTTAGTTCTCTTGGTCCTTCTCAGGCGCCTCCTTATGGCCACACCTAGGGAGTAGCTCTTGACTAATCGTCCACCCCACCCCACCCCACCCTTCGGTTGCTCACTCCATCTCTCTCCCTCTCCAGATTGGATTCCTCCCCCTTCATGGTTCGGCCCTTTGGACAGGTCACTATAATTTTCCCCTTCCAGGATATCGAAGTTCCAATGGACGATCTGTCTCAGGCAGTCTTCCATTCCACTGCCCAGACCAGGCCACATCCCTAGTGGCTGGCAAGGGAACCCAGGCCTGCCCACTACTCTAGATTCCAGCACAACCACCCTGTGCCCAGCAAGCATGGTCTACCCAATCTCAGACCAGTTGCTGTTCCCCTGAGCTCTTCCTTTCTTTGTCCACTGGCCCATTCCCCAGGTTACCACTGGAGCCTCCTACAGTTACTTCACCCTCTCTCAGGTTCTTGCCAGCTTCTGTCTTCTGAGGCAGGATCCCAGGGCTTACTCACCCCCTAGACCTGCTCCTTGTCTCTAGCCCAATCCCCTCCTTTCTAGGAAGCGACAGAGTTCCTTCTGGTAGCCCCCTCTTATCACCAGTTTTCTCTCTATGTGCCTGTCCCAGGTTTTCCCCTGGCTGGGATTCATCAGTCGTTAGGCCCAGCCAGCCCTGACTCTCCTCTAGGTGCAGCCTGTTACAAGGCTAATTGGCCCTTTTTACCTGCTCAGGCCTTATCCTGTTCGGTAGACACCACCACCACCCCCACCACCCACCACCCACCCCCCCCACACACACAGCCACAACATTTCTTGTCTCAGGTCCAGGCAGGAGCGCTCAGAAGCCAGAAGATTGCTATATCTGTCAGTAAAGTGTGTCTCCAAGGGAGAATGTTGGACTTGCCACTCTGAGCTCCTGCAAACAGCAAATGGTTCCTCTCAAAACCTGGGCTACCCCTGAACAATGAAACCAAACTAATCCTGGAAACACCAGCGAAAATGACTGGCAAATAGCCCCAGCAAGTCTGGAAATACTGGAGCAGCTCTTAGCTTCCCCCTTTCGCTACACCAACCAGGGTTAGCTGCACCATTCCCTGCACTGGTGGTTCCTTCCAGTGAAGCCTGGGTCTAGAGTAACTGAGCTTCCCCTCCACACCAGCATCAGCTGGGAAAACAGTGAGGAAAACAAGAGATGATGCTGAGTATCATGCACTCCCATTGCCTTCAGGATGCCCGGCCTCTCGCAGGATACATCCCCTAAGATGTGGCTGGTAATGTTTACATTACGTGGTTCTGAATACACTTCTGCTGGCCACTGAGTTGTGGCAAAAAGAAACGTCTTTCTACCTTTCTCTGTCCACAGGGGCTGATTTGCAGTGGACTGTCAACTGCTTTTCAATGCAGGGTCAGCTGAGTGCCATATGGGCAACATGACTGAATGGCAAAGAACAGAAAACTGATAAACTGATCATGTTGTACAAAAGCTTGGACAACGACCCACAGACAATTAGGTCTAGAACTATGGAGAGTTAGGTACCTAAACACTTTAGAGGAGTGGCCTTGCTGGGTTTGTTATAGGAAGTGACAGGGAGAAAATCCTAATAAAAGGAAAGTAACATCAAAGATCAGAAGTTCTTTGTCTGACTAAGGTCTATATCCTGCCTCAAGACAGCAAAATTCTGTCAGTAAGACGGACAGAAAGGAAGTGAGAAAGAGCAAAACACCGTGTTTCATTTATAACCCTCCATTTTGGGCACATGTTGATGAGCCCAAGCATGTTCGATCAAGAGGCTTTTGTCCCCAGTGGGTATGTTCTGATAGATTGTTTTCTCAAGTCCTTCCTCAGTTGAGAGAAAAGTTAAGAACTTTCTTTCAATATCTTGGCATTCTGTGCTGAGCAAGAGAATTCTGCAAATAAATTGATTCAGTGGATGTTGTGTTTCCAGACACATAGACCCAAACATGCCCTATGAGTTTGAACTTACAGTACTTTGATTGCAGATTAAGGAAAACTAGTTGCAAGAAAGAACGAATGTAAGGCATCCAGGAGAGAGCAGAGTGTGTGCCTCTCCTCTGTTAGTAGCTGCAGCCACTCTAAGAACAAGACGGCTAAGGGAAATTCATCTGCAGAGGGCTAGTGTAATGTCTGGGGTGAATATCCCACCCCACAAGGATCTCCGGTTTGGGTAGGAGAACTTTTCTGTTAGGCTGGGTATGCAGATCAGCGGCATAATGTGACAGCTGCATCTTCCTATGATACAAATGCAATGTTTTAAAAAATTGAAAGCTGAAAACTTGCAGATTAGAGCAGAAGGGGAGGCAAGGCCACAGAGTGGTGGAATACAGGCGTTTTTGCATGCTTGTGATTTCTCCCATTCCTGCATTTACAGCTGAGGGTGGGGCTGTTGACGATTATTAATAATGAGCATTTAGGCTGGAATGGTCGCTTTACCACCAGCCCTGGCAAAGGGCCGTGCTTCCTGTGCTGCCCCTGGGGCAGAGTGAGATGCTGGCCAGTGCCCTGGGGGGGCAGAGCTCTGATTCTGTCCCTTCCCCATTATCCACCTGCCCAGTAGGGAAGGGCGAAGTGGCTCTGAATTACCTGCTGTCTTCCTCATGTTGCAACCTGGTACAGGTAGCCAATGCAAAGGAGGCCAATCCCTTACGCCACTAGGCCACGAGTTAGTCCTTATGTAGCACTTTGAAAGGGGCTTTACAGAGATATCTCAGACGTATGGTTCCCAGCCTGAATGGATTGCAATCAAAAGCCTCAACCTGGCAAAGGGTGGATTGGGGCCACACAGTTCCCCCTGCAGGATTAGGGCTTTTATGAATGGATGGTGGTTCGCATATATTTGCAAGCGTTGCTGTTCTCCATTTCCTTTCTTTTTTCCCTCTCCTTTTATTGCCAGGCCTTTAAATTACAGAGATGAGATCTCCTCTGGTCTCTTGTCCACGGATCCATTAAACAAAGCATTCAAGCAATCCATATCTATTAAATAAAACCGTAAGACAAGATAAACACATTGAAACTGCCATCCATTTATGCCCGCTGTTCCGAGGCAAACATAAGGATCAAATTAAAGAGGAAAAGCAAGAGAGGAGGGGAAGACAATTACCTCAATGTGTCCCCGTGGCATTCTCAGATAAGTGCCATAAGAGAATTAAGCATCATTTCGACACACTCTGCCTATTTATGAGGAGTTTGCACTGAACAAAGCCACTGAGCAAAGTAGAAGAGGAAGAAGAAGAAAAACAAATAAATAAATCCAGGCAACTAAGCTGACCTACCCACAGCAGCATCCCCCAGAGCCCAGACCTCCTCTGGCTATTCTCTGTGCTCCTAGGGGCCAAGCTTGTGAGGTGCTGAGAGCCTTCTGCATGATGCTCAATGGCTTCAACTCCCATTCATTTCACTGGGGAGCGGAAGGCACTCAGCACCTGACAGAATCAGACCTCTAAGAAAAGACTTCATGGGCCAGATTCTGATGTTGGCGCCCGTCCCTTTGCACCTCTCTGGCAGGGAAGGGGGGATGGAAAGGTGGAAGCTGAGGAGGAATCCCAAGCAGGCTCACCTTGGTCCATGCCCTGTGAAGGCTGCAGGGCACAGGAGAGGATGGGAATTGCAGCAATGGGAGAGGAGCTGGAGTGAGTGCCAGCTCTCCGAATGGCCCTTGGGGGCAGGTACCAGTTGGCAGCATATGTTGCATCTCTGAGGAGCTCTGGAGCAACTGAGGGTCCAGTCCTAAACTATCAAATTGACAGACTATGTACAACCCCTTTGTATAGGAACTGTAACTTTGCCAACTGGGGCCTGGGTTTCTCCCACCACCACTCCCGGCACCAATTTTACACCAGTGTAACTTCATTTCCCCCATAATGGAGCTGGTCCTGATTTATCCCAGCAAGAAGAGACTCAGACACGATGCATTTATGCTTTTCACACAGTCCTTCATGGAGGACAAACGTATTCCGAGTATCGTTCTATCTATTTATGCAAAATATTAAACTTGCTGACCCTGGAAATCTCCTCCTTCCACATCCCGAAGCTGATCCTTCTCGATAATGGAAGAAGAAGAATTAATGCAGCACGAGTAGCAGGGTAGAAATTCAAGGTTATTTCCTCCGAGTTACTGGCTGGCATATAAAGGTAACTTTCCTTGACTGAATTATGAGTTTATTAGGCATGTGAGACATTCCTGCAGCATGAACAGGCGACACAAAATGCAGACACAAACCCTCGGCCGGCGATCATTGAGCATCCCTCTGCTGTCCAATTATCAGCCCCAAGATCTGTACAGTTGTAAAGAGTGTTACTCCCCTTCTCTGAACCCTGGTACAGAGAAAGGACTCTTGTATGCCAGACCAAATGACTTTAACTGCTCCCCAGCTTAAGTTAATTCTCTACACCCCCAGACTCCCACACTTTACCAGCTGGGAACTTGGGGACCCCCAGCTGCCACCATCTGAGTAGATCTCCAAAGCCCTGGAGTGGGGTACTCAGACTCCACAAACCCCTAACTCTGTCAGCCTCCCCCCCTCACCCTTCTCGGCTGAAGGTAGAGACAGACTCCACTCCTCAGCTCCTACCCTGAGCTGGTCCTTTTACTTACTTCCCTCCCTCCTCTCTTCCCAGTCTGGAAGCAGAGAAAACCTTAAGGGAAATAAACCAAACGCTTTTTATAACTAACAAGATTTAATAAAGAAAAAAGATTAGAACATAGGCTACAGTACAACTTACAATTTAGAGTTCTCTAACTCCCCCTCTAAAAAGGACAGAGACACCCCAAATAGGCACAGAACTTAGAAAAATCAACATCACTTACAGTCAGCTAGTTAGAAGTATAAGAAGGAAAGTAGAGTCATTCTCCATAGCCAGAGACACTCCGGGACCCTTGCCAAGCTACATGGCCAGCCCAACTCAAACTGAAAACCAACACTCCCTCCTTGCCTCGTGGCAGGGAAGCTCTTACGTCACTAGTTCTCAGGTAACATTAACCCTCTTCAGCACTTTACACTTATGACAACAGTGTATCAGAGTTTCTAAAAGTTCAGACTCCTATCTCCCGCATCCATCTATTTACCTTGCTTAGCTGTTTATAAATCGCCTAATACCTTAGAAACTCCATAAGATCTTTCCTGTTAAATAACGTATTTTCTTTGATGAAGACTCCTGAGATAGGCCTGATTGTGGGGCTCCTAAGAGTGAATAGAGGCAAAGGTTCCCCAAAGTATCAGGGCAAGTCGACACTTAAAACGCTACATCGGCACAGCTGCACCGCTGCAGCTTTGTGGCTATAGTGGTTTAATGAAGACGCTCTAGGCCGATGGAAGAGAGTTCTCCAGTCAGGGTGGTTAATCCAACTTCCCGAGAGGAAGAAGCTATGTCAGTAGAAGTCATCTCCCGCCAGCATAGTGCTGTGTACACGGGAGGTTAGGTTGATATAACTACATCGCTCAGGGGTGTGTGGATTTTTCACACCCCTGAGTGACCTAGCTATATGGATATAGGTCTGCAGTGTAGACCAGACCTCAGACTGGGTGGCTACGATATCCATTCTCGTCTCTAATCCTCAGAACCCTGAAGCAAGAGTCACTTTCCTGCTCCACCAAATGGCTCAGCTTTTTAAAGAGACCCCTATAAGCCCAGCTTCCCATTTTATTCTGCAGTTCTGACCCCTCAGGTGACTACTGGAGTGACTGATTGTATGCAGACAGCTGCCTCCATGATTTGCAGCGGCAACCATATAGTCAGACAGCACTTGCCCATGTAGTTAATTGTGTTGCAAAATCACTTCCATGTTCACAGAAAATTCCAGGCCCTTAACATCAGTTAATCATGTTAAAGTTGCTGCTTTGTATGCTGATAGGACTGGCTGCCTGGGCAGTGTGAGGTGTACAGAGCTCAAATATGCCCTGAATATATATTGTTAATAAGTTACTTTAACTCCCTTTCTGCTTCAATCAGGAAGCAATCAGTCTATTCCACACTCCATGACAAGCAAGATTTAAGCAATCACCTCTTCGCCTTAATCAAGAATAATTGAGTGTCCTGATTTGAAAAGTACTGTCCAAAGTAAAAGTAGATGTGAAAAGAACCTGGGGTTAAAATTTAGCAAGCGAATGCTCCTGAACTCAAGAAAAATGATCACCACGTTTTGGGCAAATCTGAGAGGGAGGTGGGCCCCTTGCAAATCAAGCACCATTTATACTGATCTCTGGGAAGAAGCTTAAGATGGTCTGATTGTATATTAAATTTCTGTTCATCACTGGCAATCTTCTCCTGCTATCACAGCTTTTGGTGGCCACATGATCACGGGCCATGTAGCGGCATTCCTTGGTACACCCGTTTCGCAATTCTTTGGTCTTCCTTTCTTATATGTCCCTACCAAGTGAGCCAATGAAATCAAACACATGAGGTATTTAAAACATCTAAAACTGTCTTTCACCCATTCAATGGGATGGGCTTTTAAAAAATTCCATACAGCTTCTCAGTCTGATACAGTCAAATTTTCAGAAGTGCCAAAGTCACTTAGGAGCCTAAGTCCCATTTTCAAACATGTCATAAGCACTTCAGGGGCCAGATTTTCAAAGGTATGTAGACAGCTGAAGAAGCAGACACTAAGTGGGATTTTCAATAGTGCCTAACCAGCTCAGGTGTTATTTTGAAAATCCTGGTAGGCACCTATCTGCTATTCAGACACCTAAATATCTTTGAAAATCTGGAGTCTAAAAACCTAAGTCTCACTGAACATCAGTGGGACTTAGGGTCCTGAAGGTAAAATTTTCCAAAGCATCTAAGCAACTTAGAAGTATAAGCCCCATTTTCAAAAGTGACTTAGGTATCTATTGACTTTCAATTAGATCCTAATGCCCAGCCTATTGACCTTCGATTAGCTCCTAACGCCCAGATTTGTAAAAGTATTTAGGCATTTCTGCACTCAGCATTGAAATCCCTAACTGATTTAGAAGTCTAAATATCAGCTCTCTCCCACTAACAAAGAATATTTCCCCAGTTAAGTTTCCTTCACACGTTCTTGTCAACTGTCAGCCACAAATCCACTTGATTTTTCACTACAAAAGGGTTTTTTTCCCTCCTGCTGATAATGGCTCATCCAATTGAAACAGCCTCTTAGAATTGGTGTGGTAATTTCCATTTTTTTCCTGCTTTCTGTGTATATAAATGCATCTTACTTCTGTGGTAACAAAGAGTCCCGTGGCACCTTAAAGACTAACTAAAGTATTGAAGCATAAGCTTTCGTGGGCTAATACCCTCTTCGTCGGATGCAAGCAGTGCTTACTTCTGTGTGTTCCATTCTATGCATCCGATGAAGTGGGCTATAGCCCACAAAAGCTTATGCTGAAATAAACTGGTTAGTCTCTAAGGTGTGTAGGAGATCCGCTTCTCGCCCACTTCAAAACACAGGCAGGAGACTCCTCTGCAGCTTCACCAGTGTCCTTTATTTATACAGTGCAAACCCCACCACCAATATACAGCTCTATACAGTTTAGCTGAGCCCCAGCCCTCAGCCTGGCTGGGTTCAGGAAGCAGTCAGCTCTTGCAGGCTCCTAGCCTCAGCTCTACTTCCCTGCTCTATGTCCCTGCACCTCTCTCTATCACTCCACCACTATGTCACCCTGGACCGCCTCCCTACCAGGTTCTTATATCCCCTGGGGAGGCTACCAGGTGCAGCCCATGTGGCCTTAATTAGCCCAGGGCTGCACTCTGCTAGATAATCAGCTCCCCTAGCTTAGGGAAGCTGCTAGCAGAGGCTTTTGCTTTTCTTAAAGGGGCGGCAGGGCTGGCTCAGGCCCACCCTGCCACAGGTGCCACAAGTATTCTTCGTTTTCTTAGCGGCTACACTGCGCCCCTTTTAGTGACAGGTTTGTAGTGGCACAGCTGTGGCGCTGAAAGGTGCATATGTAGACATAGCCTAAGACATCTCCACCCGCCGAACGCACAGGCGTTCACCCCTTGAAGCACAAGCCCAATCACAGATTTAGGCTGTCTACCCTACAGACCTTACTGTGGCACAGCTAAACTGCTACAGCCATGCGGCTTTACCGGCTCCCTTGTAGCTGCTCTTTGCCGGCGGGAGAGCGCTCTCCGGCTGGCATAATTAAACCACCCCGAACGAGCAGCGTTAGCTATGTTGGCAAGAGAGCCCCTCCTGCCAATGTAGTGCTGTCCACACCAGCTCTTTTGTCAGTGTTGTCTTTTCAAACCCCCTGGCGACAAAAGTGCTATGATAGACAAAGCCTGAGAGATACACACACACACACACACACGACACAACATACACAATCACAAAAATCAGCCTACCTCACCCAATTATATACACACACACAAGCTCTCTAGGACAGTGACCATCCTTTTGTACAGCACCTAACACAATGGAGTCCTGGTCTATGACCACACAATAATCATAATAGAGAGGCAGCTGCACATCCACGTGATGCTGTCATTCACACACTTACACGCAAAAGCATTGATTCATCCCTAGGGTAAGCAGTTGGTCGCGCTGGAAGTGGATGGGGGATGGCAATGATTGAGTAGTGATGGCGTGATGCTCAGGAAGGGCTTAATCCTAAACCCACTAAGTCAGTGGAAAGACTCCCCTTGATTTCAATAGGCCTTAGATCAGGCCATTAGTGGCTAAATCTTACTGCATGTGCCTGTTTGAGAGGAGTCAAAAGGTGCATGGATTGCTATTGTCTCTTGGATTTAGTGCAAATGTGATAGGTGGTTGCATTATGCTGGGGACAGGGGTGAAAATCATCGAAGTTATGGCCAGATGGTTTGGTAGTGGTAGTGGAATTTGTGTACCCCACGGGGTCATGGACATGATGATGTGTTGTTTTGTTTGAGTGAGGAGGGCGGTGGTGATAGGCCTGATGAGGTGGAACCAAAAATGTGCAATCTGAAACATGTTTAGTTAGACCAGTGCAAACGCCAGTGTGGACATTTTAAGTTGATTTAAACCTAGCTCACAGCTGTTTCACTTAGGTCTGCTGACAAATTTACAAGTTCACCCAATAGAATCAATTTTAAACCCAGCTTTGTGTCGTTGTTCCCCACAATGGTTGTGTGTTGATTTAAGTGCCTTTTTGGTGTGTGAACACGTCCCACAGGCACCCGTAACTCTGCCAATGCAGAGAGTGTTTTGATTTTATGTTACGAGGCCATTTTGGAGACGGTGTGATGTATGCACTTGAAATGCCATTGATCTCCTGTAAATTCTTGATCTTCCCTGCAGTGACCCCTAGGTTAGCAGCTGCCCTGCAGCTCAGATACTTTAGGCCTATGGCAAGGAAGAGAGATGTCAAGGCTCTAGCCTTAACCTCACTGATAATGTGGAAGAAGAAAATCTAACCTTCATTCAGGTTTCCTTAGCAAAATTAATCCAAATTCCTTATACTATGGTTGGCAGTTACAGAGGCAGTAACATAACCCTAAAGCCTTAGCAGGGAGGGGACAGTAATTCACTGTCACCATTCAGCTTTCCTTATACACTACGTTAACCCAAATCTGGCTGGAAGTTCTGAAACGGACCGCCAGCCCCGGGCGCTCAATCAGGAACTCCACATTGCTTCTCCAACAGGCTGCATAAAACACCGCGGAGCACCTTACCTATCTGCTAGCCCGCCCTGGGCCTGTGCATAAAACCCGCTCACAATGGTCTCCTTTGGAGCACCCTAAACAATTCCCTCCAGCCTCCAACCTTCCACATACCTGCACTCCTGGGGCAAATCCTGGCCCCATTGAAATCCATGGAAATGTTGCCAATTTTAAAGTCAGTTGGGCCTGGTCTTTAGGGAAAAGAAGATACCGAAGACGTGTGGACTGGTTTAATTGGTTTGCCAGGAATGGGGCCCATAGCTGTTGCTGGGGTAGGGGTAGGCCTGTTATCCAAATTGAAAGAAGTGAAGCACCCCCATCTACTCAGCGCTTTGCTATTGTTTCCCCCCTTCCTGCGTTTGCTGTTTTCTTATTCTGCTAGAATCAGCCCCTCGGTGTGATTGGTAGATCTGGCAGTTTCAGCTTTTAATATGTCCTCAATCATTTCTGGCTTCCCTTCCCTGACAAAAGCGCTCCCTCCCTGGGCCATAAACCATCGCATAAAGCGTTTCCCCTCATAGCCTGGCTGGAGAGAACTGGAACATACCAATGGAAATTTCATGCTGCAGGCTGTTCTCTTTAACCCCGAGTGTGCCACATTCCCCAAGTGTGCCACATTCCCCAAGTGTGCGCACATAATAATGATTCTTTGCATGTAGAGAGCCCCTTTATTGGCTGGCTCAGAGCACTTTATCCCCATTTTACAGATAGGGAAACTGAGGCACAAGCAAGGTAGGTGACCTTGCCCAAGGTTGGTGGCAGAGAGGACAATGGCCACGTCTCCTGCTTCCCATTGCCACCTACTCTGTTCACTGGAATACACTACCCTCCTGGTAATATCCATGGAGGTAACTGTGGGCCACGGGACTGCCTTGCTGCTGGCCAGCTGTGATAACACATGATAGCAGAGCCAGGGGCGAGTGGGGAGGGGAGTCGGGCTGGAAGGATGGTGGCTCACCTACGTATCCTCAAGGACAGTAGACTTGAAAATGGGGTGAAATTAGGGGCAGAGTATGTCAGGGATGTAGGAGATTCTGGAATCACTCCCCAATCCATGCTGAATGACTGGAAGCCATTCAACCCTACCTGAGAGGATTGCAGGGGGTAGTGCTACCCATTTCCCAGGTGGGCATACTGAGGCTCAGAGAGGCTATGTGGCTGAGTGAGTCTGTGGCAGAGCCCGGACCACAGCTCAGGCCCTTCACTCATTCCTCCAGGCCAGGCTACTATCAGGGAAGTTAAACGAGAGGAAAACAAAGCCAATGTCCCTTAGAGCCAAACCTCCCCCTGTCCTAGCTGCAGGGGAGGAAGTGAATAATTTCACAAGGAGCCACGTTGGCCAATACAGCACCGCCTGGACCTCCCACCCCAACACATGCATGGGGAGGAAAGTCTCATATCGCCTCTCCCCAGCTCCCAGATTATCTCGGCTGCACAGTCAATCACACAGGAAGGTGAAAGTCAAGAATCATTTTAGATGTTCCCCTCCGTCCCCAAACCCAGCATGGGTCTTGTTCCAATCCCAAACCTCAGAGAGAGCAGCTCCCCCCCAAGAAACCTGTGACAGGCCCAGAGGTTCACTCACTCCACATCTCCTGGCATTGAGCCAGCAGGTGTACCGACTGCACTACACACAAGGAAATGAGCTGTAATCTCCCAGTCCTATTACTGCTGCTTCTGTGTGTGCTGGATGTACGCCAGTGGGCACTTTGCGCTGCACCAACCACACGCAGGGGTGTGTAGCCGCCGGGCAGGCAAAGCCATCTTCACCTGGAAAGACCTGTAATGCAGACATATGACAAGAAGTTCTGATTAGCAGGAGCGTTTTCAGGAGACCAACATGCCTGGAGTGTGTGCGTGTAAACTCTCTTGCTGGACTATTCAGAGAAAGTGAATCCGATACCAAAAATGGGTGCTAAGAAGATAGGGTCGCCAACCCTCCAGGATTGGCCAAGAGTCTCCAGGAATTAAAGATTATGTCATGTGGTGAAATCTCCGGGAATTTGTCCAACCAAAGTTGGCAACCCTATGAGAAGACCCTAACGCGCACACACACTAAGAGGTACAGACACCTGCCTAGAGGACTGAGATGCATTACACAATGCAACAGGACAACATCCTCGGCCCACCATCTTGCTTAACGCTAAACATCAATTTGGAGAAACAGACGACACAGCTCAGGCAGAACAGGGAGCTCAGCAGAGAACCAGACAGGCACAGGAAAGAGACAGCAGCCAGGCAGACTAATGGTAAGGAGGAATTGGGGTGGCTCTGGTTTGCTTAGTTTCTGAGACAATTCTGCCCTCTGCTGGTCCACATCATTGACAGTGATGGAGAGCAAAGATGCAGAACTTTCCTCTAGGCACATTTCCTGCAGTAACTCTGCCAGGTTCAGTGCTTTGGGTCTCGCTTCTTTGCCAAAACTAGATGCTGAGATGGATGATGGTACATAAGAGTGCTCAGCGGTTCAGAGGCCATAAAAAGACCACGGTGATCATCCAGTCTGACCTCCTGCATAACACAGGCCATAAAACTTTCCCTAAATTATTCCTCCTGGAACTACAGTTTCTTCCCGCAGTACAGCTGCTTCTGTCATTCTGTCTCTGAGGTTGGACCCCAACTCAGGTGAGTTCTCAGAGCAGAGCGGTGAGTGTTCATTGGTGCCTGGTGAAGCAAGAGATACGGGTGTCTTCCTAGAGTATATTGCTGGGAAGCGGTGAGCCAGCTCTGAATATTAACATGGGCATATGAGAGAGAGAGACAGACAGCGAGAGAGAGACAGACAGCGAGCGACAGACAGACAGACAGACAGACAGACAGACAGACAGACAGACTGACACACACACACACACACACACACACACACACTTGGAACATTTTCACAATTCAGGTTTGCACAGCACTTTGAAAGTGCACAGTATCATTGGGCTGGATGCTGCTGTCCTTGCTTAGCCAAAACTTCCCCCTCAAGTCATGACATTATATTATTTTAACTGGGCAAATGAGACACAGGAGAGGAACACTGCCTAATAAGTGCTGCTATAAAATGATTTGATGCTCCTGGGTTTTAAATGAGAGAGAGAATAGAAGAGGGGTTAACACTATTAGGGCTACTGTGAATTTACCACATCTTCATATATAAACATTTCTTCTACTTCTCTCTCCAATACAGCCCCCCACCTTCATCCTCACTCCCATCGTCACCAGTTCAAAACATAGTATGAAGTGGTACCAGGGTACATGGTATTAATCTAAGCCAGTCTTTCTACCTCTTTTCTCCTGGAGAGATTGTGCTCATTGGTGTTTCCAAGAGACCTGTCCACTTCATATCTGAGTTCACATTGCAACAAGACCCTATTCATTTTAGATCTCCAACTGTCTTCACAGCTGAGGAAACGGAAGAAACAAGAGGTTAAGTGACTTTGCTGAAGATCAGAGCATGAGCCAATGGCAGAGCTAGGAACAGAACCCCAGGCTCTTACTTTCTTAATCATATGTCCTGGCCGCGGACAGGCAGCGGCCTTCAGTAATGTTTTGTGTTCTCAGAAAAGGGAAGAGGAGTGTGATTCCAAGACACTAATGCCAATCTGGGGTTTACTAGTCATACTGCCAGTTAAATGCACAGGAAGATGACTCAAGTTTCCTCTCACTTCATTTTTTTTTTTACATAGCATAGTACAAGATTTCTCTCTATTTACAGGGGAAACATCTCCCAGGCCAGGATGAGAAATGTTATTCAGGGGAACAGAACCTTTCAAAGTCAACAGTCTGCCAGTTAACCCATTGATTGCTAGCATTTTCCATATTGCCAGCGAAGGAGAGCAGAGGATAACAGACAATGTATGTCTGTGTATATTTCCATGGGGCTTTCAATGTCTTTCCAAGCTGAGTTCCTGATAAGACCATGCTTCCTAGTGATAAGGAAACTATGATACTGTTAGGAAGACTGCCTCCTTATCAGTCTCTCTCAAAGCAACAATTACAAAGATTGAGTGAAAGTTGCTAGGGGGCTCTCATCCCAGGGCTCAGCTGTGCAGACTCACCTAGTATAACCCACATGTGCTGATTTGTTCTCAGTTCCTAGCCACAGGTAAAGCAAAGGTTCATTCTTTTTTTGTTCTTTGTGCCTCTGAAAAAAAATAAATTAAAAACAAATCACCTCACCGTGACTTTATGGATGAAAGGTTACAGATGGAAGTCAAAGTTACTCACTGCAACTCTATTCAGGCCCCTTGCCTGGTGTTTTCTAAACTTATATAACAACTAGCAAAAATACCCGGTGTTGCTCGGGTCCATTGGAGGGGGGGAGGGGGGAAGAGAGCTGAGTGAGTGGGGGGTCCATTGGAGGGGGGAGGGGGGGAGAGAGCTGAGCGAGTGGGGGGGGGCCGTTGGAGTGGGGGGAGGGGGGGAGATTTAAAAATTTTTTGATTCTTACCTGAGGGGGGAGAGAGCTGAGCGAGTGTGGGGGCTGTTGGAGGGGGGAGGGGGGGAGAGAGCTGAGCGAGTGGGGGGTCCGTGGGAGGGGGGAGGGGGCAGAGAGCTGAGCGAGTGCAGTGTCCATTGGAGGGGGGTATTATTACATCATAACTATGTCACAGAGAACAGCAGCTGCCCAGCTGATGTTAATGGGCTTTAAAGAATTTCACCCCTAGGGGGTGTCAGAGGTGAGATTTGAAAATTTTTCGATTCTTACCCTGATTAGGACCCTAAAGCCTATAACTGTACCAAATTTCAAGTTTCTAGCTCAAACGGTGTGGAAGGAGTAAGGGAACGTACATACACGCACGCACGCATACACCATTTGACTTTTATATATATGGATTAGGTGCTGTGTAGCATAGTTACAGTTATCATGGGAACCATAACAGGTGCGTGTGAAAATTCCACACCAATCATTTGCATCGAAACAGTTTCTTGTGTTTAAAGCAACAGGAGCAAGTGACCATCAGCTAAAACTAACTCACTGCAAGCCTGACACTACAAGTAGCTGATTTGCCTAAGGTCACCTAGGAGCACTGAACCCAGGATACAGATTTTACTAGCCATGTTTTAATCACTGAGACATGCTTAAGAATGGCCGCACTTGGTCAGACAACTGGTCCATCCAGCCAGTATCCTGTCTCCCCACAGTGGCCAGTTCCAGATGTTTCAGCGGGAATGAACAGAACAGGACAATTTTGAGTGATTCATCCCACGTTGGCCAGTATCAGCTTCTGGCAGTCAAAGATTTAGTGAGACCCATAACATGGGGTGTGGCCCTGACCATGGTGGCTAATAGCTATTGTAACCGGGTCTCTGCATCACACATAGACCTTGGTGCAGCGCTCACCTGGTGCTTCTATCAGTTGTTTTTGTCACCACCTTTTCACCACACACATAGTCCCCTTCTCATAGTCCACCCATAAGAGCAAGGAGGGGCAAACAATGTCTCTCAGCTTCCCTCTTTCCAGCTCCTCCCTCTAGCTTTCTTTCCCTGGGCTTTCATCCAGCTCCAACCTGCTGAGGCAGCAGCTGTTCCCGCTTCCACAGTCAGGGCCAGGTGATCTACCCAGCTCCAATTCACTTCCCTTAATTGGAGCTGGAGTGACAGGGTTGGCTAAGCAGTTTTCTGTTTAGCACCCGGTCACATTATAGATGGATCTATCCTCTGTGAACTTCATTCTTCTGTGAAACCAGTTAAAGTTTGGGCCTTCACAGCATCTCCCGCAACAAGTTCCACAGGGTGATTGTGTGAAGAGGTATGTCCTGTTCTTTATTTAAAACCTGCTGCCCAGTAATTTCACTGGGTAACCCCTGCTTCTCAGTTCCTGTTGTTGTGTGAAGACCCTGGTTCTTGAATTATCGGAGGTCCAGAGTCTCTTTATTTTCCACTGAAATCAGAGGTACAAAAAGCAGCCAAATATTTGTTTAAAGTAGAATGAAGTTCCCGTTTTCCTCTCCATACTCCCTCCACCACCTCAAACTGACTGTTCCTGATCTTCCTGGGGAAAATATTTCCTTTGGGTTTAGACCACACACGAAAAAATTCAGCCTGAGGGTTAATCTTTGTAGATACTTCTAAAAAGGCTTGGAAGGACAATGTTTCCAGCTCTGGCCTCAGCACAATGCAGTCAAACTGCTGCTGCGGCACCAGTGAGCTGCAGAAGCAGCGTAACTCAAGATTTATTTTTAGTGTCAGAAAGGCGGCCCAATCCAAAACTCTCTGGGTTTTCCCCCTTTTCTAGGGCTCTGCTTGCGGGCCCAGAGGAATAAAGAAGCAAAGTCACCACATGAGATCAAGCAATCAGTTTAATGATAGAGACTGATTCCAGCTTTGTTCAAAGAAATCCCTGAAAGTAATACTTGGAGCTCAGTGTGACGGATGGCAAATTCCCAGCAATATCCTGGACACATCTCACTGAATTAAGTTGAAGTATTTTGGGGTCCATTGTATTAAAAATGCAGTTGTTCCTGTGTTACAGTGAGGCTGTATCCTACTTTGCTGGGAAGCGGGGGGGGGGGGGTGTGGAGGGGGGGGGGTCACTGATCAGCTCTTTGAAGCTTCGCCCTGAGGAGTGGACCCATTGTCTGGTTGATTATCTATTCAACATCTCTTCAGAGATGGATTCTCTCTAGAGACTAGCAGACAAAGAAAGGATGTTGGGATAAAGAACATGGTGGGGAATTGACACAGGGCTTTTGTTCTTATGCAGCCAGGCCCTCTGCTCCACAGAGGGCCCCAATCCTTAGGGAACGGTTAGAAAGACTTTGGCCTAAGAAGGCTCCTTAAGACTGGGTTCTCATTTTGAGCAAAAAGTGTGATGAACTTGAAACCACAGGGGAAATCCCTGCGGGGAGGAGGGACATTTTGAAGGGCTGCTCCAGCCAGAGCCCTTGCTGGAGAGCAGTGATTTCTAGTTAGCTTATTCACATGCATGTAGGTTCTTTTATTGTTTTTTATATGTTTTCTCTCTAGTGCTTTTACCTTAAGAATAAAATAGGCTTGCTTGGAAAGAACTGTGTGGTAACTTAGAACTGAGGCAATTATCCCGTGCACGCTCTCTGAGGAGAGAAGCGAAACAGGCACACTTAAGCAGACCGTCTTTTGCTGGCAATTACCCAGTGACGGCAGACACTGTTCAGCCTGGAAATACCCCGGTCAGAAGGGAGAGAGACACGGGCCTCCACCCAAGAGAGGTGATGGCTGGGAAGCCAGAAGCCGACAGTAAGTGGTGTCCTGAAGGACATAAGAAGGGCCATACTTTGTCAGAACAGTGGCTCATCTAGCCTAGCTAGTATCCTATCTTCCGATACTGGGCCTCTGAGGGGAAATAAAGGTGCAATTGCCTACAACTGTGACACTCAGTGCTTAAAAAACTAGTCAACGTCTTTTTGTTCCTCCACGCAGAGGAGAACAACATCAACCAATCAACACTATTTTAACCAAACTGGATCAATAGAGAAATTACCTTTGGCAACTGCTCTCTGCTGAAAATTCCCTCCCAGCCCCTGTCCTTCCAGAAGCCTTAAGTCTTTAAATGTCTCTTGTAAAAAGACGCCAACACTTTCAGCATCTACAACTGAGACAAAATTAGAGATGACCGTCCCAGCTCAGAGGCAAACTTTGCAGCTTGGCTGTATTGCTATAAGCTGAACTAAAAACCTGTATATAAAAAAGGCAAACTTTCTGAAAGTTCAAAATTGTAGGCAAACATAATGGCCCTCCCCCAAGAGAAAAATTCCCAATGTAATAAATAGAAACTGGGACACCCTTTGGAAATTACTTGAATTCATATTTGTGCTTGCTGAGGAATGAAGTTCAGCATCATCTTCATACACTCTCTCAGATACTGAAGTCATGTCTACACTAGAAACTGCTGTGCTAGGGGAACATGGTTCAACATGGCCAGCAATGGTTAGGAGGCGCAATATGGAGAGGCCTAAACTGTATGCTAAGATACATGTCTAATCCATGACGCATCCCTGCTGAGTGCAAGGCTGCAGTATGGATCAGCAACCTGGCTGGGTTCCATCTCATGAATGCAGCAAGGTGTTTTACTGTACAACAACCTAGGCCTCTATGACTGTAGTTTCTATAGCAAAGGGAGAGCCTAAATGTGCAGACAATGGAAAATGATGACCGAGGAGAGAGCGATACTCTGATCTGGAGGTATCAGTGGAGTTACACCAGGATGATATTGACCCACTGTATACTGTATTCTTTGCCCAGCTACATGCAACAGTAATGGCTATTACAACTTGATGTAAGTTGGGAGAATACAAAAAAAGTGTGCAAGAAGAGAAAGAGTTTTATGGAGAAGAGGAGAGAGAGGGGGCTGACTCCAGTATGATTGTAGCTTCAGCATTCTGAGCCAGGGACTGGCTACAATCTCTATAAAACTAGGACTTGCAGCAATACCGAAGTCCCTGAAAGAAAAACCTTATCGTGGGCTCTGCAGCCACCCATGGACGTGTTTGGTTTAATGTTTGGCTGCTCCCGCTGTCTCTGTTTCAATCAGGAAAAACACAGCCAGGCTGTAAGGCCACGGCTGGAGAACTGTCCACACCCACTTATAAATGCAGCTCTGACTCTCCCACGCCCATTGCAATAACAGCCTGCAGCTTATGGTTACAGAATCTGAACATTTCCAGGACCAAAGTATTTTTATATGCAAAGGGGACACGTTTGGAGAGGACGTGGAGAAAGTGAAACTCTCTTAGTAGAGAAGCGGAACAAAAGTCCTCATTTGTCAGTGCATCGCAATATACTAATTGCAGCCCTAGCTCCAACGCCCCTCTGCTTACAGTGAAATCATTTTGGGCGAGGGAGTGAATGGCTTTGATGTCCAGGTGAAATTCACTCCTGCACAGAAGCTAAACCAAGGCTTGTGTATGACTTAAGCCAGGGATCTCAAACTCAAATCAGCACGAGGGCCACATGAGGACTAGTACATTGGCCTGAGGGCCACATCACCGGCACCTTTTCATATAAAGCAGGGGTCTCAAACTCAAATGACCATGAGGGCCACATGAGGACTAGTGCACTGGCCCGAGGACCGCACCACTGACACACACACACCCTCGCTGCCCCGGCTGTGCCCCCACTCCACCCCTTCCATGAGGACTAGTGCACTGGCCCGAGGGCCGCACCACTGACACACACACACCCTCGCTGCCCCGGCTCTGCCCCCACTCCACCCCTTCCATGAGGACTAGTGCACTGGCCCGAGGGCCGCACCACTGACACACACCCCGCCCTTGCTGCCCCGGCTCCGCCCCCACTCCACCCCTTCCAAGAGGTCCCACCCCTGCCCCACCTCCTCCTCGGAGCACGCAGCTCCCCATTCCCTCCTGGAAAGCGCTAGGCACCACCAACAGCTGTTTGGCAAACAAAGCAAGAGCAATCTAGGAAGTCCAGAGCTAGAAACACGCGCGGCCCAGCCAGACAGCAGAGAAGCCTCCGCTTCTGGCCCCTCCATCCTGCAAACTGCTATGGGGGGGGGGGGAGGGGGGGGGGCGCCAGGAAGCTTGGCGGGCCGCAGGGAAGGGCTTTGCGGGCCGCATGTGGCCCCCGGGCCGCATGTTTGAGACCCCTGATATAAAGATACAGAATCCCCACCTCTGACCTCGCTCCATCCCTTCCCCGAGGCCCTGCCCCGCCCCGCCTCTTCCCCGCCCCCATTCCAACCCCTTCTCCAAAGTCCCCACCCCAACTCCCCCCTCCCTGCCCCTATTCCATTCCCTTCCCCAAATCCCTGCCCCTGCCCCACTTCCTCCCCTGAGCGTGCAGCTCCCTCCTCCTCCTGGAAAGTGCTAAGCGCTGCCAAACAGCTGTTTGGCGGCGTGAAATGCCTGGAGGTAGGCAGAGAAGCTGGAACAGGGAGCGTCAGGGTAGGGGTCAGTGAGAAAGGGGAGCTTGGCAGCCCCAGGAAATAACTCCAGAGGGGCAGGGAGGTTGGCAGGCCATAGCAAATAACTCCGGGGACTGCATGCAGCCCGTGGGCCGCGTGTTTGAGACCCCTGCCCTGGACCCTCTGTCGAGTGATTCTCAGGCCTAAATTGTGTTTGTCTTTTGCAGAGGCATGGATTTCACCCTTTACAAAGTTCCACTGTATCTGGTCAGGCATTTCTGACATCCCTGTGCACAAGGCAAAAATACATATAAAGATACATACAAAAATACATATACAGAAGAGAAGACTGAGGGGAGATTGGATAGCTGTTTTCAACTACCTGAAAGGGGGTTCTAAAGAGAATGGATCTAGACTGTTCTCAGTGGTAGCAGATGACAGAACAAGGAGCAATGGTCTCAAGTTGCAGTGGGGAAGGTTTAGATTGGATATTAGGAAAAACATTTTCACTAGGAGGGTGGTGAAGCACTGGAATGGGTTACCTAAGGAGGTGGTGGAATCTCCTTCCTTAAAGGTTTTTAAGGTCAGACCTGACAAAGCCTTGGCTGGGATGATTTAGTTGGGGATTGGTCCTGCTTTGAGCAGGGGGTTGGACTAGATGACCTCCAGAGGTCCCTTCCAACCCTGATCTTCTATGATTCTATGGTGAATCTCAAACCACAACAAAAAGAATTATGCTAGTGAAAAAGCAAAATACTGGTCTAGGATGAATTAAACCAGTCTTTAATGTTTATGCAGAAACCATAATCTGGGATATCCATGGGGAACACAAACCTGGATCTGCTATGTATGTGTATTATCAAAATTGAGATCCCATTGTGGGAGGCACTGTATGACCACACAGGAGATGCCTACACCCTTTGAACTAACGGATTGCTAATTAAATCAAGGGAGTTAAAGCCTTTGTAAAAGTTAGTCTGGACACTTCCAAAATGTTTGTTCCAGGCTACAAATGGTTGTGGTTTACACTAGAGATGAGTCTATCTGAAAGAAAAACAGACCAGACAGACAAAGGTTATGTGACATACCCAAGGTTATGCAGGAGGTCAGTGGCAGAGCAGTCAACTCCAGCTCTCTGGCATCCTTACTCTAACCCAGCGGTTTTCAAACTTTTTTCTGGGGACCCAGTTTAGGAAAATTGTTGATGCCTGCGATCCAATGGAGCTGGGGATTTGGGGTGTGGGAGGGGCACAGGGCTGGGGCAGAGGGCTCTGTGGTGGGGCTGGGAATGAAGAGTTCAGGGTGTGGGAGAGGGCTCTAGACTGGGGCAGGGGGTTGGGGCACGGACTTACCTCCGGTGGCTCCCGGTCAGCGGCACAGCCGGGGTGCAGAGGCAGGCTTCCCACCTGTCCTGACCCTGCGAACTGTGCTGCGCCTGAAGCTGGCAGCAGCCGGTCTGACTCCTAGGTGGAGGTGCACAAGCGGCATCGTGTGGCTCTCGCCCGTAGGCACTGCCCCCTCCCATTGGCCAGTTCCTGGGAATGCAGAGATGGTGCTCGGGGAGGGGGCAGCACACGGAGCCCCATAGCCATGGTGCCTAGAAGCCGGACCCATTGCTGGCTGCTTCTGGAGTGCAGTGCAGTGGGGACTAGCCTGCGTTAGCTGGGCAGCACCGCTGACGGGACTTTTAACGTCCCAGTGCGCGGTGCTGACCAGAGCGATCCAGTGCCATACATGCCGCGACCCAGTACTGGGTCACTACCCGAACTTTGAAAAACGCTGCTCTAGCCAGCCACCACGCTGAACCACCTTAAAATATACTTTTGACAAAGCGCCTGGGGAGCACGTTGCTCCCTAGAAACTGGCGTGATTTGTTCTTCTAATATTTTTCTGTGCCATTTTCATTCCTATGAACACAGGCTCAGCCCTTCAAGCCCATCCCCGGCTTGGGTGTGGAACGTGCAGAGAATTGGCCCGGGCCCTCACAGCAATTCCTGCCCCAGCAGACCAGTGCCACGAATACCGAGAAGCCGGGCTGTCTTAGGGAACCTGCTGATTCAAACGTGGGGGAGAAACGCCTCGACGGCTGGCAGAGTAAAATTGCTTTTTGCAGAACTGCTCTTCATTTCCAAAGTCCGGAAGTCCCAGCCCCCTCTGCTAAAGCAATCACCATTTCAACGGCTGCCTGCCCTGTGATCCCAGCTCCGATCCCTCAGCTTTTGGGCAGCGTATTTCGGCAAACTCCAACCCAGGCCAAATTAATTATTTCATCTCTGTGCTATTTTCCTTATCATCGGCCCTTGGATCCCTGCCCTTAAAAAGCACAAGCCTTGAGGCTATTCATGATTCCATGTGCTTTCTTGATATTCCCTCTTGCTCAGCTAAAGCCTGCTCTGCACTTAGGTCGGTAAAACTCCGATCCTCAGGGACCTGGAAAATCCACACACCTGAACAACGCAGTTATACCAACCTAACCCTCTGTGTAGACAGCACTATGTCTACGGGAGGACATCTCCCATCAACACAGCCATCACCTCAGGGAGGTGAAGCTACATTGACAGAAGCCTACTGTCGGCACAGGTAGCGTCTTCACTAAGTATTACACCACTCCAGCGCTGTGTAAACGTGTTTATCCATCTAGCTATAGCCCGCTTTTTAACAGCCCTCTTGATTTTCCTCCTCCCCACCCTCCTGTCTTTGCAAACACAACCCCAACCCTGCTCCACTCCCTGCTGCACACTCTGCTGGCTGCTGGCCTGCTTTTGACACATTGGTTTTATTGGCTCCTCTCTATCCCCAGAGCCCCGCCCATTTTTCCACAGAGAACCGTCCAGGGTCCAAACAAAACAAGACTCTTTTCCAATCACATTTTCTTCCATCCATTTTGAATTCCTGCCACCTGGGGAAAAAACCACTGACAATGGAGCTTCTTTGGTGCAAAGAGCAGCTCTCCGGGGCTGTGCCTTATTTATCCTCTTGGCGAGTAAAAAGACAAGTCAAGCCACTGAACTGTGACTTTTTCTTGTCTGTCAAGCATTCTGGTCTTTTCACCCCAAGTCAGATATTAGATGCCGATGTGTTTTGGCAGCAGGATTCCACCTAGATCTGATCATTCTAGTGACAAGGGTCTGTGATAAAATGTGGAAATATTGAATACAAAAAGCAACGACCCCTTAAAGTCATCAGTAATGTCTGTAGCAGGCTTAGTCCCTCTGCCTCTCCCTGCAGCACTGGGGAAAAGGCAGTGTTTTCCCTGCCTTTTCCAAAGGTTGGGAGAGGGACCGGTTACCATGATGGAGCTTGGAAACTCATCTGTGCTAGTTAAACATGTGGGGTAGCTTGGAAGCCATCCCAGTTGTAGAGAGCCAAATAAAACTCTGACCCACACACATTTCCCAGTATGGGGACAGTACAAGCACTTGAGATCTTTGTGGGGCAGGCCCTTCTGCCTCCGAGAGCCAGTATGTTAGACTCTCGTGTGAACAGCCTTCCAAGTTCGCTCGTTGGTAAAGCGAGTCTGAACTGAGGGGTGTTTCTGCACTTTACATAAGACCAACCAGGTTTCACTGTCCCTGGCACCATGGAAAGAAGGGGGTAGAATAATATAAATCTCACACTGTTACCTCACCGCCCAGGCCAAGCGCTCTACTAAGTAACCCTACAACCCCGCATGAGGCAGGGAGTATCTCCCCCCTTTTACAGATGGGGAAACAGCACCGTGTGCTTGAGTGTCTGGCTCAAGGGCATACAACAGAGCTGGGAATACAAACAAGCCCTTCTAACTCTCTGTCCTGTGCTTTCACCGCTAACCCCTGGTCCTTCTCAGACGGCTCCATCCTGCTCTTCAAATCCCCATGGAGCTCAAGGACTCGGGACACGGGCACTACCACCACTGGAGGATGGGGCACAGTGGCATCTAGGACTTGCCATTTCCCGGTGATCATCAGTGAGGCGGGAAGAGTGCATTGACACTGCACGTGGGAGTGAGCTTCCCTGCCTCGGTCCACAGACTCACGCTCGTGCGCCAAAAAGAGCCGTGTAGACAGACAGCGGTTTGACATCCCGGCTCTGGCGCCGAGGCTGAGCCCCCCAAACTGGAGGTCCAGCTGGAGCTGGAACGTCTACATGGCTGTTTCTCAGGGCCGGCGACAGAAATTTTGGGACCCCCTCCTCTGATCATTTGGGGGACCCCCAGCCCAGCCGGCGCTCCCCCCCCCCCCAGCTGACAGCGGCTGGGGGGGGGGCAGCCCAGCCAGCACTTCCCCCCCCCCCCGCCAGCTGACAGCGGCTGGGGGGGGGGCAGCCCAGCCAGCGCTCTCTCCCTCCCCGGGCCTGGGGACGCTGCTTTGGTCAAGGAGCCTGGTTCCCAGCCGGGGCACAGGGCACGGCTGGGCCGGTGCCGGGAGAGAGCGACACTTACCCGGCCGGGGGCACCAGCAAAGGACCGGAGCCCGGCGCCGCCGCTGCCGCAGGGTCTCGGGCGGGGCCGATCGGGAGCTCTCCAACCCGCCCCGGGACCCCTCTGCCCCCGGCCGGCAGCGCCAGGTGCGAACCCGGCCCGGCTCCCCTTTACCTCGGGCTCCGGCTGCGGCAGGCCTGGGCCCAGCTCCGCTCACATCCTCCGCCGGGCCTGGGCGGGCTCCAATCCCCTGGCGCCCCCGCTCCTGGGCTGGCCGCGGCCTCTCTGCAGCTGCCGCCTCCGAGCCCCAGGTTGCGCCGGCAGGCCCGGCGACGACTACGGGTACAGCTGTCTGGGGCCCTGTACAGCTGTACCCGTAGTACTCCCCTGTTGCCGGCCCTGCTGTTTCTAACACACTAGCGTGAGCCTGTGAACCCAGGGTGGGAGGCTGTTCCTAGAAGCCATGTCCATGTACCCCTTGAGACCTACCGCTGGGCAAACCAGATGTTCGCATTAGGAATGTCCGGGTCTGTACACAGCTGCGTTTGCATCAGCAGCTTCTGCAGAGCACGGATTATTGCTGTCACACTCTGCCCACTAAGCTCCCCACTCTCAGGTGCAAAGCTCCCCATCTGCATCAACAAGGAAGACGGCTGGAGAGAGCCTGTACACAGTGGAATACAGGGTCAGAGTTAAATGGGGGAGCTCTTGACTATCCAGTCATGGATACTCCCCCCCCCCCCATCCCATGAAAGTCTATTAGACTCTTACACAGAGATGAAACCAGCAGGGTTCTACAGGAATTACTCTGAAAGCCAGAGAGTTGCCTAGCAATCTCCTTTCTCTAGGCTTTTTGGATCTATCCTGTAGAATTCGGTAGCCAGGGTGCGGTTCTCTCCTCAGGCTGACAGGACTGGTCAAACAAGCCGCCAAAAAGACCGCCCTTCTCTGCTAAGTGCTACAGTAGCTTTCCCGAGAGAATTCCACAGCCTCAGCCAACTAGCCCGTCCCACACGCCACACTGAGTGCATCTGACCAAGCCAACTTTACTCGTACGTTTGAATGGGGTGGCTGGGAGGCACCCAATATCCCCCAGGAAATTAGTACTGCCATTCCATCTGTCTCAGGCATTGCAGCATATGGCCAAGGTTTTAGCCCCTCTGTTGGTTACAGTATCAGTACAGGTGCTCAAAAAGATTTCTTACCCTACCAATAGGTCCTTTTCCATTTGCCAGGCACTGCTTCGCTGGGTTTTTAATGGAGCGGAAATCAACATGCCTGGTTGTACTCTGTCCCCTCCCCCGTACCTCTCTCCCGCTCCCATTTGCATCATCAGAACAATCCAAGGGGTGTGTGACAAACTCACATTCACTCACAAAGCAGGAGGGTCCGTATCTCGGCTCAGGGAACACAGTTGTGTCACCCCAAGGTTCCTGGCTCTGTCCGTATAATCTCTGGCTTTTTAACCCCAAATTCTCAACAGCAGAGCGGGGGAGGCAAAACCAGCAACGAACAGGTATTTTGAAACTGGAGGCCATTTCCTGCCAGATGACATTTCAAACTTTATTGCTCTACCCCGTAAGGTCCTGAGCACCCTGAACTCCCTTGGTACCAGCAGTGCCGACAGGGCTCAGCACCTCACAGGCCTGTGGCTATGTCTACACTACAAGCGAGGGGGACGATTCCCAGCTCATCAGACATACTCACACTACCTCACATGGAGTTAGCATGCTAAGAAGAGTAGTGTAGCCACTGTGGCATGGGCTAGCTGTGCCTGAACCCCACTAATACCTACTCAGCATGGCTAGCTGTGCCCCCATGCTACCACAACTATACGACTGGTTTTAGTGTGCTAGCTCAATGTCTAGCATGACTATGTGAGATGGGAATCCCGCCTCCTGCGCCAAGTGTAGCCCCCCCCCCCTCAGGTCACAACTGTGACAGCCATCCTGCTACTTGGCTTTTCCAACTCCAAGGAGCTTTCACGCAGGAGAAGGGAACTGACCAAAGCCACATCCTAGACTTATGGAGCGGGAGGTGTGGGAATTCTTTCTCCAGCGAGCATAGCAGCAAATAAAACAGCCCAAGGGTGGTGAGGCAAAGGGGTCTCCGTGCCACCCTCGTGTCCTCCTGACTCTGGGCTGCTGATGAGGTCTCCCTGGCATAAACTGGAGAGCCACATGCTGTTCTCATTTGCAGCAGCCTTCCAAGTGTTGCCCCATAACTTGGAGCAGCACAGAACCTCCTTAGCACTCCACACTATGGAGACTCCCCTGACTTGAGGGAGGGGTGGAGAGGCAGTGTGGGGATGACTCAGCACCAAGGATAATCTCCCTTGGCCAGCTGTGCCTCCAGAATGGGACACAGAGGGTGTGGTGGAGGGGTGAACCTCTCCCCATCTCTCTGGGGAAACGCCACCTGGCTCCGAGAGAGTGGAGTAATTTGCCATTCAACTCTTGCTGAACATCAGCAACGTGGGGTTTGCAACCGTTTCATGGGCCAATTGCAAAACCAGCCCCCGGCCACCCAACATGACATTGCACTAACGAAAACAGTCTCAACAACAACCGCCTATCAACCCATTTCTACTCTGTCTGCATCAAGCAACCTGCCTCTGGTGATCTTAGCTGAGACTGTTGCCGACAGACTACTGTGGGGGGAAGTAGGAGGAAATGCAGACAGCACATGATGCCGATGGTACGTTTGGCACTAAGTCTGCACTACATTACCAGCTTCTCATATCCACAACCATTAAACACCCATTAAATTCACCAGGGTAGAAAAATAATTGCCCAGAAGATGGATGAAAACATCCAAGATGTATTTTTAAAAAGCAGGGTTGACGGACTCTGGCCACCGCGCCCTCTGGAAATGAAGGAGCAGGGAATTCCCACGAGACCCTCATTACTGCTCATTAACCGAGAGGGGACTCTTGAGCAGCTCTCAACTTCACAGCAATTTGCGGGTGATTGAAAAAATTAACAAGTGATGAAGTCAGACTTCATTTATGTTTTTTAAAAAGGCTTGGAAACGGTGGCTTCCTTTTAACCCTTCCTGTTCGGTTCACTCTCAAACACCCCCATGCAAGAGAGGGCTGAAAACACCCAGGGAATGATTCTGGTCTCCCGTTGGTGTAACTAAACAGGCAGTATCAAAATCAGACCCTCCATTTATAGTTTGGCTGTGAGATTTTAACCTTTCCTTTGCCGGCGACTAGTTTACTGCAGTGGCTGAGTATTTATCAAGAACTGGAGCCAGGAGTATATCTAGCAGAAAAGAAGGGAGGGCAGACAATAGCAGAACATCTGGGAGGTAGCAACAGGAAACGAGAACATGTATGGAGGGTTGGAGAGAGCCAGAGGAGACGGAAGGAGAAATCCATGCCTGTGGACACCCTTGGAAGGGAAATGAAGAAAGGTCAGTGCCGCCCAGAGGATTCAGGGGGCCTGGGGCAAAGCAATTTCAGGGGCCCCTTCCATAAAAAAAAGTTGCAATACTATAGTAACATGTATTCTCATGGGAGGACCCTGCGGGGTCTGGGGCAAATTGCCCCACTTGCCACCCCCCGCCCCGCAGGTGGCTCTGTGAAAGGTAAGAAATAAGCTAAGGTCATGAGGCCATACATGGTGAGTGGTAGCATCTGAGGGGCTGAGCAACAGGTAAGTTACCGATATCATACGAAGGCCTGTGAAAGGGTTACATGCTGTAGCCCATAAAATGTTCAGCAGCCTATACAGAGTGCTGGATGGCCAGTCCTTATTTAGTGAGAGCGATGAAAGAAAGATTCCAGTCTCTGGCTGAATCTTTCTAAAAGCATAAATTTCCTTTTGGGAACAGCCCACATGCCTCTGGCACGGGGAGCAGCCATCGTTCCCTGCAGCGGTGTCCATCAAAGCCGACGATTAAACCTACATCAATCATTTGGTGTAAACAGAGAGTCAGGGGACTGGGACATCATGCCATGAACAATGGCAACACACGGCTCTGCTTTGCTTTAACACCCATCTGGCAGTAAGTAAATACCCCAGCCCCGCATCCCCCCCACCCCACCCTTCGCCCTGTTCTCTTAATCACTTTGGGGCTGTGAATGCGTCACATGTCTAGAGTTTGCCTGTGTTGAATTAGAGGTCAGTGATAGGGTCAAGCGGCCTGGCCCTAAAAACAAACACCCAGACTTAGAAGGGTTCATGCTCCCAGCTGGCTGTTCTCTGTTTAGCTGCTTTTTGTTTATTTGAAACCCAGTTGCTGGTCTCTGCAGACGGCTTCATCCAGGAGCAAGCTCAGCTCACCAGCATGGGGACCGGTAGAAACAATCACATGAAAGAGAGAGGAGGAGTACAGGCGCAGAGCACTGATCATGGCAGATCGGAGATAACAGCCCGGTTACCACAGAACAGGATGCTGTTAATGCAGCCTTACCATGCACCCAGTCTGACAAAACTGTCACACTACCACTGAGGAAAAAATACTTCATCAGTGATCTGGACTTCCCAGGGTGAAACGCCCAATGATGCCTCGACACTCATACTAGGACTCGAATTGGCCCTCTGTACGGGCCCAGGGAGAATTTCTGCCTGAAACAAGAAAGGGCTTGTCCCACCCCCTCTCTCAGACCCGCTTTCTGCCCAACCTGCCTTTGCCAATTCCCCAGTCACCTGCTCTGGTCCCCATGCACCATCCTGTCATTGCTTATACTCCAGCTGTGCAACATGCTCAGTCTAATCTACCGGGGGCCAAATTCAGACCTGGCGTAAGCAGGGAGAAGTGCCCTGAGATCAGCGGGGCGGTGCCTGCCCACACCAGGCTTGAGTGTTTTGTAAACCCCAGGCACTCCCGGAGGCGGTGCCTCCGTAGCACACAACAGCACTGAGACAACATGCAGGGACAGGGGCATTGTGTTTTTACTCCACCTCTTCCTTCACCACAACACACAATTGTTATTAAATATTTTAAATATATTAATTTTTAAAAAGTATTCATAAAAAGCGACCGAAGGACACAGCCGACCGAGGGAACGAGGAAGTCTTCTGATGGCAAAGGGGGACTTCCGGTGATGCACAGCTGGCTGGAGTATCCTGGATTCTTGCAAATTTGGAAGGGGATGAGTAGAAAAAATATACTTAATTTTATCTTCCTGGGTTGGGAGATTAAGAGGCGGATACTGTGAGGTTTTAAATATTTTTGGTAATCCCGCTCACCCCCTCCCACTTCCAATTGCTTTTAGTCTTTTAGCAGATTTTCTGGCTTGGGGTAGCCAAAGAGGACGAAATCAGCCTCGTAAAGTTTGTAGAGCTGCTGCCTCCAGGCCAGAGGAATTTTGGCAAACCAGTCCTCCTCCCAGCTGCTGGCAGTCCTGTTCCGGTAGCTGGGGGGGAAGTGAAGGAGCCTGTCCACCTTGAGGAGCTGCAGCAGATGAGCCGCGTCTTCGTTGAGGGTCTCCAGCTTCCCGACAAAGTCATAGTCTATCTGGCACGGGTGGCACAAGCGGTAAACTTGCCTCCAGTGCTCATTAAAAGGGGCCATCTTCTCTGTCCGGGGGTCCAGTAAGTACTGGATAAAATCAGGGAAGGAGACTTTGAGGCCCGCCCTGAAGGCCTCGCTAACAGAGGTGGGGAGGTTGGTGTGGTTGGAGTAGAGCTTCAACATGGGTATGGCAAAGCGCCGGTAGAACTCCTCGTTCTCCAGCTCAAACTTGCTGCGGAAGGCAGAGATGAGCCGCACGAAGGGGTCGCGTACGAAGAGGAACTTGGTGTATTTCTTCAGCTTGATCTTCATGAGGTGGCGGGAGAACTTCCCGTAGCGGCGCCAGAACTTGTTGAAAGTCAGGTGGGTGCTGGTGTTGTGGACGTGCTCTCGGGGAATGTTCAGGGGGTCCCGGTAGGGGATACCTTGATCCAGGAGGCTCTCACTCAGCACGATCATCACCCGCTTCCAGTTGGTGCAGGCCACCTTGGGGACATAGCAGTAGATGATGCCGTGGCGGTCGTCCACGATCAAATGGTTCAGCTCGTAGTTGGGGATGTCATCGAAGGAACGCTCCTTAGCGGGGAAGGCGAAGCTGGAATTGGCACAGAACTCCCGCAGCGTCTTCCGCCGCTCCGCCTGCAGCTTCTCCTGGTCCAGGCTCACTCTGGCAATGCGGGTGGACCAGTCATAGCCTCTCACGTTCTCCTCCAGGTTGCCCAAGACAGGCCTGCTGGAGCCCTGCAGCGGGGCCTGCTCAATCTTTCTGTTCAAGGGACCATTCTGCCTCAGGCCAGAACTCAGCAGCTTCTCTAAAAACTCATCCATGTCCAACAAGTCTTTGTGGTCTTCATCCTGAGCCGCGGTGGGCGGAGTGCCCAGGGCATGTGGCCTGGAGAAGGACGTGTGCAGGTAGAAATGAGCCGTGCCCACGTTGTCCCAGTACACAATGATCAGCAGGATCATGAAGACAGAACCCAGCACCACCGAGAGGCGGAACAGCCGTGCTTTGGTCATCCTAGCTGTTGCCAGGGTGGGTCTCTTTCTCCTGAGTTCACCTCAGCCTCACACAGTGCTGCTTGAGACACCACATTGTGCTGCCGACAAGGAGCCTGGAAGGGTACAAAAAAACGAAGTGAGTCAGTCTCCTGAACACTGTGTTATAGAGCAACTCTGCAGGGTAGCGGCTTCCATGTGGCCGTACATACTCCTGACCCTAAGGTTTTGTATGAGATGCGCTGTACAAAACATCCTGTTCCAACCCGACTACACACAGACCACTGGTCCTCATGGGGTTAAATGCAGGCCTTCCCTCTTGATGTGGCCTTCTATCAGTTGATAGCATAACCAGTTGCCCGTACCCTGCTTCCTGGGTTGCTGGTGGTTGGGGATCAGAAAGTGAAAGTAACGGGGTTCTTAGGTATGGTGCTGCATGCGGCCAGGCTAGTGCAGACAGACCCAGCCAAATGAGGGCTCTGGCTACAGTAGAGGATTGTCGGATCCACAGTCTGTTGCCATCTCCGGCAATTTTATTGTGAATATTGCAACAGACAGTGTTTTTCTTAAGGGCTCCAACTCCTCGAGTCACGTGATTACTTGAGAATCTCCACTTCCATTACAAAAAAACAAAAATAAGATTCCAGCCCTCATGAGAGAAGCTTGAAAACATGAACCCCAAAGTCTCAAAAAGCAGAAAGAAAATAAAAATTAGCTATAATTTATTTTTGTAAACTCATTTTTGAAACCAATATTATTCATGTCGGGGGCCGGCCTCGAGATTTTTGAATACTTGATGTTAGCAATCCTATAATGGGGTCTCACCTCTGTCATTCAGATGCCCCTAAAGCCACAATACTGTGCTGAAAACAGAGATTCTATCAGCTGAACGGACCCGAAGGGTGTCATTGCTGGAGATATCAGAGGTCAAAATTCGCCTTCCTCTACAGACTGAGAGTTACCCCAGTGCTATGCGTTACCTAATCTCTGTTTGAATGTATCCCTCTTAACTCAATGCCCTCTCTTGACAGAGATTCCCTTCTCTAGTTGCTTTTGCCATAAGGAGTTTTTCCTACGATTTAATCCAAACTTGCCTCTATTTTATAAAGGGGTCTGGCCCTGACAAAAATCATATTTAACATTCCTCCGGTTTTACATTGGCTGTATGACAGCGGAGATCACACAGCTTCAGGGCTGCTGCTACAAATTTACTTTTCACCAGCCAAGAGAAACCTGGCCTGCTTTCCTGGAACGTGTGTTGAGCAGGGGGGCCTCTTGTCTGGCCCAACATATTTTGCATTTCTATAGCACCTTCCATCCAAGCTGTATTAGAAACTGAAGCACAGAGGTTAAAATAAATTGAAGCACAGAGGTTAAAACACTCGCCCGATGTCTGTCAAGATAGATTGTGTCAGAGTATGGAACAGAACCCAGATTTCCTAACTTCCCCTCGCTAGCTACACACACGGTCCCAGAGGGAGGTTTGTGGAAGGGAAACAGCTGTATATCCCATTCTCAAGCACGGATGCATTTTTTCTAAACAGAGGATACACGCAAGGTGAGGGCTGGGGAGACAAGCAAGCTGAATGCAGCGCCTTAAGCTCCTCCCCAATTTAGCTCTTCACTTTTAGTCAGACCAGCAGCGGGGAAAAAGCTTGAGAGCTCAGGACGGCCCCACAAGCAAAGCCTCTCCCAGTGGCTTGGGTAGGAGAGAGCAAGGAACAGACGGCCTGTCAGAGCGGCATGGCCCAGTGAACAGGGCACGGGACTGGGACTCAGGTTCTCCTATTCCTCCTCAACCAATGACCCACCGTGTGACCCTGATGGGTAACTTCACTTCCCTGGGTCTCTGTTCCCCTCCCAAGTTCACTTCCTGCAAAACATCTGTGATGCGCCCCCCTCATTGAGATGAACAGCACTATCTGCACATGTACAACAAAAACTGTTTGGAAGATAACTGAGCAGAGTCGTTTTTGCAGCTAGCAGGATAGCAACGCAGCTTGCTTGGCTTAGCAGTCAAGGGAAGAAAGGCCCTGCAGTTAAAGCAGAAGGTCAGGAGACGAGTCTATTCCCAGCTCCCTATGGGAACGTGGGCCAGTCACTTGCAGCCCGATTTTCAAAAATGTCCTCTGATTTTGAGAGCTCAGCTCAAGACACCTTGAGCACTCACAGCTCCCACGGACTTCCAAGGGGCACTGTAGGCCTCTTGCTGGGCTCCCCAAAACTGACCTACCCAAAATAAGGGACCACCTCTGAAAACGTTGGTCTTGGTCTCCCTATCTCAGTTTCCCCACCTGTGAAATAGGTACAGTGTAGGTGAGTGTTATGACAGGGCAATTAAGCTGTTTAGTTCATTAATCCTTGTAAAGCCATTTGAGATCATTGGACGGATGGCAGGCAGGGGCCAGGGAAGTGCAAGGCATTAGAGTGGTTAAAAGGTTCCCAGTATTTTGAGAGAAAGAATCATTGTTCTTTTTTAACACCTTTCTCCCTGAGGAGATGTTACTTAGGAAGGTGAATAAAAAGGTGTTAACTGCACAATCGCACTCCCGAGGAGCATTTAGGCTATCAACACAGAAAAGCACCAATTAAAAAACCCAAACCCCTAAACCACAAAAGCAGCCCTCTCTGCTGGCATCCCCATTCTGTTTAACAGCCTCAAAACAAACCAGATCCACATCAGTTATGAAAACAAAACCATTTGTGCGCATTTAGTAGCTCTGAAAGGAGCCTTTTCAAAACCAGCCCTAGGTTTCTTTCCTCCCAAAATGCTGAGGCTGTTTGCCAGCCAGTTCACACACATGGCCTCTCAGGGCAGCAACAATTCCACGTTGTAAAGGGAGAGAAGTTAAAAATAAAGAACATCGGCCAAATCCGAGGAGCGCTTGACAACAGTACATTTGATTTAAAATACATCATCTGAAGTGTATTGGGATTCATGGCGAGGAGGGGGTTCTTCATGGAACCTCATGTTCTGCACCCCACCCAATGGGCATGGAGACTGGGATGGGTTAGACAAACTCTGAAATCATCAGTAGTCACTTTTCTCTACATATGGAAAACTTGCAGGAAAGGGAAGAATCTAAACAAGGCGAGAGGGAGGCCAGGGGATTGTGAGCATGCAAAGTTAGCATGGAGTCAGCATCTGCTTTGAGACGTTGCTCTGAGTCTAGATGAATCGGGATAAACAAAAACCAGCAACCAAGCCCCTCCCCGGTTTGTAAATTAAACAAAAATGGCGCAGAGGGAAAACTCCACCACAAGGTCCAGTATCATAGCTCTGGGTACACGTGCCCTGGAGACTAGCACACTTCCCTTCTTCCCACGTGCGAGCCATAGCATCACAGAATCACAGAACTGGAAGAGACCTCGAGAAATCATCTTGTCCAGTCCCCCGCACTCGTGGCAGGATTAAATATTAATTAGCCCATCCCTGACAGGTGTTTTCTAACCTGCTCTTCAAAATCTCCAATGAAGACGAGTCCAGAACAGGGGTGGGCAAACTACAGCCTGTGGGCTCCTCCTAACCGGCCCCTGAGCTCTGGCTGGGGAGGCTGCTCTGGCCCCTCCCCCGCTGTCTCCCTCCCCCCGCAGTCACAGCGCACCTTGTGAGCAGTGCTCTGGGGGCGGGGTTGCGCGACAGCGTGTCTGGCTCCAGATCAGACACACTGTGCGCTCCAGGGGATCATCGCTGCAGCGTGTCAGGCTGCGGGTCAGACACACTGTTTTGAGTGGCAGCGTGGGAAGGGGGCCTGACTGACTTCAGGTGGGGTGGTAGGTGCCCAGCACCTCTGAAGTAAACACAGGCCAAGGCGGCACAGTGAGTCAGTGACAGGAACGCAGGAATCCCATTACCCAATCCCACTAGGTTACCCCATTAGGACTAGGCTAAATGCTTGCTAATAAACAGAAGAGCAGTGGAAAATTAGGGCTTTGTATCAGCGCTTTAGTTGTTTGTCCAAAAACACCTAAAATGCACAATTTAGGGATTTTTTAAAATGCCTTTGCTTGCACTGATGGGGTATGAAAGAGCCAAAGACCAGGCGTGGTTGGTGATCTAACTACCACTTTGCACTGCAGCACCAAGCATTGAGCTATTCTGTATGTCAGCAAGGGTTGGAAGAGCTGCAGCTCGAATACATTTCATTCTGCAGAGTAAGGAGGCAGGTATTACTCAGCAATAATTCCCTAGGCGAGGTCAGTTAAGACGAGGACGGACTGGATCGAAGAGTTGCCTAGGAAGATGCAAATGGGGCTAAAGGAGGGGTGAATTGTAGGGCGTGTTTATGCAGGGCTGCTGGACCTAAGGGGGCTGGGTGCACGGAAGCACCCCTTGGCTTCAAGAGGTTTCCATCAAATAAAGGGTTTACAACAGTTCGGTTCCATGGCTCTCAGCACCCCCAGATGCCAACGCTACTACATGTCTGTGTGCATGTTTATATGTTGATACTTAGGCCAGGTCTACATTGGGGGAGGAGGGGATCAGCCTAAGATACGCAACTTCGGCTATGGGAATAGAGTAGCTAAAGTCGACGTATCTCAGGTCGACTTACCTTGGCATCCTCACAGCCGCAAGATGACCACTTCCGTCGACTCTGCTTCCACCTCTCAGGGCAGAGGAATTCCGGAGTAGACGAGGAGAGCGCTCGGGGATTGATTTATTGCATCTACACTAGACACGATAAATCAGTCCCCGATAGAGCGATCACTACCCACCAATCCAGCGGGTAGTGTAGACCTGCCCTTTAGGCTCACCCTCTCAGCCCGTTAATGGAAGATTTGGAATGCTGCTGCTTGGCAAATTGCTTTTTTGTTGTTTGTCTGTATCTGTCAGCCTGCCTTGTCGGTAATTCTGTGAATTCTTTGCAGCGGGGACTGTTTTCTATTCTGGGTATGTACAGTGCCCAGAATAGTAGGTTCCCCCCATCCTGGATGGAGGCATTAGACACTACTGGGATGCAATTAAATAATAATAATAATGTTTCAAAGTTGCAAAGAGAACCATCCACTTGCAAATTCTACACCAACCAGCCTGCCTCAGCAGCCTGCCAGCATTGCTGTGAAATCTCCCACCCCAGGACGCCCTCCCTCAAGTAGCGGAATTGTTAGCCTCACCAAAACGCAGTGTGTCGTGTTGTAACAAACACTTGCAGCCCTCTGGATCACTGGAAGGATGTTCATTTGGAAAGCCACTGAATTCACGCAGCTTTACCCTACCCTGCCCACCCCGAGGGCTCAAGCTTGCTTTCCAGGGTACAGTACACACCTGCCAGAGCACAGATTGATTTTCCAAGATATACAGCAATGATCAGTGGAGGACCAAACCAAATCCTCTCCTGCTAACTCAGTCAGTGCCATATTCACTGATAGGATTTCTACCAGAAACCCATAATGGGACGCAGGAAAAAGACAATTATTCTGTCAATTGTTATTTTCTCTCTTTTTCCGTGCCAGTGTGATTGTAGAACTAATAAAAGATGCTAGGCTGAAAGCATTGGATACTAAAGGTCTCTGTATATACACATAGAGAACAGGGGTCTGAGACAGGTGCTTGAGCCATAACCCGAAGAGACCACGTCTACAGATGAGTCAGGAGTTCCCACTATATGGCCCATGAATGCTCAAAGCTGAGCATGCCAGCAAGAATGCCCTTCAATGCCCATTAAGGTGGTGGTATTTGTGATGTGGACGCCTACCAAGTGGGAACCGGGCTGAGCACCAAACTCATTTCATACAGGCCAGTTAACAGCCATCGGATGCTAATAACTTTTAGCTACTACTGACCTGACCTGGATTGGACTGGCTCTCCCTCTCATTGTCACAGATACCAAAAACCACAGATGTCACAGTAACCACAGTGACAGTGGCTCCTAACCTTTAGCATAGCGGTGTGTGTGTGTGTGTTTGTCATAGGGATCAGTGTCCAGGGGTTATTATTGCAATGGATTCCGTGACTCCCTCTTCCTTCCTCCTAGGACTTCTTGCAACACTCTCCCCTCCAGGGAAGCTGAAAATACAGACCAGGCTCTCCGCAATGGGTCTTAAGAGCTGTTGTTATGACCCATTTTCTTCTGTTCCTGGCCCTTTAACTTTTTGGGGGGATTGGGGGAAAAGGGGTTTGCATGAGATAACAGGACATGAGCCTTTAGAAAAACTGCAGATTGCATTTTTTGCCAAGACTTACCACATCTTCCCACCATGACTACCAGTGAACCTTACTGTCCATCACCTGAGCCTTCCAGCCCCGGGACTCATAAATCACCAAACCTCTAGTGGGATATGTTTAATCAAGCACATTTCAGGTTTTTATTTCAATATATCCTGTAAAACGTTTGAGACCAGCTCAGCTCCGCTCATCTGCTTTCTCTGAGAGAGGAAACTCTGCAGATTCTGACATCAGAGTCAGACCCGGACTGTGCTAACTTAGCCAAAACCAAGAAAGAATTTTGCTTATTTTGCAACGTCCAAAATAAACTGCTTCTCCCCCACGCTGCAAAAATCTAACGGCTTGTCTAGACAATTTGCATCAGTGTAACTACACTAAATTTGCATCAGTGTAACTATACCAGTGTAGTCACACCGATACAAATCCCTAGTGCAGACACAAACCGGGCTTACGCTAGGGTAGCAGGTCTCAAACTGAGGGTCGGGACTTCAAAGTGGGTTGTGGCCCCATTTTAATGGGGTTGCCAGGACTGCTTAGACTTCCTGGGGCCAGGGGCCAAAGTCAAACCCCAAGCCCCACTGTCGGGGCCGAAGCCAGAGGACTTCAGCCTCAGGCAGTGGGGTTGAGATTACAGGTCCCCTGTCTACGGCTTCAGCTTTTCCCCCTCCCCCTCAGGATAGTGGGGCTTTGCCCCCTTCCCTCCCAGGGATCGGGTGGGCTCAGGCTTTGGTTCCCCTTCCTAGGGTCGTGTAGTAATTTTTGTTTGTCAGAAGGGGGTTGCGGTGCAATGAAGTTTGAGAACCCCTGAGTTAGTGCATCTTAGCCCAGTGTGGGATATACATGGGGGGAGGGGATTGCACCAGCATCATCAGTGTAGCTACTACATCAGTGCATTAGACAGGATCTTAAATCAGCACCTCAATAACCAACTAAAGTTAAACCGATTTTCCTTCATATTCATTCAAGTTTTTCTTCCCACCCCACTATCACAAAGTCCAGTACCAGCCTCCCCTTCTCTAATTATTCACTCTGAAGTGTTAACTCAATAATCATTAACATTTCTATGCTTTGTTCTACAAGGAGTTTGCAGACTACAACAGGTTTTATTTATACATTACATTTCCTGCAAGGCCCAATACTTACCCATCAATTTGGGGCCTTTCAAATACTGTAGAATCTGAGCAAGTCTCAGTTCCCATGTCCCGAACCATCAAGAATCTGGGATGTTTCTGTTACATCAACCTTTGCTCTCTGGACCAGCTACATATCAGAACGCTGCAATTCAGACTGTCTGAGTTTACACTAGAAACCAATTTTCAAGTGTTTATAATTTCAGTATTTACAATTTACAGTTGTGATATTTTACTCCGTGCTGAAATTTTGCCTATTGGGTTTTAGTGCAATTAATAAATTGCTTTATAGCTTAGCATTTGAGTGGGTTATCAAAGGGCAAGTTCTGATGGCCAACAGTAGCTTGCAGCAGTCCACATGTGTCTCAAAGATCTCCAGTAAAATGGTAATTTTACTTTCTATAGTATCTGATCAAAGTCTGCTATTCTCTGATCTTCAGAGCCCAGAAGAGAGAGCACAGACCTCAGGCTATTTAATACTCTGTCCCAGCTCAAGAGTGAAAGCTTTTAAAAATGTCAAATGGGCTATTTTAAAATTATAACCCTAAGAGTTGGAGAGAAAAGGAAAAACATAAAAACACCGGAGAGGGGACTTCCCCAACCATTCACCACAACACAAACGCATGAAGACCAATTAGGAAATGCCAGTTTCCGAAGCCATTGAAATGACCTGACCTAATACAGGAAACACACGACTGAGTTTCAATACATTGTGTAATTGGTTTTGTAACAAACATGTTATTTGGCTGCACTTAAAAGTGCAGAATTCCAACCCATCCTAGCCAGCCAGGGCTTGGACTATGGAGGAAGATGACTGCATCACTCAAGTATACAGCGGTTCTCAAACTTTATTTTCCACAGACCATTTGAAAATTGCCGAGGGTCTTGGCAGACCATTTAATGATCTTTCCAAATGTTTGTACCGTTAGCTAGCTATTGCAAAGCACTTTCTATATACATAAAAAACTTAATAATAATAATCTTTTTTTGTTCTACAAATAAAAGCACACAACTCATATTTTAATACCAGTAGTCTTGCTTTTCTAATGCGATGGATGTGCCCTCTCTACCCCACGGCTGGGGCTGGGAAGCAGGGGAGGGGTCTCTCCCCTGTCCATGGCAGCCCCTGAGCTGGGAAGGAGGGCGGTCTCTCCCTAGCAGCCACAGTCCTGGATCTGGAGAAAGTCACCACTTTCTCTGACTGCTGTAACCCTGCACGTCCCAATGCCCCCCACTTTTCTCACCCCATTGCCCCCTCCCACCTGCCCCCTATTCCCTCCAAGGCCACCACCTCACCTTACATGTGCATCTTCTCCATGGTCCAGGCACCTAATTAGCGGGGCCATGCCTTGGTGGCTCCACTAATTAGGTGGGAAGTCCTTCATTCTCTTGTGCGCGGCCGCCCAGACGCACACCTTAGAGGGAACTATCCGCAGACCATCTGAATGGAGCTCGCGGACCACTGCCGTGGTCCCCAAACCACAGTTTGAGAACCTCTGCTCTAGGAGTCAGCCACAGAAGAGCATTACGACTTTAAAAGAATTTACCAGCCCTTTCAGGCACAGCGTACCTGCTGCTGATCCACTGGGATGGGCGACACAAAGGTCTCATCATCCAGGACCTAGATGCATGAAAAGAAGATACATGACTACTACAAACAGCAGTTGATACAGATGATCTTTTATCAGATTCCTGCTCCCTTCTAAATTTCCATGCCAAATCCAGGCAGTTATTTAAAGACCTAATATTACAAATCTGTCGTCCCAACTGTAGCCAGACTTGCAAACATCTCACTTCATCAGCCTGATATAGGGTAGTGAGGCACTGAGCTGTCAGGAATGGGGACCATGGGGTGTCTCTATTGATCTCTGTCAAACCCAGGTGAATGCCACCTTTGATGGTTGCAGTGTAAATACAGAGTCTCTCCCCATCAGTTTTGAACCAGAGTAACTTCACTGTCTCCAGCTGGGTCACATGATTTACAATAGTCTAATGAGTTGTGAATCAGGCCCCAAAATTAGATTGGGCTGGAATCAGGGCCATAGCTTCCCACATCATAAGACACGGGCCTTTCCCCTCAAGGACAAAACATAAAACTCAGTCTCCACGTAGGCACTTCCATTCCTCCCCAGCTATTATTCTGCAATCTCACTTCTATTTCTACCTTTCACTGATTTCCATTCAGATCAAACCAAAGAAGGAAAAAAACAAACGGATGAATACATGCGAGGGGGTGGGGAATAGAACAGGTCCAAACTGATGAAGTACAGCTGGCCTACATAAAGAAGCAATCACCCACCTCACGCCCATATCTGTATCAAGCAAAGTCCGGTCACAAGTGTAAAAGTCACTTTAATGCCACCAAGTGCCAACATCTGGGTTTGACAGAGATCAACAGAGACACCCCATGGTCCCCATTCCTGACAGTCTGCTTCTTCCAGCACCCTTGGTATCCACTCCACGGCACTATCGCCCTCCCGACTCACTGTCCGATGCTGCCCAGAGCCCTCCGGAACCGTGTTCACACTCACAAGCGTTGACTCAAATGGCCAGCAGCATTCCTAGCCCGTTCTGTACATTCCCAGGGCCACCCAGGCTATTCAGAGCCCTCTGAAAGCCTCACCCACCGCACCTGGCTTTCTGCCCGGAGTGCAGCTGTAGGCACAAGTCACCCGCCCCCCCTACCCCTAGCAGCCATCCCTCTGCACATATGCGGGCCACCAAGATCAATGACAGGAAGTTGGGCAGCTGAAGGAGGAACTGAACTGGTAGGTCTGAGCTTCCCAGTCGGTATTCACATTAACCAAGCCGACCCAGCATTAAATGCATAGAAATAAACCGGAGGCCAGCACCACCAATGTCCAGCTGTGCCTGGAGGGGAGGGTCAAGTGTGCTGCAGCCGGACTGTGCCCTGGGGGAAAGGGCAAAGCACATTCCGCTGGCCAGATGTGCCCGGAAGGGAGGCACTGCACCCTGGGATGGAGGAGGGAACCATCACTGCTGGGCAGCTGTGCCCAGAAGGGAGGCACTGCACCCCGGGAATGGAGGGGGAAACCCTCACTGCTGGCCAGCTGTGCACGGAGGGGAGGGGCCATTGCACCCCGGGGATGGAGGGGGAGCCCAGCACCGCTGGCCAGCTGTGCCCGGAGGGGAGGGGCCGTTGCACCCCGGGGATGGAGGGGGAGCCCAGCACCGCTGGCCAGCTGTGCCCGGAGGGGAGGGGCCGTTGCACCCCGGGGATGGAGAGGGAGCCCAGCACCGCTGGCCAGCGGTGCCCGGAGGGGAGGGGCCGTTGCACCCCTGGGATGGAGGGGGAACCCAGCACCGCTGGCCAGCGGTGCCCGGAGGGGAGGGGCCGTTGCACCCCAGGGATGGAGGGGGAGCCCAGCACCGCTGGCCAGCTGTGCCCGGAGGGGAGGGGCCGTTGCACCCCGGGGATGGAGGGGGAGCCCAGCACCGCTGGCCAGCGGTGCCCGGAGGGGAGGGGCCGTTGCACCCCGGGGATGGAGGGGGAGCCCAGCACCGCTGGCCAGCGGTGCCCGGAGGGGAGGGGCCGTTGCACCCCTGGGATGGAGGGGGAACCCAGCACCGCTGGCCAGCTGTGCCCGGAGGGTGGGGGACGCTGCGGATCCCCCGCTCCCTGGGTGGGGGGTCCCGGCTCCATCCCAGCGCCCGGCCGGAGCCCCCGCCCGCGGGTCCCGCTCTCACCTCCGCCCGGAGCCGCTCGGCTGGCGGAGCCTCCAGCAGCGGCAGCCGCCCCGACTCCTCCCCCTGAGCCGCCGCCTCTCGCGAGAAGCCGGCCGGGACACGGGGGAGGCGGTGTCCGGCCGGCGGGGCCGCAGCGCAGGCGCCGCTCGGTCCAGCCGCGGGCGCCCGGCGGGCCGGTCCCTGCCCCTGCCCCGCGCCGGCCGCCCGGCTCCCCGCCGAGCCCTCCCGCTGCAGGGGCGCCCGAGCGAGGCCCGGCTTCGCTCCGCCACTGCGCGGCTGTTCAGCCCTGGTCACGCCGCTTAACGCCCGTGCCTCGGTTTCCCCTCTTCGTAACCTCGGGGCAGCACCAGCCTCTGGGAAGCACGTTGAGGCTCCCGTGAAAGGCACGACATGAATGCAAAGTATCGATCCCGGGCCCCGAGGATTTGGAGTCCATCCATCCCCGCTGAAGGGCCGCTCTGTTCCCTCTCATTCACTGAGTGATCTATTCATACCGCCTTAAGGCAACTCCCTGCCAAGTCCCTCACCCCTGCCTTGCCTACAGGGACAGCTTGCTCCCTCCTCTGGGGTCTTTCCATGTCTCTTTCAAGGTGCAAATATTTCCTAACGGAACTAAATTGTTTATCCCCGTGGGTGGCTCTCTCTCACACATTCATTTGCATCCCAATAGCAAACAAAACTCCCCCCCCCTCTGCACTAGACTGGTCTCAGGAGGAGAGGTTGTATGTACCAGCTGAATTGAAGGGCTGTCAGGCAAGCAGCAATGAATGGCAAGACTACAACAATGTTATACAGCTTCCCCTCTGTAAACCAGGCCAGAGCCTGAGGGATTATAGCTGGCATTACATTAGAAGGCAGTTTCCATGAATCTGAACATTGCTTGGGGCTCAGGTGCCAACAGCAACAGGTACTCAAAATAATGTGGGAAATGGGAAGCCAAGGATTGCACATATTCTCCGCTCCAGCAGATGAAGCTAAAATGAAGAGGGGTATAACAATTACAAAAATAATCTTAAAAGATTTATGGGAAACCCACTTTGCTGTAAACCTATATTCCAACCCGTTACTGGTAGTAGGAAAACATGTTAGTTATATTAACCTAAAAATCATTGTTGAATTGGTTACTGATTTTGTAACCATGGTGAAGGAGAAAAAACAATTAGGCAAGTTTATTTGGTGCAAGTATTTAGTTTTGTGTGGATCGTGGAAAGCCGGGAGCGTAGAAGTGAACGGATAGCAATCCCCATCGTGCAGCAGGACTTGTTTCCGTTGCTGGTTGGTGCTTTGGTTCTGTGCTTTGGGGGAGAGAGGCCGCTTAGAAGTGACCTGCTCCGAGGTAAGCAGCTCAGCTGTGCAAATTTGCACAGTGAGACCTGTCATCTCTGCCTGCTGCACCTCTAGTGAAGATGAAGGCAGCTACAAGCTATCCCAATTGTGCAAATTAGGTGCAGCTCTTGGGCTTCATAAGAACATAAGAACGGCCATACTGGGTCAGACCAAAGGTCCATCTAGCCCAGCATCCTGTCTACCGACAGTGGCCAATGCCAGGTGCCCCGGAGTGAGTGAACCTAACAGGTATGATCGAGCGATCTCTCTCCCGCCATCCATCACCCCCCTCTGACAGACAGAGGCTAGGGACACCATTCATTACCCATCCCGACAACTTCCAGGCAGTTGTCAATCATGTGAACCTTAGGTGAGCAAAGTTTGAACTGCCCTAATTTAACACACCTAAAATTTATCATACAAAAGCCCCAGAGGAGTTTAAATTCTTGTCTCTTTCCTCACTCATAAAAGGCAAGAACAGGAGAGTCTGTCATTCCAGGTCAGAGGCAATGTTCTTCATCTGAGTACTGTCCTATGATACAGACACTCAGCTTCAAGAGACTGGAGACCGACACTTTGGAGTGCAGAGGAATAACACAGTTACTGACTCCAAGCGTCTGAGGATTTCTCTCTCAAATCTCTACATTCATTTTTTTTAACTTGCGGATTTTAAATGTAGGAAAACGATTAAAAAACATTTAAGGGCGGCATTGCGTACAATGACTCTGATTCATCTTCATCTGTGTGGTGTTCCTGGAAAATTAGCATCAGCTTCCATTTGTTTCCAAATGCGCAACCTCCAGTCTGAGTTTGGTCCACAAACTAGTGCCTTAGTGTCAGGATTCAAAGTAGCCGTCTGTGAGGGGAATAGGATCTAGCTTCTGAACACTGTGACTTTTCAGAGTGAATCAGCCCAAAGGTATTTAGCAGAGATGTACACATTTAGAACATTCATGGTATTCCATCGCACTCCGTTTCTTGCTCCCGCCTGGTTCACATGGTGTCCTGGCTCAAGGCCTGCTGGAATGGGTTTATTTTCACATGGTCTTGTGCTTATTTTATCTAGATGTGCTTTTTATTTCTTTGTGAGTTCTCCTGGCCTCTCTTGTCTACAGTGTGACTCATCAGACTCTCTGCTGTTTAACAGAGAACTCAAAGAGGAGTGTCCATTAGACCTTATCACGTTATGCTGAAATAGTGAATAATTCTTCATAATACATACTTTGCACTTGTATTTGCATTCCATTCATGGATCTCAAATCAATTAATCTCTCCCACTCCAAGATGGAGTAGTGGATCATTATTACTCCTAGATGACAGATGTGGAAACAGAGAACCCCAAAATCTAAGCATCCTGACTCCATTGTCCCATGCTTTAACTGCACAAAGACCCTTCCTGACTTACCTCCCTTTGAAACTGAATGAAGCCCCAAAGATATTTCCTTAAATGCAGGTGACAAAGTGGGTGTGGATAGAAGCTATTCATATTTGGGAAATAAAAGCAACATTTATTCAATGGAATGGCCACCCTGTGGCACTTTATTTGCAATGCGAAGAAAATAACAGGTCCAAGAAAGGAAAATGATAAGTCTAGTATTGATTTACAAAATGCATACCCCTCCAAGAAACCAGGGGGAGAACTGCTGGCAAGAGAGGTTTGGTTTTTAAGAAGAAACACACATTGCCTTTCACCTCCAACCCAGCTCTAACAAAGTCTCTGCCAGCCACCAAACCTCTTTTTCAAGTTCCCGTCAGACTTGAAATGCTCTGCACGTGGCCAAGCCAAGCGCTTAGGATGCCACTGGCTGCTCCCACTGCCAAGCAGTTGCTCAGCTGAGCAGCATTCCTGATAGGCGTCACCTTTTCCAGCTCCAAGGCAATGTGAGTAAACCTTAGGGAAGGGGGCGGGGGACACTTCAAAAGAGTCTGCAATTTGTTTTGATAATTAAATACCCCTCACACACAAAGATAAGGGAGGATGGGATGCATGCCGTGCCCCAGATGGTAGACTCCATGCTGCTGTCTCCTGGACTAGGAATGCTGTAGGAGAAATAGGGCTTCCTTTTCTTTTGCATGCTTTTAACACAAGAACCCGCAGTTCATCTTAAAGGAAACTAACAGCTGGAGCAGAGTGCAGAAAAAAAACTGTAGGGAGGCTGCGGGGGGGAAAGCAACAAGCAGTGTGCACACCTCCCCTTCCCCTCCCCCTCCCCAGCCTCAGAGCATACTGCCTAAAAGACTTAAGAAAAACCCTCTCTACTTTTTAATACCCCTGTGATCCTAGTCCCTCAGGAACAGACAGAATCTTGCTCTCCCTGGTGATTTTATTTTGACCTCGGCAGGTTCTTGAAGCTTGTGACTGGCTGCTTCTTCGGCTGGTTGCTGGCACCATCTACGGGCCCTATGTGCAAAGGAAGATTGAGATTTTTTATCATCATATTACAGAAGCATCTTGCCTCTGTCCCAGAGTAAAGGAAGCGCTAAGCCTTGCACCCTACTGATTGGCAAGAGGCACTCTTGACATTGGTCAGAGCTGGAAAGAGACACAGGTCATTTGGGGGCCAGATGGAAAACCAGCTTTTCATTCACTTCCTTAAGCATTTGAGAGGATCTTGGTGCAAAGCATTAAACAGCAGGAGCACTTGCTCATGCAGCTAGTTCATATTACAGCGGTGCTTCCTACATGGATCAGACAGGGATTGTGGACACACCTGAAAACGTTCTCTTCTCCCCAGAAAGGAGCTAGTTTTGGCCAAAGGGGAGGAGGAACGTAACGTTGCTGTTTGGACTGTTGTGAGTTGTCTGCTGAAGTGCGTGGCTTAGAAGTTTGGCTGTAAGAGACGTACCCACAGGGTTGCTTTTCCAAGCAAGCCGCTTGTGTGGCATCTACAACACATTCAGTTAGGCCTACTACACAGCAAACGTCATAAGGAAGTATTTAATAGCAGAATAGTGATGTCTTCCATACTGACCTTTGACCTGCTTTTGTAGCACCTGGCCTGTGGTCTGACCTGCATTGCTCTGCTGAACGGTGCTTGGGGGAGTGTTGCCTATCTCCAGCACCTGTAATGGATTTTCTTCTTGATAGCATGAGAGAGAGAGACAGAGACCTTTACTAGAGACAGTGGGAAAGGAACACAGCTTATGTAGCTAACAATGACCATTCAGTATAGGATTCACTAATGGACCAGCTGAAATAAATGGAAGGGCTGCAAATGAAATGTTAACTGTGGGAAACAAAAAGGAAAGAATTTAGCAGTGGTGAAAGGGACCAGGATGGGGATTAAGACTTTCAAAGTTATAATGGAAATTGGGCATTCAGTTCCCCTAACCAGCTTTGAAAATCCCACCCTGAAGTCCTCTGTGTTCAGCCACCAATCTGGTGTAGCAGTCCGAGCACAATGTGCCTCAAGCCTGCCCTGGACTGGCAAGCCCTTGGGCTGTGAGGTGATTTTACACAACCTGCTGAGGATGCCAAAATGGAAGCCAGACAGTTCCACCTGTCTGCAGGGCACTGGTCAGAAACCAATAACTTGTTTCATATACGACACTGAACAGAAGTGAGATGATAACTTTTGGTCACTATCATATTGGGGACATATTTAAGCCAGCGACTTCCAGAGGAAACACTTCTGAAATCCCATTACTCATCAGGAGCCATCAAATCTGCCTGAAACAATTTTTTTTGGGCGTAAGTATAAGGCTCCTTAGATAAATTCATTTTCAGCATAAACCTCTGTTGTGGCTTGTTTCTCATACATAGACTAATCCACATGTTGCAGCCATACAGATATGGAGTCACATCAGGAACCTTGGGTCCTACCTGTATGGTGATGGATGGGGAATTTGACCTTTGCGGCAGCAGGAGTGGCCTGGGATAAGTTGTTCGTGATCTTCAACATCTGGAAGAGTTTAGCTCGGGACAGCTGGTCCTCAGAAACATTGTCCATATTGTGGCTCAAGGGAGTCTGATGCTTTGCTTTTGAGAGCTGAAAGACACCGTCAAGGATGCTACTGACTTAAACCTCCCAATGCAGGAGGCTCTGTTCTCTGACTGTGAGACACATTTCACCAAAACAGGTTCCCTCACTCCCTTGTCAGTCTCTTTGCCTCAGGCTGCCCTTTAAGGAGGGGTAGAAATCGTGTTGGAGGTGTGATCTGTCAGCGTGAGTTACTCAAAACATTATCAGTGTTAGAGCTCAGTTCTCCCTCCATTTCTGGACATAGCTTTATACTCTGGCACGACTGTATGCGGCCTGTTTCCCCACCCACCGCTGTCTGCTGTTGCACCCATCCCTAATGGCTTCCTTTCACTACTGCCTCCAAAACCACCCCAGTAAGTCCTCTGTCTAGTCTCTACCTGCTGTTCTACCCATCCCCTCTGAAGGAAACACACAAGGTGTCTACCTTTTGGGAGGTGGGTTCAAGGGAGCGAGATCTTTTCTTCCTGGCTTTCCTCTCTGCTGATTTCTCTCGTTCTTGGTCCTCCTTCACTTCTCTCCTGGCTGTGTAGTGCAGCTGCTCCTTTCTCTGGGGCTCTGCTGGGAGGCTCTTGATACTCACAGTGTCATTCACGTGAGGCTCTGGGGTGAAGTTGGACAGCAGATATTTCGGCTCCAACATATCCTCCTCAAAGGAATGCCCCGCCGTGAGTTCACTCCCCTGGTCTCTGTGCCGAGCTCTGGAACGCCGGCTGGCTGCAACGCGGGAGATGCTTCTGGTGCTAACAGCAATCTCCGTCAAGGCCTCCAGATTCAGTGGGTCAAGAACGATCTCTGCAGCAGACTTTCTCCTACTTAAGTCCAGGGAGGTGGGGGAACGTAGCTTGGTGGTTGTCTTTCCGACAGCAACACCAGTCAATTTCTGCTAATAATCAAAGCCGTGGAATCAGACAACTCAGGATTTGCTTTTTACTTAACGCTTAAGGCGTTTTTCAGCTTCTGAGCATATTAGAAACATTAAATCAATCACGAACACCCTCCAGAGAAGTTGGTAGATGTCAGTATATCCACTTTTGCAGATGGGGAAACTGAGGTAGAGGGAATAAGGGCTTGGCTACACTGGCGCTTTATAGCGCTCTAACTTGCTGGCTCGGGGGGGGGGGTGAAAAATCGCCCTGAGTGCAGCAAGTCTGAGTGCTTTTTTAAAGCACTAGTGTAGTGTAGCTTTAAAGCACTAGTGTAGATAGGCTCTGAGCGCTGGGAGCCGGGCTCCCAGTGCTCAGAGCTAATCCCTTTGTGGAGGTGGATTACCAGGAGTGCTGGGAGAGCTCTCTCCCAGTGCTTATGCATGGCCACACTCACACTTCAAAGCGCTGCTGCAGGAGCATTCCCGTGGGAACGCTTTGAAATTTCAAGTGTAGCCAAGCCCTCATGAGGGAAATACTCAAGGTTACAAAAGGAGTCAGCCTTGGGATTAGAGCCAGGAGTAACTGCCTCTTAGTCCTGTGCTCGGGTATTAGACCATGTCATAGTCTCTCCCAAAAGGTCCACAAATTAGCCCCAAAGGAATCATATGTGATTAGATTCTTAAAAGAATTTTACAAAGGCCTCATTATATGAGATGGCACCAGAAAGTACCAAACTCCATCAAGCTTCAGCTTTCGTGGGAAACAAGCAACTTTCCTGGTCTGAGTATTGCAACATCAACACAAATGTCAGAGAAGCTTGACACTCGGGCAAGAGTCACTTCATCATCTTCCTCCCCCAGATAGACATGGGTACAAATATTACTTTGTGCCTTTGATGCGCTGAATAGAAAATACATTGATTGAGGGGAACAGGCTATTGATCTAGAGGTATCGGTCATATCACTTCCTTGTCCCATAATTTATGTTGTATCTATCAAGGTATTTATAGGACTCATCACAGGAGTATCTGATCCTATCATAAACATTCATTTCTCCTTCCCACCTGTGTGGTAGGGATTCCGACTGTCCATTTTGTACAGATAGACAACAGGGGTCTGCAGAGATCAGCTGATTTGCCTAAGTCTATCTGGAGGTGGGAATAGAACCCAGGGCATTTGAATCCCAGCCTTGGCCTTATTCCTCTGGGAGTGGGATGTGCTGCACATGGATATTTATCGTCCTCATCTAGAAAACTAGTCTTGGACTCTTCACTGCATCATACCCAGAGGAAAGTGCTCTCTATGGTGGCTAGACTTTGAACTCTGTGCCTGCCAGTACTGACCTGGTGCAGTGGGATTCTTGGCAAGTGAAAGAAAGTAGGGCTGAGATGAATATCTGGATTCCCCAGTTTCCTAGCAGGTGTCATTTTAGATGATCTGTAGCTGTCCCTGTGAAAAATACAAACAGAGGCGTGAATAGATTGAACTACATGTATAAGCCAGGCACTTGGCCCTTAGAGGGAGAGGGAAAAGCCAGTCAGCCCTTCTAGAGTGTTTGGAGACACCTGTTTGGATTAACTCCTCCAAAATGTAGGGGAAACCAGGACTGATTTAAAAGCAGGGGTGGGAAGGGAAGATCCAGAGTGGAAAGAGAACTTCAGTAGTCAGGGAAATGTAGAGGGGACACTGAACCCACTTAAAAGAACTTCCTTCATATATATTGGTTAAACCCTTTCACACTGATTGGTTTAGAACCAAAGTCCAGCCCACCCCACCCCATCCCATCCACTCACTCCCTGGAGAAGATTCCTACTAAAACACAGAGCTACCTTGGGACTCAGGTTGGAGAGATTTTGGGGGGCTCTGCATCATTGGGCAATATTCACCTTAGCAAGTATGTTTCTACAAGATCTTGGTTTCCCTTTTCCTCTCCCCTGCCCAGCCTCCATAGAAAGCACAATGCAAGCAGCTGGCTCTTTGTACTGTCTGTCAAGTTGCCTCTCCCTCCTGTTTTATTCTGCCACTGGCTTGATCTCCGCACAATAAATTGCAATTTTATATTTTCCATGTCAGATGATACTTTCCTGGGTCTGATCCTGCTCATACTGAAATCAAGAGGGGTTTTGCCACTTAGTTCAATGGGATCAGAATTAGGCCCTTCATATAACTTCTGTGTTATTGAACCAGTGAAGGCCTAAATTGGACGGGGCAGGGGCAGAGGTTTCCTAAAGGCTAAAAGAGTTTTCACCGCTGTGCTTAGCAAACTGCATGTTTGGAAGGTCCAGGACTAGGGCAGGAATGAAAAGACTGCGGAGTTCAAACCAATACCAACCCTCTGTGGCACATGAGAGTCACATCCCTAATTATGTGTGGCAGACCGCTATTCCTTTCAACCCCCAATAACAGCAGACAGTTGGTGCTTTGGCCACATTCAAAATATCACCCCAGTCTCCGCACCAGCTGCACACAATCCGAGTCAGGAAAGACAATGGGCAAGTTACATAGTATAAAATGAAAGTGTCACCAGACCTCCGGACACAGTGGCACAGGTAACACTCTGTAATTAACTGCTGAGCCGCAAGGCCCGGGAGAGTGGGGCTGAGGATGGGCACACGGACGGAATGGATGGAAATGCAGTCACCTGTCTGACTCCAAGACAATGGACGGAAGTTCAAACTTTGCTCCATAATGAAGATCCTTCCTGTTGCCAGACAGCCGCCTTCTGGCCTTTTTGTTTCCGTCCAGCTGCTGAGCTATATTGAGAGCGGAGCCACCCTGGGGCCACAGAGAAAAGGGGGGTTGGTGGGACTGTAGACTGACACAGCATAGATTTTTTTTTCCAGTGCAAACCCCTCTTCACTCTGTTGGCTTCTTTACACACACATCTCCTAATGCAATAGCCACCTACCCTCTCTCTTAAATCCCTCGTGACATCCTGTATTTTGTTTTCAGTTTGAGACATAGCTTTGGCCTGGCACTGAAGGAGCGAAGAGAAAAATCTGAAAGCATGTAAGAGGATTTCCCCACTTCATCTGCTTCAGTCAACCCAGCCCACAAACCTATCGGGCTTTGTTTAGCTTAAAAGGCACCAATCCATAGCACAGCTTCCTTCACATGCCCAGTTACGGTTGGAACCTTTGCAACAGAGCTAGCCTCCTAATCAAATGCAGGGACGCTGGCTATGAAGCATGTGTCGTTTCCTTCTCCAGGATTCAAAGCCACAACCTGCCATTCCCCCTTAACATTAAAAAGAGTGTCTGGAATAATTTGGGTTCCTGTACATCAACGTGACTGACAGGAAGTTTATTATTCAGAGTGAAAACCAATTCTGTGTCAGACACAAGTCATAATAAATGTGAGGAGCTGCCACTGGGAGTGCCACCTGTTATTACAAGACATTAAGAAGTTGTCAGTAACGTATCACCATCACAAGAAATACTCCCAAAAGCTGTAAAGTGAGCAGAGACTGGCAATGTATTCCCTTTTCCTTCCGACCAGCAGTTCCTAGGGTTTGAATGTTGGCTGTGTTTTAGGCCACCAGGATGCCTTTAGAGGTGATGGACACCTTTGGTTATCAGGAGAAGCAGGTTTACTCACAGTAACTCTGGCTCTCCAAATGTATCGTCTCCACAGAGCTCCACTGCGGGAACTGAGTGCCTGGCCACAGAATCTTCTGAGTCGTAGTTGCCAGTGAGGGGGAATACATATCTCTCAAACCCAACGTGATAGGGACTGAGGGGAATACCCTGCCCCTTCCAGCTGTCTCTTGGTTCCTCTCTAACCCCAGAAACCCTAGGCCTTAAGCTCTGAGACAAACAAAAGTGTAGATCCACTAAATAACAAGGGTATCTCCACCTAAGTCACACCTGAACACTAGCCATTCCAGAGGAGGTGGGCTGAAGAGGACCATCTGCTGAACAGTGACTGACCTATTATCCTCCCCAAATCTGATATTGAGGCTCCAGTCCAGAAAAGCACTTAGGTCTGGCACTGAATGGAGTTTGCTGAGCTGTGTTCAGCTCTGCCTTACCCTCAGCGTGCTGGACATCACAGAGTGGAGCAGGCGGGTCAGGGTCCCCTCCTCTAGCTCACGGCAGTACAGTTGATACAGCATCCCCGGTGTCTCTGGGACAGGGATGTCATGGCCTGGAGTGAGGGTGGGAAGGGAGAAAGTTAGGGATCCCAGCAGAAGGAACAGCCAGCCTGGTTTTTCAAAGGTGCTGAGTGACTGCAGCTTATGCTAAAGCCAAGGGAGGACAGTGCAGAGTTTGGCCCATGAGCAGGAAGGCCTCTAGATGGAATTATTTCTAATGTTCCCCATTTGTCATCGGCTGCTCTCACGCCGGAGCAGGAGTGGCGCTGGCATTTTACCTTTGATCAGCATTTGCTGCTGCTGAATGATTTCCTCACAGAGCAGCCCATGCTGCTGCTGCCGCTGGATGACAAAATCCTTCTGGCACAGCAGATTCTCCTTGTACAAGACATTCGCCTGCAACTCCGTGTTCCCCACCTCCAGCTCGTGAGCCTGGCAGAGAAGCCTCACCACCTCTCGCTGGTCCTCACTGGTGATTTGTTTGGGTAACAGCGTCTCCATCTGGGAGGCTTTTTTCTTGGCATTGGCTAAGCGCTGCTCCAGCTCCAACTGAAAAGGAAGAGGAGGATTTGCTGCCCCAGCAAGTCTGCACTGAAGTTTGCTAACTCTTATTTACTGAATGCTCAAGATACAGTTCTGGTATCTGATCCGGTCCAGCTATCTGCAGCAAGAGATTATACTTCACTCTTCCTGGAAATGGGACATGGGCGCATTTTGTTTAGCAATGATGATGAAGAGCGTTCATATTCTGGTATTGCTCACAATGTGGCTAGGTAGTATCCAAACACACAGGAGGGGACCGTCCCCAGCCTGAAGAATTTATCAATGTGAAATGGTGTCTAAGAATTACTGGAGTACCGTACAAACACTGCCTAATGAATCCACATAGCACCTCTAAGAAGAAGGTACAGAAACATTAGTATCCTCATTTGACAGCTGTGGAAAAGGAGATAGAGGGAGTTTGTGACTTGCCCAGGTAAGAAGAAATCAGTGACAGACCAGGATCAGAACTCAGGAGTTTTTAGCCCCACCTCCACTCACTATCCATGTTATCCGTATCTAAGTTCCTGTAAACACCTCTGCATGACCATCTTAAATACCGGTGTAGTAATTTCCCAAAGCAACACTCCTCAGTGACTCATAACAAATATCCCTCTGCTTCCCGGAGGGAAACATAGGTACAATCTCTTCTCCTTGGTTACAGTGTCACACAAGCCTGTGTTATAGAGCCACCTTTAGACTGACAGCATATTCTCAACCTCTCAGCTTCAACCTGCAGACAGGGCTCCCAACGTCCATCAGAACTAGGGTTATATGCTGAGTGGCCAAAGGGCGTGAGGGGACCTATGCATAGAGTTGACTGCTCATGTGCATTTTCTATTTCCTCTTTCAGGTTCTCTAGGTCTAAAGTGCTGGCTCTGTGTCCGTGGGATGCCCCGTTACATGGCTGACATCACAGCCCCCCTGGGACTCCAGCTGGAGCAAGGAGCCAGGCTATGGACAGGTCAGGTAAGTGCTTCCTGCTTGCTCTCACCTTTAAGGTTGCTGTTTTTCGCAGCTCTGCCAACAGCATGTTGATCTCCTCTCTTGCTACAGTGACTTCATGAGGTTCCAGGAAACCTCTCCCCTCTACTTCCCCGTCTGCCTCCTCCATGGTTTCATCTTCCTTTCCGTTCTCCAGCTTGTTATAACACTTCCGAGCATGTTGAGTCTTCTCTCGTTCCCAGCTGCCAGCAAAAATACAAGAGTGAAACCATTAACTTCCAAGGGCCCAGCAACAATTACTCAAACCCTAATTAGCCAATGACCCCTTGCCATATTTGCCCAGTTATAAAGTCCCAGAGTTGGAAGGGACCTCAGGAGATCATCTAGTTTAGCCCCCTGCTCAAAGCAGGACCAATCCCCCATTAATCATCCCATATCCCTCAATGGCCCCCTCAAAGATTGAACTAACAACCCTGAGCTTAGCAGATCAATGCTCAAACCACTGAGCTATCCCTCCCCCCAGGCTTTTGGTTCTTTGCCCATTTCTCCTTGTATGGCAATAGCGAAACTAACTACACTAATTCTGACAGCACTGCGGTCAAGAACATCACGTATAGCAGCCTGCAAACATCATCCTAGTTTCTAGGGTGGCTATAAAGGGAGACTCCAGTGAGATGTTTAAACTGCAAGGCAGCACTGCCTCTGCCATCACTACAAGATGCTGTAGCAGCAGCTGCATAGAGATATTTAGTGGACACACATAATCTAATGCAAATTGTTTCTCTGAAACTTGCCTGAATGTTATAGTGCTATAAAAATGTACCGAGGTGTTGAACAGACTGACAGATAACAAATAAGCACCGTACTCAGAACTTCCCACAACTCATCGTTTGCCCCATCGCAAGGACTGGTTTAGCTCTATTGACAATGGGACCACGTACAGCAGCAGTATGGGAAGGTGGAGAGGACATAGCAGAAGTACAGGGCGAGATACCCCAGAGTTGAGGACGTTAAGGCCAACAATCCAGACTTGCCATCACAAGTTGAATTTTCATTGAAATCTATGTTAAGTCCAGGGTAGTGCTCGGACACAGGCTTTTTCTGGTGTGTGTGTGTGAGTGGGGAATCTACCATTTGCACTCTCAGCTGTGGCTCTAAACTTTATGCTGGAGAAAAATGGCAGACCCACCCGCTCAAGGTAGCATCATTACTTTGTGTCAATGATACCTTTGACCACATGCAGCCTCTATGAATGCAGAACTAGTTTAACTCCTTGCTTACATTTCATAATGGTGGTGAAAAGCCACCGAGAGTCCTAGGCTGCAGATCCAGTCCCTCTAGAAAGACACCACCTTAAATTTCTACATACTAACATTGTAACTGTAACTGACAACTGCAGTATGTTGAAACCTGACCTCAACCGTGTTATTTCACTTCCATCAGAAGCACTAGGAGGGATCTGGTGTGTGTGTCCAGATGACAGAATCCCCTTCTTATCATAGTGCAGCATGTCCAACTAAATCACTAGGCCCCTATTAGCTTATTCTACCTGGTGGTCAGGGCTGGAATTGGGGGGCGGCATATTGGCGGCCTCAGCAGCAATTCGGTGGCAGCTCAACAACTCTTCCACCGTCGGCAGCATTTCGGCAGTGACTGCTCCTCGCCGATTTCGCCACCGCCGGCAATTCTGCGGCAGCTTCTCAGCAGTAAGGAATTTTCCCAGGGCGGCAAAAAAGTTGGTGCCAGTCCTGCCGGCGGTCTGAGAATCTCCTGCCTCAAGACCATGTTGAACTACCGGGGATGTTTTATCCCCTTCTACCTTTTAGAAAAGTCTCGCTTCCAAACAAACTCAGATAGAGATTTTGATATTTTTAAATGAGTCACTTCCCCCGGCAGAGCCCTGAACTAGCGATAGCCACCAAATTCTTGCCCCACAGAACCCCCTCCCCACCCTGGGGAATGAATACGTGCAGGATATGCAGGAAACAACTGACTTCCTGCTGGACAGGAGACATTGTTTACGGGCTCCCTCTAACAACCCTGTGCTGCAGCAGGAATTGAGGGCACTTTGCTGGAGATGCTCATGTCTGAGCATAATCAGGCTCGGAGGTTGCTCTCTCCTTGTTGGTTCAGTCTTTCCTGTGCACAGACTTACTCTAACCACCAGAACAATTGCCAAAGGGACAGTTATGTGAGCTGTTCTGTATGTGTGTGGCATGTAGTGAACCAAAAAAAACCACAGATCTGCACCACTCTATTTCTTACTGAAAACATGGGCTATGTCTACACTGCAAATGGGAGGCAGGACTGCAGCACATGTAGACATCCTTGAGCTAGCTTTGATCAAGCTAGTTCACTAAAAATAGCAATAGCGACAAAGAGTCTTGTAGCACCTTATAGACTAACAGATGTTTTGGATCATAAGTTTTCGTGGGCTAAGACCCACTTCATCAGATCCAGACTAACACGGCTACCCCTCTGTTATTAAAAATAGCAATGTACCTGTGGTGGCATGGATGGTGGCACAGGTTGCCTGCCTATGTCCTTACGGTCCCAGACAGGACAGTACTCAGGTGGCTAACTTGTATTGCCAACAGGGCACTGCTATTTTTAGCAAGCTAGCTCCAGTACGTCTGCATCTGCTGTAGTCACCCCTCCTGACTGCTATCTAGACACACCTTAATTGTCTTTGGCAGAGAGCTGCAGTTATGTTACATTATGGTTTCTCATACTGATGGGATGGGATCTGCATATTAATTAACTTTGTGCTCATCAATAAGTGCCCAGCTATGCAGTGGTCACCAGGACCGGCGACAGGGGGGTACAACGGGTACAGCTGTACCGGGCCCCGGACTTCAGGGGGGCCCCCTGAAGTCCGGGGCGGGTACGCAGCTGTACCCCCTTATCGCCCGGGCTGTGAGCAAGGCGCAGCTCCGGGCAGCCGCTGCAGCGCTCACCAGCCCCCTCCCCCGGCACCCAGAAGCCTCCCCCCGCCTCCCTTTGCTTCTCCTGGCTGGGCCACGCGGCCGCAGCGCATGCGGGGGTTGGGCCCTGCGGGAGGTAGGAGGCTGGCGGGGGGGGGGGGGGGGGGGGGGGCACTGGCAGCAGGAGACCGGAGGGGACTTGTCTATCAGACACCTTTACTGTTTTCTGTTATTGGAAGGAACATTCCCCTTGCCGAGATCAATTGAAAAGTTATTCTGGAAACAAAGTACTCCAGGAACTGAAACAAAGCTCTCTGGCCTGACACAGGTAGTCTCTGTATAAGTACAAATGATAAAATGTAATTATTATTCTGCTGCCCACGTATGTCCAGGCTCTGATACTGTCATTACAGGATCTCAAGGCCCTTTTCAAAGACAGATAAACCCCATTTATTGAGACACAGGGAGGCTAAGTGTCTGCCCAGAATCACACAGCAAGTCAGTAGTAAACACTGGAATGGATCCCGGTTTCCTGACCCCTAGTTCTCTGCTCGGACCACTCAACATGGCTGCCTCTTCCACCTTTTTAAAAGCACCATGTGTCAGCTCTGTACATGTAAAAAGGGGACAAGGGAAAAAAACTTCTGTAAAGGACCAAAGACAACTCTGATGTGATAACGAGAGACTAGAGGGGAGAGTTTGATGAACTCATTCTATCGTAACTGTATGAAAACAGAGACTCATAGAAGCAACATGGTTTGCTATAAATATATGATCAGCAGCTGGAAGAGCTAGAACCCGTCTACAGGAAAGCCTTTAAAGGACACATGAAAGGGATACTATGGAGGGTGTATGATAATCACTCTAATAAACAAGATGATTACAAAGAGGGCCAATAGACAGACATGGATCCTTGACGTAAGCAGCATCTGCTCCCCGCTCCGCCTTGTCCTTCCCGGAGGTCAGAGCCGAATGCACTCTTCTCCTTTTCCTGTTTTTCAATCTTTGCCTTCAGACCCCCGATCTCCCTGCGTAGATCTGAAATGATGTTGGTGTACTGTGCAATGTGGTAGGAGACATTCAGCAGGTTGCGTTTTACCTGGTGGGGGAGAACACACATGGTGATTCGTCCCACAGCCGGCTTTGTCACATCATAGCACAAGGGCTGTAAAATAAAACATCCCATCCTAGGAGAGGAGCCCTAGATCACTGAAAGGGATTCAGTAGCCCTCAATCTATGGGATATCTACCTTCACCCCACAGGCCTTTCCTTTTGCCGCACCCATCAGCCTTCCATTTTCTCTGCCTCCATTCACTCTTTCCTGCTTGCTCACTGCCTTCTACCCATTTCTTTCTGCTATCCTCTCAGCTATTATGGTATCTGCCCACTGCCTCTTACCATACACATTGCTGTCTTCCTTCCATCACACCCCATATGTTGTCCTCTCCCTTTCCATCACATCTGCTTCTCCATCCTTTTGCCATGTTACTAACTCCCTGCCTCATTGTTAGGCCTTCTCCCCACTGCTTTCGTCTGTGTTCTTCACCTTCAGCCAAGCGGCCTTTGTTCTCTCTCCCATCAAGCCTTCCAGCATGCATGCTGTGCAAACCACTTGCCTCCCCTGCCATACACTGTATCTTCCTTTCCCAGCTCAGTATGTTTATCCTCCTTTTCCCCCAGCACACTTTCCATTCCCCCCGGCATGCTTTTAGTCTACACCATTTAGCTCTTGGATTGCCTGCTTGCTTATCCTTGTCTTGATGTTTTTTGCTCGATAAGCATAGATCAAAGTTGTTCGAGATTCTTCAAAGCAGATGCTGGCAGGACTGATGTGGGCATTCATAACAGTCCTGCTGTTCCCCCCCTAAGGAGTCCTAAAGGAATGCAACATTTCCATTGTTTAGCTTTAAAAGAACAGAGGCCAGGAGTGTTTGGAAGAAATAGGAAAGACATACTAAGTGAAAATATACAGACGCTAAAGAAACACCAATTTAGATGCTTATTTAGATTCCAATGGAGGATATCGACTAAGGGCTACAGGAAGAGCTGGTCAAAACATTTTCAACAAACAGCTTTTTTTGACTAACTGGGATTTTTGCTGGAAAATCTGTTTCCATCAATATGCCAAAAGTGATTCACATTTTTTATTTTAAAAGTCTACACATTATTTTAAATGTTGGTTGTTTGTGTTTCAATATATCTTTCAACCAGATGTAGCCATAGGATCAACACCACGTACTTGGGCTGAGATTCGTACCCAAAGCAATGAAAGCACCCTAGGATCCATAAACAAATACACCAAATGGCCATTAGAATCATAGAATATTAGGGTTGGGAGGGACCTCTGGAGGTCATCTAGTCCAACCCCTGCTCAAAGCAGGACCAATCCCCAACTAAATCATCCCAGCTAATCCCATTGGTTACTCAAGTCACCTTTGAAGTTCAGCATGGTACCAGTAACAGGGCCCTAGCACAGTCCAAGATTTCCAGACCTTGACCTTATGTTGTTGTGGTAGTGTGGTCACAATAAATTACTGGGTGGGTTTGAAATCCCACACAGATCCTGGAGTGACACCCTAAACTTGGGAAGGATAAAGGGGTCAGGACATGAGGATCAGCTCTCAAGTGCCGTCTGACGTGTGCACAAATAAAATCCAGCAACCCAATGTGTCGATTCCTTCCTAATCAGTTGCATCCAGTACCTTCAACAAGCGTGTGAGTTTGCTGTCTCGAAAATTGACATACTGGGCCCGACTTCCTCCCTTCTCACTCAGGGCACTGATGCAGTTCCCCAGAGCTAGCAGTGAGCGGTTGATATGGGCTCCCTCCTTCATTCTCTTGCCTCGGTTCTGAGTCTGCTTGGAGAGGGAGAGAAGTCACTTCAGAAAGACAGGCTGGACTGTGGGAATGGATTCACCAATGCAAGTTAACATCAGCATCTGCATTTCAAAGCATGAGCTTCTCTCACAAATCTACGTGGAAACCAGGACCGGTCAGCTAGGACGTAAGTGGGTACAGGGAAATCTCACAACAGAACTGAACCTGGCCCGCGGTTTCCATTCGATGTTTTGCAGTAAACTAAAATTCACCCTCCCATGACTTGTTTTCTACCATTGGGGTTGCAGAACATAGAAGATCTAACATCTTTCTGTGGAAACATCTTTCCATCCACTCATTCCAATACTGGTCTCCTCAACTGCCAATCATTTCTGTGCATCTCTGTTGACATATAGTAACAATGCCTAAATTATACAGCATTTATCATCAGTAGATCTCAAAGCGCTTTACAAAAGAGGTCAGCATCATGTTATCCATTTTACAGATGGGGAAACTAAGGCACAGAGAGGTGAAGTGACTTGTCCAAGGTCACTAGCAGGCCAGTGGGTGAGCCAAGAATAGAACCCAGGTCTCCTGAGTCCAACCAAGTCTAGTGCCCTGACAGCATCCTTCCTGTCATTGACCCTCCCACTGATCTGTAAATTCTTCCTTCAACCAAGAGGAATCCAAGCCATGACCTGGATGCTGTGGAATCCCTGGAGTCTTAAGTCAGGGCCCATAACTAGTCTCATCACACATTTTCAGAGTGAGGACAAAGCTAGCCATTCATAGATTTTTACTGCTGATTAATTCAAATAGCATCAAGTTTATATTAATCTTTTTGGAAGTTACAGGCAAATGCCATGGTGTGTAGTGTGTTTTGCACATCCTACCAATTGCACAGCTTGTTATATGTCTTCTCTCGGGATCGATTGGCTCGCAAGATGTCATCTGGACCTTCACTTGGGTCCATCAGAACCACCATCTGTGACAAAGTAAAGGTGGAAAGAAAATCTTTACATCCTTAATTCAGTCTGTAACGGAAGTTAAGTGGAAGCTGCAATCTAGAAAAGCCAGTGGTTCTCCCAGCTATCTCAGGATCTTCTTTAATGTCAATCACTAGTATTTATGAATCACCGCAGGAGTGTTGCATTATGGCAATACTGTACATGCATAATACCAAGTCTGAGATGTTTTGGGGCCTAATTTAGTCACACTGAAGCCTTACTACTCATCTGATCACCAGCTGAGGTCACATGGGTAACTAGCAATTATGGCAGAAGACCACCTCCTACTGTGAATAAGAGGAGAATTGGCTCCTTCCATTTTTATCGTTAGGCAAGAGGGTGGGAATTGGAATATTCTCAACTGATAAGGGAACCGTAAAAGAAACAAATTCAGTTCACTGGGATCAAAATGACATGAGGAATATCTCTCCCTCCACCTCCAACCTTTGTTGTGTAGGGATCAGTTCTACTCAAGGCCAGAAACTTACTCTTTTTGTGACTTTTATTAGGGAAAAAAGGGTGGGGGGAGGGTGAGGGGGGGACAAAAGAAAACTATTTTAAGGCCGGTTAGAAAACTAGTTTTGTTTCTCATGATTCCCTTGGGACCAATTTTGCTCACTCACATAAATACATAATTATGGTGGAAAAAGCATATTCCTTCCCCTCTGCTGGAACAGCTCATAAGAGGTATTTTGGCCTCAAGGGGGATTACATACTTGAGGGAAAGGGAGAGGGGAAACTATGCACCATATCCTCCTGAGGAGCATTTGCCATCTCTCAGATAAATACCTAATTAAGTGTTTACCATGCAGATCATCAACCACCTGATCTACAAAACAGTTACAGCGTTTGGTTGCTAATCTGTAGTAAAATCATGTAACTAGATAAGAAAGATGTAGAGCAAATCCTCAGTCGCTGGTCTGGAAACTTCAGGAGGATTTCTATTCCCCTCTCCCTGCCTTAAATTCCAAAAGTATCTAATAAACACCCCAGGATAATTACTTGCACAATTTCACTTGCTAGAGAAAAGCAATTTTTCAGAGCTATGCAGACTTGAAAATAGTAAATATCTAGGGGCAAATGCCCAAAAGACTCTCCTGATTTGTGCCCACAATCTGTAGTTGCACATGTAAAGTGGGTAAATGCAGAAGTGTCTGTGTGTGTGATTTAACATTGAATTCCACCCATGCAACTGGGCACAGAGAATTTACCGGTATTTTAGGCGTTTTCTTTGGAGATGTGGGCTGTAATACTTTTAGGCCCTGATCCAGCGACTGATTTCATGTGGGGTTGGGATCAGTGCATCAATGGGATTTTATATTCCACCTCACTTTAAAGTTTATTTTTAATTGGAGAACAAAAACAAAGTTAGTTTCATTTGTCCAGGGTTAATGTCTTGTTTGATTGGCAGGCATTGTGCAAACATACACAAAATTATAAACCATTCACTAGTGGACTGAACTGCTGCAACATAAGAGTGCCAAGTTTCGTTTTAGGCATTAGTGAACGGGTGGAAATGGCTCCAAGTAAACTATGTTTGAGATTAGAATAGTAACTCTAACAAAGAAACCACCAAGGATATTCAACTTCCAAACCCATGTTTGCTTCATTTGTTACAGTCATTTTCATGGCTAAGAGAGAGAGACTCTCCAGGGTAAAAATGATCCTTAAACCAATGCAATAGCTGAATCCTTCCCTGGCCACTGGAGGAAAACAGAGCTCAGGGCTGGTGAGGGGGTCTCTAAATAAGCTATACAAATATAAAGTTTATGATCGAGCCAGCTTGATGGCTTTTGATGAATGATGTTCCACAGATAACTCAGTAAATGGAAACCATGTGTGTAAGTTCATTTGTACAGGGAAAAATAGTTTTGTTCCCTTTTCACTTCTTTATGATGTAAAAGGCAGCCTGCATTTTTCATAGCAGTTCATTGCTCCCACATGGTACAGGTCTAAGGTCTGCTCATCTGGAATAGTGCATGCAGAACTGGTCAGCCCATCTCAGCGAGGCTACTGCAGAATTCGAGGGGATTCAGAGAAAGCTGATGAAACTGATCAGGGATCTGGAGAAAATGTCACATGAAGAGAAACTGAAGAGAATGGGATTGTTTGTCTTAGAAAGGTGATGATGAATAAGAGGGGACATGATGAAAATCTGTATAATAATGAATAATCTAGAGAAGGTAAATGTGGAGTTTCTGTTCTCCCATAGCATAACACATGAACATTGGGACATTCCATGAAATTAAAAGACGGTAAATTCAAAACTGATAAAAGTAAATATTTTTTTCACACAAAATGTGCTGAAACTGTGGAACTCATTGCCACAGGACATTGTCGAGGCAAAGACTAACAAAAGATTCAGAAAGAGATTAAACGTTTATATGGGTAAGAAGAACATCTAGGGTTATAATAGTTAATGTTAACATATATTTTAGAAAGAATATTAAACCCAATGCTTCATGCTTTAAACCAGTGGTTCTCAAACTGTGGGTCAGGACCCCAGAATGGGTCAAGACCCCATTTTAATGGGGTCGCCACAACTGGCATTAGACTTGCTGTGTCCCAGGACCAAAGCCTGAGCCCCACCTTGGATGGTCCCCCATCTTGGGGGGGAGGGCCTTGGGCAAGCTCAGGTTGTGTAATAATTTTTGTTATCAGAAGGGGGTTGTGATGCAATGAAGTTTGACAACCCCTGGTTTAAATAATCTCTAACTACTAGGGATCTGGAGACCTGATGCAGGAGGGAGATTATCTGTCTAATGCAAGGTTTCTTGCGTCTTCCTCTGAAACTGCTGATACTGACCATTGTTGGAGACGGGATATTGGACTAGACGGATCTTGGGTTGAACCAATCCGGTAAGTCCTACATTTGTAAAATTTCCAAAATGTACAGTTTTGTTGTTGGCTATCATGTCTTTCAAGCAGCCCTGGTGAATCCTCCATGGTTTAGTTCCTGGGCAGTTTCATGAACCTAGCCCTGCAGGCAGTTCACACAGGTGGAGAATGAACCAACTCCTGCAGGAGCTCTCTCAAAGGTAAACCCCTCCTCTTCCCTTCCTTCCCCCCTAGACAAATGTCATGAAAGCAGCTCAGTCTCCTTCCTACCTTTCTCCTGGCTCCCAGCCTTGGGAATCTGGAGACTTCTCAGTCTGCAAGTTTTGTAGCTGCCCTAACAACCATTGCCCAGGTATGCAGAACTTCTAACACCTCATAAAGTGAGTCTCTGTGTTTTTTCTTTATCATGACAGAGGCACCAGCACTTAAGTCCCCGGGGTTCTCCTTCCAAGAAGCCATTAGTTACCAGCTCAGCTGTAAACTCCCCCATGCTGCTCTGCTCCAACCTCACCTGGTCACCCGCCCTGTGAGCTATGATAGCAGCATTTTCCTCCTGCTCAGCTTCATTGATTGGACGAATCCGAAGGGGCACCTGCAAACACACACAGGAACGGTGTTGGTTATAAATACTCCCCCAGCCAGCTCAGATGGATCCATCACTGAGTCACTCTCTCTGTTCAGAAAGCAAGGAATACTTGTAGCAGCTTAGAGACTAACCAGTTTATTTCAGCATAAGCTTTGCTGAAATAAACTGGTTAGTCTGTAAGGTGCTACAAGTATTCCTCGCTTTCTTTACAGATAGACTAACATGGCTGCTATTCTTGAATCTCTCTGTTCAAGCGACATGATCACCATCTTAGAATAACTTTATATTTTTATTCTCCAGGATTTTTAAACAGCCAGAGAAGCTTAAAATATTTAAATTCTCCAATAATCTTTATTTTTTCTTTCAACAAAGGCCAATTCCCTACTACCTCTTTGTTTCTAAAGTAACAAAATCCAAGACTGTTCTGTTTTGCTTACTTCTCTGCCCACCAACACCATCGCCATTCACAGATGCGGGAGTGTTTCTGGATGCTGCAGAGCGGTTAGACACATTTTGTTTCTATTGTGTCCCCAAAACACTGATTACAATTATATGTTATTTGCTCCTTGGTGTCAGAGTAGGGGAATTTAAGTTGAGTGAACACCCGGATTTGAACATTTTTGCCTTATAATTTGATCATAAAAAAATTCTCATCGCGTTATATATTTAAAAGGGCAAACCTAAAACAAAACATTAGCTGAAGAAACTGAAGAGGAGCCCACAAATCTCTTATTTGTTTCACTACTATGTGGGTGAAATTAGCCATTTTGCAGGACCTACAAAATCACAACACTTTTTGCTCTTTAAAGTCATCATCTGGAACTATAAAGAGAAACAGACCTACAGATCCTTTTCCTAGAAAAATTAAGAAACAAAGAAAAAACACACTTAGGAAAGATATTTTATTTTCAAACAGCTGGAGAAAACATGCGACTGACACTACATCTGTGGCACAGCAAACATTTAACAAGGTTTAAGATTAAAGCATGTTACGCTTACTCTGATGTAGAGAGGTGGAGCCAAATCAAAACCTCAGAGCTAAGCACCCCTGGATTTTGGAAATATTCTAGATCTAAACTTGGCAGCTTGGGTCTGGAATTCCAGACCCGATTGTCTCCTAGCTGGCTGCCCGGATGCCACTCGCCTTCTAACCCACCCACCCCTTGCCATCCATCCAGCGCATCCCTCCATCCGCCTGCTGCTCTCCTCCTCGCCATCCGCTCACTCACCTGCCTCCTTACCACACCCCCTTCCACCTGCTGCTCAGCTCCTCACCCACCTGCCCACTAGTCTCCTCGCCATCTGCCTGCTGCTCGCCTCCTCACCATCCACCTGGCTGCCACTCGCCTCCCCATTTGCCTTCTCACCCCGCTTACCGCACCTGCCTCCTCACCTGAATACCGGGACAAGTGGCATCCTGATCATACATTGGCTGGGACACAGGACAAAGGGCGAAATATCAGGACAGTCCCAATGTTATCGAAGCGCTGGGCCCGGGCTGGTCACCCCGGTTTGCCCTACTCAAGGGACAGCTCTGGGACCAAGGCACTTCTGAAAATGTTGCCCTATCTATAGCAGTTTGTCCTCCTGCAGAGCAGGTGATGGGGTAAGACTGACAAGCCTCTCTTGCATGTCTATAACTGCTCACATCCCAAAGCAGGTAGATTAAAAGAATTATTTGTAGCCACCACGAAGCATGTGGTGAAGAATCAGGCTCAGTATTACAGACTTATTGGCATTATAAAGGAAATCAAAATATTTTACATGCTGTTAGACATTCCTATAGGAGAGATTCTTGTGATGTGCAATAGTTACTATGTGGTTTAGAGCCCAAAGCAGAAATTTTTGCAAGTGCAATCGTGTTTCTGACATAAGGTCATGGCAAAAATAAGTCTGAGGAGTGAGAGATTCTTGTAAATTATATAAAAAAACCCCACAAAAACTGTCTCTGCCCACAATCATTACTGGAAAAGCAGCAAATTCCCATGATCCACACAAACCTTGGAACTCTGAGGAGTGCAACCGACCCGCCTTCTGTCTTAACAGACCATTTCCATTCAGCTGGAAAAGCTCAGATGCTCAGCTGCCTTGGAAAAGTCCTATCCCGGGACTTCCAGAAGGAAACATGGGGCAACCCTGCTAGTGCATCCTGCCCCACCCTCTGCCGCTACAGGTCTGTCCCCTGCAGGGCATGTCTTTGTCCAGGGCTTTCAGCCCCCCGAGGGGTTGGTCATGGTCCCAGGGCTGGAGAAAGTTCTGCAGCGGGGCTCGCAGAAGGGGTCTGCGGGCGCGGGTTGCCTAGTACAGGGGAAGGGCACGATGCCTGTCTGAGTGCCCCGGGGCAGCCGGACTTACCGCGAGCTGCTGCTCCACGCTGATCCTTCATGGCCGAGCCGGGGCTCGGAGCCAGGCCTCCCCGCCGCCTCTGCCCCGCGCTGAGCGGGCTGCCCCGGGGGGGCGGCCATCGGGCTGCAGGGAGAGCGGTTCGCAGCCCCGCGATCCCCAGGCGGCAGGTGACAGCAGCGCGCGGCGGGAGCAGCGCCGGGGTGAACCGCAGGCACCGAGCCAGGGCTCTGGGGCGGCCTCCCCGGGGGTGGCGAGGGGTGAGCTGCCCCAGCCCCCGCGAGGGACAGAAACGCTCGCCGCCCTGGCCCTGGGGTGCTGCGGGCGGTGGAGGGTGCGGGACTGCCGCATGCCCGGTCAGCGCCAGCCCCCCAGATTCTCCCTCTGCCCCCGGGGTGACGCGCCTCGGGGCTGTAGAGCGGTCCCCTGCCTGCTCAGCGCCCTTAAACCCGGCCTGAGGCTGGAGCTGGGCCCCTAGCAGCCCAAAGCTACGCTCGGGGAAGGTAGGGCACCTCCTCTGCCCCCAGCAGACACTGCTGCTACCCCGCCCCCTGCAACTCCCTTGGGAAAGAACGTTCAGGGGGCGGCCGCGGCCCTGCTGGCCCCTGGGGATGGGTTGAGGTGTTGGTGAAATAAACCCAGGCGCTAGCCGCATGTGTCTGCTTCAGGAGGAGTCAGGGACAGCAGGGCTGAAGCTGTCTGTTCATCTACCCCCTCCCCCCACTGAAGCCCCACCCCCTCAGTTGTAGCAGTGATACATGTTTGAGGTGCAGCCCCTTAGTGAAATATTTGAGTTTAAGAGGCTATTGTCTTTGTCATAGTCAGAGGTAGACCAGTAATGGTGGCACCTGAGAGGGGTAGGCCTTGCCCCTCTTAGAGACCCCTCACTACAGTTTACTGGGAAAAGGCTGCTTGTGTATTCTAATTACTGGGGATTATTAGCATAGAGAATACTAAGCCAGATTTAACTGGATGAAACACTAGAGCTTTAAGTTAGAAGTTCGAGGGCTCAGGCCTAGAGGTAGCCCTAAGACACAACCACTGAGGCTAATACAGAAATCAAGACCAAGCTAGGTCCCTCTACTTCCATTCATAGGAGGGAGAAGGGACAGGGTTGTCCAATAAAAAAAACATTTCAGGACAAAGTCATTTTATTTTTAAGCATTTAGACATAACAAAGAACTTGACCAACTTTAAGAGAGAGGGGCCTGAGCGGTTTGTCTTATTTCAACAGTGGTAGCACTAGAGGTTATTCAGAAGTCAGAAAAAACAACACCGAGGCACACCCATTTTAAACACAAAACATGATGAGCAACTGCCAGATAAGGGGAGATTAAAGGAAAAGAAAAATAGACCAGGACTCCTACTTCCCCCATCAACTCCTATAGTTGTCTATTACCCTGCCCGCTGGACAATAGTGGGGATTTACCACACCCCCAGGACACTGAACCAGGACACTTGGAGAGGGAGGAACTATAGGAAGGTCGATAAGTTTCCCTCTACCTAGAAACATTGCAAGTATTCATAGCCTCTCTCTTTTAATCATGAAATATTCTATGACTTTTTAATAAAAGTGTTAGTAGCACTGTTCCAGATAAAATGCTTAGAATTTTCCTGTAGTCAAGTACTGAATAATGATGCTCTACACATTGCTGAACAACTGCATTTCAGGGGAGAGGGGGAGAGATTACTATACTACACAGTTTGCAAACACACTTAGGGGAAGTGCTACAAAAAAGAAACTCATCTAGAGCAGCAGTATAAGTTATTTGTGTCAGTAGTCAATATTGAAGTTAAAAAAACCAAACTAATCATTTTTTGAAAAAAGAGTACTGATTAGACTTCCAAAGCATCTCATACCACATGAGCATAAACAGACTTTACTACATAAGTATTTAAAAATACCCCTTGCTAACTGGTGACCTGGAGAAGTGAATATCTTTCAGCCTCAAGGAATCCAAGTTTATTTACAAACTATATAAATAATATAAGGACTCACTTCATGCATCAGTTGTATATGCTGAGAGGAATAAGGAGTAAAGCATAATAAATCCACTTAAAACTGGAAAAGAAATACAACAGGCAGGATTTCTTGGCTTGTGATTTTAAGGTACAAAATGGACACTTGATATTAATTATTTGCATTAGTCTCGTGTAGTGATTCTCAATCCGGGGCCTGCAGGCCATTTCTAGCCCAGTCAGCATACAGCTCCATCCCAATGATATCCTCAGGGCATTACAGATACAGTAGTGTGTGTACACAGCATGACCAGGATCATGAGACTTTAAGTTCCTATATTCAAACACATGTCCAGCAGATCCATCTCAAGTAGTTTCACGACTCATTATTGCCAAAAGGTACAAAGTACCCTGTATCAAAAGGTATATGCATCATTGAAAAGCCAGAAGGCATATAGGACAAAACTAAACTTATTCTCCAAACGCCAACACAATTGAACAGAAATTCAGATCACAACATGTTATGGGAGAATATTCCCCTCTTCAGAAATAGTCAGAACATAACTGACCAAACACTCATCTAGCTGTCAAAATGACAGACAGTTTAACATTTCGTATTAAATGCGCTTCACAAGCTCAGTTCTGGGACTGTTGATGGCTAGAGGACAGATCACCCACATTACAGGAATTACTTCAGTCCCATAATAAATCCTGTATGCAAACCATGAACAAAATCTTATTGGCAACTGATTGTTGGACTTCCACAAGACAGTTTTTCACTAATGAAGTGATATTAAAACTACTTCCCTTATTTAAAAAAGTTACAGTATTCCTTCAACATATTATAACCTTGCAGAATCGCTTCTGAAAGATTTAAAAAAAAAAAAAAAAGATTAAGGGATAAAGTTGATTATGGATTATCTAGAAAATTGTAATTATCTACATTCAGTGTGGGTATCTGGAATTCTGCTTACATCACCCATGAAATATTAATTGCATATTTTTTCTGAAGAATGAAAAAGTTGATGGTACAAGAGAGGCAGTATTGACTTGTATTTTCACCACAAAACATGCTAATTTAAGAGCGCTTATCTGCTGAGAACTAGATGCTTAAGGGTTTTTGGTTTTGCTACTGAGTGGAAGTTTGCTCAAGAGGAGTTGATCCAGAAGTTAAGTATTCTGTACTTTCTTCACCACAAGGTATGGGGCTCCAGACATCAGAATATAGGCTTCAGTGTATATCCAAAGGCACACATGAAGAGTATGTTCCTCTGAATAGATTTTCAACCAAAGCTTGCAAATAAAACCCAGGAAATCCTGTTTGCCAAAAGCTACTACACCTTGTAAGTCAATCTCAGAAATTCATCCACTGATCTTCAAGTCATTACACTGTAGTTATTAAAAACCATGTAAGCTGGTCTGCCACCTAATATACCATGCACTAAATAAACATTAAATAAAATAATAAATTATGAATAATAATAAATAAGTGCAGCCATGAAGGAACTGGGATACAAAAAAAATCAAATGCAGCTGCAAACTCTGAATCCTGACAGATTTATATTCAGATAACAATCAACTTTGGTCATTCAAGGGAAGATTTCTACAGAACACACGGACGACCTGTTTTTAGTATAGGTCTGCTTTATTTCCACGTTCAACCTGTTGAATCCTGTCACAATCTGAATGGAGGAGGGTACAGCCCACTGTAGTGCTGCTTCAGCACACTAACATACATCATATGAAAAATGGTTTTCCTGCTGATCTTTCCCCATACAACACACACACCTGTCCATGCACCTGGGACATAAAAAGGGTCCTCAGCAAAGAGAAGCATTGTGAGCGTGCAAGACTCGGAGGTGCACAGATAATGCTCACCTACTGGCAACAGTTCAAAATTGCCAACCTGTAAGCAATGCACAGGAGTCAGACAGCAAATACTGGTGGTGGATTTGAAAAGAAAGACAACCCCTCCCAAATGAATAAAAATTTAAAAGCAGTGCCTTCCAAATAGCCCCACTGCTGACAGTGAGGTTTAAAGGCACTACAATATGTTAGAAGAGAGAGAACCTGGTGCATTCACCGTCCAGAGTGAGAGAATGTGGATTAAAAATTCCAAAGATGGTGTAGGCTTTCTGAAAATAAACGAACCCCTTTCCAGTACAAGATATGGCAGCGCTGCAAAGAAAGAAAAAAAGGAAAAGTCAAAATCAATACTGTGCCTCACACAAAAACACAACAACTCGGTACTCACAGCTCCTAGTAAGGAAAAGGCAGTTCTAACACTCCACTTACCCATTGTGATTAGCTGAAACCTAGGGAAGCACAATGAGTTACTATTTAATCTAGAAGACTGCTTCTCACCCTTTCTTACCTCCACTCTTCCACATCCCCAATATTGGCAAGAGGACATCCCTGGCCACTGGAACTAAAAACATATTTAGACGACTTCAGTGACATTTGTGCATTTTTGGATGGGTGAGGGGGTTTTAGTATTCATCCCTTACACTGATGGGGCAGATGGATGCACAGCTGCTGCTGCCTTAGCTCCAGTCACTATGTAGTTAAGTGACTTGTCCATAGTCACACACAAGTCTGAGGTGTACAGGTGATTGAACCCAGATCCCTTGAGTCCTGGGCTTGTGCCATAACCATTGAACAATATTTCCCCTTTAACACAAAAGTGATTTAAGCCTTCTAAGTACACATTTCTCAGATCCAGCAACTATGGCTATTGTCTGGTGATGATTTGGGGAAATCAATCTGTACAATTTAGGAACTCTGAGATGATTAATTCTATACAGCTTTTATCAAGCTGTAAACTCCATTTTAAATGGGTTGCCCTTTCATTTCTCTGCCATCTCTTTATTACCTCCACTTTGGATTGATATTCCAAGATGTAGTGGTACAGGGCTAACTGTCTTGATGGTCTTCATTGAAAAAACAGCACCTTCAGACAAAAATCTTGGCTCCCACCCAGGAGAACTGTCAGGGAAGATGTCCGGCAACAATGTTACCTGCAGGGGTCTGCAATCGCCTGAGGAGGCTGATCAGAGGTAACTTGACAGAGGAGACTAGAAAGTTAGAGGGCAGGAGCTTGCTATACTTAGGATCTTCAGCCATTTTCACCAGCTCAAACGGAGGGAAACTGCTGCAGAAGCCAGAGGAGGCAGGAGGGAATTCTATCTGAACACAGATTGTCACTCAAGTTAAGGGTGTGTTAGAACAAAGGGTACTGTATTCAGGGTGTTCTCTTCTAAGTGATCAGTGCTTTCTTGCTGAAGTGTAAAAAGTCATGGTGTCTTAGAACTGCATGCAAATTCTGTGTGTTATGTGCTACACCCCATGTTCCCCTGAAGAGTTTACTTGAAACTAGAGCACCCACTATGGCTGGAATTCTGGGAGAGGTATATAAGCTACAAGGGAACCTGAGGGGTCAGCACTTGTCCCAGAAGCCAGGCTCTCAGGAGGAGGTGCTAGAAAGAGGAACTGCATCCTAACAGTGTGCTTAAACCCACCAAGCCAGACACAGTGCTCTGTTCAGACTCCAGAGGCCTACAGAGGGATTCAGGGTTTGGATCTCTCAACAGTCTGGCAAATGTCCAAGAAGGAAAGCTCCACTAGATCTGCAAAACCAATATTTGGGGGATATATTGGAGTATGCAGCAAGGTAAGCAGCTTTCTGGATTAAAACAGGATTCAGATAAATGCTTATAATGAATAAGCACCCTGGCAATACTAAATACAAGTGTTTGTTACATGTGGAATTCTCAGTGGCATTTTTAGGAAGAGGTGGCAGAGTGCAAGAGGACTTTTGGTCAATTCAAGAGTAATACCTGACTTAAGAGTATGTGACAAATTTGTTCAGTAATTAAACCTTCTTGCATAGTGCATCAGAACACTGTTTACACCAATTCAAGGTTATAGTCCTTCCAATAACCAGAACACAAAATTTACCTCTCCATTAGCATAATTATAAACATTTCTCATACTGCATAGGCACTTTCATCAAGTGCCTGCAATGCATCATGTTTAAGAACTGGCTCAGATTCTCAGTCTTTGAAAGGATCACAGTGACCAAAAAAGAGAAGGGCGTAGTACTCTGGGAAGTGCCAGTAGATTTACAAGCTGACTTAACATTCACTTTGAAGAAAGAAACCTTTACCATTCTGGCCATTGGCACAATTGGCCATTCAGAACCTTTCAACTGAGAACAAAGTACAAAAGCCAAGTGAAAAGAACAGAAATTCATTTTTGCATAAGCCTTAAGCTTTCCCAGAATGTGTTTTTACACAGGTTTGAGGTGCACTGCCACAGCGGATAGGAAAGATATTTCTCAACTGAAAGGCAATCTGTCTTACCACAGTTTTACTGGACTACTCCGCTTCTGCAATGGTAATAATTTCTTCATTGATAAAAAACTCAACAGTCTCTTCTTCCCAGTCATCTACATTGCTGTCCAGCTCATCTGTGTCCACCCCTGAAGGAAAAGAGGCGGCATTAGTCCTGAATACCTCCACCAAGGAGGCAAAGATGCCTAATGCATTTGCTAAAAAGGAAAACACACAGCAGAGAAGCACCATTAAAAATAAAAGGCATTTTAACATCACTGGCCTCCAGCATGTTATGTGCAAAGCCATCAGTACTGACCACATTGGACAGCAACAGTAGGAGTCTCCTTACTCACCACCTCAAGATAGCAGATGGAATAAACAAAGGATGGGAAAGAGAATAGCTGAGGAGTGAGCAAACCTGCTAGGGCATGGGTTGAGGGATTATTTTTGGCAGAAGGAGGAATAAATGTTAAAAGGGACCCCAATCCATCACAAAGAGGAGGTGGTCTAACTCCAAAACACTCCACTACCAAAGACTACTTCTATAGCCTGAGTGATGTTTATTTGGTGCTTTAAAAAAAAAAAATTACTGATAAAGCCACATCTTTACAATGCTGCCAGTGGCTGGTTTACCTCCTCGCAGCTCTAGACGCTCATTCTTCTGTTCCAAATAGAATTCTTGTGCCATCTTGCGGTATTTCTTGAACTCCTCCATCATTGTACGTCTTTTTTCTACGAGCTCCTACAGAAGCAAAACAAGAGGTTAATAAGCCCATCAATAAAGTGTGTTCTTGTGAGATGCATTTGGAAGTGATTAGGGTTTTTCTGTATAGGATTGCCACTTCTGACAGATAATCATCAGTGTTTAAGACACCTTTCTCCAGCGTGGCAAGATAGGTTTATGGTTTCTGTGAATTTTTCATACTAAAACTGGCTAACAGGCAGCCACCAGGAACCCACAAGTCCCAGCCAAGATTACTCAAGTATTTTTACTTAACTCAACAGAAATTCTTCCAGATTCCTCCAACATATACCAGTAATACCATGCCTCAGTTTCTTCAAGTGAAGAACCAGCAAATTCTGTCTCATTGCCTTCCCTACACATGTTTGTGTTCATAATGTTCCTGGCTGGTCATGTGGGGACTAAATCTGGGAAACCTGGACCTAAAACAATGCCTCCCCCACTCAAGATAAGGGACAACGTATATTCACTTGGAGGCAGCAGCAGACTCCAAACTATATGGGCCAGTCAGTGAAATGAGACAGACACTAGATTAGTATGAGTTACAATTGCATCAGCTGCTTTTCATTGATTCATTGTGTTCCAGAAGCTTCTTACCTTTGAGGCTTTGGTTTGGCTTAGACGATCCTTCTGTTCAAAAATCTTGGAGTACCTCTTCAGGTCCTTCTTAATTTGCTGCAACAGAGAACTTATGTCAACCAATACTAGAGACCACTATAATGTAAAAGAGGGTGCCACTTTAGGCATGCGTAGGCATACCCAGCATTTTTGCAAGTTTGCTTAGGTCTATAAAAAAAAAAATAATCCCCTCCACTCTATCATTTATAGTTTCTCTTTCTTGTGTAGGTTTATAGATACCTTCAGTTTTCCTGTACCTGGGCAACCACTGGAGTTTGGATAGCCAAAGTCTGCTCCTTATTCAAGTTTTTAAACAGTCCTCTCTGCTCCTATTACCTTTCCTTCTAGTTTCCTCAGAACATCTCCCCCACCCATAGATACACCAAAAAACAAGTTTGTGATAGGAACAGTGACAACTCAAAACTGAGTACTGTTAACATATGCAGAACCATTTCATCATACGGATTCCCCCCAGTGAATTTGTGAACAGCTCTCACACTGCCTTACTGCTAAGCAGAGACAGACAACTCTACAGCAGTTCTCCATTCCCTAGCTTAAGCCACCCATTGTGACTAGACCACTCTTGAATTCTCTACACCAATGCCCACACCGGAAAAAGTTAAACAGATACAACACCTTTATCTGATCCTGGCTGAGCAGGGTTGGAGGTCGGGGTCTCCACAGCAGCTGGCAGAAACGGTCTTTATTGTTTTTCTGGAGGAGCCGACCCTGGAAGGTCCACAGCCAGTAGGCATTGTCCACCTGGAAAACAGTAAGTGAGAAATCTCACTCATGTCTAAGGGTTTTATACTGCGCTACCCCATTGCCATACATCTGAATGCATTCCATGAAAAAATTAACAGCAATAGGAAAGTCCCTAGTGGGACGGACTCAGTCTCTGGAACGTCTGCCTTTTTAGGGTGAACGCTCTGCTTGGGGTGGGTGTGATTTGTTTCCTTTCTTGTTTTAAACTAAGTTGAAGTAATGTTCCTCAAAGAGGGGTGGGGGAAAAAAACAAAAAACAACACACAAAAAAAAGTTATACTACTACAAAAATGAAGCAAGAAATCTCCTGAACTAATCCCAAAGACTAAAAAGCTTATACTTGCATATAGAAAAAAAGAGTATACTACTGGAACAACAAGGAAGTAGTTCACTGACACAGGAAAGCAATTATTTGGTATGTGAAATAGGCATGCAAAAGATTACACCAGGAGCTATAACCCACTGACAGATACAAACAATGCTATATCTCTTTATTTTGTAGTTAACATAGGAAAAGCTAGATGTGTCTCCCTGGAAATTTAAGAGGGTCAATCACAGCAGAAACTTTAGTACCTTGTGGCTCCACCAGGACACAGATGTCACAAGATATCGGCCTGTAGGATCCCACTCTACATCAGAGGCTGTATAATGTTCAGCAATATTCATCACCGTGCAGTCTGATGTATCAACAAATGTTAAGGCACCATTCATGCTGCAAAGGCAAACAACGAGGAACAAGATGGAAAAGTGATCCATGCCTGCTGACATTTCCCTCTGATCTTTTTAAGGGCAGGGGAAATCTATACAAGGAGGTGATATTCTTTATGAACTGACCCCACAAAAATCCCATTACCGTTTTTTTTATTGCTGGTGTTTAAATGGATTCTCTCAAGGATTTAAAAAAATCACACCTGTTGGAAAAGCCACCAGCAAGGGGAGTTTGTACTCTAGCTGCTCCTACACTCGAGTGACTGCTTTTTGGATGCCAACTTTAGAATCTCTCCATATGGAAGCACACGGAATCCAATTACTTGGTATTTCTTGCATCTCACTCTGGAACCTGCCCGGTTCGATCTTCCTGCACTTTTCACATTACAGTTATATCTGTCAAAGAGACTACAGAACTACCTTTGTCAAATCCTTTTAGGACCTGCCTCAATTACTCAGCAGCCAATTCACTGAATGAGTGAAATTTGTCTCCAGCCACCATTTGTATGACCGCCACTGCATCTCTGATATATACCATGGAAAACAATTTTTGGACTAATAGTTGCTCTGATGGTCCCTCCTTTGCCAGGCTTAAATTTGGCCGTCTTGGCCATGTCAGTAGAAGTCTCAATGCCAGATTTCTTGACTAGACTGAAGCTCTCCCCCATCGCAATCAAGTGCACCTCTGACAAATCTTCCAATTTGTTCTTCAGCAACATCTGCTGTTTTAAGTAGAAACTCTTTTATATCTGATATTACATGCAGTTCAGTAGATATCTTGAGAAGTACCTCCAGATATGATTCAGGGTGAAAGGGGTTAATGAAAAGGAAAAAATGGTTTGTACAGGGCATTTATAAGGACATATAAGAAATCTTTACCATAAGCCATGACCTGAATGCAATCCTTAACTTTGAGATCCTATAGTGATTGCTCTCTTCAGTATCAGTTACACTTAGGCCCCTTACAAGTTCACAGCTGTGAAAAAACACACACCTCACAAACTGACATCTGAGAGGGGGAGAGAGGGTGTCCCTTACGTCTGTGCTGCCCAGCTCTGAAGGCAGAGATGGTGGCAGATGGATTGCCACTCTTACTTCTCCACTGTTGCTCGTGAAGGCAACAAGTGGCAATACTGTGATTTCCCCCTCTCCCCTCAGTTTTGTGACCCCATTTTGGGTCAGAGCCCCAGTTTGAGAAATGCTGACTTCAAGGCTGTACAAGTTTCAAATACGCACTCATTTATGACCGTGAAATTTAAGATTTAAATATCTGTAACCATGAAATTCAAGATGATTTTTAAAATGCGAAGACAGATTTACCAAAATTGACAGGGCTCCCTAGTTATATTTAAGCCAGAAAAAGCCCTATCATTTTACCTGAGACTGTGAAAATTCTTATAAAAATTCATTTGTATTGCTGCTGGGGGAGAAATCTGAGGGGCTCCATGAATAAATACATCTTTACATTTAAACCAAGGAAGTAAACAGCTGAAATGAATTCTAAACTTGGCCAATAGAACAACAACATGGTGGGTGAGATTAGAATAACCTCATTCCTCATCTAATATGATGGCAGAAGAGGTAGCCAATATAAACACAGGCATCTCATTGTTTTTATGGATTAAATAAAATTGAATGGTCTGCTAGCCACAGAACAAGAGGTGTTACCTTACCTACTGCACTAACTACCTTTGCTGTAAGGAGGCCAGCTACTTCAGAGAATTAAATTTCAGGCAGAAAAGGGATTAAATTTCAGGCAGAAAAGATACATATGAAAATAAGTTACAAACAGGTAAATTTATCTTCAAGAAAAACTCGAACACTTGCAAAAATTAAAATCCATGTAGACCTTGGAAAGGCCAACTACCAGATTACTGTATGTCAAAATCAGATTCTTCCAAGTAAAGATCATTCTCTTAATACAAGCAGGTTTTCTACCAGAAAACTAACAGATGGTTAAGATTGTGGCTATTTATCTTAGATGTCTCTATATAGTAGTGTGATGACCTTTTTTAGCTCTTTGAGAGCATTACACCAACTTAAAATGAGCTCTCTCAGAATGTCAAGTAGTGATACCCACCTTCTCAGGCCAGCCAATACTAAAAACTGCCCTTGCGGACTCCAGAATATCGTATTTGCCTGCTGTTTGTCAAACGTTTCTGAAAGGAAACAGAATTTGTATTTATGCCAACATAAAAAAGGAGGAAAGTCTTCACCCAATGGCATCAAGAAGCTTGGCAGCAACCACAGACAGGTATTCCAGAGTCCTTAAAAAGGCACCTCTGAGCTCTGCAATTAACAAGCAACATGTCTACTATAGTAGTATTTTAATTGGAAGAATGAAACAACATGGATCTGCTCTCACTGATTAAACTGAAACCAATGGGATGATCAATGTGGGGAGGGGGTACTCAGGGTTTGAGCATTGGCCTGCTAAACCCAGAGTTGTGAGTTCAATCCTTGAGGGGGCCATTTAGGAATATTGGGCAAAAAACTGTTGGATGATTTATTTGGGGATTGGTCCTGCTTTGAGCAGGGGGTTGTACTAGATCTCCTGAGGTCCCTTACAATCTTGATATTCTGTGATCAAACGTTCAAAAAGGTGCATGTGCAGGCAGGGAGAATCAGGAATCCCCAAAGCCTTAGCACACAAGTTGTACTAATTGTTTAGAAATGGATGTAGTTAAATTGGTGCAACCCCTTATGGGGATACTTCTTTTGGCATGCGAGTACTTTTTCACAATTTAGTTTAAGCGGATTCCTTGCGGATTTAAGTTAAATCAATACAAGGCACTCAAACCAAAATGGAGGGCAGGGAGAAGGAGAGAATGTCCAACTTGAGAGAGGGAGGAAATTCTTAAAATATTGGGGAGGAAATGTAGAGAAAGTGAATTAATAGAGACACAAAAGGAAGTTTCAAAAATGCATATTTTGCCCCATCAGGGAAAGGTGGTATTTAACTTTGACAGCAAAAGGGACACACAATGCAGTCAGACAAGACACCAAGATTATTACCTTACTCATGAGCCTTTCATTCCCAACCCCCACACTCAATAAAATGGTAATTTGCCCCTCGCTACAGAATAAATGGACATCCCTGCTCTCGAGTTTCTCCTCCAAGCCCACAACATCTTGAGCATGCTGCACTCCAGCTATGTTCCCTTCCAATGCCCTCTGCCAGGGCCCAGAAGTATCAAACTGTCTATGATAAAGCAACTATAAGAAGTCTACAGGGTAAACATTGCTACCACTACGTAAAGTACTTAATACCAGATTCCTCCACCTGTACTCCTGCTGTCAATTCTACTTACTGATGAGCTCTATTTTCCCATTGTTTTTGACATGGTAAAAGGAGATAGAAATTCGGGGAGGCTCTCCATGCAATACAGCAAACTTGCTTCCATTTGGTTCCCAGGCAAAGGCTATGATACCTTCTGCAACAGATATAAAGAAGCGTTAAAATCCAACAGTGTACAAAGTAAAAATTCTTGAGTTAAGTCAGTCATGCTCTACACAGCTTCACTTCCAAGCAGTTACCGTATACCGGACTGAAGAAATCCTAGATGTGAAAGAGAACATCCATTATGATGAGCAATTTGGAATTAAGATTTCTACTGCTGCTTTGCTTCTAGTGAGAGGATAACACTTATTGGGTTCAAGAATAGCAGCCGTGTTAGTCTGTATCCGTAAAGAAAGCCAGGAATACTTGTAGCACCTTAGAGACTAACTAGTTTATTTCAGCATAAGCTTTCGAAAGCTTATGCTTAGAGACTAACTAGTTTATTTAAGGTGCTACAAACATTCCTGGCTTTCTTTACTTATTGGGTGTTCACAATCACCCATCCCAGCTTTTCTCCAGGCTAATACAGAATAGCCTCAGACAGAAAGGTAAAGCTCAAACTTAGTCATCAGTCTCCCACTAGGGAAGCCTCTCTCGTTGTTAAGGTACAGCAACTGAAGCAGCAAAAACAGTCTGCCAGGCAATCTTTTTAGATTCAGAAACAGCTGGTCCAAGAGAGGCAAGTTTGCCATCCCATTGTCCATCTGTTAAGAGCCATTAGTTGTAGCAGTTTATACTATGATATCTTGTCAGTTTATTCACTGATGAATACTGCATGTATACATACACCGTATCAGCAAAATAGCTAGCACATTTGTCACTAGGATTTACCTTTCATTTCTACCACATCCACAGGGACCTGCTTCTCTCTCATTCGGAAGATCTCAAAGTTAGTCACCACACCCTGTGAAGGTCAACATAGGTCAAGTATATAGTAGAATAATTGTACAGCAAGTAGTTTTAATACAGGACTATGAGGATGACTATGCAACTGGCCTGGTTTAATACTTCCAGATGATAAATCTAGACTCTTTGGTGCTCATTTCCCTAGAAGGTAGAAGATCACTACTCATTTTTAAGCAGCACCTTTATTAAAATAGGATTTTCTTCAGCAAGTTGTGAATTAACAAAAGTCTTTCTGCGGTACAAAAGTTGAGACTATTTCAAGAGGACTGAAATGTATGGTAGCTCATGCAGTGTCACCTGTGGGACCAAAACCAGTGGAAATAAATACAACAAATGCTGAAAGAAGGGGGTCTGTCCCTAGGTGCTTCAGAAATAAGACAGATGTACTTTCATTGATCTTGCAAGACCCTGATGGATAGTGATGTCAAGTCCAATGCTCATTAAGTTCCCATGACACCTCACACATGGCCTTTAAAAACCGAACTGAAAAAAATGAGGGTTTTGACACCAATTAATTTACATTTCTATCAATCCATATTGAAACACAAAAGCCAAAAGCAGAGAGAGAACCAGCTTTGAGCACACCTAGGAACCACATACCTGTGTACCTTTAGGAGTCCTGTCTACCTTCACACACAGATAATCGCCATTCTTTTGCCAATGCAGCTTGCAATCCACTACATTGAACAGGTTCCGCACACGGATTTCTTGTCTGGAGGGGAGCTGCATCAGTGTCACCCTCGCTGGGATATCCTTGTCTTCAGGCACCCAAAACGCAATTATGTTCCCCCCTGGAGACCACGAGAAATCCCTATAGGATTGAACAGAAGGAGACAAGAGGTCATAAAAAAAGTCCAATTTAGTAATCAGTTAAAGCAACATATAAAACAGTGTTCTTCATGACCTTTGATACATTATGGTGAATCAATCAGTTCCCAGGTAGCTGGATACATACAGGAATTCTAACTATAAATTCAAGCGCAATGAGAGCAATTAAAAATAAATTTACCAGGACCAGTTTGGTGACCCTACAGAAAACCAAGGTTTGATTTGCCATTCACAGGTGGACAAGGAGTGATGCAGAAGCAATAAACTTACATCTAGGAAAGTTAGAAAGAGTACCTCATCTCATACTGCAGAATCCCAAGTGATTTGGGAGATGGGTTGTCCTTTTGTAACTCACTTTATCAACCTATTAAACTATGTTAAAAGTACACTTCTCTCCTACAATCTGTCACACTTAAGATTTCTGGCTCCCTTGTTAAGTAAGCTACTTCAGAGAGAGAGATCCCCATTCTCTGAAAAGCCTTTTGGAACCCTGGAAAGGTGAAAAAGGCCAGTTGTTTCTTTAGGCATCATGATGAGAATCATATAGAATTATACAATAAGCTTAGCTACATCAGTGCCAACTGGTAAAGTATAGCACATTCTTATTTAAGACTATGGAAGGCCGAATATCAGACAAGATATCCCTTTATTGATGCAATATCCTTAACTTCGGTTAAATGCATTTTGGTTGATCAGGGTGTATCATTTTACCAACATGCAGCAGGAACATCAAGTTAGGTCCTTCGATCATCAAGCAATTAGATATTTTGGGCATCACTGCAAAGTTCACAAAAAATTGTCACCAATGCATGGAAAGAGAGAGAAGTAGTGGCAAAAAGATGCCTTTACTTCTTACTATATAGGTAGTTTCTCCACAGCTGCAGAACACACAGTAGGATCATCATGAAGGAAAAGTATGAACATTGAAAAGAAACATGCCATCATCTTGAAATTGTAAATATTAATTATATTATTGCACCAAAAGCATAAGAGCTGAAAAGTTAACGTTATTCCAGTTGACTGACAGCCAACTAACACGACATAACCTGTCTTTTGCTGACAAAGATGCCCAATGACTCTTCTGCTGACCACCAATATAGGAAGGAGATGGATCAGGACTAGATACTAATTTTTCCTGGTGTAATCATTACACAAATGCAAAGTTTTCAGTGCAAATAGATACCAGGCTGATCGGCTGATCAAGGCCCTAAGAAAAGGGGATGTTCTGGGAAGCAGCATTTAACTCTCTCCACTGAGAACTACAGCTTATCATGAGAAAGACTGAAAGAGCCCAGTCTGCTCATCTTTGAGATACTGTACAAGTATCTTCACAGGGAGAAAATACTGCATTACCAATAGGCTCTTTAATCTAGTGAAGAAAGGACTAATAAGAACCAAAAGACCAGAAGCTAAAAGTAAAAAATAAATACATTTAGTAATAAGGCACACACATATGGTTTATTTTAACAGTGAGGGTGATTACCACTGGAACAAACCACCAAGGGAAGTGGATTCCCTCTCTTTTGAGGTTTTCAAATCAAGACTAAACACCTTTCTGGGAGATATGCTTTTGTCAGACAAGTTGTTGGCCTCAATGCAGGGATAACTAGGTGAAATGCCACGGCTTGGAACATATAGGAGGTCATATAGGTTCAATGGTCTCTTCTAGCCTTGAACTCCATGACACTAGAATCCTAACACATTATAGTATCTCAAGAATAAAAGGAAAGAAAGCAGAACTCTTCACAAGAGAATGAACTCACTTTATCCCGTTGATTTTCAAACTTTTCTTGTCCAGCAAACCCATAGACTGCAAAGAGAAAAATCAAGAATTTGCAAGTTAGAAAGACACCAGACCCTGGCTATAGCCCAGGGTTCGGGATCCATGCGCGGTCCTGCGCTAATGCGGGGGGACACATTGCCATGGATCCCAATTTAAATATTTGGGATCCATTGCTGAGACCATGCTGTATGCGAACCCAAGCTATAGCGACGCGGGCTATACCAAGGGTCCGGTGTAATTACATAGGTAGGTTATTTCAGTTAACACCCTTAAGAAGGTAGGGAAATATCCCCATTTCATCACTACCTGGATATATAGTACAAAACACTTGCCACTCATCCCCATAATCCTAATTCTTGCATTACCCACCTAGTCACCATAACCCTACAAATTAAAAATATGCATTAGGATGATTAGGCATCCTGGAAAAATAGAGCAGGCTGTAAGCAACAGTGTTTCATGAATGGATTTAGTGGGGTTTTCTGGTAGGGATCCACTGACAAAAGTTTGGAAGTATTAAGCAACCGTGGTACTGTAAGGCGATATTTTCTACGCTCCATTAAACGATTTAAGTTGCTCTCCTCATCTGCTTCGTTCCAAATTTTATTATGCCACTTGAAAATTAAGAAAAAAAAAAATACAAAAAACCTTGAACAGCGGGGATGCTGGGAACCCAAGGAAAGAGCAAGACAAGATACGGTGAGTTTCTCATCCTTTAATAGATTTTTTTACTGGAGAGAGTCAGATATTCCTTTTAAGCAAAATTTTAGCAGTAACTCACTTCAAAATAAAAAAACAGCACTTCAGGTATAGCTGATGTTATAAAGCAGGCTTTATGTAAAATAGAACTTACAGGTGTTTCATAGATGCTGAGGGTGTCTGAGGTCATTCGGGCAAAAAATTTACCATCATGACTCCACCTGAACAAATAAGAGGAAGACAAAGCATCAGAGCTATCATGTTATCTCTGTAACAAGAAGAGGCTAGTCATTTAGTGTGATCTGTTCTCTACTACTGTTACCCAACCTACTTAAAAATGGGCCAATGAGCTGAACTTTCACAGTGGAAGCCTCGCTTCTTCTGTCCAGTTAGAGTATCCCAGATGATTATGGCCTGAGGGTCATCTTGTGTGTCCATTAAAGGGCTGAAGGTCACTAAGTACCTACAAAAAGGTGAGAGCGAAAGTGACTAGCTTCACTTTTCATATGGTGTAATTATCATTTCAGCACAAATATGCTTTCATCAAATTGTGAGAGGAATCAGAAAAGCAAAGTTCAAGAGGCATGCATGAAAGAAGACAGACAGAACAGGGGAACAGTAGAGTACAGACGGTTCTCCAATGCACCCCTACACAAACTAGCGAGGGAGTTGTGGGATGGCTTGAGTATTAGATAGCCACCAATACACCTCTTTTTAATAGAGAAGCTCTCTAGGAGTAGAGTAGTGGAGAGCCTTATTCACCCACCTCATGAACCAGCAGTTACTATGGGGACATGGAGCAGTACCTCAGTGTAACAGAGTTCTTGGATGTTCTAGGAGGACAGAGTCCCTTCTCTTTCAACAGCTAGAGGGGATGAGGCTTTGCCAGCATTTAGCTAGAGTGTCTAATTACATCAGTGTTTCCAGGCAGGGTCCAGCACTCTTTCCAGTCCTTGGATGGGTCAGGGGTGGTGTTGGGCATCCAAACTATGGTATTGCTTCTGGATTCCCCTGGCCTAAAAAACTACCCAATCCAAGCAAGAATCCCACCACACCTGGGTGTTGTAAAGGGGAATCATCATCAATGTATGTCAACTAATGAGGTACATAGTATAAAAAAGGATGGCCTAGAAACAATTTACCAGATGGGAGCTTTCAGGACACGAGCACGTTTTCCTATTAAGAACCCAACCCCATCTCAACTACAATAAAAATCTAAAACCAAAATACTCCCAACAAATCAGTCTTTCCACTCATAAGCACAAGACAGAAGCTTAAGCTTCACAAGAGATAAAAATAAGTGAAGCTTTCATAAAACCATTTGTTTGACAATCTCCACAGATGCCATCATAAAAGCATAAAGAATTATTCATCTGAAAATTACAACTTTTGAAGATGCTGATAAACTGATCATTTTGCTGAAACACCAGAATTCAACTCTCAGGCATCACTGAGTTCAAAGATACCTTCTGTGTGGGCATTAAAGGTACTTGTTTGTACCTGACAAACTGAAGTAAACTGGAAGATTTTATGACTAAATGCTGTAGGTCATTAATCTGGATTGCGTTCTTTAAATACTTTTTCCAATTTAAAGGTAGAAAGTCATGTCCAACAGAATTATGACTACAGTAACGCCTCACTCACAGTTGTCCCAGTTAATGTTGTTTCATTGCTGATCAATTAGAGAATATGCTCAATTAAAGTTGTGCAATGCTCCCTTGTAACATTGTTTAGCAAGTTCCTGCTTTGTCCACTGCTTGCAGAAAGAGCAGCCCACTGGAGCTACCTCATAGAATCACAGAATATCAGGGTTGGAAGAGACCTCAGGAGATCATCTAGTCCAACCCCCTGCTCAAAGCAGGACCAATCCCCAACTAAATCATCCCAGCCAGGCTTCGTCGAGCCCCGCACCCACCCATCAGCTCCCCATCACCCAGGCTATAAGTTGCGGCAGTTCAGCTGTCCCTCCCCACTGTCATGTGCTGCTCCTGCCCTCTGCCTTGGTTGGAGCTGCTCCCCGAAGCCTCCTGCTTGCTGTGGGAGGAGGAGAGGGGGGGAAAAGAGTGGAGCTAATGTCACGGTGTCCTCCTTCCCCCCTGCTCCTGCACCCCACTTACCCCATCTTCCATGTGGGGGGGAGGGAAGAGAGAGAAGAGATACATGACAGGGCTCAGGATGGAGGGAGCTTCCTGGCAGCAGCTGCCATTTCAGCTTGCTGATCTACTTAAAAAAAGACAGTGTACTTAGAGTGGGGTCAGCGTACTTAAAGGAGCAATGCACGTCTCTCTCGCACACACAAACGATGTCTGCCATGCTATCTCCTCCCCCTCCATTCGTGCTGGCTTGCGAGCGTGAAGCTACATTTACAATAAGTTAACTCGAGGGTAAAACTTGTAGTGTGTGTGTGTGTGTGTGTGGGTGGGTGGGGGGTTTATATATAAAATAAATAATAGTCTTGTCTGGTGAAAAAAAATTCCCTGGAACCTAACCCCTCCCTTATTTACATTAATTCTTATGGGGAAATTGGATTCACTTAAAGTTGCATTTTTCAGGAACATAACTACACCATTGAGTGAGGAGTTACTGTACACAAACATTTAAAAATATTTCATGAAAAAAGGCAGCAATTCCAAAGAACAGAGAAATGAAGGATGAAAACCCATGATAACTAAAATAAGCATGCTTTGTGTTGTTCCTGAAGGCATGATCTCAAACTGTTTTTATACCATACCTTTCACAAGGTGAGAAGTCAATAAGCTGTACCCCCTGATGACTGAACCTCTGAATCTGTTTGAACTTCTCTCCTCCCCATAGAGCAATGCCTCTCTGATGGAATGTAGCCAGGTAAGTACCTTTTGGGGACCAGCGTACATAGGTTTCTGTCCACCGCTGCAGGTAAAATGTACAGCATACATCAGAGTTCAATTACATTCAGAAGACTCTCAATGTGTGTGGTTTGTAGCTTTGCACCCCCACCCAGCCACATTTACACAAGCTTAAACATGATTGGAGTGCAGTTCTTATTTCCTTAGTCTGAATGTTTCCTGGTAAATGCCTTTGGAGGAAACTTCTGGCAAGCTCAGCATGCCACTTGTTCCCAGACTACGGAAGGGTGTGTTCCAATCTTCCTAACACAACATATCTCCTGAACCTCACCTCATGTAAGGGAAAAGGGCATCTTCTATATGAACCTTGGTTAATAAGCATCTGGTGATTTGGAAGGCTGTTCACCACCTCCAAATCCATTTCTCCCTACTCTTTGCCTTCCCCTAACCAGAACAGAGGAGCTCCTTGTCATCAGAAAAATCTTGTTGTGGTCGCCTTCCCTGGGCTCTAGAGCAGATGACATGTGAGCTGCTGGTGATGGGCTGCCTCCAGCACTGAGCCGATCACAAATCTTCAGTGCTCCTTCTCTCAGCAGAGACACAATAAAAAGAGGAGCTAAGGAGTAGCATGCACTCGACAGCAGTCAACTCCCACTGATAAGTAGACCAGCTCAGTTCACATTCAACTTTATTTTTTCTAAAGCAGGAAACCCTCTGCCTCTAGATCAGGGGCGGGCAAACTTTTTGGCCTGAGGGCTGCATTGGATTTCACAAATTGTATAGAGCAGTTGTCTTCAAAGTGGGGTGGAAACCATCCACAGGCGGGTCGTGGTGACCCTCCGCGGGATCAGGCCAGGACGTCATCGAAACGGGAAGTTCTATTTGTGTCCTGCCGAAATGCTGCTGAAAGCAGAAGCTTTGCAGTGTGCTGATGGTGCAGCACACCGAGGCTTTGGGGAAGGGCTGCGGGAAGCCTCCCAGGCCAGGCAGGAAGGTCCTGCAGACTGGATGTGGCCCATGGGCTGTAGTTTGCCCACTCTGCTCTAAATGAATGACATATCCTTCAGAACATTTTTTTAAAAAGCAGCTACTCTGAACAGCAGGAAATGGAGTTGTTTTCATCAAAGTGAGTGTTTTGTTACATCTCTATTCTGCCCCACCATATCCCACTTTTTCAGAGCCTTAATGACAGCACTGCATTTGGAATATGCAGCTGTTCTTTCAGGGACACTCACTGGTCTTTCTTCAATTGCAACTGGTTCCTTTGCATCATTCCAATAGATGCAAGTGCGGTCTCCTGACTCAAAGATCACACTGTATTGATCCCTACAGTCTGGGTCCTCCAACCAGTAGCGAAGATTCCCCTAAAAAGAAAGAGTCGGGAGCTAAAGGAAGCAAATTACCCAAAATCCCATACTCATGCTCCAGGATGAAAATTCTACTTTTATGAGCACACTTTTTTTTTTTTTTTTAAATAAAGACACACACCAAAAGAATTACATGCCACAAGTCATTTAACTACCGATTTCAGAATTTTAATTCTCAAGCTATTTTGGCTTAAACTTTGGAAAAACACATTAGCAATTTGAAATATCAGGACCTCATTTCCCATTTTGCCCAAGAACTACGGCAAGTTCTGTGGATGAGCTGCAGCTCTCCATGATGGAAAAGATAATTCTTATACAGTAGCAGCAGTCACTATAAAAGCAACATAGCTTTGTTCTGCATTTTTTTATATGAATACCATAGCAATAAGGAGATTTAGAATATGGAATATTTTAATTCAAAGCTTTACATAATATATCCCTTTCGTCTTTCAAACCAAAAAACCAACAACATACCAAGTCTTTAAATGGCTGTTTCTCTGGGATGTCCCATTCTTCACTGATTGTCATGTATCTAGAAGAGTGATTTGATCAGTTACACATATTGCAGATGCCTTTGAACAAAAGTAGGCTACAACATAGTAGTTGGGAATAAAGAAGAGAACAGGATGGCTGCACTCACTTGTCAAAATCCGTGAAAAGGTTGACTCTGAAAGTGTGCTGCTTGTCCAACTTGTATCCATCTGCATTTATCACAGCATCCGCTGCATGTGCTGGGGACATGTACTCCAGGAAAATATACCTAAAGATAAATGTGATTAACTCAGTAGCAACCTGCCTGTAGTCAGCATTAGCCATACCATGGATGAATTAACTGAAAAGCTGGTACTCAATCCAGAAGGCAAGATAGAAATTGCAATTTCTTCTACCACTGAATTCGGTAGAGGAGAAGGCAATTAATCTCCACTTTGGTCCTATAAGTATTTTTCTTAAATCATACATGTATGACTTGGATCAAATTTTTCTCTGACTTCTTGCAACTAGGTGGAACACATTAAGGCAGGTCTATACTACCCGCTGGATCAGCCACTAGCGATTGATCTTTTGGAGGTCGATTATCGTGTCTAGTCTAGATGCAATAAGTCGATCCCCAAACACAATCCCGTCGATTCCAGTACTCCACTGCCATGAGAGGTACATGGGGAGTCGATGCGTGAGAGACAATCTACTCAATGCAGTGAAGACGCTGTGCTAACTCAACCTAAATATGTCAACTTCAGCTACACTATTCCCGCAGCTGAAGTTGCATATCTTAGGTCAAACCCCCTGTCCTGTGTAGACCGGGGCTATTAAGGCATATTCACACACAGCAGAACTGCAATAAGCGCTACCATCAGACGGATGGGTAAGCAACTCTTCCCAATAGAATGGTAAACATGTTTGAGAAGCAAGCAAATTCAGAGAGCTACATAAAACTTTTTATTCATATGTTCTGGGCCCTCAGAACACAAACTACTCTCCAATGTTCCCTCTAATTTTTTATATCCATGTGTGGAATTAAGTGTGTCATGTGCACCAATACGGAGGTGATGTGTGGTGGAGGAAGAGCCAAGGGATTCAGAGTGTGGGAGACGGCTCAGGGCTAGGGCAGAAGGTTAGGGTGTGGGCTCTGGGGTGGGACATCGGGGCAGCTTGCATTGCAAACCGCGCGTCCTGAGCCGGGGAAGAGGCACCTCTCCCCAGCTGTGGCAGCTCTGGGAATGGGGGAAGGACTCTCTCCCCAGCTGTGGCTCTGCATGTCCCCAACCTCTCTCCTCTCCAGTCCAGGCCTCTGTGGCTGCGTGGCCCTTGATAGCCTGCTGTGCAACTGCACAGCTAAGAGGGAATTTAGCTTTCCACTTAAACCAAATTATAAATCAAATTCCTCCTCTCCAAGTGGAGGTCAGTAACTTAGAAGAAGCCAGAATTCATGGTACAGTGGACAAAAGACCCAATAATGTCCCCCAGACAATGATTTTTGAGGTACATGGATTTGTTTTGTAAAGTTTATCCTGACTGAGCTAAAGGCCCTCCAGCCCACAGGAATTGTTCCAGCCCTACAACTCCAGGAAGCATATACTGAATAACTTGACAAATTACTTGGTCTCTACATTCTCTGATCTGCCATATTAGGTCTGCAAACCCCAAAGAGCAATATGCTACTCTCCAGCCACCTTAACAGTCTCATTCAGATGAAAACTGGGATAGTGATTAATCAGAAGAGAAAAAAATAGCACATAACTCAGTATTGCAGAACAAAAATACCACCCAAAGTCTGTAATTACCTTCCAAGCCCATGATGTGTGTTACCCATTTGCTCAACACGACAACATTTATTCTCCTGTACATCTCGAGTCTAGGAAACAATTAAGCCCTTCAGTGGCCTGATCTTGTGTCTATATCACGGAGATTGGCATGCCAAAGTGCCTCTATAGACATTATCCTATTCTGTTAGATCAGTGTCAGAATTTTAGCCCACAAACATCTGTCTATTAGCATTCAAAGAATTAACCGGAGCAATGTTTCAATCCCATTTCCAGCACTTCTCTTTACTCACCCCTTTGTCTTCCCATCTGCTTCTGGGTAAAATTCATTGGTAATTTTCCCAAACTTGGAAAAGAATTTGTGAATAACATTCTTCAGTTTCTCAAGACGATCTGGTCCAACTTGGGGAACATTATCCACTACAATTACTGAATCGATTCCATCTGCCTCCTGTGGCTGGTCTTTTAGCACATCACCAAGTAATTCTGCAAAGAGAAAGGAGGAAAAACTCAGCACCAATCTCTGGAGTAAATGGGGAAGGGAGGAAAGAGATGAGAATTCAATAGCAAGTTACGTACACTCTTCTCAAACAGCTTTAAAAGTTCAGGAGTAACTGAAAGCTATATGGAACCCTGAACTTGACTGAGTTTACTAAAACGTTACCAAAATTCACCCCCGCCCCACTGTTTTAACATAGGTGTAATCTACTAGGACATGCTTGCCATTAGGCACAATTTCCTCAAGATCACAGATGCTAGCTTAAGATGACAGGCCACGTTCCACTGTCTGTTTCTCTAGGAAAGATCTCAAAACACTTTATATTTAAAAGACATTTGAAACCTCAGCAACTAGGAGTTAAAACTTGTAGGACAAGTCCCCCAAATTGCTCATGAATTCCGCGGAGCACTACAACAGGTTTCAGAATAATAGTTGTGTTAGTCTGTATCAGCAAAAAGAACAAGGAGTACTTGTGGCACCTTAGAGACTAACAAACGTATCTGGGCATAAACTTTCATGAGCTAAAACCCACTTCATCAGATGCATTGAGTGGAAGATACAGTATGAAGATAGATATACACAGAGAACATGAAAAGATGGGGTTGCCATACTCTTAGAGCTGGTATGGCAACTTCCATTTTTTCCCCATGTTCTCTGCATAATATATCTTCCTACTGTATCTTCCACTCAATGCATCTGATGAAGTGGGTTTTAGCTCATGAAAGTTTATGCCCAAATACGTTTGTTAGTCTCTAAGGTGCCACAAGTACTCCTCGTTTTTCTAGCACTACAACAGTTACGGTACCCACAAACCACACTGAACTAAATGTGGACACCAAGAAAGAATTTTGACATCACCTTTCTTCCCACATCAAAAAATGCCTTAGCATGATTCTCCTTTAGAAGCCCTGTATGTTGTAGCATCACTGTAATTATGGTTGGGAAGTCATGCTCATTCTAAGCCTTTAATTAGAACTTCAGAGATGATGCATGTGGGGAGGGTCACACCTGTCCCCCCTCACCCACCCTGATTTCTCCCAAGGAGGTTTCACACCAGAACATGGCCAGCAGCAGCCTTTCAGCACTGTGCTGGCAGAAAAGGACAGGAGCTACTTCCAGCCATGGGGGGGGAGGGGGGGGAGGAGGAGGAAAATCAGCGTGCAGGAGGGAAGGGAAGAACTAGCCCATGTCTTTGCAGAGCTCATCCCCCACCCCCGCAGGTTGGGCTGAAAATTGCTTACCCACCCTACTCTAGCACTTATCTAAGGGGTGGAGAAGCTCCCTTGTACTGGTGCTCCAGGCAGCTTTGGCACATGCAAGGCTTAACTCCTCTTGGGAAGCACTCTGGACACCAGGTGCCAGATCAGAGGCAGCGGGGGAGAAAGGAACCTGCCAGGCAGGCTGCAGGTGTGCTGAGCACTCCCACCAGGGGCTGGATCTCCACATATCAGTGGAAGAGGGATGCACCCTGGCAGGGGTTTATGGAGGAGCAGTGGAGAGGGGAGCATGTAAACAGCAGATGGGTGGGTAACAGAGGTGACATGGGGTGGTCACATGATGCCTCCAATCTTTAAATTATCCCCCTTACTATTGGCAGTTATGTGTTGCCTATGGAAGGAGGGTCGCCAACTTTCTAATCACACTAAACCAAATGTCCTAGGCCTGTCCCTTCCCTGAGGCCCCACCCCTACTCGCTACATTCCCTGTCCCTCAGTGGCTCGCTCTCCCCTGCTCTCACTAAGTTTCACTGGGCTGGGGTGGCGGCGGCGGGGGGGGGGGGGGGGTGTTGGTTCAGGGTGCAGGAGGAGGCTCTGTTTTGGGGGCAGGGAGTTATATGCAGGAGGGAGTGAGGGCCAAGAGAGATTTGGAGTGCTGGAGGGGGCTGCGGGTTCAGGCAGGGGGTTGGGATGCGAGAGGGATGTGGGGGGTAGGGGCTCTGGGCTGGGGCCAGGGATAAGGGGTTCAGGGTGTGGGCGGGGCTCTGCCCTGGGGATGAGGGACTTGGGGTGCAGGAGGGGGCTCTGGGTTTGGGGGCAGGGCATGGGTTTACCTCAGGCAGTTTCCTAGTCAGTGGTACACTGGGACTTAGGCAGGCTGCCTTGCCTGCACTGCACCCCAGAAGTGACCAGCAGGTCCAGTACCTAGGCAGGGGGAGGAGGTGCTGTGTGCTGCTCTTGCCCGCTGGCACCACCCCAAGCTTCTATTGGCTGGAGCGCGGAGCCGGTGCTTGGGGCGAGGCCAGAATGCAGATCCCTGTAGGACCCCCTGCCTACGAACCATACTTGCTGGTTGCTTCCAAGGCGCAGCCCGGTGCCAGGACAGGTAGGGACTAGCCTGCCTTAGCCCCACAGCACCATCAACCTGGTGCTGATCGGAGCCGCCAGGGTCCCTTTTCAACTAGGTGTTCCAGTCAAAAGCCGGACACCTGGTCATCCTATATGGAACCAAGGAAAATTTGTTAAACTATGTTAAGCACATGGAAATTGAAGGCATCTTCTCAACACTCCACATTCCGACAAGGTCATCTGTATCCTGCAAAGCCCCCTAGCCCCTCTCCTACACCACCCTTTAAATTGTCTGAGAAAAAGCTTAGTTGGCAGGATGGTATAGTGAGCCAGTGCTTCAAGTTTCTATTTGGAAGAGGAAGTTAAAAGCAAAATAATCTAATATTATGGTTGAAGTTTTACATATAAAATAACTCAAGAAATTCAGAAGTATAGTTCCTACAGAATCATGGCACGGACACTAAAAATTTAGTTCTCATTAGGGAGACAGTGGTAGCTCAAGCTATAACTGAACTTCTATTCTAATCCTCCATTTTCACACATATATTAAGGTATAAACAGTGTGTATGTGTAATGTATCCAAGGTACAGTTGTTCTCTGAACCTAAATTTCACATGCACATAACTCACAGAACCTCAACAACGTTTCATTCATTTATTTTTTCCATTTCAAATAATGCAGGTCAGATTTCTGGGTCTCTTTTTCTAGGAGTGTCTAGTAACAACTCTCTCTCTCTCTCTCTCTCTCCCCCCCCCCCCCCCCCATGAGAAACTGACAGACTCCAAACTAATCCCAAAAATCAGTACTAAGTCATCCACAGTGACATCAGATCCGTTAATCAAAAAGACATGGATAGAAACAAGGACTTAAGTGCCAACTTTATAACTGCTTTACCTAGCAAAGCCCAAGATTTACAACCAGTGCATTCCATTACCTCGTTTTACTAGAAGACTGAAAAATCTCCCCTTCAGTTTTACCAAGGCTTCTAGTTATGCCAACTGAGTGGAACAAAGTCTATTGATAAAAAGGCTAAATAGGGGGAGGAAAAGGAGATCTGGAGGCAACAGCAGAGCAGAAATAATTCTGACACTCCTAGTTCCTTCAGATACTCAAATGATTATCTGAACTCAATCAATTTATGCCTGTAATTTCCAAAAAAAGATGAATCATTGCAAAAACACAACTACGAAATATAGCTCAGAGAAAAGATATAGGTGTTATTTCAACATGAAATGCAAGTTAAAGATGCAGTCTGGGGAGTCAGATTGTGTAGAAAGCATTCAGAGATTAGGAACAGTTAATGAGCACCATGAAAACACTTAAATACCAGAAAAAATTACAAGGTGTTGGAAGTGCTTAGAGCTTTAAACACTAGTTTTTGCCAGTTATCTAGTAACTGACGTGATCAGAATTTTTGAATTATTTATCCAGAGGCTGAAACTGGGAAAGAAAGGAGGACAGTGTTGGGAAATAGCTGACATTGATAAATTTGCAATTTCAACCACACAGAAAATTAGGCTGTGTTTTATTTTTAAATTTAGTGAATCTACAATTAAGTTGTCTGTTAAACCTGCTATAATTTGTTCCAAACTGTTCAGGTTTATGCATAACATTACCAAGATTACACAGGATTGACAGTTACTACACAGTTTTTGGCAAACTGTGTGTTTTGTTATAATGAAGGGTAGATAAAGACCAGGCTTTTTTTTTTTTGCTTCTTTATGAAGCAAGAAGTCTATAAACTCAGGTATCGAGGCCAGAAAGGACCACTATGATCATCTAGTCTGACTACCTGTACAATACAGGACACAGAACTAACCCAAAGTAATTCCTAGAGCATCTTTTTGAAAAACATCCAATCTGGATTCAAAATTCACCAGTGATGGAGGATCCACCATGACCTTTGGTAAATTGTTCCAATGGTGAAGTACCCTCCCTGTGAAAAATGTATACACGGTTTCCAATCTGAATTTGTCCAGCTTCAATTTACTGGATATTTATTTCACTCTTTGTTAGACTGAAGAGCCCATTATTAAATATTTGTTCCATATGTAGATACTTACAGATCAACCAAGTAACCCCTTAACCTTCCCTTTGTTAAGTTTGAGCTCTTTGAGACTATATTACTAAAAGGCATGTTTCTTATTAATCATTTTTGTGGCTTTTCTCAGAATCCTCACCAATTTATCAACATCCTTCTTGACCTGCGGGCACCTGAACCAGACAATATTCCTGCAGCAGTCACACCAGTGCCAAAAACAAAGATAAAAAACCTCTCTAGTCCTACTTGACATTGTCCTGGACTGGCAAATATGCAGATACTTACAAATGTTACTGGGTTTAAGAATAAAAGGCAATTAAGTTTATCAAGTATTTTATGGTACATTAATATGAAAACAACAAAGACTAACACAACTATCCCCTGATTGTGAATATGAAAGATACTTAAGAGGTTTGATTTAGCAGGTTTTATATTTTAATAAAAGCACTACTCTTAACATACTTAATCAAGTTAAGTATACTCAGAATACAGTAGTACAGTACTAATACATTGTACTAATATAGAAGAGAATCACTACCGCTCACACATGCACAGAAGCCATCTGCTAACGTTATGAGCCCTTCTTGGCTGAGGCTCTATCCCATTGGTTCTCAAAGTGGGGGTCAGGACCCCTTGAGCGGTCACAACCCAATTATGTGGGGGTCACGAGCCCCTGCTGCCGGCGGCGCCCCGAGCTCTGGCCCCGGACCCTGCAATGGCGGGCTGCCAGCGGTGCTCTGGGCCTTGGCCCCTGCGGCAGCGGGCTGGTGGCAGGCTTCTGGCGGCACCCCGAACCCCAGACCCGGCCCATGATGCGGCGGGCTGCCGGCAGCGACCCGAGTCCCAGACCCTGCCAGCAGCACCCCGGGCCCTGTCCCCTGTCCTGGGGGGTTGCTGGCACCCCCCCCTGAGCCCTGCCCCTGCCCCGGGGGGCTGGCACCCCCTCCCCAGCCCCCTAAGGTGGGGGGGGTCACCCTTAGAGGCCTGGTGTCCGAAAGGGGTCATCAGTAGAAAAAGTTTGAGAACCACTGTTTTATCCCCACTGTGCATTTGTACGTATAACAAAGCGGGGACCCTATCCTGCAGGGGATTCTGGATATACAGCACACTAACAGCGTAGCTGGCATGTGCTGGATATAAGAGACACCTGTTCTAGGACCACTGGTGCGAATGCCAAGGAACACAACACACCGCGCAACAAATCCTAGGGGCTTGTGACAGCATCAGCTCGAGCTGTCCTACCCCCGCCCAGCTGCAGCCCAGGCGGTGGCAAGGCCTGGCACGGGGGAGGAAGGGTCGTTGTGTTAGGCTGGAGGACACAAGCCTCCCCCGCGGTCTCACCCGTTAGTCATCAGGGGGTCCAGGAAACACAGGCCCAGCCCAGCCTCGCTCTTCTCAGCACAGGGAGCGCTCGGCGAGCCGGGCCTAGAGATCCCGTCAGGCCGCCCGCCTCCCTCAGGCGGCGCCGGTGCCCGGGGAGGACGGGAATCCAGGGGCCGGCGCAGCACGGCCTAGTTTGCGGACTCTACGCCCCCGCGCCGAGGCCCCGGCAGGCCCCGGTCTCTGAAAGCTCCGCAGACCCCACAGCTCGCCCCTTCCCGCCTGCCCAGTTCTGCGCCGCTGCCTGTGGCGACCCGACCCACCCTCACCCCCCGCGTCTGGAGGCCCGGCCTGACCGGGCCTAGGCCCCCGGCGGTGCAGCCACGCACCTTCCTCGCTGATGTCATCCACGAAGTCCTCGGGGTCGCTGAAGGAGATGTCGTCCTCGGGCTCCGCCGCGGGCTGGGCTTCCCCCCGCTCCTCGGTCCCCTCCCGCGCCTCGGCCTCCTCCCGCTCCTCGGTCCCCTCCCCGTCCTCGGCCTCCTCGGTCCCCTCCCCGTCCTCGGCCTCCTCCCGCTCCTCGGGGGTCCGCTGGCCGGGCGGCTCCTCCTGGGTGGCGGCGGCGGCCTCCTCAGCAGCGGGCGGCTCCTCCTGGGTGGCGGCGGCGGCGGCGGCCTCCTCAGCAGCGGGCGGCTCCTCCTGGGTGGCGGCGGCGGCCTCCTCAGCAGCGGGCGGCTCCTCCCGCGAAGTGGGCGATGGCGGCGCCGGCTGCTCCTCCGGGGAGCCGGGCGATGGCGGCGGCGGGGGCGAAGACTCTTCCTCCCGCTGGGGGGGCCCGTCCGGCTGCTCGGGCTCGTCCCCGGAGCCCTCGGCTCCGGCCGCCTGGCTCTCCTCCGTCTCCTGCATGGGGAGGGGGTCGCTGCTGGGCCGGCCGCGCTCGGTCAGGCTCTCCGGGGAAAGGCAGGGGGGAGGGGAGTCTCCTACTGCTGGGCCATGTGCGCGAGACCCGGCGGGCATGGCGAAGCAGATCACACCAACTCCTAGCGTGTACGGGGGGGGGGGTGTGTGTAATTTTTCACCCAGTACCTTCCTCCCTCCACACGCTCTATAATCACCCGGCCCTCTTCTCCCTCCCGCTCCCTACAGCGCCGATGGCGACTTCAATCCCTATCTCCCATCAAAACCAATTCTCCCTTTTTTTCCATACACCAATTTGGTTTAGTCCAACATGGCAGCCCTCGTCCGCAGCGCTAGGTGAGGCCTGACTGAACCATCTTGGAAGGTGGAAAGGGGGAAGATACCAAATACACCTCTCCGTGTAGATTAAAAATAAAATGCACTCTGGGTATCCGATACCGCGGTGTATTTAAAACAAAGGGATACAGTGAGAACGCGGTATAATATAGGATAATATATTCCTGTTACTCCTACAACTGTAGTGTAATGGACTTGTCCATCGCGTGGACTCTACCAACGCCAATCGAAGGGAGGGTAACACATGATCATGGGGCGGTACTATGAGGAGAGAAAAATCAGGAAACTATTCGAACCCCAGTAAGAAGGGGTCAAGTTCAGGATGGTACGGTCCAACGGGGCCGCCACATCAGCGCTCTCTCTCCTTCACGTGGTCGGAAGCGCCCTGCCTAGGGAGGTTCCAGGCGCTGGGAGTAGGGACGTGTGGCCGCCATGACACTACAGGCAAAGAATGAGCCTGAAGTGACCCTGATGTGCATTATGATGAAAACCGTTTTCTGCCTGGGGCAGAGACCCTGGGGAAAAGGGTACAGAGCTGCTCACCTCTAGGGAGCCCTCGTCCCAATGCCGCATCTGAAAGGGGCTAGGATGTGGGATACAGAACAGTTAAGTTTTAGGGCACCATCTGCAATCTAGTACAGCCTAACTAAAGTATGGGAATGGGATGATGAGCCATTCACATGGGGCCCCACGTGCAGGGAAGCCCTATATGGATGGCCCTGAGTACTGGGACATGGGGGAAGTCACTGCCTCATTAGAAGCAATAGAAATGGGAAACAACTGTTTTCTCTGTTGCTGGGGCCTGGATGGTACTATTTGCTGATGCAATGAGAGATAGCAACTCCCTCAAAACTATTTATTAAGAAGGACACCATCAACTTGAAATCTAATACTTTTGTAAATATCACACACATTATTTCAGATGACTACATCAGGAGCTCTGCCAATTTTTGTGATTTTATTATCAATCACATTTTCCTCCTTTTAAAAATATTTGTCTCTCCTACCATCAGCAAGGGGTTTGATGAAATGACTAATCAGGAGAAACACTGAACATAATTCTATATAAAATGCAGTCAAAGTCATAAAATAAAACTGAAAAATGAGAGGAAAATATGTTTTCTCTAATCTCTTTCCATGCTGTTTGAGGATCACTTGTAACAATAGTAGGTTTTAAATTTCAGTGTGTTGCCCCTTTAATTCCCACATTTCCTACAGAGATGATCAGCAAATTATTTTCTGAGCAAGCCCACCTATAATGTATGGGTACATTACCTGCTAAGAAACCATGTAAATTCTTGTGGGAACACTTCAGGCCTAAGGCCAAAAGAAAAAAGTGTGAAGCACCATTTTAACTTAGTGACACAGTATGATGTATTCAGAGTGGCATATGTATAAGGCAGGATGTGAACATGGGTCTTAGAGTTGATCATGGATATCTTCTCAATATTAAGTATCAGGGGGTAGCTGTGTTAGTCTGTATCCACAAAAACAACAAGGAGTCTGGTGGCACCTTAAAGACTAACATTTATTCGGGCCACCAAACTTCTTGTTTTTCGCACTTTTAAAGTGACATTTAGGGGAAGAAACTTGAGGGGGAAAAAACAGGAAATCCAGATTTGTTATTTTGCAAACTAGTCACAAGATGTCACTCTAACTCCTCTCAAATCTAGATGACTCCGAGTATTTCTCTGGCAGTTACATATTCTGCCCTGGGCCCCGATCCTCAATGGTATTTAGGCGTCTAAATAACTTAGAGGATCTAGGCCTAGAAGCTCTTAAAGAAGGAAATTTAGAATGGACTATTTTTATGCAATGAAGGATCCAATAATATTTTTTTCCCCAGTTAAATAGTTGTTGATTTTCATATCGGGATCTTGACTTTAGTTTGCAGCAACATTAAATCAAAGTGCTAGGGATGGAGCAGAGCTACCTTCAGACTAATCAGTCTTCCTTTTGTTACCACTCGGATTAAACACATGACCTTTTCCCCCTCTCTTTGCCTCTGCAGTCTCCCTTCATTTGCAAGAACTTTCAGCTTCTTTTTGCTTTTCGTTCCCTTTTTATTGAAACTGCTCCTCTGCCCATATGTCAACTGTTTTCACTGCTTTTTCAGTGTGTCTCTTTCCATCCTTAATCAGCAGTTTCAGGATTGGGTGGTTGTGACAGAATGTACCCATGTCCACACCCTACACACTATTGTAATAATCTTTGTATAAAGTATGCCTTGTGAGGTATCATCTGAAAACTCATAATTTTCTGGTCCATATTGTCCTGATAAAATATGTGTGGCAACACTGTATGTGGAGTTATAAGATTTCCCTGTATAATGTTGTTAATGTGTTCCAAACCTGGCAAACAGATCTGTGTCAAACAAAGGAATTTGTGCTCTGCTTAATTTGCATTTAAATAGTAAACAGCATCATCAAACAGGAAGAGTAGACATAGAGACCTCAAACAGGCGAGGAAACGTGACAGGGAACATCCTTCTCCATAGACTGTCTGTGTCTTGAATCTCTGCTGGAAATGTTTTCCAAGATGGGGACTCACACTAGAAAAAGAAGGAACAAACACCCCAATGCACTCTCCCTCTCCCTTTCTGTCTATTGATTCACTGCATCAGAATGGACAAAGAAAGCAGCCATTGAACTGCACAAGGGGTCCTGACCTAAGAAGTTTATTCAATAAGATTGTTGAGAACATGTGGTGAGAAAACTTTGCTTTTAATTTAACATAGTTTGTTAAGTTTGGCACTAGTTGCATTTTATCTTTATTTTTTAAAACTATTTCTGACTTTTATTCCTCATTACTTGTAGTCCCGTAAATCCTATCTCTTTGTACTTAATAAACTTGTTTTATCTAATGCAGTGTGTTTAAACCGAAGTGTTTGGGAAACTCTGTTAGGAGAATCAAGTATGTGCATATTATTTCTATTAAAGTAATAACAGACTTGAATTGTCCAGGAGAGGGCTGGGCAGTACAGGACATACATTTCTGGGGGAGAGAGGGAAATCTAAGACTAAGAGTGAGTTGGGTTCACCCTGTAGTATAAAACTAAGGTTGGTATGAGCAAAGGTATGGTTGGCTAGCTGCAGCACACACAGAGGCATAGCTGGGAGTAACTTGCCTTCTGGAAGCTGTTTGCGAGCAGTCCAGACTGGGCTAAAGCAGCAAAGCAGTGTAAAGGGCACCCAGGTTAGAGAGATGACACAGTTACTCATTACTCTGGATTGTACACCGGTATGTCACACTAGGGCAGTTTCTAATGCCCAAGGTTTTAAGTACTGACAGTTGGAGCTGATCTGTGAACTCTCTACATACAGGAAAATGTAGGTAAATACTCACTATGTTTGCAGCACTGAGCCCATTGGCCTCTGCCATCTCCATGGTGCAAATGATCCAAATGTTTTTCCCCCTCTCTCTAGTAATTATTATTTATATTACACTAGTGCCTAGAAGTGTTCTATCCACCAGTCCATGTTGCCTCCTATAGTGTTTATCATAAAAATGAAGTGTCAATGGTTTATGCTAAAGAGGACCTTTTAAACCCTATTCAAATTCCATTTCTGCAGTTGGATTAAATTTTTCCACAATATTTTTCTGCATGACTCCACCTTTAGAGTGCAAAAGCAATTCTAAATGAAGGACGTCATATTCCTATTGGGGCATAATAATAGTTTAACATGAAAGCGACTCCTTCACCTTCCTCACATCCCCCATCACTTCCTCCCTCCCCCTTTCTTCCCCTCTCTGCTCCACTTCATGTGGCCCAGCTCCCTCCCAGCCTGGTGTTCCCATGTGCCCCTCTCAAGAGTTCCCTCCATCGCCTCCCCCTTGCATCGCCTCTCCTCCCCAGCGAGTGTCCCCACCTCCCCCCCGTGCCCCTCTCTGCTGGGGACCCCCCCATCTCCCCCCTCTGTGCCCCTCCCTGCTGGGGACCCCCCATCTCCTCCCTCTGTGCCCCTCCCTGCTGGGGGCCCCCCATCTCCCCCCTCTGTGTCCCTCCCTGCTGGGGACCCCCCATCTCCCCCCTCTGTGTCCCTCCCTGCTGGGGACCCCCCATCTCCCCCCTCTGTGTCCCTCCCTGCTGGGGACCCCCCATCTCCTCCCTCTGTGCCCCTCCCTGCTGGGGACCCCCCATCTCCCCCCTCTGTGCCCCTCCCTGCTGTGGACCCCCCATCTCCCCCTCTCTGTGCCCCTCCCTGCTGGGGACCCCCCATCTCCCCCTCTCTGTGCCCCTCCCTGCTGGGGACCCACCATCTCCCCCTCTCTGTGCCCCTCCCTGCTGGGGACCCCCCATCTCCCCCTCTCTGTGCCCCTCCCTGCTAGGGACCCCCCATCTCCCCCTCTCTGTGCCCCTCCCTGCTGGGGATCCCCCATCTTCCCCTCTCTGTGCCCCTCCCTGCTGGGGACCCCCCATCTCCCCCTCTCTGTGCCCCTCCCTGCTGGGGACCCCCCATCTTCCCCTCTCTGTGCCCCTCCCTGCTGGGGACCCCCCATCTCCCCCTCTCTGTGCCCCTCCCTGCTGGGGACCCCCCATCTTCCCCTCTCTGTGCCCCTCCCTGCTGGGGACCCCCCATCTCCCCCTCTCTGTGCCCCTCCCTGCTGGGGACCCCCCATCTCCCCCTCTCTGTGCCCCTCCCTGCTGGGGACCCCCCATCTCCCCCTCTCTGTGCCCCTCCCTGCTAGGGACCCCCCATCTCCCCCTCTCTGTGCCCCTCCCTGCTAGGGACCCCCCATCTCCCCCCCTCTGTGCCCCTCCCTGCTGGGGACCCCCCAACTCTCCCTCTCTCTGCCCCTCCCCCCCATGCCCCTTCACTTCTCAGCCTACAAGGCCCAGCGGCCCCGGACCGGTCTCTGTCTCTCCAGCCACCGCTCCGCCCCCTCTGACAGGCGGGCGCTGAGGAGGAAGGGGAGGGAGCCTCTGGGATCCCGGGCTCACATGACTGCTGGCGAGATGGACGGGGAGGTGCCCGCAGGCTCGGGGGGAGCCGGCACAGGTACGGAACGGGGCGCGGGAGGGGTTGGAGAGCTGTGAGGGCAGCTCCGCACCCCCCCCCCCCACACACACACCCAAGGGAGCCCTATGGAGGAGCGGTGGTGTCAGGGCTGTGTCTTCCCCCCTACACCCAAGGGAGCTGGGCAAAGGAGAAGGGGGTGTCAGGGTCTGTCTCTCCTCCCCCCTACACCCAAGGGAGCCAGGGAGAGGAGGAGGGGGTGTCAGGGTCTGTCTGTCCTCCCCCCTACACCCAAGGGAGCCAGGGAGAGGAGGAGGGGGTGTCAGGGCTGTGTCTTCATCATCATCACCCAAGGGAGCCAGGGAGAGGAGGAGGGGGTGTCAGGGCTGTGTCTTCATCATCACCACCCAAGGGAGCCAGGGAGAGGAGCGGGGGGTGTCAGGGCTGTGGCGTCCCCTCTGCATTCAAGGGAGCCGGGCATCCAAGGGAGCTGGGTGCAGGAGCAGGGGGTGTCATAGCTGTGTCTCTCCCCCCACCCTCCCAGGGAGAGGAGGATAAGGTGTCAGGGCTGTCTCTTCCCGCACCTCAGGGAGCCGGTCAGAGAAGATGGGGGTATCCGGGTCTGTCTTTCCCCAGGGCCAGATTTCAAATTAGGCACAGTAGGCATGTGCCTCGGGGCCCTGGCATTGTAGGTGCGCCTTACCTCTCTAAAACTGTGTGCAAGATGAAGGTCAGCTGGGGAAGGAAGGAGGGTGCTGAAGATGCTGTACCTGGGGGGGTGTAAAGTGTAAATCTGTCCCTGTCTCTTCCCCACCCAAGGGAGCTGGATGTGGGATGTGTGTGTCCGGACTGTCTCTTCCCTCCCCCTCATGTCCAAGGGAGCTGGGCACAGGAGGAGGGTGGGGTGGGGTGTCAGAATCTTCCTTCTCTCCAACTGGGAGATGGACATTGGAGGTGGCAGGTTTCAGGACTGTCTTCTCTTTCCGTTGAACTGCGGGTGCCAGGGGTGCTTTGCTCCTCTTGGCCTCCCAAATGAATTAGGCAGGGGAGGGTGTTTGTCAGGGCTGCCTTCTCCCCTGAAAAAATACTGAGGAGAGGCATGTCAGAGAGCTGGGTAGGGGCCATGTGGTGATGTGTGCCAGGGCTGACCCACTTCACCCATTTCCAAAGAGAACAAGACTCACAATGTTGGTCTGCAGAGGTGCCTCAGCCAGTTTCATTCCCCAGGGATTTGGGCTGAGGGGTATTGATGGCCCTCCCCATATCCTGGCGGTGCTCAAGCCACAAAGAGGCAAACTGATGTGCTCAGTGGTTGTGGATCATGGGATCTGTTAGTACCTGGCTTACTGGACTAGTCTTTCCAAGGTTTTGACCTTGGGCATGAGCTGAGACCATTCTCATCTTGTAGTTAGCTTGCCTCCTTGTGTAAGGGGAGCTGGTAGTGAATCCTGTATCTTGGTTGAGGTTGGTGCCTGCCTGTAAGGGAAGTTGTTACTACTGCAGGGTAGAGAGGGTTAATGGATTGCAAAGTCGAGCGGTTTTCATACTGAATGAATTGTGAACAAGACCACGGTACATTCAGGGCACTATTTGCATTTGTTAAAGATGTATTTTTAATGATTTCCCTTCTCCATAATTTAATCTGAAAACTGAATAGTGTAGTGAACTGTGAAATACTCTCGCTGGGAGTTATGTAGCTGGACACTTTCATAGCTGCTAAAATGAATTTTTTTTTTTAGTGTGTTTTGTCTTACTGTGGCTATGTAAGTGGATTCAGTGACACTTTAAACACTTGGTGAAATTTATGATGCAGTTTGCTAGTTACTGTCATCAAAGACAGTATAGGCAGACTCTCCAGGATGTGGAACACTTCTCCTTTCCCAATTGATGCAAGCCAAAAATAAATCCTAACTTGAAAAAGACATTCAGCTGCATTTTCTTAAAACTTCAGCATTGGGAGCTGCTCTCAAGATCATGACATTGGGTGAAACTTTAAGCACATTCTGCCAGTGTTGATTATGCAGTGAGAAAGGGAGGGAGCTTCTGATGTTTCTCATTTATTTGTTTTAATATGTTTTTTTAATTCACTAGATTCCTGATAATTAAGGATGGGAGGGGGTAGGGATAGTTGTATGATCATCTCTATCTCTCTGAAAGGCAGGATACGGCCCCCCAAAAGCTGATCTATTGCATATTAATCAGATATCAATTGCAGAAGGACATTTTTTCTGCCTATTTTCTCTTTGAGGGAGGAGAGAGGGATACAGTTAATTGGAGCAGCTTCAGACAGCTGATCACTAATTAGTGTTCTGTGGGTAGTGTTTGTGTCCACTTGAAAACACACAAAGCTAGAGTTAATAAAAAGTAACTAGGTTTTATGCATGAAAGAAATAATATGTTTGTTAGGATTGCTTCCAGCATCAGGTTTGTGCGTCCTTGTAACCCTACAGGGGTTACTGCATTTCACACAACCTCCCCCTGATCAGGTTTGTAAAATAAATCTGCGCTGTTGCTGCCAAGGATGAGTGTAAGAGATTAGAACAAGTGTCTTTGTGAGATGGTGTTCTATAGTGTCGGAGAGCAAGCTTGCTTCAGTGTATCTGTTGTGGAAGGTTCTGATCTGGCTTCTTTAGGAGACTTATAACGATGCAACAGTGATTGTGTTTTGGCATGGGCTGGTTTCTGATCTGATTTTCTGTCATGTAAATAGTACTTCTATAACTGAGTGACCTACTCATCTTCATTTGTCTTCCTCTGACAAATATTGTATTGTAAACTGTTGGAGTGAATCCTTATTAGGTTTTAGTGAAGGAAGCCTTAGATGTGGAAGGGACTGTAGACTGGATGAATTTGCACCATTACTTTTATCCCTAGCATCATGGTGTGGGTTTGATGGTCCCTCTTCAGTTTAAGATAGGTGAGAGCTCCTCTTCTGTAAACCTCCACAGTTTGGCTGTGTAGGCTCTAGGAAGGCCAAAGGACTTCTCTTATCAAATCCAGTCCCCTGCCTACACTAGCAGGACCAAGTACTGTCCCCTGATAGATTATTTTTTTTTGCCCCAGATCCCTAAATGGTCCCCTCAAGGATTGAGCTCATAACCTTGGGTTTAGCAGGCCAATGCTCAAACCACTGAACTATCCCTTCCCCCAATCTAGTTGCCTTTCTTTGTCCCTAGTATGAAAGATACTTTTTAATAGACTCTAGTTATAGAAGGTTGAAAAGTAACTTTATATTATTGGTGTAAATCACTCTTTCAGAAAATAGCTGGCGCTGGTAAGTTAATATTTTGGTTGTTTATGCAGCTTCTTTGGAGCTGATGATTATTATGGCTAGTCCTGAAAGCCAAATGCACTGCTAAATCCAGATGTTTGTTTTTCTTTAATGGTAAATCTTTAACTGTTGTGTGCAGACCTTGTGTACCAGAGAGAAGAGAATTGTACAGGTTGCAGGCAAGTGGAATTTTCAGGTCTCCCCCTCTCCCTTCCCCCCCCTCCCCTCCAAGTTTTCAGTATTTAACATAAGGTCAGTAAACGCATTGGCTGGGAATTCCACTCTTCAATAATATTTGGAAGGGGGGAGGGGAGAGATTGGTTTAATCAGTGTTGTCTCCAAAGTAGTCTTTTGTCAATACACTTATTTTACTGCGTGATAAATCTATAGTTAAAATATTTTGTCCCTAGTTTTCTTCTTAGATAGCTGCTTCATGTGCAAGGGAGGAAACAACTGATACTAGAGCAGGATAGTTGTTTCCTTTGAATGGGGTTCTCGAGGCTGAGTAAACAGGACGGGGGACTGCAGAAGCTTGACAGTTTCTAATTTTAGAACTGCCCATGGAATGTACCTAATACAGTTTCATCTTGCTGGGGGATTCTAGCAAGGCTGCTGTGGCTGGTGACTTCCTGAAAACCATCTTCAAACAGGAAGGTCTTTTGGGCAGCAGTTACATGCCTAGTCATTAAGTTCAGGTTATCTTTTGAGTTTAGGGGGCTAAGCTTTGTTTCAGTTACTGTTTACTTGCTTTTTATCTTCTGTCACATCCATTTGTTAAAAACAACAGTTTATTGATCTTGAATTGAGGACTGAAGTCTGCACCGGCCATGACTTTGCTCTCTCTGTAGTCCATGGGAATATTCCTCAATGGATTCCTCCTATAATCCTATTTATTTCTCCAATTTGTAGCTGTATCTCATTTAATTATTATTATTTTTATTACTGTAGCTGAACATTGGGACTATGATCTTCTGTCTTGCTTGTGGATGGAATTGCTCTGTGTACAGTATTAGGACTCCTTGTATTGCCGAGACTTGGAAAATCACTTAATCACTTGAAGAACAAGCAGCATTGTTGAGTGGACAGGTCACAGGACTGGGACTCAGGAGGCTTGGGATCAATTCCTTGTTCTCACACACAATCACTGTGTGACATTGGACAAATGATTTAATTTGGCCACAGGTTTCCCATCTGTAAAATGGGGATAATGATACTTATCCTTCTTTGTGACTGAAAAGTGCTGTAGAAATGCCAAGTGTCATTATTTTATTAAACAGTCTTCAGGTAATATGGCACCCAAATGTTTTGAATGGTGTCATTAACTCCCTACCTGATCCACAGAATCAGAAGTGAAGACTGGAGCAGCCCTTGAAAGTGCTGAAGCTCCAAGACGCATGCTGGTGACTAAAAGGTCTTCACCAGGAATGCTTGGGTTGGAGAGAAATGAAAAGCGAAGAGCAAGATCTTGCTAGTCCCCACAGCATAATGCTTTGTAATTATCTATTATGGAATTGAATAGGTGTCCTTTTTGGGGGTGTGTGGCAGGTCGGCATGGAATGGAGGTTGCAGGCAGCTGTATGTTGGAGAGATGGGAGGAGCAAAGCCAGTATAATTCACAAGCCCTCAGCAGACAGAAGTTACAGCTGAAGGGAAACCTAGTGGATAGCTTACTTTGAACTGGTTAGAAGAATGTCTTCTCTTTCATGTTGAACACAGACATGCATAGTAATTAGAAGATTCTACTGGACAAAATGGACTGGATTCTCTTGGGTCTCTCCCTAGAAGATCAGATGAATTTACAGGAGACTTAAAAACAAAAAAAACCTCCTGACCCTTGAGTATCAAAAGCATGCTAGGCCCCTTGATGGGGGAAGGAAGGGCTTCCTTACAACACACTTTTAGAGTTACTGTTTTCCCTTTGACATTTCAAACTATGCAAGACCTTTCAACATAAGATGAGGGTGGGAAAACAAATTGAATTTTCAATTGGGGGACAAACCAGATGTTCAAGGAAAGTTGGTATGGACAAGGAAAGGGGGAATGAAGAGGTGAGGAGAGAGAGAGGGGTTAACTGACATATTAAATAGATGATGTTTAATCTGGAACTCATGAGGTTTTTGGGGAAGGGGAAGGGAAGTGCTGATGAATGCTACTTATATTATTGTTTCAATGCTCCTGGCTCAGAAGTGTGAGTGAAACATCTGTTTTTGCCAAGGGGAAATCTGAGGTCTCCCCACGCAGAAATGTACAGCTCTGGCTTCCCTCTTTTGAGATGTGAAGCCACCTCTTCTCCCTGAGGCTCTGACCTGTGATGATAATGAGGAAATTTCAGCTACCCTTCCTGAAGGGTTAGCTTTGTTGCTTCCAGAACATTTTTTGTATTCTTGTAGGAAATCTGCTGTTGCTAACATAATAAGTACTTCTATGGCACCTTACGTTTGAGGATGCCTGAACCCTTTAAAATCATGAATTGACTCAGCCTCAAAACACCCTAGTGAGGTAGGGAGTTGTTAGTTTTTATCCATCTGTAAAATGGGAATAACAAAGTTTGGAGAGTTTGACTTGACAGAACTTGCCCAGGAATAAAACTCCTACCTGTTGATTCTATGTCCTGTGCTTTAATCATTAGACCAGGGATCGGCAACCTTTGACACGTAGCCAGTCCGAGAAATCCGCTGATGGGCTGGGATGGTTTGTTTACCTGTAGTGTCCACAGGTTCAGCCAATGGCACCTCTCAGTGGCCGCGGTTCGTTGTTCCAGGCCAATGGGAGCTGAGGGAAGCAGCGACAGTGCATCCCTCGGCCCATGCTGCTTTCCGCAGCCCCCGTTGTCCCGGAATTGAAAAATACTATTTCTTTTGTTTATAATTTTTACAGTGCAAATATTTGTAATAAAAAATAATATACATTGATTTCAATTACAACACAGAATACAATATATATGAAAATGTAGAAAAACATCCAAAATCTATATATATAAAAGTCAAATGGTGTATGCGTGTATGTATGTGTGTATGTATGTATGTTCCCTTACTACTTCCACACCGTTTCAGCTAGATACTTGAAATTTGGTACAGTTATAGGCTTTAGGGTCCTAATCTGGGTAAGAATAGAAAATTTCTAAAATCTCACTTCTTACACCCCCTAGGGGTGAAATTCTTTAAAGCTCATTAACATCAACTACACAGCTCACATAACATCATCCGGGCAGCAGGTTGACACATGCTGTTGTCTGTGACATAGTTATGATGTAATAATACAGATAACCAGAGAGCTTAGTGTTGTGTAGCGCAAACATAATTAAATACACTGTTTTTTTCTTAAAAAGGACCCTATTCGTTATGCCACGTAAAAAGCGAAAATGTATCGGAGAAACCACATCTAAATGCAAGAGAATGAAATTACTTAGACAAAATGAGACTTCTGAACAAAATTTGTATTAATAAAAAACATTGTAGTCTTTTTACATCCCAGTTTTCTGCTAGTATTTAATAAATTTCAGTTGGTATGCTATTGTTTAACAGTGCAACTGTGATTAATTAAACTGCAACAATTTTAATTATTACATTTTTTTAGCTAATCGTGTGAGTTAACTGTGATTAATCAACAGCTCTAGTTAATATACATGTATGTGTGTGGTATGATAATTTACACATGCATAGACAATCTTGCAATTTAAATAAACTACAAAACATTTCAGGAGAGATTGATTCTGGGGATTATTGATGTGGAGAAGGGATTCATTGAAGAAGTGGGTGTTAGGTAGGGGGAATAGGACAATCTTGATAATAGATGAAGACAGGAAGAGTATTGCAAGTTTTAGGAGTAGCAAGCCTAAAAGTGTGATGGGCAACACATCTTGCAGAGATCCTCAAGGTGGGGTTTCATTCTGCATTTTTTCCCCTAATGTGCAGTGTAAGCTCTAAACCCCATGAGGAATCTAAGGGCCATTCACATTATTAACCCTTTGGAGGCTGAATACTTTTCATAGGGTTTCTCTGAACATTAATTTGGGTGGATTTATGCCAGTGTTCTGAGGGTTACAGCTGAATGTTGGAGGATTCAGGATTCCTCCTGCAGGTTCTTTTCCCGGATGGTCCTCACATTTTAGAAGGCCTATCTTTCCCCTCCTGTCTATTTCTAAGGATTGCCATTTCTTGCTAAATCTCTGGTTTGGAGGAGTGCAAGTGTTTTATTGTGGAATTTTTACTTTATTTTTCTATGTCGGCAAGCAGGATGATGGGGAGTGAATACTGGCATATGGAGGAGGGGGTTTACATTAGTGTTGGTGGTTTTCCTCTCAGGAAATGGGTGGGTCACATTTTAACCAGTCCCTGGTTAGAAGATTGTTTTCCTGTCGTTCTTCCTCTGAACGTGAGTTACTCACATGACAGCACAGAGTTCTGTGTGAGGTGCTCAGATAGCTCTGAGTCTGCACATGAAATAAGCTATTAAATAACATGGAGGTGGAAAAGGGTACTCTCAGCGAATTGGGTTTATGTATGGGGCAGGGATAAGATCAACCCTCTCTACAATGGGATGTTCAATTGCATATTTTTATAGATTCACAGATTTTTCAGGCCAGAAAGTACCATTGGATCATCTAGTCTCATCTCCCTGTGTACCACAGGCCACTAAATTTCACCCAGTTATCCATGTATTAGCTTGCGTTTGTCTAAAGGATATTTTCCAGAAAGGCATCCAGTCTCCATCAAGAGATGGAGAATCCACTTAGCATTTTAGCCCTTGTACTAAGGTGTATTCTGAATCTGGAGACAGTTACATGAAAACATGCCCTTGCACCCAGCTTCTTTAATCTGTAATTTGGAACAAGCACTGGGGTATTTGTTATGTAGATGGTGCTGCCTGTACACTGCACTGGGAGAACTATCCCAAATAGAAAACCAGTCTCTGTCCCAAGGAGTTTCCAAGCTAAATGCATGAGAGGGTACAAATGAAGAGAACAAACTCAAGCTGTCTCAGTATGGTCACTATTGCTAGAATGCTTCCTGGGAATAGGTGGATATTCTGAAGCCTTGTGGTGGTGGTGGGGAGTTTGGTGTGCTTCAGAAGGTTGCCCCAGATGTCTGAGGCAGCATGGAAGAAGGCCTGAAGTTAGAAGTGGGTGAAGTTGCTGAAGAGTGGTTAGGAGAGAAGCTTGGATGACTCAGTGGGCCTGTGGAGTGCGGAAGGAGAGGAAATAAGGTATAAAAACCTGGGTAAGAGCTTCTGAAGCTGATCTAACTAGTGATTAGTCTCCTTGGTGAGACAGCATCTCTGTGAAAGAAGCTGTGGCCCCAAATTGTACACTTCCTAAGAAGGCAACCAAGTAATTAAAACTCCCTCTTGTTGTTGGATTAGGAAAGGAGAAATAATCTCGTTCAGGGGCTTTTCTGGTTGTAGGAATGTGAATTACTTCTTTGGAGGGATTTTAACATTATGGGATGATTTGTGTCTTTTGGGTACTGTTGACTGAAGGCATTTAATGTCATTGCCAAGCTGAAGTGGCACTGCCTTTGATAAAAGATTTATTTATCAAAGTGCTGCCCTATCGAAGATGAAAAAGGGAAAGGATTCTTTTACTGCATTAAAGAACCTGCCTTTTACCTCACTATCTTTGTCCTGACCTCACTGTCTTCTACCTCTCCTTCCCTCTTTTCTAGTCTAGTAGAAGCCTTTGTAGCATCTGTCTCTTGGCTGGAAGGACAGATATGTTGCAATGTCATCCATGAGTAAACAACATTAACATTAAATCAGATTGCACTGATTTCTTCCAAGTTACTGGCACGTAAATCTTCTAGAAGCTATTATATAGGCAGCTGCCAGCTGATTTGTTATCCTGAGCAATGCTGAGGTTTCAAGGCTCATTTCTTTGACTCATATTAGCAAGAATCTGAAGACTAACTAGACTTGTGGAGTATGGTCATTTGTCCTGGATTTGGTTTGCTTTAGTTAAAGTCCAATATTGAAGAAAACTGAACAAACTGCCTGATCTCTCTCTTGAAGCAGTGTGTTGGTGGAATTGCAGATGGACTAGTTTTCTGCTTTATCCGGGCTTACAGCAAACAGGATGTGAAACCTTATCATAAGGACAGGGGTTTCAAGTTAAGGGAAGGGAGCCTTTGATTCTGCCTTTTGTGAATGATTTTCCTTTTCTATACCCTAGTGTTATACAGTTACCTTCTGTGGAGCTATTGCTTGAAGCCTCTCTGGTAATTCACTGGAGGATGTTAACATCTATTGATCCTAAAGCATCCAGATCTTTTCTGCTCACAAACGTTTAGCCCAGTTCAGCCAGGTGGTCCAGTTCCTGCCTGCTTGGAAGGATAGCATGATTACAGCTTCCCTTTACAGTAGGATTGGAAACAGGAAAGGAATCTCTATTTCCCACGACCTGGGAAGCACTTATATGAATTCACCTGTTGCATACTATGTGTAATTATGCAGTAAAGTCAAGCTGGATAGCTGAGCTGCAGCATGTTGTCTAGTAAGGGAGTACCCCAGATTATCACCCCCTTTCTGTATTAGGTTGTTCCCCAGGGAGGTGGTCTGTATTTCAGGGCCATGATAATGTATTGCTTAGAATTATTGGGGAACCTGTCTGTCCAAGCTGCGCAGCTGGGTGCTTGATTTCATTGTAAGACGCTGCACCACGTAGGATGCATGACCCTTGGTATGTGAAGTCGGAATCTTATCCAGTGCTTGCTGTGAGTGAAAATTTGCCCAGTTGGCTGCCCTATTCAAGAAGCCTCTTGTCTGGAGCTTCAGTGCATGGAGGTGCTAAAGTTATTAATGGGGCTAATTAATTCCCACATAGAGATTAAATAAGTTCTGTCAAGTGAAGTGCCTCCTTTCTTCCTAGTGACATGTGACAGTAATATATTAATTTCTACTCAGCAATTGAAAATAACAGTTTCTTTCCTTTCACAATTTGTTCGAGTCAGGATCCAAGAGTGCTGAGCTAGGGATTCACTTTTAGCTTGGCAGATTCTGCTGCCGTGGGAGCTGCACAGACGGGAAATGCAGGCCTCAAAGCTGATTCACAGAACAAATCTGGCCTGTAACAGAGAAGCAGAGCTGACTTCATGACTAGGTATAATAGGCGATGCTCGGGGTGTTGTACAGAGGGAGGTACAGAGTGTGCTAAGAGTAGGGGAAGAGGTAGTTAAATGGGCAGAGCCTCTTGTGGAAGGAGTGGCTTGGTTGCTCTTCTGGCTTGTGTTGAGGTGCAGTGAGGACATAGCAGAGGAACAGGATATTTTAAAGCTCCTTTTTTCATTCAGTTTTTCTTTCAAAAACAGCAATTTTCTCCTCTTTCTTTTTAGACTTGGCAAAGCCTCCAGTAACTGAGCCAAGGGATCCAGAACAGCTGCGAATGCAGACGCCCGAGGGAAACCCGCTGCTGCTCTCCCACACCCTACAAGAGCTGTTGAGCAAGGACACTGTGCAGGTGGAGCTTATACCTGAGAAGAAGGGCCTCTTTCTGAAACATGTGGAGTATGAAGTTTCCAGCAAGGTAATGTGGGAGAACACTGGTGTCCATGCAATTTCCATGCAATTGTTTAACCTGGATTGAAAGCCAGATAATTTTTTTAAAATCTGTTCAGTGTATTGGTGATACTGATTTGAGTCAGACATTCATGTAGGTATCTTTTACAGTTTTGCTACTGCAGCTTAATCCTAATCTCTATTTTTCCAGTACTGGGCTGCTCTAAAGCAAGGACTGACAAATACGGTTGTCGTTTTGTAAGGTGAATGGATGTCCTCTGAGGACGAGAGGGTAACTCCCAAACTCACTCCAAGAATAGACTGTATGTGAATGCCCACATGGCATAGCCAGCAGCAATGCAGGTTCTCCCACCCCATTCCAAATTCACTTCCCCAATCCTGACTGTAGGGACCACCTTTGGAGCAAGACGGGAGTTCAGTTTCTATGTCCCATTCAATTTTTATCCCCTTTGTGAGACGATTCACTAGTGTCTTCTGTGATGCTTTTTTTTTTTTTTTTCTTCTCATGAGGCTATCTGTCCCATAAGAACGGCCCAAGAGCACCAGGTTACTCCACAGAGGTCACCAAAGAAGCAACTGTCTGACAGTGTTGTATCATTTTTCAGTCACTGCTGTCCTTAGCCAGAGTCACCTTCAGATCAAAGTTTGAGGGACTTCTTATCCCATTACCAATTCCCTTAGCTATCATTCTTCCAACAGTTCTTTCAGTGTAATGAGATTCTTCATAAAGATGCAGTAGCTGCACCTTGGGCATCAGCTCAAATCTGCAAGAACAAATCAGACTGCTGATTGCAGAGCAGATACGAGGAAGCCCTAAGAGCTGTTTCCATTGTGCTCCAGTTATTTGTCTCGTTGGGTTATTTCTGAAATGGCACAGCTCTGCAATAAGAACTAGCAGTGTACGACGCAAATATAATGTGGATGGATGTGATGCCATTTATTTTTTTCAACATGCTATTCCATCAGCCAAATGTGGTTTTTAAATGACTTGCCAAAGTGCCTTTCAAGGGTCTCTCTCTATGTGCTACACCACTCATTTTGGACCCAAATTAATCTCCAAAACCTGGATGTTCTCACTGGTCATTTTTGCAATTTGACATTAGAGATGCAAAAATCTTGAAACTAAGGTTATAAGGGACTTTCAAGCTATTCTAGGAATCCCACTACAATTCCCACTTTCTCTTCATTCTGTTGCATGACTCACTAAAAAGGTCAAACAGCTGTGTTTTGCAGGACTGAGAATTATGTTTGCTTAAAGCTATTTTGTTTCCCTTGGCATTAGACCTGGTTTGGTGGATGTGACCAGGAACTGGAATTATTACTGGAGTCCACTAGCATTGAAATGCTCTTTAATGATGATAGGGCAATTGTATTGTTCCTTTGTCTATGTGTGATGCAGAAGAGAAACCGGGTTGGTGGGGGAATTATGTGGAATCACAGAAAGTTTAGGGACATGTACCACCTCCTTCCAGTAACCCACAGAAAACATCTCCCCTTTCCTTTATAAATGTCTTTGCCCCCATGTTTTATGTGTATGGAATTTGAAATGTGCTCTTTGCTGAAACTCTTGTTTCTACAGGGACCTAACCCACCGGCGAGCTCTCCAACTTATATTAAGCCATCCAAGTGCATAATTGAGAGGTGGCTGGAGGGTTCTGTGTGACTATTTTTTTTATACTGTTAGCTTACAAGTGGTCTGCAAATCCAAGAAATGTACCAGCCACTCTCTTCAAGTCCCACATGTGGCTTTAACTCCTGACTGCAAGGAAATTACTGAAATGCTACTATTGTCCTGTGTGAATGTTGTGAGGTTTCTCTCTCTTTTTTGCAGCGCTTCAAGTGCTCTGTGTACAGGCGATACAATGACTTTGTGGTATTCCATGAGATGCTGCTTCAGAAGTTCCCATATCGTATGGTGCCTGCACTTCCTCCAAAGAGAATGCTGGGAGGTAAACCTGGGTCTTCCTAGTGACTGGATGGGCTCTGGTATGAATGTGCTCTTGAGAATACAGTCAAGAATGCATAAGTCTCGAAGAATCCATGGCATTTGTCGTTCTCTGGTTCAAAAAGCAGTGCTGACAGTGTAGTGCAAACCTTGGGAAGGTACAGCACTGTATTGCAGGAAGTCATTTTCAGATAAGACATGAATAGAAAGTTCTACTGGTGACTCCCGAGGTGTAAGTTGAAAATCCTATGGCATTCATGAAAAGAGTAAGGCTAGCCCTAAAGTGAGGGATAATCAATGACTAGACCAGTAAACCCAGCAGACCTGGTGCATGGAACGGCCAGAAGGCACAGATAGTATTGTTCTTGGGTTTTCATACAGATGTATATGCAAAGGAACTGTTGGACTTGATGCTGCCTTTCCCTCTTTCTGAGTCTGTTGCAATGCCTGGTGCATTAACACTAATGTAGTGTTCCCTCCTGCAGCTGACCGAGAATTCATAGAGTCTAGGCGGCGGGCCCTGAAGCGTTTCATTAATCTGGTGGCTCGACATCCCCCTTTCTCGGAAGATGTGCTCCTGAAGCTCTTTCTCTCCTTTAGTGGCTCGGTGAGTACTTGTTGGTGATGCCACGTGTTTGCGTCTCCTCCTGTGCACTGGGGAACAGTTACTGAGTTTAGAGCTTCCTGTTGCCTGAACATCTGTCATCCCCCACAATTGTGATCCTGGCTACAAGGGGCTAGTAGACCAGATTATCCACGCTAGGTATCTCTGCTACTGGACAGTGGGATGAGTTATCTCTACAATGCTGTAGGCACGATCTCTTGAAAATAGTGCTCTTTCCTGTGGCAATATATGTCACACCACTCCTTATCTCTGATACTCCACAGAAAGGTATTTGACCAGGGGAGAACTAAGAAACGTTGTTCTAGGACTTCTCCGTCTCTGATGCAGACTTTTAGCACAGAACTTTCTCCTCAGACAAATGCAGCACTTGAGGTGGAGGGTTAATATTTGTATGTGTTTAAATTTTAGGGGAAGGGGGTGATACAAGAGTTGGAAATTCATAGAGGGAGATGGGTCAGGGCCTACAAATGGGCTCAGTATGTAGAATCACTTTTTTTCCATGCCTCTTTGGCATGAGAGGTTGCTTTTTTTCCCCCTCAGAGAGGAAAGGTTAAATGCCATGGAAGGGAGCCACCTTTTCAAATGTAATAAAATCAACCATCAACTGTGGATTGTTGCTTTAGTGCACGAGGAGGCTCAGGTTTTCACAGGATTGAAATTGCCATTCACTGTCGCTGCCAGATGGGTTTAATTGGTTGGTTGGTGGTTTCTTTTGCTTTTCCAGGATGTGCAGAACAAGCTGAGGGAGTTAGTCCAAGGAGTGGGAGACGAGTTCATGACTTGCCAGCTAGCCCCCCGGGCCAAGGTATTTTTCTTTATGGTGCATAATTGCAATCTTAATACCAGTCGTCCACGTACACAAGGTCTTGTATTTGTTGGGTAAAAGAGAGGGGCTGTTGTTGAAGGAGAAAAAAGCAATTTCCACTGAGAACTATAAGGGACCGTCTTTTGACTTGATCTTCTGTCTTCTTCATAACAAAACATATAGTTGGTTCTTTCCAGGCCCAGTATGTCCAGTCTGGGTCTGCTCAGAAAATGGTACAAAATTAGTGTGAGAGAAGTCTTTGTCCAAATGCACATTCTTTCAATAACTATACATAACCTAAACATTGTGAAAGTTCATCCTGTTGCTTGCTATTCCTTTGTGTCATAATCCCTCTCTGTCTGGGAGAGAAGCCATGGATCTCACCAGGGTTGGTTTGTTTGGGGAAGGCTGCTGTACCCTAGTTGTGAATCTTGCTTGCTGAACCTGACATCACTGCTCCCCCGAGTTGCTTGCTTTTGTGGCACTTCAGCTTGGGGTGAGGGGTAAAATAAAGCAGCCAGTAAAGGGTTAAATTTTGGTTATGGGTTTAAAAAAAAAAAAGAGAGAGGCCTTTACAGCACCTAATGGGTTGGCCTAATTGGGCTCTGGTCTGTGACTGGGGCTCCTAGGTGCTATCGCCATACAAATAAATAATAAAGATGGTACCTTTATTACTCAGGCAGTCCTGTCCCTTATGTGTGTATCATTCACAGTGCTTGACCTAGGGACTACTCAAACTTTTACTGATGTTAGCTCTGCAGAGCAAACCCAGCTATGGGAGACTGGGGTGGATCCTACCGTGGCCCGGGCATCACCAGGGGAATTGTTAACTAAGCTCTGGTTGCACAATCTTTTCCTGAGGAGGTACAAGCCAGAAGCAGCTCCGCTCCGCTTGTAATACCTGGTTGAGTTTTCAAGGCTGCAGTTAGGAGATCTGACCTGGAGTCACTGATAGGCCTGGGACATCATAATGCTATTTTCAGTGGCTCCTCTCAGCACATAAAACCATTTTCAGTATCACCAGGTTAATACTCCTAATCTCTCTGTTTGTGATTTATCTGCAACTGAGTCCATTACTAAGTTCTCTTTTGCTGCCTCAGGACTTCCTCCCAGCTGACATCCAGTCCCAGTTTGCTGCCAGTCGAGAGCTTATCCGAAACATCTACAACAGCTTCTACAAACTGCGGGACCGTGCGGAAAGAATAGCTTCCCGGGCCATTGATAATGCCTCAGATCTTCTCATATTTGGAAAGGAACTAAGGTAGATTAGGGTGTAAGGACTCCCTCTAGAAGAGCACACTTCTGTGAACAGTCTTGAGTTTTAGAGAGAGCAATAGGGGCACCAGTAGAATGTCCATGGGGACGAGGCATGTATTTCTGAAGACGCATGGCACAAACCAGATTCACTTTTTCCTGTTGCAGAGAGAAGAAAACTTAGTGGGTGTGTTCCCTAGGGTGAGGGAGAGAAAATAGCATTGACAATCTCTGGTTCTGATCTACACTTGCATAAAAGGATACCGCCCCAGGTACATGGGTGTGTGGTCGTACATATTCGTAGCCCCTTTTACATGCTGCATATGTTCACACACTCTGCGTTTTTGTTGTAAACTGAAAACACTAACGTGCTTGCTAGTGCACAGTTCCTTTCATTTTCTCTCATTTGTGTGTGCCGACACTCATCCACATATACACGTCCCAGCCTGTTATCCCTGCACTTCGCTGCTAACTTGACCCTTCTAAGGGAATAGGAATAAACTTACTGCCACCTGATTTCTAGGGGACTCTCTTTCTCCAGAACCTACTGGTGAGTTTTGAGAGGGGGAACTTCCAGTGACTGCTGGGATGGGTAAATCATCAGACCAGCCTAGCTGCTTAGTGGGATCTAACTCACTGCCTTTTCTTTCCTCTCCCAGTGCTTTGGGCTCAGACACTACGCCACTTCCCTCTTGGGCTGCTCTGAACAATAGCACGTGGGGGACTCTGAAACAGGCCTTGAAAGGCTTGTCTGTCGAATTTGCGCTGTTGGCTGATAAGGCTGTACAGCAGGTGAGTTCCTCTGCCATTTGCTTCTCCTGTATAATCGCCATTGCTGCATTGAGAGAGGTGTTTTTGCCTAGTGTCACCTCTTGATTCAAAGGTCCTTCTAGGCATGGGTGCCCCAGAAATTACTCCCCCTTTCTTAGCAACTATGCAGGCATCAGTTTAAAGCCATGTCCAGCTGGCTGGGTATGCTACTGGGCTACATGTTCTGACTGGTGGAATTAAAAAACTCAGAGGTGTTCAGGGTGGGAAAGCACAATGAGGAGGGGAAAAGTCGGGGGAGGAGGTGAATTTTTTTTGAGAAGGTTTAAAGAATAAAGTAAATAGTGACTGTCCCAAGCTGTCCACGAATCCTGCACTCTGCCTGGCTAAGATCATCTGGTGAACATAGTCCAGCAGAACCTGTTTCTGTATCCAGTTGTGACCTTCCCCACTTGTTAAACACTACGTGAAACTCATTCAGACGGAACACAAGAGGTCTTATTGCCGTTGAAACAGCACAATGTAATGACGAGCATTGGAATAACAGGAGCACATGACAATCCAGAAAGATGACTGATAGTTTCTCTTCACTACAACCATCACTTCAATGTGCTAAAGCTGTTCTGGGTGCTTTACAGATAAATAAAACCAGTTTCCTGCACCAAGGACCCTAAGTTCGAGAGAGCCACGCACATGACACAGAAACAGGAAGGGACATAAGAAACAAACGAGCAAGTGCTGAAGTTTAACTTGTGTCTCGTCAGTTCTGCTTTTTGTTTCATTGTCTTCTAGGGAGGAAGTGCTGGTGTTTATGGGTCACCTGGAATAGGTGTGTCTTAAGGAGGGAAGATGCAATTCTGCTGGATTCTATGAGTGCAGGGGTTCCATACAGAGCTGCATGGAAAACCTCAGAGGACTCATGATCCCAATTTCTTGTTGCAGTGATCAGACAATCTGAATGCTGTTCCTGCTCCACTTAGGTCTGTGTTCATCTTGGTGTCCAAGCCTAAGATCTCCAGTCTCATCATGAGAACTGTTTGATGTAGCTGTGTAATGGCTGGTGTGTCCCAGAGATTACTGTGGAGGGTCAACGTACTGGGTGGGTCTGAGGAGCTGTGATGTGAGCTCTTGCCAGGCTTATATGAAATGTACTTGTCTCTTGTTTTCTAGGGAAAACAGGAAGAGAGTGATGTGGTGGAGAAGCTGAACCTTTTCCTGGATTTACTCCAGTCCTATAAAGTGAGTGCTGCTGTTTCTCTGCCAGTGAGAAAGTTGTTTAGAACAGTTCTGTGCTTTTTAGAGGGTGTAACACCAAGCGAATGGAAAACTGGCTGGACTGTCAGTTCAGAGGCAAACTGGCATCACGCAGAGTGAGGGGAGTGAGTCTGACCGTTGACTAGCTCTGCAGTGTTACTGATCTGCTCTTGGCCCATGAAACGTTTTGTGGACACCAGACCTTGCAAGGAGTTGAAGATATCTGCTTCACTTGTAGGAATCTGCTAATCTTTTTTTCACAAGTCAGCTATTTTGGGGGCAGGAAAAGAGAATGAATTGGTGGACCTGCCTTTTACATGTGAAGACGTTAGTTCAGTTACACGTGAAATGAGTTTTATGATCTCAGCCTACTCCTTCAAGGACACCCTGTGAAAAAACATCTAATATAGTTTAACACAGATGGCAGGACTGGTGCTCAATCCCCCACACTCCGCCCACCGCCCCACTCGTTCCTACCCCCACCCCATCTCTTCCTGCCCCTGGTCCTCCTCAGTTTCCAGGCCTCATCCCTTCCTTAAGCCCCTGCCCTGCCTCTTCCCACCCACTTCTGCTCCCTCCTATGAATGTTCCCCGTTCCCACTTCTCCCTTTCCTTGCCAGAGCCTCCTGCATGCCGTGGAACAGCTGATTGTGGTGGGTAGGAGGTGCTGGGAGGGAGGGGGAGGAATTGATCAACAGAGGATGGGAGGCACTGAGGGAGGAAGGAAGCTGCCGGTGGGTGCTAAGCACCCACTAATTTTTTTCAGTGGGTGCTTGAGCCCTAGAGCACCCATGGAGTTGGTGCCTATATTTGGCAGCCTTGCTGAAGAAGGCCCAGTGCAGGATTGGAATAGAGGGCACTGCAAGCTAACAGGAGGTTAATTACCAATGTTTAATATTGAAAAGGAATATGCAGATAGGAAACTTGGTGTTGGTAAAGTTCAAGGCTCATTAGCAGGGATGCAGCTTCAGATCACCTGCTGTACCCTCTGTTTTGGTTCGGAGAAGTTCTGTTTCTCATTTTTTTTTTTTAAAAAAGGCTTTATTTGAAATAGTCCACAGTTTAGAAAAAGCACAGGATACCTTACGTGCCCTCAGCTGTGTCCCTCTCAGATGTACACATTCCCCTCTCCCATGGCTCTGGTATGGGGGGAGTATTAGTTGTTTCCCTTCTTCCTGAAGGATCTGTGCGAGCGGCATGAGAAGGGAGTCTTGCACAAACACCAGCGAGCTTTGCACAAGTACAGCATGATGAAGAAGCAGATGATGAGTGCAACTGTGCAGAACAAGGAGCCAGAGTCTGTGGAACAGCTGGAGTCACGAATTGTGGAGGTAGGGCAGATGTTTCTGTATGTGTGGGAGTGATGGGTAGTAGGGTTGTTGGATGGAAACCTCTTTCTAGTACTGCCATAATGTGGCTTATCAGTGTTTTTGGAGCAGACAGAAAGGGTCACCCATAGATCTTAGTCTTATTCAAAGTAATTGCTGTGCTGCAAGGAAAGTGTATTTGTTCTACTCAACACTTACTGGCGGTGTTTGGTATCAAAAACACTAAAGTGGTCCAATATAGCTGTCTATAGGAGTTGCAGAAATGCACAGTCTGCATGGTGGAAAGGGCTTGCTATGTTACCTCTCTATTTGCTGCCCAGGACGGCGTTTTTGATTTTTGGTAAGTGCTTGAGTTACAGGGTAGAAGGAGAACTTGCGCTTTGTTGATGTGAGTGGACACTGAGGCCTTGGCTACACTTGCAAGTTAGAGCACACTAAAGCCGCCCAGAGCACTTTACTACACTCCCCGTCCACACTGGCAAGACACGTAGAGTGCTCTGATTCCCTGGCTAGAGTGCTCCTGGTATTCCACCCCCGCGAAAACAATAATGTCTGATGTGTATTGGGTGAGACACTCCAGCATCCGTGTGAACGAGGTGTTGCGTTACTGTGCTCTGATTGATCCCCTCAAGTCAAGTCGCCACTTTTGTCATTGTTTTGAAATTGGCTGCAGGAATGCGGCTGTGCCCTCTCAAAGCTCCATTTCTGACAGCCTGGGGAAAGCAAACATTACTGAGGAATGATGCTTGTTTTCAGTGAGTGAGAGAGAGGAGGGGGAGGTCTGACCTTACAAGACAGCGTGCTGACACACCCATCCCCAAAACCCACTCTCTCTCCCCCACACATACACACAACACACTCCCTGTCACACTGCACCCCACCCCCCGCATTTGAAAAGCATGTTGCAGCCACTTGAACACTGGGATAGCTGCCCATAATGCACCGCTTCCAGTGCAGCTGCAAGTGCCGCAATTGTGGCCACACCAGTGCACTTGCAGCTGTCAGTGTGGACAGACTGCAGCGCTCTCCCTACTGCGCTTTCCAAAGGCTGGTTTAACTCCAAGTGCTCTACAGCTGCGAGGATGATGCATTTATTCCACACCCCCCCCCCTTGCACCACCCTTCTGTACAATGAGGTTAACTGGGATTTTTGTCTCTCAGCAAGAGAATGCCATCATGACCATGGAGCTGCGCAATTACTTTTCTTTGTACTGCCTGCACCAGGAGACCCAGCTGATCCATATCTACCTGCCTCTTACTTCCCACATCTTGGGGGCTTTTGTCAACTCCCAGATCCAGGGTCATAAAGAGGTAAATTCTTCACTCATCTTGCCTCCTTTCCCCCAGTTGAAAATATGTATTTGAGCAGGTGGCATTGACAAACCTAGGGGAAGTGTAAGTGTGTGTGTGTGTGTGTGTGTGTGTGTGTGTGTGTGTTTTCCAATCCCCGCACTCCCTAAGGTGACTTTAGCTTTGGAGCTGTCTGAGACGATCATCTGTGGAATGCTGGTTATTCCCTTGCGGATGCTAAACATTTGCTAGATCTGCTTTTTTGCTTCGTGTTCAACAGAAATCGTATAGCAATAAAAAGGACCTGACAGGGGTGAGCAAACTATGGCCCAGAGGCTGTATCTGGCCCATCAGAGCTTTTACTCCGGCCCTCGAGCCCCATTGCCCTGCTCCGGCTAGGAAGTGGAATTTGGGGCTTGCTCTGCTCCGACGCCCTGCTCCTGCTCCCCAGCAGGAGCGTGGGTGGGCAGGGGGAGTGGTGCAAGCCCCCGACCCCGCTGGAGCACCGGGTGGTGGAGTGGGGCAAGTGATGGCATGGACCTGCCCTGGATGATAAATGTGTGGGCCATGACCTACGCAGGCCCACCCTGGCTACGCTCTGGCATAGCGTGTCTTTTCTGATTTAAAAATCCACGTTGTCGTCCCAGCTGTTCGTTCATGGCCTGTCATACAATTTGCATACAGTAAACCCTCGATTTAACGGACCCCGATTTAACGGACTTCGGATGCAACGGACAAAATTTCCGATGCATCCGAAATCCATTATTCGGGGGCCGGCTCCCGCCCCGGGGAGCCGGGCAGGAGCTGTCAACCCGGCTGCCCGGCTCCCCGCAGAGGGGAGCCGGGCGGGCGGGCTGACAGCTCCCACCCGGCTCCCTGCAGAGGGGAGCCGGGCAGCCGAGTTGACAGCTCCCGCCCGGCTCCCCACAGCGGGGAGCCAGGCGGGAGCTGTCAAACCCCCCCGCCCGGCTCCCCGCAGCGGGGAGCCGGGCGGGCGGGCGGGCTGACAGGTGGGGGGGGGGGAGCCCGCGCCGGACTGTTTGGGCGACTCAGCTGCCTGGTCAATTTCAGGTGAATTTGACCAGGCAGATGACGGGATCGCCCAAGCAGCCCGGCGCGGGCTCCCCCCCCCCCCAGCAGCCCCGCGGACCCCCCCCGCCTGCCTGAACAGCCCCCCCCCCCGCCCACCCGAGGGGGGGGTGAGCCGGCGCGGGCTGCTTCGCGATGGGCTCAGCTGCCTGGTCAATTTCACCTGAAATTGACCAGGCAGCTGAGCCCATGGCCCAAGCAGCCCGGAGCCGGCTTCCCCCCCCCCCCCCCCCCAGCAGCCCCACGGACCCTCTCCCGCCCGCCCGAACAGCCCCCCCCCGCCCGCCCGAACAGCCCCCCCGCCAGATCCCCCCCCCCGCCCGAGGTCAACCCCCCCCCCCCCCCGCCCGGCTCCCCGCAGCGGGAAGCCGGGCGGGGGGGTTTGAGAGCTCCCGCTCGGCTCCCCCCAGCGGGAAGCCCAGCGGGAGCTGTCAACCCCCCCGCCCGGCTCCCCGCAACGGGGAGCTGGGCGGGGGGGGGGGGCGTTTGAGAGCCCCCGCTCGGCTCCCCGCAGCGGGAAGCCGGGCGGGGGGTTTGAGAGCTCCCGCTCGGCTCCCCCCAGCGGGAAGCCCAGCGGGAGCTGTCAACCCCCCTGCCCGGCTCCCCGCAGCAGGGAGCCGGGCGGGGGTGGGCAGGCTGTCTCAGGGCTCCATATAACGGAGTAATTCGGGCGAGGGGGTGTCCGTTGTCACCCGAAAGTCCGTTATTTAATAATTTTAAAAAATTATTAAATAACGGACTTTCGGTTTTAACGGACACCCCCCCGCCCGAATTAGTCCGTTATATCGAGGTTTCACTGTACACAGATGTGGCCCTCGGCCAAAAAAGTTTGCCTACCCCTGGCCTAAGAGGTTGCCTTGTTATGTGTTTGTTTAAATCATTCAGCATTTCCTAGGTTCAGGCTTCTTTCCATGCATTGCTTCATGGTAGTGTGTGTCAGGGGAGACAATTTCAGTGCAGGGCTCTAACCAAGCCTTCAGAACTCTCTGTCTTCCCTGCCTGCCTATTTTGGTAAGGATGACAGGATCTTCAGACAACTGCATTAAAGCACCAGTTTGATGGAGGGGTGCTCTCGACTTATTGATTTTCCATATGACATTTTTGCAAATGCACTGGCTTTCGAGCAACCTCCAACCCAGCTTAGTGCCGCCATGAACTCAGACCTCTGAGTGTGCTGTGTGACAAGGTGATGGATGACCCATCAAACTGTTTTGCTTTCTCTCCTCCAGATGAGTAAAGTTTGGAATGAACTGAAGCCAAAGCTGAGCTGCCTATTTGTGGGACCCCACAACATGCCAACACCACCATTGTCACCCCCAGAGGGCAACTTCTTTTCCAATTAACGCTCTGAGAGCTGACACTGACCAAGCTGAAGTGCGGTCAAGACAGTGGTGTGACCTCTATCTCCAGATATTAAAAGGAATCCTCCAAACAGCTATTTTTTACTGCTGCTTTGAGCTGCTCTCTGACTTATGGACAGACTGGAAACAGAAGCACATACAGCGAGAGAGAGACCATCTCTTGATTTTTGTTCTTTATTTTGAAGTGCCTTGGGGCATGACTGAGATCATTGCCCCAGAGGTCCCCTGCCTAAGGACTGGAAGTGGCTTGGTACATCGCGTGCTACAGTTCAGCTGTTGCTGAAGTCCCATGCTGCTTATACTAACTTCCCTCTTACTGCGATCTACACGTGGCCAATGTCGAAAATGCTGAGACGCACAGGATGCCTGAAGCATTCCTTGCTATTTCAGCTTCGGGGCCTATGTGGGTAAGGAGAGCTGAAGGTTCATTGGTTAGGTGTTTGATTTCATATGGCTAGATCCACATGCAAAACAGGTGAAAGCTTCTGGCTGGTTCTCTGGCTCTGCTGGGTGGGTCAGTGCTGGATGTGATGTTTCCCAGTGTGGGAGTTGAACTCAGTGTCACAGGAGAGCACAGGGCATATTTGCTCACGTGTGATAATATGGGGCCAAAGATAACCTTGCCAAACAGCATTTCTTCCAGGAGTCTGCCTGCCACATGCGCAGAAAATAGCTGATTGGAACTATTCTGCATCCCTTAGAAAGGGATAACATTTCAAACTGTTGAAGCAGGACAGCTCAGGGGTGATTAACTTTCCTGGGAAGAGCTGGAGTCTTCACTCCTGTGTGTCTTTGTTACATGCTGGTATCCTCCGAGGATGGCTGCCTGCAAGAGCCTGAATTGGCTAAGGCTGATGTTCCCTCTGATCTACTATCAATTGTTCCATAACCAGGACGGGACTGAAAATGTTCAGTTCATCAGCACGAGTCACTATTTAATGTGGTGATGCTACCACTCTTTTCTGGCAGCACCCCCCTGATAATCTTCTCTTGAAGATGAAGGCAAATGCCTTGAAGTGAAGGAGGCAATAGGCTTCGAGTGAAAAGGAAACACTAACTAGGAAGAATTAATTGTCAGATTTGGACCATAATTATTTCCCTATTCTAGGTAACTTGCCCATTAAGAGGGGGGTATATTCAACTTCTCTAATCCTACAATTCGGATTCTTATATTGAGGGCTGGTCCATACTGGAGGGCTGGGGGGAATCGACTGAAGATATGCAACTTCAGCTACTTGAATAACGTAGCTGAAGTCGGCGTATCTTCAGCCGACTTACCTGCCATCCTCATGGAGTTCTGGATCGAGGGGCTGCGCCGCTGGCAATCGATTTATCGCGACTTAACGAGACATGATGAATTGATCGCCAAAAGATCGATTGCTACCCACTGATCCTGCGGGTAGTGAAGACGTACCTATAGTGTTGACTAGTTTCTGCTGCAAGAGGAGCTATGACTGAAATAACTCAAAGTTACTTGACCTATGTCGATAAGCTAATCAGTATTCTGGTGTCTGGGACAGGTAGGGCCCTTCCGTCTTTGAGAAACCATCACTGTGGGACGGGGCGACACTGGGTGTGTCTACACAGCAATTATCAGATATGACCATAGCATGTATAGATGTATAGGCATAGCCAAGCTTGCTTTACTCTAGCTAGCTCAGCTACTGAGAGCAGTGAAACCCTGCCAGCGCACAATTCAGTGCTGACTGTACAACTGTGTCCAGAACCCGGGTAATTACTTGGATGACTAGCCCGTGCTGCTATTGCTTCTCTCTTACTCGCACACAAGCTAGGTTGATTAAACTAGCTCTGTGAACTGCAGTCACGCTCTATTAATGCAGCGTAAACATACCTGGTGTGTGTCAATTTCTTGGTGCTGGGGCTAGAGAGCTTTGGCTTTTGACCACTCCTAAAGGGGTGAATGTAAAAACAAGTCTTACATAGAATGCATTGCCTGTTGGGTGTTAGCAGCTTAAGTTCTAACTCTTTCTAATGCTTGCTCAAAATGTTTCCCTTGCAACAAATTTGCCGTGCTTTGCAAGAGCCCGAGACAGTTGCCAGAGGCTCTTTGGAAGAGAATACAAAGCAATACAGAAGAGATTCTATTCACAAACCAGGAAAAATTGCTAAGACCATAAATATATGTACAGTGTAATAATAAACCACCATCCTGAGTGGTAGACAGGAAACATTTTCTCCATTTGACCTTGTTTAGACGAGGAAGATAGGTTGCTTTATGTTAGCTTACATTAAATTTTAATGTGTGTTTAAAACACTAGCGCAGACAGGATCAAAGCTTTTAAAAATGTGTTGCCTGGTTGTGGTCAACCCCAGCTCTCCTGCCATCAGCATAAATCTTTCTATTTGATAACCGAAGAGTAGTTTGTCTACTGTTAAATTAAATAATCAAAATAAGAAAATAATGTATATTGTCTTGGAAAAGTTTGGCGCTCCCACGTAATCAAAGGGGGAGCCACATTGTCTGATAGAGGCCGACTGTCAGCATAGCGAAGAGTTGGCTCTAGTAGAAAGAAACCTTGTCCTTTTCAGTTATAAAAAGCCTGAAAGTGTAACAGCTATTTTTAAAATCTCTTAAGCTCATATTAAATATTTAGCTGTCCAAGGGATAACTGCTCATTGCTGTTCTGTAAGCAGCAGCCCTTATAAGGTCTGCCTGTGGACTTCAGTAGGATAATCAGATTTATGTTACAGGCTTAACCTATCTTAAAAATGAATGTTTCATTGGAGCGGCTCTGAGTGAGAATACGTCCATTCTTGCAGTCACCTTGTCCTAGCTCCTGAATGAAGATAGGGATGAGCATACACTGCTTCACTGAGGACTGCAGTTGCTGTTCAACATCTGCTAAGTTCGGGGCAGCTTTCAAGAGAGAATGAATGCCTAGTGTTCGTATACCTGATACAGCCAATGCCACATCCTGGGGGCTGCCCTGCTCTCTCTGTGGAGCTTCTTCCCCTCACACTGTGGTTCATACAAGATTTAACTTGCAAATGTATTTTTATAGACTTAGCCATTCTGGTCTGAAGTCCAAATGGTGGTGGTATGACTAGTCCCAGCAGCAGAGAAAGAGCTTCGGCACTTGTAGTCTCCCCTGAGCCTAGGGGTCAATGCAGTTTGGTGAGATAGTGTCTATTACAACTTCCCTACTGTGGGAGAGTGCAGGGTAGAAAAGCCAAACTGACTTGAGTTCTCTGTGTGCTTCAGATGCAATGTAGAGGAAGCAGAACCAGCTACTTCCATGCTGCTGTTATGGGCCATGCTATGTTCAGACTAACAGACAGAGTGAAAACAAAACAGAATGCATTCAATAAGAAGTTCCCAACACCAGAGCCGGTAGGGCATTAGCTTGCCAAATGTTCTCCAATGACTGGAATTAGTTTTGAATTAATGTTAAGCACAACAGGAAATGAATTCAAAAGGGTGTGCCAGAGATCCAAGACCTGCTGCTGCTGTGAGCTCTAGCACCAAAGAGTTAATGTGCCTTTCTGAATGGAAGCTTTCTCTGCATGTACTGACCTCATTGGGCTTCCACCCATTTGCGATGTGACTTTGTTGATAAGGCAGCCAGACTTACAATTTTCAGTGCAAGTGTCTCTGCACCAGAATGTCTTGAAGAAGCCAGGTCTGTAGATGAGTATGAAGCCAGTGAGGAGAACCTGACTCTTCAGTACAGAAATTGGTCTCCTTTCAACCAAAACAGCCATGTAGCCTGCCTTTCCTATTGCCACTGCTGTTTCTAATCGGAAGGGGACAACATGCAGTGCCCACTGTCAGCTGCACAGAAGGGTTTACATTTGGGGAAACTTTCCAAAATATCACTCCTTCTCCTGGCCCTTACCTGTGACTTGCTGATGGGATCACTATGTTTAAACAGGGCCTTGCTCTCTTATTGTCTCTGCTCCATCTAGTCTTCCTTTTTGATCACCCATGGAAGTCACTGCTGAATTTGTAACAGGCTAGCTGCCTGCACAAGTTCAAGACTGTGACTTTACTGAAAGATGAAGCAGTAGCTCAGGTGAGGACAGAATTCAAAATACTGGTCTCTGCAATAGTAGCTGAGGTAATCGAGTGTTTGTAATACAGAAGGAATGGCAGGAGTACCAGGCACTAACTCTTATCCTTTGCCTTCAAGCCAGAGCTTGCCACATGCATGAGGAATGGCACTTTGACTAGTACAGACTAATCAGAGCCACTGGATGGAGATAGGAAGAGGCAGGCTTGGTTGGAGGATGTGAATTTTACCTGCTTGGGAAAATCCTGTATCTTTGCTTTGCTCAAATAGTCTTATGTATGAAGCACTTTATCAAACTGCAGGAATTAGAAAACTATTACTACAGCTGATAGACTGGAAATGTTTACAGATTATATTACGTTCCAAGATTCTATCTCCAACCGTGTTTAAAAAATATGTATTTGTAAGACCAAAAAACCCCTTGTATATGAAATTAAGAGTGTCTTTATTATTTCTAGTATGGACTGATTAAACTCATGGCCCTGCATGCTGAGGTGGGAGCAGACCCAAGCCCTGTACAACTCACCTGCTGCTGTCCTGGGGTGAAACCTATTAAAAAGCCCGTGCTAAAGGTTCTGAGCTTTATAGCACATTTTCACTTGTCAGCATGAAAAGCTGAGCGGGAGGGACAGTTAAACAGTGAATGAACAGTTAAGGTTAAGAGAAATGAGAACCTGGGCAAGGCCTAAGTGATGCTATGCAGCACGTTGATTTATTTTATCCATAGCTACAACCTCCTGCTGCTTTGAGAGGAAAAGAACTAGAGCCGTGCACAGTTCCATGCCCAGCCTCCCCCAAATGCTCCAGCCTCAGCTGGCCCTGAATAAGAGGAAGCAACACACTGTCCCAGTTTGTAGGATGGGTGGGGAAGAGAATTAAAGAGAGTGCTAGTTCCAGTGCTGTAGCCTGTGAAGAAAGTGAACTATTACGCTCCAGTCTCTGTGCTGCTTGGGGGCAGGTCTCCTGCCACTGGACTATTTGTAAGGGCCGTTCAGAAATCATCTTGTCACTTTCCCGGAACATGAATTAGACAATGAGTGTGGTATTCATTTCAGTATTTTTAATGTAAAAAGAGGACCATCTGACAAGGAACAGCTTATTGAGCTAACTGTTAAAGGAGAAGGGATACCACTGAATTATGGGAGTCATTACCAAGCCGTAACTGAAGCACTCCACACCTTGGAACGGCACCTGTGCAAGAACTGCTGTCTTTTGTTCTCCCTCAGGAGAAAAGCCACTTTTTCTGTTGCACCATCCAGTAGCTACATCTCCTCTCTCAGCAGAAAGGAGAGCATTGCATAGGGTGGCCACTGCTATGGCAGGTTCACACCTAACAGTTGGGGTCTGGCCCAATATGGGCAATGAGGTATTTGGTGAGGGTCGAATGCTGCTGTTTCCTCTTACACCTCCTCCACCTGTCTCAGCATGTACTCCAGAATAGTGTCTAGCCCCTGGAACTTAAAATAGCCCCGGAACAACTTCTTTTGGAGCAGAAGGGGAAACCAGTAGACATCATCTGGCCACATGTGAGTGAAAGGCACCTGATCCAGCTGAAACCACTGTGGACGCATTTCTAAAAGAGGAAGAATAAAGAGGTTTGGGTTAACTTATTTCACTGTTTTGTTTTAAGGCTGGGTGTCCTAGGTGGGAAGGAAAGCACTTCCAATAACTATGATCCATAGGCCTGCGCAGCTACCCGGCTTTCTTATGGAGGGATTATAGGGGGAAATTGTCCAGAGGAAGAAGCAGGAGGTAGGGAGGCAATAGGCTGCTAAAGTTGCTCAGACAACATATCCCTACTCAGCCACCACCCCCTTTCTAGTGAACCCTGGCAGGAAGCTTCTGGCCAGGAGAATGAGGGCTGAGAGTCCAAAGCTAATATTGAGGGTAGGGGGGGAGGCAAATTCAATGTACATCACAGAGGCCCACATAAGCATGGGACCAGCATCACCCCTTCTCCACATATGCTTTTAAGTATTAGGAAATAGGGGCAAACAAATCTGCTTTGTGCTTCCACTTGCCCCGTGCTCCTACCATCACTTTCTGTGGGTTCTCCATGAAAGCTGTCTGTCTGGAAGATGTGGACTTCCATGAGCTCAGAGTTACCTACAAACTCAAAGGTGATCTGACCCATCTTCTGCAAGTTGTCTATGGTCAATCCGCTCTCTTCCAGCAGCTCCCTGCAAGAGGGACAGATATCTTTGCATGAGAGCGTGCAGTGGGGGAACACAAACTCAACACCTGCACACACACCAGTCGGGGGGTGAAGGCAGAGAGACAGCCTGCATCTTTTGCACTAACATGGATAGAGAAATTGGGGGAGAAGGGAGATGACAACTAGGAAAGGAGGAAACTTTAAAGCAGGAGTGCCTAAAACTTCCTCAGCTTACGGTCAAATTGGCAACTTGTCAGGAGTGTGGAGGGTGCACTTGCCAGTGTAACTCACAAAGTGCATAGTTCCCAGCCTGTGATATCTGAAACATTCCAGATATGGCTAAAAACTCTTACCTGTTAAAGCCAAAGCACCTAAATCCAAAATGGTGCAAGTGACCAGTGTACACCTATGAAATACGACGTGTTGTTCTACTAACTTTAGAACCTCAGGGCTGATGTGAGGCTTAGTGTGTGCAGTGCTTTGAGAACTTTACAAATACTTCTTATTAAATGCTAAATTATTCAAAGCATCTCATCTATCATATTTTCAGCAGTAGCAACAGCCTCACAAAGCAAGAGCACTCTGAAGAAAGGAGGCTCATCTCCCTCCCTCCATATGCTAGCAGTAACTTACCTAAAAGCCCGTTACACAAAATGCAGCCGAAGCTCTGTGAGAGGCCAGTTCTATGCAGAAGGGAGCTTTGGAATACCCAGAAACAAGCAAAATTAGCCAGTGTTACATACCCAGAGATTTACTGTAGCAGTGCCAAACTCCCTGCCATTCCGAAGGAAAATTAAGGCATTTGTGAAAGGGCCGGGAGGTTGGGTGAAATGGGCTTATGTCAGAAGAACTCTTCTATATGAAGCTGACATTTATTTTTATATGAAATTACTGATTCAGCTGTCACCAGCCATGTCACCTTCTGCTGCAATCCCAACAGATCTCAAAAGATAAATAGGAGCGGGCTGGTTCAATCAATAATTGGAGAGAGACTCAAGTGCTGCAGGAAGTCATTACTGATGACTCAGTAGCTGGCACTCTTCCTTTGAGCCCTTACTGAAACAATCCCACAACACAGCCAAGGCAACACTGTGTTTCTTATCTTTTGGATGAAACTTAAAACAGGTTTACCAGAGAGTCTCTGGCACTTTTACTAAAACCAGAGATATTAACTTGGTATCCTGGCTAAATTGCAACTCATGTAATTACGTTGTTTAGCACACTGTTCATCAATCATGTCCTTAGCTGTTGTGTAGTAATAGAGACTACTGCAATAGGTACTACTTACAGCGCAAGACATTTTCAGTGATGGGTGAAGAGATTCTCTACAAAACCCTTAGCACCCTGCAATACTTAATTAGTTTACAAAGTGCTCTTCTCACAAAAGGCACAACAGACTTGCCAAGTAATATTTAATTGGGCTGAGGCTTTTGTAATAAATTCTACAAGCAGGGGGGAGAAAATCACCTGGTCAGCGCTGCCAACTCTTGCGATTTTATCACAAGTCTCCTGACATTTTATGTTTTTCTTAAAGCTTCAGCTTCCATTTTTCACAGAAAGTTTCCAGCCCTCAATGATGAAGATAAAAGCTTGAAAAACGTGAACGCAAAATGATTCAAAACTCAGATGGCAAATAACCCCCCCCCCCCAGTATTTTGCCTTTAAAAATTATGATTTAAAACTATCTCATGATTTTTTTAAAAGGCGGGGGCTGATTAATGGTTTCTAAATGCTGGCAGTTGGTAATTCCCCTTGTTTCAAACCTAATTTGGAGGTGCTTGGCCAAATGACAGTTTGAATAGCACAGAGAGAAGGGTCAGCCAGTCTGTCTGTCCCTTCTGGTTGAGTAAGGAGCCACCCGCTGACCCATCGGTGCCCCATCTGGTCCTGCCTCTCCCCCCCCCCCTGCCCATGCAGTGCCCCGCCCGTCTCACCTGTGGGCTGCCTGCTCTATGGTCTCGCCCGCCTGCACTTTGCCCCCGAATCCGTTCCAGCGCCCAGCCCCGAATCCACGTTTCTTCATGCCCAGCAGCACCCGCTGGGGCTGCACCACCAGCACCAGGGTGAAGAGCTTGCTTGTGAACATCGCCCCTGTCTGTGCAAAGGGGAGATGGGTCTGAGCCAGGCACTCCTGGGAGAGTGTGATCAGACACGGCGCCCCCAGCTCCAGGGGGACACAGGGAAGAGGGGGCTGGAACAATTTGTATAGCGGGGGTGCTGAGAGCCATTGAACCAAACTATAAGCCCTGTGTATGATGGAAACCACTTCGCAGACTGCATGTGGAGGGGAGAGGGCACTAGCCAGGGGGTCGTGTTGCTGTGCCCAGTCCTGCCCCCTACTTAGCCCCAGAGATTCCTCATTAAAGCCAATCGCCCCTCCACCCCCACCTCCCGTTCAGCGCCCAGCCCATCCCTGACCTCGCCACACCCGGCTCGGCTGCTCTATCCTCCGTCCCCTCCCCATCACTAACCCGGCCCGCTCCGGCCCGCTCCGCTCCGCCTCCCCCTCGCTCACCCGGCCCGGCCTGGCCCGCTCCGCCTCCCCCTCGCTCACCCGGCCCGGCCCGCTCCGCCTCCCCCTCGCTCACCCGGCCCGGCCCGGCCCGGCCCGCTCCGCCTCCCCCTCGCTCACCCGGCCCGGCCTGGCCCGCTCCGCCTCCCCATCACTAACCCGGCCCGGCCCGCTCCGCCTCCCCCTCGCTCACCCGGCCCGGCCCGGCCCGGCCCGCTCCGCCTCCCCCTCGCTCACCCGGCCCGGCCCGGCCCGCTCCGCCTCCCCCTCGCTCACCCGGCCCGGCCTGGCCCGCTCCGCCTCCCCCTCGCTCACCCGGCCCGGCCCGGCCCGCTCCGCCTCCCCCTCGCTCACCCGGCCCGGCCCGCTCCGCCTCCCCCTCGCTCACCCGGCCCGGCCCGCTCCGCCTCCCCCTCGCTCACCCGGCCCGGCCCGGCCCGGCCCGGCCCGCTCCGCCTCCCCCTCGCTCACCCGGCCCGGCCTGGCCCGCTCCGCCTCCCCATCACTAACCCGGCCCGGCCCGCTCCGCCCCGCCTCCCCCTCGCTCACCCGGCCCGGCCCGCTCCGCCCCGCCTCCCCCTCGCTCACCCGGCCCGGCCCGCTCCGCCCCGCCTCCCCCTCGCTCACCCGGCCCGGCCCGGCCCGGCCCGGCCCGGCCCGCTCCGCCTCCCCCTCGCTCACCCGGCCCGGCCCGCTCCGCCCCGCCTCCCCCTCGCTCACCCGGCCCGGCCCGCTCCGCCCCGCCTCCCCCTCGCTCACCCGGCCCGGCCCGCTCCGCCCCGCCTCCCCCTCGCTCACCCGGCCCGGCCCGCTCCGCCCCGCCTCCCCCTCACTAACCCGGCCCGGCCCGCTCCGCCTCCCCCTCGCTCACCCGGCCCGGCCCGCTCCGCCTCCCCCTCGCTCACCCGGCCCGGCCCGCTCCGCCTCCCCCTCGCTCACCTGGGCCGCCGTGACCCCCCATCACTCACCTGGCCCGGCCCAGCTCCGCACCGCATCACCAACCTGGTCCGCTCCGCCCCCGGCGAGCCCGGTCCGGCGGCCCCACGTGGAGCGGCCCGGCGCCGGCTCTCGCTCCGCTGTAAACGGCCCGACTGGAAGCAGGAGCCGCAACAGGCACCGGCTCCTGCACCGCCCAGAGCCGCTTTCTCCCCCGCCCCGCCCCGGAGCTGCGCGGAGCCGGAACCCGCGGCGCAGAGCGTGTTTCCGGGCGGGGAGGCCTCAGAGGAGACCCCGGGAGCTGGAGCCGGAGCCGGAGCCGGAGCCGGAGCCGGGGGGCAGCGGAGGCGCTTCGCGGTGGGCCGGGGCCATGAGCCGGTGAGGGGCCCGGTGGGGAGCTCTGGTGCTGCTCCCTGGGGGGAGGAAGCGGGGAGCTCCGCCCGGGGTCCCCGCGGGAGTGTCCCTCCGGGGTGGGTGTCCGAGGCGGGGCTGGCAGCGGGGGGCTGTGAATTGAGTCCAGGGACAGCCAGTCTAGAGACCCCTGTGACTAGCCACGGTGCCGTGTAAACTGCTCCGCGTAGGAATGTGTCACGAGCAGCTGGGTGGCGGGAGAGCTCAGTGGTTTGAGCATTGGCCTGCTAAGCCCAGGGTGGGGAGTTCAATCCTTGAGGGATCTGGGGGAAAAAATCTGTCAGCAAAAAATCTGTCAGGGGACAGTACTTGGACCTGCTAGTAGTGTAGGCAAAGGGACTGGGCTTGATGACCTTTCGATGTCTTTCCAGTTCCATGAGATAGGTAGATCTCCATATACAGTAGACTCTCGATTATCCAGGATGTGGATTAACCAGAATGTCCCCAAGCACACACACAAAAAACCCCTACCAGGGCACAGGGCAGTCAGTGAACCAACACCCTTCCCTCCCCCCCCCCCCAGGATGGCTGGTGAATCAACCCCCACTCTCCATATTTCCTATGGATGGTGATTATCCAGGATTTTATTAACCAGAATTATTTTTCCCCCTATCATCCTGGATAATCGAGAGTCTACTGTATTTTTTATTTTATACTTTAGATTGTAAGAAACCTAATGTAAGAAACTGTTATTGTATAAAACCGCGACAGGGCTTTAAGAGAGGATGTATTTCTGCTGCTCACAGAGGCTCCCTGTCACTGGGGGGCATTTCAGTGTGGCGGGGTGTGGCTCCCCAGTGCTAGAATAAGACTCCGTTCCATGTCCCGTGTTCGGTTCTTTGCTTTTCCCATTGATCCCCTCTTTGGGCCTGGGAGATCTGTGTGTGTGGAACCCCCCTTTCCCCAAGGCCTGTCATATCAAATAGGGTAGGGGTACCACTTCTGTTGCTTTGAAGGAAAAGCTTCAGACTTGTTAGTATTTGAAATCTAGAAATAGGGACAGTTGGAGAGAAAAAAGGGAGGGGGAGTCATTGTTGAGCTCACTCAATGAACTCAGTTTGAAATCACTGGAACTGAAATAAATTTGTGGTAGTGATTTAGAGGGTTAACCATTGTATGCTAAAACAATTATGACTGTTCCCAACGGGGACAATTGGTATGTTATGGGGATGACATTCTGACAATGAGTCTGATGCTGTGATGTTGAGCTGATATATTCCTTTGCAGCGTCATTACGTATGATGTGACAATGGGTCCTGGCCCTGAATAACATGATACAATGTGTCGGTGCTATATAGGCCCAAAACTGATATTGGCATTTGTGACTGTCTTAAAAGGAGCACTTTTATGTGGGATTATCCAATCAAAAAATCAAGAAAGAGACCACAAATAGTGGATTGGATTCTTACCCTGTCTCTGGGTCCTTATGTCACATGCAGATTTCCCTTACTTGGTACATATAACTTTTAACAGTGAGGGTGATTTAACCATTGGAACATGTAGTAGATTCTCCATCACTTGAGGATTTAAAACAAGATGCATAAAAACATGCTGTAGCTCAGACACAAGATAAGGGTTGGATGCAGGAATTATTGGGTGAATTCTGTGGTCTTGTAATGCAGGAGATGAGATTGGGTAATCATAAAGGGTGATTTCTCTGGCCTTGAAATCCATGAATGAATGTTTTGAAAACAGCGATTATTGGGAAAGATGAAGGAGAATGTATGCTAACACTATTAGCAGGAAAATGGGAGTTTTGGAGGAGTAATTTTAACTAACCTTTCTTTCTTTGGGAATTTAGTGTTTGGGTGAGGTTCCTTAATGACAGCTCTGGTGACTGAATGCTTCTCTTTATTCACAGAACAGCTAGAACATGGTGTCCTTTCACTATGTTTGAAGGATAAAGAGTGGCATCCAGATTCATTTGTTTCTTGGTGCCCTTGCCACTGCCACAAAGGTGCCCACTGTGCTAACAATGATGGTGTGTGTTGCAAAGTGAACACCTATTCCCTAGAAACTGGACCAAGAAGAACCATCTAGCTTCACATAGACCATCAGGTTGCTGTGAGATGGTCACATCATTCAATAATCTCTCTCTTGCAGAGTTGTTTCGAGGACTGGATAATGTTAAGACTGTTCGTAGGATACAAAAATCTCTCTGTAAACACTGAGCTCTTTGGGGGCATAGACTGTCCTTTTGGTCTGTGTTTGTACAGTGCTGTTGCAGACTAGGATCTTGGTCCAGAGCTGATATTCTTGGATGCTACTACAATACAAATAATAAATCATTATAAATATTAGCAGCAAGTGCCCAATAGTCTCTAAAGTGAACCAGTAAATTTCAGGAGTCCCATCTGTACAAGAGCTTACTGACTGAAAGGAATGAGGTTAGAATTGGAGTCTGTTACTTTAGAGACACATAGTTGTCAAGTGCACAGTAGTTATGCAGAAACAGATTAACTTGCCTTTCTTTTTTTATAGTTATCAGAGGTTGGTGAGCACTTCTCTTCAGTGCCAAAGGTTCCACACTGGAGCAGGAGGGCTAAAGAGAAAAACCGGGGCAGAGCACCGCTGGCTGGAGCGGCATCTTAAGGATCCATTCGTGAAAGCAACAAAACAACATAATTATCGTTGCCGGAGTGCTTTCAAACTGCTGGAGATAGATGACAAACATAAGGTTCTTCGTCCAGGGCTCTCTGTGATAGACTGCGGGGCAGCTCCCGGGGCTTGGAGTCAGGTTGCTGTAGAGCGAGTCAATGCTTTGGGCACTGGTGAGTGCACACGCTTAGCACCCAAAAGAACTAGAAATGCTGACTCAACCGGCAGTCTGTGAGGAGTGTCTTCTGCTCTAGTAATAGATTTAACTGTGCTGAAGACAGCTGAACCGGGGGGAGGAGGGGAGGGGAAGGGCAACTTACATTTAGCACAGTCACTAATAACTGTATAAAGTTTAAAGTGTTGGGGGCTTCTTGTAACCACCTGGGCTTTTCCTGTGACTACAGTCTCCTGGGCAGTGATGAGGGATGGGAAGGGGGGGCAAAGCAGCGGCCTCTCCACGAGGACTTCCAGCAGTGGTTGGGTCCTGCTCCCCTCAGAAGACACAAAAGCTGGAGAAGCAGGCACCCAATGAGTTCCTCACCTTCCCAGGGGCAGTAGGGTCAGGCTTCAGCCCTGGAGTGGTGGGTAGCAGGCTCCAGCCACGGGGCTTTACGCTTCATTCTCCAGCCAGGTAGTGGAGGCTCTAGCCCTGAGTTCACCCCACCCCATCACCCTGGCCCCCACTGACTCCCCCAGTGTTCCTCTGCCACAGCCCCCTCTGCCTCCAAACCCACTTCCCCATCCAGGGCTTGCTGGATCTGAGTAAGTCTGCTGTGAAAAGTGATATTTGTATGTTTGTTAATATCATTTTTCAGACTTAATATCTAGCAAGTCTTTAAAAAAAAAAAAAAAAGGCAAAAGAACCAACAAGAAAAAACAAGAACGTGCAAAGCACCTTATTTGTGTTTCTGTTCTGTCTGGGTCCATGAAAGAATAGAGACAACTGTACATTATTGTTGAGTTTGCAAAAAAACCCTACATAAATAAATTGCAATGATTTGGACATGAATATGCATAGAGGCCAATTGCCTCTTTACCCCAGAGAGTGCTCAACCCATCTTCCGCCCCAGGCTTGCCCCTACTCCACCCTTTACTGCTCCCGCTCTGCCTCCAGCACTGCCCCCACTCCACCTCTTACCTCAAGGCCTCATCCCAATCCCGCCTCTGCTCCACCACCACCCTGCCTCTTCCCGCCTCCTCCCCTGAGCGTGCCCCATTCCTCCTCCTCACCTCCCTCCCAGTGCTTCCTGCATGCTGTGGAATAGCTGATTGTGGCGGCTGGGAGACACTGGGAGGGAGGCGGAGGAGTTTATCAGTGGGGCTGTCTGCAGGCATGTGGGAGGTGCTGTGGGAGAGCGTGGCTGCCCGTCAGTGCTAAGTGGCCGCTATTTTTTTTTCTGTGGGTGCTCCAGGGCAGGAGCACTCATGGAGTTGGCACCCATGTGTATATGTGCATATTTATTTGTTTTTCCTAAAGTTAATTGGGTGTTTTAGGAAAAACTGTCAGAGGCCACCAACAAGAGTTGGTGGCCACACTGTGAGGCCACCAAAAAATGTGTTGTGAGAACCCAGGAGCATGAGAAGGAGTTGGCTGATGTATTGCAGAAGTAGCTAAAGCTCTTACACTGAGCTACTCTATAGGGTATTATCTAAAGGAAAGAGCTGGGCATAGGGGATGAGGGGGTCTGTCCCCATCTCTGCCACTAGCTTAGGATATGTCCACTAGAAACATGAAGTATTATAGATACTTACTACAGTGATGGAACAGGTTGTTCCATCGCTGTAGTAAATCCAGTTCTCTGAGAGCAGCCCTTAGCTTAGTGGGTAACCTCAGGCAAGAAGCTTAGCTTCTCGGCATCTTAATTGCCTTTTCTGTAAACATGGTGGTAACATTGACCTCCTAGAGGTGTTGTGTTTTAATTCATTAATGTTTGTAAGGTAACTGTATAACAAGGCAAAGTACTGTTGTTATTGGCTGACTCCAGCACAGCCTTCCTGTTGACTCGCGGGGTAGAGATGGATGAATAGGCTCTCTGGAATATTGATCTTTAAAGAAAGCTTGCTTTTATTTTATTTTTTAAATTTGCTAAGAATAGCTAGGGTGAGATGAGCTTAATAGATGAGCATTCTAGTTATAAGAGGGCTAGATGGCACTTGATCAATGTGTGGTATAGGTTTGTATATTGAACTCTGGGGAAACTCATGAATATGACTTGTATTGTTAGCAACTCTTGTAATGAGAGTGATTAATCTGGAGGTAGGGGGGTGTCTTGCATCTTCCATTCTTGCATTAACTCTTTGTTTCCTAGATCCTAATGCCCCTGTTGGTTTTGTCCTTGGAGTTGACCTTCTTCCTATTTCCCCTCTGGAAGGAGCAGTCTTCCTTTCCAATACTGATATTACAGATCCTTTTATGCTTAAGAAGATCCAGGAGCTCCTTCCTACAGAGAGGGCAGATGTTATCTTGAGCGACATGGCACCTAATGCCACGGGGATCCGAGAGCTAGATCATCAGAAGTTGATTAACTTGTGCTTGACCCTTTTGGATCTGTCCCAAAGTATCTTGCAGCCAAGGGGAACCATCCTCTGTAAATTCTGGGATGGACGGGAAGCCCATCTTCTCCAAAACAGACTAAGGGAGCACTTCCAGGATGTAAGAACTATAAAGCCTCAGTCCAGCCGGAAAGAGTCGGCAGAGATCTATTACTTGGCAAAACTGTATAACGATGAAGTGAAATATCAGAAACACTGATTTTTTTCTGCCCTTATTGCAATGGTTGTCAGTCACTGACTGGATACTTTGATTTGAAGTGTATTTAACAAAAAAATAATAAATAAAAAATCCCAGCATTGAGACTCTGAAATTGAATTGCTCTTCGGTTAAGCCTAATTTGGTGAAATCTCTCATTTATATAACACCATAGGTGTCCTTCATGCTTTACAGATACAAAATAAAACAAGGTTGTTGCTCCACTGAGTTTATAATCTAATTAGGTAAGTAAGGACATCCAGTCTAACTCCCCACCTGAGAGGAAAGCTCTTAGAAATTATATAAAACCTGCCTGTGAGGGGATGGAAACAAAACACTAGTTATAGATGGGTTTACATGTATATGTTTATTTCAAATTGCTACTCTGTGACTGTAGTCATGCTTTAAACAAAAGGCAAGGCAGTTGTCATGAGTGAAGAGAAGGGAGCTATGAGCCAGTTTTACTACTTCTGCATTTTTCCTAAAAGTTAGGACAATTTATTAATGCAGTCTTTTCCAAATAGCCATATGGGCTGAAAATTTCCATGCCAGCCATTTGCCAAAATGGATAAGCTGTTTCTAAGAGAGAGGCTAGGAAAAATGCTTATTTTACCTGTATTAAAAACTTCAGGTGACTTGTTCTTTGAGAAGGTCTGTTGTGGCCAGGCTTTGGAGCAGGGCCTTGAAGCTTGGAAGAGGAGTGGCCTTTTTGTCACGGATGTGTCTTTTGTTGTCCCCATGACAATCCCACCACATGTAACCAGTTTACAAGCCTCTGAAAAATCAGTTTTTGCATGTGCTCAAGTCAAGTCCTATTAGAGGTTAGTAGCTAAATTCCTCAGAGTTTTTGACTGGGCATTCTCCTGCCCTGGGCTGAGCAGGGCTTTCTGTGCAATGACCATTCTAGCCTACTGAGCCCCAAGGTCATGGATAGCGCAGTGCTGGAGACTTTCTCATGAAGTCTCAGGAAAGAGCTGGCCTTGACTTCCACTGCTTGCATCCGACGAAGTGGGTATTAGCCCACGAAAGCTTATGCTCCAATACTTTAGTTAGTCTTTAAGGTGCCACAGGACTCTTTGTTACCTTTACTTGTGCAGGTAGTGGAAGCAGCTGGGAATCATAGTTTAGCAGCATAAGGAGGTTTACAAAGTTCACATTTTAGTTACTGGTTCAAGAATAGCAGCTGTGTTAGTCTGTGTCCATAAAGAAAGTGAGGAATACTTGTAGTACCTTAGGGACTAACTAGTTTATTTCAGCATAAGTATATGCCATCATGTGCCAGCAATGCCCCTCTGCTATGTACTTTGGCCAAACCGGCCAGTCTCTATGCAAAAGAATAAATGGACACAAATCTGACATCAGGAATCATTACATTCAGAAACCAGTAGGAGAATCTTCAATCTTCCTGGCCATTCCATTAAAGATTTGATGGTGTCAATTTTGAAACAGAACAACTTCCAAAACTGACTCCAATGAGAAACTGAGGAACGGGAATTAATTTTCAAATTGAATACAATTAACCAGGGGCTAAATAGGACTTGTGAATGGTTCTCTTATTACACTAATTGATTGCATTTCCTGAGTTAATTTACCTGACACAGAAATCCATTTCCAGAGGTATTTTTTTCCTCCTGCTGATAATGGCATATCTACATTTAACAGCCCTCTTAGAATTGGTATGCTAATGTACATTTTCTTTCTTTCTTTTCTTTCTGTATAAATGCATCTTACTTCTGTTTCATTCCATGCATCTGATGAAGTGAGCTATAGCCCACAGAAGCTTATGCTGAAATAAAATAAAATAAGTCCTCGCTTTCATTTTAGTTAGTGTGATTTATGGTGTATTTCTGTTTAAACACTGGGTTTGATTAAATTGCACCCTCCCTTGAGAGTGAGATAAGGGTATGAATGGCTGAAGCTACCACTGGGCATCTTTAGTGCTACTGCTGGAGAGGGGAGATGGAAGTGTGAATTGCTGGGTTTCTCAGCCTTGTACACATTTCTAGGCAGAGGGGGGGAAAGTTGCAATTGCATACCAAAAAACGAACGAGGAAGGAAAGTGGGAGGGAGGCAGGTCTAGGTCTCCCATATACAACGCTGCCAGGACACTGACGGGTTTACTCTACCGCGCTGGGGAAATAGGAATTTCACGCGTACTCCCAGCATTACGGTAAGAGGAAAACGGAGGATCTACAGCTAGGACACAAGTGTAATCCCAGCATTACGGTATGGGGGGGGTCTGGTCTCGCGGGAGCTGGGCGCGAGTTCTCGTGAGATCTCGGCGCAAGACGAGGAGGGAGATCCAAGCAGGGGCGAGGGAGCCGGCTGCGGCGGGTGAGTGAGAGGCCCGCGCCGCGCTGCGCCCCCAGGACGGGAGCTGGACTGGCCGCCCCCGGTATCACGGGACCCTCATTCCCACAGCACCCCCCCCCGCCACCAGCCAAGGCCCCGCCCCCCCGACACTCCCCCCTCCCGGGTACCAGCCAAGGCACCGCCCCCCGACACTGACCCCCCCTCCCGGGTACCAGCCAAGGCCCCGCCCCCCCGAAACTCCCCCCTCCCGGGTACCAGCCAAGGCACCGCCCCCCGACACTGACCCCCCCTCCCGGGTACCAGCCAAGGCCCCGCCCCCCCGACACTCCCCCCTCCCGGGTACCAGCCAAGGCACCGCCCCCCGACACTGACCCCCCCTCCCGGGTACCAGCCAAGGCACTGCCCCCCGACACTGACCCCCCTCCCGGGTACCAGCCAAGGCCCCGCCCCCCGACACTGACCCCCCCCTCCCGGGTACCAGCCAAGGCCCCGCCCCCCGACACTGACCCCCCCCCCTCCCGGGCACCAGCCAAGGCCCCGCCCCCCGACACTGACCTACCCCTCCCGGGCACCAGCCAAGGCCCCGCCCCCCGACACTGACCCCCCCCTCCCGGGCACCAGCCAAGGCCCCGCCCCCCGACACTGACCCCCCCTCCCGGGCACCAGCCAAGGCCCCGCCCCCCGACACTGACCCCCCCCCTCCTGGGCACCAGCCAAGGCCCCGCCCCCCGACACTGACCCCCCCTCCCGGGCACCAGCCAAGGCCCCGCCCCCCGACACTGACCCCCCTCCCGGGTACCAGCCAAGGCCCCGCCCCCCGACACTGACCCCCCCTCCCGGGCACCAGCCAAGGCCCCGCCCCCCGACACTGACCCCCCTCCCGGGCACCAGCCAAGGCCCCGCCCCCCGACACTGATCTCCCCTCCCCCCCGGGCAGCAGCACAGACCCCCCCCCCCCTTCTGATACTGAACTCCATTCTCTGGGCCCCGCCCCCCTGTCATGGACCTCCTGGGACATTGGCAGAGGACCCCCCCTCCCGATATTGAACTCCCCTGGGGCAGTTGCTCAGGGACATCCCACTAGTGTGCCCCTCCCCCCGGGGTGGCATAAGAACAGCCCCGCTGGGTCAGACCAAGGGTCCATCTAGCCCAGTGTCCTGTCTTCTGACAGTGGCCAATGCCAGGTGTCCCCGAGGGAATGAACAGAACAGGTAATCATCAAGTGATCCATCCCCTGTGGCGCATTCCCAGCTTCTGGCTAACCGGCTCGGGACACCCTCCCTGCCCATCCTCTATGAATTTATCTAGTTCTTTTTTGAACCCTGTGATGGTCTTCACAACATCCTCTGGCAAAGGAGTTCCAGCACAGGACCTTGCCCTCCATGCCCGAACCCCCAAGCCAATAGAATAGGGCCCTGCCACCAATGTGCTCCTCCCCTCAGGGCAGCAGCTTGTGGGTTTTGGCTCCCTCACTTTTACTGTGGCTGACCGTTTTGGTTTTGCATGCTGTATGTGTAGGGCCCTACCAAATTCAGGGTCCATTTTGGTAAATTTCAGGGTCAGAAGATATTTAAAATCTTAACTTTAACAATTTCAGACATTTAAATCTGAAATTTCACAGGGTTGTAACTGGGGGTCCTGACCCACAAAGGGGTTGTGGGAGGGTCGCAAGGCTATTCGGCGGGGGGGTTGTGGTATTGCCACCCTTACTTCTGCACTGCTGGTGGTGGTGGCAATTCCTTCAGAGAGGGGCAGAAGGAGAGTGGCGGCTGCTGGCCAGGAGCCCTGCTTTGAAAGCAGCGCCATGCCAGCAGCAGTGCAGAAGTGAGGGTGCCATTGTATGTTATTGCCACCCTTACTTCTCTGCTAATACCAGAGGTGGGTCTGACCTGGCCCCAGTGAGTGGCCTGTGCAGGGGAAGAGGAAGTCCCGTTCCTCACTGCCCCCATTGCCTGGCTGGGACTAGCAGCTGGAGTCAGCCAGGGCGCCCCCAGGCCTCCTCCTCTCAAGTGCTTGGGTGTTAAAGGGTCCTTGGGCTGGCTGGGTGAGTGGGTGACCAACTCTTGCTGGTGGCTGCTCAGACAAACCTGTCTCTCTGTCCCTGCCTCCTGCGGCCCTTCAGTGGGAGCCTGCCCCCTTCTGGGAAGGTGGGTCAGAAACTCACTGGCTGCCTGTGGAGTTCCCGGTTTCCCGTGCCTGACTGGGAAGGAGTGGGGGAGCTGCCCAGGGGAGCACTCCAGCAGCTGAAAGCTGCAGCCGCCTCCTCTGACAAGAGCTGCCTCCAGTACTGTGAACACCATGTCTCCAGAGGCACTGCCTGGGGCTCCCAAGGAGGCTGTGCAGGGTACCGATCCCCACTGCAGGGGGGAACTGCTGCTTTGCCCCCACAGTCTGCTTGGCTCTCCCCCGCCCTATGCTTTGGAGGCTGTTGTGTCTGGAAAAAAAATCAGCTGGTGGCTGCACATGGCCCTGGTGGCCACTTTTGAGAAACGGAAGGCGTGTGCCTTCCCTGAGTTACAGCAGTGAATAAGACTTTAAGCTGCCCCAGATTTTTCACTTTTGGCTTTGTGTGTGTATGTTTACAGCAGAGAGCTCACCATGGAGAACCTGGAGGATAATACAACTGTGTTCTCCACCCTGAGATCTTTCAACAACTTCATTTCACAGCGTGTGGAGGGGGCATCTGGTCCGGCCACACCAGGATCATTTCAAAGTACCTTGCATATGCAGTACCAGCAGAGGGTGCAGGTGAGACATCCCTGGCTCACTGACAGCTGTAGTGTCACTGCAGTTAAGAGTTTAGATTTCATTTGATCTTCGGTGTGGAGATTTTTTGTTTAGCTAGGAGATGGGGGGCTGTCCCTTCTTACATGGAGATAATTTGCACCCAAAATAAAACTCTTAATTCCTTTAATTAAAAAAAAAAAGTGAGTTATGGGCCTTGCTTTTTGTCCTGGTTAATCAGAGGGCTCCCTTGAATTCTTCCCCTTTAAGTTATCTGTAGGTCATCTCAGGCATCTGTATTGTGATTTCCCTTCATCCTGCCCCCCGACTGAGCTTAACTGATAGCTTGCTTGTGGTGATGGACAATTTTTCTTGGCATGCCTAGCTCTCTCTCGAAAAACATACTGTCAGCTGGGCTAAACTATCTGTGGTGTGTTTATGATATTGACTCTGAGAACTGAATTGAGATCACCAAATTCATTCCATTAAGGATCTCTATCTCGGCCAGAATTGTAGCCTTGGAAGCGTAAATGTCTAATTTACTAAACCAGTCTTCATGGATACTGTGGTGATGGGCATTTCAGCAATACCTAAGATACCTTAGACAAATCTCCCTTAAAGTTCTTGGGTTCTGTAGCTTTGTTATGGGTCTCTGGTTATGTCTCTGAGTCTAAAGAAAGAGTTTGCCATGTTTATTTTAATTTCCAGTGCATTTAAAGTTCTGACTATAATATTTTAATCTCCTTACTCTTTTTTTTTGTGTGGCACATCGCTGGTAGTGGAGTTTTCAATGAATGTGTGTTGAGGTCTGGGATTCTGATTGAACGTGGAGGGAAATGTTCATGTTTCATAAAGACAAAGTGCTTTGTTAATTCCTTCAGTGCTCCTAGGTTGCACAGGAGTACTGGCAGTAGTTTTACACAAAAAAATGCATTAATATAAATAAAATTAAGTTCTACCATGTATGTCTAGTTGCAGTGGGAAAAACAGTTCCTTTGCTCAGCACTTAGTTTCATAGATGTAAGTATGGGGGCTGATCTTTGACCCTTGACTAGCTCCTGTTTCGTCTTTGAGAAGGCCAAAGTAATCAGTAATAGGAATCTTTTAAGTTTTGCGTGTGGTAAGTGTATTCTAGAAGGGAGCTTCTGTAATGACTGGTGTGGGAAATTTGGAACCAAGATCCCAAACTTCACCCACACTCCCATTGTTAGCTTGTTGCTTACTCACTGTATGACCCTGGGTATGTCACTTAACTCTTGGTTCTCAGTTTCCCCATCTGCTCAATAAGTATGGTGATACTTACCTACTCTATATAGGACATGATGGGCTAACTATATCAGGGTTTCTAAAGTAATTTGAAAGCCAAAGTTGGAGGGCATTGTAGAAAGGCAAAATAATATTACTTTTCTGCTGATTGTGTTTTTTTATGTTTCTCTTCACATGGAAACTGATCAGCTGGAGGAAGAAGCTGGGCAAATCCGTTCCAAATCTCAGCTCCTGCAAGTGGAACGGGAGAAGATGCAAATGGAGCTGAGCCACAAAAGAGCTCGCATTGAGCTGGAGAAGGCAGCTAACACTAATGCTAGGAGCTACGAGGTATGCACGGCATTCATGCTGTCTGACAGGCAAGGCTCCATTCAGAGCATCTTGAGATCATTAAAACTTCGTTGCATGGCTGGACAAATAGTCTGATACTGATTTGACCACCGGATATGCTATACATTTATTTATTTAGAACTCTGTTGCTCATCAGTGTAAAACAAAAGGCAATTCAGATCTGCTGCATCAAACCTTGTTTCTTCCAGAAGCGTCTGTACTTAATTTGGCACAATTGCAAACATTTGGTATGTTTGATTGTAATGAACTGGAATGATAACACCACCAGTCATGCAACTGCCATACAAGAGAAGCTGCACTGATAAGACGCTGAGCTCTAGTCAGTGACTAATAGCTTCATGCCTTTTGGTTGTGTGCCCAAATGTGTTTGCTTAGCTATATCACTAAAATAAGCAGCAGAGTTTGTGGGCTTTTGTCATCCTATAAAGCTCTTAGCATCTCTTCAAAGTTCAGCTGCTAAAAAAAAAAATCAATTCAGCAAAACGTTATAAGGATGCTGGGAGACAGATTTACTCTGTAGCTGTGAAATGGTGGGTCACTGAGTACATTCCTGGTTCTGTCTCAAGTCAGGTGATTTTGGGATTAAGCCAAGAACAGTTGAAACCTGAATCTAGCTGAGTCAGTCACAGAAACCCTTAAAATACTGGTATAAAAAGGGAGCAGCATTAATTCAGCAGTGTGGTAATTGCCCTGCTCAAATTTGGCATTTAATGAGTCATTTGGATAAGGGTTTCAGGAACCTTGCATTGCTTTGCATAATCCTTGCTTAGTATGTAAATCTGTGTCCCGATTTGCTTTGATTAGCAGAGCAATTTGCTTTACATTTTTCAATAAGTGCTAATCAATTTGAGTTAAAAATTAACTTGAAATGGCATGTGAAATGCTGTCAGAGTGCCAATAAAATAAATAAATCTGGCTGGAAAAAAACAACTAAATCTGCCCCCATATGTTGTTGGTGGTGTTGCACTGGTTGTTTATACTGTATGTTTAAAGTTGACTTATTTAAGATTAAAATATTTTAGACTTAAAATGCTTTAATGCAAATAGAAATTTCACGGAAAAACTTGTCTTGTTACTCCAGATATTAAGGTCCCAGGCTCAGTGAAATAAACTTGTTGTGCAAGTGTAATTGATCTATCCAGGGTTTTCATGATTGAGCCGATGTAAATTATGCTGTGCAAGCCATGAAGCCAACTCTGTGTGCTAACGTCCATACATCAGTTCAAGAAGTGTTTGGAATCTGTCTAGAAATTTTCTGGCTTCATTCCCCTATCATTGAGAAGCTGCCATTGAGATACTAGCTTTGCTAGCAAGGGCGGGTTAAAGAGCTTGGCTCTGAAAAGCATTGGTAGGTGGGATTACCTGTGGGACTATAGTAAGGAAGGGGCAAAGAGGAAAGGACAATGTCTTCACCGTTGTGGTTCTTTCTTCTTTATGAAGTCCCTTTACATTTTCCCTTTTGTAGCGAGAGGCTGACCGTAACCAGGAGCTCCTCACACGCATAAAGCACTATCAGGAAAAGGAAGTGGAGGCTGAGGCGAAGCTGAAGGAACAAATGGAGATGAATAAATCCTATAAGAAGAGTATGGAGTCTGTGAGCAAGAAGCTTCAGGAGAAGGAGAGCAAACTGGCTGAAGCTAATGAAGTAAGAGCATAGCAATTTCTTATTTCACCCAGTGCTCTAGGTGCCTTTGAGGGTCACATGGAATCGGAGCAATCCACTCTTGTTACAACAATTCAAACCACAGGGTACATAGTGATTAACAAACAGATGAGTTGTGTCCCTACTCCAAAGAGCTTACAGTCTAAACAGAACAGGAGATGGGATAACAGTTCGGGAGAGGTGAATGTGGGGAATATGAGACGACATTGCTTGAAGACTTGGATTTGGAGGAGAAAGCCAGTTGGAGGGCAAGTGCAGGGAGAGTGTTCTGGGCATGTGGGAAATCAGGATAGAAGTCATGAAGTGGAGAGTGGGGGAAAGCAATGAAGGGGGTGATGAGATGAGAGGGAGTGAAGGAAACAAGCAGGAGAGTTGGAGGAGCTGAGATTTAGGTCGGACCAAGCTACCTAGAGGGGACATCTTCCAAATATGTTTTAAATGGCAACTTCCTTTACTAACATTTGTTAACTAAGCACCCCAGAGTTAGGGACTTTGAGGAGGGGTTCAAATGAGTAGATTAACTTGCCAATTGAAATCTGTGGCTATAAAAATAGGAAGACACTGTTGAAGGTTGGAAGAAAAACTAAACCAATAATTTGGAGTTCCTGCAACTGACCTATTTCTATGCCACTTTTATCTCCACATCCTTCACATTTGAGACAGGGATCTTGTCTTTTTAATGCATGTAACACATTTTGGGTGCGATCCCATATGTTTCCAAATGCTAACGATGGGAGTGAGGGTCAGGTGAATAATGGTTATTTGAGCCAATGTGACTTATTCTTCAACTTTGTGAAGTTCCTTCCTTTGCTTTGCTGTCTATATTTGCTATATAAGGTTCGTCAGTCATTTCATACTTGGTAGTACTGATGTTTGTCCCTCTGTGTGTATTCTGAGTGAGTCTGAGAGAGGGAGAGCTGAGCCTAGTAGCTTAGTAAAGGTATAATGGCAAATGCTGCTATGATTACTGTCTTGGCCATATTTGTTCCTTGTGCCAGTCATCATGGTAGCTAGACCTCTAATGAGGACTTCTCTGCTATTACTTGGCTGATTGAACATTTGTGGATCTCTGTTTTGAAACTCCACTGCTTAGGACTATGTTGACGTGGTGATGGTGGGATAATTGCCAACTGTAAGATTGTTACTCTTGTGAGCACAGGTTCTGGCTTCCAAGTTTGCTTTTTGCATACAAGTATGAGGTCATACACTTAATGAATAATGGAAATGTCAGCTTGGGTGGCAGATGAAAGAGAGCAAAGAATTTTCTTTGACTTTGTTCTAAGGTTTGTTTGCAGGTCTTATTGTGAATTATTTCCAGATTCAGTGTTTCACATTAGTCAGTTGTTTTATCTCAGCAGTTTGCATTCCATAATGTTCAGCCTGGAGGTCCATTGGTCTATTTGTGTGTTGTTTATTCTTCCCCTTCTTTCGGTGAATCCAGATGATCAGCGTATTGAAGGGGAAAATATCTGAGTTGCAGTGGAGTTTAATGAATCAGGAGATGCAAATGACAAGCCAGGAATCTCAGAAGCAGGAGCTGATGGAACAGCTGGATGTGCGTCACAAGTGAGTAGGAGATCAACAACTGCCAGGAAAAAACAAACCTTCAGTCTTACACAGCTGCTGTCACTCAGAAAACGTTCAACAGCTTTTTATTTTTGCTGTTCAAGGGGCTTTTTTGGATGCGTAGGTTAGAAAATTTGCCGGAAACTAGCTCTGAGCAGCAATTTAATTCTACTTTAGTAAATAAACATTCAATCTTAAAACCTCCCTTCTCATATTCATGTAGATACTTGATTTTGTACTATGTGTAGTTGAGGGGTGATTAGAAGATCTGATGAGGTGTGTATCTGCCTGCCGCATCCGCCCCTTACAGCTCCATGTACCAACATTCCTTTTTAGAACCAATGTTTAAATGACTCTTTCTTTATGTAATGTACTCATGTATTTGTTGGTGTGGGCATGGGGTAACTTGATTGTGAGGATTTCTATGGATATATGGAGTCAGTATCTTTTATAAGAATGAATATTTCTGTTTCCTAAGTAGAGGTAATCTGTCTCCACACTGAATATTTTAGTTGCCCCAGAACCTTAAAGAGAGGTCCTGGGGGGCAGTTATTGCTTTTTTCACTGGAACAGTCCTTGGTCGTGGGGGTAAATTATACTTGAATAAGTGTGTGCCTCTAATATACCTCTATATCTATGATAGATTGTTCCCATCAACTGATTCTTGCATGTAAATGAATCTCTTATGTCTGCATAAAACAGAAAATGTCAGGAGGCCAACCAGCAAATCCAGCTGCTGCAAGCAAGCCAGTCTCTTTTGGCAGAACATGAGCAGAAAATTAAGGTGAGAGTGTGTGAGACACCCATGCCGAGTGTCTGCGTTTCATTTTTACACAGGAAAAGTATCTGAAAAAGTTACCCTTACAGAAACTGAGAACCACTCTGTCATAGAAATGGATTGCCTCTTAGGTGGGGAAGAGCTGAAGTTGCCTAAATTCAGATTTCAAGGCACAGAAATTAGAGGGGTGGATTACACAGTCTATAATAATCAGCACTTTATATAACACTCTTTGTCTTTTCTGTATTAGAGAGTCCAGCTGGTCAGAAGCTGTACAGATCCTTTCTGCGTTGATAACAGATTTGCATCCTTATATAGCAGGCTATTTGAATGCACGCTCAGCCTGGTCTTGTCTGGTCACTCAGGGCTCTGGCACAATACTAGACGTTTGCTTTTTCATGGCAGACGGTGAGCCTTGCACCTCTGAGCTCAGTTCCTGTTCCTGGGGAAATCTTTCTACTGGAGTCAGGGTAGGCTTTTATATATGGATACAAAATACAGTTAGCTGCAACACTTTTGATTGTAGGTTGACTTGTTGGGGGAAGTATGGAGATGCCCTCTGTCCTGCCAGACTAATTTCTAGGCTAGTTCAGAGTGATGCTCCTCTGTGGCAATAGGAGGTAGTAGAGAGAGAAACAGATGAAGAGAATTAAACTTGGCTTTGAGGGAATGCCGATTGAGGTGTTTCCTTTAGTTGGCATTGAATAGAACAAGATTGAAGGGCAGCAGCATTGCCAGTTCTACATGGATACATCAATAGAAATTCTACAGGAGGCAGAAGGACTGGAAGTGGAGAAAGAGGACAACAAACTGCAGTACTGCTGTAAATAAACTCTGGAAAAACCACTGTGTGGGGTTACACCGACAAGAAGAAGGTGTGGACTGCTTGTTGCCCTCTGTCTCCATTGCAGGTGTCTGTTCTGTCCACTCCTAACAAGTCCATCACAGTACTTATTTCTCATATATATTACCTTTGTGGTAGGTGGGAAGAGATGACCTTTGGCTTATTATTCCTTGACATATAGGGCATTGACGTGTAAAAGGAAGGGCAGATGTCCTTTTATATGTTAACAGAACCCATTTCTGATGCATGTTGGAGTTAATGTAAGGATAGAGAGAGTGCTAGAGAGGAAAGGATTTGGACGGGTTTAGCAGTCCAGTGGAGAGAGAGCCCTGAGCCTTCCTGAGCTAAACTCAATTGTCGTCTTGTTCTCATGTCATCCGTCACTTACCTTCCAGGATCTGGAGCAGAAGCTCTCCCTGCAGGAACAAGATGCTGCAATTGTGAAGAACATGAAAGCAGAGCTGGCCCGATTCCCAAAGATGGAGCGGGAACTGCTCCAGCTCAGGGAGGATAATGCCTACTTCAGGTGAGAAGGAGAGATCTGCCTTCAATAAGGGGCATATATCAAAAATGGCTGTCTTCTGCTGTGGTGCATCCTCCTCTATCTGTCTTTTTCTGACGCGGGTGCTTTGCAGTATAGTGTATTATATAGAATGCAGATTTCCAGATAGGATCATGTGGAAGGAAGTGTAAAGGTTTCTGTATCTACTGTGTCTGAGGTTGAGTCAGTGTTGTAATGGTTACTAGTTATTGTGATTTGGAGGGTTCTGGATAATCTCCTTTTGCACAGGTGAGGGGATCATGAAATGAGGATTGGTCATTTTGGAAGGTGAGACATATTTACCTTCTAGCTTGGATCAAAGGGAATGTTGTGCATAGTAAAGAGGAGATTGGAGAGGGATCTGATACTAAACATACTTGCTGATAGCAAATCCTTTCTATATGGGATTTGTGATGGGCTCCCTCTCCAATCTCACGACATTTCTAACATGTCTATCCCTGTAATATCTTGGCAGAGATTTTAAATTCTTATTTTGTTACCAGTCAGTCAGCATTTCCACTAATGTTTTGAAGGCATTCTTGTGCCAGTGTATCATTTTGAGACGTGTGCTGCCTCTTTTAGAATCTGTTCTGTAGGATTCCAAAGTACTAAAGAATTTTGAAACTCAGTTGTCCTCTGTTATGGAATAACCTGGAATTACTTTGATATGCTGTTATCACAAGAGAGTTTAATTTCGATCTCTGTGTAAACAAATGAACAAAAAGTTTGAAGTACATGAGTATCTGATCTTGCCAGCTTCCTTTTCCCACAATTTAGAAGACTGGAGTCTAAGCAGGCTCCTTTGACTTTGCTCTTGATTTATGTGGACTGTCACCATTCAATGACCATTTATCATGGAAACTCTCCAAGTGCCTCTATGCAATCCTCTTGGTGTTTGGAAAGGTGAAATGTATCATAGCAGAGTGGAAACAGAAGCACGTTGAAAGATTAGTGGTCTTATTTTTGACACCATTGGACTGACTAATGTACTCCCACAAAACCTATATTAAAATAAACTCAGAGCTGAAGAAATCTTACTATCTATAAATGGACAAGAGCACTAACTCTTGCCTGTTTCCCTACTTGCTGAGTTTCAGACCTGCATTCATATTGACTTTGGATCATAATGTCAAGGCTATTGCATTTCTTTAATTTCTGTTTTTGTACAATCGGTAAAGCAGGTATGAAATTTTAATATGTTTGGATATAACTCAGGGCATTTTGCAGTGGGAAAACTCAGCCCAGCGAACGCTGCCTCCTGTGTAACAGTCACTTTGTAGCAAAGGTTATAGAAGGTTATCACTTTGGCTCAGTATCATAATAGGTTTTTCAATGCCGTATGCTTCCCTGTAATTGTGTGTGAATATCCAGGAGTTTTCACACGAGAATTGAGTTGCTGTGGTGACTTTTTTAATGGCTTTGCCCTTTCTCTTTTTCTCAGGGAAATGAAGGAAAACAATGGGTTACTCAGAGAGGAGGTGGAAGGTCTCCAGAGGAAACTGGAGCGCTATGAGAAGGTTCAGGCAGATCTAGTGTCCCTCGAATTGGAGAATGAGGTGAGTAGAATTGGGACTTCTGATTTTGCTTGAGTGGGCTTTTAGGGCTGGAGGAAATGTACTGCAGTTTGTGGGCTAGGACTATAACCTGGTTTAAAAGAGCCCCAGTGTACCGCAGTTTGTGGACTAGGATTATAACAGGGTTTAAAAGACAACTGGATAAATTCATGGAGGTTAAGTCCATTAATGGCTATTAGCCAGGAGGGTAAGGAGTGGTATCCCTAGCCCCTGCTTGTCAGAGGGTGGTAATGGGTGGCAGGAAAGAGATCATTTGATCATTACCTGCTAGGTTCACTCACTCTGGGGCATCAGGCACTGTCCACTGTCAGTAGACAGGATACTGGGCTGGATGGACCTTTGGTCTTTATGTATTTCTTTGATTGTTCAGTATTTTATGTTCTTATCTTCCTCTGAACATAGTGAGAGTAGAGGCAGTGATTGCTGTGGTTCATGGTTCATACTGGCCCAACCTCAAGATGTAGACTAAGATGTAGAATATCCATATGAGGGGAGTGTTCATAATGAGAGAAAAACAAAAGTCTATCCATTGTTCATCTTAAAGTCTACTCCAAGCAGCAGTCCATCTTCGTTGTGGCATCTCCCTTTCACCTTACTCCACCTATGAATGCCCTTTTGGTTTCTGGGTGCTTCCCAGAGGTGTTGGTATATGATAGAGACATAATGGGAACCTGTAGTATACCTTAGATCAGTTCTGCTGGGAGAAGGGGCCACGTTCAGTCTTGTATCAATACAGTTGGTTTTTTTGTCTTGCTGTCTCCAGCAGCACCCCATCCTTTGTCAAAGGTAAAATGATTTTTCAAGATGATTACCTGGTCATGAAAACTGTTGTGGTGCAGAGCTAGTGTAAGGGCTAGATCTGACTTGGGCAATCCAACCTGGTACTGGGATTGAAAGCATAGAGAGTTGTGATGCATATCCCTTTGGTGGGGGAGGAGAAATGTGCACAGCAGCTGGTATAGAATTGGCATGCTTGGAATACCGCTTTAATTTCTTTGGTCTTTGCAGTAACAGGATCTAGTACAGTGGGGGTTAATTCACAAGGATAGATAATGGATGGTTCAGAAATGGTACATTGTGCCATGTAACTGGTGATTGGGAAGATTAATGCTGCTGTCAATAATGTCTTGGGTACACAGAATGATGTTCCAGCAGTTCTGGGCCATACATAGATGATGAAGTCCACAGGAAGTGGAAAAGGCTAAGGTGGAAGGAATGCAGCCATAGGAGTTGAGATGTCAGAACACTCATTTGAGTTTCTTTAATGACTTATTTTGCCTCCTCTTTAGAAACTTCTGGAAAAGTTGAAAAGCTGGGAAAAACTAGATGAGAGCACTGGCTTAAATATCAGGTGGGTGCTGATGGAGTTAGACCTTCTGTTCCACTTGCTTTACTTCTTAGTGATCTTGATGGCTTAAGCTTGTCAGGCTGTCCACCTTATCTGTCCTCCCATGTGCAAACTTGTCTGTGGGTACTCCTCTCTCTCACTGCTATAAAGTATATATGATGGTGCCTTATACAAAGTCATAAGTATTTTTGTTGGGATTAATTTGTGAACTTGTGATTAACAACCTGACCCACTTTGTTTGAGACAGCAGGGAGCTGGGTCAGCTCTCAGTTCTCTAAACTTCTTGCCTATAATTACATTCATATTTAGAAGATATTGAGTTAGTGTGACCATCTTAAGCGTGGAGTGTTTCATGAGATGTATGGTAAATCCTTAATATGACCCTGAGATGCATTATTGTAAATAGAATTCCTGTAATGAAATCTCAGGAATGTTGCATTGGACTGACCTGACATGTTATTTTCCAAAGTAGTAACTTAACAGCCCTTTCTCTTATTATCCTGTATTTTAGATGATGGTAGATGTGTAATACACATTTTTCACTTCTGATGCTGAGAAAACTTCTCTAGGGACAGTGAAATGATTGGAACACTAGTCAGAGGGTGCCTGCATGTAACACTGTAGATCAGGAGTTCTCAAACTTCATTGCACTGCGACCCCCTTCTGACAATAAAGTTACTACATGATCCTGGGGTGGGGTTGGTGGGGGCACAGAGCCCATGCCAAGCTGGTGGGAGAAGGGGCTACAGCCCGAGCCCCACCTCCCTGGGTGGTGATAGAGCTTGGGTTTCAGCTTCATCCCGGGTCCCAGCAAGTCTAATGCTTGCCCTGGCAACCCTATTAAGTGGGGTTGCAACCCACTTTGGGGTCCCAACCCACAGTTTGAGAACTGCTGCTGTAGATACATAGATTGACATCTTTTAGCATTGAACTGAATCACAGTTCTGGCTTTTCTAATTTGTCTGTGTTATAACCAAAGAGTGGGATATGCTGCATCTTTATGGGATTCCTGTGGTGGGAACACCACCTCAGCAGCCCAACACTGTGGCATTTAATTTCAGAAAGGGGATCTATGTAAAAATGAGGGGGTTAGTTAAATGGAAATTAATAGGTAAAGTGACTAAAGTGAAATCCCTGCAAGCTGCATGGACACTTTTCAAAGACAACATAATAGAGGCCCAACTTAAATGTATACCCCAAATTAAAAAACGAAGTCAAAGAACTAAAAAAGAGCTACCGTGGCTTAACAACCATGTAAAAGAAGTAGTGAAAAATAAAAAGGCATCTTTTAAAAAGTGGAAGTCAATTCATGGAGGTTAAATCCATTAATGGCTGTTAGCCAGGATGGGTAAGGAATGGTGTCCCTAGCCTCTGTTTGTCGGGGGAGGGGAGGTGATGGATGGCAGGAGAGAGATCACTTGATCATTACCTGTTAGGTTCACTCCCTCCGGGGCACCTGGGATTGGCCACTGTCGGTAGACAGGATACTGGGCTGGATGGACCTTTGGTCTGACCCAGTACGGCCATTCTTAAGTTCTGTTCTTCTTCCCAGGGGTAGCCGCTGCTTTGCAAGAAAAGTAATCCATGAAATTAGGGCCATGCTCAGGTGTCACTTTTGCAAGGGCTGTGGCTCTCTGAATGTTTCAAGTGTGATTGTGCTTATTGGTGGGAAGAGAGGTGTTTTGCCCAAAAGAACTGCTTTCCTTCATGCGTCCTCCATTGAGAGCTGTGTGTTAGAGAAGAATTAGGCTTGACCTGCAACTTTTACCCCAGATCAAACTTCTCCACTCAGGCCCCTGTCCTTATACCATCAGTTGCAGCAAATACAGTGGAAGTTGTGCATGCAAAATGATGGCATAATTTGGGCCCAGCCTTGTTTGGATTTGGGATTCTATATTGGGTGTGCTCTACTTAAGGTAAAAGAGGATTGGCTCTCACAAGCAATGTCCCCTTAGTTTTTTCACATTGCGGTGTTCAATGTGCGATGAACTACCTCTTCCTGCCTATCTACATATGTAGATAGCACTGCTGAGACTGTCTCCTGCCTCTGCTCAGGATGCATATGTTCAGACTTGCAGGAGAGTGAAGTACTGAGTTCTTCCCACCAAACTTTCTCTCTGCCAGGCAAGTGGTATGGAAGCTTTTACTTATGTCAAGCTGTTAAAGGTTTAATGAGGTAATTTCACAGTGGGAAGGAAATGGAACCAAGTGACTCTTCCTGCTGAAGTCTGATAACCTCTTCATTTAAAATCAGAATATTCGATGCAAAGTGTTAGCGAGATTTTTGATTGTGCCACATTGTTTAGCAGTATTGCGGGTGTTTCTTTGTACAGAAGAACAAATTGCTCTCAAGAGAATCACCTTTTGCATGTGATTGCACCGAGTGGAATTGGGGTGAGTTTTTTATCCACGCTTCTTTCAGCATGAATTATGTTCATTTTCAGCCAGGAATACGAGAACAAGTATAAAGGGAGATCATTGTCCCAATCATATTCCTGGAGCGTACCTCTTCTGAAAGCTTGAGGAAAGTTAATTGGCAGACAGTGAGTAGGAGAGAATGGGAACAGTTGGATGGTTATCCTGAAGAGCCAGTGCAATGTGCTGTCTGTCTGCTAATAACTAGATAAGCAGGAAGAAAGGGAATGCATTATGTCCCTGTATCTCTTCTTATTAGTTTCTCCATTTATACATGGAATGCAGGGGAAGAACGCACAGCCTCTGTCTTTCTGGATGTTTCCCATTTCCTCCAGCTGTTCTCCAGGGCTTCTCTTCTGTCTGCTCGCAATGGCTTTTGTTCACTGATTGCGTGGTCCCTGCAGGTTCCCTGTCAGATTAGTTTATGAGCAGGGCTTTTGGTGTGTAATTTTATCTAATACTATTTGGAAGGGGTGGGGGCATCTTCTTGGAGTATTAAGGCCAAACATCTCTGTGCTTATCTTTTGGGGGAGTTTTATGGGAGATTTGGTGGTTGTCTATCAGTGCTGCAACTTTGGTGGGAATAAACTATGAAAAGTGCAAAAACTACATACCTTACTCAAAGGTTGCTCTCACTGTACTGTAGTTCAATGACCAAAAGTTCTGAATTGTTGCCATCTCAACCAGGTGATGGGAATCAGTTCCATCTTCTTTGAAACCCGTGTTTTCCCCCTCACCTAAACAGTAGAAATTATAGAATACTGACTAAATTGTCTCCTAATCCCGAATTGTTTTGGCTTGGCTTTCCACTGCTCCTTTTCATTTTCTCGAAAGTTCTCCCTACTCTTATGGTGGTAAGAACAGAACTTGCTATTTTTAATTATACCCTATATATTATGCAAGCACAACTTCAACAGTTTACCAATATGATGGTCTTATAAATTGCACCCCTCCATAGCCAGATTATAAAATTGCACATGGCATTCTATCTGTTACGGTCCACTTGTACCCAAATCACAAAGCTATCTGCAGTCTTGTATGCATTTGACCAAGGGTTCCTCTATATTCATGTTCTAATGCTGTCCACTTTCCAATTTACTAGATCCTGCTTCTTTAAGAGTGGTGTAGTTTGGGTTTGCAGGAACTCCGTCAGTATTTTCTGTGCCCCTTTATATTTACTTTGTTATGGATTCCCAGGGATGCTAAACCTTCAGTTATCCCAAATCTACAGTTCTTCTGCAACATTAGTTTTCATCTGCAGAATAAATCTCTTCTTCTTCTTATCCTCTTCGCTCCTGGTGGAGCATAAGGCACCAACCATTCTTCTCCATTCGCTGAAGATTTGGTTGACGTTTCTATAGCATTCGTTTTTTACATGGTGGGTTGCTAGCCCAACGCAAAACCCTCCTCCTTTCACATCTTGGGCTTGGGACCAAGCAATGGCGGAGTTAGAATAAATCTACTTGCTGTGTATTAGCCTCTTTATTTTGCTCTACAGGCTACTCTCTTCAGAAGAGGCACTACTGGCTGATATAAACTACTAGCAGAAATACCCGGCGTTGCTCGGGTCCGTCGGAGGTGGGGAGGGGGCAGAGAGCTGAGCGAGTGTGGGGTCTGTTGGCGGGGGGAGGGGGCAGAGAGCAAACCTGACACCCCCACCTCACCCCCCCAACCAAACCCGACACCCCCACCTCACTTACCCCTCGACCAATCCCGACTCACATTTTCACCCCCTACCAACCCCAACACCCCACGTCACCCCCCTACCAACCCCAACACCCCCTGACCAACACCCACACCTCACCCCCCATAGACCAAACCTGACACACTGACCTCACTTCCCCCCCAACTAAACCCGACAAACAAACCCGACACCCACACCTCTTACCCCTCGACCAACCCCGACCCCCCTCCTCACCCCCCCAACCAAACCCAACACCCCCACCTTACCCCCCCACCAAACCCAACAGCCCCTTACCGATCCCAACACCCACACCTCACCCCTCACCCACCCCGACACCTTCCCACCCCCCCAGACCAAACCCAACACCCCCGGCTCACTTACCCTCCGACCAAACCCAACTCGGGTCCGTCGGAGGTGGGGAGGGGGCAGAGAGCTGAGCGAGTGCGGGGTCCGTTGGAGGGGGGAGGAGGCAGGGAGCTGAGCGAGTGCGGGGTCCGTTGGAGGGGGGTATTATGACATCATAACTATGTCACAGAGAACAGCAGCTGCCCAGCTGATGTGATTGGCCTTTAAATAATTTCACCCCTGGGGGGCGTCAAAGGTGAGATTTCTAAAATTTTCAACTCTTACCCTGATTAGGACCCTAAGACCTATAACTGTACCAAATTTCAAGTCTCTAGCTCAAACGGTGTGGAAGGAGTAAGGGAACGTACATACACGCATACAGCATTTGACTTTTATATATATATAGATTGTAACTCTTTGTTACTAGGAATGAGATGTGATTCTATTCCGTGTCAGTAAAGTATGTTCCTCTTATTCTGTCGCTCTCCCTGTGGCACATTGATGACAGTAGATTTTTACAGATCACTGTGGGTTGGGTGACCAGGTAGTTGGTTATTTTCAAAGAAGGACTTAGTGAGCGACACCAGTACAAAACTTTCATAATAGTCAGTGAATATTTGCGTTGCCAGAGGGCACAACAACTTCAGAGGTGCCTTCTATTGTAAATAAATCTTGCAAATGTCAGGCAAGAACTTTTGTGGAATAATAGTATTTCTGGAAGGGAGTAGGCTTTCTGGCTGTGTAAAAAAAGAAATGCTGTTAATTTTGATGTCAATGTGAGGAACTGCCCACTAGATGGCACACTTTCTCTTCTTGTATCAGAAAAAAGTTGATTTCACGCCATTGTATGCTCTGTCTCCTGTACAGCCCTCCACAGGGCACCGTAAAAAGATCAGGCATTAGTCTAATTAAAGTTGTTGGCTTGTTAAAAATCAAATGTTTTAAAATCTATTTTAAAACCTCAGCAGTATGATCACTTCCTCTGTGTGTATCTAGCAGAGTTCCTGTTCGTTGCAGCTATTCTGGACACGAACAGAGATTCACACGCAGTTTCTCCGGTGACAGAGTGCAGTACATATCTTGGTTTCTCATCCATCTCAGCAACCCGCTTTTTCTCCCTGTCCTCTTTCTCTTCTCAGACTTGTTCAGTCTAGTTCTCTTCTTTTTCACTGTTAAGTCCATAGGATCATCCTTAAGAGGAAAATGTTGTTTTAAATTTAATCATCCTGCCATTTTTTCCTTCCCACTGTTCTTTGCTTATATAATGTTCAGAGTCTATGAGGCCTTTGACAAACACATAGACAAGAAGATCCCTGCCCTGTAAATCTTCTAATCCAGTGATTTTCAACCTGTGGTATGTGGACCCCTTGGAACCTTCTGACCGTCTAAGAAAGGGGTGGGGAACCTCCAGCCCGCGGGCCTTATACGGCCCGCCAAAGCCTTCCGTCCGGCCCGCGCGCGTCCCTGGCCGGCGGCTCCCCCAGGAGCTTCCCGGCCCCTTCGCCGAGCGCGGAGCCGCCCCCGCCTGGCGGCCCCGGGGCGGCTCCATGCTCGGCGAAGAGGCCGGAAGCGCCTCGGGGAGCCGCTGGCCAGGGACGTGCGGGGGTGGCTCTGTGCTCCGGCCGGCAGGCAGGCGTGGCTCCGCGCTGGGGCCGGCAAGCGCCTGCGGGAGCCGCCGGCCAGGGACATGCGCGGGCCGCCAGGCGGGGGCGGCTCCCCCAGGCGCATCCCGGCCCCTTCGCCAAATGCGAAGCCGCCCCCCCCGGCGGCCCAGGGTGGCTCCGCGCTTGGCAAAGAGGCCGGAAGCGCCTCGGGGAGCCGCCGGCCAGGGATGCGTGGGGGCCGCCAGGTGGGGGCGGCTCGAACCTGGGGGGGGGGGCCCGCCAGCGCCGCGGGGAGCAGACAGTCAATGGGGTGTGGGGGGGAGGCCGGGGTGGGCGAGGTGTGGGTGCAGGAGGGAAGGAGGCTTGGTGGGGGGGAGGCTGGGCTGGGTGGGTCAGGCATGGGGGGCAGGAGGCTGGGTTGGGAGGGGGGAGGAGGTTAGCTTCGGTGGAGTGGGCCGGGCTAGGCAGGGGTGGGGGAAGAAAAGCAGTTAGATGGGAGGCTGGACGGGGGTAAAGCAACATCACCCCCTACACCCAGGCTGACAGCGGGAGCTGACTGGGGCAGGCGGCAGGACCCCGGCTGGCAAGGGGCCAGTGGGGGAAACCCCAAAGCAGTGCAGGGCTAAGCACTCCGCTTGCCCCTGCTTTGGGGTTTCCCCCGCTGGCCCCTTGCCAGCTGGGGTCTCAGCTTCTGTTGCCAGCCTGGGCTTCCTTGGGGGGGGGGGGGAGCGGCCCATGTGGGGGAGGGAGACGGAGTGGCCCGTGAAGGACATTATAAATGTCCAAATGGCCCTTGGCACAAAAAAGGTTCCCCACCCCTGGTCTAAGGGATCCACGAAAGGTGGTTGTTATCATAGAACAGTGGTTTTTAAGATGTAGTCTGTCTGCAGATTGTCTAAGATTTACCAAGGGGTCTGTACCTCCATTTGAAATTTTTAGAGTCCGCAAATTAAAAAAGGTTGAAAACCCCTGTTCTAATCTAAATAAGTTTATAGCTCATCTGGGAGCTCGCTGTTACACTTGCCTCTTCTTATCTCTGTTCAGCTGCTCTTGTCTTCAACTACTGGTAAACCATTCATAGCTTAGTGCTTTTAACTACCAGATCCATCCCAGAATGCTGGTTGCAATAGTTCAGCACTAGAGTAAGGGTGATGTGCTTTAGGTGGCTTGGTTTAGAAAGGAGGCACAGCCCAAGATAGGCTGGCTACTAAAATGTTCCCATCTGTTGCTGCGGTATGGTTAGTTGTGAAGTGACCTCACGTATGTTCTCAAAGCCAGGTGATTAGTATTTGGAAAGACTCCTGGAAGATTATGCCCATTCCTACAATCAGATGGGGGAGGAGGGGCAGGGGTGCCACAGGAAGTTAGGGTTCTGATCACTCCAGAAATCTCTCTCTTTGAAGAAGACTGGTGCAGAGAGAAAAAAGCAGACAGTTGTGTTGTGTTTTACTTTTAAATTGGTGGCACTGATTTTTTAATCTGAGCGCCACAGGTAGGATAATTCTACAGATCTGTGTCTGTGCAGTAGAATGAATCTCTTAAAGATGTGAAGAATTATGACATTGGAGGACTGACTGGAGCAATGTAGTGGGGACATCTTAGTCGTATACAAACTTCTCTCTCACTAACTAGGTTTCAGAACTGCAGCTGACCCATAGTTATCAATACTGCTGTGTGGTTTATTGGTGGTTACTCCTTTCATGGTCTTTGCTGTCCTATGAGAGAAGTCTGCCTGCTTAGCCCAGGAATCCGAGGGCAATGGAGTGTTTTGCATTGCTCTCCAGGATTCTTTTCCTCCTTTCTATCTTCATGCCTGGCTGACTCTGGAGGGAGAAATGGTCATAGCTTGTTTGTGTAGTCAGATGGGGATGAGGGATAAATTGTTGGTAGAGAGAGATGAGGGAAGCCTGTATATTTATATCAAATGAGAAGTATTGTGTTGTTTAATATACTGTGACTAGTGTAAAAGCCCGTGTACACGGGCCAACTGTAAGGGCTCGTGCCCCCCCCCCCGCCCCCTGCAATGACCCCCCCCCCTCCCAGCCCCCTCCCCCCCGCTCAGCTCCCTCCCCCCTCAACTCCTCGTCATGCCCCCGACAGCCCAGCTAACTTTATATGTATAACTGCTCCTTGGTGCTCTAGATCGCTCAGGCAGGCACGCGCGGCGGCCATTTTGTGCCTCCGAACTACAACCCCCAGCATGCCGTTCGTCCGAGCCGTCTCTACTGCGCATGACAGCTTCACACATCGTTCGCTTGTCTTTTATAATATAGGATAATGCTCAGAGGTCCCAGTCAGAATTGGGACCCCATTGATCTAGGTCCTATACAAACACATAGGAAGACAGGACTTTGCTCAAAGTATGTACAGTATAAAACAAGTAACATATGAAGGGTGTCGGGAGAGGAATGCAGGTGAGTTGAAGAGCTAATTTTTAAAAACGGAAAGCCAGGTGGAGGAGGAGGCCTCAGCCAGCATTGGAGCATGATGTCCCATGGAGGTCTTGGGATTGATTATCCCCATCATTTCTAATCCGTGCATTTACTTTGGACTGAAGCTGTCTCACCTCAGTGTCTGGTGTTTAAGTCAGCAGTGACACTCTCTGCAAGACACATTTAGTACTGGAATGTCCCTTTCTGTAGCCATGACCCTTTTAGTGTGCTGAGAGTGCCCTCTGAGTTAAATGAAAGGGGTACCAGTGAATTAATTTTTGTACTGAAGGAATTCTTGGTCTAACTGAGTAAATGAGGCAATAGGGAGAGATCCTGTGATCTTTAAATCACTGGACACAGGTTGGCTAGCTTCAGCAGAGATATCGCATCAGGGCTGCATTGCCTGCTTGGTGTCCAAGCGTATAAAGAGAAGCGCAGATTTGACAGAATTGAGGCAAGTGCTTAAGGAGCATTTTCACTTTCTGTGAAGCCTGCCAGCTGCAGGCAGCAGACACCAAACTGCTGACCTGTCACCTAGTGCCAAAGAAGAAAACCTATTAGTTCTGATCTGGTTTTCTTCCTGAAACATCTGTGTACTGGCTGACAGATTTTGGGGATTAGTTTTCCGCAATATCTGAAACCAATTAAGGAGAGGTGCAAGTGTGTGGGTGTGTGCATTTTTCTCTAAGAAAGGATCTAATTAAGTGGCAGGTGTCTCTATTTAGTACACTGGTTAGCACAATTGTAATTTTGCATTACACAGGTGCAGTACTGAATACTGGAATTCCTTCTAGCCAGGTTCCCCTTCTGGAGTGGGGAGTGGGGAGGCAGGAAAAGGGAATGATGTTTCTTGATTTCTGATTTCTTGATTGTGGATCCGAGTTTGCAATGTAGGGAAGGGAGGAGAGCATAGGAGTTAGGTATCTTTCATTTTAAATCCTGGTAACTACACTAGGCCATACCAAATTTTCTTCCATCCAGAGCGCTGAATGTACTTTGCAACCACAAATGAAGCCTCATAATCTCCTCCTCTCCCACAAGGCAGCATCTATCTTTCTATGAATGTCCATACGTGGCTTCCAATAAAAATAAATACATTTCTTGTATAATTGTGCTCATGTGATGACTTTGCTAAAGCTGGACGCCATCATGTTCTGCCTAGCAAGTCAAGATTGTAGCAGCTGCCCTTGGAATTACTCAAACATACTCCCAATGTACTGCCAGTTTAATAGTGGACACAGGTTAGTGGCAGTTCAGTGGCAGCCTACCTTGCCTGTTGGCTAAGCTCCCACAGCAGCTGAGCCAGAGGCAAGCTTTAGGTTTAGTGGTGCTGTCTACCTAATCTTGCCATTTGGCTTCAAGTTATGGCTCTTGTCATTTATGTGTGATTGGGAAGCCAGCTACCTCTTGTGACTGATCCAAAAGTCACAGTATTTGACTCTTCTCTCCGCTAACTGCCTAGCTCCTGTGGTTATATGTTGTCTTCAGAAATAATCTGTGCAATATTTTTGTAATTTAATCAGGAAAATCCCACTCTCTGTATTTAAAATATTAGGAGTATTAAACTGTTATAGGGTTTTTGGTGCTTTTTTGCCTTTGAACAAATTGTAGATCATACTTTGTGTATAATAATATTTATATAAAATACCACGGTATTTTGTTTGTGCTCTAGTTGTGGATGAAAAATCATTGTCAATCTGAGAATACAGTTCAGCAGTTTCCCTCCTTTCTAACCACTATGCAACAACCTCATTATAATGAACTGTACTGAAAGGGGTGGAAATGCAGCCATTGTATTTGTTTTTAAAGAAAGTGTAGGGGTTGGTCCTGTACATCACAGACCAATTGAAACAGTAGTGCTTAATTTAATGTATGATAGAAAGGAGGAGGTTTCTGTAAAGGAAAATTGTGCTTCCCCTAATCTATTAGAATGTTTTATGTCATCAAATTGTTCTATGTTCTAATAAAAGAACCTAGAAAGCTTTTGTCAAAGTCCCTCATGACAAGTGTTGTCATGAAGCTATGTATTTAAGATGAAAGGTAGAGTGCTTTTGTGGCTCAGAAACTGGTTAAGAGACAAAAGACAAACAACAGGAATAAACAGTCAACTTTGTTACATGGCAAAAAATTTAAGAGTAGGTTGGAGGGTGTTTAATATATTCATTAATAGTTTGGAAAAAGGGATGAACAATGAAGTGGAAAAAATTTCTGAATCAAATTGAAGAATGTAAGAATGGCCATGCTGGGTTAGACCATTGATCCATCTATCCCAGTCTCCTGATAGTGACCAGTACCAGGGGCTTCAGAGGGAATGAACAGAACAATCAATCATCAAATGATACATCCCCTGTCCTCCACTCCCAGCTTCAGGCTAGGGACACTCAGAGCATGGGGTTGCATCCCTGACCATTTAAGGATAATCAAGATGAAAAAGATGGAGGAATTCCACATGGACATAATAAAACTAGAACAAGGGGAAGTTCAGTGAAACTGAAGAGCTAAACTGAAAATTGATGTGCAGAAATGTGTAATTAACCTGTGGAACTCATTCCCACAAAATATTGAGACCAAGAGTTTTGCATGATTCAATTTATGTGGATAATGAGACCATCTTCAGTTTATTTAGTCAAACTAACAAAAGTGTTATAAACTCTTATGTTTAATGCAACTCCTAACTGCTTGATGTTAGGACGAAACTTCCCCTTGGGGCTGATCATTCCATACTTAGGGATTAATTTAGGGATTAATGCTCCTCTTTCTGAAACATCTGATAGGGGCACTGTCAGAGAATGGACCACTGGTCTGATTTTGAATGGCAATGTCTATGTTCCTTTGACCTCTTTCTCTAGTTGGGGTCATGGTGACCACTCTGTTTTAGAGCTAAGTGGCTCTAATTGGGGAAGAAGGCAGGTTACTACAGTAGTGGCACGTGGAAACTTCATATAATGCATGTAATATGTCTGTAATTAATTGTAATTTACGATCTGTGAACATATTGTAACTTGCCAAGGCGCTGTTGACAAGGCTCCCCACCTACAACAAGCTGTCACATCACAGTGGGAATTCCCTGGGTACAGAAAAGAAAAACAAATACAACATATATGGGAACAATTTAAAAGCTATCACTACTATTTTTGTTAAGTTACCTCTTTGCACTTGCAAAGACTCAGCCGAAAACCCCATGGAATGAGCATTTTATGCTCTCTCCTCTCATGAACACACACTTTTGGTTAACTATAAAATATAATATTTGTATTCCCCTATGGGTTTGGGGAGTGAATAGGCCCACTACTCCTCCAGCATGTCGTAGGAGGTGACTAAAAGGGGGCTGTCCTGGAGAGGGATGGGCTCCGCCAGGTTAGAAATTTTCCCAAGACACATCATATGATGAGCAAGTCAACCATGTCCATCGCGGATTGATTGCAGCCTGGGTTAATGACCATGCCATCCATCTACCTGCAATTAAAAAATCAAGATTGCACCCTGATGTTATGCAGGTTGGGGTCAGGAGGAACCCAAAGAGTTGGAGTTGAAGTGGAGGAACTTAAAATCTGTGTGACAGAAATGTTTGGATAGCTCTAAGGTAGGCAGCTGTCTCTAGATCCATCACATAGAATTGATTCCCTCCTGAAACTTGTAGTTCTCTTACTGTGGTTCTGCCCTTTCTGCTGAGGCCGCCATTCTAAATATGGAGAGATCTTGGAAGAAGCCATCATGTACAGAACGTGACGTGCTGCATCTGCTGGAGGATTGCTCCAAGCCTTTTCCATCTTAGCCAGACTGTCATCTCTTGCTAGAAGTCACGTCATTCTTTGCTTTGTCTCTGGTAGCCTGGAATTTAGCTGTTCTTTGTGGGATGCCTTTACTTTTGAAGGAAAAAAAAAAGTCACTTGGGCAGATCAAAGCCTAAAGTCTCTTGTTTTCAGAGTGGTCAGAATGAAGTTTTGGAAAGCATTAGAGCCAAAGGGAGATTAGGTACCCGAGTGGGTTCATTTATCAGCATTTCACCTCTGGAGGTCTGACTTCAAATTTTTTGTCACAAATGAAATAGTTTGGTCTCTCCTAGTTCCTAAGGGGCATTGGTCCACATCTAATACAGCACAATTTGACCCCAATGAATTCCTCTGTTCTTAGGTGTGTAAAATCAGAATGTCGTAGATCACGTCTGAAGTGCCTTATTCAAGTGTTGGAGAAACTTTCCTCTATTAAGAATAGAAACGTGTGCACACGTTTCCTCTTGCATAGCGGATCCTCTGTGAGTAGCCAAAATCCCCATTTTCCAACCCTGGAGGGAACCAGTGTATCAGACACATACTTGCCCATTCCTGCTATATTTCTTACAAGTGGTTTGGGGAGGCTGTAGAAAAGCAGTTGGGTGAAAGTAGTTTTTTCTCCTTTGAGAGTGTGGTGACCCTTGTATTATGTAAATAGCTTGAACTCTGGTGCTCACTCTGCTGTGAAAGGAAAGATTTCCAGAGCGCGGACCTTTTTTCAAAAGCCACTTTAACACAAACAGTACTGGCTTAATGTAACGAAAGTGAAATTATCATTTAAATAGCAGAGACTAATCAGCAAGGGGATGGTGTGCTGCTGTCAGAAAGCTCAAATGCTCAGACTTTATTTTTATTCAGCTTTTCATTTTGACATTTTCACAAACACAATAACTGCTAAAGTCGCTAGCTCATGTATAATTTTAACCTTCCATTTCCATTTAAGTGTGCCTCAGTATTTCACTTTTGAACTATGCTGCACTGTCCATGTACTCTCCCTTCCCCCTGCTACAAGGTGCAGCACATAAAAGTCTGCATGATAGAGAACGGTTTTTAACATAGGTGTAAAAATGATTCCTGTAAATGCCGGTTGGACATGGTTATGTTGGATGGTATTGGTGGATCATTTCACATAATCTGTTCTTTAAAGCCATTCTCAAGATAGAAATCTATATACATAAAAGTCAAATGGTGTGTGCGTGCGTGTATGTATGTGTGTATGTATGTATGCTTACTCCTTCCACACCGTTTGAGCTAGAGACTTGAAATTTGGTACAGTTAGAGGTCTTAGGGTGCTAATGACCGTAAGAGTCGAAAATTTTTCAAATCTCACCTCTGACGCCCCCCAGGGGTGAAATTCTTTAAAGACCAATCACATCAGCTGGGCAGCAGCTGTTCTCTGTGACATAGTTATGATATCCTAATACCTCCTCCAACAGACACCGCACTCGCTCAGCTCTCTGCCCCTCCAACGGACCCAGGAATCCCTCAGCTCTCTGCCCCCTCCCCACCTCCGACGAACCCCGGAATCCCTCAGCTCTCTGCCCCCTCCCCACCTCCGACGGACCAGAGTTGGGTTTGGTCGGAGGGTAAGTGAGGTAGGGGTGTCGGGTTTGGTCGGGGGGGGTGAGGTGGGGGTGTCGGGTTTGGTCGGGGGGTGAGGTGGAGGTGTTGGGTTTGGTCTGGGGGGGTGGGAAGGTGTCTGGGGGGGTGAGGTGTGGGGGTTGGGGTTGGTCAGGGGGTGTTGGGTTTGGTGGGGGGGTAAAGTGGGGGTGTTGGGTTTGGTTGGGGGGGTGAGGAGCGAGGTCAGGGTTGGTCGAGGGGTAAGTGAGGTGTGGGTGTCGGTAGGGGTGTCGGGTTTGGTTGGGGGGGGAAGTGATGTGGGTGTGTCAGGTTTGGTCTATGGGGGGTGAGGTGTGGGTGTTGGTCAGGGGGTGTTGGGGTTGGTAGGGGGTGACGTGGGGGTGTTGGGTTTGGGTGGGGGGGTGAAAATGTGAGTCAGGGTTGGTCGAGGGGTAAGTGAGGTGGGAGTGTCGGGTTTGGTCGGGGGGGTGAGGTGGGGGTGTCAGGTTTGCTCTCTGCCCCCATCCAACGGACCCCGCACTCGCTCAGCTGTCTGCCCCCTCCCCACCTCCGACTGACCCGAGCAACACCGGGTATTTTCGCTGGTATGAACATATTGTAAAAACCCCTCATTAATTATTATAAGCTTCAACAAAAATGTGCCACTACTGTTCAGAGTCTATAGATATAGTTCCTGCCCTAAAGACCTTGTTATTGGCCTTATCTGATCAGATAACAGTTGACCAAGGATTGTGGTCGATTCTCCATCATTGCCAGTTTTCAAATCAAGATTTGAAGACTTTCTAAAATAAGTGCTCTAAGAATTATTTTGGGTAAATTCTATGTCTTGTGCTATATGGGATTAGATGATCTACAATGGTCTCATCTGACTTTAGAATCAGTCAAATCTATGAAGTAGTATATGGATAACAAACAGTATGGACGGGAATGGGCAGGACAAGAGGTGCAGTATTATCATGTAATAACAGTATTTAAACATACACACTTCATGATGGCTAATTAAATGTGATTTAATAAAAACCACTCTTATGCCCCAGTTGATACCATCTGGCAAAAACATGTTCATATTGATGAAAGAACCATTTTAGACCAGGATTTAAAAATGGTTCCCTAACACGGGCGAGTGGGGGGATAGAGTTTCTAGTGTGGGGTGGGCAAACATTTTGGCCTGAAGGCCACATCCGGGTATGGAAATTGTATGACTGGCCATGAGTGCTCACAAAATTGGGGGTTAGGTGTGGGAGGGGACTTTGGCTCGGGGTGCAGGCTCTGGGGTGGGGCCAGAAATTAGGAGCTCAGGGTGACAGCTCCAGCTGGAGGTGTGGTCTCCGGGGCGGGGCTGGGGATGAGGGGTTTGGAGTGGAGGAGTATGGGAGGGGTCTCCGGGCTAAGGCAGTAGGTTGGGGCGTGACTTCCAGGCTGGGGCCAGAAATTAGGGGTTCAGCGTGTGTGGGGGGGCCCAGGCTGTGGCAGAGGCGTGGGCTTTAGGGGAGTATGTGTGTGTGAGGGCTCTGGCTCTGGGGTGGGGCTGGAGATGAGGGGTTTGGTGTACAGGAGGTTGCTCCAGGCTGGGGCCAAGTGGTTTGGAGAGTTGGAGGGGGATCAGGGATTGGGACACAGAAGAGGTCAGGGGTGCAGGCTCCAGGTGGCACTTGCCTCAAGCAGCTCCCAGAAGCAGCGGCATGTCCCCCTCCGGCTCCTCCTTGGAGGCGTGGCCAGGCGGCTCTACGCACTGCCCCGTCCACAGGCGCCACCTCCACAACTTCCAGAATCAGTGGCACGTCCCCCCTCCAGCTCCTACATGGAAGCGCGATGTCAGCCAGGCGGCTCTGTGCACTTCCCCATCTGCAGGCGCCGCCCCTGCAGCTCCTGTGGGGAGAACTAACCTAAGAGCCATGTGATATTATTTAAGCTCTTTGTTTAATAACTGACATCTTTCTTCTCCTGCAGCTCCTGTATCAGGGAATATTTTTAAATTAATCTCGTATGTTAACTAGGAGCTTTCCCCTGGCCACCAAACCCCCTCCTCAACCCATATTATAAAGGGGTGTGTACACACCCCTTTTATGGGAAAAATATGTATTTCCTTTAGTAGGAAAGACATAATTTCAAGCATATCTTTAAAGGCACGTAGTGAACAGGAAAACTTAATCAATTAAAAAAATTAGAATGAGCACAAATTAGTTTGATTTCTGCCCATGAGTCCCCCTGCCAATTTCATTTTCCTGTTTTTAAACAAGTAGAACATAAAAATTACCATACTGGGTCAAACCAGTAGTCCATCTGTTCCAGTTTTCAGTCTCTGATATTGGCCATGTGAGATGCTTCTGAGCATCATGTAAGAATTCTGTAGTTGACAATTATTGGGGAAATGTGTTCCTAACTCCTTTCATGGCTTATGCCCTGGAGCATGAAAGCTGCTTAAATCCTTCTTTCTTTTTTCTCTCTCCTGCTGCTGTGTGGGAGACCCAGGCAACTGGGAAACTGGCTATACACAAGGTGCTACCAGATGCATAAAATTAACAAACAAAATAGAGAGAAATATTTTCACTTCTCTGATCTTTCAGTTCTTTGAGTCCTTGTCTGTATGTATTCCACTTCTGGTGTGCAAGTGCCCTATGTTCTTCATATCGGATTTTTCTGGCTAGCACTGCCTGTTGAGCTGCACCTGTGCCACACATTTCCTTGTGGCTCCCATTCTCCACTCAAGGGTATAAAGAGCAGAATAAGACCCATGGCTGCAAGATAGAACTGAGAAAGCAGTGTCCTTGTGTCTTGCACTTGAGATTTAGAAATGGATTTGCATAAAGTTACCTTCAGTGTAGTTAAATGGGTTCTTAGTGGTTGAGGTAACTATTATAAGTTTTAGTTTGGATTAATGTCTTTTTAACCACCTATTATTGGCTTTTCAACCTTAATTACTCATCAGAAATCCCATGGTTTTAAGAATTATTCATTATGCAAGGTACTTATTTCGCTACGTGCCAGTGTAACCAAGCCCTGACTCGTATTTCTACAAGTACAAGAACTTCCTCCTCCCTAGGATCTGAACATTGTCCTCAAGAGTTTTTAGGCTCTTGTGGCTGAGGGCTTGGTTACACTGGTACTTTATACCGCAATAAAGCCTCCCAGAGCGCTCTACCATACTACTCATCCACACTGGCAGGGCACATAGAGTGCTTTAACTTCCTGGCTATACCGGTCCTGGTACTCCTTGCCAGAGGATTAATAGCTGTTGCGTATTGGGTGATACGCTTTAGCTCCAGTATAAACGGGTATTAACAATACTGCGCTTTGAGTGATCTCTGGAAATGCCCCCTAATCTCCTTAAGTCAATTGACCTCTCTTCCCTTTGTTTTGAACTAGGCTGGAGGAATGCAGAAGTACATTTTCAGAGCTTATCTGTAACTGGGCAAATCAACAAAGCAAAAGTTTACCGAGTCAGTGAGTGAGAAGCAGAAGATTAGGAGGATCTGCATTTAAAAGAGAGAGTGCTGACACACTCTCAGCACTCCAAAAATCCGCTGGCTCTCTCCCTCCGCATACACACAACACACTCTACCCCTCCCCCCTCGTTTGAAAAGCACGTGAATGCTGGGATAGCTGCCCATAATGCACCACTCCCAGTGCTGCTGCAAGTGCCGCAAATGTGGCCATGCCAGTGCAGTTGCAGCTGTCAGTGTGGACACGCTGGAGCGCTTTCCCTGGAGCTGTATCCGAAGGCAGGTATAACCGAAAGCGCTATAAAGTGTAACCAAGCCCTGGACTGCTCAGTGTTACGTCTCGTAAGCACTTAGACCACATCTTAAGTTTTGGCTTGAAGGTTATATTGGATTTTAATATAAACTGATACTTTTTTTCTTCAAAGCCACATTCTTCTGGAGGAGAAGCTGCACTCCATACTTAGAGATGTTCTTAGAGCTCTATCTTTTTATTTGTATGGAACAAAGCCATTTGGGGTCTCCCCAAGACTATTTGTTGCCTTTGCTGAAAAATCAAAGGGTCAAGCAATGTCAACCCAAAAATTGTCTAAATGGGTTGCAGATTGAATCGAACTTTGTGATAAAATAGCTATCTTAGATCTACCTGGTCAAGATGGGGTTATTGCACCAAAGCACAAGCAACTTCTGTGGCTTCTTTCACAAGTGTCCCTATTGTTGACATATGGAAGGCATCTACTTGGAAAACTAGACATACTTTTATTAGGTGTTATTCTTTAGTAGAGACATCATGATCTGATGCATGATTTTGCAGAGCTGTTTCACAGGCCTTAGATTCCCTCTCACAGGTTACTGCTTGCAAAATAAATAGAAATAAATTACATAATATAGATAAGCACGCAAAACAAGAAAGATACCTGTACAGTGGAGTTCTTTGAAATGATGTTGTCTATATATTCCGTGTCTCATCCTCCTTCCCTGCTATTATGGACACTTAAAATATCTGGATTCTGTATTGGTGAAGGAACTAAGCATCTGTTGGCCTTGCTTTGTCTTTTATGCCCTCAGGGAGTGAAAGGGTCTGTAGGGCACAGGCATGGCTCAACAGATGCTGTTGTCCAAATAATTCCTATCTCAAGCACATATGGTATAACAGAAGTGGAATACATATAGGCAACCTACCTCAGAAAACTTCAGTTATTGTACAGGTAAGTAACTTTATAAATAATCTTGACTTGTAACAATAATAGATAAATGATTTACGGACAGAAATAGGATTGTTAACTTGATGGTGTCTCTTGTAATCAATCCTATTCTTCTTGTACCTTCAGCTGAGGAGATAAAATCAAACACACAATCCTGATTGTAACTTGTGATCTGATTTGTTTCTTGCTGCTTTCCTGCCTCTCTCCCTTGCTCTTTGATGCATCTTTTGATATGCTGTTAAGTGCAGTTTTGTGGGTTTGCTGGTTTACACCTCTGTTCTTCCAGAATTGATGGGGAAGAGTTGCAGACTAGAAAGAACTGCCTGAAGCGAGCCGGCTGAATGAAAGCAGACACTGAACTGGGTCATCCAGGGAGTTGTGCCTGTGAAATTTTCAAAGATTTATGTTTTGAAAGCAAAGATGGGAGGTGATGAGGCCCCAGTGAATCTGTGTGTTTAGCAAACACCTGAAATCAATTAGTTTCCTATGATAATTTTGAAAACGCTGACCTGGACTGTTGAATCAGGACTGCTGTTTTAAATTAGGATTTCTGGGGGACTAGAATGTTAAGTGTGTAGAAAATGGAGCCAAGCCTTCTCAGCAGGAGGCAAATAAAACCTGTCCACAGCTCAGTGCAGCCTAATCAATTACCATAGGAGGACAGGGCAGGAATAACCGCTGTCTCTTATGCAGTCAGTGGTCCAGGGAGCATACTGAGAAACTTTTTTTGCAGGTGTAGTGGTTTTTGCCTAATGGCTGCTGATGTACTGGAATATGTTTTGCAAACTTTCCTCGTATAGTCACTTGACAGTGGAACATTCTCATAATGAAGTCATGTTCTACACAGAGCAGCTTTGCTGTATGACTCATGAGCTCTGGAATGGCAGGTGCAAACTACCTAACATTGAAACAGTTCTCAGTTTTGTACCTTGTCATAAACAGAGTTTGAAGCTATAGAGTTGACTCGGAGCACCATCCAGTGTATATGCCATTTTGGCCTTTCTAGAAATGTCTCCATTGTTTTTTAATCTGTCTTCTCTCCTTTTCTGGCTCCTGCCTCATTCTCAGTTCATATCTGTCCCCCTCCTTACTCCATCCTGAACTCTGATGATGTCAGCCTGGTTTACAAGTGCTGTGTCTTCTGATCAATGTACTAGAAAATGGTTCTCATCATTGTTGCCTAACTTCAGAGGTCCTTTTTGGAGTTTGTAGACTGTCACTGAAGTTGAACTCTGCTTACCAGTTCCAGTTTTATTCCAGAAAACCTGATCACATCAGTGATATTACATGAGAGGTCAGGCTCCCCGGGAAAGTGAAGATAGTCAGGACAACATTTCTCAATGGCAATAGAATATAAGGGGTAGGGAGAAATTTGAAATTCCTGCTTCCCTCTCAAGACACATCCTGCTGACAGGAGAACTGAACAGTTTTTCCTTCAATGAGATCTCTTCAACCATGGGTTGGGATAGGAATTTTCCCTGTTTCCGAGGGGCACATCGGGGTTGTGACACTGTATGGAGGGCCGGGTAGAGAAGCCAGTACCTCCTCAAATAGGCTGGCCCCTGCCCCCTTCTCCCACATCCCGACCCCTGACTGCCCTCCTCAGAACTTCTGACCAATCCAACCCCCCCCCCGCTCCTTGTCCCCATACTGCCCCCTCCAGGGACCCCACCCGCAACCCCCCCCGGAACCCTGCCCCCTATCCAACTTCCCTCTCTCCTGACTGCCCAGATCCCAATCCATACCCTGCCCCCTGACAGGCCCCCTGGGACTCCCACACCTATCCAACTGCTCTCTGTCCTCTGCCTGCCCTGACCTATATCCACACCTCCACCCCAACCGCCTCCCAGGTTCCTACCCCAATCCAACCCTCCCCCCCCAGCTCCTCCTCCTTAAGTAGAATTCAAGGGATGTGACAATTACTTATGACACTAACATAGCTGCAAAGTAGGTGGCTTATAGATGACATTCTTATCATTCTACATTGTTATATTTAATTTATAGGATATAGTTAATTGACTGTCCCCAACATACATAGAGTACCCAGTAATATAAAGTGCCTTACATGTGTATCTAAGGCTGTAAGAAAAATATGATGATATGTTTGGGAAATTGTGAGTCCACATAAGTAAACTATTTTCAGGCCCTGATTCAAGCAAGTGTTCCTTCTTAAGAAGGGAATTTCAGCACATATTTAAGCATATGTTTGAGTCCCATTTAAAGTTAAGCATATGTTTAAGTGGTTACCTGACTCAGACCTTAATGCATATACTATAGGGGGCAGAGCTAAGGTTGTGCTTACAATCTTAACTTTTCAATTTACTGATTTTGGGGAACTTAACCATGCAGTTTTAATATTTTCTAAAGATATTTTTATGTGGATTTATATAGCACGACAATTTTGTGATAATTTGCAGGAAAGAGACAAGTTCCTCGCACTAAAGAGCTTGTACAAACATGACAGGAGATAAAAGTAAGGTAAATGAGATACAAAGAGATTATTGGTGACAAAAACAAGAAAGGAAGTTGTTGATTAAGAAATGAATCCGAAGGGGAGAAAGAAAGAGATTGGTCGATTGGAACTCGGTACTATTTCAAGAGGAAGGAGCAATATGGAAAGAGGCATAGACCTGAGAGGGGGGAAAGGATTGAGGAGAGAGGAATAGGGAATATGAGTGAATGAGTGGAAATGTGTTAGAGATTGTATAGCATTTTGACTTCTGCTGGTATCTTCCCTGCTTCTAAACAATGTTCCTGTGACTTTTCAAAATGGAAAACTTCTGGCAGCTCATAGGTGTGTATTAGATTTGCATGTTTACATTCTTCCTACTGCTTGTACAAAGTCCACTTGTCTGTCTTAATGGGTTGGCCAGGGGAGAATGGTCTACTTTTGATATCAGATTGGGATTTAGATGCGGTAAATGGGGCCAAATTCATCCCCCCTATTGATTTTAATGTAATTACACCTGGTATGAATTTTGCCCATGATCTCTTAAAATCATCTGTGTTTCTCTTTCCCTAAAGGGAGGTCCCTGGAGTCTGATAATTTTTAAACCTTTCCTGTTTATAATGGTTTGAATTTCTCACATCTGTGTGTGGTGGTGCTTGCATTTTTCATTTCTTACTCTCTCTCGGGTGAGTTTAAAGGGCTTATAGCTGAAGAGGGTAGGAAACACCGACCCTCATCATTGCTTGTTTCTCCTCTGTAACCTGCTGTATTCGTCAGAGGCAGCTTGAGAGCCCAGGTCATCTTGGTGTTGTAGAAGAGCTGCAGTTCCCTTCTGTGTGAACAATAAGCTTTGTATCTGTTTGTACAGTAATGAACTGCTTTTGTTTCCTTCAGAAACATGCTCTGCTGACTGGAGTGTTTCCATTTACAGACAACCCTTGCCAAATTAATTTTATTTAATTATCTCCCAGGGCTAAGCTTGAATACATTTTGTGTTAAATTCACCATTTCTCCCTCTTCTGAACGAAATGGACTTAATATCCTTGTTAAAATCTGATTAAAACTAAAATTGAGTTTTTTGAAGTCTGATTATCCCATGAAATGGAATTTTTAAACCTAATTACGAATGGATTTGCATACATTTCTCAGCACCATTGAAAAGAAAGTTGAAATAAATTTATTAATGAAATCCTCTTTTGCCGTCTCCTTGGGGCATGACATGATTGCAGGCGAGTGAGGTTGTGAAAGGGGGAAGGAGGAGGAGAAAACCCCTCCTTCTTGTGAAAATTCTCTCTTTCCCAAGGAATTAGTTCCAGAGCAGCCCTGACCCAGTCTCATATTTATTCCTTTCTCTGTCACACAACCAATTTGGGTAATTGAAGGCTTTTCTGAGGGTGACAACACAGCTGAGCTGTTTTCACGTATTCAAAGCTTTTGTGCTTTTTTGAGGGGAAGATGTAAGAGGGAGGGGGGCCTTGACAGTTATGTTCTCTTCACCCTTTTGCCTGAAGTAGCCCTGATATGAAATCAATAATCAGCTCCCACTCCTTCTCTGTGGGCAGCTGTATAATTAAACTATTTTTTTAAATTGGGTAAACTGCACTGATTTACACAAATGCTGGTAAATGTGCATGTGGGATTTCTGATTGTTTACATGCTGGCCAAGATTGGAAGATGGAGTTTCCCTGGAGGAGATATTTGAATCTCCTATAGCTGGTCATGCTTGCTGCACTACAAGTTTGAGCATGGTCCCTCCAGTGCTAGTGGAGAACACATCTGGTTCCAACCTTCAAGGGTAGCTGTAGTTGGGAGACAGACATACAAGATAATGTTGGTTTTATTTAGAGGCTAATACTGCTGGTCCCTCCATATTCTTTTATTCCTTAGAGGTAAGGCTGGTCTTCACTTGGGGGAGGGGGGAGATTGGCTGTAGATATGCAAATTCAGCTACATTAATAACATAGCTGAATTCAGCATATTTACAGCCGACTTACCTGCCATCCTCATAGTGGCGGTGGTTGGCGGCACGCTCCCCCGTCAACTCCAGCTGGCGCCTTTTGGCCAGCTGGAGTTCCAGAGTCGACGGGTGCCACTGGCGATCGATTTATCGTGTCTTGATGAGACGCGATAAATTGATCGCCAAAAGATCGATCCCTCCCTGCTTTAGTGAAGACAAGCCCGTAGTGTCCTCTTAGATGAGAGGTAGAGCCCCTGAAAAGACTTGCTGGCTTCTTGGTCATTCCCCTTTGTTCTGTGGGACAGATCCAGCCTTAGGAATAATACCTGCGATTAAACCTTTTATAACTCAGACTAATCCAGTGCAAAGAGAGTGCATTGTCTCTCTTCAGCATGCTGCAGATTTTGTTCATCAGTGTTCTGATAAAGCTCTTGAGGACAATTCGTTATGAGTCTAATAATCCTGGCTATATTACATGACTGTCCAGTGAATAAAGCACTAACATTTATGCAAATTGGCTCTTGAGCAAAGGAACTTGTAGGCCTTTGTTTTTTTTATCCTGTTTTTGGCAGTTTTGTTAATTATAGAACGTAACAAAATATATGGGGTACGGAGAAATGTGCAGTTCTAATCTTTCCATTCTTGAGCAAGAGTGCTGACACCAGTGGGTTTCATTAGGGAAAGCATGGCTCAGCGGAGGAGGGAGGGCTGAGCTGGGACTGGAGGGTGCCTTTCCGCTAACAGAGGATCAAGTTGAATTCCCAGCACTGCTGAAGTGGTTTGAAACACTCCTTAGTAAATAACAAAGTTTGGGATCCAAAGGAACTGAGGAAGGGAGGAAGCCAATGAAAGCAGCTGTGTAAGGGTGACTCAGATCTGCCTAATGGTTTCAGAACAGCTTCATTTATTCATTTGTATGTGTTCTCTGCCCCCATCCCAGGGGCTGCATCTGTTACAAAATTTATGTAAAATAATTTTAATGCTAAACAGGATTTTCAGCCAGGCCTACATTCCAAAATACAGATGGCCTGCAATATCTCACTGATCTCAGACAACCTCTCCCAACTGTGACCAGCCTCAGCTGGTCTCTGAGGACCTGTGCATACATGATGCATCCTGGCTTCACTCATGAAAGTGTTGTATACGCTCTTCATAGCCACAGTATTAACATACAGGAGCAGCAAGCCCCAAATCCGGGGATGGGTTGGGGTTTAGTAAGTAGGAAATGGACAGCTAGCTGAAATCCAGCATGTGGCTCAAAATCTCGTCACAGTTGAAGCTGTGGTGACTGACTCGGGAATGGCCTCACTGCTCCCCCCACAAAAGAATAGTGGGTTATAGATACCTTTTTATATTGTGGTTTACAGCACACACAAATCCAATCCTAATGCTGAACTTGTATTTATGAGGGAAGAGTAGAGAAACAGCAGTGTCAAGTATAAAGCAGTTACAGTGGTTTCTCTTTCTCTTTACTGGGGAGAATGTGCAACTCTTCTCTATTCCATAAATACATTCCAAATTTATAGGCTGTAGATCTGCTAAGTTTATTAGGGCCTCCCATAGTAGCTTCAGGCATTGAAAGTGACTGAAACTTTTATTATAGCAGTAAGCCAAGATGGTGTCAGAGTGCTCGTGACACCAATCCAACCCTTATCTTAATCCCAGTCACAGAAGCCTGTGGCAGAGGCACAGGGAAGTTGTAATTGCTTTTGGCTGTTCTGAACCCTGTGCTTGATGCAGGCAGCTGAGCTGACGTACGGGTTTGATGGAGAGTGAGCTGGCAAAAGGAGAACAGTAATTGCTGAAATGCTGCTGTTTACATCTTTAATGCGATTACACTCGAGCAGTTGCACTTTCTATGAATGAGTCTTTAAATCTGTTTGTTTCCTTCTGAAATGAATTATTCATTATTTGAGGATGATGGTGATGGGGGTTTGGCTTTCACTGGAGGGTTTATTATATCCATTTAGCACTGACTGCCTTTGGCAGACTCCAAGACACAGTTAGTTCCCCACCATGTGTACTTCTGTCCATCACTCTTTTTGACGTTGAAACTTTCAGAATACATAATGCAAAGGTTTTTATTTTTTGGTAACAGAGAGCTGTTGTGGGGTTTTGCTTGATCTGTAGTGGTAGGCGTAAAATGACACAAGGATTTCAGTTAAACTGATGCATGCTGATGAGATGAGATAAAGCCTCTACTGGCATCTTGGGTTGGAAGGTTTGGCATCATTAGGCTTATGGAATTGGGGTTCCATAGAGTGAATGCTGTGGAGATAAGGCAGAAGTTGGAAGTAGATGGGACTTCTGCCAGTGGGGCTGATGTTTTGTGGCATGTAGTGAAGAGAAGATGTTAGGGGGCTGGTGAGATTTTTGTGGTTTGTAGCACTGCATTGGGAATTGCTCTTGTCCTGTTCTGGGGGGTCATTTTGGGTATTCCAGTACCCAGTTAAAACTCGGATACTTCTCTGGTTCTGCTTTCTATTCTAGAGACTTGACCCAGCCTAAGCCCGACCCAGGAGTACCAGGGTTACAGGGGGCAGCCCAGGGCTGGAGACAGCAACAGCAGGCCAACCCTCCTTGCCTGTGATGAGAAGCCATGATACTGCAGTCTGCCCCAGTGAGCGGGGGCAAGTGGTGACTGACAGTGGCACACTCTGAGGCGAGGTGGGGATAGGGAAAAAAAAATAGTGCTGAAACTCCTCTATTAGATCTTGCTGAGTCATTTTACATTCACCAGAGCTGATGTACTAGTGGGCTTGCATAAAACTTTTGGTTTGAGCGATTATTTGCCCTTCACTTTGAATATTCAATTTTTTGTAAACTTAAAAAAAAAAAAAGTCAAGCGAGAGAATTACTGCATTTGTTTAAAGTTCTGAAAGCTTTTTTTAGCTAAACAGTTCAAAGAGCGCATCTCACTAATCAGAGGAATGTTCTTGCATCCCTGGGGTGGTCACACTGTTTTAATTGGAACTCGGGCTTCTTTGAAGTCCTTTTAATCCTCCCTGAGCTGGGGGAGAAGGTTTGAAGGCAGCTACTGTAAATCTGAAATTTCTTCCCTTTATTTACATGTGTCTGGGGATGTGTGTAATTCGTTTTCCTGAAGTTGCTCAGTTGAGTTGCCAGCTTGTGGACAGCTGAGCGAGAACGGTACTTTGATTAAGTCGGAGGCCTGAGACTGATGACGGAGGGCTGCTCGTTGTGAGAAGTCGTGTGCACAGTGTTTGTTAAAATGGGCTGTGAACGGCCAATGAACACAGTGGGGAGCAGTCTGGAAACCATGCAATAGCAGAACAGGAGGTTAAGGCCATTCAAAAACGTGAGTCTCAAGTTGAGGCAGGATAAAATGGTAGACTCCCAGAATGCACTGGAAGGGACGGTCCTGTGGTTAAAGCACTGGTCTGAGATTTGGGAGATGTGAGTTCAGTTTACGGATTATGACACAGACCTTTTGGGTGACCATGGGAAAATAACATCATCTTGCTGCGTCAGAGGGTCCCCATCTGTAAAATAAGAAGTTTTCCTTTCTCTCACTATTTGTCTGGTCTATTTAGATGAGTAGTTCTCAAACTTTTTCTATTGGTGACCCCTTTCGGACACCAGGTCTCTAAGCGTGACCCCCCTTAGGGGGCGGGGCCAGGCTGGGGGGGGCGGGTGCCAGCAGCCCCCCGGAGCAGAGACTGGGCTTGAGGGGGGGTGCCAGCAGCCCCCCGGGGCAGGGGCTGAGCTGGGGGGGGGATGTGGGTGTAGGGGTGCAAGGCCCCCGGGGCAGGGGCCAGGCTCAGGAGAGGGTTCCAGCAACCCCCCAGGACAGGGGACAGGGCCCGGGGTGCCTCCGGCAGCCCGCCGCAGCAGGGCCTGGGGCTCGGGTCACTGCCAGCAGCCTGCTTCAGCAGGGGCTGGGTCCGGGGCTCTGGGTGCCGCTGGCAGCCCGCCGCTCCATGAGCCAGGTCTGGGGTCTGGCCCACCACAGCAGGGGCCAAGGCCCAGAGCACCACCAGCAGCCCACCGTGGCAGGGGGCGGGTCTGGGGTTTGGGGTGCCGCCAGCAGGGGTCGGGGCCAGCTGCCAGCAGCAGGGGCTCACGACCCCCACATAATCAGGTCGCAATCCCTCGAGGGGTCCCGACCCCCACTTTGAGACCCCTGATTTAGATTGTCAGTTCTTTGGGGCAGGGACAGTCTTAGCTAGATGTGTGTGTTGTACCTAGTGCATGGGCTCCAATTTCAGCTGGAGCCTCTGGGTGCTACCATAATACAAATAACTAAGCAACAAATATGCCACTGACCTGTGCCAACAGCTTCCTTAACTGTTTGTTTGTTGTTTTTGTTCCACGGTTGATAAATAACAAACATTGGCACAAGCTATTGATTCTTCACATTCCCGTAAGGATTCTTACCTGTTTGCTGAAGCATGATTCACTTTCTGCTTCCACCAGTGGTGAAACACCTGTTGTTACAAACCTTGACATACTCTTTGTGTGAGTTGAAACAGCTTTAAATTCATAGCAGCCAGGGTGTTGTTGATTTAAATCAAATTGATTAGGGTGTAAACAGTGATCAGCAGTGTCGTCCCCCCCCCCCCCCGGGGTCTTTCCCCCAGTTTAGTCACAGGTATTTTTAGTATGGTCATAGGCTATGAATTTTTGTTTATTGCCTATAACCTGTCCATGACTTTTACTAAAAATACCCCAAACTAAATCGTAGCCTTAGTGATGGTATATGCTGCCATCAGGACTTACTGGCTGATGTTTTATAATATTTTAAAATTCAAAAGAACAGTTTCGTCTCGTGATGGTTTGGGGGTGGGGGAAGGAAGCATCAGGAATCTAGAAAACTATGTTTCTGGATGCTTTATAAATGCCAGGGAGACGTGAAGGATTTAGATCTGGCAGTATTTTTTGAATTACTCATGTAATAAAGCATTAGCTTCTGTGCTGAAAAGTCAAAAGCCATTCAGCTAAACAGAGAGAAAAAAAAGGTTGCCTCCTGTCACACTTTACTAGTCAACTCTGTGCTGGAACCCCGGTAATGTGAAATGGCAGAGCAATTAAAGGGCACTCCTGTGAGTTAGCAGTACTACAAATTGAGCTTATGTGGATGTACTTGTTATTACAAAGATCTGGAGTCTATTCCTTGTTTCCAGCAAGCTTATTTGTTAGTAATTTAATTGGAATAAAATCTGTATAGTGATTTACTTGGACTAAATCTGATCTCTTGAACATCTCCATAACATTAGATAAACCGCCTGTTCACCTATTCTCATCTCAGAGGGTACAGAAAACATACCGTTTCTGGGTTTAAAGCTTCAAGTTAACATTGACTGTCAGTAAAGTCCAGCCTTGATATCACTAAAGAGAATCCTTAGGCGCGACAGATGTCAATGATTCTCTTTTCTCTAAAGTCGAGAGGGACACTGCATATAGTCTCTGGCATTGCATATCTCCCAGGAATTCTTGAACATGAAAGTAGACTTCCCAGGACATACCTAAAGCAGAGGCAATATTCACTACTTAGCAGGGAAAGAACAGTGGATATCTGGTGAAATAGGCACTGTTGGACTTCTCAGCAAATTCTGAAGAGCCAGCCTGAGTGTTTGTATGGATCTCCTGGATTTGTGCTTGTATCATCTGCCATGTTCCCTCTGCCATCTGGCCAGATGGTTCCAGCTATTAGAATACATCACTGCCAGTTTGGCTGCAGAGAGATCTGGAAGCCCATAGGGATGACTTGGCTGAGCTGCATTCCCTTTGAAGGACAAATCTCTTATTCATGGCAGTGTGAAGAGCCTTGTAATCCTGCCTAAACATTTCCAAATCTAACTTTAACAGCTTTTCTTTTCTTTCCCTGTGCTGCACCTCAAAACTGAAGGTTGGGTGTCATGTTATGTGGAGTGCCCTGACTTCTGTGTAAAAGGCGAGCGTCACTGACTTCATTGTTCTTGAGAATAAACAGAAAACGTTGCACTTTTTATTATCAGTTGTGTTCTGTAGTACACAACAAATTATAGCATTGTGCATTCTTTAGAACTCTGAAGGTTTTCACTCGCAGGACACATTGAAGTGTACAATGTGTGCGCTTGCTGAGTTTTGTGTTCCACCCTTCTATGCTTGACATTTGAACAGAATGACCAAAAAATAAGAGGCTACAATAAAATGCAAATAGTGTGTAGCTCCCTATTCTTTAGATTTTTTCCAAAATGAAAGACTAAGTGGATCCTGTTGAACGCTGGCATATATTGAAGGCGGAAGTAAGACCAGTTGTTGGGATGCCCATACTGATTTAACTTGTGGGATGTGGGGAAAAACTGTTTTGGTCTAAAATCTCTGATGTTGAGTGAATCTCTCTTAGCCACTTGTCTCATTCTTGTTCCCAAATTATGCATTTTTGGATTCATTGGTGATTTTGTACTTGATCCAGCAGAGAGTTAGCAGTTAATTGTCCTTATGTTTTCCAAGAGTCCTACTAAAACACTTTCACACAAGTGAGTCCCTTTTTTGTTCCAAATGGTTAGGCAGACTTTCAAATGCTGGATTTATAGATGAATTCAGTTTTCACTTTTGCCAGAAGGAACTGAATTTGCTGATACAACTGTCCAAATATGGAGAGCATTTTCTAGATGAGGAGACCTCTAGAAGTTGGGATTGTTTGTGGCTCTCTTTCTTTGACAGTAATATTGTTCCATTCACTGCTCTGTCCCGTTCTCTCCCTCCCCCACACTTACTTTTTTTAAAATGTAGAAATATTAAGCATGTGAAGACTTGTCACCTTTGATTGTGCTGAAGGTCCAGTAGGAGGCATAAGTTTAGGTTTTTTGTGAGTTCTTAAAACCTTAAATTCAAAGAGGTGACATTTTCCCTTATTTAATATTTCCTTAATTAATCAACTAGTAGAAGTTAAATAGGTGTTAAAAAGAATCAAAATAGGTGTTAAATTACACACAAAAAGTTTTAAACAGACTGACTTAGGGTGAGTCTACACGTGACAGCACTTTAAAATGCCTTGTGTGGTCGCTTGGCTACACTTGCAGCTGTAGAGCGCTTTGGGTTAAACCAGCCTTTGGCACGTGCACTAGGGAAAGCGCTCCAGTCTGTCCACACTGACAACTGCAAGCGCACTGGCGTGGCTGCAAGTGCCGCAAATGTGGTGGCATTGGGAGTGGTGCATTATGGGTAGCTATCCCAGTGTTCAAGTGGCTGCAACGTGCTTTTCAAAAGAGGGTGGTGGGGTGGAGTGTGTTGTGTGTGTGTGTGTGTGTATATGGTGGGAGAGAGAGTGAGTTTTGGAGTGCTGAGAGTGTGTCAGCATGCTGTCTTTTAAGTCAGACCACCCTGCTCTCTCTCTGTCTCTCTGTCTCTCTCTCTCTGTCACTCACTCACTCACTCACTCACTCACTCACTCACTCTCACACACACAAAATGTGTCTCGGATCAGATAAGCGATAAGCAGCCGCTGTCTGAAACGAAGCTTTGAAGAGGCACTTCCACATTCCTGCAGCGATTTCACAACACAGGGAAGAATGACCACTGGATTTAAGGGGATTATGGGAGGTTTCTGGAGGTCAATCAGAGCACAGTAACGTAACTTCACACTGACCCTAAAGCGTCTCACCCAATACGCAATAGTTGTTAATCTTCTCCCGGAGATGGAATACCAGGAGTGCTCCAGCCAGGGAATCAGAGAGCTCTATGCGCCTTGCCAATGTGGACCGGTAGTGAGGTAGAACGCTATGAGAGGCTTTATTGCAGTATAACATGCAAGTGTAGCCGAGCAACAAGAGGTGCTGCAACTTGCTGCGCTTGGGGATGTGTTTTTTCACACCCCTGAGCGAGAAAGTTACAGCACTGTTAATTGTCAGTATAGGCAAGCCCTGAGGCTGTGTCTACACTTCCACATTCACCGCTAAAACTCTTGTCATTCAAGGGGGTGAAAAAACACCTCCCTGCGCGACAAAAGTGTTAGCGGTAAAAAGCGCAGGTATTGACAGCACGCTATCGCTAGGAGCTGCTACCACCGCTTGTTTGGGCTTTTTTTTTTTTAAATTTAATCACCAGGAGAGCTCTCCCCCAGTGATCAAGCATGTCTACACTGCCCTCATCACAGTGCTACCATGGCCATGCTGTAGAGTGGGCAGTGTAGACATGCTCTAAGAATCCCTTCCTACCTCAACTTTCAATTCATTTTTCTTGTGAGATTGCCAGGTTACTGTTGTTCTTCAGACATCAGAGGACTGGTCTACACTTAGAAATTTAGGAACGCTGGTTTACACTTAAAAATTAGATCAACCTAGCTATGTTGCTTGGGGGCTGTGAAAAATTTCATACCCTCAGTGCCCTAGGTAGGTTGACCTCATTCCCCAGTATAGACACAACTAGGTCAACGGAAGGCTTCTTCTGTCGACAGAGCTGCCGCTGCTTGGAGAAGTGGATTAACTACATCTACAGAAAAATCCTTCTGTCTGTGTAGGACATGTATACACTATAGTGTAGGCATGGTCATGGTTTTCCAGCCAGGAAGGGATCTGGATTTCAGAATGTAAAAGCAGAAGAAAAACTTTTTTGCTTTCTTTTGACAGGGTTGGAAACCCTTTTATGATGCCTTAACATCAGAAAAAAGCAGAAAAGGGCAAAAACCAAAACTTTTTTTATTTTGCAAGTGCCTTTAAGGGGTGAGAGCATTAGCAGGGTTTGGAGATTTGACAAAGAGAAGCAGCAGTGCTTGGTAATCTGTTTCTAGCGTTGGATTTTTGTTAACAAGTGTTCAGTGACTATCTTTTGTCAGTAACTGAGTTCTAGTCTGTTGCATAGTCACTGTTTTATACTGCCTAATGGAAGTGGTTTCTTTAAAAAATGAATTAAAATAAAGATTTGTACCAAAAGTTTGGGCATGCCTTGCTTCAATTCAGCATGACTTTAAATTAACTGAGTTGCAAAACCCAGAGTGTGTGTCAGAGTTAAAGCAATGTGCAGAAATGTTGCATGAAGAGATTTTAAAGCAGTTATGCATGAGCAAAAATCACTACTTAAAGCATTTTAGTACAGTGCACTGCTTTTATAAGAATCACATCCTTCCCAGGTGATTTGATTCTCATAAGTGGTTGATTCTTACAAGCAATGTATTTTAGTTAGTATAGGAATGATTTTGTCCAGTGGTTTTGACCACTATATGTGGTTGATTCTTTTAAACGGCGGGCACAATATTATACAAATGTAAATATCTTGGTAACTTCAATAGTTTATATAAGAACAAAAATATCTAAAAGGCCTCAATCCTCAAAATACACTAGCCCAAAGTTTAACAATTTAGTCTTCTCTTTTCTTTGCACAGCTATAGCTAAAAAGTAACTTCAAAGATGTAACTCAAGTCAAATCTTTCCCCTTTGCTATATGACTTTGAAATACCTGCAGTAAGATATTGGTGTTCTAACAAATTTTAAATTAAAAAAAATTTCATCCAATTTTACTTGTTTTTCAACCAAAAAAGTTAGCATCTTTACTCTTTATTGAGTCTCAGCTCAATGCTTTTAAAACCAGCTAGTTCTAAATGCTAAAATATTGGAGTTGATAATGGAAATGCTAATAACCTCTTAACTAAGACAGCACAGTGGAGAAACTTTCTGGCAATTTTCTACAAAATTCCAGTTGAGTGGATGAAGAAAATCTTGGCATACCATTTGCCAATGGAAGCCTGAAAGCTCATTGACTGAAGCAGAGTAACTTGGATGGGCATCCCATTAAGCTAATTTTTCACTTCATTTGAGCAGTTGTGGATTTTTTTTTATCATTATTAAATTGCTCCTTTTCAAATTATCTATACTTGAAAGGAAATCGGAGCGCTTTGGTTAAGTGTAATTTTGTCTCTTGACTTCCCTACTCCAGCTCTAAGCCTTGCTGGGCTAATTTGTACCTTAGGGCAAAAACCTTGTTTCTAAATTGGTATCAAATGCTCCTGACTGTTTGGTTATTGCTTCCCAGATACTGAAAAGGAGGATTTTGCTTTGAGGTTTATTGCAGAAGGACATTTGATCTCGGGGGGGGGGGGGGGGGGGGAGGCAGTATCCAGATTTCAACTCCTTGCATTTTGTGCAAGAGAGTCAGACAGGAGTTGAATGACTGGAATTCAAATACAGATGCTGCTTTGTGTCTTTTCATTGCCCTTCTGTCCATTTTATATAGTAACTAGCGAAAATACCCGGCGTTGCTCGGGTCCATCGGAGGTGGGGTGCGGGCAGAGAGCTGAGCGAGTGCGGGGTCCGTTGGAGGGGGCAGAGAGCAAACCTGACACCCCCACCTCACCCCCCGATCAAACCCGACACCCCCACCATACTTACCCCTCGACCAACCCCGACTCACATTTTCACCCCCCCACCCAAACCCAACACCCCCACGTCACCCCCCTACCAACACCCCCTGACCAACACCCACACCTCACCCCCCGTAGACCAAACCTGACACACCCACCTCACTTCCCCCCCAACCAAACCCGACACCCCTACCTACCACCACAAACAAACCCGACACCCACACCTCACTTAACCCTCGACCAACCCCGACCGCCCTCCTAACCCCCCCAAACAAACCCAACACCCCCAACAAACCCAACACCCCCTGACCAACCCCAACAACCACACCTCACCCCTCACCCACCACAACACCTTCCCACCCCCCCAGACCAAACCCAACACCTCCGGCTCACTTACCCCCCGACCAAACCTGACACCCCTACCTCACTTACCCTCCGACCAAACCCAACTTGGGTCCGTCGGAGGTGGGGAGGGGCAGAGAGCTGAGTGAGTGCGGAGTCCGTTGGAGGGGGGAGGGGGCAGAGAGCTGAGCGAGTGCGGGGTCCGTTGGAGGGTGGAGGGGGCAGAGAGCTGAGCGAATGTGGGGTCCGTTGGAGGGGGTATTATGACATCATAACTATGTCACAGAGAACAGCAGTTGCCCAGCTGATGTGATTGGCCTTTAAATAATTTCACCACTGGGGGGCGTCAGAGGTGAGATTTGAAAAATGTCCGACTCTTACCCTGATTAGGACCCTAAGACCTATAACTGTACCAAATTTCAAGTCTCTAGCTCAAATGGTGTGGAAGGAGTAAGTGAATGTACATACACGCATACACCATTTGACTTTATATATATAGATGAGTAAATACTAACAACCTTGTACCCCCAAATCAGGCCCCTAAGTCTGTATATATAGTTGTGCAATTGAATCAAACTTGCATTGTGGAAGCACAGGTCTGAGGTCTCCGTTATACTGTGAAGAATCCTCGTCAATTAATTTGAAATGGGTACATGGTACATAATATGAGGAATGGCCTGTTCCATATGCATGCATGGGAAATATTGGGGATAAAGAGGAGAGAAATGCTAGATGCTTTAACTTCTTTGAAGTAGCACTGGGTGCTGGGAAAATATTGATACGAGGTTGGTTGCTAGTTTTACAAGGCAGATCCTTTCAAAATGATCTGGTTGATTCTCTAATAATCAGTTGTCTGAACTGTATTATAGTTACTGGGTGGTGGTATGTTCAATGAGTCTAATGAAAAGGCTTGAGGAAAATGAGAGCAGGAGCATTCAGTGTGTATTGGGATGCTGACAAGTAGTTGCCATTTTTCATTTACCACTATTTCCATAAACCTCTGAAGAGAGAGGACTATTTACATCAGTGGAGGTCCATTGCTAGTGGAGTGAAATGTGGTCTCTGACTTGCCCTGTGTGGTACCAAAGCTGGGCTGGTTTAGTTTCATTGTATGTGCGTATGTTTAAAAAGTAAAGTGGGAAACGTGCGAGGAGTTTGGCTTTGATGACCTAGAAGGCACCTTATGTGACCTGGCTGGGATTTTGATGTGAATAGTTTTTGGAATCTGTAATAAAGGTGTGACATAGATAGTTACTTGCAAGCTACTGGTTTTATTTCCTGGCCCCCGTCAGATGTTTTAGTTCAGTGGTTCTCAAACTTACCTTGTCAGCGACCCCTTTTTACAAATTACCTCGGTCTCACGACCCAGGCATGTCCGCCGAAATGGCGCCGAATTGAATTTATCTGCTTTCGGTGGCATTTCGGAGGACATGCTGTGCGCGTCTCTGTGTCCGCAGAAATGCCGCTGAAAGCAGAAATGACCAAGTTGGCGGGTTTCCGGCGGATGCGCTGACATGTATCCCCGTTCCATGGCAGGAGAGATCTATTAACTTCATTGAACTTCAATAGATGCTCCTTCAAATGCTAGTAAAACATTTCTACCGAAAATAACCACAAACCCCAAAGCAGCAATTAGTAGAACTAGGTTGGAGGTTAAAATGTTGACCAGAACCCTGTGACAGAGGAGGATGATTTAGCCTCTGATTGGAAATCTGTTGGCAGCTGCTCTCTCTGAACATCATTGATTTTCTGATCACTTTCCATTAAAAGACCTTGTTTTGAAGTTGCTTATAAGTTTGCCAAACTTCAGCTGAAATCTTTCATGCTGGGAATCTGCCTACAGCTGCATTTTTTTTAAGTTTAAGCAAAAATATTTTGGGCATGTCTCAGAATGAAATGAGAGAACTTTTGTTGATATTAAAAAAATGCTTACAGCTGTTTCACTGAGAAGGTTTAGTAATTGGGATCAGGGACTCAGAATTTGGCAGCAGTTGTCACCCTGCTGTCAGGAATTTGCCTTTTGCCATTCTTGTGAAAATCTGCCCACATTTGGAGGAGCTGTTAGCCTCTGAGAACTGCTGCACTGACTTGTTAGCATTTGGCAGCTAAATTCTCTGAAGATTCTGCCTGCACTGAGAATGCTTCATCCACTTGTAGCTCTGTGTTGACCAGCCTGAGCTTGCACCTTCTTCACAGAGCATGCTCCATCCCAGGGCTGAGCAGAATTTTCCTTATACAGTAGTAACTCCTCACTTAACCTTGTAGTTCTGTTCCTGAAAAAATGCGACTTTAAATGAAACGATGTTAAACGACTCCAATTTTCCCATAAGAATTAATGTAAATAGGGGGAGTTATGTTTCAGGGAAATTTTTTTCACCCGACAAAAGACAACACGTGTGTGCGTGCGTGCGCGCACACACACACACACACGCAAAGTTTTAAACAAATAATTTAATGCTGGTACACAGTGATGATGATTGTGAAGCTTGGTTGAGGTGGAGTCGTCAGAGGGTGGGATATTTCCCAGGGAATGCCTTACTGCTAAATCAGGGGTTCTCAAACTGAGGTTCAGGACCCCTAAGAGGATCATGAGATTATTACATGGGAGGTCACGAGCTATCAGTCTCCACCCCAAACCCCGTTTTGCATCCATAATTTATAATGGTTTTAAATATATTAAAAAGTGTTTTTAATTTATAAGGGGGGCCACACTCAGAGGCTTGCTATTTGAAAGGGGTCACCGATACAAAAAATTGAGAATCACTGTGCTAAATGAACTAGCAATTTGCTGAGCCCTCAAGGGTTAACTCTCACACTCTAGAATGCAACAGGAAAGGAGGGAGGGCAGAGAGACACACCCTGGGAGATAGAGATGTGCATTCTCCTTTAAGTATCAAGAGTAGGAGCAGAAGTACACTGCCTTGTTAATTAGATCAGCAAACCAGCAGCTGCTGCTTAAGGCAGCAGCTCCCTCCCTCACTTGTCCCCTCTGCTCTATAGAAGATGGGGTAAATGGGGTGCAGGAGCAGGGGGGAGGGAGACACCCTGACATTAGCTCCTCTCTCCCCCCCACCCCCAGCAAGCAGGAGTCTCAGGGAGCAGCTCCAAGGCAGAGGGCAGGAGCAGCACATTGCAGTGAGGGAAGGGACATGTGAACTGCTGACAATTGATGGCCTGCTGGGCAGCTGAAGAGGGGAGCATTGCACAACTTTAAACGAGCATGTTCCCTAATTGATTAGCAACATAACAATGAAACAACGTTAACCGGGACAACTTTAAATGAGGAGTTACTGTAATTGCTCTTCCTAATTTTTGGTGCTGCTCTAGTGCTGGGCACCAGAGCTGAGCGCCAGCAGATGATCTCTCATAGTCTTCCAGTGCTCCCTCTGCTGGTGCCAATGCAGCCCAGAAAAAGATGCCGCCTATCTGCAATAGAGAAGAGTGATCAGCTGGTGAAGAGCCTTAAGACAGGAGCTGTGCTGAAGATCCAAAGGTCATAACGTTTTTGTGCTTGGTACAGGAGTAACTGGACAACATTCTATGCCCCATGTTATTCAAGAGGTTAACTGATGGGATCAAATCGTCCTTTGTCTTAAAATCTGTGTATGAATTAACTTTGCTAATTCAAATGCAGTATGGCTCCACATGATGAGATTTCTGATTTTCAGTTAGCTTTTTATTAAAAAAACAGTATATTACAGAACACACACACAACCTGCTTCTCTTAACATCCAAAAGAACATTAAGATTACAAAGGCAAGCAGTCAAAAATGAGAAAAGTCCAGAGTGAAGGTTGCTTTCACAAATGTGATTCATCTTCTTTGTGTGTATGCATTATGATAATCTATAATTACTTGATCACATACTATATTTTCCACATTTTTGTATGTAACAAAACAAATAATTTGCCCTCTAATTGGTCCATCTTTTTAATTGTTTAAATTTGAATGTTTTAGCTTGCATACAAAGATCCATAATGATCAACAGTCTCATTTTGCACCTGCTTTCTTGAAACTTTGTCTTTCCCAGGTGACATTTTTGCATGGTGTGAATTCATGAAATGTTTGAATAGACAAGTTTAGATTACAGTGGTGATTTATCCTGGATATACAGCCACCAGTGTAATTGTGCCAGTGGAATCATCTACTGTAGGCAGGCAAATCTGCTATTAGGTGGATTTGCATGGATGCAACTTATCCCAGTATCAGACAGGGGTACAAATAGTGGCTTACAGCATTTTTGCCTGTCTACAGTGTAGGAATTTACACTGGGGACTTGTTACTGATGGCTGAAATCACTAGAGTAGACAAGGCCTTAATCTGTAGGTTTACAGACTCAGCTTTCTTGGTTCCCCTCCCTTCCCTTATGCTGCCATTGGAATGAATTTAGATCTTCAGTGTCTCTGAACCTGTCACATATGTGCATGTGGACGATTTCAGTCTCTCTTGATTTCTCTGCACTGCTCCTTGCTCCCACTAAATCTTGAAAATGCTGCCATCCCCCATCCCTCTTGGGTTCTCTGCCTCATTCCCTTCCAAGTTGGGAGATTCAGATGGCTTAATTTGCTCTATTTTTTCCAAAGATATAGTTTACTTCTGGCACCATGTAATATGTGAGACACAGAGTTCTGGTAAGAGACTATTTATTTCCTGGCCTTAGTTACAAGACATGAGTTAGGGTTTCAGAGGATTATATCCCTGTCATATGTCAGGGGTTCATGTCTGCTGAGTCTAGTGAATACTGTTATGGAACCACCACTAAGTGATGGAGGTAGTGGAAAGGAGAACATAATTGGTTTATATGAAAGCAAATTCCCCTCGTCAATTATAATTCCCCTGTCTTCTCTCTATCCTGTTTATTCCCATCCCAGCTCAGGACTTTCTAGGTAGACCGTGGGGAAAGAGAATCAGCATTTCTTGTGAATTGGATCAGAGTCCCAGAGGCTGAAGCCTGGTTTTTGCAGACTGGAAATTAGACAACTGACTAGCAAATGACCCATCAAGCTAGAGGAAAAGTAGTCTTTGCTATTAAATCTGTTTTCCTTCACATTATGGGAGCAAGTAAAGTTGGCTCTCCACCATTTACTCCCATCTTTTACCCTATGACTCTCCTGCATGCCGCACTGGAAATAGGTGCAAAGCCTTTAACTCCGAGCTTGTCTTCACTTGAGCCGGCAGGGATTGATCTTTTGGTGATCGATTTATCGTGTCTCGTTAAGACGCGATAAATTGACCACCAGCGGCTCCCCCGTCGACTCCGGAAGTCCAGCTCGTGAAGCTGGAGTCGACGGGGGACCGCGCCGCTGACCGCCACCGCCGTGAGGATGGGAGGTAAGTCGGCTGTAGAGACTTCAATTTCAGCTACGTTATTAACGTAGCTGAAATTGCGTATCTACAGTTGATTTCCCTCCCCTAGTGGAGACCAGCCCTCCAAAACAAAATGCTTACTTGACATGTTTAAACCATGTCTTCTCTTCTCTTCAAGCTCAGCTATGTGAACTAACCTGACGTGTTCCATCCAGTAGAGGGCAGTGATGCTCAGTGTATCCAAACCTCCATGTGCAGACTCAAAGATTCATTTTCTGTTTCTTTGAGTCTGGATTTGAAGTTCAGTTACTTTCTTGAGTTTTAATAAAAGCCAAAGACTGCAAATTCCACTTGGTTTACTATCTTGAATGTTTAGTTGGTTGGCAACACTGTTAAGTGAATTCTAGGTCTTGAGACTTTCTGGTATAAAGTCACTGTACACCATCTACTTCCACTATGCTACAAGAAGACTCTCTTTCTTGCACTTTCCTATAGCATACATGCTCATTAGCCTTATAAACAGAAGGAGTTTTTCTGTGGCATTTGGTATAGGCAGAGATAATTGTAATATACTTTTTGGCAAACACTCTTCTCGAGTAGGGAAATTTAACTAGCTTAGGATAGGAAATGTGATCTCTTAGACCCTAAAGCTTGATTTGGTGTGAAGTGCTGGGGCTGATGCCCCCTTCACTGGAAGGGGGTGGATTAGAGTGCAGGAGGGGCTTGATGTCCTATGAATACAACCTGCTGCGTGCTTGACAATACACAAACCTGTGGTAGTTCATCTGTTATAGTGGACGGTGGCAGCCTTAGCAACAATCTTGTCTGCCTCTCTGTCATTCTTTTATTATGGTCATGTCCGGGACTTAATTTTCAGCCACTGGCATGTCTATGTTTAACTCTTTCCATTGTTGTTTTTAATTGTTTAGGACTCCTGATGATCTCTCAAGGCAGATTGTTGCGCTGCAACAGAGGGAGCTTGTACTGAAAGAGCAGAACTCTACCATCACAAACAGGTAGGTGCAGCAACAACGAATATTGTGTTGTAGGAATTTGTTACTTTTAATACAAGTAAATAGAAAATAAAAGGCCGCAGTTCCAGATACTTTTTGTACTTGCTGCTCTTCATTTTTCCTACTGCCTCCACGAAATCTTCTGCATCATCATTGTCTTTACTATGCGGATGGTGACAGTTACATTTGTGACTGTGACTTAAAGGAACAGTATACATTTTAGAAGGGACTTGGGGATTGGAGATGTAGAAATGTGTGGAGCGCTTTATCCATTCTTACTTCCTAGGCTGAAATGATTTCAGGGTCCAAGTGGAATGTGAGTTGTTTTTCCCCAACCTTTCTCACCTTTAAAAGGGATGCTAAAGCTAAACAGACAAAGCAGTCACCTGGATGTAGAGGAGGACTAAGAATCCTTGGGTCCATGTGACTGTGATTAGGCTAAGATTACTTCAAAGACTTGGACATTTGTTGTGATGGGAGAAGATTTTGAATTTCTGGCTTCAGCCAGTGGCATTCTCATAGTAGACTACTCTTAGACATTCAGAGGAGCCTGGGTTACTACTGCACCTTCCACCATCTTGCTGAATTTGGGGTTGGGAGTGTTTTTTTCAAGCTCATTTGTTCCATGATACAGCTGGTATAAAATTATCCAGACTGACATCATAACTGGACTGTATAGGCATTGTGGTATTTTACACTGGTGTAGGAACGAGATATAATCAGTGCACCTGCTGCATTTTGCAACAAGTTGTCTTGTGTGCTAATCACTGTTAGACCACTGATTTAAGTTTGGTTTAGTCCCGGGTTCTAGGTGACAGTGCTCAGAGTTTGAACTGTAGAGCAGCCTGAAGGTCCAATACTGCTTCTTGCACCCTAATATATATAGAACTGGTTTGAGAGGAACATGTCAGTTCTGCTTTTCTGGTTACTAAGTCTTGTCAAGCCAGGTTGGCCTGAGGACCAATATCCTGGGATTTCTGCAGGAAATACTTAAAGATCTGGTTCCTTGAAGTAACTCTCGATTTAACTCCCTATCTGGATAGACCATCTACATCAAAAGGTATGAACTGTATGTTTTGCTTCTGGCACCCGAAAAAGTAGAGATTGTGTTTTTGTTTGTCTAACCCTTCCTGGAGATATGACATGAAGAGAAGGAGTTTGCTTTAACTTTGGAATTGCAGAAGTTATTGTCTTGATCCTGGCATCCAATGCAGACTTTACTGATGAGAAATGTACCTCATTTAGTAGTGGGCCTGCGATGACTTATCAAACTCTTCTGTTGGGATTATTACTTATTTTGTAAGGAGCCATGATCATGGACCAGGACCTTATTGATCTAGACACTGTACAAACACAGAAAAATACAGTCAATTTCCCAAAGAGCTTACAAACTAGGTAATGACGGAGTCCTTTGTTCTTGGACCCTCTCCAGAGACCTGCTGACTATACCGTTACTGCTACAGCCAAGAGTAGAAAAGTATATTTTGATGCAAATACAACCTTCAATGTTACTATACTTAGGTGTTTCATAAGTGAACTGAGTTTGTTTGCCAGGCTGTATCTGCTTACTTTACAGGCTGAGATGATTCCAGGTGGCAAAACCTTTAAGCATGGCTACTCATTGCAAGAAGGAAATGTGATTCTCCTGTCGAGTGCGCTCTCACCCTCCATCCATGTGCTCTCTCTCTCCTGTTTCCAAACTAGTGTGTTTCTTTGAATCCATGTGTCTGTTCTTGTTAGAAGCAATACCACAACATGACTCTAAAAGGTTTTTTGGGTTTGTGGCTTTTTGCATTGCCAAGGTGTTGTCTGACATGTCCAAGCAACAGCAACATTTCCACTTTCAGCATAAACATGTTGAACACAAAGCAGTCAAATATTCTGGTAGTTCAGCAGTAGTTAAACGCTCTCTGTTAATCTCAGGCCGCTTTCACTAACATGCCTCCTGAAGTGTCTGGTAGATTCTGGTTCAGGGGATGATCATAGTCTGTGCCCTCCCTTACTAATGACATGCAAGATTCAAGCAGGGCAATGAATGCTTAGCATAAATACTCTTTAAGTGATACTAAAACTGTTTAGCCAGTTGTTAAAATTGTTAGCCCAGGGTAAAATCCCCTGGATGCAGCCAGCTAAATTGGTTCATGGTTTGTTTTCAAGAGGCTTAAAGTGGAAAACCAGTTTGATATCTTTTAAAAAACAAAAACAAATGACCAAAGTAGAAATAAAAGTGGTGGTGGTAATGTTTAACAGTTATTGATTTTGGAGGCTGCTGCTTGCAGCCTGCCAGAGAAAATGATTTTGTCTAATTTATTAATCGCCAGGAGGAGTCTTTTTGTTGAGAAGACAGCCCTTTGGAAGTGCCCGTTCATGCTGGTCACAATTGGATCAATTACACTTAAAAACAAAAACATCATCAAAATTACTTTTTGATTTTCAAAGCTGCCTTCAAACGAAACTGGCAGTAAAAACTGGCTCAAATTAAAACCTTTAAAATCTTCTAAGACGCAGTCCTGTGAGTTCAGTTTCTAAAACTGACAAGTTCTCCTTTCTTCTGTCTAATATTTTATTCTGTCTTAAAATATAGGCAATCAGGTATGTTCTAAAATCTTCCATTACGGATTATTTGAAAGTTCCCATGAGAGGATCTTGAGTCTCTGACAGTAAAGTGCTTTTTAAGAAAGCAAATCTGATTTTCCTTGTTCCTTGAACCATATCGAGAATCAGCTGATTACAGGAAACAAATAATAAATGTGCCAAAATGTGTCCAAAATGTGCCTATGTAATACAATGTCCTAGTATGTGTGATCATGACTCCCTCTAGTGGTTGGTCCCAACAGTTATACAGCCTTCTATTATCTCACTACTAAAGTAGTTCTCCTTTAGCTTTAGTGGTAGGGTCTTGGGGTTTTGGTGCTGAAGGTCTTAGGGTTGAGCCTGCTGACATCTGTTACCTGCATATGTATGGGCCTGTGCACTGCAAAAACATAAAGGAAGGCAAGGTCCCTGCTACAAAGAGCTTTGATGAGGTTTCTCACTAGTTGCTAAGAGAATGCCACTGGCTGAAGGATTTTAAGTATCTGGGTAGTTATATCTCTGCTGATAGTAACATCGAGAAAGAGGTCTCCACTAGAATTGCTTTGGCAGCACAAGCCTTCAACAGACTTAACAATATCTGGAAGTCATCGATGCTTCAGATCAAGACCAAGCTGAAGGTTTACAAATCAAACGTGCGTTCTGTCCTGTTGTATGCTGCAGAGACATGGAGAACCAACAAGAAAGTGGAGAGCAGAGTGAGAGGATTTGAAGGTAGATGCCTCCGACGCATCCTTAGAGTGCGCTGGGAAGAACACATCAGCAACAGGGAAGTTAGCAGATGCACGGGTATCATCAACATTGTGGATGAGTTAAAAAGGCGACGATGGGGGTGGCTGGGTCACGTTCTTCGAATGAAAAACACCAGACACCCTAAGATAGCCCTAAGATGGACTCCACCTGGAAAGCGTAAGCGAGGCAGACCAATGGGTACCTGGAGAAGAACTGTGGAAGAGGAACTGAAGATGATGAACAAAACGTGGAATGAAATCAGCTGGCTTGCCCAAGATCGAGAGGCATGGAGGAGATTTGTTGGTGCCTTATACTCCAGCGGGAGTGAAGAGGATTGATGATGATGATGATGACTACCTGGATACTTAGGAAAATCATAAACAGAAGTCAGCATCCTATTCTCTTTAGGGTAGTGGAGCAGGAAATCTCTTATAAACCCAATTTCTGTATTGTTATGGTGAGAGACCTGATGGCCAACAGAAGAGGGTTGTGTGTAAGGTGTGGTTAGTGATATTACCTGCTTGTTTCTCATTAGTATGTTTAACTTCTGTTCCTTAGGACTAACTGATCAGCAACATCCCACTTGCAGCAAGGCAGCAATCTCCAAATGACTTCTACTCATGTGACCCTATCTGCATATTCATTGACTGGATATGTTTGATGAAGGTGCTGTTGATGATGGTTTTAGTTTTGTGGAATGGCTTGTGTGAGCTTTTACAATACTAGCATCATTTTCCTGATCCTTGTAGTATAATTTTTACTGGTATTTTATTTTGATTGGGGGAACCTCCTCCCACCTTCCCTGGATATCGATTATTGTAAACATTTTTCAATTTGCTATTCATCCTGCAGTCTGAAAAACAGCCCCCAGTTTACTTTTAATGGAGAAGATCTGATTGCTAATGTAGTTGAGTATGAGCAGGACTGGGCTTCAGAAAACAAACCAGGTGTGGAAATGATTGAACGGGGGTAATTTGCTACACAGGATCACATCTTTCCTGCAGAACTGGAGAGCAGATTTAGCTCTCTATGGAGCCAGTTTTTGTTCAGCTTGCCCTGGGACATCTAGAAAGAGGAGTGTGGAGAGGAGGGGAGAAGACATGAGTAAAATGTATACACAACAGCATATTGCATCTCTGAGGAATGAATAGACAAAACCAATTTCACTTGGCACTTCCCTTGAATTTCTGTCCCTAGTTCTATAATGCTCCTGTGGTGCCAGTGTTTCCATTATTAAAAACATAATAAAAGGCTATTGTACCATAAAAGGTTACATTCTCGTGACATTACAGCTCTGGCCTAGCGTTGATTTTTCTGTCTTTTGGGAGTGTAAGCACAGCCAATGCTTTGTGTCAGTATTTCAGGAAACTAGAGAATAGGTGGGGATGCAAATCATATATATGACACTATCTAAGCAAATTGGGGCACTTGTGAGAGACAGAACCATAGATAGGCCAGAATTTCCTGATGTGTGAATTTAAGTCAATTTCTTTTGACTGTGGGTTGTTTTTTTGCATATGTCTGAATGGTATGGAGTCTCTCGGAGGTTGCTAACATTTGCTAGGTAGGAGGGGAAAATTCCTCCTACAGTGCTGGTGAGGAGGAGAGGGAGAGGGTTGCTTCCACTGGGCACATTAACTGCAGCAAAAAAACTACTTCAGCACTACTGATTAATGTAGCGGAAAGCGCAGTTAATCGCGCGTGATGGAATCTCCCTGCCGTTTTGGAGCGTGTTGCTGTGAGTTGTGCAAATAGAGTAAATTATACTTTAGGCGGAAGCAGCAGGAGGCATTGTGGAGCCTGGGTAACTGTAGAATAAAGATAACAATCCAAAGGCTCAGAGGAAGAGAGGATAATGAAGACTGCTTTGGGATCACTTTGATAGCTTGATGAGATGTAGCCTATGCGAAATTGGCCTTAGTGAGGAGGAGCAGTGTAGGTAATGAAAAAAACAAGTTTAATTACTAGGCCCATTTAGTTACTGTGATTAGCTCCTTCCCTTTTCTTTCGCTCCTTCTGAGTACAAAATTAATGTTCTAGAAACACGTCAATCATGGCTGGCGTCCGCCATAATCATGTGCTGTGATGAGCTCCCACGCATGTTGTCTGCACGAGATAGCGGAGATGCAGAGAGAGAGAGAGAGAGAGAGCTTTCTAAAAGTCCGGATCTTAGACTAAATACTTCCTGCTCCTTGTATTTTACTCATCTTAGTGAGTTCAGCCACCCATTAAACTTTTTCCACTCTGCTTGTCCCCAACCACATTTTTATAAACTCAAGGTGCTCAGAGACTATGATGATGAGTGCCAGAGAAGTGCCTATAAACTCTTCATATACTGTGCAACAGTCTTGTGTGTTTATAAACAAATGTCAGGTCAGCGTGACCCGAAGAAAACGCTAGAAAGGAAGGTAGCCCAATTAAGTGCTACGGAGGTGAGTTGCTTTGGAGAAAAGCTCAGCACTTGAAAGCTCTGAGCATAACGATTTGCAGACTCACTCTGTTCTCTTTGAATAGGCCTCTGGTCATTGGCATAGACTGTCTTAAGCCAAAGACTCCTAATCTTTTTCTGCAGGTTTGCCTTGGTCTCCTCTTTTCCTGGAACCGAAGGGGTCAGGGAGACATGCTGGTAGTGAGTTTAGAGAAGCCTTCCATTAAGAGGCCTATCCTTCTATTATTTGGATCTTTTAAATAGCAGTTTCACCTACTCTCCTGATGTCAGACTTACTTCTTGGGAAATTACTTCTGCATATCTTTATTACAAGAGACACATGAAGTGCTTTGTGGTCTGGGAACAATTTAAAAACAGTTCAGTGGGAAAGAGGTATGCAAACACGGACAAAAGCATCAAATGTTCTTTGAGTAGAAGCAGTTGTGTATTCCATGTAGGTGTGCGCACATCCAGCTCACTGGAGCAGGAAATCTTTGCCTAGCAGTACGTGGAGGGGCAGTGCTCATGGCCTGCAACCCCAGGCCTTCCTCTGGCCATATAAGGGCGGCACCAATTCAACCCCTTCAGTTCTTTCTCATCAGCCATGGATAGAGTTGGAGTAGTGTCTTCGCCTCACACTTTTGGTCTCAGTTTTCCTTGTATGTAGTACTAGAAGTAGGATCTTGGTTTAGGTCAGTGTTAGTTTGCTGCCCTATGTGATGCCCTCACTGGGATTCAAGCATTGTCTATCATGTAAGTGTGCTGTCCCCAACAATGACCCTCACATGAGATGCTGTCTGTGTCTTGGCAAGGGATACATGAAAGAGCAGTGCTCCATCTGCAAGTCATTCAGAAAGAAGACTCAGGTGGTAAGAGACTTATGGATAAAGCAGCACCTACTACCGTGTTTCCCCGAAAATAAGACGTACCCCGAAAATAAGACGTACGTCCAGTTTTGCCTCCCGCATTAATATAAGGCGTCCCCCCGAAAATAAGGCGTCCCCCCGAAAATAAGGCGTCCCCCCGAAAATAAGGCGTCCCCCCGAAAATAAGGCGTCCCCCCGAAGCTACCGGTGCCGTAAGGAGTCACCGTAGAGGCGGGCGCCGTTGCGCAGCTCACTGATTGGCCGCAGCGCAGCCGGAGCTGTTCTTTAAATCAGAGAGCCCGCGCCGTCGCCAGGACAAGCTGCCGCCTGCTGCTCGCTCTGCCCTGACGGAGTCTGGCTGACTCTCAGACTCACGCAGGGCCGGCGACAGGAATTTTGGGGCCCCGTACGGCAGATCGTACGGGGCCCCCTCCCCCGGTCCCCTGCCGCCCGCGGCCCCTCCTCCCCCCCCCCCCCCCCGCCAGTCTCGGAGAGACAGGAGCCAAGAAGGTGTCTTCTGGTGGAGGAAGCACACACACACACACACACACACACACACACACACACACACACACACACACACACACACACACACACACACACACACACACACACACACACACACACACACACACACACACACACACACACACACACACACAACCGGAGCTCTACCGGTATCAGTTTCACTCCCACTCGCCCCACCAGATCAAGGGCCAAAACAAGGTGACTTCGATGGGAAGGCTGAGACCCCCAAATGACAATGATGGGGTGCCATTCTCCAACACTTAAGTCATTTTCATCCCCCAAACCAGCCCTTCAAAGCAGTGTCAAGCCAGTATTACAAATCCCCAACTAAACATCCAACTTAGCTCAGGGGTTTCAATGTAACTTTTTTCCTGGAGGCAAAGAGATTGGTAGCTTCAACCAGACCCCCCCTTTAAATCCCTCCCTATTCCCGGAGAAGATCCGCTCCCCAGCTTTCGCCCTGGCCATTTTCCCTTGGCAAAATGCCTTCAACCCCCCACCATGCCAGAGCCAAGCCGGGGTGAGGAGCGAGAGCAGAAGTTGCAGACCCGCTTCACTTTCAGTCTCTTCTGCAAACTGCTTTCGCTCAGCACAAATTGGCTGCTAACTTCGGATCTTTGTTTGCCTGCAGTGTGTGTGTGTGTGTGTGTGTGTGTAACAGCCACAGATCTGTTTACCAACCCCCCCCTAGAAGGTGGGGTGGTTGTTTTTTTAGACCCCCCCCCCGCGCCCTCCAGCCCCCAATACACAAAGAGCCATTACCAGCAACCAGAGGTGCAGCCAATAACCCTGCAAACGCGTGAAGCGGGCCCCGGAGATAAAGGAGGGAGGGAGAGAGATGTGCATGCGGGAGAAGTGTGGGGGGGGGGGGGGAGGGAGGGAAAGCGAAGTGGGGGGAAGGGCGGAGGAGCGGGGTGGGGGGAGGGGAAATGAGCGAGCAGAAGTGTGGATGCAAATTGCAAAGGCAGCTGCAGCCCCCCCCCCCCGCCAGTCTCCCGACGCCCGTGGGGTTCCCCCCCCCCCCACTGGTCTCCTACCTGACCAAACATCCCGATTTTCTTGGGACAGTCTCAATTTTCGGGGAATTGTCCCACGTCCCGATCATCCTTTGGTCGGGACGCCCTTTGTCCCGATATAGGGACCTTCAGAGGCCGGCGCCAGACTCGCGCCTCACTAAGCGCTCCTTCTGGGGGGCCGCAGCACCCTCCTGTGGGCAGGAGCAGGCAGCAAGTCTCGCTGCCCCAGGCAGAGGCTCTCTGCCACTGCACGTGGTGCAAGGAGGGGGAAGTAGGGCTGCTTGCAGCCTGCACCGGCAGAGGGGGAGGGGCAGAGAGCCCCCGGCCGCCGCCTCCCCCAACCAGCCCCTGACCCACCTGCTGGCTGCCCCCCAGCCCAGCTGAGAACAGTTCCTGGGGGTAAGCAGCTGGGGCCCTGGATCCCAAACCCACGGTGGGGCTGCACCCCTGCACCTGGAGCCGGGCCCCTGCACCCCTGACCCATGGCTTCCTCAGACCCTGCCCTCATGGGTCCAGTGGGGGGGGGGGGGAAGCCTTTGGCACCCTCCCATCCCCTCTTTGTGTTCATACCGGTAAATATCAGTATCAGTAAATGTTTGTCTGGTTATGCTGGTTTGTCTGGTTATGCTGGTTATGTTTGTCTGGTTATGCTGGTTTGTGATGACAACTACTACCGTACCGTATACAGGTAATAAACTTCCCTTTTTTTTGTTCAACAATAAATGTGTACCATATTCTTCTTCATGGAAAAATAAGACATCCCCTGAAAATAAGACGTAGCGCATCTTTGGGAGCAAAAATTAATATAAGACACTGTCTTATTTTCGGGGAAACAGGGTAGAGCAAGCCATGAGGCCTGTTTTAGCAGTAAAGCCTTCTTTTGATCAGCAGTCGCCTTTGGATTTGGTAAGTGAATCCTCTCCACACTCAGGGTCTCATGTTTCCCTGAAGATGGAGAGGGGTTGTTTCCCCCTCCTGATGCGGTAAGGAAAAGGTCCCATAAAATGAATTGGTACATTCCAGGGCTCAGGGAGGAGACTCCTCATCTTCTGAGAGAAGTGCTGACCAGCATTGTACTCCCTCCAGTACGTGGGATGGAGCAGGCCTGTCCAATTAGTCCCTGGTATTGTGACGAGACCAGAAAGAGCCCATACTGTTGACTCCAGTTCTGGCCATGGGGCATATGTTGAGTCTGGTAGTTGTAGTGCACCAGCATTAAACGTCTCCATGCTTGCAGCATACCAGGCGGCTTCAGGCCTGCTTTGCCTCTAAGTCCCAAACTCTCCACTGGTTTAGGAGTTCTCTGGTGCCATGGCTTTTACTGGGGCAGATGCCAGGGGAAAAGACTCTGGTATTTAATCCTTACTGGGCTGGGAAAACTGGCCAGTAGCCCAACAGTCCGAGCCACTGACTGCACAAACCTAATGTTCTGGTTGGATCCAGTTCAATAACAAGGGATGACAAATAGCTAGGCTCACTCAACTTTATGAATTCTAGGTTATTAGTCAAAGATTAGAATAGCATGCCACAGAAAGAAAAATCAGTATGTTACCACGTCTCTGGAAGATAGTAGTACAGCTGGCCAACTGACTCAGAATCTGAGCTGCACTCTACCTCTGTGTATACTAGGGTTGAGGGTTTTCACCATTTCTGAGCATTACTTCTTATCATTTTCTTTGACATGTTTTTCAAGTTTCTTTATTAAGCTTGCACAGACCTTCAGTAAACATGACAAAGTTTGTAACCAGTTGATTATCTTGTTTTAACTGTTCCAGAAGTCAGCAAAAGCTTAGGGACCTACTTCACAAGTTATAGCGTGGTGCAGGTCAACAAGTGTCAACAACATTTTGTCTTGTCCTTGTTCTGTGTCTGTACCTAAAACTGAAATTACAATACTTCACATCTCTCCTTCGTTAAACAGCTGAACGTAACTGAAGAACATTTGGTGAAAAGCTGAACATGAATAAAATTAGTAGAAAAAAACCCATATGTGCTATATATAATATTGTATATGATATTGGCGGACACGGTAAACCTTCCAGAATTTCTGTTATCTGGTGTCATACATATTTGCAGTAGCAGAATACCTAACGACTAGTGGACTAAGTGCATTTTTCAAACCTTGTTGTATTCTCTTGCTACATCATTATCCAGAGGTTACATCATCTAACTAGTACAGTTTTAGAGTTATAGAATTCAGCATTCTAAAACCTATTCTCCATTAGCTATTTTCTTATACTGATTACATAACTTCTCATTTTTAATCACAGTTACAAAAAAATTCCATTATTTGATTAATACATTTTGCTTGTCAGCTGAATCCATCTATTTTCTATTAGTTAACAAAAAACAGTTTACATTTTTGGTTAATAATTCTGTTTGTGAGAGCAGTTTTCCTAATATATTCTGGTTACAAGAGCCAGCTCCACCAACCTTGATAAAGTCCATTCCTTATCTGAAACTACCCCTTTCAGCATTTAGCAATGTATATAGCTAAATCTTCACAAGCTGTGTATTTTCCATTTTGCCTTTGGCCTGGCTGCAAATACCATGACTTCTTGGATTAGGTCAGTCAAGACTAGTGCATCTGTCTGAAAGTGTTCAGATGTCAGATTCCTGTCATATATGTCCAGAACTTTTTAAGCATGGCTAGAGCCTTGGATCTGTGTCTCATTCCTTCTCCAGACTCTTCACAAGATGGATTTTTCTTCTTGGCTCATGCTTCCCATTGTGCTGATTCTTTCATCTCTTCTACTGGAAGTTCCCAGCAATGCCAGGAACAGAAATGCTGCCAGGGTCCTTGTTAAAGCCCATTAAACCCATATGGCTTCATTTTAAACCTCCTTAAGACTTCTCTTTAGAGCGTCCTTTGAAAAGGAAGGAACATTAGAAGGAAGAATTGCTATATTATTTAGCCCATAGGCATCCTAAATCTGGAGTTGAGAAGCCATCATATTCTGCAAGTTCATCTGAGCTTGTCTGCTTATGACAGCTCTTTGATTCAGAAGAGGAACGCAATTCTCTTTCCAACATTTTTGTCACTTGAAGATGCCATCTTCATCTTCCTTCTGGTTTCCGTGAGGATTTCCAAGAGATGTGTTTAGCTCAGGGTTTGGAGATTTTAGGTGCTGTTGTCCAATAAAAGCTTCACAAACTCTTGTCATTTTGGAGATGTGATATGGACCCTGCAACAAAGATGTGATCTACATCCTTCTCTGATATCTTTGGTCTTTGCTCCGGCAGCCAAGTCTATGGGTGGAAGATCTCCTAAAACAAATCCAAGGACAAAGCATCCAAGAATCTGAAATGCTGGGGAAGGTCTTTCTTACCATCTATTCCTTCCTGTGAGAATCGCTAGTGGGTCTAGTAGTAATGGCATGACGCAACTTACATTTTTGCAATAAACTCTTCGCTTTTGTGGATTTTTACTCTGACCCTTACAGGCCTGCTGTGGAAGAGGACTTTTGGGATCTAGGATTTGCCCAAGCGCACATGGTATGCAGACTACAATACCTCTGAAGCAACAGTGTGGTTGTATTGCTTCTGCTCTTATGATCAGGAAGCATTCTTAACTTGGAACCTTCAAAATGTTTGAAGAACCAAAGTAAGGTGCTAAGAAGTCCATCAGTCAGAATGCTATCACCTTGACCAGAGTGAAACCAGAACCACTTTTTATGTGGAAGAGTAGGACATCTTTGTTTAGTCTATTTCCTGTTCTTCCCTCACCTTTTTTCTTCCTCCTAAAGAACATATCAAATAGTGACTTTATTTCAAGAAATCTATTTTAAATGGAGATTTTAGGGCCATTGAGGATAGGATCCCTTCCTTTCCTGTGAGGAAGATGATTCTGAAATATGGCTGATTAAATGTTTTCCTTCCCAGAGTGCTCAGAAGACATCTGCTCTGTTGGCACACTAGCATTACAATCCTTCACAGGCTCCATTTGTGTAAATCAAATGTGTGAGATTTATTATTTACTCTCTCAAAGAACCTGCTCTCTCTGGTTTTGTACATGTGTATGTACATCTTAAACAAACCAACCACTTCAGTGAAAGAAAGGGGTAGGGAGGCTTCAAATTCCACAGAAAATGCCTTTCAGTTAGGCAGCAGGGATTCTTTTTAAACAACAGTGAGTGAATTATAACAAGCTGGGAGCTTCTATCTCCTCAAGTATTAAGTCAGATCCGTGTCATAAACCATCATCCACTGTCTGTTTTCCTCACTTCCGTGGATGTCCCAGAGAATGTCCGTCACAAATATACCATAAATGGAGCCTGTCAGACTTTCTCCCCTAATCTTCGTTAGGCTTGGACAGAAGTTTAATTACAATGAAATGTCCTTTATCTAAAGGAGGAAAAAGTGCCGGCTTTTTGATCGTTTCTGTAAGTTATTTTGCTATCAGGAGAAGTAGTTAATGTGTCATATGGGCTCTAGGGCAAGGACGGGCCGCTCCCTCCCCGTTTATATATAATGGGTGCACATTCTAGTGTGATTTATGTGGATGTGTGTACGCACATTTACATAATCCTAGACTAATGTTTATGTTCACAGCACTTCAGGGAAGTATTAAATACTTTCCAGTATGTTCTGCATTTATAGTTATAAAAATATTCCAGTTTATATTAAGTTTTGCATAAACATACCCATTTTTTAAAAGTGGGCACAGAATAGCCACAGTGGGTCTGAAAATAGTGGGCCTGTCTCTTTAAGAAACAACCACCCCACTCTTCTCTCAGCAAACACATTCTGATTGAAGCTCTGTGGGACAGGGTTCTGTTATGGTGTTTGTCTCTAAAGTGCTATGCTTAACAATAGTGCTGTAGAAATAATAAATTGTTGTAAATTTTCCATTTTCCCCTTATCCTACATTGGTCTCCATTAGAGAGCAAGGAGGCAAAAAATAACTCTTAAGGCCAGAATAAAGGCACTAATTTCCTTTCACTTCAATGGGATTCCTTTGTTGTAAAATCATAGGCATCAGCCCCAGATCATGGCTCATCATACTTGTCTTTATTGCTCCCTCTTCCCCCTTTTCTTTCCCCCTTGAGCTTGAAAAGAATGTTCAGAAACCCTAAAGAAAACAGCTAGGGCAGTGTGATAAATGTACCCTAATGGGAGTTTAACTGTAAGAAGTGAATGAAAGTTCACAAAACGTCTCAGTAACTTATAATGACCCATGTTGATGGGAAAAGGTCTGAAAGGGAGACAGACTGAATTAGTCCAAACCAAAAGGCCTATGGATATCATTCAAGGATTGTGTTAAGATCACATCTCATTAACAAGAACTGTTGGAGATGGAAAATCAGTGAACCAAAATTGGTGTTTTGGAAAATTAGGTCTGATTGGTGGAGAAAATAATGAGGGGATGGACTGTTCCACCCTTTTGGGGTTCTTTGAAAAAGAGACTTTGGGGAGAAAAATTATCTACTGCAGCGAGCTTCACCATCATGCCTGCCACACCCACTGTCTTCTGGGACCCCTGAGAGATGTCCTGAACAGACTGGGTCTGAAAGAGGAACCCAGAAGACCACACCACCTCTACTGACTCCGGCTGAATCCCATAAACCACTTAGTATGGAGACTGTCTCTCTGCTGTCTCTTTTCCTTCCCTTCTTTATTTCTTCTCTTTCTAATTTCTCTCCTTTTTTCCCCTCTGTCTGAAAAGCATCTGTCTTAGCTAGCCAGGACTGTGTATTTTGCAACATTGCTATATACCAAACTCGAACCTTGTTTCAGGGTCATGTTAATATCTTTGGCTGTTAGGGATCATATATTCTATCAAAATTAATACAACCACCGTGCCCCCTACCCCAGTCATGATTGGGGCCCTGTTGTTCTAGGCACTGTATAAGCACATGAAGACATAGTGGATCATGTCCTGAGGAGATGGTGCTAGGATATCGGAGTGTGTAATACTGTTGTATAATTTAGATGGAATATATGGGCCAATGGTATTAACATAACTCACTGTCCAACGTTAAACAGTGTTAAGCAAGGGTCGGGGGTTCGTATACAGAGACCTTAGCTTGCTTAGTAAAGTGGCAAACACACCATTAAGTGCTCTAGTTTCCAGTGCAGTCCTGCAGGGACTGCTTTTTGGCTCTGTGCCACTTAACATTTTTATCAATGACCTGGAAGAAAACATAAAATCATCACTGATAAAGTTTGCAGATGAGACACAAATTGAGGGTTTGGCAAATAATGAAGAGGGCAGGTCACCATATCAGAGTGATCTCGATCACTTGGTAAACGGTGTACGAGCAAACAGTATGTGTTTTAGTACAGGTAAATGTAGGAACAAAGAACGTGGACCATACTTACAGGATGGTGGTGTCTATCCTGAGAAGCAACGATTCCGAAAAAGATTTGGGAGTCGTGGTGGATAATCAGCTGAACGAGAGCTTCTGATGTGCCGCTGTGGCCAAAAGAGCTAATGCAGAAATGGGAATCTCAAGTAGACCCACGTAGGAATAAAGAGGTTATTTTAACTCGGTATTTGACACTGGTGTGACCACTGCAGGAATACTGTGTCCAGCTCTAGAGCTCACAATTCAAGAAGGATTTTGATAAATTGGAAAGGGTTTGGAGAAGAGCCATGAGAATGATTAAGAGATTAGAAAACATGCTTTATAGTGATAAACTCAAGCAGCTCAATCTGTTGAGTTTAAAGAGAAGGTTAAGGGCTGACAGTTCGCAAGAACCTACATGTGGAACAAATATTTAATAGTGTGTTTTTCAGTTTACAAGAGAAAGATATAATGTGATCCTATGGCTGGAAGTAGAAGCTAGAAAAATTCAGACTGGAAATAAGGTGTAAATTTTTAATGGTGAGAGTAATAAACCACTGGAACAATTTACCAAGGATCGTGGTGGATTTTCCATGACTGACCATTTTTAAATTAAGATCAAACGTTTTTCTAAAAATCTGCTCTTTGGAATTATTTTGGGGACGTTCTATGGCCTCTGCAATGTAGGAGATCAGCCTACAGGTCCCTTCTGGCCTCAATCTATGAATCTTTTAACCTTCCATTAAAGATACAGAAAAGAGGAAAAGCAGTTAAATCATTTGAAATATAAAGTATTAAATAAGCCTTTCATTTTAACATCTCTTGTTCCTTTTCCTTTGAGCTGTAAGCTTTTAGAAGAAAAAAAATCCCTTGTTTGAAGTCTCATAGAGGGTGGTAACTATTCTTTTTGGGGACAAGGGAAAAAAATTAAGATGGACAGAACTGTTGCTGCTGCTGATTAAGTCCAATCCTGCTTCCTAGAAGACGAAGCAAGACAAAAACACACAAGAAGGGAGAGGAGAGGAGAACAGCACAAATAAAAAATGCAACATCTGTCTCTGGTGTTGACTCTCCCTTGCAACCACACAGCTGGAGAAACAGAGGCCTGTCAGTGTGGTCTTATGAGCCACTCCAAGACCTGGCAAACTTGTACCAGCATGTAGCTGTTTTGGGCATTGCTTTTAGCTGCCTCTTTGGTCACAGACTCACAGCATTGCTGTAAAATATAAAGTCTTGGGCTGCTAAGCCACACTCTTATTATACAGATGGCAAAAGGAGAGAGAAAGGAAAGAGAATAAGGTAGGCAAGGAAGAGGACACACAAGATGGGGGAGGGCGGGTGCAGGGGAAGAGTGATAGTCTCTCAAATCAGATGGTGTTTGGGATTTAGCCACAGTGGGTGGAGGTGGTAGTGTCATTTGAATTCCCATCTCTCTAGTCTGGTCTGATCAGGATATCTCTCAGAATCAGCACAGTGAAGGTGCAATAGTGGTATAGTACATCCTATGGTCCCAGAAGATGGTGGATGTGGCGGACATGACATTAAAGCTACAGTAGTACCTTACCCGTCTCTCATTTTTGTCAATCTTATTCTCATTCATCCATCTGTCCTCTCCTGTCTTTTTTAAAATTTTATTTAAAGAACACTGAAAGCCAGACTCATTATTTTGTTCACTAATTTTGGTCCATTAATTTCTCATCTCAGGCTTCTTTTGTTGACTAGATACGATATTAACACCATTCTAGAGTTATACAAGTAGGCATTTTTGTTTGGACTAATTCAGTCTGTGTGTCCTTTTGCACCTTTTCCCATCAATGCTTGTCGTACGTTATTGTGACATTTTATGAACTTTCACTCACTTTTCACAATTAGTTCATATTAAATTTGTAGGCCCAATTATTACAACCGGGGACCGTCTGGACGTGACTGTCATATAAATATTGAATAATAAAAGGGGCTAGACCTTTTGTGTCTTGCATTGTGCCAGCCACAGGGAATTGGGGAGAGGGTGACAACAAATGGTCTATATTATGATCTTCTCACAGGGACCAACTCTCTTCTCTCTTCCAATTCTCTTACACACTAACAAGGAATATGACTAAATTTACTGTTAGGATGAGGATTTTTCTCATGCTACGTTCTCTCTGAGGCCAATCACCTTGCATTAATTTTCTACTTATCTATACTCTAGAGACCATTGCCCTTTATTCCCAGGTGGTTTTAGCACTTTCCATGGAAATCTTCAAATGCAAAACCAGTAGAACTAATAAGGATGGCACATAGTTCCTTCATCTTATGTTTCTTATGCAGTGACTTTTTTTGGAGATCAGAGCATTGCATGGGAGTTAGTGTAAATCTGCAGTTCTTTACTCTGGTGATTTATGATCACCTAGCAAAGTTATTTGTAAAAGCTGATGATTTTTTTCACTGTAACTCTCACATTTTGTTCTTTATTATCCATGTTCTGGAAGTTTGTTGATTGTAATGGTATGGGTCCACTGAGCCTTTATTCTAGCCTTTTGTGGCTCTTATTTTCTTGGAACAGAGTGACTGATGACTTTTCTGAGCTAGTACACTTCTATATGAGAGGATATCTGCCTAGCATTTACCTGTGCCATGTCTAGTTCAAGCCAGCCTCGAAATCCCTTGCCTTCATGAGAAAAACATTCACTAGGCCCTTGATGAAATATACTGTTAAAATTGTTCTGGAATTCCTAGAAACTAGAAATGATGTTTAGAGGGAAATCGTCCTCCTTTAAATTACCTCTCTCTTCCTTTTATCCATTTCTTATTACCCAATCTTGATCATTACCATTGTTTTTGAACAGCTATCTGTTATGATCAACCTAATGATTAACTCTGAGCTGGTGAGGGAGAGGAAGACTGTCCCATGTGAAAATCATCTTTGATGCATGAATACAAAAGGAGAAATTACAGTCTCCTGCTACACAGCAGGCAACAGCACAAAAAAATTTGGCTCTGAAACGGCACTAAAATGTAAAGTCTTGATTTCAGCCTGTCGTCAAGCTTTGTCTAGAGCTCTTGGAATTACAGTGACTTAGCTTTCAAACTGCTGAAGGGGTTCTCTTTTATTTCTACAGCAATGTTGCAAAGTAAATCCTGGGGAGTTTTATGTGAACTGCAAATGAAGAGGCCCTAGGTTTGGTTACTACTTGAAAGTTAGACTTGGAAGTATGGACCTGCAGATAGAGCAGTGGACTGAGATTCAAGAGATTTCCTGGCTAAACGAAACTGTTCACCCTCGAGCAGGTCACTCAATCTACATTGTGCCTCAGTTCCTCATATATAAGGGAAGTACTATCCCCATGTCTCTCCATGATGCTGTGATGATAAATTCATTAGTGATTGTGAAACACTCGGATATGACGGTTGTGAGGGCCATATAAATTAAAACAAATAATCCCTACTCCTCTGCTTCTTATCTAGTCTGGACCTAACTACTTAACTTTTTTAAAAAAGTAAATTAAATAACTTAATTCATATCTATCTTTGGTGACTTACATAACAGTAAATTAAGTCTAGGGTAGTAGCCATAATTTTCAAACTCTTTTTCTTTAAGTGTTCGAGGCAACACACTTGAACGGTCGCAACTAGATTGTGTAACACTTTGATGAATTGTATTGGGTTAAGTGTGTTACAGCTTTCTTGAGCAGCCAAGAGATTCTGAAGTGAGACAGTTGAAAGACTGCAGAGCATCTGTGTTGGCTTTATGCTTCCACATACCTGGATATCATGTTGCAGTTGCTGTAATTCTAACTCAGGGGTCTCAAACATGCGACCCGGGGGCCACACGTGGCCCACGAAGCCCTTCCCTGCGGCCCGCGAAGTTCCCTGGTGCCCCCCCCCATAGCAGTTTCCAGGAGGGAGGGGCCAGAAGCGGAAGCTTCTCTGCTGCCTGGCTGGCCACTGCCGATCCCCAGCTACCAGGCACTGCTGCTGCGGCTTCAATGAATGAGCTGGGGCAGCATTTCCCAGGAGCCCTCTGCAGTGGCGGCCAGGAGTGGTAAGCCAGGCTCCCCGCCGCCCTCCTGCCTCCCTCTGCGGGAGGCTCACCGCTCCTGGCCGCCGCTGCAAAGCGCCCCGGCTGGGCCACTGCCGAGCCCTGGCTTCTAGGCGCTGCTGCTGTGACCTCAATGAACAAGCTTGGGCGGTGCTTCGCAGGAGCCCTCTGCAGCGGCAGCCAGGAGCTCAGAGGAGGCGGGGTAGGGGCGGGACCTCATGGAAGGGGTGGAGTGGAGGCGGGGCCGGGGGCAGCGAGGGGGGAGGGGCGTGTCAGTGATGCGGCCCTCAGGCCAGTGCACTAGTCCTCATACTGCCCTCATGGTCATTTGAGTTTGAGACCCCTGTTCTAACTGTACAGAAAATCATGGACTTTCAGGATAATTGCATTTAAATAGGGGAATGATGGCTTCCTAATGGGTTGTGACGAAGGGGAGAGTGCTGAATTACTTTGCAGAGGTAAATGTCTGTGTTCTGAAGGTTTTTAGAACTACTACTGTATAAAGCACCCATCCATGGCGAGGACTGGCTGCAAAATATTATGTCTAAAAATAGATTGTTTTAGCTAGGTCTCTCAAAGTATTTAACAATAATTGTGTGTAAACTTCATGTTCTGCTCTATAGTTAATCAATAGCTTAACCAGTTCCAATCCAAACTGTACTCATGCCAGATCCCTGGTGTACAGTAGAACTTCAGAGTTATGGAGACCTCTGGAATGGAGATTGTCCATAACTGTGATATGGTCCATACTCTGAAGAAGATGTTACGGACTTCAGCCTGTAGGGGAGTTGGGGCTGGACCGCAGGAGGAAGCGGTGGGGCAGCTGCGGGCCTGGGAGAGTCAGGGCTTCTGACCTAGAGAGCACCGGGGCTTAGGACTTTAGACCTGGGGAGAGTGCTGGGGCTTGGGGCTTCAACCCCATAGCTCCGTTCCTGGCTTCGGCCCCGCAACCCTGGGGCTCCACTCTCAGTTTCAGCTGTGGGGAAGGGGACAAATGGGCTGGGGCTTGGGGCTTTAGCTATAGGGGGAGCGCTGGGGCTGAAACTAGTGCTCCCCTCGTAGCTAAAGCCTGGAACACTGGTAGCCCCCGCAGGGATGAAGCTGGGAGAGGAGCTGTGTGGCTGAAGTCCTAAGCCCCAGTGCTCCGAGGATCAGAAGTCCCCCCACTCCTGCCCAGATCTCTGACCCTCACAGCTGCAGCCCCAGCTACTCACCCCCCCCCCCCGCAAAAACCATGAGCCCCAGGGCTAAAATCACAGGGTTTCCGTAACTCTGTTGTTCCTATCTTTGAGGTTCTACTCAGACTTGCAGCCTGATATTAGGAATGCTTGAAATAGTACTCCTCATTATATATACACTTGTATAGTGTGTAGCAAATATGGTAAAACATAGATGATGTGCAGTGGTATTTTTAGTCAATTATAAATGTTTCCTAATGCCATAGTTTACTAGTCTGTACAAAAGACTTATTGCCTGAGAAGTTTCATTTTTTAAAAAAAGTATGCTGCCTAGTTTTTCGCTGTTTATGGCAAAAAAACAAAAACAAATTGTCATAAATTGCAAAAAAAAGAAGCAGCATTTTTGCTGCTCTGAAACTTAAATGACTAAATTGATGTGCATAATTATTTGAGCATCTGGGCTGAAAACTTGCATACCAAGTTTCAGTTCAGTTTGATCAACAATGGCTGAAAATTGGGATTTATCATGGAAATGCTGACAGATCTGAACATGTGTAAGCTAAACCGGTGCCTGACAAACCTTTTTATTGTACAGTGCTGATTGTTTTTGCTTTAATTGCTTTTCTCCACTCTCTGTTTAATCTAGGCCTTTTCAAGCCTAGTTGTTTAGTTACACTTCAGATTTAAACTCTGTTTTTCATGAATTTGCATAAAACTTGTCAGGTGACTCATGATACTTCTAAGCAGGAGATTGACCTGGAGATGACTCATGCCTTACTTACCATGTTGGTAGTGGAAAGAACAGCAGCTGGAATTTAACTGTTCTACTGCAGTAACGTGCTCTTAACAGAAGATGGTGCCTTCAGCCTTTGCAGCAATTTTCTCCCCTCCTCCACCATTTTTTGGTCTAGCACAGCCAGGATGCTGTCACTAGAGGATTCTAAATTCTGGAGCCAATTAGATAAAAATATTACAAATGAAAGGAAAAAAACGAAAAAGTGGCGAATATCTTGATTTGCATGTGCTTGTCTCAGATTGCTCTACCTGGGGATTTCTAAGATGTGGCCTTTTACCACAGTTCTAAAACAACTTCTATCAAAACTGGAGGCACTCTTAAGGGATCTGTTGAATTAAGCAAGAGTTAGCTGGAGAAAGTCTGGAGTAAGGGGAAGACGGGCAAGGAAATTGGTCCATAATAGCTGAATGTGTGAATTAGGCTCTATTTCTAGGGTTTTTAATTAAGAATTGTAAGGATCCTGATGGGTGTATTGGTGCCTTCAAGATATTTCCTCTCTCCCCCACTTATGAGATCCAATACTGTGGCAGCTTTAGTTGGAAGAAGACAGAGTGGGTCACCCTTGAGAGCCCATCAAACCTCTTCCTAGTTTATGTACAGACATCACAAGGGAGCAATATGGTGACTTGTCAGTTCCTCCTTTTTTTCTTACTTACAAGAGAAGGAATTTTAGGAGATGGCAGTGCTCTCATACTAGTTCTTTGCTGCTTGACCTTCTGGTAGAGTACTGTTTCTTGTATGGGATACCTGAGAATTTCTAACTGCTCTCATACTTGTACAAGACGTGTGTTCAGGGCTACAGATCTTCATCTCCAATCTTTCATTTGTTACCTTTGTGTGCTACTTCAAGCAACTGGTAAAGTTATTTTGCTGCAGATGGATGTAAACTCTATATCAGAAAGACTGCATTTCTTTTTCAATATTGTAGTGGGACCTGGCATTTCAATTCCCTTTTAAGTCTGGATGGCTGGTCAGAGTTCACAGGCCTCATACATCATCAGAGCTAGGAATAACATTCTTGAAAAATGTAATTCCATTCCATTAATATTTATGTATGGTTTATACATATTCTCTATGTTAATATTTAAACATTATTTACATATTCATAGGTCTTTTAATGGATTTTTTATTGTTAAAGGAGGTATAAATGGGTAAAAATATGAAACTGCTTTTAGTCAAGCAACAAAAATCAAATCCCCATGAGTGAAATAAACTTTGGAGAGCTTTTCTGTTTCTTAGCCAGGAACAAGATTTTGAAATACATAGGGAAATGTCAGGTTTATTTCTCTTTCTCGCATCTGCATATGAGGAAGTATCAGACTCAACTAGTAGAGTTGCAGGACATTTATTAAAAGGAGAGAGTGAGTGTACACATTTTAAGAAGACACTGTCAGAGTATAACTAATTGTTAAAGGGCTCAGTTGCCAAAGATGTCACAAATCCATGCCATAACTGTAATAAAAAACCTTTTCCTTAGTCCTGCCCCCTCTGAGCATGCCAAGAGATATTGTATTAATGGACTCCTGGAAATCAAAGTGATCATCTTATGTAAACTTGTCTTCACCAATTCCAAGAACAGAAGTCCTCCCATAGTTCCACATCTTGTATATGGCAATGCAGTTCTGCTTGGTTCCCTTCCAGCTGAAAGCTAACCAATGTGCCATTGATGGTATAATTGCAGTACAAGTTGTCTGACTGGGTCACCCCTCCAAACATAATGGTTAAATATGGTCAGCTATGTCTCGTGCCTTGTTTATCTAGCATTCTCTGTTTTTTATTACAATCTTGCACCCGTGTTTATTCAGCTGGTTGACCCAGATGGACTTCGATTTCATTCAGAAACGAGAAGCTGCCATGAGGCAGGTTCAACATGTATCATGGTCACACCGAGGCCATCTATATACACACACAACTTGATTCACTGACTCAGAACTGATGAGGAGAGCTGTAATTTAAGGGTCTGGGACTTCAATTTTGTATTAACTAAAAATATTCTTTTCTTTAATGTCAATGAAATCATTTTTTATCATATTGTTTGACTTATCTCCTCTGGGCACACAGCTGCAGCAGCCAGCCTGAACCTGCCATCACAATAACTGTTGAGTGCGTCTCGCTTCGTTTGGCTGAATGTGTTCTAGGATAAATGTGTTTTCCAAGAGAAACAATTTCTGCCTCTGGGAGTTGTGAAAACAGTACCATGGGCTATGCTGACTCTGGGAAAGGTCTGTTGTGGATACCGGGCAGGGGAGTTTTTTGTAGCAAAATCAATTGTAAATTTGAGTAATCATTTTAAGTTGGTGGTGTGGTCTAAGCAGTTTATAAGTTAAAAAAATTATGCTTCTGCTTGTAAATGTTTTACCTTCACTTGTTACATGTAATACCTAAGTGCCTGTAACTGAAAATGTAGGTTAAAAAAAGAAATGCTTTCCTCCCAGTTTAATTTGTCTGTTTGCTAGTACCGTGTACAATCAGATTCACTGTTTCACCTTTCAAGTTAATGAGTCAGGTCTCCATCTTGTTTGCGGCTCTATCATGTGATTGTAAAATCACAAAAAATACAAAGGGGAATTGGGGCTGGAATAGTACCTGAAACTACTTTTTGAAAAAATGGCTTAACTTTCATGTTGATGGTGTTCCTGTAAAAAGATTTGGTTTGCATGGATTGGGAGGTCAACAAGGAAATGTCTATTCTGCAAGAGAAAACAAAGTATAAGACTATGTCTACACTACCACTTTCAGCGCTAAACTTTTAGTTGTACAGGGGTGTAAAAAAAATTTCCCCTGAGCGACAAAAGTTTTAGCACAGAGAAACACCAGTATAGGCAGTGCTTTATCATTGGGTGCCACAATCCCAGTCGCTCTCCTCCGGCAATAAAGCGTGACTACGCTGCCCACGTCAGTGCTGCCGCGGCCATGCTGTAACATGGGTAGTGTAGACGTACCCTAAGTTATGCACTTGTGTCATTAAACTGAATTGCTGCTTATAGAATGTACATTGAGGCTCATTTTTTCAGAATGTTATTAAAAATGTTCTGATAACTGTAAGGAGAAGCATTTTCCTATGGAGGAAGGGGATTAGGTTGTATCACTCTGTAATGTTTCGGGGGTGGAGGTGGGGAGGATAAACAGTATCAGAGAGACATAGCTGAATTAATTGGGTAGCCACACATTAATTCTAAAAAGCCAGGGTAAGTGTGAAATGATTCCAGCCCTACTGTGAAATTAGTGTCTTAACGGCAGCCTTTTATTTACTATGGAATGAGAAAACGCAAATACTGGTTCAAGTGTCCTTTGTACGTTTACAGCAGACATTCTTTAGCCCCTGTAGGACCTTAGCTAAGAGGTGTTTTCTCTTATATCTTACACAAAAAAAAATCTAAAAATATCACCTTCTTTAAATTAATGATGAAGTAAAATCTGGGAGAATAAGGCTGGATGAGTAGTCTGCCCTCTCCACCCTCTGAGGCTCTTCTTTCAGCTTTGAGTGAGAACTTGACTAAAGACAGAGCTGTGGGAGCACCTTATGAGTAGTGAAGCTGTCATCCAGACTGACAGGAGTGTAGTATCTACTCCCTGTAAATCTGGCAGTGCTGGTCAGATGTCATCTGACTCCATTGGTATCGATATTAAAAGTGAGCGACTCTGTTTGTGTGACATCTTTGTTAGCTTGTATAGATTTCCGAAAGAATTCTTCATGCGCTTGAAGAATTTGTCAGTTCAAGAGGTCCAAAACTTTTCCATCTACTTTGATTGACCCCTGGGTTGCCTGATGAGTATTGACCTGGATCAAACCAAGGAGTTAATATAGAACTTGTCACTTCTGATCTGGAAGCGAGCGCCCAAGCTAGTTTTTCATTCTGTTCCTTGCATGGTAGCACGTATCAGGTCATCATACACGAGGTACATACACAGTGTGGTTTGAGAAGCATGTCCTGTCTGGAATGCTCCCTTGGGTTTGAAAGATTGACATCTTTAAACAAGAAGCCTGTTCTCGCAACCAAGCCACCTGGGATGAAATCCAAGGCAGACTTTCACTCCACTGTCATTGTAGAGGTAGCTGTTGAGCAGGATGAGGAGTCTACTCTCATTCAGTAACAGTTTCTATTGTTTCAAATTGAAACCAACCATTCAGCTAACCACCAAAACATTCCATGTACTCAAAGCAGAGTTTTTATTCAAAAAGGGAGAAAAGCCAGAGACCCCATCCAGTCCACAAGAAATTTCACTGCTGCAATTGATGTTCTGCTACAGTGATATACTTTTATACTGCCAAGTGACTTAAATGGCTGCATCGATAAAGTGTAGAAAGAGGGTGTGGACTCTAGGCTGGGGATGAGGGGCTCAAGACTAGGGCAGAAAGTTGGGGTGCGGGCGGGAGTGGGGGGCTCTGCAGTGCGGCCAGGGATGAGGGGTTTGGGCTGCAGGAGAGTGTTCTGGGGCTACGGCGGGGAGAGAGGACTCTCCCCCCTTCCCCCCCCCCCCGCCCTCTCTCCTGCAGGAGCACCTGAGCTGGAGGAAAGAGGCACTTCTCCCTGCTGTGGCAGCTCCAGAATTGCAGGATAGGTGCAGGACTGCAGGCATTGCTTCCCCAGCCCAAGCAGGTTTGGGCTGGGGGAAGGGTATCCTGGCTGTGCTTGGGTCCATGCCGCCCTGGGCCAGGCCACCCAGGCCGCAGCAGAGTTGGCCGTGGCAGGTCCCTGGGCTTGTTCCCTGAGCACCTGCATGTCACTAAATAGGCTGCAGTATGGCCATGCAGCTTACAGGGACCTTAGGTGGTGACCCACACCCTGTATATATCCTAGAGAAGGTTACCTGCAGCAAAGAAGGTGACATATATAACAGATGTTATGGAGAGATGGGAGGACAGTATAGTAGATTGAAAAAATGTTTTCTTTTACAAAATTTGTGTGAGCGGGAGATTGGCAGCACTTCGGAATGTTGTGTACCCGCTGTGCGCTCTTGACTGGCCCAGCAAATCTCTCTGTGGTACAGACACTATTGTACAGTTCCTTCCTAAAGTACTCTGTAGTGAAAGCCTTCATCATTGCTGTCTCATCTAATACAGTGCTTTGCAGAGAGTGAAAGGTTTCTCTAGCTTACAGAGAGGAGGAAGATATTGGGATGAAAATTCAGAGGTTGATGTAAGCATCGGGTAAAGAAGTATCCAAAACCCAAGGGGCTATACCAGACAATATATTTTTATTTTTGTTTTTAGCAGTAGCTCCCCTTTAGCTTCAGTGGGGAGTTCTGGTTAAAACTTGATGGCGTGATATAAGCCAGGGCTTTTGCATGAACTACAGTGTGTCTTCTGCATTGTTTTATCAATTGTTTCCAGCTGCTGTCATTGTTAAGGGAGTTCACATGATCTATTGTTTAAAGCAGGGGTTTTCAACCTGTGGGCTGTGGAACGCAAGGGGTCTGCAGACTATGCCTAAGATTTCCAAAGGGGTCCTCACCTCCATTCAAAAGTTTTTAGGGGTCTTCAAATGAAAAAAAGTTGAAAATCACTGGGTTAGAACAAGACGACCTGGGTTTCTAGTCCCAGCTCTGACAGACTTGCTGTGTGACCAAATCAACTAACCTCAGTGCTTCAGTTTTCCAGTCTGTAAAAAGGAATAATACGTATCTTTGTAAAGCAATTGATTTCTTTAGATTGAAAAGTACTATAGAAGTACAAAGAACAAATATTTTTGATTATTCATTAAAGGATATTTTTGGAGGCTGCTAGCATTTGCTACTTCAGGACAGAGCATGGGCAGTATCTGATACATTCTTCAAAAGTTGCCCAATGGAATACTATGAGAAGCCACTATACAATACTGCTGTAGATTTGGTGAAGTTTCTGTAGTGGTGATAGAAGGGTACTTTGTCTTGGCAGTGACACAATTGGTTACTACTTAGATCTATATCTGTTTGCTTCTGCATGAACTTCCTTGTTCAGTTTGCATTGTGAAGTTTCCTGGTGCTGTATATTCAATGAATGCAAGCATGGATAAGTCAGGGTACAAATAAATAGAGAAGGAATAGAGATGAGGAGGGAGGCTGAAGTAATTTTCTCCAGCTCTATCTTGTAAGGGAAATTGGGTGGAGTGTGAACTGAAGAGAAAATGTGCATTCATTACCACTGAACCAGTCTATGTTGAACACAGGTATGGCTATGACAAGTGATTCATAAATATTTCAGATCACCATTTCATAAGCAAATTTAAGAAAACAAGTATGAAAAGCTGTGGAAGCAATGCTGGGGAGGAAAAGGAGGGGGGAAAGAGAGAGGGAGTGTATGTGTAATGTCTCCTGGGACTGGGGCTGTGCTAGGCAGGAGACGGAGAAATGGTAGTTTGAATTTTAAATTGGCTTAAAGTCCATTCGATTTTGCAGTCCCTGCCTGTTCTGTATGTACTGCCACTGGAAGACAAGCAAAGGATATTTAAGACTCCCTCATTTCTAAGCTCGGCTAATTTTATTGTCCTCCAATATTTTCTAGCTGTAAAGGTTGCAGACTTTATTACATTTAAACTAGTTTTAATATAGTTTGTCATAAAAAAGTAAGGAAACAGGAGACGAGAAACAGTACCTACTGCAGTGACATACTCTGTGCAGGGCCAGAGCTCTCTAGTCATTGCTTTAGAATCTAAATGATCAGCACCTACCGTATTTTTCGCCCTATAAGACGCACTTTTTCTTCCCCAAAACGGGGGGGGAAAAAGTTGGTGTGTCTTATAGGGCGAATGCAAAAAAAAAAAAAAAAAAAAAAAGCGCCTCGCTCTCCCGTCCCCGCCTCGCTCTCCCAGCAGCCCGCCCGCGGCGGGGAGGGGGGAACCGGGACGCTCCCGGCAGCCCGCCCGCGCGGCGGGGACGGGAGAGCGAGGCGCTTTTTTTTTTCCCCCCGGATTTTGTATTAAAAAATGAGGGTGCGTCTTATAGGACGGAGCGTCCTATAAGACGAAAAATACGGTAGCTATTGCAGGTTGTTCAATAAAAAGCTGGAGTCTCTCTCTTCTGCAGTCAAAATCAAGTTTCATTTTGTGGTTAAAAAAATCCCTTTGTCCTTCTGCCAGTCACTCAATAGTCTTCTACCACACACAGATGTGGGGTTTGCACTCTTGTGCATAAATACAACTGTGAAGAGCAGAAGGTCGGATGGAAGAGAAGCTCAGTTTCCCTTGTGTTCATAGAAAGATGCCCAGGAAATTTGTTATGAATTGAATGAAGCTAGGGCCCTTCACAGCTGATTGCTCATTTTTGCTCAAGCATTATGAATGATTTCCCTTGGTATCTGGATTTGTTTTCCCTTTGGATTTTTCTCTACCCTTGGAAGAAATAGTGAGTCACAAGAGACCACTACTTAAAGCAGGCACAATAGGGATGCTATGCCAACAAACTGAAAGTAGATAGCGCAGTTTCTGCTTTCCCCCGTTATGAATTCGCTGTAATCCGTGCCAAGTGCTATACATCTGGCATCTTTGTCATAACTTCCCACATAGCAGCTAAAATGTCAATATTTTGAGAGGGGGGGAGGAATGGGGCAAAGGAGAGACCCTTCCTACAAAATACATTGTAGCCCAGGGGAATGTATACTGAGCTACAAGCCAAGAGACAGCAAGTTACAGCTGTAGCTTTTCAACTGGCTGCTGTCAATATGTCCTTAGACTTCACAACCCATATTAACTCAGGCTCATGCACCTTGCCTGGTGGAGGTAACTACCATTGACCCATTTTAAAGCTAAGATAACTGAGGAAACTTAATTGAACTTTTGTAGATAAACTTACTTATGGCATTTCCTAACCGTGAGTGTTTGGCTTTGCAACCTTATTTTTTAAAGTATAGATTTTAAAAAAAAAATCGTTATCTATCTATAGGAGCCCATCTTAAGTTAGTGTGGGGGCCTAGTAATAGTTATAATTGTTGAAATTACAACACATTGGAAGACATATTTAGAAGTGAATGTTATGTTTTTATTGTTTGTATTTTGCTCAATGGGAGCTGTCATTTTAACAACAGGTTACGGTACTTCATTGTAAGATATGTTTTCAGGATATTCAGAATAGGGTGTGAGAAATTTTGCCTGTGTCCCGAGGATGGAAGCCCCTCACTGTGTGAGTACCCAACAGGTCGGAGCTTGATTTAATAAACTTACTTTACCAGAAAGGAAGCTTCATTCTTGAAAGTGAAACATTAGCCCTAACTGGGGACTGGATGCCTGAGAGCAATGCTAATGAGCTGCAGAGCCTTTCACCTGTAGTTCACCAATTTGAGTCCAGCCTAGCTCAGCAGAAATTGAAAAGTTTTTCCCATAATGAACCGTTTGGTGGGTCTCACTTCCAGCTCCCACATTACAAACTTGTATCCATTATCAACCATTTTACACTAATTGGCCCACTTGGAACAGAGGTCAAGAAACGCCCAGGCCATAGAGACAAGCCTACTCTTAGTCTGGCCCTTGAGGAAGTCTCTCTGCCCTACCCCAGTTCAAAGTGAGGCTTGCTTGCCAGGGTATTGGAAAAATGTGACTTACTGCTTCCTTGTAGATAGAGGATTTAATTAATTAAGGTCGTTAAACTGACCTTTCATGACACAATTAGATCCACACCGTTTTTGAGAACTGAAGTTTGATTATATGCATGTTATTTGTAAATATGCAAATAAGCTAATTAATATGCTTGCATAAAATGTCACATGGAGCTGCACAAAATTTGGTAGTCATGTGGTGGGGCTGAGTTTGGAAGCTGTTGTTCCCAAACCTTTGATAATGGGATGGGCTTATGATGATGATGTGGAGATTACTGGCCCTGTCCATGTGTCTGAGTAGTTTTTGTGAATGGTTTAACATAGCTTCAGCTGTGTAACTGTGTTAAGTTAAATTATTTTAACAACTGGCTGAGGGTATCCACACTGTTCTTCTGGGAGCCATCTCAGGTTGGCCTTGGAATGCATGAAACCGGTATCTCATGATTCATCAGATCATATCCCCATTTGACCAAGTAGTTGAGTGGGTTAACCCTTTCCTTAAATTTTTAGACTTGCATTTTGTCCAAGTTCACTAGAAGTGCCCCCAGTCTCCTCTGTGTTAATTTCCTACTGTGAGAGTGATCACTGTGTTTGATTCTGAATGCATCTTGTTGCATTTTGAAGATTTTCCCCATATTTTAAAGGTTACCTGAAAGGAGAAAACAAATTGTGTCCGATTTGCTGCTTTATAAACTCTGAAAATATCTTTTTTAACACAAGAAATTCAGCTTTTGTCTACTCTGTTTTTCCTGGAAGACTCTTTATGGCTGGAAAACTAGTAGGATTATTGGATCACGACTAAGAAGGAAATGAACCTGAACAATTGGGAGAAGAGTGGAGTTTAGACAGACTATTTAATACACTTTAAATCTTTTATCACACGCTAACTGACAAATAGTTGGGCAGAAATATAACATTCTTGCTCTTTCTAATAGAGACTGAGAAACTTGCTCCAGCTTCCTGGTCCTCGAAGGAGAACACTGTCAAAACAGGAAAGAAAAGACTTGTTTTCCTGATATTTCTGAAGTATCAAAACATCTTTTTTCCCCCCATGGTGTGGGGAGGGAAGGAAAATATTTCAGGCTGCCTTTAGAAACAAAAAAGTGCCCAAACCAATTTTCTGTTCTTTGCTGCTATTTCCATCTGCTCTGTGGTGTTGAGATCGGCTGTTCTTCCTTCCGTGTTAAGGGTTCTTCTGAAGGTTTCTCTTGGGGTATCTCATTGTCTCTTAACAGTCGGTTTCCATTTGATATCTTTATGTGGGACCCTGTGTATTGACAGCCAGAGTGTATGGTCCAAGTATGTTTAGTGTTTCTCATAGACTTTAAAGCCAGAATCTAGTCTGGAAAGTGACCCGTGCCTCGTGCTACAGAAGAAGATGAAAAACACCCAGCATCTGCCAGTCTGACCCAAGGAGAAATTCCTTCTTGACCCCAAATATAGCGGTCAGTTGGAGCCTGAACGTTTTGGCAAGACCTAATAGCCAGAGACACTTGGGAAAGAATTCTCTCCAGTAACTCAGAGCCCTCCCCATCTAGTGTCCCAGCACTGACCACTGGGGGATATTTGCTAATAGCAGTTGCAGATCGGTTATATGCCATTGTCATACCATCCATTCCTTAAATTTATCAAGCTCAGTTTTGAAGCCAGTTGGGTTTTTTGCCACACTTCACCCCTTGGAAGGCTGTTCCAGGACGTCACTCCTTTGATGGTTAGAAACCTTTGTCTAATTTCAAGCCTAAACTACTGCTTCTAGTAGCAACGCACTGCTGGTTGGTGGCTTCTCTGATCTCTCTGTTGGTAATGAAGACTTTCCAGCCAGTGCCCAAAATCTTGTGTAAGCACTTTATTTTTGAAGGTATCTGGTTTTCTGTCTGACACAGGATGTTTCTGTGCAGATGTTCCAAACTCTACTATAGACGTGTTGTGATTACATTGGACAAGTCGCTTCACCTGTGCATACCTCAGTTCCCTCATCGTTCAAATCTCCCTCACCAAAATGTGACTCATTACATAAAGAGTTCTGACATCCTTCAGATGGAAGGTGCTGCAGAAATGCAAGGGTGAGTGCATTTTGGAGGTGGGTGAAGAAATCCTGTATCTCAACTCCTGAGGGTGTTTGCGAATCTTAACTAGTATTTGAAATTTTTTTACTGAAAAATACTATATAAGTACAAAGTATTGTCCATCTAACTGAATGAGCTGCCACTGGAGCCTGAAATCCTCTTGAGAATATTAATCGCCACGAGAAATTTTTTGAGAGAGGGTGGCTTTTTGGTACTGTTTCTTCTGGCTGCCTCAAGTAGGTGCCATACAAGTTGCAGCTTGTATTTTCATGTGTGTTCTTTTCATTGAATGAGCAGTTGAGCTCAGCAGCACCTTATTGAGCGCCATATACTTCGAACAGAGACCAGACAAACTCTGAAATAAACTAAGCAGCTCACCGAGATGTGGCTAGCTAGAGATAAAAGGAAAATGCTGCTTTTACTGTGGCAGTCAAACTTGACAAGTTGATTGAAACTTAATGTATATAGTAAGGCACCCTCCCCATACAGAAAGAGTGTGAGGGAGGGACATGTCCCGATTATTATGACATTGTTTGTATGCCAGCCTGAGTCATGCACCGGGACCCCACTAATGCTAGGCACTGTACACCATCAGCAAGAGTAGCCAACATCACCAACCTCGAGATCAAAAATCCTGTCAGGCTCCAAAAATTTGACTTAGAAATATTGTGGGTTCTTTTTATTTGCTTTCTGTGTTTTGAGACTTTAGGTTCACACTTGGGTCACATTTTCAAGCGTTTTTTCTGCAACGGCAAGGGTTAGAAATTCTTCTTTGAAATGAAAGTGGTATTTTCATGTCATCAGCTGGTTCTAGGAGCTGGGGCTATAAGAAAAACACCAAATTTTGCAAGGATTGTAATAAAACTACAAGTGTTGGCAACAAAAGTAGGTACAGTACACTTTCTCAAAATGGGCCATCAGCATATTTTTAGCACTCTGGGGCACTTCTGTGAGTACTCACCTGAGTGGATTGATTATTAAAGTTCTTAATCTTCTGTTCGAATCAGGGCTTTCCTGTTTGAATGGGGGATGGAAGTGTGATGAAATCATTGTTAGTCCTGTTTCTAAGTGCCTCTTTAATTAGGGGAGAGTTTTCTATCTAGTCTTTTGCAAAAATTGAAGCATACGTTCAAATCTGAAGACATTGCTGACTTCCAGGACAAAATTCAGTGCCTTCCCTTCTGGAGTTGCAGGTTTTGGATGATTTTGGGGTTTGAACTCTGAGTTACGCAGGAACAAGAGGTCTGGAGGGGTTACTGTATGTATTATTGTATCTCCTCCACACACAGCTGTACTTTTAGATTGCTTGTATTAGGCTGTTCTGCAAAAAGGATATGTATGCAAGTAGAATGACTGAGCAAAAACCAATAGGCAGCAAGTTCTGCTCAGCAGAAGAAAGCCTTATAAAAACAAACTGAAGAAAAGTGATGATGTCCCTAATCTGGGGATCAACCCAGCCCTCGATCTTGCCTTTCCTCAAGCATTCTCCCCCTCCTCTCTCTAGCAGTACTGCCTCACAATCTTTGCCTTGAACAGAATGCCTGTGAAAGGGAAGGGGAAGCTGCAGGTAACGTCTTGTGTGCTAGATTCCAGGTAGAGCCTCTACACCCTTATGCAATATATGACGTAGGAAGCTCTTTAGGGGGTGACTGTTCATTATTTCACTACTCAACTACAGAGGTTAGTTACTTCGTCTCCTTTAAGTTCTGCTCTTAGTTTGAACCTTCATTATCTTTACTTTTGGTTTTTTCCACTTTCTTCATTTTTGTCCTTTCTTGTTTTTCCTTTGTACCAGCTCAGGCCATTGATTTTTGTCCCCCCTTTTTTTTAAAGCTCTGTATTAGTCAGCCACTGCTTAAAATGATCAGCAACTTCCACAATAATTTTTTTTTAAAGTTTCTAATATCTGGTTTAAAATTACCAGTTTGAACTGGCCATTGGTTGACATGTAATGTTCATTTATCTACTGCACTGGTTAAGTATTTCCCTGACTACATGAGCAGAAGATTAAAGAGCATTGGTTAGTGGATTCATCCTTGTCCTCACTCAGCATGGCCCCCTATATAAATCTCAATCATTGGCTTCCTCTAGCAGCAGGAACAGAGAGAGTCATATGATGCCACGGTTATTCAATCAGTGTTGGAAGTGCTTTCATCTTTTCCATTCCATTCCCTAAATGCTTTCTTCCTTGTTCTGAATTGTTGATCTCTGGGGTCCCCATTGTTATAAGGGTAGGGGAAGAAGAGAGGTCATCCCATCCAGTTAGGTGTTAATTGTTCAGTGATGATGCACCCCCTGTTACTCCTAGAGATTCTGAAAGACATTTTGTACTTGGCCCTAGTGGGGAGGTGCGAATTTGGAATGCAGTTGGGGAAAATGAAGTCTAGGATGGAAGACAGGGAAACATCTGGATATTGCCTCGCTTCCAATTGTGGTGACCTTGCTAAAACAAGGAGAGGTTTTATTCAGCAACTCATCTATTTTTTACCTCTGATGCAACAGAAATCAAAGTTGGCTGTTGGCTGCAGCCTGCAGTTTTGCGTTCTTCTGACTGCTGTGCAGTTGCAGAGCCCTACATGCCCATATGAAAAGTGATCTTTAGACCTCTGCAGCCACTTCACACATCTCGTATAACAGCAGCAACTGACTGCTTGACAGACAAGTGAAGGTACGGGAACCTCTGATACAAAGAGGTACCATTATGACCTGAGAATTGGGGCAGAAATCTAGCATTCTGTGAGTATGTGGATACTTAACCTTTTTTTGTTCCTCTTCATAGCAGCGACACAGTAGTGTAATGTACAAGCATCTACTTGGTTGCTTAATTTTCTCTGTTTGCTGTATTGACATGAGTTAATAGGGCAGAAGCAGAAGACCGTCTGGACTCAAAGCAGAGTTTTTATGACAAAAAGGATTGTAAAATAAGAATTACAGTACAAAGGGTGAGTACAGAGGGGAGCCAATCACATGGTGGGCCTGCAGTAAAGAGGGCCTTAGTGGCCCAGAGCCATACACTTCCTTTTGAATTAAATATTTTTTCTTTTTTTCCAGAAAATCAACATATGTCATATAACATTAGCCATTAAATGCTTTTCCATTTGTCTGTTACTGTCTGGTTATTACAATAGTTTAGATTTGTGATGGGGTTCAGGATGCAATCCAGACTAGTAAGGGTTTGTCACTACTTGCCCTGCAACCTGGGTGCCTTATAATGCTTTGCTCCTGTAGCACTCAGTGTGGGATGCTCACAATCAGCCTACAAACATGCAGGTCACAACCTGTGTGTTGGTGTGTAGGCAGACATGATTCAGTAGCTCTGACCCAGCAGTCTGCCTGCAGCCCCATAGCCCCACTCTGACTTATTTACCAGTCTTGGTTACAACTAGCAAGGTGACCCCAGCATACTCCTAGTCATACATTTCCTCAAAACTGTGTGCTTTGCATTGTTCAGCCATCTCCTGGACAGTTTAGAGAAAAAATATGGTTGGTCTGTTTCCCTACAGACACAAAAACACATCACAACTTGTTAACTGGGGTAAATATACCCTTCTACTTAAGCACATTACTGAGTTGGTGTATAGTAGGAATTAAAGAAATTTACTGACAGGACATAGATTAATTAATGTCAGGTAAAAGGATTAATGTTAGTAAGAGTTACAAGCAAATGAAAGTGAAAATATGCATCTAAAATTCTAAAGTTTAATCTAGCAAGATACAATCTTTGCTTATGCAGTTTTCTCACCTGTATTCAGCTCCCAGAGACTTCAACTACTCCACCCTTTGGTTGAAAGACCCATCTTTCTCATCTTGCAAGAGCTCTGTTCCCTGTGTCTATCTAGTGATAGGGCTCGTCTTCATTACGGCAGAGAAGGATCGCCAGCGGCTCCCCCGCCGACTCTGGAAGTCCAGCTCACAAAAAGATGCAAGCTGGAGTCGACGGGGGAGTGTGCCGCTGACCACCGCCGCCGTGAGGACGGCAGGTAAGTCGGCTGTAGAGACAGTCGATCTCCCCCCCCGCCCCCCTAGTGGAGACCAGCCCATAGATACCAAAGATGGCTTTTCTCTTTGCTTTTATTTTCCAAAGTTCAATGACTTTGTTTCAAGAGACAGGATGACTTCATGTTGTTCTTCCCTTCCTTTGGACATTCCACCTCCCTATATGTAAATGGAGCATCCATTGTTTTGATTTCTACCATGCTTAATTTACACAGGAGAGGGTAAATAGCTGCCTTCTCTCCTGTCTGGAAGGGAATCTGTTTCTCTCTGTTTGGTCACAGACTTTAAAACATAATGTTAAGTATCGATACTTTCCTCATATAGTGTTAATACAGACATTTCACAGTGATATTAATCACCAATGTGTCCTTAGCTTCCAGAAAACACCCCACTCTGTAGATTTTTATAACAATGTAATACTGTATACAGTCAGTTGATTCAATTACTTATCTACTGATATACCGCCCTCCCTTGTTTATAGACCAGTAAACCTTTGCAATGGATTCTTCTGAGGGTTTCCTCTCAAAAGTAAAGTTTATTCAAGGTGTGAGGGAGATGACATGGACTCTGGTGGTCTTCTCCCACTTGTATTTGCTGACATGCAGATTGTTCTGTTTCCTGCCATCTCTTCCCTGTAGTCCTAATGATCCTCTTTACTGCTTATATGGAAATTGAGATTTAGGATAGACCTGTTTAGCAACTCCCCCTGACATGCCTGGTTTAAACACACTTTAGTTATAATTTTAGCATATATCCATAACTCTTAATACCCACCACGTTCTTACATTGTGCAAGAATATTAATGATCAGTGAGTTATTAAATCCCAAATGATACCTCACAAGGCATTTTTGTGAAAACATTCTTAATGTGTGGGGTGTGAATGTAGAGGTGCTTAGTGTCAAAAGATTGAGGTTCTTTTTAGAACTTATCACAAAGCCACTTTTATGTTGCTCTTTTGTGAGTCATTGTTTGATAGCCGGATCATTTTATTAAAGCAGAGAGCCTCCATTTTTAATGACTTCAGGCCCACACACTCCCTTGATTTGGCCCTATACGGTATGTTAAAAAAATGGAAATGCTTGTTTTAAAAAAGATCTCTAAATCTACAGATGATGGGAAGTTGAAAGCAGGACAAATTCTGATTAACAGTGTATTAAGATCCGAAATGATTTAGAGATCGACCAATTGTCATATGCAGTGCAAAGTGAAAACATTTGAAAACAGATAGTTTGGAGAAAAGGAGCTAATTTAAAAAAATGAGTTTGTGATTCATGCAGATTAGGATGAGGATTTTGTGGGGGGGTTCAATTGTTAAAACATCATCCCAGTGTGCAGCAGTAGTATGAAAGGCTAGTAAAATATTTGGTTGCATTAGCAAATGGTTTGATCATCAAACAAGTTGATAGTGTTTTTGTTCAAGGCATTGTTGGATCCTCATTTAGAATGTCAGTGAATTTTAGGAAGGATATTGACAGATCTTAGTCAGCTGGAGCTGAGCTCCAGTAAATATTTTCAAACCTATGGGAGCCCTGACATCACTCTTCAGGGCTGACACCCCGAACTCCAGGGCTCCAGGAAATACTTGGGGACAATTTAAGCCCCGGATATTGATATTGCCTTAGGCAGAGAGCAGCCTCAGGTAACACATTAGAGCAAGTGTAAAGAACCCAAGTTGTTGGGGCAGTTTTAGAAAGTTGGTCTGCTGCTCCCTGAAAAATAGATGAAAGGAGACAGCTTTTTAATTATGAAGAGAGTGAGTTTAGATGATAGATTATTTAACAGCATGACAGAGTGCTGGGAATGAGCAAGTGAACCAGCACTCTGGTCACTGTGTAATCAGGTAGGTTCCTGGAAGGGCCTGATTAAGGAGATAAGTCATTATCAGATAAGATTGGGGCTGGGGCTAATTAGCTATTAACAATGAGACTGGATAAAAGGTGGTCGTGAAGGGGGAGGGGAGTCTGGGGAGGAGGCTGGAGAGAGTGAGAAAGAACAGTAGGGCCCAATAAAAAGGAGTTAAAGGAGACTTTCCTCCCTTCACTTTTGGAAAAGAGGTAGTAAAACTGGAGGATACTGTAACTAGTGTGTCTGCACTGTGTTGAAGGTGATGGAATGAAACAGCTGCATGTTGCTATCTCCACAAGAGAAGGTCTCTGGGTGGTCGGTGCAAAACAAAGATGGGAGCAGTAGGTGCCCCGTCACAGGTGAATTAGGAATAAAAAATCTAGAGCTTCTGTTAAACATTAGGAAGCTAGGAGTGAATGGGATGCTCAAGCAGATCTATTTGATGCAAAGGATGATAAATGTATGGCATAGTTTATGGAGGAAGGAGACTGAAGCACTGGGAAGGTAGAGTGTAAGGTCTGTTTATTTGACCAGGCCTTTGATTAGTTTCCTAACTGGGTTTCATGGTTTTTGGTAGCAGGTGGTTCTGTTATATTCAGGTGATTGGTAACTGATTGTTTTTATTGATGTCAGGTGTCTTGGCAATGAGCACAAATATACATTAAAAAACATAATGAGGTCCTGACTAGTTGAGCTCTCAGAATGCTCCTGCTGTCTCTGGGTGTGTGCGGGGGTGGGACGTGAGACAATTTGGGTAGAACTAGAGGGATAGAGAAGTCTCATTCAATGAAATGAAGAAAAAATATTAAAAGTATGCCTCAGATTAATAATGTAATACTCCATAGTTTCTCATGAGAGCAAGAACCCCAGAGGGAGTCTTTTCATCTCCGTGACTGTTTGTCTCAGGAGAACAGAGAGCGAGGGCAGCAATAAATGAAGCTTCCTTTGTACATCACCTCAAATCTCATTTGTCAGTGGGAGAAAACTTTTATAGCTATACATACAGTACATGGACCCCTGCTTGGATGATATGGAGATGTGATAATAGGACAATGACACAGATATATATCTAAATTTGTTGGTGGATGTGCATTTCACATTGAACTTTAAATGGGGCATAATCGATTGGACTAAAGGCTTACTGACAGGTATTGACTTTTTAAAATTGGGGTAGTGTTTTAGGGGAGAGAGGTTTTCCGCGTGAAAAGCAGCTGTTGCTGCTGAAGATTCAGTCTACAGAACTAGCAGGAATGGGTGGACATAATACATTTCTGCAGACTCTGAGGGCATGTTTACATTTGCCATATAAAGCGCAAAAAGACCCTTTTTTGTGAAAAAACAGTGGGAGTGTGTGACAGTGTACCCCATAAGGCTTTATGGGGGTCTGTGCCTGTAAATATATGTATGATGTTACGGGAATATGGTTTTGCTAAAAAGTTATACCTCTGTGAAGGTAATGATCCACTGGATCTGTTCATCCTGTTTGTATGTATGTGTCTGTGTTGTATTCAGAGTTAGGAATATTGACTATGTGCTTGGTTGGTTGTATGTGGACTTTGGAAAGCAGCTGAACAGCTCTCTGAGAAAGACTATTCTCAGTTAAGCCCAGTTGAGATCCAATCAAGCAAACAATGAACTTTGTAGAGGCCCGTCCACACCCGATCTTCCTGAGGAATGCAGCCTGGCTGGTGGTGAGGGGAGTCTGATTTGGGCCTGCAACTGAGCCATGTGCTCTTAAGAGGCCATGTGGACTCTGCATAGGAAGGAGGAGGGGCTCTCCACCCAGAGGAGGAAGCCTATATAAACCTGGGAGAGACCTCTCCATTTTGTTTTCAGCTGGCTCAAGCAACAGCCCTCCACCCCCCAAGGATTCCTGGAAGAAACTGGAACAGAGGACTGTGACTGCAGGAGGGGGGGTGTGTGTGCAAGTGATAGTTGGACCCAGGCTAACAGGGAGTTTAGCCTGAAAGAAGGAATTCAGAGGGTGATAGTTGGACCCAGGCTAACAGGGAGTTTAGCCTGAAAGAAGGAATTCAGAGGGTGATAGTTGGACCCAGGCTAACAGGGAGTTTAGCCTGAAAGAAGGAATTCAGAGGGTGATAGTTGGACCCAGGCTAACAGGGAGTTTAGCCTGAAAGAAGGAATTCAGAGGGTGATAGTTGGACCCAGGCTAACAGGGAGTTTAGCCTGAAAGAAGGAATTCAGAGGGTGAGGTTTTTTACTCTAATAGTGTTAGATTTGCGTGTTTTGTTTATTTTGTTTGGTAATTCACTTTATTCTGTCTGTCACTACTTTGAACCACTTAAATCCTATTTCCTATCTTTATTAAAATCACTTTTTACTTATTAGTTAACCTGGAGTACGTGTCGGTACCCGGGAGGGCAAACAGCTGTGCATATCTCTCTATCATTGTTATAGAGGGCGAACAATCTATGAGTTTGCCCTGTATAAGCTTTATACAGGGCAAAACAAATTTTATTCAGGGTTTGACCCCATTGGGAGTTGAGCATCTGAGTGCCAGAGGTAAGAATACCTCCTGCCTGTTTCCAGGAAGGCCCACAGCTGTTATGGGACATGGCTCAGACCTGGCAGGGTACTGAGGTCCTAAGCTGTTGGGGCAGGAAAACTGAGGAAGGAGTAGCCTTGGCACATCAGATGGCAGCCCCTAAGGGGTTTCTGTGATCCCAACCCGTCACAGTGGCATAGTCGAGCAGTGATTGTGCACAGCTGATTGCTTTGAGATACTGGTAGTGATTTTAAGTGAGTTTTAAGTGGTGGCTGGAGAACAGACAAAGTGGTTACTGGTTTGTTATTTTCTGTTTGCTTATTTCGGGTAAGGGAAATAGGGACAGAAAAGGAAGCAGATAAGTAAGAGTGAAGATCAGAAAAAGCTAGAACTGCAGATTGCCCAGAAAGGCTGGACACTGGGTGCTGCAAAAGTCTCTGTTAAGTAAGAAGCCCCTGAGCTGAGTGGAGCCCAGTTTCAGTGAACTGCAGACGGGATGTAGCCCAGTGCAAGAAAGCAGGAAAATGTCTACCAGCGAAGCAGCTGCTAAAGTTGAGCTGGCGAGACTGCAAGCAGATGAGAAAGAAAAAGAACATCAAAGGCTGATGGAGAGAGAGGAAGCTGCCCATAAAAGGGCTATGGAAGCCCAGATTGAGGCACAGAAGCATGAGCTGGCTGTTTTGGAGCTGAGGGGACAAAGCCCTCCAGCTGCTGGCTCGACTTCCCCAAAAATCCACAAATGGGAGCGACTATGCCCACAGTATGATGAGTCCAGCGATATTGCAGAATATTTCATCACCTTTGAGAGACTGTGCATTCTCCATGCAATCCCTGAAGATCAAAAGATGACCACTTTGATAGCCAAATTGACTGGCAGAGCTCTGGACACATTCAATAAGATGCCTATTGAGGATGCTACAAACTATGGTAAATTTAAGGATCTGGTTTTGAAACTGTTTCAGGTTACACCTGAAACGTACAGGGTTAAATTCAGGAGTCTGAAAAGGGGATCTGGACTGAGTAATGTGGCTTATGCAAATGAAATGAGAAATCTGGTAGATAAGTGGGTGAAGGCAAAAGGCATTACAAGCTTTGAAGGAATGTGTGATCTGGTTACTCAGGAACACTTCCTGAACATGTGCAGTGATGATGTGAAACTGTATTTGTGGGACAAAAAGGTAAATGAAGTGGGTGAATTAGCTGGGTATGCAGACTCTTATAAGCAAGGACAAGCTGCAATTAGACACAATCCACTGGCAGAGGGGTACAGGGTTGGGGAAAAGCAGAATCACCGTTTTACCCCTGGGAAAAAGGAGGCTGGGTGTTCACCTCCCCATTCCCCTGGTACTCGTCCCAAATTTCCTGTGCAAGCAGAGGAGCCTTAGAGGTGCTACCATTGTAAATCCATTGAGCACCTGAGGAATAAATGTCCCTTGCTGAGTGAAAACAGGCAGACAGTGGCACCTGAAGTTGCTGCTTCTCAGAACCTGCCTGCTGCCTCTTTTCACACAGGATTTGTAAAGGTTACTTCTAAACAACCAAGTGGTGAGAACATGCATTCGGTTAAACTGAATGGGAAACTAATCTCAGGTTTGAGAGATAAAGGTGCTGAAATTTCTGTGGTCAGGAGGGACCTGATCCAAGAGAAGGATTTGTTGCCAGGCAAGGTAGCAGAACTGGAACTGGTGGGGGGCTACAGAGTCCTTGCACCTTTGGCTAAAGATCACATGCAAACTGAAAATCTGCAGGCAGAGCTGACTGTTGCCACAGTGGCACACAATTTTGCACCATTTCTGCTGGGGAATGATTTCTTTAGTGTGGCAGAATCTGTCCCAGGGCTGGTTAGCAGTGAGCAGGAATCTTGTTTGCGGTGAAATCCAGAAGTTTCACTGCAAACAGAAAATCGTCTCATGAGAGGTGTATATTCTTACTGGTGATACTTTTGTGGTGATGTGCAAATGAAGACACGTTCTTCCTGTTTACAGAGCTTTTAGGGTTGGTCCTCAGTACCGGGGGGGGGGGGGGGGGGAGAGAAAGAATCGACGGCAGATACGCAACTTGATTCATGTAGCTGAAATTTGCGTATATGCAGCCGACTTACCTGCCATCCTCGCGGCAGTTGGCGGCGTGCTCCCCCGTCGACTCCAGCTTGCGCCTCCCAGCAAGCTGGAGTTCCAGAGTCGATGGGGTGCTGCGGGCGATCGATTTCTTGCATCTTCACAAGACGCGAGAAATCGATCGCCAAAAGATCGATCGCTACCTGCCGATCCGGCGGGTTGTGAAGACCAGCCCTTAGTCTCCACTTGCCTAGGTGACCATTCTGGACAGCAGTTCTGCTGCTCTGATGCCAGGTAAACAGATGTCCACCCCTTCCCCTGTAAAGTCCCGGAAATTTTGAAACTCCCCTTCCTGTTTTCTTGGCAAGTGCTCGCTTATCATCTGGCCAGGTAATAATGGCTGCTCCACGGAGCAAACGATCCCCTACTTGGAGCAATGCTGAGCTACTGGAGCTGATCAGTGTTTGGGGAGAGGAGGCTGTGCAGGGACCCAGGATGCCCCCCAATCACCCCCCTGCCCCCCAAGACCTATTCTCAAAATGGAGAGAGTTGAACTCTGGGATAGCTGCCCTCAGTGTGCTGCTCTCTTCTTTGATGGAATTGCTTCAAATGTGAACATGATCTCACACCTGTGGAAGTAAGTGAGAACACAAACCAGCACTTTTCTTTTACCAGCTCTCTATCACTGATGAAACTGACAGTGCAAAAACTCTGCAAGTAGTGACATAGCCTTAGAAGGCTGTGGAAAGCACAAAACTAGCCCACAGTAGGTCTTCTCAGATGGGGGTGAATTGGTTTTGTCAGAGGATTTTTCTCTATTATATTTTATTATTTTGAAATTAGATTAGAAAAAGGTAAATCAACATGACAACAGAAAAGATGGAGAATATACAGTTAATTTGCTACTGAGATTCTTGAAAAACTTGCCCCTGAGTATTCTGTTGATGAATATGTGTCGTCCGTCCCCCCCAAATTAAAGTGAATAAAATCAGTCACAAAAATAAACAATAATGGAAAACAAATGAGTCTTCAGTCCCTCAGTACATTCCCTTCACACCATTCAGTGTAAATATATTCTGCTGAGTGTTTCCTCCAAAGTTAAAACTTTTTCACAAATGGCATTATATTTTGATATGTCTTTCTAGAGCTTCGAGTCTAGGGTGACATCCTGGCCTTATGGCAAAACTCCCCTTCACTTCAGTGTTCATTTGAGTTGAATTTCAAGATCTGTTGCAGTCGTTGGTACCAACTTAAGTTATCCTTTTTTAAAACAAAACAAAAAAACACCCAACAAATTTGCTTGATATTGATAGAGACAAAAATAACCATCTTCTGAAATGTTGCAGAGGTTTTTCTGCAGTAATTTTTTATGGAATCAGTTGCATGGCCTTGGTTGTCCTTTTAAATCCAATTTTCTCCGTGTTCTATGTGATATTAGTCCTAGTGGAATAAACTATTCTCACTTTTAGTACTCACTAATTCTAGGCCAGGAGCAAAGAATATGCAAACATATGTAGTGAGTTGTTAATGGTAAGAATTATAATTTTCTTTAGTTGGTCTGTCAGGAAACATGCACAAGCTCCTTTAATTTTCAAATATACTGAATAGTAGGGAGAAGGGGCAACATTAATTATACTCTTAAGCAATCTTATTAGTGGATAGCTGGATCACAGTCTGTTTAATGTGAGAGTCTGGTTCAGAACTTGATGTGAAGTTAATATCTCATCATACATTTTCTTGGTTTTGTGACTCTGTGCACTAGAGTGCATAGAGGGAGTGGGTGACTTGTCCATATTTGTGGTGAGACAGGTGGCAGCTGAGCACCGTGGATGAGACCGGTATAAGTCCCCTTATTGCCAGATATTTGTAGAAACAACCTACCTGCAGAATTGGAAATACTGGGAGGAGGCTTGAAAATAGGCATTGAGATGCCTCACTGTAATAACTATCAAGATATTGCCTTGTGCATATGTTACAGTAATTTTTGGTCATGCTAATGATAGCAATTGAATGAATAATAGTAAATTGCATGGTGCATATCAGGTGTAGCATTTAAGGCATCTTATGCATAACAAGATAAAACTCATTAAACCACTCAAACATACTGAAGATAAAATTGCATAACTTCAGATTAAATCATAGAAAGCACCATGGTAAATGCTTCTCTAAATAGTCTCAAAGCTTCTTGTAAAATATCTGGAATTTGTGGTGTTTCTTGCTTCCAAAGGGAGGGCACGCCACAGACTGCAGGCTAGTGGTACTCAAATATGCAGAATACCTGAACTGTTTTTGAAAATCTTACACTTTCTGTACCTAGAGGTGAGATCGCAAGTGTCAGAAGCTCGGAGGGGATTTAGAACCCAATACAGCTCAGGTTTTAAACGTTTTAGTACCTAAGGCTGGGTTTTTCAAAGAGCTTTAAGAGCTATGCATGCCTAAATCCCACTGAATTTCATAGAGATTTGGTCACTTAACGCATTTAGGCTCCTTTGAAAATTCCCCCCTTAAACTCTATTCAGTCACCAATAGGCAATGCAAAAGAATGATAATAAGTAGGCCTAGTCTCTTCCTAGTCTCCATAGTGTAGACTGTAGAGAATGGTTTGAATGCTGAATTTCTGACCCAGATGCAGGTGGTGGATCCACTTCTAGCAGACCTTTACTGTATCCAGAATGCATTCCAACATTTTTACTGTTTTGTGAGGGAATACATTGTGACTGCAAGATCAGTGTAAGGAGAAGGGCTGCAGTCTGGTAACATTTATAAGATGATAAAGAATCCTGAACCAAGCTGACACTTGATTTTTCTAAAGACCACACTCAGTTGAGGATCACACCTAAAGCATGCAGCCGCTCAGTCTGCTGAAGCTTCTTCCCATCAAAATCAGGAGGCCTGGGGAAAATGTTGCTCTTTTCACACCACCTGCCTGAACCAATTATCATAATTTCAATTCTTTTGAGATTGGGTCTCTGCAAGTTGTCAGCTACAGCTGAATTCCAGGAATATAATTCCTTAGACCTCATAGGCCTCTTCTCAAAGTTGGACAGTAGAGAAAATGTAGCTGGCGGCGGGTTGCATAGTAATGATGATCCAAGCCATATCTTTCAGATATCTCACTCAAAGGTGGTAGAGATGCAAACATCTATTGGAACCTGAACTGCTTCTGAGAGCATACCTTTTACAATCTCAGCCAAGATAACAAAAAAATTCCTTCCATCAGTGGCTGGGCTCACATTGTCTTTGAACCAAAACCAGTTCAGTACTGTCCCATTCATAGGCCTCAGATGATCAAGCAGAATATAGCGATCAACCATACTGAAAGCTGCAAGTAGATGATGTAATATAATCATCTCTCACCCCTTTTGTGCTAGCCAGATCATTCAGAAACTAGAAAAAGGCAGTCTTGCTACTTTCTACTACTCATTTTGATTGGTAAGATTTTATATTTATATTTGATTTTAGACAAACATGTCTGTCGATAAGCCTCTGGGCACGTTTACTCTAACAGAAGATAATTTCACATGTTGCTGTCCGCTATTGGCTGCAACAAGAACAATCCTCAAATTCACAACTACTCCTTGCCATCACAAAACGGACACACAAGTATGACAACCGGAGCCTGAAACTTGCGCAGTCCTGCAGACAACGCATCTGTCACAGTTAATCTGTCTCTGGAAAAAAAGCAAAGCCTTTGTGAACAGCTCGAGTTTTCATTGTGGCCTGAAGGTTAACAAACTCAAGCTGCTTTTGGACCAATAGGAGAAGCAAGTACCAGAGTAAAAGACTGTCGATCAGGACTGGAATTTCATAGGTTGTTACTTTCCAGATGTTCTTGTGGCTTTATTGACACTGGCTTTTTCTAGTTCTTCATTATAACCAAATGCTATGTGGCAACTTACAGACTGGTTGATAATCACAGTAATGTTCAGCACAGCTGGATAAAGCAAGTGCTCTGTTTGAGGGGGGGAGGGGGAAGCAAGCATCATAGCTATTGCCTTTTCTAAAGTCATGGCAAAATGCCCTTGCTGCTGTGGTTTCTGGAGTATTGACCGTTTGGGCATTGGTGGCAATCTAAAAGGGAATTTATTGGCCAAGGACACTGGCCATATGTGGAGACATGGACCATGTCAGTGGTTCCCAAACTGTGGGGCTGGCGTTAGACTTGCCAGGGCTCAGGGCTGAAGCCAAAGTCTGAACCCCACTGCCCAGTGCTGAAGCCCACAAGTTTGGCACTTCGCATGGCGGCAGGGCTTGGGTTTTGGCTTTGGCTTCGTTGCCCAGGGTGGTGGGGCTTGGGCTTCGGTCCCCCTTCCCAGGGTCGTATAGTAATTTTTGTTGTCAGAAGGAAGTTATGGTGCAATGAAGTTTGGGAACCCCTGGACTCAGTTAATTTCACTGTACATGTTAATCTCATAGCTGAATCATAAACTCATCAAAACTAGCTCTAGTAAATCAAGAAATGTGTTAATATCCCAATCTCAAAATAATCCTCTAGATTTCATGGCAGAATCCTGGTTACCTTGTTGTTTTACTAAGTAACTTATTCCATTGTGCTCCAAAGGCAACTAACTGTTCTGGATTTACATACCTGAAGCTGGTCCCAAGGTAAATCGGTCTAATCTTCTTGTCCGTTGTTTGACATTTTTGAGAACCCCAAACATCTCTGAGAAACAAAGATGGTGTTAGTTAAATGCTCTCAGGATGTTAGTAGCAGTGGATAGAACAACATTGTAAAGTTTGTCTACTTTGTTAGCATCTCCAAGAAAAAGAAGCAAAATTCAGATTTTAAGTTTCTCACCAAGTTTTATAGTTGTTAAATATTTTGGAAGGAACCAGAGAGACATTTTGAAAAACAAACAAAAAAATGTTTAGGGTCCATCCATAGTCTGGAAGTTGGAATGAAGAGCATTATCATCAGATTCCCTTTTTCATGGTCAACTGTATAAACTGTTTTGGGTGTGACCCAGATGACCAGCAAAGTCTATGATGTGGCTCCGTTGCTATCCAGCCACACTAAATCCATTCCAGCCAGTTCATTAGCTAGCAGAAATTGATAGCTAACTGGAGTTCTGCTCCTCTTGGACACTGAATTCTCTTATAAACAGCGACTCTTAGGGCTAATCTACACTGGCAATGTTAAAGTGCTTCTGGGGCAGCGCTTTAACGTGGCTTGTGTAGTCGTGACATAGCGCTGGGAGAGAGCTCTCCCGGTGCTCTAAAAACCCCACCTTCATGAGGTGTCTACACTGGCGCTTTACAATGCTGAAACTTGCTGTGCTCAGGGGTGGGTTTTTTTCACACCCCTGAGCGAGAAAGTTGCAGCGCTGTCAAGTGTCATTGTAGACAAACCCTTAGATTTACACTTTAATGACTGAGAAGAGCCCTGCAAATGCTTTGAGGAATGCCATGCTGACATGTGATCAGTCAACCCGGAGAATCCTAAAGCTTTGTCCTACCATGCATTTAAAGGCCAGATGCTCAGTATATCTAATTTTACACCTGAGTTATGCTCTACATTCATTATGAGATCAGATTAAAATAGATATATGTTCACCATGTATTTATGTTTGTTCCATTTTTAAAGTGAGATCATTGCTCATTTCAGTAATTTTCTTAGGAAAATTGAATGTGCTTTTAACTTCTCCAGTGTTTTGTAATACCCAATTAGATGCCTAAAAATAAAATTTCTGTCTACTGACTTGATGATTTTTCTGGTTGCCACAGTGGGTTGTTTTGTTTCAAATGTCCAAATGGTGCAGTATTGTTCACAGATTGGTTAATGTCTCAGGTAATCTTACTAAAAGTTGCTGATTACTGGGTTTGAAAATCCATCCACTATGTACTGAATTACTTTCTGCTAGAAAGAAGTGATTTCTGAAGTAATGGGTATTTTTGTTGTATGCTTTCAAATTTCCACTGAGAGAGGGGCTCATCGATGTCATCTCAGGGCCTGTACAGACCTCGGTGTACATTGAAAAACTAACAAATCCCTAGTTCCACTGCATTTTGGGTTTTAAAATCCTCCTTTTTGTATCTGGGAGTAACTTCCATTAGTGGCTTGCTTTGTTTTGCTACACCTGTGTGTTCTTTCTTTGCTCTAAGAAGTGAGCTGAAACCACCAAGTCTCACAGGTCACTGAATAGCCCATTAGATGGTGGGTTGCTGGTTGCTGCATGGTGTGTTGCTGTATGATTAAAATATTACCATGTACATAATTTTTGCTACCACTGTTAAAGAATTGCAACAAATCTTGTATAAAGTATGTCATGTAAGGTGTCAATGGAAAAGTTATGATTGGTTAAATATGATTATCCTGTTTAAATCCATTAGCTGAAAGTTGTGAATATTGGCCCTGTATCTATATCTTAAACGTATTGTTCCTGGGATAACAAGGTAGTTTACATCCAGCCTAGCCAGCGTATTGTGAATGGACAATTTGACTTTAATGGCCATTGAAGGACTCTTCACTCTAACAACGGGCCATAGAAGAAGTTTATCCTACTTGGTGAGTTTTCTGTTGGAGTCTCATCCAGAATATGGATAATGGCTTCCGCTGTGGGTCAGCAAGCCATGTAAGGAAGGACATGCGATCTGTTCATGTGACCCTGGACTCCATGTTGTGCCAGTAATTTTCCACAAACTGTGCTATGAGCTTGATTTTTGGGACAGTAAAATTCAAAGAACAGGGCAAAGGGTATAAAGGACCATTGAATCATCTCCATGTTGCCTCTCTCTGCTCTGATTCTCTGGACTATTGACTTGCAACACATTTCCCCGTGCTAATTTCCCCCATCTGTTACTTGCATATTCTTGTCAACTGTTTGAAATGGGCCACCCTGATTAGCACTGTAAAAGTGATTTTTCCTCCTGTTGATAGTAGCCCACTTTAATTGAATTGTCTCGTTTAATTGAACTGACCCCCCCCCCCCCACTTGGTAAGGCAACTCCCATCTTTTCATGTACTGTGTATATATATCTCTTCCTACTGTATTTTCGACTCCATGCATCTGATGAAGTGGGTTTTAGGCCATGAAAGCTTATGCCCACATAACTTTGGTAGTCTCTAAGGTGCCACAAGAACTTTGTTATTTTTGCTGATACAGACTAACATGGCTTCCATTCTGAAACAACTAAAAGGAGCATGCTAATCTATGGAGTGACAATCTTCCAATCTTTTGGAAGTTATCATAAACTTTAGAAGCCAGCAGTTTATTCCATCACTTCTCCAAAGCTGACATAAGAACGTTGCAATGATTTTATTTGTATGATCTATTAACCATTTTAACCCTCTTCTTCTTTTCTCATATCAATAAACCTTTAGATTTTAGTTACTAAAGGATTGACAGCAGTGTGATTATTGGGTAAGATCTGAGTTATATATTGATCTGGATAAGTGGCTGATCTCTTGAGATCGGAAGAACCCTTTGATTACACTGGTTTTCAATAACCACTCATCATAAACGCTAGTGTCTGGGTGGTGAAATAAGGGCGGAATGCCTAAGGGGACTGTATTTTTGACTTCTTGTTAACCAGTGTGGTAAGACAAAAGTTCACTTTTGTTACTGGCTTGGTATATCTAATGATAGAATAACCATCAGTTTGGGGAGAGTCCGCCCTATTTCTCAGCAGTTTGTCCTGATTCTGGTATTCTCAGTTGTGACAAACTAGGGCAGAGTGACAGATGGTTAAGTTTTGTCACTGTTGGATCATGACTGGATTTGAAATAGCTGTTTCTTAGTGAAAACCTCTGTATCCCATTGCTAATCACCAGACCCTTCCAGTTCTTCCAGAAACCCACCTGAGGAGAAATGTAAGTGGTGCAGGTTCTTTTTTTTTTTATAAACTATGGTTCCTTTCAGGTACATGTAAAAGTGTCTCATCTGGAGCCTGCCTTGCTGTTTTATGTTTCAGGAATTTGTGCCTGCGAACTCAAGGATGAGCTGAATCTCACATTAGAATGACAACTAGAAATTGTGGGTGATACAGATGAGCCTTTGCTTGCTAGCACCTGTGGATGTACACCTTTAGCTCAGAGAATTTGCCTGTGAGCCTGGATTTTAGTTTTGCCTCCATCTTCCTATATATTAGTGAGGTGTTTGCCTGTGTATTAAGATAGGCCTTCAGGAAATTGTTTGCCTGTGTATTAAGATAGGCCTTCAGGAAATTTATTCTGTCCTGATACTCCCTATGCTGTACCTGCATTTCATTTTCTGGGACTGTCACTCCAGCCTCTTCGCTTTAAGAAAAACAAAAATCTATTTGAAACTGTATTGTGCTGCTCGTATGCATAGGCAAAGTGAGCCATATCTAAGGGATCTTGCCAAAGGACTGCTTTTTTTTATTGTAATATTGCCTCTGGAGAGACTTTTTCTGCCTGAACAGGTTGAGATCATAGTTGATTTTCTTAAACCTTGTTTCTATTGACTCTTTTTTCACACTGGCCTATGATGTTTTAATCGCTGCATTTCAGTTTGAATAATTTCTGTGCTGTATCTTCCTAGGATGTTCCCATTGATTTTTAAGGCTTGGCTGGCTTGATGTTGTGCTATTTTAAAGAGGTTTGTGGTAGAAAAATGTAGTAGGGCAGAGAGTTCCTAAAGTTCGTGAATTCATTCTGACATGTACTGTTTTATGTGTGCATTGAATTCCTTTAGCTTTTACGTTTTTCATTTTAAACTTGGACTTCCTTTCTCTGCTATATAATTGCATAACAAGGTGCTCACACTGCTTCTTTTACCACATCTGGGTCTAATGGAGTCTGTGGGAAAACAGTTACTGTGTGCAATGGGAAAACCTAAGGAATTTCAGGAATGGACTGATTCATAAGGACAGAAATGAGGGTAACACACTCAGCAGGTGGGAAAAGAGGTGAGAGAACTTTTTTTTCTCCCTAGCTACATATGTACATACCCTCCCACTTGGATTGCAAATGTCATTTTATTAGACAGGCAACATTTTGAATAGCTCACAAAGTTTATGCTTCCCACATAATGTCTCCCCAGACAATGTCTCTGAAATTAATTTGTCTTTTTATATACAGAGAACCCTATAAAATATCCTCGTATATAAAACAGCGCTACAAATATTTTTGGATTATTGTATTGGAAAATTTGAGTGAGAACATCTAATTTTATGTTTATAAATCACTCCCACACAAAATATCAATTTACCAATACCAACAAACATGCAATTAGATCTATCTGAAATTGTCCCTAAAATGGTCACTCATTTATATTTCTTGATAAATTGATGACCAGCGCAAACTTGGATACTTCAGGCACAGAAAAGACAAATGCCATCTATGCAGATTTTCCTTTTAGGCCTGTTCATGGAAGATACTTTTGTGCACACACACTCAGTTCTGACTGTGCTTAGATGCTCATCTAACAATGTCAATTTAATAAAAATAGACTCACTATTTACACAACATTTTCCAGGGGGGTAGATGGGAACATGGTTGTATTCATATTCTACTCAAGCTCTGCTCACAATACCAGAGTAGCTGGACATCTCCAATTAATTTTAGCAGAAACGTAATAGCGAAGAGGCACTTAATTCTGAAGTCTACTGATAATTTATTAGTCCCTTGAGAAGAATGGGGTATTCCACATCTCTGTGTCAAGTTTTCTGTCTGAAGGCATATTAAGAGAGCCGTGTACTAGACACCAAACAAAAATAGGAGCCAGTGCTTGCTTGGAGTTTACAATCCAATTTAATACAAGATGTAACAAGAATGTAACAAACAAATGAAAACAATGGGAGGGGGAGAGTGAGGGTAAGAGTGATAAGAAATGTAGCTGCATAGACTAGCTGTATGCACAACTAGATGGTTTCAAGCCTGGGAAGAGATTTAAGGTAGCAGAAATCCGTGATGGACACTTACCATTTTACAGACAAGGAGGCTGAGAAAGAGGATACGTCCACACTGCAATAAAAGACCTACAGCGTGGCTGAGGGGTCTGAATCAGTGGAGTCAGGCTCGTGGGGCTTGGGCTGTGAGACTATAAAATCACAGGATAGGCGTTTGGGCTTAGGCGGGACCCTGGGCTCAGAGACCCTGTGAGCCTGGGCTCCAGTCTGAGCCTGGATGTGTACGCTGCTATTTAGCCCTGTGGCCTGAGTCAGCTGACCTGGGCTCTGAGTCTCTGTGCCTTGGGGTTTTTATCGCAGTGTAGACTTACCTAGAGAAATTCAGTGACTTGTCTGAGGCTAACCAAAGGAATCATCAAAGTGGGGATTAAGACTAAACCAGTCCTTACTCCTAACCATGTTCTTGCATCATTGAACTATGCAGTTCTCAATAAAACACTTGGGAGATTGACATTTTTGGTATATTGTATAAGGGAAACAGTTTCCCTTGGGTTGAGAAGATGGTCTGCCATTGGCACAAATACCTGAAACAACCAAGTACATCCAGATTCGGTCTCTAAGGTGCCACAAGGACTCCTCCTTGATTTTTGCTTCTCCAGGGAGTCTTTCTGGCCATTATGTTTTGCAACTGTACTTTGTAATAGTCTTCTTCCCACATTGGTATTTCATTTGCAATACCTGTCCCAATTGTAAAGTTTATTCCCGCAAAGCTCTTGGGTTTCTCTGATCCTTTTTTACCTACTGAGTTAAACTTTTTATTCCCTTTGCTTGCATGGTTGAAGGGGAACTCCAGGACTGATACCAGTTAAAACTTCTGATTCATTTGGATGGCAGCTTGGTCTAATAGATGAGGCATTGGGCTGAGATCTGGGAGACGTGGATTCTGTTACTGGCTCTACTACTGATTTGCTGGGTGATATTGAGTAAATCACATCCTCTTTCTATGCCTTGGTTTTCCATCTGTAAAATGGCTGTAATGATACTGATCTTCCTTGTAAAGTGTTTTGAGATCAACTGATAAAAATGCTGTATACAAGTTAGAAGGTGGTAATATTATTGGGTAGGTGGTTTGTAAGAGAACGGGCAAGTCAGTATTTTTCTCCTTGCTTTAGCCTTCTCAGAAGCTCACATTCCTGAGTCTCATAAGCACAAGAAGGAAAGTTTGTGTGCTTCCCAAATCTGGTATCGTGCTGGTGTCCTGCTTGAGCTTACTTGCATAAGGAGCTGTGCTGAGACCATTCTGAGCTTGGGTAATTCATTGACTGAGCATCACAGAATGTCTGCTTGGGGGTTTGACATACTTTTTAGCTACTGGATGTCTTACCTTTTCTATCCCTATTCATGGGATTTTAGGTCTCTAAAATATGGATTATACTGGGTGAATCTTCGAAAGGTCTCCAACACTTTAAATTAATAAAGCAGACAGTTATGATTGTGACTCCCCTCTCTCTGGTTGTTGAGATTGACTTGTTCAACATGCATAAACATTGAGCACTGTATTATCTGGATCAGATGTGGTTTAATCTATGCTGACGCACAGTTGAAAAAGCTACTGGTGAAGATAGGCAGAAGTAGAAATCGTAGGTGAGTACTGAAGAACATGGATGCATGTATCTCTGCATCTTTATCACATGGTAATTTTCATTGAGTATATTTAATTTCATTGGAGAATCTCAAAATCTTTTGCCAACATTGTGCTGCTTTCCTTTTGAAGTAGATACTATCTCAATTTTAAAGGTGAATAAAGTACTGTAAATTCTTACTTATGCTGGGGATTTTGCCCTGACTATAGTCGGTGGCCATTCACCGATGTGGTTGCACTAGTGCAAATCCCTAGCCTAAGAAGTCAGAACTGCTATTCACAATGGTGTAGTTTTAGTCCAGGCTGAAGCAGGGGTAAGCTCCCACACTACTTCGTGCCTTTGCTTGTCTATCCTAGGGGTTTTCCCTAGTGCAGCTGCATCAATGGCTGGCCATGAATGGGTGTCAGAGTAAATCTGACCTATAGGCAAGGTCTAAGAAGTGAAGAGGTTAAATCACGAGTCAGTGGTAGAGCTAGGAATATAAACCAAGAGTCCAGACTCTGTCATTTTCTGGAACCACTTAACATACTTTTTCCCTAGCCGTATACATGTTAGTAAATAGTAACTTGTATGATTTTTTTTGTTAGATGCTCACTTTTATATCCTAACCGAAAGCCTTTTTATTTTGTATCTATATATTTATTGCCCTACACATATTTAAACTAAAAAGTTCTTTTGTCCTTCAATTGAACCTAATGGGCGAATGAAAAATGAACTCAGTAATCGAATGTGTGTAATCTTTTTACTCTGACTTTACTAATGTAGCACAGGTGTCCAGGGAAAAGACCCTTTAAACTAATGAAAGTGTCCACAGAAGTACGTTCTAAACAAAATGAGGTTACTTGTTCATTACAGAACCCATCTGCAATGATGAAATAATGACCTATTGAAAGATGTTTTTAACTCATTGAGAACTATTGGTTGTGTTAGCTGTTAGTAATAATGACTGGGTTATAGATTCCCTTTTACTAATCAGTCAAGTAAACTGAGAACCATAAAACTGAACACATGGTAAAATTAATCAGGGGAAAGGATTTTTCCCTCCAAAAAAGGAGTTTAGTTGTGTGTCATTCTATAAAAGGAAAGTGGGTTGGAAAGTTGGATTGGGAATGAGCACTGTCAGCATTCCACCAGGTGTGGAAGAAGTGACCAAACCACCTTCTCTTCACCATCTACAGGGGATGGGAAAGCATCTATTCTTTCTGTATAGTTAGAGCCTTGCAGATCCATGGATATCAGTTTTCTATCTGCATATATCCACTGATGCATGTATCTGCAGATCGTTTTTGTGGATCGTGGATGGTTCCAAATTTTAAAGCCGTGCAAATCTGTAGATACGTGCTTTATATCCGTAGATCATTTTTGAAGATTGTGAATCAGTTGTGGATACAAATTTTGTATCCATGCATAGTTCTATGCATAGAATTATATTAATCTTTCATTAATAATATTTGATTAAATAATTCCATTTGAGCCTATTATTTGACTCTCTCCAATCGTCATTAAGTTAAACACGCAGCATACTATGTCCATCTTTGTTAAATATATTAGAATAAGTCTTCTAGTTCATTACTACCACATGGAACAGTTTGGCAACAGCCACTTTCTCTTTGGTGCTGATTTATCCTGCATAAAATCTATGAATAAGCATAGGATGGTCAGTATTGCTATTTCTGTGTCCCTCCATGCCTTTGAATAATGTGTGGGCAGTTCGTTTATATATGATATTTCCCTATTTGTGCTCAGTGCTGTCGTATTATTGATATAGGATGGCATCAGACTCCTACATTGCGAGTGCAGGGCTTGCTGTTAAGCCCTGTGCTGTTAATAGCATAGACTATGGAAACAAAAGGGTGCTGCCTAATTCTCAGTTTTTATGTATTATTTTTTGTTCCTGAATTGTAAACAGATTTGCTCCCTGTGTGGGAGTAGAGCAAGGCACTTGCCTGATTGATTCGTTATTTGCAGGGACATAGAACCAGGGGGATCCATTGATTCCTCCCAGCCAGCTGAATTCAGTCTGTAATGCACTTATTTGCCCTTTAACAGACTTCACTTTATGTACTCATTTCTGAGTTTAGAAAGAAAGTTCTTTGAATTCACACTCTTATTTAAGATGATGTTCTGCATATTATGGCAATATCTTTAGTGAGTGAAGGACTGCTGGCAGTGGCTGTTCCCAGGTATAGCATGAGCCAGTGCTATGCAGGTTCTCCATACAATTCAGCCTATCTCTTTGATCTCTTGACATTCCAGTCTTTTTTCAGTGTGGTAGCTGTGTCAGTCTGTATCAGCAAAAACAACAAGGAGTCCTTGTGGCACCTTTGAGATTAACAAATTTACTTGGGGATAAGCTTTTGTGGGCTAAAACCCACTTCATCAGATGCATGGAGTGGAAAATACTGTAGGAAGATATATATAGTAGTACATGAAAGGAGAGAGGTGCCTTACACAGTGTGGGGGGGGGGGGAGGGGAGGGGGCTAAATAGCTCTGTCACTACTGTTCTGTTCTGATTTGCCCCATTATTCCCTGCTTCAGTGATTGGCCTTTTCTGAATAGACTGCCAATCATTCTGAATCTGTGGTAGTGTCTTTTGTCTGTTGTAGGTTTTGAGTACAAAACTCAAGAAATTTATGGCTAAGCTCAAGAGTCAAATTCCGATCTCCTCTGTTGATGGCAGTGACTTTGGGATAACACCTCATCCTGTCTCACAGGGAGTTAAGATATATCACATAACCCTTTCAGGTACATTTATTGGGCTTCAAAATTGAGTAAACTCCTGTTATGTTTAACTGCCCCTTAATTTCTTCAAAGTTGTGAGTTTGTTTAAAGGTGTTTTGGAAAAGATTATAAAACATGGGGCTGTGCCTTCTTTTGCTACTTTATACTATGTATAGAAGGTCTGAAAAGTGTTAACTATTTTGCTTGTTTTTTTAATATTAGAAAGCTCTGAAATGTAAGTCAAGGTGTTTCCTGGGAAACTGTGGAGTCTCCTCCTTGATCTCTTACACTTAATTGGGATGAGGGAGTGCTAAATTTGTAAATAAGACATTGTTTCCCTGGTGTTCATTAGTCCCTCGAGTTTAATATGTTAACAAAAACAAACAAAAGCCAGAGTACAGGCACTGTGACTGAAAATTGCTTCCCGTCTCAGTTACTGTGTCTGACTCTTGTGATATCATTTCATTAGTTCTCCGATCAGCAGTCTTCCAGGGTAGCAGAAGACCTATATTTCCAAGGTTGAAAAAAACCAACAACTTTTCAACAATCTGCCTTTTTCATAAAGAGGAAACCTTCCCCCAGCTCCCAACACATACAATTTTGATTTCCTTTTCAGGAAATCTTTTAAAAATCAAATGGCCATTATTAGAGTAGTGCTGAGTGGACTGTGATGTTTGATAGGACTGTAGGCTGCCTCTCACTCCTACCCTTTCAGGTGCAGTGTGACCTTGATGCATATTATCTCATTCTTGGCTGTGTGCAGCTTTTCTGTCAGGGCTAGTGATGGAAAGAATAAAAGTAGCTTGTTAGATAAACTTCCAACTCTTTATCTTCTAAACTCAGTCCAGCCTTGGGCGTTGTGGATAAAATGGCTTGGAAAATGGGAAGATGTGCATTTTCAAAGGCTCTTGCTGATGCTGGTAAAAGGACATTCTTTGTAAGAATAATCTATTTCGTGGCAGCTGAGTTTACATAGAGCTATCTATATTTTAGCAGAGGGGAATAGGGTTGAATGGGCATAACACTAAAATGCATTTTAGAAAGATTCCTGAGTTGGTTTGAAATACACAGCATCTGCCATGAAAGCTGGGGTGGAGACCAACAAATGGCTGCAATTTTTCACCCAATTATTTTAAATGGGAACACAGTGATTTGAAGCCCTCTGAATTTATTCACCGGCAATTCCATCAGTGTCCTAACGTAGAACTATAACTTCGGTCCCTTTCATGTACCTCTATCTTGAGATGTAATCCTTGAGAAGGCAGGATAAAATGTCATTAGTAAATTTTGCTAATGAGTTTTCCTCCTGGAACAACAAAAAGATGCCAAGCAACACATTGGGAAGTGCCAAGCAGGAGGCTAATGGCTCTCCTGTGCAGCCTGTCCTAAACGTGTTTGTTTACAGGCCCTATCTACTATCTGTAGTCCTCCGGTCAGAGCTGTGCAGCAATGACTCCCACTATGGCCCAGAGGAATGGGAGGTTTGTGAACAAATATCGAATATCTAGTCAGAGGAAAATGTGGCTTCAGGCGTAGGAGCAAACAAAATTAAGCTGTGTATCTTGGGCTCTTCCATGCTGTCTTGGGGTATTTATCATTCTGACTGCACGACTGCGTTGTAGTTGACTGCAGTGCAGAGGGAGTTTATTAAACTGGGAATAACCACTCTTGGGCGAATAACTTTATGAGATTATCTGAAAGATGATGGTGGGTGGAGATGGGCTGGGAGCGATGGCTTTTTTCCTCCTCAGAGAGTTACATTAAACTTTAAAGAAACACTTTTGTGTACATTGCAAAAAGAGTCAACTCTTCCCATACACTGTAGGTTGGTCAGTAATTTAGCTCATTTGCCTTTCCTTTCTGAAGATCTGGGTAGAAATGTTGAATTGGTTCCAAGAGAAATTAGCATAGTCTCCTGCTAATTGTGAGTGGATACAGTTGGCCATTTAAAAAAGGGTTTGGTATAGCTGGCAGTCTTTGCTCACCTTTAGCCCAGGACCGGTGTTACGGGACACATTGTTAGAGCTGTGTGAAGGAAATCCACATAGCTCCTGGCTCTAGGCAGTGATATTTGTTCTTCATTTTCATGAGTGCTGAACTGACTCATAAAAAATTAACTACTTCCTGTAACAGGGTGTTGTGGATCAACAGAAGATTACCCTGTGATCCAATGATGGAGCTCTGCATGAAAATATAGGGGAGGTGGTAGTGGCATTGTGGGTAGAAGGATAGAGGTTCTGGGGCATGTAGATCTTGGAGAGAAAAAACCAGGAGCAGCCTCACTTAGGTTGAGCTTTATACTCTTTTATTTCAAATGTCAGTAATAGAACCTCCCTGGGAAGAGAGGTGAATTCAGTCTCTAGTCCTAAAATGTGTGTTCTTCATTTGAGCAGGCTAAGGATTTGAGGTAAAATTTTCAAAAGTGTCTAAGTGGCTTGGGAGTGTATCCCATTTTTAAAAGAGACGTGGGCACTTGGGAACCAAAGTCTCAGAAAGTCAATTGGATTTAGGCCCTTAAATCACTTAGGTGTGTTTGAAAAATATGTCCTTAGTTCATTCATTCAGCCAGAGCTTGTACCTTGATAAGGAAGGGCTCTCAGTGGAAGTCAGTAGATCCAGTATTATTTCTAAGTATTGTATGGGGTCTCCTAGCTGTGTATTCTAATTCACCATGTATATATTTTCAGTACAAGAGGTTGGGGCACGAAGGAGCCAGAAACATGAAATCTGATTCTATCAGTTCATACTGATGTATTTTAATTTCGAGGTTTAATTGTTGCATGCAGTAAATCTATAGTGCCACCTATATCACACATCTGAAAGTCTTTATTTGTGTATTTTGGAATTTTCCATCACCTTTTAAAATCTTTTCCTTGATTCCAAGGCCTTGTGTTATCAGTTTGGGATTTATCCAGATATCACGGTTCTTTTTTTTTTTCCCCCTGGGTTGCACAGACTGCTAGCTGTTCATGTGTAAACAGAGCCCTTCTTTTTGACAACTTGTCTCTCTCACAATTTTTTGATAGTGTGCTAATAATTCAGTGTGTTCACTTTGCCACCTATAAAACTGAATGGGTTAATTGGGGCAAGGAGTAGAGAGAGAAAAAATATGAAAATCCAGCTATATGAGAAATGTGCTTGTTTTGTGTGTGAATTATGTGCTGTGAGCTAAGATGATCTGCTTGTATAGTATTTCTCAATCTGAAACTGAGGAACAATTTACCTTCAGAATATGAACAAATTATTCATCTAGGTTCTACTTAAGCCAGAGGTGGGCAAACGTTTTGGCCCAAGGGCCACATTGGGGTTGCAAAACTGAATGGAGGGCCAGGTAGGGAAGGCTGTGCCTCCCCAAACAGCCTGGCCCCCTTCCTCTCCCACTTTCTTCCTCCTGATTGCCCCCCTCAGAACCTCCAACCCCTCATGCTCCTTGTCCCTTGATCGCCCCCTTCTGTCCCCAACTGTGCCCCAGGATACCACCCTGTATCCAACCCCCCCTGCTCCCTGACTACCCCTAGCCACACCCCCGTCCCAATGCCCCCTGGAATCCCACCCCCTGTATAATCCCTCTGCTCCCTGTCCCCTGATTGCCCCACCTCATCCAACCGCTCCCTTCTCCTTGTCCCCAACTCCCTGGTCCTTATCCAACCCCCCACTCCCTACCCCCTTACTATGCTGCTCAAAGCGGCAGGATTTCGCAGCCCCTCTACCGTGCTACCTGGGAGTATTAGGGTGAATTCAGAAGGTCTCAGGCCTCTTTTATCAGGAAAAATTCTGATGTGTCCTCTTCTGAATTCATTCTGACAAAAGACAAGAGGCAGAAGTATTTCAGGCAGGCAACATTTATATGCATGTTTTTCCTTTTCGTCCCCAATAGTTGAGGATAATTTAAAATAGAATGAAGTCGCTCCCCAAATAATCTGTACTACTACTAATTAAAAAATCTAGCTATATTTAGCAACTATAACACTACAGTGGCAAGTGCTTCAAGAGGCAATTTCTCACATAACTCTTAAGTATGAAGAGATGCTAAGGATTTTTCTGAAAGAGAAGGCCTTAGTTGAGATTGCAGCAAGCTAACAGCACTCGTCCCACAAAAACGTGGTAGTTGCTGTACTTAACCCTTCTACCAAACTACGACCTAGAAAGTATTTCTGCTTCTGATTACATTTGACCACTGTACTCTCCTGCTCAACCCTGGAGGAAAAGTAGTGGTTTGGCAAGAGGAGAGTCTTCATGAGTAAATTAAACACTGCAAAAATGAAACTCTGACAGCCCAGCATGGGATAGACTTCTTTTGCGAAAACACCACTTATCCATGAAAAATTTAAGATTTTCACATCTTAGTACAGGAAATACATGGTTTTTTACTTGTCAACCAGCTAGCAATCTATGGAGGAAGATATAAACCTGACTATTAGTAGTATTACAACTATTACCTGTCCTTGATTGTAGGTTGTTGATAGCTAAGGGAAGCAGCCAGGGCACAGGGTAGTATGGTGTTCTGAGGAATTCTGAAATGCATCTTCCCCCATGAAGAGGAAAGAGAAATGTGAAAAAATAAACGGAGTGATCTATTCTGCCAGCAGTGAAGGAATCTAGATGTTGATGCTGGGTTTTGAGAGCTTAGATGTTACCCATTACATTTTTCAGTGGTTTCTGATTACATTCATTTAACTTGTGAGCTGCAGTTATAATGGGAAGGATTTGAGGAGAGCCAGTTTATCAAAGGTTATTTGAGAAACCTGAAGAATCAGAGTGACTTTTTGTACTGAATATGTACTTAGAGCAGTACTGTAGATTTGTTCAAAAAACGAACGCTTTTGTTAAGATACCCTGAAGATCATGAAGTTTTGAATGATTGTGTTCAGCCAGTGTTGTTTGTTTCTCAGGCAAGGGCTGGTAAGTATGTATCATTGCTTTCATCTAGAAACAAAGGGATGCTATAAATTAATTCAGTAACGCAATAACTTTTGAGATATCCCTGAATGATTACACAGGAACTTTGTAGTGGAATAGACCAGTTGTCCATCTAGTCTGCAGCTCTGTGTCTGTCTGTTATCTAAATCAATGAATACTTCAGTGAATTTGAAAAGCACTGCAGTGTATCTGTTCAAATAGAGAAGGACTGGCCTGTGTGGTAATTTCTTCATGACCCTAGAACTAGAGAGTGTAAATGTAGTTACTATTTATTCACAGAAATATCTAATTCTTTTCTGATGTTTACTAGTCTATATGTGTCAACATGCTGTAGTACTGAGGCCCTTTAATATGTGTGTTGCTAAAATGTTTTCCCCTTTCAGTTTAAAATGTGTTGCTTTTTAACTTAATGAGTGTTTCTCCTTTTTCGCTTGTCATGTTGTCATGGAGAACAGAATTAAGGGTAAATTTTGGGCTTTAGAGCTGGTGTGGGACCCTCTTAAAACCTCCATTCAATAATGTAGGCATGTGATTTTAAAAAAGTAATGGTACTCTGTTGTCTGGATTTGGTGTGCTTTTTGTGCCTTCAGCTTACCTGACCTTTCCCTAACATTTCTATTATCTATTCAATACCTAGTTCTGCCTCCTGTTGTCCTTGGAAAATTGATTACCAGCGTAAGCAGAATCCCACAGTCTATTATTGTAAAGATAGAAGCAGAGTACCTGTATTTATTTAATAAAAATATTTCTTTATCCTTGGTAAAACTTTCAATTAAATGGCACAACTACTTCTTTTATCCTTTGTCTCTATACCTTGTATTTTGGAAATTACGCTGTTTCAGGTACTTTCTGAAGTTTACTGTTAATCCTTTGGGCACCTTTGTTTTTTCTTTAGACTTTTTAAACTTTACTAATCTTCTGCTTTCCCAGATTCTTTGTATATTTTTTTTAAATGTTTGTTCTTGTACTGTTATTTACCTCCCTACTTAGTCACATTGATTTATGTTGCCCTTTTAGATTTTTCGATTTTACAAGAAGAAGCTTGATTTGTAACTTCCCCAACTGTACATTAAATACTTTTCACTTGCCCACTGTTGATTTTCCATACATATTATTATTGAATTCCAAGCAATTTCCTTTAAAGCTTTAGAACTTTAAAACAGACTTAAATTTCATATTATTTTGAAGTCCCATATTTACTTACCCTTTCTATGCATCCTCATTGACATTTCACATCTTATGATCTCTAGAGCCTAGGTGATCTCCTATCTAAATCTTCTTTACACTTGGTACTAATTCTTGAGCAGTGACACTCCATGACTTATTATATTCATGATAATCTTCATAAGGGTCATGCTATCTAGGATTTGTAGTCTATATTGTCAATAGCTGCCCATTTTCAACAAATATCTCTGGTCCAAGCTCTAGGCCTTCTTTGAACTGTTTTTAGCTTTCTCACTTGTATTCCTCTTACCTTGGAGTAGACCACATACTTCTGAGGGGAACAAGATTTCTATAATTTGCTTATTCTGTAAATTGAATATACATATTGTGTTTGGAAGGGGTTTACATCATGGATTTACCACTACCCATGTCATTTTGATAAATTAGCTCTAAGTGCTAGCTATTTTCTTTTGGAAAGCATTGACTGATAATGTTTAGGAAAACTCTCTCTCCTCCCTCTTCCCCAAATATGACTGATAATTGATCAAAAGGAACAATGAGATCAGGGAATTAAATAGAAATGTCTTCAAACATCACTGATGCAGCAGGCCATAGTGGTTACTGACTTTTACAGTTGACTTAAGTGAGCATGAAAACCATAAAATTGAGACACAATTAAAATTTTAATGAAAGAATTTTGACATCAGTGAGTTACATTAATTTAGAGCTTGATTAACTACAGCCATTTTAATGATCTTTTAGGTCAGGCTTTGAGCCAGTGGTCTAAATGGGTCTGAATTTTAAGGCTTTCATGGCTTAAGACTTATCTGTAATGAATTAGTAGCCACTGTGCTGCATCACTGATGTTTTGAAGAAGTGTTTAATTCTTTGATCTGATTTCTCCTTTGGATCTGTTGTTGTCAGAGTGTATTGTGACTAATGCGCTCATTTTAATAGTTCCCTAATTACATGTTTACCTGATCATCTAAATTCTTTTATTATAGGAAGCATGCAGTTATGAAATATAAAATAACATAACTATTATACATTTTGAAAGCTTTCTACTATGGATAACACAGAAGGAAATACAAATATAAAAACTATTTAAACCCACAAAATATTTTTTTTTCTACAGTAGTCACTCAGGAAAGCTGCACTGAGGTTAAACACAAAAACAAACGACCTCCCTCATTTTTGTACAGATCTTGTAGGAAGTGAACAGCGTTCCATTATAATGTGACACTGCAGAAATGTGTGTTGAAGCTGAATGTCTGGGCAGACATTTGGGCCCCTAAGTGACACCAGTGGACCTTTTGTCTTAATGTACTGTGACATTTGGTTAATGAGCCTTAATTCTAGAATTCTTGGCTTCTGTGGGTTTGTTGGACCTAAAAAATAAATCACTAAGTAGTATGAGTTAGTTAGTATGAACATATACAGTTCAGGGAAAACATTTTTATTTCCCCTCTATGGTCCAGCCATTGCCTCTCCTGGGCAGAGACCTGCTTCTCTCTCTCCCTTCTGACTGGGGTATTTCCAGGCTGCACAACTCCCTGCCAAATCTATTAATCTCATGAGTCTGAGAGTTCCTTCTTTACACAGTTAGGGTTTTTTGTTTTGTTTTCATCTGTCCCGATGTAACAGATCCTCCTAGAGACATCCAGGGAAACCAGCTTATCTTTAAAAGTTCATTCTGGTCTTGGCCCATTTTTCAAATAGCCCTTTGAAGATCATAACACTTCCCAAGGTTTACATTAGTCACGTTACATATGGCAGACAATAACCCATAAACATCTGCATTTTTAATACCAGCTACTAAGATACCAAACCTTAATTCAGAAAGGTTTAACTTAATTCAATAAGCTCATTCAGGATATTGCAGGAAATTGCAATATCTGTCCCAATAGGTTTTATACCTGAATATTTTGTTCATTCAATTTCTGTTAATATTAGCAGTGACTCTATCTGTTCACAAACAACCCAAGAAGGGAAGAATTAGCTGAAGGCTAATGTTGTGCCCATAAGCTATTATTTGTATTAGTAGGGGTTCATTTACATTGCTGGTAGAGGGGGAAAATCCTCTTATTTTTCTTCATTTACCTTGAATACAAAACATCCCTGCAATTAGCAGAATGGTTGTTCATTTTGTTGCTTGACATCTGAAAAGTGATGCAAGGTTTTTCTTTTCAAAAGAGAACCTAGAGCGAAAAACCTAGATTACTTTGAAAAACAGGCCTTTCCTGGTAATCAAGTGTTTACAGAAAGATGTTTTGTTCAAACTCTTTCTGGGCTCTGTATGTTTAAACAAAGAGATTTTAGACTTAAACACAGCTGTTCATTTGAAAATGAAAAATCAAATTAAGCAGAACCCGCTTTTGAAAACTAATGCTGTATAGCAACGGAAACAAAGGAAGAAAATAGTGTGTTGTACATTTCTCTTAAATAACTTTTTTAAAATAAAGTTTTTAACTAAAAAGTGTGGTTTCAAAGCCTCTCATCTCTTGCTGTATCCCGCAATAGAACATCTGCGCTCATTCTGATGCGGATGAATGACATGAATTAAACTAAAACCGTTGAAGTGCTCTTTTTAACATAATTACACCTTGTTCATTTTGGAGACACAATGCAGGGATGAAATGCCAATTAAGCCTGGTATGTTAATGAGATTGAGACTGAATAGCGGATTAGAGCGGACACAAATCCCACTGGAATTGATTTGATGTAATCCCTCAAGTTTGTTCTGTTTTAATAGAAATGTTATCGTACATGTGAAAATCTCCAGGCACAGTTAAAAAATTTTTTTTGATCCATTTTGTTGGAGTTTTAGTCAGGAAATTGTAAAATTGGTTCAGTCTAGGTAAAAGTTGGTTGGTTTTGTTGTTGATATTCTCATTATTAGTGAGAAAAGTTTTTCTTACGTGGTAGACTTCTTGCCTTGGCTTAAATTTTCCTTTTGTATGCACATAAGATACAGCATGGAGTGTCAAATGATGTAACTGTTATTTTGCTACATAGCTCTCAGTTTGTGAAGGCCCGTATATGCAACTCCAAATAAGGGATGTATTTCTTCAATAAGAATCATGGTTTCTAAGCACCAAGATTCATCTTTTTTGTAAAAGTTATTTTGCTTAAATAGAAACATGTAGAAGAGAAAATATATAGACAAGAATGTTTTCTAATGTAATTTAAAAGCTGGGGATTGGTGCATGCATATGTTACATTTATTTTAGAAATTATTACACACTGTAAGTTATTTCAAACTAACTTGATGACCTCATTACAATTAAAGTAATTATTCGCTGGTCCCTATATTCTAAGGAAAAACTGCTTATTATACTTAGAAGCATATGACCTCTCTGTGTACACTGTAAGGATGGACTGTATCCATTAATCAATACTAACGCGGCTACCACTCTGAAATCAGTCTTTCAAGTTCTGCAAAATAACTTCATAATAGCTATTATTGATATCACTGTTTTCTGATGGTTGAGTGGTTCCTTTATGGTGAGTGGTTCATGTAGTAATAAAAACATATTCAGTGTTAATTTCGATTTTTATACGTGTGGGGGAATGATCTGTTACTTTTTTCCTTAACAGAGAGGTAGAGAGACAGTTTGATAGAATGAAAATAATTGCTAGATGTAATAGATATTGTACCTAGTGTCCTTGTAGATTCGTGAAGTAACAAATAGGACAGATGATCTAGCTTTTCTGATATGAGCAATATAAAGTGCCAGCTGCTTGTGGCAGAAGTAAATTTGGGTCCACAAGAGACTAGAATGAGTGGTAAAGTTAAGATGTTAAGCTCCATATGAATTATTGCAATTCCTGGCATCAAGTGTTTGCATCCTGTACTATTTGTAGGGGGTTAATTAAAGGGGCAAATAAACAGACTAAGCTAAATGTTGCCCTTTAATGGTAAATAATTGGTCAAATCTCATAGAGAAGCCACCATCTTCCTTGGGTTTGTTTTTTCCTTTACTACTACTTTTGCTCTATGTGTTCTTCATAACGTAAGGCAACATGCCTGTCACCAACCCAGCCGCATGTTTGCCCAAGACCAGCTCCTAGATGAACAGCTGATTTGTATTGAACCTGAACATGGTAAAAGTCAAGGTGGTTGGCAGAAGAATATACTCTGAGGAGTTTGCAGCCACTGTGCAGTCTACACTGGTTGAAGATTCACCCCCGTGATTGATAAAATTGATGTACATCTTTGCACTGCTCCTAGGTTCCTTGCTGGGGCTAAGCTCTCAGCTTGCAACATTTGTGGGTAATACATACTATCTTCCACCTCTGGCTCCAGGTGGATGATGACTTAGCTTCCCTCAGTAATGCACTCCTTCCTTACTACTTGACTGGGCTAGAGCAATGCAGGTTACCAGAGAAAAAAACCTTGGGAAGCTACACCCTTGGGAAGCTATAACTTGTACAATATGCAGCAACATGCATGCTAATTAATGTGGTATACGGTGAGCAGATCCTGTGATCCACTTTCTATGCATAATCCCCACCAAATATCATATACAATTCAAGGTCTTGAGCCTCATCTTCAAGATGCTTAACTATCTGGACCTGAGATGTCTAAAAGATTGCTCACAGTGTCAACTGAGCTGCTTGAGCACAATGAAAATGTCTACTGCAAAGGCAAAGATCATTTGAAATGAGAGACAATTTTCTTAGGGGCTGGCCCAAGAGTAGAACAAACTCTCTGGATCCTAAGATCCACCACAACCGTATTGTACGGTGCAAGTTGCATTCTTTCAACATTGCCTTCGCTAATAAAACAACACACATAATGTTGGAAAATAAAATAAAATGCAAATTTGAAAAAACTGCATGCATCGTTTTCCCATGGGGCAAGGGAGAGAAAAGAAAAGAACCATCTGTGTTTGGTGCAGTACCGAAAGGTATTTAGATACCACAGTGATGGTCATAGTATAAGAACCTGAATAGAGTAGAATACATTGTGACAGAGAAAAATCAGTTCTGTAACTCAGTGTGTCATGCACCTGTGCAAACTTACTCTGGCAACTGTTTCCTTGCCCTGGATCTGATTCAGTGCAGGATTATCGATATACTTACAAGATGCTGGTTTTGACTTGGCTTTTTACAGATCAACTTAATCTTTTTTAATTTGAAAAGTGAGGCATTGGAGTGTCCCAGGTCATGGCTACTGCCTATGCCTGAGAGTAGAATAAGGGAGAAGTCACAGTTCTGGACTTCTAATTTTCTATAGTGCTTTAGGGTAACTCTGTGCTTGGGAAGCTGATGTATCCTAGCATCCATATCACTTAAAAATAACTGCCTGCCTGCCTTTGTCTGCTGAGTGGAACAACAATGATTGATACAGCTAGAATAAATCAGATTCACCTGTGTGCTGATAATTAAAATGGGATTTGGAACTGATGTCTTTAATATAAAAAACATTAGGAAAGTCGAAATGAGGCATGTAAGTATAAACCAGTTATGTTTTCAGGCTAAGAACTTAACAAGGAATAAATTCATTTACCAAGAGAGATGGCTTAACAGGACTGCTTGATTATAAAATGTGTAACTGCAGCTCTCTCCCTAACACTTAACATTTTTTCTCATTTTTATTTCAGCCTGCTACAGCTGGGAGAGGCTAAGACTGGAGTGGTTATGAACTCCAGGATAGCCTAGTGCTCTTAAGTTGCCCCTAGACTAGAGTAACTTTGCTGGCACAGGCTGGGTCTGGAGTTCATTGTCAGCTGTCTACTTTCAGCTGCTCTCACTTTGGGTGTTCAGCCAAGCTTGTGTTGGAATTGTGCTTTTCTGCTCTTTTCCAGGAATGCTTCAATGCATTATTTTTTAAAACAGAAGTCTGGGAAAATGAGCAACATTTTATTCCTTGTTGAATCTTCCAGGGTTTGTTTTGTCTCTGTTGAATATAAGACATATAATTTACACCCAGAGCTAGAATCTGCCACTGAACAGCTGGGGTTAAATTGCTGTGCTGTTGAGCAGTCAGACACTATTATCTGTGGTGCCTTTGTCCCCACTCACTTAAAATGGGGAGATGATCCTTATTTGTTTCAACACAGGTTTCTTGTAATCAAACCTCAGTGACTTTAATAACAGATATTGCCTGTCATGCAAGCTGGGCTGTGAAGCTCTGATCATTACTTATCTGACTGTAGATGTTTCGCTCCAGGCAGCTAGTTAGATAAATTCCTATCTTTATCTTTAGGTTTCTAGATACTAGCTACATATTCCCTTCTCCATGATTCTTTTCTTGAGTGTTTTGCTGTAAAAGTTCCCCATGGTGTTTACTCGGTCTTGGATATTATCAGGGTCTAGATACAGTATTAAAGGGGTCTGTGAGTTTTGGGACCCGGTTTTGTCAAGATTAAACTAGTAGTTCATCTTAGATATGTGTTTCTGAGATGTTATCTGTGTTTCTGAAGTACAGGGCAAACAGAACTAAGATTAAAATTAATCACACTCTTAACCTGTTATTATCCCAAGTAGGTAGGGGAATTTTCTGCTCTAACTCAGGCATTGTTTGGAAGCTCTCTCTCTTCAATGACATTTGTTTATTACCAACAGTTTATCATGTAGACAACTGTGAAAGCAGCCTGTTATATTTACTGCCTCAACTATAATTTATATAACTCTATTCCTGAAATATTTGTGCATTTTCACTTCTGATTTAAATTTTGCATTACAGGATCGCTGTTGTCTTTGGTTTAGGTTTTGTAATAGCACAATGGTTAAAAGAAGAGGGTAATGAAGTTCTGGTTTAACTATATCCATAATGCTGATTTCCTGTGCATGCGAGTTTGAAACTTTCTCACAATCAGATGTGTTGACACTACTAAAGCACATAGTGCCAAATCCTGCTCCTCTGAAGTCAGTGGTATAGTTTCAGTTCATTTGGTGAGACCATGATTTGGCCAGAAACTTTGCACCAGAGACCCTGGTATAATGGTACAGTAGTTAATAGATGGAACAGTAGTAATTATATTCAACTTGTCCATGCTGATCTGAGTGCTCAGGTGTTTGGCAACACACTTCTAAAAGGACAGCATATGGCTTTATAATACATTATATGAATGTGGAATTTCTAAGACTGTGTGTTTAAACCTGGGAAGGAAAAATATATTTAAAATATGATAATTTTACCAAACCTGGATCTTCTTAAAAAATCTCTCAGATTAGGAATATAAAAATATACCAGGCGAAATAAAGAGGGAAAGTTGCTGCCAGATTTAAGTAAAATTAAAAAGTCTTTCCCGAACATTTTATTCTGATTGTTAGCAAGTTATTGAGATTAATCTGTTTACTGTTTTCTTTGGCCATGTTCTTTTGGATTAGTCATTCATAATGTATGGTGAATATTAGTTAAAAACTTAGCAGAAATTGAGATTTTTGTTAGAGCCCATTGAAAATGAAACATTGTTTCACTGGAGCTTTCCCCTATTTAAAAGGAAAAGAATGTAACAATTCAAAGTTGGTGTTGAGAAATCCTGGTAATTAGAAAATTATTCTTCCAGCTCACATCTGACAAGGAATTGTAAATTGCATACATTTACAAAAGGGGAAGAGAAGGGAATGGAGTACAAATTGGCAACTCCTCTCTCCCTTTTCCTCCGCTGATGGGAAAAGCAGTTAATTAGGTGATTTTTCTCTTCCTATGACATGTGTAAATGAGAATCGGTTAATAACTGAGCTATAGCATAAATGATAAAAATTAAAACAAAAAAGTCAACTTGTCAAGTGTGCTCAGATTGTGAAGGTGAGTCTTTGGGGAATGCTCTAAGTGGAATGTTCGGAGATTACCGTGCTGGAAATGCTAGGCCCAAACCAGTACCATCTTTCCAGAAATCCCTCCCACAAGTCACTGGGGTTTAGTGCTCTGGTGGTGATAGTGAGAAATCTGTCATTGGGTGCAGTCATTCTGAGCTCCTTCTGGTCTGAAAAATATATTTTTTTAAACTTGTGTATGTGTGTTGCCAAGATGAAGTTAAAACAAGAATTTGGTAGCGGAACTCATGGAATGCTTGGTGTGCTATTACAGTGGCAGTATCATTGGTGTAAAAACAATACTCTGCCATAGTTGTGTTGCCCACATTGATGGCAGCAACTATCAAAATACATTTGGGGGTACATCTGAAACTCTAATACTGCCTTCTTTTATTGTGGCTGGTGTTGCAGCAGTAGGAGAACATTCAAAAGAGGGGATAGAAGTTATAATGACCTGTTGTTTGGGTCACAGTACTGAGATGACTAGTCCTCTCCTGTTTCTGAGTTCAGTTTTAGGGTTTGGGCCCAACTCTAATAGCATTTTTTTAGGGGGAGGAGGCATCCTCTCAATCTCTTTGCTTTTTCATTGTATTCACAGTATAGATCCTACAGTTCTATGCTAATTTTGCTCCTGCCTGGCAACTTGGAAGCCACATCGGAATCAAGGGCCCTTTCTTAGTCATAACTTTTGGAACCCACAAAATCCATCTTTTCTTCACTCCTTTTCACCCCTTTTGTCATAAGGAATAGGAAACTCTCATGGACTCTAATGAATCTGTCTAGCCTTCCATGACCGGTGCTAGAAGTTGAATTGCCCGTCTTGTGACAGCATCATGACGGTGCTAGGATGTTCCTCGGTACAGGCTCTGCTTGCTATGTGGACTGCTTGCTGTTTATTGCAAATTTCAGATAAGACTTCATTTTCTTCACTTCCCCTCCCCCCACCAAAAATAGTTTGAACATCTGAAGTTGGAGATAACGTTTCTAATGTTGGCTATCTGCACAGCCTATGGCAGAAGGCAAAAGAGGACTAGATGTTGAATACGAACCAGGGAAAGCCATCGATAGCCAGGATGGGAATGTTTGCACTTGCTCAAGGCCTGAATTAAATCTTTCCATGAATACTACTGGCAAAAACCAGAGCCCTCCCCCCCCCTTAGACCAATGTCTTGAAAGGGATAGGCTGGCTGCTGATTCTTTATATTGGAAAAGGAGAATTACCAAGGATTACCAAACAGTGATCAGAGAAACTGTAGGTGAGTTAGATGTACCTATGTTATGTTAATTCTCTCCAGAGATGCACCAGCACACCTAGTGAGGTCACTGTGAGCTTTTTGGGAATTCACAGGTCAGGTCTCTTTCTTTTATTTTCTTCTAATGATTTTGGTTGCCATTAATCATGTAGTAGGATTCATGACTCAACGGCTAAAGAACTTGCTTTGTTTTCTGACAGGAGAGGTAAGCAGGTGGCAGATTGGCTCATCAGGGTAGTGAGCTCCCTGAGGATGAAAAAAGCTTTCCTCAGTACCTTTAGTTCATCTTAATCTATAATCTTGGATCTGGAATGTCATTATTGGTGGTAAAGAGGGACGTGGAACAACATTGGGCTTGCTGTCCTCTGTGCTCAGCATGTGGCAGAGCTATTGTCAGCTCAGTGACCAGTAGGTTTTTAATCAGCCCTTTCCTTTTTGCGTTTGCACTCTGCCCTACTTTCCCATTAAATGGTGATCGTGCAGTGTTGAAGAAAGCAGTCAAGTGTAAATTTCATTTTTTGCTTCAGCTAATGCCACCGTTAGAGGTGGATTTACACAACTGCGAATATTCCCTGACTCCAGGCAGGAGGCGTAATATCAATACAGTTTAAATGTTTTAACAAAATAAAATATGAGAGGAGGTGGTGGTGTAGAGGAGTGATTTAGAGAATACTGGCCGTGCTGATTACAGAACCTTTCTGGTTTCACCTACTAATGATGGCTTCTGGTAACTCTAACCATCATGCCAAGTTTGCATAAAATAAATAAAATGATACATGTTTTTCCTCTGCATGAATTTAAGGATGCAAAGGACATTTAAGTATGAGTTTGTTGGCAGCAGCGGAGATCCTTGCTGTGGAGTTTCTTTCTTAGCCAAGTGTTTGATTCTTTTGCAGTGAAAGTAAAAGGGAGGGAAGTGAGACTGACTTCCTCAATTGGATACTTTATAAACTTTGTTAAATCAGGGAGAACTGATCCACTTTTGATTGACTTCAACCTGCGGATAAAAGTGTGGTTAAGGTGCTTTCATCACATCTTGCAAATTGACAGTGCCCTGAGTTTTCTGTTGGGGGCTGTATGTGAGGGAGTGAGCCATTGGCTGAATCATAGAAGTTAGAGATGAAAAGGAATGTTAGATCATCCAGTCTCTTCCACCCAGTGCAGGATTGTTTCCCTACAGAACATTCCCTAGTCTCTCTTGTCCAGCCTAGTTTTACAAATCCAAAGGAGACCGTTATATAACCAAACAGCCAAGGAGGTAAGTCCCCAGGCCTTTCATTCCCCTGCCCCCCCCCCCCCCCCGCCCCCCGCAACCCATTAGGAAGGACTCTCCCAGCCCAGCAGCTTTTCCTCCCATCCTCTGTATGCAGAGGCAGATCAGCAGCTGGGAGAAACTTGCATTTGAGAGGGAAAGCTCCAGACTTTTTGATCTCGTTCACCAAACCAGGCAGCACCTCTTATGGATAAAGGCACAGAAAGTATTTACGGTAGGCACTTCCCAGCTCCCTGAGTCTCCTCTCACCTTGCCTCACCTCCCCTTCGATGAGTGTCCCCTGACTCAGTGGTACCCATCACAGGGACCTGCCTAGCCTCCTAACAGCAGCATATTCACTTAATTCTGAGACTTGAGCTCTGGACACTTTTTTCTCATTGGCTGTTGGTCCCCCTTCATCCTCCCACTTCTCTTATCAATGCAGTCCTTTAGCTGTTCAAGCTCTCTCTACTAACTACTTCTCTAATTCTTCTCTCCCTTCACCAACTCCTTCCTTAATATCTTCTTCCCTGCTTCAACCCCAATAGCTCACTAATATAAATTATATTTTAACTGGGAATATAAATATAATTTAACGGGTTTGGGAGTAGGTGAAGGAATTCTTCACAAATAAAATGCCCATTAAGCTGCATGCATTGCATAACGAAGGGCTTGTTTACACTACAAAGTGAAGTCGACATAAGGCAGCTTATGTGAACTAACTTCGGAGGTGTGCACAGTGCAATGCTCCTCCCATCGATTCAACTCTCCTGCTCTGCAAACATAATTAAACCACTTTGATGAGAGGGGTAGCACTTAGGGCGACGTAGTTAGAGTGGTGCAGTGTCAGTGTAGACACTGCATTGCTTATGTTGCCCTAAGTGGTGCTCGCTCTCTCGATGCAAGAGCATCAACTGTGGACATGCTCTGCCATCACAAGGAGGGTTATGTGGATGTGCAAAAGTTGTTTAGTTACAGTGGTGAATGAAAGTCAATGTAATTTAAGTTGACTTAACTTTATAGTGTAGACATAACCTTGGGATGGAAGTGTATTTCCTTTCACCTTTCCTTTACCTTCTGTTTTTCTTGTATTCAGTTGTTATGTCTTTTAGATTGAAAGTTCTTCTGGGCTGGGGATGTCCCTTCCCTTTGTCCTATAAAGCACCTGCTGGGGGCTGTAAAACAATTATACTAATCTCACATTTGATTGGGTAAGGTTGGTCCTATTGCTTTGCTGCTCAGATGCTCCCAGTAAAATCTATGAAGAAGCAATGCAATTTCTAGACCTCCTTCCTCTGGGTGCCAGGTTGATGTGTCTGCACTGGGTCCTATATGCATATAGTAGAAAGATGTAGTTAGAACATTCTGCTGATAAGCAAATCTATATATTCCCTTCCCCGCCAGAGCCTTTCCCCCCACTTCCCCCCCCCCCCCAGCCAGGAGCCTTCCCCCCCCCCCCAGCCAGGAGCCTCCCCCCCCCCCCCAGCCAGGAGCCTTCCCCCCCCCCAGCCAGGAGCCTTCCCCCCCCCGAGCCTTTCCCCCTACTCCTCCCCCCCCAGCCAGAGCTTTCCCTACTGCCTCCCTGCTTCCAAAGCCTTTAACTGTGGTGCGTAGACAAGTGTAGACACAGCCGCTGCCTTTCACTGTGGTGTGTAGCTACAGATGTAATGCCTGTAGCATACACTCTGCCATAAATGTAGACCCAGCCACAGTGTGTTATCCTCCAAATCACCCAGCCACTTACAGCCTGACTGTGTGTTTAATTCACAAACCATTTAAATGATCTGTCATCCACCACAAAAGAACCCCGGCACTTACAGCCCTTGTACCTGTTAAACTTTCATGAAACGTCTTCAATTAAAATGAACCTTTTGGAGCTCACACTGTTTATATGCAAAAAATGGTTATTGCTATAAAAATCCCAGGAGGGGAGCTGAAAAATGCAATAAAATTTCATACTGTTTAATGCTTATCACCCCTGGGTATCCAGTAGGTTTCCACTAACTAAATGTGAATGTGAATTCCATTTTCTTTAGCTGCTGAATCTGTTTTATCAGCCAGTGTGCTTGTCTTGCTGCCCACAGAGAAGACTGGTATGAGTATCTCCCTTTAAAATGCATTGCATTTGTTCAGATTTCCTCTGTCCTCACTTACTGAGCTACGTTTCTTTAAACTGATTTATTTCCAATGACATGATTGAACATCATATTTGGGCTCATTTGGTCAATTCTTGGCCACTTTTGGACAAAACTTGGTGGAAAGTCTGTAAGGGATAGGGAAGTTGGTTATCCTCCTTTCTCCCCCAGGCCAGCCTGAAGTATCAGCATGGATGTCCCAAATTTTTGCTTAGGATCCAAAATGGGACCCTCTGTTTCAGCTTCTGACAAAAAAAGCTTTAAACACCACTTTGTTGAAAGGCAATATAGTGAAAGTTTTGAGCAAGCTGATGCTTCTCTGGTTCCTTCCCCATCCAAATCCCCAAACCCCTCCTTCACCCAGTGTCCTGTGGGAGGATGCAACAAGTGTGTTCAGGCTTCCTCTGTCTTCAGTAATTCAACCTCAAGTGTGCTGTGTATACTATTAGACTGGACAGAAGCAGCAAAATATTTTTCGTCATGAAGAGATCACTGTGCTATGTGCGCCAGCTGACGCCACCATCTCCGCCTCTTTCCTTCCCCTCCATAAATCATAATTACTGTGTGTTCTCTCTAGTTTGGCTTCCACTGAGACAACAGGGGATACCAAGTTTCCCATCCATAACCTTGGAACAGCACTAACCAGATTTGTCTGCTCTCATTTCTCTTCTGTTATCTGAAATTAAGGTGATTTTTCCCCCCTAGCTGGCTGTCCAGATCCCAGGCCTGTATCTCTTTTATTTATTGTATTTCTGCATTGTCCCTACTGATACCGAGAAAAGACTTCGCTGTGTCTTGCGTTTGACACTTACTTTGTGACTTCAGTGCTTTATGAGGTTTTTGCCTTTCACAAGGAGGTATTATTATTCCTGCCCTTAATGTGATTACAACAAAAGTGTGGCTTTTATGTTGTATCCTATATATCTATTTTTGGTACTGACAGGGTTTCCATTACCATCATATCTGAGCTATTGGTAATTTCCATAATGGGTTTATCCTCATGCCTTCCCTCTGAAGTAGGGAAGTCCTGTTATCCCCACTGTACCCACCATTATACAGATAGGAGACCTGAAGCACAGAGAGTCTTAAGTGACTTGCCCAAGGTCATACAGGAAGACTGTGGTGAAGCAAGGTCTTGAACTCAGGTCTCCTAAATCCCAGGCAAGTGCTTTAACCACTGGACCATCCTTCCAGTGTAATTTCTCCAGTTATCTTTTAATGACTGATACAAATGCAAAACATAAAAGCATGCGAATGGGAAAGCAGAAATGCAGGAGCTACTTGCTGCCCTATCAGTTACAAATGGAGGTTACTGTCAAGAACTAGAGGTTCATTCCTACTTTTGAAGTGGGGTATTATGGCAGAAGCAAAAGTAATTGCCATTAGGGTCTTAGGTCTGGCTTCAGTCTAAATAAATCCAAGGTTGCTAAGCTCTGCATTCAGTCACATCAGATGTTGGTAGCCCATTTTGATTCATACTACAGGTAACATTTCACACAGGGCTCGCATGCATGCTTTTGAAAACCTGTTAAATCATTAACTTCAGTTGCAGCCAAGGTGTGTGAGAAAATCCTTCTAAAATGTGCTAAGTTTGCAATGGTATCAGCTGTGCAAAGGAACTGTCACCACTTTAGAGAAGGTTTTTGCTTTTAGAATTAGTAATTTTTAGCCGTAAGAGGAAATACGAGCATCTTAAATATGCAAAAATTGCCTTTTTGTAACTCCAAAACCTAATAGGTTGACCATGTTAGCGTTGCTACCATGCTAAGAACTCATATAATGGCACAGCTTTGATTGTAGAGGCACAGTGTTTCATATGTATAGACAAGTGTATGTACGATATACAGTTAGAAGTACACTTTGTAATTACATAGCATACAGTGCTAGTGGCCTTTACATTAGTGGCTTTCAACTTCTTCCATGCTATGGGTCTCCCATCCATTTTGCCATTTCCAAAAGGAAGTGGTGTCACACTCTTAAGCCTCTTTGCAACTCCCATATTGAGAGCTCATGCTCTATTTGTTTCTTCAGTATAGGTAGAGACAGTGTCTGCTGAAGAAGCTGTTTTCTTCCTACAGAAATGTAGCTAGGTGGGGAAAAGCAAGAATAATAGTATCTGACTCTTGGATAGCACTCTCCATCCATAGATTTCAAAGTACTTTAACAAAGTAGGTTATAATAGCCCCATTTTACAGATGGTGAAACTGAGACACGGGTTTTCTTTGTACAATGGCTGGGTCATGAGTGAGAATAGTTTGTATGAAGACTACATTTCGGGAGTGTAATTCTGACACCAGATATGTGTAAGCGTGTTAGGAGTTTGGGAGCCTAGCGGTGAAGCGTGATTTTATTTGTTGTTGCTGGCAGATTGATCTGAAGTTTTTTGGTACTCGGGGTTAAGATTCATCTTAGATGAGATGTGGCAACAAGCATGACAACACTATATTAATTGGTTGGGTTTACATGTTGAATTCATCCAACATCTTTTTTTTTTTTTTTTTTTAAATACTTGCTGTTTATCATATATACACTATTTGAAAATGCAGCATGAAAGATCCTTTCAAGATATGAGTGGATATTACCAGCAGCTGTTGTACCTAAAAAAACCCAACAACGTTGGAGGGGGAATCTAAGTTAGGCTATGCAGAATGTATTGTTTTGTTCTTTTTATATCATGCACATGCCAGTTTCCCCCAATCTAGGGCAATTCTAATGGAAACTTTGACCTCGTTTCTATATGTCCTAGCAGAGGGTAAAACCTCCTGGTTTTTGTACTACTGTGCAGTTCAATACAGGCAACTTCAGAGTTGCCATGGTCTTCAATTTGGAGTAAGAGCTTTATAGTTATGTTTTGTTAGAGGACTGGCTGACTGGGTGTTTAAATGACTCCGCTCCTTGGGTTTTAATGCTCATGTAGCGTATAGTGGTTGCATGGGGGAAATAATATGCTGTTTCACAGAGGCAAAAGAAAAAGGGCGTTTAATACCCTGCATGAGGAGATTTGCATTGGAAAATGAGATGAAAGTAGAGAGAGATGAAAAACTGAATTAATCCACTCAGCACAGAAAGGGTTTCTCATCTCATTTTAGGGTTGTTGGGCTGCTTGCCCTCTCTGTTACCATGAAAAATGAGGAGGCCATTTAGATCTGTAGATGTTGCTGTTTTGTTTCATATGTGATCCTGTGTTCATTTGGAGAGTGGATGTCTGGACTGGTTTTTAAAGTGCTGATGTCTGCCTTTGGTCCAGATCTTCCTGATTAACCACTGCATTGGAAGAATCTAACAAAATTATCAGGAGTGTTGTAAACAAATAATTCTTCTGCTCTACTCCATGCTGATTAGGCGTCAGCTGGAATATTGTGTCCAGTTCTGGATTCTGCATTTCAGGAAGGATGTGGATAAATTGGAGAAAAAGCAATAAAAATGATTCAATGTCTAGAAAATGACCTATGAGGGAAGATTGAAAAAAATGGGTTTGTTTAGTCTGGAGAAGAGAAGACTGAGAGGGAAAATAACTATTTTCAAGTACATAAAGGGTTGTTACAAGGAGGAGGGAGTAAACTTGTTCTTAATTTCTGAGGTTAGGAAAGAAGCAAAGGGCTTAAATTGCAGCAAACACAGTTTAGGCTGGACAATAGGAAAAACTTCCTAACTGTCAGAGTAGTTAAACACTGGAATAAATTGCCTAGGGAGGTTGTGGAATCTCCATCATTGGAGATTTTTGAGAGCAGGTTAGACAAACATCTGTCAGGGTAGGTCTAGAAGATGATAGTCCTGCCATGAGTGCAGGGGACTGGATTAGATAACCTTTCAAAGTCCCTTCCAATCCTATGATTCTCTGATTCCATGAAAATATACAATTTTTTACTTCATTTTTAAAATATTCAACATAAAAAGCCAAGGTAGGGAAAAAGTCTGTGATATAAAGAAGCAAAAGGTACTAAGTTTAAAGACGTTTGCCATTTTAACTGGCCAAGATAGGAGAGGGAAAATTTATTTCCCCTCTAGTCCCATCCCACAATCCTGGCATGTATAAACCCTTCAGAGGGATCATTGATGCCACAAACCGTACTTTCATCTTGATCACCTCACTGACTTTATCATAATTAATTTGGTTCCTTTTGTGGGAAATACACATTTAGGTGTCTTCTTTTCAGCATGGCTATTTTATCTGGCATTGTAGAAAGTTACTTCTTTACTGTGTGGGGAAAATGAAATGGACTAAATTGGCACCATTCTTGCCCAGTCTGGTAAAGCACTGAGTCATTACTTATAGAACTTTGAAACACCGTGCTATTGAGAGAGACACTCCAGACCTTTTGAATCAGTCTCTAAACATGTCCATTTGTGAGAGAGAGCAATCTAAAGGTAGCTTATTAGACTCACTCTACCGTTACAGATACTTTAAAGACATCTGGCATATTGAGCCAGAAATTACACTGGCTAACGGAGAATTTTTAGTTGATCAAATGGTTGTAGTCACAACAGACAACTCAATCATATGCAGAGTCATATTTTAAGGTGCAACAGTTATGGAAAAATGCATAGCTGAGGAAATTCATGTTGTATGCGATCTTCCCTGTAATCCTGTAAGAGAATTTAGTTATCACTATTCCTTGGTTCCTCGTGGTCTGTTTCACCCTAGAGTCTGAGATTGTCTCTCTTGAAATGGACAGTTTCTCTTACAAATGGACACATTTGGAGACTGATTCAAAAGGTCTGGAGTGTTCTAGGTCTGCCAGTTTGAGTGTGTTTGGTTTATTGCACCTGGTGAGAGTTCAGATATCCAGTAAAAAGGTCAGATTGTGTGGGTGAGAGGGAGTGATGGTGCCAATGAAATCTCAGTTCCACTCTCCATGCCATGCCACAACTGCAATCAGAGAAGCTGGATGTTTCCACTAAAATTATCAGCTCTGAAATTTGCATTTCAGTATAATTCATTATCATTACTATTCTTCACAGTTAACACACTAGATTAATGAGGAATTTCACATTTGTCTTTGAGCTATGTGTGCAGACTTTAAGACTGTACTGATTATATATCTGTCATGTTACCTTCCCAACCATATGGGCTATAAACTAAACATCCTGTAAAATCCTGGAGAAATGGAGAAATTCTGTTATGGTGTATCCCTGAGTACCATCTTAGTCTGAATCCTGATCTGAAATGCCTTGGGTGAAGGCACACCAAGCAAGCACCGTGTCTGTGTACAAAGCAAAAAAAAGAGTAGGAGAGGAGGAATTTAAACATACAATCTCTGTACTTTTAAGTTCAGTTAGAAGTTCAGCAATTGGAGATGTTCTCTAAATGTAAACTGGGGTTTAGAGCACATGGCCACAGATTACTGTACCAACTGGTGAAACCAAGGTAGTACATATTTTAAACATCTTAAATTCAGTTGTGCAAAAACCCAAGGCAACTGAAGTTATTTGCTTTTAGCCCTTGTTTTGCTCCCTTAATATTTAAAACTACAGCCATGTTTTCAGAAGTAACCACTAGGTCTTTGTGCCTTGGTTTCTGGGTGTCAAACCTTGGGCCTGAATTCTGGAAGTGCTGACTCAACTCTTATTGACTTCAACTGGATTTATGGGTGCTCGGAGCTTTTGAAAAACTGGGGCCAATATAACCTAACTTGAGCTCTCAAAAACGAAGGCATCCAAAATTGGCTATTGTCATCCACTGAAAATGTAAGGCCCTGGTCTCTGCCATAGACTTGCACTTCTTACCTTTCAGTCAATTCAGATGTTACTTTCTGAACACAGTACCCCACCATACACAGCTTTGCAGGCCTTGGCTTCCCTGTTACTGTACCACCATTCACTTATGAACCAGGTGAGAATAACAGCAATTAAATAATGTGAAACTGATCTCTGTTTGCAAGATTCAGCAGGGAGTCTCATGAAAGCCAGTGCAGATTGGTCATGCTGCTGTATGGATTAGTTTGCTTTTCTCCTCAGGTTGCTGTTTTCTGGCTGAATGATTGAGATACCAATTAAAATACCTTGTTAATTAGTTTTATAAAAATAGGTTTGACTATATTTAACACTATTGCTTGCAGTGCTCTTACAGAAGCTTGAAAATGAAATCTTTCCAGACTAATTTGTTCAATTTCTACATGACAAATATCCGCCTCTCACACATATGCCTTTCTTGATGCTTCTAATAGAGTGAAAGCCAACATGGCTACTACCATTACTTGTTTCTCCAGCGGCATCTACAAGGCCAGGAGGAATGTGTACAGTGCTGAGTGTAGTTATTTGCTGTTTAAGTGATTATTGTAGGACCTTGTGGAGAGCTTATAATTGTATTTGCTGTTTCAAACCAAATTGTTGGCACTTTTCTTGATTGAGTGGTGGATTAACATTTTATAAAACCAAGTAGAACCTGAGGACATTTTGGACTGGCCTATAACTGTCCTTAAATGTGCATAAGCAATTGTAGACTAAATGAGAGCATCCTATTTTAAACAAAGACACTGAAGACACTGATGTAGTTGCGCTTTCCATCTTTAGTCTGTGGAAGGGGGAAAGTAAACTTCATTGTGTGTGTCTGCCTTGGGGGAAGATATTGAATCTTATACTTGGCATCGACTGGTCTCTTTGGATAAAAGAACTGTTGACTACTTGGGGCCAAGCAGTAGCTGTGTGTACTGTACCAGGGCTGGGGTATAAGATGGGACATGACGAGGTGAGAGCGTTAGGTAACTGGTGACTCAGTGAAGATTTTTCCTACAATGAAGCTGGCAATAGCTTTGTATTATAGTGTGGTTCATGGGGTATTGTTGTTTTGCTGGCTTTTTTTTTTCTTTCTTTTTGTGAATGGAGATGCTAGATGTTAAAAGTACTAGATACCATTACAGAGTTGTATTTTAATTGCTTTTGATGTAATTGCACTAGAACGCTGAGGGTCATTTATCAGTCTTTAATTTGTATCATGTGGTTAACTTGGGTGTGAGTATTTCTTGCATTTAAGAGACAATATTCATCTTCCGGTTGCCCAAATTAGTTCAACCTTGCAATATTACCATAAAAATTATTTTGGACAAAATCTACTTGTGTATCCTTAACCTGTTGAAGATAATGAAAAAGCTAATGACACATGACTTGTCTGTTTTAAAAAACAAAATGACTTGCCTCAGGTGAGCAGAAGTTTTCAAGGATCCTTTAGTTAATATTTAATTGTACTGCACTTGGTGTTATGTAAATGTTAAGGATTATTATCCATATGGGAATCTGCAGTCTCTTATTTCAAGGTATGTTTTCTTTATAAAATATACATCACTCCAATAGATTAAATTAACTATTTTAGAAACCCCTTAAAAGAATTGGATTTACAAAATTTCAGTTCTATACAGAAAACATTAAAGGAGAATTATCTATTTTAGATTTGACTCTAAATAAAATTATTTGCAAAAGTAAGCTCTTCAAAAACCTACAGCTAATAGAAATGTTTCCACATATTTTGTAAAAAATGAAAGCAGTTGTTTTTAAACAATCTCCCCCTCCATATTAAAAACACCAGTATTGGAGCACTAAGATCCTAAAAGTGAAAGATGATAAACAATTCATTTTCATTGCTGAGGGAAGTGTAATATGTAGCACCAACACAGACAAGTAGATTGGGTTTTTAAAATGTACGTAACATAATCCAAAGTTTTATAAACAACATGTGTAAAGCTTGTAACGTGTAATTTTAAAGTTTATAGCATCTCTTTAAAATGATTCTCACTTTTAAAAAACATACAATCAGTAAAAAATGTTGTTGGAACCATGAAATCATTAGCCTCTAATCAGATTTATAAATTTGGTAGAACTAGGGCTATTTTGTTAATCTGGTTAAAATAATTCTGTGTGGAACTTTTGTTTGTTAAAGATATTTAATAGTTTCATTAAACGGACTACATTCCGGTGAAATTGTTTGACTTTTGACTTATCTGACCATTATGTCAAGCAGATTTGCATTACGCTATAACATTTATGCGTCGAATACATCAAAAGTTAAAAATATATAACTTTTGTGATTGTGACTTGTCTGTTACATAACCTTTTATATAGCAGTAACCTACCACGGGGAAAAAAACTTTGACTGACTGGTTGTATGAGTTGACAAACTAGTAATGCCAGTAGCTGTTACAAAACTGATTTCAGAGCTATGAAAAGCTATGTGCTTAACTTCAGTATGTCAGCTCACTTGTGTTTTTGACTTGACCAATAATGATGGCATGCAGAGTTGCTTTGTGAGCATTTTTATGCAGGACATTTATAAGAACATTTCACAAATCCTTGACTACTTTCAGCACAGAGCTCATGTAGAGTTTCCCAGCTGAAGAGCTCTCAGTTTGGAGCATCATTTTCACTTAGCACCTTTTAGCTGAAGGTTAGCCATAATCAAAATTCAGTCAGTGGACAGCCTCACCTGTGTTCCAGTGTGAGATTAGTGGGGTGACGTCTTTCCCCATAGTTCTGTAATTGTCTCCTGAAATCAACCATAGTTCAGCTTGGGCTATTCTTTTTTTCACTGGGTTGATGAGTTTGAGAAGATGGCTGGTTTAATGCATTTGTGCAAGACTCAAAAGAATGTTAATTATTTAAAAAGTGAGTATTTTCATGGTTTCATGAAACCATTAATTCTTACGTCAGTTTCGTGAAACTGTTAATTCATCCAATGGTTCTAACACATGTTAAGATTGTTATGTTAAGGTTTGTTAAGGTTTAGAGTAGACAACGCAGTCTGGCACATTTGCTGAAGCAGGTATCTGTCTGTAATGTGTGAATCCAGATTTTGAGAATGGTAATCTCACAGACAGATGGCCATACTTTAAAGGTATTTTCAACAAAGAAATTGTGTAGATGGAAGCAAGCTAGTTAAAAAGCTTCTTTTGTTGATTTGTTTTTTGAGCTCCAGTGATAGTGATAAAACAGTTTGCCGCTGTGGCAGTAACTGTATAAACGCACCAGTGACGAATATCAGTGCATTATGAACATAAGAATGGCCATACTGGGTCAGACCAAAGGTCCATCCAGCCCACTGTCCTGTCTACTGACAGTGACCAATGCCTGGAGTGAGTGAACCTACCAGGTAACGATCAATGATCTCTCTCTTGCCATCCATCACCCTCCTCTGACAAACAGAGACTAGGGACACCATTCCTTACCCATCTTGTCTAATAGCTATTAATGGCCTTAACCTCCATGAATTTATCCAGTTCCCTTTTAAACCCAGTTATATTGCTAGCCTTCACAACCTCCTCAGGCAAGGAGTTCCACAGGCTGACTGTGCGTTGTGTGAAGAACTTCCTTTTATTTGGAATAGCTTTTCCATATTCACTTTCTCCACACCACTCACGATTTTATATACCTCTCTCATATCCCCCCTTAGTCTCTTCTTTTCCAAACAGAAAAGTTTCAGCCTCTTTAATCTCTCCTCATACGGGACCTATTCCAAACCGCTAATCATTTTAGTTGCTGTTCTCTGAACCTTTTCTAATGCCAGTACATCCTTTTTGAGGTTTGTATGCAGTATTTAAGATGTGGGCGCACCATGGATTTATATAAGGGCAATAAGATATTCTCCGTCTTATTCTGTCTCCTTTTTAGCGATTCCTAACATCATATTGGGTTTTTTGACTGCTGCTGCACACTGCATGGATGTCGTTAGAGAACTATCCACGATGACTTCAAGATCTTTTTCCTGTTTAGTTGTAGCTAAATTAGCCCCCTTCATTATGTATGTATGGGGTTATTTTTTCCAGTGTGCATTACTTTACATTTATCCACATCACATTTCAGTTGCCATTTTGTTGCCCAATCACTTAGTTTTGTGAGATCTTTTTGAAGTTCTTCACAGTCTGCTTTGGTCTTAACTATCTTGAGCAGTTTAGTATCATCTGCAAACTTTGCCACCTCACTGTTTACCCCTTCCTCCAAATCACTGATGAATAAGTTGAATAGGATTGTATAGGATTCCCCTAGGACAGACCCGTAGGGAACACCACTAGTTACCCCTCTCCATTCCCTAGTCCCTCCAGTGAAAGCCCTGTTGAATCCTGTCCATAGGCTGTCAGTAATGAAAGAGACAGAGACTGATTGCCCATTGTGCCTAAGATCCAGCTCTTGGAGCTGTTTGTTCTTTGAGGAGCTTGTTTTCTGCCTAAGTCATTATGTAAAAGACCAGGAGAATACCAACTCCCTATTTAAAGTCACTAAGATCCTTCTGAAGTATCTGGAATAACTCTAACCTATTGCAATTGCAAATCCTCTGGCCATTCTGCAAAGTGACTGGAGAGGATGTGAAGTGTAGGATTCCCAGTTGCTGAATACTACTTCCCACTTTCCTCCTGTACCTTCCTCTTGAAGGATCACCCCCGACGCCCCACAACAACCAACTTGTCTCATTTAAGAAGAGCAACAAGAGTAGAATAAGTGTTTCCTTCTTTGAAACTGCACTCAGGAAATTGCATATAAGAATTATTTAATCCAGCAGACTTTTTTTAAAATAGAAACACCGTAATTTTACCCAAACCACCCACCCACTGTGCTTTCTCTGCCTTTCTCTCTCCAGTGAGTCCAGATTCTTGTGAATAAAGTAAAAGAGAATCCCCCTACCTCCACAATTTTTTTCTTGTTGCTTGAGAGAATTGATCTGGAGAGAAAGCTTGCTAAAGGAAAATTGCACGGTTATTAATCACCTTAATTTCGTTCTCCAATTACAAAGAAGAAATCTTGAAACACATCATATAATAAGGTAGCAGTTTCCTATTTCCCTCTAATGTTTAGTCATATGTGGGTTAAGATCAGGGAAATGTAGTTTATAATACTTATACAATTACAGTATGAAAAGTAGTGCTTTACATTTTCAAACCACCATACAGATATTAACTGAACTCGCTGTGTATGGGTCTTATGCTTTTCAGACTTGTAATTTTGTGACTCACAACAAAAGTTGGTGGCTAAACACTGTTAAATCACCCATTTTAAAATAATTGATTGTCCAACAGCTTGGAAACGGTAAGCTTTTCTCATGGATTCCAGTGGTAACCACCTTTTTCTGTGATCCACAGCGATCACCTGTTCAGCAGAAGGCCCAGTCTGAGGTATCATCAGAAAAATGGCAGTACCACACATGATAAAACAGTGGCGGCTATTTCTAAAAGTGGTGGATTGAAAAGTATTATATGTATACTCTTAGTACAGCACTGATACTTGGGGGAAGACTTTTTCAAAAGTACAAATACCAAACTCCCATTGACTAGCAACGTTCCACCTTTGAAAAACTCTCCCTCTGAAATAATATACCTGACTGAAAACTCCAGTTTTCCTTTGACTCTGATCCCATCTCCACAACAAATTACCACTTCCCTTTCTCTTCTCCTCTCTGATTTTTCTCAAGGCTTCAGACTAAGCTATACAAACGCTGTCAGACTAAACTATACAAACTATACAAATGCTGACAGGTCTGTTTTATTACTTACTTCAACCTATGTTGTATGGCTGTCTATTTGCTTGGATAGTCCATAGTGTCTTTCTTCAAAAAACATGAATGAGCTTTACAGAATGTTTGCACCATATGATCACTCCCTTTCTACATATGGGCATACTGAGTTACAGAGATTGTGACTTGGCCAAGGTCACATTAAATCAGTTAACTATTCACAAATAGAATCAGAGTCCTAACTCCTGGTGCCCTACCCTACACTACAAGTAACAATCACACTGATCTTATTTTGTTTTCTAGTTGCAGTGGTTTGGTTCCAGATTCTAGGTTCTGATGTCTTGTGGCCTAATCTACCACTTGTGATTGTCAATCTTTCCTGAGGTTATGACTGTTGTCTAGAGTTTACTCATTCTAAATTGAATTATAGGATTATCATCATTACACAATTCATCTTCTTTTCTCAAGTCTTGCAAGTTGGGTCACCAGGTCTCTAGTCTAGTGTCTCATAACTGATGGAACAATGGTGGAGCATTGTGTTCTGCTTGCCTATGGTAAGAAGTGAGTGTTTATATAGGAGGTTTGCTTAGTACCTCTCTGTACTGTGTAAGCCGAGAACACTTTTATCAATTCCTACAGGAACTAACCCTGCCTTTTTAAAGGTCACTCCTGTCTCAGTCAGTTCTTAAAGTTCAAAAGGAAATAAACTGCTTAAGGTTGGCATTTTTCAAGTCAAGTGTCAACTTTCCAGGCCCCCAAGGCAGGGAACACGCAGGAGGTAGAGATTAATAACTGAGCTGCTTGGCTGATACAGTGATTGTGCAGGAACATTCCCTTTTTCTTCTTGGTTCTTTAGGGGTGTGGGGAATCAAATGGAAACATTGCTCAAATAGCTCATTTTTCTTTTTCCTTTGCAAAGCAAAAGCATCAGAAGCTATTTGGAAGATTTCTTTTTTCATTAGCGCACCGAAAGTGTGTGGAGGGTTTGTCAGCGGCAGTGATGTAGGTAGGACACAAGGAACATTTTACGACAATGCCAATACCTAGAAGTGCCTTCAACCACAGAGCCCTATTATGCTGGGGGAGGAGGCGGGAGACAGATGAAGTTTCACGAGGCATTTGTATGGTGAGGTCTCCAAGCAAGTGCCACCCCTCACTGCATTGACTTCTCTTGCTTACGCAGGGGACAGCAAAATCAATAAGGAAATGAACAGGGAGAATGGGCTTTATTAATCAGGTACAGCAGGGGAGATTATAATGGAACACAGGTGGCAATCGAAGAGAGTGCTGAGCATAGACAATCTACTGTTGGCTGCCAAAGTGTCTGTATTGATTGTGGGAGATGTAGGGTACAGAAATATCAGAGCTGCTAATTGGGATGTTGGATAGCTCCAGAGAGCGAGCAGTGTGGATTCCTGTTTTGTTTTTTTACTGCATTTTGTAACAAATTTTCCCCCTTGTGTATGTGCTCTGCTGGCATGTGTGCACTCTCATTTAAGGCACACACACACACTCTTCTTTACAGGTGAAGACTTTGCTATTTCCATATTCACACACTTCCAGGATGTGAGTGAGGGGAATAACTCTTCTTCCTTGCAATAGGATTTTATTACCAAAAAAAAAAAAAAAAAAAAAAGGTTGGCGGTAGACTTATGTTTCTTCTCTGCCTTACCTCCAAAAGATGAAACAGAGAACTGTTTTTAAAGATATAAGGAAAGGGCCCTAAAGTTTTCCAAGCCAGGCACTAATCTACTCTTAGTCTTAGTGTGTGGGCTGATACAAGGCATTGTGATAATGAAACCGCTATCAGGACCTTGGGCAAATAGGATGTTGTTAGTTGGGCTCTGTCTGAGATTTTTCCTTGGCTTCTTTTCTTTCCTTCTTTTCATTTGTAGACTGCAATGTCTTAAAAAGAACATTGTCCGTCTACACAAAATTTCATAGAGAGAAGTGGATCCTGAGTAAATCTGGGGCAGGTATATTGAAAAAAAGATTGGATTCAGAGTCCTTTTTGTCCATTAATCCTGTTATAACAGTATTTGTACTGTGCATTCAAACCTGATTGAGGGCTGGGCACAAATTAGCATGATTGAGTTGGGGACAGAATTGCTACTTCTCTACCCACTACCTTTATCCCAACTACTATATGCATCAGACCAGGCAGTGCAATCTTAACTGCCTCCTACGGACACCAGTCTATTACCCTTTTCCCCAACCTTCTTCTTGTACCCATTTAGTTAACTAACTGCTTCCCAAATCACCAGTTGTTATGACCATCATTCAAAACTACAAGAGTTGGGTAAGAATAATCTGATAAAGGGATGTGTGCAGACAGAAGGGGAGAATTAACAATATGGTGTATGTATAATCTTGGTAACGGTAGTCTTGGTAATGGTAAGAGGTGTACTTATGGGTGGAGCAGTAGAGGGTATGTATTACTTTCATTTCCTGGCTTTTCTGGGTTGTCAGGGATGTTGTGTGTTGCTAATTGAATTGCAAACAGTGGTGGGCTTTTTTTTGTATTAATAAATATACATACATGTTTCTGCAGTAGACAAAACCACAGCAATTGACTCTAGGAGAAATTTGCATCTAGGATGCCCTGTGCTTTCTCTGCCTTTAATGTTTTGGTTGTTATATCTCTGAAGTTCACCTTCTTATCACAGCTTCACAGAACAATAAAGAAGCCTGACCTTTCTGTTCATCCAGTAGAGATCTTGAAACATAAAATCTCAGTGTAAGGTCCGTTTACTCCTCCACCTGACTGATTTCTGTCTGAAATATGCATTGCTGGGAGGTATCATGGTATGTAATGTTGTTTTATTACTCATTTAGAAATATGGATGAGATAGAATTGATGTAACTGAGCTCTGAATTTAGTTGCTCTGACAATTCCTTTTTTTATGCAAAATCGTTTATTCCTGTAGCATGGTGTTGGTTTAAAAGGCTCTTTAGGTCAGCTGGGTGAGATGAAGCTAGCAGTGTCAACCCAGTGAAAGACCCAAGTATAACAGTGACTTTGGGCTTATATTTTCTGGGCCTTATAAGGCATTCTATTCATTTGGAGCTCCTTCAGGAGTAGGGGTGGGTAGGATTCCATTAACTATTCTTTAATTTAGCATCCTATAACATTGGATCCTATCCTTCCATAATAGAAAGAATTGCCATTACAATATGCGGTGGCTTTGAGAAGGGGTTTGTCTATGCTTAGCTGTCTGGGGCATAGCTGGCGAGCAGAGTGTGAGTGATTGTAGTTGCACTGTGTAGCCAGGATCTGTGAAAAGTGGGCTTGTAGAAGTGCAAGCCATTTCAAACAGACCCACTATAGGTAATCCATTTGATACTCATTCTGATTGTTCTCCTTTGGACAGATTCCAGTTCTCTTTAACTGGATGGCTGATACTGGACACTTAAGGCCTGATTTTCATCCACTTTTGTGTAAAGTGGTTGTGAAAAGTGGTTAAAGTAGATTGCAACAAGCGAGGTAGCTCTTGCTGCACCAGCCACGGAGGCAGGGGAACTACCCAGTCTACCTCCTTTACTGTAACCATGGGCGTAAAATGCTACCATTCTGACCTGGTAATGTTACATTCATTTTGCACTTCTCTGGGAGTGAGGTTTACGTTGTGAAATCCAGAGTTGCCCAGTGGTTGACAAAGCAGACTTTTAGGAGGCATTTGTTCAAGATTGGTTGTTTAATTTTTTTAAAATATTCTTCATTCATTACATTTAAATAGCCCAGCGGCCTCCTGTGCTGCTATATTTAGGCGCTTTCTGTCACTCTGGACTGCTTTGCTATAAAGTTCAGAAAATGGCTTCAGTCACTGCTGTCCAAACAAAAGCTCCTTTTGATGTTCTGGCGAGAATGAAGGGGTGAGGGAGATACGTAGTGAAATTAATTTGACGCTATGAAAGTGCAGGACAGAAAATACTGACTTATATGTAAGCATTTCCAGTAATTAGCTAGATTCTTTCCCACTCATCTCTGTGCTTTGATCCTAACCATCTTTTCTCGACAGATACGGTCAGTGGTGCCTAATTGTGCGCTGGTTATCTGTTGTGGACAAGTATCTATTAGGAACTTGGTTGTGACTAGGGTGACCAGATGAGAAAAATTGGGACTGGGTGGAGGATAATAGGCATGTATAGAAGACAAAGCCCCGAATATTGGGACTGTCCCTATAAAATTGGGACATTTGGTCACTCTAGTTGTGATCTTCATACTTACTGCATCTTCAGCCAGACTTTTAGAGAGAAAAGGCCAGTGTTTAGTTCCTGGTCAAAAGCCTTGCATTTTATTCAGAATTATGAATGGGGTGCCAGCTGTCAAAGAATCATTTTTCAAGTATTCTTTGAGGGAATTCAGTTTCTATAAATGCATTCATAAGAAAAGCATTCAGCTAAAAAATGTGGGTGAACAGCAGTGTGTGATGCTCATTTCATGCTGGAATACTATAATACGCATTGGAAATGAATTCTGATTGGAAAAGGTCATTGCAGACAGTTGTTTGGAGCCTTCATGAAGCAGTAATGAGTCACAAGTCTGTAACTGCTCCTTGTCATAAAATTGCAGTGGAGGGTTTAAGGTTTTGTTTTTATCATCCAAACATTTTCTGACCCTCTCTTTATTTGATTGAAATAAGCTATTATCCTATTGTTAAGAGTATAGAATTTCAACAGATTCGTTTACTGACAAATCAGTTCTGTTTTTCCCATTTCCCTCCTCCTTTCATTCCCAACCTCCAGGCAGATTTTCCTCTTCACTCCTCTGTCTGTCAGTCCTCTCCCCCTTTGTGCCCCACAGCTTCGTTAACTCTGACTGCCTTTTCCAGAATGATGTTCCGCCTCTCACTGTAGGCATTACTTTGATGCTATAACAGAGCCCTAGCACATTTTCAGTTGCTCCTTATCTTTGAGCCCCTAGCTGTCTGCCCTGTGCATCTCCTCTTTAAATGGACACTGTGGACTTGGGGTTGGTCCTGCTTTGAGCAGGAGGTCAGACTAGATGACCTCCTGAGGTCCCTTCCAACCTTGCTATTCTATGATTCTTTGACTTGAGTTCTGGGTGTGACAGCTGGAGGAAAAGCAGATTTGGAGCAGTACAGGGAAATTCCCAGCTAATATTATTATAATTATATTTCTTACAATAGTGCCTAATGGCCAACCAAGAGTGAAAGAAACCCCATTGTGCCATGCACTGTAAAACAATAGACAATCTCTGCCACAAAGAGCTTATATTATAGATAGACAAGACCTACAGGATGTGGGCAGAGTTAGAACACACAAGCAGAGAGTACAAAGTGATGGCACAAATGTCATGTTAGTTTCACATTTTTGGGGGTGTGTGGTGGGTTTAGTTAAGAAGGGGATCTGCTACCCTGTTTCCCCGAAAGTAAGACATCCCCCGAAAATAAGACATACTTCAAGTTTTGCCTCTCGCTGTAATATAATGTAATGTAATTTTGGGAGCAAAAATTAATATAAGACACTGTCTTATTTTCGGGGAAACACGGTAAGTGTAAAAGAGAAGGGAAGAAGGAGTGAGGGTGACAGGGCAGGGGAGAAGAGGAGCGAGAGGGGCAGGTATGGGCTGAAGTGAAACTGAGGTGAGGAGATAAAAGCAAAAGCAGGAACCTCTAGAGACAATCCGAGAACTTTCTACCGTTTTGGCAGACTCTCTTCTACCCTGTGAAGACTCTTCATTCCACCGCCTCCCTCGCTATCAGTTCAAGTCTCTGGCTGGCTCCTCTCTGCAGATTTTCCCTGTGGGAGAAAGCACCGCTTGGGTCCTGGTGCCTCTAGAGTAGGGGAAACCCCCTGCATAGTTTTGGGTCCAAAGACATGGCCATGGCTGGTCCCCATTTTATCCCCTCCCTCCAGTGCTGTTAACAGAGAATTGCGAGAAGGGGAGGGGGGTAAGAAAATAATCTCTCTGTGGGACATTGCCCTCTCGGTCTCCACTTCAACAATGCAGTCAACGGAGATCCTCCAGGCAGAGATGTGCAGCGGTGCCTCTCTCAGGGCATTATCCCCTTGTGAACAGAGAGTTGGCTGGAACAGTACTGGCAGGGAAGTGCAACGGGGTTGTTGAGAGCTCAGGACAAAAAGTGTCAGGCATTGGCTCGCTTCGTCGCCTGCCTGGCATGAAAGAGTGTTTTTCCAGCACACAAGTGTGTGATTACTGGTTGGTAACTGATGGGGCAAATTGCATTATTCATTATGGTTGGGATTGAATTGAAATTGCAAGGACAATTTTCTCTCTCACATTTCAAGGTCAGATGAGAGTATTTACCGTTCTCTCTCTGTTTATCTGTGAATGCAAATTGAATTTGGTGATGCAAATTGATGGAATGTTAGAAATATAAAACTCATCAGCAGTGACATGGAGAAAAATTACTGGGTAGAGCTGGCCAGTGGCTTCACCATCCCATAAACGGGCTTCTCCTTTGATTAGTAATTATTTCAGTCTTTGCTTTCTTGCATTCTCAGCTTGGTTTTACTTGTTTTGATTTTTTGTTTTCAAAAGAAAAACCGTAGTGGCACTCTGAAGCATTTAGAATCAGAATTAGATGGTGCAAATAAAGCCAGCTGCGAAAGGCTGCTGGTGTTACAGCTGGGGAGGACAAGGTTTCTCTTGAACTTCCTTTTGTTTGTTTGCTTGGGGTGTTTTTTGGTTCATTTTCCTTTTTCAGGAATTTTGCTTTCGCAGGCCCAGGCTTCCAAGGCCTCCACAGAATGCTTGGTCCCTGATGACTGGAGTGATAAGCGAAAGAGAAGATACAGGCGGTTCTCACTTTTAAGCATGGCAAACTCACTGGAGACCCACAGCTGTTGGGAAGAGGTGGGGAGAAGTTGGCCAACTTGTCCCTCCAGTCTCTATTACCCATGAGAATAAGTACACAGGGCCCAAAGGTTTGGATATCCAAAGGGACCCACTTCAGGGGAGCTGGGTTCTGTTTCTGGCACACTGTGTGACCTTGAACAGGTCACTCAACTCCTCTGCTGAGCTGTGTCTCAGATACCACTTAGCCTATTGACCAAGTCTACTCTAAAGCAGGGAGATTTCTCTTTATAACCAAAAACCTCTTGACTCCTGATTTAATAATGTTATTTCCTATTTGCATATAATTAGATACATATAACTACAAGCATCCATATATGCCAAATTCAAAAATTCTGCTACGTTACTCAGAGTCATATGCTTCAGCAACACACGGGCATCTGAATGCACTGTGAAGTCAGACTAGAGAGGCCACCCAGATATTGGCCCAGTGATCTTTTAGCTGGGTGAAACCAGAGTGGTGCTGCAGCCCTGTGGACCAGATAGCTACACTACACACCACCCACTATCACAAATCTCCCTGAAATTAATTTGAAAATGTTGGTCTGTGCGCTGCTTAGTCCAGACTGATGTTTACTACTAATAATGGAAAAGCTTGACAATTATATAGGGCTGCTTATTTTTAAAGAATTTCACAAGCGTGGACTGATTAACTCTCACAACTCCCACTCGGAGGTATTATCCCCATTTTAAAATTGAGTCTCAGGTTCAGGTTTCCTGTGTGGCATGGCTAGCAGTGCGGAGGTAGGACACAGGTGTTCCTGTTTCCCTGTCTTCTGTTCAGGCCAAATGATCACACTTTTCTGGTATAGCAAAAGCCCTTAGTGGTTTATACTGGTTTATAAAGACAAGCTAAACTTCTCTCTCATGGTCCTCACACTTTCAACCATCAACTTCAATCTTCCTGTGGCCAGTTTCACTCTGGGAAGCAGCATGAGAAGGGTAAAGATACTAAATTCTTGGTGGCACTGCATTGTTTTTCTAAATTAGTTTGGTGTGAATGAGTGAGTGGGATTAAAGAGCCAGAAATGTCATCAGCATAGAAGAATGTCTGGGAGTAGTGATATAATGGAGTTTGTTGCCATAACTCTGGCTTTGAATCCTATTTGTGTCATTGGCGAGGGTAAGTTTGATATTGTCCACCTGGTTTGTAGAGGACATCTGCTCCTGTTATGATCGCTGTACGACTTGGTAGAATTACCAGTCTGTTCTTAATGACTCAATCTTTGCTTAGGCAAGTCCAGATTGTCGTGTGTTGGGAGAGTTCTGAGGATTTTAAATATTGGCTTTCCTATTGTGTGGTAGCCTATGACTACTAAACTCAGTCCAGTGGAATGAAATTGCAGTACTTTCCCTTGGACAATCAGCTTCACAGCACTTACATTTTAACTGACCAGCACAATTGACCTGAGATCGAAGCCTAAACAGACCTACCTCAATTTCCCTCTTAACACTATTGAATGCAGAAGAAATGGACAATCTGCCCACTTGGCCATTTACTTTGCTATATTCTTTCTCTGCTTACTCATTTGTCTCCCATACTGCAACTGAGGAAGAGCACATGTGGGTAGAAGTGTGTGCTCTCCCTAAAGTGCTACTGGTATACGGATTGCAAATGCTTTTTATTAATGCTAACAAGGAAACTAGGCAGGAATCTGTTTTCATTCTGAGCATCAAGTGATAAAATATGACGATCAGTCAGTGCACTTAGGTTTTATAAAAGGAGGTCAAAACTTTGAGGGATGTACATACAGTTTAATTAAAACAAAACAAGACAAATTCTTAATTGGTTTTAGATCTGGAACAGTAGATTCAACCTAATTTAGCAGGGAGGAGAGGATTTCTATATCATGTCAGACAATGGGTGGGTCTTGCATTGTTATTCACCCGGGATCATATGTGATTTGAAATGTGCATGGGAGGATTTTATTATTTAAGGTGGTTTGTGTGTGAGAGAGAATGTGGTATTTAACCGTAGAACTTTCCAGATTGACAATAGATATTTGAGTGTGTATCTAGTCTCCAAAGGGTTACAATAGTTTTGTTAAGTAGTACTCATCATAGGTTAATGTCCTGATGTGGTCTCTACTTTCTGGGTTTACATGTCTCCTTGTGACCTCTTACAGGGACTCTGTTTTCCCACAGGATTCTTGCCCATGTTTCACAGTAGTAGAGGACTGGAATCGGGCTTTCTAATGTTGACAGCTGAGGAATATCTCTTTGATGGAGATTGATTTCTGCACATTTGCAGAGGGCTATCATTTACTGGCAGATTTATCAAAAAAATGAGCACAACAAAAATTCTGTTTAGCCTCTGGAATCCTTGTATTGCTGACTAGGGAAAATGCTGATATTTCTATTAAAATCCATAGAACTTGTGACATTTGCATTGAGCTTGTGATGGAGAGGAATCAGCAGGTTAGTGAGAGGCAGACACCACTCTATGTCCCATCAACGTTTTAGAAGATACTGTTGAGCACCGATTTCTTTTTGTGTAACTAATTAATTAAAATAGAGCCAGGGAAATAGTGGGGCTCTGGTAATTAAATTATTCATTTTCAAAGGCAGATTTAAAGCCCTCTTAATGAACTTCCCACCTGAATACACAAGTGAAGAACCTGTTTCACACTGCTGGATTATCAAATTGGTCTGTGAATGGTTCCAAATTGAACTGGAATTTCAAATAGCCTTTTAATTCATCCTGAGTTTTAAAATGCATATTTGTTGTTAGAGGAAAGGATCAGAGGTTGGGAAATTGCTGATTGGGGATTTATGGCAATTTCTCAGTAAAATTCCCAAAGAGCATAAATTGTTCTGGCAGTCAGGATGTAGGAGTGCCACTTTTCTGACATAGCTGAACAGTGCCTGAATAATGGTGATATTTTATTTGTTAAAGGATATTAATTTACTGTCCTTTGATTTATAATGATAAAGAGCACCTGGTATTGGTGCTTTTACTCTGCTTGACATTTTGTGTTTGGTACACAGTAATTTTCACTTTCAGGGCTTGTTCACACTGAAAATACAACTTTTTGTGCTCTGGTTGTGTAACTCTTCTGTCTGAGTTACAATAAAGCTGAGTTATTCTTATACTGCAACTTTTTTTTTCATGAATCAATCAGGTTTGTTGTCAACATCTACTATAATGCCTAACTGCTTGTATTAGTGCATTATGGGTAATATAGCCAGCTATCCAGTACTTCAGCAAGGAATAGCAAGCTCAGAGGATATGCACACAGAGCAGCTCCAAAAGCATGTGGGTTAGTGCTGTTTGGGATGCCCTGCTGTACAGAGAGCTGAGAGGAAGGAAAAATTGGCTACACAGGCATGGTTGGGAGTTCCGTCCATGTTGCCAAAAAAAGTGCTTTACCCAGTCACAGGAACGCAAACTATGTGCCAGTCTAGGTTGCTGGCAAGAACATCATGCGGATAGTTGCCATAATTACTAATCAAGTATTAGCTATGGTTGAATGCAGATCAGGTTTAATGGCAATCACTTCTCTAACTGGTTAATATTTAAAAGACGTGTTGATTGCCTAAAATCCATTATTACACTGACACTGAAGAGTAAGTAGGGTGACCAGGTGTCTCAATTTTATAGGGACAGTCCCAATATTTGGGACTTTTTCTTATATTGGCTCCTATTATCCCCCACCCTCTGTCCCGATTTTTCACACTTGCTATCTGGTCACCCCAAGAATAACTATTTACCCAAAGGTAAAAAATTGATTGTAAGTGTGAAGTATATGTAGTGTTTTATGACTTGTGTATTTATAAAGCAATGTAATTGTTTAGGAGCTAAGCAGTAAGCTTGGCCATTGGACATTTCTAATATCAGCATTTTTTTCAAAGAGATAATACATTGCTATTAGTACTTTCCCTAAGTTTTTCTCACTTACCTGTGTCTGAGGTAGTATTAAGATCTGACGGGTATCTTCTATCTTTTAGTGCCAGGATATTAGAGAAGGCTCGGCAGCAGCTACAGGAAGAGGTATTACGGATCCAGAGCCAGCTACTGGATGAGAAGAAAAAACGTGAGCAGCATGAAGGTCTCGTCAGACGCTTGCAGAAACGAGTGCTACTGCTTACTAAGGTATGGCATCTAGACAGAATTTAGGAATGCAACCCCTTCTCCACACCGATAGATACTGTTCCTGCAATCCTCTTATTTCTCGTTGTCTGTGCTTCGTAGTTGATGATTCAGTGCTACTTGGTCTCAGTGTAATGGATGCTGTAACAATGACTTGCTCAGAGTAAATGCATAGATGTCAGTGCTGGTCTGCTGGTGTGTGGTGCTTATGTAGGTGATACACCACTTAATGTCATCCTTGGCATCTGTGTTAGGAAAGAGAGTTAAGTCATGTTACCATAGGTGTATTTCTGAATCTGAGCCACTGACTGGAGTTTAAAATGGCCTTGATAGCTGCCTCGCTCGCTTCCCCAACTAGAAGAAAGGTGCTATGCTGTGTGCTTGGTTCCGTGGAGAAATGGAACTTGGGGAAAGATGAGATGGTCATATCACCCGTATGTAAAAGTCCTTTCAGATTTAATGGTAGGAGTTAAACCAATAGAGATTTACCAAAATTAGTTTAGAATCCTTTTTACCGATTTTTTTGAACCAATCTATGGAGTTTGGTAGCAGGACTTTAATTTTGGGTTAAATTCTATAGAATGTTTTAAAAACCTGTAGAACCCTGATTGTTTTATATTAAATTCGATGGTACTGTTGCCTAAAGACAAATTATGATTATTTATTATTTCTCTTTATCCACAAAGGTGTGAGTTGCACCTTCTAAAGACACCTAACTTCTATCTTCACTTATTTTAGCATTCTCATTGAAGTTAATAGGGCTGGTCACATGAGCAAACTTACATACATGTATGTTTGCTGGATCAGGCTCTAAACTAGATGTGCCAATAGCTGAGAGAAACAAGACCATAGGAAGGAGAGATGAAGGTAATAAGATTATGTGGTAGCTCAGCTCAATGAGAGCTAATGCACAAGATAGGATGGGGGTGATGCAGCTTTACTAAATAGATGCATTATTTGGATTTGAAGGTTGCAATTGAGCAGAATAATTCTTTCCAGCATAGTATAGGGATGTGTCCTCCCCTCCTCCCCCTCCAAAAAAAAAAAAAGAAAAAGAAAAGAAAAAAAAGAAAGGAGATGTGGTGCTGCTACTGCGTCAGGCATGAAATTTGAATGTTGACTACAGGATCTTGATTTGCTTTAATTGTTCTGTGCTCAGTTCCGTAATTCCATGTCAGAGCTGAGCCAATGAGGCTGTGATGTATGGTGTACTAAGCAGAGCTTTTTGGAGCATGAAGCAGCTGTTTCACAAGTGGGTATTAGTTAAATCTCTTTCTGGCTGCAGTATTTGATACCATGGAGAATCCAGTAAGTGAGAAAGAGACAGAACTGCTGTCACTTTTCTTGACACATTGCGGCAGGCATTGCATTCTGAGTGGCTGGCAACTATGAGAGGAGACCATTTCTCCCCTTGGCTCACTGAAACGTCAAGCAGCATAGACAGGATTTTCCCAGCCCTATTTTTGGCGTTGGTATGGTCTGTAATGGGATATCTGTGGTTTAAGACATAGTTGGGTAATTCCAGGTATTCTGAAAAAGAATACAGCACTTGATAAGATGTCGGCAGCCTTTTAGATATCTGTACTTTTTATATATATTTTTATATATTTTTTTATACATACATATATATATATAAATACACACTCTCACTCACTCACTCACTCTAGAATCCCAGAGTTACGAACACCTCAGGAATGGAGGTTGTTTGTACTTGTGAAATGTTCGTAACGCTGAACAAAACGTTATGGTGCTTCTTTCAAAAGTTTACAACTGATCATTGACTTAATGCAGCTTTGAATTAAGTAGGGGTGGGGGTGTGGATAGGGGTTGGGGCAGTCAGGGGACAAGGAGCAGGAAGGCTTGGGTAGGGGTTGGGTTCTGGGGGGGCAGTTTAGGGGTCTCAAGAGGGGGTCAGGGGAGAAGGAGCAGGGGGGCTTAGATGGGGGGGTGCAGTTTCAGGGGGTGGTTGGTGCGGGGTGTGTGTGTGTCTCGGGAGGGTGTGATCATGGGACAGGGAGCAAGGGGTTGAATAGGGGTGGGGTCCCCGGGGGTGGTTGGGGGGGGGGGTTACACAGGGGGCGGTCAGGGGACAAGGAGCAGGGGAGTTGGGATGGATTGAGAGTTTTGAGGAGGGAGGAGTTTAGGCGGGGGTGGGGGGACGGGCTTCCCTACCCTACCCAGCCCTCCACACAATTTGTAACCTTGAGGTGGCCCTTGGGCCAAAAAATTTGCCCACACCTGTCATTAGTCTGTTCCCTACAACATACCATGTGGTGGTCCATATCCTAATTTCTGTATTGAAGACATTAAGCCTTTTTGATTTGTTCTTCTCTGTGGTTTTCTCTCTCAGAAAAGGAGAAATCACTGGAAATGTCCTTCCTGAATTCATAGCAAATAAACTTGCTTTTTGAAAGTGGAAGCTTTCAGTGTGCTGTATAATATTTCATCTGAGCTACTTCAAAGGAGAAAAGGATATCTTTGTCCTCAGAAAATCTGTTTTGTCCAGGATTATATTGGATCCTTTGTGTAGAGCCACACATAGGGTGAGAACTAGAGCAGGGATTTAGGCATTGTTTCCTCAGCACTGTTTCTTTTACTGGTTGCTCTGCTCATGCAAAATTAGGAAAAGGAGTTTAATTTAATTAACAAGAATTTATGATCTTGTGGTTTAAAATGAGATTGAGCAAATAGATTGCCTTTAAAAATAATAATTTCACAGTGAAAGCATATCACCTAGAGTGGTATTTAATCATCTAATTAGTGGCATTGGTAGTAGACTGTGCTGCTGTCTGTGTTGTGAATAGAGAGGAGGAGGAAAGGAAGGTGAGTTCACTTATCCAGCTCACTGGTGAAGCTAGTGTGATTTGTTAAACAGGACTATAAAAATCACATTTTGGGAGAAGCAGTGTTGTGTGTGACATGGTGCTTACTGCTCCCTGGTGGTGTGTGTGTGTTGAGGTTGTGACCGCCTGCCCCTTGAATAGGCAAAGAATCACGTACCCTATCCTAGCAAATAAGGAGATTCAGCTGGTTTGATAGTAAAAATGTTATGCAATGACTATATCTTCCTTTCTTTGTGGATCAAGGCAGACCTGGGGTGTCATAATTCTGTGTTTATCACTTATTTAAAATCAACCAAAAAGCAGCAGCTAGTTCTTCCCTTCCATTGCAGTAGTGTTTAGTATTCATATAATAAAGGTATCCACTCCTGCTCCTTGACACTGCTCTAGGAGCAACTTGCTGTGCTGCTCTGACCCCTCCTCAGCTGTTCTTGGTCGTTCTTTATCTCTTCTTTTAGTTTCAGTCATTTTTTTGACCATTCTAGAGTCCCCGATTCACTAGGCCTCATTCCCTGCCTGCCACTGTGTCTCAGCCTTACCTGGCTGCTCTGATCTCCCTATTTCAGTGTGTCCATCCTCTCCTCCCTTTGCTCTGGGTCTTCCTGCTTCATTTGCCCACTGGTTCCTTGCTCTTTTGCATGCACTATAGATGCTTCGCTGTGACTTAGTCAATTATCAAGATTAGCATAATTCTCTACCGGCTATCAGTACATGAAATTTTCTCGAATCACCTCTGACTTCCCTGAGCTGCATGTCCTAGGCTTGGAAAAACAAGTGTCTGGGCATCGGTCTTGGGTCTTTGATACAGCAGCACTCAGATTGCTCTTGCGAAACCACCAGTCTGGCCCTACCATTTCTCTCTCTACCTGCGGAGTAGGTTCTCGCATGTGATCCTGGGCTCTTGGTGCAAACAAACAATTAAGGCAGTCTGTAGTGTGCCTGGCAGCTGTTTCTTACATTTGAGTTCAGTTAAACTTTTATGCATGCATGTTTTAAATTAAGTATGAAGGCTAGATTTAGTCACCCAAGGATTTTTCAGATATCACTGTTGGTTTAAAGGCTTCCCTGAAAGCCACTATCCTTGCTAGACAAGAAATTGTTTGAGGGGTATATTCATTCATTTTCTCTCTGCCACAGTTCCCCTTGGCTTAGTTCTGCGTCTGTGGTAGTGGTGAAGTTTCTCTGTGTGGGCTTTGTTTATGCTCAGAATTTTAGAGAAATCTCTCATAATGGCTCTAACTTGGGAGCAGCTCCACTGAACGGTCGCTGTGAGATTGCCCTGAAATTCTGTGAGACACAGCCTGCCTCTCGTCTCTCCCTCCCGTTTGATTTGATGCCAAATTGGCTTTGAATGCCATATTTACTAAGATAGCTTTTTGTTTGACTTGTGTGTTGTTCTTAAGCTTGTGTGTATTTCTTTCTCCTTTTCAGACTTTTGCACAGAGCTTATGGTCTTTGCTTTCTTTGTAGGAAATAAAAGGCAAAGCTGTCACAGCTGGAGTTGAGTCTTTAAGATTTTTTTTAATGACATTTAGGTCTCTCACAATTGTCCCTTTTTGAGATCCCTGGTCTGAATATAAGCTTCTGACTGAGTCAGGGTTTGAGAAAAGCAAAGCCCTGAGATGCTTGTTTATTGCGTGATGTGAGGACAACTTTTGACATTAGTGGAGGTTTGAGGACAAGTTGAAGCAGATTGGAAAACAGAAGGGGTGGTATACTCCCACCTTTCTCAAAGTCTGCTCAGTGGAGGTGGGATGCTATTCATAGTAGTTTGAGTGGAGCTCAAGATGTGAACTTACCTCACCTTTCTTGGGTGTTTTAATCAGTAGTAAAACAGCAGTTAACTATTTTGGGCTTTATGTGCCATCGACTTTCATAGTTGACTCTCTCTTAAGGGGAATAAGGATAGTTTACACCTTCCTTAGAACTATTATTTCTGCTGTATGCAGAGTTGGGCAGACATTATGACATCATTTTACATTTGGTTCCATTTCAAGTTAGGGCTAAAGAAGCAGGGCAGTTCTTTGGTGCATTTGGCTCTTGGCCACACTGCGGCAGCACAAAGAAGCTAGAAAGCAGCTGCATGTAGTCATCGGAGAACTCCCTTGATATTGGGGAATTCTCAGCTGGTGCAGAGCATCACTTGCCTGCTCCTGGGCCACCTCTCATTGCCAACCCCTGGCACAGGGATTGTGAGAGGGCCTGGGAGGTTGTGCTAAGGGTGTGGCCAGAGTGCAGTGTACTCAGAATATTCACAGCTAGTTGATGCTGGTTCTTTGGGACCATTGCTAGCTGCCACAGGTCAGAGCTGGCCCCGGGCTCTTGTAATCTGTACCAAGACTGAGACCAGCACAGATTCTGAGAACCAGGGACTTCCTGGTGGCACCTGACTCCCCACCTCCTTGCTGTGGTGAATTGAAACATGGCACAGCAGAGAATCTGGTAATTTAAAAAAAGAGAGCTCAAAATCTGGAGCCCAAGAATTGGCTACCAGATAACAATATTGTCAAGGCCTGCAAGCTAGTCTAGATCAATCCCTGAACAGTAGACGTTGACTTGAACTTCCACTGCCCTGGTCTTATTCATTGCTCTCATGTAATGAATTTACACCATAAGCAAATTATTTTTATTTTCCTGAATGTTGTTCTGTTTGTTTGTAGTGAGTCCTTCCGGTTTGTAGATTGTCCACCTTTGGGTACTCTACTCTCAGCGGAAAAGGCCATAAATTTCCATTATCCTTTCCGTGTGTTCAACCAGATCACGTGTTCTGCTTATACATCTACTTTCAGTGAGACATAATTTTTATGGTGGTGGTTTGAGTTTAGGATTAAATAAGTATTGATTAACTAACACACTTGCTGATTATTTACACAGATTGTCCCTGGAAGGCATCTTCTCAAAAGTCAATACTAACTGTATGAGTGAGTCTCAGGGCCTAGAACTGCACAGATCCATCAGAAATTGAGCCGGGTGATTTAACTGTTCTTAAGCATGGCAGATTCAGAATTCCTGACTTGATTTACCACCTCATTTGTTTTGCAGCTGCATGGGATTCAGAATAACACTGTTGATTTCTTTGCCATATTGGACTCTGTGTCCAGCTCTTCCTTGGGATAGTGAATGCTCTTTTCTTGCGGCTGGTCTCAAGGAGTCAAAAAGGTTCTTCCTACTTTGGGAGCTCAGTGACTTAACCCCTATTATACTGATCAGTAATTTTATTGGGGCTGTGAACACATTTAACTCTGCCAACTTGATGGTTTTCAATATACTGGATGGTTTGGTTAAACAAAAGCTCTGCAACAGACTTTCCTCTGGGTCTCCCAGTGCATTTTGTGTTGTGGCTCTTTTTAGACTTTAAGCTCCTTGAGGCAGGGATCATGCCTGCTCTTCTGTGTCTTGAATACTGCCACGCTCCCATTGGTCCTTAATGAAATAAGTAGTAACAGTTTCTAAGCTGATTTCCACCTCTGATTCAGTCTGTGACCTCTTATGGATCAGCTTGAACACTGGCTTGTGTTCTACTGAATCTCAACTCTTCCTCCATTGAAACCCTGGTCCCATGCTTTTTTGTTCTCTCATCTTGACCCTTGCCGCTCCCTTTTCTATGCCTACCATAAGTCTGAGCTCTGCAGATCCTAGCAGCCACACAATGCTTTTGCCGAACGTTTTTGTACATGCAAAGAAGCATGACCCCATCAGCCATATTTTCAGACAACTCAGTTGCCTCCCTTTCCCTTTTTGACTGAGTTCAAAATTCCACTCCTTATTTTGAAAATTCTTTCTAGGCGTGCCTCACGTACTTCCCAGACTCCAGGCCAGGGACATCCCAGGGGCAAGGGTTACCCCTTCTGTGTTTGAGTGGCAGCTGCATTCAGAGGTCTTCTCCCAAGGGATGACACCACCCTGTCCAGGAGGATTTGGCAGGGGAGGTGGTAAGTTTCCAACCAAGGCTCCTTAGGAAAGGTACTGAATGAGACTGGCCCCACCGCTTCTTTAATACATAGTTTATACTCATCACTGAATCTGAAAATACTGTGCAAAGGAGGGTACACATTATTATTCTTGAATCAGAGAGGTAGCCGAGGTTAGTCTGGAATAGCAGAAGTAACAAAGAGTCCTGTAGCACCTTAAAGACTAACTAAAGTATTGAAGCATAAGCTTTTGTGGGCTAATACCCACTTCGTCGGATGCAAGCAGTGGAAGTGTCTAGGGGCAGGTATAAATAAGTAGGCAAGAACCAGGTAGGAGATAACAAGGTTAGTTCAATCAGGCTGAACCAGCTTGTTATCTCAAATCAGGGAGGGGTGAGGTATTCCTCTAGCAACTGAACTGGAGGTGGTGTTATTCTTATTTTACAGAAGGGGAAACTGAGGTGTAGAGGGGAAGTGACTACCATGCAGCAGAGCACTGGTGCAGTTTAGAATGGAATCCATGAGTCCAGTCTCCTAGTCTTGTGCACTATTTCCTGGAAGATGTTCCCTTCCTTGGCCCACCAATTCTGACAACTGGCTCCCAAGTGGAATGGGGTTGCGGCTGCCTCCTCTTCCTATAGACTTTCTGCTGTGAGGGCTCACAGAAACCTGACCTGTCATTTCTCTTCCTTTCGATTCTCCCTTTTCAAGGCCTATTCATCGTTCACAACGATTTTACCATGCTTAGTGCAAGCTTATCCTCTGAAGCGCCTGCCATTTGGAACAGCTTTTCTTTATCTATATTGCTGATTCCAATTCCAAATCACTCTTCAGATTTCAGGTTTTGATATTGTCTTTCATGTTTGTACCTCTGAATTTCTGTCTGCCTCTGTTTTGTTTAGCTCGATAAATATGTAATGGAGCTCAAGGGTAAAGCATTTGGGGATGTAGTGAGCATGGAGAATGCTGTAGAAAGAAAAGTTTTATATTCTTGATTTGCATCAGTGTAATCTTTGCTCTTTTAGTATCATATATACCACTCTTCTCAATGGCATATGGAATGTTTTTATTGAGTAAAGCCATAGAAACCAAGTAAGGCAGATCTTTCTGCACCTCGTTTCCCTCACAAACAAAACTCAACAGTCCCTGGTATCATTTTGTTTACTTCTCAATGCCTCATTACAATCTGTCCACTAGTCTACCTATAATGTGGTAATCAGAATTACACAATACTCTCAGATTTCAGAGTGGTATCCGTGGATAGCTGCTTCCACTTTAATGAAATTGTCTCGTTTGAACTGACCCCCCAACTTGGTAAGGGAACTCCCATCTTTCCCTGTCATGTGTATATATATTCTACCTACTGTATTTTCAACTCCATGCATCTGATGAAGTGGGTTTTAGCCCACAAAAGCTTATGCCCAAATAAATTTGTTAGTCTCTACAGTGACACAAATACTCCTCGTTCTTTTTACGATACTCTCAATGTAATCTTAGAATATAATAATATATGGAGATATACTTATCTCATAGAACTGGAAAGAGCTTGAAAGGTCATCGAGTCCAGTCCCCTGCCTACACTAGCAGGACCAAGTACTGTCCCCTGACCGATTTTTTTGCCCCAGATCCCTAAATGGCCCTCTCAAGGATTGAACTCACAACTCTGGGTTTAGCAGGCCAATGCTCAAACCACTGAGCTATCCCTCCCCCACCATAGTCTTATATAGTGCCAGAATAAGTTATGCTGATTTATACTTTGTGCTTAGTTATATTCATTGCAAGCTCTTATTTGAATCCTTGACATTTAAATATACTGTATTTTGAATGTGCAGTTTTTATTTTGAGACCTTTATTAAGCAACTCCAGTCTAAGGGCTTAATTGTTACTGATAGCTAAGAGTATAATTGCCTTTATAAAATATCATGACTATATTAAGCTAATGGAAATTGCTTCCAGAATTGGGTGAACACAAACCATTTTACTATTTGAAAAAGGCTGTTTCAAGAGAGCTACTAATATCATTCACCAATATATCTGCAGAATCTCTTTATTTTAGAGAACGAACAGAAGAGATGAAAGGGATATGTTCTGGGAGGAAGCTGTTTGCAGTAATTTAGAGGCAGTATGCGAGAACAAGTATAATTGGAAGGAGGAGGCATCTTCAAATTAAAAAGAAAATATCGTAATGGATACCTAGTTGGAGACCTGAAGAGCTTTGAATGGGGAAGAGAAATTAATATTCCTTGATTCAGACATGCTTTTCTCCTGCTTAATTTTTCCTTTGTAAATCTATATATTTGCCTGATTCCATGATGTGTGTACCTGGCTCTGATTTCATTTAGTTCCTCCACTTTCTAGCTAAGGAAGTGACAGTGGAATGTAGTTCTGTTAGGCTCTTGTTAGTCTGCCACTCTTAAAGGATTCAAGGCTCCCTCACTTGCTGATATATGGACTGACATTCTGGTTCACATCTACATCTTCATGCAGTTCTAGGGCCCTTCTACTTCTGTTTCACTTACTATAACCATTAGAGAGACAAGGTGGGAGAAATTATATATTTTATTGGATCAACCCCTTTTGGTGAGAGAGATGAGCTTTTGCGTTTACAGAGTTCTATGTAAGCTCAAAAGCTTGTGTCTCTCACCAACAGAAGTTGGTCCAATAAAAGATATTACCTCACCCACCTTGTTTCTCTAATATCCTGGGACCAATACGTAGAGCCCTGCGCAGATACAAAATTCATATCTGTGTCTGATCTGCAAAAATTATCCTTGGATATAAAGCAGATAGCCACAGATTTTCAGGGGTTTAGATATAAAATTTGGATCTGCATCCACCCATAATCTGCAAAAATGGTCCACAGATACGGATATAAAGCAGAAGTCTATGCATTTGTAGGGCTCTACGAACAGTGCTACAACAACAGTCCATATAACCACTAGAACAGTTTGAAACCTTTGGGCTGTCCTTGTATTACTGCTCTTTGTTTGTCGTTCTATACTAACGCTGCTCAGACTTGTCTTGGTAAATATCTCATATAACTGATTCATTTTATTAGCCTAATTTTTCATAGCTAGAGGGTAAATCATTCTCGGACTCTGACCGTGGAAGTTTCCTGATCTAGGTACTGGTATGATCCTGCCCTCCATTGTGCTGCAGAATTTGGAGGAAGCATCAAGGTGGTATCTCCTATGCAGGGAGGGGCCAGAATCCGGGGATTTACAGCTAGACAGGTCTTCCTTGATTTTTCCTGTAAGTGGGGAGCTGTGAAAGGGCCCACAGAGATTACTCCAGCTATTGCTTTGGGAAGAGGCTTCTTCCGTTTGGCCTCTGTGCATCTACCCAGTGCTTAGCTCCAGTAGCTTGCCCAGGGTTCTGGATTTGGTCAAAGTGTGCTAAAGTCCTTATAGCAAATATCAGAGATGATTTCTTTACAGAGAGATGCTAAATTACTGTCTCTTCTGTTTTATAAATGTAGGCTTGTCCCTTTTCCACTATTGATGGTGTATCTGACAGTATTTTTAATTACAACAAGGTGTTTAGAGCCTTTTAAATGTGCTATAAACCATGGGGTCTGTTCTCAGGGGTTAAGAAGTAAGATTTCTTCTCCCTGAATGATGACTGAGTTCTGTTTTCTCCTAGCAAAGGAACATTAATATAGTCTAAGAGGTTAGGTTATGAAAATTAGAAATACACTCATAAAAGAGGAATTTCTTTGACCTTCAGTCTCCACATTTCCCCTCAATAATGGTCTTTGTGGCCTAAAAGCTAAAATATTTCATACTAGCGAAAATACCCGGTGTTGCTCGGGTCAGTCGGAAGTGGGGAGGGGGCAGACAGCTGAGCAAGTGCGGGGTCCGTTGGATGGGGGCAGAGAGCAAACCTGACACCCCCACCTCACCACCCCGACCAAACCCGACACTCCCACCTCACTTACCCCTCGACCAACCCCGACTCACATTTCACCACCTCACCCAAACCCAACACCCCCACGTCTCCCCCTACCAACCTCAACACCCCCTGACCAACACCCACACGTCATCCCCCGTAGACCAAACCTGACACACCCACCTCACTTTCCCCCCCCAACCAAACCCGACACTCCTACCTACCACCACAAACAAACCCGACACCCACACCTCACTTGCCCCTCGACCAACCCCGACCCCCCTCCTCGCCCCCCCAAACAAACCCAACACCCCCTGACCAACCCCAACCCCCACACCTCACCCCTCACCCACCCAGACACCTTCCCACCCCCCCAGACCAAACCCAACACCCCCGGCTCACTTACCCCCCGACCAAACCCGACACCCCCACCTCACCCCCCCGACCAAACCCGACACCCCCACCTCACCCCCCCCGACCAAACCCGACACCCCTACCTCACTTACCCTCCGACTAAACCCAACCTGGGTCCGTCGGAGGTGGGGAGGGGGCAGAGAGCTGAGGGATTCCGGGGTTCCATCGGAGAGGGGAGGGGGGAGAGAGCTGAGGGATTCCGGGGTTCCGTCGGAGGGGTTCCGCGAGTGCGGTGTCTGTTGGAGGGGGATTATGACATCAGAACTATGTCACAGAGAACAGCAGCTGCCCAGCTGATGTGATTGGCCTTTAAAGAATTTCACCCCTGGGGGGCGTCAGAGGTGAGATTTGAAAAATTTTAGACTCTTACGGTCATTAGGACCCCAAGACCTCTAACTGTACCAAATTTAAAGTCTCTAGCTCAAACGGTGTGGAAGGAGTAAGCTTACATACATACACGCACGCATGCATACATACATACACGCATACACCATTTGACTTTTATATATATAGATTCAATAAATGAAAACGAGGTTAATCCAATGATATGTCTGAGAATTTAAACACCCCAAAGTCAGGCAATTCAAAGTTATGGTTCTCTTGACAACCAACCTTTTTATGCATCTCTTCTGCTTCCTTGCTGCACTCTGTGCAGTTTATGCCTTAAACCCCAAAGCCTTGAATTATGAAAGGTGATGAGTGGGGATAGAAGAAGAAAAGTCTGCTGAGAAGTAGACTGTAGAGGAGGAGCTGAAGTTGGGGAAAGTAGGGCAGCTGGAAGAGACATCTGATGAGCAAGATGAAGGCTGAGGGTGAGTTGATAATCACAGTAGCTGATTGAAGTGGTGGGGAGAGGTTTGGGCAGCGTCTAAGGGTGAGTTTGGGAAAGCAATGATTTTTGGGCAGGATCCAAAAGCATTTAGAGCATGGTTGTGATGGGATCCCCAGCGTACAGCCTGGGACTGTGGAACTTCTGTACCCCCTTAAGTCTCCAGCGTGGGTTGTTTGTCACAGTGCTTTGCTAGTGACAAGCAGAAAACCTCTCCAGATGCTGTTATCACTCAACACAATCGCATGTGGAGCCCCACACCCAGCTAGATTGCATGACTGCTCCCAGAGCGACTCATGAATCATACAGCGTAAGGCACCAGCCAAATCCCCCTCTCCCACTCCCCCCCCCCCCCCCCCCCCCCCGCCTCAGCTCCCAGCCTTGTGCCTCAGGAATATGCCATTTTGAACTACTCAAGATGAGCAATGCAAATTTATTAGTTGGTTCCCCACTTCATCAGTGGAAAGTGGATATACACCAACCTTTGGAAACCTGAGCAGATTCACCAGACACTTCAGGCAAACTTGTTGGTAAATATAAACACTTAAACAAATGTATTGACTACAAAAGTTTGATTTTAAGTAATTATAAGTGATAGGTAAAAAGTCAGTTTGTTACCAAAATAAAATAAAATATAAGCACGCAGTCTAAATTCTCAACCCTATTAGAGTGGGCAGCATCTGGATTAAGCAGTTTTTCTCACTCCATGGGATATTGCAGTCCTTAATATAATAATAGACAAACAAAAGGAAAGAAAGCGAGGAATACTTGTAGCACCTTAGAGACTAAGTAGTTTATTTCAGCATAAGCTTTCGTGGGCTATAGCTCACTTCATTGGATGCATCCGATGAAGTGGGCTATAGCCCACGAAAGCTTATGCTGAAATAAACTAGTTAGTCTCTAAGGTGCTACAAGTATTCCTCGCTTTCTTTATGGATACAGACTAACACAGCTGCTATTCTTAAACAAAAGGAAGTTTTTCTTCACACAGCGCACAGTCAGCCTGTGCAACTCATTGCCAGGGGATTTAGTGAAGGCCGAATGTCTAACTGGGTTTGAAGAAAAATTATATAAAATCATATAGGATAGGTTCATCAATGGCTATTAGCTAAGATAGTCAGGGCTATGGTTGTCCCGAAACCTCTAACTGCCGGAAGCTGGGACTGGCACTGGATGACAGAGGATGGAGTCCTTACAATTGCCCTGTTCTGTACATTCTCTCTGAATCATGTGGCACTGGCCACTGTCAGAAGACAGGATTCTGGGCTTGATGGACCATTGGTTTGATCCAGTATGGCTGTTCTTATGGCTAGCTAGGACCAACCTTGCCTGTCTTGAAGGTAGGCGCCCTGGAGAGAGAATGTGGCAGCAAGAGCTGCAGGTGCTGATTATTGGATAAGTGGCAGCATGAGTCGCATCTTTTTGGGAACAGCAGGTGCAACAGCCAGGGATACCTTCTCTCCTGGTGTCCCTCCCCATGGAAAGTTATGGGTGTCAGCGGGGCAGAGGGCCCAATACTTAGCCCATCAGCTAGGTGAGTCTGTCTGGAGGGCTGGGTAGGAGTTATGAGGATTAATTCCATGTGCTAAATGTGAGGATTAATTTAAGAAACTACCTGAATGTGCAGTAATTTACTCCAATTTATGCTAAATAAAGTGTGCATCCGCAGAGTGCATGCTGAAAAAAAGTGAGCCATTAATTATGTAAATACCAAAGTCACTTTAGCTCTAATTTAACATCTCTCATTTTAACTTAAAATAAATAAATAAATGTCTAGCTTCTTCTACTTGTTGGGAGGCTCACCGGTAGAACAGACAGCAAACACTTCCTCACTCTTACTAATTTAGCATTTGCTCTCCTTTGTAAGATTGTCCTTTCACTTTCACAATGAGAAAAAGTTCCTTTTCATTTTAAAATTTAATTTTCAGGTGTTAATATATTGCCCTTTGAAGCTACCTTCCTGGGCTGACATTTCTATTAAAGTCATTTAAAAAAAAGCAAAAGTCCTGCCTGTTTTGTTACTGGGAAATACCATTTGTAGTGTTATTAGAAAGCTGACTTTTTCAGAAATATTGTTGCATTATCCCTCAGGAGGCCAGCTGCAACTTAGCGTAGAGGGAAAAAAAACACAGAAAGAGAAAAGCAATTTCAAGAAATATAATGAAATCAAAACAAAATGCTTTTATCCCTCTCCATTGTGAAGGTGTTCATTAAGATAGGGTTTGTGGGAGTTTTGGTGCCTGGAAGAGAGGTGCTTGTAAGCTGCCTCAGGCACTATAAAAATGGAAAAGGGGGATGGGAGGAGGAGTTGTGACCTTTTGCATGAAGTGAATGTGAAAACACAAATGACATCTCTTCCCCTCTCTCTCCTAATCCACCCCATGGTTCTCCTTTCTCCGACTAAGGTGTGAATATGCACTAGAGAGAGCAAGAAATATGATCAAAGCCTCTTATTTAAGGGTATGTGACAGCATTTGACAGAATTTCTGTTGCTCAGAGCAGTCCTCTGGAAGTAATTCATTCAGCAATCCCTTTAAGTAAAACCTTACCTTTAGTTCTTTCCTTTGCTCCCAGAACAAATGCTAAGCTTGTCACCCTTTCCCCGCCCTTCTTCATCCCCAGTTTGGCGCGACTTTGCCTTTTATTCTCCCTGAGCCGATGCTTTTCCTGTTTAGAGCATCTTATTGGGGAACAGTGCAAATCTCATGGCAGCAGATATGACTTCTCTATGCTTTGGGTAAGTGTGCCATTTGTGCTGCTTTAGTCAAAGGAGCTTTAGTTATTGTCTGCTACAAGGAAACTCCCATTCAAATCATTTTCTATATTCCCAAGCAGAACCGTAATACGTAATGGCCATCTCTCTGTGGAATGCATTGGCTATGACAAGAGGCAGTGTCTGGCTGATGCCGCTAGACTCTGCCTTCTCAGTTTGGTGTAATTACAATAGCACAGCTCACAGGTAGGCCAGCAAGAACAGAGGAAGGTCTGTAATGGACAGGTTTATCATATTAAAGGCTTCAACTTCAGCTCTTCTACCAATCAAAACAAACCATAAAAAAAAGAAAAGTAGTTTTTAAACAAAAGCATTATTTATCATCAGCCAAGATGCTTAGCACTGAACATGTTTGCACATCAGTGTCCCACGTGAGATGTTGATCTGTGGCTATCTTTCTGGCAACCCATCCCCATCCCTTTTTCTACTCTCAAATATGTAAGGTAAGAGGTTGAAAATGTTGGCATTGGGGAATGTCTCCGGAGTGGAACGCTGCACAATTGTAAATAATAGCTGCTGTATGCTGGGGTTTGTCACACCAGGTATATATATTGTGACGGAGTCAGGCCAGAAGGGTATAGGAGAGTGCTGGAAGGCAGGTATATCAGTCTCAGGATGTGCAGGTCTCTGTTCCCTGGATAGCCAAACAAAAGCTACTCCAGGCCAATCAAGACACCTGGGGCCAATTAAGAAGGTTCTAGAAAGCAGCAGAAACAGCTAGCCTTATTGGGACACCTGAAGCCAATCAGGGGCTGGCTGAAATCACTTAAAAACCCTCCCATTTAGTCAGGTGGGTGTGGGTGTCAGGAGTTTGGGAGGCGTTGGAGCAGAGAGCAGTTTGGGAAGCATTGGAGCAGAGAGCAGTTTGGAGGCGTTGGAGCAGAGAGCAGTTTGGAGGCGTTGGAGTGGAGGGAGTTTGGAAGGAGGCCCTGAGGTAAGGGTGAAGAGAAGTTGGAAGAAGCGGGGGACTGCTGTGGGGAAGTAGTCCAGGGAATTGTATGGTGTTTGGTCCTAAAAGGTCAGCCATCTTATCTGATACTATTAGGTTCCCGGGGCTGGAGCCCGGAGTAGAGGGTGGGCCCGGGCTCCCCCCTTTTTCTACCTCCCCTAACTAATCACAGTGAGCCTCTGAGGCTAGCACAAACCACCTGGAAGTGCAGTACCCACAGGGAGAAGGCCAAAGCTTTGCCACAATATATATATATATATATATATAAAACAGGAAGGTGATAAATATTCTATTCTTTACTTGATACAAAGTTAATTATCATATGGAAGATAGTGTTAATTGGTGAGAACTCTCTGGCATGGACTGTTAGTAGTAAAACGCAGAGGAAAGTACAGACTGAAATCTGCTTTCAGTCACAGTGACACCAGGATGGTGGAGGGAAATCTTTTCACTTGCAAAGGCGATGGGGACGTTTTTTAGGCTGTTTCACTCTTTATATTTTTTCATCCTTGTCTGTCACAATCAAGTCCAATCTTGCTTGCTTCCAGAGCTCATTCAGTTCCTACTTCATTTCAAGTCTCACTAAAAAAACCCAAGTTCTGTGTTCCTTAGTCAGACTCTAGTATGTTCACTAACTTCTAAGAAATGTAAATCTTGACACTACTCAAGCACTGAAGAAAAGTAGGTCATGTGAAAATTGATTGTGGCATTCAGAAAGCTCAGAGGATACGCTTCCAGAGGTTTTCTGTTTAAATAGGTTACATTTTTTAAAAATCTGAAAAGAATTTGAGACTGTTCTAAAATATGATGCAATGCAGCACTGGATTAATTGGATTTCAGCAACTATTCAACAGCAGCCCTGGCTTATTAAAATTGCATCTACATGGAATATGACCCTATTGGGATCCAGGAAGTGGGTGGGCGCTGTATTTGCAGTGATCAAATCCCTACTTTTGGGCTATAGGATTATTGACCAGGTATCTTCTCAGGTCATTGTGTCCCACAGAGAGGCCTATGTCACATATGAGAGAGATTGCACTAAGTTTAAAGGCGGTATATATGCCCTACTTTGTGTTAACTTGGTCTTGTCTGTGTTCAGGTTTATTTGCCTTTACTTGTTTCCCAGTTTCTAGTTTTGTTAGGTCCTTCTGGAGTTCCTCACAATCTTCTCTGGATGCAGTAAACACTATTAACGTTTTGTGTTGTCAGCACATTTTGCCATCATGCTTTTCACCCTCTCTTCCACACTAATAAATATACAAATTCCTAGTGCAACCTGCCATTAATTGCTTTCCATGCCAAGAAATAATCCTATAGTACTACTTTAACTAGCTCTTACCCAATTACAGCTGTTTAACTCTCATACTGTGGTTATCAAATCAGGGATACTTGTTAGTTTATTTAGACTTTGAAAACCTGAGGCCACCAGTTCTCCTTTTTGTTAGCTCTTCCTAAGAATTCTAACTAGCTAGGGGCCTAAATTACTTTTTTAAAAAAGCTCATACTTACCTGTCTATATTTTATACTACTACACTCAACTGTAGCAGATGCTTTGTTATTTTCTGAGCCTTCTCAACTAATTTTTCTGGTTCTCAGGTAAAGTTTGCTGGCTTATGACTGTAATTTTCCAGATCATCCTTAGTTTATTTTTAAAAAACAGATAGGATATTTTTCCACCATAGTAGCTGCTGTTCTTAAAGACAAATTACCTTTTTTGTAAGCACCTCAGCTACTCTGGTCTTGGGTCCCTTTATAGCTCTTGGGTTATTATATCTTTTCTGTTCTGCAGTTTAATTTCTTGAGAAGTTTTTCTATCTCTATATCCAGTAATGTTTTTCCTTCACATTTTGTGAGGAGTAAGTGTGGGGGTAGGAATTTCATTCCCTATACCACTTCAGGTGAAAAACATAGTGGAGAAATAATTTATAAAAGGTGGGTCACCTTTTATAACCAGATGAACTAGCAACCACAGAGTTCCTCACATGGTTCTTAATTCTGATGTACTTGGAGAATTTTATTTTATCGTTAGCTATTCATCTTAGCTGCCCTTCTGTAGTTTTATATCTACATTGTGGTAAGCCTGGATGTCTTTTAAATTAAAATGAAAACCATCATTTCTGCATATTCATTTCCATTCAATAAACCCTTTGTTGCCTAATAAATATATTTCCATACCTGCTTTTTGTATGCTCATCCAGGCACTGAGATTCTTTGAATCCCTCAATGTAGATAGTCCTCCACATGAAACTGACAACACTTTTCAAGAAATACTGTCAATCTTGTGGACTTGACTTCTTTATAATGGAAATGTAGGTCCCGTGATCTCTTGCTATATCCTATTTTACAGGTACTGATGTGTATCATGATCATAGTCATATAGAGATAGCAGAGAATGAACCTAACAGCCTTGCAATCAGTAGGCAAGTTATGGTTCTTCTGGTCAAAGCGAACATAACTAGATCCCGGTGACTGCCCTACCAATACTGCCTGTCTTTCATGATATTCGGTATTCAGCCACAACTGTAGGCAGCACTATTGGAGGACTAGACTAGTACTGTTCTGTACAATCCTATCTACATTTCAAATACTATCCACAATATTATTGAGATCTTTGAATTTGTACTTGATTTTGAAATAACTGAATAGTCTCATTTCTGATGTACAGTCTCAGATTGATGGTGGCATAGTAATCCAAAGCAGAGCGGGCAGATAGCAGAGAAATAAATGTCTTTGGACAATCAGCAGTAACAATATTGCTTTTCATTTTACTTGTAAGAATCAGACAACAGTTCAAAATGGAAACTCCATGTTCTTTTGTCAGGAAAACAGATTATAAATCTTAACTGCCTATGGAAAAACAATCAAATTCCCTCCCCCCCCCCCCAACCTACCCCAAACAATCTGGATGTTTCAATTTTTTCCTTTGTGTATTTGGCTGTAGTTCACAAGCTTAATTCAGATAGAGCATGTCTTTGCTAGAAAATTTCAATCAAAGTTCGAACATAACTCCTTCAACTCATGTTAACTAATACATTGTTAAACATGGTTTAGCAGTCAGTATAGATGGGAACTATTGTGCTTAATATCATATCAGCTGATTATGGATAAACATTTAAGAATTAACTTATTAGAGATTGCTCTCTTACATCTCTTACAGAACTGGTTATGTTGGAATTTCACCATCCTGAAATTCGCAGTACTGCCTCATTAGGAGACTTGTTCCTCTGAGCCTTTTTGGTCACGCAGTCTCTTGCGTCTACCATGCTATTAATCCCCTCCACTTTTTGTACAGAAGGCTGGTGTGGATTCCATTAAAACAGTGAGGTGATAGCTCTTGATTAAAGAACCACATATAAAAGAAGGCAAAGGAACTCCACAAACTTTGACATTTGGTCTTTATACTTACTGCTGGTTGAATGACAGATGAATGCAAAATGGTGATGAGACAGATGATCTGGGTGAAGCAGTGCATGAGACAGTTACGGACTGATGCTGTATAACTGTTTCCTTGCTCTGAATGTTGTCTCTTCTCTCTGATACACTGTTGCGTGTCATCTTTCTCGTTTCCTGTGGATTTCTTCTTTACTCTTTGCATCCTCTGGGTGTAAAACAGGCCAAGTGACATTCCAGGTGTACTGAATGGTTCAGGGGATTGGTAATGGCAGATAGAGCCTTCCATTTCTAAGAGAATTGCTCCCTTCTGACAGCTCTTTGGTGTCTGCATCATATACGCTACTAACACCACTGATATAACTAGCACCCTTGCTGGGCTCAGATTGAATGGTCCAACAAGATTTAACTACTCACCCAGCCCTAGAGTTGGCCTCTTCAGCTCTGAGTTGTGACATAGTGGCTGGGCAGTGTGGAGAAACCTGCTGCTTCCATTTCCAAAGTCCCATCTGACCTGCTAAATATGGTTTTTGGAAACAGGCACAGAGATCTCATGAGACTTATATTTAGCTGTTCAGAATGGCCTTTGGAAGTGGAATCCTGCTGACCTATGGGTGTGGATTTTAGCTATTTAAGAATATCCACTGTCAGAAAGCTTTGTGAGCAGAGAGCTGCCCCCCATTTCTGTTTGGTCTTCTGCTTCTCCCTCCCTCAAAATTTGCTTTAAATTTCCTGTAGTACAGAATAGAATGAATAACAGTGGCCTCTTAGATAAGAGGAGCAATTCCAGTTTGTTGGTTTTTAGTTATACTGTCATACTTGTTTCTACCCAAGCCCTGTAGGTCTGCCTACAGCATGGGTAGTCAATAGGCAGACCATGGGCCACATCTGGACCGCCAGATGCTTTTGAACGGACCCCAAAGTATTTTTATTTGGACCTTAACTACACTTTGATCAAGAAATTTGGAGCTTGACAAAATATAATTGACTGACTATATCTAGTAAAGTACAGGTCATAAGAATTGAGCTGACTCACTCTTCAGTGTCTAGAAATCTCCCTTTCCTACAGGCTGAAGATGGATGAGTAGTGGCACCTTGGAGCCAAAGGCTGGTTGGCTGGCTGGTATGTGTGTGCATGCGCGCGTGTGTGCGTGTGTGAGAATGGGATTTGGCGCTGCTGCCCCTGGAGCAGAGGAGGATTGTATTGCTGACTGGTATGAAGAGAACTGTCATCTTGTTTATGACATCTTTGCTTCCCATCCAGACTTGGACTGATGACAGGTTTGATAATAGCAGATGGCAGTCAACAGGGCAACATTTAATAGTAGAAAAATGTCCAAATATTGTTTGCAAAGTTGCCTTTTTTGTTCTCTCCCCTCGTTTTGGTCTGGCAAGGATCCACAGACAGCATTGAGGGACCTCCGAAGAAGATCCTGTGTAGAGAACTGTCAAAACAGATTGCTGGACGGATTTGCAGAGGATTAAAGTTAATTAAAGAGCTCTTCCTTGATTTCATTTCCTTGTATCTGCCAGCTATTTACATGCTAATGTAGGGCCTGCCAGGGAGAATAGGAGAGGTGTCAGCATTGGGCATATTATCATACACGGAAAAAGAATATAATGAGATGAGCAATTTATTTATTTATTTATATATATAATACACACACACACACACACCCCCCTCACAATTGAAAGTCAGTAGCACTGTACTTTTGCATATTTTTGGGAGTGTGATCTAGCTGAATATAATTCACTCCATTAAGGTTACATCTTGCACTGAATAATTTAATACATTATACATTGTAATATTTCAACATAAGCAATTTTATAAATAAAGAGAATGAAGTGGGTAAAAAAAATAATCACCAAGTTCTAAATGAGAAGCTATTTTTTGCAGAACTAATAAGTGATTTTGTCAGGAAAGTTCACTTAATTTCCTGGTGGGATTGCTATGAGTGTTTACCTTCTGTTAGAATGATAGGGCTGAGTGCCTGGGGAGGAAATGAAGAAAGAGGAAGTGGTAACTTTCTGCTTTCTTATGCATCCCACTTTTGCCATCATTTCAGGGATTTTACTAACAAGCAAGTTTTCCTGCAAGTTGCATTTTAGTGCCGTGTAAAAAGATCAGAAGACTTGCCTGCTACAGAAAAGGCTGAACAATATTGATCCAAATTAACAATTCATTCTGCTCCATTAGAAAGAAAACAAGGAATACTAAGGTGCCCCAGGTATTTTTCATTTTCTTTATAGATACAGACGAGCACGGCTGCTAATCTTAAACCTAATTAGAAAGAGAGTAATTTTTTAAACTTAAGAATCAGCCTCTTTTTCCCCATCACCCTAAAATTCACAGAAAGAAATAGATGTTTGAGAAATAGTATAAACCTTATTGATTACATTTTTAAACAAAACAATCAAAACTCTTTTACTGCTGGGCATTGCGAAGGAGGGTTTCCAGTTGCCCAAAGCAATCCAGATTGTTTTGGGTATTCTATGTAATTAAATTCTAAGGAGCAGGGGCAGTCAAGTACAGAATGGTTTCCTGCAGCCTGTTTTCCAGCGTGCAAGTGAAATATTAAGTGACTTGCTTAGCAGAATAAAAGATGCAGGTGTGGTGGGATAAGACCAAGTCGTGATTCTTCTCAGTCTGGTGTGTCCTTTGTTACTTGTGGTTTAGCACATCAGCAAACTCTGATTTCAGGTATTTAACTAGTGACTTTCACCAATTCAGTACATCTGACTTTCTGTAAAACGTTGGCAACGAACATGTAATTATCCATGGGGCCTTTTTTGAACAAGTATGCAGGAGTCCAATATATTCTTGATGTGATTTTTAAATTATTGAAATTTTATTATGAATTCACTGGCAAATTCTTGTAGAACTATAAAATATATTTTCAAAAACCCTAAAAGATTAAATAGCTTTACCCCAAGGTGGGGACAGGGTAAAGAAAATACATGGCCCCTACCTAAGATTTTCAAAAGATTTTGGGTGCTCATCTTGAGAAACTTAAAGGAACCTGATTTTCAGAAACTGCTGAGCTACAAGCCTCTGATGGAAAATCAGCTCCCGGTGAGGTGACTCAAGTTAGGCACCCAAAATTCACCATTTTCCACATGTCCCACCAATAGCCTGAGAACAGTAGCCATGGACCTATCAGGCTGGGCATAGAGAATGCGCAGAGTTGTCACCAAGCAAGCATGACTGCATTAAACTGATAAAATCTTAGCACATACAGGTTTTTCATATTGCTTGTAACTTTGTTTTTTGAAACTCTTTTTTTTGGGCAATCCTTCCATGCTTACTACCTTGCAGATCTTACACGGGTGTGTGCTCATGCCAAGGTCAAGCTTTCAGCAATTTTGGATGTAGCCTCCATTTTATTACATTTTTGACAAGGGGTCAGGGGACAATGAGAAAATTTTTCATTCACCCATAACTCAAAAATGAATGAAACAGCACTCTTAAGCAGAGATCCAATCTGGTCTATTTGAGCCCCAAAGGCAACTGGTTAAGAAGCAGTGTGGATAAAAATCAGTTAAAACAATAAAAAGTTACATTTTAAAAAAATTTAAATTATATATTTTTTCTTTTAAAAAAAACAAACCTGTTTAAAATTCAATCTGAATTTAATACAAAGTATACTATGGCCTAAATTTAATTTAATCTATTAAAACATTTAAGTAAAAAATAAATATTCTGAATCCATGAGCCTCTATCAAAAGCTTTGAGTTAAAGGCTGTTTTTCTATATAAAAAAATAATTAGGAAAAACATTTGATGTCTGTGGTGAAGATTAATAAATATGGCACGATACTCAGCCTAAGTAATTTAGCAGACTCCCATTTTGAAGAGATTTAGGCAAGGAGGAACGTAAGCTCATGTCATTTTCACTTACGCATATTTGAAAGTTTTCCTAGCTTGATCTGAAATAATCACCTGAAATGACCTAGAGAAAAGCTCTATATAGCTCAAAAGCATGTATCTTTCACAACAGAAGGTGGGCCAATAAAAGATATTACTTCATCCATCTTGTCTCTCTCAAATAATCAATGTAATTCACTGACTACAGTTAATCCTTTGTTTAATAAATAATTTAGTTGTACATGTGAATCATGTTTTGATAAGAAAAGCTTATGTATCCAAAACATTGAAGGTAGTTTTATTTAATACAAATACATTTTATATGCAGTTTTCTGTGTTTAATTAAATTCCAGTTACCATACCAATGCAGCTTGACACTAATCATGAGCAAAAAGTTAATTATTTAGTAAATAAGCTAGTAAATAGTATTGTATACCATTGTATAACATACTAAAATGTACAGTTAATAAGAACCTGAAAATATGAAGCCATATAATTGCTTAAATAAATTTAAACAATTTTAGCGGACCTTGCTAGGTAGAAAAAAGATGTATCAAATATAACGTAAACTAGCATGTTTTAGTGGTTATGTCAACCAGTAAGAATGCACCTTGCTTTAGACAGTAATTGAAGTACAAATGGAGAATTTGATTAAAATTGCTAATTTAAACTGAGGCTTTTTACTTAGTAATTTAAATCAATCCACCCTGAAGTTATATGCACGTGAAATTGAGCATGTTTTCAGCTTTCACTAGCGATTACTACTGATCACTGCTGTAAGAGCCAGTGAAGGGTTTGTCAAGAGTATCCAGTAACCTGATATCTAGCAGAAAACCCATCTTGACCCTATGAATGTTAAGTGCGTATTTTGCTTCTACTTTCTGCAACATTTCAATCTCTGTGGAATGTCAAGTCCTGACAAACCTAATGTTTTTCCCATTGGGAAAAAAGCGTAAACAAACCTTGGTAGAGCATTTAATCAGAGAACTAATAACACATCAAATAGCTTTGTGTCTCATTTATGGAACACTAGTTTTTCACTCTCTCCTCACCTCAGATATTTCTAATTGGTGCCTTTGTATGTGGGGGTTGAGGATAGCGTATGGTCTTCAGAATACAGGTGGATGGAACAGTTATAACTAGAGTATTTTCCATTGGCAGGTTGATCTGATGATTTTATACTTATTTTGATTTCTGGAATTTAGGACCAGGGAAATAGAGATGGGAGAATGCTCATTCCCATATTGCCTGACTGATCCTCTTCAGCTGTCAGTCTTGCATCAAGAAGAACCCTGATAAAAATATGCTTATTTAAGATTTGTACTGCTAGATTGAGTAGGAAGCCTTCCTTCCATTCTCATTTATCTTCTTAAGTGGGTTGTAGTACTGTGGCTGAGGGAGTTCAGCCATTGGATTGGAATGAAGCTTGGTCCTTCATATTATGATTTGATCATGGTTTTTCTATAACCAGAGTAGGTGAGTCTGGTGGTTTGTTTTTCTTACAGTCCTTGAATAGGTCAGCATTTCACACGTAGAGGTGGTTAAAAATCGGAATAGATGTTATGAATGAGTGGTTTCCAATGGGATTCATTGTAGCTCTCAGAATTTTACTGTCCTGGTTGGCAGAATAGAATGCTGCTGTTGTCACAGTGGTGATTGGGTTTGGAGTCCAGTGTTAGGATTTGTCTGTTTGATGCCTTCACTGCCTCTTTGGTACTACCCTGATTCTTCAAAGGGATCTTCTAGTGCAGGTGCCCACTGAGTTACTATGCTGCACAGGTGTAAATTTCTATGCCAATGGATTCCTCTGCAGGATCAGAGCAGAAATCAATATTAACACATTATTTTACTGTCTCTTTCTGGGGGCCATGTCTAAACTACCTAGCCTTCCTTCTATTGACCTAAGAGCAGTGGTAACCCCTGCCCACTAATCTACCCCACCCGTTGAATGTCTTCTTGTTTGTCTGATTTCTTTTTACAAACTGTTTCCAGAAGGTATCCCCATATTTTCACAGGGAACATCTATAATTACAACCCTCTCCCATGCCTTCTGAATAGAGCATTTATACAATAAACATACTAATACCTACTGGTAAGTCTTTTAATCCAGCACATTATATAACCATTGTGCTTCTATCATTTGCCATCTTGACTACTGCAACCTCCCTACTGTTCCTGTCATGCAGCTTGCCTCCTCAGGTCTATTCAAAATATTGCTCCTAAGATCATTTTTCTGACGTACTGATCTGATCATACCGCCCTTATTTGGGTTACTCCTCATGCTTCCTCTTCGTCTCTGTATCAAATCCAGGTTTCTAGTTATTAATTTAGACTCTCTACAACTTAGCCCCTTCGTAGTTAACTTCTCTTTATCATATTATGTCACAACAGTGTCAGAAGTATCCAGTGTCTGGCCCCATCCTGGTCTTGAGCAGCTAGTAGCTGCCATTACAGGGTGAGCCTGGTTTTGTGCCTGTTGCCCTGGATTGGCACATGCTCAGTTGCTCCGGGGAGAGGATGGTGCATTTGTAGTCCAATCACCTCCAGGAGATAAGGAATGCTTGAGCATGCCCATTGAGGATGGAATCACTGGTGATTTTAGCAGCTAAAATAAAAAATCTCTAGTGAGTATGTGCAAAGTGTCATTTTTTAAGGGCTTATAACTTGGGCAGATTTTCACAGGAATGGGAAAAGACACACATAGGTTTACCCCCGGCCAAATTTTATTCTCCCGCACCAAAACATGGGGGCACTAGAGTTGTTTAAAGAAAAAGTGATCAGACTTTTTTAACAGGCAAAAGAACGTTTTTCCCTAGCCTTTTCTCAGAAATGCTTGAAATATTTTGGCTGAAATTCCTCTCTCCACTCTCCCAAAAATTAATATTTTATACAAGTCTGTGACAGACACCTGGAAAATTTCAGCCCAAACAATTCAAGTTTGACAAAGTTATAAGTAACAAAAAATAGGGTTTTATAATGTGAAGTTTTGGGCAACCTTAATAGGGGAGGCTACCATCTGGCCTGTAACAATAAGGTAAAACTCAATACACTGCTGTAGCAAAAGCCACTCAAAATATTATTTATATAGAAAATAAATAAAAATAGCTGCGTGCTGGATATACAGTAGGTATCTTTTTCCTTGACAGCACTTTGTGTCAAGATCTGTGAGATTCCCTCATGGGTCCCTTGATTTAGGAAGCATAGCAGAACATGGGCTTCCATTTAATTTGAAGGGACGTGATCATCAGTATGGTATATCTGTGATCTGTAGGCAGCTTGGATGGTGGTGGAAGCTTGTTTCCTTTGACCAGCAAGCATATGTGTGTGGATTTTGGGGTGGGTTGTTGGAGGCGATGCTTTCTGGGAATTCAAGGTTTGGCAGAGAGTAAGAATTCACGTAGTGTGGGCCAATGGAAAGCAATTGCATCTATTATTTTGTTCCTTGGTTGATTTTAAGTCATGAAGGTTTTATTTTATTTCCCCTGCAAATTTTAATTTTTAATAAACTTTGCCCAAGTAGGATTTAAAGCTTATCTCACAAGACATATTTAGAGCAGTGCCATGGTGAAGTGATTTGGGAAAAAAATACATACAGCTGAAAATAGGATATTTCTGCATGCCTGCTTCAAACTCTAGCAAGAGTTTTCATTATGGAATAACTTGTCGTCAGACTAGTCACTGTGCAAGACTGGAATTACTAATTAACAGTCAGAACTTGGGCCTTTGGGCGTGCCGCAGATGGGTTTTACTGTAGCCAAGAGTTCTATAGCCCCCGCTTCAGTGATGCAGGCAGGCAAGGGATGGTGTAGAGGGAGGAAAGAGCAGGCAGATTCTGTTTAAATTCTATAGATGAGCTGGAAAGGTTAGTCTGTTGATAGCAGGCTGTGTGTTGACTAAGCAAGCCCCTTTCAGGGCCATGAGCAGCCTTTGATGAGGGGGAGAGGGACCAGAATTGGTGAAAAGTGTAGACACTGGAGGCTGTAACATTCTGTAGACTAGCCTGGGGAGACATCTGTCAAATGGGGCAGGGAATAAGGCAATGGAAATTTGCCATAGTCTGACTGGAGAGGATTTAAAAACAAGAGTTACCATTGCTGGAAGATAAACAGCTTGTCACAAATCTGTTAATTCTCAGCACTTGAGAGACTTTGTAACTAATTCAAAATAGTTAAGCTTAATTGTGTACATGGTAGATGTAGAGAGGTGCATGGTAGAATTCAGTGCAGTTGTTTTAAAACTTATTGAAGAGGCTCTTATGAATTATAATCCTACAGTCCTGAGTTTTATTCTGCTTGGAGTTAATTATGGGAAGATATGGTTTCAAAACATAGTAAGTACTCTGAGATCTGTGGCCCATTCATGCTGGAGACAGGAGCAGAACCTGTTGCCAGGACAGGTGGTCTGAACCTCTGCATGTTATCTGCAAAACACGGGAAAACAGGTACAAATGTTCTGACCTCTCTCCTCAGAGCAAGATCACAGCGATTCAAAACACTGACTGTCAGGAAGAACTCTCTTGTTTAACTAGGCTCCTTTTAGGGTTTATCTTGGTGCTTTTATGTTTTTGTGTGTGTTTTAGAACTTTAGACTAACCTCACTATGTGCAAAATTCTTCGGTGTTATTACACTTTACAGCAGATCATTTTGGCTCCTGCCTGGATGCTCCCAAACAATGATGGGCACTTAAAGGAAACGGAGAGGTTTTTCAGGGTGAGGATTTAATGTGCCTCCTTATGGATTTCCCATATTGCACCACCAGTGAAACCTGATCCCCTGAGTGTGTGTCGGGGAGTAAGGTTGGCCTTTTCTGGGTTTGGAGGGAAAGTCTCTCTGCGTAGCCAGTCAGCTGTGGGCTTTCCAGTTTCTCCAGTTAACTAGTCCAATCCCAGTGCGGACTAGATGAGACAATGTGAAAGGGAAGAGTTGTCGAATCACTGTTGCAGTATTTAGCACATTAAAACAGTGTTTTGCAGTGTCTCCTGTTCTGTGTTGCTTCTTAGATAAGTATCTTGTGGAGAACTTCAAAATAAATAAATGAACCAACAAAACTTAATTTCCAGACTGAGATTCCCCCCCTCTCCACCCTCCTCCGAACCAGGGGCCGTGCTGCAGATGAATTCCCTGTAATTAGAGCAGGCTTGCTAATTGGGCAGGTCAGATTTGACCTTTGCGCTCTGCCTGATTCTCTGTCTCATCAAGCACTTTGATTTCAGCCTGTAATTAGTCATTGTGGAGCAAATAACCATTAAGTGGAACCTCCCTTAATCTCTATGTTTAAAATGGCACCTGAGCCTCTTAAACTTTTTTCAGTCACTTTGGGTGTATCTTCTCTGCAGATTTAGCCTGGGCTCTTACCAGGCTTTTGTCCCTAACTTACCTCCTGCCCATACGCAAAAAATCTCTCACCTCAGATTAGTGGTGCGTTTAACCTGGGCTAGCTGGCCTGGCTAGGGATATAGGTTAGAGATCAGGTTCCACTTTCACTTGGGTTGATAACCTCCCACTTGGCAGTGAGGACACTGGCTAAATCACACAAGTCCTGGTAGTCCTTCTCACAGTTCCACGTATGCCTCAAAGGACAGAGAAGTTCTCACTGGGAAGGAATCACTGAATGGCTCAGTTTATTGCTGCACAAAGAACCATAGGACCTGCCCCTGGAATGTCCTAGTGATGCACACAGGGGAGACACAGTAACTTGGATAAGACTTTGCAAAGTGACTGCTCACAACTTAACCCACGTGCTTAGATTCACGTGTCAACTCTGCAGTTAAGACATACCCTTAGGGTATTTCTACACTGGAGCTAGAGATGTAATTTCCAGGTCCAGTAGATTACCCATGCTAGCTCTGATTGAATTAGTATGCTAAAAACAAACTGTAGCCATGGCAATGTGAGTGGCAGGATGAATCAGCTAGTAGGGGTATGTCTACCACAGATTAAAATGATGTAATATAGGCATGGCTGTAGCAGGTCAGACCAATGGTCCATCTAACCCAGTAATCCTGTCTTCTGAGAGTGGCCAGGGTCAGCTGCTTCAGAGGGAATGAAGAGAACCGGACAATTATCAAGTGATCCATCCCTTTGTCATCTAGTCCCAGCTTCTGGCAGTTAGAGACTTAAGTTCACCCAGAGCTTGAAGTTGCATCTCTTACCATCTTGGCTAATAGCCATTGATGGATCTCTCTTCCATGAACTTATCTAATTATTTTTTGAACCCAGTAATATATCAGCAGCCTCCCTAATAGCTTCTGCCCCCTGCACCTCCCTCAGTAGAATTTGACTTCCAATTTTTAAAAGATGTCTTTTTGCCTCTATCTAGCGCTTCCTCTGTTGTTAGGTGTGGTGGCATTTTCTTGGTTCTTATACTGTATTCCTTTTTTGGGTGTATATATTTAGTTAGAGCTTCTATTATAATGTTTTAAATAGTTTCCATGTAATCTGCAGGCATTTCTCTCTTGTGACTGTGCCTTTTCATTTCTGGTTAACCAGTTTCCTCATTTTTCTGTAGTTCCTCTTTTTGAAGTTAAATGCTACTGCTGTGGAGGTTTTTTTTTTTGACATCCTCTCCCCCCCCCCCCCCGCCCCCATGTTTAATTTAATTACATTTTATTTCTTTTACTGAGTGGTTCAGCAATATTCACTTCTTGGACCAGAGCCTTTACTCCACTTAGGACTAAATCAGAAATTGCCTGTCCCCTTGTGAGTTGCAGGACTAGCTGCTCCAAGAAGAAGTCATTATTGGTATCTAGAAACTTTATTTCTGCATCCCATCCTGAGGTGACATGTTGCATCCTCTCCTGAGGTGATTTCAGTAGCTGGAATCCTCTATCACTGGGTTTTCTCTTTCTGTAGCCTCTCAAATCTCTGTGAACATTTCACAGTCAGTGTCACCATCCTGCTCAGTTGATTGTAGAATATTCCTACTGCTATACTCTTGTTACTCCTTAGCCTGGAATTTTTATCTATAGTGATTCTGTGGTACAGTTTGATTCATTTAAGATTTTTACTGCATTTGACTCCATGCTTTCTTTCACACATAGTGCTGCCAGCACGATCTACTCTGTCGTTACTATGTATTTTGTACCTTGATTATTACCATGTCCTATTGATTATCTTCATTCCATCAATTTTCTGTGATGCCTATTATATCAATATCCTCATTTACCTCTCCATTCTGCCAAATGCTGAAGAGAGGTTGATGCTCCTGTTTGAATTGGCCATGTTCTCATGTATTTGGTGAACCACTTTTTCTGCATAGCAGTTGTGGCGTATCTTTGGTAGTGATGTGATTGGGGGGCTTGGAAGCCAATGTGTATGACAACAGGACAGTGTTGGGCATGTGGACAATCATTGAGGATAGTTCATTGTACTGCTAGGCGCCATGAATTCCGGTCACAGGACATGAAACGTAAGTTCAGTACATAGTCTTTTCTCCATCTTGTGGAATGGAAGGTTTCTTGACTGTTTAGTAGATGGTTTTCTTGATTTGAGACCCATTCAAGAAGCTGTTCACCCATAATCCCATAGTCATCATAATCTGAGGCTGTATGACTGCTATTGACATCTGCGTCCCCTGTTGAAGAGTGGCCGTGATTTGGTAAGAGTGGTTTGGCCAGGCGACATTAGGTAGCTTACAGATAGAGGTTGGTTATCGTAAGCTCACCCATTTTTCATTGTGATGTGTACGGTGTTGAGCAGTTTGAGTCCATGGAGCAGATGCTCTTGAACTCTTGTCTCATAAATGTTGTCAGTCCGTGTTTTGGGTGGTGTTGGCTTGATGCTAAGTGATATCCCGGAATGCGATGTTTTGATTGTTTTTGCTGTATCTGATAAGTGAGTCTCATGTAACATGAGGACATGATCTTCTGTTTGTTTAATAGCTTGGGCAGGTAATCGCATTTTGCAAGAGCGAGGCCTTCTACATTGAGGCAGCATATACCAAGGGTATGTTTCATTTTTGATATTTGCACTGAAAAGAGGCATTTTACTTGAAATTGTTGCTTGAATTGCTTTCTAGACTGCAAGACCTTTGATCAGTGTTTGGTTGCCATGTTGATGGCATTGGTCAGGTGGAAGCACTTAACAGGGATGAGAAGGCTTAATATAGAACCCCTGGAAATGCTAGAGGAAACCAGGGCAGCTGAGAGAGGATGCATCTTCCCTTTTTTTGTGAGGTTGCAATTATCTTCAAGAGTGTTGCAGCATTTAATCGGTGTTGATTCTCTTAAATATCTCACTCTCCCCTATCTTCACCTTCCCCAGGGCTGCAAGTCACCAGCACATGTCTTTCAGTGTTAATTTGTCCCAGTTTGCAGTGATAGCATCATTAGTGGAATGATGCTGCTGCTGTAATTACTGTGGGATTTGTACACAGCAGTGCGCTATTTCATTGTGGCGTCCCAACTCTTTAATCTACGCAGGCCATCTGCTTTATTTCTTAACTAAAAGTTGTTTCATTTCTGCTTTGGAAGAGAGAGTCTGTTGCTCCTAATCTCTGCTCTTTATAAAAACAATGCAGCAGGAATAAATAAAACTGTATACTGTTACTTAAGGGGAAAAGAAAATCCCTCTTTGATAGGCCATGTTCATTTTCTGAGACTTCTTTTGAGTTCATGCCATATATTTTTGCTGTGTGTAAGTTGAACTCTCCTGTATGGCTTCAGTGACATTAAGATCAAAATATTAAGCCCAGTCCACGGTATGGATAGCAACGACTATGATTAAGGCTGACACACATGCCCATATTATAAAACACATCCATTGACTGTCTAGGGAAACTGGTCTGTATCACAGTTAAACAAAGAAACCAACTTTCAGGAAAATTCCTGCTGAAATGCTGCTAGCAATAGCGATTTTTTAAACGTGGTACTAGCTAACCATTTACAATTGTAGAGCACCCAGAGCCTTAGATTTCAATATGGTTGGAAGATCTGCTTCTTTCTTTGAATCATGTTGGCCACTGTCAGAGATCCAAGACTGGACTAAATAAAGCTTGAACTCCAGTCTACTAATTACTATGTTCTTCAGTCAGAATGACTGGAATGCGCTGGGCTCTAGCCCCTTCATCCCTGATATATGCCCTGACCTTCCACAGAACTGCTTCTGTGCATAGGACTGACTATGCCAACCATTCATTAGCTGAGGATCTCCTTACCCTAAAGGAAATTCTCAGGTGCTTCCTTAAGATGCTTACTCTCCTTTGTGCCACACTTAAGAGGGGCCTGGATTCTGATGTGTAAGGGAATGTTATTACCTGAATTTTGATAGTCTTCCTTTGATTTTAGGGTACAGCCAGGCCATATGAAAGTGATGATTTTGATTGATAATCCTTGGCATGCATTTGAACAAAGGGCTTCATGTGTTTGGGAAGAGTTGCAATACAGTTGTAGAGTAGCTGGTAAAGTGTTTGAAAGTGGTGGGGAACTGGAATCCTGAGCTGTTACTAGCATCCTGAGAGGTGTGACGTGTCTCTGGTTTTTGCTTGTGCCATCTAATATGCTTGTTAGAGTTTACATATTTGTCACTAAATGAAATTAGGAGTATGGTGACCCATGTCTGTAAATAGTACAGAATGTGTTTGAGAAATAATCATATGTGTCTATAACAGTTTATTTGTCTCCTAACAAGGACATAATCTATTCCTTGAGTCTAGTCTTTCCTGAGCACTGGAAGCTGTTACAGTCTGAGACAGCAAAGTAGTGACATTAAAACTCTATGGTATGCATTTATTTTGTTTTTTAAAAAAGACATTTTTTTCTTATGTTACATTATGAACAATCATTCATAAAATGTAACCTCTTTGTTTTAGATCTTCTTTTTTCCCTCTCTTTAATCTAAGCAGCTGTCTTTCCCCTTCCCTGTGGGAAGTCATAGAGGGTAAATAACATGAACATTTATTTGAGATGGAGACATCAGAGGTTGGCATGGACAATTAATTCATTGTTAGACGGAATTAATTTTAATTGATCCCTACATGGTGGTGTTGCTGCATATAAATGAGTTAGCCCATAGTGAGATCACTGATAAAAACCCTGTTGAAGGAGGGGAGTTTTGAGGTGGTGGATGCAGAAATCTCCTTTAGCTTAGAGTTGGGAACAGATCACTTCAAGTTAGTAGCTTCACCCACTGTTGGAGAAAGTAAATGTTAACTGTCATCTCCTGGGGGCACCTGACTTAAAACCTACCCTCTTTTCCTGGGCAATTGACCAGTGGATCTTCAGGTTCCTCTTTATTGTTTATCACCCAAGTCAATCTATTATAGGTCAATTTAACAGAGCTTAGTTTGGCTAGATCTGTTAGTACTAAACAGTAGCTTAAATGGAAATACTGGAAAGGAGAACCCTCCTCTCTAATCTCCTGAGCACATCAGGAGATTGGATATGGTAGAACAAAAAGCATTTTGGAAAAGTTTATAGTCCTCCAATATGATTACTTTGAGTAATTGCCTGATTCTGACCTTGCCTATCACCAATAGCCACCTAAAGAAAGGCAGGATTTCATAGATGGCCAGGTTCTGGCAATCAGCTTGTTCCTAAATATCCACAGGTTCACCAACATATCAAAATATATGTTTTTTTATTGCTGAATTCTGTTCCTGGCTTTGCCACTGATCTGCTGCCTGACCTTGGGTAGGTCACTTCATTTCTCTGTGCTTCAATTTCCCCATCTGTAAAATGGAAGTGGTGATATTGACCTCCTTTGTAATATGCTTTGCAATGTACTTATGAAAAGCACAATAGAAGAGCTATTTAGTATAGAAGTTATTTAGAAGTTATTTAGAACAAGAAGTTGCTGGGAATTCTCTTTAACTGTCCTCTTTACGTGTTCATCTTTGCTCGCTTCTTTACTCCTTGTATTTCTCCTGTTTGCAGCCTGCCCTGCTTGCTCTGCTCATTTCTCTCCAATCCTGCCTGTTCCCTCTGTATCTCCTGACTGTGGAGAGTTGTGGTACCAAAGATGAAAGGTTTTGAAAATAAGATCTATGGGATGAGGTAGGAAGCATGAAACACAGTCAACGCAGAGAGACCTGTGGAAAGACTCTTAAGTATGTGAGACGATGTCATAAAGGGGGACAAGGTCAATTATTTTCATTAGGCAGTGAAATCAAAAGAGGAAACAATGAGCTTAATCTATCATTGGGAAAATGAGTCCTAAAATATTTGGGCAATGGGAGAAACCAGAGTGTGGAAGAAATCAGGGCATATGAAGAAATTCAAAGCTGAATTAGCATCCATTTGCCAGGTATGCTTTAATGGTAATGAAATCAATTCTGCCATGTCCGGGGGAGGGAGGGGAGGACAGGACGACTGTAGAGAGGAGGAAGCGAAAGAGCGCCAAATACCTCCTCATGTTACATACCATTAGCCTGAGGTGGAAGAGTGGTGTGAAAGGAAGCATTAGTGGTCAGTAACTGTCCTCCCACTTGTCAGTGAGCTGGAGTTATGCACTATTTAAGTATGTACTGATTGCCTTAACGACTTAGCACAGACAAGCAATCATTTCTTGGTCAGTAGCCTTGTGATTGTATAATGCATGTTGGTAACAAATTCAATGGACGTCACCTGGATTTTTCTTAACCCTGAAATAAGCCCATTTTACATCTGCTTCCCATCTCTCTCTCTCCCGGATGTAAGACATTCTGACCTTTGCTAGTGTACTTAACAGTATAAGTGACTACACTTACAACATACCAGCAAATACAGGTGCAAATCTTTACTGTGTAATTTCTACATACAAATTAATATCAAGCTGAGAACAGTCACTAACATAAATAACCTATTTACATAAACATTGCAGACAAACATTTATCAGAGCAATCCTTTGCCATGCATATGGTCTTTCATATGCACGCACATGTGCTAGAATATGTGGTCATTTATGAATGCACACTGCCCATAAATTAATCATTAAAATGCCCGAACTTAAACGAGTACACTTAGTCTGTGTTCCAGGGTGCCTGTTTCTTGTTATGAACGGTGAAAGGGAGGTAATTAAGGTTGGGATGGTTGGCATGTAGGTGTGGTGTTGCTTTTCTCTGTTTTGATTGGCGGATAAATAGTCCAACAACCTTAACCCAAAGTTTTAAAAGGTGAGGTTTTGGGACAGGGTGTGTTGGTCAGGATATATGCCTATATCTAGAATAGTCTTTGAAGTACAAGAGCATTGAATGTAAAGAAGAATCATATTCACAACTCAATGCAATGGCTGATATTAAGAAGGCAATTACATATGATTTACAAAATAAAAAGAGCCCAGCCGCCTTAGCGCATGATACCTGCAGGGTTTAGCAGCATTCTCTCTAATCTTAGCTAATAAGAGTGGTATATAATATTAGAATTCTCCCTGTCAGAGAGCCCATTAGTATAACAGTGTGAGAGTTATGTGTGTGCTGCAAAATGAGAGCAGCTGCTTGCTTCTTGTTGCCACAGGAGGAGGTGGAGAGGCTGTTTCTAAAGGTTGGGTTTCCCTGCAGGGTTTTTATTTATAGTATTCAACTGTTGAGATGTAAAATTCTTATGTGCCAGTAAAAACTTAACAGGTATTAATAGTGTGAATTTTACAAACTGCAAATGGAGATGGTCTGCCTTTTTTTTCTTTTGTTCCCCTCAAGAGTCCAGAGTTTTGTAAAAAGTTTGACTTTTCTTTTGAACTGAAAAATAGAATTGCCAAGCAGTTCAGAATCCATATTTCCCCGATTCTTACTAGCTACAGATTCTGTTCATGTCTTTATTGTTCAGACCCACTGAACTGATATTCTTCTCCCTGCGCAACTCAAAATTTAAAAACTCAAAAGAATTACAGTCTGCGTAGTGTGTCCACAAAGAGAAATATCTGCATACAATTCACAATCAAAGCTTTAATTGTGAGGGGGCTACAATTAAGACTGCATTTGTTTTATGTTCTACTCTATAAGGATTAATATTAAAACCAGATGGGTGTAACCAGTAGGATGTGCAGCCTTAAAAGCTCTGTAAAATTTGGGGCCTGAACTACTGTTTAGAATAGAAGCTGACACTTGTGTTCCACTCTGATTTGTAGTGTATCTCCATGTGGTTCCTGTATTTTTCTTTATGGTAGCTATGGTAGTCTACATCTGATGTGCTTTGAATTTTCAGTTACTCAGTGCTTTTATGTTATTACTCCCCTTCTCATTCATTCCTGACTCCTCTTGTTCATAGGGTTGGATGACTATGTTTTTAAGATGCTGTAATGACTTCTCTTGGTTCCTGAAGCCAAACTAATAAATTGCTGACCATCTAATGTGGAGCACAAACTGCTCAAAGGTGACAGTGTGGGTAGTTCCTGGTTGACTCCTTGTTTGGAAGAGAAGTATATCATATAATTAAAATAAATGGGCTGTAATTTGCAGGAAGAGATCAGTATGAAATTCAAACGGAATTGCATTAGGAAATCTGTTCTGTCTTCTACCTGTAAATCTTGTGAACATTTTACTAGAAGGTAGAACTTGCACAAACATGCCTGTTAAGAAACATGTAGCACTTCTGTGTAATCTCCCAGCCCTTTCAGGCACGGAAATGCGGCTTCACCAATTCAGGTGAGAAATATACGCACCATTGTACCATCTCCTAATTCCTTCCTACAAGGTAGTGTGGCCACAGAACTGAAGAGACCTCCTTGCTTTGAGAAAGAAAGATCAGCAATCTAGCAGAGAAATGTCTGAAAATAACATTGTCCTTGAGGAACAGAAACCAAGGCAGAAGTTGAACTCTTCATTTCGGTAGGGGAAGAGGAGGCAATAGAAACTAGATCATACTGCAGCTGGTAATGGGAGACATGAGTTTTCTTTTGAGCTGCTACTGTTGTACATCTGTCCAAAAATGTGTGTTTAAACCCAGTCCATCCCCGCCCTGATAATTACTTTTATTTCTGGGGAGATTTGGCAAGCATACTATAGCCAAATATTGTGTGCCCAAGTGACTGGCAGACATTTCAGCTATGGTGGTAGTGAGACAGTAGGGATTGGACAAGCAGTTGTCCAGTACTGCATGGTAACAGCCCTTCAGAAGGCGGGTCAACCTTCGTTTAAAAAAAGATACACCATTCTATAATAAGTGTCCCAAACATTTCAGAAATATGATAGTAAGTTAAAATGATTTGGGGCTATTCCTGTGGAGTTCTGTTGAATATCTTTTAAAGGGAAAATGGTCATTACTTTCTATAGAATAGAAATAAAACTGGCCTAATTTGTGAGATAGCACTGCATTAGTATTAAATTGCTGAGTAGGCAGTTTCTGAAGTTTGGTGTGTGTACCAGGACACTGTGGGAGACTAATTTTAATAACTTCTTGAATGTGATTCAGCCCATTTTGGGGGTTGCTACTAGATCTAAGGACCCAGTGTTGGCACCTGCACAGTATTGTGTTGCAAGCTTGAGAGGACCTTTGTCTGGCTTTAGTAGGTTCTCTTCCCACACCCCCATTTCTCTGTAAAGTTATGTGAACTTGTTCTAGGGCACTGGCATTAACAGTTGTGGAATAGACTGATAGGAACATCATCTACAGACCCAGGAGTCCTCCCCTCTCCTCCATCCAAAGTATCTCCCTGGATTAACTCCAGATGACAAATCCGATGAGCTAGCTTGTCCATTCCAGTGAGTCTGAGATGGGAAGGATCGATATTTCTCTAAATGTAACTGTCAGAGCTCCAAATGTGTGGTCAATGACAGAACAGTTAGTCTGATACCTACCTTTGTGTGTCTTGTCTCATTTATATTCAGTCTTGAACTTGCCAGTAACTTTCGCAGTATGTTTCAGAAATGCCGCTGGAGATGTTATGCAAGGAGAGGAAGCCCAGCATATCTTCAGAAATTGTATGGTTCCAAAGAAATACACGTATACACTTTTGGTATATACATGGGGGAGGAGAGAGAAAGGGAGTAGCTGCAACTTTCTAGGGTTCAATAATGGCTACTGTCTAATATATATGTCGGTTTAAGTGGGTGCTAATTATAAACTATTTCTCAGTAACTCATCACATTCAGAAAATAACACTAAAAGGCTTAGCACATCATTGAAAATACTCTCTGGCCCACATGTGGCTTGAAACAGATGTTTTGCCATTGGCAGGCTGTCCTAGTCCTTCCATATGGTACTGGTTGAGTTTTTTATGTCTTGCATAGTGTGATGTGCATACAAAGACCAAAGCTGAAAGAATTGAAAATATTCTGCTGCTTTTTATGCATTCCTTTTCTCGTGTACTTCATCAGTTGTGTGGAAAATTCTAATGGACTGTTAATTTGGGGCAATCTCTTCCAGCGTATGGTGATGGTGACAAACTAGTGTATTAAGGGATAATGCCCAAGTTACGCCTTCTTTTGGTATGCTATTGGTTTTTAAAGTATTGAGTTCATGTGTATTGGGATGGGAAGTCAGATCCAGAGTCTAAAAAATAATGGTGGCCTGTGAAATAGAAAGAATTTTTGCCTTGAGGTGGGTGAAGGGAGCTTTGATGTATTTATAAAGTCTCCCAAAGTGATTTGATTTTATCTCCCTTTGTCATCTAAGGGCTGGTCTTCACTACCTGGAATATTTAAGAATATAGAATATCAAAGATCAATGCAGAAGGGATCGATTTAGCGGGTCTATTGAAGACTTGCTAAATCAGCAGCAGTGTGTTCTCTAGTCGACCCTGCTACTCCAGCTATCTGAAAAGAGTAAGGGAAGTTGACGGAGAGTGTATCCCATCGACGCAGCACAGGAAGACACCGCAGTAAATCAACCTAAGCTACGTTGATTCAAGCTATGTTACTCATATAGCTGGAGTAGTGTAACTTAGGTCGACTTACCCCAGTATCAGAGAGGTAGCCGTGTTAGTCTGGAATAGCAGAGGTAACAAAGTCCTATGGCACCTTAAAGACTAACTATAAAGTTTTGAAGCATAAGCTTTCGTGGGCTAATGCAGATTAGCCCACGAAAGCTTATGCTTCAAAACTTTATAGTTAGTCTTTAAGGTGCCACAGGACTTTGTTACCCCAGTAGTGAATACAAGCCCTCAATGTATCTGGACTGATGTTTTCATACTTGTGGCTTTAAGTGATTTTGTGTTGATTGTGGAGGCTTTTATGAACCATTTGGGCTGGATGTTAAGGAATCCTGTAAATTAACCTATTATTAGCACTTGATCTTCCAAAATCCTTCCATGTCTTGCAACATTGGTAGGATGAAGTTGTATTAGCGATTGATATCACTAAGTCACTGAATAGTTGGCTAGGTTACATTTATCCTAAGGCACTTGGAGAGGAAAGGCATTTTATTAAGTTATATTGATAGCATTTTGTAAATGGAAGTAGAGGAGCCAAAAATATCATCAGGTATGTTACTTCATTTTAAAGATGAATTTCCTTTTAGTTGAGAATGACAACAAAAAATGAACTCAGATATAAATGCCAACACACACAGCACAGGAATCCTCTGCATCTACAGATTTGAACGTATAGCAAGCATTGTGAAGGTTTTTGTATGTGCAGGTATTACTGTGTTAAGGGGCACTCTGTTTATCCTTTTATTTGTCCTCATGAGATCACAGGTTGTTGCAAACTGGAAGATTCTCTCATCTTGGCAAATGCTAAATTAACTGTTCTCTGCATTGGTCTCCTGGTGGATTTAGTATTGGAAGCTAGATTTCAGCATAATCTCTTGGATGCTAAGAAAGTTTTGCTTCACCTGCCTGTTTGTTGTTGTGTGAAAAAGGAAATTTCACTCTCACCATTAATTCAGTTCTGGCATTTACCAGTTTTTTCCATCATGTCACTTATGGGACAGGAAGGTATTCTGCTTTCTGGTGCAATGGTGGTTTTTCCTTTTGCCCATTTATTCTAGCTTTAATAAAGCTCCCTGATTCAGCAGTTACACTAGACCTGGCTCATTTTGCTTTTCCACTCCTGGGCACAACTTGAGTAGACCCCCCATTTTATTCTAGATGACATAATGGATCCTTTGATATGTACTGACTTCCACTTGGTATGAGAGCAAGACAGAGAAATTCATTGTAACTTGTGACAAAAGAAGCTTTTGAAGTTTTTTACTCCACTCTCCATTGCGGTGTAGCTTTGCTGAAAGCACAACAGAAGTAAACAATTATTAGGAGTGTTTATAATTTTACAGTAAGATATTAATAAAAGAAGGCTCCCATAGGCTTTGTTTTTGCATGTTTAATCATACTCTCTCAGACATCTACAAACAATGCATTTCCCAAGTAATGTTTTCCCCTTTTCCTTCTGGTAAACTAACTTTTTTTCCTGATTGTTTTTTAATGAAGCTTGACCTTGGTATTATTTTGCTTTTTGTCTGATGGTTTAAGTACAACACCCTTGATGTCCGCATAATTCTGAGGAAAGATTTTCTTGGCTTATAGCTGCAGAACCAGTGGAGGGAGAACAAAAGAAAATATTGTCTTTTGTCTGGATGAATTAGCTAGTGCTTGCATGCATCTTTGAAAATTGAAGGTGCTCTCTAAATGCTGAGTAATATTATTGTTAGGTCCTGCATACAGTAGCTTGTGGGGTTTAATGACAATGAATTCTTTAATGCAGTGTTTAAAATCTGGAGGACTATGTAGTGTCTTTTTAATGAAGGTTGAAGATTCTCGCACTTCTATGGAGTGGTAGGAAAAGGTCCAATAATCTTTATTGGATGTTCATTGTTTTTCCTGATTTATACCTGGTATATTACTTATTTATACCTGGTATATACCCTCGGATATTGCAGAATTAGAGGAGGGTTGACCAAAGGGCAGTGGTAATCATTAAAGAGATGGAAAAACTCATATGAAGAGAGTTTGCAAATATTAGGATTGTTTGCTTTAGTAAGGAATTGAATAAGAGAGGACATTGTGAAAGTATATTATATATAATATCTTCCTACTGTATTTTCCACTCCATGCACCTGATTGTGTGTTTTAGCCCATGAAAGCTTATACACAAATAAATTTATTAGTCTCTAAGGTGCCACAAGTACCACTCTGAAACCTATCAAAATACTGAGTGATCTAAAGAAAGCAGATCAGGAGCTTCTGTTCTCCATGTCTCAAAACACAAGGACAAGGGGAACATTCAATGAAACTTGCAGGTAGGTGGCAAATTCAAAACTGATAAAAGAAAATACTTTTTCGTTCAGTTTATATAGACAGTGGATCTCATTGCTATAGGAAGTCTGGAAGGTCAAGAATTTATCCAGATTCAAAAAGTGTTTGGATGTTTATATGCATAGAAAAACTATTCAGAGTTGTTAGTAATGATAAAATTTTTGGAATGGCTGTTAAACCTTTCTCTTTAGGGGATTAAGCCAGTCTCTAACTATTACAGATGAGGATGAACTCACAATAGTATATCTGCCTGTTGTGAGGTTCTTTCTTTTCCCTCTGAAGCATCTGGTACTGGCCACTGTCAGAGACAGGATATTGGACTAGGTGTACCACCAGTCTTGTTTCAACATGACAGTTCCATTCCTAGTTAATGGTCTGCAGTTAAGTTTATTACTGGAATAGAATATTTATACTGGCAAATGTCTGTCCTACTGTAAAACCGGCAGGCTTGTTTTGATTACATGCAGAGGGTCATTTCAGTCATGCCAGTTAGGGGGCTGGGGCCTTGGGCAGTCGCACTTCATACCTTTCCCTTTGCTGTCTGTTTGAAAGCAAGCCCTGAGGTTCACTATTGATTAATTTAATAAGATCCATAGTGCCGGTGCTGAGTGAACTCTGCTTTAGGTTGAAACAATAGGAAACTACTTTTAAGGGAGATGGAGAAGGGAGAATATTCAGATTTGCTCAGTCCTACTTATTATTTTTTAACCTTTTTCAGTGGTTGCACTTGGTTATTTATTCAAAGGCTCACTTGAGATACTGATTTTCAGGTTCAAAATATAAACTTTTAAACATTTAGCCTACTAAAGTACTGAGGAATTATATGTCATAATATCTTAGTTGTAACTGAATTTTAAATGTGAAACAATATTCATCAACAGTGCCTGATAAGTCTTTGGGGTGCACATGAAGTTAAGTGGCACAATGTTGTTACTGCCATTCCCAGGAGAGTACATTTGGATCAGTTTTGTTAGTCATATAGATGGCATGTGTGCATTATTGTGATAGTGCATTGATCTTTCAGGCTTCACTGTCATCACTGCCATCTATTACTTAGAATTGTACTTTACATTTTTTGAAGCAATGAATGGGAGCATTAGTGCTAATCAGCTACTGGCATCTTTACTCCCTTGCCATGTAACCCTCTCAGCCCAGATCTACAGACAACCATGATTTCAGAACGTTAGCACTGGTGGAGTTGCTACGGTAATGTAGGAAAACTTCCACAAGGCTTACTGTAAAACACCAATGCATGGACAGTAGAAAAAACAGTTGTGTGGGTGCACTGGACCACCTGTCCGATAAAGTGAATCATAAGTCAGCTACACTAAATATTCTGTCTGTAGTGTAGATGGGGCTTTTCCTGTTACAGATGAACACATCCCATATCTGCTGTCCTCTTGTGCCTAACAGTCTAGAACAGGGGTCTCCAAACTTTTCAGCCCGAGGGCCTCATTAACTATCAAATAGCAGTTCGGGGGCCGACAACACACTCGAGGTCCAAATAAAAAAGAATCAAAACATGGATGTTGTTTTTAATTATTTATTTAATATTATTTTATTCAGTTATTATTTAATAACACATTGATACACTACACATGAACACCTGTTCACTACACATGAACACTACACATGAACACCTGTTCACTACACATGAACACTACACATGAACACTACACATGAACACTACACATGAACACTACACATGAACACTACACATGAACACATGAACACTACACATGAACACCTGTTCACTACACATGAACACTACACATCAACCCCCCAACTGACCCACCCAGCCAGGTCTCTCCCCCCAAAACCTCCTTTCTTCCAACCCCCCCCCCCCCAACTGACCCACCCAGCCAGGTCTCCCCCCCAAAACCTCCTTTCCTCCAACCCCCCCCCAAATGACCCACCCAGCCAGGTCTCTCCCCCCCCAAACCTCCTTTCCTCCAACCCCCAACTGACCCACCCAGCCAGGTCTCTCCCCCCCAAACCTCCTTTCCTCCAACCCCCAACTGACCCACCCAGCCAGGTCTCTCCCCCCAAAACCTCCTTTCCTCCAACCCCCCCCCAAATGACCCACCCAGCCAGGTCTCTCCCCCCAAAACCTCCTTTCCTCCAACCCCCCCCCCCAAATGACCCACCCAGCCAGGTCTCTCCCCCCAAACCTCCTTTCCTCCAACCCCCAAATGACCCACCCAGCCAGGTCTCTCCCCCCAAAAAACAGGGTTACTTACCTGTAACTGTTGTTCTTCGAGATGTGTTGCTCACATCCATTCCACTATAGGTCAGGCACGCGCTGCGGGCCTGGTTGCCGGGCAGATTTTTCCCCTAGCTGCAGACTGGGCGAGCAGGGAGCCCCCTGGAGTGGCGCCACTGAGGCACTCTATAAGTACCCCTGCGACACAGTCTGGCCCCCAGTTCCTTCTTTGCCGGCTAACCCGACAGTGGGGAAGGAGGGCGGGTCTGGAATGGATGTGAGCAACACATCTCGAAGAACAACAGTTACAGGTAAGTAACCCTGTTTTCTTCTTCGAGTGATTGCTCACATGCATTCCACTATAGGTGACTACAAGCAATACCTAGGAGGTGGGGTCGGGTGGACCCATTGCTGATCGTAAGACCGCTGACCCAAACGCCGCATCGTCCCTGGTTTGCTGGACTATGGCGTAGTGGGCGGCGAAGGTGTGGACGGAGGACCAGGTAGCCGCCCTGCAAATGTCCGTGATAGGGACTCTCTCCCGGAAGGCCGCAGAGGATGCCTGCGCTCTCGTGGAATGTGCTGTTACTCTCTCAAGCGGCTTGCCCGCGAGTTCGTAACAGGTGTGAATACACGAGGTGATCCAGGAGGAGAGCCTTTGGGCGGAAACTGGTTGGCCCTTCATTCTTTCTGCAACGGCCACGAAGAGTTGCGTTGTTTTCCTGAATTGCTTTGTTCTGTCTAAATAAAAAGCAAGAGCCCTCCTAACGTCCAGCGTGTGTAATTGTTGTTCCCTTCCAGAGGTGTGTGGCCTAGGATAAAAGACTGGGAGACAAATGTCTTGGTTCACATGGAAGGGGGAGACCACCTTAGGCAGGAAGGCCGGGTGGGGACGTAGCTGCACCTTGTCATTGTGGAAGATAGTGTAGGGCGGCTCGGAGGTCAGTGCGCGGATCTCTGACACTCTACGAGCCGAGGTGATAGCTACTAGGAATGCCACCTTCCAGGAAAGGTGGAGTAAGGAACACGTGGCGAGGGGCTCGAACGGGGGCATCATAAGGCGTGAGAGCACCAGGTTGAGGTCCCAGGGTGGAATGGGACACTTGACGTTCGGGTACAGTTTATCCAGGCCCCTGAGGAAACGATATACCACAGGGTCTGAAAAGACTGAGTGGTTCGCCTGGCCCGGATGAAAAGCTGATATGGCAGCGAGGTGGACGCGTATAGTAGAAGTAGAAAGGCCCTGGTTTCTAAGGCCTAAGAGGTAGTCCAATATGCGCGGGATAGCAGCCTCACTTGGGACTACATCATGTTGTCTGCACCATGCAGAAAAGCGGGTCCACTTGGCTGTATAGGTACTTCTGGTGGATGGTTTCCTACTTCCCAGAAGGACATTCTGTACCTCCGTCGAGCATAAGAGCTCAGGACCTCTCAGCCATGGAGTAGCCACGCTGTGAGGTGAAGGGACTGCAGGTCCGGGTGCAGGAGGCGACCGTGATCCTGCGAGATCAGGTCGGGCCACAGCGGGAGGCTGATGGGAGGGGCCCTGGACAGCCGGAGGAGGGACGCATACCAGCATTGCCTGGGCCAGGCCGGGGCTATGAGGATGACTTGTGCCCTGTCCCGTCTGATCTTCAGGATCACCTTGTGGAGAAGCGGGATTGGAGGGAACGCGTAGAGCAGGTGCCCCGTCCAGGGTAGGAGGAAGGCATCTGTCAGGGATCCCCGGGAGCCGCCTCGAAAGGAGCAGAACTGTAGGCACTTCCTGTTCTGCCTGGAGGCGAAGAGGTCGATGTGGGGAAATCCCCACCTCAGGAAGATCGGTCGGATGACATCCGGCCGAAGGGACCACTCGTGGGACATGAATGACCTGCTGAGGTGGTCCGCCAGCGTGTTCTGAATCCCGGGGAGGAAAGAGGCCACCGGGTGAACGTCGTGGGCTATACAAAACTCCCATAGGAGAATCGCCTCTTGACACAGGGGACTGGACCGGGCCCCGCCCTGCTTGTTTATGTAGTATTGGGCAGTGGTGTTGTCCGTCAACACTGCCACACAGTGACCCTGTAGCGTGTCCCGGAACGCTTGGCACGCAAGTCTGACGGCCCTCAGCTCCCGGACATTGATATGGAGGCAGAGGTCTGACTCCGACCAGCGGCCTTGTGTCCTGAGAGCCCCTAGGTGAGCTCCCCAACCCATCGACGAGGCGTCCGTCACTAGGGACATGGACGGGCTGGGGGGGAGGAAGGGGACCCCTCGGCACGCCTTGCTCTGGTCTTCCCACCAAGTCAGAGCGGATAGGGTGGCTTTGGGGATAGAAAGGAGGGTATCCAAACTGTCCCTTCTTGGCCGGTAGGCCACTGCGAGCCACGATTGCAGTGGGCGTAGTCGCAGTCTGGCGTGCTGTATCACGTAGGTGCACGATGCCATGTGGCCTAACAGGCTGAGGAAGACTCTGGCCGTGGACATTGGACAGCTGCGAAGCTGTCTGATGGCCGACTGGATGGCGAGAAACCGGGGCTGGGGCAGGGATGCCCTTGCCACCCTGGAGTCTAGTAGGGCCCCAATGAACTCTATGCTCTGGGTGGGCTCCAGGGTGGACTTCTCCTCGTTGAGGAGGATTCCCAGGCGGTCGAAGGTGTTGATGACCAGACGCACGTGCTCTGACACTTGGTCCCTGGAGGTTCCCCGGATCAGCCAGTCGTCTAGGTACGGGTATACCTGTACCCCGCGGCGCCGCAGGAACGCCGCCACTACTGCCATGCACTTCGTGAATACCCTGGGCGCTGTGGACAGGCCGAAGGGCAGGACTGCGAATTGATAATGTTCTTCCGCTATTAGAAAGCGGAGGTAGCGCCTGTGAGAAGGTTTGATGCTCACGTGGAAGTAGGCATCCTTCATGTCGAGGGCAGCGAACCAATCTCCCGGATCCAGAGAGGGAATAATAGTGCCCAAGGTGACCATGCGGAACTTGAACTTGATCATGTAGGTGTTGAGTTCGCGCAGGTCCAGGATGGGCCGGAGGCCCCCTTTCGCCTTGGGGATTAGGAAGTAGCGGGAGTAGAACCCCTTTCCCCTGAACTCCTGTGGCACAGGTTCGATGGCTCCCAGTGCGAGGAGCGACCTGACCTCCTGTACAAGCAGTTGCTCGTGAGATGGGTCCCTGAAGAGGGACGAGGGAGGTGGGTGGGTTGGAGGAGTGGAGGAGAGTTGGAGGGAGTATCCCACCTCCACCGTGCGGAGGACCCACTGGTCCGATGTGATGTCCGACCATGCACGGTGGAAGTGAGACAAACGGTCTCCGAAGGGAGGATCCAGGACTGTGGTTATTAAGCTGCCCCCGGGCGCACCATCAAAAGTTGGACCTAGGCCCCTGGGAAGGCTTAGGTCCCCGCTGTTTCCCGCCCTGCCTAGGCCCCTGCCGCTTGCGGAAGGGGCGGTTTCTCCTGCTGGAGGAGTCCTGTGGCTGGCGGGCGGGTGGGAAGAACTTGCGGCGCGGCGGGACGAAGGGGCGCCTTTGTGGCCCCGCGGTGTGCATGCCGAGACCCTTGAGGGTCACCCCTCTGTCATTGAGGGCCTGGAGCCGCGCGTCTGTGTCCTCTGAAAAGAGGGCCTGTCCCTCAAACGGGAGGTCCTGGATTTTGTATTGCATCGCCGGGGCAAGGCTGGATGAGGAGAGCCATGCTGCCCGGCGAAGGGCTATGCCCGAGGCCATAGTTCTGGCCGCTGAGTCCGCTGAGTCCAGGGCCGCTTGCAGGGTGTGTCTTGAGATATCCCTGCTCTGAGTCAGAAGGGCCCTAAACTCCTGTCTGCTCTCCTGGGGGAGAGCGGTCTCGAACTTGTTAAGGGCCTCCACTGTATCAAAGTGGTGCCTACTCATTAGGGCCTGATGATTAGCCACCCTAAGTTGGAGGCCCCCGGAGGAGTAGACCTTCCTGCCAAAATGGTCCAGCCTCTTGGCTTCTTTGGCCTTAGGTACCTGGGCCTCCTGTCCATTGCGCTCTTTGTTGTTCACCGACTCCACCACCAGGGAGGAGGGTGTAGGGTGAACATACAAGTACTCATAGCCCGTGGCCGGGACAAAGTAGCGCTTCTCTACCCCCCGGGCGGTGGGGGGGATGGAGGCGGGGGTCTTCCAGACCGAAGTGGTGTGTGCTTTAATCGTGTTGATGAATGGCACAGCCACACGTGCCGGGGTGCCTTTTGTCAGCATGGTGGTGACCGGGTCATCCACCATCTGAATCTCCTCCAGGGGCAGGTTCATATTTTTCGCAACTGCCTGGAGGAGGTGCTGGTAATTAGAGAGTTCCAGGGCGGGCGGGCTGTTGGAAGAGGTGCCCGCCACCACCTCTACCCCCACTGGGGAGGCGTAAGGCCCTGGCTCTCGGGGGCTGTGTATTGCCGACGGCTGGCTGGCCAAGGATGGCCCTGGTAGGTCCTGCCGAGCAGCCCTCGCACATACTGGGAACCCTGGTTCGGACTGGGTTTCCCCCGGTTGGTCATGCTCCCATGCCACCCATTCTGGCCAGGCCGGGTTTAGGGTGGCTGGGGCTGGTCCCATAGCTGGAGGGGACGCTGAGGCAGAGGAGTGCCATGGAGCCGCTATGGTGGCCGACTGGAGGGCCTTGGGCGGAGAGTCATGCTGGGTTTGTGTGCCAGCCGACTCTCTACGCCTGCGGCGCCGAGGGCTTCTCGACCGGTGCCGGGAGAAGCAACTGCCCTCTGATGAACGGCTACTGCTGGATCCACTTCTGCGGGATCCACGGTGCCGCGATGACGACCGGTGCCGGGCTGATCGCCGGTGCCGCAATGAGGTCCGGTGCCGGGGCGAGCGGCGGTGCCGTCTGGATGTGGAGCGCCGATGTCTGCGGTGCCGCGACGACGAACGGTGCCGAGGAGATCGGTGCCGTGTTGATCGTGACCGGTGCCGCGACGACGAGCGGTGCCGGGAAGATGAGCGGCTCGGCGAACGGCGTCCAGAGCGGCCCCTATGGCAGCTGACGGACCGGTGCCGGGAGTGCGACCGGTGCCGGGAGTGCGACCGGCGTCTGTCCGTGCGGGAGTGCCGGGACTCCGACCGGCGCCAGGACTCAGACCGGCGGCCGGAGCGCGATATGCGCGATCGGCCATGAGGAGACCCGGAGCATGGTCTCAACTCATTGCGGCGCCGAGACTGCGACCGGTGCCGGGAAGCTGACCGGTACCGGGAGTTAGATCGGCGCCGCGAGATCGATCGGCGTCCGTGCCCCGCCGGGCTTCGAGCCGCGATCTCCGTCACGGTCATGGGCGGCTTGCCCCTAGACCGGACAGGTTGCTGAGGGGTGTCCTCTGAGAGCAACCTCCTCGCAGCAGCGAACGCCTCCGGCGTGGAGGGAAGCTGCTGCGGAATCGGCACCCTGAGTGGCGAGACCACTGGCACCGGACTCGACGGGGCCTCCTGCGGCGCCGGAGTCGTCGGTGCGGGTGCGGGCGGCTGTGCCTCTGGTCGGCTCCCCGGCGGCGACCGTGGGCGCGTGAGCGGTGCCGGAGGCTGCACGCGGTCCGGTGCCGATGCTGGGCGCGGTTCCGAGTCCTTTCTGCGCTTAGCGCTGGGGGAGCGCGACCAGTGCCGAGGCTTTGCTTTCGCCGGCTTGGGTGCGGGGCCCGGTGCCGCACTCGAGTCCGGAGTGAGGGCCGCCTCTAACAGGATCTGCCGCAGGCGGGATTCTCTGTCCTTGCGGGTCCTGGGTTTGAAGGCCCTGCAAATCTTGCAGGAGTCTGCCAAGTGCGCTTCCCCGAGGCACTTAAGGCACTTGGAGTGTGGGTCCCCCGCAGGCATGGGCTTCCCACACTCCGCACATGGCTTGAATCCCGGAGCCTTGGATGACATGGCTCCGGTGGCAGGGAAATCCCCTGCACCTAACTATTTACACTATAACTACTTAACAACTACTTAACTACAACTATTAATGAGAACAATAGGAATAACAGCTAGGAGATAAGGAGGACGCTCAAGAGCAGTACTCCTGTTCCGACTACCAGCGCGAGCGGTGAAGAAGGAACTGGGGGCCAGACTGTGTCGCAGGGGTACTTATAGAGTGCCTCAGTGGCGCCACTCCAGGGGGCTCCCTGCTCGCCCAGTCTGCAGCTAGGGGAAAAATCTGCCCGGCAACCAGGCCCGCAGCGCGTGCCTGACCTATAGTGGAATGCATGTGAGCAATCACTCGAAGAAGAACCTCCTTTCCTCCAACCCCCCCCCCCAAATGACCCACCCAGCCAGGTCTCTCCCCCCAAACCTCCTTTCCTCCAACCCCCAACTGACCCACCCAGCCAGGTCTCTCCCCCCAAAACCTCCTTTCCTCCAACCCCCCCCAACTGACCCACCCAGCCAGGTCTCTCCCCCCCAAACCTCCTTTCCTCCAACCCCCAACTGACCCACCCAGCCAGGTCTCTCCCCCCAAAACCTCCTTTCCTCCAACACCCCCCCCCAACTGACCCGCTCAACCCGGTCTCTTTCCCCCCCCCCAACTAACTGACCCGCTCAACCCGGTCTCTTCCCCCCCCGCCCCCCCCAACTAACTGACCCGCTCAACCTGGTCTCTTTCCCCCCCCCCCCCAAACTGACCCGCTCAACCCGGTCTCTCCCCACAGACCGTTTCGCCGCCTGGCAGTGGGTGGCTCCTTGTTTCTGGCGGTGCGGCGCGTCCCGGCCCCAGCTCTGAGCCGTCCCTGGCCGGCGGCGGCAGCGGAGCACGCGGCGCGTCCCGGCCCCGCGGCTGGCGGCGGCAGCGGAGCACGTGGTGCGTCCCGGCCGGCGGCGGCAGCGGAGCACGCGGCGCGTCCCGGCCCCTTGGCTGGTTCCCGACCCCTGCCGCGGGCCGGATGAGAGGGCCTCGCGGGCCGCATCTGGCCCGCGGGCCGTAGTTTGGAGACCCCTGGTCTAGAACACAGCCAGTTTTCCTAGTCTATATACCACCTTGTGGTTGCCCATTGCTATGACTTGAAGCCAGAGTCATCCAGTAGAAGAATGCAAAACCCCTCCCAGACATTTCCCTGCCTAACATTCCATTTAGACAAGGTTTGCGCAGTGGAGGGGATGAACTGCATTTGCTGAAGAAGCTAAGTGCAGAGTCAGGGAGTAATTTCCTAACTAGAATTATTTAAGGATGATGTAGATGTGTTGTGTGCAGTGACCTGAGAGATAATTTGTCATTTATAACTTGTCAAAATTCAGGTCTTTATTCAAATTGCTGTGCATCTGTACAATGAGGGTGAATGTGGTAAAATATTGTGAATTACATAATGGAATATCATTTAGTAGGATGAATGTTTTTAAAATGTACAACTTGAATCAATGAATGAGTGACTAACCATAACTTTTTAACAAGGAACCATTCTGTTGCTTACCGTAGTAGTTGTTGTATTCTGCCCACTTGAGATGGGTGACTTCCCAGGTAGCACTGACTAGGGTCAAATCTGTAATGATATGGAGAGCTTGGCAAGCCAAAGACGGGATTGATCCATTTATGTGATGTCCAGGTAAATTATTTATTATTTGTATTATGGTAGCATCTAGAACAGGGATTGGCAACCCTTGGACCGCGGCCTGCCAGGGTAAGCCCCCTGGTGGGCCAGGTTGGTTTGTTTACCTGCTGCTTCCGCAGGTTCAGCCGATGGCGTCTCCCACTGGCCATGATTCACCACTCCAGGCCAATGGGGGCTGCGGGAACCAGGGCAATCTGAGGGATGTCTCCTTCCACCTCCTCCAGGAGGAGTTTTACTTGTTCTTTTATTCAAGATCTTTTTCCAGAAGAGTGATTTATTAGATTTCCCTGGGAACACACATTTAGCATGTTTTTATATATTCCAGAATGAAATTTGCCATGTATTAATATTATTAAAAAATATTATTTTTGCATGGTAAATCAAATTGTCTTGCATATGCACATCCATCTGTACTACCTGCTGAATCGGCAGGTAGTGTTTGGTGTATTGGGGATCGATTTATTGGGTTTCGTCTAGACACGGTAAATTGATCCCCAAACGTGCTCCCCATTGACTCTGGAACTCCAGCTCCGCAAGAGGAGTAAGTGGAGTCGACGGGGGAGCCGCTGCAGTCGACTCAAGGACAACCAGGTAAGTCAAACTAAGATACTTCGACTTCAGCTACACGAATAGCATAGCTGAAGTTGCATATCTTAGTTCGACTCCCTCCGGCCCCTCTCCAGTGTAGCCCAAGCCTCACTCATTCCTAATTTGATACTGATGTATCCCACTCCATCATGTCACCTACTCTCGATGAATCCATGAATCAAACTTTGCTTATTATTGTACCATTACTTCTTCATATTTATGTTAGAAAGCATCTAACCTAAAGATTTAAGCTAAACCCCAATTTTCTGAAAAGTATGCCATATATGAATCCATCCCTTTATATAAATACTAGTGAAAATGCCCGGCGTTGCTCGGGTCCGTAGGAGGTGGGGAGGGGGCAGAGAGCTGAGCGAGTGCGGGGTCCGTTGGAGGGGGCAGAGAGCAAACCCGACACCCCCACCTCACCCCCCCGACCAAACCCGACACCCCCACCTCACTTACCCCTCGACCAACCCCGACTCACATTTTCACCCCTCGACCAACCCCGACTCACATTTTCACCCCCCACCCAAACCCAACACCCCCACGTCACCCCCTACCATCCCCAACACCCCCACGTCACCCCCTACCATCCCCAACACCCCCACGTCACCCCCTACCAACCCCAACACCCCCTGACCAACACCCACACCTCCCCCTCCGCAGACCAAACCTGACACACCCACCTCACTTCCCCCCAACCAAACCCGACACCCCTACCTACCACCACAAACAAACCCAACACCCACACCTCACTTACCACTTGACCAACCCCGACCCCCCTCCTCACCCCCCCAACCAAACCCAACAACCCCACCTTACCCCCTACCAACCCAAACACCCCCTGACCAACACCCACACCTCCCCCTCCGCAGACCAAACCTGACACACACCTCACTTCCCCCCCAACCAAACCCGACACCCCTACCTACCACCACAAACAAACCCGACACCCACACCTCACTTACCCTTCGACCAACCCCGACCCCCCTCCTCGCCCCCTCGACCAACCCCGACCCCCCTCCTCGCCCCCTCGACCAACCCCGACCCCCCTCCTCACCCCTCACCCACTTCGACACCTTCCCACCCCCCCAGACCAAACCCAACACCCCCGGCTCACTTACCCCCGACCAAACCCGACACCCCCACCTCACCCCCCGACCAAACCCGACACCCCTACCTCACTCACTCTCCAACCAAACCCAACTCGGGTCCGTCGGAGGTGGGGAGGGGGCAGAGAGCTGAGCGAGTGTGGGGTCCATTGGAGAGGGGAGGGGGCAGAGAGCTGAGGGAGTGCAGGGTCCGTTGGAGGGGGGTATTATGACATCATAACTATGTCACAGAGAACAGCAGCTGCCCAGCTGATGTGATTGGCCTTTAAATAATTTCACCCCTGGGGGGCGTCAGAGGTGAGATTTGAAAAATTTTCGACTCTTACCGTGATTAGGACCCTAAGACCTATAACTGTACCAAATTTCAAGTCTCTAGCTCAAACGGTGTGGAAGGAGTAAGTGCACGTACATACACGGATACATACACACATACACCATTTGACTTTTATATATATAGATATCCATCAAATATGTTGAAAAGGATTTTGTTTACTTGACATTCTACCCACATTGCATTCATGGTGTCTGTTTTGTTTGGGCCAGGGAGATTTGGCTGTATTAAGCCCGATTGTGAATGGTGACTGAGGCCTTGCTTCTTGTTTTGAAATTTCCTCTTGTTTTCATTAATTGGACTTAGGAGTCTGAAAGGGGGTAGAGGGGGAAAGAGCTTCAGTTGATATCCTCATAATGAAAAAGTCTATTAACATTCTCTTTAAATTGCTGTTAATTAAGCAAAAGGCGAGTTTAACACTAGGAATGGGAACGCTTCCATACCATCAAAAAGGCACCAAGTAGAAAATATCATTACAATTCTACTTTCCAAAGTGACTCTTTCAGGCTTCAATCCACTCAGAAGCGATAGAGCAAGCAAACTGTGTCTTTGCTTTTGGATTAATATTTGAAGTTAACTCATGTGGAAATAAAGCGGATTTTACTGTGACTAGAACCTGTCATTAAAAAGCCATTATCAAAACAGACCAGTACAATTCCTGCTCTTTTATTACTAACAACAAAACAATCTCTTCTTAAACAAACAACAACAAACCAACCCCCCCAAACCAACTCCCCCCCTCAATATTTTCTCTCAGAGAATGGTTGAGAGGACTAAACAGAAAAAAACCTTGGTGAAGTGAGGCAGTTGAGAGATTTATTGATCAATAAAGCAGACAATTACAGCTTGTTTATAAAGGGAAAATCCCCCCTCGGCCCTGTGAGCAACACTGAAACTGTAATAATGATAGCTCTGGTATCCAGCTTGAAACTATAAAAGTCAATAGGAAGATATAGGATTTCAATAAAATTATGACACTAGATAAACTTTACCCCAGGAACAAATTTTCCCTAGGTATGTGACTGGCTCCAGTTAGATTTGTAACTTTAATTTCTATCTTATTGATTTTTTTCCCCTCTACAACTAATTAGAAAGTCAGTGGTGGATTCTGTATGTGTGTTTGGGGAGGAGTTAATAAGCACCAACAGAAGTAGAGGAACACTCCAAAAATGAGTGGGTCAAATTGCTTTTTTAAAACATTTTTGTCAGCTATGTTTTACTCTTTCCTTAGCTGTCTCTCCTGGTCAACCCAGGAGTCCCCTCTCGCTCCTGTATTTGTGTTCCTTGGAGACATGGGATGGGCACTCAAGACATTCAGTGTTATTATATCAGTGGTATTAGATTTGTTAATAGAGAAGACTGTAGCTATGTAATTTATATGTTAGCAGCATCTCTCTCCCTAGAATCGACATGTAGGAGGCAGAAGGACCTGCTAATAGTATTGCAGCTCCTGGATCAGTACTCTCTGGTGCCTACACACTAATGGAAAGTGACCTTCCTTATCTTGAAGCAATTCTTCCTGGCAGTCAAGTTATGAATTCATGTAAGGAAAGAATGAAATGGGAGGAGCATGGAGAGAAAGTTGATCCTGAAAGCGTATTCTGTCAAGATGTAATCCCTAAGGTGAATGTAACTGGTTTCCAAGGGACTGAGTCCAGTTCATGGCTGGGATTACAGTGCAGCTGCATAAGGCAATGACAGGACAAGAGTCTCTTGTGAGAATCTCTTATAATTAATTATTTCCCTTCCTCCTGCTGATCTCAGAAATCTCTTCTCTCAAACTTATTCACCAGGATGTTGCCAAGGAGAATGAAGAGGTACATGGAAACAGTTGCATGGAACAGGCTAGTTTCAGACCAGGATGAAGAAGAACAAATGAGCTCTTTGATAAGACAGATCGCAGAAAAGTACATGGAACATACCAGAGCCCGCTACAAGAACTTTATGGATTTCAAACAGACTTTTGATAGGATTTGGCAGATGGGATTATGGCAAATTTTGACATTATATGGCATCCCCAAGAAATAGATCAAACCGATAGAAAACATTTACAAGAAGTCCATGAGTGCAATGAGAGTAGACAAGAAACTGATGGAATGGTTCAGGAAAACCACAAGAGTGAGTCAATGCATACAATCACCAGATTTGTACAACTTGGTACTGGAAGTAGTAATGGCTATAACACTGGGAGATGAAACGGGAGGAGTCATGTTATGTGAGAGGATAGCAAATAACCTTAGATTTGCAGATATTGAATCCTAGCACGATGAAGGAGAATAGTTGACAAAGTAGACCAGGAAAGCCGAAGATTTGGATTGAAGATCAGTACAGAGGAGACAGACATTATGGCAATAGGAAGAGGTAAAGATCAAAGTTGGAGGCAAAGAACTAGAACAAGTGGAAAAGTGTGTGTACTTTGGAGGATGAGTTTTGAAGAATAGGAATTGTGTAGATGATGTAAACGCAATAGATTAGCCACTGCTGTAGTCAGAAAACTTTGCAAGACCTGGGATGTTAAAGACATTTTGATAAAAATGAAAATCCGCGTATATGAAACAATTGTTGTGATGACACTGCTGTATGAGTCAGAATGTTGGAGTCTGAGGAAAGCTGGTAAATGAAAGATATTGATTGCAGAAATGAACTGGCTGAGGGGCATACTAAGTTTCAAGACGAGAAAAAAATGAAGTGATAAGAAAATGGCTAGGGCAAGAAATGATGGTGTTGTAAAAGATTTAAGAAAGATGACTGGGATGGTTTTCGCAGATGTCAGGAATGGACCTGGAAAGGAGACCATACCTGATGATTCACATCAGAGTGTGAAGAACTAGAAATAGAGGAAGACTGAGGATGCATTGGGTGGACATGGTGAAGAATAACATTGAACAAAAAGGTTTAAAGATGGATGAAGCTGTGAAGCTAGCATAAGACAGAAAGTGGTAGAACAGACTTCTTTCGGCCACTTTGTCACTGATGAACTAACGGACAGGAATTCAAGAAGAATATGATGATTTAGAATCCTGTGCAAAGTCTGTGTACATGTTGTGTTACACTTATCACATGCCCTGAAGAAGAAAACTGTAAATCCATAGTGCACTCGGAGCTGGAGTTCTGGGAAAGAGTGTGTTTAAGCTAGAGGACAGTTGCAGGGGAGAAGGGGATGTCAGCACTGGTCCCAGAGGCTGGGCAGTTGGACAGTGAGATCTCAGCTGTCAGGAAGGGGTGCTAGAAAGAGGATTTATACCCCAAAAGTGTGCCAAGAGAGACCTCCAAGACAGTCACAATGCTCGGATTCTGTTCGGACTGCAGAAGCTTAAAATACATGAAAATTCAGCTTTTGGATCACTTTCCAGCAGGCTGGTGAATGTCCAATGGGGGAAGTCAGCTAGACATGTGACGGGTCATTACATTATTACCCCAATGGCACAGGAAAGCTAGTGCATGTTTCTCTGCATGCTCATCAGGTCAGGGAAATCTGGTGAGAGAGCCAGAGCCAAAACATGAGTACAGTCCTCTGGGATAAATCATAGAGCTGACACTTCTGGTTGTGCGGGGGCTAATCGATCTTTGTCAGTACAGTTCCTGGCTTCTCAACTGAAACTACCAGCAATCTCTCTACAGCAAAGCTGGAAACTAGGTTTTATTTCCAACTATTCCTTGAACACATGGAAAAGAGCGTGCTGGAGAAAGAGGAGAGTGAGCGAACCAGGACTGCAGCAGAGCAACAGGTTGATTGGAAACGCTGTGTTGTAGAGCATACCTGAGCTGTTGGCAGTGGTACGTTTAGCATGGGAATGTCTGTAGAACAAAATGATCTAATCAAAGGGCAGTCCCTGGGTCCCTGCTGGGGATCCAAAATCCTATTTACTTGGACCCCAAGAGATGTTAATTGTGATGATGGGGTTTTTTTATGTGGACCTGTTCCCTCAGAACTGGACTAGCAGCACAAGCTTGTTTCATTCTAGCCAACAATGGCCTGATGATCATTTTTGGTGATTCTCAACCAGGCTACACATGAACCAGTGACTTAGAGGTGACAGGGTCCCCCTCTCATCGTCTTTGATCTGAGAAACCCAGTCTTCCTTAGGGAGAAGTAAACAGCCCATAAGATATTTAAGTGAGTGGATTTTCTTAATCTGAGCGTTCAGAGATGCTCTAAAAATTTTCCTGCCACAGAGTTCAAAAACAAAACCACAACGGGGGAAGGTGTGGCTTCTCCTGACTGAGGCAGTGAGCCCAGGATAAGGCTGAGTACATGCCACCCAAATTAGGATCATCTCAGCTTCTTTCATCAGTAGTGAGGTAAGGCGGGTGGTCCTGTGAACACTTGTTAGAATTTTGTTATGAAATAGTAGGATTGGGGTGACTTGCCTTGTTCAAAGGCATTTGGGGCTCACAAAGATACCCTGAAGTGCAATTTATTTATGTATTTATTTATTTTTTTGCTTTTGGAATGGACTATCTTGCTCTAAATGTCAGGTATTTTAAACCAACTCTCTTGGCAGAGAATATCCCTTATAACAGGGGATTTCAACCTTTTTCTTCCCCCCCCCCCCAACATGCTAGAACAACTCTTTGGCCCACATGTGCCACAACAATTGTTTTTTTCTCCATATAAAAGCCAGGGCTGGCATTAAGGGGCAGCAAACAAGGTAATTGCCTGGGGCCCCATACCACAGAGGGTCCCCATGAAGCTACATTGCTGAGGCTTCGACTATGTAAAATGACCCTATGTAAAGTGATACAAGTTCAACATTAGACCATTCTGTGCTCAGTGTGTTGTTCAGGAACAAAATTCAAACATCTCCAATGAAAGGCTGCTCATGTAAAACTGTTTGTCAAGTGCTGCCACCTCCCTTCTTACTAAGAGTTAGAAAATTGTGTTTCTGTGTAAATGGGAAAAGAAATAAATAGGGTCCCTCATACTTTTCCACGAGAGCTAACACTCTCCTTATGAACAGGATTTATCATATGCTAAGCATAGAGCTTTCTGTGGGGGCTCCATAGAAGCCGTACATCACCAATATCAGGCAACACATATACTGCCTGCTTCTAAGATGCTGATGGAGAAAACAAATGGGAGTAGCAGTCTGAATGACCGTTCAAAACATCGGGTATGTTTAACATGCAGTTTCCATTCAGAGAGTGGGCGATAAGGTATTTGATCTCCTTTTAATCGCATTGGAGAATGTTGATGTTTTGTCAAGTCTGAGAATTCAGGTTATATAACAGAGTCAAGCAAATAAGTGTGGTCCTCTGGAATAAACCTCAGAGCAAAAATTCCTCGGGAATCCTCTGCACTGACATGTTGTTGCCAGTTCACCCTGATGTATAAATGCATGAAATCCTCTTGGTATAGCAGCAAGTATGGCAAACGCTTCCTCAGTGCATTGAAAAGTACCAGACAGGACCTGTGATGTGAACTTTCTCTCACAATGCCCTATAAATAATTGAGATAAATTTGCCAGTGTTTGCCAGCCTAACAGTGCTGAAATGCTTCTTCTGTAGCCCGCTCTCTGGGGAGATATCCAGTCAGTAGTTATCAGCGTATTTTACTTAAACGACAGAATTACAAAAGTGGTTTCCCCCATCCCCCGCTTAAATGAAAAGGGCTACATTTCCGAAATAGTATATGTGATGCTAACAGCACAACGCAGCAAGCCTGTATACCGGGACTATGTCAAACACTTAAATGCATTGTGTGTGTGGGGAGAGGGAGGAATGTACAAATTCAAGGTGTGAAAGGCAAGGTGGAGGATGCCTGCTGAAGATGATCCAGAAGTGTGTTCAAAACATTTAACTTACTGAAAGATCAACTAAGAAGGTTGGGGTTGGTTCAGCTTTGAGAAGGGACCTTGGAACCAGACAACAGTCTAGATGTGGAGGAACAAAGTTAATAAACGAAAACAGGTACTAACATAAATAATACCTGGTTATTGGTTTTTGCTCAGACCTGTCTAAAAGCAAACACCTTGCTGGAAAGAGGGAAGTTCTAACCATTAACTGCAGAAACCAAATTATTGACCTGATATATGTAAGGAAATTTGCTTTCATGCTGGCCCAGGAGGAAGGATATCATTACCAGCCACCTTTATCTGTAAAATATCTCCACAAATACAATAGAGAAATAGCAGTGCAGGCAGTGCTGTCCTCCTTAGGATAGCCCATCTGGAAACTTATCTTTCCTCAGGGAAAACTGCCTACACCCAAGGGAAAATGATGATCAAAAAGCTCTTTCCTGCCAGGCTATTTCAGAGTCAAGGGTTAGAACACGTCAAAGAATTTACTGGGATTTACAAATTTGATCTTTGGATCTGCTTACAGCTAAAGATGTGGTTGCCACACTCTCATCCGCTCTCTCTTCCTAGCTGTCTAGCCCTTGTTTTCCACTGCACATCCTTCATCAGTGCCATAGCTAGACAGAACAGTGTTGTCTCTCCATTATATCCAGGACTGCCCAATGGCCTGAGCACTGTTTCAACTGGAAAATAAAACAGAACCCCATCAAATTTAAACATCAAAGATATTCGCTGGCTGGGTCCTTTCCCAGAGGTCCCAGTCTATCTCTTCACTGCGAAAGCACCCACATTTAGAAATGATTCATTACTAAGACAAAGAGTGGCTCTTAAGGTACAAGGCTTGGCTCCCAATCCACTGCTGAATGATGTACATTTCAGAACAGATCCACAGACATGTTTTAGTAGCTTCCTACGTTGCTCAGCTACCAAAGTGAGGCCCAGGGGATCAGGACACCTTTCTGAAGGTATGAGTTCTTTGCCTCTAAAGGAGTAGTGGACAAGAGGATTCTTGCCTGTCAGGGCTCGTCTCTGATTTGAAAAGCAAACAAGCTATGAGGGAATGTATAATTTAAACCACAGTGCAAGCTTTATTCAGTAATTCTACCGATAATAAATCAAAACAGATGGAAGTTATAACTGAAAACTCTCGCTCCTGGTGCTTCGCTCTGGTCTTCATTTCTGAACACAAATACTGTAACAAAATCTATTTTCAGGCTCCCAGCAAGTTGCTCTGTTTTCTCAATTCCTCTTCACTAGCACAACCCATTCAAATTTCCCCCGTATTTTCTTAAGATCATGTTAGTCTCCCACCCAGCAATCCCTGCCGAGAGATCTCTCCACTGACTAGACCAGGGATGGCCAACATTTGGCTCCGGCTCCACATGTGGCTCTTCAGAAGTTAATATGCAGCTCCTTGTAGGACAGGCACCGAATCCAGGGTTGGAGCTACGGGTGCCAACTTTCCAAAGTGCCGAGGGGGTGCTCACTGTTCAACCCCCAACTCTTCCTCCACTCCACCCGTTCTGCTCCCTCCCCATAGCCTGCCATTCCCTCACTCTCCCCCCCTCTTCCCCGAGCCTCCTGCACCCCATGAAACAGCTGATCGGGAGGTGTGGGGAAGGAAGGGGAGGTGCTGATTGGCTGCCGGTGGGCGGGAGATGCTGGGAGCGGGTGTGGGGGAGCCGAAGGGGGGCTGCTGATGTATTACTGTGGCTCTTTGGCGATGTCTATTCGTAAATTACGGCTTCTTCTCAGGCTCAAGTTGGCCACCTCTGGACTAGGCAGTGGCACATTCTCTGCCTCACTGGCAGTCTCTCAGATGATTCCAATGCGGCCTCTCACCTCTTTGCAACATCATGTGCTGTCCTGTTTGCCTCGAGGCGAGAGGAGACATTGGCACCCACTGTATACTGAACTTTGCATAGCTCTTTAAAATATTCTTTCCATTGGTTATTCATTGCTTGTTTGTCCTCAGTTATTTGCCTGAACATGTCTTTCATTCCTGACATCTCCAACTCATAGCTTACTCTGTTCTCTTATCGTGCCATATAACTTCCATGTCACATTTCTTTATGCATATTCTTCTGCTTCTTTGCATTGTTTGCTTATCCATTTGTTTCTGTCACTCTTTGCGTTCTTTTTTTAACCTCTCTGATCAACGTATTTTATCATCTCTTAGACTTGCATCTTCCTTTTTATTCTCCTTTAACTTCGTATGCTTGCCACTCAACTTCGGCTCATCCATTATCCACCTTGGTTTCTTTGTCTAAAACATCATTGCTCTTTACTCAGTAGAATGAGAAATATACAGAGCTATACAAAAACAAACCCTACATATATTTCCTTGCCTCAGTTTCCTCACCATTCAAACATTTATTGGGCTGGGGTCTGGTTCCTCTGGGATAGTCCAAGATCCTTCTGCTGCAAGTCATGGCTTGATTTCTGAACCATAGTGTCTCTCTCTTCCTAGACCTTCTTTCGTCCCACAGCTAAACTGAGTCCTCCTGCTATAAAAACATGCATGTCTCTTCTCTTCTCTTGCCCCAAACTTCCTCTGTCTGTCTCCCCCTCAGAGTCCTTTTAAAACCCCTACTTTGTCACCCCCATCTCTTTGGGAATTTTCCTCTCTTAAATGCCCAATCCCCTGTTGAGGATTGAAAAAAAACTGGTTCTCCTAGTTTTAGCCAACCTCCTTTGAACATTGTGTGTTCAGAGTAGTACAGTCATTAGTTAACTGCCCTCCAGTTTCCCTAGTCTGATAGATACTTGCTAAAGGGCCTGACAGCCATGTTGGAGTCTACATTTACATAGAGACATTGAGTGATACTATTTTCTTAATAACTTCATAGTATCAACCAGACTTCATAAGTTGTACATACAGTTTCCCCAAACAATCATAATCTCCACTGTGTGAGTGCAGGGGTTTGAACCCAGGTCCTTCAGTATCAGAAAGTGTGTGTCTAACATATGAACTGAAAGAACAACTCTCTTAGCTGGGAATGGTAATAATGAAAATAATATTGATAACCTCCATATCTGTGTCCATTTTAAGCTTGTAGGGGCATGGATCACTTCCAACTTTGTTTGCTGCATGCACTGTGGGCGCTAATAGAAATAAATAATTAACGTTTTCATTGGTCAGTGCTTTCTACTGGGGCCCTTCTAGTATCCATTCATTTTTTTTTCTTCAGCTGTGGATTAACCTACATTTTTAATGATCATATTATTGAGAAACCCTTCATAAAATGAGAATTTAATCCCTCCACTTGGAAGGTAAAGTACTTTTTCTCCATGTAATCCTATCCAAATCCTGTTTGGTGTGGTGGATTACACTAAACACATCTATGCTGTGAGAATCAAGAACTTGCTTTATATTTAAGGGCTCTTCATTAGAAGACTTCTGCACTCACATTCGACTTCACTGATGGCAGAATAAGGTTCCCTGATTTAGCTCCCATAACTCATTGCTGTTTTCCCTGAACAGCCACGTTGAGGTGTCTCCAAAAAGCATCTACTTCAGGGTCTGATTTCATTTGTTCTTGGTATGTGCATGTAAAATGGCAAAAGTTATATTGTGTGCATGTTCCCATCTAAAAGGGATGCATGTGTTTATGTACATTTCCAACTCTCAGAGCAATAGATTTTTATCTCTCTCAATTTAGGTGTGATGTGTGTATACAAAAGAGTAGTGAAAGAATCGGAAATAACTTTCCAACCAAAATAATTTTCTCCACTATGTTGGAGAGCAAAAGTAAAAAATGTTAAATTTAATTGGGTATGTCAGTTTGAAGATACAGGCTGCATGGATCCAGTGGAAAGTCTAACCAGTCTGTTTCCTTACTACAGGAGCGTGATGGAATGAGAGCAATTCTGGAGTCATACGACAGTGAGCTGACCCCATCAGAGCACTCGCCCCAGCTGAGCCGGCGCATGCGCGAGGCAGAAGAAATGGTGCAGAAGATGCATGCCCACAATGCTGAGATGGAGGTAATGAGGAGGCACTGTGCTCTAACCCCAGGATAGACATAATCTATATAGCAATGGGCCACAGGCTCTGTGGTCAGCAACTACAGCGGGCGTTCTTTCCCATCTGATGCCTCTGATTCTGTATACAGCCTGCATGTGCATTTGCAGGGGGATGAAGCCAACTGTTGTGCTCACATGCTGGTTAAGTTGCCCGTTGGGATGATTTGCAAATCCTTCATTTAATTGGCATTCAGAGAAAACCACAAAGTCAAAGATTGAGCTTGCAAAATGCCTTTTGAAACAACTTTTTAATGAAAGGTTTTTAGAAGGAGGGTGATTGGGTGTGGGCACAAAACACAACTTTTGAAATCTGCACCAATATTTATTCATTCGAGTATGTATTTATACACACGCGATAGAATGTATGTATTCTCTCCTACCATTATTCATTAGAACGGCCATACTGGGTCAGGCCAAAGGTCCATCTAGCCCAGCTGTCTTCGGACAGTGGCCAATTGCCCGAGAGGGAATGAACAGAGCAAGTAATCATCAAGTGATCCATCCCTTGTCACCCATTCCCAGCTTCTGATATATTACCTGGTATTTTACTGAGAGCTAGGATAGAGACTGGATGTGTTACAGAACAGGAGACAGTGGTTCTCATAAAAGGCCAACTTGGGTACAGTGGCTTTCATAAATGCAGAAAGAGGAAAATGGAGTAGAGTAAGAGAAGAGTTGAAATACTACAGGGAGGGAGTTACAGGCATAGAAGATGGCACAAAGTACTTAAACAAGGGCAGAAATAGGATTTATCTGAACATGAATGGGAATGGTAAGAGATGGTAACAAAGTTGCAGACAATAGCAGAGGTGTTGGAGACTTGACAGATTACAAGAAAGTCAAGGGAGATAAAGCGTTTGGATGCCTACAGAAATAGAAGAAGTGAGGGCACCACATATTTGGTGATTCTGTGGCAGCAGAATTTGTTGTAGAATTCATGCCTTGCTGAAGACTTCTGTTCCAGAATCTTATCCTCTCAGTTAGTCACCTGGCATACCTTAAGTAATACAGATGACAATAGAGGATCTGTCTTTTGAACCACGTGCATTGTTTAGTGCTAATGCTGATGAGCTGCACTCTTCAAAGGATTCTCAAATGATTTTGAGATCTGTAAGAGTGTACATATTGGCACTTGAGAGACCAGCTAGGCTTCAACCCTATCAAACACAATCTTGTTCTTGTTATATCAGAGACTGTCTGAATCACCCAAAAGGGGAGACAGATATCAGAAAAGATCATCTGTCTCCTCTCCATCAGCTGCTTGTCCACTATCATAGTCTTCATAGCAGCAGATTTGACTCCTTGGTCAGGAGGCATATCTATTTCCTGAAGGAGCATCCATCCCCCTGCTGGGGTTCCCCCAAGACCTCTTCCACTTGGTTCTCCAATAACTCAGTTTGCTTTTAGTCTTCTCACTCAGGTTCCTTTATTGGCATACAGTTAAAGTACACTTGAGTTGATCAGGCTCAAGGTGAGGGGGTGGATTCTGGGCATATCACACATCCAAAGTTACACTGCAAACTTCTTCCTTTAGATACCTTTACACATTGCATTGCATTTACTGTACATTGCCTAACTCGTTTTGGGATTGGCTGGTTACTTTGTAGGAACTGATCCCTGTACAACATGCTCTGTCTATGTATGACTTACTCTTTATCTCATTTTTACATAATATAATTTATTACCACAGAAAATGTAGATGTGAAACAGCATATATACTAATTAAAGTAACATTTCCTGGGTTTATACCAGAAGGGTGTGGGGGTGGGAGAGGGAGCGGGGGGGATTAGCCACTACATCCTAACAATCCCTTTAAGATTTGAAGGCCTGTAAAGACTTCAGTGTCTTAAAGGTAAACTACACACACACTAAAACAGTGCCCTTTACTGGTTTTATTTTGTTTTAATCTCCCCTCCCCGCACAAAGGTGTGTTCATTTTTGTTGCATGTCAGGAAACCTATTGTTGCTCTTTTTATTAGAGACCCCTTGCATGATCGTCAGAGGACTTAGCTTGTGACATCACCTAGGGCAGAATCTTGAGTTGTAGCTGTTAATCCCTATGGCTACATCTACATGAAGAACTTTAGGGAATTTACTAACCCAGTGCAGTTCCACTGATGCTAGCACGGGCAACACAGAGGATACATAGTCCCTATCGCGGTGGAGGGAGGGAGGGATGGAGGGGGGCACACAGGAGTCCTGCCATTGTGAGGAAAGGGGGAATAAAGGGCATACAGAGCCTCTTGCTTGTGAAGGAAGTGGGAAATGGGAGTCACACGGGGCTGCTGACATGAGGGAGTGGGAAAAGGGAAGGGGGACACACAGCCACTTGCATGATGGAGGAAGTGGGGGGTTGCAGAGAGTCCCTGAAATAGAGGAGATTGGAGAACAGCACACATGGAACTTTTGCTTCTACAGACCGAGCAAACTTGCACGAGTGCATGGCCTAGTAATTCTCTTGTTTTTTGTTTTTAAAGGCACAAAACCACTTTCAGGGTAAAAAGTTTGAGTCAGTCTCTGTACCTCGTATAAAGGCAATGAGCATAACTTTCTTTATGCATTGTAGTTTACCTTTAAGAAACAATAATTTGTCCTCTTTTCGCATTTAAAGAATAATGCCCCCATCTACCTGTTGTGTCTTTTCCCAGGGTTTTTCTTTATCTGGGGTTTTCATTTATTTAAATCTATTCACACATTCCCAGCAAGTGGATTCCTTTGTTAGCCCTATAGCTGACAGCTTTTTGCTTATCCACTGTAGAGAAAAGGCTATTTTATGATCCCTCTGATTTGTTACCAGCAGCCACGCCTCCTCCAAAGAACTCGTACAAGAAAAAATCGATTTTCTATACAGGCATTTTCTTATATATATTATTTCCCCCGCATGGATTGTATCAGCAGTTCTGTATGAGAAAAGAAGACAGCCAGTGAAGATGTAGCAGTGGTTTATAATGATATAGTGAACAAGGCCAGGAAGGCAGGAAGACTGGAGTATTATGTGCTTTTTGTTCATGAAGGAGAAGTGGTCTGGGTAATCCTTTGTGGGATGTGTACGTTGAGTTTAAGAGGCGGGGGTAGCAATCTTCTGTCAATGCTAAACAGAGATAGCGCATGAGAGAGAAGCATTGAGTTCCAGTAGTTTGAGTGAGAATCTCTGCACCTGAAATATGCACCTGAGACTGTGTCTACACTCTGAGCTGGGGGATGTGATTTCCCTGTTCACGTACACACATCCACACTAGCTCGCATCATACTAGAGCGGGTCTAAAGGGCTGTGCAGCTGCTGAAAGTGGGGTATGTACTCAGCACAACTCAGCCCTGCCTGCACTGTCACTGCCTGTGCTCTCGCATCTGCACTGCTAATCATATTCACACCATGTGTGTGTGAGCTAGGGGTGTGTGAGCACACCGCTAGCTAGTAGTGTAGTTGTAGCCTGAGTTACTAGCACTCAAATGAGTTAGGGGTGTGTATACGTGTAAACCCACAGCCTGTTCTGGGACTAGGAATGATAGTTGGTTCCCTCCCCAAGATGATCCAGTTTTTCTGTCTCTCTCCTTATCTCCCCCTTGTTTGCTCCCATGTGGTTTTGCCCTCTGAAATGTTAATTGGTGGTGGTGAGACTATGATGTCTAGATGTAAATCAGAGAATTTTTTCCAGGCTCTGGGCACATTACAACATTGATATCTAACTGTTGCAATAAAACATGAGAACAGGATACCTAGCCTGACTGACACCCAATCACAGAAGAATACTGCAGATGATCTGCAGTATTTTCCCAACCCCCTAATACCACCCAAAACATCTTCCTTAAGACCCCTTGTCAGAAACTCCTCTCCCCCAGAATAAATCTGGGAGAACAGGTGGATCTTGCAAGAGTATCTTTGAAGTTCATCAAATACATGATCTTGCAAACCAAGGGGTATGCAAATTCCCTGGTTTGCAGAGAGGGTACCCTGTTTGTAGCAAGAGGATGCTGTCAGTTTGAGATGGTCTGAACTGCTGAGATAATGCAGGGAGAGAGAAGCATCTGTCATAGCCAGAACCCAAACCAATTAGGGGTTTATAAATCAAAAACACACCGTATGCAATACTGAGGAGTTGATCAGTAGCCAAGGTATATCTTGTGGCCCAGATGTAATGAGCACTTGGAGCAAAACCCTGCTTAGCAGGTGGGCCATGGCATTCTGCCACTAGCCACAATTTCCACATATCTAGACCATGTAGCCCCAATGATTTATAGCATGAAGCACACACAAGCACTGATACATGAAGTTTGGCACCAACTTTAATCCCGATTGGATTAGGACTGTAGAAACAAACCTTCACAGACAGTAAAGCATTAGTAGGACCTGTTTGTGTTTATACACATCAACACATTTGCAGACAAAGGTCCACAAATGCACACATCGTTCCATATTTTTTGTGTCCTATTATCTTGAACACCCGAATTCAAGAATACACTTTTCCAAAGCTTTGAATGTGAAGCAGGCAAAAGAAGAATGCCATGCGGAATTGGGACCAAAGAAACCAGCAGGATATGTCTGTCTGTTCTGAGCAGTTAATGACATGTCTCACCATGAGTGTAGATCTGTGTTCTGGAGAGTACAGAGAGTGAGATGGGATGACTTTACCCCTAGATACCATGCCAATTGGAGATCTATAAATACCTAAAATAAACAGAATCCAAGCTGTGTCTCTAACTTGAAATGGATTTTCATTTTGACACTGACGTCAGCAGCGTCCGTGACAGCCCCTAACTTGATGAATTTTTACTTGCCCAGCACTCACTAACCTAACCTCCGTGTGAATAGGACAAATCAAGAGATCCTCTGACCAGGGGTTTCTGTGCCGGCAATGATGATTATTCTGAGAAAGCCCTGTGTGAAATGTAGGGTTTGAAAGGTTAGCACCAGCTGCATAAAAGAGAAATCATCATAAATACAACTCCATTAATAGCCATTTTATTACAACACATTTGGCTCCATATGAAACATTAATGAAGAGAGATTTGCAGGGAAGACTCACACTGACACCTTCAATAGTCCCCAGCATTTTTTACATTGAGAGATTTATACTGTCTGTGAGCTCCATATGTACTCTGATCAGTTAATTATGAGCCTGACAGTTTCAGCACATCGAATGCCATATGTTCTGAGTTTGTTCACCAGGGAGATTGGGAGCTGTGATGGTAACCTCAGAACTCACTGACCAAATATTATCATCAGATCTGTACCTAATAGCTGTGGCACAGCTGCTGGTCGTGCAGTCTGGGCATTGCCAAGGCTTGTAATGTTAGTCATAAAACTGGTCTTTGCAAAGAGAGGTACTTAGCAGTCACCCTGTGTTTAAAGTGCTTAAAATTTACATGCAGATCCAATAAAATGTTTATGTGGATAATTAACAGCTACTCCTTGTCTCTCAATCAGCCTCCGTCTCATTGTTTCCCCTCCTTGTATCATCTCCTTTTTCGTTCGCTTTCCCCTTCCATTTAACTCGCACTTTATTCTCTTCTCTGTATTGATCTTACTTCTGCCCTCCTACGTTGAATCTTTCTGCTTCTCTTGGCCCCAAGGTACATGGCTTCTTTACTTAGAAGAAAGGAATTTCTGTGATGATGGGAACCTGCTGGAGAAATTTCCTTCCTTCTGTGCAAGGGAGAGAGAAGTTTATTTTATTTCTCAGATCTCTTCTTCCTCCACCCACCACTGCTGCCACCCCAATTTACTGCACTAGTTTCCTCAATGAAAACTGACACTGGCAGACAAGCACATCAGAGAAGTCTTTGGTCCCTCTGGATGCCCATAAGAAGCAAGTCCCAGTCTCTAGGTATTTCTTGCCATTCCAGTGTGGCACTGCCTTCACTCCCCCAGCTCACTGCTGTCACTGAAGCATCTCATCTGCAGCTCATAAGGGAGAAAACTGACTCCTCTGGAGACTATGCTAATGTGCTCCATGCATCAGCTACTGCTGAGCACTGAAGCAGTCACAAAGCTGGCTATCTTCCACTGACAGAACAAACACCTCGCCTAAACAGCCCTCCCGTCATGAACACTTTGGCATCTTCTGGTAAACTTGAGATCTCCCTTGAGCCCGTGCAATGTTTTGTTTCTTTCCTCTTAAGATGGAGTGCAAGTTGGATTTGTATCCTTCAATAGTCTGTAGAATGGGACATATTGGATTTTCTCCCCACTTCCACATACTGTGGCCAGGTCTACACTGGGGGTGATGAGGGTCGACATAAGATACGCAACTTCAGCTACGCGAAGAGCATAGCTGAAGTCGACGTATTTTAGGTTGACGTATCTTACGAGTTGACCACTGCCGTCCCCTTGTTGACTCTGCTTCCGGCTCTCGTAGCGGTGGAGTTCCGGAGTCGACGGGGAGAGCACTCGGGGATCCATTTATTGCGTCTACACTAGATGGGATAAATCGATCCCTGATAGATCGATCACTACTCGCCGATGACGGGTAGTCTAGATGTGGCCTGCATCTTTCCTCACCATGGCTGTATCTCTGTCAGGTCTACAGTTTGTCAGTTTCCATGACATCCCTTCTCTTCTCCCCAGTACCATCATTGGGTGTTGTTTTGGGGGTGAAGTGCTAAGACATAATATATCACCTTTTACTGATGCTTAAATACCTAACTTCTGTTATGCTTCACAAACATCCGTGTGCAATAGTTATCTTGACTACTGCGTGCAGATGTGGTCGCCCCATCTCAAAAGATATATTGGAATTGGAAAAGGTTCAGAAAAGGGTGCCAGAAATTATTAGGGGTATGGAACAGCTTCCATATGAGGAGAGATTAATAAGGCTGGGACTTTTCAGTTTGGAAAAGAGATGACTAAGGGGGGGATATAATAGAGGTCTAGAAAATCATGACTGGCATGGAGAAATTAAATAAGGAAGTGTTGTTTACTCCTTCTCATAACACAAGTACTAAAGATCACCAAATGAAGTTAATAGGCAGCAGGTTAAAACAAATAGAAGGAAGTATTTCTTCACACAACACACAGTCTGTGGAACTGTTTGCCAGATGTTGTTGTGAAGGCCAAGACTATAACAAGGTTCAAAAAAGAACTAGATAAATTCATGGATGATAGGTCCATCAATGGCTATTAGCCAGGATAGGCAGGGATGGTGTCCCTAGCCTCTTTGCCAGAAGCTGGGAATGGGCAACGGGGTGGATCACTTGATAATGACCTGTTCTATTCATTCACTCCAGGGCACCTGGCATTGGCCACTGTCTGAAGACAGGATACTGGGCTAGATGGACCTTTGTCTGACCCAGTATGGCATTGGTATGTTCTTATGTTCAGTATTGTTTCCATTATTGAGATGGGGGAAGTGAGGTACAAAGAAATACAGTGATTTGCTCAGTGTCACATAGCTGCCTTGTCTGTTCGATGGAAATTTCCCTCCACACTAAAATCGATTTTTAAACTGGTTAATGCTGCAGTGTAGATAGGCTCCAGGTAGCTCTGAATTGTTTTGGCTAAACCAGTTGCTGGCAGATCTGGAGAAAGAGTCCAAGGCACTGTTTACTTTAGGGGTTTATCTCCACACAAACCAGCCCTGGCTTAACTAGAGGTGGGTTTTTGAAACAGATTTAGTTAGTGTATAGACTTTTATTACATTTGGGAGGCTTATGTTGATTTAGTTTAACTTGATTCCTTACCAAGGTCAACCAAAATAAGGCTACAAACAGAAATCAAATTGTCAACACACAAACTTCCCTCGGTTTAGCAACACATTTTTAATTAGGCCAGTGCAAGTTTGTGTGTGGACAAGCCCTACGAAAACGAGCTGTTGTACAATATCTGGTAGCAGCAGGTATCTTCTGGTGTTGTTGATTTCATGTTGAAAATCGGCTAACTGCTCATGTACGTAGAACAAAACAATTTTCCAACACTGCTGTGTTGTGCCACTTCTCTCTTGTGCTTTCTTAAGCAGTGCTGAAAAGGGTTTGGCTCTTCTGATGTTAATAGACTGCATCACTCTTTGTATCTTCTATCAACCTCATCTGCAATGATTTGATATTTATTTTCAGATCATTGATGAAAATGTTGAACAGTGTAGGGCCTCATACTGATCCCTGTGGAAAACCATTAGAAACACCCTCATTTAATAATAATTCCCCATCAGTATCTACTTTTTGAGAAGTCAGCCAGTTCTTAACCCATTTAATGTGTGCATTATTAATATTCTATAATATGCTCCCTTTTCTTCATCAGAATGCCATGCAGTATTAAGTCAAATGCCTTCCAAGAGTCTATTACATCTGTGCAGTTACCTTTATCAACCAGATTTGTAATCTCTTAAAAGAAGTTAATTCAGTGTTGAAGACCTCTTTTCCATGAAAACTTTTTAACTAGCATTAAATTATAGGCCTATCATTTAGTTGTTTATCAACTGGATCCTATACCAGCTTCTCTATTATTTTGTCTGGGATGATGTTGGGGTAACTGGTCTATAGTTACCCAAGTCATCCTGCTTGCCTTTTTTTAATATTGGTACAACATGAGCACTCTTCTGGTCTTCTGGAATTTCCCCAGCATTCCACGATTTATTAAAATTTAACATCAGCAGGCCAGGCATCTCCTCAGACATCTCTCTTAGGACTCTTGGTTGCAAGCTATCTAGGCATGTGGTCTTATAAATCTTTATCCTTGGTAGATGTTGTCTATTATCCTGTTCACTTACTCATGCTGAAAAATGCTTCATTATCCTCATGGTCCGAATACATCAACCTGTATTCTAAATGCAGATCAGAAATAGTAATAGAATATGTCTGCCTTTTCTGCATCGTTATTAACAATTTTACAATCTCCGTCTAGTAATGTGCCTTTCCCATTGCCAAGATTTCTTACATTCCTAATATAATTTTTAATAACCTCCCTATTTGTCCTTAGACCTGCTAGCTTTTGGTTTTTGCAAGTCATTAGCTTTTCTTATCAATGTTTTGCACTTCATAACTTCTAGTTTAATCAATTGCTATTTCCCACTTTTTCCATACATTATATATCCTTTTTTTATTTCTGATTGCTGCCTTCACTTCACCACTGAACCAGGATGGGCGTTTTTAGCCAAAGTTGACTTCTTCTTTAATTGTGACTTTTTGGCCAGCTAATAGGGTCGTCTGAAGTGCTCCCAATTTCCATTCACATTTTTCTTAACTCTGAGGTTGCTGTCTGTCAAACCCTTGAGGCAGAACTTCCCATAGCCTGTGTCCATAGCTGCTAGGCGGTAGCCTGGAGATGTCAGCTTGCCTGGGAGCTCAATAGGACTGGTTTCTGGACCCATGGGCCCTCACAGTCCTTGGCAATCACCATCTTCTAGTCCAGTAATTAATTCATTTGTATCCATCATATTGAGGTCAAAAAGAGTTACCTCTTGTTGGGTGCAATACCCGTAGTTGTTAGAAAACCATCATCTTTACAAGTTTTAGAAACTCTAATGATGTTTTGCTATAGATGCCATGGGACCTCCAGCATATGTCTCCCAAACTGAAATTCCCCATCACACGGTTCTTCTTTGCACATATTATGCAAGAGGTTAAGGAGTAAACCAATCATGTTCTCTGGTTTGATTCGATGGTCTGTAACTGACACCCACCAGTACTCCCTCCTGTGTTTTGTTCATTAGCAATTGCTCCATGTACATTCAAGATCCCACATGTCTGAGTTATCAGTAATTCTATAACCAGTAATGATGCCTTTAGTGTATAGTGCCAATTCAGCCCCCCCACCTCTATCTTTTACTTCTCTATTCTGCCTGAACAGGTTATATTCAGTGATTTAAAAATTCCAGCCACACAAATCATCCTACTATGTTTTAGTAATGCCAGTTGTATCAAATTTCTTCCCATCAGTGAGACTTTCCAATGCCTTGTGCTTGTTACCAAGACTCCTAGTATAGGTACATAGGCAATTGAAAAATCTTTTCTCTTCGCATTCTTTGTCAAGTTGGTTTAGTTTATTCACAGTATACTGAGTTTGAATCTTCCTGTATTTGCCTTTGACACACCATTCCCTTATGTTAGTTTAATGCCCTCCTGGCTGCCCCAGCTGCTCTTGAACTGAGCAGATTACCCCCATCCCCACCTCATTTTGTGTGAGATTAGAACAGCCCTCTTTCCACTGGAATGTGACCCTGGGCTCCACCACACCAAATCCTTTAGGTTCACACTAGTTACATAGCCAGTAGTTCACCTTCACTATTTTCTACCTGCTCTCTTCCCACTTGGAGAAGATCCCTTAGATTTTCCTCCTCTTCACTCCCTCCCAAGGCCCTGAAGTCCTCTCTAATTGGTGTAGTTCTATGTGCTACTGAGTGATTGATTCCAATGTTGTCACCAGTGGAAATTTGCCACATGATCTCATAAAGCCATCCAGACTTGTGCTTGCTTCTGGCATTTTCGCTCTGGGGAGAAAGTATACCATCCTGATTTTCCTGTGTCTCTTAATTGAATTCTCTGCTCATCTTACTATGGAGTCACTGATGTGGATTGTTTACCTTCTTAAAATGAGCAAGAACTTCTCTTGGAAGTGGAGAGGGAACAAGAACCAGTGGCTGGAATGCTGAAGCCAAATTCAAATTAGAAATTAGATACAATGTTTCAATAGTTTGGGTGGTTAGTCATTTGAATAAAGTGCCAGGGAAGTTAGGGAGTCTTCATCTTTTGATGTCTTTGAGACTGGGTGCCTCTCTGGAACATAAGAATGGCCCGACTGGGACAGACCAAAGGTCCATCTAGCCCAGTATCGTCCCAACGTTTCTTTCCGGTGCTAATAACTATTCATTTCCACCTATGTTAGTAGTGCTGGGAATATAGACAGGGCTCCCGTGTCTGCTAGCTTACAAAGTACATTGTATTCTGATCGTATTCAAAACAAGTCAAATCAGCCCTGTGCTTTGTACATAGGTGGTAGTAGCAAGAGTCCTATCTACACAAGGCTTCTCACCAATGTTGTTATAATCCACTGGTCAGCGTGTATTACCCTTTCTGCCTGATCCACAACTCTTGACTAGCAAGCTTGGTTCTTTGGTTCAAACTGTAGTGACAACCATGTTTTTAGCTTGGAGAAGAGAGGGGCAACCCTGGTTCAGTCCCTGATGTTGGCCAAATGTGTGGCTGTCACGCTAACACCAATGGAGTTGAAATCACTGTGGGAGACTAAAAAAAAAAAGTCCCTTCCCCCCACTAGATAGTTTTGTGTCTAGTGATAAGGTTCCTGTAGCATAAAAAGCTGCTGCTGACTGAACTCGGTCTTCCTTTATTCACTTGGCCTTTGTAAAACAGTTGCTCCACACTTTTTGTTACCCATTCCGAATTTCTTTGGGTATATCTCTTTTGAAATGATTTAATATGTAGTTTGCCTGGAGTGGTGGTCTCAGCGATAATAGTGGCATTTGTCAGCATTTGCTGACATTATGAGCAACCAAATTCAAATAAGGCTCAATCTGGGGAGCCTGGACCAGCCTTTAAATCCACCTGGCCTTGGGAGACCAGAAAACCAGATGAAGAACCAGGTCTGACTTTCTATAGAGGATTTTAAATTGGCTGCTTTTTAAGAGAAGGTTTGGAAGGAAGAGATAACTAATACACATTTATGATTCATTCACATTGACCACAATGGATGAAAAAATAATTCACGTGGGGCCAAGAGTTTCGATGTGCTCTGTGCTGTAAAGTTTGTTTGTCTGTTTCTGGAGATTTAGCATTTACAATTCGATTCCTTTGTATGTGTAGACGGGGATGGGAGGGGAGCATATATTCTGAGTAAAACCATTCTTACAGTCCCCACCAGATGGCAGCAGATAAAGGCTTCACAGTAGAAGAGCTTCTTTTATGCAACATGGTGTATGCCTAGTGCAATATATATGATGTAGGACAGGAGTAATCAATTATTTTTTGTGAAGGTCCAGCTTTCTTGGTCAAGGTATAGTCACGGTCCAGACTCCATTGAAAATAATAAAAAGAGAACAATAATGATGGTAAGTAAATAAAAAGATTTGCGGGTCCGTTCAAAAGTCTGGTGTGCTGGATTTGGCCCACAGTCCGCCTATTGACTACTCCTGGTGTAGGAGCAGGTTGGGATGGCGTGGGTTGGATGCTTGCTGCAAATAGCTCTGTAATGATAAGGACCCCATACGCACAGGTTAGAAGGAGGAAAGATCAAATTAGCAACCAAAACGTCTTTGGGAAAGGGGGCTAGGAAGAGGGCAAAGTAGTTTCCAGTTTTTAACAGGTGAAAGCTTGAACATGTATAGGTGTTGGCTATATGTCTGTCTTTTGTTCTCTGATTTCTCTTTACAGCAACCAGCCAATGTAGTCTGTAAACCCATAAGTCAGACAGTTGAAAGCCTGTTCTTTGATAACAAAACACTATAATGCTGTAATCCTAATAGTACTGCCATTTCACATGACTTCAAGGCAGAGGTAGGATTGTTTGGATGCCTTAGCTGTACATTTCTGCACTTCAACATGTTTAGATTTTTTTTAAAGTGTAGTATGTTTAGATTTCGTTTTTGTAAGTTTAAGTGAATTTCCCTGAGATGTTTTTAACCTATGCATTTAACTCAATTTTAATGTAGGTTTTTTGTTTGTTTGCTTTGGGATTATAAAAGGTCTCAGCTTCTGCAGCTCTTAAGGAATCTGGGATATCATCTGAAAATTACTAGAATACTTAAAATAGTACTGGGCCTAAGGGCCAAGAAATAATCCAATCTGGAAAATGGACAAAAGGAATGAAACCAGAAGGGAAGAATGGGTGGAAATGGGAATTGATAATTGATAATAATAATAATAATTGAAGATAAACTGACCAGATTAGAAAAGGCCTTGCAGTCAACTTGCTTCCATCCTATTAATGCTTTATTTGTTACTACAATTCATGCTTTTAAAGGGACAGTTGACTTAAAAATCACACTTCTTCCTGAAATTTGTAGTTGCACATAATACCTGAAGATCACTATAGACAGATTCCTGGTGGTTTACTTCTTTTCTTTTTTTTTGTATTTGGCAGCACTTTGTATAGTTATGCAGTTTCTGAGAGAGGCTTATGAACACCCACAAAGGAACAGAAAAAAGTTGTGCATTTTAAAGATTTCTTTTTTAAAACATATCAGGGCATATTCCTTAAAGGGCACCCTACAAGAAACAGGGATTTAAAAGCCCCCTCTAATAATAAAAAAAAAAAGCAAATCTCAGGCTAAGCTTTCCCCTCCCAATCCTGGCTGTTTTTAGGGTCCCCCTGCAGCCCGTCTCTGTATCTACCTCTAGTTCCGTCTGCCTCAGAGAGAAACTTCAGTTCTTCTAATACTTTTAGACTGGAGTTAAATGGGCCCACCTGATCTTACCTTAGAGTGACTCAGCAAAAATACCCCTGCACCTCTCTGCAGTGTTAAAATATCTGTCATCAGGATGGTGTCATGCTTAAACCCTTGCACGCCCATGTTTGCCACCTTAATACATATCTCAGTCACATTGGGTATGTGTACACTGCAATAAAGAACCCATGCCCCCAAATCTCAGAGCCCAGTCAGCGGACATAGGCTTGCAGGGCTCAGGCTGCAGGGCTAATCATGGTCTTGTAGTGGTTCAGGCTCCAGGGGTATTGGAGGACTCTGATATGCGGGGGGAACACAGAGCCCCTGCCATAGGCAGAATGAGGGGCACAGAGAGCTGCTGTCATGGCAGGGAGAATGGGGAATCTTGGTATGGCAGGAGGGGGAATGGGACAAATAGGGGACCCTAGTATGGGGTGAGAGGGGAATGGGAGGACACAGATCCCCTGTCAAGGGAGGGGGGAGATTTGGGGGCCTTCCTATGATACAAAAGAAGGAATGGGAGGCATTGGGAGTCCCTGGCTTGGGGAAAAGGTGGGAATTAGGTGGAATGGAGGCCACACATATCCTGCCATGCTGTGGGAATAGTGGGAGTGTGCACAGAACCTCTGGCATGGGGTGGAGAATGGAAGACCCTGGTATGGGGGGAATGGAGGAATGGGAGACACACATAGTTCCTGTCATGGGAGGGTGATAGGGAAAGCGGGGGTCACAAAGTCCTGGGTGTGAGGGAGGGCCTGAAGGAAGTGCAGAGAGCCCCTGAAGTAGAGAGGTTGAGGGGACATACACAAGGTTTATGGTCGGAATGGAGGAGTGCAAGAAGCCCCGGGTATGTGCAATGCCCTCAGTGCATAGAAGCTATGAAGTGTGCAACCCCCTAGTTGGGCTAGAAGGCACCTTAGTAAACCTCAGAATATGTTTGTTCATAACTGTTCAACAAAACACTTAAGAATGTGCTTAGATGCTTTGCTGAATTGGGGCCAAGAGTGGAGATCTATTGCAATTAGTGTGTTTTGGACAATGTCTAATTATCTACATGTAATAATTGTTCTCCAGAGGTATAATTTGCAGTTGCTCACTTGCTGCATCTATCTTTCCCTCAGAACTGGGGTTCTCTTTACACTGCAGCTTTCTATTTCCCCCTCATTGAGAAGGAACTCATAACTGGAACATTAGGAATTTGTGCTCTTTCAGCAAGGAGCATTGTGCAGTGGACAGCACAACTCTAGCTTGAAAGTGCTAGCCTGGTTTCATATTGCGATAATAGACCAGGGTGTGGCTTTATTGCAACTTGTACTTTAGGGAAAGAATACTTACAGGTACATCATTAAAAATGTCTCTGGTTTTTTTAAATTTAGCGTGAGGCTAGTTCTTTCAAATTTGAAATAGCCTGATTTAGAAGCAGAAAAAAACAGAAATGTTAGCTTATAGAGGCTGACGCTATGCCATGAACAAAAACTTAACTACGGTAAGCTGCAGATATAGATCTGGAAAAACCTAGTGGTCCCAGTACATTGAAAGAACTGAATAGTTCCTTACAGAGGCTTTGCAATTTATCCAGTTGATGTTAATCAGCGTTAATGTCAAACATGCCCTAATTCTGGTAAAAGCTTTTCAACAAACAATCGGAAAGCATTGAGTTTTGGAGAAAACCAGCCATCACTCCATAGTTTAAGCTATAAATTTTTTTCTCTTGAATTTTATTTATGCTGTTTAATAAAACAAGCAGTAATACTGAACAGTACATGTGTCATGAATCCAGCTGTGATGACAATACCAGATATGCAGTGCATGACATTAGTTCGGCATATTGAGCTGATTTATGTTTTCAATTTATTTAAATGAGTATAATAGTTATAGTGAGCTTAGCTTTGACAGATGTAGATTCAGATTTCAGTTCTGTGCAAGTCTGCACAAAAAAAGCAATTTATTTTTTTAAAATAATTGATTTTTAACCACTATGCATTCTCTTGTCTAAACCCCAGTACTCCCATTCACAAACATTGCACCTTGCCAAACCACTACACTTTCATGAAAAGGACTGATTTTTTTTTTTTTTGAACTATAGGTACTTGGGAAAAGTTACTAAACTTTCAGTTAATTTTAATTTGTAAAGAAAGCCAATATGTTCGAAGACGTTACACTAGAATGGTGACTTTCTATAAAATTCATTTATGAAGAGGTACTATGGCGGTGGACAGAATAACTGGATCTAAATGTGAAGAGAATTCTTTACATACAAAATATGCAAAAAGGGAAAGATTCTTACAGGTACGTTCATATAAATTGAGGATATGAGGACTGCAGCTATACTTTTATTATGTATACAAATAAAATACAAATGCCTGCAGCCATATCAATTTGTGCTTCTGTCCTATCAGAGCCCACAAGGTAAACACAGTTATAGAAACCTCTCAGGATCACCCAGAATAGGTGCTGACATCTCTCAGTATTAACTGAAATCCTCAGCAGAGAGTTAGGAGGTAGTGTGGTGAAGACTGTCATCCTGGGTCACTAAAAATCACGATACATAGAATTGTTAAGTCTAGTGTTATAGACAAATCTGTCTTTGGGACTCAGACTTTAAGACTGGAAGGGACCATCATAATCACCTCCTGCTCATCTGGTGACCTTCTGCAAGTTGCAGGCCACAGAACCTCTCCCATGCACTTCTGTAATAGACCCATAACCTCTAGCTGAGTTACTGACGTCCTCAAATTATGGTTTAGAGACTTCAATTTGCAGAGAATCCACCATTTGCACTACTTTAAACCTGCAAGTGACCTGTGTCCAATGCTGCAGAGGAAGGTAAAAAACCCAGAGGGTCTCTGCCAATCTGAACAAGGGAGAAAATTCCTTTCAAACCCCAAATATAACAGTTAAACCCTGAGCATGTGGGCAAGACCCAGCAGACAGACACCTGGGAAAGAATTATCTGTAGTAACTTAGAGCCCTCCCCATCTAGTGTTCCATTACTGGCTGTTGGAGATACCGTGTTTCCCTGAAAATAAGACAGTGTCTTATATTAATTTTTGCTCCCAAAATTACATTACATTATATTACAGCGAGAGGCAAAACTGGAAGTACGTCTTATTTTTGGGGGATGTCTTACTTTCGGGGAAACAGGGTATTTCTTACTAGCAGTTGCTGATCAGCTGCATGCTGTTGTAGGCAGTCTCACCATATGCTACAATCCGTAAACTTATCAAGGTCAGTCTTGAAACCAGGACTTTTTTTGTCCCTACTGATCCCCTTGGAAGGCTCTTTAAGAATTTCATTCATCAGATGGGTAAAAACCTTCATCTAACTTCAAGCCTAAACTTATTGATGGCCAGTTTATTTTGTGTGTTTTTATCTGCAGTTTTAAATGGATGCAGCACTTTTCTTCGCTTCCTAAATAGCTATTTCATTCTACTGCAGAGATGCCTATACATCAATGGTGGACAGTGTGATCCTCGTATATAACCTATATGACTCTCCACGTGCCCAAGCAGCGCCTCCCATGTCTACACTACTATTTTTAGCAGTGCAGTTCCTCACTGCCTCCCCTCTTCCAAAGCCTTTCCCTGACATATGGAAAGGCTCTGGTCGGGGAGGCAGGGGGGAAAGTCTTCTGCAGCTCCCCACTGCTGAAATCTTTTCCTCGCTGCCTTCCTGGTGCCAGAGTCTTTCATGGAAACATGTAGCTGCGCACCACAATGACGTGTGCATGCAGCCACTTTTCATTGCAACACATAGTTACATGTGTGGTGCCTGTACTGTATGTGCCACGGTATGTAGACATAGATAAAGCCAGAGAGAGAGAGAATGGATTACCTGCATGGGCTGATATCACTGGTTCTGTATTTTTTTAAACCACTGGTTGTAAGTATCCCAGTGTTATCGAATTGCTGGTTGTATTGCTGGTTCCATTCACTAAAGGATTTCTCTGAGTGGGCTTTCTAATTTGTGCACCTGCTATAGACTGAAAGTGTATCTCTATGACCCAGAGATGTTGTAAATGGAAGGAGGCATTAGTAAGAGGTGTTATGTCATCAAGTGTTGACTTTTCACTTCAGGATGAGAATAGTAAGCGTATTGAAATTTCAGCCTGAGAATTTGTGCGCTGTGAATATCTGTTTCTTTTGTGGATATTCATTTAGGCATATATTCATTCATTCATTCATTCATTCATTCTCTCTCCCTCCCTCCCTCCAAATGTGTGCATATACACACACATGTATGCATGTAATTTGTGTTTGTGTCTTTTGCTGTGTAAAGTATATAGTTAGTGATGCAGATGTTGTGTCTGATGGGACACAAGTGTTAAGGTTGTTGGAATGCATAAGATGATTTATTTCATGTCACTATTGTCGGTAGCCAAATGTAAGGGTAATACAGTTTCATAACTGCTATATACAAATATATATGTACAGTGAAACCTCGATTTAACGGACTAATTCGGGCGAGGGGGTGTCCGTTAAAGCCGAAAGTCCGTTATTTAATAATTTTTTTAAATTATTAAATAATGGACTTTCGGCTGACAATGGACACCCCCCTCGCCTGAATTAGTCCCTTATGTCCAGGTTTTACTTTTATCAGGGCCGGGAGCCCGGCTGCTGGGACCCTGGCGGGAGCCGTCAACCCACCCGCCCGGGTCCCGGCTGCGGGGGGGGGGGGGGGGGTGTGTGTTTGACAGCTCCCGCCGGGCTCCCCGCTGTGGGGAGCCCGGCGGGAGCTGTCAACTCGCCCGCCCGGCTCCCCGCAGCAGAGAGCCGGGCGGGAACTGTCAAACCCCCCCGCTCCCCCTGCAGGGAGCCGGGTGGGGGGGGGGGGAGTTGACAGCTCCCGCAGGGCTCCCCGCTGCGGGGAGCCCGGCGGGAACTGTCAACTCGCCCGCCCGGCTCCCCGCAGAGGTTGACAGCTCCCGCCCGGCTCCCCGCAGCGGGGAGCCCGGCGGGAGCTGTCAACCCCCCCCCCCGGCTCCCCGCAGGGGGAGCAGGGGGGGTTGACAGTTCCCGCCGGGCTCCCCACAGTGGGGAGCCCGGCGGGAGCTGTCAACTCCCCCCCCCCACCCGGCTCCCTGCAGGGGGAGCCGGGCGGGGGGGGTTTGACAGTTCCTGTCGGGCTCCCCACAGCGGGGAGCCGGGTGGGAGCTGTCAACCTCTGCGGGGAGCCGGGCGGGCGAGTTGACAGGGAGCCGGCAGCCCCCGAATAACGGATTTCGGATGCATCGGAAATTTTGTCCGTTGCATCCGAAGTCCGTTAAATCGGGGTCCGTTAAATCGAGGGTTTACTGTATGTTATATTTGTGTGTGGAAAATCAGTATCTCTTAGATTCTATTGTATACATTTTCCTTTATGCCTTAAAAGTAACAAAGCATACATGGAAAAATGCTGCAGTCTTTTTATTCCTTTACTGCATATTTCTGTAAAAGGCAGAAGGAGTATTCTTAACTGTACCAACAAATGGCATTTATCTTCAGAGTGCAGTCATGACCTTATGACACACAAGTGGCATATCCCTTTTTTGAGATAATAAGGGCCCTGCTTTTCAGTCTAGACAAAGCTAAAGTTCATGGTGTCTGATTTTTACAACTCAGCATCAGCCTCTTGATTTTAAATACACATTATATTATTGTATTTGGTACTGATGCTAGTTTCTGTTGTTAGGGAGTTGAATGCTACTAACACTTTGAATCAAACTCTCTTCCTGACTTGTCACGAGTGGAGAAAAGATCATTCAGGAGGGAGAATTTCAGTAATCTGTACTTTCATGGGCTCCAACATTCTGAGAGCTGCTTCATGGCACACCTCCAGCCGGATGACTATATGTTATACATGCTTCCAAGATAACCTCTTCTGCAATTAGAAAGTGCATCACGAGCGGTTTTGGCAGCTGTCAAGCTAACAGTCAAGTGAAGTGGTTCTTTCCTGATGTCAGGAGTGTGAATGAGGCACCTTGCCATTCAGACAGAGGTAAAACTTTGTGGCTATTTAGATGCCTTTTTATGAAGAGAGACAATTTAAACTAAAACTGAATATTAGCAAAATATATATTCAAATACTCTTCCCTCCACCATGTAAACATTACAACATGGAGCTAGCGCAAGAACTATTTGCCTTTAGTTTGCATGTGGTATGAAGTGTCTGCTGTGTAGTTACATACAATGTAACTCCTAGCCATCAATTGACAGAAGCTTGTCAAGTATGATGTCATTGTCAATTTCAGAAAACTGCCACGCACAAGAAATAACACTGCAATACTTCTTTGTGACATTGTGTCTTGTTCTAATGATGAAAATTGCCATGTAGTGGTAGATTCTTACCCTTTCCCCCTTTGTCAAATCAGTTTGCAGGACATGGAACAGATCTGTCAAAATTCAGAGACTAGATGCCTCAGAGGATTGGTAATTGGACAGACAATAGAGCCTTTTTTACCATTACATTGCCAATTAAATCTAAGGAGGGTCAATAGTGATTGTAAATTGTTACTATCTGATGGTTATTTGATTGCTTCTTTGAGTTGTTCAGCCCACTTCAGAGAGTAGAAGTGTTCATATCACAAAAACATCATCACCCCAGTCTATACTGCAGACCTATATTAACAGTCTAAGCAGAAAGGCCAAGGATTGATTGGATTGTATCTAAGACTAAATACCACTGTTTGTTCTCCATAGAGATAATTTGTCCAGATGAAAATTGAGGGGCACTGGTGGGGCAATGTGGAGAAGCTTGTACTCTTGTTTCTCATGCTAAATCTATTTTGTGGATAAAAACAGGACGTCAGACTCCAGAGCCATCCATCGAACTCTTTTCCTTAGTATTAAGTACACCCACGTTGTTGTTTTTTTGTTTTTTTTTTACAAAGGAAATTAAACTGTGAGGTGAATTCATTATGGTTGGCAATCCTAGAATGTGTATTACAAATGGCCAGCAGATAGAATTGAAAAGAGGTTGCTTATTGTTTTTTTGTTTGTTTATGGTATGGAGGTTGTACATGTTCCTTACACTTTTTCAACCCTTTCACAGATTAAGAAGAATAAATAAATTATGGAGTGTGGAGGTTAATGCATATCACTTGTTTGGTAGACAGTTCTGAGAACTTCACAATCTTGTCTTTCCCCACATGCATAGGTGAGAGAATTTTACTCATAATTGCATTTACAAATATGTGCAGTACCATAGGTGCTGACTCTGCGGGGACTCTGGCACTGGAGCACCCACGGGAAAAAAAAAGTGGCCAACGGCCAATCAGCTGTTTGGGGGCAGGCATGAAAATCTTGGTTATGGGGGCAGGAAGAGGTGGGGTGGGGTTGGAGGCATAGTGAGGATGGCACCTTGGGGCAGGGCCTTGGGGTACAGCACCTATCCAGAAAGAAGAAAGTCAGTCCCTGTGTACAGCACCATGATAACATTAAACATCATACAGGTATTTAAAAAGAAAGCTTTTTCCACATTATAAATTATTGTGTATTCATTGTTGGAAATTTTCCTACATAGATTTTTTTTTGTAAATGTTCCTGGCTGTTAAATCAATAGCAAAGCTAACAGATAATGAGTTGAGTATTCACTGTCTAACAGTGTGGGTGGCGTGTAAGTCACAAAGTTTTACTTCTACTCCTTGTTTGGATTAATACCAACCCACAATGGCCTGTCAAGATGGCTGCATGAATTCTTTCGGCACAATACTCGAATGTCTATGCCAATGGTATCTAGGAGATGCCGAGTTAAGATTTGGCATTAATGCAGATGGTTTAGGGCTTTCGCCATAAAAGCTAGAGGTGCACCTCGGCCCCTCCTGTTCCCTTCATGTGGCAGAGAATAGTCTGGTCTCCTATGGGTTGTGATACTTTGGTCTGATTTTGGTTGTTGATTGTGCAGGTGCTGGGTGGTGTGAGTAGCCCTGCAATATACAGGTCAGAAGAGATGACCTAGTGGTCCTTTCTGGCCTTAAACTTTGACTTTCTTGGTGCCTTGTTTTCCCCTTTAATTGAGTGGGGCTGATGATAATTATCATAAGTGCCTCACAGGGAGTGCTGTGAGGAGCAATTAGTTTATGCAGTACTTTGAAAATGTAAGCACTAGGATTATTCTTTATCATTAAGAAAGGCCTAATCTCTCATTTGGGGGAGATGTGTGTCCACAGAACAGGTGCTTCATGATCATTTTCTCAGATGTGGAGTGTTACTGGTAAGCAGTACGCTTGTTTTCTGCTTTGTGTTTATTTGGTAATCAAATACTCTTTTAAATGAACGATTGGGTTCATGAAAGATGCTGGATTGGCCAAAGTTTTCTTTCTATCCACAGAATGATATAAAATGACAAGGAGTATTGCTAGCTTTTTTATTGCTAATACACCCACGTTTGCTTTTCTATTTTATTCAGCCCTTGGCAACTTTGCAAGAGAGTCAGGTAAGGGGCGGCAGTGTCAATCGCAGAGTTGGCTTTTGTGATGATGTGAATATTTGGCCACTAAAAAGTGGACTGAAAGTGTCAAATCCTTTCACATTGACTATTGAAGAGCCATGAGTTGGTAATGACTTTTGGTCTCTGCTGACCTAGGCTGGATTTTACTTAGTGACAAAGCTTAACACACTCTATTTCTGTTTAGCTGCTAAGTCATCCAGCAACCGAGGTAGTTTCAAATCTAAAATAGGAAACCTATGTCTGTTAAACTTCTGTCAACATCGCAGTATGTGTAGAGAGAGGAATAAAAAGCAAGGAACACAAGAGGGAAGAACTATCCTATTATTTTTACCCTTCTGCCCCCTGCCTTGGTATGATTTTGTTCTCAATTTTATGCTCAGGTAGGTCAGTTGAAGTTAGAACAGCTGTCAGGACTGATCAGCTGTGCCAAGCATGCTACCACTTTTGTCATCTTTTCCATTAATGGCAAACTGCTGGCTACCGAGACTATGTATTGTTGGAGAGATCACCCTGGTAATGCAAATTAGATTGGAATATGATCACTGTGTGCAGAATGCTTTGGGATTTTAGGAAAATATTCTTATCCTTTCCTCATCTTTGGATCTCCATCTCCTCTCTTTCCTGCTATTTTATAAATTGGATTTCATCCTAAAATAAACTCAAGAACTTAGAAATTTAAATTGGCTTACAAGCTGGGTCATTTTACCTGCTGGTGGCAGTTATTTTATAGTGCATCACAACACTACCCATTTCTTCTTCTGCTACTAATAATAATGGCTGTATCTGAAGTAGAATGTTTGCTTTATTAAGCAAATTCAACCACACAACTAGGCTAGAGATCTGGAATATTCTATCAGCTGGAGAGAGCAGTCCTAAACTAGTTCTGCCTACACCTTAGAAGGAGCAAGGGTTATAGTTACAAGCATTACCTCATCATAACAAACTGTCATTGGCTAATCATATCCTGAGGACAAGATGCTGTTTCTTAGCAACTTCTGAGAGGTGATTAACTCTTGTGGATCAGATGCAGCACAGCTACCTTAAGGGGTTGAAGTTGGAAAGGAAATTTTAGATAGATATGTGATTCCACTATTTTTTGACTGAGTAAATAAATACTGGGGATAACTTGCAAATAAAGATGCCAACAAATAAACTTGTTTTAGTTTCCTCCAGCCATCTAGCCTAGTTGGAGCTGACTGGCACAGAGGGAGTACGTATCTCCAGGAATGGTGAGGCGCAAGTGCCTACCAGTAGGAAGGAGTTACAGATAAGATCTCAGAATGGCGGAAAAGGTGGCCATCATATGGTAGCTGCTGCTGTTAGTGTTTTTTTCTTCAGTATGCACATGAGAATGCCAGTGCTGATAAGGTTGCAGATTTCAGACCTGAAGTCATGCTGGTACTAATCTTAGGGAGGTAGAATGAAATAACCTAAGCTACAATTTGTCCAGGGCATCACAAATACCCTCTATTGCAATAAATCCCAAGGGATATTTGTAACCACAAACTGCTAAGGCCCCTCCTTTATTGTTCATCCAAAAGATAGCACCTCTAGTAGCACAGTACTCCTAAGACCAGGATGGGTTAGTACACGGTGAAAGAAGAATCTTAGTTACTGCATCACCAAATACCATGTCCTGCAGTACATACATAGATGATTATTCAGATGGGAATCCTCCAATCATAAGCCTGCTCTCTTCAGTTTAGTTTTTGAGATTTGATCACAGCACACTGTAGAGCTAGTCAACTTTCTCTTTAGTATTTTGATTTAAATTATTTGTTTCTCTCTGTTTTCGCAGCTTAGAGCACTGTGAGCTGGGACTTGCCTAATGTATTATATCATCCCCTGGCATAGACACAAGCCTATTTTGGTTCTGGTCTGAGGGGATTGATTGTTTTGTCATACTCAAAGTTTGTATCAGACTATTCTTCCACTGAAGAGTTAAATAGCTAGATGAGCAGTAATAGAGAAAGGGACCCCCTCAGTGTACATACTGCCTGCTAAGATTGTGCATTTAGTGACTGTTTTGATATGGAAATGTTTCTGTGCCCAGGAGGAGTGCATTAGCTGTGGAGTTTCTCCTGTGGTCTTTCAGTGATGTGGAATGACTCCCTTGGAGCCCACCACCATTGGGAATTCACTCATGTGTGATCATGAGTTGCTCTCCTGGCCTGTTGCATAACTCTACCAGCAGTAGGCTTGGCAACATTTCATCAGTCAGGCTGCCCTTCGGTGTTGAGGAAGCAGCTGCAAACTCGCATTTTTTTTTGGCAGCGTTCCTTCCCCAGGGGCTGCAGCACCGTTTGATTCAAATGGAAGAGAACAGACCTACAGAAGCAGTATATTATTCCCAGCAGATCTGCAAATCCTCTGGTCTCCATACTCCTCCCCATACAGCCAACATCTGGCAGGAAAACATCAAGAAAAAACAGGAGGAAATGTGTTTCTCTGTTGTTGGGTTTCTCCCTTGCGTCTCAAAATTTCAGTGCAGTTCAGAATGCAAAATCAACACATGCTTTCCGTGGTTCTGAGCTATTCTTATAAATCAGGCACTTTTTGAAAGCATAGGAACACCCAAACCCCAATGTCCTTCAGGAGCTTCAGCTAGCTGCCTTCCAATGGAGCCTGATCTCCAGAGAAGGCTTCCTGAATATGCTTTAGTGATCGTTCTACCCTCTACAGTCTCCTCTTGTTGCCTCTTAGTGCTGTGGTAAATGCCAACAATGGGCAATAGAGGACTGTGTTGTCCTTTGGGATTTGGGGAAATCCAAAATGTTCCCCATTAGATCCCCTCCTGGTCTTGTTTTCCCCCTCCACGCCCGCAGCCAGTTGTCACCTTGAGCTTTGTATTTTATGTCAGAGTTGGAGGTGGACTTCGCCTTTGGGATACAAAGAGTAGGAGAGAGAGAGAAAGCAAGAAAGTGCTTCACCTGAACACAGGGGGGGACTTTGTGCATGAACCTAAAATTAAGTGTTTGATGTTTTTACTGACTGAACCATCTGGGTTGTGCCGGATACATTTTGTGTCAGTGGCAGTAATATTTTGCACTTGGATATGCTCCTTTCATCCAAAAATCCCAAATCACATTACAGAGTAGATGTTATCTTTTTACAGATGGAGAGACTGAGTTTCAGAGAAATTAAATAACTTGCCGAAGGCTTCATAGAAATTGTTTGGCAGAGCTGGGAATAGAAACTAGATCTCCTGAATGTTACAGAGCCATGGAGCTGATTTTGGGCCAAGGTTAAGTACTTTCCTGGGTAGTCAAAAAAACCCCTCCTATTTGAAGTCATCATTCCACTTTGTCCTATGAACACGTGGGTCCATGAAATGGTCCCTCCTGATTCTGGATGAACCCCTTCACACAGCAGTAGCACTGAGAATTTAGGATGACCTGTAATATTATAGTAAACTTGCTATCTGCAATTCTTGACATCACCAGCTAGTGAATCTGTCACTTAAAACAAAACAGAGCAAGAAAGATTGGTCTGTCCTTGAAACTTGAGAGCAAGGGAGAGATTTGGCCATTATCTCTCTGTCCAGTAAATCTTGATAGTGACTTTGACAGGAGCCTGTAGCTTGCAGATGCTTTCCCTGTGTCTTCAGTAATTATAAGGGTGACTCCAGCAATTTTCCAGTTTCAAATATAATTTTTTGTGTGTTAACATCTGAGTTCCTATTCTTTATTCATGCATCTCACGCCCTGGGAGATAATCGACTGTCTATATGTCTCACACTTGGGGGCGGCACTACTACGCATCATGTCCAGTAGGAAGTTATTTCTCTGTAACATCCAGCAGCTCTTGCTTATATGAGGGAATTAGACTTTATTACTCTGTACAAAACAATGTAATTGGTTCCTTTTGTGGTTGAGTGACCATTGGAGGCACAGAGAATACTGGTGCCTTGGCAGCCCTTGGGGTGACTTTTTTAACACAGGTTTGAATTTCCTTTGGTTTAAGTTGTTTCAGTTTCTGAAGGGACTGGAGGGGGTGGTTGAGACCAGGCTACATTAAAACCCATATAAGCAATTATCTGTGAAACCTATTTTAATTACAACTCTCCACATGTGGTAAGTCAGAACAATAAGAACATGATCTCTGTTTTGCTCGTTACAACATTCCTATAAATCTGAATGAGCGTCACTTCTACAGCAGCAGTATATAAACTTCTGTTCTTGAAAGTTAGTAGGGAATTTTCCTCCACACTTCTGTGTGGTTAGTACAGAGAGGCTGATTTCCCCTCACTTCTGTCCTCTCCCCAACTGTTGTGAAATTACATTGGGTACATTTTTGTGTTTGACACTATGGGGACTATTGGAATTTATTTGTAGATGTTATTTCCCACCTATGTCATGTGTGTGCTCTCAATTTAATAACCAGAAGAACTTTCCTGAGAGCAGTAAAATGACTTGAATCATTAAAGCAGTATGGAAATTATTTAACAGTCTCTGATATTGAGTGCCTTCACTTTATTTTCCAAATAATGCTGCTTCATGGAAGATTAGCAGTCGCCAATGGAAGGCTTCAAGGTAGCATTTAAAATTGTCCTAGACCATTAAATCCTGTGTAAATTTGGAGGACACTGTGGAGTTATTGAAACAGCTCCAAATTTCTGATAGTCTGCACCAATACCGGGATGAAGGCTTGATGAGAAGATGTTGTATAGCATGGTATAAATGGGCTGTATAACTTCAAAGGACTAAGGAGGCAAAGGCATTTTATAGCTGTTGAAAGTTGCATCTCTTGGCTGCGATGTCATAACTTGGCATGTTTCACTAGTGAAAATTTCTTTTCATTGCAGCTTTCACAATATTTTAATACATAGGATTGCAGTATGCAAATAAACTGAAGTCTGACTGTGACTGGCTGAGTTACTTCTGTCACAATCCCCGCCGCCCACACGAATGAGCTGTTCACAGCTGTCTCGAAATCAAAGTTTTCCTCCTGTTTTCTTTCACTGAACAGAATCTTACAAAAAATCGAAATGTAGGAGGGTACAAGGGACATTTTGTGTGTGATTTTAACCTTTTCTTCAGTACAATCTCATGATGCTGTTCAAGCATTCTAGATAAAATATAATCTCAGTGGACATCTACAGCTTCAGATTCTTAGTACATTGCAGAATAGTCAAATAGCAATTTCATGACCACGATGCCTCACAGTCAGTTGAGCGCATGCATGCATGTGTTTTATAACCCAGCCACCTTTTTAGTTCATCCTGTATTTGGCCCAGAGAGCCTCAGATAGCAGAATTCTGCTTGGTTCACCTGGGAAAGGGAAGAGGTGGTGTGACACGGCCTTTCTGCTCCCTCTCTCTTCCTACCAAATCATAGGGTCGGGGTTGTTTGACCAGTGTCTCAAGTTAAAGCAGCCAAAAAGCACACTATGTTCCAGCCACAAACTCATGGGAATTTAGCTCAGTCAGAGGATCTGGCCCTATATTGTTTTTTGTATGTTACACAGGTAAATATGCGAAGTTATACATAGGTTTTTTATTAGCTCACGGCAAACAGCAGAGTGATATCAGAACCCCACAAACCCGGAGTCTTATTTAGGTTTCCTGTGTTTCGTGTATTTGAAACAAGATTTTAAAATTGCATTTTTCTGATCCTTACAAAATATTCCTCAGTAATTTTAAGGTAATTTGCCAAAGAATCACACAAGGCCACATTGTATGGTTGGAATTTGGGCCTCTTAAGTAAATTGGCCAATCACAACAATGGATTTCTTCAATTTGCATACAACGATTCTTTAAAACAGGCCTGCACAACATGCGGCCCGCGTGGGCTCACTGTGCAGCCCGCAGGGGATGAGCAGGGGTGGGGCAAGCCAAGTGGGAGTGTGGGGGAGAAGTAGATGGGGGCGGGGCGAGGGTGGGGCTTTTCGGCCCGCAGCTGATTTTTTTGCAGCAATATGGCCTCGCTGCTTTCCGAGTTGTGCAGACCTGCTTTAAAATATTGCGATGGTCAACGTAGGCTTTTTTCGCATTGCAAAAAATGTTACATTTTACAGCTATGGCATAACCTTGATTTCCCCTTATTAGTTAATGAGGCAGCTGCCCTGATGTGAAATTTACCACTACCCTTGCAGCCCTTCTGTTAGGAGAGAGGAGCTCTAAAGTGGGTCTGGGGCTCCCAGGAATCCTGGGAGAAGATGCTGTACAAAAAATGCTCTGTATCAGTGTCTCCTGGGTGTCTTTTTCAGTGAGTGCTGCACACTTAGGGGTTGCAAACCATAGCTTGCGTCACTGAAACTCTTGCATCACCAAGAGGTAGTTTGTCTTCTCCTGGGGCCCTTGGTTTGGAATTCTGACTAGGAAAATTGGCACAAGCCAGGAATAATCAGCCATGTATGTGCATATGTATATTACACTGATAGTCTCCGATTGCTGTGACTCCTCTTTTTTTCTCCATGATAGTGGGACTTCTGCATATCTCCATTCATCATCAAGTGCAAATATTTATATTATGATTGAAAACACAAGTCTGGAAAGTATTATGCCTCCAAGTCAAAATTGTTTTGATTTACGACCTGCGTGTAACTCACATAATTTTTAATTGTGTGTCTCTCTGACCGCTGCTACTAGTGTGTTTGTACCTACATGCTACTGAATGTGAGACACTGAGGAATAAATGACTGGGGGTTCACAAAGGGAGTACTTGATTTGCTAATTTGCTCATGGAATGGGGGGGGAGGGGAGTTTGTTAGCTAGAGGTTGAGGAGCTTAATTTTCCCTGTGAGTGTCTCTGTCACTTGAGCAGCTTGTCCATGACATAGGGCAGCTGTCTCACATTCCTGCTCCAGAGGAGAGATTGGGGCCACTGATGTGGCCAGTTTAACCACCTGCCTAGTAATTAACAGATTGTTTGGGGCTTGATTCATTAGTCCTCAAAGCCCTGTAGTTCTGACTAAACACTTCCTGCTCCCGAGCTGGCCTTAATGGCTGTTTGACAGACACAAGGAGCAGATAGGAGGAGAGCAGTGATCTTGACCTTTTTGATTCACTCCTGTCTGGTATTTTTCCCATGTTTGTGTTTACTCGTGAAGGTTTGAAATCTGGCTGATGTAGCTACAATTGCTGTTTTGGAAGGTATTTGAGAAGAGCCATTAACTCAAAGATCACAGGGAAGTAAACTGAACAATTCAGAAATGTCTCTCTGGTATTTGAATTGGTTCCCATGCTCACAAACCATTTATATTACTGCTTCAAAATCTGGGTAACATATCCAGAATATGGCCAGCTTGCAATTTATCATACCTCCCAGAAAGAGGATGTAAAAGTATTAGGAACTGGGTTACATTAGGCAGCATTGTCCCATTGGATGAACACTTTAAATTAACAGATGATTCCCCCCCCCCATCCTCCCCTCCCCCCCTGGCTTTTTAAAGTGATTTGTTAAATGCTGAGCAGGATGTTTTTCTGGCATACTCTGCTTAACTGATTTTGATTGCCCGAACCACACTGTGTGGTTAGTGGGAAAATTGTTGGTTGTCAACTTACTTGCCTATCCAGTTCTTTAACCCCGTACCTTCTGATTCCTTAAAGCTTGAGCACTGTGGTCCATGGTAACTGAACATGTACGTTGAGTAATGGACATTTCTTGGGAGCTGAAAATTTCCATTTTTGTCTGAAAATTCCGTGTGCATGTCCTTGCTACTGAGAGAGATCCCCCAGACACCACAGTGATGGATACAGCATAAAAACCTGGATAGAATAGACTCAAGTCACTTAAATGTTGGGGATATTGCTTTTTTACAGGAAAAAGCTCTGAGATTACAAGGGCAAACTTTGCTCCAGCTTCTGCTGCGTGTTTTATTCTTCTGGCCTGAATGGCAGATCTGAGAGTGCACCTCGTGAAGGGGATGTACATTTCCATTAATAAGGTGGGGAGTGGGCGTGATAAATTGCATAAAGTCTTAAGTGGCAGGAGATAATGTGGCGTAAATTTGGTCTTGAGTGCAGGGTGGAAAATGTATGAATTGAGCAACCCTACTGTTCTGTACCTGAAAGGCAGCTACAGGAAACAATACAATAACATTCCCCTCAACTCCTTTCACGGGGCCCTGTAAATGTCCTACCTCTGCCTGAATCAAGGGGTGCAACAGGCTGCTATGTGCCATTCTAGGTCTCTCTCCAGCTGCTTCCTTAAGGAGTTGCAGTGTCTGCCAGCTTTTCTGAAGTGTTCTGATTAAGTGAGATGTTGGGTAAGTTCAGAGCCTAATTTCTCCTTCATACTTAAAAACTGTGAGTGCATGTCATGATGCTGCGTAGTTTGCATTTTCTTGTGGCCTAGTAGGACTATGGAAGTGAATGATGTTGCAAACATCTTGCCTGTAGCAGCTGAGCTAGGTTCAGTATTTGATTTGGGCTAATGAAAGGGCTGGGGGGTAGGGCTACCATTTCAGGCTGTTGTGATAAAACATACAGATCAGCTACTTCACAGCCTGGTAGATCAGTCTCAGTGGACCATTACTAGTCTGGTACATTCAGTGCTTGACTAACCCCACTGCATGTGGAAGAGAGTGTTGGGTGATCCCAGTTTGGTCTTTCTGAAATACCTATATTGTATAATAATCGGCTAGGGAAGTGTGTGTGAAGCCGTCATGCGCAGTAGAGACGGCCCGGAGGAACGGCATGCTGGGAGTTGTAGTTCGGCGGCACACGGTGCAGGGTTTACAGGAGAAAGAAGACTTCGGTTACCTCAGGTTATGGTGAAGGGGGCACAGCACGATAGGAGATATCAGTGGGGTGGACGGGGAGCATGGCAGGGGTTACCAGAGGACGCGGGTTGCTAAGGGTTCCCGGAAAGGCCAGGGCAGTGGGACTGGGGTTGCCAGGAGGGGCGGGCGCAGGAGTTACTGGGGATTACCAGGAGGCGCAGTGGGACAGGGGTTACTGGAGGGCGCAGAGGGATGGGGGTTGCTGGGAGGGGCGGGCGCAAGAGTTACCGGGGATTACCGAGAGGACGGAGGGGCCGTCGCAGGTTACCGGGAGGGACAGGCGCAGGGGTTACGGAGAACGTGGTGGGACGGGGGTTACCGGAAGGCGCTGTGAGGCGGGGGTTACCGGGGGGCGCAGTAGGACTGGGGTTACTGGGAGGGGCAGGCGCCAGGTTTAGCGGGGGGTGCGGAGGGACGGGAGTTACCGGCACAGGGAGCCGAAGGACTCAGCTCCTCTCCCCCGAAGCGGGAGGCAGTTCAGGCGCCGCCAGCCCCCGAGTGTTCCTCCTGGCCGGGGAGCCCCGATCCCCCCCACCGCGAGGGGCACTGCAGGCCTCGCCCCCCCGGGGGAAGGATCCCGGGGGAGGGTGACGATGGGAGGGTGAACAAGGGGGGGGGGAGAGAAGGGACTGGATGGGGTGGCCTGGCCCGTGTACATGGGCTTTTACACTGGTATTGTATATTTGCAAAGGTTCTCAAATTACCATATGCAGATCACTTTCTGTTGGCTTGTGGAATGCTGGCTGGGGCCACCTTCTTATTTCCAGCTTCCGGGTCTATTAAATGGCAGTTAACAATACATTAAATATGTCTCTCTTACATTTTTATTTGAGCAATGGCTGTAGTTGCCACAGGGACGTAATATGATCATGAATTAGATCTAATTCTTCTCCTTTCTAGCACCCTAAATAATTCCTCGCCAGCCTTGATATTAAGACACTTTCATTTGTTCTCATGGTGATTATGCATTTTGTACAATAGTCCTCCGAAGACTAATGTCTCTTAGTAAAAAAAAAATTAAAATGTATAGTTTGGCTTTTTTCATAATGGTTTCCCCCAGCCACGTAATCATGTTTGGTTGCTATTCTCTGAGTTCCCGGTAGTTCCTCTTCCCTTCTTGGCACTGAGCTGCTCATTAACAAATGCAGTAGAGAGAGCCTCTTTTGTGATGTGATATGCTTCTGTGATTACAGCCCAAATTTCATACTGGCCTGCCATATCGTGCTGCAATTGGTATTTAACTTGCTGTCCACTTTTGCCTCTAGGTCTCTGTTGGCATAACAGTTTGAGAGTCTGTTCCACGCATATGTATGATTTTTTAAAGTTAAATCTTATGTTATTTCCTGTCCATGTTTTTAATTTCTCTTGATCCATTCTTTGACCTCTTTAAAGGTTGGTTTTTTTCCCCCTTTGCAAATCTTCTAAACTTCACATCTATATATTGTGTTAATGTGCTTTGTGGATCCCCTGTTCCAAATTTCAGCAAAGATGTTAAATAAGACCACACCACAATTCCCATTCTTGTGGCATCCCATTAGACAATTTCCCTCATTGATACATTGCCATGATGACATGTGGTATGCTGCCCAAACAACAGATTAAACCTTCAAGTAAATTAATTTCCCTTGTTTGAGTATGCTGCTTGGTTTTAGAACAGATTTGTTTCCCCACTGTTTAATCTTACCAAGGCTTAAGGATTTGGCAAAGGAACACAAGGTCTTAACTCCAGGTCACTGGTTCAAACCTCAGACAGTTGATCAGTGTCATGGTCAGGGGCAAGGCAGCTAGGTGAGGCAGAGAGGAGACACTTGACCTAATATTATCCTGCTGCATTTGTTCCCTGGGAAAATAGAGGACTTCATTTTCCTGAGTTCTCAGTTTAGAGCTCTTCACCAGTGCTCATTTCTCATTGAGGCCATTTTATGTCAATAAATCAAAGTTTAGAGATATTCCCAAGGCTGGACTTTTCATGGGTACTACGCTCAGGTATGTGGGAGAGATAGAGGGCTTGTCTATCCAACAAGTTACTGCGCAGCAAGCCAGGGTGTAAATCTCCAGTTCAACATACAGTGGTGTCCTGTGTGGATACTGCTACAGCACAGTGAAGGTACCGGAGTGCGGTTACTGCATGGCAAGCTGGTGCACTACAGATTCACAGCCTAGTGTTCTGCACAGCAACTTGTCTTGTAGACAACCACTTAGTTCCTCTAAGTCTTTTGGTTTCTATCAGAACTGTGCGTGTATGTAATTTCTTGTGAGTCGGGAGCTTTGCATCTTGTTCTTTGCTTCAGTATGCCTGCAACTTAGTTTTGGAAGGTATGTAGGTGTCGCCTTTTGCATCTTGGACAGCTCTCCTCCTGGCCAGTATGCAAGAGCTTAATATTAGCTTCAGCCACTGTGTAGATCAAGTTTGAAACTGAAGAAAGAAGTGGGAAAAAGAATATGTACACAGTGTGGTAGGAGAGAGTTACAGTGCGAATTCGAAGTAAAAAGCAGGTTGTAAACGTGTGAAGGACCTATAACTTGTCCTCTTCTATTACTTTGGTTGGGGACAAATTCCTTATTTTGGAAATACAGGGATGGTGGAAAGTATCCTGTGAAATACACACTTGTTAAAATGTTTGGCAGAGTTTGTGGTAAACATAATTAACTTCCTAATATGCTCCTCCAAGTACCATTTATATTTAGAATTCTCTTTGAGTTAACAACCTTCAACATCAAACTCCTATCTCACTCAGCGTCACACTAGCCTTCGTGAAGTGCCCTCACATCTGGGCACTTCAGTATGTTCATGGATTGCTTTTCAACACTCTGTCTTTGGTCTGTTTGACTTTTTCTTAGTCCAAGACAGACCCTCACAGACTAGAACCAGTATTAGGTGTAGCCAGTGGTTCTCAGCCTATTTACCAATGTGGGCCTCGCATACAACTTTCTGTGTGTTCTGTGGGCCTCATCCACACAATATATATACTACCTGTATGGCCCAGAGGATGTCTCATGGGCTGCAGCTGTGTGCTGATTGAGCCATGGGTTGGCAACCACTGGGTGTATCTGTAGAGTAGACTAATATATATAACCCTTAATCAATTTTTGTTGTTGTTGTTTCTAATTCAGGATGGCCAAATAGTCCTTGTCTGATGGTTAAAACCCTCTTCCCGTAGAACTGAGTCCATTAGAGATGTTGGAAAGTTTGTTTATTTTCTATCCACTGTGTTCATTCCATCCATGTGTGTGGTGCAAAGGCTATTCCAGCATATGAAGAATGTCTTTGCAAATGCAATATGTGGCTCTTGTCTACCTCTCACCTGGTGATAGAATTCTGCCTGATTAAATATTTGTGGGGAAAAATCACTCCAAGCCATCGGTGAATTTACAAATGATCTCCTGCATTCTTTCAGCATTCTTGTGGTAGCTTCAATTTTGCTTCTCTCTTGCTTGTGCTTGCTCTCTCTGTCTGCACGGGGCTGGCATCTCCTGTAGTGTTTAATGAGCGTGTTTCATTTCCCCACAACAGAGCCCAGGTTTATATTAGAACCACATTCATCTTGTAAGAGTGCCTGTTCCTTTAATAACCTGACATCCTTATAGGGTCTGCACAGCTAGAACCTGTAACACCCCTGAGCTCAGGGGTGAGGCAGACTTCGGCTCTCCTAATTGCAATGTTTGTTTCTTTGTTTGGGGACTTGACCTACACATTTTATGCTGAACTCTGAGACTAATTTTTTGTATGCTTGTATTTCAGTGCGATTAGCTTTGGTAGCTTAATGCTTTTCATTTCATTGTCATGAACTGCTTGTCGTTCACCTCTTTTGGATACGGTGCTCGTAAAGCCCATATTATGTGGTGGAGAGATGTCATTATAGAGACTCTAGAGAGTTTAAAGAATATCTGCCTAAATTAGTTTGTATGAAAATTTTTAGTTTGTATTGGGTTGTTTAGACATTTAAATGTGTTTTACTTTCCTCCTTTGAGACTATCCTTCAAGTTCTGTGCCATAGGGAGGCTGATTGGAGGCTAGCATGGTGTCATGGAACAGAAGAGGCGGAAAGGAGTGACAATTAAGTATTGTGTGCGATTTCTCTGAACTAATTCTACAATACCAGTTTCCTCTAGCGTTTTCTTTCATAAAGGCCCATCATTAAGGCAGAGAGAGCCTCTGCCAGGAAAACTCTGTAAGCCTGCCTTGCATTGTGAGTTCATCAGCCCCCAAATACTCACCATGCCACTGTCTCCTTGAGAGAACCCAAGCCACCTTCACTTCCCCGGACTCTACCAGAGGATCTTCCCGTGAGAGTTTCTCTACAAGAGTTCCTGACATATCTCTGTTTAATTTCAAGCTCTGCTTCACAAAGGCAGGATCTTTTGAACTTCTCTGCTTGAAGGTTGCAAAAAAAAAAAAAAACATCTGTGAATAGTCTTCAGTACATGCATTGCCAAGAGAGGCAAATATGGTCTAGTGGATAGAAAACTGGATTAGGATTTAGGAGAGATGGATCTATTCCCAGCTTTGCCGGTGACCTGCTGTATGACTGTCAGCGAGTCACTTCCTTTCTCTGTGCCAATGTTTCTGCATCTACCCTTGTCTTTCATGTCTCTGTAGATTGTAAGTTCTTTGGAGCAAGGACTTTTTCTTGTAATGAGGCACTGCTTTTGATTGTAGCCTCTTTTTACACACAAATAAATGACAACAATGGTCATGTATGTCACAACAGATCCTGTGTGTGGATTATTGGGGGCTCTCTACAGTACGATATAATTAGATCTGTTCATGCTGTATTTCATGCATCTGTAATTTTTTTCTTATGGGGCGTTTCATTCATTACAGGATAATGAATGATACCTCTGGTCTCTGGCTACTTTCATGGTGTTTGAACTACAGTTGGTACCCTATTTGGCAGTCTTGTTAAAGAGGTCAAAGGCAGAATAGGCTCGGAGACTGAGCAGCTGCACATCTCTAGAAGTAGTTCTATATTTGTTTTATGTGAGCTAAAGACCTTTCATCTTGAAGGCTATAAATCCAACATCTTTCACCAGCCTCCGAAAAACTTAAAAAGGCGAAAGTGCATAAATGTGGGGTTTTTTTCCCTTTAATTAAAAAAAAGAGATACTTGAAAACCTCAAACTTTTAATACATCCTCCGAGCAGAAGCTATCAGATGGGCCTTGTGGTGTTTGAGGTGTTTAGGTGCTACTTACCTCAGTCCACATTTCCCAATACTGGAGTGCTGGGCACTTAGTGGTAGCAAACTGTAATGATGAATAGTGTTACTGAGCAAAGATCGTAGTGGTTAAAAACACCGTTCTCATTTTTATTTTTTGAAGGCTCAGCTGTCCCAAGTTTTGGAAGAAGTGGGGACCCAGAAGCAAAGAGCAGATCTGGTATGTGTTCATTTTCTTTTACTCCTTGTTTTACAGTGGTGACAAAGTGATGTGCAACTTTAAATGCCTTTTAACAATGTGGATCCTGAATTCCAGATGTGAACGGGCAGTGAACCTTGCAAAGGGGAGAGTGTGTGTATCCTATTAAAGAATATCACAGGTCTTTCCCCTTGTCTGTCTCCATATTTACTTGGTACAAACCCTGCATTCTGCTGAGATTACTCAATGGTGCTTCTTCTTCTAAAGCCTGAATTCTTCCTGGCAATTTGCCTTCTATTCGTTAGCAGTTCTGGAAGGAAAATAAGCATTTTACTTGACAATGAACAGATATTTTTCTTGGGTGGCTGCAGTTCGTCTTAGATATGACAGATTTTAAAAACTGCAAACTAGGTTTTATTATTGTTAATTTTTTAGCTGTACCTGTCTATTCAGTTGACTCTAACCTTCTCAGAGGCAGGAAATGGGCCAGAAAACCTGGGGAAGTGAGGTTGTACACTTCAGTTGCTTTACTACATGTGATCCTTCATATTCAGGGATGAATAAGACATCAACATTTAACCATTCAAGTTGTTGTGGTGTGCAAATGAGCAAATCCCAAAGCTTCATGCAGAACTTTTTTTTATCATGGACAAACCTCCATGGTCCAGAACAAAAAGATAAACAATATAGTATTGTTGTTAAATTGATTGAATTCTAACATTCTTGAAAGTAAACTTGTAGGACTGGAAACTAAAAGGTCAGTAAAGTAAACTTGTAGTCAGCACGTGCTGAAGAAATCTCTGGCTTGAAACTCAACTGCTATCCTACGCTTCTGTTATCTTCCTATGGGCCTCCACAAAATTCTGCTAGTGCACGTTGGTTTAGATCTTCAGCCCTCTTGCTGTTCTTGTAATGAGTTGCCACTCCTCTGTCAGTGCCTCTTAGTTTGGCTATGTCACTCATTGCTGTTCCAATATTGTACTTTCCATAAACAGAGACTGCCAGTTGTTTCAAACAGTGCGGTGGCTGGGTGATGTGGACAGATCTTTTTGAAGGTTTAGTCAATTTCACAGTGACTTGAGTCAGACATGGGCTGAGATCTCCAGAGAAAACAGTATTAATTCCATTTATCATCTAGTCTCTGAATTACATGAGCTCTCAGTTTTAAATTCAGTGCATTTAGTACTGGGCCTGTGCTTGCTGGACATATGAATAGAAAATTGTTACATCCTCCAGGTGCGGTGTGGTTTTTGTAAGCATCTTAGAAATTACTCTGGCTCCAGTTTTCAGTTGCATCTCTCCTATCGACAGTTTGGAGCACTAAGTGTGCTAGCATGTAAGACTGGGAAAGTTTAGTTCCTTGTGTTTACATGTGAAAAGTTGTTGTGCACTATTGTTGAGGAGGGGGATACAAGAGTAAGCAGTGCCCAGTGTGTACTATTGTGGAGTTTTAATTTAACAGAACACTGAAGATCTTGTGGTTGTCCTCACAGAGCCTGTGCCAGTCTGTTAGGAAGAAGCTCCTGACTTCTGGCCCGAGGCTGTGGTAGTTTGGAATAGGGATTGCAGAGTGCTGAGATATGAGCTTTATTTAGATTGGTAAATTTCATTCAGTAGATCTGAGAAAATTGTTCCATAGCATGACATAGTCTCTTTTCTCTCTCCCCTCCTCATATCCAGTTTGAAAGAAGCTGACTTATTGTAGCTCCTCTTCAGAACTGGAGGTTGGTTTACAGACGTTTTCCTTCCTTCAAATAAAACCTCCCTCTTGGAGAGGGTTGTGTCTCTCCTTTTATTTATTTAGGAGTGACATGGTAATGTTCCCTTGGGAAGCTGCCATTCCATTTCAGACCACTTGAGGTCTCCAAGGAATGTAGCATTGGCCCCATCACGCTCCCTGCTACTGAACAAATGTTCTCTCCCAACATTTTTCTCCAACTCTCTCTCTCGTTGGCCTTATTTTCAGACTCATTTTAAATTGAGACTTCAGCAGTTGTTTTCCTGATTTGGATTCCTTACATCTCCCTTCCCTTTTATTCCTTCCCTCCCCCCATTATTTAGCAGTGATCTTCTTCTTAGTTTGATGCTAAGCTTCTGTGGCTGGGAAGATACAAAAAGGCTTCTTCTTACCCTATCTTCTGACAGATGTGGTTATTGCTTTTCACCAGCTAGTCTCTGCATGAGCTTAGTCTATGGCTGTAACTAAAATGGAATAAACACCTGTCAGACACTATCACACAATCCATTGGGTCTTTGGGCAGCTGATTGGGATAAGATGCTGTGCAGGTGACATCTCTGCAACCACCGTAATGAGTGCTAATAGTTCTCCCACACCGCTCTCAGTGGCGAAGATGAAATGATGTGCTCTGAGTTCAGTGATGTAACAGATTTTATCTCACCAGTGGGTCTGAGCGAGTGTTTGTAGTTATTGCACTGTGGGCCCATGGTAGGTAACTCATTCTGGACATACGCTGTTTAAAATCAAAGTCTCTGCAGCATTAGTGCGCTGGGAGCATGGCCTGGACTTGCATGCTCTGTGCTGCTGGGAGGAGAGGGGCCCTGTTTCAGGGAGTTATGTGGGCCCAGGAATTCTAGAAGAGTAGTGGCATGTGCTGCTTGCTGCCGAAACGCACTGTATCAAAAAGCGTAATAGACATGCTGAGCTAACTGGCATAGTATATTGCAGCACATGATTCAATTATTTCTCTGCTAAAAATCAGTTTACTACTGGAAAAAAAGAAATTAAACAGCTCCAGCTAATTGCAGTTGACAAGACAAAGGCAGTTTGACTTTCCAGTATTAATTAGCAAACCCATACTAATTAGCTTGTATAAGCACAATTCACGCTTCTTTCCCTAAATGCAATTAATATCGCAACTGAAGACGTCTCTGGGCTGTGCTGCTATCATTAACATACTTCACCCTAATTAGACATGGCCAGTAGTGGCTGGAGAAATGAGTTTGTGATTAAGCCATAAAACACACTCTAATATTTTATACCCTTCAGGGAACTTGAACCTAGAATTTATTTTCTGATTTAAGAGAAATTACCCCCATCATTGAGTTGTTTAATTATTATAATGGAACTTTGATTTTCTTTCCCACTTCCTTTCAGTTATTTATTTTGCTTTTTGGGGGGTGCTTGTGTTACCATTGCGGGTGTGTGACTTTCTGAAGAGGAGTTGTGTGGCATGTGATTACGGGATGGTCGGCAGCCAGTCTGTCAGAACTTGACCCAAAACTGGGTGACCATTTGTTCCCGATTTTACAAGAAAAAAGTTCAACTGCTTTGTTCTTGCTGAAAGAAACTTTTATTTTGTTCTTTTCATCCCATTTTTCTTCAAATTTTGTGGTGTTGGTTATGTCAATTAAGGAGTTTTTGAAATAAGTTAGTACTCTTGAATAGCTTTCTCTACAACTGGCTCATATATCAGGGGATCATTCAGTGTGTTCATCAAGACCTATAGTTCACTAAGTTTGTGGTTCCAGGATTTTTATGTGTGTGGCAATTCAGTTTAATGCTGTTTGTGGGCATATTGGGTTGACAGTGCATGAGTCTGATTGTCATTTCCACTGGCTGAGGCATACACCCAAGTATTCTTTGCAGGCAGGTTTTTGGTTTTTTTTAAATCCCTGACTTTGTTTCCCTTCACTCAGATCCTCTTGTACTCATGACAGAACTGTTATCCAGATAGTGCTGGGGTCTGTGATCTCCATCTCCCTTTAGTCCATTTAGCAGGTGGCATTTGTGTTTAGACTTTTTTCACCATTTAATCTCTGAGGGAAACAAGGTTGGTGTTTGGGTATCAAACAAGTGTGTCTGGGCTTTTGTTTTCCAGAAGCACTCTGGGCATCCAGGCTTTTGTCTCAAAAAGGCAGCATGGCTTCCAGGGCAAATGTGAGCTCCGAAGGCTTCAGAGTGGTGATTGGAAAGGATTCTTTTACCTTCCTAAAGATGAAAGAGGCCAGGTAGGGGAGGCTGAAATGTTGCTGAGCAGGTTAGGGTGACCAGACGTCCCGATTTTATCAGGACAGTCCCGATTTTTTGCCTTTTGTCCCGCGTCCCAACCACACTTTGGTCGGGATGCCATTTGTCCCGATTTCGGGAATTTATAGAGGCAGGGCTCATGCAGGCAGCACGGCCCCACCCACTGCCCCAGGCAGCCACATGCTGCCGGCAGGGGGAGGACGGGGAAGGACGGGAATGGGCTGGGCTCTCTGCCCCACCCCCGTTCCCCTGTGCCGCAGAGCCCCATGCTCCCGGGCCGGGCTGATAGCGGCACGCCGCCGGCCCCCACTCCCTGATCGGGGGCAGGGGGCGGACAATCGCGGCACGCCACCGGCCCCGTGCTCCCAGGCCGGGGGAACAGGCGGATCGCGGCACACCGCTGGGCCCTGCACTCCCCAGCTGGGGGCCGGGCGAGCCAATCGCAGAATGCCGCGGGCGAGCGCGGGAAGCTGAGGGGCCCGCCCTCCCTGGCTGGGGAGTCTTTGGTGAACCATCTGGGTCCAGGAAAGCAGGCAGGCAAGACATCCCCTCTTTATGCAGGCTGTTGCCTGCTAGTTGGTCTTGCTCCCTCACGCCCCCCCTCCTCCCAGCTTTGTAGTATTGCTCTATCCTGCCTCGCATTTCCTCCCCTGGGCTCCCTGGCCTGGGGACCTGCTGCTGCTGCCGGCTTGCCAGTGCCGGCCGGCAGAAGGGAGCGGGGCCAGGGCAGCCCACTCCAGTCCTCCTCTCCCCCCCCCCGCTCGTGCCCCGCCCCTCATTCGTGCCCCTCCCCCCTCCTCCGCCCCCCCGCTCCTCCACCCCCCCACTCACGCCCTGCACCCCCATTCCTCCAGCGCATCCCCCCCCCCCAGTGTGTCCTGATATTTCACTCTTCCCATCTGGTCACCCTAGAGCAGGTTGGGAAGCAAAGGGGATTTGGAAATGTAACTAACAAAATAAATTAGAGGGACTGGAGGCCCAAAAGAAGAAATTCAGAAAATGCTGGGAGAGGGATAGAGAAAGAACATAGAAAGGTGACTACAAAGAAGGTTATTTACAAGCTGGGATATAGCCCTGGAACTTACTCATATAATGAATATGACGAAGTGCAGCAATGTGAAGGGCCTTAAATTTCAAAATGCTAAACTGTATTTGAGTCTTTAAGGATAATCAAAATGAACACTTAATTAAAGAAAGAACATAGAAGAAACAGGAATAGTGAAACTGAAGTGAACAGCATTGTTCTGCAACAATTATGAACTGGAAAGAGACATAAAGACCATTACAGAAAATGAGCTGAGAAAGAACCATCATGCAGCAGGGGTTAGGCAGTAGAAATCCATAGATTGGAAACATTTAGTAAATGGAGGATCTTATTTTGGATTTGATACTTGAGTGAAATACCAGCTGAAACTCAAAAGAAACTCCCACATTTTAGTCTGTGCATAATGGGAGTGATAATACAGAAGAGGTAACAAAGAGTTAACTCTTCTGATAATACAGAAGAGTTAACCTCAAAATAGAAAGACCTATGGTGGGTACTGGGCATTAGGACTAAGAAATAAAATCTCAGTTTTATCCATATTTAATAATGAAGGGTGATCAAACATGCAGTTAGGAATATCACCAGGACAACAAGAGTGATAAAGGTGAAGGTTCTAAGAGAGATAAAACCTCCAGATCATCTACAAATAGCTGGCAGTTAAATCCATAGGAATTAGAGCACTAAGCTGCTGCAGGTATAAATAAGACTGAAGCTAGGATAGAACCCTGTAGATCACCCATGTGGGGGAGATAGGGCTGTAGAAGGACAGGGTTGTTTTTTTCCCTTTAGTTTTTCAGACACAAGCTGCAAAAAAGGAATGACCAGTGATCCAGGTTAACATCTATTAGAATGCAAGGTTTTGGTTTCCAAACTAATTTAGATGACAACAAATCTCCATATCTTCTACAAGTCCCAACTTCTTATACAAATCTAGCAACATGAAGACAGATGACTACCTGGGTATTCAACTTAGCGACAATGTGATCTTAACAGACAGGTAGTATGGCAGTTTAGTGAACTCTCTAGTGTTAAAATGGAAGTGAAAAGGATGAATGCGGTTATAAAAATATAGCAAAAACTGATCCTGGATGAGATGATGTAACAGTTTAGATACAAAGTGGAAAGATTGGTTGGAAATTTGAAAAAGTTCCTGATGGTTTAAATATTTAAACCAGGCTGCTTTATACCTGGAATAACCAACACATATTTAAATTTAGATGGGAAAATTCAAGAAGTTAAGGAAGAATGAACAATATCTGTAACTGTGCCTGTGATACAAATGAAGATCTACATGAGTAGATCTTCTCAATCATGAGTAGAACTCCTCAATCATGTGCATTGAATCTGAAAGAGATTATTGTTTATGATCCCCTGGTGTACCATTACCTAAATGCCATGTTGATTGGCGGATTAGAAACATGTATCTAGAGAGAGAGAGATACTTAAAGGAATATTTAAGAAGGTTAATCTTTCCCCCCGCACACACTTTCTCCTGTCCTTATCCTTTAAATTAGGAGTATGATTTTGCGCTTTCCCTTGGAGTTCAGTTCCTTCAGGAAGTTGGATTGCTTGGAAGGGGGGAAATCTATGTATTGTAGGAAGGGTGACTGTTTTTTCCCCGTTTCCTTCCCTTCTACCTCGACGTGGAGCCATAGGTCTCAGGATAAATTCTTTCTTAGGGGGAGGGAAAGAAATACAATGATTCTGAGAATATATTTACCCTAGTAGTATTCCTAGATAAGAGTTCAACCTCTGTACCCATTATAACATTCATCGGAAACTTGCCTCTCTCTATTCCCTGTGGAGTGGTGTATACTAACCTGTAAGGCATGGAAACAGCATCTATTTCTGACTCCTGTTTTAGCAGATTAAATGAATGTTTCCTTGCAAATTCCCTCTGCTGGCTTTGTTGCATTTGCTTCAAGTTCCATCTCTGGAAATTCATGCTCAGTACACAAGACACTGGCAAGATCAAAAACATCTGTTGTATATTACTGGGGATGGAACGAATAGAGACAGAGAAGCATTGGGACCTTGAATAGGTGAATGTGAATAGGTGAATACATCACGTATGACACAGGGAGGGGATCAGCATGCTGCCCTTTCATATGCTGGTGTATCAGTGCTACTTTAATTAGGTTAGAAGAGGAGACTCTGTCATTCGATTGTTCTGGTTTATTTCTGTTTTAAAAATCCATCTAGGCACATGGGATCAAATAGTACATTCTCCTCAAATTAAAAAGAAATAAACTGTCTGTTTAAAAGTCCCATTACACAAATGGAACCATTAACATCAAAGTTTTATGGAACTTGGCAGTACCATTTGGTTTGGGCAGGACAGTTTACATTTTCTCGTTGAAGACTAACACAGCTGACATGAGGCTAAGGACTTTCATGCAGCTGTGGAAAGCACTGGAATAGTTTCCAAAGCAGAGAGAGACTTTCTCTTTCTTCTTGGGCTCCTGGCTCTGCATGGGAAAGGCAGCTATGACATGTGGAAAGGGACACTTGGTACCAGAGCTGTATGGTGGTTCTAGCTCAAATGATGCTCCTGAAGATCAGTCTCATTGTAGAAAATGTGGCTGTGGTCATTCAGTCTTGCCTCAGCGTTTCATATCCACTCTTGGAAGCTTCACTGTAGTCTAACAGACTTGATTCAGTGTTGGCTTAGTGCTGCGATTCCATCCAGGAGTCTGCCTGTGGTCCCATAGAGCTGATCATTATCACTTAGTATTATTTACATTCTCTGATCCTAATGATATCGTTGGGGAACCTGCTGCCCTAGAGTAATGAAGTAGTTCTTGCTTTATTCAAGACACTTCTGATTGCTTGAGAGCTCTTGGAATCTCAGGTCATTCATGATTCAGTTGTGTGAAGGTATAATTTCAGGATCCTGGTAATGCATGATTCCTCTCTGTCTTTTCGAAGTTGTGTGTCAAAATAATGAATGCGGACTTTCCTTTCTTTGCCAGGTAGCTATCTCCCTAGCCACATCTCACCTGGATTTTGAGGCATCAGTCTTTTCTGTCAAAACTTAGGAGTTGGGAAGATGATGCTCTTCAATCTTTCTGATATCTGAATTGATAAGCTACTGCAGCCATGACCCCAGGTTTCCTTGTTATGGGTGAAATTCACCTCTTCCAGTGGGCCAGCTGAAATCCCCTTAGGCCCTATTTTGAAGGCCTTAGTGGTGCACAGGGGTGAGTGTCATCCTATAAGCACAATCTCTCTCTTCACAGGGGTAAACAGGAATATTGAGAATACTGCTGGCTGTGCGGTTTCAGTCTGGGCTCTTCACCTGTTCCTCCCTACTTGCTGAATGTGCTGTTTGAGAATGGCTTGTTCAGTAAGTAGTACCTCTGCAAGCAAACCCCCACAGGAGTAGGAGGCTTTAATAAGAAAATCCACCTTCTTTACATAGCTGATATTTCTGCCTTTTGGGAATTTATTATATAGTGAAACCAGTGAAATGATTGGGGTTATTTGTGTTCTCCTTAATGGACTTTCACAAACAAGGCGAACCTGATAATTAGCAGTAGCAAAAAGGAATATTTCATTAATGGGACAGAATGAAAAACCTATAAATTTGAAACTCTGTTAACTTGGCTTTCCTACCTAGTACTTGCACCTGTAAGAGCATCTGCAGGAACCTGGTGAGGACACTGAGGTTAGGACATCCCTGCCCTCACTCTTGTAGACGATTCTTTGTTAATCTCAAATGATCAGAGTCTCAATTTTACCTCTTCTTTGAAAGACATCATCTCCTACAGCATAGTGTCTACTGTGATTATTCTGGAATATTAGATTAGTGCTGTTTGAAAAGTGCCAGCTACTCATTCACAAACACCACGTCCTTCAGCACCTAGGTTTTCCTAGATCTCTCACTCGGGTTCTGACCAAACCTGACCCTGCTGAGCTTGTGAGTTCGAACAATCATATGGCCCAGTGTGGCTGAACTGCTGGAAGAGGAAGGATGCACCTGTGATTGTGGGGTTAGAACTGACATTTTTGCACTGTGGTCAGATGCCACTGATGTGATTAAAAATGCAGTTTCAGATCATGACTTTTCCATCGTTGTGTAATGACCCTTCCATTAATGATTGTCCATGGAGACTGAACCCTTAATCGTCAGGGCAAAAGCACAGACAGACCACCACCGCCTAAGGTAATAGCACTACTCCAATAGTTGTAACAATAATAAACTGTTCACTCAGCTCTGCTGCTGTCCTCTGCAGCCTCAGCCAGCAGCTGTGTCTACGTTGCACTGCACTCAAGAGCTGCCTCTTTTATCTGCCATTGAATAGTCTTCTCAACAGCACAGGATTCTCAGTGGTGTGGAACCAGTAATATATGGGACCCTTGAGCAGAGTCCTTGCTACTGGCAATGCACTCCTTGTCACAATAGAAGGAAAGCTTTCCCCTCTTCTGTCAGTTGCAATACACAACTCTGTGTGCATATAGTGACTGTGGCTCACAAACTGTCACTTGAGGAATTCTGGGTAGAAAGTGTATGCAAATTAAGCTCTCTATAGCCATTTCCCCCCCCCTCTTCATTCATACATTGCGGGGTGGGGTGAGGAGGAGAGGGTTTCTACCTCTCTGGAGCTTCTGTGCATCTGGGGTTCTGTGTAGAAAAGCTTATGCAGATGAAGGAGCTCTGTAGCCATTCTTCCCCCTGCTCATCAATAAAAGGGGCAGAGAGCTCTTTACCCTAGAACTTCAGCCCACAGGACTCCTATACATGTAGATTAGTCAGTAGAGGGAGGCAAGATGATTCAGAACAACCTGTGAAGAGTATTTGTTTTACTTGCGCACATTGGTGCTGTGAGGAATATTGTGTTCCTTGTTAAGGGCAGGTGAATGTGATCTAAAGGATATATCTTGCAGTGCTGAAGTAGATGATCCGTAACAGATCTTGCTTTCCACTAAAAAGGGTCACATTCAGAAGCCTTGCTTTCTAAAACTTCCTGTCTATTCAGAAACTGGGCAATGGTTCACAACATGACCTGACTTTTACAATGCAAGATTATGATTGAAATGATGCTGGAACAGAAGCACCAGGAATTTCCTCCTTTGTGGTGCAGAAGAGTACGGGTGGAGAGCTTTATAAGATGTTCCCTGATTTGAAAAGCCAAGTCAGTGCTCTTTAAATTTAGAGCCTTTCCGTTCTCCGTGCACTCTCATTGACTCTGTGATGAATCATGCGCTATCTCAGGGTGACAGGGTTTGATTGTATTTGAGTTAAAGCTTCCTCTAGAGAAGTGAGGACTCTCTGCTCTACTAGGTTGTTTCTGAGAGGGAGGGAGGGGTATCAGGTGTGAGTTCCTCAATTCTTCTGGGATTTCAGTTTCTGTCTGACCTGGAAGAGAGAAGGAGCCTGGGGAGATGGCAGTGATTATTCTGCATAGAGATCATGTGTGTAAACGGTGCACAACTTGAGTTCCTCTGACCACTGCTCATCAGGAGAAGGGCAATAATCCTTAACTCCTTCTTGTGTCATCCTGAGGGAGGAGAAGCAGCTCTCAGATCCCTCTCCTTCCCATTCCTGCTATACCGGGGAAAGGCATTTTGCTTTCTTCAGTGCATAGGAGGAATGGCTGTTGGATCCTCTTTCCCCATTTCTGGCCCCCTTTGGGAAAAGAAAGAGCCTCAGAGGCACCTGTTTTGCGGTGGGACTGCCGCGGGCCTCTGACTTATTGGGATGCAGTTTTGCAAATATTTCCGAACACATGTAGCCCTCGAGCAATCTGATTTAATGGGGGCGGTGAGATAATGTGCTGTAGATCTATCCAGAGAGCACACAGCTGACTAGGCGCCTTTGTTTATGCCCCTAGATGATTGTGGGTGTATAAAAAAAAAGGGGGGGGGAGGCTAACGTTATAGATGAGTGCAGGAAAAGACACTTCCCCATTATTTATTTTGCCTTCTGTGTCTCTGTGGCATTAGAATGATAGTCAGCAGTGTCTGTGCATTTGGCTGCTGGAGGTGTGTGGTGGTGGCAGTTGGGGTGTGTGTGTCGCTCTGAACTGTTCTGTCAGGGCAACAAAATCCTTTGGAAGATGCTGCAAAATCTCCCTTATCCACAAAGACTAGAAGATCATATAGCAGAACTCTTCCTATGACCTCTTGGTAAATAATGAATGGGTTTGTCCTACCTCTTTTGAAGTCACTTAATTGAGACTGACAGCTCTTTGTTGTATTACAGGCACTGGCTTGTCAGGAGAATTTTTACTTATTTATGGATATTTCATTAACTTCTAATGGCTGGCTGTATAAAAGCAAGCTCTTGCCAGCCCTGTCCTGTTGGTGCCGCTTCCAGTACTAATATTTTCTACTGCAGATCATTTTACACTTTCCCTTCCCCTTTGTACTAGCCTAGGAGGTTATTGTTGATGGCAGTCAGAGCATGTCTCCCAAAGGCTGGGAAAACAGGTTTCTGTTTTGGCACCCATGCTAAAGCAATGGTATTCAATGGTGGTTTTCTTTTTGTGACCACTCGCTTTGGTAAGGATGGTGTTGATTGAAGAGGGCCATAGGCTCACGTTGCTGGATAAAATGGGAAGGTCTGACTTAGAAGCGGCTGCTTTATTCTTTGCATTGTGCTCCCTTTCTTTGCTGTAGCAAGACGGTTTTGTGACGGCTCATTCCGTTGGAAAACTTGAGTGCTTCTAAATCAACTCTTCCACAAGCTGTTCTTGGGAAGGTTTTGAGGAACAACAGTGATGACTTCAAGCATCTGTCAGTGTTTCTTGGGGGCCATTGGAAGCCCCTGCTGAGTGAGCTGCTGCTTTCACATAATGCTAATTGGCTTCCCTGCACAATTCCCTGGCTTCCTATAATAGGGAACTCAGAAAACAGGCAGAGCATGGCCCCAGTTCTCCTGCCTTCTTCCAGCCAAGACAGGAGTCAGAAGAGTGCCTTCAGCATAGAGAACACCTGCAAAATTGTGGCTGCTGTGATTGCAGGAATGTGAAAGAGCTTTGCTCAAACTGGCTCCAGTTCTGAGGGGGTTGTATTTGTGTCCAGGGAACCACCTCAGGACGAGAATGGGTTAGGTTTCAAACACAGCACTCAGTCTGTCAATAAGGGCTCCTTAGCTTTCTGTGGAATCAAGCAAGGACTGACTTTATCATGCATCTGTCCTCGGAGACAGAGGAAGCACAGAGCTGGTGTTTAGACTCCTTGCTTTCCCCTTCACTTTTCTCCAGGTTAATTAGTTGAAATACATATGCTCATTGGCAGTTTTCTTTGACCACTTCTTTGATGATTTGCTGGCAAGAAAACTGATATGGAAAAAACTAAAATAAGTGAACTTGTAAGCCACCATCAAATCACAGTTCTTTGGTGGGGATGCATTGGCTATTCTGTCATTTATTGTCAGGAATATGGCACTAAATTGATTAGACTGAGAAAACTTTGTACATAAGGAAGTGGAACATGTCTGCAGTCTCATTGGTGGTTTTGGTTCCGAATTAGTTACTAGGAGGCCCAATTTTAGCAGACATCCCGGCTCCTTTGAAGGGTTTACCCTGTTCTCTTGGGGAAAACACCTTTTTGCGGCTTTGTCTGAAGCTAGAAGACTTTTAATGCACTGGTGCTCCTGACTGCATTAGATGGGATTCTGGCTTAGTGACTGCAGAAGCTTTGTCAGGTTCCCTGCAGAGATTGTTATTCAATGTTACGCTGTTCCTAACCAGGGGTAATGGGAAGGAGGTGTCAGCCATTTAAGTCTAATTACTCTGGAGCTTCTTTGCTCTCAGTGGACACCAGCTGTTTTGCTCTTCCCCGGCGAGGAGCTTTCTGTAATAATTAAAGAAAACAGTCATCTAAAAGCTGGTGAAAGTGGTGGAGCGGGTCTGATAACAGCTGAGAGGATTTGAGCTGATGAACATGGAAATGATCCCCTTCAGAATGAGCTGTTAGAGGCTGGAAAGGGGGTATTGCTTTGAACATGGGTTGTTTCACAAGCTTTTGCTGATGCATGCACCGCTGTTGCACATGGGCTCCATGGTTGATGCTGGAGGGCAAAAACAGGCAATAGGAAATGGGAGTGCAGCTAAGCAAAGAGGAGAGAGAGGATCCATGTTTGTTCCTTTCTCTAGAAGTAAGAAGAGGGGAATATGAAAGAGTATGTATTCACGCCAAGCACTTCAGTCTTATGAATGTCCTTGTGCCCCCTTGGCCTAGTGTTAAAAGTCTTGGACAGCTAGCTTTGTGTAACACATGTGCATGTCTGTATCTACGCACACTCAATTTTTTCCCAGTGGAATTGCATCTTTCTGTGCTATTGCAGAATTGGGCATATAAATTTGTTTGCAACTTCACAAATATGTGCCTGCAACATCACATTGTAGAAGATGTTTGGGGGGGGAAAGCCATGAACTGTCTTGCAGATCAGGAGCAAAAAAGGAAGTGGATGAAAACTCATTAGGACTGTCTTGGATTAGATTATCTAAACTTTATTGGTTCATGTACCACTTTCTTTAAAATTGTGAATTGTGAAATGAATTGGGTGAATATCAAGTGCAAATATCACAGTTTGGGAGCCTCTGGATTAGATGAAGTAGTTAAAACCTATACTGTGTTTGAAAATACAAATGCTATTTCAGTGCCAAGTCTGATTATTGTTATAATCTTCCCTTTGGTGAGGTTGCTGGAGGTAGGGACTGGGTGGCGGTGGTGAAGAGTGACCATGGAGCCATCATAGATCACAAAGCTGTGTTTTGTTGCTGGCAGTAACAAAACCCAGTGTTCTCTGTTAGTTCAGAAAAGCAAGCACAGACGTAAAGTGCATCTGGGGGTGGGGAATGATGTTTGCAATCGATAGCTGTTCTTTGACAGCTGAAGTAATTTTGTCATCTGTTTTTTAAGACTGTCCTGGCAGGAGGACTGGGGTTGCTTCCTGCAAGTGAACAAGTCCCACCGATGGGATAGATAGAACCTGCCACATAAGCAGGATCCTGGGAGTGGGGACCACATGACACGGAGGGGAGGGGAAGGTGGCTGCTGCTGCAGGCGTCTGGCAGTGACAGCTCCTTCTCCCTTGGCGCTTGATGCGCTTGTAGCAAACGCTCCTAGTAATTACGCCTCTTAATTTAGGAGAGCGAGTGGGAGAAAGGAATATAAATTTGTGTATTAGCTTTAGAGATTGGAAATAGAGCAAGCGAACCTTCTCTCCGGGAGATTATATTTGGAAATGAAATAGAGTGACATTCAGTATAAACTTGAAAAATTGCTCTCTTTAACAGCAACAGGAAGAAAAAAACACAATCCATATTGCATTAGAGAGAAGCTGAAGTCAGCGTGTGTATGTGTATTCAGACACACATCTGTTTATCTGTGTGTGTATATATGCAATTAAATAGACATACATATATTTTTAGGAGTCTATCTGTTGGAAGACTATTTAACCTTAGCCCTCCCTTCCCACTGATAAAGGACACTACTTTGTTGTTACAGACCAATTAGCCTGTATAGACAATGGGATTTGGAGCATGTCTGATCCAGTTAGCGCTTGTGTTTTTTAAACATTTATAAATGCTTTGTTGTTGTTGGTTTTGCTTTGCTTCAGTCAAGTGGGAAATAATTCTAAAGCACCATTATTTGGTCTCCAGTTTTTCTCCATGTGGTCCTCATGCTCAACAATAGCATCAAGTCATTGGATTTTTAGAATAGTAAACAGGGCCGGTGACAGAAATTTTGGGGCCCCCTACTCTGATTGTTTGGGGCCCCCCCAGCCCAGCCGGCGCTTCCCCCCCCCCCAGCCCAGCCAGCGCTCCCCCCCCCCAGCTGACAGCGGCTGGCGGCAGTGTGGGGTCCTGCGGGGGCGCGAGCCGCCCTTGCTGCTCTTCCCCCCCCCCCCGCGCTCTCCCCCCCCCCCCCCCCCGGACCTGCGTGAGACGGTGCAGGGGCTGCATGATGCCACGTCCGGCGGGGGAAGCCCTACCTTGCTGCGGAGCCTCCCCGCCCTCGCCCTCTTTGCAGGCGGTGGTGCGCCGCTGCCGCCGGCCGGGCTCACTGCTCCTGCCGGGGACGCGCACGCTCGTCCGCTCCGGAGGAGAGCCGCGCCGCCGCCTCCCCGCCCCTTCCCTGTTTTCCAGGCCCGGCGACAAGGGGGGATGACTATGGGTACTGCTGTGTGCCGGGCCCCGGACTTAAGGGGGCCCCCCTTAAGTCCGGGGCCCGGTACAGCTGTACCCATAGTACCCCCCTGTCGCCGGCCCTGATAGTAAATGTCATGATTTCAGCTATTTAAGTCTGAAATTTCACAGTGTTGTAAGGTAGGGGTCCTGACCCAAAAAGGAGTTGGGGGTGGGCGAGGGTGTCACAAGGTTATTGTAGGGGGTTTTCAGCACTGCTATCCTTACTTCTGCACTGTTGTTGGCAGCGGTGCTGCCTTCAGAGCTGGGCAGCTGGAGAGCGGTGGCTGCTGGCTGGGAGCCCAGCTCTGAAGGCAGACCTTCACCAGCAGCAGCTAAGAAGTAAGGATGGCATGATATGGTATTGCCACATTTACTTCTGCGCTGCTGCCTACAAGCTGGACCCTCAGTCAGCAGCCGCCACTCTCCAGCCGCCTAGCTCTGAAGGGAGCGCAGAAGCATGGCATGGCATTGCCACCTTTACTTGTGTGCTCCTGCTGCTGCTGGCGGGGCACTGCCTTTGGAGCTGGGTGTCCAGTCAATAGGGCTGGACAGCATAAAGAGCTCTGAAAGTACATCTACACTGCAGAAAAAATACCCATGGTGGTGAGTGTCAGAGCCAGACTTGGGCTTTCTCTATGATGCTGAAAATAGCAATGTAGATGGTCCTGCTCAGGCTCCAGGACACCCCCCCTCACCAGGCTTAAGAGCCTGAGTGGGAACCTCTACATCACTGTTTTTAGTCCTGAAGCTCAAGTCCAACTCACCTGTAGAACTGGGTTCTGAGACCTGCCGCCATGGTTTGTTTTGGGATTTTTTTGGGAGGGTGTTCAGTGTAGATGTAGGCCAGAGGTTTTCAAACTGGGGGGTGCATCCTGAGGCGGACATGGAGGCACATTTTTGGGGGGGCAAATGGCAACATCTGGTGGCTTGTGCCAGCCCCACATTTGTGATGGTGGTGGGGGGAGAGTGACACCTGCACCTCTGGATTCACCTCAGCAGGCCACTCAGCCTGTGGGTCAATGTAAATGTCTGCTATGCCGATTTCCACTCCTGGCAGGCTCCGCCCCCGAGACAGTCACACGCGCTGTCCTCCACTCTGAAAACCTGAGGGGGGAAGGGTAAAGGGACAGGTATTGGCCTGCTCTAGGGTGCATCCTGACTGCAAGGTAGAAGCAGCCCACTGCTGAGGAAGCCTTGGCTGTGCCGTTGGTAAGTATCTGTGTATTTGAAACTTACAGGTGCAGATAATTTCATTAAAGTTGTGTGAAGGTTTGTATTAGATTTATGAGCAGGCTGTCGAGAATACTTCTGGATGTGTCTATTTTTGGCTGGGTTGTTGTGGGGGTGGGAGTGGGGACACAACCAAATATTGTAACTCAGAGAGTGGTTCAGCTCAAAAAGTTTAAAAACTCTGATGGAGACGTACCCAAGAAGCCCCAGTTCTAGCTAGAGGAGAATTCCTCTGGTGCAGGCACTAAGACAGCCAAAAGCTGTCTTCCAAAGACCCCTTGCAAGCACTGGTGTATGGGGTGAGGAGCATTTTGGGGGTGGGGAAGCAGCATGTAGCACTGTGGAATTTCTGGCAGCCTTTTGGCCCACAAGAAGCCAGGGACAGCTGCTGGGATTTAGGCAGCATCACCTCTCCCCATCTGTCTAATTTACACCGTGGATTTCTGTGACCCCTGGAGCAGCTCAGAATTGGGAGCGCACAAAGGTCACTTAAAGCCCTCTTACCTCACCCCACCACAGCCCCGGGTTGCTCTTAGAGAAACAGCACAGAATCTCACTCGGGTTCTAATCGAGCTGCCTAGGAGGTGGTCGTTGGATAGTTACTGGAAGTGTGATACTAGCACCTTATCCAATAGGACTTGCACTGACACTGTGCCCTCCGGAACAGACATGAGCACATGTGTACACACAGACACATCTCCCCTCTCCTCTTCCCATTGTATGCTCCAGCTCTTTCCCTCGACAACAATAGACCCATGCAACCCAAACCATCTTCTCCAAAGGAGCTGGCAGTGATTTATTGGTTCATGTCAGTTAGCAGGTGGCAGTTGGACTCAAGGCTGAGGCCGCTTAGCCTTTGATAAATAGCATATTTACCAGTGCTCCATCTTCAAATGCTATCCACATGTGGCCCAGAAAGCAGCACAAAACTATAACAACAAACCTCATCCCAGCCTTCTGCAGAGATGGGAAGCAGAGTGTATAATGAATGTTTTCCTGCTAGAAGTAGGTTGGAATTGAAGTCTGCTGCCAGTACCAGTTCCTTGATTCTCATCCCTGGAATTATCTAGAGTGCTTGCTTTATCCCAGCCATCTATAATGAACTGAGCTGGGACAGATAAGTTCTGTAATCAGAAAATTGAGGGAAGCATTCCTCGCTGTGATAATCTTGTCAGCCGGCTAATATACATGAACATTTTTACAGCGTAATGATGCAGGAGGGCTTTTTGCTTCTTTCTTCTTTTTCTTTGCTTGAAAGGGTTTTGGCTAATAATGGGAGAATATCAAAATCTAGTGTTCCAAAGAGGATTTTAGCTAGAACCTCTTTCCCCATCTTTCTCCTTTGCTTTAGCCCTTGATATATCCAAAGGGGCTGGGAATCAGGCCATCCCTGTCCCTAACTATAATGCTGCCATGTTTTTCATGCCTTTCCTGCAGCACACAGATGTGTGAAGATATATTACTCTGGAACTTTGTTTCTAGCTGAGCAATGCGACTAGGCATAGCTCTGTAGTTGAACGCATGTTCTTTTTGCCCACCTACCCACTGTCCCCTTCTTGTAAAAGCAAGAATCTGATACCAGCTAGTACACTAGTGCAGAATTATGATGCTCTACACGTCTAATCAGTACAGTTGAAGGGTATGGTTTGTTAATGTGTTATCTCCCTAATGTTGAATACTGAGCCCTCTGTGTTCATATGGTTTGCATCTCTAATTAGGGTTGTGTTGCTCATTATTTCCACTGTAAATGGAAAGCATAGCATCTGGCCATAGATTTATGAGGGGGAGTTAGCGATCAGGAGGTACAAGACAGATGCTGAAGGAAGAGCCAAAGTGTGAGGAGGGGAATAGGTGTACAAGAACAGGCAATGAAGAATGAGTGGGGAGGGTATCCAGCCTGGGAGGAGACATAGCAGGCCACAGAGTATCTGAAAGTTACTTATGCCCAGAACTGGTTGTCTCTGCCTAGAATACCTGAGGCTTTTAGGATAATAGTTTAATAGCAGGTAAAATATACCATTTCTCCCTGCCCTATGCATGGGCTTTTGGACGCTGGATGAGGGACACAGATTTGCATAGCCAAAGGAGATGGAAGCAATTTCTACACATTCCTCCCTCTGCTCCCAACCTGACAATTATTGAGTCTCAGTAAGAGATACTATGTGCTCAGACTGTGTCTTTGTTCCCAGCTTACAGGGAGCTGAGGCAAACGGTTTTCTTAATTCTTGATCCACTGTTTCTCCCCCACCCACCAGGGCAACTTGTATCTGAAAGGGTTGGAAGTTCTCCCGTCTGATGGGTTCAATGTAGAAGCCTCGGACAGAAGCTGGACTGGACAAGGCAGTCTGATCAGCTTATTTCCTGTGGGAGTGAGTTATTGGTGCTAAATGAGGTTGCATTGCCAGTATAGAACTTCAGGTGCTAGGCAACTCCTGGTTTGATGCAAAGAGTTCTCTGCCTCGATTTACTCACCAGGGAATGGATGGGGAAATATTCAGAAGAGGAACAATGACTCCGCTTGAACAATATCAGTCCTTCCTCCCCTCTCCCTAAGTTGCCCCGTGCAGCCTTTGAGCAAATGTTGGGAGAGATAATTGGAGATGTGGCAAGAGAGGATGAATTAATTGGGGAGCTGGTACTTGGCACATGTAAAACTGTTGTATTTCACAAAGTACATTGGAATGGTTTCTTAAGTGAGAGGGAGCTGGTTGTGGAGTAAGAAATGTCTGCCTCCCTGCTGTTTCTCAACATCATATTATGAAGTGAAGTTGGTTTCCATTTCTGTTGTGTCTAAGCTGAAGAGCCACATGACACTGGGCACAGCTGTCTGATGGAAATGAAGGCACTTATTTGCCAGTAGGATCATAGAATTTGCTGTAGTGATGGATTATGGGCTATTAGGTTATTGTAAATGCCTGATACTTCAGAGGAAGGTGAAAAAGCCCATAATGCATCTGGCCAATTGTACCTCCATGAGGAGTACTAACGATAAATTCCATACTGCAAACTTATAGTGGAAAAACCTCTGTGCCATGGTTCATACGTCAAAATATTGAAGTCCCAGGACTCCTTACTTCCTGAGAGTCCTGGGCATTCGGTGGTGTGATTCAACAGTGTGCACACATGTCTGTCAGGTCTCTGATAGATGAACTAACCTCCTGTCCTATTCCCACAGCTGGAGATGGAGCTAAAGAGCCTGAAGTCTCAGGCATGCACAGCAGCTCAGAGCACGTTCATAACTACTGAGGAAGTGAACTCACTCAGGTGAGCATGTGCTAGAAGCTGTTCCTTTTATTTGTTACACAAGTGGGGGGAAGGGAAAGGACCACCTTGGTATTATAAAAGGAAATAAATGCATCCTCATCATTTATTTTTTCTGTTACGGTAGCACCTAGAAGCCCTGGTCATAGGCTGGGACACCATCTGTACAAATGTAACACCGACAGACCAAGGTGGGATCAAACCTGGGACCTCTATAGCTTAGTGCATGAGCCTCTACTGTACGAGCTAAAAGCCATATGGCTCTTAGCTAAGGCTGTATAGCTGAGTAATTGATCTCTAAGCCAAGGTCTACACTGTGGAGGGGTCAGGGGGGGATTGACCTAAGATTCGCAATTTCAGCTAATACACCAGGAATAGCCTAGCTGAAGTCGACGTATCTTAGGTCAACTTACCTCGGCGTCCTCATAGTGGTGAGTCGACCGCTGCCACTCCCCCGTCGACTCCGCTTCTGCCTCTTGTGGCGGTGGAGTTCTGGAATCAACGGGGAGAGCGCTTGGGGATCGAGTTGTCGCGTCTAGACTAGACATGATAAATCGACCCCGAGAGATTGATCACCTCTCCCCTCCTCTCCCTCCCGATCCAGTGGGTAATGTAGACCTACCCTAAGTGGTCTTGATGCCACTACATGGGACAGAACACCACACCCAGGTGGTATGTAGGTTACACAAACACATAACAAAAAGACATCCCTAGGAAGCTTACAGAATGAGTAACTAAGCTTTATGACTGGTCATTACACTGACCTTTTCCTGATAGGATATTTTCATCGTAGAATCCTTCTTTGTCCACCTACCTTCACCCCATGCTCATTCACCCCCCAAAACCCCATAAGAAATTCCAGGAGCCTGCGAAAAGCCCTTGGGCCTCTAGCCGTTCTTACACATTGTCATTTTCAGACTGTTTTTCCACCTGGGTTTTTTCCATGTTCTGTTTTTGGAATCTGCTTGAGTCTCTTGCCCTCTGCTAATTCATATTGCAGTGGCTTCTTCATCATCCCATTTACTTACCTCCCTGTGGAACAGCTTTGCTGTTTGTTTTTTATTTTTACTGGATCTGGACTTTAAGTATGGAACTTGTTGGCATCCATGGAGAGAGGCTTAGAAACAGCCTTTTATAATACTGATGTGCTTCCAGCGTCGGAGAGAAAAGAAAAATGGTTCCCCTAGTGTGCAGTTGCAGATGGCAGAGGGATACATGTTGTGATTCAGTGAGAGAGAAGTTACAAAACAGCATTTCAGCAGAGGATACATAAGCACTTACAAAAGCTACAATGAAACTAGACAACCTTTCAGTGTATTTATTAAAGTATTTACAGCTCCCATTCCAAGGTAGGTGAAACAATAAATACCGAGTGCAGAAAGTTCATCTGTACCCAGAATGTTTTAATAAAGTTCCCTCTTTTTAAACTGAGCCAGTCTGTTCGATCTTGACAACTTACATTTGTGGTTCTGAGCTGATGTGAGGTTTTGGCTGGATTTCCTTCTCTTAATTCTTTTCTATTTTCAGTTCCATCATTGTAAAGTATTGCTGCCTTTCAGTAGCAAGAGCAGGATTTTGCAGGAGGCACAAATTATTGGCCTGCATCTTATGGATTTTTCTAAATTTCCACCTCCCTGCCCAGCTTATTTTACAGCTCGAGAAGGGTTGTTCAGTATTAGAATGGAATGGATTTGAAAATGGCCAGTGTTCAGCTAAGCTATTCTAATACAATGGAGAGCTCTTAAACTGTCCTTTGGGATGTATTTCTCAGGGACAGCTCCCACAAGATGGAATTGAAGAAGTTTGGAGGCCTCCCTCCACCAAATCATCTTTTCATGAGAAGGTTCTGTAGGTCACACGGTGGGTTTGTTCCCTCCTCCCCTGAGGGTAAATCAGTTCTTCCTAAATCCTTATTCATGATGTGAGTGTCAGTTTGAGACTTGATCTCATTCTGCCTTTAGCTTTCTCCAGGGGGGCACATAGGACAATCCTGAAGCATGGTGTTTGCAGTGCTACCGGGGTGTTCACAGTCTCTCTGGCAGCAATAAAACACATCCCTTATTCTGATTAATATTATGCTTCTCTATCAGTAAAACCAGCATCCTCTTTGCTGTCTTCTGGGAGCTGGAGGCTTTCAGGATGTTTCTACAGTAACTCCCTAGTCTCTCCCTCTCTCCTGGTTAATATGGACTGCAGTGCCCTTTCCATTTAGGAGCAATTCCAGTCTCTCTATTTTCACCTCCAAGATTCATTATTCAGTGTTTATCTTCATTAAACAGCATTTGCCATCTATTAGCTGAGTGACTTCAAGGACAGCAGAAAACAAAACGAAACAACTGGATTTCCACACATTCCAGGACTTCCTGAGATTGCCAATGCCTTTCTTACCGTGGAAAAGGATCTGTTTTCTCATGTTGTCCATCATGCAAACCTAGCCCCGGAACTGGGGCAGATTTCACAGACTGCACTGTGAGATCCCTCACAGTGATTTGATTACTGAGTGCCAGTTGTGTGCTAGGTGCTCTGCAAGCAGAGGAAACCCCTGTCCTGCTCCTAAAGGTGTGGCAGTCTAAATGGAACTCCATACGGTGTTTTTTTTTTAAGCCTTTGTCTGTCAACCCCATAACTCTACTTCTTTCACTTAAATTGTGCCTCAGAATTCAAATAGAGTGTCCCAGAATTGGGCTCCTCCCCAGCAAAGCCATTTATATTCTGGAACAGTTCTCCAGTGAGAAGCAATAAATTGAAGGCAGAATTGAAAGCTGTGTCAAGCTAAGAGGCCAAGTTTCTGGGGCTGCCTCTCATAGCAACACCATCTACCTCCTGCCCCACCTTCCCCCACACACCACAAACACTTCCAGGACCACACACTTCTGCAGCTAGGGTCATCTGAGACATTTGACCCTTCCGATCTACTATAAGATTATTTTTGGTCGAGTCCCAGTGTAGCTAAACCTTCTTTGTTCAGATGGAAGTCTGTCATTGAACCATTTTTTGTTGCAAGGGAGGTGCTAGTTTATTTAGTAAAATACAGAACATGTTCCACACCCTGATGTTGGTGATTTGGCAGCTGAGCAGGCCTGTGTGGTGTGACTTCTGCATGCAAAGATGTGAACCTGGGTTTCTTTTCTTTCCTCGTCAGAATTTTGACTCTTTTTGTAAGGTGGATGGAAACAGTATAAAGTTGCTCCCTAGATTTCATCCCTTCTTGCTGCTCAGCATGTGCAAGTTTTGTGGGCCATGGGTTTCTAACAGAAAACACACGCCGTATGAAGTGTTTTCTTTCAGCTGGAGGCTTCTTTAGTCTGGGGCTAGTGGGCAACTTCTCATCCCCTTTTCCACACAAGCGCTGCTGCTGTAGTCTGTTTTCCTCTCAGGAGCAGCCTACTCCAAATATCATTGTCTTCCATCTGCTTTCTGTTGAGCAGAACATGGAATTCTCTTCTCTGCAGAATTAGGGAGAAGGCTCTTGGTTTGTGGCTTCAGAGTTACCTGATCGAGGAATGGGGTGGTGTTTCACCTCTCTTGCTCCTGGCATCCCCCATTCACTGGGGCTGGGAAGCAGTAGAGAGCGCTCTTACCATAACACAGGTAAACCCTTGCTGTCAGGGAATCATGAGAAATTTTCACTGGGTTTCCCCTTGCACGGGGACCAGGAATAGTTTGTTGTGGTTGTCACATTTCCCGAGGTAGCTGCACCTCTGAGCACTTGTGGTCCTCCTTGTGGCCACCTCACTTAGAGCTCAGGCCTCTAGTCATCTTTCTTGAGATGGGATCTTGCTATCCTCTCCCTCCTGACTGGGGTCTTAGGCGGCAGACTACTGCATATCACTAAGATTGTCTCAGCAGGTCTGACTTTAGTTCAGTACCCATAGTTTTGTTTTCTCAGGGGCAGTGACAGAGTAGCTGGTGACCAGCCAGGTGTCTCAAAACAATGTACTATTTATTCAGAACAGAAGCATTACAGAGAGAGGTTTCTTACAAACAGTAAACATCTAGCTTATCAGGTGTCACCATCTTCCACATGGAAATCCTTTCCTTTTCCAAAGTACTGCAGGGCCTGCTCCTCTGTCACAGTCTCATGTTCATTCTTGGATTAAGCATGAATCACCTTCTCCAAGGTCAGGACTGTTCTTTGTTTACCAGGCCTCTTGACCCAGGTCAGACCTATACATACTATTTCCCCTAGTGGGTGAAACTTCCACAGAGTAGATACCTGCATTAGGAATTTGCTCTAATTGCCCTCCTGATATTAGTTCCTGCAGAAAATCCTTTGACTCCCCACATTTAGGCAGGAATACAACCAACCACTAGCCACCCCACAAAGATACCTATAACATTTGTAAAAATCAATATAATAGTCTTTAAATGTTCTGTGTCCATAGTTTCTCTCGTAACAGACCATGGCAGACCCCTTCACATGACCGACTGCTGGTGGTTCCCTGCAGCAAAGATGAGTTGGGTGGGTGGTGATAAGGAAGGAGGGGTTTTGGAGTGTGGGAAGGGGAATCTGGTGGGGAAGGATTCCTTGTGTCCTCCCCTTCTTCTCCATTACAGTGTTAAGGCTTTGTCTGCACTATCAAGTTTTGTGGACAAAACTTGTTGATACCCAAAAGTTGACAAAACAAAAATCACCAAAGGGTGTTCCCACTTGCCCCCTCTGTTGACAGATCATGTCCACATTGTGGGCACCATCATAGACCATGTGAGCAATGCACTGTGGGTATGTATCCCACAGTGCAGTGTTGTGGGAAGGTGGAGCTGATCGCTGTGCACCTGGGGAGGATTCCCTCCCAGTTCTCCCACAGCTTCCTCAGCGGCATTATGAGTAGCTCTGTGAACTCTCCATACTGAGGAATGTCAAAGCAGTCTCTCCTCCCCCGCATTCTGCCTGCCGCTGTGTTCCTAGTGCAGGGCAGAACAGGAGCATTTCAATGATTTGCTCTTTGTTCCTCAAAGGGAGCAGCACACTTAGCTGTCAGATACTTCCTCAGCATTGAAAGGGAGGGGCAGCAGGGATCAAAACACTGAGCAGAGCAATCAGAGCAGGCATTGTGGGATACTGGCGGAGGAAAACAAACAGCAATGTCTACACTGGCTCTTTGTCGACAATATAGGGAGGGGAAAAGAAAATAGTCCCTCCTAGGGGAGGAAGTTTTTTGTTGCCCAAACCAGGCATTTTCCTCACAGAAGTCACATTGCAGTGTGTACGCTCTCACTGTTTTGTCGCCAAAAGACAGTTTGGGCGACAAAACTTGGTAGTGTAGACAAAGCCCTAGAGGAGCTGTCCCTGTGGGGTTCCACACCACCAGTTCACACTGCTGCTCCTTGTTTGTGGTGTGTCTCTAGTCATTGGAGTCTATTGCCTGCTGCCAATGGAGATGCAGGAACTAGGAACATGACTATACTTACATTCTTTCTCCGTACAATTTGCCATCACATATTCACTCTGGCAGAAAACAGGTGGAAGAAGAATACAAACTCTCCAAACTGGAAAGTGGGGAAAGAAACCCCACACCTCGTGAGGGAATTATTTTCACTGCTAACGTTTACCATGGACCTCAATACACCATTCACATACAATTCTATGCGCCTGCTTTCCTGGACTAAGCCCAACCCCATCACTTAGCTGCTCTCCTGAAGGAACCTGAAAAATTGAAGGGAACCATCAGAAGCCAGGGAAGGAAACAGGAAAGGACTATGTGCCTCCAGGCATTTCCATATAAACTTCACTGTTAAAAGCCAACTTCTGAAAACAAATGCAGGATAGTCACAAAGGACAAAGAAATCCACATTAATCCTCTAAATCTGTATTCACATCCTGTGAGTGAGTGAAAGCTTTAAAAAAATCTTTTGTCTCCTTTTTCTTTAGAATGGAAAGTAAATTTTCTGTGAGAAGCTTGAAAGACTTTATCAGTTTTTCTCCTTCTCCCCTTGAGAACAAAGTGCTCTTTCGTCAGACCTTTTATAGCTCTAAATGTGAAATTCTTTCCCAACTTTATTACTTCCGAGGAGACAATAAAAGCCAGTATTAATGCTGTCATTCCACACACCCCTTGTCCTCTGTAAATCATATTTGCCATATTCTTCAGATCTCATAATTGGGAAAGGGTGGTCGAACAATTTAGTTTGTTGACCACAGGGTATAACAAACCGTGTTTAGTCCGTAACCCGTTTTACTTGGGTGGTGATAAATCTGGAAAGCCTGTTGTTTTATAACAAATAAAAGTAACACATTAAAAAACAGCTTTAGTAAAGACTTAAGTGGCAACAGCTGAAGGACCTTTTCAACTGGAACAAATCTGAACTTTTTCTTTCTGCTGTCAAACAGAAACTCCAGTAAATCCTAAGTGTTGTCTATGGATTTAGTGAGTAGGTAGACTTACAGTGATTCAAAAGAAATTAATGTCCTTGCCAATGCCTGTTAGTCACACTTGCTGGAAATCTCTGCTCCGTTCCTGACACCATCTCATTGCCATCTGGATCCCTTAATAGTGTCTTCTCCACACATACATTTTCTGTTCCATTCAATAGTTTCCAGTTCAGCAGTAGCTTTTCTACATGGCAGTGCCCTCTTCACAGATGGGGCATGCTGTGAGAGATGCCCCTATCAGTGGAAATACTATGCTGCCAATTGCACTGTGCTGTGCTATATCTGCCAGTATTTTAATCTTACAAATAAGGACAATAAGGAGAAAAACAGGCACACCTGTTAACTCATTGGGCTCTGAGAGTTTTCTGGAAGGAGACAGTTGGAGAAATACTTCCATTTTTCCTGCTTACATCACCTGGAAAAAGTAGGTCCCCAGGATGTTGATGGTTTATATGTAATGCCAGATGAGAGTGCCTCTCACCCTTTTCGTCAACTACTCTTTACCTGAGAGATATATGACCTTTCAGGGCCTAGAATATTATTAAATAGTTAAATTTGTTTTTATCTCTTTAAAAAACCACCACACACACTGTGAAAAAACACCCTTTCTCCCCCCAAAAATAAACATTTACCGAGAACAAACAGGAACAGAAGATTTATACATGTGTGACATGGCCAAAGTAACATCAGTGTGGGGATGTAAATATCGAGTTTCTTGATGAGTTGGTCTTTTACCTGTGCATACTTAAAGGTGCAATAATGTTTTTAGTCTTTTCAGTTAGTGTGGTGTCTTATCATTGGAAAAATATTTTTATGAAAGGTGTGTGATTTCTGTCTGTGGGTCCTCATTATTTTACTCGTTCCAGTGGTGGGACTAAAGCAGGGTTAGGGCATCAGGATTTTCAGTGTATTTCTTCTCTCTCTCTCCTTCCCCCCCATTTTACAGGTTAAAAATTGAAGAGTTGGAGGCTGAGCGAGCGCGGCTAGAAGAAGAGAACAAGTCTCTGGAAATGAAATGGGAGAAGCTCACTCTCCAGGTAAGAGGTGGAGCAGGGCCAGAAGGGCTGAGTAGCTTCTCATAGTCCGCCCTTGATGGAGGGGTATACTGACAAACTTCCAGAAGTTCCTTTCAGTCTGGGGAAGGATCCCGCAAGAAGTCCAAACCAAACCCATCCCACATACCCTTGTTTGTGTACGATGATGTCATATTGAGATTTTGGTGATATATTCAGGCATGCAAGAACAGATGCTTTTTCCAGTATCCTCTTCTGTTTAGAAGCCTCCGTACCTTTGTCTTTGCTAGCAAACTTCATAGCCACAGCTAACTGCTGTGGCAGCTCTAGCCGTTCTGGGAGCTGTTGTATAGACTGTGTTTTCTACTGTGATGACAGGTTGGTAAAAATGCCTCAGCGCTGTTTACATTACAGCTTCCCACCATCATTACCATTAGTGCTGAGCAAAGCTGGTAGTCCAGAACATGCTGATGAGGTATGGAAGGAACAAGTTGTGGTGGCAGCGATCCACACACTCTCCCCAAGCGGGGGAAGGTATGAAATAAGAAATCTGAGTGAAAGAAAAGCTGAAGTGCTGATTTCCCCATGTCACTGCAGGATTTTCCCATCTTGTTACTGAGGCTGACGCTTTGCCCATCTCAAAAGCAAGACTTTCAACTTTTTAATCTGGATACAGCAGTGAAGCCTTCCTCTCCCTGAAGCTGGCAGCAATCGGAAGGGGCTGTTTACTCAGTCTGCTCTCATCTCCTGAACACTGTTACTCTGTGCAGAGGGAGGGGTGGGAGGTTTGCATTTAAAGCATCTTCTGTTTGAAAGAAGCCGGAGTGAGCGAGAAGCGAAGCCTATTTTGTGTTTAATCAAAGGCCATCCTGCTCTGAGCAGTGTTATCTCTCTCTGATGTGCCGAACAACCCAGCCTTGTAACATTTCATTCTTTTAATTTTTCTTTCTTTCTCTTTTTTCCCCTTTTTGTGTAAATTGCTTTATGATGGTAGAAAACCTGCAGGTTTGAAATTACCCGAATTTCAGACAGACCATTGATTTTATCTTGACACCTATTAGAGGCAAATCAAATCTCTTTTTTATTACCAATTCCTGGAGACGGGGGAAGTGACAGCTTTGATAAAGCAGGGAGCTGAGAGCTGCTGAGCGCCTCTGCTGAGCCGTGGTTAGCGCGAAACCTGTCACCCAGCTCTCCTTTAATTGGGTTTCTGTCATCAGAAGGAGATGAAAACATTGGGTTTGGTGTTCTGATGCTCCGGTCTCCAAACGTACACAACAGCAGCTTTGGTTTCAGAGCAGGTTACAACTCATTCAAATCATATTTAATCTGTTCGCTCTGCCTCAGGGTTGCTACCCACTCCCAGCACTGGGGCATCACTGTTCTGGCCAGAGTAATTCCCTGTTTTGTTTTGAATTCTCAGAGAGATCTAGTGTTTATAATCAGTGTCAGCAATGGCAGTCGCCCAGCCCTCAAGATGCTAAAAGCACCAAGCTTCTAAGGCCTGTCTGCAGCAGGAAAGATTCAGAGCCTTTCATATAGATTTGCTAATTGTCTTATTTTAGACAGAAATGGGTGGGTAGGTGTGGTCATTTTGGTAACTGAGCTCATTTAATGTTGTGAACATGATGCAACGATAAAGGCTGGGATCAGGACATCAAAGACAAAGCGGAGACAGAACGTTCATGTTATAATAAAACCACTAGCCCACCATGTAAGCAGACTTGGGTCGTGCAGTGATTGTTGTGTTCTTCACAAAATTCACAATGCAAACAAAAGTCGTTTGAACTCATCTCAGACTCAAATAGAGCGTATCACAGTAGAACTATTCAGTGGCAGTGCTTAGAACCCCCGAGTTTAATAATGGTGCAGTGCTGATCGGGGCTATGTGAGGGGACTGGAAAGGGGTAAAAATAGACTGGGGGATGCAGGGAAAAGGAAGAGATGAGGACAGGCAGGGATAGAGAAGGAGAAGTCGTCATCTATCTGAGCTGGTTCAAGAAGCCCCATCAATAGAGGTTAGATGGAGAACCCACCTGAGAAGAACTGGACTAAGTTAACAACATTCTTGGTTCTAGTTTGGAAGGGCTAAGGCTTGGACCTAGTTATTTGTTTAACTTCTCCTTATCTTCCCACTGCTTGTGCATATCTTATAAGCTTGGAGTTCTGGTTCCTTTGAATCAGGAAGTGAGTAGCAAGGAAAGGAGAACACTATAGATTAACTCCTTGGGCAACTGGGATTCTTCCAAATGGAGATGGATCTGTGCGAGCCCGAGTGCTGAAAAGATGTGAATTACCGATCAGTACCAACCCAGTTGAGTGGTCAAGAGGTCAGAACAGCCTGCAAGGGAAAAACAGCCTTGCTAACAGGGTTTCTAGTCCTGGAGGTGCAACAGCACCCCTGGCTTGAAGTAATAATAGCAACCGAATGTGCCACTTCCACCATATTCTGGGTTTCCGGTTTTGGTCAGACTTTCACCACCCTCAGTATAAAAATTGCTCAGTGCCCCTGCTTGCTAATGAAGATTCATTATTCATTACTTGAGTGCCAAGTCCCCAGCAGGCCCAGGCCCAGAATTACATCCTGTGTAAACACTTCTGTTGACTCTAGTAACTGCTGTGGACTGGATTTTCTGCTGCTAGATGCCATTAAGTATGGGTTATCCAGCTATTAATCTCTGCGTGGCAGATAGTGTAGATAGTGCAAGGACAGTAAGTTGGAAAAAGGTAATTCCGCACTCAAATGGAGTCACTGGAACATGCCCAAGTCAGTTTATTATTTGTTGCTCACCCCTGAGATGGTAGGTTAAAATAGTATCTTTGTCAGAAAGAAAAGCAAGAAAGGAGAACAAATGGTAATGTTACAAAATAACTTCTTAAAATTTACTGAAGAAAATGTCCCCTAATGAAATTTCAGAAATGGGAAAAACAAAGGATCCGAGAAAATAAAGTGGTAAGATGTAGAAGAAATGAACAGATTAAGATTTGACAGAAGTTTTTTTAAAAAAAAATCGATAGGACTTCCTTTAAAAATAAATAAATAAGCCATTATAGAAATAAAGGACTGCAATAAATAAAAGTTACTTATAAAAAGAGTGTATAAAATTTGTTGATGTATTCGGGAGAGAGGTATAATAGCAAGTGCGTGAAATCAAGCATAACAATGTAAGTGCATCAGTCTTTATGTATGGAAGTCTGATCAGTCCATAAAACTATATGCAGTGAATTCAAACCTGAAGGGACATGTCCAGCCTTTGGTAGCCACGAGTTCAAGACCACCGAGGTTTGACTGTACTGACACATGAAAAGTTATCTTCAAAAAAATTCTCATACATTGTCACATGCCTGTGTTTCTGAGTATGGTCATTTTGCCTTTCCCTGTCCCTAAATTGACTGCTGGCACAAACACTGCCATTCAGTGAACTATATGGCACTAACTGGTCTAGAGGGGCAGGTATGTGCTTTGCAAGCTATTGTATTAGGAGATATGTGATTTATACTCCCCGAGCCTGTATTAGCAAGTGAAGAAATTGATGAGCATCTGCAGCAGCATATATAGCATCTGACGTCTCTTTGTATTCTCTGCTTGCATGGGGACATCTTCAATTATGTCTAGAGGCTCCATCAACCTTCACACCCTTCAATTCCCAATACCCCTTTGGCTCTTGACACCTAGCTGTGGGCTGCATTGATTTTCCTTCACTGGTATAAACACAATAGCATGGATATTATTCGCTGTTCAGATCTTTACTGCTAATAAAAACCTCAAATTACAAAAAAAAAAAAGATAAAATGTTTGGACTAAAGGGAGACGACATCACTCCTTTCGTGTGACACATCTAACTGAAATCTTTTGAACCTGAGGTAGGGGGTGATCAGCCGGTATGAAGGCTGAGGGATCATACATTTAAGCATTTACTTACCTGCATCCATTTCTGCTATGGCGACCCCTGCTGGATGTGAAAGCATATCTGCTGCCGTGACTTGCTTTTGCGTATTGTGGGCAGACTGCTGCTGCTGTCTCAGAATGTGGCTTAGTTTATTAAACAGTCCAGAACACTTCAGGCAATCTGCCCTCTACTCATTGGGGGAAACTGCAACTTGAAGCCAGGAACAAAAGGGACTGATCAAATCAGTGCTTTTTGGAGAAAATGGGAGGAAAGACTTCTGAAGAGTGCTCAATTAGCATTTATTACTGCTAGGAGCCTTGTGTTTACAGGCAATGGAGCGGATGGTGAAGTGTTCCTTATGCAAATACCACTCTTCTGCTTTTCCTGCTCTCCTCAGCTCTTCGATTTGAAGGAGAAGAGATTCTTCAAGTTTGGCTGCTTCAAGGAAGATTGATTAAAATCAGCTGCAGTTTGACTTAATTGGATCCATATGTTTGGAGAGGGAGCTTGACTAGTTAGAACTTCTTGTAATTAGTTCACAGCTGGTTGGTGAGAAAAACAAAACTCCAGTTACAGTTCAGAGAAGTGGATCTGTAAAGATAAAGAACATCTTCCTGTCTTTATATTCATACATTTTCAGGCTCTGAAAATTGTCTAGTCCTGTAACCAGGCTAGAGTCTGATTCCTGTGTGAAAGGCATAAGAATGGCCATACTGGTTCAGACCGAAGGTTCATCCAGCCCAGTATCCTGTTTGCCGACAGTGGCCAATGCCAGGTGCCCCAGAGGGAGTGAACCTAACAGGTTAATGATCAAGTGATCTCTCGCCTGCCATCCATCTCCACCCTCTGACAAACAGAGGCCAGGGACACCACTCCTTACTCATCCTGGCTAATAGCCATTAATGGACTTAACCTCCATGAATTGATCCAGTTCTCTTTTAAACCCTGTTATAATCCTAGCCTTCACAACCTCCTCAGGCAAGGAGTTCCACAGGTTGACTGTGCGCTGTGTGAAGAAGAACTTCCTTTTATTTGTTTTAAACCTGCTTCCCATTAATTTCATTTGGTGGCCCCTAGTTCTAATATTATGGGAACAAGTAAATAACTTTTCCTTATTCACTTTCTCCACACCACTCATGATTTTATATTCCTCTATCATATCTCCCCATATTCTCCTCTTTTCCAAGCTGAAGAGTCCTAGTCTCTTTAATCTCTCCTCCTATGGAACCTGTTCCAAACCCCTAAACATTTTAGTTGCCCTTCTCTGAACCTTTTCTAATGCCAGTATATCTTTTTTGAGTCCACATCTGTATGCCATATTCAAGATGTGGGCATACTATGGATTTATATAAGGGCAATAAGTATTTTCTGTCTTATTCTCTATCCTTTTTTAAGTGATTCGTAACATCGTGCTTGCTTTTTTCACTGCCACTGCGGACTGCGTGGATGTCTTCAGAGAACTATCCACGAGGACTCCCAAGATCTCTTTCCTGATTAGTTGTAGCCAAAGTAGCTCCCATCATAATGTATGTATAGTTGGGGTTATTTTTCCCCAATATTCATTACTTTATATTTATACACATTAAATTTTATTTGCCATTTTGTTGCCCAATCACTTAGTTTTGTGAGATTTCTTTGAAGTTCTTCACAGTCTGCTTTGGTCTTAACTATCTTACGCTGTTTAGTATCGTTTGCAAGCTTTGCCACCTCACTGTTTACCCCTTTTTCCAGATTATTTATGGATAAGTTGAAGAGGTTTGGTCCTAGGACTGATCCTTGGAGAACACCACTAGTTATCCCTCTCCATTCTGAAAATTTACCATTTATTCCTACCCTTTGTTCCGTCTTTTAACCAATTCTCTGTCCATGAAAGGATCTTCCCTCTTATCCCATGGCAACTTAATTTACCTAAGAGCCTTTGCTGATGGATCTTGTCAAAGGCTTTCTGGAAATCTAAGTACACTAGGTCTACTGGATCCCCCTTGTCCACATGATTGTGGACCCCTTCAAAGAATTCTAATAGATTACTAAGACATTATTTCCCTTTTCAGAAACCATGTTAACTTTTGCTCAGTGTTGGGCTGCTGAGGTGTTCTTCCCACCACAAGAATGTTAAATGTTGTTATATTATTATGATCACTATTTCCAAGTGGTCCTGTTATAGTTACCTCTTGGACCAGATCCTGCGTTCCACTGAGGACTAAATCAAGAATTGACTCTCCCCTTGTGGGTTCCTGTACCAGCTGCAACAAGAAGCAGTCATTTAAAGTATTGAGAAATTTTGTCTCTGCATTTTGTCCTGAGGTGACATATGCCCAGTCGACATGGGGATAATTAGAATCCCCCACTATTATTGAGTTCTTTATTTTGATACCCTCTCTAATTTCCCTTTGCATTTCATGGTTACTATCACTGTCCTGTTCAGGTGGTCGATAATAGATTCCTACTGTTATATTCTTATTAGAGCATGGAATTACTATCCATATACTATGGAACATGTGGATTCATTTAAGATTTTTACTTCATTTGATTGTACATTTTCTTTCACATACAGTGCACCTCCCTCCCCCACCCGCATGACCTATTCTGTCCTTCCGATAAATTTTATATCCCTAAATGATTGTGTCCCATCGATTGTCCTCATTCCACCAAGTTTCTGTGATATGAAGTGGGTTTTAGCTGACAAAAGATTATGCCCAAATAAATGTTAGTCTCTAAGGTGCCACAAGTACTCCTCGTTCTTTTTACTATATCAATATCCTCCTTTAATATGAGGCACTCTAGTTCACCCATCTTATTATTTAGACTTCTAGCATTTGTGTACAAGCACTTTAAAAACTTTTCATTGTTTATTTGTCTGCCCTTTTCGGATGTGCCAGATTCTTTTTTATGTGAAGGTTCTCGTCTGATCTAGCCCATACTTTATCCTTTTCCACCCTTTCCTCCTGACTAAAACTTAGAGAATCTCTGTCAATAGACTTTCCTATAAGAGAAGTCTCTGTCTCATCCACGTGATTCTCTGCAGCAATCGGCTTTCCCCATCTCTTAGTTTAAAAACAGCTCTGCAACCTTTTTAAAGTTAAGTGCCATCAGTCTGGATCCACTTTGGTTTAGGTGGAGCCCATCCTTCCTGTGGGTCAGGCCCTCTGTTTGTGAGACAAAATAAGTTGCTCAAAATACTAAGTCACATCTGATTTATACAAACTTGATCAAATGTATGGTATCTGTCATTAAATATTGATCTAATCCATCACTTATTGCGCAGACACCTACCTGGCAGATCTTTTAGTTCACTGTCTCCCTCACAATGTATTTTCAGGCATTTGCAGCTGTCTTAACCCTGTTTAAAAGTCATGCTTTCTATAGAAATGTGATCTGAGTTTTCTTGGCAACTGTGTATGACAAATTTGCAAATGCATCCACATTTAAAAAACCAAGTCTTTAAACCCGATTTTAGTTTAAACTTGCTTTACTTCCCGGATGATCCACACAAAGGAAAAACTGTGGCCGCACTAGCCTGCATATGGGTGTGTATCACACCAACAGTTTTAGGAGAAGGGCTCGCTCCTGATCTGCACTAGGTCTTATTCCACTTGAAGATTCCATTGAGTATTTGAGTATTTGAGATTGGCTGCTAACAATGTGTAGAGTCCCGCTGAAGTGGATTCCACAGTGAGGCAGGAAGAGCACTGCCTGCAAATTCGCTCGTGGTTTGGTGTTCTGAAGGCAATGACTACCAATGAATCGGGGTCAGGGGAGGAAGGTGTGTTGTCGGGGAAGATCTAGAACTTGTTTTTCCAAGTGCCAGGGAAAGGAGAGGAGGAAAGGGTGTTTACCTTGTTAGGGATCCAACTTTTTTGGAATCCTGGATTATTAATTTAGCTATGTCTTTGGAAATGTGTCTGCGCATTACATCTGAATGCTCTGAGGATTGAGGAGAAATGGAAACTTGCTGTGGGATCAGGAGACCCTGGGGGTAGAGGAGAGTTCAAGTATTAGTCATAGGGACCACTGAGATAATCCTCCTAGTCCGATCTTCATAACACAGGCCGTACAATTTCACCAAGTGAAAGCATCGAAGCCCTAATTTCTGGGTGAGCTTTTGGAAAGACATTCAGTCTTGACTTACACTTCAAGCGCTGGAGAATCCTTACTTCCCTAGATAAGTTGACCCAATGGGTTAATTATTCACATGATTTTTTCCACAGTCACCTTCGTATTTTATTTCCACATCATCCTGTATATACAAAACATCCTCCTTTGGGTGGTCCACAAAACAACTCAAAGGCAAGCAGAGGTAGTGATCAGGTAGATCTGCCATTTGAACAAGAAACTGTTTCTTGGCTTGATGTTGGCCCCGCTATACATGATGTGCAAAATGGGTGCCGAATGAAACAGGAACACCAGCAGTACAGACTTGCTAATGGTTTTAGTCTCTGATGCAACAAGTGCAGAGATGCAATTTGTGCAGTGAAGTATTAACATGCACTGACTTTTTTTTTAGAAATATGGACATTGAATATTAAACCCCTGAAGTTCCCGGTTGCACTGCCAGAGCCATCACTGCATTGCTTATTGCATAGAGCACCTTCATGGAATTGCTGCAGGCACTGATTAACATTCACATAATACATTTAACATCGCATAACTAAAATACATAATAAATGTGTTAACATTCTTCTAGTGCCTCTGAAGACATCAGCAGTCCTGCGACATCACACGGCTCATTTAATGAGCAGAAGGGGAAAGATTGCACATTGGTTTCCTGAGCAGCTCGCACACATGAAAAGGTCACTGCACCTACCTGAGCAGAAAGCACTGGCGTGGAGAAGTCACTGCACTGCACTAGTAGTGCATGTGAGCAGAAAGCAAAGAGCATTGCCAGATCACTCTAACAAGTGACATAAGTATGAAGAAGAGGTGGTTTCACTAGTGCATGCAAATAGGTTACAGGCACTACTGCATTGATGCACATGAAGAGGAGGTAGTTTTGCTAGTGCATCCATGCTGGATGCACAGGCACAAAGAAGAAGTCATTGCACTAGTGCACACAAAGAAGTTGCTGCCATAATGCACAGGAACAGGGGTCCTGGGTACAAAAAAAGATAACGGCTCTACTTAAAAGTGTGACCTGCTGGAGTGGTGGATTGAGATTTCTCTTTATTTTCTGATGCCTACTCACAGGGCATAGATTGGGGCTACAAAAATGTAGAGCCTGTTGCATGGCAAGAATCAGTATCTACTAACTCCAGCATCTACTCATACACAAGTGCAGTTGTGACTAACAGAAAGCATGGTTATGAAAAGATACCTTCCCTAGGGCATTTGTACAAGGAACAGAACCAGGATATAAGCAGATAAGAACTAAATATGTTCAGTAAGACAAGTTACAAATAAAGTACAGAAATTAATATAGTTAGATTAGTAAAATACCCCTAATACACAATCATCGGGTGCGATTAGTGGCTGTAATAATATTAATTAATAAATATCAACTGCAAAAGACTCCTACACCAGAAGAAAGCTGTACTCGTGCCCCACAAACACCTCCTCAGGGTAAAGCCAAGCCAGAGTAAACAAAATATAGACGCAAAAATATTTTTGAGAGACTTGACTTGAGCTGTAACACAGCTAAGAATAAGCAAAGTTTTAGAAAAGAATTTAAAGGTTAACAGTGATACCCTTCTAAGTTTTTTTTTCTGGTTACATAGTCATTTGATTGCAAGAATTACTTCAATTATTCTTCCTTTATTTTCTGTTCTGCTGCTGCTGCTTTGAATTCCTTTGTGATGTCACAAATACAAAAAATAATGTCATTCAGAACCTTAGGGAAAGTAACATTTAGAAAGGTTTTGTTTACTGGGGCTTTGTATTTTTTGTCTTGGTTTCAATGAATAAACACGATGTCCAGAGGAAGCTACAGTTCTCTCCAAACTTGGCTCTTCCTTTTCAGTTCCTTTGATGTCATTTCAGCCTTTGTTTTATGACCCAATTACTTTATGTATTTTTATCAAATAATTCAAAAGATATCACAATTCCTTCCTGTCTTTGTCAGTGCTGCTGCTTCTGTTAGGTTCTCATTTGATCCCTTATTTATTTATTTATTTGCCTATGGTCTGTCTGGAATCAGAGGTTTACGGTGATGTTCTCTTAATTCTTTTGCTACTCAGAAAGAAGAGCAGCCAGGACATGCACCAGGGTTATGGGAGAGGAGTTGGCAGGGCCGTCCTTAGGATTAATGGGGCCCTATACCTGAGATCAGCCCCGGATTCGCATGTGTATTGTAGATAAGGGTGGTTTTTTGAAGGATTTATTTAAAAAACTCTGTGTCTGAAGATCCAAGCATTTAAGGCTAAAGAAGAATACTCAGATTGTGCATCTAAAAATGTATGCAAGGATTTTTTAGAGATGTGATTTTATAATCTTCAGCAACATACTAATTAAATATTTTAAAGCAAATTTTAAACTAAGGTCCTGTAGACTAACATGTTCTGAGTAAATATTACAGTAATGCACAACTGTTTGTCAGTAAATTCAGAAACAGACAGTATATACCTGACAATTGACAAATGCCTGTTAAATGTCTTCATTACCACTTGAATGACCCTTTAACAGTTTCAGTGTTGTGAGATCTGACAGGCTGGAAAGCTTTTTCACTTTTAAGTACTAGATCCCCTCCAGAAGAAGACTTACCAGGCTGCAGGACTCAGCTGTGGTAGAAGCCATCAGGAAGGGTCAAAACAGGGATAGGAAGAGCTGGGAGGGTGGAGACTAAGACCCAGGGGTGCTCCAAATTTTCGGCTGCCCTACACAGTGGCTGCATATGCTTAAGGATGGCCCTTCGGAGTTGCAGTCTGTCAGGTGGTTCTTAGTGATTTAAAAGGACGAAAGTCACTGGGTAATTTCTAGTTTCATAGTAAGGATGGACAGTTAAGAATAGTTTCAGAAGAAGATGGATGAGAAAATGGGGAAGTACATTGAACCACCTTCTCCTATACTGAGTTATTGAAGTTTTTAATGTTGCATGGTTGGAAGTGAACCCCTGGCTAGGTAAGTGGTGGAGGGTTTGGATTTTGTGGAACATTGATCCACCTTCTATGGGGAAAATGTGTGGTGTAGATTAGATGGCCTCCATCTCAGTAGAAGGGGAACTAGACTTCTCAGGGACAGACTAGCCAGATTAGTCAAGAGGACATTAAACTAATAACACATGGGGAGGGTAAAAAGAGCGGAGAAGTGAGCACACTTTTAGCACAAAATCAAGATGTTGGGAATATAATTATACAAGTAATCAAAGAACACAAAGAGAAGATTTTCTTGCCTACACACCAGTGTTAGAAGCCTGGGTAACAAGAAGAATAGGAATTGCTCATTTGGCAGCATAAACCTGATCTAGTTGGCATTACTGAAACCTGGTGGGATGATTGGAATGTTAAAATCAGTGGTTATAACCTCTTTAGGAAGGACTGAGGGCTTGTCTACACTGACAGTGCTACAGCTGTGACGCTCTAGTGCTTAGTGAAGACACTACCTACGCTGTCGAGAGAGCTCCTCCTGCCAGCGTAGTTTATCCACCTTCCTGAGAGGAGGTAGCTGTGTTGACACGAGAAGTCCTCCCATCGACATAGCGCTATCTTACCAGTGGATGGCTTAGGATAAATACATCGCTAAGGGGGGGTGGATTTAAACCAGCGGTTCTCAAACTTGTTGAGACCGCGACCCCTTTTTCTTCTCCGGCGGCGCGGTGCAACCCCTCCATGTCCGCTGAAAAGCCGCCGAATTCAATACTTCCACATTCAGCGGCTAAAAGCTGCTGAATGCGGAAATACAGGCGCAGACCCCGCTGCGACCCGGCCCCAGTCCTGGCCGCGGGCAGGCTCCCGGCTGCGCCCTGGCCCCAGTCCCGGCTGCGGGTGGGCTCCTGGCTGCACCCCGGCCGCGGGAGGGCTTCCGGCTGCGCCCCAGCCCCAGTCCTGGCCGCGGGCGGGCTCCCGGCTGCGCCCCGTCCCCAGTGGCGGGCGGGCTGCCGGCTGCAGCCCCAGTCCCTGCCACAGGCTGACTGCCGGCTGTGGCCCCAGCGGCGGCGGCGGGGTGCCGGCGGCGGCAGGAGCTCGTGACCCCCCCCCCCCCCCGGGAGCGCTCGGCGACCTCCCCGGGGGGTCGTGACACCCAGTTTGAGAAACCCTGATTTAAACCAACATAAGTTTGTAGCATAGACTAGGGATGAGTGAGCAACAGGGAAGGAGGAGTAACACTTTGTCAAAAATTACATTACTTATTTCAGAGTCACTGCAACTCAGAAAGAAATGATCTTGAATGCTTATGTCATAACAAATAACGCATAAGAGATAGTAGTTTTTGTGTGCTCCAGACCACCAAATTGCACCAGGGAAAAGGATAATTGGTTCCTTAAACACCTTAACTATCATGTGTAGGGGGGGAAAGCTGCGTGATCCTGGGGGATTTTAATTTGAGTGACATGCTGAGGGTCTCATGCTGCCAGTACTAAAACATCCTTGGAATTTCTAAATATTATAGGTGGCCATTTCCTCATTCAAAAAGTGTTCCATCCGACACAAGGGAATTCTGTGTTAGACCTTGTCTTGACAGATAGAGGATTTGATCACAGAACTAAAAATTAGTGGTACCTTAGGTACAAGTGATCATGAATTGATCACACACAACTGGGAATTGTTTAAGAATATTTTACTAGATTGCCCCAAACCCCATAATCCTACAGTTGAGGAAGGAGGCTGTACAGGTTTCAGAAAATAGCCTGACTTAGAGGGTTAGTGAAAGCAGCTATAAAAAACAACCAGTAACACATGGAAGAAAGGAGAAGTCAGTAGTAATGAATATAAATCAGAACTGTGGAAAATTGATAAGTGACACAAAGTAAAATCTATGGTCAGCAAAGTTAAGGCTAATAAGAAGGTATCTTTTAAGTATGTTAGGAACAAAAAATAATCCTAATGGCATTGGTCCGTTATTAGGTAGAAATGAAAGAATTATCAATAATAATGCAGAAAAGGCAGAATAAATATTTTAGTTCCATATTTGGGGAAAAGTCAGATGTCATATTATGTAATTATGACTTTCCATTCCAATTGTAACTCATGAGGATGTGATATAGCAGCTACTAATGTTAAACATTTTAAAATAAGCAGGTTGCAGATAACTTGCATTCAAGAGTTTTACAAGCATTGGCCAATGATATTGCTTGTCAGTTAATGTTAATTTTATGGATGTTGATAAGTCCTGGAACACTGGGGAGGTTCCAGAAGAAAGATAATGTAGTATCAGTAATTAAAAAGGATGAACGGGATGACCCCAGTAACTCTAGTCTGATCAGCCTGACACAGATCCTGGGCAAGATAATGCAGCAGCAGCTAAGAGATTTGATTACTCTCCTTTAATTCTTTATTAATGTCATTAATGCCAATCAACATAGGTTTATGGAAAATAGATCTTGTCTTGATTTTTTTTATGAGCTTACAAGTTTGATCAATAAAGGTAATAAAGTTGATGTAATAGCATTTAACTTGGTACCACCTGACATTTTGATTTAAAAAAAAAACCCTTAAAATTACACAAAATTAACATGACACACAGGTGGATTAAAAATTAGCTCACTGATAGGACTCAAAATATAATTGTAAATGGGGAATCATCATTGGGTGTGTTTCTGTTGGTGCCCTGCAGGAATTGGTTCTTGGCTCTATGTTTAACATTTTTATCAGTGACTTGGAGGAGAACATAAAATCATCACTGATAAAGTTTGCAGGTCACTCAAAGTCCAGGGAGTGGTAAATAAAGAAGAGGACAGGTCACTATATAGAGTTAGCTCGATTGCATGGTAAACTGCACAAGCAAACATTATGCACTTTAAAACTAAATCCATACATCTAGGAACAAAGAATGTAGGCCAGACTTACAGGTTGGAGGACTCTATCCTGGGAAGCAGAAACTGAAAAAGATTTGAGAGCCATGGTGGATAATCAACTGAACATGAGTCTCTGTGTCACATTGTGGCCAAAAGGGCTAATACGTCCCTCGGATACATAAACAGGAGAATCTTGAGTAGGAATAGTTTATCTCTGCATTTGGCGGTGGCACGCCTGCTGCTGGGATATTGTGTCTAGTTTTGGTGTCTACTGTTCAAGAAGGATGTTGATAAATTGGAGCGGGTTCATAGAAGAGCCATGCGAATGATTACAGGATTTGAAAACATGCTTTACAGTGATAGACTCAAGGAGCTCCATCAATTTAGCTTAATAAAGAGACGGTTAAGGAGTGACTTTATCATAGTCTAGAAGAACCTATGTGGTAAATAAATAATGGATAAAGGTCTCTTTAATCTAACAGACAAAGGTATAACACAACACAATCCGATGGCTGGAAGTTGAAGCTTGATTCAGACTTGAAATAAGGGGTAAATTTTGAATAGTGAGGTAATTAACTGGTGGAACAATTTACCAAGGATTGTGATGGATTCTTCCATCACTGTCAATTTTTAAATCAAGGTTGTTTTTTTAAAGATATGCTCCAATTCGAAAGGAATTATTTTAGGGGAGTTCTGAGGCTTGTGTTATACATGGGGTCAGACTGCTCACTATGGTCTCTTGTGGCCTTGGAATCCATTGTGGGAGTAGTTCACAATTTAGTTGGAGACTGTTAAGATGCTGCTGGTGATGTGTTAGGAATTCTGATGTGAGTAAAAACAGTTAGGTTTTGATGTCACCATTTGTATTAGAGGGCAACATTCTTAATACCTAAGAAACAGACTGGTCTCTCACCTGCCTGAAACCCAGAGAACTCCCCAAAGAAAATGTGTCCCTCTAAAGAATTCTATGTAAATTAAATATGGGGCAATGAACTTGCCTCTCTCAGGTGAGCAATTGGAAACTCAGTGAATCTATACAGCAGCTCTGCTAAGTAACTGGAGCGAAGGTCAAGAATTTATCCGAAACAAATGATGTAGCCAGGCAGTCAATGCTGAGCCAAAACACAGACTAATGCCACATTGATTACATTCACTTCTACACTGGAAGCGCTCTATTATCAGATTGGAATAAAATTTCCGTTCAGCATAAACTGCCAATTATGGATCTGCTTTGTGATTTAGTTTGAGGCTATAGAAAAGCAAAAAGTTGGACCCAGTGCCCCTTCATCCAAAAATGTACATTTGCTGTCCGAAAGACAGTCTGTGTTTTATTGCATTGACATTCCCCTGATCCTGTCCCTTCTGTCTCTGTGGCAAATAGTGGTGCTGAACAGAAGCTGTGGAATTAATGGCCTACAAATCAATGGAGGATTTAAATATTTGTGTGTCTGATCAGTTTGATTCAATTTTTATTTAAATTTAAAGGGGCAAGTATCCACATAAAAAAAATTATCAGGTTTTTCATAGACATTCTACCCAGATCTGATTGTCAGTGAGAGAGACATGAGCAGCAGCATGGACATTGAGACTCAGAATCTAAGTAGAAGGAGATAGTCCCTTTAAATCAGGATGGATACTCCAGATAGCTGTATCGGGGAATTGCTGTCTAAAGGTTGTCTTTTTCTCAATATGTGGTGAAAGATGGTGCCAAGTGTTGAAAAGAAAGGTGGTGTCTCTATAAAATTGCATCCTTAAACATGTATTGGAGGTTCCTAGGTGATCTAACGTGTCTCTGCAAGTTCACCCAAGCGTGGACTTGGCACATCAAGTTCACTGTTTCTCACTGCCAATTAATGTTTAAGCCTTATGGAGCATTAAGTAGTGCAGAAACTGTATCTCTATGGGGTTTTTTTGGCAGTACACACAAAACAGAATAAATAAAAACTCCCCGAAAAATAGCATGTGTGTATTGGACACAACATAGAATGCTCACTCAAGGTGATGGCCCTTCAAAGCAAAGTGGGTATTCCAAACATCGAATTCATCATGCTGCAGACTTTAGAGAAATCAGAAACAAACTTGAGACAGCCCCAGTGTTAAGGCTCCGTATTGCAGAGACCCCGGCTGGCAGGGGGCTGAGTAACTCAGCCCGCTGCCGGTCTGGGGTTCCGGCCGACGGCTCCTGATAGCTGGGATCTCAGCCACTTGCCCCGCTCAGCCTGCTGCTGGCCTGGGGTTCCTTTCACCCAGTTCAGCAGCGGGTTGAGTGGGGCTGGCAGCCGGGACCCCAGCTGGCAAGGGGCCAGCAGCCAGAACCCCAGGCCGGCTGCGGGCTGAGTGGAGCCGGCGGCCAAGGCCTTGGCTGGCAGCAGTGTGCCGTGGCACGCATGCGGTAGGTTGCTGACCCCGATACAGACTTATAGAGAGACCTTCTAAAAAACATTAAAATGTATAACTGTCACGCGAAGCCTTAAATTAGAGTGAATAAATGAAGACTGGGCACACCACTTCTGAAAGGCTGCCGACCCCTGCACGAGTGGAATGCCTAGTGTCAGTTAAAAGAGTTGAGCACTCAGAATTATAGCTGGCTGGAAATTTTCCAAAGAAGTGTAGTTTAGTTGGGAAAATACCAGTTCGGTAGCGTGAAATGTTTCTCTGAACTTAGTACAGATTTGAGAAAACTTTTGCTGAAACAGAGGCAGGTTTCCTGGCAGGATGTGGGGTACCTCAGCTCCAGGGCGGTCCCACCATGCAGACTATCTAGGGACCACTGTGCTGTTGGACTGCCTGCTCTGTTGCAAACTGTCAGCCCCTGCTGGACAAAACCAAATTTGAAATAATAAAACATTCTGTAAACTGAAAACCCTGAGTTCCAGCCAGCTGTCCTCAGTCCCATGCATCCCCTGCTGAATCCCTTCTCCATTAGAGCTTCTGACCACATCTTTGCATCCCTTCGTCTCACTCCAATTCAGTAAAACTTTGTTGGCATGACAAGTTGTCCAAATGCTTTCAAAGGATAAAAAGGAGACAGACCCCTCAGGTATGAATGGAAAATATCTGGCCACATGCCCTCGGTGGGACTCCAGTGTGGTAGAAGCTGTGCTCCTGAAGTATTGGTTATATAGCGTGTCAGATTCAACACAAAGCTGAATTCACTACTGCTGGCTTGGAGTAGTTTACACAACATCCCATGGAAGCGCCTAGGTAGTCTAGTTCTGCCCTGTAGCCATTCTTCTTATTGTTTCCGTTATTCGTAAATCTCCCTTGTTCTTTTCAATTCTCAATGAAGATCTGACTCTTACCATTTGGAAAGGCATCCATGCTGCTCGGAGTCCTCCTTGCAGTGGTAGGAAGAAAAACAATTGAGCTTGGAGTTTGAACAGGGAGGCAGATAAGATCGCCCGCAGCGCGTGCAGAATACAATCCTCACTAATAGGTTTCTAGCACAGTCTGACAAGTCATTGAATTGCTGGGTGAAAAGGAGGGAGAGGGAGAAACTGATTTTTGTACAGGTCCCAAATTCTTCAAGAGAGTAAGACGTGAAAGGCTGTTTCAGTGTGTGTGATCCAGGGAGATGTTTGTCAGAGATACGGGGAGCTAATTAAAATGTCACTTTATGTACATGATGGTGACGAGGCGGAAAGGGCTGCTTGCCTCTTTGGTTCAAGGGGCTCCTCTGTGTCTTTGCTCCTATCTACAAATTTGTAATCTGCTGCAGCAAGTAATTTACGCATTGGGGTTATGAAGGAGGCCACTATGAGAGTCTGGCCTACTCCTCTCTCCTGGGTACAGCATAAACTAAATTACATTTTTTCCTTGCTCCACTGAAATGAATAAGGCAGTTTCACTTCAGCTGGGCAGGTGCAAGGAGGAATTTTCGTGCTCTCCCCTTGCAATAAGTAGAGCTGCACTATGCCTTGCCTGGACCAAGTGCTGGCAGAGGCTGGAGCTTGGTTGTCTGTGGGCTTCCCACAACTTGCACTGGAGCTGGGACACACCCTGCGTACTGCAAAATATAAGCACATGGAGGTAATGAAAGCATTCTTCTCCTCAGATCTTTGTGTAATCGTGCTTCACTTAGCAATAATGTGACTAAAGGTGATATAATCACGTATCCTTCGGTACAAACAGCAGAGTTCTTGTTTCAGGGGGCAAAAGGAGTATAACTAACCGTATGGAATCAAATTGAGAAGGTGGGGGGGTGGGGGTGAGGGGATGTAGGTTGATCCTCAGGGAAGTTGCCCTAGTGGTGAGATTAATTAGAATGCAGAATGATTGAAATTGGACTGTATAAAGCATTGAATAGTGCACTGACTCGTAGACTTTCAGGTCAGAAGAAACCATCATTATCTAGTCTGACCTCTTGCACATTGCAGCCCACAGAACATCACTCACCCACTCCTGTAATAGACCTATGACCTCTGGCTGAGTTACTGAAATCTTCAAGTCATGGTTTAAAGACGTCAAGTTGGAGAGAATTCACCATTTCCACTAGTTTAAACCTGCAAGTGACCCATGCTGCAGAGGACGCTGACACCCCCCTCCCATCCCCACACACATGGTATCTGCTGCTCCGACCTGGAGGAAAATTCCTTCCTGCCCCCAGATATGGTGATCAGTTGGACTCCGAGCATGTGGGCAAGACTCAGCCAGACAACTGGGAAAGAATTATCTGCAGTAACGCAGAGCCATTCTCATCTAGTGTCCCGTCACCAGCAGTTTGAGATATTGCTTCTAGCAGTTGCAAATTGACACTCAGGAGGGATTTGGTACTTTGGTAACACAGCATGCTTTTCCTCATTTCAGATTGACTGGCGGAAGAGTCTTTGTAGCATCAGCCCATAATCTCCTTTCATGCCACATCGCCTTCAGTGCCTCCATTGTAATGATCCTTCTGCTTAAGGAGGAATAGGTGCTGCTCCATCGTGGGCTCCTTTCATGCTGTGTTGAATGCTAACCCCAGAGGGGTTTCTTTCCCTCTGAAGGACTCAGCTGTTCCTAGGTGGGTTAGTAACACCTTCCCAGAGGATTCTGTGATAACTCACTTACCCTTAAGAAAATTTTAGGCCGGGGAGGCCTTAAGACTGAGGGATCTCTAAAGCAAACCCTTGTGTCCCACCTTGCACCTGAGCACTTTAGTTAGTTTCTGGATGTCTTGTGTACATAAACGGAGCTCCGGTATGTAAATACACAAGGAGATGGGTGGTTGTCACACTCCCAGCCCTTCTCCAGACACCTCACTCAGCTTTGAATTTCTCAAGACTAAGATGATCCGGGAAGCTAGACTTCAGGAGTAAGTTTAATTGCTGCTGTTCAGTACATGGCTGGGGTTAAGAAGCCGATCTTCAGGTCCCAAATGACCATTGCAATAACTTGCAGTTCTTTTCTGCTATTTGCAGCTAATCAGGAGCCATTCATCTCCCTTCATTACCAACAGCATCTCTTCCCCACTTTGTCTCCATACCTTCTGTCCATTTTCATTGTTTGCTTCTGGCTAGGGTTATGTTGTTTCTCCAGGGCTCTCCCTGTGTTGGCTTTAGGCTGCTGGCTATTGTTTGCCATATAGAATGGGAGATCTTGTTAGCACAAGCAGCTTACGTTTCCATGGCTTTCACCCAGCTGCTGAGTGGTACAGAGATGCAGATCACCTGATTGGCAGGTCCTGACATCTGAGAAGATTAAGCCTGATGAGTAGGGCCCTACCAAATTCATGGCCATGAAAAATGCATCACAGACTGGGAAATCTGGTCTTTTTTCTGCTTTTACCCTCTACTATACAGATTTCCTGGGGGGAGACTGGTTTTTCTCAAACTGGGGGTCCTGACCCAAAAGAGAGTTACAGGGCGGGTCAGCTGGGCCACTGGAGATCGGTGGCTGCTGGCTGAACCTCTGAAGGCCGAGCCACTGCCAGCAGCAGTGCAGAAGTAAGGATGACATGGTATGGTATGGTATGGCCACCCTTACTTCTGCACTGCCTTCAGAGCTGGGCAGCCGGAGAGCAGCGGCTGTTGGCCAGGTGCCCTGCTCCGAGTGCAGCGGCCCACCCTCAGCAGCACAGAAGAGTGACAATACCATACCATGCCATCCTTATTTCTGCACTGCTGCTAGCAGCGGCTCTGTCTTCAGAGCTTCAGCCAGTGAATGCCACCAGCGGCAGCACAGAAGTAACGGTAGCAGTACCACAACCCCCCTACAGTAACCTTGGGCATAAGCTTTTGTGGGTAAAAATCAACTGAAGATGTGGTTTTTTACCCATGAAAGCCGATGCACAAATAAATCTGTTAGTCTATAAGGTGCCACTGGACTCATCGTTGTTTTTGTGGATACAGACTAACGCAGCTACCCCACGGATACTTGCTACAATAACCTTGTGACCACCCCACATTTTGGGGGGGGGTCAGGACCCCTACAATTACAACACAGTGAAATTATGGATTTAAATAGCTGAAATCACTAAATTTACAATTTTGAAACTCCTATGACTGTGAAATTGACCAAAATGGACCATGAATCTGGTAGGGCCCTATCGATGAGTGCTTTATGGCAAACAGTCCCCTGACCTCAGCAATGCTATTCCCACCCCTCCCCCCCCCCCCCCACATACTTCCTCCCTCTTCTGAATAGATAATCGTTTGTTTATTTTTCACAGAGGTGGGGAGGGAATTGTGCCCATTTTCCCTTTGTATCGCCAGACTGCAGTAAGTGAATGGGGGGAGTTGGACCATCCATTTTCTGTAAGAAAAGGATAAGCTTGTTACAAAAGAATTGCAGTCACGCAGCTGTGCAGTGAATATGTAAAGATTGTTCTGTGTGGCTTGTATTTCCTGGATTATTTTCTCTCTCCTCCCAACCTGACCTCAAATGAAATTCCTCCACTTCATCTGTTTCTTTGGGCTGGGCAATCAGCAGATACAATCTGAGTCTGTAGGGAGTTGCAATGGCCTAGCATACAAAACAGTCGTGCAGAAATGAGGAGTCAGGAGTAGTGGAGAACAATACCAATAATGGAAGCGTAAGTCAAATGACAGAGAAATATGACTCAATAAGATTAATTGGGAATCAGATTCAATAAGTGTTAAAATTATGTGAAGTTTACGATCACAGGCTTACCTCAAATGTTTTAATGACAGTCACTTAATGCCTTTAATGCAGATAGCTAAGGAGTTAAGTGAAATCTACAGAACTCTTCGTCCCTTTGAACTATTTATGAACCTGTTACTGGACATAGATCACTGGGAAAGGCTTTGGCTTGGTGTCAGCTGTAGTAATTATTGAATTCCACATCATGGGCTACCATTCCTTATGTGCTGATTAACCTACAAGGTCAGCAAAACTTAATGCAAAGGCCTAGCTGTTATGGGCCTAGGGTATGTCTTGGAAACAATCTGCAAAGTTGTTCAGAGGTTTTAAATGTGCACATTACAAGTTAGAGATTGTGTGCAAGAGGTTGGTTGAGGTTGGGGGAAAGCATCAGTATTTTAGGTCCTTCTTTACAATAGGATGTTGTGTAATTCCCAAAAGGTGCACTCTTCCAGCAGTACCACCAGTGTAAGCTGTAGCACAGATGAGGGTAAGTTGGGCTTGGGCGTTTTAACTACCATGTCATCTAACCCTGACTGAGCCCGACTTAGCCCACCTGAGCCGTGTCCACCTACAGCTTCCATTGGTGGACCTGCACTTGTTGGAAATTAGAGATCTGAAAAATCCTGGTGTAGAGACAGCACAACAATCTCACACCTCCCCTTCATCACCTTCCCTCTTGACTCCACCAAGTTTCGTTAATCTCCTTCCTATCTTTTCCCAGCAGAGCTCTGAAAGGGAGCTTTGTGTGTCTGCTAGTGGTCGGTCAACTGCTCGGTGGGGCTGTTTGTGCTGAGATTTCTCTCAGTCTTTCAGCCACCTGGCCACTTCTGTCTAAGTTACTTGGAGCCAATTGTTCACTCACAGCTGAAGTCCTGAGTGTGTGTGTGGGGGGGGGGGGGTTGTATTTTGGAAGTATTTATTCTCCCCCCACCCCCCACTCTGCTCATTATGCAAATATGAACAATACTGTTGAGTCATCACCCCTCCACACTTCCTCCAAAGACAGCCACTTTCCTCTCTCATTAAACACTTAGTCTATGTACACACATTTTTCGCAGCTGTAGAGAAACAAGCAGAGGGGGCTCTTTCTCTACTCATTGCTCTAGGCTTGTTGAGCTGCTGGAAGGAAGAGAGCTGCTGCTGTTGCATTGTTCAAGGCAGTGTTACAGCATTGTCAGTGCATGATTCAGACATACTGACAGGGTTAGTATCAAGCGGGTAGGGAACAGGCAGACTTGCCCAGGGGCTTTGGGACATCTTGTTTTCCGCTTCCACTGGGCATTGCTGTACTGTAGCGGTATTGATCAGTTTTGAAATAGGTGGGTGATAAATGGAGATTTCAGGTTATTTTGGTAGCTGTCACTGCAATGGATGGAACTGTTTAAATCTAACCTAAAATATTTCACCTTTATTTCTCTGTATTCGCTCTCACTCTGGGGGGAGTCTCTTTCCTTACTGCTAACACACTAACAACTGAGCCATGCAGAGGGTCTTATTCCTCACCTTTTGTTCCTAGTATCCTCTTTCTTATACTCTACAGTGGAGCTACTGGCCTAGCTTTTCAACCCTCAGTTCTCTTATCTTCTGCTAGCTGTCACTGCCTCAAGGTCTAATGTGAAAGACCTTTGCCTGCCTTGTATAAAGGGGATTCTCCAGGGTGCATTTCACATCTGCTAAGAATTGTGCTGCTACATCTTTTAGCGAAACCTTGTGAGAAGCTGCCATATCCACAAGAGTTCTGCAGCAGCGCTGAACAAGCTAGTTGGCCTGTCATGCACGAGCGGGTGCATCTAACCCCCATGACATAGTGGGAAGGAATTTTTTTTTTAAACTTCAGAAGTCTCTCTATGAAATATCAGCACCAGAAGTCAGTATCCCGCCTCGCCCCACTTCCCCGTCGTTCTTTATTGTCCCATCGTTTTCCTAGTGGTGTTCTGTGCTGAAAGCTCAGATGTTGACCGCTTGAGATCTGACTTGTGGTAAATAGTGTATAAAAGATGAAGGTAGGGGACCGATTGAAAGCCAAGTTTGTCCCTCTTTGGGCGCCGGTTGCAGTTTGTTTCACTGTTTTATTTCAGGAAGCAGAAAGTGAGCAGCTAACCATGCTAGGATTGACCTTTACAGCAGAGGGGGACACACACCTGGGATAGTTTCTCATTTCCAAACCCTCGCTCTTAGCTAGAATGAACAGATTGGTAACACACTCTGAGGGGTTACTTTAGCTAGGGGCTTCAGAATCTGAGAGAGACCCATCAGCAGCAGATGCACATTCCAGCAAAAGCATTCCCACAAAGAGAACCCATTGGCTCGTGGTGTCTGGTGTCTCTTGTTTGCTTATTTACCTATATTGGGCGAACCAGCTTATTTCTGGACAGTAAAAGCTTTGCGAGTGCTGACGCAAATAACTGTTCCTGGGAGTGTTTGCATCAGAGAGACTTGGGCTTCTTGGCGACTCTTTGTGGATTGGGAGGTGGACAGAGTGAGGTACTGAGGAGCAGGAGAAAAAGATCTTCAGTAACAAGGAGAAGTGAGTGGGGGTGGTGTGTGCTGCCATAGTCAGCCCAACAGCACTTCAGTGCCAGGGGTGCACCCACATATGTGAGTGTTCCTGGCCATACTCCATGTGGGGAGGAGGGGGAAAGTTCTTCTGAGACCTGATGACTAGTGGCAATAGAGAAGAGCCAGAGACTGGGGAGGCTCAATGGACAAGGGAGGGTGAGGGTGGCAGGCTTATGCTGGGCTGATTGGAGAATATCGCAGGAGCCAAGGTCCAAAGAGTGGAGCAATGGTACCTGGAGAATAGAGTGACAAATCCCATCCTAACAATGGATTACTGTTGAAATTAAGCAAACAGATTTTATGTCATTGAGTATATGACCAGTAGCTGGAGAAGGGAGGAGGGTTGGGAGTACAGAAACAAGGAGTATTCCATAACAATGAAATAAATTAATGTTGCCATTGAATTTAGGGGTTGTTGCTACAAGGTAAGCAAACGGGGCCCTGATGTTTGCTTATCTTTAGCAGCTGTTGTGCTGAAGTGGTTGTGGGGGAACATACTTGATGTCCCATATGCAGGAAAGGATTTTGTGTTGACAAACATCCACAGCACCCTGGTTAGGTTTCTTTTTGACCATGCATAAGGCATACATTAAGCTGACTCCTCCAGAAGCTTGTAGATAATGACTGACAAGCTCAAAGCCTTCTTCTACCAACTTCCAAACTGCCACCATCACCCTGTTGCTGCGCTTCTCTGAATAGCATACATGGGATTGGGGCCCTGCTGAATACACTCAGCCACCACATCAGATCATCTTTGCTTTTAGAGGTTTATTTCTCTCTCCTCCTCAGAAAGGGAAAGGCGCCCATGTTATTTTTAAAGCTAGTGTCTGTATATTGTGTCACTGCTCTCCACGTATTTCTCTGAGATGGTAGTTCCCATCAGTGTGTCTAGCATTTCTGTGCCATTTCTGCATCTGTGCTGTCGTTTTCCTTTTTACCAATAGGCTGTTGGTCAGAATGACCTACCTAAAGCCGGCATCATCTCCACTGATGAGCCTCATTGGGTAGGCAAGGGTCTTGAATTGTGATGTGCTGATAGAAACCATGTGTGGCACCCTGCTGCTCAAAAAGTCAGTCCAGCATGTGGAATTTTACCTTCAGCTAGCACTAGGGAAGTTTGTGCTTTTACTGAAGATCTCTGTATGACTAGAATGAAGTGACCGCAGAGTTTCTGGGACTGTACCTGGAACGCTACCCTTTTGCACCTCCTTGGAGGAACTGCTTCGGCACCAGTCTGCTGCAGCTGCACAGAAGAGGGTATATGTGGGAGATGGCTCCACCTTCCTTACATTTTCATACCATGAAACCACGGAAGGGAAAGGAAGTTGTCAGCCACGCTCCTGTGACTGCACCCAGGTTTTCCAGTGTATCGATTACAAGGTATTGCTTCTCCAATCCACATGTGAACAATGAGGAATGCTAACATGTTGTGCTGCTAACCCAAGATGCACTAGCAAATGTGTTCACTGGTTTGACCACTGATCCATGTGGCATGGAGCCATGACCACTCTAATTGCTTTATGACACTCCAGTAGCACACAGCATCCTCCCCCTTGTTTTTGTCATCTGTTATCTTGTTGCCTTTTAAGATTGTCCCTTCCCCAGAGTTTACAGTATTTTTGTTACATGTGTACACAGTGCTTAACTTAGTGGGTCCCCAGTCCCTGGTTGCAGCCCTTAGGTGCCCCCCCCCCAATACAAATGAAATTGTTTGCTCTAACAAGTAGCAATGTCATGTCATGTGTAGAACTAAGGTAAGATCTCTGCCTCAATGAGCTTGCAAACGTAAGTTAAACATACAAGACAAGGGTTGAAAAAAATAACCACAAACCCACAACCTGTCAGGGGAAAGGTCAGTATGCTGGGCATTGGGGGGGGGGGGGGGGAGGTTTTAACATGTTGCGGTATGTGTTTTTGTTTTTGCACATTTGAGGTTTAGACGTTTGAGTTGTCACGTTATAGTCACTTTTAGGTTTTTTCCCTCCCAAATATAATTAAATTATTAGCACAGGAGATGCAATTGGGGCTCCCATGTATACATTAGTGGCCAGTGCTTGTTTTCTATGACAGTTACCATTTTATGGTGGGCTGCTGGAGCTGGAGCTGGCCACGGGCCCCAACATAAAATTCTAAGGTTCTCTAGGAAAATTTTAGTGCTAATAATTAATTACTATTTGACCCAAAATTCTGTTTGATATATGTGAAGTACCAGAAGATATATTTTCATTATGATGGCATGGTCCTGATAAGAACCAAAGTGACCCAGAAATAAAATGGAAAGGTTATGCTTTTGGACTTTTTATCTTCAAGACATTATTCCTAAGAATAATTCCATAGTTAGGACACAAGAGTATATTCCAGAATGATTTGCAAAAAAGGAAGAATGTACAGTGCAGGAAAAGCAGGAGCTTGTGGTATACTAATTAGAAGGAAAGTAGGTGAGCGATTAAGTTGGGTATGTGATAAAGACTGGAAAGATACATTGGAGTACAAGGCAACGAAACAAGATGGAATGTGATAAGCCTGACCGTTCCCTCTGTGGTTTTGCGCTCTACTCACCAAAAGCCTTTTTTAAACGATAGTTTTCCAATGTGCTGGTTGGGGGATTATATTTGCGATCATGACAATGCATGTATTGCCACTGGAGTTGTGAAAAAGTTATTTCAAAAAACAAACAAGCCAGTGGAGGTATTCAGGATCATTCTGCGCTCATGTTTTTGAACTTCTCTGCCACTCTGAAATATTTAAATGAAGATAAATACACATTTGAAAGAATTTTTCTGCAAGAAGCATTGGTTTTCATTTAATTTGTGGGTAAATGAAATTTTTGCTGCAAAAGATTAAAATGGATTTGCTGGACCATCTAGATTATTGTTTTGGCTATCAGGAACCAATAAGAAAGTTATAGAAAACTGTCTCAAGGCCTAGAAAAGGAGGAGAATGGATGGAGTCAGTGCTGTCAGAGGGGCAGGTATAACTGATTACTATTGGGTGTAATCAGATTTCATTGGATATTGAAGAAAGGAGGGTGAGTTGACTTAACAGATTTTAAGGCCAAAAGAGGGACCATTTATTATGATCTGCTGCGTAAGACAAGCAACAAAATTCCATAGTGATTCCTGCATCTAATCCAATAACTGTGGTTGATCTGGAGCATGACTTTTAGTAAGTCATCAAATATTGATTTAAAGACTCTTAAGTGATGGAGTATTTACCTGTGCCCTTGGTTATCCATCCCCATGGGTAATTACTCTGTTAAATAGTTGTCTTGGTTACAGTCTGAACTTTGCTGACTTCAACATCCAGCCATTGGATCTTGTTATGTCTTTGCTCGATTAAAGAGCTTAACCCTCTCTTAGGGCTTGTCCTCACTGGGGTGGGGGATCGACGGCAGATACGCAACTTCAGCTATGTGAATCACGTAGCTGAAGTTTGAGTATCTGCCGCCGACTTACCTGCCGTCCCCAGGGCGGCGGCAGTCGGCGGCGCGCTCCCCCGTCGACTCCAGCTTGTGCCTCCCGACAAGCTGGAGTTCCGGAGTCGATGGGGGAGCCCGGGGCGATCGATTAAGACGTGATAAATCGATCGCCAGAAGATCGATCCCGCGCCGCGCGAGTGAAGACCAGCCCTTAGTATGTTAGCTGCCCATAGTCTGAGATGGAACCTGCTGTGTCTATTTTTGGGATTTCAGGCTCTTTTGGAGCTTTCCTTGTGTTCCCATTTAGATCTGAGATCTACCACTCATTTGTCCGGAACTGCTGGGCGTTACACTGCCAGTGTCCAGAACTGGTGGTTTGGAGTCTTCCTCCAAACGCATGGACACTGTGAAGTGGCGACATGGGACAGACAAGGCAAACTTCCCCACAAAAAGAGGGACAAATCCCCACCTAAGTCTTCAAAAAAGTGGCCCACTTCACTCCTTACCTCAGTTCTGTGCCCCGAAATGGACTCATACAGACCAAAGATACGGATGATACTGGGAGCCCCAGTGTCCCAAAACTGCACATGGACAGACGGTTAACAACACCTGTGCCTCATGTGGACAGGAGGGACTGTTTCTCCCCTGCGCCAGTGGTATCACCAATGCACAGACAGTGCAGCAGGCAGTTTGTCTCAGGCAGGCCATCAATATGCTCTCCTGGAGAATTTAGCTAACTGTCCGTGCCTGGAGCCGCCTGTTTTAATGGTTCAGATACTGTTGCAGGAGGTACCCACTCCATCAGTCCAACATTTGTTGATAGTAGGACCTAGGCGGAAACACTTTCCCCACCACCTGCTCCTTCTCTTGATCTCATGGAACTGGGTACAGTGGTACACCCAGCCTCAATGACGGAACAACAGGTATGTTCAGCAGACAAATGCGAGCCTGTACAAATGCTTCCTCCAGCTAGCCGATGGAGAATTATCAACCTAGGCAAGGCTTCCTATCCACTCTACCTCCCCATCCTCACCAATAGCAACTTTGGCCCAAGAGTCAGTGGTACCCACTGTGAGGGGCACCTCCATTCCTCAACGATCCATCACATCAACCTCATTGGAGCCCTGGGATCCATACTTTCAGGCATTCCAGTGAGAGGATCCTGAATTCTGCACCCAGCATTGGCCATCACTGGGTGAAAAAGCAAAGTTTCTGTGGGAGCAGTTGATGGATGAGGATCAGCTGGCCCCTCTCCCTCACCTCCAGATGATTTTAACCAGTATCAGACCCCTCTCAGGAGAATTTCAGATACTCTCCAAATTCCTCTGACACAGGTCCAGGATTCAATCCACAAGCTGGTAGACATACTTTAGACAAGTTCATATTAACACTCTCACAGTTCATTGGGGTAGACCTAACTCAGTCACAGCAAGGGCCTAGTTACCTCTGGACTAATTCCTAGAAATGAGGGATCTTAACAGTCAGCTTCATATCAGCCCTCAGAAAACAGTCCAATCCTTTGTGGTCCTGTTATGCTAGGTCACATGACAAAGTACTCCTATATCACCCCATTTACATGATTGCATCTAAGATATATTCAAATCTGGTTATGGACAATCTTTGCCCTGAACAGGGACTCCTTGGACAAGGAAATGTCTCTTCCACAAGACATCTGACGCTACTAACCTAGTGGGAGAACAAAGACGCAATTTGGATGAGGGTCCCTTTTGTTCATGCACCATCTACGAAAACACTCCCCTACTAGAACGGGGCGCACATATTGACGAGACAGCCCAAGGCTTCTGATCCCCTCAGGAATCCAAGCTGCATATCAACTTATTCGATCTTCAAGCAGGTCTCAAAGTTAGCAAGACATTCCTGCTCATCACGTCATCCACAGATATTCAGGTCAGATCAGACAATCTGACCACTGTCTACTTAGATGAACAAGGAGGGAGGAATGAGATTACCTCATTCTTCAGAGAAGTGATCCATCTTGGAAACCGGTGCATTGGGCTTCTCAGCCATTCATCTCCCAGGGGTAAGGAATTCACCAGCAGACAGTCTCAGCAGGCATTTCCACACAGACCAATAGCGCAGCACATCTTCCAGCTATGAGGCATCCCATGTTGGGACCTCTTTGCATGATAGCACAACAAAAAGCGCACAGCTTACTGTCCCCAGACTGCCCAAAGTCTCAGCTCCAGAGGGGATGACTTCTTAGTACAGTGGTAACAGCCACTACCATTGCTCTGCTTCCTCAGGTACTCAGGAAGATCATACTCAACAGAGTAACAATGATCCTCATAGCCCTCTGGTGGCCAAGGGCAATTATGGTTCACCGGCATACTACAACTAGTCTCTTGTCCATGCACCCACCAGCAGCTATTCTGGGGACTGTTATCCCAGAACAAGGGCAGGGTGAACCACCTCAATCCAGCATTCTACATCTCACACCAGGGCTTTTGGACAATGAGCATAGAGCAAGCCTCCTCTCCGAGAATTCAAGCCATCCTCCACGGCAGCAAGAGACCCATTATGTAAAAATGCTACTCTGCTAAATGGAAACAATTCTTCTTTTGTCATCAGCAGCCTCTTCTACCCCAAGAGTGATCAGGTGTTCCTTTCATTCTGGATTATCTTCTCTCTCTAAAAACCATCCCCTTTAACTCCCTATGTGTACATTTGGCAGCTATTATTGCTTTCCATCTCCTAGTGGAAGTCTGTTCCATTTTTACTCATTTCACAACTGCAGCGTTCCTGAAGGGCATCATAAGGACATTTCCTCCAGTTTCTACACCAGTGTATGCCTAGGACTTGAACTTTGTCCTTTGTGTCCCCATGAGACCACCTTGTGAACTGTTAGCCTCTTGTTCCCTCCTGCACCTGTCCTTCAAAGTTGCCTTTTGATAGCTATGCTCCTCGCAGAGATTTGCAGACCCAGCTGCCTGTGGCTTCATACACACTTTCACCAGACATTATGTTCTAGTCCAAATTTCAGCTGCAGATGCTTCCTTTGGCTCAGAGATTCTCCACTCTGTGGTATAGCATCCTTCCTCTCACCCTCCTCCTTAATGAGTACTGTTTTGGAGTCACCCATGGTGAGTATCCAAAGGGATGAGTACTTGAAGAAGAAAGGAAAGTTATTTACCTTATAGAAACTGGAGTTCTTTGATATTTGTGGTCCCTGTGGTTTATCCTTTCCCTCGGCTTAGGTCAACCTCATTTGCAGCAAAGTCAGAGCTGGGGGGAGCTGTTGGTCTGTGCTGCTCTTTATGTCCCTGGATGGAAGCACCAGGAAACATGGGGCACAGGCATGGACCAGCAGACACCGTTGTTAAAGATTTTCTGGTCCTGGGTGCACGGAGCACATGCATACCCACAGTGAATAGTCAGAGGGACCATCATGAAGAGTTTCCGTTACAGTACTGTGAGGTAAGCAACTTCCCTTTTCCAGAACGTGAACATTTCTTCTTCTTCCTATCTGAACCCCCTCCAATTTTCAACATCCTTTTTAAAGTATGAGCATCAGAACTGGACATATTACTGTAGTGACCTCATCAGTGTCATATACAGAGGTAATATCACTTCCTTGCCAACTGCTTGACATTCAGCAAAGGTACATGTGAAGTTCATGTTCTCTGTCTTTGTCACAGCATCCAACTGGGAGCTCATGTTCAGTAGGTTATCAGTAATGGCCCCAAATCCTTTTCTGTGCTTTCTGGAATACAGTCATCCATCCTCTGTGGGCTTATTTATTTGTTTCTAGATGTTTGGATGTATTTTAACTCATGTTGTTTGATGGTCCCCAGCCTGCCAACCTGTACCAAATACTATGTAACCGAGATCTGTCCTTGTTGCTATTTACGATCATACTCAGTCTTTGTATTTGCATAACATACCAGTAATTATTTTATATTTTCTTCCAAATCATTGATAAAAATGTTGAAATGTTAGCCTGAAAACTGATCCCTATAGGAACTCCCCTCACCCCCAACACTTCCATGCTAGTTGGTCATTTCCCATTAATAATGATCTTTTGATATATATCAATTCACCAGTTTTTAATCCATCCAATATGTGATATATTAATGTTTGTACGGTGCTAATTTTTTAACAGAATGTCTTGTGGTATTAAGCCAAATGCTTTACAGAATTATAAATATATTTTGTCAACACCATTATCTTTAGCAACAAAATTTGAAATCTTGTCAAAGAACAATATGGAGATTATTTGCCAAGACCTATTTTCCATGAAACCATGTTGATCAGTCTGAATTATATTCCAGATCCTTGAATTCTTTGTTGATATTCACCTATCAGTTCAGATTTGTGATCTGGAAAATGGACAGACACCCAATGACTTGGTTCTGTATAAAGCTGGCCAGCTCATTTTTCATTCTTCACAGTGTTGAATGTGCTAGATACAGAGGTTTCTCATTCTAACTGTAGCAAATGTGAAATGTGCTGATCAATACTGCAAATGGGTGATTAGCGATTACCAAACACTGTGTGAATTTGTCTGACTCGACATGTCCAAAATTAGAGGAGGTGGAAGAAAAGAAGCAATGGAATGGATTGAAGTAGTGAAAAGAGATAATTCTTCTAAAGCATCATGTAAACATTGTCAAGAGTTGTTAAACAGGAAGATGGTAAAGATTCATGCTCCTTTCGGAATGGTTAAAACAGGGTTTTCTCTGAATTCTCCAAGATCATGCCTGCTACTTTTTTGGATCACTTTTTCTGATCAAATGCAACTTTGTTGAAGTGGAAGAGGAGAACATAGATGAGTTTATGCAAGTAAGACATTTTTATGCTGTTGTTATGGTCATGAGTCAGAGAGAACAAAGAGTCCTGTGGCACCTTAAAGACTAACTAAAGTATTGAAGCATAAGCTTTCGTGGGTTAATACCCACTTCGTCGGATGCACGCAAGTTATGGTCATGCTGTCATGTGTGGCTCATGACCATGAATGTCAATCTCAGGAGAGAGTAACAAGAAGCAGGGCAGAGATCTTAAATTGGTTGTATGTGCTATAATTAGACTTCACCAACCAGGTAACAAATGTGATCTCCTAAAGAACAGCAACAGTCATGCCTTGGAGTCAGAGACAGTCCCCTGGGGCATTCCAGTCTATCTTGGCACCCAGGCAAGCTGGACTTAGTGATAGCTGGTTGCTATACTACATGGAAGATCACAAAATATTCAAGTTGCTCCCAGTCCCACAAGACCAGTCACTTCCTCCAGGTTATTTTGTACCTTCGATCTCTCACCAAAGTCAATGCTTGTAGCCCGTCCTGTAATAAACTAACTAAAGATGTATTTTAAAAAGTGAGGAAGAAATGAGTTATTACAATGTTAAAGCAGGCAAACATTTTATAGACAAATGAGTTACAGTCTGTGGTTTTAAAAGACATCAGAGTTGTAATCTGTCAGCTCTGAATTTCTTTTAGCGCTAATCCAGGTTGACCTTGGGGATCTCTGCTTCTGATTTGTAGCTCTGGTCCTGTTAGAGTCCAAACAGCAAAGAGAGAAAAAAAATTCTTTTCTCACTTATTTTTATTTCCTCCTTCCAGAATTCAAGCTGATGGGACAAGACCCTTTGCACTTCAGGCGTGTGAAGGAGCGGTTAACAAAGTCTGTGTATTATGATGTCCCACAATGGCCCATTTAGTTTTGATAGGGCTTATAATGGTTAGAAGATCCCTCCTGACTGGGTTCACAGTTTCAAAGCAAACATTTTTATAGTCATAAAGCAAAATATTACCTTTCGGTGTGTGACAGAGATATTATACATGAGATTAATGCATGCAGAAACTTACAAGCATTTCATGAAGACCAAACACATTGTTATAAATTCAGTACCTATCTTAACCATATTAACATACAGTTGAAACAGACTGGTTTCCAGCAATGTATTTGTCAGTGCTTGACTGAAGCCCAAAGCCTTGGTGAGAACTGGCGCCTGGTTTGCCAGTGTCACAGTTATTATCATAGCTACATTTCACCTATGATTTTTAAGTTACTGTGTTCTAGGATGCCCAGCAGGTATTCAACATCGGCTTTGTTCAGGGGTCATTTTTGTTTGGTATTAAACCCCCCCTCCCCCCCAAGTCAAAAATCAGTTATGCATTGAAAACAACTGAAAGGCAATGGAACTGAATATAAAAGGATGCAGCCTTTTGTACCAATACCTCCACTTCCAGTGTACCACACAATTAGCAAATAAAAAAATGATTGAAGGACTTTTAACTGGATATACTTCAAAAAAAAATTTAATTCCGTTCCACTTCTAAATGCTGCAATGAAGAAGTGGAAGAAAAATTAAACAGCTAAAAGACATTGACATTAAGACAAGATGGTTGGTCAAACATGAGGAATGACCGTGTAATGGTTACAAGAATCCACAGAGGCAAAAAGGTTTTGATTCTACATTTAAAAAACATTACTGCAGAGCAATATGTCCCTATACTTGAAGATGCCCCCCAAGAATGCACAGTAAAATATGACAAGGAGGACTTGCCATTTGTGCAGAAAACAGAAATAAAATGGAAAATATGAGAGAACCTAAGTGCAACAGTGTGCATGATATTTAAATCTTGCTGGAAGAGAAGTATTTGACAGAGTCCAAAAGTATATTGGGGAAGTTCAGAAACCTTTGAACAATAGCTGTCTACCTCCTGGGTGGTTAGCTAAAAATAATTAATGTTCCTTTTTTTTCTCATACAAGTTGATATCTAGAGTGTTTGGACACCTAACTGCTGAATCATCGAGGGTAGAAAGGTGTTGCAGTCCACCCTCCAATCTTCTAATTGTGCACGCCTCAGCCTCATGTTTGACCCTCTGCATTGCTGCTCTGACATCACACTTTGAAGGTTGGGTTACGTCAAATTTCTACATCGTGTCAGCCTCTTTGGTCATTCCAGCCAGTGGCCCGTTAAGCCTACTCCAGGATTTGCATCCCAGGTGCAAACAGGGTGGATGTAGGTTAGAACTTCAGAGATTTCATCAGCAGGCCCATCTCTCTATCCCAGAGGAGCTGCCACTCTGCGAGGACATAGCTGTCAGCCTTGATATGCCATTGTTCATCTGAGATTGGGCCAGCAGCACTGGACAGGAGTGCATAAAGGGGTGCTGCCAAAGGACATTGAAAAGTCATTTGTGGCAAGTCAGCAGGACCTGTAGGTTGTAGGTGTTTTCTTCTGGAGGCAGGCAGATCTTTTTATAGGAAGTGTGTGTTGCTCAGTTGCACAGATTGGAACCATTGTCAGTCTTGTGCAAGCAGGTTGTTTTTATCCGTCAAAGTCCTTCCTGCAGGTCTATGAGGAACGGCGTCTTGTCAGAATTTTGAGGGAGCTATATAAGCCAACACATATAAATGAGCTGTTAATGTGTGGTTATGGAATCCACTAATGATATGGTTGGCCGTATTCCACCCTATATCAACAAGACGTGTGTGCTGACTTCTGCCCTAAACTGCCACACAGTGTTCTGCTGGAGCAAAGAACAGAACCAGGCTCAAGTGTGTAAAACATTTGCCTCTGTGAGAGGTGATCTTTTTCTTGAAGTAGTCTAGATAGGACCAGTAAGTTGGACTGCAGTTCAGTTTGACTCCTAAGTAAGTGACAGCTGGCTGTAAAAGGGAACGGGCTGTCGTCAACGTGACTATAGAAGGGGTTGATTGGCCAGGCAATTGTTCAGATGGGTGTTGCAGCCACTGTCTTAGATCCACTTACCTTTGTCAGTGGAGACTTACATTATGTGGCCAGAGCATTCAAGTCCTGGCAAAGTGTTCCTTGGATATCTTATAGAACCTTACCCGCTTTAGCAAGGTAGATGTTATCTACACATACTTACTTATCAGCCTTAGTTATTGGGAGATCATAAGTATATATGTTTAAAAGGATTGGAGCTGGAATGGATCTTTGTTGAAGCTGGTTACAGAGACACCTAAGCTGGCTGATTTGTCTCCAGCTTTCAGTATGAAGCTCTGATTCCTTACCATTTCCATAATGAATCGCACCATGGGCTTACAATGGATAGTCCGAAACTTAGCATTAGCCCCACATGCCAGATAGGATCATATGCAGCTGACAAATCCGCTGGAACAGTGCTATTCTGGTTGAATGATATCCCAATTTCCTACTAGAGCACCAAGAAGATGTGTATTTGCATCCCCTTACCATAAGTAAGGTGAACTTTTGAACAAGATTTTGGAAGGACTTGATAGATTACATGTTGACACTACTTTCATGGAGTCACTGGAAGCCTGGCTTAATTTATGGTAATTAACAACAAAACTGGAACTACCCAGAGATAAAATGGAAAAAATCATTCAGAGAAACTCTGGAACCTTTCCTTCAATTTGCAAATGTGACTAATCCAAAATATAAAAGTCATGGATTGATCCCAGAAAAAAATAGAGGTTTAAAAAACCATGACCGCTGAATATAATCCTGAATGCAGTTGTATGTTTCTAGCATTTGAAATAATAGACTATCCAGATTTCTACTACAGATTTATGTTTGTGAAGATAATTTTCTCACTGTTCACTGCATTCAACACAGTGGAAAATTGTAGGAGTAAAAGTATGGAGGACAGGAGAGTTGGGAATGAGAATGTTGTCATTTAAAAAGAAATGCAGTCTTGTTCACACAACTTAGTATCTATCAAGTATGTTTTGGAGCATATTCAGGTTCATTTGGTCTAAACCAGGGGTCTCAAACACGCAGCCCGTGGGCCACATGCGGCCCGCAGAGTTATTTCCTGCGGCCCGTCATAGGCACCGACTCCACTGGCAGCCAAGTTCCAAACATTACTAAGTGTTTATATTTTATTAAAAAACCCCTTTGAATTACAGTTTTAAAAAAGTTAATACATTGGCTTTTAATAGCATACTATATTATTCTTCTTTTTTAAATTTTTGACTGTACTTCTGTATCATTGTATGAAAAGGTTTCAGTAATGCGGCCCTCGGGCCAATGTACTAGTCCTCATACGGCCCTCATGGTGATTTGAGTTTGAGGTCCCTGGTCTAAACTTTGTAAGAAGTTGGGTGCTGAATAATCAGGTGTGTTGTTAAAGATGTATTTATCTCTAAGAACAGGTACTGGAAAAGTAGTAACTCTAATTAGTTAGTAAACTGGGGACTCTGTTGTTGTAGTTTTGTGTTTTACTTAAAATTTTCATTTTGGATAATGTGTTTTCAGTGTTTTTCTCCCTTCAGGGTCTAGGTGAATATAGTACAGTTACTCACTGGAAAGGTGGATAAGTAGCCAAAGCCTTGTGGAAGGGTGGGCTAGGTCTGGAGGCCTTGTGGCCCTGTGTCACCCTGCCCCAGAATAGAGCAAAGAGAAGTCCTCCAGGCAACCTAGAGTGGCTTCAGAGGGGCTGATGGAGTGGGGCCAGAGGGCCCTATATAAGACAAGCAGCAGAGCAGAGAAGTTCAGTTGCTGTGTGGAGCTCTAGGAGTGAAGACCTGGTAACTGGAAGAGCAGCAGTACCACGGACAGCTCATTGTGGCAAACTCACTACAAACAGGATGAAGCACAGGGAAAGCTGCTGAAGTCTGAGTGCCTGGCTGGCAGGAAGAGCAGCAGAACCAGTGGAAGATCAGTGCGGGCAGGCTGAAGTCCTGGGAGACTGAGTATAGAACCTGGCCAGGCCAGTGAGGATACCGAGATGGGCCCTGCTGGTCTGGTTGAAGACTGAGCACAGAGAAGCCTGCTGAACCACCACCAGCTGTGGGTACTGAGATGGGCACTGAGATGAGGTGAAGAAGGCAGTGCTTTTGAGAGAAGCCTTAGGGCTACAGCCCCATACCAGGTCCGTGATAAGAACTTGAACTGTATATCCCAGAAGGGGCACTGTGTGTGCTGCTCGGCTAGAGCTGAGTTGCCAAAGATCCACAGAGAGAACCATCGGCTAGGAGCACTTACCAGGGGCAGATGCCACCCTGTTGTAAGACCAGAAAACCAAAAGAAAGCTCACAACCAACGGGGTCGCCTGTGAGAGGTGGATGTCACCCCCTAAAAAAGACTGTGATCGCAGGCATAGCGGCCAGAGAAAGGAGGTGCTCACGAGAGGCAAGGTGCTATCCCCATTACAGGCCTTGTCTATGTGGAAGATTATTTTCAGTATAAATTAAGATGGGAATGTAACCTGACATATTGATACAACCCCACATGAGGACACACTTACTTTGGTACAAGAGTGGGGTTCTTTGATTTAATTCGTTACTGGGTAGCGAGGTTTAAGCTAAACCAAACTCTTGCAGCAGAATAAGTATAACCCTGGATTACACTGATATAACTATATTGATTTAGCTGGTAAAACGTTCCCATATAGGCAAGGTGCATGTTGTTGTCCTTGTTCTGACTGCATATAACCCAACACCCTTTTCTCTCGCGCTCTCTTCCCTTCCATGCTCACTTTTTTACATCCTGGCACATTACAGTTGAAATTCCCTTTGTAGCCACCCAGGATTTTTCTTGTGTACTGAGGTTTTCCAGGGTCTCATCAAGATGAAAGGTAAAGCAACAGTAAGTTACCAGCTCTCACTTTCTCAAGCTGTACTTAGCTAGCAAGGAGGAGTATTGATTTAGTTTTGATGCCATGTATTTTATAAATATGCATGAGGATTTGGGGTTATTTAACTGTGCTTTTTAATTCTCCTTGCATTGCTGACTCTTTCAGTCAAGGATTTCTTTGTATGCATGGCAAGCTGCTGTGTGACAATCCTGTTCTCACTGGTTGGGACCTTTCCAGTGTTTGTTAATCCCAAGTCTGCGGAAACTTTAGTGCCCAAAGAATAAAGGATGAAGTATTTCTCTTCTGTGCGAGAAACAGAGGAACAGAGCCTGTCGGTCTCAGGAGACTGGAACAAGAAAGCATGGAGCCAAGGGGCACCTCCCTCCCTCCAGGGGGAAGGAAAAACAAAGGAGGCACCTGATTCCCTTCCTCCAGGAAGAAGAGAGAGGTTCATTTAGTTGAGAGTATTAAAGAGTGCTTAAGTGAAGGTCATGACCTACTGAAGTGGAGAAAACAACAGAGATATTTTGGGGAGGGCAGGAAAATACAAAAACATCTATTTCCATTGAGAAGTGGAAGTGGTAGAAGCCTTTGCCCTATGTTTGGAGTGGAGATTCACAGCTCCCTCGCTTTGGGAAGAAAAGAGCAGACCAAAGAGGTATCTGTATCTTCAACACAATTAAGGTATCTGTATCTTCAACACAATTAAGTGAAACTGTAATAAACAACGCTAGTAAACACCGTAGATAGCTACATGGATAATTACTAAGAACCCCTGGTTAAATTGTATGTCTTGTGTGTGTTTGTGCACTCCTACAATAATGAGGTGTTTGGAGCCACCTCCTTGCTATCCCCTCCTCCTGACTTTCCCAGACACAACAATTCATTATACAGATAGTTTGTCTCCTCATTAGGAGTGTGTGTGGCGGGGGAGGGGGTGGCTGTGTATGATCATATCTTCCCACTTGGAAAAGCAAGACTTCACTGACCACAGAAAGTGGCTGCAGCAAAAAAATAAAGAGGAATTGGTGATTCCTCTTCATCTTTCTCTCCCCCCTACCTATGTATGTGATAATTTCTTTTTCTCCCCCCACTCCCTTTGCTCAGCCAGAGCAGAGGAGCAGTGGGAAGTAATAATCCCCCGGCAATGCATCATTTAGCACCTGTCTGGTTGGTGAGAGTGGCTTCATTATTATGATTAGCTCCATGGAACCTGTTTATATAGAGTGAATGTTTGCTGTAAAGCTCAATAGGAAATTATTTCATTGCTGACAGCAGTTGTCAGAAGTGGATCCCCCAAACCATTCAGAGTCTGTTGCATTTTCTGCAATGGTGTTGAAAAACTATTAGTCTTTTCTACACTAGAAGTTAAACCCTTTCCATCAGTTCAGGGACCCTATTGCTGACAACCACTGTCAGAGGGCTAGTTTCCTAGTACAAATATGTACATGTTGCACGTTCAAATCCCTGCCTCTGTGGGGTTTGTACAAAGTGCATTGCATTCCAGTTTGGTACTGGGTAAAAAAGAAAAACCTGTATTGAAAATGGCATCTGAAGGGTTTCAGTACCTCTGGTAAAATGTAATTTATCATGAACATTACAGCAGCCTTTGAAATATACTGCATGTTGTACAGCCACGTAGGAAGATCTAGGCTGGGCTTAAAGAGATGATAGTCACAGTGTGATGGCAGGGGGATTGGTTGTGATACATCTAGCTCCAACTGCTCTTTGCCTAGTTGCTAATTTGCTGTAGGCACTGCAGTACAAGAGCGTCTAGGGAGGAATTTCAATGAGGAGACTGTAGTGTGGCCTTGCAGATCAGCTCAGGAAGGTGAAGGGGCAGAGGGCAGAAATGATCGTGGAAGAAGCGGATGAACAGGGGGTTAAGGGTGGCATTTGTAAGGGGAAGACGTGGCTGGATAAGTAAGCAGGGAGGAGTTATGTAGGCCCATGAATATAAGGTCAAGAATCTTAAACCTGATGTGCTGGAGAAGAGCACTATGAGGGGACTGGAAGGAGGTGTGAGACGTACATCAGATCAACAAGGTACAAAGAACATCTTAACAGCTGTGGTTTTTCAGAACTGGAGGGAGGTGCTGGGAGGTCAGTGAGGAGGAGGCGGTGGAGGATGCAGTAATTAAGGTAGGAGAGAAGAGTGGTCAAGAGTTTCTGTTGTCTGGACAGAAATAAAAGGCTGGATCTCAATGTTGTGGAGGGGGAAGCAACAGGATTTTAACACAGCCTGGACAAGGGGAGAGGAAGGAGTGAAAGACAACCTAGTCAGATTGTACTGCCAGTTTCCAGTGTTGTGACCCCTACAGAGGACATTCACCTCAGGGTGATAGGGAGTGGAATTTGGAGAAGAATGAGGAACATGTATGAAATATGGCTTGAACAAGCATATCCTTTCACGACATTCCAGCGGCCTTCTTTTCTCAGCTTTTTCTATTGCAAGTGTGTGCGCTTCTGGCAGAAGGGCAGGGAGCAGGTGTGTGTCCCCGTGATTGGTTAGTTTCCTTTGTCTCATCTTTGCAATCCATCTCTGTATTCTGAGGGCTTTAAAGATCTCTTAGTGTGGTTATCTGCTGCAACAGAGGGAGCTGGGCTTTGGTCAGTTTTTTGTGCTTATGTACATTGGGTCTGGAGGGAATTCTTGGATATGGTTTAGTTTGGGTTTTGCTCTAATCACATTTAACAAGCTTGAGCAGTGAAACAAGCAAGAAACTGAAATGCTTTAAAATGGTGTTTTCTGGGATGGGATACCACTTCATTTTGTGACTGCCATCTGCTAGTATAAAGTGGGTGAAAAGGCTTCTTTATCCTGTTGCAGTAGAGAACTCAACAGCGACTCTGCCAGAGTAACCACAAGTGGAGACAAAATACTCATGCAAATGGTTAGAGAAAAGCCATTTACAGGCAAAACTGCTCACGCAGCCAGGCTGACTCGACTCAATGCAAGAATGTGGAATATTCTACAAAAATGGAAATGAAGCCTCTAGATGTGAGCATGAGAGTGCTGAGAAGAAGAAAAGGCCATATGTAGGGCAGGATGTTCAGGAACCCTTTCACTCCTCCCCTCTGGAAAGACCCTCCAAGCTTTGACTTGCCTTTTAGCTCTCCATGTAGAGAGAATTTTCCCAACCATCCCCCCTGAAAGTGGGAACAGAGGTCATTTGGGGTTTTCTGCCAAGGGGGTATTAAACCATCTCTGCTATAGAGCTGATGTAATTTACTGAGCAACATTAGATTCTCCTGATTCCCTGCTTCAGTTCCTTTGATACTGTCCATAGATTGCATACACATCTAATTCCAGAAGCCATATGGATTTCTCTGTTAAGAAATCAGTGAGTGAACAGGCTCTTCAGTTGAGAAGAAATGTTGTGGTGTTGTTTGTATTCTGGTAGCACCCACGGTGTGCTAGAAACTGTCCACACAATGGAATAGACAGTCTCTTCCTGAAAAGCTGACGATCTTTCTCGGTTGGGAATATTGCCACATGCTCCACTGCAAGGTAGAAAAGATTAAACTCTGCTGTCCATATGTTGCACCAAAATCTATTGTGTGCCCCAGAAAGTCTTTTTTTTTCTTTTCATTTTACTGGCATCCAGGATATAAAAATATACTCAGTACATTGTGCCACTTGTGATAAGTGCATATCAGATCATCTGTGGGTGTTGACCTGTTTTCTCTCCAAGGCAGTAGAACATAGTTGCAGTTTGTGGCAGTGTAAAATCAGGTGTTAAAAATCCTTGATGGCTCTTGTAGATGTTACTTCAAACCAATCAGAACCTTGATGAAGTGACTGAGCCTTCTCCATTTAGGTTCAGAATGAATAACAGACCGACTAATTTGCGGTAGTTGTGGCCACTTCCTCTCTTCTCAGGAACTCTGAATATCTGCAGCATATTTGTAAGATTAAATGCATGCGCTGGGCATTCAGGGTTTGATGTAAAAATGAGTCACGTTCTTTTAAGCACTTCATTCACGCCCATAAACCCCTCTCAGGAATAGATATCATCTTGAGAAAAGCGTTTATGGCTTTAGGAGAAGGGCCTCGCTGAGTAAGAAGTATTGTAGCTTCCAAACACACACACTGAAATGCCAGAACCATCTTGAAGTATAAACATCTTCAAGGTGGTGTCACTGGGAGTTCTCTCTCATCCACACACTTCCTATAGAAGGGATGTTTTTTTATTTTATAGATTTTAAGGATTCTTGCCCTCAATCATTATTTCATCAATGGACTTTTAAAGCTGAGGTTTTTCCATTATGGCATGTGTGTCAAGTCTTACTGGTCGTTGCTCTGGGATTTTAATCCACTCGATACAAACGGCTGTGTTATCAAGAGTTTTTAGTTCTTTAAGAATGGCATAATCACTAAAACGCAAAGAGTTTGCTCTGGGCCCAGTTTTCAGTTGAGGCAAGAAAATGATGAAGGGGCACTGGAGTTATTGCTGCTCCAAGCTTTCAGCTTACAGTTACCTACATTTTAGACTACAAACCAGCCCTATTCCAATTTTGGTTTTAATGTTTCTCCTAATCCTTTTTATCAGGAAGACTGTTGCAAGCCAGGACCTCACTGAGTAGTTCACCCATGCTATGACTGGGTGTCCCTATGACGTTTCGGAAGATAAAATCTGTTATTGGTCTTTCCACGACTGTTACTTAAGATGTCTGTGGGGGATCAGGACAGAGATGATATGGTGATTGTAGTTGCTCAGCATTCAGTGGGAAGATTTCTGTGGGAGTCCACCCTTACCCTCAACTAAATTCCTGGGCAAGCCTGTTTGGAAAGCTAAAGGCAGCACATCAAAGCAACATGTTATGAATTGTGGAACATATGAACTTAAGAAGCATCCGTCATCTCTGTGGAGAGGCCTGAGCATCATTGAGGCTACCAGAACTGAGCCATTTGTAGAAATGGGTAAAAGATATAGATCCGTTTTTGCACAGACATTGTTATGCTTCCTCAAGCACCAAATCAACTAGTTAGCATCTTACTTTCCAAGAATGAATAATTCACTGTATTGCTCAAGTGTCAGCCACACCTGGTGGCAATCAATCAAGTCATTTATCACTTCACTCTAAATTGACAGTCTTTGCACTTCTTTCTGTCACATCTGAATTACCAGTTCAACATTATTCCATGAAGGAAAATCCAGTCAAGGTCTTTGCTGTGTCTAATTTTTGAAGTTACTTTCACATCCCTACACTTCTCAGATTTCAAGGGCACTGAAGGGAACTGAGCCAGAAGAAGTGTGGCCTGCTGGAGATCCTAGCACACTGTACCCTTCACAAAGTTTATTGCACTTATTAGCAAAATCTTCAGTACACCTACTCAGTTTGAGTCACAAAATAATGTGCTATTGAGGAGACCAGACCTTCTACCTACACAAATGCCAGATGAACTGAGAAATCCTTATTATGTTTTTCTGAAATGAATAGGCAGCAGGTTTAAAACAAATAAAAAGAAGTATTTCATCACACAATGGACTGTCAACCTGTGGAACTCCTTGCCAGAGGATGTTGTGAAGGCCAAGACCATAACAGGGTTCAAAAAAGAACTAGATAAATTCATGGAGTATAGGTCCTTCAATGGTTCTCAGCAAGGATGGGCAGGAATGGTGTCCCTAGACTGTTTGCCAGAAGCTGGGAATGAGCGACAGGGGATGGATCACTTAACGATTTCCTATTCTGTTAATTCCCTCTGGGGCACCTGGCACTGGCTGTTGTTGGAAGACAGGATATTGGGCTAGATGGACCTTTTGGGCTGACCCAGTAGGGCCACTCTTATGTTCTTCCAACAAGAGGATTGTCTGTGAGTCTCATGTAGGATCTCTCTCCAAAACAAGTCTCACATTTCCCTATAAGAAATGCTTTGAGCCTAGGAAGAACCAGTTGCTTCTGCACATTAATCCCAGCAATCCAAACTGCGAACAAGCTTTTCACAGTTCTCCGGAGACCACAGAACACGTTTTACATCAAACTGAAACATGTAATAAAAAGATGCCTCTTACTCTGCTTTGGTTCAATAGAGAAGCAACAGCCACAACAGATGGCTTCTGAGTTGCTCGGGATTCCCATCTCTTGTTCAAAGAATTCTGTGTATTGTACATCTTCCATGCCTCTTCTTGAGAGTCCACTGTTTCTTCTGTCCCCATGGCTTAAGATTCAGTGTGGCTTGCCATACATGCAACCCCTCCAACATTTTGTGTCCCCTACTTCAAAGTCAAAAAAATGAAAAACAGGGTCAGTGATATGTGTCCGTATATTGTAGGGGGAAGAAATCAGTAAATCACGTTCTCTTGAGTTGCTGGGATTCCAGTCTGGGATGCTTGCCTTTTTTCAGGCCCTTGCTGCTGACCAGCATGGGGCTCCAGACTCCATTTCCCCTTCAAATGGTGTTGGGATTTTAATGCTCCCTTGCAGTCTGGTATCCTTAGTCACTGCCTACCATGTGTGTGCCTAAAGCCAATCCAGATCACTTCTGGCTGTCTGAAATTTAGAGGAAAACTTCATGTGAAAGGGGTCATGGTACCCTGTTTGTCGTCTAATATTAATGTAGACACACCTGAACCCCTGTTATCTGAAGTTGTGATGTTCCCTACTATGCAAAGGCTCACCCGTTTGTCTGAAACACTGGTAATATAAATAAAATCAACAGTTCTCAAATGAGCTTCTACTGGGTGATTTACATGATTATATTTTGTAGGAGAAGCAGTGTGGACCTGGGTCTGTTTCCAGCTCTGTCACCACCGTGCTGTTTGATCTTGGGCGTGATAACTCATCTGCCTGTGCCTCTTTCCCCTCTCACCCTTAGTCATCTCGTCTATTTAGATTGTAAACTCTTTGGGGAAGGGGCAGTCTCATGCTGTGTGTCTGTACAGCTCCTAGCACAGTGGGATCCCATCTCACTTGGTGCTACCACTGTATAAAACATATATAATAACATTTTAGCCCTAAGAGAAAATAGTGATCCATGCTGTCTAGAATAAAGAGGGAAGCCAGAGTTCCTGACCTAATGCTGGAAGGAACATAGCAAATATGATAGTGATCACGGCCGTAAGATACTGTCTTCAGCAGCAGGTTTTTAAATGTGTGTCTGTCTAAATGAAGTGTAATGTCAGACTAATGAATTCACCAGCTATGTCAGGAGAGCTGGTGGGCTCCTACCGGTAGCACTGAGATTGCGTTCCAGGGCTGATTTAAGAATATGTTCTGGCAAGGGCACGTGTTATAAAAGGGAGGGGATATACTGGACTGGAAGAGAGTTAAGAGCTGTAGTTTCGTGGCAATGCCTTAGGAAAGCTCAGCTGTGTTACAGAAAGAAATTGGAGTAAACTAGTGCCTAGCAGGTCAAAGTGGTCTCGACAGGGAAGGTGTCAGTAATCTCCAGTGTTGTCTGATTGTTTTCAGTTTCAAGTATACAGCTCATGACTGTGTGAGCGGAGCTAGGTTAAGGTGCTCGGATACTGCAGTGGAGGATGTAATATAAAATCCTAGTTGAAGACAGTGGGAGCCACACCTTGGATCTTGTAACCATTTGCATGGGACGAGTGTATCTGGGGATACCAGTGTCCTCTCACCAGGCAGCCGAAGTGCAGTTAACTGTGATTTTGAACCTCTTGCCCTCCTGGGAAAGCAAAGTGAGGGCAAAGACTGGGGAGAAAGCTCCCTGATTGACGCATGTGTATTGCTCTCACACCAAGTCCCACGTGGGCTCGGCTTCCCTCACTCACACCCCTGCTGTCACGCACACCCGCTTACACAGACAGTCTGCCCCTCCTTCCCTGCCAGGATAAAAACTTGGCAGCCAGCATTCAATCAGGAAGTTGCAACTAATTCCTAGAGGGAAAGCAGAGCCAGCGAAAAAAAGTGGTTTGAGCTGCTGGTCCTTTTCCTGTGGGGAAGGAGCTTCAGAGAGGAGAGCTCCATGGCTGCCTGAGATGGATGTTCAGAACTCGGCACTTATATACCCTTTTGCTTTGTCTGCAGAGTCCCTGTCACCAACATGTTTTCCATGGGAATACTACTAAAACTGGGAAACTGAGTAGCAGTAAGAGCCACTAGAGGGCACTAAAACAACTGTAAGGTGTTTAACCCTTAAAGTTCTGTTTCCCTCACATTCTGCTCTAAAAAGAAAGAGGGGAAAATGTGTCCTTTATTTGCTGGGGTTTTTTTCCTTACTGACTGATTGTGAGATCAAGGATGTAGTGTGAATTCTAATAAATCATAAACCCTCCGATATCAGGTCAGGGCCAATGGGCAACCAGATTAGTAGGTTGAACAGTCTTTTTGGTTAACAGGGCCATAGAAGAAGAGATTTTACTATTCAGAAATGCAGACATTGGCCACGTTAGTTCCTATTGTTTTACCAAATGAGCCTACAACAGACTCTATAGCCAGTATCACAGTACCTGTAGGTAATGTTTCTAGTGGAGAGAAAAAGTGCCCGAGAGTCAGGACCCCTCGGTTCTCTGCCTGGCTTAGCCAGTGAGCTGTTGTATGATAGCGATCAAGTCCTTTAGCCTCCCTGTCCCTCAGTTTGCCTGTCTGTAAAATGTATAAAGATCCAGCACATTTTTAGTGTTAAATAAAAAATGAAGTTGACATAATACCCTCATACGCTTGGGTTGGGATTAATTGTTTGTAAAATCACTTTTGAAACTCAGATGTAATGGAAATGTAAAATATTATCATGTACAACACCTTTTTATGCAGTCCACATTTCTGGAGTTCAGCTAAGCAGAATGCAGTGAGAGCCAGAGTGAGCAGAGGTTTTGCTCATTTTAGGGTTATAAAGCTTTTTGCAGTCCCAGGGGAAGATCATGTCTTTGAAACCACAAGTATAATATCAGTGTTGCCCTCTCACTTTGAAGGGATCTTAATCCATTATTTTATGATTTGATTCGCTGATTAAACTGCTATAAATCTAATTCACCTTCAAGAAAAGTGTACAATGAAATGTCTCTGCTTGCGTGGGACAGACTGATACAACTCACTAAGGACCCCAGCACTGGAGTCCTGTGGACATTGCAGATTTGTACTAATAAATTAGGCTGGCAGTATGTGTCCTGCTGTAGTTTAAGGCTTCATTATAAACTCCTGCTATCGGTGGATATAAAATGCAACCATTAAACTTCATTTCTGGAGTTAAACTTAACAATGAAGGTGTCATCCAGAAGCAAGTTCTGTTCAGTTGAGGTTTTTATTGAGGGAAATCAGCCCCTTCTTTGGCTAGTTTTCATTGCTGGAATTGCGACATTAATGCTCTATAAGTGTACGATGTCCCATATGTGTCACTGCTGTGTTTTGCCTCCTTGTGCAGTGTGTGGGGACTTGGACAAGTTAAACAGTTTGCATACCATGTTTGGATTTTGCAGGGTGACTATGACCGCAGTAAAACCAAAGTGCTTCACCTCAGCATGAATCCAGCAAGCCTGGCCAAGCAGCAGCGAAAGGAGGAACAGCACCAACTCCAGGAGGAGTGTGAGAGGCTGAGAGAGCTGGTCAGGGTCCTGGAAGGAGGAGGCTCCATCACTGGGAATCTGGAGATGGTTGGAAGTTTGCAGTCACCCCAAGAAGTTGCAGGTACTTTGCTGGCCTCTAGCCGTGTGTCTGTCTGTCCCATAGATCTTGTATACAGTAAATTAAGTGACCTTGGCTGGGCAGTGTTGATAGAGAGCAGAAAGGAAATATCTCCCCCCTTTCATGGCTGGTCTTCGCTCTGGAGGTCTTGTGGATGGCAGAAAATAACTCAGCTGTGGGGAAATAAGTGCTTGAAATCTTTTCAGACCTGGTTTTAAAACAAATGACTATTGTTTATCAGTATATGTGTGTCTTATTAATCACAGTGAAATTCACTACTCCATGAAAATAGAGTACTTCTGAGAGTTTCCTGAGGTGCAAAGTCTTTCTTCCATTCAAATACAGGACTGAGACCTTATGATCCAGTAGCTGTGAGGTTCAGCTCCCTCCCGTACACATTCAAAAACTCTGTAAATTAAGGCAACAATATTAGCAAAGTCTGACTTGTCACCTACAGCACTGAGAAGTGACCGGGCAGAGTTGATTCACACTGCAGAACCCAAGAGATCTAACTATTGAAACTCTGACCCACATGTACTTGCCCTCAAAACTTCCGTGCTATAGCTGAAGAGAAAAATAAACCAATCTACACAATGGAAAGAATTGCTGTGGGGAGCTAACGTGTCGTGATGCTGGCAGTGCCAGTAAGGCTAGTGCCTGCAGGGAATGACGCTCTTCAAGTTGTGTGGCCCTGAAGACGGTGCTTTTCTCTCAAGCTGTATATGTAGAAAATTTGTGACCCAGCAGCCATGGTTTAAAGAAATCCGGGGAGGAAGTGGCTCTCATTGTTATGGCATTAAAGTTTTCTGAAAGTAGCTTGCTAGTTTTTTCATTAGCTCAAATGATAGTATTTCCTTATTGGGCTTATCCCAACATCTCGCTGGATTATGGCACTAAATGAATAAAAATAATTACACAAAAAATCTAGCTGGCATCTCTGAGTGAGGCATTGCATTAACTGCTTCTCTGGGGGGAGGGAGAGTTAAGAGGTCACAGGTACAGATTAAGTCCATCCACGCTGTTATTTATTTATTTGTGGTAACACCCATTAATTCTAGGTGCTTTCCAAACATTTAAGGAGGATGGTTCCCACTCCAAGGAGTTTCCAGTGTAAGGGTCCCAGAGACAGAGGGAATTCTCAGGGATGGTGTTTGCACTGCATTTCAAATCTGAATTTTACTGTTTGCATTACAATAAGCATGGCTGTTTAGTGCCTGTCCCCCGTTATGCTTCTTCATAGTCTAGTAGTGTGTCTTGTGCTACAGATATATATGTGGGTGTTGCTGCCCCCCAAATCCAGACAGTATTGTTACCATCTGGCATAGAGGACACAGAGGTGAGATCATATATTTGGCTCTGCCACTGCTGAATGAATCTCTTGGGTATCATATCATTAGACCATTTCCTCTGGGAAGGTATTCCTCTCGTATATGCCCCCTTTGATTTGCTGTTCATTTTTATTCCGCATCCTGTCCCTTATCTTGCTTGTAGCTGTTCATCAGGTGTCTCTGTGCCAAAATGCTACCAAGTTTGTCTCTAGCTCACAGGGGATACATTTTTAAGTTGTTTTCTATTCTTTCTTTGATTCTGACAGCAAAACAAACAGCTCTCTGGGTTTCAGTTTATTTTCAGCTTGTCATGTCTAGTGTGTTTGTCCCCCTTCTCTCCCGAGCCTTCTGCTACGTCATTCTGACTTTTGTTTGCTGACTTGTATGGAAGAGAAACCGTTGGTTGCAGTGTCTAGCTGGGGTCGGGTATGCTTTTGGCTGCAGTCTCTAGCGATCGTTTATCACAGTCACAGGAGGGATCTCTGCAGCCTCCAGGTGCGTCTCAGTGCATATGGAAGTATTCACGTAAACAAAATAGAAAAAATAGCTAAGAGCAATGCACCTGGAGGGAACCCCTGGGCGGACAGTGTGATCAGAGGAAACAGATGTATTATTGCTTTGTGTGAAGGAGAAAAAGAAGAGTCCCCTTTTCTCATGTTTCATGAGCATGTGTGAATCATTCTCTTGTAGAGACACTGATGACAACAATGCAGTAATTAGTTTAACGCCTTTATTTTGCTGCAGAATCATGCTTGTTTGCAATGGCACAGTCTTGTAGCCATTGAACAGAATGTCTGGGATGTGCCAGGTATGTTGGGCTAAACAGGTGGAGTGTTATTTGAAGGCATGTAGTCACTTGGCACTGAAAGGGTTAGTTACGCCTGTTTCTCACTGTACTAGGGATGCTTAGATGAATATGTCACCAAACAACCAACCCCAGGTTTTCCCAAGATGGGGAATGAGATTCCCCCCTCCCCTTCTCTTTTCATGGGGATGAAATCATAAGAACATCGCCTACAGGAAATGGTGGTGGAGCAGTCCTGCCATGTAACTTCCAGTGTAGCTTGTATATAAGATGCAACTGAATGGCTTGCTGGGGAAACTCTTTGTTCACATTGACTGTCATTAGTGTTACTGGAGCTTATGGTGAACAGTAGGGGGCTGATTTTCACTGAAGCCACGGGGCGCCGATGTTTCCATGCAAAATGTCATGAACTGGAATAATATTTGCATCACTTTTGGGGACAGTTGTATCTCCCTGTGCCAGTATACGGGCAAGTTCAGCACTCTGAACTTTGGAGGTGGGCAAACTCTCCAGGTGAAGGATGAACTGCATTGGTGAAGTTGGATAAGGGAAAACCTGGGACTGATTTCTCCTCCTCCTCCAGGAAATAAGTGGCTGTGTAAGTCAGGGTCAAAAAGACAACGAGGGACCTGGTATAACTTTGCATTCTAGCGCTTGGCAGGTAGGTAAATATAAAGTTTTATTGTCACATTCCACTAAGCCTTGTCCTTTAGCAGTACCCATATACACTGAATGGGTCACTGTCAGGGGTGAGAAATATGGGTGGCCTTTAGCCAGTCATCTTTGCTATGTTCAGCAAGCTTGTCTGCTCTGCAATTATGCTTAAGGTTTGAAGGATTATAATTACAGCAACCAAAAAAAGACATTAAGCACAATGATGTTGATGGTTTTGATAATAATGTGTTGGCTATTATTAAATTTTCTCATTGGGCTGGAATGCAGCACGTTTTCTCTGACCACGGTTCCAATTCCTGGAGAGGTAATAAGGAAATTATTATGGTGGACGCTAAAGCTCATTAAATGTGACTCTATTAAAAATCAAGGTTATATTGGACTTTAAATCTCTTTGAGCATAACCACTGGAGGCTGCAGCACAAGTTGGCAACTTGCCATGGAGTTCAGTGGCCCTTTTCTCTCATTTATGCCGTAACGGTCTCTATTAAAATGGATAAGATGGCTATTGCAAAGGAGAATGTTGAACAGTATGAGCTATAATCACTTATTGTCCTCTATCCTGCAGTATAAAAATGGGATACAGGACCGTGTAGTATTAATGGGGCAGAGTTGTGGCAGCCCCATTATTGGAATGGCGTGTAACTTTATGGGTGGTTTGTTTCTCTCTTGGTGCCATCTCGGATCCGGATTGTCTAACAGTGGAGTGTGGACCAAGGTCAGCTGCCGTCTGGGGAGCTCTTCCTAATTTTCGTGTCCCAGAAACAGGAGTGCAAACTGTAATAGCTTTGAAAAGGTGGGGGAAGGGAAGCAGTGCCCAGGCTTGGAGTAAACTCCGATCCTTTTATCTTCTCTGTTTCCTAAATTCCTTCCCACTCCTTTTTTACTGTTCCTGTTCTATACTGTCTCTTCCATTCCTTTCCTTCCTCCCCCTCATTTTTGTTTCCTCTCTCCCTCCTGCCCTCTTTTTTGTGGTTCTTTTGTCTGTTTATGATTGGCCTCTGGTTTTATTTTCTGGCACTTTTAGTGGTGGAGTTTAATCTTAGTAGTGGATAGCTGTGCGACAGTACTAGCCAACTGGGTCCGTTTGTTTGTGTCACTAGCCAGGGGTGGGAAAGGGAGAGAACACTCAGGTTGCTGACTGTTCCTTGTACATATCTGTTGTGCCACCATAATCCCTGCTTAGAAGCAGTATTGTGTTTGTCTGAAGGTGAGGATTTTTCATGCGGAATCCAAGGGCTCTTTCCTGTTTAAAATGTGTTTTGATTCTAAATCTGGTAATAGCCTCCCAATGTGTTTTATTCACATCTGATTAGCTATAATGGGAAGTCCTATTCCCCTATTTTTTGCTGAACCCTAATTCAGGGATAAAAGCAATGACCTGGGTGTGTTTTCTCATTTGGACCATAAGCATAGGCCGTTACTGCCTTCTGCAAGAAGCACGTACAAGTAGGATATCTCCCTATATTTAGGCCAAACAGGAGCCCTCTGGAAAAAGGACCAAGGTTTCCCCTTATCGCAGTCCACTGAGAAGGGAAGCTACAAGTCCATTTCATAGGTACAATGTTCTGTTTGTGTGTTGCCACTGGGATTTGGAGTCCTTTGCTTGCAAAGGGACTGGGAGATCTCATTATAAAACAGGTGGTTGATCTGAGTGGAGCTGCTGTGTTTGCTGCATATCAGAGGCTTTCCTCATCATCACTGCCAATGCAGGGCCTTGTAATGGAGATTATTAATTGGAATTAAATTGGGTAATGAATTAATATTAAAATAATCTAATTTTGTTGAAGTGACAAGCCAGAGCTGGTAACATTTGTCACTGTCCAGCGTTCCTGTGCTGGTGATGAATGTCTGTCTGACTGCAAAGGAGGCCAGAAAGGGAGTAGATGGCATTTAAAAGTTGCACCTGTCTGCTCACTGTTGGTCCCCTTGTTTCCTGCTACCCATTTATGTTAGAGGGCCTGCACCTGTAAATTAAAAACCGAATCAGTCAGACAGAGAATAGTTAGCAGATTTTTCTGTGCTTTAGTTTCTTTTGCCTGCATCCATACCACATTAAGCTTCTGTTTCCTCAGATCTTGAGAGCTAAGCAAGGATGGGTCCAGTGATTCAGAAAGTGATGTTGGTACCTCAGTAGGTGGCACTCTTCCCTCTGAGTCAGTAGCAAGCCAATTCCCTGCCCTGCTGATAGGGAGCGCGGTACTGTTGCAGGTACCCTCTTTCTAATGAGACCTAAAATCAAAGTCCAGGCCACTTGCTATCACTAAAGGTGTCGTACCACTTTTTTCAAGAGTAGGTTATTAACCTTGGTGTCCTGGCCAAATTCCCACCGAAATCTGCTTCCCCTAAATCCCCCTGCAGTTTATGGAAAGCATTCTGTCACTTTCTGTCTGAAGCTGTTTGTAGTGCTGCTTTACGCTGATAATCCGCTGCTTTCTTCCACTGCAGAGGTGGCTGCGTTTCAGTGTTGGGGGAAATGATCCCAAGCCCTTATCTGCCTCACAGACATGATGCGGAGCTTTAATGTCCAAAGCATTTGGAGAACCCCGGATGAAAGATTCTGTAGAAAAGCAGACTATTGTTAGAATTATTGGGAGGTAGTGTGGCCTAGTGGAAAGAGTACTGGACTGAGACTCGGGAGACCTGGCTGTGCTACTGGCCTGCTGGCTGACTTTGGACAAATCACATCTCCTCTCTGTGCCTGAGTCTCCCCATCTGTAAAATGGAGGTAATGATGCTGCCATCCTCCTATAGTGCTTTGAGATCTACAGATGAAACGTGCTATACCAGAGCAAAGTGTTATAATTGTATTACTTCTTGTGGTGTTAATTTCTCCATTTCAAGCTACATAGCTCCCATGTTGGTCTGAATGATACATTAGGACTGTGAATGAGCCAATAATGAACTGTTCATGAGAGAAAAATCATCCTGATTTCCCTCCCTATCATAACACTGTCCCCTCATTCCAACCCAGGGCTATATATGGCTCTTTAGTATATGTACCTTCGTTTGCCCGACATGGTGGTTCCTGCCTTTCAGTATTGACTAGGTTACAGTTGGGATCTATAAATTGCCTGTAAATGCCCCTCACGCTATACTGAATGAGCATGTGTTATAATAGCAGTTCTCAAACTGTGAGTCTCAAAGTGGGTAGGGACTCCATTTTAGTGGGGTCGCCAGGGCTGGCTTGAACTTGCTGGGGTCCAGGGCCAAAGCCTGAGTCCCACCACCCGAGGCTGAAGCCTGAGGGTTACAGGCCCCCTGCCTGAGGCTGAAGCTCTGGGGTTTCAGGTTCCTTTCCCGCCCCACCCCCAGATCAGTGGAACTCATGCAGGCTCAGGCTTCAATCCCCCCTCTTGGGGCCATGTAGTCATTTTTATTGTGAGAAGGGGAGCGTTAAAATTTGAGAATCCCCATGTTCGAATGAAATTGGGCAGCCCAGAAATATCGGGAAAACATCTGACACAATGAAACCATAACTCCGTGAGAGCCTTGTGCGCTCTGAGAATCAGCAGCTCTCTTCTTTTAATTGCACATGCTCTGCTCTTCTTTTGCCAGGACACTGACATTACTGCGCGTGCTTATAAGAGCCATGTCCCCAGATGTGTGTGGAAGTACGCTACTCAGAAGGGGGTAAAAGCCAGGCATACTTATGGAAACCTTGCCAGATAATGAATACATTACTGTATATAACTCCTCTCCTCTAGATGGATGCCAAAGCTCTTTATAGACAGCACAGGGATGAAGTCACCCACCACTGAAATGTATCTACCTCTTCAGTGGAAACAATGCACCCATGCTATGGCAGCACACAACCGGTCCATGGAAGAATGAAAGAGATGGGATCCAGAGCCTTACTAGTCTGTGCATTCAAGAACTAGAACCTAGGCAATCCAATGGCAGCTACAGGCTGAATAAATCCCAGGGGAATGCCTCAGCCTTGCAAGTTGTTGGAACTGTATGAAGGATGGGAGGCTCTAGTAAGACACTGAAGGGACTTTAAAAATCCAACAGCTGTCTGGGGAGTCAGAGGTTTGTAATAAATCCTGTAACTTAGTCCTTTTGTATCCACTGAATCTGTAATACGTGGCATCAATCAAAGGTTACCCCATGGAGTTCACTTATCCTTCCATGACGAGCAGAGGAGCTGCACGTTTTCTTCCTTCCCCTTCTCTTCAAAATCATGTGTGGGTTTTTAAAAAGCTAGCTGTCTTTTTGCTCATAGGTGGGGGGGGGGGGGAGTACAAGCCGTGCTGTGTTTATAGAGCTCTAGAAATCCCTCATACTATATAGAGTGTGTTTCTATTTTATGTACTTAAATGTTTTAAAAGCACCTGTCACCATCTCTCTGGGCATGGTATAAAAGTTTAAAACAATCATTAAAATAAAACTGGAGCTGTTGGCCCAGAGAAAAGCAGCCACTTTGCCAAGAAAACGGGGAAGCAAACTACCCCAAAAGGAAGAGGTGATGAAAAAAAGGAAATATAACATGGACGCAGATGAAGCGACCCAAATAAAAAGACCTCGTACTGAACCTTGGAGCCATTTACAAAGGGACTGTGATGGCAGGGAAGGAGTTCCGTAGACAGGGGACCCTGAATCTAGAATTCCTCGCTGCTGATCTAGATGAAACCTCAGAACGAAGGACTTACATTCATCAGTATTTCAGGAACATACTGTGGGGGTGAAATAGTCACTCATTCCCTATGTAGATACCACAGAAGATTTACATGACCTATCATTGTTTTTGTCTCTGAACGGGAAGATGTGATGTTTGCCTTGGGTAGGGGGGCACGAGTAGAAGGAACTATAATGTCTTCTGGGACCATATAAGTCAAAGGACAGTGGGTGGATATTGCTGGAGAACCATACACTGGGATAGTCCATTTTTTGACATACACCTTGCTATATGTGTTGTTGTAGAAAAGACACAATGATAGAAACTTTGCATTTTTACATCTCTGCTCTGTGTGGGCTGACAAGCCAGGACTGATTGTGGGTCCTTCCTCCCAGAGCAGCAGTAGCTGAGAAAAATGTGTAGGGGGAGACCAATAAGCCCCATTCCTTGCTGTCAAAAGTATCCTTTCAGGCTCCAGTAGTATCCTCATCGATCTCTTCACTGGAGGAAGTAATGCCAAAGGGATGGGGAGAGAAGTCATTGAGCAATGAAGGGATCAAATGGTCCCTTTTCTCATGTTCATATTTCCCCCCCTCCCCTCTATATCTGGCACCAGATGCAATCTGCCATAATGTAGATAAGACCCATGATGTCCATGGTTCTTGTATGTCCAACTCCAGTGATGGTTTCTTTATAATCCACATATAAGATGTCAGGCGTCAATACGTTTTGCCTGTAGGTATCAGTAAATTGACAGTTCTGTTTGCTTAAGAGCTTTGCCTTGTGTATGTCTGAAAGCAGATCCAAATATGCTGATTGTATAGCTCCAGTCTTGATGTCATTGTTAAATGTCTGGATCCTTCTGCTGGATTCCTCTCTGCAGCCCTGCAGATCCCCTTAAGAAACAGAAATTCATTGTGATCTCAGACTGCCCTTTGGATCCTGTGGGGTTGTAATATAAGATGCCTGGTAAAGCACTTTACATCACAGAGCAGCCTTTGATTAGGAATGATGTGCCATAAGGCCTCTGGTTGTACACAATTGAAAATGCTCTTTCATTCATCAGCAGGCGTGAGAAGAAAGGCTTGTGCTGATGTCTCAAATTCGGGCCTACACAAATTCCCTGACATTAGAAAAACTAGCCTGACAATGTGGCAGAATGCTTCGGTGGGGGAGAGTCTTTGATCTTTGCTCTGCGTGTTGTCAGCTTATTGTTTCTCCTCAACATCAAAGCTTGTGAGCAGCCCGGAAAGGTGGAAATATTTTAGAGAGAGTTCGAGGTGTGTGTCAAGAGTTACAGAAAACGGTGCTGAGACTCATGCTGTCAACGAAGTGATGGTTTCTTGGGGTTATTCAGATTTTATTAGACTGAGTAAGGGAAGGCCGATAGGAAAGGGAAAATTATTGGTTTATTGGATTTATACCAAAAGTGTTCAGCTTAACTAAATCCAAGATGGTGCCACTCCTGCGCAGCAGAAAAAACTTGCTTGATTCGCTTTTTATTTCCAGAATCCTGAGTTTTCAATCCTCAGGTGAACATTCTTGTCTGGGAGCTTGCCTGGCTACATTCACAAAGCAGAGGAAATCCACAAGCCCGTAATTCCAGATGGGTGGAGGTGAAAAAACAGAGCATCTCTGCTTGCTCCAAAATCGTAAAGGGGGATTGAGGTTCAACTAAACTGCATAACCCAAAGAAAAACTGCCCATATGGGCTGGCTGTTTGCTGTGCCTGCCTGTCTGTGAAGCCATTTCCCCTGGGAAAGAGATTTCGTTTGTACTCCCAACATTTTAAAATTCTTGCTCCAAAGCTTCCGGGGCTGCCCATACAGTGAAATATAGCTGGGCTCAGTATTCTAGAGTAGTGGCCATATATAAGAAGTTTATTTTTGACAAGTAAATTGATGACACTGAATTAGGTGAATGTGATGTGCAAACTTGTCACGAAAGTGTAAACATGGTGACAGCAGGACCAGCAATTCCCAGCCTAATCAAGTAGACCAAGTAACACATTCTTTGAGCTATGAGGTACTAGAGACTGATTTCCATATTAAATGAGAGAAAGACCATAAACTCAACACTTAAATTCATATTTTAATCACACAAAAGTCAGGAGATTCAAAGCTATGATTCCCACAGCAATTAGGTTGTCCCTCATATGCAAATGTAGCATTTTCAATTACTTTATTTATTTTGAACTTAATGTGCCTTAAAACACATTCAATGTCAGCCAACCTACAGCCTTCATATAGGGTTGCCAACTTTATAACTGCACAAAACTTAACACCCTAGCCCTGCCCCTTCCTTGAGGCTCCGCCCCTTCCCCTAAGCTCTGCCTCACTACATTACCTATCCCCCTGTGGCTTGTTCTCCCCCACCTTCACTGGGCTGGGGGAGGGGGTTGGGGGGTGATATGGGGGTGAGGGCTCCGTCTGGAGGTGCAAGGTCTTGGGTGAGGCTAGGGATGAGGGCTTGGGGTGCAGGAGGGGGCTCCAGGTTTGGGGGGGGTTGAGCTCAGGCAGGGGCTTGGGGTTGGGGCGCAGGTTTACCTTAGGTGGCTCCCAGTCAGTGGCGCAGCAGGGGAGCTAAGGCAGGCTTCCTGCCTGTCCTGAGTCTGCGCTGCATCCAGAAGCAGCCAGCATATCCAGCTCTTAGGTGGAGGTGCGGCAGGCGGCTCTGTGTGCGGCGGGCACCTACTCCACAGCTCCCATTGGCTGCGGTTCCCGGACAATGGAAGTGCAGAGCCAGTGCTCAGGGTGGAGGCAGCATATGGAGCCACAGGCACCAACTTTTCCCAGTGCCCGTGGGTGTTTGCACTCACCCTAATTCCACCCCTGTCCCTACTGGACACCTCCCCAAATCCCTGCCATGGCCCCGCCTCCTCCTCTTAGCGTGCCACGTTTCCCATCCTCCCCCATCCCTCCTAAGTGTGCCACGTGAAACAGCTGTTTTGCGGTGCAAGCGCTGGGAGGGAGGGGAGAAGCAGGACTCAGCGGCATACTCAGGGGAGGAATTGGGTGGAGCTGGGGCGAGACAGGGCGGGGAGCTGCCAATGGGTACACAGCACCCACCAATTTTTCCCTATGGGTGCACCAGCCCCGGAGCACCCACGGAGTTGGCGCCTATGAATGGAGCACTGTGGCTCCCCTGCCTAGGAACTGAACCTGCTGGCTGCTTCTGGGACACAGCATGGAACCAGAACAGGTACGGTCTAGGCTGCCTTAGCTCCACAGCACCACTGACCAGACATTTAATGGCCCGGGCGGCGGTGCTGACCGGAGCTGCCAGGGTCCCTTTTTGACCGGGTGTTCAGGGTCACCCTACCGTCATCGGAAATATAACTTTGAATATCCTGACTTTGAAACTGGACTGAGACTTTGAGGGAAGCTTAAGAGTTTCTAGTTCTGTTAGTTAAAGACTAATGTAAACTACACACAGACAAGCTCACCCTTAATGTTGCCTTAAGCAGACAGTTAGGGCCTGAGAAAAATCCCATAGAAGTCAATGGAAATTTCACTCATTTATGTCAATAGGCTTTGAATTAGGCCCTTAATCTCCTCTTCTTCTTTTAAAGGAATAAACTTTCTTTAATTGCCAGATCACACAAACACACTTGCACCATTAAGAAATCCATCGGTCTATGGATTCAATCCTTGCTATTTATACTGGTTGCAGCACTGATCATGTATTCAGGGAAATGCTCAGTGTACAGCTATGATTATCTCTGCACGCTGGTGGGCTGATAGATCCGTGCTTGTTCCCTTTACTCACTGAAAACTATTCAAGGGACATGTCTGAAGACTTTTTGAAACTTTGGATTGGATTACAAAAGAATATGTCTGAAAAGTTTGATGGATATGCTTTTCTTCCTAATAATGAATAATCATTCACACCACTGAAAAATGATCAAGCAGAGTTTTGTTCAGACTCTCCAGATCAAACCTCATCTGGGCTGAATACAAACAGGTGGAATTTTAGTTTAAAAGAAAATCTATTTGGAAAGTAATCCGTGTATGTAAATAGAAGATTATAATTATTGTGCCATCTTAACCGTGACACTATCATCAGTAGCATGATGCTGTATAAACTCATAGCCTTTTGAATCTGGTGTGAGATAAAATTCATGCTCTTCACTTAATATATTCAGACCTACCCCCCTTCCACTGCTCATGCCAAGATGGATTTGGCTGCTGGTCCGGAAGGTTAATGAATGAAGACTCCAGAGGAGCAGTGGGAGGGGAAGTTAGTTCCAAAGGTATGGACTCTTCCTGGAGAACATCCAGACAGCATCTTTTGAACTGAGGACATGTGCTCCAGCTCAGGTGCCATGGCTGAAGCCTCAAATGGGAGCGACGACAATCCCTACATCGTCTGCGCTACAAATTCACGGCAGTATAACTACGTCACTCGAGGTTGTGGAAAATCCACACCACTGAGCAACGCAGTTATGCTAGTCAAACTCCTGGGGTAGACAGCGCCATGTTGATGGGAGGGCTTCTCCTGTTGACACCGCTGCCGCCTCTCAGGGAGGTGAGGTAGCTACACCAAAAGGAGAAACTCTCCTGTCGGCATAGGTAGTGTCTTCGCTAAGCGCTACAGTGGCACTGCTGTAAGTGTAGACATGCCCACAGAGACAAAGAACTTTAAAACCACCTCAGCACCTTTAAATGAAAGCCAGCCCCATGAATTCCCCCTGGAAGTATATTGGCAATCAGTGCAGAGTATAGAGCACTTCTGTTATGAGCTCTCTGTCTGCTACAACCTAAGTGGGTGGCTGATTCTGCGCTAGTGTTGGCTTCCATGTGATCTCCTCTTGTAGCCATATGCAGATCACATTACAAAGAATAGTCTAACCCCAAGGTGACAAAGGTGTGGCTTGCTGTGGCAAGGTTCAGCTCAGAGAGTAAAAGTCACACCCTTCTCTGATTGATAAAAAGGCTCTTGACCACAGCTTCCATCTGAGCATCCAGAAGCTGCCCAGCATAGTAAAGACAAAACCAAACCCTCCTGATATGGTGCATGTGCTCCCTTTATCAGCAAATGCTGATACAGTCTTCACCAACTCCTTTAGCTGTTTCTCCATATCACCTCAACGCTGTCTGGACTGAACCTCAGTTTTCTAGCCCACTAACAGCCCAGACCCATATAGGCAATTGGTCATTCATTCCACTGCACAAGCCAGATCAGATATAATGGAAGCACAAAGCTGGCTGAAATGAGCCTGCAGAGTAACAGCATCTGACTGAAGAATATCCCCTCACTGATTCTCTTAATAGTGTCATACACATATTGAAGAAAGGGAGTTGCTGACTCGACCCCTGCAATACCAAGTATAGCAGGTTCTCTGGGCAGGGAACTGCCCAAAATTACCCTGTGAGATGATCAGATAATACTGTGAGGGGTACACAGTATAAGAACTTACATAATACAGAATAGAGACCTCCATAAAGAAAGGATCAGAGGCACTCGAGCGACTTCATCCATCCTTGCTAGAGACTTCAGATGTGTCATCAAAACTTCATGATCAGTGGCATCAAAGGCAGCTGACAGATCTAAAAGAATCAGCATAGGCACTTTGAATAGGTTGATAATGTTGATGATGATGTAATTCCCTTATTAGACTTCGTGGTGGTGTTATCTTTAACTATAATGAAACGAGAAAGAATTTGAAAAAAAGTTTTTAAAAGAGCAAACTTTAGCAGAGCAAGGTTTGGAAGGTGGGTCTTTAACCGGCAGTAGTGATTCCTAGGTCCTCTCCCACATAATAGGGGTATGCCGAGGTGGTTTCATCCTTGGAGTCCATTTTAGCAAGAAACCCATGGTGGATGGGGTTGTTTCCCTTAGAACTTGACTCATGTGTCATCACTTCCCCAAGACATGGGGCATATGCCACAGGGATTTGTTAGCTCCCCAAAGTATGGGCTCAGCTATCTGTGGTGCTCCTCGTTTGGCAATTCTTGCACACCTTCATCCTAAGCCACTGTTGTCTGCTTTAGGATTCTTCCCTTTCCACACACCCAAAATAGATCATTGGATTTGGGGCAATGCTAAGTTGGGACTGACAACACCAATTCTTTCCAGGAGTCTCATTAGAGTTTTCAGTCAGACAGAAAGTTTGCCAGGTCCCAGGGTTTGGTTCCAGCTGGTGATATTCCAAGCTAAATGCAGAGAACTTTTGCAGTAGCTGGAAATGAATTCAAAATGGTAACTACAGTATCTTGATCACAGTCTGGCTAGATATATGGCCGTGAGTTCCAACTCTCTAACCCTGTATTTGTTAAAAATTAAGACCCATCCATGTACCAGTCCCTGCAGTATTATACTCATATTGGCAGCTGCCCTCTTTATTTTTTAAGCATAGGTGTTCCTTAATGGTAGGACAAATGAACAGTTAGCAAAGAGTAGGATAAGAAAATTTAGAAATCTATACACTTGCATTGAAGGCTTATAAAAATTCTCCCCCTGCAGTGTGCATGGTTTAAAATTGGAATGTTTGACACTTAACAGAACCTGGATAATTCTTTGTTGTTTCCCTTTAATGTTCAGAATGCAAGGGAAGGGTTTTTGTGACAAGCTGTAGAAGTATCGCAATGAAGTTGAGGCTTTTTCTAATTATAGAGTCCCTCGGATGACTTACTTTCGGGTGATTGGAGTGCTGGCTGGTTTGAGTGTGTCAGCAGCGCTGACCAGTACAGCAGAGTCTTGTCCGTTCAGAATCTGTTTTGCCCTTCAGAAATCAAGAGGTGCAGCCTATTTGCTCTAACAAGGAGAGTCTGTGATGAGAGAAATTATAACTGCAGCCAGCCGTGCTAGCGACTTCACCATCTGTTGTGGCTTGAATACCAGAATTGTCGGTAGCAGGCATAATGATGACGATATTTTGCTCTTCTCTAGCACCTTCCATCCAAGGGTTTCAAAGTACTTTCCAGATGTTAATAAAAGCTTCACAGCATCTTTGGGGAGGTAGGTAAGGTTCTCCACATGACCCTTCACTTGCTTGCAGAGCGGAAGAGAATTTGTCACTAATGTTTGGGAAACAAGTCCGTCTGGCCTTCCATTATCCAGCTGCCTCAGGGAACAATAAAGCCTCGTACACTCGGGTTAGTGCAGGTGAATTGAAGTCAGTGATGCAATTATGAGGAATAGCTTGACAGGGGTTAACCGCATATTGGAATCTGGTACTGGGAATGATCTTGACATTCCTGCTGTTTGTGCTGGCCCAAACTGGAAGCATCATTAACCTCTGAGACCAAAGACAGGTTCAGGTCTGACTTTGGAAGGGACTCTTACACCCGACCTCTGCCTCCTTGAGAATTCTGTGGAAATGGGATTCCAGGCTTGTGAGCAGAGGGAACTTTGTACTTCATTGTCCCAAAACAGTGGCAGTTTGTTGTTACTGCTTCTGAGGAGAGTTTCCTTTTCCAATACTGGAGGGCAGTAGAGTAGTTTGGGGGAATAGTACAGCCCATGCTGAGCCAGGCTACCTCGCTGAGCCAGTTTCTGGGGGAACTGAGTATCCCTTTTACATACACTGCCATTGGACTTGGTGGGGCTACTCCTTCCATTCAGAATTCAAAGTCTATAGATCTCTTCAAAAGATATTCAAGTTGTACATTCTCTTCAGCACCTCCCAGAGGAAGTGCACAGTTATCAAATGTCATCATGTGATGGGCAAGGAGGGTGAAAGACCGTTACCCTCAAAAGTTTGTAGTTAGGCTGAAATGGGGGGGGGGAGCCACTTTGTGCTTAATTATTCATAGAGCCATAGGACTAGAAGGGACCTCGAGAGGTCTTCTAGTCCAGTCCCCTGCACTCAAGGCAGGACTAAGTATTATGTAGACTTCCCTGACAGGTGTTTTTCTAACTTTTCAGAAACTTCCAGTGATGGAGATTCCATAACCTATTGCTGGGTACTATGTGTACTTCTGTCTGTTACTTAATTTTAAATACCAGGTACTAAAGGGCATCGGCATCAATTAACTGTTTAATTGAACTTGTAGAGAAATCATGTAATTTAGTTATCCAGTTACAGACACATACTGAAAAGAAGGGGGGAAAGCCTAGCCTTTCTTTTCAGTCATTCATTTCAATACCCTTTGTCCATTATTTGCTTTTATTGTACACCAGTGTCTCTCTGGAGCAATGTTCATATGCCATATTTCTCTCAAATGAAGGAATGCTCTTTCTCGCTTCCCACTACATGAGGCTTCTGTTGCTCTTTGTTCTTGGTTGATTTAGCTACTGCTTTCTTTGTGTCCCTCTAAATTCCTTTAATTGAGTTTGGAAGAGATGCCTGTGTTGGTCACGGTGCCAAGATTTGGGTACTGCCTGACTGGGACTAAGGGCAGAATCCTCTCAAGCTCCCTCTCTTCCCAGTTTGCGACCTTTTGATGCATGCTCTGGATGTTTATTCTCTTGACAACAAAATACCTTCCCGAGCTTTCCTCTCCAATTGGATAATTTTCATCATCAAATTCTCTAGTACATTGCTACAGTGATATAAATAATAAATGATAATAACCAGTAAATCACACCTTACCAAGAAATTTAGTGATGAGACCTGCACCCTTCAATACTGATTAACAGTAGGAAATGATCTTTCTTTAGCCCTTCTGAGCTTGTCTCCTTCTGTATGTAAAGATTTATTCAAAAATGCTCATTTCTGTTTTATTCACATCTTAAAATGTTGTTCTCAAACTTTTCACTTTCTTTTAAGTTGCCTTAAGCATATAATAGTCACGGTACCTTATGTTTCTGTGCCCGGTGTGGGTTTGTTTTCTTCACAGGTAGAACTTTGTCTTGACCCTCACTTCTTACCACTGTTCTCACACTCGTATCAGCAATGTTGTGTCACTTAAGTGCTTTTGCAGTTTCCCATGTTTTACACCTCCTGCTTTCTTCATGTTTAGGTGCTTGAAGCTGTTGACATATTTTTCTCAGATATTCCAGTACCTTTGTGAAAACAAGATGTTATTCTGTTTCTGAGCTCAGAGCTTAGTTCTTCATGCCCATGCTTTCTTTGCCCTCTCACATAGTAATACTTATCCCTTATGTAGTACTTTACATCTTCAAAGCACTGTATAAACATTAGCTAATCGAGTATACATATCATGCCCTAAAATATGATAAAGGAAAACTGCAGTGGAATATAAAACAGTTTGCAGTCACTTGATCCAATGTAAAACCTGATTGAATCACTAATTATTTCTTGAAAATGCTGTGCCTAATTACATGTATCAAGATGGGAAGATCAGGACACGGCAGTCAGAAGCTGCCGACAGACAGACAGATGTAAGTTCTGTATTATTACTAAGGTTGTTTTGGATGTACATACTAAAATAATAAGCAAAACAAAAAATACCCTCTTCTGTATGGCTGCAGCTTTCTGATCTTTCCTGTTTTAATACATATAATCAAGTCTACATTTCCTGTTGGAATTTTCATTAAAGTTGCAGCTCCAGTGGTTATACAGCTGCCTAATTCAGACCAGTGGGACGTCTGAAACATTTTCACATATTTTTAAATATGCCTGTATAGCTTCCTTATTTACAGTATTATGATTAAGTGACATTTTCTGACGTCATCTAAAGCATTAGTACATGTGGTTTTCTTTTAATCAGAAAGATTTATTAAATAGCTGCAAACAATACAAACCATAATGAACCTTTTCCTTATCTATTACTTCGCAGTATGGCATGTTTGTAAATTTGTATGGATAATTAAAATATGCATCCGATTCCGTGATTTTTTTACAATTAAGCCATTGTTTGACTTTTGGTTTCAGAACCTTAGTACGAATAAATAAAATGGAGAGAGAGCAGCATGATAAAAAGCACCAATAAAGTACAGCAGATGTCCCTTGTTTTCAGCCCACTTTTGGAGGTAATTGTTGATAATGTACATGAGCCAAAATACTTTTGAGTATTTACTCAATATTTACTGACACATGCATAGCCAGAGGAAAGATCAGAATACCCAAAAGAAGAAAATGCATTAAGAGATCTCCTGGTGACGGTGAGGTCCTTCCTGTTGCACTGGAAGAAAAGATATGGATTAAATTACTTCCAACTACTTTGGTTTAGAACTTTCATGTGTAGTGTTCAAGTCTTCACACGTTATTTTGTTCAGTGACTTGATCTGTTAACTTTAGTTTCTTTACTATTTCAAATCCCTTTTCCTTGCTAGTTGAAAGGCACTGGCACAGTAGTGCAATGTTTAAGTTGCAAACTCTACAGGAAAGTGTCTAAATCAAAACATTTTGGAAGGGGATGAAGTAGCAAATGTTATCCATCTCTAACTACCTATGATTTTGTAAAAAAGCTAGCAAGAATGAAAAGGTTTCTATAAATACTAGCTATGGTAAAAATTTCTAGTAGTCTTGGTCCTAACCTACCTGATAAGTATTCCTTTAATTTTATTTTGCATTAAAAACTCATTGTCTGTTTTTTAACAATCTAGTTTTCCTGGTGTTGGTGGCAGCGTGGCTCCAGAGAGCAGGGAATCTAGATACACACAGTCTGTACCTAGGTCTGCAATGGCTCCCCCCGTCCGTTTGACTCCATAAATTTCAGTTTACCAATTCGTAAAATTGGGATACTAATATATGCAAATCCCTTTGACCTCTACAGATGAAAACTGTTAAAGACTGAATTTTATTATTTATTATTTTATTGACATTAGAATAACATCTCACTCATCGAAATCTGAGTAGAGGTGCAGAAGTAGCTTACTGCATGTAGAAACAGAGAACTCAATGTTATTACATAGATATTGTTTTCTCTAGGTACCTTAGAACATATGCAATTATGGAAAATTAAAATGAGTGCATTGAATGTGCCATGAAGAGGGAATAGGATAGAAGAAGATGGAAAAGGCTAAAGGCTGCTGAGGCTTGCCCCCCTTATCAGAGGAAATTGATTATATGGGGTTGCCCATTGCCCTTTGGTGGGTGATTCCCACTCAGTGCTTCAGAGAAAAAGGACAAATGTGCAGGGGTGTGGATTAGAGTTACAGGAGTTTTGCAGAGATTACTCGTGTATGAGCAGGGCAGCATGTAGCATGGCCTTTAGTGGTAATATTTCTTTATGTACAAATTTACCATGCTACATAAACTTAGCTGAGCAATTCTACTAGCAGTTATTTATAGATCTCGTGCACAGAGAACTTCTGTGTGTGTCCTTGTAACGGGTTGTGCTTATCACCATGGCGCCTCCTGGTGGTTGCTCTGGGAATTAGCTCCGTCCATCAGCAGGGCATCCCCCTCTGGTGGTGTCTCACTCTCCGTCACTGCTTCTCCACCATCTCCGCTGTCTGTGGGGACCCACGTCGCTCCCGGACTGCGGCTTTTTCTTCAAGGCACAGCCCTCCGGCTGTGTCCCAATTCCGTTGTCTCCCCGCTCCCGGGGGAACTGGCAGTCCTTTGCCCGGCCTTTCGCCATAGTGGCAAACTGCAGACCCTAGTCCAGCCCCCTGCTCAGGGCCAAACTGCAGTCCTTCGGCTGGCTACTTCCTTCAGTGGCCAGAGCGGCAAAGAGCGGGGGGCAGGCCCACCCACTACTCTGGGCCCCAACCCAGGGACCCTATAGCTGGCAGCCGCTCACTGCCTCTCCTTCCCCTCTGCTGCTACCTGCTTTCCCTGGGCCACTTCCCCGTAGCCCCAGTACCTATCAGGCCACAGTCTGGGAGCCAGCCAAGCTCAAGCTCCACTTGCTCTGCCCAGCACTGCTCTGTCCTAGATACTTCTCTCTACGTGCAGCCAGTCCTCCTCAAGATCCAGGGAGAGACTGAGGTCCTCTCTGCCCTGCAGCCCTTCTTATAGGGCCCAGCCTGGCCCCGATTGCCCGCTTCTAAGCCTTCCTCTGATTGGCTGGGTTTTGCGCAGCCACTCCAAGGATTTTTCCAGCCAGCCAGTGAGGGGCAACAGCTCTGTCACAGTCATTGTCCCTCTTCTTCTTCACCCCACCAGTATGATTTTATCTAAACCCCTGCCCGATCTGTTCCAGCATTTGGCTCCATTAACAGTGAGTGGCACTTAGTCCATGATACTCAGTTCCATTGGCCCCGTCTGGAAGAATTCATGGGAGTGCAGAATAAAATACTTAAAAAAAAATCTCTAGTTTAAATGATTCTTGCTCTTGGAAATCTAGGGTACTGAAGAGAGGCGTGTGTGTGTTCACACCTTCAGTGTGATGAATCTTGGGAACTTGGCAACATCGTAAAGAATAGCCACACCTTTTCTCTCCCCAGAGCCCACCTTTGATTTAGAGTAGAGGAGAGTGAGGTGGAGGAGACTGAAGCAACACAAGGGACAAGCAGAAGATCATCCAAACCAAAAAAGTGCACAGAAGAGGAGGGGGAAGGCGGAATCAGCAGGATTGATATGGGCAGTGTGAGTTCAGCTGGAAGAGGATAACAAAAATATTCCAGGTTGGCTATCCTTGGAACCTTCTACAACAGCTGTTGTTAGCAGCGCTCGCTGTGATAAGCATGTCAGACGCCCAAGAGATTCCCAAAGTGCTCTGTAAACTTTGCAGTTATGCAAACTCTATACAGGGATTACTTCTTCCATCACTGAAATATATTCATTCCTGGAGTGAAATTTAATACCACACAGCAACACTGCATGGTACTGAGGGCAGAAATTGAGGAGTGCCTTTGAGTTGAAACCTCAGCGGGAATTTAAGTAGCCAGAATGTTATTACGTTAGTTGGAATTTCTTTAGGACATTGTAGTTAACATCCCATCTCCTAACAAAAAATGCCATGGACTATTTAATGATCCAGACCTACATTATACATCTCTGAACCTCCAGGAGCACTGTGGTCCCTAACACTATGTTGGGATCTTTTGGTTCAGTGCTGATTCGGAGTCAGAGTGCCATCAATTGAATCACAGGGTGAGACTTAGTTAAAAGGTCAGAATTGTGTCTGCTCACATAAAGGCAAATGTAATCTAGTCTCTTCTCTGAAAGTGCATATACCAGAGTGCATGTGCCTGAGAGCACAGATGTAAGGGCTGGGAGGATAAATAGGTTAACTGACAAGCACAACTTCCGAGGTGGATGAAAGCTACAGCTGTGTTCTAGGGTACAGGGCAGTAGAGGAGAAAAGAGGGGCTGTGATTCCCTTGTTCTGCTGGCCTCCAGCTATAACCGATACGAGACGTTGTTTGTTCCCTATTCTGCGAAGTTCTGCATGTGTTGAGCATCCCAGTGTAATGATTTCCCACTAGCACTTGCCTGATTTTTCACTCATCTTCCATGTTCTCTGTGGCCTTCAGAAGTTTTTGAACTAAGTTTGCAATCCTTTGAATTTTTCTCTTCTACAGTTTGGCTTCTGTGATTTAGAAGAGGATTAAAAGCCTCGTATCTATAGGGAGAGAAGAGCTTTCCCTTCAAGACCTGCATTGGCTTTCAAAACTATTCTGTGTGTTAAGAGATTTGAGATGGTACGTTGAATGATTCTGCATCTGCTGTTTGGGATTTCTCCATTGTTACCAAATTCCATCACTCATCATTAGTAGGGATGTTATATTGATACTATCCAGTTATGTTTGCCCCATATTACTCATTTGCATCTGAATTATGCTGAACGTAAGTTTAATTATAATCAGCTGGGTTGCTGTGCCCCATCAAACTATCACTATTGTGTTTGCTTATCACCAAGGTTTTGCTGCTTTTGAATTCAGCTGTAGACGTGGTTTTAAAGTTGTCAAATTCCGGAGCCAAGGTATGAATTTTACCAGCAATCAGAGAGATGTCTTGTCATAGTATGAGCACAGGTCTGTAATCCAGGACTTTCTGAGTTATCCCAATTTAATGCTGTAGAATTAAGCTACACATTTCATTTTTCGTCAGTTTCCCCATCTGTAAAATGGGGGCAGTACTTACCTCAGATTTTTGTATGGTGTAATTGTTTGTCCAGCACTTCAAAGATGAAAAGCACAATGTCAGCGTTAAGTATCTTTTTTATGTATTTACATGATTTATGATCTGTGCAAAAATGCTTATTTTTGCCCCTAACACAGGCTTACCTGGGAGATATTGCAGCTGGAACCAACCAACCAACCAACCAAAAAAAAATAAAAAGAGAGAAGAAAAAAAAATTTCACACGAGACCTTGAGTGTTGTTACATAACTGCAAAACTAGTTGTTTCAGGACATTTGGCAAGGGAAACCCTGGGTTAAGAGTTTGGGATACAATGGCATATTTATATGCATGAAGCTAATTTCCTTTAAGTTATTCATTTCACTTAGGGAATTTCCTAGCCTTATGAGAGAGACTAGGAGCAATGATTCATTTATTCTTTTTCTCATTCAGCCCCAGGCAAGCCTGAAGATTCCCTGCCACTTATAGTTCTGCTTTTTTAACTGATTCCATTAATGGATCTTAAGGATTTTCTTCTAGCATGAAAATGGTTAAAAAAGTCTCTTTCCCTCTCTCTCTTCCCCAACCCCTTACATCCTCTTTATATGGAGAGTTCTTTCTTTTCTTTTCTTTTCTTTTTTGGCATCTCCAGCTGTTTCTACAGTCTTCTCCCCCTAATCTGCCACTATCTGAGGAATTCATTACATTTCAAATCAGAAGAGTTGCTGCATACATTAGCAGGTTTTAATAGACTTGCCATGACTCAAAAAGGAGGGGGGGGGGAAGAGAGAGAAGATTTAAAACTCTTGTCTTGCCGAAAGCAGACAGATTGACTCAAAAATGACTCAGTCAATAAAAGATGAGTTTTGAAAAGGCTTCCCTCTGCTCAAAGGGAGCTCATATTCCAGGGAATTAGGTTTTTCTAAGCCCACTGTCAGAAATTAATAATACATACAGCATGTAAAATGGATTTAGCCCTGTACAGCCTTATACAAACATATCTTTGACTTGCTAAATGTGGCATGACTACCAAGATTTCCCAGCCTTTATCCCAGGCATTTGTCATCTCTCCAGAATGGTGACCTCAGTGGAATTTTTAAGCACATCAAAAAAAACCCCTAGTAAATGCGCTTTTCATTTTGAATGCGTTCCTGCTCTTCTCCCCGCATCCCCCCCCCCCTCGGAGCGACTTTTATTTTCAGTGAAAATTAAGCCAAAAGCTCTAATTAAATTCCCAGGCTGGAGAGACCCCTTTACCTAGTGCCTTTCAGCACTTTTACAGCTAAGTCGGAGATACAGAGCTTTCTGTAGTATAACCCAAACCCTCCAAGTCTGTTCATTGTTTTCACCGCAGCAAAAGCCCCATGGGCCATTACAATGTTTCTTTCTTGCAGCAGTCGAAGGAAGCTGACCTATCCTACTAGATCTGTCCATAATGCCCTGTATTGGCATTTGTATTGGCTGCAAATACATAGTGTCTTCTATGACATAGGCTATTGTCAGAGCTAGTTTGAACACATAGAGATCTGATGATATCCTCTTTCCCCTTCCCACCCTTTGCAGCTTGACCTCACTTGGAATTAATACCAGTCTTAAAATATTTCATGGTTTGCTGTTTGAGAGAGACTACACAGAAGAGGCTGGGCACAGGCTAGCTTACTTGAGTTGGCTAAAATCCAGCTAGCCCGGGTAACTATAACAGTGAAGATAGTGCAGCATGGGCTTCAGATCAGACTGGCTAGTCAAGTCTGTACCAGGGTCCATGTTGGGATTGTATTATTTTTGCCAAACACCACACTACATACTGCATTCATTGCTGTGTCACCCATGCCAGCTGGATTCTGGATTCCAGTCAGCTCTGGAGATTAGTCTGTGCGCACGCAGCTCTTGCTATGTTCACATATCCTAAATGTTTAACCCAAACCAGTCGTTTTCAGGCTTTCGTTTGTGAAGTCCTGAAAAATGTCAAATGGAGGTGTGGACCCCTTTGGAAAGCTCAGACATAGTCTCCAGACCCCCCGGCTGAAAGAGACTGTTCTATGGTAACAACCTTTTGAGGACTCCTTACACCAGGGGTTCTCAATCTGGGAATCGGCCCGGCATTGGGTTAGAGCTCACAGCTGGGCACAGGGGTTGGGGCTCATAGCCGCACACCGGGCTCAGGGCTCACAGTCACGCACTGGGGTCAGGGCTTGCAGCCGCGCGTCCCTGTCGGGGTCGGGGCTCACAGCCCGGCGCAGAGGTCAGGACTCACAGCCGTGTGCTCGGGGCAGGACCTGTAGCCCTGCAGCTCCACACAGGGGTCGGTCTCGCAGCGGTCGGGGCTCACAGTGTGGCCCAGGGGTCGGGTCTTGCAACTTGCAGCTCCGCACTGGAGTCAGGGCTCGCCCCCATTGCCCCCCATAACCGGGTCTCAAGCCCCAGTTTGAAGGACGATGATTTAGTGCATTCTAGGCACTGGAGGGCAGATTTTTTTTTCTGTTTCCTCCTTTTCACCATTCCAGAGCACTCTACCCTCTGTTGCAGGCTCTTCTGCATCCTGTTTATTAGCAGAAATCTTCTCCCTGCCCTCCCTCATATATTCTGAATTTCCCACTGCCTATCTCTAAGCTGTTTCCAACATCCTCTCCTCCTGTCATGCCCTTTCTTTCATCTGTCTGTATCCTGCTCAGTATTTGCATCGTTGTCCTGTGCTCACACAAGGAGCTGTATGAAATGCATTGCAGTGACATGACGTCTCTATAAAAAACACCGTGGTTCCTCAAACACTTGAAACACCCTCCAGACAGTGTGGAGCAACCTTTTAAAAGAAGAAACTACTAGTATGAATGGCTCCATTTTAACTAGTATGCGCTGTACAGATATTTCCTGGGTTGGAAGTGTGCAAAACTGGGCATAGTGCTCAACCCCCGCTCAGCCCCAGGCTCTCTCCCCACTCCACCCTTTCCCCCAAGCCCCCATTCCCGGCTCTTCTTGCCCCCACTATGCTCCAGGTCCCTCCCCCACTCTACCCTTCCCCCCCAAGGCCCCACCCCCACCCTGCCTCTTCTGACTGGTTCCATCCCCTCCCTGAGCACTCCCTGTCCCAGCTGCCCCCTCCCTCCCAGTGCCTCCTGCATGCCGCGGAACAGCTAATCCGTGTGGGTGGGAGGGAGGGGAGAGCTGGCTGCCAATGGGTGCTAAGATAAGCACCCGCTAATTTTTTTCCAGGGGTGCTTCAGCCCTGGAGCACCTATGAAGTCAGCGCCTATGCATAGTCTTTATGTGCACACATTCCGTAGGAGATTAAACTTCTTAGAAGTGCAGAAATGCACCAGAAGATTTCAGTGTCAATTCTTTCTCTCACCCACTTTTCCATTAGCACAAACAGCTGGTTGGGATTTCTTTGTATTGCTCTGAGTCCCCCAGCAGAGATTTCTGAATATGGGTGTTGAGGTGTTGGTTCATAAGAGGTCTTCATCCAAGACACAGTCCCAAAAAGAATTTTTCAAGACTGGCCCCCTGGCAAGTTGATAGAAAGAACTTGCTCGTTCAGCAACCACAAAACACTTCAGTCAGCAAGGGCTACTCAAGGTTTGTTCTTGAGGTTTGGGAGGGCATTGGTTCGAATGGGGGGGGGGGGGAGAAGTGGTTACACTTAACTGAAAAACAAGCCAGCCCTACAGCACGGGGTGTAGATCTTTACTTTCTCTGAGATCTTCTCTGTAACATGATCAGATTTCCTTCCAAGAAAAAGCCCCTGAAATTCATGTTAGATACCATCATCTCCTTCTCACCAGATATCCTACCTCAACTCAGGTGCAGTCAGACGGGTCAGGTTTCCTACTAAAGACATATTTCTGGAGAAATTACAGAGGTGATCAAGGCCAAAAGAACAAGCTTCATTATTTCTTTTGTTTTGCATTTGTTTGCATTTCAGTTCATTTTTGCTTTAATTTGTTCCATGTCTTGACTTGGGAAGGGAGTTTTCCCAGCGAATATTATGTCACTTGAGCCTCCAGCTGTTGTGCTGGGACACAGTCACCCAATAATCTCGTTGGGGATAATTGCTGGTGTCTTTTCAGATCATTTTTGTGAAAGGTGACAAACTGCTTGCCAGAGTGAGATGTTAATAACACAGAGGTGCCCCCTGTTTGAAAGCTGGTGCAGAAATTACCCAATTCGGTTGTTTGAGAGTCAGAATTGTAATAGTAAGATGTGAAGAACGGATCTGTTCATTTGCATATAATTCCAGGGCTTACGTGTCATCTTTGTGTAAACCATACAATTTCCAGCGCAGTAGGAATTGTGTGCTCATAATATAGAGACAGGAAGATTGGCTCTCCCTCTACATGGATCTTGGTTAAAGAACTATGTCATCTGTTTAAGGAAAATAGAAGGCAGAAGCTGCTAGCGAGGAAACAGACAGCAGTATGCACTGCTCTTTTGTCCAGTTTTGTCCCATCTGAACACTATATTAGGAGAAAGGGAAGAATCTGCTGCTGCTTTGTTTCTATTGCAAATCAGGTATAATATGTTCCCTTAATTTTATCACAGGCCAATGGGATCTTTTTCTTGTTCTTCTGGTGGACAAAGACCTCTCATCTGTCTTTAAACTGAGACTGATCTCTTTATGAGACATCTAGATCTAGACCAGGGGTCTCAAACACGCGGCTCACAGGGTTATTTCCTGCAGCCCACCAAGCTCCCTGGAGTTATTTCCTGCAGTCTGCCAAGCTCCCCTCCCCCGGCTTCCCCTTCACCCCAGTGCGCTGAGTCCCCAATCCTCTGCTTACCTCCAGGTGCTTCCAGCTCCCAAACAGCTGTTTGGCAGCACTTAGAGCTTTCCAGGAGGGAGTGAGGAGGAGTGGGGAGCCACGCACTCAGGGGAGGAGGCAGAGCAGAGGCGGGGATTTGGGGAAGAGGTGGGAAGGGCTGGGACCTCATTGAAGGAGTAGAGTGGGGGGCAGGGCTGGGGGCAGTGATGAATCCCTCAAGCCAGTTTAGTCCTCATGTGGCCCTCCTAATGATTGGGGTTTGAGATCCCCTGAAACTTTTCAACCTATTGCAACTACATAAAGTTCTTCCATCCTTTTGTAAGGAGAGGGTTTTTGGAAAGTGTGAATGGCCCAGTGAGATGGGGTTGTTATGTGATATTGAATCAGAGTTCTTTGAGTATTTGTTTTTTATTTTGCTCTCTCTTTAATAAACTAGACAGCCACTCTGCCTAGCCAATCAGTAGCCAATGATAAACTTAATAATTAGAGCCTTAGTGCCCAACTTCCAACATTTCTAATAAAATTATATGAATATTTAATGCCCAATTATTAAATATTTAAAAATTAAAAACTGAAATAGTTTGAAAGTTAGCATGTGATGAATAATTCAAAAGCTTGAAAATGAGACTCCGCTTTTGGGCTAAGCCTGATGCTACCTTATCTCCCAGCCTAGCAATTCGTTTGGGTCTTACTGCTGGTTTTGAGACAGTTGTTGCAGGATGTGTGGAGACTTCAATTCTGCATTACTAAGGGAAGCAGAATTAGTGCAGTGTGTAGTTATGGGAATAACCCTTCACATTAACATTAAGACTTCAGGAGCATGAGATGGAAATAGAAGGTCCAAAGGCACGATTATATGATTGAAAGTCTGGCTGTCCAGAAGATGGCTCTGTTACCAAGCATCTTGCCAACCTCTGGGGAAAACATGATTGTTCACCCTTACATTTTTGTCACATTCCTGCAGTTTTGCTATTTGAAAGGATTTTCCCCTGTTGCTGCTTCACTGCTCCATGGTGAACCATCATTTTGTTCATCCTCAGCAGTATTATCTTTAAAGAATTGTTTTCATAAAGTGGAGTCCGGGAAGTAAAGCAGAATATGAAAAATGGACCAATAAAATGGGTCAGCACCTCCTTTTCTTTGAGCTTGAGAGAAGAGGGCAAGGGCATTTTAAAGCACGCACAAAGGAAATGTCTAGTGTAGTTAATTAGCAGATGGACCCCTTCAGGGCCTGGTTACTAGAGCATGAGGAACAAAGAAGGGTCTGGGGGGAAGCTGAACTGCTTGGTGCAAAGAGGCAGTGCTTCCTTGGTGTGAAACGTGTTTGAGGTGGTGTCGCTACTTTTAAATATCAAGGAGTTAAATATAAATAGAGGGATCTAATGGAGGTTACACCTTCTCGCTGAGAAGTTCAATATGTGAGAATCTCTATTTAAAAATAAAACAAACAAAAAAAAAGAGTTGGCAGTGGTATTTGTTTCCTGCTGGGAGGGTAAAATGCTATGCATTTTTCCCCTCTCGATCTTCTAGGAACCACCGGCTTGCCTCCTTGCTGCTCACAGCAGAAGCAGTTCCATTAGTCTGGGGGCATGAATACAAATGAAATGCCAGTCTGACCTTTTGGCGAAGTTGGCTTACTTGGAGAGTGGAGGAAGCTGTACTGGCTCTGGGAAATGAGTGTTGGAACGCGTAACGATACATAAAATCCGTCAGGGGTCAGAAGGAGGATTAGTCTAATGTATAGTGTAGCACACTTGTGTATGTCTTCAAAATTTTAATTTTACCGAGGAAACCGGAAAGGAGCATGAATTCTGGCAAGTCAAGTGTAAAAGAATAATTAGGCAGGCAAAAAAAAGTGAAGAGCAACTAGCAAAAGACCAACATCAAAAACATTAAGAAACAGGAAGCCTGACAAATTATCAGTGGGGCCACTGGACAATCAACGTACTAAAAGAGCATGCAAGGAAGACAAGGTCATTGTGGAGAAGCTAAATGCATTCTTTGCATCAGTCTTTACTGCAGAGAACGAGAGAGAGTTCCACACCTGAGCCATGCTTTTGAGGTAACAAATCTGAGGAAGTGTCCCACATTGAAGATGTTAATAAAGAGGAAGATTGATAAATTAAACTGTAACAAGTAACCAGGGCTCCATGGTATTCACCCAAGAGTTCTGAAGGAACTCAAATGTGAAATTGCAGAACTAGTAACTGTGGTATTAACCTATCACTTAAATCAGCTTCAGTACAAGATGACTGGAGGATAGCTAATGGGACATCAATTTTAAAAAAGACTGCAGAGACAATACTGGGAATTTCAGGCCAATAAGCCTAACTTCAGTACCAGGTAAATTGGTTGAAACTGTGGAAAAGAACAGAATAATCAAACACATAGATGAAAACAATTTGTTGGGGGAAAGTTGAGGGAAGTCTAGGTTGAATATTAGGAAAAACTATTTCACTGGAGGTGGTGAAGCATGGGAATGGGATGAAAGTGATTCTAGAGTATTGTGCAACATGCAGCAGCTACCACGGGAAGCAGAGACTTCATATATTAGACTTTACAAGGCCAACGTTTACTCGGCACAATCCAAGAGCTTGCAGGGACACTCCCCCATCAACTGGAAGGGGGCGAGAAGGGCTGCCTACCCCCCACTACTGCTTAACTCTCTGCAGAGCTCAGGAGGCTGATGAGTCCTCCATACCTGCTATATGGAGCCATGTCAGTGCAGTATTAATTTGACAGAGGAGGTTCGGCTTGCATCTGCTCTCACTCCCAGAGCTTCATGAATTGACCGACAAGCTGTGCAGACTCATTTCTCTGCACTGACCATAGTAACCTACTGGTCCTCAGCTTTTTCCGTACCGTGACATGCTCTGCCCCATCCTAGATAGTAATATGGGAAGAGTAGGGTGATCACAATCCTCAGAACCCTTGCAGTAGCCATTCAGGCAGGTTTAATTCTTCTGCATAGGTAGAACTCCATATGCAAAGAGTCTTTAAACCTCTCTGATCTCTGCAACTGGAAATGACGTTTGAAGTCCTCATGTATATTGGTAGGGAAAACACACAATATCATTGGAAACCTTAGAGTCAGTATTCAGGCAACCCATGACAGTAGAGAGAATTAGTTAATAAATGCTATTTTTGAAAATTCTTCCCTAAATTATGTGGAGGGCCTGGCTGTGGATGGAAATTACGGGGGCAGTACACAAAGGGAGGTGTAGGCTGAGCCATATAGTTTATGCAGTTTAAAAATAAGCTAATGTTTGATGGATAAAATAAATACCATTTAGGATTCAATAGCTGCTCTAGTGGAAGCGAGCAGCCAGTGCTGTCTGTTTAGTTTCAAACTTTTTTTTACCTCTAAGAAAAGTTATAATTCATGGTTGTAATGTTACAAATTGCAAGTTTCCAAAGCCCTAAATCAAATCCACTGGACCATGCAGTTGTAGAGAGATATAAGCTATGCCATTCAAATTGCTTGTTCTTCCCCTCCCACTTCACCCCACCCGTGTGTGCAAACAGTCCCATAAAATCTAGCAAATTTTATTTCTAGAGCGTGGTGATCATAAACTTGCCTGGATCAGAAAATACTCTGCTCCTCTCCTATTAGCTTTTATTTAATACAGTGCAATTTATTTGTTATATGGTGTCCTTCACACGGTATCACAAACTCTTTACGGAGCGTGTCCATCATAAACTAAAGCTGACAAAGATTTCAGCTCAAGGTTTAAAGGAGGGGAATGACTCTAAGGGTACCAGGTACATTGGGCAGCATAAGAGGGTGGCAGAGAGTTAAAAGGAGGAGCAAGTGTAGATAGAAAAGAGCTAGAGAGGAATATTGGGGTAACTCAGCAGCAGCTTTGCAAATGCATTAGGTTATTATGGAAATGCATAGAGGCAGGCTGGGTAAGTGATAGAGGGAAAGGCTGGTAGAGTTTTGCTTCTTGGAGCCAAAAGAATAGTTCCTCCGCATCTGATGGCAGATCCTGGGAAACTGAGATGGTGCTGACTTCCACTCTTCTATTTCTAGAACGATGAAACGAACTAGTCCTTGTTTAACATAGAATAGGATTGGTAAGAACTAAGCTTCACCCGTAACAACATTAGCAACACATCCTTAATGCAATCTTGCAAATGGAGTGGCTTAATGGCCTAGAGCAGGAGTGGGCCAACTTTTTGGCCTGAGAGCCACATCTGGGTATGGAAATTGTATGGTTTACTATGAATGCTCATGAAATTGGGGGATGGGGTGCAGGAGGGGGTGAGGGCTCTGGGGTGGGGCCAGGGATGAGGAGTTTGGGGTGCAGGGAGGAGCTGTGGGCTGGGGGTGGAGCTGAGGGGTTTGGAGTATGGAAGGGGGCTCTGACAGAGGCACAGCTTTGGAGTGTGCAAGGGGGTATGAGCTCTGGGATGGGGATGTGGGTTCCAGGGTGAGGCCAGAAATGAGGGGTTCAGGGTGTGGGAAGGGGCTGTCGGCTGGAGCAGGGGGTTGGGGGTTGAGGGCTCCACCTGGGGGCGGGGGGGCGGGGCTCTGGGGTAGGGCTGGGGATGAGGGGTTGGGAATGAAGTAGGGTGCTCCGGACTGGGACCGAAGCGTTTGGAGGAGGCTCAGGGCTGGTGCAGGGGGTTGGGCCATGTGAGGAGGTCGGGGTGCAGGCTCCGGTCGGCACTTACCTGAAGCAGCTCCCGTGTCCCCCCTAAGGCCATGTCTGTCATAGAGAGCTTACAGTGGTGCAGCTGGACGGATGCAGCTGCGCCTCTGTAAGATCTCTAGTGTAGCCGCTCCACGCCAATGGGAGAGAGCGCTTCTGCCGACGTAATTAATCCACTCCCAACAATTGGGGACTGACCTAATTAAACTCTTCTAATTTGGGTCTGAAGCCAGAGCCTAAGTATTTCCATGTTGAATCTGTGGCTCATTTTCAAACTTTTGAACATTAAAAGTGATGGAATAAAAAGCCGTGACATTTTCAATATGAAAGACAAAAAACACCCACTTCATAATTTATTTATTTATTTATCCAAAATAGTATGAATTATTCATTAAAGTTGATGTGAGTGTTAGAAAATACAAGAAGTTTGAAGAGGAGGTATTATTAAGAGGAAATTAACAATTTGGAACTATTGACTTCTTAACAAATGAATGTGATTTTTCATAGACGTTTTTTCCATGGTCCTCTTCAATATAGGCTGGGTTTTGTCCAGGAGTTTGCCCTGAATGCAAGCACACCCGGCGGTATAATTTTATAACTCGCTCTCACGCTCTTTGCTCTTCCTCCCTCCTCTTAGTCTTCTCCAACCAAAATAAACGAAGAAGGAAGCAAGGCTTAGTCCGATCAAATATCCTTGCTTGTGTTCTTGCTATCTTGTTGTCCCAAAGCACTCCTGTACAGGATGGCGTGTTGTCCCCTCTCTGGGACATGAAGTGCGTCTACCCAGTGTGCCATCTCCATTCAAGAGCTCTGCAGAACACACGTGCAACTCCTCCTGGCCACTTCATGCAAAAATACAGCAGTAAAACACAGTGACTATAATGAGTGCTCCACACACAGGGGTTTGAGTTTTCAAACACTGTCTTTTAAAGATACAATTAAATGTAATTCTCCAAAAGTTTAAAGGAACACTAGAGAATCAAGCCATTCGCTGTTCTTGTCACTGGTGGATAAGAGTGGGTGGCAGCTGTAGTGCTGTCATCTGAAGCGTGTTCTACTAATACACCTCCACCCTGCCCTGAATGCATCCTCCTCTCTTGAACTGTGTATTGAACCTTGTGTAAATTGTGGTTTAAAGCAGTTTTGCCTGCCTATGACAGGGGTTTGGCTGGACATAAGTGGCTAAATCCCCAGTAGCGAATTATTTGTGCACCATCTGCTTAAACTCAGGAGCAAAGCTGTATTTTATGAAAACATTAGTAAAGAGGTTAATTAACCTCCTAAAAATGTTGTTTATTAAGTTCCTAGTAGCCTCAGTCATGGATCAGATGCCCATTTTGCTAGGTGCTGTGCAAACACAGAACAATATGACAAGCCTTGCCCCAAAGAGCTGAGTCTCAATGATCTGTTCTAGGTCCCATTACTTGGAACACCTCAGAATGTTTCATGAATGTAATGTGTTTCCCTTCACAACACCCTGGTGAGGAAGGGAAGTGCTGTTATCCCCATTTTAGTGATGGGGAACTGAGGCATAGAAAGGCTAAGTGACTTGCCCGGGCTCAACCAAGAAGGTTGTGACAGAACAGAAAATTGAACCTGGGTCTCCCAAATCCCAGGCTAGCACCCTAACCACTGTATGAGCCTTCCAAAAGGAAGGCTTTTACCCACAGAGCATTACCTGGACGGTGAAGCTATTGGAAATGTGGGTTGAGAACCCCTTTGGGACAGCCCTTCCAACAAATATTTTTATTAATATAAAATGCAAAGGTGGGAGAGGAAAACCAGAACTGAAAATGTTTAGAGACAGCACTGAACACAATCTGGAATGAATTTGGGAATCACCCAAAACGAGAGGCACCACTTTGGAAAGCAAGTCATTGCTGACATGAGTTAGCAGCAGCCGATTCAGGTGAACTGATGCTGAATGTGATTTAGCTGCAAGTGTAGAAAAAGGCAGACAGGTTTTAACCCCAGTTTCTGAAACAGTGCTGAACACATTTTGTCTTTGTCTACACTTGCAGCTATGCCACATTCAGCTGCTGTATAAATTGCTGACACCCTGTTATCAGCAATGTATCATTTTCCTATTGTAGACAAAGCCCTCTGGCAGGGACCTTAGATGTGATAAGCCAAACCTAATGAAGAAGCCTGAAAGCATAACAAGGGTGTGAAGAACAGCAGCAGGGAGGAATCTGACAGGCAGGGTTCGAGGGGGAGAAAAGGAGACTGCTCTCTAAAAATGTAAGGCTGACACTGTATTCCGGTTAAACCTGAGAAATACCTACCTAGCTCAAATGAATGGGACTGGGTACATTATATAAAATGCCTCCTTTGTTTTAATCCCAGAGGTAGCAGAAAAATGGTGTCTGAAGACCACCCCGCTCAAGACACCTGGACTAAGGAGTTTTCTTCCAGAGGGGTTGCCGCTTGCAGGGCTTGCAGTGCCCATGGCACATGCATAATGACCATGATGAGAAATTGGTTTAAAGGACAAAAAGGGACCAAAACCCTAACTGTTCATTATATCACTGAGTAGTAAGAGACCTCAGTTGTGTACAGAGCCATTTATCTAGTTCATGAATTAGAGCCCTGTCCACCTCCTGAGTTTATAAAATTCAGCCAAGACATACGTTAAGATCTGCAGGAAAGAGGCATATTTACTTCTCCAAGGTTGTCCTGTGTTTGTTAGAAATTTTTAATTTTATCCGTGTCGGCTATCTGAGATATATTAAAGCCAATGCCGTCTCTGACAGTGGTGAAATATGACCACTGAAATGTGGTCAGTGAATTTTTACTTTCATATGTAGGATTTTATCCTTAACAGTTCTGTTTTAGGAATGCAGAGCTGAATGAAGACTGGGAGAATATTGAGGTCAGAGCTGCCAATTAACCTCTTGATTTCAGAGGCTGATTACTCCATTAATCAAGGGGCCAGAAGCAACAGAGATGATGGGAAGGGTTGTAGCTGCGGAATAACAATGCCATGAAGGACTGATTTATGACAGACAGAGATGAATGTGGAAGATAGGGAAGAGTAGATGGTCAGGGATTCACCAACATGTCAAGTTCACCAGCAGGTGTAATGTATCAGCAGGAAGGCCTCTTGTGCTTGTGAACAGGGTTTTGTGGTACTTCACTTGCTTTATCTCCCTCCTGTGATCAATAGTTTCCTTTTATAGCAGTGACTCAGTGAATAGGTTTTCACTATAACTGTCCCTCCTGGGCAGTTAGATTTGACGTAGGGTTGGTGCACAGGAGTGGTGGGTTAAATAATGTGGAGTCTGAGGGCTCGTCAACATGGGGACATGCAGGAAAGTTAAAACAAAGTCACAAAAAGTGTGAAATTAAAGTGCATTAGTGTAAGCACATTATATCCTGTGTGGACACCCTCAAAAGTAAAGTGGCCTTAGGCTATGTCTACACGTAAAACGCTACCGTGGTGCTCACAACAACAACAGGAGGGCTTTTCCCATTGCTATAGTTAATCCACCTCCCTGAGAGGCAGTAGATAGGTCGACAGAAGATTCTTCCATCTGCCTAGCACTGTCTTCACCAAGGGCTAAGTCGGCAAAGCAATGTCTCTCAGGGATGTGAAAAATCCACAGATTTTGAGAGACGAAGCTATGCCAATGTAAGTTTTCGGTGTAGATCTGCCCTTACTTTTATTTAGCTTAATTCACTTCTAAATTAAACTGAATTATGCTAGACTGAATTGAGGCCATTATAATTCGGAATAAGTGTGTCCACACAGGGATTTAATGCAGTTTAACTAATCCATTTTAAATATTAGTTTGTCTTAACTTTCCTGAGTTGTCCTAATGTAGACCTTTTCGGCCCACCTGAGATGCTTTAATGAAACACTGTCGAATATAAGGGGATGCTGAAGCATGACAAGGTGTCTGCAGATGATCTGAGGTTCAGGTGAACATCGGTTAAACCATGGCCCTTCCTAACTCATGATTTGTGAACATCAGTGTCAAAGAGAAAGGCAGGAGATTTTTGAATTGATTCTGTTAGTTTGTTGTTAAAAAGCATGAGCCTTTTCTTAACCGTGGAGTGCAATGTTGATACAACAGGCTGACTTGGAAGCATCTCCAGTGTATGTTTAAGTAAAGCCAATCTCTGCAATTAATGGGGGATAAATTGAGATTTAGTTACTTAGAAGGCACCTTTGGTGAAAGATTCTTGGCAAATGTTATGTATGCTCTTAAAGGATTCACAGTGCTGACAGCTCCCTTTGGAGTATTAAAATACATGGGTGAGTGGCAGACAGCCCCTACGGGCCTCTTTTCCAGACACTAGTCCAGTTAAGGCAGCAAACTGGAAGAGACAATGGTATTCTTCAGGCATTTTGTAACAATAAAATCCCCTTCCACAAATCTTAAGGGATTGCTAGACAGTTTGACAATTTGAGATCAAAGCACTTACAGTCAAGTCAGGTGTGCGCTGGAGAAGATTTCCCCCTATTACTGGCGTCCTCCAGACACATTCCTGCACGGTTGTACCTGCAACAGACCAAAAAATAACAGCTTTTCCACTGGCCTGCCGCTCAGAAGCTTACTCCGTTGTCTTGGGATCTGTAAAGGAAATAAGAACATAGGAGGGGAGAGTATATCTTTGAATTTTTATAGATCATTGCTAAAAGATAAACCAAGCAAAGAACTCCCACCCCACCCCCACGAAAAACTGTCAGTCAGATCCCAGTTTAACTTTTTCTAATGACCCTAAAGCACGTAGCTCAGCCCCAGATCATCCTGGGAGAGGGCCTTTCAGCTCCTGGCTTCTATCTTTCTTTCCTGTTCCTTGAGTAACTAACCTTTTCCTCTCGCTTGGCTTGGCTAACACCCTAATTACAATGCAAGATCCATTTTGTGCTAATGTAACTTATACCAAGATACCTTTTTTCCCCTTTCCTAGAGCTGAAGAAGCAAGTGGAGAGTGCAGAACTGAAAAACCAACGGCTGAAAGAGGTTTTCCAGACCAAGATCCAGGAGTTTCGCAAGGTGTGCTACACTCTGACAGGATACCAGATTGACATTACTACCGAGAACCAGTACCGACTCACCTCCATTTATGCTGAGCACCAAGGGGACTGCTTGCTCTTTAAGGTAGGAGTGTATTCCCCCACCCTACCTGAGTCTTTGGGGTAATTGTGATCAGCGTGCCCGAATGCTCTCCATTCTAATTGCTGAGAAATGTCTCCTCAGTAGCTCCTGTTACATGACAGTTGTTCCTCTTTGACTGCCTTCTGTATTTAATACAATGAGAGGGGAGATACTTCCTCCTGTTAAAGAATTCTGTGAGAAGACTTTGGGTCTGGTTCTTCCTCTCACTTATACCACAGTAAATTGGGAGTAATTTAGGTTATGTCTGCACTTAAAATGCTGTAGCAGCACAGCTGCTGCGCTTTAGCACTGCCGTGTAGACATTCATTACAGCGACAGAAGAATTCCTCCCTTTGATGTGGTTAATCTGCCTCCTCAGGAGGTGGCAGTTAGGTCGATGGAAAAATTCTTCCATCAGCCTAGCATTGTCTACACCAGGGGTAAGGTCAGCAAAGCTAGATCTCTCAGCGGAGAGGGGGGGGTATTGGATGGATTTTGAGAGACGTAGCTATGCCGATGTATGTTTTCAGTGTAGACCAGACCTCAATCAAAGGGCTTGGCTACACTTGCAAGTTAGAGCACAGTAAAGCCACTTTGTGCACTCTAACTCACTCCCTGTCCACACTGGCAAGGCACGTAGAGTGCTCTGACTCCATGGCTAAAGCGTTCCTGGTACTCCACCTCGGCGAGAGTAATAACATCTGATGCGTATTGGGTGAGATGCCTCAGCATCAGTGTGAACGAGGTGTTCTATTACTGCGCTCTGATTGACCTCCGGAAACATCCCATAATCCCCTTAAGTGGCCACTCTTGTAATTGTTTTGAACTCAGCTGCAGGAATGCGTCTGTGCCCTTTCAAAGCTCCATTTCTGACATCCAGCATGCTTATCTGCCCCGGGGCAAAGAAAACATTATTTAGGAATGGTTCTTGCTTTCAGTGAGTGAGAGAGAGGTGGGGAGGAGGGTCGAACCTTACAAGATACTGTGCTGACACACTCCCAGAACCCCAAAAACCCACTCTCTCTCCCCCTACATACACACAAGACACTCCCTGTCACACTCCATTCCACCCCCCGCATTTGAAAAGCATGTTGCAACCACTTGAACTCTGGGATAGCTGCCCATAATGCACCGCTCCCAGTGCCACTGAAAGCGCCACAAATGTGGCTGCACCAGTGCGCTTGCAGCTGCCAGTGTGGACAGACCGCAGCACTTTCCCTACTGCACTCTCCGAAGGCTGGTTTAACTCAAAGCGTTCCACATCTGCAAGTGTAGCCAAGCCCAAAGTCATTGGTGTTGCGTCGGTTTAAAGGAAAGGAGGATGCGCCAGGAACCTAGCCTCAGAATTCACCATTTTCTACCATCAGAGAGATGTGCCACATCTTCATATCCTCTAACCTGGCCAGAAGGATGTGTGTTTAGCAGGCTACTCTTTGTTTGATCCTGCCTCGATGTGAGGAGAGCACTGAAGGATCTCTGAACATCTCTTCCAGCCATACAATTCTATGATTCTGTTACCCAGAACAGGGCCTCTTCCATTCATCTGCTCCAACATTTCAGCCCATTTTTTCAAGTGGAGCTTTCTCCTGGGTTTAGTTGCAATATCCAGTGCTCAAGGGACGTTCTGACAATGTGGAATTACTAAAGCATCGAATGTGTCAGAGCTCAACAAAAGAAGATGAGCAAGAGGATTGTTAGTTCAGAAATCAACAAGCTGTTTACGTGTAATTTATTTACCCAAGATTAGTTGGAATGTAAAACCAGCTGCCAAAGCCAGCTACAAAAGTAGGTTTCTGTATACGTTCTTTCCCTTTTGCAAATCTTTATGAACTGCTGGAGTACTGAGGGTTTTTTAATTAGCTGGTTTGAACTGGCTGAGCGGTTTTCTGGCAAGGGGGGAGTGGTGGGGAATAGACGTAGGCACGGAGGGCTGTTTATACATTCTAGGTTAATAGGAGGTTATTTTGTAGTGCTTTCCAGTGGAAATTGTTTATAGTGTGAGCTTCCACCACATCACACTCTTCATCATGTCCTTTTCTCCTTACAGTCCTAAAAGCCACTCCTTTAAGGAGTCTTATAAACAATAGCCTTGTAACAGGGTAGCGGGCTCATTAAATGAAACTGGGCTCGGTTCTGTTCCAGTCCAAGTGCTCCCAGTTTTGCCAGTTAAGAGGGTGGGACAGCACCTGGGGGCTGTAAAAGGTCAGTCAGACAGGTGCAGAGGCAGGAGATGAGAGCTGCCAGAGACAGAATGTGGTTCCTGGGAGAAGGCTTGAAGGCAGGAAAGCGGCAAGAGGTGTCTGCTGGCTACTGTCTCTAAGCCACAGAGCTGCGGGGAGATGGCTGGAGAAGGCTGAAGGCAGGAGGATCAGCAGAGGGAGATGCTTGCTGGTTCCAAGCTGGAGAGCCGGAACCAAGTAATACGGAGGACTGAAGGAAGGGAGAGCAGGAGAGAGGCTCACCCATAGCCACCTTCTTGCATCCGAGGACCAGGGGGAGAGAGTGATGATCCCCTGGCAAGGATTTTCCTAGCATGGAGACTTTGAGCAATCCTGTTGGGAAGAGTGGTATTGCTCGCCAGAAAGAAGGTGGTTGCTGTCCTGGCAGAGTGACAGAAGAAGACATATAAGGAGCCTAACCATGACAGATGAGAACAAGGACTATATGCATGCAGGTGATATGGACTATGGTTTGGGACGTTTGTTGTAGACTCTTTCTATAAGGTTGTAATAAACTGACCCCTGTAGGAGTATTTTTTAAGTAAGCGCCTGAAGTGAAGTCCACTGGGTTACCCAAGAGAGAAACTGAGCAGAGGGTCCACTTGTGGGGCTGCCCTGACGCCCCAAGAGGACACCTGGAAGGAGACCACTCGTTTGCAAGCCTAGATACATTATTTTAAGAAAACTCAAAGCGATATGACACAAGAGGTACATGCAGGACTCCACCATGCAAAGGCATGGCCTTCTTATGCTTTGCATCCTCCTGCCTGCCCTGTGTCAGTATTGCCTCTTCTTGTCTTTTCTTACATTGAAATCTCTAGGGCAGGGACTCATCTTTGTTTTTGGGAAGTGCCAAATTAGCACAAATTAGTAACATAACATTCCAATGGCCTGTGATGGGAAGTGCAAATAGTGGTCTGGCTATAAGGCTAAGCTTTGGATACTGTCTTCCACATGAGACTCTTATCTCATGGGCAGCACTGTTGGGTTGCTATATTAGATAGCTGAGGTGTGTCATCAGAAGCATCAAACAGTTTAGTTACACCCTTACACTGGTTTAATACCATGGATTTTATTTCCACATACAGTAAAATGTCTGCATCCTAATCTTCATGCCCCTCCTATCATGCTCCATAAGACTCTTACTCCTATTTTTTGTCATTCTGCTCTAAATCATGAAATGATACAATTAAAAACAAATCATGAAAAGCAGCCCCCATCTCCCCTAGTGTCTCAGTGTTGGTGATAGCATCTTGCCCATCACCGCAAGTGTTAGCAGCCTAAGTTTACAGTACAAGTGGGAGTACTTTCTCCCTTACAGAAAGTATGCAGCACTAATTCATGCCAGACCTAGGAGGTCACAGAGTTTTACAGGGGAGCACTTCCCTCCCCCTTCCCCACCCCTCCCTGGCAACTGCAATTAGCACTTAACATTATACCCACTTCCCGTTGGTCCCATGAAGGCATGTGTCTTGTTTACAGGAAGGAAGAGAATGTTGGAGAAATTCAGTAAGGGAGGAGGAGTTGCAAGGGTTCAGCTTCAGCAGACTTATGGCCAGTGTGTGCAGGGCCTGAGTCTTAGTTTGTTACGTAACGAGATTAATATTTTCCTGTCACTATACATTGGAGCCCCAAAACAAACCCCACCAATTACAAGGCATGAACAGTGCAAATGAAGAACCTGGGTAGGAACTAGGATAATGCCTAGCAGCAGTAAGATACTTGGCTTCATGGCTTCTGATTTTGTCCTGGGCCTCCTGGATGAGCTGGGGAAGAGAAGCCGAATCACTTTGGAGAAACGATCCTTGGACAACCAAGGAGCAGCCATGTCCTGCCCTCCTTGGCTGGAAGGCACTTCACATACATCAGATCCCTGAGGACACCTTGACCTTTTCCAGAGAATGGTTGGCAGCTAAGACAGAGCAATGAATAAATGCGATAACCTTCACATCTCTGAAATCCTATGTTCAAACATGCCTTGTCCTAAATGAAATGAATATGGCTCATCACAGCTCCTTTTGTCTTTTGTTCACATTATACCCAGCACCATATAATCTGGTACAACTACCAGCATTTTCTGTAAAGAGGGCAATGGCTAGCAGGCAGCTCAGGGCTGAGTGCATTAGCAAAGCTGTGTATGGAAAGATTTCATGTTGCCCACCTGAATTATAGCTACCCAGTGTTCATTCATTTACCTCCAATTCTTCTTCGTGCCATACCAAAATAAACTGGCCAGTTGTTGGAAAATACTAAGTGAGCAGAGACCCATATCGCTAAATCGTGATCTTGCTTTACTTTCTTCACTTACGGCTTCATTCCCAAGTGTTTCCATAGAACTAAATTGGATGTCACCAGACATGGCAGGAGAAGTTTAGAGCTTCAGCATTTTCAGGAGGCACCCTTCAAGAACAGTCTCCCAGAACAGTTGATTGATTTATAGGCTTCCCTTGCATGTCGTACATCACGTCCCAAAGGAGAGGAATGGGTTGCCTTTGTATAGGAAGAGCAGATTTGAAATTCCTTTGACAACAGAAGCCCCGCAACAAAATCTTGGAATGTTTCTCATGTCTTAGCCAGTTTTTTCCCCAAAGTCTATTGTTCAGATTAAGAGCAAAATATATACATCAAATTCTTTCCTGGGTGAGTACAGATTGCTGATGCCCGGGTATACAATAAGGCTTGGATCCTGATTATGGCTTCTCAGAGGGGTTGTATGTTTACGCTGTAGAATCTCTGAGCTGTAACTGACTGTGGGAGTTTGTGTGCATTGCATTAAGCCGGAGAGGTCACAAAGCAGGAAACACTGTTTGTATTCATTTCACTCAGGCAATTTATGGTGCAGGTTCTATATAATTAGGACCAAACAAGTCCCTTCACACTTTACAAGCTTCTGCAGCTTGTCTGTAAACTTTAGGGCACGTTTCAGTAATACAGCTGGTGGCATTTAATTTTCATTGAAACTTGAAGATTCAGCTATGCAAGAGTAGCTACAGTAATGGATGTAACTCCTTCATAGCAGAATGATGTGTGAGGTATTTCCAGGCAGAATTTTCCTCCGTTATGGTTGGCCACACTGGTTTGTAGACTGTAACTTTCCAATCAGTTCATGATGGAGAAAGGGATCGCTGAGGTAACGTGTTAGAGCAGCAGTGAACATGTTAATCGGAATGACTCGCTGTGAGAATAAGAGACTGTCCATAAATGAATACTGAATTCCAATGAATTTTTTATCAATGCATATTGGAGATCCCTATAGACACACCAGATGAGCTCATCAAGATGAAGGATGTTACAGTGATTTTCAGAACCCCTGCATGTGTGCGCGCACATAGGCTGGAGCATCTCAGACTTCACAGCCCTCTCTCTCTCTCTCTCTCTCTCTCTCTCTTTAATTAAATGCTATGAAAAGTCATGGATAGACTCCTTCCCCGGAGTTAAGTTTCAGATGATTTTGCAGAAGGTAATACATTATAATTATTGGGTTACTTGGCAGTTTCGTATTCTGTCACTGTAGCTGGTTCATTAGATACTTTAGTTTGTAATGCATATTCTTTGCTTTCTGCATAAGTGCCTCAAGTCCAGGCAACCTAACAAGAGCTACATGGCTGCACTTCCTTTACTTACTACTTTCATTTTTCTTGCACTAATCAATGTCTTTATAACAAATCTGTTATATCTGATGCCTATTTCTGAACAAACAAATATTAAATGACCAAGGGAAATTGCCAAGAGTAAGCTTAATTGACTTTTTATTAAGCTGAAGGGTGGATCACTATACCTTAATTGAACACACACACACACACACACACACACACTATCATGCTGCTTATGCTGTTCACGGGTTGGATTCTAAACGAGCAGTGGGAACAGGGAGAAAACAGCAGTGGAAATTGTTAGAGGCCAAAAAAGGCTTCGGTGTGAAGAGAGATTGAAAAGATTTTCGGATTGTTTAGAGAAGTGATGAGTCAGAGCATCTGAGAGGTGCGCACACACTAATGATCGGTACAGAGACAGTAAATTGGGGGCTTTTATTTACCCTTTTTGTATTATATAAGAGCATGGGACTATCAGAAGAAGCTGAAAGGCAATACATTTAAAGCTTAGGAAGGAAATCCTTTCTTACACTGGGTGAATTTAAGAATTTAATTTAATTTTGGAACCTACTGCTCCAAGGTTTTGTTAAAGCCAAGATGTCAGTGACAGTCGGAAAAGAATTAGACATTTATGCAGCCCAAATGAAAACATTGGCCTTTACGTTAGGTAAGAAAAATGGATATATAAACCCTTTTGGTTCAGGGCATAAAGCCATTCCCTAACGGAGGAGGTTAGGCAAAACTTCCCCTATGGGCAGGTTATTCCAGAATTGTCTGCTACACCATGTCTCACATCTTCTGAAGCATCTGGCCCTGGCTACTGTAGTTGATGGGGTACTGGACTTGATGGGCCACTGGGGGTGATCCAGTATGACAGGGTGATGGGGTGATCCAGTATGACCGTTTCCATTTTCCTATGTGAAATTTGACAGTGTTTAGAAACCTTGCTGGTTTCAGGTTCGCTGCTTGCTCAGAAAAGGCCAGACCAAATTACGTAATAATTCTTGTGTTAATTAATTGGGCCCTATCTGGTTGACAAGCAAGTTAAAATTTCTCTAATTTTTTGTTCAGTATCACAGTGAGGTTATGTTCCTGATCCGGTAAATATCCTATCAGCTTCTCATTCTCCTTTATTTTCCATATCCTCAGAGTCTAATCCTCTAGCATGGGGAGCTCTACCTGGTTCCACCTCTTAGTTATGATGGTCTTTGCTGCCAAACTTACCATAAGTGAACACAGCTCCTCATAGTGATCCATTGGAAAGCATCCCCGAGATGGAACTTCTATGGGTTTAAATGGAGACTCCCCAAGATTTTAGAAAGAAAGTAAAAACGGAAGCATTGTGATTTCATATGAGAAGAATGCTGGCTGGCACTGCTCGCTTCAAATAAATCCTTTATTCGAGCCCAGGTGAAGTGCGTTTGATGGAGTAATATAAAACCAGCAACAACTTTGCGATGCACCAAATTAACAGCCACTGCACTCAGACAGGCTTTGAACCACACTTGTTTAAGTCATTATTTAAAGGTTTGAAGAGGCATAAAAAGCAGCCAACTCTACAAAACTTCAAGGCAATTTGAAGAGCTAAAGCTGGCTTCTCATGTGGTTTACTTGTGTTTACTGAAGGAGAGTGAAGGGAGTGGAAAGGATAAAAAGCACTTCACTTTGGGGGCACTTTGATGGAAGAGGGGCCCTCAGTAGGACATACACAGGCTGTATGCTAATTGTAAATGTGGAATGTTGAAGGGTAGCTGTTACGGTGCTGCTAATGACTGGGCACAAGGAGCAGCTATGGTTAGCTTAACAGAAACTTGTTTTGCTGACCTTTACTTCTGTTCTGTCTGTGGTAATCACTGACCCTCCAACTCCCTTCTCTGAGAGTTTCCCGTCCTTTGCTTACTGCTTATAGCATTTAAGGCTGGTTGATTTATTTAGAGATTTGACTACTGTAAGCAGGATCAGTCCCCTTCCCATTAGTGCTTAATGGTAAATTCTCATCCCTTTTCCTCTCTCATAATGTATGTGAATTCTGATGTGCATGCAATAAATAGATTTTCCTGTGTGTGATGAAAATTTCCATCAGGAGGATGAACAGTGTTGATAGCCGGCATGGTTCACATAAAGTCTTATTGATTGTTTTTGTTTTTATTGCCTTCACAGAGTACAGCATTCCATGCAAATTGAAATAGTCCCTGCAAAGTGTTACAAAGCCAAAGTATGAAACAATATAAAAGCATTACAATAACCAATAGAAAGATAGGAGACATGATTCATAGGGCTTGTCTTCACTATAGGGGGGAGGGATCGATCTTTTGGTGATCGATTTATCGCGTCTTGTCAAGTCGATTTCCAGCGGCGCCCCCATCGACTCCGGAACTCCAGCTCACCAAAAAGCGCAGGCTGGAGTTGACGGGGGAGTGCGCCGCCCCCCGCCGCCGCCGTGAGGATGGCAGGTAAGTCGGCTGGAGATACGCCGACTTCAGCTACGTTGGCATATCTACAGCCGATCTCCTCCCCTTCCTCCCCCAGTGAAGATCAGCCCATAGCTGATGTGGGCGTGTGTGTGTGTGTGTGTGTGTGTTGAATGGAGAAGCCGTGAATGAGCGGTGTGCTCCCAGACAGCTAATAAAACCTTTACATTGCACCCTCATGCATCCTGTATGCAATACTACGGAGATATACCATGTTAGAGAACAGAGGGCAGCATAAAAACCTCAGGAAAATGACCTAAATTGGCTGTTCTACGTCTAAAAATGATATGAAGAGAGTTGCTGCTTCTTGCCGCTTTGTCACCTCTCAAAGCCCACTCGTCCCATTACAACCCAGCTTCTTCCTCTGAATCCCCAGACCCTCACTCACCCTCTCCATGCCACCTCCTGGCTTAGCCTGTCTTTTGGTGTCCCCAGAGTTAGGGTGGTGTACCCCTATGGGGCTAATCTGAGGACTAAGGGAAGCAGGCTGAACACCTCAGTGAGCAGTAGTCACATTTTTAACTTTGGAACTAAATGAGGTTATGGCGAATAAGAAGAATAACGTAACGTTGTGGTTAAGTTACATACCATGAAAAGCTGCTACATACCTATGTCTAAGCTGCTACCAGAATGTGTGTGGCGTCTATGTATCTCTCATGGGTTAGCTAGAGGGATCCAGAAAAAATTAAAATTCAGAGGAAGTTTCGAAAAGGGCTTGTTTTTAAATATTTCCTCTGGCAAAGTTATTTAGTCTTTGACCTAGAAATTAGAATATAAATTTCAACTAGCCTATGCAAAGGTAGTGGGTTAAAGTGGGAGACAAAATGCAACCATTTATGTGTGAAATACACAGTTTTAATCCTTCTCAAGTACAAATCTCAATGCAGCATTAACAAGAGAGTAGCTCGAGCCCCTCCATAATTACTGTATATGTTTCAAGATGAGCAGTGTAATAACTGGATTGTTTTTCCCCATCTGCCCTTCCTGTCTGAGTGTTGTGCTTGCTCGTTATGTGTGGATGTGGGTGACGTGAGCTGTCAGTGGTGTGGACGCTCTGGGACTGCCTACATGTGCTTAGCATGCTTGCAAGAGCAATTAGCTCCACTTTGAACTCACCAATAAGTGTCCTTCAGTAGCATGTCCCCAGCTGTTCGGTTCTTTCTGTATCTCTCCCTTTCCCCTCCTCCTCTCTCCTGGGTGAGTCTCAAGAGTGAAAAGAAGTCACAGTTTTGATAGAGTGCGGTTCCTCCAGCAGCCGTCTCGCACTCTTGCACACAATCAAAAACAGCAGTGGTGCTCGTCAGTGGAGCAGGACAGGCAGAGAGAGATTGATTAGAGATTGCAGGCCTCTATTAACTCCTCATTCTTGTTAATTACACATTATTTTATTTTTATATTTTGTTTGTCAATTTCCCTGCATGGTGTCTGAGGATTTAGTTGCTCCTCCACTGCAGGAGGCGCACACCATTTGTGTGTGAGCGTGATGCGTTAATGCCAAATGTGCTGCATTAGAATTGCATCAAAGGTCAGCCAGGAATTTTGTGGTCTCCGAAATCAACAGCTCTAAAACAGGATATAGCAATTAGTCTGTTGGGATATGACTCAGTAGTGTATTGAAACCCATGCTTCATCCCCCATACCTGCCTCCATTCCACATTGGTACATTGCTTTAATTCTTGCCCATGTCTTCATCTTGCTCCAGTCACTGCGTGCTCCAATTCCCGCCCCAATGTCGATCTGACAGCATGCGTTTCTTCCTGAAATAATTTCCCTCCCTCCTGACTGAGTCTTAAGTGTGTCTTTTTCCCCCTTTAAACTAGTCTGAGTGCCTCAAGAGTCACAGAATCCAAAGGAGAAACCAGCAGAAATATAGCCTGTTCATTATAGGGCTCTCAGGAGCTCAGTGGGGGAACCCCAAACCCCAGTCACCTTTCCATCTGGTATAGTGTCTGGTCTAAGGGGATCAGTGAAGAATACCCTCCCGTCATGCCTTATCATGGCAGAAGATAGAGAGAAACCTCATTCGGCTGGTAATCAGTGATAGCTGACAGAGAATTCTTCCAGGGCTCTGTGACCGAGACTGTGCCTACTGAGAAGAGAAAGGGATGAGTGAGGTTTTCTGAAGGATCTGCATTTTGCTTTATGGTGTAATCCCGGGGTGAATGGAGACACATTGAGGTTTCTCTCTCCATGTAGGAAATGGCTGTCATGCTTAAGTACTGATCCAGTTACACGGCCTTTGGCTTTAAAAGCTGAAAGCCACTTTTCAGAGGGAGATGTGAGAACTGGGTCGTTAATGCGGGGTCACTTGGTGTGCTCTGTCCCCGTGTTTGCGCTGTAATCTTTGCTGTTAGCCATGGAGCTGCTTTCCCAAGTGCCCTGCCCGATGCTTATTCAGGCCATGATGGCAGGAGCTCACAGATGGGATTGTCGATGCATCATGGATTTCCTTGGGCATCTGGAGACCTCTCCAAGCAGCTCTGCCAAGTGGTTAACATGAGCTCGTCCCCTCCCCCATCCTCTCCTCAGGCTGGATTCTCGGTGTCTCTCTCGGCAGAGGAACCAGTAAAAAACTGGGCAGCCGAGGCTGTCCCTGCGTGTTCTCTGCTCAGCCTGACTGCAGCTATCCAAGCACAATTTGTGACACTCCCCTTGGCCTCATCTGTGTGAGTGGGCACTGCAGACATCAGCCAGCCCAGCTGAAGGATCCCTGCTTCGTTCAGCATCTGTCTCCTCCACTCCTGCCATAACAGTAATTAACCTAATTACCAACTTGCCAGTCCTTTGCTCAAGTCTGATTCTCCCGGCCCCCACCCCATCTCCATTTTCTCATTCAAATGTCTCTTATTTAGTGAAATGGGCTACGATGGGAGAGGTGGGGAGCATTCTGACTGGGAAGCATCACAGGCAACTGTGACTGTTGTTCCCAGGGTGGACGGTTGTACTGAATGGACGGGCATTAGGAGAACATCAGACTAGAGCAGCCAGGACTGGCATGGGGGCCTGAGCAGCTTCAGGGGCATTTGAGACTTTTGGGGTAAGTCTCTATTTCGAGCTGGGGGTGTGATCCTCATCTCGAGGAGACCTACCGGTGCTAGCTCTGATCAGACTGGCATGCTAAAAACAGCTGCAGGAGGAAATAGCTGCCCTGAGTATGTACCCACCTGGGATGCGAGGCATACAGTTGAGGTCCCTCTGTTTGTAGGGTGCTAGCTCTGTAAGAGGAATGTCTCCTCAAGCTGGGACTCTCACTTCCAGCTCCAAGGGAGACTTACCCTTTGTGATCCTGTGACAACAACAAAGACTGCAGACCAGGTCAGGGAGTCCCATGAGCTGAGCTGCTGCCAGGCCGAGTGTAAGTTTGAAAGAAGCGTTGTCTGTCCTGATGAGTGCTATTAATCAAAACAAAACTCTTCTTGCCAGACGGCCTGTATTCCTATATGAAAATGTGGTCACAGTTTAGTTCACCACATGCAAGCCACCACCATAACCGTATCTACCTGGTACCTTGCCTAGCTGTCTCAGCAGAGAATAGTGTCTGTATCTGTTCAGTATTGTCCTTGAGTAGGGAGCTCAGCAGAGGGCGATCATACATCCTGTTTTGGCTGGGACAGTCCCTATTTTAAGCCGTATTCTGGCTGTCCCACTTTTTTTGCAGGCGCAAATGGGACAAATGGCCAGTTTTATCAAAAAAGTCATGTGCGGAGGAACATGCAGGGGGCAAGTGGTGAGACCAGTCCCACGCAAAGGAGGGAAGGCAGAGCTCAGGCAGGAGAGAGGCAGGGCTGGTGCAAGCAGCAATGCCAGCGCCAACCCTGCACACGGAGCAGGCAGGGCACGGGCCAGCCCCATGCAGAGGAGGGGGCTCAGGCAAGCCCATACAGTGTCCCGTTTTCCCTTTGAGAAATGTGGTCACCCTAAGTCTGTAAAACTCTGTGACAACCCAGGTTTGGCATGTATTAGTGCTGCATATGTTCTAGTCCCATCTCTGCCACTAACTTGCTTTCTGGCCTTGGACTAGTCACTTAATCTACCCATCTTTCTCCTCTTCTGTAAAATGGGTGCAGAAAAATACAATTCGCTTACTTTGTGGTGGGTTGAGAAGCTTAATTAAATGTACAGCGCTTGGGGCTTTTAAGTAAAAGCAGTGTAGAGATACCAAGTATACAGTGCTTTTATTAGCAGTGAGAAGACATGGCAGACTGCTTCTTAGAGGTGCCTTCAATCCTGCTCAGGGTTGAGGGTCATTGGTGGTATACTGTGAGGAAGGCCTGCATTGTTGCTGCCCAGGCTGCTCTCTCTTTTCTGTGGATACATAGCACCTTTCAGCAGCACTAAATTCACGGCAATTTCCTTTTTTTAAGTCCTTGGTCTTTTCAAAGATAGTTTTCAGTTGGAGTTTGTGTGATCAGCTCACTTGAGAGGAAAGGAGATCACTCCAAGATGGAGAGTTTGGGGAATACAAAGACCTCATTACAGAACACATAAAGTGGTTGTTTTTAAAAAGCAGCTTTTGATACCTGCTTCTCGTTTTCCCTGGTGCTGTTGTGAATTTGCAGAACATGCTGAGCCGTGTCACCAAACCATAACCCCACTGTTTCATTCACAGTTCTTTATGTACAAAGTCTCAAATGAAAAGAAGGAAACTTTGATTTAGGAAGCTCAGAGTTCTCTGATACCAGTGTATCTCAGCAGATTGTCAACTCAGCGGCAAATTCCCTATTTCTCATTTCATTAAGGACTCCTTTGGGTAATATGCTAAATTGGAGCTGTGTTGGTAGCCCGTCAAGTCCTGGACTGAAGGAAGCAAGCAAATGTTTGCTATTAACATACAGGGTAGGACGCCGCGGTCTATATGGATGCTTTAACCCAGTTTCTCCCTTTTGTTGATTTGTCACAACCTTGATACTGCTCAATTTGTACAATACCTTGTTTATTTCAACCTCACTTAACCACGCAGCTGTGACTGAACATATGTCATTTTAGGAATATTCTTATTCACAAGAATAAAAAGAATAAGTAATGAATAAAAATGAAGAATAAAGAGAAGATTGCATCTTGTCTGTACAGAAAGATTCTCCTGGAAATGGAGGTTCGAGGGAATAGTGCTGACATGTCCCAGCAACAGTGTATTGAAGATAATATGCCAAGGCATCAAAACAGGCCAGGCCCGTAGAAAGATCACATATTTGGACTTCATTATGCATTGTTCCCTGCCTGAAACAGGGAGTGTCAGGAGGACAGATTCTTCCCTGACTTGGTGAAAGATAGCAGCAAGCCAGTCTGCTTGTGCTAAGAGGCCCTAAGCCACCTTAGCCAGCTGCAGCAGGGTAACCTGAAGGTAGTGGCTCCTCCGCCATCCTTTCCTCCTTGCTGCTGATAAAGAATAAATTAGGATTGGATGAGAAGGGTTCTGGTCAGTTTTCCCAAGGCCAGCCAGCTCAGCCGGGGTGAATGCAAGCAGGAGTACTTGAGAAGAAGAATCAGAATGGAGTGTATGTTATGGGAGTTCGTAGGCACCAGAGGAAAGGCGCTTTATGGTCACCATCCATCCAGCCCATTGGCAACCCTAGAGAAGCCATACCACTCCAAGGAACAACAGTAGGGTAGGGTGTCCAGAACTCCTGGGCACTCTGATACTGTTACATTGACCTGGGGTTTCTAAGGATCTAGAGCACATTGTGTAAACCAGCCTGTAGGCTTTGGATTCTGCACTTGGGAAAAGGGACCCATTTAACCCATGTCTCAAAGCCTGTCAACCAGCTCCTGGTTTATATGAACTTGTGCTTCTCTGAAAGGTGGTATTCCCTGTGGTCTTTCTCTAACCAGGGTTACCCTGCAGTTCCTTTTTCTGAACCCATCTGAGAGAAAGCAGAAATCCCAGATAACGCTCTCCTCCATTACACCATCACATCTTCCACTTTGCTTTCAGGCATCCCCAGTTTATTCCATGCCAGTGATTGCTGAGGATGGTTGGAAGCACACCAAGTGTTCCACTCATGGCATGCCTCGAGAAATTATGCCCTTCACAGCGTGGGGACCATAGGCACAATGTACCATGCTATATCTTCAGATTCAAGTCTGAATCTATGTAGTATGGACCTATTAATCTTTGTGTCTTTGACACAACACTGTATGTGTTTTACAGCACGGAATGCAGATGTGGATTGGAAACCACCCTGAGGCATGTGTGGATGTGGACTGAGGTTGTTATAATAGTAACATGAATCCTAGGCTATGGCACTGACCAACTGTGAAATTTCATTGTTACAGATATTTGTAAAGGCTCTCAGTAAATAACTTGGGTGAATTGGAACAGAAATAAGTGTCAGAATTTAATACAATTTAAGTTGATTTAGTACATGTATTCTGGAATTATAGAAAAACTAACCCATTCCCATATTTCCTTCTTTTCACTGACTCATACGTGAATCAATCCAAAATGCATTTACAAAGGATCTGCATTCAGTAATTCTTTCGGTCTATCTGAGCGTGATTAGTTATAGGAATAGATGATTTCTCTGTTGACACAATTTTAGGACCTTGTATTTCATAAGCAGAATTGAGAAGTACAGTGCCTCTTGTTTGCCAATTGCATGAGAACATCTTTGGGGCAAGTAATTCAGGGACTTATTTCTTATAAAATCTCTTTGTATAACCATCTTAACTAAAAGGTGTACTTCCTTCCACCCCCTTGGGGAAAGTAGGGAAGCTGAGAGCTGAGAAAGGCTTCAGACTTTAATAAGTCCCAAGACTATCCTTTGCGGTTGTCCCCAGTTACTAGTTAAAGAAGATGAGCCTGCCTGTGTTTGGGGAGAATATGTCAGTGTGTACTGAACAATTGTTTGCACAGTATAATGTGCTCCTAATCTATTAAACTTCAGTGGAAATGTATCATTTGAGTTTTAGTGGTAGCACTTCCATGTGCAACTGGTTAGCTTGGATCTATTTGAACCTGTTTGGAGGAACTGCCATAAACAGCTTCAGAGCAGGGCCGGCTTTTTGATGCCCTGGCCGGAGGCACACCGCCGGCACGAACACACACACACACACACACACACACACACACACAACTGGAGGAGCGAAAAGAGCAGCACTGCCGGAGGAACAAAAAGGCGGGGGGGGGGGGCACCCTTACATGCACACGCTTCCTCTACTGGTGCCTGAAGCTGGCTCTGCTTCAGAGTGAGGGGTTTGCCGCCCTTTGTGGTAGTGCCTTTGCAGTGAAGACAGCTCTTATTAGCAAGCTGGCAGGACTTCCAAAGGGGGTAAATGACAGGCTCATGACCATGAAACTTCCTCTTTTGTCTGGAAAGAAGCACCTTACCATCGTCAGTGCCTATGCTCCAACCATGACCAACCCAGATGAAGTAAAGGTCAAGTTCTATGAGGAACTCCATTCAGTCATCGCCAATGCTCAAAAGGCGGACAAGCTCATCATTCTTGGTGACTTCAACGCAAGAGTCGGCTCTGACCACGCTGCTTGGGATGGAGTCCTTGGAAAACATGGAGTGGGTAACTGTAACAGTAATGGTCTTCTCTTGCTCCAGACCTGCGCAGAGCACGAGCTGCTCATCACAAATACAATCTTCCACCTCCCTACCCGTAACCGGACTTCATGGAAACACCCTCGCTCCAAACACTGGCACTTAATCGACTATGTTATCGTCAGGAAGAGGGATAGGCAGGATGTCCGGGTGACCAAGGCCATGTGTGGTGCTGACTGCTGGACAGACCACTGCCTTATCCTCACCAAGCTCAACATCCGTATTCAATATAAGACGCCCACAAGGAAAGAAGACTCCCAAACGGCTGAATATCGCCAACTTGAAGATCACAAGCACCAAACAGTCTTTTGTGGATGCATTGGAAGAACGTCTGGAATCCACCCCTCTTGACAGCCTGAATGTGGATGTCGACTGGGCAACACTCAGAGGGCTGGTCTACAGCACAGCTATAGAGATCCTGAGGCCCTCAACCAGAAAGCATAAAGACTGATTTGATGAGAACTGCGATGAGATCAAGCAGCTACTGGAAGAAAAGCACCGCACCCATCAAGCCTACCTTAACAATCCCAAGTCTACATCAAAGAAAGATGCGTTCAGCAATATTCGGAGATCCATACAGCAAAAACTTCGTCAGATGCAAGACACTTGGCTTAGCAGAAAAGCTGATGAGATTCAAGGCTATGCTGACAGACATGACATGAAGAATTTCTATGATGCCCTGAAAGAAGTGTACGGACCTACATCCTCAGGATCATGCCCTCTCCTTAGCGCTGACGGAAACACTTTGATTACTGACAAGGATAAGATTCTTGTAAGGTGGGCTGAACACTTCGACAGCGTTCTGAACCATCCCTCGTCCATCAATGATGAAGCCATTGATCGTCTCCCGCAAGTGCCCATCAACAAGGCACTGGAGGACCCGCTACTTTATTAGAGACGCAGAAAGCGATCCATCTCCTCTCCAGTGGCAAAGCTCCAGGCTCAGACTCCATTCCAGCTGAGATTTATAAGGAAGGTGGCACTGCCTTGACTGAAAGGCTCCATCAACTGTTCCTGCTTATGTGGCAACAGGAGACGATCCCGCAGGAGTTTAAAGATGCTGTCATTGTACACCTGTACAAGAGGAAAGGGAACAGGCAGCTCTGTGATAACCACAGAGGTATATCCCTACTCTCCATCGCAGGCAAGATACTCGCCAGGATCCTGCTGAACCGCCTAACAGCACATCTGGACCAGGGACTTCTGCCAGAAAGTCAGTGCGGATTTCGGAAAGAGCGTGGGACCATTGACATGGTGTTTGCTGCGAGACAACTGCAAGAGAAGTGTCAGGAGCAGAGGTGCGACCTGTTCTCCACCTATGTTGACCTGACCAAGGCTTTCGATACTGTTTGTAGAGAGGGCCTGTGGAAGATCATGGCCAAGTATGGATGCCCAAGGAAGTTCATCTCCATGGTCCAACAGTTCCATGAAGGCATGCAGGCACGAGTCCAGGACAGTGGTGAATCATCTGAGCCATTTCCCATTACAAATGGTGTGAAGCAGGGTTGCGTCCTGGCACCTACACTCTTTAGCATCATATTCTCCGCTATGTTGACTGATGCTTTCAGAGATGGAGACGTTGGAATTGGCATCAGGTACCGCACTGACGGTAAGCTGTACAACCTAAGGAGGCTTCAGGTGAAAACCAAGGTCATGACAGACATCATCCGAGACTTTCTGTTTGCTGATGACTGTGCTCTCAATGCTGGCTCAGAAGCTGATATGCAACGCAGCGTAGACAAGTTTTCCAACGCTTGCGCAAACTTCGGTCTAATTATCAGTACAAAGAAGACTGAAGTCTTGCATCAGCCAGCCCTAGGGAAGCCCTATGTTGAGCCCAACATTATTATCAATGGCCAGAGACTCAATGCAGTGAACAGATTTACATACCTTGGCAGCACACTGTCCCAAAATGCCACCATAGATGAGGTGAATATCAGGATCGCTAGAGCCAGTGCAATTTTCGGCAGATTAAACTCCAACGTCTGGAATAGAAGAGGCATCACCACCCAGACCAAGCTGAAAGTATACAGGGCGGTTGTTCTCCCTACACTGCTCTATGCCAGCGAAACCTGGACTGTGTATCAGCGCCACGCCAAGAAGCTGAACCACTTCCATACAACAAGCCTCAGGAAAATCCTCAACATCAAGTGGCAGGATAAGATCCCAGATACTGAAGTACTCGCCCAAGCAAACCTGCCCAGCATCTTTACCATCTTGATGCAGTCGCAGCTACGCTGGTCAGGGCATGTAGTCCGTATGTCAGATCATCGGCTACCAAAGTGACTTTTCTATGGCGAGTTGCAACAAGGACAGCGGTCCCATGGGGATCAGAAGAAGCGTTTCAAAGACACTCTCAAAGATGCCCTTAAAGCGTTTGACATCAATCCTGACTCTTGGGAACAGAGCGCAATGAATCGGACTACATGGCGCTCCTTCGTGTATAAAGGTGCCAAATCATGTGAGGCCAAAAGGACGGCTGCAGCAGAACAAAAGAGGCAAGCCAGAAAAGCCCGTGCCAGTAACCCTGCTGGAGATGTCCTCCTCATCCCCTGTCCTATCTGTCCTCGGACCTTGCGTGCAAGGATCGGCCTCATCAGCCATCTGCGCACACACAGACAGAATCAGTCCCAGCAATTCACGGATGACTGAGTGGTCCTCGTCGAATCGATGGACGAACACACGGTAGTGCCTTAGTCAATGTTTTATTTTATAGCTGTGTCATTTTATGTAGTCAGGAAAGCTGCTTCTGGGCCTGGAGAGGGAACCTCTGTACGGATGATATTTACATGTTGGCAGGAAGTAGTATTACTGTGAGCAGAGTGGAAGCTCAATGACCCTGCGCTCATGTAATTCGGACCTGAAGAGGTGAGTTATGGGGCAGTTATGTTTAATGAGCATTTCTTCTCACATTTTCTACAACATATGGTCCTTACCCTTCAGCTGTGATGAAGCTTCAGCAGAGGCAGGATACAGAGGGAAAAGGAAGTTTGAGTGCCACTGGTAAAGCTTTGAAGCTTTGGGGGGGTCAGGGTTAAGATACCAGTTTGCAGACATGGTGAGGCGCAGAACAGCTGTCCTTTGTTATACTTCAAATAAGGTCGTTAAGTCTCCTTTTATTTCCTTCTGGTGAGGAATTTTATCACATTACATTGGGAAAGCAGGGGAGATGTCCTTGGCTTTTGGCAGGAGAGTTGCTGAGGCCGGAAGATGTTTTTCTTTGTGTAATTCCATTAGTGTGATGACAGTTTGGTGTTGGAACAGAAAAAGATCTGATGAAAGGACAACTCTGTAAGAGGGAATGACAGACAGAATGGAAACAGTAACTAGCAAGGTAATAGACTGTGATGGATCTATAATCTCTGAAGATGCTGTAAGCAATAAATTCCTAAATAGAGTCCTTTCAGCCTTAACCTATTTATTTGCAAAGTGCTAAATTTAATTTTCCTTAGTCTGCAGGAAAGCAGCATCCCAGGAATAAACCTTTGGCCCAGCCAAGAGTCCGTGCCAAGCTGCTTGTTCCAGCATTTCCATTTCTCTTGCGTATGCGCAGAGCAGCAGTCTGTTTCCCTCGTAATGTGCCACGTTTTATGGTGTGTGTAAGTAGCACGTAACTGAAATTAACCTTGATATAAGGTAGGGAGTCTCCTGCTCTAGGGTTCCTTCAGAAGAGAGGGGGATTTAACAGCCACCCATGCAATGGGCAGTCTCAGTAGAGAGGCCTGAACTGAATGAGGGTGGAGAATGAATTACCCTGTCCTGCAAGTGGCAGGGTTGACCGTGCTGGAAGTATGTGCAGAAGCTAGCATTGCCATTCCTGATGCTGGGTCTGTGCTGTGGCTAGAGAACCTTAGTGCCAAGGACTCTCCGCCCAGAATCCCTTGAGTATTAAACATCACATTAAGACCACCTATTCTGAGATTTTTAAAAAGCCAACAACTTCAGGAGAAAATGTGATGAGCAAAGCTAAACAACCAGCATTTTGCTTGTTTACACCTTAAAGTATTGCTAGACAGCGTCCTGTGGGTTTCCGATGCTCTGAGGTGTTGCAGCAGATACTGTATGTTACATATAACACATCACCCAGCCGGAGGCATTTGAGCCAGACTGCTCCGTTTTCTCCAAAAAGTCACAGTTTGGTAGAGCTCTTTAAATCAGACTTACACAATTCTCCATTGTCTTGAAAGCTGGCTAAAGTGTTCAGCAGATCTCCATATTTGGGCATTGCTGTTCCAACCTAGGACTCATCCACATGGAGACTTAGTGCCCTAAACAGTACCCTAGTTTGCTGTACCCTAAGTCATAGAATTGGAAGGGACTTTGAGAGGTCATCTAGTACAGTCCCCTGCACTCATGTCAGGGCTAAGTATTATCTGACCATCCCCATTTGTTTAACCTTCTCTTAAATATCTCCAATGATGCAGATTCCACAACCTCCCTAGGCAACTTATTCCAGTGCTTAACCACCCTGACAGGAAGTTTTTCCTAATGTACAATCTAAACCTCCCTTGCTGCAAATTAAACCCATTGCTTCTTGACCTGTCCTCAGAGGTTGAGAACAATTCTTCTCCCCCCCTCCTTTTATGTACTGGAATCTTTTATATACTTCAAAACTTTTATCATGTCCCCTCTCAGTCTTCTCTTTTGCAGACTAAAAAACCACAATTTTTGCAATCTTCCCTTACAGATCATGAATTTCATCCTTTTTATTTCAGACCATTTCTCCAGTTTGTCCAGATCATTTTGAATTATAATCCTATCCTCCAAAGCACTTGCAACCCCACCCAGCTTGGTATTGTCTGCAAACTCTCTATGCCATTATCTAAATCATTGATGAAGATATTGAACAGAACTGGACCCAGATCTGATCCCTGTGAGACCCCACTCATTATGCCCTTCTAATAACTACTCTTTGGGAACGGTTTTCCAACCAGTTTTGCACCCACCTTGCAGTAGCTCCATCTAGGTTGCATTTCCCTAGTTTGTTTATGAGAAGGTCATACAAGACAAAAGCTTTCCTAAAGTCAAGATATACCATGTCTACCACGTCCCCCTCATCCACAAGGCTTGTTACCCTGTCAAAGAGAGCTATCAGGTTGGTTTGGCATGATTTGTTCTTGACAAATCCATGCTGACTGTTATCACCCTATCATTGGCCATTTGGAGTCTGCTGTTCAGTAGTTCGTCAGAGCACTAGTAGGTTTTAGCACATGGTAGTATGGTTCACACAGCATCCAAACCTGGCTGTGGGAGACAAGTTTTAAGTTGTGTAGAGTGCTACTGTTCTGGGCATGGGGGTAATTCAGGTCTTACTCCTACCGTCATCTGGGTGATTGAGATGTCTTTTCAGCTCATCTAAAAATAATAATTAAAACAAAAACATCACTTTAACCACCTACCCTTATGTTAAATGACAGAGAATGTCCTTCCATTGGACTCACTGAGCCCCAGCGTTCCTCCCGCCCTCTAGCTCAGGCTGGCGCTGATGTCTGAATGGAGGTATTCCAAACTTCCCAGGGTTGGATTAGTTGGCAACCTTCTCTCTCTTCGAAGCATACTTGGGTTTTCACTCACACGGATGTTTAAATCTTTGCAGAGGACTATGGGAAAGGCAGTCCCCCTCCCATTTTATTTCTGCCATTTTTTAGCATCTTAGGAAAGAAAATCAGGTCTGGTTACTCCTCTGTCTAAATCTGGAAAACTATTTTGAGCTTCTAGGTTCTCCAGTCCTCTGGAAGCTTTGAGAGATTTTTCTCTCTCAAGTAGATTTATTTTAAAACAAAAGTAACAATGTTGATTATTAGGGAGTCCACTGCAGATAACCAAGCATAATTCCTTAGCCCGCTCAGTCCTCTGATACAGGGCTAGGCAGGATAGAGAGTGATGTGACCAGTCACAACTCCTCCAGATACCGGGGAAAGTCCCACAGGTCCTCTGCTTTTCTGGGGTGGGGAAAAGTTGTCAGCCTAGCCAGTGTATATACTGTGTGATCCTTACCTCTCTCCTAGAAATTCCCGGTACTTTGGTTGTCACTTTGGCCATTGATGGGCCCATTAGCTGTCTGGGAAGATTGTCTGTTTAAGATTAGAGGCCACTTCTCTATCATGATATCATCCAGTTCTCTCATCAATTTCAAAATATAGTGTCATCGAAAATGTCATTTGTTGCACTGAAATTCTGTGGGCCTAAAATCAGATTGAAAGTGGATAAGAAAGATATCTCAGTTACCCATTCATTTTCATGTTGGGATTCTCCCTTGTCTACTTGCAATGTGTAAACAGCCACAAGTGGTCATGCCTGGGAAGACCCAAGGTTATTCCTCTCTATGGAAAATCAAGGGTTGATGGGGAAGCACACGTAAAATAGTTTCTCACACAAAAATAAAACTTGGCTAACTTAAAAACACATTTCCCTAGCCAGATCTTCCCCCTTTGAGTTAGATCTATAAGGGAGACTTTACATGCAAGCCTCTAATTGGACAATATGCCAAAGGCCCTCAAATTGCAAAAGCGCATCTATAGTTTGCCTGAGCTGCTTCCATCTCCTTGGGACTGACATTATAATCATTGAATTAATTTTTCAGAAACCAGTGTGTAAATTTGTCCCACATGCCTGGAATTCATTATTAATATTGGGAAGAGAAACATTAAAAGAGGAAAGAAAGGCTTGGGAAAATGCATGACCTATACACAATAATTGTTTTTAAGTTTTAAAGAAATAATGCACGTCTTGAAACTCATCAACGCTCTACTTTTCAGCCTGCAGATCTGCCCGAGTCTCTTCCATGCTCTGCCCAGTGAAGAGTCAGTTTTATTTCCATCCAGGGCATCTTTTGATTATATTTTTTCCCTTGACTCTGCCTGCATTTATTCCCCCCCCCCCCCCCCCATGATAAATAGACAAGACATGAGTAGGCTGGAATGGCTCTTTTGTGTACACACAATCCCAGCCCTCAGCTCCAACGCATCCCCTGGAGAGTTACAGGGGCTTCAGAGCATGTGTCAGATCTGCACCGACAAAACCGCTCTCTGTGCCTAGTGAAAAACGGCAGGCTGCTTGTTCACCTGCTCCATCAGCTTTAAAGGGGACAAGCCCTGAAATGCAGCCAAGTCTTTCTGCTCCATTGCTGGCTGCTTCCCTCCTCTCACAAAGGGGGTGTGGAAGTTTTTTTTAATTAAAGGTATTATATACCAGCAGATTAATTAGAAATTAAAGCGATTTTTCTGCCATATCAGTGGAACAGGCCTATGCCAGGCTACTGTTGAGGGGACCTAGGAGTTCTCCCTTTAACGGATTGCAGGCAATTTGCCTGTGGACAGCTATCTTATACATAATGGATGTTCTCACAAATTTCCCCAATTCTCAGCCAGAGCAGGTGGTTTTTATTTTACCATCCAGAACAAATCAGGAACAGCCGGGCTTTTCCATCCACAGCTGATGTGCAAAGAGGGACAATTCCTCATCTTATTCCTCAGATGGACATTTAAGATTTCCTGTGATTATGGATTGTGGGTTTTTCCCCCCCACTTTGAGCTCTTCCAAAATCCTGTCAGAGAAACAGGATCATTCTCTAATTGTCTCATGGTTGCTGTCACATAGTCCTGCCTGTGAAGTATAAACACAGGCAGGCATTCAAAGATGGGTGGGCATGTTTTCACAAGCAGGAAACCTCTCCAGGCTATACAGATGAGCTAGTATTAGCATATGCTCACCAGTGTCAAAAGTGAGACAGGCAACAGATGTGTACACATTCTCATGGTGACAGAAAATCACCAACACCTTTGTCTGGTAAGTAGCATAGTAAGCGGATGATCCGTAGCACCATTATACTAATCTTCACATATGAGGATATGGTTCAGTGGATTGTCCTTGCTCCCCAGTGACTGTATTAGAAGAGAAATCCTCTCCCATAAGAAAGCTGCCTTGTAATACAAGCCCACGAGTGGTGCAGAGGTCTCCTACCACCCTCTGCACAGGTTGGAATTTCACCCTGCATGCAGATGGAAATAGCTTCAGATCTGCCCTCCCTACAGTGCCTCTTGCCCATCTTATCTTTTCTCAGTTAAAAGTGAAAGCTTGGCTGCAAAAAGATCAAGGTGAAATTTACTAGCTGCAGGGAGTTTCTGTGGCCGCCAACCACCAGGTTCAGCTGGAGGCTGGGGATTGGTCCAACAGCCTTTTCCACAAGTCTGAATACAGCAGCCAAAGACATCTTCCACTCAGCGAGAAGAAAACACAATTACTAAACTAGCAATTTGTCTCAGTGGGGCGTGGGAGCTTGTCCTACAAGTTTCTTGTTGCTATCTATTTCCAACAGCTTTTCCAGGCAGGTGAAGTCCAAACTAGGGCTTTTCATTTTAATGACTCCAACTAAACATACACTGCTCCATGGAAGGCACAGACCCAAAACACACAGACTAAAGGATGCACATTAGCTCTCCAGTACAAAGAGGGGAATGTGCTTGCTCTCTGAGAAGTGCTGTGTGCCCTGCCTTCTCAGCTGGGTACTTGCTGTGAGTAATGTGTAGCAGTGGCCTGTTCTCTTAGAAGCTGTGTTCCCAGTTCAGTGCAGACAGAGGTATATGTGTTTTCATGTTGTTGTTTAGTCATTGTCTCTTATAATTTAGCTCTGTGCTCCACAGACTGCACAGAGGTTCCAGGAGAATATTATTTGAGATGATTTTGGGGGGCAGAGGCAGGAAGGGGATTGAAGGCATGGTTAGAAATAGCTGAATGTTTGTTTCCAGTTCAGCAAGTTTTACAGTTGTGTGCTGTGATAATTGAAGGTTTGCAGTTACATCCTACAAGCCTGTGCTAGAGGAGAAAATGTGGTCTGCCAGTCCCCAGCCATGGGGACTTGTGCAAAGTCTCTTGCTGCCAGCATGAGAAGGATCAGAGAGGCAGCCGTGTTAGTCTGGAATAGCAAAGGTAACAAAGAGTCCTGTGGCACCTTAAAGACTAACTAAAGTATTGGAGCATAAGCTTTCGTGGGCTAATACCCTCTTCGTCGGTTGCATCCGATGAAGTGAGTATTAGCCCACGAAAGCTTATGCTCCAATACTTTAGTTAGTCTTTAAGGTGCCACAGGACTCTTTGTTACCTCAGCATGAGAAGGGGAGCTACTGTTTGGCCTTAAGGCAAGGGAGGCCATTTCAAAGGAAATGAGAGGACTTTTAATGATAGCTTATCAAGACCTGCATGTTTTCAGGGTAAGACATGTTTTGCAAGGGAGAGGTGCTGTTATCTAAGACCATGGAGGAGACAGCTCCTGAAGGTTCTGGACCTGTATGACAGTTCCCAGGTGTAGTTCTATAGAAAAGGCTGAAATGGACTTGCTGAGCTCTGCACACCCCGGTGGTTTCTTTGTATATGTAGGAAAAAAACCTGCTCCAGAGAATTTTGCAAAGGAAAACTCTCTCTCTCCCAACATCCGGACCCCAGCCCTAGCTTCGCTGTGACCTTGTCCAAAACCCACTCAGTGGAACTGAAAAACAAACCAACAGCTCCTAAATAATGAGGTCTATTCAGTTGCAGTTTGTGTAGCGAGTGAGAACATTCTAAGAGTAAAGGAAAATTCAGCTGCCAGAGCTAACCTTGCTCAGCATTTCTTATTAACTATTTTTAGATGTCTCAGTCTTCTTCAGTGGGGGGTCAAAATTCCTAGGAGTTAGGTGCCCTTAGGTAAGTACTTCTTGGGCAGGGCATTTCAATCAGACAGTACCATACCTTCTCATTGAGGATGAATGAAATGCCCATCTCTTCAGAGAGCCAAGGCACAAGACCGGAGCACCATAAAAGTCTTACTTTAAATAGCTTAAGCAAAGGATGAATTAAGCAGTATGTAAGCAAATTTTGCCCAGGGTCACCTACATTGGTCCTGCTGGTGTTTTGAACATAATATGGAGAGTAAACACCAAGAAAGGGCATGGGAGAGCAGGGGAAGAGAACAAAGATGAAAGAATGAGAGAGAGAGAGAACACATCTCTTCTGGATGCAATGCAAGGTGTTAATGATAATCTGATATCCTGAATGATCTAAAACTCAGTTATTTGAAAGGTTGCTTCTCACCCTACTCCCTGTAGGGGAGCTGGGAGAATCTGGGAAGCTCCTGGTGTTATAGTGTAGATCCTGAAAGCTTTTCTAAGCAAAAGGCCTTCTGTCTTTGGGACTTGCTGTCCTGGAGGTCCAGAAGAGTCAGATTTTAGCAAGCCTCAAAGAGTAGTGTAAGGGATTTTTACTTAATTTAGCACATGGCTAACTTCACTTTTGCCTTACTCCGCAATGAGAGTGGCAGTACTTGTGCTACTCGTTATGGGGAGCTCTGTAGTTAATGTGCTGTTCATGAGATTGTTTAGATAACTGCTAAATAAACCGTCTAAACGAGGGGCAAGACGGAGACAATTGAGTGCAGTCATTGGATGGGTGAAGGAGCAACAGAGAAGAAGGGGACACTCTGATGGTCTGTGACTGGAGAAGAGCTGAGAGGAGAAAGTGAGAGAGACAGAAATCAGGCAAAGGAAGAGAGAATCTGAAGAGGAAGGAAAAGCAAAATGAAAAATGGAAATGAAAAAAGAGAGCGAGAGAGAAATAAGGAAAGGCCTGACACAATATAGAGATTAATGAGATGTGTTTTTATCCATGTTCTTTTGTACATTTGATTGTATCTCTCTGGCAAGCACCGCACAGCTGTGTTAATGAGGCGGTGGCGGCAGGCGGTGATAGCAAGGATGATGTTGCTGATGGGGGACTTGAATCAAATCGCTGTTGTCACTGTTGGACGCATGACTAAATAAACAGTACAAAATATTGCTCTGTATCCAGACTTGTTGCAGTCTTGCAGAGTCACTTGACTAGAGGGTCTTAAGGCACATTGTGCTGGCTCTGAGGCATTATCTGGGGAACGCTTACAGTGACCTCTGTCACTAAGGTCTAAAAAGCTGCTAATTGTTGATTTAGTCACATTTTCATACAGCCTGACTCCCAGCCTGGGAATTGGCTCAGATATCTGTTTGGAAGAGCAGTCCTACAGTCCTTATTTAATTGGTACTCTACAGCTTTCTTCCAAGAGATTTGTTACTGCTAGCTCATCTTCCAAGAGTGGGGATCAGCAGAGGCAATTGTCAAAGGAAATAGAAAGGTTACTTACCTGTGATTGGTGCACTTTTCCTCTTCAGTTCCACTCTCCTTACTTCCCCACTTCATTGGAGTCTGGGAGTTTTTGCTACACCTTTAACCATTCCATCTATGATGGCAATGCAAAAATATCACTGCAGAGGGCGGACTCTTCTATTTCTGCAGATGTTTCCAGCTTGGTGGGGTTCACTGAAGCATTCCAGTGAGATGGGTGTGATTTAGCCTAACCAGAAACCAATTTTCCTTTCCATCCACTCTGCTGGAGAAGATCCCTTATATCAAGACTTTTGTTGCATTTCATGGGCTCCTTATTCATTTCCTTTTTCTTTTCCAAGTTCATTGAACAGTAATGTTCAATTTTCAGCTTGCAGTGCAGCTTGTACAAGTGTCCTCGGGTTGCTGAACTGACCCTTAACAATCTCTGGAGAAAGCTAAAGGGAGGGGATGTTCACAAAGACCCCCAAAGCTGCCCTTCTCTAGAGTATGACTCAGAGAAGCAGAATGCTGAGATGCCCAAACCTCTGCACATTCTGGGGTATTATTGATGGCAGGAGAAAAGCTCTGTGGAATTATGCACACTGGCCACTGGCAGAAGTTGAAAGTCTGGTGGATTATCCACTGAGCTAACAACAAGGTTAACAATCAGGGTTTATATTAAGGAATGTTTATCCTGCCTTCAGCACGTCTCCTCCAGATCACACCCCGTTCCTTGCTTTCAGTGTAATCTCACTCATTACTCCATGGCTGTAACCTCCTCTCCCTGTCTCCATGGCTAGGCAGTGGAGAACCAGCAGCCAATTTGTGCCCAGAAAGAAGGTTCTGACCCTTTCAGCTTTCTTTTGCTCTGATTGGCTGCTGGAAGTCAAAGGAAAATAGACTGGAGGCTTTGAACTAGCTGTTAGAAACAAAAAAGAATTCTGATCTCCAAATTGCCTGCTTAGATGTTTTGTTTTCCTGTGGGTATAGACACAGTGCTCAACAAGGTTGGAATGGGGTTTGAAGTCTGTTGGATTTGTCTGCCTTCAAGGAGGTGGTGGGGGAAGGACTAAGATGTTTTCATACATGTTTTGGAAGCGAGGCTAGAGCAATTCTGTACTCTCTAGTGTGAGTGAGGTAAATATACCTAATGGTTTCACCCGCTCTTTGGAGAGAGTGAGGGGTATCCATTGGTGGTTAGGAGTAAAGGACACTGTTCAAGTTGATACTAGCAGATAAGTGTTCAGACTTTCAGGTGCAGGGTTCACCAGGGAAGCTGTATTTTTTCTCTCAGAGAGGAGGTTGGAATTTTATCCCAGCTGAACTGAGCACATGTTGTTGGGCAGCAATGGATCCAATTGCACCCTACAAATGTCCAAATGAGTTTTGGGGGAGGTGCAGGCTGTTGTGGGGCATGTTTTTCTAGATGTCACTTTGGACTCAGTTGGAAGGGAAGCTGCAAAGATTCCTTGATGGTTAAAATACTTGTGTAAGCTGCCAAATCAGTAATGGCATATAAATGTAGAAGCCACTGATCTGCTTACCCAATATTTCCTGGTGGAAACCAGACCCGGTTTCCAGCAGGAACTGGAATTGCTGTAAAACTGGTACACTCATCAGCCAAGGAGAGTTCCCTATCCTCTTTAAAAGCAACCCTCATCATAGCCAGGACCAGCATGGCGTTGCCTGTCTCTGTCTGAAGGATGGTAGCTGCAACATGGAACCTTCAAGATGAAATATAAGGGAAAATCTGGCGGAGCACCCAAGGCTTTAAGAAGGGCACCAAGACCCCTCTCATAGTCCTGGGAGTAACATTAGTTGTATTTGAGGAGTGCAAAATTGCAGGTAATTATATTTTTCAATGAGATATATGACCATCTGTTCCTCTTCCACTCACCTGCCAAGTCCTGAACTCAGGAGTCTCTGTTGTTTCTGCCACAGTCAAATAATCCAGTTGTCACCTAAAATAATGCATAGAGTACAGGTAGAAAGAAAAAATCTCATGGGGAAAATACTTCTGACTTAAAAACATGTAACAACACTTACAAGAAGAAAGGGAATGGGGTGGATGCAAGAAGAAATCATGTTCAACCTCCTGACTTCAGCGGAAGTTGCTGGCGCTCCGTCCCTCTGAAATTCAGGACACCCGTACTCTAGAAATGGAGCATTTCATTCAAGTAAAGAGAAGGTAGATGCTGCAGTAATATTCCCCTTCCATGAAGTAGGGGAAGATTTCATCCTGTTTTGCTCCAGTTTACTGTGTGGTAGCCCTCACATCTGCCCACTTTCCTCATTTGCCACATGTACAGCATCATCATGTTACTTCTGATTGCTTTAAGGTGTAAAGCTGCAACTGCTGCTTGGGAGATTTCATGATGGGGGTGCGGGGAGCTAGGGCAAACAGAAGTTTAATAAGCCAAAGCACTACTTGGCTTTCCTTTTTTCACCTGCTGTAGTAACACATCAGAAGAATTTAGAATTGCCCACTAAGGGGGACATTGTCTGTGTACAACTATATTCAGTGGTTAAACTATATTCATTGTGGTTAAAACAGCGTGGAGTCCTTGTGGCACCTTAGAGATTAACACATTTGGGCGTAAACGCTTGTGAGCTAAAACCCACTCATCAGATGCAAGGAGTGGAAAATACAGTAGGCAGGTTGTGATTGTTTGCATCCAGGGTTCACATCCCGCCAGTCCCTCTCACGTCCCACCCCAGTCCATCCCTGCATCTCTAGCCTGGAGGAGTTTGTTTATATATTTTTAGCCTAAATCTCAATGTATGGAGAAGTCCTGAGCTATAAATATTTATCTTAATATTTATCTTTTGTTTAGCCCATCAGGGAAGCTCTTGGGTGATGGCAGAGATCCTGTAGCAGCTGCAGCCTTTCTTCTCTTACAGTCACTGAGAAACTCTAATGATAGTTTAGCGTGTTGCAGAGAAGAAGGATGTTCTCCATTTAGACTATACTTGCACAGGGTAAATTGAAGTAAAAATAGATTAACTTTTTCTATAGTTCAATAGCAAAAAATCACCCATCATTTGCCTTCTCTTTTCTAATCTCATTACAAGAGAGAAATGCTCAATCTCAAAAGCCCTTCATTTTTTGTGGGGTTTCTTTCCTGTTCTCTCCCCACTGATTCTTTTAATTCATTCCTAAGGCAATGCCTTGCAAGGGGAATGCAGAATCCTGAACACAGGAATTAGTGCTCTCATTTGAGCACACATGCACACTTTAAATTCTGCCTTTTGCATTGAGGTTTTGTAACAGCCTTAAAAGAAGAGCAGTGAGAAACTCAAATCTGAGGCACGGATAATTCTTTCCACTCTCTCTCTAGTCCTGTCCTAGACTGTAAGAAGTCCCAACTGCTGTATTAGGGAAGATCTCTGAACCAGGCTGTTATGAAAGCCTTGAAGCAAGGAGATCAGCAGTGATGTGGCTGGAGGAGGCCTTAGAATTGGACTGAATGCTGGAAATCCTGACCTCTCCGGAGATGCTCTAGTATGGGCGTTGGGGTTAAGAAATACTAAATATGCTTTCATTTGGAAGCGATGCCCATCTTTCTCCTCTCCTTCCATTAAGAGGGTTCAGGTTTATTGCTCTCCTGGGAGCTCCGAATAGTTGATTAACTCATAACTCACTAGTTCTTGACACACGGAGCAGAAAATGTCACACTGATTAATAATTTTCATTCACCTTCTCTCCTCCCCACCTTTTCACTCTAGAGACTTTTTCAAGCCTTTAGAGGTTTTAAACGGAAATCCATTTTAAATTTCATTTTTCTGATTGTGAGCGCTAATACGTGCAGACTTTGGGCGGTGCGGTTCAGTGGCAGGATGTGTATCTGACAAAGCATTTGGGAAGCAAGTGTGATCACCTGGGGAGAAGGGAGGTGCCGGCTCGGGGAGGAAGCCAAAGGCTAGCAGCAGGGTCTGCGTGAGGCAGAAAGGATGCAATTGAAGACCGTTTCACACATTTGTCCAATAGAGTGCAATGTGCTGTAGTGGAAATCCACTGCAACTCGCTCGCTGACTGACGGGGGACATGTCGAACCTCTCAAAGCGCCTCCTTCTGGGGGGGACAGCCAAATCTTCACAGTGCTTGTAGCCAGCTATGCAGTGCAAGTGGGAGGATGTCAGATCTGCCCCTCTTGGGCCCCGCAGCCTTACAGCATTGTAAATATTCATGTTAAAGCAAAAGTCCCAAGCAGATTAGTTGAATGGATGAAATGGTTGTCAGTTGTGCTTCCACTTGTAAAGACATTGTATAGGGCCCTGGGTGGTAGGGGCGCAGGATGCAGACCTCCTGTTCTTACTAGGGGGTTGTTCTGTATGTATTTGTATTATCATCAAAGGCTTCTGTTGCCTTCTCAGCTAAAGTCTAGGTGCACTTTGTCTGGCAAACAGAGCTGGCTTTAGGACTGACTTGGTCCAGCGGTCAACACTGGTGCCTGGGACACTCTAGGTATGTCTACACTGCAGCTGGCAGTGAGACCCCCAGCCCGCGTACACAGCTAGTGTGCTAAAAATAGCAGGTATCTGCTTGTTCTTATATTGTGAAAGAGGTTAAATACTGTAGCTACACCATTCATTATTTCATATTCTCATTTAGACCTTCTCTTCACTGCTGTTTTTGCCTGGCGGTAACTGACACCTGTGAGTTATCCCAAGGTAAAGACACAGTGAATACAAGGCACTAGGTGAGGTCAGCAATATCCCTGCCTGGTAATGTCATCTACATAATCTTGCCACCTCTCTGTTCACTCTTTTATCCATACAGTGGATGAATATATTAAACAAAACTGATTCCCTGGGGCACCCCACTGCAAGCTTCTGCTTTGTAGAAAGTTGACTATAAATTACACCTCCGCTTTTTCTGTGACTTTTAGCCAATTTCTAAATTACAATAGAATTTCACCTCATCCCCCGTACCTGCTTTGTTTCTTTAATAGTCTTATATGAGGGATTCAAGAATAGCAGCCGTGTTAGCCTGTATCCGGAAAGAAAGCAAGGAATACTTGTAGCAGGTGCTACAAGTATTCCTTGCTTTCTTATATGAGGGACTTTCTCTCACAGGCTTTTGGAAAATGCAAATAATTAAACCTACCCTGATTTTACAGCGTTACTGGCATCCAGGAGAGAGGTGTCACTAACTCTCTATTACTCCTTTAACCTCTGGAATACCTTCAGTCCCAAATAGATAAATATCTCTAGACTGGGGTGGGCAAACCTTTTTTGGCCCAAGGGCTACATCGGCGTTGAAAACTTGTACGGAGGGCCGGGTCAGGGAAGGCTGTGCCTCCCCAAACAGCCTGGCCTCGCTCTCTATCTGACCCCCTCCCATTTCTGTCCCCTGACTGCCCCCTTCAGAATCCTGGACCCATCCAATTTCCCCTACTCCTTGTCCCCTGACTTCCCCCTCCAAGGACCCCCTGCCCCTAACCATCCTCCAGGACCGCACCCCTATCTAAGCCCTTCTGCTCCTTGTCCCCTGATCGTCCCCTCCTGAGACTCCGCACCCCAACTGCCCATCCAGGACCCCACTCCCTGTCCCCTGACTTCCCAGACCCCTATCCACACCCTGCCCCCTGACAGACCCCTAGGACTCCCATCCCCTGACCGCCCCTGCCCTGCAAACCTCCGCCCCATCCAACAGCCCCCTGTCTGCCCCCCCAGGACTCCCTGCCCCTTATCCAACCCCCCGGCCCACTTACCAAACTGTTGATAGCCCAGCTGGAGCCGGACACGCACCGCTCTCCTGGAGGAGCACACAGCCCCGCCCCCCCAGAGCACTGCCCACGCAGCGCATTGAAGCACCCTTCCTCTCTGGGAGCTCAGGCAGGACAGTCCCACGGGCCACATCCGGTTTGCTCACCCCTGCTCTAGACCATCACTGCTCCCCTGTAAACGCCCTCTCTGCCAGTGGCTACTTAGCTAAATATCCATGTGTAGACCTGCAAATGAAGCTATAATAGCATTTAACCATTACAGCATGGTAAAGTATTAAAAACCCTATACCCAAATAATCCACTTTACTTCCTTTGTCAAACCACTTAGAACTCATGGTTAGATTATCTTCCATTGTGGTCTCGATCCAAACTGGCCCCTCTGTTCTCCCTGGTTGAAGACAACTAAAGGCTCATTTTACTTTACAAGACCAAGGCCGGTCTAAACCATGTTATGAAGATCTGAACAATTTGAATGGTACCACCACTCCCCCACATCTGCCCCATCGCACCAAGAAAAAGGAGCGGAGCCCAGATAATCAATAGAGTTGTTCTCGGAAGTGCATCTGTGTACCTGTGATTACTCAGAGGTGTGTGTTAGGCAAAGCAGCACCCTCCAGTTGCCAGGAAGGCTAGACACGTCAGAGTTAATTTCAGAAATCTACTATGTTTTGGCTTCAATATTTAGGACTTTTGTGTTGGAAACGTCTAAGCCCTCCTGTCACATCCAAAGAGACTGTTTTGACACTCAGTGCCTCATATCACAGCAGTTAAATGTCACTGACGTGTGGGGGAACTGCTTGGGCAAGACCATTCCAGTTGAACCCACTGAGAATTAGGTTTTCTATTTCCAGAAGACACCTGCTATATATTGATCATGCCAGAGATGCCCAGGAACATATTAGAGACTGATGTAGATGGAGGGGAGCGGGGGGGGGGGGAATATTAATCTTATGAGAACATGCCGTTTTGGTGAGTTGGCTGAAATTAACCCCTGACTCACTAATGCCAGATGGGGAGAACACATCCTTTTACCGTAAGCGTTGGGTGTTTTTCTGTGTGTCTTCCTCTGGCATCACAAGACACTTCCGTTCCTCTAACTTAGCTTTTGGGCCAGAGCAAGAGCTTAATACCGTTCTTGGAGTCATTTCTATCGCCATTCCATCTGACTAGATTAGACCATAGATAGCCTCAGCTCAGGGGAAGATGGAACGTAATTACCGTAGATGAAGGGCACTCTGCAGCTTTTCCAAGAGTGCTGAGATTAGACTGTAATCACTGTTTGTAAGCAGAGGGGAATGAGGGGTAATCAGCCAGGCAGCCTTGACACGTTATTCCAAGAATTAATATTAGCTTCCAGAAGTCGCTCAACAACTCATACTCGTGTGAAACGGCAGGACCTGCGTGCTTGCAGCTGGAGTTGCTCAGTGGGAAATGGTGTCGATAGTGTTAGCAGTGAGTGCACGGTTCACTCTAGTCTAAGCTGCTCCAGATTGGAGCTGCGGTAGTGAATGGTGCAGGCGCACTGACTATGGGAAGTGGGTAGCTACTCCAGGACCAGTCTCTCCCAGCAGGCACTGTAAGAAATGGTAGGGGAGTACTGGCTTTGGGGAGCCATGCGGCTATTCTAGTCCCAAGCTTTAGTATGAGCTGTCTGGTTTGAAGTTACTGCAGTACTATCCTCCCAACTGGAAGCAGTGTGGGTTGTTATACTGGAATTGCAGCCTTTATTTCTGCGTACAGGAACGGTGGGTTTCTGTGCAGTGAGATGACTCCTCTTCTTGTGATGAGGACAGGGAGGTGTTTGTTGTTTTCCTACACCCCCAGAGACAATGGCAGCTGAAGAATAACCCGCATCACTCAGAACTGGAAAAATTTCCTTTTAATTTGTACAAAAATCTTTGCAAGTCTGCTTGGTGCTGCTTGAAATCCTGTCCCTTAATTATAAAGCCTGCTGGTATTGGTGAGCTCGGTGAGAACAGTCAGTACAGACACAAAGCTAACGCCAGGCAGTGAGCGTCTTGATGTTCCTCTGATGTGAAACAAGAAGAAGAAGAGGGAATGAAAGAGCTACAAATCTTGCCAGAAACCATTAGGAGAGCAAGAAAGGGTATTCATAAAAGTGTGAAAAGCAAAAGACAGAATTGGAGACCCCAGAGGAGACCTTGGGAGGGACTGATGAGTAACGAAGTAGATGATTATGTGCCTGTCTAACTCCCAGACCCGTGGGGTCATTTGGGTTTCAGAAAAGAGATCCAGAGGTGTAGCTGCAGCTCACTATTGCAAACCAGTTTCCTAGCAGGTGCCAGTACAGCGTGAGAATGCTGACCGGCCTCGCTGTTCTGCTTTCAGCAGTTCAGAACACTCAGCCCTTTGCTCAGCTCTGTCTTGAAATAAATCACCAGCCATCATATTGATTGTGTCTCTTCCAGCGTTTGCCATACTTTGGTTTATGTGCGTTGACTCTTTAATTATGCTGCTGGTTTGACAAGTCACTAAATACTACATGGCTTTATGGGCAGGATTACTAATATTTCAAGGGGCAAAGGTTAGCTGCAATTATTGTAATTCACAGTAATATTCTCATTTATGTTACAGTCGCGCCTAAAGGCCCCAATCTGGCTTGAGGCTGCATTGTGCTCTGGAGAGCTCACAGCCTAAAAAATAAGAACAAATGAAAGGTTGAGGATGGAGAATAACAGACAAACCAACGAACAAGGTGGTGACTGGTGCCATTTTGTTAGTTACGTGTTTTAGGGTGGTTGGTTTGTTCACTGGGATGGAGAGAGGTCGAGGGAGATGGCGGGAATGGGATAGTTAGTAAGGGGGAAGGAAGGAAAAGAGGGGCAGGCCCAGCCCTGATCAGAAGTCAGGGTTTTGTGAGGATCAGGGCTGTGGCGAGTCAGAGGGATTTGAAAGGGAACAGAGCAGGGGACACAGATTATATCAGGGTTTTTTCCTTCATGTAAGGAATAGGCTTGGGGGGGAAGCACAGGGGTGTTTGAGAACGAAGCTGCCCAGGAGCCAGTAAGGGCTGGAATCCTTGGCAAAGCGACGGTGGCTGTTGATGTCATGGTAAATTAGGAGGCAGCTAGGTAGAGCAGGGCTAAATGGGGAAGAGCCTGTGTGGGAAACAAGAAATTTGTGTTGGATGTGAAGAGGACGGAGCCAATGGAACGACTCAAAGAGGGGGTTGAAGTTGGCAGAGCAGCAAGCCGCAGCAGTGATCCGCAGCAGCAGCAGCGTTCTGAACAGACCTGGAGTGGACAAGGCCACCATAGTCAAAATCAGAGAGGAGCAGGGGTAAACCCTCACTCCTTTATGCTGATGATTTAACTTCGGGGGAGGGATAGCTCAGTGGTTTGAGCATTGCCCTGCTAAACCCAGGGTTGTGAGTGCAATCCTTGAGAGGGCCATTTAGGGATATGGGGGCAAAAATGGGGTTGGTCCTGCTTTGATTTGAGCAGGGGGTTGGACTAGATGATCTCCTGAGGTCCCTTCCAAGTCTGAGATTCTATGATTCATAGGATCTGCCCCAGCTGCCAATTGCCATCACTCAGTGTCACTGAACTGCCAGTGACGGGGGTGGATCGAACGACAGTGCCAAAGCAGCTCATGTTGTGCAGTGCTTGAGAGCATTTCATTCCTTGTGGGCTCTCGTCATTCAGATGTCAGGTGGCAGGCACCCTGACCCCTCCTGGGTATCACTCCACTGTTATGTTTAGTTCACATACTAGTCACTGTTCAACACTGGTAAAACTGGGACGAGAGGGGAACTATTTGCTCTGGTAAGTGGCAGCTGAGACAGAGCAAGGAGGTGGGTTTGGTGTTGACTATCAGAATCTACAAATACATTGTGTTCTCCACCCTGCTGCCGCCTAACCTGGGACATAGATCTAATTCTCAGAATCTTTCCCCATGATTGTCACATTTCCCTGAAGACAGGGCAGTAGGGAGAATACATTCTCAGGGTGGGAGGGAGATTATCTTTGGGTGACAGTCTCTCTGCATTCACGGTGTGCTCATCGCTGTCGTTTTTCAGCGCATAGATGTTTGTATCTCAAGTTCCTGGATATTGGTGTCAGTGTCTTTCCTGATGGATTATTAATACATCCCAAAGCCCTCGTAGCCTATCTAATAAAAGCAATAAGTGTCCTGGTACCTAGATGCGTGACTACAAGATTTATGGCTAAGAGCAGCAAAAGAGCGACTGGGGAAGTAAAGGTGTTGCTCAAAGAAACTTTAATATCTCCAGCCCCAACCTTCCATCTCTTCCATCTCATCTTTACCTAGGAATGTATCAAATTAGGAGGCCCAATGGGAGCAGAGAGGAGATGTTATATCAGGGCTGCTGTGGCCGGAGTTGTGTCAGCACTTCTCATTAGAAACCTCTGTTTTCAGAGGAATATAAGTAGTCTGTAAAAGCCACTCTAGGCAGAAACTTAACATAAATGGTCCCTGCCTGGGATAAAATGTTGCATATAAATGTTAACATATATGAAATTAAAGGAGCAGCAGCATTGCCAACCTCAGGAATCCAAGAATCATGAGACTAATTGAAATACTAGATTTTATTTTTTTTAAATTGGGGTTCATGTCATTTGTCTTCTGGTATCTGAGGTTGTGTCTACACCTAAACCCCTCAGTGACAGTGCTGCAGCTGTGCCACTGGAGCACTTCAGTGTAGACACCACCTACACCAATAGGAGGGTTTCTTCCACCAGTCTAGGTAATCCACCTCCCTGAGAGGCGGTTGCTTGATTGATGGAAGAATTCTTCTGGCAACCCAGTTCTGTGAGTGGATTTTTCTCCTCCCACCTATGCTGATGTAAGTTCCCAGTGTAGGCCAGCCCTGAGCCCATACAATAAACTCAGCCCACATTTTGGAGGTTTTCTATGCCACCATGAAGTCTAGCAACTTTCTTTATAAAGGAGAGCGGGGATTCTCTCACCTAGCCACTTGACTTCAGGAGCTGGAACTTTAAGTAAAACACCAAATATTTCAAAATGCAAGATAAAATCATGAGAGCTGGGGAAGCCTGGAGAGTTGAGTAATTTAGGTATCTGTTTCTGGGCTTTTTTTAAAAGTAGATTTATCAAACAAATTAGATTAATGCATTAAAAATATCTAGGAATGTGCATTGAGATTGTATGATTGGACCTTCGTAAGTTAGAAAGTTCTAACTAAGCTAAGCTAAGGCTCTCTGTCTCCAATAACACAATAGAACAGGGGTCTCAAACACACACCCCGTGGGCCACATGCGGCCTGCAGCGTTATTTCCTGCGGCCCGTCATAGGCGCCGACTCCACTGGCAGCCAAGCTCCAAACATTACTGAGTGTTTATATTTTATTAAAAACCCTCTTTGAATTACAGTTTTAAAAAAGTTAATACATTGGCTTTTGATTGCATACTATATGACTCTTCGTTTTTTTCATTTTTGACTGTAATTTTGTATCATTGTATGAAAAGGTTTCAGTAATGTGGCCCTCGGGCCAATGTACTAGTCCTCATGCAGCCCTCGTGGTGATTTGAGTTTGAGGTCCCTGCAATAGAAGAACATCATACAGTTTTTTCTGCACCCTGACATGCACATGTAGCTAAAATAAGCTGTGATCATAAGTTTTTAATATTTAATTTCCTTGGCTGCTTAATAAGGAGAAAAAGAAACTCTCCCCCAGTCTGTAATTAAAAAAGCAATCAGCAAAGAGAAATTGGTGTGTGTACATATATATCTCTCAATCCCTAGGGCCTGCCGGTCGACTACTGTGTATTAGAATTGCAAGCGAAAAGGTAAAGACCCTCTACTGCAGCTGCATCGTTATGGAGATATACAGGAACAGCTGCAGTTCAGCTGCCCAGACTGGGCTGGATTTATTAGTCGTATTTATTGTGTTACCATAACACACAGGAGTCCTAGTCGTGGAACAGGACCCCAGTGTGCCAGGTGCTGTACAAACAGAACGAAAAAACCCTTCCCTGCCCCAACAGTGCACATTGAGCAGACACTTTCATTAAGGCCTCTGTGGGGGTGCCTTGCTCTTTCTCCTGAGAGAGACAATCCCTTGATATTTCTCCTACGAGAGTCTAACTATTTTAGAACCTAGGAGTGTGTTCTAGTGGCTTTAAATTGTTACTTCCACAGCCATTATTTTGTACTTATTCCGGGTTGAATTCTACCTCCCATCACGATACCCATTTTCCTGATTTAGTGTGAGAACTCTGAGGTTCCACACCATCCTCCCTAAGTTTGACAAGCCCAAAATTTTGACATGGGTAGCCATTCTTGCTGCCGAGCACTCTCATATGAGTAATTAAAGATACACAGGACACCAGTCCTAGTGCTGATCTCTGAGTGCACCACTGCTAACCTCAAACCGCACAGGGGACTAGCCATTTATTCTGGCTCTGTGTTTCCTATTGTTACCCTGTTTTTAATCCACAACAGGACTTTACCTCCTTCTCTGTGATTACTAAATTTTCTTAATAGCCTCTTTGGAGGCACTTTATCAAAAAGCTTTTTGAAAGTCTAAATAAAGGGTCTCCAGCAGTTTTCCTTTATCCACTATTTTGTTAATTCTTCAAAAGAATTCTAAGAGATGACGGAGGCACAATTAACCTTTACCCAAAGCCATGTTGGGTTTCCTGATTGTATTATAGTGCTTTAGATGCTTTATATATTTCTTTAATAATTTTCTCCACTACCTTTACTGGCGCTTCAGTATGGCTTACTAGTCTAAATTGTTAAGCTCTCTCTAGGGCTGGTCTCCACTAGGGGGGGAAATCGACTGTAGATACGCAATTTCAGCTACGTTAATAACGTAGCTGAAATCAACGTTTCTACAGCCGACTTACCTCCCATCCTCACGGCGGTGGCGGTCGGCGGCACGGTCCCCCGTCGACTCCAGCTTGCACCTCTTCATGAGCTGGACTTCCGGAGTCGACAGGGGGAGCCGCTGGTGGTCGATTTATCGCGTCTTAACGAGACGCGATAAATCGATCACCAAAAGATCGATCCCTGCCGGCTCAAGTGGAGACAAGCCCCAAGCGCCCTATTTTTAAAAAGCCATTAGCCACTCTGTCTTCTTCTGGCATACTTAGTTATTGCATGCTTTTATGATGAATTCTCTATGTATATGATGTCTATTTATGATGTGGTCATTTATGATGTCCAGATACCATGGTGACAGGCACACTAAAAATGCCAACCTCACTTCTGATATGCAAATCACAGTTGAGTCCCCCCCCCCCCCTCCCTTGGGCCTTTCCTAAACAGAAAATGTTTCTATTGTGTTGAGTGTTGCAAGCTGATTTAGCAGTTTTGGGATGGGGAAAAGTATGTCAGAGACCACAAAACTGCTTTACACTTGCTGCCAGAGCTAAAATATGACCACATGTCCCAAGGTAAAAGACTTGGGTATTAAACAGACTGTGCCACTAAACCCTGAAAATTTAGGTAGAATTAAGACTTGCAGCCTCGCGGTTGTTTCCCATTTCACAGTTTAAATTTAAAGAGCTGATGTCTGAAATACGCAAGTTTAGCTTCACTGTTTTGCATATTGTCATCTATCTCATAATGGAACAACGGAGGAGGTGACTGACAGCAAACTTAACCACTGGCACTGCATTGTAGAGCTAGATGTAGGGGCTGCGATGCAAACTGTTCTCCATTTGCTAACCAATGAATGTTCTTGGTAATCTGTGCTCTTCGGCCTGCTCGCTAGATGCTTGCACCGAGTCGTACATTCATAGTCATTAGAAACCATTACAAGCTCTTGGAGAAGATAAAATAAGACAAATGACTTGTGTATGAGTCTGTATTTCCCTGGTTACTTCAGCTCTGAGGCATTTGCATTTGACACTTGCTCCATCAAAAGGTCCTGTTTCCCAAAACGGATAGTAGTTGATTGCTTGTCAGTAATTTAGATAGTGATGTTTACAGAAGCCCTGTGTGTAAAGTCTCAGATGGTGATGTTCCTGTATCTATAAACCCAGCAGTTAAAGACTTGGTAGCCGGACAGGGGGAAGTTTACGTAGTGTGTCTGTAATTAACAAGATCAACTGTGTCGCTTTACAGACTCCCCTCAGCTCATATTAGAAGTGATGGTGCTAATTGATTATTGTAATTTATTACAAATGTACCTTAATTAAATTACCCATCAGTGGCTGTGAGATTAATGATGATAGCCGAGCCCACGATTAAATTTAGGCTTGTAAACTTTCTCAGTTATAAAAAAGTTCATCGGGAGCAAAGAAAGGGGAGACTGCAAAGGATGATGCAAAGGATGAGACTGGTTTTCTGGAACACAGCTAGTCCAGCTATAAGCTGTGTTTCATGGGGTTCCTTCAGTGTGAGACAGAGCTCAAACCTTGGGAGTAGGGGAATGCCTGTTAGGTTTGTCCCACAGCTATTAATCATACTGATATGCCCCCCCCCCCATAGTAGCCGAGCACATCACAATCTTTTATGTATTTGTCCTCACAACCCTTGTGAGGTCAGGAAATGCTGTTATCCCCATGTTACAGATGGGAATTGAGGCACAGAGAGGCTAAGTGACTTGCCCCAGATCACAAAGGAAGTCTGTGGTGAAGCAGGTACTTAAATCCAAGTCTAGCTCCTTAACTGCTCCCTAACCTAGCTCCTTAACTGCTCCCTAACCTTCCCCTCCCCCAACCATTAAAGGGACTAGCTCCTTAACTGCTCCCTAACCTAGCTCCTTAACTGCTCCCTAACCTTCCCCTCCCCCAACCATTAAAGGGACACTTTGAAGTAGTTTAGCCCCCAAATGTATGGGTTTTATAAAAGGGGGAACATAGGAAACCAAACATTTTAGGAATACAAGTATTTGGGGGATTTTTCTGTTACTTAAAAAAAGTGGGAAGAGTGAGGCTTAAATGTTGTTGTATGTGGGGTGGGGAAGAATTAAAAAAATTGCTGCAGTGCTAGATGTCTCAATACAACACTGGGAATGGGTAAAGGAAAGCTGAAATGGAAAGTGAAACTGGCCAGTCTAGTTTCTCTGCCTAAACTGAGTGCAGGGTAAACAATCGCTACCAATAGTGAGGAGAAAACTAGATGTTTCAGCTTCTTTCACTCTATCTAAGTTGGCAGTAGTAATACAGATAAGTACATTTTTCTAAATCTATGATTTTTATCTTGACAATATCTCTTATCAATAAATTGTGTGTAGTAAGGTGGCATTGCTGTGAATCCTCTCCAAGGGTGAAGCCAGTGCCTGCTACTAAACACTTACTGATCCCTTGAAAGAATGACTGTTTTCTGATATGGCTCTCCTTTGCTCCTTGTATTTTGCATGGCTCTTTACTTGATGTTTCTGCAGAAATAGCATCCTCATCTACTTCTAATGTGTTAATCACCTTGGTATTGAGGCACCCAATACACAAACTGCAAGTTTCACTCTTGCTCAGATAAAATTATCTTCTCTGTTCTTCCCTGGAGATGTTTTATTCCAGGGGTGGTCTTCAGGGGATGATATTTGCAGGAGGAGGAAAACTCACCAATCAGGTGATAGATTCTAAGGCCTAAAGGGATCACTGATCATGTAGCCTGATCACCAGCGTAATAATAAGCTCACCTGAAATAATTCCCATTGGAACTAGAGCAGTGATGCTCTGACTGGTGCTTGTGAGCCACAGGTGTTTCTCTGATGTGTCTCCTACACTCTTAGCAGCACATGATATTAAAACACTGTGATTTTATTATTAACCAATCTAAGTTATTCACCCATCAGAACACTTATACTATGTTGTTAACCAATTGTAGCTGATAAAATAATACTTGGTCATTCTTTTTGCTGGGAGATTCTAGATCGATATAGTTCACACCACTGTGGCTCTTTTGGATAATGTTGATTGCTTATTTGGCTCCTGAGGTTTGACCACTGAGGCCTGAGTATCACTGAAGTAGAGTATATCTTCTAGAGAAACATCCAACCTTGATTTCAAAATTGCCAGTTATAAATCTACCCTGACCCTTGATAAATTGTTCCAATGATGAGTTATGCTCACTATTAAAAAAAAGAATTAGGCCTTACTGCCAATGTGACTTTGTGTAGTTTCAACTTCTAGCCATTGGATCTCATTATATCTTTGTCTGCTAGATTGAAGAGCCCATTATCAAATATATGTTCCCTTTGTAGGTACTTATAGGCTCTGATCAAGTCAACCCTTAACCTTCTCTTTGTTAAGCTAAATAGCTTGAGGTCCTTAATACTGTTTATCACTGTAAGGCATGTTTTCTAATCCTTTAATTATTCTTGTGGTTCTCTTCTGAACCCTCTCCAATTATCAACATCCTTGAATTGTGGACACAGTATTCCAGCAGCAGTCGAACCAATGTGAAATACAGAGGTAAAATGACCTCTCTACTCCATCTTGAGATTCCCCTGTTTATACATTCGTGGATCGTATTAGCCATTTTGGCCACATCAGCCCATATTCAGTTGATTATCCACCCCAACTCTCTCCCCAGCCCTGACCCCCCTCCTGCACCCAAACTCGCTCCCAGAGTATGCATCCTGCACTCCAACCCCGTGGCCCGGCTTGGAACCCGCACCCTGGCCACACCCCGCCAGCCGGAGCCCTCCCCCCCTCCAGCACTCCAACCCACTGCCCCAGCCTGGAGTCCCCTCCCACACTCCGAAACCCTTGGCCCCAGCTCCCATCCCAGAGCCCCATCCTTCACCCAACCCCTGATCCCTGGCTGCACCCTCCTCCAGAGCCCTCAGCCCCTTCTGCACCCCAATCCGGTGAAAACGAGTGAGTGAGCAAGGGTGGGGGAGAACGAGCGACGTGGGGGCGGAGGGGTGTGAGGGGGTCTGGAGCCTCGGAGAAATGGCATGGCCTCAGTTTTCTGCAAGTAGAAAGTTGGCAACCCTAGTTACACTACTGACTCATATTTAGTTTGTGATCCATTGTGACCCCCCCCCTCCCCAGATCTGTTTCCTCAGTACACGGGAATCAGAAAGAGATAATGTTCCCATAAAGGAGAATAAGATGAGGTTCACACCGTAGTGAAAGTCTGGGGAGATATGCCAGACAGTAGAGGACTGTTCCAAGTTCTGTCTTAGAATTTGGACCTTAGTGAATTTTTTCTTCTTGCCGAACCTGCTTGCTGGTGGCAACCGTGCCTCAAAAGTCAGAGGGGGATCTGGAGTGTGCTAATAAGGCAAGTGATTCAAGATAAAAGAGCAGTTACCACATTTGTACTAACATTCTCCGGATTCCTGGATTCCGAGGCTATGTTGTGACAGGCAGGCAGCCCTTATTAGCTGTGCAAACTTAATTAGCTCACATCAAAGTTTGTGGAAGGCATTTCTCTTGGGAGCCTGTGGTTACGAAGCGGCTCAAACTCTGCTTGGAGGTGGTGATATTAATATTGAAAGTACCCATTGCAGGGGTTGGGTGACCTTGCTTGTGTTGATACACAGATGCATTTTCCAGGTTTAGTTGGTTATTTTCAGCAGTTTTGTTTTTAATACTGACGTGATTCCTCGAGGGGGAAAAGAAAGGGCGGAGGCTGGGGGCGACAGAGATTTACTACAAAGACTAGTCCACTGAAGGCACCCATCCCTGCACTGGGGTTTCAATGTGTATGCCCTCCAAAGCGAAGATAGATAGGCCACCAATAAGCCTTTATACCAGTGATATCAGTGGATCTGGGGACTGATTTCCAGACTCAGTGCAAATCCGTGAAGGGATCGTCTCCAGTTCAGCAGCCTGATGTCGGCTGTCAAATCAATAGGCTCCTCTTGCACGCAGGCGGCACACCGTCTGTCGACTCCGCACAGTGTAAAGGTAGCAGGGTAGCCTGCAGCGCACAGTGTCCTGGTCACATGCCGTTTTTCCTTCGGAGAGTTTATAGCCGCCTCCCGCAGTCCAAGCAAACGTAAATACCTGTACAAAGCACCGCTCAGCAGAGGACAGCAACCAGCCAGCTCAGCTCACCCATCGCAGGGAGTCTCGCCCACAAAGGCTGATCACTGCAGGTGGAGTCCGTCAGCTAACATCAGAGCACTGTGTGTTTGGCCCACATCTTTCTCTGCAGAGCCAGCTTGGTGCTGCACCTTGATCTGGCTTGTGATTGCTTATAAAACTCAAGAGTTATAATCAGCCCCCTCCCCTTTTTTTTCTTCATTTAGGTCACAAACCTTTGTGTGCATGTGCACATATGCCAGAGTTGAAGTGCTTTGGTTTAGAGCAGTATAGGAGAAACCTAGGACTGAACAATCATTGAGACCGAACCCCCCTCTCGCCCTGTATGGGCCGGGTCCTGCCAGCTTGTAGCTAATGGTTTCTGATTCTGTGGTATGTGATCTGGGCGGTCAGCAGATGGGCAGAGAGTTCAGCCTGATTCTGACTGAGCAGGACTAATAATAAAAAGTTGCTTCATGTCCCATCCCATATGGTGGCTCCTGCTGCTGCTGTTCTCTTGCGGGAAAAGTTGTGAGTGTCCTTCTGGTGGTGAGTCCAGTCCCTGTTCTTCCTACTGGAATGAGAGAGTCCACTGGAAACACGTGCTGCATCGCTGTCAAATGCATGTTGCACACAAGTGGGGACATTTGAAATTTGGTTCTGCTGATATGTGTGAAGTGATGCTTCCTCTTCCCTAGTGGAGACTTCCTCATGGCCTGGCAGATGCTAACCTCTCATCATGGTGATGTAACCCAGTGCCCTCCACTACTATCCAGTGGCCAGTTTTTGATCTTGATCTCTGGTCCTGAAGACAAACTAGGTCAATGAAAACGAATTGCGAACCGATTCCTGCAGGTTAGTTCGGTCATTGAGGAAGGAGCTGAACAACTAAACTGAGGCCATTTGGGTAGCGCAAGCATATTCTCTTTAGTTTATGTTGGAAGCTGTCACTCAGGGTTAATCATATGTATTCAGTGTAGCTTCTGAGGGTACCTCTACTCTGCAGCTGGCAGTGTGCTTCCCAGCTCAGGCAGACAAACACATTCTGGCTCCACTCGAGCTAACACATAAAAATAGGAGGGTAGCCAGGGGTAACCTAGGCAGTGACTCAGGCTAGCCACCCAAGGGGCTCTGGGCAGGTTTGTACTCGGGAAGCTAGCCTGAGCTGCCCCTGGTGCTGTCCCCTGTGTGTTAGCTCAAGCACAGCTAGCGCATCTGTCGACCCGAGCTGAGAAGCACACATCTAACTGCAATGTAGACATACCTTAGGCTTTCCTCAGCCACAGCTGCGGTACTTGGTAGAAGGAGTGAACTTTCAGGTCCTTCTGTGGCACACGTGGCTCACAGGGAAGGGCAGACTTATTTCTGGACTCTCGTGCCAGTGTGGGAGCATAAGGAGCAATGCAAGATGGCCAGTCCTCCAATCTCACACCCTCGCTGTCCTATCCCGAGCCTGCCCGATGAAGGAGCTCTCCTCATGCTGCTGTCTCACATGCTGCACCACTTGTGGCCTCCTGTCTTCCCCATACTCTAGAAATGTGGGCAAATGCCAGCAGGTTGGCACATGGCTCACAATCCCATCGATTCATTATCACTGCTCAGACCTACTGAAATGAGAAAGGACACAGCCTGCTGTTTTGGGAAGTTCACAGTACCAGGAGACCCTGAATGCAGGAGGTCACACTGCTGGTCCCAAGAGATTTTCAACTCGGCACAACTCCAGTGTTCCTTAGAATAAGATCCCGATTTCACTTTCAGCTTGTCCTGCTCTCTCTTCCCCCAACAAAGTGACTATTGAAATGCTGTAGAAGCAGGAGCAAAATATTGCAGGAGCTCAGAGCTACTAAGCTCTCCCAGCCAGAATGATCTAGGAGTGCAGACTGACTTTGGAGGAATTCCTGCCTGCTTAAGTCCTCGTTCTCCTAACAAGGAGTCCTTATAGTGATGGTTATAGTGCACTAGCTCTGACCGAACTTAAAAAGAACTCTTGTCTTCATAAGTGTCACAGCAACTAGTGGCATAGGAGCATTGGGGTTAGGGGGAGCTCTTACCTCTTCCTCTCCTAGCAAGAGTCCCTGTAGAAAATGTTGTAGGAGCACTATCTTTAGTTGGCAAGTATGAAAGAGGTGGCCTGGTACTGACTTCTTTGCAAGACTTAACAGCTGCGACTGTTGCGCCATTTCCTCCTTTCTTTCCATTTCCCAGAATAACCTTACTGCGTCTTCCTTGACTGCAGCAGACACAGAAGATTACCTGTTCATGAATGGCTCCTGGTCCTTTGCTGATGAAGGTTTGGAGTTTCTGTTCTCTGGAGAAGCTGGAAGGGAGACAGTTGTCTGAAGCACAGCACTGGGCTACCTCATTGCAGATTGACTGGGGGCGGAAAGTTCTGAGGAGCACTGTCAGTTGCCCCGGCTTCCAGCAGATGGGATCGTAATGAGTTGTGTTCCGTATTGGACTTTGCAATTCAAGATAACTCTTCAAATAGCAACATTCCTCAGTCTGTAGTCACTGGCTCAACGCCCAGGGAAAATAGTGGGTTGAAAATACAAACCGCTAACTTTTATATAGTGCTTTCAAACTGTACATCTGTTTGTTTGAAAACATGAATCAATATAACCACTGGCAAAAAAATTACCTGCCTGTACTCCTCATTCTTACCTGTGTGGCAAACATGGCGGCTGTGAGTTGTTTTCCATAGGTAATTAAAAAGGCAAAGGGCTGAGGTTCAGTTATATTTGACTTTTTCTTTTCCTTTATTTGCTTTTCTTCATTTACTATAAAAATCGGTGACAACTTTATCTGTTCTGGTTAAAAACGGTTTCTCCGTGGACTGTGGTCTTCTCTGATCTCGCAAGCTAAGTAGGGTCCAGATTGGTTAGCACTTGGATGGGAAAAGTCCGGATGGTTGCGGAAATGGTGTGGGTGTTTATGGAGCACTCTTCCTTCTGAGGCCGAGCTGAGCCCTAGCGTGGTATTGAGAAATGCTGTGGAGTTGAAGGTTTTGCACTGTAGAAGAGATGAAAAGTCACCTATGGTTCTTAAGGTCCTGTGGGACTTCTCGAAAGATATAAGGTGCTAGCCCCAGCATTGCACCAAATTTTAATGTAATTGCATTCTGCCTACCTAAATTTCACCTGTATGTTCATCTGGACCTAGATGGTATTCTTTGCTTCCTTTTCTAAACTGTTTTAGTGTTGGCGTATGCTGTTAAGCGGGGGCTGAATGATAAATAATATCAGTGGTATTTCAAAGCGCTTTACAGACAATAACTAATTAACCCAGCTTGATGCTTACGTGGGTGAAGTGGTCCCACTGTGCTATTTGTACATCAGTTTAAGTTTGTACATTGCTCTGAGATCATTTGGAATGAAAGGTCCCATGCACGTGATCATCATCATTATTATTATTTAAATATGCAGAGTGCCAGCCATTCTCCTTGGATGCCTATTTTGTGTGAGTTCAGCACAGCTGCCTCCCACATCCCAGATGTTCTGGTTAAAAGTGGTAAAGAAAAGGCATGGGGTTGGTGGAGGAGCTTCCTTGAATCTTGAATCTTGCAAGAAGCATATCAGGAAATCACCAGACCCTTCATAGCATAAAGCTATGAACAGCAGGTGTGAGGCCAGTGAGTACTGTGGTTTATCTGAAGCAGCTGGAAACATCTGGTTTGGATTTCTGACTGCGGATTACATGGATGACTGAGCTAGCACAAAAGAGTCTGACTGGTACAATATCTCACTACTGCAAATGCATTCACGTAACATTAGAAGTGAAATTCTTGGTCACATTTTGCTGTTGTCCTTCCCTTGCATGTTTTGGGAGGGACCATTCAATTTTGCACTTGAAAGCTGCAGCCTAAATGCAGAACAGGTTCTGAGTCCTCGTCCCACCTTTTTATTTTGGCTGAGCCAGAAGAAAGAGACAACACTTCTGATCAGTGTATTTTACTCATTGTTGCCCCTTAGGTTGGCTCAAATTGTACCCTGCTCTGTTTTTTATTCCTCCAGGGGCTTATGTTATCTGTTGGTGAAAGTGTATGGGAAGCTGGTAGAAATTTACAATAGTCTTTTCTGATTTTTATACATAATTTTGCTGGACAATGTCATTGCTTTCTGAATGATCTCCCCCCTCTCCCCCCATGTATGTTATCTGTCACTCCTGTTGAGTGCATCCAGACATCTCTATCTTACTACCTGAGTGAGACGACTTCTCTCCAGCCTATGGCAGGTCTGCGTCTTAGCAGTGTGATGACATGAGTGCCCTCCATTGGCTTTTCTTTCCCTCTCAAGTGTTTGCAAAGCAAGCAAGCAAGAAACAGTGGAAGGTTATTGCAAATTCTGTTTAAAGACCCTGCAATCTCTGCTGTCGATAACTGAACCATTTCTTCTGAGTCGTTTCAACACTTCCTGAGCCGCTCTGCTAGACGAAGGCAGACCGAATAATGCAGCGTGTCAGAGTTTGGAGGGGAATGCTGTTGAATGGGGAATTGGGATTAAGGAGTAGCAGAGGAGGAGATTAGAATCCAGGAATTTTTGAGAGAATGGGACATAAATCGAATGGGCGAAAAGGAAGAATCAGAGTGAAGAAACAGCCAGCCTGTGTGTTTTTACAAGTGCCTCTAATTTGTTCCATTCTCACAGTTCTCCCAGCACTGATGGTTTAGTGGAGGGCCCACAATTTGGAAATAAATTTAACTTTTGTTTTTTAACAGCTCAGTGCTCAGGAAAGCATCAAATAGCTTCAGTTTCAAATCAAAATGAGATTGCTGTGGTTATGCTGTCGTCGTACCCGTTCCGCTGCTATTGTCTCTCTGAGCAGGAGGCATCTTTGGGGAGTAGGTCCAGCTAGGCTTGGTTGCTATGGTAAAGTCTCTGCTGAAGCTTGTTCTCCATCTGTAATTGCTATTCAGCAGCTGTTTCCAGTAGTCGTCTCAAGGAGCTCATGCAAGTTAGGGACACAAAGTCCCTCACGGTAACTCTGCCTTCACCAGGGCTCACCTCTGACAAGTGACATGCATTAGCTTCTAAACTCTCCAGTAATTAAGCTGGTTTGAGACACATTTTGATGAAAGTTAAAGCTGCAGGACGGGGGGAAGTGGCAACTTTAAAAATCAATATTGCAAATGCAATGCAAAAGAGTGTAATTAGCATGTTTTGCAGGGCCTATTAATTCTTCTGAAATGCTGTTTATTAGGCAGAAGAACTCGGGAGCCCATCAGTGGATTAAACAGGTTCTGTAATGAAATGTAAATGGTGTAATTGGGCTTGTTCTGAAAGTATTTATTCTTCACCTGCGACCTGCTTGATTGCGGTTTGACAACACGAAGGAGTGTGCATCTCTTCGTTAATGACAGCTAATTCCCCAGAGCTAATGGAGTGGGACGCCCAGCCGCCTGGTTCCGGGAACGGCAGGTCGTGTCTGGAGCTCTGCAGTGATTGGCACCAATCCGAGTACAATGTAACTTTAATTATAGTAATTCCAAATCCAAAGCAAGCATTTAGCTGCTGGAGAGAGGCTCTTAATTTTGCAAATAGATGCTGTCTAATAGGCTGACCTTTTATTAGACAAATATTGGTTTAGGTAAGAATGCCATCCTCCAAGAGGCAGGTAACATTGCTGGCTCCCATTAGCTCAGTGAAAATGACAGGAGTACAGTCTCACTGCCAGGTTAAGCATATGCATTGGCTCATAAAGTATGACGTACAGAAGCCATGAGGAAAACATGGAGCTGTGCAGTATTTAAATAGTGTTTACACCGAGGCATGGAATTCCTTTTCCTGGAACAACTGGTCTTTATGAATGAGTGTTTGTTTCCATAAACTACAGGATTTTGTTTCCTTCCAGCAAAGTGTCTTATCTGAGCTGAAAGATGCGGGATACCTCCAAACAGAAAAGAAAGTTCCCTCTGGTCTTGACTGTCTCAGACAGTGTGTGCAAACCAGAGTTAGACACACTGCACTCTTTCATCTTACGTTACTGCAGTTTCTCTGTAACTACCAACACTTGTGTTTTCTACTATCTATGTCCGACTCACCTCTGCCCAGGTGTGTGTGCATAGCTATGGACAAGCACAAAGTCTCCCTCTTACCTGATCAACCAAAAGACAGCTGTGTCCTTCAAGGCTACTGTGGAGGTGAGCTCCCCTCTGAGTAGGAAAGGGTGGGGACAGTGAAGGACTGATGTGGAATAAGGAAAAAAAGTGGGGCCCCTCGAAGCTGATGAATCAGTCAGGAGAATCTCTCTTCCATACCTCCACCACACTATGCAGTGTCCAGCTGTGTCTGCTATGCCACTAGCTGTAAGCAGCAGCCTCGTTAGAGTAGAAATGAGCCTAAGCAGTGAAGACGATGTCCAAAGATTCCCAAAGCTAAGAAAGTGGTATGTGGATCCAGGGGTAGGCCTTTGGTTTAGGGCCATCTCTTCCTGAGGAAGTGCAGCGTTGTGTGGTCTTCAGCGATTGAGAGTGGAAGCAGTACAGTGTTATCAATAAGTTGCCTTCTCTTTTTCTCCTCTGATCTTTCTCCTTAGCCTCCTTTCATTGGTGAACAGTGTGGGAAAAGGTGGGAATGAAGCAACATTAGTTGATCTGTTTGCATTGAGAACCTCTGAATCAGCTGATGCTGCAATGAGTAGACATACCAAGGACAGAGTGGGGAGGGAAGGTTGGAATGCAGTTGCACTCTGGGTAATGTCCGATGGAAGAAGCTGTGATTGTTCGCTATTTGGCTACCTGAACAAGGGAATGAGAATCAGCAGTCAAGAAGGATTTAATGAATGTCAGAGGGAACTGGAAGCTGCGGGGTCAGATGCCATTAGGCAGTGGCACCCAATACTTACTAATTGGCTGAAAGTAGACCAGCAAAGAGGAGAGGGCTGAAGGCAGAATGATGAGCAGGAGAGGACAGGGGAAGTAACGTAACAGGCCAAGCTTGTAACCTTGTCTCAGCAGATGGCTTCCCCTCCAGACTCATTAATCTTGATACAGAGACCACTTTCCCCAGATGTGGTCACACTCCTGTTCATGTTTATAAAGTCCTCTGTGCTCCTGAGGACTAATTCTGTGCTTTACAGAGAATAAATCCACAAGCACACTCCTGATCGCCTTGGGCTGTTACAGCAGCACAGCCTCTGACTGCTTCGCAACTGCCAGGGAACAGAACTCCACCGCAGGCAAACACGCCTCAATGGCTGCTGCCCTATTCCCTAATGTGTGGAAGATGTAGCTGCCGAGCCCTGGGAAGATGTCTGACAGGAAGGACCAAGAACAGAGTTCCATGGCGAGCGAAGCAGTAGCATGTCTCTGGGTCATCATTAGGAAGGCCATAGTCTCCAGATTTATTGATCCCCTTCATGGGGACACCCGCTAACATGCCAGCCTGCACCAACACAATTTTGTTCTCTTCTAGCCCCATGGGGTGACTCTGTGGCCTATCCCCGCCTTTTCTGAGTAGTCTCAGCTTTGACCCTGCAGTCAGCAAGGCCTTTGAGGTGCTAAACATTTTCAACAAATTTAACAGGCAGACTTAGACCAAAGGCAAAAACCAGCCAGGACTGCATCTGGCCTGTAATGCCAACGATAACCCCAAATAAGAGAGAGATGTTATTTCTATAAAGAAGCCAAATCTTCGGTGTTGTTATTTAAACTTGAAGCTTCCAAGCATGCTGCTTACCATACTACAGAATGTGACTCTCCAAATTCAGACATTGTTGTCTACACACCGGTTGTGTGAACACTGGAAGTGGTCACGTCCTGACTGTGTCTTGCCTGGGTATTTGGGGTTGCCAAAAGAGAGTCATAGGCCTTAATGTTTTCGGTAAAATGATCAAGCCCTCAGTGCCTGAATTTGGCCCAGGCTCTTGATGTTTGGACATAGTTGTGGCTAGTCCAACATTTGTAAAACACAATGAGGAAAGCTCAGATTGCCCCCTCCCTCCTTATCCCCCTTTCTAGTGTCTCTCTTCAAACTCCCCTCCCCCCCCACAAACACCACTTCTTCCCCTTCTGTAACTCACCCCGCAAAAAACAACCCACCCACTTCATGACATGTTTTAAGAGTACAGTAAAACCTCGATATAACGGACTAATTCGGGCGAGGGGGTGTCCGTTAAAGCCGAAAGTCCATTATTTAATAATAATAAAAAAAGAGCAGCCCGCCCGAATTAGTCCCTTATATCGAGGTTTTACTGTATAATAAACTATCACGGGAGCTGTGAGTCAGCCCGCCCGGGTCCCGGCTGCTGGGACCCGAGCGGGAGCTGTCAGCCAGCCTGCACGCCCGGGTCCCGGCTGCTGGGACCTGAGTGGGAGCAGGCAGCCCGCCCGCTGCCTGGACCGGGGAGGCAGCGGGGAGCCGGCAGTCAGCCGGCCGGCTGCCTGGACCCGAAAAACAGATTTTGGATGCATCGGACTTGCTCATAAATTTTGTCCGTTGCATCCGAAGTCCGTTAAATCCGGGTTTTACTGTATGCTTAGAATACCCGTGTAGCCTTGTAGAAGTACAAGAGCAGTGGAGTGCTTTATCTGTATACACCCATTCTGCCTCTCTTACATTCTCACAAGCATGCGTTGCAATTTGGGCATTAAACAACAAATAAATAATGATGACAGAGAGCCATCAACTGGATTGACTGTTGCTCCCATAAATAAGTGAGACTTTTGGCTTGAGAGAGAGCAAGTTTCTCAGCCTGTCTGCACTCAGGGCGTGCAGCAGTTTCTGGTCATTAACGTGGAACTTTGATCTCTGAAGTAAGAGATTGTTCCCTCATGCCCCATTGACATGAGGCGCCAATGACAGACTGACAGCAGTAAAGCATGGTCATTTGAGAGGCTCCTCCAGCATTTTACTGAGATTAGAACTCCGACAGGAGCCGTTAGAAAGCAAGAAGTGATGGAATGGCAGGTTATGTGACCACTGTGACTCGTTAATGGAACAAAATTTATGTCAGGAGTACTGAGCAGTACTGGTGGGAACCAACTCTTAAGAGTTGATTTCTTTCCCTTCCCCATGCTGCTATTGCCTAAAGGCCTCCGTGGGAAACACACTGCTTTCTTTAATTGCCTCCTGCTTTTACAGTGAGCATCCTGGATCCATTTGTAGAGCTCTGGCTATGTTGCTGGGAGTGAAGTTCACGTTGTCCTTCTGCACCTGTAAGGTTGTGCCTCTTCGCATCCGTATTTGTGAATGGCAGCCTTCTGTTAAACGAGTAACTTCAAAAAGCAATCACTTAGGAATATGTATCTTGCAGTCTCTAGTCGGTAGGTTTGTTTGTTGCCAAAGTCCCTTTTGTCAGGGTACCATGGGGGCAAGAGAAAACATAGAGAGGTGATGAGGGAAGGCTGTTCCTTATTGGATACCAGTCTGCTTCCAGAAAACCCACAGACAACAATTCTACAGCGAAGGGGGGAAAATGAGCTCCCGGTGTTGTTAGCACAGCCATAGGACTGGTCAGTAGAGACTAGATCCTTTCAGCTGTAGGCCATCAGGTCAGATCTGGTCCAAGTCATTAGTGACAGAAACTCATTCCCATTGGACAGCATCTTCTCTCTGGGAAAAAAGTTCCTGGAGAGCAGGAACATACTCAAAATGGGAACCATCACCCTGGCTGTCAGGCTGGCAGCACGCTACAACCCACCATGCTGGCTGCTGGCAGAAAGGTTGGGGATTTGATTGAAGTATCCTTGCTCAGAGCAAGGGTTCAGGCGTGCTGGCAAGGCACGTGGAGAAAGCAGGCGTTGCTGCCACCTTGCAGCACTTGTTCTGTGGATTATTAACATTGAGTTTCCACTGTTCACAATCAATGCCTTCCACCAGGGCTAAATTCACTTTAAATTAAACAACCCAGACACTACTTGGATAGGCGGTCCACCTGGCGAGCTTTATGTTTGTCGCTGCTTCTGGGGAGAAAAATCTCTGCTCTTTTATAAGTAGGGAAAAATCCAGAGAAAATGGGCTTTGGGATCCTGCTCTTTAAACAGACCGAGGTAGTGTTTTAAATCCCCTATTTCCTGAGCACTGTTAAGTCCTGTTGTACTAAGTCAGTTCAACATTTACAGAAGAGCACCTGAAAGACAGAGGAGAGGAAGAAAGGCAGCATAAGAATTAAACAAACAGAAAACCCTATTGGCTTTGGTACTGTTTTTTCCATTTTACTAAGACCAACCCTGACCTCTGCCTTCCCTCCCATGTCTGCGTCCTTCACATAGAGCAGATTAAAATGATACGAGAAGAGCATGGTCCACTCACAGAACCTTCAGCATGTTTGCTGCTTCCCAGTTGTTTCCTCCTTTGTTGCTGCAAAGTTGAATCTGTTTCTCTTTATCCCGAACTCCATTAATCTGCAATCTGATGCTTAATTGTCCAGTACCTCTTAATTTGAATTTATAAACTTGCACTGCTAGTTGTTGGACTGACCTTCCCACCTCTCCCCTCCCTCCCCCATACCTACTATTGACCCTGGTATCCCTCTCACTTTGTCGCTCTACTGACATAACCATCACGTGACCGCATAGCCCGGACACAGATGTAATTACAGTCATTTTTGATGTCTGGAACCACCATTACCAGTCAATTTAGAGCAAATCAAAATATGCCTATGACTGCACTCCAGTTCACGGACCGAGGAGAGATGATTAATGATAAATGCAGCCTGCTTCTGCCTACCATAAGCTTCTTGAAAAGACGCACTTTTGCTACTTTGAAGTAGTGCAAATGTGGGAGGAATCAAAGAATCAAGGTGGCAGCCCAGCCCAGCTGTTCCCACCCTGCTTCCCTACCCCTTCAAGTGAATAATGGAAGGATGTCACTTAGGGATCCCGCAGGGAACGAGGCAGCTGTACTAAGGAGTTGTACTTCTGTCTGTGAGCACCTGCTCCATCTCTTACACACAGGCCATTTCCCTATAAAAACAATGGTGAAACCTAGCAGTACCAAGCAGCTAATGTTGGTGCTAGCAGGCCTGATTGAAAGAACAAAAGAGTAAGAGGCAGTGTTGAGATGAGGTCAGAGAAAATAGGGGTTCCGGGTACCGTGGCAAGGGGGAGAGAGCATGTACTTCCGGTGAGTCGGCAGCAGCAGTGAGAGAAGAGAGGACGTGGTTAGAGTGGTATTAGGTGGAGGGAAAAGATCAGTCCTTGTTAAGAGCAGCACTGGAGAAGAGATGTCCCGTGGATAAAGAACAGCACTGAGGCGAAGGGAGGATAGATCAATAGTCTTACAGAGGAGCAGTGGGCAGGGAGAGGACATGCTGTAAAAGTTGTATGTCCAGCAGATTGTGAGCTTGTCTGCATGGTCAGCTCGTGCACGGCAAGCCAGGGTGTGAATGTAAAATGCTCCAGTTAACCAGTGATTTACATTTAAGGCTTGGCTCCAGGCCCAGACACAGCATCTTTTCAAAAGAGCTTCAGCCCCTCCGTGGATGGGATGAGGGGCAATCAGTGACACACTGCGGAGAATGCTGTTTATTACTGAAAATCCAGCAGTGGGCTTATTACTTTTGCTCTTTAAGAGGCTGCTTGCTATCTCCACACCTGTCTCCTTCTCTCAAGGCTCTTGGCCAGCTGTTCTCTCCTCCAAGGCTGTTTCGCTTTTTTCTGCCCATCATGCCAATTACCTAAATAGAATCATCTCTTCCCCTAGTGCTAACTGGGCTGCTTCTTCCCAGATCTCTTGGACCGTTCTCTCCTCTTTGCCCAGTTCTCTGTCACATGCGCTGACCAATGTTACTAGGCACCTGAGCCTGCTCTCATCCTTGAACAAATTCTCTGCTCTCAGGGCTTGTCTACACTGTCAGTTAGCATAATGCAAGCCATGGTGTAAATTTACAGTGTGCTTGCCTGCCCCACACTACCTGACTGAGTGGACACTATTACCGTGCACGAAAGGCTCCAGAGTGTCCTATGCCATCGTAGCACATTACGGAGCTTTTAGTGTGAGGTGGCACGGTCCACGTGGCTAGCATCTCTTTTAGAAACAGACACTCCGCCCTGATTGAAAGATCTAACTATGACCTAAAACGGGGGGAGACAGAATAACGTAGAGAACTGACGAGTGATGCAGAGCACATAGTGCAACAGTTGGCATTTTGTCTTATTACCATTTTTAACTTGGTGTGTCAGGAAAACAATGGGACTTCTTGTTGGGTGGCATCTTTTATTGTTGCCTGCGACTTCATGCTAAAAGCAGTGGGAGACTAAAGCTCAGTCTCTATAGCTTTGAAAAGAGAAGGTGAAGAGGTGACTTGATCACAGTTTATAAGCACTTACATCAGGAGATTTCTGTCTGTGAGCACCTGCTCCATCTCTTACACAAGGTAGCGAAGGGCTCTTCATGTAGTCGACAAAGGTTTAACAAGATCCATTGGGCGGGAAGCTGAAGCTAGACAAATTCAGATTAGAAATCAGGGGCGATTATTTTTACGCGAGGGTGATTAACCACTGGAACAATTTCCCTGGGAATGTGGTGGATTCTGCATTGCTTGAAGTCTGTAAATCAAGACTGGGTGTCTCTTTCCAAAAGAGCTCTACCAGAAGTTATGGGGTTGATGCACGAATTGCTGGGTTTATGTCAGTGACCTGTGTTGTGCAGGAGGTCAGACGGGATGGTCCTCATGGTCCCTTCTGGCCTTAAATATCTATGAATCTGTAAAAGTGCAGGAACATCACTGGCAGACGGGGTGCCTGAGAATGAAAATATAAATCATGAGAGCGAGAGAAGAAGCGAGAGGCATATTCTGTCCCTTTTCTAAAGACTGACTAAACAGAAAGGCACACAGGACTGTAGCTAGATAAGGCCCAGGGAAGTGAAGGGACTTGCTACAGGCCATAAGAAGAGAAATGGTCAGAGCTTAGATTCAAAGCTAGGAGTACCTGGCTCCCAGACCTGGGCTCTGTCCACCAAGCAACATTTCTCTCAATAAATTTAAAGGTAAAACTGGGGGGGGGAGGGGGGGGGAAATGTGTTGATGGTGTAGAATGGCTTTTTTCTTCACTAAGGATAACACAGAAGCAGGGGGCATATTGGGGGGGGCAGGGGGGAGTAGAAGTCTTAAGTCATGACTCTAAAAAGCCTGTTAGTGAATCCTGGTGGCTCCCCAGGTGATGTGTCCACATCAGCCTGACCATGTGTTGAGGAAAATCTCATGAGGAAAATCAAGTTGAAAATTAAATTTCAGATGTTAAACCAACCAATTAAAAAAGCAATCACATAGAAACATGCATTTTTAAAAAGTTGTTGTTTACTCTGTCATAATTAATTTATTCAGCAAGGAAACTTTTGTTTGTGCAAAATTGTTGTTAAATTGATCATGAGCAGCTGAGGTGATGGAGATGCACTTCCACCCACAGAAGCATCTGGCACCAGCATTTTCTTTTTGTTAAAGTAACAGACCCCTGCAGTCAAGCTTAAGGTCTGAAGTCAGGTTTCTCTTAGGAAGGCTTATGTGAAGAAGGCTTTTAACCCATCCTGGATGCATAACCTACTCCAGACCAGACAGTGTGGTTTCATGGTAAGAGCATATGCCTTCCAGTCAAGACTCCTCGCTTCTATGCCTGGCTTAGCCACTAACTTGCTGTGCTACCTTGGTTGAGTAATTTAACTTCTTTTTGCCTCAATTCAGCTAATAGTACTTATCTGATGGGGGTTTTGAGACTTACTTTGTTAAAGTTTGCATCCTCTGCTGAGATGATTGGATAACATAACCTTCAAAAGTGGTTGTTATAATTTAATCATGAGTATTTAGCATCAGCAGAGGGAAAATAAGCAATGATTTCCTGTGTTTTCCTGAAGCATGTGTCTACATTTCTGTAACTTTTGTGGGGGGTTTTGCTTGGAGCAGATTCCACGGGTCAGTTTTCCTTCTCTTAAGACATAAACATGAGCTTTTCTTAGCACTCAATTGTGTCACATTCCTTTGGAGTTCAGAGGATTTCACTGTTTGATCGGTCACAATTTCTTAATGAAATGGTAGGTTCCATGTCTGTCTTTTATTACTTTGTATTGTAATGTGCCAGTTGCAAAAGCAAGAAGTTTATTTTAGCAGGGAATTTCTGAAAGGTGCTTGACAAAATCTTTCTTCCCCCTCTCACCACTTCCAGGCCCTTCCTCCCTCACTTCAGACATCATAGCAGCCATCATCTGCTTTGGAGATGAATAAAGTGATCATGGAGTGTGACACTTCTATAACTGTTATTGCTGCATTACACACCATCCCAGCAGCAAGACACTAACACATGGATATTGGTTCTTTAGCCACTCTTGAAATCCCTGGATAGTGAAAATGAGTGAAAATTTCTCAAATGAAAGCAAGGAGGAAGAAGCAACTGTTCAAACAGTCTTGCAGTATGTTTTGTCCAATCAGAAATAAGAGGGCTTTAAAAATATGTAGATATGCACTAGCTAGCAACCTAAACCTATCAGCCTGAAGCCAATAGGAAAAATGCAGAAGGTGGGTCACCAGTGAAGCCCGGGGCAACATATCTAACACTTCAACTGCTGTGTATTGTTTTCCCAAGCAGCAATGTGAAATAATTCACATATTTCTTGTCCACTGAAAATGGCCACCATAAGAAAGCCTCTGAAGTTGCTTATTCAAGGTTTGAGGTTAATGAAATAGCCAGATTGAGTGTAACAAAAAGCTGTGTCATATTTCTGAATCCTGGGTAGAAAGAGTTAGTATTAACTTAACATCTTAAGAAATGAGGTTTCCCTTCCATCATCCAGGACAATTAGTATGGTAGGAAAATGTAGGAATTTGAGGTTGAGACTTGAGCTTGCATCTGATATTCTCCCTCACTCCTTATTTGCTCCGAAGAGCATGGGGACTGGAAGCAGCTATTGTAAGTTTGCAGTTGCCTGAACTTTTCTTTATTAATTAATCCCATCTTTATTCATACAGCGCTTTCTTTGCTACAGACAATGGGTAATAAACACAGATCAAGCAGGCAGCAATGATAAATTATCTATTTAATAATTAACAAATTAGCCCCAACAGATGGAACCAAAACAAAATCTTCTGAACACAGCACAAGGCTTGTCTTTTCTAACTCATCAGCCATGCATAGTTCCCATGTATTTCAGAATAACTCTGTGATTGCAGGTTTGGCTCCTTCACCTTGCAGGGCTGGAGTTTACCTCCAGATCAGCTATGGCTATTTCAAGATCTAGCATTCTCAGTGTGTTGGGGTAAGAAGGAATGATGTGGAATTGTGGGGGAACAATGGAGATATCTCATGGAGGGAGCAATGATGGAGGGAAGAGGAGATTCTAGGGATTTGCTCTAGCTTGGAGATGTAATGCATACAAAGAGAACACCTGTCCATTGTGATCAGTAACAGAATGGCAGAAATTTTGGTACTCAGTAGCACTCCCAGCATTATCCTGCAACGAATAAAAAGCCAACACACAATCCACTTAAATAAATATAAGGCACTGCAGTCATATGAACACAGTATGAGCTGACTTCCCATACATTATTTAGCTCTACTTATTATTAATGATCCTTCCCTAAAACCATCATGGTTCCATCGCTTGTGAATTTATAAGGTCATCAATAATGGGTGGAAATTAATAATGTATATTTAGTAAGTCCATTGGATATATTTACAGCTTTCATAATGCATTCAAATAACTGGTTTGAGGTGTAAAAATAAAATCAAAGCTTCATCTGTGGGCCTTCACCTTTGTTATTTTGACGTGTTATTACTTAAGTAGATACTCCTTCCTGCTACCACTTCAGAGTAACCATGGTGTTTAATAGCATTCCACTGTCACCATAATGCTTAGAAGGGGCTGGATCAGATTAGGAAATACCATTACAGTCAAACCTCCATTTAACAGACTAATTCGGGCGAGGGGGTGTCCGTTAAATCAAAAAGTCCATTATTTAATAGTAATAAAAAAACGAGCTGTCGGAGCAGCAGCCCGCCCGCCACAGGGTCGGGGCGGCAGCTCTGCAGCCCGCCTGCTGCTGGGACCCGGGCAGCAGCCGGGAGCCGTCAGCCAGCCCGCCCGGGTCCCGGCTGCTGGGAGCCGGCAGCCCGCCTGCAGGTGGGACCCGGGCGGGAGCCGGCAGCCAGCCCGCCTGCTGCCTGGACCCGGGCGGCACCCGGGAGCCAGCAGTCAGCCCTCGAGAAATGGATTTTGGATGCATCAGACTTGCTCAGAAATTTTGTCCGTTGCATCCGAAGTCCGTTAAATCGAGGTCCGTTAAATCGAGGGTTTACTGTATGTGAAATCTAAAGGTAGATGATCCACAACTGATTAATTATCAAAAACAGCAGCAACAGTTATGCTGTGGTAAGAAAGGGTAAGGAGACAGCATTCCTTTCCAGTCTCTTCTCTTGGTGTTTGTTGGATACTAAAAGATGTCTGATGTAAAAGACAGAGGAAGGGATAAAAGTAACAGTTTGTCTTATTTTCCTCTGCATTTTAATTGGCAATGTCATGTGGAGCAGTCATCAATGGAAACTGAAGAAGGGCTGTCCATATGTCAGGACCTGAGACTCATTGCCATACTGTTCTCCTTTAATGGCTCCAGGGTAGCAGAAAAGAGTTACATTTTAAAACCTTAATTAATTATCAGAGATGAGAAGGCATACATTGTAAGTAAAGGCCATTGATTAGATCTTCATGGAGTGCCATACTGTCCCCACACCTGGTGGCAAGCATTCTTCTCCAGATGCCATGGGAAGGAATCTATTAATTATGAGGTAACTCATTCTGATTTGGGACCATTCTGACATGGACAGTAAAATAAACAATAATTCTTATTTAATTTAAAAGGGCTTGGATTCCCATGGTGGGTATTGTGTGTTTTAAAAATAAAAAAAAGATCTCTGGAATTGTCCACAGTATAAGCATGGTAGATGGAAAAAAATCTTCGACGCATATTGCCTGATATTCAGAGAGGTGGCATTTAGGTCTGGGGAATTTAAAATACTTAAAATAAAAGCTAGTTTGGTGCCTATGAGGATTTCTGTTTTATCCCCCTAATAATATGATCTCCAAATTAAACTCTAACTGTAATATGTGATTGGCTGACTGGATTGGAATCAGGGTTCACACCCCGAATGGCTGTTCAGGTTCCACCAGATTGGGGGTACTGAAGCAAGCATTGGGGGCTCCAGATGCATGTTCAGGGAGAATCTGAAAAGACTTTGAAGAGGGGGGAGAGGATGGGACTCAAACAGGTGAAGATAACATTTTTCTATTGGCTAGAACCAAATTGTGGTGATGAGGAGTAAAGCTAAGGAGACCTCTTGCCCCGATGGGGTAATTTCCACCAGCATTGAACTCAGCCTGTGGGAGGGAGCCCTGCACTTCACACTGTCCTTTAGGATAGGTTTCTAGAGCACTTGCTCTTCCGTTTTCCCTAGCCACACCCCCCACTATTCCTAATCATTGCTTTCTTTGAGAGTTAAATTAACAGACTGTGTTGAGTTAAATTCTCTCTCTCTTCCATACTCTCTTGTTCATTTGTTGTGTCCACATTCAAAGCCCAAGTCTGTTGGCTGCTCTACTTAAGTGGCTTGAGTTAGATGGGAGCTTGCGCAACCTCTTTTTCCGTTGGACAACGTTGTCAGATCAAGCCTGCCAGTGACTGATGTAGTCTAGAGTCAGCAAGTGTGTAGAATGGATAAATGTACTTGACGCGTTGTGAAAGAGCTGGTAATTACATTTCACAATGAGTGATATTAATAGTGAAAGGAGGCTTTGGCACACTGCATGAGAATTGTTCATATGCTGCTGATGGAGAGGGAGTCATTTTTTAACCTGACGAATTACGGAAAATGGACTTTCCTTGGAATGCAGAGCAGCTCTCTTGGATGTGAAGCCTTCAGAAGAGCTGCGTGGGCTCTGACGAGTGCTGCTGACATTGAACTCTGCCTGATTATCCCAGCACAGTGTCCCTGTTACTCTCCCCTCTTAATCTATCACCCTGTGAGCGTTATGCTGTTGGTTTTGGTAGTTAACCAGACTGGGTTGACAGGAGGTAAGGCTTGGCCAATGACCATGGACTTCAGAAGATCTGATGAGCTTTAAAACCAGGACTTGGTGGTAAGGGAGAGAAGGGGACTTATCCAGGAAGGTTTTGATGTTGGCCCAGTGTGGACTCTTCTTAGACGATGGGCAGATTTGTGGAAGCCAACACCCTGCTGAACATGACTGTATCTCTCTGGTGACTTGGGAACAGGTGTCTTCCTGTGTGACGGTTGCGCTGTAATTCTAGTGGGCTCACTGGAAAGCAGCAGGAGCTTTAGTGCCTCAGGTTTGTTGTAGGCAGTAGTGGCATGGTTGTCACTGCAACTTCCAGAAACACAGCTTTTAAATGAAAAAAAATATTTTTCTCCCAATTCCCTTTTTTATGCTGCCGTCCTCAGTCCCTCCTCCCATCTCTGCTTCCCTCCTTTTCTCCCAAGCAGCATTCCTTAATCTCCTAAAGCCTTCGTCAGTGTTTACTGTGCACCCCAGCAGCGCTTCCACTCTAAGGGCTCTGTCTCTGTTTCTTCTACACCCCGGCAGCAATGTGGGGGTGGCAATCCAATTCCACATCTTCCTGTTAGCTCGAGGAAGGGATCTACCATGCCTTAGAGCAAAGGTGTAAGTGCTGACATGCTCAGCCTACAAAGCCCCCAGGCTGCCTCACTCTCTACCATGTTGTGCAGTCTCTCTCGGGGTTCTTGAAAGGAACAATCTGCCAACCCCAAGAGGGGAGACAGCAGAACAATGGAAATGAGCCTTTGCCTGAGAGAATAGCCAAGATATGAAGTTATTAGAGTGCTCCAGAACCGGAATGATTTAACGGCATGATTACTTCTTAGTGCAACACTTCACGGGGCTTTTTATTAGTTTTTCTCCCCGTCTTTCCTTCCAAATGCTGTAGAAGCATGCTAGCTTGGAACAAACACCTGGGGCTGTTATACTTTATATCACTCAGTTTAATTAACTTTTAAATCATATAATGTCACCCGGATACCTTTTTAAATTCCAAATTCTATGAGCTTCGGAGAAAGCAGCAGTGGCTGCAGCTCTATTCAGGATGCTGATCCTGATAAAATTACCTACAGGAGACAATTGTGTTAGCCTCCATCACTTCCGAGCTGTCAGGAGTGCACTTATTCAGAGTCTAAAAAAAATGAGCAACGGGGTAAGGACTTGAAAATATGGCTTCATCGGGTCAGTGTTTGGGTGAGGTACTTATGTCCCTGAGCTAACGGGACAGCTCAGTGGAGCCTGACACCAACTTTTATAGTGGGTGTTTCATGACCTCTAATTCTGTTGGTTGCTGTGCTCTGCGATTACTAGAAAAACATGCCCAACAGACATGCAGGACCAAACATGGGCCAGTGATGGTGCTCAGGGGTCTCATTGTGGGCAAAACGTGTGGGAACAGGAGAGAATGTTCCTGGAGTCTTTTGTCTGAAGTTAAAACATTTTTAGCCTGACCTGTTTGTCTTGGTCATAAAAAATCCTCTGGCACTATTCTCCCATTTGCTAATGTTCAAAGGGCAAAATATATACTCCTTGCCCCTCACACCTTTGGAGCAATTAGACCCAGGAAATATATGCAGTAGTATCCATCCCTGAGGCATTTTCCAGCTATTTGGTAAGAATAAAGGGAGGGTAGACTCTGTCCCATGGTTAAACCGTAAGAATAGGGCTAAGTTTCTATCCCATGCATAAGGTATTTGTAAGCGAGCGGGCACTCACCCCGGCGGCGCCTCCTGCTGGTCGTCTGGGGAATCAGCTCTCCAGCCTCTGGAGCGCCCTCTGCCGGCCGATGTCCCGCTTTTACTCCGGCCCCGTGTCCCTCCCGGACCCCGGTGCCCTCTAGCTGAGGGTGCTGCACCCCTGCAGTACCCCCCTGGTCTTAGGGTCTCCCCTCCCTGGGGAACCCTGCCCCATGTCCCTGCTGGACCCCAGTGCCCTCTTTGGGGTGCTGCACCCCTGCAGTACCCCACTGGTCTTAGGGTCTCCCCTCCCTGGGGAACCCTCCACCCACTATCCCCACCTTGCCTCAGACTTGGCCACTGCCAGTCACCACTTGCCTCCGCTCACTGAGGCAGACTGCAGTATCTTGGCCTCTCATCACCGGCAAGGGGGGTTAGCCTGCTGCTTCTAATGCTAGCCGTGGGCTGCCCCCTGGTACCCCAGTACCCCTGGGTCAGGCCTTCTGCCAGGCCCTGCAGCCTGGGGCTCCTAGGCTAGCGCTTCCCCAGCTCCTACCGCCTGGCCCCAGCCCTGGACCAGTCTAGGTACCCTGTTTAAGGCTCCCTGCAGCAAGGCCTGTCTTCCTCTGGATACAGAGGAGACTGTCTTCCCTAGGCCCCTGCCTCTCAGCCTTTATACGGGCCTGAGAGTTTGGGGCGTGGCCACCCAGCTGAGCCTGCTTCCCAATCAGCCTGGGAGTTTGCTGGCTCCCAGCCACAACCCCTTCCCTGGGCTATTCCAGCCCTTTCAGGCAGAGAGCCGGTGGTCACCCTGCTACAGTATTCCTCAGACAATTCATAAAATAACTGTTAGGAATAGCTCTTTGGAATAGTGTTTATAATCCAGAAGGAGGATTGTGAGTAGCATGGAGGCAAGATGGTGATGGTATTGGGATTTGCACAGCACTTTACGTTTTCAAAGTGCAGTAGAAACCCTGTCAGTTAGGAGAAAATGAGTTTGATATGAGAGAGACATCTAAAAAGAGAGGCCAGGGAGGCAGCAGGAGAGGTGGGGGGAAAGATTTGAGAATAACTTGCAGGAAGAGCTATCAGAAGGGTTAATATGCTGGAAATCCCAAAACAAAGTACTGTACTAGGATGAGAGAGAGAGCCTGCGATGCTGAAGAATAGAAGGTGGTGGTGAAAGCGGGGTTTGGCAATAGAGGTTGGGAAGGTCTCGTTTCCAGTAATCTCATTTCTGTCAGTTGAGGCACTGAGCTGATCAGCCTCACATAAGTTTAACTTCATCCTCTTCTTCTTCTTTTAAAGTTCCTTCTTTAGTACATCGGTTCCTTTTATTGATTCAGCACTGTCTGTTAAAGAGAATGCTCACTGCTGCGGGTGTTCTGGCCTCCCCTTTGACGGTATATTTCTTCGGACGTGCAGAATTAAAGATGCTGGGCGTAGCCCTCAGCTCATCTGATCCCATGACCCCAAGCACATCTCTGACTAGTTTTAGCTCTGCAACACCCAGATTTTACATACAAGGATATTCCCTGCCTCAGAAGTCAGAAATCTTCACACAGCCTGGTGTGCCAGTCAAACCAAAACAGATCCACATCTGGTAGTGTATAATGTCTTCCTGCCATGTTGTAGTCAGTGGGGTGGTTGTTATAAGGCTCTTGACAGACATGGGTGCTGATAATGCGTTCGTGGGATATTATTAAGCTCCCAGAATCTCTGTGTGCTAGTCAATGTGCACGTTAAAAAGCCCCCAGTATCTCTATGATAGTAAGAGAGGTGGGTGTTTGTGAAGCATGTTTTTGTGGTGAGCTGTTCTTCAGTGATGGGTGAGGCTACAATTGACTCAAAAGAAGACAGGACCATTAAACTAGAATATTGTATTTTGATCCCTCACCTTCAGTGCTTTTCAGGCATTTTTTTTTTCATCTTTTCCTCTCTGTCTGTGAAATAGGAGTGGGTGACGTGGCTGTTTCACATCTCTGCGTTGCCAGGCATACACTGACTTTGTCTCTTTATGTTGTTAATGGGAAGGTCAGAGGCAGGACTTGGGGGAGTAGCGAGCAGGAGCTCCGAGGAGACTATCAATAGGGAGATGTGTGGGACAAGAGAGCTGGAGAAGTGCGATAACATCGAGCTCGTGTTTAATATGAAGGGGAAACAGGCACCGGAGTGGAGGTGGGGAAGCCAAGTCAGGGTGATTCTCTGCATGATAATGAGGAGGTGATAGCAAAGTGATAAGACAGCAGAACTGGACTAGTTGGTAATGTCCAGCTTTTCAATTCCAGGCAGGTACTGCTGCGTTTGCAGCTGTGACTTCATAGGAGCAGGAGGCGTGCATCTGTGAATACCAAAACAAGGAGGAGAGGGCAGGGAAATGGTATCTACTAGCTCTCAGCTGTTTTGAGCTCAGGATAAACCTGGACACAGCAGAGCCCCTTGAACTAGGTCCAACCATAATGCGGGGGGAGAGGAGTTTCCTGTATGCTGTTCTAGCCCTTTTGTTCTGGTTGCAGGCCAACGGGAGCTGCAGTTGCAGCAGCAGGAGAGTAGAGCTGCAGAGTAACTTCTAAAACTTAGTGCAATTATCCTGTGTTTTCAATGTGTGCTGCCTGGCTGTATTACAAGCACCCTACAGGCTGGTTATGAATAGGACTATAATGGAACTGTACAGTTTTTAGAGCCAAAAATTAATCATCTTCTAACAGAGTGTTCCAGAAAGAGCTGAATGGGTATAAGCACACATCTTGTACGGCAGCAGAAGGGGAGGAGGTGCAGTGATGTCTGTCTGTTTTATGTTGACTCCAGAATTCTCCTTGAATGGCTTCTGGATCAGTAATCTGGTGGTAAAGGGTCAGTTAGCTATAGGATTTTCCTGATAATGTGAATGAAATAAAATGATAGTCCACCCTGATTGTTTGATTAAAACAGCCAATTTCATTAATGTGATTTAGGATGCCTTTAAAGGAAAACTGCAGAGATCGATCCAATTATCAACCCAATAATCTCTCTGGCTGGGCTTTATTCTGATATTCCAAACCCCTTGAGTAGTGTCAAACAGATACTGTTTAAAAAAATCAGTGTCCTCCCATAGAATGTGTAACTCCTTCTCTCCCAACCCTTCACCTGATTTCTCCCCAAAAATTATGCCTACCCAGGGCTCAGGACAGGCAAGACAAATATTTCAAGGTTTTAACATCTATTATCCTGCAGTCATGTAGGTCTAGCACAGGAGCTTCAACCCATCAGAAGAGAAGATGCCCGGCTTTCCACTGAGCCGAAGAACTTGCGTCCATCCCTGGAAGCGCCCAATAGTGTGACATATATTCCTGTGTAGAAACACTATTTTAGGTCATTTTTAGAGAGCTTTCTCTGACTCTCTATCTCTCTCTCTCAGCCCTATCAGTTGGGATCAAGGTAACTAAGAGCTTTACTTTTCAAATGGAGGGATGTGAAAAGTAGTTTGAATTACTTTACTTGAATTACTGTTGTACTTTAAAACGCTCCTAAAGTAGCCTTTGGGATTGGCCAGTATTTTACGGCTCTTGTTTCCATGTGTTCTAGACTCAGAGGAAGTACAGTTTGTAGTTCAATGTGGCTGAGAGTTGATCTGACTCTGATTTTGGTGGTCCATTGTCATGGTTGACTTGACTGGATGTGTGGCTTCAGGAACTGCCTGAAGCCACCATTCTTGGTCCAGTGTTTCTGGGTTCTCTCTTAATGCTCCAAATGTTTCAAGGAGTGTGGTGGCAACTCAGAGATCTTTGGGGACTTTGTTTTCTTCTGTTTTTGTCAGCACTTTCCCAAATCTCTTCAGCACCTTTGCCTTTTCTCATGATCAACATTTTCCTTCAAAGCACTCCAGAGCTGTTCTGTTGGCGATGATTCCACATTGGTCCACGGCTTTTCCTATTCTTTGCACCTCCTCATTCTAAATGTAATTGTGGATTTAAGAAATGTTTGGAATTGCTCTAGGATCTGAATTAACTAGGCAACCGTGAGCTGCATTCATGGAAAAAGTAGATATGTTTGATGATACAGACATATTGTTTAAGAAGACATATTTGTTTAGCTTAGTTGATACTAAATTTGGGATGGGGGATTGTGACATGAAGTATGGCTTTGAAAGGTTTCCCTCAAAACTGAAAGAATGAGTGAGAGCTCTGTTGTTTTGAGGCACTTACTGCTGCTGTTCTGGCAAATATTTCAACAGAGCGGGAAGATACTTAACAGCAACTTGACTGTTTTGGGGTTTTATTCAGCTTGACTCTGCATATATGCTCTACACTCCTGAATTCACTTCACAGTTTGTTAAAGAGATTCCCCTGTTTCTTCCAGTACTGTGCACTAATGGTGTGTTCCTTCTGAAAGTGCTTGTTAGTATCTGATTGAGACGTTACTCCTCGGAAAAACTGCTAGCCCCAGATTTTGGACAGACACCTGCCTGTGAGAGAGGAGAAGTGTCACAACTCAGTGTGTCAACAGAGGGCACATGGTCTGCACGTTCCATGAGGTGCATAATTTCAGGGAACATCTTACGGTTCTGCACAACTGCTGCTTCCTTTCCAGCTGGTTAGTGAGGTGTAGGAATGTCAGTCACACACACGTCTGTCCCAGTATCCTATAAATAAGAGGAAGATGCAGTCGGTTTGCCGTTTTCTCTTCCACTGGCACAAAATCTCATTGTAAGGAAAAGAAAACCCCACCGTAGGATTCCATATCCACATGACAGCGTTGAGAACAAATAGTGGCTTTGTGTAGTCACGTGCGGCTGATGAAGCAGAAAATGCAGCTAGCACATTTTGTGCACCCACATTTCAGCAACTGTACTAATTTCACAGGGGAGGCAGCGTTTCCTGCTTTTGCTCGAGGCGGAGTTTTTCTCTGACGTGGATTTCAGGGGCTTGTGCAGTCAGAGTTGGATATTTCACCAATGCAGGGGCCAGTGTCAGTGGGATCAGTTTTTATGGCTGCAGTTTGGTGATGGAAGTGCTGGCTTAAGTTGCGCTATATGTTTAAGCGTCATGGGAATGTGACTCAGGTACTATGGTTGGATTGATGCATTCTTGATCAGCTAATCCCGCTCCAACCAGAATGGGCACTGGCCACTGTCAGAAGACAGGATACTGGGCTAAATAGGCCTTTGGTCTGACCCAGTATGTCCGTTCTTATGTTCTAAAAGGGCCAGAGCAACACTTGCAATAATGCCAGTTGTTTGAAAGATTCTTGATTTAATAACAGGTTCCAGCAGTACTCTGTAGGGGCCGTGATCACCATTGCAGTTCAGAAAGAGGGCTCAATATGGGACGATGGACCCGCTTCACCCAGGAATGGATGGAAAGGAGGGCCCAGGCTTCCCAGTTGAGAAGTCAGGAGCTGAAGCAAGGACAGCTTCAGTTCAGACAGTGGAAATTGGCTGGTGGGGAAGGGAGGAAGAGTCATCAGGAGCTAGCAGGGTCTGGGGGGAATCTAGAACAGCCCAGTTCTGGTTGTGCAGATTGGCAGGTATGTGGGGACATGAGAGAAGGACAGAACCTGGTTCAGGGGAGGTAGGGTTGGCAGGTGTGAAGGGAATGAGGCCGGCGTGGCCATAGTACTGGTGGCTGGGTCTGAGCGGTGTGAGAGCAGGGCAATGAAGCAGGGACAAGAGTTGATGAAAAGGGGAAGAACGGCTGGTGTGTATGTGGTTGGCATTGAATGGAGGGGTGTCTACGTGGTAGATGTGGAGTGAATCCCCGTACCCGTTTCTCATGTCATTTCCACTAAACTCTCTAACAGTTTCTTTTTAATTCTCTTAGCCACGTACTTGGAAGCCCCTGTGTATTGCTCTGTGTGTGAGAGCTCTGCCCGTAGCAGTTTGATCCACATTAATTTTCTCATAATCCTTCACTGGTGGTGGGAGTTCAGTTTCCTGTTGCCTTGTAAAGTCAGCAGAGTGGATTCAGAACTGCAGGGGGACAGCTAACGGTGTCCCTGTAATTAGAAGGGTGAGGACACCGCTGTGGGGAAGTTGGGGCTGTAGAGGGAGATTTTTCAGAGGGCAGATCCTCTGTGCAGGTGAGTCTAGCACTTCAGAGAGGGACTTTGCGGTCACAGTTCCGCTACCCAAACATCCTTTGATTTTGTGTGGTGGTGATTAAAATTGCTAATTTGGGGACATAAAAGGAGTTGAGCACTAATTGCGAATACAGATATTTCCAGGCCGAACTTGAAATAGGACCAGGAAGGTACAGTGTGTTACTCCGCAACTCTGTGCAACGAGGCCATAGTGCTGAGTGTGGGGAGACTGAGGGCAGAAGTGAATGAAAGCTTAAGGAGGTTTTCTTCCTTGAAACAAAATAATGGTGAGGAATGGCTACCAAAGCTGAGCCTGAGCTGCTCACAAAATAATCTGCCATCTAGAAGGGAAGTGTGAACATGCGGGAGTGATAAAGAACTCCTGTTGTGCTTGATATTTTATATATTTTGTCTGCTCTCAAGCCCATGGAAATGCAGTCGAGACACCTCACCAGCCTGCGCTCTAGTGGCATTAATTAAGGGAGAGAAAGAAGGACTTTCTTTTCCCCTTTGTCACAAAAAATTCTGCACACTCCTTTAGTCCCTTGTTTTTCCCGGAGGCCAGTGAGCCAGGGAAATTGTTTTGCTTTGTTTGGTGCTGTTAATTAAACTGGACCTGAGAGAGCCTTGGTGAACAGTAGGTGCCACTGAATTTGCAGAGAGCTTTGCGGCACTGATATAAAGTGCTGTCGACCTAGCAAGTACTTTAAGGTAAACCCCTGCAATCCGTGAAAAACCTCGTTTGGAGGAGACAGGAAAAATCTCACTGAGCCAGGCTCTGACCAGATGTACAAAGCAGAAATATTCCCCATACTGCTCCAGCTCACTAGAGTGGTACAGAAATCTTTTTTTAAAAAAATTATCATTTTTTACTTTGTGACAGTCTTATTTTGTGACCCCCAAAACTGCACATTTTCATGAAATTTTGGTGCATGGGGTAGTCATAGAATCATGTAAAAATGCAGGAAAACATTTTCTCATGAAATACTGAGAAAAACGAAGCAACCATCTTTGAAATGTTTCTGCTGTGTGGAAGAGAGTGGGAGGCGTGAGAATATTTATATTGTGTATACACACACACACATATACACACCTTTTACTGATGGACATGGGAGGAAAGTGAAAAAGAAGCTCTTTGCAGAGCTGATGGTCATACAGTAAGGGTGTTCTTTAGGCGCTCCCATGCACCATCTGCTGCACACCCATTCTTCTCCCTTGTTGCCATCACACAACAACCCCTTGTGGTTTTAGTGAATTCCTCTTGATCAGAGGGTCCCCGAACTGTGCCTACTCCAGGGTCCCATTGACAAGCTGCCGGAAGAAGGAGGGATGCATATCATTTACATATCAGGGCGTTGGTAGTCACCAGATGCATATTTAAATGATGTCACTTAGCATACAATGCTCCATCTAATGGGAGCTCCTACCCGTGGTCTCTGCAAGCTGTACCACGGGATAAAGAGCCAGGGCCTCATTGTAGAGTTCCATCAGTTGTATTTGCCCCCCTCCCACTCCTTGATAAATATGCCTCCTCTTAATTGATATTTGTGAAATTTATTTACACCCTCAGCCCTGGAGCTTCTTCTCCAAGTGACATAGGCAAAGATAATAATATTGTGTCCCACGCCGGTATAATAATCTTTCTTCTTTTTCTGAATGCAATTTGCATTTCCTTAGCATTTCTGGCATGTTCTCACTCAGCACATGGTACTGAATCAGTCCAGATTTGACTTTCCTGGGATGGCAGCTGTATTCTGTTAGACAGCCCTTGGCTTTGCCTGGTCTAGAGGGATTGTTTCTGTCAAGGAAGTATCTATTCAGATTCTGTATGGGATATAAATGGTTAAATCTGTCCCAGCCTGACCTCAGAACAATTATTCTTTGTTTGATGGTACTTCCAAGTTTTCAGGACAGCTGAAGGTGATGGAGATGGCGGCTTAATTGAAGAAGGTCAGAGAGCTGCTTGTCGTCTTTACATTAATATTCTGTGTGTATTTCTTACTAAACCCAAAAGCTCTGTCCATTGTTCCTCCTTGGCCTTCAGAGAGAGAGCTCCTGCTAAAATACTTAACACCAGATATTAAAGGGGGGAAGAGAACTGAGAGGGGAATTATAACCCCAATACAAATTGCGTGGGAGCTGAGATTGTGTATGTGTAAGTTGTGAGACCCCTCAGCCATGGAAAGTTGTGCTAAGTTAATCATCAAAGACAGGCAGAGGACACTCAGCTTCTGAAAGCATCAAGTCAGAGATCTCTTGATTACGGCAGTGGTTCTGTCCCCAGGTAGCGTTGGGATCCTAGTGGAGCAACAGCTGTGGGGAAAGCTCCTGGTGCTTGTTCTGGAACTGTCCATGGTTCTGGAGAAAGGATGTTTTTGCAGAAAAAGAGGCAGGCGAGCTGATCTGCAGCTAGCGCTCCTTGTGTTTGTGTAAGGATCCCACAGGACCGACTCGTTCACTTGAGGTGCTGGGATTCAGAGGTGGTGTATTTGGGGATCTCAGGTTATCAGTCAGGTTTGGAGAGCTGGGGATGGTAAGTGAATTTAGTAGTTTTGGAAGATTCTGGATTGATAGCAGTGGGTAGCCCCGTGTGTCTTCCCATAGGCCTCAATCATCATCTAAAATGCCAGAATTTATGGGGGTAAAAGGTAGTTCATTCATTATGGCCTGTACCGGGGGTGTCAGCAAGGTAGCTAATACTCATAGTACTTCATGCAGTGTGGACGCCTGTCCACTAAGAATTGGATATAGACTATCAACTTGTCACCCTTAGATTACCAAACAACGATTTGTCATCATTCTACCTGCGCTTCTTTCCTTAAACTCACGAATATTATGGGCAGAAGTGTCTTAGTTTACCCATTCTTTCTGTGGACATTCTGTATCTCTATATCCTTCTGAGCAGCAGAGTGGGTGGGCTTGGAAAAAGCATGATGCTATTGCAACCGCCTTCCATGCAATGTATATGAAGTGGCTTGTGTAGACTTTTTGAAACTTTTCTAAGAGCATCTGCCTCCGTTTGGGGTAATTGTTAGTCTCAGGCTCTAGTAGTGAGCATCTCGTTGATGGAATATAAAAGTGAGCAAAATGTCAGTTCGGCGCTGCATGGAGGCCTCACTGACACACAGGCTGCTTCTGAAATCATAGGCATTTTTTTTCAGTTAATTGCCTTTTTAATCATAGAGAAATTGCTCCTATTTGCATGAATATTCCAGCAGCAGGATCAGTTTGTTGTTGTCACAGATTCCTGCAACATATCATATTCATAGTTTTGTTTAATATGCCTCATTTTCGAGAATCAAACTTTTTCTGTTGTTCATTCTGCCTGCCAGAGGATAAGAAGTGCAAATGCTCTGTTATATATAATAATAAATTGTTCTTTTTTCCTCTGGCGCCTGGTGCCAGCACGCCTATGGGTGCCTCGCAAATTGGAAAACAAAATACATCTTGAAACAAAAACATAGACAACTTGACCTAATAAATAAATACCAACACCAGCACAGAAACAAACCACGGCAACCCCAACCCCAGCCAGGCAATAAATAAAAAGCTTTCCTTTAAGCAGTATACATCTAAAAAGTGCATAAAAACAAGTGGAGTGTCATACCAAAGGATGCCAGAGATGTACCCTAATGTATTGTCTCCTGTTAGTGAAAGACAGAAGAAATGGTACAAGAAGACAAGCTGTGGGTGACTGTGATGTGGCCCTAGCACAGTGAAAAGCACCTTCCACCCCACAGGAATACCCACTGCGTAGGAAACCTGCCCAGCAGTCACAGAGCTTATGTAGACAGCTCTACATTTCCCCAGCAGGAGCCCCCAGTGCAGGAGGCAGGCATGGCTGGGGAATTTCTATGCCCTGTCTATGCCATGGAACCATTGCTCTCAGGGCCAAAAGTTAAGACTGTCCTGGTGGCAGCACTGGAGATCTAACTGGCCTCCGCAGCCCGAGAAAAGGGAAGTCCAAACAGCTTCCTTTTTGGTTCCTGTGCCAGGTTTAGCACATTGGAGAGTGGATTTTAAAGGTGTAGGAATTGGCAGGGTTCTGTGACAGACACACATACACAATCTACCATTGAGTGTTCCAGGTGTCTCGGGTGGAAGCTCTAGAGTTCTGGGGGATTTACAATCATAAAATTTTAAAATGAAGATTGTTGTGAATGAACAACACTCTGGTACTGACCAATCCAATTCCAAGGGCTTAAAGTACTCAGAAATAGATGAGGCAGGGACTTATATTGGGTTGCCCCTTTTCAAGCAGGAAATCTCATTGATTGCCATAAGGAGTGCTTCAATAAAATATGAACTTAGATGTTTCAGTACCAGCGAATTTTAGTAAAAATCCATTGTTTGGAAGTAATTTAAAAATTAATTTGGCTCATGGAATCAAATGCTCTCATTTGAACCCCCCTGATCCTAATTGCTCATTGTTAAAAAAGCTACTTTACAAACCTGCCGTTAGAGCAGTTGCTACGTTGGTATCTTCTTGGCAATACATATAGCACCAGGAAGAATAACAGCACATTCCCTTATGTTAATTCTAGGGTCTCAGAGCGATGATGAGAGATAGATTGTGTTAGAAAAATAAATCAAGTGCAGTCACGTGCTTTGTTCAAAGTGAGTCTTCGAGGTTCAAGCATATAAGTGAGGAAAGAACATTCTCCCACAAGGAGCAGAAATTACTAGTCTAAAATTAACTGAGCCATTCAGCAGGCAATTGGTGAATCCCTGTGGGTTCGTCGTGCTGACAGAGCTATACATACATCTATAGAAGGCTTAGATGTAATCTGCTCTATGCCCTCAGTGCATCAAGTGTAATAAGTTTCTGGAATTTGGTGGGGGGGGTTGTGAGAGTGATATCATGGGTGGAGCTGTGATGAGGGGCATGAATGGAGACTCTTTCTGAAATGTAAAATTTGCCGCTTCTTATTTAATTACAGTCATGGCTGTTGCTATGTCAAAATGCTGCTTAAAAAGCCTTTGTGAGTAATTAGTGTCAAAAATATAAGATCTACAAAGCCATAAACTCACAGCTTGGTAATATTACCAAGTACTAATTAAAAAAAGAAAAAAGAAAAGTCTCTCTTTCGTGATCAGATTTCCAGCATGGCAAAAGATAAAAACGCAATTTGCAAATGATAAAGAGCCGGGGGAGACAAGGGAGAAGAGGAAGAAAACAGTCAATACAAACAAGGCTATGGAATTCAGAATGACTTGGTCAAACTAGAAATTGGGGCAGGGAAGCGTGGAGGCTAGAGACACAAAAAAAAGGAAAGAATATTCCCTGAGAGGGTCCTACACTGCAAAACAATGATAAACTGGAAGATCTGGTATTGTGGATGAGTGGGATAAAAACACTCTTATATTTGGGACTAAACACTCGGACATAACTGTCAGCAGCCGTAAAATATTACATGAACATTTTTGACTGGCATAAATGGAAATATCGGACACAAATCAGAGGAAATTATTCTGACATTTTCTGAGGGATGGATGAGATCAGATTTGGATTCCTCTGAGCAGTTCTGGACGCTTTATTATAACGATATTATTGAAGTCGAGTCAGTCCAGCAGAGGACAACCAGAATGATATACAGGGACTTGGAGAACTTAGTTAGGCCTGGGCTACACTAGTGGGTAGGGGAGGGGTTCGAACTAAGATACGCAACTTCAATTCTGCTATTCGCGTAGCTGAAGTTGAAGTACCTTAGTTTGACTTACCTGGCCGTCCCCACGATGGTGGGTCGACCGTGGCGGCTCCCCCGTCGACTCCACTTACAGCTCTTGAGGATCTGGAGTTCCGGAGTCAATGGGAGCACTTTTGGGGATCGATTTATCGCATCTAGGTGAGATGCGATAAATAGATCCCCAATACATCAAACACTACACACCGATCCGGTGGGTAGTCGTAGCCCTACTCTTATACTAAGAGGAAGTATTTATACCTCAATGAGGTCTCTTCTTAATCTTGTTTTCCAGAGGATTAAAAAAAAGCCCTGCTGGGAAAAAGGATGAAGGTTGTTTGGGTTAATATTAGATATGTATGTATTAAAGGTCATAAAGCTAGTCTAAAGAAGGGCCCGAATCCTTGAAAAGCTTCTCAGATTTTCACGTAAAAATAATGGCTTAGTTATGGGAACCTTCCTTTCATCCTCTGAATCATTTAGCTTCTCCACAATGGCCTTGTCTTCCTTGAGTGTTCCTTTAGCACCTTGATCGTCCAGTGGCTCCACTGATTGTTTGGCAGACTTCCTGCTTCTGATTTTTTTTTTAAAAAATGTTGCTGTTAGTTTTTGAGTCTTTTGCTAGTTGCTCTTCAAATTATTTTTTTGTCCTGCCTAATTATACTTTTACACTTGATTTGCCAGAGTTCATAGTCCTTTCTCATTTCTTCCAGAGCAGCGGTTCTCAAACTTCCCCCACCGTGACCCATTTTTACTTTGTCTCAATGCTCCATGGACCCTTGTATGTCCGCCGAAAAGCCGCCGAATGGATTACTTCCGCATTCAGCAGCTATTTTCGATGGACATGCCGAGCGCTCCCGAAATATCTCGGCATATCCACTGAAAAGCTGCCAAATGCGGAAGTAATCAATTCGGCGTCTTTTTAGCAGTGCAAGGAGCTCGCGACCCCTTGGGAGGCAGCCGGCGACCCCCTGAGGGGTCGCGACCCCTGGTTTGAGAACCGTCGCTCCAGAGGGTACACATTTGTGGCTGGAGTAGAAATATTCTCCATCTTTCACTATGCACATTTTTTGCATGGCAAATCTTTATAATTTCCTGACATTTTGATTTTAAATGATCCTGTCAATGTGGCATTTGTCAGTTAGTGGAGGACAGTCCAAAGTCCTTGAGTCAAGCAGGTATAGAAGGAAAAAGGAGAAGTAGGGGGCAGCCATCCAGTGGAGTGCCATGTCATTTGACAGAAAGGCTCTACCGGACGTTCACACATGCTGCTTGCAGCACCTGATGCACTTTCAGATTTTAGATGTATCCTGGTCCCTTGGCACCAGCAGCTGTATTTGTATCTCTGTTGCAGTTCTCTGCCCCAATGAAATGTGCATTAACAGCATCAGAGGAACCTGGGACAAAGGGAAAATTTTCAGCTCGGGGATTCCTCAGGAAAGGGGAGAGTGCTGCCTTAAGAGCATCTGATGATATCAAAGCACTTTCCAAGGTGGGGATAGCCCTTTGCCTCAGCCTGGTTCCATATGAGTGGCTCAGGGAAGGGGGAGGATTTCACTACCATGGTATCTAAGGCTTATCTCTTGGTCTGTTTTTCAATTTCGAAATTGTGCAACAGATGTACCTGAAGTTTCTCTAGAATGAGATGTGTGAGCGTGACAGTTACCCAGAATGAAGATGCTATTTTTTCATGCAAAGAAGGTTGGACCTGTGCTCTGTATTCAGAGGGGTGTGCTGTTGTTTTCACCTTGGCAGTGGTCTTGCAAGGGGACCATTAGTATGGGTGGCAAGTCAGCGCAAGGGAGAATTTTCCTACCAGCTAACGAGCCAGACCTGCCTGACCTTGAAGACATTGTTTTGTTTCCCTGGTATAGCAAATTAAGTGATATTTGTACTGAGGTGATTCAGGAGAGCAGCTGGACCCTGTAAATTGGTCAGGGTAGTACTCAATATGTGGATTGGAACAAATCCAGTAAGCACTATTACAGGCTCTTTATTGCTGCAGACTCCCTATGTTTTTGCCTAAACCCTGTTTTTCAAAAGCAAGTGAGGCGCTTAATGTTTCTTTGAGATGTTACATCTTCTCCCTATTATCTTCTCTTATTCATCTACTACCCTCCATGGGGTTATTAAAATACAGCTTAGCCATGCTTCGACAGGTATGTCTTTAGGCGTCCATGAAGTAGCTCAGGTGCTTGGGAAGTAGGTTTTGCTATATGCTGTCAGTGCAGCAACAGGTAGGTTCTAGGCAAGGGACATATCAGAGGAGGCTGCATTTATGAAGGAGACTAAGAAGATCCTGTCTTTCTGGTGGCAAGGAGCATGGGTTTTATACAAGGCCATCGTGGGCTCCACAAGAAGACACAATAGTTTGTTTTTTTTCTGTACATTGACTTCATGCTTCCTAGAAATGGTTTCAGCTTTTCTGCTGGATCTCACACATCTGATAGCAGCTGCTAGAAAACCACTTCTTGGCATCTTCTTCCACTCTGAGAGGAGCAGCCGTGCTCAGCAGAGCTACAGCCTGGGAATTCCCCGTTGAAGATGCTGGATTGTTGTTTCACCCCTACTCCATTGCATATACCAGTGAGGCGCATCTCTGCTTCCTCGCTCGTTCTCAGGGGCCCACCTGGACATTTTGATTATTAATGTGTTTTCATAAGTGAACACAACTCTCATTATCAGAGCCACCCTTGACAGCACACGTGCAGTTCAACCTACAGCTAATTGGAAAACTGAGAAAAGCATGGTCCCTTTATGTGCATGTCAGTGTGTTTTATGTATATATTAAAATATTATTTCTGTCTACCTGTATATGTGCACATTGTGCTGTAATTTACATTCAGATCCAAGGCAGTAAACATGAAGGACACAGAATCCACAAATTCAAATCTGAATTTACTCCCGTGCATGCTTAGATAAAGGGCAAACTGTAACTTACACTAATGTGAATCTACTATCATACCATTTCGGCCCAAAGTGGGCGTGACCTTGTGACTATTTGTGTATTTCTTAATGCTTAGGACAAATCTTACAGAAAACATATCTGCCTTTTTGTCCTGTTTGCCAGAACTTTGGGGCTGTCTTGTATTCCTTCCTCTGCACAGCACATCCTAGCGGCTCTGAAGCTTTAAATGCTTAATTTTAGTTTTTAAAGATTTTTTTTAAAAAAATAAAAACACTGGTCAGAGTCTAGTTAAAATTAAGCCTCAAACATAGTTGATGCGAAGAGTTCAGGATAGTCAGAGAATAACAATTCTCCCAACTCTTCTGCGATCCTATTAATAGTAATTCTAAGAACCGTATTGGTGTATTACAAGATGGAAATGACAGAATTGTTAATAATAATGCAAATAAATGCAGTAGTGTTCAGTAAATAAATATCTTTATTTTGGGGAGGGGGGGACAGAGGATGTAGCCATATTACATGATGATGCTCAAACACGTTCCGTTCAAATAGTAACTCAGGAAAATGTTAAACAGCAGCTACTAAAGTTAGACATTTTTAAATAAGCAGGTCTTAAAAGAGCTGGCCAAGGAGATCTCTGGACCATTAATGCTGATTTATAAGAAGTCTTGGAATACTGAGGAAGTTCCAGAAGACTGGAAGAGAGCTAACACTGACAGTATTTAAAGAAGGAAAGTGGGATGACCCACGTAGTTATAGATCTGTCAGCCTGACATTGGTCCTGGGCAAAACAATTGAGTGGCTTATACAGGTTAATAAAGGATTAAATGAGGGTAATATAATTAATGCAAGTCAACATGGATTTATGGAAAGTAGAGCCTGTCAAAGTAATTTGTTATCATTTTTATAAGTTTAGTTGATAAAGTCAATAGTGTTGATGTAATATATTTAGACTTCTATAAGACATGTGAGTTGGTGCTGCATGACATTTTGATTAAAAAAACTAGAACGATACAAAGGCTGAGGCACAAAATGAGTTACAACTGGCAAGGGTAATAAAAGACAAGAAGAAGATGTTCTTTAAATGCATTAGGAGCAAGAGAAAGACAAAGGAAAGTGTAGGTCTTCTACTTATCAGGGAGCTAATAACTCGACATCAAGAAAGCTAAGGTACTTAATACCTATTTTTCTTCAGTCTTCACTAAAAAGGTCAATAATGGCCGATACTCAACACAATTAATATTGACAACCAGAGGGAAGAAATGCAAGCCAATATAGGGAAAGAACAGATTAAAGAATATTTAGATAAGTTAGATATATTCAGGTGAGCAGGGCCTGATGAAATTCAGCCTAGGGTTCTTAAGAAACTAGCTGAAGCAACCTTGGGGCCATTAGCAGTTATCTTTAAGAACTCCTAATGGGAGGACAGAGCACATTTTTTGCCGGGTCTTTTCCTTGCCTGCAACACCTCTGTTTTATCCAGACTGAGCTTGAACTGGATGCTTTTCAGTCCAGTTACTCATCTCAGTCACTGCGACATCTGACTGATTGCACCGCTTGAGTTTAATGACAGCAGGAAGTAGAACTGGGTATCAGCATATCGACAGTGAAGCCTGGCACCTCACAGTCTTCCATAGTGGTTTGACATAAATGTTGATTGGGAAGGTGGGAGAGGATAACATTCTGCAGGGACCCAGCCACGTGAGAGCCCTGGGCAGGAGAAACAGCTGCCCATCACTTTCTGTGGTGATCTGAGAGCAATGAGTGGAGCCAGCTTAATGCAGTTTTGTTCACTGCTGCCAGGTTTTGTAGACCAGCCAGCAGTGTCTCATGGGCAGTGGTACCAAAAGCGGCTGAGAGATGTAATCACATCTGCATTAATGCTGTGTCTTCCGCAATGGCGGTGGTGTAATCATCTGGCAGCACTACCTCCATATGATCTCCTGGTCAGATGCCTGACTGGGAGGGCTCTTGGGTAAAAGCCGCGGTTAGGTGCATGTTGCTGCCTTCTCGAGAACATTGCTCAGTAAAGAAGGATGAGAAATAAGGAGCCAGTTGGTGAGATTGTATGGGAGATAGCTTCTTGAGCACTGGCAAGTCTATGGTGTGATTTAGAGTTGCTGGTAGGCAGCTTTCTTTGTAACATCACTGGCTGTTTCATTCAGCAGTGGACATAGGTGCTCCTTTCTGGCTTTCACTTACATCTTTAGAAACAGGGTCATTCACTTTTGGTAGCTCCAGTTTCACCCAACACTTTCAGGACATTTGCTTGCTAAGTGGAGCCAAATTCTGTTCAGTCAAGTGTTCTTTGTCACCCGCATATTTCACTTTCCTTGGATCTTGAGAAAATGCCCTGGATTTGGCTGATCGTTTCTACAAAGTTAGCTGGAAAGCTTTAGCAGTAAGAAGTACTTGGGTCCAGGATGAATTAAAATCAGTCTGGTTTGACTAGCATACTCACTGTCTTGAATAGTTCCACTAGTTGGGCTTTTACAGACTTTAAGGTAGCAAAAAGAAGGATCTCTAGGACTGTCCCAGCCATGGTGTGGGATAGTTGGAACTCTTTGTGCTGCAGTCATTAGTATTCACTGTGAGTCTTCCAAGATCAGAATTCTCTTGTTTCTCTTGTTTCCGTGATTCAACTGATGTAGGTTATCTATGAGCCAAGGTGACTTGTGAAAGGAAGGGGCCTCTAGGACTCTGTGTAACTGTAAATGTGGATAGCAGCTGATTGTACTGTTTTATTAGTCCATCAACTCACCTTTTGCAACTAAACGCTGTTCACTGACAGTGTTCTGGAAGCTTACTGGGTCTTTGAGTCTCTGGGGAAGGGGAACCAACACCATCATCACCGCCTTCTCTTGGGAGGAAGGGAACACCTTGACCTGTCTGTAGAGGAGGTATCATCAGACTTGAATAAGGGTTCCATCCCTCCTCTCCTCGTATCTGGGACTGGTGGAGTTCTGGGCTTACTATGTTCAATATGTTCTGTTTGAGGATTCTGAGGGCACTGTAGCATCTAAGTCATGCCTAGAAGCTCCTCAATAATATTACACTGTTACCTGTTGGTAGCTCTTATTACAGCATTCTTGTCCTTATTATTGCTGTTATCATATGTGTGCCATTTTGTCTGGATTTCTCTTGGAGGGACACGAGAAATGTGACACTGTTATTTAGCCCAACAATGGGCAGGGTTATGTGCATCACATAGTTTCCAGTAGCTGAGAAAGGATAGTGACTTCTTCTTGGAAGCTGCCTTCATCAAAGTCCCCAGCTCAGTTTGAGTTGCATGTTTGTCTGATCCTTTTAAGAGTTGGGAATGGCTGTTTTGAAGTCTCACGTCTGTGAACATGAAAGACTTCCTTCCTACTCACTGTGCAAAGGGCAGGGCCATTCCTGTCTCTCTTAATCAAAACTGTAATCTAAGACCCCACTTCTCGTAAAATATTTATTAAAAAGAAGAAAGAGAAGATGCAGCATTTTTTGTTCGGCTTCACTGCTGGTTTGCTCCCATTTCTGCTTTTGTGCTACTTTCACCCCTTCCTTCACCAAAAGAGACCCCACCTTTACTCTCCCTACATCTTTGAAACAGACATTAGAAGTTTAATTGCAAACTGTAGAGCTTTGAGAACAAAAATCATTGTATTTGATTCAAGTGAAATATTGATCGTCCTTGAGCTCCAGCACAGCAGATATTGGCAGTGTTTTGTCAGCCCGGGGACCAAGCAGCAAGATCACAGCAAGGAAATAAATATTCCAATTGAAAAGAAAGGCGCTTATCCAGGAAAATAATTGCCGCATCTCTCCCTCTCCCACCTCTGATTCACAAGAAACGGTATGTTGACCTGATGTTAATGTTGCCAGTTTACAGTAGGCAGCATTTCCCTTAAACAAGCAACTGATGCAGTGAAACTTGGGAATCACGGGGGTGGAGAACAGATTTGCAAAACATACTGAGAAAATCAGAACATACCTTGTGTGTCTGGAGAATAGGAATGTGAATAACTCTGAAATGTATAGACATATGCTCTCTATTCTCAAGGACTGTGCGTCTTGAATCACAGTGAATTATGGTGTGTTCAGTAATATGGTAAAGTACAAATATGTGCCCCTATGCAGAGACCACTGCATCTGGTCCTACAGACAACCATGCTTTTGAAAAGGAGCATGATTCAGGCATTTCTTGAACCAGTGTGCACAGAACAAGTAGTTTAATAAATAGAAATAATACAGTTGGCTTTGTCCATCTTCAAGCCACAGGAGAAGATTAATTCTTAATTAGCAGAGATCATATTCGTATTACTTCAGTTAAAAAGAAAGACCAAGGAAAGAGCAATCCAGAAAGCTTTAGCACAGAATTGTTTGTTCATTGGGTTTTTCATCATCTTCGATGAGACCCATTCAAACTGTCATCCTCCTTTCCTTGTTCCCCTCTCACCACATGTTCCCTTCTTCCTTCTCCCCTCACTTCTTCCATTCAGGCCAGAAAAAGCCACCTCCAAAGAACCAGGTTAGCATTAACAGAGATTATCAGCAGTAGTGAGTCCAACATTTGAATGGATTTCATATGTAGGGACAATGGGGAGTTGTATAAATACAATATGAACTGGCAGCAATTAATAATGTGAATAATTTTCACATACACATTGTGCTTTACAAACATCAATTAATCCTCACAACATCTCTGGTAGGGGGTAAGTTTTGTCATCCCTCTTTTGCAGATGAGGGTATTGAGACAGAAATGAAGCGACTTTTCAGGGCCATGCTGGGGAATCAGAGAAATCACTAAAACTCAGGAGCTCCTGACTTGCAGTGCCTAGATCATGTTATGATTCTTCAGACTATTCTGTAATATATACTAGCAAAAATACCCGGCGTTGCTCGGGTCCATCAGAGGGGGAAGAGAGCTGAGCGAGTGTGGGGGCCGTTGGAGTGGCGGGGAGGGGGGAGAGAGCTGAGCGAGTGCAGGGGCTGTTGGGGGGGGGAGATTTTTAAAAAAATCTATTCTTACCTGAGGGGGGGGAGAGCTGAGCGAGTGGGGGGGCTGTTGGAGGGGGGTAGGGCGGAGAGAGCTGAGCGAGTGTGGGATCCGTTGGAGGGCCGGGGGAGAGAGCTGAGTGAGTGCGGGGTCTGTTGGAGGGAGGGAGGGGGGTGAGATTTTAAAATTTTTTGATTCTTACCTGAGGGGGGAGAGAGCTGACCAAGTCTGGGGGCCGTTGGAGGGGGGAGAGAGCTAGGCGAGTGGGGGGGGGGCATTGGAAGGGGGGAGGGGGGAGAGAACTGAGCGAGTGCGGGGGCCGTGATTTTAAAAATTTTTGATTCTTACCTGGGGGGAGAGAGCTGAGCGACTGTGGGGGCCGTTGGAGGGGGGAGGGGGAAGAGAGCTGAGCGAGTGCAGGGGCCGTTGGAGGGGGGGAGAGGGGGAGATTTTAAAAAATGTTCTATTCTTACCTGAGGGGGGAGAGAGCTGAGTGAGTGGGGGGGCGTTGGAAGGAGGTAGGGGGGAGAGAGCTGAGCGAGTGCGGGGTCCGTTGGGGGGTGGAGGCGGGGAGGTTTTAAAAATTTTCAATTCTTACCTGAGGGAGGAGAGAGCTGAGCCAGTGTGGGGTCCATTGGAGGGGGGTATTATTACATCATAACTATGTCACAGAGAATAGCAGGTGTTAACCTGCTGCCCAGCTGATGTGAATGGGCTTTAAAGAATTTCACCCCTAGGGGGCATCAGAGGTGAGATTTGAAAAATTTTCAATTCTTACCCTGATTAGGACCCTAAAGCCTATAACTGTACCAAATTTCAAGTCTCTAGCTCAAACGGTGTGGAAGAAGTAAGGGAACGTACATACACGCACGCACGCATACACCATTTGACTTTTATATATATAGATATCCATATCCTCTCTAGGAGTGACTTTCATTAGCACGTCAAAGCTAGTCACTCGGGAATGAAGAGATTACCTCATCCTATCAATTCCACTCTCCAGATACATGATCAACAAAGATAATACTACAGCTGCTGGACTTTCTACATGTATTTCATTAATCTATGATAATAGCTACCTACAGTAACACCACAGATGGGCCTAAGACAAAATCCTGGATGTAGACTGCCATGGGATGCAACACTCATCACTGGACTGGTGCCTTCTCCTGGTCACTCTGGAGATTAGCTCAACAATGATGCCCCCACATCCACAGTTAGCCCCCCATCACTCTGTGTCTGCTTCTGCCAGCAGCCTCCCTAGGAACTGCCACGTCCTCTTCACGACTTGGCCCTCCATCCATGTCACCATCTGTGTTTCTTCCTCCCGCGGGTCAGTACCTCACAGTCCATTCGGCCAGTCATTTTCCTCAGTTGCGAATTGGAGGTGGAGGGATACCAACCTGCCTGCTTCTCCAGGTCCTGACCCAAGGACCCTGTAGTTGGCAGCTAATTGCTACGTCCCTACAGTTGTTCAAATACATTTCCCTGGGCCACTTACTTATGGCCCCAACAGCTTCTTCGCCCTTACTGCAGGGCCTCTGCTACTTAATCCCAGCAGCCAGCTAGGAGCTCCCTCTCACATCCCTGGTCCCTGTCAGCAACTGCTCTGTCCATGGTGCTAGCGCCTCTTTTACCTACTAGGAACCCAGTCCATACCCCTGGAGTCCCAGGCTGCAACTGCCTGACTCTGGCCCCATAGCTCCTTTCAGATGAGCCTTGCTACGCCTGGATTGGTTGTTCTGAATGGTTACGGTCCATGTAGCCGCTTCAGGACACTCAGAGGACTCACCGCCGCTGCTACCTGCTTGGGTTAACCCCTCCAAGGCCGTGTGGGGTAGATACCCCATCACATAGACGCACACCCTAAACAAGAGGGCAGTTTGAATCCAGAACCATACCATGGTCACCTAGTACCGTTAATAACTTCTGTTTAGGTGAAACCTAAGAATGAACTCTTCACACATGGAGTTAATGAGATGACAACACCTACTCCTGAATCCAAATGATCCAGGCAAATGAAATAAGATTCCCCATAGAAATGTATAAAGTAGTCTCATGAGTGTGAATTTAACAATTGTAATACAGGAGTAGACCAATGCTTCATCTAATCTAATATCCTGCCCCTGACAGTGATCCGTGTTGGGTGCTACAGTGAAGGCATAATAGAACTTTGGGAAATTTCTTCTAGAAAACAGTTGGTAAATATTCATACCCCAAATTACAAGGATTAATAATGCTTAAATTTTTTTTTTAGCTAGTAATGCTTCTTATCCATGTATGTTTCTATCCTTTTCTTAAATCCGGCTGGATTGCGAATCTCAATAGAAGTGAGTTCTGCAGATTAATTATTAGAGCTAGCGGAAAGATTCAAATGAAACAGCATTTCAGAGTGTTTCACAGAGATGGTTTGATTTCACCGGAGTTCCAGCAGAGCCCTGCCTGGTTAGTTGCCAGCTTGGCTACCTGGCTCCTCAGCAACTTGGATTACCAGGACCACCCAGGAGGACTCCCTCAGAGCCAGTGGGAACCCTTCCTTTTTGTGGAGAATTTCACAAATTTGGGGTCATAATTAGAATGGAAACAAACTCAAAATATCAAACTCTTCCATTAAACAGCATTAACTTCTCTCAGCCAAGCTGTACTATATATTGTGCAAACATAAATAAACAATTCTGTTTGATTTTTGTCATCTTGTATTGGTAAATAGTAGGATCTGACCATCCTTAGCATCTGTTATTTCATATACCTCTGCTTTATCTCCTTTCATTCTTCTCCATTCCACCATAAATAATCCCAGTCACTGTTTTTGGAGAGAACCCCATCTCACCTCATCCTGTATTCATTTTTGTATGCCTTCTCTAAACCTGTTCTGTTACCATTCTGCATTTTTATGAGGAGGTCACCAAAGTGTTCAAGGAGCGGATCCCTATCAACTTCTGTAATGACTTGATAATATTTTTCACATTCTCCTTCTGTCTTTTTCTTTAATACGCAGTGGCTGACATCTTTGCTGTTTTTAATGCCACTTCCCATTGAGCAGTTGTCATCTTTAAACTGGCCACAATGACTCCAGGTTCTTGTTCCTGAGAGGTTGCATTCATTTCAAAATGCATCAAGCATGTTAAAAGTCCTTTAAATTGACATAACAATGTGCATGACATAGCACTTTTCTATACTGAATTTCACCTGCCCAGTGACCTACTTGTTAGGTCCTTCCTTCTGGAGTTGGATCCTTCACAGTCTTGACTAACTTAAATAATTTTCCTGTTTCACGATTCTCCCTCTCTTCCAGGTCATTAATGGGTACGTTGAAGACAATCAGTCTTAGCCCTCTGATTACTGGTGTCTTTCCCAGAACCTCATAGAACTTGGCAATCAGTCTAATCTAGAACAATAGTCCATACACACCTGATCTTGGAAGGGGAAGGAAGAGCTTGAAATCCAAACCTAAACATATCTCAATTTAGAATCTAATGCTCTAATGCATTGAGCTAAAACCCAAGTTCAGAACACTCCCACGTTCTGTGCCCGGTGAGAAAAGGGGTACTGGGGAGAACAGTCAAATCTAGACTTGGAATCCTGATCCAAATTTTGCATCTTGCACCTGTGTCTAATGAAAACAGGATGTGCATTTCTTATGACAATCTTAGAGGGCAAAACTTTAATTCACAAACTTAGAGCACAGTTCTGTGAGGCACCCCACTGTGGATTTATTTCCAGGCTGAGAATTGGCCATCTATTTTTCATCTTTTTTCCCCTCATCTTTTTTACCAATTTTTAATTTAAGGCAGGACTGTACTTCTCACTGTGCAGGTACTAAGTTTCCATAATAGGCTTTTGTGAGGCACTTTATCGAAAGCCTTTTGATAATCTAAATAAATTATATCCACTATTTCATTAACTCTTTCGGCTATTGTGTTTCAGCCTTGTATTATAACTGTACTGATTTTTTTCCTCAGGATTTTTTCCCCACCTATATGCTGAACTTGACCAATCAGGTTCAGGAATAGATTTTTTTTTAAAAAAAGGGAAAACATAGCAACGACAGCATGGCAACAGCAGCTGCTGCACAAAAGCAAAATAGAGAAATCGACTTCCAAAACATGAATTCACTGTTAAGTTATTTTTGTTGGTTGGTGAGTATGTGGGAGGATTATAACTAAATAAGTGAGAAAATAGCTTACAAATAATTCAAAAGACACTTAAATTGAGAAGACACCTTAATGATTGCAGCTGCCTTCTGGCTAGCCTTTGCGATGTATTAGTATCCTCACTCTTGAAGATAAAGGTCACATCAGATCTAAGCTCTTGTACATCAGCATGTATGTAGTATTCCATCCAAGAAATAGCATTAAGGAAGCATTAAGGTTGAGTAATCAAGCACTTAAAAGTCAAGAAACGTACAGTTGTAGTAGAAAGCACAACAATAATTTTGGTCCCTTGTGCTTCTATCTGGAAGAAAAGGCTCTTCCAAGCTCTTGGAGGTAGAGTGGTCCAATAGGTGGGACATTGAGCTAGGAGTTAGGGGACCTGAGTTAAATTCTCAGTTCTGCCACTGACCTTCCTTGTGACCTTGAGCAGGTCACTTCACCTCTCTGTGCCTTTGTTTCACCTCTCATCCTTTGTGTTGACCATGTACGGTGTAAGTGCTTCAGGGCAGGGATTGTCTCTTGTTATGTATTTGTGCAGTGCCTAGTTCAATCCCACTCCAGGCTCTGCTGGGGTCACAAAGCAGTACTGTAAACAAAAACGATAATTGGAATTTACTGCGAGCCTGTTGTCCAGACTACAAAATATTTTGCCACCGGCTTCCCAAAGACCTCTAATTCTAGCCATGAGCAGGAAACTTTTTGTAACCTTAACTTTACCAGAAATAACTACTGATGAAGATTTGAAAAGCAAGCTTTAAGTGTAAGGGAGGGCTTCAGTATTTTAAATACATTCACAATTCATTGTGCGGAATGATCCTGTCTTCCTGGTGGGAGATGTTCCACACCAGGCAGAACAGGAGAAGTAGAGAGTCTTAGGCCTTTTTCGAGTGACAGGCCATTGTAGTGCTGAGTTTTTCTTGCCACTATCCAAGGGAAGCCCAACTCCAAGATACAAGGACAAAAATGGGATAAGGACTTTCCTCAACTAAAGCTGGATTCACCCCCTAGACACCTAATATCTGTCTGTCCACTTGTCTAGCAGTGGAACAGTCAATGGTGACAAGACTACAGCTTCTGTATGAATAGGCTGATGTACACATTCACGTCATTTGCTAATCTATACTGAACCAATAGCTAATATCGCTGGTTAAAACACTATGATGGCCTTGAAAGGGACATGTCATTATGTACCCCATTTGTTGCATTCTCCATAGAACCACTATTGAGATCTGAGATTACAACAGGATGCCAGCTTCAAAGGGCTGCTCCATAACATGGCTTATATTGTGTAGTTATTTAAAATCTATTAACCATTATTGTTTGCAAAAATGTACATATAATACATTTTTCACTAGACCGTCCAACCGTACTACCTGATGGTTTAGGACAGGGGTCTCAAACACGCGGCCCAAGGCCCACATCTGGCCCACAGAGTTATTTCTTGCAGCCCGCAATATGCGACGACTCCACTGGCAGCCAAGCTCCAAACATTACTGTGTGTTTATATTTTATTAAAAATCCTCTTTGAATTACAGTTTTAAAACAGTTAATACATTGGCTTTTAATAGCATACTATATTACTCTTCATTTTTTAAATTTTTGACTATACTTTTGTATCATTGTATGAAAAGGTTTCAGTAATGCGGCCCTCGGGCCAACGTACTAGTCCTCATGCGGCCCTCATGGTAATTTGAGTTTGAGGTCCCTGATTTAGGAAAACTCTGGGCTAGAAGGTAATTCAGGGAACTAGGAGTCAGGAGTTTTGAGTTGTTTCCATGTTTCTACCACTGACTGCTGTATATCATTCCATCTGTCTTTGCTTCTGTCTCTTTCCCTGTCTGTAGAACAGGACTAATGCTTACCTACCACACAGAAATGTTACAGGGATAATGAACTAACAGTTATGAAGAGTTTGAGCTCTTCAGCTTACAAGTGTTGTAGAAGTGCAAATTACTGCTATCATAGTTACACTTCCTGTTTGTTTGTTTATTGTTTCAATTTTGGATATACAAAACGTAGCAAGAGAAGTTATTGGTGCTCTCCAGAGAACATAAAAACCAAGAAACAACCACTAAAGTGTTCTGGTTGCCTCTAAGGCTTTCAGAAATGATGTTAAAAGCAAGCAAGCGAAACATTGGGCTTAAAACAACTTCACTTTTATCTGTAGTACAATTTCTGTTTTAAAATTACTTCTTCTTAACATCTTTGTTTACAAGTCTCAGAGATAGCCCTTTTGTTTTCTTGTGTGTGTTTGTCTTTCACTTAGTGTGCACAAGAGATTGAGTGAGAGAGAAAGGCATCTGTTTGTACACATAAAAGCACTCCCAACTTGAATTGTAAAATACAGTCTAGTTGGTCAGGATGGGATCATGTGATCTAAAACACTATCCCCTCAACTGATTTTGTCCACCAAAAACTGACTAACCAGTGGTTTGCTAAGATCAGGTTAGGTGACCCTGTGACCTTCTATAGACTATCAGCATATTAACTTTGTGTCGGATGTATATTTAGAGCAAAAACACTCTGAATTTGAGATGACTAAGCTTATACAGTAAAACCTCCATTTAACAGACTAATTCGGGCGAGGGGGTGTCCGTTAAATCAAAAAGTCCGTTATTTAATAATAATAAAAAAAATGAGCTGTCAGAGCAGCAGCCCGCCCGCCACAGGGTTGGGGCGACAGCTCCACAGCCCACCCGCTGCCTGGACCCGGGCGGGAGCCGGCAGCCAGCAGCCAGCCCGCCCGCTGCTGTGACCCGGGCGGCAGCCGGGAGCCGGCAGCCAGCCCACCAGAAATGGATCAGGAATGCATCAGACTTGCTCAGAAATTTTGTCCGTTGCATCCGAAGTCCGTTAAATCGAGGTCCGTTAAATCGAGGGTTTACTGTAACAGCATTTGGGTCACACTGCATTGTTATTCTCTTTGCTTTTGTGTGTGTGTGTGAGAGAGAGAGAGAGGGAGAGAGAGAGAAATAGGCATAAAGATATATAACAGGAACACTTCCTGGTGCCTTTTGGGGCATGCAAAGGCTTTCTTGTTAGTTTTGATTTTTTCATGGCGTTTCAATCCTTTAGTGCTGGAGCAGATGGTTGCAAAGTAAAACTAATGCCCCACTGTAGGTGTTACATTATGGTCTGAAAAAAAAGCACAAGACATTTGTTTGTAATACGGTCACATGACCTCTTCTAGCCAATGACGAGACTGGGCAGTGGTGTGGCTACTAGTGAAAAGTGGGAAACTATTTTTAAGCTCAACCATTTGATAGTGTTAGGCCATCCAAGGCAGATAGACTTAGAGAGAGAAAGGATGCTATTCAGGTAACTGGCATAGCATCAAAGAAATTAGAGATAGAAGAGGTCTTTTGGGTCAAGATCCCCCCTCAGCCAATGCAGGATTTTGTAACAGGAAGGGTTGGTCCTAATAGGGTTGGCCAAATTTTCTCATCCCCCACCTTTGTGCACTGTGCTGTATGCTTGTTAGTTACTATCTCTCACATCAGTAGTGACTGCATGTGAATGCTGCTGAACACGTGCAGTTTGGACTCCTTTGGGAACAGATACGCTGTACAACTATAAAATGCTTGACTCAGTGCAGTGCTGTCACTTTAAAAGTGTGGGGAAAACATGAATTGTCATGATGCTTCTTGCGGGTAACATTTTGGATTCATTCTTCAAACAACAAATCCATGCTGGCACTTTCCAAGTTTAAAAGCTCCATTTTGCATTAGAGGCCCAGTGCTCGAATATTGCCTGCTACTGCAACTGAAAACACAGTCTGAAGAGCATCCCGTGAGGAGGAACAAATGCAAGATGATGGCTTTCTCAGAGACCTACCAAACACTCTGCTTTGTTTCTCTGGGTCATAACCACAGACTGCCCTCTGTGTATGTGTACATTAATAGTTTTGAGTGGGAATTAGTCTTAGCCGTAAAGTTCACATCCAGATCAGAAAGGGGATGGGGGCAAAGCTTCTTTTACTAGTGTCACCTTCTTAATACTCAAGCTTCAATACCATGGTGATGGGGACCACATATGTACATAGATACCATAGTACTGTCCTTAAATGCAATTAGTGCATTAATATTCCACATAATGAGCAAGGCAATGTATGAGGCCTTTCATCTGTGGATTTAAAATGTTTGGAAAATGTTATATTTTTCTCTTGTCTATAGCTGATTTGCTGCCAAAAGAAGATCTGGTCTACAGTTAATTTTAGAAAGGTTAATTCTATTTACAAAAATAAACCCAAGCATGGAGAGATGAAAACCAGATGGATGGGGAATAATGGGTCTGCAGAAGTCATCATAGAAGCTGATTTGACAGATAAACATGCAAAATATATCCTTTTTTTTTCCATTTAACATTATGCAAAGGGGGGACGTGCTCTGGAGAAGACATAAAGCTCAAGTTCTCCTCAAATGACCTTGCCACCTTTACAGCATACGCCACCCAGTCCGCCAAGAGGCAAGAGAATGTATAAATGTATATTTGTAGATTGCTATTGGGTTTTTTGGGAAGATTGCTGAAAGACTTGGCACAGGGAAAGGGCAGATTTTCAAGAGCTCCGAGGGCTGGAGAGATTGCTGTTTGAGCGGCTTGGCTGCCTCGAGGTCATTGCTAATTAGTTGCATGTTGCCTAAAGAACTGAACATTAAATTTTAATGCTGCTATGAAAACAGCCACCAATCACGCTGTCTCCCCTTTGTGTCCATGCTGCTGCTTACTTTGCTGTGGCATCTGGAACAGAGAATAAAGTCACGCCAGGGAATGGAACAGAGCTACCTTAAAGCATGTTTAAGAACACCGAGGTAGTAGTGGCGCTCAGATGACAGAGGCTGTAGCATGACAGCTGTTACTGAATCGTGCATACAGGCCTGCTGGCAAAACGCATCAATTTGTATGATATCTGGGTGTCTTTTCTTCTGTTTTCATAATTGCCGAGATGATGTCTGCATCAATCTCCTCACTGCACCTCCAGCTACAGGAACTGAGTGGAGGATGGCCGTCTGTCTGTGGAGAAACACCAGCATTGAGGGAGAGTTAGTCAAATGTAGGTCAGCCAAACAGGCCTCCTACCAAAGAGGGTGAAGACCACAGGCAGATTCCTCAGAGGCTGCTGTAACCACATGAATGCCTGAGAACCGGGAGTGCTGTCCTCCCAAGTCCTTCATTGTTTAGGTACCAAGAACAGTACAAGGAGCTTCTTTGGGTACATCTACACTTGAAGCTGGAGTATGATCTCCAGCTCAAGGAGACATGCCCGTGCTTGTTTTGATCAAGCTTGTGGGCAAACAATACAGTGTAGCCATGGCAACACGAGCAGCGAAGAGGCTAGCTACCCCTAGTACATGCCTATGGCCTGGGGTGGGCAGTAGGTCCTCACGCTGCTATGGCCATGCTCTATTTTTAGCACACTAGCTTGATCAGAGCTAGCGCAAGTATGTCTCTTGGAGCTGACAGTAGCACACCCAGCTCGAAGAGTAGGCATACCTCAGCCCTATCCTGTGTAGGCATCTCATCAAGGGATGAAATTAAATGTATTTTCCATTCGCATTAGATGTTGGGCTCCCCTGCTATTCCTTCACAGATTTAACAACTCTTGCTGGGAGGGTGAGGTGGGAATTCAGCTCCTCTTCATTCAGCCAGGGGCTTCCTTCCATATGTAACTGATCTTAGGTATATGCTGGAGGAGCCACTGCCTACTGGGTGATAAGGGAATTCCCCCTCTTTGTATTACAGATTCACAGAATCTGTGCTACGTCCCAGCTATTAAATAGTCTTTTGGAGGAACCTCTTCGGTGTGCCAGACCCCCAAGGAACTTACTCTTCATTCAGGATAGGCCCTGGAGCCTCACTGTCTCTGAGATGGAGCCTCTGTCCTCCTGCTTCATGCAGTGAGTTCTTCCCAGTGAGTCCAAGTGAGATAACTGCTGTACACTTGCTTGTACACTCTTCAAGGACCGATGCACCATAGCATGTATTTGTAGTAACACCAGATAGTCTATTCAAAACCGTAGGTTTATTAGTCGACTGGAACACAGCCTCAGAAATCCTTAGCACAGAGAAGTGAAGGTCAAAATAATAGTCCATCTGGCCAAGCCAAAGCAGTCCACCAGCCAAGCTATAATGGATTTCATTTCAGGCTCTGGCTGTCTCTGAATCATAGAATATCAGAGTTGAAAGGGACCTCAGGAGGTCATCTAGTCCAACCACCTGCTCAAAGCAGGACCAACACCAACTAAATCATCCCAGCCAGGGCTTTGTCAAGCCTGACCTTAAAAACTTCTAAGGAAAGAGATTCTACCACCTCCCTAGGGTAACCCATTCCAGTGCTTCACCACCCTCCTAGTGAAAAAGTTTTTCCTAATAATCCAACCTAAATCTCTCCCACTGCAACTTGAGACCATTACTCCTTATTCTGTCATCTGGTACCACTCAGAACAATCTAGATCCATCCTCTTTAGAACCCCCTTTCAGGGACTCTTAGTCAGTTCCAGATGAGAGAAACCAGCTTCTTCAAGAAGTCCCGTCTTTATCCCTTGCTGGTCACCTCCCAGTCTTTTGTCTCCAGGCAAGGCTGTGTTGAGTTCACAACCCCACCTGCTGGAGTTTACTGCTGTTGAGTGTTGATTGTTCAATTGTTTGGGCTTCTGTTGTCCATCTGGACCCTCTGTTGATCGGGGTTGGTTTTAACCAGTGACCCATTTGTTGCGGCTGATACAGCAAGGTGACACACCTCATGTACTTCACTGCCCCCAATTGCAGACTTACACCTTTTTCCTGCACTAGATAGCAATGTAAAGTACAGGGGGAAACTGAGGAACACATAGGAGTCATAAAAATAAGGAACACATTGGAGTCATAAAAATATTACAGAAAATTTCCACTTCCTCACAGTTTTACTCCAGGCTTCCCAGTACAAGCCCATTTATTTCAGGCCTGACTTTGAGAAAACGCATACTGTATTTTGGGTGGCAAGTTAATTGATCTGCTTAGTGTCCCAGTCCCCCGTTTCTACTATGCTTGGATTTGCCAGTCTTGATGAATCATGTCATGAGTAGATTCACTACTAACACCAACCCCATGTGTTCAAAAACCATGAGATTGGACTGAAAGTACTGAGCGTGTGTGTGCATGTTGGGGAGTGGGGTTATTTATGTTTGTGATATTTTAGGAGGAAGCCACCTGAGCTTTTCAGGGTCAAAATCCAGCCTCAAATACAGATGCAAAACTCTGTCCTCATTGGCTGCTCAGAGTCCTCCCCCCTCCCCCTGTGGTACCCCAAGGTGGAGGAGCTGTTATTCTATCCCTCTTATCTCCCTGCCACTGTCTTCTTCACTCCCTCAGTCTTCTCCTGCACCACATTGGTTTCCCTCTGGCCCCTCGCACTACATCATACCCTTTAGTCGTCTGCCCATCCCCATTCTCCTGCAACCGCTAAATCTACCTCCTGCCCCTTCCTTGGCCTGCCCATGCATCCTTTTGTAGTGTTGCCACTGCTGTCACATTCTATGTGTCCTAATAGTGTCCTGTCTAGCCACTCCAACCATGGATTGGCAGCCATTTTGCCTGTGGCCACGTCTTTGGTCTCATTGAAAAGTGGGAAGCGGCAGTCTTCTTATTAGTGATAGTCTCATTGTAGTGAAATCTATGGGAGCCATCTTGATCGCTTCAAGTAATTGGAGAGGGTGGACATTTTGAATAAGGGGCAAGTTGTGAGTTAGTGACTTTTAGTTGTTTTCATGAAACAGGTAGAAGAAAAATCAGAATTTCTAAATTCACAGTAAAATTATGACAGTTGACAACACTGAGCCACAGAAGTTTCAAGAGTAACTGAAGTTACTCTGATGCCAAAATGAAAGCTTAACAGTGGCAGACAGGGATTATATGGGAGTCATAAAGCACCAAGATTCAATTTTATGCAAGGACAACTGGTGACAGGTTGAAGTCTGATATTTCATGCCTGGAACCTCAGAGAGGGTCAGACTATGAGGCTTTTTTATATCTTCATGTGGGTATATTTTTCTTTCTCCTCTTTGAACAGTGATTTTTACTCTATGTAGTACAAAATGTGCTGCTCTGCAGTGACTTTGCATACAGGTGACTAAGGGCGTACCATTGCTTTTGGGTTTAAACCCAAATTTTGCTCAGGGAGCCAGATTATAACTAAATAAGAACTAGAACAGGGTGATGAATAAACTTGATGCAAATTACGGGTGTAATCTGCCATCTGGCCCATATGTTACTTCATCCTGCACAAACCCTTTACACTGCTTGGATGGATAGGAGCTGGCATACTTGATCCCATGGTCAAGCTCCTGAGGTCCAATGTCTGATTGTTGTTAAGTTAATCACAATGGGTTCCCTAGGACATTGATGGTCACAGCATCTTTTTGTTCAGTTCTCTATCCTTTCCCCTTCCCTACTCATGACAACACATCCATAAGGCTACCAAGGAGATGAGAAAGATAAACGTATTAATCACACACTGGTGTCTGCTGGATAGTAAAGTAACAGTCGCTCCAGTGAGACATGCCTCACAGGCATCTCATATAATCTGCTCATTTAACCATTCCCCGCCCCTGTCTTCCCTGATGTGCAGTCACCCACTGTCCCTGGCAAAGAGAAAAGCCCATCTCCTGAAACGAGAGGAATTTGTTTTTCAGCTGGTAACTAGTGAATCCTGAAGTCTGCACGACCCCCTTGCTCCCTGAGTCACATTAATCACTGCAGCCACAGGCTTGTGTCTGTTTTTCTGCCTATTTGTTACCATTCGGATAAGGGAAAATAAGGAAACTAGAGGCCCCTGGTGGGAACACAATGCAGAGAGACTGAGCAGAAGAGCAGGGAGCGTCTGTGGAATCAGTGCTAGCACTCAGTGAGTGAGTAGTGAAGGTGCAGGCAGGGTCTTTCTCATTGGTGAGGGTCGTATACAGTCTCTTGAAGCTCAGCCATTTTTTGCCCCAGCAGCATGGTAGTTTATGAAATGTTGCCATCTAAATTCACCTTAATACCACTTCCGTCTCTTGCGCTCACACGATATTTTGCAAGATTTGTTATACATGTTCTCTCACTTGTCTTAGCATTCAGAACTGCAGTTCAGAACAGGGCTGAATGGCTCCAGTACAGGAAGCAGCAAGCACAGAGACCTATTCATCACAGTCCATACAAATAATCCCAGTCCACCCTCTTCTTTCTCTTGTTAACCTCGTTGTTCCTGGAAGGAGGTATCCTCTTTCCCTTTTTTTTTTCCAATTCTCCCAGTGAGGAAGAGAAGAACTTAAAAAATAATTCTGCCTGTTACTGTAGCTAAACTGGAGACTCTCAGACACAGGATTCTGTTCCCAGGCTCTATCACCTCCCTCAAGTTGTCTGCAGTACGGGGTCCATGCTGGGTTTTGGTCCTCTCATAGTGTGCCTTTTGGGGAGCAGGTGCTGGCTGGCTGGAATTGCAGCCAATTTTCTGTCTTGCTCCAGAACTCCATGCTCTGATTTTATCAAAAAGGATGGAGAATCTTATCACTAGTCTCCTGAATACCTTTGGATGGGAGATCTCAATAGGAGAGTTCATGGCTCCTATTTTCCTTTATTTACGTCGAGAGGAGAAATGTAAATGTAGCTGAACAATAGCCCCTAGCATTGCAGTGTAAAAGTGAAGAGTCGTTCTAGAGGAAGTAACGAGAGATTTTTCTGTGTCTAATTTGTCTGTCCTACAGTGGGTTGGCATTCCACTTTCCAGAGCACATGTGGTAGAGGCTCTTAATCAGGGGTCTCAAACATGCGGCCCGGGGGCCGCATGTGGCCCGCGAAGCCCTTCCCTGAGGCCCGCCAGGCTTCCTGTTCTCCCCCCCCCCCCATAGCAGTTTGCGGGAGGGAGGGGCCAGAAGCAGAGGCTTCTCTGCTGCCTGGCTGGGCCACGCGTGTTTCTAGCTCTGGACTTCCTCTATTGCTCTTGCTTTGTTTGCCAAACAGCTGTTGGTGGTGCCTAGCGCTTTCCAGGAGGGAATGGGGAGCTGCCTGCTCAGAGGAGGAGGTGGGGCAGGGGTGGGACCTCTTGGAAGGGGTGGAGTGGGGGCGGAGCCGGAGCAGCGAGGGTGTGTACATGTGTCAGTGATGCGGCCCTCGGGCCAGTGCACTAGTCCTCATGCGGCCCTCGTGGTCATTTGAGTTTGAGACCCCTGCTCTTAATGCTTGTTAACCATTCACTCTGCCTTCATAGCTTGTTAGCCATCCACTCCACTGTCTGACCATTGCAATATGGTCACTTCACAGGTGGTCAGGAAGTTGCAGCATGGCCATCCTAGCAGCTAGCTATTCAGAAGCTTTACTTTGACACCAGTCACGTTAGGACATGTTATGTGCACTTTTTCTGTAGGTGCCTCCACTGTAGGTGTAATACCAATGACTGAGAGGTTAGTACCTCTTCCTTGCTTCTAGAATTAAGATACTGTAGCAGCATTGATTTTTTTTAAAGGTATCAAACTCTTTAACAAAGGGCAAGGAGGAATTTGGTTTAAAGACATAATCCCACATTTGGGATTTTCATTGGTTGGTATTTGAAAAAAATCTGTACCTTATTCTCTTAAGATCTCATTTTCTTTTTTGATGAAAGATCTTTTTAAATTCCTCAGAGGTAGGTCCAAACATCAGCTATTTCTACTAGCCAGAGGCCTGGTAGGAAGTTGTAACAGAATCTTATGCTTAGCCTTGCTGGGTAAGTCTCCACTGCAATAAAAGAACTGGCTACGAGGCTATAGAATTGCAGTGTAGATGTTCAGGGTCTCAAAGCCTGGGCTTTGAGACCCCGCAACGGGGCTGGGTGTCAGAGCCTGAGCTCCAGCCCAAACCCAAATGTCTACATTGCAATTTTTAGCCCTGCAGCGTGAGCCCAAGTCAGCTGACCCCGTCTCCGAGAATCAGTGCCGCAGGTTTTTTATTGCAGTGTAGGCAAACTCATAGACTAGAAGGAGTATTTTGTTTATGGGATGTCCCCTGGGTGTATTTTTATCTCATTACCTCTTTATGTCAGGGTCGGGACTCACCCCCATGGTGCCTCCCGCTGGTCAGTCCGGGAATTAGCTCTCGCCAGTCCTGGAGCGCCCTCTGTTGGTGGTGTCTCGCCCGTCGTCTGCTCTGCTAGTTTCCAGACCCGCATTGCTCCCTGCTCAGTGGTGTCCACTTCAGGACACTGCCCTCTGGCGGTGCCCCCATGTCCATTCTCACCCCCTCCTGGGGGAAGGTTCCTGATTGGCTGCCAGTCTGCGCAGCAGCTCTGGCCTGCTCTAGCCCACTCTCTCACGGGGTGGGGGCAGTCGCCCCACCACACTTCCTATCTTAAACTATTGTGTAGTGTTTCTATGTTCCATTAAATAGTTGCCGAATTCCACCCCAGAGGTGGCCGCATCAATGGTGGGGTGAGGTTGTGAAAATAATAGCTTGCAAGTACATCCTTCAGGATCAAAGGTGCTATCAGAACAAACAAATGCAAGACATCAGTGGTACTTATCAAATAGTATAAATATTTATAAGTTCTTCCCTGTATGTAAAGCCTGAGACCTTTCCTCTCATTTTTAGAGTGTCACTTTTTACTATGTAAACAGCAGCAATTCGTGGGAGACCTCATAACAAAAGCAAAGTCATCCATCACACACTTTTTCTCTCCCCAGAACTAATATCCACTGGTTTACTCCCCAGAAGAGAAGTGGATACAGTTTGACAAATGTTGGTGTTCGTGTGTAAATTTTCCTTTTCACCATCTCCTGTGGCCTGCGCAGATGTGCGCACATAAGTCAAAGCGCGTGGCTGTGTGAAGTAACTTGCCCATGTGCAGCGCTCCACTTATTAGTTTCTTTTGACACTGAGTTAGTGTAATAGCCGGTGCTCAGTCACTTTTATCACTTGGTGTATATAAAACATGGGTCATGTTCCAGATTAAAGATGGACGCGTGTGAGCTAGATGCCTGTATGAGAGAGACAGGAGTTGTGGTTCATCTCAATATTGAATAATAAGAGACAGGAAGTGTTTGTCATAAATCTTGACATGAGCATGGGGTTGTTCTTCTCTTACCCTACCCCAGTATTCAATTTTCATCCTGGCAATGCTAGGCACTCGCTCCTCTTCACTCAGCAGTTAAGAGCAGCTTTTTCATTATGTTCCCTGGAAGGCACTTCATACAGACGTCCGTCCCCCTCTGCCTCATAAATCCACTTTATACGTGACATGGGGATCAGAGGTCTTGGCAAGAAGCAATTATTATAAAGAACCAGTTCTCCCTCTTTTAGGTTACAAAGAGAATATTATGGGGAAAGGAAATTTAGCTGAAGACAAGGAGAGGTCATTTTTGTGAAAGGCAGCGTTCCCTGATTGATGGACAACCGCAGAGCCTTATTAATGCTCAGTCGTTAAGCTTCCCATCGGGCATGGTAGCATAATGTCACAGGCTAGCAAAACCTGCTGGTTACTACAAATAAAAGCAATAGACTGGCAGTTCAGTAAACTCATAAATATTTCCAGGCACAACCACATCTGGTGGGCAAATTTGGGTGTTTTTTTTTTTCTTTTAATATTTCTATCATTTTAAATGAACAGCCTCTAATTACAGTGATTTGCTAGCTACCTGGGGACCTGATATTTGAGCAGGGTGTGATGCTTAGGAGAGATTGATTAGTGAAGCATAATTCAATTGGGGGATTTTGATAATGATATCTCCACCCAAGAGAGCCAAATCTGAGCAATTATACAGATCCTCAGAACCCTCCTGATTGAATTGTATAACTTCAGCAGTCAGTCGCCCTGTCAACCCCCCTTCCCCCATCACCACCACCTCTGTGTCTTTATCCTTTAACTTTCAAGAGATCTTGTAGAGAGAGGCCTGTTTAAACGGGAAAAGATTCTTAGCAGGAATTACCCTCTCTACAGAGTAATCCCATGGTACAGACACTAAAGAGAAGGCTGTAGTGCACCAACCCCACGGAGAAAAATGTGGCCATCAAATCCCATCTCATCTACATCCCACCCTGTCCTGGCATGGCCTGAATTTACAACATCAGCCCTAGCTTTGAAGGAGGAATTGATTGTGGTATTATTAGCTGAGCAGTCAGACTTTGCAAATACTTTTATTTGTGTGTATTCCTTTGGGAGTATGCGTGCGTGCGCACACACAGACTCTTATACATGAGGTTTGTTTTCAATGTGTACTCTTTGCTGGGCATTGAAGCCCGAGACCAGGCTTAGGGCCTTCTCTGAGGCGGTACTGCCTCTCTCTGACAGCTGCGTGTGGACACTAGGCCTTTGACATTTAGAAAAATCTCAGAATCTAAAGCAAGAGGCAGGGAAAAAAATATTTTCTTGTTTAAAGGTCAGAGCCGACTGCTTTAAAAAATGGTTTTAAAATTGGTTTGTTGGGCTGTGACAAGATTTAACCATACTAATGGATGGAGAGAACATGCGATCTGAGCTAGGCAGGAAGAAAAAGAGAAACCCTCCAGTAGACTGGCTAGGGAAGCTATCGAAAGTAAGTGAGGCAAACTAAAGAACTTGAATTAGGGGGTGAATTAGGAGTTTATGGCAGACAGGAGAGCAGGCGTCGTGTCCAGCAAGGGAGCTGCCATGCAAGTGTGTGGTGGATTTATGATAACACTGTTGAGTGATGTGGTATTAGGTGGGGTAAGAACGATGCCCAACTCGGTGCCAAAGGGGTTTTAGAAAGGGAAAAGGATGCCACAGAGCCTGATTAAAGGAGGGTAGGTAGTGTGGGGCTCCTCATCTTAGAGATAGCAGAGCTGGGGCCTTGATATATGAACGGTAATGCAGCAGGAGGTTCCATCTTATGAGTGTGATGCAGGAGCCGGAGGATCACTGCAGACATGCAGCCAGCATGGCAAAGTTCATGCCGTGAATAAAAACGCCTTAGGAGCAAGGAGGTATCACCAGGGGGTGAGGAGAGCAGTGCGGGTGTCTTGGTGGATGAGTCCATAGCACAAGAGGGAAGCTGTCATGGGCTGAAGAGAACGGTATGGAGCGTGTCACAGAGCCATGGGTATTAAACTTCACAGTCCTGCCCCCTGTCACATACAGGATTGTTCCCTGCAGTGTATTCAGAGTCTTGGAGTGTTAGGAGGTTGCACAGCAGGTGGTTCCATAGAGTCAGAAGAGCAATGCAGACCTCTTAGCAGATGAGATGGCGCAGCCCCAGTAGCTTCCCTGAGTAAATGTCACTGAGGCAAGAGGTTACTTGTTCATTAAAACACCTAATAAAACGTAGCCTTGAAGATAAAGGTGCCCCATTCACTTTGGAGTATTGTAGAGTTTCATCTTCACAATAATAAAGTTCCTCGCTGTGCCAAGGGGATAGAGAGTCACTCTGCCAATCCAGTTCAAGCAGCACATCCTCTTAGACCTTAACCCTTTGTATGAAAACCATCACACTGTGAGGACCCCGCAGCACACACTGCATACGCACGTCTGATTGCTCAGAAGTGTGGTCCTCCACCGCCGTGTACCTGTTTCATACATCACCCATGGAAAAAGAGCAGTGGATTTTCATATGAACTGGAGGAGATTGCCCCACTTTGTGGTGAAATCCTGAATTGTATCAAACATCATGATGGGGTTTTCTCCTCTGCTCCCTTTCTCACGCCCTTGTTCTCCCCTGCCGTTTCTCCCCTCAGCCTTCCTTCTTCTGGGGTATCTGTAGCCCAGCTTCCCTCTTCCCTTCCTCTCTTCACAGCAGCTTAGGCAGAGGGAAGTTATGTGTTTAAGGGACATTCATTTGTCCGACTTTCCTACTGGAAGGTGGGAAACTGAGGCAGAGGACACTTCTCAACACACTTTGGGGTCGGGTTTGTTTATGGTCGCAAGCTTCTGAATGTGCTTGTGGTGTTTGCCCAAACAGCGCTAGGTTCCCTTTCCCATGTGTTGGCCAACGTTCTGTCACTGTGTCTGACCCGTGTGTTGTGTGACCTCTTGCTGCCAGCTGGTTGGTCTCCTAAGAACCGATGATAGGTCACGTTCAGTTTACAGATTTTTATACACTATTTTAATTTTCTAGTTGCAAAAGTGTTCCTGGGGGCAGGTGGAGTATGAATTGCTGTCCCCATCCCACACATCCTTCCGAACCATTTGAGTGTCTTGTAAACAGACAAACAAAATGTTATCAAACCTTTAACATCATCACCACCAGGCTGGAGAGAGAAATTTCAGCCCAGAACATCACTCTTTTGGAAAGTTTATGAGTAACAAAGGCTGAGACAGAAAGTGTCATCTCGGCCACACCTATAGCAACACTAGCAGTCTGAATCCATGTATATGTCCTGCAGAAATGACAACAACGAGTGAGCCTCCTTTGTACTTCACACATCGCTGCATCACTTACAAACACCAGCATGGTCCTGGCACCTGTCAGGGGTGACCTAACAAGGAGACACTTTATTTTTTTGCAGCATCTAGTGTTCCTAGGTGTTGTGAGCATAGTCTGCTTTAGATCATTGTGCCATGCTTGAGGGTGGTCCCTGCTGGAGGTGAGAGGCGCTAATGTTTGCTTTCCTGTGATGCTCACAGCTTTTTCCAGGCCTGCAGCAAGACTGATCATCCTGGCATTTCTGAGAGGAGTGAGGTGGTAGTGGCCACTCGGCTCCTATCCCTCTCCACTTTCTGTGCCTTTCCTCACACCAAAATAAATCTGCAGCATAAAACACAGATATTGACTGAAGGGTTTGGCTGCAGATGGAATGAGCAGAGTGCAAGACAAATAGAAAGTTTATCCTGTGACTGAAAGGGAGCCAGCGACTCCCTTGCTGGGCTGCTCACCTCTCTCAGGCTTTCACTTTCCATGATTAGCTTTAGATCCCACTCAAGCCTTCATCTCCTGCACAGACAGATAAATAGAGTGGAACAAATGGAAAGGGCACACTGGTTCCAAGGTACTTGGTTCTCTTAAAGGACTGAGTGCTGACACAAGGCTTTATCTGTAATGCAAGTCTCTGCCTTCCAAAAATATATATAAAAAACTATAAAGCCTTGAATAATTTACCAATTTCCAGGGTTAAAAGGAAGATTTATGATGTTTTCTTCTGACTGGGAACAGCTAATCTTGTCTCTGTTGGAAAAGCAATTGTACTAAAGACTCCCCTCTCTGAGGAGGTTGAAAAGCGACTGCTGGAAGTTCATGTCGCCACATAGTAGACGGATCCCACTTGTATCATTCATACAACATGGCCAGAAAGCTGCTTCTGGGTTTGTAATCGCTCAAAAGATCAATGCACCCTAGCAGTACAAAGCATAGTGGGGTTCTTGGAATGCCTAGCCTGGGTCATGCATATACCAGTACATAGTAGAGCATGTTTTGCCCCATTTCCTGATAAAGATTTTTTATATTTCTGAAAGCAGAATGGAGCAATAATGGAAACGGGCCAAAACTGGAATGTCTGTTCCCCAAAATGTTGGTGGGTTTGGATAAAATAGAACCTGGATCTGAACCACCCTGGCTTTGGTTTTGCAAACACCAAACAAACGACCTTGATTTGCCCATTAACTAGCAGTAACAAAACTGGGCCCATAACTTAGGTGTCATCTTTGACTCGGCCCTGTCAGTGGATCCACATATTCAGTCCAACTCTTAAGTTGTGCTGCTTTTTCTTACACATCTCTAAAAGTAACAACATGGTACCCGTGTGACTGTGGATAAGACACTTTCATGGTCTTGGTCCCAGATTAGATTGAGCTGATTTTTAAAGACACATCAGACATTTTTTTCCTCCCACGTGCCATCACTACAGAGCAGATTTAAGGTTTTTTAGGTGCCCTAACTGCATGTCCTTACCTGACCATATTTGGCCTTTTCTTTTTTAAGTTTAACTTTAACTCTGAAACTCGTGGCTTTTTAATGTTTGATTTGATGGTATTTACGTTCCTGTAATGTATTTTACCCTTAATTACTGACATGGACTCTCAACCTTAACTATATCATAAAGGGTTTTGTCAAGCCATTTCCTTTTTTATGTCTGGGGATTTTTTTTTAATACACAATAGCGTACATGAACACTAAATAAGAAATGGAAAGAGAATGTCAAGTAATATTGCTCGTGATTTGAAAATATAAAATATCAACTTGAATTCATTTTTTACTTCAACTTTTATGGCCAGGTTCATTGGCACGCTCTGGCAGCACCCTAGGGCAGTAGAGAAGCAACCAACGGGTACTGGCAAGTTAAACAAATGAATAAACTGCTTTGATTCGCCAGAAGGACCAGAGCACCAAAAAGAAGCTAGAGTGTTCACCACAATTTCTTCTTTCCTCTTTTTCTCCAAATTCCTGCTGCCTCTTGCATCTCTCCTCATGGTCCTACACATGTCCCCATTTTTCTCTCTCTCCTTCCCCACACAGTCCCCTAAACACACACACCTCAGTTTCCTCACGCTCTACATTTTCCAGGATACCCGCCCTGGTTTCTTCCTCTCTACTGTGGTATGAGGAGCAGATTTGGTGCAAAGACTAGTGCTTGAAAAGAAATATTTAGGATTAATGTGGTCGCTTTTTTCATTATTTTCATAAATGAAAGTTTGTCAGCTGAGGTGAGCAGGTAAAATTTTTTCCTCATTTTCTCCAATTGTTTTCATTAAGGCGGACGTTATAAACTAAGCTTAGTTAAGTGTTCTCTTTAAAAGCAGTTCCCACCTATTGTTCCGAATGAGAGTGAACCAAGCTACCACCAGGGAAGATGGTGTCCCTTCATGTTGGCAGGAGGCCGAGGAACCCTCAGTCTTGTTGAAAACAGTCAGCGATGACAGACATTTTGAAAGAATGCAGCTCTTCATGGAATTTTCTGTGGTAGAACATTATTATTCGGTCTCTGCTAAATCAGAAACTTTCAGAATAATGGGGAGCAAATGACAATCCTCAATAAATAAACAAGTATTCCAGTGTAGCCTACAGCACAAGATTTCACTGAGTTCTCACTATACAGAGTTTTGAAGCATTTGGGTAATTCCATTACTGAGATCATAAGGAACAAATAAACGGTCTGACAGTGGGTGCAAAGCTGCTTAAAGAACCCTTTTTAAATTAATTTAAAGTCCAACATGGATTTCCTTGTAAATTCTCAGAAAATTAATTCTGTGTCCAAAGAATAAGGGCAATCATTTGCGGGAGGAGACGCTGTGTTTTTCATACATAGCAAAGAGAGTTGCAAAATTCAACTCAGCCTTGACTATGAAGACACAACTGGTGCCTCCATAATATCTGGGCCTTCCTCTCACCAGCCTGAACTTTAGTGTTTCAGTTCACGTAGAACCAGATCCAACACCTATGAGCTTGGATTCGCTAAGTAAAATCTGGCTGCCTTGGCACTTCTCTGATGGATAGCATCTGGCCTATGGTCTAATAATTGAAGGCTGTGTGAGAGCTCCACACTGTGCCTGGGCTTGTACATAGATTGCAAATGCATATCCCTCACTGACCTACTTCCCTTTCTCTCTGTCATTTGCCACTTTTTCATCTTCCCCAGTCAGGCTCTTCAGTTTGTCCCTCTCTGACCCAGTTTCGCAATGGATGCTCAGCAAACAAGGCAGGTGGCTCCACTAAACAAAGGATTAAGACTCTAAACTTCACCATCTGCAGTAGTTCATAAAGAGAAATGAACATTAAGCAGAACTGAAGTGGAAGAGCTTTAAACAAACTCTTAATTTACTTTTCCACTATAAAATCTTGTTTGAATCCCCTCCCCGGCATTGGGGCTTCCTCTGTGCCTTGCACTCTTCACAATCAGAAGTGACATTTACATGAGAAGTTCATAATGAAATTAATCCTGACTCCTGAAAACATGAAATTGGAAACAAACAGATCCCTGGGGCCTTTGGTGCTTCCCTGACATTCTTGCTGCCCTTCTGGCAGGTGGAGAGACTTGCTGCGTCCGCAAACAAACACCCCCAGCTCACCTCATCAATATCCATTTTGGGAGAAGGTGGATCCACCTGAGCTGCTTCAGGGTTTCCCTTCTGCTGCATAGACTGTGGATCGGGAATGTCCTGTTGCTGAGGCAGACTGGACTCTGTTAGGCTGTGCTTGTCTTGCCTCTAGCTTTGCTTCACTAAGGGGGCAGATGCAGGGCAGTGATTATTCCCAAAAGGGAAATGTCTGGGGAGGAAAATTCTGAATTTCTGTTTATTGTTTTGCTGGTTTATTAATAAACAAGCAGATTTTGTACAGCCCATGACACGAGGGCCTCTCAAAGCATCCTTTGGCTCCTCTTGCATTTTGCTTCTTTACCCTTTTTATAGCCTGTCTTATAACGAGAGGAGATTTTTACCATTTTCCCGTGTATTGGGATTCCACCCTTCTGTGTGTGTCTCTGGAATAATTTCTCCCATCAGCAAAGCACCTGTTATGTTAATCAGGGCTGGTAAAACACATGCCATGTGTCTATACTGTGATAAATCACTCATGGCACCGAGATTCAGAGCCCAGGCACTTGGGTTGCAGGGCTATAAATGTGCAGCCTAAATGTTCGGGCCCAGGCTAGTTGGGGGAGGGTCTCAGAGCATGGGCTCGAGTCCAAATGTAGACACTGCAATTTTATAGCTCCACAACACAAGCTAGCTGACCCACGCCAGCTACAGCCATGTTCTCAATCTTTAATCACAGTGGAGACATAGCCAAACTAAGGGGCTATGAGTTAAAGATAGATCATTGGCTCATTTAAATGGAAAGTTCCTTGAAAACATGTCTCCTTATCCTCCAGGAGAGGAGGGGCTTAAGGATTTTGATTCTTAATGGCAAGGAGCTCTTTGAATGTTTCCTGCCTCCCAAAACCAGGCTATTCAAAGATTTCTCCTCTAAAGCATCCCTGGTTCTTCATTTTCTTCTGGGACTGCATGTGTTAATTGTTCAGGCCCTTTAAAGTTTGTTTTCGAGATAATTTTAAACATTCTTCCTACTGCCTTATAATTCATTATTCATTTGAGGCTCACACGGGGGGTATTGTTCAGAGATTTTGGAAATGCAGAACTTAATAATGGTCCAATTAAATCATGTGTTGCACACCTGCTCGGCAGTAGATAACGTTACTTTGATTAGAATAAGATGCGCACTGAAGGAGACTCCATAGTGAGCGTGCTAGAATTCTTCAGCCTTTGGAGTGAAATAAAACCCTACGGGATTAACAATTTCTTTTCCTTTTCCCCTCCCTCCCCTGGTTTCTCTCTTCTCCACCCCTCCCTTCTCCTCTCAGGCCTCCAGCTCTTCTGGTGGGAAGATGCAACTTCTGGAAACGGAATTCTCTCTCACAATCCGTGAGCTCATTGACCTACACCTGCTGCACCAGGACAGCATACCAGCATTCCTCAGCGCTGTGACCCTCGAACTCTTCAGCCGTCAGACCTGTGCTTAACCCTCACTGACTCCTAGCCGGGCACCTTCTGGGCATGGATCATGAATGAACGTGTGACTATCATTGTTTCACCACTGACCTGGCTAGTGCAGTGAAAGGGCATCCGTCAGCTAGCCGTGCCAAGTTCTTTTTTTTTGTGTTCTGCTCCATTCAGTTGCTTCCAATTTCTTTTGAAGTCCCCTCTCTCCTTTTCTCCCCAAACGCTTCATGGCTGTTCAAAGAGGAGTCTGAATGAAGAAGGCATTTCCTGCTCCCTCCTGAGCTGGAGTCACATTCCTTTGGGCCAAAGTCCAGTTACTCATTGACAATGTTGGTCCAGCCCAAAGGCCTATCCTTCTTTTATGTTGATTTTATTAACCAATCTGCCTGACAGCTCTCAGCCCACCACACACAGGCAGATTTCCATAGTTCTATTTCCAGGAGAGAGCTTGTATCGCTCCAGGGCAGAGTTCCCTTTTGCCAACTCCCCACCCCCTTTTTTATGAACATTGAGACCTTTTTATTAAATTGCCAGCCTCTTATGTAGCCAGTCTCAACAGGAGTCTCTGTCGAGAAGAGCGTGAGAATGCAGGCTTTGGAGAACTCACAGATGCTCAAGTCCTAGCTTCTTGCAGGAAGATCCCGTTGAATTGGGTCTCAACCTTTTCCATTTGGAAGCTTTTTAAAGCAGAGACCACAGGCCATAGGGGAGATGACAGCTCAAGGTGCCACCAACTAATGAAGACTAAGGGTTGGCTTCTGCGAGCGTAGGATGTTTGTGGAGGACTGGGGTCATGGATAGTAGGGCCCTTCGGATACAGCCTTGTCTCATCAATGATCAGTGAGAGTTGACAGTCTTTCAAGACGTAACATTTTGCGAGATCTGGTCCTTCGTAACTCCAGATGCTGGTTTGCCAGAACTCTGCACCTGTGTATACCCTTCTCTCTTTCTCCCTCTTGTGCTGTATGCCCAGTGCTTAGATGTCACCTGAGCGCTTTTCCTTCCTTGCGCAAGACTCTCAGGGGTTGCTTGGCTTATCTCAGGGATATAGGAAAAGGAGCAGGGAGCGGAGGGCCTCTTTGTGGTGTATTCACTGTATTGCTGTTTGGTAGCCTAGTGTCCGTAGCCAGGGTTGTCACTGCCTGTATTATTGGGTGTAACCCCCTCCTCTACCAACTCTCTCTCCTGACTCCTCTGAGGGATCTTTCTGACAGCTCTGAAATGTTGTGTTATGATGGAGGGGTTTGGTTAGTTTGTTTTTCGGAATAAAGTGTCACTTCCCCATCTGGGTGTAAGCTTCTTTTATTGAGCATTAGCGCCCACCATGGCGTCACTGGTCTCTGTTTGATAATGGATGGTGAATCAATGATGCCTGGGGATTTTACTACAGGCAGGGAGGGTGTATTACGCAGCCCTTCGGTTCTCCAGGCACATCTCATTAGTTCCAGAAACTATACTAGTCTAAACCATTATAACACAGAGATTCCACCAATACAATGGCTTCCCCTTGCCATCCCATTATACTTTATTTCATAACCCTTTGGGAAGGCGGTAGCTTGTCTGTGCTCAGCAGAAGTCGTATCGGAAAGTTAGTTCTGAGCACGCTCGCAGCAATTCTAGCCCCAATCTTTCCCCACTGGAGTGACTGTAGCAAACGAAGTTGGTGCTACAAGCACAAGAAGAAGAAAACAGTTGCCCCAGACCTAGTTTATCATAACTGCTGTGAAGGGCTCACAGCTCCCCCATTTCCACGGTGGTTACAAGTAGTTAGCAAAGCCATGTGAGTGAAAACCAAGAGCAAAAGTTTGCCATTTTCTCTGCTGCTCGGAGAAGTCCTGGTTGAAGATGGATGGCCTGGAGCTCCGTGCCAGGGGAATGCTGTCTGCTTCGTATGCGCAACGTGGAACCGAGAGTCGCCTTCATCAGTCACGGAGAAAATGAATCACGATACCAGCCGCGCTTGACTTCTCGGCCAACATAATAGCGGAGCCTGGCTGCTTCTGGAAATTTTTCTCCTGGCTCCTCGCAGGAGAAATGAAGTAATTAGTAAGTTTACAATAAATCCACTATCTTAGAGAAACAGAGGTGATGTGAGATGCCGTGCTGGAAAACTGGCAAGGGAAGGGAGCCTCCTGCCCATTAGAAAGTTGCCTCCCAAGGGTGAACGGATAATAGGCTGGGTTAGAAGAAATATCTCTCTTTCGAGACTCCCTCAATGTGGGGGGGGAGACAGTGAGATGAATTGCTGCTTTGAGCCAGGTGTTTCCAAAGAAATTGGTTTGTTCAATGAGGTTTAATAAACCAGCACTCCAGTGAATTATAGCCTCTGCCCCTTAGAGAACAGGGCTTCTGCCCGGGCATCCAGAGGTACTCTGGTGTATAGGAGTCTGCTCTCTGCAGACAACAGCTACTGGCCAGAGGGCACTTCGTTTGTACATACGTGGCCCCTGCAGATGGCATGCCTAGCCTCAGAGAGCACGTGCCAGTGTATTAGCTCTCTTGTTTTCTTCAAACAGCAGCTCTTGCCTTGGCATGCAAGATGTGCTCTGTTTGGAGGCTCCCTGTGGAGCAGAGCCTTGCAAGTGAGTAGCAATTAGCTCTGCATCACACAATGACCGGTGGGAAACTCAGCTCCTGTGTGGTTTGCTCACTGGAGTGTTCAACTCAAAGTGTCGACTGCAAACAGCTCTCTGCTAAATGAGGGAGAAGTATTGTCTAGTGGTTAAGTGTCAGGGATGGGAATTAAGAATTCCGGCGGCCTGGTCTTGTCTCTGACACTGATTTGATGTGGAGGCTTAGTCAAATCACCTAACCCCACTGACTTAGTTTCCTCCTTGTGTAAAGTGAGGATTATAACTCATACCTACCTCACAAGGGAGTTGGGAGGGAATAATTCTGATGCTAAGAATTGTAATGATTATTTACTACACACTGAGCCACTTGGAGCTAAACTCAACATCTAAGAAGCCCCACTGCTGTGAAATCACACGAGGGTATTGCCTCTCATACTGCGTTACTCCTACTAAAAGGGGAATATAAAGCAAAATAATTGCTTACACAATGAAAACAGTGTGTGCGCCTTGGTGTTCTGTAGCTTTAAACTGCTCCTGGATCCTCCACGTGTGTCTTAGTCATCACCAGTGAAACGTGGGTCCCATTTGGAGAGCAGTCTCGAAAGCCTTGGCTGATCAGTAACAAATGTACAGTCGGAGGGGAGGGGAGGGAGTTTTAACAAGAGTTGATGTAACCCCCCGGGTTAGCTGCATGCTGGGTGTATGTGCTATAAGCTGTAAAATATGAGTTAGTAATGCACAGAAATGGGGCCTTGTGTTCAGAGCACTGATTTAGTGGCAGCCTTGCTTAAAGCGTCTCTCCCTTGAACTGCTTGCAAGACCCTATGCTTCTCTGCTGATCGACTCCTTCATCCACATACGTGTATAAGTAAGTGACAGGGAAGAAGAACCTGGAAGTTCTGCCAATAAGTCCCTGAAAGGCAAGAAGCTCCTAGTTAAGCAGCCATGCCAAACTTCATGCCTCTCTTAAAGGGCAAGTTGCATTTGTGGAACTTCAGCCTTAGACTCTGGTTTTGTGGGGGGAGGGGGGGGTTAGTTCTTTGTTGGCTTGGGAAGTTTTGCTTTGTTTGTGCATTGGGCAGTTGGCTTTGATAAAAGCATATAGCAGAGAAAAGAGGAGTCTAAAAACCACTGCTGGAACGTTCCAGTTCAGATCACTGGCTCATGAAACCTAATTACAGATCACATTTGTTTGGATGTGTGATGCAGGAGAATATCAAGGTAGGAGAGAGTGGGGAAAGGGGGCAATGAGCAGGACCATAGGAAATGGAGAAAGTGAGGGAGGAAGCAGTAGGGAAGGTGGTGAAGGGGAAGGTGGGGCATGGTGAGGAGCAGGAGAATGGGACAGGCTGAGGAGGGTGACGCATGGTGAGCAGTGGGAGAAGCTAAGAGGAGTGATGATGGGGGCAGGAGAACCGGAAGGGCACAGCAGGTGGGTGAGAAAAGCTGATGAGGAGAGGGGTTAGTGATGAGTGGGGTGTGAAGAGGAGCAGGAGGATAGTGGGAGGGGGCTGGTTAGGAGGAGGGAAAGATGGGGATGATATTGGGGGCAGCAAGGCAGGGTTGGTGAGTGGGAGAATGAGAGAAGCTGATGGGTGGTGAGGGATGGGCTGGTCATGAATAAGGAATGGCGAGGAGAAGATGAAGTGGGGAGGTGGGACTGGGACAGTGAGGAGATGTTGAAGGAGAAGCTGAGGGATGAAGGAGGCATTAGGTCAGGGGTTGTGAGGAGGAGAAGGTAGAGGAAGAGGAGGCCAGCAGGCCACGGATGGTGACAAGCAGGAGAACGGAAGAAACTGGGAAAGGATCCATGATTTGTTAATTAAGAGGAGAAAAAAATAAACTAAACTAAGGCAGTATCTACGTTTACACTGTTACAGCAGCATGGCTGTAGCTGCAGTGCTTCAGTACAGAGACTTACAACAGTGACCAATTCTCTTGTCACTGCCACCTCCCAGAGCCAGTAGCTAGGGCAGGGGAAGAATTCTTCCATTGACCCCCACTGGTTATGCTGGGGGTTAGGTTGGCTTAACTATGCTGCTCAGGAGTGTGGAGAGACGTAACTTTTCAGTGTAGACCAGGCCCTAAAATAAATGCGCTCTGTCCTACTGTTGAATGACTGTCCTGGGAGATCTGGGGAAATCGGCCATTCCAGAGTTGGTCTCTCCCAACAGGAGACAGAGTCTGTGTAGGGAATGGGGGAGGAACATTGGCTGAGGGGAGCTCGCAAACTCCAGTCACTGCCTCTCCCAGCAGGGGCCACCAATGAGGATCATTTGGGGATGGCTCACAAGCATTGGGAGAGCTCAGTCCCTCTTGCCCTATCCTCTCACTGCTCCGAATGCAAGGAAGAGCGCAGGAGTTCCGGGGAGGTCTCAGCTACTTCTGTGCAGTGGTTGAAAAGGCCTGAATTTTACAGGGAGTGGATGGGGGTGGCATCCTGGGGTCGGTTAAGGGTGGAGGTCTCTGTAGCGGGTGGTCAGGGTACAAAGAGGAGGGGGGATTGGAGGGGGATTGAGGGGGGCAGTCAGGGGACAGGAATTGGGAGGGGGCATGGGAGACGGGTCAGACTTTTCGGGGAGGCACTACCTTCCCTACCCGGCTCTCCATACACTTTCGCACCCTGATGTGGCCCTTGGGCCAAAAAGTTTGCCTACCCCTGATGAAGAGACTGCGCTCTACACCACACACCTGCAGTGAACACTCCAATCCCTTTCGTTAGAAATGTGAGCTCTGGATGTTGCGCTCCTTGAGAACACCCAGCCTGTGTGCCTGCGAGGTCTAGCGTGCCATTGGCTTTTCGTTTGGTTTGTGTGTTGATATTTGAGTGGATTCTTCAATCTGATAGCAGGGCAGGAGCAAAGCCCTGCCACGCCTCTGAACTCCACCTCTGTTGCAGTTAGGGCAGTCTCGTTATCTGAGCAAATTTGATCTGGAAATCATCGAAGTATAGTGCCTACCACGCAGGGTGCCCCGATGATATTTGTTCAGATGCATTTTTCTGATTGTAACTGCGTTTTGAAAGACAGGGCTAGGCTCCAGCACAAGTGACTGCTTGTAGCACAGGGACATAAGAATATTCAGACGGAGTCCCAAGTGCAAATTCAACGTGCACCCCTCTGCAATCAAACTACAAAGAGCCCTTTTGCCAGTCACCCAAAATGTGTCTTAACTCCCACCACCCTCGTCGTATGCCATCTGGCCCTTGGCCATGCTGGTGCTGTCTTTTTGCACCCCACCTCTACTACTAAAGACCCCAGTAGTTTTCCTGACTCCCCTAAGACCAGGAGAGGCCTAACCTCTGGTGTTTTTGCCCACCACTCCGCTGAAGCGGAAGATTATCATTGTGAGCTGATGATGCCCGGGTTTATTGTCACAGCAGCCAGGTCAATAGCAGACACATGGGCAGGCAAGCAGCTTCAGGAGAGGAGCAGCAGGCTCCGATGACTGCAGGGCCCTATAGATTCCAGGAGTTTCCAAGCATCACTGAGGTGGGATTAACACCCACATTGGAGCCACCCTCAATCAGGGTCTGGCTCAGTCCCTTCCCTGTCCAGCAGAGGGCGTGAAGGAGACACAACACCCTACCGCTTGCATAGGAAAGGTCATGGGGTTAACCCAGAACTGGGAGAGAGGAGATCAGGGCTCAGCCTTGGACAAATCGCTTAACCTCTTTCAGTCAAGGTCTCTGTAAAATGGACATAACACTTCCCTATCTCGCAGGGATGTCTTAAGACTTAATTAACCAATGTTTGTAGAGTGCTGAGCTTCTCGGACTGCAGCTGAGTTGTTTATTAGCATCATCTCCTTCTTCCACGAGTGAGATTGAAGGTGAAGGCAATTTGTGGCCTGGATTTCCCCCACTCTGTCAGCCTGAGCCCTGGCATATTGTAAGAGCTAGCCTCGTGCAAAAGGGATAACAAAATATTGCAGCCAGACATGGACACAGCTGGCCCATGCAGCCTCAGATGAGGGGTAGCTTTAATTTAGGGAGGGCTCCGGTTTTTAGAGCCGCAGCTAGTTCGAGCATGTCAGAGAAACAAGGGAAGGAGATGTAACCACAGTCCCTTTCATTTTCACTCCCCCGCTGAGGGCTTAGCGACCCCAGAGAGCAGTGTGACGTGGGCTGATGGGAGAACATGTTGAAGCAAGATGGGAATGGGGGACATTACATTCCTAGAACATCACCAAGGTAATGCTAGAGCTTGTCAGCCAACACATGGTACTGTTGGTGACGCAATGGAGGCAGGTTTGGTTCTGTTACAGGCTTTCATTATTAAAACATGTTAGCATAGCGACTGTTATGTTGGATGTGAAGCGACTGTAGATAATAGCTGTAAGTCTCCAGCAAGGAAACCCAGTGGATTGAGAGGGTGGCAGGAAAAGTGTGCTCTGTTTTGGTATCAATCAATTTGGGCTGTCTGCCATGACGGTGGATTCAAATTGAATTACAAGAATGCTAAAAATTGCATGATATTTAAAAGCTACAAAATGCACCCACTCTGACCAGGAAAGGGGCAATTTAAAAAAAAAATCATTAAAGCTTTCCCACCAGATCTTTAAAAAACATTAAAATCCCCTCCTTTCCAATGGAAAAGCTTTTTCGGTCTGAGGGGAACGACTGAATGGTGTATGATGACATCGCATTGACACAAGTGTCTAGAAAAATAGGGTACGAACGTATGATCTGTTCTGAAAAAGAGCCCTGGCTAATATGAAATGTGCTGATGCTACTTTTAACTTAGTGTCTCAGGTTTGTTACAATTCTGTATTTGAATTTGGTTGCATTATGGGGTGGGGGGATTCTTCTTTTATGTTTTTGCCAGAAGATTTTTGATTATTCTGGAGAATGTCAGAAGTTAGTCTGAAGGGGACAAGGGATCGCTTTAATTGGTTTTGATCTAAACTCTCCAGCAGCCAAAAGAATTGAGGCAGATTTCCCTCCAGAAATAGACACTGGAGTGAAATCATTGGAGAAACCCACCATTACTCTGGGCTGCTGGTGTCCTGGGTGGTGGAATGTTGACCCTTGAATAAGCCACCGGCTCTGCAGAGCGATACGAAGAGGGGTGGCCATTTCCTCACCAGGTTAGAGTTCAGAATTGTCACTTCCAGGGCATAGGACAAGACTTGCCTTGTTTGTATGATGTTGCCCTCCATGTTGCAGGGCAGCCTATCGATGTAGACCCTGAAAGACAACTCCCAGGAATGATACCATGTAGCAAAGCAGCTTAAAACAAGTGGCAGAGTATAGTCTTTCCCTAGACAGAAAGGATGCTGCTCTACATATTGTATATAGTATGTAGATACTGCGGCAATGGGAAATGCCTGGAATCATTACATTAAGTAGTGCCGGATACTGTCCCCGTCCTCTCACTCCCCATGCTGGTGGAGAGCTGGCACATGGGAGAGCTTCTGGTGGAGCTGGGGCGGAGGAGTGGGGTATACAATTGCTTCCTGCTGGTTGATCTTGCTGATTGACCCTGCTGGTGAGACTAGGGAACCATGGTGGCAAACGGCTCCAAAGGGAGTGTCGGGACCTAAAGTAAACAACGTAAGGGCGTTCCCGAAAGTGAGAGCTGGAGAACCTCGGAGAAGCCATGTTCTCAGATGACTGGCAGGATAAGCCATCCCCAAAACCTGAGAGTTGTGGCGGAGTTTCCGTCTGGCCCTGTTTCCCACGTACTGTATAACACTTGCTGAGGCACATGTCTGCTCAGCGCTACTCTACCTCACCCTGTTTCGTGGCCCAAGCTCCATCCCTCATAGCTATTAGTGTTACTAATTATAATCTGATACTGCTTCTATCTAACACGCTCCCCTTTTGAAGTTTCTAGCTGATTGATTGATTTCTCTTGAATATGTTTTTGTTCTAATTGATTCCTTCTTTGGTTTGTTTGCTGTTGGGTTGGGGGAGGAGGAGCTGGAGGGGGTTGGATTCTCCCACCCCCGTCTGTTCTCTCGACCTCCTTCTCTCTTTCCTCCCCAAGGCTGGAATGATGCCAGAGCCCATCAGGAGGTCATCAGCACACAGACGGTAGCTGGATTTAAATAAGGACTGGATAATTTTATGACCATTAGCAACATTTGCTGCTATGCAAGCTAAAATAATAAGGGCAATTATATCCCATGCTTCAGGGACCAAGCTGATTGCCTGCAGGGATTGAGAAAGCAATTCTCCACCCCTCATTCCCCCTACCCACAAATATTACACATTTAGCTAAAAGCAGAAGATGGGCCTGGGAAAGAGGATGCCAACTTCTTGGGGAAGCATCGGACACTGGCCACTAATGGAGGCAGGAAAGACGTCTCATGGGGGCTCCTCTGTTGCAAAGCTGAATCCTCATGTCTAGGAGGAGTATACTGAATGGTGACATCTTCCCCACCCCCACCCCTCCGATGCTCCCATCTAAACTTCCGGCAGATGAATTTCCCCCACCCTTGGTGATTCCCTTTCTCTCTGGTCTCCTCCATCCCCACTTCTTCTCAATGTGCTTCTCAGCCGCTCTCTCCTCTCTGGTGTGCGCACCTCTCTTCTTGCTGGCCTTTTTTTCCAGAGTCATGCTCCAGCCCTCTGTGATACACTTGATCCGCTCCAGATCTGATCGCGCTGTTACCAAACAGAGCCGCGTTTGATTGGCACACTCTGAAGTGACAGCGCTCCAGCTCACATTATTGGAATTCTTCTTTCTTGAAAGGGGGGGGGGGGGTTCAGGAACAAGCAAAACGAAAAACCTGACAGACATATTGAAGTGAGACGGGTTGATAAAAGGTCCCCAGATAACATCTCCCTCTCTCGGGTTGATTTAATAAACCTGCAGTTATAGTTTGTCAAATCCTCCTTATGCTGGCTGCCATGTGGGGTTGAAATAAAATAAATATACAGAGGGGAGGGCTAAGAGTTCTTCTTTGGATAACAACAGTTCCATTTAAATGCCAAGTGCCACCTGATAGTGCAGACCCTGGCTCCTGGCCTTTCTGAAATTGACACAGTATCTTTTGTATATTACTCAGTCAAGTGTCCAGTTCTGCAATTCATTCTCCCCGAATGATATCAGGCTGGATTGGCAGATAGCTCCATCACGTTCTGCCCATTTTTTAGTGAACAACCCCGAGGTGATGTTGAGAGGATTACAGCGCTAACAAATCACTCGTTAACTACACTAACTCATTAGAATATGCCAAATACAGAATAGTTCTTAAGCAGGATAATGACTGATTTTAAGGGATTATTGCTGTGGCAAACCATAATTAACAGTTTATAACAGCAGTTCTTATATAATTATACTCAGGCAGAGCTGCAAGGTTGGGTAAGGTTGGCAAGTGAATTAAGAGTCATGCACCAGGACACCAATGCCAGGTTCATGCTCCCAGCCGGTGAGCGCAGTGGGGTCTGCACAGTGGTATACCAGGGTCCTGCCTCTTGCTGTTACGTTGGTATGACTCAGGAGTTAATCCACAAAAGAATGGATTTACATTGGTGCAAAAGTGGCCCTAGGACAGAGATTCCAGTGAGTATTATAGGATTAGGCGGGTGACCACACATCCCTTTTTGGCTGGGTTTTAAGCCTAGTCCGGAAGGTTCCAATGTTTGGGGTGTTTTTTTTTGCAAACGTGGGCTTTTGTCCCTGTTGGCAAGAGCAAATGGGACGAGTGCCCACTTTTGTCAAAGAAGTGGGATGTGGAGGAACATTGGGGGGGGGGGAGGAGCAGCAATGCCAGCCCCACACGGGAGCAGGCAGCACCCGGGCAGGGAGGGCAAGCAGCAACTCTAGCACCAGCTTCACTTGGGGACGGGGGGGGAAGGGGGGGGGGAGAGGAGAGAGCGCTGGATAAGCAGTTCAGGCCAGTCCTGCAGGTGGGGGAGGGCTTGGGCTAGCCCCATATAATGTCCCATTTTCCTATGTCTACACTGCTGAGTTTTGTGGACAAAAGTTACACCACTTTAGTTAAACTGCTGTTGTGTGTCCACACTATGCTCCTTGCGTCAGGAGAGCACGACCACCCTAGCAACTCTTGCATTGACACAGAGAGCAGTGCACTGTGGGTAGCTATCCCACTGTGCAACTGGCTGTAGGGTGCTTAGGGAAGGGTTTTCAATGCCTCACGGGGCAGGGACACCATCACATGATGCAGGTTTCTTAACTGCATGGTTCCGTGGGCATCCTACTAGATTGCCAGCTGCTTTTCAATGGAAATGTTGGGAGTGGGGAGAAGGGGGAAGGGTGTGTGACAGGGAGTATGTGTGTTGGGGAGGGAGACACAGAAACTGTGTGTGTGTTGGGGAAGTGTGTGTGAGATTGTGGGGAGCATGTATATGTGAGAGAAACTGTGTGTGTTGTTGTGAAGTATGTCGTTGTTGTGAAGTATGTCGGCATGCTGTCTCTAAGTTCAGACAGCAGCTTGAGCGCCAGGGGTGAAAGTAACTTAATGGACTTACCGGTACACGGGGCCTTGGTCCTGCGCAGAGGGCGGGGTCTCAACCAGAAGGGGCGGGGCCTCAACCGGAAGAGGCAGGGATTTTGATTCCCTGGGTCCTTTAAATTCCAGCTGCGGTAGCGGCCGCTGGGAGCCCCAGGCCCTTTAAATCACCACCAGAGCCCCATGCTAGGAGTAGCTGAAGCGGCAGCTGGGAGCCCCAGGGCTCTGGCGCCGATTTAAAGGGCTCAGGGTTCCGGCTGCTGCTGCTCCCCTGCCGGTATGATCGGTTGTGTACCGGCCCGGACCACGCCAGCTTACTTTCACCTGTGTTGAGCAGTCTCTCCACCCCCTTCCCCCCGCTCTCCACCCCCTTCCCCCCTGCCTGCAATAGCAACATTCCACAGTAATGGGTCTGATTCCCTGGAGTTCTCCCACAGCCTCCTCAGCTACCCAGAGCAGCATCCTCAGCAGCCCTGTGAGCTTTCCAGGATGAGGAATGTCAAAGCTTCCCGGTGCTTTGCAATGAGAGGGGCGCATGCCTGCAGGGCAGCCCTGTTCCAAACAATGACCAGCGCAGTCACGGCAGGCATTGTGGGATACTAGGGGAGGCCGGTTATGTCGACATAACAAATGGCGGTGTCTACACTGATGCTTCAACTTTGCCACAAAAAACTTTATGCCTCTCCTTGAGGTATTTGGTTGATGAAGCAGCAGAGTGATGCCGCCAAAAGTAGCTTTATAGTGTAGACACCTCCACTTTTGCCGACAAAACTGTGTAGTGTAGACAAGGCCTAAGACAATCACTGTAACCAGTGTTCACTGTAATGAATGATCTTGTCCTCCTTGTTTGTCTCCTCTTTAGTGTAATGGTGTAATTAGCTTAATTAGCAACAGATTCATTTTTTGTAGCTGAAAATGGAAATTAAATTTTGCACCGGGCTTACAGGCTGTTAACTGGAATCGAATAATCAAGCCCGACTCCAAGTCCTTGAAAATGAGAATTAAAAAAGGTCTGAATTTGCATATTCATGTTTTTAATAGGGTTCAGAAGGTATATTTGCAACTGATGAAAAGGATTAATTAAATCTAATTTGCATGGGAAGAGTTGCTTAACCCTTTGGATCCCAGCAAAACTGACACATTCGTATGAACAATGTTGCTGTATGCTGAAGAGATGTGACTGAACTGCAATGAATCTCCTAATAAAAATAGCCATAATTGTGCTCAATGTTTTCCTCCAAGTTGATGAGTTGCCTTCATACATCCTTGAAGAGTTCAGCTCTCCCAGAATGATCTCCACCTCTGGCCATTCAGCCCCATGTCATAGGGCACTTCCCAGGTGTTCACTGTTTGATCATCATGGTAGCAATGCTGCAGCTTGCTTCCAGAATCAAGTGATATCTTAGTCTGGAGTTGGCTTCTGTTCAGGAAATTTGGAATAGAGGCAGGTTCACTTCTTCTTATCCTTGTCCATTAACATCAAACACCAGCCCTGGCGCGGAGTCACAGGGCAACTCCACCATCCTCAAACCAGGGACCCTTGCAACTTCTGCTAGCAAACACAAACCACACACCCTGCTTGGCAGTCCCCTTCAGTCATGAGACCAGCAGGTGCTAACCTTGCCAACACTGTCCAATCCTGACTCTTCTGTGAAAACTCAGAGATATAGTTGCTCACACATGCACAGAGACTCCTGCATGGAGTGAGAATGTGTCACCTCCCAGGGTGTAATAGATGTTATATCTGCCTGAGTTACGGTGACTGCATCAGTCACAAATCTCAGACGAGAGCAGAGCCCTGAGTCAGAGACTGGGTCATACTAGTAAGTGAAAATAAGGCATGCATCTCACTGCAGTAAGCAGCGAGCTGCATTTTCCTGGCAACGTCTTAGCCGCTAATTATTTTGGGGATGGAAGTTACTGTGTACAGTGCACTGGCTTCATTAAACAGATACGGCTTTGAAGTGGAGTTTGGAATTGATGTCGGCATATGTAAATGGCTCTGGTGCCACAGAGAGGATAGGTATAAATGATGCATGAGGTCCAGGGAGTGAGTAGCTTTTTGTTTATACACACCCGTTGGGCTTCGTTATGCCTGAAATCTGCTGAGAAAAATTAGCCGCATATTGTGTAGCACACAGACGTGTTATGCCTGTGGTGATGCATGAGCCTTTAGCAGAAGTTAGCATGATGCCATTAACCGCTGGAACCTGTCTTTGGAACCTACCGTGTTTCCTTAACGTACCAGTTCTTAACATCTTTCCACAAACACGCTCACACCCAAAGGAGAGCACCATGTACCATAAATCCTGTCCAAACCCTGCAATCCTAACACCGACAATTCTCCCATCCGTTGGCGTTTGCCTTGAATAAGATGCGCAGGATTTGCATGTAAGATTTACTCATGATGCTAAATTCATGGAGGTAACCATTATATAGTCTCTGCGTGTGCTTTTAATACAATTCAATATTTCAGGGCAAGGCTGGAGATTTTAAACCCACACATCAGCAAAATAAAATTTACGGTCACTGGGGCCTGACCTTTACCCCCTTTGTGTGATTGCCTGGTGCTACATAAGAAAAAACACTCTCAATGTGGCATGCTACAGTACTCGGCAGACATGTTAATTATAAATATGGACTGTGTATGTGGATGCATAGTAATGGGCCATTGATCAGAGAAATGAGGCATTTCTCCAGGGATATTAGAGGGAATGTGTTGTTACAAAGGGACAAATACATTCAAATATGTCTTGTAAGTGCACACGATGCGTCGACATTCATTGTAAAATGTCCAACATTATTAATTAATCCCGAGTCTCTTCCAATAACTATTTTATCCTGTTATGAACTGGTATGTGAGGCACTGTCCTCTGCTCAGGGAATCTGCACTGCTCAACTGGGTATGATAGGCCCCAGGCTGCTAGTGGCTAACAGAGTCTCTGACTCAAGTGATAAAGGCCTGTGTTTTGGAGTGGGAGGAGCTGGGTTCTGTCCTGCTCCCCCAGGATGGTGCAAAGCAGAGCAGGCACATCGCTGAGGTGAGTGACTTGCCTGAGGCAAGTGAATCAGTTGCAGGACAGATGTTGGAACTGAGGATTTTCTGACTCTCACATTCATTCCTCTAGGTCACAGTTTCCCTGACCTCGATTTTATATGACCAGGGACTTTTGTTGGAAAACATGGGCCTGAATCTCAGAGCTCTCACAGCTTCCATTGACTTCAACTGATATTGTTGGAGCTCAGTTCCTCTGAAAATCGGTCCCTACGCTATTAAGAGTCCAGTGCCTCCTGGTGCTTATTCCCCTTTTTCCATCCATGTTGTATTCTAACCCCTTTGAGATAAATCTCCAATCTGTGGGGGGGGGGGGTATTAAAACTGTTTAAAAAGAGAGTATTTTAGAAAAAAATAGAGGCTGCCATTTTAGGAAGCATTACATTCCAGGGATCACACCGGGAGCCATTTAGGAAAGCACTCTGTCCAAGTGGCTGTGTTTTTGGATTAAGAGTGTAAATGAATTTGTTCTTGGTTCTCGCCTCTTTCTTCAGGGTAGTATGCACAGGGGAGATGTCTGAGCCGGATGTTGGGTGATGGGCAATATTGACAGGAGGTGGTTGTTTTGGGTCAGTGTGCACAGGGAATAAAGTAGAGATGAGTTGGTGAGATGGCTGTTGATCTGGGGGAATGAACGTGAGGTAGAAGACAGAGCTATACAGGTATTCAGAAGGAATGGCTGCTTACCTGGAATAAATGATGGAGGAACTATACGAGAATGAATGTTGTGTCATAGGCAATGAGGAGAGCATAGTGATGTTTTGCTTTAACTGCCTTTCAGATCTTTTTAGTCTCTCATTCACGTCTGGTCTCACATGGTCTGGTCTCACTAGAACCCTTTGATTCACATCAGGACCAGCATTAGCACCTGCGCAGTGGTCACGTCCATTAAACAAGCCTGAGCTAGCGGCAGATAGTTTAGAAACTCACACTCCTCTACCCTTCAGGTTCTTATCTCTGCCTGCTCCGCTGTGGCTGAGAAAACAGGCTGGAAATTACTGTGATGAAACTTTGGAGTCCATTTTCTCAGCAATGTTTATGAAATCGCTTGCTCATCAAACGCTTTGAGCTGTTTATTTTTTTCAATAACACAAACACAAAATACCTCTGTTTTTTATTGCGGTTTGAGAAGCTGCCCAGTACCTCCGGTTCCTGTGCTTGCCAAGCAGGGGAGAGAAATAGGCGGCTTAATCAAGCCACATCACCAGAGGCTGAATCACTTGTTCCATCCATCACAGGAGATGTAAATACATTTGGATCGGTATTCACTGGACTGGCTAGGAATCCAGCCAGCCATCCTCTGTAGCCCACAGCCTCCAGCAGTGTTCCATTACCTGTCCTTTCCCTATAGTCTTGTCCCCCTTAACCCTGATGAACATTACCTCTTTACTCGGTAACATTTCTCCTTCCTCTCTAGTCCTGAAGAAATTACCCCAGCGGAGTCCAGCTGTCTTCCCCCTTTGCTTTCCTCTTTTTAAAAATAGTGGCGCTCACATCCGCATCTGGGGTGAATTTGTGCAGTTCCATTGACTACACCACTATACAGCAGTTGTGGACCTAATCTTTTCTGGACTCTTCTTTGAAGCCAGGGCAGCAACAAATACAAGATAACGCCCAACAGGGCATGTGCACACGTCACATTGTGTATAACTTTGTATCCTAAAAAACAGTTGTGAGGGGCACTCCTGTGTCTATGTAATGGCTCCTGAATAAACTCCATAGTGTGGAAACATGGCGACTACAGTTGGGTCCCAGAATAAGACACCCTGAACATTGGGTGTGTTTGAAACCTGGATCTGAAGTTTGCAACTCAGGCCTGTCTCGGGTCTTTGATCAGATTAAAGCATCAGATCTACCATAGGCGTCAGTGCAGCTGACTGGTTCAGGACAGATACTAGCATGGTCTGGACGTTGTTGTATTGGAGGCTGTGATAGAACATGCCAGCTCTCTTCATTTTTATTCTTCAAAATGTTTATTAGCAAAAGCCGTTCTTTTCCTTGTGATTTACTGAGCAGCTATGAAATAACCAACCCAGCCCTCATTATCTTTTGGACAAGTTGAAGAGCAATTAGTTAATGGCTGGCCAAGATTTGAAGTAGCAAAGCGCACAATAAGTGCTAAGTATTGCTATTTTCCATGAGAACATTTTCCCAAGTATTCAATTTAAATAACCCCTCCAATTACATGAGCTGTTTCCATAAATTCCACCCAAATTAAATGTGGTGCCAGTTGCCGTTCAGCCATCCCACTTGATTTCTGGCTCTTTTCAATCCTGCGTGTACCTTTTACCTGCAATATTAGGCTGAAGTGCTGGTACAGTGTCCACACTCTCTCTGCTTTTGCGGCTTAAAATCAACCCCGTCTCCATCACAGGTACATGTACTTTGATGTGGGATTCCTTTTTGCTCTTACATAAGTTGCTCCCCTAGTTAAGCTGTCTCTACTCTCTGGCATCTCACATCTGCATCTTGCACTGTTTTGATTTCCTTTATTTTGAAATAAACGCCGAGGCGTCAGCTGCCAAAAGGATGACTTGTCTGTCCCGCGCCCTTTATCGCCTTCGAATCCCGCTCCATGGAAGTCAACGGTTCCACCACTGAGCCCCAAACCGCTGGAGATAAGGACAGGACAGCACTGGCTCCTATCTCTGCTCAAGAGTGGAGAGTGAATCCCATTAACCACCCTTTCTGCTAGCACAGGGGTGGGCAAAATATGGCCCACGGGCCCACCCTGTCCAGCTCCTGAGCTCTCGGCTGGGGAGGCTCCCTGTGGCCTCTCCACCAGGAGCCTCAGTGTGCCACGCAAGCAGTGCTCTGGGGGGTGGGGAGACTCATTCCTGTGGATCAGCACGGCAGCGTGTCTGGCTGGAGCCACACACGCTGCTCAGAGCGGCATGGTAAGCGGCCGGTGCCGGCGGGTTGGATAAGGAGCAGCGGAGTCCAGGACACAGGGAAGGGGCATTATTGGATAAGCATGGGGGCCTTGTCAGGTAGCGGGGGTGTGGATAGGGGTCAGGGCAGTCAGGGGAAAGGGAGCAGAAGGGTTGGATAGAGGTTTGGGGGGTCATTAGGGTCAGGAGGGGGTCTCAGGAAGGGGCAGTCAGGGGACAAGGAGCACGGGGGAGGTTGGATGGGTCAGGGATTCTGAGGGGGGCAGTCGGGATGGGGAGTTGAATAGGGGGTGGGGTCCTGGGGAAGTGGTTAGGGTGGGGGGGTCTGGGGAGGGGTCAGTCGGGAAAAGCAGCAGGGAGTTGGATCGGTGGGGGTCAGGAAGTGGGAGGGGGCAGATAGGGGGTGGGGACCAGATTGTTTGGGGAGGCACAGCCTTCCCAACCCAGCCTACCACACAGTTTTGCAACCCCGATGTGGCCCTCTGACCAAAAAGTTTGCCCACCCCTGTGCTAACAGGTGGGAGCTGTACACCATTGATGGATGGATTTTGTAAAGGGGAAGCCGGGAGGATTGTTCCTTGGCTCTAAGCCTTCAGTAACAGGTCATATATATTCCCTTCCTCTGTGTGTTCTGTGATTCACACTGTCTTTTGATAAATGGATAATAACGTGGTATTTCCCATGGGAGCAGCTTCCAGACCTCTGTGTGGGCTCTCCAAAGCTCCCACACCAAAGTGTTGCTCAAATCACTCTACAGAAGGCTGGACGTTTACCTATCGAATGGTACTGAAATGTATCCTGCCTGCTCCCTGCCCAGTGCTTTGCATTCTACCATCTCCAGTCTCCTAGTTAATGTCTTATTCAATGCTTTGGAGTCTGCATGTGAAAATGGTCTTTTAGGGGCTGTGAGCTCCCCTCAGCCCTGGGACACATGGGGTGGAACAGCTCGGAAGGCTTGTCAGCTAGCAGCAGTTGAAGTATCTCCTATGCAAATGGGGTGGGGTGAGGTGGGGATAGTCAAGTTTGAAATCCCCATCTATCAGTCATGCTACATTTCCCACAACCCCTTTAGGCTGTCCATTCTGCCTGTCACTCTCACCCTGACTGGGAAGAAGTTGGTATGCACTGGGCAGTGGGACTCTCTGGGACGGCCAGCCGCCCACTACCAGAGATCACATCTCTGAGTTAGAACAGGCTGTCTGTCCCTTGGGGGTGGGCCTGCCCCGGTTATCTGTGATGGGTTTGGGGCAGTGTGTTCCTCTTCATTGTGATACGTCATCTCCTGCAGCAGATCCTGTGCTGTATTGTCTGTGCATTTTTCACCCGTCTTCACTGGGTGGAATGTCTATACATGCCTGTCGTACGTGTGTGCCGCAGGGAGGCTGAGGGGTTCCCAGGACCATCCAGGAAAGATGAGTTTGGTAGAAATTGGCTAATTAAAGAGTCATTACAGATATGTAGATACTGCCCCCCCCCATCACCATTGCCTCCCCTCCACCCCACCCTGCTGCCTCCTGCCACTCTGGTGTGGTCTCCTCCAGGGCTGGTCCCTGAGTGCCAGCAGGGGGCGCTGGCGTGTCAGGCTGCATTCAGAGGTGATGGGATTGTTTTCCCTCCATTGTCCTTCCTCCCTCTGCTGAGCACTCAGAAATGTAAATACAGTCTGACTCGGGTTTCCAAACTCCTGCTCTGCTGGCTGCACTAAAAATAGACCAGCGCAGTGCGCCCTGTCGTCAGTCACCCTCCCTGATCTGCCTGCTCGTGGGAATGGTCCGGCAGCACAGCGCTCCCGGCCAGAACCTACACTCCCTCCCCCTCCACCCCCCGCTTTGTGTGATTGGGCCAGAAATCTCTCTCCCTCTGCCCTCTCCTCCCGTGCTAACTTGCCTCTCATTCACACACCGTGATTCATCGCCATGCGCACAGTGAACATGACGTGGAGCGGGGCAAGAGTACTGGCGTGGGCTCTTGCAGCAGTGGTTTGCTTCTACAGCACTAGGTTTGTCACTGAGATGAGGCTGGTTGCCAGCCCCTCACTTGGCAGTCTCTGCCCCTCACTTGGTGGTCACTTGGCCCCTCACTTGGCGGTCTCCGCCTATGGAAATCCAGCCCTTCCACAGGGCCGGGGTGGTGGGGTCCAGGAGGCTAGGGCAGAGGTGTATTGGCAGAGATGCAAAAAGACTTGGAGCTGGAGCAGCAGAGTTTGCAGGACTCAGGACCAGAAGATCAGAGGGGACTGTAAGTCACGGTTGATGTGAGTGAGAGGAATGCTGGTTTCATGGGCAGGGCACTAGCCTGGGACGCAGATGACCCAGGTTTAAATCCCTGCTCTGCCACAGACTTTATATGTGACCTTGGGCAAGTCACTTAGCACCCCAGTTCCCCATTTGTAAAATGGAGATAACATTTCCCTGCCTGCCAGGCAGACTGTGAGGCTATGTACATGAGACTGTGAGGTGCTCAGATACTAGGGTTTACGGGGGCTATATAAGCATCTAAGCTAGAAGGCTAGAAGTGCATTGCTGAGTGATCTGAACTTCAGGCTACCCTGTTTCCCCGAAAGTAAGACATCCCCCGAAAATAAGACGTACTTCCAGTTTTGCCTCTCGCTGTAATATAATGTAATGTAATTTTGGGAGCAAAAATTAATATAAGACACTGTCTTATTTTCGGGGAAACACGGTAGAAACAACAGGGGTGCTTCAGGTTCAGAGTCTGATGCATTGACAGAGCTGTTTGTGGGAAGCCTGCAAGGCACCCGGACACCCTATCTTTACTGTGGGCGCGTCTACTCAGAGGTAACCAACAACAGGATAGCAAGAGGTGCTGCAGGTGGCCCGAAGGCCTTGGCAGAGTCAGGAGGGGAAGAGGGCTCTTTGGTGATGTGTTACAGACCGGTGTTCCCTCCTTGTCTGCACCCTGTCCTTAGCCCCAGCGCAACCGCTTGGGAAGCTCCATCTGGAACAGCTGAGGCTGCATCAGCTGGCCTGTCAGAGATGCGCAAGGGGAAGCCTGAAAAGTAATTCCCTCCACCTCCTTCAGGGCAGGCTGTAAGCCAGGGAGTGCCAGTCCTCCAGTACTCACAGAAGCCAGAACATGCTCCAGCTACTAGAGAGAAGCAGTGGCACTCGGCTGTCATTGCGATGGGTGCAGTCAAAATACCTACAGCATCACTCCCCCTCTGTGAGGTGGGTGAAATGGAGATTTGCTGGGCCTTGACCCCCCCCCAGGTCACTGGCTTGGTTTGAGGCAAGTTAACAGAATCCAAATATTTTGCTGGTGTCTGCCTGATCCCTGTGCAGCAGCTCTCCATGTGCGCGATGAGTTGGCGCCCTTCCTCCATTTCCTAATGTCCATAGCCGCTGTCACCCTCGCCATCGGCAGACTCAGCTGGGAGGTCAAGGCCACACCGGGAGACTCAACTACTCTCCGGCCCCTACCCCCGGGGTGCTCTCCGGGAAAGGCTGGGGGAAGAAACCTGTGCTGCTGCTTGCTGTGCTGTGTCATCTATGAATAAAGAGCCGACTTCCCTCTCCAGAGCAACCAAATTCCCATAACGAAATGAAATGAGAGCGGCAGCTGCTAGTGCTGTTTTCGTGGGGACCATGGGTAAACCCCACGGGTCCTCTCTCCTTGCTCTGTAGTAGGGTGACCAGACAGCACGTGTGAAAAATCAGGACTAGGGGTGGGGGGTAATAGGAGTCTGTATAAGAAAAAGACCCAAAAATCGGGACTGTCCCTATAAAATCAGGACATCTGGTCACCCTACTCTGTAGTGACTGAGGAGTATTCTCACAAGGTAGCATCTGATGGGGAACTCAAACTTCCTAGCCATGTGCACGTTGCTTGCTACTCCCCCTGCCGGCCAGCCTGTACTTTCAGCCAGGAAATTTTACCTTAGTGACTTACCATGGGGCCCAACCTCCAACTAACAGCCACAACCCCTGGTTTGTGTGCACGTGTGTATGTGTCTGAGGGGCCCAAACAGGGACTGTGCAAACCAGATAGGCACACACCTTTTGGAAAAGCTTGCCTTAAATGTATCTCTATACATTTATCTTCCTTTTGAACCAGCTAGAGAGAATGGCCCAGGATAGAGGACTCTGGAGATCTGTGGTTGGCGGCCCATACCCCAATTGGGGTGAAGGGCATAACTAACTAACTAACTGTCTGATTTAGATCCCACTTGAAAATTGTGGGTTCCAGATTTCGAACAGAACTTGAAACGTGTGAGGTTTGAGTTCCTTTTGTCTCTGTTGATGTGAGTCCTGAGCTGTGGGTTTCAAGGCATGAATTACCTTCAAACAAGAGCCTTTGTTGGTTGCATAGCATGGGATGTCATGGGGGTCTTTCCATTTATTTCCCCTGAGGAACGATGTCTTAAACTAAAACTGTGGCGTGCACATTTGGAAAAATCTTCACCAAAAGCAAAAACCTATGAAAGGTTTCACTGTTTCCCAGCTGCTGCCTGGTTCCGATGGGCCTACCTTTTAGTCTTACGGAAAGAGAGCAGTTTTATAAAAGCAAAAGACCTCTCAGGAGAATGGGACATCAGGGAACTGGGTTTGGCATAATTTGGGTTAAATAGCAAGATTCAGAACAGTGTATGTGTTTGGGGAGGGGGGGAGACGACTGTGTCAGCCTTTGTGGAATCAGCTGCACTAATGACCTAGCCACCACCAAGCTTTGTCCTTGTTTCTCTCTCCAGCATTTCCTCACTCTTCTTTCTGAACCATTCTCTGAAAAGACCCAAACAACTGAGGACTAGTTTTCCCCTCTTCCTCCTTTTCTTCTGGTCTCTCACCCCAGCTCATCTCCCTCATCCCATTCTCTCAAACACACGCCCACCCCCTTGCCCCCCGGCCTCCACATTCTCCCCTCTTCCCGCAGGGGACTCACTCAATTGTCACAGACCTCACGGTGGTCAGCTGTTCCCTCTGCCAGCTCCATTGGGACAGAACTCAGGAAAACATGGGCCTGTGCCCCACGAGCTCAAGGCCGTGAGCTGTGGAAGAATTAGGGGCTTCTCTCCTGCCGCCTTTAGAACAGAGGTTCCCAGGCTGTGCCATGGGGCTCACTTTCTCATTGTTCGTGTACAAAATGCCTGGTTTTATCGCAGAAAGGACAAAGCACTGATCACACTAATGACAGCTGAATTAAATAGTATCCTCGTGTTATTTTCCCACCAGACCTATTGCTGTAGTTTCACAGGATGCAATGAGCTCATTGGGTGGAGGGGGGATATCTTTATAGTGCTGAGTGGAGGAGGGGTGGAGACAGGCCCGTAGTGGAGAGACTTGGCCAGGTGATGGCAAATCATAGAATATCAGGGTTGGAAGGGACCTCAAGAGATCATCTAGGCCAACCCCCTATGCGAGAGCAGAGGAGGAGAAAGGAGCTAGGAGTTAGTGAATAGGAAGAAAGGTGGGTTCACAAGACTGCCTCTCTGCTCCAAAAGAGAGGTCATCTCACTCTTGACCGCACCTGACATTCTCTCCAGTAGGGAGCAGTGTTGCGTTACACACACCAGCCAGTTCAGTCAGGTGGCTGGCTAGAGGATTTGTAATGCGGCTTGCACCCCTGCACAAGGGGGTCACCAACACATTCACATTTCCCTCGCTTGCACACCCTGCTCCCAAGCCGAAGCAGGTAAAGGCAAATCTCGCTTTCATAGCCCCACTGGAGACTGTAATTACGTGGCAGACTGTGGTATAGGGAGGGCTGTTGGAACAGTGACATTCTTCACGTTGGTGGCAGAATAGGTTTGCTTAGCTGGGAAATCTCTGCCCCCTGCAGACAGCCTAGTACCAGAGCCCCTCGGTGTGGGTACCGCTGCCCCCCACCATTCCTGTCCTCTGCAGCTGGCAGCAGATCCAGGGGAAGAGCCCCCTTCCCAGGGTTAGTGATGACGGAAGACAACACCCTTCAAACTCATCAGGGAGTCAATATGTCCAAAGAGCAGGCGCGAGGCTCTGTCACTGTCTCTCTCCCCCTACCTACACAGGTCAGGAAATTTCATGGGGTCGTTCAAGAAGAGCCAGGGATGGGTCCCTCTGCTCCTTTTCTCTGTTTCCTAGCCTCAGGGAAACAACTGCTCACTCATAAAGTCTCTCTTTTGAGGGCTTTACTCTGTGCCTTCCCCAGCCTCTCAGGAGACTGCTTCCTGTCCAACAGGCAGGGCACAGCTGTTCTCTCTCCCTTCCTCTGGCTCTCCCTTTGTATCCCACTCCCTCTCTCTCTCTCTTTCTCTCATCTCCCTGCCCCTTTCATCTCACTCCCTTTCTCCCTTCACAGCATTCTTTGCTCCAGTGGCACAGTCGAGACTGCAAAGCGGAATGACAGCGGGCGGGCACAGCCGCATTGTTCTGCTCTCGCTGTAGATACTGAGAGGCCCCTGTCAATCTGGGGCCTCTCTGTGGACGTTTATGCTGCTGTAGCTGGCAGCAGGAGCCGACCTGCTCTGTTTCTGTTTTGATTCAAAGGCCGCTGCTCCCCAGGTCCCCTCCGGAGGAGCCCAAGCCTGAAGGAGATAGTGGAAGAAGTCCTTCTCTGATCTCCCTTTCTCCTGGGCCTGTCAGAGCTTCCACCCCAGGTGGCTGATACCTGCAAATGGGCTATGGGGCTGCAAACCCCTTAGTAGATCTGGCTCCTGACATCTTCCTGCCTTTGCCGCTTCTTTCTCCTCACATTTATTTGTGTGTTTATTTTTAAATTAAAGCACTGGAGACCTTGTGCGTTTGGAGTGGGCGGAAGTTACTGTCTACGCTGGGGCATTTTATTTGTCCACAGAGAATCATAGGATTGGAAGGAACCTTGAGAGGTCAGCTACTCTAGACCCCTACACTCATGGCAGGACTAAGTATTATCTAGACCATCCCTGACAGGTGTTTGTCTGACCTGTTCTTCAAAACCTCCAATGGCAGAGATTCCACAGCCTCTCTGGGCAACTTATTCCAGTCCTTAACCACTCTGAGAGTTAGGAAGTTTTACCTAATGTCCACCCTAAACTGTCCTTGCTGCAATTTAAGTCCATTGCTTCTCGTCCTAAACTCAGAGGTTAAGGAGAAGCATTTTTCTCTTGCCTCCTTATTACAGCCTTTTATGTACTTGAAAACTTATCATGTCCCCTCTCAGTCTCTATATACATAATAGCAGTTCTGGAACAGCCCTGTGAACTTTGCATACAGACCATTGGCAGCTAGTGTGCCTCAGCCCTGCTCTGGAAGGCCAACATCTAGCAGTAAGAGGAAGCAGTCAGCCGCCTTCCAGCCCTTGGGCTTTCTGCTGAAGCTACAAATAAGGCAGGTTTTGTTCTGTGGCCACTTCTCGTGCTGCTGCCCCTCTTCCCAGCTCGGTGCCTCCCTGCGTGACACATGACCACACTCCTGGGTGTCTCTGTAGCAAGTTAGAAAGACAATGCACAGCAGAGGTAACAACACGGCTACCTCTCTGATTAATGCACAGCAGGTGTGGCACACTAAGCATTGTCTGCTCCCCACTAGAGTTTGAGGACTCTGTAATAGAGCCTTTTGTTCTCATTTTCATGCTAGGCCTGACTGAAAGCCCCTTGAAGTCACTGGAAAGATGCCCATGGATTTGAATGGGCATCTGCAGCTAGTCACATCTCCATGTCATGTAAGCTGCTTAGAATTTTTCAGGCCCCCATTTTGTCTGAAGAGCTGCTGACCCTTTGGTGACGAGCGTTTAATATAGACTGAACAATGCATCTGTATCATGTGTTCCCCCTTTTTCTTTGCTGGTTTCTCACTCAAAATCTGGGATGAAAAGAGCTTCTCCCTTTGATTTCATTTGCTCTGCGCCTGCTGTTTTATGCTACTAATTACTTGTCACTTTCTTGTCATCCTAGCAACTAAAAGGGGTTCAACCAAGTAATTAATTAATTAAGCCTCACCAGCTGCCCCGCCTAGTGAAGCGAGGGTGCCTTATTAGTGACTTGCAAATGAGGACACTGAGGCATGAAGTGACTTATCCACATTCCTAGAGTGAAAAGACCCCAGTTCCCCTTACTAACTGTGCTTACTAGACAATGCTCCCTGATCCAGCCCATTGTCACTGAGTGATGCTACTCTATTAATGGCATCGCTGTGGGTGATGTCACAGAGGCGCACATGATTTTAAGCTTGGGACAATATCTGCTCTATCTAGCACTCAATCTTCCTACATTAGACCTCCTAGTCGCCATGGGGCTGATGATATGCTAGAAACCTTTGGATAAACCGGGGTTCATGTGACGGGGGGAAGCCATCACAGTTGCTGGTAGTTTATAGGGTTCCTATCACTGTTGTGTTTGAGCACTACACACAGCAGATTGGATGTGTGTTCCCTGTATCTCTGTGAGGTAACATAGTGGTCCCAACTCCATTCTACAGAGGGGACATGGAGGCATATGGGCCCAGATCCGCACCGGTATTTAGGCGCCTAACGCCCATCAATTTCAAGAGGAGGGGCCTACATATCTTTGAGGATCAGCGCTACAGGGACTAGCAAAGGATTTGTAAATTCCAAGGCCAGAGGAGAGCAGCCAGGGCTCCCACTGACTTCAGCTGGCCTTGTGGGTGGTCAGCACTTCTGAAAATCAGGCCAGCGAGTGGTTCGCCTCTGGCTGGACAGGGATTGTTCTATGACAGCGCTGCAAACAGAGCCCAGATCTTCTGGAGCCCAGCCCGGCGCCTTAATCACAAGGCCATCCTTGCTTCTGGGTTGCTCTCTGGGGCTGGGCAGAGAACCAGACAGATCTGCCGCCTCATTGGTCCATGGAGGGACCCTGATCACTGTCTCCATTCTAGGAACAGGCTGGGGCCTGGACTTTCTGTGGCTGGGGAGGGGCAGCTATGTAGATGGACAGTTACACAGGACAGCTACATTCCTGTGTGCAGTTGGAGAGTAGAATGCTTGGCTTCTGGCTGGTTTAAGCTGCCGCTCCTCTCTGTGACGCCTTCATACCTCTCACGCCTGGTCTGGGTCCCAAAAAGCCGTGGGGCTCCTTTGGGCGACTGACCGGAAGGGTTGCTCACAGTGCCACAGAACCTGGGTGGGTTTTGGCCCATCACAGCCCCTGCAGTACGGAGGCTCTGTGTTCCCTTGTGTTTCAAAACTTGCTCATGAAAAGCCCCAGTGAGAGGTTCCAGGATCCCGGGCCTTCGTCTTGGGCCTTTGCTGTAGCCTCTCAAGCCCCGGCAAGGCTGTATTGTTGGAAGTGCGAGAGCACTAGTTGAGCTTACTACCCCGGGGTTCTGCTATTTCCCTCACTATAACCTCACCATTGCCCCAGGGGAGGCAGAAGGTCAAGTGAGGAGCGGGGAACTTTTAGCTGGAGTTCAGTTGGGTCAGTCTGTCTCTGAGACAACTTGTGCTTCAGGGTGAAAGAAAGCAAGTACAATGAATGATCGCAAGTGCCATGGAGTAGGCTTGCACCATGGCCCAGGAGCTAGCATGTTGCATGTCAGGGGGACTGGCTTATGGATAGACCCACCTGAAGTAGTTGGGGGGGGTGGGGGTGGGGGAAGAGTGCGCCTTTACGTGCGTCAGGGTGTGAGGAAAGCGTTTCTGCTAGCAGCATCTCAGCTGTGCAAAGAACCAGGGGATGACGCATGTACGTTGTTTACCGCCAGAAATAGGACTATGGACTGCACCCAGGATACCAATCAGGGAGTGGAATATGGGACATGTACCTACACCATGACCAAGGAACGGACTATGGGCAGGTACCGTAACACTGTGGCCAGGGACTGGACTGTGGGCCTCAGCCCTTTGTGTTGTGGACTTGGCTCCAGGGAGGGGCATGGGGAACACCAGTGCTTGTGTTGGGGCTGGCTGCAGCATGTAGCTTTGCTTTTGCTCAGGCCCAAAAGAGAGAAATGGCCCCTTCATTTGTAACACCTGTGCTATAGGGAGCTGGGGACAGTGCACTTTGGGGCTTGTTCCTTGGCCCCAGAGTCTTTCAGCCTCCCCCCCCCCCCCAATCATCCACTGTCTAGAACTAGAGGAGTATGAGGAGCCCTCAGACTGTGCCAAGGCCTGCTATATATGGAGTGCCGGGGGGTAGGACACCAGTGTGCGCTCACTGGCACTGGTCTACACTGACTGCACCCTGGCCCCTGCAGTGCCTTGGCTTCATAGTGTTTCCTGCCTCGTGCAACTGCCTGGCTAGCTACAGCTCCATGACTTGGGTTGTGGCGTGAAGGCAGCACAAACCCTTAGACAGCGCTCCCTTCCTTGCCCTGCACTCACAGCTCACCTTGAGCTCCTAGGGTCAACTGAGTCTGTTATAAACTCCCCCATGACTGACTGCCCCAAGTCCATGCCCCTCAGGAGATCCTGCAAGCAGTCCAAGGGTGCCCTGCCCTCAATCAGTGTCTCTGTTGTTGATAGGCCCTGTGCTCCAGGAGGCCCACAGTAGATGTGAAAAGGGCGGGAAAGTGGGTGACAAACTCTCTTTGTTGTCAGTGCTAAAGCAAGGGATGATTATTTACCACCATGGGAGAAAAGGGTTGGAGTCAGGGCTGGGATTCGGCAGGTGGATGCATTTCCCTGCCCTACCCCCAGGGCTCACCTCTGTGCCAGGTGAATCAGATGCCGGTCCTGGAAGCTGTGTGCCTGGGAGACACTCCGGGGCACTTTGAGGAGCTGATGAAACCTGCCTTTATTTATGCTGAGTGAATATTTTCCTGAGGAAATTGTCTGTCTTTTATAATGAAGCCCCGTTAATGGCTTGTTGTCTACACAAATAACCACGGGGAATGAACTCGTGCACTTCTCCGCCTGCTCCGTGTCTCCCTCGCTCAGCTCACTTTCTGAACAAACATAACCTTTTGCAAGAACATCTGTCAAAACCACTCTGAAATATTGCAATAAGACAATAGGACACAGCCTATTCCTGGGCCCTAGTGCCTACCAAGTTGAGCTAAGCGTCCTCCTCAAAGGTGACTCGACACACGTTGGGAATAGAACCCAGTGGGCTTTGCTTTGGCTGCAATACGCAGGCCTTCGCAAATCACTAGGTTGCATGGCCACAGGGCAGTGACCGTGGCAGCAAATGTGATGGCCATTGTAGGCGTAGGCCTCGGCTACACTACCTCAGTCAGTGGTTACAGTTAGCCCCGCCCCCCCGTGAGTCCGTCTACCCAGCCTGGGAGGGTTGGGCCTAGCTGCAGAGTAGACCCAGGCTGAGTGACTGCCCCAAGGCCAGCATCTGGGCTGGGCGGAGACCCGGGCTGTCTTGCCTCCAGGCTCTGTACGAGACCGCACGGCGGTGTCTTGCTAATGCCATTGGTGTCATTCATGCTGATGCCACCAAATTCAGCCGCTCTGGCTTCAGAGTGTGCTGGTGACCTGCCAAAGTCATGGGAGAGACTCAGTAGTGCCCGTGCCCCATCCACTGCTGACCCAGAGACACCCCTGAGGTGCTCACCGCTCTCGTCTGGGAGAGCTCCGGAGAAGAGCGGGCCATCTATTGCCCTCAAACAGCCAGTTCTGCCTCATGGGGGTGGGCAGGGCTGGGACAGCCCACGTATTGCCCTTCCCGTTCATGTCCTTTCACTTTAGGTACCCTAGGCAAGAGTGAGACACCAATACCCGTTGGAGCTGTATTGTGCAGCTGGAATGGCAAAAAAATGTAAGAGGCAGAGCTGAGGGGGTTAAGGGGTGTGTGGGTCTGATCTGGGACTTTGAAGTCACTTTCACTAGGCGCAGGAGCAGGCTCTGAATGTTTAGCACCTTTTCATTCATACTGGGGGAAAACCCATCACCTGACTGCATCTCTCTTGGAGGAGGAGCTGGAGAGACCATTCACTTCCACCCCCAGAAGTATGGCTGACTACACTAGAGTAAGGAGGTGAGGCAGGCTGACTTATTCACAATAATCACGGCCATCCATTAACTATACAGTACGCTCAAGCTGGGATATAGCAGCTAAATCATTCCTGCCGGTCCATTCTCCTACGCTGTAGACATGCAGGAGGAGTATTTCACCATCACCCAGGGCAGGATCATTCCACCACAACTCGCAGGCGCCAGGAGGACCAGTAGCAGGGCCCAGGGCCCATATCTCTGTGATAGGCCATTAATCGGTGGTGCTAAAACATGCTCTGGGTCCATCAAGCTATTGCCTGGATGCAGGAATCCCTGGGTGAGATCCTCCGGCCTGTGTATTGTGCAGGAGGTCAGAGTAGATGGTGTCATAGTTCCTTCTGGCATTAAAAAAATCAAGCTATACTCTAGTACCAATGACTTAGCCCTACCCTAACCTTTTGACTACTGTTGCCCCTTCCCACACAGATGGGTTCCATTTTATGTTCAGAATTCCCACTGCCTTCTAAATATATCCAGGTAAAGAGAGAGAGAGAGACTGGTGTGTTTATTTGGCAATCGAATGGCGACTGGTCCGTTGCACCAACTGGGCAGAGAGCGCTCCCTCCACTCTGGTCTCCTTTCCAGCTCCCAGAGGAGGCAGGCTCCCATCCCTTGGATGGAATAACGAGAGGGACGCTGGTTTTCTATTAGAATGTGCCTTTTTTCGTAGTGCACTTGGAATCAATCAGAACTTGAGACACAGACATTCACTGGAGGAAAAAAACAAAACAAAACAAAACAAAAGACAACCAAGGCCCGCCCTCCAAAATCCCACACCAGCATCAAAAAGCCCCCAACAAACAAACAAAAACACCCTCCAAATCAAATCCAACCTCTGGCTAAAATCCATGATTAAAACCTGGTACAAACAGGTGAATATATATATATATATATATTTAGTAGCTGTAATATTATTTTTTCTCTCTCTTTCTTGTTATACAGCAAACATTGCAAATATAGAAATTTTCTCTGTACAGTAGGACAACTTCGGTTTACAATGCAACATGTGGTAAAACCTCCCAGTGAATAAACACATGAATGAGCCTTCGACTGGATGAAAGTCTAAGCTGGAAGACTCCATTTGCAAAAAGCCCAAAGGAACTTTCTCCTTCTGGTCTCTTTTTGGTTTTTTTGTTGTTTGGAAGGGAAGGAGAAAGAAGAAGACAAACTGTACACAAAGAATCCACAAAACCACGGAATAGGGACTCATGCGATGCAACATTGGAATACTCCAGACCTCAAATCTCTGCCCAACCTCCATCCCTTTTTATATTTTTTTTCTTTTTTTAAAAAACAAACAAAAAAAAACTTTTTTTCACTCCACAGGTTTGTTTTTTTTAAGAGTCTTTGTGTTCAGATTTGGTGCGTATCTCATAAACATGAGATCTTTTGTAATCTCTTTCTCTCATATATTATATAGACTAATTATAGATTTTTCTCATAATTTAGGGTTTATTTGTTTGAAAGACAGTCTGGATAAAAATAGCTGCTGCAGGTTTCTTTTGGTCCAGTTAGTGTTAAGTCACCAGCTGCGTGAGGACTCAGGACTTGTGCTGGGCAGACACACCTTTCCAGTAGTCTAGGATGTCGTGAAGATCCTCGTCTTTGGCAAACTGGACCTTTTTGCGCAGGGCGTGGCCGGCCGCCATATATTCCTCCTCATCTTTGTGCCGCCTGCGGTTGAGTTTGAAGCGCTCCCAGATGCTGTGCGATGGTTTGCATGTGTACTCTGGGCTGGAGCTGTAGCTCAGGTTGTGATACTGGGGAGAGAGTTGAGAGTAGGCCAGGTCTCTGGGGCGGGGCCTGGTCAAAGGTTCCAGAATGGAGGGCTTTCGCCCGCCCATGCTGTCGTGCGGCTCCCCCTGGTGTGAGCCCGGGTAAGAGTGCCGATGTTCGCTATACTGTCGGATCTTCTCTGCCTCTGCGCGCAGAATGGCCGCCGCCGGTGTCACAGTGAGGATGGTGTCTGCGGTGGGGGATGTCTTCTCAATGTACTTGGCTTCTGACTTGTGGCCGGAGCCTTCAGAGCGGAAGGATCTGGGGCTCCGTATGGAGCCGCTGGAGGAAGTGCTGGAGCGTTTGGGAGCTGCCTCCATGCTGTGATGTCTCTGCAGCGGGTGGCTGTAACTTTCCTTGTACACGGGGGACAGGAAGCCATGTTTGCCAGAGATCTGTTCCGATAACAGTACCAGCTGAGGCTCAGCGGTGGAAATCGCCCCCGATTTCACCCCCTGGAAGGAGGTGGACTCTGATTTCAAGGCATCAATGCAGTTGTTGATAATCTGGTTCACCTTGTCCACCTCCTTCGTGATGGTGGAGATCTCCGCCACGGAGCTCTGGCTGTCAGGCGGCATGGAGAGCTCACACTCTCGTCTCTCGGGCTGCTCCCCTGTCCGCACTTCCATGTAGTTGCCCTTGGTGGCCTTGGGGGTCTCGCTGCTGTCTATCAACTTGTACTGCTCGATTTCCCCAGCCGAGGGCAAGTAGGGGATGCGGGTCACTGTCTCCCCACCCAGCATCTGCCCCTGGGACAGCTGGGTGATACTGGTTGTCTCCATCTCTGGCCCATACTTCAGCTCAATGATGGTCTTCTTCATGCTGCCAGCTGCCTTCTTGTGCTTCTCCTCCTGCTGACGCCTCTTACGGAGGCAATAGTACACCACCCCCAGGACAATTACCATGCCGAACAGGCAGCCCAGGATCGTCATGATATAGTGGGTGGCAGTGGAGGGAGTGGGCACTGGGTCCTCTCTGCTCATTTTGTTTGGGGAGAGGGTGAGGCAAGTGTGGTTGTACCTTAAGACGTGGTGGAGGGAGACCACACAGTAGGTGTAGTCTCTTTGTGCTACAAGGTTAGTCAGCTCAATGTCCTCCTTCTGTTTCTTCAGCTTGGTGACGACGGAAGAGAAGCCGTTCTCGTACTGCGCCAGGATGTACATCTTGCTGAAGGGGTACGGGATCTGCACCGTCAGCGTGGCCGAGTTGTGGGTGAGATGCTTCACCCGGATGTTGGGGCGCATCTCTGTCTCGCCCACGGGCGTGTGGAGGGAGACCTGGGGCGTCGTGCCGTCCCCGGAGAAACACTCTTCCTCGGAGCATGGGCTTTCTGACGGGGCTGTGGTCACTTGGTACCTGGGTGGGATAAAGCGAGGTATCATGGTGTAGGAGCTGCCAGTGCAGAGGGTGGAGAGCATGCCCAGGGCATTGCGGTAACCGGTCCGGCCTTGGCCTAGCAAGTAATAGCCAGTGTAGTCTGGCGGGGAGTCGCACTGCATGCGGTCATAGGTGCGCGTCATGTTGGTGAAGCCTTCCAGCCATTGCAGGAAGCCTAGGAGTTCACAGGAGCAATAGAAGGGGTTGCTGTAGAGTTCACAGACTGAGAGTTTGTTCAGGCCCCTGAAGGTGTTGCTGTCCAGTCTCTGGATCCTGTTCATGGACAGGTCAATGTTCACAATGTTGGGGCACTCCCAGAAGGCATTGGGGGTGACTGCCTCAATGAGGTTAGCCTGGAGGTAGAGGTACTCCAGCTTTCCTAGGCCCCGGAGGATTCCCTCGGTCAGGTTCCTCAGGCGGTTGTAGCCAAGCTGCAGCACCTGGAGGTTAAACTGTCCTGAGAAGGCACCATCCTCGATGTAGGAGATTTCGTTCTTCGTCAAGTTGAGGTATGTCAGGTTACCGAAGCGGCTGAGTGAGGAGTACTGCACGCTTTTGATCTTGTTGTCGTTCAGCCGCAAATCCACAATGGTGCTGTTGATTTGCTGAGGGATGGACTCGTAGGGGGGCTGGTTCTGGCTACAGATAGCCAGCCAAACAAAGCCCTTGTCACCCTCGATCAGCCAGCAGTCTGCCCGCACCCCGCCTGTGTGCAGCAGAGAGACGGCCGCCACACACAAACACAGTGCTGAAGTCACTGCCCACCGACGACCTGCCATCTGGAAGGGCAACGCGGAGAAGGAGTTCCCTTATCTGCTGGAAGTGGGGCGGGGTGCTGGGTCGGAGAGCAGGGAAACCTTGAGTTAATGTTCCTTGGGCATCTTCGCTTTTCTCTCCCTTCCACTCATGGTTTGGATGCAGTGGGAAGTGTCCAAAGGAAAAGGAGAACCTCGTTGTCCAAGCGGCCCAGTGGCCACCCACAGGGTGCCACCACCATAGGCTTATAGGGGGCAATCCTATGTCATTGGCTCTTCTGGCATCTTATCGGGCTTCCGCTGAAGTCACGCAGGACTGGGTAGGTACTTGGAAGGGAACTCTCTCTCTCTGGTTTAGAGACAGGCTTTTCTTTCACTTTCTACAGTGCCTCTCCTTGTTTTCTTTTTGCTGCCCATCTCCAGGTTGGCACCGGGCTTCTTCTCCATCTGCCTCTCCGTACATCCGTCCGTCCGTCCTCTCAGTGCCCTCGTCAATGGGCTCACCTGCAAAAAACCCAAACAAAACCAAAAAACACAAAAGTGAGACAAAATAACGTTTAAGGGCATTTGTCACACTGCAGCAGCTTCCGGGGCAGCGATGGGACTGGCTTTCCCTGCCCTGCTTTTCCATTAGCACTAAGCGCCAGGGTTTTTAGCGTGGCTTCCATTATTGATTTATTGGGGAGGGGGGACATAATGGAGCCTGCAGTTAATTTTGGGCACAGATGCTGGAATTTAGATGTCTAATGATGTGACGTCTGTGTGCACAAAGCTAGTAGTTAGCCATCTACGTCCTGGCCTTTGTGACCCCTGTTGGCTGCAGGTTGAGGCTTCTTTCAAATTCTGCCTCTCTCTAACTATGCCTGTAGCCACTTGGTCCCTAGGATAAAACCCAGCACTAGGTTCCTAAGCTGTTTCTAGGAACTTGGGTGGTAACTCCAGGATAAGTTTGTTTCCAGGGAACATCCGAGCCCCCCCCCTATCTTGATCCTCACCGCTCCCCATCATACTTGTCTTTATGGGGGGGACTTCTAACCCTCCTCCCCCTTTTGCCTTCTCCAGGGTCTCCTCCCTTGGATGTTCAGTGTCAGGAGTGGAGGAAATTCCAGGTGGTCACTCCCCCAGTCTTTTAGTAGCCTAACACATATGCAAAGGGCAAAGAAAGATCCTTCCTCGCTCACTATTGCTGTCTCGGCTGTAAGGCCGGGAGCAGGCAGCTTCCCTGTAAGACTCAGGAGAATGGACAGAATACACCCTGGGCATCCCGGTAACATCACAGTACTAAGGAAAACCTCAGAATTCGTAGTTAACTTTTGCTACAGAGTTCTGAATAAGGCTGCTCAGCATTTTCCATTGAAACATTTTCTGGGGTTTTGAGTACTGGAAAATGTTTGCAGAGAGTGCGTCTGCTTTCCTCGAAGAAGGATGCCTCATTGGAAGACGGACATTTGAACATTTGTTCCATTTCCGACAGATTTTTGGCCAAAAACATTTAGGTGGTTGTCCCTAGGAACAGATACGCTCCCCAGATTTCATATGTTCACTTCTTATACTTGCACCCAGCATTCTGGCAGAGCTCTCACCAAAGCTAGCCTACAGCCTGGGCTTGGCCGGGTCCTCTGCTCCCGGGACAAATTTAAGCTGCTATTACTCCCTAGGACTTGGCTGGTAGTGGAGTTGTTGTCCATTAACATGCACTTCTAACTAATCCAGTCTGTTTTCCCACCTCCCGCCCAGCACTGGCGTAGCTACATGACTCTGTGCTGGGTGGGGAGGTGGGAAAACAGTTGTATGGAACATGGCAACAGTGGGAATTTTGCTCCAGATTCTGCCTCCTCCCATTGAGCCGGATCTCACGCTGCAAGCAGCCCCACTGAATTCTGGCTTTTCTTTTCCATCTCAGACTCGCAGAATATGGAACAGAAGGTTTTTCAAAGCTGAGGACCCTGTTAACCAGTCACACACTGTAGCTGGTAAACAGGCCAGGAATAATGAGCAGTGAAACAGTTTATTTGTCCTTACTGAATAGCGAACAATGAATATCCCAAAATGGAACCATTTGTTTTACGTTACACGAATAACAAAGTCTGCTCAGTTGTTTGTGATGGGGGAATATCCAGTCACAAGGCCCCCCAGCTGAAGAGACGTTGATAATGTCTTTGGAGAAAGCCAAAAGTTACTGACCATAGTGTCCCATATATAGGCCAGGTCTGTCCAAGAAACGGTTGTCCGTCTAGTAATGTTAGGGGCATTTTTGATGACATTTCTATTCCAGGAAAAGCCCTAGAGTGGACACAGTTAAACTAGCAAAAAAGGTGCTTTTTCTGGTAAAGCTTATTTTGTTTGGGGCATGGTGATATCAGCTGAATCTCCACGGGGAGAGTTTGCCAGCATAACTATGCCAGCAACCATCTTCTAGGGTAGACTGGGCCTTGGGTGCAGCATGGAATGGAAAAGGAATTCTGCCCTCGGGTGTTTTGGTGATTAGCCTCAAACACCTTACATCCTCCCTTTGCTAATGGAAGATGCCAGAGGCTAATGACTATAGCACAGGTCTGAGAATCACGTAAATGATACTCGCAGATAAGCCACTGTATCCCTCGTGGCTTGGGCAAGTCAATTAACCTTTCCAGGCCTCTGTTTCTTCTTCAGTAAAATGAGGACAGTGAAACCACTTCCCTTGCTCACAGGATGGCGGTCGGCTGATTTAAAACACTTGGAACCCTCAATGAGAAGATGGGGAGCTCCTGTCTGGAGCTCACGTTGTCAGCACATGGCACTGAATGTAATCTCTGTTCACAAGCCCTGTGGGCTCTGGGCTTCCTCTCGGAGTCCATCTCCTGCCCTGTAAGCCCTGCACCGCCCCTTTGCATCCTCTCCCCATACAAAGCAGGCTTGGAAGAGAAGCTCACAGCTTGTTCCCAGTAGGGGCAGGCAAGTTAAGTTGGGGTTGAAAGCCAGGACTGATGTTTTTTATGCTGTATATGGCACATTTCACCCAGCAGCCCTTGATGTGCTTCACAAGCCGATTGGCTGACTAGGCTTAGATTTTTTGCTTACTCGTGTGGTTAGATTTCTGCTGGCCTAAGAGCCTTCTCTGCTCCGTTTATAGACAGCTGCCAGCCACAACCGCAGGTCCTCGCTTTCCCCTGTCCAGGACCAGAGATCGCTCACTTGTTCCCTGGGGAGCCAGACACCCTGAAACCGGTGTGAGAAGTTCCCCTCCTCCCACAAGCCATGAAGGACAGTGCGTGCCACCACACCCATGATGGGCGCTCTCTCCATACACACACACACACACACACACACGCTGGGATCTCCCGGAGACCCAATACCTCTTGGAGCTCCTGCTGCCTTGGTGCAACACAATACTGCCCCCACATGGGCCTGTGCATTAAAGGCATAGTCGAACCTTATACACACTGCAAGAATCCCTTCACCCCCCACAGTTTTCCTATGGCACAACAGCACAACACAGGAGATCAGGGCAGGGCATGAAGAATCTTAGCTAGTTCCTTCCTTCTCTTTGGTGGGCAGGGTCTCTGCCCCCCCCCCCCCCCCGAGCTCCCACTTTAGCCTAAATCAGCGTTTCTGAGCTGAACCCTCAAACTCTTGGGAGTCTGAGCTTGGATCTGTCCCCGAGTGGCTCTGAATCCAGCCCTTGAATCTTGGGAGGATCAGCTCTGGATCTTCATGTTGGCTTCTCTCTCAGCCCTGGGGCATGTGGCCCATAGAGCCGTACTTTGGATAACGGAGCAGGAGCTTCCAGGGAAGGAGAAAACGGAGACAAAACCACAGCTCCTCCCAAGTCTAAGCAGGGTGGAGAAGGCTGACTGTAAGTGACTTGAACCGGTTCAGTAATGCTCATGCTGGGTGTTTGCTTTTGCTGCCTATCGGTTGATTTCTCTCCAACAACAGAAACGGGAAAAGGCATTTCTATCAGCGGCAGAGTTTAATTCCAGCTCATTAAAGCAAGCAATTTGCTGGTTTATTTGCTTTGCAAAGTGTGAATAAAATGACAGCATTAAGGAGATGTAACAGAGGAAAGAGGGGCTAATCTCCCTCTTTATTAGATTGCTGGGACATGACTGAGGAGCTGAGACGCAGGCTGTGTTGTTTTGCACCAAGAAGATAATTGCTTATCTCGTTGGCACTTGGGAGCGTGCTTCGGGCCGACACAGTCTTTGGGGTGGGATCCAGTGTCAAGCGAGGGGCTGAGCATCTTGCAGTGCAAGGGAGGCAGTTAAAGGAGACCTGCAATGGGTTACTAATTTTGTTGTATTATAATGGATAAAGAAGCCGTAGACGTGTTTAGTTTCTGCTCTGCTCTGGGCTGTTCTTCCTACAAAAAGAGTTTCCTTCCGCTTGCTCTTCCTGTAGGAGATTCTCAGCTGGCGTGAAATGATGTAGCACCTAGTCTAGGCAGCCCCCACCTAGTCTAGGCAGCCCCCACCAACTTCCGCCAGCTAGTAATCAGCCCTATTATATCTCACCTGCCCTGTTTTGCTGGAGGGCTCCTTGGAGACTGGGGAAGTAAGCTCTCCTTGCCCTCCACTGAAAGGGTCCAAGGTGTTGAATCTCACTCTGTGAATTTTGCTCCCTGCTGTTTGAGTGGGTTTTGAGTAAAAAAACAACAAAATCTCCACAGGTTTAACCAGCCTGACTAATAAGTCCCTCCGCCCCTGACCCCAGACGACTCCACTTTCATAATTCTACCAGTTTTGCAGTCATCCATAGAGTCATTCAGGAAAACCAGAAAGAACCTGCATTTCTAATGTAAAAACCAACCCGAAAAACAAAACATTTCAGATCTTTTTACTGATCATAAAGAAACGAAGGCGCTGCCTCCCTAGGGTTGGGATAACAATACCCATTGATTTGACATGATATATTGAATCTAACCCAGAGGTGTCTTGCCCTTTGGTTTAATATGGCTTCATTCTATCAGGTGTACTTTGTCACCAAGAAGATAATTGGCACCAGTTAACTCTGCTAAGCTTATCTCAGGAGGACTTTGCTCATTGCAGGTAACAAAGCATGGATACTGCTGTATTTCCCTTTATGAGGGAATATGTTTAACTTCGGTGCTTGAGAAAATGGGATGCTAAAGGCAGGAAACAAGCTCTGTACATCTCCCTCACACCCTTCTGCTGATGGACCTCACTCCTGACCTGAGATAGCCCTGCTAAGTCCTGAATCCACACACAACTATGGCCTGATCTGCAACACACTTATTATTCCATTCCTGGGCCTTCACACATCCCTGTCAATGTCACCTCCCACAACCAAGGACTGCTATGGTTTGAGGTGCTGACAAGTATCCAGTAGGGACTGGACTGGGAGCATCAAACTCATCACTTCTGATCTCCTAGAGCTTCAGAACCAGGTTCCTGGAGACTGAAGGGGCATCACCCAGGCTCCAGAAACAACCGTCAGGGTGGTTGGGTTTTATTTCCATCTCTTGACTAATGGCATCAGTAAATTAGACCAGAGTAGCAGCTGCAAGGAGAGCCACCACTGAAATAAACCAAGCAGCCGAGAGGGGAGAGGGATCTGGGCAGCAGATCTAATAACACGCAGTCTCTGGCACTTGATTCTTAATTGTATTAATCTACTGAATGAATTATTTCAAAGTGTGGATTAGATTTACTGACTAGGGGCAAAGCGCCAGATTAACACATACCCTCTCTCTCTTTGGCATATCCTTCCTTCCATACCTCTGTTTGTCTCCCTGCCTTCTGACTCCATCTGGCCATATGTCAGCTCCTCTTAGATCCTCTTTCACAGTCACACCGGTCAGGTTATCAATAAATGAAGGAGCCGTACTACAAAGAGAGCAATAGCGACGCGGCAGTGATACATTACAAATGATAAATGTTTAATCATGCAAAGAGGCAGAGAGGGAAAATTTGGCTAACGGAGACCAAATGTTAAAATGAACCCAGGCTATTCATTATGTGTAAAATAATATGAGGAGACAGCTCTAAGATGGCAGAGAAAACATTTATTAATGATGAAGTTTCCCCTAAATGGCTTAATGTCCATTCCGTATATGTCAGGTGCAGAAAGAGTGCTCCGAGGCAGGGTTTCTTCTCATTCATATTCCTGGCATCAGTTTACATTCCTCTTGCCTGGTGATATCGATTAGCGTTGCCACGCCATCGAATAATAAAGGTGCCCCGGCCAACCAAATCCCGGTTCCTCTTCAATACAAAGGTAGCATTTGGATTCCTTGCTAAGAGCTCAATACAGCACAGCTTGGGTTTGCATCATTGTAGTACTAGGATTTTAGGTTTGTATTTGGTATAATTTAGAATGAAGGATGAAGAATAATAAGATAATAATGTAGCCTGTATTAAATGTATTGATGTATGTTCTGACCATATCCCGCCATCCACCCTTTTTGAGTAGCAGAAAGGAATGGCCTAATATGTCATTGGTAGAGATGAATCAGCCAGAATTCCTTTGTGTCTGGACTGATTTCAAGGCAGTAACAGACTTTTGAGGGTCGCCATGTTGTTGTAGGCTTAGCCTTTCAAAATAAGTAAAAGAATGCCCGGATTGTTTTTCTTTTGCATTGCAACTTGATGTTCCTGCTCAAAATGTTCTGTGGAAATGAATTCTGTTTTGTGTGTGAATGAGGACTGTGTGTGAAGAGGTATGTGTAGGCCACCAATGAACCAGGTGTTCTAGGGAGAAACCAGAGACAGATGCCAGGGTGCCAGGAGGTTGCAACATGCCCCTATTGAAATGTCAGAGGAGGGCAGATTGACAACTCTAAAGATGAGACAGGCACCTATCGATGGGGACAAGATAGCTGTGATCAAAACCAGCATGGGATAATAACTCCCTGAGAGACTTGATGAAAGAACAAAATAAAGGATGAGGAAGACAATTTAAGAAAACAAGCGCTTGTCAAACAACAATTGATTATGGCATGTCGGTGCAAAACTCATTGGGCCCAGTGAAGGAAAATCACTATATACATAGGGTGCCATGCCATGAAACTTTGGGTCCATCCTGCCAAGACTTTCCCAGAGCATCATGTCATGACCAACAGAAACTGACTTCTATTTACCGGTGATCAACCCAGCTGCCCCCTAGATTCATCCGGACTCTGGACCGGTAACTATAACATGTACTGGCAGGACAGCGTGTGAGTGTGATCGAATGCATATGCTAATTGTTGTATCTTCAATAAATGTGGCGTACTGCCTTTTCCCCTGAAAAAGATCTCATGTGCCTCTTATAAGCACAATATCATGACCTACCATCTATACTTGATCCCCAGGGCTTTTATGCCAGGGCTTCCCAAGGCTGAGGCCCGGCACCTCGAAGCTTGGCAGTTCATAGCCTCAGCACCTCTGGGCTTGCCGTATCGGTTATGAAAGTAAAACAAATTGCTTGAGCCCGGGCACCTCTTTGATTTCAAATTAAGTACTGTTGATCCCCAAATGCTTCACAGAGTCAGATAATAGCGTTCCCCAGTCAATTTCACTCTCTCTCCCTGCTATTATTTATTATTTAAGAGGCAGAGGCAAGGGAAGAAAGATACGTTTTCAGCTGAGGATTGAAGGGAGATGGAGAGGCAATGAAGCAGAGAGATGCAGGGAGGCTGATGCGCGAGAGAAGGCTTTTAGTGAGACGGCAGGGCACAGAAGAGGTAGAGGCTAGAGAGGTGGAGGCAGCAGGGAGGTGGAACAGAGGCAGGCCCCTTCTGTTGCCCTTGGTCTGTAAGCAGAAGTGAAATGGACACAAGCAGATTCTCTCTATATAGTCTGAGGTCAATATAGGGCTCAGTAGGTTATCCCCATGCAGTGGAAGTTCAGGGGAGCTGGCCTTTTGGTGAGATGAGTGCCGCGTGGAGGTCAAACGCTGATTTGGTACATTTCACACTCACTTTGGACAGTGACCATGACTCTGCTCTGGGCAGGATAGTGATGAATCAGGCCTAGCGAATGCCAGGTTGTGGAGCTCAAAACTTGTCCCTTTCCACAATGGAAGGTCCAGTCTGCAGAAGTGTCTATAAAATTAAAATTTTCAGCAGAAATTTTTTGATTTTGTTTAAATGTTTCTAAACAAAATATTTCATTTTGGGTCAATGCAACATTAAACTGCATTTGCTGCAGTGCCTTATGGGAGTTATAGTTCAGGTGCTTCGTGCCCCCATTCTCTCCAATGGGCCAGACTCCTTGGCTAGACTATAACTCCCATGGGGCACAAAACACCCAAACAAAATATTGCCATTTAGAAATCATGAGACATTTCTGGATGCGTATGTTTTGTAACTTTTCCTTCCATGAAAAAAATCAGTAGTTCAACTTTTCATGCCAAATCAGGACAAAAACGCGTCAAAATTTTGGAATTTCCCGAAGAACGAAAACACTGTTTTTCACTCGGCTCTCATCTGCAGTCATTGATGCTGCTGTATTCCACCCCAACTGCTTAGCTTTCCAGGTCTAACAAGAGTGCAGTCCTGGATAGTACAGCTGCAGATCACTGAGTAGAATTATATAAAGTAAATGCATAGAATATCTTCCTAGATAACTGCCCTTCTAAAACCAGCTGGTTACCTGTGCATTAAACCAAACCTCCTGAAATATCACCGTGGGCAGAGTAAATGTCATATCAAGCTTATGGGAGAGCAGCTTGCTCTTAAAGAAGCAACAAGCATGACCATTAGAAGAAAAGAATTAGAGGACGGTGCAAAGATTTCAGTGGATGAGGAGAAGCCAAGAACGCTAATCAAGGAACTGGAGGTATAACATTTACAGAAAGGGAAGATATCATTCAATAGGGGAGAATTCCCCTAAAATTGACCAGCCGTGTCTTGTATTTAGAAATAATGTGCCTGATTTTCCACTTCATTACTCTACAGTTATGCTGAGGTTAAACAGGCATAAAACTGGAGTAATGGAATGGTGAACCGGCCCCAATATTGCCCCTAGAATAACACAATGATAAACATTAAGGCATTTTTACTTAAGGCTTCTCCAATGCCTCAGTACAATGGAGTGAGCTAAGAGGTAAACAAGGGAACAAATGCCCTATTGTTCTTTCATGGTGAAAGAAGCTAAACTGTCCCTTTTCTCTGTGCTGTCATCTTCGCTCAAACCTTTGCTGTTACTTGAAGTGTTTTTACTGCTTGAATTTTTAAATCTATTCTTTTGTAAAAGGCCCATATGAATCATTCACATTCCTGACAGTAAAGTCTGCTTTTGTTCAGAAGAACAGCGCTGTGTAAGCTCGAAAGCTTGTCTCTCTCACCAACAGAAGTTGGTCCAATAAAAGCTATTACCTCGCCCACCTTGTCTCTTTGGTCAGAATTTTTTTTGGCAATGGAGCTAAAATATTAAAAGAGTTAGTCCTTTTTTAAAAATGAATTTAAAGCAGGCTTAGGTCCCATGCCTGCCCCTGAGTTGGCCTGGAATTTTGTGTGGCTTTTATAATCACATTTTTCGTAGTATTTTACAAAGTGATTCTCTCTCCTCTCTTTTGCTATGTAAAAAACCCATATGGTATGGGGAAACTGACACAGGTTGTGATCCCACAATTGGATCCATAGGCATGGATCCCTGTGACTTTACCGGGGAAAGAATGAACCTGATTATAGCTGAAGTGCTAACAAATACACAAAGAAAGCAATCTGAAATATATTAAATCTGCTCATCTCTTTCAGTTCTAGTATTCTCAAGAGTTACCTGAAACAAAAGTGTCCGACTGAAGACTGATTTTTAAGTAGATGGTGTCCTTTTAATGTTCTACTTTAAAAGAAAAAAACAACAGCAGCACATTTTGCATCACAAACAGATATATAAATCATGGACAGAATTTGATAGCAAGGTCCAAACTCAGACACAACTGGGGAAATGAAATCAATTCCTTAAAGGGATATGGTCATGATAAAAAATACTTAAGAAACTTCTTTTCTGTCTTCCTAATACCTGCGGAGCTTATTATAACTGAAAGAACTGCAGACAGCTCACTCTTGCTCTCTTTTGTGTGTTTCATTCAGCTTGTGCTAGTCTAGTTCACTTTAGGATAAGCTGACGGTTCACTCTCTGGGTTTTGTTTACTAGTACAATGCCATTCTGTCTTGTGTTGGACTAAAGCGGCGGAGGAAGATTTAAAAAAAACATATCAAAAACGTTTTTGTCTTCTTTTCAAATCTCCCTGTTCTGCTCGATAATCCCACCCACCATCCTACTCAGCATTTTACAAACACATGCCTTTGGGGGCTGACCTAAACCGATCGTGAATCATTAGGTAGAGGAAGAGAAGAAAAAAAGAATTCCCTTGTGTTAAATATTTACTAGTCAAATCCTGACTGAGTCCCTTCACCCTCTCCTTAGCAAAAGACACGATTGTGCATTCTAGGACAAAGGTGGAAATGGTGGGCTCAGTCATGAGCCCCCTTATTGTCCCCATATGGAGGTAACGAAATGGAAGGTGATCCTTTACTCCCCTACATAAGTTACCTGCATTACAGGTTCCAGCATGGAGGAGAGCAGCCAGTTGGTGGCGGGGAGTGGATGGGCAGGGGCAGCGAGGTGCGTGTGGTAGCCTTGTGCTCTTGCCCTGTGCTGAGGCTGTTTTGCAATTGCATGCCGAGTTTGCAGGAAGGATGCTTGGTTGCTCTGGATTGCTCCAGCCCCATCCTGTTCCATGTGCGTACAGGGCTCGTAAGAAGGCAGGGGGCCGAGGTGTTTCCAGTCTGCTGACAACACCCAGCTGTGCATCTCTATCTCATCCGGTTTGGATGTTGCAGTCAGCACATCTGTCAACGTCCTGGATCCTGAGTGAGAGCAAAGTGGCTGAGGTACAACATATTTAATTGTGGATGTGGGTGGGAAAAACCCACCTCTGCCGATGCAGCTTAGTTAGCTGTGAACGCGGGTGCTAAATGGTACTCACATCTTGGCGGCAGCATGCACAGTTCCCCATCTTGAGGCCGCAAACCCAACACCCCTGCAAAAAAGTCAGGTTGGAAACAGTGGTCTGCTCAGAGTGTGGCCGTTTATGTGTCAGATTCCAGCCTGGGGGACACTGATCTAGTGTGAGTGAAAGCTCTGAAAAATGAGTAGTGCAGGAAATGCTCACGCTGCCTCAACCCGAGGTGGGCACACTGCTACAGGGAGTCTTTTGACTTGTGCTCTATTCCCACCTCCGCCATATGGTTTTACACAAGTCACTTCACCTCACTGTACTGTGTTTCCTCTCCCATACATTGTCTGTTGTCTAGTTAGTCTGTAATCTCTTGGATGGCACAGCCTGGCTCTTACGGTGTGAATGTACCGTGCCTAGCACATCGAAGCCTCGATCTTTGGTTGGGGCCTTTACTGTACGACAAAAAATGCATAATAGAGAATGAGAATCACACTCCATGCCTCTTTGTGTCCCTGCTGGGTAACTCAATAACTTCCAGAGGACATGGAGAGCTAAAGGACAAGGCACTGGGATATGCCAGTGTGCCTATCATTTTCATAAGCATTTCATATAGAGGTTACCCAAGATTTAAAAACCAAGCTAACCCAAAACACCAGCCCTCTCTGGAGGAATGGAGTTTATCGTTAATAATCTACCGCTAAAAGGGTAACATCTGTTTTGGACAAATTGTAATGAGATTTCAACCCCAAGTGGAGGGAGGACTCCACAGTAATAAATGACTTGCTGTATGTCTAAATAGTTTTAATTTTTTTTCTGGCAGAAAGAGCTGCTTTTCACCTCGGGCTTCCGTTCACCAGCTCTTTTTGTTTAATGATTGCTATTAATTTCCAGGGTGGCAGATGGATTTGTGTCGAGTGGTGTTTGAAACGAGAACAGCCGCCCGTGAAGGTGTGTGCTTGCCATGGGTCTGGGCATGAAAGCTGGGTGCAGATGTGCATGCCACGCGTGTCTATATGGGCACGCCAGGTGTGTTTGCTCTGGGGGAAACTGCCTGATTGATGCTCACCCCTGAGTCTTGATCCTCTGAAAGGGAAGGAGAATTGAATTCTGTGCTCCCTGTTACTGGGTCTGCTGGTTTAGACCCTGACTCAGCAAAGCACATTGAGGTCATTGGGACTTCAGGGTGTGCTTAAAGTTGAGCAGGCACTTAAGTGTTTTGCTGAAGTGGCGCTTTAGTGACCGGAAAACAGTCTCATCAGAGTGGGGTAAAAGCTCCCTACCAATTCACTGACCCAGTAGTTCTGCTCTCGGTGGTTTGGTGTTGTCAGGTAGGATTTTTCCTGTTGGGCAGTGAATGTGGTCTTATCCCATTTAAAAACCATTTCTGTAGCTCAGGGGTGGGCGAACTATGGCATGGGGGGGGCACATCTGGCCCTTCACACATTTTAATCCAGCCCTCAAGCTTGTGCCTGGGAGTGGGGTCAGGCTCCGCATATGCCGTGGCTCCCGGGAGCAGCGGCAAGTCCCTCCCCCGGCTCCTACGCATAGGGGCAACCGGAAGACTCCGCATGGTGCTCCCGGCCCAAGCACCACCCGCAGAGCTCCCATTGGCCAGGAACCACAGCCAATGGGATCTTCAGGGACAGCACCTGCAGACAGGGCAGGCTACAGAGCTTCCTGGCCAGAGCCTGCCCCTGTGACCTCCTCCCACATCCAACCCGCTGCCCCAGCCCCAATCCCCTCCCGCCCTCCGAACCCCACAGTCCCAGCCCAGAGCACTCTCCTGCACCCCCAACTCTTCATCCCCAGCCCCACCCCTGAGCCTGCACCCCCCAGCCAGAGCCCTCAACCCCTCTCACACCCCAACCCCCAATTTCCTGATCATTCATGGCCCACCATACAATGTCCATACTCAGATGTGGCCCTTGGGCCAAAAGTTTTGCCCACCCCTGCTGTAGCTCCATGTTTTAAGGGTCTGACATTCAGTAAAAGTTTAAAACAAAAAAAGGAACGGGGTTTGCAACAGGCTATAATCGTCATGACAAGGCAGCAGATGGGCTGGACTCCCTCCTTCCCCCGGCCCCGGTCTGGAGTCAGAGGGGGATTCATAGGCTACGTCCCTTTGTCTCCTTACCGATTAATGCTGACTGCGTGAGAACTGGATTGAGTCCAATACCTACCAGCACCAAACACAGGAGTCACAGCTTTCAACCACAGTCAACTTGAGCTGGATTTGAACTGGTGACCAAGCGATAAAAGCCTCCGGATGCTGGCCTCAGGCCCCTGAGTTTGCCAGGCTGCCAAAGCTGAGACTGTCAGTGGGGCTACATCTGCATTACGCAACTTTTAGCGCCTTGGCTGTGTCACTATCAGGCGCACTCCTGACGACAAAGAGCTGTTCACCCCGGCGCTTGTCATCGGCAAAACTTTTGCCTTTCCGGGGGGAGGGTTAACGCCTCTGAAAGACAAAAGTTCTGTTGTTCGGTTGCCTGTGTAACAGAGTCTTGTTGGGCGTGGGGGATGGGCCCATCCAACTGGCCCTGGACATGAATGGCAAACCCCGTTGTGGTGAATCAGATGTCTCACCAGGCCCAGTGGCAAGACTTACATTGTCTGGGTGGGAGCTTCCCTCTGACCAGAGGGGAGGAAAACCCCCCTAAAGCCCTAAGAATGGAGACGTCTGCTCCAGTCCCTCTGCTGCCGCTGGCTCTTTCATGAGAGTTGCTGGAGAGAGATAATCCTGATTAATGCCAAGATGTGACAGCTGGGTTCTCCCTCGTATCCCATCCCCCTCCCCCTCAGAGCCATTGCACAAGCCTGGCATAAAGTGCCGGGTAATGGACAGATGCCAGGGGCCATGGTATGTATTGGAGGCGGCATGACAAGGAGCCTGGCCTAAGGCTTTTCACCAGCTGACCAGTGCTAGTGTCAGACACTCAGGCGCACAACTAGACTAGGATGTCAGCCGGCCTAAGGGGTGGCAGAGGGAGGGGGCGAGGAGGTGTCTCTGTGCTAGTGAGCCAGGCCCTCAGGAACTGATGACAGGGGGCAGAGATAGAAAGTGCGGCATCTCAGGTGATGCAGATAATCGCCTTTAATCTCCTGCTCAAAATAACCCAAAGTCAAGTAAAGGAGGGATTAGGGGGGCTAACACTGTTATCGCTTGTGTGTGACAGACTTAGCTGCCTCTGAAGGCTTGCGGAGGTGGAAGAGGAGGAGCAGCTTTACCGGCCTTTTGGAACTGCTGGGTCTATGAATAACCTGCGCTGTGAGCCGCTCCCTCAGCGGGAAGTAACTCTGGCGGGTGCAATCCCCGGGGCCTGTTCTTATAGAACGCACAGGCATCACCCCTCACAGAGGGCAGCAGAGGAACCAGAATCAGTTGCCAGCTGGCAACATCTCTGGTCTGCCATATGCCACCAGAGCCTCCCTCACTCCCTGGGACCGAGAGCCCAAGTGCAGCAGTACCCCGGCTTGCCTTTCAGAGACCCCTGGCTGGGCAAGCCAGGGTGGCATTATGGGGTGAGTGTCCTGTGTATTGGGAGACAGGAACAGCTGGGTATGATCTTCAGTAATTGGAGAGGAAGGAGGGAGATTCCAGATCAAGACTGGGATTTCAGACCAACAGCATCATCTGATCCCACATGCCGGGACCTGCCCATTGGCTCAGGGCTACTTACATTATTTTGTTCTGATTTCCTTAGGAGGCCACCGGCAGGAATTTTCTGACAAAATATGTTTTCATTGGAAAATGCTGATTTGTCGACAGCGACACTTTTGTGATACAGGTCCAGAGAGAGACACCCCCGTTCCAGAATAGCCACTGGCGTGGTGATTTGGGCATTCACCTGGGATGTGGAAGACCCAGATGAACATAAGAACATAAGAATGGCCGTTTTGAGACAGACCAAAGGTCCATCCAGTCCAGTATCTGTCTGTCGACTGTGGCCAATGCCAGGTGCCCCAGAGTGAGTGAATCTAACAGGTAATGATCAAGTGATCTCTCTCCTGCCAGCCATCAGTTCCCTCTGACAGAGGCTAGGACACCATTCCTTACCCATCTTGGCTAATAGTCGTTAATGGACTTAACCTCCATGAATTTATCCAGTTCTCTTTTCAACCCTGTTATAGTCCTAGCCTTCACAACCTCCTCAGGCAAGGAGTTCCACAGGTTGACTGTGGGCTGTGTGAAGAAGAACTTCCTTTTATTTGTTTTAAACCTGCTGCCCGTTAATTTCATTTGGTGACCCCTAGTTCTTAGGGGAACAAGTAAATAACTTTTCCTTCTTCACTTTCTCCTTACCACTCATGATTTTATAGACCTCTATCATATCCCCCCTTCATCTCCTCTTTTCCATATGGTTCCTTGCTCTGCCTGATTCAGAGCAGGACCTCGAACCTGAGTCTCTCACACCCCAGGTTAGAGCCCTGACCACTAAAAACTTCAAAAGGCCCTGGTTTTGTCCCAGTGTAGAATATGAATTTTTCTGACAGCTCAATAAGCTTTGCAGGATGGGGAGACTGTTTCTTACCCAGCATTAATCAACACCCTCGAGGAGAGAGAACTATCAACATTTCCATTTTACAGAGGGGACAACTGAGGCACAGAGAGGTTAAATAACAGAGTGAGTGATGGGCAGCAACAGGAACAGAGCCCCGGCTGCTGACTGCTAGCCCCCTGCTCCAACCACTAGCCCATGCTCCTTCCCTGCTTCCTGCCTCCTCTCATCTATCATGAGCCTCTCTCCAGGTGCTGTCTGTCTCAGTCATTCTCTCTGCATCCAAATCAGGTGCTGGTAGGTGACTTCCTGGGCCTTTAAGGGCATATCAGCAATGTCCACCTTGGTATTAGTCACCTCTGTACTCGAGCTGCTGGGAAAAACACAACCGAGCAGGCTCATTCATAAGCTCTCGGTGCCTCTCATTAATGGCTGCAAGGCCGCAGCAGCACGGAGCTGGCCTTACGCAGGTACTGGAAGAGGGGAGTGGAGGGAGAGCGTGTTCATTTTAATGAGACCGTCCCTGCTTAAAAGAGAGAGCAGCAGAGAGGCCATGGCAGTTTAATAAACTCCCGCATACAGATTTAATCAGACGGCTCATCGTTCCTCTGCACCGGGATGAATAGATTAAAAACGATTCAAACTTTCCCCCTTTTGTTTTTCATTTGTATTATGGGCTTCGGTGCGATAAAACATCCCGGGGCCAACGCGCGAAACAATAAAGGAGAGATATTAAAGGAAAGGATAACATTCTTCTAGAGCCATGTAGCCTCCTCCTCCCCGGGAAGGAAGGTTGCACACAGGAGCAGCATTAGAGGGAACGGCGCTATCAAACTCAGCCCCGAGCATGACGCTCAGCTTGGAGATACGCACAGGGAACGTTCTCGGGGCTGGTGGGAGGCATCGGCCTACTCGGCTTCCAAGAAGTGGGTGGCTCCCTTTTGGAGCTCCACCCTTAGGCCTCAGAGGAGGGGAGGGGCCACAAAGCCACAGAGGGCATCTTGGGAAACTGAAAATATTACAGGGACGGGGCTGCGGGGCTGAAGGTGTCTCATGGACCGTGCTGGCGGTGGAAGGCTTGTGTCTAGCTACGGACAGGTTCGTGGGAGTAAAGGGCTCCTCACGCTGCCCCACACTACAGCTGGGAGAAATTTTGGGGCCAAACCTTTTTTTTGCAGAGTGCAGGTTGTGTAACATCAGACCCGTTTGTGACTGTGTGTGAGTTTTGCCTTCGCAGACAGAAAAATGGTTAAAATAAAAAATCCAAGTGTTTCCTCGCGACGCTTTCGAAATGAAACTTGTTGGGTTTTTTTCAGTTTGAAACAATTTTTGGTTTCAAGCTTTTCTTTGATTTTTTTTTTTATTCTTAAAAACAAAAACCACTTTGAATTGGTCAAAAGTGAAGTGAGGTGGTTCTGCTCTCAGTCCAGATGAAATGTTTTGTTCGATCCAAAACAATGTTTTGAACTTTTGGATTCACTGAAAATTTCAAAAATTCTCATTTTTGGGCTGGCCCCGAATGGTACATTTTCCTGACTTTTTTGAAATTGCCAGTGAACCGAAAAAAGCCCTGTTATTCACCCAGCTCTATGCCACCCTCCAGACCTGGAGAGGCCCCTCTAGATGTGGGAGGGGAGAGAGTTGTCTACACCGTTGTGGGCTTCGCTGTTGAGTCTGCCAGCACTGGGGGCGAATTTGATGGAGTTTTTTTTGGCAAGAGGGACACCTGTCTTCTAGGAAATGCAGCACAGCTGTGAGTTCATTGCCCATGGACCTCCACACAGTCAGCACATGGTGCCAGCCAGGGCCTTTTCATGAAGATGGAGGAGTTTGCCATGATTTATGCTTAGCTGCTAATCAAATCTACGTTGCAGTGACCTTTCTATTAGACAGGAGTTGAAGCTGCACTCCGGGAAAGAAACGCACGTCCTCTTTCTACCCCTGCTCTGTACAGACTTCCAGCTCCCGCTCTGCCCATCTCTCCGCCGGACTTGGCTTCCTCAGTCAGAATCTCCTCTCTCTTTCTTCCTCCTTCTCCACTTTCATGATCCGACTTGCTGAATAGCCAGCTTCTCATTGGTTCAGATCTCTCTCACCCAAGCTCTTTCCTAGCGCCGTTTCATTTCATTTGCTGCTTGTCCTCCACTCGATTTCTTTGTCTCCCTCCCTTTCACCATGCACCTCTCTGTGCCAGCGTTCCCTCCTGGTGCCTGCTCTCCGTTAACAATCTCCTTCTCCTGCCCTCTCTCCTCTCACACCCTTCTTCTTCCCATCCGCCGCAACGTCACTCTTCCCTCGTCTCCATCACACACTTTCACTTCCTGCTCCCTTGTCAGGCTCTGACTTTGAGCTGGAGCTAGAAGCTGGATCCCAGATGCTGTTTTTTCCCTAATTAAGCAGAAATAAATGGCTGCGTTTGCAAACTGGAGCCGCAAACCACCCAAACATTCCAGTGAACACTGAACATTCCAGTGAATACTGAACATTCCAGTGAACACTGAACATTCCAGTGAATACTGAGTGTGGGAGTTCGGAACAGGGGGGAGTGCTTTTGTGTAGCACCCCTTGCTGCCTGGACGACACACCATTCTGGGCCTCTCATCTCCTGAGAGAGATGGGGGTGGGGGGTTTGATGCTCACTCGGTGCGTGGCGTTTGTTGTCGGTTCACCATTGTGACGAGAAAAAATAAACACCCCTTTGTGAACACCACCCTTGTGGGTACTTACAGTCGTTGTGCGTGCACCTGGGTGCATATCTGTGCGCAGGTCTTCATGATGCGTGCGTGTCCGAGGCCATCTTGGTGTGTGGTCTGCATGTGTTTGTGTGCGTACATCTGTGTGCACGCAGAGCTGTGGCTGGCGGTTTGTATGTATGAGTCTGTGTGTGGGTTTGTATGTGTACGTGTGGTCATGGCTGGCTGTTTGTGTATGTGGGCCTGCATATTTCTCCATGCATACATGTTTGCGTGATACTCTGCATGCGTGCATATGGTCATAGGGGAGAGCATCAATATTCATGTCATGCTGCACATGTGATTGCGCTCGTGTGATCAAAGCCTGTTTCGGAAGAACATTTCTGTGCCCACTCCTGGGCACATCACCTGTGCCAAACAACAGCGAGTGGCTGGCATGGTTTCCAAAGACCGAATCCCCCTCCCTCCTGCTCACTCCCGCTCCTTCTCAGGGGGCCTAGAGCTGCCTAAATGGAAACCTCACCTGCTCTCCTTGCAGAGAATCTTGGCTCACCATGGCCACCACTCAGCTAGCAGGGTTTGTTTTAAGACGCTGTAACGCCTCACCCTTATTCTCGCTTTTCTGCTCACCAGCCGGGCTAAACCTCCCCCCGCCCCCAAGCACTGTGGATTGAATTGATGTACTGGGCTGTTCCATGTCTTACGCGGTGCCTGTAAATGTTTTTATAGTAAAGGCTACTCCTCCCACACCCCCTCCCCACCAGCCTGGTGCTCTGCTGTATGGGCTGGCTGTGCTGATAGCTTTTAATGGAACTTCTCCTGTGGGGATACATGTCAAAAGTTGTTCCTACATGAAGAAATAATGGATGATTTCTGGCTCAGCTATTTGTTCTGCTCCCAGACAAGAGGAGTTGGTTTTAATAGGCCGGGGAAAGGCGTTGCAAGGTTGTCGTAATTTTAAATAATAGCCTAAAAATTAAAGCCATGCCTGAAAGTCGGATGCCAGTTGCATTAGTGCCTGGGAGCTGGTCGATGGCCTTTCTAAAGAGCTATGGATGGGCAGGCTGCGTCCCTGGGCTAGCTCTGAAATTAGAAAGTAGCCACAGCCTTCCCTGATTGAGGCGGAAGGCAGGAGGGTCTTGTGGCTAACCCATGGCATTGGGAGTCAGGAGATCTCGGTTTTACTCCTGGCTCGGTCACTGATTTCCTTTCTGATCTTGGGCAAATCACTGAACTTCTTAGTGCCTGAAGGGATGTCTACAGTGTGTTTGAAAACCCACGGCTGCGAGTCTCAGAGGCTGTGGCTACAGACTCAGGCTTGAAGGGCTCGGGTTATGCCATTCAGGCTTGGGGTCTGAATTCCCCCACCCGCCTTGGCCTGAGAAGGAAAGTGAGTAAGAGGGAAGAGGGCTCTTTCTTTGGAAATAGCCTGAGGCCCATGTCTGCACAGCTGTTTTTTGCACCTGAATCAGTAGACCCAGGCTCTGAGACTCTCTGCTGCCAGGTTTGAAAACTCAGTGAAGATGTGCCCTCAGTCACTTCATCTGTAAAATGGGCCCAATGATGACACTCCTTTAAGCAGTACTATAAAAATTCAAAGGAATTCTTTCCTTTAAATAGAAAGATGCTTCTAACCTGAGCCATATATTGTCCGCTATAGGAGCTGGTGGTTAAACAATATTGTCACGTTTGGCCTCTAGCACTCACATATGTTATTGCATCGTTATGTTTTGTTTATGTGATTCAATAATTAATCATGTTTCTGTTCCTATTATTATTTAACTGAGTTGTTAATTGTGTTTTAAATGCTATCTTTAGGTGCTTATGCATGATAGCATCTTTGTGATCCCTTTCCTAATTGTGATGGATTATGTATTTTAAAATCAATTAAAAGTTAGTACACTAAAAGGTACAGCATTCTTCAGTAATGCTCTTGCACATTACTTGTTCATAGGAGTTACAAAAGCCGGGTGGCTCATTACCGTAGAATGCTGCAGTCGTTCTTATAAAGGTCTGTGTCAATGTACATGTACGGATGAGTGGGTACATGTGATTTGTTCTTTGCGTGTGAGTATTTCATAGTATGTTGGTGTGTATTGGGGAGGAAGTGTCCGTGAGTAGGTAAAGTGTCAGTCTCCCCCAAGCACAGGAAGTTGTTATTGGGTTACTATCCTATTTCAAGAGACTGAGTTTCCTAGTCAGGGGTTCTCAATTTTTTTTTTTTTGCTGAGGGCCTCCCCCCTTCACATGCTGTAAAAATACCAGGGCTCAGCGGGGGTGGGGAGGGAACTCGAGGAACCCTTGGGCATAGGCATAGTTTTACCTCTATTTGGGGCGGGGGAGGGGCGAGAGCTGGCGGTGCTCGAACCAGGTCTGCCCAGCGGGGTCCAGGGCGGGGGTGCCCTCTCCACCCCTGACTCATTCAGAAGCCACCCAGCCAGTCTGGGCTGTGTGAGGAGGCAACCAAAAATATAACTCAAAGGGGGGAGTCAGGTCAAAAAGTTTGAAAACCACTCAATGCGCAGGCAGGGGGTAGCTAGAAGCTGTGTACAGCTCCCATCTTCGGGGGGGGGGCGTTCTGGGGCTCCTGGCTTCACTGCTCCTGGCTTGGGGCGGGGGAGGTTTGCCAGCTTCAGCCCGCATCACTCCAGGCTTCAGGGTTTGGGGGGAGGGCTTGTGTCAGCCCTGCGCTGCTCCTGGCTGGGGTGGGAGTGCTGGCTTCAGCCGCCGGCTGCTCCTAGCTGCGGCGGGAGCGGGGACCAGCAGTTTGAGCCCCGTGTCACTCCTGGTTTTCTCTTGAACCACGGACGATAGGACAAGAAGCAATGGGCTAAAATTGGAAGTTTAGGTAGGACACTAGGAAAAACTTCCTAGCTGTCCAGTTTAAACACTGGAATAAATTACTGAGAGAGGTTGTGGCCTGAGTAAGCACTGGTGTGTGTGATTAGAAGTATATGTCCTTGCTGTTGGGGTGAGGATTTGTGTGTGTGTGTGTTTGTGTGTGTATACGCACACACCTGGGCAAGTGCTGTTGTGTGGAGGCATTGCTTTGTCAGGCTCTGGGTTTTTGTTGATAGGTGTATTCCTGTGTTTGTCCTGACATGTTTGTCCTGGGTGGCGTGTAGAACCGGTCGTGTGAGGGTAGGTACAAATACATAAGTGTGTTTGTGCAGCTACTGTGTACGCAGGGAGATGGTGTCAGTAACACTGCACAGGAAGGTGCTGGGAGACTGGGCCCGTATGTTGGATCCACCTCAAACACCCGGGTGCTCTGGATCACTGCCCCCTGCCAAGACCAGGCCCTTCTTAGCCTTCTGTTGGCATGGACTGAGGATTCCTGCAGACACTTCTGTTCAGAGATGTTTGTCACTCCCCTCCCCATCCGCTCCATGCAGCATAAAATGCCCCAGGTGCCCCCAATACAGCTGTTGTGAGCCCTCGTTAGGGGAAATCACCAATCTTGTTCAATGATAGAGGGACTGTTCGTATAAACACCGGAATGGGTTCATATTAACTCTCCCACTTGCACTGATGTTAATGAAATAAAGAAATATGACGGTTCCAGACTTTTAAACTTCTTATGGCTTGATTTGCATAATGGCCACCGCTACCCTGAGTTAGGAACTGATCTGTCTAAAAATATTGTTTCACTCCTCTATCATTCAGCTCGAGTGGAAGGCGCAGATTGGCCCACAGGGTCTGTTTTCTTACTGATGGAATAGAGTTTGCCAAGCACTGAACATAAAAAGCTAAAATTAGGACTCAATCCAACATTGTCAAAAAGAAATTGGTTAAAAGTTATAGATCAATAACTGTTAACGTGACTATATTTTAAAGATAGATCATGTTTACTGCTAATGGTTTAGACGTTCTCTTACTTATTGCATACAAGAGGGTTCTTTCTTGCCGGCTGAAGCAACCGAATGTTATTTCTACAAAGAAGCATTAGCCCATGCTCGTTTGCTTGTGATACTGGACGCAAGGGGCTTGAAGTAAACCAAGTCTTTGCTCTGAGGGAAGAGAGGCAAGAGAAAGAGATCTGGCCAGATACAATTCGGAAAGTCACTTTAATTTTTTTGGGGGGAGGGGCTGAGGTAAAGAGCCTGCCAGACTGTTAGGAAAGATTAGACAGATTTTTGTGGTGAAGGCATTAAACTAGGACTCTAAGGACGTGAGTTCGATCCCAGCTCTGCTTCAGCTCCCTGCGCGACTCTTGTTTGTTTATGAAATGTTATTTATCCCTTCACATAACACAAAAGCCAGAGGTCAACCAATGAAGTTAATAGGCAGCAGGTTTGAAAGCAACACAAGAAAGTACTTCTTCACAGAGCGCACAGTCAACCTGCGGAACCAGTTGAGAAGGCCAAAAGTGAAACTGGATTGAAAAAAGAACTAGATTTGTTCATGGAGGACAGGTCCAATAATGGCAATTAGCCAAGATGGTCAGGAATGCAACCCCAGGCCCTGAGCATCCCTAAATCTCCAAATGCCAGAAGCTGGGACTGGATGACAAGGGATGGATCACTCAAAATTGCCCTGTTCTGTTCATTCCCTCTGAAGCCTCTGTCATTGGCCACTATCAGAAGACAGGATACTGGGCTAGATGGACCTTTGGTCTGACCCAGTATGGCCGTTCTTATGGACAATAATATCCGGGATGCTCTGGTGCTGGGTGGTGACTTAACTTTTCAAACTGTTTGTTAACATTAGATTTCCTGCTCTGCAATCGGTGTCCCATTCAGAAGCCCTGTTTGGCCCTTTTTTATAATTTTCCTCTTTCTTTCTTCCTTCTTCCTTCTCCCTCCTCCCCCTTTCCTGTACGCTGAAATGCTGGTGCTGCTTCCTGCCCAATAGAACCAGAGGGGACATTTCTATTTTCAAAATATACAGTTCAAGTAGAGCTCCAAAATGTGAGAGACGTCAGTCTGTAAAAAGGGGAGAATCCCCGGGCCCAATCCTGAACCCGCTGAGCTCAATAACAAAATGCTCATTGACTTCACTCACAGCAGTATCACTTCCGAGAGGAGCGGACACCACGGCAGGTACTCACCAAACCGAAGGTCTTCACTGTATAGAAAAAGTCTGCTGTGAAAATGGCCCCAATTCACATGCTTAAGTGCTTTTCTGAATCAGGGACAATATGAGCGCAGTCTGGGTTATGGGAAAAGTAGCAACATGGAAACCCTTTCTATGTAACATCCAGCTGAGGGAATGACTGAAAATCTAGCTATTACCCACAAAACAGATAATGACTTAGCTGGCTTTGATGCCGGCTTTATGGTGAATTCTCTCCACATACCTGAGACGTGTTTGTCATGCTAGAGGGCTGCCGGAATGGGCCAGGCCCAGGGCTTAATTTGTGCCAGGCCTTGCCAGGGCTGAGCCCCGGCACCTCTGGGCCAGGCAGTTCAGGGCCCCGGCACCTCTGGGCTTGCCGCGTCACTTATGAAAGTAAATTAAGCACTGGCCGTGCCCATCTGCAGTTGGTAAATGGACTTCCCTCTGTCTGGGAAAATATAAGGAAGGCTCAGGCACATCCATGATACACAACTGACCACGTTTCTTCTTGCCTGTTTTTGTGTATTCGTTGGCAGCACTTATTGTGCTGTTGCTCGCTCAAAGGGAGACAATCCTAATAAGTCTCATCAACAGCCCTTTTAATTGAAGGCCCTAATGTGCGCTTGTCTAGCTGAAGTATATGCCCCGTCCTACTGCTCTTCTGCCTTCCCTCTGCATCGTCCATCCTGTTTGTTACCCCGGCTTCTTGTATCGTGGCTCAGACGTAAGCTCTTTTGGGTAGGGGCCATGTCTTTCTGTTTATGCTGTACAGCCCCCAGGGCTCGAAAGTACTGTAAAAATAGCCAGTTCTCATTCTATCCACAGAGAAATGTATGCCGATGCCCAACACTAAATAGGAGGGTGCTCTAGATCCACTGGAAAACGTTTGATTAGCTCTAATGGATATTGTCTGTAGGGAGCCTAAAGAAATAGGCTGTTTCAACACTTATCATCCCTGGATTTGGCAAGATCGGGGTGGTGTGCCATTGACCATGCTTGGCTTTGGCTGTGCCGGTATTTGGCAGGATTGGGGTGCTGATCGTGCAGAGTTACATTAGTGGGTATTAAGAGTTTCTGTAGTCTCAAGATAAATTAATACGACTCTTGGATTCCAAAGCAATTCTTCCTCCTAAAACCTGCCTCCTAATTCATTTGATATTTATCCATAAAGCCTTGGCTTTTGTTTCTGAGAGCTGCAGTTGCCCGTTAAGGCCAAGTTCCACCCGGGCCTGACTCAGCAGAAAACGTCGACTAAACTGAGTGAATGTACACCACTGCTGAGCGCGGATTAAAACCAAGCAGCTGAAATCAGACTGACCCCTGGCCTTGCATTCTTAACGGTGTCCCAGAGCTGATCTCAAGGGGATGGGCGAGCAGCAGTCAGAGGAAGGAATGGAGAGGTGGACAGAGAGATCGATGGAGAGAGGAGAGGTGGAGTTCCCAGTGCGTGCCCTGCCTTTTCTGTTTTGTGCAATCCACACTCTGTTGATTTGAAGTTCAATCAATCTGTGATGGGGGGGGAGAGCAAAACCTCCCTAAATAAACCACTTAAGCAATTAATTTTCTGCTTCGTTGCTCAGCCAAACTCTGGGAGGAGGGTTACTAAAACTCAGCTGATTAAAATATCATCCTTTATCCCTCCAGGATGCTACAGGACAAGTATGTTGTGTGTCGTCCCTCCTGCCCCCCGCCAGGCCTTGGTGAACAGCCCATCTCTGTCCTTTTTCAGGGCTGCCTGCTGCATTGGTTCACAGCCATGGTGGTGTATAAGCGTATCTTAGGCCTGGGTTACACTGGGGACGGGAGGGACGGGGGAGTGTACAAACTAAGATACGCATAACTGAAGTCGAAGTATCTTAGTTCGACTTACCCGGTCGTCATCACAGCGACTAGTCGACCCCGTCAACTCCGCTTACTCCTCTTGCGAAGCTGGAGTTCTAGATTTATCGCGTCTCGGTGAGACGCAATAAATCGATCCTCGATACATCGAACACTACCAGCCGATATGGCTCTAGATATACCCCTAGCTTCTGGACATTGCTACTCTGGCCTCGGTGTTTGTGTTCATGGTATAGCTCTTCCCTGGAGTGTGTATCATTCCCAAGGCCTTTACCCCTTGTGAATTTAGCACCTGATCTAAAGTCTATTGAAGCCGCTGAGAATCTTCCCACTGTGCAATCAGTTATGAAAAAACGAATCTAACGAGAACGCCAGCAGCTCCCAACTCTAGCTTTATGTTAGCAGGCAAAGGAATATAAGAGGTGAGTCAATTCGTACAAGAATGGGCAAGCCAATGAGGATGTCCAGAAGGAAATAATGTCACAAGTGGTAGGGTGCCAGCTGCATTCACCAGCTTAAACAAGATTATTTGGCCAGTAAGGACCAAACTATGAATTTCAACTCAAGTGTTATCTCCACCTCAACATATGGATGAGCACCTTAGAAACCCACCAAAGATACGGACAGACTTTGCTTCCCAATGCAAATGCCTCCGGAAAGTACTAGACACTAAATTGAATGAATTTACAACGAAGGCCGAGGTTTAGCATCCCCCTTATCTCTGAGGTCTTGTCTACAGAGTTTTGTCGCCAAAAAGCAGCTTGTCAACAAAACAGTGAATTCATATACAACGCGATGTGGCTTTTGGCAGCAAAAATACCCTGTTTTAGTCACAAAATAAAACCATGCCAATGAGGTCTCGTAAGTTGGGAATCCAAAAATTGTGGCACCCCAAATGTTGGCCTAAGATTATAAATGACTCATGTCAAGCAGAGGCAGTTGGAGGGTGATTGCAGGCTAGACCCTCCAGTCAGACCACAAGTGAGATGTGTGGAGTCACACCGCCTCTGACACACACTGTAAGGTGCCCAGGAGAGGCTGCGACTGGTTTTACTGTGATGCTGTGCCATGGGAATGATGCAAAACCTGTTCTTAGAACCCACGAAAAACAGCCCCTCAACTCTTCCAGCTCTGTTTTAAATCAGCCTGCCCTTTCCCGCTTGTAGCAGGCTTTCCCCTCCCCTGGCACCAGCATAGATCAGAAGACAAATTGCTTTCTCTGTGTCCTTTATTTGGGGTGGGGGGAGGGGTTTCAAGCCACAAACGTGCCGTGAGTTCCCAAACACGTTCCATGGTCTTCCTCCCCGTTTTAAAGAAGGCCTGTAGTGGGGTGGCTGCCTCACTCCAGGAAAAAGGCCTAAAACAGCCCAAGAAAGGGTTGTGGCTGGGAACAAGCAAGCTCCAGCCTGATTAGGCCGAGCAGCCACAGCTGTCACTGGGTCAATTAGGGCCCAGCTGGGCCTGATAAAAAGGGCTCAGTTTGGAGCAGAAGAGAGAAGGGTCTCCTCTGGCTGCAGAGTCAGACTGGCTTGGCTGCTGGGGAAGCTAGACAGGGTACCTAGAGTGAAGCAGGGCTGGGGTAAGGCAAGAGGAGCTGGGAAGCTCTGGCCTGGAAAACCCCAGGCCGCACGCGGGACTACAGCCTGCAGAGGGCCCTCCGGATGCTGGACTGAGCTAATTCCTGGACGGACCAGCAGGAGGCGCCGTGGGGTGAGTCACCCCCCTGCTACAAGGCCGTATCAGTTGCCTCTCTTCCACGTTGATGGGAGATTCTCCTTCATTATTCCGATCCTAGTCAGAGCTAGCGAGAGGCGCGGTTATATTTTTCTTGCTCTTCATAGCACCGGCTGAGAAGAGTGGTTACTTTATTTACATGTTGTGATTTGTTTGGGGGGAGGCCGTCTATTCTGTATCGGTTCTTATCCAGCGCTCGTCTGGGTGCTTCCCAGTCCTGCATAAAGCGACATGACTCACACATTTCGTTTTCTCTCGTCCTCTCCTCAGGGGCAGAATTGTGTGTGCTTGGTACGGTTTTGTTTTTTGTAACTCGTTTGCAAATGGCCTAGATCCTGAGCTCAGCTCCGGGGGGAAGAGGGAGGAGGGGAGGAGGCCTTCTCTCAGCTAGAACATTCTGAACAGCAACGAGCCGATATTAACCTGGTGGAATTAGCAGCGCGGAGGTATTATTCATGTAGCAGCTAATGGAGCTCGCTCAATCCATAAAGATTTTAAGTCAGGGGTTTGCTGTTAATTACGGTTCCAAACATTTAATAGCCTGTTATGCCTCCACCAGGCATTTTTTAAATTAAAAAATGATATATTGTATGAGGGGGGGAAAAACAGCGAGGAATAATTGGATATTGTTTTATTCATAACTGTTGGCACTGGGTGCAACATAGGGCAGGGGAGATACTGATGGGTAATGCCAGTGCAGAGAGCTTCCTCATAGCAGTGCCCTGGCGACAAATGACTGAGTACATATGCGCACAAAAACAGACACATTAGGGTTGAGAAAACCTGTTAGGCCATCTGGCCCGTCCCCTGCGAATGCAAGAATTTCCCCTACAGAATATTCATGAGAGTTTTCTCCAGCCCAGTTTTCAATGACACGCACTATGGGGTTTCCGAGGGGAGGAGGAGGGTGCGGTTTAAGTGTCAGATTCAACTCAGCGTTCTTGGTGGTGTGGGACCACACACCTTCGGCTGGTTCAAAGTGATTTAAGTGCTTAAAGGACTAGCACTGATTTCCTTCAGATGCACCTCCTTGTTCAGCCGAGCTACACTGTCACACAAGATAGACCGAGCCAGCCTGGGCGGAGGATTCAACCCATGTGTTCCTGAAGTCACAGAGGAGGGAAAGTCTCACTCTGACTTCACCTCCTCAATGGAGTAATTCTATCGAAGCTACTCACCATTTATGCTGTAGTCTTTTAGTCTTATGTCACAATTTTGCAGGAAGGCAGGAAGTACTGCCCATTGGTTGCAGCACTAGCCTGGCCTGTGGGAGCCCAGGAGTCCATTCCTGCTCTGACATCTTGGGTGACACTGAGCAAGTTGCTTCGTCTCTCAGTGCTTCGCTTCACCATCTCTAGAATGGGGATAATAATATTTCCCTGCCTCCCAGGGATGTTGCAAGGGGCTCCGTTACCATGGTGATAGTGGCTCTAGAAGTGCCTAAGGTAGCCAGGAATCAGGGAGGTAGCCGTGTTAGTCTGGAATAGCAGAGGTAACAAAGTCTTGTGGCACCTTAAAGACTAACTATATAGTCAAAACTTTATAGTTAGTCTTTAAGGTGCCACAGGACTTTGTTACCTAAGGTAGCCAGAACACTACAAATGCCAGGCATGGTGGTGGGCAAATAACTTTGCCTACTGAGTAGACGCAAAATGCAAACACAGTGAGCGCTATGAGAGGGCTCACAAACTCTTTAAAGGGATACACCCAATTCCTACCTGCTACGTGCACCCAAGCGTAAAAGAGAGGAGAGGCGGGCCGGAGAGCTAGGACCGCATGAGCAAATACTCCTCATCTACACACGCACGGGCGAAAGGCCCATTGCCAACACCAGAAAGCAAATGTTCAGAACAACATTGTAACACAAAGTCCCCGCAGATGTTTCGCCGATCGCATTGTTTGACCAGCTGAAGGTTCTGATGCCCAGAAGAGAGAGCGTGGCCAGCGCCTCGCTAGTGACGGATTGGTCCTTTGTCTTCGCAGAACGCGCAGCTTGTCGCAGGATTTTTTTTCTTTTTAATTTAGGGGCTTTTTAATTGAAAAATGTCTAACATCTGTGGCTGCTGAATAACACCTGTGCGTGACACGGTTGCTTTTCATCACCCATTGTCACAGCGTTCTCCGTTTGGGCAGCCCTGAGCCGGCTTTGTGGGCGCCTCTGAACTATTCGTGCGGGGAGGATGCTCAGAGGGCATATAATTAACAGGCAACACAAAACAAAACACAGCTTGGGGAAAAGGAAAAGGAAAAAAAAGCTACGAGAGGCAGCCATTGTAACAAGGAAGAGCCCGGAGGCAAGCAAGCGACTACTTTGTGATACTTCTTCCTAAGAAGATACAGATTAAGGGCCTGACTGTCAGATTTATGCATGTGCAGTTACACCAGGGCCACCGTGCCATAGCAAGACCAGAGAGTTACCACTCTCTTTACGCCAGCCCGCTGTGGGACCACCAGTAGCAGAGTTACCCGCTGGCATTTGCTCCAGAGCTCTGGGGGATCATTGGCTCCATGGATGCAACATCCTTCCTGTCATTGACCCAAAATCTCCATGGTAACCCTCCACCACTCAGAGTCCCCACTCTAGCATTTGCACAAGGTCTCAGTGGTATCCCCACCTGCTGCTCTAAGTTACCACCCCCCCAGAATGGCTGCAGAGGTACGTGAATGGGCTGCAGGAACTCATATGGTGGAAGACGAGGTGTAACAAACCCATTTGCTGTGGATGACTGACAAAATTATCAGCAAAATCACAGACAGCCCTGGATGGCTAAGAGCCAGAACCTTGATTTTGCGCCTCCCCATACTACAGCCCTTGAGGACCTGCACTAAGGGGAAGCTGGGTAGTTACTACCACTAATAGGACCCTAATTCTCATCATGGGCAGAGGCACAAGGCGGTGCTGACATTCACTCGCCCCCGTCTCTAGTCAATGACAAGAGACTGCTGCGAACACCCGTCAGCCGGCCCATGTGATGAAACACTACTGAGCACGTCTCCGTTCCCAGTTCTGCATCGCCTGGTTGGCTTTATGGAGGGGGAGACAGATGCTGAGCAGCCATTGACTTTCACTGGCAGGCCGAGTCAGGAGCCTCACAGCCCGCAGGGCTTTGAAATCCCCTCCCCCCCAGGAAAGCTGCCTGCTGCCCTTCGGTTTCGGCCAGGGCTCATCTCGGTTGCACTGTCGAAAGGCAGTTCTGCTGAACGCTGCCGAGCCATCCACACCGATGGTCGCCTCTGACATTTACTTACACAGGCACTGAATGATGCTGCTTACAGCAGCCGAGGAGATCTCACGCATTTGCATACGGCATTGCCCGTGGCACGAGTGAGTGAATAATACGCTGTCTAGCCCGTGCACAAGGTGAGCAGTTGGGTAGCTGAGAGGTTTGTTGCTGGCAGTAGCCACCTGGCCTACAGCTCCGTAGGTGTTGCATGATTACTTGAGCCTACAGCATAACCCTGGAAGCCTGTTTGTGTTAGATTGCAGGCCCGGTTGCTGCTATATCTTGATAGCCCAGTCCCTCCCATTCACTGTCCTGACATAAGAGCAGAATCTTACTACCCAATGTAATAAGAACAGGACTTCTGGCTCTACTAATGACCCACCCCTCCCCGCACCTGGCTTGCCGCTCGTGGCATCCCCAGGGAAAGCCGGGAGGCTGCAGGCATTTGAGAAGAGCAAGCCACCAGCACCGCAGGCAGACACGCAGAGCCTTGACAGCAAGAGCAGCCGGCAGTGATGTTTCTAGCCAGTGCCCCACCTGCATGGTGCAGAGAGGTGCAGCTACACCTTTGCTCGGTCCCCGGGTCGGTCATACCGACCACCCGGCCTCAGTTCAGCGGCTGCAGCGGGAGCCCGAAGTTCTCATCCAGGTTCAACACCTATGGGCTGACGGCTGAGGTGTTTCAGCAGCAAACCCCACTGCCCGCTTCTGGCCTCAGTGTACCGCCCCACCTCCCACCATGGCAGCGGCCAGCCCTCGAACATGTGCTGTCAATACGGTGTGTTTGGGTAACAGTGACCCCATCCCGAGCTCCCAACCAGGCTTCCAAAGACCCTTCTCTGCCCTGATGGACATGGGCTATCTGCCACCTCTCTTCTCCCACCACACCGCCCCCCTCGCCGGACCCATCCCTCTCACACTTTGCAATCTCCGCCGCAGTCCCCCACCACGCACTCAGCCTGCGAATTCCCCCCTCTCTCCGAATACATTAAAAAAAAATCAATCTAATTATACAGCAAACATTAATTAGAGCTGAAAGACTATTGAAAGGGATGGAGCTGGCGGAGAGCGCTAGGACGCGGTTAGTCACAAAAGCCGACTAAATACCAAGCCGCCAAGGCTGGGGCACCGAGGAGGGTGGAGGGGTGGTGAATAGGCCTCCCATACAGACAGCAGGTGGCTCGTAGAGAACTCAGTTTTCCTGGTGACTGGGAACTAATTCAGGAACAGCTTGTTGAAGGGGCCCATCGCTTCAGCGAGAGCGTGTGTGTGTTTGTCTGAATGCCTCACCTCAGTGTGCACATGTTTGTGTGGAGGAATGCCTCACTTGGGCAGGCATCTGATGGGCGTGGGTAGAAAAATACACGGCATCACTGAGTGTGTGCGAGCGAGCGAGCAGATTTGTAGGAATGCTTCAATTCAGGGTGCATGGGGATGTGTTTGTGGCTGAGGGGCTGTGTACGAATACATCACTTTGGTGTGTTTGTGTTTGGGCGGGGAATGTGTTGTCTCAGTGTGTGTTTGCACAGGTGAGTGTATGTAGGAATGCAGCACTTGGGCATGTGTGTGTGCGGTGCATGTGAGCATGGCTGAGTGTGGGTGTAGAAATCTAATTGCTTCACTCTGTGTGTGTGTGTGTGTGTGTGTGTGTGTGTGTGTGTGTGTGTGTGTGTAGGGAAGTGGAAGTGAGCGTGGCTGAGTTTGGGTGTAGAAATCCATTGCTTCACTCTGTTTGTGTGTGTGTGGCATCTGAGCATGGCTGAGTGTGGGTGTAGTAATCCATTGCTTCAGTGTGTATGTGTGTGTGTGTTGCATCTGAGCATGGCTGAGTGTGGGTGTAGAAATCCAATTGCTTCACTGTGTGTGTGTGGGGGGGGGGGAAGTGAAAGTGAGCATGGCTGAGTGTGGGTGTAGTAATCCATTGCTTCAGTGTGTGTGTGTGTGTGTGTGTGTGTGTGTGTGTGTGTGTGTGTGTAGCATCTGAGCATGGCTGAGTGTGGATGTAGAAGTCCATTGCTTCCCCATGTGTGTATGAGACTGAGGTAATGGTTGATGTATTCTACAGTATTTAAAACAACAACCGGTTCAAACTGTCCCCCGTCCCTCACACTGTTGGAGTCCTGTCGCCTCATGGATCAGGGCCCCAGGAGCTTTATTGATTTACGGCTTGTTCCCTGGCATAGCCTCATGAGAGTCAGTTCTTGTTTGTGGGGGGAATCCAAGGGCCCCGCAAGCACTGACTGTCTCCGATCACCCGCTCCGGAGCTGCGGATTCTCTGGGCTTTCCCAGCGCCCTGGAGGAGGATTTGGGAAAGGGGCTTGCAAAGGACATAAAAAGCCCCTTGCCACAAGCATGCTGGAGGATCCTGACCCTAAAGCATTCCCTGTGCTTCCTAAGGGGCTGCGCACATTCAGCTCTCATCGACTACACTGGGTTTGGGGATGCTCAGCACCTCACAGGATCAGGCCCTAAATTTGCAGTTTTGGCAGGCGAAATGCAACAGGCACCCCTGGGCTCCTGCCTGCACCGGGGGCTATAAGAATAGACTCAGACGGGTTACTGGAGGCAGTGCCAGGCGGTACTCAGTGCCAGGGGGTGCTCAGTGTAGGGGGGGCATGGGTTTGCCCTCAGCCTTTCCCATCTGTCCGATTCTGTCGGGACAACTCAGGCTGGCTCTCTCTCTGCTGCACTCCTCCACCCTCCCCGACCCCAAACGGGCTTTACAGGAGAAATGGCCAGGACCCAGCTGAACAAAGCCTCCGCTGGAACCTTGTAGTGAACAGCAACCCCAGCGGCTCTGGGAGGAAAACAAGGCAAGAATCCCTGATGGGCAGGGTGGGTCAGGTCATCAGCAAGGAGACCGGAAGCTTTTCTCCTCTCGGCCACCAGCCTGAATCCAAGTTGGGTTGGCCGGGGGCCATCCAGTAGGTGTTCAGTAGCTGGGGTGAAACAAAGAGCTGGTCTCAGGCTGAGACCCGTGGACAGGAATACTCCACATCACAGATGCTATCATCTCCCAGGGCCTGTCCACAGGTGGTCCCAGCAGAGAGGCCAGGGAGACGGAAGGCCCGTCTACACTGCCGGCGGGAGATGTGATTGCAGCAGTTAGATCAAAGCGAGCTTGAGCAACAATATCAGAGAAGCCACAGCGGCACAGGCTAGCTGCTGACGTCTGTACCCAGGGTCCTTGGCAGGGCTAGCCCGTGCTACTGCCATTGCTGCCGAAATGAGCTCGGGTATATCTACATGTGCTGCTAGCCCTTCTCCAGCTTGCAGAGTCGACCTGCTCTGAGTCGCACTGGAAACGAGACTCTGCTGCTAGCGTTAGAGGTGGTTCCTCTGAACCAGGTCGGGACTGGCACATTGGCAGGAAGTGTCACCATCACGGATCTGTGTTGACAAACGGACTTTAGGGACCGGGGCTGTCATCCAGCACCTTGTAGCAGCCCTTGCCTAGTGGGGAGTGCAAAGATACTGGACAGTCTGCCTGGCAAGCTAGTACTGATGGAGGTGGACATGCTAGTCAACTGAGCCCCAAGAACAGCATCAGATGGAAAGAAAGCTGGGAGAGCAGGAGGGAACGGTTAATGGGTCCCTATGGTGCTGAAGCATAGTTAACTGCTGTGGTGCACTGGTAGGCCAGATACGTTGGGTTTTTAGTAGATTAAAGCCTTCACCCCGTGACAAGAACCAAGCTACGGATCTGCAAACACACCACTACGTCATGCAAATCAGGTGGAGGGAATCCTCGTGTCATCAGCTCTTCCCATTCCTGCGATCTGTCCTGATATCCCATCCCCTCACTCCTGTGGGATACGGTAGCATCAACTCTGCAGACAATCCCAGCCCTTTGGTCACAGCTAGCCCATCACTGCCCCCTGCATCCCGCTTGGGGACGTCCAGTCTAAGGAGCAAGTCACCTCTCCCACTCTTCACTTCCACTGTACTACACGGGACCCTGGCCCAGGCAATCTCAGGGCAGCCCCCTTCCAATGTTACATGGCTCCCGCAGGCCACATAAACCACTCAGCTCCATTGTTCGCTGGCCCGGGGAGCATTTGAACCAAGTCCACCATGGTCCTTCTGTGGCCCACGGACATGATGGGCATCCCCATTTCAAGGCTGTTCCTGAAACATAGCAAAGCCAACATCTCTCCCGATATCCATCTCATCTGTTTTGGGGGGGAGACAAATCTGACTGGAATCTGCCATGACTTGGCCGGCTAGGGGAGCCGGGCCCGCGGCCTGCACAGAGAGGGGAAGGGACGGAGGGGCTCTAAGTCTTGATTCCTGCTGTCACATCGCGGCCTGGAGGTCAGAAAGCTCCATTATTTATAACGCCTGTAGCTGAGAAAGATGCCCGAAGCGCAGCTCCTGCCCCAGACATTCTCTGGGGTGGAGCTCTCCTCCCGACACCTCCACTCGGGCCTCTTCATGGAACATGCTAGCCTCCAGCAGGCAGCTGGCTTCAGGGGATAATTACAGACATATGGTTGCTCCCCATGCCTTCCTTCCTCCCCCCCCCCTTCTTCTGACAACTCGACAACAACACCCCCAGGGTGACATCAGGTTCAGGGAACAATTTCCCAGGTGCGGGGAAGCACGACCTCGCAAACTTTGCAACGGCACCCGCTGCTAAGCAAACGCCGAAGACGGCTCTGCTCTTCCACCTGAGGAAGGGGAGCCAGAGCCGCTGGCGCCGCTCTCACACCCGCGGAGGACGAGCGGCAGCAGGGAGACAGAAAACTCAGAGACTCCGGGGGAAAGAGGCTCGGCAAAGCCCTTGTGCGGTGGCCGGGGCGGCTCATCGGGCTGGGAGCGAGCCCGCTTCCTGCTGTAGAAACCCAAGGGGAAGAGCGCAGGGCGGGGGCGGCGAGGAAGGGGAGGCCTCAGCGGGTCAGAGAGGCTCGCCCCGGCTCTTGCCATGCCAACGGGGCCGAGCCAGACACAAGCGGAGCCCTGCGCTGCGGCCCCTTTCGAATCGAAGTAGCCTATGAATAATTAATAATCCCTTATTCCCAGTGCCATAATCTATATTTAATTAAGAAAATGACTAAACAGAGGGAGCGGGGGGAGAAACACCGTGAGAGACGATACAATAACTACTGTAACAAAAGACACACGCAGCACGGCAGCTCCCACCATGGCCAACAGCCCTTGGGCCCTCCAGTGAATTCGGTGCAGCCAAACCTACAGCAGGAACGTTCCCAGCAAGGGCTGGCACAAGAAAAGTGTCTTCAAAGGGTAGGCGTGCTGGGAATTCAAGTTGGGGTGCGTGCGTGGTACAGGAGTGTTCACAGCTACATGGGATCCCGTTTTACCTGGTGGACAAATTTCCCCCAGTTGGTTCATCGGTTGATGCCTCTTTCAGGTGAAGGGCTGTTGGCTGGGCGCTCCAAGGGTGATTGTTTTCCAACGTATCAATGCACCCGGAGCATCAACGTGGTTCATGCCCGTGTACCGGAATATTCAGCAACAGCAAACCAGCGCATTCATGCCAACCACAGCCGCACGGTCTGCTCCAGCGCCCAGAGCATGCGGTGACGCCATCCTAGAGCCGGCTGTGTCACGACACCGAACATTTACATCCCAGCAAGTGAGCCCGTTCCTTGCCAATAAGGAGAGTTATATACTATTGTATTCATGCCCTGCCCATAAACCAGTGTTCCATGCCAATGCCCGTGACAGCCCATATTAATGTGCCTGACGAGGCTATGCCAACACACCAGAATGGTCCACATCACCATTTAATGTTCCTGAGCCCCACTGCACATTACAGTGCCCAGCTAGCGTGGTTGCCCACCCAGTGGCCCAAGGATGAAGTTCTCTAGTGCCAGGCAAGAGGTTGGGTCTTTCCCGGCTCGCCACCCTCTTGCATGCACAGGCCTGAGGGTGCGGGGCATGCAGCACATGCCAATGTTGGACAGGAGTGCTTGTCTTACCCCAGGCATGACCAGACCTGCAGAGACATGAGAAGGGGGGTGGAAAGTGGGAAAATGCGGTAAAAGATCCCTAAATGGTTCCAAGTATTTTGCATCTATGCTGCTAGACTGTTCCCACCCACACCCTGGCACGCTCCCACATACACGGCTGGATTGGTCCCACATAGGCCCTGGAGAGCTCCCGAACTCATCCCTCAACCATTTCTGCCTATGCCCTAGAGCAGTGGTCCCCAACCCCCGGGCCGCGGACCGGTACCGGGCCGTGGATCGATCGCTACCGGGCCGCGGACGCGTTCCCGGAAGTGTCCGCCGAAAAGCCGCAGTTTCACTTTTCGGAGTGAATTCGGCGGCTTTTCGGCGGACATACAGCCGGTCCGCCGCGGAGATGAAAAAAGAAATCCGGTCCGTGCCGCAAAAAAGGTTGGGGACCACTGCCCTAGAGCATTGGTTCTCAAAGTCTGAGTTGCGACCCCCTGTGGGGGTCGTGAGCCGGTTATGTGGGGGTTGCGAGCCCCGGCGCCCCCGTGATCCCATCCCCGGCCGCATCGGGCTCCCGGTGCCCCCGTGGGCCTGCTGGAAACCCGGCCCCTGCCCCTGGAGGGCTGCTGGAATCCCCCCCCCCCCGGCCTCTGCTCCGGGAGGGCTGCTGGAACCCCCCTCCAGCCTGATCCCTAAGGGGGGGTCACGCTTAGAGGTCTGGTGTGGGAAAGGGGTCACCACTACAAAAAGTTTGAGACCCACTGCCCTAGAATGTTCCCCACCTATGCCCTGGACCGCGGTGAATAGTCCAAAGACTTCCTCTCTGACCAGGCCAGATCACATCCTGTCCCCATCAGAGCACCCATAGTAACACGTGTGTTGGAAACTGCAGGGTTAAACATTTCGGGCTGCTTGGTTCTTTGTAGGTGGAATAGGCTGACAGGTCTTTTTTTTGCCTCTGCTTCCTCAGATTGTTAACAGAGGAATTCAGAGCAAATCTTAAATGTTTGGTTACAGGGGGGGGAAATGGCTTAATCCATATGTTATACATTATAAATAGGACTTCTGGTTTTAGGTTGAAAAACAACAATAATCACGGCAAAAAGCCTGCTGAACAAAAGCACCGTATTGCTGCTGGGATAGAGGCATTTTTTGACATAAAGAAACCCAAATATTTTTCCAACTGTTCCTGGATTCCTCAAGCTGCCAGCGTCTTGCTGCTTCTAGGCACTTGCATAATGGGGAGCTGCGTGAGGCTGACAGGTGTGGGTGGAGGCCCCGGGAAAGTTGTGGGGCCAGTGGTTAAAGCAGATGGAAATAGGAGGGGAGGCACTCACTGCACCAGCCGAGGGAGGAGTGGGATTAATGCAGATGACCCTGTTTGCCCAAGCTGGGAAGGGACAGGGGGGCACCCCTCTGATTTTTAGCTGCACTCCCACCGCGCCCCTTACTGTGGCCCCAGGTTGGGGCATAACTACATCCGGACTGGAGCGGCTATGCAGATTCTGGGAGCTAGTGGCCTGGGTACATACATAGTGGGAGTGGTGCCAAACTGGTGGTTGGGCAGGTCAGCTCCCCTAGGGCATGGTGTGGGCATGGGTGGGGGGGTGCCCAAGCTGGCTGAGTGACCCAGGAAGGTAGCCATACAAGGCCACGCTGAATAACGTTTTTTGCCTTTGGATAAAGAGAGTAGACAACAACTCAAGAAAGAACAAAAGTAAAGTTTGTGTGAGCGGGCAGTGGGTGTGGGTGTCGTCTCTGTAACATGTTCACACAATGGCAACTGCCACTTCAGACAGCAGACTCCGGTGGCCAGGAGCAGAGAGACACTGAAGACGAGACTTTTCATGTCATTTCTGGGCAATACCTCCCTTCCCTGCTTTGCTTCCCCAGCCTGAATGACCCCACACACTAGCCCAGATTAGCACGTGCCTCCTACTCCCACCTGCCTTCACCCCAAGAGCCAGTGCAGCAGAATGAGGCATGAGATGGCTGAGCCACGCAGCCTTCCAAACTCCCCCCGCCCCACCATTGTGCCAGGCGAAGGCCACAGATGCACTGGCAGATAATGGGGAACCCCATTTGCCCTGGGAAGAGCTCACAGCGTGAAGGCTGACTGGGCGGGCAGCCATGGCTCTCTGAGTATACCACTGTGCACAGGGCTTCTGTGAGGCTGGCGTAGAATTGGTGTAAAGGCCCTACTCCAGTCTGCTCCCCAGCCTATGGGATTAGGGGTGTGGTCACTCTACCTGGTATCTGCGTCCCAGGGCCTGATGGGGGCTCTGGGAAGCAGAGTGTAAGTCAGAGCAGCCTCAGAGGCCAGACGGGGCCTGGCGAAGCGCAGAACACAGGGAGTGCAAAGGTGGCTTCGAGCGCTATTAACGCCTCTTCCCTTCCCTCCTTTCACAGGAGCAGAGGAGAGGAGAGCCAGGCCCTGAGGCGAATACCAGTCACTCTCGCGGCCTGAGGGCACATGCCATGTTTGTCACACTGGGATTGTAGAAATACCCCAAAAACAAACAGCAACTTGGCGCCCTGTCAGGAAGCCCCACAGCCAGCAAGCTAGAGTCACCCCCCCGACCAGAGGAAAGGGACTGCCTGGCCATGTGTCCCCTCCCTCCCCAAGGGTTTCCCCCCAACCCTGCCTTGGTTTCACTCAGCCAGGTATTGTCTGACAGGGAGGAGAGACCGCCTGGGCTTGACTGCCCCCAGGACTCTGCAGGCATCTGTCTCTGGGCTCCCCAGGGAGCGCTGGGATCTGCCAGGCGGGCACCAGGCAGATTGATTTTTCCGCACAAGTGTCAAAAACAGGAAGAAAAAAAAAAGTAACATTTTGAAAGTTCCAAGTAAAGCTGATAAATTACAGGGCCCCAAGGCATCGCGTTTAATTTCCTCCATTGCCAGGACGTTGTACGGCACTCTTCCAAGGAGCCCGGAGCTCACCGGCTGGCTGCTCCATCTCATCTGTCATGTCCTTAATAAAATTACCATTTCCTATCTAGCACCTTTCATCAGTAGATCTCAACGCACTTTCTCAGTATTTCTCAGCACAGCGCCCCTGTGAGGCTATTGCTCCCATTGTACAGATGGGGAACTAAGGCACAAAGGGGCTAAGTGACTTGCTTAGTGTCACTCGGAAAGATCAGGGTCTTCCAGGGCCAGGGCCCTGACCGCTGGACCATACCCAGCACCCTGGAACTAAACAGGGCAAGCAAATGACTCAAGCAGATTGGATGCTGGAGCTGGTGGAGCTAATGTTGTTTTATCGAACTCTGAGCCTAGGCGTTTTAGTCCATGAGTCACGGAGCTGCCCAAGGTTACACAAAACTCATCTGCAGCCAGAATCCGAATTACTGCAGCAGTAGCTGCTGATGCTAGATTCCTACCTTGGTGCAGTTTCAGGAACTGCTGCAAGGAAGCTCACGCTCTAAGCCTGCATCAAAAGCAGGTTTTCATGATGTGGTGCTGAAGATATCCGGCACCCCAGGCCATACCAGTGTCCACGCCATTGTTAGCACTGGGTTCCTGGTCTGAGTGGAGATGCAGCTTTGGAGGTTTGCCTGGCACTAGTTATTGGGCACTGCTGGAGTCTTAGCATGGCACTGCTGGGAGGAAATTCAACCAACGAGGTCTTATCTAGCACTGAGTGCTGAATATTCCATGCCAGTAATTGTTACGGAGCAATAACAAAGGAGGAGCTTTGGAGGCGGGGAAGGGAAAGACGCTAACCAATTCAATAATGAATATATTGTATAGACCTGTCATGCCACTTGCCTGCTGGCGTGGCTTAACATCCATAAGTCAATGAAGAAGGGACTGTTCTTAATGCTGGAGGTGGAGGCTGGTCCTCAGAAAATTGCTAAGGGGGTATTAATAAGGAGAGACATCTGGGAACAGCTTCAAGTGCATTGGCTACATGCATGGGAAATTCTGCAGAACTGTTGTCAGCTAAAATGTATTCCCATGCTATGAAGTGCACATGGTCTGAAGACCTAGAGCTGTGAAATCAAGGATCCAGATATAAAGGTCTCATCTGGATCAAATGTGCCCTCAAGGAGAAGGAACTAGATCGCTCATTCTCTGCTTTACAAGGAAGTTCTAACCTTCCTTTATCAGGGCAGTTGCTGTTGAGCAGGTGGGACAATTCATGAGAGTGAAAGTTGGCCCATCCTATTGACTTTTTCCAGGTCCTCAGTGGTGGGAGCATTCTGGGTAAGTGGCAGGAGCGTCTAAACCTCATCCTTAGGAGGATGCTAGTTGGGTGCACATGGGATACGCTACTGACCAGCGCCCCCTATTAAACGAGGTATGCAGCAAATAAGTAGTCTCACGTTATGGATAACCTGCCCCAGTTAGTCACTGTGCCCACTCTGGAAAACAGAGATCCGCCATTATTCCCACTCAGATATTGCTGCTCAGGTTACAAAGCCTGGTTTCATGCACTAGCCGAAAGATAGTGGTTGTGTTTCTAACAATGCAGGGGATTGCTCAGTGCAGGCTGAGAATTCAACAACATCAGGGCTGGACACTTGCTCTACAAATCAACACATGGCAGTTCTACAAGCCGCGGTGCTTTATGCACAGATCCCGACACGGAGCTGGCTGCAATGTTCCTGTTTTCTCTTCTAAATTGCTGCATCAGAAGACTAAACGGATAATGTTAAGTCACGTAGCCCCCAAAGCCAAGTTTTGTTTAACAAGGGGTTATTGGGGTAGGTAGAGGCTGCAGAACCCAATGTACTGGGAAAACACTGCAGTGATCACTGCATTTCTAAAGAATTGTTTCCAGACCCAGCATGGTAAAACAAGGTGTCCCCCCATGAAACTGGCAGACAGTGCATTTAAAGAGAAAGTGCTTATTTACACAGCACAGGGCCAACTGGCTGATTTCACTGCTACAGACAGGCACTGAGGGGCCAACTATGTGGCAGGCATTTTTTCTTAACGGCTGGAGAATCGCATTAATGTTATTAACATCTGCCATGGTCACTAACGACAGGGAAATCAAACCTCATGCTTCAGGGCGTGGGCTGGTTGCAGGAAGGAATAGCCCACTGCCCCACGGCATTGTGGGATGTTTTCAGCTTTGGGTACTGACCATAAGTCAGTGGGTTGAACCACTACAACTTTTGCTGTAACCTAATTCTGGCCTCAAGATTTTCAAAAGTGACTAGTAATTTTACGTGTCTCATTTTCTGGGGGGTGTCCAACTTAAGAGACCAGTTTTCAAAGGGGTGTGGGTTGGGCAGCTAAACAGTGAAACACCCCAAATCCCTAGTCACTTTAGTCCCTACATTGCTGGGCTCTAATGCGAGTTGCTCACAATGCTCCTACGGAAACACAAGTATTTCCTATCTGGCTAGGACTGACCGACATTCCTTATAGTACATCTGCTGAGTAGCACCTGTAACTTCTGCAGCCTGAAAGTTGGTTTTCTTGCTCTGTAAATACTTGCCATTAGAAAAGATATATCCAAGCTACTGTCTGCTAATTTTCTGTTACTAGCCACAGAGAACAGGAGCACCGATAAAGGTGAAAGACAGTTCAATTGTCCCACAATGCAGATGCTGGATATCAGCCATAGAGGGATTACTACTCCCAAAGCCTTTAGATTGCACCATTCATTCACCTTCCGTTAGAGACTGGAGGTCGACATTAGTGCCCAAGCATTACGGTTCTATATACCCTAGAAATAAAGTAGGCTGGGTTCTCACGCCTTTTGATAGGACAGACCACATCTGAACAGCAACAGGGGTCCTGAATTCTCTCCCCTCCCATTCAGGCAGACAAGGTCCTCTCTCATTCACTATCATGTAGACTAACTCCTCTTCCATCTGCATCGGTCACCTTCTTCTGGTCACAATCACGCCTTTCCATTTGAAGTTAACTAATTTCCCAGTACATAGTGCAGCAATTGGCTACATGTAAAAGTAATATTAGAAACATGATGTAGCAGCTGAGCCCAGGAAGGAGGCGGAAGAGCCAGGACCATGTTCTCAGCTAGCTTTACACAATCTCGTAGCAAGGGACATCAGCCCAGACAAACCTAGAATTCCACTGGGATCAAAATCAGATATTTACAACTCGAGTATCTGGGCTGAATCTCCGTCTCAGTTATACCCAGTGTAAATCTGGAATGGCACTCAGTGGAATGACTCTGGGTTTAAACTGGTGTAACAGAGAAGAACCTGACCTTCTATAGCCACGTCATAGAAATGCTCCATTCCCCAACTACCCAGCCAGAACATCCAAAGAGCAGGAACTGTATCCCAAAGCAGGGCTACCTAGCCAACCCTTCCCTGGCGTTACGTCACATCTGTCAAGTCTGCAGCGCAGCTTCAGAAGAGGAACCTTCTGATGGGCCCCCACGGAGAATGAGCAGAACCATGGAAATCACCCAGCCATTATGCTGGAGCCTCGGTACCTAAATCTCTCTTCCCAAATACCAAGGAAGCAGCACTGGAAGTAAAAGAGGGGGGTGGCCTAGAAATTCAATTCAGAGACAGCCTTCCAGCCCCAGTCCCCTGTCAGGGCACAGTGCCCCCTTAGCTAGGTCCCCCTCCCCCTTCTCATTATCGAACCACCCTCTGTAGGACAACTCAGGGCTAGTCCTGCACCCCTCTCCCTTAGCAATCAGAGGGGACTAGGGTTAGATGCATGGAGTTGTTGACTCACTGCCACAGTAGGACTTGAGGAAAAGGTGCATGGAGACAGCCCTTCTCAGTGTGGCTGGAGAGCAGCCTGGTCTGGAGACAGCCGGCTTGCAGTGTGAGACCAGGAGCGTTAATCCCAGGCATTGGCCTCTCACAGCAGGTTTTCTTGAGGTAGGGATTTCCCTGTGACACTAACCTCCATTAACATGACACAGGCCCCCCCCTTTCAATAGCCCTGGGAATGCTTTGTATCTAGGGCTGATGTGATGGCCAGGGTCAGATCTGGTCTCTCCATTGCAGGATTTCATTACGCGTAATGAGTACAGTTAAAAAAAACCCCAAAACGCCTTGAAATCTTCATTTTCAGACCATCCTCCTCTCGCTCCCCTTCTCTTTTCCCTCCCGCCGGCTCATGCGGTAACGTGTCCGTCACCATCCCTCGCATCTGCTTCCTGTTCCTATTCCCTGGGCCGCCTCCCTGCATAACTCACTGACCCACTTTAACTGTCAGATGTACAGTCGAGCTGCTCGCTGGAGGGCAGGGATGGATTCGCAGCATACATTTACAGAACCAGGGAGCCAGTCAGAGCAGAGTGAAGCGAAACTGTGGCAGGGAGAGACACCCACGAGGGAGGAAAGAGGAGACTGATGGGGGGAGGAGGGGGGAGGAGCGAGAGATGGAAGGGAAGGGAAGGGAAGGGTATGTTATTGCTAGTGGTACAAACGGAGCTGGGGACAAGGGGAAAAGGACAACAGCAAGGAAGAGAACAACAGATGAGGAGGAGGGGGCAAGCAATCGCGGGAGAGGCCGGGTTAGTGCAGAGTCCCTCAGAGAGGCCAGCCGCACAGGTGAAGATGAGGGAACAACACTCTCAAGGGCCAGCTGCTATTTTGGGTGTTGTGCAGGTGGGGGGTAGACAGTTCTGGCACCCACCCTGGAGTGGAGTATGAGGGGTGGTGGAAGGGAAGGTGAAAACATATTCTAGCAACGCATATTTCTACTCAAGGGCCTGGTGCTGAGTCCTTTTCATGCCTGTGACCAATTTCTTTCCATGGGACAAGCACAGTGCTTGGCTATTCAGCTTGAGTGGCCTGGTCCCCTATAGATCCATCTTACCACAGCAGTGCCTGCTCCAGACACATTTCCCTCTGGGCCCTCCTAACTCCACCATGTGTTTTAGACCCGGCTCAGCCAGCTCCTGTCTGCGCATCTAGTAAGAGCTGGAGTTGTGAGGTGAGGGGACGTCCTGCATTCTGGCATGTGTCTGACCATGGGGGAAGGCTCTGGGAGATGCGAAGTTTGGAACAGAGCATCTGCCCTGATCCCAGCAGAGAGTGGGAAACCTGGAAGCCCTTGGCAGGATGACAACAAAGGCAGGGAGTTGGTTGGTCAAGGCGGATGCCCACTTAAAATTAGGAAGAGACAGTTGGGGGGGGGGGACTAAGGAAATCAATGGGGTGTCTGGAAAAGGAATCTGCGGGGTGGGGGGTAAAGGCCTCTTGGGGGGCTGAAGGGAGAGAGCTGTGAATCAGAAGAAGGAAAGGTTCAGGATAGTACCATATATGGAGAAGGGAAGAATGGAGAGAGAGATTAATGGGTCTCGGAGCATTCAAACATCTTAGGGCTTGTCTGACTGAAACCACAGAACTACTTGAGGTTTGCCCTCTCTAGATGGAACAGCAACAGGTTCAGGCAGTAAAGCTGGTGGGAAAGGCACCTGCTGTATCCGTGGAATGAGTTAAATCCAGTCAAGAGATGTGAAGGTTCGTAATAGTAAAGCTGAGCAGGCAGTCCCAGGGCTGCAGTCGGAGCGAGAGACAGACAGGGCCTTTGAGAGCGGGAAACTGCTGCTTGCCTGTGCCTCTTTCTGGTTCCATTGTGTTTTGTTTAATTAAGTCACACGAATGTGGTGTAAATTCTATAAGGAAATGAGAAGGTAAATTAACATTCCAGGGGAGGCAATGCCAGCAGCACACGTGATGCTGAAACAGCAGAGAGACTGGGAGAAAGCTGGGGCAGGAGGAGGGAGGAAGAGAAGAAGCAAAGAGAGAAATTGGAAAGAGGGAGCAAAGGGCAGGGGGAAGGGAGAAGAAACCTGCAGGGTGAGCATAGAAAGATAACAATCAGGAAAGGGAAGAGGTGGAGAGCGAAGGATTGAGCAGCGGAAAAGGGGAAGAGAAAACAGAGAAAGAGAGAGAGGCAGTGGGAGGAGGAAGGAGTCTGGGGAAAGGGAGAGATTGTTCTCATGGCTATTTGTATAGCACTCATGTTCTAACCATCCAGATATAGTCCCTGCCCCAATGAGCTCACATTCTAGTGGTAGCCTGGCACAAGAAGTGAGTGCAATGCTAGGTGTAGAAAGGTAGGGGGTGGATGGAGAAGCAATAAAAACACAAAGTCATGGGGTTACTTAGCTGTTACCCAATGTCTGGTTACACTCAATGATCCCTAAGACATACAAAATTCCACCACCCCCACGCACCCATTAAAGTCCCCTGTCAGGGCACAGTGCCCCCTTAGCTAGCCCACCCTACCCTTTTTCATTATTGAACCACCCTCTGTATGGCAACTTCCATCTCTCGCTCCTTGTCCTCCCCTGTATCCCTCTCCTTTAGCAATCAGTCCCTCTCTCTGGTATGTTCATGGCATATACAAGACAAGTTATATAAAAACATACAATATTCTTGCTTGAAAGATGCAACATAACCCTCCTTTATTTCTTGGCTTTCAGGACGACAACACACAAGCACGCAGGAAGAGACAAAGCAGGCTGCTCCCCAAAGAAGCCCAATTCAACCACTTTGTGATACACTGGCTCACTGTAGACTAACTGCTCTTGCAATGCCCAGATCACATTCTTCCATACAGAGCCCCGTAGCCTGCAAGCGGGATCAGGAAACCCATTACAATTTAAAATGACAGTTTGTAATTTTAACACTTTTGGCTGAGCTAGTCTCCCCTGGTCACACTGGGGCTGGTGCTATTTCTGGCTCTTAGGAAGCTGTTCTCTCCACCCCCAGAGACATCCTTGCTCCAGCTGACAGAGGATGTTAGCCATGCAGCCCAGAGGTATTCATATGTGATGTAGGGTTGCCAATTTTGGTTGGACTTATCCCTGGATGGTTCATCACATGACATAATCATTAATTAAAGATTAATCTGTAATTCCTGGAAACTCCAGGATAATCCAGGAGGGTTGGCAACCCTATTGGCTATTTAAGAATGTTTCTCTGTGACAATTTGGGAAAAGACTGTGAACAGACATGCCTGTCAGGGTCAGCCAGAGTAGCCCAGAGAAACTGAGCAGTGCCTGGGATTTCCTTTCCAAGGACACCGGCTGTGCTAGAGGAAATACCCCTGCCCAGTCTTCAGGCTTCTCTTCCCTTGCTTACACACAATGCTGGGCTGCTCAGCTAGACTCCTTGGGATCTAACCTTCACCCTTAACTAGAGACTTGGCCTGAATTGTCTCCTGTGCCTCTGCTCTACTTGGCGCAGGGTGGGTGTGGGAGCTGGTTCCAACTCCCTGATTCTCACACCCTCCTGAGAGCCTGAGACACTTCCTTTAGTTGGGGTTGGTCCTGCTTTGAGCAGGGAGTTGAACTCGATGACCTCCTGAGATCCTCATCCCTTCCAACCCTGATATTCTACTCGTGTATTAAATCCTCATGGCTGTTGGGGATTTAATACACTGCACCTGTGGCGGATAGCCTGCCAACATGCTCCCTGGTGCCCTTTCCAGGGTTTTGACCTGGCACAGCTGTGACAGAATAATTTTCTGCTCGCTTATTGCAGTGTTTCTGGGTGGCACAAAGACAATGGAGCTCTGTAGAAAGCCCGTTCCTTAATCTCGTGGTGACAATCCATGGGTCTTCCAGAAAAATTGTTTTTATAAGCAAAGTTTACCGCACTCTAGATGTAGACAGGGAGGACAAGGCACAGAGCTGGCGTGGGGGCGACGGGAACGGCTTCCGCCATTGTGTCCCTGCCCTTGTGGGCTCACTTTTTGAGGGAGGGAGTTTCACTAGCACCAGTGTCCGTGGACAACCAACTTTAAATTTGCATCTGTGTGCATTCACTTGGGAGCGCCGGCAGGCTCATTCAGGCAGGGAACAGAAATGATACCATGTGATTTCTCTGACCAACCACAAACAAACAGTGTTGCTGGCATTCGGAATGTTGCATATCCAATGCTCCCAGTGAACGGTTTGCCATCAGTCCACAGAGTGAAACACGTTAGGGGGGAAATAAGTGTCCAGTGCCTGTGACTAATGAAATCTGCTCATGGAGTTCTCAAGCACCTGCAAGTCTCACTAAAGTCAGAGAGGTAACTCCGGAGGTCCTCCTCAGGCAAACTCCCAGGGCTCATCCCCTCTCCGGATGAGGCCCCCTGAGGACTATTCCTTTCCTGACTACGGGCTACGCAATGATAAACCTCAGCCATTGGCCCGCAGAGAGGAAGACTGAAGTATAGCTTTGCAAGTGGTGGCTAGAACAGTAGGGATGAAGGCAGGGGATCCAAAGGAAGGTTTGGACTATCTTGCAGAACTGTGGGAAAACAGAGCAGGTGCCATTGGAGGCTGATGGCAGGCCCATTTCAAAGAGGAAGGATCCATGGAAAAGGCTTGACTGAAGCTCTCTGGCCTCACTTTGTCTCCCCGCAGCTCATAGTCCTTGTTGAGGAGGTTGATCAGGAGACAGTATTGCCTAGTTTCCACCCAGTGACTGTTCACGGGATTAACCAAACGCTCCAGATTGGTCCGTGAACAAACCGAAGGTGAATGCTGATCTGCAGTTTGTAAGATTAAATCTCTTTTAATGCTGGTAAGTAAGAGGTTATAGGACATTTGTCCGGGGCGGGCTGCCTTTCACAGGGCTTACAAATGCTGAGTCACATCCACCTATGACGCCACTGTGGTAACCAAGACAGTTATTAAACTGAGCCTGAGAATCGCACGCACATCAGGCTGTGTGAAGGAGAACTTCAAAAGGGCTGACAGTCAGGGAGCCCAGCAGTAACCTTTTGCTAATTAGCTGTCTTGATTTCCCTGCAGTTTATTTTTATACATCGCAGGCTCCAAAACGCATTTACTGTAATGTCAGAAAGGTCAAGGTAAATAAAAAGCTTCCTGGCAATTATCACCACCAATCCCACAGGGCCTTTCAGGAATGAGGTGACCGGGGTTCGCTCAGGACAGGGAGACTGGTGATACCACGATCCCATCTTTGTCCTGCAAGAGGATTTGCCGAGGCTGTGGCGACAGTGAGGGCAAAGAATGACTATCCCAGTCAAGCAGCAGAGAGGGAGAAGAAGATGAGAACTTGGTATGGTTGTGGTGAAGGCAGAGGAGGAAACATCAGCCTACGGAAGGAACAGCAGCACAAGGCGGGTGTAAAGTTGCGAGAAGAAGGAGGGGGATGGCCGGAGAAAGGAAAGGATGGGAAAAGATAAACTTGCTACCTATAGACTTGAGTCCTGAGAGAGCGAGTGGGAGGGAAGGGCGGGGCGATAGAAGGAGCAGACCAGTCATTGCAAACCCATGAGGAAAGCCATACATAGAAGATGGAAGAACCTATGTGGAAATTGATTTTGTGGCTCCAGGCATATCGGGGAGCATGGAAGAAGTCACAGTTATAGGAGCAGGGAAAGGGAGGAGGAGGAGGAATGACTTGTTTGGGGAGGGCTCTTGGAGGAATTTAAGGGAGAGATGGTGGCAGGGCTCCAGTTCTGAAGAGCCTTACGCTATGTCTACACTACACTAAGTGCAGGCTCTGCCCCCCCTTCTGTCCACACACTCAAGCCCCCCTTCTGTCCACACATAAATCAGCCAGACTCGGGTCAGCAAGCGCTTGAGACCTGGGGCTTGGGATCCTGCTGAGGGGGTGGGAGGGTTAAGAGCCTGAGTCCCACTGTGACTCAGTGGGACAGGTCCAAGCCCCGTCATTCTGCAGTGCAGACCTGAGTCAGAAGGTCGGCATAATGCAGCATGGCTACGTCGGCACACCTGGGGGACCTGGGTCCAGCAACGGTAAATCCAGGGCTGCAATGCAGTGGGGATGCTCACGCATGAGCTTGGAAACACTGAGTCCACAAGCCCGGGTCCCACTGCCGTGGACGTCACGTGCAGTGCAGACAGACCCGTAGAGGCCCAGAGCTGATGTTGAATCTCCATACAGGAAAAGATGGACCACCATGTGGTGGAGCCACCTGTGAAGTCAAGTTGGGATCTGAGCGTCACTGCAGCACCTAATCCCCATGCCTCACTGTGTTATTCTTGCCAGTCCAAGCCATCTGGTTTTGTATCTTCTTTGAGCCAACTTTGCCCCTCGTTCTACCCACTGTTACCACTGAGATCTTAGACCATAACTCCCAGTCCTCTCTTTATGTTCATGGATCATGACTTATGAGAGTAACCCGGTATAGGACATAAGGTGGTTGGCTTGCTGTGATGTCTCTCTCATCAGTATAATTAAACTACAGCCAACGAGCAGTGGTAGAAATTCTCCTGCCAACATAGCACTGTGCACACCGTCACTTATGTTATTTTCAACCCCCTGAGCCATTTAAATGTAGGCAGTGTCAGGATGAGCTCCACCCTGACATCTGGTGGGGAATTGCGGTGAGCTGTGGAAAATAACTTCAGCTGATGTTATTTGCATAGACACACCCACCGCACCTAGCCTGAGCTCACAGCAGTCCAAATGGTCACTTCGGCTGCTGTGGGATCCCTAGTTTCTCTGTTATTGGGGCAGGAATGATAAAGTGTTGATTAACCTGTTTATGTGAATGAGGGACTGGGACATGTATTTGGCCTTTGTCATGCTGGAGGGACTTGCCATCATCTAGGTAGCACTGGCCAAGGGACAGGGGTTTCAAAACCCACTGAATTGAGAGAGGTTGTGGATAGGCTTCTGTACTTTTTGGGTGAGGACCTTGTTTTAGGGCACCACAGACTTATTACACCTGGCCTCTCTCCACTGTGGAATATTAGAGCTGATTTTTGCTTCATTTAGGAGTCTAGTTTCAGCTGCTGAGCTGAAATCAGTTTGGACCCAGTGGCGTACCTGCACTAGGGCTCCCCTCCTATGTGCTGAAATCACTTAAGAGCTGAACTCTGTTAAGAGCTGAAAATCACTGAGCACTGTCTGAAACTATATTGTGGAGCAGAGCAGTTTTGTGTGTCGGCAGCTAGTGGAGTGACCGGTGGAGCAGTTCGTGGGATGGCTGGCAGAGCAGCTTGTAGAGTGGAGTTGAGTGGCTGGCAGAGCGGCTTGTAGAGAGAGCCTAGCGGCTGGCAGAGTCGCTGGCAGAGTGGAGCCCAGCGGCTAGCAGAGCAGTTTGTGGGATGGCTGGCAGAGCAGCGAAGCATGCGGAGCAGCAGCACCCCACAGAGAGGCGGGGCAGTTGGCTTTGGACCGGGTACCCCTCAACCTGCCCTCCATTTCCACCCAGCCTGGGAGGTAAGACTCTGCAGATTAACTTTTGACCAGAGACCAAAAGCTTTTGGCTGTTGGACTTTTGGGACTTTGGGTGATTTTTGGGTTGCTGGACTCCTGAACCTAAAGGAGAGAACTCAGCCCAATGTGCTGGGGTGGGGCAATTTGTTCGTGGGTTGCTGTATGAACCCTAGTGTGGTGTTTTTCCCAGTTTAGTGATGTCATTTACCTCCTGTTATTAAAGATCTTCTGATCACTGATCTGTGCTTGCAAGAGGGGAAGTATTGCCTCTTTGAGGCACCCAGGGGTGTGTGTAGGATTTTCCCAGGTCACTGGGTGGGGGCTCGAGCTAGTTTGCATTGTATTGTTGAGAGGGAACCCCTATGTACTGAACCCGACCCTTGTTGCTGCCAACTCTGAGGGGCAGAAGGGTTACATAAGTATTGCTGACATAAGTGGTAGTTTAGACATGGCTTTAATGTTCCCTGCTATCTGAATCTATTCCTGGAGCGTCTTCCGAGCTGCAGTATTAACTGGTGCTGGGCCAAACCTCAGGCCAGAAGTTTAAAGACATGGAGACTGACTTTGACCTAATTTACACCAGTGTAACTCCATTGACTTCAGTGCAGTTATTCCTGATTTACACAGAGTGACAGCTGCTTCAGGCCCTTTATCTTTGAGAAGACTCTTCATCTTGTGAGTCTCATGGGGAGGGTGCTTCGCGGGTGGCACTGACAACCAGTTACCTGGGCTCAAATGACTAAGGCAACAGTTTAAGACCCCAGCATGCAGAAATGTGCATGCACTTTTTTTAAATTGGCCCTGAGTCTTTCCCCACTGAGCATCTAGAGATAAATACTAAGAGGAGGAGGCTGGGAATTTTGCCTTTCAATCCTACATGTTATTTGAAATCCTAGAAAAAACAGGGAGATTATCGGCACGGAAGGTGACTGAAAATTAAATCGGCTCTCCATTGTTCTCTCCATCCAGCCCCTGTATGGATCAGACAGAGTCAGGGACACCCCCTGCCCCAATGGATTACATGATCTCATACAGATTGTTCTCATCTCTTTGGCTCCTTTCTCACTCCTGCCTAGCAGCACAAAGAGCCGTTTGTACCTACTCTGGGCTCGGCAGCTGCTAGGAACAGGCCAGAGAAGTGAAGATGGAATGTGCAGTTGCCACGAGAAAATACAAAGGGTAAGAAAACAACTTCATTATTACGGTGCTGTTCTTTCAAGCACAAACCACTCAGTATTGGGTCCCAACGGATCCCAAGCCCAGAAGATCAGCTGAAGAGAATTCAGAGTTGAAAGGAGAGCTGTGCCTTTTGTATTAAGGATAAGAACCTGAGCAATGCCTATCTGGCCCCAGGGTCACTAATATTTTATTCAGGATGTCTCCAAAGAGCTGTAGAGAGGTAGCAGGCACCTGAGGTGTGCCCCAAAACTCTTCAAGCAGAACCCTCCCACCTTGTCTTCTGCTCTCCCTGCCCGTCTTCTTGGTAACAGTGCGAAGGGCTGCCCTGAGGACTTGTCAGAGAATTCAGCGCCAGCAATACTCCCGGCTCTTTTTTTTTTACTGGAGTGAAACAACAGTCAGATTCAAGGGGCTTTGACTCTTTTTTTCAAAACAAGGGTCTTGAACTGAAGAGACAGATCAACATGAAGCGCAATCTCAGCAGAAAAGCTTCTGCCTGCTTCGTTGGGCTGCTTTGGTCCTGCTGCCAACAGCTGGGGCTTGGAGGTCTGAATCCCACCTGCTTAGCTCTAGGCACCCACTTCTAAGAGGCACCTCATAACGTCCTTACTCAAGCAATGTCAATAGGAATTTTACCTAAGGGCTGAGTAAACATGAGACAGACTTCTCAATTGACTCTACACTGCTAAACCCTCTAAGCTCACTTTCCAAATACCCTTTCCTAAAAGGCTAGATCCTGATATTTTCAGTTCTCAATCCCATTCTTACAACTGAAGGTCACTGGGCCTTGGATTCTGGATTCATGGCTCTTAGATTATATTGGATCATGAACTGGATTGGTAATGAGAGACAGGGCCTCATTTCCAGCCTGACCTGAACTATATTGTAGATTTTACTCTCACAATTTTGCTGGTGCATGCAGGGACCAATTTTCTGGAGCAACCTGCAATTATGCTTCTGCATCTTTGCCCCTGCAAATAACTGTTGGTGCATTTTATGGCACTAAGGTATCCAACTGAATGCATCTGAATTGCACAAGCAATAAGATATATTGACACACTGTTATATACTATTATACTGTTATAAAATGTATCTGCAGTTTTGTGCCCACCACACTGCAGCAGCAGAATCACATGGCTATAATGTAGCCTTGGCGTGGCACAAAATGGACTTCCAACTCCGATGGTCCCTTACACGTACGTCTTCCTTCATCAGGAGTCACTATGAGAGGATTTAGGCTTCTTAAATCCCACCAAACTGCACCTATCTTTATTTGCAGGAGCTGTGTCTCGAGACACTGGATTTATGGCTTATTACATCTATAACCCACCAACTCCTCCTTCCAGCTGCCTTCCTCCTCCCACTTCCTTTCCCACCTATGATTCGAGGAGTGTTAACAGGCCACTTCACCTTGGGTAGTCCCTAGAACTGTGTGTTAACTGCTTACTCTAAACAATCTGTTCCACCTGGTATTGAGCGGTGACACTAAAGTATGTTCCCCAGACCCCAAGAAGAGCTCTGTGTAACCTCAAAAGCCTCTCTCTCACCCACGGAAGTTGGTCCAATGACAGATATCACCTCCCTCAGTTGGTCTCTCTAATATCCTGGGACTGACACCGCTACAACAACACTGCATTGGCATCTGATGGCTGTTTATTGGCTTATGTGAAATAATTAGTTGTCTCACTTCAGGACCCAGCAATTAAGTAAAGCCCTCAGAAAACATACCATCCCCTGTGGCCCCCTTGTTGGCATTCTCCTAGGACCAGGCCTGGAGACTGAACACAATCCAGACTGGAGGTCTTTCGAAAAGATGTGCTCCAACAAAGTCCAAAGTAACAGGCCAGCTGCAGGAATCATTGGCTGGATTCTGTGGCCTGGTACCAGTCAAAAAAGGCTATTTCTGAGATCTACGGTTCTATGCACAGTATTACTAAGCACATAATGGCTGCTGAATAGGTCTAGCTAATCTCTGCACTGCCGCCTGTATGAGTCATTACTATGTGAAGATCACTGGTAGACTGAAGTATAAGAGACCCTATAAAATCCCCAACTCAATCCTATTTTAATAGTCAGAGGAGAGTGGTTATCAGACAGACAAAGAACAGTTGTTTCCACTGAATTTCAGAGGCGGGGAAGATAACGGATGCCTTCTTTCCAGGGTGCAGTAGAGATACAAGCAACACACACAGGGTCTATTACCTTTGCATCTGTGCGGCTGTATCGCTTAAAACCATCGATTAGCTTCCTGAGCCCCGCTAAGAGTTAACTTGCACTGCAATGACCGCCATCGGTGCCGGATCAGACAGGTGTATTCCGGGCAGTTCTCTGCTTAGCTACAGATAAACCGTAGTACTCAGCGGAGAGAGGGTGGGTGGCCAAGAGTGGGATTTTCTGCCTGCACGGAGAGCTGTGACAATTCTTCACACATGCCTGACTGCAGAACTCACTCTTCATTTGGCTGACACTCAAAAAAAAAAAAAAAAAAGGCATTTGGAGGATGTTGCATCTCAATGATGTGAAATCGCCCCCGTGTATCCGAAGGGGCTAACCGTATTGAATCTGACACCATGACACGTTGCTGTGGAAAGCAGAGAAGGTTCACTAGGAAAGTGTCAGCCGGGTGCACCTCCATCACACTTCCCCTTTCCTGACAGGTTCCCCTCCCTCGTTACCGCCTCGGTTATTTTCGCCAGGACTGACTTTCCCCTGCTCTGAGATTGCTGCCAGGGTGGCTTCTGAAGATGCACGGGTGACACGGGAACACCTTGACTGATACAATACAACCATCATTACTGACAATGGAGGATTAATGAGGCAGGAGCTCCGACTCCTCTCTCTGAGCATGCCCCCACTCCTTTCTCTTTGCCATCCAGGAGGGCAGCAAACACCCTCAATCAAGGACAGGTTTTAGACTTTACACCACTGTTTTGACTAGACTGCCTGGGAGTTCCCCCAGGACCTATCCCTCAACATCTCATGTGGAAGGAGACAGCACATTGGTAGCACGGTAGAGCATCCGGCGGAGCTGGTGTTCTGTACAGTCGGAAACCTCCATGGAGCACTGCCTGCTGGTTAACATGGAAGACGGCATTGGCAGAACTTAGCTGCTTTTTCACCTTCCCCCAGCTCTGCCTACCCCTTCAGTTCAGAGTTGGATACTGTGCCGCCAACTGTTTCCCAACTGTCTCACTGCATGTGTGGCAGGAGAGAGCTAGGCACCCAGAACTTCAGGGACTTGTTTAACATCCAGTGGTCAAGACTCAAAGCAGTCTATCTGCATAGCTGACGTTGCGTATCTTAGGTTGGAACACCCCCTACCCCACCAGTGTAGATCAGGCCCAAGTGTTCTAGCCTTAGTTAGGTCCATGCTCGGAGGGAAGACTCCACTTCCAGCCACACCCCTTTCAATAGCATCTGATTTTCTCCTGGCATTCTCCCATCCATGCACTGCCCGGGCCTCACTGCCAAGATGATGGGAGAGATTTCCAAAGTTCATAGGCATCAAAATCCCACGTTGAAAAATTGCTCTAGTGGTGGTAAGGTGGGAGGGAAGAATGGGAAAGAAAGGCGAGTGGTGGAAGTAGAGAAGGGATGAGACAGGAAGCAACAAAAGAGATGGAGGAATTGTAGAGGAAGACGGACTTCTTTAATAAGGCTTATTTCTTCCCCTAAAGAGGTGGGGTAAAAATAGCACCATTTAAAGGCAAACTAGCAATAATAATCATTACCATTATAATCATAATCTCAAACTGTTAGCGCTTTATGTACAAATGAGCTTAATGGAAAATGATTTCCATGCATCAAACCATTCTGCATTTACTTAGGACAAACGTGCCTCTAATATCACTTGGTAGTTAGTGCCAAAAAAGGCGGCCCATTTGGGCCAAAATTTTCAAAAGGGCCTAGTGAGTTTGGGTGCCCAATGTGAAGCACCCAAAAAAGGCTCAACTCTCAGAACATTAAGGTGTCTCATATCGGACACCCAAAACACTCTTTACAGCTGTGTGTTATATACCAGGGTTGGTGACATCTATAGAATTTCATGCCAATTAGAAACCACCACCCCCCTTCCCCCAGGCAATGCCTCCATTTCAAATTGACCCCACCAAGGACCTATAATTTCTGATCAAGTGAAGTTGCGCTTGGTGCAGGACACGTGTTTGCAGCCCCCACGACCTGGGCCCAGCGTGGGGCTACTTCATTCCCGAGCAAGAATTAGAGCAGCCTCAACTGCTCAACCGTGGGGTCTTTAGAAGAGGCATCTCTTTTAAAGGGGGGGCAGCTCTGTGGCAGTCTGCTCTCAGAAGAGGAAGAGAAGACTCAGTGAGAAGCCTGCGGCTGAAGAAGCCAAGACATGAGGACGCTCTACAAGCCCTTCGAACAAGGCACGTCATCCCCTCCCACCCAAGCAGGCAAGATAGAACACAGGGTATCAGTCAGGTGGTAAAGCAAGGGCTGCTTCTGCAGCCACATCCCAATCAATGAGTGCAGGCGACTCCCGTTGGAAAGCTAATAGGGTCACGTCCAGGCCAGGGGCAGGTTTAGTTCTCATATCTCAGGACAGTCTTGGCAGAGGTTTCAGCATCGTCAATTCTGGCGCTACACGACTGTCAGGTACTGCATCAGGCTGTAAATAAATAAATATCCTCTTCTGCCTGGGGACACCTTTTAATCTTCCTCTTATATTTTATACACTGTCCCCGCGTCTCAGCTGGGTTCCACTGTATCTAATTTGAGCATCTGACATATGGGGTTGTATTAAACCAAGGCCTTCATTTTATATTAATCATCACATATAAAATACTGCTCGCTCAATCCTGTGTCTCAGGCGCTGACCAGAGCTGCTCTCTCTGCTTCCGCCTCCCTACCCTGAGCGCTAGACCATAGGAGAGAGGCTCCCACGGAGAAAGGGCAGCTGTGTTTCCCCTCTCCACCTTCCCTCCGGGTTTCTGCATCATTTGGGGGCTGCACAATAGCCCAGACAGCAGAGGCTGGAGCAGACCATATCAGAATCAATCACGCCCCCACGCCTGGCCGGCACCGCTCACTTAGCAGGCCTTGCTGGCCACTTCTGGGCCCTCTGGGGGAAGGACAGTTGCAGATTTGTGCCACCCCAACCTTTCTCCAGTAGATCTTCTGCCCCCAAGACCCCTATGTCAGGGTCTACACTGAGAGAAGTGAACCTGGCTCTGTATCCACAGTCTAGATCAAGCGTAGTCAATTATTTTTTGTCAGGCTCTAGCTCTCTTGGTCAAAGTATAGTCAAGGTCCAGACGCCAGAGAAAATAATAAATAAATAAAAATAACAACAACAAATAAATAAAAAGATTTCAGGGTCTGTTCAGAAGCATCTGGCAGGCCGGATTTGACCTGCAGTCTACCTATTGACTACCCCGGGTCTAGATGATAGACTCCGGCAGATAGTTAAGTGTGAGCGTGATGGGAAAGGTGATAGAGAAATAGTCTAGCTCATCTATCTAATCTATCATCCTATGTATCCTTCTGTCTATCTGACAGGCAGACCAATGTGCATGGTTTATAGCCACATTTCCAGGAGGCTCATTTTCAGCAGCCACATGCTGCCTTTCACACTGGTTTATGAATGTAGGCTCCCATGGGGTTATTAAATTCCATTCAAATCCAATGCAGGCATTCCAATGTTAGTGTCCATGGCTGAGAGGCACAGAGGATGGGAGTGGGAGGGAAAGGTGCTTTGATGGCTAAATTTCCAAACAGGCTGGTTGAACAAATAACTAAAAGAAGCTGAGAGGAAGATTCAGGCCCTAGGGAAGTGGTGCCCTTCTGGGTCACGGTGCTGTGAAACCCCTGCAAATTCTCCATCTCCATGCAGGTCTCAGTGTGACACCATGTGCTTCTCCGTCTCCAGGTGGGAGCTGCTGTTTAATCCCATCAGCCAAATTCTGTCTGAATTTTACGAGGCACTTTCGCAGCCAGGCTGGGGCTCTCTGCCGGTGAGTCTGCTAGCGTGATTGGCTGTGGTATGATGGTCACACCCTTTTTGGCCAGGTTTGATTCACAGGCCCGGGATGTCAGGAGAGATTGGGTTACTGCATTGAGAAGCTTCCTATCCCAGACCTTTAAGATTTTAATGCATCTCCTTCTCTTTGACTGGTACAGGGAGGTAAACACCCTCTTGGGGGAAGGGGCTGTGTCTACCTGGGTGTCTGTGCAAGGGCCCCCTATGGGCCAGGTCATAATAATAAAGGCAGCCTGTGGAATTTGCTCCCATGGGAGGTCAGGGAGTTCAATAGAGTGGCTGCATTTTGAAAAGATCTGGGTAATTTTAGGAGCTATGTGTGGTTACCGTTAGGCAGGCTAAGATAAAAGTAATCAGAGCTTCAGGCTGTAAGCCGATTCCTTGTGAGTATCAGCAAGGAATTATCCCCCTCCCCCCCCCCCCCGCCCCATACACTATTTGCATATTTGGCTACATGCATCATGGGAGATTTCATGTTCCTGTTTGGCCTCAGGCACTGCCTACTTGCTAGACGAAGGGGAACAAGGGGCTGATCCGGACAGCACAGAAACTCTGGCTGCAGAATGTGAGGGGTGTGCATCCCTCTCTGAAACCCGAACGCTCAGTGTGGGTGGTTGTGGAGCAGCAAGTCCAGTTTGTGCTCTTCCGTACCTAGGATGCCGCAGTGGCAGATATTTGCCCCAATACTTCACACACGGACGTCAGATCACAGACTTGATTCAAGGTGTAGAGGAGAAAACTGAGTTTGTCTCCCTTCCCACCCCTGGCAATGCAGGGTTGTCCCCTTCCGGACATCTTTGTCCAGGCTGGTTTTAAATGACCCTAACAGTACAATTTCCATATTTTTGTCAGAGATTAATCCCACACTCTAATAGATCTGTGTAGCTGGAGGTTTTCCTGATGCATACAATAATGGCCTAATTTCATCCTACAGAAGTGCATGGGACACAATTAGGCATATATGGGGCATGCATGACTTAAATAATACTAATTTAGTATTTGTAACTTTAAAGAATCATGACTAGGGCCCTACCAAATTCATGATCCATTTTTGTCAATTTCAGAGTTATTGGATTTTTAAAATAATACATTTCACGGTTTCAGCTACTTAAATCCGAAACTTAATGGTGCTCTAAGTGTGGGGATTGCGAGGTTATTGTAGGAGGGGTTGCGGTACTGCTACCCCTACTACTGTGCTGCTGCTGGCTGCGACCCTGCCTTCAGAGCTGGGCCGCTGGAGAGTGGTGGCTACTAGCTGGGAGCCGGGCTCTGAAGCCAAAGCCGCCGTCAGCAGCAGCGCATGGTATGGTATTGCCACCCTTACTTCTGTGCTGCTGCTGGCAGGGCACTGCCTTCAGAGCTGGGCGCCCGGCTAACAGCCGCTGCTGTCCGGCTGCCCGGCTCTGAAGACAGCGCGGAAGTAAGGGCGGCATTAGCATCAACCTCGTAAAATAACCTCGTGACCTCCCTAAAACTCCCTTTTGGGTCAGGAATCCTGGTCTCCCCCGTGAAACCCCTGACGTTTCTGGCCTGGCGACATCTGGACTGAGCCCATCATCTCATTTCACACTACAGGCTACCAAGCTGCTGTCCGAGGGCAACGATTTTGAGCCAGCCCTTTTTATTCCTTTAATAAAAATGAAGATAACAAGGCTGACTGTTCTCCAGGACACCTAAGTGGTTCAGAACCTCCATCAGCCAATCACATGCCTCCTTCCTTCCAGCCTATTAGACAGAGAGGTTGTATTCTGAGGGCACCGTACTAACTGGTGCTGTAACCTTCCCTTTCCTAACGTCACTTAGCAGATGGAGTCATTGAGAGATCCTTCCGTTTAAATGAGTGGCGTGCACCGGAAGGGCCACAGTCTGGGCTACTGGCAGGGTTTTCACTGCTGATGGCCTGGAAAAAGCAGGGGAAGAAGAGGTTGGCAGTGAGATTTCATGGCTGTGGCGCCAGTACCCGATGCCAGCAAAATTACAAAGCTGAAATCCTGGAGCTAGATTGGGCAAAGCTGTTCAGTGCAAACAATTTATTTGATGAATGGAGCAAATTCCCCACAAGAAGGCTTCGACTTTTACTAATCTGTTCCTTGCGTGAAATCATTTGGCAAACGGTTTATGCAAACATGTCAGCCTGGGGGTTACTCCTCAGCCTCCTGTACTCACTGTCCAAAATTCACCTGCTTGCGCTGTGCAATAGTCACACTCTAGTCTTGCTGTTTGCTGCTGGGATGACTCCCAAAGCACTGACTGCTCTCAGGGGGGCTGTGTGAAGACTGGTGTAAATACTCATCTGTTCAAGTGGCGCTTTCCCTTCCTGCGGCAAAGTGCCCATGAACACAAACTTGCTTGCATGCATGTTTGCGAGACGTGGTAAGAGAGACTGCAAATTCTGCCGCAGCCAACGAGTGGCTTTCATTGGAAAGTATCTTCCCAGACACTGGGTTGGCAGCATTTGGCCAGCTTTGCTTGCCACAGATGCTGCCGAGGCTTGGGCAGAAGGGAGGTGGAACGGAGAGAGGGAGAAGGCGGCCATTCATCATCATTAACCATACTGCAGTGACCAAACTCCACCTCTTGTGGTGTCCAAAGAAACCCATCCCAACCAGTTTGGCTTAATAATTCTCCAATCGCTCGGTTTCTCCTATTTTGCGGCAGGAATAAAGCCCTTCTCCTGCTCTTGCTGCAAGTTCCATTTTACATCCTTGATAACTCAACATTAGACTTTATAACAGTCAATTGAGAAAGCCCTGCGGGAGTCTTTGATGTAAATGCCTTCAAGATGCAGGGCTTATAAACTGAGATAACAAAACTGTCTTTTGTCTTTCCTGTCCCAGGCCTGCTGTCTTAACACTGATGGTTGTAATTCACTGCCTGGGTCCGGGTCTGTCTCTGTCAATACACAGATTATTGTCTGTCTGTCTGTCTTGCCTAGCCAGTAGCCACGTGTTTGTGTCCGGGAGTAAATTTCCAAAAGCACCTAATGGGATTTAAGTGCGGAAGTCCCACTGACTTTCAATTAAACAGAGCTTAAGTGGCTAATGAGACTTGGGTGCTTTTGAAAATTTTGCTCCTGGTTAAGGAATTTTCCTATCTTTTCCTGCCTCCCCTCCCGGACTGTTAACTCTTTGTTCCATCTGGCCTCTACCTCTGTCTGTGTGCTTCCAGGACTTCTGTTTGTCTATCCCTAGGACTGCTGACTGTAAAACCATCTCTCACTGAGGGTTTGTCTACACTACAGCTATGCTGCTATAGCTAGTCTAGGCACTTGCTATGGCAACGGAAAGGCTTTCTGAGTCCTTGTAGTAAATCACTCCCTCAAGAGGTGGTGTCTATGGTTGGGCTTAGTCAGCTTAACTATGTCTATGAGGGATGTGCATTTTTCACAGCCCTGAGCAATGCAAGTTGACCTGTGTTTTAAGAGTAAACCACACCTGTCTCCAGGGCTGTCAATGCAACCTTTCACCAGTGCTACATTTACTTAAAAGGATAAAAAAGTGGAGTTTGGTAAAATATGGTAGCTGCCATAAACCTGACTTGACTGGAAATGGAGTCTCTAAGCAAAGCTTATTCCTGAAGTTGTTATTCTTTTCAGTCTCAAGAACCCATTTAAGTAATGTTTAAGCTCACTTTTTAATTCCACCCTTGCTCAAATTCGCCTGTCTTCCCCAGCAATAATGCAAAAAAAGTCTTTTTATCCAGCTGTGCATTTTCCTGTACAAATTTGTTTCCATTAAATTGTTCCCTTTTGTCCTCTTAAAAAGCATTTTTCAAATAACAGTGTGAAAAAATTACACGCTGAAAACAAACAAACAAACAAACAAAAAGTACTTCACTGTGCACCTTTATACAACAGTTATCTCTCTCAATGGATGGATGAAAACCTTGAAAATAGTCTTGAGGTGGAGACAAGAAATACAAAAATTCCTAGAGCTCCACACAGCCAGACATTTTAACAGCCAACACATGGCAAAGACTAATCTTAGAAAACTAAATTATAGAGGTGATGAGAACCTAATGTTCTCTTTCTGCTTTGTAGAAAACCACAGTTTTGTGCAAGTTCGGGTGAAGGCACATACTGCACTTCGGTTTTGGGGAAAAAAATCATTTGTTCCATAATCCCTACATTCAATGAAAGAATTCAAATTCGATCTTAAAAAAAAGCTCACCCTATTTTTTCCCCAAAAGCCACACTCCAGATAGAAGAGTCCTAATTCACGAGGCAAGATGTATCCAGCCTTACTGCAGAGCAGAGCTGTTTGAATAGTGTGTGAGAGAGAGGAGGAAAATGAATGTGTATTTCAAGAGTTCACTTTCATCTGTCCATTTTCTAGCCTCTTCATACTCAGCAAATACACATGCTGGACCAGAAATTAATGTATGTATTGTAGGGCATGTGCAGCTACCTACTAACCAAAGGGAATGACCAGTTTGGAAGGTTGCAAACTGGCCACCTTCATGTATAATGCATATGCTGCTGCTTCTTCACTTGTGATTTCCTTTAAGTGCAGTTGAATACCAAAGAGAATTGCAAATAACAAAGGCAAAATTTGCCGAATGTGTTTCTCGCCTGCTATTTCAACCAGCTGCCTCTCAGAGGAAGGCGGGGGGAATCTGCAGTGTTCCCCTAAACCCAGCAGAGACAATAATTTTGAGCTCTCCGCCACTCTTGTTAACTATGGGGATGGCTGACTTCATAAGAGTGGCCACTGTACCTGGCCTTCAATTGAAAGTTGGCTCAGAGTTTGAATTCTGAATACCGTCAAACTTGTGGGCTGTATGGATTGAAGGCTGAGGCTTGGGCCATCTTTAAGACTCTGTGGATGTGATTCCCTTGGTGAGCACAGATAGATGCAGCGACTATGGGGGTGGGTTAGATGGTAGCATACAGCATGCTTTTGAAAGCCCTTTGTTCAATTCTCCTTTAGGTTCCACACGGGGCTGGCCCAGTAGATGCCACCCAGTTTTCAGCCAATGTAGCCAAGTACGTGGGTTATGGGGTCATTGTCACCACGACACTTTCCACTCCTAGCAGGTCCCAGAAGAGTGCACAGCTAATCATCTCACCCTTGCATTGCTTCCCTGTGGAGGTGAGCATGGTCCATACTTAGACGGCACACAGAGAAGAGGCCTTCTGGGAACAATCCCAGGTGTTAAGGGTTTTCAGAAAGGGGGGGGGGAGGAGAAGCATATCTGGATTGCTGCCTGCATCTGTGCCCGGATGCCAACTGGCCCAAGGTTTGTCTTTTGGAATTTAAAGCTGTAAAATCACCCTCGTACATCATTTCCAGGCTCTGTTTCCATGTACCGGACCTCTATCAAGAATGGATTTGAGCTTTCTGGTTTGTTATACTGCATGATCCCCTTACATAGCTTCTCCTTCTTCCCCAGCTGTCCCACATCTGTCTGTTCATTGCAGTTCATGCCCTTCTCCCGTGGTGTGATTGAAAAAGTCTCCTCTTACCTTTGGGCCTGCGTCTCGCTGCTGGGTCTGGACAGCAGAAAGCTGCGGCTCAGTGGATTTTTCCCGGCTGATGTCATGAATGTTGCCTAATCATCATGTGCATTTGCTGACAGACAGAGGGGACTCAACATTAGGCATCCTTGAGGATGGGTCACCAAGCCCCAATATTTGAACTGAAAGGAAAAAAAAATGAGAGGGAGATACATCAGGGACATACAGGAGTGCCAATGAAAGCAATGGATCAGTCAGCGCACAGAGATCAGAGCTATCAACCAGCGGATCCGACACCATGGCAAAGACAGCCGACATGAAACAACATCAGAGAGAGGGGACATCAATTAGCAACAAGATCAGCTCTTGGACCCGGTAAATTAAGAGGAAAGCAAGCCAGCCCTTGGAGGAGGAGGAATTGAAAGAGACTTTGGAGCTAAAAGGAGACCTGGGGGCACACATAAAAACAGGAAATATTTCAGAAAGAAAAACAAATTCTGTGCAGGATTTAGGAAAATCAGGGCAGTGAATTAGACATCAGAGCAATGGCTAGACCTGGAGCAGATCGACAGAGAGATCAACAGACACGGAGCAAATAGCAGAGAGATGGACAGCCAGAGACAGGCAGCGAGAGACAGATCTGGGACAAGTACTAGGCCACATCAGCAGTGTCAGAGCACGCTAGTTACAAGGAGGTTTAAATACAGTTGTTGCTCACATAGTTCTGGCCCAGTTCCTCTGACCTTACTGGATGGTGATTTTTTTTCCTGTGGATTCTGCCTGCCAAACCGTGCCACTGAGCGGATAGTCTGCAGAAGGATTTTATTGTATACAGCCATAAAATCCACATCCATAGTGGTCAGAGAAATTAGGCTAGAACCCCGTTAGAAACAACGGTGTTTTAGAGATGGTTTTAACTAGCACATTTCTGATCCCATTGTGGACAGGGCTTTAGAGAGAGAACATTCTTCCCCTCCTCCCAAAGGAGAAAAGGGGAAAGAAAGGCATCCGTGAGATGGATGGACCTGTGACCGAAATCAGGGACATGGGACAGAGGCTGGAAGACACTAGAGACTTGTGAAAGACCAAGAGCTAACATTACAGAGCAGGAGCAGGCCAGTGACATATACCAGGCAAACTGCAAGTCATCAGAACAATGGAGAACACAACTGGATAATCAATCAGCAAGACAAGGTTGAGAGGTATCAGGAAAGCCAACAGATACTTGGAGGTCAGTTCTGAAGTCTAATATTGAAACTGGAAATAGGAGGACAATAACTCAAAAGCAATGACTGCTTTCTAACAGTGGAACGGCTATTAGAGAGGCGAGGCGGGTATTTGAATGCAGGATCAGTATTTGGAGTCTAGCAAATGTCAGTGCGAAAAATCACAGACGAGATGAGAACGACGCTGGAATAATGAATCTAGTATCTGAGAGACTGATACACCTTTAAAAAAAAAAAACTGAACAAGAGGAACTTTAAAGAGTGGCTTCATTTTGGAAACAGCCCATAAAAATGACATGGGGGAATTCCGCGTTAATTACCTCTCAGGGATTCCATACCAAGTTTGCTTTGGAGAGAGGGACAAAGATTTGCAGGCCTTGCAAATTCCACCAGTATGTAAAAGTAAAGCTGGGTATTTTCCAGCTCCTGCTTCATCATCAGTAACCTTGACTCCAGAGAGGCCTAATCTAGTTGTAATTAAGGTGCGATGGATGTGCGAACCTCTGTATACCTTAAAATCTAGAATCTGCCAGTGGAACTTCGTGCAAGCCAGAATAGGATTTATTTCCAGCGCACTCTCCCACAGTGGGATGGGTGCAACAGAGACAGAGTTGGAGTTCAAGGTACTACAATTTATTACTGGTACGAACCTAAGCAGAATACACCCAGGGAGCAGATCTGTTGAGCAGTCATTGGTATGGTCACTATACAGAACTTAACTGCACTTTACAAAGACATTGCATAGTCTTTTTAAGAATGGTTAGATCTGGGGTCTCAAACATGAGGGTTATTTCCTGCGGCCTGCCAAGCACCCCACACCCCTCCTCCTGCCCCCCCCGGAGTTATTTCCTGCAGCCCGCCAAGCTCCCCTCCCCTGCTCCCCATTCCTCCAGCGTGCCACGTCCCCGCTCCTCTGTTTACCTCCAGGTGCTGTTTGGCAGTGCTTAGCGCTTTCCAGAAGGGAGGGGGGAGGAACGGGGAGCCGCATGCTCAGGGGAGGAGGCAGAGAAGAGGTAGGGCAGAGGCAGGGATTTGGGAAAGGAGTTGGAATGGGGGGTGGGAAGGGGTGGAGTTAGGCAGGGCCCGGGACAGCGGGGGGTTGTGTCAGTGATGCAGCCCTCGGGCCAATGTACTAGTCATGTGGCCCTCCCGGTAATCCGAGTCTGAGATCCCTGGGTTAGATTTTAGCAATTGGGGATGAATGAACAATTCATAATGAAGATCTATGTCCGTTTTCCCCTCTTCTTCAAGCCATGGGATGTTCACACATAGATTGCAAAGTCCTCATAGTTATTTAGTATTAGACCTAATTTTCAATTCCCCCTCGTGCAAATATCGCTCTAGCAGTTCATTGGAAACAGTCTGTATTTGAAATTCACGCCCTGTTGATTAGTTACATAACCCACGTGGTACCGTTTCTGTCCCCCGTTGGGGGACTTACGAAATGGACTGGCACAGCACTGTGAATTTCAAATCTGGCCATCTATCCAACTATCCAATTTGAAATTTGCTTTTGAGCATCATGGTTGGTTTTCCAGCATAGCAGAGCTAGTGAAGGCTGACGGTTGGACCATGCATGGAAGGCAAACATGAGGAGGCCATAAGTGGAACTGAAATTAAATTCATTTTCAAATGTGAATGAACATCCACAGATCATTGCCTACCTCCTCCCCAATGCCACGATTTGCTTAGCTCTGTCTCTGACCTGGCCAAAATGGGCAGTGAAACAAGGGGCTTGGCGTCAGAACAATGGATTAAACTAAAATGAGAGGCATTTTAACCATGAGAGCCATGCCTTCTTCCCAACAGTCACCGGGAGAGGGGCTTAGGCTGGGGTGATGCTGGAGGTCTGGAGGGGCCTGGCTCCTTCTGGCCTGAAACGCTTCATCATTCAGGGGATCATCTAGGTCCAAGTTCACCCCAGAGTCTATCACACACAGCAGCCGCTGCGGTAGCTCCACCCACCTTCACTGGGACACGAGGCACCAGGCTGTCCCGGGGAGGTGCGGTTAGCCTGTCACTGCACCAGCTTCAGGGATCTGCCCCACCGCCCACGAACACAGCAATGCCAGATCAGCCAATGTTGTCCTGCCTTGGGCAGTGGTGTTTGCCAGATTCTTCAGAGGAAGGTGGACTCCTACCCCTCATATGGGTGTCTTGGGGCAGCGAGAACTTCCTGACAGCTGACGTCACCAGAACAATGGGTTGTACGAGGGAATGAGACAAGGCAGAGCTAAGAAACCCAGAGGGTGAGAGAAGTACCAGGGCAATAGACCAGGCGGTTGAGGCAAAGCACATAGGAGATGGATGGGACAGATATTAGACTACGCGAGCTGGCAGCAAAAGAGACAGGATCCTTCCCATTCCTCTCTCGATCTGGCCCGGGGTAAAGAATGTTTTGTCATTGAATAGCCCCTTATTGTTTTTAAATGATCCACCAAGCTATCGGTGTTCCCCTGGCATTGGCGATGTATTTGTGAAGGGAAACGCTGGTGCTGACAACGGACTCCGAACAGGATTTTATGAAAGCCTCTTTGGGCTCCTAGTGATTTGCAGCTGCGGAAAACAAACATACACGGATACAAACGCAGAGAGGGGGCAGAAAGAGCGTTCTCTCTCTCTCTCACACACATACACCCCCCCCCCCCCATTCATCAGACCAAGTGAACCCAAAAGACTTGTCAAACTCTACATGGATTCAATTATTTTAAAAAAAAGGTCTTTAGATGAATACTACTCTGTGATACCAAGAGAACCAGACAAATTTTGTGATTCTCCAGTTTCAGCCTGGGGAGGACGAGAGCGGTTGCCCTTAGTGGGTTAATGGGAGAGGACTGAGGAAGAGAAGACTGACCGAATTATTCTCGCTCTTTCAAGGTGACCTGAAAAAAGGGGTGGAGGGGAAAAGGGTGTGTCCTCCTTTATTCCTGCCTGTGTGATGTATAAGGGCATGGTTAGACTGGCGCTTTGCGGTGCAAAAACCCTCCTGTAGCGCAATAATTTTCATAGCGTACACACTTCAAAGGGAGATTTTGCAAAATGACTCACTGTTTAAAGCGCAAGTATTAAACCTCCTTTCCGAGAGTGGTAAGTCTTTTTGCACTAGCGCTATAGCGCAAGGGTGGGAATGTGAACACCCATTCTGTGTTAATGAGCCTCCCGCCTCCGGCATCCTGGCCCAGAATTCCCATTAGAGCCTCTCTGGCCAGCATTTAAAACTCTTCTGGCTCCTGCTCAGGTGACCCCACGGCAGACCCTCCCCCACATTCCCTTTGTAATTAGAAAAACCGGCTCGCCCATGTCCCCTGCCGCTGCGGGCGGCAGGGCTGCCGGTTCCCGCGGCTACCGGCGGCAACCTTGCCGCGCTCCCAGCCTCTGTCCCGGGTCCCCGCTGCTGCGGGCAGGGCTGCCGGGTCCCTGCCCCCGCCCCGATCCCCGCCGCGACCAGCTGCACGCCGGCCCCCCGGCCTCCCGCCGCGATTTGCGGCGGCAGGACCTCACGACCCCCCAGGGGGTTGCCGACCCCCAGTTTGAGAAACCCCGAATAACCCCTGGAAATGTTTGGGGAACTGACAGCATGAATTTCCTTCCTTATGCACACGTTCCCAGTTTCCCCGTCACCAAAGCAGGTTGCACCCAGCTGAATGCTGGGATACCTGCCCTATCCCGCAACTGTTACTGCCGCCAGAAACGCGACAAATGTATCCATTATTTAGCGCTACAAGGTTTCAATCTGTACAGTCTCTAGCGCCATACCTATTGTGCTACATTGGGAAGCGCTACAAATAAACGCGCTATAATCTATAGTCTAACCATACCCTAAAAAAGGCCTAAAGGGTTTCTTTTTTCGTTACAGGGTTTTTTCCCCTGCTTGTTTTCTTAGATTACAAATTCAGCTCTTCTCGGCCCTGGAAAACTCTGGCTGTTTTGCTACTTGCATTTTTGATAATTTCTCCCACCGCTGCCACACCAGCGGCGCAGGCTGCACCACTGGGAGGTGACTTGGCAGCTGCAAAGGCAGCGACTGGTGCACGGTAACCCTTTCAATGTGGAGCTGGGTGGTGATCGTGCAACGGTGGGAGAATTTAAGGAAAACCCTTGTGTGAAGAAGAGCGATGGAAGCTGGGTAATTAGTGAAGTGATCCCAGCATGAGAGTGGAGGGAGAGCTCAGTCACAGAGAGGCAGCTGACAACAATCTGTTGCTTGTTTTTATTAAAACCTATTTCTCTTCAATGCCTAGTTAACAACGGAAACGATGTCTTTGGGTCTAAGACTGAACACTCCAAAGCTTTTCAGCGAGGTCTGAGGGCTCCCAATACTCATGCTATGAGACAGTCAGAAAGGCCAGGGAAGACCATCCTTGGCATTTCTGAGGTGAAAAACCTACAGACAAGAACCTAGCGCCACAATCCTCCATCCCATTCCCCCCCCCCCATTCCAAAACGGGCGCACGCACACTAGGGTGACCAGTTGTCCTGATTTTATAGGGGCTTTGTCTTAAATAGGCACTTAATACCCTCCAGCCCCTGTCCTGATTTTCCACACTTGCTGTCTGGTTACCCTAGCTCATACACACTCTCTCCCCTTTCAAGCCTCCTTTAGCCATTAGAAAGAAGCCAAAAAGGGCACACACCCAATTGTTCAAAACCTCTTAGCAGGTCCCTATGGCCTGAGTGCTGTTAGCGGACTGGTCTGCCCAGGCTTCAGTACCGAGAAGGGCTCATCCTGCCTTCTTTTCCACCCTGTTTATCTTCTGGAGGGGCTGGGATGGTGCAAATGGATGGGGGAGGGAGCCTCATGCTGGCACATTTCAATTCAGCAGCGGGAAGAGCCACTTCAATCATCAATTGCCTCTCACTGTGTATGAATTATACATGCCCCAAAGGCTCTGTACGCTGCCACCATCTCTCTCTCTTTTTAGCCTTACTGGAAGGAGAACCGAGCCCCTAGTTCCTTCCTGGATGCCGGCCTCTCTCAGCTGCTGCCCTAGGCCTCCTCCAAAGAACGCAGGAATTGCTTACATGCTGGCCGGCTATTCCACACGCAGTCAGCCGCGAGGCTGACTCCAAACCATTTAAAAACACAGCAGGAGTTTTAATTATTCCCACGTAGTGGGCCCTGATCATTACATACACCACAGAGGTGTGGGAACTGGCTTGCGGGTGCCAAGAGCCCCGTGACGTACTCCTTCGTGGTCAGGAAGGTTTGTGCTCAAGAGGTTAACACCAGGGCCTGAGAAATTAGAACATTAAAACTATGCATCATCATGCAGGAGTCAAAGGGCAAAATCAGCATTTTGATTCTCAGATGCTGGGCACTAAAGACAACACAGATACAGAGGTAGATGTTCACCTCTAGCTCTCAGCAGAAACCACCCTGTGAATACAAGGCTACCCTGGGCTTCTGTGATGTCGTTTCTATTATACATGCCTCCTCCAGCAGCTTCAGGCCTGAAGTATCTGTCTAATGTTTGTGTAATGCTGAGCCGCTCCACCACCCCATGCCGTTAGATTAGCTATCATTATGTCTTGAGAGCACTGGAATTACCAAGTTGCAAAGTAATAGATTGGTACTTAGAAGGCACAGCTGGACAACTCTGGATTAAGTAAAAAATTGGGATTTCTTGTCTTAACTGCTTTGAGCTGTCCCGAGCTTGACATATGAACAGCCGATTGTGAAACTGAGCCCTGTCCCTACATCAGGAGAAGAGCCCCTTCCCCTCTTCTTCCTCTCCCCTCCCCCCAATGCCCCAGCAGTTGCTTCACATCTACTACCTTCCCCTAACCTCTTCTGGAGTGTAACCAGATGACTCCCAAGACAACCAACCACCCAAAGAGACAAATTCAGCCCTGCTGACTGACACCAGGCACGAACTAGGCCCAAGATAACCAGCTCACTTTCTGAGGAAAGAAATCACTACTGGGGGGGGGAAAAAAGCAACCTCCAGAAATGCTTGGAAAACAGAAAGCTCATATTTAATTGAGCCTTGCTTATGTCAGGGCAAATGAGCCAAACCCATTGCTGTTTCTGTTATTCAGCATCTATCAAAGTGCAATTGGGAGTCAGAGGCGAATATTCCACATGGCTGAAAGATCAATGGGTTTGGGCTTTTTCCACCTTGACATAAGCAAGGCTCCATTACAGACGAGCTTCCTGTTTGAAAACATCGCCGCGGTTTTGATTTTCTTGCCGGGGTGATTCTTTTCCTTGCAAGACTGCTCTAGCTTGTTATTTGTTTCTTTCTGACACTTCTTAAATGGCTGTTCTGCCAACCTGCTCGACTACAGCTCTGCCGTTGGTGACACGGATGCAAAACTGGACTAATTCCAGCTAAATCTACAGCGACACCAACGGTGAGACTAAGAGCAGAATCTGGCCCGGCATCTGGAAGACTATAGAGGACCAAATCCTGCTCCTGATGAAGTCAAGGGGAGTTTTCCATTGCTTTTAGAAGGACCAATGCTTGGGGATTAGACCCCTTGACCCATGAGCTATGCAGAGCCCCCATCAATGGTGTGTTGTATAGGCACAAATTGCAGGGTGTGGGGCGGGGGGTGTCTTAATTACTACTTGGTTGGGGAGTGGCAGGTGTTTTGAGCCAGCCTTTGTCTTTATAGGATTGTATATTTTCCAATACTGCTTTCCATCACATGCCTGACTTGAAACTGTAATAATGAACAATTGCTTTCTCCCTTTCCTTCAGATCTCAGTCGTGGAGTCGGGGTCCGCTGGCACTAAACTCAAATGCAAAACGGAAATCACTGCACAGTGGCATGTTTGTGTAACTTCGCTGTCCATTTATTTGCCTTTTCAAAGAGCAGCTGTGTTAAGCAAGCATCTTTGCCTGGATCCGATCTGGAGGAGTTTGTCTGGTACAGCATGGTTCCTGTTGGGGCGGGGGAGAGTGACGGAGTGTGTGTGTGTGTGTGTGTGTGTGTGAGAGAGAGAGAGAGACGGGTGTGTCCCATAATTCTGCTCTGTATGTGTGTGTGTAAGTGTGTGTGTAAAATAGCCAGAGCTGGGAGAATACCTCAACCTTTTCTTGCTTGAACTCCAGCAGGGTGGGTACGTGTGGTGGCTGCCATGCTGGCAAACCAGTGACTGAAAGGGGGGCTTCCAAAACTAAAAGCGCCAACTGCTATAATTTGAATTTAAGGGCATGGCCACACTTGAAACTTCAAAGTGCTATTGTGGGAACCCTCCTGTGGCAGCGCTTTGAAGTGTGAGTGTGGTCGTGTGGGAGCGCTGGGAGAGAGCTTTCCTAGTGCTCCTGGTAATCCACCTCCATGAGGGGATTAGCTGCATGTGCAGGGAGCCCGGCTACACTAGCGCTTTAAAGCGCTCAGACTTGCTGCACTCGGGGGTGATTTTTCACACCCCTGAGCCGGCAAGTTAGAGCGCTATAAAACGTAAGTGCAGACAAGTCCAAAGTTACAGCTATAACAGGCTCAAATTTCCACAGACTGAATGCAGAGGAACGGGGAGTACTCATGGCACCTTGGAGACTAACCAATTTATTTGGGCATCAGATGCATAGAGTGGAACATACGGGAGAGAGGGGGGAACGGGGGAGAGGGGGGACGAGAGAGAGAGAGAGAGAAAGAGAGAGAGAGAGAGAGAGAGAGAGAGAGAGAGAGAGAGAGAGAGAGAGAGAGAGAACATGAAAAGGTGGAGGTTGCCATACCAACTTTAAGTGTCTTAATCAATTAAAGTGAGCTATTATCAGCAGGAGAAAAAAAACCTTTTGTAGTGATAATCAGGATGGCCCATTTCAAGCAGTTGGCAAGAAGGTGAGAGTAACAGTAAGGGGATACTTAACATGGGGAAATAGATTCAGTTTGTATAATGATCCAGCCACTCCCAGTCTTTATTCAAGCCTAATTTAATGGTATCCAGTTTGCAAGTTACTTCCAGTTCAGCAGTTTCTCATTGGAGCCTGTTTCTGAAGATTTTTTGTTGAAGAATTGCTACTTTTAAGTCAGTTACATAGGGGCACCTGTAAACACATTCACCCGTGGCTTATATTCACTGTTGTGTTGGCCTTCAACAAACAATTGAACATTCCTGCCAGTGAACTCATTTGCTAGAGTAAAGAACACATTTGAAGCGAATAATTTCAGACCACAAAATCTGAATTACATACGTGAGTATTTTCACTTGATGATCCTATTTAGGGATCTTTTGATATTGGTCAGAAGCTTCTATGGTTTCCTAGATCTTCTGGAAAATCAAGATGAAGCTAATTCATCCATGGTAAATCCAATAGATCTCCACTACAGACAGAACCCAGAGGACAGGAACAGAGGTGAACAGAGGTGAGGGATTTTCAAAAATGCTCAATATTAGCTTCATTCTGTTCTCATTGAATTCAATTTTTAAATAGGAGCAGAGAAAGGCCAATGCTGAATGCTTCTGAAAATCTCACCTTAAAATCCTATATTTTCAGTATATTGCAGGTCAAGAAGGTTGTGGGTTTTTTTAAAGAAAATATAGCAGTCTCACAGAAAAGCTGTTGGATGAGACTGTGCTGCGAGTTTATAATGCTGTTATTCTTGTATATTGGGATATGTTAATTCATGGGGAGGACAAATTTGTTCCTCTTCCTTTATCGTCTATACAAAATTTGCATTGGATCAGTAACTAACATCTGAAATAGGGCTACTGGTATGAAAATGTTGGGTACCATTCCAAGTTACTGTTCCAAGTTACTATTATATTATCCCTAGTAGCGAGTGAAAGGAATTGGCTAGTTGGCCAGCTGCAAAATATTTGTATTGTTTAAGAGCGGGCAATATATCTGATAGACTGGGTTGGTAGCACTGCCTATAATTAAGGTTGCCTTACAACTCATTACAAGACTCTCTTTTGGTTACTTATAACTGACAAATTTTAACCGTTTGGATTTCAATCAAAACAGTTCAACCATCTCTGAGAGCAAGGCTAAGAAAAAGTATGTTGTTTTGCCCATGTTAAAAAATTCTGTTGACCCTTTCTTTGAACTGCTCTAATACCCCCATGCTTTGGAACAGGGGCTTGAAATTTGTCAGGGGAGTGGCCTTTGTGTTAGGGAAGTGTCTTTTTTGACATTCTCATGAAAATCTGCCCAAATTTGGCCAATCACCATTCACCCACATTCAGGAGAGAATTCTTGGAGCGTTTAACAGCTGAAACCTCCATAGATTCCATCCTTACTGAGCATGCTCCAGCCTGTTAGAGCTCCTAGTCCTGATCATCCCTACAAGGCAATTGAAAATGCTCCAGCCCAGAGCTACTGAGGCGAAGCTGAGTTTTCCCTGCAATGATGGTTTTCAGCTGCTCCAGACTGGGATGGGGCAGGGCACTGGAACCAAGAGCAGGGAGCCTGTGTCTGCTGTGCTCTCAATAGCCCTCTCTGCTGGCACCTAGGCAACATGGAGGAGGAAACTAAACTAGGCCAGGGGGAGAGAAAAGGAAAAGATGTGAACAAGGAGACTCATGGGACTGGGACTGGAGGAGGAGGAAGAAAAACTAGGATTGGCTGGGAATAGAAACTGGCAATGGGAGTTCAGGGTACAGGAAGAGGAGGTTTGGACTGGGAGCTGGTGAGAGAAACATGGGGTGAGTGGGAGCCATTTGACTGGAGGGAACACACTGAAATCAGATGAGGAGCTGAAGGCAGGGGGAGAACTAGGACAAGGAAGTGGTGGTGATGGGGGGGGGGGGGCAGAAGGTGGGCATGACTGAGATTGGATGAGGAGCCTGAGGATGGAGACTAGAAACCGACAGGCAAGGGAGAAGGGAAAGACCAATTGGAAGAGGAACCAGGAGTGGGGAACTGATGATACCCAGGATTTTTGGAACCCAAAGCAGTGGTAACTTAACTGTTTCACTCCAGGCAGTGTCAGGAATAAATCAATGGGAACACAGAGCTTCCAGCTGATGAAAGATTGATACCAGTAAGTGTGCTCTTATCTAAAACTACTATTTATTAGATTTAAGCAAACACAGACATAAGCAATAGATTTAGAACATCCCAAAGAATTACCTAGAATCTGAGATGGGATTGAGTAATTAGCAGCAGGTCAGCGATGGCCAGTCACTCCCCTGCTGGAGAGTATGGGGTTAGGAAAAAACCGCTCAAGATAGCTTCAGAGAACTGTGCCAAAGTATAATCTTATCTAGTCTTTTTATAACTATTTTTTACAAAACACATAGCTCATAGTGACCCTTAGTGGGTCATCACCTCTCTTAACTTCGATAAATTGCTTAGCAACAAAATATTCCTAATAATCTTAGTCATAAGCAGCTTCTATTTCAAAGGCACCCCAAATCAAGGTCTCCATCCACTTATTTTCTTTCAGTCTCAATCTGTTGACTCTTTTCTCTCCTCCTCGCATTCTAATTAGTGGAAACTGCAAGGCTGCAGCTAGTATTTGACCTTGCCGCCAGAAGCCCTGCTTCTCCAAATTAATCCTGAACTATGTGATATTCTATTTTATTAATTCATTGTGGCTCAATGAATAAATATGGGTGCTAGATCAAATTCTGGAGTAACATTCCCCTCAATTCCAGGGCAACACTGGGCCTGGCTGGACATGAAGACTGGGACCTTGATGAGACGTCTGGACCCGTGTAAGCCAGGAGAATGAAACTGGGAAATGAAGCCAGGGGTGGAGAAGAGACAGGGACAGGTTAGAGGGGTGGGAAAGAAGGGGTCAGGCTTGGGGGAAAATGAAGAGAAAAGTCTTTGCCCACAAGGGAACACTTCCGACCACAACCTCAAATAGTACCAGAGATTGAGTCTCGCCATTCCTCTGCTGTCAGCAAATATCTGTGAAACCCACTTACAATCTCATTGTCCTCTAGTACTGGTCCACAGAGAGGATGACAACCTACTGTTGCGATCATTGACTACATTAGCTCAAGAGGCAGAGGTCTGTGTGGTGGATCTAAGGATTCCAGCTCAGCTGATGGACCATATGAATGCCAATATCAACCCATATAAATTAGGCAAAGAAAAACCCATGTTAAAATTGAAAGTTAGGAAATGCCAGATTTAAGGTTGCACAAGCAACATCATAATAATGTATGCAGACTGTCTTTAATTACATGATCACATACCAAGTGCTTCACTTTGGAATCTTAGCAGTGTTCTATTAACATAGTTGTTTTGTGTCTATGTGTGTGCGCACATGTACACACACACACTATTTATATATAATAAATAAATAAATAAAGCCTACCTACTTACTAAAAACCAAAAAAATACCCACACCCACTCTTAAAAAAGAAAATTTTACCGCTGGGCAACCAGCCAGATCCATTTGTTCACCACCAGGGATACTCTATCTTTGGCAAGAACCCAACTATTCCATCCCAGTAGCATGATCTCAGGATGGATAGATAGATATTGCTTCTATATAATACTGTCTCCACTGACAAGCACTTATTTTCTATCCGCTTGGCCTTATATTCGTTAATAGAAGGCACATAATTCTGGTGTTAGTGAAGCAGGACATTGACTTTCCTATATATATATTTTATAAGTATTATTGGTGTGTATGTATTATATTTATATAGGAAAATCAATGTTCTGAGTCGCTAACACCAGAAGTAATCTCTGTGTGTGTGTGTGTGTATATGTATATTATTACACACACACACACACACACCAATAATACTTATAAAATAGGTTCTTGGAATTATAATAGACTTAATTAACAAGGCAGTATTGCTTAGTGGATAGAGCACTGGACTGGGACACTGAAGAGCTGAGTTGTATCCTTAATTTGACCATTGACCTGCTTATGACCTTGGGCAAGTAACTTTACTTTTGTGTGCCTCAGTTTACCATCCATAAAATGAGGATGATACTGACCTCCTTTGTAAAGCTCTTTGAAATCTACTGATAGAAAGCAGAATATAAGAGTGAGACTCCTTATTTTAAAATATAATAAGTACTAGTCAAAAGGAAGCTCTGAAATGCGACTGGTGGATATATAGACAAAATTAAATTCTGGAGAAAGCCTCCGCAATTTCATTCAATATCCAATATTAATCTTCCATAACAAAGATTAAGTATGTCGATTAAAAACATTCATATAAAAGTTTATAAAACTTACAGAGACAATATTATTTTTTCAGACAATCCCCTGTGTAGGCTATTGAACATAATATAAAGGAGGAAAAGCAAAGACTGCACTAGATATTAAATGGTGCCCTTATACAGAACACAAAGCTACCGTCAGTGATTTATAAAGATGTTCTCGAATATATGAAATTAAATGATTCTGGGTTACTAGTGATGCTACCATATAGAAAGCACTGAGCTGAAGGCTGTAATTACAAGGAGATTTCTAGGAGTTCAGAAGAACAATAATAGGGGACTGCCTTCCTTGAGAAAGAAATAAAAAGACTGGAAGTGCAACATGTGGATACAGGAAAACAAAAGCAACACAACATTAATAAGTGCAAAAGGAAATCTTAATATATTGCTGAGTTAAATGGCAAAACTGCAAATAAAACACTAGTCAAAAGATTTTTCTATGAAAAGGGTATTAAGATAAAAGAAGTTGGCTTACCTTCTAAGAAGGATGCACCTAGGAAAGTTATCTGTCAAATTAAATTCAAATGGATATGGAAAAAAAAAAATCTGAGAACTGTGAAATCAGGTTTTGAGAATTTCTGTGCGAACATATATATCACAACATTTAAATTCTTCAGAAGAGATGCATTATTTACGAAGATGATGCAATTAGGTCAGAAAATGCTAGTCCAAACTAAAATAGAAAGGGCTACAAATAGCTTAAAACTAGGCAAACACCTGGGATCAGATGGCTTCACTGATAAGTAGAACTGGTCAAAAAAATTTCAGAATGCTCTTCCAGTAAGAAAATACTGGTCTATCAAAACCAAACTTCCCGTGAGAAATTAATTTTTATGAAATTCCATTATGAAAAAAAAAAAGAGAGAAAAATAGTGTTTTGATGTAGTCAAAACATTCCTCTGATAATTTTGGAACAGAACATTACAATTTTTCTTTCCATTATGGAATATATTTTGTTTTTAAAAAGTAAATTTCATAACCAAATGAAACATTTTGATTTATCCAAAATAACTGTCTAAAAAATTCTGTTTTGTGGAAAATTTTGAAACACTTTGTTTTTATTCCAAGTCACAATAAAAACAAAATTTGAAAAAATGCAATTTTCTGCAAAAATGGAAATTCTGGTTCCTGCAGAGTTCTAGTACTAAGTTTTTAAAAAATGTTTTCCAGGAATAGATCTTCTTATTGAATAGGGTTAGTAAAGAAATACAGAAAAGGGCAGACTTCTGGAAACGTAGAAGCATGCTACGATTTCTCTGATACATAAAGAAGGAAAACCAACAAACAAGCATAGGTTCTATTGGGTGATTTCACTTCTAAACATAGACATTAAAATTTAGGACAAAATATTGACAAAGAAATTGGATACCATAAATAAACAATTGACACAAAGGCAGGTTATATTTCTGGAAGGCAGCCTTTAGAGAATTTACAATGCACAATGGTTTGCATCCACTCATCCTAGATAAAGAAACAGCAACTTGTCAGTATCTGCAGATACACAGAAAGCCTTTGACTGGGTTGAGTGGCTTTCCTAATGAGCTCTCAAGTTGTTTGGATTTGGTCTCAAATTTATAAGCTAAATAGACCAAATACTTTATCCAAAGACCTAAGATACTGGTAGATGGTTCCCTCACCAAATAAACACTCCCCAAGAGGATACTGCGATTTGCTTTTGCAATGGTGCTATTTGCAAAGAAAATCAGAACAAATGAGAATACTACAGGGACCTGTATTTTAAACCATAGAGATTTTAAACCATATATAGATATAGATATAGATAAAGGCACATCTGTTCCTTTGCACATCTACAAAATAAAATTTTTACAGATATATTTAACTCACTCAACAGACTAATTCCATAAATCCCTCTCAACAATTTTGGGACGAACTAGATATATCCCAGAATCAAATGTATGTTACTTGGCTCAGTGGATGATGTGTCATTTGTATGAACTGGCTTCTGTCTCTTTTCTACTAGCTTTATATGCTACCTATAAAAAAAACCCCTTAAGATAGAAAAAATACAAAGTCTTTGCGTTAACAAGAATTTATATGGCCTCCTGTGGAACAAGCTGGTATTAGGCTCCCCAAACTTAAATATTAGTATTAGGCAGCAAAATTAAGAACAATAGTTGACTGGCATAAAGATGAAAAAGGCTTCACACGAGTCCAAAAGGAGAATCTCCAAATCCCCCCCTAGGCTTTACTATGACCAAGCATAAGGAATCGAGTCTTGAGAAGCAGCCTTTATTTCTGGGAACATTAGAGATCTGAGACCTGATTCCCTGTTGCTCTAAGTGGGGTCAATTACAGCAGTGTAGAGGGGTATAAAATCAGAATGGTAGTGTGTTACACCCACTTTGTATTGGGGCAAATGACTTCACAAGGTGCAGGGCAATGTAGAGTTAGGCACTTGAACTCTCATACAAAATGAAACTGGAATAATACACAAGGGGAGACCAGTTACCACAATTAGAGAGCCTCCAATTTTTGCCCCAGAAGGCCTCAACAATTGGCTGAGCAAAGTATCCTATAATAATTATTTGTATGGTGATAGCATCTGGGAGCCACAGTCATGAACCAGGAGCCCAATGTGCTAAGTGCTGTCCAAACACAGAACAAACATCCTACAGTCCAAGTATAAAACAAACGACAATAGAAGAATAAAAAAGACAGACAGGCAAGTACAAGGAAACAATGACACAATATTGGTCTAGCATGATAGGCAGTGGTCTCAGCACACCAGCAACCTGACCATTGTCAGAAAAATATTTTTAAAATAAAATAAAAATAAATAAATAAAAAATAAAAAAAGAGAAGGCTCTTCACAACTCCCATTTGCACCTCTGTCTCACTGTGTAGTTTGTAACAGGAAAAAAATAAATAAAATGGACCTACTCCAGGGCTCTCAGTGGAAAGGACCCACAGGTAGAATTTATAAAGGCATTGAGTGTTTGAGCAGAATTAACAGAATAAGCCATCAAGATAAATGGGGGGGGGGGAGGGGAAGCAATTGACTTCCAAATGGAAGAGGAAGAATGGAGTAGACAATAACATGCGCCGGCAGCAGTGCTATTGCATGTAATTTGATAGCAATACAGAATAAGCCTTAATATAGCTTCTATTATACTCTTTCAGATTATGGGCCTTGATGTTACTGACTCATAAGTAGCGCTGGAGAAACTGCAATGGAGAAGGAAGCTTAGAACATGTAATTTGGTTCTGTCCTAAAATACAGATGTATTGTCAGAAAATAGTAACGGTTACAAAAAAAAATTATTACTGGAATGAAAAAGTATTCAATTCTCGCCGCTGGAAATGATCTAAGGAATAAGCGATACTGAAATAGCAAATGCTAAAACACAAAGTTTTATAGGGATGTTGTCCTTGTCAGGGGAACGTGCCTGGATACAGAAAAATTGTTAAGTACTTTCTTAAATTTAAGCACATGCCTATTCAATACACCACTTCAGCACATGCGTAAATTTATACACCAGAAGTCAATGGGACTATACCCTGTGTGTGTGTGTGTGTATAAAAAAGCTCTGCTCAGATCCACAGTAAGGACACGGAAGGCTTTGCCTTCCTGCAGGGATTGATGAAACACTGTGCAGCAGGTTGTGGAGACAGAGCATGGGCCTTAATTTCAGAACAAACTGCAGAACATTAAAACGGGATGGTCTCCTTTCTTGGGTTACGCACAAAATATCCTCACACCCTGTGGCAGCGATGAAGGGAGAAGTGGATGAATCATGAATGTCAGTGTGCTCTTATAGAGATTCCTTGGGTGCCTGTCAGTGGAGCAAGGTAAACAGCTTAGGATATTAAAAGCTGCATAGGGTGAAAGTCCATATATGTCCAGTCCATGTATTTGGGCTTATGTGGGTGGAGCATGGGGAGGCACTTGCAATTCCAGTCTATGGGCAGCTGGAGTATTAGGGTCACGGGATCGGAGTAAACAAAGCTATGTGGCCCCACCCTTGCGCCTTCCCCAGCACGGCTCGTTCTTGCTGACCCATTTGGAACCATCCTGCACGGAGACTCTCTCTGTGCTGCGCAGTTGCTTAGCCAGCACATCCTTACATGCATTCTCTCGGCACAGCTGAAGTGATTTGGGGGACCTTGCCCTTGCCTTCTACATGAGAGGGGAACTGCACCCAAACTGAATCCCAGCTCTTAAGATGGGCCATAGAGCCTTTATACCACTCTGGGTTCAATTCACGTCGCTTGATCTTTTCTCACTTTACCTAGTCTCTGTTTTTAGCTCCATCTCGCAGCTGCTGTGTAGAGGTGTTAAACCGAAAAGGAGAGTCGCTTGGGATGGGATTTTCTAAAGCACTCAGTGTTGCCCTGACTGTGTTATTTTTGAAGTCAAGGGGAGTTTTGTTTTGACTTCAAGGGAAGCAGTTAGGCCAACACAGAGCATTTCTGAATATAGCAAATGTACATATTCGGGCAGCTAGGGATATTTGCTAACAGTACAGGAATGGGATGTAATGATAAGACTTCCATGAAAAAAAAGTTACATTAAAATGTTTTAGCTTTGAGACAGAGAAGTGGGCTTCAAACCAGTTAAACAGCCAGATACCATGAGACTGTCTGCTCTGGAATTCTGAGAACCTCAGAAATGTAAAGAGAAGGGGGATTAGTAAAGGAAAAGGATGAAACAAAGGATTCTCCACAGGAGAAGACACTGGGAAACTGACAGACTTATTAATGTAGCAGGCACTCTTGGAAAGGAGAGATTTTTAAAAGTGACTAGTGATTTTGGGAGCCCATTTTTGGGAGCCCAGCTTGAAAGACTTTCAGGGGAGCGGACGTCCGGAGAGTGGATACCCAGCACCTTCCGGAAATCAGGCCTTCTTAAAAAGTGTCTTAAGTTGGGTGCATCCACGTACATAATGCATCCATATTTACTAGTCACTTTTGAAAATCCTGCCCTCCCTGTACCATACCATCAGAAGCAGCACAGTGGGAGGATATGGGAAGAAGGATATGCTCGCCAAACTCCTTCTACTGGTACACTGACAGAGAGACACCCCACTCCACAGAAGCAGTCAGCTTCCCTGTCATGTGCTTAAACACAATGGCACCCCCAGAGGCTTAAGAAGCCGGCAGACAGCAGGATCATTTCTCTTTTCCATGTCCCGGTTTCCACATCACTGACAACACAGAAAACAACTTAAGAGGGAATTCAGAGGATGTGCTGAAATTTACACAGAGGAAAAAGCCCGTTTAGGTGAGTGAGTATGTAAATAGAAAGAACGAGTGCCACATAATCACTGCAAATTGTTACTTAGCAAGGGATGTAAACAACTAAAAATATGTAGAGAGGAAAAATGGTGATGAATTAGTACTAATTACTTAAACTTAATTAAAATAAGAATGGTTCAAATTGAAATATGTTAATAGCACTGAACCTGCCGCTTATGAGGGAATTTAAATACAGATAGGCAGAATACTAATGTGGCTTCATCCCTCACCAGATGGGGGTAGAAAGTCAGTGTTTTCTTGTGGGTATTTACTGCAACGATGTATTATGTATGATTTCTCCTGGAGAGGGAATTTTCTAGCAGGCTCCTGGTCACAGGTAGATATAGATTGGCTTGGATAATGGACATGAAGTGGAGACAATAATGAAACGAACCCAGCTATAGCTCTCAAAGTCAGATGGATTCTGAAATCTTTCCTCTGACTGGAAAGCAGCAGAAGTGGGAGGGAGAGTAAGACAGAGGGCCTAGTGAGGTTCAGCCACACTGAAAGCATGAGCAACGCGGGAAAAATGAGAATCAGAGGGAGCAAGAAGAGGGAAGAGACTAAATGAAAGAGATGTAGAGACAAAGAAGGTCTGTGGCCTTGACAAGTCATCATTGGCTCCAGTTACATGAGTCTGCTGGAGTGTGAAATCCACCAAAGGTCACTGGATTGCTGTCTTTGTGATTAAGATAAGAGCAAACCTCAGAGTTCCAACCTCGGGCCTGGTCTTCCAGTGCATGTGTATCAGGAGCCAGTGGCAATGCCAGTGGTTATAACTGTTCAGACCTAGAGCGAGGCACTGACTAGCAAGTCTCTGTAGAGGGATGAGGACCCAAACACGCAGGGTCTCAGGGTGTGACTACCCACTAACGCTCACTGTCTGAACAGCCTCCCGGCTGACTGATTCACAGATGTCAGGATCCAAGCTCATGAGTGTCCAGTGCACAACCGTCATCAATTCCCAAGTGTTGGGAGCTTGCATCTTTCCTGGTACACCAACAACCAATCGTCTCCTCAGTGTATCACGAAGTGTACTTCCGAACCACTTCGTAAACAACCACGTCTCACTGCACCAGGGTCACAACTCCAACTCACAGATGCAAATGCACACCTGATTGTCAGCTCAGTGGAACAGTTGCTACTCTTGGGTACCAGTTTTGGAGACCTTGTCGTTCTATATGACAGGTTGTGTACACCTGAACTCCAGTTCTGGGTGCTCCGCACTTCAGGACATCAGGTCCCAAAATGTCTCAAGTTAGGTACCCAGAAACTGAGCCAACCAATGAGAGAAGCCCCATCTGATAATATTTGCGTAAGGCAACGAGGTTTTTCCATCACATGGTATTTGTACTGGTATAATTATGCTGCTTAGGGATGAGACTTGCTGTGTGTAGTAACAGAATTTGCTGTGTGTTTCTCTCTGTGTTTCACAGGGTCTCGACTGAGTGGGAGGTGAATGCGTTCTGTTGGGACCGCAGGACGCGAAGCAGTTAGTTGTGTTTATTTCCTCTTTCTGCCTGGTCCCCTGGCTCGCACTCCTGTTGGTGATAATCCCTGGTACTGTCTTTAAAAGCATGAGATCCCAACCCCAGAAAGTCCATTAAGAGGAGAGAATTTGCTCTGGAGACACAGGGTGGGAGATAGCTGGATGGAAGCCTGAATAATGACACAGTCTTCATTTTCACATAGGGTGACCAGACAGTATGAAAACTCGGGACGGAGGGGGAGCAAGGGGCAATAGGAGCCTATATAAGAAAAAGACCCAAAAATCAGGACTGTCCCTATAAAAATCAGGACATCTGGTCACCCTACTTTCACAGCAACTGCATGGTAATCCATTGAGGCCAATCAGACCTGCACTATATGGTGCTAGTGCCAGGTCCCAAATGGCATGCCTCCAGTTTATGAATCCATCAGATTTCTACTGGGAATGCAGTTACTGGGAGCTCCCGAAATCAGGGCACGGACGTCCTTCCCAAGTTAGGGACGTAGCTACGAGCTCCAGCAGCTACAAAGTCTACACGAGCCTCGTGTGTAAAAACTCCTTACGGGAAGAGCTGGGGAGGGCCGGGTGCACATGCTACTCCAAGGGCTCCTGTGTCCCCTAACCCTGCTCAGAGTAGGTTTACATGGCACAGAGGTAAAAGTGGTGGCGGTTGTGGGAACCCAGTCTAGAACTGCACTCCCACCACTGCTATCAGTGGGGAGGTGGAGCCGCTGGTAGCTACAGTAGGAAATTTTAGGCAAGAATCTCTAGGACAAAAGGCGGCCCAAAAAGACTGACTAATTCCCCAAGTCCCATCCCAGTGTGCCCTGGGCTCAGGAGAAAACCTGCACTGGATTTCCTGGGGCAGGGACTGAACTATGGTGATGGTGATAGGTTAGATGGCTCTTTGGTTGTTCCAAAATCCTGGTCACGGGCATGGATGGAGGATCCCTGGCATAGAACCTCTAATACACCCTGCTAAGGCCACAGATCAGTGTGCCAGCGACACGATTCTAAGTCTCAACTCTCCAGCACAGAAACAGTCACCTTCCAGTGAACTACAGCTTGCTTTAAAAAACTCCCTGCCTTTCCCCTGCACGCTGGAGCGCTAAGTGACAGGACCCTGCAAACCCATTACGTGGGTCCCGGCCCTGTCAGCTCCACTCTGCCTGACCCCATGACTCCTAATGAGGGGAAGTCCCGAACATGGTTGTGAAAGAGATTCCCTCTACAGACTTAAAGCAGTCAAGTGAAAGACATTGCCTCTGTTTTTCTGCTGTGCTGTAATGAATCCTTCCTCCCACTCAGGTCGGCTAAGTAAGTGAAGTTACTGTGAGTAATCCCTCTCCAGCATCTCTTGCTGTACTCGCAAAGAAATCACATTATCTTTTTTTTCCCCCTTGGACAAGAAGGAACTCATCAAATTGCAAACAGTAGGGAAAAAAACCCCCAACAAAACCACCAAGAAATGCACAACAAAAAACCCCTCCAACTTGACATTTGCATTTCAAACGCTTATATCAGCTAAACAAATAACAGTAATTATACTATTTGCATATTTTGTTAAATAATTGTCTAAGTTAGGTGAAGAGCGTGTGTGGAAGAGGAAAGAGCTGACGCTAGCAAGCCCGATGAAGCAAAACAGCTGTTTCTTCTCTTCCCAGGTCCTGTGCTTGTTTCACAAAATGGTGATGAGATTTAAAAAACAAGAACAAAAAGAAAAACCAGCCCTTCCTGTACAGTAAGTGACGTGAGGGAACGCGAAGTCTGGGGGATGGGGAGTGTGTGCAGGTTCAGAGGTGATCTAATAAGCCATTACGCTCCTAGCCGTTTATTCAATTTGCCAATGGAAATCAAATGTAGCAAATAGCAAACTCAGAAGAAGTGGGAGGCTAATTGAAGTGGGGTGAATGTCATCCCCCCCCCCAAGGCTCCAGAGGATCCAGGTCCTTTGTGAGCTCACCCCAGTTACACTGGTTACTGAAAACTTTCCCTGGTCGGTTTGCCCAATATTGCACTGAGAATCGAAAACGTTTAGCAATTCCCATTACACAGAACCTTTGTGGTGGGCAAAGCATACCGTAAATTTGGGCCTAGGAGAGGACAATTCCTGCTGGAAACAACATGGGATCTGCCATGCACTCATACCTACTCACCGCTGACTCATCCAGTTGTGTATTCACACATACACACACACACATGAAAACACAGACTTGCCTTTCCATTCATTCTATCCTTACTCAGGGTAAGCTCGGACCATCAGTTCTAGTGCTTTCTTAAACACCCAGGGCCGAATTCTGCACTGTGGCTATCCACTGTGCTGCTCCACTGAAGTCGGTCAGGGCAGACTTTGGCCATAGGGCACTGGAACACCCCTTGCACAAAAAGTATTCTACAGTCCAGGTCCAAAACACACCAGTGCCCCTATTGCAAGCTGGGGTGTTTTGCACCATTGCTGAAGAACTCAGTGGGTCATTACAGCGAAGCTCAGCATCTGAAGACTATAGGCAAGGGAGAAACAATCATTCTGGGGATCCCTTTTTAAGAAATAAATCCTTGGAACCCCCCACTCCTCAAAACATCCCAATCCTCATTATTTAGGCCCCAAAATATGTCATCCTATGGGTCACCAGGAAGGGATGCAGAGAGCCCTTGTGGCCCAGGGACCCCAGTCTGAGAAGCACAATATGAGAGAGAGAGAGAGAGAATATGAATTATAATATTTGCATTTGTCCAGACTGTAAGGAATCTGCTTTCATAGCATGTTTTGCCAGATTTCTAAGTACCCATTGTGACCCTTTCTCTCACGTCCCTATTCTCTGGCTTTATACTATGCCCCATGATGTTCTATGAATTCACACAAAGGGGACATAACTGAATCTCTCCGGAGAAGAAAAAAGGACCCCACCTGGTACTTCTGAAGAAGTCTAGTTGCCTCTTGGGCCTGGGCAGTTAATAAAAGTCTTGGCCCAAAGCAGGTTTGGTTGCCACTTGTCAGGTGAGCAGGGTAGCTCCTTGTTAACCACTACAGAACCACAAAGTCTGGCTCAGGCAAACTTTCTTTGAGTGAACCCTGATTAAGGACTTCAGGATCTGGTCCCCAATGAGATGAAGCCCAGGAGACAATGGGAAGGTGAAAAGTGGGCTTAAGGTTCCTACCATCCCCACAGCAAAGCCCCTTGTCTTTCTGGAACGTCACACTCAGGCCGTCCAAGTAGCCTGGTGGATTTCTGTTTTCAGCCAGACACATTCTTTTCTGTATCTGACGATGCCGCCTGGAACCAGAGCCCATGAGTCCCTTTGCTGCCAGTTATTTTCCCATCTCCATATCCCCTGGAATTGTGCAAAGCCCTCTCAGCTGTCATCCACCTTCCTGCTCCAGTCCACAGGCAGATAGCTAACTGCAGGCGTTTTCTCTAGTTCCCAGTACAGAATGCCTTGTGAATGCCTTTTAATCTGCAACGCTCTCCTCCTGACAAGCTCTCTCTGCTATCCTCTATCCACCGACACCCTCTTTTTATTTATTTATTAAGTAAATCGATGGACATGAATTAAGCGAACTAGTGGAGAGGTGAAGAACCTTCTGCCTCTCCTCGCAGGGTTTCAAAAGGTGGAACGGAGCCAGAGCCAGTGAATCTTTTCACACCTGGCTGGAACCAGGTCAAGCAGTTAATGTGTTTCTCAAGCTCCGCGGCTACTTGCTGGAAACACACAAACACTGCTCAGCTCTTTAAGTGCTGGAGGCAGGGAGAAGAAATTCCAACAAGAGACATATGTGTAGGAAAGCAGACAGGGGTATGATACATGGAAAACTAAAAGCAATGCAAGTGTGGACAGTAATACAAAAAAAACAAAAAAAAACAACAGGCAGAGCAATAAAAATAGTTGTGGATTAATAGGCGAGCCCAGGAGAATATCTCCAACTTCCAAACTCACTCACAGCCCCGGCCAGGGTGAGTGGTTTTATTAACCTCAGGGGTGAGCATTTGTGACCTTCAGAAATAAGAAATTGCAGATTTGGAGGCTCAAATGATCTCAGTGCATTGGCAGGGAAACCAACACCAACATCCACCCAAACTCCAGTTCCCTATCACCCCGCACCCACAACTCCTGAAGTCCTGCTGGTTTCCAGAGCAGACCATCTCAGAGAGCCTACAAAAGAGGCTCCGAAATATTCTGTGGTTGAGATTTTTCTGTTCCCACATTTTTATTATGGGGAGGGCATAGCTATCCCACTTGAAAATGAGTAGAATCAGTCAAAAATAGTCATTTTTGCCTTTGGAAATTTTCACAGGAAATTAAACAAGGTTTGCTTCATTCAAAACTTTTTACGGAATTAATTTTTCAGTGAAATGATTTGGGGGGGGGGTTCATTTCCATTTGAATTCTAATGGAAATGAAAAGTGATCAGGTTTTTTTGGGGGGGAGGATGGTTCCCTAGCTTCCTGAGTGCATCACTCTTTTCTCTGACAGAACCAGACCCTCCTGTCTTTTGTTTTGACTGTGACGGTTTTGGAACTACTCCTCTGCAATAGATCTGATTTAGCTACTTAAATCCAGAGGATCTCATCCAGAAAACCAAAGGGCAGCTGAAAGTTATTTAACTGGGTGGCCTTGACCTGGCATGTTGCCCTTTGCAGAAGGAGTGCAATGAAATGGAGTGAACGGAGTCCTGGTGAATACAATACTGGCACGCTACAAGCTAGTGCCAGTCAAGGAAAGTAGAGATAAGCACAGAGTGTGTGCACTGTGATTGAAGAGGGGGCCTAGACAGAATGTCTGAGAGCGCCAATGACCTCATATAGAACACCTGGCTCTGGCGAATGCAGTGCCTGCAGCATACAGTGCGGGGAACTCAGCCGGCAGGAGTTCAGTGCTTGTACAATGAGCAGCTCCGCTGGGCAGAACGAGCACAGAGTGACTGGCCGTGGTGACTATGCAGCGTGTCCGATCGCTGCAGTGAGCAAGTGACAACTGTACCAACAAGTGAGAGTAAACCCAGCAAACCGAGGGACTGTGGAGAGTGGGAGGGATCCCTGACACAGCAGATGCAGCAAACGGTGTGAGAGTACAGCCACTAGGCCAAACTCCGCTCTCAAGACCCCACCAGGGTAAACCGGGGAGGATTGCCCTGAAGTTAATGGGGTTACCCCCCTGCGAAAGGAGCATGAGTTCAGAGTCACGCCCAAGGCACTGAGTGAATAGAGTCTCCGAAGTGCTGAGACTGCTGTCGTGGCAAGCGTGTGTGAGTACTGTGTGTAGTACACAGTCACAAGACTTTGGCTTCAAGCACGTTGGTCTCCTGCAGTTCATAGGAAAGCCAGTCCTTTTGGGAGGAGGGAGGAGGAAGGTGAACATAGCGGTCTGGGAGCAGGGCTAATATAACTATGCTTTAGGGATGGGATGTAAGGAAGATAGATTTGAGGAATTCCTAGTGCCTCAAATAGAAACAATGGAATTGTTACAACAACAAGTTTATTCCCAGGTGCATGGAAGCTGTAACTTCCACAGACAATGAGTCATTTGAGAAGGTCTGATATAGTTCAGGAAATCAGAATTCATTCAATGCCCTCTATGAATAATGAATCAAATCGGACTCTTGCACACTGACCTCAACAAAATGATTCAAAGGGTAAGAGGGTAATAGAACAGGTGACCTCATCGCCAGTGGTTCTTCAACTACAGATGCTCCCCGAGTTACGCAAATCCAAGTTACGCAATTTCAAGCTTACGGAAAAAGCTTCAGAAGCTAGAAATAGCAGGGGGGGGGGGAAGTTGGGCTGTTTTTTTTCTGCGTAATGGTCAGAGATACGTATCCGACTTACGCAAAATCCGAATGATTCACGGCTTTCCAGAGTGGAACACTTGCGTACCTCGGGGAGCAGCGGTAGAAGAGCATGTTGCCAAGACAGAGGGCTTTGTGCTCAGGCAGCTGGGGGCTGGGAGGAACGGACTGATGTCAAAGGGTCCCTAATGCAGCAACGGCTCCGCAGACTCATCAGGGGAGTAGCAGAGACACAATCTGGCTTGGAAGCCTGTCCAGCTGGGTTGTCTCTTCACTGAGCTCTGAGTTTAACAGCACTGTGCTGTGTGGTGTCCCCCCCAGTGCCAAGCAGGGAGGAGAACAAGAAGAGAGGGAGCCACAACGACAGAGAAGGTGAGACAGAGAGAGGAGAATAGACGGAAGGAGAGAAAGGCAGCATTAGAATCAGACCAGGATCTGACGGGCCGAGTCCATGTACCTCTGATGACTGGAGAGCGGATGACATGACAGTGTGCACTGGAGTTATGACAGCTGACACCTAGAACTGGGAAGAGCATCAGAAATGGGACTATTTGCCGAACGAGGTGTCATTGTCCTGTTCCACTGGGCCAAATGCTGCTTTTGCTCACAGTTACCACTGTCAATGGAATTACTCTGGAGTCACTGCGAGCAGAATTTTGCCCCGTTTCTTTAAATCGAATAGAACTTTTTCCTTCTCCCAATTAAGGTTCGATAGAAGAGGGGAGCTCCTAAATGTCACCTGGCCAGGTTCAGCCTGCAAAAGCGCATCCTCTCTAGAAAACACCCAAACACCTTTTGATAGAATGGGCCATTCAACACCCGCCCATTCACTGACAAAAACAGAGAGGGAGGTGAGACATAAGTGAGCAGCTCTTGGTGGGTAGATCAGGAAGGCAGGAAAACACAGCAAGAATGAAACACCGCTGTGATCCTCTGCCAACAGACACAAAGATCTGTTCCTGCAGGGCCTACAGGCAATGTGGGATCTGAACAGCTAAAATCTCCCAAGCCAGATCAGGGATCTCTGTGCAACTAACTAACGGAGGTCTCTTCTTCAGCTGCGCGTGCAATCCATCTCTCCTTCATGCACAGAGAGAAACGCGAGTGAACAGAAAATGTGGCTATTTTCACAGGTATGTGGCTCCCACCCTTTCACAAATTTCAACATTTTCCTTTCTGCTCAACCAAGAGTTTCCCAGCTCAAAATGAATTCGATTCAGGTCAGCCCATCAATCTCTTTTCAAGGAGCCCTTCTACCTTGTGGTGGGATTAATCCTGACAGATACCCAGGAAAACGTTATTGTGTCTGGATAGGGGAAGGGCTGCCTGTGGAGATGTAGGATTGGCAGACTGAGTGAAGTGCAGGTGTGCTGGAGAATACAAACGTTCTCCTTGCGTGTCAGGACCTTGCACAACAGTACTGAGGGCTGTGTGTACCTGTGCTGATGCAGGTGGATGTGTTTGTTGAAGGTATGCGAGTGTGCAAACAGGCAGGCATACTTGTTTGCATGGGAATGTGTGTGTCACCACAAACGCATACTTCTGAATGAGGCTGTTTGCCCGCATTTGTGTGTTTAAGTGTGAGCATGTGCGTCTTTACGTGTGTATGTTTTACTGTGTGCGAATTCTGCACTCTTCTAAACTGGACTGGAAATCCGCTCTCAGGAGTGAGTGCACGTTGTCTGGAATTTGTCAAGACACTAAAACATGCATAGAGAGGGGACAACACAGGAAGGAGGACTTGATGATGAAATTTATTTGGGACAGAGAGAGGCTAATCTGACCTGACCCTCTATACTTTCATAGTCCCTAAGCAAAAGACCTAATAATATTTCTTTCATAATTTCCCTTGTAAATCCATGTCAATCTTTTCTCCTTTTAATTCTTAAGTTCTAACTGGCTGAACACCTGCCTTCACTGGGGAAAGGCATGAGTTTTTGTGAGTGATGACCTGAAAAGCAGCGAGATGGAATAGCTAGCCAACGAAGGACTGTTAGTACTATAGGCAACAGCCCACTTTGTCCTGCTTCCGAGACTCAGCTGTGGTTTCACACTGAAAAGAGTCTCTGGAAAGGGCATACAGTGGAAGGAGGAGTCCCTGTCAGCTGAATGCCTCATGACAATGGGGAAGGCCACAGTTCAGAAGGAGACATGTTTGATGCAATGGATTCCATCGGGCATTGCATGGATGAGATGGAAGAACACAATTCAAGGGCAGACGCAGACTTCTCAGAGCTTAGTCCGGAGATCACAGTGTGATGTAGAGATGACATTTTGGCTGCATTTTTTCTCTTCACAGCTGACTGCCCAATTCATGTTCTAATGACAGAGCCAACTCTGCAGGGAACTGTGTGCTCCATGGACCAGCAGCCCACATGGAGTTGTGGAAAGGGCTAATATATGGGAAGCAGAATACAGAAGTGAAGAGGTTCAGAAGACATTTAGGTCAGGAAAAAGTACAAAAAGAGTACTTGAGGCACCTTTGTTAGTTTCAATTTATTTGGGCATAAGCTTTCATGGTCTAAAACCCAGATGCATAGAATGGAACATACAGTAGGTGTGTGTATTATTATATATAAATATATATATAAATAAAAAGATGGAGGCTGCCTTACCAACTCTAAGAGACTAATCAATTAAAGTGAGTTATTATCGGGAGGAGAAAAAAAAACCTGTTGTAATGATAATCAGGATGTCCCACCTTAATTGATTAGTTTCAGTTGGTATGGCAACCCCCATCTTTTCATGTTCTCTATGTATATATAGATATAGATATCTTCCTTCTGTATGTTCCACTCTATACATGTGATGAAGTGGGTTTTAGCCCACGAAAGCTTATGCTGAAATAAATTTGTTAGTCTCTAAGGTGCCACAAGTACTCCTCATTCTTTTTATGGATACAGATTAACACGGCTACCACTCTGAAACCTGTCACTGCTTAGGACAGGGTGGTTACCGAATCAATACTCTTCTCGGATCACCACAACAGAAGGAGCAATCCTGCAGGCCTTACTTGGTGAAATTTTTATTAGAGCTGGTTGAATATTAAAAAAATTGATTAGTGACTATTTTGTCTTTAAAGTGCTGAGTTCAGCTAACTTTCATTGATGGGACCATATCATGTTATTCATGCATATTTACGTAATCACCTGGCATGTGTCAAAATGATTGTGGAAAGGGCTAAATGTTTCACCGCTTCTAGCTGTCATGAATGAATCCTCGGATAGCTAGGACTGGTGGGAGGGTGACATTTGCTTTTCCATTCTTGTGCGCTGTTCACTATTAATTTTTCCCTAGATAAAAAAGTTTCAGTCTTCCAATCAGGGATGAGAAAACAGTACCACATGACTTGCATTCCCTACCATGAGTCCCAAATAATGCACAGAGAAGTGCTAAATTGGTTACAAGCATCATCGACCATGTGACTTCAGGGAGTTTGGACTACCAGGTCTTGTACTACTAAAATCAATGGGAGTTTTGCTATTGACTTGGATAGAAGCAGGATCAGGCCCTCCAGGAGTAAGATTGCAAGACTGGGCATGGTATCTATATCAGAGTGCAAGGGATATGGATGGGGGAAAAGCAAAGGTTGCAGAAAATGAAGAGACTGTAGGAACATGAACTCTCCTCTAAAACAATCCGTGGCAAAGTCTTCCTCTGCTGCTTTGTGCTTTTAAGTGAATGAGGCTAATTAACTAATTGCTTAAATTATTAGGACTGTTTTTACCCTGGCATGAGAAGTTGGCATTGTCGCTAATTTCTTAAGACTCAGCGACCAACTCTTGCTTATCAGAAAATTAGTGAATCAGACTCATTGAAGAGAGAAGAAGTTGACATAAGAACAGAGAAGGAGTGGGTGGGGGTGGGTAGGGGCGGAGGGAGGGACTAGACGCGATAAATCGACCCCCGAAAGATCGATCATTACCTGCCAATCCGGCGAGTAGCGTAGACCTGCCCTAGAGTCCATTTTTCCAAGGTCAGATCTTTTGAACCAACATCAACAAAGGAAAGACCCTCTCAGCGTAAAGAGTGCCAGCCCTCTTAGAAGGAGACATGTCCTGCGTACCTAGACACCGCATAGGCTGTGCACTCCGCATCAGACCATGAAAACAACCCATTTTCAAGCCTTGTTTCCTTGCTGTTGCCTTGGGGAGAGAAATAACTGCAAGCTCAATCCTGCATGTGCGGCTTCCAGAACTAATTGGCGTTTGCTGTGCTACAAACACTCTGTCTTGCAGAGCTTGTGAAAGTGAACAAGAACCTAACTAACCAAAACATGATAGCCCTTATTATTGCACTAGTGAGCTTAAGGAAGAACCTGGTCAGGAAGAGAGGCTACCCAGGACCCAGACACTGACCTAGCTGTGACTATATTTATCACAGTGCACCCATCAGAGACTCTCTGGATTCATGTGCAATATATACAAAACAATACTCTAGAACTTGTCAGCCCAAATGATCTCCCCTGAATGACAGCCTCAATTTGACCTCAAGAGTCAGAGCAAACAGATGAGCCTTGTGCCGGGCCCTCTAGGCCAGTACAATTGTTTTTGTTTTGCTAGACCAAAAGAGGAAGTAAATTCCAGACCAAAAGGCTCTCCGGGAAGAATACATTGAGTGTTCGGTCCCCCACAGTAAAACACCTACACCTGTTTACAGCATGTGTATGAAGTGGTATGAAGGGAGACAGGCAATCAGCCAGGAGCTGACAATGTGGGGATTTATGAATGAAGATCAGCACCTTTGAATTGTAAATTAAAAACCAGATGTTCTATGGCTCATGTGGTTGATAATGTTAAGCATACAATTATCTGTGTTCCACACACACGTCTCATATCACTTGGGTCTGTCTTCCTGAAAGTGCCAGTCTCAAAAGCACGGAAACTATAGTACCAAGGCTGCTTCACCGTTTCCCCATAGCAAAGAACCAGCACCCTACATCCAATATTGCCTGCTCTGCATGCGTTTGGTGACCCAGCAGGAAATAAGGACCACAATGGGGCTTTGAAGACCATGCGAGCAGAACCTTATCACCAGCAGCTGCAGACATTCGAACCCCACACACTTCATGCTTCTGAAGGCACTAGGAGAACATATGCAGGGGCAGACAGCCAAACCCTCAGCTGGTGTAGAAGGGGAAAAGGACCCTATGCCCACCTTTGCCCCCTGTTGTATGGCTATCGGCTCTAGCAGCACAAGGTTGCACTGAAAGACTGGGAGCAATGGGATTTCACCTGCCTTTAATTGACTTCCTAGACACACTTACACAGCTCCACAAGAGAGCCAGGATCTACCCCAGCAGCCATGTGGTCAGAGCCGTCCTCTGCACCTGCACTTCGGTGGCAGAGGAGGTGTAGAGGCATCGGTGTCACCTAGAAGAGAAGATGCCAGGAAGGTGTGTCGCTGTTTAGAGCTCATGAGGGCAGGTACTCGCTATCGCCCCCTACCCCGCAACAGGGACATGCCCGGCCACTCTGTTCGGGAGTGGATTGGTCTTTGTGTGCGTTTCCCGCCAGTAACCCCATTGCAGGTGTCACGGGGAGGTGACAGGAGGGAGGGAAGACCCCTCGGATCCAATTTCCCGAGTGCCACTCTCCAGCGCAGCTGCAAGTCAGAATCAATTTCCCAGAGCTGCCCTTTGCATAGTTTAGCCAGAGGCAGATTTACATATATTTAAATAGAATACAAATCTGCCCCGTAGTGCCCCTCTCTTTTTCTTAGTGACTGTAAAGGTGCCAGAGCAGGAGCAGAGGAGAGATCTGCCTAGCCACAGACCGGATACCGGCCAGGCAGGGGCAATGCATGCAGCCCCCACGCTGCTCACCAGTGGGCTTGAACCTTGACCCGGCAGCTCCTTGCGTTGTACTGGTATTGTGCTATAAGGAGGCACAATCCTGCAGGGAGCTGGGCAGTGAGGGTCAACCACACCATCCTTGGAAAGAGTGGACGTACACGCCCCACCACCCAGGATCAGCTCTGTTCGCCAGCGCAGAGGAAGGCTCGGATCCTCCCCTCTCCATGGAGGCTCATGGGCAGCAACTCGGAGCAGTCCTTGCAATCACCGACGTGCAAGGATCGCCCTGGCGCGGTTTCCCCACACCCTAGTGCAGGGCCGGGAGTGCATTTTCTTCAGAGCACTGGGCCACACCGGTGGTATTGCGGGGACAGGATTCAATAGATCAGAATCCTGCCCAGGGCTGGCTGAGAAGCCAGAACTTCAGCTCAAAGCCAGGCAGGCCTCTAGAGTAGGGAAATCCCTTAGATTTTGCAGAAGCTTCATGGGAATACCCTGCTCGGTGAAAAATAGGGCATTGGGAGACCTCTGTGCAGATACAGGAGAACAATGCGGCACTTTCAAACCCACACTTAACAAAAAGGAGCACCGTGGTGCATGATTAAATCCCCCAAGTACCTGCAGGAAGTGGGAAGTACCATCCTGCTCATCAGAGCTGTTAAACGTAGTCACCTGTTGAAGGACTTAATCCTTTTTCTGCTAACAGAGAGTGGCAGAGCTGTGCACGAGGAAATCCTGCCTGAAATGAATCCCAGATAAAGAGGAAACCAAGTTAAAAGGAGAGTTTTGCTGCCCGACAAGGCTTTAGGTTTTTAAAAGGACTCCACTGGAATTACTGTATTAGCCAGCTATTGTGAGCCGGGATTTCAGAGATACCACTACTCACGGCAGATGCAGCAGCGACTGGGAGCGCAAGACCAAAATGACCCAGAAACTGAGGAGAGGGGAGAAGAGGAGGAAGAATGGAGGTGGTGGAAGCAGGGCCGGTGACAGAGGGGTACTACGGGTAGAGGTGTACCGGGCCCCGGACTTTAGGGGGCCCCCGGTACACAGCAGTACCCGTAGTCATCCCCCCTTGTCGCCGGGCCTGGAGAGCGGGGAAGGGGCGGGGAGGCGGCGCGGCTCTCCTCCGGAGCGGACGAGCGCGCGTCCCTGGCAGGAGCAGTGAGCCCGGCCGGCGGCAGCGGCGCAGTCTGGGGGGAGAAAGTGCGCGCGGGGGGAGCAGCAAGGGCGGCTTGCGCCGCTCCCGGGCTCGTGCTGCCGCCAGCCGCTGTCAGCTGGGGAGGGGGAGTGTCGGTTGGGCTGGGGGGGGGGGCTGGCCGGGCTGGGGGGCCCCCCAGCCACTGTCAGCTGGGGGGGAAGTGCCAGCTGGGCTGGGGGGCCCCAAACGATCAGAGTAGGGGGCCCCCAAATTTCTGTCGCCGGCCCGGGGTGGAAGGGAGAAAGAGACAGAGAGATGCAGCAGAAGTAAAAGGGAGAGAGAGCAGGAGATTTAGACAAGGAAAGCAGTTGGGGGAAAGAGAGGAGAAAGGGAGAAGAATGTGGCATGGAGGAGAGAGACCACCCCGATGGTTGGCAATCTCATGACAGAGAAGAGCAGGATTGATTTCTGGAGCTTTTATGGATGAATGCACAGACCAGAGATGAAAGGGGGCCCATCATCCCATCTAAGGATAAGCCTAAAACCCAGCACTCCCGGACACGTGTCCGAAGAGCACACAACAGGCGGCACACCAGGAGGGCGAAAAGGAACACAGCCCGAGAGCGGGTCTTCGGACACCGCGGGACAGCCCAGCCAATGGAGCACAGCAGAGGGAAAGGAAAATGTGTGGGCAGGGCTGTGATAAACCTGTGCGGATGGGGAGCACCTTGGAGAACAGGTGGACTCTTCGCTTCTCTCTAGCGGATCCCATTGCTAAAGATTTACCCCCCGTTCTCCCCCCCTCCCCCCAGCATGTCCTCCTGATTTCTCTTCCTATTGCTTTTTAGGCCCTGAATGCCATTTATTTTTGCTTGCTTGATTCGCTCATTCATTGAATAAAGGCATCATCATTATTATTATTATCCTCTGCATCGTCCTCCTCATCACACATTATATTATTTGCATTGCAGAGCTGGAAGATTTCAGGTTGAGGCAGGAAATTTGTGCAAGTTGTTATTACCGCAATCAGATGAAGTGAGAATTGGATTGGCGAGGGGCTGCCAGAGTGCATCTCTCCCAGCGGGAGGTGGAGGCGCCGGCCAATCACGGGAGGCCGCGGCTACACCGTGCAGGGCCTCTCGTCAGCCTCAGACATGTCTTAGGCGCCCCTCCCCCCTTCCCCACCCAGATCTGAATGTGTAAGTGGGGGGGGGGGGGGAGTGGGGCGCGCTTCAGAAGAGCCTTGTCGAGATTGCACATTTTCTGCCTTTCTGATGGTATTTATTAGACAACGGAAAACAGCTATTTTACCATCTGCTTTGTAAAAAACACCCCAACCACCCCCCCTCATTAAATTAATGGAATGTGCAGCTGCGGCCCGCAGTGTTCTTCTTCCTGCCATTGCCCTGGAGAAACCCTGCTCTTGGAGCCGCTGACCATAGCCAAGTCTAGCTATGGGCTGCGGGTCAAATGGCTGAGGCCAGGGCAGCCACATTCGGGGAGCGGGACCTAGAACACTGGGCCACCCCAAAGCTACAGGCCTCTAATCCCATCCACTGAAGAAGAACCCTGTTCGCTCTCTGTAGGGGAAGGCCTCTAGTCTTCTCAACCAGCCCCGCCACTTGATGGTAGCATCACTCCCTCACAGACCCACGCACAGGGCGTGGTTCCCTCACTGGCTCCCGCCACTTTGTGCCACTCCAGCAACAGGACACAGGTGTCAACTAATGCCAAGGGGCATGGCCCTCGCTTTAACAGGCCCGCTCGGCGGGATAGACAATCTTTTTGCATCACCAGAACCATAGACGGCAATCGCAGCAGGAGGCTGTAATTCTTTGGGGGGCAGGGACTGTCTCTCTGTTCTGTACTGGTACAGCTCCTAGCACAGCAACATTACACATGGCACACTCCGCCATCACAATTTTCCAGTTCTTTCACCTGGAACGGGTTTCACTAGGCTAAAAAGTCTCTTCTCTGGAGCGAAGTCTAGTTTTAGTGTTTCACTTCAAGGTGCTGAGCACTCTCAACCTCTCCCAGAAGCCAATGGGAGTTAACCAACCCCTTACCTGACTTTATTCACAAAAGTAGCTGTGCCTTTCTTTGATCCATGTACCCGTGAAGTCCAAGATGGCTAGGGTGACCAGATCGCAAGTATGAAAAAAATCAGGACAGGGGGTGGGGGGCAATAGGAGCCTATAAAAGAAAAAGTCCCAAAAAATCAGATGTCCCGATTTTATAAGGACAGCCTGGGTCACCCTAAAGGGGACATAGGTTGTATATATCACTTTTGAAGGAAGAGTCAGCTGTGTGTGCAAAAATGAGCATGCAAATTTGGAGGCTGGCTGAGAAATATGTTCCAAAGCCTCCTTCACAGATGAGCCTTCCCTCTGCATTCTGTGTCTGGGAGAATTACCATTATTATTATTAATTATTATTATTATTATTATTTGACATATGCAAACCTTTCCAACAACAGATCTGAGCCATCTTCTCACTTGTCTCCTCAAGCCCAAAAAGATTTGGCTTATACCAATCCTAACTCCTGGAGAGTTTTCCGTGGCCCTGAGTAATGCACCCCTGCTGCCACCAGATCTATCAACTCAATCCTACTTGGCAACAACCACCTGCTTCAACACTGACTGGTTTAAAATCAGCTCTTCATTTTGACGGTCTGTGGAGTCTAAAATGGAACACATTTGACTGTGAGGAGTGGTTCCAGAAATCCCTGTGTCTGAGGACACAGGGGAGCAGTGCGAACGTTTCTGCATCTCTGAAGGCTTCTGGGAGTTACTGAGCGCTTTCCTAATACAACATGTTAATACTTCCTGATTCTTATTTAGTTCCAGCAATTCATTCAGCACCAAGGACAGTGGCCAATGGGTTATTCTTCATCTGAACCAATAAATCCAGCTCCACAGGATCTCTCAGTGCTAACACCACATATTGCTCATGTGCATCTCCTGGTGCTGTAAACCCTCTTGCTTCCCCAAAGATCTTCTGGGTATTTGGGTTCCTCCTTCAAAGCTGTGATCAATTCCCCCCAGTCCTCCCCGACACCTATATACAAAGGTCTTTTGCTTCTTATATGTCCTTTATGTGCCTGAGTTTGATGACTGGGGGGCGGGGGGAGGAAATCTTGTCTGTATGGCTTCTGAACTGTACACTTGTATTATGACATTACGGGGTCATGGAAAGTCTATATCTATGCAGACCCACTTTTAGTGAACAGGGTTGTGCCATGGCCAGACAAAATGGTGAGTCATAAGCACTCGGTGATGGTCTATTCAAAATTAAATACCTTTGGATGCTGGGTTTGCTCTATCTGGGAGAAACCCCTTCCTCCTCTGTTCTGAAGGGAGAGGGGGCTGGAGATAATGGAACATCATCATGGGAAGTGGGAAGACCAAAGAAGCTGGTGACCCCAGCAGCAGTCTATAAAGGGAGGAACTAACGGCGGGCGGGCGGGCGGGGGGGAGCCATTTTGCATCACAAAAGAGAAGGGAAGCTGCTGCAGGGACAAGCTAGGCAAGGGGGGTGGAGGATTATGGTTGCCTGATGGAACACAGATGATCTCCCAGAGGAAGGGTGAGCTAGTGATAGGCATTGCATTTAGCATGTTTGATTGTTTTCTATTATCTGTGCTCTATCCGATTAAATGCAGAGGAGCATAAAGAGGTTAGCCTGGCAACGCGGGTGTGTTTGGACTGCTTCACAACTGCTACGTGCCCCTAAGGGAGTTACACTGTCAACCAGAACCTTCCCTCCTCCTCAGGGGTGGAGTTGTGGGAGAGGGGGTGTTTGAGTACTGGCTGTGTGAATGGTCAGCGCTGGGCTCAGTGGGACCAAGTACTGCATGGTTGGTTCTGACACTTGTGCGGGGGCAGAAATACAAGGTCTGTGCCCTGAGAGTACCTAGGGACCTCGACATCTCGAGTACCTAGGGACCTCAAGATTGGGGGAGTGGCTAGACTATGATCACACTCCAGAAGCTTGAAACACCTCAGGGTCCCAAGCACAGAGGCTGGGATTCCCTTCAGAGCAGGCCTGACAGGTGGCCAGAAAGGGGAATTTGCTTGGATCTGTGACCCTGAGAGATGTCGTTAAGCCAACCTAAGTGTGTCGACACTGCTAGGTTGATGGAAGAGGGGATGCAAAAAACCCATTCTGTGGCTGTAGTATTTGCAGTACAGCAGCAACTGTGTCACTGTGGGTTTGTGACACTGTGTCACAAATACTCCCCAAGGAGCTTCCTGCTTCTAAACCTACAACATCCTTGAGGGAACCTGTGAAAACCTGTTTGGAAGATTTAGCCCCGAGACAGCAAACAGACGCCATCTTGGTAGGTTTGGCCTGTTGGAGAAGCCGCTGCCTCAGAATCAGCCACAGAGAAAACTAAAAGGGAAATGGCCTCTTGTATTTCACTTTAGCAGAATGAAAGAAATGGTGCCAGTTATACGCCTGCAATGTGGTCCAATTACTTTGTGCCTAAATAAATCCTGACATAATAAACCCTAATACTGCCAAAGCAGCTATTACTATCCATCATAAAAATAATCCACATTGAAAAGCAGAGATAAACACCTCTCCCCAGCCGAATAACATGGCTCTAGAGGATCAGTTCCAGTCAAGGACCATAATTTCATGTTTACCCAATCGAGGAAGGCAGCTCCTAAAGGAAACTCTCTAGTTCTGAAACAAGCAAGTTGCCTGGCTGTTTTTTCTCTCTTTCCTTAGACAACAATGATTGGGAAAGAGAGACAGAAAGACCAACCCTAAAAACCAGAGATCAAACTGAAAACTCAGTAGGATACTCTCTCATCTAGATTTATACATGTGTCATTCAACCCTTATATGGTATGAGCTAAGATCAGAATGGCAACCTGGGTGTTTCATCTCAATGCCACATTCCCTGGGCTGGTGCACATTAATAGCAGAATTTCATTGAGAATCTCCTGTCATTGATAACGTGTGCTTTTTTGACACTTATTAGGCTTTGTAACTGCATATTATTATAATATATATATATTATATATATATATATATTATATAAATAAAATGTACAAGCATGTGTGTTTGCATATGTAATATGCAGACACACGTGTAATATATTATATATTAATATAATATCAATATTAATATAATATATATAGGTTTCTAGCAGAGCCGATCAATATTTTTTGTTGAAAAGACCAAAAAGTGGCTTTTCAGTGAGAAAACAAAACCTGGAATTTTTCTTTAAAAATTAAAAATAAAATAAAATAAAATCAGTTGGTGGATTTTGAAAAACTAAACATTGCTTCCAACACTGAAAGTCCAAAAACTTTATGGGGAAATTTAGAAGTGTGTCACTCGCTCGCATAAATAAATGAAGAAATGCTTTTTTAAAGTGTAATCTTTTAACCCGCTCTTGTTTCTTGTATGCAAGTACATTGCAAATACCTATGGAAGTATGTATTTGTGTGGGTGCCCACACGTGAATTTTGGCTGTTGAGAGAGCAGAAAGACATGTTTCATGGCCTGCACGCAGATGCATGTTGGCAACAGTAGGACTGTTTTTCATGTCTGCATTTGAATAGGTTCCATGTTCATGTGTTTTATATACATCTCATTACCGTGCACATATATGGTAGTGACTATGCAGTATATGTACTGTAGCTGTGTGTACATACGTGTATTGTCAATTATGGATGCAGGTGCACATGCATCTCATTTTCGGAGGGAGTTGGATGTGGATGCACTCAGTCTGTGTCTCTATGCACACATGGACCTGGCTCTGTGTGAATGAGTCAGTGCTCGGTGATTGTATGTATGAGTCGGTATTGTGAACGCATGCTCCTGTGTTCACATATGTTTGAGCATATGGCAGCTGGCTGAGGGAGTGAAAGGCAAAGCACATCTCAAAGATTTCAGGTGACTTGCTCGCTCTGGGAGGATTGAGGTCTTATGTAGTAACTAGCACTCTCTGACAGCTTCTCCGGAAATCAGGTCATAGTCATTCGCTGCCTCTGCTCAGAAGAATGTTTCCACTTAGTGTTCCAGAGGCATTAGCCAAGGATGAGCTCCAGTGATTACTCAGTTTCTAAAGGTTATATACCTGGTCTCCTACTTGGAGACTCAGGGTTCTAAAAGGAGGAGCTGCTTAACCTTCTGTGGGGTCTGTCCAGCCCAGCAGGATCCGATGTCCACCCACTTTCAGCTGAAGAGCAGTAAACTAAAGGCCTCCTTCTTCATATCTCCCTGTAGGGTGAGACATGATAGCAGGGATGAAACATGGAGCTAATAGTGATGACCCCACTGACCCCACTGCTGGGCCTACAAATAAATGGAAGGGATAAGGAGCCATTTCATTTCATTACCGTGGTCTGATTAAGCTTCCTTTCCCATGGAGCTAGCCTATGTGCGTAGGGATGTGTGTGATTCTCCACAGATTTGGCAACGTTAACAAATGTGCTTGTCTGCCGATGATTAAAGGAAACTTTCCCTTTTAAATTGCTTTGATGGGGGCTGATGGCTTTGTGAAGTCGGACACTCGGCTCTAATGATCTGTGAAAGTCTCCCCGCTGTGACCGCCGCTTCCTGGCTGCAGTGAAAAAAATTCCAGCGAGACACCCAGATCAGAGAGAGAAGCATGTCATTTGCAATGAGACCTCGCATGCTCAAGAGTTTGTCTGTCTGAAAGATGAAGCCCTTGGTCTGCAAGAGGAATGGGGGGAAAAAGATCATTTTCTGCTGGCTTTTTGTCTCTCTGCGGGGGGGATGAAAGGAATCAAGCTTGCTTCTTCAGCTGGTTGGCCTGGTTACTGGGAGGATCAAAGGGACCGAGTGATGGCAGATAGTCTGCAACAGTTGTGGACTTCATACATGGCATCTGTCTATGCTCCAGGTACATCCCTCCTGATGCTTGCAGCATGCCCGCTCCCAGCACTCTTTTCAAATGCAGGGATTATTTCTTTATTATTTGTTACTGCAATATCAGAGGTAGGCATGGCCCTCTGCAACGCATACATGATACATAGAGTTCGATTGCAGGAGCTCCCATAAGCTACATTCCAGATTGAACTGGGCACTGTGCTCCCTTCGGTGAAGACACGGTCCCTGCCCAGAGGAGTTTACAGCTGGAGCAGAGATGAAAATATTAGCATAGCAGTGAGAGCGGAGTTGGGTCAGAGCTGAGCACTAAGAGTCACACAGGTAAAGGACGGACTTGGAGACCATTCGTTCACATGGAGAAAGAGATGACAAGACACGTATTGAAACGAACAAAATCATTACAACACATGTATGCCTGGGAGTTGTCCCCCATCAAATATCTGCAGAGCCACCAGGCTGTCCTCTCAAATCCCCCTCAGCTCTGCCATGACACCTCCAAACAACTCACTGATGGTAGGTGCCTGGTTTGCTGTGACTACTGTTTATCATGCTGATCACAAGTGCCTTTTGCCTCCTCGTTTCTCGTTATATCTAGTCTTCTACTGTAAGTTTTTCTGGGTTGTCTCCGGGAGCTCTACTCACCCCTGGACAGTGCCATCTGCTGGTGGTTCTGGGTATTCACCCTCCCACAGGCCGACACCCCTTGTGGCAGTGGCACTCCACTTTTCCTCTCTCTGCGGCCCCCCTCTCGTTCCAGGAATTGCAGCCTCCTCTACAGGACTCTGCCCTCCGGTCAGATCACTATGAAGTTTCCTCCTCTGGGGGTATCAACGTCCTTCTACACGAATAGTCTCCGGCAGTCTTCTCTGGCACTGCCCTAAAGGTACACTTCCCTGGTGGCCATAAGGGAAACCCGGGCCCGCCTATTACTCTGGGTTCCAGTCCAGGCACCTCATACCTGGCAACTGAAGGCTGTTTTCCCTCAGACCCTGTTCCTCCTTCCTGGACTACTTCTGGTTCCTCCCTCTCTCTGGTTGTACCAGCTCAAACTCCCTCCTGCCAGGGAGTAACTACAGGTTAAACTCTGTAGCCTCAAACACATCTCCCACGGAGCAACTGCAGACTATTTCCTTGCATCCCCCTTCTGTTGCCAGATTCCTGGCTTTATAAACCTGGCCCAACTCCTGTATTTCAGCAACCAGTTAGACCATGGCACTCCCTGGCAGTCCTCTAGATGTAGCCTATAGGTTAAGTGGACTAATTTACCGCTTCAGGCCTTGTGTGGGTTGGACACCCCATCTCTGGGGCAAGGATCACCACTTTGTTATCTGATTGTACAACAGCTAGCACAATGGGGCCTCTAAGCGCTACAGCAAAACAAAGAGAGAATAGTAAAATTTGGATGCCCTGTCTCAAAATAGACACTATACACCTTCCAAGTCACAGGATGTTATTGATATACACTTCTTCAGCACTGTTGCTGATAGTCTGCTCTTACTGGCAGGGCTACAGAAACACCCACCTTCTGGTATGAATGAGACTCAAACAGCAGCTACATTCATTTACTTTTATTCACCACCTTCTCCCCGTCATTATGTTTCCAACAATGCCTGAATCCAGAGCAAATGGGAAACATACACCGACAGTCCAATCCCTGACTTTTTCTGAGCAGCAGACGAGTGAAAGATCCATTGCTCAAAGCCAGATTGGCTTCTGCTGGAGTCATGGTTCTTCCTCCCCACAGGAGTCTAAAATGAGATGACCAAGCCACATTGGCACAAAAAAACCTCTAGACAGAGGGCCTGAGGGATCCTATGGAGAATGACCCTCAATATGACATTGTTGGCTCTTAATTCTTAAGCCTGCTTTGGAAGGATTTCAGCAGATCCTATTTAATCACCGCAGTTCCTTCAGCTCCTCTGGCTCTGTGGTATGCAGTGTTATGAATTTTTCTCATCAGCTGGTGTAGGGCACCCACCCAGGTATCGCCTTCTAAGAACGGGAATGCTATCACAGGTTCCATTCTTCTACAGGGTCCACTAAGCAACAGAACAGAGGGTTCAAGCCCCCCATGTTTCAAACCTGCAGCCATATAGACAGCGAGAGAGACATGAATCCGCAGGAAGCGCTAGCTCTGCTGTTTAACTACAGAAGCGGACTGACACTTTCAGTTCTCAGTGCTTTTAACTTGCAACGCCTGGAGTGCTTGTTTACTAGCGAGTAGCTCAAATATCATTTGCTTAATTTTCACCCTGTGTACACAAGGGGACTCTATTTCCTCGTAACAAAGGGCACGGAACACCTGCAGGAAGCTATGAACTCCTAGCCATTGGGTTTTGCTGTGCATAGCATTAAATATTTAAGCGCTTGTCAAAATGTTGTAACAATTTTTTCAGTTTTGTTCCATTAGCGGTGTTTCCAAAAGCCACCACTGGAACTAACGAACACTCATTTCTGTTGAATCTGGCTTAGAAGTTATGATCTGAGGAGCTGTGAGACAGGCCAGTTTGTTCTGCTGCGGTGCCTATTTTCCCCTGTTACTGCTTGGGTGAGACACTGCTGGCTTTGAAATATCATTTTTTATTCCTAAACTTAGATAAAAAATAAAATAAAAGGATTGATTCTGCTGTCTGCTTGATTCTCTATTGCCTGCTAAAGAAGTTACACAGGGAAGCCAAGTAACTGATTTTTATGTAGATTTGTCATTTTAGATGTCTCAATTTGTGTTAGTCAGTTACTATCTCCATTTTTTCTTTCCTGATTTGTCCTGAAGTGTGAAATGAGGTATTGTCCTAAAGTCATTTTCATGTCAGCTGGGAATGTATATATGGCATTACATTATCTTTAATACTAGAACATAAGACAACAAACGCTAAGAAAGCAAGGAATGAATGACTATATTTGTTCACATTAGGAGATGAACAATGGGAATAAGTGGTTAGATCAGAGGAATGGCGATTGGAACTCCTGGATTCTTAGATGTATTATTAATACTACAGCACTCCCAAGTGATATCTGGAGACCACCGTGCTAGGTGCTATACAAATACATAGAAAGAGAAAGTCCACTGACATAGACATAGAAAGTCCTCTGCTTGCATCCGACGAAGTGGGTATTAGCCCATGAAAGCTTATGCTTCAATACTTTAGTCAGTCTTTAAGGTGCCAGGGGACTCTGTTATCCCTGCCCTAAAGAACTTACAATCTAAATAGGCAACTTAAACAAGGAGGGATGAGGAACGGAAGAGGTAAGTGACTTCCCCTAAGTAACACAGCAGGTCAGGGGCAGAGCAGAACCCAGATCTCCTGCGTGCCGGTCTAGGGCCCTATCCTGGACCATGCTGCTCTCTACAGCAGGCTGATGTGTCACTAGGGGTATGCCACCACTGCAGTAAAACGCTCCTGCCTGGCCCATGTCAGCTGACTCGGGCTCACAGGGTCAGGCTGCGGGGCTATAAAATTGAAATGCAGATGTCCAGGCTCCACCCCAAGCATCTACTCCACGGCTTGATAGCGCCACAGCCCAAGCCCCATGACCCTCAGTCAGCGGAGAAGGGCCAGCCACGGTGGTTTTATTGCAGTATAGACATGCCTGTAGTGATCTCAGGGTGGTAAGAACCAAGGGGAGCTTTTCAATAGCAATAGGGGGGCTTAACTCCCATTCCCTAACACTCTTCCAGTTCATTCTTTGCTATGCTTATCTTAAGTCTAGGCAACCTGCCTGGATAACACAGTAACAGGAGGCCTAAAAACGCCAGACAGATAAACCTCAAGGAAGTCACTTTCCCAACCCTTGCCTCAGTTTACCTCCTCTGTGAAGCAGAGGCCACGCTGCTTATCCATAGCCTTGGAAGGGTTAGATTCGTATTGTCAAAATGTCAGTCAATGGGGATTTCACCACACACATGCACAAAAATATCCATCAACAATCATCAAAATGTGAAGACAGGCAAAGTAAGAAACATGCAGCTTGAGAATTTACTACAGCGGGAGTTAAGGAACTTTGCTTGGCATCGTTTGACCTGGGATGTTGACAATTTGTGTTTCAACCCGTAAGGCTTTTTGAATCTCCAGGTCTGCTGTAAGAAAAGGGTTATTGCAGGACACCCACTGTTGTCTGACCACCCCCCTCATTTCTTGCAACGGTGACAACTGAAGTGAATAAAAATAAAAATCGCATAAACCCAGGACTAATGCAACGTTTTAAAATGCTTAAAAATAAATGATAAAAACCATAAAACAAATAAAAAAATATAAAATGCTGCCAAGTCAGCTTTATCCACAATGCAGAGGTATTCTGAGAAGTGATTGTGTTGTTTTTTAAAAGTGCTCAGAGATGCTCAGGCAAGGGTTGATGATCTTGCTCCTGCAGTCCTGATCCACAGGAATCCAGGAGACCTTGTCATCTGTATTCATGAAAACCTCCCACTGCCTCTCAGGTAACAAGAGATCTAGACGGATTCCTCCACCTGATGAAATTAGCAGCTGGTTTGAATGGAATAAGGTCTTTTCCTGGGCCTCACCCAGAGCCAACAACAATTTATTGGACTAACTTAGGGGAAAGGGGAACATTAAAAGAGCCATTTATTTTCCCAGGAACTTTCAGAATTCTCAGTTCTCTCTCTCTTTCTCACTCCTTATTTAAATACTAGAATAAGTGCCCGGCGTTGCTCGGGTCAGTCGGAGGTGGGGAGGGGGCAGACAGTTGACACCCCCTGACCAACCCCAACACCTACCCTTCACCCACCCTGACACCTTCCCACCCCCCCGACCAACCCCAACACCCCCCGGCTCACTTACCCCCCTGACCAAACCCGACAACCCCACCTGACCCCCCAAAACAAACCCAACACCCCCACCTCACCCCCCGACCAAACCCGACACCCCCACCTCACCCCCTGACCGAACAGTGTATTTAATAATCTGTGTGCTACACAGTGCACCGTGAGCCGGGGGGGGGGGGTGTCGGGTTTGGTCGGGGGGTCAGGTGGGGGTGTTGGGTTTGCTTGGGGGGGTCAGGTGGGGTTGTTGGGTTTGGTCGGGGGGTAAGTGAGCCGGGGGGTGTAGGGTTTGGTCTGGGGGGGTGGGAAGGTGTTGGGGTGGGTGAGGGGTGAGTGTTGCGGTTGGTCAGGGGGTGTTGCGGTTGGTGGGGGGTTGAGGTGGGGGTGTCAGGTTTGCTTGGGGGGATGAGGTAGGGGTGTCGGGTTCGGTCGGGGGTAAGTGAGCCGGGGGGTGTCAGGTTTGGTCTGGGGGTGTTGCGATTGGTGTGTGTGGGGGTGAGGTGGGGGTGTCAGGTTCGGTCGGGGGGTAAGTGAGCCAGGGGGTGTCGGGTTTGGTCTGGGGGGGTGGGAAGGTGTTGGGGTGGGTGAGGGGTGAGGGGTGGGTGTTGGGGTTGGTCAGGGGGTGTTGCGGTTGGTGGGGGGGTGAGGTGGCGGTGTCGGGTTTGGTCGGGGGGTAAGTGAGCCGGGGGGGAGGGTGTCGGGTTTGGTCTGGGCACCCACCCCAACACCTTCCCCCCCCCAGACCAAACCCAACACCCACACCACACCCCTCACCCCCCCGACACCTTCCCACCCCCCCAGACCAACCCCGACACCCCCCCGGCTCACTTACCCCCCGACCAAACCCGACACCCCCACCTCACCCCCCCAAGCAAACCCAACACCCCCACCTCACCCCCCCACCAACCGCAACACCCCCTGACCAACCCCAACACCCCCACCTCACCCCCCGACCGAACCCGACACCGCCACCTCACTTACCGTCCCACCAAACCCAACTCAGATCCGTCGCGGGGGGGAGGGGGCCCAGAGCCGAGGGATTCCGGGGACCTTCGCAGGTGGGGGGGGGCACAGAGCTGATGGAGTCCGGGGTTGAGGTGGGAGGGGCAGAGAACTGAGGGCTCTCCGGGGTTCCATTGGGAGGGGGGAGGGGCAGAGAACGGAGGGATCTCCGGGGTTCCGTTGGGAGGGGGGAGGAGTAGAGAACTGAGGGATCTCTGGGGTTCCGTTGGGAGGGGGGAGGGGCAGAGAACTGAGGGATCTCTGGGGTTCTGTTGGGAGGGGGGAGGGGCAGAGAACTGAGGGATCTCCGGGGTTCCGTTGGGAGGGGGGAGGGGCAGAGAACTGAGTGATCTCCGGGGTTCCATTGGGAGGGGGGAGGGGCAGAGAACTGAGTGATCTCCGGGGTTCCGTTGGGAGGGGGGAGGGGCAGAGAACTGAGGGATCTCCGGGGTTCCGTTGGGAGGGGGGAGGGGCAGAGAACGGAGGGATCTCCGGGGTTCCGTTGGGAGGGAGGAGGGGCAGAGAACTGAGGGATCTCCGGGGTTCCGTTGGAGGAGGGAGGGGTGAGCTGAGCGAGTGAGGTGTCTGTTGGAGGGGGGTATTATGACATCATCACCACCTAACCGCCCAGCCGATGTGATTGGCCCTGAAAGACTTTCACCCCTGGGGGGCGTCAGAGGTGAGATCCGAAAAATTTTCGACCCTTACCAGCATCTAGACCCCAAGACCCCTCACTGTACCAAATTTCAAGTCTCTGGCTCAAACGGTGCGGGAGGAGTTCGCAGTCATACGTACATACATACATACATACACACATACATACACCACTTGACTTTTATATATATAGATATCTGTGTGAGGGAAAAAAAAAAAAAAAGAGTGTCATCCTCCCAGCCCCCTTGTCTTTGCTTTGATCCTCCGGCAAAGTTGTAATCCCCTATTTGTGACATCACAGTCAGTTGCTATGGGAATGTCACAAACTCAGCATTATGACTTCACAGCTGGATTATCTAGGAAAGGATGGAGTGCGAGGGAGACAGCACTTGTTTAAACAAAATGTCTTGGGTAATTAGCAAAAACTGGCAAGGAAAATTGTGATAAAAACACCAGATAGGAGCATAAATCCATTTTATAAGTATGATCCATTTGAAAGTGATCCCGAGTGAGAAAAAGCTCTTTAACGGCCCTTACATTCTTAAGTAAACTGAAAAAGTCAGGGACTACAAGTATGAAATTATAGTGATTTGTTTTATTGAGCTTTTCATTGGATAATTAAGGAGAGGATTATAAATTAGAACATTAAAGGGGATTGGAACGCTCAGCCCCGGTCTCCATTTTAGTGATTCCACTTTTGGATCAGCAACTGATTGCATCTCATTTGTGTGTGCAAACAAGAGGTTTCCAGGTGTATGTCCGATGCACACCTATGCTTGTGGATGCTAGCCGGTGCACATGTGAATCGAAGTGCGCAAAACCAGGTGAGCAGGGGCTGAAATTGTGTCTCCGTGCGTACACAGATAGCAAGAATGGTGTCCAATGGAAAAAAGGTAACCAATGGAAGATGAAAACTGGGGCTGGTGGCAACTAAGGGTGGTTAGAACCCAACATCATGACATCGGATGGTATACAAACTTTCTCACTACTGTTTGTCACTGGCATTTCATCATGCCACATTTAATTAAAGAGGTTGTGTGTGCCTGCTACAGCTCATGAGTGGTTTGGATGGAGAAACCTCAAACCAGCTCTGGCTGTCTAAGAGTACATCTACGCTGAAATAAACCACTGGGCAACAGAGAGTCCACTGACTTGGGCTACAGGGCTAAACGTAGCAGTGTAGACGTTCAGGCTCAGGCAGGAGCCTGACTCTGGGACCTGCCCACTTGACCAGGTTTCACAGCCCCGGGCTCCAGCCCAAGCAGGAATGATTCCATGGCTATTTTTACCCTCTGAGACTCACTGCTGCAGCATGGACATATCCTTAAAGTACAAGGGGGGAAAAGTACTGTGAGGAGAATGTGTCATGGATGAAATACCTGGTGATGGACCATCACTGCCCTGCGGCTGTTATAGAGGGGAAGAGTGGGAGAGATCTGAAGAGACGCCCCCTCTCTAGCAAGGGTACAATGAAAGTATTGCTCATTATTCCAGCTCTAATTCCCCCTGCTCGGGCTCTCAGAAATGATACATATCCATAAACAGTAAAGAAACATCCACATACAGACAGTCACCCCCATGCATATTGAAGACAATAACATATTTCAGAAGTTATCTGTTACCAGTGAGGAGATTACTTTACGTAGTTGATGGATGGAAAGCCCCAGCCCTAAAGAAAACACCCCCCCCCTCTATACATAACCAACATGCTCTCCTTCCAAATCACACTAAAACGAAACATGGTAGGATGAGCCACACATGTTAACTGAGATGCAATTGGAAGGATACAGGTCAGGGTAAGGAGTAAACAAAAGAAGGTCTGCAACTAGGGTCATTGATTTCAAAAGGGCAGACTTAAAAAAAATATGATGGGACTTACTTAGGAGAGTGGACTGGTCAAGGATCTGAATGTGGAGGCGGCTTAGAATTACTACAAGTCAAAGTTGCTGAAGTTAGCTGAAGCCACCATCCCAAGCGAGGGAAAAAATGTGTAGGGAAGGGATACAGACCAAGCATCTCAAAATGGAGGATTAAGAGAAAGCCTGAAGGAATGGAAGAAAGGAGGGATCAGTAAGGAAAGCTACCTCTTGGAAGTCAGAAAGTGGAGGGATAAAGTAAGAACTGCCAAAAACCAAGCAGAGTTGGACCTTGCAAGGGTCATTAAAACGAATTGCAAAAGGCTGTATAGCAGGGGTTCCCAAACTTGGTCATGGCTTGTTCAGGGCAAGCCCCTGGTGGACTACAAGATGCTTTGTTTACCAGAGCGTACCACAGGTACAGCCACTCACAGCGCCCAGTGGCCGCAGCTCACCGTTCCTGGTCAGTGGGAGCTGTGGGAAGCAGTGCGGGCCTGGGAAGGGGTACTAGGAGACTCTGAGGAATGGAAAAGCTACCTGAGGAGAGGAGCCTCAAAGAGCTTGGCTTGTTTAGCTTAACCAAACGAAGGCGGAGGGGAGATAGGATTGCTCTCTGTAAATACATTAGAGGGATAAATACCAGGGAAGGAAAGGAGTTATTTAAGATAAGTGCTAATGCTGACACAGGAACAAATGGATATAAACTGTTTAGGCTTGAAATTAGATGAAGGTTTCTAACCATCAGAGGGGTGAAGTTCTGGAACTGCCCTTCAAAGGGAGCAGTGGGGGCAAAAAGACCTAACTGACATCAAGGCTGAGCTTGACAAATATATGGAGGGGAGGGGATGATGGGACTGCCTGTGATTTGTGGCCCATTAGCAACTGCCAGTAGCAAAAATCCCCAACAGCCAGAGATGGGACACTAGCTGAGGAGGGCTCTGAGTCACTACAGAGAATTCTTTCCCAGGTTTCTGGTTGGTGGGTCTTGTCCCCCTGCTCAGGGTCTAACGGATACTCATATTTGGGATTGGGAAGGCATTTCCCCCTGGGTCAGATTGGCAGAGACCCTGGGGGTTTATTGCCTTCCTCTGCAGCCTGGGGCAGGGGTCACTTGCGGGTTTAAATACAGTAAATGGCAGATTCTGTCTTTAGATCAGGGGTCTCAAACATGCGGCCCGGGGGCCGCATGTGGCCCGCGAAGCCCTTCCCTGCGGCCCGCCAGGCTTCCTGTTCCCCCCCCTCCCTAGCAGTTTGCGGGAGGGAGGGGCCAGAAGCAGAGGCTTCTCTGCTGCCTGGCTGGGCCACGTGTGTTTCTAGCTCTGGACTTCCTAGATTGCTCTTGCTTTGTTTGCCAAACAGCTGTTGGTGGTGCCTAGCGCTTTCCAGGAGGGAATGGGGAGCTGCATGCTCAGAGGAGGAGGTGGGGCAGGGGTGGGACCTCTTGGAAGGGGTGGAGTGGGGGGCGGAGCCGGGGCAGCGAGGGTGTGTACGTGTGTCAGTGGTGCGGCCCTCGGGCCAGTGCACTAGTCCTCATGCGGCCCTCGTGGTCATTTGAGTTTGAGACCCCTGCTTTAGATCATGATTTGAGGACTTTAGTCATTTAGGCCAGAGGTGAGGGTCTATTACAGGAGTGAGTCAGACAGGTTCTGTGGCCTTCAACGTGCAGGTGGTCAGACGAGAATGGATTTAAAATCAGAGTGTCACGGCAAACCCTAGCCCACTTTCAGCCCAGCCCATTTCCTTCCAAGTTCTGCCAACAGCCCCACTCACTAAAACAAAGCCTGTTTCGCTGCTCATCATGAATTCTTCACGCCTCTCTGTGTATCTATGGGGTTGTGTTTCAGGTGCTTTCAAGCAGCAAAATCCACAGCTGGATTTCAAACCCCACAACATTTTCCCAAATTAATCTATAGGTTTGGTTCAGAGCCATCTATTACACATTATACACACACACACACACACACACACACACACACACACACTCCTCCACCAATTCTCAAACATGGACATCTTAATAGGATATTCAAATCCACATTCGGATGCTGAAGTTCAGCACTCACAGAAGAACACTTTACTTATCTGGGTGTTGCTTTGGGTTTCTATATGTGGGATTTAAATGTCCTACTGAGCAGCCCAGGTTTGAAAATTGGGCCAACTGGTGGAATCCAGTTAAGAGTAGATGCAGATACAGGGAACTCTATTTCAATGCACTTCAGTGACCAGATCACAAAGCCAGTCAGTGGATTGTGACCTACAGTTTAGAGTGATACTGCTCAGTGAAAATTACTTTCAGAGATGGAGACAGAGATGGAGTTCCACTGTATGGATGTTCACACAGACAGACCAACAGAGAAACCTAAAGGAAACAAACTAAAGCATTACATATTACCTACATACCATTTGTCTGAGAGATTAAAACAAACAAACAAACACACAAAACCAGGTAAAAGTTTGTCTAACAGAAACCGGAGTCTCTGACATTTCAGTTAGCAGTTCTGACCATCTTCCGGGAATAAAGCAGCTTGAAACTGTTAGTTCAATCTGGGGCCCACCCAGCTGATTAAGGAAGAGAAAGTATAGAGTTCACAAGGACGGAGTCCTGGTCAGGACAGAAATATGTGGCTAAGACGACACCATCCCCACCTTGTGATATTTGCGGACGAGCCAGTTTGCCATATGTTACCCATCTCCGAGAGAGGAGGCAGATCGTAGGCATCATCCAAATATCATTATAGTGGTTTCTTGCAGGAGTTAACAGCCCAAAACATTCAAAGCTAGAACCTTAAAGCGGGACATCTAAATCCATATTTGGTACCTACAGTAAAGTGGCGTGACTGTGAAAGGTAGCCGCCGCTCCCAGTTGAACCTGAACGCTCCACTTTTCCAAAGAAATAGGATGCTTTTATATAGGTGTCTCCGTGTGACTCTAAAGGGCCTGGAGCGTCCGTGTGAGTTTCATTGCATCTAACTCATTTAGGTCCCTTTTGAAAATGCCAGCTTTAGGCACCGATCTTTGAAAATGCAGTTCAATGGGAGTGGCATGCATAGCTCTGTCCATTTAACCTTTACCATAAGCTGTAAGTGGTTAGAGGGGGCAGCAATTTGAGATGGGATGTTCCACTTGACCTCAGGAAGGTGGCAATGGAATATGCATGGTTTGATAATGATGCTGCAGGAGTAAAGGTAAAGCTGTATCTGGCATTGGTCTAGAATGGAAGTTTCAGAAACGGTCAGCCTTGGTCTACCTCAGGTCCTCCTAGATAAGCACAATGGTCCCTCCTGGTCTTACAAGCTGTGAAACTCTGCCTCTATTGACATCAATGAGAGTTTTACCAAAAAAATCAATTGGGGCAGATTAGGCCAATATTGAACGCTTGTGAAAATTTCGCCATTAATTTATATTGATCAGAAATGACAGATACATAAGAAGGGCCGTATTGGGTCAGACCAATGGCCCATCTAGGCCAGAGTCCGGTCTTCCAACAATGGCCAATGCCAGGTGCTTCAGAGGGAATGAACAGAACAGGACAGTCATCGTTTACTATGTATCATTGGAATTACGTTTTCCAATGTGCACTACTTTGCATTTATCGATATACAAAAGAATGAGCAGCTCTGTTCTCATCGGAGCAGCACTTGTTATGGTCAAAATGCTTTCCAGGTATTTTCAGTGGCCCATTGTCTTCCCCGTGAAGAATGACCACATTGCTTACATGTTGTTTGAGCCAGTTTTAGAGATTCTCTTCAGTGCTAGTTCATGCTGCTATGAACAGCCTCTTGTTGTTGTTGCACCTAACATGCTTTGTTCCTCGGAGAGGAGGAATGTAGGGTTGGACAACACAACAGTTTGTACCTGAAGCCGCATCCTTCCTTTCGCACCCAGTGGTTGTGAGTATGTGGCAGTCTCTCTAACTTTCCAACATCCCGCAGCTGCGGACAGATTTATATACCGATCATGGTTGGAGCAGCTGATCGAAACAGGGGAGAGAAGCAGGGTTTTTAATATTGGACTTTTGGATGGTTTTAATCCTGATTTTGCCTTCTCTGTTTTTTAATTTGCTTCTACATTTGTATAAATTTGGCTCGCTTCCCTTCTGGGGATATTGTCTTTATTAGAGGCAAACTAGTCTAATCCCAGACAAATGTCAGCAGGATTCCGGAATTTTGCAACACCCGGGCTGCACTGGCAGTTTGCTGGGAGTCGGGGGCCATACCTAATTTCTAAACAAATTTGCATGCTATAACAAACAAACAAAAACAAACACACACACACACACACCCCTGCAGTGGACCCATTCTCTCCTCCCCCATAAAATGAAGTCTCAGGACATGTTAGCCCCTTGATACTTGGATAATTGGAGCTGCAGAAGCATCCAAGATAGGCAGACTGACTTATTCCTCGTATCACATTTTAGAACTCAATAGGCAGCGCTCATTTGTCAGGCCCTGCTTTGGCCGCCTCGTTGTTGGAAGGGCGAGAAGGAGCCTTTCCTCCTTTAGCATCGTGAACTCTTTCCCCGGCGAACATGAAGCCGCAGAAGTCTGCAGTGTGGCATTGTTACCGTGAATTGTCGACGGATGATTTTGTGTCTCACGTATACACGGAGAAAGAGGAGCTAAATATAATGCAATTTTCCATGTTTAGTGCATTATTACACTGCCTGCCTCTGCTGATTAGTTCCTATTTTTCTTGCCATCTCTTCCTGCACAACCCTTTTATTTTGGCCTGTTTATCTGCATAGCAAGCCACCAACCCATACGGCTGGGGTAGCCACAAGCAAGCTCAGAACTATCATTTCTCTTCCCTTCGGAACTAGATCTTGCAAACCTCAGTCTCGCTGGTATCACTATTATTTGACTGTCTCTGATTTAACAGGAACCAGCCATTATTTCTGTCAGACTTTCGGCCTCAAAAGATAGAGAAAACTAATCTGACTGAAGGATAATGATGGCCCTTGCACTAATGAGCCTCATCATATTTTCTTGTAATGAAGCCAGTGTTAAGAACAGGGACTTTGTATTTACCTGATTCTTTATAGAACTGCAAAACCCTGACCCTTTGGAACATGAGACTCCCCGCCAGTAAACAATATTGTACTGATCTCCTTCGGGATTCATTTCACTGCCAAATAGCTCAGCGAGCTTCCTCATTGTCTTAACTTATTACCCAAACAGCGAATAAACAGCCGGAGTAGAGGCAGTGGCTCTCCACTAACGAGACTTTAACGGATTCTTGCATTCAACAGTACCCCTATAAATCAGGAACATACTCTCCCATTCATAATTATTATTAACTGAAAGGCTTCCAGGAAAGAAATTACCTCTCATAAATATATGTTTCTAATCATTCTAAAATATGAGAATGCAACAAATATCTTACTGTGCAGTTCTCTGAATACGGTGATAAGGTTCCCCCCCCCCCCCCCCCGTCTCTAACATCTATGATTTCCATTTTAACTCCCATTTTCCTGCCTCCGAGTGAACTAATTCACCAGCTAAAAATCATTCACAAAAGCACCATGCAAAATACGATCGACTTATTGCAAGCAGCAATTTATTTGTAGGGGTTCTGGGGAGCTGAGCCTATGAAATCCCCTCTAAGCTATGTCTTCTCTGGTTCTTAAGATGCAACAGTTCCCAGGCAGGGAATCTATTTTTCCTTGCTCCTCTTTCTATTTTCCTGCAGTTTGCATCATCATTAGGACGTGCCATTTGCCTTGATCTGTGGCTCAGAGACCTTGGAGTGCCTTCGTCCACCCACCTAGGAATTTCATAAATAAAATGACCAGGCCAAATTCTGCTCTCAGTTACACCAGTGTAAATTCAGAGTAATTGTACTAAGGTCCACAGAACTGCTCCAGGTGAATACCACTGCAGCTGGGAACAGGATCTAGTTCACTCTTTTCAAGATCTGAAAGACATTCACACACTCCAATATCCCTTTTTCTATGGATTTTTTCCTTGTCCATTACAAAACATAACCTCGCATTTCAAAACTCATACATCATTGCCCTGGTTATAGGCACGTACACAGAAGAGACTCATAGAAATCTAAACAAAGTGCAATTGAGGATATGGAGAGCCAGCTACTCTGGGATTAATAGAGACAATAGTCATTGCTTTGATCAATAGGGTTTGGTAGTATTTGTAGAGCCTCTGAGTTCACTGCCCTCCATCTGCGCACAGTTCCTATTCAGCCCAGCATGAGTTGCATGTAAGTACCCATGGTCAGAATTTAGACTGCGTATACCAAGTAGATGAAGTGGGAGAGATTTGGTACTTTTTGTACCAATGAACAGACGATAAGATGGTCCCCACTCAAAGCCAAAATACTTTGAGTTAGGGATGGAGTGATCCTTTATTTATGGGGTCTCAGAGCAGAGGGTCAGGTTGAGGTTAAGCTCTTCTGGGAAAGGATTGTCTACTACTCTGTGTTTGTATAGTGTCTATAATGGGGCTCCATTCTTGGTAGGTCTAAAGGGACTATTGTAATAAATATGATTATCTAAAACTAATAACCAGTCCCTAACTCTTCTCAATAGGCCTCGGTCATACAGGGTTTTTAAAAATAGACCTGACAAAATCCTAGATGGGAGGACCTCAAAATTTTGGATGTGCTTATTTCTGAAACCAAACCAAACTCTGCGGTTCATGGCCCCGGCCATATTCCATTTTTAAAGAAGATCCCCTGTTTCAACTTCTTAATATATGAATAGCAGTAGGTAGGCGGAGAAAAGATAGAATAAAAATGATCCTCGATCTTCAGCCTCAGCGAAGTCAGGGACCAGCTCTGTATGTATGTCCCGTTCTAATGATTTATTCCATGGATTGGTCAGCAGCTATCTTACTGGGTGCATGCAATGGCCTACATTTTCAACAGTGATTAGTAGTTTTGGGTGTCCAATCTGAGACACCTAAAGGAGCCGGATTTTCAGAAAATACTCACTTAGCACCAGCCCCCTGCAAATCAATCCTTTAAAAGGGTTTCAAAATGGACACCTTAACAACTGAGGCTCCCAAAACCACTAGCCTATTTTGAAAGTGTAGGCCATTAGTATCATCAGCAAAAGCACATTTAATTTAGTACAGAGCATGTCCATTTACTTGAATGACATTTTGCAAGATGAAAACACCCCCACTTACTAGAAGTGGTACAGAAGGGGGGGGGGGGGGAGAGAGGTAATATTTTGCCTTTTTCACCGACAGAAGTTGGTCCAATAAAAGATATTACTTCCCCAACCTTGTCTCTCTAATATCCTGGGACCATCATGGATACAACAACACTGGCACTACTATCCCCATTTTACAGATGAGAATCTGAGACTTGTCCAAGCTCAGCCAGGGAGTCAGTGGCAGGAGTCAGGAACTGGCCTCAGATCTCCCCAGTCCCCTAGGCTACCCATCCCATCCCAAACACCAGCACTTCTACTAACGACGCAAGAGACCAAAGCCCATAAACACAGAGAAAAACCCGACACCATCTAATGCTGCAGTGTCATTGCAAAGCAAGAAGCTGGCAAGCAGCACTGTGTTTGCGTGTACATTTTCTTCCCAAACACCCCAAGACCTGACCTGACCTCTGAGTGCGAATTCTTTTGGCCCAGTGCTCAGAGAGAAATTGGAGCCAGGGTGAAATAGGCTCACTTGTGCTGCTCTCTCCGAACCCAGAATAACTAGAAGTGTTTAGAACAATGGTCAGCGAGGAAAGGAGATGCTAAGTCCCCGCTTGGTGGGATATGAAATGGCTACATCCTGCCACCCTGAAAGTTAAGTTTAGTAAAAGGAATAGAGCCCATCAGCAGCTGCTCCTGAAATGCCAGTATCTCTGCATTCTTAGACCATTTGGGTTTTTATTATATACAGGGAAAAACTCAGAGACAGAGTCACCATTGACTAAACACACTCTCACACACCCCTCTCCATAGCTTCATATGAAACACTGCTGGGCTAACTTTTGGGGCATACCTCATCCAGCCCCTCCCCCTCATGCATAGGTCACATGGAGTGGTGGGAATTCACTGTATGACATCAGTCCTAATGCTGATCTCATGGTGGTCAGACCTGGGCATGCTCAGGGTCATGGTAGCACATGGCCTGGCCATCACCACCCCTCCATGGTAGGAGCATGTCTGGATGCTGCCAGCAGCAAGCTGTCGCCATGGCGATTCCAGTGATCCTAGACGCTCTCATATATGATGTTCAGAGCTCGCAAATTCCAACCTGGGGTGGTTTTAAATCAATCAATCCTAAGAACTGGGAGTTCAAACAGAAATCAGAAAAAGGGAGAAATAGATAGAAAATATCTATTCAGCAGGGAAAATCGATCAGTTCCTCTTCTTGCCAGTGCAGGAGTGCTCTAGGATGGGGACCACTCTCCCAGCTCTGGGGCTTTCAGTCTTCCTCTTACATGGACCACAAAGCTGACTATCGGGAATTCTATCCTTCCTGAATGTGTCCTTTCTGAATCTCATCCCACTCTGTTCTTGCCCCCTCTCCATACCACACTGAGTGAGCCTTTTGATTTGTAGCCTTCAAACATTTCTAAAAACTGTTGTCACATCCTCCTACGTCGGCCATTCTATAGCCACTTAGTACTTTTAGTCTTCCCTCGTAAATCACACTTGGCAGCCTCCTGATCCTTTCTCCAGCTCTGATCACCAGCTCTGTGCGGTGCCAGAATTGAATGCAATGGGCCAAATTCATCCCTCGTGTAACTCCACTGAAATCCGTGGATTTACAAGGCCAATTTGGCCCACTACTCCAGAAATGTAGGCATGTGGGGTGAAATCCTATGTGTATCGGGGGAAAACTCCCATTGACTACAACGGGACCAGGATTTTACCCCAGATCTGACAGCTTTCCTCTACTACCTCCCTGCTCCATGAAATGATGCCCTCTGATTATGTAGTCCCAAGTTATTTGGGCCTTTTCTGCTTCCAAGTCAACCTGCAAACTGAGGTCTAATATGTGTCTACTATCACCAAGAGGCCTTTCCCAGAATTGCTTCTTCCTATGAATCTCCTTGTTGTTAAGGTTATATCAGCACTGCACAGTTAGCTTGGGCTCTTATCCAGGTTTTAGCCTCAACCCCTCTATCATCAACACAACAAAGCCTCCGACCTACATTTGTAGGTGCTATAAACCCAGTCTAGCTTACAAGGCTGCAGGAGGGGTGTCTGGGTGTGGATGTGGGTGCTAGAACCCAGGCTCCATTTTAACTCAGGGTGGAGCCCACCCACTTTGCAGTGAGGAAGCAGCTAAATCACTCAAGTGCTGATAGTCCTCCAACACCTTCCCACAATTCCCCCTTAATGACAGATACGTTCTCCGGCAAAGGACACAGTTGACTGGGAAAGAATCCTAGAGCATCTCATCCTGACCAATCATGGAGTATGCCCCCAGACGTACAGGAGTGAGTGCAGAAACAGTAAGGCCTCAGGAACACAGGTAGGGCATTGCAAGATGGCTGCTCACACCCAGACTAAGCTAACCCAGGTGCCAGTCACTCAGGCTAACTGTGCAGTGTAGACATAGCCTAAGTAAGCGTATTGCAGATTATTTCCCCACGGATTCACTACCTTCATTTTTTGTAGCTGTCTCTCACTTGGTTATTTTCTGATGTTTCTAATCTCTCAAAATTCCTTTGCATTGTTTCTCTGTCCAAGCTGGTATTTGCAACTCACCCCAGCAGTGCAGCATCTGCAAATGCCATTCAATGTCCTGGCCATCTCCTCCCATCCGTACTGAAGATGTTCAGTCAGCGCTACACGACACGGAGCCTGTCTTGGCCTCCACTCCAGACACTTCCCCACAATTCAGTCCGTTGCTATTCATCATTGCTCTTTGTTTAGGGTCATTTAGCCAGTTTTCAATCCGCACAGCAGTGCTGCTCCACAGACCAATTTGAATTGATTTTTCATGCAAGATTTCATGAGACACAATCTCAACTGCTTTACTAAAATCCATATATATGGTGACAGACCTCACGGCCGCAGTGCCACAGAGCGCTAATACAATGACAACCTAAATAGTGCTCGTTTCTGCTACTCTGGGCTGAGACAACAGGCGCGACAGGGCAGAGACAGGATCATTCTTCCAGGTATGGACATGTTGAGATGGTCACTGCGAAGTGGGAGATCCCTTCTGGGAAGATTTGTGATCATGGAGATTCGGTTAGGCCACATGTAAAACAAATGCTAGAAAAACCTCATTTCCCTGTCAATACTCTCATACATTCATATCTCCACAAAGATGAAGTGCATCTTCGTCTCCTGATAAGGGCATTTCTTATCCTATTCTGCGTCTGGACTCTGCGTCAGTTTGGTGCCGCAGTAACTTGGGATAAGTGCTAGTGGGACAACGCCTAGTCTCTTTGAAGCTCTCTGAATTTTTATTTTATTGGTAGAGGGAGGACAGAAGAGATTTTGAAGCCCTGGCTCTGGACAAGTCCCTGTGTTTTGGGGTTCCAGGAGACCCCAATTTCTGGTCCTTGTTTGTTTGCACATGGAAGTCTCCTGAGATGAACTGGTCTCAAAGTACTTCCGCTCCCCCAAGGCCAGGCAACAGCTAACTCTGAAACAGTCAGCCGCAAACAGAAGAGCATGGAAGAACCGAGTAAATCACTCCCGTCACTTCTGCTGTGCTGGCTATAAACCTGGAGACTCTGCCTGCATAGTCACTGGATAGGGCAACGGGTTCAAGGTGACAACGCCCCCATAATCAACTGCAACCAAGAAGCATTTCTCACCACAACAACACAAGCACGGAGGTCAAGCCCCAGTCAAATGGTACAGATAGAAACAGTCAGTGCACAGTGGATACCACTTGTCATATTTGTACCTTCCCCCACGGGTAGTTCACTAAAAGGTCTGTGAGACCTCAGCAGTGATGTGATCCTCATTATTGCTATTTGGTTTCATGAGATCACAGCCCCCATCATGCTAGGCACTGCACACAGACAGGAAGAGAGAGGTTTAGTCCCAGAAAGCTCGCAATCTAACAGAGCGGGAGGGGAAACAAAGTCAGAGAAAGTAATCTGCCCAAGTCCACTCAGCAGGTCAGTGGCAGAGTTGGGAATGTCCAGGGAACTTGTAATGATAATGGAATGGTAAATTATCATTTTATTGCAAGAGTCAAGGAGTGGCGTTTCCCCTGAGAATGCGGTCACAAAAGGGAGGAAAGGGAGATTTATTTAGGCTCTGGGCACCCTGACACATCATTATTGATCCAATAAAATACTACCTGCATTTAACAAAAAAAAAAAAAAAACCATTTCACACCTACCGAAATTCTTTTCCATCCCTTCATATTATGGGAAACATCTCAGGCCTCTCCATAAACCGGATGGAACAGATTTTGCAGCGTGCCTAGCATGTCATCAAATCTGGGGTATTTTAGACCAAGTGGGGGAGCAAGTCTCACTGAATTTCAATGGTATTTGGGCATCTCATTCCCTTCAGATCTGGTTTTTAAACCTCTGTTTTTTAAATGATTTCCAAGGTGAGTGACTGGAATCCCTGGAAATCCGAAGGTTGGATCTTTAGAGGGTATAATCAGGCACACAAACCAGGTGCATCTTCTCCTCTTCCTTTCATCGTAGGTGCCAAATTCTCAGAATACAATGCTTGTAGTAAAAATTACAGCTACTATATATATTTTAAAAAAAAAGTACCTGACACAGCAAAACAAATGAGCAGAAGAAGGTGAAAATAAATAGGCTCCGTTGGTGTCTATAGGCAGGAGATGTTGTCTCCCTTAGTACTGTACTTCATTATTTTATGGCATAAAGGGAAAGTATTGGCATTTCACCACTGTGGACAGCTCCACAAAATATGAGCACAGAGGCTCAGGCAACCCTGGAGGACAAGTAAAGACCATTCCTGCCTCCTCTTGATTTACATGCATGTCTGCTGGTGTTCACTGCTGGATGTATATTTCCCCCGGTGAGAGGCTGCTGCGCACATAAACACATCAGAACGGATTTGCCTCTAAGAAGGCTTTTGGTGTCTTTGTGCTTTACTGTGGATCACCAATGCGATCACAGGGAAAGAACTCTTTTCACTGTTATTATTACTTCCCTGTGTTGTGATAGGGCCAATCATGGACTGGGATTCCATTGGGCTAGGCCCTGCACAAACACTGATCAAGAGAGACAGTCCCTGTCCCCAAAGACCTTACAATCTAAGTAACTTCATTGGCTACCTCTCCATTTCTTACGTTCCCTGGGCGTATTGCAGCAGAAGTCCAAAGAAATGAGAGTGGTTTCCCCATGGGTCATTATAGGGCTGGTACTATGTTGGCATATTTTCCCTAAAATTTTAGAAAGGCGTCCTTGCAAAATGATTATTCACCCAGATCCTAAGTAGAACAACAAAATTTATAATTGCAAAAAACAATGTACAATGACCATTTCAAAGGCAAATTGGTTCAATCCATAGCCTTATACATCTTGCGGAGGGTATCAAATATCACAGGCCAGAAGTTCAGCCATTCTGAGCCATTCTTTGTAGTGCAAGGGACACGAAGCTGCCTTTAGTAGCCAGCTGAGTATACCTCAGCACAAGGCGCCTGGAGGGTGTGGCCATGAGTCGGAGGGACAAGACCAGAGTGCACGGTGCTCTGCACAGTCCTCAGCCAATGGAGAGGTTCCTAGAAAACTGCTCTAACCAGCTCAACCTGGAGCAGTCTTTAGGCTGCTCTAAGCTAGGCTGAAGGGAGTTTTGGTTTCCAGTAAGGCCAAAGATCAGGGGAAATATAAATGTGGCTTATGGCACAAGTAGGCATTTAGATCACGTGTGAGCTTAAGCACAGCTCAGGATGGAGACCCACATATTGTCTAATATACATCATATAGGGCTGGATTCTGCAAGGTACTTAATCACATGACTCTCAGGCTTATGTATTGACCTGAATGAGGGCCTTAGGCGGTCTGTATCATAGACAGGGCTCTCAAAACATTGTTTCTAAACCCCCCTTTCTTTTTTCCCCTGCATGACAAACAGCCAGCGTTCTTCAGCATGTCATAATGCACGTACTCTTGTAGTCAGTTAATGCAATTGATAGCAGGTCACATTCTTTGCAACCCCATTTTATAGCGAGAACAGCATTATGATGATACAGGTCTTCTTACCCACCACTGTCTTCTGACTACATTACAGTTGTGTATCTGTGAGGTTCATAATTGGTGGCATAAATGGCCATTTTAAAAGAACCATTGATAATCACATTCAGCATCTTTGTCAGGATCACTTGCAAAACAAAACCCAAACACTGATCTAGACAACTTTACAGACGAGATATTTAATCTGTGGTGCACATTATGTGATGAATATGCTAGAAATCCTAGACCATGTATCATGTGCTTCACTGGGATTAAATATCGCTTCAAATCAATGCTGCTATTCACTGTACAATGCTATAGATGGTTTCCCTAAGTAATGCTGGAGTGGAGTATTGTTTTACTATTAATCATTAGCTACAAGCAGGGCATCTGAATTCTATGGCAATTTCCAAGGTGCAGGGGGGAGGAGGGAGAGAGAATTTTGTGGCTGATATGTATAGTAAATAAAGGAGGTTTTGGAATGCAAATCCTGGCTACTATGAGGTAAAGAATTCCAGCGATCCTGGATGCTCACCATATGCACAGAGGTATGATATTACACAGCACTAGGCTAGAAATACCAGTAAGCTATAGACTCCTTTCTGCAGCGATGCAGTGTAGTGGTTGAAGGAAACCATATCATCGTTTATAAAGCAAGAGAGGCATAAATGGTGCTTTACAAGCATTTAGGAAGAAAAGATGCCTGCTTCAAGAAGCTTACAAACTAAGCGAGACGGATTGTGCTTACCCACGGATGTCAATGGTAGCTTTGCTATGGACTTCAGTGGGGCCAAGATTTCACCCCAGTTGTTTTAATCCCATGGCAATAGTGGACGGATGCTGCCCTCAGAACAAGGCAGTGGGTTGTTGCTTGACCTGAGAGAGAAGGGGAGAGTTGTGATGGGAACCAGCAGGAGTCAAATGAGGTGCAGAGGAACATGGATAAGTGGTAAGGGGTAGAATGTTGCGGTCTGTATGGGCACTATTGACCAGTTACAGTGGAGAACACTGCGACCAGATCCTGCCAACTGGAGTATGCAGCTACATGGTGTACAACTAGTGTGAAAATCACATACCACACATATTGTATTGGGCTCTCCCTCCTCCATTAGCTGGGTGGCAGATGAGTGTGGTTTGAGGGAGAGGCTGAGGGAACGGGATTGAACCAATGTGGTCTTTTGGTGGGTGATGATGCTGGTCCACCAGCCATAGGGGAGGCAGGTGCTGCTGGATTGCAGCTCTGGCTCTATTCAAAATGTGGAGGTTTAGACAACATGCCCTGACCTCGTTCCAGATGCTCCAGTGTATATTTAACAATGGGGCACTGGTGTGTATATGGGAAAGAGATGACTACATGTACCTGTAAACTGAATCGGAGCTCTGCCCATCATGCTGGCTTCAAGTGAGTGAGTGAAGACTCTCCTGCAAGCCAAATCCCCGTCCTTGATTACAGTAGAGTGTTTTCCATAGGGTCACTCAAATATAGGGAAGGATAGGGCTTGACCTACGGTTGGAACATGGCTAAAATTTCTGTTGCTGACGTGTGTGCAGGGTTAACAGCCATCAAAAGTACTAAGAACATACTTTTGTTACCAGAGTAAGCAATTTAGACTCTCTTCAACAGATCTGCTTTCTGCATGTAAAGAGGGATAATTTTTAGACAGTCCCTCATTACAGCATAATCACACTTTAAATGAGTTTGTATCTGTAACATGCTATAAAGGAGCTAAGTGTCATTGTTAAGCAGGATGTGCCGCTGTCTGGCTCCTTGGAACAAATAAACCTTAAAAGGTAATAAACAATAGGTCAGTCTTATTTATTATCTTTATATTTCCTTCAGTGTGTACCCATTACTAGCACTCGTTTGGAGGGTATTCCCTAATTTTATCAGTCTTCCCTGGCATATAGCCAATCTATTTTAAGTATATCTATATAGCCACCGTTACCATAGTATCGTACTGCCTGGCAATCTTTAAAGCATTTATCCCCACAAGACCCCTGCGAGGGAGGGAAGTGCTGTTATCCCCATTGTACAGATGAGGAACAGAGGCACAGGGATGCCTAAGGTCACACAAAGTCTGTGGTAGATCAGGGAACCACAGTCTCAGAGTTCCATAGGTTGGACCATCTTTCCTCTCATCTATATAGTATATGGCTGTGACCGTCTGGGGAATGTGTGCGCGCAGTTACGGATTCCATGTGGTTTTACAAAGGCTATTTGTACTTGTAACAATCATTCTGAATTAGATCATCCATTCCGTAGCAGGAATCGGGCAGGTCGTGGGGAGCTATGTCTGGAAAGGTGACAGCAATCAAAGGCCCCTCAGCCTTGAATGGCTTTCACCTGCTTCAAGAAGATTTCTGCTAGCAGGGCCTTTGTGTAGACTAGCTTTTCACAGAAACCTGCCTGAAGAGTAGGGGGAGGGGAGGGAGGCTTGGAATCCTTCTATGCCTGAGAACATGCCCGGAAGAGCTGGTGTAATTTTTATCCAGGTGTCAGAGCCTGCTTTAAAAAGAGACGTGCTTCAGCCAGGAGAGCCATTCCAAATCTGGAGGAGTGGAGGCAGGAGGGGCTTTGGCCCCCCCAAAGACACTGACCAAACCCAAGGACTTTGAGGAGTGGTGAAGACTCAGAGGGGCGACAACTTGTAAAGTGCACAGAAGAGTTAAGTGTGGGGGTTTAAGTTCCTTTGCAAAGTCTGTGTTCAATACTTTACTGGACACGTGTCCCCAGAGAGTTTAATTACAACGCAGAAAACCCACTAGAGTGGAGCCCTGGGGAAGAATATGAATAAGCTACTGGGGAGACTTAAGACATTCAGCATTGGTCTTGGGGCTTAAGGTAGCTGGACTGCATAGAATCATATCCCAAGGAAGGCAGCCAGACAAAGAATCTGCATTGCAGGAGTGGGCCCGAGAGGCCAGACTAGAGACAGAGTCTGGACTCCGCCGAGACCTGGCCGGGTTGGAAGCACATGGGATCCAATGGCTGGGTCCAATACAGAAGACTGGTGACTGTCCACACACTGGACATAGCCATGGCTATACCTGACTATATGGGAAACGTCATAAGATAAAACATTTAATCAAACCAAATTTCGTGTCAAGCTGTGCATTCAGGGGGGAGACTAAATGTTTGAAGCCAAATTATGTAAATCAGCATAGCTCCACGGATTCATTGACCCTGATTTATACTTACTAAGGATCAGAAGACCACCCCCTTGATTTGAAATCATAGCACACAAGAATAGCATGTTCCTTGAGTGAACTTCCTTCTTTATCCTCCCTTCCCGAGGATTGGCTGAGCTCATCTACCTTATTTATGCTGCAGATATTGGCTAACACAGCTTTTCCCCCTGTGGTAGATTTTGGGGGCAAGTTAATTTAAATATCCCCCCATGCAGGTTTGCCAGAAAGCCTTAGACACCTGTTGGGTACCTAAAGGCAGGATTGCATATGGAATGTATCATTGTATACAAGCAACATTCTGAAGCATGAAATCCATATTTAAATTTTGCACACGGGTTTCTGACTTCTCATAGCTCTTAGGAAGAGCCGTATCTCAGTATTTGCAGCTGGAGACACCTTTAACAAAAATCTTCAGCTCCTATTGATCTGGAAAAATTCATGCATTTCTACTTTCATGTAAGTATAGGCCTGGTATTCACAGCACTTCCCACTAAAGTGCAATACAGTAGGCGATAAGCCCTGAATCACTCCTTGCTAGGAATCCTGAACTTCAGTAAGAATGGACAGAATTAGGATAAAAAAAAATACCCTTAGACCCTAACTAAACCACTTTAGCTGCTGAAGATTACAGAATCCCATTTTAGTGATATCAGAGTGCATTTTCCACAGCAGAAATGGGGAACATCTATTTAAATCCCGGCTATAGAAAACCAGTAAAACTACGTATTTTCAAAGCAAGAAGGAATCCGTGCCGTTTCTATATCTATTTTGTTTTAGACTTATAAGTGTGTCTTATAGAGGTAGATTTTTATCATCATCTAAATAGATAGATACACACACTGGGCCAAAATTCTCCCCCATTTATACCAGAGTGACCTTATTCATCTCAATGGGGATGAAAGAAAGAATTCTGGTGTGGCAGAAAGAATTTAGCCCATTTCTTGTACCTTGGTGGTACACTTTTGAATCCAGGGGTTTGCTTAATATAAAAGCTTTCTCAGCCATAAAATCTGCATCTCAACAGCCTGCATTGCCAACAGCTCCCCAGAAACAAACAAAAAGAATCATCATCATAATTAAATGCCAACAGAAAGCTCAATGCCGTACCGACCATGATGCATGACACAGTCCCTGCCCTCCAACACCTCCAACCAGGTGGTGGGCAACATCAACCCCCATTGATTTCAGGGCGCTTGGCACCGCTCAGGATTGGGCGCAAAGGGCCTCATCCTTTAGGGAACTAAGTTCCTAATGAGAACCCACAACTCCCATTGAAATCAATGATGCAAGAGGTTGAGCATCATTTTTTGAGGGATGCCACATACCCTCATCTCCCCTTCCCCCGCACTCTGTGGCAGCGGAGGGCGCCCTGTATCTCAGTCAGTGCCACTCAGAAGTGTACGCTAGTTTGTCAGACAAACCGTTACAGGCACAAAATGACAGGGGGAGGGTGACCTCAGAGCACAGCAAGTTGCTTTATTTTTGTCTATTAGGTCCATCAGAGCCTGTTTACTGAGGCGGGCAGGCATTGATGGGCCTGGTAGAAGACCTGAATTTTAAGGAGGAGGGATCTGAATGAGAACACCAAGAGGGAATGGGGCAGAGCAGAAAGGGCAAGAAGGGGCAGTGGGAGATACAAAGGCAGGGATATAGGGTCTGAGTAGGACCGCACTGAAGAAAAAGCTATGTTCTTAACTCGGGTTAGCAGCAGGAGTTCAAGCCTATAGGGCAGCCTGGGGTCAAACTCAAGCTTCTAACCCAAATCAAAAGCTCAGTTGCTCTGTCTTCATTGTTATTTTAACTCCAGGTAGCCAATATGGGTTAGCCAAGCCCAGTTCGAACATGCCTTTTTTTGCAGTCTAGACATATTCATAAGCAAAAGAGCAGCACAGGGCCTTGAACAGGAGATGACGAGCTGGAACCAGGTGATGTGGAAGAAGAGAAGAACCCAGTGGAGGGATGTGAAGAGACAGACATGTCCTGGCCAAGGAACAGGGCCGGCGACAGGGGGGTACAACGGGTACAGCTGTACCGGGCCCCGGACTTCAGGGGGGCCCCCTGAAGTCCGGGGCAGGTACGCAGCTGTACCCCCTTGTTGCCAGGGCTGTGAGCAAGGTGCGGCTCCGGGCAGCCGCTGCAGCGCTCACCAGCCCCCTCCCCCGGCACCCAGCAGCCTCCCCCCGCCCCCCTTTGCTTCTCCCGGCCGGGCCACGCGGCCGCAGCGCATGTGGGGGTTGAGGCCTGCGGGAGTTAGGAGACCGGCGGGGGGGGGGGGGCACGGGCAGCAGGAGACCGGCGGGGGGCGGCACGGGCAGCGGGAGACCAGCCGGGAGGGGGAGAACCCCGCGGGCGGCGGGAGACCGGCGGGAGACCGGCGGGGGAGGGGGCCCCGCGGGCAGCGGGAGACCGGAGGGGGGGGGGCTGTACGATCTGCCGTACGGGGCCCCAAAATTCCTGTCGCCGGCCCTGCCAAGGAACCAGTCATTCAGTGGGTCACCTGGCTTTTGTTTTTCACTAAGAATACAGTGGATTGGATTAAAACAAAACATTAAAAAAAGTTACTTTTGCTAGTGCACCGTATTCACATAACTCTTTGCCATTTGCTCATCACATATGCATACATATAACGATTTCCTCCGCAGATTAAATATTTAAATGGTTTATACAGAATTATCCATTCTCATTTAAATGAGTCATCATCACACATAAATCTGACTCCATTTTACTTTATCATCATCTTTTTTTTATTACTCTTCTCTCCTACAGTCTCACCACTATGGGCTCTGATGAGAGGTCATAGACTAAGCAGCATGGCCCAGTTTAGTATGTGGCTGGGAGACCACAAAGGAAACCCAGATGCTGCAGAATAATTAGATGGCTCTCACCTCTGTCTCAGTATTGAACCAAGGCCCAGTGATGGTGGTTGGGGGTATTGTGTGATTGAAGGTGCCATCATGTGGAAGGGGTGTAATACCATGAGTTAAGAGCCCATGACAATTTTAGCAAAGACATCCTGACCACATTTCAGTGTAGGGAACTACATTTTCCATGCCTAAAAATGACCCTACAGTATCAATCGGTAAAGTATTCTTCACCACACGCCCTGATCCACTGGTATTGGCACTGAATGATATTACACAGCTGCTGCATTCCACCCCACAGGAGAGTAGCTGCATTTTAGTGGATAGTGACATTGTTATAAGAGTAAGTGCAGGAGAAAAAGCCAGTCTATAATGTTCTCTGGATGGGTCTCTGTTTCGCTAAATATTATTAACTGAATTAAGGGGGAAAAGAGGTGGACTCCTACTAGAGCCATGGAGTACACAGGCTGGAAGGCATCATCCAGATCATTTGGTCCAACACCCTGTATCTAATCCCCTTCCTAAGAGGTTTTTAAGGTCAGGCTTGACAAAGCCCTGGCTGGGATGATTTAATTGGGGATTGGTCCTGCTTTGAGCAGGGGGTTGGACTAGAGATGACCTCCTGAGGTCCCTCCCAACCCTGATATTCTATAATGGGATGGGCCCCAGAGAATTCCCCACCCCCCGGTCTTCACTGTGAGGCTTGGACCTATATGTTCCAATGAAGGCTACACTGAGCTCATTACCCATACCCTGATCTAAGAAAAAGATTATTTTCTGTTAAGCAGAATCCTGGCTGAATCCCACAATAGCAAACAATTCCACAGAAACGTTACTGACTTGTAAGTGTTTTTATTGCTATGGTTTCAGTGATGCATTTACGGGCACAAAGCCCAGCTGTGTACAACTCAGGGTTTTGAATGCAGAAAACCCACTAGTTCTGAATAATGCCGATTTATGGTTTACGCAGCATAATTCTCCTTAGGTCAGCAGAAAGGAAGCTCTTTACCACTGCTAACCTCATGGCACAGAAAACCGAGGGGATTCTTTACTGGACTCCTCACTTGTGGCTTCACTTTCTAACCCTTCTCCAAGATGCAGATCAGCTTAAAGGAGTTCAGCAATGCAAGGAGCACGTATAGATCACTCGAGTCAGTCAGAAGTGACGTGAGCAAAGCACTGGAGACTGTTATAGGAAATCATCATAAATTGGCAAAAGGATTAATCAGAGGAGTGCGCGGGTCCAGTCAGCTCTAATTTCGGTTATGCTGCACAGCACTGCAGGGGCGGTGACACGATGTACATGGATGACCAAGGCAGATGGACACTGCAGCGTATTGAGCGGCGGAGGAGGGAGGGAAGATCTTCTGCTCAGAATAGCAGTGTAGAAAGCGCACTGACGTTGTGGCTCAATCTGGTGCTTGGGCACTGAAGTCGCCCCCTCCCCCAGGGCTAACTCCAAAGCACTGTCTACACAGCTATTTTTCATGCTAGTGTGAGCTCTGCAAGCCCAACTCTATGGACCAGGGCTGGCTCCCACGCAGGCCCTTTAGACAGATCCATCTAGGCCTCTATTTAGCCTGTACTTAAATCCCATTAAAGTAAACGCAGTGCTCTGCCCAGAGACAAAGACAAAGAAAGGAAGCATGTTTGAAGGTTAAAAGGCAGACGTGGGAGTCACAAGACCTAGCCCCAGCTCTGTCACGAATTCACTGCATAGCACTTGAGCAAGTCACTGCTCCCTCTCAGTCTCCCGTCTGTAAAATGGGAACAGCTGCACCTACATCACAGGGGGCAGCATTGCTCAATTCACTATTGTGAACCACTGAGATTCTTTGGGAGAAGGTACGATGAACTTAAAGGCTACTTCTAAACTCTTCCCCCGGGCAGGCCATTTGTGCACTACTTAACGAGCAGGCTAACCACTAGAGGAGGGGCTATTTCACATGGAGCTTTGGGTGGCATTTGAATAGCTGTCTTCATATTATTCTGTGGCATATGATCAGGGTTTACTGCAATACTCAGTATTTTCCCCTACGGAAAATAGAAGCCACATAATTGAATGGCGGGATGGGAAAAACAAGACCAGGAGTGTGCTTGGTTCCAACTCATCCTGAACTAATTAAAATGAAAAGTGTATTACTCTGCTCACCCTAGCAAATTAGATTTACAGTGCCCCAGAGTGTGTGTTCTCAAAGCAGCTAGGGGGTATGTAAACATTTTAGTACTTTTATAGCTATTCCTGTTACTAAGATAATTGGGGGGGGGGAAGAAGTGTCAAAACAGAATGGGACACAACCAGTAAATCTTCACTGGAAAATAAAATCTCCAAGTTTTCTCTTAAAATCAGTAGGGAGGAAACAAGCTACAAATGATTTTGCAAGTAAACAGGGAGAAGAGAGGTTAATGGAGGTGACCTTCTTCAGAAAACTATTAACAAAATTTAGGCTTAGCAAACCGATCCTAATAGCAAGTAATGTTAAAAACACCTCCAGTGTTTGGTCTCTGTGGTGTCATTGGTTTTGCTTATGACTGGTTCGCTTGGAAGTTTTAAGAATTTCAGCCCACTCTGATTTCTTTTAATGTGAATCACTTATGCAAACACGGTGTTCGGGTTTGGGTTACTTTGTGAATTAGGAAAGCTGATGAATTGTGATGATTTATTGATGTTTCCTTTTATTTCTCACGTGCCACACTTCAGAACACTAATCTCTGAGGCTCATGAAAAATGTTAAAACAAGGGACTAGTAAACACAAACCAGGTCAGGCACCCTAAAATTTTCCACCCCACTTCAGCAGGAAGAAGGGAGCAGACCAACAGATCTGGGGCAAGGAGTACAGAAGGGAGAAGCCCTTCTATGATCACCTGATTGCATGGCATGTACGAAAATAGCCAGTGACAAATGCAGTCAGGTGGCAGAAGGTATGTGCCTTTGGAACCCTCATCTCTTATCTGTCTGGGGCCAGGACAGCAAGTTTTGGGATCTGGCCTAATTGGGTGCCACCCCACTTCATATGATATTGCCATTACATGTATGTAGTCAAATAAAGTGCTAGTCTAAGTATCTGAACATCCAACAGCTGAGGGAAGAGCACCATGCAAGTCCATGAGGAAACCAGGCAGCACTCACTGATGGGTGCAGCCCGCCATATACGACCTACACCTTTTAACTGACCACAGCAGCAAAGCGGGGTGAGGGGGAAAGAGACCCAAAAGCCCCACTTATAGTCATTGGATCACTCCATATCTGAAACGATTGAGCTTTACCCAAAGATGGCATGGAAGATCAAAGCCAAGGGGCTGGGCTGTGGGATCCAGCACGAGATGGGGATTAGCTAGTGGACCATTTGTCAGTGCAAACGAGGTTCCTTGGAGGAATTGTCTAAACAGGGTAGCTTGGCGGATTAAAGACATCTTTAAAACAGGGCTAGATGTGGCATGTCTTGCAGCTTAAGGAACAAATTTTGCATGGGGACTTGTCATCTGCTATCAGGAAGAGTGATGCTGGACAGAACGGCACCCCGCCCAGGTTGATCGGGCTGCACCTGTTATATGCATGACTTCATTCAGCTGGGCATGTGTGTGTAGTCCAGTGTAAAAAGAGCTGAGGCACAATAGGGAGCAGTATAGCAAAAGGCAAGCTGAGAATTTTAGGGCCTGTGCATTGGCTTAGGTAGAACCAGCTAGTTCGCTGATCAGGACGGTTTTTTTGGTCTTTATTTTTAGTGAGGTCGTGATAGTTTCAGTAAGGTGTTCCCTGAAAGTCAAGGTATGGTCCAAAGTAATTCCTAGATACACAGGCTAGAGGCCAGGGGCTGGCCAGCGTCCATTCAGGAAGAAGTTAAACTGTTTGTTGGTAGAACACAGCTATGTTCCCGTTGTACACGTGACACTTATCAAAGCTGTAACTAGCAGGCCACATCTTTCAGATCCCGGCCAGCACAGCGTCTCAAGCAACCATTGAAATCCTTGGAGCTGCACCCATTTACACCCGCTAAGGATCTGGTTTGCCTGCACTCCTGTAGGCCTGACGCACAGAACAAGCAGGGATGGATCGAGGAGAAGACAGACGATTCCTTTCTGTAGTATCCTTTCCAACACTGCAAGGGGATTCCAGGTGAACATTAATGCTGACCCTGCCTGTATTTCATTCTGTTGGTTCCCCTACCAGTGTGCAACACTCCTCCAAGACGGGGGCTGGGGAGCATCGACAGCCTGGCTCTAAGTCTGGGCCCTTAGCAGACAAATTCAGGCAAAGGTTCAAGGGCTGGAGTTACATAAAAAGGTTATATTTTATGTATGGGTTTTAAAAAGAACCTATCTCCTCTCCTCTTCCACTGCCTGCTGGACAGGGGATTTGCTCCTCCACACAGCTTCCCCGAGAGAAAGTGAGGCTCAAAGTGGCATTATCTCAGTGCCTCTCTCTCCTTTTTGCAGGCGTTAACCTGTTCAGTGACAGCAGCATGAGCTGCTCTGTTCCTTTTAACCTCTAATGGACACACTACCTGCTTTCCGGGCCACCGCTGGGGATGATTCTATAGGAGACATCTTGCCTGGGTTTTGGGGGCAGAGGGGATATGGAGTAAGTGCCTTTCTAAAAAAACAAAACAAACAAAATGTGTCATTTGGGTTTAAGGTGAAGCTGTAATAGGCACTCTTCAAACCCAGATTTTCTGTTCAATAACGCCAGGGGTAGCCAACAGAGTGGATCCATTTCACATCAAAGTCTCTTGTGATGCTCAGCCCTGCCTGGATTAGACATTTTAGCAGATTTAGGGGATGGCTTTTTTTGTGCTCCAGGAAGAGTAACCACCTTTGCTTCGGAGCTGATTTAGGATTTGCCTTGGACTGTCACGCTGCTAGTGACACTTGCTTTTCCTCACCCCTGCAGCCCACAAACTCAGCTACCTGGGCGTCAGGTGGGGGAATACTAAAGAGATCTCAGCTCTGTGGCCATGGGCGCACACAGAAGGAAAAAAAGGTTGGACTGTTTGGAAACAGACTGAACTGGCTGCCTCATTAGGAGATAGACTCGATACATAATAATGTTAATGGACTAGAACACAGGTCACAGGTTTACAATCGTCTGCTAAACATCTTGGCGAACCGGTGGCATTTAACAGGAACCAGCGCGGAGGTGAAGCCAAGACATTTATCCTGTGACACTATTCAATTGCAGTGACTTTATTTTGAGGAGCCCACATGATTGATGATTACAGCTGCTGTCATTCGGTTTGATGAATTTTTAGTGCTGTAGAGTGACATTTGCTCAATGTAGCATTCTTGAAAAGCTGTATTCTGATTATCATGCAGAAGAGACTTGCTCTGTGGGGTCAGCCAATCAGATGCCAGCTTATGCATAAAATGTACACAATCACGAAAGTTTCTAGAGCTTTGAGGAATACAGGGCTAGGAGCCAGATTCAGTCTCAGGAAACTTTTTTTTTAAATGGTAAAGATGGGTGAATAAAGACTATGGCACTAATATCATAGGACAAATGGAATTTCAACAGTTTATGTTAGCTGGTAGGGATTACTGTTAAAACATAGGACTAGGAGTCTAGATACCTTGGTTCTAGACTTGGCCCTGCCACAGACTTGCTGAGACACCTTGATCAAGTCCCTTAGACATAAATCTTCAAAGGTCTCCACTATTTTGGGATAGTTAAGTGTTGGTATGCCCAACTTGGGAGACTTTGGGAAAACTTTTGGACACCTTGAGCAGCCACAATTACTGAAGTCAGCGCACCTTAAGAGAAAAGAAAGAAACAATCAAGCCCCAGTCAAGCATCTCAATTTGGGCACCTAGCTTGAAATTGCTGGCCTTAGCTTAGATGTAGAGGTTAACAACAACAGTTAACTACCTCACAAGGGTGTTGTAAAGTTTTCTTCAATTAATCAACTTATTAATGTAAAATGATATCAGATAGAAGGCTTTATAAAACTTGGAAGTTATAGACAAGGGCTTGATCAATCACACATCCGGGTCATCACCCCCCACCACCACCCCTTCACAGAGGGCCTCTCAGTTTCCCCATACATACAGGGAAGTTGCCAGAACTACATCACAGACAGACATGTATCTTCATAAGTGAGGGTCACCACAATATTTAGGTCTAGTGTGGGCCCCAAGAGGGATCCCCTACTCCGTGCTGGTCACTTCCAGCTCTTCACTATATTTATTATAGATCTGAATTTCATCTTGCCATATTTTGAAAGCTGTCTCTGGAGTTTAATGATTTGAAATTCACGCACCACTGAAGTCAACTGAGTCATTGCTGCTGCTAGTTTCTACCGGCAGCAGGCTGTGATGGTCTTTAGAGATGGTCTTTCTTTCCTGACAGTGAATTGGAAGAAGATGATGGGGGAAGAAAACTAGAGGAAGGATGTGAAAGGGAGGAGATAGGGGAGACCACAAAATATGACCAGGAAGAGAGGCACAATCTTCACACAACTGAATTGTGTAAGGGCAGAGTGAACACATTTATATGGCTATGTTGCGTGTATGCCAGATGGATAGCTATCTCAAGGTATTTTTCCTCATAGGAGGGATATATAGAACAAAAATATAATAGCATGTCTCTAGAGGACATTTTTTTCCTCCAGGAACGAGCGAGTAAGGGATAATTCTTGAGGGATGTAGGTACTTGTGATATTTATCCCCACTTGAAGGAAAAGGGGGGAATAACACAACAGAAATGAGCTACCGCATATTATGCATGCACAATGCACTGTTCTTTTCTCCCACTCTTTCTTCAGGACTCAAAAAGCTTCAAGTGGCAGCTCTGGAGAGAGACAGAGAGAGAAACACATTTCTGGATGAAGGAGGAATGAAAGGATTTGATAAACTGAAAGTGAAGCAAACTGCTTCGAGAGACCTTTGCGGGTAGGTGAACGTCGGCGTCAAGAGAGCCAGAGAGTCAGTGAGACATTGCACAGGGCTTTGCTTTTTAATGGGACAACAGCTAGGCCAATTTTCAGCTGGTCTCCAAATCTGCACCTGCCAGTCACAAATATCCCTCTGGTCCTGCACACATCAAGTGCGCGTTGCTGCAAGCACAGAACTGCTGGTTGCAGCCAAAAGTGTGGCTGAAGCTTATTGCAAATGGTCTTCATCAATAACCAAGAGGTATGGTATACGAGGGGGGAAAACAACACATGAAAATCTCTCTTGCCGAGAATCAGGCCCAGAGGGTTTCATCTCTGTGTGCCTCATGCTCTCAGAGCCCAATCCTGCAGGGTGCTGAGTGCTCCTGGGAGCTGCAGAGTACCTCATCTCTCATTGAGCTCTGTGGGAGTTAAGGCCACTGAGTAGGAGACATTCAGAATCCTGGAAGACTGGGCTGTCTCTCTAATGATTGGCTCTGTTGCATGCTGTATAGCCTGCTAGCACCAAAATATTCATAATGCATCACTCCGATATTATCAAAGAAATGGCAGTTCATGTTTTGCACATGACAGCTGTGTATTACCAGTCTCACTAAGCAAGAAGAAAAAACTGGAAGCAAAATCCACAAACCAAGCAAAATAAATATAAAAAGGCAGTAAAAGTAAGTTGCTCTAATTTGAGCAAACGTTAATTTAAAAAGTGTAATTGAATTAATGCATTAACAAAAAAAAAAAAAAAACCACCAGCAAATCCTGACCATGGATATAAATACATTATAGGGTTCTTCTTTGACATCACATCTCTTTCACGGTTTACTACTCACGATTTAGTTTAATGTCACCAGAATCCCCAGATATATTTATGTCCTTGTCGCTCACCATTTTTAATGTATTCTTTATATCTATATCCTCTCTCTGCAATTACGAACACCCAATATGTAGCCATCACTTCCATGTGATAAATTACCGAGCTGTGTAATAAATTAATTTCGTATGCGTCTTCAACTGCCTTGCAACACTAGGCCAACTAACCTAGTGCCACAGGATTTATTCTAAGAATCCAGACGACATCTGAACAGCTTCTGCTTCATTTTTAAAAACAATAAATCATGCTACCACAAATCTATTTCCCTTCTCAACCCCCGACCCGACAAAAAAATGTGAAACACCCCCCCCCCCCCCCGGAACTCTGGCTCTGGGCCCCGAACAGGTAATATACAAGTCTGAACTAGAGCAGTTCAAGGACCAATGTCTTGGGACTCCCCAGTGGCTTAAGGTTCCTATTTCTAGGACATTAATGGGAGATTCCTAGCTACCCAATGGCCCACACAACAGTTGCTTTGACTCTGGAAGGGCCAGAGAGTCTTTGCATTTGTGCTATTCTTAGCCCTACAAAAGCTACTTCAAGGAGGGGTTTCACATGTATTGCCTGTCTGAGTACTTTGGAGTTGGTCTCATGGTAACTAAAATACACCATGCTCCGGAGGAGGAGAGTCCCAATTAAAATTGTTTAACACATCCTAGGTAATGTGGCATAAGCAAAATGTATCATTTCTAGATCCACACACACAATGTGTACAACAAAATATATAGACAATGCATCCAATTGCTATGTACATGAATAGATTATATTATATACATACATCTCTCTCTTTGCCCATCACCCCCCAGCCGGGGTATGGGCCACCAACTGGTATTGGTGTTTCAGCAGCAATTGGTTCACACACACACACGTACATACAGACACACAATTTGTGAACATGGTTTATAAAAGGATACTGGGAACCTTCGCCCTGAACGGTGTAAAATTTTATTATTGCCACCCACCCATTTTACAAAGGTATGGAGAGAAACAATGTGCCAAATACACCCGTGATTTAACTCAACTTAATTGGATGAATGAATGAATTTGGCACAAGAAAGCTATGCATTTACTGTAATAAACCTAAAAGCAGACAGAAGACGATACAGTACATCACATACATTTCCATATACTTATTACCATTGATTTTTAAAAATGACGTAGCTACAAAAGATTACCCTTGTCCAACTCCTAGATTTAAATGCTATAACCAGCTGCAGACTATGTAAATATTTTTCAAATGTATTGGGTCGTACCTGATCCTCTGCATGTGTAAATTGGCATAATTACATTGAATTCAATAGCGCTACGTTGATTTATACTTGCTGAGGCTTTGCTCACTAAGTGTTATTATGAACACTGGACAAATCTGTAGTGTATTTAAAATGTTGCATGTGTGTATTGTGTTCTGTGATGCATTAGTTATAAGTCCTACAGCCCTTACCACCATGTTAATCCAATTGCCTTCAGTAGGAATATTCACAATGCGCACCGGGGACTATTCACATGAGTAAAGGCTGCAGGATTTTGGCCTATCAAATGCATATTCTTCAGAGGGTCACTCTGGTGTGCGTCAAGATGATTTCTCCTCCCTCTGTCACCAGTATTGCAGATTGTCCATCTCATTTTACACCTGTCTTCCGTTCTTCCCTGGTGCTACCCAAAACTACAGATACCATTCAGCCTTGTCGAAGTGAGGAGCTATTCTGACAAACATGGCTCCCCGTGATTTCATTTCCACAAAGGGGCTTTCAGAATATTTTTTTCAGGCTGCTGTATCCTCTTGACCTTTACATGTAATGCCTGTGTTGGGGATCATGCAGAACGGTATTACCCAAGGTGCGTCTTAGCCAGGCTAAACTGAAATGGCAGATGGAGAACCTCCAGCTGAGTTGGTAGATATTTTTATATGAAGATTGACATGGATACTCCACCTCCTTCACCTGCCCCTGTTTTCTCTGGATCTCGCTTCATGCACTCCTCCTGGCCCCACTTCACCTCCCACTACCTTCTGGCTTCTTGCCCACCCCATACCATGCATATTCCAGTTTCTCCAACCTCAAAAAGCTAATGCTTGGTCCCTCACCTTCCTCTCCAGCTACAGCAACGTGGAGCAGGATCCCATTGTGCTAGGTGTTGTACACACATTCACTTCTACGCTCACTGAATGAGGACACGTCTTCTCCCTCTACTCCACCCCCACTCACACCCTCTCCACTCCTCTGAACCTGCTCCTACCACCCTGTGCAATGTGCTCTTCCTGGCGAAGTCTCAGGGTCAGTGCGCCGTCTTCCTCCTTGATCCCGAACTGTTGGTCATGCTCAATCTCTTGCCCTGCCTTAGTTTCCCACAGCTCTGCTCCTGGGTCTCTCCCCTGCCTTTCCTCCATGCCCCTTCACTTCCTCCTCCTCCTGCTTTTCAATGGCAGTCCCACCAAACTCTGCTCTTAGGACTTCTCTTGCCCCTCACCACCCTTTCCCCGGGTGAGCTCATCCGTTCACTCACTGACCATCCCAAAGCAGATGCCTCCCAAGATCACCTCTCTTTCATTCTCCCATTGACATCTCCTTCTGGGAGTTTCACCATCAGCTGACACTTGACATAGCCAACCCGGAACTCCCAGTTTTTCCCCTTCCGACTCCTCCCCCGCCACTTTGTGCTCTGTGGCTGTTAATCACACACTCCACTATCCCGCTCACTCCAAGTCCGTCTGCTTCTTCCATCAAAACCACTTCTTTCTGTGGAGAGAGCAAAAACTCTCCTCTCCTGCCCGGGTCACGGGAATTTCCTCTCCTTCGCCCTTCCGGTCTGCACAATATGCAGTCACCAGGATGATGTACCTGGCTTCTCAGTCCACGTCACATATTGAAATCCCAACACAAATTCAACCTCCTTGTCCTTGGCCTCAAAGCCTCTCCCCACTTCTCTGAGTTTCTCTCAGACTGCGTAGAACACTAGATTCCAAAAGAGATGCAGCCCAGGAAACCCTATCGGTCTGCTTTTCGCACAGGCCCAATCAATGGGGTTTCCTTCCCTTCGCCCCACATGGAGCAGCTTTCCTGAGCCGACACATCAGCCTGTCCTTTCGGTGCCAGGACACCTACCGACAATGGCTCTACTAAGACAGTTCTATGGTATTTAATATGTTACGTCTCTTTGTTCCAGCATGCCATGCACCGACTAGCCTTTGCTGGGTAACCCCATAATCCCAGGCCTTGTTTGTCCTTGGGCTTAGCCTCAGTTCAGTAACTGGTGGCCAGCCAAGGCTAGTCCACACCATGACACACACACACACACACACACCCTGCAGGAGTTTGCACTGACACAGCAGCAGGGATTGCTGGCCACCAAACTCTCCAGCCCAGGGACAGACAAGACTGGATTGATGCTGCTCTGTTGCCCTCCTCAGAGTCCCCATACTGCAGTATCACATCCAGATTTCGATGATACACATCTTTGGAGCCTGACCACTGGGCTGTTTGCTTCTGCTTGGACCAGGGAACCAACACATAATCCCCAACCTTCCGAATAATACGCCTCACACATCAAAGGAAGCCGCAGTCTGACCTTTCCTCGTTAATCCTTCCTGGTGAGGCGTTAGATCTTGTCCTGCCCGCTGATCAAACAGGATTGCGTTAAGCAGACATGGAGAACAAGCTCTTATCTAGAGACGAGCCCCCCCGGGATCCTGTTCTCTCTCCCTCTGACTCCTCCCTCCCGCAGTTGCACGAAATCAGCCAAACCCCTCATCTAATGTGGCTGGGACTCAAGGTGGAAACAATCGAGCCCCCGGGGGTGCAGCGCGGGAGGACGAGGTCAATCAGACGAGCAGCCGCGAACCCCGCTCAGGGCGCCTCAGTCAGGGAAGGGGAGGAAGCGGCTGCCCAGCAAGCGGCGGTGCTCGCTGAGCGTTGATTGCCACAGGGTCTGCCCGGGGCCTTGGCTGGGGACAGAGCAGCCGGGGGGCGGCGAGTTCCCCCCGGGGGGGTGGCCCCTTAGGGTGTGTCCGTGTTAGGCTGAAAGTCCCCGTGGTTGCCCAGAGGGGGAGGAGGGGGTATTTCGGTGTCATGGGGTGTGTGCGCCAGTGTCAAGTTGTTTTGGAGAGTATGTGTGTCAGTGTCACGGTGTGTGTGTGTGAGAGAACGTGTGTGTGTGTGTCAGTGTCACAGTCTGGGAGTGTGAGAGTCATGGGAGTGGCAGTGTCACTGTGTGTGTGTGCCAGTGTCAGAAGGCAGGTGTCTGAAAGAGAGTCCAGGAGTGTGTGTTAGTGTCAGTCTGTGACGGTGAGAGAGTCCAGGGGTGTGTGTGTGTGTGTGTCAGAGTCACAATGCAGGTGTGTGAAAGAGAGTCCAGGTGTGTCAGTGTCACGTTGTGTGTGTCAGTCTCTCTGTGTGTCAGTCTGTGTGTGTGTGTCAGTGAGAGTCTGTGTATGTGTCAGTGAGTCTGTGTGTCAGCCTGTGAGTGAGAGTCTGTGTGTATGTGTCAGTCTGTGAGTGTGAGTCTCTGTGTGTGCGTGTGTCAGTCTGAGAGTGTGTCTGTGTGTGTCAGTCTGTGAGTGTGAGTCTGTGTGTGTGTGCCAGTGTCAGTCTGAGTGTGAGTCTGTGTGTGTGTGTGTGCCAGTGTCAGTCTGAGTGTGTGTGTGTGTGCCAGTGTTACCCAGTCTGAGTGTGACACAGTGGGTGAGTGTGTCTGAAGCACAGTGTGCCTCTGTGGCTACAGCAGCCAGGCCGTGCACACCAAACCCTGCCGCGCACCCCTGCCTGCAAAGCAGCAGACACAGAGGGGAGAACCAGGGGGAGCCGGCTCCTAGGGAAGCGCTGCTGGCCGGCCAGGGGGACGCGTGGCTGGGCCTGTCCTGGGGGCTGACAGCGCCTTTGCCTCTCGGGCCCGGCTGCGTTGCAGCCTCCCCCGGCTCCATGGGTTCTCCTCGGGTACAGCGGGGGCTCGCAAGGCGCCGGGCCCGGGCCAGTTCCAGTCCCCGCGCGGGGCTCACAGTCCAGGCGACAGCCTGGGACTGGCAACATCCCACCGGGCCATTGCACGCGCCTTTTCCTGCTGTAACCTCGGAAGGGGGGTGGGACGTGGCTGCCAAGGAGGGGCCGGCGGGGGCCGGGCTCGGGCTCCACTGGGCAGGGGCGAGCTGGAGGGAGCCGTGGGGGAGAAATTGCAAAGCCGGGGCCCGGAGTAGCGGGGCAGGGGGCTCTGCTGGCCCGCCCAGGCCGCCCCAAGAAGGTATCGCCCGCCTGGGGCCGGGGGGGGGCGGCCTTCCCTCCCTCCCTCCCCCCGCCGCTAGCCAGACCCGCCTGGCCCTGGGATCGCCCCCAGCCGCGCAGGAAGAGGCTGAGTCTCGCAGGGTCCGGCACCCAGCAGGTGTCTGGCCGGAGCAGCTGCCCGGCCCCCGGCCCTACAGATGAGTATTCCCGGGCGGGCATTACGCGCCTTTCCCCCGGTCTAGTCCCAGCCCTTGCGCCGCACGCCCGGGCACCCGCCAATCTCCGCCCCGGGGGGGTGGCGAGGATGCAGCGAGCTCAAGGCCCCGGGGAGCCTCGGGGGCTGTTTCCTTCGCTTTCGCGTGGCGCTGAGATTTCGCCTTGAAGATCCGCCCAGACGGTTCCCCCTCCCCAGCTCTTGCCTCGTGTCCCAGCTCCAGCGACCCGTCCCTTCGGCGTGGTGTAGCCAAGGGCGCAAAGATCCGCGAACAGGCGAACCCAGCGCCGGGGAGCCCGCTCCCCATACTCCCCACCGGGTTATTTCTGCGGGGGACTCGTGGCTGGGCCTGTCCCGGGGGCTGACAGCGCCTTTGCCTCTCGGGCCGGGCTGCGTTACACCCTCCCCCGACTGCTTGGGTTCTCCTCGGGTACAGCGGGGACTCACCGGTCGGAAGGAGGGAAGAGAGACCCCAGGTCTGAGCGCCGCCGGCGACAGCAGGACCCGCTCCCAAGCAAGTTCGGGGACTCGCCCCGCCGCCCCCCAGTGGGAACGACCTGTGTGAGTGAAGACAGCCCTGCCCCTCCTCCTCCGGCGGGAGCCCTGCCCCCTGGTTGGGGGTCTCTCTCCCGGGGCTTCCCCCTGCCGGCACTGCCCGGGTGCCTGGAAGGCGATGCCGCTGAGAAAGGCTCTGCCCGTGCCCGGTACACAGCACTCAACTAACTATCGCTCGAGACAGCCCGACACACACCCCTTCCTCCCTGGAGATCTCCCCCTGCAAAGCCCCTTCCCTGCAGGACGGGTGGAAGGAGATTGTTCCGCCCTGGGGGGAGTTAAAGCCACGAGCCCCCCTTGCTCGCCTTCTTCTCCCCCTGCTTTGTCTTTCTCCCTTAACACCCCCCCCCCCAGTCCCCGAAAGGCCAGGAGGGAGCGGAAGGTGGCGGGGAGAAGGGGGCCCGCGGAGAAACTTCCTGGGAAGTTTTTGCAATTCCACCTTTGGAAGGGGGACCCTCCCCCCAACATCCCCCCCCCCCGTCGGGCCTGGCTTCGCACCGCGCCCTGCTGGGGCGACGCGAACCCGCCGCGAGCTCGGAAGATCTGGTCAATATCCACCCCCAGCTGGCGAGCCCCGGGGACCCGCGCACCTGCCTTCGCCTCCCTCCCCCCCCCTCCCCCCCGGGGCGGAGCGGGGACCTGCGCTGGGAGCCGGGGTGACCCGCCCCGGAGCCGCCTCCTCACCTGCGCTCCCCGCCGGCTCTGCCGCCTCCGCTCTCTGCCTCCCGCTCGGGGCTCTTTATGGAGATTCATTCATCCCCTCGCCGCGCTCCCCTCCATCCCTCGGCCGGGCCCTGCCTCCCCGGGGCCTCGCCCATTCCCAGCCGCTCTGCCATTAGCATGACGAGCGCGCTCGCAGCCCCCCGCCGGAGGGGGGGGGCACGCCGGCCAGGGAGCGAGGATTAGCCCCCACCCCCGCGGGATCCCCCGGAGAGGAAGTGGGGGAGGGGAAGGGGCGCTAGGTATAGGGGGTACCCCGGGGGCATTAGCCGGAGGGGGGCTGAGAAGGATGGGGGGGCGCGGGGGGGGGGGGGCTCTGCAGCACAAAGGGCCAGCTATGGAGCAGAGTCTCTCCCCCAGCCCCTGTCCTGTCCACCTCTCTCGTTTCTTTATACCGCGCCCATCACCCTGGTCGCCCCAACCCGGACTTGCCTCTGCCTGCCCCACACTCACACCCGGCACGTGACATTGTCCGCTCCCCATCGCCCCGTGTTCAGAGGTGGATGACCCCGCGCCTTACCCGCCGCTCCCCCCGACTCCCCGTGACGGAGTGGGTCTGCCCCCGGGCTAGGCAGGGAGACCCCCCTTCGCAGCCCCTCGCCCAGCTGGCCGGCTCCCCAGAGAGCTCCCCTTCCCTCGCTCTTTGCGCTTTGTTTCCCTCCCCGCGCTCCCGCTTCCTGTCCCGTTTTCAGCCCCGGCTTTGATTTCTCTCGGTCTCTGTACCCACGGCACGATCGCAGCCTCTCTCCACACAGCAGCTGGCCAATTCAAGCGGCATACAAAGGAGCGGACTCAACCCCCGAGCCCGCGAAGGGAGCTCAGTCCTCATGCCCGGGGGAGAGCGCGAGCAGCCCCCAGAAGCAATGCACTACAACCGGGGTGGGGGTGGGGGTTAGGGAGACAACAACCCCTAGGCATCCCACCCCGCATCCGCACAGCGTCCCTGTCCCGGGCGCAAAGGCTGCAGTGTTCCCCGACTAACACTGCCGGCCGCCAGAGCTTCTTGCTGGGCTTTGAGCGGCCGGTCGGGGAGGAAAGGGGCCCAAGCAAGATCATTTCCAACGTGGGGGGGGGGGGAGAAGGGGCCGGGATATGCACCCCGTGCAGTGTGGGAGAGACACCGCTCTCCAGTGTCCGCCTGCCTGGGACCCCCGTCAGATCCACCCGGCTCCCCGATTCCCTGCGAAGTCTGGAAGGCGGGTACTGGATAGAGCCAGGCCCTCGGGCCTCCACTATCCGGGCCATACAGATTTGGACACCCACCGCCACAGGCCAGTTCCACCCCTGTTCCCTCCTCCTTTCTCCCCGGACCCAGGCTCCTCGCCCAGCCCCGGGTACTGGCCGCTGTCATTCTCTGGGGGTGGCTGGGGGGGCCGGATGAACTCCGCTTTCCCGGCAGACCTGGGGCAGCAGCCTCCGCTACCCACCCCGCTTCGGCCCTGGGGCTGCAGCTTCCTCCTAAGACTGGGGGGGGGGGAGCGAGGTACAAAGCGGCCTACTTATGTAGACAGGAAACGGGAGGAGAGCGGAGGAACCTCGAACCCAAGACTGCCGCCTGCAACCCCGGCTGGGCGCCTAGACCCCCCCCCTCCAACCCCCCTTTACAGCGTCTGTTTCGGCGCTGCCGGGGACTTCATTTCTATAGACGGTGCGCCCCCCTCCCCCTTGGAAACACCGGATCCATGTGAATGGGCTCTGCGTTCACAAGCGGGCCCGGGAGTGAATCAGACTCACAGGAGGAGGGGGGTCCCCGGTGCGGAGGGAAGGTGGGGGGGGGGGTTGCTGAATCCGGGGGGGGCGTCATTACAGAGAGGGCAAGGGAAGCGTTTCCTCTGATGCACAGAGAGTGAAAAGGTCACTGTCGGCTGAGTTGCTGCTTGTACCTTCCCCCCACCGGGCCGGCCTGCGGCCACAGAGGTTGAAAACCTGCCCAAAGCACCTTTCCACGAGTGGAAAGCGAGAGGCGGGAAGCCGTCCAGGAGTCACCCGGGCTGGCTGCTGGCAGATAGGTCAGGAAAAGCGACGGGTGGCCAGACTGAGCTAACGCTGCAGCGATCCGCTCCGAAGTGGAATGCGAGCGAGTCATTGATACGGAGTGGAATCCGGAGCGGGAGGGCGCAAGGAGATGGGGATCCCAATCCGGAGGCTGTCTAGCCTGCCTAGGAAAGGGGCCGCAACAGGAGAGCCTGTGGGATTCAGCGACATCCCCACAACAGAAACCTCTGTGTGCTCAGTGACCTCTCCGCAGGCCAGACCTTGGGCTCAGGGCTTTAGGCAGCTGGGCGTGACTGACAGGCTAGAAACGCTGGGTCCGGCTGATTTGGAAGAGGGGGCCCCAGGCGCTGAGAAAACGGGGAGAACCTGAAGCTGAAAACTCGCACGTTACAAGAGAAAGAACAGACTGGGTCGTCTCTGACACTCCGGATCCAGAGCTCCCTGTCCCGGAGCAACGATTTAGGGCCAGAGAGATTCCCTGGCGGGTGGAGGTGGGGGTGTCGCAGGCCAGGGGACAACAGTCGGCGGTAGGGAGCAGTGGGTAGTTTGGAAGATCAGTGATAGAACATAAGAAGGGCCCTACAGGGTCAGACCAAAGGTCCATCCATCCCAGCATCCTGTCTTGGGATAGTGGCCAATGCAGGGGGTGAGTGAACCTAGCAGGTAATGATCAAGTGATCTCTCCTCTGCCCTCCATCACCCCCCTCTGACAAACAAAGGCCAGGGACACCACTCCTTACCCAGCCTGGCTAATAGCCATGAATGGACTCAACCTCCAGGAAGGTATCCAGTTCTCCCTTCAACCCTAGCCATGTCCCTGACAGCTGGGAGCAGGAGCAGAGCCTGGGGGGATCCGGGCGCCCGAGCTGCGATTGGGAACGGGACAAGCGTGTCACTCCTTGGCATTAACTCCGGAGTCCCCAAGAGGCCACGGGACTTGTCCCCGCGGGGTGACGCACCAGATCAACGTACCAAACACTCCGGCCCACATGAGTCCCCCCGGCGGGACCCAGGGCGGCTGTGAGCGCTGGAGCCAGGAGCCAGACCGGTGAAGTTACAGGCCCAGAGCGCTGGGGCCGGACTCGGCCCCTGGGGAGCGGGCAAACGGTGCGCACGCCGAGGTGGGTTAACACTGGGCACTAAGCAGGCTGGAAGGGGAAGGCGAGGGGGGCCCCGACGAGCCAGGGAAGGGGGAAGCGAGGCGCGCAGCCAGCCAAGTACGTTGGACAGCAGCAAATGCTGCTCTCCCGGCGATTCCTTCCGGAGAAGGGGGGCGCGGAGCTGCCTGGAAGGACGGAACGGCGCCAGCAGCTGCGAAATGGTCCAGCCTCTGTGGCTGGGGGCAGCGGGGGATACAGCCCGGTCCAGGGCGGGGGGGGGGGGGGGAGGGGGGGGAGACGTACTCCGCGAAAGGGCTGGGTTTGCAGCCGCTTCTCGCGGGAGCAGGTGGCAAGTTGCTGGCGGAGAAGCTGACATTTCCAGAGGGAGGAAAGCAGCAACCTGCGAGACAACCTGGGCTATTTTTGCCGAGGATTGGAGGCGTTATTAACTCGAAGGCAGCCCCGGGGTGCGGGCGTTATTCCAACCACACCGGGTGTGCGGCAGAGGGGGGGGGGGCTCTTCCCCCGCCCCTGCCAAGGGCAGCGAGGCCGACCGGGGACGAAGGGCCTTCGCCGCCCCGCGAGGAAACACGAGGACCGACGGGACTCGTTTAGTGCAAGCGGCTACCGCAACTGCGGGGCTCTCCAGCTGCAAAGCAACCGAGATTTGAAAGGGACCGGCAGAGATTGCAAGGGTCCATCCGTGGGCATCGCGTGTCCGATATGCTCCAAGAGCCCGGACTGAGTGTGTGTGTGTGTGTGTGTGTGTGTGTGTGTGTGAAGGCCCAGTTTCAAGATCCAGTTCACGCTGAGGTGGGTTCTGGGCAATGGGCTAAGGGGGGGGGGGGAGAGGCTGGCCTGGCTTCATTCAAATGCATCATGGAAATTATTTGGCAACGCCGGTCGCGGCTTGACAATGGGCTCCCTGATTGGCAAGCACCGCGGCCCTCCGTGTTTCTCATTAATTCGGTTACTGAGAGGGAACTTTGCAGCAACATCTGTCATTATAATTAAAGCCGCAATGCCTTCACCGGCGAGCCAGGCGATCTCCGCTACCACCCGAAACTACCCCATCGACTAGAGGAGAAAACCCGCCAGGGACCAATCAAAGAGATGGACTGTCCATCTGGCCAGCCTGGCTTTGATTTTGATGGCAAAACTTGGCCAATCCAGGGCAATCTTTTGGGGGATGCCAAGAAGAGAGGAGCAGTTAGGTTCAATGGTCACGTTTTCCCCTCAACAGGGTTATAACTCGGTGCAGTCCTCATTTCAATTAGAGTCACCTATTGCCGGACCCGGCATAAGAGGCGATTAAAACCCAAGAGTTCCCCTCCCCCTCCTGCCCGGGCGTTTAATTAAAACGACACGTGCGGCACGTTTTTGGCTGCAAAAATAGAATCCGTCGGCGAGCGGACAGGTGGGGAGTTCGAGCGCGGCGCCGCCAACTCAGGAGCAAATTAGCAACGTGTGATTGAAAGACTAAAACACACAGAGAGCGACACACATGCGCCGCGGAAGCCGAATTTGAAAGCCCAGCGCCCGGCCCTCCCGATTCGCAGGACTAAGGAGCGCGCCGCGGCGCTGTCCCGGGAATAGTCCCCGGCGGGTCATTGGCGACAAGGTCCAAAGCGACCCGTAAACAGAGTTATCTGAGCGCAAGTTTAACCCGCCAGGAAGATTTCAACCGGCCGCTAAGAAACATTTGGGCATCTCGCTATTAGCCAGCCGCCCCCCCCCCCTCCCATCGCGCGCCCCCCCCCCCACACTCCCCTCACACACACACACTCCCCTCACACACACACACAAACTTCCCTCACACACACACTCTCACACATACTCCACTCTCTCTCTCTCACACACACACTCACACACTCCACTCACACTCTCTCTCTCTCTCACTCACACACTCCACTCACTCTCTCACACACACACACACACTCACACACTCCACTCACTCTCTCTCACACACACACACTCACACACTCCACTCACTCTCTCTCACACACACACACACTCACCTCACTCTCTCTCTCTCTCACACACACACAAACTTCCCTCACACACACACTCTCACACATACTCCACTCTCTCTCTCACACACACACTCACACACTCCACTCACACACTCTCTCTCTCACACACACACTCACACACTCCACTCACTCTCTCTCACACAAACACACTCCACTCACTCTCTCTCTCACACACACACTCCACTCACTCTCTCTCACACACACACTCACACACTCCACTCACTCTCTCACACACACACACTCACACACTCCACTCACTCTCTCTCTCTCTCTCTCTCTCTCTCTCTCTCTCTCTCTCTCTCTCTCACACACACACACACACACACACTCTTTAGTGAGGGGTTGCAAAACTCTTCCCTCCTCTGCCTGCAGACGGTGAGCCCCGCTCCCGCCTCCAAAGGGCTACAACTCCCCCCCCCCCCGGCACCGGATCGCACTTAGCGCCGGATCACCAGACCGTGCCGAAGGCAACAGTTGCATTAACCTTCCTAGGGGGCGAGGCCGCGGGGAGCTACTTCCAGGCGGACTAAAGTGCAGGGAGATGCCGGCGGATCCATTAGCTTCACCGAGGCCAGGGAGAAACCCAACTCCGGTTGGGAGCGGAGCGGGCACAGCCTCGGAGCCGGGGTGCGGGAGGACGGACAGCGGCTTCCCAGTTCTTTATGCTCCGCCGCCTCCGGCACTGGGGAGCCCCGATAGCTGCTGGGGGGGGGGGGGGTCCCCTCTGCCCCTGGTTTGGGCTCGTTACCAGGGCGCCGGGGGAGGCGAGCTGGGACCTGTCCGCCGGCCTCCGGTGCTGAAACCTGCCCGCTCCCTACAGCCAGGCAGCGGCCGAGCCCCGGGCACTCCCGGGCGGAGAGCAAAGCCGAGGGCAGCGCGCAGCTCGCCCCGCCAGGCTCCGGAAAGTTGGGCGAGCCGGCGGGGCCACCCGCGGGCTGCACTGGGCGTTTGCATCGGGCGAGCTCGGGGCGGGGGCGGTCCGGCGCCTGGGCGCCTCTCCTAGGGCGCAGGAGCGGCTCGGGCAGGCGGAGCGCTCGCCCGGGAGACCGGGCTTCTCTCCGGGACCCTCTGCCGCGGGACGGGGCTGGCCGCGGAAGGGGTCGAGCCGCAAAGGGAGCGCGGAGTTGGCTGGGCGGCCGCCGGGGCTGGCTGCTGCCGGCGCACCGCCCCCACGGAGCGGCCCCTTCCCCCCAGCCGATCCCAGCCCCGGCGGCCCGGAGCCGGCGGGGGAAGGCGAGCGAGCGCCCGCTGCCCCGGTACTGCGGCAGGGGAGGGAAGCCAGGGACACGGCGTGGGCTGCTGGCCCCGCTCCCCCGCAATCCCTCGTCCCCCCCCCCCCAGCCCGGCTCACCTACCTGCCTGTGGCATGGGGGGAGGGGTCCCTCGGCCGGGTGGTCCTTGATCTCCGCCCGCGGGGGGGGGGGGGGGGGACACGTTCTCCGGCCGATCCACACACCCCCCCGCGCCGGCAGCTCCCACTCCAGACGGCAAATTTCAAAGAGACAAATCCCCGGGCTGGACTCGGCCTGAGAAGGGAGCGGGCTGCGGCTCCTCACTGCGTCAAGCCGGGAACCTCCAAGATCCAGGGAATGCGCCGGGATTCCTGCCAGGCGAGCCGCGCTGGAAAGCGCCGGGCTCCGCTCTCGGGGGGAGGAGTGGGGGGGCCCGGCGGGTGCCTTCAGATCGCTTCCGAGGCGGCGTGGGGCTGCCCGGGGGCCCTCCGGCCGCGGCGATGCCCCGCGCTTAGGTAGCCGCACATTCTTCCCGAGCGTGATCAAAGGTTTAATGTAGGAGTCCGAGCTGGGGGGGGGGGAGGGGCTGGGAGCGGGGCGGGGGAGGAGGCGTGGGGGGGGAAGGGGGTGTAACTTCAGCGCCAGGCGCGGGTGGATCCAATGGAGCGGTGGGTGAAGTGGAAGCGGCGAGAGCTTCTCATCGGCTTGTCTGGCCATTGGCCAAGGCCGCCTCCAGCTGGGGAGGGAGGGGGAGCGCCCCCCCCCGGAAAGCCCCCTCCCCTGCCCATCCCCTCTCGGCCCCAGCCCGGGGGGGGGGTTGGGTTTCTCACGAGGGTTCCTCACCTGGCAGCTCGTTGGCTGGAGTCCACCTCCCCCCCTCACCCCTTAGGAGGGCCGGGCTCGGGAGAGGCGCAGACCCCCGGGCTCCCTGCAAACTTCCCGGGGAACTTTTCCGGGCGGCGGTGTCCGGTCCGAGCCCGGCGAGGACCCGGAGGCGACCCACCGGCAGAGACGCGAGGCCGGAGCGGCGGCTCGCGAATGGGGCCGGAGAGAAGGGGACGAGCCGGGGCGAGCGGACCGGGGGTCACCGGCCGGGGGTGGGGTGGGGCGGATCTGGCCTGGCGAAGGGCGGGCGGGGTGTTAAGTGGGGACAGCCGAGGCGAGGTAAGTCTAGAAGCGGGGGCTGGGAGCGGCCCCTCTCCGCGGTGTATGGCGGGGGGAGGGGGGGGGTTGGCTGCCTCGGCTCCTCCCGCCCTTTCCGGGGTCCCGGCGCCCCACAGGCCTCCCTGTCCCGGGCTGGGCTCTCGCCGTGGGGAGGTTGCCCGGCGGGACGGGCCAGGGGGTGGAGCAGTAACAGGGCGATCGATCCCCAGCCCCCCGTGTCTCTAATAACTCCTGGGGGGAGGGGAGGAGTAAACACCCCCCATGGAGTTTCTTGTTAAACCCAGAATCCCCCCCCCCGGCCCGTCTCACCGCAGGAGGGGAGATCCTCGCCCCCCCCCCAAGGAATCCTGCCCCCCCCCCGCCCGTCTCACCGCAGGAGGGGAGATCCCCGCCCCCCACCCGAGGAATCCTGCGCCCCCCGCCCGTCTCACCGCAGGAGGGGAGACCCCAGCCCCCCCCCCCCGAGGAATCCTGACCCCCCCAGCCTGTCTCACCGCAGGAGGGGAGATCCTCGCCCCCCCCCCCAAGGAATCCTGCCCCCCCGCCGCCCCGCCTGCTTCGCTCCCACGCGCTTCACCACGTGTTGGGCGCCCGGAGCAGCTTTGCCAGGCAGCTCGGGGCAGATCTCTGCCGATGACGCTCTCGGCCTCTCCCAGCCCTTCCCCTTTCCCCCCCCCCCCATGCAAAGCGAACGGGCCCCTCCCCCCTCATCGCTGGGGGGCGCTTTAATAACCAGTGGTCGAAAGACAGCCCGGATCCCCCGAACAATCCCCCCCCCCCCCAGCCGCGGATCGGACGTTTTCACCGAGACACAGATGGGAAGGGGCTCCGGGCTCGTCGGGGAGGGAGAGCGCAGCTTTCCGCCCCGTGACTCCTCTCATCGCTGGAGAACTTGTGTCGATCGCAGAGAGGCCTCCAAACGCATCAACAACCGCGGGGATCATTTGCCACCCCAGCCGGCATGTTGCATCCTCCTTCCCCCTGGCCCTGCCCGCCTGGAAGGGGGAAGGAGGATGCAGGGTCCAGGGGGAAGTCAGTGAAATGGACACCAGACAGGAGGGGTGACGGACAGGGGCAAGGCCGGTCTGTCCAGGAAGGGGATCAAGCTACTTACCCATTGTGGGTCCCCCAGGGTGGTTCACAACATGTTATGTGAGCCACACCCTATACTTCCGGGAGGGCCCTGAAGATGGCACATGGGCCGCACCTCTGGGCTGACTGGGCCGCAAGTGGCCCCCGGGCCACAGGCTGAGAACCAGAGAGATGCACCCTGTGCTAGTCTCCTTGAGGGAGCTTCTCTGCTCCAGACCCTGGCTTGTCCTTCTGGCCTTATTGGGAGCCTGCTCCCTGTGTTATCTGATATCTTTGGTGTTTCTTCTCTAATAAATGCCTTAGGGGACCTGCTAGAGGAGGATCATTAATCACTGCTGTTGGTAGAGCAGCAGCACCTGCAAGGCCAGGGCCCTATTGGGCTGAGTATTGTACAGACCTGCCTTTATATGCCCCTTTTCAGCTCCCAGGCATTTTTATAGCTGGGCAGCTATAATTATCCCCTTCCTGCAGGGAGTGGAGGAGGGAGACAGAGGTTAAGTGACTTGCCCAAGGCCTCACAGGACGCCAATGTGACCAGACTACAAGTGTGAAAAATCAGGAGGGGGGGGCACCTATATAAAATAAAGCCCCAAATATTGGGACTGTCCCTATAAAATCAGGACATGTGGTCACCCTAATGGTAGAGGCAAGAGTAGAACTCAGCTCATACCCATGGGATCATGCTGTCTAGCACTGTTCATCCAGAGGCCTGAAGGTACTTTAGAGATGGGGAGGGCCCCACCATTCATTTGTTAGCCTCATTTTACAGAGGGAAGAAACCAAGGCCCAGGGGAGTTCAGGGTTCTTCCTTTTCCCCAGTTAAGTCAATAAAAAAAACCCCAATATACTCAATGGGCGATGGATCCAGCCCCTAAACTTGCCCCTAACCTTTGTTCAAGGCATCATAAGCAGGTGGGCTATTTTTGACCTTTTGCTTGGAGTCACAGATCTCTGAGGCATTTGATAAACGCCTTGGACAGGGACTGGGGGAAAGTTAAACAAAGTGGCTGCCATGGGGATTCCACCCGGACTGGCCCTCAAAAGATGGCTGCTTAAGCCCATGTTCACCAGCTAACTTTCTGAGTCAAGTTCACGCCTCAGTCTTTAAGGCGTTCCAGGAGTGTATGCGCACCGGGGGTTAGAAGGCTGGTTTTAGTCTGCATGGGGAAGGGGGAACAGAAGAGGGTGGATGGAGATATGGATCCCTGCATTCCAGGCCCTACGTTCTAAGGAGGTGCACAGATACCTGTGTGTGGCTTCAGCCGGCCCGTCTGCTGCTCAGTGCACTATCCTGTGCCTCTCTTGCTTCACCTGCTCTTAAACAGAGAGGGCTGTGGATCCAGGCCTCCTTTTAGTCAGATCCCACCTCTGGATACAGTATTATGTGAACTACATGTAGTAATGTTTTCACTGCACCCTGCACACTCCCCCAGTCAGGATTTTTTCTTTGGTATATTCCTCTTTTGGTTCCCCCTCACCCTGCCTCCCTGTGATATACTGCCGGCTAATCAGAGCATTCCCTTTCAGCAGCATTAGTGGGTGGCCTAACAGCAGTGCTGCTTATGGGACTACTCAGTGAGTGAGGGCAGTGAGGACCAGACCCTCAAATGGGAGATCCGTGAAACCCCATGGAAGGCTCCACTGGGAGGTGGCCATAAGCGCGGGTATTACTCTATTGCCATGCTGGAGATCAACAGGCTGTAAGGCCCATCTTGTCTCCCAGCCATTTGAAGACGTAGAGGGGAGTTTCAGGCAAGGTCAGTGTTTCTGATTCACCTTATTTATCCCTGGACACGATCCGTTTGTTAGGGGTGGAATTTTCAAACGGTCAGGTTTGTACCTAGCTCCCCTTGGCTTTCAATGCTTCATTCCCCTTTAGGCATTTTTGAAAAAACCCACCCCACGTTCCCCTAGATAAATGAAACCCTTTTACAAGGCCATCATTTGTAAGTGGGAGGGAGGGGCAAGTGCATGGAACAGGGCCTATTGGTAGAACAACTTCGTTACAAATCAAAATACGTGGAGAAAAAAATAGGGACTTCTAAATAAGCTGCTCCAAATGCATTCATCCAACAGGAACTGACTACAGTGCAGCTTCTAGACCTATATTTAGTAAGATCTAAATCAGACATTGATAATATTATTAAAGACAGGAAGAAGTAAAAGAAGATATAGTCTGGTTCAGATGACGGATCAGTTTACACTCGCGGAGGGGAGGAAAGAGATGGCACAATGAAGATATCAGGGGTCAGAAAAAGCGGGATTGACAGTTTCCCCTTAACAGCAGAATAGACACACTGTTGACACGGCAAGTTCTAAAAAGTCCTAACCTAATTTAGCAAGCAATAACCAATAGAGAGTGATTAATAAAACATTTGCTGTTTCAAGCGATTGTGTGGAGGTGGAGTAGCAATGAGAGAGCTATTTGTCACAGCTCTCATGCTGTCCTCTGCACATCAATTGGTCCACATGAAACTGGAGAAAGTAATTGGCAAAAGATGTACATGACAGATCAGCGGCTGATCAGCGGCCCATTTAACAGTGAAAAGTGGGTTGGATAATAAATTGGGTAGAATAATACAATTGATCCGTAGTGCAACCTTGGGTACCTCTCTGTGCGTCTGTTTCTTTTCCCATCCTTTGTTTGTCTTGGTTGTTTAGACTGTAAACTCTTCAGGGCAGAGACTATCTATTACCCTGTGTGCCTAGCACAGTGCCCCCCTCCCAGCCCCCGATCTAGATTGGTTGGGGTCAAGATGCTACCATAATAATAAAACAACCTCTGTGCTCATAGAAAAAATTAACATGGTTGAAAGTTGACACAGACAAGACTAAAAAGGGGACATTGGTATTCCTTACATTTTTGTCTGCAGTGGTCAATCTCTTATACTCCCAAACTGGAACTAACTGAGTCTGGCTACCAACGTAAATCAGCACAATAGCTGTGCACCTTCCAGTTGGGGGAACCTCACACTCCGTTACAGAAGAGTTCTCCCCCAGAAGCAAAGGTTTCGAGGAATTTAAAATAAAAAATGCCAAAAAGCAGCACTGGTGGGACCCATTACAATAGCAAACCATGATAAGTTCCCAACAGAGGAGAGTCAAATTGGCCTTGATGCAGATTTTAGTTTCAAGAGGCTAATGCACAAAACTGCGGATTGTGTGTGTGTGTGTGTGTGCTGTGTCTGTGTGTGTGTGTGTGTACACATATAATAAAAAGCCTTGTCAACATGCTTTCAGTAAAAAATGAAAAATGCAGCTTGGGACATAATGGTGCACGCCAGCTCTCGAGCAACTAAAAACACAGTGGGCTAGATCCTCAACTGTTGTACACTGACAACGCTCCAATGATGGACGCTGCTGGAGCCGTGTTTGTTTACGCCGGCTGAAGATCTGGCCTTGCATCTTCAAGCTCCACCGGTCACTCCCGGCTGCGAAAAACCGGGAATAGAAACGCTCTTCTTTTGGTGGAAAGAGTGAATGAGCCCATTTCTGAAGCCAATTCTCCGCCGCCGGCAGGAGGTGCTGTTACAGAATGGAAGGGTCCAAAGGCCCTTTGCAGCAACATGCCAAAGAGGAGGGGAATTATACAACCTCAGAAAGATGGTTTTCTTCAACATTAGGTAGTGTGTGTGTGTGTGTGTGTGTGTGTGTGTGTGAGAGAGAGAGAGAGAGAGAGAGAGAGAGCCCGACCATATTTTTTAAATGTTTCGGGAACAGCCAAGCTATTGCCGTTGAGGAAAAAAGATTTCCCATGTTTGCACAAAACTTATATTTCAGAAAACTGTATTTTCAGATGCTCAGTCTTTGTGATGATAAATATTTCCGCACATCATTACTTCATTTTTTCGGCGTGCTAATATCGCACCCGTGGCAAATCACATCTGCTGGAAACTTGGCAGCCGGGCTGCATTCGTATAGATTTTAATTGGTTTTGATTTTATTTTCCATTGTGTCTTCAAAACCTTTTTTTAAAAGTCCGTTTGGTGCCAGTGAAAGAGGCCAGGTTTGGCAACTGAGCATCTCAGTTTAAGCACACACCCTGGGCAAAGACAGGGCATGCTTTAGCACACAGGCCTGCTAATGTGCCCAGCCATGACCTGAAAGGATGGTTAGAGGATGAGTCAATCTCTACGGATATAACTACACTTAAAACTGTACAGTGGAACAGCTGCAGCATTGTAGGACTCCAGTATAGACACTCATTAGAGTGGGTCTCCCATCCTGTAGTTCATCCACCTTCCTGAGAGGCAGTGTCTAGGTCAATGGAAGAATTCATCCATCAGCCTTGCACTGTCTGCACCTGGGGTTAGGCTGGCACAGCCGTCTCTCTCAGGGGTGTGTGGATTTTTCACACCCCATGAGAGATGTAGCTCTGCTGATGTGTGTTTTCAGTGTAGACCAGCCCTAGGCCCATTCTCTTGGTCTGATAGCAGAGGCCTGGTCTACACATAAAACATACGTTGACCTAGCTGTGTCACTAAGGGGTGTGAAAAAATCGACATCCCTGAGAAATCTAGTTAAGCCAAACTAAGACCCAGTGTGAACAGCCCTAGACTGAGGAAGAATTCTTCTGTCGATCTAGTTGCCACCTCGCGGACAGGTGGATTTAGTTCATCACAGAAGAACCCCTTTCGTCACTGTAATACAGTACATGTCTATGTAACAGTGTTACAGCTGTGCTGCTGTAGTGTTTGTAGTGCAGACACATCCTGAGACTGCCAGTAAGAGTGGCAGCTGGCATCAGTTGTAGTAGTGGCTTAGGGCTGGTCTATGTGGAGAGCTTACATTGGCATAGCTACACCTCTCAGGGGTGTGAAAAAGCCACACCGCAGAGAGACGGCTCTATGCCGACCTAGCCCCCAGTGCAGTCAGTGCTCGGTCAAAAAAACAATTCTTCTATTGACCTAGCTTCCGTCTCTTGGGATACTACGCAGAGATGGAAGAACCCCTCCCATTAGGTGAGGTGGGGTCTACTCTAAAGTACTACAGTATCCAGTTGTATGGACACTGGTTCACTAGAAGCTGGATTAAGACCAGTTAAATGTATTGTACCTAGAGCACAGAGTCACCAGATGATGGTAAAAACTGTCCGTACCTACCAACCTAGGTTCTAGAGGTGGAAGACTCATACCAGCGCCCTGAGCTAACCCATTCCTCTCTCTTCCATTGTTTGTAACGCATCCTTTGAAGTTTGGAAATAAAATGCCAAAGGCGTGATCTGGGTTTGTTCAGCTTGGAAGGGGTTGATTACCATCTCCCTGCCATACCCATATTCTTACCGAGCCCAAGCCAACGTGGTATTGTTGCCTTATTTCAGAATTTGGCATTATCCGTTATGTCACCCCACTGTCAGTATGGTTCTAGGGGTGATTTATCCCGTACCCATTGAAATCAATGCTACTGCTTCCGTTCATTTCAGGGGACGTGTTATGAGGCCCAAGGATGGGAGTTTAGTTGATAAACCCTCTACCACTCTACAATGGCATAGAACCGTGATCATTTCCTACAGGAACCAGTTTCAAGTTTTGAGTTTTTTCTAAAGTTTGAGTGACAGAATGACGAATTTAAAAAAGATTTGGAGTCTAGGGTCCACGAGAGTCACATAATGCATTACAGTATGGGCCTAAACAACATGTTAATATTACAGAGATGGTATAGCACCTTCCACTTGAGGACCATCAAACAAGTAGCCGAGTGAATAATTCACAGTGAATAATTTAATCAATAAATTTTGCCTTTTCTCCTGTTTGAAAATTGGCTGTGAAGAGAATGCAAAGTTCTTGAGTGTATTTGTTGCTCAGAATTATTCACAAATTCCTTCCTTGGTTCCCAAGACCTCTCAAACTGTGAATGTTCCAAGCAACTATACAATTCAAAATGTGTTCTGTAACTAATTGTCATGGCACAAATTTCAAATGGTCTGTGTGGATGCAATGTTCATGGGTTACTAGGCTGGTTTGTTATATGGATTGCAAATCAGCCAATTGGGAAACAGGAAGAATATCAGCACCCCATTTGGCAGCTGAAGAAATGGAGGCATGGCGAGATTCAGGCCTACATTTTCAAAAGTGGCCACTGATTTTGGGTGCCCGGTCTGAGACACCTAGGACCTCTTTGTCTGAGGTGTTGAGCACATGCTGCTGAGTACATAGAACCTGTCCTCAGGTGGGGTTCTGAGCTCCATCTCTGAAAATTAGACTCCAGGGGTCTCATGTTGGGGACACAAACATGGTGGCTCCCAAATGTAGTGGCCACTTTTGAAAATGGAGGCCTAGATGTTGTGCAGCAAGCCAGTGTCACAGATGGAATCCCCGGTTCTGCACTTTCACCATAAAACCTAGACTGTCTTCCATAATAAAGTCCCTTTGCTATCTCAGTTGTCACCCATTGCAGCTGGCAGAACCCTGGCTGGAAAACTGCCAGACAAGAACCACATTTCTTAGTACAGAAATGCACGTGGAAAGCGTTCTTTTATTTACACAGCATCAAATCATAAATTTCTTAGGCGCTCCGATTCACCCCTTCCCAAACCTTAGAACAAATAATCAAAAACCAGCCTGCAGGGCTCTCAGGGGTTTAAAAGGAAGCAGGTAAAGTCATTACCGGCACTTTGCATAGTAAAAATGATATGCATAAAGCTGCATAGAACAATCCTGCAAAGCTCAAAGGAAACAAATGGGTGACTTACACCATGAATTTCAATGGGACTTTGTGCAGTCAGAATAATAGCGAATAAGACAGTGACGTATTGCATAGAAGGATACTGAGTAGTTACACACACACACTTACTAATGCAATGTAATATTGTGCAGAAGGAGATTGCACAGAAATTAAGCAGTGGTAGCTGAAGACATCCTGTGAGATTAGGTTCTCTTCATGGAGTTCGCTTGGGCATGGTGTAGTAATAATTTGTTTTTTAAATAGGAGGAATTATCCAGTAACTCCCCATGAAAGTTGACTTTGCCATCTATTTATCCAGGATGTTTGGCTCAGAGGCAGCAGCTGGTTTGCAGTCAATTTCTTGCTCTCTACCCAATTTTTCAGCTGGGTTGGCTAACGCACAAGGAGGTCCCACGACTTGCCCGAGGCCAAACAATGAGTCAGTAGCTCAGCTGGGATTAGAATTTGGGCCTTGAGTGAATACTGTAACCAAGTTTCTTATTAGTCCTAATAGCTGCCTTCCTATTGTACAGCCATGGCTACAAAACCAATCTTGCTTCAGGTTCCTTTAGATAATGGTCACAGTTTAAAGATAAATGCAATGAATTGGCTATCACGGCCTTGTCAGGAGACAGGGCCTAAGGTTTGGGCCGACTCCCCACCACATACACGCTTCCCAATCCCTAGTCCTGCATGCTCAATCTCACACTGACCCTCCTTTCTCCCTTTACCCAGTTCTAAATAAACCCACACCTACCCCAGGTACCCTGTTCCACCTTATGTCTACACAGAGCCCACCTCCAATCTAGCATCACATTTCCCATCAACACCCCCTGCCCCTAAACTCTTATCCCCTCCCCACCCCCGCGCGGCCTCAAACTGAGACAAACATTGACTGCTCCCACACTGCCCTATAAATCCTTTCTCCAGTGACACAACCTCCATATGGCCTCCCACGCATTCCTGCTTGCAGAGCTAGACCCAACACTTCCACAACACTCAAATCCCCCTGAAACATGAACCCTCCCTCCCCCTACCCACACAATTACACTATCATAGACGAGGTAAGAATATCAGCTCATGGCAAGTTGTTACAAAGAAGACAGTTGGCAGACAGCACATGATAGGCACTACAGAACAGTGTATGATAGATAGAGACGATAGGATACTAGCAACTGGCTCCTTTGGGGACATTCTGCAATGCAAATTCAAGCTCTTCTCTGCAGTCTCACCACCTTGTCTTGGCTTCTTTGTGTATTTTCATAAAAGTCTAATGTGAATGGAAAGATTATTTTGGAACCGTCAACGTCAGCCTTAAATGTCTCCTCCAAGGATACGGCTAGAGGACAAGTGTTGTTCTGACAGTGAGGGATGGATCCAAATCTCCTGAGTATTTGTTGTCTGTCATGTTAACCTGGCTGGTAGAATGGAAGTCAGACGGTCCTAGAAGGATGCATGCTCAGTGTAACAGGATGGCTAGCATTTTCCAGAGATGATTGTTTGGAGAATATCTGCTTTACTAAAAGCTTCATAGTGAGAGAAAGAGAGAGAGAGAGAGAGAGAGAGAGAGAGAGAGAGAGAGAGAGAGGGAGAACACTAAATAATTATGTCTCCCCCCCCCACACACATTTTCTAAACATTGGTTGGACCTTATGAAAACTGGCCCCCAATCTGCATTAATAGTTTCTAACAAGACCACTTTTATCTCCTCCCTGGACTTGAATGACCTGAATGTATGGGCTACCTGAGCAGGCAGCTGTTCTAGCGAATATGTGTGGTCCAAAGTGGGGCATATTCTCAAGAAATCATTTGTAGAAGCGTGGCGGGGGTGATAACACTGTCGGCCCAACTTTCAAACTTGGGCGCCCTCACGGGACAGCAAAATCCTGCATTTCCATGCTAAAACGGAGACCGTGGCGGAAAATGCCTCTTGCTATGCTTAGGTCCCCATCTGAACATGCTCAGGTAGCATTTGAATGTCCTGCTCAGGAATCTGAGTTTGAAAATTGCCTTCCCCATATGCAGGTCTCATTTCCTCCTCGTCCTCCACCATCCCTGACATGTGCCAGTCAGCAATGCTACAGCTTTCCTGACTGGTACGGCAGAGTCGGGCAGACAACATGGCGGACCTTATCACCATCCCAAACATACAGCTGGCTGGATCGCCCAGCCCTGGGAAACTGGAGTGAGATGAGGGTGAAAGTGTGGATGCTTCAGAGCTGTGAGAAAACGAGTGTTAACACATAATGGAGGCCCCCATAGGAGGCAGTACCCACCATCACCTAACAGGGGAATGTTCAGAGGTTTCCTTTCTCCCCCCGGCTCCCCGCTCCCCTTCTTTAGGGAGCGCGACACAACCTTGAATTCCAACCTGTGGCGGCGTCAGTATGATCACGGTTACGGAATGGAATGCCTGTTGGCAAGGTTAGACAGAATCATCTCACCCTATCCATGCTACAGGGAGACGCTATAAAGCTCAGAAATACCACCCAGCACTGAAGATGCATTTTAACAGCTGAATTAAAGGAAAGAATGGAATTAGTTAACGTCTTAATGCTTCTTGTAGAGCAGAGGAGCTTTTGACATTGGCAACTGGCAAACACGGTCAAAGGCAGACAGCGAGAGACTCGTTACCATCGTAAAGCGAGAGGGAGGGGAATAGCAGAGAGGCTGGCCCCACATGATAGGGAGGTTGTAGAAGCTCCTTCGCTGGAGGTGTTCAACAGGAGGCTGGATAACCACCTGTCCTGGATGGTTTAGACACAACAAATCCCGCATCTTGGCTGGGGGTTAGACCTGTACAGTCCCTTTTAACCCTACGATTGCAGAGGTTTGCCACGAGATTCTCATTTGGCTCCTATATTCTGAAACGTCATCTCGCTTCTGCTCTGCCCTGCCCTGCCCCTTCCCGTGTGGCGGAGGTCGACATGAGTGCTGCTGCTACGTGGATTGGAAGTCTGGCAACAGAGCAGCCTCCTTTATCACCTGACCGAGCAAGCCCACCAAAATCCTTCTCAGCAGCTATCCTAGGTGCCTTCCTTTCTCAGTCCCTAGGACTTTCCTTATCTTCATGAAAGGTCTTGACCCTACCTGAAGATAAATAGCAGACACGGGTGGGGTGGGGGTTAGTATTTGTTTAACATACATTTGTGGGGTGGGGGCTAAAAAGCATCCCACCCTTTGCCTTTACCAATAGGTCTGTGAACTATTCCCTCTGAACCCATCACACTGAGCCCATCCCAAATCAGAGCAGCGACATGCAAACCACCAGCCAAAGTCTACGAACCTTTCCCAGACCTGAGCTGATGCTGTTGGCAGAGCCTTGCAGAAGCTGGAGCTGGATGTCCTGCAAGGACATTGGCTCCTGCTCCCTGCCCTTCCGGATCGTTCCTTGTGACACATTTTCTAGTCTCTAGACCAGTCTAGGGTTAAAATCCCCAATCAAAGGGACTTTAGCACTGCTTCTCTGGGGTGATGTAACACAGTCAGAACCCACCTTTCACCAGCACCCCCTTTTCTCTGGCCGATATACCTGCAATCACAGTGTTTTTGGGGGCAGCATCCACTGCTCACAGGCAGCCCCCTTGGGTTGGCTGGGTGTAAGTCTCATGTTGGTTTTAGTTTTTATACCAGGGTGACACCCACCTCTCACAAACAGCACCCCCGGCTGATGGTTCTCTTGGTGGGTCTTCAATAACACAGCCCCCTGGCTGAGCCGCATAGACTGTCCTCCCTTCCAGGGCATACAGTCCAAGTTCTTATCTTGTCCCTGGTATGGGGCTGTAGCTCTAAGGCTTCTCCCAAAGTCACCTACTTCTTCACCCACCCAGTCAGTACCCACAGCTGGTGGTGTTTCAGCCGGCCTCTCTGGGCTCAGTCATCAACCAGAGCAGCAGAGCCCATCTCGGTACCCTCGCTGGCCTCGCCAGGTTCTATGTTCAGTCCCCCTGGGCTTCAGCCTGCCTGCACTGACCCTCTGCTGCTCTTCCCACCAGCCAGTCACCCAGACTTCACTCCTCAAGCTCCATGCAACAACTGAACTTCTCTCTGCCGCTGCTTGTCTTATATGGGGCCCTTCTGGCCCCAGATTGGCTGCTCCATCAGCCCCTCTGATTGGCAGCTCCGCCGCAGCCACGCTAGGCTGTCTGGAGGACTTCTCGCTGCTCCATTCTGGGATAGGACAATGCAGGACCACAAGGCCTCCAGCAGAGGGCCTCTGGATCTACTCACCTGCCACAGGTAACTATTCCAAGGATGCTGAGTTGCTAGAACTGTGAGGTTCTTAACTCTGGACTCCTGGGTTCCAGGTTTGGCTACCCTCACTTAACTCATTGTATGACAGTAGGTAAATTACAACTTTCTGGGCTCACTTTACTCATATATGGTATTCTAGAATAATGATATGTACCCGCATGAATTCATGTTAGTAAAATGCTTAGAGATCCTTGGAAGGAAGGGTCTATATAAACACAGCATATAATAAGAATAGAATTATTTTGTGCCTATATAGGATTTTTCATCTTCAAACAGCCTTTCTAATCACTAACTGACGAACCCTCAGCAATGTGTAAATCAGTACTCCTGCATGCATTAATAGCCCCATTTACAGAAGGGAAAAATGGAGGCATTTAAATGACTGGCACAAATCCACAGAGGGAATCATGTAAGAGCTGGGTTTAGAATGAAGGCGCTGCTTCCCAACTCTGGGTTCAAAGCAACACCTCCCCAAGAATAACTATTATACTCAGTTCAATAAATATGTGAACTGCTTGTCAACAGCTGTGGGGAGAGTGAAAGGACAAAGAAAAGCCCCCCAGCTAAAATGGAGATAGGGAAAAAAACAAGCCAGCTGATGCACATTGGCAATAGGAACAGTTATTCCACTACATATGCAAACTCTTCAGACCTAGCAATCCCCTTGGGTGCACTGAGCATTTATAGATTGCTGATTATAAAAGCAGTAAATGAAAGGACACCTTTGAGTGAGTGTTCCTGAATTAAACTGTCTCTGGGTTTGTCTTCATACAAAATAAAGTAGCACAATACCCACGAAGGCCATGTAACTACGCAGTTAATAAAACACACCTGAGATGCCAACTCCTGGAAGATAAGCCCCAGTAGGGTCTTTAGACTTGATTTTCAAAGCATCTGAAAGCAAAGAGCCACGTGGAAAAATGCACATGCGACGAGACACTCAATTTTCATGACTGATTACCACAATCGTGCATGCAAGCTGGATATTTGTGTTTGCAGATGGACAACTGGACATCTACTGTCCATTTCTGCACACAGTGCTGGAAAATTTGCACACAAATTGGGCATGCAATTGCTGGCAGACTTTTGCCCACAGCCTTGGGTTTATGATGCTCTGGTGTTTGGAAAAAAATCAGGCCCTTTGAGTCTGCAAAAGCAGGAGACTGCGACAGCAGTAAACAACATGAGCAGAGTACAGATCATAACTGGAAATGGGCCCATGCCAGAAATTCAAATCGGAATCCAGACTTCCAACACCCCAAACTTCACATTAAGGGATTTGGTTCAGGCCTAGCTCTTATTTTAACATTGACTAGAGAAATAGTCTAATCAGTAGTATACCCAGAAGAGTAAGTAGGAAATCTGGATTGACCTTTATCCATAAGACAGGCCATTTCCCCCCCCAAGCACCGTGGAGTGGAAACCTCCAGAAAATTAATCTTTTCAATTGTACTTAAGTCAACCTGACTGCAGCTTTTAAATAAGAGTCCCGGGAGTAACACCGACACAAAAACAAAGCACTAGGCCTCTGCGTTCGTCGCTTGGGTCATTTTCTTTTCACTGACACCGCGGTGCTCAAAACCGTGCAGTGCAATGCGGTGCAACGTGCCACTGTCAAGAGCAAACACATCTCGCTAATTCCACTAAAAGAGAGTTGACACAGACTCCTTCCGTGGTGTTGAGAAAATTGGCTATATCTGCTGAGTTCATCTAATACTGCGTAACCAAAGCAAACCAGCGAGAACAACAAACCAACCAAACAGAAACAGCAGCTCCTCTGTTAGACCAGTAAATCAGTCACTAGAAGCAAAGTCACTATTATCATTGGAGAGCCTTCGTCTACTATTGCAATCAGACCCCTGCAGAATATTGCTCCGATCATGGGGGAACTGGAGGAATTCTGTATCCTCAATTCCAAAATCTGACAGGCATGCAGGAAAAGCTATGGGAAGAGAAAAAAAGAGAAGAGAGAAATCACTCAGAAACCATTACTCGCAGTAACTAAGACTTAGGATAGTTAATGAGGATGGCTAAACCTGTTTTATCTACCTGTTTCCATAATGGGGCAAGAATCATCGACAGGGCAATAGAACTATCATGCCATAAAATAGTTGTTTTCTACCCTGGATCTGCATGAGCTATTCCTATTGACATCATTGGGAGTCCCACCAGCAGGCCAAGTGCATTATAGGCAGAAATGCCACTGCCGTGGGACCCTGGGAAGCACTGATTTGTATTACCTAATCTATCTGTCCAAGGTATTTATAGGCCTGTAAGCATTTGGTAACCTTTGTCAGATGTAGATTAAGGAGAGATCCCCATACAGACAAATTTATCTTTTAAACCGTGGTGGCCATAAATAGCTGGAGCCAGAGTGATAATTGGTGGATGAGGTTCCTCCAGCCAAGCGAGTCAAATTGATCTTCAAGCCAAGAACAAACTCTTGTTCATTCACAGTTGTGCTCTCTTGGTACGGTCTAATCTCGACAGAGCTGGGGCTGCTGTCATAGTTATTAAGCTCCTGGGAATCCACACCCCTTTCTCTGTGCCACAATTTACTTCATCAGATCACTGGAAGCAACCACCTTTAAGACACACCAGTGTCCTAACCAGAAGCATCTCAGCCTATTGACTGGGAGCAAGATGCAAGGGAAATGCTTGGAACACAAGGGTAAGTGTTTCATGCCAGAGACTGCCTAGGGTGAGGCAGATATTAACCCTCTCGCTACCAGTGGGGGACCTGAGAGGACATGGACCCAGCTAACCTGCAGCAAAGGTCAGACATGGAGAGGGGAGTTAAAAGGAGGAAAACTCGCCCAGACCTGACCAGGGAGAGGAGTAGAGCTCAGCTTCTCTTGATGGGAGGGAAGCTTGAACGCAGCCTAGAGGCTGAACTAGCTTGCCGGCAGGATGAACCCCTGCTAGAAGGAATGACCAGATGCTGGGGGATGCAAGGACTGTTTGGAGACAAGCCCTGGATAGAAAGGCAGGATCCCACCAAAAGTTCGTCCGATGACTCTGTTACCAGGAAGGGGTAGAACAGAACTGTGCTTTGGCTGGAAGGCAAACGCACTACTGCCTCAGACCTCACAGAGACAGCGACCTACCGGTAGAGACCACACAGCTGGGTGGGTCATGCCCTGAAGGGCCACAAGGGGCATCAGAGAGGCAACCAGGTCACGCTGCTAAAGAGCATGTTCCATCTCATTATCCCACTCAGACCCAATGCCTTTAGGTGGGTGTCCCCTCTGCCTGAAGGAGGAAATGGTACACATTTCAAACACACCCAGCAAAGAATACAGGATCTTGCCATCTGGGGCATGGCTGGTGTCAGATCTCGCAAAAGAAATCCTATCCAGTTATGGATCCCAGCTTTATTATCTAGTAGAGAAGCCAATGACTGAATGGCCCATAGAGGAAGTTACTCGCACCTTTAGAGGTAGTCCCTCTGGGTAAGGTTTGAGACAAGTTAGCCGGGCATTATGGGGAACGCTTGTGTACCTGCTCTGGTGACAAATCGAAGACTAGCATCCCTGGAAATTGAAGTCTAACAACCTTTAGGAGCATGGCAATTCTCTTACAGAACCATGGGCCTGGTTCTCCACTCTCAGCAGTGTCCAATCAGGAGTCATTCCACTGACCGCAACTGAGGTACATTAATGTACATAATCAGGCCCCACGAGTCACTACTGCCAGATGGAGAGTATGCAATTGGCTCATGGTGAGAAAAAGAGGAAGGCGATAGGCTGAGAGACCTCTATAGTGATCCAGTTTTGGCATCACTGCTGATAAAGGATCTACTTTGCTGATCATGTAGGGAAATCCCTTTGAAATCAAATTAAATGTTCTTAATTTAATTCTCTCAGGGGAAGGAACAAAAAGGTTTATGATCAGCTGTCAAATGGTCTGTGGCTACAACACCAACAAAGTATGACAGAAGCAAGATATAAAAAGCCTCCGAGGTTTCCTTTTATTGACTGGAAATTCTGTATTTCATGTCCTATTTATCTTTCGAACTAGCCAGCGACAAGCCATACTATAAGGGAACTGAATATGATCATTGGCAGAAGGCATCCACCCACTAAGTGAATGCCAGTCACAGATACCCGAAAGACCCCATTGCTCACACAAAATGGGATTTAACAAAACAGAATGCCTGATGTCAGACCTCGTCACCCACTCGACTAGAGGTGAGCGAGATTCAGGTGTCCTGCGTTGCTAAATGAATTATCTTTCTATAATCCAGCATTTAGGTCACATGGAGTCAGACCTCTGATTTATAATCACCGACTTGAGGATCACAGGCTATGAAAATTATTGCTGTGTTGGCAAGAATAAATTATGCAAAGCAATGAGTTATCTGGAAGCCCACAACACGCACACACCTCGGTGATCTATCGCTCTCAGTGCAGATGTTCTACTGCAAAGACATTTTAATTAATACATCGAAAATACATTTCCTGGCTTGTGCGAGATGGAGATGAGCAGGGAAGTGATGCTAAGGGGGGGGGGGGGAGAGAGAGGAAATGTCCCTCCAACAAAAATCAAAGGGAAATGTAATGACTCACCACAGGTCTGAACCAAGTGGGAGACCATCATGCCCCGCGATTGCATTTGCGCTGAACTATGTGCAGTAATTAGAATGTTGGGAGGTGGTGAATGAAAATGCTTCAGCTCTACCACAAACATGGCCAAGTAATTACATTTGATTTGTTCCCACGCTAGGAGGGGGTGCTGTCAAATCATCTAGCCAGCTTCTCCAAGCTCTTCTGGCTCCAGCCTCGGAAGCGTGCAGGCATGTGCGAGAGAGATGGGCCCCAAGGGTGGCTCCGGATCCAAATGTCCTCAGCATCAGAGATGTTTGGATCCAGGGGGTTGGTCCTGGCCCGTCTCAGTTTTTGGAAAAACAAGGGGGAAAATCCCTAGCCGGCACAAATGGTCACAGCTCCATGGAAATCCACTTGGTCCTAATAAGGCCCAATGGCCTAGCATTCCATGGAAATCTAGTTGGTCCTAATAAGGCCCAATGGCCTAGCATTCCCTCCCAGGGATAGCTTCCTGCCCAGCCAACTGTCATTTCAAGCAGAAACTAAAACATCAATCCTGAAGATTTATTTAGGCAAATCTTCCGGAAGTTTCAATTAAATGGAAAGATGGAGTAGAAAGGCCGTCTACTTGGACGACAGCTGGGTAAAACATTTTTTTCACGTTTTCTTCTGAAAAGTTAATTTAAAGAAAACAATCTTTAGGCCTCAAAGCAGACTAGAAGCAGACATTCAGCTTCACTAAAGAGAAGGATTTCTCCCCCACCGAATATCTAAAACTGCTGCTTGGATGAGGAGAGCCTCCCATATGGACCACATCAAAGACTGTAGAGGCAGTAATTAATAAAAATGGGTAATGATCGACCATCTGTCCTCCGTGTTTGTTCTCCAGCACAGGACCAACTTCGATTCCTCATTAGGTATTCATTCTCTGAGCTGCTACAGATGTTAGCTGTGCCGTATCCAATTGGATCACAAAGCGAAGCAGGAAATTACCCCATCAGAAGGTAGTTTAATGACCTACCATGACGGCGAGAGGGGTCATCCCAAAACACTGATGTTAATTGAGGTTTACAGTATGAATGTTCGGGTCAGTTTAATCAGTTATGTGGAAAGGGGAGGCTGGAGGGAAGAGGAGGAGGAAGAAAGGAGACACAAAGGGAAGGTGCGAGAGAGAAGAGATACAAGCCAGACAAGGGAGAGGCGCCCACCAAGTTACAAGGAGCTCATCTCCAGATGACTCACTCAGGGCCAGATTTCACTTTCCCAACCTGTTTACATGGGAGTAACTCCTCTGAAGTCTGCTGTGGCTTTGGTGGGAGTGCACAGAGAAAGAGGCCCACAGAGCTGTAGGTTTCCCTCCCCTCACAGAGTCACTCCAGGAAGGATGGGTAGGAGGAATCTGCCTCTCTTTGCCTCTTCAGAGGAGCAGGGTCACATTTTCCAGCAGAAACACGGATCCCTTTCATTCTTCAAACCCGAAGGAAATGAACTGTGGGGAGGAAAGATTCTGGGGTCTTTTAAACCAAAGCCCCCCTTCTTTACCTTAGAGCTAAGGGCAGAAGACCGGGCTAACGCTCTGGCACCTCAGCTACTGGGAAGAGCCTTGGATATAGGTTCAGCCAGTCTGTTGCAGGCATTTCTAGTGCCCCATCTCTGGAGTAGGCACCAAGACACTACAGGAATGAGGCTTGGGCTAAGCGTGTCCCTAAAGGCTTCGGTCCCTCATCACTCCTAGCTTATCACCTTCCTTTCATCCCCACACCCAAGCGAAATGAGTTTGGCTTCATTCTTAGGAGATGATTGTTACAGCAAAACCACCATGAAGGTAATTGGGCCCAGTTTTGCATGACTGGGGATTTCTGTTAGACACACATGGTACTGAACTAGCAAGGGCGGCTGTAAACAGGATTACAGTGCATTGATAGAGCAGTGAGGGGCCCCAGCAGGGGAATAGCACAGGGTGTTGCAGGGCAGGACTGAGATACACGGGCAAAGCTGCTTGGACTAGAGCAACAGGTGCTGCGTCAGCAGGTCAGGCTTGAGTTACCCTGTGTCGTTAGAGGTAATCGGTAAAGAGGGGTACTAGCCTCTAGCACGCTGACACTGGTGAGCACTGGCCCTCTGCCTCTGGCCAGGAGCCCTGGCAATGCCTCATAGTCACCTTCCCAATGCGGGTAGCAAGAAAGCAGGCTCCCTCTACTGGCACTTTCTGGAGAACATCAGGCAGATGGAGCTAAAGATGGTGGGATTTCAAACAGAAAAGCAATGGATGGGAGAGGAGAGGAAAAGCACCTCTCTCTATTGAGCTCCTACTCTCAGGAGTCCTTGCTCACTGGTCCAGAGGCAGGGCTGTGCTAAGTGGGAACCCTGATTCAAACCATGCCTCGTTCTCTCCGGGGCTGACCCAGTTATATTCATTTCTAGTCTCCAGCCGGAAGCAGAAACGATGATGAGAAAGGCCTGTTTGCTCAGTCTTTCCAGTGAGGTGCCTCAAACCCAGTTATAGAATATCAGGGTTGGAAGAGACCTCAGGAGATCATCTAGTCCAACCAGGACTAAACTCACAACCATGGGTTTAGCAGGCCAATGCTCAAACCACTGAGCTTTCCCCCCCATCCTCCCTCCCCCAGTTACTGGAAACCTCCTGAGATCTCCCATGCATGAGATTCCTGGCCCAATTTTGTAGACTCATGAGGTGACCATAAAACCCAAATATGGAGCCTTTGGAAGTTCACCCTTTAGTGACACTCCAAACCAAGCCTTCCACCACAACCAGAACTCCCATCTCTTACCCACTCAGGGGACCTGCTCCTCTGGCCTGGGCTTAGCCAGGCAGACGTTGCCACATGAGCAGAATGATTTCATGCTTTCGTCCAAGATTACGCCAATGCCCAAACCAGAGTCCTGACTGGAGGGCATTGGCAAGAGCTTGGACAGCGTCCAGTTAACACAGGAACGAGTCAGTGGGAAAATGTCAACTGGTGTTCTGACCTTGGCCTATTGCTCAAGAAGCAGCATAGTGCCTGGGAGAGCTGGACTGTTTCCATTCTGATTAAGGAGCTGGTGACTCAGATAACTTCTTCCACGAAGCATTTTACTATAAAATGTTTGAATTATATTGTCCAGCAGCAATTACCATGACAAGCACTTCCTGCTCGTAGGCGGTGGGTGGGTGGGCCGGTCCCTGAAGTGTCCTTCAGAGCCACTTGGTATGTGGAGGAGGTTGGGGGAAGTTGTGATGTGTGATTCACTGCTAGTTGGTATCTGCAGGGCTGTGGTGGGTGTCAACCTCCTTTTGGCTGGAGCTGGTATTTGCTTATTAGGGAGGATGTGATGGAAACAGAGTCTGGGAGGCTTTGCATAGAATATAAGATGCCACACCTAGACTCGGACCCAGGGGCGAAGAGCTGGTGCGGTTGGGCACCCAGGACTCAGCCGGGTGAGAAGCAATTCTGTAACATAAATGTTACCTACAAGATTCGAAGAATGAGAAGCCAGAGCACTGAGCTACAGGTCTAGCCAGCAGTCTTGACAAGTGCTCAGAAGTTACCATGGTGCAGGCTCCCTCATTATAGGAAGCAGAACCTATGATCTAGCAGAAACAGGATAGAGGCTGAGCTATTGCAAAGAAAGGCACCTTAGCTATACACCTCTGTCTGGTCTGACAGGTGATATCTGGTATCGCTTCGTTCCACTGCAGGCCTTTCACTGCTGACCTCTGGGCTTGGCAGCAGCTTACCAGGTCCAGGGAGTGTGACATTCGGCTGGGGACATGCCATTCCCAGTATTTACTATGGGCCTGAATTAGGTATTGTAAATCCAGCCCTCTGTCTATTTCACCCTGGGAATGATGTCATGCCGGCAGAGGAAAGTCATGCTACAAGAAGAGTGCAACAAGATGAGATGAGACAAGCTGCCACCACACCCACAAGTCTGCAGGGAAAAGTCCTTGACAAGGTGATATGTACCCAGGTATCCCTGGAGAATGCATTACAGCTCATCCCTCTAATAAAAAAAAATATCACAAAATGTGTTACAGAGGGCGTAACACAGCCCAGATGAACCTAACCAGCCACAGGGCCACCCTTAAATGGGAAACGGGGCCTGTGGCAGCACCTGGATCTATCCACGAGGGAAATATTCCTGGGATTAACCTAAACAGCCAAGGTACCACTTTTAAATTGCAACGGAAGAGCTGGAGAAGAGCCCTGCTTGCCCCAGGAAATTCTCCTGCCCTTGGGAGGAGCAGGTGAGCCCCTCTGTTACCTTTAATAAGGGAGTTTAGTGATGTTATCTGTTTATAGAGTATCTTTCAAAAATGACTTACAACCACTTCCAGACAGAACCACTGAGAAGGCAGCCTCCTCTGGGGATGGCGGGGTGAGGGGTGGGGGGCAAAAAAACAGCAAACACCACACTTTGTTATCTTGGGAGTGGGGGAGTTTGATGAGAGAAACAGGTTTCCGCCGACAATACCCCAGGATCTGACCTGTCCCCACGAAGTATGACCTTGGGAAGATTTTTATGGTGGTACCTAAAAGACACACACACTGTAAACTGAGCTCAGGGTATCTGCCTTGGAAGGAGGATGAGATGTGTTGACCCTGGTAGGATTTGAACTTGTAGCTCCAGGAAATGCATTCCTCTGGCACCACCACTGGAATCTTGCAGAAAGTTGCTCAAGGAACAAAGCTCTGAGGTATTTCCATAATCTCTATCCAAAAACCTTTCTTCCCAGTGTCCCAGTGTGTGTGGAAAGCTATGTTAGAGATAACAGGTAGAGAGACAGATGGGAAGGAAGGGGAAAGATGGGGGAAGGGGAAAAAGTTATACTTGGTGAATAAAGGGCAGGAAGGTTGCTAAGAGTCCCGAAACTCGCTTTACCTTGCCTATCCTCTGGCACAAGAGGAGAGTCAGTGTATTGGTGTAGGCCAGGGCTAGAGCCAGGCTGTTGAAGAAGGCGTGTGGTGCGTATCTCCCAGGGGGTCTTTCCCCCTGCCAAAGCTGTAGTGTAGTGTAGCAGGCTACGAGGAAATGAAAGCCCCCCTCAGCCAGCTGGAGAAATTTCTGTGACTCTCACTGAAATTGAGTCCGCGAGGCTCAGGTGTGCGAAGCCGTTCTCCTGCTCCCGGCTCAAAAAGAGAAGATTAATCAGAGTAAAGGGCTCTTTGTTTCCTGTGAGGAAAAGCAGGGTCTCATTATCGCGTTTAGACATGGGATTGATCAGCCTTCTCATGGAGTAATTGATGACGCAATGGCCAGGGGATTTGGAGGCTGGCGAGGTGAGTGGAGGAGGGATTTACAGTCACTAGAGAAAGGAACAAATCCCTTCTCGGCTGAAGATTAGAAGGCTTGCTTGCATTACAACGATCCCCAAACCCTGCAGCACCCAGATTACACACACCAGGAACATGATAGAAATCGGCTGGAAAAAAGGATGTCTCCATTTCAATTGAGAGCCTATGCAAGGTGCCGGGTCCTAGTCCTTCAAACACTTTAGGTTGTGTCCTTGGGTTCTTACCTGGGTTTTACTCCCCTTACCCTTCGCCCCCTCCAATCCACACACAAAACCTTCTCACAAGAGTTTACTGGTGGAATAGTCATAAGCTCTGACTTCCCCTCTACCCGGGAGTTGCTCGAGCCCCGGTCCACCCCAGGCCCCACCCTCACTCCACTTCTTTCCCCATGTCCCACGCCACCTCTTCCTACCCCTGCTCCACCTCTTCCCCGGCCCATTCCAATCCCTTCTCCAAGTGCTCTCTGTCCCCACTCCTCTCTCTCCCCCAGTGCCTCCTACATGCCAGGGAACAGCTGATTGCAGTGGGCAGGAGGGTTGGGAGGGAGGGGGAGAAGATCAATGGGGCCACCAGGGGTGAGAGGTGCTGGGGGGGGCAGCTTGGCTGCTAGTGGGTGCTAAGCATCCGCTATTTTGGGGTGGGGGGCGCCTATGGAATAAACGAGCTGGCCTGGCTGGGGGCCGAGGCTACAGCTTGGATGCTCCTTTCACTCAGGATGGGAACCTGCCCACTTTGTGCCAAAGACTCGGGGTAAATACTCTGAGGGCTGGTAGTCCTCCAGTGCCTTCCCACAATTCCCTCTGTGTGCCTAGAAGGACATGTTCTCCCACAATTCACTGGGAAAAAATCATAGAGTGGCTCATCTTACTGCAGCTCACACAGGGAGGACACAGGTACTGCAGTGCTTGGCTAACCTGAGGGCTCAGACTCGGGCACAAATACCCGAGCTACAACTCTGCAGTGAAGCCATCCGCTTAGGCACGTGTATGAGTTTCCTCCCTTAGTCTTACTGAAGTCAATAGGGACTATTTGCAGAGTAAAGTGATTCCCCTTCTTAGGTGCTGTGGGATGGGGATGGGAGTTACGTAGGGAGGGGGGTATGGGCCACAAGGGGGGCTGAAGACACTGGAGAGTGAGTTTGCAAAACTGATACACCGAAAGGTTTGTTCAGAGCGAGTTTACAGCACCGGGCAGATCTCACACTGCAACTGACTCAAATCAGGGTAGGCAAAGACAGTCTGACGAACCCTGAAATCAGCTTGCAGGTCTAGAGGTCTTAGATAGAAGATTGCATGCAAATATGGAAACAGATTTGGCGGGGAGGTCAGGGCGAGGAAACACAAGTCTGCATGAATTCCAGCTTGCACGCACCGAACCGTCAGGGCAGGGGAGATCAAGGATGTATTTCTGTGTCTGCCACTGGGCAGCCATGTCCTGAAATCTGATGATGTATTCCGACTTGCGTGGATGTGATACGCGTGGATTTGGCCATGAGGAGTGATTAATTCCTCTTTCCCTGACTCTTAACTCACTCTCTCAAATGACTTTTGACAAAGCCTCATCCTGCATATACCGAGGGGATGGGGGGGGGGAGCTATTATTTGAGTATTGAGAAGGAAAAAAGCAAAGGAAAGCAATATTGTCGGAACTTTACAGAGCTATTTCCAGCCTTAAAATTAAACTTGAAATTCTTCTCTCTGTGGCTACTTTGTGATCCAAACAACTGGGAACTCGCACAGACCTTAAGAAATGTTGCACAGAGGCGGGATCTCGGAGCGCCATGCTGGGAATATCATTGGGCAGCCGAGTGATTTTATTTGCAGCTACCTCTGCCCTTGATTGACACACTGTAATAAAGAGACTCGCCACATAATGACCGTACACTGGGGATGCAGGGCCGCTTTTTTAACCCAGTGACAGCTGTAAAGAGCAGTGGAGAGAGGGGTTTAGATTAATGCCGTGAGTTATTTGTATGCATGTTGCTGAAAAGGCTTCCCCATAAAACGATGATCCTCCACACACAGCGGCTAGAGGTTTCCGTCTGGACTTTTAATATGATTGATGTCAGCGTAGAGGTGAAGGCCGAGCGGCTGATCCTGCATCAGGCAAGTAGCCCTACTGGCTTTGCTGTGACCGCTGTTAGGCGTAAGAGCTGCAGGATCAGGTGTCACTAGCTTGGATATTCTAGACCTCTTCAAAGGGCAGCGGGACGGAGCTGCCTGATCAATGGCAGCTGGAAGGTGTAAGGTCCTTGCTTTTCTGATCGCCTTGGAATGAGTTTTCAGGCTTGTAAAGGGGAGGGACTAAGCGAGCCGGGTAAAAGGTGGGCAGGTGCAGGGTAAACGTCTGCCATGCAGCTCCGCCAATGCATCCCAGCCTGAATCAGCCCCTTTGTTCCCGTCCTGGAGTCCTCCTGCAGCTCAGTCCCGACCTCCGACGCCTTCCGCTACTGTAGAATAGGCAGCCCCGGCACACCGGAAGGCATCATCCGGTGGCTCCCTCGGCATCCCCATCACGCAGGCGATTGCTGCGGATGGGAGAGAGGGGTGGCTGGCCCAGATGGTGGGAAGTGCTGGAAGCCTTATGCGTGTACATGCGTGTACAAAAGTGGCCACCTAGGGCCCCGTTTGGGCAGCAACCCTATAGCATGCCTGCACACACACACACACACACACACACACACAGAGCCCCCCACTATCCAAAGCATTATCTGTCCGGCAGCAGGATTCCCTCCCTCCCGCTCTCTGCTTGGTCCCCTGCACTTTGACTCCACCTCCTGGCTCCCCAGTCTAGTGGGAGGAAAGAGAGGTCAGAGCTTCACCACAGCTCTCTGAGGTTAGGAGCTGGCACTGCTGCCTGAGAGGAGGGTGTGGGTGCTCTGGGTAGACATGGGTGGGAGGGATCCCCAAAGGTGGGGGGTAGCCTGAAAAAGGCATCTCACGACCAATGGCCAGGATGGGTCAGTGAGACTTAGCAATAGAATAGGGCTATCAAGAGCACAAGGATATAGAGAGCCAGGGACAGTCAGACGCACTAGCTCACTCAAGAGATCTAGTCTAATATTCTGTGAGCAAGGAGCTGGGACCTCCTCCCCCCTGTTCCTCCCCCCTCTTCATCCCCCCACATTGGCTTTGGGACAGTCCCCACGGCAGGGTGTCTGTAGGCCCGGGCCTCACCTCAGAAAGCACACACACAACCACAGTTTCAGTCAGAGTTGGCCCGGTCCCTCTCATAATCCAATCCCAGCCCAGAGACGGCACTAAACGAGATTTCTAACAAATCAGACAAGGAGGATGACATTTAGTAGCAAAGAAAAATAATCATAAATGATGTGTTTTATTAAAAAATATTACCAGGAAAGTTTATACTTAATTCAAAAGCTACCCTCCCTCCCCAAAAAGAAGGTAGAAATGCAATAAGGGGAAAAAGGAGACAGGGATATGAAAATTAAAATAAAGAAAATGATCAAATAACTACATACAAATATGTGCCTCAAGTCAATAACATCCAGGCTTCTTGCTTGGCTTTGTTTTTGTGAACGCTCGCATATCATAAACTGATACATATTATCCTGGAATCAAAATGAAAATGGGAGATGGTGAAGATGAGGTGAAAAATGATCAGTCAAGTATGGCAAAATGGGCCATTCCATCATTGTCACTGAAAACTGCCTGGGCCCAGAGACTGAGGAGAATTCGCCTCCTCAGACGCGAGGGAGCCTGCTCTGTTAGCAGGCCCCAGGGGAAACGGGCTATCGTGGGACTGGCAGGACTCACAAGGCTTCGTGCCGTTTTTGAGAAGCAAAAGAGTGAAGTGTGAGTGAGCACTGTGATCAGAAAAGGGAATCGAACAGTGGGGTGAATCTTGCCCTTAGATGCACAGCACAAGCCCCCGGACTCCCTATGTGGCTGAGGGCAGAACGGGCTCCAGGGTTTGGCTGGCCGGTAGGGTCTGAAAACTTTACAAACAAGAAGTTCAGGCCTAGGTTGGCTGCTAGACTTGAACGTGGTTGTAGAAACAGGGCTTCGTCCCCTGGCCATGTGTGCAAGGGTTTTCCCTGGGCCCGAGTTTCATCAGAGTGTGAAGTTCCACCCAACCCCAAAGAACGGCGCAGAGTCCAATGTACACAGAGCCAAAGGCCGGGAGGAACACGGCTGAGGAGTAAGAGGCAAGGCTCTACGTCGGCTGTCTGAGCTCAATGGGAAACTTTATTGCACAGTGAGTGGAAACTGTAGTCTTCCTACTCACACCAGTCTCCCGTCCCCTCCACGAAATCCACCTCTCTGATCTGCCGTGAGTCAGGCAAGACAAGCAGGCTCACTGAGGCAAGAGAAGGAGCTCAGTCAGAGACCTAGCTAGCTCTTTGCTGCAAGGCCAGTCTTTGATGTAGGCCTGCTGGCAATTATCTCTTCCCCCTGCTCTGAATCCCCAGTGGAGTTGATCCCTCCTGCACCATCTCCCCAGCTGCTCTGCGGTGCGAGCTACCTCTGCTCCGTTTCCCTTGGCGGGCTAAGGAGGGAGCGAATCCGCTGGTTCTCCAAGGGGATTGACAGCCGTTAATTATGGACATTCTCGCAGAAGTTGGAGGATCAGGTTTCTGCAAAAGGGGAGCAATTAGAGCTGAGGAAGAGATTGTCTTCGAGGGGAACCGGGAGTTCGTTTTGTTGGACCGTCTCAGGGTGACATGCCCAGAAAGGGAAAACAGCAAGCAGACGGCAGGGCTGTTTCCTTGTGCAGAGGGAGCAAAAAAAAAAAAAAAAGAAAGAAATCAAATAAATAAGTAGAAGAGGCTTGACGAGGGAGAGAAACAAAGGAATAGATTTAGCTGGCTTCTGCAGGCTCAGCTCCAGGCAGGGGAAGGGGATTATGGCACAAAAGTTCACAGCTTCAGTCTGTCTGACAAGTATTGGAAAACGCTGGAAAATGCAGAGAAGCAAACTGAGCTGTGGTTGCCTTGATGTTAGGCAGCGGCAGTCGACTTGCTGAGAGAAGGAGCCTGCCCAGGGTTTGAATGGCTGCTTCTCCCCTAGCCCAGAACCCCCTCGGCTTCCCAGGTCCCCAGGGTCAGGTCGAAGCGGAGGGAAGAATCACGCAGGCTCCCTGCCCACAGAGCAACTCCAAGTCTTTCTTTCAGTCCCATTAGAACTTGTGCCCCTTGGGGGGAAGGGGGGGAGTGAGCCACAGCAGCAGCTGAGCCTCAAAAGCCCACCCTGAACTGTGACTGGATTGCCGCCTCTGGGCCCGCGCTCCAGCTCGTGACCCATGAGGAGAGCAGCGAGAACTCTCGCGGCTCCGAGGACAAGTCAGTTCATTTCCTGCCCCAGGCCGCGCGCCACACTGGAGCGTGTGCGCGGGGGAGGGGGGGGGGACTTCCACCTGAGAGCTATTGATGCAAGAACATGGAGGTTGGTGTCAACCAATATCTTTCTTCAGTTACCTTCCAGGTCTGTGCTCTTAAAGGTGCCAGACAGCCTGACTTTCCCGTCGGAGATGTTGCCAGCCTCGCTATTTATGGCTTCATGTTTGTAGGGTGGTAGCACCCTACACCCCAGCCAGGCCATTTTGCTCAGCCTTGCACAGGTCCCTGTCCTGAATTACTCACGCAGGTGCCGGAGATGAGGGGAAGGAAGATCAATCTATTGTTTTTCATAACGACTGAGGCAGAGAGGGACCAGACCAGGCATTTCATTTGGGCTCATTTATTCCCAACGAGACTGCAGTTTCTCTGCCGCTGCGCTGCATAAAAAACACTGCAGCACAGAGAACTTAATCTTGTCTCTCTTTACCACGGAGCTCATCATTTGCATGGCTCCTTCATCAACAAACCCCCCCCCCCCCGCCACACACACACACACACACAACCTCTGTGCTTCCTATTTATACCTGCCACCTTCCCAAGAAGCACTCCATTAAGCAGCTCCTCTGCAGTGGCTTCATCCTCAGACAACTGCATTCACGCTTGTTTTTAACCCGTTGGTGCACCCCACACACTAATAAGTTGCAATATGATCAACCGCAGTTCGGGGGGGGGGGCGGGGGGGGGGGGGAGCGGCAGCCGTCCTACGGCTCGGCCGAGGAGGGAGTGCAAGAAATTCCATTTCTTCGATGTGAAGAATTGTAAAGATGTATGGGGGGGGGGGTAATTTATTGTGCTACCTTAGAAATGCAGCCAGTGGCTTTCTGCGCATCCCCAGACACACTTACGAGCGGTTATAAATGAGAAGCAGGCTTGCCTTGCTTCAAAGACCATGCCCACATCTCAGGCCCTGGTCTATGTACAAAAGTTGTCCTGGTCTAGTTAAAGCAGTACAACCTCCCTCATATGGATGTTATGCAGTTGTAGCTGGATAAAGGGGCTTTATACTACTCTAGTTATTTTCATAAAGGAAGAGGAATACACTACACCTGGTCTAAAGCATCTCTATCCTGGTATAATTGCACGCCCATTACTGGTCTAATCGTTTCTGTAAAATATCACCCCCTAACTGGCATAGTTATACCGGTACAAATGTGTGTAAAACAGAATGAAATGTTGCTCTGAAAATGGAACCACTAAGGACTTGGCTACACTTGCAGCTGTAGAGCTCTTTGGGTTAAACCAGCCTTCAGAGAGCGCCCTAGGGAGAGCGCCGCAGTCTGTCCACACTGGCCACATTTGCAGCACTTGCAGCTGCATTGGGAGCGGTGCGTTATGGACTGCCCATCGTATACCCCAACAGTGCAGATGTGACTGCAAGCAGAGGTGGAGCTAGCAAACATTCACTAGGGTCCTCCATCCACAGGTCTTGACTCTGCTTCCCCAGCGTTTAATTGACTGTTCTCTCTGCAATATGTAGCCTCACCCTGTGCAGACGTTTGAAGGGATCCTTTCTAAAAAACCCACTTCAGGCATAAACCCTCAGCCAAGATGCCCCAGAAAGCCCATGGCAAGAGGCAGGTAAAACTGGGGCCAAACAAGAACATTACTCTGTAAAATACCCACCAGTTCTATATTTCACTGAAGGATTTAAAAGACTGTAACTACCTGTAGGAAGCATGTAATTAAGCAGGTGAGGCCAGGAACCTAGATCCTCTTTTAAATACTTTGTGAGCCCTCTAGTGGTGATCACCTGGTACTGCGTTTTAGAAGCTGCAAGAAACCAGAAAATGTGTGTAGCTAGGTATTGCATGTTTGTGTATATTTAGCAAACACAGTTATTTGGGATACAACTGTGCCCTTCACATTGTTTTTGCTGAATAAAAAGCAAAACAGACAACACTCTTTTGTTCTTTGTAAGGCAATGTTATGACAGCAGGGAAGAAATTCAAAAGCAGTGTTTCCACAGCAACCCGAACATGGCCATATCGCAAAGGGAAACTAAAACTCATATTATCCTATGGACTATATGCCACGCAGTGTGGACAAGGTTGCTAGGCAGGGAGGGTGAACATGTGGAAAGTCTTATTGTAACATAAGCCGGGGGGATTTTTGTCTCCCTCTAGTGGCTAGATCACAAAAGAGGGTGGAGGCTTCTGGAGTCAGCTGAAAACATGCAAGGTTGGGCTTTTCACTTTGTTTAAGCATGGTGCAGTTCGGGGGGCAGTTGCGGCCCATGGGTTTTTCTCTGCTTATTTAAATGGGCTGCTTTTAGTTTGCCTGCACTAGTTGTGAAAAATGTCCTGCAGGTGGCAGCAGAGTGCTCAGTGCAGAACTCCCAGAACAGCTCAAGGCTGGATGTGGTAGAGTCTCCATCAATGGAAGTCTTCCCATGGGAAGTGGATGTCTTTCTAAGAGATATGCTCGAGTGCCACCACAGCTCTTGGACAGGGGAGGTCAAACTAGATGATCACAGTGGTCCCCTTCTGCCTTAAAAATCTAGGACCCTAGTATAGCCGCACGTATGCATGGCCGATATTCGTGACATGTCTCCATTCCCTGGGGCACTGTGTCCAACATGTCTGAGCTACTTGGTCAAGCAGAGGTTTCTTCCCATGGAATTGCAGGGTGGGTTTTTTCTGTCTCCAGTCTCCAAAATCTCTCAGTCTAACCTTTTTCACTGAGGGAAGGCCTGCACACAGAGGAGCATTGTGCATCAGGCGCTGAATGGGCAAGCGTGGCCTCCCACCCTCCCGTGACATGAATGGCCACATCCGGTCATGTCCTGCTGCTGGCACCTGGGGGATACGCCCTTAGTCCCAGGAGCTTCCCCACCCCTGCGGAATGCCCTGCTCTCAAGGGGTGGGACGGAGGCAGGCCTGGATGGAACAGGGCTCTGAAGAGAAGGATCAGAGGAAACGCTGCAAAACCTTCCCCTTTCAAAAAGCCTTCCTGTCATCAGAATGACAAACACCATCACCCCCTTCTGTCCATCCAGCCTACTAAAACCCCACTGCCTGCCCCAGGCAGAGTTGTACCCTGGAAAAGGGGAAGTGCGAGAGGGACATAAGTCACCTAGGGGACTTCATTGTTACTCTTGATTTTCCATGGAAGGTGCTCAGATAATATAGTGAGGGGTGGCAGTAAGAAACGGAGAGAAAGATCCAGACCACAAAGGAGATGCAGGACTGAATGGAGCAGTAATAACCAGCCCCATCATCCATGAGTCGCTGTTGAGCGGCAAAGCAGTAAGATGGTCAATGCATGTGTCCGAGTGGCCCACAATCTAACTCTTCCCCGAAGTCAAATGACAGTTAAGCCATGTGAGATGTTACTTCTGTCATTGCTCCTTCTTTTGCATTTCTTTGTGCGACTACGTGACCCCCCCCCCTAAAACTTTCAGCCTCAGATAAACAACTCCCAAGGGTCAATTAAGATGTCTTGAGATGATTAGAGCCTGACACTGATGAAACCCAGCCGTAATTCGCAAATTAAAAAAAAAAACTTTTGATTAGTACTCAGCATAATTCCCTCCAATTATTCAAAGTTCATGACTACAGGGGGTGGAATATCTCCAGGAATATTTATTTATATCCCTATTTTTTTCCAATCAACTTTGTGAATCTAGTTAATCATCAGCGCTTGAACTTGTTAACTTGGAGAGTTTTGCAGAGCTGCCACTCTGCCTGATTGCTAGTGGCAGCTCAGAGCGCGGGGAGCAAAGAGAATCCAAATTTGGGCCTCAAACACCCCCACCCCCTGCCAAAATATCCTGGACAGGAAAACAAAACCCAGTTGTTTTCTCCATCTTAGTTCAGAACCAAATCATGGCTTGGTTGCCCGCATGTTCTACATTAATATGCCAGGCAGGGCTTTGCAAAGACATGGATGCTGACTATCTACTGTAAAGAGGATGAAATCGTTTGTTCCAGAAAAGAAACTCGTGTCTGCAAGTTCCAATTACCTGGGCAGAAACCGCCCAGGCTCCGCAGATCAATCTGAAAACATGCCCCAAAATACTGCAAGCAATGAGTGGCCTCAAGCAAACAAGCACTCTGGCTGGCGGCTGGATTTAGTAACCCAGTGCCCCAGCCTGCCTCCATAGTGGGTCCTGTCCCTGTTGTGTCTGGAATGATCCTGCCTGAGCAATTTATGGCCCCTATGGATTGCAAGCAGAGGCAAGTCATAAAGCCTTGTGTAGCTTTGCAAGTCACTGCTGCATGCACGTACGCTTTGCTAAAATACTTTGTCCAAATGCACAGACAGTGCAAGAACTACTCTTCTTCCCTAAATCCTTTTGAGGTCATTAGCCTGAGGACTAGAACCTGGAGTCACTTCCGCTATCATATTATTCACTGAGTCACCTAACATGTACCTACCCTCAGCTGCTTAAAAAGAGAGCGTGACCGTTTTCAAAGGCTGCCAAAATCAGAACCAATGTGGGCATCTGATACCAACCCCTATAATAACTTGTCCAAAATGTTTCCCATTGGCCACTCCTGTCTAATGTCCACATCTCGAGTGCAGGAAGGTTGCCTGTTTCGGATCAACTTCATTTTTCTCATAGGACACAGCCACACCCGTGTCACTTCTTGCTTGATTTTGAATGGCCTGTCACGGAGTGATGAAGGGAACGGATCGGGAACAGAGATTACTGGGTGCTGAGGAGGTTCAGCCCCTCAAAAGATCACGGCCCAACTGTGGGCCAAATCCTGCAGTTCTTACTCTGGCAAAATTCTCACTGAAGACAATGCAATTTTTTCCTGAGTAAAGACAAAGGTAAACGTGGAGAAACATCACAGGATTTGGCCCTGTGTTATTAATTACTAGCCACAAGTGATTTTAGGGAGACACACACTATGTTGCTCAGAGGCCTGCACTGTTGTGTCCTCACACACTTTACGGGCCCGCGCTGGTGTCATTTTGTCCCCCGTAAGCTGCATTGCTGGAGGACCCTTCCGTTTTGGTGGTGTTGGTCACCACCTCCCTGCTGACGAAGGAGAAATGCGGAGGCATTCCTGACTTGAGACAGCGGGTTCGCCAGGTTAGGAGCCGCAGCTCAGCAGTGGACTCTCCTCCGACTTCATTAAAATGTTCTTACCGGCAGGAGAGAGTCCTTAGGGATGGAAGGAGCTAGTCCCAGCTCAGAAGCTGCAATGCTTAAACCTTTCAAAGCCATTTTTCATTGGACTTTTCTAAATTCATCACCGCAGACTAACAGAGAATTTCCCTCTAGTTTTCATTATTTTTTTTTTAATTTAATCCTACCCAGTTAGAGCCCTCTAGGAAGCTCCTAACCCTGCTTTAATAACATGCTCATTAGCAAGGTTATTCAGGGAGTGGTTTCTATTTGGCACTCCAACTTCTTTCCAATTAATGTTGCCTTAAAACAAGCAAACCTTAAAAAAAAAAAAGAGAGAATATCAAACAGCTCGGAGTCAGTGCCGCGGAAAGCCAGCAATTTCCCCTGGATTTTCATCTGCTTTCACTCTGAAATTTGGTTCTTATTTCTTGCTGAGACAGAGCTAAATTAGATTACTCTGGGGATGTAGGGACCCCAAAACATCCCTAGTAGCATTTAATGGCTAAGGGGATACTTTGGTGATACTATTTTGTATTATTGTTACAAGGACCAATGGAGTACCCTCTCTCCAGCGCAACCTTCAAATCACCTCTGCTTCTCTGCCTCTTGTCTATGCTGCAGCAGGAAGCAAGCCTCTTGCCCCACCCCTGGCTAGACAGACTCACGCTAGCTCTGCTCAAAGCTAGCATGCTAAATATAGCAGCGTGCAAGTTGGCCTCAGGCTAGTCATAGAAGCTCAGACACTGGGGGGTCAGATGGGCTTGAGATCTTGAGCGGCTGCCTGAGCAGCAACGTCCACATTGCTATTTTTAGTGTGGTAGCTCAAGCCAAACTGATGTGGACCTGTCTATTCTGGCTGGGAGGAGACTAGAAGACTGGAGAAAACCACCCAGTCGTCACAGAGGGTGGAGGTAGACCAGACTCCTCTGTACCTTAGAAAGTGGATCCACCCCTCCTCCTTTCCATGGGACCTCACCATGGATCTCTGGGGAAAGGAGTAATTTCCATCTGGCTGTAGAAAGCGAGGGGGAAAGACCCACAGGCTGAAGAGACACTGGAGAGGCACAATGGAAGGTTTCATTTGTCACGCCATTGGGCTATACTGCCTCCTGATTGGTTAAAAGCTGGGGGAATATCCTGGTTCCTCTCCATGGGCCGGATCTACTTTTTAATGTCAATTTTTTTCCTGAACTACATCGAACAGAGATAGTGCATCTCCATTAGCAACAGTCTATTGCCTCATAAGGAGGCAGTTTTACCCTTTGTGCCACTTTTGGAACAAGATGTTACAGTCAAGAATTGTGTGTACACTTAATGGGCCACATTCATGACTGGTGTAACTCCATTGTCTTCCCTCGTTGGACTGGCTCTGAAAAGGGATCGGGCCCAGTATTTTTAATTCAACCTGAGCTCATTTATCCTTTCTATCCATGGTCCCCCATCCCCTCCTCATTATTCAGATGGAGTTTTGTCATTAATAGCATTTATGATATTTGTATACGTATAATGAAAACAAATGTAAATGTAACCCTGTTCTCAAGTGTTGTCAGCAGTTGGGTTCAAACAGCTAAAGGGCCCATTGAGAAATAACTAAATGGTTTCAGTCCCAATCCATAATTTTTGGAATCACAAACCTTTCCCAGGCACCCTTAATCATGGAATCGCAGAAGGGTAGGGCTGGAAGGGACTTCAAGAGGTCAAGTCCAGCCCTCTGCACTGCGGCAGGATCACGTCTACCTAGTCCCTGACAAATGTTTGTCCAACCTGTTCTTAAAATTTCCAGTGATGGGGATTCCACAGCCTTTTGATAACTTGGTTCAGTATTTAACCATCCTCAGAGTTAGAAAGTTTTCCCTAACATCTAACTTAAATCTCCCCTGCTGCTGCTTAAGCCAATTATTTTTTGTTCCATCTTCAGTCGACATGGAGAACAATTGATCATCACCTTCTCTGTAACTGCCCTCTGAATGCTGTCATCAGGTCCCTTCTCAGTCTTCTTTTCTCAAGACTAAACATGCCCAGTTTTTTCTAACCTGTTCTCTTAGGTCACTTTTCTAAACCTTTAAATTATTTTTGTTGCTCTCCCCTAGACCTCTCCAGTTCGAACATATTTTTAGTGTGATATCCAAAACTGGACACAGTTCTGCAGCTAAGGCCTCACTAAGGCTGAGTAGAGCATGATAATTCCCTCCCATGTTTGACATGTGACTCTTCAGTTATTCCATCCCCAGAATGATATTAGCCTTTTTTGCAATTGCATCACACTGTTGGCTCATAACCGCCCCAGGTTCTTTTCAGCAGTACTACCGACTAGCCAGTTACTAGCCATTTTGTAGTTGCGCATTTGATTTTTCCTTCCTAAGCAAAGTACTTTGCACTTGTCTTTATTGAATTTCAAGCACACAGACATTTCAAGGCTTCATTCATTTGTGTTTGTGAAGTGCTTTAGGATGCCCAGTTTGAAGGTACCGGTTGGTATTTTTACACTGGGGAATTAGTTACTGAAAGATGGTTTAGAAACATGTTCAATTTCCCAGCATGGCTAGGACCAAGATGCTTTACCGCCTCCCGCTTCTCCTGCTGCAGTAATGAGCCTGTTAATTTCATTTTAGCTGTAGAAAAAATCCAGGTCGGAAGCAGGAGGCACTTAAGATACTTGGTCCAAATGAAAAGAAATATTATTGTTGTCAAGTCATTAGCTGCAGTAGAAGGACGGGTGGGCCAAATTCTGCCTTGCTGTATGCAGGCACCACTTAATTGGAACAAATAAGAGTGCGGCAAGTCTGAATTTGGCCCTACACATCTAATAGAAAAAATGTTGCATTTCTACCTGAGCCATAAATAAATTGAAGTGCAGGAGAAAAAGTTAAAAGGCAGATAAACTGGTTAGTCTCTAAGGTGCCACAAGTATTCCTCGTTTTATTTACGGATACAGACGAACACAGTTGCTAATCTTAAACCTTAAAAGGCAGAGAATTTAAATGCTGGTAACAATATTGAGGGGCAAACTGTACAGGGGCTTCCTCTGTGTTCCCCTAAAGCTAGTCTCCACCATTTGGGCAGAAGCAGGGGAGAACTGTGTTGCCTATCAGGTTCTAGGCAAACAGGGATAGCACTTGTGACATTGAGCTCAGTGTCTGCCTAGTCATTTGTATGAAGAGCAAAAGCCTGAATAACTACTTAGTTGTAGTCATCTATTTATTATTACAAGTCTCCCTTAGGCTCTTCTCTTTTCCTGTCTCCTGCAGAAATTTTGGCTCCTTCCTTGTTAATTAAATGACAACTCTCTGCAGCCACCAAGTGTATTATCCAATATCACCTGCCTAAAGTGATTGCCGGTGAGTGGAATACACATCTCATATGAATGCAAAGATTGCTGGCCACGTTGAAATGAGCAGGAAGCGAAGGCATGCACAAAATGTTATTACCGCACTGGGAAATTTTGTTCTTTGATGTTTACCCCAACCTTCACCCTCCCCTCCCATGGCTCCCCCCTGGAACGGCTGGAGAATGAGGCTGTCGCAGAACAAGCTCCTTCCAAAGCAGTTATGTTTTAAGGTTGCAAAATGACCCAGGTTTGGAATGTGTGCCGAGGGAGACCCTGGCCGACATGTGGGATCCACAGCTCACTCAAACCCAGGCTTGCCAGGTGGTGATTACTTCTTTTATACATTAAGAGCTCAGTCTCGGCCCTTTCCTTCCTTGCTTTCCTACGGTGCTGGAAAAATGGAAACTAATGACAGGGATATCACAAAAAATAGGGTAATTTACACGCAAGCATATAAGATGAAAGCGACGAAAGCAGTGAGGGTTTATTCACAGTCTTCTCAGCAAGGTGCCTGCGGGAATTTCCTCTGGCCTATGCTACGTTGTTAATGAGTTTCTGCCATTCTATCCCTTTCTCCATCTCACACAGTTCCATCAGCCCTGTCCTTTCTGTTTCAGCCCCAGGTGAAGTCTCAACCCTGCGTGAAACACAACCTGCAAAGCTAAGCATAAATTCCCCCAGGATTGTGGGCACATTTGGCAGAAAGTTGAATCTAAGGGTAGGGCAACATGACCTGCCGGATTGGCAGGTAGCACTCAATGTTTCAGGGATTGATTTATCGCGTCTCATCTAGATGTGATAAATCAATCCCCAAATCGACGCCCGTACTCCACCTGGGCAGGAGGAGTAAGCGGAGTCAGCAGGATAGCAGCCCTGGTCGACCTGCTGCCGTGGGGATGTCCAGGTAAGTCAAACTAAGATACTTTGACTTCAGCTACCCAAATTGCTTATCTAAGTTGGAAGCCCACCCCCGCAGTGTAACCCAGCCCTAAGAAAGTTGAATCTTCATAACCACCTGGGAGAGTCTTGGGAAAGGGCCTGCAAAGCAGGGTGGTGAGAAAAGGGGAATCATCAGAGTCCAAAGAAATCATCCTTAAGTTCCTTCCATTGTAGTTGACAGCAGACCAATAAGAATCTTTTCTTCCCACCTCTAGTGGCTCTTCAGTCTTTCAGTGCATGTGTTAGAAAGGCTCCCTCCTTTTGCCGGGTCCTGCGACATTTCTATATGTCCAGCGCCACAGAAACAGCGGTGGACGGGACGAGGATTTAGCTGCAGGTGCTGGGATGGGGGGGGGGGGGGGGAGGGGAGAGGGAGGAAGAGCCGGCAGCTCATAAAGAAGCTGAAACCTCATGCCAAAAAACAAAACTCTCCCCATCCCGTAAGATAAATTGCAAAGAAGGTGAACAGCCTGAGGGAAGATGAATCCATTTGTGCCCCTGTGAGATCCATTTAAAGCTTTCTCCCACTGAACATTGAAAAGTTACATTTTTTGGATGCCGGGAATAGACTCGCAACTGTATTTGTTTGGCGCAACAATGACATCCAGTGGCTGGCTGGCTCAGTCCTCGGGTGAATGCTTTATGAAGAACCATGGGGATTGACAGCAGGGTCCGGGTGCTAAAATGGGTGGGATGAATTGCTGGGGTTACTACAGTCATTTGTAGGGTAAGTCTTGGCCTTGTTTCAGTATTTGGGAAGTAATCCATCAGCTGGTTAGGGTTAGCCCAGATCATATGCCAATAGCCAAGGACTCTACCTCAAGGATTCAAGATACTGGGAATCTCTCTCCGTGGCCCGCTTAGGCTCCTAATGAAGTAAACTCCCATTGACTTCAGTGGAAGCAAGACCAGCCCCTAAGGCTGAACCTCCCCTGACTCCTCCAGGAGCATGCACTGGTACGTGCCTGCAGAAGCAGGAGTCACACTATTCCACACTCTGAAATTAAGTTTGGGGCATAAAGTGACAAAACCCGGCAGCCTCTCAGGCCAGGTTGCTGCTCCAGCCTTCGCTCACCGTTGTGCCCAGAACCTTCCGCACAAGCGGAAGCCATATTTATCACCACAGGTGTGAACCCAGATACCGAGTCAGAGCAGTGCAAGGTAGGCCGAGATCTGGAGGGTATCCGAACTTCCAGCCACATCCAGCCTCTAGCAGTAGGGAAGGGGCAGCTCTCAATAAGGGGCCAACGACATGCCAGCAAGCACATCCCAGTTGTTTGTAGGCCTGAGGAGGATGCTTTGGAGACACGAGGGCTGATTCTGCTCCCACGCTGGGGTAAACCGGGGTTGCACTGCCAAAGGCAGTGAAATATCACCAGATAAAGCTGGCGCCTTAGGGATCCACCATGTCTCAAGAGCATTTTATTTGCACCCCTGCTTTTCACTTGCCTCCCAACCCTGCAGAGGAAGGAGAAAGAACGAACCCAACCCACAGCAGACAGGGGTAGTGGGCTGGCTCTGGGGAAACTAAACCAGTTTCACCCCAGCACTGTCTTCAGCCTGGCTTTTCAGATTCCCCACAAGGTTTTGCTTGTCCTCGCCCTTGAATGCTCCCTCAGCAGCAGCTACCACTGAAGGAAAGACAGCCAGGAGGAAGAGAAGCCTGGTTGCTAGCCTGCAGAGCAAGGGCCACGTGAAATGCTGGTGCTACCGACCCTGGATCCAGCTGTCCTTGTTTTACTTTAGTAAATAAGGGGAAATCAGACACTTTCCTACCCCTCTTCTTTAAATTTCACCCCACCATGGAGACTCTCCTCCAGGCCCCCACTGTTCAGCCTAGAGCAAATGCAATAGCTAAAGGGAAAGGAAAGAAATCTCTCCGACACCCTCCAGGGGCCTGCCCGAAGCCCATTCCTATGGTCCATAACACCTGAAGGGGCTTGAGCAGAACTCCCTCTCCCCATAAGAGCCAAATGCTGCTCTTAGTGAAGTTACAGCAGGGGTAAATGAGGGCAAAATTTGGCCCACTGATTCTACCAGTACTGATGGTATAAACAGATTCCTAAGGGTTGGCATGATTTAGGCCATAGTCGCTCTGCTGCTATAAATGCTTTGTAAAGAGTTGGGGATGGGATGTACCCACACCCCTTTCCCTTCAGCAGGCTGGCTGTGTTACAGCTCCCATGCTACTAAACACTAGTGGAGACTCTCCTTCAGCGGAGGTGGTCGGGAGCTGTGCGGATCGGCCTGAGGATCTGGGATCCATCCCTGCTGCCAGGAAGTTCTAAATGGCCACAGCACCGGGACAGAGAGGAGGGTCCGGGGCAGGTGGGTTTGTTCCAGCAGCTGGAATGGTGGCAGTGAATCAGACAAATGACTTGCCTTTGTTTCTGAAAGGGATGACAAGCGAGCCTATATGGGGCCCCTTTGAATGCCGTGGGAGCTCTGAGCATGCACTGGGTAGAGGGCTGGGCGCACAGGGCCAAGTTCAGCACTGCACGGTGGTGATTTTACCCTGGGCTGCTGCTATGAAGTAGCCATAGAGACTCTAGTGGGATTTCATCCCTGTGTGGGACACCCAGGGCAACAGCCCCCAATGGATAATAGGGTGGGATATGACCACGGGATTCCTACGCCCCAGCCTGTAAGGCTGCAAGTCTTGGCAGCCCTCACGGATGTTCCAACCCTCCCTGGGGCTGACTTAGCTCCGGCAGCTTCAGCACGGAGGAGGTGCAAAGCCACCTGCATGGATAGAGCTCTGCTCAGGTGCAGGAATGATTTGTCCCTTTAACATCTCAGCAACATTCCTACCCCAGCCACAGTCTTTGCAGTGTCAGGCTGCTCCCTGCATCCCCTCCTCCTGCCACGGCATCAGGCGCATTAAACAGAGAACGTTGACCCCCCTCAGACACCCTGGCAGCGCTCTGGGGACACTTGCAATGAGTGTGGGCTGGATACGGATCTCATTTACACCACCCGGATCTGCTACCCCACTGCTGCACACGTCTGTGTAAATCACAGTGAACCTGAGACAACGATCGGCCCTTCACTTTGAAAATGCTTCTGGAATCTGTTCTTTCCAACAGATGGTGTGGCCCATCTTATTACCCCACTGCACAGTCAGTATCGGATGAAATTGAAAATGTGTTATTTAGTATCTGACACATTCAAAAACCCAGTGGATACATCACACCCTAAGTAGAAGCGACAGTAAAAAAAAAAAAAATTAACATAAAACGGTGACTCAGCAGTTGGTTGGGTCCCTTTAAGGTCTGACCCCCCCACATGCGATGAATATCAGAGACACTCATGAGAGCTCCTGATCTCCCCTGCCACTAATGGCTGGGTCAGGCAGAGCTTTCACTGTGGAACTGAAGGATTTACGTGCATGGATGTCCCTGCCTTCCCTCGCAGCCCCTGTGCAAATGAGGCTCAGTTCACGTAGGTTTGCTGGTAACAGGAAAAACCGAGACCCCTAAACAAGTCACGGATGTGTGACAAATGCAATTATGCAACTGAAGCAGGGGGTATTAGTGCTTGTCTTGGTTGCGTGGGACAGAAGCTGGCCCCAATCGGGGGTGAAGAGTGGAGTGGCTCTTTAGAGCCCACCCCACTGCTTGGTTAGGAGGAAGCTTCCCAGATGGACTACACTTCCCCCGGCTAACTGGAGGAAGGAAAAGCAAGAGAGGTCTTTAGAAAAGCTACTCCAGTGTTCTCTATTACTAGAGTATTCTACAGCAATGCTCCCAAATCCAGCCCCGACACGGTTGCAAGATGAAGCACTTAAGACCAATCCTATAGTTTGTGGAAGAGGGGAAATTAACCTGATCCTGCCTTCGTTGTGCACCCCAAGCTCCCAGTGAAGGCCAAGGGAGTTCTGGCTTCACAAGATTGAGAGGAAAACCAGCGAGAGCCAAGAACAAGGATCGAGAGGCTCCTGTTTCAATGCAAATTGTGGAATGTCATTTTAAAGGGGAAGAATCAGAGAGGTAGCCGTGTTAGTCTGGAATAGCAGAGGTAACAAAGTCCTGTGGCACCTTAAAGACTAACTATAAAGTTTTGAAGCATAAGCTTTCGTGGGCTAATACCCACTTCGTCGGATGCAAGCAGTGGAAGTTTTCTATTGCTCTCCCCTTTGTGAGCTGCCACCACCAAAGGCCCTCAAGGTCAGGTGCTAAAGAATAAGGTTCATTTGGTATCAGCTTCTAGACTGCTCAGCTCTCCCTACCAGATAGCATCTGAGCAGCAGTTCTCTCTCCTCTCCACTGGACCAGGGACTAGACTCGTGCAGTTGGTACATGAGGCTGATAATGAAATCGAGCCAGTGGTATGAATTGTACAGGATTACAATGCCCCTCCCTGCCCTGGGAAGGGTGTAAAGGACTTGAACTGGGCAGGTGGCCCTGTCAGAACAGTCAATTTAGGGAACTGGCTGTTAAATCAACAACTGCCCTGTAAACACCGTCACACACTTAGTCCAAAAATAAGGTCAACTGCCGTATCAGTCGATCTGTGTACTTGCTGTCAGCCTACATTCCCCATGGGGCTGATTGTAAAGGCTTCTATTTTAGTTCACAAGGCTTTGAGCAGTCACACACCTTCATATTTCACCGAGCCAATTACCCCCTGATGCCCTTGTTCACACTCATTCTTCAGAGACCGGATTGCTTCAGGTGCCAGGGATCCAATTATGATTGCGTGGGGAAAGTGCATTCTGCCATTACACAGGCGGATGAAGTCCACGGGTTAGCAATTGTATCAGAGCTAGAATCTGCTTTAGTTTCTTCAGCTCACCTGGGGAAAGCACCATTTGTCGATATGGTGGCTTTTACACTGTACGTTTCATGGTGTTTCTGCTGATTGATTAATGGGTTTGTTGTTGAATATTTTTTGTTACATTAATATGAAGTGCTCAGAGATGTCTCCCCGCAAAAGAAGCCCTGTAGAGTTAAATGAGACTTGTTCTCACTGTGTTTTAGCAGATCTTCAATATTTTAGCACTCTGGAGCCTTCAAAGGCCACAGTACTTTGAAGGGAGAAGTGTGGGAAAATGCAAGCTGAAGTGAGGCAGGAAGTTAGAGTAACATTCTCTACCCTTTCTCTCCAGCATTCTGGTCTAGCCTAGTGCTGGAAGTCTTCCGGGATGACCTCCACACTAGTCTATTAACTGGCCTATGAAATGGAGGAGAACTGTCTCCTTTCCAGCCTCTTGCCCAACCATTTGAGCGGGCCCAGGAAGTGGGGACTCCTTATATCTAGCATTCTCAACCACCTCCGTTTGGACTGGCACTGGGGAGCGGAAGGTAGGAGACTCTGCTAATGTGGAGCTCCATGGCCAGCTCACCTCTTCGGCAAGGAGCAGAAGACAGACCACCACACTGTAGTTTTCTGGGAAAAATTCTCTATAAGGCTTTGTGGCCTGAGGAGTTTTTGGGTGTGCATAGGGGGGGATTGTATTCCAAAACAGTGTGTTCCACTGGGCAAAGCACCGAATTAGGACTTAGGAACTTTGGTTCTACCCCCAACTCAACCATTTAGGGTATGTCTACACTGCAGTGGGAGGGGTGCTTCCCAGCACGGGCAGACAGACATCAGCCACCTATGCTCTAAATAGCAACATGGCCACAGCAACATGGGCAGTGGCTCAGGCTAGCCACCCACAGAGGAACCAAGGCAGGTCCAGACTTGGGTAGCTAGCCTAAGCTACTGCCTTTGCTGTCACGGCCACACTTATTTTTCATGTGCTATCTGGAGCAGAGCTAGCGCACATCAGCCTAGCCCTGGTAGGAGGCATGGTCCCAGCTGACGTGTAGACTAAACCTCCCTTGCTGTGTGATTTTAGGCAAGTCCCTCCTGTGCCTCAGTTTCCCACTTTTTAGAAGCTGATTTCGAGCAGTAACCTTTCCAAGCCTCTAATAATTTTTGTTGCTCTGACCTCTAGCTCTGACTAGCTATTGCAAACACAGATGGACCCCTTAAGAACATGAAGTGTGCTCCAAGTTATTCTGTATATTAGTGCTACATTATAACTCTCCAGTGCAAGAATATTTCCCTCCAGGATACAGTGGTATATGGGTGCATATTTAAATAGTTCTACCAGACCCATTATTGCATTCTTGAAGAGTCAGGGAGTAATAATGATGTACTTAATCTTCAGTTGTCACTGTGCTGTTGGACATGCTAGCTTTCGGGTAAAACGTAAGACTAAGGTCCTGACCATTTGCGGTCACTGTAGGTCCCATGGTAATTTTTTCAAAGAATTAGGGATGCAAAGCCCAGCTTTCTGGCCAAATGCCAAGTATCCTGCCTTCTTACATTCTTTTAATAATAAATCAGCAGACAAAAGGGGTGTCATCGTTGTTCTCCACGGTGAGGACTACATTAACGAAAGCCAAGCAACAACTCTGACACCACCTAATGTAAAGAACTCAAGGGAAACCCCATTCCACAATTAACCCAACAAGATCATCAAATCCTACCTCAAACAACTCCAAGAGAAACTCTAACTTTAGCCTCACAAACCCCAGAGTCCTTGGATAGGCTTCTAAAGATAGACAAGCAAAGGAACCCAAGCAGACCCATCATTTGTGGCCACGGCACTCTTCCTAAAAGAATATTAGGACTCCTAGAAACCATCCTCAAACTGCACACCACACAAAGCAGCTGCTTAGAATCATAGAATCTCAGAGTTGAAAGGGACCTCAGGAGATCATCTAGTCCAACCCCCTGCTCAAAAGCAGGACCCATTTTTGCCCCATTTCCCTAAATGGCCCCCTCAAGGATTGAACTCACAACCCTGGGTTTAGCAGGCTAATGCTCAAACCACTGAGCTATCCCTCCCCCTAGGCCACAACCAACTTCTCCAGAAACTCCACAATATTAACAGCCTCCCTCAGAAGACTATCCTTGCCATCTCACTGCACATGAATAGCCCTCACAATGATGGCATCTCTGCCTGCCTCAGATATCTTTGAGACAATAGTCAACACTAAGAAATCCACCCCAAACACATGGCCACACTTATTTATTTCATCCTCATCCATAACAATTGTACATTTTACACACACACACACACTCTCCCTCTCTCCAAACCATGGGAGCAGCCAACCTCTTCATGGGCCAGCTTGAGGAAGTATTTCTGGACAAATGCACCACAAAACCATTGAGATACCCATGGTATAACAACATCGCTCCAGGGTGTGGATTTCACACACCCCTTAGTGATGTAGTTCTACAGACGTATGTTGTGTTGACCAAGCCTACAGCTGGAAAGCTTGTCTCTTTCTTCAGGAGAAGTTGGTCCAATGAAAGATATCACCTCCCCTACCATGTCTCTTTAGTAATTTACTTTGATGAGATACTCACCTTCCTTTTACTTCCTGAAGGGCTGTATGGTATTGTGGCCACTGCTAAACAGCTGCCACTTCTGCCACAGAGAGAACTGGAGAGCAGTGCTGAAGAAGTGAAACCCTCTGCATAGTTTGAAAAGTGCTTGGGGGGCATTGTATGAAAACACAAAAGCAACTCAGTCACTGATTAGTATCATCCTTTGACCATCTCCACTACATGCTGAACAAGCCGTAAGCAGTGCGTTTCCAGTGCAATTGATTCCACTGCTTATTTCTAAAGCTGGCTCCAATCCCTGCCTGATCTTACCATTAAAAAGGGCTTTTCTGTTATTAAATTGAATTTTTCCTTTTCCAGTTTAGGTCCTTATCTCTAGCCTTGTCAGTTGCTAATTAAGGAGAACAATTTCTCCATCTCCCCTCTGTATCATCCCTTTATATGCATCTATCTCAGGATTGTATCCCTCTCCTTCCCCCCTCCATGTTTCCAGGCTACATATTTTTAATTCAATTCTCTTGAATCTCCCTTCTAGTAGCTCTTTATTGTCTCCATTTTTACTCTATTCTATTTGTAGTACAGGGTCCCAAACTGTTTGCAGTTCAACAATGATCTACCTAATGCTGTGTAGAGGGGGGAGTTATCTCCTGGGTCTTACATGCAATATCACTAGTTGTATATCCCATGACTCCATTTGCCTTTTTACCCACATCATTGCATTGAATACTCTCTAAGCTATTACATCCACAGCTTTTTCAACATTGCTCTCAGCTGTGACTGGCTGCCCATTTGGTATTTGCAGTCTTCTATTCAGATCAGCTTCCATAGGTGAGAGGATGGATCTCTGTGATTAAAGCACCATTCTCAGGAGCTATGCCTTTCATTCCTGGCACTACCTCATTGACAGTTTGTACAGTGAGGTGCTAAGATACTATAGCTGTGAATGCCACAGAAAAGCCTTCTGGGGCTTATTTATAGAACTGTTAGATACCATGGAGCATCTGAGGTCAGGAGCACGTGACATTTAATGCCTCCAGGTGCAGACATGATAAATCCTGTATTCTCTTAGATCCTGTGACTCTCTCTTCTCCTAGTAGTTTATAAACTCTGCATGTTCCCCAGCCCTGGCATTACCGAGTGCAGTAAACACTCAGACATTACCTACCATAAATATTCATGCTAATATTACCAAACCTGTGCTTTTTAAAAAAAATAATGCATTTTAAATTTCCTTACCTCTTGTGTGTATTTGATCCAAATCACTGGAGAAGAGGAGAGTCTGTCATTTTGATATGTCAGCTGGGTGATGCGATAGTTCAATGCCAATCAGCTTAAACATGGGTACAGATGATGAAGAAATTGGCTAGGAGGAGGAATATTTACAAGAGCCCTATCTCCAGCTTTGGCATTAGAGAAACTAATCCTGCTACATTAAACAGCAATGGTAATAGTACAACAGTCACTGCTTGTGTTACACATAGGAATGGGATCGATATAGAACATGTTTTTAAAGTGTAGAATACCTGGGTTAACATGAACAGCAGGAGGTTCCAAAACATGAAGGGGGATTGTAAGAAGAGAAATCATTCTAGACAGAAGCAGGCTATATAGGTAACACCATAAAATTTGCACGAAATCCAGGCTCTATCTGCAGGGCATTAGAACACCAATACCATTATCGCCATCCACCATAGGCAGCTTATTGCTATTAATTATGTTAGCAAAAGAAAGGATCATTTCTGGCTGGACGGGATGGACCATGCTAAGCCATGCTGGGAAAGCTGGATAAACCTCTTTAGAGAGAATTTGGCAGGGGGACAGAGGAGAGTTTAGCAATTGCAGAAGTCAGACACTTATGGGGGGGGGGGGGAGGATGGTCCACAGCAACTGACTTTTCAGGCATCAGAACACGACTTTGTATCTTCCTTGCACTATGGGACAAATTATATTGTAGGATGAGGTGCATTGCATTCAAATCATTAACATCCTGGCTACTATGACAACAGGTACAGCCTGTGGAGCCCCAGAGATATACAATAGAAATGGTCCCCCCCTTTCCAATAGGCTGTTTGGTTTTTTATGTGGGCCTTAAACTTGCAGCAAGAGCAGATTATGACTGGGGAGGAGCAAGAGTTTCTCCATTTGGAGAGCCTTTCACCTGGTGTCTGTGTGGGCAGCGCTGGCTCCTGTTTCCAGTAGAGCCAGGGCTGCTCTGAACGTTGGGAAGATGTAATTGAGGTTATTTTTGAATAAAGTATTGAACAGAAAGAGAGGTGGCATCGTTCCAGTTTCAAAAATAACTGTTTCCAATAGAGCAGGGAGAGGCATTCAAAGAGTCTTTTGAAAAGCCCATTAAGGCTCCCATCAAAACAAGGAGCTTTTCATGATGACAGGGACCTAGCAGCCTCTTTAAGCTCATTCACAGTAGTAGGAGAGTCAAGCATTTCCCTCCTCATTTCCTTCATTCAGATTCAGCCCTTCCCGAGAATGTGGAATATTCCACAGCCTCACCGGTTCAGAAGAATGCAGCGATTTTTTAAGTTTAACAAATTCCCCACAGAGGAGCCTCAAATCCGCGGTACGTTCTATTCAGCCATTTCCAGCTCAGAAGCTACACTGTATCTCCTCGCTTGTATGTGGAGAGCAGCTCAGCCCTGTAGCCTTCATTCACACATTTCAGATCTTTAATGTCTAGAACCCCAGCGAGCCTTCTCAGTGGTTAAAAGGTCTGTGCTTTTGCCTGGAGTCTTTAAACACCTCTGGGCCTTTTGCAACAGCCGCTTCTGCTCCAGATCTTTAATTGCAATTTCTGCGTGAGTTACAGCTTCCCTGGTATATTTCCTCTCACCACTCTGCCTCGGAGGAAAGATTTCATAGTATCCCACAGCACAGATTGAGAAACCTCAGGCAGCAGAGTCGCATCCAGAAAATATTAAATCTCATCTCTGACAAAGGGGAAAAAAGAAAAAAGAGCCGGGCCCTGTAATAACAGAGTTGTTAAGAGACCAGACTTCTAGAGGAAGTCAGATTAAAATCCCACTCTTTTCCCTGCAGTAAGCTTTCCTGATCTTAAACCTGGCCACCACTTCAAACCTGTGTGTGTGTGTGTGAGAGTTAAACACCACACATTTTCAACTTAAAGAGTTTGAAATTAAAGAGTGCTTTAATCTGAGGCTCTCAAAGTACTTTACAAACAGTACTTAACTAATCCCCCCAATGCCTTCTGCAAGGTAGGGGTTTTTATTTTACTGATAGGCAAGCTGACATGCACAGAGGTTAAGCGCTGAGTTTTCAAAGGAGTGCATCTCTCAGGCACCAAAATACATGTTCCACCTTTCAGAAGAGCTCAGCATGCAGGGTGATGCACTCTTTTGAATATCAAGCTGTCTGCGTCATAATGGAAGCGGTTGGATTCTGAGCACTTTAGAAAGTCAGCCCCTTATTTAAGCATCTGAATGAGAGCTCAGCCCTTTTCAGAACGTGGCCCCATCTGTGGGTAGTGAGAACCTGAAAAAAATCTAGCCTTCAGTGTCTTACTCAAGATCACACAGGTAGCTACCAGACCAGAGTCTCCTGCTTGGACATACTACAGCTCTGTACCCAATGCAATTTGTGCTCAGATGTTCAGGAGAAATCAGATTGATAGACAGTGTATTCTATACTTACTGCAGCAATGCAATCACATCTGCCCGGGGAAAAGGAGCGAGGTTGTTGTTGTCAGATCCTGGAGAAAGGCTGGGTCGACTCAATTAGAAGAGGTGCACAAGTATTGATTAATGTCAAATAGAAATGGTCTGTGTCTCAACTATGTGGTGCAGGGGTAGATTTTCACCTCCTCTGGGTTACTCTTAATTTCACACAAGCATGATCCTTGTTGTTCCAAATGTACAAGGTAACCTGGTAATATAGCATAGCTTGTATCCCTGGGCAGATCCACAGCTCCTACTTGAGAAGTTAGGCATTCATACATTCAGCTCGCTCATTTTATTTTCTTAGCACTTGCAGTTTTCCCTCCTACTTGCTCCAAAATACATTTTCTTGTTCCTATTTCAAGCAAACCTCTCCCTCTGCAACTGGTTGCTGTATGGATTTTGATTGCCTTTAAGCTGCACTGTTAAGGTGACAGGTTCTGCTCCAAAGATTCCCCTCTTGCGTGCACAGCCCTCAGGTATGTGGCATTCCTTTGTGTCATTTGCTGGCTGCTCTGTACTATTTAGGCACTGGCCTGTGTTGAGGGCAACAGAAATCCACTGCCCCAGGAATGCTCTGGGAAGGATAGGCTCTCAGGTGACACCATTGCTCCCTGGTGGACACAGCAACGTGCACCATTCACCATCTCTTTGGATGGGGCTGCCTGCTCCATCCAACCCGCTCAGCTCGGCAAGTCATTGAAAAAGAGAAGGCGAGGATGTGGCCCAGCCTATGCCTTGGGGCCACCATGTTCCTTTAGGGAGAACTAGTAGGAAGCACTTGGGCAGGGACTACAGTTATGGCTGGAGGCGGTGTACTTACAACTCCCTGCATCTTCCTGTACAAGGACAGAGCTCAAACTGGCCTAAGGAAGCAGGAGGTGGCTTCAGAGAATCATAGGACTGGAAGGGACCTCGAGAGGTCATCTAGTCCAGTCCACTGTGCTCATGGCAGAACTAATTATTATCCAGACCGTCCCTCACAGGTGTTTGTCCAACATGCTCTTAAAAATCTCCCGTGATGGAGATTCCACAGCCTCCCCTGGCAATTTATTCCAGTGCTTAACCACCCTGACAGGAAGTTTTTCCTAATGTTCAACCTAAATCTCCCTTGCTGTAATTTAAGCCCAGTGCTTCTTGTCCTATCCTCAGAGGTTAACGAAAACAATTTTTCTCCCTCCTTCTTGTAACAATAATTTTCAAGTACGTAAAAGGTTATGTCCCCTCTGTCTTCTCTCCTCCACATTAAACAAACCCATTTGCGTCACTCTTCCCTCATGGGCCAGGTTTTCTAGACCTTTAATCGTTTTCATTACTCTCCTCTGCATTTCCTTCAATCTGCTCACATCTTTCCTGAAATGTGGCACCCAGAACTGGACACTATAGTCCAGTTGAGACCATATCAGCACAGAGTAGAGCAGAAGAATTACCTCTTGTGTCTGCCTTACAATACTCCAGCTAATAGCAAATGTCATTCTAGGATGTATTTTTGCCATGGCATCACATGGTTGACTCATATTTAACTTGTGATCCACCATGATCGCTTTCCGCAATACTCCTTCATAGGCAGTCATTTCCGATTTTGTACAAGGGCAATTGATTGTTCCTTCCTAAGTGGAGTACTTTGCATTTGCCCTTATTGAATTTCATCCTATTTACCTCAGATCATTTCTCCAGATCATTTTGAATTTTAATCCTATCCTCCAAAACACTTGCAATTGCTCCCATCTTGGTAGTGTCTGCAAACTTCATCCTGGTGTCCCCCAGAAGAAATTCAGAGCATTCAGGGAAAGGAATCAGCTGTTGACTGAGCAGATTAGCTTTGCAAAGGAACAGATGCCTAATTGGAGTTCTGGGTGCCCACCACTCCCAGAAGTCAGCCCGGGCATTTGGGTACCTAATTAGAGACATGAGTAACTAGTCACCCAAGGGTGGAAGTGCTAACCTACCAGTCTAGAGATCCGCTGCTGAGCATGGACAACTGGAACTCATCACCTGGGTAAGGACTACATTGACTTACTGGCAGCTTTCCTCTTAGGAGTACAGCCCCTGCCCTTTTCCACGCTCAGTGCAGGCTGGGATTCTCCCCTCCCCCATCTCTGCAGTCTCCCCCATGAATCTGCAAATGCTTGCCTACTTCCTGGCTAGGCAGGACAAGATTTAGGACATGGACGCCCCCATTATAACACTAAAAGGATATTAAAATCCTCCATCTTCCTCTTGGTGGAAGAGAGTCGAGCTGATTTCATGCAACAGCTGGAAATTAAACCATTTCAAATCTGGAGTGCTGTTGAGCTCTTGGGGGGAAAGTTGGTACGAAGCAAGGTCCACATTTTCTTCTGATACATGGTGTGTGACTCCAGCACAGGAGAATTTGGTCTTATATTTATGGTGTCAAAATTTTTTTCATTGGACAGATATTTTGCATCCCTTTTCCTGGGAGCATTTGACTGAATTCCAGAGTTTAGTGATTTTTCTTTTTTTTAGTGCAAGATTTTCTTTACCGCGAGATACAAGATTCCGTCGTAATGTATTTAATTCTGTATTTAATTGAACAATATTGAGAAGATTGTGGCAAGACTGATGAAAAAGTGGACAACGCAGGAAGGAGAAGAGGGAAATATTTCCCATCTCACACAATTGACCCAGACTGAAATATACAAACAGAGGAAAAAAGAACTCTTCCAAGTACTGTTACAAATGGATTCCAGTTCCTAAATTCTGCACTGGCTGAGCATGCTCGGTGGGACATCACCTCAGCTGTATCTGGAAGCTAGAGCAGCTTTGACTGCCTGATACCCTGTGATGTGCCAACAGTCAGTGGAATGACAGCACTTTAATCTTTCCTGCTCTAAATGGCTGCTCTTTTTCAGTGTGTCTGCATCACCAGTTTTCAGAGCTGTGTGATTGATGAGCATTTTCATACCGTACAGACACATTCCTCAGACCAGCTTAGCCCTCCATCATTAAGAAGCAGGATTTAAAACTCAAAGCTCTGAGCAGAATCTCATTGTTTCTGCCTATGCATACAGGGCTACCTGCCAATGTCACCTGCTTCTATTCCTCCAGGAGCCACCGGCTTCCTTTACCTTGAGGGCTTCTTGCCAAGGGTGGTTGTTGGCTCCATTCCTCTGAGAATTACCTGCTACTTGTTCCTGTTTCCCTTCCGTGGATGGACACCATCCAGATGTGTTGGCCTTCCTTCCTCTCAGGAAGGCCTTCAGAGGCCTTTCCCTTCCCAACAGCTGCCTGCTACGAGTGAATTAACACTGAGTGGAGACTGGCTCCCTAGTTAGACTGAGGAGAGCCAGAAGAGCAGAGAACAGAGCATGTAACAATCTACTCTGGTATGCTATCGCCACATAAGTACCTGGGAAGTCCCATGGAACCCAATGCCTGGAATGGGATCCAAGCAGCTGTGGTTATTCTGCCCCTACTAATGAATCTTGCTTCCCTTCTCCAAAGGCAAATTGCGGAGAGCTTGCCTCCCATAAAGGCTGTCCACCAAGAATGCTTTCCCTGGAGGCTACCCACCAAATAGGGCTTCACTGTCCCTTTAAGCTACCCATGAAGGACACCAGCCAGCCTTCCCTAAGGATTAATTGTACAGGATTTAATGCCAAGGTCTTCTGCTTCTCACATGTTCCCTGCCAAGGATTCCTGCTTTTTTGAGGGTACAAAGGCGTCAGCATGCTTTCCCCAAGGACTCCTGAGTGTGCTGGCTAGACAGCTGAGAACACACTGCAGTCCATATCTGTTCCTATGCAAAAGGAAGAGCTTCTGAGACAGCCCCTTGGTGCTACTATTTCACACTGCACTGCCAAGGCCATTTAACCAGCCCAGAGTAGCAGCAGTGTTATTTCAGCAACACAGAGCCAACAGAGCAGTATATATCCCATGCACCCCTCCCCCTGCAAATATTGGGGCACCCCACCCTTTCCCATATGCCAGACCGATCCTGCCTGTTTCATAGCAGCCTGAAGGCTGCTCTAACACTGCCCAAGGGGAAGGCTATGTACCCAGCAGCACATGGATCACAGCTGTTCCAAGGAAAGTTTTAAACCAGCTTTGACCCCACCACACACTGATTTGCTCTCTCCATTTTGGCTGTAACCAAAGCTCTGCCCTCCATGTAGAAGACAGCTTACATGGGCATACGGGATATTTATGAGTGTTGGTATATACCTGAGAATATCGGTTTCTATTTGACTGCCTTTGTAGGTGAGAGGACATTGTATGTATCTAAGCACAGTGCATGTGATCTTGTATGTGGTGACACTGTACACAGCAGGACGGTGTCTGTGAAAGGACATATGCCTAAATTCAGTCTGGCTGTATGATATACATATGCAAACATGGATTATGCATGAGAGAGACATCGGGTAAGCATATACCATGCGTTTAAAATGATGCTAAGCCTGCACATCACGTGCTTAATTCTATTCCTAATTACACAGTCTAGCTTCCATCTCATCACAGACGTAACTGACTGCAAATTTCCGCCTGCTCGGTCTCTGTGGGCACAGCACAAGCGGGTCATATTTGTCCCTAGTGTATTTCTAGTAGAGTTACATGGGGAATGAATTTGGCCCATCGTGCCTGATGCAGATTATGTCTATGTAATAATAGGTCTGATCCTCTCCGCGAGTCCATCTGTTTCTCCGCAGATAAATGCAATCTGTGATCATTTCCATGTTTGCTGCTTTTTAAAAATCCAGAGTGATAACGGAGCCCCACAACAGAAGAGCAAAGGTGAAAGTGGTTTATTTAAAAGTTTAACCAGTCAGAGGAAAGTTAGAGGAAGCTTTGAGAATCCCAGGTGCAGCTTAACCTACAAATGAAAAATTATGAAGACAGGGAAGAAGAATATTACATGAAGTGAATTCTTAGGGGAATCAAAATTTAGTTCATACACAAGCCAGAGATGCTGCAGAAGAGGAGCAGGAAACTGGGCTGGAGGAAAAGGAGCTCAGTAGCTCCCACAGGGCAAGAAGAAGAATCTAGGAAGTCTCTGGCTTCAAATAGGATGGATAATAGCTTCATATATTAGACACCCTGGGCCAAATACATCTCTAGGGTAACTGCAGTGAACTCCATGGGGTTAAAAGTGGGGTGGATTTTGCCCTCTACTTTAGAGACGAGCAGCAAAATGAACTTCATCAACCAGCTCCCTGGCACAGCTTCATAAACAGGCGAAGCGTATGTGGGTTCTTTGTAAGTATTTCCTCTTGCACTAACATACCAATGCCCTCCTAGTTATCCCAGGACTCTATCTTGCTCTCCTGCTCCCTAAGAGCCGAGTTCAAGGATGCAGTGGGGCTTCTACACTGGCCTTTCACCTCTGGAGGCCTGGCTTCCAATCAGGCTGCAGGTTTGGTGGTCTCAGCCTAGACTTTAATGGTCATCTCACAGCCCAAATCACATCACACGCTGGTGGGATTCATCAGGGTGGCTCACTGCTTGTATCCTCTTCTCATTCAAGAGAATGGCAAAACCAGACTCTACAGCTAGGAAAATATAGGTCAGGATGGTGTAGGGGCCTAAGACTGAAACAGCAGAGATCAGAGCTGAGATGCATTCACAGAGCAACGTGAGAAGGCTTGTCAGAGCCCCTCATTTCCAGGAGTTTCTTCACAAAGGGGAGTGGAGGACTCAGGACTGATAATGAAAATGGAGCTTTGTACCTTTAGCTCACCAAATCCATTCCAGCACAGCAAATAGTAACAGAGACTTCTTTCTATCAGGTGGTCTCAGTTCAGTAGCTCATAAGAATCTCTCTAACAAAAATCCATCACCACAGTTAGCAGCCAAGTTGCAACCTGACCAGAGAGGGCAGCACTTATAGTGGCGATTGTAGCAGAAACCTACCTGGTCTGTTTTCAGGGCTGGCTGCTGTATCTGCTTCCCTCCATTCAGACTACCAGACCTAGAGCTTCTACTTAGGAACTTTAAGGAGTCTTTACGTGCCCTCTTCCTAGGGGAAACTCTCTGTGAACACCAACCTTCCTAGCCAACTCCTCTAGAGCTAGGGAAAAACATCCTAATTGGGCAGCAAGCTTGATTCTGAGTCACCTGCTCCCATCATGTGATCCCTGGACTCATTCCTTTCACCTGGGAACAAGTGTGGCCTAGGGGCAGCTGAGTCCCAACCCTTCCCAAGAAACAGCTTCTTGCTTTATGACAAAGATGGACACTGCATTACCCTCTTTCCTCCTGCTCAGGGAAGCTCGCACTGCTTATGCCAAAAGATAGACTTGTCCTGGAGACAAACAGAAATCTCCTTTCACAAGCACGAAGTTGGCTTCCAAACCAATAACAAATAAACTTTCTAAAAAGCAGGCTGAGTTGTAACATGGGTCCCAGCTGCTTTCTGGAGCATTGTTCTGTTTGAAACCATATTTCACGGTGAGTAACCGCGACAGTGTTTTCTGAAGGAGACCAAACGTGAAGGAACATTTCTCACTCCTTGAAAGCTAATGACTGATCCTCAGCACAGGTTTACAATTTAATTGAAAAATGGAGAGAAAGAGAAGATATGATGATGAATAATGTCATTAATCATCAGGACTGCTTGCAGCAGTACCTTGGGCCTGTGCTAATACTTGATGTGTCATCCCGACCAGCCAATAACACAGATAGTCGAGGATTGATAGGAAAAAGACATTGGGGGGAAAAATAGACAGGAGACCAAATTGTGTTCTCATTTACATTGGGATAAATCTGGGGTTCATTCATTGACATCAACAGAATTACTCCACCCTAGTGTAAGTGAGAGCAGAATCTGACCCAGATTGCACATTTGTCCTACCAGTCGACCCCTAAGCCCCTCTCCCACAAGCTACATAAAAGTGAATCTGTCGGCCTTTACTTGCAGTGTTTGCACGGTATTGAGACATAATCACAATATTTTCTGTAGCACTAAGAGCTAATCAGGAGGGTGCTTTTCTTCAGGTTCTGTTAGTGATTCAAAAGGTGGCACTCTTTCCGCTAAAGATCTGACTCTGGTCAATTGAAGACAATGGCAAAATTCCCTGACTCATCTCTGAACAAATGTCCCACCCATCATGATAAAGTGAGGTTTGTGTTGCTAGGGGAACTTGCTTTTGGAATAAAACCTACATCCAAGGTTACCCAAACATTTGTAGTTGAGTGACACATTTTGTGAGAGTTAATCCGAGTGTCCTGACCACATTCCAATGTGAGCAATGACATTCTGCCAACCTGAATTCCTCCAGCTGCAGTCTTCTTCAGTTTTGTCTTAAATGTGTGTGTAATATTGCTGTGCACTGTTAAACAGCTACTATGTTCCACCCCAGCAGTGACTGCATTTTACCAGTGGATAAAGTGATCCCTAAATCAGCATGGAAGTCTTTGAGATGAAAGGTGCTAGACAAGCTTATATTATTAATAAATTGCTTTTATAAGATATTTGCTTTTACTTTTTTCAACTATGCTCTCAGTTTCAAATGTAGAGCTAGAACCTTAATGAGGTTTCTCAGACTATTGGTGAGACCTTCCCAGCCAATCAGCATACAGAAGTGTGTTTTTGCTATAATCAATGTACAATAACCAACAGCTTCCATTGCTACAAACACAAGCAGAAAGCTGTAAGGATTCCTCCCACTACAGAGAGCTCTGACAGCCAGTCACTGGACCGGAAGGGAGAAGTGATCCAGATGGAATCTCTGTCACACTAATGAAGCTGTCTCATAACTGTAATGGAGACCTCATGTATCTAGTGTGACACTTAGCAAATCCGGGCATGAATAAATAATTGAAGTCCAATTGAATTAACCTCCAGCTGATCAGCACAACTAAACAAATTATCCTAAACTCAGAAGAAGATTAGAAGGACTGGAGCAGGCCACAGTCATTTGGTGGGAGGCTTAATTCAATTTAACAAGTTTAAATCTAATGCCCCAGTCTTCTTCTCTGATCTCAGGGTTTAGGGCAAACCTCTTCTAAAGTGCTCTTGGGGAACCTGGAAAGGAGGGTCACATATTAGTAACAGCAGCTGTGTTTCCCAGAGTTGCCCAGAAAAACAACACAAGACACATAAGCATCAAGTAGGGGTGAAGGGTCATTTTTTACAGGCACAGAAGAGAAAATAAAAACATGCTATTGATTTCCTGGTGGGGAATTGAAACCTCATTTCCAAGAAAATACTTAACAAGATGGCACTACCTTGACCTTCCTTTCTCCAGTGAGAACAAACAGACACACAGTGCCTGACCAGAGCCCTCTTATAAGGGTCAGCTAGGCCCTAACTGAGCTGGCCACAGCTGTGGCTGCTATTCCAATCACTAGGCCCACTCTTTGGCTCTTCCTCTGGCTGCTTTGCAGTGCTCAGGCAGCATGGGGTAGCCAGAAAACTTCCCAACTGGGAAGTGGAGGATTCCCCCAGTTTAAGGGAATCTCTGAGTGATCTCAAGCTGATGGACAGAGCACTTGGGCACTCCTTGGCCAGCAGAGTGCTATCACAGGAGTGTTGCACCCATTACCTTATCTATGCCAGGAGCCCAAACAGCCTCAGTTATTCCCCTCCCCACTCTAGGGTGACCAGATGTCCCGATTTTATAGGGACAATCCCACTATTTGGGGCTTTTTCTTATATAGGCTCCTATTACCCCCCACCCCATCCCAATTTTTCACACTTGCTGTCTGGTCACCCTTACCCCACTCTTCTGGTTTGCAGAGCAGGGCTTAGTCACAGCTGAGTTTCTGGGCCACACTCTATATTCTGCAGCTCGGAAATACAAGACAAAAATCTAAACCACAGAAGTAATAACCTGTAAACTAATAAACCTTAAACTAATAAACCAACCAGATGCCTTGATAGTGAGGCTCCCCCAGGAGTGGAGATTATTAATGGTTGTCCTGAAACATCAGGTGCGTAGTTTTCTAGTGAAGGGGGGAACAAGGGTTAAGGTGCCCTGGAGTCAGGGTGTCTGCTCTGGGAGATTGCATACCACTTCATATAAATAGAGAGATGATCATCAAGGGCTCCGAGGCACTGCAGTAATACAAACAATAAATTATAATCAAAAGCAGCCCTCCTCCAATCTAAAAAGCACACAGACACTTAATTGTTTTAAAAAGAATTACCCAGAGAAGAAATGATTCAGATAGATAATAACAAGTCCGTAAAACTGCAATATGGTGGGCAGTTCTCCCTGGGGGAGTACAGGGCCGCAGTCTCATCAGTTCTCTACAGTCTCAGAGACGGTGGTTCATATTTCTTGAGTAATTAGAGCAGGAAACTGGAAGGAGGGAGGGACTCCTGGATTCTATCTTAGCCTCTGTAAATGACTTATGTGAATTGCTGGATGTCTCTGTGCTTTGGTTTCCCACTCTGTACAATGGGAATACTAATTTCCTGCCTCATAGGGGTGCTTCTGAAGGTTAATTTACTAATGTTCATGAAGTGGTTGGAATTTTTTGGGTGAAAAGTGATCTATAAGTGCAAACTATTATCTGTGGAGACAAGAATCCCTGTCAGCACCAAAGCTATCCAAGTACAGGCAGAATGACAGACAAAGAGCCAGAGAAAGCTCACAATTGTCTCCCAACACTGGCTTGGTGTATGTTATGTCTCCCTGTAATGGCTGGCTCACACCAAGTATAAGAGCCTGTTACTTACTGACGGGTACTTCTTTAGGATACATGACAAGCGATTATGGGGTTTGGGTGCTGAAGAAGCAAGGTTCAAACACCTACTGGTGTCTGCTGGTATGCAGTCACAAGTTGTTATACTTGGAGACTTTCCACAGGCTCTTGAGGGGGTGACAGCATTTGATTCAAGGGGTAAAAGTTTCCCTACTTTTTAAAGGCATGCTTGTCTCTCAGATGCTGGTAGGAATGCTGTTTCCCTATGAGGAGAGCAAATGCATCTCCTTGTTCTCCAGCCATGTACAAAAGAGACCAGAGAGGTTAGCAGGATGCACAGGAAAGGATGCCAGGAAGCATCCGGACCTTTATTTTCATAAGATGAAATTCTCTTCCAAGGAAGGTATTGTGGAAATAAACTTAATTCTTGAGGTGGCAGGAGGACTTATTGACAGCGGCTGCCATTATCTCAATCACGCAGGCAATCCCTTGAATGCTTGTAGTAAACAGGGGAGAAATGTCGGTTCTTCTCAGGGCTGGAAAACGGGATTTGCCAGATGATGAGGTATCAAGACTCCCTCTTCTGTGTATCAAGCAAAGGCAACAACTTTAGTCTGTTCGGAGCCTTTCCATGGAACTCTATTGCCCTCTGGAGGGCTATTAAGGCACTCTCAACACTATGACTAACTTAACTCAGTGGTTCCCAAACTTTAACCTCTGAACCCCTTTCACTAAAATGTCAAGTCTCATGAACCGCTCCTAAATATGAATATTTCCAGGGATTTTCTCCTTTACCTGAGTATAAATTATAAAAGCAGTGATCTTGGAAATATAAAATTTGTTTTATGACATGCTGCACTCTATTATTATTAATTATCATTACCGTATTTTTATTACATTATGAAAACAGCAACACTCTTCCAGGATCTCATTTTCATAGCGTGTATCACTCTGAATAAGCCTGTTCTAAGACAAGCCTCCTATGTTTCATCAGGGAGTATCAGATGTGAAACAGCATGAAGTTTTTAAGAAGCCAACTCTAAAAAGAGTTCCTCCTTCACAAGCATTCAGGTCTTGAGCAGTCCAGGCAAACGACACACATTACGACAACACTTAAACTTGTTCTTCATAATAATTTTAGAAACAACACTAGCTGCCTATTTAATTTTAGAAAACAGTAAGAAATACAACCTCCCTTTCTATTTCTTCTAAGGAATCTTAAAGTTTAAATCTCCTCAGTATGATCGATACACTTGCTTTGATCTGCTTAGCTCTTGGAAGTCCAGGGGCTCCGGACTGCTAGCCCCATGCTGCCCAGGGTCCCTAGGGAAACTGCTGTCCACCATTAGGGAATTTTTTCCTGGGAACCCCCTGTAACATTTTGTGAACCCCTAGGGGCTCACGAACCCCAGTTTGGGAACCACTGAGTTAACTTCATTTAGTCTCATTTAACCTTTTCATGCAAAAACAATCCAGAACACTAGGCCTTTAAAAAGATGTTTGGACAGATGAGGTGAAATTCAGAATTCTTGTTGCCAAGATTGGTGGTGTGGTACAAGGGCAGGATGTGAGTGGGGAAATGGAAATAAAGGTTTGGGGGACATTTATTCTAGTATTATATATAGCTTGATATAATTCACAGTATTACATACAGCAGTGCTGAAGGTTGCACTGGATATTCTTTAAGAAATCCTAATTTTTAGGGATGTGTATTTTATGGTTTTGAGTTCCTTCTTGTTTGCCAATTTCAGTCAGACCTTTTAACATTTTGGGTGCCAACATTCTAAGAGAAGAGCCAGGGATGCTCAGAACCCCATCTGCAAACAGGGAACCAAACCATTTCCAAATTGCTCGTCTCTGCTTTGGGGCTAAGATTTGTCTTATCCCAACCTCCATCTCTCCACACTGACCTTCACATTCTGGTCACAGATGGGAAGCTGGGATTCTTTGGAGAGAGCGGGTGACTTTTCTGCAGCATGAGCTTTGCTGTAGCGGGTGAATAGATGGAAACATCCCAAGAGAGGAATTAAAGAATTTAAAACATGCAGAAGGCAGCTCAAAAGGAATCAAGACAATTTCAGAATGTCCTTGGAGTTTATACAGCCGATGCCTTAGAGATGTTTAAATGACTAGGAACATCAGCATTTCAACAGTTGGGTCAAGGCAGCTACCAAAGTTGGCTTGCCAGGCTGGAAAGCAGCCTCTGAGGGCTGTCAATGCACTCCCAGAGGGAATATTTTCAATATTAAACCAGGAGAAAGTACTGTGTCTATATTCAGAGAGATTGAACCTGCTGGCTCGGAGACCTCTTCCTTCTCACCATCCTCCCTCACAAGCACTGGGCAAGGGGAGCCAGAGATGGGGCTGTGGCTGTCAGGTTAGCTGTGATTTCTCCCCATTTGCTTTAGGATATGATGAGTACCTATAATGTAGGACTGCGGGAAGTAAGCAGTGAGCTGGTTGCAAAGGGGCCTCACTAGTTCTGTAAGGCAGGGGTGTGGAGTGGTATGAAGTGTGCCAGGAGTGGAAGGGTCTCCCCCAGCAGTGAGGCCATGGGGAATGGGCTGAGCAGAGTTCTGGAGGGGGCCTTCCCGCTGTATGAGGCTGGTGGGGCCTGGAGGGAGTGTGGTGTGCAGGGGACTCCCATTCTGTGGGGACAGCAGGCATGTGGGGAGCAGGGTGAGGAGGGGACATCCCTGCTCTGCGAGGGGTAAGTGTGGGGGCTAGGATGAGCTGGGTGCATGGAGATCTTTCCTGCTGTGCCTGTATGGCTAGAGAGGGATGAGATTTGGAGGGGCAGAATTCCCACTCCATAGGGCCAGGAGGGCAGTGGGGAGCACTCTCTGCTCACTGGGGCCAGGATGCAGGGGGGATGGGAGGGCTCCCACGGAGCCTGGATGCAGGAGGGGCTCCCTGCTTTATGGGGCCGGAGAGATGGGGGGGGGACTCCTATCTCGGTGGGGTGGAGAGGCCCCGGGGGATGGAAGGGGTGCGGGGAGGAATCGTGCTCGGAAGGCCCCAGAGGCGGGCGGGCGGGGAGGGACCCGGATGCAGGGGGGATCCCCGCTCGGTGGGAGCGGGGTGACGCCCAGGCCGGGGCGGGCTCATAGTGACTCAGCGGCGGCGCTCAGCGTGAACCGGGGAGGAGCCGGGCAGGACGCGGCGGAACGGGCAGGGTGAGGCCGGCGCGGGAAGGCCCCGGCCTCGGGCGGGTCTCGCCTCCCAGCCGGGCACGGCCCCTACGGCGGCGCCCGGCTTCCTGCGCCTGCCGCTGCCGGCGAGCTCCGGCCGGGGAAGGAGCTGGAGCTGGAGCTGGAGCTGGTTGGGCCCCTGGCTCCCTACCGGGCTCCACGCCCAGGGCGGGGGTGGGATGGTGGGGCGCGCGATCTGGCCGGGGGTGGGCTCGGAGCGGGATCCCGCCCGCGGGGAGCGGACGCGGGGGGGTGGGGGTGGCGCTGAGTGATCAGCCCAAGGCCTCCCCCGGGATTTCGGTCCCCGTCAAAGGGATGCGAAGCGGGACTCTGGCCCGGGAACGCCGGGCTCCCCGTGAGGCGCCCCTGAGCACGAGACGGGGGGTTCTCCGCGCCCCGTTTTATCCCCAGCCTCAGCACTTGGGGAGGGAAGTTTGGCAACATGGCTCCGGATTTGGTCCATCTTGAGAGCAGGGGTGTAGACACGTAGCCCACCCACTTAGCGTTCACCACCCCACCCCCCGGCTCTGCCCTGCGCTTCTGCCAGGGAGCAGGGTTGGGGTGCGGGTCTTGCTCCCCTCTGCCCGCCTGGCACTCCTGCTGGGGCCGGGTGGAGCAGGGCAAGCCCCCGTGCTCCCACCCTGCTCTCTGGCAGGAGTGGCAGGAGGCCTGGTGGAGTGGGAGGGGGCACGGGTTGGCCCCCAGTGGCTAATGCGCCACTGGAAGGAGGGCAAGTGAGTGGGTGGCCGGCAGTAGTAGAGGAGATCTTCAAAAAAGGTAGGCCCATTGCCTGGGGAGGCCAGGCCTGGCATAGGGCGATGGGACCTGGAAGGGAGCCGGGAGCTATGCGCTTCGGAGAGCAGCATCTTCTCCCAAAGCTAGGTGCACGTACGGGGTCCTGGGAAGCTCCTGGCCACAGGATCCATCCATCTCTCAGCTGCAGGGGGTGAGGAAAGGCAGGTCCCCATTCCTCATGTCCTCCTAGCACCACCAGAATTGCTCTCCCCACCTAAAGTCAAGGCCGGTCCAAATATCCCATGCTGGCTATGCCAGTGCTGGAGAGAAACCATGCTCTAGTGAGGACCAGGAACCAGAGGACCTCAGCTCTGGAAGTCAGGACTCAAACCCCAAAAGACTATATGATCTGCTCTCTGTGACAGAAAACCAGTTGTAATCTGTGTCAAACTATGAATGGCATAAAAACCTATAAATAGCAACTCGTATGTGTAGCCCGTGTGTAGCTCTCTAGTGAGGGGCAGTTAAAATTCACTTCTGAGTCAGATACACCCAGGCACCAGATGTTCTTGATTATTTATATACAGCTGCACCTGTTGCTTACATCTCTGGGCATATTTATATCATTAAAACAACAGGTATTTTTAATTTAATGAAAATATTAAGCCTTTTTATGGCCCTAAGTTAATGTTTTTGTGTCTAATACTAATATATTATTTTATTCAGCAGTTAAGACCTCTGCCATGGCAGCAAAGCCTATTGTCACTTCGAAGCAGAGAGAGGAGGTGGTGAGAGGTGTCCCAACAGAGGTGGTGTGTACGGCCTTCTCCAACTCCATTCTCGTGGTGGTGACACAGTATGGGAAGATGGGAACGCTCGTCTCTGTGGACCCCAGCACGATGGCCAATGACGTCAGCAAACCTGCACTTACCACAAAAGTGCTGCTGGGCACAGATGAGGTACAAAGCAGAGCATGTGGCCCTGAAAATTGAGGGAGAATCTCTCACTAGCTCAAAATTCCAGCCTGCCAAGCGGCTGATGTGAGGTTGTGCAGTGGTAAGATTAAAGAATCCTGAACTAGGGAAGGAGTGGTTTATCGATAAAGCTCGGGCATTCAACTGGCATTTAACGTAACACACGTTTAATTGAATCTACACTGAAGGCAAATAGAGATTTGTCATTTCCCACTCGGTTATTCTTATGGTGCTTTGCAGCTCCCATTGACTTCAGTGGTGCAGGAGCAAGTGTTATGGCCTTCACTAGCCTTTCTCAGGTGCTTGTCCAGTCAGTTTTCCCATTCCACCACTTCTGTTTCTCCAAACCTTTGCTTCTTCCGTAATCAACTTCAGCTCCCCTTTCCCCCCTCCCCCCGCCCAACTATGCTTGCCACCAGTTGCTCTAGATAAGTCAGTTATCCTATTCGTTTTGGCTTAAAATGAGTTCTCACTGACTATTTTGCAGAAACAAGAGAAAACAATAATGTATTTTGGAAAACATCAATTAGACAGGCACTAAATATAAAGTTACAGAACACTGCAAGACTACCTGGGTTTACAGTGCACTTAGAACTGTCCTGTATTGCTTGCTAACCCCAAGCAGGAGAGAAAAAAAACAACCTCAGCAATGTGACAGGTTCCTGATCCTCTTAGCAGCTCCTCGTCTTTATGTAGTTCTCCCCCTTCAGTAACAGGCTCTTTCCTTCATGTGGGCCGAGTTGTGTCTGCCTGTAGATGGGATGGTTACAGCCTTGGTGTGATGTGCACTTGTCAAAATGGAGCAGAAGAGCATAAACAGTTTCTGATATTACCTTATGTTAATTTGTGGCTCTGTTACATATGGGAGAAATCATTTCCCCAAGTCGTGCATACATGTCCATTATCTGCTCCTTTCTATTGTATGTTAATTAATTAATCTGGACAACCTCGAGGAAGACTTTGATTAGCATGAGAACGAAGTACTTCCTGCCTAGCCTTTCGTGGTGATGCACGCTGCCAAAACCCACAAACCAGTGTTGAAACAAAACCAACCAAAAATAACTTCAGATAAATATATGTAGCAAGATGGATGGATGTAAAATCTGGACAAATTGGGCATACTTGCTAGAGAAACCCCAATTAAAGGGAATTGTATCCCTTTTCTCCTGCTAATGCCCTTAGCCCAGAGGAGGGCAAACTATGGCCTGCGGGCCACATCCGGCCCAGGCCTTGAGCTCCTGGCTTGGGAAGCTAGCCCCCGGCCCCTCCCCCGCCCTCTCCCCTCCCCCGCAGCCTCCTGCCGTACTGCCAGCGCTCTGAGCGGCGTGGCTGGCTCCTGTTGGCCCGCGTGACTCCCAGCTCCTGCTGCTCTGAGCGGCATGGTAAGGGGGTGGGGAGTTGGATAAGTGGCAGAGGGTCCTGGCAGGCACTCAAGGGACAGAGAGCAGGGGGTGGTTGGATGGGGTGGAGGTTCTGGGGGAGGCAGTCAGGGGACAGAGAGGGGTTGGATAAGTGTGGGAGTCCCGGGGGCAGAGGTGTGGCTAGGGGCTGGGGCAGTCAGCTGAAAGGGAGCAGGTGGGATCGGGGGGGGAGAGGCGGCAGTAAGGGGTGGGGAATTCTGGGACGGGGTATCCGGGGACAAGGAGCATAGGGGTTGGATGGGTCAGGAGTTCTCAGAGGGGCAGTCGGGTAGGAAGTGGATGAGGGCAGGGGCCAGGTTGTTTGGGGAGGCACAGCCTTTCCTACCTGGCCCTCCATACAGTTTCGCAACCCCGATGTGGCCTTCAGGTCAAAACGTTTGCCCACCCCTGCCTTAGATCACCGTGTTTTTGGGTTTTTTTAAGTCTACATTATTCTGTTAAAATCACTGTGTGGCTTTATATACCATTTCAACGTCTGAGTGTAAAGACCTGTAAATGTAAAGTCTTTACATTTACATGTCAGCAAATCCAGTTTCAGTCCAGTATAGATAAGTCCTTAATATGCTTAGTAAAAAGATACTCCGGGAGCATTCCATTAGTAGCGGATGAATAAGGTAGGAAGATTCTCTCAACTGAAGGACTGTGGGTTTGTTTTTTGTTTTTTTGCTTTTCAGCCCCTCATCCATGTTTGTGCTAAAAACCTGGTGACATTTGTGTCTCAGGAAGCTGGGAACAAACCTGTTCTCCTGGCTATGGCTTTGAAGGACAAGAGCATGGAAGGAATAAAAGCGCTGCAGGAGTTGATCCGAAGTTGCCAAGTGTGGTGAAGCTGTGCTGTCTGGATTCAAGGAAGGGATCCTGAGTCAGTGACTTACCACTGTTTATTGAAAAGGACAAAACATACCTTTATGCTGGTGTTGGATCCTGTTGGGGATTTCATTCGTTTTCTCTACCATGTAGGAGAACATTGGGAGATTTTGCTGCTGTTGCTGGGTTTGGAGCCAATGCAGTTAGCAGTGAAGTTAGAACGTTTTTCTCAACACAAAATGAAATTTCATTTCCATCACATTGGGTGGGGGATGTATATTTGGAAAACTGTGTATAGCTTTGCAGCAGTGTCCAGAGAAGTAAAAGGCTTCAAGGAATGTAACAATGAAACGCTGTACTGTAAAGTGTAAAATGTGATGTAGAATGAATAAATATACATTGGCAAATGCTTAATGTTACCTGATTATTCTCCATGATGATCAGTTTAAATTAAATATTTGGAGTCAGAATAAAGTCAGTGGTAATTGTATGCAGTTTTAAGTAGGGATGAATTTTGACACTTAACTAGGGTCCGTGAGAAAGAGTTGTAAGTTTTGACAGTGTCTGTGAGTTAATATCATGGTGAGGTACCCTGTCTTCTGCCACTGAAGAGAAACCATCAACTTGAAAATAACACTTGTTTGCAATAATGACCTCCTGTAGTGACGGGTAACACTTAACATTGCTGTGCTGAAAGAAATTATCAAACCAAAATGTTAGTTTCTTTTTTTTAGTTTTTGTTTTGTGACGATGCGCTTCACTGAATAGGTCAAGCCATGATCCTGCAGTTGGATCCTCACTGGTGAATGTTTGTGTGCCTGAAGCCCCATTGACTTCAGTAAGGTTCCATACAGGCACAAGGGCTCACCTACCTCGATCCAGTTGCAAGACGGGGGCTCTAGTCAGTTTCTCCCTGGCTCAAGGGACCCTTATAAACATCAGTAGAGGAGTAGAAAAACCTTACACATTTTTTAAATATTTTTTTCAAATATCAGGAAATACACAATCCTTTCAACAGTATCAGAAAGTGTAATTTTAAAAGCTTCAGCTTGTAGTGTTCCCTTAAGGGAAATGCAATTACAGGGTAATTGCATTTTTCAGAATGATATTTTCCAGAGTCATGGGGTTTGCATCTGTGTCATAATCCTGAGTGTCCTCTTCCTCCCCCTGCATTTTCCATATTATACCAATAAAATAAAAACCAGCAGGATCTTAAGGGGAAGAAGGCAAAATGCCGTATTTATTATGAATACAAAAAGAATAAAAATAAAAATCAGTTATAGCTATAACATTTCATTCTTTCACACATTCATTCATCCATTCACACAAGGTTCTACAATGTAGTTATAGTTACCAGCCTGAAAGTTGCTCGTCCCGTCACTGGTCAGGTAGCCTAGACACAAGGATGAAGGCGAGTCTTGTCAGGTGCACACCTGATGCTTCTGGAGGATGGTGGTAGAATCAGACTCGGAATTCTCAGTCTATTGATTCTGTTTTTATAGGAATTCATTCCTATATCAGTCTGTGGAATCTGCTTCATTGTGCTGCCTTGACGTCTGAAGCAATAGTCAATCATTATTCCCACGTTTGAAGTGATGTTTAATCAGCAGATGGAACATCCATGACAACTTGGTGTTGTCTTGTTCTTCACGTGTTTGGGGGTGGATTGTGGATTCCGGTTTGTCCTTGGGGTCACCCAGCCATCTCGTGCCAACATCTATTCTGACATATCTGCATTTTAATCCTTTAACATAACCATTTTAAAAGCAGTGGACCATGGCAGACTTCAATAAATCTATTTATCCCACTTGTTACATTTTAAAGGAAAGAAACAAGATAAGCATGCAAGAGAGTGGGGGTTCATTCTGGAGTTAAGGAAAACAAAGTTGTACCAGCCATAAGCTGTTTTCTTGTTACTTTTAGGACAAACTCTTTGTCTCTGAATGTGCTTTTACAATCAACACTGACCTTGTAAAACTGACAGGCAGTTTCAATCAACACAGACTCAGCAGTGTGGCTGAAAAACATATTTCTTTTTAAAGGTCAGGCCAAATTCTGGGGTCTGCTGTAAGTTCTGGGGTCTGCTGTGGAGTCACTTTCTTATATTTCCGATATCAGAAATATACGTTATTAATCCAGTCCAACATCCATCCCCACTCTCATTCCCTTCCTATTCTTCTGACCACGGAGGATCTGCTAAAGTCTGTCAATATTCTTTCTGTATTGATTTAGGGATTTCCACTGAAAAATACAAACCAATTCCCAGTACTGAACATTCAAACATTGTGCCCCTACTGTACTCGCAGCCCCTACCGGCTCAGGGAATAAAGACATCATGCAAATTGAACCTGAATTGCTCCCCCACCAGGACAATACAAAACAGTACCACTATACTCTGAAGAGTATTGGTTCTAATTGCCTAAAAGCTACAAGGCCCAACCTCCATAGGTATTAAGAGATGCTGTTTGTCACCACCTCTGCCGACAGACAGGGAAGCTGGAAGCCACATGGCTGGTCCTTGAAGCAGCAGTCAGCTAGGCTGATATTTTACCGTCTCCCTACATGTTTTAAGGTAGAGACAGGTGACCATCCACCCGGGCTTTCTGTGCCCGCTGTGACTCACAGGCAGGTTTGTGCTCCAATACACAGAGCAATGGCCCTGACCCTTTCTGCAAGGCAAGCTACCTGCTCGTAATCCCATTCCCTGCAAGGGCCAAGAACCGTGCTTCTCCAAACCCCAAACGAATTACAACTTTTCCAAGCCCTATTGCCCCGCCTGCGGAGTGAAGATTGTGTTTATTCGCCGGCCCCTGTGCAAGTGGCGCTTCCGTTTGGTTTCCTAGGTAGTAGCCAGAGCCAGCTGCGATGCGGTAGCTGTCCGGCTATCTACGAGGAGAGCCCCAGCTGTTGCAAAATACTGTAGGCGAGCGTGGGAAGAAGGAAGGGGCAGTGCTAGGCGGGGGTTGCTGGGTGTAGTAGCCGCGGGGCTGGGCAGGGATCATGATTGTCTAGGTGTTTGGTGCGGGGGGAGGAGCTCTGAGCCGGGAGGGGAACGAAGCGGCGGGGCCGAGCGAAATGTAAGTTCTGCAAGTCTGGAAACGGGAGTCTGGAAACCCAAAGCGCCTTGTCTGCTCTGGAGGGATCCGGGCAGGAGGAGCGATAACAGGTGGGGAGTGGGGGTCTGACTCACTTTGGGGCGAGGCGGACGGGATCTGGGCACGGCTGGCGGTTCTGGGGGGGTTGCAGGCGCCGGGGGCGACCCCTGCTGAACTCCCCGGCGGGTGCGGAGAAGCGGAGCGGGAGGGCGGCGGGCGGTGACCGGCCCCGGGGGGAGGAGTCTCCGGGGGAAGGCAGGTGGAGGGGGCGGAGAGGGAGGCGCTCGGTGGGATGGGGAGAGGCAGGTGCCGCGGGACCCTGCCGGGCGAGTCCGATGAGCCTCGGTTCCCGGAGCAAGGCGCGGAGGGGGGGGGGGTAAGTGGAGGCGGCCAGGCGCAGGGGGAGCCCCGGGGGGGCGGGAGCCGCAGCAGCAGCTGGCCCGGTGAGTCCCCTTCCCCCTCCCGGATCTAGCGCGCATGGGGGCGGGAAGCGCCGCCCCAAGATAGTGCAGGTGGGCGGGGGCGCCATTGAAGGGGGGCACAGATCTCCCCCCCCCCCCCCGCCAAAGCCTGACCCTCCTCTTCCCCTCCCCCAGCAGCCTGGGCCCTCACCTGGCGTGGTGAGCTGGGGCATCGCGCCCCTCAGGTGTGGACCAGCCAAAAAGTGGTTGGGCCCTGGCCCAGGTGGACCCCTGGCCCTGCGACCTGTGGGTGGGGGCCTCTGTGCAGTCTGGCCTGAGCTGGGGGCCTCTGGGGCCTGGAAACTAAACACCAGGTGGATGCGGGGAACAGAGACCTTCCATCCTGACCTGCAGCATCTCCAGCTCCGCAGCCAGGACTGCATGCAGCATGGCCAGTGCTGGCCTGCGCCCATCCCCCGCGGCCAGTGCTGGCCCCTGGGTCCGGGCCTGCGCCCATCCCCCGCGGCCAGTGCTGGCCCCTGGGTCCGGGCCTGCGCCCATCCCCCGCGGCCAGTGCTGGCCCCTGGGTCCGGGCCTGCGCCCATCCCCCGCGGCCAGTGCTGGCCCCTGGGTCCGGGCCTGCGCCCATCCCCCGCGGCCAGTGCTGGTCCCTCCCACTGCTCCACCAATGCCCCTTGCCTTTAATCTGCAGCTGCCTTCTCCACAACTCCATTGCAGGGCCCCTCTTACAGATCTGTCAGGGTTGCCTGTGCCTGGCCTGCAGTCCCCACCCAGCTCTGTGATGCACCCGGTTCTGAGAGCTGGCCTGGCTTCCTTTTAGATGATGATCCCCGAGGCTGAGATGACTTTGCCTCTGCAGTCAGCACTTTGGGGAAGACAGTCCCCTAAAATCTTATGCCATTCACCAATCAGGCATGGGATGAAGATGTGGCAGGCTGCCCTGAAATGATGGCATGGAAACCCAGCTAAGTCAACCTGTCTGCTAAGAGAATCTGTTTTTCTGCTGGTGACTGGCTTGACACAGGAGCTTTCCAATCCTATCCTATAGCAAACATAGGCTTGGGGTGGGGCACCTCTAGTGCCTCACTTACATTGGCCTCTGTCTAGTAGTAGGTTAAAGGGCACTTCCTCCTAGGTCATGTGACTGCAGTGTAGCAAGCCTGATGCAGGTGAATGGCATGCTCTTTTTCATCAGTGGAACGTGTCCGCTTTGTTCTGTGGGAAGTAGGACTGGTTTTTCTCCATTCAGTGGTAGGATACTTTGTAAAAAGTGCCTGCTTGAGCAAGGAACAGCTCAGTTGTTCGGTGTTTATTGATGGGAGTTCTGTTATCCTTCCCAACTCAGAAAGGTGCAATTAAGTTGCAAGCTGAAGGCATGAGTAATCTCCTGCCTTGATTTGCTGTATTCCATGTAGAATTCATTTTAATGTTCCATATGAAAGAGATTGAAATTTCAAAGCTGAAACTCAGTTGCACTGACTCCTCAAAAGCAGAAGGTATCTACTGGGTGACTTTGAATAATATGTCCCGCTTTCTTCCTGAGTGTCTCAAACCGTAACTTTGCCTCGCAGCAGCCTGGTGAGGTAGGTGAAATCTGTATTATAATCATTACAGGTCATGTGAGTTAGAAGCAGAGCTGGGAATGGAACCCATGAATCCTGGCTCACAATCCCACGTTTAAAATACTAGAACACACTTCAAGGAGACCACCCTAGTTAGGATTAAGGGATTAAGGTGTCCTGGGTGACCCCTGTAAATGAAGTTATCTGTATTTTGGATTTGTTTGTTCTGGGATGAACTAGCAGTTGTGTGATACTAGTTGTGACTGGACACCAGGATATGCAGTATTACAATCTCCTGCTCTCCATAAAGTGGTGGTCTTACACTGAAGGAATTTTTGATTCAGTGTGACATAGCTTGATGTGTTTAAGCTCTGGCCTTCTCTATTAGAGGTGGGTTTTAATATGGTCTGACAAGGGTATGAGTTGCTTAGTTGCTGTATCAGTTCTCCTCTTCCCAAACTCTCCTGCGGTTCTGTGTTCTGTTTTGGAAGCAAATGGGTCGTTAGCTGCTTGGAAAGGACCAGTTACCCAGCACAGCTGGTATCTAATTACATTCCAGAGCTGGGAATTCTAACGCACTATGCAGAGGTTTTTGTTTTTAATGAGTGTTGTTATAAACTGTTAATTAAGTCCTACAACAGCAGTAATCTCAGCAGGATTGATGGCTATGTAATCATAGCTATTCCTGATTGTCACGCCTACTCCTTTTCAGCCTGGGCTAGGAAAGCTAATAAAACCTATTGATAACAACATTTTCCATCAGCTGGCTAAGATCAAAGCCAGAGAGCTGCTGATGTGCCAGCATGCAGCTGCTAAGAACAGGCGATTTGGCCCAACCATTTCTCACCCCGCCCCCAAGCCATTTGGCTGTGTGGTACAATTTGTGGGGTAGGGAGGAGTCATATCCTAACTGTTAAACCAGGGAAGCCAGAAGGGTTTAGTTCGGCACAGTTTAGAGAGGAGGCTGAGGGAGGGACTAGGGAAAGAGCCAAGAGGTGATGTATGTTTTGTGGGGTGGTAAAGACACATTTCCTGTTAAAGCTGGGGGAACAGGAATCTACAATAGGCTCCCCCCAATAGAAGGGATGCCTCTGGGACACATATTACTATCTCCACAGAGCTCAGCTCATTCTCCACACCCTGTGGCGCTGGGGTGTGAGCACTAAATATCACATTGCCAGTTCAGCCTGTTGTTGGATGAAACTTCGGAGGCAGGGGCCTCCTGTGGTCTCCATTTGGTCTGGTCCAGCCTTCAGTTTAGGAAATAAAAGTTGGAAGTGAGTGACCGGAGGAAAGGACCTGACACAGTGGATGTAGATGGGTGATGGAAGTGGGAGGCCTGTCTGCTTTGGAGACTTGCCCTGATTCAAGCAATGGATAGCGAGGCACCAAGGAAGTTGCTTCAATGCAGGCCCCTAGGGCAAATGAAAAGCTGCCACTCGCACTGGGTATTTCAGCCCCGAGGCGCAGTCCGCTAATTGTGTCAAATCAGTTGTGGGGTGTGCGCCGATGGTTAGTAGGATGAGGCCAAGCCCATTTTACTTATAACCTAAACCATCTTTGACGGGCTGAAAGGCCCCTGCGTTTATGTAGGCCTTAATTATTTTAATGATGCTGGGGGTTGGAGCAAGTGTGGTGTCCTCTGAAAGGGTGATTCTGCTCTAAGTATCTGTGAAAATGGAATGGGGGGGTGGGGGAGGTCAATGATTCCAAATCTTTTTTTTTTTCCCCCTCATCTTACAAGTGAAAAGTGCCTCTTTCACCTCCCCTCCCCCAATCCCTTCACTACCAGCCCAGTGAACCCTGGATCTGACAGTCTTATCCAGATCACTTTGACATCTGGCAGGCTGGGGTCTTTCCTTCTCGCCCACGATGCAGATAATACAGGTCCAATTCTGCTCTGTTATTCCTCGGCAGCCATGCTTCACCTGTGCACCTGTAACAATGACTAATTGGGGCAGCAGAGGTTGCAAAGGGGTGAAGGCAGGATGTGATCTGCATAATGTTTGTTAAAGGAGGTGATTCATGAGCAGGAAATAACCCAGCTGGACTGCCTGGGCCTTGGATGAGTTTGTGGGACTGGCTGTTGGAAAAATATCTCCTTCCTCTTGTAAAGTGATCAGATTAATTTGTAGTTTGGACCCCCTCCATGCCATTTTGAGAGTTGTTTTTCAGAGTAGAACCAGGTCTTGAGTTTGGCATTCTTCAACCAGAGCTAATCTCCTTTTTTTTGTCCATGTGTTAATTGCTCTCAGACCTACAGCTTTGCCTCCCGAATGTTCTTGGAGATTGGGAGGGCATGTTGTGTTGTCTTGGGGCCTGGCAGCAACATTTTCCTCTGTTTTCTTAAGAGTCTTTTGTTGTGTTTTGTCTTGTCTTCAGGCTGTTCCTTCCCTGCTTGCTGGGGAGATGCATCTCTCTTGATTAATTGTGTTGCCAGAGTGAGTTATCTTGGCTTTTCATAAGACGCTTCAGACATTTTCCTCGCACTCCCTAGGAGTCTGATGAGCCGTGTTATGGTGCTCTTCAGATTGAACTGTAGGACTCTCTTCATTTGTACGGTCCTACATGGGTGCCCTGTCATCTAATGGGAAGGAGTCTGTTATCCTGAAACGTCTCTGGGCCTGAGCCAAAGCCAAACCAAAGATTCCCACTGATTTCAGTTGGCGCTGGATCAATAAAGAGCAGAATCCAAGAAGCTGAGTGCTTGGATGCCCGATCCCATCTGATCTCGGAAGCTAAGCAGGGTCGGGCCTGGCTAGTACTTGGATGGGAGACCTCCTGGGAATACCAGGTGCTGTAGGCTTAACATGGACGTGGGGCTAGCAACTCCACCCCGTAAGGGAACCAATTGCTACTGAAACACCAACACCAGTTGGTGGCCTATACCGCGGTTGGGGGGTGACGGGCAAAGAGAGAGAGAGTGCTTGGAGAGCAGGCAGAAGATGAAGGCCCTGATTCTCAAAAGTATTTAGGCTTCTACCTGCCATTGATTTCAACAGCAGGTAGGAGCCTAAATACCTTGAGGATCTGGGCCAAAGTGCCTAGAGTCAGTTGGCCTTAAAGGTGGCATCCTGTTTAGTTTGGGAAGTGGAGGTTCCGCTCCCTCTCCCCGGAGCATGCGACTCAGTGACCAAAATGCTACAGGGCAGCCCTGAGACTCTCTAACGGTGCACAGTTTTCAAATAAATAGGTGGACGCTCACCAGCGCAGTCAGTGGAGCAGGCGCTCTCTGGGTCTCGAGGCTGCTGTTAGCATCCTTGCGTGCCTGGCAAAGCTCTCGGCCCCGTGCTTGGCGGAGCCGAGGCTGTCCCTACAGATTCCCAGCAGGCACCGGGTGGTGAAATGGCTCCGCATCCCGTATGGCCTTCCTGCCTCAGATGTATTCACGTAAAGGGGTGGGAGCTGTTCCTGAGCCTCTTAGGGGAGAGAATCAGTGCAGTCTACCATTCTTGCTCTGGGTTTGTACAGTGCCTAGCACACTGGGGTCCTGGCTCTTGAATGGGGCTCCTACCCTGTTTCCCCGAAAGTAAGACATCCCCTGAAAATAAGACGTACTTCCAGTTTTGCCTCTCGCTGTAATATAATGCAATGTAATTTTGGGAGCAAAAATTAATATAAGACACTGTCTTATTTTCGGGGAAACACGGTAGGTACTACAATACAGTTCAGGAATCATGACTACTTTGTCCTTCCCCGGACACAGCCTTAATGGGCAAGTCTTCTGCATCGAGATATCTACCGTGCATCTCCTCCTTTGACTTGCTGCAGATAGAAGGCACAGGACTAGATAGTAATATGGCTCTTGCGCCCCTGTGTCATCACAACCTGCTTGATGTACCAGTGCCTCGTAGGTTAGGCACTAAGGATTTCCTTCCCTGTGGTGGAATAGTGTCTGTGTTTGGATTGCTTCATAAAACTGCTTTACCCCTTCCCAGAGGAAGCCGGCGGGGTTGGCCCCAGCTGTCCAAGCGCCAACACGCAGCTACTGTACCAGGCTGTTCCAAGGCTGATCACAAAGCAAATAAGGAAGGGCATGGCTGTTAAAAACACAATCTTGACTCCCTCCTCCCCATTTCATAAACCGTGGGCTAGCCGTGCCATCACCGGCGGTTAATGTTGATATGGTAGGCCAGGGTCTCTGGTGTATTAGTTTGTCCAAAGGACCGCTAGCTGCTCTCCCTTGAATCCTACTTCCTGGCCCCCCCGGGCTAGAAATGAGCTGTGAACCCGACAATGTATTTGTTAGACAGCACTGGCAGTCAGGTAACTTGATCTTCTTCACTCCACCTGTCTGTTTATTTCTCTTCTTTCCTCTCCCAGGTACAGATGTTCCGGGGTGGTGAACTCTGAGCCCTTGCCAACATGAGTGGCAACATCGCCTGCAATTGGGACCTCTATGTGAATTCTCCTCACCCAGCCCTTCCCCTATCAATGGGGGGGAAGAGAGATTTTTAGTCACTGGTGCATGTGGCCGTTGGCTTGACACCATCTGAATTTCCTCTCCTGCAAGGTAGGCAGTGTACGGGGAGCGGAAAAGGAGAATTCTTGCTTTTATCATTATTTAAGTAGTTATTAATAGCAGGGATCAATCTCTAACACGAATCTTTCCTCCCACAAGCCTGTGGGAGTTTCAGCAAACAAAACTTCTGGGTTAACTTCAGGGAGATGCAGTTAGTTAATGGGGAAAATGGAGAAATCTAATTATTAATCCATTTACAGGAGAAACTTGTTAAAGACTTTTAAAAAAATCTTAGTGTTAAGCTATTTGGATTCCTGGACTACAGGGTGCTACGCAAGCAGTTTAGCTGAAGAATGAAAGGCTAAAGATAGCAGCGGGGGTGTCTGGAGGCCTCAGGGTCTGAGGCCCCCCTATAAATAGAAGTGTATGGTAAGGTCAGTCCTCTCTGTGTCCAGACATGGGAGACAGGGTGCCCAGAACATGATGACCGTCATTGGCTCTGGAAATACTTTCTTTGCCTTTGAGATCTGGCTGGGGAAAGGGAACCCTAGACACTGCGCTGACTGTATTGTGGTGATAGGTGGAGATTTCCTGAAGGGCTGCTAGGCCCTATCTGGGCTGCAGGACTCTAGTCTTGAGAGGTTTCTGCTGTGCTCCAGGGTTGGCAAAATAGAATTTTGACGTGCATCCCAAAGTGCTTGGCAAGCTATGAGATGCAGCACCACTGAAATGCAGCTGCCTCTGGATTGGAGGCCGTTGGTCGTGCATGGTTACACAGCTAGGTACAACAGCTATTTTAAGTGTTAACAATGAGATTATGGGTTCCAGTTTGATCCTGGACACAGAGACAGGAGGAATTGCAGGCAAGGGCAGAATGAAGGTGCCATTTGTGTCTTAGAACCGCAGTGGAATGATGTGGCTTTGTTTTCCCTGAGGTTTTTCTATGCGTCACCTGGCCCTAAGGTCTTGAAACCATCTGAGATGGGCAGAGATTGGACAGAGAGCTCATGTCTGCTCCCTGATCTTCTGTGCCCTCTGAGTCTTGCAGGAAATGGTGGTTAGTTTGCCAAAGATTCCTGTTCTCTGATCCTACTATAAAATGGTTGCAGTTTTTATTCTTGCTCAGCCTGTGGCTCTGGGAGCCATGGGCAGTGCCAGTCCTCTGGCTTCTAGGATAGCACCATAGTTCACTCCTGGCGATAGACCACTGAGGAGAACAGGAGCCAAAATTTGAGGCAGTCACAAGTGTTTCATGCTGCTAGTGCATTCCCAAGGCAACGGTGATGTGTGCACAGCACGTCAGTGGGAATTTCTGCCTTAATGATTTATTAGCAAAGTTCTACCTCTGTCTCTGAATGGGAAAGGGTTTGAGGTTCTGTTGATTGACTGAGACAAGTCATTGCTCCTTCCCTTAAATCGCTGATCCTGACTGGCAAGGGAAATGGATCACAGGAGACCCTGAGCAGCAGGTCCGAGGCTAATTCCCCCGGCACAGGTGCAAGGCGACCTCTTCCCTTCCCTAACGTGTGACAAGTCCCTGCCAGGACAGCACCGGGGAAGAGTAGGAGGAAACACCAGGAAGTGTGCGCATGAAGCAGGGATGGACAGACAGGGAACCATGCTGACTCTGTGTACGGGAGGCACCGCTCCGGAAGGTGGATCTACTGAGCTCATGGGGGTTTTATGGGCATCCTCCCCAGTAGGCGCGAAGAAGCAAAGGATGTAGTGATTGGCTGTTTTTTAAGAGACTCTTGAGTGATGGTGGGCGACCCTCCATGTTGGATAAGAACCCAGAAGCCGCTGCTGCTTTAGGCCACCTGGGCCTGTGCAGTGGGCCTGGCAGTGTGATGGGAACCAGTTTTCTGGTTAAAAAGTCTGGTTGGAAGTACCCAGGGAACTGCCTTGTGGGCAATATTTCCCCCTTCCTGTGTGCAGAGCCCAGGAAAGAGGCTCCCAGAGCTGCTTGGGCGTTTCAGTAAATCCCTGCTTCGAGAGGAAGGCTCCTGGGGGAAAGGTTCTAACCCGTCTGCCCATCGTGGCTTGTAGGGCGAACGCCTCCGACTTTCCCCTGACAAAGGATGTCAGGGATAAAAACATCTATTCACCTGCCCTGTCTGCTGGGCGTCTCCCTTTGTGCTTCCCCTGCTGTTTTCCTCTCCTCTCCTTGTGCTCCCCCGGCCCCCTCTGTGCTCAGTTCATACTGACTCCTGCTATTCCTCCTGCTGCTGCTCCCTGCCCTACCTTTGCTCATTGCCCCCTCGCTGTCTGCTGCTTTGTTCTCTAGCCACCTTCCTTGTCGTATTTACCTTTGCTCTCTCCTCTCTGCCAGATGAGCAATACCTCGCACACCGACGTGTCCTCTCCCACCGCGGGCGGCGTAGGCGTGACCAGCATGGCTGGCAGCACGCTGCCGACCAGGATCTTCCCTCCGACAGACTCCAGCCCTCTCTCCCCAGAAGACGGCTCCCCACTGAGGGCCCTCCAGAACTACTCCCAAGAGGGCCAGCAAATTTTCCTGACCACGTCGGCCGCGCAGGTGATCTCGGGAATCTTTGTGTGGTCGGCACTGATTCTCACCGTCCACCAGGTAAGGGCAGGGCTCTGCAGGAAGAGGGGTGTTCCCCAGGCTCTGCGGGTGCTGGGTGCGTGCACACATGGGGGTGGGAGAGGGGAGGGCAAGGGGAGATGCTGAGCCCTGCTGGGGGACTCGGCTGAATCTCCGGATTCTTGAATGCCTCCCTGCCTGAGCTAGCCACAGACTATTTCCTCGTCTCTAACCGCTTCCCTTACTTCCAGCCAGGCATCTCCATCGGGCCTCCCACCTATTCTAGTGTCTACGGCAGGTGCCCCTGCCAATTTCAGACCAGTGTGTTACAGGGAGGGACGAGTCCAGCCTTTTCAGACCTGCTAACAGCCTGGTAGAGCAGACTTTGTCCTTCAGCTCCCCGGAGCAGTTGCCTGATGTCCTTCCTCGCTGTGTTTATCTGAAGGGCTTACCCCGGAGGGGAGCCGTAACCGTTTCTAGAGCGTCAGCAGTTCTGAGGTTAAGGGAGTGGCCTCCGTTCTCCTTCCTGGGGAATCTGAATTTCCTAACATCCCCATTCCCCACTTAACAACACGTCAAACCTGCTGTCTGAGGCCCTGTCTCCTCTGCGGGTTGACCTGAAATATTTGTCCCCAGCGTCCAGGTCTCGGCTTGCAGGTGTAAATCTGGAGTGACTCCACTGAAATCCGTAGGGCTGCTCCAGATTTACAGTGGGGTGGCTGAAAGCAGGCTGTGGCCCAGGGTTAGAATTCAGAGGGCAGTTGATTCCTGGGCCAGGTGGTACAGGGGGGTAGATTTTCCCTCCCCCCCCCCCCCCCCCCCCCGGCAGACCCAAATTTAAAATTGGTTGGGGTCACAGATGAAATGAGTTATTTGATCTCAGCCTACTTGTTTCATGGTGTGGAATTCTCCTCACGCCCCCGTTAACAGCAATGTTCTTGTGCTCTTGGTAACTGCAGCTTAGGAGTCCCAAGCTAAAATAATAGATGTGCTCCACTCCTAATCTTCTATATTCTGTGTGACAGGTCAGGACTAAAAGGCATTGGCAGAGTTGTAGAGGACCTGGGACTGGAATAGTAGGGTGCTTGGTGGTAGGACTGGGGTGTGGGCACTACTTTGTGTGAGTATTTGATGCCTCTAGCCAATGGAATTAATCCTCCCACGCTTGTACTTGCTCCCTGCAGGAAGGAGGTGACTAGTCTCTGATTTCCTCGAGGTGATGTCTTGGCACCATGTGGTGGCGGGTGGAGTCTGGCAGGGTGTCTGGATGGATTCTGATTCGGGTGTCGAGATCTTGCTCCCTGAAACAGATCCCCAGTGATAAGTGGGCAGGAAGGAGATGAGGATTGGAAAACTGCCTAAGGATGCTCCTTTCTGCACCCACAAAGCGGAGGCCTGATGACTTGTTGCCAGGTCTGCTTCTCTTCGGCAGGTATCTCTTATGGTCCTAATGTCATTACTTTGCCCGGACTCTCTCCCTTTCCCCAGATCTACATGCACCTGAGGAACTACACCATTCCTAACGAGCAGCGCTACATCATCCGCATCCTCTTCATCGTGCCGATCTATGCCTTCGACTCCTGGCTCAGCCTCCTCCTCATTGGAAGTCACCAGTATTACGTGTACTTCAACTCTGTGCGTGATTGCTATGAAGGTGAGCAAGGCAGGGAGGGATCTGTGGTAGAGACGGGGGAGAAGGATGGTGCAGGAGGAACCTGTGATGGAGGGCACAAGGGTTTTGTCTGTCTCCCGGCTCCAGTGGAAGCTGGGCAAGATGGCACATCAGTGTGACTCGGCCTCTCCCCCTCCACTCCACTCAGGTCACAGTGTTTCAGGGGCCAAGAGGGAACCCCGGGAGAGGTTTAGGTTGCCTGATCGTAACTCTTGGGTTTGTCGTTGTAGGGACCAATGGAAAATATCAACACCCACTCCTCTCCCTGTCACCAAAACTAGCGCTGAATGGAGATGGGTCCCTAAACTGCAGTGATGCACTCGGGAGAGGGGGAGAGAGATGAATGTTCCTCGTAAAATTCCATCACCAAACTGAAGGGGAGGGTTGAGGTGACTACTTGCCTCTGGAGTCCCACCTGGGGCAGCTAGCAGGACCTTGCCAGAGATGGCTAAGAGCAGAACGGAATAAAACGGCCAGCGCCCCATTATCCTCATGGCTCAAATACTTCTGAAGAACAGAATTTTTGTCTCTGGATTGTGCCAGGTTTCATCAAACAGCAAATATTTCCATTCCTTTTCCAAGGGCGGATACTTTCAGCCCCCCCTCACGTCAAATCCCAGAGGTCAGATTCCCTGCTATGCAATCAATACACTCAGAATATGTCAAGAGCAAAGTCTGTGTTTCCAGCAGTTTAATAGATGTTTGCCTGGGGGTGGGGGCTGAAGGGGGCCGCCGCCGCCACCTTCAGTGATCAGTTTCAACAGGACTATACTGTGCAGTCCCTCCCAGGCTAGCTGACTGGCCTGATTAGATGAGCTGCTAGGGTCTGTCTCATCTGCACAGTCTGAGATACCTAGCCACGCTGCATGTGCTTGTTAGCTGGCTGGCTCTGCTAGGGGAAGGGGTTTGAGCTTTTTAAGTTGCCTGGCTCACTGGGAGGTGTTTATTTAAATGGTGCTGCTGCACTTCCGGGCTTTGGGGTTTTTGTGTATAATAAATGGCATCCAGTGTGTATGAACAGGGACTGTCTTTTAGCATTTGCACGAATCTAAATAAATTAGAACAGGCGGAGAGAGCCCAGTGGAAGTCCAGCCAGGAAGCAAAAAGGCCTCTGAACAGGGACTGGTCACACCTCACAGAGCTACAGCTTGTCTGCAGGCTCAGGAACACGGCACTGTCTAGCCACATTGTATTGGGACGGATTTTTTTTTTATGCTACCATTAGAGGTTTTTAAGGTCAGGCTTGACAAAGCCCTGGCTGGGATGACTTAGTTGGGGATTAGCCCTACTTTGAGCAGGGGGTTGGACTAGATGACCTCCTGGGGTCCCTTCCAACCCTGAGATTCTAGGATTTGTGGCAGAAATGCAATATTTTTAAAATGAAGGTTTGAGTTGTTCAGAAACGGATGGACTCAGCCAAGAAGTAGGTGGCACAGGGTCATTTTGAGCCCTAAGCCCACTGGAGTTTGTTATTGGTTGGTTGGCCCATTGCATTTTATACTGTTTGGAGTAAGAGTCTGAAGGTGAATGGGGAAAAGTAACAGATTGGGTTTGTTAATGAAACTTAATTCAACTAGATGATCAAGCTGCCAAGGAAATGAGCAGGTCAGACCAGTTCAGGAAGCTCCACCCACAGAGCTCTCCCCGTGTGATTGTTACATCATCAGAACAAACTCTCCCTGACTCCTCCCCAGAAGGCAGGACATGGTTAACTACCAGAAAGCAACTAATAATACTAATGTAGAACATGTACATAGCCCTTCCATGAGTACCACCCTGCCTCGCCAAGCCACTCCTCACCTGCCCATCTCTGTCTTGTCAGCATTTGTTATCTACAGCTTCCTGAGCCTCTGCTTTGAGTACCTTGGAGGGGAGAGCACCATCATGTCTGAGATCCGGGGGAAGCCCATCGCGTAAGTCAGAGTCCCTGTCAAGTTCTTTGGCTCTCTTCACTGGCTTTCTCTCTACAGCCGAGATCCCCAATTCTCGTTGTGTTCTGATTCTAGATCCAGTTGCCTTTACGGGACTTGCTGCCTGCAAGGAATGTCCTATTCCATTGGGTTCCTCAGATTCTGCAAGCAGGTTGGTCCCTGGCCTGGCCTGTTTAGCTCATAGTACATAGATTAAGGCTAAACGAGAGCCCTGGTCTGTCAAATTGCCAAGGGTCTTTCTGGGCAGGCTGTTCTTCCCAGCTGCCTTTTGGAGGATCATGCTTCCCTCCTGCTCTTGAGTTCTTTGTTTTTCCTCCAAAGTGAGCCAGCAGCAATCAGCTGTGCTTGGTGTCATGTGCTCTGCCTCTTGACTCATTGCTGAGTCGGTTACCCTCTCCCGGGGTGCCTAGATCCTGTTTTAATCCTCCCAATCGCCTTTAGCAATGGGCATTGATTACCCAAGGCGCCTACCACCAGGCAAGTTCTGACAGGTATCTCTGCAGGTGCTGTCCTAGGCTGGAGGGGGGGGGGGGTAACTTCATGGGTTTGCTGCTATTCATGACAATCCCACAGGGCTACAGCTCTGCTTCCTTACTGCGCTGCTCATGAGTGAGCCCGGGGGGAAGCTCCTGGGGGTTTGATGAGGGGCAAGCTTTAGCTGACAGGACTGGATTTCTTGGCCCAAGAAGGCCACAGGGCCACCTGGCAGAGGGGTGAGATGATTGGGTTGGAGCGCTCCACGGGGATCTCTCTCGAACACAGAACTGGGACTAGCGTGGTGTCTCTTCCTCTCTTGCCGCAGGCGACGCTGCAGTTCTGCATCGTGAAGCCCCTCATGGCGATTGTCACCATTGTCCTGCAGGCATTCGGGAAATACCACGATGGCGACTTCAAGTGAGAACGCGAGGGCGATGGGACAGCCCATTCCCCCTGGGCTGAGATGGCTGCATCAGTCCTCTCCTCTAAGAACAGGCCGAGGCATTTCCCCTCCCCAAGCCCCAGGGCACGCTTCCTCAAAGGGAACTGCTCTGGGAGTGGTGGGGACAGGGAAACCGGATACGGGGAAATTAAGTGCTCTTCCTTGGATCAGCACCAGGCTGTACTGGGGACTCCCCTCCCCACTCTTCCATTGCGCTCTTCCTAGCACAGCCAGTGCTCAAGGGGGTTGCAGACTATGGTCATCTTAACTCCCAGGAGCAACGGCCCAGCCAAGCCTTGGAATGGGGAGAGATGGGCTGTTGCCCTTCCCTGGGTGTGAACCTGAAATGGTATGACCAAGGGCTGTAAACCCTGTGGTTGTAACCATGGGTCGGGGGGGAGGTGAGGAAGGCTTTGCATACCCTCCACAGATCTGCAATAGAGGGCGAGGCCTCAGACTCAAGGGAAGGTTTTTATGCTGTTAATCCAGAAACATAAATTTGGGCCTCTCCCCTCCTTCCTCTAACTCCGGGGCTAGACTGTGGATGGTTTTCACCCCCTGTCTTGTGCACTTCAATATTTGGACCAAGATCTTTCTGGGCCTTTAATCTGCCATCCTGCTACCAAGGAGCCCTTAGCTTAGTGAGCTCCCATGGTAGCAATTTCCTGTGTTTCTGTACGTATGCCCCTTATCATCCGGCCAAACACAGCCCCTTGGAATAGGGCTGCAGGTGCCTTTATCCGAAGTGTGGAGGAGATGCTGCAGCTGGAGAAAATAAGTTCCAGTGTGTAACACCCTCTCTTGGTCTGGTCTTTGTAGGCTCCATATAGCCTCTGTGTTGCAGATGAGGAGTGGCTGCAGCCTGTTCCATGTAGGTTCCTGGCGACTTGCCAGTGTGATCTCTGGTTGGGTGTAAGCAGCCCAGCCTAGTAATTCCCTCTCTTCAGCATTCACAGCGGATACCTCTACATCACCATCATCTACAACTTCTCTGTCAGCATGGCCCTCTACGCGCTCTTCCTCTTCTACTTTGCCACCCAGGAGCTCCTGCGCCCCTTTGAGCCAGTCCTCAAGTTCCTCACTATCAAAGCCGTCATCTTCCTCTCCTTCTGGCAAGGTGAGTCCTAGGGCTTGGGGTATCCAGGAGGACAGCCCTTCTTCTCTCCCAGCACCTGATCCCTCCACCCAATATGTTGGGAGGCAGCAAAGGATCCGTGATAGCTGCACAACCTACTGGACGCCCTGAACCAGAACTGTGACCCCCTTTCTGTGTCTCTTTACAGGGATGCTGCTGGCCATCCTGGAGAAATGTGGGGTGATCCCTGAGGTCCAGATCATTGATGGGAAGGAGGTGGGAGCTGGGACGGTAGCTGCCGGCTACCAGAACTTCATAATCTGCATTGAGATGCTATTTGCCGCCATTGCTCTGCGCTATGCCTTTACCTGCCAGGTATACAGAGAGAAGAAGGAAAACTCAACAGGTAACTGCCCTCTAAAGCCATCCTCTTTACATTCCAGGGGCCCCAGGCACATAAGCAATGAGGGGATCCCATTCTCAGTCGAATAGTAAAGATCCTTCAAAGACACTTGGCTCTCTGCTGTTAAATCCTCCCTTTAGGTTCTTTTCCCCATGATGCCTTCAGGCAGCTGCTAATGGCTGGGAAGAGCCCTCTCCGGAGGGATTGCTGTGACAGAGGATTGTCAATATTACAGGTAGTGTTGTCAGGAAACACCCGGTGTCCAAAAGGATTTAGAACCATCAAGTTGTGCATGTAGCTGACCTCTCAAAATGTGCCATGGAGTCACTGCTCGTTGTCCTGGCTTCTTCCCTTGAGCTAGAGTGCCCGTTCTTGAGTTGTGAAGACATGGTTGCTGGTCACAATGGAGCCCTGATCTGGAGTGTGGCCCCTGGATGATGCTGTAATAATGATGACGGTTGTTCTCTGTATTAGCATCCCTTTTATAAGGGATATTTCATCCAGGCTGCTGAGCTATCTCCTGCCAAGCCCCAAACTCCACTTCAAATCCCATGACTGGCCTCCGTCTCCAGAGATGGGAATGTGGCAGTTACTACACTGGGTTCCCATGGGGACAGGGGAGCCTCGTGTTGCTCCAATAAGGTCCGGCGTTGCTGATCGAGGAGCAGCAAAGCCTCAGAAGACTTCCTATCCAGCCCTTGCTGCTGGAGCAGGGTCTCCGTGCCCTGGTGGTGTAGGTGGCAGTGGTTTCAAGGAGGTGGACTCTTTATAATGGGTTGGTATCTGGCTGGTCCTTCGTGTGCTCTGTGGCCTTGGGTCCTTTGCAAACTCCAAAGGCTGAATGTGCAAGGGAATGGAAATGGAGGGAGTTGGGGAAGGGGCTAGCTTGGCCCCTTGTTCCTCTCCCCCCAGGAATGGCAAACAAAACCCTTCAGAAATGGTGCCGTGGGACATGCATCCTGCAGGGATGTCCTCCCATCTTCCTAGGAAATGTAGAGAAAGATTTACTCTGCTCAGAGCATCCTCTTCTCTCACTGGCTATTGACCTGCTTGTGATCTCTGGGCCCCTGAGAGTCCGAGCGGTTGGCTTGGCGTGGGCAGTATGAAAGGAGATGGTTTTTATTCCTTTGTTGGAAAAGGTGTTTCTCCCTTTGTACCTGTGCATGTTGCCCACCTGCTACCTTCCACGTAGGCTGTACTTGCTTGTGACTTGAAAAAAAGCAGCAAGCTTTTATTTTTTGCTAGGGTTGGCGTATAGAGCAGGAGTGGGATATCTTGGCCACGTTTCTAGTTGTCCATTTAACATGGATGCAGAACTTTTCATGTGTGGATGGATTTAGATGGCAGTGGATTTAACCCTTTCTGCTGCGCTTTACCCCCTCACTCCTCTCAAATTCTACGAGGGCCTATCAAAAATCAAACGTGGCCAGGGTGCTTGGATTGCTCCACACTCATTTCCTGTTGGCCAGGGATTTTATTACATCGCTAGGCTCGGGACCTCTATGTCTGGTCCTTCCAGTCCTCCCACCTCCCTTGTCTACCGGGCCCTTCCTTTCAAAAGTGGATCACTCCTAACAATCCTCTCTGCTTTCAGCGAACGTGGCCCCAATGCAGAGCATCTCCAGTGGGCTGAAGGAGACCATGAGCCCTCAGGACATTGTCCAGGATGCCATCCACAACTTCTCCCCCACATACCAGCAGTACACCCAGCAGTCCATGCAGGAGGCAGAGACAAAAGCTCCTGGGAAGATTGGGCACCCGGCGCCCAAAGCCGACGGGCAAAATAGCAAAAGAAGCAAAAACATTGAGAAAAGAGTGCTGATGCTCTCGGATGATGAACTGTAGGTGAGAGCTGAGAGGACAGTGGCAGAGGAGATGTTTAAAAGCCTTGCGGTCTCTGCAATCTGACTGGAGCCAAAAGAGAGCAACAGACTTGGCCCAGGGAAGCTAAGAACAGCTGTTGCTTTGCAAGGAAAGAAGTAAGAACCAGAGAGGGGTGGGAGGCTGAGCCGTGCTTGACTTCTGCTGTGCTGTTCCTGCTGATGTTGGAGACTGGTTTTCTCTATTCCCATTAGGCCCCTGTACTTTTGTCATTCAGTTGTTCCTATCCTCCAGCCTGCCCCCCTGCCAGTGTTTCGATGCATGACTAGCATCTGTATTGGTGCTGTGGGAATGACGGGACAGGAAGCAACCAGGACTCCGGAGAGTTCCTACCAGTGCTGCAAGACGGAGACTGGAGTCCAGCGCATCCTCTCGCCTATGGGCAAGGAGGGGAAGAGAACTGCTCTGTGTATCATGACTCTGCTTTAGTGACTTGGCCTAAGTAAGATGATGACTGGCTCTCAGGCCCCTGGGGGAGAAGAGCAGACTGGGAAGTCAGCTGGACATCTCCTGCTGCTATGATGTTTTGAAAGTTACCAAAGTTTATTTTGGTTAAAACTTAGGGTTGAGGGAAAATCTCAGGAATCTTGGAGGGGAGGGAGGGAGAGAGAATTAATGAGCTATTTTCTGGTGCCTACCTGCCTAAAATTTAATAATCCCCAAGGAAGGGGCTAAAATGAAATTCAGCTGCTGTTACCTGTACTGCTTCTAGGGGGGGGGGAGGCTCTTTATTTGTGTCTTAAAAGGGCTACAGTCCACCTTAGAGTGGATCAAAAATGGAAATGGATTCCAATTGGCTTATTAAATTCCTTTTCGGGGAATTGAACTGTCATGACTGTGACTGACAGGGTTAGGAATTCACTTACTGGAAACTATTCTTGATAACATTTGCTATTAAGCTCCCCTCCTTAAACTCAAGAAACGGCTTTAGTTTAATGCATTAGCACTTGCCTTCATCTAGACTGGAGAGAACCAGGACTGTTTAAAAAAACAACAACAAATCAATACCACAGACCCAAGTTCATGTGTGTGACGTGTGTGTATATGAACTCCTGCCCAGATCTGCCCTGCTGGGGTTACACTGATCACATACTGATCTATTGCTAGGGTCACATGTGCACCTTCATAAAAGAGGCCGTGTCCCCTATCTGAACAGAGGTGGGAACCTAAAATGACAGAGTGACTCTGTTCTAGGATAGTTGGTGAGTGAAACATAAACAGACCTGTGTCCTTTTAGTGCTGACCTGCACAATGCTAATATGGGACTGGCTGGATTAATTCCCCTCTGTTGAACAGCAGCAGATAGTGCACCTCATTCTGTGAGCCTTCCTAGAACATCCCACCAGAACTGTATTTTAGATCTTTGAAGAGAACTGTACTAATTTCTGTCCATACCTCCACTCTCCGACCAGAACGCCTGCTGGAAACTCATTTGGTGTTGGCATTGCTTTATCTTAGTTCATGGGGGGCAGGGGGCAGTTTGGGTGTCTTATAAGGACCTATAGTGCCTCAAAGTTGCAGCCATGTAATAAATGTACAGTTAATGCTGATGGTTCTGTTTAGAAGTGGACCCTTTTTTAAAAATCTAAGTTTTCCCAGCTCTAAAATCCCTTGAACCTGAAAAGTGGAAATTGTAACTTAACCATCTCTCATTTTACTATTTATAAGGTGGTTGTTTTTCCTAATAAATGGATGTTTCTATTACGGCTCCAGTGAGCACTTCCTTGAGCAAAGCCTTGTGACCCAGCTGGCGGGGAGGGCCTTGGATTTGATCCAGCAATTCAGAAGCATCACATTTGGCCTCTAGACACTAGGGCAGCCGGGGCCCCAGGAATGCCTGTCTGGACAAAATGTACCATGATGAGCTGGATCTGGTGAGGAGTCCTCCCACCTCACTGGTTTTCACACCACCTCTTCCAGGCTGGAAGAACACAGTGCTCTCCCCTGCATCTCTCTACCTTCTTTCTTGTGGTCAGAGGGGTTACACCCACCTCAAGGCTAGCCTCAAACCGGGCTCGCTCCTGTTTTGCAGCAGTGACAGGACAGTTGTAAACAGATTTGACCAGAGAAGCTTCCCCGCGGTCTCCCTGAAAGCCTGTGATAGCAATACTCTAACAGCAGCGTGTAGCTGAGACAGTCCGGGGGCTCCCTCCGGTTATCTCCAGCACTGCTTCTGCCTGCTCAGCTGGAGGAGCAGCTTCCTGCAGGCTGCCTCTTTGGAGGTATAACTAGAGCCCTATGCAGGACTCCTGTATGCAGCAGATTTAGTGGTGGGAGGGGTGGGAGCATTCTGCTGCCTGTCTAGGTCTGTCTCTGTGACGAGAGCAGCTGCCAAGCCTGATAAGATGCCCTGTGCAGATACTGACAAGGCGGTTTGGCTTTACAGCACAGGCATCAGAGGTAACATGAGCAAAGAAGTCACTTGCGCTGAACACCCTGGTCTTCCCTACCCCAGCTGCCTGGGGCGTAATTCATGTCAAGAGTGGGGACAGAGTTTGCTTCAACCACTGGGGTGAGGACAGACAGCAAAGGTGACTATAGCACTGCTGTTAAAGCACTTGCCTAATGTGCTCGGGTAAAGACTTGCACGAGAATATAAACTTAATGTAACTTATGTCCCTGCATGGAGTCTGAACTCCAGGGTATTCATCTCTATTGGCAGCAGGTTCAAATCCAGCCCGAGACAAGGACAACTGTCTACCAGGGCCCACGCCCTCATTTGTTAGACATAGTCCAGCTCTTGTTCTCAAAGAATTCACTCTGATGTACCCCCAAAGTCGAGTGTGCCATCAGCCTCCAGCAGCCCTGTGTGTAAGACTGAATGATAGTGGCAGCCATGCCTAAGTGAGAAGTGTAGTTATAAGCTCCAGTACATCCAAGATGTGGTGGTCCCTTAGGCGCTCCCCTGTTCCTGGCTCCATCTGTTGCAGGGGTGGGCAAACTTTTGGCCTGAGGGCCACATCAGGGTTGAAAACTTGCACGGAGGGCTGAGAGCAGCCTCCCGCACCGGAGCTCAGGCAGACCGGTCAGGATGGTCCCATGGGCCAGTTTGCCCACCCCTGATCTATTGTTTCACCTTCTCTATTTAGACTGCATGCTCTTTAGGGCAGGGACAGCATTTTGCTCTGTTTGTACAATGTCTAACACGCAGGAGGGCTAGTCTTGGACCAGGAGCTTAGGGTGCTACCACAATACTAAGAGAATTAAGGTACTTTTCAAGCTTAAAGTTGGGTGTGGCTTTGTATGACTGGACTGACGGGTGTGGGGCAGAGAGAGAGCTACACTCCACTAAAAGCCAGTGTAGTCCCTACAGAACAGGGGGCCACCTTTCATCCCTGTTCTACTGAAGCTTCTTGCCTGCAGGTTGTAGCATTTTCCCTGCATTTCTCAGGGGAATGGGCTAGTTTATCTTTCACAGAAACTGGCCTTCTGACTGGTACTCCAGCAGCAAGTTGGGTCATCTGAAGTTAACTCCTTCAGTGCTGCAGCCATCCTCTCAGGCTTGCATCCTGCTCCTACTCTGAGTTGTCAAGGAATCTAGTCTCTGTCTTCACAACGTAACAGTTGAGTCAGATGTAGAGGTTGGGGTGGGGAGGGGGGGAAATCTACTTTTACATCAACCACCACAGCCCCTCTGGCTCCTCCAGTGCTCCTATTGGTCTTACCAAAAACAAAGCATAGCTCATTCAGGCCACATCACATGTCTCTCAGCTGCACCCCTGAAGTACCTTTACCCGTTAGAATGTTTAACCTGCCTAAGGCCCCTATGCAGTGTTACCCTCCTTGTACTCCTCTAATCAAGTCTGCCTTAATTGCTTCAGTTTCCTTCTAACTGCCCTCTTGAATTAATGCCCTGTGTCTATTAAACAGGTGCCTAAGCCCCCTGCAATGAGTGCCGAACCTGCATTCAACTCTCTCCTAAGGCTACCTACAAATAATTAAGGGATTAAATGTACTGTCTCAGTCACCCTTTGTTTTCTGTAACTGCAATTCCTAAATGTGGTCGGTGACCCATAGCCGCTAGTGCTTAGGGTACCAGCTGTTTCAAGAGAGAGAAACAGACGGGAAAAGAAAGCACACGCACAACATCCTATTGAAGTTTAAAAGATTCAGCACTCCTCTTGTGCAAGGGCTATTACATGATCACAACCAGACAGGGAAGGTGTGTCGCACGCACATTTGAGGAAAACCCACTTTACGGTGTGAGCTCTCCAGGATAGGAGCTGTCTTGCAGAGTACAGTAACTCATTTAAAGTCATCAGTTACCCAACCCCCCCCCCCCATATACATTAATTCTTATGGGGAAATTTTAAAGTCACATTTTTCAGGAACAGAACTACAACGTTAAGTGAGGAGTTCCTGTACGTCAGCACTTTAATTGGGTCCCTGTTGACAGAGAGAAGAATACAACCTACTGCAGTATTAGCACATGCTGGTTCCTGGGGGGCTTCTCATTGAAGTACAAACAAGGCCTACTGACTATAGATAGAGACTCCATGGCTAGAGACCACTGTGAATGCGCAACAAGTGCAGTGTGGTCTAGGCACACGTGTGCGCACACACACAGACACACACACACTCTCTCTCTCTCCCCCCTCCCCATATATGAATCCTGAAAGTAGAAGCAAGTGGGCCAGGGAAGATGCTGCACCGGATGCCACTTCAAAAGGACTACAGCACCAAAAATTGTCAGTGGGGAAGCCTGTTCTGAAGGGAGTGGAGTACACAGTAGTTCCCTGAAGCACTTAAATCAAGGCTTTGAGATGGAGGGGTGTTGACTACTCCTCTGCTAAGCTTCTGTTTTAACAGTTTGTTGCTACCTGGTCAAGAAACCTGGCTCTCCTGCCGCTCCTCACCAGGTCTTGGCAGAGTAACACCTGCACATGCCCAGCCTGCCTTTAAAAGACATGGGTTTTTTAAGAGCGGGCCCCAAGGAGCTATATAACCTATGGACTGAAGTAAAAGATCAGGTTAAGGAAAGTGCCCTACTGAAGATTAATTCAGGCTCCAAAATGCTGACCATACACCAGCACAACTCTGAAACCAGAAAATGCTTTATTGGAAAGGTACAAAAAACCAGTCACTGCAGCTAAATTTACAGCAATAAATTACGTTGTGGCTGTCAAGAGAAAGTGATGGGCACATACACAGGGCTATACGCCTTACAAACAGGAATCCACATTACTCGGTATATCAATAATTTATTTTATAATAAAAAAAGCAGCACAAAAATAAATACTGAAATGAAATTACTGAATAACCACGGAGGATAGGATGAGTTGGTGATAAAAACTTAACAGAAGAGCTACCATTAAAAAAAAAAAAAATGAAAGCAAAAGATCCACCATCTACGGAAACATCCCAGCAGACTGAAGTACAGATGACAAAGGAAAACAAACCCACATTACAAAAGTTTCTTTAAATGAAAACAATCATGACAAAGTTTAAATGATCGGAGAGAGAAAAAATACCTTCTCCTCGGGCTTCAAGTTGCACAGTAGCTTGAATGCCCCACTAGCCCAGCAATACATAAACCTTGCCACTCACTCTCCCCTCCCCCGCATTCTTCATTTTGCCTGCTGCCTTCCCTCCCTTGTCCCAGAAAGAGGTGGCATTACAAAACACGCAGACCTTTCGCTCCTTATGTGTTGTTTCCTCAGGCAGAAGATACAGCTGGGCAAGAGCAGAGATGCTAACTTGCTTCAAAGGGCTCTGAAGCGTCCCTAGTGGGAAACTATTCCCAGTCAGGAGCACAACAAATGCACATGCAGGAGCACAGAGAAGCCCCTGATAAGAAGGACCTGTTATTGCCCAATGTAAACATCCCACAACACCCCAATTGTGGGTCAGGGGACATACCGCTGGCTGCTTCTAATGTCCCCACCTTCATACTGTGGTTCCTATGCACAGGGTGGGTCTCAGAGGAAAATACTGGGTGTGGGGTTCAGAAGTGGAGCCTCCTCCTCATGAAATTAAGACTCATTGCTTCCCTCTAGTGGTGGTGTAACAAAATAAGAGGGGAGAGAAAGGAGCGCTAGTTACTGCCTTAAGGAGGCACAAGTAGGAAGTGGACGGAGGGTTGGAAGAGAGATAAGCACTCCTTTTCAACAGGGCTCCTCTAGTGATTCTGCAAGCAGTGGCCCAATTCCCCTCACGTCGCTTTTGCCCTGGGCATCAGACTTGCAAGTGCAGGACAGAACAGAAACAAACCCCAGAGGAAGAAGGGAGAGGGAGTTGTCTCCAATGTGGTGAGCAGCTTTCAGATTGTCCCTCCCTCTGTATTACCTTGCAATTCTGACCCACTTGTTGAAGTTAGCCAGTACGCCTCCTCCCCCTCCAAGGAGCCCTGGACTGGCAATTTCTTTTAGTAAAGATTTACAGTATCAAACTTGGAAAAAAAAATTACGAAAAATCTGTATGATAAAATGTATATAATATATTTATATATATATATATATATTTCTCTTTTTAAATATTTCCACGTGGTCCTTATGGATATCCAATATGGATTACCTACCATGGTTATGGTATCAACAGCTTTAATAACACCCAGGCCTCATTCTTGATTGAGTGATCAGAGACTAAGCGCCTATCACTAAACCAGTAATCACTTGGACAAACCTTTGGCACACTTCTGAGAACTGGAAAATGCTCAGCCACAGTGGAAGTACTAGTAAAGAACTCAGATCTATTCCTCATCTCATTCCAACAGCAAGAGAATCCCACAGAATTACATTTAAATTCCCCATTACGCTCCTGTCTAGTTGATTTCATTTTCTTGGTGCAGTGAAGGACGAATGGGGTGGGGGGGGGGTGGTTTTATCTGTTCAGGAATGTCAAGGCTTTCACGGAGCTATTCTAGAAACGGGGAACATTCAGTCATTTCCAAGTCCACTGGATATTTTTCTGTTTTTCTCTTTTAAAGTCCCAACAGTGCTAGGAACCTAGACGTTATCTGTTTAATGGTGGCACCTTAAAGATCTGTGAAGATTTCCAAATACTTTTGAGTTACAGAACATGAAAAGGGATTAGGGTCTTCTCTTCCTCAGCTTCTGCTGGGGGGAGCCAAAAACTGGTACTGATATGCATGACATCAATTTGCCTGTTAGGAGATGGTAAGGAAGTGGAGGAGAAGTGGAGCTAAATACCATCCAAACTATATTTGTTGGCAACTTCCTGTTTGCCTCCTCCAGGAGATGAATCTGGTGGGGGTAAAAGCCATCAAGGAAGCATTACTCTTACACCTTCTATGGCTCAGTAAAGTCATCAAATGTAGATGTTTAGGACTGATGAGAACTAGGTTCTGCCTCTCCAACTACTTGATTTAAGTAACTTCTTGGGAAACCCAGAGACTGGGTAAAAGTGAGCCAACAACAACTTGTGTTTGTCTTTAGAAGAAAGGGCTTCACTAAACTTGACTTGCTATTCATGACACAAGACGACTTCACAAACAATATCCTACACTGATCTAGGATGCTAATTTTCAGTCCTCTTCAATGACAGGAGCATCTTCCTTTATCCTTTTAAGTTGAACTGGAACACCATTCAGTCTTCTCCATCTTCTCCCTTGTGCCTTACTCTGGAACACTAGTCTATCAAACTCTTCTGAATATGAACGTTAGCCATCTCCTCCAGTCATCTTAAACTTCGGGAGTCTCAACCTCTTCTCACCTGCTTTAGAACAGGCACCCGACAGCCCACAAATCTTTGACCTACTCCGGAACACCAAGCAATCCCCTTTCTTTCCTACTTCAAACACACAAACTTAAACTTAGCTATTTTTACTCGGACCTGGAAACTTAGAATGTCTTTTCAGTCCTCTTAAAGAAGAATTGGCTCTTCTCCCTTTGGCTTCCCCTTTCCTGCCCACTGCTGAGCCACAGTTACCTCTTCCCAACTATCCTTCAGAACCATAAGCCCTACTTATCAACCCCTATTTTACCTTCCCCCAAAAGCCACTGATTTCAATCCTGCCCTCCATGCATCTCTTGGGATAATTCACACCCCCATGAAATGTTGAGATCAGGGTTGTTGTCTTCAGACAGGTTCTCTCAACCAACACAAAACACTATAGGCTTTTCTACTCTTTGGAACCCAGCTTTAATGACGGAGATCAGGTTAAGAATCTTTCTTCCTCTTCTCAGCTTCCACCCACCATCCCATACCCGATCTCTGCTGGCAAAGACCAGTGTACATGGCCCCTGAGGTTGGGACGACCACTGTTCTAACAGGCAGAGGCTTTAACCACCCCTACCTCTGTCATCCAGGAGTTTATGCTGGCTTTGATCTTCTTGCACATATGCTATTGGCCCTCTTGCTACTTCAGTGATTTTAACACATCTTTCTAGTATTCTCTATGGAAACACCTTTTCACAGTGCTGATTTCCAGAACAACAACTTCCCACCACAACAACCAATTCTGCCTCAATCCAGTAATACTTCTAGTATTTCTCTCTATGCCCCTCAACATATCTCCCTTTCTCAAGTTTACTGTGCCTTCGTCCCTTGAGCTTCAAGGAACCCTGAAAAAGCCACTATTACAAACCTGTGGATCATCTGGAAGAAATAAACTACATAAATATACCCAATTTACAGGCACATCTTGGGGAAGGAGCTCTTGGTAGACTTGGCTTTGTATAAAGGAGGCTGCAATTTAGCTTTATAGGCCACACAGGTATGGGGTGTATTAAAACATGTAAACTGGTAACCAGCATGGGCTGAAGACAGGAAGGTTTTTCCTAACTGGTGTGATCTGACCCAAACATATTTCCCCTCTGTATGACCAACCCTCCTCTCCTCCCTCCAGTACATAGCGGAATGGACTCTGCTTCAGAGTTATTTCTCTGCCCCTGCTATGACAAATGAACGTGGTGGTGGGGTGAGGTAACTTCTTAATGGGAGTTGGATGCCGCTGAAGGAAACTCTTCTCTATACATTCATCTCGCACGATTTCGACAGTCCATCGGTTACCTGGCTCTTGAATATCATTCACAAAGGCTCCTCCGGTATCTTCTCCCAATTGGGAAGCTGCCCATAGCCTAAAGGGGGTTGGGGAGGAAGGGGGAGGAGGAAGAGAAAGCTCATACTAGGTACTGAGCTCAAATCCCAGCCACAACAGCTTCATTGAACCACTAAGTTCACAGAGCAGCAGCCAGTTACGTTCCCTTTGTAGATTTTTTTTTTGCACTTTTGAAAGAGAAGGAATTGTTAAAATGCCAATTCTTGAAGTGACCAAGGGCTCTGAAACGGTGCATAAGAGCCCTTTCCCCATCCCTCCGAAAGGCTGCTAGTTCCCCCATCCAGGGCACTAGGATGCTGCTGAAAATGGCACAGAACTGGATGAGATTTCAGCTGATTTCACAATGGTGATGACACTAGTGGTGGCGACTTTGGTCGGGGTAATAGGCCCCCGTGCAACGGTACGAGCGAAGGTCTGCAACGCCTCATACTTGGAGCGCAGGGCGTCCAGCTCTAGCTTCATGCTGCTGTTTTCTCGGGCCAGCTTCTCCACCTCTTGCTGCAGCTCAACCCGCTGCCTCTCCAGCTCCTCCTTCTGCGTCACACGCTTGATGCGGCAGCTGGCCGCATAGCCCCGGTTCTTGAGCGTGCGCCTCCGCTGCTTCAGGCGGATGACCTCTTCTTTCGTGAGACCCCTCAGGTGCTGGTTCAGCTCCCGGACGGACATTGACACGAGTTCATCGTCACTCAGCACTGGGGCGTTCTCTCCCGACTCCTCCTTTACCTACAAGTATCAATTTCACAGAGAGAACAGTCAACAGCAAGCAACAGGAACAGGTACTGAGCAGCCATCCTGGCTAAAGCAAGAAAGCAACTCTGCTACCCTGCAGTTGTTGTTTTTCTTAGCGTTAATCCCGCACTATGGCAGGGTCCGCTTCGGTCAGCATATCCACCTCCATTCGGAGCTCAGACAGGACCAGTGATACGACCGGGGTATACTCCAACCGATGCATCGTGCCACCTGTCGTTGGAGGCAGTTTATACCTACTGCCAGGTGTTAGCCTACAGCACCTAGTATTCCCAGGAGGTCCCCCATCCAGGTACTAGCCAGGCCCGACTCTGCTTAGCTTCCGAGATCGGGCGTGTCCAGGGCGGTAGAGCCGTACTAATATCTGCTACCCTGCAGTAATATAACTATATTCATATAGTAACTCTCAGACAGAATGAGCCCGAAGCACTTTACAGGCTATGCATACCACTGAATTGCAGCCACCTCTGGGTGGCGCATGGCAGCTATTTCAGTATCTTCAGGGCCTACAAACCACTGCGATGGGAGTTCTAGATACTTTCTGCCAACATTACACAGCCATTTTCAGGGGGATACAGCAATGGATATTTTATCCACATAAAACAACAAGGAGAATTTTAGGGAGACTGGAAGACAATTGTTTGAGCTGAAACAGGGGATCTTTATCGCAAGGGGTCAGGACCATAGTTTTTCCATCTTATATTCCGCAGCACAGTGCCTTGCAGGATTATGCCAAGGCACTGGTTCAATACTGACCCAAAAGAAACACCACCACTTCTTGCACCTTGTGTATGTCTTTTCTAAAGGTCTCCCATCCATGTACTGGCCAAGCCCAGCCCTACTTAGCTCATAAGACCACACCCTGAAGTGATAAGACTGCAGGCCCATTTACTGGGCCACAGTACAGGGAGGTTAGATGAGGCAGACAGAGGAACTCTCCCTCTCTCAACCTTTAAGAGGTTATTTGTTTGGTTTCTATCCATACTTATTTGCAGAACTCTGAAAGGGTAAAAAGAACATCTACAGAGAATGCAGGATGCCTGGAGGAGCAACCCGAGACACTAGAAGGGATTTCTAACAGGCTCATCAGCAAAATGTGCCATCAAAGCCATGAGGCGTCTATGAAGAGTTCACTGCCTACACAGATCTATAGGTAAGACATCTGCAAATCTGTGTCTTCCTTATCCAAGTGCATATGCCCCTAGTAGCAGCAATCTCTCATACCCACAGAACATATGTTTTGCGATGCTACCAACACACCTCAACCCCCGCCTGATTAGAAGTGTCTGCTTAATACCAACAGGATACTCTAGTCCAGTGGTTCTCAACTCTGGTCCACCGCATGTTCAGGGAAAGCCCCTGGTGTGCCAGGACGGTTTCTGTACCTGCCGCCGCCGCCGGTTCGGCCAATCGCGGCTCCCACTGGCCGCGGTTCGCTGCTCCTGGCCAATGGGGGCTGCGGGAAGTGGCGCAGGCCAAGGGATGTGCTGTCTGCCGCTTCCTGCAGCCCCCATTGGCCTGGAACGGTGAACTGCGATCGGCCGAACCTGTGGAGGTGGCAGGTAAATAAACTGGCCGGCAAGCGGTGGACCGGAGTTGAGAACCCTGATCTAGTCGATGCACTCTTGTCTTCTCCCCCTCTATCCTCTCTTCACAAGTGCTTCCTAGCTAATACCAGAGAAGCATTCTGACATGCTAATTTGCAAACAGAACCCCTCAGGGAATAAGTGGCTTTTTTGGCACAGCTCCTTGACCCATCCCATTTACCCAGAATCATTTCAGGCAGGCTTCTGCCACAGCCTTACCTTTAATGCCTTGTTCGGTTTGGGATTAGTCGTCATAACCTGGGCACAGTCTCCTGGACAGAACTGGTCAGAAATTGCAACTAGAAAAAAACAAAACAACAACATTGTCAAAGGGAATGGGGAAGGAAACAGACCCAACATTCAAGACATAGTGACCCATTCTCTACAGCACCATGCGACGTTTTGGGGCTCACTAACAAAAACGGCAAACTTTAAGACCACCAAAAAGATTCAGAGAGGAGTGTCTTCCTCCAGCCACATATGGGAGGGTCTTCTTTGTATTGCCAGCAAGTGCCACCTTTAAATACAGCTTGTTTTGGTTTTTTGAAGTTAAATGGGGCCTGTTTTAAATTCTTGGTAATATTTTTGCTTCATAAAAGTGCGAGGAAGTGGATCAATACTGGATTCCATCCTCAAGTAGCAATTGTGCTGGCTACCATACACTACTGTGGCGATGTGTTATCTCACCTCTAAGGGCGAGAAGGGAGTTCAGTCTCCATGAGCCAGTCAGTTCATCTGCCCTGTGGAAGATTTTGAGATAGACAGATCCAGCCGTTAGGGACTGGACCAAGACTATCACCTCATTTCACAAAAGACATGGAAAAGCCACCAGACAGTAACGCCGCCGCCGCTCCCCTCCCATTTTGGTCATTACTGACCTGGACTGGCTTTGAACCCGCAGCCTGGGGAAGCAAGGTATTCCATTACTAACCCTTAGCCACAGACATCGCAAACAGATCACTTTTTAAAAAGCAGGCAAAACCGATTATGAAGACCCGGGGCGAGTTTCTGTGCCTCCGGTAGATCAGGACTGTTGCTTCACATCTCACCCTAAGGCTGAGAGAAGTCACCTGTTTGATATTCCTAGAGGAGTATCCATTGACATAAACAATGAGCCGCTGCCCTTCACTCTCACCTTCGCTGCTAACTTCTCCCCTTCGATCAGCACTTTAGAGGATCCGTCCAGGGGGACCTTGTTCCAGAACCTTCACACCCACCAAGTTGGAGAGATGACATTGCCAGAGTGATTGTTCGTGATGTACCTACCACAGAAGAGGGCACTGCAGCTGTGACATCACAGCATCTGCCTATACTTCCCCCAGCATCTTGGCTGCACAAGCTGGGGAGGGGTGCGAGGGCTCCAGCTCTGACACAGAGTCTGTCCCTCCCAAGGAGAGGCTGTAGTGGATTTCAAAGGCTGCAGCGCTGGGTGTACAGAACACCCAGACTGTCTGGCGGGAGTTCTGCCCCCCCTCCCCATCCCATTTCCACGTCTGCATCGTGTCACACATTCTAATCATTCATGAAAAATACAGCCAAAGCATCCCAAGCATGATTCCCTTCTGATAGTTGCCATGGTGACCTTGGGAAAGTAGCCAACCCTGAGCCAGTAACCATGGAAACAGAGAAGCCCAAAAGCAATAATGACTTCAGGTCATGTCTGTGCAAAGACATCATGAGGTCGTCAGAGAGTAAACAAACTCATTCATATCCGCAAACAACCCTGGAGGTCCAAGGGCATATGAAAGTGGGGTGCAGGGGGTGACAGGGAGTTGTGTGGGTTAAGGAGGCTGGCTCAGTTCAGGCTGCTTTTCCTTGAATTGCACTAGTCAAGATACTTCATCATGTGACATGCACACAGTTGAGGCAGAGGAAAGACAAAGAGAACAGAATCACAAAGTAAAGGCATTTCCCCCGATTACAGAATGTCTTCGATAAAGCACCTCATCTCTTTGTCAGTCTGAGACAGACAGATAGTAGCTTTCCATCTCTCCATCTGCATGTCTCGCCCCCACCCGACTGCCTCCTATCACGCAGTACGCGAGCCAGACCAGCGAGAGACGCTTCATGATGAATGGGCCACTTAAAGCGACTGGTACGCAGTGTCTTTTGTGCGGCACCACACAGGGTGGTGCATTGTGTCGTATTACACCCCATCCTCACAGCGGTGCCAGCTACTTTCACCTCCCCGGCAGCAGGAGCAGGCTCAGCTAAGCCCACTAAAAATGCCCTGGACAAATGGTCATTATTTATCACAGTCTGAGTAGCACAAACCCACCTGGGAAGGCACCTCCCCATGTACTGAGGGGGAAAAGGGATGGGTGGGGAGCTGGAATCTGACCTCTCTTCTATGGGAAATACAAAACTTGCAGCACAACTAAGAAGCCTGAGGGAGGGTTGAGTTTTCTCTCTCACACACAGACATCTGTCCAGACATCCCTTCTCCCCCTTTGCAGTTCACTTTCCAGTCACACTTGGTCTTCACTAACTCCTGCTCAGTCAAGCCAGAGCCACAAGCACACATCATAAGCACAGACAGGAAGAAGGAAGGGCTCCCAGCCCTGGCCAAAGGGTCCGAACGAGTAAAAGGAGCAGTGAGCTGCCTGTGTATAAAGGAAACACACTACACCCCCCTTCTTTCGCGTGTGCGCGCACACACATCCACACACACAGAGACTCCGGCCTGGCAGTCAGTCAGTGCCATAGCTATGCAGTGAGTCACCAGCTGTTTACAGAGTTGTGAGCTAGAGCTCACATTCCCACAGACCCAGAAACCCTTCCTTCCTTCCCTCCTCATCCTCCCCCCTCCAAGGAAAGGGGCACACCACAGTCCTGCTGTGGGCACCTGGCCCAGTGAAAAACGGAAAAGGGAAGTCAAGAAAGAAAGGTGGGGGGAAACGGGGACATGACTCGGTCACACCCACCGATTACACAAAAAGGCTTTTGATCCTCACCCCATGAGTCTTCAAAGCACTTTCTACACCAGTCGATGGAAAATCTGAACCCTCCGCTGGCTGCTCAGAGAGGGGAAGAAATGTTGTGGAAAGCAAGTGCTGAGGGTGGAGACTCCCCAGGGGGTCACTGGCGGGGGTAGTCTGCCACCCAAAGTAACTCTGCTTATTTTAAAAAGACTCCTGTGACTCAGTGTGATGAACCCCCCTTCTGGTCACCTGTTGCTTTGTGCTCTGTCCTCTGCTGAAGGGATGTCTATTTACATTCCACACTGCTCAGAGGAAGGTCCTAGACTCCTCCATGTTTGGTACCACACCAGGCACACGGTTGTACTTAACAATTTTACAAGGGCCCACCCAGGTCCTTACAAGTGTTACAGAAATTAGAGCTGCAGGAGCTCTAACATGCCATCCTTCATAGTGTGTTTGTGGGGGTCAGTATTAACCCAGAATGCCCCCTCAATGCCTTTTGTTCATTAAATAAATGACATCTTGGCTTATAAATCGGTACATTCTAGAAGAAACCAGCATGTCCCCTGAAGTCTTAGGATCAGCTCCCATTATAAGGGTCCAGACACAAAGACAGGCAGAACACCAGAGTCACTACTGGGATTAAGATGAAAGGGTGGAGGTGGGCAGGATTCAATACACAGTGGTGGTCACTAGATTAGCTGTAAATAATGAGCAAAATCAGGATCTGGAAGAAGACCCCACACAGGAATTTGGTTATTGCATAAGCAGCTATTCTCAAATACTGGTTCATGCACAGTCACTGGGGTCAAGGTCCACTGCTATCTGAGAACAGACTCCTACTCGAGAGTTTAATGTAGCCTGTTAAAAGCACCAAGATACGATCACTCAAGTGATGGACTATCCCATGATACATTTATTTTATGCTGGTGATCATCACATAGTGTGGTCTGAGCAAGATTTAGTACCATGCATCTGGTGGTAATCCAGACAATTATGCACTTTTAGGCCTTGAGCAAGTTACTTAATTCCTGACTCAATTTCCCCATCTGTAAAGTGGGAATCCTTACACAGTTGGCGCTGTTTATGACTACCCATTCACCACCTACAAGTGGTTAAATATACTAGAGTATGTAGCATTTTCTATACAGATTGCAAAAACCCAGAAAACCCTATTAAAAAGGTACACAGTGCTGCAAACATTCAATTTTTAATGATGCTGAGTGCACAAACCTTTTAGGGATGTCTGCAAGGATCGATATAAATGTGTGATCTTATTACTAACATTTTCTGTCCCTGTTCCTTGTTAACGGCATTTTCAGCCTCATGTCTAAAGTTAGATTGCAAGCTTCCTGGAGCAGGGACTAGGTTACAACTTTTATCCTGTAAGCTGCATGGTACATTTCTAAGTGAGATATAAATGCGTATTAAGTATTATTATGCTCCTGGTAAAGGGACAAGTGTTTCTATAAGGTTGTGTTTCCCATTTATATTTAAAACAAGTGTTTTTATTGGAAGTATACAAAGAACCCCAGTGCTAGTGTTTTTGTTACAAGTTTATCCAACACCACTTCTGTCCAGGGCAGGATTTACCCCTTACATGTTCTTAGGCACAGCACCTTCAGTGCCCCTCACCTACAGCTGACTTTCATCTTGCACACAGTTTTAGAGGGGTAAGTTGCCCCTAAAACACCTGTGCTCTTAGGCACCTGCCTACAGTGCCTAATTGGAAATCCCGCCCTTCTTCTGTCAACACCCTTGCAGCTGACCCCAAGATGGCTCCTATCTGACTTATAGCATCATGAGAACTTGAAGTGTGCTGCTTATTCAGCCCAGCATCACAAGTTTGATGGTTTCAGTTTGTACATCCAGCAATACCCACTATTTTTCTTTCGGGCTCTTCTCTTCCCCACCCACTCAATCAAGACAAACCATTACTAGTGGGATGAGGTGGAGCAGCACTGCTGTGTGAGAAAAAAGCACCGCAGATGAGATCAAAATTTGGTTTTAATAGCCCTTTTCACACTCCAGTGCTCCCAAAGCACTTTACAGAGGATGGTGTTAGATACCAGCAGTCACTGTGTAGCTAACAGCAGCTATGGCTGCACTTGTTTGTAGTTCATACAGAGCCTTGGATGTTAAAACTCATTTTAGTACAAAAGGGACCATTGGCAAGGACATAAATTATCCAGTAGGAAGCACCACAGATCTTTAGTTTCCATTCACACATGAAGCAGCATGTACAATAACTTGAGACTATATGACCCTCACCCCAAGCAAGCCCTGCACCAACTTTTCCCCTCCTAAAGAGCAGACAGAGGAGTGCAGTTTAAGCAGGAAGGAATTCTCAATTTTATCTATTAATCATCAATAGTCTCAATTAAGCACAGAAGATTATGCTAGGAATACACCCTGTCCAGACATACTGAAATCCAGCTAGATCATTTCCAATGAAATTGTTCTGTGACTTACCCAAACTTTCTGTTTATCCACAAGCTATTTTCAACTCTTGGTACCCTTCTTCCTGCTTCTGCTTGTAGGTCTCCTTTAAGATTTAAAAGGCTGGCTATTCGGAGCTGGAGTGTGTCTGGTCATCATAAATGAGGAATCCATAGCCAACGGCTTGCCTTTATATCAGAGGCCAGACAGACTGCCCTGGCTGCTGCTGTGAGAAGCTGAATAGACACGCTATTCCTGGCCACTGCAGAGCATTTCAATTTGACAACTGTTCTCCTCCAGTGAAAAGCGCACACTTACCCAATCCCTACCGTCACACACCACATGCCATACGGGAGACACCTGCAAGACGGTCACGTCAGATAAACATGCCTACAAAGCTGGCCACATGACACATCCACCAAGGAGGACATCAGATCTGACAGGTGAGGGAACAGCAGATGCTTAAACCCTAAAGCCCTGTGCCTCCATCCCTTGGAGACACAGCATGGATTCCCAAGACACTGCAGTGTGGAATGCAGAGAGTATCTTCCCCTCCTTCATTCACAAGTCCTCCTCCTGCTCTAACAATCCTCACACACACTGAGAGGCAGACTGACACTTGCCATTCATCTGTAATAGAGAAGGGGGGGAAGGATACACCGATGATGTGAATCACACGGAGAGCAAGCATATGAGAGGCAATAACTTCTACGTGAACAGAGGGAAGACACAGAGGAGGGGTGAGTCACTGTGTTTACTGCTCTAGAGAGAAGCCACACACAGAACACTCACCCAGCTAGCCAGCTTTCCATTTCTCTGATGGATCAGAACCAGCATCCAGAAGCAAAGAACGGATTCAGAAACCTTCAGACTGAATCAGAGTGCTGCCAGGACATGACTCTGAGGCTCTCTCAAGCGAAGCCTGGACAGGGATCTGACAGTCTTCAGTGGTTTAGTAAACAACTGAGTCAGATGCGGCAGAGCCCTTGTGGTTACAGAGCAGAGGATTTGGGGTATCATGAGAGCATGCCTGTGTGTCACATTACAGAGACCTTGGAGTTTCAGGAAGGGGAGACTGGGAGTTACTGAGGTCAGATGTACTGCAGACAGCTTCTAATATAAAGGGGGTACAGAGCTCGAATGTCATGTGTATTTATAAATTATAGTGGTAAACAATGTTATACTAATATCAGTTAAATCTCACACCAGCTCCAGGGGCAAATCAATACAGTATTCCATTTTACAGACACTGAAACTGAGGCCCAGCACAGTGAAGCGATTTGCTCACAGCCACAGTGGGATTTAGTGGCAGACTGGGATTAGGATTTATGAATTCATGGCTCTTAAGTCATCCTATGCTCCAACTATTATATCACGTCTTTCTCAGCCTCTATAGTGATAGTTATTAAGGAGGAAAAACAACAGTACTGTTATGCAGTGTCCCACATGTTGCAAGCCAGTGGAATTTGCTGCAGATCTATCCCTTGCTTCAGAACGGGCATCAGGATCATTGCCTTCATTAAGGTGAGTTTCTAGGCTGTACAGTCACAAGAATGTCTTCCAAACATAAACCAATGCAGTATGACCTGCCTGGATCTTTAGACAGCCTGAAACAGCAGCGCAGCAAAAAGTGAGAAAGGCTTGTTCATCTCATTAGGGGGATGAGCTTGGAATTTCTTGATAAAAGTACAGGTGTGTTTGTGGGATAAATAAACTGCACACCATCCCACCTCAGCAGCCAAACACCCCAGGCATCCCACTTCAGTTCTCAAACCTCCAATATAGTTATAATAGAGCACCCGAACACTGACTGACAATGTATACTGAACAGATGGTTTACAGTCAATTCAATAAAGACCTAGTCTTTACAAAATGTAAGACTGCCAATCTGCTGCAGAAACAATGGAGGCTAAAGCACAGAATTTAGAGGACAGCTTGCAAAGTGCACGGCCTTCAGATACTAGAAACAGAGTTTGTGGAGTTCTGCTTCCATATTTTTCGGATACTGTACTTTCGCGGTGGGATATGAGTTAACCCTAACGTTTCAAAGAACATTTAACACAATTAAGCCAAAGTAAGTGCAAAGCCCTGACAAATTGTGCCAAGTGTCCTGCTAATGGGATCCAGCACAGCCCCTGCACTTTGTAATCATATCCTCATTAATAATTATCCTCCACAGTCTCTCTGAGAGGCTCTTTAGGTACAAACAGGGTTAATTCTCCCTCCCCCTCAGTCCTGCCTAGACTGTGCACTGTCATTGGATAATAAAAGTGTCCATCATGTTTAGGAAGAGAGGAGAGGAGGCAGGCTTCTCTGCATTAGTTTACACACGGAAGGGGAGAGAAAGAGAGCAGGCGACAAGCACGGCTCCATCAGTGCGAAAGCAGCAAGGTAAATCAATTCAATACTAAACCATGGCAGCAGAGTAACGGAACATACTGGCTGGGCTGGTGTTGGGAGCAGGGCTGCAGCTTTTCCAAGGACACAGGGCCCAAAATCCCACAAAAAGGGATGCCGTGTGGGACAGGAGCATTTGCTCACTACCTCTCTGTTCTTCTTCACAGACCCAGCTTTGCTCTGGTGAGGGCAGACAGGTCAAGACAGCTAATGGAGCCCTTTCCATTTTCTGCAAAGCCCCTTTGCCCAAAGGGTTCCCCCCCCCCCAATTTGAGATCTCATGGCCTGTTTTTTGCTGGGATCCATAGAACAGGGCCCCATCTCCACTGAGAGACACAGTGAGGAAAGGGGGGGGAGGGGGGAGAGATAGAGGAAACGGCCCTTGAAGCAGCAACAGATCTCTTGACTATGACATGTTTTTAAGGTTCAGAGACACCTTCATTTGCCCCTCCTTTGTCCCACCAGCGGGGAAGTTTCTCTAGCTTGTGCTAGCTCCTTCCCTATCTGAAGAGGATAGAGGAATAAGGTTTCCCTGCCCTTATCTTGGTCTAAAAATCCGAAGTGATCAGATGTATCCTGCACAGTCACCAGGCAAATCTACCCGCAGAGCACATGCTCTGAATATTCAAGTCCCCTCCCCCTTGCTCTTCACCAAGGGTGTGGTCTCTCAACTGCTGGAGACCCATCTGTCCATTTTCAGATGTTTTCCCCTCCCAGCTGTAGCCCTCCTCACAGAGTCATATTCATCAGGCCAAGGGCCAGACATCAGACTATGCACACCTCTGTGTATCTGAAGGAGGATTGTGGGGTTTGTTAATAAGCATCTTCTTCCCTCAGAAGGGAAACATTTTGCCACCTCAGAATTCCCATTCTCAGCCAGTCTAGGGAAAGAGTGGACCAGGAAACCAAACCTGCATTTCTCACATCAGCACAGAATTCAACTGTTAGCCCAGAAAAACTCTTTTCTAAGCAAACTAGTGTATTTTGTAGGGAGGCTAAAGACCACTGAGATGCAAATTGCCAGTAGTAGGGATGCCTGCTTATCGGTGTTTCCAGATCCTCAGGGCTCCCTCCACTCAGAGTTGTGGACCCACACTGGTTTTATCCAGAATCCTCAAGGGTCTCTTTACACTTCAAAGTCAGTCATTTAGAACTGTGTCACAGGGCACAGCTTTGTTAGAACGGTTTTCAAGAACCATTCGAAATGGGACACAATCTGTACACTTATCCTAGGGCACAAGCTAATGAGAACCACCACTTAAGCTTTTGGCCTTCCCAGTGATAGAAAACATGCCAGTGTCTGCAGCAAGGACTGATTCAAAATGCAAGGCATCTTATGTTACCAAGACCATTTCTAAACCAGGAGGCTCTTTCTGTGCCAGGTGGTCATGTGGAGCAGGTGATTAAGCAACATGTGGCTTACACAGGGTTTCAACACCCCAGGATGTCATATGAAGGTGTGTCCATTTGTCATGGCTAACACAATGCAAAGAATTACAAAAAAAATCTAGGGAGATGCAATTTCCTTTAATGTCATAGTAGGGTTCGCAGGAATGTCTGAATTCTACCAAGTATCAGGGGGTAGCTGTCTGTATCTACAAAAACAAGGAGTCCAGTGGCACCTTAAACACTAACAGATTTATTTGGGCATACGTTTTGGTGGATAAAAAACCCACTTCTTCAGATGCATGCATTCTAGCAGTTGCCCTTCCTCAGGTACTTGCTGTGTGCCACCAACATGCATGCATAGATTCCTCTGCATGTCATTCAAAAGCTTGATGATGGGGCTGCATGGGTTCTTTAAGGGGACAGAATAAAATCATTCAGAGATGAGCTATGCACAAATGCTAAATTCAGAAAAAGCATCACAACTTGGAAACGTTATACGAGCAGCACGATCTAAATTCAGAAGGATTTAACTGAAAAGTTGCTTTGCTGAATCATATAGCCTGCTAACACTACAGCCTGTTCTAGTGGATGCAATCCTTCCAGCCCAAACATTAACTCCCTTCAGGCTATCAATGTTCACTCAGTCTATGTTTAACTGAGGTGGAAGATTGGGGTCTCTAGCCTAATTAATGCCCATACCTCCTTTCGACTCAAGCTGCCTTTCCCAATGGCCCTTTGGCCAGGCACCCTCTCCTCAGTTAAAAAACCATTCCAGACTCCACTGTTCATCTTGCCTAAAGCTCTGATCCTTAAACCCTCCCAACCTTTCTGATTAACTGAATTTACCTCCACTCTGCTCAGATTTCCTGATCTAATGCCCCATTGACACTCCCCCCAGAAGAGTGCTAATCCCATATACTTCTGCACTCTTTTCCCCCCAAGAGCCTTATACCATCTGCAGGCTTTGAACCCCTCAAATCCCCAGTGCTCCTTGTGCCTCTCCTGTCACCCAACTTCATCTCTAGCCTACTCATCTCGCCTCCTACCCCCAAGAGATGTGGGCAGCACCCCCGACTCCCCACCAAGCCTCCTGATTAATGGCCCAGACCCCCTCCTCTCCCTCCTGCCACACGCCCCGCACCCAGCCCCTCTAGTTCCTGCTTCTCACCCACTGCCAAGCCTGCCAGCCCCCACTTCTCACACCCCACTGCCCTCTGGTCAGAACCACCCCCAACTTGGCAACCTGCCCGCCCCGTGGCAGTGCCCCACGCCACCCCCTGCCCGCCCCGTGGCAGTGCCCCACGCCGCCCCCTGCCAGTGCCCCACGCCTGCCCTCTGCCCGCCCCGTGGCAGTGCCCCATGCCGCCCCCTGCCCGCCCCGTGGCAGTGCCCCACGCCGCCCCCTGCCCGCCCCGTGGCAGTGCCCCACGCCGCCCCCTGCCCGCCCCGTGGCAGTGCCCCACGCCCGCTCCCTGCCCGTCCCACGCCCGCTCCCTGCCCGCCCCGTGGCAGTGCCCCACGCCCGCTCCCTGCCCGCCCCGTGGCAGTGCCCCATGCCGCCCCCTGCCCGCCCCGTGGCAGTGCCCCACGCCCGCTCCCTGCCCGCCCCGTGGCAGTGCCCCACGCCCGCTCCCTGCCCGCCCCGTGGCAGTGCCCCACGCCCGCTCCCTGCCCGCCCCGTGGCAGTGCCCCACGCCCGCTCCCTGCCCGCCCCGTGGCAGTGCCCCACGCCCGCTCCCTGCCCGCCCCGTGGCAGTGCCCCACGCCCGCTCCCTGCCCGCCCCGTGGCAGTGCCCCACGCCCGCTCCCTGCCCGCCCCGTGGCAGTGCCCCACGCCCGCCCCCTGCCCGCCCCGTGGCAGTGCCCCACGCCCGCTCCCTGCCCGCCCCGTGGCAGTGCCCCACGCCCGCTCCCTGCCCGCCCCGTGGCAGTGCCCCACGCCCGCTCCCTGCCCGCCCGGGGATTCCCGTTCTCCGAGCCGCAGCGCCCCCCACCTGCTCCTCCCCCCGCCCGTCAGCGCTGAGCGCGTGGTCGGGCCCCGGTCCGGGGCAGCCACGTGTGTGAGCGTCGCCACCCCCCGGCTCGGAGCCGGCCGCGGCATCACCCCCCGGTCCGGTCCGGCTGGGCTCGGGAGGGGGGCGGACACCACGTGTCCCACGCGCTGGTGACTCAGCAAATTTCCAGCCCCTGCTACAAACGGCGCGGCCCCTCCTCGCCCGGCTCGGGGGCTCCGCGCGGGCCGGACCCCGCCCCGCCCCGGCGAGCCGGACCCGCCTGCCGCACCCCGGGGGCTGCGTCTTACCTGGGCCTGTCAGGAGCGCGCGCGCGGGGGGGGGGGGAGGTGGCGGCGGAGGCGGGGACGCGCGCGGCGCGGGGAATGGCGGCGGGGACGCGCCTCTCAGCCTCCCCTCGCTGCGTGTGCGAGTCCCGGGGACAACAACAAGCGCGGGGCGCCCCCCCTCCCCCCGCCCCGGAGCCGACCAACCAGGGGCCGGGCCGCTTCCGGGATCGCGCATCACTCCTCGCGCGTCACCCGGCCCCGCCCCTCGTCCTCACGCGTCACCCGGCCACGCCCACCGCGTTCATTCATGGAGCGTGGACACGGTAGTGGGAGGAGTGAGGGGGGATGAGGCGGGGGCGCGCAGGGAAGGGGCCCGAGGGTGGGGGAGGGGTATGGGGGCCGGGCAGGAGGATACGGAAGTGCTGTTGGTACGGGGGGGGAGGGGCAGTGGAGAGGGGGGAGGGGCATCCTTCCCGTAGTAGTGGGGGTGGGGCATAATGTGTGTGGTGTGAGACCCCTCCCAACATCAGTCTTTGTTCACCCCCATGAGCAACACCCCTAACTCTGCACACCTCTTCCCTGCTGAGGTGCAGCCACCTCTGGGGTGGAGGGTAGCAGTCCCAGGGCAGGGACAAGCAATTTGCTTCAAACTCTGTCTTGTACAAAAAAAAATGCCCTGGGCACCCTCACATCCTGGCAGGACCTGCCTGAAAAGTCCCCCCATAGTAAATTGCAGGGTGACTGCTCTACCTAAAGTGACAAAGAGTCCTGTGGCACCTTAAAGACTAACTAAAGTATTGAAGCATAAGCTTTCGTGGGCTAATACCCACTGCGTCGGATGCAAGCTCTACCTAAGTTCTTTCAGACTTCAGGGCATGTGGGACATTTCAGATGCCAAGTTTAGAGTGACGGGTTTAAGATTAACAGCTGTGTAGTCTGTATCCGTAAATAAGACAAGGAGGACTTGTGGCACCTTAGAGACTAACCAGTTTATTGCAGCATAAGCTTTTGGTAGCCCACAAAAACTTATGCTGAAATAAATTGTTTAGTCTCTAAGGTGCTACAAGTCTTCCTTGTCTTATTTAAAGTTCAGAGTGCTGATTATCATCCCCTTTGGCAGCCTAGAGGAGCTGAGTTCAAGATAGTTTTATGGGCACGACGAGGTAGGTGAGTGGTGCCAAAGGAAGGCACTACAATTTCAAGACTCTAGGATAAGATGAGTAGCAGTGTTGGGCTTCTGTAGAATATTTAGGAGCTCTGCTCATTTCTAAAGTAGTGGCTGATTGTCACCTGTTGTGAATCTGTTTTCACCATCTTTTCTTCCACAATACTAATAAGTGAGTTTACTTTCAATATGGAGAAGGGGGTTCCTTTAAAGTATTCCCATTTGGGCTTTCCAGTGTCATTTGTCTTCTGTGTATGCTTTTTAGTCTGTAAGGTAAGGTCCAGAGGGAACAGACTGTCTTTATTTTTGTGTATTGCGCAGCACCAAGCACCTAATCAAAAAATAATAATCTCTTTCATATCTTCTAGAATTAAGCAATTTTCTTCCTGGCTTTTTTATAGAAGTGTCTCATATTATTTCTGATGTCTTGCGATGTATCCTTGCTCTTTATATTTTTGGCAATGGAGTAGAAAATGGCTTTCAGTTTCAATTTTTTCTCAGTCACATGGATTTCAAAGTACTTCCTCCTTGAGTTTCAGTGTGACTTTTATGTAATACTAAAGTCCACAAGAGGAGACTGAAGTGTCCAATTATCATATAACACTATATTTAGGCTTGAAAGGATTGTATATTTTTATCAGCTAGTGTTGGTAAACATTGATATCATGGTACAAACACATCAACAAAAAATTGTCCACAAGTAATTGAAATGCACATATAGGCAAAGGAAGAAAAATGCTGCTTGAAAACGTAGAGTTTGATTTAAGGATATTTACTTTATATAGTTTGACATATGATGTTGACAATTTGTGTTTTAATAGTTATGAAGCTTTAACTTTTTGAAGTTCAGTGCTTACTGTCATTAGATAATTGTCTGACCCCCGCCTGATTTTCCCACAACTGGGAAAACTTAAATCGATAAAACTTGAAATAAAAAGCATGAAACCCACAATTTTGTGCTACTGTGAAAATTAAACCAATAAAAATTTAAAAAAATGCTTAACAATAAATATTGATATCAGTTAAAATTATATTTTAAAAAAATTGAATTCTGCCAAGTCTAACTATATCTCAGACCGGACTTTAATGAGAGAAAATGAGATCTCTGCGTAGTGCTTGGAAAACTTTAAGTCCCCTCCTCTTATGAGGATACTGCAGCAGAGAGAGACAAGATACAATCTGGGACAGTAATACTAAAAAGGGGTGAAATTTTACAATAGGTTATTTTCTTTATTTGCTGGAGTCAAGAGACTGAAATGTAAGTGGTGGCCATTTAGTTATTTTGTAGCAATGTTATCAATATTGCCAAACCCGAGTGTTCAGAAAAGTATAAATCAAGTCTCAAAAATCTTGAGATTTTTAATACAGTACATAATAAATGTTGGGTTCTTTTGATTTGCTTTCTGCTTTTTGAGCCATTAGGATTCATGTTAAGTGGGCCAGAAACAACTTTCATTTTAAAGAAGCCAGAGTCTCATGTAGTCAGTGACTTAAGGAACTAGAACTTTAAGGCTGCAGCTCAATAAAATCCTGACATTTGGCAACACTGTGCCCTAACTGAGCACGTCGTTGATATTAGGTTCAACCTTTGAGACCCCAAGAGCAATACACCTACTTAGTTTTAGACCACGATGATGAAATACTATGGATTGTTAACTAGAACAGTGGTTCTCAATCAGGGGTCTGGAGCCCCCTAGGGGGCTGTGAGCTGGTTTCTGGGAGTCCACCAAGCAGGCCAGAATTAGACTCACTGGCTCAGGGCAGAAAGCAGAAGCCCTGGGCCCTCAGCCCCGCCACCCAGGGCCGAAGCCTGAACAATGTAGCTTTAAGGGGGGCCCCATGGCATGGGACACCAGACAACTGCCTTGCTTGTTATCCCTTAACAGCGGCCCTGGCTTTTGTATGCAGAAAAGCAGTTGTTGTGGCACAGGTGGGCCATGGAGTGAGTTTTTATTGCATGTAGAACAAAAAAGGTTGAGAACCCCTGTACTAGACCATAGGAAAGGCTGACGGTTTTAAAACCAGACTTTCAATCTGTCTCTGCACTTGGTCTTGTTAGTATGTTTGAAACTAACTAACTGTCTAAGCCAGTGAAGGATGGTCTCTGCCCCTTTTTCCTCACCTGTTGGATAACTCTGTTTACTGCTTAAATGTAATTTAAGCAACACACACATTCCTTTGTTTGAGTCAGATTTTTTTGCCAACCTCAGTTTGGAACATGCGTTAACAACAACATACAGTAGCATCTCATAACTTCACATACAATGTTGCCCCACACATTTTTCAAGACAATAATGACTAGCAAATTATGAGTTTTTAGACGAAATATTACAAAGATGATTACAGTAGTATGTGGGGTGTGGACACGGGTATATTCTGTCATAGTTTATATCTCTCTTTCTTATTTATATAGGGGAGGCAGAAAGGTCCTATAGATAAGGTGTTGGACTAGGAGTCAGAAAACCTGGAATCTATTCCTCGTATTGACACTCACTATGTAGCCTTGGGCAAGCCACAAATTCTCTGTGCAGCTATGAAATGTGGATAATAATGCCTATCCATTTTTGTAATGGGCTTTGAAATCCTTTCTAGAAACCCTCACTGAACTCAGAGAAGGGAAAATCTCCTAATCAAGTTTGGTGACCTAATTGATAAGAATATGGCTTTGTTAGAACTTTGAATATAAACAAATTGCAAAAAGCATTCAGGTAGAAATATTCTAACTTTCTTAGGTACCCAAGAAATGTACAGGAAGTTAGGATGGATGCGCTGCTAATAGATTGAAGCGATAAAGACCATGTGCAGGACTTATTCTAGGAGGTTTATGGTACAGCAGGCATGAAGTGCTGCAAGCTGGGAGACCTCACTATCTTCCTGAAACCACAATGTCAAGAGGAGACAGGTGTACCCAAGCTTCTTAGCTCTCACCGGATCAGAGACAGGGGAGAACAAAATAGCTTCAGCAGGGATTTCCAGAGAGAGAAATGGTGACCCAGTGCATTGGCAGAGGTGATTTTTAATACCAAATGATCATAGTGATCTGGTCAAATAACAATTTGGGGTACTGTGTTCCACCAGCCTCCACTGAGGTAGGAGGCAAAGTCCGTTTGCACTGTGAACTCCTGGGCTTATACATGCCCTGCGGCATTTGGTGCATGGATCAGGTCACTGCATTTTAGCAACCTGTTTGTTCAGGCAAATAGCTGCACACGCAGCTGCAGAGTTTTGCATTGGCATATGCATGTATTAATGGAGTCAATAGACCAGGTGGTCCTGAGTATCTTGGGGAATATACATTTAATAAAGCTGCTTAGCTGTATGGGGCAGGGACTGTCTTTTATTATATGGCTGTACAGCACCGAGCACAATGGGGCCTGACTTGATCAAGGCATCTTGGTGCTCCTGCAGTGTGTATATTAAATAAAATATTTGGTTGTACATCAAGAAACGTAATTTCTCTGTGCTTCTGTTTTGCCTGCAGAATGCAGATTTGGTGTGAAAAGCAGTTGAATTAGTATATGTGCAGATCTGTGCTTTAGAGAAATAATGGCTGTAGTTTAAGGTGTTGGGAGATCTCTCCGTTTCCTACAGTGGCCGTAGCAGCTCAGAAAAGCCCATCATGTGCAAGCAGGCCTCAGAGAAAACGTTTGTATGAGAGATTTCCAAAACAGTTATTTATTCATTTACAATGGGATGGAGACTAAGGCACGTTCCCTACCCCAAAGATTTTACAGTGTCAGAGTCCAGTACTCCAGGGAGCTGGAGAGCTTCAACGCCAATTGTTTTCAATAAGAGCGGAGCGTGCTCAGCACCTCATAAGAATCTCATGTGGCTCAGAAAGCCACAGCTGTGGTAGGGTGGGTGGAGAAGGGCTCAGCCCGTATAACAGACCCCGGAAACATTATGGCTCCCTAAACTCAGAAATAGCCAGAATTCTGGAGAGCACACATTGGAGTAGCAACTGCAACATCCTTAGAAAGAGGGAGGGAGGGAGAGAGAGAGAGAGAGAGAGAGAGTGTGTCTGTGTCCGTGAGTCCAGCCACTTCTCTGGCTTTGGTCTGTCAGCTTGTGCAGGAGGCTAGCCACCTCTGCTGGTTGTGCTCTTCCTTCCTCTAGGTGCTCAGTGAGAATACAGACTTAAACAGCAGCCGTTCCTTGTACAATGTGTACGGGAGAGCTCTTGGTAGATTCTCCCAACCCCGTGAACCTGTGCAGGGCCTGGCCCTACATTAGGCAGAGCACTGAGCAGCAGATCAAGTAGGGCAGGGTCCTGTTTTCCACCTTCAAACCTGCCTCCAGAGTCAAGAGTTATTCTGTATATTCCGCACAATGCAAGTATTACGGCAAAGGGACCAGTGACCAGAGCGGCAGTGATTGTATGTTGCACTAACATTACTGTAAAAAACAGTGAGCAGGCAGCAAGAAAAGGCAGGAAAAGTTCAACCTCAGGGCTATGGAATAGTCTGATATTGCTTATTGTTCATGATGATTCTTCTCCTGTGGAAGAATCTCCTCATCAGTGGGGTAGGATTTTCTCTGCCAGTTCCTTCATCTGATGCTTTATTCCCACCCTCATTTTAGCACATGGAAGATGAAGTCCTACCAAAAGCTGGCAACAGACATCCCCCAGCCTGCAGAACCCTATGCTGAAGAAGAGAGCATTGACGGGAAGCCGCCCTGCCTTCGGAAGTTGTCCATTTGGTGGCTGGGTGTTGGCCTGCTGATGATGGTAGCTGTCCTGCTGAGTGGGGTCACCATGTGGATGCTCAGACAGGCGTCTGGGAGCCAGCGTGCCCTGGAGAAGTGCAGTGCTGTTCCGGAGCCTCTCCGCTTTGACTGCTACCCGGAGAGGAACGTGGTGGTGACAAAAGAGCTCTGTGAGAGCAGGGGGTGCTGCTTTATAGAACGTGACCATCCTCTGGGGAGCAGGAGCGGAGTGCCCTGGTGCTTTTACCCCCCTGACTTCCCCAGCTACACCCTGGAGAGCCTGAACCAGACTGAGCTGGGAATGGTGGGTTTGCTGAGGAGGAAGGTAAAGGCCTATTATCCCAGAGACATTGAGAGGCTGCAGCTGAGCGTGGAGTTTGAGACAGACACTCGGTTACACATCAAGGTGAGCTGCCTGCTCTGGTGTGTGTCCCTTCCCGTCAAGGCCTCCATGCCTATAAGGGTTCCAAATAGGGCCTCTCAGTCCAGCTAACTAAATCCCCTGGTCTCTGCTGGCAAACACCAGCCCCTGACGAGCAATAGAGCCCATCTCATGTCTCAGTCTAGGGTCTCATCATGTCAAGCCAGACATGGCAGCTGTATCCCCCTGGCACTGGCTGCTGTTGTTTAGCTTGCTGTCAGGTCGCCCCTCTGAGCCAATTATACACTCCTTTGCCTCCAGCGCTGCTGTTTTTTCAGGGCACGTTTTCTCCCTTTTGTAGATCACGGATTCCACGAGCCCTCGATTCGAAGTCCCCCTGGAGGTTCCTCAGGCAATGAAGAGAGCAGAGAATCCCGTATACAGCCTGGAGTTCTCCAAGGAGCCTTTTGGCCTGCTGCTGAGGCGCAGAGCCTCTGGCGCTGTGCTGTAAGAGTTCACCTTCCTCTTCTCTCTCTCCAACTTCGGCGGCTGACCCCACCCGTTAGCTCCACCTGTGGGGCCACCACAGAGCTGAGGCTAGCGGGGAGGAGGGAACCGTCTGTCTCCTCTCCTAAGCCCAAGTCCACCACCTGCTTGGTTTATTCACCTGGGTTTGGGTGGGAAGAGCATGAACTTTGCTGAGTCAGCATGCCCTCTAGGCTGGGGGAGACAGCTGTTCTCCCGCTTCCTCCTTCCTCAAGAACCGAGGTTTCAGATACCATGGGGATGGGCATTGCATCAGAACCTAGAGAGGAGCACACCGCTGCCTGGGCCTGGGTAGAAAGAATGCAGGGCTGACTCCGGGAACTTGGTCAATGTGGCTTGGCACAGAGAGGAGAGTCTGTCCTGCATTTACAATGTGCTTGTTTGCGTAATGTATTAATGACTTAGTGATTGTCCGGTGTCTTCCAAATATAAAGCATTGTGTAAGTGCTAAGTGGTATTGTTTTTACACTGCACACCAGATGGCCTGTGGGGCTCAAGTTTGGATGGGGGCCAGATACTCTGGGGAAGAAATCAGTGTGAGGACTGTAAATTTGGGGGGTGTGTGTGTTTCTTACACACACACACACACACACACAATTTGCCAGGGGAAGGGCCAAATGCTATCCTGGTGTAAGTGTGTACAGATCCATTCAGTGGCATTGTGCCCACTCCCTTAAGCATGTGGCCAGTTCTAGTAAGACAGGGCATGCTAGAGAAGAGCTCTTTGCTTTGCTCTCCGCCTCAGATGCACCACTCTTTCATTATTTTACTGTTCTTTAAAACTTTGTGTGTTTACTAACCCAGGCCTCTTGGGAGTAGTTTGCTGGTGGTTAGACAATCAGGAAACCTCACTCGGGTGTTGTTTCTGTTGCTTAGAGGGTTAAATATAATCTCCAAGGAGACTTTCCCCTGGCACTTTGAAACCTAACCTCTGAATCAGACTGAGTCATGCTGACCTTTGGGCCAGGTCATGCCCTGGCTCTGCATTTGGCTGGGACATGAGAGTTCACTAAATTGCTGAGCCATGGGATCTGTAAGAGAATCTAGGAGTCTGTGCGCCGGGGTGGGCGATTTCTAGGTTGTGCAGTAGTTTGAGATCTTGGAAGGAAGGTGCCGTGATTGCTGTTAGCAGCAGCAGAGGAGCAGACTGACATTGTTTTAATGATATTGGTCCTCTCTTGCTCTGTCCTTCCCTTGCTCCTGCTCTGTCCCTCACCCTGCTTCTTGCCCACTTTTGTATCTTTCCTCCCGCCGCCCGTCCAGGTTAAACACGACCGTGGCTCCCTTGATCTTCGCTGACCAGTTTCTCCAGATTTCCACCGGCCTCCCTTCCACGTTCCTCTACGGCCTTGGGGAGCATCGGAGCAGCTTCCTGCACAGCCTGAACTGGAGCACCCTGACGCTGTGGGCCCGGGATGTCCCTCCCACGGTACCATTGTCCTCTCGGTGATGCGTGCGGGGCCAGGGTCTTGCTATTTCAACTCCGCTGTTGTCCGTCAAAGGTTCCCCTCTGTGTAACAGGCCCCACCGGCACATCTGAAGAACTGTGTTGCCCAGCTCAGAACCCGGCATCAGGTTACTCCTGAGCAGACACACGACCCTTCTGTGCTCTGGTGCAGGAGTCCCCTTCTGTGCTGGTTTGACAGCCCGTCCTCTCCCCTCTAGAGCAGAGAACGCCCCTCTTCGGGGGATGGCGCTGTGCCAGTCTGGTGCACAGAGGTTTTACTGCTTCCCAGTTCCCTCGGGAGTGTGATGGGTGGAGTCTGACTACTGGCAGCTCCTTCAGCAGAGCTGGGTGGTCTCTGAAGAAGACAGAGCTCTGGTGATTGTTTTAGACCCCGAGTAACAGTGATATGTGGGTCGACAAAGAATGTTATGGTGCCTATCCAAGTCTTTAACATCCAGAGGAAGCCGTCAGTACATGGGTTTCCTCCTGCCCCTCTCTGTGGTTAGCATGAAGGATTATGGGAAGGGTTACCAGGTTCAAAGGCTACCTCTCCACTCAGTAGCAAAGGACTCTTCAGTCCCCACAGGCTATTGAAACACCTCACCAGCTTAGTCTGGGGTCTGTGTTAATAGAGACTCCCCAGCTGAGCAGGGTTCCTTTTGATGTGGAACAAGGGCCACTGGGGCTGGAGCTGAAACCCAGCAAACATGGGTCACGTAGGAGGGAAACTTCTTTTCCCTTTGAATTTATCTCGACCCGTTTTACCTTTGTGTCCTTCACTCCCCTCTAGCTCTGCTTAAAGATGACTGACCCTTGTACGCAGATTTATTTCATCTGTTGCCCTGGGCTCCCATGGCAGCCATTTGTATCTTGGTCGCTTTGAGAGAAGTATGGTGGTTGTGCCTGGCAGCCCTACTTCTGCACAATTCGCTTGCTTTAAGAGTCCTTCTAGAAGGCCCTTTGTAGCTCATCCTATCCCAGTCCATCACCAAGCCCTTCTCTTATAGTAGCTTGGGTTTTTTCCCCTCTTCTCTGCTGAGAATACACCAAGCCCCTTTGGCCTTCAGGTGCAAACTCTGCAATGATCTTGGCTGTCCATTGTCCCCTCTCTCCCCAAGCTGATCATGACTGTCCCATGTACTAGTGACCAGAACTGACATGCCTAGCCAAGGTCTAACTCACACTGAGCCTAGAGGGTCCTGAAGGCATCTGTCAACTGCTTCTCAGGGCTCATAACTCTCCTTCCTTAGACACCTACCTTGTTATCCATCCCACCTTCCTTTGGGTGACCCTGACATATTGAAAACAAGTCTCTTATCAGACAACTTCTGTTTGCAGGAGTCGTACAACCTCTATGGAGCTCACCCATTTTACCTGCTGATGGAGGAAGGGGGAGCTGCTCATGGTGTTTTCTTCCTGAATAGCAATGCAATGGGTACGTGCTTTCTTATGCTACATTGGGGTGGAGCAAGCATTCAGGGCCTGATGAAGGAAGCCCCCCGCTTCACCAGCCTGCATGCCCTGACAGTGGCATCTCATAGATTTTGGTGCTATACCTAATCACTGGGAACGGGGCCTGCTGACTTTGGGAGCTGGGGCTGGTCGGGGGCAGGAACGGGGAAGAGGCTGACCTGAGGTGGCAGTTCAGGAACTCGGGGCACAGAGAAGCAGTAAAAGAGAAAGATGTGGTTTTGTGGCCCTTTATTGAGCCAGACATCTGTTTCCTGGCTAAACTTAGACTCTTTAGCAACAATCGAGCGGTTTAACCACACAGGCAGCTGCTGAATTGTAGTCTGAGAAGCCAGCTTCTCCCATACCCCTGCCACGTTCTCCTTTAATATATCTGCCCTTTAACTATGTGGCGAGTGCGACTTCTGGGGTAGGCAGCAATATAAATCGGCTGGCTGCTGTTCTCACAGTGGTACCCTGCTGATGCCAGCTGTGGCTTCCACAGGGAGCTGCTATAAAGCAGCAGCCTGTCCGTGCCAGCGGGGACTGCAGAACTGTCAGCATCAGTGATGGCATATGGGTACCAGCCGGGACTCCAGCAGGGTGAGCTTCCTGATGGTAGCCTCAGGCCAGTGTCAGGAAGGACACAGACACTGAGGTGCTTTACACCAGTGCCCTGTTACTGTCATCTGGGACCCTGATATTAGGAGGCTCCTCACACCAGTCCCATGTTCGTTCCAGCGGAGTACGTTTTCTTGCAATAAAACTCCCCAGAATAACCGGGCAGGGAAGTGCGTGAAAACACGCCAGCTGTATCGGAGGTGTGAGAACTCACACATACAGCGTACCCTTTCCAGCAAAGCCCTCAGTCCAACAGACGCTCGCTCTCACATTCGGCTCTGAATTTATAATTCAGGGCTGTGAGCTCTGGAACGGGTTCTACACTACAGAGACAGAAAGCACTGCTTGGCTTAGTGCTGAAGTGGGAACGGTGAGAACGCCATGCCTTTCAGGTCTAGAAACCAGACATTGTAATAATCCTTTGCACATCTGTTGCACCTGAAATCCAGGGATAGCAAATCATACTGCAGCCTGTGCAATACAGAGGTGCTATTACGGGGGGGAATTGAGACACAGAGCTATAGACATATATTTTTGCCTATTTGTCTGTGAAAGAGTCATGATTCGAAGTCAGGAATTCTGATCCCGTTTCATGTGTTAGCCATTGGACTACGGTTTCATTGTCTCTGTTCTGTCACTTTCCAAAGAGGTGGCTTTGCAGCCAGCGCCTGCCTTGACCTGGAGAACCATTGGAGGAGTTCTGGACTTTTACATCTTCTTGGGTCCTGATCCCAACATGGTCATCCAGCAGTACCAGCAGGTGATAGGTAAATATCAATCCCCCAGCCATTCTCTGTGCCTCTCTCTCCCAAGACAGCCCACTGAATAACCAGTCCTTTGTATGCTTAGACATGCCCATCATCTCCATCCACTGCCGTCGCTGTCACTTTTATACATTAGCACCTGTCTCACCAGATTCATTGTGATGTTCTCGCCACCAGAGGTGTTGCCTCTTCCTCGTCTCCACCAGAGTCTCCCTCTTGTTCAGAATTGCCGGAGTCATTACCACCTCCATCAGGATTAACAAATTCGTCCTTGTCTCTGTTCCAATTGTGTTGTTCCAGGTTTCCCTGCCATGCCACCTTTCTGGGCGCTGGGCTTCCATCTGTGCCGCTGGGGCTATGGGACAAGCAATGAAACCTGGCAGATTGTGAAAACCATGAGGAATTATCAGATACCACAGGTAAAATAATACGGCTAAACCACCCTGGACACGCCTGATCCCATCTGATCTCGGAAGCTAAGCAGGGTCGGGCCTGGCTAGTACTTGGATGGGAGACCTCTTGGGAATACCAGGTGCTGTGGCTTAACATGGGCATGGGGCTAGCAACTCCACCCCGTAAGGGAACCAATTGCTACTGAAACACCAACACCAGTTGGTGGCCCATACCCCGGCTGGGGGGTGACGGGCAGAGAGAGAGAGACAGGTAAAATAAATACCTGCTGTCCAGCGGAGGCTAGGTAGCGCCGCAGAAGCATTTCTGCGCCATGCAATTTTGCATTTCTTCTTTGCAGGATGCTCAGTGGAATGATATTGATTACATGGAAGGGTACCGGGACTTCACCTTTGACCCCGAGAAGTTTGACACCCTCCCGCAGTTGGTGGAAGACCTTCACAAGCATGGCCAGTACTACGTCATGATCCTGGTATACAGACTTCTCTGCCCTTCTTCCTGAATTATGCCCTGGGGCTGTTTTCCTTTCTAAAACTTCAGGCACATGCAGTGATGTGGTCACCGTGCAACTACAAACAAGAGTAGGAGCTACTCGCTGCTCCATGGGGCGTCAGGCTCCCCACAATACAAGTGGCTTCTGTCTATTGCAGTGATAAACATTTTAGCACAGAGCCTCAGCTTGTGCTGATGCCAACAGAGCTATGCTGATTTACACTAGCGGCGGCTCGCCAGCTTTGTTTTTTAGCATATGCCTTGTCCTCTGATGATTGGCTTTGAGCAATAGCCTGAAAGAGTGTCAGGTACTTTTGTGACCTTCTTTTTACACACACACCTTCTCCCTCTATGCTTTGGCCTCACACAGGCCTCTGCTTGGGAGGAGTGGCTAGGATCCCCGCTGGTATCCGTGAGCGGGGCCTTTGGAATTTCTCCCTTTTCTGCAGGGGAGCTCTAGCTACAGTGTTATCCCGCTGCCTTCCTGTCTGCTCTGTGTGTAGCCCTCCCAACGTCTCAATAGCACAAGGATAAGTGATGCAGTTGTCTGTCAGTCGGTCTGCTTCATGGGTTCTCGACCTTGGGGTTGTGACCAGGTCATCACCTCCCTGCCCCTCCTATACTGGTAAATGGGAGGCAGGTTCCATCTAAACGCCAGCTTGATGGAAGGGGGGTCCTGGAATGGAAAAGCTGGAGAAGCTCTGGTCTAATGGAGTGATTCCACTAATTGCTGTTCCATTGGCCATATACTCAGCATTGCTGTGAGATGATGCTTCCTGTCCTTGGACGTTTGGGGCCTTCCCCCTCTTTTCCTCCCTCCCTCCCCCCCAAATCAGTCTATAACCCAACCCTTGATCCTTGGAGAAGTGACACTTGATACAACATTCTTTCTCGCAAGTGGAAATGCTGCAGCAAGTTTCTGTTCCTCTTAGTCAGTTTGGCAGTAACACGAGAGCTTTAGTCAACCCTAGCCTGGTGGGCCATGGCTGCCAGGACCAGTAATCTGTTCTCTGAGTTACACTGGGGTGTATTGGTGAGGCTTGAGGGACACTGGGGGGAGAGTGTAACCTTCTGGTCCATATGTTTCCAGGATCCTGGGATCAGCAGCACTAATCCTCCTGGCTCCTATTGGCCTTACGATGAAGGCTTGAGACGTGGAATATTCATAAATACTACTCAGGGGCAAACGCTGATTGGACAGGTAAGACGGGGGCGCAACTCGGGTGAAAGTCTATGGGAGTTTTGCCATTGGCTTCAGTGGGACCAAGATTTCACCCCTAGAGTTGTACAGGGGAAAATAATAAAAATAATGGTCGTGACCTTTCTCTCCTGTGTGCTCTGGGCCCGATTCTCTCCTTGCTGACATTGACAGCACGGGGAATTTCATTTGTGTAAAGAGGGCTGAATAGGGAGTGTGGGGAAAATACTGAGCCTGATTCTGACCTCACCCCCATGTGACTCCAGTCCCCATGTGACACTTGGAAATCAGTGGAGTCACAAGTGAAATCAGAATCTGTCGTGTCGCCCTAGACTGTCATTCTGATTCTCTGAATTTCTCCCTTTTCCCGGAATGAAGAAAAATTGCCCCCAGTGAGAAAATCTGTGGAGTTACTCCATTTATTACCCACAATCCACTGTGACTTTTCATCCAACTCATCCCAGGCTTATAAGTCATGGGCTCCTACTGCGTACCTTTCACTCTCTCTCAAGTACTGTAAGAAGGTTTGAAAAGCACTGGGAAAAACATCTGAATGGTGCCTCTGAAGAAGTGGGGGTTTTACCCACGAAAGCTTATGCCCAAATAAATCTGTTAGTCTTTAAAGTGCCACCGGACTCCTCGTTGTTTTTAGTGGGAAAAACAGGTGATCGTTAAGCTAAAAATGATGAGCCTGATTCCCTCGAGGTGTAAAGTGCTGTGAAATCCAGACCCTTCACTCCCTCTGCGCATGGTGGTACTTTACACCTGGTTTGTGCTTGCCCTGTACATATGTAAACGATTACAGTGGAGTCACATCTTACAGGGGGGTTCGGTTCCAAGGTGAGTGGGTAAGATCAAAATCGCGTATAGTCAAAATTATCGGGATCCCGGAGCCGGCAGCCGGGACCCCTGACCGAGAGCGGCTGAGCCACTGAGCCCATCGCTGGCCCCACCCAGCTCGCTGCCGGCCTGGGGTTGCATTCACCCGACAGGAAGCTGAGCAGGGCCGGCAGCCGGGATCCCAGACTGGCAGCGGACTTAGCCGCTCAGCCAGTCGCCAACCCAGCTCATCTCGCTGCCGGTCTGGGGCCCTCGCCAATGGCCCCGCTTAGCCTCCTGCTGGCTGAGTGAGCGGAACCCCAGGCCAGCAGCGGGCTGAGCAGGGCCAGCGGCCAGGATCCCGGCTGGCAAGAGCTGGCAGCCGGAACCCCAGACGGGCAGTGGGCTGAGCCGCTCAGCCCGCTGCCAGTCAGGGATACCAGCCACTGGCCCCGCTCAGCCTGCACTATTTAAATTGTTATTTTTGGGAGGGTTTTGGCCAAGCGCGTATAGTTGAATTTGCGCAAGTTAAATGCGCGTGTGATGTGACTCCACTGTACCCAGGGTGCAAGGCAGGGAAGAATTGGGCCCCATATTTAAAAAACCATCGGTCCCATTGTTACTGTTGGCACCTTAGAATATTCAAGCTGAACTGGAACCATCAGCTGGGCTTTTCAGCAGCAATGCTGCCCGTTCACCATCTTCATTTTAAATTCCACCTTCTCTCCAGGGGTGGACTAGGCTAAGTCTCCAGCCACCAGTGGCAGATAGGAAGATCAGTGGTGTGTTAACAGGTGGAGGGCGGCTGGCGCGCCATCTTTGCAAGTGTTCAATGGGCTGTGATTCCCCAAACACGCTCCGTTCCTTGGTGCAGCTGGCTGAGGAAAAGTTCACAGAATATGTTATTTTCTGGCCTTTCCATAGGTGTGGCCTGGCCTCACTGCTTACCCTGACTTCTCCAACCCGGACACTTACCAGTGGTGGCTGGAGAATCTGAAGCGCTTCCATGCTCACGTCCCCTTTGACGGGCTTTGGATCGTAAGTTCCTCCTTACCTCTGCTGGGGCTGAGTTACAAAGGCCAGGGCTCTCCAAGCTACTCCCTCGGGTTCCCCCAGCGTAGTGTATGTCTCACTTATCCCTGAAGCTTTTGTACTGCTCTGAACTCCTGTTTTTCCAGTTCCTTGTTCTTGACAAGCTCTGTGTCCCTGAAGGCACATATACACTGGGGACATGTGTAAGCTTTCACTATGCTGGATAAAAGGGCGCTAGGCTGCACATTGCTCCAGGTACCGAACAGGCTGGAGTTTAACACGTCAGGCCCAACGATGCAGTTAGCTTCCCAAGTCCAGGGGTGGATTAGGACTCCAGCTCTGAATGGCTCAAGAAGCAAGGAGAGCCATGGAGCGGTCCCAAAGTGTCCTTGTTGCTTTGGCCACATGGTTGGTCCCGTAGGGGTATAGGTGAGCAGCGTCTGGTCTCTGAGAAGAGATCCCCTCCCAGCTGATAATCACCAAAACTCTCTGAATGAAATTTCAACTTGACTTTCTCCGTCCAGGACATGAACGAACCATCCGACTTCAAGGACGGGTCGGTGGATGGCTGTTCCCCAGGGGAACTCGATAACCCTCCCTACGTGCCTGGTAAGAAGGGGAGTAAAATACAGGCTGTGCTAGTGTAACCAGATGTAACCTCCTTTGGTGCCACTGGGAGCTGGGCCTAGCTACACCCTGGCTTCATTTGACCCATAGGTTTTAGCCTCTGTTTAGTGCACAGGTGTGTACGTGTGTATATGTGTGTGTGCTGTCTGGTCTCTGACATGCCTTTAGCACGGCATTCCCAGCACTCGGGGTTGTGCACATGGGCTCAGGTTTCGAACACAGGTACCTAACTGTCTTCAGACACCTGCATGACCAGTTTTAGCCCTTAAGTGTTGACTAAGGAACCTAACCATTGATATGCCCACACGGGGCCAGCTGGCACAGGCAGGGCTGGTGACAGAAATTTGGGGGGCCCCTACTTTGATAGTTTGGGGGCCCCCCAGCCCAGCCGGGCCCCCCCCAGCCCAGCCGACAGCGGATGGGGGCCCCCCCCAGCCCAGCCCAGCCGGCGCTCCCCCCCCCCCCCCCGCAGCGAGAGCTGTGTGAGCCGCCCTTTCTCCCCCCCCCCCCAGCGCTGCTGCTGCCGCCGGCCGGGCTCACAGCTCCTGCTGGAGCCAGGCTCGCGTGTCGGGGGAGAGCCGCGCCGCCTCCCCACCCCTTCCCCGCTCTCCAGGTCCGGCGACAAGGGGGGACACAACGGGTACAGCGGTGTACCGGGGCCCCCCTAAAGTCGGGGGGCCCGGTACAGCTGTACCCGTAGTACCCCCCTGTCGCCGGCCCTGGGCACAGGCATCATTACCAGCTCTGCCGGCTTTATGCCAGTGCGGGGTTCCTCACCGGCTGCTGATGGCCAGACACTAGCCCCTTTGTACTGTATGAACAGCCTGGCTCAGAGGCTACTGAATAGCGTGTGAGGCCCAGGTAGCTGTATCAGGTGTTTGCTGACTTCTGGGCTGCACCACGTCTTCTCACCGCCTCTCTCCCTCCCCATCAGCCGTGCTGGGTGACTCCCTCTTTGCAAAGACCGTGTGCGCCTCGGCGAAGCAGAGCGCCTCTGTGCACTACAACCTCCACAACCTCTACGGGCTGATGGAAGCCAGAGCCACGGCTAGGTAATGGCCAGCGCTTGCTGGGCGTGTGTCGGCCCGGCGGCTCCAGGGAGCCGGTTCAAGCCCTGCGGCGATGAGCGGCTCCGCTGAACTGTGTCCGAGACACCAGCGTGAGGCGTCCTGCCCGCAGGGGGCTGGTCTGTCCCCAACACACTGGCTCCAGGATAGGGTTTGAGTCCCCGATCCGAGTTCCCTCGCTTTGCCAAGCAGTGGCTGGGTCTCAGAGCTGCACTGGGTGTGGAGCCGGGGCTGGCTGCTGCCCGGAGTCGCTGCATCGCCGCTGCCCCTGCCTGTTCCCAGTGCCCAAGTCTCCTCCTTGTCTTTCAGCGCCTTGATCCAGATCCGAGGGAAACGCCCGCTTGTGATTTCTCGCTCCACCTTCCCCAGCCAGGGCAGGTACTCGGGACACTGGCTCGGTGACAACAGGAGCAAGTGGAAGGACATGTCCTGGTCAGTCCCAGGTGAGTGGCTTCCCTGGCAACAGGCAGACGTCTCACAGACACCAGCCTTCACCCGCTGGGGACAGAATCACCCCCAGACTGGTCTGCGTCTTCCTGGTCGTGATGGCTCCTCCCTTCCCACATCCCGGGCAGTGGCTCCTCCATTTAAAAAGCCCCGGGAAATCGCACCTTATTGCTGGCCTGTAATTGAGATGGGGCCTTTCCCTGTTACCGTCTGGGAGAGCAGCCGAGGGTCTGGACAGGCTGCGATGGGATCCTGGCGGCTGTTTGGCCCTGCGGCAGGGGAGAGGTAGCTCTCCCCCTCGGCCTGTCCCCAGCCATGTTCATGTCGGAGTCTGTACAAGGGAACGGCACGGGGCGTCGGTCTGAGGCTCGTCTTGAAGAGGATCAGGGGAGATCCTCTCCCGGTGTCCCTAGCGGCTTCTGGACTCCACGTCTCTCTGTGTCTGCAGGGGTGTTGAGCTTCAATCTCTTTGGGATCCCGCTGGTCGGGGCAGACATCTGTGGGTTCGCAGGCACCACCTCGGAGGAGCTATGCACCCGCTGGATGCAGCTTGGAGCCTTCTACCCCTTCGCCCGAAACCACAACAACCAGAATGACAAGGTAACAGGGAGGCCCCCTCCCAAGGGAGGGCAGCACTCAAGGGGGCTCCAGGGCTGATGCTGTCCTTGGAGGGCTGCATTCGACCGGGGGAAGGGCCCAGAGCAGTAGGGCGAGATCGCTGTGAGGAGAGGACAGTGGGACGGTTGCCGCTGGGAGCGGACGGTGGGGTGTTGGTTGTCTGTTCTCTGCAGCTCCCTGGGACAGACTGCTGGTAGAGCTTGTTTGTCCATCTGTCCTGCCTGTTGACACTCTGGTTGTCTGGCCTGTTCAGGCCCAGGATCCGGCGGCGTTCAGCCCGGGGGCGCGGACGGCCATGAAGGAGGTGCTGCTGACGCGCTATGCCCTGCTGCCCTTCCTCTACACGCTCTTCCACCGGGCACACCTGCAGGGCCACACCGTCGCCCGACCCTTGTTCTTTGAGTAAGGAACTCCTCTTGCTGCTATGGATGGTTTCCTGCCCCCACGGGCAACCCACGGCGGGACAGGGCCCTCTGATCCTGGGTGGACATGCCTGCCTCCCTCCCCTCTCCCTGGGGAGCACCATCTCCCTTCCCCTGGTGGGCACCCTCTGACCTATGGGCCCCTCCACTCCTTTCTGTGGGTGGGCCTGGCCCCTACCCTTTGACCCACAGGCAGGATCCATGAAAGCCAATGCCGTGGATCTACAAGCAGGCGTGAAGTCACAGACTGTGGTGCCGCCAATCTACAGGCAGTTGCCACCCCTTGTTGGTGCTCGGGTGCAGGCAGCGAGTGGAAAGTGACTATGCTATGGCTTGAATGCCAGCTTGGGGGCACAGGCCCAGAGGTCAGTGGCATCAGCAGGTCAGCTCCGAGGTGCCCTCTTCCCGCTCTAGGTTTCCACAGGACGTGATCACTTACTCGATTGACAAGCAGTTTCTGTGGGGGTGGAGCCTGTTGGTGACACCTGTGCTGGAGCCTGGAGTGGACTCTGTGATTGGCTACTTCCCCAGAGGGGTGTGGTACGATTACTACACGGTAAGGAGCAGTGCATGCTGGGAGGCGGGACAAGATGGATTTGTGCATTCCCCTACCCAAGGGGTATGGAGACCCCGGCTGCAAAGGGCTCCTCACCTGACAGAGCCCTGCAGCCTGTGAAAGCACCCGGGGTGCCATCCGCATCCGAAATCAGAGCAGGCCTGGGTCCCTGTGCCTGAGGGGATGGGCTGGGCTGTGGGGAGGGAGCGGGACAGGAGTTGTCAGTGCATCTCGGACCTGCCCTGCCTGTCGATCTGCTCTTCCCTGGGATGGGAGCTCACAGTAGACTCCTGTCCTGTCCTCTGGGCTTGGCCATTGAGGAGAGCAGGAATCGGAGGCTCAGAGAAGGTCCTTTCCAAGCAGTCACCCCCAGACCAGCAGGTGGGCACCACTGCCACCATCAGAGACTGCAGGAAAGGATGGTGGCCGCTGCCTTGTTCCTGAGCACTCCTGCCTCTGCGCTCCTCCTGCCCCGTGCGCCTTTGTGGTCTCGCCCCGTGCACCTCTGCACTCTTGCCTCTGCTCTCTTCTCGCCCCATGCGCCTCTGCACTCCCGCTTCTGTGCTCCCCCAGCCCTGTGTGTGTATGAGCCCCGGGCTGGTGCCCATGGTCTGCAATCCCCCTGCTCTGCGTGCCCGGGTCTGTGCCCCCCTGGATTGGTGCCCATGTCCTAGGGTGACCAGATGTCCTGATTTTATAGGGACAGTCCCGATTTTGGGGTCTTTTTCTTCTATAGGCTCCTATTACCCCCCACCCCATCCCAATTTTTTTAACTTGCTGCCTGGTCACCCTACCATGTCCTGTGTGTGGTGGGGGTGGGACACACAAGTGCCCATGGCCTGTGCTGAGTAAGAGTCCCAGGGCCAGTGCCGGTGTGTGGTGGATATGGGCCTGGCTGGTGTCTGTGGCCTCGGGTGGGTGGTTCTCCAGCCCCGTGGGTAGACGGCCTCTCCCTGGTGCCCACGCCCCGTGTGTCTGTCGCTGCCTCCGCAGGGCTCCTCTGTGAACAGCAGTGGGGAGAGCCTGAAGATGGCCGCTCCGCTGGACCACATCAACCTGCACGTCCGGGAGGGCGCCATTCTCCCCACCCAGGTGAGGCTGCTCCCCCTGCTGCATCTGGCACCCCTCCCCCAGGGCACAGGAATAATCCTCGTCCCGCACTCCAGATCCCTGCGTCTGGCTGCCTGCCGCCCGGCTCCCGGGCACGTCAGGAGAGTCACTCACCCTGCCCAGGAGGCGCGGGACCGTCTGCAGCACCGGGAGGCTGCCCTGACACGGCGGGTCTCCGTGCTGCAGCTGAGAACATGACGCTCCTCAGGGGTCTAGGTCAGGAGCTTTCCTGAGACGCCTCCTTTGGTGTGAACTGGGAGGGGGGGGGCAAGATCCGTGAGGTCTGTGGCCATTGTCTCCCCTCTGGGGCGTATTCACTGCCATGGCCTGCCCCAGGCCCGATCCTCTGCACCTGGAGGGCTGGGGGGGACCCCGCAGCGGAGGGCCTGGTCTCAGCATTTGCCCTCTTGACCCCCAGAAACCCGGGAGCACCAGCTGGGTGAGCAGCGGGAACCCCCTGCGCCTGATTGCGGCCCTGTCCCAGAATGCCAGTGCCTGGGGAGACCTCTTCTGGGATGACGGCGAGAGCTTGGACACCTTTGAGAGGGGCAACTACTCCTACCTGGTGTTCAACGTCACGCAGGTAGGGCCCCCCCCCTCGGGGGTGGCATGCGCTGCCTCCCCAGAGCCACACGCCTGCTCTGGCCCCAGACGGCCGGAGCCACCCAGCCTGTTGTGGGGGTGCAGATGGTAGAGCATCCTCCTGCCTGAATGGGGCTGTGGTGTGGACCCGGGTCTCTGGGATTGGGGCCAGTGGCCGGTGCCCTCCGCTGGAGAGCGCCGGGAGGCAGAGCAGCCTGAATTGCACACGTGACAGCGGGGGGCAGGGCGAGGTGGTGACTGTGATAGCCAGGGCGTGACCAGCAGGAGCAGTGGAGGGCTGGGGCCGTCCGTGGTCGTGAGTGCGGGTGCTGTAGCCGTGGCTACCGGCGCCCATGTAGTCTGGGCGACAGCCGGCCCCACTTCTCGGCATCTCGTCTAGAACGTCTTCACCTCCACTGTCCTTCACGCCCACGTGGAAGCCACCTACATCACTGTGGACGTGCTGAGTGTCTATGGGGTCCGGGAGAAGCCCAGCAGGGTCACTGTCAACGGCAGAGAGAATCCCTTCTCCTACCTGGACAACCAGGTAACCCAGCCCCCGCCCGCGCCTGCCCTGCCCCTCCCCCGCCCAGCGCCCCCCGGCTCCTTCCCCCGTCAGCGCCCCGTGTTCCCTCCCCCGCCCAGCGACGCCCGGCTCCTTCCCCCGTCAGCGCCCCGTGTTCCCTCCCCCGCCCAGCGACGCCCGGCCCCTTCCCCCGTCAGCGCCCCGTGTTCCCTCCCCCTCCCAGCGACGCCCGGCTCCTTCCCCCGTCAGCGCCCCGTGTTCCCTCCCCCGCCCAGCGACGCCCGGCTCCTTCCCCCGTCAGCGCCCCGTGTTCCCTCCCCCGCCCAGCGACGCCCGGCTCCTTCCCCCGTCAGCGCCCCGTGTTCCCTCCCCCGCCCAGCGACGCCCGGCTCCTTCCCCCGTCAGCGCCCCGTGTTCCCTCCCCCGCCCAGCGACGCCCGGCTCCTTCCCCCGTCAGCGCCCCGTGTTCCCTCCCCCTCCCAGCGACGCCCGGCTCCTTCCCCCGTCAGCGCCCCGTGTTCCCTCCCCCGCCCAGCTACGCCCGGCTCCTTCCCCCGTCAGCGCCCCGTGTTCCCTCCCCCGCCCAGCGCCCCCCGCATCCTTCCCCCGTCAGCGCCCCGTATTCCCTCCCCCTCCCAGCGACACCCGGCTCCTTCCCCTGTCAGCGCCCCGTGTTCCCTCCCCCGCCCAGCGACGCCCGGCTCCTTCCCCCGTCAGCGCCCCGTGTTCCCTCCCCCGCCCAGCGACACCCGGCTCCTTCCCCATGCCACATGCTCTGGCAGGGTCCCGTCTCCATCCTGCGGTCCTGAGTTTGTTGCTCTCTGGCTTTGACGTGCAGAAGGGCAGATGCTGAAGGTTGTTCTAACCCATTGCCTTGCCCTGCCCCTGAACTCGGGGCTCCCCTTGGTGCCACTTTGCTCTGTCCCTGCCCATCGGCCGTCACGTCGGGTTGCAGCCCGGAGGGTGCTCCAGCTGTGATGAGGGGGAGGGGGCGTGCGCCCGGCCCGGCGCTGTATCCTGCATGGGGCCCCCGCGTCCCACTTTGAGCTTGAGTTCCTCCCTGTCCTGCAGGTTCTCACGGTGAGCGGCCTCGACCTCCCCCTCAGCCAGGGATTCTCCATCCGCTGGCTGTGACCGCCGCGCGCGCCTGGGGTGGCCGAGCCGGAGCTGGGCACTGGAGGCTTCTCCGTCCGTCTGCGTGTGTCTGTGTGGGGGTGTGGATAGCGGGGTGCTTCTGTGCGTCCAGGTGCGTGCGCACCCAGGCCCCGGCTGCGGGGTGCCGCTCGGTGCCATTGCTGGCTGCCTCCTGCCCACGTCGGTTTCGACACCGACCTTGGATTCCACCGCTGCTTCGGGCCCGAGCTCCGCAGGGCTGCACCGCCTGCCTTTCCTGGCTCTCCCAGTCCTGCCTTCACCTTTTCCCAGGGCACTGCTCCTGCAGGACAGCAAGAGCCCAATGTTCTGCCCCGCCAATGCCCCCGAACTCCGCTGAAGATGCTCTGTTCGCCTGTCTCCCGCCCCCAGCACACCACCGTCTCCCGTGACCCGAGGGTGTCAGCGTGTGGGTGGGTGCTGTGCTGCAGGGCACTCGGCGCTGGGAAGCAACCGGCAGGCTGGGTCAGCGCTGACCTTTCTCCAGCCACACGTCCCTGCGTCACAGACAGCGCTGAGCACTCGGCGCGGGAGGAAGGGAAGCACTGCTGGCAGTGCCAGCGGACACAGGGCTCCACGAGGGCCCTGGCTCTCAACCCACATGGCGCCGCGAGAGCAGCCTTAGCGCTAGCACCAGTGGTGGGATTTTCAGGAGGAAGCTGAGAGTTGCCCAGAGCCGGGTCTGCCTGGGACGTGGGTGTCGGGAGAGGTTAGGGAAGGGCTCCTCCTTTGTCCGAGATGAATAAAGATGAGTGGAGGTGGCTGCTGTCTGGCTGTTGTTTCTGGGGCAGGGTGCGTCTGTCCTGCACACACTGGCTGCAGTGCCCCCGGCGGGCCCGGCTGTGTCCGTCCCATGATCGTGACCTGTTCACGTCCCTGCTCCTGTGGCCTCCCCTCCTGCCCCTTTTGGTGTGTCCCCTCTGCCTGTTGTGTGTTGTCATGACGCCGACGGAGCATTTCCTGGGGCAGGGCTGTCTCTAGTGCAGGTCGGGCTGGTGCCAGCACAATGGGGTGCTGATCCTTGGCAAGGGTCTTGGTATGCTGTCGATACCCATAATAAGGAAGCCTCCCTGAGCCAATGGGGTCACCCTGGCTTGAGGCTGCATGTGCACCGGGGCAATGCCAGGATTGTGCCAATACATCCACCAGTACTGTGCAATGCACCCTAGCAGCCGGGAAAGGCCAGTCATAGGCCAGACGGCAGGTTCACTTCCCTGCTGTCACACAATCCCGGGGCGATCCTGGGTAAGTCCCGGTGCGTCGGCTCTGCAGCGGAGAGGTGTAATTCCTTCCGGCGGTGGATGGTCACGGGAGAGCACTGCTCGCGCTAGCCCCTTAAAAACAGCAGCACGGCCACGCCAGCCCGGTTAGCGCCCTGAGTACGTCCCTAGGAGCTCGGATGGGATTGCAGTCGGGGGCAGCCCCGCCCCTCTCCTGGCACCCTGCTATTTTTAGCACGCTCGCTGGAGCTGAGCCAGCACCGGTGGGGCTACCACAGCTGGGAATTACACCCCCGCCCGCCCCATAACTGAGCCCCTCTGGAAACTGGGACCAGCAGCAGCATCCTGCCCCCAGCGGGGATGGGGGCAGGGAGCATCGAGCATCCCGCTGTGGCAATACATCTACTATTGCCCTGGGGACGGTGCAGCCTGAGCAGGGCCATGCAGGGGCTCCCTGGCCCCGGCTCAGTGGGTCCCTAGCAGGGGCGGGTGCCCAGGGAGGATCCCCCCGCCCTGGTCCTGTGGGCTTGGAGCTGCCAGCAGCAGGGGCCCTACAGCCAGACGGGCGCTTCTCCTGGTGCCCGCCAGGTGGCGCTGCAGAGCTGGCGGGTGGGTGCAGGTCCCCCGCTGCCCTGGGCTGGCGGCGAGGCGGGGTGTACGTCACCGCTCTGGCCAGCAGGTGGCGTCACACACGGGCAGGTCGTGTGTGTGTGACGGGCGAGGGGACGGTTAGTGGCTGCGGGTGCAGTTCCCGCTGCTGGACGCAGGGTGGCGACGCGCTGGCGCAGTTCTCCCGTCACACCTCCAGGTGGCGCCCGGCCCTCTCCGGAGCCATCGAGTCGTCGGAGCGGGGACAGTCTTAGTTTTGGTTCCGGGTCAATCTCAGGGCGACAGTAGCCGTTTCCGGTTCCCGTGTGAACGGGCCCGGCTCGGAGAGGTAGGTGGGTGCAACCCAGGTCCCCTCCCCCCCCCTTTTCTGGGGATCAGCGCGCGGCTGGGGCGGGGTCGGTCGGTGAATGCCGGGTTGGAGGGGGAGGGGCGGTGAATGCCGGGTTGAGGGGTGAAGGGGGAGGGTGGATGAATGACGGGTTGGAGGGGGAGGGGGAGGGGCGGTGAATGCCGGGTTGGAGGGGGAGGGGGAGGGGCGGTGAATGCCGGGTTGAGGGGGAGGGGGAGGGGCGGTGAATGCCGGGTTGGAGGGGGAGGGGCGGTGAATGACGGGTTGAGGGGTGAAGGGGGAGGGTGGGTGAATGACGGGGAGGGGCTGGGATGGAGGGCGGTGAATGCCGGGGATACCGGGGGGCTGGGTGAGTAGCTGGGAGAGTGGCTGTAGGTACTGAGGGGGCGGTGTTGGGTGAGGGGCCGGGGTTATTGGGGGGGGGGGGGGTTGGAGGAGTGGAGGGGGGCACGAGGGGGCGGTGAATGCCGGGGGGCTGGGTGAGTAGCTGGGAGAGTGGCTGTAGGTACTGAGGGGGCGGTGTTGGGTGAGGGGCCGGGGGGGTTGGAGGAGTGGAGGGGGGCACGAGGGGATGGTGAATGGCGGGTTAGTTGGGGGGGTGAATGGCAGGGTTACTCGGGTGGGCGGGTTGGATGAGTGGCGAGGGGGGCGGGTTACCTGGGGTCTGTGTGTGAGGCTGTATCCGTCTCGGCCCCCACCCATCCCGCGTCTTCACTCCTGGACCCTGCAGGTGACGCCGCGGCGCAGAGGCCCCGGCGACATGAATCGCCCGAAGCCGGCCACGGTTCGCCGCCCCAGCACGGTGCCCAAGCCCTCTGGTAAGTCCCAGCCCCTGGTAGCAGAGGGCTGCCAGGGGGGTCAGGCAGGCCTTGTTGCCTGAGAGGAACTTTGCGGGGTCAGCAAGGTGGGTCCCATTAGGGTAGCCTAGGTTGAGCGGGGCAACTGGCCACTAGTTTGGGAGGGAGAGGGGGAGGCTTTTATTGTGCCCTACGCCCAGTTATGTGGCTTTTGCTCAGTGAGGCTATTGGTTCCCATCCCCCAGGCCTTCTAGCAGGGCTGGCAGCTGCTTGTGAGCCCTGCCCCCTGGTGCCAGCCTCCAGGTGAAATCTGCCTTGACTTTGTCTCGGCATTGCTTTGTCTTAAGGCTTGGGAGTGCCCAGGGCACTGGGTGGGTTTGTGGCTCAAGGGAGGGGATGGTGACATCTGACTTTGTGATCATCTCTGTTTTCCTTTCATAGCTCATCCTCCACCGGGAGATTTTATCGCCTTGGGGTCGAAAGGCCAGGCCAATGAGTCTAAAGCTGCTGTCACACTGCTCAAGCCAGCTCCAGCTGGATTGCCCTCCGAGCGTAAACGGGAGGGGTCCGCTGCTTTATCTAGTGCATCCAGCCTGACGGGATTGACCAAACGCCCCAAACTCTGCTCCACGCCTCCCCTGAGTGCCCTGGGACGTCTGGCAGAGGCCGCAGTGGCTGAAAAGCGGGCCATTTCACCCTCCATAAAGGAACCGTCTGTGATTCCAATTGAAGGTAAAGCAACATTCTGCGATCTGCTCGGGAATTGTGTGAGCTGAATGCTGGTGCTTGGAGAACCCCACGTGCTTCCCAAGTGATGCCACCGTTGGCATAAGGCTCATGGGGAGTGTAACACTAACATTCTCCATGTTCAGTGCAAAGTGGACACACTTTCTCCACAGGCTTCCCACCCTGACATTGTAGTGCCAAGCAGGATTCCCACTCCTGAGCTCTTTCTCATCCTTCCCCCATTTGGGCCCTGCTTCTTTTCCCTCCCTCTTCTTATACCTACTGTTCCATCTAGTTTTTCACTTCAGGTGGATGTCCAATAGCAGCACTTGAAAGTCACTGACCCCATGTTATAGTTCGTTACCTCTTTGTTGTGTAACTAATGTGGGGGGGGGGGGGACGGACAACTGTGCATTTTAATGAAAGCTCTGGGGGCCTTTATGTTGCATGTCATTTTGCAAAAGGTCTTTCCTCTCCCTGGTGTTCGATACAAGAATGGGGTTAAATTCTAGCAGAAAAAGAGACAAAGTGAGAGAGATCAAGGAATACAAGCAAAAGGGGGCAGGAGTCTTCAGCAGACCTTGCATGGGTGGGGAGAAGCGACCAGGGCACTGTTCCACTCTGTTCAAATCTCCCAGGACACGTCTCTGCTGTATGGGGATCAGTATTGACAGCTGTTTGTCTGTGATTGCAGTTGTCCCCACGGTGCTGGTGGATGAGATTGAAGCAGCTGAGGCAGAGGGCAATGATGACCGCATTGAGGGCGTGCTGTGTGGAGCTGCGAAGCAGCTGAAAATGAACAGAGCCAAGCCTGACCCCACGTTGTACTTGAGTCTGATGTATCTGGCAAAAATCAAACCCAATATATTTGCCACTGAGGGGGTTATTGAGGTGAGAGCTGGGTGTGTTTTGATTAACAAGTGTTCTGAGATATTACCTCACCGTGCTGCCAACTTCTGAGCACTATGGGCTCCCGACAGTGACATACTAGTGCTGGAATTGGCACAGCAGCCTCTAAGCACAGTGCCAGGAATTGAGCTGAATGATAATAACTGTAACTGTGTGGTGGGTTTCTCTGTATGTTCCTTCTCTCAACCTGTCTCTCAGACTGTCTCCTTCTCTCAGACTGGGTTCTGGGGAGATGCCACCTGGAACTGAGGTACAGCTGAACCCTCTTTCTCACCAATCTAGGTTCCCTCTTGCACTGTGATGTTGTGACAAGCTGCAGAGCCCTCAGAGCTTGCACTCACACCAACCTCCACAGGCAAGGACCACACCCAGCTGTGTTCATGAATGCTTTGGCCAGCCACTCATGAGCCTACAGTAGAGAGATTACAACCAAAATACTCCCAGCTCCCTAGCCTAAGACCCCAGAGCTATACCGTCCTGCCCTGGTCAAAACCCAGCCAATACGAAGTTATAACTCAGGCTGCCACTTCCACAAAGGAAAATGGACATGTACCAAATCTCGTTCATGAGCTGAGATTTAGCCTCCTTGCACTTCAAACAACACGCAGTGTTTTAGGTAAAATATTAAATAGATTTGTTAACTACAGAAGGATAGCTTTTAACTGATTATAAATGATAGCAAACAGATCAAAGTAGATTACCATAAGAAATAAAACAAAATGGAAACCAAGTCTACAGTATTAGATAGGGTCTGAATCAGTAATCTCACACCCTGACTGATGATACAAGCAGTAATCTCACACCCTGACTGATGATACAAGCAGTAATCTCACACCCTGACTGATGATACAAGCAGTCCACCAAGTTTCCATACACAGGCTAGAAATCCCTTTACCCCAGAACTAGCACTTCCCCCTGCAGTCCAGTCCTTTTCCTACAGTACTTTTAGGTGTGTTATTGTAGGGAGAGTGAGGTGCTGTCATGGTCATTGCCCCCTTTTATATCTTCCAGTTTGCTGGAAAGCTCTTTTGCTGTGAGCTGGGTCAAAGCGTTCCCGTTGTGTAGTGCTGTCTCGGAGAGGTTTCTATTGTACACAGTTCCTGGGATAATCCTTGTACTTGTGTGTATTTCCTCAATAAGCCATTAACATTGTTTGGCCTTTCTACTGTTCTACCTGAAAGGCTGCTTGTGGGTGTTCTCAACCTTACAACATGTTGCAGTAGCACATACATAGCCAAACTTCCTAACTTCACATTGAATCCAATGAGACATTAATGTCTAGCAGATCAAGACTTTTAGAATGATACCTAACAAGGCATACTTTGTACTAAACATACCCTTGCACCCCTGTCCTACAGTTAGGCTATCACACCTCCCCCTCTTAGTTTACTGTGGGAGTGTTAGTCACTGACTACTACAGAGGCAGTGGCCTAAGGTTCTCTTTAGGTTTCGACTATACAGCTCCCAAGTATTACGGAACATTGTAGTGTCACCCACAGCTGTTCCCTTGTTTTCATCTTTTGAGGGATTGATTCTTGTCTGACATCTTCCAGGCACTGTGTAGCCTGCTCCGGAGAGATGCCTCCATCAACTTCAAAGCCAAAGGGAACAGCCTGGTGTCCGTCTTGGCCTGTAACCTTCTTATGGCTGCTTATGAGGAGGACGAGAACTGGCCGGAGATCTTTGTCAAGGTACACGGTAGCTGAGGGGAGAGCATAGCTGAGGGGAGAGCACTCCCACTGGGTGAGGCCATGGTGGGTGGTGCAAGAGGAGTGGTTACTGTGCCCTGTGATGCTGTAGAGGAGAGAGTGGGTCACTGCTGTGGGGACATGGAAGAAAGGAGGTCATCGTCTGAGGTGGGGGGCAGATATGCAACAGGACCAGTGGCTGTGTTGGTCTGCACCTAGGTTTTCATTCAATACTGAGATGCCACTGCCTCCCCTAGCTCTCTCGAGCCATGGGGGGGGCAGGGGCGGGGGCTAGGCTCCCCGTCCAGGAGCTCAGGGGCCAGGCAGGACGGTCCTGTGGGCTGGATGTGGCCCATGGGCTGTAGTTTCCCCACCCCAGCTCTAGCCTTCCTATTCTCCCTTCTGAGATATGCTGCATCCCCTGATTGCTTGTCCTTGCGCAATGGTGTTCCTGGCTGGTTCATCCATGGGGCTTAAACCCATGATCTCTGGGTCTAAAAGCACTAGATTATGCTGCTAGAGCTACAGAGCCAGGTCTGTTAGTTCAGCAGCAGTAGCTGACGTAAATATTTTGATGTGATCTAGCTATGAAAGGAGGGAGAACCACAGTTTAGGGGAAGAAGGATTTCCCAGTGGTTAGAATACTAGTCTAGGGTTCAGGATACCTGGATTCAGATAAATACGTGACAGATTGCGAGACACACATGTATCTCGGTGCTTGGGCCACATAAGTACCGGAGATGGATAGATGTCAGCTCTGCTCCCATTTATACTCTGCTTCTTTCCCTCTGGCAGGTTTACATTGAGGACTCCCTGGGAGAGCGCATCTGGGTGGACAGCCCTCACTGCAAGACGTTTGTGGATAACATCCAGACAGCCTTCAGTACAAAGATGCCCCCGAAGAGCATGCTGTTACATGGGGAAGTTGGCCGCAGTGGAGGTGATCTTAGTGCAGGTAAGGAGATGCCTGGGAAGTGGAGCTGGGGTGGCTGAGAAGAGAATAGGAGCCTTTTTTTAGCCTGATAGTCTAGTAACAGTTCATCAGAGGGGATCTTAGGGCTTACATGGATCGGGCAGCACACTCCTATTTAGTGAGATGTGGCAACTCTCATTGCTCTCTAGTGCCCACTCCTCCTCTTGAGAGACGCAAGGACCACTGGGGACTAAGGTCACTTTTGGGGAGGAAATGGATGGAATTTGAGTGCTCCTCTAAGTACCGCAACACACTGAAGGATCCACCGCCTAGAAGATTGCGGAAGCAGTGACGAGGTGTGGCTGAACACCAGTGCAGCGGCACTGGTAAGAGCACTTCTGGGGAGGAGGCTGTTGTAGGGAGCTACATGAAGTGGAACTCTTTGGTGGTAGTGAAAGGTCTCTTGGAAGGAGGTGTTGCCGAGTTGTTACACCCATTCATGATTGTGTGTTGGTCTGTTTTAGGGAGCAGCCCCCACCCCGCCATGGCAGAGGAGGAAGACAGCCAGAGTGAGCTGCTGATCGCAGAGGAGAAGATGAGTCCAGAGCAGGAGGGACAGCTTATGCCCAGGTACAGTGCCCCTTCCCTCTCCAATCATAGAACTTTTTGGCATTGCGGCTGTCAAGGACTCGACAGCTGTCAGGGACTTGTTACATGCCCTAACAATTTCTAACACAGCTCTCTGTGTGGACTCCTAATTCAGAAACCACTCTCACTAAGTTTATAGCTGGGGGCGCCCCTCAACCAGCTTTCCTGTGTGGTACACACTAAAGATATAGTCTCCTCCAGAAAAGTGGTTTGTGCCGATTTCAGGAGACCAGGGTGCTGTGTTTTGTCCGTGCTGTTGAGTGGCCTGTGCCCTCCAGGGCGTGGTTATGGGCGGGAGATGTTTCAGCAGATACTAGGTAAAGGAAGAGCGTGGACTTGGGATGATTGTGCCTCAGATATGAAGACCTCGCGGAGAGTGTGGAAGAGTATGTCTTGGACATGCTACGGGACCAGCTCAACCGGCGCCAGCCAATGGATAACGTCTCCAGGAATCTTCTTCGACTGCTGACGGCAACTTGTGGCTATAAAGAGATCCGGCTGATGGCTGTTCAGAGGCTCGAGATGTGGTTGCAGAACCCAAAGGTAAGAATATTGGAGGCATTTTCTCCTGACCATCAAAGCTATAATTCCACTGTAACTAGTCTGGAGGCTGGGCTAATAGGACCAGGAATTTCTGACTTTGTGATAGCGATCGGTTGTTGACTTTTTCTGGTCTTATTGTATAGCTGACCCGACCAGCCCAGGACTTGCTAATGTCCGTCTGTATGAACTGCAACACACATGGCTCCGAGGACATGGAGGTCATTTCCAACCTGATCAAAATCCGTCTCAAACCCAAAGTCCTTCTCAACCACTACATGCTGTGTGTCAGGTAAGCAAGTTAATGGGAGCGTGTGACGGTCTAAATGCAGTACAATGTTTCCAAAGGGGCCCAGCTTCTGTTTAAAGAACTGGAAGGGAGGAGGGCTGGTTGAATGCAGTCTCTTAGAATCCCCTTTTGAGGGCATGTGGAGTTCTGAGTGTCACCAGGTGATCGATTGGCAGACAATCCTTTCTCTCTGCTGGAAAACGTGGTGTCTTCCCTTCTTGTCCCACCGTGTTTAGATGAGCTGAGAGACTAGAACTGTATGCCCAATAGTTAGAAATCCCTGTTTGCTCTGCTAACTGGATTCCTCTTGCAGGGAGCTGCTGAATGCTCACAGGGACAACCTGGGTACCATGGTCAAGTTTGTGATTTTCAATGAACTTTCAAATGCAAGAAACCCCAACAACATGCAGATCCTCTACACAGTGCTACAGCACAGCCCCGAGCTAGCACCAAAGGTAGGGACAGTAGCCTTGCAGGTGGGGTTTGTGTGATCAGTACATACCTGAGGGTGGCTGAACTGGATCTTTATTTTAATGGAGTCTCCCCAACTGCGCCAGTATTGCCTTTGGTTTGGAAATCTGTCTACAGTGGTTATGTGCCTTTGTAATTGGTGTTGCTGTCGTCTTCAGGAGAAACACCCCCGACTGTGGTTCTCCTATTAGAGTTCCCCTGTGAATTCATTCAGGCCTTGGTGCGGCCATAACACCAGCAGGGACTCGGTGTGTCTAGTCTCCATCCATGGAGGTTGGTGCTGAATATTGAGCGCTAACGGGCTTCTCTTTTGTGGCCTCAGTTCCTGGCGATGGTGTTCCAGGATCTGCTGACTAATAAGGATGATTACCTGCGGGCCTCGCGGGCACTGCTGCGAGAGATCATCAAACAGACCAAACACGAGATCAACTTCCAGGCTTTCTGCTTGGGACTCATGCAGGAGCGGAAGGAGGCCCAGTACACAGACATGGAATTCAAGGTACCACTTCATCTTGCCGTACCACCTGTGCTTCTCATCCTAGCACCCCAGCTGGCGTCTGAGGGACTCTGTGGCATTCTCCCTTCTCTGATGGCTTGACCCCTCCATGCAGTGCTCTCCTGCTCTCCCTTCTAGTCTACATGGCTTACCTACTCTCTTCTTTTGCTGCTTTCCTCCATGACGTTGCTTAAGTGGACATGCTTCGTCCCCTTTCCTCCTTGTTTGTATGGCTTGGCTGTTGCTCCTTACGGTTTAGTGGCCACGTTCCAGTCCCCCTTCCCTGTCCACACAGTTTGGATTTAAGAACCCTCCTTCCTGTCTTCTGTCTCAGTGCCACGGGCACCCCTGTGTTGCCTCTCCACCCTGCATGATTTAACAGGCAGCTCTAACAGCGGGTGCACCTTTGGATGATGGGCACCCGTCTTCCAGACACCGCTGGGATATCAACTGTCGTGATCTGTTTTTAGGAGCGGTTTGTCATCCACATAACTGACCTGTTGGCTGTCTCCATGATGCTCGGCATCACGGCTCAGGTGAAGGAGGCGGGAATTGCGTGGGACAAAGGAGAGAAAAAGAGTAAGCCTTCTAACCCGGCTTCCTTTGAACACTGGACGTGTGGGGTAGAGAACATCCAAAAGCGCTGGCATTGGGGGAACATTGCAGCTGGGAGTAGGAGAGGACCCCTAGAATCCTGGCTAGTGGAGTTGGAATGTAAAGGACCACATCTTAGTAAATCTACCTGCTGGATTTGGGTATCACATTGGGAATCACTCAGAGCAGAGGTGCTTGTAATAGCCATAGAAAACATTGGCTGGGAGACCTGTACTAGGAGGGGAAAAGGGGGACTGAGTTGGGGTGGGGGGACAGTTCAGAAACCTGGCTTTTGTATGATGGAGCATCTGTGACAATTATAAAATACCTGAGAGCCAGCTATTTGGACTAACAAGCAAGCTGCTGCCTGTGCATGTCCTTGTCTCAGCCTTGCGTTTCCGCTAAAATGTCCCAGGGTTTATTCTAGTTCCCAAGGGCGGTACCAGAAAGCCCCCCTCTGCTACCAAATGTGTGCGCTGTTAGTAGTGGTGAGTGCCGATGGTTAGCTGGTCTGTGTGCTGGGCCTCTCTCCAGATTAGTCACTGCTGACTCCCTGGAGCCATCTCCTGTGAGATGGCTGTTCATAACAGCCACCCCTCAGCTTCCCAGCGGGCTGTGAAATAGGTGCAGAGTTCCTGACCTGTGTGTCTGTTTCAGACTTGGAGGTGCTGCGTTCCTTCCAGAACCAGATTGCCTCCATCCAGCGAGATGCCGTCTGGTGGCTCCACACGGTGGTTCCATCCATCAGCAAACTGGCTCCGAAGGACTACGTGCATTGGTACGAGGTTGTTGAATGGAGCGGTTCCTAGCAATCTGCTCTGGAAACCCCCCAGTTGCATCACTAACTCCTAAACATGCTATATAGAGACAGTGCGGGTGCCTCTGAGAGCAATTGGAGTGTTTCCCGCACAGCAGCCAAGTAGCAGGAACGCTCTGCCTTAGTGGTAGGGAGATGGATTTACTTTCCCTTGGGGTAACAAAGAGTCCTGTGGCACCTTAAAGACTAACTATAAAGTATCGAAGCATAAGCTTTCGTGGGCTAATACCCACTTCGTCGGATGCATCTGACGAAGTGGGTATTAGCCTACGAAAGCTTATGCTTCGATACTTTATAGTTAGTCTTTAAGGTGCCACAGGACTCTGTTACCTCTGCTATTCCAGACTAACACGGCTACCTCTCTGATTCTTTCCCTTGGGGATTTCACAAGCATTTCTGTACAAACTTTAATGCCAAAAGCTTCTGATAATAATTCCACAGTATTCGCATTCCAGTTATGCTGTTAAGGAAACAGGAGACCCGTGTTTTGATCTGATCTGGTAATGGAGGGAACGGTCCCTAGATAGGGAAGATAGAGCTCTGTCTCCGAAACTTTCTGTGGTTGGAGGCAAGAGTATGCTACAGGGGATTAGATGGTTCGAGGCATTGGTAATAGGACCGAAAGATCAGTCAGATCAGCCGAGGTGGGTAATAACTGAAATCTGTTCCCACCTGATGGCTGTTGGAGTCTCCTTGGAAGTACTGAAGAGGGTGTGCGTATCGTACCACCCATCGCTATTGCATTGATACTAACTGTTCCCCTGGTTAGTCTTGGGAGGACCTTCCTCTTGCCTGAGGAAAGGGAGTCCTTCCGGGCCAGCATTGGGGCATGTTAGCGGTGTGGGGAGGTTCACCTGGCTGCTGCCTGTATCGTATATTCCTCTGTGGATTGTATTGTGCTCCAGTCTCCAGGGCTCTCCAACCACCACCTCTCGATTCACACACTGGAGAAAGTGACACTGGGTTTCAACGAGAGTTCTCCCCTTTATTATTGTTTCTCTCTGCAGTCTCCACAAGGTGCTGTTCACAGAGCAGCCAGAGACCTACTACAAATGGGACAACTGGCCCCCTGAGAGCGACCGCAAGTAAGTGCATGCACCTCGCTTGTGATTGGGTTTCCACGGGCAGAGCTGTGGCAGCAAGGAGAGGAGAAATAAGACATTTCTGGTGCTGAACTAAGCTCTCCATACAGATGTTTTATACCACTGTCTTGGGAACATCTGCTCTGCTGAGGTTTTCGTTGTCCCCGTTGGTACTCTCAAAAGATGGGGTTTCTCCAGTCTCCATCTGTCCCTCCTCCTCCTCCCACCACCGTCCCCACACTAGTTGGTGCTGTGACTGCAGGGAGAATGGTCCTGCATTGTGTGTGGCGCTGGGGAGCTGAAGCCTGCCTGCCTGAGTCTGTAAAGTTCAATTGCAGGGGGGGCAAACTAAACCGTGTTCTGGAAGGGGGCTTGTTCTGATATGTGACTCAGCTGGGGGATGTGAGCATTTTCCTTGGCGTTAAATGGGCTGTTGTGGCTCTCTGCTTTCACTGGTTCCACGTCCACGCAGTGCTAGCCCAGCCCCTGGCTGCGATCAGGAAAGGTTCCCCTTTCTTTGGCCCGCGGGTCACTGCCTTCTCTTTATTTCTCATTCCAAGCTTCTTCCTGCGCCTCTGCTCTGAGGTGCCTATCCTTGAAGACACGCTCATGCGGATCCTTGTCATTGGTTTGTCCCGCTCACCCCTCGGCCCTGCTGACGCCATGGAGCTCGCAGACCACTTGGTGAAGCGGGCGGCGGCTGTGCAAGCAGACGGTAGGAATGCTGTGTGAAAATGGTTTGGTGGGATAGCGATTCCTGCCCTAGTGAGAGGGGGCAGCCTGTCGCACTCCTGTTCCCCCTCCACACGGGTCTGAGTGTCTCCAGTGCACACGTTCCACTGCTCCCCTGATGTATCTTGGAATGGTTAGAGCAGGTAGTGAATGCAGCTGCATTAGACCTGAGAAGAGCGTTTTGATCTAGTTGTTGAAGCACATGACTAGGAGCCATTGGCTCGCTCTCTCTCTCGCTCTCTCTCTGTCTTTGGGCAAGTCACTCACCTTCCTGCCACTATTCTCCATCTGCAAAATAAAGCCAAACATACCTGCACAGTGGGTTATTATTTGCTAATTACTGGCTGTATATGAGCCAAGCAGTGCAGTCATCATTACCCAGAGAAAACTACCGTATTTTTCGTCTTATAGGACGCTCCGTCCTATAAGACGCCCCCTCATTTTTAAATAAAAAATCCGGGGGGGGAAAAAAAAAAAAGCGCCTCGCTCTCCCGTCCCCGCCGCGCGGGCGGGCTGCCGAGGTTCCCCCCTCCCCGCCGCGGGCGGGCTGCCGGGGTTCCCCCCTCCCCGCCGCGGGCGGGCTGCCGGGGTTCCCCCCTCCCCGCCGCGGGCGGGCTGCTGGGGTTCCCCCCTCCCCGCCGGACGGAAAAAAAAAAAAAAAAAAAGCGCCTCGCTCTTCCGTCCCCGCCACGCGGGCGGGCTGCCGGGAGCGTCCCGGTTCCCCCCTCCCCGCCACGGGCGGGCTGCCGGGAGCACGCCCGCGGCGGGGAGGGGGGAACCGGGATGCTCCCGGCAGCCCGCCCGCGGCGGGGACGGGAGAGCGAGGAGCTTTTTTTTTTTTTTTTTTTTTTTTTCCGTCCGGCGGGGAGGGGGAAACCCCGGCAGCCCGCCCGCGGCGGGGAGGGGGGAACCTCGGCAGCCCGCCCGCGGCGGGGAGGGGGGAACCCCGGCAGCCCGCCCGCGGCGGGGAGGGGGGAACCTCGGCAGCCCGCCCGCGCGGCGGGGACGGGAGAGCGAGGCTTTTTTTTTTTTTTTTTTTTTTGCATTCGCCCTATAAGACGCACCAACTTTTCCCCCCCCCGTTTTGGGGAAGAAAAAGTGCGTCTTATAGGGCGAAAAATACGGTAATGTTTTTACAGTCAGTAATGTAACTGTTATGTAGAGCATAAAAGCCAATTAAAAATATTCTAAGCCCTAAAAAAAAAAAATAACTTAAGGTGATTGACTATCTTTTGGCCTTAGCTTGTATTCAGTATTGACTTGGGATTGTCACAAGTCAATACTGTGATACTTCACAAATCACCTGGACATCCAGATAGTTCTGAACTCTGTCAGTGTGGCTATCACTCAGATGAATACAGGCCATGTGATTTGAGCTGTATGTGGTGATGTGGTGAGTGTTTTTTAAGTGTGTCTGGGTCAGAGTGGTGTCAGAGCATATCTCTAAAGCACATAGCATATGCTGGACATTGAGCAGTAAACACAAATGTCTAAAAAGTGAAAGAACTAGACTGTTGTTAGATACAACAATGAAAATGTGGTCAATCACCAGGTATTAATGCTCTAAATGCTGCATCATTTCAAGTGTTGAAACAGTTGTTTGTAAGTTAGAGGGGTCCAGAAAGGTTAGACCACAGACCTGGATTGAAAAAGTGCATTTTTCACTTCTCCGATCTCCTAAACTACTGAATGGATTTACTGCTAATTTTCTTCTAAACCTGTTCCCTAGAAGTAAATAGCGTAATGCTTGTTAGGTTTGAAAAATGTTTTCCCTAATCAAAGAACTTAAAACCCATCTATAGATGGAAAACTCTCTATATATTTTAATGAGTTGCTCCTGCTCCTGATTCCTCCATAAACAACATGATTGTTTCAAAACCCATATGATACAATCAGAGCCTGTGATGGTAGAATCATTTGAGGTTAGCCTTTCAGTACAGCTTATTAGCATTTTCTTAAGATCTATAAGTCAAGTACCCATGTTTATAACCTGTTTGTTCTCTTCCCACTTTAGACGTAGAGGTCCTGAGAGTGGAGAGAATCCAACTGATTGATGCAGTCTTAAATCTGTGTACTTACCATCATCCTGAGAACATCCAGCTGCCCCCAGGGTAAGGCTTGTAGATGCCAAACTATTAGTTGCAAAGTTCTAGCCCTTGCTTACCTGAACCCTTCCTTAGAGTAAGCTTGTAATAATGTCTTGATCTGGTGGAAACGAGGAGTCCTTGTGGCACCTTAAAGACTAACAAATTTATTTGGGCATAAGCTTTTGTGGGCTAGAACCCACTTCATCAGATGCATGGAATGGAAAATACAGGAGCAGGTATAAATACATGAAAGGATTGGAGTTGCCTTACCAAGTGTGAGGTCAGTCTAACAAGACAATTCAATTAACAGTAGGATAGTAAGGGAGGAAAAATGACTTTTGTAGTGGTAATGAGTGGCCCAAGAACACAGTTAACAAGAAACTGTGAATAACAGTAGGGGGCAATTAGTATGGGGAAATTAGCTTTAGGATTTGTAATGACCCAACCACTTCCAGTCTTTATTCAAGAATAATTTGATGGTGTCTAGTTTGCAAATTAATTCCAGTTCTGCAGTTTCACATTGGTTTGTTTTTTGAAGGTTTTTTGTGCCACTTAGGTCTGTCATTAAGTGACCAGGGAGATTGAAGTGTTCTCCACTGGTTTTTGAATGTTATAATTCCTGATGTCAGATTCCTGATGTCAGATTTGTGTGTAAAGACTGTCCAGTTTGGCCAATGTACATGGCAGAGGGGCACTGCTGGCACATGATGGCATATATCACATTGGTAGATGTGCGGGTGAACGAGCCCCTAATGGTGTGGCTGATGTGATTAGGTCCTATGATGGTGACCCTTGAATAGATATGTGAACAGAGCTGGCACTGGGGTTTGTTGCAGGATTTGGTTCCTGGTGGGAATTTCTGAGGAGCGAAGGGTGGGATCTGTACCCTGGAGCTGATTCCCAGTGACCGGGTTTGGTAGGGCTTCCCTCTGGAGAAGCTCTGAAATGTATTCCTTTGTGGATATTTGCTCCTGATCCTTCCAGGTCTCTGTGCACACTCACTTGAGAAGGGTATTCACCTGATATATTTGCAGGACTCTGACAATGCTGAATGCAAACAACGAAAAACTAAGCAGAGAAGCAATGTGTCTAGTGCAGCGGTTCTCAACCCGCGGGTTGCATGAGGCCCAATTAACACAACTGTAGCCCCACTCAGCTGTGTGCTAAAGGCCCACCCATGTGCGGGGGTCCGCCAGGTTCCTGGCTGCCTCACCACCTGGCAGGGTCGGTGTCAGGGCTGCTGGCCTACCATGCAAGTTCTGGGGTCAGGGCTGCCAGCCGGCCCCAGGGGGTCTGGGTTGGGTGGCTGGCCGGCCAGCCCTGTGGGGTCCAGAGTCAGGTTCTGGGCTGCCACTGCCTTGCCACCCAGTCCCTGCAGCCAAAGAAGCACATTTTGAGCCACAGATGCAGCCCACCATGTGTAATAAGTTGAGAACCACTGGTCTAGTGGTTAGAACAGGCAAGTCTGACTACAAATAACTTGGTTCTGCCAATGTCGTTTTTCAGGTATCAGCCTCCAAATCTAGCCATCTCTACCCTCTACTGGAAGGCTTGGCCTCTCCTCCTGGTAGTGGCCGCATTCAACCCTGAAAACATTGGTGAGTTCTGAGCACTTCTGAGAGCACCAGCACAGCTGAAGGGTGTCACAGGAGGGGGCTCTGCTGACTCCTGCTGTCTCAGCTGTAGATACAGATGGTTAGATTTTGTTGTTGCATGACTCCACACTGATGCATATGTGCTGCGTAAGCAGAGCTTTGTAGCACGGGGTAGGGGCATCTAGAAGAAATTTGGATCAGGTTGTAAATGGAGCATAGTGTGAGCAGGGGGACTAGTTGTGAGTCCCCCCGTTCTGTTTGTGTGTGTGTGTGAGAGAGAGGGGGGGGGGGAATGAGTGCTTGCACTTTTGGGTAAGGGAGTGTGATATGCTCTGCGCACACATATCTAGGCAAATATCCTGACTGGATGTCTAATCCCCTGACTGCCCTTTTCTCCTGGGTTGCAGGGTTGGCTGCCTGGGAGGAGTATCCCACGCTGAAGATGCTCATGGAGATGGTCATGACTAAGTGAGTGTTCAGCTCTTTCAGTTTCATCCCCCTCCTGAAGGGAACAGATTTCTGAACCAAGTTTGCACCTGCTGGTTTCTTCCTTTCTCTGTCTGAGGGGTCGGGGGAGGTGAGGTTTGCCATCAAGTTTACAGAAGTGGAACCAGCTGGACAGCAGCTGTGGCTGAGCCTAGAAAGAGCGAGGACACCTCCCTCAGCTGTCACTGATCGGCAGCGAAGCCAGGCTGTGTGAGAGCTTGGCTTTTCATCCACATGCGGACGGTCCATTAGTATTTTCATACCGTCTGGGCTGAACCAAGAACATTGGGGCGTTTTGACTCTTTGCTCAGTTCAGAATTTGTAGCACAGAAGGTCAAATCATTTTTGTCTCTTCTTCCCAGTAATTACTCCTATCCCCCCTGCACTCTGACGGACGAGGAAACCCGCACAGAGATGATTAATCGCGAGCTCCAAATATCCCAGCGGGAAAAGCAGGAGATTCTTGCATTTGAGGGTCATCTGGCTGCTGCATCAACAAAGCAGACTATTACAGAGAGCAGCAGCCTCTTGCTGTCCCAGCTCACCAGTCTGGACCCCCAGTGAGTAGTCTTATCCACTCTGGTACAAGCAGGGAGTTCCCACCCTTGTAGTGGCATCCTCAGACAGGAAGAAACAAGGACGAAGATCTCACGTGGAGGAAGAGAGCCCCAGACGCAGAGGCTTTCAGGTGGGCGAAGGTAGGGTGGTGGTGGCTGGTCGAGATGTGAGAGGATTCAGTGGCTGTGAAGGGCAAATGAGATGTGCCCTCTCCATCTGGATCGCTTCCTACCCCTTTATGCTCGGGTGAGTCAGTGCATGTCTCTATCTTTGTGAGGGGGGGATTAGCTGTGTGTAAGGCCTCCTTGTTTCTCTGGCAGGGGCCCCCCACGCAGACCTCCGCCACATGTCCTGGAGCAGGTGAAAAGCCTAAATCAGTCCCTCCGCTTAGGACACCTCCTGTGCCGCAGCCGCCACCCAGACTTTCTGCTCAACATCATTCAGAGGCAGGTGGGTTTCCTGAGGATCTGGAAGACTGGAATTGGTGCCTCTGTAGCTTTGAGGAAGCATGGGAGCTGCTGCAGGGAAGTGCAGGGGCCTGAAGCTTGGGTTTATGGGACCTACAGGGACAGAAAGCAGGAGATGAATCAGATGCAAGGAAAAGTCGCTTATTTCTCTGTCCCAAGGGGTCAGGGGGATTGCCTTCCGCTGCTTGAGAACTAATGGGAGACCCTCCCCAGTCAGTGCAGTGGTAAACGTGCCAGAGATCCTGGATTTTCCAGCCCTTCATTGTACCCGTCCTGTTCCCTAGGCCTCGTCCCAATCAATGCCATGGCTAGCAGACCTGGTTCAGTCCAGCGAGGGCTCCTTGGATGTTCTTCCAGTGCAATGTCTGTGTGAGTTCCTGCTGCATGATGCTGCTGATGAATCTACCTCTGGCGAGGAAGAGGAGGAGGGAGAAAGTAAAGAGCAGCGTGCCAAGAAACGTCAGGTAAGTGGCCTCCCAGGTTGGTTGCTTCAGGTATTTGAGTGGCCTGGTTCTGATATGATCTCAAAGGATGGATACCTTCTCTTTCCAGAGACAGCAGAAGCAGAGGCAGCTGCTTGGGCGCCTGCAGGACTTGCTCTTGGGCCCCAGAGCTGATGAGCAGACCACGTGTGAGGTATTGGACTATTTCCTGCGGCGTCTCAGTTCCTCTCAGGTGGCCTCCCGAGTGCTGGCCATGAAGGTAAGAAGAACAGACAGTAACTGGTTTGGGTTTTCCAGGAATGATGGGCAGAGTCTCTCACTTAGTTCAGACAGCATTTGGGCATGGAGGGGCTTTTGAATGGGGCTGGTGTTCCTCATTTTCTGCATGCTGCCCTTTAGCTAAAGGCAGAAACCTTACTCCAGCCTCGTTTGTCCATTTGAACTCTTCCCCCCTGTTTCCTGGATCTCACAAATGACACTGGTGCTTTGCTATCACTGTTGCTCAGGCAGGCTGCAGAGTCCTGTCCTTCCAAGCGAGCAGATTGTCCAGGTTCAAGACAGCAAAGCATGTATTGGAGGCCACCCTTGCTGGGTAGCCTACCTCAAGGTCTCTCTAAATGTATCAAGTTGATTGTTGCTCTTTGCTGTTAAAACGCCACCTCAGTTCAGCAGCTGGGTTTTCTTGTTATGTGTTTTAAGTATGTTCATTTAAGATCAGATTAAGATGCAGATCCTATGCATGCAGAATCCAGACTGCAGCTCCTGGGGCTCTTGGGGAAATCATCATCAGTTGTTGTCCTTGGGGTACTCCCAATAGAATGTAAATGGGGAAACTGCTGTTGACTGCAGACTTCTCTGAACCCACATGGTACCATGAGAACAATAGAGAGGTGCTCTCCTCCTGTGTTCCATGTTGATTGTTATGACTGTGTACCGTCGTCTGAAACCTCCCCCAGGGTAACTGTTAAGTAGAGAGTTCTTTTGGTTGCTGCTAAAACACAAATGGCCAGTCCCAGTGACCTGGAGTCCATGTTTTTCTGTGATGCATACACGTCACCTTCAGATTGTTAGTGGATGGAATTTGAAGCTGTGTTTCCATTTTGGGGTTCTTGGTTTATGGTTCAGTATGAAAATGCTGACCCAGCCGTTGCTTTATATACATGGGCTTTGTCCATTGTACGTCTCCCTGCAGGGTCTGTCCTTGGTGCTGTCGGAAGGGGGATTACGTGACAGAGAGGAAAAAGAGCACCCTATGGAGGAAGATTCTGGTGACTCTGAACTCCTGCAGGGATACCAGTGGCTGCTAAGAGACCTGCCAAGGCTGCCGTTGTTTGACAGTGTTAGGGCAACTACATCTCTTGCCTTGCAACAGGTAAAGGTGACTAGGAGCAACTGGAGATATGATGGGGCAGGGATACAAATGGCTTGCTCTGAAGGCATAGTGGTCTCTGCCCTATTGATGCTAAACTGAACCAAAGGGATGTGTGTGTATACACTGGGATAAGGGATGTTCCCTAACTTGTTTCTGCTTGTTGCTATTGACTGATGATCACTAACTGGAAAACCTCTCGTTCCAGGCCATCCACATGGAGACTGATCCTCAAACCATCAGTGCTTATTTGGTGTACCTATCCCAGCATGCCCCCATAGAGGATCAGGGACAGCACAATGACCTCTCTCTGGTAAGAGAAGGGATTGAGGGATCACATTGGAACACACACCTCTCTACACTGGAACGACCACACACTCATAACTTAGAGATCTGAGACTTGCTGTACAAACTAGCCACCTGTTAATGAGTTTTCAAGCCACATGCGGGGGTGTCTTGTTTCTTTCATGTGTCTCACATTGGAAGTCAGACTGCACGTGACTTTCTGATTTGGGAGGTGGGTAGCCATCTGCAGTAGGATGGTGAATTTGAGAATATGGATTGATTTTAAAAAATCCCAACGCTGATAGAGCACGCTGTCTCCGGACCCAGCCAGAGAGTGTTTGCCGTTAATCCATGGGTATATGATAAGTGTTGGGAAATTGGAAGTGAGGCATAACAACGTGGCAAGTCGGGCACATTTTGTAGTAATCAAAGAGGAGTTCTGAATTTTTTTAAAATGTCCTCTGGACCATCTTGGGTACTTGGTATCTTTCATTGTTCACAGATTTGAAAGGGTGCCTTGCCAGCACTTTTTTGCCTTTTGTGGGGTTCTGTGCTGCCTTGGTGGTGTCCCAGTGATGGGCGTGGGTCTCATGGAGAATCTATTGAATTGTTCTTTATCTCCTGGGAGTCATGTGGGCTGGTCTCCGGGCTCTGTGTGTGCACGTGCCCAATCTTTGGGAGGCCTCTGTGTGTGCGCGCGCACGTGCCCAGGTGTCTCCGGCCTCTGTGTGTGTGTGTGTGCGCGCACGTGCCCAGGTGTCTCTGGGCTCTGTGTGTGTGTGCGCACGTGCCCAGGTGTCTCTGGGCTCTGTGTGTGTGTGTGTGTGTGCACATGCCCAGGTGTCTCTGGGCTCTGTGTGTGTGTGCACGTGCCCAGGTGTCTCCGGGCTCTGTGTGTGTGTGTGCGCACGTGCCCAGGTGTCTCCGGGCTCTGTGTGTGTGTGTGCGCACGTGCCCAGGTGTCTTAAGTTCCGATTGTTGTTAAAATATAACAAAAATTACGAGGTCTCAGAGTCCTCTAACAACCATGACAAACCTTCCACCTGACTTGAGCCTGGTAACACTCACACAATTGGGATATGCCATAGCAAAGGGGGCATTGTCCGTTGTAAGGAAGGAAGATAATTTGTGCTACACCTGCTCCAGTGTTGCGCACCTCCCAAAGATTGCAGTTCCATCCATAACATTCCTGTGGCCGTACGTGGCAAGATGGGCCAGTGGACTGATCCAGGGCAGGACCAGGTGGGCAAATAGCTTTCCCAGCAGGCAAAGCTGGAGGGGACTAGGGAGTGAAGCAGGAGTGCCTGTGTGAGCCCAGGTGAAGAGTTTCACAGGTCTCTCTTCCCTGCAGGACGTGGCCAGGCTCATCGTGGAACGCTCCACCATCATGTCTCATCTCTTCTCGAAACTCTCGTACTGCGCTGAGTCCGAGGCGGTGCTGGTTGCTCTGCTGTCCATCTTCTCTTGCTACATTAAGCGCATGCGCCAGAGCAAGGAAGGGGAGGAGGTGTACAGCTGGGTAAGCATCTCCTTCGATCTTCTTTGGGTCCTTCTCTTCCCTCCGGCTGTCTGCGTCTCTCTCTCTCTCTCCCAGTATTCATAGTTCTGTGCTCTCTTCCATGGTTACTTATTTTGCTTTCCCCTCCTGTAGTCGGAGTCCCAGGATCAGGTGTTCCTTCGCTGGACTAGCGGGGAAACAGCCACGATGCACATTCTTGTGGTCCATGCGATGGTCATTCTGCTGACGCTGGGACCACCTCAAGGTTAGTGTTGTGCGTTGAAATGGATTCCCATGAATAGCTGCTTCGATGTTGCTTTCTCCGGCCTCCACCATCCTGGAGAAGGAGGCAGTTTGGGTCCTCCCCCTGCACTGCTCAGGAAGCCCGGACACTTAGACACGTAGACTTTAAAGTTAGAAGGAGCCATCGTGATCATCTAGTCTGACTTCCCGCACTTCGCAGGCCACAGAACGTCGCCCGCTCCTGAAATAGACCCCTCGCCTCTGGCTGAGTTACTGAAATCCTCAAATTAAGATTTTAAGTTTTCAAATGACAGAGAATCCACCTTTTACACTAGTTTGAACCTGCAAGTGACCTGTACCCCATGCTTGAGGAGCCGCCTTCTGGTGAGGCACCTCTGGGTAAGGGTGGGGTATGTCAGTGTGTATAAATATGCACAAGGAATAACGTCTGTAACTGTTCTGGTACGCAGGGGAAGGTGACTTTTGCGCCTTGCTGGACATTTGGTTCCCAGAGAAGAAGCCCCTCCCCACTGCCTTTCTTGTTGACACTTCAGAGGAGGCTCTGCTGCTTCCTGACTGGCTGAAGCTGCGCATGATCCGTTCTGAGGTTCCTCGCCTCGTGGATGCAGGTGAGTCGGGCCTGGACCTGCTGGGCGTTGGGTCGCCAAAGCCAATGAAAGATTTGGATATGCTGCGTTGAAAGATTACCCCAGCTCCTTTGAGGTCTCAGTGGTCTTCATTCCATAGGTGCTGTAGATGCCTCTGATGGGGGCCCAGAGGATGAGTGGAGGGATACGGGGGAGTGTCTGTCAGTTGTTAGCAGATCTGGATTTCTTTCTTTGCAGCAGCGGCCTCTTGCCCTGCTTCACTGAGCTGTTTGCTAAAGGGCTTCCACTGCCCTCCAACAGAGACTTAGGGCTAGTCCAGGCAGGGATGTGTGTGTAGACCAGTGGTTCTCAGCCCAAAGCCCGTGTGTGACCCAATCACACAGCTGCAGCCCACATGATGTCTTCAGGGCCATACAGGTAATATCTGTATTGTGTGGAGGCAGCCCACGTAAGACAGAGAGAGCTGCATACGTGACCCACCGTGGTAAATAGGTTGAGAGGCACTGATGTAAATTCTTCACTTACCCCTTATATGCTAGTCTGTGTTGTCTACCTACAATCCTTTTCTCTACCTGGGGGACGGGTGCACTGGTACATGGAGATTAGTATAAAGCATTTAAGGACTGGGGCCAACTAGCATCAGGCTCCTGCAGTGCAATCCAAGTTGGGGGTGAATAAACAGCAGCATTCAATCAAAGGAGGAGCAGGGAGCCTTCTCTAGGCAGCTCTCCACTCCAGCATCAAGCCCCCGGCACAGGCTGTTCTTTCTGCTTCCCTCAGCTCTGTCCATGCCTGTCTTGCGCTGACTGCGGTTTTGCCATTTGCACCAGGCTGGGGAATTGTTCGGCCTCTAAAGTCTTATTAGGAGTGTACTGTCAGCCAGACCATTGAGCCCTACCATTTATTTGAAAGGGGGCAAGGGATGTGGAATGAGAGGTCCTTCCTTTTACTTAAACCAAATCCATTTCTAGTCCTTTGACTGAGTTAAGCTGCTGAAAACATACATATCACCACTAGGGCGAGTGCCTATCACAGCTTGCATAGCACATGATAATGCTTACAATGTCATAGCAGTGCCTGAAGAATAGAACAGATAGCTGCATCTTTTAGCATCATGTGGCTCTTCATTGCTGTCTGTTCTTTGCATTCAGCGGTTTTGTTCCTTCCTTACTAATTAAATGACAGCTCTCTCTCGCCTGCGATTGAATTATTCAATAATTCCTGCCTGCAGCCCTCAGCAGAAAGGGTGACAGTTATTTTTAATACAAATGATTTGATTCCTGAGGTTTTGACCCTGGAGTGAATTAACTGGAGTATGCAATAAGAAGGAAAATAGGTGCAGAGTCTGTACAGAGCAAAAAGAAACCCATAAGCAGCTGTCAGTGTTGGCTCGAAGTCCTGTGCAGCCCTGTGAGCAAAAGTGTCACTGATGGCATGTCCAAAACCACGTGGACCGGCTAACGAACGTGTCCTCCTGTGTATGAGTGACTCAGTAAGCTGAAGATTCTGACTGGCCGGGTGTGTGTTTCAGCACTGCAGGATCTGGAACCGCAACAACTGCTTCTCTTTGTTCAGTCCTTTGGGATCCCAGTCTCCAGTATGAGTAAACTCCTGCAGTACCTGGATCAGGCAGTGTCCCACGACCCACAGACGCTGGAGCAGAACATCATGGACAAAAGTAAGAGCTGAAGATTAGGCGGTCTAGGAAGCTGCCTCTTTCTAGACCTGCTGTTTAAAAACTCCTTAGTTAGCTCAAATCACTTTGCAGCTTCCTTGTAGGATCCAAGATAGTTCAGCCTGACCTCTGTCAGGGCCACCTTAGCAGCCATTGCTGTCTGTGGGGACCTGTCTGAGTAACTTAGAGTGTGTTTCTCAAGGGCGTCGCGTTTTCTAGCTTGGCTCATGAGAGATTAGGGATTGTTTGGGGGTGATTTCTGGCTGTCTCGGAAACGGGGTTTATTCCTGCTGGGGTATCTCTGCTTACTCGGAATGCAGAAGAGTGTAAATTCCATGCAGGATGGGAGCTGTGCACATGGCAGCATCTTGTATCTAGCTTCCTGTTTTGTCCTTTTTCAGATTACATGGCTCATCTCGTAGAAGTTCAGCATGAGAGAGGAGCTACAGGGGGGCAGACCTTCCATTCCCTGCTCACCACCTCCCTGCCCACACGCCGAGGTATTGCACAACATACACTAATCACTCGCACAACAAAGAACTGACCGATCCTCCACCCCAGCTTTTGTCAGGCCCAGGCCCTGTCTGTCTTTCTGAAGTGTGGGTTGCTTTGTTGTCCTTCAGGCTGCTCCCAGGCTGAAAGAAGAGATCAGTCCCCTTCCTACAAATTGCTCCACCAATGGACACCAGCCCCAGCTAGAACTTCCCTACCTCCACTCCTGGGCTAGGAGAGGAATTCTGGTTTCTCTGGAGGATTTTATTACACCAAATTCTACTCTTACTTTTTCTCTCCATGTTTAGCTCCTCATGTTTGGTCTAAGGAGAAAAGGCTGCATTTTCCCTGTCTACTGGTTTGGGATCTGTAATACTGGGGCAAATCTCTTCATTTGGGCCTCGGTGACACCGCTTATAACACTGCATGCATCTGACGAAGTGGGTACTAGCCCACGAAAGCGTGTGCTTCAATACTTTAGTTAGTCTTTAAGGTGCCACAGGACTCTTTGTCACTTCTGCAATTCCAGACTAACACAGCTCTCTCTGATTCTTGCTTATAACCGTGTTCCTTTAATCTCTCTGCAGACAGTGCTGATACTCCAAAGCCTAAAACCAGTCCTGAGACCCCACAGGGACAAGGCAGGATCCGGGCCTTGGCGCAGATCCGGGTCCTGGGTCCTGAGGATGACCTGGCGGGCATGTTTCTTCAGGTGAGTGCTACTGCATCTGTTATTTAATGAATAGGTCTGTATCCCTGGGCCCCACACTATTGACAGGCAAAGCAGCGTCTATATAGATGCTATAATAATATAGACTCATAAGCAGCTATCAGTGTTTGGTTGAGGTCAATAGTGTTAGCTGGGTATTAGTATCCATAGTCCGGGCCCAATAGCTGCACAGGACCTCAAGCCAACACCAATTGCCAAGACTAGTCTTATGAGGTCAATAGTCTTATTTGATCTATATAGACGCTGCTTTGACTGTTCCTCCCAAAGTGTTTGGAAAGCAGGTACCGTTAGGTCCCCTCTCGTGTACAGAGCCAAGTGTGATATCTCCAGGTCAGGGAACAATCCTATGTTGCCCCTGAGGTAATGGCTGTTATCGTGCAGATGGTCCTTTTGTTTGTTCTCATACAAGCCTGCGGTCTTTTAATATTCTGTCAGCTGTTCCCACTCAACCCGGATCCCCGGTGGCAGAACTCGAACCCGCGCCCGATCTCCCTGGCGTTACAGCAGGCACTGGGTCAGGAATTGGCTCGCATCCGCCAAGGGAACGCACAGGTGACAGGGATCTCAGTGCGTCTTCTCCAGGCAGTGGCAGCGTTGATGAACTCGCCACATAGTGGGGCTCTGGTGATGGCCATGCACCGAAACCACTTTATCTCCTGCCCACTGATGCGTCAGCTGTGCCAATACCAGGTGAGCCATGTGGGAGTTGACACTTATCTAGCATGGAGTTGGGAGCAGTTAAGCTCAGACCTCTTAGAAAACCAGCAGCCCGTAGCACTGGCAGCCTTGCTCTTGGGGACTGGTAGCTGCAGTACAGGAACACCCTAAAGTAGCCTTCAGAGCAGGGAGAGATTTACCATCTGAGATATGCTGCATTAATGAAGGAAGGCACTGAACTAGATCTATGTAGTTGTTCTGCATCTTTGCAAATGAGTCCTTCCAGCTGTGCACTGGGGAGATGAAGGTGACAGAGTTTATAGTCAGTGGACTGGAGTTCCAGGTAGCTTGTCTGCTGTGTGCCTTGTCATCTTCGTGCAAACGCTCCCCACCACCAGGACTCCCAGCGGCACCTTCCCTAGCTTTACACCTGTAACTTCTGGTGCTCTTTCCCCAGCGCTGCGTACCCCAAGACACCGCCTTCTCCTCGCTCTTCTTCAAAGTCCTCATGCAGATGCTGCAGTGGCTTGAGAATCCTGCTGTGGAAGATGGACCTCTGCGTGCTCAGCTGAAGTCCTTTGCTGTGCAGTACTCTTCAAGGCACAGGATCAGTGATGGTAAGAGGCATTAAGCAGAGTGTGCATCCCGGAGTGAACAAAGTGGGACAGAGAAGGGTCAAAATCAGAACCTGATCCTGAGTCCAGTATGGCTCTTTTCCCACCCCCTTTCTGAGAATAAAATGGGGTGGGTTGTCATGGTTTCAGCATGTGGTGAGCAATATAGACATGCCCAAGACTGAAAAAGAAAGGGGGAGATTAGATAGTGCTCGTGTCCACGTGTTCGAGCGGCATTAACAGGGACAGGACATAGCCAAAATGAGTAATCATTAGCATGATTTGTGATGAAGCTGATGGCTTCTTAGGGAGCAGGCCAGTGGGATTGGGGGGATTCTCAGGACTGTGGAAATCCAAGTTGATGATGTGTGAGTAGTTGTCCTTGATTTCACACTGGCAAGAGACTGCCAGAACACTTCCACACCATTGTTTGTTTTGCCGTCCATCATCTGGTCAGAGTTCCAAGGCCGGGGGATCTGGAGAGCACAGCCAAAGGTACAAGCTTGAGGTTTGGACTTAACTGCCTTTAGGTTGACCCTAGGGTCTCCTAGCCATCTATGCTTGTGACGCTGGCACCAGCACTCTCAGCTGGGGTTTTCTGATGGGCATGAGAGTGCTAGTGTGTGCAGGTTTCAGATGTTAAGCTCTTAGAAAGAGGAGTCATGTGAAGTGTTTGTATGAAGGAAGCCACAGCAAGGCTGAATGATTAAAGGAGGACCCTGCTGAGGCTTAGTGGTATTGATGCTGTGATTCCCTGCAGTTCGGGGTGGGTTCCTGCACCTGGCAGAAGCACTGGCATTCCGCCGTGATCCCGATGTGATCAGCTCCACTGTACGGGCCATCATTGCGACCCTGAAATCTGGAGAGAAGTGTAACGTGGAGGCAGAACTCCTCAGCAAAGGTATGGCTGTCTTTCCACCCTGCCTTCTGGAACTGCCACTGGTATTGGGGCCAGAACAGAGATCTTCACTGCTTGGTGAAAGTGCAGAACTGGGGAGACTTGCCTTTGCTCTCCTGGATCAAGGGTTCTGACCTACAGGAAGGTTGCTTCTGTCAAATTTTACCTCCTTTTGTTGCGTTCTGTCATATTGGTTTATAAGCTGCTTGGGACGGGGACAGGAACTGAGGAACACAGCATACTGCTGGGTGCTGCTTCCATAATGAATAGTAAAGTATCCATAACTTCTGTAGAAAGAGGGCAGTTCCAAGATTGCCCTGTCTCCCACTGAGATTCACTCTAAGGGAATGCAATACCAACTGGTTTCATGAAAGATGCAATCATCTCGCTCACCAACTCCCTGCTGCCTCCCAAAGCCTCTGAGAGAAGTCTCCCTTTCTCCCTCTGCTAGTCCTTCAGGGTCTGATTGAAACACGCTCTCCTTACCTGGAGGAGCTTCTGACCATCCTCTTCTCGGTTACCATTGAGACCACTGCCAGGTTCCCTGCCATGAGACCCATTGCTGTGGTGAGCTCTCTGCTGCTCCAGGAGAAAGAGGAGCCATCTGTGAAGAAGGAGCTGGATAGCAGCAGGTGAGTCTTGGTTGGTATTGGTCACTCGGTCTGGTTTTGTGGCACCTTTCCTGATATTTGTGCTGTGCTCTTAGTGCTGAAGCTGCTCGTCTAGGGCCCGCCTCGGGCCTCCTCAATGACTGGCTGGAGATGCTGGACCCTGAAGTAATCAGCAGCTGCCCAGACCTCCAGCAGAAGTTGCTGTTCTCCTGGAACAAGGTAAGAATCTCTGTCAGGAATGACTCTTAAACGGACGCCCCTGTCTTGAGCTGCAGCCTTCAAGTGTGAATCCCTCCGTCTTTTCCACCGGACTAGCTAGTGGGAGAAAGAGTCTGTTCTGCTGCACTGATAAGAGCACACTATACACCATTGGTCACCAACTGGTTAATCATGATTGACTGATCTTAGAGGATCTCCCTAGGGGGCGGGGCCTTGGGGAAGGGGTGGGGTAGATCTTGGGTTTCCCTTAAATTCAGAAAGTGATCTTGGGCATAAAAAGATTGGAGACCACAGCTGTACACAGCCAAATCCAGAACAGGTCAGTCTGTAGTGAATTCTTTTCTGGGGGGGACTGCCATCCTGAAATCTTGGCATTTCTGGAGCCCCTTTTTCCCAGGCTGTCTCAGCACTGTACAGATATCAGTTACTTAGCCGCAGGTCTGGTGTGGACTAGATTTTCTCACCATTTTACAGATGGGCAAACAGAGGTTTGGAGAGGGTTATTTGCCCAGGAACATGCAGGGCCAGAGTCAAGACTGGAACCCATCAATCTTGGCTTCTGATCACTTGTTCCAACTGTTAGGCTTCACTGTTGCTCTAGTCCTCATTTTCCATGTTCCGTGCACAATCTGCATCCTCTGTTCTGAGTGTATCTGAGCCCTCCTGTGCTACTTCTACCCCCTCTACCTTAAGGGTCCTAAAATGGATTCATATTTCCATCTCTCCCTTTTCTCTCCAGACTAAAGGTTATTCTGGGTCTCAGGTGCCCTCTTTTCGCCCATATCTGTTGGCTCTCCTAACTCACCAGTCCAGCTGGACAACACTGCATCAGTGCATCAGGATTCTGCTTTGCAAGAACCGTGAGCAAAGGTGAGTCTTTCAGATACCTATATTAATATTTGCAGACGGTCCCTTCTTCCAAAGCACTAGTGTTTGTAGAATCTATCGACTCGGGGCTATGGTGTCTCTAATCTCAAACTTGCTCTTGAACCATTGGCATTTTTCTGTCTTCTGGCAGGTTTGACCCAACTGCATCCTTAGATTTCTTGTGGGCCTGTATTCACATCCCTCGGATCTGGCAGGGAAGGGACCAGAGAACTCCTCAGGTAGTGGCTTAAATTCTGCACAGTCCCTTTCAGGATGGGAGACTGGGAGGTGCCTTTCACACTACCTGGTTTCCATGGTGTCTTGGGGGACCAAGGTGTATAAAGCAGATTTGCTGCCTGCACCCCAGCACCTTTGTAATCTGCTGTGCAATTACACCTGGAGATGGTGATTCACAATTTTGGTTCAGGATTGATGCAAATAAAATAAATGTGCCCAGATGTAAAACTTTTACTGCAGCAAAACGTGTCCTGTTGTAGCTCTTGCAGAGACTGTTAGGAATTGTAATGAAAATGTAGCCACATACCTGCACCTTTGCAGAACTAACTACACCGTAGGCAAGTAAAGATGGAGTGAAAGAATAATTCTCCCTTTGGGTTGGGAAGTGCAAGCCACCCCAGTGGGGAGCTCTTTGTCCCAGTTTATGTAGTGGATAAATTGTCAGTTCCTTTCTAGCCGAATGCCAAAGGATGGAAGTAGATGCACTGTGAAAAACTGGGATACAGAAGGGAGGTGCAAAGCCCCTCATTTTGGGGGGAGGAGAATTATATTTTGCCTGCTTTCCCAGCCCTGTGCATGGTGCAATTTTTAAGCGAGGTATAAAGGGAGTTTTTGTTAGGCAAAAGATGATCTTCCTGTTTGAGAGCATGTGACTAAGGTTATTGGCCAGACCTTGGCCCTGGACTCACCTTGAGTGTCTGTGCTGTGTTACAGAAACGTCGAGAGGAGTTTGTGCTCCAGTTAAAGGCGTCGGAGTTGATCAGTTTGGTTGAGCTGATCTTGGCTGAGTCGGAAACCAGAAGCCAGAATACAGAGGAAGCCTCCTGCACGCTCATCCAATCACGGCTGCCCCTGTTGCTCAGCTGTTGTCATGGAGACTTAGAGAGTATTAAAAAAGTAACGGAGTATCTGACGGGCTCTGTCCAGCAGTGGGGCAGCAGGTGAGGATGCAGAAACAAACGGCAGCTCGGCTCACACGGAACAGATATTTAGGTGGCTATTTGGGCAGCCAGGTGACCCGAATGAGGCTTGCCAAGGCTGCTTTGCTCGGATTGCTGGTTTTCGGAATGCATCGGAAACTGGGAATCTGCATTTCTCTCCCCTATAATTCAAGATCAAATTGCTCCATTTTACAAATCAAAAAGTGTGTTTCTAGCTGCCAGCCCTGCAGCCCCCCTCCCATGCCCCTGGCACTGGATGTCAAGTGACGTCCTCTCCACCTGTTACATTGTCACCGGTAATCCGTTCTGCAGCTGGAACTGAGCTGACTGTTTTGATGATTGTGCTGAAAGCAGAATGGAGCCAGCCTGTTCTCTCTAGCCATACGGACTCTACAGTGCTAACAGGAAGAGAGCACATGCCTGTCAGTAAATCAAGCTGATCTAAATTCTGGACTCATCCATGGTAGGGCTGGAAAAGACTTTCTAGGTTATCTGGTCTGTTCCCCCTGCTGATGCAGGATGTGACTCCGCCACGTGGAGAGCAGGTGTGCTGAGTCAGAATGGGCCATTTTGTATAATCACTTTTGACTATGATTCCTTTTTAAATGAGGGGTTCACTCTTTGACGGTAGGATTTGCATTTTTAACCCGGATGTTGTGCAGAAACTCTGTTTTCTGGGACTTTAAGAGGGACTTACTGTGTGCCATATGCCCAGTGGCAGCTTTGCAATCGAGTGCTTTCTGCTCGAGCATCGGAGGTAGTCTCTGTGGGAAGCTCCATGGAACTGCTTTGAAAAGCAGGCAGCTCTAAGGAGGCTATCTAAGAGTGAAGTGCTATTAAGACAGCAGCACAGTGGTGGTTGTAGTTATTTGCCTCTAGCTGTTCAGTGCGTGCAGCTGGGGAGGAGCTGAGTGTGGATATTAAGGCCTCAGCTACCCAAGAGATGCTCTCTCCTGGGCCTAGGGATGTAACCATGTATTGTCACCTCTTTTCAGCTCAGTGGGAAAACGCTGCCAGAACCTTCTCCTGCAGATCTACCTGCAGCTGCCAGAACTCCTCCTGCCTGTGCCTGAGACACTGCTAAGCAGGGAAGGGGCTGCAGACAGCAGTACCTGCAAAGTAAGGAGTAGAGGCAACAGAGTATGCTTCTCCGTTCTTTACATCCATGTGACGAGCATGGGAGCTGAGTTGATAGGCAGATGGCAAAAAGAACGAACATACTGCCTTGGACTGTAACCTTCTTCACCTTGATCCCACCTTCTGCTTGCCTTAACTCCAGAACACACTGGAACTTTTTATCCTTATCTAAACCCCGACTTTGGGGTTTTTCCTGTGTGATAAAGGCTTAATTAAGACACCTGCATTCTCCCACATTATGGTAGGCACCTTGTTATTTGAGAAGGGGACATGTGCAGCCTTCAGTTCCTGCTTTCGTGCCATTCAGGACTTGGGACTGTAGATCCCCTGCTAGTTAGAAGGTTGATGGCTTATCCCAAGTCTTACCTGAAAATCGAATTTAATTTTTTTTTAACCCTCTCCTTACTTAAAAAGAAAGTTGGAACCCCACCGATAGGCTGAAGACTTACTCCTCCACTGAACTTTGTTTTAACTGTGATTCTTTCTAGCTTGATGCCCTGGTTCACAGATTCATCACCCTCCTCGCAGAAGCCAGCGATTCCAAGTCAGCTGAGAGCCGTGTGTGGGATGCCAACATGGCATGCAGGAAGCTAGCTGTGGCTCACCCCATCCTTCTGCTTAGGTATTGCCCTTCTGGCCCTTCTCTTCCCCAGACCTGTGGCTGGAGCCTTTTCAGCTGGACCTCGGGGTCAGTTTATAGCACTGGAGCATGCTCCTGTGTATAGAAGAGATGATATGGGCAGCAGACCCGCTCAAGCCCTTTGCTGGCTCCCTCTCCTGATGAGGTGACGCCTCTGCTAGTAAAGGAGTCTCTTGGAGGTGGGCAGCAGAGAAGTGAAATGTGGTGAGAAGGGGGATTCATCTGGTCGTGGACATAGGGATTGGAGCATGAAATCTTGCAGAGGCTGAAGAGAGGGATGAGCTGAATATCTCAGGGTTGATTCTGGTACCCAGTTGCTCTGGGAGGGCTTTGGAATTGAATGCTTTACTTCTGCCTTTCAGACACTTGCCAATGATCGCAGCTCTGCTCCACGGGCGAGTTCATCTCAATTTCCAGGAGTTTCGACAACAGAACCACCTGACTTTCTTCATCCATGTCCTGGGGATCCTGGAGCTGCTTCAGCCACAGGTGTTCCAGAGTGAGCACCAGGGGGCGCTGTGGGACTGTCTTCTCTCCTTCATTCGCCTGCTGCTGGTAGGAGAATATTGACTTTTACAGACTTCATACAGCCAGGCAACCCCCAGGGAGAGAAGTTGGTATCTGACCATCTCAGGGTGCTGTGTGTTAACTTTACATGTGTGACAGGTTTCAGAGTGGTAGCCATGTTAGTCTGTATCAGCAAAAATGAAGCGTCCTTGTGGCACCTTAGAAACGAACACATTTATTTGGTCATAAGCTTTCTTGGGCTGGAACCCACTTCATCAGATGCATGGAGTGGAAAATACAGTAGCAGGTACTGTATTTTCTGCTCCATGCATCTAATGAAGTAGGTTTTAGCCTTCGAAAGCTTATGCCCAAATAAATGTGTTCGTTTCTAAGGTGCCACAAGGACTTCTGGTTGTTTTTACTTTACGTGCGTGTATACTATGTGTGCACGTACAAATACATGGCACTGTGCATGAACAGGGCGGGGAAGGACAGCACGTGGATTTTCAGGCTTCCCCTGTTAGTGCTTTCGGTTAAGTGTGGTCTCCCTCCATCCCTCCAGAATTACAGGAAGTCCTCACGTCACCTGGCTGCCTTCATCACCAAGTTCGTCCAGTTCATTCACAAGTACATCACCTGCAATGCCCAGGCAGCTGTGTCTTTCCTGCAGAAACATTCTGACCCGCTTCAGTAAGTGTTCTGTTCTGGCCTTACTCCCATTGCTCTGGTGCCTCCCAGCTGTGACTGCCCAGCCACCTGGCATTAATCGGCTGCCAGAAAATTCAGTCGTTTTTGCTGATGCACAGGTGAAGGATCATCTGTTGGGATTGCTGTCCACCTTAAAAGTAATTAAATTGCTGGAGTCAGTCTCCTAACTAGATAGGAAACAACAAGAGAAAAGTTACTCTTTAGTTTTTATTACAGTGCTTTTCCCCTAGAGATGTTCAAGTGCTTTAAAAAGGTACACGAGCAATAGTGTCCCTTCTATAGATGAGGAATATGACAAACAGGACAGTTGAGACTGGCTACAGCTCTCACAGACTCCAGGAATAGAACCTAGCTTTCCTAACTCTCCCAAATAGGACACTGCATGTTTCCAGGCAGGCAGCCACAGAGTTTTCCCCCAGACTAGTGGAGACAGGGTCCCATCTACAAGTACATGGAACAATCTATTTTGGCCCCCCTTGGCGGGAGGGAGCTGGCGTTGCCATAGCTGCTTCATCAGCTCTACCTATTGTCTGTTTTCTCTCTTGTCTGCTGACTCCTCTTTGTCCACTACTTGATTCCTTCTTCTCTACCCTTTATTCTCCTTCTCCCACAGTTACTGAAACTAATTGTTGCTCCTCTTCCCCCCCATGTTCACGTTCATACATGTACCCTCAGCTTGTTCCTTCTCCTCACCCCCGCATGTTGAGCTGATGGTTGCTCTTTTATGCCAGAGATACCTTTTCTTTCACCACAGTGACCTGTCATCAGATAACAGTGATCTAGTGATGCTGAAATCTCTCCTGGCCGGGCTGAGCTTGCCCAGTAAGAGTGGTGTCTTGGACAGAGGTTCTGAAGAAGAAAAGGATGGTGAGTGGGTGTAACTCTTTGGGCTAGATCAGTGATCCCTACCCCTGTGCTGTGCTTTGGAGCTCTGGTGCTTCTATGTGAACTTCATCCGGAGCTCTGCACTCCCAGCTCTACTAGGACAGTGAAAGGGAGAGGGAAAGGAACTGAGAGTGAAGGTTGTGTCCTCATAGACATTCCTGTGAGGAACTGGTCAGCAGTAGTGAAACCAGTGCCTGGGAAGGGGTAAATGCTGACTTCACTTGTCATGACTCTGAGCTTCCCAGTGCAGTGGAATAGCAGCACCAAAGGTATGTATTGCTAGAGAGTCTGTTCTGTCTTCAGGCTAGTCCTTCAGGAAGATCTCCTATGGATACATCTGCTCCTTCCCTGCTCATAGCCATCATCCTGACTTCTGATAGGATTGTCCCTTGGGAAATTCTCTGGGAGTTACAAGTGCTAAGAGTGGTTACCTCTCCGAGCAGATGTCATGGTGAGGGGACAGTAGGCAGTGATGTCATCCTTTGGCTGGGAATGCCAGATTCACCTAGATTGTAAATGTGCAGAGAATGCCTGGGAGTTAAGTATTTCTCTCTGTCCTAGATGAAGCAGCTGCCGGCTCTCTGCCCCTGGTCAGTGTGTCCCTCTTCACTCCCCTCACTCCAGCGGAAATGGCCCCATACATGAAGAGACTCTCCAGGGGCCAGACTGTGGAGGGTAAGTGGGGACAGCTTTCCCAGAGCACCTCATACACTTTACAGAGAGGGATCACTCTACCCACCTCCTCTTGGCTGGAACATGGTGGCTGCTCTCAGCCACACTTCCCGAGAATGTTAGAGCAGAACTACCGGGAGCATATAGACAAAAATCAGCTGAACTGGTATTTGGCGAGACAGGGCAAGCTGGCTTGCAGCCATGAGTCCTGTAAAGGGAAGCTGTCAGCTGCCAGAGAAGTTCATCTAGAATTGAAACCATAGTCTGTGGTCTTCTAAACCATGCAGTCCCTGTGAGAGAAGCGGTAAGTCTCCTACAGCCACTATGATGAAACGTGATCTTGTTGCATCTCATGAGCTAAACAAGGTTGAATGTGTTCTGTGTTTGGAGTGGAGACCACCTAGGACAATTTAGGTGCTCTGGGAAGTGATGTGGTTCATTCACTGCTTGGTACTTTGCTCTAAGGGTCAGTACTGAACCGGCGTGTCAGCACTGCATTTGGGGTGCTGTGATGCTGGATGTACAAATTCCAGCTCCCCATTTTTGGTTGTCAAAAATCCCCATGTGCTCTCCACAGCAGTTCAGGCTGTTAGCATAGTATTTTATGGAGCTACAGTTTGCTTCTCTAAGGTTCTTTTAATATCATTTACATCCAGTATTCTTCACTGTCCAGATCTGTGACATTACTGTGTGGGGTTAGCCCGCTGCTTCCCAACTCCGAAATAGGGGAAGTGCTCCCTGCATGTGCATGGTTTGCAGGCTCGCTTGTCAAGATGTTGCGGTGAGGCCACATATAAAGATCACTCACTGATACCATACAAATTGATCCAGAGCTGAAACTTGCCACAGAGAGCAATGCTAGCAGCCAACGTGGCTTCTACTGGGGCAGTTCTGGAGGTGTTGATCCATAGTACAGTCTTTGAAGCATCATCTCTGTCTTTTAGCTTTGCATGCCAGGTTGAAAGACTGTATAGCTCAGCAGAGGGCTCTTGTGTTTGAGACAGATGTTCCTTTTGGGGCTTTGCGGACTCCTCTGTGTTGGATCAGGGAAGGTAGGTTACCCTTTTCCACCTGTGGCTTTCCCCCCAGATATCCTGGAGGTGCTGAGTGACGTTGATGAGATGTCCAGACGGAGACCAGAAATTCTCTCCTTTTTTGCTGTGAGTCTATGTAGCCCAGACATTGCCGAGGGAAGTTCACTTGCTGTGAGGGGGGATTCCCTGCAGCATACTCTACCCTGCACAGTTTATTCAGGTGTTACTTTCCCTCTGCTTCATCAGGTCATACCACAGTGTGTCTAGGTCAGCCAGTTCTGAGGAATTAACTTCTCAGTTCAGGCCTTCAACTGCTGCATGAGTGTGTGCAATAAGCATTTTACACACACACACACACACACACACACTCCCTCCCTCTCTCTCTCTCTCTCTCTCTCTTCCCCCCCCCCCCCCCCCCCCCCCCCACATATGCTGGATCCTTGTCACCCCGTAATATCAGTCTAAAGAGAAAGGGGAGCAGTTGTGTAGAGCAAGAGAAAAACCACTCGGGATGCTTAAAGCATTAATCCCCTGCATGTGACTGGCTCTGCATTAACCTGCTGGATAGATGGTTAGTGGGCAGGAGCAGTGTCACTTGGGTGGTCATGTGAGTCTGAAGGGCTTGTTCTCAGTGTCCCCATGGGATCTCTTGCTGATCAGCCTTGTCTCCTCAGACTAACCTGCAAAGGCTGATGAGCTCTTCAGAAGAGTCCTGCCGGAATCTGGCCTTCAGCCTGGCTCTGCGCTCAATTCAGAACAACCCCAGGTGAGAAATGGAGGTACCCATGAATGCCAGGCTTCTCCTGAGTCACTCCTCTGTCAGCCATGTGCACTGCATCGTCCTATGTACGGCTCGGACTCTTTCTTGCTCCCTTGATGCTAAGAGTGGGGATTGTAGTGACGGTGCTATGTTTTGTTCCCAGCATTGCTGCTGACTTCCTGCCCACTTTCATGTACTGCCTTGGCAGCCGAGACTTCGAAGTGGTGCAGACAGCGCTGAGAAACCTGCCTGAATACACCCTTCTCTGCCAAGGTAGGTGCAGGCTTCTGCATTTGCTGCTGCACGCTTGGCCGTGAGAGGCTGGGAAACTGATTTCCCATAGGATCTACTTCAATTGCTTTCAGTGTCGGATTTATTTTTGTCCATGTTGGAAACTGGAATGTTTTGGGAAGTTCTCGCTAGACATTGGTGCGTGGTTTGGTGCTATTTGCTGGCCTTCCCTGTGCCAGAGGCAGCTTCGCTCTGAACGCCAGGGAAGGGATTTATTGCAGGGAGTCCCTGTGTTGCCAGCATTGGCTTCTCCCTCAAATAGTTCTGATCATGTAGCAATTTTCCTCTTTGAGTTAAGGTGCTTTGTGTCCATCAGAGACTTGTCTGGAGTGTTCATTGTATGCCTAGGGGTGATGGTATGTAGTTCCTGCCTTTCCCCATTTGGAGAGTTTAAAACTTAGTTCCGCTACACTGGTGTCTCTCTTGCTGGGACTAGTCCTAGCACTTCCTCTATGCCGTGTGATTGTTACTGGCATTCAGGGCTGGTTAGACCAGTTCTCTTACCCTTCTCTTTTCCCCTTCGCAGAGCATGCAGCAGTGTTATTGCACAGGGCCTTTCTGGTTGGGATGTATGGACAGATAGACACCAGCTCGCAGATTTCAGAGGCCTTGAAGGTTCTGCATATGGAAGCCATGATGTGAACATCGATGCCCTGGGAACTGATTTTTCCGGTTGACTTGAATCGCTGTGAGGAAGCACTTGAATTCCAGCCCGTGAGCTGGGGGGGACGAGAGGGTGACCATGGAAGGCCAGCCTAAGGAGAAGGAGAGCTCGTGCCTGGGGTCGGATTGAAGAAATACAGGGATAGATCCTACTTAGGACATCACTTCGGTGGGAGCAGAAGAGTTTCTATTCACGGTGTATTACAGGGGACCACATCCTCCTTTGGGATCTCGGATGGCATTTACCACTTCCTGCTGGGCAGTGGCTATGACGTCAATCATCACCTCACATCCAGGAGGCCGTAGCATTTGGGGTGGGGGAAGGGAGAGTTGCCATGGGGCTCTCTAAGCTTGTGACCTCTGGATTGTCCTTGGCATGTCGGAGGAAACACAGAAATCTGTACAGAGCAAGAGACTCGGTGTTACTCTGTGTGATTCCTTTTTAAATTAAAACTCTTCTAGTTCCCATTATGCTCCCTACCGGCATTACTGCTTCTCGCCATGAGGCTCAGTCCTTCTCTGGGTCCCTCTCTAGGTGCTCTCTCCATCTTTCCTTTGGACTGCTGTTCTGCAAGACAGGACTTTTACATTAAAACCTAGTTTCTTTTACCTGGCCTTTCAGATAAAGAGATTAGAGCCCTCGATTAATGATGTAATGCACTCCTGTCTTCCAGAGCATCTGCTTGACAACCGAGGAACGGGCCATAACAATTAGGTAAAAATAAATTAAGTGAAGCAACAGCTGAAGAAAATCAAGTCAGTAAAATAGGTTGGGTTTTTTTCCAGAGGATCTCAGTGACAGTGGAATTCATGCCCTGGGTTCGCATCTGAAAGGTTACAGATGAAATCTGTTGGCTATTCTGAACTTAGTCCCTGAACTTAGTCTCTTTATTGAGTATCATTAAAACCTCTACACAGTTCATCACACTAAGCAGGTCTCTCCCGCAGTGGTATAGGTCAGAAATAGCCACTCAGCCGTTGCAGAGTGGTTTGTGTCAGGTGGAGTGGGAATGTCTGGGGACGGGGACAGCAAGATGGAGAGGAGGTTAGTATGAAGTGCACTGGCTGAGCTCTGGAGCAGCGTGTACCCTGCTCCTGAACCCCCCTCTAGAAAGGACATTTCATTGGAAATCCCAGATGCAGAGTTGGATCTCGAAGTCTTTGTTCAAACGAATGAAACACTGAAATGGGCGAAACCAAGACCATGTTGTTGGTTGCAGTTGCTAGTTTGCCTCTGTTCAAGAAACAAGGTGTCTCCCAGGTGTGTTTGGCACACAGTCACGTTGCAGGCGTCCCAGTCTGGAATAGCAGAAGGTGTCTCCTGGCCACACTTCTGGATTCATTGGCAGAGATGAGTGCGTGGTCTTGGTGCTGTGGACAAGCATGATTGCTGGTAGAGTGCAGGGGAGGGCAGCTTTGAACCCCATTCCCTTTTGAGACTGGCAAGTTAGTTCAGAGGTGGAGGGAGCGTGAGAGATAACACGGGTGGCCAGGTTGTGAATGGTGCAGTCACTTGATCTGGCAGGACAGCGGCAGCCCCTGGAGCTTAGCTGGAGTTCGTGTTTATCTCACTGAATCAGCGGCATCACTTACGACTTGCTGCCGTCCGTGCAGTCCATCGAATCCACCCCTCCCGTGCCTAGATCCTACGGTGATGGACACGTTATAAATACTGGGCGCCGACTAGCATTACTGAGAGCTGTTCCAGCTGCGCACCGTCGTCGAGGCTGGGAATGCAGCGCGGCGGCAGGAGACTAATAGGATCACTAATGCATGCCAGTATTAATTTTCAGGTTGAGTTCCCGGTGCTTTTAATTTGGAGGCTTTTGTGCGAGAGGTTTGAAGGCGAGGCACCTTGAAGTGCCGAGACAGCTCGAGGCGGGGAGGACGTTGCCGCTGGAATGGAACGCAGGGATCACGGGCCCGGAGCCCAACCCCTCTTATCTGGGACGGGAGAAGTGACAGTTCTAAAACGGTTAGTGGCGGCGTTACTGATGCAGTGACACCGGCCCGCCTTTTAATCAGTGCTTGTTTATAGCTGTGTTTCTTCTCCGTCCGGCTGAGCTGGTTCTCTCCTCCCCTCCTCCAAGAGGGAGTAACACAGCTGAGCTAAAGTGACAGCGCTTGTAAACCCCTCCTCTGCTTTGGAGGAGAAGGATCTTAAAGCTCCCTTCGTAGAGAAGTGAGGGGAGAGGTTTATAAATGGTTTTGTTTGTTGGGAGATAGGTGGTTACTGGAGGAGCCCAGGGTGGTCACAGTGGAATCACGACCATGGTTCATGGGTCTCTTCTGAGCAAAAACTCTTAGAGAGAGGGCCAGGTGCCAAACCAGCCTTTGCTCTGTGGCACTGAGCTTGTACGGAGGCACTGCCCCAGAGGACTGGATGGCTCCCTTGAGAGCCCATTGGTGCTCTATGCCATAAACACTCTGCCCCAAGGGCTGAGTTTGTTGCCTCCTGAGGGCTGCCAGCCTGGAGAGGAGTGTCTGAGCTCCAGAAGTTCCCGCGTGGGGCAGCCACCTGATTCACAGGGGTAGGGAGAGAGGCTCAATGACTTATAGACCACTAGCCTTTCACCCGGTATATCCCAGCTCTGTACACACTAATGTTCTCTAGAAACTGCATCTGAACCATACGTTTGTTGAGGAGATCAATCCTTTTTCTGAGTCTGTCCCAGGAGAGGCAATCCAAGCTGGAAAGCAGGAGTGTTTGGTGTCTGGCCAGCTCTGTCGTGTCCAGCTTGTTGCTGGGTCCTGTGGTACAAGTGACATGTAAACTGCTGGTTAACAGGTGACTAGCAGGCTTGTAACTGGCCCAGTTGCTTAACGGGTGATTCTGAGCAAACCAGCTGCCTCCTGACCAGGGAGAAGTTGCTGCGTATTGTCCTGCTCACCTGCCTGCTTTGCCTCATGCTGCTTTGGCTCTTCTCCATCAGGGGTGAGCTGCTGGAGGGGAGCGCGCCTCGCTGGCTGTGTTTCCTGCTTTGAAGTCTGAGGCGTGAGTTTCCTGGGCTCCCTCCTCCCTCTCAGCCCAGTCGGTTTTTGAAGGGATGTTTCAGCTTTTCTCTGCAAATGGTCCAGGACTGAATGCAGACGGCCCGGTGGAGGGGGATCCAGTTACAGACAGTCTGAGAACACACAACTGGGAGTGCCTCCCTGTCTCCAAGAGCTATGACTGTCTGTTACTCGGGTACCCGGCAAGAAGAGCCCCACGCTGGATCTGATATGGATAAGGATCTTTCCTAGGGCTCCCTGCCGCAATGAATTAATGCATTAAACTTCCATCCAATTGGGGGCCTGGGTTTAACTGTGGAAACGTTGTAAACGCCTAAGGAGGGCGGTGGTCTTGTTTTCGTCTCTGCCATTGCAAAGGCTTTGCAGAACTGGCAGTGTCCTGGGGAGAGACCCCAGACTGGAATAGCAGGGGCTGAAGCAGATCAGGCTTGAGGAGCGGCAGTAGAGCTGGGGTGTTCAGGTCAGGACTGAGGTGCATTGGCGGCACAGAGAGGGATACCTGTGTCTGGGGGCGAACAGGACTAGCGCCCAAAGGGGAAGCGCCAAGAAACACTTCAGCCACCCTGTAACAGGGTCTTCCTGCTGCCTTCCCTCCTCCAGGATTCTCCCTGGCCTCATAAAGCTCCAGGAGGTTTTAAATGTGTAGCACCCGTGTCTTTATTATTTACACAGTTGTCCCACCACCAGTGCTCAGCTATTTACAGGTTTATCAGCCTGTTGGCTCCTTCTGGCCACCGAGTCAGGCCCCAGTCAGCAGGCAAACCTTCCCCTGACCATTCCCCTCATCTTCTGGCTTCCGCAGCCTTTATCGGCCTCAGGCCAGCAAGTGCAGCCAATCTTTAGGCCAGGCATCAGGCTTTCCCAGCCCCAATCCATTTCCCCTGATTGACTGGCTGAGCAGGGGCTAATTAGGTGCCTTTTGCACCAGCACCCTGCTGCACTCCCCCCGACTGCTTCCCCGGGGATCCCAGCAGGAACTGGAGCCAAGGAGCAGGTCTCCAGTCTCCTCCCACACCCCAAAAAGGCAGAGGAAGGGGCAAGAACTTCACTCTCCTGCCTCCAAGCACTGGGGAGAGCTGCTGCTCAGTTCTTCCTCCGCCTTGGCGCTGGAGCTCAGTTCTTGTGTTACCCCCAGGGCGCCCTGGGGAAACACTCAGTTCCCGCTCCCTCAATGACACACAAGCACGGCCCTCCTGGGTTCCAAGGGACGGGATTCGCCCATTCACCGGCCTGAGTAGCTAGGATTGCATGCGCCCATAGGATTTCCAGGTGGATTTGAGAGGACGTGGTCAGTCGGGACCAAAGGGCAATGGTGGGGAAAGGAGCTGCAGGTCCGGACGTTCCGTGGGTCTTCTGTGTTTAAGGAGCGAGACTGTGTTGAGAGCGCACCTAGCACAGCTCTAAGAGGCTTTGAGAGAGAGAAGAGGGAGAGACCCAGCCCAGCTGTGTCCGCCTCGGAGTTTATCATCAAACCTGCGGCTGTTTCCATGTCAGTTTATCTCGCACCCTCCTTCCTAAGGCTTTGTCGACACCGAAAACATTACATGGGCACGTCAGTGCAGATACTGCAGTGACGAGAGGGCTCCTCCCATCGCTGTTGCTAGGTCGATGGAAGAATTGACCTAGCATTGGTGTGTGCGCGCACACGTGTGTGTGGGGGTGGGGAGAGTGGGAGGGTCAGCACAGCTACAGCTCTTCGGGGGGTGGATTTTTTTACATTGTAGCTTTGCCAACGTAGGTTTTCCATGTAGACCAGCTTGACTCTACCTGATCTTGGTAAATGACCAAAAGCATCTGTACCTGCTCAGGTAATGAGCTGTAACAGCAGCTACAGGTTGTCCCTGCCCCCTATCAAAGGGGTAGAGGCAGAACAGGGATGGGGCAGATTTCTGTGACTACCTGTCCCCAGTGGGAAAGCAGCTCGCACGGAAGCCAGGCTGGTGTGTGTCCTAGAGGACAGCGAGAAAGTGTTCACCCTCCTTAGTGGGTGCACTAAACTGTCTCTTCCCACTAACCTACCAAAGCAAAAAGCCCTGCAGGCTTTTATGGGATTTCTGCCAACTGCAAACGAGGTTATGGGACCCCACACCGAGGCCCTTGCTCTGTACCAGCCTAGGTTCACAAGCAAACTGGAGCGCTGCCAAGGAGAGGTGAGGGCTGCTCCGCCCAATGTGACCGCATGAAGGACGGGGCTGGTGGTCTGGACTCTCAGACATGGATGCAAGGACAAGAAACCACAGGATGGAAACGGGGCTGGGGGAGGATGTGCAGTGAGAGACCTGCAGGGAAGAGCGGCAGCCGGGGCGATAGGGAAAGTGGGGGGCAAATTCTCTGCCCCTCAACGCTGCCACAACACCTTCCTCTAGCCCTGCCGCACACCTAGCACATCCAGTTCTGCCCCAGCTCTGCTCATCCACCTCAGTCTTGTCCTGCAGCACCGCTCAGCCCATAGTCGCTCCATCCCGGCCCCTCTCGTGCATTTCGTGGGCTGGTTTCAGATGCAGGCTGGGGCCTAGGTGGGGTGCCCAAAGCTCACTGTGGTGTGGGGCTCCAGAGTGGAAAAGCTCATGTAGGACGCCTGCTCCCCCTCCCCATTCTGTGGCATGTGGAGGGCAAAGGGGATTGAAAGAGCAGCAGGGTTGAGATGCGTCCCCTTGTGCATTCTCACAGGGCCAGTGAAGCCCGATGCTTGGCCCGGAGAGACCAGGGCCCCTGCCTGAGGAGAAGAGGCAGGATCACTGCTGGCAGGCTTCCCGCTGTCCCTTCTGCAGTAGCCACGCTAACAACAAACCAGACCCGGGCCATGGCAGAGATTCACGGGGAGGCTGCACCCACGCCCCGGCCTCTAACTGCTCCCAGACCTTGGTGTAATCCAGTGACTTCTGTTCCTCTAGCCAACCATGCTCTGTCCTCTATTCATACTCTTGAGTTTCTTCTCCCCTTGCTCCAATGAGCTCTGGTCTCCGCTCTCTCTTGTCTTCATTTCTAGTCACTAACGGTTCTCTCTTGTTGCACACGCTGTCATTAGTTACTTTTTTAAAATTCTCCTTGCAAATCCACAAGAGCAAAATTAATACCGTAGCTGTTGGAGAAGCTGAGCAAAGTCCAACTGGAAGTAAAACAGTAGGAGAAATGCCCAGTAATCTTTTAGGCCTGAGGTAATTCTGGAAGGCAGACTATCCTGGCTTTGTGGGATTTCATTCCTTTGCTCCATGCTCCCAACAGAGAAATGTAGAGTAATCTGTGCAAATGGAGAGACAGCGATGGAGACAGGAGAATCTGTTCTGGACTGGAAAGCTTGGGGCTCCCTCCATAGTGAACATGATACCATGTAAAGTGGAGGTAGCTTCAGGTGTCCTATTTGGCGGCAGGTCTTCCTGTCTCCTGTTTAGCGATAGCTCTGTGAACACCTCCTGCAGGTGAGACAGCTTTTCCGGGTCACTGCCAGGGAGCCATTAGTGGGAATATTTACTTGGAAATTCAATCCCGGCTCACGCTCCCCTCTAATTGATTGAAGCGTTTCTTTGAAGTGAAGAAGTTAATTTAGTGTCTGGATGGGGGAGGGGAAAGGAGGGCCTTGGAAAAGAGGCTTCAGGTAAGACGTTTCTTTATTTCACACCTGCTGGAGACAAGTGGGTGATCAGAGAGACTCTGTCTGCAGTTCGCCTCCTACATGGACACACCTGGGAAAGTCCAGACCAGCTCTCGGTTTTGCTGGACACGTCTGGGTCAGCAGAGACCCCTCCCCGACCACCACAGTAATTTAATTGGAACCTCACATTCGTTTTTGGTGGGGGAAAGAGGGCAGGGGGAGGAGCAGTCTCCACTTTGTTCCTGGAGAAACCTGGATTAACAGAGCCAGCTCGAGTCCTACAGTCTCCGAACTCACCTGTCGAAGACCCAGCCAGCTCTGCAGGTCTCAGAATCACTCCGTGCAGGTAAGATGGGGAGGATTTCAGTGGGAAAAGGTGCTCTGAGAGTGGGGGCGATGCCGGGGGAAGTGCGGCCATTCCCAGTGTTCACAATGTCCTGCCCATTGAAATGCATCTTCCCCTACAGCGTCTGTGACTTCGGGCCCATCTGGAGCAGAGTCTGGTGCAAATCGTGTCAATGTTCCTAATGGTTGTTCCCGCCTTTGGGGCTGACGTAGCCTCTCAAAAAAGGGGTGTTGTGTGCAGTGCTCAGGGGAGAAAGAATCCTGTTGGTTCTGGAGTGGGACTCTCCTCAGCATAGTAAGTGTTCAGGAGTATCAATGTACTCAATGCTGAGGAGCGAAGGGGTGACGAGCTTTGGGGAGGGGCATTTCCTTTCCCCATTTGTCTCTTTCTCTTCCCCCCTCCATCTTCTCCGCTGGTAACTTATCCTCCCCGAATTTCATATCTTTGGGGTTTGCTTGAGGGTGGCGTTTGGGCTCCATTGTGGTCACAGGGTAAACTATGGAGTGACTATTTGTAGATTGCCTAGCCCACTATAGATGCTATGAAAGTAACAACCAAAAATGGGCATGGTTTTCTTTAGGGATGGGCAAGGCAGTTCGGAGAGAGAACCGGCCTGAAGGTCTCTTCCCGAAACCTTGAATTGACCCCTCTGAGGTTGAAGAGATCTCTCTTCAGCCTTAATATTCTGTGTGTGCTGGCTTTGGTTGGGCCCTGAATACTCCAGAATCAGGAGTCTATTCTGATGTGGCCTCCGAGCCGACAAAGAAGCAGGGTCTAGTGCAGCCATGATTCTCTGACAACCATGAGCCGAACAGGATTACGCTCCCTCCCAGGAGTTTCAGGTGAGCGAGGTCTGGATCATTGTGGCTGCATCTGACCATCAGCCTTTGAAGGCAACTTTCAAGAGCCGGCTATGGCGTCTCCAGCAGAGCCAGCCAGCTCACCAGGACATCAGTATGAGCCATATGCTGCCATCTTAACCCTTCATTCACGTGTTGGGTGGAGTGATCCTGCTCAGCCTCCACGCTTGCTGAAGGTGGCTGGTGCTCTCACCTGGGGGAGTGGGAACTCTGAAGTCTCCTTCAGGAGAAAGAAAGCCGCTGGTCTTTAGGTTTCTAAGCCAGCTCTCTCCATTATCCAAAACCCCCAAACAAAAGAGAACCCTTCCTGCTTCAGCGCATGACCCACCTCTAGCTGATGGAGGTCAGGGAGATACTCTGGAATGACTTGCCCATGGGGAATGTATCTTTGTTTGGGGCTTCTCACTCCTTTCTCTGCAGCATCTGGCCACTGGAACAGGGTCTCCCCGGTTAATCTGGATCGCAGCATAACTGGTGTCAGATCTCCCCGACGGGCAAGGCTCTTTCACATTCCCCTTCCCCTCCGGTGGATGAGTGGGATTCTCATGGACCAGAAGAGCAGGAATCCTCTCTCTGTCTCCTTTCCACTCAGGTGCAGCCGCTCTCCCCGTGTCCCTAGTGGAGGATGTTCGGCTCGGGATACGTGGCGTCTTCCTCGCTCCCGGCTGCGTATCACTTCTACAGTCCTGCTTTCTCGGCCCAGCTTGCACCTGCTCCTATCTGCAGCCTCTTCCTCCCTGCTCCCCTTTTCAGCTACCAGCTTTTCCAGCCCTGCAGCCCTCCGGAGCCCTGCAAACAAGCACTGCTGCTGGCGAGCCAAAGCGCAGGTTTGGGGGAGCTGGGAGACTTCTCAGGTAAGATGGATGAAGGGCACCCCAGGGGACAGGGGTAAATTCCCCAGTTTCCAGCAGGACGCAGAGTCCTGCGTTGAGTCCTGGAAGGTCCCGAGATACTGGAATTTAAAATGGTTGTGATGCAATTGTGTAGGAGAAGGGTCAGTTTAGAGACTTCTAAAATGTGTTGGTTTGTTGTTATCCCCGCCCGCTAGACCTCACCCAGATGGTCTCTGGGTACTGTGGCAAGTGGAAGGATACAAAAAATAGTGCTAATAAACCTGCCCTAAAAGATTTCTCCACAATGTATCGTATGCAAAGCACGTGATGGAGTGGGTTGGGGTGAAGATGTGACTGGCCCCAGGAACCGGCTGTGCTCACTGGTGGTGTTAGGTGTCCCCGGGGGCAGCCCTTCTGCTCCCCCCCAGGCTTTTCAACGGGGGATTGTTTCCTTAACAGAGGTCAGTGGACAATCAGAAAACCGCTGTTTAACTCCTTCCTTGGCCTCAGGCTTCAGGCTGTTTTGCTTCTGGCAGTTTCCCAGCCTCAGTCAGTTTTGTTGGAGTAACAGCCCCAGGGCTGCTTCCATGAGCCCCTGGCCCCTCGCTCTGGGGATCCAGCACAGGAGTTAGCTCCACTCTGGTGTGGCTTTCCATCCCAAGACGCCAATTGGCTCAGTCCATCCACCTCAGCGGCCACTAGCAGCCCTTGATAGTAGGCCAATGCATAGCCTACCCTCTTTAATTGGCTGGATTGGGTGCATCTCTTCTGGTCCGGGGAGCGGGGCTCAGTGTGTCCATGGAAACCACCTACCCCGTGATACCCTCCCATGTGCAAGCAGGCTGTCTCTTTGTTCTGTGTTTGTGCAGCCCCTAGCACGGTGGGGTCTGAGTCCCCGGCTGGGGTTCCAGGGCATGACCACTAAATCGATGAGAACCTCAACGCCACCCATCCCATCCTAAATACGTTTGAGATGGTGAAGCACTCAGACACCACCGTGAAATGGCCCAGACAAAATCAGCTGCATGAAATCTAGATACGGAGGAGTGAAGGCTGTTTAGACTTAGAATAAAATGAATAGCAAGTCCCTTGAGGGGTCTCCTCTCCGCATGTGGTTGACTGAAAGCTCTCCGTCTCGATGAGGAGACACAAAGGGAGGTCATACCTGGGAGGGCACGGGGCTGGTGGTGAAGGGAGGGTGGACAGTGCCCAGTGGCGGGGGCAAGGCTAGCGTGGTGCCCAGTGGAGTGTGTTGCCCACTCTGTGCCCCTCAGCTGCTCTCCTTGGGGGTCACTGTAGCTTTTCTGCAGAGGAAGCTCGCCCGCAGAAGCAGAGACGAGCCCGAGCCAATTACAGCAGCTGGCAGCTGGAGGCGCTGGAATCGGCCTTTGAGACCACGCGCTACCCTGACGTCTTCATGAGAGAGGCCCTAGCCCTCCGGCTAGACCTGATCGAGGCCAGGGTTCAGGTACCGGACGGTCCTGGGGTACCCAGGCTTGTCTGCAGAGCTTACGATGAACTCCTCTCCCCAAACACCTAGCCGGGAGCGTACCCAGCGTCTGAGGCTGCTGCAGGAGACTCTGCACCTCCTGTTGGCGCTGACCTTCGCTGTGCTTATTCCCAGCCCTGTCGATGTTCCAGCCCCATTGGCACTGGTGCCCGAGAAACCCATCTCGGGCAGGGGAAGGTCAGAGACAGGAGGGAACCTGTAGCTGGGCTCTGCTCTGCCTGCCTGTTGGCTCCAGTGGCAGTAACGCCGCAGCCACAGGTCACGGGGGAGAGCTGGAGTAAGAATCCGTTTCCTCTCAGGGTTGGGAAATGGTTGAAGTGGGGACGTCGCCCAGTTGCACGGTGGAGCAGGTGTGAGTTTGTGGGATCGACCCAGCCCGGCCCCTGCTCTCTCTCTCCTGTGTTTCCCCTCTCGTCACCTCGGCTTTGACGGCTCCCCTGCTCTCAGCTGGACTGCTGTTTGCCAGGTCTCTGGAGAACAAGGGTGGTGGATCCCTCCCATTTCCAGAGAGTCTGGGGTGGGGAGATGAGACTTGAGACCCGTTGTCAGGCTCAGAGTAAGAGAGCTGCTCGTGTCCCCTGGTTTCTCCACAGCCCCAGCTCATGAGGGAGGGAGGGAGTGCACAGGGAGCCCATGTGAAAGTGTCCAGTTCCCTGGTGGAGGGGTAAAGAGGATTTGGATTCGCCCTCTAGAACTGGTGGTGTGTGTGTGTGGGTGTGTGTGTGTGTGTGGGTGTGTGTCTCCTGCAATGAGATTTTTTCCCCATTATGACATGACCCAGAATGTCTGTTTTGGTTTAAAATCTTCACTTGTGTAACCATCTCTGTCTGGATTCCTGGAGCTCCACTCCCCCAGAGGAGCCTGGGAGGACAGATGCTTTACAAACCCCATGCTTTCCAGTTTGCCAGTGGTATGTGAGAGAGCCGGCAGGCCAAAAGATGGATTGTTAATGCCTGTTTTCCTTTGGGTTTCCCTAGGTTTGGTTCCAGAACCGCAGGGCGAAGCTGAGGAGACAACTGAAACTGCAGGGAGGAGCTCTGGACCGAGCCCTCACTCGGGACTCGCCTGCCTCGGGGCAGGTGAAGCCCCAAGACCCCTAGAAAGCCAAGGCTCACGTAAGCGCTCTAGAGTTGGAACACTGGAAGGAGACCCAGATCACTGGCACAGCTCTGGCCCCGAAGGGCAGCCTCCTCCTGAACACGGGAGCTGAGGCCACCGGGGGGGCCAAGGCCAGAGGAAATTTACTCCTACAGCATCCCCAGCTTGTGGGTCAAGGTACAAGAGCATGAGGCTGAAATTCTCTCACACACTCTCTCTCTCTCTCACTCTCTCTCTCACACATACACTCTCTCTCTCTCACTCTCTCTCTCTCTCTCACACACACACACACACACACACACACACTCTCACACTCTCTCACACACTCTCTCTCTCTCTCTCTCACACACACACACACACACACACACACACACACACACACACACAGCCCCAGATCCAGCCGGGCTCAGGGCGCACACGGATAGTGTCTGAAACTGATCCTTACGTCAGTTCCTCTTCCCAGGCCTCCGGGCCTTGGACCTTTGCTCCCGAACAAAGACGGTGACCATTTCTTCACGGGGCTGTAGTCACTGCATGGAGCAGGGCACATCAGAGGCATTCTAGAGGCTTCCCAAGCCCACCGAGGGCCATTGTCGAGCCTTGTCCATCTCTGAGCATCCTTGGTGCCTCCCTGTTTGGTAGCTGGTGCCTGAGCTCCCGTTTCTCTGACTGGCGTCTGCGTTACACTTCCCAGCACCTGCACTCAACTGGGACAACAGCATGTGCAGAGACTTGGTTAAAATCCTTCCACGTTTGAGCAGGGACAGACCCCTCCCCTGCTCCATGCTTAATTCTCAGGATCCCTTCACTGGAACACATGCATTAGCGCAGCAGTAGCAGGAGGATGTAGCCTCTCTGCTCTGGGTTGTCCTCTTCAAAGTCGGCTATTTTTGTCATAGGCTCTGGTCCAATGAACCTGTGTTTGGTAGGGTTGCCAATTTTGATTGGACGTCTTCTTGGGGGTTTCATCACATGACATAATCTTTAATTAAAGATTAATTCCTGGAGACTCCAGGAATTAATTCCTGGACCCATCCAATCCTGATCGATGCCCCGCTGTTGGATGCTTAGCTGGGGCCTTGGAGCCCGTAGGCAGTAGAACGGGACCCCTGAGCGGTGTGACAGTGCAGAAGTATGAAGTAGGCAGACTTCACACTTGCTATCTGGTCACCCTAGACTAGAGCTAGGGGTCCATTGTTCCGCTCCGTGCCTTGTGGCTTCCTCACTATTCCCTCCCCTCTATACCTCCCTCCACCACTAGAGGGCCGTGAGGTTCTGCAGGCGTTAGAGCTCCTAGAACAGTGGTTCTCAAACTTTTTGTAGTGGTGACCCCTTCCCACACTGGGGCTCTATGCGTGACCCTCCCCCCCCTTGGGGGTCAGGTGGGGGGAGGCGTGCCTGCAACCCACTGCGGCAGGGGCTGGGATGGGGGGGTTCCAGCAGTCCCCCGAGGCCAGTGAGGGGGCAGTTCCACCAGCCCCCCGAGGCCAGTGAGGGGGGGTTCCAGCAGCCCCACGGAGGCGCTGGCAGCCCACCACGGCAGGGGCCGGGCTCACGGGGGCGCCAGAAGCCCACCTCAGCAGGAGCCAGGGCCCGGACCGGGCTCGTGGGGCCACCAGCAGCCCGCCACGGCAGGGACCAGCCTTATGGGGGTGCTGACAGCCCACCACGGCTCCAGCCCGCCGCGGATGCCAGCAGCCTGCGGCAGCGGCATTATTCGGAGCCAGCTGCTGGCAGGAGGGGCTCGCGACCCCCACAGAATTGGCTCATGACCCCCAGAGGGGTCCCGACCCCCACTTTGAGAACCAATGTCCTAGAAGGTGTCTGAGCTGTGTGCGCTGGGGGAGGAGGCCACGATTCCTAAATTGACCAGTGGCTGGACATTTGTTTCCCATCAGTCTGGTCACAAGGCTCCAGCATAGCCACAGACAGAGGAGACAGACTGTCCTGTGAGGGCCAGTTCTGTATTGGCTGTGGGGACCAGTGACCGGTCCTCCCCCTAGAAGCCTTTGCATCTCTAATACTCATGGTCCTGTGATGAATGGAAAGAGGCGGGGGAAGTAAAGGAAGATGAAAGAGGAAGCACAATGCATGCTCAACCAGACTCAATGAGCTGGCACTCTTCCCTATTCGTGGTCTCTACCACCAGCTTTCTGGGGTCAGATGCGGAGCAGAGGGATTGGATTATTAGAGATGCTGCTGCCTTTACAGTGATTTGCTTTTTCTTCCCGTTGGATGATGATCAAACAAGTCCTAGAAAAGAAATTGGTTCATAGAACTGTTCTAGAGTCACTCGGTGTATGGTGGAAACTCCCTCTCTGTCCCCCACTGATCACAGAGCAAAGACACTAGGCCAGGAATATGAGTCAGACGTGGGCTAAGAACCACGTGTTCCCGTCTCAAGTTGCCCAGTGCACAGAATTGAAGAAATGTTTCCAAAGGCAGAGTTGGTGGGAGAAAGGAAAGTTTTGAGCTGTGCAGTGACACCAGAGCAGCCAATAACACTAGTTACGCATGGTGATTTTACACATGCTGTATGAGTGGCGTTCAATGCCCAAGAGCCAGGTGGCTGAATGATAACAGCTCCTCATCTGTGCACCGGTGAATGCCTGTGTGTGCATGTATCGGGGAGTGTCTGTCAGCCTGCATGTACGTGTATGTTTGCAGGCAGGCACACACATGTAAAGCATATGAACAAGCTCCTCCTTTCAGGGCCTGCAAGCATGGGGGCAGCTGTGTGCAGGGCCGGCGACAGAAATTTGGGGGCCCCCTACTCTGATAGTTTGGGGGGGCCCCCCAGCCCAGCCCAACTGACAGCGGCTGGGGGCCCCCCCCAGCCCAGCCGCCCCCCCCCCCAGCCCAGCCGGCGCTCCCTTCCCCCCCCCCCCCCAGCTGACAGCGCCTTTGCTGCTGCCTTTGCTGCCTTGCTGCTCACCCCTCCTCCCCGCCCTTTCTCTCCCCGGACTGAGCTGCTGCCGCCGGCCGGGCTCACTGCTCGGCTGGGGACACACGCTCGTCCGGGGGAGAGCTGCGCGATGACTATGGGTAGAGCTGTACCGGGGGCCCCCTGAAGTGCGGGGCCCGGTACAGCTCTACCCGTAGTACCCCCCTGTCGCCGGCCCTGGCTGTGTGCTGGGGAAATGACCCACAGCAGGTTTTACTGCTATTCTGACTCTGCCTGTATGAAACTCTTCCCAGTGCTTAGATTCCCAGTCCGAAGGCTGCTGTCTGACAATAGGGAGGGTCGGGACTGTCTCTTGGTTGTGTGTTTGTACAGTGCCTAGCACAGTGGGTCCCAGGGGTGAGGGAGGCATTAGCTCCATACAGCTAATAAATAATAGAAACTACTGCTTCAGTTTCAGTCCTTGTTTTTTCACATCTCGTCTCACTTTCCCCATCTCTTCCTGCCCTCGGAGTCCCAGTGCCGCTATGTGGCTGTACTGCTGCATTTGCTTCTTCACGCTCAGGCTGGCTACGTTTGCTGCTGTATAACTGCAAGGGAGACCCCATTGGCTCCGTGGTCTCAGGACTGACACCCTGAATAGTGTTTCCGTCTGATTAGTTGTCCATTGGCCAAATCTTCAAATTCTGACCTCCCTTTGTGCCCATGCGGTCACATGCATGTGTGAGGGCAAGGGCAGGCAAATCCCACTTGTGCATACTCATCCGGCGCAGATGGGTTTTACAAATGTGATGATGTGCAGAAGTAGAGACCGGGCTGAGGCTCCTTTGAAAGTTGCTCTCTGAGTCATTCTCTTTCCCATACAAGCTTGTTCCATAGAAAGCTCAATAGGCACAGGAGAAGGCTGTACAGTACCTGGAACGTATGGGGGCATGTGTTACGTTTTGTAATGTTGCCAACTCTCATGATTTTATTGCAAATCTCATGACATTTGTTGTTTCTCCTAAAGCTCCAGCTCCTAGGCTCATGGGATTACGTGAGAAGTGTTGCCAGCTCCTGCAATTTGATTGCAAGTCGTGTGATACGTGATGCTTTTCTTAAATCCCCAGCTCCTGGAGTCATGTTATTGCACGAGAGCCTCAGCTTCTCTCTTTTTTTTTTTTTAAATAAAGTCTCTCACCTGTGGAGAGAGCTTGAAAACATGACCCCTAAAGGCTAAAACACCAAGAGATAAGCACAACAAACCTCAAATTTATTTGTTTATTTAAAAATTCTCTCTCTTTTGGGAGGGGGGCAACTTGACTCTTCGTGTTTTAACCCTAGTGATATTGTGTATTTTGTAGAGTATACATGTTGTGTACTGTGTCATTCATTGTATTGTGTATGTTGGGGTGACTCTTATGTACGGAGGTGTATGCTGTTTGTGCATCTCTCTTAGCATTTGTATTTGACAAGGGGTATCTCTTGTCCTCACTCTCTGAGGTGTGTATTTGGGGTAGGGCTCTTCACAGCAAGTGGACTTTGGCCTAGGAATGGTCGCATAGGGGGCTAGTTTCCAGAGGTACCAAAACTTGTTGCCACACAGTGGCGGGGCTGCGGAGAAAGAGCTGTGAGGGAACCGCGGATGGGGAATGACTAACTCATGAGCTGTGTCTATGTCTTTGTGACTCAGCGCAGCTGTCTCTGAGGCATACGTTCCAATAGGGGGAACTAGAACAAAGGTGACTTTCCCTTTGGCTATGAGTGATACGGGCTACAGATGCCATGTGATGAAGTGGGAAGTAAAGGCTGCTCTCGGAACCTGGGACTGGTAGCAGCCAGAAAACTGGGATTTCATGTTTAAAGGCACCGACATTTCCATTTTCTAACCCTCAGGAAGGGGAAAAAAGAGACCTTTTTTCGGTGTGTGCGGAAAGGAGATGAGGGCCTCTCTCTTTCACTTCCTATCTGCCCCATATATATAGAGAGAGAACTATTCCCATGGGTCTGTTCACTGCCTCCCATAGCCTAGTGTGAGGATATCAAAGCTGAAGGCAGCATGGCCGGCACAGTGAATGACACCTATTCACTGTAGGCTACCATTGTAAATATTTTTGCCAGTATTGGGCATATGAACCAGCCCAAGTCCTCTCCTCAACACATTATCAACCTGTGTCACCTGACAGCAGTGTTTTCCTAGGGTGGCTCCTTTTGAAAGTCAAAACATGAAGATGGATTTTGGGGGATGGGAGGGGTTAAGTTGATCCGAAAGCAGCGAAGTCCAAAGGTTACATTTTCTCCCTTTTAAGTAAAAATGACCCTCTTTATAGGAACTCCCTTCTGCCTCTTCACAGTAGCCGCTCTTGTCTCCCCTTTATCCTTGCGTTGGTCGTATGAACAGCGTCTCTAATGGAAAAAGAGATTGGACAAGAGAACCTCGGGACCCCTAGCAACAATTAAGAATTACATTAAAATACAATAGGCCAGTTATTGCTGGCTCATGATTAAGCTGTAATAATTGCTAATTGTCTTATTAGCACTTAACAATTATGCAAATAATGAAAAACATTTCATAAAAGTAATAAAATTGCCCTTTTTTACATCAATAGTTATAAAATCTAAAGTGATGATTTTGCTCTCCAGGGTTTATTGGAAATGCCTTTAAAGGGGGGAGATAAACCTCTAATGATGCCATCCGCAGAGGGGGGTTGAGACTGGGTAGGGCACACAGCGGTCCGGTCTACACTACAGACCTATATCGGTATAACTACATCGTTCAGGGGTGTGAAAAATCCACCCGCTGAGTGACATCATTATACCAACCTAACCCCTGCATAGGCAGCTCTCTGTCAACAGAGGAGCTCTCAGGGAGGTGGATTAACTATGCTGATGGGGAAAGCCTTCTCCTGTTTGGCTTAGACTGTCTTCATTAAGCTTACATGTCCTGAGCGATGTGAATTTCCGTTCTCAGTGCAAGGACTCAGACTGTTTCCCTTCCACTTGCAAAGGAACTGTCTGGCCAATGGCGCATGTTGGTAAAATGTAATTTTTCCTTTTTTTGTTTTTTTTTTTAGACCAAGAGAAAGGATTAGGGCGCTAGCCTAAGACTTGGGGCAATGGCATTCAAGTTACTGCTTCACAGGCTTTTGGGGCTTTCCCTAACTTGAGGTGAGTGCTTAGTGAAGACCAGGCAGTTGGTAGATTCCACGTGCGTTAGCTGGTTGATGTAAAGGCTAGGGCCCCTAAAAGGTATTGAACATGCCTTTTTTTCACTGAATAGGGGTTGCCAACTTTGTAATATTTAAAATCTCGACAGTCCAGCAGGAGTGCCGGAACCTCTTCTTCCCGCCTGGGGTGACTAGATGTGCCAATTTTATAGGGACAGTCCCAATATTCTGGGCTTTGTCTTATGTAGGTGCCTATTGCCTGCCTTTCCCTGTCCTGATTTTTCACACTTGCTGTCTGGTCACCTATTCTTTACCCCTGCCTCACCCCTTCCCCCCCCCCCCCCCCAGGCTCACCCCTGCCCTGTCCCTTCCCCTGAGGCCCTGCTGCCATTCGCTCCTCTTCCCCCATCACTCGCTGCTCTCCCCATCTTTCCCCCACCTCTGCCTGGGTCGGAGGGACTTGCCTGCTGAACCCAGGTAGGAGGTGGCCCTGGCTGAGTGGAGGCTGGCGAGGGTGATGATTTGGTGCCTCCCTGCCCGCAGTAACCGGACTTTGGGTGTCTGGTCAGTAGATCTGACCGTATACCATCAGGTCCCCTTTTGATCGGGCTCCTGACTACCGTAGGCCTGAGGCTCTGCTCAGTAGGTGTATGGCTCCCACTGAGGTGCCATAGATACCATTGAGGATCTGGAACTAAGTGTATCTGTGGCTCTGTCCTCTATCTGTACAATGGAGATAACAGCATTTCCCCACCTCACCGGGGGTCCTGAGGAGAAGGTTAAATACCTTACAGGGTGCTCAGAGATAATGGGGCCAGATAAGTTGATAGATGTCACTTAGGTTTTTCCCTGCCAGGAAAGACAGGACTTCCCTAGAAAGTTCTGGAAATGTAGTTTAGAGCTAGGGCTGATTCAAGGTACTGGCTCTGATCTCTTGCTAATTGTGTGTGGCGGGGATTTATCCATCTATTAAATATGCAATAGAGTGAAAGAGATTAATAGAAAAAGGCTTACTGAGTAGGCCTCAACTTCAGGGCATTCTGTTATACTTGTCTTTCTAAATGATAGACAGAGTTATGGGCTGGATGCAGGAACCACTTGGTAACATGACCTGGCAGGAGGTCAGACTGGAGGATTGTAATGGGCCCTTCTGACCTTAAGCATTCGTGAATCTATGATTAGTCATCATTGCATTGTGATTCTGTGGTCTGGCTATTTTTGACTTGGATTTGCTGATGTTTTGATGTGATGTATTTTTCATTAGTCACCTAGATGATGCCTGGATATCTGAATCTGAATAGAAATGTCAAAATCAAGCTTGTTTGCAGTGTTGTTTTAGCCGGGTTGGTCCCAGGATAAGAGAGAGACAAGGTGGGAAAGGTGAAATCTTTTATTGGACCGAACTTCAGTTGGTGGAAAAGACAAGACTTTGAGCTCCATGGAGCTGAAGAAGGCCTGAAGAACAGCTCCATGGACTTCGAAAGCTACTCTCTTTCACCAACAGGAGCTGGTCCAATAACAGATATTACCTCACCCACCATGTCTCTCTAAAATCATGTCTGGCATTGATCAGGACCAAGATAACATCAGTTCCTGCCTTGAAGAGCTGACAATCGAATATCCAGTCAATGAAATGTAACTTGAATCTCTCTGCACTTGGCTCGTCTTCCTTCCCCGGCCCATTTCCATAACGCAGAGTTCCCATTAGTGCCACAGCCCCATTCGCCTTCCAGCTCGAAAAGCAAAATGGATAAATCATTCTAACGCTGGTGTCAACGCTGCTGGATTACTGCATCCGGGCACGTGGTATTTGTAAAGAGGGGAGTTTTGATCTTCTCGAGGTTGCCAGTCCGCTCGTCCCGGCACTTGTGCTACTGGCACAGTGTTAGGTGTAGAAATAATTAGTTTCATACTTTGGCTTCCAACATAGAGGTTTATAGAGAAAAGAATGTGAAAAAATGGCTAAATCTGGTATTGTGGTGATTATTATTATTCTCCTAAGCAGCCACAGACTGGAGACCAAGGAAATCCTGATTTCTAACTATGGCTCTGCTGCTGACATGCTGGGAGAGAGACAAGGTGGGTGAGGTCAATACCTTTATTGGCCCACCTTTGTTGGTGAGAGAGACAAGCTTTTCAGCCATACACAGCTGTTCTGGGGAAGGTACTGTTACCCTCTCAGCTAAATGCAGGGTGAAACAGATTGTTTAGCATAAGTAGTTAGCACATATCTAAGGGACCGTTCAAGATCCAGTGACCTAATACCTTTGCAGTCATAAAACAAGGAATTAGTTGGTGGATTAGAGATTGTTGTAATAAAACAATAATCTGAAATGCTGTGTCAGTTAATTTGTGCCTCAGGCTATGTCTACACTACCATTTATGTGGGTTTAACTTCTGTCGCTCAGGGGTGTGAATAAGCCACCCTCCTGACCGACATAAGTTACGCCGACCTAAGCGCTGGTGTGGACAGCACTATGTCTGCAGGAGGGCTTCTCCTGAAGAGAGAGCTGCTGATGCTCAGTGGGGGGTGGATTAATTAATTGGCTAAGAGCGGCTACCCTAGAGATCTTGCAGTGGCACAGCTGTGCTGCTGTAAACTCTCTAGTGGAGCCCTCCTTGTTTTTTCAGTACATAAAGCAAGGATGACACCCATTTACCCACATGGCCTGGGCTTGTGAGGGTTAATTTGTTAATGTCTGTAGCATGGTTTGAAGAGGGAAAGTCCTGTTTAATCACCAATAAACACAATCAGCTCAGTTCACCAGACTTTAATCCCTGCTCCACTGATAGGTGAAAAAAATCAAAGGATGGCAATGGCAAAACAGTTTGAAGGAAAGAGTAAAACTGGGAGGGGTGTGTTCCCATGGTGATCTGTGATAAGGAGAGGGTATCGCACCCAACCTAGCATGTTCTGGTTTGAAAATCCAAGCTTCATTTTCGGTTTCAGCGATACGCAGAGGTAAGATCCCTGAATGCTCATCTAACTGGAGTGTTATTTCTGTTTGACAGTACAAAGATCACGGTCTGTTTATTTCGGTTTGATCTGTTGGAGAAGGACCCTAATGCCTTTGGTCTGGGCTTGTCACCTTTTAAAATAAATTGTCCTATGTGTCAAACTTGTTGCGTTGAGTCATGACCCAGCATAATCCTGTGGCAACCCCACCATATATTACTAGACCCTTTTAATGACCTGTTTACCTCATTTGCAGGACACCTGATACTTAGGACTTTCCTATCCTAGAGAATTGGAATGGGCGACTGTCCTGTCCCTGACCTCATTGCAACAGTTGAAGTCTCTTGATTCCATGTGTGGGAGAAGAGGCAATGGTATTAGAGGCGTGGAGACAGACCTGTTCACCATGAGGGTGAATGGATCAGAGACCCACCTTGACAGATGAGATCCCTTTATTTATTTATTTTGACTGGAAATCACTTTGTGCCCCAGGATACCTGGGTGTCACTTGCTCCTGATGCTCAAGATTCCGTACTCCAAGGTTGGGGGATGCATTTCCTCTTGAGAAGCGTCCCCAACGCACCCAGCGTAGGGATTTGCAGGTTGACACAAGCACATCCTGTGACTGTAGTTTATTTCACTTTCAGCTTCCTTGAATGTGAAGTCATGTTTGAACTTGATTTTTATATTTTTCTCCAGGTACTTTACAGGTAAAACCGCAAACTGGCCTCAGTCATGAGTTATTGGTTTGGTGTCATTTGAAAGCGATTTTGAGTGGTAGGTGGAGCTATGAAATTGTTCTTTGTTTTCTCTGACCTCAGATTAAATATCTGAGGAATCAGTCTGGCTCCCTTTTTGGTAAGACACAGATGATTCAGCATGTTACAAAGGAGACATACGTACTCTGTTCTGCCATGGATACTTCCTTCCTGTTTTGAGTCCTTCATCTAAAATAAATCATTAATTTTGAAAGCCTAAGAAAAACATGCCCCTGCTAGTGCTGGAAGAAATAACAGCCGTATGTATAAGCCAACTGAGAGAAGACAAAGTTTTGTTAAATGCCAAGTAATTTCACAACATGGGTAGGATAAGATTTTCCTGTCCTTGAGATAATGTCCTCATATCCATGTCAGCAAATTGTAATTTTCTCCCCTGGGTCCAAAGGTCTTGACATATATAGCGATATCAGCATTGCTAACCCTGAGTGTTCAAAAATAAAAAATTAGGACCCTCCCAAAATCACGACGGGCATCAAAATCATGATTTTTCTTTTAATTGGGGTTCTTTTTAGTAGCCTTGTGTTTTTGTGCCTTTAGGGTGCACTTGGGTCACATTTCCAAGGTTTCGTCCACAACAAAGAGAACTAGAATCGTACGTCTTATAATGAAAGCTGAGGTTCTCAGGGAATCACAGGATTCCAGAGCAAGGGCTTTTAAAAAAGCACCAAATGTTGCAAGACTAATGATAAACTCGGGAGAGTAGGCAGCCCTGGGATAAAGTGTATGAAACCTGGGATGAGTTTAAGAAGTGACAGCAGACAGTAGTGCCTGGAGCTGATGTCAGTAGCAGTGGTGTCCATTCAAGGTATGCTTGGCACATGCTCACCAGATCATGCTGTTAGAACTAAGAAGATGAGTTAAAAGTGAAGCATTTTTGGTCAATAGTGACGGCCAATATACAGCTTTGTGCTTGTGACTGGCTGCTGATCACCCAGCCAGCCAGCCACCAATGTTTCCAAGTCCTCCCAACTGTTTATGGGCATGTGTTAGGAAAGAGAATCGGCAGGTGCTTATTGTGCTTGTGGAATGAACTCCATCGCGTTCGAGAAGTCAGGCACCACTGGACTGTCATAGCAGGGACAAACAAAATTTACAAAGTCTGGCATCAAATCCAGGAAAATGGAACTTAGACCCAAAGAACCCATGGAGACAAGACCCACAGCAAAGTGGTTGTTGCTTGTATTTTGACACATTACACAATATTACTGAGTTGTTAGTAATAATATAGTATGAGCTTACTATCTCTCGTATGTCATTACCATCACCTTTAGCATGTAATGGGAACCAAATGCCTATAGTGTACCAATGAGTGTCTCTAACCTGAATTTTGCTCAGTACACACAGACTAGAACCAACTACCAAGGGAAGTGGTGGATTTTCCATCTCTTGATATCTTCAGATCAGGACTGAATGACTTTACAGAAGATATGCTTTAGTCAAAAAAATCATTGGGCTCAGCACTGGGGTAACTGGGTGAGATTTAAGGGCCTGTGTGATAGAGGAGGTTAGAGGATGTCTATACTTCAGTTGAACACCTGCGTCAGCTGACTTGGGTTGTGGGGTTATATACTTGCAGGGTAGATGTTTGGGCTCAAATGGCCTGGGGTCACAGGGCTAAATTCAGTCGCTGTCATTGGCACAGTCCCAGTACTGCCATAGTGGGGCAGCCGACTCTGCAGGGGAATGCTTCCTGCCACAAAACGCTGGTTTCACTGAATTCAAAAAAGAAATCCCACAAGTGATTTTTTAAAAATCTGTCGCCTCCCTCCTCCTCATTTTCGCAGAACCTGCACTATCCAAACTCCCCGAAGAGGACTGAGTGTGATGCCCTAATGTCCACAGTAATGAGACCATTCCCTTCCGCAGGTTTGCGAGAAAATGGAGGTTAAGAATTGGTTTGGATAATCTAGATTTGACTGGGCCAGACTTCTCCGCTGGGGAAGTTTCTGTTAATATTTGCCAAGAAACTGCACCTTTGTTTACCACGCACCTGCCCAATGGAGTGAAACAATTCTGGTTTTATGCCACATTTCTTCTGACTGACCTCATCAAGGGTTGTTTCTTTTCTAGTGTAACCTGAGCAGAAACAGATGTTTACCTTCTGCTACTTTGCTGAAGCCATCCCGCACTAGAAAGCTGGCTCAGAGGGTCCAATATTCCCTATCAGCCCCAACATCCTATTGATTGTTTTAGTTGTAGAGCAACATATGCTAAGGCCTTATTACAAGGGATTCCTATAAATGGCACACAGGATTAATAATGTATTTATAACACAACTTGGGTTTAGTATAAAATGATCTGTAAACGTGTAATAAATGTTTTATAATGTTTTTGTAGCCTGTTATAAATGATAAATGGGAGACTATAGATGCCACATCAAATATTGATGGTGCATTGTGTGCATCTTTGGGCTGTTACTGTTCAGGAAGCCATTAATAATAAAGTGAATGGAGATGTAAAAGTTGCTGACATGCCCAGCAAGCTGTTTATAATGAAATGTGTAATCCTTCCCATAAAGTAAATACATTGGCTGGTGATGGTTGATGAAATGGAAATACACCGTGAATTATTTGTAAGGCATTTATATATTAATGTATATTATCCATATCATGTCATAGAAATGCCATTAATATATTATATTGGATGTATTAATTCTTTATACCTAATTTATAGGCAGCTCTTAGAAGAAAGCATTATTTTGTGTCCTTTGCTGCTTTGTCAACTCTACAAATACATTTCTTGTGAGTTCCTTGCTTTTCCAGCTGTTTCTTTTAAGTTGATAATGTTAATTGACACTAACGGTCATGATCCCTTCCAATGCAGTGGAATGTACCAAGCTCTGTCCTCTCACCTAGGCACCTAAGTCTGGACTGCAGGGAGGTGCCTCTCACTGCTTAGAGATCCACAAACAGGAACTTGTCTGCCGGAGTCAAGTTTCTAAGGCATTTCTTGTGGGAATGATTCAGGCACCTGCCTCATGCCACATAAAATGGCCAGAGTAGGAAGTGGTCGTTATAACTTTTAGCCTGCTGGTTATAGAGCACATTCCTGGGATTTGTGAGATCCAGGTTCAATTCCCCCCTTAGCCCGAGGAAGAGAGAGGATTTGAACAGGGATCTGCCCTGTCTCAGGAGGGTGCTCTAACCACTGAAGTTCTAATGTAGGAGGTCCCTCAGTGTCTCCTGTTGAAGCTGTTCCCTATGGATATACAGTGAAACCTCGATTTAACGGACCTCCATTTAACGGACTTCGGATGCAACGGACAAAATTTTTCAGAGTCTGATGCATCCGAAGTCCGTTTCTGGAGGTCTGGCTGTGGGCTCCCTGCTGCTGCCCGAGGCTGGAGCCGGGACCCTGCGGGGCTCTGAGCCCGCGCGCGGCTGCAGCCACCGCGGATCGAGCCGGGGGCGGGCTGCCGCCTGGCCCCCGGCAGCAGTCACCCTCCCTGCAGGGTCCCGGGAGCTGGGACCCTGCGGGCTCTGAGGCCGCGCGCAGCGGCCGCTGCGCTTTTGAGCCGGGGGCGGGCTGCCGCCCGGCCCCCAGCACCATGCAGGCTCCTTGGAGGGTCCCGGGAGCCGGAACCCTGCGGGCTCTCTGCCCGCTCGCAGCAGCCTCCGCAGTTTGAGCCGGGGGCGGGCGGGCTGACAGCTCCCGCCCGGGTCCCAGCAGCCGGGGACCCCGGCGGGCGGGTTGACGGACTAATTCGGGTGAGGGGGTATCCGTTAAAGCCGAAAGTCCTGTTATTTAATAATTTTAAAAAATTATTAAATAACGGACTTTCGGCTTTAACGGACACCCCCTCGCCCGAATTAGTCCGTTAAATCGAGGTTTCACTGTACGATGAAAGAGTGATTGGAGTAGGGGGACAGGACCAGACCCAGGATTGTCCATCGTCCAGGTGTGTGTCCCCAGCATCGGGCTGCAGAGCCATTCTCTCTCTCTGGCCCAGTGACATAAGTATTTATCTTCAGGGGAAGAGGCTTTCAGAGAGAATGGCTCTGCAGTCCACTGGTCGGGGCTAACAGTTATAGGATGGCCCCACTTCCTACTCCTCCGACCTGTGTTTGAACAGGACCCAATCAGGTAGGTGGCCTCTGAGCACGTCCAGCCAACGGGGTCCCACATGGGACATAAACAGCCAAATGCTTGTCTTCTCCCAGTCTGTGAATCATGCTGGGGCTGAGGCAGGAGTTAGGCACCTGGATGCCTAGCGGGCGGCAGTAGTGTGCGTGCCCAAAGGCAGAAACGTAGGCAGCTAGGGAACCTTTATCTTGAAAACTTAGGTGCCAAGAAAGTTTAAGCACTGATGGGGATGTAGGGAGTTTTGAGAGTCAAAGTGGAGCCAAAACTGAGATGTTGGGATCTCAGTACCTTTGGGGAAGGAGGCTGAAGTCACTAACTGCTGACTGAGTGTAAAAATCGACTTAAATTCAGATGCAACTACCCCTTGTAAAATTCTCACTCATTCGCTAGCCTTTACATTTCGGATCCCAGATTCCTGGGAGTTGCTTCCTCCAACAACGCCTTCTCTCTTGTGCTCAGATTCGCTGTCAGCTGCACAAAAGTGCAGCTGTGTCTGGGAAGCAGCAATCCCAAGCCGGCCACTGTCCCCACACACTTCTTTCATTCGAGCTCCCTATGCCTGATCTAGGCTCTGTGTTCGCAGAGAAGGCTCTGCTCATTCAGTTGGGGGGAAGCATGAGAGACAGACACACAAGGTACCTTAATATGGGGCAGGAGCTGCTGTCTGGCATATGCCTCATTCCCAGTTCAGATGGCTAGTTTGAGACCTCCAGGCCTGATTCGCTGTTTTGCTGCGCCTTGTTTACATTTATTTACACCAGTGCAAAGGAGATAAGTCACGTTACATCCACTCTGCAGTGGTGGAAATGACAACACAAAAGGCAGCGTAACAATGAACAGAACCTAAAGCTGTTTATCATGGCATGTTTTTACAGCATTCTAGCAGCTCCTCCCCTATCTATTCTAGACTCTACCTTCTAAATCCAGTTGTATTGTGTAGTAGACGCTGTAACTTCCAGGCTGTAATATAAATTGCTTGTTTGCTACATCCTCTTCTCCAAATTTCCTACACTGATCCTGCATCACCCAGTGCCATCAGCAGCTTCCATTTTACTAGGGTTTTGCAGGATGAACAAACCCAGACAGCGGGGATGTGCAGGTAACGTGTGGAAGAGGGTGCTTGCTCTTCAACTAGAAATGCAGGCTGCCTCTATCTGCTGAACTAGCAATGCCACCCTGGTAACTCAGCAACTATGTACGTAAATTTCACCCTGCTAAGACAATGCCACACACACACCCTGGAGATGGGCTGGAGAGAAGTAGGCTTGAGCCAAACATTTCCAAAGGAAGGAAGTGTTTGGATGTGCAGCTTTGACTGAGGCTCCTTTCTGACACACACGAGTCAAGATTCTGCAGTGGGGCTGCTCAGGGTATGCATGCTTATAGGGAAATGTGACACGCCTTTTCATTGCACACACGCATGGAGTGAACAGGTCTCAGTCCGCTGACCAATCAGGAGCTAGGGGATGCATAAATATATGGGCAGATGGGTTATTGTATGAACAGGAGACAGATGAGGAAACTGGCTTTAAGATGTTTCTTCACTCTGCTAAACCGTCTTGCCACCTTTAACCCCCTAACATTGTCACCCAAAGAGACAAGGGTTCAATTATGGCAAGCAAGCAGAGAATGACCCTGTGGCCTATGTGCCCTAGTCAATCTGCTGCCTACCACCTGGAGACTATATGGCATTGCCTTCATCAACTCTGCCCCAGAGTTGGAAACAGGATAATGATGTAGGGCTACAACACTGACCCCAATACCTGTGATGGAAAGCTTCAAAATATGGAGCATCTCCGGTGATGCCAGCTCCTTCCGCACCAATTTGCTGGCAATCACATGCGCAGGGAGGTGGTGGGAAGCAGAGTGAGGACAGGACAAGGAGAAGACTCAGCTAATGATTCTGAACCATCACGAGTTCCCCACATCTCTGCCTAGTTGCACAATTGCCCCTAGCAGCTTTGCAGCAGAGATGTGCTCTGCCCTTGCAGGAGGGGAGAGGAGGGATTCATGGGTGGAAATCTGCCTGGGCCAGAGCAAGCGGGGGCCCCTTTCCCACCCCTTCCGCGTGCGGTCCTGCCCCCGTTTAGCTGCTTCCAGAGGCATTGCCCCTATTGGCTCCCCCCCTGCAGCCATTTCTGCGGGGGGGGGGGCAGGATCGGGGCCCTGGGGCTTCTCCTGCTCCGCTGGAGCTTCCCCCCCCGCTACGTGTCCCGGGACCCTGCTCGCTGGGGCGGAGCGCGGCCGGGTCCCGATCCCCGGGAAGGGGCCTCTCTCCCGGCGGGGGGGGCGCCCGGTTCCCTGATCCCTCCCCCTGCTCCTCCCCTGCGCTCTCCCCGCCTCTTCCCCACAGATCCGGCCGCGGCGCTTCTCCTGGCCGCACTCCCAGCAGGCTGCAGCCGGGACCCGCGGGCACCGGAGTGGGGCTACAGAACCAGCTGCGCCTGGGGCGGCGAGCGGGACTCGGCGGCGGCGGCTCCCGCGTCCGGGGCTGCGAGTCGGGACGCGCCTGACACGCGAGACACAGCCGGGCTGGGGCCAGCTTCGTCGGCACCCCCAGCAGTGAGGGGCTGGGTGTGTCCTGCACCAGCAGCGCCTGCACCCCCACTAGTGACTGGGGGGGTGTCTTGCACCAGCAGCGCCTGCACCCCCACTAGTGACTGGGGTGTGTGTCCTGCACCAGCAGCGTCCCACCCCCACTAGTGACTGGTGGGGGTGTCCTGCACCAGCAGCGTCCCACCCCCACTAGTGACTGGTGGGGGTGTCTTGCACCAGCAGCGTCCCACCCCCACTAGTGACTGGGGTGTGTGCCTTGCACCAGCATCGCCTGCACCCCCCACTAGTGACTGGGGTGTGTGTCCTGCACCAGCAGCGCCTGCACCCCCCAGCAGTGACGTGGGGGGGGGGGGCAGGAACTAGCATTGCTCACACACCCCCAGCAGTGACGGGGGAGAGCTTGGGCCAGCATCGCCAGCAGCGGCGTGGGCTGGCTGCAGCGTTCCTTTTCTTGCCCGCAGCAGTGTCCTGGCAGGTTGGTGGCCAAAGTACTTTGCAGCAGGTGGAGGATCTGGGTCTAGAACGGAACCAAGCGGGTGGAGTTTGGGGCTCCTCAGTCCCTGGCATCGCCGAGTCCTGCTCTGGATGTCAGATTTTCCGCTGGGAGCCTCGCTGCAGGGATCTGCCTCGCCTGTACTTGCCTAACCCCGGCCTCTGACCCCCACCGAGAATGGCAGCCATCAAAAACTTGCAGCTGTGGTGCAAACAGCAGTGTGAAGGCTACCGGGATGTCAGCATCACCAACATGACCACCTCTTTCCGGGACGGCCTGGCCTTCTGTGCCATCCTTCATCGCCACAAGCCAGACCTCATGTGAGTAACAGGGAGCGTCCGCTGTCCCTCCCGCCCTGCCTTGGTTCCTTCTAGTATCTTGCATTAGGGGGTCTCCTGGATTAGATCCAAATTCTGTCTCTCACTTGTAAATTATTTATGCCAGAAACACTGAGGAGTCCTGGAAGGGAGGTTCTAGAAATCGTTGCTCACCTTAAAGCAACGAAGAGTCGTTTAAAACTTGACTGGGAAAAATCCTCACAGAAAATCCTGGCAGGGCCATGCACTGAATGACTTAATAGCTGCTTCAGGCTTCCCATGCACAGTTCTGTTTCTCAGCACTCAGTAGTGGATCCCTCTGCTGTAGCAGGGGGGGTGAGGTGGGGTGGGGGGGGTCTGCTTGGCTGGAGTGTTGGCCAGGGAGCGTCAGGAATCATGGCCTTTCACAGGGAACTTCAGTGCATAGCACCCACCTGAGTGCCACCGGGGCTGTTGGAAGAAATCAGGCTGTGAGTTCATTCTCTGTCCTGCCCCATTGCACGGGGGCCAGGGAGACTGGGTTGGCATGTGAGCCTGGGTCCCGAGGACCATGGCAACGGGGGAAGAGTCGGAGTGTAGCGTCCCCCAGCGTTAACTGTGACTCAAGCTGGCACTGAGCATTGTGGACTTTACCGGGTGGGAACACTGTCCTGACTGCTGGCTCCTTGAGGTGCTCTCTGGTGTTAGCAGCTATTTCAGCTCGGTCCAGGTGTGTGATTAAACTAAATGCCAAGTTTTGCCTAGCGCGGCTTTTGGGGGCTTTTTCATATATAGGCGCCAATTCCCCCTTCCTCCCCCCCCCCCCCCCGTCCTGATTTTTCACACTTGCTCTCCGGTCACCCTGGTTCCAGGCTATGAGGGAGACAGGGTAGGGGAGGTGGTATCTTTTATTGGGTCAACTGCTGTTGGTGAGGGAGACAAGCTTTGGAGCTTACACAGAGCTCTTCTGACCCGAAGTTGGTCTCCCACCAGCAGAAGTTAGTCCAATAAAAGATATCACCTCTCCCACCTACTCTGTCTACAATGCTCAGGTATAGTGGATGGCACTGGGCCTCTCCTCCTTCCAGCCCTGGTCAGATGGTGTTCTGCTTTGGCAGTCCTTTCACTGAAGTAATTGTGCTGTCATGAATGCAGAAAACCTCCAAGCCAATGGCTTGTTTCTCCTCATTCACACTCCTTTCTTCTCCTCCATGAGTGGTGAAAGGCCGGGGCTGAGCTGTAAACAGTTAAAATATGTCCCTTCTGTTGCTAACCAAGTTAAAACACCAGTTGGGAAATGTTTCCCTCTTTGCAGTTAATGTTTGTTTAGGCTCCACTTGTGCAGTGCCAAACCACAGTTCCATCAGTTATTAGCTGGCCAATAACTGCTAGTTCAATACAAAACAACAACAACAAAACCCGGGAATTTCCAGGCAGGATTCCATGCTGGGGAGCTTAAAGGAGCCAGGCTGGAAGGAAACTACTTCCATTGACTGCCTCTTCTCCTTCTCCCATCCCCCTCCTCTTTCATGGAAACACAGACTGAGGGGCTGCTTTCAGAAGAGCTCTTTGTTAACCCACAGACGCAGCTCAGGAGCTGCCGGCTTGTCACCAATTGCTTGTTTGCCGATGTAGAGCCCAATCTTGTGAGGGAATGGGAGCCCTCTACTCCTCATGACTTCCTTGGGCAGGAGGCCAGGATGTCAGCCTGTTGCACCGCTGTCCCATGGGCGTTAGGGTCTTGCCTTGCCCTGCTGACTCCCCAGCTGCGTGAAGAAAGGAAGTGCTGAACGCTGCCCCTAAAGCTGCGCTCTGGGTTCTTTTCACTGTGTAACTGTAGCTTGAAGGCTAGTAACCCGAGACGTGTGAGAATAAAGCCGGGGGGCAGGCAGAGAATTTCCCTGCCACCTTGATTGGAGTACGTGGGTCCCCTGTGGTAAGTAAGACATGTCAGTCTGGCAAGGAATTAGGTCGTCTCTTCTATTTGGGGGCTCTTCTCCAATTGCTTGGGCCGTGCCCGCCTGCCTAGGCTGGCCTGTGTGGTCTGTTCAGTTTTCCGTGGGGCAGCCTCTTTTACAGGTGCCTCACTTCTTGCTTAAACCTAAGGCAGGGGCCATCCATCCCCTCTCACCTCTGGCGGTGGGTTTCCTTAAACTTTGCTTCTGTGCTTTAAAGAGACTGTCACCAGCGGCTTGTTTGAGCGGCAGGAGCAGCCAGCCAGTCTAGGGCAGTTTTTCTGAAACTACTTTCTCCTCCCTTATTTGATCAGGTGCCATTGGCGTGCTCTGTTTGCTTTTGGCCACGTACTGTCTTGGAGGTTCTCTGCCGGACTCTAAATGTTCCCCTGCCAGCCTTTAATCCAGAGTCAGTAACACGGTAAATGCCTGGGGCAGCATGTTCTGTGACTCCTGGACACTCACAGGACCTAACCACATCCTGGCTGGTCTTGTATTGAATGTGTGTCCCACCATATCAAACGTGGACGCTTGGCAGGAGTTTGGCTACCTGAACTCCAGGGAAATGTCTCTGTTGGCTAGTCCAGTGGGTGGGTATGATTAGGCTGCCTGTCTAGAGTAGGGGACAGACACACTTTAAATAAATCTCTCTCTCCAGCAACACTTGTGATGATTTCTCCCTGTTTTGTTGTTTGTTGAATTCTGCCTCAGATAATTTCAGGTGCAGCCATGCTCAGACAGACACACACAGATTAAATTATGACAAGGCCTTTGGGTCTGGTGTCCCCATTCATGTTAACAGCAGCGGAGCCGCACAACAAAGCAGCTAGTGTAGGACTGGCAGGTGGAGGCGCTGCTGGGTGGAGACGAGACCTTTACGCGGTGGGTGTCGGGAATGGCAGGAGGCCCTGGAAGCTCCAGTAGCTTGGATTTTCTTTTAAATTCCTGCAAATCTGTGAGCTCGGGACCCCTGCAACAGAGCTAATTCATGTCTATAAATCGCGGATTTAATGTTGATCTGCAAATCTGCAGGGATTGTTTTGCAACATGTTTTCTTCTCCTGGCTTACGCAGATGACATCTTCGCTCTGGGGGTATGCTATGGAGAGGGTGTTTCTTGCTCCAGGAGGCATGGGGAGGAGCAGGAGACTTCAGGCAGTCAGCAAACTGCAATGTTGTTAATTTTTTCCTATTCTAGGGGTTGCAGTCCATAATTCGCGGGGAGAGGCTGGTATAATCATCTTTTCCCTCTTCCTGTTTCCTGCCAGAAAACATGTGAAGGGAAGGATAACCTCTTCCAAATTTAGCTGAGGTCAGGCAGCAGCGGCAAGAGGTGCACAGGGCAGCCAGCAATTTCCCTCTGTGCAGGGGCAGCCTGCATACAGCTAGCACTGTGTTCCCCATGTGCTCTGGGAGACTAGGGCACGCTGGACTTGGTCAGGGAAGAAACCCAGGACTGAGGGGAATTTAATTCCAAATTCACTTTCACACCAGTAGATGAAGATTTCTTAACATCCTGCATACATCGTGCATACACCACTCCAGGCAGGTCTGTGGCCCTGGTGAGTGGGGAACGAATACAGACTACTCATTTATTCTTGTCAGAAGAAGGTGAAGCGTCCCAGCTGGGGGACTCCATGATGTGAACTCTGTAGTGTTCTCACGTTGGCATCAGCTGTGTGTGTGTGTGTGTGTGTGTGTGTGTGTGATGTTGTTAGCCCTGTTAGTGGGTTTTGAGTCTGTACCAATAAGTGAGTCTGGAAAAGCAGAGAAACTGTGCTCTGTTGTTTGCACTCTCTGGTATTAATTCCAGATGTTTTAGGTTTGTTTTGGTGGGAAGGTTTTGGTTAAGCTCTGTCTTCTTTCCTTCCCTCTTCCCGGCCGCCATCGGTGATATTCTTTCCCAGGATGCTACCTAGTAATAGGTCAGCTAATAGGAATTTAGAGGGGGTATGAATTCCCCGGGCAGGCTGGGAGAGTTGGGTGGCTGGAACTGGTGAGCTGTGAACAGTAGCTGTCTGCTCTTACTCTCCAGGAGATTTTAGCGTGGTTATCATCAGCTAGCTGGCTGGAATGAGAGTAACAAGGCAAGATTCCCTCTGTAGGGGATCACAAATCTAGGAAGTAGACAGGGATGGAGTCTATAGGGCAAGGGGAGCCCAATCAGACTGCATCAGCAAATTTGCATATAAATGCAGTCATAAAATTTGCTTGTGGCTTCCTTGTTACCTGGAAAAATCAACAAACCAGAGCATTCCTGGAGCCACTAGATTAGAGAGGCGACCAGACTCTGTTCTCGCAGAAGCAGGGGTCCTCTCTGGACTGGACTGCTCCAGTAAAAGCTATCACCTCACCCATCTTGTCCCTCCATACATCGCAAACGAGAGGATGGGCATGGATTGCATTTCAATACCATTCAGGCTGTGCTTTGCTCATTAGTTGCATTTTAGGTGCTACTGCTTAGGGCTGACCCCAGGCCACACCGAGCCCGAAGCTGCACCCAAATCTTTTTGTCTGTAGCCGATTCTCCCCAACCATATCCGCGGCCTTTGAGCTGATCTGCCGGTATCTTGGTGGTTGATCGGTCCTGTGTGTGTGTGCGCACGTGCTGGGCATAAACCTCCGGCTCCACCACCCTCGCTGTAGCCAGCACAACTTTGCCCGATGTGGAAGAGCTGGCTGCAAAGAAACGGTCCAGTTTGTGCAGGAACAGATCAGGTTTCTCCTCTGCGAGGTCTGTGCTGGCATAGGGCCTTTACTACTTGCCAGGGATCCTTTGCTCTGGGAAGGGTTCACTGTTCCCGGGGAACCCCATGTAGAGACACGGGGCGTGGTCTGGACCTTTCTCTACAGGCAGCCTTTGGGTTGCCTCCTGTTCTCAGGCACAGGGGGTATGGTTAGACTGGCGCTTTGCAGCGCAAAAACCCTCCTCTAGCGCCAGAATTTTCATACCGAACACACTTCAAAGGGAGATTTTGCGCAATGACTCCCTGTTTAAAGCGCAAGTGTTAAACCTCCTTTTCCAGAGGGATAAGCCTTTTTGCGCTAACGTTGTAGCGCAAGGGTGGGAATGTGGACACCCATGGGATCTCTTGCATGCCTCCAAGCCATGTAAAGCCATCAGCAACCCATTGAAGGCCATCAGCAAGCCATTAAAGACAATCAACTTGCCATGTAAGGGAAATGAGGTGAGATGTTGTTTTTATAAAGGCGAAAGTAGCTTTGCAGTTTCTCTCTAACAACTCACACAGCAAATAACCAGTGAAAATGCTTGCGGATGGAGCTGTGTGTCTGAAATAGACAGCCTGTCAGTTTTCGCTAATGAAAACTAACTGACAGCCAGATCTCATCTCCCTGTGAACAACTTCCCAGTTCCCCCCCCCCCCACACACACACACTTTGCAAAGCACGTTGCACCCAGCTGAATGCTGGGATACCTGCCCTATCCCGCAACTACTACTGCCGGCAGAAGCACCACAAATGTAGCCATTATTTTGCGCTACAAGGTTTCAATTTGTACAGTCTCTAGCGCGATACCAATTGCGCTACATTGGGAAGCACTACAAATAAACACGCTACAATCTTCAGTCTAGGATCTTCCCTATGGAAACACCTGCGCTAAGGCGGGAAGGTGAGAGATGGTAGGGCTGGAGGAGCGGCGTGGTGTTGAGCTCCTTGGGAGCGGGGCTGTCTCAGCCAACTGAATGAAAACCTTGTTCAGGGGCTCAAAACTGCGCTTTCCAGAACTAACAAACTCCATTCTTCCCCTGGTAAATCCTTCTCTTCACTTCCCAATGAACCGCGTTCCCCTTTGCCTTCTCAGTGGAGAAATCTTGGGGTCTGGTTTAGTTCTCCCTTTGTATTAATGTTGTTCCTGTAGGATTATAAATAAATTGATCCACAGAGCAACAGATACTACAGACTTAGAGCATTAGCAAGATCAACTCCTTAGGGAAAAATTCAATGTAATCTTGTTAATCAGAGTAGCCATTAAGATGACTAGCCAAGGAGGGAAAATGGTGTTTAGGGTAGAAGGCACGAAGAGGAGAAGATGCCTTTTAGTGAGGATCTCTTGGTGGAACAATCGCCAACGGCCTGGTTGCGTACATTCCCTTCAGAGAGAACTGCAAACAGATTTCTCAATTATCCTTCAGCTGAGAGAAACCCAAATTCTTACCTCCAGGCTCCATCCCACTTGGCCTTGATGTTGTCTCCACTTTCCCTGGTGTAAATGGAATTCAGAACTGCTGCCTCATGAGATGGAGGTGACGGGGAATGTGATTGACGCCAAATCAGTGAATCCAGTGTTATTTTAAACCTCTGACACAGAGAGAGATTTTTGTATTTCCCACATCTGTGCTTTAGCAGGCTGAAAGATACGGAGCCAAACCTGGGCTCTCCCTGGCTCTGTGGAGCCTTTCCGTTGCTCAGCGCAGTCTAGTTGGACTTGCTGTGGGAGGACACGTTCCTTGAGCTGCTGGTCTCTCTCTCCTCAGTGCTATGTCAAGCTTCCTAAAAATCAGAGACGCTGGAGATGTAAAACAATTGCTGGGTTATCTTATCCAACTCCCGCCTGTGCTGGGGGGTTTCCCTACCGTATGTTCTTAAATGCCTTGTCCAGCCTGGCTTTAAATGACTGAAGCGATGAGTCCCTTTGGCAGATGATTCCACAGTCTAACAGATTTTGACGTTCATCTTACATTTATCTTTGCAGTTCCTGGGGGTGTGAGCAGCAAACAGCCTGCAGCGAGGGAAGAGTTGGCTGTGCATGCTGCTATCCGTGGCACAGAGCTGCCGGTTGTTTTCATAGGCATTTTGGGTGTTAGTTGTACTGACTGGTGGGATCCAAGCCCTCGCAGGGGGATGTGAGAGTGCGAGAAGGGCTTGTATCTGACTGGCTCCCTGGGCTGGGGGTAGGAGGAACCCATATGGTTTGTCTGAGGTGAAGCAGGATGATTTTAATGGCTGTCTCAGCGATGCAGTCAGCTTCCTTAAAATACTCCTTTGAAGCTACTGCCGTAAGGAAGGATAATCCCCACCCAGGAGTCCACCGGGACAAGGAATGAATGGGATAGTTTGGCAAGTCTTTCTCCATTCTCCAGCTGGGCGGGGGAGGATTCTGGGTTGCTCCTTGTCTTTACGCACTTCTTGGGGGAGTTGTGAAGTGGGATTTCGCCATCTAGTCCCAGTTCATCCTCCCTCTGCCCAGCTCACCAGTTCCCGTGGGCGAACTCTGAGTTTGGTGTGGCAGGCAGGACTCTGGGGGCAGGTGGGAGAAATGGAGAAGAGGTGGCGGTTTGTGCCTTGGATGAAATGAAATTATTTGAGAGAACCCACTCTGATCTGTTTGAAATCTGAAGTCGGCAACTGGTGTTTTTCAAACCCCTCTTTTTGAGATGAGGAGACCACATCTGTATGTGGTATTGAAGATGTGGGCGCACCTTATTTATATAAGGGCAATAAGATATTCTCTGTTTTATTCTCTATCCCCTTTTTAAATGATTCCTAAAGCTTGTCTTTAATGAAGACACTACTCTCATCGGCATAGTTAATCCACCTCCCCGAGGGGCTGTAGCAATGTGAATGGGAAAAGTTCTCCCGTCGGCATAGCGCTGTCTACACACTGGGGGTTAGGTTGTTATAACTGCGTGGCTCGGGGGTGTGGGTTTTTCAACCCCCTGAACAACGTGGCGACACAATTTAAGTCTGTATTGTAGTCCTGGCCTCCGATGGAATCGCTGGGGTATGGTTGGTGGCAGTCAAAGTAGGAAGGAAGCTGCTCCTCTCCCTCGCAGCCTGGCTCTTTGGGAGGTCTCGGGAGCTGGAATGGAGGCCACATGCTCTGGATTACCAGTGCCAAGCTAAACTCTTTCTCCTCTTCTGTGTTCCAGAAACTTCAACGTCCTGAGTAAGGAAAACATTTATGAGAACAACTCTCTGGTAAGTGAGATTTGCAGTTCTGCATTCTGCTGTTAATTGTGGTATGCTGTGCCCAGGGCATCCCCCGTTCCCCGGTGGTGTGGTGTGATCTGAGTGGTGCATAACTATTCGTCCATGCCTGGAGCGGATCACAGTTAACCAGCAGTAACTCGGTGACTGGATCATGTTTATACAACGTGCTCCAACCCGCTGACTTATTCTCCGTGCATCTGCTCTGGTGTCTCTAGCAATAGTTCTCCATCAAAGCACCGTTAGGCCATTCAGCTTTCTTAACTGGCTGTGCACTGTCACCTCTGTTTAGACAGGGGTCCCCAGAGAGGGGCTTGGTCATCTGAGTTTTGTACAGCACCGAGCGCTCTGTCAGTGAAAAGCAGGGCAGCTTGCGCAATGGAGCAGTCTATGGATTGCTCCATCCTCACTGGCTTCTCAGTTCGGGGAGGAGGACTCATTTATGGGGCGTGCAGAGACGAAAGGTACTTTGGAAGGGCCAGGTGGTGCTCTGATCTCTGCATCTGAGACGCTGATAGATCCTATTGCACAGAATAGAGGATACACTGAATGAGAGCGAGCGCCCTGGCCGGTGGTGGAATGGCAACATGGGTTGCTGCTCCCCGAATCAGCACGTTTTCAGGATGTGCTCTGTGCCTTGGGAGCGCTGCCCTGGGGCATGGAGGACGTCTCTCTTGTAACCCCCACCCGGCCCAATGCTCAGAGACTAGCCATGCTCCTGGGGGGTCTTTGGAGGAGGGGGGGATGGGAGCAGAGAACTAAGGGGAGGACTGAGCTCTCCTGCCACAGGCTCTTCAGTAAAGATACTGGTAGGAGGACTCCTGTTCCCGTCCTCTCAGGGAGCTCCCCCCACACCCATCTCAGGCAGGCTTGGGGGGGGGGTGTTCTCGGTGTAACGAGCCCACATTTCCTCCTTGCCCCTGGTGTGTCTATCGGGCAGGTGTGGGGAGGACTCCCTTGCTGGGGGTTAGAATGTCCCCCTTGCCTGAGCGGGGAGACCACAGAGACTGGGGCAGACGGGCTGGGGGTCGGAGGGAGGGACCCCCCGGAAGGAGATGTATTAATGTCCTGGCTGTGTGCTGCTTCCAAGAGATCAGAGGGGGACTCGGTAGGTATCTTGAGGCAAGAGGGCGGCAAGGAGTCCCCCCGCCCCTCCCCCTGCAGAGTTTGGTGCTGAGAGACGGTGGAGCAGTTTTAGAGCCTTTGTCCCGGCTGGATTTGCTACTCCAGCTTGGGAACAGGTCAGGCTGTGTCTGCAGTTTCCCTCCTTCCTCCATGAGGGGATAGAGCTCTGGTCACCCACCCACTCCCTGTGCTGGCTCCAAAAGCCAAGCGTGGGATGAGCCCTTGAAGAAAGGAATTTTTCCTGCCTTCCTCCGTAAAAGACGGGCCGCAGATACAGCTGCTGTTTGCTTCAGGGTTGGCACTGGCCCACGCTCGCTTCACTGCTGCTTGGAGTGAGTCTGGGATGTGAACAAACACGTCTCTTGTTCTCTTCTGAGTCCAAACAGCCGCCTCCTTTTCGGGTGGCGTGTGGCCCTGTAGCAGGACAACAGAGGTGGTGGTCCGGTTTGAGTCACTGGCCCCACGCTGTGAATATCTGAACCTACTCCCTCGGGAACTGTCCCCTGATGTCCTTGCCCAGGTTTTTCCCACATCCAGGTGTGATGTGAGCTGCTGGGTGGGGAACAAGCACTGTGTGTCTATGAGAGAGAAGCACTGAGAACCATGGGGGAGCCTGGCGGCATGGGGGCAGAGGAACGAGGAAGGGTGTTTAAATTATGATTTAGCAGCAGCGTTGTGCCTGTGATGGGGAGTCCTCTCCTCTCCTTAAAACGTAAAACTCTGGGCTGGTGTGGGGTCGGAAGTCATGTCTGAGGCTTTCAATTCCACCCGCTCAACCCTTCACGCCCTGTGTCTCCCTCCATCAGACCTTCACTCCCTGTTCCTCTCTGCCTCCACTCCTGTGCTTTAGGCTGTGTTCCACAGGGGGGCCACTTAATTCTCTTGTTTCCGTGCTGTACCCTAGCAGGGTTTCCTGGGTATCAGCTGCCGGCTTATAGCAGTGCCAGCTTGACAAAGTCTCCCCTCCCCGTTTAGTATTCACATCAAACTGCGTTTGCAGATGGGACTGCAGCTCAGCAAGGATGCTCTGATGTCCTGCATGGCTGTTGACTGACGGCTTCCCATCCACAGAGCAACTTGGCTGTTTTCTGTCTTTGGGACATGAACTTTTCGGGCTGCCTCAGCTGGTTTTATCAATGAAAATGTCTGTATCTCTCACTGGGTCCATATTGACTCTTCTCTCCCACTGTCTGTCTCCCCCTCTGTGTCTTTCTCCATCGCTTGGCCTCTGCCATCTTCACGTCCTTTATTTTTCAGTCTCTCCTCCCTCCATCCCCTGCTTCTATAAGGTAACCTGTCCTTGTGCTAATAGGACACGGAGGGGGTGGGCAACCCCCCCCCACACACACACACACACCAGACTGGCTCTCTTTGAGCATGTGACTGTCTTAGGACACACAGGGGACTAACTTCTCCCACAGCTATTTCCTCTGCTATTGTTCAGCTCCCGCAGCCTCGCCACTCACAACCTTCTTTTCAGGGGCTTTATTAGACAACTGGAAAAATCTGTTCCAGGCTGAAACTCTCCATACAAGGCCTGGAGGCGAGGAAGAATGCGGCTTTCACCAGATGCCAAGAATTATCTGTTGGGCTGTTTTTGTTACTAGAAGTGAAGTATGTAAATAAGGGGAAGATGTTTGTTCATTTTCCTTTGGTATTACGGGGAGGCCATGCGGCCTAACGGAGAGAACATGCACTAAACTGGGACTCAGGAGACCTATTCCTGGCTCTGCCGCTGGCCTGATGGGTGACCTTGGGCAAGTCACTTCACCTCTCTGGGCCTCAGTTTCCCCATCTCTAAATGATACTTCTCTCCTCTGTAAAGCCCTTTGAGATCTACTGGTGAAACGTGCTGTATAAATATTATTAAATCCCTAATTTCCCAGGCAGTTAGTTGGAATAGTGGCAACTCACCTTGGGTTGTGATCTCATTAGATCTCAATATTAGGAAGGGAGAGGGCCATGGGATCCCCCTGCCCCATGCTGCAGGCAGTGACAACACTGATTCTTCCCCCTTAGGCCCCATCTCCAGGAAGTACAGCTGTCTTTATAACGCTCTGAGCTGATCTAGTACCAACCAACACAGGTCTGTCCCCACAGCATCTTTTTGTTTCCTGGCATGAGCATGCGCTGGCAGCGTTCTCATGGCCTGTCCGTGTCAGTGCATCCTGGGACAAACTAGGCAGTTACCCCAACTGCCCCAGCAGGGGGACGGAGTGTCAGGACCTGGGTGCCCAGGGTTGGTGGCGGGGATACCCTCAGGCATGTTCTGCTGCACCAAGACCTGAAGTAAATTGGACTGGCCAAGCCAATTACCCAGATAGGGCTAGTGAGGGCCAGGCCAAGCAGCCTATTAACTGAATTATTACCTGGTTACAGTAACACAACCACGGGCCAGGCTCCCTGCTAGCCAGGGTGACGCTGCCAGAGCTACTTGGCTATAAGCATGTGTTATGTCCACCGAGTTAAAGATTTTTGGAAAGACCCAATAGAAGAAAGGCAATTGGCTTGTTAAAAAGTCGTTTGTGTCTCCTAAACAGGGACAGTTGGCTTGTAGGTCAGATCCATTGTATCTGGTGCTAGACAGGAAGGGCTCTTGTAGAGTTAGACTCCCTGTTTTAGACTTTCATCCTTTGTTTCTGCTGTAGCCCTCTGTCTGGCTCTTTGAAATGCTGATATGACCGGGATGTTCCAACAGAGAGGGGATGTGAACTGTCTCTGTAAGCCAGGAGGAAGGAGGGATGGAGAAGGCCCTTGGCAAAGCTCTGTGGGGAAGCCGAGAGAGACAGAGTAGCGTCAGGGATGTTGCTCTTTTCCTTGCTCCAGTTAAGTCTCTTGTTCAGCGTTGGAAGAAAGTCACTCAGTGTTTTTTTACCTTACTTCTGTCCCCCTAGCACGAGTACACCGGGCAGCACGGGAGAGCAAATTTTTGCCTCAAGAACCTGGTATGTTAGGCAGCACCAGAGTAGTTAATCCAAATTAGAAATGCATGATTTGAGCAGAGTCTTAGGAGCCAGGAAGTCTTTGATTCTAATTTTGCCTCTGGTCGCTTTGCGGCCTTGGCCAAGTGGCTTCATTTTTACAGCCGTAGCTCGCTTGGTGGTCAGCCTGGGAACGATGTTCACCTCACGGGGCGGGGATTGGAAAGGTTTTGGGGTGAAAAGTGGTGTATAAACACCAAGGGCGTGTTGATGTGGCGAGTCAGTGCATGGCAAGCCAGGCTGTGAATCTACAACACACCGGCTTGCGGTGCACTAACTTGCAATGTAGACAAGACCCAAGTTTCACTACCTACCAAAACCCCACTAACCAGAGCATTAAGAGTGGGACTGAAACCTGCAAGCCAGGCCCGTAGGTCCGGACCATAACATCCGGCTCAGCGGGGCCGCAACCCTTCTATCTACAAATGGGCGCATATACATATACAGATTGCGAAACAGTCCCAAGGAAGAGCAGGGGAAACCCAGCTGAGTTCCAGTGGAATGAGCTGGGACTGGCCTGTCTGGCTGGATTTTGGGCTGGCAGCCTGAATTTCCTAATCTTGTGGCTGGAAGTCGTGACGGTCAGAGTTCCCGTAACAGCTGTATGATGTAGGAGCTGAGTTAGCCCAGCGGTTCCCCCCTGAGGAGCAAGAGGGGCCAGTGTGCTGCAGCTCTGCCTTACTTTAAGTCTGTGTCTCCTAATGGATAACTGAGCGCTTCGGTCCTTGGACTAGTACAGACCCTTCCCCTTCTGTTCCCGCTGCAGGCGTTTCGAGTGGCCGAAGAACAGCTGGGCATTCCTGCCTTGCTGGATGCTGAGGATATGGTGGCGCTGAAGGTGCCAGACAGGCTGAGCATCCTCACCTACGTCTCCCAGTATTATAACTATTTCCATGGACGGTCACCAAGTAAGTAGCCCATCCCCTGGTGTGCCAGGTAACCTGGTCCTCCCACCCAGCCCCACCAGTCTGCAGTGATCTTACAGGGGTCAACCTTTAAGCAAATCAGATAGCTGTTACCATCTCTTGTGTGCACGCACCCCACCATCCCCACGCACCCAGGAAATGGGCATATATTAAACTTGGAGACTGAAATGTAGTGTTAACACTCCTAGGAAAAAGCTCCTGTGGGAACTGAGTGTATAGGCTATTCCCACGTAAACACAATGCTACTGGCATAATTGCGTCTACACTAGGGGGTTGGCCAATTTAGCTATGCCAGTAGAAGATCGCTGACATAGTTCCACAGTAAACTTTTAGGCATAGATGTGGCCTAAGGGCTTCAGAAAATATTATACCCACGTACCTGAGTGTATATTAAATATCATCGATCAGGGTTTACACGCACATTCTGATCGATCTGGTTTGTATCTGGCTTTAAACTATTACAAATGAAATAATAAAACAAGCCAAACTCATGACTTCTCCAAAGGACATTTTGGAGAGGTGACATTTGGGGCGTGAATGGCTAGGTGAGTTCCAGCTGGAGAATGTGGATCTGGATTATAAAACCAGGTTTGTTTCAAATAGCTGAATGGTGTCTCGCCCCTTTTCCTCCCGACCCTCCACTTCGTTCTTTGTCTCGTGTTTTTAAATCCACGTCAAAAAGCGAACCACAGCCAGACTCCACAGTGCTTGTGTAGCACGCTGGGCTTTGTTCCAGGTTGGGGTCTCTCCTCTCATCCCAGAGGAACTCGCCTACATCATTCTACACACCACATTTTTGTCCCCTCCGGCAGCCTACAAAATGTTTTAGTTGTGCTGAGAACATTGTGGTAAGTGTGTGTGTGCGTCCAAACCCACAGGCCTGTGAGGAATGTGCCCTCTGACACACAGCAGACGCTGAAGTCCAGCGGCAGTGACCTCTTGACTTCTATGTCTTGTTTATTGCATAGTCCTCACTGATGCCAGTCATTCTTTGCAGTCCCAAGACCAGGGAATGGCTGATATGTGCTAAGGTCGTGCATTGACATGAGAGCAGGACTGAAGTTCCCTTTGCTTGCACTGGGTTCTGGGGGTGGGACGTTTGAATCTAGACCTTTCGCTGTGGCCCTGCTGGTGCCTGCAGTGAAATGGCACTTGTTATTTGTTTGGTTAGCTTGCCGGAGTCTCCTCTGCAGAAGGCTGCTTTCGTACTGCTCCATGAATTGCTCTCCTCCTCTCTTGCCCCATTCTCTCTCATGGTGTATTTACAGCTCTCTTAGCCATCTGAAAAAAAGATTAGTATTCCTTCACTTGGCTGCTACAACCAAAATTGCAGCTAGAATAATTCTTTGCTGAGTCCCCCAGAGAGCGTGAAGAACTATATGGTTCAAAATGGGGTGGGGATATGGAGGGAAAAGAATACACTTGCAGGATGGACTAAATGGCCGAGCAGCCTTACCACTGGGAGTCAGGTTCTGCCATAACCAAACTGGAAAGCTAACATGGGGAGATACTTTCCCTGCCCTTTCCGGGGGCTGTCATGCAGTTGTTCCCTGTTCCTGATTGGAGTTCTGGGGGTGTTTGGCCGTTCTCTTTCCCCCTCCCTGCTTATTGCAACCGTAGGGAGTCCTTCCCACCCCCAAACAAGGAAGAGAGAGGAAATCATTCTTGTATTTATCGAATGTGCCCCACGTCTTTGAGTATTAAATCCTGTTTGTTTCTGCTTAGTGGCTCCCATGGTGCCTCCCAGTTCTGTTCACACACTCATGGAAAAACCCATTGACTTTACGAGGAAGGCTGGGCTAGTGATTAGGGGTCTGTCTGAAGACTTGAGACCTCGGTTCAAGTCCTGTTCTGCCACATGCTTCCGGTGTGACCATGGGCAGGTCACTTAGCCTCCCTGGGACTCGGTTCCCCATCTGAACAATGGGGATAACAGCACTTCCCTACCTCCCAGGGGTATTGTGAAGAGAAATGCTTTAAAGATAGTGAGACACTCAGATATTTTGGTAACAGAGGTTCTGTAAGTATCCAAGATAGATATGCTGAAGGCCACTAACTTGCCCATCCTGGGGAAGGGGTGTTTTTTACATTCCCTCCATGAAATTTCCCAAGGGAAATAGCCCTTTAAGAAAGTCCCAGCCTCTTCCAAGAAGGAGAGGATCAGCAGCTACCACTGCCAGACGCACCTCCTTCTCTGTTGACTCACTCGTTGCATCTTGCCCTGAATTCAGGTGCGAGCTTGCGGAGAAGTCCAGGTGTGTTTGTAGAGTACCTAGTGGGGCCTGCTGGGGACCTTCAGACATTACTGTACTACAGATCACTTCCAGGCCTATGTTTCTGGTTTATGCTCCCTTGTCCTTTCTACCAGTTGGAGGCCTGTCTGGAATTAAGCGTCCCACTTCTGAATCCAGCGAGGAGCCACCTGGGAAAAAGGCCAGTTCGGAACCCATCAAGCCGACCCCCGTGCGTTCACCAGCACACCCGCCAGCTGCAGCCAAGATAAACCCGGCACGTCCAGGACAGGATCTGCCAAAGGAAAATCCTCCAGTGACATCGGTAAGGAAAGAGGATTCTCTTACTCCAAACCGGCTGGGAGGAGTCTGAGATGCTCATGACAGTCCGGGAGGCCTTGGCCAGTCGGGGATTGAATCCTGACCCACTGTTTATGATCCACCAACTCTCCCATCATGAGATTAAACCCAGAGGCCCTACTTACCACTGATGTGCTCCCCAAACTGATGAGAGGGCATCTGCATGGTTACCAATAAGGGCATGTTCAATCAGATGGTAATTGGGCTTGGGCATCTCCTAGGGGCTGTGCCACCCAACTGATAGATCCAGGCTCTGTACCCCGACTTAGCTGCTCTTTGTGCTGGTGATTAAATTCAGACCTGCTGCTGACTCTCTTCCCGTTCAGGATCAACACCAGACTTAGCTGACCTGGATCAGCCCAGGGAGGTGTGTGCGCTGCCTGGTGGCTAGAAGGGAAAGTGTAAAATATTTTAACACGGATGGGTTTCTGCCCGTAGGGCAACGCTATATGTCCTAATACGTTAATTTGTACTGAGAGTCTATGGTAGTGAAAAACGCTACAGTTTATACAAGAGCAAACTCGGTGGGGATACCAGAGCCTTGCCAAAATGATGCCAAGCATTAGAATGTGGTGGTATAGACCCCAATGATGCGAACATCGCATGCAGCATTGCAACCGGTGTGCTGCTGATGGAAAGATTTCTAACGCTGGAGAGAGCGAGCGAGAATCCGCCTCCTCTTCTCGTTTAACAGGAGAAGCAAAACACGCAATAATCAAGTTCTCCGGGGTGCCCCCGGTCCTTGGTGGTGCTGGTGAGATTGTCAGCAAGGATCCCGTTAGTCCTGGTTGTGGTGGTGGGTTCGTTAAATGGCATTAGCACCTCTGTGAACGGAACTGAGACCACTGACGACATTTTAGATTTGCCACCAAAGAGTGTTCAGGTGGTAATGGCTGTTGGTTGCTGTCCATCTGGGCTGGATTTGTTCCAGGGACCTTGTTCTAAAAGGCTCCTTGTCCCATTGCAGGGCTCCTGTGCCGTCCGGTCCCTCCTGTAGATAATTTTTTTCCAATCTGGTTGCTGCTGTTGACTGTTCCGGTTTAGACAAGACCGTCTGGTACGTTTTCAGCTTCGTACTGGGCTGATGGCGGTCACGGCTGCTGTTTTCTTTCTCCCCAGAAAAGGATCCTGGTAGACAGCGGTAATCTTCGCAGCAGCAACAGCTGTGCCATCTGTGGGAGTCACGTGCACCTGGTCCAGCGGCACTTGGTCGATGGGAAGCTCTATCATAGGAACTGCTTCAGGTAGATTCTAGGGGAGGGGAGGCAGCGGGTGCTCAGTGGAGGGTCAGCCTGGCCTCTTTCTGGACAGAAGAGCCTCCATCAGCTGCTGTGTAGTTCTTCCCTTTGCCCAGCTGCCTGTTAACCTCAGTGACTTGCTGTGTTTCACCTACAGTGAACTTCTGGAGACTAGGACGGCTGGTCCTTGGACAATAAAAGGGCTCTTCAGAGCCGGCTTGGTGGGGTACGCCTGACTTCAGCATTGGGGAGCGTACGCTGCTCCTTGTTCAGATGTTACTGGCAGCAACCTAGGTTACGACACTGACGTGGTAAAACCATCCATGTCTAGGGGAAGCCCACTGCACTGGTTCATTGTCATCAGCACCTCTCAGACAGCTGGTGATCTGAGTGGGTCACTCTTCTTGGTGTTTATGGGTGTATATTTCAGTGTGTCACATGGGGGTAGCCTGGCACGCACTGCTCTGGTTTTTACATGGAGCTTCTTGCATGGATGACCCTTCCCAGTACTGTGTGTCCATGTCTTCCCTGGGTTGTCCCTGAAGTTGGCTGCAGGGTTCATCTTGGTGCCGCCCAACTCTCTGGAGAACGTTTCCTAATAGGTTTGGGTTTTTTGCGACTCTCCATAGGTGCAAACAGTGTTCCAACACTCTACTGTCTGGGGCCTACAAAACCGGGACGGAACCTGGTACTTACATCTGCACCAGCCACCAACAGCCAGCCGGACTCTGGAATTCCGGACCACGTAGCATAGAGAACAAACCTGCCAGTACCTCCACGACCTCAGGAGATCCCCAGAAGGTGTCGGTGAAACCAAGTCAGTTAAACAAAGGCACCAGTTCCATCTCTACTCCCTCCAGTTCCACAGTGCCATCCGGGTCACCTGCTGATAGTCATTCTAGCTCTGGTCCCAAAAGCCTAAATGCTCCATGGTCATCATCAGCCGGGAAAAAATCTGATTGCTGGGAAGGCACCACTTCACCTTCCTGGACAGCATCAGGAGCAAAAACGCAGCAAGCCCGAAAGAAGTTCTTTGAGTCCGATGTGGGTACTTCAGGGTCTTCAACTAGCCAATTGCTGGCTACTAAAGATCAAGACCTTCCGTCTGAGGCAGCTAGTAAAACTGCCTTTGGCTTACGCTTTTCTGGGGAAAACTCCGGCAGCACTGAGAAGGATAAAGCACGTAAACATCTCACGCAGGCTCTTTCTGGATCCAATGCCACTGCAAACAGGCCAGGAGGGGTCAGTCCCAGTGGCTCCCCACTGCCCAGCAGGTAAGAACCTCTGTCTTTAAATCCTCTGTTCCCGTGAAGGAGGGGAGGCTGGGAGTAGCTAGAGCAGGTCTCTCTTTCCATCGCCTGTGCAGGGCACATAGGAGACAGTCTGTTATTAGGACCCTTCAGAGGATCTTTGGACTGGAGGCCAGTAAAGGCGACTTTCTCTGTAAAGGCTCATGAGACTCTTCCTGTTTGATTTGGCAGCTTTTCTCCCACCGTCTCCCCCAGAGAGAATCCTGATCCCAAAATACAGGCCAACAAACCAGACCAAAGAGAAAAAACAGAGCATGCTGCATGGAGACTGGGAACCAAAAGTCCAGGAAAGAAATTAGGAGTTTGGGCTGCCACGCAGAATGGAGAGAAGGACCCCGCCATCCTCAGACCTGCCAACACAGGGCGTAAGCCTGACTGGAAGGACACCAGAGGTGGGAGCGACTTGTTACGCGGTTCTGGGGGGTAGGTTCTGGTGTTACACATGCTGTGGAGCTCACCTCGTATCAGAAATGTGGCTCCAGGGCTCTGCTCTCTGAGATCTAGACAATAAATGGACACCAAGCCTGGCACTTTCCTCTGTACCAGTCACCAACGCACACTCAACTCTCTGAGCTCTGGGGCAGCTAGTACAACACGGATCCCTCTGCCCCGGCAGAACCGTATCTGTGATCTCCCTACAAGGCAGACCTGGGGAGAAGTCTCTCTCATGGAGGAGTCATGTCTTAGGGTTTGAAGTGTCCCAGCAGTCCTCCTACACTGGCTTGTGATTTTGTGAGATCTCACAAGTTAGTTGGGCATAGGAGACCTCAGGAACCCTTGTGATGATTTTGGGGTCAAGAAGGTGGCGCTCGGTCCTCTGAGTCTGTATTGAGCCAGCAACTCGGCATGATGTCTTAATGACCGTTCTGCTGCGGGTATTGTCCTCTGGATGAAACATAAAATTGATATTCTGACCCCTTATGTTTGTATGTCTCTATCTGGAGGAGTTACCTATATTTTGAGCCTCATCCCAAGTAATTATATGCCACCTACATATAGTTCCCCTAAAGTTTCAAGTGGGATACCATATTTTTTCATATCCTGCTCGAAGTGGCTGGTGTTGCATTACTGTAGACTGTTAAACAGCTGCCCCAGTTAATCTCTTGTGTGGCTGCATTTCTGCCTGGGTGAAGAGGTTTCTGTTTAGGTTTTGAAGTGCTTTGGGATCCTTTGGGGATCAAAAGTGCTATATGCTGTACAGGTTATTTCTCACCCGTGGGGCATGGGCAGCTGGCATAGAACAAAGTAGGAATGAGAGCACCAAGTTCATCTCCAACTCTATGGTCTTGTCCTGGGCTCAGCTCATCACAGCAGCCAGCTCGGGGGTTATCATATCCTAGGATCCACAAGGAGCTTGGAATTCCCTTATTCTGGGTCTGCAGAGGGAGGGATCTGGATCGTAGCAGATCAGCTGGCTGGGTCAATTGTAGGTTTCTTTACTTGCTTTTTCTCTTCCAGTAGGAGGAGTGAACACCACTGAAGACAAGTCTGAGAACCCAGCAGCCTGGCGATCCAAATTGAAGCCAGTGGCCAATAAGTGAGTGTCCCAGAGCCATCGGGTTTCAGTGGTGAGCGTATGAGTGTATGTGAATGTCTCACTCCGCTGCGCAGTCGGAAGCCTGCATGTGTGAGGGACCTGAACTCTGACATTAAACTCTTCTGGTTTTAAATCCTTACTGTGACCGAGTGAGGGGATCCATGGGAAGAGCTGCTTGGGTTTTGCTTCTATGGGCAGGGCTGAGGGGAAGGAGAGCTCCTTCCAACTCCCTGCACCTGGACTGAGTGAATCTTCCGTCTTACTGCTTTGAGGGACCCGGGCCCTGGTTCTCTTGGAAGATCACAGACAATGGAGTCAGGAGCTTTGCTGAGGGCCAAATCCCGGCAGATACAACTTAGAAAGTCATGTATCTTTCTTCCTTGCAGAGACTCCAACCAGGGCGAGCCGAAGAAACCTATGGACAGCTCCAAGGTGACGAGCAACATAGCCCGGAGCCCAGCACAGTCGGCTTCATCCATTGCCACATCAGCAAATAAGGACAATGGTAAGATGGGTTATAAACATAGTAGGGAGGGAACTTTACCCACCAGTCCTCCAATGACGGGTTGGAGTGTGGGATACCAAAAATACGATGGGAAAACTCAGTCCTGGGCTTTTCCTCTTCTAGCCCAGGCTGAGCGGGGGAGGGATAGCTCAGTGGTTTGAGCGTTGGCCTGCTAAACCCAGGGTTGTGAGTTCAATCCTTGAGGGGGTTATTTAGGGATATGAGGCAAAAAAAAATCTGTCAGGGGACAGTACTAGTCAGTGAGCCTGGCAAGAAGTGGGCTTGGCTTGACGTGATGGTGGGAACCCTTGAAGGCTTCTTCGTAAAATCAATCCATAAACTGCAAATCCCGGGAAGTAATTGGCAGGCCTGCGGCATGGAAAATGTCCGATTTGGAATTTTTTGAACATGGGTCTAACTCACCGTTTCTCAAACTGTGGGTCGTGACCCCTCGGGGGGTCACCGGCCGCCTCCCGAGGGGTCGTGAGCTGATTGTGCCGCCGAAAAGCCGCCGCTGCGATCACTTCCGCATTCGGCGGCTATTTTCGGCGGACATGCCGAGCGCTCCTGAAAGCGCTTGGCATGTCTGCCGAAAATAGCCACCGAACGCGAAGTTAATTTATTCGGTGGCTTTTCGGTGGACATACCGAGCGCTTTCGGGAGCGCTCAGCATGTCCGCCGAAAATAGCTGCCGAATGATGAGTTAATTTATTCGGCGGACACACAAGGGTCCGCCGCGCCGAGGGAGAAACCAAAAAGGGGTCGGGGTTCTCAATAGTTTGAGAACCCCTGGTCTAACTCCCAGGCATGCCAGGCTCAGAGTTCAGTACTGGGGTTGATGCGAAGGAAGGCTGAGCCTTCAAGTGGGTTTTTACAGCTCAACATTTGGGGGGATGGGAACTGGTGGTGAGATTAGGAGTTGGGGTTTAAATACTATCTCTCGCTAGTTTCAAGCCCCAACCCTCCAATGCCAGGTTCGAATGCCCGAGGGGGTGAGGCATTTCTGACCCTGCCATGAGCTACATTTGTCTGGTGGTTTTGTTGACGTGCCCATCTGGGCAGGATCTGGGTCTGGACCATTATTACAGTTCCCATTATTCCAAAGCAAACGCTGGGTGTACACCGTAGAGGATTCCAACGCCGGCCCTGCCCTTGTGGGGATCCAGATGCTGGGGAGAAAAGTTCAAGTGTAGAGCTGTAGGTATCTTGGAAACTAGACGGAGGGTAGTTCAGGGGTCTGTTGCTCTTCAGAGTGTATCCAGGATGGCTGGTGATCTGGGATGGCATTAGAACTAAGAGCAGAGGAGGGGGTTACCAGTCGGGTTTAGTTGGAGGTTAGAGATGGGGACTGACGAGGACTGGCTCATTTTGCTGGGGGAGGGTTGAAGCCTGGTGCGTTTCACACCCAGCACTGGGTCTGTGCTTTTTAATTTAGCTCCCTCTGCTGCGCTGCCTCAAAAAAAGAAACTGATCCCCGACAAGGATCTTCTCAGTGACTCCTTCCTCTTGGCAGGGACGGGAGGCCAGGCAAGCCCGTCAAAGCCGGTGTCTTCTCCAGGTAAGAGCCCTTCTCGAGAAGGCCGTTTTCTTCTCTGATCATGCTCTGGGCAGCCTGTCAGTAGCGCTGGCAAGGGAGATACTAATTCCCTGCTGTATCCGGAGATCTCTGCTCTCAAGCCTGCCTCCATAGCCTTGTCTTCTCTAGGAGTAAAGGTGTGTCTCTAACGTAGTAGCTAACGTGTTCGAATCCTTTAGCATGCGGTAGCTTGGCTCAAGGGTTAACCTCTCGAGCTATCGTGCATTAAAACGACAACTGCCCTGCCATCATCAGGGTTTTAACCTATATCCACTAGCACCGTGGTTCTCAAACTGGGGGTCGTGACCTCCCTGGGGGTCGCGGGGCGAATCCAGGGTGGTCGCAAGCTGCCGACACATTTGGTGGCATTTCGGTGGAAACTCCAAAGGCAGGAGCGCATCCGCCAAAAAGCCGCCGAAAATGGAAGAGTTCAATTCAGCGGACATAGCCCTGGGCCATGACAGGACGCAGCATAGGAAAAAGGGGTTGCGGAGCAGTCGAGTTTGAGAACTGCTGCGTTAACATACTATTTTTGTTCAGTGTAGACGGGCTCACCTGTTTCAGCTTTCATGTCCAGACACACCTTGGTGGCCACTACTCCCACTTCCCAGTCCCATTCCTCCCACTTCCCTACACGATGCATTTCAGGCATAGAGGTCAAAGCCAGACCGGACCACCAGATCGTCCAGTCTGACCTCCCGCACATCACAGGCCATTAAATTCCCCTCATTGAGCCCCATAACCTGAACTGGCCAGGCTGCTTCTCCTGAGCTTCTAGAGACTCGATGATGAATAGCTGCCTTTCAATAGCTTGCTGACCAGTCTCAGAGTTGGCCTTGCATAGGCCCATCCAAAGGCCTCTGCTCCGGCCACTTTGTGCATTGTCCTTTCAAAAAGGCAGATGGCATTTTCCTGTACCACCGCCCGCCACGCTCCTTTTCCATTGTTCAGAGCTATGAATTAGGGAAGAGGTTCAAACCTCCTGCCTAGAGGCTAGATAAAGAGTCCCTTTAGAGCTTCCAAATTGCACAGTACAGAGAGAGCTGACTGGTCACAAATGCTAACTTTATTACCCTTCATTAACCTGATCTATCTAGCCCAGGATTATAGGTATCCATTCTGTGCCTGATACTAGCTCCTTTGTTGTGGGCAATGGTTTCTCTAATGATTGGTGACAGTTGGACTTGCATGGCAGAGAACCCCCCTGCCCCCCATGACTAGAGTCCAATATTTCTGACCAGCCCTTTAATTCCTTGTCACTATAAATATTCTGGGAACATTCCAAGGCTGAGGGAAAATTTGGTTTGGTTTTGCTTAGAACCAAGCTTGACGCCCACCCCAGTGAAGCGCTTTTAGAAACTCCTAGGCCAGGGCTGTCCTGGGCCCCTTTTAGCACCACCTCAGGTTCAGCTCCAGAGGACTGGGTGTCTACAGGCTACTCGGGGAGCGTGCTGCAGCGTGGGATGATTTGACTGACCGAGGGCAGGGAATCGGTAGGGGGCTTGTGGATTCCAGTGTAGAGAAACGGGGGACTCCGGTGTAGGGTATGGACAATAGCAAGAGCTTGTTGCACTGTCCTGGCTGAAGTGTGTGTGTCGTCGCTGCCCTCTGTTGGAGGGAACTGGATCTGTTCCCGTCTCTATAGCTGTTATCAGCGTTGCTATAGCTGTGCTGGTCCCAGGATAAGAGACACAAGGTAGGTGAGTTCATCTCTTTGATTGAGCAGACAGAAGCGAGTCCGAGTATTATCTCCCCTCCCTTGTCTCTTTCTGACTCTCTAATCACCTAGAGGCTGCTCTACAGAGAGATCACGTGTTTTGTTTTGTTTTCTAGTTAAACCGACCGCTTCGAAACTCTTCCAGAGCCTTGTGAGTGATGAAGTGGCATCTCTGAGCCAGGTATGGTGGGAGTGGGAAAACAAGGCTGTCCCAATGAGCTTTCCCCAGAGACCGTCCTTATGGTTCTGGTCAGTCTGGTGCACCCTCCTCTTCACCGCTGATCTTATGGCCGAGATCTTCTCGCACTGGCGGGGTTATGGATGAGGGGCTGCACCATGGCTGGTAGATGCTGGTGATGGTGGTGCTCTGATGGTCTATGTGACTTCCTAGCGTGGCCCATTGTGTTGCAAATTACCAGCTCCAGGTCTTCTCTGACTTTGGTGCCTCCCCGATGTGGCCTCAGGGGGAGATGGTCCATTCCAGCCTGTCTCCTTTCGTTGTTTCCCAGCTCCACCCAGGCTGATGGGTGGCATGTGGGACGCAGGTAGTGTTTGTTTCTAACCTCCTGTGACTTTGTCCCTCAGCTCCAAGAAGACTTCATCCCCGAGGAAGAAATCCAGGAGAAAGTGCGAGAGATCGAAAAGCACCTGGATGAGCTGGAGCTCAAGGGAGTTGATATGGAGAAGCATCTGCGTGACTGTGAGGGAGGTAAGGGAAGCCAGAGGGACCATTTCAAGTAGAGTCGGGAGGGATGAGTCTAGAGTCCCATGGTCAGTGTCCCATCTACAGATGTACTTGGGCTGGTGGCTTTGATCCTAGGAGCTCATGCAGTGTGTAGAGCCCTTGAGATGGCTTAGATGTGAGGCCAGATAAAACCCTGGGATGAAGAAATTTCAACGGTCTCTGTCCAATTCCTAACACCCTGTTCTATGAACTCGCTGCTCTGTTGCCAAGTGACCGAGGGTCAACGAAGTTCAGGAACTGAAAGGCTTCTCCTGACCTGTCTTAGGGAATCCAGACTGGACTGTTATGGACTTTCTGTTGTCCAAATACTCGATACGCTTGTTCAGGATGGCACAGAGGGGCAGATTGCATGGAAGGTGAAGTGGGCAGCCTATAAGGAGAGTCCTTCACCAGCTTACCTGCATCTGCCCGTAATGCTCACTGTCCATAGCCTGAGAAACAGGAGCAATCTGTGACGGGAACAATACAGAGCCTACTTGTGACTAGTGGAGGTTCTCTGGAGCTGTCCTAGGTGTACCGTCCCTGACGGCTCCTGTAGGCATTGTGAGTGGACGTATTGTTTGTCTCGTCTGCAGATGATTCAGAGGATGCTCTCATGGCGGATTGGTTCAAACTGATCTACGAGAAACAGCTGCTGCTGAGACTGGAGTCCGAGCTGATGTACAAGTGAGTACAGCCAGAGAGCCGGGCAGTCGGCCCCGCCCATAAACCGTGAGCTCACCCCTGCAGTGTGGGGGGCTGGAGAATGGGAGTCAGGCTTGCTAGGGGAGGGCCAAGGAAGGCTTGAAGGAATCACTTGTAAGTCTGCCAGCAGCTGGGGGTACTAGCTGATGGGGCATCACTCCAATAGAAGCAATCCGCACCGTGCTGGGGTGCTGTGAGCAGAGCTGGCTCGCAGGTGGGGAGGGTTGATGGCCCCCTCTAGCCCCACGTCTGGGTGTTAGGAGAGTGACATGGGGCAGCCCAGGAGCCCCCTCGCCCTGGCTGGGTCCCGCCTGGTAGTTTGGAGCTGGGAGCGGGAGGCGGCTCTCCAAAGGGACGTGCGAGAGTCCTGCTTCGGGGGGAGGCGGGAGAATCACCCGTCTCCTCTCTGGGATCTCGCAGATCGAAACAGCAGAAGCTGGAGGAGAAGCAGTGGAATATCGAGAGCGAGCTGCGGCACCTCATGAACAAGCCGGGTAAGCGAGGCAGTCACAGCGAGGCCGCCACCCCCCGCGGGAGCAGCTCTGGCCCAGCCCTTGTCTCTACCTCTTGCTGGGATTCTACTCTGGAAGCTGCCGTGGCCTCCTGACCCCCCCTCCACCTAACCCAGCCCAAGGGGGAGGAATCCATTGCTTTCGTAGGTAGGCCTGTGTCTTGCTGGTAGCACAGAGGCAGGGTGTCCGGCACAACAAGCATGCGAGTAACATAGCGCTCGCTGCATGCACCAAGCCAGAGCCGGGCCGCTGTGACCGAGTCCCCTTGTGTTGCACAGAGGAGCAGAAGACCTTCCGGGAGAAGGCGCGGGAGAAGGAGCTGCTGGACTCGTACTTGAACACAGTCAATGACAGAAACGATATCGTGGACTGCCTGGACGAGGACAGACTCCGGTACGGGACCCCTGGGGCGGTGGGGGGGGGGGAGAGGAAGGCGAGACGGCGGCTGCTTGTATCTCACCCCTCCTCGTTCCCTGCCAGCTAGGATCGGAAGGTTAGAAAGTGTCAGGTGTGAGGCTGAGTAGTTCCCACTCCACCACGTCCCTTTCCAGTGTGGCGCAGGAGGGGAAAGGCCTGGGGCCGTGAACAGAACAGATGCCGGAAATCTTTGATAGCGGGGGATGGAGGAAAGGGAGAGACGGGAGCAGTGGAGCCAGGGAAGGATTTGGGGGGAAATGGGAGAGGGAGCCGAGCTGTGGGAAGCCCGTCCAGGGCATGAGCCTGGGACTCCTCCATTTACTATAGTGAGCAAAGAGCACAGTCCACGCTCTAAAGTGTAGCTTGAGAGCTGGACTATCGCAGAGCTTGGGAGGAGCACGGGGGGGCTGGGTTTGTGCCCATCTCTACTGAGAGCGGCGCCCATGTCTCACTTGGCAACACTTGAGGTTCCAGTGGCTCCCCTTATCTTGTGGCCCGGCCTCCCGAGGTGCCCTTGTGAGAGCCAGACCTGTAGCTCTCTCAGTTGTCTCGGGTCGACCTGTAATTTACGCCGCCGGCACCTCACCGATAGGACAACGGGCCCACGAGTGTCTTCCACAGAGACCTCCACCCCCAGAATGTGACGAGCCTGGATGATCTAACCCCCACACACGCTCACATCCCCTCTCCCCACCCCCAGGCTGGGCGGCACCTGAGTGGGAGCTGCAGGATCCTGCCCCCTTTGCGCTGGTGCGGATTCAAAGGGCGGCTGGTGGGGTGTGTTGATGACTGGGGCACCTCCAGCTCTGGGCTGTGGAGGGGGCAGGGTTTTGGTCAGGGAGAAGATTTCTCTGGGGGGTTGGGGTTCAAACACCCTGGCTTCTGCCCCCAACTGGCTGGGGGCAGAGGGGCCTGGAAGGGTGTCTCCCTCAGGCTGGGTGGCAGTGCAGAGCACCCCCGTGGGGGCACGCGAGGGCGAGCAGTGCCACAATGCGGAGGGCACTCATCTGGGGGTGTCACCCTGGCCTACAGGCGCAGAGCAGAGGAGAAGCCCTTGGTGGCTTGCTCTGGAGTTTTCCCTGTTCTGCTGGGAGCGCGGGGTCCTGGCTCACTGCATCCCTGGTGCCCGTCTCTAACACCGTCTTCTTCCTCCCCAGAGAGCTAGAGGAGGATCAGGTGCTGGCAGACATGCTCCGGAAGCTGGGTAAGGCTCTATCTGTTGTAACTGACCGGCTCTGTGCTGCGGTAAGGACCGGGACCTCACGCTCCGTGCTCTCTCTCCGCCCGCAGATCCGTCTCTTGACAGCCAGGAGCCCAACAAGAGGAAAAGCAAGTTCCGCCTGTCCAAAATATGGAGGCAGAAAAGCAAGAAGAAAGCGCAGCAGTGAAGTTCCCGGCACAGCAGCCTGGAGGACCCCGGCGTCCAGGAGATGGTCCCTCGCCAGCGCTGCTTCTCTGGAGTCAGCCAGTGCTCCTCTGCACTGAGAATGGACTGCGGGAGCCGTGTGATTCCCCCCTGTCCTCCCAGAAGGAGCTCGAGGGGTTACCCACCTGGCTGAGCGGGAGCTGCAGCCTCTTCCAGGAGACTGGGACGTGGGAGCTCTTGGATTCTGCGCAGTGCCTTGCACTGAGCCAGCGCTAGCCTGGCTGCCGTGCCGCTGAGCAGGGTGGATTTGCTCCCTGACTCGCTGCTCCCTGGGGAGCCCCCGACCAGTGACCGGGCTGCAGTCCTGCCCAGGATAGGTACGGGAAGGGGGGAACTGTTCCTCAGCCTCTCTCCCAGCCCACGTTTCCTCCTCGAACAGGTGGAAGCTCGGAGGGTGTCTACATTGTAGGGAAACCCCTGCCGTTGGCCCGGATCAGCTGACGCAGGCTCACGGGCTATAAAACTCCAGTGTGGATGTTCAGCCTCAGGCTGGCACCCGGGCTCCGAGACCCCACGCAGGGGAGGGTCCCGGAGCCCAGACTCCAGCCTGAGCCGAAACGTCAACACTGCAATTTTATAACCCTGCAATCCCGAGTCAGCGGCCACGGGCCAGCCGGGGGTGTCTTTCTGCAGAGCAGACCTGCCTGCAGAGCCAGGAGTCGCCATGGGCCACCAGGGACATACGGAGCTGCAGGCCTCAACACGACCAGCCTAGGAAGGGGAGGGCAGGCACAGAGCTGGGGACCAGCTCACATGGAGAGAAGGTTAGAGACGGAAGGACCTTGCTGGGCTTTGGCTTTCCAGACCACAGGCTGCTTGTCTGCTCCATGATATGACACTCCTTGCCCCTCTCCGCACTGCGCTTGCCGTCCTGGAGACTGGACTGGGAAGAGGGGCTCTCGCTGCCTATGGCCCGCCACTCTGAAGGTGGCAGCAGAACCTCTTACAATGAGCTGGTAACTCGGGAGCCCAAGTGGCCGATGGAGGTGAGCTGCCCACCCCTTCCCCACCCACATTCTCCGAGTGGGCTAAACAGTCGTCTGCGGAGGCTCCTTTAATGGGGAGCCAGCTGCTCCCCGGGGGCAAGTCTGATGCAGTCAGGCTGGGCTGGAGAAGGCAGCAGAGGGGGAAGTTCTCTGCTGGGCTGAGGGAGTCTCAAGTCAAGGCCTCTATCCTGCCCCCTCCTCTCTGCACATACAGAAAAGGACTGTAGCCATGCGTCCGATCCGACGTGCGTACACCCGGCCTACCGCTCTGTCACTCGGCGCTGGGCACCGGGGACGAAGACGGGGAGGCGGGGTTACAAATCTTACCTTGATCCCCTACAGCACTTGCATGCTGTGGACTTTCCCTGCATTTCTTCCCTTCCTCCAACGCAATGGATCTCCTGAGGGGCTCATTGGACGCTCTGCTCCTATATGAGAGGGACTTTCTCATCCCACCGCCTCCCTCTCAGGATGGAAGTCTGCAGCCTGATACCTCTGCCTAGAAGTATTGTGGTGTAATATTCTCCTTCTCCGCCAGGTGGAAGTATGGTCCTCTGACCAAGTTGCTTTGCCCGGGGCCTCAAACAGCTGGTTTGCTCAGGAAGTACTAATGGTTAGTTCTACAGTATGTACAGTGTGCGCCGTGTCTGTAGAGTCAGCGCCGACACGTGGGGATTCACTTTATATTTGCATACGTTTCTATTAAATCATAAATTTTTAGAGGAAAACCTGGCGCCCTGTGATGTGAACAGGGTGGAGCTGCTGGCCGTGGGACTGCATCCTTATCCGCAAGGACCGGACAGCCGGTGATGACTGAACTTGACCCTCCTGCCAGGACAGGGGTACAGTGGGCTGGCGGGGGATGGAGAGGGGAAAGCTAGCCCTTGCCTCTGTTGTGTCTGTCTTGTGCAGAGAAGGTGCCTCCTCCTAGCACCTTTCACAGGCACGAGGGTAACTTTAAACAGCAGGGAAGGGGTGGAGAAGAGCTGTTTTGATGCACGGGTTTCACATGGAACTAAAGCGATTTTGTGAAATTCCCACTGATCTTAGAAACGAGAGCAAGGAGGTATTGCCTGAGAGACATTTGCTCTTCAGGAATCAGCCAATCCACTTAGTACAATTGTACAACGCCCAACACAGCGTTATAATCACTCACTCCTCTTGTCGGGGACGGAGCGTGTTTTGCTGTTCTTTCGTAAACGGGGTGAGCACAACTCTGTAGCCTTCATTCCTTGCTGACTTTATTTACAAGTCGCCATTGCCCTCTTCTCCACCCCCAGACTGAAAGCTACATCTGCTATCTTGCTGCGTCTCCCATTATCCCCAAACCCCAAGCTCTGGGAAATCCAAATGTAGCTGGTGCTTTGGCTGATGAAGCATGAGGCAAAATAGATCCAACTTGTTTGACCAGAGATGTATTATGTCTGTTGTCACTGCGGTAGCCAAATGATGGTTACATCAAACGAAGCAGATCTGGGAGGCGCAATCCTGCAGGTTCATTTCTAGCCACGTTTCTTGCCCTGTAGCCCATGCTGCCATAGAAGCGGAGGTAAAATTAATCTTCTGGGCCAGCTAACCGCAGGGGCTTGAAGGGTTAATCTAGAAAAGTGCCGTAATTCTCTTTCCTGGAGAACGAAAGCTGCTGGTGGAGCTGCTGGCCATGGGACTAGGCTGAACAGGCCAGAAGACAACGGACCATCCTGTCTGTAATCAGAGAGGTAGCCGTGTTAGTCTGGAATTGCAGAAGTGACAGAGAGTCCTCTGGCACCTTAAAGACTAACTAAAGTATTGAAGCATAAGCTTTCGTGGGCTAATACACACTTCGTCGGATGCATCCGATGAAGTGGGTATTGGCCCATGAAAGTTTATGCTTCAATATTTTAGTTAGTCTTTAAGGTGCCACAGGACTCTTCATCCTGTCTGTGTTTCTCTGAAGCGTGCTGTGGCAGGCAGGAGGGGGACACAGACCTCTGCCTTTACCCGGTGGGAGTTACAGAAGCACGTGAAAAGGCTGGCTGTACGGGATTGCCTGGAACAGCTGGTCCCAAAGGTAGGACTGCTAGCCTGTCTCCGTTCTACTCTGGGGCTAGTGATGGGGCAACAGCCAGAGTGTTTGGCTGACTGAGCTGTAACTCTCTGCTAAGGTTATCCCAGGCCCTTCTTCCCTTTACAAATCCCACCTGATGGACACGACTAACCCCCCAGCCACAGGGAATTAGTTTCAGCTCCTAAATCTGGTGCCGGCGCAGGCTGCGCTATCACCTCTGGAGAACCTGGATCTCATTCCAGCTTGTGCTGGTGATGCCGGTGTTCATAGCCATGTGCGCTTCGGCAAGGGCGGGTCCTAGACTGCGGTGATGAATTCTGCCATTCCGCACCTGTGGTGGGTTTCCCCGTGGGATATAAACCATGTTAGTCCTGGGCCCAGCCCCACAGAGCAACCGACTGTGCTCAGTGGGACCCAGGCAACTCGATAAAGGACGGGATGGTCTATGACCTTTGTAAAAATCCTGGTCTGTCTGATGAGAGCCGTTCTTCTGTCGGCACTAGAACGGTGCATGGGAGTAAAGGGAGCAGGATGCAGCCTCAGGACTGCTAGTGCAAGGGAGAGGAGGGGAATTCGTACCCTCCCGTGCCTCCAAGCCCACAGCTCTCACCCCCTAAATAATTATGTAACCAACATCCCCTCCTCTCGTCCGCTGCAAAGCAAGTTACCCTGCAGTTCTCCCTTGTGAATCATTAGAACGCTGAGGAGGAATTTCCTGCAAACTCTGCTCCACTTAGTGTCACGGATAGAAGCTCTGAGCTCAGGCCTTGGCTTGTAAGGGAGCGGGAGTCTGAAGTACTCCAGAGAGAGAGAGACGGTGTGTGCGCGTGTACCTGTCCATTTCCTCCCAGAGCCCATGATGGGGGGGGGGGGGGCGGGGGAGGGCTACATTCTTTGTTTGAAGTTTTGCTACTATTTCAGGAGCTGGTTTGAACTCTTCTCCTGTGGGCTCCTGCTGAGGTGTGTTGCTGTGCTGGTTCACATGTAACCATGTTCCCGTAGCTGGAGGTAAAGGGGAGCACGGGCAGGGCTGCATCCCTTATTCGCTGTGTCCCTGGGCCCCTGCACTGGGTGTGTGACGCCAGTAGGCTCCAGACAGGAATTCTGGAGGGGAGATATGGGGCTTGACAGCCTGTTCTAGCCAATCACCACTTTGAGATGGAGCCCTCCCCTACAGTCTGTCTCCTCTCCCCGCCCCTCCCCGCAGGTTTCTTTAATTACAATCTCTGAGGTAATTTTTGACGGATCATTAACGGTTCAGAGTAAACAAGGGGAATTCTCTGAATTATTCGCTGTGAGCACAAAGGGAAATTGACTTTCATCTTCCCCCTGTTCTTCCAGTGAAGATTTGGGATCAAAGCCACATGGAAGGAGGGAGTCTGCTGGCTGCTGTCTTGCCCCCTGAATGGGCTTGAGAAGGAGAGCACTCCAGTTCATCTTGCTGTTACCCAGCAGAGGCAGGACCTCAACAGGGAGGTCCCCTCTCTTCTTATCTTGGTGGCAGGGGCCAGTTGCACAGCTGAGGTCAACATGGGGAAAGAATCTCTCCTACATGGGGCCCGAGCAATACGCCAGCCCCTCTTCGCTCCGCCTGGGGGGTGATCTCTCCCGGAAAGCTGTGTGAAAGATGAGGGTCTTGTCTCCATTCACACACACACGTGCTTCCTCTTAACCATCAGCAAGGAGGGACGCCGAATCACCGGACAAACCAGCTTTGCTTGCGAGGGTGTTGCTGGCTAGGAGCACTTTGGTCCTGAATGCTAAACCCAGAGTCCAGCACCAAGTGGGGAGTGTGACGTTCCTGTGAGGGGGGATTGGGACCAGAGACTGGGTCCATTCTAAATGCCAGGCCATTGCTCTTCAGGACTATGCAGGTATCAGGGACTCTACCAAGGGGTCTTTGCCAGGGGACTCACCCCCACCAGCCTCTCTAGGGGAAGGTGGAATTTTCTCAAGGGCCTGGCCCAGGCCTCAGAAGAATGGGGCCGAATTTAGGGGGTAGCTCTGGTGCTAACGCCAGGGGCCCCCTCCCCCAGTTTGGTGAAACCCCCCCCCCCCACACACACACACATCTACTGTCTGACAATGTCACATCCTACATGGCAAGCTCCCCTAACCCACACAGCCCCCCAGACTGGGCTCATGCACTGTCACCGCATGTCTGGTAGCAAACAGAGGGAAGGTTATTGACAGTCATGTTGCGGCTCCTTCTAGCGGGGACTTTATCTGCCAGGCATGCATATTATTTTAATACTAAGTTTGTCGTGGCTATTCTTCCAAGCGAGAGGAGGGAGGGGAGCCCCCCCCCCCTCCACCTGTCCGTCACCAAGCGTTCCCTTTTCCTGGCTCTTTGGAGACAGCAGCCCCAGCAAGGTGAGAGAGTGGACACTTTTCCTCTTGTTAATGGCCATGCGTAATCTCCCCACAGAGGAACCCTTTGTCCTAGACGCTAGCCACCAGGAGTCATTCCGGGACAGAGGAGAAGCTATAATTGGTCTGTGACAAATTAAACCATTTTTCCTTCAGAGCGGAGAGCAGGGCTGTGGTGTGGGCCTGGCCCCCATCACGGGGAAGGTAGCGGTGATCGGAATAAGCGTCTTGCAAATTATCGCCAGCTCCGCATTAAAGGCTGAAATTAAACTCCAGCTTGGCTCGTATCGCCTTGGTTGGGGCGCTGCTGGATGGGGAGGTAGAAATATTTGGATTCCTTTCCATGCTCTTTATAAAATGATCAATATAGCAGGTGATATTTAAAAAACATGACGGGTTTTTTAACCCCAAGGGTTACTAAAGATAAACTCTGATGGAAGAAGCTATTGGGCCAATTTCACCCCAGATGTAATTCTGTTTACGTCAGTGATGTCACCGCGGCATACGTTTGGTTCTCAGAATGGTTCTTTAAGTACCTACAAGTAATAGCCCTTGACACGTGATAGGTGAAACCGGGGAGGCTAGTTGTGAATCTATGGAAACACAGTGATTATGGTCTGCGAAGCTTATGGGATGCATATCAAAGCCAATATGTGAATTGCATAAGTGTGATGTAGGTCTGGAGCTAAAATGATAAGAGTCATATCACGGGAATAACTTAATTAACTGGTCTTGATCAAAGAACTATATGAATTCAATAGCCCGGTTTCAAGAGCTAAACGATGAAGTTTAAAGGAACTGTACTTGACTGAATTATCAATTTTCCTGTCTAAAGAGCTTTGAAGTAGTATTAAGAAGGGACGGTCCATTGTTCCAGCTAGGACAATTTCCTCCCTCCCCCAAAGATCAGAGAGGTGGGGCTAGAGCTTTTCTTTCAAACACGACTCTTACGCAGGCAGGGGCGTGAGTCCAACAATAGTGGTAAACAAAGGGTACCAAGGAAAACCGTCTCTCTGTCCTCCCACGGTGATGGTCTCTAGCGGTGTAACTGGGAGTGATGAGCTGCCATCTCTATGGTGGTGGGAGAGATTTTTTCAATCTCCTCCCTCCTCCCCACCAGCGCCTCCTGCACACTGCAAAACAGCTGATTGTGGTGGGTGGGAGGCGTGAGGAGGGAGGGGAGGGGTTGATTGGTGGGGCTGCCGGTGGGCAGGGGAGGCTGAAGAGGGGGGGGTAACGGATGGAGGGGGGGCTGCTGACTTATTACTGTGGCTCTTTGGCAATGCTCACTGATAAATTCTGGTGCCTTCTCAGGCTTAGGTTGGCCACCCCTGGCTTAAACAGCAAGATAGAGATGGTTGGGTTACTGCAGCAAAAGAGAGAGATGCCCCAGAAACAAGGGTTCATGTTGTCTTTAAAAGACAAAATCCATACATGTGTGGTGCCTTTGTCTGCGTACTCATTCCCTATTCAGCTAAATTTATAGCCACCCCCTTGTTCAGCCTCCAAGCCTACCAGTCTTCATTCCAATACAGAGTGATTCTCATGGGCACAGTTGGAAAGAACTGTCCAGACACCCAATATCATTGCAATCTGTCCTTTGTCTTCATACTTTCTTCTTGACGACGCCCACCAACGGTTGACTCTGTCGGCTACTGGAGTCGGGGTTTGCATGCATTTTAATCTGTGCTTCTGAGCTAGTGAAGCACTTTCCAGGATGATATGAGCAGAGGCGTCCCCTTCAGCAGCTCATTCAAGACCTAAAAACCAGGTGAAATTCTACCTTCTACATGACCGGACGTATTCTTGATCACAAAGTAGTAGTTACTGAATGCAATTAATACAATGAGACAGGAAGAGGGTATTGTTCTTCCTTTTACCCAACAAACCATCCTATCACCACTTCCATATCTCAAAACCCTGGCTGATGATCGCGGGGTCCAATAGTGGAGTTCAGAAATGTTGATGCCTTATGTTCAGAGCCAATCTTCCCCACATGCCAAGGGGCAACACACTCAACCAACAAGACACATCTGGAAATGTTATCAAACGTATTGTTGTACCACTGTTCCTAAAGCAAATATATTCTAAAAAGAAGAAATTAAATGGTCCCAAAGTGGAACCCTGTCTATTAACCAAAACTGTCTCTGGGCTCCCTCAGAACCTCATCTCTGAATACAAATTTCATATTGGTCCAAGGGGCCGGAGCCTTTTAATGTGCATTCTATCAATGACTGTGATAGTCCCTTTTACAGACTAGTATCGGGCTGATTTCTCTCCTCTGTCTGATTTCCTCCCCCCACACCCACCTTCACTGGCTGTATCACTTTCTTTCTATCAGCCAGCACTCAGCAGCAAACGTCTCTTTCCTTGTCCCACCATAAGGGTGATGGAATGAGCATATTGTGTCCAGCAGGCCCTAAAAGCCCAGCCGCGGGTGAAAGATCCTTCGGCAGATTAGAATTCGTTCCATTTCTCACTCGCCCCAGGATTTTCTGCGGTCAGTGTCTGTGGTCAACCTCAAGTTTGCTCTGTGAAATTAGGTAGCTCCGTCTCCTGTGCAGAGCCAGGGGATGTTCTCTGTCGAAGAGACCAACCCTAGGTCCACCAGTTGCTGAGCCCTGTGTGTTTTCTGACTCCCCCTGGTGTGTGTTTAAATTTGGGTGTATTTACTCGCTGAGCAGCCCCAGTGGTATTCCTTTTGCAGAGGAGGACACTACCAGCTGGTAGCCAAGGCTGTGGTTGGCCAGGTGGCATCTGAACAGCCGGGGCCAACTGTGATCGAAAGGGTTGGGGTGGCTTCCTACAGTCACCTTCCCCACCGCCATTCTGGAGGTGATAATATAATTCATATCAGACGAGTTAGTGGGCTGAAAATGAATTGGAGAAATCAATCCAGAGGGTATAAATGAATTAGCATGTAAATGAGGACACTTGCTCTACATAGTTTAATATCGCCTGCAGCTGTAAATAATTCCAGGGACGGAATCAAAAGCTGCAAACAACTTCATTTTTGCGCTCCTCCCCGATGCAGAAGCACCTGCAGCTACAACCAACTGATGCTTCCCTCGCAGAAATGTAGCGTTGCAGGGAATGCGCATCGCAGGGGGATTTAAGGAGGATATTTTCCCCCCATGATTGCACGTTATTTACAAGGCTGCTGGCTCGTGGCTTCTTATCGACACATTGTGCGCATGCATGCCACCACTGCAGCTGTAGCTGGGAAGGCTGTGAAAAGGAGGAAGGTTTCAACCCAGTGCTGGAGGAAGGTGTGTGGGATGTAGTCGCCCACCTCTCCCCTGACCTTGCAACATGAAAAGGCCTCGGAAGGGGCAGAGGACAAACAGAGGTTCATCATCTACCCCTCTCCTCACTGTGGAAGGGAATGCAGGAGAGGAGGGTTCTACCCAAAACTTAGGGAGGGATGACGGTCACATATACACAGCATAGCTAATAGGCCCCGATTCTGCTGTCTATCCTCATTCAGCAAAGCACTTAAGCACGCGTCTAAGTTCTATCAGTTTCAATTGCACCTAAACATTTGCTCACGTGCTTTGCTGAGCTGAGGGCAACGGAAGGTTCCAGATAGAGGTGGGGGAGTGGCGATAACAGCCGTCCTCTCTGGCTGCCCAGGGAGCAGGAGGTAAGGGATGGGAGTGGGTGTAGTAACTTGGTACGGACATGGCGAATTGGGGCTGCCCGGGGTGACTTGTGGAAAGCAGTATTAGGGGCGGCTGCAGAAAAGTTTGGAGGGTTGATGTTCTCTCTAGTCCTGGCCGATGACCTTGGAAGCAGGAGGATATCCACACCGCACGCAGCAGGCCTGGGAATAGGAAGGCTGCAGGACAAAGGGGTGTGAGAGCAGGAAGTATGGCCCATCTTGGCCTAAAGGGGATGTAGGGGTTTTGACAGGCACACACAGCCCTTTGAAAAGGCTACGGTGAGCCTGTTGTTTAGGGCCAGCTTTGTAACTCTGTGAGCATGTTCTGTAAACCCTGGTTCTCTACAGTTCCCGCTCCCTGGGAACATTCCTGGTTCCTGGGCTTAGTAACGGACCTGCACCCTGTTAATATGGGAACAAGGTGGGGCCATGCTGGTAGAGACTCTCCCTAATACTAATGGCACTGAGACACCAAGGTGCTAGGTGCCTTTGGTTAGCTAGGGAGTGATACAGTCTCACTGTCCCATTGCTGATCATTAACACTTCAGGAGGCCGTATTACCGTAACCTATATACCACAGAGAGGAAGAGATGAGGAGTTAGTGCAGGTGGCCTAGACTCAGAGTGGAAGTCCTTGTTCTTTTCACTATGGCTCAGCTGTGGTACCAAAGTCCTACTGGAGATAGCTCTCCATTATTATTAGTGCTGTAGCCCCTGCAGGCTCCAGGGTACCAGGCACTGAACAAACACAGACACCATGTGCTCTGGAGAGTTTGTCATTCAAATAGCACAGACAGAGAAAAGATGGGAGAGGACATTGGTCCAATGTCCTGGTAGAAGTTGGGAGATACCTTTCACAGGTAGCTGGTTTGGAATGTAGTATCCAAACCAGAGATATGGAAAGATTCACCATGGTACCAGAAAACCAAGACTGGTCAATTTTAGTCTTGGGTGATGTACAGAGTGCTTTTCGCTTGTGAATGGCTCTGATATAAATATAAGCAGTTTTGGGGGGTGTATTTCGAAGCACACATTCTCTGGAAGGTGAGCTGGCACTGCAAAAGAGAGAGAACCATTTCCCGTTGGTTATAGCCAGGTTTATTGTCTGGTGGCTTGAACGTTTTTAACGTTGAACCACAATAATAGTCGTGCAATTGGCTATACTTTTAGCAATAAACCCCATCTCTTCTGAGCACCCTCCTTCCCTGAAATGCTAGAAGCCTTGAAGGAGCCCAGCTGCAGTCCCTGCACACAAAAAACCCTGGAGAGTATCCGGATTTTAAGTCTACTTACTCCCTACTAGTCTCTGCAATGCTAGAATTTCCTGGTGAGAAAGTTGGAGCTGGGAGTCATGTTGCTGTCATGGGGCCCTGTACTATTCTAACACTGGGAAAGGTTTGGCTGGGGAGTCCCTCATAGTTCAAAGGCCTTGGCCTTCAGGCATTTCATCACTGGAGTGGCACCACGAGAGCTTGGGCTTGGATCTCTTTGGGTGGCTCCAAGAAGTTCTACGGAGAAGTTTTTGAACTGGCAGTGCTGACAAGTGCAGACAGAGCAGCCTCCGCGCTCTTTTATCAGTGGTTCCCTCTTGTTTTTGACACTGACAGATCATTGAGTTCCTCTTTCATCAGGTCGGAGTTTCAGGTTCTGCACTAACTAGATCTCCCAGGTGGACTGGAAACACTGATTAAGACAGATAGAGTGAAAGCAAGTCCATTAAATTGTTAATAAAGAATATTACACACATACCTTAATCTGCAGCTAGCCTGACACTTTATAAAAGTACATTAGGGTGAAATCCAATTGAAGCCACAATATCGAGAACATCTTATCTCATCACAAATTGAAATTATATCATATTCCTCATTTCTTAAATTAAAAAGCTAAAACCTTTTAGTTTGCTCTCATATGCTTGTATAAAACTTAATCAGTGGTTTTAACAACATTATTTTTCAATATGGGCCATTTCTGCTCTCATTTATTTACAAGAGAGAACTTCCTGGTAGGAGAAAGTGATTCAATTTGCAGGAGGATACATCAAGCACTTAAGGATTTTGCACGGATTGATTGATTATTTATCGTGTTATCTTGCCTGGAGTCGTCTGATATGGCGGCGCTCTCGCTATCTCTCATTCCACCTAATGCTCTTCCTTTTTCGTCTCCTTCCCTTTCAGCGCTTGGGGCCTTCTCTTATGTGTCTGTGTGCATGTTGGGGGGGGGGGGGGAAGGGGTCAGGCGGGGCAGGGTTTTGCAGCCTCTGCTCGGATGAAGATGTTGGAAGGAATGAAGTGAGATATTAGTATAACTGGGAGAGCTTGGGGGCTGGGGGGAGGATGAGGGATGGCTGGCGACTCTGCCAGTGTTCTCTCCGTGTTAATCATGCTGCTAATACGGACTGTTTCACTCTGGTGTGCTTTCATCCTTAGCTCACCAAGCACTTCACAGAGGCCTCGTGCTTACTGAAGGGGAAACAGAGGCACGGAGAGGTCGTATGATCTGAAAGTCAGAGGGTGGGTCCAGGGCAGAGCTGGGAACGGAAAGCAGGTCTCTGCAGTGGCAGCTCTGTGCTACATGCAATAGAGGGGCCTGGCCTCCTTAGAGCAGCACTGTTAGCTCCTGTGCTGCCCTCCTGTCCTGGGGGGAGGGGATTCTCTGAGTGCAAGAGGGCGGATCTGCCTCCACTGGAAAGGAAGCAATGGCAGTATTTGAACACTGGGCTCCACAAAACTGCCCCCGCCCCATGTCCCAGCAGGCGTTGTGCTTGCAGAGAAGGGAGAGGGATTGTGAAATCGATTCTCATGTCAAGGGAAACCCTTTCTCTTAACCATCATCCTACAGGGCAGCAGGGCATATATGTAAGAACAGTCCAACTGGGTCAGATCAAAGGTCCATCTAGCCCAGTATCCTGTCTTCCAACAGTGGCCAGTACCAAGTGCCCCGAGGGAATGAACAGAACAGGCAATCACCAAGTGATGCATCCCCCATCGCTCATTCCCAGCTTCTGGCAAACAGAGGCTAGGGACACCATTCCTGCCCATCCTGGCTAATAGCCATTGATGGACCTATCCTCTATGAATTTATCTAGTCCTTTTCTGAACCCTGTTATGGTCTTGGCCTTCACAACATCCTCTGGCAAGGAGTTCCACAGGTTGACTTCCTTTTATTTGTTTTAAACCCGCTGCCTGTTAATTTCATTTGGTGACCCTTAGTACCTTTGTTTAACTGAAATCAGTGGGACTAACTCGTGTCAGACAAAGTGTGTGTCTGAACTATTGGGACCGATCTTTGCAAAGCCCTTTGAGATGCTTGGATGAAAGGGGCCAGAGAAGTACAGAGCACTACTTTATGATCCTTCTTATCGCTGGGAAGGTTGCAATGGCTTTGCGCCAAGTAAAAATGGAAGCCCGCTTTTGCACACTTTGGTTTTTCACAGTTGTGATCAGCAGAAATGCAGGGAAAGAAAAAATCCACCCCAAAGAGCTAGAGAAGGCAGCGGCCCCCGTGCAATTTGTTACGTCTGTGTTGTTTTGGCTGCTAGCTTTCCAGGTATTTATAAAGACTATTGACCCTCCCTGGCAAACAGCCTCTAGATTCCAGGCCTCTGCTTTGGTCCATGCTCGGCTGAGCCTGTATAGGAACTTCATGGCTCTTCAGCGTTTGCAGCCGCCGGCTTGATTTCTGTGGCTGCCAATTGCCCAGAGTGGGGATGAGATGATTCATCTAATTATTTGAATGGAATTCAACAGAGTTGGGAACTGACCAGTCTCCCTCCTAATCTTCCAATTGAGACGTCAAGCTGGGCTCCGGCACTGAGGGCCTAGCACACAGCTCTGGCGTTCAGCGGGGGCAGAGTGTGGAACCAAAGCTCAGGCAGTGCCCAAAGCGGCCAAGTTGTAAGTAGCAAGAAGAGCTGCTGAGAGTCAAGGGGCCAGATCCTAGGTCCCCTTCTGGGCCCTTTGAACCATCAGATGGTAAAGTCCTAGGTGGGCAGCTAAGCATTCCCTCCACCATGGGGGAATCCCCAGCTGGCCCAGAATGGGCACAGCTGGTTCTAAATCTACACCCCATCCCTGCCTCCCCATTGACTCCCGACACAGTGGAAGGTGAGAGAGGGATGTGACTGGAATGCGCTGTGCTCCAGCAATCCCCGGGCAGCGTCACTGCTCCCAGGCCCTGTGCTGAGCAGAGCAGAGCTCAGCCAGCCCCAAGGATTAGCATCGCTCGCTCTGGTTTGTGCTGGCACTCGGAGAACCTGCCATGCACTAGTGTGTGTCAAATAACTGAATGATGATCTTGGAAATGCCCCCAGGCATAATCCTCCTTTAATGTCAATAAAGCACCAGAGGGGGCCTAGGCCAGCATAAAAACAAAGGGCTTGATTCGGAACTTCCTTGTACCCGTGTAACTCTATTGTCTTCAATACAGTTGCTCCTGGTTTCTACCAGTCTGAGATCAGATCGGACCCATGTTCCTTGCCCCAAAGATCTTGCCATCTAAATAGGCAGCGTCCAGTCGAGTGAGTAGCAACGGAAACCAAGAGCTCGCGCCGAGGACTTTAACGCTTGTCTAGAAGATGCCACAGTTCATGTTGTGAATTTTTATAAATATCGTAACTGTTTTTCTCACAGTACTTTGAAGCAAGCTTTAGGGGCTAAAGGCATCCCCAGAAATGAGAAAGTTGGGAAGTGATTTGGCGGAGGAGAGGAAGGGGCCTGGGAGATCCACGGGTCTGCTTTGATTGGAAGGAGGAGCAGAGACCAGAAAGCAAGCAAGGGGGCGGCTAGTCTTTCTTGCTGTATTTTGACTCTTCCAGATCTGGCCAGAGGGAAACAGTAGGGGGAGGGTGGGTGGGTGTGTCTGTGTGTGTCTGTCTCTCTGTGTGTGTGTTGTTTAGCAGTCTCCCAGGTGTTTCCAAGGCCCTGACACACTCCCTGATTGGCTCATCCTTCCACTGCCAGCATCAGATCTTATTTCACCCTCCAGGAGCCATGGGACAAGTTCAGCAGTGATGCAAAGGAGTTGGTAAGTTACGCATCGGGTCTGAGCATGTCTCCATCACTTCCACCCACACTGGCACTTAGCGAGGGGCCAATTCACCGGCAAAGCAAGCCCTCTGGAGTAAAAAGGTCACCAAGGGGTTAACGGGGTCATTCAAAGCTCTCTGGGTTGGAGCAATGCTCCACCCCTCCCTTACTTCCTGTGTAGTTAGTGGGAGTTCTCCCCTTCCCCCCTGCCCTGCCGGGCTTAAAACAGCCCAGGAGAGGGCTCTGGCTGGGGGCAAGCGGCTCCCAGTCTGATTGGGGAAGCAGGCACAGCTGGGGCCATGCCCCAATTAGGCTGCAGCAGGCCCTTATAAAAGGGCTGCTAGTTGGAGCTACTCAGTCTCTCTCTGTCCTTTGGGAGGGAGGGACCTGGCTGCTGGAGCTGAGGTGGGTACCTAGGCTGGAGCCATGCTGGGGAAGGGGCAGGCTGAGCTGGGGAGCTCAGGCCTGGCGCCCTCCCCAGGCTGCAGGCCTGATACAAAGGCCTAAGGAAGGTACTGGGGTTAGGCAAGGCAGCTGGCTCAACCCCCCCTCGCCTGTGATGAGGGGCTCATACATTGCAGTCTGCCCCAGGGAGTGGGGGCTGGATGATGACTGGCAGTAGCCCAGACTGAGGCAAGGTGGGGATTAGAGGGTTGGGGGCTCCCTGAGGAGGGGAGACCCAGCCAGAGTGAGGGGGAACTGCCAGGGGGCAGAACCCCAGGTAAGAGGGCACCAGGGTCCGGGAGGGAGCGGATAGCGAGACACCAGCCTGCGGAGGAGGCTCTGTGCTGGAAAGCGCTAATTCCCGGATGACCAGCAGGAGGCGCTGTTGGAGTGAGTCATCACCACACCTCCTGGCATCCCCGCTCCGGGGCAGTTAAAGCAGCAAGTCCCCGGCCTGCAGTCCTGTGAGTAGATGTTTTTATTTCACTGAGTGGTCCCTTTACAAGCCCTCCTCTTTGTAAAGCCCTGGGCATGAAGCACTATGGGTTTCTGGCAGTCCTTGCATTGACTGAGGTTAGTCACTGCTCCTCTCATGAGTAGCTAGGTACTGGGGGGAGAGGGGCGGTTTCCTTTTTGCTGAAGCCTTTATTGCAAAGTTCTTGGGAGCAGGTGGTGGGCAAAGGGATCTATATGGTCAGCGCTGAGGGGGCAAGAATCCACTGACTATTGGAGGTCTCCATTAGCTCAAGCAGGGCCAGACCCTTTGATGTAGGATTGGGAGCTGCTATGCAACAAGACCACAGTCTGTTTGGTGATCACCTGGGCTCGCTCCACCTCCTGGGCTGGCCCTATGTGTGTGCTGCATTCACCTCCCCCGGGAGCAGACAGATTGCAGCTGAATGAGCTTCGCTTGTATGCCTGGCGATCAAGGTGCTTCCAAGATAGTGGTCTTTTAGGATCGGCGTATTAGAGCAGCCACTGGAAAACGCCAGCTCCATGCCGAACTAACTGGTTCCTGCATCTCGCTGCGGTCTTTGTTTCTCCTCTGCCTTGGCCCCCTAGCACAATGTGGGCTCCAGAGGTCGCTGGGTTTACTGCTTGCTATAGAGAATATGCCGACGAGACTCCCGTGCCCCTGTCTCTCTGCTTCGTGCAGGATGGCAGTGAGCTCGGAGGAACCCAGAGAGGCTGCTCTCCGGGACGGGACAGTCTTTTGGTGATATGTTTGTACAGCGCTTAGCGCAACGGGGCTGGGGCTTTTAGGCACCACTGCAAAACAAATAATACTCCCCGGCCTCTCTGCTTTGCTGGGCCTCTGTTTGCTGATCTTCCCGGCCTTGCCCACCAAAGCCGTTGTTCTCTGGTCACTGCGCTGCGCTTTGTCCGGCGGTGTTTCAGCTGAGAACCGAGGCACTCGTTCTAGGCATGTCACCTGGCTAGGGAGAAATCCTGGGTCCGGTTCGGGTGGTATTTACCCACCATCTGTGCACATGGCGCCGAGCGGCTGGCTCAGCTGCTTATGCATGGATGAGGCGTCGTGCTGGAGGCTGGCTCGGCTCCAGACGAAGGCAGGTAGATCCGTCGATTCCGTTAACAATCTCGAGACGCTCGCCTATGGCCCCGGGCCCTCTGCTCGGAGACGCCGCAGTCACCTGACCCGTCAGCTGACAAAAGAGGATGACTCAGCCAGCAGCTGTCAGGCCCCTAAAATAATGACAAAAACAATTAGCAGTCCAAGCAGTAGCCTCTCCTTAATTATCTCCTCCGAGTTTAATTAACTAGCTAAATTATCAGCAGTAATGTAGGCATTAATTATGTCAAATTACAGTGTAAAAATCACAAAGTGTGGAAAATGTCAATTCAGCTGTGCTCACCTGCCGGGCTGAGATGAACGCGTCTGACAGAGGGGCAGTCAAGCGCCGGGGAACGGGGCCTCTTCCTCTTTGCCGGCGAAGAGCGCGCCCTTCTGACAGCCCTTGAAGGGGGGAGGGAAGGGGCAGTTATGTGGCGAACAGTCGATGGTAGTTGGCGGGGGGAGCCAGTTGCCATATTTGTGATTCAAAGCCACTGGGGTTGCTCCTGACTCAGCGAGGATGGACTGTTTTGGCTCCGGCAAAGGGAGGGGAAGGAGTGTGGCTCCCCAAACCAGATGGCTTGGCGGCTGAATTATTAAATTATGAATATTAATACAAATCAGACACGGAAGAGGTAATAATTTTGCTGCCCTACAGAAATAATTAACATAATTTTGATAAATTACATGATAAGAGAATCTCAAAATTGAGGTAGATTTATCTTAATTAATATCTTGGACCTGCTCTGTAAGGTAAATTGTTCCACTGGGAGTGGGGAAGGGTGAGGTTCTCTGAGGTTCAGACCCGTTCCAATGTTGATCTCACAGTGGGTGGGTGGGTGGCAGGGAGGGGGGAGACGCAGCCCGGCTCTGCAGTGCAGTGTCTCAGGCCCTCAACTCAGCTGTGCCTTGTGTGACCGCAGGTCAGGGTTCAGGCTTGGAAGCAGTTCTCCACGCCCTTCCAGGAGCATGGGGCTCCCATGGGAAGTGTATCTGGAAAACAGGGCAAAAACATCACATACGGGCAGGGTTGCAGGCATACAAGGATAGCGTTCACCTGGATACACAGCCACTGGGGTGGATTCCTGCAGAAACTCTCTTCCATCCATCCAGACAGCTGCTTTCTGGGGAACTGTTGTGTACTCAAACCCAAATACACTTGCTTGCAAACACATACCTGTGTCCACAATCAAACTCCCATGCATACTTGCATCACCAACATCTGCACCCACACATATGCATATGCACCCCTGGGTGTATTTATTTACACAGAAACAAACACATGGATCCAGACGCAAACTTGTGTGCATACCTGTACGTACTCATGACCTAAGCAAACATCTGTGTGGTTATCTATCTGGGCCCCATTATTGTAGCATCTGATCACCTCACAATCTTTTCATGTATTCATTCTTCTGGAATTCCTACCTCTTCTATTGATGAGGTAGGAAAGTAGTGTTGTCCCCTTTTTACCGAGAGGCAAAGGAGGCACAGAGATTAAATGACTTGCCCAAGTTCACACAGGAAATCTGTGGCAGAGCTCCTGAGTTCCACATAGACTCACAGAAATTTGGGAGGGAAGGGACCTTGAGAGGTCACCCAGTCCAGCCCCTTGCACTGATGCAGAACCAGTTGTGCATCCACTTTATAGTAATTTCATTTAGACTACATTTCCCTAGTTTGCTTCTGAGAATGTCATGCGGACCTGTCAAAAGCCTTATTAAAATCAAGATCTATCACATCTACTGCTTCCCTGCATCCACCAGCCTAGTAACAATGTCAAAGAAGGAAATCGGGTTGTTTTGACCTGATTTGTTCGTGACAAATCCATCCTGGCTATTCCTTATAACATACAAAGCCCAGACAGCTTCTGAACTTAATGGGAGTTTTGCCATTTGTTTCACTGGGAGCAGGATTGGGTGCCTAGACTTGGGCATACTGGGTGAAACCCTGACCCTCTTGAAGTCTATGAGAAAACTCCCATTTGACTTAAATAGGGTCAGGATTTCACCTAGTGTATATATTCAAGTGCATACACACATGCCAGTATCCACACACAAACTTCTGTGCATAGTTGTACTGTATATATTCACCCACAAATACACACTTGTGTATTTGTTTGCATGCTCACTTTCACCTCTTGTGTGCATTCACTCCTGTCCATGCTCTCCCACAGATGTTGTGTGTTTCTGTGTGTATTCACATCCTGCCAAAACATTATTTTTGTGGGTACCCCTGTTTGCTTCTTTGCATCCACACACACAGAGTTTTGTATCTACTTGTGAATTCTCTCCTGTATCTGGATAATCTCACACACAGAGCTGACTGTATGGTGTTCTGCATCAAATGAAATAAAAACATGGGCCTACACATGCATTAAAAGACATGCAGCATTAACAATCCTACAAAGAGGGGTAGGGTCAAATGTATTCTTCTAGTCAATGGAGTTCCATTATGTGTGTGATTTTACCAGTAGAGGGGGACCCTGTGTGTATATGTGTATCTGTGTACATACCTGAAATGTATATTTTATGATGCAGGTGAATATACAGAGAAATACACACACATGAATGAGCATATGAAATTAGTGGAGTTTATACCAGGGATGAAGCTAGTTTGTAGCAAGAGGCAATGTACAGGTGTAATCTGGTTTTATTCAATGCCCATCATCCTGTTCTTTTGGCATTATCTGTTCTTGCACTTCTGCTGCATTGTATTGCACAGCTGGCTTTCTTCAAACCCCTAACATACCCAGCATGGCTCAGTGGATTCCCCAGAGTGTCCCACTCAGAGTGTATCTGCTTTGAGCCAGGCAGCTTCCTTCTTCTTTCCCGAAGTGCGGTTACTGCCACATCTGTTGGATCAACACCACGTTGGTATTACAGTTCACCTTGCAGTAGCTCCGCCATGAGCGTGTGATAGCGCTCTTTCCGAGAGATGTATAAATGCATATACAGTGTATGTATTTACAGTGTCAATTAGTTTAAATTTAAGAAAACAGTGTGGTGTACTATTAGGCCAGATTCTGGTCTCAATCCCTGGAGTACAGCTGGTGTAACTTTGCTGAAGTCAGCTTCAGTGCAAGTGTATCCCAGAGCACAATTTGGACCATTGACTTCATCCACTTAAACAGCTCGCGCTGATTGGGAGCTCTGGGCACATGGGATCCCAGTAACGAGCGAGCGTTGAGAGAGTCAGTCAGCTCAGCTGATGGGGCAACTCATGGTATTGGATGCCATCAAGTGGTCAAGGGACATCTACATAGATCACATCCCCGCACATCAGCAATACCAGGAGGAACGAGCTGGAGTGCTGATGAGAAGCACAGTCTGGAAAGTGACTGAACTCCTTTCCTCATGGATAGAATTTTCTAAATAGACAACCTACCGTAAATTCTCAATTACTGAGGGACAATCTTCACTCATTGCCATATTTGCTTTCCACAACCAACCCTCTGTATAACTTTTCACGAGTGATGTAAACAAATACTTGGATGCTAATATCTAAACTGACAGTCCTGTGGCACCTTAAAGACTAACTAAAGTATTGAAGCATAAGCTTTCGTGGGCTAATACCCACTTCGTCAGATGCAAGCAGTGGACGAAGTGGGTATTAGCCCACGAAAGCTTATGCTTCAATACCTTAGTCTTTAAGGTGCCACAGGACTCTGTCACTTCTGCAATTCCAGACTAACACGGCTACCTCTCTGATTCTTAATGTCTAAACTGTATTCTTAAATTTATTCACCTACATTTGGGTTATTGCTGATTATGCTCTATATGTATCCTATGACTTTAAAAACAAACATTGTACTTGTGAATAATCTAAGTATAAGTACTCAGATGTACAAACTCTCTTTACTCATCCTATGTAGTAGATAATTTTTTAACATTAGCTTTGATACAAATTTTAAATCTACCTCGCCCACTCGCCAAAAAACTCCTGTGTTTCCAAGCATATACCCATATGGGGACCATTAATAGCTTGTGCTGTCAAAGTAACAGGTCAAATCAGAAAGCTTACTGCAAACAAGAAAATTACATTGTCAATGACATATGGCAGGAATCTGCCACTCCTGATAGTCTAGCTCTAGGAGGGGATTGTGTTTGCATATTAATACTGGCCATTTGGAATGTCCAAAAGAGATACGTTACCAATATATTCTGCAAGAACATTTGTAAACTGATTATGGTATATGTGTGCAGTGGCTCAGCTGCTTGACAAATTTGGAACTTGGCAGAACAAGAAACCTTGTGAGAGAGGCTATTCATGTGAGATTTCCATCTTGGTCTTTAGCTCATAGAGGCGTTGGGTAGGTTAAAGGGGGAATGTTTGAAAAACATTGAGAATCTAGTTGCTATGTTCCCAATAATATTCAGCACGTAAAACACGTTATATGTTCAAAGTGCTGTACAAACATTAACTAAAATGTTCTCAATTAAGCATAATCCCCATTTTATGGATGGGGAAACTGAGTCAGAGAGGCTAAGTGCCACATGTGTTAAAGCTAGGATTGAAATCCAGGAATTCCTGCCTTCAGTTCCTGTGCTTAATTCCAAAAGTAGAAGGCAGCGTGATCAAATCTGTCTGCTTACGTAACTAGCTGAACCTCCTGGTCTTTGGTCTGCAAAACGGTGGTGGGAGTTCTGTGAGAACAGGCTTTTCTCATGGGATTTCTGGTCTTTCTAGGCTAGAAATACCAGTGGGGAAAGCCTGACTCCACTGAAATCAATGGCAAAATGATGACAATGGATCCCAGGAGAACAGCCTCATCATGGTGTTTCAGTTGGAGGCTGGAGGCACAGAAATGTGCGAGAGAGAAAATTAATGGGAAAAGAGTTATCAAGATTCCTGGAAATTCTGCAAAGAGAGTCTCCTTGCTTCTTGGTTTAGTCCTATCACCTTACTGTGTGTCCCTTATGCTTTCTCTGAATGTGTGGCTCTTTTAATGTTTATCATTTGTGAACTACAATCAGGACCGATTTCCAGGTAGATTTTTCCATAGTGTGGCAAGTGCCAGCCCCGGCGTATACCCAAGGCAGGGCACTATTCTTGGCTTGAAGAAATTTCTATTAAAATTAAATCAGGACTAAACACCCTAAAAACCTCGAGTCCTTCCGTTTCTCAGGGAGACCACAGAGGAAGATCCAAGAGGACGAACGTTCTCAGAGGCATGGAGTAACCCGGGAGCAGTGAGGTTAGTGGGGAGCAGCAGGATGTTCTGTAAGGCGCACACTTTGCATTTTGGGAAAGTTTTACCAGCACACTCGCTGCCTCACAGAGATGTCGGAGGGGCTGCGCTTTTGGTATGGTGGATGTGACATGGCTCTTTAAGGAATTGGCACAAGGGCCAGTGTGTTATTGCAGAGTGGAGACCCAGACAGTGTTTGCTCTCAGATGTACATACTCTCCGTCCTATTGGTGAGCTAGGTTTGTTACCTGTCCTGCTAGTGGTTTGGAAAAGGGGAGGAGAATAGAAGCAGGTGAAAGAAGGAGTTGGTTCTTTACTGGCTGAATGTCTCTCCTTTGGATCCAGACACAATAAACATGCGACCCACGCCAAGATCTGCTGAGCAGTCGGCAAACAGTCTCTGTTGTGGGGAGAAGTTCAGGTGGCCATGTAGAAGGATGTGAAACGACATGTCTGGGCGGTGCTGAAAATCATGTTAAAACAAGGGGAACCCTACTGAGGAATAATTAATGTGGCTCCGTTCCACCAGCTTCCCCTCGCTGGGCCCTGCCAGGACTTGCCCAGGTTCACGTCCCTCAGAGTGACCTGCAACGGCCCGCTGTGCAGCCCAGCCTCACATGCATACTGATAGGGGCCATGTTGGGGAAGAGACCAGGGGAAGAGCGGTGGAGGCCGGCTCCCACACTCGCTGAGCAGCGCGGGGGAGGAAGGAGGGGATTTTCTTTGCAATGACGTTAGAGAGTTGGTTCAGTCCTTTTAGGAAATCTCCCATTTGGATTCCACCAAACAGTTCTGAGTGCCCAGTACCGGGCAGCGGATTCCGCCTTAACCACTTCACCGCTGCAGTAAACCCGTCCGCCTCCAGGGTCCCGGAGCTCCTGGCTTGCCATGTTGCAGCCAAGTGCGTAACAGGGGTTAATAAATTCGGCCCTTGAGTGATGCCCCCCGGCACCAGCAGGCTGGGCATGGGGATAAAGATCTGGGTTACTGTACAGTGTTCATTCCCTGAGTTTATCCCTGTTACTACTAGTTTTGAAAACGAGCTACAGTGGAATGACTGGAGCCCAGCGCCTGGTTTGGGTGGAGACTCAGACTTGTGAGCTGGCCCTAGGGTGACCAGACAGCGAATGTGAAAAATCAGTTCGGAGGTTGGAGGGGGGGTAATTGGAGCCCATATTAAAAAAAAGACCCCAAAATTGGGACTGGCCCTATAAAATCAGGACATCTAGTCACTCTGTCTACCTGGTCACTCTTCTTGGCTCTGCCAGAGCAGATCAGTGGGAGTTTGGTACCTGCCCTGCAGGAACTGTCCCTGGTGCACAGGGAGAAGATGCTCTTCCTCCCCCCCCTCCCCCGCCCGCTGCTTTCCCTGCTCCAGGAGCCCATCCCTAGCCATCAGGACACAACGGTAGTCAGTACACACGCAACGGTAGTCAGTACACACGCAACACGGCAACTGCACAAATAGGAATGAATGCACCACACGCACAAACAGTGGTAAAAGATAATGGAGCAGGCTGCAGAGGTTGGCAGTTGTTTTGTTCTCACTGCTGCTGCAGCCTGTGACCGAGGAGATGCATGTACTGGGCTCTCTCGTGGAGTCTCGATGTTTGTTCCGAAAGTCACTTTCGACTGAAGAGACACATTTTGTTCTCTGTGTTTGGAACCATAAATAAGGACTGGGGCTCAAGACCCCTAGAGGCTATCCCCAGCTCTGCTACTGAGCTGCTGAATGACCTTGGTCAAGTCGTTTCCACTCTCTGTGCCTGTCTTCCCTCTCCCACCATTTATCTGTCTTGTCTATTTAGATAGTAAACTCTTCCAGGAAGGGACTGCCTTTCACCATGTGCAGGTACAGCGCTGAGCATGGCAGGACCCCAATCTTGACTGGGGCTATGGTAGTCAAAATAATAATGCACAGGACAACTGCCGTCAATACAGCGCTTAGCAACACCCCAGAACCCTGCATGTGCACAGATACCCGTACCCTGCAGAAATGCATAGCCCACCCTGGACTGTACCCCGAGCCCTCCAGCAATGCAAAGCACACCCCACACTACACAAACACCAATAGACACAAACGGGAAGAGTATCCAATCAACACCCCCGCACACAGGTGAACCGTACCTGCACACACATTTGAGCACATCTCACATAGCTGAGGGAACGCCTATTCCTGGGAAAATCGGACCTGGTAGGTGAGGGCCCGTCCTCCTTCCCTATCCCCATTTTCTTGGGCGAAGGGGATGCTTTTTCTCCAGCCCGGTGACCCGATCCGCTTCTGCCTTTTGCCGTGTGTTATTTCCACTTTGTTTCAGTTTCTCCTCTGTTGGGACTCTGGGCCTTTCCCTTCCCCAGTAATTATATAATTACTTCACAACATGCTGCAGGAATAGTCAGGGAGATGGCTAAGGCTAGCACAACAATAGTGACAAGTAAAACATTAATTTCTGGAGTTCTTTTAATTAATTCATCAGGAATCGTGCTGTGTGGGATGATTACGTTAAAGTGTTTAATTACAAATTTATATGTAATGATGCACTTTAATTACTTTGGACTGGTACAATATTGTTGGGCCCTTTTCCCAAGATTCCTGGCACTGGATCTGGGCTGCACACAAGCATGCTTATGCTTCTAAATTATTTACATGGCATGGGAGAAATCCAGTTCTGATGGAGGAGGGGAAATTCCTTTCGAAGCTAATGGAAACGTATTCCCCGGGGGTTATGGAGAAGGAGGGCTGGAGGGGGCTGTGTGGATGTCAGGCGGAGCATCGGTCAGGACATGTTTGTTGGAAGAATGGAGGTTAATCTGAACAGTTAGAGAGCCAGGCATGATAAATATTTATCAGAGACTGGCTTTGAAAACGGGGTCTGGTTCAAAACTCACAAAAGATTTAAAGAAGGGTAGTGCGAACAGCTCTCACTAGGTGTGTGGGGGCGTCTCTCCTTCTTTCCTTCCACATGTGAAGCATCTGTGATTCACTTTAATCGTTTTTTCTCAGGTGAGATGTATCGCGCAGGCATTTTGATGTATATTATTGTAAAGGCCTTTGTGTTAAGGAGCTCGGACTTATTTTAGGGCTAAATACTTCACTTAGGATGGAAAAAAAATCAAACGCCCAGCTACAAACTGGGGGATAATTGGCTAGGCGGTAGTACTGCTGAAAAAGAGAGCTGGGAGTTATAGTGGATCACAAATTGAATATGAATCAACAATGTGATGCAATTACAAAAAAAAGCCTAATATTATTCTGGGGTGTATTTACAGGAGTGTTGTATGTAAGACATGGGAGGTACTTGTCCTGCTCTATTCTGTGTTGGTGAGGCCTCCGCTGGAGTACTGTGTTCAGTTCCGGGTGCCACCTTTTAGGAAAAATGTGGAGAAATTGGAGAGTCCGGGACAGAGCAACAAAAATGATAAAGGATTTAGCAAACCTGACCTCTGCGGAGAGGGTAAAAAATATGAGCATGTGTAGATTTGAGAAAAGTGCTTTGGGTGCTTTTTTTCTCCCCTGTCAGGAACAAGAGTTACTTGCAGCGGCTGTTTCTAGTGCTGTCCTGCCACATGGCTGTGAGTTACCCTGCGGATGGGGCCCATTTGAGTTGAACGTGGCTGTGGAGGAAATCTAAGGGCTGGTGTATACTTAGGGCTTGTCTACTCTTGAAATGCTACAGTGGCACAGCTGCGGTGCTGTAGACACTACCTACGCCAATGGGAGCGGTTCTCTCATTGGTGTAGGTAACCCACCTCCCCAAGACCTAGCGCTGTCTATACCAGGAGTTAGGTCGGCTTAACTACATCACTCAGGGGTATGGATTTTTCAACCTTGCTTTTTAGTATAGAACAGGCCTGAAAACTTATATTGGCCTAGTCGTGTCTCTCAGGGGTGTGAAAGACATAGCTAGACCGACCTAACTCCCAGTGTAGACAGCACTGGAAAAATTCTTCTGTCAGCTTCTCTACCACCTCTCATGGAGGTGGATTATCCACAGCAATGGGAGAGCTCCTCCCCTCTCTGTACTGAAGCGAGCGTTTTAAGTGTAGACACAATCTAACTCTTCACAAAAAAAGACTGAGGCTGGAGTCGCCATGTTGGCCAGCACTGGTGATTGCACAAGGGGCCTGCAGTGCTAAAAAGCACAAGTCTCTACAGCTTGAGCTAATGCCAGGCTCTCAAGATGGATCACCAAGTGGGGCACGTACCACACACCCTGGCCAGCAGGTGACATAACCTTTTACATCTCACTCTGGGCTGCTTGGTAGGGCAGCAGATTGGAGCAACTTCATCTGCTGCAGCTTCTCAGTGTGTTGGTGCTAAGACTGAGACCAAATGGAGGGAGGGGTTATAACCCTGAGATGGAGAGTGTATTACAGACCTCGCCGGCGTGTGTTTTCTTAGAGCTTTATGAATTCGCTGCCACGGCCGTCCATTTCCAAACTCTGCTGGTGTTTCAGAGCCGCTTGTGCCATCTCCGCTTCCCCCCATTGTTCTCCTCTTCGAATTTACCATCTTCCCCGCCTCTTCTTCCCGATCCCTTCTGCCCTACTTCGTCTCATCTCTTTCTCCTTTTTAACTGGAGTGTCTTTACAAACTTTGCTCTTGCTTCCATCGACCACCATTGGCCCAACCCCAGTGTCCCTGGTCTGCAGAGCCAGCCAAAAGAGGGGTAGACTTGGTAACTCTCAGACGAAGTGACTGTTTTAGACATGACAGCGGGGAGGTCAGTGTGCAGGGCTCAGGGGGAAATCAGTAGCTAAAAGAGGAATGAGATTTTTGCAGAGTGGTGTGGGATTGTGTGTCCATCTGGGCACTGGCACTAAACCATCCTGCACGGCTAGCCGGGAGCTGAGTGCAATAGGTATGTGTTCAATTAAATTAGTCTCTGGGCTGTAGGTGAGTTTGAAGCAAGGTGAGTGCAATTTGAGACGAAAGGTACCATCTCGGAGTCCCGTTCAAGGCTATTGATATTAATTTGTGGGATTATCAGATTGTCAGCCCCCTGTGAAGTAGTATGTGCAAAGACCGTAGCAAAATGGGAAACCCTAAAAACTCATTTCCTACTAAGTTTCCAATGTGACATATGTCATCCTGTACTGCAAGTGCTTTTATTGTCAGCTGGATGTAACTCCCACGGATATTACATTATCTTCTGAAAGGTGTTAGAGATATCGCAGCAGAGGTTTAGCTCCTTGGCCATTAGCTGGGATCATAGAAGGTTTTAAATGTCCTCCTGACACAGCGGGTTCTCTGGTACAGGTCTCGTGTGGTATGAATCTTTGACAAAGGTCTGCAGCTCTGGTGGGAGAAGAGGAGGAGAGAGAACAAGGGGTGGACCCAAACACGAGACACTGAAGCCCTCGGGCAGTGGGGCTTCAGCTTTGGGTCACCCAACCCGGGGCCACAAGCTCAGGCTTTGGTCCCCCACTCCTGAGGCCGTACAGTAATTTCTGTTGCCAGAAGGGGGTCGCGGGGCAATGAAGTTTGAGAACTGCTGCTCTGAAGGGTGGTGTCCAGACAGGCATCCACAGTGGTTGCCGTGGCCTTGGGATTCCATCTCCTCTGAACCTGTCCCAGGGTCTGAGCAGACGTCGCACCAGAGAGTGAGGAAGGGTTGTGAAGGAACCTAGGGAGCTGTGCTGTCCTGTAAATGAGCAGCAGGCCCTAGAATGAAGCAGTGCTGAAAGGAGGCGAACCTGTATTCCTTAGCCCCACTGAGCCGACATGGGTCAGGACTATTGAAGGTTAATCTCCCGGTCAGACAACTGGGCTCAGCATCCACTCACTCCAGTGGCTACTGTTGCAGCTGCCATCAAAGCCCTGAGGTCCTGGAGCCCTGGAAGGAACCTCTCCTTTGGCTCTCAGCCCAAGTAAACTCTCGGCATTGCAGCATTTTCTGAGTGTAGGAAAAACCCCCGTTCTACTGCTAAGCCGTGGGGGCGGCTGTGGGCGGTTACAGCGCTGAGCTGCAAGGGGCTCCCGTCTGCCTCGCCACCTATCCGGGTAATGGTTCCCCGGGTGCCGGCCTGCCCGTGCCAGATGGTGTTTGTGAGCCGTGCCAGGTCCCAGCTGAGCGCTGCCCTGGGAGACACTAACAGAAGCCGGCTCTGCAGCAAGCCTTGCCAAACCAATGGCATATGCTCCACTCTGCCCTGCACCTGCCTGTGGGTAGGATTCACACCCGGCTCTTGTGGCACCAACTTGAAGGAAGGAGGAAAATCTCAGCCCCATCTGGTGTGAATTTAATGGATACATAACAGTGAGTGGGGAGAAGAAAGAGATGGAGGAGCCTGTGACCACGGCTGATAGGATAGTGGCTGGTGAGCAAAGGGACCTAGCAAAGGGAGAGTAGGGTTGAGAGGGAGGTGAGGGAGGTGTGGGAGAGATGGGAGGCATGGAAAGCCAGATGAAAGGGCAGGGAAAGGAAGGACCATAGGAAAGTGTGTGTGTGGAGGTGGGTGTGTACCTGAGAGCAATTGCACAGCTCCTGGGTGTGAAGGAATTCCTATATTTTACCCTCCACAAGAAAATGCTTAGCACACATTTGCATTAGCTGTAATGGAGAGTAGAACCATTCCTCTGCAATCTGATGTCAAGCTCCAAGGTCAGGCTGCGGTGATACCATAGGAATTGTCCCACAGGGGCTCCTCATTTTCACCGTGAAATGGGGAAGAGGGACACAAACAAAGTGGGGAGCAGTAACCAATTTCTATGTTCGCTTGTTATTTATTTGTTAAAAGTACCAGTCTGGCTCTGTGCTCAGCAGCGCAATGATGCTGTCTCAATGCCATGCAATGGAGCCATGCAAAACTGATCAAGTGAAGCACAGATTCGGTTCCCCAGGAATGCCTGCCATAAAATAACCTACATGTTTAGGGCCAGATCCTTCACTGACATATAGCTGTGTAGCTCCACCAGCCTTAGTGGAGCGATGCTGATTTGCTCCAGCTGAGTCATATTTTGCAAGATGAGATGTACACCACTAACACATTTTGCAAGTCTAAAGGGAATTTGTGCAGGCAAAAGACAAAATCTAACGACCTTATCTGTGCACATAAATCCAACTTGTGCATGCAAATGATAGACTTGATGCTGTGAAATTCTGAAATGCTTGTGAAATCTTGCAAGAGAGTTGCTCTTCACTTCAAAGTATATGGCCCAGTTTCAATGGGGCAATCACAAGATGTTGCATACACAATTGAAGGGCATTATTGACACAGCCTGTTGCACACTGAAATTGTGCATGTACACCAATTTGGGTCTGCAAATGGGGTGACTGTGTGTCTTACTACTCAGACTGTACACAGAAAGTGGACTCATGTTTAATGTTGGAGACAAACTGGAAATGTGTAAGGGCTTAAAGTAATAACCAAGAGAGGCTACAAAAAAAAAGCAAAGCCCAGTTTATGGGAGAAAATACTTGTGAGCTCCTTTTTGGTAAAGAATGTAAGTGAATGTGTTAAGTGCTATAATTTACTGAAATGAAATAGACTGGAAAACGGATTCATATTTGAATAATTTTTTCATCACCATAATCTATCAGTGAGAGACAGGGCACTTTGTTTCTCTGAAAAATTATTTTTATTGCTGCTTTAGTTACAAAAAGAATAAGAATAATATTCATTATTATTAATAATAGCTTCCTGAGACCCTGTCATCTGAGGATCTCAAAGCACTTACAAAGTTAATTAAGTATTAGCTGCATCTTACAGATGAGAAATTGAAGCACAAAAAAAGGTTGACTAACTTGCTCAAGGTCACCCGGGGAGTCAGTTTCAGAGTGAGGATTAAAAAGAAGGTTTCCTGACTCCTCGATCCCAGCTTTAACTATCCAACACCACTGACATCTCGGTAGTTATAATAACCTGAAATTCTGGACAGTGACAGAGATTCAGCTCAGATAAGCACTCAAAAAATGTGGCTGCATCTCTGAACTATCTAGACCACACAGACATCTTTGTTCTATAAAACTGACTGAGGACTCTTAAGAGAAAGAGATTTGTGTTACTTCAAGTCTCCAGGCCAGAATGCCCCAAGAATAGCCTGCCTCTTGGCATTTCAGAGCCACCGTCAACTGGTTCCACGTGCAGCCGGAGAGGTCATATGGGCATGAAAATGAAATCTACATTTTAAGAAAGTTAGCTGAACTTTTTGTCCCTTGGAACAGTTCCGTTTGAAAGATAGTTGACAAAATAACTATTTTTTTTTCCAAATGGGTTCATTCACCCCCCAGTATCTGGCCTCTGTTGTATAATATATCCCTGATCCTGCAGTCTATCACTGGTTTCAGTGAAACCTTTGGAAAGCATGATGAAGCCCTAAGTAAGATGGTGTGATGGGTACAATCCAGACGAAGCCTGCTGAGATGTTTGGAGTATCCATGTGAGGTCAAACCAGAGCCATCCTTAGCCACATAATATGAGCGACCTTTCTAGGTCAAAACTCACATTCTCTTCATATTAAACAGCTCATTGCTAGTTCTTTGTGAGTGGAAAAGAATTCCAGCTATCCAAAGAGAACAGCACAGATCTGTATGCAAGTGACACACCTGGGGGAACATATGATATAACCCAATTTTGGAACATTGAGGTTTTGGGTTAAGTGGCGTTTGGATGAGTAGGGTCTGGTCTATAAATGTCCTTCTGGATCTCTCAACTTCGGGCCACAGAAAACAAAATGTAGCTGGTTTTCTAGTTTTGTATAAATTTCCATTAATTGCGTGAGTGCTACTGCTCTAGGTGGTAATTGCTTCTGTCCCTGGAAACTGTATAAACTTCTTAAGAATCCAGTGCCCTCATGCTCAAGATGTTCTATGTTATCAGTAAAGAGAGGGCTTCATTTGAACTGTATCCCCGGCTCCTCTCACTTCTTGCTTTGGCGTTATAACAATAATATGTAGCATTTATAGAGCACTTTGCTACTTCAAAGCCCATTGGCAGCCATTAACTAATGAAGCCTCGTGACCTCCCCTGCGATGGGGGTGGGAAGTAAGTACTGTACTATCCTCCTTTTGCGGATGGGGAAGCTGAGACAGAGAGGAGCCTGCCAGAGTGGGATTAGACGAACTCAGGAATTTCTGGTTGTCTTCGGGATGTACTGACCCCCTGCGACGCCTATGCAAATCAACCCTTTTGGCATCTCACAATCCTCCTTTTATGATTAGCTCCAGTACTAATTAAAGCTGGTTGAAATTTTGGCAGTTGAAAGTTTATATCAATGAAAAGAGGCTTTTTCACCAAAACAAAAATATTCCGTTTGATTGAAATTTTCCAACTTTTTCATCAAAATCTGATTTTTTCCTGCCTGTTTTTAAAAATCCCTTTTCATCTGCTTTTTCCAGTAGGTGAAAATGGAGGGGAATGGGTGATGCAAGGGGTTGGAGGTGGGGTAACACTTCCTTTTGGCTTCCATTTTATTGCAGAATCAAAAGAAAACCACAACCTGGCCCACAAATTTTCAAATGAAATAAAAAGGCTTCATTCCATTTGAAATCTTATGCAGAAAATACATAGCATTTTGGAACCAGCTTGAGCAGTGATACAATCCACATTGATAGAGAGCCTTTCATCCCAAAATATCCCAGAGCACTTCAGCTGCTATGCAAACAATGCACAGCTAGAAGTCTGTGCACAACTTAAAAGCAGTCACTTTTGGGTAAAACACAGCCACAGCAAGGTTACACATCCCTCCAGAGTAGGAATCCTCATTGTCCCCATGGGCCACATGTGTGTCTTAAAAAGGCTGTTAGAAGAGAACACACATCATTCAGTTACACTAAAGCCTTGTGGGAATGGGAAGGATCACTGTGCTCCTGACCGTTGGAGAAACTGAGGTACAGAGAAATGAGTTGCCCCAGATCACACACGAGAGTGTTTAAGAAGGGATTGTTAGAATTTAGGAGCCCACTAGACAGTGCTACCTTACTATTTATGATTCAGCCTTTACTGAAATTGCCCAGCTGTCAAACACTACATCAAGCTCTGCACACAAAACCACTGGCGTAGCTAGGCGGGTGCGGGGGGTGCGGACCGCACCGGGTGACACCCTCTCAGAGGGGTGACACCCGGCTCGGGATGTCGGCACCGTGCGCCCCCGGGCCCGCCCCGCGCTGCCTCTGGCCCCGGGCCGGCCGCGGGGGGCTGCAGGGTCCTGGCCGGAGCCGTGCGGGGAGCCCCGGGGGGGGGGGGGGGGGCGGCTGCTGCCTCCGCACTGGGTGACACCAACCCTAGCGATGCCACTGCACAAAACCCACATTTCCTAGGCACAGCGAAACATTAACTATGTGACAGTGGGTCGGAACCCGCTCAAAGTGAGGGTCATGGAGCTATAGAGATAGGAAAGCTAGACTCCCATATTCATGCCCTTATGGAAATGAGGAATGCATTCATGCCCTTATGAATGGGAGATGCCGGAGTAAGGAAAGGACGTTCCCAACGCAAGCCATCGGGAAAAGGGAGGGTAAGAAATTGCAGGGCAAAGGCAGTGCTTCTTCTTGGCCTTTATCTGCTTTCGAGAGCTTTCTCCTGAGGAAAGTTTCACTCCATTGGATAAGGAGGAGAGACAGCCAACAGATGGCGCTGTGCTGTTTCCTAAACCAGTGACTCTTAACCTTTCCGGACTACTGTACCTGTTCCGAGAGGCTGATTTGTGTACCCCCAATTTTCACCTCCTTAAAAATGACTTCCCTACAAAATCAGACGTAAACTACAAATGTCTCACAGCACACTATTACTGAAATATTGCGCATTCTCATTTTTACCATATAGCCATAAAATAAATGTATTGGCGTATAAATATTGTACTTACATTTCAGTGGATAGTACATAGAACAATGTAAGCAAGTCATTGCCTGTATATTTAAGTGTGTAATTGACTTTGCTACGGCTCTTTATGTAGCCTGTTGTAAAACTAGGCAAATATCTAGATGAGTGGATGCACCCCCTGGAAGACCTCCGCGTACCGCCAGGGGTACGCAAACCCCTGGTTGAGAACCACTGAGGAGCCAGTACTACTATGGGCCAGGGCACATGCTAAACTACAAACATCCCTCTGTGGGATGTTTAAAACACTTTATTATGGGAGATTTCAGTATTGTGTGGAATCTTCTTGTCCGCCATGTGCATAAGTGACTACCTTTCCTGCATGCAACTGAGCCAAATCAGGTAGAGCAGCCAGACTGATGGATGGCCCATGAGGACAGCTGTTTAGTAAGGAGAGTTCAAGCTGTGTTGGTGATGGCAGCGCAGGGCGTAGAACCGTCAGGGAAGCGGTTGTACTCACAAGGAGTATGACGTGCAATACTTGAGCAATCCCTCTAATGATCGTTCATTTGGGGTAGTCAGAGGTGTCTGCTCCCAAAATTGCAGGACAGCGTTCGCTAACACAGCTTGGGCAGCAACTAGCCTTGCGCAGGGACCTGTGCAGGTGGGGGATGGAATAGTCCTCCCCAGTTTGGAGCTAGGGCATAGAGGAACAACTCAGCTATTCGCCTTTGGAATAAAGTCGGGCCACGGCCTACTACGACACAGAGAATTTGGCTAGTGGATTGACATTGTTTGCTGCTCTCTAGCTTTTCTGAAAACGCTTCCCCGATGGCAGTTGGAAGGTGGCCCTGTGGAAAAGTGTAGAGTACCCCAGGCCGGGCAGCTTCCCGTGGCCTGTCCCCCTTCCTCCGCTGTACAGAACTACATCGGTTGGGCTTTGGGGGCCTCGTGCGCCCCTTTAAGGAAAGGCCAGATGTGATCATCGGTGTGTTGTTTCACTTGAAATGTTAATTGTTAATGCAAAGGGCCACAGTAAAGCCACTTGGGAGACAAATATCTTACTTCCGTCTGCTCAGGCCTGTCCAATGACCGCGGTCGTCAAACCCAGACTAGAAAAGTTTGCTCCTAATCTGTCCTCCCTAAAATTAAATGCTTACACAGCAACACCCCTGGTGCTGCATCTGTGTCTGCCCCGAGAAATCAATTGCAATCAATCACTCACAATCAATCAGTTTGGCAGGAACCACTGTGGATTCCTATGGGGAGGCAATCCAATCAGCTGATGGTCATCATCTTCAGCTTGCCTTCAGCCCCAGGGATCTGTGCTGTGCTGCTTTGGTTTCCCATTTTGTGCTGTTTTTGGTTTCCCATTCTTAGAGAACAGGGAGCATCCAGGCCAGGGATGGGGTAAGTCTGCAGATGGCTTGTAGATGCTGGAGATAGGTAAGTCCTACTAGCTCGTCTAGTCCTTCCCTATCAATGCGGGATTGTTCTTTATTTCACAGGTACTAGTGCTTTGTCTAGTGTAGCATTCAATATTCCTAGAGATGGTAGATGGCCTAACACAGTCTGCAGTAAGAAGTGTGTGATGCATACCAGAATCTCATTGCCATTTTTCGGTGATTTATCCCCAAATCTTGCAAGTTTCCTTTTCCTTTTCTTTCTTCTATTTAGGAACTGTACAAACCCTTGCCATGTAAATATCAGAAACAAAACAATCATGACAACAGTTATCTTTTGTTCAAAAAAAGACATTATACAGGAATATAGTCATCAGATCTTTCTATTTTACAGGATGTTACCACATTCCAGAGTGAACATTATTATAACACCTATGTGGTTTCTAGTGATTACATTAAATTGAGTGATCTCTTGATATACACATATTTAACAGACTAGGTATGTCTTGCAAAAAGTTAATATTCAAAAAAATTGGACAGGTGTGCTTCACCCCCTCCCCACCAGCTTAATGGACTTTCTTGGATATTGAATAATAGGTAATCACATATCTAAGTATCTATCTGTCCTCTCTCTCTTTTGCCAGACAGGTAATTCGTGTGTTAATTTTTCCATAACCACAACCTCCCATATTTTTGAACCATTCCTCAGTGATTGGTTTTTGCCCATATTTCGGACTCCTCCAGGGTTATTCCTCTGTCCTCATTGGTGTGTACAACTCCACCCCATTTCAGATCACCTACAGATTTCCTCACTGTGCTGCTTCCCTCTCTTCCAGACCACTAATGAAGATGTTCAAAATTAATCTTGGACTAAACTCCATTCCCTGTGCTATCCTGCACTTGATACCTCTTTGGATATGTGACCATTGCCTAGCAAGTGGCTCTGATGGGAAGGACTGGAGAAAGGCAGAACGTACAAGAGTTCACGCAGTAATTCTGTCCCAACAAATCAGTGACCGTGCTCAGCTGGGGGCTAGCGCTCTTTATGGGCCAAATGCCAGGTTGATGAGACTCCAACATCTGAACTGATTGTCTTACCTTCAGTAGCAATGCTCCTGATGCCCCGGTGGGTCTAGTGCTGGGTACAGAACATTAGTCTGAGTAGTTAATGGATGGGCAGTGCTGATATGAGTACTCCACATCTGGTCACAGCTCTGTGCCCCTGGTACATTATGTTGTTTCTTCTAGTAGTCCATCTAACCTTTCGTCGTTTTCCCCTGATGCTTAGTTTCCTTTGTTTGTTCTATAATCCCGGAGGGCCCAGTCCAACAAACGGGCTCAGAGCATCCATAGAGCAACTAAGAATCCTCAACTCCCATTGTGGGCATGCGGATCCTCTCAAGCAGTGTTAAGCACTTATGCTCCCTATTTTAACCTGGTTAGAGCAGACGACTGCAGTGACTTCATTCTTGTAACTGGTGTGTTGTAGACCATCCATTCCTTACCTTTTCACCGCAGACCTGGCATCAGCATATCTATATCTTGATATCCCTCCTACCTGACACCTCTGTTTAGATTATTTAAAGTCAGATTAGGGTAAGTAGCTGTATGAGGATGACCCATACTCTGTCAACCTTTACATCATTCAAAGCCGATGTAATCTAGTCAGTCATAACAGAGTCAAATTGATTGAATAATTCTGCTGCGGTAGATCTGCTCTTGTTTTATTTTATCATTTCTTTTAGCCACTTCAGTGCTTCTGTTTTGTCCTTCTGTGTCTAAAAGTAAAGAGAATAAAAATATACTCATTTAAGCCTTCCAAGATTATTACAAAATAAAGCCTTGCTTTGAATGTGTATTTTTCAGAAGAAATAGCATAAAGAAGTGTGGACGTGCGAATTCTTAGAATCTGCCAGCACAATTTATCTTTGCAGGTCAATAGCTCTTATTGTCTGCTCTGCCAAGTTGTTCAAACATCTATAATGCTCTCAAAACATTGCTTAATTAGATTCTAGAAAACATTGACACACAAACAAAAATATTAATATCGAGCATTCCAGCATCATTTGGAGTTTACATAGATCAAAGGTCATTTTTGGTGCAAAGAAGTTATGCATGTGACAGGTTGCTACTCTGCAAGTTAAGAATATGAATCCCATGACATGACCAAGAAGCCACGGGCAGAGAACTGAACACAAAGAGGAAGAAATATAAACTCAGGAGAGATAGGCAGAAGATCAAAACAGCATTCGATAGAAAGAGGGGGAAAAGAAAGATAGCTGTGGATGTGAGACAAATTACCCTATTAAAAATACTGCAGAACGCTACAGTAATGCCCCCAAATGTTGCTTTTGTAGGATGTACAGTTATGGATCAATATGTAGAAGGACAGTACTTTTTAATAAGGGTTGCACCTGTTGAAGAATCCGGGCAAAAGTCTTAAAGTCCTTTTTCATGCAAAATACTCACTGAAGTCAATAGGAATTCTGACGGAGTGAGTGAAAACTGAGCAAGGGCGTTAGATTATGGCCCTCTCTTATTTCAGCCAGCTGATACCGGAAGTGCTATTTTAAAGCAGGGGATATAATGAAGAGAAGAATCAAACCTGGGAGATTTGGAAGGGCAGGCTCCCTTATAAAGGGCAGGGTCCCAATTTTGGGTGTAGACCAGTGGTGTCCAAACTCTTGTTTGGTAATAAAAGGCATGTTTACCCAGTCTACAGCAGCGAAGTCCCTCCCTCCCCAGGCTGGGAAGACTTGGACTTGGGGGGCTCCCAGCGCCATGAAGAAAATAGCTATGTAGATGTTGCAGATCAGGCTGGAGATCCGGCTCTGAAGCCTAGGGAGGGGGAGGGGTTTCAGAGCTTGCCTAGGGCACACAGGAGGTCTGTGGCAGAGCAAGAAATTGAATCTTGGTTTCTTGAGTCCAAGGCAAGTGCCCTAAGCGTCCTCCTTCCTGGATCTGCTGTGAGGCCTACAAGAAGTTGGCCAGGTAATGCAGCAGTTGGAGACATTTATTTTTTTAAACAAAACCTTCAATGACTTTGAACCATACCATGGTTCACAGCTTATCTATGTAATTGAGTGATGCTATTTTGGTTATCCTTCTCTTTCTACCTCACCGCCTCCTTCTGTTGGTTGTCCTGATCACTAGCTGCTCTTGTTTCAATTTGGATTGCAAGTTCCTCAGAGCATGGGCCATGCTTTACTCTGTGTCACACGGCGCCCATCACATTGGGAACCCATTTATGGATTACATTCCTTCCATGTTTGATGGTTCTAGCCGATACACACCAGATTTGAATGATTTGGAGATTGAGTTCATCTGAGTACCAAAAGAAATTGTTCAGAAGAGCATCATTAGTCTCTAAACAGTGACTTATGAGAATTCGTATTAGTGATATAGCACCAAGTTTTTCAGAATGGTGATTGGAAATGAGCTCTTGGATCCCGTTAGGAGAAATTACCTACAACATTAGCAGCCAGATTTGCACTGGGCTTTAACCCAGATTATCAATATGCACATTCGATGTGCACCATACACATACTAATCAGGTAGCTAGGAGTCTAACTATAGATCTGATCATATACGAGTAATTTGCAATGGGAAATTCAAGGGCTTGTGGCTGAAGAACTGTGGGTGCTGGCAATCAGAAGTTTCTAAGAAGATATGGTCTCTTTGCCTGGATTTAAGTGTGGGCAGAGCGTTCTATTACATTTGAAATCGGAGCAAACCACTATCAAACACAGATACCCGATGGCGTAAGAGCATCAATGCTGAGAATTCTGAATATGACTCTAAAAGGCTTCCTATGTATTTATTTGCTTTAAAAGGGTGCTGTCAACTTGAAATAATGAATCATGGAAAATGCTGGACTGACTGTAGTTGCAGTCACTGTCACTGAAAGACATTAAATCAAAAATATTTTTGTGCATTGGATAGCATTTTGTCTCTAGTCAGCTTCACTGGTCAGTGGATGGTTATTTGTATCACCCATGCACTACTGCAAGAGGGCATTTATCAATGACAGCAGCAGTAACAACGCTGAAATGGAAGAGGTTGCTGCTAGGTGTGGGTATATTAAAAAGGGGGAAGGAAGGTTAGCCCCGAACATGTCTGAACATGTCCAGTGTTGTTCTTGGGCTGGTCCAAAACACCTTTACAGACCCAGCCGTGGAACAGAAAAGTCCTTCTCATCTTTTCAATGGGTTCAAAAGAAATATCTACTTTAAGAGCCCACTCCCAGTAGGTTGGCTTTTTAAATTAGTCACTTTAAAAAAAAATTGTCAGTGTCCCTCTGAGTTCATTGTCCTCTGTGGAAATGGCTTACTTTGTGATCTCTTCACACATGCATAGGTTTTCAGGAAGCCATAGACCCTAGGAGAAATTTAGTACAGTGTTACATGTGAAGTGGCACTCATCAAAATACAACTCAAGTGGCGTTTCCACTAGGTCGTGGTCTCACAAAAGTAGATAATGCCTTGGCTTCTAAAATGGCTACCTCCCCAACGGGAGAGTGTGTTTGCACATGTCGCTGGGTACACGTGACTGGGTATGTGCGCACTTGCCATTCACTGCACATATCGAACAGGGGTTTTCAACCTGTGGTCCATGGCCCCTGAGGGGTCTGCAGCCTATGTCTAAGATTTCCAAAAGGGCCAGCACTTCATTCAAAAAATATTGGGGGTTTGCAAATGACGGATATAGAAAACTGCAAGGCAGGAAGTGAGGAAATAGGATTTTCACTAACGAGAAAAAGGAAAGATCATCCGTGTTGAGATCTAAGCATTCAACAGGCATAGATTTATAGAGCTAATACATATACTGCAATGTACAGATAGAGCTACAAGCCTACGGATATGCAGAGATAGTACTGAACCCAGGTCTGTAGAAATAATAGACGACTCGATGATACTCAGTATACAGGATTTATTGTAGCTAAGTAATGGATCAGCAGTTCTTCAAGGTTCAGTTTTGGCGATCAAGTGTGTGGAATCCAGACCGCAATGCTTTGTCTCGTCATAATCCTCCGCAGCGGTTTTATGGGGCTCCCATCCAATGTTTATATCTTCCCTTTATGAGTCCCAGTGATGACAGTTGCCAAGGGAGTACCTCGCTGTTACTGTGCAAGATGCTTGGATCAATTAACTCTGTTGCTGGGTTTCCCTTTTGAATCAATTAACTGGAACTGAAATTAACTAAAAATATCCTTTGCTTATTAACAGAGTGAGCTAATTGCAATAAAAGGTAAAAAACCCAACCCCCAACACAGATTCTGTTCCACACAGTGAATTTCTACCCTCCTCTTTATTTCAAATATTCCTCATTTACTAAATGGGCTAATGACTACAACCTCCAAATCAATACTGTCATTCTTTGATAAGAAGGCTACTTTCTTATCATGCCATCACCAAAGCATTCCAGCAGCCTGGGGACTGGGAAGGGAAGCAGGAAGTGAACTGGGCAGAACTGAGTGAGGTTTCCACAGGTGTGCCCATGCCAGACTGGTGTCCACATGGCACTGGCAAAACACATATGCCTCTTTGTGTGTAAACCTTTCATCCCGCCCCCTTTCCCCCTTTCATTCTCCCTCTCTTCATGTCTCTCCACCACTTTCTCCTGGTTATTTTCATCTCCCCAGCCCCCTTTGCCACCATTCTCCCCTTCCCTTTCTGGTCTCCATCACTACCCTGTTCCTTTCCTTTCCCTGCTGTCTCTCCTGCTCTGGCTACAATTAGAGCTAATCAGATACCTGAGCTGCACTGCAAAGCTATTAGCAGCTTCCCCCCCCCCCCCCCCATACTCCTCCCATGGGAAATCAGCAGTGCTGGACAATTAGGCTTTTAGCTGCAACTCAGCTTCTGATACAAACCATTAACAACCTGAGCCATGGATGCTGTTCGCCAGCAAGGTGGGTGCTGCAGGGACCTTCCCCTCCGCTAGGAGGTAGTTCAGGTAGATGTACACCTGGTTGCACGGGTGTTGCCACAGTTGGTTCCATCCAGCAAGAGGGCTCCTCCTGGACTGAGCAGCTGTGGAGGAGCATGAGACTAGCAGAGCCTGGCTTAGAGGATGAGACGGGAAGGAGCTGCCTGTGTATCTGCCTTGCTCAGTTCAAGCTCCTTTCCATACCCTGCTGTCTCCCCACCCCCTGTTTTGGAGAAGGGGGAGCAGCCCCTCCTGAAGGACTGCAGGGGAAGGTTTGTGTTGTTTGTTTCAGAGAATTCTCTCTCTTGCTCTGGTAGCAAAGCACACCCCTCCTGCTGCTGGATCTATGAGCTGTGTGTGTGTTTTGTAATTAAGCAGTTAATTGCACTGGAGTTTTTGATTAGCTTTGGGGGATGGTGATGTTCTAGCAGGATGAGATGTTGTGTACAGTTCAGAATCATTTACAGAAATTGGAGCTAATTTTGCTGTCTGTGCTTATTACTGCATTAATTTAATTTGGGTTGCTTTTAGCTCATTAACACATCTAATTAATTCGTTGACATCACTATTAAGATGTCTCTTTGAAATTGGCGTCTCCAGATAATCAGGATGGAAGAGGCTGACAGATCAGGCGCGAAGCTGACTGGGAAAATGGGAGAGAAAAAAAAGACGACTAATGAATTTTCCATCAGAATCGCATGGTTTGTCAGAGTTGCTATGAGAGAGACAGAGCTAGCGAGACAGAGGGAGGGTGTGAGAGCAAGACAGGAATGGTAAAGGGAGTCTTCAGTTATTTAAAAATATGATATTTGTTATGAAAGCAAGCAAGACACACCAGGCCAATAAATATTCTTCAATGAATGCACATCAAGACTTCATATTCTATAGTTAATTTTCTAATCTTCTCTTCTAGTTTTTCTATTGCACGCTTTTGGCTGTAACTTTTTTCTCATCAGTATCATTTTTGTCATAACGACTCTTAGTGTTTTCAGACAGATTGCCTGGAGTGCCTTCCTAGATCCCCCTTTCCGATTGCAAGTTGACACCCTGATTACAGATCCCCACTTGATTGAGGCTGCTCTGTTCTATGCTACATCGCTTGGCGAGTTTGATTTTAATTGTAACTACACTGAGAAAATAAATATCTAGAGTAAGATGTGATCTGAACTAGTAGTCCCATAGTTGGGTAATGATCAGTGGCCATGCACTGAGTTGGCAGAGCCCAGATACTTCAGTGAGAGGCACAGGGTGAGAATAGAGACAAAAACCAGTGCTGGACCCAGTGAGATTTCACCTCTTTGTTACTGATCTGTAAAAGAAGGAAAATGACCTATCAATAAAATTCACGGGTGGTAGTAAATTGGGAAGAGTTGGGGACAGAGCGGTAAAGGGCGGTAAGAACTGAAATTAACTAAATTAACTAATGCAAAGGGCAGTAAGAAATGTGAGCAGAAATAGCTAACTGGGTTCAGCAGGGAGCCACGGAAGTGGATACATCTTGGAGAGAGTACTCCAGACCGGGTGTGAGCACAGTGAGAGGGAAGAACCAGTTGGGCACGAGTTTCCAGTGCAAACGTGGGCAGTGCGATTTGGGGCTGTATCTGCCAGGAGATCAATTTCATGGGGGTTCAGTGAAATAGTGGCACCTTTGTATGTGGCTGTGTCCATGCTGGACAGCTCGGTATTCGAAATACGGAGTCCAATGGGATGGAGTTCAAGGACGGAGACAAAGTGGGTAGAGAAGAGCAACCAACCTGATTCCGCACAGAGGTCAATGGGACACAAACACATTCTTCAAATGAACCATATGCATCAAGTGCTGCTTCCCTGAGTCCGGGCCGCTGTCAGGGAGCTAGCGGAGGGATTTATGAGGAAAGAGGTTGCTAAGCAAGGACATAACCATCTATACATTCAACCCCCAGAGAAGGAGAGAAATTGTTGAAGTGACACAAGAAGGGTGTGGGTAAGCAGGAAGGCTAGACATGGAAGTTCAGGTTGATGATCAGGAATATGGGATCTATTGGATTGAGGCCTGGTCATTCCAGGGAAGGGGTGGAAGCTCCCGTGTTTGGGCTATTTAAAATAAGACTGGACAAAGCATAGAAATCCTAGACAGGTGGGGATTGAACCAGGGACTTCCTGGGCTAAAACCATGAGCTGCTACAACTTGAACTACAGAATTAATCCTCATGCACCGGGAGCTATACCAACTTAGACCCTCTGGGGCTCAATAACCCATATTCACCAGTGGGTTACAGAAGCACTAGGAAATACCATAGGCCCCTCTCTGCCCAGGCATGACCTACACGGCCTAATAAACATTTCTACCCCCGAGGCCCACTCCTGAGAGGTGCTGAATAAACGCAGCTCCCACGGATGTCAGCAGAGGCTCGGAGCCCTGAGGAGGCAGATCCCAATATTGATCATTCTCTTGTTATTTCATTTGGATTTTCATAAAGGTCCCCATCCAGTGCTTGGCACTGCTAGCTTGTGTTTTGCTCCCAGTCCTGCTGCCTTGCTCTCAAGCCAGCCGGGTCTGGGACAGAGGCAGCAGCAATATGATCGTAACAGGGGTTCAGCCTTAAGAGGTGGGTGTGGATGTGCGTCACAGATTATCCCTAAATAACAGAAAGAAAATAGGCCCTCCCTTCCCATCCACATGCTCTGTCACAAGGGGGATCAATACAGGGGGAAAAAACAGTCTTCCTAAACCCCATCTAATCAATTTAGTACAGGTGTTTTATTGGCTTTGATGGAGAGTATCTTTATTTCGAGCAAGCATGTTATGGACACTTAACAGCATGAAGGCTTTAAAAAGGGACAAAGCCCTCCTGGCAGAGGTAGAATTAGAGTGCAGAAAACAGGAAGAGAATTTTTGCTTGTAGTGACTGACCCAATGTGTCTACACTGATTCCTAAGATCATTGAGTGTGTGTGTGTGTGGGTGGGGGGGGGGGGAACCATTTCTCAAGTTTTGGCAGAAGAGCCTGCTCTGGAGACAGGTCATTTCAGAACCGGCCTGGACACAACCTGATTCCATGGTTAACGTGGAGGGTGGGGCTTTTGTTCTTATTTTCTAAGCAGCTGATGTAAAAATCAGCTCATTGCCTGATTGCTGAACCCTGACAGACCCTCCGGCTCTAGGGAAATCCCATGGACTCATCAGATTCATTGTCCATTTGCCCTTTTCAGAATGCAAAATCCAAACAGAGCAAGCAATTTCCTATCGGGGTCCTTCTTCCACACAAAGGACGGCAGGCCAGCATTTCCTTGCTCCTCGTATAGGGTTACTGAATGGAAACCGGGGAGTGGAGAGCTCTGTGTGGAGAATGGGGAATCAGGAAAGGGGGGAACTGGAAGCCACATGCTGAGGATATTAGATGTGGGGGACTGAAAGTGGGGATGTAAGCAGTCAAAGCTTAATACACAGGGCAGGCGTCGGGGGAGGATAGCAGAGCAAGGGCTGAGGATGTGACCAGGACTAGGGAGGTGAGCGCTCTTGCAGTATTTGGGGGCGGGATGGTGCGGTGGGGAGATGACAGGAGAGGTGAGACCTCCATGCTCCAGAGGCTGGGAGGGAGAAGAGAGGGAGCGCTGCGTATGGGGCAGGATAAGATCGGTATGTGCCAAGCCAGCATGGATGCTGTGGCCAAGGTTTTCAATCCTTGCAGCCTAAAGTCAGACTCCTAGGTCCATATTGGGCAGCTGTCTGGTTTTTAAAGGTCAGTAGGATTGAGGTCAGTAGGATTGAGGTCAGTAGGATTGAGTGGGCGCTGAGCTCAGCACTGTTCAGAATCAGGCCAGTGTTTAAATCTGGTCTTAGGAGCCGGACTTTAGGCTCCTAGTTTTGACCCTCTTGGCTGTGGCCTTTCAGAGAGCCGGCACTGGCACACGCCAGGACACGCCAGGGTTGTGTCTCAGGATTAGCTACTTCCCCCTCCCATACCAAATCGGGGCCCTCGTGGTGAAACCGAACTCTCTGTGTGCAGGGTATGGAGGGAGAGGGGCAATGAACTGATCTCTGTGCCATTGAGGTAGGTGGATGTGGCCTGTATTTTATCTGTGTTGGGGGGAGTTAACCGCTAGTGAGACATCGCAGGGTAAACAAGCTAGTGGCTACTTTTAGGGTATCCGAAGCCTTACAAATGATTTAAATCAGACTTAAACACAGCCTGAACCCAGCTGTACTCAAACAGTGTCTGCACACTGGTTAGCCTAATGGACTCTACCCTACCACCGTGTGCTTAAAAAAGGACGGGTGGGAATATGGGAAGTGTTATCTGGGGAAAATTCAAATGAAGTGAAAAACTAGGTACTTGTTTTTCAGCAAAATTTACATGGCCTGTGGCATCAGAAATTCTCCTAATCTTTAGGCTTCCTCTTTCAACCTTCCCTGCCAACTTTCCTCCAGTAAATATTTTCATTGATTTCTTTTTATGGGAGCAACCAAAGAGCAAGGCCCAAATTCTGCTCTCAGTTACAACAGAGTAACCCCATTGAAGCTGATTTACACAGGGTGCGGATTTACACTGGAGTAAAGGAAGAGAATTTGGCTGGAGAGGTTTAAGAAGATTGGGCCAGATTCCAGTCTCTGTAGCACTGGCCTAAATCCACTGAACTCACAGGCTGGGTTGTTTGATGTTTGAGTGGAGTTGCTCCAGATTTGCACCAGTGTGACTGAGAGAAGCATCTGGCTTGGTGTCTCTTAATACAGCTGGAAGTTTATCTAACATGCAATGCCTTTGGCAATTGCGTATGAAAAGATGGTTTCATTCACTGTTGGGTGTAGGTTATTCTGAAATAATTATGTATTTTTTCCAGCCCACACCATTTCAGCCCCTTGATTTGCATCCCCACTGTCTTCCATCCAACTTTCCACTCTCTCCTTCTTTTCTCTTTCTTTGGAGAAGGAAGCTGGAGATCAAATCCCCTTTTCACTCCCCAAGAGAGCGTTCACTATAGTGTAATAATGTTGAGTGTGTGGTAAATTGGTTTGGAGGGGCCACACAGTCAAATGGGCTTGGAAGTTGAATTTGCTGTGGGAGAGGATGATTCCTGCGGATCAGGGATGGAGAGCCAGTGTCTGAGGGACCGTGGCACTGAATAAACATGGAGAGTGAATTACCCTGGTGCTCCCGAAGAGGATTCCCCCTCCCGACTAGCTGTGTTCAAGTGGAGGGGGAGGAGAAGAAATTTCCTGAGAATAGCAATTTGAGAGAAAAATAGGAGTTTCACCAAATCCTCACTGCAATAAAAAACGTAAATAGATCTTTCAGTTTGAGTACCCCTCAGCCGGTCTTATCCCACCATGAGGTTGGGGCAGCTTAGCCTAATACTAAAGTGAAATTTCCATCCCGGACAGAGAAGCCTGTTCTTTTTATTCAATTTCATTCGAAGGAAGAATATTAGAATCTCCGCTCTTTAGCACTTCATTAAACACTTTAGTTTAATAACATCCTCCGGGGAATTCCAATTCGGATCACGTGAGCCGGGAGTAAACAGCTGCATCAATTAACCCCATAGTCTCTAAGGTGCTATTAGAAGGTGAGATACCCTTAGAAAGTGCATATGCCTGCAATTAGGCTTAAAATACTTGTGTGTCAATAGCTTCACTTATTTGTGTTCTCTCCTATTGATCTTGCTTATGTTTTCCACATTAAATGGTCTTTCTTACTTCATCAATAAATTAGGTGCTGTTTAGATTTATTAACTTTTTTCTATTATGCTGTATACACTGCTGGCCTTCTGCTCCTACCCCTGGCTCCAGCCCACCCTGAGCTTTGGGGGCTCCAATCTTCTTGACTGGCAAATCTGTCTCCCTGTTATTACAGGAACACGGTTAATCAGCAGTGAGAAGTCAGAGAAATCCAAGCATTCATCCAAAAAGGCAGTTAGGTGTCCGGAGCAGGGTTTGCTTGATGTGCTTCATTGTTAATGGCTTCATTATTTTCTTCTTAGTTCAACTCCGGGGACGGCTTGTTTTTGGAGCCTGCAAACTTAACAGGAAGATGGTGTGAAATTCCTGGCTTTGCGAGCATGTTGCTCAGCTGAGAAAGTTTGCCACGGACTGTGGTGTTAATCCTCAGGCCTGCTGTAAGGGGTACGTTAGTGCGGTGTTTCTCAACAACCAGTCTCTGGACTGGCACCGGTCCCTGAGATCTTCCCAACAGAGTTTAGGAACAAGGCAGCAAGCCGGTTCCTGGTCTCAAAAGGGTTAGAAATACTGTGTTAGTGCACATCAATCACAACGCCCACCTAACTCTTATTCCACGGGATGGCCCTTATTTGCTGCTCTATTGCCCACATCCCATATGAAGTCAATACAGGACACGCTTTCTCCCAAAGACTTGAGCGGCAGTCACGCCAGATGTGTGACTGTGGACAACACACACAACTCTGTGCAGGGCACTGTGCCTCAGATATAGACTTGGTTCTGTATTGTTCATCGTATTGTCCTCTATTCCTGGCAAACGGTCACCCTATGACATTCACTGGAAAATATGGTGATGCCATTTCCCAGGGGTTGACACAAAACTCTCTCTTAACCAAAACAGTGCCAGCTCACCAATGAGGCTGTGATCTGTGGAAGAATTTGGGGGGTTATTGAGACAGCGCAGAAGGCTTTTATCTTCCCTCTTTGTTGTGTCTCCTGGGACAGTCTGTAAGACATGAGGTGCCCTGGAATCATTATAGAAAGCTGCTGTTTGTGGCTGGAAGCTGTCACTGCTACTGTGCATGAACAGCCCGCCACAGGGACCCCACCCACAGAAACCTCTCCTCCCCCAGTGAGGCAATGCCTTGCTAACCCAGCTGCTCTCCTTCACCCCCGTGGCCCCGGGGGCTCTGCTTACGTCTGTAGGACGTACGCTGGGGGCGATTCAGAAAGGAGCACGGGTAAGTTCTCTCACCCATTCATTTGGTTCCCTTCCTTCTGTTGTAGAAAGACATGAAGTTTCAGGAGGAACCGTGGTGCCATAAACATGAAGACAGAGCTGGTAAGGGGGAAAAGAGAAGACATTTTTAGCGGGGGAGGAGAATCAGTTTTTCCCCTCTGTTTTTTCAAAATTTTAAATTTCAAACGTTTTAAATACAATTTTTTTATTATTCATTCTGCCAGGTGCTGTACGATTTCATGGGAATGTTTCCCCAATTGCTTTTTATTTTAAAATTTCATTGACATTTTGAAATTTGAAAAAATGTAACCAGCTCTGCTTGAAGACTTGCTGACACCTCACATGAAAGGTTTTACATTCTATTCCATTTGGAAACAGTTCCACCAATCATTCGCATATATTTTTCATTTCTCATCTTTGATTTTTCCATACAAAATTAAGGGACCTATGGGGTATAATTAGGAATAATGGCTAAAATCAAGTAAAGGAAAATATAGGATGATTACCATGAAAAGCTTCCCAATAGATTCTCAAACTGGGCTATAGACACACCCCGATTTAGGCTTAATTTGGGTTTACAGGTAAAGGGTACAATAGCTAATGCAAAGTTTCATCTCTAAGCAGGCTCTTCCGACCACGTCAGTACCTTCAACATTCCATAACACATTAACCCTTTAGTTTCTGGATTACTTCACTGTGCAAATAACATCACAAATGGAGTATTACAACTCCTAGCAAGGAGTAAGCAGCAGCAAAATTGGAACTCCAGGTCTAAGTTTTTGTATATGCAAAAACTGATTTGTACACCACAACAGTTGCATGGTTAACTGCCTAACTACTCTCCTGCTATTTACAAATACTGTTTGCTCAGGTAACAGCATAGTTATAAAACAAACTGTGCATGCAAAACCATCGACATAAAAAATGACGAGCACAAAATCTCTCTTTCTCCTCACTATAGCTTCCCTCACCACTAAACTACTTTAAAGGGCACCGTTTTCAAAGGGGCCACATGTTGGCTTCCAATTTTGTGCCTGCAAGGAAATTTGGCAGTAAGCAGTTACTGGCACAAACAATAGCACATTGACGCTTAACCATCTGATTGCGCCTGCAGGTAATTAGACTCCTCTATTATATCATTTGTCGGCCATTGATTTTTTGCCTGCAATTTTGTGTCTATGATTGATTGGGGGTGCAAACATTATGGGATTAGGATTTGAAGCTTGTGTGATGGTTAAACCCCTGGAGGAGTCACTCCATTGCTGGCAACACCATTCAGAGCCATGTTCCCCAGAAAGGCCCCAGTCCTACAATTCAGTCCATGCAGCAAGGCTTTTGCACTGGCTTAGTATCCCATGGAAGGACATGGGTCTTCACACAGGCACAAAAGTCTGCTTCCGGGGATCTTATGGTGGGATTGGGGCCCAAGAGCAGGCCAGCGTTGATCCAGATCTTTCACCTGAAACACATGGGTGGTTTCTAAGCGGTAAGAATGGCTCCTTGCCATGAGAACTTTCAGGATGTTGTGGAGCAAAATGGGTGCTGCTTTCTTTCAATGCGCTGAAGTGGAGGCAAATTTCAATCTAATAATGTAAAGCAGCAATAACGGTTATAATTAATTTATACAAAAGACATTATAAAATTACACTTGATGCATTCATATCCCACCCAGGAGCGGTGTTCGTTTTCCAGTTCAGCCATGGACGGTGCTAAGACGGACGGGGAAAGAGGTATTTCAATATTTCTTATAATTTTATATTCTTTCTAATATCTCTCATGCTAATTTCATTAGGCAACACAGTCAGTGCCGTGATGTAATTATCGAAAAGTAATTTTGCAATAAATGGATTTAAATGTGTTCAAGTCCATTGTAAATTCAGTCTCTTGGTAAAGGTGGATGGAGCAGGCGGGAAGAAGGGTGCAGGGACGTTGCTGGGTGAAAGCTGAGAAGGCCTGTACATCCCATGTCGGGGATCTAATTACACCAACTAATAACATCCACTTCAGATGGAAACTGATCACAGAGCTGTCCTCCCTCCCCCTGGACACGCAAAGGAACTTCCTTCGGAGTGCACTCCAGACCCTCCTGGCAGCACCTGCTCAGGGGTAACTGAGCCATGTTGGCAAATGCATTTTAGCCCTGATCCTGCAAGCCGAACCTCTCGCTCCATGTACTTCAATGAGATTCTGCATGGGTTCCTGGTGCCCCGACCCCATTCCAGAACCAACTGTAAGGTCAAAGCCTTTAACTGCAAGCAACTTGGGGGAAGAGCCTGGGCCTTGCAGTGTGTATCTCCAGTTCCTAGTACAATGGAGTGCTGATCCTGATTGGGGAGAAGGATGTTCTCAAACATAAGACATGGAGCTGAGCCCTGGGAGATGAGTGCTATATTCCCAGCTCTGCCTGAGATTTCCTGTATGGGCTGAGGCAAATCCTCCCTTTGCCCGACTTTCTATATCTGTACAATCAGGATAAAATGCACCTCCAGCTCACCAGCAACGTGAAGGGAGATCCGTGCACTTTACATCCATTGCCAAGATGGAAGGTGCCATTGTTATCCTAATATCAAATTATTACAGAAAATGACCGTACGGCCCTCCCCCAAGGGAGGAGGCTGGGAGAAAATAAAAGCAACTTTCTTTTGGTGATGGAGCTTTGCCAAAGGAAAGAACCAGGTCAAATGCAAAGAAAAAAAGAGTCAGGAATGCTCACATGGCAAGGAAATCAGAGGCGAAAGAAAGAGTATTTGATGCATGTGGACATTAACTGATATGCTGTAAATGGCACAACATAGATGGTGTGCTTTTATGTCTGCTGCAATTCCCAAATGATGATGTCTCTTCCTTGATACCCCTTGTCCAGCCCTCACTCTAGTCCCCCCAGGTATTGTTGTAGCTCTCACTTGTGCCATGGCTACTACTGGAATGTGAGTTCTTTGCGGCAGAGATGGAGGCTTCTTCTGGGTTTGGAGGGATACAAGTACCACTGCCATATTAATAATAATGATGTTTCCTGACAGTGAGTTCTGTGTTTGTGCAGAGGAGGTGAATATTTAGAGACAATGAAATTCACAAGTGTTTTCTCCGGGCGCAGCAACGAATTCGCATCTGAGACCTTCATTTCGTTTGTGGAGCGGGTCCCAGCTTAGGCGGCCAAGAAGCTGTGTTTAGATTACTGAGGAACCTGACCTCGCTGGAGACTTCACTCATAAACTCTGCTGCGCAAGTCTGTTCTGGAGCAGCCATCTCTGCCCAGCACCAAATTCTCAATTATAGACCAAATTGAATTTACAATTTGCTTTTGGGCAATGTGCAAATTGGCACTTCATTGATAATTAATGAAGTGCTAATTACTCTCTGCAACCAATTTTCATGCAAATGATACTAGTGGTGTTTGCACAATCTTGCAATTTACAGTTTTACATTTGCCGTGCCCGGGTGTAAGGATGAAAAGAGATGGCCGCATGTTCAAAAAGAAAAGAAAAAAAGGAAAATGTTAAAACTTTCAGTAGCAAAATTGCATTATTTCTTTTTGCCAAATGCTTTCTTTCTATTGATGGGGACCACGTCAGTGTTGACAGGGTCTGTTCTGAATTTAACAGGATCCCACAACAGACGTAAACAAGACTAGAGGCATTTGCAATATTTTTCACTGGTGAGGCAAGTGAATAAATTTGCCTGTGAAGCCACTGGTGCTAAGGCTGACTGCATTACCAATTCAAGAAATGGATGCTTTTCTCAGTGACAAACGGTGCCGTGTTGTGTTGCGAATCAAGAATGGGCAGCTACTGGACTGTTTTGGCCGAAAGCTCCTCTTTGAAATAATACCCCCTGTAGGTGCACAGGGTTAGGGCCTGAACACATGTTCATCTAGCTGCAGTTCTTGTGAATCCACAGTGCTTCTACCGTCCTGTGCTAAACCCATGTGGTAAAACTACCATTTCCTTAAATAGGCCCTTGTTAGGCAATGAGTAAGCATAGTGCATGTCACATTAATATTGTATTGTACTCAGCACATGGGCAGTTATGTTAATCAAATTATATTAGGTCTTTCCCACAATGCTGTTCACTCACGTCAAGATATAGATCCCAAAGAACTTTGCAAAGATGAAGTCAGCTTTGGCACTGGAATATGTGGAGCCTGTCAAAGACAAGATACATTTGTTCTATGACCCAAACACTAGTTAGGAGGTACCTTGACTGGTTTGGAATGTAGTATCCGAACCAGAGATACGGAAAGGTAAACCATGGTATCAGAAAACCAAGGTAAAAAGCAGATAAATGTTAGCCTTGGGTGATGCACTGAGTGCTTTTAGCTTGTAAACAGCTATTGATATTAATATTGGTAGTTGGCAGGGGTCTGAGTGTTTTGAAGCATACTTTCTGTGGTCAACTGCATGAGAAACAAGCTTCCTAGAGGATTGGTTCAAATGTTAACTCTTTTCTTTCTGCACTGCACTGCTTTGTCTCTAATTAGTGAGTCTGGCTAAACTTGGTTATTTGGTCTCTTGAACATCTTTAATATTATACCACAAATGCACTTGAGCAAATGGCTACACATTATACAACCTCCCACTGTGCTTCTGCTTCATGCTAGTGTCACGTATGCCGTCTCCTGTAGTTATATCTTGGCTGATGCTTCAGGGGTGCTAGAACAATTTGTATCGTGGGGATGCTGAGAGCCATTGAACCAAACCCTATATATGATGGCAACCACTTCAAGCCAGGACCCCTCAGTCCAGCACATATGTGATGCTTTCAGATTGCCCCCCACTGGACTCTTGATCTGCTGGAAATCCCTCTACTTATACAACCCAAAATGCCGTTAGTCTTCTTGGCAACAAGGGCACACTGTTGACTCATGTCCAGCTTCTGGTCCACTGTAACCCCCAGGTCCTTTTCTGCATAACTGCTGCCCAGCTATTCAGTCCCTAGTCTGTAGCAGTGCATGGGATTCTTCCATCCTAAGTGCAGGACTCTGCACTTCTCCTTGTTGAACCTCATCAGATTTCTTTGGGCCCAATCCTCTAATTTGTCTGGGTCCCTCTGTATCCTATCCCTACCCTCCAGCATATCTACCACTCCTCCCAGTTTAGTGTCATCTTCAAACTTGCTGAGGGTGCAATCCACACCATCCTCCAGATCATTGATAAAGATATTGAACAAAACCAGCCCCAGAACCAACCCTTGGGGAACTCCACTTGGGGCTGCCAACTAGACATGGAGTCATTGATCACTACCCGTTGAGCTCAACGATCCAGCCAGCTTTCTATCCACCTTCTAGTCCATTCATCCAGCCCATACTTCTTTAACTTGCTGGCAAGAATACTGTGGGAGACCGTATCAACAGCTTTGCTAAAGTCAAGGAATAACATGTCCTTATTCTTGTTGCTGCATATGTGATCTTATATTTGGCTGCATTAAACCACATTTTGGTTCAAAGGGCCCAAGTTACCACACAATCTGGATCACCCTGTGGGACTGCCCTGTTCTCAGCATTATTTATTACCTCACCAATCAGTAGTGATTTTTGTATTTACTTCCAGGTCCTTGATAAAAATACTGCACAGCAGTGGGCCTAGTCCCACTCCCAAGTGAAGCTAGTAACAGGGGAGAGAGAAATGATTCATGGTCCAAACATGCTCAGTATAGTTCATATTTGTATTAGGATTATGGGACGCAGTGATCTCTGGATATGGGTCTTAGTGCACAGAGCTCTAGTCCGTGATGGGTTTGTTGTTGCAGGGCTGGGAGTGAAGATATTGCAGGTGCTTGCTGCTGGTTCTGTGGTTCTGTGTGCGGGTTTTACAGCTGTTTGTAAGTGATGGTGCTTGGGGAGTTGTCACAGTCCTGCCGCTTGTTGCTGTGACGGTCGCTGTTGCTGAGATGCTGTGGTTGTTGCTGGTATTTCTCTGGCAATTGTTGCAGGTGCTGCAGAGGCAATTGTGCTACAGCTGCAGGGATCTCTGCGGGCTTCTTTTGCTGGTGCTGGGATCGCCGCAAGTTTTGCCCCCGCTGTAGGTTGCTCCATGCAGTGCTGTGGTTTCTGTAGCACGCAGCTGCTGTTTCTACATGGTGCCACTGTTGATGTGGGAGAAAGTGCAGGATCCCTTCCACTAGTCCTTTCCTATCAACGATGTCCTGAGAACTCAGAATTAAAAGTGCTGAGGGCTGTGACTAGAGAGACTCCTGGGTAAAACAGAAAAAAGGAGCTCCCGAGGAGGGAGCAGACTGACACCAGGTCACTCCAGGGAGGCGCAGAGAAGTGAGAAGGCAGGGGAAGCCTGTTTACTCTTTCCCCATAAAAAGCAGAAGTCAATAGGGTCTAACGAGGATGCTGCTGAATCCAGGAAAGGAAAATGTGAAAGAAACACCAGGGAGAGGTTTTCCCAGGGGATCTGCCAGTGTCGCTGTCGGACCTCACACAGCCACAGTGTGGCAGCCGTTTCAAGTGCACTGCACTTTCGCGCTCAACCACTAAGGGAACCTATCCCCAGGCCTGACCTGGTGTCTACGCTGACCATAGCTCACGGATAGTGTGCGGTATAAACCAACCCTCTGGATCCCAGTCAAACGCAGCTCCCACGGCAGCCCTGTAACCTCAGAGCTCATGGCCGGAAATGCAAACGACAGTTCCCCTGGAAATGATGGTGACGGCATCGCAAGCGTCCCTCCCCGCAGTGTATCCTCTTTCCAGGCTGTAAGTATCCCTGTTACCAAACCCCAGGGGAAGAAACCTGAATTGCTTTCTGTAGCCATTCTGTAGCATGTTGCATTTTTCATACCGGTCCTCCCATTACAAGTTTATGATTCTTCCAGTGACAGTCGCAGGGTGTCTCATTGGCGCTTTGCCCTGCTCCCACGTCACTATACATGTTCTATTTATAATGCTTCTTGGCCTGATCTGCAGGGCCTGTGGGTTTTGCCTAGAGTTTCTTTCAACTTACAGCTTCTCTGGCCAGTCAGCTGCATCTCCTGGTTCAGAAACCAGCTCTATGCGTACAGTGTTTGACTAAGGAAGTGCGCAGCGAGAGAGAATAGAAAGGGGTAATTGTTAAAAGAAGGCATGCTTGTTTCTAAAGGTTACAGCAGGAGTCTGGGAGCTGGGGCGCCTGGATTCTACTCCTGGCCATGTCACTGGTTTGCTGTATGACCTTGGGTGCATCACCTAACTCACTGGTTCTGAAACTGGGGGTCGCGACCCCTCAAGGGGTCGCGGCCCGCTTATGTGGGGGTCGCGAGCCCCAGCCCCTATGGCAGGCTGCCGGCTCCAGCTCTCACCCACGCGGCGGGCTGCTGCTCCAGCCCCGATCCCCAGGGCAGAGTGGCGGGGCAGCGACCTCCAAGCCCCGACCCGGGGAACAGAGCGGCAGGGCTCCGAGCCCTGAGCCCCGACCCCAGGGCAGAATGGTGGGGCAGCAAGCACCAAGCCCCGACCCAGGGACGGAGCTGCGAGGCGGTGAGCCCTGAGCCCCGACCCCAGGGTGGCGGAGGGGCTGCAAGCCCTGGCCCGGAACGCAGGGGCTGCAAGCCCAGAGTGATGGAACTGTGAGCCCCGAGCCCTGACCCCCGCACGGTGGAGCAGCCGGGTTGTGAGCCCCAACCTCAGGGCAGAGCTGCGGGGCTGCGAGCCAGGAGCCCCAACCCCCGACTCCGGTACTGGCAGGTGGCTGTGAGTCTGAGCCCCAAGCTGAGCTCTGACCCCAAACCATGTGCTAGGCTGCCAGCCCCAACCCCGATCCCTGCACCAGGCTGTGAACCCTGACCCCGGATTGCTTCCGGTCATTAATTACTGTCAAATATTAAAATAAAATTCTACTTAAAAATAACTTTTCTACTTACATTTAATTCAATAAAAATATGTTTGTCTTAATTTAAAAGCAGTGACAAAAGCAGTGACAAAATTCTTTTTAAGAAATAGGGTTTAAATTTACTATTTAACATAGTGTTAAATTTCAAAAATGTGTTTTTAATTTCTAATGGGGGGTCACACTGAGAGGCTTGGTGTTCAAAAGGGGTCGCCAATACAAAAAGTTTGAGAACCACTGACTAACTTCTCTGAGTCAGTGCACCGATTTGGCAGGCCGATGTTGTTATACCCATCTTGCCTTTGTTGTTGGGTATAAGGGAAGGGAAGGGGACTGTGAGGCTTAATTTATGCTTCTGAAATGCTTTGATCCCCTTGTATGAAAAGAGCTCTACCGCTGGAAAGTACTGTATCATTATGAATGGCATCAGATGTCAGCGTCGTATGAAAAAATTGGTCCTTACGGGCTGAGTTGCTGAATTCTACAAGCTAGATTTTCTACGACACTCCCACTGAAGTGAAGGATGGAGTCAAGCACAGAAAGCAAGGATGGTACAGGGGATAGAGCACCAGCCTGGGACTTGGGAGAACTGGCTTCAGTTCTCAGCTCTGCCACAGCTGTCCTGTGTGACCGTGGGCAAGCCAAATAGGGCATGTCTACATCACAGGTGGGAACCCACCTCCTAGCCCAGCTGTACCAGGGCTCGATCTAGGGCTGTGAAAAAGTCACGTGGATGGTGTGGATTGGGCTGGCGCTCAGGCTCACAAGCCCACCTAGCCTTGAGAGGCTAAGCGGTGAGGTCTGCGTGGCTACTGTCAAAGTGCTAGCTTGACTCCATTGTGCTAGGCAGAGTCCAAACACAGATGACTCTTCCAGAGAGCTTACAGTCTGATTAGCAAGGATGGACGAAGCGGAGGGGACAAGGATACAAGACCAGGTGGCCCCTGGTCAGACTCAATATGGCAGTTCCTCTCGGACCCTCGTCTCTGGCTCGGAAGATCTGTTTACTCATCAGCATGTCTCACTGACATTTATCATCTTTTTGGTTGTGGGTGCGAAGGGCTGTGGAAACGGATTTCTGTGGGACCCTGGCCCCAGGAGTGTCCATTCAGTTAAGTCATTGGCATTTGCCAGCCTCTCTGGAAGGATTTGGTGTTCCCTGACTTGAGACATTCCCCCCCTGCCCCTCCACCAGTCTCCACTGGGACTTCTAGAGGGGAGATGTCCCCAGGGCTCTTCTAACGCCTCCCTCCCCAGCAGGGGGAGTCGAGCTTAGATTTAAATAATTGTTGCCTAGGTTTCCAGTGGTGACCTCATTAGTCTCCAAGACAGGAGTCCCTTGTTAGTAGGGCTGATATCCAGGGAATGTCCCTCCCCTGTGTTGCCAAGACACCTAAACCAGAGGGAGTTCCTGCATCTCCTGCTCTTCCTCACTCGCTGAGTCTTGTTTTTCAAAACACAGGCAGGGTGTGTGCTGGGCCCTTGCAGAACTGGCCCATGCGTCCAGGCCTCACACACACAGGACACACATACACAGGACACACACACACACACATACACAGGACACACACACACAGGACACACACATACACAGGACACACACAGACACACCCCGCCCGCAAGGCCACTGCCAGGAGCGGCTGCTTGCCTTTATTGGAGTGGAGGGGGTGTGGGCAGGGCCTGACTTTCCTGCTCTTTGTTTTAGCAGCTGCAGGGGGATGGACAGGGCAGAGGGCGGTTGGCCCGACTGCTTCTTTCCAGTAGCTGCTATCTCTGCTGTCCTGCTAAGGGCCCGCGGAAGGAAGTCAGGTTGATCCGAGCATGACTGTCACTTGTTTCACAGCTGCCCCTTTCCCCTGCACTAGCTGGGCTCTCTGCTCTGGGCTGGGGGCAGCAGGGCATGTGGGGGTGGGGAAGAGGCTGAGCCCAGGAGTTTGCGTGCCTCCATTTCCCCGCATTGCAGTTCAAAGTACTTGGGCAGCACTGGGTAGGGTGGGGTGGGGAGGGGAGGAGGAGCCTGCTGGTGCCCTTCCCACTCCCTTGGCATGGGACAGGCAGGCTCCGACGGGACTCGCTGTTCATTCAAAGACCTATTCACAACAGTTCACCTCTCTCAGCTGCCTCATTGGGATCCCCTCGGGGTGGCCAGCTATAGGCAACTGGCAGTTTGGTGCCAGGGGCACCATGTTATTGGGGCTTTTTGGAGCCACCCGGTAACCTTGGTGACGGGCACGTTATAGACAGGTGGAGAGCTGAGAAAAGAATAAACATCCTACCTGTGTCCACTGGGTCTGAACGCTCAGGGCCTGCTTCATGGTCTGCTGATCGAAAGACTCCCAGTAACTTCAGCAAGCTTTGGAGCTGCTCCCCAGTTCCCTTGACTTCTGCCCAGTGTCACTAGCACCATCCCATTTGAGCCCACTGCCCCCCTCCCCCAAATACTCGACCCATCGGTCTCCTCAGTGCGGCAGTTCCACCTGAGACCAGCGTGCTCGGTGGTTCCTTTTTCCCACCCAGTGCAATCCCATCTGTACCCAGTTCCCTGCCCCACTCTCGCCACATCCCGGGTCCTCTGTCCCCTCCCATCTTTTCCCTCCCTTTCTGAGCACTTCACCTGCACCGGCACGGTTTCAGGAGTACACCACCTCATCTGCACCCTAAATTAGCAGCTGGTTCAATGCAGGGCAAAACGCTTGAGTGGAACACACTCTTGTCCACTCTTGCCTCGGCTGCAGCCATAGGGTGCCGCAGCTTTGGTGCTTGTCCTAGGTTTCTTATTCTTCCTCAGAGTTTGAGGGAGTTCCCCTTCCTTCAGCTGCATGGTGCCTTCCTAGATGATTGCACTGGGTGGCATGTACATCTTGTCAATGGGCCTAAGCCATATGCACTGCTTGGGGGGGGGGGGAGGGGTTGCTCAGCCCATGCTCAGAGCCCAGGAAAAATGTAAGGAATGCTGAGGAGAGGGAGGAGGGAACTTGTTCAAGACCCCCACAGAAGCCCATAATCCAGTAGCCCCACCACCCCTATTCTCTGTCTCTCTTGTAATTCAAAGCCACATCCCTTCTCACTCAGCTACACAAAACAAAAATAACTCGTCGGGCCCATTTTCGGGACCACACTCCTACCGAGAAGCTCATTTTAAGTCCTGAAAATTTGCAGAATATGTATTTTAAATACAATGCTGTAAAAATGTAATAAATGTTTAATTTTATTTTTATTAAATACTAAATTGATGACGACTGACACTTTATTAAAGTGTCAAAGCGAGTGTTCCTACATTCTAATTACTTATTCTAACAAGGTGGCCAATTCTTCGGGAGCTGCGCAGGCTGGCGTGTGTGGATGAGGGGCACTCCCGTTAAGTAACACCTATTAAACTATCATTTGCACCTAGAGGCATCTCATTAATATCTCAACTGGCGAGATCGCGCTGCCTGCGCCTACCTGACCTGGGGCGTTGACAGAAGAAATGGTTCCTGGATTCCATTCCGCACTCCAGCTTCCCCCGTACAAATAATTCCCATAAAATTAATAACAACTATTCTACTTAATTGAATTCCTGATAAATGAAGATTCCTCCAGCCCCCTGTTAAATGTATCCCAGTGCTGCAGGGTGTGCTACAGCAGTGTTTGGTGAAATCTTCTCTTTCTCTCTCCCTTTGTCTTTTTCTCCATCCACCCACCCCCAGGCCTTCTCTCCTCTTTTGCCATCTGGCTTCCCCCATCCCTCTTACCCACTGCCACTTTTGTATCATTCTCTTCCTCCTCAGGCTCGCTCTCTCCCACCCACCTGTTGGCTCTGTAATTTGTTCCCCTCCAACTCTCATCTGACTTGCTCCCTCTTTCCTGTCCCCTCCCCTCTCCCTCTTCCCCTCTGAATCGCTCTCTTCTCCATCTCCATTATTTACTTTCTTCTTTCCACCTTTTCTCCTGTGTCTCCTTCCCCTTCTGCTTCTTCCATCTCTCTGACGCTCTGTCCCGTCCACCTCCTCCTTTCATCACTCCCTTCCATTCTTCTCTTTACCTCAGCAGTAATGGCTGTGCTTCTAATGGAATGGTTTTCCAGCCGTGGTCTGCAGATTCCCTGGCATCTGCAGATTGTGTCTAAGGGATACACAGAATCTTGCAGTTACCATATACTCAGTGCTTAATTTGTAATGAAAGAGGTGCCAGGACTCAGCCCGAGCAAGCCCGGCATAAATTAAACTCTGGCAGGGTGGCCTGCGAGTGGTGGCTGCTGGCTGGCCAGCTCTGAAGGCCGTGCTGCTGCCAGCAGCAGCGCAGAAGTCAGGGTGGCATGGTATGGTATGGGATTGCCACCCTGACTTCTGCACTGCTGCTGGAGGTGGTGGTGCCTTCAGCGCTGAGCAGCCAGAGGGAGGTGGCTGTAGGCTGGGAGCCCAAAGGTGCCGGGGCTATGAACTGCCAAGCCTAGAGCTCAGTCCCAGCAAGTCCCAGCACAAATTAAGCCCTGCATACATCAGTGATTTTCAATCTGGGGTTCGCAGACTGTGTCTAAGATTTCCACACCTGCATCTGAAATTTTTTGGGGGGCCTGCAAATGAAAATAGGTTAAAAACCAGTGATCTGATGTATTGTTTCAGCTTCCTTGGCATTATCTGGAGCCCCTCACATGAAGGATCCTGAGGAGTGGGTGGTAATTGGTGAGCCTGATCCAGCATAGATGTCTATGGGGTGACCACATCCTCAGAGTGTCCAGTGAGTGGATCAGAAACAGAAGGTGGGGCTCCCCTCCCAGAGGGATGGAATGCCCCCTCCAAAAATTGACGGCACACAGAAACCTTTTCATCACATTCTTCCCCTCCCCCTAGTCTTTTTCCAGCAAGCAGCAATGAGAAGTAAGGGTAGGGCATCATTGTCTATTCACCCCCACCCCAACACCGCAGCTCCAGGCCTGCAGCTGTCTCTGGTTAAGGGTTGAAGCATGGAACCAATGGAATGCATTCCGTAGGCAGAGCATTCTGCAGTGAACCAAATTCACTGCCACTGTTGTCTGTTGGGTGAGTAAAATATTACTGCAATCTGTGGGGTTGGCTATTTTGATATCTATGCCGAGTGGAACTGAGACATTTCAACTGTCCTTGGCATGAGTGGTAGCTTTGTATGAAGGAAGAGGAGTTTTCAGCCTAGCCTTGATGCTAAATCATTACCAAGGAGATTATAGGGGTGTTTTAAGGGACAGCCTGGAACATGAGCTGCAGGTAGGGTTGTCTTTGGTAGCAATTCCTATACACCCTGTGGTGAAAATGCTGCTTTCTTGCCACTATCCTGTGCAATTCATATTATGAGGCTGTGGTTTTTTGAATGCCTGTGTATAAAAACACCCATTAAAAATTCCACTCTCTTTTTAATTCGTTCCAATTAGAAAAACAAACTAGAATCTATAATAAATATTAAAAACCATAAACTCTATATTCAGTGCAAGCAACTTTAAAATAAATACATAATGGAAAAAATATCATTAAATAACACATGAATACCAAGTAATGGGATTTTAATCTTCTTGCTAGTGAAGGCTACTCTTTCTGCACTAAAGGTGACTTACAAACAAAATCACTCCGGCAGAGTTAAAGGAGATAATTCAGTAAGACTCCAGGATTGTGGGACTCAAAGAGAAGCAAGGCAGCCGCATAGTGGACTCTCTTTCCACTAACTCTTAGAGGTGAAGGAAACAAAAGTGGCATATTGAAAGCTGATAAAAGAAAACATTTCTTCATCTATTGCCCATTTAACTTCTGGAACTTACTGCCACAGGCTAATTAAAAAGAACAAATGAACAAAACAACTGCCCAAGCATTTGGAAAGGGATATAAATCGTCATGCTTCAGGGTTCAGCCAACCTCTGACTATTGTGGGTTAAGAGGAACACTTTCCCCCAGTGGGAGTTACCCCACAGCTGCCTGCTGGAGAGTTTCTTGTACTGTCTTCTGAGGCATCTGGTGGCCACTTGCAAAGACAGGCTACTGGACTGGATGGGCCAGTGGTCTGACTCAGTCTGGCAATTCCTGTGCTTCCTGTGATCACTCCAAGGGGAATTGGCCATGCATTTGAAAATGCTGAGAGAATACAGGTTCAAACGGACTCTAGCGGGAGCTATTTCAGTTTAGTATTCTAGCACTAGGAGTTTAGGAGGGTCACAAAGGTTGGGTGACAGACATCTGTTTGTCTATAATCTAAAAATTTTGGTGAGGATACTGGAAAGCCCTGATATGTCACCGAAGCGTGACATTGGTTAGAAAGGTGCAAATGGACTGTTCTCTGATGTACCATAGCCCCATCACTGCAAAGAAAGTCCCTCTGCATTCACCGCTCCTTGCCACACAGAATGTGAAGAGAACTTCAGCAGCTTGAGACTCAGACATAGAGACGAGAAAGCTGCCCACTTCTGCTGTCCTACTCCCATGGGATCTGTAATAAACAGGCCTGAACGCAAGGGTCCAGCCTGCTTTGCCTAGCAGTGGATTTTGCTGTTGCTATGCTCAGAATCACTGAAGGGAGCTGTCCAACAGAGAACGGCTCCTGAAGAAGAAACATGTTCTGTGTATCCGAAAGCACCATCCACATTGAATGGCAAAAACTCCACCAAGTTAATGGCTGACAGGTAGGGCCTTCACCGCCTTGGTTTTGCTGATGTGTCCAAAGCTTTTTACTAATTAAATGAGTGGTGCATCTCCTGTCAAGTACCAGGTAGGAACATGCCATCCATTTTCAACATACTGGTGGTTGCCAGTGGGAGAAAATTGTATATCAACTGAGTGAACATTACCAAGGTCCTTAGGGCCTCTCCTCTTCCTCCACAGGACGGATATTAGGGGGAGAGTTTTGAAGGCACAAAAAGCAGGTAGGCGGCCAACTCTCATTGAAAGCCAACAGGGGTTGACTTGGAAAGAGTCCTGTTGCCTTAATGCCTCAAGCAGGGCAATAAAATGCAGATTCTTTGGGGTTTTGTGATGCCCAGGTACTGACTTGATGGTTGGGGTTTAAAACCTGAGTAGGTAGGTGGAGAGTTTTAGCTACAAGGAAGAGTTAAGGAAATTAGACTTCTTCTCAGAACAAGGAAAACTTTGGTATGAGGCTAAGAGAGTTTTACAAAATCCTTCAAGGGGTGATAAAATCATTGGTCAAAGGGGTGGGGTGGTAATTTTCATACTGATTTCAAAGTAGGCAGCATAACCTAAAACCATGGAAGCTAGAAGACATGCTCCCTTCTAGCCCTTTACCTAGGGTGCGAAGAAGGAAGAAACATGGCAGAGTCCATAGTTTAATTAAAGAACAACAGACAAGTTCTGCTCTCTGTTATCCCATGGCAACCACATGGGTGTAAACTGAAGGTAGCATCTACCTCATCTTGTGTCTTGCACTTTCAGTTCCTCCCCTGATTTCAATTGAGCTCATTGTGGATCTTTAAATTACTGTTGTTGGATGGGGTGAGGGGGTGTCACCATTTTTACTCTGGTTTGTTAGGGATCATTTACATTTCTCTGCTTAGAGGAGTGACTTCTTTTAACTCCCGTTAGATGGGATGAGAACAGTGCAGCTGCCCTCTTTAGTTTTGGGGCAGCCTGTTACCCTAATTTGCTAAAGAGGTGGTGCCTTGACTACTTAACTGAAGTGTGATGAAGGGTTTTCGAGGGGGGACAGTGCTGTGTTCCCCTCTGGTGAGGTGGTAAATGTTGAGGCTTTTCATTTAAGGGGGTATTTAGTTGCTCTTACTTTCTGCCCGGCCTGGCAGAAGATGTGGGTGAGATGAGAGTTTTCACCCTACCGGTCAGTGCCATTACTCTGGTGAGTTAGGCCATTGCTGTGAGCACTCTCCTTGGGTAGTGAGCGGCACTGCTGCTCTGTCTGCTTTGAGAGCCCTGCTGCTTACTGTTCTGATTTAGCTGCTGGTGCTATTATTCTGTTGTTAGGACTCATAGGAGTCAGTGCATTTGGTCTGAGTGGTGGTGCCATTGCTGGGTGTGATTTAGGATTCTGCCACTTATTAGGATCTAGGGTTATTAACTAAATCATAGTCCTCTAGCAACTGTGGCATGAGCCGTGTGGCTGCGTGTGTTTCCCCTGCTCCAGTGAGAAGGGAGTTGTGTTTCTTTTGTGGTTGTGAATGGGGAAGCGCTGCTGCACTCCGAGAGGTCAAAGGTACAGCTAGAAAGCTTGCCTCGCTCCTCTGCCTGGCTCAAGGCTGGTATTTATGTGAGAGCCTGAAAGGAAACCTGTGATCCCGAAACCCCCTTGCATTTAGTCCGAAATCGCTAATTCACTTTCCAGGGCTGGCCAGGTCAGCACTGCCCCTTTGTCTCTGGTGAGCGATTTGCTTTGAATCTGAAAAGATTGGGTGCAGATATCAAGGGATGTACAGACAAAGGCTGTTTGCACAGCACTTGTATAAATACTCCATGAAAACTCTTTGAATAACCGCAATGAAATTTTATCTGAATGTGCCTTTATATTTTCCAGAGGCATAAAGAAGACGTAGGGGAGAGAGAGGGAGGGATGGTAGAGGAGGGAAAAATTTTAGTACTTTTTTCTTTCTGCGAACCTCACTGAATGCCAGGAAGTAGCTTGGCTTTAAAAAAATCTCTTTTATTATTTTCAGTTTTAGGACTAATCTCAGATGGGAATTCTTTGCTCCCAAACTGCTCCATACATTAAATATAAGGGGACAGCTAGTGTATTCAACAAAGACATTGTCAAGCCACTTAATTATTAGCTGTATGTTTTTCATGTTCACTTCCTGTACATATGTAAAGCAGATGGGAAAACAATTCCTCTTTAACACATCGTTTAGCTTGCATTAAAACAGAGCTAATTGTTTTGAATCAAAACAATGTTTCCCCAATTTCTCTCATTTCTACAAGTTACATCCTTAACTAAGAGGGATAAAAAACCCTTTCCTTGGATTTCTTTTGGAGATATCTAGAATTTAACTCCTGTACATGGCTTAGGACAAGGCTAGACTGGATGAAGGATAACAATTCTGCTTTGCCTCGTGCAGGGAGAAGAATGAAGTGTGATGTGATACATCTGTTCCATCTTTAACTTCTCAGACCTGTGAGTGCCTTAGGAAGGGCCTACACCCTCCTTGCAGTAGTGATATCCAGGATCTGACCAGTGATATCTTTTATTGGACCCAATTCCGTTGGTGAGGGAGATGAGCTTTCGAGCTTGCATCGGGCTCTCCTTCAGACCCAGGTGTCAGAGAAATTGACCTCAGAGGATGAAAATGAAGGGCTCTCTGGAGCAGTTGGGAGGTGCTTCCTCTGTTGTCCAGAAGGTGGAGCAGTGCTCCTGCTCTGGCCTCTGCTTCCCTTGCCCCTAACAGCCAGTCTGTCTGAACTCGGAATGAATTTTGTTCTCTTTTCATCACTCTCTGATGTCCAGCTGCTCCTGTCAACACCTTCTTATAGCATGTAATTCATCGCTCAGACTGACAGCTGGGGCCGTGGGCCTGGAACCAGCTTCTCCTGCCATCGGCTGCACCCTGCGAGAGTCCCTGGCTTAAACAAGGGGCTTCCCTCTTCCTCCCTCTCTTGCACCTGAGGCTAATGAACTCTCTGAAGGATTCTCCAGAAACAAAACCGAGAGCAGCCTTGTTCTCTCTCCCTCGCTCTGGATAAACTTTATGAGCAGGACTGAAATTGTTCTTCTGTGGTCATAGGCTCTTTAAAGCATTCCCTGGAGCAGAGGCGAAAAGCATTTACGCCGGGGACAGAATGGCTTTTAAAGCTTCGCAAGGCACAGATGGGAGTTGTGAAATGGTCTCATTATCAGGACTAGGCAATGGGTAGGGTCCAGGCGGGGGCTGGGAGGGTGATGTATGGGGCAGGCAGAGAGGCCGCCCTGGCTGGTTTGGGGACTGACTCCTCAGGAAGCACCGTCAGGTAGGGGTTCAGGAGCTCTTGCTTTTTGTTCCAGTGCTCATGCTTACTTTGATTGTAATTTATGGGCCAAAGAAGAAGTAAACGTGTCCCAACGTTTCTGGCCATTCGCCACCAAGAAAAGAACAGGGCACACCCCCTCGGTAGTTTGGAGTCTTATGTGATAGTGTTTAGTAACTTCACAGAGCAAAACTGTGCCGTTACCAACCAGCAGATCGAGTGGGGTGTCTAATTTGCTTCTATTTAGCCTAGATTTCCCCAGCCCATCACTTCCCTTTGGTCTACCAGCCAATTTCTGAGAATTTAATTCAGTACTTCTGCTTCAGTTCTCCTCTTGCACCTTCTTCCCTTGCCATAATTCATTCACTATTTCCACTCATTTCTCTTCCTCATTTATCATTCTTCTTTATTTTATTACTTTGCATAATTTTCCTTTAGGATTTGCCATAAAATAAATTCTCCCACCGTTAGCTTCCCGTTTATATTACCAGGCATGAATATGTTCGGCTGCTGCTTCCAGCACCTCTCCTGGCTTCTGCTGCATCTCCCCCTTTTTTCTCACTTGCACCCCAAGCCACCGACAATGTTTCAGAATATATGAGATGCCCCCTGCATTCTCTCACTAGCTGGGGTGGAAGGTAGAAGATCCAAGCGTTGACACCCAGTCACTCCCCTTGGTAGCTGGAGTAGTGGTGGGTTCTTAGGTGCTTCCCTAAGAAACTGAGGCTACTGCAGTCCCGTGGGAGAGGGGTAGGGATAGTGGCTTGGAAGCAGAGATTGGTGAACAAGGTACTTTGTTGAATCTGTGGGGCACTTTCTTGTTTTGCCTGCGAATGGGTGAGAACGCTGGAAGTAACTGACCCATAGAAAGTATCTCCTGGGTAAGACGTGTATCTGGTCCCCACCCAACGCAGAGTGTCCCCAATGGGCTGCTCATGAGTGCTTTGTTCTGCTCGGTTCTGAATGTCTCCGACCAGCTGGGATTCTACCACTTTTCTTGGGCAACTGAGGGCTGATTGCAGAGATGCTGGTGCACAGAGAGGTGATGTTTACACTTCCAGCACCTCCTGGGGTTTTACCCCCAGGGAGAGGAGCCGGTGACACCATTGTGAGTCTCTCTCAGGTGTCTGACTCGCTGGGAGTTGGAAAAAATTCCCTCACCATGTTGACATCACCCCTTTTTCCAAGTATGCTGCTGGACATTCTCAGACTGTGATTTCTAGAAGATGGTCCTGTGACATTCCAGCCACCATCCTGTCTGACTCATGGACTGCCCCACACACGTTGCCCACAGTCACTGGCACTTGGAGAGGAAGGACTTGCCATCCTGACTCCAGAAGGCTTTCCAAACCTAACCCTCTGCTCATGGAATGTCAGGTGCATTTGACAGAGCTTTGTTGTTTGACCCACAGCCAGATTTTGCCATCTCCAATAAGGTTTTTTTGTTTGTTTGTTTGTTTGTTTGATGAAATTTTTCCACACCAAGAGTCATGAGTCTTTAGCCAAACTCGGGCTAAAAGTCTCATTTGGGATGTCAAGAGAACCTGTGAAGAAAGGCTATACACATGGTCCCATCAATGTAATGTTCGAGCACCTTATAGTCATTAACGTATTTACTCTCTGAACACCGGGGAAGATGGTGGTGCTGTTAGCCCCCTGCAGAACGGTGGGTACAGAGGGATGAAGTGACCTGCCCTAGGTCACACAGGAAGCCAGTGAGTAGAGAAGAGAATTGAAGGTAGAGCCTCTGAGTCTCAAACCAGCACCATAACCACTGGACCATCCTTCCTCTGACCTTATTTTAGAATGTAGGATTGAGTGTCAGAGTGGTTTAATTTAGGGGTCATATTCCCCCCTTATTTGGATGGGCTGTCCAAATGCTGCTATCATGATGACCAGGGGAAGTTTCTCATTATATGGGGAGAGGATTACTTCTGGTTTAATTCCATCTCTATAAAGACCTGTGGCCACCCTGTTGCAATTCCTTTCTTCTCTTCTGGGGGAAGGACTGGGGACAGGATGTTGCTTGACACAAAGCTCTGTCCGTTGCATAATTGCTTTTCCAGCCCACGTGCCAGGCTGATGGAAAGGAGGCAAAGGGAAGCTCTTGGGAAAGGCAGCGGTAAAATGGGGTGGGATTATTTTCCTCTCAGTTCTGAGTGGCGGAAGGTGAGGCAAAGCTGAAGGCCAAGACATGTTTGCCTGAGTCTGAATACTCCTCAACCACTGAGCAAAATAAGAAGAAATTCCACTGAGAGATGGCAGCTCTTCAATTACTCTGAAAACATTATTGCAGGCTATTAAGGCTCCTGAAGGAAAACATAGACCTACTATATACATGCAACAGACCAAGGATTTGGAACTCCCATTCACATCTATGGAGGAGAAGGTTACATTTTCTATAGCTACTGTTCTCCAGGAGTGGAAGGGCTCAGTGCAGCTACAGAAACGTTGATCAAAGAAAGTAACATGTTGCACAAACATATGGAAAAATAGGAAAAATAGCTCACAATGCTGACATCTGAGAGGAATTCCTCTTGGGCAGGAAAAAAACAAGGGGAGGAATGTCCCTAGAAAAGGTGGCAGAACTTTTGTGCAAAGCAGAAATTCCGAGTTGCTGTTTTATATCCAAGATGAGGTGGGGGGGGGGGAGGAAACCCAACCCCCAAATGGGGTAATTTGGGATTCTGTGCCCAAGTAGATAGCACCATCACTTCCTTGGACCCAGTGCTCTGACTGTAAGTACTAGGAGAGGCCTTTGCAACAGACACTTGGAGCTGAGGTTTAAGCTCTTCTTGAGGTAGTTCTGAATTCAGGTATTCTTGGCTTGTTCCATTCTTGAATGAGAGCGTCCTGAAAGTAGAGAATGGAAGCACCCATGAAGAACTGTTCAGTTCCAGATGTTGGCAATAAAACCCCAGACTGCATAGAGCTCACCTTCTTTTGTATTTCATTACAAATCAGAAACTTAGGCCAGGTGAGTAATCCCAGGCCTAGTTTTGAGTGAACCCAGGCCAAATTAGGGTTTGTGTCAAAGCCACGTGGTTTCAACTGAAGTTTCCTTGGACTTTTGGGCTTTGATTGAACCTGACACTCAAAGCATAACCTGGGAGATCAGACTTAGGTGTGACAGACTGAAGGAAGTGGTCCCATGGTCCCCGGGGAGCAAAAGCACCTGCATTGGTCCTACAACAAACATGTTTTTACTAATACGGAGAAAACCTTGTCTGATCTGATTTTGAGAGGTTGATTTGGGGGGCTGGTGAGTTGGAATTTAGTTTGTTCTGGGGAAGAATTTTTGGGTTCAGTAATGTGCAAACTGAGTCAAACCAATCTTTGCTGTTACTCCATTGACTCCAAGGGACATACACCCAGGATGAATTTGCCCCCCTCTGCTTTTTACACTTTTCTTTCAAATTTGGTACTCATGCTTCCAGTGTTGCTCGTTAGGCACCTTGTGCAATGTAAAACCAAAACTAACGATGTGTGTTTTCCCCCAAGTCGGAGCTGATGTCATAAGCCTGACACCCTTGCTCCAGATGGAAATTTATTCTGATTAAAGTGGATCTCAGATTATTGCATCCTTGCGAAACCTTGGTTAATTTATGGCAGTGTAAACTCCATTTTTTTAAATGACTGTGATGCTGCCAAAATCTTTGCAGATATAGAAACAGCTTCACAGAAGAATTTCAATCTAACATCAACAGGAGAGTTGGAAGATGAATTGTGTGAGGAGCCTTCTCCTCCAAAGATGCTGCTTTGTTTTCCTGTTTAGCATGTGGCTTGACTCTCATATTGTCTGTTTTATTACGTTTTAATTATTGTTGTTTATTTATTATAATCATATTTTAATTGTTTGGATAGTGCTCTGAGTGCCTTGGCAGGGGGGCCCATTATAAATTAAATTATTATTAAAAAGTTGTTATTATGTGCACTGCTCCGAACTGAGACAGAGCAGGGAACCCACTCAAGTGCCTGGAATTAATTTCCCCCTTTTCTTTCCCTCTGTTTTTCTCTCTCTCCACACAGGCGCCAAGTTTGGATGGTTAGGGTATGGGAATGCAAGAAAGTCTGGTGCTTTCTTTTGCATTTCTGCAATGCAATGGGAGTTTGGCTGTTGGCTTCGATGGGAGCAGGACTGGGCCCTTTATAGATCCTTTGTGAAATAGGATGCTATGCATTTCCCCACCTGCTCACCATCCCTCGCAGAAAGGGGGTAGCTTGTAGAGCTCAGTGGATGTTTGACACAGTGTAATGTGCTCGGTTGAGGACTGGCTTATGTGACTAATTCTTGAGAGGAAATCTTGAGGCAGGTGCTCATCTGTATGTATTTGTGAGGCTGCTCCGAGTGTTTCAGGGTACTCGGAGTCCCGTAGAAACGAGGCACACACACACATAGCTGCTAAATAAAAGTGGTGAGTTTATTGAAGGCAGACAGTGACACACCCGCAACGGGGGCTCCCTTCGTTGCCGCCACTGAGGCGGGAAAAGCCCGACGCATCGGAGCAATGCTCAGGGTGAAGCCCATTGGGCAGGGGCACGCTGACACAGAAATACCCATGCACATTTACATCTCATGCATACCTCATGAATAGCTAATAACTTGTTTTTCTTCATTAGTCTCACACAATTCTAGCAGGCAGTTAGAAGCTAGAGAGCTCTGGTATACAATAGATAACACTGGTATGCAGGAATGTTGCCTTGACCGAGAGTACCCTTTCCCTGGTGTCCAGCGTGAGAGAGTGGTCTCTATATGCATACCGTTACAAAATCTTCTTGCACCCTACACCGAGGTATGTCCATTGGTAGCGGCTCCTCGGGGCCATCTGCCAGCTGGGGATTGCTGGAGCACAGCGCCACTCTGGCCGTGCCCCTGATACATGCCCTACATGGAGGCTCTAGGGGAGTCAAATAGGAGACATCTGTGCCAACTCTCCATCAGCTGCACACTCTGGCACATCAGGGGAATCCCCAGCTTGGGAAATCCGGTTCATAGAGGATTTGGGCTTGGGATTCCATCTGTTTCTGCTGAAGGTAGATGGGGTGGCACCCCCACTTCTGCTCTGACAAACTTGGAGGTCTTCCTGTGCTGGCTGGAGAACACCATGAGTGTCATGCAGGCCAGTAGCATCCCCTTAACTCTGACTGTGTGTCCCTATGTTTGTCCAGAACCTAGCCCAATGGGATTCTGGTTCATAACCTGGATACGTATTCACTGACAGGTTCTTTCTGAAACCAGAACCAGCAATGCCAAAATGCCTTCATTCTCTTGGTGTTTCCAGCACCACTGGAAGCAGCGATCTAACCAGGAGAGCCAGTTCTCGTGAGATTTCCTGTCCAGGTTTTCAGATCAAAGACCTGTGGATAGCTCAGATCAGCATCCAGGCTTTCTGGTATGTGTCTGAGCTGAGCTGCACTGAACATAAGGATCTTTACCCATCACTGGCCACAAGGACCTTCTCAGTTGTTGCTTTACAAGGTAGAGAAACTGATTGTTCTGATGCTAAGGGGATAACAGCATTTCCCTGCCTCACAGGAGTGCTGTGCGGATAAATCCATTAAAGACTATGTGTTGCTCAGATACTACGGTAATGGGGACCTGTGAATTCCTTAGACAGATAGATTAGGGATGACACTTAAGGGCTGGGCTACATTACCGGCGGGTGGGGTGGGGTGTCAACCTAAGATATGCAACTTCGGCTACGCAAATAGCATAGCTGAAGTCGCAGTACCTTAGGTCGACTTACCTGGCCATCCCCACGGCGGCAGGTCGATCATGGCCGCTCCTCCACCAACTCGGCTTACTCCTCCTGCCACAGTGCAGTACAGGCATTGATCCGGGGATCGATTTATCGCGTCTAGATGTGACGTTCCTCTACTCAAGTCGCCCTTGTGTTTGCCAGCGAGTGTTGGACATTTCCATTGCTTCTCTCTCTTCCTTCTGTTTGCCAAGACTGACCCTGCCATCCTCCTGCTGATCTGTGCAGCTTTATCTACTACTGCGTGGGGGAACTGCTGTTCCATGCCTCATCTTTTTAATCGGGCACCTGCCTCGGGGGAGCTCCGGATTATGGCTCAGCTGCTGCCCTGCTCCTTCTGTATTCCTTCCGCTTTGGGACCTTGCAGCTTGTGTTTGCTTGGAATGGAGTTCTGTACTCCTCGCTCCCCCCTTCTTCTCCAAACCCACTTCTACTCCTGCACCAAGGAGCCATTAAGTCTTGTCTGCCTGGTTCGCAGTCTCTGAGTCCGATGGTTTCTATCTGGTGTAATGCGCATCTTCGTCCCACCCCATCGGCAGCTAAATTGACATTAGCATGGACTCCCTTAGGCTCAGGCCCACTTACTGGTGTGTAACTTGCACACTGTCGCCTCCGAGTCTAATGGAGTCTATTAGTGTAACACGCTCTGAGGGCACTTTAATGTATTCAAGTAGGGCATCGCCCCACCCCTTTATGCTTTACCTTCTAACGATACCGCTGGGTTTAAGGTTTAAATTACCTTCACTGAGTCAGTTCCTGACCTCTGCCACAGTGGTAAAAATCTGATGTCACAACTTCAGCTGAGTTCCTCTGGGTCGACAGTGATGTAATGGAGACCATAATTTGGCTCCATTGGACTGCTGTGCACTCCGTTAGGCTTAGTTATATCCCTTACACCGTGGGTTTTCCAATACTATTTATTTATTTTATTATATAGTTCTCACGTGCCCTGCAAATCTTTGTTCCTTTTCAGGAGGATGCCTTAGAATATTTGATCATCTCCCTTGGGATTTCACCATTCCCTTGTCTGCTCACTGGGGCTACTCCTGATGTCACTTGCACTGGGACAAATCAGCAGTAGCCCCCCTGAAAACTGGAGTTTAGACAGTGTAAAACTGGCAAGAGAGAACCAGGCCCCAAAGACTTCGGTGCGTTTGCAGCTAGCTACACAGGCCCAATTCACAGGCATGCTGTTTAAGAAAAATATAAATCCTCACAGCTATTCCACTAGGAAACTGAGTTCTAGTATTTCCACTCTGCAGTCTAGTATTTCCACTCTGTTTTGAATTCTTGATAGTCAGAAGAAAGGGGAGCGGAAATCCAGAATAACCCGGTGGCTACATCACCTCAGAGAGCAGCCTGGAGGCTTTTTCTTCACTGTCCTCAAGGGAGTTTACATTAGAGCCTTAAGCTGGACAAATTGCACCCCCACCCCTTGGATCAAAACAGAAGTATCAGAATGGCCAGGGATGCTGTTATGGGGATTGGGTCAGAAGGCTGCTGGCTTCTAGCAAATTCATTGTTATGTGACCAATAGACAGAGGGACCATAATTCATCTCCAGTGGGACTTCCTCTAATGTTACGAAACTGCAAAACAAAGTGGCACTTTTAAAACTACTCCAAAACAACCCTGCACCTAAAAATCCATAACAACCTGCCACAAAAATATTTTCTTCCTTCCACCCACAAATGTGACCCCACACTCATCCGGGTCTAAGGCTCAACCTTCTGTCTGGTGTGTCTTTAGCGCGCACATCACATAATTGGACAGGTTCAATATCCCATGACCTGTTGGGCCTTGGGACTGGAGCGTTATGTCATGAACCCCTTCAGTGGAGTTCCTCTGACCCACCAAATGTAATAAGAGTTGTTAACCTGGATTGTGGAGTAGAATGGAATAGTGCGATTACACAGCAACTTTGTTGGACATCGTTCTGGGCCCAAATCAAGTTATGTTTTGAAAAACATGCTTTTGCATGAATGTGTTTTTTCGAGCTGGTTACTCCATAATCTAGCCATGTTCACAAATCCTGGACCAGACGGGTCTCCCACACAGCTGGGTTCCCTAGCTTTCCATAGTGTGGATGGAGTCAGAGGTCCTGTCACTGGCGCTGAATCCTTTTGGACTCTCTCCATGCTACAGCTCTTCACCGTGTTTGAAACTGCTCCCCCAAACGCCGTAATGGCTGACATGGTTGCAACACGTTTTGACCACACTTCAACATAGTGATACGCTAGACATTTGCTAACAAGCCTACTCTATAGCATGGCTTCTGCTTACACCATTTAAGACAAATCCACGTGCACACTGGGTCCTGAAGCTGGGCCAAAACCCTGCTAACTACAGATATGTGGCAGCTAGCATGGCTCATTCCCAGTGTAGACAGGTCCGTCGTGTGTCTCTTCTCAGGCAAGAAACCCCCTTGAGGCTGAGCAGCTGATGATAACAGGTTTCTTGCCTTTGAGTAGCATCGGCCAGATGTGGGCATGGCATGGCACTCTAAGGGTTAAGGAGGCTGCGTCCTTGGTGGCGTGCAATTTATGATCCTGTGAATCCTTTTTTAATTATTTTGCTGTGACAGAGGTGGAAATATCCAACTTCAACGACTGGCTTTATTGATACGCTGCTATTTGTGCCTCTGTGGAGGAACAATCCCATAAAAGCAATAAATTAGAAAACCCTTTTTCTCTTCAGAGAGAGACACTTTCTGTCTCTGTGTTTGAGGCCTGGTGTAAAGACCTTTCGGCACCACAGACGAGCTCTCAGGCCTGGTCTACAGTAGTGGCGGGCTGGGGGTGGGGAGTGAGGGAAATCAACCTAAGATACACAACTTCAGCTACATGAATAACGTAGCTGAAGTCGGTGTATCTTAGGTCGACTTACCTGGCGTCCTCATGGCAGCAGCGGGCTCCCCCGTCGACTCTGTTTGCGCCTCTTGGCGAGCTGAAGCTCTGGCGTTGACGGGGAGTGCCTTTGGGGATCGATTTATCACATCTAAATGAGACACGATAAATCAATTCCCGATAGATCGATCACTACCCGCCAATCCAGCAGGTAGTGAAGACATACCCTCAGTCTCTCTGCGAGCTCTAGTGAAAAGCAATTTATTCACTATCTACTGGGGCACTTTTATTTCTTCCCGAGAACTGTTGTAAAACACCTTTTCACTTTGGCTGATCTTCCTTTCCAGGCTTGGGCCAGACAAATTGCTTGCAGTGAGCTGGAAGGCCTATGTTTTGTCTGCATTCATTAACATTGGCTTAGCTGGCACATTGTGTTTAAGTTTGCATTGTTATTAGTTTTGTGCAGGTATTTGCTGTATATGCGCCTAGACGGTCATTGGTAGGCATATTTTATAACAAGAACAAAAATCTAAAAATATTAAATAATATTTCTGAAGATCAACAGATCTGAGCCAATGTGACAGTGTTCGCTTGCAATTGCATAAGTCCAGTTTTCACCACATGGAAAGTAACAAAATCCATCTCCCATTAATACAGACAACAATGAGCAATCCATCCTATTAATTTTTTTAAAAAACGTAAATGTTTACTCGCGACAGAGCTGTACAGAGACATTCCTATGAGCACACAAACATGTATACGCAAACACACCGTTCATTTGTGCATGCAGCCGAATTCAAACACATGTTCACCTCTTATATATTTGACCACAGTCTGTGCGAATCTGTACCCTGTGCTGCACCCTTGAAGTGCCACAGAGAGTAAATCTGTGCAAGGTTTTACTGCACAAAACCACCCACATATTCGCACATCCCTGAAGTGACCAAGAGATCAATATAGTTAGAGAATCAGGCCTGATTTTTCAGAAGCGCTGAGCACCCAACAACTCCAGCTGAAGACAATGGAACTTATCCGTGCTCAGCCCTTAGTCTCAGAAACATACAACCACATGAGCGTTCATTCATCTGTGAGCGTTAGTACTGCTCTCCCCTGCAGAGGATGGGCCCTATCCCACAGCCCTTACTCTTGTGAGTTTAATTGGACTACCCATAAAAGCAAGGGATATGAGCCCCATAACCTCTCCCTTTTGCCATACACTGGATATTTCCATCTCTGTCACAGCATCCTTTTCATATACGCTTTGCTATTTCAGTAGCACTCACTTATCGTGGGATTTCTCCAATAAAATCCTACACACACGTTAAAACAAAGTTTCGGTTGTGATGGAAATTGATAAACCCAAGACCGTCACCCTTAACTCAGTGATATCAAAGGCACTGTGAGTGGCATGGTCTATAGTGTACAAGGTGCTAAATCCCCATGGTCGATGAGACTAACGCAGCAAAGGAGAAGTTATGCTGCCTTGTGTCAGTGTGTAATATGAAACCATCAATCTGGGGCCTGGATTACAGCGAAACTAATGTCTCTAGTTTTTTATTTAGTCCTGTGGAAGGTGGCAGCACTGGGAGGGGAGTCTTCTGTCACATAGACCTCAGGCAGCAGGAGTGCAGGTTCCCACAATGAACAGGATTCAACCCAGCCTGTCGGGGCCTCCTGTAAGAGTGAGAGACAAATTGTCCCTATGTCTGTTCAGTCCTTGGCTTCTCTGTTGAGATCGCGGAAAAGGGTGTCAATTCCGGCCAGTGGTGATGGTGCTTTTTGTGACATGCACTAAAGGAAAAGGCAGACTGTGCAAACGAGTCCAATGGTCCCCTTTCCAGTGCTTGAGTCTGGGCTATGATCTCCCCATTTCTGCCCCTGGAACGAGAGTGAAACGGCTACAAAAGCACGTGTGTGCAAAAGTGAATGGTCAACATTTTCACAAGGAAAGTTTTGTTTTTTAATGAAAGGGAAGTGACAATTGATTCACTTTGCAAGTTGCCTGGGAGTCTGCTAAATGTCTGGTGTTTTCATGGCACGATATGTTTTTTTCATAACATTGAGACCATCAACTCACTTCACAAAGGCCACCAAACAGCTGGCAGGTGATAATGACTTTCACTCACCACCAACCTGGCCCAGATTTGAAACAATGACCTAGAGGTGAATAGCTCTGTATTCCATTACTAGTCCCTTGAGCCACTCAATAAATGGAAATGAAGGGCCTGATTCTCCTCTCACTCACACCAGCATAAATCAGGAATATCTTCATATGCACTCACAGGAGTTACACACCTGTGAAGCTAGTGTAAGCGAGAGGAGAACCAGTCATTGGGAGCAGTCTAATCCTGCTCCTATTGAAGTAAATGGGAGTTTTGCTATTGATTTACATGGATGTTGAATCAGGCTTAGTGTGATTAAACATTCATCACTTGTGCTACTGTGAAGATGCATTTCTGTAGTAAGCTCATTTACACAGAAGTTGTTTTCCCCTCTAGTTACTGGGTCTGAGTCTGATTTTGGTAAAAATCCTCCATAGAGTTATTCCAGATTAGCACTGGGATCAGATAGTGGCCAACAGATGACAAAATTTAAGGGCCCTGTTAAGATCTATAAAAAAAAGTTCAGTAATATTGGTTGGTCCATCTACATTCATGGCGGTGCTTCTGCTTGGTTTTGGAATGAGGACTTCGTGTGTTCAGTGCACTTGATGTATTGGTGGCAACAGAGCTTTTGAGCAATAGATACTCTGCTGTTTCAACAACCACTCTACCTCTAGTCAAACACAGGACCACCATCACATCAGAGGTATCCCATTCATCTACTCATCATACACCCCCTCGTCAGGCGACTCTGATGACATCATCAACTGTCTAAACATACAGGAGATGTCTTCCCATTCCCTCTTCGCCTCCCCATTAGTAGCTGGATTCCTGCCCTTCCACACTGATATTTCTAGAAGGAAAGGGTCTGTTTTTGTTTGTTTGCTGGCATAAGTCATTGATAGCTGTGGAGTCTGGCATTTGCATGTATTTTTTCAGGTAAAACCCAGCAAAGGCAGAAAGTATAGGGGCAGGATCTGTTCGTGAATGTTGTGTGTGTTCCTTTCAACCAGAGAACACTGGAGTCATTCGCCCCATCGTGTCAAAATTTCCAAGTCTGTGTCATCGTTTTGTGCCTCCCCCTCTAAAAGACAAAGTACCGTAGCATACTGCAACCACGGTCCAAACCACCACGGCTCATAAGAGCCACGCTGCAGCGTCTTAGGCAATTACGGTAGTATACGGGAGAATTTTTCATAATGGTCTTTCGCTGCTGGTCAGTCCCATCACTAAAAGGTCAAGGTGTCATTGGTCAGGTCACGCCAGGTCACTGAAAGATATAAATGTCTGACATTTCATTGGCCTTCCTAGCACATGTGCACCTCTGACCTGGGGAATCCCTATCCCACTAGGGGGCACTAAGGGTCGATTTTCCCTCTGATCCTGTTCGTTTCTGCTCTTTATTTGAGTTTCTCCTTGCCGCTCGCGCTCCCTCCTCTTTGCTGGCCAGCTCAGACTGTTTAAATTGGAAATTATTTGTATTACGGTCTGTAAATAATAGATGAGGGAGTGAGGTGGAGTTGGTGTCCCTTCCATAAACTCCTCCTCACTTTAATTAGTGCGAAGCAGCCTGGTGAGAATGCGAGCTGCCTTGATGCTGGTAATTAAAATTGAAACCACTGAAAAGCTGCTCTAGTTTTTATCAGCACTGCTGGTCGGAGCTGAGAGCCTGCGGACGGCTCTGCAGTAAAGAGTGATAATGAAGGTGTGAATTCCCGGGGGGAGGAGGGGCAGCTGCCGCACTGGCTGAACTTACACCAGATGAAAATGCAGGAGCAATTAGAGGTGGCTATGTACAAGCTGGGCATCAGAGATTAGTTGGCACCTTGGGAACAAGGCAGGAAGGGACAGGGAGGAGGAGTTTGGGGGTTATTTTTAATAAAAAGAAAATGGGGGGAACAGCGACTAGCAACTTAAAGGGAAACATCCAGTTTCCCTGTAGGGCTGCCTCTGGCCTGCAAGAGCCAGGGTGGTGGTGGTGGTGGTGGGGGTCCGTGATGTGATGCGTGCAGGGAGGAACCATGAAAGACAAGACTCCCAGGGGAACCGCTCCTCTCGGGAGCTGCAGGAACAATGGAATTGTCCCACATGGGTTTCCGAGCAGAATCTTGGCTTTCGTTGGCTGGGAAACGTCTCCCCCAGCATGCGTTCCTGGGTGCTTTCGTCTGAGGTAGAATGTACGTTCCTTGTGGCCTGGACCTGGTTTCTTAAGCTCTCCGGGCTACGGTCTGTGGGTCACACCCAAAGCCTGCCAACTCAATGGGAATCTTTCCTTTAATGTCAGTGGGCTTCAGATCAGGCCCCGTTACTACTAAATAACAATTATAATGGGGCTAGTAGAGAGATCACAGAAGTGAAAGTAAAAGGGGTGGCGAGGGGGGAGAGAGAAGGCTTCTATTATAAGTTCGCCAATAAGGAGTGTGAGAAGAGACATTCAAAGTGATCATGCACATCATTATTAATTGCTTCCTGCCCTGGTGCATTCATCCCAGTGTGGGCTTCAAGAAGGACATGACTGTCTCTGTTCTGCAGAAGGGAAAACATAGGCTAACATTATGCTCTCAGTCAGATCCATGACAGGGAGCCCTCCTGCCTACCTTAGTATGCTACCACCTCCTCATGAGAAATAGTTCACTGTAGAGAAAGAACATCTTGTAAATAGGCTGGTTCCAGAATAAGGGAACAAGTAAGTCCCTTCCCCATATCACTGTTAAATGCTTATTGACCTATCTACCAGAAAAAAGCTTTGTTACATGATACACCATAAGTATCATAGGGTGCCCCCCAGGACATATGGAAATTGTGACATTATGGAGACGTTATGGAGAAAGGAGGTTAAGGAGATTATGAATAAATGGCTAAGCTTAAAGTTAGACTTCCTGCCCCCCAGTTTTTTGCATCATTTGAGAAGGTGACGTTTATCGCTGTATTGTGGTAGCTTCTCTATGATTATGATAACTAGCTTTCCATTGTAACATCAGTTTTAGAGCTGGTGAAAAGGCACAATTTCTATTTTGTGGGAAATTCTCATATTTCAAAATTGAAACAAAAAGTTGAAATGTTGAAATTTCCCGTGATACAAAAATATATTGAAATGACTGCGTCACATTATATTTAAATATAACAATTAAATGATAAAGTTGAAACAAAGCACTTTGACCTTACTGAAATGAAATGTTTCAATAATTTTTCAATCAAAAAATTTGACAAAAATTGACAGTCTTGCAAACTATTTAGATGTCAGCATTTTCTGTCAGGAAATTTTCAGCTAGTCTGATAAGCTTTAGTCCCTTCCCTACAAACATTAATTTCCTTTATAATAAAGGCTTTTCACTTTCATTTTCTCACATGATCTTCTGAAAGGGAAGAATGTTTGGAGATGATTAAGAGTAATTGAATGAGGTGTTATGTTATACTTTTAACATAAAAATCAAAATGATATTTGGTTCTGATTTTTTAACTATATTCTCATACACAGCTTGGTCTAGAAACTCCAAATGTAGCCATTTCTCTACAGTGATGACCAGCATCTTAGAGTTTTATTTGAATCTTAGTTATTCATATTTTAGCGATTTGCTGTGTTTTTGCACCTGTGAGAAATCTGTGAGCGGTCTGTGAGCTTCTTTAAAGTAGGCCCCGTGGAGAGATTTTATAAGCTCTACAGAGTCCCAGGCAGTTTATAAACTCTGGAGGATCACAAGTTTGGACTCAAGTAGGGCTTCTACACCCTGCAGAATTCTATCTTTTACTTTTTTTCCATGTTGTTGTAACATAATCAGTTTTATTGTAATATAAAATGAGTAGACTTCAAACCTGAGTTAAGCTTTTGTAAAGTATTGTATCTTTTGGTCAACATTACTTTTCCACATGGAGTTTTCTGTTTGTTAAACCATCAGCTATTGGGCATGGTGTGAAAATTTGATCAAGCTGACTTAAAAATCATAAGAATGATTTGTCAAGACAATGGAATGTGCTTATAAATGTACTTGCTTTATAAGCTGATCAATAATTAAGGAAGATCAGACTTATTTGTGGGGCATCTTCTGTGCAAATAGGTAGGACAATGAAATTTATTTTGTTCTTTTCAGAAATAACTTTTTCAAGAAAATGTAATACTTAAAAATGTTAGTATTGTAAATAACTTTTTAGAAGTAGCGACAGAGTCTTGTAGCACCTTATAGACTAACAGATGCTTAGGAACATAAGCTTTCGTGGGCAAAGACCCACTTCTTCAGATGAAAGTTTATGCTCCTAAACATCTGTTAGTCTATCTATAAGGTGCTACAAGACTGTCGCTTTTGCAGATCCAGACTAACACAGTTACCCCTCTGATTTTTAGACGTATTTTGTTGGAGTTAGACTGTTCATCTTCCTGAACAACAGTTTAGTTTGGAAATCCATGGATGATAACATTGAGTTTACCACTTGTAGGTTAGATAATGAGTAACAGAAAACTCTGAAACCTAGTAAGCAGAGCTTGTGAGAAAACAAAGGATCTTTTCCATGGAAAATTTTGACTTTCCATAGGAAAACTGAAAAAAAATCAGTTTTCAGCTGAGAATGTTTTGGGATTTTCTGATAAAAAAAATCAGAAGTTTTTGAGAAGAGTCAGACACTTTCAGTGAAAATTTTGGAGTAGTTAAAATCACAATGTTTTTATTTAAAAAAAAGTTCATATGGAAAATTTTCAACCAGTGATGTCAGTATCATCCATCCAGATTTTTGTGTTAACACCTATCACTATAATACAGTGAAACCTCGATTTAACGGACTAATTGGGGCGAGGGGGTGTCCGTTAAAGCCAAAAGTCCGTTATTTAATAATTTTTAAAAATCATTAAATAATAGGACTTTTGGCTTTAATGGACACCCCCTCACCCGAATTAGTCCGTTATATAGAGGTTTTAGGAGCTGTCAAACGCCCCCCCCCCACCTGCCTGGCTCCCCGCAACGGGGAGCCGGGCGGGTGGGCTGAGAGCTCCCGCCTGGCTCCCCGCTGCGGGGAGCCAGGCGGGAACTGTCAGCCCGCCCGCCCAGCTCCCACTGCGGGGAGCCAGGCGGGAACTGTCAACCCCCCCGCCCGGCTCCCCGCAGCGGGGAGCCCGGCGGGAGCTGTCAGCCCGCCCGCCAGGCTCCCGGCAGCGGGGAGCCCGGCGGGAACTTTCAGCCCGCCCGCCCGGCTCCCCGCTGCGGGGAGGGGGGGGTTGACAGTTCCCGCCAGGCCCTCCGCTGCGGGGCCGGGCAGGAGCTGTCAAACCGGCCGCCCGGCTCCCCTCTGCGGGGAGCCGGGCGGGAACTGTCAGCCCGCCCGCCCAGCTCCCGCTGCGGGGAGCCAGGCGGGAATTGTCAAACTCCCCCGCCCGGCTCCCTGCTGCGGGGAGGGGGGGGGGGTTGACAGCTTCCGCCCGGCCCTCCGCTGCGGGGAGCCGGGCAGGAGCTGTCAACCCGGCCGCCCGGCTCCCCTCTGCGGGGAGCCGGGCAACCGGGTTGACAGCTCCTGCCCGGCTCAAAACCCCCCTGTCCGTCCGTCTCCCCGCTGCGAGGAGCCGGGCGGGGGGGTTGACAGCTCCCACTCTGCTCTCCCCAGCGGGGAGCCGGGCGGGAGCTCTCAAACCCCCCCCCCCCGCCCGGGGGAGTTGACAGCTCCTGCCCGGCTCCCCCCAGCGGGAAGCCCGGCGGGAGCTGTCAAACCCCCCGCCCGGCTTCCCGCTGCGGGGAGCCGGGCGGGAGCTCTCAAACCCCCCCCCCCACCCGGCTCCCTGTTGCGGGGAGCCGGGCGGGGGGGTTGACAGCTCCCGCCCGGCTCCCCGCAGAGGGGAGCCGGGCGGGAGCTGTCAGCCCACCCGCCCGGGCGGGGGGGCCAGGGGTTTGACAGCTCCCGCAGGGGTCCCTGCTGCGGGGAGCCGGGCGGGAGCTGTCAACATATAACGGATTTCCCCCAATAACGGATTTCGGATGCATCGGAAATTTTGTCCGTTGCATCCGAAGTCCGTTAAATCGGGGTCCGTTAAATCGAGGGTTTACTGTATCTGGACACCTAAAACTCATCTTGTTGCCCTCTTCTGGTGGGAAGATCATCTCGTCGGTAGCCTGGTTCCCTCTGGGAGAAATGCCTGCTAATCAGCCCCTGCTCCCTTGAAGTAGAACACAGTGCTTCCGCATAACCCTCTCTGCCCAACATCTTCCCTTCCAGGAGTGAGGGAACCATCTCAGACTTGGAAGAAAGCACTTTGAATTTGACGTGAAGTTGCTACTAATTTAATGTTTATCCAATAACAAGGACTTTTGCAAAACCCTTACCTTTTCATGAGCCTCAGGTAACACTGTCAATTCATAATTGCTATGATCCCTTTATCCTGTGATTTAATAAATAATTGACCTAAATTATTAAACTGAAAATTTCAACATTATTAAAAATTAACCAGGTTAAATGAGGAAACAGTAAATAGAGCAGGGCTCTTCAGGCATGACAGGAGTCCGCAGGTTTTATTGTCTTTTTCTCAGGCACAGAGAATACATTTCTTTTTCTTTCTTTGTCTCTCTCATTGTTTTACTCCTCTGCCTTTCACAAACTCCATTTCTCTTTTCCCCATCCCTCTCTTCTCTTTGTCAGTCTTCTCACTCCTCTTTCACTGTGCTCTTGCTGGTCTTATACCATCCCCTTTTCTCAACACACAGTTTCTCTCTTTTTCTCCTGTTTTTGCTGTCACTCCATTCTCCCCTTCCCACCTATTAGCCCCTCCCTCCCTCCCTGTGCTGTGAGTGTAACATTATCATAGATGATGCACTTTGCTAGTAATTAAATTGTTCTACTCGGCATCAAACCGCATGCCCATGTATCACATGAAGCCTCATAGGATCTTTTAGTGCTTCCTCCCCTTGATTCCATGCACACCAGTCCCATTTGATGTCAATGGGACACAGATCTAAAGGAGCACATGGTCTCTAAAGAACAGATCATTTGTTAGTACTTCGGGATGCGAACAGCTTCTGTTCATACAAAATTCATTAAAATCTGCTGCTCTTAACGGAACACGGCTCTATCATTTTTAATTGAAACATTCCGTTTCACCAAAGTGAGATACTCCATCTTCCCTGCTGTAACTCTTGCCAGCTCTTTTGTTTCCCCCCTTACAATTATCGCTCACTACTCCTGCTGCTGCCTTTTGGGCAGCGTTCCCTATTCACTTACATCCTTTCAGAAAGAACCTGAAACCTCTGCTTAACCAAAGGGCGCCCCAGCACATTGTGACCCTTCCTCAGTTTCCAAACCCGCTCTGACAGTGGGAAACATAGGGAATGATCATTCATCCCCGTTGCCCTGACATTTTCCTCTGTCCCAGAGCCCAGGTTTCCAACTTAGACCTCAAGGTAAGTGGCTGGAATTTTCCAATAGACCTAAAAGAATAAGCACCCAGCTCCCATTTAATTTCAGTAGGTGTTTGGGCCCTTTGAGTATCCCAGCTGGAATTTCTATTGTCACTATGGATGTACAAATCATCATTTAGGCATCTGCAGTTAGTATCTGGGCACCTAATTGCCCATTTGGGCTTTTCTGTATATTAATCTAAGGAAGATCCTCTTCTTTCCTTTGGGTGTTATAATAACATTACAGTAGACTCTCGATTATCCAGGATTGGGTTAACCAGCATGTGGATTAACCAGGATGTCAAAAAAAACTTGCAGGGCTGGCTCTGGCTTTGTTGCTGCCCCAAGCACACACGAAAAACAACCCACCAGGGCACAGGGCAGCCAGTGAACCAACCCCCCCCCCTCCTCCCGGCGCAGTGAACCAACCCTCTCCCCCCCCATATTTCCTATGGATGGTTGTAGCAGGGCGGCGACTCACCCCGCGGCTCCTTCTGCTGGTCCGTCTGGAATTAGCTCAGTCCAGCCTCCGGAGCGCCCTCTGCAGGCTGATGTCCCACTTGCTACTGGCTCAGAGTCTCTCCTTGGACCCCGGTGCTCTCTTCCATTGGGTGCTGCACCCCTGCAGTACCCCCTCAGGTCTTAGGGTCTCCCCTCCCTGGGGAACCCCCACCCTCTCTCCCCACCTTGCCTCACTCTAGGCAACTTGCCCCCGTTCACTGGGGAAAACTGCAGTATCATTGCCACTCATCACCAGCAAGGGGGGTTTGGCCTGCTGCTTCTACCTCAGTAGACATGGGCTTCCCCCTGCAACCCCACTACCCTTTTTGGGGCCTTCTCCTAAGCCCTGCAGCCTGGGGGTTTCCAGGCTAGAGCTTCCCCAGCTCCTCCTGCCTTGCCCCAGCCCCGCTTCCCTCTAAGTACCTCCTCAAGCTCCCAGCAGCCAGGCCTGTCTGCCTCTGCAGCCAGAGGAGGCTCTCTCACTGAGCACCAAACTGAGCCCTTTTTATCAGGGCCAGCTGGGCCCTAATTGATCCAGCAACAGCTGTGGCAGCTCGGCCCAATCCGCCTGGGAGCTGCTTGCCCCCAGCTACAGCCCTTCCCAGGCCTGTTTTATTCCACTCTCTCCTGGAGTGGGGCAGCCGCCCCACTACAATGGTGATTATCCGGGATTTTATTAACCCGGATTAATTTTTTTCCTATCATCCTGGATAATCGAGAATCTACTGTATTATTGTCCCTTTCCTGCCCCCAAACTAATGGGACATCTTTCTGTAATTCAGGCAAGGAAGATTTAGCACTGTAGACAAGAAACATCTCTTCTTACCCACCGTGGGATGCAGCTGTTTGGCAGCGCACAGCTGTGTTGCCTCCCAGTTTAGGACAGGAAGTGAAGAAAAATCCTGTATCCAGTTGAAACTGCATGGGGCATCTAGGTAGGTATTCCTGGATAAATTCCAGCCGCACCCAGGGACTACGACTTCTGCTCGTGCATTGCATTTTGACTTTATTTTGTTTTCACTTTATTTTTGGCAGTCTTTTTTCTGAAGATGTTCTCGCCTGGTTAAAGCCCACCGGATACAATCAACGTAGGTGGACACGGATAAACTAAGGCAGTGGTGAGATCAAGAGCTTATAAAACAAGGGAACTCTGTCCTTGGTTGTTATTGACTTCACCGTCACATGGCCTGGTCCCTCTCTAACACGGACATGACTCTGGATTTTAACCACAATTAAAGAGCTAATCAAGGTCAGCAGCTCCTTTCAAACACAATTTAGTACAAAATCCTAATGCGGGAATTACACAAATTGATATTGTCAATATAATGGATTCAAGGCAATTGTACTAAACCAGGTTGTATCAAGTCTGTGCTCTGTGTTAGGTGAGGGCTAATTCTGTCTAGCAGCAGTGGAAGTGAACTGCAAAACAGATACATCAAGCCTTCAGGATTCGGATTCATTACCGCGGCACTTGGTACACATTTCAGTTCAAAGAATTCATTAGGAAAAGACCAGTAAACTTCCAGGGGGGTTGTTCAATCAACAGGACAAAACATGTAGCATAAACAACCCCCACCCTCCTGTTGGCATAACATACAGGGAGTGTGTGTGTGTGTGAAGGGGGACGGCTAATCCTGGCAGGTGTTGGGCATGGGGACTAGATCAGCATGCTAATCTCTGGAGAGCGATGTGTGGTGACACAAGAGATCTGATCAGCAGGACTAACCTCCAGCATAAAGATCTGTCTTTGTTACCGTATAAGATCAGAGAGCAAACTTGGCTACAGTAGATAGCAATCGTGTGGTAATGATAATACTTCAGTCTGCTATAGATTTCCAGGGAGGCTCTTACAGCACTTCACAAACAACACTAATTGATTCAACGCCGCCCCTCCCATGAGGTGGGTGAGTGTTACCATCTCCATTTTACAGATGGAAAACTGAGGCAGAATGAGGAAGGACAGAGGAAAGCCCCATTGACTATGAGCGGTAAATAGGCCCAATGGCCTGTGATGGGATGCTAGATGGGGTGGGATCTGAGTTACTACAGAGAATTCTTTCCTGGGTGGCTGGCTGGTGAGTCTTGCCCACATGCTCAGGGTTCAGCTGATCGCCATATTTGGGATCGGGAAGGAATTTTCCTCCGGGGCAGATTGGCAGAGGCCCTGGGGTTTTTTCGCCTTCCTCTGTAGCGTGGGGCAGGGGTCACTTGCTGGAGAATTCTCTGCACCTTGAAGGCTTTAAACCATGATTTGAGGACTTCCATCGCTCAGACAGGTGAGAGGTTTATTGCAGGAGTAGATGGGTGAGATTCTGTGGCCTGCATTGTGCAGAGGTCAGACTAGATGATCATAATGGTCCCTTCTGACCTTAAAGTCTATGAGTCTATGAGACTTGCCCACAGTCCATCAGCAGTACTATTCCCCCCTTGTTTTCATCTCAGCATCTCAACTGCCACTACACCCCACCTCACTGGGGAGCCCAGGGTGGGCTTTGTTTGTTTCTCTAGTTGGTTGGTTTCTAATAGCTCATTGAAGGCGTCTTCTGAATTTGCAGGGGGGGGGGCATTATTCAGGGAGTAAAGAAGAACGATACGGGGATTGGGGAGTATGGAGCGTCACTTCTCAGAAATAGATCCCATGTTGCACCACACAGTGGTGTCGCACTTCGGATGAGAAAAACCCTCCGCTCTGTTCAGGAAGGTGTCAGAGAGCCCCTTGGGACACAGGCTTATCCTGCTGGTCTTTGGGACAATGGACGCCTCATACAATGAGCAAATCTATTTGTCTGGGGGCAGAGCAAAGACCGTTTCCATCTCTTGTTAGGCTTCTGCTTTCCATGATTATTATTCTTTTATTGCTATGGTAGCACGCTAAGGCCCCAGTCAAGAGTGAGATCCCATTGTACTAGGTGCTGTACAAACACAGAGAACAGACTCTCTCTTCCCCGCAGGGCTTATGACCTAAAGGCACAAGCAGCCCGAGGGCATGGGGTGGGGAAACAACACCCACGCACGTGAGCTTGGTGAAGAATTGTCCCAGGGTTGGCGTCTGGATGTGGTTCCGTTGGTCCCTTTTCCCTGCACAAAGGGCAGGTGATGAGATGCTGAGCACACAGCCGCTGAACCGTGTCGCAGAAAGTTTCTTCTCAGCTTCGCATGCAGTGGCTGGTCCCTTCCCTTCCCCCTGCCTTTCACCTTTTGACTCCTCTCTCTTCCGGGCGAATGTGTGAGACAACCCCCACGGCTGGCCTTGGAGAGCGGGAGGATGGGAAACCTTTCCGGGGGGCCGTGTGAACTGGGAACATTAAGGTGGTAGCGGTGGAGGTTTGTCGGGGGCTGGGCCGGGGAGTGGAAGCCAAGCAAGGAGAGAGGAAAGCCCCATTGATTGATTATTAGGCACTGTCAAAGTTTCAGCAGAGTGGAAAACTTGTAGGTTGGAGTGAGTAGTAATCCATGAAAAATCACCTCTTCCTTTTCCTGTTCAGGGCAGGGCAGCGTGTCCAGATCAAAGCAGCGCATTGTTGCTCAGCCTCAATCACACAATTTATGAGGCACTGGGGCACCAGCCCATTAGCAGCCCTGGTAATTCATTCCAGGGGCAGCAGGAGGTGTAAATTTCCTCTCCTCCAAGCTTCTGCGTTGACCTAATTGTCCCCAAATTGCTGGGCCTGGAAAGCCCACCTGGGCTGGGCCAGAAGAGCTGTTATTCTAAAGGTGGAGAGGCAGAAGAGGCGTGGCATGAAACGAAAACAGAGCGGAGGAGACTCAGCAGAGGCAGCGGGGGTGGGTGGGAGGTGCAAGTGACAGGTAGCCGTGCCAGACCAGAGCCAGTGGGGCTGGGCGGGACTCGGGAGATGCACATGGTGAATAATTGTGCCCGGCTGAGGCAGTGGGGATGGTGTGTGGAGGAGGAAGCTATGCCTGACTTTTTAAAATTTGCTCCCATGTACGTTGATGGCAAAACTCTGATTGATTTCGACCCTTGAGATTTCTCATGTTCCTGATTGTCTTGCTTATTTCCCTAGGGATCAGATTTGGTTACAGCCTGTTGAAAATTTCCCAACGAAAACCTTTTTTTTTAACCCGGAAACTGGCCTTTTAAAGGAAAACTTCCACTGAAATTGATTGTTTCATTTGACATTTTCTGTTGTTGTATTTTTTAACGGAAACCTCGAATATTGTTCTGTAGTTGAAACGTGTTTACTGGAAACAGAAAACGATTCATTTTTTGCACTGAGAAACCAGAAATTTTCTCTGAAAAATGTCCTCCTCCCCCCGCAAATGAAAAAGAATCAGTCTAAACGTTTCATGAAAATATTGATCACTTTCCATCCTGCTCTTCTTAATGTTGGATGCAAGGGTCATGGAAGCCTGCAGATAGGCTGGTGGGTTGAAAGAGCTCTTGCTGGAATCACTAGGGAAGGGGTGGTGTAAAGAGCTCTAGGGGAGTGAAGAAGAAAGACACCAAAAACCTGCCCTAAAAGGAACGAGCATCATTGGAGAAACAGGCAGCAACAGTTAGTTAAAGGGTAACCAGAAGGGGTGAAAGGAGAGAGAGTAAAGTGCAGGTGGGAGGCCGCTGGCCATGTTGGGGGGAAAGCTCATTGTTAGTTAAAGAAATGCAAGGAAAGTCAATGGGATTTAGGCTTCTCAATGACTTAGGCCCAGATGCTCCAAGATATTTGGTGGTGCTGCTGAAAAAGATCTGGGGATTATAGTGGATTACGAACTTGAATAGGAGTCAACATCTGATGCAGCTGCAAAAAAGGCCAACAGCATTCTGGGCTGTATTAACAGGAGGGTTTTATGTAAGACACAGCAGGTAACTGTCCCACTCAATTTGGCACTGGTGAGGACTCCGCTGGATTATTGTGTCCAGTTCTGGGCACTACACTACAGAAAGGATGTAGGTAAACTGGGGAGAGTCCAGAGGAGAGCCACAAAAATGATAAAAGGTTTAGAAAAGGTTTAAAAAAACCTGGGCATGTTTAGTCTTGAGAAAAGAAGACTGAGGGGGACTTGAGAACAGTCTTCCAATATGTTAAGGGCTGTTATAAAGAGGAAGGATAGTGAGTAGTTGTTCTCCATGTCCACGGAAGGTAAGACAAGAAATAGTGGTCTTAATCTGCAGCAAGGGAGCGTTTGGTTAGATTTGAGGAAAATCTTTCTCCCTATGAGGGTAGTTAAATTCTGGAGTAGGTTTCCAAGGGAGGTTTTCAAGGACAGGTTGGACAAAGATCTGTCAGGGATGGTCGAGGTGTATTTGGCCTGCCTCAGTACCAGGGGTTGGACATGAGGACCCCTTCAGGTCCCTTCCATCCCTACATTTCTATGATTCTATGTAGGCACCTAACTCCCATTGATTTGGGAGTTAGGCACCTAAATACCTTTGAGGATCTGGACCTTAGACACTTTTGACAATTGTACCCTTGGTTAAGAGAACAAAGCAGAGAGAAATGCAAAGATCCCGCTAAGTGTTTTCACAAGAAGGGAAAATGAAGGCTTAGGACTCCTAAGACAAAGATCCTAACTGACTGGAGAAGCAGAATCCAGCACCAGCAGCCATCGGCCCAGTCCCACCTCCCCAGTGCTTGACATCCTGGGAAGATGCACCAGGAGGAGGCGGGAAGGCTTTTGATTCTGCTAAAAATTTTAGTAGGGAGCATCTCGAGAAACACTCTTGGACTTTGCTGCCTAAATTGCTCGAGATCAATTTCAAACTGACACAAAAGTTTACAAGCATTTGGTTCATGCCCATCTCTCATAGCACATGACTTCACCTCTGTAGGTCAGAAGAGAAGGAGTTGGGCAGAGGGAAAACCAGGAGTAACACGCTAATATTAATAACGAAGAGGAGAAAGCGGAGCAATAATACCCTAAAACTTTCTGCAGAGTACAGAACATAAGCCCATTGTGGGATATGAGCAGAACTCACACCAGATCTTGCAACAGGTGTGACAATCATGGGTACCACTATCCATTTATCACTAAGGTGTTTGAATCACAACTAGACACAGTTTTGGAGGAGGCAGGAGACCAGGGGGTAAGGGAAGCATTATCTAGATTTATTTTTGAAGGATTAGCTGGGAATTAAGATAATACTTTAGAAAGGGCAGGGCCGGTGACAGAAATTTGGGGGCCCCCTACTCTGATAGTTTGGGGGGCCCCCAGCCCAGCCGGGCCCCCTCCAGCCCAGCCGACAGCAGCTGGGGCCCCCCCCCAGCCCAGCCGACAGCGCCTGGGGGAGGAAGCGCAGCCGGCGCTCCCCCCCAGCTGACAGCTGGCCGCAGCGGGAGCGAGAGCCCGGGAGCGGCGTGAGCCACCCTTGCTGCTCCCTCCCTCCCCTTCTCCCCCGGACTGTGCCGCTGCCGCCGGCCGGGCTCACTGCTCGGCCGGAGACATGCGCGCTCATCCGGAGGAGAGCCGTGCCGGATGACTACGGGTAGAGCTGTACCTGGGCCCCCCTAAAGTGCTGGGCCCGGTACAGCTCTACCCGTAGTACCCCCCCCCTGTCGCCGGCCCTGAGAAAGTGTGGTTATTATCGGATTTATATAAGGAAAGGCTGGCTGGACAAGATGGTCTTCTCCTGGTGAAATACTAAAAAAAAAAAAGTTTGTCCCATGAGTGCAGGCACCCTGTTGCACCGATTGGCATCCCAGAATCACCCTTAAGGATTCGTAAACAAAGAGGAGGGGCCAGAGCAGTAAAATTCATACCCAAATCTAGATCCATATCCAAACTTTCCCTAGCTTCAGGGGTGTTTGGATCTGGATGGGGTTAGTTTGCTTATTGTAGTGATAGGGCCAGTAGTGAATTTCAGCTACTGATCAGAGCTTTCTTAGAGTCAAGGCACATTCTAATCCAGAGCTCTGATTTGGGTCCATATTTATCTAGAAGCTTTCAGCTATTAAGCTTGATAAACATCCAAAGGCTCTTTGAATGTCCCTTTGAGGACAGAGACTTATGAAGACACCCATTCTCCGAAGATAGGAGAGCCAAGTTCATCTGGGGAATCTATCTCAGTTTCAAAGCACAGCAGGGAACCTATTCAGTGCAGCTCTTTGGATACTTCCCATCCCTTTCCTGGATGAACAAAAATCATTGTGTGCATAACTCCTCATAAAATCTCTGCTGAGAACCTGTGTCTCTTTAATGAGCTGGAGGCGAGAGGTTATATCAAAGCCAGGGGGTCAGATCCTAAATAGAATCTCTTAGGAAACACAATCTCACCCTCTGGACTTCTGGAAACTGTGGTGACTTTTACAGTGAAAAATAAAAGGGAGGTAACTGGCTGATCGCGTTCAGCATGCTGGGGCACTTTGTGTGAAATCTGCATGCTGAAAAGAGGCAGACCTACAAAAGAGACAGAGAATTATCCCATCGTGCAGAAACACAGGTGCAAATAAGCGTGCAGCCAAGTTGTTTCAGATCCTATCCAAGAATAAATATGATTTTAAACTAAGCGCCCATCCAAAGGATGCCATGGGATGTGTGAAGGAAGCATGTTGTATAATCCAGTCATCCCCACTCCCCTATGCTATCCCCTCTAATTTTTTTAGCCAAATAGTGTGAACTTTCCTACACCAGCCCAGGTTGGTGGACCTGCTGGTCTGTCGAGCCAGGTAGCCTTTTAAAACCAAGGCCATCAACTCCTATTAGTGGCAGGATTTCAGGTATGATCCCTCTGCACCAGAGGAAAAGGAGAAGGAAGAGGGCTAAGGCAGCCCAGAGACTTTCTCTGTGTGCTTCCTTGTTAATGTTTATGGTCCTTGTTTGTGATAGAGAGTCTCAGCTCAGAAGGCCCCCTCTCTCTGTGTGTGAATGTGCCTCCCCTATGATGGTCCCTCTCTTGTCTGCCTCTCCTCATGTTTGTTTCTCTCTCCCCTTCCCTCCCCCCCCCCCCCCAGCCCTCCCTCTGCATCGCTATCTCCTTTCCCTGTAGGCACATGTGCTCTCTCTCTCTCTCTCTCTCTCTCTCTCTCTCTCTCTCTCTCTCTCAAATACAAACAAGGCGCCTGGACTGGGCTGGCTCTCACTTGACTGCTCTTCCCGGCGCTGTGTTCCATCCGCTCACCTCGGTGGCCCTCAAACAATTAGGAGGTTTGAAGTTTCACACGCCCCAGCAGATACGGACAGGACAACTCATCTGTTATTGGAGCACCAGTGCACAATGCTTTGTAATGCCGGGCAAATGATGTGGGGGGGGGGGGGGGGATCATGAACTTGGTGAACCTTCCTTAACCTTCTGCTGATGTCGAGACGAGGGTCATCCTCAATATCCGGCCTGGCTGCTGCTTTGGGTCAGGTGAAAGTCTATTTCAGTTGGGTTGAGGGAATCCAAACATCCTGCCAGTGCCCCTCCCCTGCCAATTTGAGCATGAAACATTAATCCCAGGACTTTCATTCACCCACCCGTGAGCTGGAAGAAGATTAGGGATTCACAATTTTGATCCAGTGATGCACAGATTAGGCCCCAAACCAGCTCTTGTCTCTTGGCCATCTCACTGGGCGTTGTTTCCCATTAGAAACGTCCTAGATACTTTCGGTCTATATCCCAGTGTCTGATCCTCTCTGTACTGGCAGAGCAGCAGGAAGGGGAGGGCGTGGCACTCAGGTAGTGCCAGAATCCAATGCTCTGAGAGCTCTACTCATATAGGACCAGGGCATCCGCGTTGCTGTTTACTCCCAGCCCTTGAACTAGCACCTCTTCAAAGTTAGCAAGTTCCTTGTCTTGGAGGCAGAATGGTCTCCGGCGCCTGCAGAATTCCTCAGAGCCAACTTGGCAGTGGGGCCTCAACCTGCCCTCTACGTTTGTGGGATCATTTTGCAGGCCAGTTTTTTTTATTATAAACAAAACTTTGGCCCGGGATCTGTAACCGGGGAACCTTGTGGAATTTATCCCTGTTATCTTGGCATTGTTCGGTACAGTCCACAGCCGCTTCATTCGGCTCCTGACTCAGCTCTGCCCCTCATCTCTATATTGGGTTGAGTTTTCGCCTCCCCTCTCCTGATCCTACATTGCTGTGTCCTCTCCCCTCTCCTGTCCACGGAAGTCCCTGTGCTGCTGCTTCCCTTATCCTCGGTGCTGGCACGTCTCCTCCGTCTCTTTTCTTGTCTTATCCTTGCTCTGCTATCTCCATTCTCTGGGCTCCCACACTGTCCTGGTTTTGATGTCTCCTCCCTTGACCTGTCCTGTCCTGCTTCCTTCCTAGTCCAGTTTCTACTGCTGGTCTCACCCTGATTTTCCCTCTCCAGCATCCTTCCTGGTCTTGATTGCACCCTTCCCTGGCCTATCTTCTAATCTAGACCCGTTTCACCACCGGTTGCTCATTAGAAATTGGTTGTTCCTTGGCAGAGTCTGACGGTTCCATCCCCCGCCCCCTCTCACTCCTCGGTCTCCCTGCCAGCCAGTGCCTGGGAGTCTGAATGATTAGTGGACGATGGAGCAGCAGCTCATCTTTAACAGGGGGAACCTGGGGGCTGCCATGAGCAGAGACAACTCAGAGAGTCAGGTGGTTAATCCAAGCCCTCCGCTGGGTCACTGCTACCGCCAAGTGGGGGGAGATGAGACAGGGGAAAGTGCAACATCCCAAGCCTAACAAACTGAGGCCAGGAAGCTTTGCCGCCGGGGAATGGGATCAGTTGTCTTCCTATTTAGCAAGAAGCTCTTTAGAGCACAAGGAACCAAATGCAGGCTGTGCTAAAGGCCTGGTGCAGTGGGGTGCTTGCTGGGAGCCTCTTCACCATGACACTGCACAGTTAATGCTTTGCAAAGGGAGTCCCAGTTAGCTGCAGGGGGATACCTCCACTCTCCACAGTCAGCAGAGATCCACCCTCAGGGCATTCCAACCTGGTAAGAATGCCCCCTGCTGGTGTGAGGAAACCTTGCAATTCTCCACACGCTGCGGGCACTGCTGCGTCTGTAATAACACTGCTCCAAGACATGGCAATCTTTTAACGGCCAAATCCTGAAGGCAGTTTTTACTTCAGTGGCAGTTTTATCTGAACAAGGGTAGGGTAAGGTCGAAATAAACCAATATATGAAATACTGCATCCTTTAGAAAATCCACCTTGGGCCCTAAGTGTATCCCCGGGGTCCCTAAGGTCCGGAGGGCGGGGCAGGAAGCAGGAGGGAGACTTGTGCTCCTGTGGTTGTGTAGAGGTGTGCTGGGTTGTACAATCCTCCCTTCTCTCACCGTGCTGGTTGGCACGGAAAGGGTTAACTGTCTCCCTCCAGCTAGAGATAGGATCTGAGTGAAGGGCTGGGCCAGCTGCTGGGAATGAATGAATTATCCCCAGCACACTATAAAAGGGCTAATCTGGAGGGGGTGGGGGCAGCAGTAGCTAAATCTGGTGAGGGAGGGAGAGGGGAAATCAGGGTATGGTGCCTCTCAAAGAGGGGTAGGGGCTCTTTCCTTTTCTCTATGCTCTAAATCTTTGCATTGAATGCAGCTGAAGTTAGCTGTGCCCAGGTGCTCCCTGTGAAGTTTGTTAGGGTCTGAGGGTCAGGGCACTGTTTGGGTATGTTTCCTCTCTAGCTTCTGCTATTAAATGGGATGTTCCAGTTCCTTCCCCAGGCCTGCCTGATCCCCACCTTGCCTGGCCCAGGATGGGGTTTATTCCTTAGTATTAATGTGCATTTTATGGGGTTTATTCCTTAGTATTAATGTGCATTTTATGCACTACTGCAGGGTGCTGGATACTAGGGAGAAGAAGGCAGTGTGAAAACCTAGACAGGCCAGAATAGAAGCTCAGCAACAGGCCCATGCTGTAAGTAGGGGACTAAATAAAAACCAGCTGGGAGCAAAGTTGCTGCCCTATGACAAAGGACCCTGGGGGGGGGGGGGGGTCCTCACCGATTTATGGGCCCTTGGAGGACAGATTCCATGTTGTACTTGCAGGGTGTGTGTGTCCCTGGATCTCTGTGCTCTTTGCCTTGCTCTCTCGGGTAGGGAATGATCTGGCCAAGCTTAGGAGGCAGGGTCAGGCTCCTGGGACAGGCTGAGGACTGTGGTCCTATCAGCTCAGTCCCTGCTGGGCTGAACCCAGAATGACTGATGGACTCTGGGCTTTGTCAGCCTCTGGCTTTTGGGCTTGATATTTGAATGAACTTTTAAATAGCAGCTGCTGGACTGAGGGGATCTAGGCCATGATTTGCTCGGTAGCCCAGCGGGGTGCTGTGAAGTTCTCCCTCTGGAGGAAGTCCTGGTCTGAGTGTGAGAGCTTTATCTTTCCTCAGCTATGCTTAAAATGAGCATAGGCCAGTATTACCAACTCCAAACATTCAACAGGTCTCAGGCCCCCAATGATCATGAGACGGACTCAACACCTGTGAGGTTTTTTTTTTTTAAAAAAAAATAGTCTTTTGATGTGTGTCCAGGTGTTGTTGCCTTTAGGGGGGGGTCTCACTTTGAATATTTTCTCTGCAACCATGAGGGATAGAAACTTACTTTCTAATGAATAAAAGCTGAGATTCCCATGGATTCCCACAGCCTCCGGAGCTGCGGCTTTATCAGAACACCAGGTATAACAAGTCTCCCAAGAGTTGGCAACCCTGATTCTGAGAACATTACATCACAATGGCCCAGCTGCAAAGCATGTATTTCCCTTAGCCACACCCCATAGGAGTGCATTGCCCACGCTCCGCTCCTTGCAGCTAGCAAACCAGGAATGGTCCTCTTTGCCCCCTGGAAAGTAATGCACAACCTGCATTCCTCTCTGCCACACCTGTTAGCAGTGCATTGTCTGTGAACCATGAGCTCCCTGCAAGTATGTGTGTACCTTTCCTGGGCTGCTCTCTTATGACGCAGGCTGCCTGCAAACCATGTGCTCCTGCTTGCACTTACTTTGAGCTGCCTGCTGCCTGTGAGCTGCATTCCTGTGCCTAGCACTCTCCTGAGCCTATATGCTCTGCCCTTTGCCCCATCCCCTGCAAGATTTACAACTCAGATCCCTGGTCTTAGGATCCATTGCTCCTTGTTGATGGGAGCAGCAGGCAATATTGTTAATTCCGACCGTTCAGAAATCATGAGTCAGAGCTCCCCAAAATCATGACTGGTTTAGAAAATCATGGGGGTGTTTGGGGGAGGGTTCTCTTTGCTTTTCAATTTTTAAGCCTTTAAGATTCACTTTTTCAAACACTTTTCCACCACCGGGAAAGCCAGAAACTGACTTTTTTTTTTCTAAATGAAAGCCAGTAAGCTCCTGGAATCATTAGAGTCATACCAGTGGCCCCCCCCCCCACACACACACACACACTACGCGACTGGTGATAAAATCACTGAGCAACATTGTTTGTGTTCCGAGTTAGCACTGACATCTATGGCAGATTGATTGTTTTTTCACTCACTCGTGGGAAGGTTCTGGTGACATCGCACTAAGAGAGCACAGTTATCGTGTAGTGGTTGTATCCTGGCAAAGCCCTTGCTGAGGAGCAGGGCCTCATTGTGCCAGACCCGGGGAAGACACAATGAAAAGGCTGCCCCTGATCCAAAGAGCATCCGGTCTAAGGCAAGAGACAGCAGGGGGATAGGACAGCCAGGCAGGGAAGCACAAAGGAACAGTTAGGATTAGTGTAATCAGCAGCGGAGGGATTCTCCCCTCTTTTAACTCCATCAGTAACAGTGTGACGCTGGAGGACACCCAGCAGAGCAGTGGGCCCAGCTAGGAGACCTTTATCTCTAAGCAGGGATGCTGACCCTAGCACAGGCAGAGAGACATGAGTCCGTTCCAGTACAAGAGGAACCTACTGCAAGCATTAAGTGGACCAGAACCCAGACACTTCTGAGACCTGGAAATGCCCATTTGTCATTATAAAATGTTCTCTCCCCTAAATGCTTTTCTGTTCTGGGAAGACCAAAGGGCAGAAATGCCCATGTACTGTGAGAGAGACACTGTCCCTCAGATGTTTCTGATGTAACCAACAGCAGAACCTATCAAACGTATTGAGTGAATTGACTGAATGTGTAAATGGTTTGAGGTGCACCCATTAATAAGTGAGTCCCACTATTTTGGTTTAGTTCTGCTTGGGGTTCTTTTGCCAAATCCTGGGATTTCCAGAGAGCCCTTGTATGGTGCAGAACTCCCCTCCCCCCCTCCTCCCCGCCCCCTCCCCCTCCCCCTCCTGTGAGGATAAAGCCACAAATCAAAGGATTAAGGGGGAAGAGGTGAAACAAAGAGCGAGCTGTCACAAGGCCAGTGTCTGTGCTGGGAATAGTCCATCAGCAAGACAGTAAAAGGCTGAGGGTGTGGAAGGAGTACACCTCATCCCTCCTTCCAATGGCTGCTCCTATGCAAGGAAGTAACTACACATATAGTCACCGGCCCCAATCCATTCTGCCAGACAAAGCCATTTCAGCCTGGTGTTGCTGTCCATCACGATGGAGACTTTGGATAGAACCAGGGCAGATTGCTGGCCATGCCACCTTTGGGGAACCTGAAAAGTGACTGGTGCCCCATTATATTAAACAGCAGGTTAACAAAGAACGGCTGAATCTGGCCTCAACTACAACCCAAGAGGCTACGTCCAAAGGCCTCTCTCTCCTCCTTGCTCAGCATGCCTTGTATCCTCTAAACTCTCATTAATCAGAGAGGTAGCCGTGTTAGTCTGGAATAGCAGAGGTAACAAAGAGTCCTGTGGCACCTTAAAGACTAACTATAAAGTTTTGAAGCATGAGCTTTCGTGGGCTAATACCCACTTTGTCGGATGCACAGGTTGGTTTGCAACATACTCTCAACCCTGAGGCCAAACGTCCAAAATCTCCTCCCAGTTGAACCAGTGAAACCCCATTGTCTCCAGATAACTCAGGAGAATTTGGCTCATTCGGGTTATGTGGTGATTTGCACCGAGTTCAGCATCCCAGCCAAAGAACATCCCTACCCCTAGCCATCGGAAGAGGGCCACCCTGGCGCTGATTGGTGCGAACTCTCCTCCCACCCAAATGTTGGGGGTTGAGATCGAATGGAACCAGATTCACTCCGCGGGCTGCCTTTGCTTTTGCCCGTTCTTGCCGATCTTCACTGTAGCCTTCACCCTGCAAATCTTTGCCGGTTGAGCTCTGAGAGTGGAGGTATATATGTAGGTCCAAGCAGAGTTCAGCACTTGGCACAGTGCTGTGCATTGGGCGATGGTCAGTCTCCCGTTCCCCCGGATCCAATGCCTTACTTGTAAGTGCACCAGGTAATCGGAGGTTGGAGACCTGGTCTTCATTAGTGTGCTATGCACTCCCTCTTTGGCCTTTTCCTGCTCCTAGGCAGAAGTGAATTGGGGGCCTCCTGGCAGTGCTCTTATGCAGGATCGAGTTCCTCTATGGTCCCTGTTCCACCGGCTTACCTCCCACCTCCAGTAACTGGCAAGCCCAGTGGCGCACGGTCGTCTCATTTGGAGGGGAGGCAGCTGTGCAGCGCACAAGGCAGCGCTGAATTTGTGTAGCCTTCCTCGGCTGACGACTCCTCTCGCAGGGGGTTGCAGAGAGAAGCCAGCTTGCCGCGGTTGGATTTAACAGACCGATTTAATTAAGTTGTGATTTAATTACCTATCAGCATCACTATTTAATAAAGCTCAGGAGGGTTTTAATTTAAAAATAATAAATGAGACCCTGTGTCACAAAGTGGCAATCGTGGCCTCCGGTCCAAGCCCCCCGCCTGCCTCTGCCAGGGTTGGGAAAGGCAGAGTAGACGTTGCCCACGAGCAGCATGGCACTGCTGGACACGTGCAAGAGGCGAAGGGTGATGCCTTGCTATGACCAAGTTGGCCTGCAAGAGACAGCCTTAAACTGGGCTGCTAAGCAGGCTGGCTGACCCCAGGGTGCTGGCTGGGTGGCATGAAAGACTTGGAGCATGGCCGCATAATGCAAGCCAAAGAGTTGGCAAGGTACGGACTGTGACATCACCGGCCAGCTCGGCAGTATAGGAGAAATCCAGCTTATGCTTCTCCTGTATCCTCAGCTGGACACCTCTCCTCACATCCCAAATCTTTATTCTATGTTTGTGGTGGGGGGGTGGAGGGTGTTCCTGCTACTTTCTACTAAAATTAAAGGGTTCCTAAATCCATGTCCGCTGTCAACGTTCCCGCTGTCGCCTTGGGTTATTCTTCATCTCCCTCTCTGCTGAGGTTTTCTCCACTGCCGTAGTGGGCTGGCAAAATTCAAATGGGAAGCCAGACTCTGAGCGCCCCAGGATGGGTGGTGTTTTTATCCAGAATTATGATTTGGCCCAATAAGCCAGATCCAGATCTGGGCTTCGACTCCAGAGCCCTCGCCCAGCAACCCCAAGTTTTGGGGAAGTTTGGCGATGGGCCAACGCAAAATCTCATCTCTGTTTTTAACTGGATGAAGGTACACCTGGAGGGTGTATTTTTATAGAACTGCGTAGCCAGGGTCTTCAAGAAATTGCCCCTGTGGGTGCCCAAATATCTATTTAGTCTTACAGGAATTCTCCCAAATTTTGAAGGCTGGTTCAATTGTCTTTGCAGACTGTTCTCCTTTCATTTGCTAAGTGTATCATTTAGTTCAAAGACTAGTGAGGTGAATGTTAAGTAGCGTGTACATTTCCTAACCTGCAGTATGAGTCAAAGTTGTACATTTCTGCACCCAAAGGGCCAAACCCATCCTTGGGGTAAGCAGCTGCAGCTCCCTCTTTAGCGGCGATGACTTCTGCTGGACGTCAACTCTGAAACTGTCTCACTTTGTCATGGTTTTGAGCTCTTGCCGCCAACAGGAATGTGTTTGTAGTTTCTAACTCCGCTCCTTGGGCTGTTGTTTTATTTTCCTATCATTCAGCCGGAGCGTTTCTTTTATGAGGTTCACCTGGGGCGCGCCAGGCCTCCCAGGACCCAATCATGTCTTCACATCAATTAGGAGACACTGACACCAGGTTGAATACATTCTCTAATTATGATGACTGTAAACACTTGCTTAAAACAGGCAGAGCGTTAAGGTAAAAGGTGCTTCCCGGAGACTTTGCTGGAAAGAGCAGATGCGAAATTCTGTGGGAAAGAGAAACAAAGCTCCCATCTTCCACAAGATGGCGGTTGTCAGGGGTCCCTGGTCTAGTCTTCCCTCCTAACATGTCACGGCTGTAAATACCCATGTAATAAAGTGCCAAGGGGCAAAGGAAAAAGGTTTTCAGGGCCATTCCCCCCCTTTTTCCCCGATCTAGAGGGACCAAAAATAGCTTTGTGCCAGTCCCTCTGTGAAAGTGAGACGGAGTGGCAGTCATGCCCTTATAACCAATGCCAGTCATGCAGTAGTGCCATTGTCTTTCTGGAAGCCCTTCCAGTGCTTCTAGAAGATCAATTCCCCCAGGGGAGTTGGGGGGCACTGTCTCACACAACTAGCTCCCCGTGTGAGGAGAGCAAGTATCCAAGTTCACAATACATAGATTAGGCCCTGGGGCTTTGCACAAGGCATCTCAAATAGATAGGCGAATGTCACTGCAGGGCATCTGGACCATGCGGGCTCTCGATGCAGCGGAAAAGATGCTTGCGGTCCTACTAGGGAGGAGGGAGATGTTCACTGTCCCAGACCCACTCCTATGCAGGGAGAAGTCATTAGGGCCATCCTACTAAAAGGCAGCTGGCCCCTGCTACCCGGAGACCCCCTAACAGATATTATGTCTGCGCATGCTGCATGCATACAGCTGGCCTTGCACGTCCTCCCTGAGCCTTGCACACGGCAGCTGAGAAGACCATTCTGCCAGTGCACTGCGTCTAGCTCTGTGGCTCTGGGTTGGGCTTTGGACTGGGGGCAGCTCTCTCAGATTCTAGCCCTTACCCCTTCACATTAGGGTAACAGCTCCTCGCCTCAAGGGACTCCCCTTCTCCAAGTCGGCCGGTGGCAGGAGCTATGAGAAACCAAACCTGTTATTTCCATCGCTTCATGGTAGGCAGCGTCTGTCCAGAGACCCCAGGTCTGACAGATTGACATAGCAGGTTAATAAGTGCTTTCCACTTCTCCTAAAGGCTAATTAAATATTAATCCACTTGGTGAGGTCAGCAAAAATAACAAACAATTGGCAGAGTGAAATTCGTTTAATTAATTCTCCTGTGGAGGTTTTGAAAGCATCTTCCTCCCCTGACACGCCACTGCCTGGGCTATGGTAACCTACAATGAAATCCGACCTTGCTGGTTCTAGGGATTGTTCTGTTGTTCTCAGATACTTCATTTTGCTGCTTTTGTTTTAGTTTTTTATTGTTTGGTCCCATCCAGGACCCATCCGCACAAAGAGGCGGGGGGATGGAAGGAAAGAGGGATGGAGCAAAGGGGGGAAAGGAGGAATAAGAAGAGGAAGGAGAGTTCTTTGAAAGGCTTTTGCATTCTGCTGCCAGAGGGGTGAGCTGCTGGTAGGCTACCTCTGGCCTTGCTTAGTGAGATTTGGGGGTACCTCTGGCTAATAATAAATAACTCTTAATACAGTGATACTGCAATCATACGGTTGCAGCTGTATTTCCACATACAGACCACTCCTTACAGGGGCTAACTGGCACCAGCAAAGAGGTTTACTGGTAGTGAATGTGCCTGTCCAAACATCAATGCTTGTGTCTTAATTACTGGCTTATATGATGGGAAAGAGAGAGCTGGCAAGTGAAAGTAATAGCTAATCCAGATGCATGGGAAGCCTGCCCTACCAGGTGATGATTCCATCTCTGAGGCCCTATAACTCCCAGTATCCCATTCACAACCCAACTCTGCCTCCCTGGGCAATGGAACATAGTGCCCTTCACTAGCATTCCTGCACCATGGGAGGTCAGGGGACTAGCAGCCACACTCCATGGCTCCTGCATCCCTGGATGCTATGAGTGCCCATCACTTCTGAGCCCCTAGATGCAACGTGATGCTTTAACCCCCATCTCCAAGACACCTGAATGCCTCTGAGCCACAGGATATCTATGGACATCTCTCCTATTCCCCAGCGTGCTCTTTCATCTGAACAAGAAGGAAACTCCGTTGTACTTCTGAGGAAGCACTGGTCCTGTATACCAGCCCCTGATGGCAAACACCATTCACCTGCTCCCTGCCGTGCCACCGGGGCCTGACTCTATAGCCACTGCAGGCAGCCCTCCTATACATAAATGTGCAGCAGCTTCCAGCTCAGATCCTCTATCTACCACTAGCCCCAACCCCAACCCAGCTATTCCTAAATGGATGGAATACTTGTGGCAGTCTGGGAATCCATCCATGGAGACAGTTGGAAAGGAAAAGAGAGATCTGAAGACTGCCAGCGATGTAGCTTTTACTTCTTCCCTTTCCTCTCTCCCCAGTGCAGGATAAAGTCTAATACAGAAATAAATTCTCAGTGGGTGTTCTCCCTGTGTTCCGTGTCAGTGCCGTTGGTGCAACAGTGGTCAACATTAGGGGACCGAGACCAGATGTAGTTTAAACTCAGCGGAGATCCAATGCCGTGTGCTGCGTGAGATACAGTGGGACTCAATGTGTGGAAAGTGAGATGGCTGGAGGAGATAAGTGCAGATAGGGCTGACTTTGTTTTTACCTTTGGGCACCTGGGGCTCATTTTCCTAAAGCTCTCAGCTCAGGTATGGGAGACTGACATGGAGGCGATATGGGGAGATGGAGTGTCTTGTTCAGCTACATGGGCATCTTGCTGTTGGAAGGTGGGAGGCTTGATCAACTTTTCTCCCAGCCTTGCTGTGTTGGAGATTCTCCCACCCAGCTGTGCAGAGGCTGGTCTCGGCTAAACTGGTTCCCTCTGGATAAAAAGGATCCAGAGGTTAATGCAGCTTTGACCCCATTAGCCAGACCCTTGTGAGCTGGTTGGACATCTGAAGAAGACAGCCCCATCCTGCCTACATTCCAAAGGAACACCGAGGAGCATGCAGTGGAAATCGATCAGAACTGGACCCACGGCAGATCTGAACTCTTCCCCAAATTCAGATCCAGGAGTTTGGTTTTGATCTATCTCCTGCTGTTGAGCTGAGCAGCCAAATGTTGGGATGTGGTTATCCTATGGAGGTGCCAGGCAGTGAATTCCTGAGCCTTGTATTCCACCCTGAGCTCCCCTTCCAGCATGGGAGCGACGTGTCTGTGGTCTCTCTGCCAGCCCATCAGCTTTGAACTGCAGTAAAATGAGGGAAAGTGGGAAACTTTTTCTCTGGGTTTCTGCTCAAGTTCCATGTTAATTTTTTATTTATTTGAAAGTGGCACTGGAAGGGTTTTCAAAGTGAGTCTAAAGTAATTAGGCGCTCCCGCTGATGGATTGCACTGGAGGGACATGTGGATTATTTATTACAGAGTCACTTGCTGGAAAGGTTAGAGGCTGAAAAGTAATTATTTTTTCTTTTTCTTTTCTTTCTTTTTTTTTTTTAAGTGAAGAAATCAGCAGGGGAGAGCAGTTAAAATGCCTCGGTGAAAATCCCCTCTTGTCTACCTTCCTCGCTCACCCCTCTGCTGACACCACCTTTTCTGGAGGGGGGGAGGCCGGAAGGAGCCTTCGCCGGATGCAGAATGTGGGTTCTTTGTTAAGTCTGGATTTTTGGGGCTTGTTCTGATGTAAGGAATGAAGGCCCAGACCCTCTCCTATCCATGCACCTTCCCACTCCCCCATCCTAACCAGTGACCTCTTGAATAAAATACATTTCCCCATATCTCCAAGTGTAATCAGCGATAGCTAACAGCCCACAGAGGTCATCTGGGGTTGTGTGGTAGCTCGGTACCAGGTGGATATTGTGGACAGTATGGGGAGACTGGAACCCTCTGAGATTTGATGACCTCCAAGAACCTCAGTCTCCTCCTCACCCTCTCTCCATCTTATGAGCTGTGTCTATGATGGACATGGAGCCCAAAGACGACAAATCCCTGACATTGAAAAACAAAGCCAGGCTGTAAGTGTTCTGCGGATGATGATGCAAACGCTCGAGTCAGGAACGCCTCATTGGGGAGGGGATAACTGTCTTTACACTTCTAACAGCTTATAAAACCAGAATCCTTTTTCAGAGGCAAATGCAGCATTAACAAAGCCAAGCTGAGCTGGGCAATGAGTCACCTGAGAATTTGTCTTGTACTGGGCAGCTTTACCAGTTGCAAGAGTGTCAGTGAGTACCCAGGACACCTGGGGCGGGGGGCGGGAGGGGAAGCCAGGACAGAGTCAGGAATTAAGAAACTGACCTTCTGAGAACAGGGCTGAAGAAGGAGGGACTAGGAGGCGTGATTATTAGCAGCTCTCTTCTATTCAGGTTCTTACACCAGACCTATTCCCCTGCTATCTGAGCACCTCCAGACACTCCAGTTAGATAAGCTGTTCAAAGCACTCTGCAAAAGCTACCCAATCAATGGCCACACCCCTGGGAAGTGGGCAAAAGTCATTGACCTAATTTTGCAGTTGGGGAAAAGCGCAGCGCAGCAACACGTGCAAGGCAACAGAGGGGAGTCGGTGTCAGAGCTGGGGTTAGAATGTCAGACTTCCAGGCTCCCCCACGCATGCTCAGACCACTGGGCTGCAGCCCTGTCTGTTACTAGACTCACAGCACTTCAGTCCAGGGAGCATCTAACAACAAGCGTGCTCCATGAAACAAGAATATCTGCCTGTCAGTTCTTCCTGAGATGTCACCATCTGGAAGGGGCCACTTTCCCCCGCTTATTGTTCGTAATTAGAAGAACCACCTTCACATAGACCACCCAGGTGGAACGTCCCTTTCACCCCAGCATTTGGGTGTTTATAGATTCTGACCATGTCCTCCCCTACGAAGATGTCCATAATCTCTTACAGATGTTGGAGAGAACAAAGCCACCGAGTGCAAAGAGCTGTCCAATGGACTAACAGACACCAGCTTTTTTATTAACTACCCCTGACATGCTCCTCCCCAATTTTGGATTTCCCAGGAGGCACATTGTGATCTGCTGAGGCACCCTGGTGCTCCGGGAACCTTCTCGCTCCTGTCGCTCAGGGATGGATTCACACTCTCGGTTCTCTGGGCTTGGGGGTCTTGAATGCTTTACATTCCCAGCATTGCAGGAAGGGCTGGGATAGTCTCACATCGCATCTGTGAGCCTTCTGGGCTGGGGACACGTGAGGGTGCATACTAGACAAGCCCCATTGTTTTTACTGCGTCAGGTCCTTTCTTTCCCCCCCTCTTTCTCTGTAAGATTAGTGCCGACCACTGCAAAGCAGGGCAGACCCTGTCTCCTCCCAGACTGCCTGTTCAGGACCAGCTGCTTCAGTTCCTAGGTCATTCCTCTCCCCCCTCCCCCGCCCCCTCCCTGGACTAATAACACATGGGCCATAGCCTGGGCGTTCCTGAGCACCGTATGGCTGAGAAGCGCACACAATTGGACTGAGGCTCCAATAGTACCTGTGCCATAATTGAACTATATGCATCCCTATCAGTTCTCCTCCATCCTTCCTATCTCACTGATCAGTTTGCCCACCCCTTAGTGCTCTAATCTCTCACCTCTTCCTCCTCTCTTCTTGTGCGTATCTGATTCTCCTCCCAGGCTGTCGCAATCTCCCTTACAGTCAGTGGAAGCCTCCTCTCAGCTCTCCTTAGTCTTCTTAGGACAGCTTCACTTTTCTATCTACCCCTTTTTAACCCTCCATGTCCTAACTCCCTTGACTTTCCTCTGCACCTTTCTGATCCCCCATCCTTCCATCTCTTGGTTACTCACCCAAATTCTCCCAAGTTATCCTCTTGATCTCTTTTGAGCTTCTCCTTGGCTTCCTCTAATTTCCACATTGTCTCTTCCTTCCCTCCTGTTCAGTGGTGTTGGTCATTTGAGATGTTGGAACAAGGCAGCTCTGGATTCCCTCATCCTTTACAGAGCATGTTCTGTGCTTGCTCTCAGATGGAGGTGCCCGTTGGCCAAGAACCCAACTGCGCAACTGGCAACACTAAGGTGCAGAATCTGGGATCGACTTCTACTGACCGTGCCTTCCCTGCTCTGGAGCTAATTCTGCCTCGGGATTTAGGTTCCTCTGCTAGATCAATGCCACAGGGAGCAATAAGCTCCTGGAGTCACACACCAGCTAGGTGAACTCTGGGTACCTCCAGCAGCAGGAACACGTCAGCGCTGTGGAAAATGAAGCAAGTAGGGTTGCTTGATACAGTCAGTCTTCTGATACTATCTGGAGGAAGATGTGGGTGGGTGGAGGGAGGGCACATTAACTTGAGATCGTTTGGGAATGCATCGCAGACTCCCATCCCTTCTGCGCTTAATTGCGCAAGTCTCTCCAGCCAGAAATCTTTTAACGAGTGTCCCGTTTGTAACAGTGCATTCTTCTTTACACGTTCGTGGGTGCTGCCACCAACTCTGTCTTGTGGCCTGCCTGGGCTCCTGCGGCCGGCTGCTGATGTGAGCAAGGCTGTGATGTGGTGTTTGGAGGAAATGACTCTTTCCAGTTGGGAAAAGCACAGAAATATGCTAAAAGGCTTCTGGGCTTGGAGCCGTCTTGTCTATGGTCCCACTGCGTGATCCTGAGCCCATTCTGCAACCAGAATGAGAGACAGAAGGAAAGGGAGGGCTTGCTAATTCTTCGGCAAGATAGACACTGTTATTTGCTTCTGCTAATTCCTGCTCTGTACTTTGTGGAAGCTTGTGCAGATTATCCAGCTGATGGCAAGAGGAAACCAGCAGCCAAGTAGATGAGGGGATCTGGCAAAGGGAGACACCCGCACAGTCATCTTGCTTTGAGTCTCGGCTCTTTAGTGCTCAGACTTTCTGAGTAAGAGCTTCTCTGTTGGTTGTGACAATGCAGTTTGGTCCGTAACACTGAAGCCTTCACCTTTTAACCTGGACGTGTGGGGGACAATCCCTTTGGAGGCTCCTCTTTGTGCTCAGGTTGCAAACTTGGCTCCCCACGACCCATTTGTTCCCAGGAAAGACGAGTCTCTCACTGCTAACTAGTGAATGCCCAGGGAGCAAGGAGGGCCACACCGTGGTCCGTTGCCACCTTCCAAGACATGTTGGCCGCTCTTTGTGATGGGTTCCAGCGTCTGAGGAGGACAGGTTGTGTCCCTTTAATGAGTTATTTTGGCCAGGGGCAGCCTCCTAACCTGCTGACACAACATTCACATTGATACTTCTGCTAATGGCAAAACCAGCTTCCTAAACAGTAGCAGAGGGGGGCGGGGGGGGGGGGAGGGGAGTGTATACATGGAACAGCCAGTCGAGGGAGGGGAAGAGGATGAACTGCCAAGCCAGCACTGGGGAAAGGTGTGGGGGAAGAAGAAAACAGCAGGAAGGGAGAGGTGGGGAAAGGAGAAGGAGAACATTCAGAGCAGGCCCATATGTGTCAAGTGGCGCTGCTTGGTGGAGCACATTGCTTTAGCTAAAAACTCACCCTCCCTGCCCCGCTCCTAGCTCAGTGTCTTGCAATAGCATACGCCTCTGGGCCTCCCCAAATAGCCTCCATTTGTGGCTGTCAGATGTTGGCAGGCCCACGGCCAGCGGTGGGGCTAAGAGAGCAGCCGTACAGGACGAGACGGACTCCAGGCAGCAGTGGGTATCTGCTCAGCACCTACATCTGTACAGCCAGAGCCACTACTCACAGAGCTCTGCCCCTCCATCTGTCTGTGTTCCCTCCCTCCTCCCCCCGCCCCCATGCTCCACCGTAGTCTGTCTGTCTGTCTGTCCAATGTGGAGTGCAATTGAGATGTGCTGAACACAGCTGTGAGTTGGTCTACATCAGGAACCAAACACAGTAACTAACTGTTTAACGATTTAACTGCACTAATGAATATTGGGCCAGATATTTTCAAGGCCTGTTCAGACTGATTACTTGGAGAGCTGAGTATGTCTACCAATTACCCAGGCAATTAGGCAACTAATTAAACACTTACCCTCGGCTTCATAAACAGGAGAGAGGGAGTGAGAGAGAGCTGGCTCTGGTTCCCGTGAAATATTAGCTGTCAGGAATCGCTGCTCACACAGAGGAAGGTAGGCACAGGCAGACAGACACACAGCTCACTCATTTGACTAGCCAATCACAGCCCATCCCAAGTCAGATGCTTTCATTTTTAGATTCCATGCATGAGGCCACAGGGGTGTTTGGTGGCTTAAGGACTGAGGTGTGAAGTAGTGTCTGCACCAGTATGTTCTTCCTGGATAGGTGACTGAATTATGAATGCAGCCAGGTCTTGTGTTTTTCCACATCCTGAGCAGAGAGACTGGAAGGACTGTGAAGCCCATGAGTACCAAATGGTGCCATTTTACAGAGCATCAGCAATGCTAGGGCACCCTGGCTGCGGGAGGGGACACGAGCCCAGCCACCGGGGAAGTGCTGGTAGTTTAAAAAAAACAAAACAGGAGGTGCGCTGCAGCGTAGACCATTTTGAAAGCTCTTTTGTTGCAGAGAAGAAAGCCCCACGTTTTCTCAAATGGCCCCAGATTTTGCATCCTGGTTTTTCTATGGCCAACTTTGAGGCACCTGGATAGATTTTCAGAAGTCCTGAGTGCCCACATCTCCCTCTGTGAGCTCGTGAGGGAGCTCACTGGGTTGGGGATGGAGGCACCACGTAACAGGGTCTTCCTCTGCTTCCCCGCTTCCTGCAGCCCGCTGGCTGCCCAAATAAAGCTTCACAAGGCTTCACTGTGCAGCACCTGTGTCCTTTATTATTTACAATGCAGGGCCCACCACCAGGGTCAAGCTATATACAATAGAGTCTTACTCAGTTCCTCACAAACACCGCAGCCCTCAGCTGGGAGACTGACCTTACCCTGGCCATTCCCCCCACCTTCTGGCTCCTTCCAGCCTTTATAGCCTTCAGGTCAGCAGGTGTAGCCAATCGACAGGCTCTCCCCAGCCCCAACCTATCTCCCCTGATTGGGGCTGGCTGAGCAGGGGCTGATTAGGTGCCTTCTGCAGCAGCACCCTGCTACACACCAGTACTGATGGTAGATAATGACTCTTTTGGACTGGCTCGGGATTTCATGGCCACAAAAGCTGCCATCTGACCCTTCTAGATGGTTGCTCTTATGTCTTAACCACGCTGTTTACCTCATGCTTGGGTTGACATTGGTAGTGGGGAGTTCGTAAATTATCCCCATTCGTGGACTGACCATTGCCTCATTTGATTTGCAATCTCTGTTTGGGGTGATGATTCATCCTCAAACAGTAATGTAACCTGAGAATTTCCAGAAGACTGTAAGGGTACGTCTACACTACCCGCCGGATCGGCAGACAGTGATCGATCTATCGGGGATCAATTTATTGCATCTAGTGTAGACACGATAAATTGATCCCTGAGTGCGTTCCCCGTCAGCTTCTGTACACCTTGGCGAGAGGCGGAAGCAGAGTCGATGGGAGAGTGGCAGAGGTCGACTCACCGCAATGTGGACGGCTAGGTAAGTCGACCTGAGATACACCGACTTCAGCTTCGCTATTCACATAGTTGAAGTTGCATATCTTAGGTCGACACCCCACAGAGACACACGGTGTAGACAAGGCCCAAGAGAGAATACTGCCCTCCTGACACACACCTCTGTCAGTGGTTTGATGGGATTTTATTAAATGTACTCTTCTCCTTTACCATTCATGAGGTGGCCCCATAGGCATCCTCTTCTCTAGCTTCAGCCGCACCGGTCACCTTGATTTACAAAAGACCCGAGACACCTGAAGCTGAAGAAAGATTTCTTAAGCACCAGTGACAGGAGTCGCTGACAAGATCCATTGCAACATAAAGATTTTTTAAAGTCTTATGCCATGGCTGTAGAGACACACAAGTTTCTGTGTTTCCACTTTAGTAATTACAAAGTCTAGACCAGTGGATTTGTTTTGGGGAGAGGGCATCCTGATTGATTGAGGTGCCTACACTTGACGGTTGATTCAAATCCCTCCCATTTCTGAGGAGCTGTTTTGCCTCTGGTGGGGTGGGGTGGGGTGGGGGTGGTAATATCATAAGGGAACACTAAACCTTCTCTGCTTGACTTTCAGACAATGACGCACACCGAGGAACTGGTGGTGTCTAAATCAGTGGATTGAGTTAAATCAAAGTGATTTAAATAACTGGTTTAAATGATTAACATGATTTAAATCGGCAAGCGGGAAATCTGGATATAAATCATCAGTTTTAATCATGCTTTACATTTGTACTTTTTAGTTATTTTCCTAAAGACAGGATGATTTCAATGATTAGTAACCACTAAAACATCTTGTTTTGCAACTAAATACAGCCTTTGCATTGAATTTGGTGTTGCGTTTTGCTAATCAGGAGGATACACTCTCTTTACACATTTATTTAAGAAGTTATATAGCTTGTGGCAGGGTGGGCCTGACCCAGCCTGCCGCCCCTTTAAGAGGGAGAAAAGCCCTCTGCAAACCTCCCTGCAGAGAAGCCTAATTAGCCACCTGGGCTGCAGAGCAATCAGCCTGGATGGGTTGCACCTGGCAGCCTACTCAGGGGGATAAAAGCCTGCCAGGCAGGAAGCCCAGGGTGGTGGTGGTATGGTGGAGTGAGATAGAGAAAGGAGCCAAGCTGTGTATAGAGCTAAGCTGTAGAGCTGTGTATAGAGCTGTGTATAGTAGGTGGTGGGGTCTGCACAAGGGACCTGGAAATTATCCCCACAATGCGTAACCTTGCCTGTGCTAGGACTGCTCTCTGCTCCCTGAGTTCTGGGCTGTTCATCAGATTATTCTCTTGGGTGCTCTATGCAACTACTGAGGAACCAGCCCCTAGCTAACGAAGCCTGAGGCCTAACACCCAAACTAGTTTGCCTTGAGACCTACTCCTTAATTTAGTGCACTCAAGGGGCTAGGTCCTAACTCATTGTGTTTGTACTGAGCTCACTTTGCTCTGGAATTGTGCTTCATTTCAAATTCTGCTTTCTAATTTGGGGTGTCCTGGAAGTGTTGCACCATGTTCACTACGGCCTGATTCTGTTACGCAACTCATGTTGCCCTTTGACTGCTCCTCAATTTTCCCTCAATCACTGACTCTATCCCCTGGATTTTGACAGGTCGTTTGGACTAGTGTATTGAGCACAGAACTAGGAACTCCCAGCTTCCTGGCACTGCTACCAATTTGCTGTGTTACCTTATTTAAGTCGCTTAACCTCTTAAACTACTTAGTTTCCCGTTCTGTAAAATGGGGGTAATGAGACTTCCCAAACTCGCAGGTGATTTGTGAGGATCGATTAGTTAAAGTTTGTAAAGTGCTTTGGAAATATAAAGCTAAATATAATAATTACTGAGCTATTGACATGATTTAGATCTTTGTGATTCCTAGATCCTAATCTTGGTGCCTTTAAAGTGCTGCTTAGTTTTCAATTTCCCAACCCCTCTTTTCTCTCCGATTTGCCAAATGCTAGCTCTGGTACTTAAATCACAGTCCCGCCGCCGCACTCTGACTTGCAGCTGTGTGCAGCATATATGGCACCCACAAAAGGCCAATCGGCTGTGGGGCAGTGCTAGATCATGATGTCCTACCCTGCGGATCACAGATCAGCAAATGCCAGCACGTTCTGGTGATGCAATGCTTCTCTCGTATTTCACTGTCTAAGCGTGCTGTCACTCACTTGTGTGGGTGGAGCTGTGTGAGAACCTGTCTGAACTGGTTTTGCCTCTGGAGAGAATACTCTGGCTCCATCTGCTCATGCGGTCAAACTAGTCTCTCCTAGTAAAGATTGTTGTTATTTTTCTGATGCACCATTTGACTCTCTTGGACCTGATCCCACTGAAGTCAATGACAAAACTCTCATTGACACCGGTGAGGCAGGATTAGGCCCTTAACTACTACTCCAAACAAAACAAGCTGTCCTGGTAACTGGGGTGTGTCCGTTTTCATGCTGGAGAAATGAAATGTTTATTGTGTGAAACATCAGAAAAAGGAAAGGAATCTGTGGGAGCCCTTGGGTTCGTTCCAGTATAACAAGCCCCGAGTTTGTGTTTGAATGCAGAGTCTGTGGCATGGAGACAGGAGCTTGTTTTGATAGTTTCTGTGCATTTCGAGGCATGAACACTTTACAGTTTTCTGTTTAAATGACCCATTTCTGAGAGCGGAAAGCAGTGGCCAATAAGTGCCCAGGCCCCTCTGTATGTATCCGGAGTTTACAAACCATCCCCACCGATCCATGGTAGTTAATGGACACTCCTGCTGCTCCGGGGGGCTGGAAAACTGTTCCAGGTGACTACCAGCCTTGGCTAGAGGCAACGTGGTCTCCAGGGGCTGAGGAGACACATGAGCATGAACTCAGCATTTCTCTCGACGCGTGACATTGATTAATGAAGGTTCACATCTACTTCCTGCAGGGGAGCAACTCGGTTTATACAGTCGGCAGGAAATAGCTGTATATAAGGGAACTGAGTGCCACTGTTTGCAGCTAGCAAAACGCTGACCGTCCAGGAGACACTGTTGGGAGGGGAAACTCGCAAGCAGCTCCTGCCAATTTCAAACCAGCAGCTCGTCCCAATCAGCCGCCTCTTATCACCCACTCTCCTGTCTTTCCTTGGGTTTTCTTTTCTCTCCCTTTCAGGCTATTGCCCACACTCCCCGGCTGTGTCCCTGCTTCTTCGGGATTGACCTAGTTTAGCAGACCCAATGGTGGTACGTGCTCTCCGGCACTTTTCTTTTCTCATTCCATGGTGGGAAGCTTTGGAGCAACCCTTCCGCCAGTTTATTTTTGTCCCTCCTCGAATGATGGTCGCAACCTTTCCCCTCAGTTTTCGTGGACTTTTAAGGCCAGAAAGGGGACTGTTCTGATCATCTAGTCTGACCTCCTCTAACAAGGCAGCCCATTAGGACCTCATCCAGCGATTCTACCTTCCTAGCTTTCTCCTCTGACATTGAACTCTCTGGGGGTCTTCAGCCCTCCCCGCCCCCACCCCTTATTTCAGTCTTTGCTGCTCATCTTTGGAACCTGGAAACAGATTGCTTGTGTTCCTCCCTAGGGTTTTCCAAAGCCCATTTGCCTCAGTGTTCATCTCCCGTTTTCTGAATGAGAAATCTCGTGTCTTCATTTTCTGTTGTCTCCGTGAGAAATCTGTTTCCGGCCCCTCCTACTGATAGCCACATGGAAAGTCCATACACTAGCTTCTAGTATCCCCACGGAGAACTTGTGTGCTTTCTTCTCTCCATGTGAAAAATCTCCGTCCCTGCTTTCTGTTACCCCATGTGAAGCCTACATCCCACCATGTGCTAATCCCATGAATACCAGATATCTCCACTTTCTTTAATCTCCATGTGGTCTATATCACTTCTTTCTATTATCCCATGGGAAGCCACTTCCTATAGCCCCATGGGTAGCTTCCCCCCTTCTGCTAGCCCTGAAACTCTTTCACCACCCTCTGACTTAGGGCGACCAGATGTCCCGATTTTATAGGGACAGTCCCGATTTTGGGGGCTTTTTCTTATATTGGCTCCTATCCTGCCTTCCCCCCAAACACACACACCCTGTCCTGATTTTTCACACTTGCTAACTGGTCACCCTACTCTGACTGGACCTTTTCTAGCCATCTCTGTCTGTTTTAGAACTGATATTTCAAAACATCACTCATGGAAAAGCTACGGTTGGACAGGGCCGCACTGTTGTGTGGTTAATTCTCTCAACTCCATCTCTCAAAAATGGTCTCAGTGAGTAGGGACCTAAACTTGACCAGAGCCGTGTCCTCTATCTCTGCTGTCTTGAGCGTCTGTATGTTGTCTCATTCTTTTCTTCCGTTTCCCCTCAGTGTGTAAATGATTAGCTGACACCCCCCACCACACACACACACACACAATAAGCCAGGCATGAGTTTCATGCTTCTCCCAGCTACATGATGGAAGTGTAAATGGTCCAGCAGCCAAGCACCTAACCCGGCAACGTGTTCATTTTTCACAAGAACAGAAAAACTCCACCTGGCTTCACATGGTTTACAAGGGCTCTGAAGTAACCTCCGCTTGCTGTGCTAAGTGTCCTGAAGTACCTCGGTTTGGACTACAACTTCCAAACTTCATGGAAGTGCTAGTGTTGCCTTCATATAGTCTCTGGCTGCTGAGGTCAGAGTTTCAGAGCCCTCTTCTCCTGCCTCAAGGTCTGTATAACTCCTATTTATGACAACAGGGAGTTATTTGTAGCCTGCAGTGGGAGAGGTGGGCCTCTGAGTTGGTGTGGACTTGATTGGTCTCTAGGTTAAGTAGTCTAGCTAAGGACTGTGGAACTCTCTGCTTTCCTTCTATCGCCCACATGTGTGACCCGAGACCCCTTCCAGCAGAGGTCCCCTCTCTGTTGATTCTCCAGAATGAGCCAGACCAGCAAGATCTATGAACTATATTTACGCCCTTGGTCTCTATGAACGATGCAGACTCCCATACTGAGTGAGGAATGAGGCAGGTCCGTAACCTTTCATCCCAGGCTCTGTGTAACTGAGAGCTTTTATGGTAGCTTCTGCTGGCAATCCGACAACATCTGGAAAAGCGAAAGTTAAAAAAGCTAACGGGCTCATGTGACCTCTCTACCCAAGGGACCGCATGTCCTCCATTCTGCACACACCACCTCTTTCCTCGTCGAAAATAAACCTTAAACCCCCGAGAATGTAACTTCTCCCGCAAGTAGGATGCACTGGCTATAATCTCTTTATAAAACAGGTTATGTATATACACAGGCACTTTCCACATGGGGGTGATATTCTCTGTACCAGACAGAGTGAGATACACAGGAGTTGGGTGATGCAAACAGATTCCAGGCCTTTGTAGGACTGTGCGTGGTTAAGGGGCAGCAGCCTTTTTCTCATCCACAAAAGAGCAATATCATGAAGGCAGTAAGCTACCGATTGCCAACCATCCAACCGCAGACCATAAATTAGGGGAGAGCAGCTTCCCTTCCAGAACCCACAGGATCATTTGGTTCATCTTTAGTATTATTTTGTGTCTATTTGTATTAGCCTAGCACTTAGGAGGTCTAGTCAAGGACCAGGAGCCCACTGTGGTACGTACTGTACAAGACTGATTTTAGATCTATCCTTATTGGCTTTCACTGTTTATAATGGACTTTGGTTTCCACACAGAGCTTCAAGCAAAAGAAATCCGATACAATTTATAGGCAAGATCAGGGTAGCAATAATAGAAAATGTCACTGTATATTAGTTCTGTTTTTGTAGGGACTACCTTCTCATTGATGGTGGAAGAACAACAATAGCAGACCTAAGTCATTTCACAATGTGACGCTGACACCTATTTTGGAGACGCACATTTCAAAGGCTACGTGTCCTTGTGGACGTTTCCCATTGTTTGATGAGATGGATAGGAAATGTGAGTACTTGTGCTTGTATATTTAACATATGTCTGTGGCTGCAGATAGGTGTGTATGTATATTTGACAATCTAATAAAATAAATGTAACACAAACTGGAAAACTAGCAAGAGTCTGAAAAGCACAGGCTGACAACGCATCTGACCCATTGACCCATTATATACACACTGTGCATAGACTTTCGGTGCACTTCATGAAGCGCATAAGGAAAATGTATGATATTTCTATTTGGGCAGTGGGTGCCCTTTGGGAGGACTTGATTTGCCATTGATGGGGTGTTATTGATTCAGTGGCAGCTGAGCTTGGACGTAGGGCTCACATAATAAAAGCAGGGTGGGAATGTGCGTATCTGGCAGCTGGCCCATCACGGTTTCTCAATACGAGGCCTCGTGACCTCTGTCCTATTAACTATAGAACCTTAGGGGGCTTGCCCACCTGAGGCTCTTTAGCAAACCACTGTCCTTGTTACCATTTTGCAAGAAAAGCATTGTAGATCATCCCTCCTTGCCAAATCCTAGGTAGCTTTGTGTGCATGCTACGGCTTTCCTAGTACTTAGTCTCTTTCCTCTTTGGCTTGCATGAGGAAAGGTGCAGCCGCTAAATAAGGGCAGCTACTAACTCAAGACAGACTCTGAAGACGCTCTGAAGTTCCCCATTCTGCTCTCCATTACATGGGTGCAACTCCAGTGGAAATGAAGGAGAGTGGCACCCATGAACTAGCCCCATTGTATTTGATGGGCCCAAGCTGCAAGGTTCAGGTCTGCACCCCAACTTCACTGTTGTTCATAGGTTTTGGGGTGAGGGATTTTAGTTCAGCACATCATGAAGGGAGGGATGAAAAGCACTATTTAACAGCTAGATATTATTACCATTAGATACAACAGTGATTAACACCTTTAAAATGTATCTAATAATGAAATGGGAATAGTAAAGTCCAAGTTCTGGGGTTCAGGTCTAGAACCACATCCAAACTTCCCCAGAGGGTATGTGCACTGATGAGATTGGATCAGGTCCATCTCTAGGCTTAAGTCTATATTTGGTGGTTCTACCATGGTCAGAAGGAGGTTTATCTAGGCAGATCTGGGAGAGCCACGCACAGGTATCAAAATGGGAGAATTTAGGATTTTTATTTGGTTAAAGCTGAAGGAAATCATAATACGTTTATTTCTTTGCCAGTTTAGTTTTGTGAGATTTTGCCACAAGTGAAATTAAACTTTTACTCTGAGGGGAAAGGGACTAAAAAAAACCCAAACAAACTTATTTTACTTTCAACGTGTGTTACTTGCATCAAAAACATTTTTTTTAAAAAAAAAGTTGTTTTCCTTGCATGAGAAGACTGCGACAGTGACAACAAACAATAACAAATTGTAAAGTCAGATGGGAAAGTGCTCAGTTTTGCTCTGCCAACATTTCAGAGCCAGATCTTCTCTTTCCAGTTGCAGAAGTTTGGATCTGGCTCGGAACTTCCTCAAAGTTTACCGGGGAAGGGGCTCCGATCTGTGGTTCTGATACAGCCCCAAGAGCAACTATCACAGTAGCAGGCTCGGTTTTGTCTGATTCTTTACCAGCACCAAGATGTTTCCATTCCTGTATTCTCCTGGTGCTAAAGGAATATACCAGCCTTTGGAAGTGAAGTATGGCAAAGTTCTGGAGAGCAGGAAAGAAATTCCCCTTGGAGTCTGGAAAGACCCTATCATTTAAATTCAATGTAAGCTTTCGAGGAGACAAAAAGAGCACTGTCTCCAACAGGGCTTCCTGGCGACGGGGCTGATATTTATTACGGTGCAGGTAGTTTAAGAAAACAGAGGCATTTCACTGGAGACTTGGATCTTCAGTGTAGCTAGGAGCTTGGGCTGGAAAGGTTCAACTGCTAATTAAATCTAAGTTGGACACTGTTCCATAGAGGGCAGACTGTAACTATAAGAGGATGTTAATGTGGATTTTAAATATTTATTATAACTGAGGTAGGTTATAAAAACAGACATTCTTCCTTTCAACACTCTATAATGTCAGATTTAGAGGTTTGTCTCGGGCCATGAGTGATTTCCCAGCAGCTGTCAGAGGCTGGAGGGCAATTTATCACCCTCCCAGTGAGAGATCTTGCTGGACAGTGAAAGATTAGACTGTTGATTTATGGAAAGCAAGGGGGAAAAAATGTTGTTCTAACTGGTGTCTGGGTGCTGATTTTCGCACACCTGTTTCTGGCTGTGGAGCCCTAGTAAGTGATTTCACTTCACCAGTGGCATGTCTCTCTCGGATCTAAGACTTAAATCATTACGGTTCTGCTTTTGGGAACCACACACGCCTGCTACAGCCCCCCTGGGTGGTGGCACTGGATGCAAGCGGAGGCTTGCCTGGCTTGGATCAGGAGAGCTTTTTAGAGGTTTACAAAGTCAGGCTTGGAAAGAGGTTTGAAGTTTTAGGTAATGACTATTCAGGACATCGTTCCCAATGGATTTCTGATTTTCTGGACTCCTCTCCGAGGAGCCCTGTCCAACAAACTGCTCAGAAACATCAAACCTACAGATCTGTACTCAACATGCATTAGTCAGGCCGGGAACGGCGTGTGTTCTTTGGCCAAGAAAGGGAAGTGTCTGCTTGTTAAAGTGGAGTTGATTTGTCAACACCAATACTTCAGCTTGCAGTACACTGTCCAGGGCCCATGGAAGGCACAGATCTGTAGTGACTACTGCAGAGGGAGACGCTAAGGAGAGACATATGAAAAGCATTTCCTCTGCTGTTTAACAGCCCATGGACTAGGGCAGTGGTCCCCAAACTTTAACAACCCACGGACCCCTTTCACTAAAATGTCAAGTCTTGCCAACCCCCTCCTAAAAATCAAAATGTCCAGGGATTTTCTCCTTTACCTGAGTATAAATTATAAAAGCAGCTATCTTGGAAATATAAAATTTGTCTTATGACATGCTAATTACACACTATTTATTATTAATTATTATTGATCATTACAGTATTTTTATTACGTTATGAAACCAGCAACACTCTTCCGAGATCTCACTTTCATAGCTTGTGTCACTTTGAATAAGCCTGTTCTAAGACAAGGCTCCTATGTTTCATCAAGGAGTATCAGACGTGAAACAGCAGGAAGGTATTTAAGAAGCCAACTCAAAGAGGTCCTCCTTCACAAGCATTCAAGTCTTAAGCAGTCCAGGCAAACAACGCACATTACAACAAAGCTTAAACTTGTTCTTCAGAATAATTTTAAAAACAGCAAAAAATATCCACCTCCATTTTTATTTCTTCTAAAGAGTCTTGAAGTTTAAATCTCCTCAGTGTTGTTAGATACACTTGCTTTGATCTGCTTAGCTCTTGGAAGTCCAGGAGCTCCAGGCTGCTAGCCCCATGCTGCCCAGAGTCCTAGGGACAGCTGTGTCCGCCATTAGGGAATTTTTTCCCGAGAACCTCCTGTAACATTTTATGAACCCCCAGGGGTTCGCAAACCCCAGTTTGGGAACCACTGGACTAGGGGAGATGCCTCGCTTCTGATACTCCAGAACTTGTGGGGCAAAGGAGGAATTATGGGGCAGCTGTAAACAATCTTCTCTTCTCCTTCCTCTTCTCCCTGTCTCCCGTAATGTCTCAGTTGCTATTATTACTATTAACTTAATTACTTAGCTGTCCAAAACAAAGAAGGCTAGTGGCCAGGCCTCCAGGAGCTTATCTGAGAAGATAAGAATTGCCAGGCTGGATCAGACCCAAGGTCCATCTGGTCCAGCATCCTGTCTCTGACAGTGACCATTGCCAGATGCCTCAGAGGGAGGTGAAAAAAAGCCCAACAAGTTTAGTGTGAGTTCAGTTCTGCCTCCCTCCCTCAGATAGAACAGCTCATTGACATCGGTTTCAGTGGGTGAACTCAGGGACTAAGAACAGAAGAATGGCCGTACTGGGTCAGACTAAAGGTCTGTCCAGTCCAGTATCCTGTCTTCCGACAGTGGCCAATGCCCAGAGTGAGTGAACCTAACAGGTAATGATCAAGTGATCTCTCTCCTGCCATCCAGCACCCCCCCACTCTGACAAACAGAGGCTGGGGACACCACTCCTTACTCATCCTGGCTAATAGCCATTAATGGACTTAACTTCCATGAGTTTATCCAGTTCTCTTTTAAACTCTGTTATAGTCCTAATCTTCACAACCTCCTCAGGCAAGGAGTTCCACAGGTTGACTGTGCGCTGTATGAAGAAGAACTTCCTTTTATTTGTTTTAAACCTGCTGCCCATTAATTTCATTTGGTGGCCCCTCGTTCCTATATTATGGGAACAAGTAAATAACTTTCCCTTATTCACTTTCTCCACACCACTAGTACTTTTATATACCTTTATCATATCCCCCTTTAGTCTTCTCTTTTCCAAGCTGAAAAAGGTACTACTCAAAGGCCAAACAGGGCCATCAATGTTGACAGCTAGAGATGACTAGCATGGGGCGGACAAAGGTGAAGGCCATATGGTCATGGGATTGCTTGTTAATTTAATATGCAGGTGTTGAGGGTTGCACAGTTTAGAAGCCCCCTTGAAAAGGTTAATTTTGAGAAGGAGAAGGGGGAGCCATGTTGGATGGGCCAGGAAAAGGGGGTGTTCCAAGTGTAGGGCTGCTGGGGGGGGGGGAAGGACCCAGAAGGGAGCGTCAAGCGAGTAGCTCGTGTTGAGTGAAGGGCGTGTGAGGGGGAGTGAAGAGGACGAGCAGAGAAGCTTCTAGGTGAGCAATGGGGAGTGTGAATCTGATGCTTTTCTCCTCCTCGTCTCCAGGATGCTACATGCTGTTGTTAAGTAACTGTATTATGGTAGCGCCTCTGGGACCCAAACAAGCCCCACTGTGCTAGGTGTGGTACAACCACAGAGTCAGGGACAGTCCCTGCCCCAAAGAGCTCATAGGGTCCCCTGCCTCTCGTTCACCACATGGTTTAGCCTCTATTTTAATGCTTTAAAGAGACAACAGGCATGCACATGACTCCCATTTGGCTGGTGGACTGGAAAACCCAGCAGAGTAAGGGTTAAAAAAAGCCCCACCCCGTGCAGTCCGTCCCCACACGAATCCACTTGGTCCAGACCTCACCCCAGCCTGAGTCAGCATTTCCAGGAACGGCCAGGAACGGCTCTGGTTCAGCACAGCTGCCAACAGAAAGCAGCTGGGAAAGACTGTTCTTTAAAAGAAAAAAAAATTGAATCACCCCCTTTTCCGCCCCAGCAGATTAGCTTGTGCTTTTCCATGTCTCTACTGCTATGGCCTGTAGCCAGGCCTGGGATGGGCTGCAACCTGCTGCCTTTGTCTGTGCCTCTGACCTCTGCACCCCTTATCAATAACAGTAATAGTAATACCTAGTTCTTCTAGCGCACTTTTGATCGGTAGATCTCCCAGTGCTTTACAAAAGAGGTCACTAGCATTGTCCCCATTTTACAGATGGGGAAACTGAAGCACGGGGCGGTGACATGACTTGCTCGAGGTCACCCAGCAGGCTAGTATCTAAGCCAGGAGTAGAACCTAGGTCTTCTGGACACCAGCCCAGTGCTCTATCCACTAGGTCGCATTGCCTTCCGAAAAGTGGGCCGTCGGAGAGTTCTCCTTTAAGCTAACCCCAGAAGGAATAATTGGTCATTTCTCAGCACAGATGGCCTGATTCTCCTGAATACTAACGTTCCCTTACACCACTCTGGTAACGTACCTTAGACCGCCATGCAAAAGGGCCTTTGTACCCATGCGAATCAGGCCCAGATTGCGCTGCTAGAGATGGGTTAGGGGTGCAGGCTAGGGAGACACTTACACCTCCTGTGTGCCCCTGTAGAGAGTGCTGTGGGAATGCCGGCTGCCGGAGAGTTAATAGTTACTCCTGTCCCAGCTCCTCACAGCAGGCACTTCCTGGAGGGAAAGCAAGACAGACAGGACCCCTAGTTCCCCTTGATTTTGTGACCACAGCAATTGCTGCATAATTTAGACTCCGCCAGGGAAATTCATTTGTTAGGATGCCTGCTCTGTTTAGCTTCTCCTCCTCCTCCTCATTATCTCTCCCCCTTACCCCTTCTTTTGTTCTTTTTGAAGGAGCTTGTTAATCGGCATGTCCTCAACACATGTTTATGAGCTTTAATGCCTGTCTTCAAAAGAAGAAGGGGAGGGCGGGGGGGAGCGGAGGGGGGAGGAGTGTAAAGGAGGAGAGAGAGCAACAGGGAAGGTTAGATGAATGAGGGACCAGAGATTTTTTATTTTAATGATGCCCTATTAAAACCTTAAGACCAGGTATCGCGAGTGTTGTTGGCTGTTGCTAATAGCTTCATGGAGACCTCACCCAGCTAACAACAAAAGCACTTCAGGGTAAAGCAGAAGCAGCTACTGGTCCGTGCTGTTAAAAGCCACGCCCAGTGTGGTGGTTTCCAAACTGAACACAACGAGCAGCCACATCGTTTACCCCCAAAAAAGCTGAAGTGTGAAGAGAGTGATCATGCCCGAAAGTATCTGCCCACAAACGCACGCCGCATGGACAGCAGAAGGAGACACTGGCTTGTTAGGAGAGGATGGGGTGTGTGGCCCAGTGGAATGGTACCAACATGGAGGAGAGATGGGAAGGGAAGAAGAGGAGGTGTCCCGTGATTAAAGCATTTCTGATGGCTGTGAGCCACCCTTTGGCCATGCAGGGTGTGCTGGGGAAATTCCTTGGGCTAGCAGGAGACCAGGAAGTGACCGTGGGTATCTGCTCCAGGCCACCAAAGCCAGAGGGGAGCAAGAACAAAAAATGTCCTGGGCCGCATCTTCTGGCCCTCAAGACCACATCTTGGTCTTGGAGGGTTTCCGCTATCCAGGTAGCTGTTGGGCAGCAACATCCTCAACCATCTTCTGAAAACATATAAAAGACAAATAAAGGGCCGGATTCCCCAGTCCACTGCAGCCGCTTTGCTCAAGCAGTGCAAAGTACCATAGGCTGGCTGGAGGTGGCCAACGGAGAATTCTCTATGTTTGGGAGTAACTCCTGTGCCAGCTGACCCCCACCTCTACTTTGGGCTTACGGGAAGGAAGGGGGCATGTTGAAAGTGCCACGGGAGCAGAGTGGGGGATGGGAATAGTATACGGCAGAGCTATTTGTATGCCCAGTCTCCTCTAGCATGAGGTCACTTAAGAACCTTATGTCCATGGTATATGTTAGAGCAGTGGAGAGGCTGCTCCAACTTAGCTGGGAGGCACAGGATTGAGGATCTGTACCTCCTCTCCCCAATTCTTCCTCCCCCCTGCAGCAGAGAACCGAGCGCAAAGACTTCAAGGAGAAGCGAAGCCATCTGGGAGCTGCTTCTCACCTGCAGGGAGGAAGCAATGGAGGACGTGAGAGTAGAGGGCCTCTGGGTAGCATGTCCATTAGCTACCAGAATGCAGTGCAACCAGGCTGCATTAGCAGAGCAGCCCTGGGGTATTTGATTTCAGGAAGGAGAACTTGAGAGAATTAGGAAATGTGTCCATGACGTAGGGACAGGGCCGGGCTGGGGAAGCGAACTGTGCAAGAGCCGGTGGCTGGAGGTGACATCCACATGGGGGGGACTGGGAACACACTCCCTGGCCCCTGCTGCATCTTTGGAACAGCTCTAACATGGTTCCATGCCAGTGCAGCTCTCCAGCCAGGAGCCTGCGCATGGGGATACGGGGGGACATGTTCCTACCCAGATACACTGAGGCACCGCACGCTGCTGGTCCTTCTAGCATCCCCTACTCCAAGTACTTGGAGAACACAGGCATCCATAGCACAGGTGCCTCTTACACGGGAGCTCCAGTTGCCTGTGATGGCAACACGGCTCTGACGCTAGCATCTCTCAGCTGACATTGATGCAGGGAATTCTGGGAGAGGGAATCCCTTTGGGGGGGAAGTTGCCTCATTCCCAAAGGCTCCCATCAGGAGCTAGCGTAGTGGAGGAGCTTACACAGCTACTACAATCCAGCTTTTATCCCGTAACCACCTTAGGAAAAGTGCAGCATTGCCAATCGTGGAAGGCCTGGGTCTCCAACTACGTTATGACAGACCAACTTAGGAAAGTACCGACCCGTCTTTTGACCCTTCTTGGGCTTTTGTGTTACCCCTTCAAAGGTTTCACGCTTGTAAGCCCAGCAAAGCAGTGGCTCTTGGTGTCTGAAGTCTGCATCTGTTTCCATGCACCTCTCCTTGTTCCCGTCTAAAGCCTGGAATTTATTGATAGCTGCACATGCTTAGTCTCTCCCTAATGTAGCAGTTCTGATGCCCACATCCTGAGACAAGGATGCACTTGTTCAGCTCAGTCAATTAGAGAATCAGTGCCAGCATCTGATTTGGTTTGTTACTTAAGGCAGAGGGAAAGTGAAGACAGGATTGATTCAATAGTCTAAGACAAGGTTTGGGAGGCTTGAATAAGGGGCTCTATGTAAGTGTTAGTGATTGGTTTAAATCAATCTTCCTCATTCGCTCTGGATTTCACATTGGGGCCTGGAACTGCAAACCCTGCCGTCAGAGAGAACGTGCTAAAAGGGCAATTTACTCACTCCCCGCCTCGCGGGCCAGGCTCAGCGGGGCTCTGGAGCAGTTGGTGGCCTCCTAGTTAAACACTTAGAGTGGAAAAAACAACTTTCAGGTGTGGTTTATTATGACCTACCGAAAATAGTTCCCATGAGCCTGCCCGGCATGCAATGTCTCTGAGCAAGAGGGAACACCCGCAACTGGAGCAGGGCCAGACTGGGGCTAGTGTCAACTTTTCCAAACCTTGTTGACCAGGTCCAGCAGTGCTTAAAGCCTTGGGTCCCTCTTATCCTGACGTCCCCCATCCCGCCACATGCCCCTTTTTAGTGGGAGCAGCTCAGAGAAACGGTTCTGATCTTGTCTTGGTTTCAAAGACAGCTGAGCGGACTCAGGGGCTGGTTGTGATATATACATGATGAGGTGTGGAGGCTTTTTTAAACCAAGCACGGGGAGAGGCGTTAGACGGGGGTCCCATTTATCCCAAATCAGGGTGAGGGAGTTTGAAGAGACGACTTCATTTTTGATCCATTGCCCTCTGAAAGAAGCCTCAAGACTGACCCTAAGAACGCAGGATTGCCTGCCGTCGGGAGACTATTTAAAGAAATGAATATTGCCAGTGAAATATCATTTCCATTGGAGACAGTTCAGGAGTCCAGGAAATGACCTGAGACCCGTAAAGAAACGTTCCCCTCCACTTAAGAATCAAAGCGGCTGGAGAATTCCATTACATGGGCTGAGCTGAAAAGGGAACGGTGTACGGCAAATAACCGCATTAACCACACACAAAAACAAATATAGCAGAAGTCTCCAAACAAAATTACATTTCACAATTAGGGAATGAAGAACTCTTTAGACAAAAGCAAGGCAATGGAAAAATGTTGAGCCTAAACGAATGCTTCTAATTGTCTTTCCTTAGCTCCTCTGTTCACTGATCCATTAAGCAATGATAAAAGCATTAAATTTGGTGATTATATTCAGTGGTTCTAATGACAGTGAACTGCCTGTACTCTGTCTGTGCTCAGGTATTGGGGGCAAGTTAGAAGAGCTGCACTGTGTATTGAGCATGATATATTATTATATGCGAATCAGAGTCGATTAATTAAAATATACTATACATTTACAGCGAGATCCTTGACTTCAGGGTCAGGTGAATATACGGTACGACTGAGTAAAGGAAAAACTCATGGCTGATAGGGAGGCTTTGAGCATTCTGTTCTTCGGTAACATCCTGAAGTCCTTAATCGGGGAAAACTCCCAATAAGTTAATGAATCAAGACTGCCAAACCTGGTTAAAACTGAAGGCCTGGTCCTTCAATGCAGACCGGGATTGAGTAGCTATTCCTGATCAGGAAAGGCTAAACGAGTGGGCCCTGGGTGGGGATTGGCCCATGTGCTCTCAGTACTTGGTGCCAAAATGTTTATGCTGGGGGCTGTGCTTTCATTTCCCTTTTAAATGTAGGCGTCTCCTTTCCCTCTGTCTCCAAAGCCTATCCCCAGTCACGGATGCATAGGACTGTCCTCTGATTCCGACTGAGTTCATACGTATCACTTTGACTGAAATAAACATGTGATCTTCTTATCCATATGTCCGCTAGGGTGCATGTCACAGCTTGCCTAGCACCAGGTAGTGCTCATAATGTCGTTAACAATGTCTGAGTAATAAGCTAGTTACAGTCATCTTTTATTATCACGTGAGTCTTCACTGGGCACCCTTCCTCCTCCCATCTTATTCTGATTTTTCTATATTCATTAAATGGTAACCCCCTATAGAACCATTCAGTAATGCTTGGCTAAAGCAGTCATTTTCAACCTTTGGCCCGACCCCTAAAGATTTTTGAATGGAGATGCAGACTTGGGTTTGCGCCTTGGCCTAGGTGCTGGGGCTTGGGCCTTTTCTTCAGCCCAGCCCCCAGCAAATCTAAGCCAGCCCTGGTGACCCCATTGAAACGGGGTCGCAATCCACTTTGGGGTCCTGACCCACAGTTTGAGAACTGCTGGTTTAGGGTGAGTGGTAAGTTTCCCTCTTGAAAGGTAGCGTTAACTATGTTGTGATCCCTTCCCAGGCGCCTTTTACCAATCCTGGATCTGAGTCACCGGAAGTGGCTTGAGTTTCTGGTAGCACCTGGAATGCCTTTGGTTGTATAACTAGGCCTGGGAAAAGAGAGGTGTTTTCAGTCATGGGGTGGGGGGGTGGGTGGGGGGGTCTCCTGTATCTGGAGAAGTCATTCTGGATTCGGGTGGCCTATGAAATGGGTTGACAGCGTGGGATGCCTGCTTCTGGAGCAGAGTGAAGGCAATTGGGATTGATGATGCAATTTACATTCCTGCAAAGTTCTGCTAGTTGTGATTTAGCGGCTGTAACGAGTCAGGAGACAAATGATCCCTTTGCTGCTACCACAGCTGTGGAGAAGGATTGTGGGAAATTCTTGTCTTGGAAGCCTGCCTGCGTCTGCCTTGTAGTTGCATCATCAGTTTTCAAATTTCCTTCGCTGCTGTTGCGTCCATTGCAGGTCATCTGAGAACCCCAGTGATCTGTGACTGCAGCTTTTTCGGGGGGTAGAGGGGGAGTATCAGATTAGCCCATGACCGAGTGAAGTAGATGTCGGTGCAGCGGATGACAGCTCAAAGGTGACGGTTACAATTTGGGGGCAGTGCTTTGAGGCCCTGACAGATATGCGGCTCTCATTATGCTCGGCATTGTACAAACAGAAGTAGACCCTGCCTGGAAAAGGTTATCCGCTAAGCACAGCAGAGTGGCAAAAGGTGGGAAAGGAAACTGAGGCACAGAGGAAAGTAATTTGCCCAAGGTCTCTCAGCAAGATAGCGGCGGAGCCAAGAATAGAATCCGTCTCCTGGCTCCCAGGCCAGTGCTCCATCCACAGCATCATTAACATCATTCCTTTCGTCACATGAACCCATGTCCCACCGCAGCTACAGTCACTGATTTCGGGCCGGAAGGATGCTCGGCTCCAGGAATTCTTGTGCCTGGCAGGAGTAAAGGAGCAGGGTTTGTCCCTAGGTCTAACACAGGAGAGTTCCCTGCATGTCCCACCCTTGTGTTTCCTTCCATGGTTGTGCCCTGTGACGCAGACTCTGCTTTTTCAGTGGTGTTATGGGTCTGAGGAGAGCAGCGCCATTCCTAGGAGCAAGGCCGCACTGGGCTCAGTCAGGCTAACCCTGCCATGCTCCTGAAAATCAGCTGTGTGCCTGGCATAGATGAGAGGGGAAGAAAGTCTTGGAAACCCGGGAACAGCTGGGAGGTGGTTTCCACAGCCCGGAGTTCTGAAGCAGCTAGCAATTCTTCTACAAACCTTTCCTTTTATTTAAAGCATCAACACAAACAAGATACTCATGGGGGGCTGGGTTGGCCACCAAGCTTAGCTCATCAGAAGGTTGGGAAGAGGCTATTGGTGACATGCTCTCTTCTATGCAGAGGCCACCTTCTGGGTGGCCTCTACCATAATAGAGCCACCTGCTCTCCCATAGACATGCTCCTCTTCCCCCTGCGTACACCCCGGGGACAAATCACTGCTTCCCCACCCCAGGAAATCACACACACACACACACACACACACACACACACACACACACACACACCCTCCATGAGACAAACAGCTGCTTCCACACCCAGCCCTTCCCTGTGCCTGCCCCCCAACATGCAGGTGCCAGGAGACACCCAACCGCAGGTGCAATGCCCCCTGAGCTAAGTGCACACACTCTCACATATGCAGCTATATGTCCCTTTTCCCTTGAAGACGCCCAGTCTCCCATGCGCTCCCTTCCATCTCTCAGAGGGCCTGTGGATGGGGGGCTCCTACTCCAATGTTATACATCTGCCCTTAGCCTGAGAAATTCCCTCCAGGGGGCCAACAGCAGCGTAAGGAGTCAGACCGTCCTTTCTCCTCACTTACGTGGATTTTGTAGCTGGGGATTGTTGGGCCTGGCTGAAGCTAATGGGGCTGGAAGAGGCAGAACCTCTCTGCGGGGTTTCGCAGAGTAACAGGAGCCTGAGTTCCCAGACCCTTCCTTTCCAGTGGGTATTTGAAGGGTGACTTATTGCTGTGCATTTCCATCAATGTCCCTGGGGCACGTTTGTGTGTCATCCACAGCAACAGCCAAAAATCATAAGTCAGGTTCCAAAAATCAAAAGATTGGCCTAAAAATCGTGAGGGTCTTCTTTCAATAAATAAATAAATAATGCGGACATTCTATTTGCCTTCTGCTTTTTAAGCTATTGGGGTGTGCTCAGGGAATGTTTTCAAGCTTTTCTTTGCAACCATGAGCCCAAGAAATTTGCTTTTGTTTTTAAATGAAAGCTGACATTCTCACGTAATCACAGGACTCCATGAGCTTGGGCTTTAGGAAAAGTGCCAGGTATGAATACAGGCCCACGCTAGGCCTGAGTGAACTATGGTTTTAAATTGAGTTTGGATTTGAGCAGGCATGCTAGGACTGAACCATGTGATTGAAGGGAGTGAAATCATGAGAAAGAGAAGTTGTTCGTGTTAAATTTGTAGTGACCCTGGAAATTCCAGTGTTATCTTACTTAAAGCTTAGGCGAAGCAAAAGAAATAAAGAAAACATGGTTAATTGGGCACCAGGTGCAGTAAATAATTGGTTAGAAATGCTTAGTCCAGTAGTTGGGGGGAAATATGGCAAAGGGAGATAAGGGAGAGCAGCAGAGTGCAATCCTAACACGCTTCAGCTGACTTTAGTGAAGGTCCAGTGACCAGCAAAGCCATCACTTGTTTCTTATAGTGTATAAAAAAAATCAAGGTTTTTCTAGGGCTTCTTGGTCAGAGCTTTCCCTTGCCCCTCTGGAGCCGTGCCAGGATGGGAAGGGGTCTCCCAGGCCTGAACTTGTAAGTATTTTGGCCAATGCCTATAACTTTATTGTTGCTAGGATATAGAAAATGGGTATATTTGCTACGTCGGTATTTTGTATGTAACCAACACCCCAGGTGGCCTTGGGGACTAATAAAGGAATTATTATGGGGAAGCTGAGGCATAGTAAAGCTTAATAAACTTGTTAGGAAAATGATTTCCAACATACCAGTATCGCGAGGTGCAGGATTAAAATCGCAGGAGTTGGCAACACAGGCTCTCAGGTGGAGCTCCGCTGATTACAGCGGGGTCACAGGCAGGATAAATTGGGCTCTGTCGGTTTGCACATGGTGTGAGTCAGCACTGAAGACAGCCCATTCTGTTTGTCTAGCGAAAGGAAAACCTGTGTGATGTATTTAATTGAATTAATTAATTAACTACTGTAATTAATTCCATTTCTAAGATGCCCTCTAGGCGTATTTACAACAAAACCAAAAAATACGCGACATCATGCCAACCAATCTTCATTAATGCAAATAAAAACATTCTGCCACCAAGCCCCGCTCCAGCATCCCCCTCAGTAAAAATCTGGGGAAATGGGCCTCGCGGTCAACAGCCTCGGACTGTGTCGGGCCAAAGGGGGAAGAGGGAGTGGATTCCAAAGCCCCCCATTGAGAGTATCCTGCCACTAGACATACAAATCAAGGGTCTGTCAGCACCGGTCTCCCGGCTGATTTCCATTATCAAGCTCAGACAGCGAAGAGAGAGAGGTGCTCTCCAAAGTGCACAAGGACATGAAGAGAAGAGCCACCTCAGAGCTTGCGTGGCACAAGTGGGCAATGCAGGTGCAATGCCCCCTGTCTCTTTTCTACCATAAGTTTCTCTCTGTTTGTTTCTGTATTTGTTCTTTTGCCCTCCTTCCTCTTCGCTGCATTTTCACACTCTTTCTCTGTTCTTTTCACCATCTCTCCTATGTAGCCTACTAAAAACCCATGATGATCATAATTCGGGGGAAGTTATTTTGTCCATCCCTAATAATAAAACAGTAAAACTGTGTGTGTGTGTGTGTGTGTGTGTGTGTGTGTGTGTGTGTGTGTGTGTGTGTGTAAATAAATATATGCCTTAAGAAAGCAGAACTACAACGATACTGTATCCCAGTGGTTTTCAGCCTATGGTCTGCAGATCCCTGGGGGTCCGCAGACTATGTCTAAGGGGTCTGTGAAAGGTTGTCATTACCAAAGAACAGTGGTTTTCAGTCTGTGGTCCGCGGATCCCTGGGGGTCCGCAGACTAGGTTTAAGACTTCCACAGGGGTCTGCACCTCCATTCGAAATTTTTTAGGAGTCTGCAAATGAAAAAAAGTTGAAAACCACTGGCTGGGTCATAAATAGGGCAATATGATCAAGCAGGTCCAAGAACAAACAAGACCATCACTATGTTGGAGGGTGGGCAGAAGAACATGGCTATAGACAGGAGTCCTCTGTGAGGTGTAAGGTGTGTGGCTCTTGCTGAGAGCATAAGAATAGTTCTCCCTTTGCTATTGTAGAGGCAGCAAAGTTTCTGGGAGCCAGGAGATTCAATATTCAGAACAGTGTTAATATAAAATAAACCTCAAGAGGCACACATGGGGCTCAGTTTTATCCTATGATGCAAACTTAATGTTCCCATTTCCTTCAATGGGAACACCACTCCAGCATCCAAGGGCAAAGTTTTCCCATGGAGGGCAAAAATCTGGGCTAGCTATTACTGTAGGAAGCAGCAGGAAGAGTCACCGTGAATGGGCTAACACAAGCTCTCGGAAAGGAAAAGGGCAGTATGCTGGGATAACATGGGTTGGAAGGAAGCCAATGGCACGTGGTGAGGACAACATCCCCAACTTTTTTCTAAAGCTCACAAGGTGTTTCTCTGGCATTGCAATGTTTAGTGATTCAGGACCTGCTCCCATTCAGGTCGAGGGGAGTCTTGCCCTTTGGTTTGGTTGGGCCCTTGGTCAATTGATCCCCGTGTCTGAGGTAGAAAACAACAAATGTGTAAAGCTTTTGTTTGCTTCATATTTTGTTAAAGCGGTACTTTTTTTCTGTAAATAAACATATGGCCTCTTACTCCTTGCTAGCGCTCCAAGAAGGATTTAACACCTTCCCAGGGAGGACAGCCTACTGCTTACCAGCAGCTCTGCTGGGATTCATTCAACCTGACTTTCCTAACTCTGAACTCATTTACAAACCCATCCTGTCTGATCTCAGAGATTGGGCTACACACACTTTCCCTTAAACACTCTGGTTTGCATTCCAGGAGAGGATGAATAGGGCCAGAGCTTGAACTCTGGTTTCTTTAATTCTCCACTTACTCTGGGCCATTTCTAAAGGGACTGACCGGCCCTTTGTGCAATTGTGTCCCGACGCTCCTTGTTTATTTCTTGGCAGGTCACACAAGGGGAAATGAATTTGTTTGAATATTTGTTCAGACAAAGCCCATGTTTCTGAGTGACACAATATTGTCACAAGGTTCAGTGTCTACATCCCCTGTCATAAGAACATAAGAGAGGCTGTACTGGGGTTTGCTGGTTTATTGCTGGGGGGGGGGGTTCTGGGGGTTGCTGGTTTATTGCTGGGGGTTGCTGGTTTATTGATACGTTGTGTCTTTCTGTTGGATGGGGAAAGACTGGGGCAATAGACAATGATGAAAATTAAAAATCTTGATGTTAATTATGTAGGTAATTAGCATTGTTCCCTTTCTCATTTCACTGTTGGGTGTGATTTGTGTCTTGAATGCATCTCATTACAGAGATAACCTCTCCCCTTTCAGAGAGATCCATGTCACACACTCCTAATTAGGGATGGTCCTGAATCAAACTCAAGATTCAAACACTGGTTGGGAGTTTGGAATTTGGACCTTTTGCAGTTGATCCTTATCTTTATAATGGGTTGGGTCAACTGAAACACTATCCTAGAGATCCTGGACTGAATTTTGTGGATCATGTCCATTTCCACTAACTACTGTGTGTGCTTCCCCTATCACGTGCCTGGTGTTTATGGATAGGACCATGGCAGCTAGTATTCGGGGGGGGGGGGGGGAGGGGGAACGGTTGGTCCTTCCTGTCTAGAATCCGACCTTTGGACCTAATCCAAAACCCATTAAAGTCAACAGGAGTTTTTCCACTGGGTTTCAATGGGTTTCAATCAGATCCCTGTATCAGGCCAACTACCTGATATTTTAGCGGTAAAACCATAACAAGAGGGCATCTTTCCCATCCTCATCATGAGATCATCTTGCCGCTCCCAAGCTTATGACATCATCTTATAAACAATCCAGCCACTTCCATTCTGCAAGTATGTCCGTCACCCAACCCGGCGTCTGCAGTCTGTACTGGTGCAACCGTTGCTGCCCAGAGATGTGGGGCATCCTGTGAAGACTGTAGTCCCCGAATCTGTGGCAAAAATGTGCCTCTTTGGAGGTTAAATCCCACCACATGAGAAATATAATAGATGAGATTGGCCTAGCGTTACCTTACCTAGCAGTTACTCTGCTTCATCTGACAGATGCTATATAAAAATAAAGTGTATATTCTTGTCGTCATCCCCTCTAGATATAGTCCCCCGATGGGAGAAACTTTACAGAGCCCAGTGCAGTTACAGCCAGAGAATCAGTGACTCAGCAGCATGAAAACTCCCCCTTCCTCCTCAGAGATTCAGGGGTGTTAGGGCCTGAGAATAGCCCAGCAATTCAGGCTCGGGTGAAGGTGGTAGTGATGCAAAGGTCATAAAGATCTCAGGACAGCCATTCAGCGATGGTTTTTTTGAGGTAACAATTGATTCAGGGAATGTAACTCCGAACTGGCCTCCCATGCAGTCCCTTTTAAGGAGATAGTGATTCAGGGATTGTAAAAGTGCTTGTACCCATCTATATTCACTGGCAATGACTTACTTGGGCTTTTAGCATTCAACATCCCTCCCTGGAAGGCTGCCAACCTGTGCTGTTTTCCTCTTTGCTCATCAATCTTTTTACCAAAACACTGTGATATATACTGATCAGCATCCCCATGGGCTCCCAAGACAGCGGACAAATTACCAGATTATTTGTGAATTTTACTCATCCAATGGGAATTCAATGCTTTGACTGTAAATGTGAAATCAGCTACTTCCTGCAACTTCAAAACAGTGAGCTGTTAACAAGTCAGGTAAATTAAACAGCAGACTCACTCCACTAACAGGCAAAGCTGTCAGGAAAAGACAGATGTGTGCAATCAGCGTGGAGTTCAGACTGACTCTGCAGGATCCAAACGCCTGTTTCACTGATTCAAGTAAGAAATCACGAAGTAGCTGTGAACCTGGTGGCTGGGAAAAACTGGGGGATGAGGGATTGTTTCTAGAGGCTTGAAAGAGCTGCAGACTGCCTGCCTGTACTTTACCTAGTTATTCACTGTAATACATGAAGAAACTCTATGGCCCTTGCTAAACCTAATAAAAAAGACCTGAGCTGAGGCATAAATACAGTACCGGTACTGTACAATCCCAGACACACAGCGCAGCTCCGTGATCCCAGATATAGCTCCATGATACCAGACAGTCCCAGAGGTGTTGCATAATACTAGGCACCTGGCACAAGTGTGGGTCAGTGCCAGGAGTGCAGCACAATCGCACAGGCACATCTGTACAACACACACAACCCACCCACCTTGACTAGGCAGAGACATGTGCATCCAACCATGCAGTTGCAGAACCACACATGCGCCAGATTTACTCGGCAAACGAGAAGAGACGTCGTCACTTTATGAGGTGCCATTAGGGACCTCGTTTTTCTTCGGGAAGACGCGCATGGTCATGTACCGAAATCGATCGCTGTTCTGGAGTCGGCGCTTGAAGCCCAGGCTAGTTTTTGCTCAGTCCTTACAGAAAGAATTCTAGAATTCCATGTTAATCTTCTAAGTTATACTGCAAGAACAAACGGGGCTTAAACCAATAGCCTACATGAGGTCACAATGAAGCAGACAACAAGGGCAAGGCCATTAATCAAAGTATGGACCAGGGATATAATGCAGCCTGCTGAACTGGAGGAAATCAGCTACCCAAAAAGAAGGAATTTGCGTTGTACATCAAATATGGCCAAACTATCTTTTCTTTCTGGAATCATATACATTGGGCTCCATTATGTAAAAACATAACCTTGAGTGCTTATAACCAGAGAAAATATGACTAGGGAGAATGCAACTACACTTGTAAATTTATTACAGATAATTTAAATATAGTACAGAAGTTAACATGCAATATATGTACTGTTCATAAGGCTGGATAGCACTGTAATCAGCTAAGGCTGACAAAGTAAAAAGCAGGTTTATTAATGCTCATTTATATATTTATTAAATACAAAAAAGAAAATAAAGCAGACTTTAAAAAGAACATTCCCATTTCTTAATACATAAAACATCAGGTTCAAGTTTCTTAAGATTAATTCTTGACATTAGTTAATTTCTCCTGCACTACTTGCTTCACCTCCACCAAAAATTAATAGTGATTTCTGTTTGGTGCAACCATGTTTATTCATTGTGCCTACTGAACTTTTTCCCATTAACTCATTTGAGGTTGTTAGACAAGGGCAGGCAGGCATGTCCTTCCACCTGCCTGGAAGAAATGATCCCTTGTTAAATAATTTGGGGGTGAGTGGGTAGGGAATTACAATTGTAGCTGTAAATGTTGCCCCCAAAAGCGCTTACTGAAAAGTCCTGCAGGAGGCTTTTAAGTTGTGAATTATTTTTTTTAGAAGGAGTCCTTTGCATAAATGTCATATGGTTTTATTGTTTTGACATGTCTGCAATGATAAATATTGTTACTGAAAGTCAGGAAAAACAGATGGATGTCTGCTTTTGTGAATTCATAAAATCGCAAGCTAATTAAGGGACCGTCAAAAAAAATACTGAGACTGCATTAGAATCTCTGACTCGACACAATGGGCAACATTCAGCACCCCATAGAGGAGTAAAATTCCCAGTGAACTCAGTGGGAGATTTTCTTGACCAAGAGACACAAAATTTGAGCCAGTATATTTTAAGTGGTTTGCTGGTCATGCAGGCCCAACCTATCTAAACTCCACTGTATATATGGAATGACATGCTCTTTGCAAACAAGTATATGCAAAACCATACAAATAGTAGTGTTCTCTGCTTTCAAAGTAGTTCTGCAACATATTCCAACATTAATGTTTGTACAGTACTTTGAACTTGTAGCTCTCCAGTTGACTGCTTAGTAATTCATTACTATGATAATATGATAATAACTAGTTAATTTCTCTTCAAAAGTTCTTATCACCTGTCAGACACAGATCCACTACAAAAGGCTTTTTTTCTCCTGCTGATAATGGCCCATCCAAATTAAACAGCCTCTTAGAATTGGCATGGTAATGTACAACATTTTGCTTTCTATGTATATAAATACATCTTATTTCTGTTCCATTCTATGCATCCGATGAAGTGGGCTATAGCCCATGGAAGCTTATGCTGAAATAAACTGGTTAGTCTCTAAGGTGCCACAAGTATTCCTCGTCTTATTTATGGATACAGACTAACACGGCTGCTAATCTTAAACCTTTTTTCAGTAAGTGGTCAGACCATGGTCACCTTCCTTTGTAAATTTCCAGATGGGCCTCTTTGATTCTCCATCCTGATAGATGGTGCAGAGAAAAATCAGGTCAAGTCAGAAGAGGAGAAAGATGGAGAAGGAACTATGGATGATAATATTGCGTATGATGCAGATGAAGAGGTAAGGGGAGCAGAATGAAGGGAATGGTTATGTTTGGGATGGACTTGAGTCTCAGGGCACAATAGGAAATAGTGCAGAAGATTGACTATCCATGCAGCTGTCTGGAGAACTGCAGAATTTTCCCATGAGGGATCTGCAGGTTTGTGCCCTCCACAAACTCCTCACACCTTTTCAGCCCGCGTGATCCTGCCGAACGGCCTTTGTCCTTTCTTGGCTAATTCATGGGAGGGGAAGATCTAGCTCTGGGGTGGCCAACCTGTGGCTGTGGAGCCACATGCGGCTCTTCGGAAGTTAATATGCGACTCCTTGTAGAGGCATCGACTCCGGGGCTGGAGCGACAAGCACCAACTTTCCAATGTGCCGGGGGGGGGGGGTGCTCGCTGCTCAACCCCTGGCTCTCCCATAGGCCCTGCCCCCACTCCACCCCTTCCCCTGAGTCTGCCATGCCCTCGCTCCTTCCCCAATTCCCCCAGAGGCTCCTGCATGCTGCAAAACAGCTGATTTGGCGGTACTGATCGGTGAGGCTGCCAGTGGGTGGGAGGCCCTGGGAGCAGGGGCCAGGGGAGCTGATGGGCATGAGCTGCTGACATATTACTGTGACTCTTTGGAAAATTCTGGATACTTCTCAGGCTCAGGTTGGCCACCCCTGGACTAGCTTCTAATGGATAAATAGACCAGTTTATGAAATCTGATCCTGAAATAGGGTCCGTAGTAAAGGCTCTTTTTGGTGTATCACTTTTTGTATTGGCATCTCTGTTTATAAACCTGCAACTATTGTATGAGGTCACTGACATGATAACAAATAGGCAGCAAGTAAATCCTTTATCCGTATGGGATTCGGAGTCCTTCAAAGCTGGGAGCCGCTAGGACTGGGAAAGCGCAAGTCCCTGTATTCAGCTCAGTGTGCGTCTCTGTGGGTAACGAGGGGGAGGGGAGAAGACATCCCTGTTTGCTGCACCTGGTTGTCTTTAACTGTAACAGCCACAACATCAGTAAAAAGTTGCAGACTGGCAAGAAATCAATTGGTTCTAGAAGGAAAGATTAGAAAACAGTGATGGACTCCAAGGGCTGGTGGGAATGAGAGGGACCTGCCGAGGGTTTTGTTTACCCTTTGAGTTTCCCACCATTAGCCAGGGGAGCGGCGGGTTGTTTTCCTTCCAGCAGCTTGAATTCATCTGTTTGTCTTCATCTGTATTTGCAAACAGGAGCCTGCATCCAGCTTTATCTTCACTTTCTCTTAAGCAGTAGCAAGAGCAGCAGAAACTAGAGCTGCGTCCCACCCTGTGACATGAGGGATGGGAAACAGCTGAGCAGGGAAAGCCCTGATCGCCCAGGGATGCCCAGTTTAAACATGCTCAGAATGAATGCCAGTCAGCAGCTACCTCAGGCGTTCACACAGTCTTCCGGTCATTGTGTATAATGTTCTAAACCATAGCTTAAAATATGTTACTGATGCAAATAGAATCGTGCCTGTCCTTACAAACAGAACCCAGGGAAGTAGGTGGCTACAGAAGTTTTTAAAATGCTAAAGGCCTCCTAGAGCAATGGATTTATAAGCGTTCTTGATACTTTGCCACGTAGTATAAACATTTTCCAAGATCGCCATGAGATAGCACTTTGGTCAAGTTAGGCGTGGAGTTGGAAATAACCCTGAGAAAGCTGTTATGAAAGGAACTGTGGAGTCTCGTTGTAGTAGGGGAAAACCGGCAAGAAGATGGATGGATGATGGGCAGCAGATCACTGGAGGGTCAGCTGCTGAGTGCTTGAAGTTAGTGATGGATTGTGAAGTCTTCAGAAATTTCCGCAATGATGTCACCGATAGTCAGACAGGAAATAAATGGATTTGCTTGCTTACTTCAGTGAGCTAAAAAGAGGCAGCATGGTCTAACAGTCTGATCATTAGCCTAGGAAGCAGGAGTCCTGCAATCTACTCCTGGCTCTGCCGTTAGCTGTTTCTCCCCCCGAGTTACATTCTGCATGCCTGCTCCCTCACACCAATGTTCTTCGGAACCACATGGAGAGTCCTAATGTTCACCTTAAAATTCTCTCTTGTAAGTTCCCGCTCACGTTGTCTCTTGCTATGTCAAAGCCACCAACCTGAAACCTGATGCTGACTGGGGAGGTTTCATCTTAGAGTCAAACCAGGTCCCACCTCCTCTAAGTGAATACATTGTTTTGGGGAAACATGAGTGGTTACAGATAGGCCTTAACATCATCTTCTCACTCCTCATGAAATATTTAAGAACGTGTTTAAATAAAGGTAGTTGACACTGAAGCAAGCACCACTGGATACCTGGCAGCCAATAGCTAAAGGTCTGACCAATGAAAAGTTCTTATGGGGTGGGAGCTAGTTAGGTCCAAGTGAATAGGGTTCCCCTGTGGAAGTTGGGGTCACAAACATTTCCAGGGCTTCCAGGTTGTACAGCCTACTGGATCCAGCATTCAGCAGTGATTAATGAGATGCACTTTGGTTACCTGCACAGCCATGAAAACATTCACTAAATATGCATATAGTCATAGTGTGCGAGTACCCAAAGTTTTGCATAGAGGACCTGATTGACAGCCCATTGAGGCCAATGAGAGTCTCTCAGTTGACTTTACTGGGCCTTTAGGGAAGCGAACGTTTGCAAGCTCTCTTAGCTAACCTTGAATTGTTTGTGTGTTGTTCATCTCCTCATTAGATTGAAGGTTTCCATGCACTACTATTACTACTCATTTAAAAATCCCATTGATATTTTCCACCATACCGTATTTTTTTACCCAGTGTGCTAATATTTCTTTCCACTGAAATTGATCAATGAGCAAAATCTCAGGAATATTCCAGTTAGTCACTTATCCTGAGCAATTATGCTGCAGCGAACAGCATGTGGACCCCAGTTTGGCATGCAAATAGCCATATTATGCAATTAGTTGATATGCAATTAATTGAAATAATGACAAATGTAGTCAAATGGGACTGGCCTGAGGCTGTGTAAATAAAAGGGTTACGCAGAGAAACAATTTAAGTGGGGTGCATTTTGGAGGTGACTAGAGAGTGTTTCAAATGTAAAGATTCTGTTTCTGAGTAAAATATCTTGCTCCTTAAATCAGATCTGAAAGAAACATTGCAGTGTAATACACAAAGTAATGAAATCACTACAAGGAAGAAATAGGTCTACTCCCACTCCTAGCCTCAATGTAGCCAATTCTCATGGTATGGGGGGTGGGGGGATGGGAGTTGTTGTGGGTTTTTTTTTGTTTTTTGGGGGGGGTTGGAAGGACTTTTTTTTTTTTTTGAAGGCCTCCTTAGACAAGTGAATTTGTGAGAATCTCAGCTTTCATTTTGAAAAACAATAAGTTTCTGGCCTTCATCATTGCGGAGAAAAGCTTGAAGATGTGACCTACATGTGACTTAAAGGTTTCAAACCCACAGAGAAATAAATCCTGAATATATTGTTTAAAAAAAAGACTCTCATGATTTTGTGTATTTTGGGAGCCTGATTCCAGATTTCAGGGTGCCTGGGATTGGTGTCCAAGATCTCAAAGGGAGCAGGATTGGGTGCTAAATCAGTTTAAAATACATAAATATTTCTTAAATATAGAGCCCTGCCGTATTAGGCACAGTGAGAGCACCATGCCTCAGGTGTGTGAGGGAGCGGGATGCCATTAAAGGATGCCATCAGCCTCCCTGAAAGCTGATCCAGCTGAGGGGGAGGGAAATGCCAGGTAGGCCGGAGCCCTGTTAGTGCAGTAGTTCCTTGCCTTGGCTGGTGTGGAACTGACCCTGTGACGTCAACAAAATGGTGGCTCTCAGTGAACAAGGCAGCACTTTCTGGTGGTCCATAGAAAACAAACAGCCATGTGATGCTGGCTTTCCTTCTTGTTCCCAGCTGCTAAATTGCATGAAAATATTTCTTGTCCATCTGAGCACTTTCTGTAGTTACTCTGGGGAGAATACACGGTCACAAATGGGCTGTGCATTGTGTTCCTTTTTAAGGCATGGAGTGCTTGTATTTAATGCCTAAATTACTTTTATTTATACATTACATAGCAACTGGAGCCCAGTGTTAGCTACAACCTGCAGCTCCCTGCACCCCAGAGCCTCGCCTTCTAAAATGGAGGATGATCTTTAGTCTCTGCTGATACACCCCACCTCCTTCCTCTATAACAATTGCAGCTGCTCCTCCACAATAGTGCACAGGCAGAGATGTGTCCATAGGACAATCTCTCTTCTACAATGACATCTGCACTATAACAAAAGGTGTGCATCCCTCTACTAAAGCAATAATAATACATTCACACTCAAACAGGGAGCCACTGTCTTATTCTGAAAATGTGGCTTAGCAGCCAGGAAATGCTGCTTCATACTATTGAGCCGGATGGGAGATCAGTGAGTTTCAAAGTCTTTGCAAGACAAATTTTAGTTTCTTCATAATTTTGTTAATTTTACCGTAGGTAAAGTGTTGATTGATTAATCAACATTTTAAATATCCCCAAACTCAGACTAATTTATATTAAAAATTTCAACTCCTCTCATGTTAACCAACACTTTTAAAATAGCACTTCCCTTGCAACCCTGAACATCTCTGCCGTCCCAGGCATTCCTGTGGTGAGATGTATTTCCTAGGTGTCGTTCCTCTCTGCCAAGGTATCAGAAGACTGTCAGCCCCCACCAATAGAGGCAGGGATTTCTAAAGATAGTGGCTGGATCCTCTTTGGGGGGATCTACCACATTCTTCATATAGTGAATCCCAAGTAGTGACAGGGATTTCTAAATAATGTTCTGAAAATGCATTTTTTTGTGTGTTCTCCTGGATCAAACCACAGGGCTGGGAGTCTGTAGCCCTGGGTCCTGTTCTCTACCCAGTCTGTGGGCAAGTAACATCACCTTCTCTGAGTGTGAGCACTATTTGCCCCCTCTGTAAAATGGGGTTAATAAGCTTTGCATATTGTTGTAATGGACTCTGAGACCATGCAAGGATAATAAATACTTTATAAATTGAAAGCTTATTAAAGATTTATATTCATTTAGCTAAGATACAATCATCTCGGGTGACTTCCAGTGACTTGGTTTGAAGAGAAGAAATCTTGGACACACCCGTGACCTTGGTTGGGGGGGGGGGGGGGGGCTTGCTATTCCCATTCACATGCCCTGGTAAGTGGTCTGGCACATGAGTGAAGTTTATTAGCACCTGCAGTACGCTGCCCAAATGTGTTTGTACCAGGCCTGCTTTCTGCTAAAATCTTTTTGCACGCGTTAATCAAGTCCCCTTCTGACTACTTCAGTTCTTACCCAATGGTCCAGCTTCAGTGAGTCCAGAATGCTGTGACTGCTCTAATTGATCTCTCACCCCAGGCAACAAAACCATGGGCCTCAGTCTGCTTCCATTGAAGTCAATGGGCCGGTTCTTCTTCTGGTTTCTCAAAATCCCATTCAAAATGACACTCCTAGTGTTCAAAACTCGCCTTCGATATGTTGTACCTCTCACGTCATACTGCTCAGGATGGCCCTTGTCCCAGCATTGATTTCCCAAGAATGGGAAAGTCACACCCTTTTATATTGCTCTATTTATATGGAACCCCTCTCCCTCTGAGCCATGAACTCTCTTCACACTCTTCCTTAACTTCCTTTTCCTCCAATTAAGACTATGCCCCTCAGGCCCTAATTGTCCATTCCCCCTTATAATAGCTAGTCTGCTATGAGAGCTAAGCCAATGATTTATAATGTTTAATATAGTCCATGATTTTAGCTTCTCTTTCTGCTCATGCAATATCTGCAAGCAGATCTTGGTTTCATCAGATTTTTTTCGTTATTTAAATTTAATCAACAAACTTCTTTTCGGGTTTCTTTGTTTTTTATTCTGTGGAATGATTTAAAACAGTGGACTCCAATACATTTGCCACTAGCCACATGGGGCGAATAGGCTATTGAATTGTGGCTAATGCATGAACAATGCGTTGGCGTATTGAAGACAGTACTGGAAGACAGGGTGTGTGCTTTGATATACAGCTTGTTAACGTGGCTAGGATATAGTGCGAGAGAGACAACAGCATAGACGGCAGTGGATGTGTGTGTGCTGCGTGTAATAGCGACAGGCGCTAGTGCATATGTGTAGTATGTTTGTTAATCCTTTTTTATAATGTGGCGAATAAGAAAAATTCAAAACCACACGTGTGGCTAGCATTGAATTTCTATTGGACACTGCTGATTTAAAATATTTGAAAATTTGAGCTGCAATGTTGTTTAACAGTAATTCGTCAGAGAAGTCACATGGTGGTGTTTCTGTTTCCCAGTTGGATGAATGCGCAGTCCTCTCAGGCAAACATATTTGCATACATGAATAATACATACTTGGGTGTGTAACTTTTGAAATGGGCTTCCTGTGAATGTTTGTGCCGGTAAAGCTGAGTCACTCGAACATCGGTGCAAACTAAACAGAGCGGACATCCGCAGGGCTGAAGCAAATTAATTTTAAAATTGAAATAGACATTTGCAGAAATCTCTTTGCTTTATTTGCCATGCTTTAGTAGTCAGGTTATCTTTACAGGCTTTATATTTTAGCTTATTCCTTTACCCTGCTCCATATTTACCTATCCCAGTGGGAAAGGACTACAAGGAGAGATTCTTTACCAAACTTTATAAAACCGTCACTGCATTCTAGCTCTCTAAGATGCTGCAGAAAAACAAATAATCTTTTAGGGCCTGACCCAATGTCTACTGATATCGAGAGCCTCCGTTTAATTTTGGATTCAGCCCTTACCAAACGTTTATACCATATACGTTTCATTTGTACACACATAATATTCAGCCTTGGAAAACTATTAGGAAAATGTAGCAGTCTAAGACAAAAAAAACCCTGCTTGCTCACTCTTCACAATGATGATTGATGATAATGGAAAAAATGAGTGCTATAATGATAATTTACTCGCCTGTCAAAAAAAAAATTAGTCATCCTTAGTAAGAATTTTGCTAGGCTGATATATGTGTGTGCGTGTATATGTGTATATTCATATACACATATATAAGAGTATACATATATATAAAGGGTGTGTATATACTCCTTGAGAAATGGATTAGTTGTGCAACGTAGTATAGAGACAGTGAAGGGTGGAAGTTCCATATATAGTATTGTACTGAACAATTAGATTATTCATATAGTGACAGGGATATATATATATATATATATATATATATATATATATATATATATATATATATATATATATATATATATATATATATATATATATATATATATATATATATATATATATACTTTTGCATAATAAATTATATCACAATGATAAAAGTAACGATGGCACTTTTCTATCTTCATACGTATAGTAAGAAAGATGTACCTCCTAACTGCTAATATTTCCCATACAAATATGAGTCACTAACATGTAAGAGCATATAGAGAAGATCTAAAACTATCTCAAATGAGGCCTCATTTCACACTATAGGCTAAACCAATATATTTTAAAAACATGACATGTGTCTGTTTCATCCCTGGGATTGTTTGTCATGTGAAATGGGGCTGCTTCAGTAATATTCCAATGCATTTCATATGACGGCACATATTTTAAATATATGTGCAATGGATTTGATCAAATATTTATTTTTGCCACCTGGGTTGCAGGGGTTGCTGATATTGAGCATTTGGGTTCCTCTCTGCTGGTCTGGGTTTTTTGGGGGGAGGGAAGAGGAGAAAGGAGATTGCCAGAACAATTCCAGGCAGCACTATCAGGTCATTAAAGAAAGACCTAAATCTCCCTTCATATTTGAAACTAGCATCACAGAGTGAGAGTGAACAAGACCATCCAAAGATTTGTTTCCTTACATAAATCAAATTCTTTTACAATCCTTCAACAGAACACATTAAAATATGCCTCTCTCTCTCTTTCTTGTGGCAGCGTTTCCCCGGATTGCCTGCGAGAGGAGTGTAGACCCTCGGGAATTGTTTAGCAGCGATTCACTGGGTCAGTGTATTAGAACAGACTCAAGTCTATCAGCCAGATGGTGACTTCAGAAAAAAATTGACACACCATTTCAAACTGATTTCACGCAAACCCTCCTGAGGGGAGCCAGTGGGAATCCAACAATCAGATCTGTTGTGAATAAATATTACAAAATTGCCAATTACAAAGGGGATGTTTAAAATGTTTGACTGATTGAGAAGCCCGTTCGCTTTTGCCTTTTACTTTGACAGATCCTCTCAATATCAGTGACTTATCAGCTCTGCTTTTAATTCTTTATCAGAAGAAGTTACTGTACTCCCTCTCGGAGCACTTATCTCAGAGTTAGAAGGGGACTGAGATATGAATTAGTGTCTGACGGATACAATTCAGGGCATGAGGTCTGCTACAGAGAGGGGTAAAAAAAATGAGTATTGGACTTAAAATGGGCATTTGGCTTGAACACTACGTAAATGCTATATAAGGCCAGATCCATCTTTCATAAACACAGTCAAATGGCAGAGAATCATATGGACCATGGTATAAATGAGTAGTTGGACTATAATTGCAGAGACTGGCTATATACCATGATAAAGTTTCATATTCATTTGGAGGAGACACCGTGTTTTGCATCACAATGTACAGTGCTTTCAGCTCCTTGCTGTTTGCGTTACCCATTTAGCTATGTCACTGTCTCATCTGATCGCACCCAGCTAAAGTTCTCTCTCTTCCCTTTGGCACCATACCATTGCAGAGGTAACTTGTCACCGTTATGGCTTTTAGCAGACTTATGCCCACAACCTTAACATATTTTTTTCATTCCAAAAAGCTAGAGCAGGAGATGTTTTATATGCTTTGACTTTTTTAAAAATGGGGATAAACCAAAATTGTTCCAATAACCTTTTGTCAGCAGAATTTTTATGGGAATGCCAGAATTAAAAAAAAAATTATGACAATTACTTGTATAAATGAATAGATTTACTAGTTTCTGTATATTGCTTTCCTCTCTCTAGAATATATATTCATATTATGATCAACATAGCCCATTCCATAAGTATGTGTTGGAACATTTTTCATAAACACATACACTGGTTCCTGAGTCCAGGTCCCAAGCCTTTAGCTGCTCAGTTTCCATGTCTGAATTGCTCATTCAGAGTGATCCCTTCACTGGGTTCTGGTGAATATTCCATGGTCTTGCTAGATAGATTTGTCTTTCCTGAATAAGAGGAGGTTCAGATGCATGAGATGGTGTTTACACAGCTCTTTCACAGGGACCTCCATATAGAACAGTCTGAAACAGTTTAAGACAGTTCCCGAAGAGCAGGGAGCCATAAAGACCTATTTCTCTGTACTGGAGGGATGTCAGGCGACTAAGCATCTGTGTAACACCTGTGATCCTTGTCCAGCCCGGCTCTAAATATCAGCTGTCAGTCAGAGCTCCTAAACGCTGCAATTCGGCTCCTCACCCAAACGGACCATCGCAATCAGGACCAGCTTGGGTCACTCCGGTTCATGAGAATCCCTTGTTACAGCTCTTCTCACCTTCGGAGTTCATGCTGACCTTTCCAAGCGCGCTCTCGCTCGCTGACTTTTTTCTTCTCTTTTAATGGTTCTCACAGCCTTAACCTGGGAACAGCATCCCTGACCCTGAGATACCCCCAGCCACGGCTCTGCCTCTCGGCGAACAACCTGAAACTTTATCTCCCCGCAGCGCGTAGAGACCCGTGGGATATTCACCGGCTGCACAATGGCAATGTCATGGTGTGTAGTGCAGAACCTGGCCTTTGGGTTAGTAATCTATCTGGCTCTTAAAGCATCGGCTTCACCTTCCCTCCCTCTCTGCTCTTTCCCCATCACTGTATCCTAATTGCTTTCACAGGAGAATCCAACAGCCAACTGTTCCTTGCAATCAATCACATAACCGTGTAGCCAAAAGATCACATTTTATAGACCGTTTTCTTCATTCAGAGTTGAGGTTCATCTCTAAATTGACCCGGTTCCTCCCCAAATTTGGCTGTGTGACCCCCAGCTGTCCCTTAACACCCTTCCCAGTTGTTAGAGAAACTGTGCTGTGATACTTGAGCTCCACCATCAATCTTTCTCAAAGATCCTCTTCACACAGACCTTTCAACAACTTCTCAAACTCAAGAGCTCCCCCCCCCCCCTTGTAAGGTCTCTCAAAGGCTATCCTCGTATCCTGCTTAAATCCGGTTAAGCTTCACTTCAGATGGTGGTAGATCTGCTAATCTGTGAAATTGCCTGCATTGAAGACAGGAGCAAATGGAGTTTGAGGGTTATTAAATTGACTTGCCTGGTCATTATTTCCAGGAGTCTCTGGAGGTCTGAGGTATGAATGATGATGACAAAGGTCATTCTTAACTTTAAACAAGACACCAATTCGCTATCCCCAGCCAAATCAGTAGTTCCTTAAGTCACGTTACTCGAAAGAGGTCTCACTGAGATTCAGGAGGGCTTTTCATCTCTAAAGACAAACTCCCGTCAGGAATTTCATTAATAGGGATGGACCTGAGCCACAAAGTTTGGAACCAGATCTGGGCGAGGATCCAAATGTTCAGGGGGTATTTGGTTCTGGAGTTCTAGTTCGGGCCCATCATGGTATGTTACTCCTATTTGTAACTTACAGAAGTTACCAGGAACCTCTTCATGATTCCCATTAATGGTAGGCCACCTGATGGTGAGGCCAGACAGGGGAGGCAGTGTGACCTAGTGGAAACAGCACTGACCTGAGAGGCAAAAGGTGTGAGATCTATTCCCAGCTAAAGCTGCTGTCTGACCATGGACAATTCACTTCTCCTCTCTTTACCCTCCCACTCTTTCCAGGGCCTGAGTTATGCAAGAGATCAGACTAGATGATCACAATGGTCCCTTCTAATCTTAAAATCAAAAATATGTGCAAACTGAGAGCTAGATGGATTCGAAGCCCTGACAAACTTGGATTTGATCCAGTCTCTCTTCCACATCGCACAGGTGGGCCTGACAACACCAGAGGCAGAGCAGAAGAGAATCAGGCCCAGCTACTGTCTCTGAGTTTTCTTACCACTTTCCCCGACTTCTTCTCATCACCAAATGTATCCTGAGTATAAAGACCGGTCCACCTTCGGGCAATGGGTTAGAACAGCAGCTCAGCTAGAGAATGGAAGTCAGAATTCCTATATCTCCATACACACTATGGATGGGATTTTCCAAAACAGCAAGCCCTGAGAATCAACAATGCTGGGGCTTCTAAATCACTTAGATGCTTTAGAAAACCTCACCTATGGGATTATGGGGTTTGTCCATCTTCCAAAAATGTTATTTTCATGCCAGGAGACAGTGCTGTAATATGCAGACCTATCCAAAGAGCAACAAAGAATTAAAAACTCCCTTACTAGGACAACTCCCTTAAAAGGAAGAAAACATGTATAGTGATTTAAACATTTCCTTCTCAATCATGGCAATCGGAGAACCCTTTTTGTCAGACAATTTATCTCCCAGCACCTTCTTGGTTCTCTGAGGGGGTTATTTTTGTTTGTTTGTTTGTTTGTTTTTATAATAAGATTTATTATTGGGTTATTTTGTATGGTATATTAGCCCTTGGTCAGAGTCAATGCTGACAGAAATGTTAGTCATTGGGGCTCTGCTTAACCTGCTGAGAAGAACTGAATTTACAGAATGGGACGAGGCTTTTTATGATTTCATTACAGAGCCAAATCAGATAAGAATAATTATCCTCTCCTGGGATATTAGGCTGCACCTCACCAGGACAGACAGCTGACAGCTGACAGCTGTTTTATTGGTTGACTCACTTGGGTCTGGAAATCAAGGATTAATTGTTCATGTCTTGGTGGCTCCAGAAATAACAGCAAAAGGTTCTTTCTGGAGATTCAAGATAATGTATTTTCAGTTGCTGTTGCAAACACAATTTCATTGGACACAAAGAATTTTACAAATTAATAAAATAAATAAAACTAGACATCCAATCTTGAAGATTTCAAATCTGGAGCCTTTCCACAAAAATTAGTGGTGGGGGAAATATTCTCCTTCCAAAAAAAGTCAAAATCCACTTTGTCAGTGAAATTTTATTCTACCATTTAGAATGAACAGATTTGGCTGCTTCCCACCGCTCTATCCTCCTCTTTCCAGTATCTACCTCCGGATCCTTTTATTTTGAATTCATTTACTCCTGCCTATCCACTTTTTAAGATTATTCAAAGAATAGTAATGGGTTTGATCCAACGCCTATTAAAGTCCATAGAAAATCTCTCATTGATTTCAGTGGACTTTGGATCAGGCTCAGTCTGAATCAATATGGCCCATATTCTGATTCCCAGACTGGCACAATCCCATTGGCGTTTATGTTGCTGAGAGCAAAATGTGGCCTATATTTCTTCACTGGGTAAAGATACTGCTTTCCCCAGGCTGAGGGTTCCTGGATTGAACTGGATAACCCAAGTTTGGATAACCCAAGTTTCAGAGCAGCACTGGAACACTTGCACAAGTTTCCTAGAGGGGTCGGATTGGTCAGTCACTTTATTCACTGACAAATTCCTACGGCATCTCTTGCAGCGCCCTTCCCACACACCCCAGCTCCTTTACTGGAAGGGAAATGCAATAGGAGGTTGCCATACATGGAGAACAGATCAGGTCACTCAAAAATGGGGGAGGGATAGCTCAGTGGTTTGAGCTTTGGCCTGCTAAACCCAGGGTTGTGAATTCAATCCTTGAGGGGGACATTTAGGGATCTGGGGCAAAAAATCTGTTGGGACGACAGTACTTGATCCTGTTAGTGTAGGCAGGGGACTGGGCTCAATGACCTTTCAAGGTCCTTCCAGTTCTATGAGATAGGTATATCTCCATATATTAAAAATGGTAAAGGCTCAGAGAGAGCTCTCCTGCCTAGTTTCTCACAGAGATGTGCATGAGCTTCCATGTGAACCCTTTCATGATCATATGGAGTACAGAGAAAATCAGGAATCAGACTGAAGTCAAGAGTCCTTAAGCGCTAGCACATAACAACATGGACCATCAGACCCTGCTGAACACCATCGCTGCAGACACCAGCTTAAAGTTTAAATAAACTGGACAGGACAAAGGAGGCACTATGGCATCCCTTGTCAGTAAGGTAGAGAAGCCGAGATCTTTGTGTGCAAAATAGAGAACAGATAAAACTCCCACCAAAGCCAATGAGAGCCTTTACCCACTTATGCCAGGGCTAAATTTGTCCCCTAGGATATGACCCGCAGGCTTTCAGGCCATTAGGGTGCAAAGTGCTGATCCATCAGAGGAGGAGGTGATGAGGACGCAATGGTGTGTCACAAAGGGTCTGATGAGAATTGATAGGTGAGACCTGATCATTATGAATTTGCCAGCCCGGTGTCATTTCACGGCTGGGCTAGCTCTTTGCAGTGTATGATGCCCATCAATGCAAAAATGGAAATGATGATAAATGGGGGTGGTTAGATACATCTCGCAGACTGATTGCAGCAGCGCGCAGTTGATTGAGAAACAGTACCCGCCATCAGCGATGATGGGAGAATTCATGATTCAGAAAGTGTGACTTAATATCAGTTTCCATGGGATCAAAAATGATTCATTGAAGAGCATGGACACCAAACAAGCATTTGAGAAAGTAGGTTGCCAGACTGGGCTTTACTGAGGCAATGATGTAGCTCCAATATAGCTACTTTGCATTACTGGGCCAGGAGCCTATGAAAGACTTAAACAGAACCCTGATATAGGTAGGTCACACTTACAATAGCTGAGGAAAGGAGGAGGAGGGGGAGACAAAGAAACTAAGGCAAGTTAGGAAGGCCGAGGAAGAAAAGAACCTAGAGCAAAGCAGAGACTGTGGTGTCCTATATAATCTCAAATGCAGTAACAAGATTTAGGAAGAATGAAGGTTTCACTTTGCAGGATATATGGATACGATATTCTGGATACATCAATACAAATGGATTGATCTAAGGTACTTCAATGCCCCTCCCTTATTGTAGTAGCTGAGCATCTCACATTTTTCATGTGAGTGCTAATATCCCCTTTTGGGAAACTGGGGCAAAGAGAGGTGAAGTGACTTGGCCAAGGTCACACAAAGTCTGTGGTGCAGCAGATACTTGAAGGTAGGTTGCTGAAGTCTCAGGGTAGTCCCCTAATCACTGCACACGCCTTCCTTTCTTTTTCAGGACATAGACTATGGAGGGTGTGGAAATTCATGGGTTGCCTTGGAACACGTTTCATCCGCCTGCACATAGGCACTAGGCTGCAGCCTGTGCCATTTCTCCCATGACCAGGTGCTGAAAGGGTTCTTTGAAAACCTGGAGAAACAAACATTTGGATGAACATACCCCTTACAGAAAGGAAGCTACAAGAGGTAACCCAGCAAGGAAAGCAGAAGAGCAAGAGGATGGAATCTTGAGTGGATCTAGATGGGAAAGTTGTTGTCATAGGTCAGAAGCGAACCCTAGGTTTGTGGTCCAACTCCAAGACAAAAGCTCTTCTCCTTGAAAAAGCACTTCTGCAGGAGAAAAATCTCAGGGAGTTCTGAGAACACAAGGATCTAGGGAATTAGGAGCTAGCACCGGAGTGCCAATCGGATGGTCAGGTGGTGGAAGTGGCCATCAGGAAGGTATTGGAAAGACAAGTAGCTTTCTCTTGCTCTCCAGCTCTTAAGGGAAGAGGAATAGCGGGGAGGTGGACCAGACAATGACCTGATTTATTTGCAAAAGGTGATGCCCTCATCATGGCTGAGATGTTCAGGAAATAAAGGCACTGAAACATCAAATAACAATGAGATTCCAATGACAACCAAGCAATTACTGCCACCCCCATTGAAGAAGAGAGACCTGATTAGGCAGGCATTGGAGGGTATCTTGGTAAACATGCCCAAAGTGTGGTTAAGGTATTTGACAGAAACAGTAACCTTCTGTGAAGGGGTTTTGGGTTCAATACATGAGAAAACATAACCCTTGTTAAATGTGTGGTCATGGAGAGGAAGTCCTTTGGGAACAGGAGATTGTGATTTTTGGGTGTTCCACCTAATGAACTGGCTCACTGAAGCTGTACCTAGGCTTTGCACATATTTACCAATAGTAAAACTTGAGATAGTCACAGCGCTACTGACCATGAGATGGCTTCAGATATTTCATGGCTAAGCAGATGCAAGGATTGAGTGAGGTGAAGAGGCAATTCCATAAATGAAACTGTTAACTAGAGAGGGGCTCAAATTTGAAAAAACACCCAACTCCCAAGCTTTGGAGGCTGTTCAGAACTGAATCTAAACTTCCAGGTGAACATCTGGCTCCACTGTCATAAATGACAAATCTCCCATTGACTTCACTGTGGCCAGGAACTCACCCCATGTCTGACTCTGTCTCTATAATGGACCAAAACCAAACACCCCAAACTCTGGGCAAATTCAGATGCAGCTCGTTGAACCTGTGGTTCAGTTCACCTCTGTTCACAATAGCACTAAAGATAACACCAGGAAGAATATAGTCAATATGTTTCTATTGTTAGGTTAGTAGAACATTAAATGCAGTGTCTAGTGGTTCGGGGTGCTTCTTTATTGAAGTACAGTTAAATGAATGTTGAAAAATTCAAGAGTTTGCCATGTTAACCCAAGGAAATGGAATTAGTTCTGTGTTGGAATGTTTCATAGAATCTCAGAGTTGGAAGGGACCTCAGGAGATCATCTAGTCCAATCCCCTGCTCAAAGCAGGACCAATCCCATTTTTGCCGCCATATCTCTAAATGGTCCTCTCAAGGATTGAACTCACAACCCTGGGTTTAGCAGGCCAATGCTCAAACCATGTTCTTTTTTCCTATCTCCAAGCTCAGTTTAAAACTTGAAAATAGCCCAGCACACCCACCCCTCCCAGGATGAAAAATATTCCCTTAAAACTCAGGCTAATTCTAACAACCACAAATCAAGGCCAAGTCTCTTTAAAAGAGGAGTGGGAGGGATCACTGGGAAAAATTCCAAAAAGTGGATCAAAGCTTTAAAACTGAAAATTAAAAGCTTCATCTTCCTAATTGTTTTTAAATTTCCCTCTGCAGGAGACGGTGGCAGCTAAGTATGTGAGCAACAGCCTGGGGGCAGGATTTCTAGGTTCTGTTCAGGTTTCCTGTATCCCTGGCAGTGGGGCACTGTAGAAAGCATTCCAGTCTGGGAGGCCTGACTTCCATTCCAAACTCTACCAGATTTACTGTGTGACCCGAGGCAAGTCATCTAACCGCTTTTGGGCCTCATTTTCTCCATCTGTAAATCAGGGTGAAAATATGTACCCCCAAATACGAAGTGTTTAATTGCGCCTGGCTCTGCTACCACTTCACTGTGTGACCTTGGGCAAGACACTCACTTAACCTCTTGGTGCCTCAGTTTCCCCCTTTATGCAAATGATATAATAATTCCTACCACACAGAGAGGGGTCATTGACGTCTGTAAAGCACTGCACGATGCTGGGATGAAAGTGCACCACAGCAGCGGAGGCACCTTCAGTAAGTTTGTTTCTCTGTGTTTGACTTGATTTGCCACAAAGCACCGTGGTACATGTGACACATACTATATTGTATGAATAAATAATCAGACTAAAAGGACTCAGAGCTTTACATCACAGTGGACTTGAATAACAACAGCATTTAGCTGGAAGTTTGGCTGTTCAAAATCTGAGGCAAGTCTATGCTTTCCAAATCCTCCGCTCTTAATGGGAGGCCCCTGCCAGTTTAAGGAGGGGGCGGCGAGGATTTCTGATGCAAAATTCAGGACAGTTGAGAGGGGACATAATTGTCAGTCCAGAGAGCATCCCAGTGCACATGTTCTAAGGATAAGAGTATCACCGGAGACTATTGTCTGTCCCCTCTCTGTTAAAGTAGAGATAAGGCTGGGATAAATCTCACTGGGACATTCTGCCCTATGATGTTATTTCATGCCACATCACCTAATAGGTGTATTTTCACACTGCTTGCTACTGCTGTGAGGTTCTGCAGCTCCTAGCCAGGCTGACAATCTCACTATATGGAGAATGGAATAGTGACGGCTAATTGATTTTACAGCAGTACCGAAGGACAGACAATGAAAGTACCATCAATTTAATCCACTATTTAATGGTTCCAATTTAGCCTCTGTAAATGCTCACTAAACTAATTTCTCTGGGTTCAGCAATCTGAAAAGCTATCATATCTCTAATCTCCTTCAATATATTCATCTGGAAAAGGGAATTTAGCCAATTCTGATGTGCGGAGATGATCTGTTAGCACAGTGTAAATGTTTATAACACGGCAATCTAGTTCGTTTATAAGGATATGAAAAGTTTTATTGGGGAGGGCACTGGAGTGGAACCACGGGATAATAGGCAGTTACCCAGCAGTCTCTGGGAGCCAGGGAGCAAGCAGGCATGCAGAAAAATACTAGGATTTACTTTAATCCCAAATTGTAAGCTAAAGTTCTGCCCAGTACATGATGCATCTGGGACTTGATGGCACAAAGGATTCTTTTCCAGCCCCCCCGAGACCTAGACTTTCCAGCCAGACCATGATAGTAACAGTCATTTTTCTTTCCTCACGCAGGCTGGAAATTAGTTTAGTTTTAGCACATTTGTATCTCCTTATCCAATACACAGAGCACAGGCCGGCAAGCTCCCAGTATAGGGCTGCCCTCTGGGCATTCCCTGCTGCCTTAGAAAAGTTTTCACAAAGGCCACATTGAATGGGCTTATTTATGTGATCCATAGGATGGCAAGTGATGCCAGTCAGGAACCCCCACAGCTAACCAGCCTCTTGGAAGAAGAAATGGCACCCATCAGAGACCCCCTCACACCCAAAGTTCTCAACAGTGGACTCAACCCAGTTCTGCTCCCCTAGAAATCAAATAGGAATTTTGTCGCTGACATCAGTGTAGACAGGATTGCACCCAACATGAAGAGCACCGCAGGGATGTCCTAAAAACTCCTCTAGAATAAGCTGAAAAAAACTGGGTTGTACTAGTCTTCCCTGAAGGTCAGCTCGCCTCATACTTGAAATGGGTCTGCACTGGAACTCCAGAGCCAAATGCCCTTCCTTCCCTGGAAACAGGGAGGAAGTTTAGTCTTCCATTTGGGTCCAAATTTCAGACCTCAGCCCCATCTTTGCTTGTTCTGCAGCAGCCCACCTGCTGTTGGGAAACAGATCAAATAACCAAACATTCCCTCTTTCTTCTATTTAAAAACAAATTCCAAAGATCTTCAAACCAGGGATTTTATGGGTCTATATCTCATGATCTTCCAGAGCTTACACTGAATGCTCTGTCCTATTGCCGAAGGAGAGCTGGGGTTCTAAGATGTCCAGTGGGATACACCATTCATTTCTAGGTCTAAAGGTTCACCAAGAGACATCTGTCCTTAAAAGCCGTCACTGATCCACGACTGAATAGATCAAGTCTTGGACCTCAGGCCAACGTAATTTCCAACCCTTCCTCCTACGTGATCTAGGGTGCCACATGGAAAAGGAGAAAATATTTTGCTGGTTGGTTCTTTCTATTAAAAATGGTGGGTGTTGGGAACTGAACAGAGTTGGAGGGCTAGAGAAATGGTTTCAAAAAACATTTGAGAATTTAAGCAGAGTTAGATTAATTGGTATGGTTCGGAAGATTACAAGTACAAAATGCATGCAGTTTATTCCATATCTAGCTATGCATGAGTGAGGAACAACCTGCATGTATTTTGCACCATATATTTGTGTAGTTTTATATTATCTATTTATAAGACTATATAACACAGATCCTCTGCTGGTGTCAATGAAGCAGCACAATTATTGCCAGATGAGAATCTGGCCATGTCTATAAATATTATATAATAAGTATGTTTATAGGTATATATGTGTACATATATACATATAATACAATCTCAGTCCTCCAAGCTTGTGTAATATCACACACTTGCACACACATCTTTTTTTTCTTTTGCTGAACAAGAAACCAGGTACAACATGTCAAAGCAAATACACGCCTGTTCTCTGCTGTAGCCTGATATATTGTACCTGAGTCTTAACGTTTCACTACGAACTGACCAAAATGTGTTCGCAGTCAAAAAGCAATGATGGAGTTAACTGGATTGGGCTGTCAAATCTCTTTTATCGCAGGAGTAGTTCAGGGCTGCAGAGGTTTTACTTTGGCCATTTTTTTTTTTATTCCAAGACAATTCCACAAATGAGCTTCTGCTTGATTAGTGTTTTAATGAATATATCTGAATGTACCACAAGTCCACCAGCCGTGACTCCAGAGCCACAGGCGATGCTATCCAGATGCTGCCTTTGTGCTGTCAGTTCGGGGTGTTAATGTCAGATACGCGATGGGAGAAAGACGGGGAATAGTCAAGAAATAAGCGTTCTGTGAGGCAGCAATTTCCTTGGATAGAAAACGTCAGCTTCCAGCCAGGCACTGGAAAGTCCAGCTGGACAACGAAGCATTTTGGGCTGTGTTCCGAACTGACTCACACCCTGTAACACTCCAGTGAAGCCAAAGGGGTGTAATGTTGGTGTGGACGCTGACCCTTTGAATCGATCTGGATCACAGAATCCAGGCAGGCCCTTTGCTAGAGTTCTTGGCAGTTCTGAGAGCTGCTTGGCAGATTAATTAAGGACTGTTTGTTAGATCCAGCGCAGATAAGAAAGGCAGGAGGCCTACTAAGTATTACTGTGATTCCTTTGGGCAGTGAAATCCTGGCTGAGGGGTAGTTCTGCATGCTTCCTTCTGCCCCTGGACTGATACCTGGTAAGTGACGTTGCACAACTAGGTTTATGGCAGTAGGGAACATTTTTCCACTGTAAATTATTTTTAACATTCCACAGAACATTATTGCGTTTTGTGTTAGGCTTCATGGGAAAAAAAAGTCTGTATTTAACTTCAAGCCCTGGTAAACATCTTTGCTTATGTTGTTATTTGATTCCTTATTTGAGTATTTCGATTTAATTTCACAGTTCATATACCTTAAAGTTTTCATTCCCCCCACCCCCTTCCCAGCTCTTCAGAAAGACAAGACTGGCCAGGAGCCCAGCCCTCCCTCCCTCTCTCTGCCTTCCCGCTGCACGCTGCAGGATGGGTGAGGAAAGTCCTGATTCCCTTTGCTGGCTCCTCCCCGCCTCACCCGCCAGTGTGCTGTCCAGAGGCAAGGAATAATCAAGATCGCCTAGGGGTTGTACAAAATTTGTATCCCAAGCCCTCTGCTTTCCCACAGCCCCAACGATACTATCCTGTTGGAGAGCTGGCGGGACAGAGTGGGGGAAGAAAAACCCAAAGTGAGAGACCATAAATAAATCAATAAAGCCTACACTTGGAGACAGGGTAAAATGTTGGGACGTAGGCCTCTAAGTCACTTAGGTGCTTTTGAAGATGGAGTTATGTCCACAGAGAGAGAATTTGGCCCTGTGCTTCTGGGTGCTTGGGTAGAGGCAGTAAGCCTCAGCATAACCTTGAACCCTGGTATATGGAAAAATAAGTGATTTCAATACCTGGACGTATTTATCATTGTGAGTCTGAGCCAGTCGCCTCTCTGAGTTCACTCTCTAGCTCCTAGAACTGATGGAATAGAATCATGTCTGTTGGAAATCTTCCATGAATTCTCCTGAAGCTGCATAGCAAAAAGAAAACTCTATGTAATGAACTGTCTCCCTTAGATTATTCATCAGGATTTGCTGTTTTGGTCTGTAAACCTGTTGTTCGGATGATTATAAACAGTGATTTGGACAATTATGGGGAGTTTGGGGGACTTGAGTTTAACTAGAAGGCATCCTGCCACGAGGCCCAAAATAGGATATCTAGCTTTCCTTTGTGTGGGTTTCCCCCATGGAATTTTGCCTTCCTTCTTCTAATCCAGAACACGGTGACATTTGAGAGGGATTATACAATGTACTTTGTAAAATCCTAATTTTTCTGAGATGTGGGTTTAAACTGTCTGATATTGCCCGACTGGACGGAAAGTTGTTGGTTTGGGGGTTTCGAGGTTGGTTTTTTTTTTTTTTTTTAAAGATTTCATTTGCACACTTACATCCTATAACTTATTTTTGTGGAGAACAGAATCAGTTGTGGATACATCTTTTGTGGATTAGCACATGTTTTGAAAATGCACAGTGGGCAAAATCCTTGTGATGACCTTAGACTCCCACATTCAGGTGTGCAAATAAGGATCCAATATTTTGAAAATGTTGACCAGATTATTATTATTATTATTATTATTATTATTATTGTTATTTCACTGTCCCCTATCTGACGAATGCTGGAAAATTACCTTTTACTCTCTACCCCGCCTGGTTCTCAAAATAATCATCCTTACATTTCAAAGGGTTCTCTCAGAAACACATTTGTTATCCTGTTATCGAGCTTCATTGCCTTTGGACGCACTAGCCAGGCAGTTTTAGGCTTGAATATGAAAATTCTATCCTGGAATGTCAAAGGTCTCAATAAATCTGGCAAAAGGAAAACATATTTATTAGTCTTGAACAAAATCAACACAGACATATTCTAGCTCTGCACCAGGCAATGCATCCCTCCCAAGAAGAGGAGGTAAAGCTACGTTCAAAAACGGTTAGAAAAAGTTCTATCATCCCCTCACCAAATGAAGGGTTGTATTCTACTGTTTCTTTGTACAAAATTCCCATTGACACCAATTTCACTTATTTGTTGATTGATTTTTATGTGCTCAGTGCCATAGCAACTGGGTGCATTCAATAAATTAAATGTGACATCGCATTAAGTTAAACTTCTTGCGGTGGATAGCACACACAGCACCCCTCCCAGGGCCCTCCAAGCAACTATAAATAAACCAGCGATTACCCGGAGTCAAGCAACTGTTTGCAAACTGTAAATTTGAGCCTCTGTGGATACATACATATACATACACACATACATATGTTTAACACAGATGTGAGCAGATATATCCCAATAACTAGGAGTTTTCACAACCTGTGATTCAAAATGTAAAGCCCTGATCCCTGCAGTCGCTAAAGACATGCTATCCTGGACACTAGCGAATGATCCTTTTGAGTTCAATGAGATTGCTCACATGGGTAACGTTAAGATTACACATACACAGCATCGGGTGCTACATCATTTCATAAACTAACTTAATTCTTCATTTATGGATGTCACTCATACTGGTGACATCATTGCTCCATGGTAACAAATATATTTCAGATTAAATAAATATGTGGCATGAAAAATAGATTAATTTTGAGAGTGCTATAATCTATTACCACTCAGCCTCAAACTCCTGACTAATAATAACATAATTATATAGTCACACAATGCTCCTCTATAGATATTTAATTAACCTGCTGCTTATTATTTTATATGGTCATCCAAATTCATAGCACTGACAGTGTTATGATATTTCACCCAAAGAGATGAGAAACTCTGGCTGCCCGACTGGGAGGCTCAGAAAAGCTTTTTTTGATCCCCTTAACCTGTGTTACAGAAAAGAGCTGAATCCTGAGGAATCACTAGTAATGGTCTGTCCTGGAAAGGAAAGCTGTGAATTTCTTGGACAACGATAACATGTTACCTAGTGGACAGATAGAGGCTGACACTGAGAAATAAAAAGAAGTGGGAAGGGAGGAATGGTGTGAGGGATCTCCAGATCTCTGTCCTGGCCTTGCCTGAGTTGAACACACGCCAGAATGACCACATTGCAATGACAAGAAAGCCCCTGTATGCTCGTAGGTGGTGATATTACGATTAGACGTGGGCGGTAGCACCGGCTCCTGGGGCCCGGGCGATCTGTTTGCAATTTCATTCCGACACTGACACCCCGACAGACTTTTGTTTTCAAATCGTATTTGGTTAACCAAACAGAATGGGATCCCGTTAACGTGCCAATCTCTCTCTTTTCTGCCAATCTCAGGATGGCACAGGCAGCTTCCAAACCTCTTTAATGTTCCATCTCACATCCTTCCTCCTCCTTTTCTTTTTTTTACAAAAAGGAATTAATTTCTTTTGCAGTCAATTACAGCAGTTTGATATGCATAATAATGAATCGATTGAAATTGACATCTCAGGGAATCGGTGTAAAAAAAACAGATGAATCAAGCTCTTTTTCTCCCTCTCTCCTCCTTACGGTTTTCTATCATTTACAACAATTTGCTATCACCAGGGTCCTGAGCAGATTGCTGGGAGTTTGGTGTGTGCCGAAAAGTCAGTGATTGGGACTGAGGCTTGTACAGGCTCTGTCTCTTTCCTAAGCACAGATCAATTACAAGACAGACAAGTGAGTGTCACATGTGATTCACAATGTCAATTTCATGCTAGTAGTAACCATTTAAGAAAGAGCAGTGGAGGTTTTACATTTGATAAGAAATCAACAGTGTTTGTGTTTGCAAAAGACCGATCACAGAGTGTGACAGCTCCACAAGATTGCTATGGAGCATCAGCTACACGTCTGTCATGGACCTATAAGTATTTATTTCAAATGTTTTTTTAAAAAAAAAAACCAGGATGTTGAAAATAAACTGTCAGTCTCTATTTACAGCTGTACAAGTAGAAAATACAAAGGCTTTTAGGTTAAATTGTCAGTTAACAGAATTCAAAATAGAAAAAAAAAATATGGACCGCGCTTGCTGCTTTATTATCCACTTGGAAAGAGGAAAATCATTTCTAAATTTGGAGATACAGATGTCTCTGTTTTGGGTAAACACAGGTTGCATATTTTGGGGACTTCTGGTGCTTCTAATATCCTGACCTCCTTATGTACTTCAGTTCATTATATATAATCTGTATGGTAGAAGTAGATAATTAGGGCCAGACTCTGATTTATTATATCAGTCTACAAAAATCTAGACTACGTTTACTGAAGGCCATGAAGTTGCTCTGAATTTACACTGATATAACTGAGATCAGAATATGACCCTTATATTTTCAGCGTGGCGCAAATAGAATCTTTGAAGCTGGATAATGGGAGCCAGATTCTGATCTCAAAAACATCAGTGTATCTCCAGCGGATACTGAGACAATGCTGTTGCCTCAGATTTACACCAGAGTAAAAGAGATCAGAATCTAACCCTTAGTTTTCACCTCCTTTCCTGCCAAATTATAGTGTTTATCCCCAGTAAATAATCCAACAATTTTTTCTCCAAAAGAAGGAAAATGTCAGAACATTTTTCAAATGACAGCTGTACGTGACAGCCATTTATTGTGGGGAAGGGTGGCCTTGTGCCTATAGTTCAGAACATCTGGGATCTCCTCCCAGCCAGGAGATCTGGGAATCTGCTCCCAGTTCTGGAGTAAGCTTTCTGTGTCCCCTGAAGAAAGTTCTTCTGTGCCTTTCTTTCCATAGCTGTAAAATGGAGATAGCACTACCTGCATAGCTTGCAGTTGTGAGGTTTAATTAATCAACCGACAAAAACACTTTAAGATCCCATGATGGAAGAAATGGAAAGTATTATTTGGTAGGGCTTGCATTATATGAGAGTATAAATAAGATCAGGCAAAGTTTAGTTATTTTTTAATTAATACTATTGGGAATGCCCATCTCTGTTCACATTAGCTCTGCAACATGACCACGAGCTGGATAGGAACTGGCGGAAATACCATGGTACTGCCGTTCCTACACTATTCCAAAAGAGTGATCCCAAAAAGCATGATCAAAAACACTGCAAGAAAGGCAGACCTGTGGCACTGTGCTGACTAGACAGCTCAGCATTACTGCATGAAGGGAACTCTAGAGAGACAGTGGAGCTGCTGGAGCAGTGAGGAAATATCAGCCCTGACCATCACACTGATTCACACCAATGATTTCCCTTGGAGTTCCACCAACAATTCACACCAACGATTCACACCAACCACACACACTGATTCACATCAGCGATTGCCCTTGGCCTCAGTGGAGTTCCATCAATTTTTCTTCAGTGGAGCTACATTGATTCATGCCCGCTGAAGATCTGGCCCTATAACACCCATTATGGTCTCCAATACAGACACTTAACAGAGACACAGAAGGAAATCTACACTTCTCCATTGCTCTTGGAAGCAGTGGGCCCATTCCTTCTGGAATAAGTCCATTGCCTTCAGTAGAATTATTCTGGGTTTACACTGGAGCAACCGCTTGTAGAATATGGCCCGACGTTTGTATTCAAACATCAATATCTTATCAAGGGATGCCCTTGAGCCAAAGTTGTGCTTTGTATTGACTTCCGCTGAGTGTTTTAATTACCTTTTCCCTTCTGCCCAGCGAGCACCAGGCCTGCCTGGGCTTCTGCAAGGGAATGCTCCAAACCCCTCTTTAGTCGCCTTTTTTTGTGCAAATTAATGCTGGAGAGAGCTGGTGAGAGGAGTGGCTTCTTGTTGTGTTCTGCACGATTACAGTAGTGAATAGGTTTTCTAACCAGCATTATAATGATTGTTCCCTAACCGGACTCATTACTTAAAAACTGAAGGGCTGGCTGGAACCCTTTGCTCTGTGGCATACGGGCTTGTGTTTTTTGGTAAATATAAACTAAACACACACACACTTTTTAACTTGCGTCAAAAAAGATATTGGAAGATCAGAGTGAAGAATTAGATGCCAATACATGCAGCATTGCCAACTCCAGCATTCCAAAATCATGAGTCAGGGCCCCCAAAAGGCAGGAGAGTATTTTTAAAACAATGTTTTCGGGTTCTTTTTTACTTGTCTTCTGGTGTGGGGGTCTTTGGGGTGTGGGACAACCACCCTCTTCGCTGACACACCAGGGAGAGAACTGGGGGCCTCCAGAACAACAAGCATGAACGTTCCTAGCTTGCGTTAAAGAGCCAGAGCTTGGGAGCTGCAACAATTCACATATTCTCTGCAGAGCAGCAATGAGGAAGACTTGAAGGTCCTAACTCACCAGTGGGTTCCAGGTATGTGTGGGGTGTGTTTTCCAGCTGTTCTGGGCAACCATGAAGTCTAGAACCCCTTTTTTTATTTAGAGGAGATTTCCCCCTAACTACATGCTGCCAGGAACAGGGTCTTTCAGAAAACCACCAACTATTGCGAGACTCGTGATAAACTCACAGGAGCTGGCAATGCTGGGAAGTGAAGTGAGAGACAGAGTAAATTACACCAGGACAGATGGAGAAGGATTGCGCATGCCTCTGATATAGTGGGCACATGTTGTGGATACAGTTGCACTCATTCAGAAAGCCTTGCAATGTGACTTCAGCGTGCAGCTTCAACTCAGGCAATGAGGCATTTTAATGGGGTTAGTTGTGGGTGTAATCAGTTGCCCCTACAAATTGCAGGCGCAGAATTGCATCCACAATATTGGAGGCCAGTCTGAGCACCCAAAAACGAAATTGATCAGTGAAGTTTGGGTCAATGGGAATTTTGAACAAGAATGAAGAGTAGACTCTGGCCCTTTATTTGGTGACGGGTAGAGATAATTTCTTGTACCTTTTTCTAATGGGAGCTGGAAAAGTTTTGAGTGGTGGCTCTGAAGTCAGCTGATGGATCCCCAGTTCTGTGGACAGCTGTTGAAGTTTCACATGCCCAGTCCCATTACAGGAATGAATTTTGAATGTAACAGTTAACATTCAATAGAAATATATATATTTCAACTTTGACACCGTTTTGCATATTAGCTGTTAAATAGGGGTAGCGGTACTGACCTCCTTTGTAAAGCTCTTTGAGATCTGTGGATGAAAAACATTAGACAGTTGCTAGGTATCATTATTATTATTAGCCGGCAACTATAACATGCGACCATGAATCCCAGCACACATTACACTTACCTGTGTACCAGACTGGTCTGGCATATCCATCGACTACGATGACCAGGCCTTCTGCTGAGCATCCTAGAAGGTTCCCCGTGATCTGCACAGCGATGGAAGAGGGAATCTGCGTCCAAAGGTGCAGAGCTTCACTTCTGACTCAATCCAACTTACACCTGCACTCATCTGTTTTGTTTGTTTCAAAATAATTAGTGCGGGAATTATGTGTTCATGCTGCTAATGAAGGATTAAGGACCCAGTTCTGCAAAATGTTGAGTGTCTCCTGGGAAATGCTGAGTACTCTACGCCTCCATCAGCTCTGTGTTGCCAACTCTCATGACACTTACGATAATCAGTGTTTTTGCTAAGGCCCCAGCTCTTGGAGTCATGTGATTAAGAGAGACTCTCTGCTTTTTATTAAAGTAAATTTCTAGTGTTTATGGTTAGGAAGTAAAAATTGAAAGTGTTGAACCCTAAAGGCTCAAAACAAAGTAGATAAAAATAACCCAGAATATTTTATTTTTAAAAATCTCTAAACCAATGTCACAATTTTTTGTGGGTCTGACTCTTGAGGTATGAATGTCTGAGGCTGGCAAGTCTGTGATCTTTAGTGCAAATGAAGTCACTCAGCACCCTCCAGATTGTGCTCAGCACCTTGCAAAATGTGGTGGTAACAGTGCTGGCGCAAAGTACAGGCAAGAAATGTGAAAGCTTTCCCCACCCCTACCACCTGGCTCTTCCGATCTCATACACAACATATGGACATTATTTATGTGGGGATCAAACACATTCCCTTGGATACAAAGACAAACTTCTTCCCGCTGATCCACATATGCAACGGCATGTCCAGTTGGACCACCCTTCCCGTCACACTGATACCTGCCCTCGGAACACCAGATGATCACCTCAGGCACACCGTTTAGGACTTTGCCAAATTCCCCAGCCCCTCTCCACAGTGTAGACTTCCCTAATTCCGATCATCACCCCACACAACTCAAGATGCGTGAGCAGACATCCATCCATACTGTCCATTCGTCAACCAGCTTCCCTCCCTACTGACCTCTGTCCTAGTACACACATGCAACTCCATTCCGATACACTGGACTAACCTTTCCCCCCCATCTACACAACCCAATGTCAGCATTATTATAGACACTGGCTGGACTTTCCAGTGGGAGTTAGGCACCCAATTCCCATTGGATTTTCAATGCCTCGCTCCCTGAGGGCCTTTTGGAAATGCCATCCACTAGCAATGACTTTCATTCCCATGACTAGGCGCAACTTGAACCAAATTTTTCTCTCAAGTACATTTGTGTAAATCCAAAAGAGCCCACAATTTTAATGGGGTTACTCCAGATTAACACTGGTGTAAAAGGGAGCAAAATTGACCCCTAACTTCAAAGAGACATATGAGCATTCTGAGGGCCAAATTCTCTTCATTACTTCGGTGCAACACTATAGAAGCCAATAACTATGCACCTGTGTAACTGAGAGGCAATGTCAACCAGAGTTACTGACTTCCCTGCTCTGTACACAAACCCCTCAGAAACGCACTCGCACACCCAACTAACCTTCACCCACACATTCAGGCACTTGGCTATTCTGTTTCTTCCTGTATTTTCGTTGGCTCCCCAAAGACCTTTATTCCAGAGAGCTCCCTTGTGGCTGCACACCCCAGAACACGCAAAAACACAAACCTGGACACTTACAGCAAGCGGTTGCTCAAGGGCCACAAGTGGAGAGTGTCTGTTTGCAAGCAGTGAATTTTCTCCATGTTTATCCCCTGGAGGGGGTGTTTTGTGAGTTTATTGACTAAATAAGGGTATTGATTTGTTAAGAGCTTTTCTACTTCCTTTCAATGGGAAATATTGTTATCTCTTTCCTCTCCTCTATACACAAGGTGAGAAGTTCTTTTAGTGAGACCATAAATTTCCATCCTGGCTTTTCAGTGCTGTGTAAACAAGTGTTTGCCTGTCCCTGGGGGTTAATTTGGTCATGTTAAATGCTCTGAAGATACCTCTTGGGCTCCAAGCTTGTAGACTGTAGCTCTAAGGAAAAGTCACATGCTTACATAAGACGTATCCTCCCTTCACACATTCTGCATAGTTACACTGTTATCCCCACCACCGCTGACAAGCCCCAGGGTGCAGACAAGCAGCTGCAAAATCAGGCTCTTCTCAAAGTACACACACGTGTTGGCTCGTCAGCCTTTCTTTCCCCCATGCACGCACAGGGGCTCATACGTACCTTTCTCAGGGTTGCTATGTTGCGCCCTAGAAAACTCTGGAGTATCTGGTTGTGGGCCCCTGAAAAGCCGTCACTGCCTGGAGGAGGGTTTGATGGCAAGAGAGGTGACACTGACCGCCTCCCCCTGTGGTCTCATGACCTGCAGCCCCATACGTCTGGTCAGTTACCTCATCTCACTGTAACTGAATGATCTTCCCCTGGAAAAAAAGCACAACCATAAAACAACAACTGCCATGCTCTGGGGATAGCTCATGGCAAATGTGATTAATAATGAATAAAGATAGCACTGCTGTAATCTCCAGCCTATGGTGGAACAGGAGGTTATTGCTGATCACTAGTGTCAGAGCTACACCTGTATTCACAAATGCAGTAGACCTTCCTTCCAGTCACTGAGACGTCCGGGAGGCTCCTAAATAGACATGGTTATAACGCTAACCTACCCCTGCCTGTGAGGCAATGTACATAGCGATGGATTTTATTCGTGTCCATAGCAAAGTTGTCTCCGCCCTTTATCAGACCCATCATGAATCTGTCTCATGAAGCGTTTTCAATGGCTAGATTTGATTGTTCTTCTGTTTTGTTGAAATCAGGGCTACCTATTCAAATGCACGGCATGCGGTTGTTCTAGTCAGAGCACCGCCTCACTCTCCTAACGTGGGGAGGAGCATGGACTACCCATAGTGCAAGAGGGAGAAACGCCTCTTAGTCCTCAATGCACTTTCAGATGGAGGAGCAGATCCTAACCTTACTGGGGTCTCTGGTTCACTCCACACACACCCAACCCCTGATGCACATGTACATCCTAAGTCAGCAGTGTCCAATACGTTCGCCACTAGCCACAGGTGGCTAGTAGGCTATTGAATGGTGGCTAATGCACATGGCTTTTTTATAACGTGGCTTAATGGGACTTTTTTATAATGTGGCTAATAAGAAAAATTCAAAACCACAAGTGTGGCTAGCATCGAATTTCTATTGGACGCTGCTGTCCTGAGTCATGCCTTTGTACTACACCAGGTTCCTTCTTGGGCTAATTCATTGGTTCTCAAGATTATGACGAACATGAAAGCCACAGTCCTCCACTGAAACAAACCATTTTAATCTGTTGGGATGCCAGAGGAGGTTACAGCAAGTCCCATTAAGCTTCTCCAGGCTTCAGTGGGCTGTGCCAGAACTGGACTAGAATCAGAGAGGTAGCCGTGTTCGTCTGGAATAGCAGAGGTAACAAAGTCCTGTGGCACCTTAAAGACTAACTATAAAGTTTTGAAGCATAAGCTTTCGTGGGCTAATACCCACTTCGTCGGATGCAAGCACTGTAAACCATAGCACGACTTAATGGGCTGTGGGTTGTATCAGCAACGTGTGTCATAACAGATACCACGGGGCTGTGTCAATTCCCTTTACCAGAGCAAATCCCAGTGGGCTGGGTGAGATTTGAACTTCATGTCATACAGGAGTTCACTTACAGAGCGTTGCATGGCTGTGTGAGTCCCACGGCTTCAAATGGGGAACTCGGTAGCTAAAAGTTCATGCAACACTTTGGAAATTCCCTCCACTATGTTGCATCACTGAAGAGCCGACTGGGCTGTCAGCATTATGGTTCCCAGGACAGCTGGCCGTAGGGGCGCCATCTTATTGGTACAAGAGGTCTTGTGAAACTTGCATCAGCGAAGAACTTATAGTGTTGGGTCATTCCCAATAGGCAAAGCAAGCACAGCTCATGCTGTAGATGCTAGTGGCCTGGATCAACATCATAGATGTGATCTTGGCTTGACTGGAGTCAATGGCAAAACTCCCATTGACTTCAGTGGATCCAAGATTTTACCCCATACGTCTCATGCGCGCATAGCCCATTGGTAACATCAGCATGGTGCTCTGGAACAGATCCCACACTGACCTATGTCTAAACCAAATATTCAGTTATGATCTGTAGCAGCACCATATTGCATCGCAAGTGTTGCTGAGCAGTCTCAGAATGGGAATAGGTGCCACAGCAAGGAAAAGTGAGCTGTATTGAGGTCTGAACTGTATTACCACTGATAATGCATCAGACCTAGATTCCACGTCACAGTAGGTTCCAGTGGACTAGACGAGAATTCTGATGGGGGGGGGCGTGTCATAGGCTGGGGGGCTGTGAAAGAATCCGTGGCCTTTCATGGGTGCAAAGGAGCAGGGCTGGTTCTATGGGCAGGCAGGCAATCAGAGCATGCAGCCGACAAAGTGGGTACTAGCCCACGAAAACTTATGCTTCAATACTTTAGTTAGTCTTTAAGGTGCCACAGGGCTCTTTGTCGCTTCTGCAAACCCAGACTAACACGGCTACCTCTCTGATTCTTGACAACCTTCAGGGGACACTGTGCCACGCAGGTTATTTGGTGGGTCTTTTTGTTTTGTTTTTTCTCCACAGATTGGCCAACCATCGTCATTGTGGGAGCACCAAAAATGTCTTCCTCCCTGGCTGGCAAAACGCCTATGGCTGTTTTTGCAAGCAAGAACAGTATTTAGCCTGCTATAAAACCTGCCAGAGGATTGAACCAGGACTGAATCTTGTGTGAATGCATCTCACAGTCGTAGTGAACAGGCACTACATACATTAGCACAATACATAACAATTGAAGCACTCTATAATATTGTGCTTGTCCAATCTGGTTGTATGAGAAATGGATCAAGTGACAAGCAGATTCCAGGTTGCTATCCCAAGATAGGCCTTTATGTCACAGCAAATCCTGTGTCACAAGAGATCCCATGGGTCTGCGTTAGAAACAGCAGGTAAAGCAGGTTCCAGGATATGGCATGTAAAAGGAACAGAACAGCTGCTGTATGAATATGCTTCAGGATTCCAGGGCCTGATACTGATCTCACTTATTCCTGATTTACACCGGTGTAAGGGAGAGGAGAATCTGGCCCTTAATGTGCACTTTGAACATATGTCACAGCAGATGCGAGTGCGTTGCACTAGCATCCAGTTGTGTGGAGTAGCAGGTTCTGCTGAGTTTTATCAAACCTGAAGTGTCAGAGGAGGAATTAATAGGCTGCTGTGTGTGTATATGAAAGCACCTAGAGGATAACGGAATCAGAAGCAATAAACAACATTGGTTTACAAAGAACAAATCATGCCAGACAAAGTTGATAGCTTTTTTTGATCAAATTACAAAATTAGCAGATGAAAGGCCTACCGAAGATGTAATGCATCTAGACTTTAGCGAGGCATTTGATATAGTGCCTCACAAAATGCTACTTGAGAAATTAATCCAAATTGGCTTAGATATGAGCACCAACAACACGAATTGAAAGAAGTCTGAAGGACTGTAAACAAAGGGGAATGATCAGTGGCAATGTACTGACGTAGGGGGATGTGTCCTAGTGCGAAATCATTGGAGTGGGGTTAGGCCTGGGTTCATATAACATGTCTATTATGGGCTGGGGGAAGAAGGCATAAATGGCTTCTTGATACAGAATTGGGCCAGGTCAGGTCTTGAGTGGGAGTCATGGAAGATACACACACAAGGAGCTGCAGGAAAGAGTTGGGCAGGTGATTCAGTAGGTGGCACTCATCCCTGGGAGGTAGAAATAAACTAATGCTCCAGCATGGAGTTATGGGGCACTGTGCTACTGGAAGTGCCATCTTTGGGTTTAGATCTAAACCGGAGGTCCTGCTTCCTTATGGTCACTAAAGGTCTCATGGCATTTTTGCAAGAGTATAGTGGTTGGTCCTGATCTCTAACCACTAACGCCGTCTTTTCATCTGGGAACAGGCGAGTTCTCTAAGGGTAAGGTCTGGTTTCGTTTGGCATGTTATAGTACTTTTCTTTTGCGGTTATACTTTTATGGCATACTTTTATCATTGCCTTCAACAAAGGCAGCAACACAGAAAACTTCAGAGCTCTGGATTAAAAATGAAAGCTGAAGCTTTATAACCGTTCAAGTGTCTGAGAAGGTTGCCCAGTTCTCCTGTAACAATGTCATACAGCAGTTATCACAATGTCTCTCGACCAGACACTTATGCCTAGTACTAGACTGGAGTAACTTGTTGGCCACACCTGCACCCTCATGCTCCCCTGTCTTGCTCAGGACTTTATGCCTTGCACTTGTACATGGAATATTCTGCAGTTGCTTCTGTGCAGGATCAAACTTGACAAGCCTGATCCTGCTTCCACTGAAGTCAATGGCCAAACTCCACTTAATTTCAATGGGAGCAATAAAAATGTGTAGTGTCTGGATATGCCGTGAATCTGATCATCTGCTGTGCGTGTTTTTAAATTCCTTGATTGCTTCTGCACCGGGAGAGAGATTGAGAGCACGTTGTAAAGTCCCATCAAAGCCAATTCTGCAAAAGTGCTTGATCCAAGCCTACAAACGCACTTAGCAGGTCAAGGACTGAGTCAGCATTCATATTCACCTGCCTGGGTTAGGGAGGGGTCATTTTCACTTACCGATCATGAGAGAGGCTGGAACAACCTGAGCTAGGAGGGGTTAGGCAGGCCCTGATGGTAATCCCCGGACTGCGTGCGTTATTCCTGGGGTGTGAATAAGGAATTTCTTACTACTCACCACCAGGGAGGGGTGAACACAAGTTGGGCGCTGGTATGACGTATTCATCTTTGCAGAGACCTGAGTTGGGAACCCGTCAATCCAGTGGCAGGAGCTTTCTTTCTCGAGCTAAAGGAGAATCTTGATAAGCCATCAGTTAAGTAGCACAACTATCCCCTCTTGAACCACCTGCCCAGAGTGATCAAGCTCTTCCCAATAGGGCACATGATGCATTCGTTCCTTGCTAGGCAAAATCCTCGCTGGCCATCGCATCAGATGGAATCAAAACTCTGAACACTTTACCAGATACCTGACACAGGGGTGCCATTTCACACAGCCATCAAGCCATTGCCATGCCACCACGTCTCTGCCACGCGGCCGCCACGCCAGACAGCTGTCAATCCAATAACCAAGCCAAATTACCTTCATTTTGGTCCCTGTGCCAGGCATCCCTCCTGCTGATCCCAGGCCCCTGACAGACAGACGTTGCAGGAATCGCACCGCACTCCGATTTCTAGAGCAGGCAGCCGTGGCTGTGACCCCTACCCCAGGTCTCCCATTGATGCCTCCATCTGACAGATGTTTCCTCTCCCTCTGCCATGCAGCCCTCACTCCAATTCCTAGCAGCTAAACAGCCCTCGTTCCTGATCCCCAGGCCAGGCAGGCATCATCTGATGGCTAGGCCAGAGCAGGCTTTGGGAGCGGGGAGGGGAATCAGGTTGGCTTCCCAGATAAAGGCTGGGAAGGATTATGGGCTCTTTAAGCCTGTCTGTGCAGTTGTGTTGGCTCCCTGTGTGCTGACCCATTCGTGTGCTGTATTAGAATGGTAGAGTAATAAATGAACAGTGGAGGGGTTTGTAATGATGATTAGGGACTGAAATTGGCTCAGATTTACAGTGTCACTCAGGAATGGAGGGAGAGGGGGAAAGCATTCGGAGCGGCCTAATGGATCCATCAACTCGTTTTGGCTGCTCAGTGGGCCGAGCAGGGTCACCAGGCTTTCCGCTGGCAGCACAAAGCACTTCAATTTTGTTAGGAAATGTATCAATTTAACTGACTTGAGCAGCACACTGAAAAACCTAATGAATCTGGACTCAATTTTCCGCCACACTGCTTCTGCGAACTGTCGGAAACAATGTCTGTGGTCGGGGGTGAAGGCTGCCTCGGATAGGCTGCCTGCTCTTCCCTTCCTCTGTCAGGGTTAGTGGAGAGAGACAAGCCTGCCTCCTGCAAGCCAGTGACAGCCACAGACCAGGCGCTGCCACTCTCCTAACAATGATGTCATTAAAGGTAAATTGGCCTCTATTTCAGCAGGATGATAGTGCTAATTGAGTGGGAAAATATAATATAGGGAGCTGTTGTCTGCAGTTAAAGGGAGGAGGGGGACAGATTAAATGGCCTACAATAGTGGGTGTCAGGCATGGCAGATGTTGCTTTCTGCTGATAACTGCACTGACATATCTCTAGCTTGTCAAGGCTGGGGTTTTCAGAGAGACTTACGGCAAAAGGCAGCAGATGGCCCTCCTGAATGGGAATGAAGTGCTTAAACAGCCTGGCTGCTGAAGGCAGCTAGTTTGTAAATAGAAGAGTCGGAGGTGTCTTATTGATCCCGCTCGCTGCCCATGAGTGCAGCGAACCAACAGGCAGTGAAGAGGGCCCCAAGCAGCAGGAGTCAGGTTTCGAGGAGGGTCCAGGTTCCTATCCGGCGTGACTGGAGTTGGCCTTCCGGCTGGATGACACTTCTCCAGCGGATACTCCCAGACCTATGCCCTGGATAATTAGGACCTACCTGCACATAGGGTCTGAGGTGCCTCCCCTTAACAGACTGTCAAACTGCAAAACAAAACTCAGAGAATCTAATCCGCTGGCAAAACAGCAGCACTCAAGTAGTAACACACCAAACACACTGTCGTTACATAAAACAGAGAGAAAAGAAATACCAACCCTACACAATGCCCCCCCCCACACACACACACGTAGATATACTGCAGTCTCCCACAAACACCCTCCAACAAAACCACACCAATAGACATAGACAAACATTCAAAAATCACACCAAACACAGCCCTGCAAAAGAAAGAGCCATACACCCACTTCTCCAAACACATGCAAAATTCACAAAAATAGTCCAGTTGTATTAAATATATACAGGTTAACCTGATATACCTTTTGCAATGAAACACCAGATCATCTCAATAACTGCGAGATGCATGGTTTTCCATTTCAGGAACATCCTACATTTAAACACAAAAAGAAATACAAACTCTTCCATATTTAAGATATTTGTGTCTCTCTTCAATCTGTATAGGTTCGGATTTAGATTTTTCCACAGATCTTCACTGACTTCTGTAGATTTGCACCAGTATGAATGGCAGAAAATCAGCCCCATATTGTTTCAAACAATGTGAATAAAAAGGGGGGATATATACATATATACATGCATATAAACAAACATTCCATCAATACATATGTGTGTGTGTGTAATACATACATATACATGTTTAACATAGAAATTATACATAATATATACGATCTGGGAGACTATGTGGGAGAGATATATTACTATAAACATATCCAGTGTTCATAGAAACACATAGGAAATCCCACCAATGCATCCTCTAGTGATGTCACACAAAAGTTTACCAATTAACCCACAAGCGCATCCACTGATGAAATCATGCAAAAGATAAAAAATCCCCTCCAACAAAGTTCTGCAAGCATCCCCATGCATACAGGCTCACAAAGGAAAGGTCTGAAGCCCAGGAAATTAAACACTCCAAATGCTCACACACAAGTGTATGCACTCGCATGTACACGCACACACACACACAATCTGCCTCCACAAACTCCCACATCCACCCACCAGATTATTCATACATACTGTCTAACAAATGGAGCTCTCACAGAACAGTGGTTCCATGCTCAGAAATCACACATAAATGTCACCCAGAGTCAGTCCCATTTCCTGTATACATGAGCCTCTCCCATGAGCCTCTCCAAATATAAACACACATGTGCACCCTATTCTTAAATCAATCCAAACATGCAAGCCTGGCCTTTCACAAAATCACACAGAGTCTGGCACAAACACTTATCTGCTTACCAAATGACATAAATTGAGTCTGTATACACAAACACATCCACTGACGCAGCTGGAGGAACACATTGCTAATATCCACACAGACACAGATTTACCACTGATAACCGCACAGGCATTCTTCCTCACACACACATCGCCAATAACACAAGCATGCACATAGGGACAAATTCTGCTCTCACTGAAATCAATAGCGTTGCTCTGGTTTTATACCTGTGTAGCTGAGAGAAGAATTCAGCCCTAAAGTCCATATAGACACATACACAACTCAGACACGCTGAAAGGGAGAGGTTCTGAGCCTGATCCGACTTGTACCAGTGTAAATCAGGAATTAATTATGTTGACCTTAATGATAAGAGATCAGTCAAGGCTTTACTGTAGTTCTGTTGCAAACATATCTACCAGGCTACAGCTAATGCTGGGAAACCCTACAGCGATTATGCTGTTTGCAGTGTTGTCCCTTTCACCAATAGAAGTCGGTCAATAAAAGATATTACCTCACCTACCTTGACCCTGCTACAGAGATTGACACTGAATCAGGCCCAGAGACTGTACAGGGAAGCACAGAGATGTTCAGAGATGCGTCCACAAACGTATCACATGTACATACATCCTTAACACATACGCATTTCTGTGCATGCCACCAAAGTCACAGAGAGACATAAGCATATTCCCAGACATGCTGCGGCAGGCACACATTTGTGCAAAAGAGGAAAGCACGTGTGATTCCCATCCACGTGAATGTCTGCCCAAGTAGGTTTACAAACTGGGCTTGTGTTCCTGTGAAATGCAGGCACACATGCAGTGTAACGAACCTCTCCTCAACTCTGCATAGGCTCCTCCTTGGAAGGAAAAAGGAAGCAAGGTGGTGATTGAACTTGGAAGATGAGTGTAATACTTGCTCCTGCTACATGTAGTGTCACTGGCCTAAATTCTGCTCCTGCATCCATATCTACAGATCCTGTTTGAAGCCAGTGGCTATTGGGCCTATCTACCTGCCTTGTCCTAATGGGCCCTCTGGCTAGTTACCTCTGCAAACCCCACTGATTTCAATGGTTTTGCTTGGATGTAATTGAAAATAGAATTTGGCCCATGGCCTTCCTTAAGAGAGAATACATGATGGAGGAGCCCACCACACCTGCAGGATCTTGTTCTTTGCCACTGAGCCTGCTTTCCATCATGCACTAGCAAACGGGGAGGGGGGGGAGAGAGGCCATCCATCACAAGGTTCGTAGTCACCTGAATGAAAGGCCCAGTGCCCTGGTACTCCCACCTCATGAGCAGTCTTCCAATGCCAGTGCAGCCACCCAGTCTCCATCTCTGTGTGGGTTAAACCTACCAGCCTCACACCACTGCTCCTTCTCCTGGATGCAATCAGACAATTTTAGTACTTCACAAGGAAAAGGCTTCTCCTGTCACCCACTGAGAGTGAGGGGAGGAGCAAAGGGAACCTCCCACCCTTGCAAGTGACACCCAGCAAGTGACACCATCACTCAAGAGAAAGTATTCTCACAGGGGCTGGGGCCTTTGGTAGATATATCTGGTCTAGAAGTTGCCCAACCTCGTTTAGGGTTTATTTTGCCATACCTACATCAAAGCAGAGACTGAACAGGAGACAGGATGGGGTGTTACCTTGCTCCCCTCTCTTTTCTCTTCTTTCACCTTCCTTTCCTGTCTTCTTTACCTTCCCCACTGCTTCTTTTCTCTCCCCCCACAATCCTTTCTTCTTCTTCCTCACATCTTCATCTCCCCATCACCCTTCCAACATTTCCTTTGTTCTTCATGGTCTTCTCTTCCCTACTCTACCTCAGTACACATTTGCTTTACTCTTCTTTGTTCCCTTCTACTCTCCTCTTTCTCTTCTTTGATTTGCCTCCATCTCTCCTTTTCCTTTCCACACACCTCACTGTCTCTTACTTTTCCCCAATACTTATTAATGGCTTCCATAGGTCGCCTATATTTCTACATCCATATTATCCTTTGCTGTATTTCTCTAGTGGCAGTGTCTGGACTCAGGAGATTTCACTCAACTAAACCTACAAGCTTGGTCTCCTTGCTACATGGTCATGTTTACTTGGACTGCTCCTGCTGTCAAATATCGTAATTCTGAGCCACCCTATAAATCATACAACTGCATGGACAGACCTAACTAAATTTTACTCCAGCATTGCTGAAGTTTAGGGACTTGGCTACTTTCCCATTCGGCAATAGGAAGACCATAATTTTACGCATGATCAAGGCTCAAACATGAAAACAAACACTGGCTAGACAGATGTTGAGCCAAGACCCTCTGTTTCTTACCCATTACTCTACAACACTTTTCTCTAAGCCCTTGCTACAAACGTAGGTAACCTTCTGCTACCCAATCTCATAACCACCCATTTCTCTAACATCACACATTCTAACCTCTGTCTCATCTGAGCTGAGTGGAGGTTTCTGTTCAATGTCCCTTTGCCAACATAATATTGCTGGTACATGTGGTGGTGTCCTAGAGATTCTTACGGGGTGTTCCAATAACTGGTACTGCGCCAATAAAAAAAGGGCCAGTGCAGCATAAAATGAGAAGGGAGAATGAGGACAGATTTGAGGTGTGATTCTTTGCGCTAGTTTGGATGGGTGGGATTATGGATTTTATGTCACATCCATACATATCTATCCAGTGCTTGGAAAGTCCATTGTCCCTCATGCAAGTACACAAACCCGCCTTGACCCCAGTTGGTGCCAGCCCGTCTTGACATGACTCTGGACAAAGGACCCTTAGATGTGGCAAGTTAGCGGCTCAGTCTGTCTCAGAGGGACATAGAGAAGCGCTTTCCACAGGCTGAGGGAGGAACCCTGCCCTCTTTCTGTACAGTACATAAAGAAACGCACGCTGCACTGAGGGAGCAGGTTCTTAACAGATAGCCCAGCATTTACAGTAATCAAGAATGATTCAATTGACAGGTTTGTGTGGTGTTTGTTAATTTACTCGAGCTTCATTCCTGGGAACAGCTGGCTGGATCCCAGCAGGACTGTGCCTCTCACTGGCCCACCTGCTGCGAGACAGACGGGCTTTGGGTACAGTTGTAGTTAAAGTTTAGCAGGCAGCTATTGCTGGCCATTAAAAAGCTAAAACTTCTTGAAAGACTCATGTGCAGAAAATGTTTTGGAAGCGGGAACATTGGCTCTAGGCTTTGCTAAATGGTTTCACTTGGGTTTGCAGAGCAGTTGAGGAGCGGAGCACGCTCATTCTGCCATTAGCACATTGCCAATTGAATTACCAGGGCGATGCCACTGAACAAAGGATTCATAAAGAAATAACGTAATGGTCAATTATATACTACGACTGGGGCTTTTTCAAAGGAGCCTAAGGGAATTAGACACCCAAACCCCATTGAAATTCAACAGGAAATGGCCACCTAATGCCATTGGTCCTCTTAATCTCCAGCCTACATATTTATATAATATTCATATTTGCCTAATTATTCCTATTGCCTTAAAAAAAACAGCTCTCTCTTTTACAGTCAATGTAAAAAAAAAAGATGCAAAAATTCCCTAGCATGGAAAATATTTTTCAGCATATGCTTTTTGTTGAAAACAAAACATCATTATTAGGTTGCAATGTAATTTATTTTCCATTTTCTGGGTGTGTCCTGAACGTCATAAATTCCTCAGGGAAGTTAACGCTGGAGGTGGCGTGGGCCAGTGGCTAGACTACATGGGCCTCAGAGTCAGGTGCCCTGTGGTCTAGTCACAGCTCTGTCATTTCCTGTCTGCGAGACCTTTGGCAAGGCACTCCACCCTGCTGTGCCTTTTTCTTCTTCTGTAAAATGGGGATGTGGAGAGTTGGGGTTGAAAAGGGCTGTATGAGGATTGATTCCATACCATGCCCAGTGGGCATCACCTCCCACCTTGCATTGCTAGGATGATGGTGATCCCATAATTTCACAAATCCCTAGCACCAGAGTGTGCTGCATTCAGGGAGGTCCTTGTCACTTGTGCCACCAGTCCCAGGATGTTGAGCGTTCACACTGGCCGTGAGGAAACTGGTGCTGTTGAAGCCACCTCCTGGACACTGGCTTCGCTAACAGGACCATCTCATTGCTCCCATTGCGACTGGACTGAAGTCATTGGGCCAGCCCATCTCATGCTTCCTGGCACTGAGTGCTACACTCCCCTTGGGGTGGGAGGCTTTTCTTGGGATGCCCTTTCAGCCTTTCGGGTCCACTACTTTCAGTCACCTGGTCACTACTAAAGAGACAGTTGCTGATAGCCCAGACCCAGCCTGAACTCCACCTCATCTCCCCCAGCCTGAGGGACTCCACGTTCCTCATGGCAGTGGGCCATTTCCATTGCAGTCTGCATCCCAGCGCCCTGGACAGTCCACCCCAGGAGGCTGCTCCTGATCAGACATGCCAAACCCACAAAAAACACACAGAAATTGGGCTTGGTTTTGGCTTAATTGGCTTGTGAGTTGCTTGTTGGTTAGTTTTTGGCTTGTAGCTTGTTGCAGCTTGTTGCTTTTGTTTGTTTGTTTGTTGGCTCCTGGCAGAGGGGGGCAAACAGGGGAGAGAGTCAAGGGTGCCCAGTGCCTACCACAGTCCCAGACTGCACACCAGGGGGGATCTAGTCACATAGAATGTGGGGGCTCTTAGGGATTGGCTTGTTTTGACCTCGCTTTGAAATGGGATTAGCTTGATTTTTAGCTTATTGTGAAAGTCGGGCTGCTTATTTACCATGTGAAAGTTGGCAGCTGAGGTTCTGATACCTGTAAATCTATCCATCTTTGATCAGAGCTTTGCGTACCTTCAAAAATGGGCAAATGGCAAGGGTCATGGTGGATGAAGAGCAAAGAGAATGTGCTCTGATCGAAGTGGAATCTTACAGTATTGTGGTTGCAATCTCAAGCCCTAAGTGGTATTGGGGAAAGATACTGACAGCACAGTGGAAATCCCTGGGGTTGGAGCAGAGATGTGGATTTTATTGGCCTTGCATCAGTTACAGTCCTTCCATCATAGCTTTGGAAGGAGGCCTGGGGAACTCGGAGTTGACTCTTTTAGGTGATTGTTATTTTAACATTGTTTGTATTACGGTAGCACCTAGAGGCCCCAGCTAAAATAAAGACTTCATTGTGCTAAGCACTGTATCATCACAGAGTAAAAGACAGTCCCGCTCTGCAAAAACTTAGACAAGACAGAAAAAATGGGAAGGAAAACACAGGCCCGGAGAGCTGAAGGGACTTGCCCAAAGTCACCCAGCACTTCAGAAGCAGAGTTAGGAATGGACCCCATGCCTCCCAAGTTCCAGCTCATGACATTATTCATGGCATTTGGAGAACTATAAATATATTTATTTAGTGTGGGCACTTTCACAGGTCCAGAGAACATATATAAGATCACACATGGTTCCGCTATTGAGAGCAATATATATTTGTCCAAGCATGCTATATACATACCAGAACATATTAATTATGAATTAATTATGGTTGTTATTTATATAGTGGAAGGGCCCCACAGCCTGAGTCATCGATCTGGTCCCCCATTGTGTTAAGCATCGTACAAACACAGAACAAACAGACAATCCCTGGTCCATATAGCAAATAAAAATGACCTCCCACAAAATGGCTATATAAATAACACGAGAGTTATTATGGTCACACTTTATATCAAAGACCCATTTATCAAAAGTCAATAAATCAAACAGATGGTGTAAGCATGCTACAGACCTGAGTAATATGGGTTGCAGATGGTTATAAGCTTGTTGACCTGTTAGACTCTGATAACTGATTTATTTGTCTGTGTATTAAAACATCTATTAATCCCTTATCTTTTATAAACAAACCTAAAGCGTGTCCTCTATACTATTAAGCGAGATGTATTTAACACAGCTGTTTAAGTTATGTTTATAAGCAATATTACATTATATCCTGCAAATAGGGTCTTTATATTTAGTTTTATTTAATTTATTTACTTTATTGTTTATCACTGCTCTCAAACACAGATGTCTCCATTGGCTTGGTCATCTAAATCAGACAGACACATACCAGAGGATCTCCCGTATGGATGTTCCAAGGCCACAGGACTGATCTAGGCTCAGAGTCCAGTACATTTGCAAGAGGGACTTGAAAATGTTCAGCATCAGCCCTGCAAGCTGAGAAGACGCAGCTCGCAATGGGCTACACACCAGAGGGCTGTGCCCTGCCCGGGCATCAAGGAGGTGGTTGAGAGAGAGAGAGAGAGAGAGAGAGAGGCAGTAGTGCATGCCAGCTTCACCCTCTGTCCCTGCATCTTACACCCGGATTAGTGTTGGCGAGGACTGTTTCTCAAAAATTGGTCTTTTTAGCCACGCATGATCAGTGGTGCTGAAACCATTTTTATAATGGGGGGGTTGCTGAAAGCAGAAACAATATATGTGGGTTGTTACTACCACTTCAACCCAGAGTGTGCGGCAGCCCCCCTTGTTCCAGTACCTATGCTCAAGATGGTTTAGCATGACACATGGGAACAGACCTGCTTTGGCACTTCCACCGCCATCTTTTGAGATGGACAGTTGCCACCACCACTATTTCATTATACTCAAAATAGATGCTTTCATAGAGATGGGTCATTGGGAATTATAATAATGTCAAAAATTACAGTCCTCATTTTCCCACTGTCTATCTCATTGCATTCTGTCGGTTTTTGGTAATGCCCATTCATTGAAGGACCACGGGGCTTGTGGCATGTTCTTTCTGCTGATGCCCACTCGCTTGGCTATCAGCCAAAGGATTCCTTTGTTCCATTCTTCTGTGACTCTAACATCTCACATCAGGAAAGGGGCTACCAGACGTATGCAAAGGCAACAGGCAACTGCATTGATAAGATTGAACCAAAGTCCCATACTGGCTGAAAACCAGGAGCCAAGTGTGCCCCTGTGTGAGCTGAGCAGAATCCATTTGTTACTTTACAAATCCAGGAGGCTTAGCCAGTTGGTAATACAGTAAACAATTAATCGTTTTGATTCCTAGTGCTCTAATGCAGGTGTAGGCATCTCCTCTTGAAAGTGCAGCACAGATCTAGATCCCCAACAGGGAGGTGCCCTGGGTAATCTTTGGGAAATAAGTACCGAGAATGGAAGGATGGAGTGGTAAGCAATATCAGAGGTTGTGCACCAAGTGGATGGAGAATGCAGAGTTGAAAATGGCTTGGAAAATACATAGCAAACAGGACACAATTGGTTATCTGATCCTTTTTATATCCTTCCTTTTTTTCCCTTCTTTCCTTCCTTGGTGTCTAATAACCATTTTCTGTATCAATGGCATTATCATAGCTTGAAAGGCACTGGATCGTCCAGTACTGGATTTAAATTAACTCACACTATCAACAGCTGATGTTGAGACACTGGTAGGGTCTAGCAGCAGAGACAGAATTAACCTGGACTGGCCTGTTTGTGCAAATGCCTGATCGGACTACAGGGCTAAGGCTCAGTCACTTGCTGGTGTTCAAATCAAGTTTTCAGTGCTTTGAAGTTGTTTCCCCTTTGAACAAAGCAGGATATTTTTAACCTATTTAATATCTAGATAAAGGAGGTTTCCCCCCCCAGGATATTAACAACAAATACTGAATACACGGGCCAAACATATCCCTGGTGTAGCTGCAGTGAAAGCAATAGAATTACAATAGGGATAAATGTTAATACGAGCTCCTGTACAGCTTGTTTGATTTCAAAGCACTTTACAAAGTTACTTTAAAGTATTTAAAAAGGGGTGATTTGAGTAGTTATAGGCTGGTCAGCCTGACATCAATCCTGGGCAAAATAATGGAATGGTTGAGATTGGCCTTGATTAATAACAAATTAAAGGAGACGAATATAATTAATGACAATCAACATGGGTTTAGGGAAAGTAGATCTTGTCAAATGAACTTGATTTTTTGGGGTGAGATTACAAGTTTGTGTGATAAAAGAGAGCGTGCTGATGTAATACACTGAGACGTCTGTGGGGCATTTGACTAGATACTGCACAACATTTTGATTACAAAATCAGAATGATAAAAAAAAATCAATATGGTGCACATTTAACCGGTTTAAAATATGGCTGATGGACAGGTCCCAAAAATTGTAAACAGGGCATTCTCTAGCAGATGTGTTTCTAGTGGGACCCCGGAGGAATGACTTCTTGGCCCTGTGCTACTTAACATTTTTATTAATAACCTGGAAGAAAACAAAGTCAAATAACCACTGACAAGGTACTGTGCAGATGATACAAAGACTGGTAGAGTGATAAAAACCAAAGAGGGTGGGTCACGGATATAGACCGATCTGGATCAGTGGGTAAACTGGGCACATGCAAACAATAGTCACTTTAATACAGCCACATGTAAAAGCATACATCCAGGAACAAAGCATGTAGGCCATGCTTATAGGACCATGCATGTCTATGCATGGTCCTACATGACCATGTAGGCCATGCTTATAGGACTTCTACCCAGGGAAGCAGTGATTCTGAAGAAGACCAAGGGTCATGGTGGATAATCAGCTGAATGTGCGCTCCCAGTGCAACACTAGCCAAAAAGGCTAATGTAATTCTTGGATGTATAACTAGGCATATTGAGTTGGAGGAGGGAGGTTATATTAACTCTGCATTTGGCATTGGTGCTACTGCTACTGGAATCCTGTGACCAGTTCTAGAGTCCAAAATTTAAGAAGGAAGTTGACAGATTGGAGAGGGTTCAAAGAAGAGTCCCAAGACTTGTTAAAGGATTGGAAAACATGCCTTGTAGTGATAGACTCACGGAGCGCCATCTATTTAGCTCACCAAAGAGACATTTCAGCAGTGGCTTGATTCCTGTCTATACGTATCTATGCGGGGAAGAGAAATGTGATAGTAGGGGTCTCTTCAATCTAGCAGACAAAGGCATAACAAAATCCAGTGGCTGGAAGTTGAAGCTAGACAAATGCAGAGAAGAACTAAGGAATCAATATTTTACAGTGAGGGTAATTAAACTGCTGCAACAATTTACCAAGAGTTGTGGTGGATTCTCGATCAGTGAAAAAAGTTTAACTGGATGTTTTTCTGAAAGAGAAGACTCTAGGGAAGTGCTATGGCCTGTGCTAGACAAGAAGTCAGGCTAGATTAGCACAATGGACTGTTTTGGCCTTATACTCTATTATTTCCATTTTACAGATTCGAAAACTGAGGCCCAGATATGTGAAATGACTTGCCCACGGTCTCGTGAGCTGCAGTCCACTGCTCTAACCAGTAGGAACACTGCCTCTAATACACTGCCTCTTATTCTGCAGAAAAGGTTTTATTGCTATGTTCAATTTATGTTGGAAACAGGGATGGAATCAAATCAAATCTCTGGAACCAAGGACCTGAGAATCTGAGGATGGGTCCACCCCAGCTCCGGTTCCAAACTGCACTGGTTAGAACCATCTCCACTTGTCCCTCCCCCAATAGAAGAGAAAAACATGTTTAGAGAAGCAGAATGAACCTGCTGCAAATCAGGAAAAAAACCTCCTTCCTGTTTGTGAGTGGGAAAAACAAGGGTAAAGCAGGACAAGAATGGACAGAGGGCCAAATCTAAACCACCAGAATAGTTTACTGTGGCATAGAAAAGCTAGGAGTGTCCACAGGAAACATTACAGCTGCTGTTGTCTTTTGGTGTTTGTACAAATATACATAATATGAAGGACCATGCAAGCAAGTTGGGGGCCAAATAACTGTTTACTGGATATATACAACACGCGAGGCCTAGTTACCTAGAGACACTGCAGCGCTGATTCTGTAGTGTCAGCTTCTAAACACAGAAGAATGTGAGCGTCACTAGGGGGCTTACAAGCTTTTAAAAGGGATACTACCTTATTCCTGCAGCTGCCCTTTGAGAGTGACATGAAAAGACAGTAAAGTGTAGCTGGCCTAGCAGCTGGAGCAAAGAACTGGGAACCAGGAACTCTAACCCTGGCTCTCACCCTGAGGGCTTCATCCCAGAAAACCTTACTCCCACACACAGTTCCACGCTAATCATGAGATTCAAGGCTGCAGGACTGGGCCTTGATTTGCTGCACAACCTTGGGAAAGCCACTGCCCTGACTCAGTTTCCCTCCCTCTGAAAAGAGGGTGATATTTAGCGTAGAGGGCGCTGGTGTGAGGATTAGTTAAGGATGGGAAAGGCCAGGCCAGACTGTAAGGAACACAAATATTTTACTTTGCACAAGAACTCTCTGCCTCGTGCAATTTTTTTTGTTTGTTTCAGAAACATGCTGGGTTGTTCTCAGCCCACATGGCAAGAGAATTGGCTTCTAGCCTTTGGGCCTGACAGTTGGTCTGTGACGGAATTATTGGGCAGAATGAGTTTTTGAGAGATGGCCGAGGGTGCAGATAGGGATAACGCTCTCACCCGTGGGCTGGTTATACTAAGAGACTAATGAAATCCCAGGAAGCACTGAGACTGTTTAAAATGTATGTGTCACATGAATTAACCCTCCACACAGTCCTCCTAACAGTGCTCCTACTGAGCACTCCTGATAAACCAGCAAAGTATTCTGGACATGTTTGGGCTCTTTGGAAATCTTACCTCAGTGCTTGGGGTCAAATTCAGATCTCAAATCGTCCAGTGTAAATCTGGAGTAAGTCTGCTCTCTCCAGGGGAGTGATTCCAGATTTACACCCTGCGTGTCAAAGGCAGAATTTGGTCCTGCGTATTTAGCTGGTAAGAGAGCTGATGTCTCGTGAGGAACCGGCTGAAGAAGAACCGTAATTGTTGCAATTCTACATCTTCAAGGCTATTAGATTCGTGTAGCTTCCCATCAAGCTGTGTTTGGAGTAAATAGAGAGTGTTTAGCCAAGCTGAGAGATCCTCTAATGGAACAGACAGTTCTTCCTCTCTTCATCTGCTTGTCCCCACAGCTTTGTTATTTAAAGTCAGGTTAAAAAAAAATCAGTAGACAGGTTTGGTTTGGAAGCCGGAGGACAGGAAAAGTTAGAGATATTTATTTGACAGGGTCAAGGTTGCTGCTTTTCTTTTCTCTTTCCCCAGGTCCCATAGGTGTTAGACTGAGAGACATTTAATCGAGGGAGTAGCGGTTTCATATCTATAACAAAAATCAAATAATGCAAGATGATTTACTCCCCCTAGCAACCAGGGAGCTTACCCTTAGCAACCAGCCTAGCCTCAGGCAGCGGTGTAATCAGCTTGAAAATATTTCAATTATTGTGTTGATTTTAGTGGATTTGAGAAGCGCTGTGCGGAGAGACCAGGCACATTCTGCCCACGACCTGGAGAGGAAGATATTGATTTAAACAGGTGTCAGAAAGGAAAAGTGGAGTAAATTTAAATGCAATAGGAGAACAGCGCGTCGAGTGCGGTTCAGTGTGGGGGTGACATTTTGCTCATCGCCTTGAATGAAAGTGACTCAACTGAACTAGAAATTTCACCTTGAAAATCATCTCCCATCGACACAATCAAGAGAAAGCTGTTCGCCATCTCTTCCCCTTGATCTGGGAAAGAGGAGGAGAGGGGGACGGCAGCAAACACTGAGGTTTCCTAGGTGGCTTGGGGAAAGTAGCTATAATATATCATTTTAAAAAATAAAAAGCATCAGTGTATCCCATTCGAGATATTAGCTACGACCTGACCAGAGTGCGAGAGACCACGAGGGAGAGTGCCTATAAACAACAGGCTATAGAAGTCAAATATACATCGCTACGTGGACTGATGCTATCAGAATCAGCCCTAGATAGTTGCCGGTACAGTTGACATGGGTCCCAGACAAGACTGTTGGGACAATACCAGCTCCCATAGAGGAACTGCTGGTATGGACAAAGTTTAGATGGTATTGTGTCAGTTCTACAACCACACGTCTCCAGGAGCCGTTAGTACACTAATCCATGAGTGCCTAAGTCGTGATGGCTACTTGGCATAATGCTAATAATAGCCACAAAATGGGATAATCAAACTCAGAGGTATGGAGTGGAGTCTAGTAAGAGGAATCAGCTGAAGATTTTAGTTTTCAATGTGAGACCCACTTATTTCAAGTTGCTTCTAGCTTTGGCAACAGGCTGTGTGCTGTTCTTGGTACCAAGCCAGGAAAGGAGTCAGATATTGGTAATGGATTGAGATGTGCTGTCTCTCTGTCGGGTCTTTGAGCACTAGCAGTAGCCTAGAAGATCTGCTAATGTATCAGATTTAGGGTATATGTCAACATGAGTGTCAGATTTTTATGTACTGGGGTCAGATGCTGCTCTAAGTAACACTGGTGTAACTCAATTGAGGAGAATCTACTTCTGTATGAGTAGGTGCCACTGATATCTTTTCTAGGCCTACAATGATGCTTGTTCAGTTATAGTTGAGTGTGAACTGGTATATTAAAGAGATTAACCAGACCTCAGTAGTTCCTAGAGATTCAAATTTTCCATCCCTTCATAAATATGTATGTCCTGCTGAGGTCAATAGAGTGATCCGTTGTCAACCAGCAGGGCAGCTCTGATGCATTGTACTAACCACCTCCCTCTCTAATGCAATAATAGCATGTGTATAGTTCAGGGGGGAACCAGTGACATCTTTGTACACCCTGCTCTGACTAGCAGCTTTCTAATGCAATGGACACCTGTAACTGCGCACCAATAATAGGGTTTTGTGTGTTTCCAGTGAAGTGACAACTGACGTGCAATGTTCTGAGGAGACCCTTTCCAGTAGGGTGACATCTGCAATAGATGAAAATACTGGCTCTAAATGCAGTGACAGTTTTATACACGGTGGGTTAGTGATAACCTGAGCTGCAGGCTAGTGGAAACTTTTCTCCAGTTCACTGGGAAGCTGATTTCTGCGTGCCTGTGACAGTTTGGATACAGAGTACTTAGCGCCTGCTTCCTAGTGCAACAAGCATGCACCGTGCGGTATAATGCTGACCTGGAACACAGAAGGATGGAATCAATACCAGATGGAGAAAAACATGTCACAACTGCTGAGTGGCCAGGAAGCTTTGGACACCAGTATCACCTCCCCCAACTCATACCATTGTGCCCAATGAAACGCTTCTTCCCGTTAACCTATACAACACGGCGACTGTATTGGCAAAGCCAGGATCAACCCCTCTAGGCAGTAGAGGCCTAGAAGCCCTCTTACAAATCAGGGCATTGGGGGAGTCAGCCAGCTCCGTATTTCTTCCATTTTCTTCTTATCTTTGGAAATTCCTCCCTCACTTATCGAGTGACCGAGGTAAATCGCTTCTGTTTGAAACAGTTCACACTTCTCTGGGTTCAATTTCAAAGTGGCATTTTAGAGCTTATCACACGCCATTTATAAATGTATCCGTTCCTGTTCAAAGACTTGGCTGAAAGAGGGAGGCCATGCCGCTCCCTCCCCAGGTGAAGAGAGCAAGAAGGGGGCACAATCTTCAGAGAGCAAAGGGCATGACATTATCTCTGGAGAGTAAAGGGTGTTACTTGACATTGCTACAGTCACCACCCCGCTGTAGAGTCAGTCCGCCCCTGGATTTTTGGGCCCACTTCGACTTGATATTACCAAACTGACTCTTAGCTAGCTGCCCATGAATCATCTCTCCAGGGAAAAGAATAAGGACGCTGTCACAGGGTGGCCGGCCCCGTATGACTGAAACAGGTCCAGCTCCCCCTGGGTCAAAACACCTGCTCCCAGCTGAGCCAGTTAAGGGGACAGGCCTGTAGCTGGGCTATAATGGATCACAGGGAGGTCACCGAGGGCAGAGCCAGGCAGGGAACTGCAGAGAGAGGTCTCCTGAAGAAGGGCATTGGCTGGTCAGACAGCAGGAAAGGCCAGTACTCTGGGGACAAAGGGCTGTGCCCAGTTTAAGGCTGGATGGAAGGTTTGTTTTCGTGTTTGCTTTTGGAACTTTATGTTAATAAAGAGACCCGAGCCCAAGAAGGCCTGTGAGTGGATGAGCAAGACTTCCCTGCAGATTTGTTTAAGGAGCCCTGAAGGAGGAGAAAACAGGGGCTGGGCACTGCAGAGACCACCCCAGACTAAAGAATTTACAATCTCTGTTTTCCCTACTTCATTTAATTAATGGTGGAGAGAGTTTTCTACCTCTTTGCTATGGGTAGCAAATCAGGTGACTTCGCCAACAAATAGACTCTACATCTTTGTTGGACTTGAAGGAAAAACAATTATTCAAAAAGGTGCTTTTTAAAAAAAAACAAAAAAAAAACCATTTGTGATTCCTCTTTGAAATGTGCAGCATTTTCCCTAAAACTTACGTTCAACGCCATCTGCTCCTTGCCAGAATCTACTACAGTCATTGGTTCACACATTATTCTTATTCTTTTCATTGTAATATTTGTGGTCAGAAATATTTAGCAACTTAAACGTGAACTCTGGACCGTCAGGACCAAAACTCCACTAGTTCCCATTTCGCAGAAGCTACCCAAATGTGTAATAGAAATGATGGTGTCAGATCACCTGAAGGGCAGGACAATTGCTCACTGCAGGTCAGTTACAGGCAAAATATTTATTTTTCTGGGTCACATGAGCTTTCCTGGGAATTTCCCTGATCTAAATTTGCAGAACTTCTCCACTGGCATTTTGCCTTGTTAGTATTTATAAAGCACAATTCAAGTTATTAATAATCAATAGCAAAATCAGAATAAGTAAATACACAAGGCCATTTTACGCCATTGATTTTTAAGCAAAACGCCCCAGTGAAATCAATGGAGGGCTTTGCTCCAAAACCAATAGCATGATATGGACCACACTTCTTAACTGTGAGGAAGCACAGACCCATGATGAGTTATCTCTGTCTCCCAGTCCTCATGCTTAAATTCTATTAACCCTATTCTTCTGCAACTGGATCTCAGTAACCCCTATGGACGTCTCATCAAAAGTGAGGTCGTCCTCAAGTCATCTTCTTTAATGGGAAATTCGAGGGTGTTATTGCTATCTTGCAACTAGGGAATATAACATAGGTCCAGTTTACCCCATTCTTGGACTGGAGAAAATTTTTTAAACAGGCATGGTTTGTACTTGAGACTAATTAGCTTGATCCCTTTTTAAACTCAGTTCCCTTGAATTTTCAGAAGGTTTGGTTCAATAACTGATGTATTAAAGCAGTGTCCACACTGCTGTCTATTTCATATTTGCAGATTCCCATTCCTTAGCCAGACCCCCTGTATTGCTGATTGGCAACATGTAAACAAAATCTGAAGAGTTACACCAGTTAATTAGAAACTTTCCTCAGCTACACAATACTCATTAGCTTGGGAATCAGATGTTTCCTTAACTGGGGACCGACTCAAAACCCACTGAAGTCAATAGGAATCTTTCCACTGGCTTCAGTGGGCTTTCAACCAAGCCCTTGAAGAGCTATCATGAAGCTCTGTCCTGGTGTGCATTAAATAAAGAGCACTTTCTTTTTCCAGTCAGTTTCCTTACATGGCAGAATAGGACTGGTCTGGCTATGGCTTTCTTTGTGAGGGAATTATGGCCAGAATTCTTAGCTTCACCCAGACAGCACTTCCAAGAATTTTTTTTCTTTTCAAACTTCCCAATCGGGTGCAAAGTTAGAAACTCACTTCTCATTACAGACCCATCTATACCAGGCCCTGTAACCAATTTTAAATGCCACATTTAAAATCAGTTTTGGAACATAGATACTGCTGCAGTGCCAACAGGCTTTTGAGTATTAAACAAAGATTTATACTTACCATGCTTAGAAGACACAGCATCCGTGTTCCTCAAGAGTGGTTGCCTCCATCTTTAATGTGATATTGTGCAGGATCAGCTTGTTGATTTCTAGTTGGACCAGTTGCCATGGGTGATTTTATTGGACTACGCATCCAGATAGGACATTCTCCTGGCTCAGGTAGAGAGATTCCTCTCTTCTTGTTCTTAACTGTGCTCTGATCAAGTCAGGTTGTTGATTCACCCCAAACCAGATATTAAGAACTTGCACTGGGACTGAATAACTCAGTGTCTTCTCAGAGTGGTAAATTCTGCAGCAGGTCCACTTAAGCTAGCTGCTAAATGAAGCCTGCCCCAGCTGTTTCTATCTTCAAAATATATTTGGACTATTGTGCATAAATGAGCTAAATATATCTCCCAAGTTCTGAAAGAGGAGGCACCACTCAAGGAGAGAGTTTGATCTTATCCCCGATGTCCTGTAATTGTTCTGGAGCTAGAAGGGCAGGAATCATATGTATCTGCCACAGACCATATTGACCAAGCTTTCTTTTGAATCCTAAGAAATGTGTGATACATATGATCTATTTAATATCATCTAAGTATTCCCTGGCAGTCCCACTGTAGCCTTTTAAGATGATGTCCATGAGTCTCTGGCAAGTTGAAACAATTCTATGCAAACTCAAAGGTCTCATCATAAAGAAATACAATCAATCCACAAAGGAGCCAAATGACCAATGCACCTACCAGTAAACTTTATCAAATTCCAGGCTCAAGATGTGTCTCCCTTCCTCCAAACTCTCCATCTGTAGCATGGAATACTACTCAGACCTGGACACAGCACTGAAGACAATTTTGCAGTCATTTTTCAGCACCATCATAGCAACACTCAGTCAATTTCGAGTGAATTCAGTGATCTTCTTCCTTGAGAGCGGTTGTCACCCCAGAGGTACTCTGAGGAGTGACCCAGTGAACCAGAACTCCAATAGGTTCAACTTTCGGCTGCCCCACACTCAGTAGACATGACACTCAGACTTTTCCAGTTATTGATGCCTTTTAGTACGCTGATGCATCAGATCTGAGGTTTAGTATGGTGTTCTCAGGTTAGCAATCATTGCATTTTGCAGTTTAAAATATGTCAGCAGAGGTTCCATGCTCTTTATTTCAAATATGGTGAATAACCTTGGACATCTCTATCTGCTGACAGAGTGTGGATAAAATTATGTTGATCTGGGGACAGGCTTTTGCCATGGTCAGATGAAAGTATTGTCCCCATGAACAATAGCAATTCCTTGCTAAGAAGGTATTTATCATCAAATTGGTACTGACACCATGTTTAATCTACCAGAGCAGGTGCCAGCATGATAAACAACTGGAAGAGTAGGATCCATAAAGCTGAGGGTCATTTTTCTCTCTTTTGGCTTTCCACCTTTGAGTCATCCTTGACCCATTTCAGGAACATATTCAGGATCACTGTGGGAAAGAGTGAACTTTGTGGATCTCAGTCAGGTTCTGAAGAAAGATGTGTATTATGCAAAACCGAAATTTCTTGCAAGCCTTAAGGAACTTCTTCTCGGGATCAACTCCAGGTGGGAGCTTGCTTCAGTTTTGTATTCTGCGGCTTTCCTGAACAAATAGCTGTATCACAGTCTGTGCAGTTTACCAAAATAATCCCTGAAACGGCATGCATTTCAAACCTCTATCCACAATCACTGCTACGAGGACAAGACCAACATGGGATAGCATTAGGCCCCAGTGCCCCTAGTTTTCTTTAGGGGGTCAGTCCCAGGACCCTGAAACTTGAGATCCCACAGGTCATTGAAGATTTTCCAGTCCCAGAACTGCAGTAACACAAGTACTCAGATCCATTACGGAAACAAAAGCCAACACTCCAGATCCCTAGCACACAGAGCAATGAAAGTATGGGAATGCCTGCTGATAGTCAGTGCATGCCTCAGCTGGATTTTGGGATACTGAAATTAAAACTACATTGTTCTGGAAATCCCTAGGTTGCATATACACCACAGAATCGTGTTCCCTCGTGTCATCCAAAAAGCGTCACTCTCATTGACCTTAAATGGACTTTGCAATTTTGTGAAATCCAAAGAAGCCATCAGATCGCTAATGCTTAAGGACCTCTCAAGGTCTTTCTCCTGGTTTTATTTAACACTGGGGGTTAAACCACGCTTGTCAGATATGCTGGGTCACCAGTGGATATGAGTGTCGTGTTCCGTGTGCTAGCTGAACATGCTGGAGCAGAATTTTCTTAGGAATTGGCTATTATAAACTTTTCACCACTTTAGGTCACTTTTTAAAGACCTTTAACATTCTTAAAGCTGAATCGTGAAACTCGACCTTTTATCCACACTGGAGCAACAGCTTAAAAGCCACCCAGGCGCACACAGAGCATACGCCATAGGGATCAGGAAAAGCACTGCTCCAGTTCCCCTGGCTGTAGAAATGTATGGAAGTAAGCACCTTCAACTTTGCAACTCCTGCAGGAAACCACGTAGGGTGTCATTGAAAACAAGACGGGTAGCAGTGACATAATGTTCCTAATCAGCTTTCGAGTAACACCCCTGAAATCTTAAGCAGAGACGATAAATACAGGCAGATACATAATATTTTGAAACCTTAAAATAAGTTTCACGATTGATAGAATTAGTGGGGGCAGGAGGGGTCTTGCTACAAACCAGTTGCTTTTTAAGTACAAACTGTGACGAAGGCTTCATTTCTGAGATGAGTTTTCCCATTAAATCTGAGCTGCCGTAGTTGATTTAAGGCTTAAAGAATAACAGTCAAGCCTCACGCCCTAATGATGAGAGTTTGACGTACAAAAGAGCTCTTTATGGGAAAGGCAGCTACCCTGTTGCCTTTCAGCAGGTATAGCCTGACAAAGCAAAGAGTCAGGAACCCTCCTTCTCCAGTTTCTTCTCTTTCTTCCTGTGCTCTGCTGGCGCTTCCTCAGATCCATGGCTGAGAGCTAAGAAGAATGGAAAGGCTAGAGTCACAAATGTCCCAACAGAAAAAGTCCACTACCAGTGTCTCCCACTAGCTTTCTTCATAACCAACGATGGTCCAGATCCTGCTCTGGTGGAACTTGGTTTAGTTCCAATAAAGTCAATGGAGTTGCCCGTTTACGCCAGCTGGGGATCTTGTGCGATATGGAAAACCCCTCTTTGGGGACTAGATTTGGAAATTAAAAGGTCGGTCTGCCTCACCTACAACTCCTGCCAGTTGGGTCTATTCAGAAGGCAATTCCCTCACAGCCGAGAATGCTGTTGCTAATCAATGAACAATCCGCCCAAAATATTTGTGCCAACAGCTTTGCCTGGACAATATCCCACAAATTCATTATTCTCCACGTTGGAGAAAAATGCTTCTTGACATCAAAAAGCACGCAAGCAAATATATCCTTCTCCGGTATGTTTACCTATTCAGCCGTTCTCCTCCCGTGATGTGGCAGTAAGCTCTGCTGCCAGACACTTCCTCCATCACGCCCTCCAGGAGTCTGTCTTTGTGTCTCTTTTCTCTACTGCATCCCCCATCAATAGGTGGCAAGGCGGTTCCCCCTAAGGTATTATCGCTATGCAGGTTTCACCCAATCTACCCATTCAGCTCTCTCTTACTCCTTCTTCCCATTGTTTACTCCTGTTTCTCTAGGAACTTGGGTGCCCTCCATCACTGTAGTGTCTGAACATCTCCCAGTCATTAATGGAGTCACCCTACCAGCACCCACACTGAGACCTAGCGGGGAGTATTATAATCATTTACAGATGGGAAACCAACACTCCAGCCTCTGCCTCCACATTCTTCAGCTGAGTATTATCCAAGCTAATATTTTCTCCATAATGGTGTGACCTGGACCTCTGCGTTCAACCTTCAGTCCATGCTAAACTGCAGTGGCCTACCTTCCCATTGGCACCTAGGGAAAATGTCGTCCTCTGACAACGTCACTGAATTCTTGGCCGTTTAAGGAGGCAACAATAAGTTTGCCCTGCTGGTGTTCAATCATATAACTCCCCATCATCATATCCCTACCGCCTCACTTCAAGGGATAGCATGTACCCCTTTTCATACAGTAACCATATCATCTGGGCCAGCTCCCATTGCTATCTGAACCCAACAAACTCCTCAGTGATACTTAAATTCTTCTCAAAGTCCATAATTTTCCATGGCCTATGTCTCCTACTCTCTCTAATAAGCAGTCACATTATATCCCAATATACTCAAATAGGACCCCGGTGTTTTGTATTTTGTGCTCTACTACCCCCTCTGCACTCCTGTATGTGTGGATGCTACCTGAAGTGTGCTTTGTTTTTTATTACAAGACCAGAATGCACTCTGCATCTGTTTATGATAAGTCTGCACAGAAAATGTTCTACAAAATAAATTGCATTGTGTTACATTCCAAGTTGCTTAGCATCCCGAAAGAGGGGGCTAGAGAAGGACAGTACAGGCTCTGAGAGTATTTATTTCACTACCCTGGACAGCTCGTAATATCAAACCGTTTGTCCTTGACTCCTGTCTCAGCAAAGGAAGAGTGAACTTCCTACAACATGATCCGTATCAGATCAGATTTCATATATTTCATAAGAGCCTTTTATTCGCCTCTCTTAGTTCATTTATTTATCAATCTGACACTTCACTAGATATTTCACTGTCTTTCTTTTTATTCACCTGTCATTACTCACTGCTTACATTTTACAATGCGCACCTTTTTGTAGAGATTAAAAATAAGCAAGCTCCTGCTCTGACTCCGTTTCATTATGGATCTTCTTTATCGCGGTTAAATATCAAAGGGATGGACACTTTGCAAATCTTGTCTGACTTTTATTGATACAGATTGTCAATATTCTAAGACCCTGAACCTCTTGGAAGCATCTTAGGGCCTGATGCTGCAAACATGCAGGAGAGTAACTTTACTCATGGGAGGAGCCCTGTGTTTGGAAGATCAAGGGAAAATTTAGGAGCCAAGCAAAATAAATCTTAGAAGCTGTGGAGCTATAAATAAATACTTACTTTCTTTCCATGATCTAATCCATGGTGTAAATCTACCAGTACATAGTTCATCTTGCTTTTCACATTACAAATCATACAGGGTTTGAAGTCAGGCAGGTGTACAGTAAGCAGGGAGTGGTGTGTAATGTGCAGTGCTTATTCCCATATGTTGATTTTGAAATTTCCATAGTTCCTCCTTTAAAGGGAAAAGTTGGCTTGAAACTTGTAGTCAAACAAAATGTTCTATTTTTGCCAAAGCATTCGGAAAAAGCAGTAAGCTATTACAGCTTGAATTTTTACTACCATCACAGAAACAAGTAAAAATATTGAACGTGTTTGTTAAAATATTTAACGTAGTTTGACAGTTTACCAGATGTTTAAAAGTAGCTAAAAGAATGGGAGACACTGTTGTTGAGCTTAATAAGTGTGTGTGTGTGTAATGTTTGCTATCTGGAGAAGCACATTTCGATGTCTGCTTAGGTTAGTATCACATATGCTAGACCACATGTTCGTATTCTGGTGCACATATATAATTACTCACATTTATCTTATTGTAGTTTAAAGTGCAAACAGGATAAAATAACGTAACTGTCTATTTCAGTGAGTGAAAGAGGCTGGGTTATTTAAGCCTCTGAGAAAATATAAAACCCAGACAATGAAAACTTTTGGGGGTGGGGGGGAAATTACTTTTTTAAAATAATGTAATCAAGGGACATCTTTTGTGTGCAAAGGAATTGGTAGAACGATGCAATTTAAAACCCGTTACAAGATGGATCGGAGGGAAAGAATAGAGGCAGTTCTCAGAGGATGTATTCTGCTCGTCTCCGTTTTACAATCGTTTCTATACAGTGACATTCCACAGCAATTAAAACAAAATGCATTCGCCGGCATTGTTGTCGCCGGGTGCGGCAGGGAAGTAGACTCTGTGCCCACGCAAAAGCGTATAGAGCAGCAAGAACTCTCTTTGGGTCCAGGTGCGTAGGTGTAAAGCAGCCACGGTGTGCCCTCTTGCTCCCCATCCCCTCCAGAGCAGGTGGGCGAGGAGGGATGGGAAATTAGTGGAGCTTTGGCTACACACACCTGTCACTGGGAAGCACAGACGACCAGAGTAGGGGCTGTTGTGATGTGTTGCTGGTCTAGGCCAGGGATGAATCACTGTCCCATTTGCCCCATGCCAGGAGGAATCAGGGAAGCACCTGTGATGTAGTGTCTGAATTCCTAGGCCTGCTGGGACTGCAACTGGGGCAGCTAACACACCGCCCTTGCTTGGAGCTGCCTACAGCACCATCTATCCACAAGGAGGACTAAAGATGGACCAAGTCCTGAAGGCCTTGTTGAGTCAAAGCTCGGGGATTTGGTGAGACTTTGATGTAAAGGGGTTAAGCTTCTATTGACCTTTCACTCCTGCTGAAGCCAGTGGGACCACTCGAGTGATCGTGGCAAGCAGAAGCTGGTTTATAGATTACAGTTTAACGTTACCTGGTTTTTAGGAGTGTTTTCAAGTGGATCTTCCGTCATGCGTCCCCAGCCCACTTTGTCATTCTTGCACCAGTTTGCTAGAACAACAGCCATATCAACACAGAACTGGGACAGGCTACCAGCCCAGGCTAAAGCCAGCAACATCGACTGCCCTCAACATCAGGCCCAACAGATACGGCAATGAAATTAACTGTGATCTGAGATCCTGCCTTCTGAGCCCTTTGTGGCCTGGATTTCTGAAAACAAAGAGAAATAAATCCCTTTTAATTTAGGAAAATGCAGCTGTGGGAATCAGTCTTGGGAGAGAGCGCTACACTCATCGGTCCCTTTCATGTTCCATCCATGGAAGTTTGCAAATTAAAGAAGAATCACTTCTGAGACTTCGCAGCTCAGAATAAACGGACTGTCCAGAGATATGCTGAAAAACAGACACCAGCTCTCCGTTCCAAGGACAGACACAGTGTCAGTGGTAAGATGAATGTGAAAAGCCAAATCCATAGCCACACTAAAAATATTTGTAAAAAAGAGAAAGCAAAGGAGTTTGATTACATTCGAGATTGTACAAGGAAATTCACAGGGTGGCCTGGTGGTACTAGATTGATCAGGTGGGTTTTCCCACTTCTTGATCTTTCAGAGAAACTTCATGAAGAGAGTTTGTGATCAAGCACAACAGTTACAGACTCTGAGATCTCCAGATTCAGCTGAACCCATTGGAAACCCAGGAGGAGCAGTGCATGTATGGTAAAGAACCATGAATCCAGTTGCAGGCCCAGACACGGGCCCAGAGCTACCCACAACCTTTGGGACTCTCATGCTGGCGCTGAAGAAGATGTCTTCCCTGGGATGGCTCTGTTATGATTAACCAAGGAGGTGGATGAAAGGAGTGGGAACATGGGTCATGATCCTACTTCCATTTAAACCAATAACAAAACCTCCCATTGAGCTCAATGGCACAGATTCAGGACTAGAGTGAGGCAACGTAGGCATTTAGGATATTGTATGAGGCTCACTTATGTGAAAGAAGGGAGTGGGTTGAGGGGTCTGGGTGAGGTGCAAAATGGGAAAATCAAAGGTATTCTGTGGGGCTAGTGGAGTGTGAAGATTTGGGGCTTCAACATTTGACTTCAGTGGAGCTGCATTGATTTATATCCGCTGAAGATCTGGTTCTTTTTGATTAATTTGGATCTAGTCTGGTATTTCTTCACTGAGTTTTTTGTAAAGGATCAGAAGAGGTGTAAGATATCAAAGAAAAGCTCTAGATAAGAAAGTGATGCAAAGCCCCTTTTGCCTTTGGTATAAAGAATCACACAAGGGAGAGGTTAGTCAAAGCAAATACACCCACACCTTCTGCTGGAGCTTCCATAAGAACTGGGAACATAATTCATGGGCACTGATTATAAATATTTACTTCTATGGATCTCTTCTCCATATTCCTGTCCTATGCCAATTCTGCAGCTGAGAGGTAGTCAAAATAGCTATTTCTCTACAGGCAGGTTCAGATCAAAATCATGGCTCTAAATCCCTTTTCCCCAGACTTTGATGGGAAAATCTTTCAAAATCTGGAACCAGTCTTCCCAGCTGTCCTGGCTGGATAATGGCACCAACCAAAAGACCGACACAATTCCTCTACCTTTCTCACCATTCAAATTCAGATGCGGATTTTCTACTCTGTGATTCGGGCCCATCTGAGTAAGACTGTGAGGGAAAGATTGTTTCTTGTAAAGAACCTGACCCACCCCTGCCTTGTCGGTTTTGAAGGTGTAGGTTGCTTCTTACATTGTGACTACCAGTGTATTGCAGCCATCTGGTATGAACAACAATTACTCCCTCTATTCTCTCATCTCATGTCATGTCTGACATGAAGTAACTTGTCTTCCAACATGACTAGCGTGATTCAGGGCACTGACAGTGATATATAAAACCAGCACATTTTTACATACTTGGTAGCCCAAACGACCTGGGGCCCAATCCTGCTTTTATTGAAGTCAGTTGCATAACTTCTGTTGAGCTCAGTGAGAGCCAGATCTGAGAGGGGGTAATAAATACTTATCCAGGCAACTCTGCAAACAGCTACTTTGGAGAGCAAATTACCGTCTTTGCTGCTGAGCTCATTCAAAAACTGCTCAAGTGGTTCTTTTCCATCACTCTCACGGACTTTGACATCTCCGGTGAGACATTTGCTTCAGGTCCTAAACTAACAAAGAATGAGATATTCTAGATATCCTGAAATGTTTGGGCTAAGAACAACATAGGCATTTGAGTCTAGAAATGGTAAAACTCTCTTATACCTTGGGTGGGTTTAAATATGTCTAAATGCTTCATGGTCTCTTCTCTCCTAAATTGGCTAAAAGCACACCCTGGGGAGGGGGAAATAAAATGGTCATTTCCAGCAAAACATACAGGCAGATCTTGCATCATGCAAGGTAGCACTGGGACTGATCCTGGAACATGCCAAATGCCATCACCCTATGGGAACTGAGGATACTCAGCACCTCACAGGACTGGTCTCTTTAGACGGCTAACGTGGCCTAATGGAAAAAAGCTGTTGTCATTGTTCTGCTATATTTGGATGAAAATAGAAGTTGAAATTGAAAGAAGATCAAATGAAGCCGTTGAATTTGCAAGTGTTCCTGACGCATACGGAGAGTCACACAGCCAGTTTGGACATGCTGTGGATCCTTGCAAATGTGTTTTGGTGCTGAAAGTCCTGCAGCACTCTCCCATTTGCCAGCCAGGTTCCATCCGGCCAGATGCCAAGTGCTGACATGGGTGGAGCTAAGTGGGCGCTGAAGAGCTTTGGCGGATCAAGGCGCCATGTGAGAATGAGCCCTTCGCTGCTAAGAGAAGAGCAGATCAATTCACTGCATAGCAAAGATGGAGAAGAGGAAGCCATGTTGAAAGAGCAGTTGGGAACTTTACCCTTATTCCTAAAGAGCACGGCGGTTAAAAGGCCGGCACTCTTTTTTAAATATTGACTTTTTCTTTTGAAATGAGGTAAAGTTCTTACAAAGCCATGAATGCCTCCTGCTGCCTCCAAGACTCTGTAACCGTTAACATGCATTTACCTCCCCACTCCCTCCCCTGCCTCCCTGTAAACCCCCAGGAGTCTAATGCTGGTAGCAAGGGTTATTCACAAGGGTTTCGGGGGAAATAGAAAGGGGAGGGGGCTGGGAGTGAGAAGAAGTAGAAAATAGTGTGGTGTCCTTCACTGATGCCAAAAAATGAAAAGAACCGGTAAAAATCCCTGTTTTCTGAATATAAAAAGGTTGTGAAAATAGGACTCAGAAGACTCTGTAAATGATTATGCTAATTAGATCCAGGGCTATTCAATAGCACTGAAGTGATACTCAGGAATTTTGAACTACAGTTTTTAGTGTGATTACAGATCATATTAAAATTCTATTAGACTTCACTTAAGATGTGAATAAGTGGAATGGAATAATGGGTCCATAAAGTCATGAATCCAAATACTTTTTAAGTAGATTTTTTTAGTATGAAAATAACCCCTTTTTAAAGGGAAAAAGCATTATTTATATATTCGAGGATTGTTGATATTCTGAGTTGACCCCAGTTTGAGTGATATTGTAGGGTTGCCTGGTGTAATTAAGATACACAGAAGAGAAAACTTTGTAGCAATATTTCTTTTTTGTTTCTGCCTTACAAATAATAAATTGTTAATGAGCACCTGTTACAATGTTAATGAAAGTAAGATCTGTGTGTAAATAAAGAAAATTTAATAACTTAACAAGGTGGATTAAAATTCCCATCCCGCTCATTGCTAATCTAACACCAAATACCAAATAGTTGCCATCTAAGCAGGAAATTGGTCAATGCATTCACCTCAGTGTACTTTTCAAACTATAATTAATATTTTAAAAATTTATAAAACCAAAATCATAGGTTTGATTGTAACAAACAACATATCCGCCTTTAATCTACTGCAAAAGGTTTGTGCAAATCCTCTTAAATGATACTAAAATGTAAACTGCCAGGCAGCACTGAGGAATTGATTCTGTTTAACTTATTTGGCATCTGTCATAATCCCATTCTTCATAATTGTATTTAAAACTATTCCAAAACAGCCGATTGGTAATTCTGTGCCATTGAAGAAATATGGAATGAGAACATTGTTTCCGTTAAAAAAATCCGTATCAAGATATGTCCTCTGGACATTGGGTGAATATTAACATTTGCCAATGGACATTGTTGGTTTAAACTAAAGGAGAAGTTGTTTAAAAGGAAGAAAGGAGAATCTTTTTTTTTTTTTTAAAGGAAGAGATTCAGATGTGATTTCTCTCTCCCTGAAACACTGGCTTCTGACCAGGGTTTGGAGCCGGGCCCTCTAAGATCCCCCTCTCTATTGTAGACCCTAATCCTGCAACTGGCTCCCTGCAGGCAAACCTAGAGAGGCTCTGTACCAGCACAGTTGTCCACTTACACAGCTCCAACTGCAGGATTGGAGGCTTGGAGCCAAATCCTCCACTATTCATCAAGCCTGAGTAAATGATCCAGGAGGTGAGACTGAATTCTCTGTCCTCACCAGGCCCTGTTTTGTGTCTAGAATCTGCACCCCTGCAAACCCTCCCCTCTCTCTTTCTCACTCTCACACACACACCTCCTTCATCTACAGAGGGCACTGAGCACAGCAGCACAAATGCCGTTCTTCTGCCAAAGCTGGCTTCAGTCAGGGCATCTCAGTAGAGGCAAATCTACCACCCCAACTATACCTCTGGAATTACATGTAGGAAGTCTCCCTGCACACAGCCAGAACTGTTCCCTGAGGTGCTCATGAGGTTCCCTGCATGGGCTACCTGCAACCTTCCAGCCACCTAGCACAGCAGAACCGCACCTGCCCCATTGCAGTCCTATCATGTCATTATCTCTAGATCAAGGAGGGAAGTTTTGTCCCAGAAGGATGAGCCTCTGTGCTGGGTCCCTGCTTGCCACAAATCAAAGTCCAGTGCAGGTTAAAGCGTTCATAACTGAATGAGGGTCGGCGGGAGCAAGCTGGGTAAGCCAGATCTCCATCTGGTCAAACTGCTGCTTGAAAAGATTGAAAATCACTGAAACAAAAATGAGCTATTCCTTCAGACCATCTGATTTACATGGACTCCACCAAGGCAGTATCTGAGCACCTCACAGTCTGTAATGGATTGAGCCTCAGAACACCCCAGGAGATTGGGAAGTGCTGTTATACCCATTTTACACATGGGGAACTGAGGCAGAGAGAGAGCAAGGCCCAGATTGATTTCAATGGAAATTAGAAGCCTTAAACGCCTTTGAGGATATGAGCCTAAGGGACTTCAGAGATGAAGAGTGTGGCAGAGCAGAGTCTTGAAACCACAAGAAGTCCCAGGCTGGTATCCTAAACATGTACCATCCTTCTTGATTAGACTGGGCCCCCAAACCAATAGATAAAGTAGGCCACAACCTGTCAATAAGGTCCTGATCAACCCCCAAGAAAGACGACGGCACATTCCCACGGACATCGGTGGCTGTTGCACTGAGCCCTGCAGGAAATATTGTACCTGATTTTTTTAAACTTTTGGCTAATATACTTATACATCCATTAACTGGGAAGTACTTCCCAAGGCTGCACTTAACCAAGATGGATACTTCCTTAGCACATATCCCAGGGAACCAATTTAACCCAGCAGCAAGTGGCAATGCCGCTGCTTAATTGGGACAATTTTAGCAAAACTTCCACTTAATGGAGGCAGATTGGGCCAGTGCCAAGGAGTTAAGTGGTGGTAGACAAATAAGGTGTAAAATCCAACTTCCTGTCTTGTTCATATCAAAATTACCTACTGAAAAAGTAAAGATGAAATAAAGATAAAATGTAGTGAATTTTATTCATAGCTTTATATTTTTATTTAAACAAAGTGTACCCGTCTTTTCAGACTTTTTTAAAGGCCTTTTTTCTTCGATTTTTAGTTCTTTGGGCCAGGGCCGATCTTTTTGTACAGGCATTTGTACGTGCACTTAGCACAGTGGGGTACAGGGTCATGACATGGGCTGCTTGCCACTTCCACAATACAAATCAAGCCTCATAATCTTAGCCTTGATACTTCAAAGGAATGTGTAGTCATAAGAGTCCAGACCTAGAAATCCCCGTGCAGGGTCAGTACCTTCACCACAGCAGCTCACTTAAATGGGACTGTAGGGCCATCCGCCAGGACATCTCAAATCAACAATATTGTATGATCTACAGCACCTTCCATCCAGTGCAAATATAAGAAGATGGTTTCCCTTCATGTGGTGCCTTGGCTGAACTGTCAGAAAGGAGAATCCCCCAAATAAGTGGACAGCAGTGGGGGGGATGACCGATTCCTGCTCCCAGTGGAAAAACTCCCATTGACTTCAAGGGAAACAGGATTGGTTTCATGAACACAGCTCTGTATAACTTTCCATGGAGAGGCATGTTAGTAAAAGTACCATATTTACTCTACTAGAAAGGAAGGATGGACTTGTAGCTAAGGGGTGCAAGAGATTTAGGTTTGCTCCCTGACTGCCATAGGCTTCCTGCGATCTTGGCCAAACCATAGTCTCTCTGTACCTCAGTTCCTGATCTATAAAATGGGGATTACGATATTTCCTCTCTCATGACACATTTGCACAACCCTTAGGACAATGGGGCCCCAGTTTCAGTTGGGGACCTCTAGATGTCACCATATACAATAATTTATAACAACAGAACCCTTCCTAAAATTACACAGGGCTGGAATCTCCACAAAGCAGTTTGGGTGTCTCTGGGAGGGAAGCATCCAGCAGGAACGTAAAACAAAGTACCTCAGAAATACTTCTCCTGCGGTGTGAATCCTCTCCATCCTTTTTGAGAGACAACATTAACTGATATACAAGCCTGAAGGGCATCAAAGGTCCCCCCCCCCCATACACACTCCCATCCTTAAGAGAGGCAGTTTTACAGGTAACTTGAATGATCTGAGGAAAATAAAAGGTGAATAAAAATTGTCTATTCAAGACACTGACTTAGTAACCTGCAAAAGATTGTGGTTAAATGCATTTCCATGGGACTCGTACAGTCTGTCTTTGACTGAAAGCATTTTGTACATAAACAAACAACATTCCACCCATCCATTAAAAATCTCCAGTCACTTTAATACATCACAGTGTAACCATTTAGCTCAGTCATTTTTCATTGTTTGACCTCACTTTTAATTAGAGACTAAATTATTAATGCCATTTGATAGGAGACAAACTACTTGAGAGTGCTGCTGTTCTCTAGGCCAGCTCTCAGGAACTACACATTAGGTTTTGTAAATTTCAAATAAAACACAAGTGGCCAGAGGAAAAACAATTTACATTTACAGCTCCTACAAACCCAACATCCATCAAGAGTTTGGTTCTAAAAAAATCTCTTGCAGTGTTAACAGTAGACTTTTAAAAATCAGCAAGGAAATAGAAAGTTCCCTCAGAGAGAAACTCCCTGGAGATTTTTCCAAGAAGTTCTGTAGCTCTATAAAAATAGTTGCCAGATTCTCTAATCACGTCTATGATCAGAGAAAGAAGGTAACACTGTATTTTCTTCGAGATTGCTTTGAAGTACAGGTTTGATGTGTTCCCAGCAAGAAGGCGGGAGGGTGAGCACACAGGAATACTATAGGTGGTCTCAAACAACACCATGCTATCGGCCCTACGGTCTGATCCAGCCATCTAAGTGGTGGTGTGACATTAATAACTAATATTCTTTCCTGTCTAGCAATGCTGGTATTTAACATGCCCATCACTGTGGTACCTGATCCCGTTTAAGTACCTACCTAGTATTTCACTACCGGTGCTTTCTTATTGGGGTTCAGAACCAGTTTAAAACTGCAATTCTTATAACATCAGTAATAACGAGGAGTATTGAAGTCTCCTTAATAGCAATGTAGCCTTAGCTTGGGGTGACCCTTGATAAAAATAAAGAGGAAGTTTAGAGTCTCCTTGATAATAATAGGATCCAAATCTGAGACAGGGGGGTTGGATAACTATAAAGACCGGATTTAGACTCCCTTTCCAACAAGGAAGGCCAGACCTGCATATGCCTCCTTCCAATAGTGTGAATTGTGACCTTGACTAGAGATTATTAAACACCTGGGATGAAATTCAGTCTTGGTGCAACTCCCCTCCATTCACTTCAGTGGAGATACACTAGGGACGGATTTAGCCCAGGGTCTCTGCCCTATTTTTAAAACACTGCCTTAGACTGGAGTGCCCTTGAGCCTGACCTGTGGATTTTTACTTGTACTAACCAGGGGCCCAATACTTAAGTATTGACTCCTGGAGCAATCCAGAGGCCCACAGAGTACTGCAACGCTCTCCAGTACCTTACAGCACTAGGCTCATGGGAACAAGTGAGGGAGGTTACGTTGTAATAAGTGCAGGTGGGGTTAGTAAATCGGATCAAAACCCTGCAAAAATGGCAACTTTAAAAGTTAGACAAGGAACTGGAGATACATTGGGTGATGGGGGAGAAATACTCCCACTGTAATGTTCATTTTCATTTAGACCCCTTGCTGGGTTAGACAACTGTTTATTTCCTTTCCCATGTTATGACAGTACAATATCACAAGAACATGTTTCCTGTGCTTCTGATAATGACCTGATGTGGCAGTCCTTTCACACACAGCACTCCCCTTGACCACTCTGGATTAAGAGATTAATTGAATTATCTCTGCTGCTTCCTTGCTACTGTATTTATGGGTCCCAGGGTCTAAGAAATGGAAGGAGAGGGATGCTCTGGAATGTTACACTACATACTCTGGGTACACTGACTGCACAATGTAAATAACAGTAATAATCCTGCATATTTGATGAAGAGGAAAACATGATCGCTTCGTTGTTTGGAGAGGAAGAAAAGAACAAAACAAAACAAAAACACCCAGGTCCTAACTGTACAATCCTCTAACAAATGGTGCCTGGAATTTGTCATTGGAATCAGTTACTTTTCAAAGCAGAGTCACCTGGAATGTTAATGTTTTAGTGCCACTGCTATAAAGCTCTGTCCATTTTTTCCCCATTTAAAACATTGTATTTACAAGGTTTTACAAACTGATCATCAAAATTCACTCGGAGTTGGAACTTGGCCTTCATGATTTTCCACCCCATGTCAGAGAGCGAGTTCATTTAGATTTTACTATATTTCAAAACAATTGTTTTAACTGATTTTAAATGAAGACAAATATAAAATTTGACATGCCTGGGATGCTTTCCCTCCTTTCTCTCACCTCCCCAAAAACTTGCATAAGTTTAAAATAACCGACATGAACGATCTGCAAAGTTCTCCAGTCTTTTTCTGGCGGAGTGAAATCCATCCAACTCAATGGAAAGAGAGAAAGCATCTTAATGCAGAAAGGTGTCCTAATAATGGTGAAGCAGAATACTCAATGCATTTGGGGATACAACCTCTTCAGATAAGAGGTTGCTACACAAGGGTTCTTAAACTGGGGGTCGGGACCCCTCAGAGGGTCGTGAGGTTATTAAATGTGGGGGTCACAAGATGTCAACCTCCACCCCAAACCCCACTTTGCCTCCAGCATTTATAATGGTGTTAAATATATTTTAAAGTGTTTTTAATGGATAAGGGGAGTCTCACTCAGAGGCTTGCTACGTGAAAGAGGTCACCAGTACAAAAGTTTGAGAACCACTGTCTAATAAAGATGGTCTCTTGTACAGGTTTAACTGTATTTCAAAGATAGTGTAAAACAGCTTCAAATTTCTCTCTGGAAAGTTGCTACGCAGGACACATGCAGTAATTGTACTCCTAAGATTCTTACATATGTCTATGGGCAATAGAGGGTTTTTTTAAAAAACCAAACAGGTTTATATGAGAACTTAGAACAAGCCTAAGAAGCCTGTTATAGTGTTTTGGCTGAAAAGTTATTTGGGGTTGTGTTTTGTTTGTTTCGTTTTCAGATACCTATTTATGTTGATGATTTGATTATGAGAACTCCTTAGGGCACAGGACAGGAATAGTAATCAAATAATATTTTGTTCTTCTATAGCCCCTTTCCTTAGAGGATCTCAAAGTATTAATTGATTAAGGCTCTCAGCATGCTTTTAGATGAGTCAAGTATTATTATCCCCATTTTGAAGAGGGTAACTGAGATACAAGGAGATTATACGGCTTGCCCAGACAGTGGCAGTACTGGAAAAAGAACCCAAGAGTCCTGATTCCCTGCCCTATAGACTAGTCACTCCACAATATTCCCCCAATTATGCCTTTTCTATATTTACTGATAATGAATCAAACTATATCACAGCACTTTAAAATCTCTCAAAGGGAGCACGGAAAAGGCTAACTGAGGTGAAGGAGCTGGTCAGATCTATCAGGCCAATAATCCAGGTTTTCAAATGGTTTTTTTCAATGTATGGAGCTACACCGGAGTAGCTGTGCTTTAGGAAGTCTTTTCTGGGACTGATGTGCATATGTAACACCCATCAATCTTAATGAGGGCTACCCATGCCCATCAACAGGAAAATGAGACACTTTAGGGCCAAAATCTGCCCTCAAATGCACATGCACAATTTCCACGGCAGATAATGAGACCCTTGTGCAAGCCCAAAGATAGAATTTACCCCTTGAAAGTGTTCTGTGGGCCATGTTTGACTCACGCCGTATGTTCCCTTCAGGGTAGTAAAATGCACTGAATTTAAGTTTGCAGAGGAGCCACTTAATTACAAAGGGACATTATCAACTCAAATGTCACCTTTCCCTTGGAAAATGTTATAATTGTTACAGGCCACCCCAAATCTTGCTAACTATAAGATTTGGGGGTTACATCTGAAGTCCTTGAATTTACCCCTTCCTCACCTTTCAGATCCATTTCTAATCCTCTAAAGCCCGGGGTCCAAGAGGCAGTAGTTTCAATTGTTGTTCAATGCCTTTTGGGAAGATTATAATTTGTCTTCTCGATTAGACAAGGAACAGAGCTAGCTATCTAATGGTATCACAAATAGCCACCCTATAATGATTGAATGTATAATCCCTCCCAAAGATGGTTAGAGCAATTTAAAATGTCCTCTGCTTAATTAAAGGGAGTTTAGGGATTAGACATAAGGTTGGGAGGGAGGTAAAGGGAGGCTAAATTTAAGTTTAAACTACTTTTTCTATTGTTAGGGCTAGCCCTGGGGAGCAAGGACTAGGTGAGGATGAAGAAGATGGGATGACTGGATCAAACTCCAGCTAACCTGCTCTGAGCCGTCTTGGCTTGGACACTGGCCATGTGAGCCCGTAGCCTGCCCTCCATTCCTGCCCTGAGGTGTGTACATGTTAGGGGTGGGGGAGGGGAGTGGAGCAGGGGAGAACAGAAGACACTTGCTTCTGTGGAAAGTCTCCCTCCCCCCCTTCCAAGCATCTCCACCCAGACGCCACAGTCCCTTCCACCCTCAGGGCAGAGGACTCCTCTGTGGAGTGGGTGGAAGTGTTGCTACCACCGCCGGAGAAACTGAGGCACGGAGAGGTGAACTGAATGGCCCAGCCCAGAATATTGCTCCCTCTGCTTTCGCCTCCTGAGACAGTACAAAACTAACCTGTACACTTTAGCTAGGATGGTTTGGAGCTGAGGGCCCAGATCCCTCCGACCGGCTGCTCCTTTTCCATCCAGGCGGGGCCAAATTCTGCTCTGGGCTCTGCTGATAGTTACTCCGTGTTTACAGGGCTGAGGAACAGAAAGCTAATCCGGCCCTTCCCGCCCTGCACGGGCGATGTTAACCCGCGAGGAGCAAAGGCTGGCTAACCTGTCACATCTCCATAACCCGGGTAATGAAGGTGCCTTTAGGTTAATTCCGAGAAGCCAGGGCCCTGGCTAGGCACAACCGGCGGGGCTTATGGCACAGGAGGGGTGGCCAAAAGCAACCCAAGCTGCGAGCCCCGGCAAGTTTCCCTTTCTCCAGCTGTTCTTGGAGCTGCGCTGGACGGGAGGGAGGCGTTTGTTCTTCTGCAACTGACCAGAAATCCAATCCCACTTGGGATGGGTAAATAGAATCGATCCCATCCCTGCAGCTCCGCCGCCTGGGTCTCCTTCCTGGCACAGACACCTCCCCGTAATCAGCCCCACTAACTGGGGAGAACGGGCGGATTTCACTCCCGGCCTTTACCTGCTGATTGTGGAGGCAGCTTGGTCATTAGAGGAAAATTAATCGGAGGGGGAGGGGGGAGTTTTCGACAGGCTGCGCTGCTTGCTTAGAAAAAAGCAGCCCTCAAATGAGTGCAATAAAGGGAGAGGCGGACAACTGCTGTGCCGAGCTGAGAGTTGGGAAGCAAACTCACTTAACGTTGATTTCCAAGTTTAACAACAAGTTGGGAACTTGAGGCTAGAAGAAAAGGAGCCAGGACCCGCCACCAGATCGCTGGAGAACTAAAAGGTGGTGGCTGCTGTCCACTTCCTGGGGTACTTTTGCACATCTCTGAGGCTTGGGTATTTGGCCTTCCTGTACCCCTCCCCCACCCCGACTAGTGCTTTTGGGGGCTGCTCCCTCTCACTTTTACACCGTTGTAAACTCCGTGGTGATCACTGGGGTTAGCGGGTCTCGACCAATAGAAGGATTGTGCAAGGCTTGCATGCAACACACCAGTGCACACGTGCCAATACTTTATGTACATGCATACTGCACACGTGGACATAATATACAGCTGCCCCTGCCTCTGCTCACAAGCACACCCGCAGGCATCCTGGGTGTGCACACGGTGGGTGAAAACTACCATGCACACTGAGGGTGGATAAAATGTAGAGGGCCCGGCCTATAGGGGCCCAAACACACATGCCGGAGGTGCACGCAAGCACACGCGCCAGTGTGCGCGCGCGCGCTGAATTGCACTCGCAAGGGCACAGGCGCAAGCCAGCCAGATGCGCGCGCACGCCTTTTGGCTAGACTGTATCCCCTACCCTCTCTCTCTCAAACACTCCACTCCGATTTCAGAGCCCTCGGGCGGGTCTCACTCCGGAGCGAGAGGCGTCGATGGGTTGGCCTTGGGGATCGCGCTGCCCCGGGTTCAAAACCCCAGCTCGCCTCTGGCTGGGAAGTTTCACAGGACGATTTCAGCGGGGAGGCCGGGACATCCCCCTTTCTGGAGCCCGGCTCCCACGTTCGTCTGCCGGGCAGGGAGGAGGGGTTTTTTTTCGGGGGGGGGGTGCTTTGAAACATCTCGTCGGTATATCAACCCGCTCGATCAGGGCCGTGTTGTAGTTACACTTCTTTAATTAAGTGAATAATTAAAAAGAAGTTGATCATCAATTAGTTAATTAAATAATTAATCCCTTTTACTTTCATCCCCCCCCCCTTCTTTTTTTGGTTAATCACTGTGGCTTCAGTAATGAGCCTCCGCTGGGTTGCTAAGCAACTGCCTCCGCGTTTAAACAATCAGCAGCTGCCTCCCATCAGCGCCCGGCTGAAGGATGCCGGGGGGATGCCAAGAAGGACAAGGCGCTGCCAGGCTCCCCCTCCTCCGTGCAAACACGAGGCGGGACCCGTCGGGGCCGAGCAGATTGCAAGACAACCCCACCTCCGGCGTCTCCTGGCCGGGCCGGCGGGGGCTGCGGAGCTAAGAGCCGCAGGATCCCAGCGGGAGAAGTTGCGGGTGCTGGGTGGGTGAGGGCGGCCTAGCGAAGGGCTGCGGAATGGACCGTCTCGGAGATGGGGGTCCCGGCTTTGATTCCGGGGCGCTGGTCCTGAGACAGGCCGGACCTGGATTCTCTGAACGGGGGAGCAGGGGCTGAACCCCCTCCCCCACCAGCTTCGGTAGCGATGTATTCCCCGCCACCCCGCTCTGTTTGGAACAGTGACGGGGGGGGGGATTCTAACCTGGAGACAGACAGACACCCACCCACCCACCCACCCACCCACACACACACACACACACACACCCCTACCTGCATGGACAAACGGAGTGAAGCAAGTTTCCAGCATCTTTCCGCCAACTCAGCAAAACTCACGCTCTCTCTGTTAAAGGGGGTGCGGGGTTCAGGCAGGCAGGATGGGCCTGTGATCCAACACAGGCCAGGACTTGGCGAGATCTGGACTTCAGGCCTAGCCCTGGCCCTGCTTGGCTGTGCCCTCCCCATCACGTCACACCGTGCCTCAGTTTCCCCCCTCTGTAAAATGGGGGTGATCATACCAACCAGCCTCGCGCGGGGATTCTGAGGCTTTATCTGTAAGGACCCTAAAGCACTCTGAGACCCTGGGCGGATGGCCCTGGAGAAGGGAGAAGTAATACTGTAGCGACTTGGCCAAGACAACCCCACGGAGTGAGATCCTGGCAAGCTTTTGTCTGGAGTCCTTCTGCCGGGTTTGAATCTAGGGGATCCCATTGAGGGGGACACGGGCTATTCACGCACTCTCAGCTGACGAGGATTGATCTGTCTCCAATACTGGGAATATACCTCCGGCGGGGTGGGAGGCGGATCCCAGGGCTGAGCAGAGTTTGCCGTGTGAGTCAGCCGCTTCCCTGCTTTCTCCTTGTCTCTCAGATATCAGCTTCCTCTCTCTAGTCTCTTGAGTTACTCTTCTGGGCTGCCAATTGTTTTCCTGCCCCGGGGCCGCACTGTAAATGAGATGTTACATCTGCACTGCGCTAAGTAAACACTTTATAAATGAATAAATAAGGGAATAAATAACGGAACGGTGAGACCCGCGCAAATCCGAGCCCGCCGAAGCGAAGCCGTTCCGAGCCGGGGCTTTCCCCGTGTGAACCGGCGTTTCAGATGGCTCTAGAGGCGTGTTCCCAGCAAAGGACTGGGACAATGACTCCACAATAAAGTTATTATAGCCTTGCTGGGGGGAGGGAAGGCTGCTAGTCGCTTTAACAATCAAATCGTTTGAAGAATATTAAATTCAGCCGGGGGGGGGGGGAGAGGAGTGAACCCTACAATGTAGCTGAGATATGGGATTCCCAGCTTTTTCAGGCCTGATAGCATAATTCAAAGTGTCCCGTTTCATCCATCTTTTCTTTGTCGCCCAAATGAGCTGCTTGAGTCTCTGGAATAATTTCCAGAGCTGATGTTTTGGGGCTCATGATTTCCACCCGCCGCTTTCAGAGAAAACCGGATTTGAGACTCGCCTCTTAAAACCGGATTTGCAAACTGAATAATATTTCTACAGAGCGCACAAATGCTGCTCTAAGTACAGCTCTGGTTAAAGGATCCGGAGAAAACTCCTTTGAACTGTCCTCTCTCTCTCAGCAGAACATCAGTCAGACCTCTCAACTCTCTGATCTAAGAGATGAGGGACAAGGCTCAAGAAATTAGGGACAAAGGAGTAAAATCAGGGACAGCATGTCAGAAAAGGGAATGAACGTATAAGTAACTTGCTTGTGGACAGATAGCTGTAACTATATTATTGCCTGTGCCAATGTGGCTCCAGACGACAAGTGGATTCTGCCAGGTTAACAGTGGAAATTGACAAAGAGGAGGGGGAGCAGAATAAAAAGAAAAGGGAGATGTAGTCTTCCTAGAGCTGTATGAAAGGGGAGGTGTGTGAACAGCCTACTGGGAGGTTGTTTCCAGCCTGGCCCAAAGTCAGGTCTTTGCTAAACAAATAAACAAAACACCACCACCCCCTACCAAACCCAAAGGATGAACTTTGTAATTAGAACGGATAACAGGAACAAATGCAAAAGCACTCATTGAGTAACTGATATCAATTATGGAAACAGGCTTTTGAGTCTGGAATAAATGATAGGGGAATTGGCCTGCGAGGGAGTGGGAACAGACATGTTATTATTTACGCCAGATTAAGAAAAGTATCCAATTTGCTGGCCATCTCCTTCCACTGGGAATTGGCATCAATTTTATTATTGTTCCTCAGATTTTAATATTCTCTAAACGCATTGCTATTGAGCTAGGTAGTTAGTCAATAGTTTAATGCAATTAATTAACTTTCAATCGCTGGGTTAGATTTTTTTTTCCCCCTCTTTTCCTGGATAGCCTCTTTCCAAACTCGGTGGCAGCATTTGTTTACAGTAAATAAAACGGAAAGGCATTTGAAACGGGCTCTGTGCAGCGTGTGTGTGTGTGAGTGTGTGTGTGTGAGTGTGTGTGTGTGTTGACTCTTTGGTGTCTAGGTTTTTCCACTGTTCCGTGAATTGTACAACATAACTAGAACTGAAGCAGTACATTTCTTCAAACAATGCTTCCTAGATTCCATTTGTAATGGAATTGGAGGGAGAAAATGTAATTGTGTGTTAAACATGAGCCAGCCATACATGAAGATAAGCAGGTCTGAGTGACTGGCTCTGGAAATCCAGTGCAGGAACTTGATATTGGAGGTCTATTTTGCAGTTAAATGGTTCATAAAAATATGAAACTGGCTTTTATTTCTTTATTTACTCGTCTATCTAGGGCTTTTCATGCGGCACTACACTAACTCGGGCGGGGGGGCTACAAGAGTAAATAATGCAATCACTTTAATTGGTACCAGTTCATGGCGGGGGGAGGGACGCAATTGGGGATTTTTTGTTATCCCCCCCCCCCCCGCCTCCGTGAACGCGTATGAACATTTTGTAATAGAAGCCCGTCTGTCGGAGGAAGGTAGGAGAGGTGACCTTCAAAGGGTAATGTTCATATCACTCTCTTAAGGGATCGCACTTTGTTGTTGTTGTTAATACCCGGCCAGTGTGTAGCAATGTCCGTGTATTGCAATGGCTGGAATCATGGCCCATAAGGAAGTTCTCTGGGTGCTGATGCAGGGACTTGTCTGTGGCGGGTTGTCGATACCTGCTTGTCTGTGTGGATACCCTCTGAGTTCCCTAGAAGTACCATGATCACCCAGGCTACTCAATACAAGTTCATGGACACTCGGCCGCTTTGCCGGCAGCGGAATTTGGGTTGGCAGGGGCAGTATTCCCAAATTATCCCATTTCTCCACCCCCACCCCCGCTGACTGACCTTCCAGCTCACTCGGGGCTGATTTCCCTGGAAATTTCAGCTGAGGGGCACGTTTTTAACAGGGCAGGTAACATTTCTAACCCCCTCCCGCCTCCGCCATGGATCCCAGCCCTCGCCTGCAGGAACTTTTCCTGAACTTCCCCATTAAACATTTCAGCAGATCTCCTTGGTGCAGTCGGCCCCAAGCTCTCCCCACCCGCACCCCCACACAACAGGATCGCAACTTCTAATTCGGGCCGGAGCCGAGAGACCATTTTGAGCCAGGGAGCAAAAGCCCCACCGGAGATGAGAGGGAGGGCGAGGCGTTGGGAGTTTGGGGTGCAGAACTACAGGACCCTAAAGCTCGCGGGGCAGGTACCACTTATCCCCGTGCCAGGGAGAACTGAATTCCTGCGGAGCAGCTCGCAGGCCCCGTTGCGTTTCCAACCCCTGTCGCGGGGCTGGAGGAAAGCTCGGGACAGGGGAGGCTGCCCGCACATCTGGGAACGTCGTTAGGGCAGGAAGTTTTCACACTTCACGTTTCATTAAACCCAGGGCTCGGATTCCTGGGGAAGGGGACAGGGCGGGCGGCTGAATTGGGAACCGCTGGCCGGGGGGGGGGGGGGGGTTGCAGCTGTTGTGCTAAACAGCCCGGGGGCTGGCCCGAGGAAAGACTGCCCTGCCACCCTCTGCACCAAATCGCGCTTTTTCCCGGGTTGGGCTACAAACCGGCCTGGGGGCCCTGTTATAAATCTGGGGTGGGCCCCCATGGGGCTGAGCCCCGTACTCCTCCTTCCCCCCGGCTTCTGGGGGGGCTCTGCCAGGGGGCTCCGGGAGACGATCCAGCCCTTCTTTGTAGCCATCCCCTCCCCTTCTGCAAACTGCACGAAGTCCTTCCTCCCCCTCCAGAGCTCTCGGGGCTCCCCCCGGCTGGAGAAGGTCCCACCAGCTGACAGAGCCGCGAGCCGGGGAGAGGAAGTTTAGGAAGAGAATCTAGAGGCGCACTAGGTCGAGTCATTACAGTCCCCGGCTACCGCCCCGCTAGCAGGGGCGCGCGACCGCTCCCGAGTCAATGGGCACCACAAATAAGTAGCCAGAGGACGAGGAGTGCCTAAAGCGCGCGCACACAGATTTGGGGTGAACCACACTTGAGTTCCCAGGGTGAGCTGCAAATCCCTGACTGGAAAGAGCTCTGGCTTCCAGCTTTGACCGGGGTTCCCCTGATAACCTGGGTGCGAGGATGTACCTGCATCTCCCCCCCCCCCCGGGGGAAAGGGGGTTGTTCCCCAGTTCGGCTCCCGTTTTTTTGTTGGCCCTGTTTTTTTTAGAGTCAGAGAAAAACAGGAAGCAAAGGGCCCATTCTTTTCAATAATCTGATTTTATAGTTACAGATATTGTCTTTAATGTCTGAAGGGGATAGTACTTGGGAGCTTAAATTACAATTGCTTCTCCTTACATTTATTTGATGGCCGTTGCCTGTTATATTCTCCTTATATGGGTTTTCCCCTCCCTCCCCCCAATATCGTAAATGTTTTAAAGGGGTTTAGTCTGTACTTACAGTGAGTGAAATTAAAAAGAAACAGTCAAATGTTTGAAAATGAAGTGCATTATGTTTAATAAATTTAAAATGAACAAAGACTGCTATATTGCCAGCAATATCAGTTCTTGCCCAGGGGTATTAATAAAGACTGGAGGTTTGGAGGAAAAAAAACAATATTTTCTATTAAAATTCTACGGTGCGTTTCAATATTAAAAGGATAGATGATGAATTTTCAGTGTTACTCAGACGGGGTCAGCGACTAATTTCATTTCTTTCTGGTCAGCATTCTGTCGATAATTAATCAAAAGCAGAGTTTCTTAATGAAACACTTTTCATAAGGTGATAATTAGCAGGAAAGAAGCGGACTGCAGCCAGTCACTGGGAGCTGTCTAATAACCAGAATGAAATCAGGGCTGGGACCTGGGAGTTAGGTAGGAGCTTTTAAAAAAAAAATAGGAAGAGCTACTTTATTCAAAGGGGGAGGGAGAGATCAGTGTTGGGCTTGTCACCCCAGTTTTGATCATTTTCGTTACTAATTATTATTTCAAATCCCCTTCCACTAAACCTCTCTCCTGGTGTAAATATCTGAGAACCCCCTGCTAGTCCAAATATAAACGCCCATGCCAAAAATGGGTGTTACTTTCAACCAGGGAGAAATCGTGCCTTAAAGTTTACTGGGTAACAGGGAGAAGAATATCTGGAAACCTTCCCCAAAAGGAAAATACAGTCTTTAGAAAAGACCCCCAGGTGAGCTCGCCTGCCCATCATATTGGGCTCGTCTGGCGCTTCCCCTTTCAAGAGATTATTAATGGGGAAAGTCTGAGAAATTTTAAAAATACACAATTAAGGGGTTGAAGAGTAAATGAAGTTAATGAAGAAAATTAACAGCAATTAGTGAAATCTCTGGGATCTGGGCGTGCTGGTTTCTCCGAACAGGAGAGTATCTGTTAACAATTAAACAGATACTTTGCGCATAAACAAAGGAAATTAGGCTCTGGAATGATATTAAACAGTATAAAATTAACTGAAAGTGCCAATAAGTGGGGGATTACAGAAACCCTGGTATTAATTCATGGGTATGAATAGAGCCCTGCAGAAATGAAACAGAGGTGAGTTGAGCCTTTAATTAATATTTGGCTAAGGCACACCTTATTCAGAATATTCATTGCTGTAATTACTCCATAAACAGACAAGGATAATTTGTTTAGATAGATAAAAATAACCTTCAGGTGAGATTTGAAATACAAAACCAATCTATCCCCTGCATCTCGTCTGGCACTTAAACTGCAAACCTTTCAATGGTTTTTTTTCCTAATATTAATATTTTTAAATCCGAACATGAATGACAGGTACCGCTTTCCTCCGATGTGGGTTTTTTATTATGGAATTCTCCTGAAATGCTGTAAACTTCCAGATAAAGTTGAGAGGCAGGAGGTTGTTGAGTAGATGAGATTATTGATAGTTATTGAAAGTATCCAAATAGGATTTAGAAATCAGGCTACTGCGCCTTTAATAGAATTCCAGATAATCTTTTATCACAACAAGACACCCATAGAATTATTTAAACAGATTGGACTACTCCAGCAGCAAATTTCAATTATTCTAATGCTTTAATAAATGTGTTGTGTGTGTATTAAATTCAAGCTTCTTAATCCAAATTTTACGAGTTAACTGCTCTGATTTTTCATTACAGCTACACCCACATACAGCTAGTTAGTTATTTCTTTATTTATTTTCCCGGAGCAGCTGATCCCTTATCAAATCAAACCTGAAAATAACAGAACATGAAATAAAACTTAAAAGTGAGCTAAGACATGTATCCGGACACACACACAAATAAATATCTGCAAGCTATGTTGGAAAGAGAGAGAGAGAGGGAAGCCCAGATATGAAATACGATGAAAATCAAGAACGCAGGAAAATTAAGAGCGGGAGATTGAATTGATGGGATTTGAGGCTTTGTGGGTAGACCCTTTTGTTTCAATATTTATTTCCTCGGAGGTTAATACTTTTCCTTTTAAAACGTAACAGCAGGTGAGGGGGGGGGGGAACGTGGCCTTCAAAATCTGTCAACATCAAACCAACTAACAGAGCAGGATTATCAAACAGTAGGACAGAAACAATCTTTTAAATTGTGGAGCCGGGCTCTCAAAGGGGGGAGGATACAAACCGGATCAGCGGCTCTCTCGCGCTCTCTCTTTCAAATAAATAAATAGCCTGGGACGTCCTCTATTGAAAGTGGGAAGAGTGAATGGTTTCTGTAAGTAAGAAGTCCCTTACTAATGAAGCAATCCAGGCCCCTGTAGTCTTGGAAAGCAAATACTTGGGAACTGATTGCTGGGTTGCAATATACTGTCCTTTTGCCCTTTGCTGGAGGAGCCTCCCCGTCTCACACAGACTGACTTTCCCTCAAGTTTTAGCCCCAAGGACAATCACCGTTTCCCGGGAAGGATGGACGCTGCTTCTTGGGGCGGTGTGTCTATTAGACACCCACTGGGGCTCGGAGCCCATTCACCGCCGGGCACTCCCCACTCTTTGATTTACTGGAATAAAACGGGGGGGGGGGGGAGATGC